>JAQMRL010000010.1:18838783-28296283 GCA_035578175.1 Catonia carolina | reverse complement strand
GGGCAAAACGTGTGTCTGCATTAGTATAGTCTTGTATGTACTGCAATAGTGCAGCGTACATTATCAACAATGGAACAGCATGCCTACAAAATGCAATAAGTATAGTCAATTTTCAACAACACTCTGACTGTAGTCTACATCTAATTGTAGGTCGGAGGGCAAGCAGGGTCCAAGTCAAGTATGCGCATGCGCAGCCCAGCGCTCACAGCAATTGGCTTGGCCTTTAAAAGGTTGAAGGATTCCATTAAACATTTCAAAGAATGATTTAGGAACACCATATAAGCATGCACAGATTTGTCCGGTTTTCATTGGATATTACAAAAACTACTGGAGATATGGTTCTGAAACTTATTTTATTCAATTTTTCGGATTGAAATACATAAGAAACCATCAAATCAACTCATATAATTGGGTTCCTAGACCTCTAGGATAACTTTATTTAGGCGTATGTTCTGAACCCAGGGCGAAATTATTCGCTAGCCGTAACTCGCTAATGAAGCGTTTCCGGACCCATGTTTATATAAACTTTTTTCATTATTTTGATGAGAGGAAACCACCTAAGTTTGTCGGGTTACTCGTGACACACCCTGTATAGATTTGTGTCGCGTCCCTTAATAGGTACCTACAGTAATTTAAGTTCCAATTTTCTACTTTGTACGCTAGTCCGACCTTGAGATATTTTGTTCTCACACAGACCAATAGCTATGAGCATGTTTTCTTAGGGTTTACGGGATCTGAAAACGTGTATTTCTGGTGAAAACTCGATTTAGAAAAATCGACATAAAGACAACACTTTTCTTCCTTATATATTCATACAGGGCAAGAGAAAGTCAAAATTATTGAAGTTCATCGTACATAATAATAAATACTTGCGATTAGAAAGAAACATACGAGGTGTGGCTATTAAATAACGAGACTGACGTTGTAAAAAATTTTATTTTTGTTTTATACATAATCACTTATTGTCACCTTCAATATACACTCCTTCTCTATCCCTACAACACTCCACGGGAATTTTCCATAGTTGGAAACAGTGGTGGAAGTCATCTTCTGTCAGCTCCTTCAGGACACCTTAGGAAACAGGTAGAAGTCACATGGTGCAAAATCTGGTGAATAAGGTGGATGTTCTAACACTGAGATACTGACTTGGCTAGGAACCTCTTGACAGATAACGCAGAATGAGCTGGCACATAGTCTTGGTGGAGAACCCATGATTTGTCCTTC
This sequence comes from Catonia carolina, assembly GCA_035578175.1. Classification (NCBI taxonomy): domain Eukaryota; kingdom Metazoa; phylum Arthropoda; class Insecta; order Hemiptera; family Achilidae; genus Catonia; species Catonia carolina. The sequence continues at coordinate 28,295,059 of JAQMRL010000010.1, read as the reverse complement.
CACATTTCGGGGCGTTTTTTCCTTACTCTTTGACATAGTTTAGAAAGTACCTTCAAGGTAGTAATATTGATTAATTGTTTGACCTTCAGGAACCCAGTGAAGGTACACAATCCCATGGATATAAAAAAACAGTCATCATTGCTTTAATTTTTGACTTGCTCACTCGAGTTTTTTTGGCTCTCGGTGAAGTTCGGCTCTTCCAGTGTATGGATTGGCGCTTCGTTTCCGGATCATAAGTAAAAAACCACGTTTCATCACATGTTATTATCTTCTACCTGTTCCCTAAGGTGAAATCTGCATTAAAAGAGACAATATTTGAGTCTGTGGAAGCTGTAAAAGAGAAAGCGGCATGTGCCCTGAAGGAGCTGACAGAAGATGACTTCCAGCACTGTTTCCAACAATGGAAAATTCCGATGGAGCGTTGTAGGGATAGAGAAGGATTGTATATTAAAGGTGAAAATAAGTGATGTATAAAATAAAAATAAAATTTTTTACAACGTCAGTCTCACATATAGTCACAAATAGCCACACTTCGTACTTCATAAGTAGAAATAAAATACAAGTTTATATTTTCTTAAATTTATTTTTAGATTCATGCGTTCAAGTAGCTTTTTGCATTTCCTTTTTGAAGTACATGTTCCAGGATAAGTACACGCCTAGATACTTTATAAGTGTAGACAGACGGCAACGAAGTCAGTGTCAATCAAAGTATTTTTATTACTTTAGTGAACATGAGATGTCACGTATAAGGGATTGAATAGTTCTTTGTTTTTGTATTGTTAGTCGTTTGAAATCTGTACTCGCCATACATAGAAATAGTCACTAAACATTCAGCTTGCATAGAGCGTTTATTTTACAAGGAATAGCTTGGTACTCAAAAGGAGTCTGTATGTGATCAAGTTTTCTAAAATAGGAATGCATTTAATGAATGTACGAATACAGTAGATAAATGTACTATAGTGCACGCCACGAAGAAGTCCGCATTGAAGACCAGTTGCTCCTTCAACCAATTTAATAATTTTTTTTATTTATAGTCTATCACACGTCTATTTATGTTATTACGTTTTTTTAGTTATTTTTTTTAAAGTTGAATCAACAGCTTGGTTATTAACAACTACTGTAGGTTATCTAACAGGAACGGTAGGTTTTTACTTGTAATAATTTCCAGACCCTAGTCAGAAATCGAACCGGGGACCTCCGCGTTGTAGCCTAGCATTTTATGTTTTATTTGCGATTATTTTTTTGGCTTCAATTTAATTTTTATTTACAAGTGTACAATTTTTTAAGCACAACTAGTAAATGAGCTGGAATGAATGAGGAATGTGAATGAGGAATGAATGTGAATCGATCCAGTGACCGATTTCAGAGTGAAATGTTTCAAGGAATGTGGTGCCAATTTTTAATGATAATGATTTATAAACTATGATGGATGAATTTTTTGAGATAATTTTATTGTTTATGAAACGAAACAGGCATGGAAAGTTAAATTGAAATGGTTTTTTTTTGTTATTTTTGTGGTGGTCGGAGAAGATTCCAAAATCTTCTCCAGAAGATTCCACCTATTTGCAATTATAAATGCAAAATTATAAATTACTTCATGAAAACTAGCAATAACAAAATGAAAGTGTTGTCTGAAGCAGCAAGAATGGTTTAGAAAAGATGGGAAAACGTAGGCAACGAAAACATACAGGAAGTTTGGGAATTCTCCTATCTAGGGAGTAAAATAACAAACGATGGTAGAAGCACAAGTGATATCAAAAGTAGGATTGCTCAAGCTAGAAGGGCCTTTGAAATGAAAAACAGTTTACTGACTACAAACATTGATTTGCAGATAACGAAATTTTTTTTTAAATACTATGTTTGGAGTGTTGCATTATACGAGAATGAAACGTGGATGATAGGGGCTGTAGAAAGGAAGGGAAGCTTTTAAAATGTGGCGTTACAAGAAAATGTTAAAGATTAGGTGGATGGACAAAAGAAGTAATATAGAGGTTCTTAGACGAGTGGATGAAATAAAAAGTGTATGGAAACATCTTATCAGAAGAAGGGATTTGCTAGTGGGGCATATCTTAAGACATCCAGGTTTTGGTCTAATAATAATGGAGGGTAATATTGAGGGAGTGAATTGTAGGGGAGGCAAAGGTTAGAAAATATAAAGCAAATTACAAAATATGTCGGGTGTTACAGGTATGTAGTTCTGAAACAACTTGCGCAAGATAGACAGATTGGAGAACTGCATCAAACCAGTCGAGAGACTGATGACAAAAAAAACCGCCAAAGGCTATACTAGGCACAATACTGTTGTAAAACATAGTTAAGTCGAAAAATCATTTCTGTATCTTTACATGGAGCTAAAATATCACTTTTTTTAAAAAAAAGGCGTTGTATTAAAACGGAACATCAGATTTTACTTTTAAAATATTCACATTAGAGAGAAAACTTTAATATTTAACATACCTGAACTCTGACTTTTTATGTAAATCCTGGATGAAGTGACAGACGTTTAAAAAGCACATTAACAGAAACCCGGCTAAGAACTGGGTACTTTTTATATACGTAAATTACTGCAAGACAAATTTCTTAATATCTCCCACAAATATTTTAATATAAAATTTAAGACTAACTAATCAATGCAGGAAAGAACAGGCTTTAATTTGTTATAGGTTTAAAAATTTTCCGTTTGGCCGTTTTTGAAATACAGTTCTTCAAACGCAACGGGCTTTCTTTCGTGGCGGTCACTGTAGTAAAAAAGATTATATTGTGTCTTCGTACTTTCTTGCGTATCTATCTATAGCACAGATTGAAAACAATTCGATGATAAAAATTAATGGGTACCCGAAATTCGGGAAGAAAGCCCTTTCGGATGGAATTATCCTTTCGGGTAAAGAACCCAACAGATGATTCTAGATTAGGGAGGAGCAAAGATATTCGAACCCGGAATTCAATAACTAAATAATAAATTCAGTGACGTGGAGGGATCATGTTCAATGCCTGCTCCAGTCGCAATATCCATCGAAGCATTTAGATAGCCTACAGACATGAGGGAAATAAAGGTGTAGGTAGACCTTGGAGGAATTCCAGAGTAGTTTTAGTGACCAGTGTGGGCTGTAACAGGCATATTTGCCTATCCGTGGTGGAAGAGGATTGAATATTGGGGGAGCTTTTTCTTCTTCAGGTGCCTTCTCCATTACGGAGGTTGGCTATTATCATGGTTAGCCGTACTTTGTCTACTGCTGCTCTGAAAAGGTCATGCGACGAACAGTTAAACGCTTCTTTCAGGTTTCTTCACCAGGATATTCTTCTGCGTCCCACCGAGCGTTTGCCAACGATTTTTCCTTGGATTATGAGATGCAGAATCTCGTATTTAGGTCCCTATATGATGTGTTCAAGGTATGTCAGTTTCCTTATTTTTATGCTTTGCAGGATTTCCAGCTCTTTCCCCATTCTTCCGAGGACTTCTATATTTGTGACCCTGTCCGTTCACGGTATTCGAAGTATTCTCCGGTAGGTCCATATTTCAAACTCTTGTAGTCGGGTCTCACATTCTTTGCTGAGTGTCCACGCCTCTACCCCATACAAGAGGATGGGAAAGACGTAGTACTTCAAGAGGCGGGTCCTGGTTTCGAGGCTATATTATATGAGGCTAATATTCCGCTGCCTCACACTAATCAAACACGCTATTTAGGCTTACACTTAGACAGAAAACTTACATGGAATGTACATGTTACAAAGACATGCCAAGAACTCAAAACGCGCTTCTATCAACTGAAACGCTTACTCGATAGACGTTCTAAATTAAACATGTCACATAAATTAACAATCTACAAGACAGTCTTAAGACCAGTTTTTGGACGTATGGAGTTCAACTTTGGGGATCTGCTAAACCTTCACATACAAAACGTATATACAAGCGATTCAAAACAAGATTCTATGAGCGATAACGCAATGTCCCTTTTACGTCACAAACTTAATGTTGCACAAACACTTACAAATCCCATACGTAAATGACGTCGCGAAAAAACTATACAAGATGATGCATGACAAATTTGAATTACATGACAACCCTCTCATACAAAATATGTACACTAGGGCGATACCGGGTACTCAGCACAGACGTTTAAAAACGCCTCTGGCCAAGGGATCTTCTTGGCCAATTGTAGGACTGTTGTAATGACTGCAAGCTCCAGCAAGTAATTCAAGTTTTGGAACCCTTAGCGTCATATTTAGAAATTGTTATATTATTGAAATAACAGATACTAAATTTTCAATAAAATGTGTCAAAAAAAATACTACAGTAGATTACAAATACTATTTTTGTATATAAAACTATCCAGGCTTATAACTACAGTTGCTAAAGATTTGTTGTTGTTTAGGTCATCAGCCAAAAGGCTGGTTTGAACCTATAGACGTTTCACTAAGTAAAACGAGGAGTGAGGTGGTTTACCATTGTCTTCCTCACTGAATGGAAAAGTACGCTTATCAGCATGCCGGGCCCTCTGAAAAGCACATATTTTCCACTCGGCAAATGACACATTCACTTCATTCACCACAGGGTCTGGCTGTATAATGAAATTCATTTCTTTCAGAGAACATAACTCTGATTAGTGTCTTTTACACCTCTACCTCTTCTGTTCTTAAATGATTCAGTCATTCAATTGACTGACCATGTGATAAGAAACAGAACTATTGATTTTAGCCCTGCAATGAACAGATTGAGTGTAAAACTAAAGATTTAAGGATTTTAAATCACTAAGCAATTTCCTCCGATGTACAATCAATTCGTAATAAAGAATAGTAATTTCACTATATGACGTAACGGTACAACTAAATATGATGTCATAAAAGTTTTGAGAACAATGTGACGTAACGTCTGTCCTTGAAACATCCTATCTATAACAGTTCTGGTGTCTTTATAATAAAGAAATAATTCTTTATACGTTTTTTAAGTTGTTTATGATAATTACTAATAATAATTATGTATGTACAAGTAATTATAATTAAGTACGTTTACATTAAAAAAAATTTTATAGGAATAAATAGTTTCATTTTTTTTTTTGTTAATTTGAATCTAATATTTATTTATTGTAAAGTCTGCTATTACTTCAGGATTCTTGAGCAGAAATAGTGAAGTCCTTGTAAATGAATAATGCTGGTGAGCGTATGATTATAATTTAAATGACTGCCTGTATTTTGTTTGACGCACTATCCTGTCAATTTTGAGATTTATGGAGTTCTTAATGTGTCATTTATTATTAAACAAACTGGCATGAAACATTTACATAATTTTCTCTTGCGAATAATCTAAAATATAAAATATATGATATAAATATAATATATAATATAAATATAACTTATCTTTAATAAATTAGTAAAAAAAGTGAAATTAAAAATATGTATAACCTTATTTTAATAATGAGTGAATGACGCTAAATGAAAATCAACCTCTGTAGGACTTCAAAATACAAAAGTCACTTAAGTGGCGCTAAACTAGGCTCTGTATCATTAAAGAACAGAAGAGGTAGAGGTGAAAAAGACACTAATCAGAGATATCTCCTCTGAAAGTAATGAATCTTTTTATACAGCCAGACCTTGTGGTAAATGAAGTGAAGTTGTCATTTGCAGAGTGAAAAATATCTGCTTTTCAGAGGGCCCGGCATGCTGATAAGCGTACTTTTCTACTCAGTGAGAAAGGCTATGGTAAACCACCTCACTTCTTGTTTTACTTAGTAAAACCTCTACAGGTTCAAACCAGCCTTTCCTGCCTAGGCTGATAACCTAAACAACACAAAGTAAAAATTAGTTAATTATTTTATAAATAAATATTATTTGTTGTAAAGAGAAAAGTTTTTTATTCAGAAGTAACCAGAACCCGGAATAAATTATAAAATGAATTACTCTAAACTAACGACTTTTTAGGTATCATACCAAAAAAATTCTTCACGTGACAATAAATATTAATTGAATTATTTATTTACAGATTCTTCTAAGCTTCCTGTAAATATATTTATTAATTCAAATATGTAATCATATTATATATATATATATATATATAGGTCAATTGCTGTCTACGTTTTAAAAATTACTTTCCTGTTGTTTAAAGGTGTGTACAAACAAATATACTCGTAGCAAAACATGGGTTATAGAAAATATAACAAACGGCCTATGGCAGCGTATTTACTTTGTACAATATAAATAACAATATATCGTTATTGCATTTGAGTACGTGCATAATTGCATGAATGCACGTCAATTTTTAGTACCATAATATATTTGAAACCGTTATCAGGTCAAATCATAAAGAAAGTTTAAATATTTCTCATTCCGGTTTTGTTTTCTGTCTTTTTTTAGTATTACATTACGTTAAATACTCTTACCTTTCACCTTAAACTTTTTAACAATCTATTTTGACGTATACGTACTAGCAAATAACATACAGATTGGTATGTAAGTCTAACAAGTAAGGAGATACGTTTTTATTAGTGAATTAAATCATAATTATGAAATATTCAGATTCGAGAACATGTCAAGATAAAAGAACAGTTGAAGACAGTAACAAAATCCATCGTAGACTACAGCCATTTGAAAATTGCCGTTTCAGTTCCATAAACCACCATAGTCACTAATTTTGTCCATAAGGCCGGATACATACATGCCAGTTACTAGCACACTGGAGTACCAGTAACTAGCAAGTACCAGCTACTGTGTCCAAACTGGCAAGTGTGTACATTAACTGGCATGCTAGTTAATCGCAAACAATTTGATTTTTCGTGCCAGTTGAGTGCTGTGAGATGCAATGCGCATGCGTGGAGAGTGGCGCTGAGTGGTCAGCTACGGGCATGCCAGTAGCTGAGCAGAGTTGTGTAGTTTAGTCCATTTTGTTATTGTCTTCTGTTGTTTTGCTAATAAAATTTTTAAATTTTTCTATTAAAAAAGAACTGTTTAGTGTTTCCTTGTGTTTACAAAACAATCATTTTCGTATAATGTCTCGTTGGGGAGATGAAAAGACTATTAAGTTTATTGGCTTATACAGAGAACACGAGTGTCTTTGGAATTCGTCTTCATCTCTGTATAAAAACAAAATAGCCAGAGACAATGCTTACTCCAAAACTCAAGAGGAAATGGGTGAAAGTATTACTATAAAGGAGATAAAAAGCAAAATAAAAAATTTGAGATCTACTTTTGCTCCATAATTTTCCCGCCTGCTAATCCAATCTCTCACCCAGTTCTCTTTTTTGAGTTCCGTTTGGGTGTCATTATTAAATTTCTAACAATATCCGTGGCCATAAGCAATACTTGCTTATTTAATTCACTCCGAATACTTTCCATGGATCGCCTATTTTTTGTAGGAAACTCAAAAACTTAAAAAATAAAGGACTTTCAGTACTTTTCACATGAAAACCACTCGATTACTGGCATGTGTAATCTACCCCTGCTTTTTTTGCCTTGCCAGTAAAAGCATGCAAGCTGCTGGCATGCCAGTTACTCGCAAATGTGTTTTGTGCATACCAGTTACTGGCTTATGCCAGCAACTGGTATGCCAGCTACTTTCCCAATTTACTGGCATGTGTGTACCCGGCTTAACAGGCAGGTGGAGTGATAAATTAATATCTCTCGATCAGCTAGTTCTAGGGCTACAAAAATATACTTCAGTTTATTATCACATGGTCAGCCAATTATTATTTTTTAAACTACTACAACTAGTTACTTAAAACTAACGAACACTTTTTCTTTCGCGATATTATTTCCCTCCCCCAATGTATAACCATGGAGTCACCCACTTATTTTCTAATGTCACTTACACAGTGTTCTGTAAACATATTAATTTCTAAAATCTCTATCATAATCATATTGTTAATTAAACATTAATTTAATAACTTATGTAAATATAAATATATGTGCCTTAAAATTAACGTAATAATATTTATAGCTAACCATTAATTTTAGAACTTATATTATTTAGATGACTTGTAATTTACAGTTTAACAGTAGTTTTTTTTGGCCCTAACATTGCAATCTGTTCAAATCAGAACAATAAGCAACCCCATTACCCAATCAGATGAGGATTATGTGTATGACGTGTAAATGAGATGTAGTCTTGTACAGACACAGGCCGACTATTCCTGATAGAGTATGGTTAATTGAACCCCAACCATCAAAGTACACCAGTAACCACTGTCTAGTCAAATCCGTATAAAAGTAACTACCTTTACTAGGATTTGAACCAGGAACCGTTGTCTCTGAAAATCAGTTATTAAACAGCTGACTCACAGTGGCGACTTTACCTCTAGACCAACCCGGTGGGTCAACAGGTAACAGTATTTTTAATATTGTTTTTAACACACTAAATCTACAGGCTTAGTCTTTTTCAGTCGCCTAACTATTACACTATTATCCAACAGTTTAATTGCTTCAATGTTGACGACAATCATGAAGACGATCTCATGTTTTTTGACACAAAAGGTCAGCCAACTATGACTGAATCATTTAAGAACAGAAGAGAGATAGTTATAAAATACACTAGTCGCAGTTAACTCCTCTGATAGTAATGAATTTCATTTTACAGCCAGACCTTGTGGTAAATAAAGTGAAAGTGTTATTTGCAGAGTGGAAAATAGATGCTTTTCAGAGAGCCTGGCATGCTGATAAGCATACTTTTCCAACTCAGTTAGGAACGGAAAGGTAAAGTACCTCACTCCTCGTTTTATTTAGTAAACCTTCTAAAGATTCAAACCAGCCTTTTGGGTGATGACTTAGACAACAAAAGTTGCCAATTACAAAGCTTTTGATATGGATTTAAATAAACTGAAAAAATTTACAACTTTAAATAGATATTATTATCGTAGACATTGATTAGAAGCGACGTTAGATTCTTTGATAAAAATCACATTAAAGTCTTTCAAGTTATCTCCAGTTATTTTATAGTCAATGGAAATTACAAGAATTGCTATAATAAAATGCCTTATAAAGAATTTAGTGTGAATAAGCCATCAAATGAGTAATATGTAGTAGATATGTTGATGAACATTATCGAGAAAATTCATTTTATTGAAGTATTTTTCAGTTAATTCATTACGCGTAGGAAACAAGGTGAGGTTAATACGTAAGCCGGTAAATGAGTAGGTTTTATAAATATTCTAGGACTAATCATTGCTAAGGGAGTGCCGTTAATTGAAACAAAAACTAATGAATATCACTAATAACAGGTTATTCTAATTCAATTAACGGTAATTGTATTCCTTATTAGAACTTTAACCGATGTGTTTATGTTACAAAACAAATTTAGACTTAATTGAATTTGGTATGGATACAACGAAACAAAAATACTTACTTTCTCACTAACGATTTAATAAAATTAACTCTAACGTGTTTCGGTTTCTCTGAGATAATCTACAGAGGAATTATTTTTTTATTCTATGTCAAGCTGTTCTGCTATTACTACTAATTTATTTATTTATTAATCTATTTCCATTATATTTATTTTTCAATATGTACAATTTGTTAGCTAAATGAACAGAAATTACTTCCCTGAATAAGGCAAAGCCAGTGCTCAGGAAAGGACACTGATGAAACAATAACAATGATAAGCTAGTACTTACAAATTGTCAGTACTTTATGAATTAATTAATAAATACTGATTACAATATTCTTGATTATTCTATATTACATAAATTTTTTTAATTATTGGGTGATTATAAATGAAATAGACAGTTTCGATATGTTATAGAAAATTTATTTTTGAAAAGTTAAGGTAATTACTTACATGATTATATAGAAGAATTCATTAAGTTTTTATTGAAAATATTTACAGATGTTCAATGTGTGCACCATTTTTAACACGCAAGATATCAACACGGTAATCGAATTCTTCCCACACACGATTAAGCATATGACGGTCAACTGTGGCAAGAGCATTTGCGATACGTTGTTTTAGATCATCGATATCTACAGGAAGCAGTGGTACAAAAACTTTGTCTTTTACATAACCCCATAAGAAAAAGTCGCAGGGCGTTAAGTCTGGACTACGAGGTGGCCACGGCGTAAACACAATGTTTTCCTCACTTGCACGGCCGATCTATCGTCTAGGAAGACGTTCATCAAGATAATTTCTGACCTGTAAGTGCCAGTGAGGCGGAGCTCCATCTTCTACAAAAATGAAGTTATCACTGAAAATTAGGCGATTAAAGAATGCGTCGTCATTTTCAACACAATGTTGCATCTCCAGACAAAAATTTTTACGTACGACTTTATCACTGGTATTTAAACTTTGTACTAACTGCAATTTATAACGTGTCATTTTCAAACGTTTCCGCAGAATTTTCCACACAGTCGGTTGAGGAATTTGCAATTCTAAACTTGCTGATCTAGTTGATTTTCCTGGACTTGGTGCATAAACATCACGAACACTATCAATTCGTTCTTCTGTAACAGGTCTTCTAGTACTCTTCCTTTTACACAGACATCCACTGTTTTTAAAATGTACCAGTCATAGATTGATTGCATTGTTGGTGGTGGTTTACCGTATCTTGTTCTGAAATGACGTTGCACAACCGTAACCGAGTTTGTTTTGGCTAATTCAAGAACACCACTTGAACTCCACTTGAAGAACTCCACTTGAGTAGCGGCCATTTTGCTAGACTGGTCGTTGTAACAGCAGCCAGCAACAAAATGCTAGCGACAGTTGTACCAACATAAACTTTAAAAAATTCCCTACAAATCTATGTAATTTACTATATTCAAATACACCAGTTTGATGTTTAAGAAGCTGTCGATAGTGTCTAATCATTTATCTTTTCCACTTCAGCTCCTAATCATCGTCATCTCATAATCGGCGTCGTTTTCATCTCTATCATCGTCATCTCCAAACTTTAACAACTTTGTGTTTTAAGATGTTGACTCACAGTTCATCAAGTTTGATTTTGTATAGGTACCTATATATTTTTTCTTCACGGTTTAGTCTTTTTGAAACACACTACCGAGTGTAGTTTATATTTTAATTCTAAGGACATTACTCAGATTATCTCATATTTGCTTCAAGTTATTGTATTTATAAACTGATTGCAAAAGAAAAACTACACTGATACAAAAAAATAAAATAAAAAAAATAAATATCGATGGATGTTTGACTTAATTTATTTTTACACTTTTCCCGCCAGCTATTTTTTAAAAATATTTCAGTTTATTTTAAGTCGTGTCGACTACTCAGTCATTAGCGACTACGGTGGGGTTTTTAACTTAGGAAAATTTCCAGACTAGCCGGAAATTGAACCCGGGACCTCAGCGTTGTAGGCTAGCGCGCTTCCACTACGCTACGGAGTTATTTATTGTTTAAAAAACATGAATAGATTATAACATAGCAGTATGTAATATTTAAAAAAATCTTTTTAATTATTTACATCGGCATGAGAAATTCGTGTGAATGTTTCACAATATAATTTTTTTAGTACATATTTCTCCCCCTGGGTATTCATCATATGATTTCTCTCTGGTTTAACATTATAAAATATTTGGTGAAAGGGCAGTACAATTTTTTTTATACTATTAACAAGGTCAATTTATATTAGTTTTTAATGTATGCATGTAGTTAGGATGTTACATGTTAGGATTTTGCTTCTCACGTAGGTACACTTAATAGGTTATGAATATTGAAGTTATTTAAAATTTAAAGTTCTTATGTAATTTATAATATATGTTTAAATATCCAAAGGTGAAGATTCCTGATGAATGAACATGCCTTTAAGTTTATAGTATATTGTAGATCCACTCATACTTTTATTGAAATTACAAGGATAACTACATCCCCCTGACACTTTAAATAAAAAGGGGAGGGGATAACTAAAATAAAAAAAAATTGTCCATTGAATGACGGTCAAGGTTGTTGCAATTTACTTCGAAACTGTGCGTCATGTCTATAATAATTCCTGGCTAGGGCCTTACAAGTAGTTATTTTACTATATCGTGTTTCATTATTTATTTGTATTTTTTATAATATTACTTTCTCTTGCCCTATTTGAATATACGAGATGTGGCTATTAAATAACGAGACAGACGTTGTAAAAAATTTAATTTTAATTTTATACATAATCACTTATTGTCACCTTCAATATACACTCCTTCTCTACCCCTACAACGCTCCATGTGAATTTTCCATTGTTGGAAACAGTGCTAGAAGTCTTCTTCTGTCAGCTCCTTCAGGACACGTGCCGCTTTCTCTTTTACAGCTTCCGCAGACTTAAATATTGTCCCTTTTAATGCAGATTTCACCTTAGGGAACAGGTAGAAGATAATGCCATTTGATGAAACGTGGTTTTTTACTTATGATCCGAAAACGAAGCGCCAATCCATGCACTGGAAGAGCCGAACTTCACCGAGAGCCAAAAAAGCTAGAATGAGGGAGTCAAAAACTAAAGCAATGATGATTGTTCTTTTTATATATCCATGGGATTGTGTACCTTCACTGGGTTCCTGAAGGTCAAACAATTAATCAATATTACTACCTTGAGGTAATTTCTAAACTACGTCAAAGAGGAAGGAAAAAACGCCCCGAAATGTGGAAGGACAAATCATGGGTTCTCCACCGAGACAATGCGCCAGCTCATTCCACGTTATCTATCAAGAGGTTCCTAGCCAAGTACAGTATCTCAGTGTTAGAACATCCACCTTATTCACCAGATCTTGCACCATGTGATTTCTACCTGTTCCCTAAGGTGAAATCTGCATTAAAACGGACAAGATTTGAGTCTGTGGAAGCTGTAAAAGTGAAAGCGGCACGTGTCCTGAAGGAGCTGACAGAAGATGACTTCCAACAATGGAAAATTCACATGGAGCGTTGTAGGGACAGAGAAGGAGTATATATTTAAGGTGAAAATAAGTGATTATGTATAAAATAAAAATAAAATGTTTTACAACGTCAGTCTCGTTATTTAATAGCCACTCTTGTATTTTGATCATTAAAACCGGTAAAAATTGGATTTAAAAAAAATTTCGGTCTTATTATGCTCCACCTCATACGGTAACAATTTCTTAGAATAAACAATTTATTCCCTAAACTATTTCTTGAATATCACTGCTGTAATGTTACAACACATATTCACGCTATTATATAAGTTTCTTGTACTCTTGTTTTTATCGCTGGTAATGTGTATCAACCGTGAATCAGACAGTACATTATTCATTTTAAACATTTTTGAACACAACCTTAAATTTATTGTGGTAGTTTTTGTTGTATAAATAAGTCAAAGATTGTTGTTGTATAAGTGAACGTGAAATCAACTATATTGTCTTTTATACTTCTACCTCTTCTGTTATATAATGGGCTGACCATGTGATAAGAAACATACCTAATTTTTGTAGCCCTGTAATTAGCAGGTCGAGTGCAAATAATTTTTTCTTAATGAGTGGCGCTCAAACTCCCATATGAAATACATTGCTTATGGACTTTCCGTACTGCATTGTGAACGTAAAATCAACTATAGTGTCTTTTATGCCTCTAACTCTTCTGTTATATAATTAGTTGATCGTGTGATAAGAAACAGACCTAATTTCTGCAATCCTGTAATTAGCAGATCGAGTGCAAATAATTTTTACTTAATGTAGTAGCGCTCAAACTCTCATATGAATTACATTGCTTATGGACTTTCCGTACTGCATTGTGAACGTGAAATCAACTATAGGGTCTTTTATACTTCTACCTCTTCTGTTATATAATGGGCTGACCATGTGATAAGAAACAGACCTAATTTTTGTAGCCCTGTATTTATTAGCAGATCGAGTGCAAATAATTAAACACTCAACCTGCCTGTTATGAGCAGTATATGGTTTCAGTTTATAAATAGGTCTTTAAATAAGTAAACTGAAATACTGCTTAAAGATTAGCGAAAAAACTAATGCAGTTTATCGCATATTTATTTCGTACAGAAACTATTTATTAAAAAAAAACGTTTAAAGATTTAGTAATTTATCACTAGCACAAATCATACAAGTATGGTTCTATTGATAAGCGATCAGCACGACTGGGAACAGGTGTTTTTAAAAGATATTCTGTCGTCTAATAAATTACTGATGAATTATCGTTAACGTTCGGTTGTACATGGGTATAATGTTGTGTGATTATGTATTTATGTTTTGTCCTACATTCTCACTCTAGAAACTGAACTTACAATTAACATTTTTAAAATATTTAAATAATTGCATAACCTTTATAAAGCTTGTATACAGTATTATATACTAAAGTGGTAGTGTTAAATACTGAAAATGGAGAAATCTTAGTTGATTTTCCTTGTCCAGATAAATATTACTCTCTACTTTTTTCAAGGTAGATTGATTTTGTTCTTCTGTTAACCCAGTTTTTTTATAATAATGTTACCAATGGCGGAGGGTGGATCCATAAACTGTAATGTTATAGTAATATTTTGCCCACTATAGGCAAGTGGAGAGTTAATTGTTTGCACTCAATCTGCTAGTTCCAGGGCTACTATCACATGGTCACCCAATTATATGGCTGAACCATTTAACAACAGAAGAGGTAGAGGTGTAAAAGACACTATTCATAGTTATCTCCTCTGAGATTAATAAATTTTATTATATAGCCAGGCCCTTCGGTGAGTGGAGTGAAGGTGTCATTCGCAGGATGGAAAGTAGATGCTTTTTAAAGGACCTGGCATGCTGATAAGCATACTTTTCCGCTCAATGAGGAAGGCAATGTTGAACCACTTCACTTCTCGTTTTACTTAATAAAGCCTCTAGAGGTTTCAACTAGCCTTTCGGCTGATAAGAGACAGTAATATTTTGGTGCTGAGCCAGAGTAATTGGAAATATATGACTCATTCACTACCTGTCGAATGAAAAAAAAATGTATGAAATACGGTACAAAAATAAAAATTTTGAATACTTCCGAATTTTTAATGTTTGTGGAATCAAATGTTATTTATCACGTGTTTCTATGAAATATAAAAGTTAAATCGTGCTTCTAGCCCAAAAAATACACCATCCAGAGGACTTAGGAAAAATAAAAGTGCTATACACCCGATAAACTAAAACATGCGACATCGTCACAGTTTAAGTTGCTTACTCACTTAATTAAAGTTATCTAAAAGTGCAAAATAGCATATTTTATATTGATCAGGAAGCTCTAAGCTATGCAACAATAAAAGATTTTTTAAAATCAGTTCAGTAGTTTCTGAGATTACCTCATACAAACAAACAGACAAACAGACGTTTCTTCTTTATTATATTAGTATAGATTATAAAAAGGTAACGTTTGTTTGTTTGTACAAATTAATTTCAGAAACTAACCAACCGATTTCAAAAATTATTTCACTATTGGAAGCTTAGAGATTCCTGAATAACATATACAATAGGAAATTTATAAATTTTGAAAATGTATGATTGATAAAATGAAGCTATCTTTTATTTTATTTGTTTATTGTTAGGTTACTTGGGTGGGAGGTTTTTATCTATCAATATTATACACCATCTATTGTACACAAAGCATTTTATATAGGAAGCAGTTAGGTATCAGGTGTGGTACAGTACCGCATTACAATGGTCCCATCCTCAACTCTTTCTCTTTGAAAATAATTTACGAGAAAGATATAAAAAAAGCTACTCATATTCCATTTTTTGTATGGAAAAAATGAATCTTCGACTCTTAAGAAACGAGAAGTAAAAAAAGTTGTAGAAAGAAATTAAAATACAAACAAACGTTTCTACTACTTTCGATTTCCTAGAATAGCTATTCAAATATCACTCATCAAAATTCACTATCCTTGTTCAACACACTCTACCCCATATAACATAAAATTTCTTATAACAAATTGTACATTCCCACAATCATTTTTAATGCATAATTTTAATGTATAATTTAAATTTAAATTAATATACTATGTGTTCCTAAACTCTAAAGCGTTAATAAG
The DNA here is from genome assembly GCA_035578175.1 of Catonia carolina. Taxonomy (NCBI): domain Eukaryota; kingdom Metazoa; phylum Arthropoda; class Insecta; order Hemiptera; family Achilidae; genus Catonia; species Catonia carolina. Next base: position 28,279,148 of record JAQMRL010000010.1, on the reverse strand, counting down.
CCATTCAAAGCGCCTTTGAATGGGTATTTCAGCTAGTTACAGAAAAGATAAATTAGTGATAAGTAATTAATGATAAGTTTGGTTAGATAGCAATGATGCGAAATTTTGTTTAAGTTGATTCCAAAATTGCTTTAGCATTCGAAGTTTGATCAAAATATAACGGGAATTTTTTAATTTCGCGGGCTTTGTAAATCCGAGTTTCAAATTTGTTTACCTTGTTGGTATACCTGTTTCTAACATGCTTGCATTTGCAGCCATTTTGAATGTACAGTTAATTGGGAGCTCGCCCCAGACCACACAGAGCGTGCCCATAAAACTGCGGTTTAGCTACCTTATCCTCGCCTGCTTTCGAGGTAATGGGCGCTGGCCGTAGCACCTCCATGTGCTATTCGTGGTACATGGTTGTGCGTAGTACTTCCATGTGTGGTAGAGTCAAGTTTAAAGCATTTTGCGGCGGAACGAGCTCGACGGCTACTCGTCCAACGTTTACACGAGTACTGAGGGGAGTGGGGCGCCCTGCGGACGTGACCGCACCCACTCATTTGGGTTGGCCTCTAAGGGGTTGTGGGTTCGCCTGCTAGGTAGCATTCTGCGGCTACTAAACTGATTAAATTCCTTTGGAATGGGTGTAGTCGGCCAAGGAGTGAATAGATAAATACGCATGTACAGATTGTTAGTAGTTGAAAAGATTGCACGTGTTTGCATTCGCTCGGCGATTTGTTACTTCTGATAAAATTAAACAAAAAATTTGCATTAAATTTTGTGTGAAAAATTATATAATTTGTAGTACCACATTATAAATATTGACAGTGGCTTTTTGTGAATCTACTACGAGTAAAACAAGAGTTTACGTGTGGTATAAACGGTTCAAAGATGGCCGTGAGAACTTTGAAGATGACGACCGCCCTGGACGTCCTAGCACATCAGTAACCGACGATAGCGTCGAAGAGGTGAGGAAAATGGTTCTGAAAGATCGCAGAATCACTGTCAGAGAGGTTGCTGATGAGTTCGGTGTATCATTTGGGTCAAATCAAGCAATTTTTTCGGATGTTTTGGCCATGAAACGTGTAGCAGGAAAGTCCGTTCCAAAATTACTGAATTTCGAACAAAAATAACGCCGAGTGGCTATCGCCCAAGAATTGCTGAATCAGGTCAACAATGATCGAGAATTTCTGCAAACGATAACAGGTGACGAAACATGGGTATACGAATATGACGTCGAAACCAAAGCCCAGTCATCCCAAAGGAGGCTGCCTGAAGAGCCAAGACCGAAAAAAATTCGTCAGGCCGATCAAATGTGAAGATTCTTCTCACAGTGTTTTTTTATTAAAATGGTGTAGTACATCATGGCATTTCTGCCATGATGCACAATGGACAATGATACATAAAGGACAATGTTTTGCCACCATTGATGACATAAAAACAGAATCGCTAAAGGAGCTGAAAGGTATACAAAAAAGTGAATTCCAGAAGTACTTCCAAGATTGGAGAAACCGCTGGCACAAGTGTACTATATCTGAGGGGGGATTACTTTTTGAAGAGGACAAAATTGATATAGATGAATAAATAAAGATTTTTTTTAAGAAAAAACTAAATTTCCCGTTATTTTATAATCAAACCTTGTACACGTAGAACGAACTTTTATATAATTTGTTTCATCACAGATTTTAAGCAATCAAATCCGTATATTTACTTGTACTTTGTATCCGTTGGGCGTAGCCTAAACTTAAAAAGTGAATACGTCATTATCGTATAATGATGCATTTTAAAGTAATAATAAACTTGTTGATGTGACATAACATAATTTAAATTTTATATATGCCTATTTAAATATAATGATATAACCGTTTTTGTTTTCATTATTGGTTTTGTTATCAATGCATAAGCCATTTGATTATGATATTTGTACTGCATTACTTTTAAAAATCGGTACTTAAACGGGTACAATTTTAATTTAACTACCGAATTTCATTATTTTCAATCACTTTATCATGTAATAAAATATTGAAGTTAATATTTTAATGTGTTTTATCAATCTTATCGTTTTTATTATTGTAGTTGATTGTTTTTAAAATTTTATTTAACGTAGTCTACTGTATTTGAAAAATATGTGATTGCATAATATGTTTATTAAATTGCATTAGCGTGTAACAATTTTATTGCTTTTTCATAGGCTACAAAATAATTTTATTGTTGACCCAATAAGATAAAGTACATCATTTACTTTTACTTTTACTATTTCATTTTTTTAGCGTTTATCTTAATGGGTGGAATCTATGCGAGAAACTATTGAACTGGAGGAAAAGCTGTTTCACGAGACGACGCGTCTCATGGTTACTTTTGAAAACGATTACCTTTGACCTATGGCAAAAATCATTAGTGATTTCTGTATCTACTTTTTAAGGGTGCGCCCTACCTCAACCACGCCGCCCAATGTAAGGGTTTAAAGGATTACAACGTACTCGGTTGGTATGCAAGTCGTAATTAAAGTTTGACATGCACTTTAAAGCTTAAAATAAGCTCTATTTACGGATTTTATTTTTTTGCATGTGCATTAAATTTAAGCTTTAAAAAATTAAGGTAAATCTCTTAAAGCTGTAAAGTTTTCTAAAATTATTTGTAAAGATAGGAAGGAACTTGTCGCAAATTAGTCTGTATCAGTAAAAAGGGTATCTTTTTTTGATTCTAAAGATACCAACTTTAACCTGTTCACTTATTTATCAGCGGCGATGTTTGCAATCTAATAAATCTTTACAAGCACAAATTTCTTAACCGTTCGATAGCGCTCCAAGCTGCCAGTCAGGGAACTACTACCCATTACATTATCTGCTAATCAAGGGCATTTCCCCTTAGCTTGCCCTGCGTCTAGGTCATACAGCGTTGCCAATAGTATAACACTTTTGTCTTCAGTAGAATGTTTACCCCTATTAGTATGTTTTGACAAGTAAAATTAATCGCTCACCCAACCCAAACAAAAATTAATTTTAATTGAATTTGAAAAGGATAAATTGTTCGTATAGGAAAATATACTGGTAGACCTACTGACTGTTGTTTATTATTTTTTCTTTTCGAACTGTTTCAAAAATCGGTTTCAAGAATCGAATGAGATTATTTTTGTTTTAAAATTCCGACTTTGATTTCTTGAATTCCGTTTTGGGTCACTTTCGGTCGAAACCGAAACTTCCAACCCAATCCAGACCAAATGTCTTTTTGTGTAGTTTACAAATCTGAAAACCGTTTGTTGTTATCTCTTGTAGTTTCTGACATATGGGTGTGACGGAAGGAAGGACAGTTAAAACAAAATGATGAAAATTTAAAAAAATTTAAAAACTCGTCCTGCGACCCCCTGGTGGGGGTCACAGGACCTAAAAACTTTGGTGTTTCAAACTAAACTCTTTATTACCATTTTCTGTAGCCTACTGCTTACTCTGTAGTACTAACAGAAATAAGCTGATGGACGTGAGGTCCGTTTAAAATCCCACGATGTGTAAACAAAGCGAGACAGAAACCCATTTGTCAGATTGCACATCAGATAGGACGCATGGTTTCTTAACAATCTGCAATCTAGAGAATATACCCGTAATAAGACAAACGATAAATTATTTGTGTTGTATCTAAAAATTCAGCAACAATAGCAATAGAATACAAAAAAGTGCATAAAAGAATACCGTATGTTTTTAACACATTAATATTCAGAAGGCGTAAAGTAGCATCTTGCGACAGAATTACAATGAAAACTTGTCAGGAACATGTCCTCGCTTCTAACCCTTCCCGCTAAATCTCAATACAGTCTATCTCAATACATATTTGCATATTGTATTTATTTTTGATACATTGTATTCAAATTAATAATCATTTATCTATTGTTGTATTGTTCATCATTTCTCGCCAGAACAATAGCGTGAATATGAATCAATGAAGTAACCTAAACTTGTTACTGTAAATTGATATTACAGTACTTTATAATGATTAATGAAGAATCTAACATTCTAACCAGATTTTTTTCGTATAGAAATAATTTTAGATCACGTGAAATTACTTAGACATTTCTGGAAGCTCTTTTAGCAGCCCACTTTCCAGTCACGGCTCATGCCTTCAAAATAAGTGAAGAGTTGCAGAAAGCTAAGAAAAACTAGTATACTAATAAGTATCCGCTAGAATTTATAAACTTTCCAAAGGACAGCAAATTACTAAAAACACGACAAAAAATGTCTTTCCATTCACACAAAACTTAAACACTACAAAGCAGTTCTAAGATCACAAGCAATGTACGACAGTGAAACCCTCTTCAGTATTGATGGAAACGGAATAAAAGAAACAATCAGAAAAATAGAAAGAAGGATTCTTAGAACCTGCATAAACAAAAAACACATAGTTGACAACCAGCACAGACTTTTACCAAGAGAACAAATTTATAAAGAAATAGAACCTATCACTGATGCAATGCGCAAAAAGAGAATTTCTTTCTTTTCGCATATCCTCAGAACTCCAGAAAACCGATTATTAAGAAAAATTCATGTGTGCAAAAACGGAAGGAGCTACAATTCCTTGGCTTGAAGAAATAAAAAAAGACAGAACAGAACTAAATCTAACAATTGCTGATGTCAAAGATCGCACACCGGTTTACAAAGAAACAATTAAAGACAAAACAAAATTTTATCAGTAAGAACAATTTAACGAAAAGAACAGGTTTGTTCAGACGAATTGAGAAAAGCAAGATCTGACAGAATGAAAAAGTATTGGCAAGAAAGAAATGAAAAGGAAATAAACTGCCAAAGAAAAAGAACTAACCAAAGAGACTAAAGTGATCCTTTGTGGTCATAAAATGAAAAAAAAAAATAATAAGTATCCGCTAAACTCCCGAAAGTTGTTGTTGTTGTTGTTTAGGTCAGCAGCCAAAGGGCTGGTTTGAACCTTTAGTGGCTTTACTAAGTAAAACGAGGAGTAAGGTGGATACCATTCCTCACTGAGTGGAAAAGTAGCCTATTCTTATTAGCACGCCAGGCCCTCCGAAAAGCATCTACTTTTCGGCCCGAGAGTAAAATACACATAGAGTCTGTCTACGCTAAGAGTACTCCGATGTAGGCAACCAGCAATACAAGTGAGCATGCGTATTCACTCCATACCAGCAACTGAGCATGCGTACATGTTCAAAGTCGTTAGTGCGCTTGCTTATACTAGCGTTTTAAACTAGCTGCTAAATGTTTGTTCCCATTTCGCTATTTACTAGCTGCTAGTCAACTAGCAACTAGCAGATAGTACTAGTAGGAAAAGTCCTTTACTATATTAAGTATCATCCGATTTATTTCTTCTTCATTTGTCGATAGCCCAGTAGCTTTTTAATATCTCTGGAGTAGGCTGTTTTTCTTTCTTTCTTAAAAATAAACAGACGTAGAATTTATAAATAATAGATTGTGATACCAATAGAGCTATCGAGTTATTGCTCTAATTTCTTCTAAAAATTGAATTTTTTTAGATTTTTGATACGTTAAGATTAACCTTAAACGACAAAATGTGGTTTGAAATTACAAAACGAAAGTGTTGTGCAGCTGCAAGAGTGGTTTAGAAGAGATGGGAAATTTAAAAGTAGGTAATGAAAACGTACAGAAAGTTGGGGAATTTTGCTATCTAGGGAGTAAAATAACAAAGGATGGTAGAAAGGCAAGTGATATAAAAAATAGAATTACTCAACCTAGAAAAGCCTTTGAAATGAAAAACAGCTTACGGACTACAAACATTGATTTACAGATTAGGAAAAGTTTCTTAAAAAACTATGTTAGGAGTGTATAGGGGAGTAAAACGTGGGTGATAGGGGCTGTAGAAAGGAAAAGGATAAAAGCTTTTGAAGTGTTATAGGAAAATGTTAAAAATTAGGTGGGTGGACAAGATAAGTAATTTAGAGCTTCTTACGCGAGTGGATGAAAATAGAAATATATGGAAGTAACTTTTCAGAAGAAGGGATAGGCTAGTGGCGCATATCTTAAGACATCCACGTATTGGTCTATCAATAATGGAGGGTAATATTGAGGGAGTAAATTGTAGGGGGAGGCAAAGGTTAGAATATGTAAAGCAAATTACAAAAGATGTAGGGTGTTACAGGTATATAGATAAAAAAAGACTTGCGCAAGATACAACAGCATGGAGAACTGCATCAAACCAGTCGAAAGATTGATAAAAAAACGATTAACCTAACATAATTGATAATCCAGGAAGGACGGGAAAAATACCCAGATGTAAACAATTCATAAACTTAATTAACTTGCTTTTTGTACAAAAATAAACTGTTTTAAAAGCTTGGATAAAATTCCATCATTAACTGATTGTTTTGTTAACCCAAAAATAACTCAAATAATGATTTTAACAACAATATTGTGAATTTTAATTCAATTCTTCTACCAAAAGTACAAGAAGAAGTATTTACGTCTATAATAACATACCGACTGAAAACCATGTCTAATTCGCACCTTAATTTAGTAAATTGTCAGGTTGACCTTCTTAAATAATTAATAATAATTTGTTAAGATAATGATGCTAAACAAAAATATGTAGTGTATTTCAAAGACCAGTAGTTAGACTATATAACTACATGAATTGTTAGTATTTGTATGCATAACGAATGCCTGTAGGCTTATGTTCATAAAACAGAAATTCTTTACATGTTAGACAAATACAACATCAGGTGAAAATGTAAATTATTGTTGTTTGAACGGAATATATTAATGAGTAATTTTCTAAACAAATATTTTTTAAAAAGTTAGTAAGTACTATAGAAAATGTGTTTTCTTTGTAATAAACATTTTAATAAAAGTATTTTTCTCTACAGAACCTAGTTTAGCGTGTAAGAGCAATTTTCCGTATTTTTAATCTAAACTGAGGTTGATTTTCATTTTGCGTCTTCACTGATGATTAAAATTAAGTTATGTTTATTGAGGTTAATTTTCTGTTTATTTCTAATGTTTTATTACTAATGTTAGGTTTATTGTTAATTATTTTCATTGGCAAGAGAAAGTTGTGTAAGTGTTTCACACCAGATTCCAAAAACTGAGTAATCTATAGATAAAATTTGATATAAATCGGTTAAACAGTTTAGGAATGCATTATGGAGAAACAATCATTCATTTTTATATAAATACAGACTAAAGATTTTTTTTGTAATTTTAACTCGAGTTTTGTAGGATCATTCTATGAACAAAGTTATGATAATGGACGTTAACTGAAATATAGGTGAGGTATGTCGAATTATCTATTTGTCCATTTTCATTTATTGTATAACCGTGAAAAATTCATGGTCTTTTACCATAACAGTTTCAGAGGACATAACAGTAGTCATCCGAATTAGTTCCGCTGACACTGTGTGAATTTATTGGATTGTAGTGAACAAACATAGAGAAATAGTTACAATAAAAGATTAAATATATTATGAAAACCGTTTCGTGACATTTTTTAATAATAGAAAAAATAAAATTATAGTTTAGTCATTTAATAAAAGATATATATATATATATATATCTGTTATTTATTTTTTTACTTTTACGGCCACATGGTACCACTATAAATCAATCTTTGGAGTTCTTTTTCTGAGCTGCTTTTCTCTTTGCCCAATATCTTTTCCAATTTTGGAAGTAATAATTAAAAGGTACTAGATATACTAGAAAAGGTTGAGACGGTACGAGAAAAATCGAAGTAAAGAGATTCTGAGAAATTTTGTAAATAAATCATATAAGGTATACATACATGCTCATAGTAGGCAGGTGGAGTTCTATATTATTTGCACTCGATCTGCTAGTTCCAGGGCTACAAAAAAAAACAATTTTTTATGGCGAGAAAAACTTATGTTCACTCCCTCACGATGGAGGAAGTAGTGTTGGAGTCAATTGAGGTGTCCTCGTCCAGCCCCAAGGAGGCCGCAACCGCCTACCAACCAAAAACCTGCCGCCTGGCCACTTGATCCGATATCTTCAAACAACTCTTCCTTTCCCTCGGAACTGTTTATATAATACTACAAGGGAAATGTCAAAAATTTACATACTGTCAGCGGGGCGTGGAAGGGAACCGTAGCCCAATTTCCCCCTCGCTGTCAATGACCAACACTCACTCTCTCACTTTCATTCATCTCTTTCATCACCAGCTCAGGAAATTAGTGTCCCTACCTCACCTTCTGAGATCGGGACAGGATTGATTTACTGTGGGAGAGGGCGATACCACTGATCTCCATATGTCTCCTCCCTCCGCAGTCTCCCGACCACCCTCTCCACAAACTGAGCGACCAACTTCCAGCTCTCCTCATCCCGCAGCATTGCTGCCCCTACTCTCTCTGGGATTCACTGTGCAACGCCTATCTTCTCAGATGTCTCCATTCTGTCAAGGCCAAAATAGGGACATCTTTCAAAAATATGCGCAATGGACTCCTCATCTTCACTGTCGCACAGTCGACATTTCGGTACTTCATGAAGTTTGAACCTCGTCAAATATGCCCCAAAGCAACCATGCCTTGTTAGCAACTGTCTCAGTTCGTGGTTGGTCTCACCAAATGTCCTCCTTATCCACACCTCGACTTTGGAATGAACTTCCTTGTCCACTCCCCAACCCTACCTTTGCTCCATCTCTTCTGGCCACCTGCTGAGTAATCGACTCCAACATTCCTCTTTATCAGCACCAGCTCGCTGCTCTTCTTTCCCTCACGCCACTAGATCCCATGGAGGCATCCCCGAAATTACCAAAGCTGCCTCTGTAGATACAGTTATATAAGCACTACATATTTTCAGAGCCAGTTTCCGCTGCGTCCTTAGAAAAAATAGTTTCTTTTCAAACGGTCAGCTAATTATATCACTAAAGCTTTTAAGAACAGAAGAGGTAGAGGTGTAAAAGACAATAGTCATAGTTATCTCCCTTGAGAGTAATCAATTACATTATACAGTCAACCCTGTGGTGAATGAATTCATTTGCAGGGTAGAGAGTAGATGCTTTTCAGAGGACCTGGCATGCTGATAAGCATACTTTTCCACTCATTGAAGACGGCATTGATAAACCACCTCACTCCTTGTTTTACTTAGTAAAGCTTCAAGAGGTTCAAACCAGCCTTTTGGCTGATAACCTAAACAAAAAGGGTATACACGAATACAAAAATTATAAAACAGTAGATATTGTAGAAAAAAACTTTATTTTTTCTTTCAGACATTTGTGTGCAAAGTATTTACGATGCGGATATTACCACCTGATTTCAAATCTTGGAAGAAATACTTTACAGTTTCTTTGAAACAAATTAATTATATCTACGCTGCTGAAGTATAATTGTGATAATGGCAAATAATTTTCGATTACTACTGACTTCATGGTCGTCGAGTATTGAAACATATGTATACAATCAAATTACGTTATAACGGGTTCAATTTCCAAAAGAAGTCTTACAAATGATGTCACTGAATTCTCACGCAATATTGTACTCGTACTTTAAGTAAAAGTAGGTTATAAATTTATTGAATAGATTGAATCAAATAGCGGGCAACCGAAACTGGAAAACCATGGGGAATTTATTAGGTGAACTTATCTACGCACTTATATGAGAAAATTTATTTAGTAATAAACCCATGAAAGATTTTCTTCCGTTATAGGTTTACCGCTTAAATTTGATTTTTCCGTATACAATCAATCTGTTCAAGAACAATTTGTTTTTGATGTTCCATGTTAAAAAGTACTGTTAAAATTAATTGATTGAAAATATTATGTCTATTATAAAGATAAAAAAATATTTAGATTTTCATAAAATATTCGCTTTGGTTCCGTGTTATTACCGGAAATACATTAAAATATTTATTCATTTATTGTGGCAATTTTTAAAATACGAGTATTGTCATCTATAATTATTTTCTTTTGTCCGCCCGTCCGTCACACCGGGATTTCAGAAACTATAAGAGAAAACAACAAACGGTTTTCGGATTCGTAATCTACACAAGATGTAAGTGGGCCTGAATTGGGTTTGAAGTTTCGGTTTTGACCGGAAGTGGGATAAAACCAGAAGTCAACAATCAAAATAGGAATTTGGAAAAAAATGGTGTCATTTGACTTCTCTTAAAGAGTAGATACAAAAATCATTGAAGGTTTTTGTAATAAATCAATGGTAATCCTTTTTAAAAATTGCCACTTTAGCCATGAGACGCGTCATATGAAAGGAATTTTTCAAACAATGTGACAAACTGATTGTTGTGAATTTTTCAGCAGATTTTTAGTATTTGAATTCATCATTTCAGAAAGCGCATAAATCAAAAAAAACTTTTTTGAAAATTAAAAAACTGGTGTTTTACTACGATTCGATAAAAAAGAATGTTAAACAATAAAATTTGTTTAGATGTCCCCTTTAATATAAAATGTTATGCCCATAACAGACAGGTGGAGTGTCAGATTATTTGCACTCAATCTGTTAGTTGCAGGGCTAAAATAAATAGTTCTGTTTCTTATCATGTAGTCAGCCGATTAAATGACTGAATCATTCAAGAACAGAAGAGGCAGAGGTGTAAAATACGCTAATCAGAGTTATCTCGTCTGAAAGTAATGAATTTCATTTTACAGCCTGACCCTGTCGTGAATGAAGTGAAGGTGTCATTTGCAGAGTGGAAAATATGTGCTTTTCAGAGGGCCCGGCATGCTGATAAGCGTACTTTTCCAGTCAGTGAGGAAGGCAACGGTGAAGAAGGCAACGGTGAGGAAGGCAAAAAACCACCTCACTCGTCGTTTTACTCAGTAAAACCTCTACAGATTCAAACCAGCCTTTCGGCTGATGACCTAAACCAACAACAATATAAAATGTATAATTTTGTCTTTTTACCTAGGCAACTGAACGCAGACAACGGATTTTAAGGCGAGACTGTACCTTGTATCCCGCCAATTTCATAGAATTGGTAAAGATAGGGAATAAAATTTTACACACTTATATTTGTCAGGGTTCTCTAGCTACTGACATTTTTTAAATTTAATTTGTTCGACCATAAAATTAAAAACAAAATAACGAACAATACACAATTTTTACAAATTATTTTCTTTGTTTTTCCATATTACTAATTTTTGGAACATCTGAGGAAGTCATAAAAATGTCATAAATGTGCACGTGCAAGACGAATAACTGGTAAGAATTTCAGCCTGGTAGGTTAAATGGCTTTCGAGAAAAATGTACCTAAATGTTAAAAATCTAAATTTAAGGGAACAAGCAAAAAGAAGAAGACACAAATCGAAACAAAATATACACAGACAAGTAAATTTCCCATCAGCAGTTGGTTAGAAAGCTGAACCTACAACTTAGAATGTAAAAAACAGTAATGCAGATATTTTTAAAAACTAAATTTCCCTTTGCTCTAAAATAATCATTTTAAATTATGAAAAATATTCACTGTTGGTGACGCGATAATTTTTCTGTGTAAACCTGCTAGAAACTTAATTTTTTCATTAATATAGCCTAATTCTTTTGACATTAGATCAGTTTTCTCTGTAAGATCTACGTCTGAACTATTGAAAAACATAAAAAAACTGAAAATCAAAATTTTCAGTCAAAACCATCATACACTCTCACCTTAAGGGTTCTCGTGAAGAGAAAAAACAAAACACCGGGTAGACAAAAGCCTGCCGTGAGCAAATACTGAGAATGTAGGCTACAAAAGAGCTTCCAGAAACGTCTAATGTCACCTCACGTGGAAAAACCCATACGAAGAAAAAACCCTAATAGATAAATATTATAAATATTGCTATGTTATATGATTTTAGAATGAAGGTAATGTAATTACTACATCGACTATCTAACTTTCGTGTCAATCTTCATTACTTCATTTATTTGATAATTGTACATCGAACTAAAAGTTAAATCATGTCGTTCATTGAGAAGGGTTGTGTGTGTGTCAAATATGATAGGTAACATGATGACATACTATTGTCATTAATATTAACAAGACGGTTTAGTAATCACGGAATTTTTTAAAAATAGCATTACTTTGTCACGAGGAACATGCTACTGCATGTAAGTAATCATCGAGTGTGAGAGGACAACACAGACTAGACTTAATTATTTAAGTTTATCAACTTGATACTAGCGTTTACCAGTGGTTTAGCACGTGGTAGCGAATTGCTTAAGTTATGTATACGAGGTGTGGCTATTAAATAACGAGACTGACGTAAAAAATTTAATTTTAATTTTATACATAATCACTTATTGTCACCTTCAATGTACACTCCTTCTCTATCCCTACAACGCTCCATGCGAATTTTCCACTGTTGGACTGTGCTGGAAGTCATCTTCTGTCAGCTCCTTCAGGACATGAGCCGCTTTCTCTTTTACAGCTTCCACAGACTCAAATCTTGTCCGTTTTAATGCAGATTTCACCTTAGGGAACAGGTAAAAGTCACATGGTGCAAGATCTGGTGAATAAGGTGGATGTGCTAACCGTGAGATACTGTACTTGGCTAGGAACCTCTTGACAGGTAACGCGAAATGAGCTGGCGCATTGTCTTGGAGAAGAACCCTTGATTTGTCGTTCCACATTTCGGGGCGTTGTTTACTAACTCTTTGACGTAGTTTAGAAAGTACCTCAAGGTAGTAATATTGATTAATTGTTTGACCTTCAGGAACCCAGTGAAGGTACACAATCCCATAGATATAAAAAAAACAATCATCATTGCTTTAAATTTTGACTTGGTCATTCGAGCTTTTTTGGCTCTCGGTGAAGTTCGGCTCTTCCAGTGCATGGATAGGCGCTTCGTTTCCGGATCATAAGTAAACAAACCACGTTTCATCACATGTTATTATCGTTTCCACAAAATTTGGGTCATTTTTAATCACGTACCAAGTGTCAGTACAAATATTTTTGCGAGCTTCATTTCAAACATTTTTGAGTGGCACGTGTCCTGAAAGAGCTGACAGAAGATGACTTTCAGCACTGTCTTCAACAATGGAAAATTCGCATGGAGCTTTGTAGGGCTTACTGACAATTTGATTACATATGATGATTTTTTTGACAATTAGACTTTTTATTGCCATATATCTAAAATTTTCCGACACCTTATTTTATTTATAACCCCTCTGAGGTTAGCAATAAAGTCTGTACGTAGCGCGGGAGCAATTGATTGTTGTTTTTTGTCTGTAGCTGAGAATATTCTTTTAAAATGACAATGGTTTATGTAATAAGCAAAAACAAAAGTTGATGTTTATTTAGAATGAATGGTTAGCTGTTCAAATTTTAAAGAACGCCCAAGGGTAATCTATTCTCTCAAGCAGGCCTATAATTGTGTAATAAAGCAAATTACGGCCAATTGAAAAAATAATACGTCAAGTAGGCCTTAATATCAATCAAACTATTATATAATAGATCACGCAAATATCCAGACATACGCGCGCGCGCGCGCACAGGCACACACATACACATTTCATTCGTACAGTGGTACAAAAGTAAATGGGTGCAGTAGTACCGAATGGTAAAATGAGGTCAAATGTCAAATACTTGACTTGAGAGAACAAGAGGAAAAGAATATTATTCTTTTCCTCTTGGTTCAATTAACACAATAAGCAAATATTTTGTCTTTTTTGTGTTCCTTATGTATGCAAAAAAGAATAAAATCATACAAAGTTAATTTGAAAAATTTGAGGTTTAATCTACAAAACCCACCGGGTTGGTCTAGAGGTAAAGTCGTCACCCAAATCAGCTCTTTAACAGCTGATTTTCGGAGACAAAGGTTCCTGGTTCAAATCCTAGTAAAAGTAGTTACTTTTATACGGATTTGAATGCTAGACTGTGGTTACCGGTGTACTTTGATGGTTGGGTTTCAATTAACCATATTCTCTCAGGAATGGTCGGCCTGAGTCTGTACAAGACTACACGTCATACACATCATCCTCATTTCATTGGGTCATGGGGTTGCTTATTGTTCTGAATTGAACAGGTTGCAACACACACATATTAGGAATTAAAAAAAGAAATCTACAAAAAAGAGGGATTGAAAAAGCAAGTAAGTTCTCACTTTGATTTTGATTTAGTCTTTGTAGCATTATTTAAAAAAAAAACACAATTACTAGAAAGAATACAACCAATTACCATTAAGCGAGGAGTAAATTAGGAAGACTCTGTGACCCCTAAAATATGCTATCTATAATGGCACTGCAAGAATTTTATCAAAATTGATTGGGATATGACAAAGATATTATGATTAAAGAGAAAAATCACACAAATAAACTTCTACTTCTGGTTGACCAACTTTGATTTAAATTTTCTTGTCGGATGATTTATGGGAGATTTGAGGGTAAGTCAATTATTATCCGCAATGTAGTTATAAAATGTTATTGTAATCAAATAGGAAACTTACAGTACATCATTTTTCAACATAGTCCCCTTGCTTTTCAATGCATTTGGTCCATCGTTGTTCACGTTTCCCGATGCCCTCATAAAATAAGGTTTTTGGTTGAGATGCGAGCCAGGAATGCACCGCTTCTTTCAATGCTTCGTCCGAGGTAAATCGACGGCCCCTTAATGTCTCTTTGAGTGGACCAAACAAGTGATAATCAGAAGGAGCAAGATCGGGAATATACGGAGGATGAGCCAGTACTTCAAAATTGAGTTTCTGGAGCGTTTCAGCAGTGTGGGCAGCAGTATGCGGACGGGCGTTGTCGTGTAACAACACAAAATCTTTTGACAGCAGTCCTCGGCGTTTGCTTCGAATTGCAGGCTTTAGCTTGGCAGTAAGCATCGCACTGTAACGTACACTGTTTAATGTTGTGCCCCTTTCCTGATAATGTTCCAGTACTGGACCTTGTGAGTCCCAAAAAACCTTAAGCATCAGTTTTCCTGCGGACGGTTGGGTCTTGAATTTTTTCTTATACGGCGAATTTGTATGTTTCCATTACATACTCTGCCGTTTACTCTCCGGCTTGTAATGATGGATCCATGTTTCGTCACCAGTAATGATCCTGTCTAAGAAGTTGTCTTCTATGAATTTCGGCCCCTAATACACCTTCCGACCACAAAAAACGGATCACTGAAGGTTGCTCTTCTTTGGTGAAAATAGAAAGCGGAGCAGCCATGATTAACAGCACGACAGCGATAACGAAACTAACCTAGCAGCTTGAAACTTGCATACATATAACCACAAATAAACAAAGCATGCGTCATCAACGCAAAACGACAGTACTGCCAAAATAAACAAAAATATAACTAAATTGCGGATAATAATTGACTTACTCGTAATTTAAATTACAAGTTTCAATTTTGTACACTATTCAGTTCTTGAGATATTTTGTTTTACAAACACACTGAATCACAAATACCACATAGACTAATCGCCAAAACAACATATTTTTTGGGAGTTCAGAGGCCTGAAACCATGTATTTCCGGTGAAAATTAAATTTGAAAACAATCAATATCAATATGAAAACTACGCCAATGCGGCCGGCTTTTCGGAGAGCCTGGGCATGCTGAAAAGCATACTATTTCAACTCAGTGAGAAAGGCAATAGTAAACCACCTCACTCCTTATTTTACTTAGTAAAATCTCTAGAGGTTCAAACTAGCCTTCCAGTTGTTGACCTAAACTATAACAACAAGTACAATTTTTTTCTCATTAACAGGCCGGTGGAGAATTAAATTAATTGCACTCGATCTGCTAGTTCCAGGGCTACAAAAAATATTTGAGTTTCTAATCACATGATCAGCTAATTATATGACTGAAGTATTTAAAAACATAAGAGGTACAGGTGTAAAATACACAAATCAGAGTTATCTCCTCTGAAAGTAATTAATTTCATTATACATCTAGACGATGTGGTGAATGAAGTGGAGATGTCATTTGTAGAGTGGAAATTAGATGCTTTACAAAGGGCCTGGCATGCTGATAAGCGTACTTTTCCATTTAGTGAGGAAGGCATGGTAAATCACCTCACTCCTCGTTTTACTTTGTAAAGTTTCTACAGGTTCAAACCAGCTTTTTGCTGATCACAACAACATGTAGTAATTATTTGAATAAAAAAACTAAATGTATACTGCTATGATAATATGAGTATTTGTTGATGGAATATTCCAGTAAATCTTGTCTAGCAAAACTTTAAAATGTATACCACGTTTTCTTGTCGCTCCATTTACTTGATCGATGATTTTTATATTTTAAAGGTCCTTCAAAGAGATTAGAGATTACCTCGTTTAAAATAATTCTGAGCTTTAAACTTTCCAACGATACGGTTGTTTTGTTGACAACAGTTCCTGGTTCAATGCACTATCCATTAAAGAACAGTATTGCTTCATTCTAGGTCAATTTATTTTACGCTGTTATTGTTATCAAAGATGATTCTGTTCAATGTATCTTAATAACAGCAATACCAAATACAGTACTTTAATTTAGAATATTTCAATTTAGGTAACTTTAAATTTTATGAATTGGCACTTGTTTTAGGTTAATTTCCGTGTAGTTCTCTGTTGTTCTACATGAATATTTAGGAAAGTAAAGTATTGTCGTCATTTTTATTTTTTGAAATCGAATTTTCAACAGAAATACACATTTTCAGGTCTTCCTGAAGCCAAAAATAATAGTTCTTAGCGATTGATGGGTGTGTGTGTGTGTGTGTGTGTGTGTTTATCTTAGGACAAGGAAAACGATAATTTGGTAGGTTAATTTCCCATCTCATGCATAACGTGAAGTGTTGTCCAAGTTCATGTAATGTTTAAATCCAGATTCAAGTATTTTTATTTACAAATTAATCAAGAAAAATAATTTATTACGGTTATAACTACTAGTGCTGCCCATGACGGACAGGTGGAGTGTCAAATTATTTACACTCAATCTGTTCGTTGCAGGGCTAAAATAAATAGTTCTGTTTCTTATCACATGGTCAGCCAATTAAATGACTGAATCATTTAAGAACAGAAGAGGTATAGGTGCAAAAGACACTAATCAGAGTTATCTCCTCTGAAAGTAATGAATTTCATTATACAGCCAGACCCTGTGGTGAATGAAGTGAAGGTGTCGTTTGCAGAGTGGAAAATATGTGCTTTTCAGAGGGCCCGGCATGCTGATAAGCGTACTTTTCCACTCAGTGAGGAAGGCAACGGTAAACCACCTCACTCCTTGTTTTACTTAGTAAAACCTCTACAGGTTCAAACCAGCCTTTCGGCTGATGACCTAAACAACAACTACTAGTAAATAACAATTAAACTACTTTTTAGCTTAATGATAGATTCAATTTATTACAAAATATTATTTACTTGTTGTTTAGGTCAACAGCCGCAAGGCTGGTTTGAACCTCTAGAGGTTTTACTAAGTAAAACGAGGAGTGAGGTGGTTTACCATTGCCTTCCTCACTGAGTGGAAAAGTACGCTTATCAGCATGCCGGGCCCTCTGAAAAGCATATATTTTCCACTCTGTAAATGACAACTTCACTTCATTCACCACAGGGTCTGGCTGTACAATGAAATTCATTACTTTCAGAGAAGATAACTCTGATTAGTGTCTTTTACAACCTCTACCTCTTCTGTTCTTAAATGATTCAGTCATTTAATTGACTGACCATGTGATAAGAAACAGAACTATTTATTTTAGCCCTGCAACTAACAGATTGAGTGTAAATAATTTGACACTCCACCTGTCTGTTATAGGCAGAATTATTTACTTAATACTTAAAAAGCTAACCAAAATAAAAACTTATGGTCATTTCAAATGAAATAGATCATTAATTCTTTATTTACGGGGTCCGATTCAAACGGGTGTCAGATGAGCAGGGCTCAAATTCTTTACTTACAGGTTATACAGATTAAAAACCAGGCTAGTACCTACAACTATTATTATATCCGTCATTAACTAACTCTTTTGCCAAGGTGGGTATAGGTATCAGATTAACTGATGTCCCATAGCCGAGCGAGTGAGAGGGAGATATGTGGTATAACTACGCATGCGCTCAAAGGTCTTTAACGTTATAATCCAAATCTGAAAACATACTACAGTCGTTATCTTGCTTGTTAGTTTACTGCATGCGTAAAATGCTTGCTCACAACAATGAGTAAAATTAAAGACAATGTTATTGGAACGGCGCGTATGGCTTGTGCGAGTGAGAGCGTTATGCATTCTCTCACTTCCACGGCTAGGGGACATTAGTTCATCTGAATAATATACCTTGTGTTGTATCGTGTGTTTGTAGTAAATCTGATGAAAATATGTACACTTTGTACAGTATGGGCGCTAACGCATTACCTTGAGGAATCCCAATTTGAATGGAGTTAAACATTCTGAAGTCATTAGGCCTACTGTTCAGAACGAATTTTGGAAAAAAGAGTTGTTTTTGTATACATGCTATAAATTACGGTCTAGTTTAAGGATGAGTAATTTTATTCTAACTTAATCTACTATTGACAATATTACTACAGAGATCCTCACCAGAAACTTGGTAATTAATTTAACGTAACACATTGTGTGTACACTACACTTACATTGTGCACTTAAATTTAACACTAATTCTAATTGTGCACTAACACTGCTCTGCTTTCGAACACTAGCACTACCCAAGATCAAATGGTATTTTTATTTTCAGCCTTAGAACCAGATCATCGTTGTCAAATTGATGGATTGCTTCAACATTTTCATAGCGGTGAAGTCTTTCCTTATGCTTCTGTGCAAACCTCTGGATTTCGCATGAGACGAAATCCATTCGTAGGTCTCTGTGGAGGTCGTTGTTCCTATGAACCAGGGTGCGTCGACGATTTTTCTCAGGACCCTGTTTTGGAAGCGTTGAATGATATTTATATTACTTTTTTTGGTACGTCCCCAGAGTTGCATACCATACGTCCAGACAGGATTTTATCATCTGTTTATAAAGTTTGTTATACACTGATAATGAGGATCTTCTCCCTAGTAGCCAGTACAATATCTGATACCTTAGCCAGAGTTCCTCTCTCTTCTTTTTAACCCGGGTTTCCAAATAAGCTTAGAGTCGAGTGTCATACCAAGGTATTCGGCAATGTTCGTGTGCAGTACAGTGCGGGTATTGACAAATACTGAAATATGCTCAATTTTTACGTTAGCGAGAAAAAAATTGTGGTAATTATTTTATCTCTATATATCTCTATATAACATCAATAAACTCTATATATCTCTATATATCTATATATCTCTATGTATCTCTATATATTTCTCTATAGATTTATAGGAAATTTTACTTTCTCTTGCCTATAGGCCTATGAATATGTAGGAAGGAAAGTATTGTTTTCATGTTGGTTGCTAAATTTTTTATGCTCTACAAGATAAGGTAGGCGCCATTTCTGCTGAAATTCTTGGTGAGGCTGTTTTCTCGTAACAAAATTGTTTTTTTAAGATTGCGACTTTAATATACATTTTAGCGCAATATATGTAATAAAAGTTGTAGAGAATTTAAAATTCTACAACTTTTATTTCAAACATTTTTTTGTATAACGCTTATTTTAGCGGTAATTAGCAATTTTCTGTTTTTTTCTCACGAAATCGTGTAAACAATCGATTTTTTTAAAGATTTCAGCCTTATTATGCATTTTAAGTCAAAAAAGTATAATTAGATTTATAGGAAATTGAAAGATCTACAACGTTTATTTAGAGAATTTTCTCTACAGAGCCTAGTTAAGCGTGAAAAAAATGATTTTCCGCATTTTTAAGCCAAACTGAGGTTGATTTTCATTTTGCGTCTTTCACTCACGATTAAAGTTATGTTATGTTTATTGATGTTATTTTTTTGTTTTTTTTTTCTAATGTTAGGTTTATTGTTAGTTATTTGCATTAGCAAGAGAAAGTTGTGTGAGTGTTTCACACCAGATTGTTTAATTTGTAGAGAATTTCCTGTTGTCAAATTTATAAAGGCTATTTGAAATGTTAAGAAAAGCTGAAATACGGATTCGGATTCAATATTGGTATAAAAGAGTGGTGACAGCGATGATTTTTACAGCTGGATCTATAGTAGGTAAACAGTATCGATGCGTAGTAGTGGGAGAGGCGCTTACAGCACTATCACGTGTTTCTTGTAAGTGTTTATCTTCAAGTGTTTCTTGTAATTTGAAAAAGTATTGTACCACGGCTTACGCTGTAGAGAGAAGACTATTTTATTAACACGGGATGAACTACTAAATAAAAATACATGTTTATTAAAACCATTCTATGAAATTTATTTTTATAGAAAATATAATAAAAAATTTTTATATTTATTATTGGATAATTCAGATAATAAATATATGTTTTATTTTTAAAATTCATTGCTTTTTTCATTAATTGTACGAGTGATTTGAAATTCTAAAGATCTCTATTCATAGTAATCATAGTCGTCTGAATGGCATTTACCTTGTTTTTTTATCTTTTTTCGGCAAGTTGGAGGTACCCACGCTTTAGTACACCTTCTGAAATATAAATAAAAAACAATTATCTTTTATTATTCTACAAAACAATCAACATATATTTATTGTACGGAAATAGTTTGTTAGTACGAGAAATAACGGGTGTTTTATTAAGGACGCAACCCTGATTATATTAGAAGATAAAAGTAATACATCGGTAAATTTTCTGTCCCCCAATCGGTATGTTGGCAACAGTGTACTCAAGGCCAACTACTAGACAGTTAAAATGTTCCAGTCAAGCATTAGTGTGGTGACAGCAGTCTTTTCGTTATATTGTGTCAGCAATGGTTTTTTTCCAAGGAAGAACCGGATGTTTTATTAAGAACGCAACCCTGATTATAATAAGATAGAAGTAATACATCGGTAAATTTTCTGTCCCCCAATCGGTATGTTGGCAACAGTGTACTCAAGGCCAACTATCTAAGACAGTTAAAATGTTCCAGTCAAGCATTAGTGTGGTGGCAGCAGTCTCTTCGTTATATTGTGTCAGCAATGGTTTTTTCCAAGGAAGAACCGGGTGTTTTATTAAGAACGCAACCCTATGTTAAAAGCCACAATCTACGGCATATTTTTATTTTCCGTACTTTACAAATTATTAATTAATCTAAATTATTATTTTACAAATGAATAGTAAATTGCAATGAAAACATTGTATTACTTCTATCTTCTTTTAATCAGGGTTGCGTCCTTACTAAAACACCCGGTTCTTCCTTGGAAAAAACCATTGCTGACACAACATAACGAAACGACTGCTGTCACCACACTAATGCTTGACTGGAACATTTAAACTGTCTGAGGTAGTTGGCCTTGAGTACACTGTTGCCAGCATACCGATTGGGGGACAGAAAATTTACCGATGTATTACTTCTATCTTCTTATAATCAGGGTTGCGTCCTTAATAAAACACCTGTTAGTTTAGTTTCTCGTACATTGAAATAGTTTACGCTAAAGAAAACTCAAATCATTTTATCCATTCCAGGAAATTGTTTCCACTAAAAAAACATTGTCCATTCCCATCTTATTTCAAACAACTTCATCTAATGAAATTTTTCAATTATATTATAAAAAAATTTTATTCGAGTACAAAATTAAACACAACGTGGAACCTATAGAAACGTCCATATTTTTATCCTTCATTGTTACGGTTCAGAGTCGAAACTTGAAACTTAAGTTAGGCACCACTAAAGGACCCGACGCAAATATTTTCATTAAAATCGGTCAACCGGAAGCAGTAGTTTATTCGTACGATTTTTCACTTTTTTGTGATTTTCTCAAAAATGACGATTTTTTTCAAACCGCCCCATTTACAACATTTTTACTTCCTCTTGCCTATATGAATATAGTATAAAATAGAATAGGAATGTATAGAATAGGAAAGAAAGAATTGTTTTAATGTAGATTTTTCAAAATTGAGTTTTCACGGATATACACGTTACACGTTTTCAGACCCTCTGAACCCAAAAAAACATGTTTTTAGCGATTGGTCTGTGTGTATGTGTGAATAAAACATCTTAAGTACGGAAAATCGTACGAAGTTCAAACTTGAAACTTAAGTTATTTTTATCGGTACCACTAGAGAACCCGATACGAACATTTTATCAAAAATCGGTCAGCCGAAAGTAGTAGTTTATTCGTGTCATTTTTCACTTTTTTGTGATTTTCTCAAAAACGGCTCCTGCGATGTTTTTTTTTTTAAATCACCTTATTTACTATATTTATTATTCTCTACATAATAAGGGTAGGCGCTATGTCTGATGAAATTCTTGGGGAGGCACTGCTCTGAAAATAATTACACAGAAAAAATAATATTGCTTTAAGATTGCGACCATAATATGCATTTTAGCGCAAAAGTGTATATAACTGAAGTAGACAATTTAAATATCTACAACTTTTATTTTAAAAATTTCTTTGTATAACGCTTAGTTTAGTGGTAATCAGTGATTTTCTGTTTTTTCATGAAAATCTGTAAAAACATGGATTTTTTAAGATTTCGGCCGTAGTACTATGCATTTTACGACAAAAGTGTTCAGCCAAATTTATAGGAAATTAAAATATCTACAACCGATATATTAAGCATTATTCTCTACAGAGCCTAGTTTATCGTCAAATAGTGATTTTCCTATAATATTAAGCCAAACTAAGGTTGGTTTCCATTTTGAATCATTCACTCATGATTAAAATTAGGTAATGTTTTTTTGAAGTAATGAGGTTATACTGTAGAATGTAGTACGTTTTGTAAACAAATATTGCCTAAATGTGAAAATTGTAATTGACAACTTGACGTTTTTCAATTGTGTACATCCATTGTACATACATACTGTACTGTATTTCAATATTAAAAGATCCCTTTTTCTATTTCCCATAACCGGATATTCTCTTATCCGGCTTACCCTAGTCTCAATTGATTCGGATAAGGGGGTTTTCACGGTAGTTTGTAATCCCATAACCGGATATTCTCTTATCCGGCTTACCCTAGGTCTTAATTGATTCGGATAAGGGGGTTTTCACGGTAGTTTGTAATCCCATAACCGGATATTCTCTTATCCGGCTTACCCTAGGTCTTAATTGATTTGGATAAGGGGGTTTCCACGGTAGTTTGTAATCCCATAACCGGATATTCTCTTATCCGGCTTATCCTAGGTCTTAATTGATTTGGATAAGGGGGTTTCTACTGTAGTTCGTAAATGTTATTAACAGAATGCTTACCGTCTACACTTTCTGCGCCCACGGCTTTTGGAACGTCTGCCCCGTCCTCGGCTTCTTGACCGTCTGCCTTTGCGCCCTCTAGATCTTCCTTTCCTACAACCTCCTCTACTTCTAGAACGCCCTCTTGATCTACCTCTTCTTCTTCCACCCCTGGAACGGCTTCTGCGTCTACCACCACCACCTCTTCGTTTACATAACTCTTCGATAAGTTTCATGATCGTTTGAATGCAATTATTGGATTTGTATTTTCCATCTTCCAACTCTGTCAAAATATTAAGTTTTGCTATTTTCTTAAATCCTTTATTGACTAAATCAGTATGGTCATCATCTATAATATTTTCGGATTTTAAATAACTAATAATCTGCGATTTTGTAGAACCTTTTAAGTCTCTTAAATCAATTACGGCACCACAAATCAGTGGCAGGATCCGTTTAAGGGTTACAACTTTTTTTTTTACTCTTCTTTCAGAAGACTTACTATCGTTCCGTGGTAAAACATTGTTAGGTTTCACCATCAACTTTGATAAGTTTAGTGAATTTATATTACTAGTATTCGTTTTTTCACTCGACTCACCGTTAAACTGATTCGAACGAGTATTATCCATTATTGAAACTATATGATTTATTTTAACCCATTTCCAAAATTTATAATTTTTTATCTAAATTCAATTAATGTCATGTACAAAAATTCATATTCAATTTTTTTTTAAATTTATGTAATCCAAAATACGTTCCTAAGCAACTCTTTTCTTTAACGCTTTTACCGTTTATTTGTTCACCATTATTATTAACACCCAGTTTGAAAGCTGATTTTGCTGTATTTTTGTCAGTCAATGATCTCTCTCTTAACAGAGTCTTTCTCTTGCCAATTCTTTTCCAAGAATTTAATTGGTTTTTTAGTCACTTAAGCCTGGTCTATACGCAACGTTTTACATGATAGTCGATATGACAAGTAAAACGGTCAGGTAAAACGTAGAAAAATACGGTGTCCACACCATTCAGTTCAACTTACAGATTTTTCTTCAGTTTTATAAACTCAATGGAGGAAGTATTACTGTTATTGATTTTATCACTGTCTGTAGTGAACTTACAAAGAAAAAGAGCATGTAAACGCACTAGATGGAGTCGAAGCTAGTTACTAAGAAGAGAGAAATATTCTCACGTAAATTTGATGAAAGAATTACGATCGGAACCTGATGACTGGCGTAACTATTTGAGAATGGACACATACCACGTACTTAAAGTTACTGTCACTGGTGGCACCACAAATCCAAAAGCAGGACTCTGTTATGAGGCGGGCAATCACACCTTGTCGTCACCGGCTTTTAGTAGCGCAGTCTGTAGAGCTCATAGGACCGGCCGGGCATGCGGCGGCGTAGTTCAAAAGTAAAACAGCGAAGGGGGGAGGTCGTCTTTACCGCTGCCTAAATGATTAGGAGCAGCCGCCAACGCAGCGAACACCTTTCACCGCTGCCTCCGAAGAGGAGCAGTCGCCGTTGAAGCGAAGCGGGGTCGTCTGTACCGCCGCCTAATCAAAAAGGAGCGAGTCGCCGACGCAGCGAGCACCTTTTACCGCTGCCTCCGAAGGGGAGCAGTCGCCGGTGAAGCGAGGGGTAGGGAAGGGAGGTGTAGATGTCGGAAAGAACTGACTCAAGGTTGAGCTAACAATTCCCCCATATCGATCTCCGATCACATAGAACTCGATACTGTCTAGTCACCTTCAACTATCGCATCAGCCCGGTGGGTAGATACCATCGTGCCACTTGGTACCTGCACTGCGAGAGGTGTGACCGCTGCTCTGTCTATCGGCAGCAGCAACCCCATCACAGCGCCGAAAGTGGGCAAAATGTTAACTACGGACCGGCGTAAAAGCAGTACAGTATCAACCTCACGAGCGGCTAACAGCAACCTCGTGATTTCCAGCAACAGGAAGAACCTACAAAGATCTGGAATTCACAACTGTAATTTCAAAACAATCAATAAGCCGCCTCATACCTGAAACCTGTCAACCCACATACAATGTGCAGAGAAAAGACTATTTACGGGTAAGTAAACTCACAAAGCAAACATAGGCTACTTGAAAATGTTATTTATTGCATAAAAAAAAGTTATAAAGGTTATATTGTTAACAATAAAAGGAATTAACAGATTAAAACACACTTAAATGAAATAACTTTTTAAAACAATACAATAAACTAAAAATTCTCAAGAATCAGGTTTAACCTTAAATTCCAAATTAATGATCTTAATGACCTTAAATTTTCCAAATTGATGATCGAGTGGGTATTTACGGTTGAGAATACAGAGACATTTTGCTGATGTTAGTTTATTTCACTTTCTTTATTTACTATTAAATTTTGGTCTTTTTTTAGTTAATTTGTGCAAGACATGTAATTGGCATTTTTTCTACAGTTGCTTTTGATTTTTTTTATCCGAGGCGGCGAGAAAAACTCGTGTTCACTCCCTCACGATGGGGGAGTAGTGTTGGACTCCATTGAGGCGTCCTCGTCCTGCTCCAAGGAGGCCGCAACCGCCTTACTAACCAAAAACCCGCCGCCTGGCCACTTGATCTGACATCAGGAAACAACCCTCCACCTCCCTCGGAACTGATTATATAATACTACAAGGAAAATGTCGGGTTGAAAAATATTTACATACTGTCAGCGGGGCGTGGAGGGGAACCGTAGCCTAATTCCCCTCTCGCTGCCACTGACCAACACTCACTCTCTCACTTTCATTAATCTCTTTCAACACCAGCTCAGGAAATTAGTGTGCCTACCTTACCTACTGAGATCGGGACAAGATTGATTCACTGTGGGAGAGGGCGATCCCACTGATCTCCATATGCCTCCTCCCTCTGCGAACTGAGCGACCAACTTCCAGGTCTCCTCATCCCGCAGCATCTCTACCCCTACTCTCTCTGGGATCCACTATGCAACGCCTATCTTCTCAGATATCTCCATTCTGTTGAGGCCAAAATAGGGGACATCTTTCAAAAATATGCGCAATGGACTCCTAGTAACTTTTGATTAGTTATCCGCTTCTGCTTTGCGGTCAAAGATTGTCGTAATTTGTATTAATTCTCATTTTATCTCTTTGTTGTATTTTTATATAAATTTTTGTTAATATTGTCTACATGTTAATTTAATTTCATTGGTTTTTTTAATTTAACGTGCATCAGTGTAATTTTATTTAGGTTATATTTTATATAATGATTTGTGTATTTTTCCTTTATGTTGTATTTTAATATGTGGAATAAAGATTATTATCATTATTACTTCTTTGCATTGTTCACCAATGGAAGACACTTACAACATGAATTCTTTTTTAAATTTTCTCTTTTATTTTCAAGTCATTTGAATTAAATATTTTAAGTTTGTCTTCTGAATTATAAAAAGCTATTTCCGGACAATTTTTGTAAGTATCATATTATAAATACTATTGATATAAAAGTGATCTTTGCCAACTGTTGTAAAATAAGAAAAAGTCTATTAAGTTTGTAACTGTCATAGAATAATATATTATAATTATTGTAGAAAGGAAATAACATGATACTGAATCATTAATATTCTGCAACAATGCGATGTATAATATCTTATTTTGAATATTGTGGCTAATAGCCTAACAAGTTTTGAATAAATTTCTATCCAATGCTGCGGTTCTCAAATTTTTTATTCGATTCTCCCCCCCCCCCCCATATCGTTTTACTGTAACCTGTAACGAAGTGTGTATTCGTTTACAACACTTTTACTGGTGATTTTTATTTAAGTTACAGATTTAAAGCCTATTCGTATCAGGAGAATGGATTCAATGTTGACATAATTAAAAACATTTATTATAATAGGCCTACGTCCACAACTTTGTGAAACCTATATCATAAACTGACCCTTACACACGCGCGCGCATCATCCGTACAACTGCCTTAGCGGTGTTATACAATCTTCAGTCACCTAATAGTCACTTGACTGCAATACTACCATTTTGTTTGTAATTATCTTTATCAAAATTGTAGTGATTTTTTTTAAATTTTTTGAGACCGTTTTTTTGTAGATGTATTTCTGAAAGAGCCTGTTTTCGGGGTATAATTTGAAAGAGGTAACTTTGTCCGCTTTTATCTCCAAAACGGTTTGTCCAGTCAAGTTCAAATTTCTTCTTCTCCTATCAATCAAGGATTAGGCTTCCGCCTGTTCCGACTCACAACAGCGACAAATTATTGAATTATTCCTATCTTTTGCGTGGCCTCCCAACATCTCTTCTCTCTAACGGTCTATATTGCAAAACATTGAAGAGAATCCTTCCCTAAGGGATTCTTTCTACGTGCTACCTCTATCGGTTTCGATATTCTGCAATCTTCCCATTCAGGTTGTAAACTTTCAGCTCCGTTCTTATGGCTCATTTTTTAGTTGATGATACTAACTAATAACGTAAATAATTACAAATAAAGTGTACGTTGATCTTACTGTTATTAATATTACAATCTATTAATTATGGTGTTATTGTTTTTAAATGAAATTTGAATATTATCTGTTTAAATGAATTATATTTTTAATTAATTAATTAATAAAATGAATGGTGGTTTCTGCAGTCGCTGGATGTTGACGGAGATTCCAGCGAAGATCGCCACACTGACACAAATCATGTAATGTTTTGTCTGATGTTAATTTTTTGGTACAGACTCTTCTTCCTAGATTATTTTTTTGTTATTTTTATACCAACTTACAATTCCATTCCACAAAGGACTTTGTCGACCTGCTGGCAATTGGTAGATTACAACAAAAAGCGAGGTCGTCCTTCCAAAGATGATCTACCAACACCTGTACTCTACTCTCCTGTGGTCTGGTACTAATCCACGACTCACTTACATAGAGTAAGACTGGACCAGCCATCACCTTGTAAAACTTTGGGTTTATTTTCTTGTTTGTTTTCCTGCCTAGGGTTCTGCTATTATTGCCATACATTGCTTTGAATTTGCCAACTTTCTTCTCTATGTCCAAATCTTGATCAAACCGAATGTCACAACCTAAATAATTGCATTGTGGTACTTATTCAAACAGTACATCATCTACCACAATTTTAGACCTAGTAGGAAATTTACCAGTAAATACCATTACCTTTGACTTTTTTACGGAAAATTATATTTTTTGCATAATTAATTTGAAACATATACAGATCTCTGAAGCTCATCCTCACTCTCTTGCACAATCCACAAATCATCCGCAAACAGTAAAGTATTCAGAAACGTCAAATTGTTCAACCTAATTCCCAAACTAACCTTGTTTTTCCATAGCCGGAAAATGTGATCCATATATGTGTTAAATAAAGTGGGTGATAAACTGCACCCTTGTGACACTCCTTGATTGATTTTACACTTATTTCTTTCAATCGATTCTTACCCGTATTTATCACTATTTGCATATTGGTGTATACACTTTAATTGAATTTAATGGATTAATACATCCTCTTTACTCTAAAACCTTCCAAAGAATATTTCGGTCTACTTTTCAGTCTATAAAAGCGTGTGCATTACAAGATTAAATTCTCATATTTTTTCTATTATTCGTTCAAACTTTTCAGAGACATTTATCATAATGTTTTAGGTTTCATACTGAAGCTCAAACGTGTGATACTGTTAGTTTTTTTATCAATAGCGTATTTTACTAATAGCTTTCCTTTTTATCAATAGCGTTTCTCTTGATGTGATAGACGAAGAAACATGGGAGAAAAGTATTTTTATTTTTATCTCAATTTCTTTATTCAAATAAATCTGGCTCGTAACAATTTTAGGCTGTTTTTAGATATGATTATTTATTTTTTTGAATGGAGAGAGGTGTGGTCTCCGGCCGAGAGGGAAACTTTTCCTAAACCTGAGTATACTTTACTAAACATTTTACAATAATTTTTTGTTACTTAATTGCGGTAAATTACATTCATTTTCTTTCGTATTCATACGTTAAGTGTTAGTAATAAAATTTAATTTTTCAACTACAGCCGAACTTCTATAACTCGAATTTTCTACATCTCGAATAGAATTTCAGTCCCCTTTAACCTTCCCATGGATTTACCATGTAAAAAGTCATCTATAACTCGAATTCCATCATTTTTTTAAGTCGAAATAATTATTTCGTTTTTTTGATAAAATTCGTAATAGTTCTCAAAATAGCGGTTTCAGTCTTTTGAAAAATTTAGGTACAGTACTGCTTCTCTCATTATAAGAGGATATGTTTGACCATAAAAGGGAACAGACCTTTAAAGTTATCTGGTTGCCTTTTTATAGGCCTAACAGGCGTAAACCAAAACAATGAATTTCTTTGAATCGACGAATCTTTGGTCAAACACAGAAAAATAGAACCAGTCTATCGGTAAAATGTACCGTATTCAGCATGTACTGTATAATTTTGGAATACCGAATACAATATTTGTACAGTACTGACCACTGCAGCCAATAGCTAAGCTAAATGCAACGTACAGTCTACTGTATTTCGAAATTAAGCATGTGCAGTAAGCCTACATATTCCACATCTTGTAGGGTACTGTATTAGCCTATGTGGAATGTTTTGTTGTTTTTTTAATAATCGCTTTGTTTTTATTTTTCCATAACTCAAAATTTCTGTAACTCGAATTGTTTACCCCATCCTTTGAGGATTCGAGTTATAGAAGTTCAACTGTATTATTTGTTTTTAATTGGCATAATTTACATGATATTTTTAAGACATTTAAATTTAATTTAATTTTGTACAAGTTTTGTTTTAAAATTGCGTATGTCTATTACCAATTTAATTTAGTTATTGTAGGTACGTCAAACGTGATAATAGTGTTTCTTGACACCTATTTTTTGAGTTTCACGTGTTATGTCTTAAAAACTAAGATAGGTAGGCCTACAGTTGTTGTAGGACCAATTCTATTCAATTTATCACGTCAAAAACTGTAAGAAACAACTGATTCGCCCCTTAATTTATCTTCCCAGATTTCCAGTATGTCTTCATTTCACCTAGGATACTAAATTCTGGGCGAAATCTTCCGCTAGCCGTAACTCGCTAACAAAGCGTTTCCCGGTCTTATGTTCATAATAAGAACCTCTTTCTTTAGTTTTGCTAGTATGAGCTCAGAATGCACCGGTAACACAAAGTGAAACACTGTGTACATTGTATGCATATTTATATATTTTACTGGTTGTGCAAAACCTGTAAATATCCAGTAAATACCAGAATCAGTAGTAAATAAAGACAAACAAAAAGAAAAATTATTTACCGTACTGAATCACGTTAAAAGATTATGACTAAAAACAGTCCATTTTCACGAAGCATTTTTGAATAAACATTTCATTAGTTACGTCTAATGACCATACGTTGATAAAAATCAGTTTTTAAGAAAGTAAATCAATAAAAATAAAGCCAGGACAATTGTCAATATCAATCTGAAATAATTTAATTTAAAACGATTTCATTTCAAAAAGTCGGATTTTGTAACTAAATAGAAATGTTTTGTTAGTTTAGAGAGAGGTTAAACATAAAGTGATCGATAAATTAAAAAGATCTTTAATAAATGTGTACAAAACTACTTTTTAATTGGAGTATAAATATATAAATGTTAAATAAATTATTCAGAATAAAAATACTGCAAGGAATATATTACAAAACGGTAGGGTAATTATTATACCAAAATTTTCAACAGTGCTGCCACCAATCCTCGGTAGTATAGTGGTCAGTATCCCCGCCTGTCACGCGGGAGACCGGGGTTCGATTCCCCGCCGGGGAGGTAAATTTTTTTACACAGTAATTTAATTTAATTATTATACATGTTAACTTTTTATTATAATTTATGTCAAAATTTAGAAACAAGACAATAATTATAATCAAAATTACACTAGTTTTTTTTCTATTGTTCGGTTTTGTTATTTTCACGCGTTACGGTTTTTTTAATGTTCTTTAAAAGATAATTTTGATGGTAGTTGTTGGCCTACAAAGTTTAACAGAAAAGAAATTATTTTATTTTCACATTAAAGATTCTGATCAGGCTTTCCAGTAGTAAGAGATGTTTTCGTTTGTGCATCATTGAATGATAATTTTATCGTTATGCTCCAATGTACAATTAATTTTCTGTACTGTTGAACTGTGAATTTTTCATTACACTTTTTCTAATTTTGTTTCTTTTCTGTGGTTTAGTTTTAGTAAATAATTTTTTTAAATGTTACTGCTGATGACAACTTGTTAATTTTCACGCGACTTTCTATAGTACCTACAGAGAAAAATCTGTTGCGAAACACTCACACGACTTTTTCTTGTGAATGTAAATAATTAACAATAAAACCTATTATATTTAATAGTAAATGAGTAAACAACGTAAAATAAAAAACATAACCATATTTTATTAATTAGTGAATGACGCAAAATGAAAATCAACCTCTGTTTAACATAAAAAAAATCTGGTGTGAAACAATCACACAACTTTCTCTTGCCAGTGCAAATAATGACCAACATAACCTAACATTAGTAATAAAAAATTAGAAATAAACAACAAACTAACCTCAAAAAACATAACCTTATTTTAATCATAAATAAAAGACGCAACATGAAAATCGACCTCAGTTTGGCTTTAAAATACGGAAAATCACTCTTTTACGCTAAACTAGGCTTTGTAGAGAAAAATTCTTTGAATAAAAGTTGTAGTTCTTTTAATTTTTTATAAATTTTTTTTATACACTTTGTCATAAAATGCATACTGAGGCCGAAATCTTAAAAAATTCTATTTTTTACACGTTTTCGTGAGAAAAAAAATTGTTAATTACCGCTAAACTAAGCGTTATAAAAAAAATGTTTGAAATAAAAATTGTAGGTTTTTAAATTGTCCACAACTTTTATTATTACATTTTTGCGCTAAAATGCACAATAAAGCCGTAATCTTAAAAAAACAATTTTTTTACGAGAAAGCAGCCTCACCAAGAATTTCAGCAAACATAGCGCTTACCCTATCTTGTAGAGCATCAAAAATTTAGTAAACGAGGCGATTTAAAAAACATCGTAGGACCAGTTTTTGAGAAAATAGCAAAAAATGAAAAATTACACGAATAAACTATTACTTCCGGTTGACCGATTTTGATGAAAATGTTCGTGTCGGGTCCGGTAGTAGTGTCAAACTTAAGTTTCAAGTCCGTGCGATATTCCGTTCTTGAGATATTCTGTTCACACACACATAGACACGCACACGGTCTGAAAACGTGTAGATCCGGTGAAAACTCGATTTCGAAAAATCGACATGAAAACAATACTTTCCTTCCTATACAATTCATATAGGCAAGAGAAAGTAATACGGAAAATCATTAAAATGCCTGAAATTAAATCAAATTAAACTCGATGTTTTCCTTGAGCGTAGCTATAAAATAAATAAATACCTAATAACTACAAAAGGGCCTACCTCTTCTTAATTATAAATACAACCTAAACACTTAAACTTCTGTTATTTTAAAAATAAATTAATTTTTCTAAAATTTGGTATGTATAATACGAAGAATTCTTTCAAATTGTTAAATAGGAAAAGTAGGCCTAGTTAAATCAATAGTTATAAAAATAAATCAGTTATTCAACAGGAAAAAAATTCAGCGGGTCTTTCCAGTAAATTTGTCTCCAAAATTCAACAGCAAATACAACAGATATGAAAGGGTCGCACACTGGTGATACTTCCCATCCTCACACACAATCTATCACGTACTCTTACACCACGTACACATACTACTTATCACATACAAATAATTGTGATGAACGGGTTAATCAATAAATGAGATTATTATTACAGGGTTAGTTGCAGGGCTAAAATAAATAGTTATGTTTTTTATCACATGGTCAGCCAATTAAATGACTGAATCATTTAAGAACAGAAGAGGTAGAGGTGTAAAAGACACTAATCAGAGTTATCTCCTCTGAAAGTAATGAATTTCATTATACAGCCAGACCCTGTGGTAAAAGAAGTTAAGGTGTCATTTGCAGAGTGGAAAATATGTGCTTTTCAGAGAGGCCCGGTATGCTTATAAGCGTACTTTTACACTCAGTGAGGAAGGCATGGTAAACCACCTCACTCTTCGTTTTAATTAGTAAAACCTCTACAGGTTCAAACCAGCCTTTCGGCTGATGACCTAAACAACATAGCAATAACTAGTCTTTAGAATTTAAAAAAATCATGTAAATACTTTAAACCCACCGGCTTGGTCTAGAGGTAAAGTCGTCGCCAAAAGCAGCTGTTTAACAGCTGATTTTCGGAGACGGATGTTCCTGGTTCAAATCCTAGAGAAGGTACAGTTCAGCCATCCTTAGTTTGCTCTTACTGACAACAAACCAAAGCCAGCTACTACAGGGTGCACGCTAGGGTCCACCACTTTATGGATATTGTATTCCTATTTAGTAAACTAAGTTTTAAATTATAAGTACTTAAAACATCAGTCATGATACGATGTAAGTCTAACAATTTCATTTATAAAAATACTTTTAAAAGTATTTTGTTGTTACTTTTTAATCAGCATGTACTCATTTTTATGTAATGCGCATGCTCAGTGACGTCGCTATTTGTTTACATTAGGAGCAAACTAAGAAAGGCTGGACTGTAGTTACTTTTATACGAATAATAGACAGTGGTTGTCGGTGTACTTTGATGGTTGGGGTTCAATTAACCATACTCTCTCAGGAGTGGTCGACCTAGTCTGCACAAGACTACACCTCATTTACCCATCATACACATCATCCTCATCTCATTGGGTCATGGGGTTGCTTATTGATCTGAATTAAACAGGTTGCAACGCACACATATATTAGGAATTAAAAAAAAACAAAATACTTTAACATTTCACGCATCCATACTGAGCGAAATAACTTCATTTTATTAGGTTAAGTCGACTAATAAGTTTACAAAAATCCCTTTCATGAAAAAACGCGTCTCATAGGTGCCAATTTTTAAAAAGGTTACCATTAGACTAAAGGCAAAAACCATTAGTGATTACAATATCTACTCTTTAAGAGGAATCGAATGACACTATTTTTGTTTCCGAATTCCAAATTTGATTTCTTGACTTCTGGTTTTGGGCCACTTCCGGTCGAAACCAAAACTTCAAACCTGATTATTTCTGTATCATTTTACTCTTTAAGAGGAATCGAATGACACTATATTTGTTTCCAAATTCCTACTTTTATTTTTAAACTTCCGGTTTTAAGCCACTTCCGGTCATAAGCAAAACTGCAAACCAAATTTAGCCCACTAACTGTTTGTGTAGATGACAAATCCGAAAACCGTTTGTTGTTATCTCTTGTAGTTTCTGTTGTTTAGGTGTGACGGACGGACGGACGGACTAAGAAAAATTATAGGTGACAATTTTAAAAATTGCCACCAGTATAGCAAAATACGAGGTGTAGCTATTAAATAACGAGACTGACGTTGTAAAAAATTTTATTTTAATTTTATACGTAATTACTTATTGACACCTTCAATATACACTCCTTTCCTATCCCTACAACGCTCCATGCGAATTTTCCATTGTTGGAAACAGTGCTGGAAGTCATGTTCTGTCAGCTCCTTCAGGCCACGTGCCGCTTTCTCTTTTACAGCTTCCACAGACTCAAATTTTGTCCCGTTTAATGCAGATTTCACCTTAGGGAACAGGTAGAAGATAATAACTTGTGAAGAAACGTGGTTTTTTATTTATGATCCGGAAACGAAGCACCAATCCATGCACTGGAAGAGCCGAACTTCACCGAGAACCAAAAAAGCTCGAATGAGCTAGTCAAAATTTAAAGCAATGAAGATTGTTTTTTTTAAATCCATGGGATTGTGTACCTTCACTGGGTTCCTAAAGGTCAAACAAGTAATCAATATTACTACCTTGAAGTACTTTCTAAACTACGTCAAAGAGTAAGGAAAAAACACCCCGAAATGTGGTAGGACAAATCATGGGTTCTGCACCAAGACAATGCGCCAACTCATTCCGCGTTATCTGTCAAGAGGTTCCTAGCCAAGTGCAGCATCTCAGTGTTAGAACATGCACCTTATTCACCAGATCTTGCATCATGTGACTTCTATTTGTTCCCTTAGGTGAAATCTGCATTAAAACGGACAAGATTTGAGTATGTGGAAGCTGTAAAAGAGAAAGCGGCACGTGTCCTGAAGGAGCTGACAGAAGATGACTTCCAGCACTGTTTCCAACAATGGAAAATTCGTATGGAGCGTTGTAGGGATAGAGAAGGAATGTATATTGAAGGTGACAATAAGTGATTATGTATAAAATAAAAATAAAATTTTTTACAACATCAGTCTCGTTATTTAATAGCCACACCTCGTATACACAAATTTCTAAGATTTATTAATAGTTTTACATTAACGAGAATTAGTGAGACTTTTCAAATACGCTTGTATCTTTTCATTGTACAGTCGACCCCTTTGGGCAGTTCTAATGCGGATTCTTGTGCAATACATGATGCGTATCTGCAGTTTTGTAGGAGCTAATATCTTTCGAGTAAGCATTACGAGTAAGCTTTATTCGAGTATTTTCGAGTAAGCTCAAACGCACTTACTCAATAGTATTTTTAAGGTGGCGTGCAATGAACACAAAAAGTTTAAGGCATCAGGTATCTCACGTCAACGGAAGTTTTCATTTTGGGTTGGGTGAAGTTAATTGTTTATTCAGAATGGATGAACAAACAAAAAGATATCTGTACACCAGAGGTAAAGGGTACTAAGCTAATCTTTTTCAAAATTGACTTATTTACACGGTTCTTTAAAACTTTTTGTGCTCTTAGAGATATACAGCACTATGTCCTACACCTAATTTAATAATACAGTATTTAGTTAGCAGGAAAGGGCACTAAGTCCCATTACAATACCAAGGATATGGACATGTGTAGCTTTTTACTTTGCATTATTATTAATTTCTCTGGCACCATGTCCACATAGTGCTTTATACCTCTGATATTGTAAAATGATACCTAATCTTATTGGACTTTCACAAGCACCATGTCCACATAGGGCTTTATACCTCTGATATAAAAGTTGTAGAGAATTTAAAATTCTACAACATTTATTTCCAACATTTTTTTGTATAACGCTTAGTTTAGCGGTAATTAGCTATTTTCTTCTGTTTTTCTCACGAAATCGTGTAAAAAAATCGATTTTTTTAAAAGATTTTAGCGTTATTATGCATTTTACGTCAAAAAATTATAATAAAATTTATAGGAAATTAAAAGATCTACAACTTTTATTTAGAGAATTTTTCTCTACAGAGCCTAGTTAAGCGTGAAAAAATGATTTTCCGCATTTTTAAGCCAAACTGAGGTTGATTTTCATTTTGCGTTTTTCACTCATGATTAAAATAAGGTTAGGCTTTTTAGTTTATTTCTAATGTTTTATTACTTAGGTTAAATTGTTAATTATTTGCATTGGCAAGAGAAAGTCGTGTGAGTGTTTCACACCAAATTTTTAAAATGCATAGAATGCTATGAATTTTGTAGTTATATCTGCTAAGTCAATAGTAACTAAATTGTTGTAGAAAAGTTATTTTTGAAGGATTTGTAGACGTGACTGATAGATCAGGCGACGACGCTTGAATAGACTTGGCCTATTTTTACCTGAGTACATTCACTACATTATTTTATGATTGCTATTATTAATTTATTTTGCAGTTACTTTCACTTATACAATTACAGTCTTAATTCTCTTTGTCTTTCTGTCTAGATTTTTTTTCTATTATGTTTACCACGTTCAAACATTTTCCTCAATTTCCTCATAAACCTAATTATGTAATAAACCACATTTTTTTTTAAATTTTATATTTTGAACAAATTATTTTGTAATTATATATTAATTTATTAAGTCATAGATTATTATCTATGTCAATGATTTCCTGTGAAATAATTTCAAAAAAAATTTCAATTATTGTATAAACTAATCTATTCGTGTTCATATTTTCCGAATTTTTTGGAAAATCATTTATTTAGAATGAAATATTGCTTATACATTGTAATTATTTTAAGTTTAATAAAACTAAAAATATCCATCTAATACGTAGCCGGAGCGGGGGCTTTTGTAGGCTTCAGCTCCTTAAACGGAAAATTCAAATTTCGTACAAGACTTAATATGCAAGTTCCTGGTTTGATTCCCTGGTCTGGAATTTTTATTGTTCGTTTTCATTTATCACCCTTCACTATCCCTAATGTTTATAACAGTCCGACGTAAAACAAAACAAAATAATTTCCAAGCTCAACTCCTTCCTTGAACCAAAATAAAATCCTCTACGTGCCCAGGTTGCCTCAATAGCTTTGTACTATCGTTTACTAATAATGGAACGGTAGGTTTTAACGTGTATTAATTTCCACATCTTAATTAATACACATACATCTTAATACAACTTAATTAATTTCCGGAAATTGAATCTATAGTGCTCGCCACGAAAGAAGTGCGCTGTGAAAACCACTTTCCATCAACAATTTAAAAAAAATGTTATATTTACATCACAATTTAATTTCTGTTTTATTTGTAATTTTTAAATGCAAGAGTCACTTGGCACAATACTGTTGTAAAAATGCATAGTTCAGTCGAAAAATCATTTTCCTATCTTCATGTGGTGTCAAAATAGCAAAATTTTTAAATGGCCGCCATATTAAAACGGAAAATGAGATTTTACTTTTTAAATATTATTATACTATATTATTTACTTACTTTATTTATATTATTACTTACATACTTATTTACTTACTTTATTTATATTATTTTACTTTTTACACTGTAAAAAACTGTGATCTTTTACTTACTTAAACCTCGATTTTTTGTGTAAAGCCTGGATGAAGTAACAGACGTTTAAAAAGCATGCTAACGGTAAACCGGCTATGAACTGGTTATTTTTTATGCGTAAATTGCTGTATCTCCGACAAATTTTTAAACAAAAAATTAAAGTTTTAAGGCGAACTGTATGATGGTTTTAACTGAAAATTTCGAATTTCGGTTCTTTATGTTTTTCAATAGTTCAGACCGAGATCAACTACAAAAACATTAAATTAGTGAAAAAATTAAGTTTTTAGGAGGTTTACCCAGAACAATTATCGTGTCATCAAGACTCAAGAATCAAGAATAAATTTTATAATTTTATTTTTTTTGGGATCGTTTCAGAGCAAAGGGAATTTTAGTTTTTAAAAATACCTGCATTAGGTACTGTTTTTTAATACTCGCAGCTATTGGTTCAGCTTTCCAACCAAATTTTGATGGGAAATTTACTTGTTTGTGTACATTTTGTATTTGATTTGTGTCTTTTTGTTGTTTTTGCTTGTTCCTGTAAATATTGAATTTTAACATGTAGGTACATTTTTCTCGGAAATCATTAACATATCAAGCTGAAATTTTCCCCGTTATTTATTTTGTACATTTACATATTCCGGCACTTTTATTACTTCCTCAAAAGCTACAAAAATTATAAATGTGTAAAAAACCGTAAAAAAAATTTGTAAAAACTTAGTTATTCCTTATTCTGTTTTTAACTTTATGATTCAACGGATTAAGTTGCAAAAATGTCAGTGGCTCGAGTAACCCGACAACTACGAGAAAGTAAAGTTTCATTTCCCCATCGCTTACCAATCTTGTGAAAAATGTCCCTAAAAATAGCAAATTTAACATTGGCGGAATACAAAGTACAGTCTTTCCTTAAACGTAGGAAAGAACATGCGTATTCACCTATCCGTTGCCGGACACCCCTCGGCCAGCCACGCCCATTCCGAAGGAATTTAAGCAGCATAGTGGCTCCGGAGAGCTACCCAGGAACCCACAACCCCTGAGAGGCCAACCCAAATGAGTGGGTGCGGTCACGTCCGCAGGGCGCCCCACTTCCCTCAGTACTCGTGTAAACGTTGGACGAGTCACCGTCGAGCTCGTTACGCAGCTAATGCTTTGCACG
Source organism: Catonia carolina (assembly GCA_035578175.1). Lineage (NCBI taxonomy): Eukaryota > Metazoa > Arthropoda > Insecta > Hemiptera > Achilidae > Catonia > Catonia carolina. Next base: position 28,240,165 of record JAQMRL010000010.1, on the reverse strand, counting down.
TGGCTCTACCACACATGGATGTTCTGCGCACAACCGTGTACTACGAATAGCAAACGGAGGTGCTACAGCCAGCGCCCGTTACCTCAAAGCAAGTGAGGATTGGGTAGCTAAACTGCAGTTCTATGGGCATACTCTGTGTGGTCTGGGGCGTGCCCCCGCAGGAAAGAACAGACTTTAATTTCCTGTAGCGTTAATTTTTTTTCGTTCGGTTTTTTAAAAAAATAGAGCTCTTTAAACACAACGGAATGTTTTCGTGGCAGGCACTTTAAAACCTCTAGTATAGCACATTATGCTACAGAGGCAATCTTAGAAAAATTTAATCTTTGAATTATGTGGTTTTAGAATGAAATCAGAAAGTTCATAGTAACTTTTACAAATCACGAGTAGAAAGAAGTACTTCATGTTAAAAAATTCTATTCAGTTATGACCTTTTGTAGTTATAATGCAATTACAGATATGGTAGTCAGACAGAAAAACTGAACTGGTTGATAATGATGCATATTTTTCTCTCTCTCTTTCCCTAGAAGATTACAAAAAACCCAATTCAGCTGAATTATTTATAAAATACTACTACATACAGTAGAGTAGATTATTGTAGTATGGAAGAGAGAGGAGCATAACTTGAACGGGCGGGCGACCAGACAGACAAACACTTCTGCACCTTTAAATTGTATTTATTGGTTACAATGCTCTCTCTTTATATCTCTCTCTTTCTCCCTCCTCCTTCTCCACTCTGTTAGTTGCTTCTGTGATCTGAATAATAGAATGCCAGAGGCAGAAGCCTGGACTGTAGAGACAGATAGAGGGGTACAGCAGACCCCGCGAGGGGGTCGCTCCATTTATAACAACAATAACCAAGGACATTCCACTCCTGTATTTATTATATGTCCTTTAACTGACCCCATGTCTGTCTCTATTATATTATACACAGCTATAACTGTATCATAAATTGTCTACGGTGACGCTTGGCACAAGTAGCTCTCTACTTATACTTCTCAACTAAAATCAAATACATATTTACCAAAAAATGTACTATAGTTTTATTTCATTAATGTAACATTCTTTAAGGGGGTTTGGAAAGCAATTTTTGTCAAAAAATTCAAAATTTTGATTTTGCCGCCATATTTTTCTCCTGTATTTCGTGTTTAATTTGACATAAATAACATTAAATTCTGTTAGCTAGTTATTTTTTTTTATTTTTTATTTTTTTTATTTATTTTTTTTATGATTTTTTTTAAATAATTACAGCTGTAACGCATTTCATGACTAGTATAATGAGTATCTGCCCATAACAGACAGGTGGAGTGTCAAATTGTTTACACTCTATCTGTTCGTTGCAGGGCTAAAATAAATAGTTCTGTTTCTTATCACATGGTCAGTCAATTAAATGACTGAATAATTTAAGAACAGAAGAGGTAGAGGTGTAAAAGACACTAATCAGAGTTATCTTCTCTGAAAGTAATGGATTTCATTATACAGCCAGACCCTTTGGTGAATGAAGTGAAGGTATCATTTACAGAGTGGAAAATATGTGCTTTTCAGAGGGCCCGGTATGCTGATAAGCGTACTTTTCCACTCAGTGAGGAAGGCAATGGTAAACCACCTCACTCCTCGTTTTACTTAGTAAAACCTCTAGAGGTTCAAACCAGCCTTTCGGCTGTTGACCTAAACAAAACATAATGAGTATAATGGTATTGTTAATTTTCTACTGTTTTACTAATAATTATATATTTTCAAATGCGTTTTTCTCAAAAGTTGTATTTTTGACGTAATTTTTCCTTTTTCTCAGGAACGGTTGGAGATATTAGCTTCAAATTTACTACACATCTTTTTCAAATCTTCTTATATAGTTTAACACAAGTGATTTGTAATTTTTACACTGTAACTCATTTTTTGTCTTCTCAAAAAAAGTACCTGAAGGTACTTTAAAAATTATTATTTTTTAAATGTTATATCATCAAATCCCTGTGTTAAAAGTTGTAAAACATAATGAATAAACTGTGTTCAAAATTTGAACTGATTATCTCTATCCATTCCTGAGAAAAAGAAACAAACATTAACATGGCGGAGATAGGGCTTTCCGAACCCCCTTAATCTGAAACCTCTAGTATTCTGACACTTTTTTAACAACTATTCTTTACATTAAACATAATATAAAAAAAATATTAATCTCGTAATACTCTAAGGTGGTTGGCCGAAATCAATCAAGATATGCAAGAACTTAACTTTGCAGAACAAGATCTTTTAGAACAACCTGAACAGCTTAAGGGTACCCGGATCGGAGAAAATTATAAATTTTCACATACCCGGTTTTTGCATATTATTAAAATTCAGAATTTTCTGCATCTAATGATGTATAATTTGTTGAGGTTTTTGCAATTTTTAACCCAAAAAAAAGTTAAAAATATGTTGAACCCTTACGTTATTCTCTAAACGTTATCAGTTTGCATTAACACATATATTTTTTGAATGACAAACGATAAATTCATAAATTTTGTTTTTGTTTTAAAACTTTGTCGGCATTAGACCAGCTGTGAATGTAACAGTTGAAGAATTTCCAGATTATGATCCTGGAATGTATTAGAGGTAACTATTCTGTAGTACTTACAATGTGTTCTATTTTAGTTTTTCTCTTGTTTCCCATAAACAGCAATTTTTGACATATAGGGAACATTTTCTCAGCCAAATGTGAATGTATTTTAATGAAATTTTTGCACAGCCTTTTATACCATAATTTAAATGTACTGAGTTAATATTACAGTAAAAAAATGTGTTGTTTATTTTACACTTAAATAGGCAAAAAATTATGCTTTTCAGAAGTGGTTATTTCAAAAATCATTTTCTTATCTTCCTAACAATATAACTATATACAGATGCTACTAATTCTGTGGGTGTAGAATAGCCTGAAAAGTAACCACAAAAAAAATTGAACAGGATAACTGTAGTAGTTTTTGAGAAAATATTCCTTACATTAACATTACGGAGATAGACATTCCGGGTACCCTTAAGCTGTTGCTTAAAATTAAAAACACAAGATTCGTCGAATAAATTCGAGCTCCGTTGTCAATGATTTGTACTGTCACCGGATAGTGACATTAAGTGGCAAACCTTATTTGTTTGGTGGCCCTGAAAAGGCCCGTTTAAACGGTGGTCGTCTTGATGGAGAGCGTCGGTCGTAGTCGTCGTGGCGGTCGATGAGCTGGGCGACACGGCGTGTCGTCGTCCAGCGGCGACATTATCTTCTTCCCTCGCAGTAGTGCGTCGATGGCTGCTTCGTCGGGTACGGTGGGCGTAAGGCTCGGTCGAGGGACCGCTGTGGGCATCGCTCGCGTCAGCGGGCGATGACGGTCCGGTCGACGGCATACGGTGACGGGACGGCGAGCGAAAGCATCATCTTCTCTCTTGCGGGATCGTCGATTAGTCTTCGCTGGAGTCCGGCAGCCGTGTACCGTGGTGGACGTCTTGTCTGCTGTCTGGTTGGATGTGAATCCCTCGGAGTCTTGATCGGTATTGAATCGCTGCTCACTGCAGCGCTCTTTATATAGTCGCCGAAAGCGCTGTAGTAGAGAGCGGCTACTGGCTTGACCTTGATGACAAAGGCCTCTGTCGGTACGGAGCCGAAAGGTTTGTCGGTGCGCCGCTAAAGGGCCTACCGCGCCGAAAAAGGCCGGAAGAAGTATTGAAGGCCGGCAACACAGTAAATTAGTAATTAGAAGGGGTGGGGGTGACAGTACAAATAAAATCAGATAGATTAGTTCCCAAAATATAAAGAATTATTGGGAAAACGTAAAAATCCTAAAACCATACTAAGAATGATTTCTAAATTTGATTCAAGTAGTCCAATGAGACCGTAAAAGCAAAAAAAAAAAAAAAAATCCGCATTACTAAAACAAGACGGAAATATTATCAATGAACATTGTCCATTATCCATTGTTAATAAATTAACTCATATTTTCCGGAATTACCAGACATTTTGTTGATTCTAAAACAAAAAATTTACTTTAAACACATTTGTCTTTGATGATAGGTTACGTTTATTTATTTCATACCCTAAGGAGAATAAAATTATCACTTAACAAAAGAAATAACCGAAGTAAATAATTAAGTTATTATAATAACAAGTGTTGCGGTCATGCATTAACGTAAGAGGATAAATTATCCATCAAAACTCACAAAGAAAGAAAGTGACGTAAGGGGTGAAGACGAAATGTCTCTTTTTCTCAAATAAGTGACATTAAATCTGACTGAGCCAAGGTATATCAAGGACCTACTGTAAGCCGGTGAAATCGATCACAATTACAAAACACCCTCCCAAATGAAATCGTTTCAAGAATCTAATTTTATAAACGGACTTGATGTATAGAATTACTAAGCTGTGTAATTTTGTCTGCTATAGCTCATGGATATCAAGTTTAAAGATTTGGGTTGGTGCATTCAACAAGTTTTGCAGACCATGCTGTGTGTGATATTAACCCAAGTTGGTTGTTTGGGTTGACTCAATCAACAAGTTTTTATAACTCTGTTTATTGTACCTAACAAGTTCCACAGCTACAGGGTGATTATAAATGAAATAGACAGTTTCGATAGCTTATAGAAAATTTATTTTTGAAAAGTTAAGGTAATTACTTACATGATTATATAGAAGAATTCATTAAGTTTTTATTAAAAATATTTACAGATGTTCAATGTGTCCACCATTTGTAACACGACAGATAGGCCTATCAACACGGTAGTCGAATTCTTCCCACACACGATTACGCATATGACGGTCAACTGTGGTAAGAGCATTTGCGATACCTTGTTTTAGATCATCGATATCTACAGGAAGTACAAAAACTTTGTCTTTTACATAATCCCATGAGAAAAAGTCGCAGGGCGTTAAGTCTGAACTAAGAGGTGGACACGGTGTAAACACAATGTTTTCCTCACTTGCACGGCCGATCCATCGTCTAGGAAGACAGTCATCAAGATAATTTCTGACCTGTAAGTGCCAGTGAGGCGGAGCTCCATCTTGTACAAAAATGAAGTTATCACTATCTTCCTGGAGTTGAGGCATTAACCACTCTTTTGACATGTCCCGGTGAATTACTCCGGTTACTGACACTTCGTAAAGAAGAACGGTCCGTAAACCTTTTCACGAGATAGTGGGCAAAAGACGTTTACTTTATGGGAATCGCGTGTATGCTGTAAAGTTATTTTTGGGTTTTCTGTGCCCCATATTCTAACGTTATGTCTATTAACTTTTCCATTAATGTGAAAATTACATTCATCATCACTGAAAATTAGGCGATTAAAGAATGCGTCGTCATTTTCAACACAATGTTGCATCTCCAGACAAAAATGTTTACGTACGACTTTATCACTGGTATTTAAACTTTGTACTAACTGCAATTTATAACGTGTCATTTTCAAACGTTTCCGCAGAATTTTCCATACAGTCGGTTGAGGAATTTGCAATTCTAAACTTGCTGATCTAGTTGATTTTCCTGGACTTGGTAAATAAATATCACGAACACTATCAATTTGTTCTTCTGTAACAGAAGGTCTTCCAGGACTCTTCCTTGTACACAGACATCCACTGTTTTCAAAATGTTTATACCAGTCATAGATTGCCTTGGTGGTGGTGGTTTACCGTATCTTGTTCTGAAATGACGTTGCACAACCGTAACCGAGTTTGTTTTGGCTAATTCAAGAACATAATAAGCTTTCTCCAATTGGGTAGCGGCCATTTTGCTAGACTGGTTCATTGTAACAGCAGCCAACAACAAAATGCTAGCAACAGTTGTACCAACATAAACTTTAAAAAATTCCCTACAAACCTATATCATTTACTATATTCAAATACACCAGTTTGATGTTTAAGAAGCTGTCGAAAGTGCTATTTCATTTATAATCACCCTGTATTACGTTCAACAAGTTTAGTGTCTAAGTCTGCTATTCAACAAGTTGTGACTCAAACTGTCGGTAGGTCTATTCGAAACACTTCTATTATCGGTGACTAATATTGATTATTATTAAATAGTTATACTGAACATTTATAGACATTATTTATACAAAATATCACTATTTAATATCATAAAAAATATTCAAATTTCCCCGGTTTTCGTAAGAACTAATTTGAGGGTGTTTTTAATCACCATTAAGTGGGGGTGTTCAATTATTTAAATTATTTCTACTCGATCTGCTAGTTCCAGGGTTACAAAATAGTTAGCTGTGTTTCTTATCACATGGTCAGCCAACTTCATAAGACTGAAGCATTTAAGATCAGAAGAAGTAGAGGTGAAAAGATACTAATCATAGTTATCTTCTCTGAGAGTAATGAATTTGATTATCACCCAAACTCTGTCGTGAATGTAGTGAAAATGTCATTTTCAAGGTGATAAATATGAGCTTTTCAGAGGGCCTGGCATGCTGATAAGCATACTTTTCCACTAAATGAGGAAGGCAATTGTAAACCACTTCACTCCTCATTTTATTAAATAAATGCTCTTGAGGTTCAAACCACCCTCTCGGCTGATAACCAAAACAGTAATAACAGCATTATTCTGTAATAATAGCAACGTAGACTAGTCATTTTGTTACATTTTTTTAAACGACAATAATGAAGTCGTTTTTAAAATTGTAGAAATAACGATGTTTTTAAATATTCTATTTCATACTGATACGTTTGCGTTCAAAATAAAATAAATAACGGAACTTCGATTGTATATATTTTGTATACATTGTTTATTGAAAAGGCGCGGCGCTAGAGATGGCAAACGGTAGAATTCGCACGGTTTCTTTGGTGACAAAATGTGCTGTCATCGCTTTTTCATTTTACACTATTGTGTAAAAGTAAATACAAAACTATTTTTATGTGTATAATTTACTACTACAACTACTGTTTGTTTACTGGGCGTTTGTTTGAAATGTAAGATGGCAGCTGGCCTATCAGTTAGCCGTGTCATTTTAGTTACACTTGACAAACTAACTTTCTCTAGTATTTTGTAAGATGTACTGGGTGTCCCATAAAAAATTCGTGAATATTATGAATTTTTGAAAAATTACTTTGCGCAAGTTTATTCCTACCTTCGTAAGGGGTGTTAAATGAACTATTTATTGTTTATCCCGATTTTCCCGGTCTCGTTTTACACTTTACTTCTTTTTTTTGGGTGTTTACCCATTTTCTTCCTGTTATCTTCATCTTCTTCTTCTTCTTCTTCATCTTCTTCTTCTTCTTCTTCTTCTTCTTCTTCTTCATCTTCTTCTTCTTCTTCTTCTTCTTCTTCTTCTTCTCACAATCAAGGATTAGGCTTCCGCCTGTTCCGATTCACAACAGCAACAAACTAGGTATTGAATTATTGCTATCTTTTGCGTGGCCTCCCAACATCTCTCCTCCCCACCGGTCTGTATTGCAAAACACTAAGAGGGATCCCTCCCTCAGGCATTCTCTCTACGTGCTCCCTCCATCGATTTTGATTTTATGCCTCCGTATCTTTTCATTAATTTTCTTCCTCTAGACCTCCTAAGCTCCCATCAACCTTCAGGTTTTATTCCTCAATAACCTAGGGGATTCGGTCCGCACTACAATCATCCTTCCAATGTAAGCCAACCTCTTCCCTCGGTAGTAGTGGACTATTTCTACAGGTGAAAAAAATTCGGTGTGAAACACTCACACGACTTTCTCGTGGCAATGTAAAATGTTACCCATTCAACCTTCAATTAATCTTGCGTATGTAAACAATGTACAATGAAAAACAACATAATTTTGATCATGAGTAAATGACGCTAAATTTTATAGATGTTATATTTTTGATTTTATAGAATTTTAGATTTTATAGTGCTGCTTCTTTGGTGGTAGTGTTGCTAAGTTCTATTTGTCACAATACCTTTTCCTCACTCCTGCTAAGTTGAAACAAATACAACTGAAACCTATATACAGCCAATTTTTTAAAGAACTGATGTTATTTTGCGCGAAGCCCGTGTATTTTAACCCCTCTTCCTCTTCACGACCACCTGCCGTTGGCATTTCATTTTCATTGGGATCATCGAATAATTAAAGTTTAATTTTATTGACTGAACAAAATGTTTAGAACAGCTTAGCAAAAATCAGTTGACTCAACCCCCATAAAATTTACAAGCTTTAAAACGTTGTGGTAATCTAAATTTGTTTAGAAAAAACTAAAAAATCTTTGTCGCCGGATGGCGACGTTACGTGGCTAACCTTATCAGTTTGGTGGCCCTGAAAAGGGCCGGTTATGTGTGGGTCCGCCGGGGCAGACAGAGGTGTTTGATGGCTCTGAAAAGGGCCGGTGTAAACCTTAATGAATTAGTCCTGAAAAGGACCGTTGTGCCGGTCTCGAAGGAGACCGGTGTAGGCAGCGCGTGGCTGCGACGAGAGCCGTGGCTCAGGTTGATGGCCCTGAGAAGGGCCGGTTAAAACCTTATTAAATCGGTCCTGAGAAGGACCGTTGTGCTGGTCTTGAAGGAGACCGGCGTAAGCAGCGCGTGGCTGCGGCGACGGCTGCTGCAAGTCCCAGAGCATCTTCCTTCTTTATTTCGTGGATGTAGTCGGTCGATCATCATCGGAGATGTAGAGCGTAATGACAAGCGGCTCAGTGCACTGCGCTTTAATAGCCACTGAGAGCGCTGTGGTAGGGGACGGTGAGTCGCTCGGCCTTGGCAACAAAGCCCTCTATCGGAAGGCAGCCGAAAGGTTTGTCGGGCGCCGCTAAAGGGTTTTGTCGCTGCGCCGCTAAAGGGCCCTCCGCGCCGACAAAGGCCGGAAGAAGTATTGAAGGCCGGCAACACAGTAAATAATAGAAGGGGTAGCGGTGACAGCTTGATAGATGCAACATATTATATTGTACAAGAAGTCGTTTCTAAATAGTTTTTTTTTGTAAAAAAATTAAATGAATTTCTTAATTTAAGCTGAAATAATTGTGGATTGTGTGTTCTTTAATAAAAATGACCGGATAATCTTATTGAAGTAAGCAAGTAAGTAGTGGTTATTGTTATTGTAATATGTAATATGTACTGTGTATTCGGATTAACCGGGATTTCGATTTTGCGGGGTGGGTGTAGCCGGAGGTCAGCCCGGATAATTGAGCTTGGACTGTATAATTGTAAATTGAACAAGGTGTGAAAAGCGTGAGAAACTGTACACGGTAATTTAAAATGCAGGTCTGTTTTACAATACACAACAAACAGAAGTTGACAATTAAAGAAAAAGCGGCGTCACCTGGCCGGAATTGTATTCTCTGCTAAAAGGCTTCATGTAGACCTACTTTTTACTTTTTCTCAGGTAGAGAACTCTAACAATACTGGAAGATTTATTCAATTGAGATCTAAACAAACAGTTCACTTGGCCTACAGGACAGCAAATAAATTTTAGAGTCTTTTATGTTTTCTGAGAATCAATAACTATTACTGTAATGCATTTATTCACGGTACAGGTTGAAAAAATAACTACAAATTTATTAACAAAGCTTACAAAAAGATCCTATATTTTCATAAAAATAAAAACAAATGTTAAGTGGACTAGGGTAAGAATCCAGCGAGTTCTTAATAATCCTTTTAGTTATGAATGAAGCGAACAAAGAAAAATTTGTACCTATAAGTAATTATAATACTGAACAAATCTATTCTCTAGTTAGTTTTTACTTTTTTAGTTTTTTCTGTTAGTTTTTCGATTTATATCCTCATTTATTGAATTAATGATCATTAAATAAAAATATCCAAATTTTATTTGGATATTTATTTGTTTGGGGTAAACCTTTTTTATTTTTCGACATAGTCTCCTTTTAAGCTTATACACTTCGTCCAACGCTGCTCTAGTTAGTTGATCCCTTCCGAATAATAGGATTGGTCCAAGTCTGAAAAATTGCCATTCGTTCCTGCAATCACCTCCTCGTTTGAATAAAATCCTTTTCCGCTAGTCATTTCTTCAAATTGGGAAACAAATAGTAGTCCGAGGGAGCCAAGTCTGGAAGATAAGCGGATGTGAAACGATTTGGAACCCTAATTACATTAATTTTGCGACCACAACTGCTGAGGCGTGAGCTGGTGCGTTGTCGTGATGGAAAAGGACTTTTTTGTGGGGCAATCGTGGACGTTTTTTTTTGCAGCTCGGTTTTCAAACGGTCCAATAACGATGAATAATATGCACCTGTAATAGTTTTACCCTTTCCAGATAATCGATGAAGATTATTCCTTGTGAATCCCAAAAGACAGTCGCCATAATCTTTCCGGCCGAAGGAACTGTCTTCGCCTTTTTTGGCGCAGATTCCCCCCTCATAACCCATTGTTTAGATTGTTCTTTGGTCTCAGGAGTGTAGTTATGTATCCATGTTTCATCCACAGTGGCGAAATGACGCTTAAAGTCCTGCGAATTCTTCTGGAACAGCTGCAAACCGTCCTTGCAACACTTCACACGAAATTCTTTTTCATCCATTTTTTGAAAATCACTCGACTTCCTCGATTAAAACGAATGTCAAACACAAAGAAATAGACCGATCTGGCTGAAACTACACATGTGTTTTTCCAACAGATGCTACTAACTAAACATATGCTCGATATGCGCCAGTAGTGCCATATATCTGACTTTGCACGAACTTTTCAAACGACCCTCGTAATAAATACCGTATATTGTAATGTTGTTTTAGTACAGAAAATATAAAATTTTAATTTTTTCATTTTCTTTCTATTACAAGCGTATCTCTACTGAATAAACCATTACCTCCTCTTGTTCCTTCGCCTCCTCTACCATCGCCACCTCTACGTGGAGAGAATCCTGCAACACACAAAACATAAAAATATTTTATCATATAACTCAAAAAAATCATTCTGAACTTTAACCTATAAATAAATTAATAGCACAAGTTCTTGGAGTATTAAACTAGAGCACTGAACTATGGTCCACCAAATTAAATTTTAAAATGTTTAACACTTCACCAGTTAAACAATTCAATGCTGTTCTGTTCAGTCAGACTTAACGTAATTTTTTTCAATTTGTATTATTATTATTTATACGAGAGGAAACCGAATTCACCAATACCAGGTAGGTCTTTATCTGGGGTATGCGGAGCTCTGCTGAAGGAAACTATCCGCCAAAAGCTCTCAGGTCCTTTCCATCCCTTCCCGACTTGCTGCGGGATCACCGTTAGGCATAACTTCACTACAAGCCGGAGGTTCTTTATTAGCTGGATAACGTTACCTCAGCACGATTTCTCTTCTTACCACCCATTTTCCCCCTTTTTGAGTGATTTCTTTTGAGACTAACGCAGCTGGGCTTCTCTGCTCTTCATCATCTTCTGGATGAACCCCCCAATGGCCTTCCAGCTTTCTTCTTCTGGAATCATAAAATACCGAGATTTTTTGGAGGAATAGGCAACCCAAGCTGGGTCTCTAGAACCTACCACTCACGTATCTATTTTCTGCAGTCGAAAATCGCATGTACTTCGTTGTCATCTTCCGCCTCACAATCCAAACAGCTAGCTTCATCTGTTTGTCTGGACCGGTGGAGATACCCCCGAAAGCAACTATGCCCTGTTAATACCTGCGTGAGTTAATAACCAATCTTGCTGTACTCCCTACTCAGCCAGTTTTTTAGATTCGGAATCAACCTATGTGTCCATCGACCGGACACCTCTTCACCCCACCTCTCCTGCCACCTCCTCTACCTCTGGCCTCTCTCTTTATATGAGCCATTGTAACCTCTCCAGTTTTCAGTTCCTCAGATATCTCACTTCTTTCCCAGATTAGCAAATCATAATTCCTTAACCTAATATTTAGAGGGTATGCCTGCTACCACCATTACTGCACCCGGTGAAACAGTTCGGTATGCCGCCGTAACTCTTAGTGCCATTAGTCCGACACTTGAACCGACAGCAGCTTCTTCCTGTGTACCTGTTTTGTCATCACGTCGACCCAGGCCGGCACTTCAGAGTATTATTGAATGGACAACATTCGCATATAACCTTCCTTTCTTTTCTCTGGGTCCACCAACATTGGGCATCAAGCGTGATAGGTTCCCTACCACCTCGTCGGCCTTCTTTGACACCTTCACCACGTGAGGTCCAAAAATGAGACCCCTGTCCACTTCAACTCCAACGTATACGTCAGCTGCTTCTTCCAGTTGATCCGCACACCATCTATAACCAATCTTGGAGTCCTGTACAATCTTTTCTTTGTCACCAGTACCGCCTCCGTCTTGTTGACTGCCATCTCTAGTCCTCTGCTAGTCAGCCACCTCTCTACTATGGCAATGGTATCCTGCATCCTGACCTCCAAGATATGCTCTTCCAAAGCTTCGACAATAATGATGCTATCGTCGGTGAATCTCACGATCTTCACTCCTTCCGGTAATTGGATTTCCAACAGGTCGTCTTACACCAACTTCCAAAAGAACGGCCCCAGACGAGAACCCTGTGGCGCACCTCTTTTCATCATCTCCCGGACGTTATTAATTTTTGTAAATTTAATTGTATTTATCATTTATATTCCATGCTTAAAATATCTGTTTAACGTAATTCTTGTAGGTCTACTACAACCTTCTTAAAAATGCTAAAGTAATAGTATTTTTTATAGTAGTTACAAGTATTTACGAAATTTTTTTAATATTTGTTTTGTATATTCCTATGCGCGATCAGAACCGATGTGAAGAATTTTTGCTCATAAGTATATTTAGTTAAAAATATTATATATCTATAGCTTAAGTTTAGTAAGAAACTATAATGTATATTTAACTAAATAAAATAAATAAATAAGAAAGTATGCATTGATGCATTCAACAAAAACAAATTTAAAAGTAATTTAGTTCACAGAACTTAAAAATTATTCCTGCGCAACAAATAAATACTGACACGACGTTTTACACTAATCCTTCCGTCTCTCTTGTACTAAGAAATTCGCATTGACATATTGTTGGATTAATAAACATGCCGGACTGGTAAACTGACGGACTACAAAGAACCTATTATATTTTTAAAAAATTCAAGAAAATTGCAGTTAAAATATAATTTAATGTACAATAATATTACTATTATTATTTACTTTTTTGAAAAGCATAGATAAATACGTTCAGGGTTTTCTTAATATTTTGTTACTAAACTATTTCTTTATCAAATATTTTTTTCACTTTACATTGTCACCAATCAGTAATAGAATGCAGAGATGTCCTTCAATCAAGGGCATAACAAATCATGAAAACAGATATTAAATCAATCACGTGTAACCTTTCTGAGCTATTGTTCGTTCAAATTATGCTGAACAATTGTGGTAGTTTTTCAGCCCTCATGTTTTATATATAAAAAAATCTGGTGTGAAACACTCACACAACTTTCTCTTGCCAATGCAAATAATTAACAATAAACCTAACATTAGTAATAAAACATTACGAATAAACAAAAAACTAACCTTAAAAAACATAACCTTATTTTAATCATGAGTGAAAGACGCAAAATGAAAATCGACCTGTTTAGCTTAAAAATACGGAAAATTACTCTTTTACGCTAAACTAGGCTCTGTAGAGAAAAACGCTCTAAATAAAAGTTGTAGATTTTTTAATATCCTGTAAGTTTGATTATAGGGCTATATGTTTTTGTTGTAAAATGCATACTAAGGTCGAAATCTTAAAAAAATCGATTTTTCACACGTTTTCGTGAGAAAAAAAACAGAAAATTGCTAATTACCGCTAAACTAAGCTTTATACAAAAAAATGTTTGAAATAAAAGTTGTAGAATTTTACATTTTCTACAACTTTTAATATATAACGTTTTGCGGTAAAATGTATATTAAAGCCGCAATCTTAAAAAGAAAATGTTTTTACGTGAAAACAGCCTTACCCAGAATTTCAACAAACATGGCGCCTACCCTATCTTGTAGAGAATAAAAAGTTTAGTAAATGAGGCGATTTTAAAAAAAATCGTAGGACCAGTTTTTGAGAAAATGGCAAAAAAGCGAAAAATTATACGAATAAACTACTACTTCCGGTTGACCGATTTTGATGAAAATGTTCGTGTCGGATCCAGTAGTGGTATGTAACTTAAGTTTCAAGTTTCAAGTTTGTACGATGTTCCGTTCTTGAGATATTCTGTTCACACACACACACACACACACACACACACAGACACACACACAGACCAATCGCTAAAAACATGTTTTTTGGGTTCAGGGGGTCTGAAAACGTATAGATCCGGTGAAAACTCGATTTCGAAAAATCGACATGAAAACAATACTTTCCTTCCTATATAGGCCTATTCATATAGGCAAGAGAAAGTAATATATACAAATAAAAATTTGAAAAATAGACCTACTTTTTTGTCATCAGTCTCTCGACTGGTTTGATGCAGTTCTCCAAGCTGTTATATCTTGCGTACCTAAGTCGTTTCATATCTACATGCCTGCAACAACCTGAATCTTTTGTAATTTGCTTTAAATTGTAACCTTTGCCTCCCCCTACGATTCATTCCGTCAATATTACACTCCATTATTGATAGACTAATAGATGAACATTTTTTAAATTTGACCGTGGATGTCTTAAGATATCATTTTTAAAAAAAGCTAAAACAATACTTGGTTGATGAAACATTTTACAGTGTGCACAAATTCCTTTCTAAATAGTTTTTGATTGAAAAGTATTTAACTTCTTATTAAACAAATATTGTGTACTATTTGATACAAATGGGTTAATGACAAGCCTACTGAGTTAAGCAGTAGCGGTAACAAATTATTGGTATGTGATGAATTTATCATTGTGTTTAACTTTTTTAATTGTGTGTGCTATTTGATACAAAGGGGTTCATGACAAGCTTACTGAAGTAAGCAGTAGCAGAAACAAATTTTTGGTGGTAAGTGATGAATTTATCAGTTTTATTTTGACATGTCCTGTACTCCCTTTTGGAGTCTCCTGGATGCAAAAAAAATTGCCCCACTAGGCTATCCTTTCTTCTGTTAAGATGTTTCAATATACTTTTTCTTTCATCCGCTCGTCTAAGAACCTCTAAATTACTTTTTTTGTCCACCTACCTAATCTTTAAGATTTTCCTATAACACCACATTTCAAGCCTTTACCCTCTTCCTTTCTACAGCTCCTATTACTCACGTTTCACTCCTGTATAATGCTTCACTCCAAACGTAGTCTTTTAAGAAATTTTTCCCACATTGTAAGTCTTAAATAATGTAAATACGAGATGTAAATAAATCGAAGACTAAATATATAAATAAGTCTATTAGTTTAGAAAGCTCCTGGTAACCGAATTGGTCATGATAAGCAGTACGGTACGTAATTTTCGTATGTACGGAATTGATGTGAATAATGGCGAAATTTGCCAATATATTCTATAAATACGATTTTTTAATTTTTAATGCATTCCTCGAAATTTCGATACTTATGTATTATCATTTTTTTTAATGACAATTTGAAAGGATCAGACTATCCACTTGCGCACATTTTATGGAGTAAATTATTAGATTTAAAGTCTTCTCTTGATCGTTAGGAGGAGAAGGAGAAGGAGGAGGAGTAGGAGGATGAGGAGTGAGGAAGAGAAGGAGGAGGAGAAGAAGAAGAAGAATAAGGAGAAGAAGAAGGAGGAGGAGGAGGAGGAGGAGGAGGAGGAGGAGGAGGAGGAGAAGGAGGAGGAGGAGGAGACAAAGAAGAAGGAGGAGAACAAGAAGAAGGAGGAGAAGGAGGAGGAGGAGAAGGAGGAGGAGGAGGAGGAGAAGAAAGAGAAGGAGAACGAGAAGAAGAAGGAGGAGGAAGAGGAGGAGAAGAAGAAGAAGGAGAAAAAGAGGAAGAAGAAGAAGCTTAAAAAGTTTATTTGCGAAAATTACGTACCACCATTCATCATCCATGGTTGATCGGATAATCGAAAAGCTGGTTTAGGCAGATTATTTTCTTAATTGCATGTTAGAAGAAGAAATCTTTTTTGAGAAAGAAAAAAGAAAATTATGACAAAATTTTTAAGGTATCATTTACTCCGTCCGAATTTTCAATGACGGATTTTTATGACGTAGTTCAAAATTATATTATATTTTCACAATATGTCTACATTGTTGCAAGATAACTTACAAAATGTTTACTGTGTGAACTGTATTATTACTGAATAACAATGGATTCTAGTGTGGTAGATAGCAAAAGATATTTTTTCTTGGAAGCAATTACGGTAGGAGTCTATTGGTAATTAACTTAGTCTCTAGGTCGACCATCCAGTTTTTTATTTCGTTACTTTTTTAGCCTTAGGTAGGAAGGAAGAATTAATGAACTCCCAAGTGAATTTAGTAATCAGTAAATATCATACGTAACCCGAACAAACCTGTCCTGGATAGTACAAAAGATAAACTAAAATTTCATCATCTTAACAAAAATTAAATAAAAGACCTAATCCTAATTTAAATTAATCAGGCAGCTGGTATTTAATTGCAATCAGAAAGTAAGTAACACAGGTAAGACAAAAAACTTGGTCGGATCACAAGCCATGAACATACCGCAGTTTTATTTTCAAGTATGAAACTCATCGTACCTACATGAAACTTTCATTAAATTCATTTTTTAAATTCAAAAAGTGTACTTTTTATTAAAATTATTTTGTGGTGTCGGATTATTCGATACAGTAGAGCGTCAATAATTCGGACGTCAAAAATCCGGAACGTCAAAAATCCGGATTCAATTCTGGGGCAAAATGGGAATTAATTTATCGTAGGTTAAAAGTGTCCAATATGGCTAAACGGCTCGCCTTGCGTGATGAGTAAGATATACGCTCGAATCGCGTGTTGCGTAATGGTCACTCTTTTATATGTACAATTACAAATTTCGTTAAATAAAAATTAGTTCTTTATACATAACAACATATTTCGTAGTTTTACTTACCCACTTCACATTTCTGTTAACGAATCATGTAAAATATAGTCGAATTTAGCTACTGTACTTTTCTTACTTTGAAGAAGTCTACTGGCAATTTTATCAGGTGTTTCAGGTGTATTTTATTCAGGTGTTTTAATCCGGATAATTTGATAATCCGGATGGCGTCCAGTCCCAATTAATCCGGATTATTGACGCTCTACTGTATTTTAATAATCCGACTATCTCCCTGTCACTTTTGCGGCGGATAATCGCGACTCTACTGTATTAATTCGATTTTTTAAATTTTAGATTTTTTTTTTAGAAATAGAATATAACTTTTTTTCAATTGCCATTGTCTTAAGCCCAAAACTAGTTTTGTATCTCAGTTGTACAGTCTATTTAATAAAAGAAAAGAACACCTACCCTAGGACATGGCTTTTAGCATAAATGGGTTGGTCAATTTCCTCCAGCTCGTACACTGTGAATTGTACTTGTAATAATATAAGCTTTAGGAAGGAATGTGTATGTATGGTTACTATTGTAAAAAATGTGTTTTATTATTATTATTATTATCAATAACCCATTGCCCATTGTTAATGAATTTAACTCATATTTTGTGGAACTTTTATTGATTGTCAGTCAAAAGAATTGATTTTAAACGTGACGTAAGGGGCGGGGGCAAAATTTTTCTTTTCTCAATGATGCACGTTAAATCGGAGCCACGGTAAATGCGAGATCAGTAAATCAAGGCCTACTGTATAATTTTACAGGAAAATTAAGTTTATTTATTTATATATTACACGATTTTTAGAATTACATCAATTTGGGATGGTATGAAAAAAATATTTATTACTTTAGAGAAATTGTACCCTTTCTACGGATTGGCCCTTTGGTGTCGTTAACAGCACAACTTACTTCTGTGCCACAAGTTCCGGGTTCGATTCCTGTTTAGGATTGTAATTTTTATATTACTTATTTCCACACGTCATCCTAAATAACAAGTCAAACATTTGAAGCATTAAATGTAAATGTTATACTAATAATTAAGGAAGAGAATGGTAAACCACGTCACTGGTAATTTTACTTAGTAAAGCCTCTTATGATGTACAGAACGAATATAGGAGACTGGCAGAGAGTGGGGAGGGGTTAAATTAAAAAATAATAATGAAAAGATTATGTTATAAACGATAAACAAATACTCGAAAAACAATGACACATTAGATTTTTGTTAAAAACATAAACTTCCAAGATTCAGTAACTGTTAATTTGTTACCAGGAAAAAGTAAATCCAAATTTGGAAAGTTAGAGCAAAATAAAGAACGAAGGATTAGTTAGAAAAGGACGTAAAGTATGAGAGAGAGAGAGAGAGATAGAGAGTGAGAGAGAGAGAGAGAATAGTATAAGAAGAGTTGCCTAAATTTCCAAATACATAGTCTAGTATTTTATTTTACTACGCATAAGTTTCTGGAATTCCCATTATTTCTAAGAATAAAATACATTTCAAAGAATTTTCTATATTAAATTCAAGTTACTGATGAAATGTATAGCAAGAGATGCAACCGATTACATCAGCTTGCGTATCTTAACTAAAGAGCCCACCTCTATCTTCTCCCCACCCTTCTAATGAAAAACGCATCCAACCGTTAAAACACACTGTTGGATAAACACAAATAATACAAACTTAATCAAATGCACGGGTTTACAGATGTTACAATGTGTTACAGCACATTTCATGTACTAACAATTAAACCTCCCTTTAAAGTTACCTTTGTTAAACGTTTGAATTTTATAGGGGTACAACAATACAATAATATATAATACAAAAAAAAAATAGGGTGACCGAACTCGGGTTTTGCAGATTGACATAGTTAAGTCCACAATTGTTCATTATTATCTATTTACTCACTCACGGTTATTGATAAGATATTTTCAGGAAATTCTAATCCAAGGGTGTCTGTAAATTAGGTACTAAAATAAAATTAATCTTAAAATAATCGTTGAAAAATCTTTATCATAGTTTTCAGATGTATTTCAACAAATAAAACATCAAATATCCACTCATAAAAAGTAATTTTGGTATAACTTCAATTTTTAGTACTGAATTATGGTGAAATGGTGACCAGACGTTCCATTCTAAGAGGATCACGTCTCGTAGGAAGCCCAAATGTATAAATAAATATACTTACAATGCCGGCCGCATTGGCGTAGTTGGTAACGTGCTCGCCCCTCATCATGCGGTCTTGGGTTCGAATCCTACTCCGGCATGGCATATTTTCATACATTACAAACTAATCATTTTATCCTTCACAGTTACAACCCAACATCGTCGCTAATGACCACTGTAGTTGATGCGACGTTAAAAATAAACAAAGAAAAACAACTTAAATTTTATTTCCCATTTAACAGGTTACATAAACAAAACCAGGAGAAACATATTACATAATGCAATTACTATTTACATAAATTGATAATTATGCAAAAACACGAGGTTGATATTTTATAAAACAATAGCAGTGCCGACCCCATTCTATGGCAGTGAAACTTGGGTGCTATCAGAGCGAGAGGAGAGTAGATTGCACGCATCTGAAATGAAATTTTTTCGAGATACGAGGTGTGGCTATTAAATAATGAGGCTGACGTAAAACATTTAATTTTAATTTTATACATAATCACTTACTGTCACCTTCAATATACAATCCTTCTCTATCCCTACAACGCTCCATGCGAATTTTCCATTGTTGGAAACAGTGCTGGAAGTCATCTTCTGTCAGCTCCTTTAGGACACGTGCCGCTTTCTCTTTAGCAGCTTCCACAGACTCAAATCTTGTCCGTTTTAATGCAGATTTCACCTTAGGGAACCGGTAGAAGTTGCATGGTGCAAGATCTAGTGAATAAGGTGGATGTTCTAACACTGAGATGCTGTACTTGGCTAGGAACCGCTTGACAGATAACGCAGAATGAGCTGGCGCATGGTCTTGGTGGAGAATCCATGATTTGTCTTTCAACATTTCGGGGTGTTTTTTCCTTACTCTTTGACGTAGTTTAGAAAGTACTTCAAGGTAGTAATATTGATTAATTATTTGACCTTCAGGAACCCAGTGAAGGTACACAAATCCATGGATATCAAAAAAATCAATCATCATTGCTTTAAATTTTGACTTGCTTATTCGAGCTTTTTTGGCTCTCGGTGAAGTTCGGCTGTTCTAGTGCATGGATTGGCGCTTCGTTTCCAGATCATAAGTAAAAAAATCACGTTTCATCACATGTTATTATCTTCTAACTGTTCCCTAAGGTTAAATATGCATTAAAAGGGACAAGATTTGAGTCTATGGAAGCTGTAAAAGAGATAGCGGCACGTGTCCTGAAGGAGCTGACAGAACATGACTTCCAGCACTGTTTCCAACAATGGAAAATTCGCATGGAGCGTTGTAGGGATAGAGAAGGAGTGTATATTGAAGCAAGCTGCTATATGAACCAAGAAAATTTGTAAAAATATTTGTATAATTGAGCCTGGTATAATTTGTATAATAGGTATATGGTCGATATTTTATTAATGAACATAACGCTCGCGCGCTACACGCACACACACAAACAGACCAATCGGTAAAAACATTTTTTTCGGGGGTTCAAGGAGCCTGAAAAAGCGTAGCCTATTTCCAGTGAAAACTCGATATCGAAAAATCAACGTGAAAACAATACTTTCATCCCCTATAAATTGTAATAGAGCACGAGAAAGTAATTATATAATAACGAGAAAAACTGACGGATAACACGCGTTGGATACATACAAAATAAGAATATAAACGTAAATTTACAAAACACTAGTTTCTAAAATAAACAAACATTATATACGAAGGAATTTGTAAAACTTTCAAACGGAAAAAATTTAAATAAAATAAAAATATAATTAGGTGTGTAAAGTGTTATGACAAATACAGTAACTACGTAAAGCAACCACCAACAATAAGTTGTTAAAACATAAATCTAAAATATCCGTGAAAATATTAATGAGTTGTAAAATAGATTTTCAAATACGGTTAATTTAATATTGGTAGTAAATGCAACTTAAATTTTAACTACTTTGTAAAACAGCGTATGGTGATAAGTAGTAAAAATGAGCTGCATTCGAAAGAAACATGAAACGACACGTGGATACCATGTGGTATTGTTTTTATTTTGAAGACGTGAAGAATCGATGCGTGGGATATTTGGCGCGTAAAATGCAGTGCCGTCTGCGCATTTGTTGGTGTACCCATTTGTCTGTATGTTTACGAGATACAAAAAGTATTGATTTTTGACACGGATAAAGGTTATGTTCGTAGCATTTTATGATTTATAATGGTTTATAAAACGTTTAAAAAACAGTTCAGTAACGCTGTTTTTCCAGTCTGTAATATCATACATAATAACAACATGACATGATGAAAATAAGAATAAAAAGGTACCCTGTGCGAGAGTATGTAGTAGGAGAGGGGAAAGTAGGGGAGGAATGGTAGTGAAGAGAAGGGGCCGTTGAAACCCGTGTTGTTTCCCCACCTCCACTTCATCAGCACTGCACTGCTTCAACGTGCGCCACGCTCTCTTCCAGTAGTATTCGTAAAGAAGTAGTAAGTCCTAAACTATACCGTGCAGCAACTGAATTGTGTTTAGTGTGGTGAAGTTAGATCTGTAGTTGTATATAGCTCGATCCCTTCAACAGTTAAAGGGTGGGGACGAAACTGGTCTTCAAGAAAAAGACAGTTATATTAAATTTAAAGTGAGCGAGTGAAATAGAAATATAACCCCTCGAGGCTGCTGTGGTCGTTTGGTTTTTACAGGACAGCTCAAAACGAAACGTACGAACGTAAGCAACCGAACGCTTTTATTTAGATTCTGTAAACGTCTTGTTAACTTTAGTTAAATAACATAACGTATAATGACTGTATAAAATTTACAAATACCGTTTTAAAATAAAGTGTGTGTTGTGTTTAAAAAAACGTGGGTATTTCAGTTGGTTTTTAAAATAATATTTAGGATAATAATATATTAACAATGTTGAAGCTATTAGGGGGTTTAAAAGATTATTTAAAATGGCAAGAAGTGACAATAGATAATGCTATTTTTCGATTACATAATGTATTTACAACTGTTTTGTTATTATCATGTTCGCTGATCATAACAGCTACACAATACGTTGGAAATCCTATACAATGTATCGTAAATGGCCTTCCTACAAATCCTATAAACACATATTGTTGGATTACTTCTACATACACAATGCCGGATGCATTTCAACGTCAAGTTGGTGTGGCTGTAGCTCATCCTGGTATAAGTAATGATTTTAACGATGAAAGTGCTAAAAAATATTATACGTACTATCAATGGGTATGTTTTGCATTATTTTTTCAAGCGATTTTATGTTATACACCAAAATGGATGTGGGATGCATGGGAAGGTGGACTCATGAAAACTCTCGTTATGGGCTTAAATATAGGAATCTGTAAGGAAGAAGATAAATGCAAAAAGAAGAAAGTTCTTATCGATTACTTGCTGAAACATATTCAGGTATTTACTACAATTCAATATTATTTCATTACTTAGTTAAATAACAATACTAACTAACTTTAATATTTATGTTTACATGATCTGTTATGTGTATGTTTGTTTATTTCCTAATTGATATAAAACAGATGTTTAAAAAAAACATTGTTGTCAAACTAAAATCTAACGGAAACATGACATGTGATTTAGTTATCATTGGCAAACGCAATGTTTTGGAATTCAAATTATTTTCATTTTAAATTCTAACCAGTACTTTGATAAACATTTTATTTATATTTGTTAATATTATACAAAATATTAAAAAAAAGACAATATATTTCTTTAAGTCTTAATTTAACTATTAAATATGTACCATTAAAAGTTATTAAATCAAGTATTTTTGTACAAAATAATCGGTTAAACTAAAAACAATGTAACGATTTATTCTTTACTGAGTTATTGATATTTTTCCTTTAATTTTATGCTTAATTTTTTGTAGTTAAAAGATTATATTTACGTTAATGGATCGAATCATAAAATATTGTTCATCCATACTGTAGTTATTTATGCATTTGATTCTGTTCTTCTGCATGTATCTATTAATTCATTTTGTTATCTTATCTTCGAAAATTTTTAAAATTCCTCGTTTAAATATAATAAAATGGATGTTTATATAAAATAACCTATGAACTGTTTTCACAGTAATAAAAATAGAGTATTAATTTTATCGTTTTATTTAATTTCTAACTTGTTTTAATGATTGTGAAGTTACATCGTACGGATATTTTCAGCATGTTCAGTTATTTGATAACAGGTTCAGAAATGTCATGACTTGTTTTAATATTAACTTTTGTAAGAGATATCTACGTAAATGAAATTAGAATTTATCATTGACAAATTAGTTTTCTTTATGTAAAAGAATAATATATCCTATTTGTGGAAAACTTGGATTATCTGCAGTTTTCAAACAGTGAGTTACATGTTTGGAAAGGTTATGTTTTGGCATTTTGGACAAGTTATTTCGTTGTGAAAACTGTTAGTTGTTTCTGTACTTGTCAGTTTGTGTACGAACATTTTTTATTAACCCCCTTAATTAATTTTTCCATTAATTTTTCCTCTATTACATTTATTAATAATTTTATTCAGGATGTTTAAAATGGGGGGTGTGTCATCATAATGTGTCATCATAAGAATGGGATACCATGCCTACCCCCTCCAATAAGAACATTGATATTGCCTGTATTAATGAAGATTCCAGGGTTCATATACCTCATCTACCAGCCCTTCTTTTTAAACATATTGACACCCTCTTGCCACGGCCTTGGTGTCCTTTTAAGGTCTCAGAGGGGTTGTAAATAATTTTAATGGCCCATATGGTGAACAATACTTCCCTATTTTTAGCAGTCTTAAACTGATGAAAGCCATGAGTTTCTACTTTCGCATTTTACTTTGGTATTTCCGATCCTTTTAACTGTGTTTCAAGGACTTTCAGTGTCTAACCATGTTTTGTCTTTCAGGTATCACCCCTCTTAAGATTTTTACAATTTGTTCAACTTTTACCTGACACTGGTAGAAGAATGTTTCGGATTTTGAACTGTAATATACGATTATTTCTCAGCCTTAATTTCAGTTAGGAACGTGTATCTCATAAGTATTTATGATGCCTACTTTACCATAACGTTCACGGGATACTTTAAATTTGAACACGCTCATTTATGTAGGGCGTACTTATAGCCTACTTTGTTTGTTTGTAAGTTTGTTTTCCCCTAATCGAAGCCCTACCTACTGAATATTTATTGGTTATACTGTCTTTATGTATCTGTGGGATTTGACTGGTGAAATTTCCAGACCTTGGCCGGGAATCGAACCCGGGACCTCCGTGTGGTAGGCTAACCACTACGCTGCGGAGGCAGTCTGTGCTTATTTTTATGGAAGTGTTAATGAATACCTGACGTGCTAATGTATGATGATACTAATGGTATATTCTTAAGTCACGCTCTATTAGAGTCCATCTTGTTAGTTTTGTGTTCAATATTATTATTATTGTCTTTTGTATCAGGGGCCCCTAGTTCGATCCCTTGGCGGGATATTTTACTACTTAATTTCATAAGTCATTTTGCGACTTATTTTTTTTTCATTTTGAGAAATATGCAAATGCAATACCTCGAATATTAGCTATAAGATTGTGCGTAGTGTGGGCGCAATTGATAGTTTTCATTAGTAAATGAAACGTGTAGAGCGATTTAAGGAATGTTGTCTAGAAAGTTCATGTTATTGTATAAAAAATATATATTGTAATATTTTCCCGCCAATTTTTATTTTCTGTTTGTTTTATCGTAATGCATAGGTTAGAGGTGTTTCTTTTCATCAAACATTATTTGGTACACTTTTTTTTAATAAGTAACTCTTTAAAAGGTTTAATATTTCTTTACCAAATAAATTATTTCTTGGTAAAACTGTTTTATTTTTGTAAAATGTTTATTCTTTTTTTGTCATCTGTCTCTCGAATGGTTTGATGTAGTTCTCCAAGCTGTTGTATCTTGCGTAAGTCGTTTCATATCTACACACCTGTAACACCCTACATCTTTTGTAATTTGCTCTACGTATTTTAATATTGGCCTCCCCCCCTACAATTCACTCCCTCAGAATTACCCTCCATTATTGTTAGAATAGTACCTCGATGTCTTAAGATATGCCCCACTAGCCTATCCTTTTTTCTGGTTAGATGTTTCGATATACTTCTTTTTCATCCACTCGTTTAAGAGCCTCTAAAATACTTATTATGTCAACCCACCTAATCTTCAACATTTTCCTGAAACACCCCATTTCTAAAGCTTCTATCCCCTTCCTTTCTACAGCCCCTGTCACCCACGTTTCACTCCCGTATGTGTGCTACCCTCCAAACATACTCTTTTAAGAAATTTTTCCTTAAAATATTTCTTAAATGTTTATTCTATTGATTTTAAATGGTCTTGTATTTTTAAATGACGAAAATTATCAGTTTTTATCTGGTTTTGATAAACAAATCTATTTATTATTTTATTATTTTCGTTTAGGACCATTTGGACCACGTTACGTAACTTCAAATATTTCTGAAAACTCTTTTTTATAGCGTATTCTTTCACGGTACTTCTAACCATCCGGTGTTCATTCTCGTCCTTTCATTTACAGTGCTTTCAAAAGGCTGCGATTCCTTAGTGTATGTTAGTACAGGCTCCCAAGAATCCGATGGCCTGTGTACACCTCGTGAAGCGGTAGTTTCCCATTTGTGAAAGTGGTCAACACTTGGGGTATTTCTATTGAAAACAGATTGCATCATGGATGCCAAAGTTATTTCAAAGTAACGAAAATGTGGGACAGATTACTCAAAATTTTAGAAATAAGTCATTTCTTTCTCCTCTTCAGTTCTGTAAAGCATTAGTTTGTTCTTAAGTAAGGTCTTTGTTAGGTGCCTTTTAGTTACGATGTTGGCGATCATCGTGAAAATTCTCAATTTGTCAACAGCATTACGAAAGAGTTGTGACGAGGTTTTGTTGAACCAGGTCCTAAAATTTTTTAACCACGATATCCTTCTTTAGGGCCTTTTTCTCCGAAGATCTTCCCCTGTAAAATACATTAAAGCAAGAGATATCTGATTTCATTCCGCTTTGATAGTTGTTCCAGAACTTCCACATCTTTTCCCACCTTTGCAGAACTTCGGCGTTGGTCACTCGCTCCGTTCAGGAAATGAAACGGGTCTAGAGAATCAAATGTCCTTTCGATTTCATGTTATATAATTCGATTACTTTTTCGAATATTAGCTTTTCTGTGCCTTACTTAAAAAGTTTTAATCCTTCTCATTATTCGGAACCCAAAACTCATTGCTGGCACCATGCACTTATTGTCTACTAAAAATACACTGATTTTGAATTTGAAGCACTTCTTCAAGTGAGAATAATTTAAAGGCACATGCAACGTCCTTATCAACTAAACTTAATTGTAACACCTAAGCGTAGTTTCGTTAGAGATCTGGGTGTTTTCCTTATGATGATTTTGCAATATTAGTAATAATTAACAGATTTTTGAGTGAGGTACAGCATCTCAAAATCGGAAACTTACCGATCATCTCTGGGAGAAACTTTGACCATCGTTTCAAACCTTTTACAATGCAGGAGAACGACCCTCAATTCTATTTCTTACATTTAAGAAAAAAACATTATTTTTACAAATGTTTAACTTAACGCTTTTTCCCGGGCACTCTATAGATTTGTGGAAATAAAATTGAGAAAAAAAAACGGGAATTGAAATAAGGTCATTGAATACATTAATAATATTAGAAGCTTGTATAATATATAAATGTATCTACTTGTTGATACCGTAGATTTAATTTATTATTTATTCAAAATGTAATGTAATGAAATAAAAATGCCGTAGTTACACTATTGTACATTTATAATCCAACTAAAAGAAATTTTGTTAGGGTATTTTTTTTGTGTTTATTTTTGTTGTAGTTACTGTATTTTTGTTTTTTTATTTATTTTTAAAAAGATAGACAAGCTGAAAGCGAGCAGGCGGTCTTCGCCCTGTCTACGAAACGAATCTTGTTGTTTGTGCGTGTGTTACCTCTCTAGTAGTGTAGTAGTATTTGTGTGTGTGTGTGTGTGTGTGTGTGTGTGTGTGTGTGTGTGTGTGTGTGTGTGTGAGTAGCGTGCTCTTGCGTCTATGATAGTAGTATATAAAAAAATAAAATAAAAACAAAAACAGTATCTATTTGGTTGCTAGTCGTTGTCCGTCCAATCTTACTATCTTTGTATACTACAGTATGGTATATTGCTATTATTATTATTATTATTATGGACTTCACTGGTATAGTAAGTTTGTAATAGTAGTAATAAAAATAGTAGAAGTAGTAGTACAAGTAGTGGTTTGTAACCTCTCTTTTTTAGTTTTTTACTTTTTGTTATTAGTCGTGAGGACTGCTCGTGCCTGTATCACGAGTTTTATTCTTTTTTTAATTTTAATTTTATTTTTATTTGTAGTTAACGTACTTCCAAATATATTATGTATTTGTAACTTATTTATTATTTATTTATTTATGTAAATGTATTAGTTCCAAATATGTTATTATTATTTTAGTGTTTTATGTAATTATCGTTAATTTTTTTAACACTTTCCTTATTTTTTATATTGATGTTATCTTGAGTTTTCTTTTTACTTTCTCTTACCCTATATGAATATATAGGAAAGTAAACTGTTTTAGTGTAAATTTTTCGAAGTCGAGTTATCACTAACTAACGGGGAAGTAGGCTACACGTTTTCAGGACCCCTGGACCCAAGAAAATATGTTTTAAGCGATTTGTGTGTGTGAACAAAATATCTCAAGAACGGAATATCGTACGAAATTGAAACTTGAAATTTAAGTTAGGTATCACTTCTGTATGGTGTAGAATCATGGACCCTAAAGGAGGACACAATATCGAGGCTCCATGCATTTGAGTTATGGCTGTACAGAAGGATCCTGAGGATACCATGGACCGATAGGGTTACCAACCAAGAGGTACTAAGGAGGATGAATACAGCCCCAGAACTGGTCAACCTCATCAAATGTCGAAAGCTGGAATATTTAGGTCACATAATGCGCAATCAAGGCAGGTATGAACTATTGCAGAGCATATTACAAGGGAAAATAGAAGGCAGGAGAGCCCCAGGACGAAGAAGAATTTCCTGGTTGGCTAACCTTAGAGCGTGGTTCGGAGAGACCTCCACCCAATTGTTCAGGAGCGCAACCAACAAAGTAATAATAGCCAGAATGATCGCCAACGTTCGGAACGGACAGGCACCCTAAGAAGAAGAAGATCACTTAAGAGACCCAACACGAACATTTTCATCAAAATCGGCCAATCGGAAATAATTATTCATTCTTGTATTTACGATTTTCTCAAAAATGGTTCCTATGATTTTTTAAAAATCTCATTGCTATATTTTTTATTTTCTACAAGATAGGGTAAGTCGTGTCTTCTAAAATTCTTGGAGAGCGTGTTTTCGTGGTAATTTTTTTAAGATGGCGGCCTGAATTTGTATTTTAGGGGAAAGTTCATTAATTAAAGTTGTATGAAATTAAGAGACCTACAAATTTTGTTTCAAACGGGTTATTCTTCAACGCTTCGTTTAGCGACAATTTATTAGTGATTTTCTGTATTTTTCTCATCAAAAACTGTAAAAAGTTATATTCTTTTAAAGATTGGGGGCTTAGTATCCATTTTATTTAACTTAAGTGTATATCATCAAAGTTACAGAAAATAATAAAACCTGCAACTTTTATTTCAAGAATTTTTTTCTATAGGCTTTAGTTTAGCATCAATTAGTGAGTTTCCGTTTTTTTTTGAGTCGTAAGGGGTTGATTTACATTTTGCGCCATTCACTCATGATTAAAATTAGGTTTATGTTTTTCGTATTACATCGTTTACTCTTGATTAAACTATAGGTTATATTGTTAAACATTTACCTACATTGACAAGAGAAAGTCGTGTAAGTGGTTCACACCAGATTTTTATTCAATTGTATATTAGTTTACGTTCATTTAAAATAACAGTTTTAGGCCTACCAAGTATTAAAAGAAAATTTATCTTTAAAGTTCTTAACGAAATTCATAATCAAAACGGTTACGAATGAAAATTTAAGTATGCTGTATCTCGAACGAAGAAACTTAATTTTATTATGTATTCAAATCTACTCCTGGTCAGTGTAGGTTGAATACATTCTGCATGTAAGTGTGAATTATCTTAATTTGCGATGTACCTGTATTTTAAATGTTTACTCTAGCATTATTCGGTTGTATAAATCATAAGTTATGTTAGTTTAACCGCTAAAGCGTAGTAATTCATGAATTTTTTAGACGTTTTAAAATTTTGGTTGCTGTTTCAAAATATTTTTTGTATCTTATTATGTATTGGGTACTTAACGTTTCAAATTTAACCTTTGTAAATAATTTGTTAAAAGAAGTTTTAAAATTTTGCACAAGTTTTTTGAATGAGATTCCGGAACTTATTTTTATAAGTTTCCGTTGATCTGTGGAAAATTCTTACCGGTTGTTTATGAATTCGCGCTTCAGCAGTTTTGGAGATTTGTTAAATACAGTTTAGGTTGCATCATCTCAATACGTCTCCTATGTTGCATCATTTTTGGGCGTTTCTTTCCTCTGCTTAGTTGATTTGTTTTGTTGAGTAACCCTCTTATGCATCTGTTCTATCAACTACCCTTACTAAGTCGCTATTACAATTTTTTTTTTTTTTTTTTAAGAAATAATTCATTACATATAATAATACAGATTGGGAATAGAAGAAAGATATTAACATCAATTTAATTGTGGGTTTGATTTACGAATATTTTATTAACCCTTTTAGTAACAACGTCCGGAAAAACGGGACGTCGATATATTTTACGTAGGGGTAACATCCGATTTACCGGACGCCCGAAAGTTAACAGGAAATTTTATTTTTCTGTAACGTTGAAATTTTGGTTGGCAATTTCGAAATAAGGGCTGGAACTTTTTGTACACCCTTATTTAAATTAAATGGCACTTTACATCAAACTTTTTAATATTGTTTTAGCACTGAAAGGGTTAATTCTCAGAACTCTTTGCCCATAAGAGGCAGGTGAAGTGTTAATCATTTGCACTCGATCTGCTAGTTCCAATGCTATAAAAAAAATATTCTGTTTCTTATCACATAGTCAGCCAATTATATGACTGAACTATTTAAAAACAGAAGCGGAAGTGGTGCACAAGACACTAATCACAGTGACCTCCTCTGAAAGTAATGAATTTCACTATACAGCCAGACCCTGTGGTGAATGAAGGTGGCATTTGCAGGGTGGAAAGTGGGTGCTTTTCGGAGGGCCTGGCATGCTGATAAGCATACTCTTTCAATTCTGTGAGGAAGGCTATAGTAAACCACACCACTCCTCCTTTTTACTTAGTAAAACATCTAGAGGTTCAAACCAGCCTTTCAGCTGTTGACCTAAAAAAAAATTTATTAGGAAGATGAAACTGTAACATACTAGACTTATTTTAAATTGATTTTTTAATGTTTTAAGCAAAAATATTTTAATAGGCCTAATATTAAAAGGTAGTATTTTCCTTCAACCTATACTATATCAATGTGTCTTTTGCAAACACAAATCGATATGTGCATTTACATATTATATAAAATGGATTGGTTTAACCGACTGATAGGCATTATTTTATTTTAAATCTCTTGTATTTTGTATTCTGGATCCTGCGGCACAATTTGGGGAACACTACTCTATAATGTGTTTCGATGGTTTTGACGGACTTAGTTTAAATTTAAAATTAGATTTAAAGTGATAAAACCGTTGTTAAGTTATTTTCTAACAACCTTACAAAATATTTTTTCTTTATACTACAGTATTTATTATTTTTATTTTTTTTTAGCTAATTACCGTGAAGGTAACGTACCGTAACCATGATTGATTTTCTTTTACAGGCTCAGCGGTATAGATGCAAACACCCGTGGATTTTCTTTAAAGTATGCATGTAATCTTTTTATTTCATGTAGTTTTTGTTTTGTTTTTTCAATTGATTTTATATTTAGAGCAACTGACTTACCTTCCTGATTTTTTTTTTGTAAATTCATCGATTATTTTTTTGTGATTTATATTTTTTAGCACACATAATTCTTTATTTCATTTAGTCTCTCGTACAAGAACTAACATGTTTTGTCTTTTCTGAGATTTTTGTTTTGTTTTTTAAGGTTGGTAGTCTTGTTGCTAAGTAGTGAACTGTTTTTCTATTTTTATGCTAAAACAAAATATTTGTAGTTTGCTTGTACTTTCTTTGGAAATGATGTAGTTCTGTTTCAGTAGTTTAGTATAGCCTATTCATCGGAATATTTGTTGTTATTATAGAATGTTTCGTTTACTAATTAATTATGAACCTCTACAGTGGGTTTTAAACGTTTCTTGTGTGTTTGAACGGTATGAAAATTTTCCAGGCTAGCCAAGAAACCCGTTCAGTATTCTACCCGGCGCTTACACTTACCTTTTAACATTTTCTTTGTCTGTTATTTATTTACTTAAAGAGACATCGACTACTTGGTTTAATGTAATACATAGTTAAAATGTTATTAAAATACGAGAATTTTTATGAACTAGTTTAAATGTCTGATATAGTTTATTCCACAAGAATAAGTAATAAGTTCATCTAGATTTAACGTACTATTTAATTTCTTAAATAAACTATATAAGCTAATAAACGAAAACTTTACGGTTCATAAAATAACGTTTATTAACGATCATTAAAATTGAGGTAAATTAAAACGTTCGTATTTTTTTTTTTTTGTATAAAAACAATTAATCTTTTGTAGTTTAATTGATTGAAACGGCGATAACATAGTTAGATTGTTGTAAAGTTATTATCGTATAGAAATAGGAATAGTCTAACCCATGATGTCTCTCTTGAAGTTTTTCTTCGATTGTTCATTAGAATTAACAATTAATTTGTTTACGTACTAACAAGAAAACACTTATATTAAAATAAATTAATGAGTTACCTTTATTATTTTCTGAAATCACATGTTTTAAAAAAGTATTTAAGTATTACATTAATTAAGTTAGTAGAGAGTTTTAACAGATTTTGTCTATTTTTCATGCGTTTTTTTTATTTAATTAAAAAATAATTTTTTTAAAAATTGCGTTTGTCTATTATTGACATATTTTACATCATTCTCTTCAGAATTAAATTCTCTACAAGTTTTGTATAAGAATTTCTTGTGTTTATTATCCATTTAACAAAGTTCATCTGTTTCAAACCTAAAAGAAACTTGTTTTTCGGGACAACGTTTGGCGTATTTCATCAGATATCTTAAACATTACTACAGCTACAGGTCTGAAACTGTTTTGCTCAATACGATACGG
Source organism: Catonia carolina (assembly GCA_035578175.1). Classification (NCBI taxonomy): domain Eukaryota; kingdom Metazoa; phylum Arthropoda; class Insecta; order Hemiptera; family Achilidae; genus Catonia; species Catonia carolina. Next base: position 28,207,914 of record JAQMRL010000010.1, on the reverse strand, counting down.
TAAAATTTATGCCTAATTTAACGCCCAACAAATATCTGTAGGGCTTCGTTTCAACGGGGTAACTGAAATTCTGACCAAATCTTTCACCCTGTATAACTCGGTAACTAATGATTTTTTCGGATCTATGGTAATTTGTACTTTTTTCTTCTTTTGTTGTGGGGAATCACGCCTTGAATTCTTGGAACATTTTTCAGAATGCCCTGTATATTCTTGCTCATAGAGGAAGTCTGTGTGGTGGCATGTGAAGTAAATGGTTGGACCAGTTTCTCTTATATATTTTTAATGTTACAGATAGTGACTGAATAATTAACTCGCCGCTTGTAGTTTCGTTATGTACTTTATCTAACCGAGTTCAACCTTCGACTCCCCGCAAAAATCTTATTTCAGCGTATCCAGGCATACGGGATTCGTTTCTCTTTACTGACACCCACATTTTACTCCCACATATTATGAGTTGTACAGCAATTGCTCCATAAAATTTCATGTGGGTGTTCTGTTTCGTTTTCTTAACTATTGTCCTGCGAATAGAACCGCATACATCGCTGAATTTTGCCAGTTTCTCACTCACATCTTTGTCACAGGAATTCCATAATTTTTGGAATAATCATAATTATGAATAGTATTTAAAATTTAAAATTTCTACATAAATTGAAAACAAAAAAAACGTATTAGTATAGTCACTTGCGTCACGAGTTTGCCCTTGTTTGCAACGATGGGCAAAGGGGGAAAAGCATCAGTGCGCAGGCGCTACTGCTTTAATTTCAGTATGACAAACATAACTTATACTATACCCAGAGCATATACAGTATATCGTGAAACCTTTTGTAGGTTAACTGTACGAATATAACTGTTTGTTACCATAAACAGAAATGTCGGTTTCTCGAAAACGCGGTCGAACTATTCACAGTGCAGAACGAAATCTAATATGCAATGTAATAAAATGTTGTGAAGTTGAAGCTAAGCAAAAGTGCCTATCCGTGCCTCTTAACAAAAGCCATGAGCGAGCGGCTAACTATTGTGATGTTTCTCTTTCCACAATTCGAAGAATAAAGAAGGAAATTAAGGACGTGAATAAGCTATTCTTTAACAGTTTTGTTGACACCTGGTAAAAAGAGAAAACGGTTAGGTAGATACTAGAGAGACTGATAATGAAAACGCCAATGACAGCAATTGTAAAGAAGGCGATTCATTCGTAATAACAGTAAACCAAACATTTCTAGTCATGCAATTAAGCTATAGGCAATATCTGTGGTCGGCGGGAAAAAGCACTTAAGTCAGGAAATACAATTTTTTTTTTATTAGCGTAAACTTTTTGCATGGCGATAACTCATATGTTGGCAAAAGCACTTAAGTCAATTATTGGTTGGATTTTAGAAAAACAGCTTTGTACATTTCCACCTAGTTTATTTTTTCAAAATAATCGGAAGGAAAAAGTACTTAAGTCTACTTAAGTTAGTTCGTTCTATATTAAAATCATAATGCAAAGGCATGGTAAAAGCACTTAAGTCCATTTAAGTTAATATGGACAAAATAATAAACCTCACCTGGCGGGGAATAAGAACTTAAGTCAGATATCGCTAATACATAATAAATCAATAATTTAATTAAACATTTATCAATACCATGTTTTTTACTTTATTTTATTTATTAGGTATTTAAAAAATGAAAATTTGTAAGTGTAAGTGTAAAAGTGTAAGTGGTGTAATAACTCCAGATAACCGAGGTGTGACAACTCCATCTAATAAATGGCCAGAAGAAAAGTTAGCCGAGGTCCGAGCCCACAAACAGATTTCCAAATTATGAGAGTCATTACTCACGAAGTCATACCCAGAAACGATATTTACAGTCCCATTTAACATTAAATAAAATGTATCTGTTATATAAAGAGGTTACACCAGCACCTGTAGATATAAAGATTTATACTAAGCAATTTAAGCAAATGAATATTGCATTTAAAAAACCCAAGATTGACACACGTCACAAGTGTGATGTTTATAAAATGAAACTACAACTTGTAGAAGATGAAATTTCTCAACAGAAGATTGTTGTAGAAAGAGATGCTCATCATGATGCAGCTGACAGAGCTTATAATGAGAAGAAAGTAGATAAGCTTCTTTCAAAGGAAAATGGTGAAGTGAAATGCTTAACATTTGATTTACAGCAGTGCTTACCAACACCTGCTCTACAGTCATCAGTTGTATTCTACAAGCGCAGTCTGTGGACATTTAATCTGACAATTAATGATGCATCTACTGGAGAATCCACGCACTACATGTGGCACGAGGCAATTGCTGGTCGAGGTGCCAACCAAATAGCATCATGTTTATTTATGCATATTAAGAATTTACCTATAACTGTGAAACATGTAGTTCTGTATTCTGACACCTGCGGTGGACAGAGTAGGAATTCTCCAGTCTCAGCCATGTTTACCACACTAATCAGTGATTCCAACAGTGCTATTACAAAAATTGACCACAAATTCATGGTACCTGGGCACAGTCACATGGAAGTTGATGTAGACCATTCAATCATTGAGAGGAAAAAAAAGAAAACATCCATTCAGATTTTCCACCCGCACGATTGGTATCAACTGGTCAGAACAAGTAGTAAAAAGTTTAAAGTGGTAGAGATGCAACAAAGTGATTTCAAAGACTTTGCTTTGTTACTAAGAGGACCACTTGTTTTAAAGAAGAAGAATACGGACGGTGAAAACTTCAAGTGGCATGATGTGCAGTGGTTCAGGTACACAGCTGATTTTGGAAATGTCCTTTATAAGGAATCACTGTCACGTGAACAGCCTTTTAAAACATTAAGTTTGAAACGACGAGGAAATGAAACAGTTGCTGTTAAAACTATAACAAACAAACCAGTAGCTATCTCAGCTGAAAAGAAGAAGGATCTACTATCTTTGTTATCTTTAGTGCCAACACATTTCCACAATTTTTATCAACAGCTGCAGGTACTTAACAAACCAGATGATGATCCCGATCTTGTTGAGTTTGATGCTGATGAAACATTATACCTAAGTGTTAAGTTAGGGTTAAGTAATGTTAAGTAAGTGTTAAGTATTCTAAGTATAAGAAGTATTAAGAGTTTTTCACAAATTGTAACACTCATGTATCAGTTATTATGCAATCTATTTAGTGTATTCTTTGTCCTTAGTATTCATAAAAACTACTCCATATTTTTTATTTTTGGTAATTTACTTGTAAGTTGCAATTATGTAATTTTAGTCTATTTTTACTTACATTTTGCATCGTATAATAGGTAGGCTATAATCATTTACTATTCTAAAAGTTAAGTCATTGTGTATAGTTACAATTTTATTCATGTGTGTATTAGTTTTAATTTTTTTATTAACAGGCAGGTGTTAAGTGGATAGGAATGTTAAAAAATATGATGATTTTCATTTTATTTATAGTGTTTTATAACTTACATTTTTCAATAATTTTATTCCTTATTTCAGTGCTGTAATCCTTTGGTTTATAGTACATTTTTGTGGTAGTAATACTAACTTATAAAATAACAGAAACTTATGTATTTCTGATTTTAATCGAATTTTTATCATTTTTATTATTTTATTTATTATTATTATCATTATTTATTTTCATTGTTTTATTTGTTTTATATTATTATTTTATTTTTTTATTATTTTTAATCGAATTTTTATCTTATTTTAATAGAATTTTTTATTCAAGAACATTACATGGTAATTAAAAAAATCTTGGAAGAGAATTTAATTCTCATTTTCAGTTTAACAAATACAGAAAAATATTTCTTTTAAATAATAAATAGTTTTACCTTAATGAGTTTAATTATTTGCATTTGTGTAAAACCACTTAAGTCATCCTTATTCCAGGACAATTTCACTTAAGTCATGTATTTTTTCTTTATTTCAATATTTTTATAATATGTACATGTTGTGGTAATATTATATCCAATTATAAGTAAAATATACCATTGAGTCAAATTTAAACTTAAATAATAATCAGTAAATTGAAAAAATGTAGCTCCTGAAAAATTGCACTTTTTGACTTAAGTGCATTTTCCCGCTGACCACAGATATTACAGGTCATATTTATGCCTTATAGGTAAATTTTATGAAGAAAAATTTTCGCGGAAAAAATTACAGCTTACAAAATGTATGTAGAAACTGCACGGTAATGAAATGTACGAGTAGTGTCTCACTGTTGAGGTTGGAAACACTGCAAATATTTCACTTCCCTTCCTCACAGCCCATACAATAAGCAAAAGGCAATCTCGTAACTTCACTGATGAATCGCTGAATAAATAAAAAAGTTAATTCGAATTTATGGATTACACTGATCAGCTTCGTCTTATTTTTCCACGGTAATACCGTGCCTAGTAATGTTCTATCTTCCATGCTCAACCTGATTAAAGAAACAAGATACGACGTGCACTATAGAAACAAATGCCACAATATCTTGGACCAGTTATAGTATCGTAAAAATAACCAACAAGAAATCTATTAAATTACTACACATTTTAATTTGTCACTTATTTTTTTTATTGTCCATTAATTTTTTTATACTCTAATTTGTCATTAATTTAATAAGATTTTTCATTAATAAAATGTATTACAATTTATGTAACAAATACATTTTACTGCCTGAAATAACCGATGTCTGTGATATTATTAGATAACATGTTCCGGAAACAATAAATTAATTTAGGTGCCGGCTTGTATGTAACTACAAAATGTTGAAGAAATTGGAATAAATTATAAGTATTTTATTCCATGATTTGTAAAAATAATAAATCAATTTTTTTTTTTGTTAATTAGTTGGTCGTTAATTTAAAAAAACTCTCATCTTTTTAATCAGTTAGTTGAAACGCTTGTTAAAGAAACGATTTTAGTTATCTGAATTTTTTGTTAATGGAATTATACCAAATTTCGATGGTAATTTATTATATTTTTTGAGTGGAAGTTTCCTTAGTGGAAATTTCTCTTTGTTTGGGTGCTTTTATCATTAAGGATAATACACGATTAAGGATTGTAAAGGTTGGATTCTAGTGACCCCTACGTCTTCTGGGTGCCGAGAGTTCGGTCAGATAGTTGTTAAATGTGGGAATATTTCCATTCTGAGATATCGGTTTATTGGTAACGATTTTTGTTTCTCTTTGTTTAGTGTAAACCACTATTTTTTCCTTTTTTAATTTCGCTTACCTATATGAATATAAAGGAAGGAAAGTATTGTTTTGATATCGAGTTTTCACTGGATCTACAAGTTTTTGCAGACCCTCTGAACCCAAAAACATGTTTTTAGCGATTGGTCTGTGTGTGTGTGTATACAGAATATCTCAAGAACGGAACATCGTACGAACTTGAAACTTGAAACTTAAGTTACATACCACTACCGGACCCGACACGAACATTTTCATCAAAATCGGTCAACCGGAAGTAGTAGTTTATTCGTGTAATTTTTCACTTTTTTGCGATTTTCTCAAAAACTGGTCCTACGATTTTTTTATAATTGCCTGGTTTACTAAATTTTTCATGCTTTACAATATAGGGTAGGCGCCATGTTTGGTGAAATTCTTGGTGAGACTGTTTTCACGTAAAAAAATGGATTTTTTTAAGATGGCGGGTTTAATATGCATTTTATTATATAATAAATTTTTATTATAAATAAACAATTTTTATATAAAAAATGTAGGGAATTTAAAATCCTACAACTTTTATTTCAAACTTTTTTTGTATAACGCTTAGTTTAGCGGTAATTAGCGATTTTCTGTTTTTTTTTCTCACGAAAACGTGTGAAAATCGTTTTTTTAAGATTTCGGCCGTAATATGCATTTTACGACAAAAATTTATGTAATCAAATTTCTAGAAAATTAAAAGATGTAGTCTACAACTTTTATTTAAAGCATTTTTCTGTACAGAGCCTAGTTTAGCGTGAAAGAGTGATTTTCCGTATTTTTAAGTCAAACTGAGGTTAATTTTCATTTTGCGTCTTTCACTCATAATTAAAATTAGGTTATGTTTATTGAGGTTAGTTTTTTATTTATTTCTAATGTTAGGTTTAATTGTAATTATTTACATTGGCAAGAGAAAGTTGTGTGAGTGTTTCACATTAGATTTTTAAAATTGTCATCTATAATTTTCTTTTGTCCGTCTGTCCGTCCCTACCAGATGTCAAAAACTAAAAGTGATAGCAATAAATGGTTTTCGGATTCGTCATCTACACAGAAAAGGGTAGCGGGTGGATTAGGTTTGAAGTTTCGGTTTCGATCGTAGTCTGATTAAAATCTGGTTGAAATTAAAGTCTGATTTGGTAACATAATAGTGCCATTTGATTTCTCTTAAAGAGTAGATACAGATATCACAATGGTTTTTGCTATAGGTCAAAGGTAAGCCTTTTAAAAAATTGGCACCAGCCATGAGACTCGTCGTCTCATAAAAGGAATTTTATTGAAGTTACGGTTTTTTTAAATCGTAAATTAAATTATTTAATATTTCAGATCATGACTTAAAGGTTGCTTATCATGATACAGTTTTATCTGATAACTTATTAGGCCTTGTTTTAATTCAAATGAAACTTTTTATTTGTATTTGTTTAAAGAATTATTTATATTATTATTTTAACATACCAACCGGTTGTGTTAACACGTGTTCTTTTCAACAAGTTTGTATTATTATAAAAGAAAAAAAAATAAACAACAAATTAGGCAGGCACCTCGTATCAAGATAATAAATGTATAGCCTTACGTTTATTAAAATACCTGAGCGCGAGATAAACGTGGGGAATTTTAATATACCTACTCATCTGTTTTGTATTCTGCAATTTTTCCGTGTGATTCACGGTGTACCTCGTGTTATGTTGTGTTTGTTCACGTGTACACTCCCTGTTAACGTATTTAATTGGTCGCGAACAATAAAACGTGTAACGAAGTCGCGTTTTGTAAAGGCCTATTCCCACAATGGTAGTTTACTAGCTGCTTGTAGACTAGCAGCTAGTTTAGCTTACGCGCTAATGACTGAACATGTTTGATTTTACTAGCGCTAGTAAGGGAGAAAAGGTCACGTGATTGACTTGCGCTAGTGAACTAGCTCGATGTGAAACTTTTGAAACGTTGCTAGTTACATTAGAATCTCAGTAGTTCGGGACCGAGAGGGTGCCGGATTACTGGATTTGTTGGAATTTTGGAACTATAAATTATTAATTTAAACAAAAAATGAATATGCCTTGATTTTTGTGTGGTTTTAAATTAAGTTAACTAATCAAAAAAGGTTTGCTGAGTACTTCTGTAGTCATTGTACTAAACATAATTATCGGCTATTGACATCGCTTAGTGCGGTGTGGGGGTGTTCTGTGAATTACGTTTCGCGTTCAGTTCTGCATGAAGTACAGAGTATGACCCAGTTCTGGGTTTTGGATAAAAGGCCAAAACTTATTCCATTTAACAATAATTAAGGTCTGCTTATTCATTTCTTTGATGAAATCCTAAACATACATGTTATATTTAATCCGCCGTAATTAGGTCGAGTTGATTTCCCTAATTCAATTTAAATCTTTTACTATAATCTGTTGTGGGTGAGGTTTCATACTTTTAGGCCTAATATTTTAAGGGCCGGATTACTGGAGGTGCCGGACTACCGAGATTCTACTGTACTTAAAAGCTGCTAGTAAACTATGGTCCGGGTACCCGTCAACGACGAGCTAGTTGGTTCTGCTAGTAAACTAGCATCGTGGGATAGGCCTTAAGAGATAATATTGTTTTCTCCATTACTCTAACTTACGTTTACTTACCATTATTCTAACGGTGGGCCAATTAATTACTGATTTTTCGAGCCAGGTCGCATTAATAAAATTTCTAGAGTTTTACAATCGGTTTACGTCTTATTCACTTGTTCACCCAATTATATGACTGAAACATTTAAGAATCGAAGAGGTAGAGGTGTAAAAGACACTAGTCACAGTTATCTCCTCTGAAAGTAATGAATTTCATTATACTGCCAGACCCTGTGGTGAATGAAGTGAAGGTGTCATATGCAGAATGAAAAGTAGATGCGTTTTAGGAGGCCCGGCATTCTGATAAGCATACTTTTTCACACAGTAAAAAAGGCAATTGTAAACCACTTCACTCCTTGATTTACTTAATAAAGCTTCTAGAGGTTCAACTCAACCTTTCAGCTGATAACCTACACAACAACAACCCCTTTGTTGTCCATAACAGTCAGGTGGAGTGTTAAATTATTTGCACTTGATCTACTTGTTCCAGGGCTACAGAAAATATATCTATTTCTTATCACATGGTCAGCCAATTATGACCGAAGCATTTAAGAACAGAAAAGGTAAAGGTGTAAAAGACATTAGTCAATCTCTGAGAGTAATGAATTTCATTATACAGCCAGACCCTATGGTGAATGAAGTGAAGGTGTCATTTACAGGGTGGAAAGTAGATGCTTTTCAGAGGGTCCAACTTATATGCTGATAAGTATATTTTTGAACTCAAGTGAGGAAGGCAATTGTAAACCACCTCACTCCTTGTTTTACTTCTTAAACCTTCTATAAAAGTTCAAACCAGGTTTTCGGCTGATGATCTAAACAACAACTTCCGTAGTAAAGATCGGTACCTCTTTGAATGTAACTTGTTATAAAATTCCCCTGATACTTTCACATATCTGGTGAAATTTTTTAGTGATTTCAAAATCCGTGATGTATATAAAAAAAGACTTGTGCGATCAATATAATTGCGTACGAACCCAGGAATCGTGCAATAGGTACCATAGTCAATTATTTACAGGTACATATGTTGATACGTTATTACATGTAATCACTGTATGATAACGACTCTATTTAATTATTATTTAAAATATTTGTGAATAATGCATAATATTTTAACATATGCTATTATTTAAACGGTACGCTTAGTATAAACTTGCTGTACCCATATAATTGGTGCTCGTACGATGTTATTGAACTGCAAGTTTTATACCTTTATACATTATAATAGGTAAGTGAACTTCAAAGATTTTCTTCAAGAAGCAATTTTGTAAATATTTAAGGAAAGATTGCACGACGGTTTTAACTCAAAATTTCGATTTTTGGTTTTTTTTATGTTTTCGATAGTTTAGGCCTAGATTGACCAGAAAAAAATTAAATTACGTCAAAAAAATATTTTTTTTATGAAAGAATGAAGGTTTATCAGGTGTACACAGAAAAATTATCATGTTACGAAGAACAAATGTTTTTCATAATTTTATACTGCTCGTTTTATTGCAAAGAGAATTTTAGTTTTTAAAATATCTGCATTACGGTTTTTAAAATTCTCAGCTGTTGGTTCAGCTTTCTAAACAACTGTTGATGGGAAATTTACTTACACACAGTGGCGACTATTTACAACACTATGGGTCGTTTGTCGCAGTCAAAACGCCATTTTTGCCTGTCTTGCCATGACTCCTCCTCCATGTTTCTTCTCCCCATGGCTCTGTCAATACCTTCTATCCATCTCCCTCTCGGTCTTCCTCTTTTTCTATTTCGCTGCGGTCTCCAGTTCCATGCCTTCAGTGGGATTCGTACGTTGCTCATTCTTCGCATGTGACCATACCAGTGCAGTTGTTTTCTCTCAATACGGTCTATTTATTGAGTCTTCAATGCCCATTATTTCTCTTACTCTTATATTCGTTACCCTATCTCGTAACGTCAATCTGCAACATCTTCTCCAATATCTGTTCTCCACTGTACTGATTCTATGTTTCATGTTTTGTGCAATGGTCCACACTTCTGCCCCATATGTCACCGTACCTTCCACTATTGCTGAAAATATTCGTTTCTTTATGTCTTTTCTTATGTTGAGACTCCACAGAATTGAGTTCAGTTGACCAGGTAATGCCTTTCCTTTCACAATTTTTTACTTGTTTGTGTATATATTGTTTTGGATTTGTTCCTTCTTGTTTTTTTACCTTTTCCCGTAAATTTAAATTTTTAACATTAAGGTAGTACATTTTTCTCAGAAACCAATAAACCTACCAGGCTGAAATTTTTACCAGTTAATTATCTTGTATATCCACATATACCGACATTTTTATGACTTCCTCAGATGCTCCTAAAGTTAATAATACGCAAAACACGTAGAAAACAATTTGTAAAAATTTTATGTTATTCCTAATTTAAAAAAAAAATTATATGGTCCGAAGATAAATTCAAACAATGCCAGTAGCTCTAGAAGAAATCCGACACCTAACTTTACTGTGTAAAGTTTCATTTCCCTATTTTTTTACCAATCCTATGAAAAATGTACCTAAAAATATCAAATTTAACATTGACGGGATACAAAGTACAGTCTCCCCTTAAATGGTACTAAGTGACCACAAAGCAACATTTAATTTTTAAAAATACCAAAATTATACCTAACATGGTTATCTGCCCATAACAGACAGATGGAGAGTCAAATTAATTACTCTCAATCTGTTCGTTGCAGGGCTAAAATAAGTAGTTCTGTTTCTTATCACATGCTCAGCCAATGAAATGACTGAATCATTTAAGAAGAGAAGAGGTAGAGGTGTAAAAGACACTAATCAGAGTTATCTCCTCTGAAAGTAATGAATTTCATTATACAGCCGGACCCTGTGGTGAATGAAGTGAAGGTGTCATTTGCAGAGTGGAAAGTATATGCTTTTCAGAGGGCCCGGAATGCTGATAAGCATACTTTTCCATTCAATGAGGAAGGCAATTGTAAACCACCTCACTCCTCGATTTACTTAGTAAAACCTCTACAGGTTCAAACCAGCATTTTGGCTGATGACCTAAACAACAACATGGTTATGGGGATGTGCCATTTATTTATTTCACGTAGAAAAAAACGATGTCAGGAAGATCACGTCCGTCTTTCTTGTGTAAATAAATCAGAACGAAGCTGCCGAAATTAAATTTCTTTAAGCAGTGAAGAATTGCTTTCTTGAGGACAAAATCAGAAGTAACGTTATAAGGGAAGAGTTGTAATTATTTAGCCTGGAGACGAAGATCTAAGAGTATAGAATCAACTGGATTAGTCATCTAGAACGCATGAAGGGAAGCCGTTTGCCTAAATTTGCGATGAATTTTGTAAGTCGAATGGTCGAAGTTGTTGGTCGTCCAATGGGAAGGTGGTTTTCGGAGCACGCAGTCCTCCAACATTTTTGAGTGTAAAAGTATGCTTATCACCATGCCAGGCTCTCTGAAAAGCATCTACTTTCCATCCTGCAAATGACACCTTCAATTCATTCACCTCAGAGTCTGGCTGTATAATGAATATTATTACTCTGAGGAGATAACTGTGACTAGTATCTTTTACATCTCTATTTCTTCTATTCTTAAATGCTTGAGACATATAATTGGCTTACCATGTGATAAGAAAGTCTTTGTATACGTTACAATAAATCAACAACACACAAATTTTGTTAGATAACTATTTTGTGTATTAAATTACCTTGTTTTACTAGTTCAACTATTTTTAGTTATTCTAATTATAGTTTACAAATGTACTTATTTTTTCTGATTAAGTACTTAAATTTTTATCGTAACTTTTACCAAGCGTTGATTACTGTTGTTACTTGTCTAATAATTTTAATTTAACCATATTAGTAAATAGATTGTTATTTATTTAAATTTATCTACGATAGAGACTTTGTTTTTAGTTAAGTATACATTTGTAAAATAGTAAATAAATCATAGTTGTTTTGTAACTAAATAATACACCATACTGGAAACTTTTAAAGTAATAAATGGAATTGTAATTTAATTATAGTCATTTATAATTTACCCACTAATAATAACTGTTTTTTATTAATTTTATTATAGTCCAATTTCTATTTGATAAATAGTTTCGTATTTTAATTACATAATTATAAATTATTTAGAAAAAATATTTAGTAGGCCTATAATAATGTGATTTTTATTGATTTTTAATTTGAAAATAATTTGTAGGTCGTTTATGTCTTCTGAATGAAGTTGTTTGAAATCCGATTGATTAATTAATTACTTTTATCCCTCTGTAATTTCTTTGACCAGTGTTATTAGATAATACAGGGTGATTATAAATGAATTGACAGTTTTGATAGCTTATAGAAAATTTATTTTTGAAAAGTTAAGGTAATTACTTACATGATTATATAGAAGAATTCATTTTTTATTGAAAATATTTACAGTGTGTGCACCATTTGTAACACGACAGGTATCAACACGGTAGTCAAATTCTTCCCTCACTCGATAAAGCATATGACTGTCAACTGTGGCAAGAGCATTTTGCGATACGTTGTTTTAGATCATCGATATCTACAGGAAGCGGTGGTACAAAAACTTTGTCTTTTACATAACCCCATAAGAAAAAGTCGCAGGGGGTTAAGTCTGGACTACGAGGTGGCCACGGCGTAAACACAATGTTTTCCTCACTTGCACGAGTTGTTGTAAAATGAAGTTATCACTATCTTCCTAGAGTTGAGGCATTAACCATTCGTTTAGTATGTCCAGATAAATTACTCCGGTTACTGACACTTCGTGAAAGAAGAACGGCCCGTAAAGCTTCTCATGAGATAATGCGCAAAAGACGTTTACTATAGGGGAATCGTGTGTATGCCGTAAAGTTATTTTTACCATATTCTAACATTTTCAATAATGTGAAAATTACATTCATCACTGAAAATTAGGCGATTAAAGAATGCGTCGTCATTTTCAACACAATGTTGCATCTCCAGACAAAAATTTTTACGTACGACTTTATCACTGGTATTTAAACTTTGTACTAACTGCAATATAAGGTGTCATTTTATAACGTTTCCGCAGAATTTTCCACACAGTCGGTTGAGGAATTTGCTATTCCAAACTTGTTGATCTAGTTGATTTTCCTGGACTTTGTACATAAACATCACGAACACTATCAATTTGTTCTTCTGTAACAGAAGGTCTTCCAGGACTCTTCCTTGTACACAGACATCCACTGTTTTCAAAATGTTTATACCAGTCATAGATTGATTGCCTTGTTGGTGGTGGTTTACCGTATCTTGTTCTGAAATGACGTTGCACAACCGTAACCGAGTTTGTTTTGGCTAATTCAAGAACATAATAAGCTTTCTCCACTTGGGTAGCGGCCATTTTGCTAGACTGGTCGTTGTAACAGCAGCCAACAACAAAATGCTAGCAACAGTTGTACCAACATAAACTTTAAAAAATTCCCTACAAACCTATATCGTTTACTATATTCAAATACACCAATTTGATGTTTAAGAAGCTATCGAAAGTGTCTATTTCGTTTATAATCACCCTGTATTTTACAGACAGGTATTAAGTAAGGTACACAACCCTATCCCCCCCCCTACAATAAGTCTTGTCCGCTTGCTTATTTTTAACTTATTAAATTGTTTTGCATACTACGATTTCATTTCTGAAATTTAATACTATGAACAACGAAATTAAAAACATAACTTTCTCAATTGTTCTTACAATCGTGAAATTATTTCCTTTACATTTCCTCTCCATTAAATTCAAGTTGCGTGGGAATTGTTAACATAGTTTTTATTTTATGTATCAAATTGTTTTGACATGGGAATTTTTGTTAACTACTGGTCTGTGTAAATTTGATTTCTATTTTTGTCTGACAGTTCATGTACTGATGTAACATTTTCCTTATCTGCGTTTATATTAAACATAAAATATAAAATTCGTTTTAGTTTTACAATCTGAAAAGTTCCCCAATGGATGATTCATTACGATGTATGTAAATGAATATTTATATTTTTACTTTATGTATTTACAGTATATCGGTTTATGCTCTAAATCAGTGTTTCCCAAACTTTTTTATCTCGCAGCACACTACAAAAAAAAAACTGCCAATAGCCGCGGCACACCTATTACTCTATGCCATTGATTAAACTTAAATACTTCATATAAACGTACTTATATCATACTTATACATACTTACTTATAGTCGTCGGCTAGGCATTATTTTGTTGGACCGTTTAAATTTAATTTAATTTATTTTCCTTGAGTTCCGCGGCTCACTTGGCCGGCCTCGCGGCACACAGTTTGGGAACCTCTGCTCTAAATGAATCATTTCGATATTTGTTCAAACGGTGGTACTGCGTTGGTGGTACACAATTAAATACAAGAATTCTGTTTTATAATACTATTATAGCATGCCCCGTCGCGGCTTTGCACGCGAAAAATGGTGTAATCACTTTTTTTTTAAATATGTAGCAGAAATTGTGCAGCTGCTTGATCTTGTGTAGCTGAAGATTTTCTTCCTAGTAATGTATTTTTGATGGCATTATTGAAAATGAAATAAAAAAACAACCACAAAAAAATTGTCAAAACCAAAAACTTAAATCTACGTTGAATAAAGTAAAATATCAAAGCGATTGATCACTCACCAATTAAAAGAAAATTAAAACAAATTAAAGAAACACGGAATTTTACTTTTATAAAATACTCAATAATACAAAATCGTATCTATATATATAATAAAATACAGTAAAATTATCATGTGATGTCACCAGCTGATCCTTAGCACCACGTCGCTATTTGCTAAATCATATGGCTTTATTTATGACAAATCCTTATTTAAATCACATCAGCTGGTTTAAAAGCAGCAGATTATCTAACTTCATAAAAGCTTTAATGTAAGACATTAACACATTGACATATTGAAGGTGACAATAAGTGATTATGTATAAAATAAAAATAAATTTTTTTACGTCAGTCTCGTTATTTAATAGCCTTACCTCGTATATATATCAGATTCGTCCTAATTAGAAAATCGTATTAGAGAATCGTATATATATATATTTGATTTATAATTTAAAAATTATTGAAATGAAAAAAATTACCCGGGACGGGCAGCTTTTCTACAAAAAATAAGGGATTAACTTATGCTCCTTATTTTTGTTTTTTTTTTAATTTGTGTACGTTGGAATCTGTTCAATTTAGAACAATAAGCAACCACATGACCCAATGAGATGAGGATCATGTGTATGACGTGTTGTAAATGAGGTGTAGTCTTGTACGGACCCAGGCCGACCATTCCTGAGAGAGAATGGTTAATTAAACCCCAACCATCAAAGTACACCGGTAACCACTGTCTAGTATTCAAATCCGCATAGAAGTAACTATAAGCTCGTAATTATAAGTAACTAAGCTCTTTAAGTTACTTAAATTTTTACTACATGAAAATAAATTTATTTATCACATTTTTCGTTGCAAAATTGTGTTATGCACAACTAGAAGTTGTGTTTAATTGTTCTTTTTTAGTAATACGATGCATATTTTTTTTAGATAATAATACAATTGAATGCTGCACTGCTTTTTCACATTATTGTAATTGATACAAAAATGTGATGGAGTGAACAGATAGTTGGCTGTTCGTCAAAGTACAGTTTCTTGTTTTTCTGTACACAATTAAAATACAATTATTACATTAATAGCATTACTAAGAAATATTAAAAAGTTTAGTTATTTCTTCAAGGTTTTAACAATTGTACGTTAATAAGAAAAATAACGCCGTAGCAATAATATGATTAAGTATTGCTGTAATTTTCCGTAATAAAAGGGTAGTTATAGGTTACCAATTATCCTCCGTATTTTTAAGTCTGTTGCTACAAAACCTTGTTCAAAAGTAATTTTTTTGTCATTAGTATTTTTTGTTTAAGTTTTATATTTTTGGTCCATTTATTTTTGTCTTCGAACTACCTTAAAATTGTCTGTAATTTTTTTTCGTTATAATATAACTTTTTGTGTTTTTAAAGTGGTGGTCGTACATTTTTAATAGATTGTTAGCAAAAAATTGTATGACTAAAATACAGTAATCAACGAAATTTACTACTGAATCTTTTTCTATAATTTTTATGATTTTATTTGCTTTTTATGTAATAATTTTTTAACGGTGTCTTGTAATTTTTCAGCATAATATCTACGTTATTATATTTTTGTATGATTTGAAAGAGTTGTTTAAGAATGGAAGATGATTCGAAGAAGAAGAAGAATATAGGTCAGTCAATGAGCGGTTGACACGCATCAGTCTGATCACGGAAGAGAAATTAGTAAACGCCTTTTTGCACGAGTTTAAAAGATTGGTATCGTGTTTATTATCCGGTTTGGAATTGTATTGACTTATTAGCGTCGTCAATATTAGAGTTTTCTGAAGATTTAAACGTTTTTAAGTCATTGTTGAGTATTTAGATAAAATTTTTTTAGCAATTTTAATAGGATGCACTCTCTTTCTTAATTATCTTGGCTTCGTCCACAATTTATTCTGCTAGTTGTTTGGTTCATCATCCGAAAGACTGGTTTGAACCTCTAAAGGGTTTACTAAGTAAAATTAGGAGTGAGTTAGTTTGTCATTGACTTTCTCACTGAGTTGAAAGAGTATGCTTATCAGCATGCCAGACCCTCTGAAAAGCACCCACTTTCCATCATGTAAATGACACCTTCACTTCATTCACCATAGGGTCTCGCTGTATAATGAAATTCATTGGAAGTAGTGAATTTCAAGGTCGATGAATCATAAGCTCTCTTAAAATCAACAAACACTACCATTTATCTCTTGAAATATAACTTTCAGAACTCGTTTTAGGTTCCATGCTGTTCTGTATGGGATTTTCCTTTCTTAAACCCGGCTTGATATTCACCAAGTTTCTGATCTACGTGTTCTTTTAGTCTACTGTTTCTAGCTTATAGTCAAAAGAGTTTGTATGTTATGGGTAAAAGGAAATTCCAAGGTAATTGTTTACATCCGTTGTATCTCCTTTTTTATGCAATGGATGTATCAGTGCCGTTTTCCATTCACATGGGATCTTCTCAGTTTTCCAGATGTTTTTCATTTCTTGTAAAATACTTATTTTAAAATTTAGTTAAAATTCGACAAATTTTTTTATTAAGTATCAGAATTTTGTTGATTTTTAGGTTATTAATCGACCAGATGGTTTAAATTTTTAGAGACTTTACTAAGAGTAAAACAAGGAGTGAAGGGAAAAACGAGGAATGAGGTGGTTTACATTTGCCTTCCTCACTCAGTGAAAAAGAATGTTTATCACCATGCCAGGCTCTCTGAAAAACACCTACTTTTCACCGTGCAAAATACACGTTCTCTTCTTTCATCACAGGGTCTGGCTGTATAATGAAATTCGTTACTTTCAGAGGAGATAATTCTGATTAGTGTCTTTTACACCTCTACTTCTTCTGTTCTTAAATGCTTCAGTCATATAAGCGGCTGGTTTGAACCTATAGAGGTTTTACTAAGTAAAACGAGGAGTGAAGTGGTTTACCGTTGCCTTCCTCACTGAATGGAAAAGTACGCGTATCAGCATGCCAGGCCCTCTGAAAAGCACATATTTTCCACTCTGCAAATGACATCGTCACTTCATTCACAACAGGGTCTGCTGTATACTGAAATTAATTACTTTCAGATAAGATAACGCTGATTAGTGTCTTTAACACCTCTACCTTTTCTGTTTTTAAATGCTTCAGTCATATAATCGGCTGATTATGTGATAGGAAACAGAACTATTTTTTAGCCCTGGTACTAGCAGATCGAGGGCAAATAATTTAATACTCCACCTACCTAATGTGGGCAATAAAACTTACTAATAAATAAATGGAATCGATTTAACAGTGGCGTTTAGATTGTCTTCTTTTACCATTCAAGGATTAGATCCCTGGACTTTTTCCTGCATCCATCTCACGCGTTTCAATAATGTAACCTTTGACTAGTCTAGGAATCATAGTATATGGAAATATTCTTTGGAGATGTTCTATCTAGATGAGGTGTCTCGCGTTAAAAACATTCTGTTCGTAACACGACCGGAAACGGCACACAATTTTACACAGGTCAAGGAGAATAAACTCATACTGCCGTATCTGTACCGTTTGAGTAGGGTTACCAATTTATTGTCACAAAACAAAATTTCCTTTTCTTTGAAAAAAATTAATAGACATTAACAATTGGGTAACAGAACTAAAAAATCACTGTGCATCATTGTGTTTTGCATAAAAAAAATCAATATAAATCGGTATAGAGAGAGCAGCTGCTACATTCTACTATATACTATACAATTTTTTTTTAATTCCTAGTATGTGTACGTTGCAATCTGTTCAATTCAGAACAATAAGCAACCCCATGACCCAGTGAGATGAGGATGATATGTATGACGTGTAAATGAGGTGTAGTCTTGTACAAACTCAGGCCGACCATTCCTGAGAGAGTATGTTTAATTGAACCCCAACCATCAAAGTACACTGGTAACCACTGTCTAGCATTCAAATCCGTATAAAAGTAACTACCTTTACTAGGATTTGAACCAGGAACCTTCGTCTCCGAAAATCAGCTGTTTAACAGCTGATTTTGGCGACGACTTTACCAGTAAAAAATTGTTTTACGACAATTTTTTGTTCTGAAAAACTTTTTTGATCGTTTTAAAATACAAAATTATTGGTAATTGGATCAATTATTGTCAGAAATTATGGGACTAAATTTATATTTTTCATTTGAATTGATCAAGGATCTATTTTTAAATCAGAGTCATTTGCATACCTAATTGATTATGTAAAACAAAAAATAGAATTACGTACGTTTGCGTGTTAGTAATTTCGTTCAATAATGAATCTAACTGTGGGTAGGTAAGAAGGTCGAACGAACTGTCGAGCAGCGCCGTCTCTGGTTTGTTCAAGATGTGACTGTGCATTTAGAAAAGGCCAATTCTCATGTATATTTTAACTTAGAACTAGTTTTAATTTCACAATAACTGATCGTTATGCAATGTGTAGGGTACATAGTAATTTATATTTCTATAGAGATCAAAATGCCTTGAATTATTTATCAGAAGATCTACAGTATTTAGATTTCCAGGTCATTAACGTATTTGATTATCTTCGAATTTTTGTTTTAGTTTATTTTAACAGGTTGACTCCCATGTCAATTTTTGCGATTTTGCTTAAAAACCCCATACCTATTAAATGGTTCCTTTGCTTTTTTTAATTAATTTTCTTTCAGGTCTAGAGTATTGTAAGTCTTACATTTTTTGGCACTGTTTTTTAGGTGAGAGAGTGATCAGGTATTTAAGAGTAAAAAAATCAAATTTACTGATGAGTGTCTCACTGAAATTTTACTTGAATTTCTATAAAATATTACATGTATTTTATAAATAATTTACTTTGATATCTTTTTCAATGAAACTACATAAATATCGATGATGCGTCTCTCTATCGAGCAGTTTGTTCGGCTAGTGGTAAACTTGAGTACCAGTTGTCCACATAAAGTCACCCACCATAGTCACCTTTTACAATGCAAAAATATTGTAATATGAAAACCATAAAAAATTAAAAGATAAAATGATTTCTCATTATCTAGTATTATTAAAACATGTTTATTAATGCAATAATAAACTATAATTTTTTTTTTTTTTTTTTTAACAATTTGTGTACGTTGCAATCTGTTCAATTCAGAACAATAAGCAACCCCATGACCCAATGAGATGAGGATGATGTGTATGACGTGTAAATGAGGTGTAGTCTTGTACAGACCCAGGCCGACCATTCCTGAGACAGTATGTTTAATTAAACCCCAACCATCAAAGTACACCGGTAACCACTGTCTAGTATTCGAATCCGTATAAAAGTAACTACCTTTACTAGGATTTGAACCAGGAACCTTCGTCTCCGAAAATCAGCTGTTAAACAGCTGATTTTGGCGACGACTTTACCTCTAGACCAACCCAGTGGGTCATAAACTATAATAATAGTCAATTTATGTAATAGTAATAATAAGCTGTCAACTTTACCAACTCATTTTTTTTGACTCGATCGAATCAAGTAAACCACGACCATGACTGGGGAAATGTTTTTTGAGCTCATTTCTAACACCTCAGTATATGATTCAATGCAAACGAGCATCCAGTCCGCCTCACAATTCTATTAAAACACTATTACATGAGACAGGATCAGTCTCTCAAAAGTAGATTTTACAGATCTGGTGAGAGACGTATAAGTATCTCATGGGAGTCCACCTGTTAAGCCGCATCAATATATTGCTTATTAACGAATACTTTGGAATATTAAACAATGGATTTTTGACGTAAAATTCCAAACCTTAACCGGAAATCAAACGTGGGACCTTCCGTTTGGTAGGTTGGCGCGCTAATCACTACGCCACGGACGCGTAAAATCTAGATTTCTAGTGAAAAATGAAAATAATTATGGATCATAAAAATGGATTGGAGTAAAGAATGAAGCAATTTTGGAAAAGCAAAAATTTACTAGTATGTAAAGGTTATCTAAGTCGTCGGAACGCATAAAAACTATTTAGTTTTGTACGGCGTTGAGCTCTAATGATAAAAGAAATTTTGCAACATTTTTTAATAGATAAGCGTTAATTGGTATCGTATCGTACAAAAACAGTAAAATAAAACAAAATTTGTGTGTCTGAACCGCTAATTCTGGACACTCCTTTTCAGAATATTTGGTTAACTTTTTCTAAAATTCGATTAACTAGAGGAAATAGTTTGATTTGAAATATTATTTTTCGTAATGTTTACTAAACTTACTTATAAATCTAAGTTATTTTGGTTTTAGATAAATCATTTTTTTCTTAAATTTAGTAGCTTACTTTTGGTTTAAAGTAACCTTATATCTTATTCAGTGGTTGGCCCATTAGCTTGACCTTTAATATATTCTTAATTTCTTTTTAATTATTATCGGTGCCTTCGGGCCAGCCAAGTCAGTCAGCTGGTAGAGTGTCGCTATTATTTGTTAAGCAACAATGGTTGGGCAAGCGACTTTGTATGGTGACCAGCTGACAGCAATTCCTAAACAAACTCCACTGGGGGTCCCTGTTCAACAATTCATGCCGAATCACGTCAAAAAATACGGCGAGTAGCGATAAAATTGTGTGGTTGTCAATAAAAGTACTCTTCCCGACAAAAAAATAAAAGCTAAAAAAAATGTTTGGAATAAAAGTTGTAGGGTTTAAAATTTTCTACAACTTTTATTGTATAAATTTTTGCACTAAAACGCATAATAACGCCGCAATCTTAAAAAAAACAATTTTTTTACGTGAAAACAGCTTCATCAAGAATTTCAGCAAACATGTCCCTATCTTGTAGAGCATTAAAAATTTAGGAACCAAGCGATTTTTAATAAAATCGTAGAACCAGTTTTTGAGAAAATCGCAAAAAAGCGAAAAATGACACGAATAAACTACTACTTCCGGTTGACCGATTTTGATGAAAATGTTCGTGTCGGGTCCGATAGTAGTATGTAACTTAAGTTTCAAGTTTGAAGTTCGTACAATGTTCCGTTCTTGAGATATTCTGTACACATACACACGCGCGCGCGCACACACACACACACACACACACACACACACACACACACACACACACACAGACCAATCGCTAAAAACGTGTTTTTATGGGTTCAGGGGGTCTGAAAAGTGAAAATCCGGTGATAACTCGATTTCGAAAAATCGACATGAAAACAATATTTTCCTTCCTATATATTCATATAGGCAAGATAAATTAAAAATATATTATTGGTGATACAAATACATGACATGTAATCAGTCAGAAATGATTGTATTTATACATTTTAAATTAGTCGATTTTAAATGCAAATTCAGTAAAAAGTTAATGTACGAATACTTGAATACTCACATATCAAATAATTTCACAAATTCACAAAAAGAAACTGCTTTAAAACGTTTGTACATTCACTTTTTACATTTGAACTAGTTAATGTGACTTTCTACGCGTGTGTCGCTTGTACATGGCAGCTCAACGTTGTTATACCAGTGGAGTCTTTTTTCGTGTGTTCTCGTGAATCTTTCGATCTCCTTTTTGATTTTCTTAATTGTAATTAACGATGAAGATCGGCGTTCCGGGTGTACTAAGATGCATCTACGATGCTCCACAGTACTTTATTTTGGAAGCGATGGATCATATTAATATTTTTACTGGTTTGGTTCAGTCCCCACAGTTGGATCCCATTTATGACTCATACTGGTTTTAGGATCGTTCTATATGAGAGCAGTTTATTTCGCACGGTCAGTTTTGAAGCTGTGTTTAACAACCGATATACTCGTATTATTATTAATAATAATAATACTTTGACACTTATCGCTAAGGTCCGTTTCGGGATCTAGGTAATTAAATAATTAATACACTAAAGTTTACAATTACAAGTATTTATTGCAACTAAAAGGTTTACAAAATAAATGTGTTGTTTAGGTCAACAGCCGAAAGGATGGTTTGAACCTGTAGAGGTTTTACTAAGTAAAACGAGGAGTGAGGTGGTTTACCATTGCCTTCCTCACTGAGTGGAAAAGTACGCTTATCAGCATGCCGGGCCCTCTGAAAAGCACATATTTTCCACTCTGGAAATGACACCTTCACTTCATTCACCACAGGGTCTGGCTGTACAATGAAATTCATTACTTTCAGAGAAGATAACTCTGATTAGTGTCTTTTACACCTCTACCTCTTCTGTTCTTAAATGATTCAGTCATTTAATTGGCTGACCATGTGATAAGAAACAGAACTATTTATTTTAGCCCAGCAACAAACAGATTGAGTGTAAATAATTTGAAACTCTACCTGTCTATTATGGGCAAAACAAAATAAATAATAAACTAATTATAATGAAGTAATACAATAAATAACTTAGTAATTTACTTAGTACTACTTACAATCAATTATATAGAATACACATACACAATGAAACTGAATACACAATGCACATATACAATAAGACTGAATACACAATGCACTTTAACGAATAGATGGTATAACAATAGGTTAACCAATGCCGGGACACGTTGACCTGATCCAACGAGTACCGATACCTCACGCAATAAACACTTGACAAAGATCAAACGAATACTAACTCCCTGACCGCACTCGGGCGCTCTTTAAATAGGTCGATCAAAAAGATAATTCCAGTGAAGCAGAGAAATTCCATGCAAATAATAAAGTACAAAAAACCCTTTTTACTGGAAAAGTCAACAATAGAATAAAAGGTGTTACAGGTAATCAACCGACTCTTTCATAAATAGTTGTACAACAAACGACCCTACCTTATCATACACAATAGCGCAGTCCTTTTAAATAACCTTTATGAATAGGTATCCTTTTATAGCTAACCCTATTGTTACTTTTTTACTCTATTATCTACTCTTTACCATTCTATGAATGAAGTACTAGAAATTTCGCGAACCATACCCTTCTTCGATATTGTCACAATACTTTATTTCCCAAATAAAAATACAATTTTTAGCTTAACATTTTTATATTAACTTTTATACACATAAGCTTCTAGGCCACATTCATTCCAATAACCGAGGCGGTGGAAATAGACAGATCCAACTATGGTTATAAACCACGTGCCAGGATACGAGGTGTGGCTATTAAATAACGAGACTGACGTTGTAAAAAATTTAATTTTAATTTTATACATACTCACTTATTGTTACCTTCAATATATACTCTTTCTATATCCCTACTACGCTCCATGCGAATTTTCCGTTGTTGGAAACAGTGCTGGAAGTCATCTTCTGTCAGCTCCTTCAGGACATGTGCCTTTTCTCTTTTACAGCTTCCACAGATTCAAATCTTATCCCTTTTAATGCAGATTTGACCTTAGAGAACAGGTAGAAGTCACATGGTGCATAATAACATGTGATGAAACGTGGTTTTTTATTTATGATCCGGAAACGAAGCGCCAATCCATGCACTGGAAGAGCCGAACTTAACCGAGAGCCAAAAAAGCTCGAATGAGCAAGTCAAAATTTAAAGTAATGATGATTGTTTTTTTTAATATCCATGGGATTGTGTACCTTCACTGGGTTACTGAAGGTCAAACAATTATTCAATATTACTACCTTGAGGTACTTTCTAAACTACGTCAAAGAGTAAGGAAAAAACGCCCCGAAATGTGGAAGGACAAATCATGGATTCTCCACCAAGACAATGCGCCAGCTCATTCCGCGTTATCTGTCAAGAGGTTCCTAGCCAAGTACAGCATCTCAGTGTTAACCACCTTATTCACCTTATTCGCCAGATCTTGCATCATGTGACTTCTATCTGTTCCCTAAGGTGAAATCTGCATTAAAAGGGACGCGATTTGACTCTGTGGAAGCTGTAAAAGAGAAAGCGCCACGTGTCCTGAAGGAGCTGACAAAAGATGACTTCCAGCACTGTTTCCAAAAATGGAAAATTCGTATGGAGCGTTGTAGGGATAGAGAAGGAGTGTATATTGAAGGTGACAATAAATGATTATGTATAAAATAAAAATGAAATTTTTTACGTCAGTCGCGTTATTTAATAGCCACACCTCGTATATGTAAACCGAAACATGATTTCACTATCTTAAAACTACTTACTAGCCCAAAAATTTATATTGTTTTTTTTTTTTGTATATTGATGCCAAACTCGTTTCTATTTTTTTTTCATGTGTTAGTTGGACAAGATACAGTAATTCTTTTGGTTAGGGTAGGCTATATTTTTTACTCGTAAGTTCTACATTGAGAATTTTTAATTCTTTAATAATCAATTGGTTTGATTTTTCCAGCCAAAAATCCTTCAACAAGTGTGGATCTGATACACATAGAATATTTTTAGCATGATTTTTTTGTTCATTACAGAATTTTTATGTTTAACAGTGTTATCACACACGAACAATTTTACTATGGATCCTATTTAGTTCTGTTATCATTTGTTTCAAGGTTCTTTAATTTTTATCAGTTTAATTTAATCTTACTTTTTACAGTTAGATATGTACTTATTAAATTATATTATTTATATGGTTCCATGTGCCACAATCATCTCATTTGTTTTTCATGAAGAATCAAATAGTAAATTTAACTATTTGAGAGGTTTTTTGAAAGTCATTTGTTTTTATAATTATATCACTCTTACTTGGCACTTCAAACTTAAAGTTTTGTTATCAGTTGTTATTGCCATGATGTTATGTTTGGTATATGTACCAAACCGTATTTTATGAATTCATTTTCTTAGGTTATCATAAATTTCTGAAGGAATCCAGTCGTGAATTAATGAATTCAATTTATATGGGTTATTAAACCAATGCATTGAGTTTTCTTGCTTGATATTCTTTCGGGGTTTGCTGCCTCAGGCTCTTCCGCTCTCTACCTAGTTAGGAATGTTCCTAATTTGCCTTCAAGACCTTTTGGATAATTGCCACCTGTAACTCTCTTGGCAGGAACCCTTACTAGATGCTACTTTCCGAAATCAAGGGGTAAACCCCTTGATTTATCTCATTTAAAAACTTTTCTTTACCGAAGTTTCATTTCTACATCCATGTGTTTGTCCGTATTATTTTGGATTAGATTTTGGTCATCTGAACTAGAAACCGGCATCGATTATGTTGATGTTTTCACGAAGTGTAAAACCAAAAATATAGTTGAATCCATTTTTTTTTTGTTAGAGTTACTGTAAAAAAAATATAATTTTTTATAACAATACTGTTCTTTCTGTTGTTTTCGTTTCGTGGTCTTAACCTTCTTAGAGCCCCCTAACAAATCTAGTGAAAGCAGAAATCTAGTGAAATTCATTACTTTCAGACGAGATAACTCTTGACTGATAAGTTTTTTTACACCTCTAACTCTTCTGTTCTTAAATACTTAACTCATATAATTGGCTGACCATGTGATAAGAAACAGAACTATTTTGATTTTTGGTAGCTCTACAACTAGCGGATCGAGTGCAAATACTTTAACACTTCACCTACCTGTTATAGGAGTATAATCTTTAAAATTGTATGCATGGAAAAAATTTAAAAGACGATATGCAAACCATAGGATTACATATAAGAATTTAAATGATTATAACAATTTAACATTATGTACTTTTTAAATTTAGTAACTCATTCCTATACAGCCTAATACTTCCTTGAATAGTCAAGTTATCTTAATAATAATGATATTGTATATTATTAATTTGACGAAGCAATAATGTTATCTTAAAAATGTCGTCGATTAGTTTATACTTGTTATGTCTCGTTTGCTTAGTTTCAGTCATTATTTTTGTCGTAGCGTATTGTATTTTTAATTTAATTAGTAATGATAAAAAGTATACTACATTATGTACGTTTTTTTGTTAATGAAACGAATGTTTCTTTTTATAATCTTTATGTTCGTTGCAATACTGTATAATACAGAGTGATTTATTAGTCCCGTACCCAATTGTTAATGTCTCGGGTAATTTTTTTTCTAAGAAAGGGAAATTTTGTTTTATGACACGGAAGTTGGTAGCCCTGTTCAAACAGTATAGATACGGCAGTGTGAGTTGATTTGCCTTGAGCTTTGTAAAATTTTGTGCCGTTTCTGTTCGTCTTACCGTAGACCAATCGCTTGTTTAAATCTAGAGGCTGTAGCTCTTGGATTAATCGTACGCGATACGGATACAATTTTAAGTTTTTAGCAGCTTTCTGAACACTTGAATTTGACAAACAAACTTGCGAATAAAGTTTTCGTAAACTTTACCGTGGTGAATTGAGCAATCTTGTTTTCACATTCTCTAAAACGTCATCTGTCAAGAGAGTTGGTCGATCACGACGTTTTCTGTCGCTAACACTACCTGTCTCTCGAAATCGGTTTGTTAGCCTAGAAATTGGACATTTTTTTCTGGTGGAGGAACACCAACAAATTTAATTTGTAATCTTTTAAATTCGCGTACGATTTCGTAGCAAAATATTGTTCAAGAATGAAAACCCGTTGTTCTAGAGTAAAAGACATTCTGTTCGTAACACGACCGGAAACGGCATAACATTTTACACAGGTCAAGGATAATTAACTCACTGCCGTATCTATGCCGGTTGAGTAGGGCTACCAACTTCGTGTCACAAAATAAAATTTCCTCTTAGAAAAAATTACCAGACATTAACAATTGGGTAACAGAACTAAAAGATCACTGTGCATCATTATGTTTTGCATAAAAAAAATCAATATAAATCGGTATAGAGAGAGCAGCTGCTACATTCTACTATATACTATACAATTTTTTTTAAATTCCTAGTATGTGTACGTTGCAATCTGTTCAATTCAGAACAATAAGCAACCCCATGACCCAGTGAGATGAGGATGATATGTATGACGTGTAAATGAGGTGTAGTCTTGTACAGACTCAGGCCGACCATTCCTGAGAGAGTATGTTTAATTGAACCCCAACCATCAAAGTACACTGGTAACCACTGTCTAGCATTCAAATCCGTATAAAAGTAACTACCTTTACTAGGATTTGAACCAGGAACCTTCGTCTCCGAAAATCAGCTGTTTAACAGCTGATTTTGGCGACGACTTTACCAGTAAGGTTCGGTAAGGCCCAGATTTCGAGGTACGCCATATGGTGGCATTGGATAGATCATCTGCTCAACTGAATTGACGAGGAGAGCCTTTAGTTTTCCTTCGTAGTACTAAATCGCGTAAAGCGAAGTTTCTCTATCCTACCATTTTTATTTTTCAGGTGACTTTAGAGAAAACTAAATATTTATAAAAAAATTTATTTCTGTTTTCATAAAATATTGTGATAATGTTTGTTAGTTCATGGTACGTGTTGAGAATTCTTCATGGTGCAGACATTTATCTGTTAACTAGAAAACAATAAGAATGTGTCAATAAGTTACACAAGTTTTCTTGCTAAATTGTGTTTATTATAAAATCACGTATTTTGTATTTATTACTATGAAAAAATTCCTTATTTTTTCTCTGCAAATAATAAAATGACTAAAGACGTGTTACACCTGAACCTGAAAGTAATCACGATTCTCTGTAACTTCACACAGCCTAAAAATGCTGGTAAACATCGACACGTTTTTTCTTGTAATAAAAGTATTGTGTTTATCATTTTCTGACTATGATAGACTATGAAGATGTGACTTGATGTGCTGTAACTTGATTTTTTTTTAATATAATGAATTTGTATGTAATTCAATGTATCTTACGCATATCTTTATCTCTTTCTCCAGGTTTTATAAATGTAATGTTTAATATTATTACAATATAATTATTCGAATAGAATGTTTTCCCATTGCAGGGAGGTATAGTGGTAATTTTTGCACTCAATCTGTTAGTTCAGGGCTACAAAAAATAGTTTTGTTTCTTATCACATGGTCAGCCAATTATATGACTGTAATATTTAAATACAGAAAAGATAGAGGTGTAAAAGACACTTTTCAACGTTATCTCTTCTGAGAGTAATGAATTTCTATACAACCGGACCCTGTGGTGAATGAAGTGATGGTATCATTTGCAGGGTGGAAAATATGTGCTTTTCAGAGGGCCCGGCATGCTGATAAGGATACTTTTCCACTCATTGAAAAAGGCAATTGTAAACCAATTCACTCCTCGTTTTACTTAGTAAAATATCTACAGGATCAAACCATACTTTTGTGGTTGATGACCTAAATAACAATATGAATGTAGATTTTTTCGTCTATTATCCAGGTGTTTGAATTAATTGCAATTTATTTGGAATATTTCTTCTAGAAATATAGGTAACGTACATTATTTTGAAAAAAAAAATCTGGTGTAAAACACTCACAAAACTTTCTCGTGCCAATGCAAATAATTAACAATATAACCTAACATTAGTAATAAAACATTAGAAATAAACAAAACACTAACCTAACCTCAAAAAACATAATCATTTTTTAATCATGAGTGAAAGACGTAAAGTGAAAATCAACCTCAGTTTTGCTTAAAAATACGGAAAATCACTCTTTCACGCTAAACTAGGCTCTGTAGTGAAAAATGTTATAAATAAAAGTTGTAGATCTTTTAATTTCCTGTAAATTTGATTATAATTTTTTGTCGTAAAATGCATAACAAGTCTAAAATCTTTAAAAGAAATCGATATTTTACACGAATTCTTGAGGGGAAAAAACAGAAAATCCCTAAAGTAAGTGTTATACAAAAAAGAGTTGTAGAATTTTAAATTCTCTACAACTTTTACTACTAACATTTTTGCGCTAAAATGCATTGTAAAGCCGCAATCTTAAAAAACCAATTTTTTTTACGTGAAAACAGCCTCACCAAGAATTTCAGTAAACATGGCGCCTGCCCTATCTTGTAGAGCATAAACAATTTAGTAAACCAGGCGATTTAAAAAAAAATCGTTGAGAAAATCGCAAAAAAGTGAAAAATGACAAGAATAAACTGTTACTTCCGGTTGACCGATTTTTATGAAATGTTCGTGTCGGGTCCGGCAGTGGTGTCTAACTTCAGTTTCAAGTTCGTACGATGTTCCGTTCTTAAGATATTCTGTCCGCGCGCGCGCACACACACACACACACACACAGACCAATCGCTAAAAACATGTTTTTTTTGGATTCAGGGGGTCTAAAAACGTGTAGATCCGGTGAAAACTCGATTTCGAAAAATCGACATGAAAACAATACTCTCCTTCCTATATATTCATATAGGCAAGAGAAAGAAAAAAATAATGAAATGAACTTTTTTGTGATCGATCAACTAGACCGTTCAAAACTGGTCGGTTATCGGTTTCTCCGTTGTTTATGCAGCGTTCGATGGAGATGTCTCTAGTCGTAAACGTATGTAGACCAAGACTTGGTTTTAGTTGTAGCGCCAGCCAAGAATAAGGCTAGACACTTGTTGTTTGCGTCTGGTGTTGCAAGAATAGCCCACCTTACAAATAACCTTCACTCTTAATAAAAGCAGTTTAAATTGAATAATTGCAACCTAGTGAATGCACAGATTGCTGCAATTGGCAACTTTACTCGGAATAAGTGTATTATGCACGGTACGAATTTTTCTTACGGCAGAAAGCAAAAAATTGTGAATCACCTTCGATTACTTGTCCTTTAAAAAAAAATAGGTAATATTTGATTTTTCTTTGTAAAGGAATTTTCCATTTCATCAAATACCTGTTGGATTAAACATACCGATTCTAGATATGTAAAAAAAAAAAAAAATGTGGTATGAACACACGACTTTCTCTTGCCAATGTGTTGTGGTTTTAGGTCTTCACCCGAAAGGCTAGTTTGAACCTCTAGAGCTTTGATTCCTAAATTGTTTTTAATCGCGCCCCATCTGCCTTGAAGAAAACGTCCCGCCCCCCTTTACAATTTTAAGTTGTAATGAGAAAAAAGTATTACAATTTACAACCATACATTTATTTTTAACTTTTATAACATTACATGTTGAATTTAAATTAAGAAACAAAATAAATTTTAAGAAACAAATAAAATTTTGTAAGAAACAAAATAAATCAGTGAAATGGGTGACCCATTTTTTTACAAGATTCCCTGTTTTTGTTTAATTATTAAGTAGAAAGTGCACAACGTAAATCATATCAACATCAAGTTTGCCCCGATACTTTGTCTTCATTGCAAAAAGTGCTGAAAACGCTATTTCGCACAAATAGGTGCTTTAAAAAGGTGAATAGTAGCCTACAATCGCAGCAATACTGGGGTACACTTTGTAATAGATGTTTAAACTCGTCTCGTGAATCACAATAGCACTGGATGTGCAGACGGCAAAGCTATCTCGAGGTCCCTCGCCCTCCTTACCTTGTCTTTACACTTCCTTTGGGAGGGCCACTTTCGGAACCATTGCTCTAGAGGCTTTACTAAGTTAAACGAAAAGTCAGGTGGTTTACAATTGTCTTCCTCACTGAATGGTAAGTATAGCTATGGCTCTTCCCTCAGTTGGAAGATGAAGAGCCAGAGAACTTTATTTTCCAGCAAGATGGTGCCCCGCCTCACTGGCATAACGAAGTACGCGATTGGCTGAACGTCACTTTAACCAACTGCTGGATTGGCCGCAAGGGGTGCAATGACAGGGCTCGTTTTCCAAGGCCTCCACAGTCACCCGATCTGACGTTGTGTGGTTTCTATCTTTGGGGGTTCATAAAGGATCGTGTGTATGTGGCTCCACTACCAGCTGACCTTCTCTTCTAACTTCAGCTTCTTCTAATGTTTGGGAAGAACTTGCATATCGTCTTGACGCGAGTCGTGTGACGAATGGTGCGCGCATTGAACACTTGTAGGCATTTATGTAAAACTGTTTGAGTTGCTCTTTCGTTTGATGTATCATTTATAAATGTAAGTATAATATATTAAACATTATAGAGCGTTAAAACCTCGCTATTCATTTATAAACACCCGGTATATGCATGATGACCATGTAGGTATAAGAATGTGTGTCCTCTGGGGAAATCATCGGTTAATGGAAAAAATTCTATTAGAAAAGAGGCGACTGTAATTCTTGAATAAGAAAATACTATAATTAATATTAATAAATTCATTATACAACTACTAATGTATTTACCTAATGACTTGACTAACAACTTAACTTATTGTAAGTTGTTTCTGTCATTGTCGTAAAATGACTATTAGCAAGGTTTACTACTTTCAAGTCACAAAACAGGTGGAATATTTTACACAATCTTCGTAGAATTTATTTTTATGAAATAATTAAATTGTTAATTGCACATTTATTGTTCTACTATTTAT
Organism: Catonia carolina; assembly: GCA_035578175.1. NCBI lineage: Eukaryota > Metazoa > Arthropoda > Insecta > Hemiptera > Achilidae > Catonia > Catonia carolina. The sequence continues at coordinate 28,176,445 of JAQMRL010000010.1, read as the reverse complement.
TTGTCATTCACTATTGACAACTGGATAATTATTATTTTGCATTTTATTACATGTACCGAGCTAAATTTAAATTTCAAGTACGTTGTAGTGGTTATCCATGACTGTGTAACTAATTAAAAAGTTGTGTCTTCATTGTGAATAAAATATTGCCTGTGGCTTCCATTTTTGTGTAATTCATAGTAATGAGTTTGTTGGATTAATAAAATTCTTCAGGGTTAATAAGTTTTGTGTTAATATTAATACTTGTTTTTATTATGATTCCTTCTGACTTATAAGAGAATTTGGTAATTACGGTATGATTACGAGGATCTGTAACAGAGAAATTTAATAGAAATTCAATTTTTTACTCTATCTTGACTTATATGAATATATAGGGAAGGAAACTATTGATTTCATGTTGATTTTTCACCAGATATACTAGTATTTAGGCCCCTGAACCCAAAAAACATGTTTTTTGTGTGTTTCGTGTGTATGTGTGAAGAAAATATCTGAAGCAGTTTATTCGTGCATTTTTTCTTTTTTACTATTATCGCAAAAACGGTTCCTATGAGTTTTTAATCGACTTTTTACTAATTTTTTTAATGCTTTACAAGATAGGGTAAGCGGCATGTCCGTTGAAAGTGGGGCTGTTAAGATAGGGGCTGTGCTCCCTTAGTAATTTTTTTTAAAGATTACTGTCTTAATATGCATTTTAGTACAAAAGCGCAATCAATTATTCATGATCAATGCACACCACTTATATAAAGCAGAATTTATTACTCTAAAACTTTCACACCTTAATTATTTTTAGAATATCACAAACTATTCACAATATAATTAAAATAATACTATCATTTTTTATTAATACAATTTTTTTTCTTGTATGTCCCATTGGACCACTTTAGTCAAATAATATCAGTTCCTCAATCCTCCTAATCCTCTCCCAGTAGTTCTTTATTCTGTGGGATCTAGCAGCCCGTTCAGAATCTGAAAAAAACTCTAGGGTTCTGTATTTTTCTAACTGTTTCTTTGAACCTGATATTTGTGTGTTTGATCGCTTTCAGGTTATCGGATTTTTTTTCAAGGTCCTCCAATGTTAGGTTCAGCTCCACTAAGTCCTTCTTCACTTCACGAATCCAAGCCGGCCCCGACTTAAGGTCCCAAATATATTCTATTAGTTGTCTGAGGATTCTTGTTTGTGGAGTTCTTGTAATGTGTCCAAGGAAAAAGTTCCATTTTGGCGCATTGTGTCTGTTACAGGTTAAATGTCTCTGTAAACTTCTCTGGTTGGTAAAACCAGCCAGATGCCATCTCTGAACACTCGTTTTCCAATGCAGGTTCCTTCCTTCAAGCATCTGAACTTTTCGAATCCTGTTTCTCTTAGTCAGCCCCGTCAGGGTTTCGCTGCAATAAGTGACCTCTGGTTGCACAACAGTTCTAATACAATATTTATAATTAATATATTTTTGATATTTTAATGATTTGTCCATAACAGGTGTTCAGTTATTTGCACTCGATCTACTTGTTCCAGGGCTACAAAAATATTTATGTTTCTTATCACATGGTCAGCCAATTATATGACTGAACTATTTAAGAACTGAAGTGGTAGAGATGTAAAAGACACTAGTCAGAGTTATCTCTTCTGAGAGTAATGAATTTTATCATTATACAGCCAGACCCTGTAATGAATGAAGGTGTCATTTGCAGGGTGCAAATAATTATATTAATTTAATGTATTTCATAATTTATTGGTGCCAATTTTTAAAAATTGTCATTATCATTTTGTTTTTTCTGTCCATCCGTCCGGCACACCCAGATGTCAGAAACTACTAGAGATAACAACAAACAATTTTCTGATTTATAATCTACGCAAAAAGTTAGTGGGCCTGAATTGGGTTTGAATTCTTGGTTTCGGCCAGAAGTGGCCTAAAACCGGAAGTCAAGAAATTAAAGTCGGTATTTGAAAACAAAAATAGTGTCTTTCGATTCTTCTTAAAGATTAAAATACAGACATTATTAGGTTTGAAGTTTCGGTTTCGACCAGAAGTGGTCGGAAACTAGAAGCCAAGAAATCAAATCGTAATTCGGATACAAAAATATCGTCATTCAAATTCTCTTAAATACGGAAATCGCTAATGGTTTTGCCAAAATTATGAGATAATTTTTTTAATTTTAGCATATGATATATATAGTGATTTTTTAGTCCTGTTACCCAATTGTTAATGTCTGGTAATATTTTTCTAAAAAAAATAAATTTGGTTTGTGACACTAAGTTGGTAGCCCTACTCAACCAGTATGGATATGGCAGTGTGAGTTGATTCTCCTTGAGCTGTGTAAAATTTTGTGCCATTTCCGGTCATGCTACGAACAGAATGTCTTTTATCCTAAAACAATCTCTTGTTTAAATCTGGAGGCTGAAGCTCTAGAACTAATCGTATGTGATACGGATACAATTTCAATTTTTTAGCAGCTTTCTGAGCACTCGAACATGACAAATCAACATGCGAGGAAAGTTTTTGTAAACTTTTCCATGGAGAATTGAGCAATCTTGTTTTCACATTCTCTTAACGTCATCTGTCAAGAGAGTTGGTCGACCACTACGTTTTCTGCTGCAAACAATACCTGCCTCTAAAAATCAGTTAGTTAGCCTAGAAACTGACTAGAATAGAGTGGAGGAACACCAAAAAATTTAATTTGAAATGATTCTTTGACACTCGCATACGATTTTGTAGCAAAATATTGTTCAAGAATGAAAACCCGTTGTTCTAGGGTAAAAGACATTCTGTTCGTAACACAACTGGAAACAGCACAAAATTTTACGCAACTCAAGGAGAATCAACTCAAACTGTCGTATCTATACCGGTTGAGTAGGGCTACCAACTTTGTGTCACAAAACAAAATATCCCTTTCTTAGAAAAAAATTACCAGACATTAACAATTGGGTAACAGGACTAAAAAATCACCCGGTACTTTCCTTGTCTAATTTTTCATTGAATCATTCCCGTATGTTTCTGTGGAATTTACGTACAGATTTCTTAGAAAAAAAATGGTTTGATTGTAACAGCTGTTACATTTTAAAATTTTTACTGAAACACGTAATCATGTAATATTAAACAATTATTTTTATAAAAATATTTCCTTTGTTATATTTTAATCAAGTGTGAATTCATTATTTGTGTTTGTAGCTGTTTTCTTGAAATATTATGTTTTGTATTTTCCCATGTTCTAAACATGATTTTTATGCAATGGAACATCCTTATTTAAGTTAAAACATAATAATTGCATCATAATAAACTTATTGGATTATATTAGTTCTATATTGTTTAATACGTGTTGAACGAGGAAAATTTTGTAATTAAATAACTTTTTAGTCTTATGGGAAATTTATTTTATATTTAAGTTGGTTGGTCTAACAAACCGTTCAAGGTTTTAGGAATACTTCTTATTAAATTTCCGGGGACGTAATCCTCTGAGAAATTTCATTGCATATTGTTTATTCATTACTTTTACATAATCTAAAACTCTAAAAAGTTAACTTAACAATTTTTTAGTTTATTTTTCAAAGTTGCAGCAACAACTTGGTAATTAGAGACTACTAGAACTGTTACTGACTATTTAGAACTGTTGATTCTGTTTATTGTAACGGTTGGTTTTAACGTGTTAAAATTTCCAGACCCTAGTCGTGATTTGAACCCGGAACCTTTCGATTTGTAGGGTATCGGCTAGTCACTACGCCACAGAGGCGGTCAGTTTAATTTTTACTTTCTCCTGCTTCTATGAATATATAGGAAGGAAAGTATTATTTTCATGTCGATTTTTCGAAATTGAGTTTTCACCGGATCTACACGTTTTCAGACTCCCTGAACACAAAAACATGTTTTTGGCGATTGGTCTGTGTGTATATGTGTGTGTGAACAGAATACCTCAAGAACAGAACATCGTACGAAGTTGAAACTTAAAATTTAAGTTAGATACTCCTAGAGGACATGACACGAACATTTTCATCAAAATCGGTCAACCGGAAGTAGTAGTTTATTTGTGTAATTTTTCACTTTTTGCGATTTTCTCAAAAACGGCTCCTACAATTTTTTTTTAAAAATCGCCTCATTTATTACATTGTTTATGCTCTACAAGATAGGGTAGGCGCCATGTATGCTGAAATTCTTAGGGAGGCTGTTTTTGCGTAAAAAAATTGTTTTTTCAGATTGCGACTTTATACAGGGTGATTCATGAAGTTCTCCCCCCACTTCTACAGCACATTGTACTAGTAAAAATAATGAAAAAATGTTATATAAACATAGGTCCGAAAACGCTTCGTTAGCGAGTTACAGTTAGCGAAAGTTTCGCCTGGATTTCAGTTCACCAGGTGAAATGAGGTCTTCCTGGAATTGTGGTAAGGTAGATTAAGGGGCGAATTCAATCATTTCTTATGGTTTTTGATCTGATAAATTGAATAAAACAGGTCCCAGAACTGTAAGTTAAATAGTTTTTGAGAAAACCAGTGTCAAATGCAAAAAATGGAGTGAAAATCACATTTTTTCATCTTTGGGCAAGAATAACTTTGTTATTTCACCAAGAAACAGTTAAAAATTTTCAATAAAAAATGTAGAAAATTTTATTCTGAACAAACCGGTGTAAATAAAGTACACAGAAAGCGAATAGTTTTTGAGAAAACCAGTGTCAAATGCAAAAAAATGGAGTGAAAAAAACACATTTTTTCATTTTAGTTTTTCCGGTTAATTTTACTTTGTACTCTTATGAATAAAAACTCATTTAATCAAACATCTATTCGCTTTCTGTGTACTTAATTTACACCGGTTTGTTCAGAATAACATTTTCTACATGTTTTATTGAACAATTTTAACTGTTTCTTGGTGAAATAACACAGTTATCCTTGCCCAAAGATGAAAAAATAAGTTTTTCACTCCATTTTTTGCATTTGACACTGGTTTTCTTAAAAACTATTTAACTTACAGATCTGGGACCTGTTTTATTCAATTTATCAGATCAAAAACCATAAGAAATGATTGAATTTGCCCCTTAATCTACCTTACCACAATTCCAGGAAGACCTCATTTCACCTGGTGAACTGAAATCCAGGCGAAACTTTCGCTAGCTGTAACTCGCTAACGAAGCGTTTTCGGACCTATGTTTATATAACATTTTTTCATTATTTTTACTAGTACAATGTGCTGTAGAAGTGGGGGGAGAACTTCATGAATCACCCTGTATGCTCTTCAGCGCAAAATTGTATATCACAAAAAATGTAGAGAATTTAAAATCCGACAAGTTTTATTTGTAACATTTTTTTGTATAACGCTTAGTTTATCGGTATCAGCGACTTTCTGCGTTTTTTCTCACAAAATCGTGTAAAAAAAATCGATTTTTTAAATATTTTTGCCTTATTTTGCATTTTACGACAAAAGTGTATAATCAAATTTATAGGAAATAAAAAGATCTACAACTTTTATTTAGAGAATGTTTTCTCTACAGAGCCTAGTTTAGCGTGAAAGAGTGATTTTCCGTGTTTTTAAGACAACTGAGGTTGATTTTCATTTTGCGTCTTTCACTCATGATTAAAATTAGGTTATGTTTATTTAGGTTAGTTTTTTGTTTATTTCTAATGTTAGATTGTATTGTTAATTATTTTCATTGGCAAGAGAAAGTTGTGTGTTTCACACCAGTTTTTTTTTTGTAAATTGTCCTACAGATTACGTTTTTTGGTTTTTCTCCTCTCCACTTTTTGGCCGTTGTTCACAAAGTGCTTTTTTTACATACAGTTTAAAAAAATTTTATTTGAAGTCAAAAATATTTCTTATTTTCTCTAAATTCAATTTAAATCAGATTATATAATCTGTAATTTACATGTTTTTAAGTTAATTTTGAATATATTTAAATTTATTGAAGAATAAAGATAAAAATCTGTCCACTATTTTTCTGATAATAAATCTTTCATAACACCTAACAGAACCAATAACGACAAGAATTCTTTCGTTAGATCTAGAATATCTAACCATTTGTAACGATCTATATTATTCTCTATAATAATAATAATAATAGTTTAGAAAATAGTAATTCTGTTTTACCACATAGTTTGTTACACTAGTTTAGGTTTTTTTATTGCATTTTTTTATTTCTTCTTGAATAATCTACGCGCGTTGGACCTTGCCTTAAGCTACAATAAATTTTAAACGTCGGTTATGTGGTTAGTGTTACGTGTTCTTTTTTTATTCTTGTTTTTTTTTTGGTTTTGTTTTTCGGACGTGATCTTTTTCTTATTAATTGCAAGCTTCTTATCATGGTGGAATGTTGACTAAATATATTTAACCTTCTGCAAAAATGTTTAAATAAAATGAAATGTTTAAAGTGTAGAGATATTGAGTTTTCTTAAAATTGACTGAAATTTTCTTCGCTGTTTTTCTTTGTAATTTTGAGTTTTGGGTGATGTTTTTGTCGTTTATTAATTACTTTTTCAATTTATGGTTTTAATTAAATCTTCTCTCATTATGAGAGCTAGCTGTCCTGTTGAATTGTTTCCATTAAATTTGTTTTCTGCTGTCGCAATTTTTCAATTTTCAATTTTTCAATTTTTTTTTTCTGTCAGTCCATTTCATTTTCTGTAATCGTTTACATACCTGTAATCTGATTTCAAATGCCTATTGATTTGGATTTCTTATCATAGACTTTAAAGTCCACGTTTCGCATTCCTAAAGCAATAAACTATCCTAATGATTATAAAATAGTTTTACTTTCTTTTGCCCAATATGATTATATTATAAGGAAGGAAAATATTGTTTTCATGTCGATTTTCACCGGAAATATACACGTTTTCAAGTCCAATGAACCCAAAAACATGCTTTTAGCGATTGGTCTGTGTATGTGTGAACAAATAGCTTTAAATGGAAGCAAAGCGTGGGTTATAGGAGCAGTAGAAAGGAAGCGGATAGAAGCTTTTAAAATTTGGTGTTATAGGAAAATATTAAGGTTAGGTGGGTGGGCAAAATAAGTAATTTAGAAGTTCTTAGACAAGTGGATGAAATAAGAAGAAGTTTATGGAAACATCTTACCAGAAGAAGGGATAGGCTAATGGGGAATATCTTAAGACAACCAGATATTGTTCTATCAATCATGGAGGGTAATATTAAGGAGTGAATTGTAGGGGGAGGCTAAGATTAGAATATTTAAAGCAAATTACAAAAGACGTAGGGTGTTAACAGGTTTGTAGATATGAAACGACTTGCGCAAGATAGGACAGTTTGGAGAACTGTATCAAACCAGTCGAGAGACTGATTTTTTTTCTTTAATTCTTTATTTACAACTGTAAAATTTTACAAGTGAATGTGATGATTATGATAATTTTTTTAATGACATGATAGGCATGGGAGGGGGTAAGGCCCGCATTGGTGCCTCCCCAAGAATAAAATTTGTGTATTAAATTAGCAGGTCTCTACTCCAGCGTCTTTTAAGGTATCTAGTGGGATTATCAGGTAAATGGAAGGTGGAAAGTGAACGCACCAGTGGGTTCTCCTGTTCGTGTGACTTGTGAAAGCGTTTGTATAGGTATTCGATGGAATTTTGTACAAATGGTGTTTTCAAATCTGTATGTAAGGTTTTGTTACTAATGTAAAGGGGTGGTTTTGCTATAAGGCGTAATGTTTTTGACTGGAATTCATTGCAAGTTAGAGGGTTTGGTTGAATCGTAAATTTGGGACCCGTAGGTCCATTTAGGTTTCAAAAAATAACAATATATGCGTAATTTTTGTATCAATGGTGATTTTAGTCGTTTGTGAAGTAAGGAATATAGAAGTTTAAGTCGGAAATTCAGTAATAAACGTTTCTATTTGATATGTGTGCTTCAAGTTAATCGTTGGCAAAGAAAAATGATTAACGGAACTGTAAAAAAAAAACAGTGACATGGATAATTAAGTATGTTAAATAAAAGTATTGTATCACTTTAAATTGTTTCAACTATTTTATTTATTGCTCGTGGTGAAACTAATTCAATGATGCCATGTGAATTATTTTATTGCTTCACCACATATATTATTAGGCTTATTAACAATCGTACAGGACTGTGTAAAAAGCTTGTAGTTTATTTTAGGATGTTGACACGGGATACGCCCTTATCTAATTTATTCGGTAAATTGTCCTACACATTAGGCTACTTGCACACACACACCGATTTTGGACGGTCGGTAAAAAATCGGCCGATATTTTACCGGTAGCAGGTATACCGAATTTTTACCGCTAGCAGGTATACCGAATTTTTACCGTGGTGACTGACTGTCATTTTTGACAATGTGACCGGGAATGTGCGTGTCGTGTCAAACAACCAGTTGCATTGTCGTGGCACGAGATTATTGAATAATAATGAATCCTAAACGAGTAGTTGCTATGTGGTTTTTGTATCGCCGTATTAAGCGACGTAGAATTAAGCGCAAGTGCTGGATTCATCCTATCAATCAAATTGCCTCCACTAACGAAATAAGGACATCATTATCTATAACTTCACCCATTGGAAATTTACGAATATTTAACACGCACTAATAACAATAGTGATAAATATAGTCCTATATCAGCACAGCAGTCGGCTGGAATGGAAGATGGTGCAGCGAGAACTGCCGAGGACGGTCGGTAAACAATCGGTGCGTGTGCCAGCATGTATTTAGTTACGTACGCCACTGAGAGGCCGATACTCCACCGGCATCGGCGGTACGCAGTGGCAGTGGCCGGCTGCTCACCGGGATTTTACCGGCGCCGATCAGCGGTCGGCGTGTGTGCCAGGTTCCGTTCCCTCATGCAGTTCACTATTGGAATTTGGACGGCCGGTAAAAAATCGGTGTGTGTGCAAATAGCCTTAGCAGCGTATTCTTCTTATCACTAAACTACTCTCTTCCGTTTTGTTATTATGTAATATTTTCACTACTGAATTCAGTGTAATGTATTTTTAAGGGGAGATTGCACGATGGTTTTAACTCAAAATTTTGATTTTGGTTTTTCATGTTTTTCAATAGTTTAAGCTTAGATCTACCAGAAAAAACATTAAATTACGTCAAAAAATTTTTTTATGAAAAAATTAACTTTTATCAGGTTTACACAGAAAAATTATCATGTTACGAAGAACGAATATTTTTTCATAATTTTGTAGTGACTGCTCGTTTTAGTGCAAAGAGAATTTTAGTTTTTAAAATATCTGCATCACGGTTTTTAATACTCTCAGCTGTTGGTTCACTTTCTAAACAACAACTGTTAATGGGAAATTTACTTGTTTGTGTGCATATTGTTTTTGGTTTTATGCCTTCTTGTTTCTCGTACCTTTTCCCGTAAATAAGATTTTTAACACTAAGGAACATTTTTCTCAGAAACCAATAAACCTACGTGGCTGACATTTTTACCAGTGAATTATCTTGTATAGTCACATATACCGACATTTTTATTACTTCCTCAGGTGCTCCAAAATTTGTTGTTGTTTAGGTCATCAGCCAAAAGGCTGGTTTGAACCTGTAGAGGTTTTACTAAGTAAAACGAGGAACGAGGTTTTACCAATGCCTTCCTCACTGAGTGGAAAAGAACGCTTATCAGCATGCCGGGCCCTCTGAAAAGCACATATTTTCCACTCTGCAAATGACACTTCACTTCATTCACCACAGGGTCTGGCTGTATAATGAAATTCATTACTTTCAGAAAAGATAACTCTGATTAGTGTCTTTTTCACCTCTACCTCTTCTGTTCTTAAATTATTCAGTCATTTAATTGCCTGACCATTGACAAGAAACAAAACTATTAATTTTAGCCCTGCAACGAACAGATAAAGTGTAAATAATATGACACTCCACCTGTCTGTTGTATTTATAAGTTTATATGGTTCTGTTGCATTTTTTGCGATAAGAAAAAAACCATTGTTCAAAATTTAACTTAAAGTAAAAGATTAATTAATTAATAAAGCTGACGTAGACTTTTTTATTTTGAAAAAGTCAATAGCTCCCACGTTTACATTATTTTTGTCTTTCCATAATTATTCTTTTTTATGATAAGCAAATAAAACGGATTAAGCCTATTTATATATTTAGAATTCTGATTACAAAGTGTTTTCCTACCTTGTGAATAATTATAGTCTATTAATTTCTCTGTCATGCATTATTTCCAATTTGCTTATTCCATGAAATATTAGTAGGTTTTCTGGATAATAGCTTACTATTATCTCTTACTATTACTATGTAGTATAAATAATTTATCTGTGAAGTTTTCAGCAATATCGTAATTGAAGCAATTCTTGCCACCTTTACTTTTTTACTTTCTCTTGCCTGTATGAATATATAGGAAGCAAGTATTGTTTTCATGTCGATTTTTCGAAATCGAGTTTTCACTGGATCTACACGTTTTCAGACCCCCGAACCCATATCTAATATCTAATGTAACTGAGATAATTTTAACGCTCACACTCGGTGTTCTTTCATTATAGGATTTTCTTCTTTATCCGTCCATCCGGTGTTCTGCTTTTGTTTCTCGCGGAAGTCTTCAAAAGAACATTGAACATTCGGATTGAATTGAGTTATACAGGATGTTTATGAAGGTTTAAACTTCGGTAACTCATCTTAGAACATAAAATAAAAAAGTCATAATAAACATGCTCGAAAACGCTTTGTAATCAAGTTACTGCTACAACTCCCTTACAAAGCATTTTCGAACATATGTTTACTAGAACGTTTTTTATTATTTTTAGCTCTAAAATGAGTTAACCGAAGTTTAAACTTTTCCTTCACAAACGCTCTGAATTATGAACACTCCTGAATTATGTTTAAATTAATTGAATAAAGTTATTTTTGGGCAAAAATATAAATATCTAGTTGGTCATGATTCTTGAATTTATTAATTTTGAAAAATATAAAGATAGTTAACTTACACTCACTTAGTTTTTAACTTAAGTACTTTATTTGAGGTTTTCCTTTTGGTTTTGTTGATGGATTTTGGCGATACTTGATTTTAGGGAGCGGTTTTGTCTCTGAAACTTCACTACGATAACTTTCCTACTGGTTAATAATATCAAGTTTCAAAGTTGTATTTAAAATTGCCCATAACAGGCAGGTGGAGTGTTAAATTATTTGCACTCGATTTGTTAGTTCCAGGGCTACAAAAATAGTTCTGGTTCTTATCACATGACGAGTCAATTATATGACTTGAAGTATTTAAGAACAGAAAAGGTAGAAATTTAAAGGACACTTATCACAGTATCTCCTTTGAGAGGAATGAATTTCATTATACAGCCAGACCCTGTAGTGATTGAAGTAAAGGTGTCATTTGCAGGGTGGAAAGTAGATGCTTTTCGGAAGGCCGGGCATACTGATAAGCATACTTTTCCACCCGGTGAGGAAGGCAATGGTAACCCACCTCTCTCTCCTCGGTTTACTTAGTAAAGCCTCTAAAGGTTCAAATCTTTCGGCTGATAACCTTAACAACACATATTTCTAAGTAAAAATAAAAAACAAATGCTGGAGGAAGTTTTATTTTAAAAACTTGTCATGATAAGAGTATATGCATGTCACTTTAATGGTAAACGTACTACATTACAAAGGAGATATTTGAGGTTATGTTGGAAAGGGTGTAGTTATGTAGAAAGTGATGTTTAGACATGTAGAAAACCAATTCTGTGGTAGACCCTAATAGTAAAAAAACAACCATAACTATTTAAGTTATGTAAGTTCGTACATCAGACTGTATGTAGTTTAAACTAGATTTTAAAACATTTTTACTAACTCTAAAACGAATGTTTTTCGAACCGATTAGTTAACTGTCACTTAGTTAAAAATATATTGTCTCCTCTTTCTCTCCCTCTTTGTCTTCTTCTGATCTTACCTCTATCTCTTTACACTTTTGAATAATTCATTACAAATTTTATACATGACAGATGAAGACAAACCCTTTTTTGTATGTGTTAGTATATATATTTATTGTACTCGTCTTGTGTGTTTGTTAATGTCTAAAGAATTAATGTTAATTTTTTGTGGCACTTAAATTTGTCACATTTCTTTCTTCCATGTAATTTACTCCTGAACTTAAGAAAATAGTATACCTTTTATTTGTTTACGTGTAAAAAAGTATTTTTTATGTTCTATTTTATTTATGTTTACACTTTTCCGGGTACTTATTTACATTTTCCTTTAATTTTGATGATTAATCATGTCTTGTTCAGTTTTTTCTCTCGTTTAGGGGCAATTCGAATAGTTATTCGATTTTTAAATTCTTAAGAGCAAAATGTAGTTTTCAGTCTCACTTATTTTTATTATATGTATGTTAGTTCATTAGGGTTTTTGTTTTTTTTAGATTTATTTCATTATAATTAGATTTAGATTTATTATTTATATAATTATTTTTTGTTTGCATGTCCTTAAAGCCCTATATATGTTCAGTTAATTCGATTTTTTAATTTCTTAGATTGTTTTTTTTAGAAATGGTACTTTACTTTTTTTAATGTAATGGTTTTATGCTCCTAAAACTAGTTTTGTATCTCAGTTGTTCAGTCTACTTATAAAAGAAGAGAACACCTACCCTCGGACATGGCGTTTAACCGTAGTTGGGTAGGTCAATTTCCTCCTCTTCGTAAATTTGAGAATTGCAAATGTATTATAGCTTTAGGAAGGAATGTGTGTATGTATGGGTTACTATTGTAAAAAAATATAGAAATAAATTTTTTTTTTTATTATTAATTTTAGACCACGTGAGGTGACTTAAAACGTTTCTGAATAATTTTTTCGGCTGCCAAAATTCTCAGAATTCACTCGCTGTAGGTTTTTCTCCTTTCTTCTCCTTCTTCACCCGGTGTTTCTGTTTTTACTCTTCATGGAAGTCTTTAAATTTTGTAATTAGTTCTCTTAATTTAATTCGGTTCATTAAGTTTTCTCGGAATCGTGTTCAGTAATGTTAAAGTGTTTTTTTGTTTTACCTCCGATTGCTGTCCAAATTAAGGCTAATGCAGACATAGAATAGAAGCCAGTTGCGCTGACTGTTCTAAACTATATTTTCATGGTCCATCAAAACACAACTTTTGTTGTTCCACAACAAAAGTGTGTGTGAGTAAATAAGTGATTGTATGGATGTACGTCCTTGATTAATAACTTTTAATTTGGCTCCAAAAAAATTACATTCTAGCATATTTCTTGTTCTTTTCAAGTCCCTAGTGATTAAGATATAAATATGACATTAAATAAATAAACATAAGTTAATAACCGCGTGTTTGTGTTGAACATTGTAAACGTTACAGTTCATAATCTTTTAAGTTCTTCCTACACTACGTGGCACGTTAACCTAAATAACCATCCGATGCCTACTTCAGTCCGCTATTATTGCTGTTAAACTGGACCGTAAACCGTACGAATTGTTGTTGATTAAGACTGTTAAAAAAGAATAATGCGGACAGCTGGCCACATTACTTCTCGCAAATCTCCAACATCTTTTTCTATTTTTTGACAAGTTTCAATACATTGTACATTGATTTTTACTTTCTCTTGCCTATATGAATTATAAGAAGGAAAGTATTGTTTTCATGTCGATTTTAAGAAATCGAGTTTTCACCGGATCTACACGTTTTCGGACCCCCTGAACCCGAAAAACATGTTTTTAGCGATTGGTGTGTGTGTGTACAAAATATCTCAAGAACAGAACATCCTATGAACTTGAAACTTGAAACTTAAGTTAACATACCACTACCGGACCCGACACGAACATTTTCATCAAAATCGGTCAACCGGAAGTAGTAGTTTATTCGTGTAATTTTTCACTTTTTTGCGATTTTCTCAAAAACTGGTCCTACGATTTTTTTAAAAATCGCCTGGTTTATTACATTTTTTATGCTCTACAAGATAGGGTAGGCGCCATGTTTGCTGAAATTCTGGGTGAGGGTGTTTTCACGTAAAAACGTTGTTTTTTTAAGATTGCGGCTTTAATATACATTTTAGCGCAAAACGTTGTATAATAAAAGTTGTAGAGAATGTAAAACCCTACAACTTTTATTTCAAATATTTTCTTGTATAACCCTTAGTTTAGTGGTAATTAGCGATTTTCTGTTTTTTTAGTTAAGTCGCATCGTCTGCTTGGTCATTAGCAAATACTGTGGGTTTTTTAGTAGGCCTACTGTAACAGTGGGTTTTAACGTGTTAAAATTTTCACACCCTAGTTGGGAATCGAACCCGAACCTTTCGGTTTGTAGACTACCGCGCTAGTCACTACGTCACGCGGTCTAATTTTAATTTAATTTGTCTCCTAATAAATGTATTTTCATGTGAGTGTGATCACAAAATCGTAAATTTTCATTTTAAAATGAATTCAAAATTTGTCTTGGTGTATCAATTCTTTTAATTCATATCCTCGATTTTTAGTTTCTTTTATACAAATAGAAAGTTAAATGGATGCTTTCTATGGTATCAATATTATGTCTTGTTGTAATTCTTGTGTTTTTATGAACTCCATTTAGTATCTGCTCTTTTTCCATAAATAGTAGGCCTACCTTTTCTAAAGTTTCATTCCACATTTTTTAGAATCGATAATTGATGTATTGCAAAATTTCTGAGCTCTTTTACATATTAAATTTTAGTTCCGTACAAAGGGAAATTAACACATAATAATGATTTACTTTTGAAGAAAAAAAGTTTTCATACATTTAGACCTGGGAACTTTTTTAAAACCTGCAAGTCTTGTCATTTGCATGTCTTAAAGAATTGAAAAAAGTCAAAAACATACAAAATTCAAAATCCATTACGCCGTCGTATCTCTTACGCTACAGAAGAAATGTAAACGTGAAAGTTCTTAAAAAAAATTAAAGATATTTTAAAACTTAACTGTTTTTTCTGTTTACTGTTTATTTTTTTAAAGATTTGGTCAGAATTTTATTATTCTTTGTCTAGTTTTTTAACCCTAGAATAAGAATTAATATATCATTTTTTTATAACCCCTGTGCTATCGTTTATCTTTTATTTTCTGTAAAATTTAAGAAAATTCTATTCATCATTTTTTTTTGCTTCAACTTTATTTTTATTTACAACTGTAGATAGATTTTTTTTTAAGCAAAACTAGTAAATGAGATGGGATGAATGAGGAATGGCGGGAATATGAAGTAAATGAGAATCGATCCAGTGACCGATTTCGGCGTGAAATTTTGCAAGGAATGTGGTGCCAAAATTTTTCAATGATAATGATTTATAAACTATGATGGATGATTTAATCATGAGTTTTTAAAGTTTTGATATAATAAAAACTTTAACTTCAAATCATAGTGGTTTTATAATAAAAACTTTAACTTAAAATCAGTGTTTAAGTGTTTTAAACACTAGAATTTTGATTTTCTATCAGATTTTTTTAGAAATCTCATGGTCATTTTGTTTTATTACATTTTTTTCTGTAAGTATAGTTTAAAAACTTTTTTAAGAGCTTGTAAATGAATTTTTTAAGCTATTGGTTTGCCTACGTGATTGATATTTCCGTAAACGAACGTGTATACATTTTTCTTTTCTAAGTTTTATAACCGCAGATTAATTTGATTTTGTCCTTCATTTGAATCAATGCGAAGGACTTTTGATAGACTATATGTATGTATACTTAAGTAAATGTTTGCCTTTTATAATTTAAGAACGGTGAGTTTAATATTTTATTTCGTATTTCTGTTTATGTAACGGGTGTTTCAAAAAGAAAACAATAATAACATTAAGAAGGTAAAATTAACGCACAGGTAGGTTTTACGATACGTCCTGGATTAGGCCGGACAATGTGGGATAACGAATGTTTGGAATTTTCAGATGTCTGCGTAAACACTGTTAAACACTGAGACCGGTGCGGCGGCCGGAAAGTTTCGCTGTTTTGATTTTTTGATTCAGAGGTTGATAACATTGCATAGAACGATGCTAGACCGTTAAAAATTAATTCAAAGATGTCTTATGTGTGTGTTTACGAAAAAATTAAAACTGACGAGGATGACTTGCAGAGAGATTAAATAACTTCAAGCTGAAAAAATTCTCCGAAAAATATAAGTTGACACTTTCAACAAAAAATACATTGGTAATGGCATTCAGGGGGAAGGAGCCAGTCAGAAGCAAAATTGTTATAGAGAATTTTGGAACAGATATCCCACTTTCAGTATCTAGGTTGCATACCAACAGGACATCGATGCTTATAATAAGATGCACCGATTTCAGAAAATATGGGAAACTATTCACCAAACGTTAAAAAATAGCACCAGTAAAAACACGAGGTTGAGATTTTATTAAACAATAGCAGTGCTGACCCTACTCTATGGCAGTGAAACTTGGGTGCTATCAAAGCGAGAGGAGAGTAGATTGCAAGCATCTGTAATGAAATTTCTTGACATATGTATGGGTGTAGTAGAGAAGATCGTTACAGGAATACTGAGATAAGGAAAGAACTCAACATCTTCTCTGTAAACGTTAGGGTATCTCAGAACAGAATGCAGTGGTTAGAGTATGTGAACAAAATGAGGGAGGACAGGATACCTAAGCAAACACTAGACTATAGACCGGAAGGAGAGAACGAAAACGCCAGAGAAAGAGATGGGCAGATTTGAGTAGTTCGGAACAGGCAGAGATGCCTAATCCTTGGAAGGATTTCGAGTATTTCTTTCTACAGAGCCTAGTTTAGTTGGACCTTTTCCGTTATTTCACATCATCAAAATATCGTGTGAATACACCTTTACTGTTCGACCCAGCAACTGCCTGCGCATGCTCTATAGTGTTCGATTAGCAATCGCTTGATTCTTTTATTTTCGGTTGTTTTCATTTTCATTATATTTTTGGTTGTTTTTTCCTTCGTTCTTTTACACGTTTCACAAATTATTTACAAGCTTTATTTTCCAAATTACAAAACAATTAAGATCAAACAATTACAAAGCATTAAAATGTAAACATTAAAATAAAGAAAATAACACAATTTATTAAAAAATACAGAAAAATTACTTAATATTATTAATATCAAACGATTGCAAAACATTAAAATTTAAAAATACTGAAAATAATAAAACAAATTTATTTTAAAAAATACAACAAAATTACAAAACATAAAAATTTTAAAATACAGAAAACAACTTATTTAAAAAAATACAGAAAAATTACAATTCCAAAAGATGTATTGAACAGAACACGTTCAAAGCGAACAACCAACTGATGTGTATTAATAAACATGCAAACAATATCTACAATATTAATTATAGTGAGTGGGAGTCATCAGTCATAACAATAAAGATGCGTTTACACGAGTCGACTTTAATGTTACAGATGGTGTGATGTGAAATAACGAAAAGGTCCGTTTAGTGCCTGTTAATGACTTCCCGTATTTTTAACTAGAAGTTCATTTACATTTAGCGTCATTCACTCTTGATTAAAAGTATGGTATGTTTTTAATTTTACTTTCGTTATTTACATTGGCAAAAGAAAATCGAGTGAGTGTTTCACACCAAAATTTTTTTGTACTACATTATAAATCAACTGAAAATGAGTTGGTAGTTTTAAAACACCCTGTATTTGTTTTCTTCTAGCTACATGAATATTCAATAGGTTTTTAACTATTGATGAATTTTATTCAATTTATTTATAATTTTCTCAATTTCTGAATGTAATGAGAATTAGATAATTTTATTTATCTATTCTAATGTAGTAATGGCTATCATTGCAATGACTCAGCCGTTTAATGACTAATTGCTAAGTATTCTTGTGTTTAATCATCCAAAACGCATTATGGTCATAACAACTATCTATTTGTAATTGCATTTTTTTGTAGTTTCAATATGTAGTAGTCTACTGTATTCGAATACTATTCATTTTATGACATACATCAACATGTAGTAGGATGTAGTCCATTTGAAATAGCATGATAGTATTATTACTTAAATGGAATAAACAACAGAGGGAATTTTGTAATTTGCTCGTACGTCAGTGCTACCACTTACGAGATATTTCTTTGTGTTAACTTTCCCTGTTAGTGAATTAAAGCGTTTTAAAAGATAAATTAACAATGGAAAAGAAAATAAATAATGATTTTTCCAATAACACACGGAAAATGGAAATCAAATTTATTAATTAATTGTTATTTTATTAAACGAGGTGTGGCTATTAAATAACGATACTGACGTGGTAAAAAAAGTATTTTTATTTTATACATAATCACTTATTGTCACTTTCAATATACACTCCTTCTCTGTCCCTACAACGCTCCATGTGAATTTTCCATTGTTGGAAACAGTGCTGGAAGTCATCTTCTGTCAGCTCCTTCAGGACACGTGCCGCTTTCATTTTTACAGCTTCCACAGACTCAAATCTTGTCCCTGTCAATGCAGATTTCACCTTAGGAAACAGGTAGAAGTCACATAGTGTAAGATCTGGTGAATAAGGTGGATGTTCTAACACTGAGATGCTGTACTTGGATAGGAACCTCTTGACAGATAACGCGGAATGTGCTGGCCCAATGTCTTGGTGGAGAACCCATGATTTGTCCTTCCACCTTTCGGGGCGTTTTTTCCTTACTCTTTGACGTAGTTTAGAAAGTACCTCAATGTAGTAATATTGATTAATTGTTTGACCTTCAGGAACCTAGTAAAGGTACACAATCCCATGGATATAAAAAAACAATCATCATTGCTTTAAATTTTGACTAGCTCATTCGAGCTTTTTTGGCTCTTGGTGAAGTTCGGCTCTTCCAGTGCTTGGATTGGCGCTTTGTTTCCGGATCATAAGTAAAAAACCATGTTCCATCACATGTTATTATCTTCTACTGTTCCCTGAGGTGAAATCTGCATTAAAAGGAATAAGATTTGAGTCTGTGGAAGCTGTAAAAGAAAAAGCGGTACGTGTCCTGAAGGAGCTGACAGAAGATGGACTTCCAGCACAGTTTCCAACAATGGAAAATTTGCATGGAGCGTTGTAGGTGTAGAGAAGGATTGTATATTGAAGGTGACAATAAGTGATTATGTATAAAATATTTTATTTATTTTTACTATTTGGGGTCGCGGAGCAAAAACTGTTGAGAATCACTGTCTAGAGCAACGGTTCCCAAAGTGGGGGAACGCTCCCCAAGGGAGGCGTGAAGATAAGTCATAGGGGCGCGGGACCTTGAGATAGCTTTGCCGTCCGCACGTCCAGTGCTGTTGCGATTCACGAGCCGAGTTTACAATGAATGTTTCTTAGAAAATGTGAAAGGTAGGTTAAAAAATGATTAAAATTTAATTTATTAAAAAATGTAATCTAGTATTTATACGTAAAACGGTTATTACATGATGGAAGTATACGTTACAGCGCGAATTCTATTCAGTAGATCAATAGGGAAGTTGTTATAAAGAAGTTTAATTAGTAAGGGAAATGAATTAGTTTTGTGAAATATTATTGCTCTTGTAGAAAAAAAGCCACCTGTTTTTACCTCACCCTCTTTATGGCCGACGTTTTTCTGTGTATAATATCGTGAGATTGTTGTAAGTTCCTACCTGTAACCATCTGCGCCAATGCCCTTGTTTTCCTTATGTTCTCGAATTACAGGGTGTAGGTACCACCATATCCGGATGTTCAACTGCATGGTTTGGTACCTTTGGATTATGTTGCGGTAGAAATATGTTCCCTATATCTAGGTTATTTTATCAGCTGTTTACACCACAACAGTTGGTTTGGTGTATTCTTTTTTTTTTTTGGTTTAACGTCCTACTGTTATGCAATTACTGCTAATGCAAACGATGAAGGATGAAATGATAATTTGTAACGTGTGAAAATATGCCGTGCCTGAATGGGATTCGAACCCAAGACCGCATGATGAGAGGCGAGCACGTTACCAACTACACCAATGCGGCCGGCGTATTCGTATGAATACGAATTTGGTGTATTCGTATGAGTTCCGTATTCCAATCGTCAGGAATAATTCCAGTCTTTTGGTGATTAATTTTTTTTTTTTACTTTTTTTTACCCTGTACGTATTGTGTGGTTCCAAGCTACGTGTAATTGCGGGGTGAAGGGTACGGGTGAGGTATAATGAATGAGTGACGCATGCTGGGTGAACAATTGTTGTATTACTCTGATACAAAACATTCGTTTTTAAACTTTCCGTATTTAACATATTTATTACATTTATTTATTTACATATTTTGATATAAATTGGTAAGTTAAATATTATGAATCAGACCAAAATAATAATTAATAACCCGGTAGGTATTTGTTAAATTAATGCGCCGGATGATAAGAATATGTTTTTTAGTTTACTATTTATATTATTACTTTCAGAGGAGATAACTCTGAATAGTGTCTTTTACACCTCTACCTCTCATATAATTGGCAGATCATGTGATAAAAAAACAACTACTTTTTTGTAGCCCTGGAACTAACAGATCGAGTACAAATAATTTAACACTCCACCTGCGCGTTATGGGCAAATAAATTAAGTTAAAATGTACAGTACTTATAAATTTAATTTCAGTAAATTCCTGGAACAAATACAATCAACATTTTGGTAACACGCTGTAATACATGTTAAAAAATACAACAGATACCGTTTGTTAGTCGTATTGTTTATCATTGTTTTATTTGATGAAATAAAATTAAACGGTATCATGATACATGCATATTTTATAAAAAATTGTATTTTTTTTAATATTAAAAGACTATCGAGCACAGAAATAGAAATAAATCAAAGTATTTTATACAAACCTGTTGACCTTGCCGTAACCTTGTATCATTAACATTGATGATATTACTTTTTTTATCTAGAAGATGCTGTAGTATTTATTTGTTTATTTCTGCGTGCATACAAAATGTAGTATAGAAAATGTGTTGAAAAAGTACGAGATAGTGTAGAAAATTACCGTCGCGTCATTGGACAGAGACCGGCTTTTGCTTCGGGTCATTGTATTATATTATTATTATTATTATTTTAAGCGACGATCATCGGACCACTACTTTCGTTCTTCAGGTCGCTTCGCTTATCAAAGGCTATTCTAGGACGTTGTACTTTTCATTCATTTTCCATCATATATTATTCAATGTCGTGTGCACGCGTGCGTTTTAAGTACCAGTCTATATTTTGTCTGGTTTCTAATATTATTATCTTTATAAAAGTAGTAATAGTAGCTATTTTCAGTATCAAAAGTTTTGTTTTTCAATTTTTATAATTAGTACGGACTATAATAACTAATGATTTTATTATTATATATTTTTATAATACGATTGCTCTACTTAAGAGGAGCAGACTGATTTTAATAAAAAATATTGATTTTTCAATTTTACCATATACTGATAGATCGTTTTCCCCTATTTAAATTGATATTATAACACGACATTTGTTGCTTTTTCTGTTGAGAAAAATTATGTTTTTACGGTGATGGGGTACGTGAAGTTTATTTCGATATTTATTCACGTTTTTCATTCTTGTAAATTGAGATTAATATAATAATGTTACTGCTCTTACGGAGATTACGGAGATCGCGTTCACATAAAAACAATAATTTCTAAAACGCATAGGAATCAGCTGTAAAGCTAGATAAATATTGGTGTGTTTTTGTTTGGAAGTTAATTCCAATTGGCAATAGGTGTTTCTGTTATGGTATTATGCTTTTACTATATCCGCATATTGTATTTTTTGACTTTAGGTACACTTATTTCAGGAACCATCCCACCTAGGTGTGTGAAATTTCACACACTACATTTTAGTACTAAGGTGTGTATTTACTCCAGAGGTATTTCAAAAATTTTGGAGTTTTTATTTTTTGGGTGTCTTTTTTATTAAAAAATGTGGGCTACATTTGAAAATATTTTTGAGAATAAAAATCATTTTTAGACTGGATAAAGATAAAAGAAAAAGCTCTGGTACAAATTTGTAAAAAAGTTCGGTAGATAGGTGTGCCAAAGCTCAGCTTTGTAGCTTTAACGGTTGATACAAAAAATCTACCTAAGTTTATTGGTATTGCAGGTATAGGGATAATGAAAATGGTCTGCACCCCTTAATTTAACATTACCATCCTTGTTCAGCTTGCCTTGCTATTATTTATTACCTATAATATTTTAAAATCGGTACTAAATAATTTATTGGCATCTATCCAATATCATTTTTCCTAATTAATTTTTTTTTGTCACCAGTCGTTAGTATTACCCTGTAATACCATCAACCTTCACCCTGTTAAATTTGTTTCGTTTTAAAATAAAACAACTTAAAATGTGTTTAAAATGCAAACGGTTTATGCAAATTATCTTTTAATCTATCACTTAAATAAAACATATGGTCGAATTATACAAATAGTTGTACGATTAGTTATAAATTTTAACAGTTACCAAACAAGTATATAAAATATTTTGTATGAATAACCCATTCATAATTTTAAAGTATAAAATCTTAGTTTATTTTTTTCAATTTTGATTATTTTATTGTACATTTGTTATGTTTTTTCTATGCGTTTTGTGAGAAATTTATTTGTCTTATAAATTTGTCAACATTATCATCTATATCTATATTTATTTAATGAGGTATTTAATGTTAAGGTTAACTACTATTACAGTATTATGTATGATTTTAAATATTTTTTACTATGTGATTGTAATTTGACACACATTCTACTGATTTAAATTATTGAAAATAATATAGTTCATTATATAAAGTTATCCCGTAGTGTTTTTCTTATTGATTTAAGGGGAGACTGTATTTTGTATCCCGCTAATGTTAAATTTGCTATTTTTTGGTATATTTTTCGTAAGATTGGTAAAAGATAGGAAAATGAAACTTTACACATTATAGTTATCGGGTTTCTTCTCGAGCTACTGATTTTTTTTGAATTTAATCTTTGGATCATATCATTTTTTTTTTAAATTACGAAAACTTAAAATTTTTACAAATTGTTTTCTACGTTTTTTGCGTATTGCCTCAGATTTTGTACAATTATTTACTTAATGAATGAATTAATTTCTTGGGTCTTTTCAGTTTTCTGTATGCCACTATCAAATCCGAATTCTCTGAAGGGTTGCACACTTCTCTTACTCTTGCGTTTTGCGCGCCAATCTGACTAGCAATATTCGTGCGTAATGTCAACTCCACTCCCATTTCACAGTTAATTTCTACACAGTACAATGAATTTTGCAGAGTTACTTAATAATATTCGGGCGGAGGAAGATGCTGCAGAATTTGTTCAGGAAAGGGGTTATTGCATAATCCCAGAAGATGTGACAACTAAAAAAGGTCTGTGTGAAACATTCACACGACTCTCTCTTCCCAATATAAATAGTTAAAAAATATACAGTAATGTAGTAATAGCAAAATAAAATAATCAAAATAGGAAAGAAAACAACAGAACCTGTATCAGATTACTAGATATATACTGGGTGGGTACGCGTGCGTGAGTGCTGTTTCAGTATGAGTATTCAGTTACGCAGGGAGTGGGAGAAATGAACACTTGTGCAACCCTTCAAGGAATTTGGATTTGATACTGATATACAGAAAACGGAAAAGACCCTGATTAAAATATTTGTGTCAGGTCCTTAAGTTGTACATAACTTAAGTATCAACTTTGTACGATATGGCATTCTTTAGATATTTTGGTCGCACGCACGCACGCACGCACGCACGCACGCACACACACACACACACACACACACACACACACACACACACACACACACACACACACACACACACAGACCAATCGCTAAAAATATGGTTTTTTTTGGTTGAGGGGGCCTGAAAAAGTGTATATACTACTAGCATGGCCCTTCGCGGCTTTGCACGCGAAAAATTGTACCTGCTAGATCGTAACGACTCTTCATTTTTGGGTAGGACAGATTCAAGCTATCAAAATAAAATATCAAAGCAATTGATCACTCACCAATTAAAATAAAATTAAAAATAAATTAAAGAAACACGGAATTTTACTTTTATAAAATATTCAACAATACAAAATCGTATCTACATAATAAAATACAACAAAATTATCATGTGATGTTGTCACTAGCTAATCCTTAGCACCACGTCGCTATTTGCTAAATCATATGACTTTATTTATGACAAATCTTTATTTGAATCACATCAGCTGGTTTAAAAGCAGGAGATTATCTAACCTCATAGAAGCCTTAATGTAGGTCATAAACAATATTTTCAACCCTTTAGGGCCAATTTTTTAAGGGTTTCAGTAGCCTAAAACCTGCACCGGCATCATAGCTACAACATAAAAAACTGCATGAAAATTGGTTCAGTAATTTAGGAGATAAAGGGAAACATACACACACACATACATACACACACCTCTTACATCGAATTTTATTTATATAGATTTTCGGTGAAAACTCGATTTCGAAAAATCTACATGAAAACAATACTTTACTTTCCTACATATTTATGTAAGACAAAATAAAATAAATATTGTTATACAGTAAAACCTCACTAATTCGAACTAATGGGGGGGGGAAATAAAGTCCGAATTATCGCGAATATTTGTTTACATTTAAAAATTAAATAATTTAGGCAATTAAAATTTTAAAAAATAAACGTTACTTGGCTGAAATATCGATGTTTAATGAATTTACAGTCCAGTGTATTGAAAAACAACAAAGTTAAAAGTATAGAAATAAAAATATTTACGGCACTAAACATATTGTTAAATAATAAATGTCCAGTGTAAAATGATATTTAATTAAAACACTGTACTTACGTACCGATTATTTGGCACTTGTTGAAGTAGAGGGTTGACAAATATCCTCAGGGATCATTTGAGGTTTCTTAGAAAAAAAACTTGTTATTTTTTTCTGTGATTCTTTGCTACACTGTTTTCTTATAACTTGTTGGCGCATCTCTCTTAGGACAAGATAATAGTCATTGAATTCCAGATTGAAGTCTGCAAATTCATTAAGTTTGTCTATGTGGTTTCGCACTTCACTAGCTTAAATTGTGGAACGTTTTCTTCACTGAGTATCCAATAATGTATTACAGGATGAAACAGTTTTTATTTGACAGTTAAAAGCTATTATTTTTTGACGTAGCACTTTATTAATTTTTAACTTAAAAAACTTCTAAAAAAATTAAAAAAGCTGCTCTTCTTGGAGTAGTCCGAAATATCGGGAATTCCGAATTAGTGAAGTCCGAATTAATGAGGTTTTACCTGCATTATATTAATTATTGTGAATTCTAGCAAAAAACTATTTCTAAATTTTGGTTATTGAAAAACCATATCTTAAAATGTTCATCTTACTGGATGCGTGCCAGGCTGAATTTAAAATAGTACATTTGTTTTAATTTTGTATGTACCTCATGTAACCCACGTTTATATTATCTAAACTGTATCTGCTTGTTGCGTGCACGTGATTAAATTATTGTACAGTTATAAAAAAAAACATAGATATAAAAATGCCGACACAATTATGATTGCGGATAACGTATTCCATGTTTCATGTCATTATAAAGAGGTCTTTGCCATTAAAAATAATTGCTATGAACTTGGTACATTTTCTAGTAATTTACATTTTGGTATCATAATTACTATATTTTAGAAATTATTTTAGTTTTATTTAAAGTTATAGTAATATTAACTACGTCGGATTTTATTACACTGTCCGTGAATTGAACCATGATAAATTATTTTCGATTCGGGTATCAAACCCCGGGTTTTCGGTTTAAAAATTGATTGAACCACCGCCCAGGTGGATCAATTTTTACTTTCTCTTGCCCTATATGAATATATTGGGAAGAAAAGTATTGTTTTCATTTTATTTTTTCAAAATCGAGTTTTCAGTAGATATACATGATTATAGGCTCTTCTGAACCTTAAAAAACACAGCGATTGGTCTGTGTGTGAACAAAATATCTCAAGAACACAAAATAGTACGA
Organism: Catonia carolina; assembly: GCA_035578175.1. Lineage (NCBI taxonomy): Eukaryota > Metazoa > Arthropoda > Insecta > Hemiptera > Achilidae > Catonia > Catonia carolina. The sequence continues at coordinate 28,150,636 of JAQMRL010000010.1, read as the reverse complement.
AGCTGGAACTTGCAACTTAAGTTAGATACCGCAACCGCAACCGATATGAATATTTTTATCAAAATCTGTCTACTGGAAGTAGTAGTATATTCGTGCCATTTTTCATTGTTGGAAACAGTGCTGGAAGTCATCTTCTGTCAGCTCCTTCAGGACACATGCCGCTTTCTCTTTTACAGCTTCCACAGACTCAAATCTTGTCCCTTTTAATGCAGATTTCACATTAGGAAACAGGTAGAAGATAATAACTTGTGATGAAACGTGGTTTTTTACTTATGATCCGGAAACGAAGTGCTAATCCATGCAATGGAAGTGCCGAACTTCACCGAGAGCAACAAAAAAAGCTCGAATGAGCAAGTCAAAATTTAAAGCAATGATGGTTGTTTTTTTTTGATATCCATGGGATTGTGTACCTTCACTGGGTTCCTGAAGGTCAAACGACTAATCAGTATTAGTACCTTGAGGTACTTTTTAAACTCCATCAAAGAGTAAGGAAAAAACGCCCCGAAATGTGGAAGGACAAATCATGGGTTTTTCACCGAGACAATGCGCCAGCTCATTCCACGTTATCTGTCAAAAGGTTACTAGCCAAGTACAGCATCTCTGTGTTATAACATCCACCTTATTCACCAGATCTTGCACCGTGTGACTTCTACCTAAGGTGAAATCTGCATTAAAAGGGACAAGATTTGAGTCTGTGGAAGCTGTAAAAGAGAAAGCGGCACGTATCCTGAAGGAGTTAACAGAAGATGACTTCCAGCACTGTTTCCAACAATAAAAATTCGCTTGGAGCGTTGTAGGTACAGAGAAGAAGTGTATATTGAAGGTGACAATAAGTGATTATGTATGAAATTAAAATTAAATTTTTTACAACGTCAGTTTTGCTATTTAATAGCCACACCTCGTATCTGTGTATTTTACCTTTTTTGCAATTCTTCACCTATTTTTGAAGGCACAAGTCGCCACTAATAAAGAGATTAGGGAAGAAAAGAAACGTGAGCAAAACATGAAGAAGTGATTAATATATTGATGCTTTCTCTATCATGCTGTCTCAGAAAAAGGGCTATTCGGAAAAATGACAGTTTTTCAGAAAGCGTGAGATGCTACTGATAAATCTTTTTAAATCTTTTAATCATTTTAATGCCCATAACAGACAGGTGGAGTGTCAAATTATGTACACTCAATCTGTTCATTGCAGGGCTACAATAAATAGTTCTGTTTCTTATCACATTTTCAGCCAATTAAATGACTGAATCATTTAAGAACAGAAGAGGTAGAGGTGTAAAAGACACTAATCAGAGTTATCTCCTCTGAAAGTAATGAATTTCATTATACAGCCAGACCCTGGGGTGAATGAAGTGAAGGTGTCATTTGCAGAGTGGAAAATGTGATTTTCGGAAGGTTCGGCATGCTGATAAGCGTACTTTTCCACTCAGTGAGGAAGGCAATGGCAAACCACCTCACTCCTCATTTTACTTAGTAAAACCTCTACAGGTTCCAACCAGCCTTTCGGCTGATGACCTTTACAACAACAATAATCATTTTACTAATTAATTATTCGTTTTCTTTTGTTACAGAGGCATAACATGTACGCAATGCGTTACTTCGTGTGTGAAACCTTGTGCCTTGCAAACATACTAGGTCAGTTATATTTCATGAATAGATTCTTCGATGGTGAGTTTCTTAGTTATGGACTTAGAGTAATGTCATTCTCAGAACAAGCGCAAGAAGAACGAGTCGATCCAATGGTCTACGTCTTCCCTCGTGTAACAAAATGTACATTCCATAAATATGGTGCTTCTGGATCGATACAAAAACATGATTCTTTATGTATATTACCATTGAATATTGTTAACGAGAAGACATATATCTTCATATGGTTTTGGTTTATCATTCTCGCTACATTATTGACATTACTGGTTGCTTACAGAATCATGATCATTCTCTTCCCAACGATTAGACCACGTTTATTAAGATTCAGAAATCGTTTGGTACCAATCGAAGTCGCTGAAGCTATCGTCAGAAAAACAGATCTAGGAGATTGGTGGATACTCTACATGTTAGGCCGCAATATGGATCCACTTATCTATAGAGAGGTCGCTGCTGAATTGGCTAAAAAAATCGAAACAGCCGCTAGCAATAGTCAATGATATAAGGCAAAAAAGTATCATCCTAATAATATTCCTAGCGTTTCTATTGCCATATTGGACGACACATAGTAACGCTAGTTATTATTTAATATTTATATATAAATATAGATATAGATAAATAAATAAATATATTATATATTTCTAGATTTGTTTATAATCATTTAAGGCTGTGATATGGTTAGTTGTTTTCAAAACCATTGATTTGTTTCTTGTAATTTTGGAACTGTCAAAATATTACAATATTATATTTTACTTACGTAACTTTTTGTTATGTTCGTTGATCGAAAGTTTTAATTGAAAATTTTTATCCTTCTTTTCCTAATCGAAGGAATTTTTAATCTCTCGTCAACTAAGATGTCTTCCTGATATTTCCCAGATCCTCATATTAATATATTATACAATTTTATCACGTAGAAAATTTAGGATGAAATTTTGTTCTGTAATAGAATTAAAATTTTGAAAATTTATTTGTAATTGTAAATTTTTATTTATGAGATTTCCAATTTCAAACAACGAATTTTGATTCCATCTAGACACAAAAATATCTTCTTTCTATGTCCATTATACTTTTTTTTGAATTAAATTATAATAGATGAATGATACTATATTTTCTGTCCCTTAAAGGAAGACTGTACTTTGTATTCCGTCAGTGTTAAATTTGCTATTTTTAGTTTATACACTTTCAAGTATATACTTCAATTGTGTTAAAGTATGTATGATACATACTTCCTTTTGTTGTCCACTGAACAATTTTTATCATAGGGAAATAACGTAAAAGGTTTTTCAAAATACAGTCTTTTGGAATCGTAATTCTGATTGTGATTTTGGATCATAATGCTTAAAAGTAAAATATTTATCTAAAAAATGTTAAGTAAATTCTTTCTCATAATAATATTTTTATTCCAAATTTATACAACAAAATTAAGTAATTTTTCTAATCAAAATATTGTTGAGACATATTAAACTAACTTATTTATTTATTCATATGTTAAATTTATTAAAATAATTGTAACTTTTTGGTTATAGAAAAATGTTCCAATTGTTTTATTACAAATTAGAACGATACTTTAAATAACAATTAGCAAAAATGGTTTTGAAAAACTACCTATAATGGTGCAGCCTTAATTTATTGGACGATGGTGCCCATTTTTAGGCCACCATTTGTTGTATAATTAATTTATTATAACTTTTTAGTAATTACAATAATAAATATCCCAGAAAACATCTCATATACTGCCATTCAAGACCAAAATTATTAACAACAAAAAACGCATAAATTATTTATTTAATCCGGGCCTGCCAATTTTGTTATGATTGATCTGAATTTTAATTACGTAATTTCGTTTTTTTTTTTATTAATAATATTTGTATTATTATGATTGTGAAATCTTTAATTTTTGTTCTATCTTATCATAGGATTTGTAGTAGAATTTATTATGTTATCTATTGTTATTCTTTCATTTTTAAAACTTTTTTTCACTTGTATTGTTTTAGAAAATTTAAATCGTTAAGTTTTGTCAACAAAATTATCTCAAATATTATTTAGTATTACGTCATACCATCTCAAAGTAATGTATGATGTGTTAAAATATTTGTATTTTTAATCATTTTTTAAAATAGTTATTTATTTGTACGTGTATTTTCTTCTGATTTTGATTTTATTTGAAAATAGTTTGTTTGATTTTTTTTAAAATTTACGTTAAAAGTGTTTATTTTAACGTTATCAGGTGTTTTTTTAATTAGTTGTACTTGTTAAATTGTGCTTAAAAGTATTTTGCCTAACACACATTATCATCTTAAAAATGTATAATGAGGGAAGTATAAGCAATTTAAGTTCCTTAAATGGTTGTTTGCATGAGGTGAAGTTAGTTTGCTCCCACCATACAACTAATAGTATTCTTTTGAATTTGAAAAACCCTCTCCATGTTACCCATACTAGAATTACCCCATACTAAAATATTATAACAGTTATGAGACAGAATTACACCATGATGTATTCCAGTTTTGCCTATAACAGGCAGGTGGAGTGTTAAATTATTTGGACTCGATCTGATAGTTCCAGAGCTACAAAAAATAGTTCTGTTTCTTATCGTATGTTCAGCCAATTATGTTGCTGTTTGTTGTTTAGGTCATCAGCCGAAGGGCTGGTTTGAACCTGTAGAGGTTTTTCTAAGTAAAACGAGGAGTGAGTTGGTTTACCATTGCCTTCCTCACTGAATGGAAAAGTACGCTTATTAGCATGCCGGGCCCTCTGAAAAGCACATATTTTCCACTCTGCAAATGACACCTTCACTTCATTCACCACAGGGTCTGGCTGTATAATGAAATTCATTACTTTCAGAGGAGATAACTCTGATTAGTGGTTTTTACGCCTCTACCTCTTCTATTCTTAAATGATTCAGTCATTTGATTGGCTGACCATATGATAAGAAACAGAACTATTTATTTTAGCCCTGCAACGAACAGGTAGAGTGTAAATAATTTGACTCTCCATCTGTCTGTTACAGGCAATCAGCTAATATATGACTGAAATATTTAAGAACAAAAGAGGTAGAGGTGTAGAAGACACTAGTCAGAGTTATCTCCTTGAAGAGTAATGAATTTCATTATACAGCCACCCCTGTGGTGAATGAAGTGAAGATGTTATTTGCAGAGTGGTAATTACGTGCTTTTCGGAGTGCTTGGCATGCTGATAAGCATAGTTTACCACTCAGTGAGGAAAGCCATGGTAAATCACCATACTCCTCATTTTATTTAGTAAAACCTCTAATGGTTCAAACCAGTCTTTCGGCTGATGACCTAAACAACATATCCCAGTTATGGTTGATTTTGCAAACAAGAAAGGATTGTGAATTTTATGACTGCGTACAACTTAATCCCCATGATGACTCAATCACATGTGTCTCACCTCAAATAATAGTGAAATCTATTGTAATAATAAGATGAGAATGTTTTGCAGATATTAACTGTCTCCGTTAATGTTTCTGATCAAATATTTCTGTAATATAAGTATTTCACGTATATTTACTTTTTATGCTATTAAACGTTAAATTTTTTTTACAATTAATTTAGAAACACCTGGTATTTAAAATTTTTGGCCTGTTTTTTTTTGAATTTTAATGCAAAGAAATATACTAAAAAATAAAAAAAAATTAACTATATACAGGGTGTACCACGAGTAACCTGACATATTTCTGAGGTGTATTCCTATCATCAAAATAATGAAAAAAGTTTATAAGCTGAAAAATTGAATAAAACAGATCCCAGTTCTGTAACTAAACAGGTCCCAGATCTGTAACTAAACACATCCCAGATCTGTAACTAAACAGGTCCCAGATCTGTAACTAAACAGGTCCCAGATCTGTAACTAAACACATCCCAGATCTGTAACTAAACACATCCCAGATCTTTAATTAAGCAGGTCCCAGATCTGTAACTAGAGTAGTTACAGATACACAAAGTAAACCAAATTTGATCTCGAAAAACTGTTTTCTTTATGGTTTGAAGTACCTGTTGTATTCTGTTTTTCAGCTCATTTTACATAAAATCGTTTAGTTTCACGACTTAATTAACACTCTAAACATTTCTGCAGGAGAACTGAAACCTGGATGAAAATGTTCGCCTGCTGTAACTCGCTAATAAAGTGATTTTGAACCTATGTTTATATGAATTTTTTTCATTATTTTTATAAGAGAAATACACCTCAGAAGTTGGTCGGGTTACTCATGGGTCATCCTTTATATAATATTTTAAAATACTACTCAAATTTTGCATGAAATTTTAATTCAGCTAAATTATATTAAATTTTTTTTATAGATATTAGTGATAAGATATTTCAAATGTTGATTTTACTAAAATTCATATATTCTGTTCCAATTAAGGAATATTATAATGTTATTATTTTGTTTTTTTTAAAATAATTTTAAAGTTTTAAAACTGTTTGTAACGGAATCAATAAATTCATAACGAACGAACGATTAACTAGCGAATTTATATTTACGATTAATGGGAGTTTAATAAAATATACAAAAATGTATTTACAAAATAAAGTGCCTTATTTTTCTGTAAAATAATTATATAAGTAGCTGCAATTCTAATATATTTAATCATAATATTCCATATTAATAGAAATGAATTATAAAGACGATTAAATTCGAAAAATTATTAAGATATCGCACAAATTTAAATTCTATTATAATATTTGATTGGTCTGTGATTAAAATATTTGTACATATTATCATAACGTTTTGTTTAGTTTTGTTTACAGGCACCATGGATTTTTACAATATCTATCCTGTTTATTAAATTATTATTAACATTTAATACCTATTTTTTTGTATTAAAAATTTCATGTCTGTACAAAATATTAACAAACTTGTAAATTGAGATTTTAATTATGTTTAATATTGAATTAAAAATCAGAATGATCTCGGTAATTATGTTATTTAAAATTGTTATTTTGTTCGTAATCAATTTTCCATTGTTTGTATAATGAGTAGTGGTACATAATTTTCATGAGTAGTGGTACGTAATTTTCGCAGATAAATTATTAAAAATACAAAATAATAAAATACAAAAGCGAAATATTAATAAAATTTATTCGTAAAAACTTTCATAAAAAAATCAGTAATAAAGTTCAGTATTTTAATTTATTAATTGTTATTGCCCATAACAGATAGGTGGGTTTCAAATTATTTACACTCAATCTGTTTGTTTCAGGGCTAAAATAAATAGTTCTGTTTCTTATCACATGGTCAGCCAATTAAATGACTGAATCATTTAAGAACAGAAGAGGTGGAGGTGTAAAAGACACCAATCAGAGTTTTATCCTCTGGAAGTAATGAATTTCATTATACAGCCAGACCCTGTGGTGAATGAAGTGAAGGTGTCATTTACAGAGTGGAAAATATGTGCTTTTCAGAGGGCCTGGTATGCTGATAAGCGTACTTTTCCACTCAGTGAGGAAGGCAATGGTAAACCACCTCACTCCTCGTTTTACTTAGTAAAACCTCTACAGGTTCAAACCAGCCTTTCGGCTGATGACCTAAACAACAACAATTTTAATTTAATTAAAAGCTAACATTGATGAAGCCTACATTTTCTTCCTTTTTTAGCCGCCATTGCCTTTGGTATTTATTACTATGTTGTTTATACTAAAATATCTCTTTGCATCTACACTGTTAAATGGACTAAAGTAAAGAGACTTTGAATAGTTGCCTTTGCGAAGCTAAGGTAGCAGCATTTTGTTGCTACTAAAATTTTTATGACATCAACAGGGTTAATCACTTTAAGTATTTATCTATGAACATCCTGAGTTCATCCTGTGGTATGTCTTTGAAAAATTGTATTTTCAAGAACCTTTCAAGGGTCAAATTTATGTTCATAGATGAACTAGGTACGGCTGCTGCTACAAACGAACAAAAATTTGTCAGTGTGCTAGTAAGCTTCATTTGTCAGGCTGGAAGAATTTAATGTCCGCCTTCCACTGCAAAAGGGTAATGAGCATAAAATAGCTGAGCGAAACTGAGTAAAATAGTTTTATCCTTCCACTAAGAAAGATTTTTACAGAAAAAATATATTTGCCTTCCTCCGCCAGCGGGTTCGAAACTGGGTAGCGGAGTGAGCTGGGCGAGAAATGAGATGGGTGAAGTTGATGCTTTCATTACCAGCGGATTGTGCGAGGCAGCCACTTCATCTTTATTATCAAGCCTCCCAATCATTGGATCGAGCAAGTCGTGGTTAGTTTCTAGTGTGGTTTTCTTGATTGTTCATTTCTAGTGATAATGTCAGAAGATTCAAGTGATGATGACTACATGAATACAATAAGTAAATGCTTGTTACTCTATAGCCGGCCGCATTGGCGCAGTTGGTAACGTGCTCACCTCTCATCATGCGGTCTTGGGTTCGAATCCTATTCAGGCACGGCATTTTTTCATACATTACAAAAATCATTTCATCCTTCACCGTCTGCATTAGCAGTAATTGCAGAACAGTCGGACGTTAAACAAAAAAAATATTGTTACTCTATAATTATCATAAGAAAAATAGGCTAACAAACCAAGATTTTGGGTGAGCTACCACATTAGAGAGCCTGTCAAACATGATTTACTACGAATATTCTACGATTTACAAGATAATTATTTCATAAATTATTTTAAAGTCAGTAGAGAACAATTTAAAGAATTACTATCACTTATAAAAGAAGATATAAAGAAACAGAATGTAAACTTTAGAAAAGCTATTTCACCAATAGAAAAACTTGCTGTCAAGTGAAAACTGATGGGAAGTGAAGCGGACTACATTCCAAACTAGCATTGCAGAGCATGACCCAGCGGCCCCTTTTTGCTCGCTCAGTCCGCTCCGCTTATTCATCTGTTGGTGGAAGCACTTCTAGAGATTTGGTGTTGCAAGTCGAACGGAGTCCGTCCGAAATCCGCTCAACTCTGCGACCTCTTTTGTAACTCTTCCTACTCGTTCAGTCCGCTCCGCTCACTCTTTTTATAATGGAAGCACTTGCATGACGTTAAACCATTGCGAGTTAAATGGAGTCCGCTCTGCTTGCAGTGGAAGGCAGGCTTAAATTGTCTAATTTACTCCACAAAATATGCACAAATGAACACATTTTGTGTTTTTGAGGAAATCCTTGGATTTCACAAAAATGTATTAAAAATTAAAAAATTGTATTTGTAGCATATGTTGGTAAATTTCACCTTTATTCTCATCTGTTTCGTAAATAAGAAATTTATGTACCACTATTAATGAGATAAAATTTTACTGTATTTTGGCACAAATATAGCATACCATATTAAGGTGATATATTGAGGCAATTTTGAAGTTAGCTCAATAAATTTATCAAAAGATTTGTTTTATTTTTTTATTAGAGGTTTTTCTTATACTAAAATTATAAAAAATATAGTTTTAACTGGTTTTTCCAAATAGTTTATTAGCAGCTAGTGTTAGCCTCGTGGGAACTATCACTGATGTGCTAGTTGGTCCTGCTAGTACTTGTAGCTAGTTAACTAGCATCGTGGGAAAAGGCCTTTAAAGAGAAAATGCCAAGTCAATATTTTAATTACTTCTTCATGTTTTTTCACGTATCTTTTTCTCCCTCAATTTCTTCATTCTTTTGAATCTTTCCTTCTTAAGTTGTTCAATGTTTTGTGGGGTTCACGTCTCTTCCTTTCATTCTCTATCCTGAAGAATACTCTTTGGGATTTTCCTGAAAATTTCCATATTCTGTATGTCTTCTATGTACATTTTTGTATCTTTAAGGTCATTCAATGTTACTGTAAACCATGCTGGTTTGATATTAAGATTTATCATTTTGAAAATTTGTTTTGTAAATCTGCTATCATTTATTCTTGCCACCTGTTTGAAAAATATAAGTCCTTTTCTCATTATATGAATTATGTTTTCAGTTTTTTTTTTATACAGCAGAGCTCTTTTTAACCGAAATAAAGTGGGTGAAGACATTTTGGATAACATAATTTTTTTGAAAATCCAAGGATGCTATCGCTGTCTATAATTCATAGACTATTAAAAAGCTAAAAATCACAAAATTTAAAATAAGGAGACATATTTAATGAACAATAAAATAAATTATATAAACTAAACTACAATACTAAAATAAACTTTGTTCATTCAAAAATTATATTGTTAACACAGTATGTATTTAAATTCATTACTCTAATGTATTTTTACTTACAAAAGTTGGTAAATTTTTTTCTGGACAATGTCTTCACTGAGTTTGCGAACTGCTATGAACAATGGCATACTCTACTTGTACAGTTATAACTTACGTGTTTTATTATAATTTATTCGTGGTGTTACTGAAATGCTGCCTTTAAAATTTAATAGGCCTATTTTGTAAACTTCAAACAGTTACTTGAAGCATGTTTTATGTTTACATACCATATTAAAATGTTTATTTTTGGGTTGTTTTACTATTTTGTTTTTTACACTGAAATTGTTTCGGATAACCCAAGTTCAGTTAAAAAGGGTTAAGCTGTAATTCTTTTTTTAAACTATTGTAATTGTCTTCATCCTTCTCAGGCCCTAGAATGTTCTAAACTATTCTCCTGTCTATAATTTAACTTTTACTGTACTATGATATTTCAGTTTAAAGATTTAATTTTGTAATGATAAATTACCAATGTATAATTCACATTTAAGAAATTTTTTATTTTGTCTTATGTACACAATTTTTTGATTATTGTTAAAAATATTGACGAATTAGCATTGATGTCACTTACTTTACTTTAAACAGAGTGGTGTATATTCCCTAAAGATGGTATTGCTTCTTCATCCCTAGTTTACATTTCAATCTGTTTTGCTAGTCAGCACCTCCAAATCTCTAGGTGACTTTGTTTCATGGACCCTTACTCTTTAAACTCACTTTAGGTTACTTCTCTATCACCTTGTAACACGTACCCATTTTAATACTTTTTCATGAAAAATTGTACATTATTTAATGGGACTGAATATATTATGTTTTCAATTTATTGTGATTTATTGTAGTAATAATATGTACAATTTCTTTTTCCTTTCCTTAGTTTGTTTAAAGTCACATCAACTACTTTGATTATAAGCAATTGTTATGGGTTGAGGTACAGATTTGGTGGATTTTAACGTGTAATAATTCCAGAACATTATTGGGAATTGAACCCCGGACTTACCATTACAAATCATTGTAAAATACTGATAAATCTGTTCACCTACCAAAAAAAGGATTTTTATTTTTATTTCAATAATTTTTTATATTACTCAATTACTAATAAATTTCATACTGCCTTGAATTTTTAAATTCATTCACAAATATAGCACAAATGTAATGTAATTACGTGCCTTTTTAAATGCATTAATTTTCCTTAATTGAAAAACATATAACTGCCATTTGATAGTGATATTTAAATAAATAATACTTGTGCCTATCTTTAAAACAATCTGAATTTTTTTCCAATTAACAATCACAGACTTCATTTGATTACTCTTAAAAAAATAATACAATATGTTCGTACAAAAATGTTTTGAGTCTTAAAAAAATTATAGTTGTTAAGTATTTAGTATAAATTACAAAATATTATTTAATGTGCTTTTTAAACTGAAATTTAATACGAAGGAAAAGTAATACAGTTAAAGACTGGTTTAATTGATATTATTTTCAACCAATTTAATGCCTTCTTTATCGTGGAATTTAAATAATTAATATATTATATAATATTATTAGCTGCAAAAATATAACTTTTATATTATTATAAAATTATTTATGAATGAATTATATATATATATATATATATATATTTATATAGTGTCTGTCAAATGTTTAAGGACACCATGAAAAAAACAAAATTTGCCACATCCCAGTGATATTCACTGACTTGCGGCCCATTTTTAGATTTTCAAGTTAAGAAACGTAAAACTCGCTATTAGTAAATTTAACAGCATAAATGACAAGTGGCAGGAATCAGTTGTTCGTCAATGCTACCAGCTTCTCAGATCCCAATTGAATGACAATAACTGTTTGAAATTAATAAGGCGACAATTACAAACACAGCAAAGTTAGAAAAACAGGTCTTTTTTATCTGCAGAGTTAAAAAATTTATGCATTCAACCCTGTGACCAAGATGAAATGTGTTTTTTTGTAAAAAAAAAGGGGACTGGCCCAAAGTGCCTTCCCTGCAAGTCCCAATTCGTTAGTCTGAGTGTAGCCATTCGAAAGTTATAACATTTCTGAATTAAAATTTGATGTACATTTGACTTTTTTTTGAAACGGGAAAATACAATAATTAGTTCTATAAAAGATAGAGAAGTCGAATATGTGCTGAAATACTACTAATTTTAAGGGCTATTTGGCTAATATTTTACAATTATATAGTTTAGCAAATGTGTAAGAACAAAACCCAATAATGTGAAAAGTAGCGGTGTCCTTAAACTTTTGACAGACACTGTATGATATATAATGTAGGTATTTATATTTGTTGTATGTATATAATTAATTTTTAATTTAGTTAAGTTTGTTTTAAATTGTTTATATTATTTTTTAAATTTAATAATCATTATTATGGTATTGAAAATTTATTAAATAATTATGAGTGAACAAATAATATTTAGTTATTTTTTTTAGTGTGTAAATTAAAAAAAAATTGTATAAAACACAAAATTGTGGTTTTTTGGTTCGTGTGTATATACATTTTCAAGAATTTTCTTGTGTACAGTCAGAACTTTTTAATTCAGATCTCAAGGGACCGTTATTTTATAATGGAACTGAAAAATATGTATAAAAATTGCATGATTATTAAGAATTCATATTAAATATTTTGTAATATTACAAAAATATTGTTACAAATTTGACTGGATCTCATTTCTGTTGCCTGCAGTTGGCTTTCTTCTCTTTAACCGACTGTCCAGATGTCACTTCCAGAAACTAATACAAAACAGCAATTTTCACTCCATATCCTTCCTTATTTTTGTTCTAGATTACAATGAATAATTATACATTTTTGTTCAAATGTATGTTTAGTAAAACTTCATTAATTTGGAATATACAGTGGAAGACAAGTCCGAATTAGTAAAATTCCGAATTAATAGAGTTTTTAAATACAGTACTACTACTTTATATTAGAACGTTATGATAAAGTGGTTAAATTTGTGATGTCACGCTTAATAAATAGATTATTGGAAAAGGACGGAAAAATAACTTTAAAACACATTTCATTCCATTTAAATTAATTACAGTATTTATTATAAAATAATATTTAATCATGCCCAAACATGAAACATAATGAAAAATTATTCTACAAAACAAACACTGCTACTGGTATTATCATCAATTGGATAAATAATTCAGTATGTACTGTGTATGAAAATATGTTCAGTTTAAAGTAGCCTACATTATTGTAATTACAATATTCACTGATTTTACACTAAGTTATTTACTTCCACTTGTAGATAATTGATCAAAATTGTCAGATTTGCTATCTTTACTTTTGGTAACGGGGATGAAACCGTTCGAAATTTTTATTTCATAACTTCTTTCTTCATTTCTTTTAACATTAATTAAAACTATTGCAAGGCAACTTTAAAAATTGTATTAGTTCATTCAGGTGTTGCGAAACTACAGAAAGCTTAATTTTTTTAATATCAATTTCGTCGTCAGTACCATCTTCTTTTCAACATCTGTCTCTCTTTATCTGGGCTACAATCCAACTTCATTTAAGTTTTCTGTTTCAAATTCATCTTCATCTATTGCCAATAGATTTTTGCCAATCTGCAAATTTAGCAAAATTTCCCCCAAATTACCAATCTGTAAGCCAATAATTTGGCTTATTTCCTGGACGTCTCCAGTACCGAAAGCTCCTCTGAAAGTTCCATCATCTAGCCCCTCAAGACCAAAGTCACATTTCTTATTGTACAAGAGTTTGTTCCAAGGATGTTTATTGATGACCCCTACCTAGTACCTAATTGACAGTCCAAATTACCGAAAATCCAAAATCATTGAAATTTTATTGTATCATGATATTAAAAGTATGTGAAAAATTTTTTCATAAAATTAATACTTCTCATGAAATTGTTTGAATTTAGAAGATAATGTAATTTGGTTTACAGAGGTTTGAATTAGAGATATTCAACTGTATAATCAAGTTCTGTCGCATGTTGATTTTAAAACATTCCTCAAAAATTTTTGATTGTAGTTTTAAATAAACCACAAGATTATGATGATTGTTTATTAGTTTAATAAAATTGTATAATTTATTATTATTATATTTTTTATATTTAGTTACATTTGTTGTAATTATCATTGTTATTAATAAAAATGATTGTATGTATAAATTAAATTAATTAAATTTTTTGTTTAAAGTGAATTAATGTTAAGACTGAGAATGTTCAATTAAATAATTTATTGTGATTCATATTATTATTATTATATATTATATTATTAATTAATTTTTAAAATAATAAAAATATTAGTGTAGTTTAATTTGTAATGATTTATTATTGTATAAGTATATACAATAATTTTTATTTGTAGTTTGAAAAGAATGTGTAAATTATTATACAATAATTAGGTAATAAACACCAATTTCTATTTATACATAATTATAATATAGTAAAGGAATTTGTATAACCTAACCTGTCAGCTTGGGATTTGTAATCATCTTTTGTATAATTTTATAATATACTCGTATTCGTGTTCTTTCATTAATGTATTATATACAAATTTTGATATATTATACAATTACTGTAATTTAAAACATTATACATTTTTATAAAAATTTTGTACTTTGTACTATGTTGTAATAATGTAATATTTTTACATAAAAATAACTGTTTTAATTTTTTTATGTAATAGATCTACACCATGTTAATTATTATCAAACATTTGAAAACTTTAATTTGTTCTACAATGATTTCCGGCTCACTTCATTACTTTGTAATCCACTCGTAATAGAAAGTCATTTGAATTTTTTTTAGTTATTCTGCTAACTCTTTGTATCCCAGCATCTGAATCGTTGGACATTGAATAAAATGTTATTGGGCATTATATTTGCACTTATTTTTTTATAAATTTGTGCCAAAAACTATTAGAATTTATAATATATTCACAAAAATGTCATTGTTAAAAGTTTGTTATTTTGTTAACAAAGAAAAATTTAAATGTTTTGTTGCTATGATGATCTGCTTATCATCTCCATTAGTATAAACAAATTTTTTTTTTAGCTTTTATTTGTTATCGGGAACTGTACATTATTGATGACAACTACCCAACTTGATCGTTGTATTTTTTGAAGTGAATTAGGCATGAGTTTTAACAGGGACTCCCAGTAGAGTTTGTTCATGGATGGCTGTCAGCTGGTCACCATATAAAGTCACTTGCCCAACTGGTGTTACTTAACAAATAATAGTACCTTTCTACCAGCTGAATGACTGGGCTGCCCCGGTGGCCAATAAACAAATTTAAAGATTTTCCTGAAAATATTAAATATATCTTCTATAGAAATTAACTCTTTTTTTTGAAAAGTAAATGGATTTCTTGAAATATGCCCTGATATTAGTTATTTTAAAGTTATTTCACTTTTTCTCGAATTCGGATATTTCATTGTAGGTATAAAACTATGAAAATAATCCAAAAAAAATTCTTAAAAATATTATTATAATATAGAAAGTAAATAAAGTGCAGCGTTTTAAAAAGTAGCATTGTTTTTCTTGAATAAGATGCAAAAGTTTTGGTTTGTACTAGTTCAAATAACTCTTGGAACAAAAGGGTTTAACAAGTTACTAAATATGATTTCCAGTAAAAGCTGTAAATAATTGTGGATTACTGGATATTCATATACATACACGTGTGTGTATGTTTGAATAAATGCCTAGGGAAATTTAAAAAAATAAAAAATACTGGTTGATGTAATGATCAATGCAGTTGTCTTCTATTCAAAAACTCCCAGTTTGAATCTTAGTCATGTCTGGCATTTTTTTCATTTTTGTATCAATTCAGCAAAATACTAAAATTAATTGAGGTGAAAAACTAGATAATTTTTTTATAATTAAGATTTTCTATTGAATGTTGTTATTATTTATTTTTTAGTTTGTTTTACATCAATTGCCATGGTTATTAATGACTTCTATGAATGACATTACAGAATCAGTGGGTTTGTTATGTGTAATAATTCCAGACCCTTGCTGGAAATCAAACCTGGACCTTCCACTTTTAAAAGTGCAGCGCAGTCTAGCACTCAAACCTTTAAGAGACGACCCAGAATTATTTTTATTAAAAATTTTTAATTTCATAAATAAGTATTTAACTTCCAAATTACTACATTTGGCCTTCATAGCTATATAACATGTTATAATCTAAAGTGAGTTCCTATTTAAATTTAATTTGAAAAATAATAAAATTAAGGTGATCTTCATTCAATTTTCTGTTTACACATGGTGTAGTAATTCATTTAATGTTTAAAATTTGTGATTTTCCTCTGGAATTTATACAGTTAAATAATAGTAAGGCATTAGATTACTGAATGACAATCTTGCCAATGTAAGCATTATTAAAATATCAATTATTCCAGAGGAATAACAGCATAATTCATGAATAAGTAAAACTTTTGAATAATAATTCTAAAAACAATTATAATCGTAAAATTAAAATATGTAATAAAAATAATATTCTTAATTGTGTGCCTGTATTTTAACTATTATAAAAATATATTTAAAGACTGTTTTATGTCCTGTTCAGTTTTTTTTATAAATCAATTAATTTTTAAATTGTTTCAAAGAACAAAATCAATTAAAATTAGATAAACCGTGCATAGTTAGTTCTTAGTTTAATTAATTATGTATTAATTATACAAATTGAAAATTTTAATGATGTAGAATCGTTGTATAAATATATTTTATTAAGTTTATTTTAATTATTTAATTACAATTAATTATTTCATTCAGTTAATTGTATTGTTCTATTGATTTATTATTATATGAAATTTGTATATGAGTTATTATTATGTATGTTATTACATTTAATAATAATGATGCATTGTTTATAAAAAAAATTTTTTTTAGTTTTATCCTCTTACCAATTTTTATCTTCTTCTTCCTATTATTGATTAGGTTGCAGACCTATTCCGGCATCCATCTAGCCACCCATTACCCTGGATTGTGCTGTCCAATCGGCATGTAACTTCTGACCAGTCTAGGAATCCTGTGTGGAGAATTTCTTTCACCATGATCGGTCCATTTCCTTCGGTACTCAATAATTTAGTTATCTCCTTAAGAGGACACACATCTAACTCTCGCCATATATCCGCATTTCTGAAACTGATCCAGTCAATTCAGCCCCTAATGAATCTCTAGAAGTGCATCTCTGCCAACTGAATAAAATTTTCATATTTCTTCTACCACACCCAGGCCTCACTGCCATGTGTCAGTTTTGGGACATCCACTATCTTATAAAACTTCATTAATGTGCCCTTCCCTTTAAATTTTGATATATTGTACCACAAATCCTATTAAATCTTTGAACTTTTTTCTGGCACATTGTTGTCCTCTTCATATGACGTCACCTTCCAAAAAGGCAAAGTAGCTAACATGTTCGAGAATCACTTCATTCTCCATTATCTTTGTCTTAAATGGATATTTCCTCTAAAGGGCATCACTTGCCAAATTTTGTTAAGTGTTATTAAAAAATTAGTAGGATAGTTCTGTGGCTCCAGGATAAAAATAGGGTTTCCAGTTTAAAATTTGAAAAAGGATGACTGATGGATCTTAAGAGGAGGATTTTCCTTAAAAAAGGAGAAATTCTTTTTCACTCCATGGATTAGGTAGCTAGGCCATTTCTAGAAACCATCTCCTTCTTGGGCATTCAACACTCCTCTTGCTAGTTGCCGGCCTCATTGGCGTAGTTGGTAACATGCTCGCCTCTCTCATCATGCGGTCTTGGGTTCGAATCCCACTCAGGCATGGCATTTTCATACGGTACAAAAAATCATCTCACATTCACAGTTACAACCCAACGTCATCGCTAATGACCATAGGAGTTGATGCGACGTTAAATAAACAAAGAAAATAAACTCTTGCTAGTTGCTGAAAATAAACCGTTTGTTGCTGTCTCTTGTAGTTTCTGACATCTGGGTGTGATGGACAGAAGAACAAAACAAAATGATAGATGACAATTTTAAAAATTGCCACCAATTACTGAAGTTTTATAGATTTCGGCTGACGATGAAGGTCTTCAGTTTAGAGATGAGGAAATAGTTTAATTCATTCAAGAATATTGTTCTTATTAGGTAATCAGCTGAATGGCTGGTTTGAACCCCTATAGAGGCTTCACTAAATAAAATAAGGAATGAGGTTATTTGTTTGCCTTTCTCACCGAGTAGAAAAAGTATGCTTATCAGCATGCCAGGCCCTCTGAAAATCATATAATTTCCACCCTACAAATAACGTAATCTAGATCATCCGATGGGTGTTAATATTTAGATATCAATTTTTATTTTGGCATGCCATATTTTTTTGGACTTTCCTAAATGCAATTTAAATATCCCCATAAATGAATTTGTTTTTTATTTACAGTGAAGTGATCTTGACCATCTGGTAAACTAATTTAGTTAAATTAAGGTAACCAGTACCCCCCCCCCCCCAAAAAAAAATCAATTTTGTTTTTATATTTTTATATAAATATTTGGTAATTTCTGAGCATTTTGATACCAAATTTATGTTTTTCCAATTTTAATTTATTTACAAATTTTTTTAAATAGTACTGCATGAAAAAAATTGTCCCTTTTGAGTTGTTGAAACATTTTGCATAGCTAGTTGTCTTTTCTTATGTCAAAAGACCATCAAGGAAAACAAAAAATACTCGCATAAGCATTCACTGCCTACTGCTGTACTACTAGATGTTATCAAACCTGTCTTAGGTGATCTGTCTCTAACTGGTTTATTACAAAAATGCCTTCATGGCAACACTCAAAATATAAGCGAGTCATTCAACCATATCATCTCGAGTAGAATCCCCAAATCTGTATTTGTTGGCATTGACACCATGACATTAGGTATTCATGATGTCATTTCAATCTATAATGATGGTAATATAAGTAAGTGTGACGTTATAAAACAATTAGGAATAAACCCAGGAGCAAATATTGTATCAATTTTGAGTAAAATTGATTCATGTTGAATTTGCAGAGCAGAAAAAAATGTGTGAGGATATGAAAAAAAGCTCGCTGAAAGAACAGACGTGTGAAGAAGAAATTATGAAACATAAAAGGAATCCAACCCAGATTATGGAGTAGGGTTGTTTTAAAGCAGGTAGCATATGACAAACTTTGTACTAAATGTTATTCTTGTCTTTATTTGCATTTTTCCAAAAATTATGATTTTTCTTATAAAAACCCCGTTTTCTCAAAAACTATTTGACCGATCTGCTTCAAATTTTTTTGTGGTAATTATTGTCAAAGAGGTGGAGTTATACCAGTAGAATTATTGATATTTACTAAAAAATCAAATAATTTTGTCTTATCTAAAGGTGTTTTCTGAGTAAATTTTTTTTACAAATAGAAGAAAATTAATTTTTTTTTCTTTCTGTAAATTTTGATGATTGTAGTGGTATTATTTTCAAATAAAGAGCTGAAGAGCCTCTCAAAATTTCATGTTTGTAGCTTTTGTATTTTTTTTAGAAAATGGGTCATAAAGTTAAGAGATTGAAATATATGACAGGTATTGGTGTCCTTAACAAGTTTGCATAACAGTTTACCAAATTATACAACCAACATCACTTATATGAAACCAAAAACTATATTATAGTTTCGCCTTAAGATATTTGAAGCCTACTTAGATAATATTATTGTAGTTTAAAGAACAAGTACAGATGGTTGACCAGTTGTCCTTTTCCACTGTTATAATTGTACAATGTTCAAGTAGGTTACATTTAAAATCCTTAGACAGAACAAATTAATCTATTTGTGCAAGTAACCATACTACACTTTCTCCAAACCAATAATAAAACTGGATGACATGATTTTATTTCCATTGGCCATAATAAGTAAACAATTAAACATGTTTTGATATCTTTGTTTTAAAATAAACTCTTCGTGATAAATTACTGTAGTTAATTTTTAATTATTTAATTAGGCCGACTTAGTAACTTGTTTTGACAAGTCATATTTCTTCTTGATGATAAAATCATTTGATATTTAATCAAGTCATTAACTACTGCCCATAACAGACAGATGGAGAGTCAAATTAATTACTCTTAATCTGTTCGTTGCAGGGCTAAAATAAATAGTTCTGTTTCTTATCATATGGTCAGCCAATGAAATGACTGAATCATTTAAGAACAGAAGAGGTAGACGTGTAAAAGACACTAATCAGAGTTATCTCCTATGAAAGTAATGAATTTCATTATACAGCCGGACCCTGTGGTGAATGAAGTGAAGGTGTCATTTGAAGAGTGGAAAGTAAGTGCTTTTCAGAGGGCCCGGCATGCTGATAAGCATACTTTTCCATTCAGTGAGGAAGGCAATGGTAAACCACCTCACTCCTCGTTTTACTTAGTAAAACCTCTACAGGTTCAAACCAGCTTTTTGGCTGATGACCTAAACAACAACTAACTACTTCTAGTTTATAAAATGTTAATAACACAATTCTAGAATCTTGCACCACTGTTTAATCTTTGCATTATTGTACTGGTTAGAATCGCTGACCAAATGCAAAAAAAATAGACAGGAAGTAAAATGTTGGAAGTATTCACGATATGGATATACCGCAAAGTATTGAGAGTATTGTGAATGAATTGTAATATAATAATTCCTAATATGTGTAGTCTACGTTGCAATCTGTTCAATTCAGAACAATAACCAACCTCGTGACCCAATGAGATGATGATGATGATGATGTGTATGACGTGTAAATGAGGTGTAGTAATGTACACACTCAGGTCGACCATTCCTGAGAGAGTATGGTTAATTGAACCCCAACCATCAAAGTACACCGGTAACCACTATCTAGAATTCAAATCCGTATAAAAGTAACTAACTTTACTAGGATTTGAACCAGGAACCTTCGTCTCCGAAAATCGCTTTTGAACAGCTGATTTTGGCGACGACTTTACCTCTAGACCAACCCGGTGGGTCAATTGTAATATAAATGAATTTATTCTTGTTTGAGCTTATCACTTATCAACTGTACTATTTTCCTGGTATGTCCAGAAAATAGTACAGTTGATCCAAGTACAAGGTGGGCCAATGACCACAGTAGGAACTTCTATAGCAGTAAAAATTCTGTTCCTAGTATTGGCTTGATCAGGCTCAAATGTCTATTTCACTTACCATAAAAGTGATGCCCATATTGTTGCTTTTTATACAGGTTCAAAATTGTAAAATATCTTGAAAAGTTTGTATCGCTTGAAATCTTGTGTTTGCACTTGATCTACTAGTTCCAGGGCTACAAAAGTAGTTCTGTTTCTTATCAAATGATCAGCCAATTAAATGACTGAAGCATTTAAGAACAGTAGAGGTAAAGACACTAGTCAGAGTTATCTCCTCTGAGAGTAATGAATTTCATTATACAACCAGACCCTGTGGTGAATGAAGTGAAGGTGTCTTTCGCAGGGTAGAAAGTAAATGCTTTTCACAGGGGCTGGGATGCTGATAAGCAAACTTTTCAACTCTGTGAGGAAGGTATGATAAACCACCTCACTCCTCATTTTACTTAGTAAATCCTCTAGAGGATCAAATCAGCCTTTTGACTGATTACCTAAACAACAAATAACGTGTTTAATGATTTGGTCATGGATATTAGTTATGGAAAATTCTTATGAACATGGAATAAAAAGTATATGAATAAGACGTTTGTATTGTTAATAATGAGTAAAACAATTCAATTTCTTTTAGAATTTATTGTGACTGCCAAATGTGAAATTTATGTTCACACTATGAAAATTAAATATATCCCAAATTTATTCGAAATATATTTTTGTAAGTCTCTGATTCTATTAAAAATTATTTATACATTAGTCCATTGTTCAGTTGTAGATAAAAATGTTCATAAATATAAAAATCCCTTTCATGAGACAATGCGTCTCATTTTGTTTTCAAATTCTGATTTGATTTTTTGACTTCCACTTTTGGACCACTTCTGGTCGAAAATGGATTGTCAATTTCAGTGATTTCTGTATCTACTCTTTAAAAGGAATTAAATGACCCTATTTTTGTTTCCAAATTCTGACTTTTATTTCTTGACTTCCGGTTTTGGGCCACTTCTAAAGCAAAACTTCAAACCCAATTCAGGCCCTCAAACTTTTCGTGTAGATTACGAATTTGGAAACCATTTGTTGCTATCTCTTGTAGTTTCTGACTTTGATTTCCAGACTTCTGGTTTTGTGGCACTTCCGGTCAAAACCGGAACTCCCAACCCAATTTAGCTCCACTAACGTTTTTATATAGATTACGAATCCGAAAACCGTTAGTTGTAGTTTCTGACATCTGGGTATGATGGATTGATGAATAGACAGACAAAACAAATTGATAGATGACAATTTCAAAAATTGCCTCCAATGATGCATTTATAACAATTACAGCTTGTAATGATGGTAATAAAATTAGCTTTCCGTTTGTTAATAAGTTAGCTCCATAGTGTAGTGTTAGTGCACTAGCTTACAACGTGGAGGTCCCAGGTTCGATTTCTAGCTATGGTCTGGAAATTTTCACAATTTAAAACCCACAATTACATCACTTACCGTAATCGCTAATAACTGAGCTGTTGATATGACTAAATAAACGAAAAAAAGAAAGCTGTAAAAACGTACAGTAATGAAAAGGAGCCTTGAGAGGATGTTTATTGCAACAAATAATTATAAACTTTTAAGTACAAGCTATAAATGGAGTGAAGGGAATGTTCAAAGCAGCAATAAAGATTCTGAGAGAACAAATAAATTTACTGTGATTTATAGATGACATTTGTATTTTAAAGTAAATAAATAAAGAACAGGAAGACAGTAATTTGGAAAGAAAGAAGTAATGACAAAGGATACTATATTGAAAATAACAAATGTAGAACTAACATGAAGTAAATTTGCGCTGTAGGTGTTTTTAAAATAGTAATAATTTGTAGTGAGATTAGACAGGAAGTTCATGAATTTGGATACTCATGCTTTTTTAATACATAAAATTGGATATTGTTATAATTATACATGAATTAAAACTACTTGTAACCAAATATTTAAAAAAAAATAAAGATAAATTTTTTTTTAACCTAAAGTATTCAATATTTTTCAGTGTAAAATGGTGAACTTATAGCCATTTAGAGAGAGTATGCCAAATAAATATTTTAAATTACTTCTTCATGTTTTGTTCACGTTTATTTTTCTCCCATAATTTTTTCATTCGTTTGGATCTTTCCTTCTTAAGTTGTTCAATGTTGTGGGGTTCACTTTTTTTTTCTTTCCTCTTTCCACTGAAGATCACTCTTTGGGGTTTTTTCTAAAAATTTCCCAATTCTGTATGTCCTCTATGTTGATTTTTGCATCTTTAAGGTCATTCAGTATTACTGTGAACTATGCTGATTTAATTTTGAGATTTATTATTTTATAAAAAATTTGTTTTGTCAATCTGCTATCATTCATTCTTGCCACATATTCGAAAAAAACTGAGTCTTCTTTTACTCATTACATGGATTATGTTTTCAGTTTTTTTGTATTTATTTTTGCTTTATCTTGCCTATATGAATATAATATATAGGAAGGAAAGTATTGTTTTCATGTCAATTTTAAGAAATCGAGTCTTCCCGGATCTACACGTTTTCAGACCCCCTGAACCCAAAAAACGTTTTTAGCAATTGGTCTGTGTGTGTGTAAACAGAATATCTCAAGAACGGAACATCGTACGAACTTGAAACTTGAAACTTAAGTTACATACCACTACCGGACCCGACACGAACATTTTCATCAAAATCGGTCAACCGGAAGTAGTAGTTTATTCATGTAATTTTTCACTTTTTGGCGATTTTCTCAAAAACAGGTCCTAACAGGTAAAATCGCCTGGTTTACTAAATTTTATTATTCTCTACAAGATAGGGTAGGCGCCATGTTTACTAAAATTCTTGGTGAGGCTGTTTTCACGTAAAAAAATTGTTTTTTTAAGATTACGGCTTAAATATGCATTTTAGCGCAAAATTTTATATAATAAAAAATGTAGACAATTTAAAATTCTACAACTTTTATTTCCAACATTTTTTTGTACGACGCTTAGTTTAGCGGTAATTAGCGATTTTCTGTTTTTTTCTCACGAAAACGTGTGAAAAATCGATTTTTTTAAAGATTTCGGCCTTAGTATTGATTTTATGACAAAAGTGTATAATCAAATTTATAGGAAATCAAAAGATCTACAACTTTTATCAAAAGAATTTTTCTCTACAGAGCCTAGTTTAGCGTGAAAGAGTGATTTTCCGTATTTTTAAGCCAAACTGAGGTTGATTTTCATTTTGCGTCTTTCACTCATGATTAAAATTAGGTTATGTTTATTGAGGTTAGTTTTTTGTTTATTTTGATTGTTTTATTACTGATGTTAGGTTTATTGTTAATTATTTTCATTTGCAAGAGAAAGTTGTGTGAGTGTTTCACACCAGATTTTTTTCAAACTATTGTAATTGTTTTCTTCCTTCTTAGGTCCTATGATGTTCCACACTATTTTCCTTTTTATGCTCATTATTTTATTGATACCACCCTTCAACATAAATTTTAAGTGTTTCAGCTTCACACAATGCTTCTGGTCTTACCGTCGTCTGATTGTGCCTGATTTTTGTATCCCATAGAGCTTTTTTAGTTATGTAGGTTTCTAGTATTCATGAATACAGTTTACATCTTATCTACTCTTCTTCCAAAGTTGTCCTTGTTATTATTATACTGATGGGCTGTGAGGAAGTGAAGTAAAAATTTGACAGTGCTACTAACCTCAACAGTGAGAAACTACTCATACATTTCACTACTGTTGAGTTTCTACATACATTTTGTAAGCTAAGGTTTTTTCAGAGAAAATGTTTTCTTCATAAACCTTATAAGACATAAATGTGACCTATAATATTGCATATAGCTTAATTACATGACTGGAAATGTTTGATTTACTGTAATTACCAGCTACCTTATTCCAATGGAACAAAATTTTCTATGAATGAATCGTCTTTTTTACTATCACCGGCGTCTTCACTATCAGTCTCACTAGTATCTACCAAACCGTTTCCTTTTTTTACCAGGTGTCAACAAAACTGTTGAAGAATAACTTCTTCATGTCTTTAATTTCCTTCTTTTTGCAAATGGTGGAAAGAGAAACTTCACAGTAGTTAGCCACTCGTTCATTGCTTTTGTTGAGAGGCAGGGAAAGGCATTTTTGTTTAGCTTCAACTTCACAGCATTAATACCTACACTGCGTATTAGATTTCGTTCAGCATGTGAATAGTCTACCCATTTTTTTGAGAAACTAACATTTCTGTTTACGGTAACAAACAGTTATATTCGTACAGTTAACCTACAAAAGGTTACATATTATACTATATATGCTCTGGGTATAGTATAAGTTGTTGTGTTTGTTGTACTGAAATTAAAGCATTTGTGCATGTGCACTGATGCTTTTTCCCCTTTACCCCTCTTTGCAAACAAAGGTAAACTTGTGACTCAAGTATTGTGATTAAAATAAGGTTTTGTTTTTTGAAGTTAGTTTTTTTGTTTATTTCTAATGTTTTATTACTAAATTTTAGGTTATATTGTTAATTATTTGCATTGGCAAGAGAAAGGTATGTGAGTGTTTTACACCAATTTTTTTGTTAATTGTGGAGGCACTAGTTTTGACTATTTTCCTGGAAGGATATACTCCAGTGCATTTTTACTTTTTCTTGTTTTCAGCCAGAACTTTTAGTTTTTCTTTTATGCATTCAACAGAAAAAGGATCTTAACTTTACCAATAAGAAATACATCGGTGAAGCTAAGATCCGTTTTCCCTATTTGACATTCTGTTTATTTTTGGAAATTTAATCAGGTTTGAAATTTTAAATAAAATAAAAAAAGGGTTGTAACGGGTGTTTTATTAAGGATGCAACCCTGATTATTAGAAGATAGAAGTAATAAATCGGTAAATTTTCTGTCCCCCAATCGGTATGTTGGCAACAGTATACTCAAGGCCAACTATCTAAGACAGTTAAAATGTTCCAGTCAAGCATTAGTGTGGTGACAGCAGTCGTTTCGTTATATTGAGCCAGCAATGGTTTTTTCCAAGGAAGAACGCGTGTTTATTGTAGAGACTTGCATAGCGAGTAAATCTTACAAATGTGTGCAAGATAAGTTTCAGTTGAAATTTTCCTGATCTGCCGTTCCGAATAAATCGTCAATATTGAGTTTGATAAATAAATTCCGTAACTGGAAGTGTACTCGAAGAGAAACCACCTCGCCAGCCAACAAAGTTAACCGTGGAAGTTCTCGAAGATTTGAAAAATCGTTTGACTCAATCACCTGAATAATCGCTTAGAAGATTATCATCGCAAGCTGGGCTAACATTAACTACTGTTTTCAGAGCTACGAAAAAGTTACATTTGCATCCTTATCACATAGGAAACTTATCTTGCACATATTTGTAAGATTTACTCGCTATCTAAGTCTCTACAATAAACACGTGTTCTTTCTTGGAAAAAACCATTGCTGACACAATACCGGTATAATGAAACGACTGCTCTCACCACACTAATTCTTGACTGGAACAATTTAACTGTCTTAAGTAGTTGGCCTTGAGTACACTGTTGCAAACGTACCAATTGGGGGACAGAAAATTTACCGATGTATTACTTCTATCTTCTTATAATCAGGGTTGTGTCCTTAATAAAACACCCATTATTTATACACAGAAAAGAATAAGTAATATTTTAAACAAAAGTGTAATTTTTTGATCTAATTTCAGTTTTTATGCTCTCCTGAAAATTTTGCTTAATGAAGAAAAGGTCCTGTTTCCTATGGATGATTACATTTATAAAATTGCACTATTTAAATATTCCATGTTTCCTAAATGGGAATAACCTGTTTATTTTAATAACAGGATGTAGTAATTAATGTCATAATGATTAACATTGTTTGTATCCTGTCGTAAAATGTTAAGTTGACCCATAATTTTATTTTAAACCGTATATGGAATTTAATGGTCCATAACATAGATATTGATGTATAAAAACATTATGTACTGTAATTATATTGTCTGTTACCAGACATAAACATTAGTGTTCACCACACAAAAATTACCATCAAAATTAATGTTTTTATTTAAAAAAACTGGCTAAAGATCATTGACTTGCGTTTGACTTATGCCTATACACTCTTTGAAACATAACACAACCGCTAAAATAATGACTGAAATAATTTTTTGTTGTTTAGGTAATCAGCTGAAAGGCTGATTTGAACCTCTACAGGTTTTACTAAGTTAAATGAGGAGTGAGGGTGGTTTACCAGTGCCTTTCTCACTGTGTTACAAAGTATGCTTATCAGCATGCCAGGCCCTCTGAAAAGCACATATTTTCAACTATGCAATGATACCTTCGTTCATTCATCACGAGGTCTGGCTGTATAATGAAATTCATTACTTCAGTTGAACAGGAATGCGTATGTGTTTTTCTTTAATTCCACCACGAATTGAACTTTTGGAGTGAGGTGGTAATATGTTAATACAGTAGTAGAAATTATGGCTGCAACATTTTTCTCTGTGTGTAATTCACTACAGCATCATTTTAGGTGCAGGCAAGCATGCAAAACTAATTTAGTTGTATAATAGAATAGCATGAAATGTTAATACGCGTACCAACGTGACTATTCTCTTATTCATCCAGAACTTACTGTTATTATTTTGTATTTTTTATACCTGTAACCAGCTGCCAAATATACTTGTTTTACTATTGTGAAGTACCTATACTATTTTAATAAGAAAATATTTGATAAATTTATTTAGGATCCAGTCAGGTGGTAAAAGAAGTTCAGTTAAGTTTAGGACAAAATTATTAAAATGAAATGTAAAACTCATCTTTGCGGAATTTACAAAAAAATCTGAAAATGCTAATGAAAAATCACACAAAAAAAATCTATTTCCAGTTGACCAATTTTGATTAAAATGTTTGTGTTGGGTCCTCTAGTGGTACCTAACTTAAGTTTCAAATTTCAACTTCGTACGATGTTCCATTCTTGAGATATTTTGTTCACACACGGACAAACAGCACAAACACACACACACACCAACCGCTAAATGTTTTTGGATTCAGGAGGCCTGAAAACGTGTATATCCAGTGAAAACTCGATTTCAAAAAATCTGTATTATACTTTCCTTCCCTATATAGGTATTTATATAGAGCAAGAGAAAGTAATAAATACTTATGAGAATAGTTTTATCATTTCATTAAAAATCAGTGTGGTGGAGATCACGAGTTTTGATCATCACATGCAAAAACATTGTGATCTGTATTTTAAAAAACTGCTCACAAAAAGAAATATAAGACTACCTACAGTTACTGGGAAAAACTCTGGCATAAAATCATTTTAACATGAAAGAATTCCTCAACAAATTATTTGTGATAGAAAATGATGAAAGTTGCCAATACATTGCTTCAATAATTTTTTAAAATTATTTCTACTACTTGCTGAATATGATAAAACTAGATCTGTAGTAATCTTGATAATTTACTCCTTCAAAAAATCACTCTGAATAAATCTGTAAGAGTTGCCACTTATAACACGTTATAATTTTCTTGTCAAATCTTCTACAAGGTGAGTTATGAGTTCTAACTTAGTATGATTGTTGTGTACTGTAATTTCCTTGTCTTTTTAAAAAATATTTCTTTTTTGAAGAATTTATGATCATTTTTTAAATTTATAATCTTCAGATTATATAAATTAATGTTTTGTTCTTGAAGTAGTAGGCCTAAACGTACTAATTTTATAAAATGTGTTATATTTTTACATGTATCAGTTTTTATGAAACAACTTGTTTGTGTAATGTCCTTAAACTGGTTTATGTTAAAATTGAACTTCACCACCTTTATGGTACTGTGGTTTAGAAAGTTGGATTACACTGAACTACTAAGCAGAAAGTCCTAGATTCAATTCTTTGTAACCAAAATCCCTGTGGTAGCTAACAACCAATCAGATTTGACTTTAGATGTATAAAATAAATAAAATACTTATTTAAATATTTTATTAGTTACTTAAGAACTGGTTTTTAAAATTCATTTAACAGATTTTAATTAACTGTATCAGAAAACTCAAAGAAAACCAAGTTTTGCAAAAATGTAAAGAGAAACCAATCAACAAGAGTTAAGAAACTACTGTAACGAGAACTTCAAGAAACTACAAGAAAAGCAATTTTTACAAAAATATAAACAAAGACAAACCAATCAACAGGTGTTAAGAAACTACTGTATCAGAGAACTTCAAGAAAACTAAGTTTTATGAAAACGTAAACAAAGAAAACCCATAGAACAACAAATAAGAACCTATTTCAACAACTAAGAAGACATGATTTATCCCTGAAATCATTTTCAATACCATTTTTCATATTTCCTCGATAAGTTAGCCAGGTATCGTTTTGAAATATTATTCAGACGATTTGTTGGTTAAATAATTATATTACATAAAAAAATGAAATAAATATTATGTAAATAATTTTATTATTGGTAGGCTAATATTATGTCCATTAATTTAAAAAATTACGTAAAATCAGTTTTTATTAAAAGCATGCTTTTATCATTTAGGGTCAGTAGAGGTTTCAGGAAGTAAATGTGTAATGGTAGATCTTTTCACTTCTTTTGATCCATTTTTTTAGGTACTTTATTTAGCCCTAAATGATACAGGTAGACTTCTGGTGGCCATTCTTGAGCCTTGAGATGCCAAGGCGAAAATTTTCTTGATTTAGAAGTCATAACAGGGGCAGCCAAAGGCAGAAGGGTTTTACTACCACAATTAGATCTAACCCCTTCAGATGGTACTTTGCCATTTACATTTAAGAGAAGACAGTTCCCCATCCATTTAGCATTTGCGAATACAATAAATAAATCCCAAGGCCAAACATTCAACAAAGTTGGTCTTTATCTGCCACAGCCGGTATTTTCACATGGACAATTGTACATTGCTATGTCACGTGTCAGATCATTTGATAGACTGAAAGTTCAAATAATGCCACACAACAATAAAAAAAAAAATGTTGTTTACAGAGAAGTTCTATAAAAACAAATTTACACTTTTGTGCGGGTTTTCCTGCACAGGTTCACCTAGTTATGCATTAGTTTCTTCCACAATAATTGAGGGGTTTATGGCGAAAAATGCCTTTGAATTATCAATTTGAAAAAAGGGTTACTTTCTTCAAAAAAAAAAACATTAATTAAAAACTATACTTCACTGTTAAGTACATTTTATTTACATTTCAAAGTTCATGTCATGACAAAGGTTATTTTTTCTGGAAAACCACTTCTACTAGCTACAGAAGTGGTATTATCGTCTTCAGTGGTAGTAAGTGAATCATAAAATTCCCTACTTGACAAATTAAAAAAAAACTGTACAGTTTTTGTAAATCTTTTAGTTTTATTCACTAAAAGAAGCCCTTCATTCAATACATTAAGTTAAATGTGAAATTATTTCCAAAAGTCTTCTTATTTCTTATCTAGATTCTTCTTATCTTAGATCTACTGTCCACCTGTTCCAAGTCTTCATAGTTTTTCTTTTTAATAATTTAGGTTTGCCGCTCTTTATTTTTTCTTTTCCTTTCTCAATTAGTTTCTTTACCATTCATTTCAATATATTTAGACACAACTAACAGCTCAACTTAAACACCAAACTTATTTATTAATCAAACAATACAGTAGACAACATAACCTACAAAAATGTGATTTCTGGTAAAAATATTATTGTCATGACAATTTGTGGTTTCTGCTTGAAACTACTACGACATAGGTTGGTTCAAATCCTAGTAAAGGTAGTTACTTTTATACGGATTTGAATGCTAGACAGTGGTTACCGGTGTACTTTGATGGTTGGGGTTCAATTAACCATACTCTCTCAGGAATGATCGGCCTGAGTCTGTACAAGACTACACCTCATTTACACTTCATACACATCATCCTCATCTCATTGGGTCTTGGGGTTGCTTATTGTTCTGAATTGAACAGATTGCAACTTACACATTAGAAATTTAAAAAAAAATAGGTTGTTTTTGCAGAACTAATAAAAAAAAGTGTTTATAATATAGTGTGTATTATGTAGTGTGTATTTTTTATGTGCATATCTTTGGAGATAGTACGTTTTTACTAAAATAGATCAGCTATTTACAA
This sequence comes from Catonia carolina, assembly GCA_035578175.1. Classification (NCBI taxonomy): domain Eukaryota; kingdom Metazoa; phylum Arthropoda; class Insecta; order Hemiptera; family Achilidae; genus Catonia; species Catonia carolina. The sequence continues at coordinate 28,119,665 of JAQMRL010000010.1, read as the reverse complement.
AGAAGAAAATTATGCGTTTCGATGATTGCGAAATTTTTAAAACACAATTTTTGACATAGGCAGTTCTTGCTAGAAACTCTTCAATTTATTGTCACGTAGAATCATTGCCTCGTACGTTGAACCTCGATAAAAGGAACTATTTCACTGCGTGTCCATCGGCGAAGGTCCAAAAATGAGTGACCGGTGTAGGCCCAAAGGCTACCTATATTATTATCATGTCAAATTTTTGAAATTATTTTCACCGAAAATAGGCCAACATGTTTTCAGGTCCCGTGCGCCCAAAAACATGGACAAATTAACTCAAGAACGGAAATCGTCGAAGTTAAAACTTGAATCTTTAGTTATGTACTATACCATGAGGGAACCCAACATGAATAATTTCATCAAAATCGGATCACCAGGAGTAGCCTGTTATTTGTGCGATTTTTCATTTTTGACAATATTCTCAAATACGGGTAGTACGATTTTGATTAAACCGCCTCATTTACTACATTTTTCGTGCTCTGCAAGGTGGCGTAGCGGAAAGTCTGGGAAAATTCGTGAGTAAGCTGTGTTCTTACACTTTATTCATCGTAAGATATGTGGAGTAAACAAATAATGACGTCACTGAGCATGCGCATTATTTAAAACTGTGTACACGCTGATTAAAAAGTTACAACTAAATACTTTTAAAAGTATTTTTATAAATGAAACTGTTAGGCCTACATTATATCATGACTAATGTTTTAAGTACTGATCTATTATTACTGTTACGCCCTGTTATTATTGATATGATGCCCCAGCCAGATAAAAATTTTTTTTTTTTTTTTTAAAGATTGAGCCTTAATATGCATTTTAGAGCAGAAGTTTATATAATTAAAGTTGTATAACCTGCGAAACTTACAACTTTTATTTCAAACATTTTTTTGTACAACACTCAGTTTAGCAACAATTAGTGATTTTCTGTTGTTTTATTTTTTGTTTTTTTTAACAAAAAAACTAAATCAAATTGGTTCATCCGTTTGAATTTTAGAGCAAAAGTTTAAATAATTAAAGTTGTAGAACCCTGGGAACTTACTACTTCTACTTCAAACATTTTTTTGTACAACGCTCAGTTTAGTGGCAATTAGTGATTTTCTGATTTATTTTATTACTTTCTCTTGCCTATATGAATATATAGGAAAGAAAGTATTATTTTCATGTCGATTTTTCGAAATTTTTCGAAACATGTTTTTAGCGATTGGTCTGTGTGTGTGTGTGTGTGTGTGCGCGCGCGCGCGCGTGTGTGTGTATGTGTGTGTGTGTGCGCGCGCGTGTGTGTTTGTGTTTGTGTGTGTGTGTGTGTGTGTGGGTGTGAATAGACTCAAGAACGGAATATCGTACAAACTTGAAACTTGAAACTTAAGTTACACACCACTACCGGACCCGACACGAACATTTTCATCAAAATCTGTCTACCGGAAATAGTAGTTTATCGTGTAATTTTTACTTTTTTCGATTTTTTCAAAAACTGGTCCTACAATTTTTTTAAAATCGCTTGGTTTACTGAATTTTTTATGCTCTGCAAGAAAGGGTGGGCGCCATGTTTTCTGAAATTCTTGGTGAGGCTGTTTTCACGTAGAAAAACTTTTGTTTTAAGATTGCAATTTTAATATGCATTTTAGCGCAAAAATGTACATAATAAAAAATGTAGAAAGTTTAAAATCCTACAACTTTTATTTCAAACATTTTTTTGTATAACGTTTAGTTTAGCGGTAATTAGCAATTTTCTGTTTTTTTCTCACAAAAACATGTGAAAAATCGATTTTTTTAAGATTTCGGCCTTAGTATGCATTTTACGACTAAAGTGTATATAATCAAATTTATAGAATATTAAAAGATCTACAGCTTGTATTAAGTGTATTTTTCTCTAAAGAGCCTAGCTTAGCGTGAACGAGTGATTTTCCGTATTTTTAAGCCAAACTGAGGTCGATTTTCATTTTGCGTCTTTCACTTATGATTAAAATCAGGTTTTGTTTATTGAGGTTAGTTTTTTGTTTGTTTCTAATGTTTTATTACTAATGTTAGGTTTATTGTTAATTATTTGCATTGGCAAGAGAAAATTATGTGAGTGTTTCACACCAGATTTTTTTTTTGTTTTTTTTTATAGCTAAGCACACTCTCGATTAAGTCACCTTTCAAACAAAAAACAACTAAATCAAAATCAGTTCATCCGATTGGAAGCTACAGACAGATACAAATTTGTGATTTTTTTTTAAAGATTGGGGCCTTAAGGGGACCCGGAATGCCTATCTTCGCAATGTTAATGTAACAAACATTTTCTCAAAAAATGTTAGAGTTATCCTGTCCAATTTTCTTGTGGTTACTTTTCAGGCTATTTTACATCCACTGAGTTAGTAGCATCTTGATATATTGTCAGGAAGATAAGACATTTTTTTTGAAATTATCACTTTTTGCCTAATGAAGTGGAAAATAAATATTTAAACATATTATTTTACTGAAATATTAATTCAGTACATTGAAATTATGGTATAAAAGGCTGTGCTGGAATTTCATTAAAATCCATTCGCAGTTGGCTGAGAAAATGTTCCTTATGTGCAAAAAATTGCTATTTATGGGAAACAAGATAAAACTAAAAGAAAGCACATTATACGTTAAATAATTCAATAGATTATTTTTTACAGTTCAGAGGTTAATATACGAGGTGTGGCTATTAAATAAAGAGACTGATGTAAAAAATTTAATTTTAATTTTATACATAATCTGCTATTGTCACCTTCAATATACACTCCTTCCCTATCCCTACACCGCTCCATGTGAATTTTCCATTGTTGGGAACAGTGATGGAATCATCTTCTGTCAGCTCCTTCAGGACATGTGCCGCTCAAAAAAGTTTGAAATGAAGCTCGCAGAAATGTTTGTACTGACACTTTGTACACGATTGAAAATGGCCCAAATTTTTTGGAAACGATAATAACATGTGATGAAACGTGGTTTTTAACTTATGATCTGAAAACGAAGTGCTAATCCATGCACTGGAAGAGCCAAACTTCACCGAGAGCCAAAAAACTCGAATGAGCAAGTCAAAATTTAAAGCAATGATGATTGTTTTTTTTATATCCAAGGGATTGTGTACCTTCACTGGATTCCTGAAGGTCAAACAATTAATCAATATTACTACCTTGAGGTACTTTCTATACTACGTCAAAGAGTAAGGAAAAAACGCCCTGAAGGACAAATCATGGGTTCTCCAATGCGCCAGCTCATTCCGCGTTATCTGTCGGAGGTTCCTAGCCAAGTACAGCATCTGAGTGTTAGAACAGCCACCTTATTCACCAGATCTTGCACCATGTGACTTCTACCTGTTCCCTAAGGTGAAATCTGCATTAAATCTGCATTAAAAGATTTGAGTCTGTGGAAGCTGTAAAAGAAAAAGTGGCACGTGTCCTGAATGAGCTGACAGAAGATGACTTCCAGCACTGTTTCCAATAATGGAAAATTGGCATGGAGCATTGTAGGGATAGAGAAGGAGTGTATATTGAAGGTGACAATACGTGATAATGTATAAAATAAAAATAAAATTTTTTACATCAGTCTTGTTATTTAATAGCCACACCTTGTATTATACTCATAGGTGGTCTGGTGCTAACTTACAGTTTTAAAACAAAAAATATCGCACAAAATAAAAAAATTTTGTATTTATCTTTTGTCATTCAAAAAACTATAGATGTTATACAAATGGTAACGTTTAAAAAATAACGCAAGGATTCAAAATATTTTTAATTAAAAAAAAAAAAAAATCTAAAACCCCCAACAAATTATACCTATATCGTTGGATGCAGAAAACTCTGAATTTTAATAATTTGTAAATACCTGGAAATATGAAAATTTCAATTTCTTTCAATCTGGGTACCCCTAAAATGCATTTTAGAGCAAAAGTGTATATAATTAAAGTTGCAGAACCCTGGGAAACCTACAACTTTTACTTCACACACTTTTTTGTCCAATGCTTAGTTTAGTTGCAATTAGTGATTTTCTGTTTTAATTTTTATAGCTAAGAACACTCTTGATCAAGTCACCTTCCAAAAAAAAACCAAATCAAAATCAGTTCATCCGTTTGGAAGCTGTAATGCTACATACAGATAACTTATAACACCACTCTTTTTCCATCAGGGGAAAACACCGACAGGAAAAAAATTATAGTATAAATTATTCTTTTAAAGAATACTGTAATATTATTTTGATAATAAATAATCTGTTATGATTGCATGCACATCTGTTTATAATACAGACCACGTGGTGTTTTCATGTTCAAATTGAAAATAATGTTTTATTTTCAAGTACACTATAACTATTATTATTACTAATAAATAAATAAAATTAATTATTCATAAACCTTAACGCCACGAGACACGTTACCATGATACACTACCACATTGAAACAGTTTCAAGTCTTAGTATTTTATTTGTGATTGTTTTGACCTCATGGTATTATAGAATGGAAGGATAAATCAATACTTTTACCTCAACCTACCCTTAGATTGTTACCTGACAACCAATGACCCTCGCTGAGGTTCAACTTTTAACATATAACAGTATAGTTTTAAGTTTTATATTAATTCTCTTTCTTTGTCACACATCACTTTCTCTCTCTAATCATTACACCCTTCTCTTCTATTTCTATCCTCTAAAATACTGTCTTTATTGAGCATGCTCAAACTTAGTGGTGGTTGGTTAATTCTCAAATACCTTTATTGTTACTTTACTTGATGAGTTCCTTCATGGTGCAATATTGTTTTAAGTGCTAAATTTTTTGTTTTATATTATAACATAAAATGTTATATCATGTCTAGTGATTTGGAAAAAAATTCAAGATGATGGATAATTTTGAAGAATATTTTAAAAAGGAGATAAATTGTATAAATATTATTTATGAAGTAAGTAAAGTTTTATTTTATCGGATAAATTAAAATAACTATCTATCTATCTGTGTATAGGAGGTGTGGCTATTAAATAACGAGACTGACATTGTAAAAAATTTAATTTTAATTTTATACATAATCACTTATTGTCACCTTCAATATACACTCCTTTTCTATCCCTACAACGCTCCATGCTAATTTTCCATAGTTGGAAACAGTGCTGCAAGTCATCTTCTGTCAGCTCCTTCAGGACACGTGCCGCTCAAAAATGTTTGAAATAAAGCTTGCAAAAATGTTTGTACTGACACTTTGTACGCTGACCCAAATATTTTGGGAACGATAATAACATGTGATGAAACGTGGTTTTTTACTTATGATCTGAAGGTTCCTGAAGGTCAAACAATTAATCAATATTACTAACTTGAGGTACTTTCTAAACTATGTCAAAGAATAAGGAAAAAACACCCCAAAATGTGGAAGGACAAACCATGGGTTCTCCACCAAGACAATGCGCCAGCTCATTCCGCATTATCTGTAAAGAGGCTCCTAGTCAAGTACAGCATCTCAGTGTTAGAACATCCACCTTATTCACCAGATCTTGCACCATGTGACTTCTACCTATTCCCTAAGGTGAAATCTGCATTAAAAGGGACAAGATTTGAGTCTGTGGAAGCTGTAAAAGAGAAAGTAGCATGTGTCCTGAAGGAGCTGACAGAAGATGACTTCCAGCAATGTTTCCAACAATGGAAAATTCGCATGGAGCATTGTAGGGATAGATAAGGAGTGTATATTGAAGGTGACAATAAGTGATTATGTATAAAATAAAAATAAAATATTTTACAACATCAGTCTCATTATATAATAGCCACACCTCGTATGTATGCATGCATCCTATGGACTTGTAAACCGCTCAATTTTCCCCCCATAAATTTTTTTTGGTAAAAATATTTTCTTTGTCAAAACAATTCTAAGATGTAGTGCAATGTGATTATTATGGGAATATTTTATTTTTTATTAATTTTAACAGAATTTCTAAATTCGATGGAGCCACCAGGAATGCCACCACTTATTTTGACATTGAATGTTAGATCACTGGTGATGCTCATTGGAAATTTAAATGCACTAAAGATGTGCAACGTTACAAGAGTGACCATAAAAAAACTGACACCAAATTTAATAGAGACAACAAACATCAACGGCAAATTCAAAGTGAAAGATGTGGTAATTCCATACTTATCGATGAATTCCAACAATTTGCCCTTTGATTTCAAGTGACTACTGTTCTCTTTGTGTCTTGCCTTTGCAATCACCATCAACAAACCACAAGAACATCGCTGGCAATTGCTGGCTTGAATTTTCAAAATTCATGTTTTTCAAACGGGTAATTGTTTACTATGCCCAAAACGGGCAGGTGGACTGTTATTTTAATTGCACTCAATCTGTTTGGTCCAGGGCTAAAAAAATAGTTCTGTTTCTTATCACATAGTCAGCCACTTATATGACTGAACTATTTAAGAACAGAAGAGGTAGAGGTGTAAAAGACACTAGTCAGAGTTATCTCCTCTGAAAGTAATGAATTTCACTATGCAGCCAGACCCTGTGTTGAATGAAGTGAAGGTGTCATTTGCAGGGTGAAAAGTGAGTGCTTTTCGGAGGGCCTGGCATGCTGATAAGCATACTCTTTCAACTCAGTGAGGAAGGCAATGGTAAACCACCTTACTCCTCGTTTTTACTTAGTAAAACCTCTAGAGGTTCAAACCAGCCTTTCGGCTGTTGACCTAAACAACAATTGTTTACTGCTCCCCCCTTAAGGAGAATAAATGTTAGTAAAGGCTAATAATACTGTTATTGTCATTTATTGCTAGACAGCGATAGAAATTGATTCCCTCCCTTTCCCACTTCTTCCATTCCCATGTGCGTAAATATACGCACAACACAACTATAATAGGGTGACTTTCTAAGCTAATGCTCACAGGACTAATGTAATGAGACGTGGCATAGATGGAGTGTGTGGAAGGGAGGGAATCCCTTTTCCAAACTTATTGGACAGTAAATTTATTACAAGGTTTAAAATGCATTCTAAAGATCTATTCAAGAATGCTGTTGTGAATTGTTCTACAATATTTACCATGAACTTATAATTTAAACCAATTAATTCTAGGCTTTGATTTTTAATTTATTATGAAGTTAAAAATTATATTAAAATATTTATGGCCACCTTCGTAGCGTAGTGGTAGAATGCTAGCCTATCATGCGGAGGTCCTGGTTTGATTCCCGACTAGGGTCTGAAAATTATTAAAAAGTCAAAACCCACTGTTGAAGTCAGATAACCTACTGTAGTCATTAACAACCAAGATGTTGATGCAACTAATGGCCACCTCTGTAGCGTAATAGGAGCGTGCTGGTCTTCAACGTGGAGGTCCCAGGTTCGATTCCTGGCTAGGCTCTGGAAACTATAACAAGTTAGAACCCATTTATGTAACGCACCATAGTCGCTAATAACTAAGCTGTGGCTGCGACTTTAAATAAACTAAAAAAAAAAAAACTTATAATTCAAGGTTAATTAGACGGGGTGAAGTATTTGAATAAAACCTTGTATTAAAAGTCCTTCACCTAGAATTCTTTGAATTTTATTAAAATTCAAAAACAAACAAAAATAGTTTTAACTGTTACAATGAAACATAATATCAAATTAAATATTTTTAATTAATTAATTTAATTTAATCAGTCAGCTGGTTGAAAGTTGCTATTATTTGTTACATGACACTGGTTGGGCAAGCGACTTTGTATAGTGGCGAGCTGACAATCTTCCATGAACAAACTCTTTTGGAGGTCCCTGTTCAAACCCATGCTTAATCTACATGAAAAATACAGAAATCAAATTGGGTGGTTGTCAATACTACACAGTTCCGGATGATAAATAAAAGCAAAAAATAAATAAATTTTTGGAGAAAAAAGTTGTTAAGAGTAAAAATTTTGTTGTTTAGGTAACCAGCCAAAAGGCTGGTTTGAACCTGTAGAGGTTTTACTAAGTAAATCGAGGAGTGAGGTGGTTTACCATTGCCAACACTCACTGAGTGGTAAAGTATGCTTATCAGCATGCCGGGCCCTCTGAAAAGCACATATTTTCAACTTTGCAATTGACACCTTCACTTTATTCACCTCAGGATCTGGCTGTACATATAATGAAATTCATTTCTTTCAGAGGAGACAACTCTGATTAGTGTCTTTTGCACCTCTACCTCTTTTGTTCTTAAATGATTCAGTCATTTAATTGGCTGACCATGTGATAAGAAACAGAAATATTTATTTTAGCCCTGCAACGAACTTATTGAGTGTAAATAATTTGACACTCCACCTGTCTGTTATGGGCACAGAGTAAAAATAAAATATTATAATGTTACTAAAAGTAATTAGAAAGTTATTACCATAATCGGGTATTTTAAAATGCAACAACTTTATAAATGAGATTTGTTTGCAACGTTTATACAACTTTAAAAGGATGAGCCAATCTACAAGTGACAGACCAATGCGTGACGAAGTGGAGATCCTTGGACGCTTAAAACATTACTGCACCATGAGGCATGAAACTGGTGGTAATCCACTGGTCCTAGTGCTGCCAACTTGAGAGATTTCAACATATAAAATACTCTACACTAGTTCAGGATGTCAATTTGAACATTTCTAAACAAGAATCACGATTTTGAAAAATATATCGCTTAAAACGTTACTGGTGAGAGTATTCAACTAATAAAACTGATTGTGAACATGTACACTGTACACTATTAAGAATTAATTTTAGTATAATATTTAGCTGTCCAAACACAATTTTCCTTGGCCACTCCAAGCAAATGCCTGGTCAGTTTCCTTTTTGTATTCTGAAGCTGGACTATAACCTTCTTATTTCCTACCCAAAATATTTTTGATTTGTTATAAAATAAAAATCAAAGTTAAATCTTCTTTAAAGAAAAATAGAGTTCCTATTTACCCATAACAGACAGGTGGAATATTATAAAAAAATTATTTGCACTCGATCTGCTAGTTCCAGGACTAGTACAAAAAATAGTCCTGTTTCTTATCACATGGTCAGCCAATAATGACTAAAGTAATAAAGAAAAGAAGAGGTAAAGGTGAAAAAGACACTAGTCAGAGTTATCTCGTCTGAGAGTAATGTATTTCATCATCATACAGCCAGCCGCTGTGGTGAATGAAGTGAAGATGTCATTTGGAGGTTGAAAAGTAGATGCTTTTCGAAGGGTCTGGTATGGTGATAAGCTTACTTTTCCACTTTGTGAGGAAGGTTTTGGTAAACCACCTCACATGTCGTTTTACTTAGATTCAAACAGATTCAAACCAGCCTCTCGGCTGATGACCTAAACGACAATGGAGTTTATATATGTAATAATGATTGATTGAAACTTTTGTTACAGTTTTTAACGCATTATGAATTCACTTCAACAGCACCAGTTTTTATTGAAGAAGCAAGAAAGTTGGGTTTTCAAATTACAAAAAATGAAAGTGTTAATAATGAAGATACTGATAATTCTATTCCAGTTAAAAATATTGAAAATAATTTTTCCACGCCTCAACCTCATATAAGAAGAGATGATATAACAAAAATAATTGATAGTTTTGAAACAAAAGATTATAAATCATTTTTTGATGTAAGTTTGAAATTTGTTAAACATAATTTTTAATGAAGGTTAACAAAACATAACCTAATCTAAGACGACATTCCACCAGATAACCAATGGGTTCGAATCCCATTCAGGCATGGCATATTTTTATATGTTACGAAAAAATCATTTTATCCTTCACTGTCTGCATTAGCAGTAATTGCAGAACAGTCGGACGTTAAACCAAAAAAAAAAAACAAAATCCACCAGGTAGCGTGGAAGCGGCATGGCATGATAATGCACAAATTTTGTGACCAGTAGCGTGCGATTCCTTACAACTACACTGAAACAAATACAACTATATTCCACCAGAGTGACACACTGATATGCATGCCACTTTTACTTTCTCTTGCCTATATGAATAATATAGGAAGGAAAGTATTGTTTTCATGTCGATTTTTCGAAATCGAGTTTTCACCGGATCTATACGTTTTCAGACCCCCTGAACCCAAAAAACATGTTTTTAGCGATTGGTCTGTGTGTGTGTCTGTGTGTGAACAGAATATCTCAAGAACGGAACATCGTACGAACTTGAAACTTGAAACTTAAGTTACATACCACTACCGGACGCGACACGAACATTTTCATCAAAATCGGTCAACCGGAAGTAGTAGTTTATTCGTATAATTTTTCAGTTTTTTGCGATTTTCTCAAAAACTGGTCCTACGATTTTTTTAAAAATCGCCTATTTTACTCAATTTTTTATTCTCTACAAGATAGGGTAGGCGCCATGTTTGCTGAAATTCTCGGTGAGGCTGTTTTTACGTAAAAACGTTGTTTTTTTAAGATTACGGCTTTAATATAAATTTTAGCGCAAAAACTTATATAATAAAAGTTGTAGAGAATTTAAAAACCTACAACTTCTATTTCAAACATTTTTTGTATAACGCTTAGTTTAGCGGTAATTTGCGATTTTCTGTTTTTTTTCTCACGAAAACGTGAGAAAAATCGATTTTTTTAACATTTCGGTCTTAGTATGCATTTTACGACAAAAGTGTATATAATTAAATTTATAGAAAATTAAAAGATCTACAACTTTTGTTTAGAGCATTTTTCTCTACAGAGCCTAGTTTAGCGTGAAAGCGTGATTTTCCGTATTTTTAAGCCAAACTGAGTTCGATTGTCATTTTGCGTCATTCACTCATGATTAAAATAAGGTTATGTTTTTGAGGTTAGTTTTTGTTCATTTCTAATGTTTTAATACTAATGTTAGGTTTATTATTATTTCTTGTTAGATCCTACTAGGGATGCATTTCTCTTAGTTCCAGCCAGTTTCCGGATGACCCATGCTGCCTTCATTTTTTCTGCATGTGATCTTTTTCGCTCCTCCGTCCAGGCCGTTCCCGTTCTCCTCGGCCCTCCCAAGCACTTTAGATTCTCAATTTTCTGCTTCATTTCTGTTCTATTGAGAAGTGTTTCGCCCGTAATGTCATTCACCAGCATCGTCTCGTGGATCTCCTTGTGCCATCTCGTTGTAGTTTTCCTGCCCTCCCAGTACTTCCATAACTGCTTCGTTAGTCTGGAGTCGTGCATCCTCGCTATGTGGCCGAAGAATGCCAGTCGTCTCTGCTGGATGACTTCTCTTATGGGTGTGGTGAAGGAATATACTTCTTCGTTACTTCTGAGCCTGTATTCTCCCTCTTTATTTTGAGTCGGCCCGATGATTCTTCTGATGATTTTCCTCTCGGTAGTTTCTATCGAGCGCAGGTGGATGTTAGATTTCAAGTGATGGGTTTCCGCCGCGTACAGCACCTCCGGTCTGGCAACCGTCTGGTAGTGTCTTATCTTGGCATTGCGCGAAATTGATCTCTTATTATAAACGTTCTTGGTGAGACCGTATGCTTGTGCTAGCTTTGTAGCTTTTGCTTGAATCGCAAGTTTGCCAGAGTTGTCCAGCGTTATGATCTCGCCAAGATATTTAAATGATTCAACACGTGAAATTTCGTCCTCTATCAGGAACTTAGGTGCGTCTTTTTCGTTGGACATGAATTGGGTTTTGTTTTTAGAGATCTTCAAGCCGATCTTTCCCGCTTCGTCCTCCAGTAGTCGTACTTGTTCTGCAGCGTCTTGGACCGTGTCTGCTATCAGTGCGATGTCGTCTGCGAATGCTAACGCGTTGACTTTTATCGCTGTTCCAACTTTAACTCCTCTCGGAGCTTTCTTATTCCATTCGCGCATGACTTTCTCCAGTGCGCAGTTGAACATTAATGGAGAGATGCCGTCGCCTTGTCTAACGCCTGTTCTGATGCAGAATGGTTTGGAGAGTTCAGATCTGAATTTTACCCTCGATTCCGTGTCTGTGATGGTTTGTTGGTAGATGTTTCTGGTTTTGTTATCCAGGCCGAATTCCTGTAGAACCTCGATCAGTGTGTCCCTATCGATGCAGTCGTACGCTTTCATGAAGTCGACGAAAACTACCGTCAACGACTTATTCGCCAGCTTCCTTCCTTCGATGATCAACTTGAGGTTGATGATCTGTTCTGCACAGGATCTTCCCTTCCTGAAGCCTGCCTGGTATTCTCCTAGATGCGGATCGAGTTGGGGTTCTGCTCTGCTGAGGAGAGCCTTGGATAGAATCTTGTACGTAACTGGCAAGAGAGAAATTCCTCGGTAGTTGTTCGCATCCGTTCTGTCACCTTTCTTGTGCAATGGATGGATAATAGCTGACTTCCATTCCTGTGGGATTTTGCACGTCCGCCATACCGTGTTGAGTTCTTCTACGAGAGGTTGTAGTTGTTCGTCTTCCAGTATCTTCCAGTGCTCTGCGACAATGCCATCCTCTCCTGGAGCTTTGTTGTTCTTCAGCGTCTGAATGATTCTCTTTATTTCTTGAAGGTCAGGTGGGCTGGAGTCTCTGTTGGGTCTGCTCTCGTTTGTCGGCCATTTCTTTAATTTATTAATATTAATATATTAATTATTTTCATTGGCAAGAGAAAGTTGTGTGAGTGTTTCACACCAGATTTTTTAACTAATAGTCACAAAAGTTGCTCGTTCAAAAAACAGCACATGTTCTATTATTACCACTCATGTTGTTTGTGCGACTGGTGTTTCTGTCTGTAGTTTGGACATTTTAGTAGTGTTTTTAAGATATTTATTTACTACTATATTCAACATGAGTGATGAATTTTAATTTTTAATTTTACTGGAATTAATAAAATTTAACCGATGCAATAAAACAATATCTTCAACAAAATTCTCCATTCCTAATGCCCCAAATTATTATAATATTACTATAATGTTGTTATTAGTTTGTCGTCAATAAGTAACTGTTCACAGAAGTATAAATAATAAAAATAAAAACTGATTAAGTAGATTCCCATTAGAACAATACAACACCGTTTGGTGATGCGCTATTAGTAATATTTGCCACTCCAGTTGGTGCGAGAACGTTTGCCAAGCTACTCTGGTGGAATGCCTGCCTAAGAATACATTTAATGCGTTTCTATAGGTAAGTATATATATGAAAAAAAACACAGTGAAAGTGCTCGTAAGTTAAGAAAAAAGAGAAGAAATCAGCGTAAAAAAGTGAATCTAAAAAGTTTTTAAAACTTATTATATTAACTTATATTATAATATAAAAACATCACACTGTTCATAATATAAAACTTTAGAATTATAGGAAACTAAGAATTTTTTAAAAGAATTTATGACAATGATGTGGTTTTTTGTCATAAATAAGTTATAGTTACTTTATTTGATTTTATAACCTTTGAATAATAAAAAGTTAACCTTGAAACAGGGCTTTGAGAATTTATAAAATGTTATTGTTAAAGGATAACTTATTTTTATTTATAAAGTATAACTAAAATTTATTACAATAGTGATTCATGTAATAATATGCAAATACTTTTGCTTACATGGTTGAGTCTTAATACTCGTTTTTTAAATTTTGTTGTTTTAATTTATTTATTTAAAGTCGCATCAACTGATTGGTCATTAGCGACTACAATGGATTATGTTACTGTAACTGCGGGTTTTGACTTGCGAAAATTTCCAGACCCTGGCCTGGAATCGAACCCAGGATCTTCCCGTGGTAGGCTAACTCACTAAGCACTATGCTACGGAGGCAGCCTTAATACTCCTTATAAATATAATTTACAGCTTACTGACTACAAAAATTGATTTACAGATTTGGAAAAATTTCTTAAAACACTATTTGTTTATAAGTGTAGCAATATACGGAGGAAATGTGGGTGATAAGGGCTGTTGAAAGGAAGAGGATAGAAGTTTTGAAATTTGGTGTTATAGGAAAATGTTAAAGATTAAGTGTGTGGACAAAATAAGTAATTTAGAGGTTCTTTGACAAGTGGTTGAAAGATTGAGTATATGGAAACATCTTACCAGAAGAAGGGATAGGCTAGTGGAACATATCTTAAGATATCCAGGTATTGCTCTAGTAATAATGGAGGGTATTATTGAGGGAGTGAATTGTGGGGGGAGGCAATGGTTAGAATACCGGGTGTTTAAAAAAGAACTCCCTAGTTTCATGAATAATTTTAATGTTGAAAAGATTTATGAATAAGAATAATTTAAAATTTTACTTTAATCTATTTCATATAATGAATTAATTCAATAATTTCACTAACCTTCTTTTTAAACTGCGTCACCTTTATTTTAATGTTTACTTACACTAATGTGGCACAGATATGTAGATGACATACTGGTAATATTTGAAAAGACATATAAAAATGAAGAGGATGTTATTTTGAAAAAATTAAATACATTTGATGATAAATTACACCACACTATGGAACTTGAAAATAATAATAAATTAAATTTCATGGACATACAATTAATCAAGGGTAATAGTAAAATAACAACAGGTGTATTTCGTAAAAGTATATTACCAGTAACAAATATAAATAAGTCATCTAACCACCCATACTCACATAAAATGGCAGCTTACCATAGTATGATTCACAGAGCATATGGTTATATAAAAGATAAAAAACTGCTAGAAAATGAATTAAGAACAATAAAATTCATAGCACAAAAGAATGGGTATCATGAAAAAGAAATAAATAAAGTAATAAATAAAATTAAAAACAAACTACAATTTAAAAATAACTTGAGAACCACCCTTATATTAGATAATAAAATAAAACATAAACCATTTATTGCATTAAAATACAATAAAACTATTAACAATAAATTATACAGAACATTAAATAAATTTTATAAAATCGCATACACATGTAATAATAAAAAACTACTGTCCACAAATATAATTAAAAATAATATAAATGAAACACTAAGCAATAAAAAGGGTGTGTATAAAATAGATTGTGGTAATGAGGATTGTAAAAAATTTTACATTGGTATGACTAGTCGTAATTTTCAAGTGAGGTATAATGAACATAAAAAAGCACTGAAATGTGACTACATTATATCTAACTATACCAATCATATAAAAGAAGAAAAACATAAATTTGGTAAAATAGATGAACATTTCAATATAATAGAACAATGTAATATAGAAAATAAAAATAAAATTGAAAAATATGAGATGTTCCACATTTATAAATATTTAAAAGAGCAAAAGCAGGACATTTTGAATGAACAGGTGAAATTTAGGAATGATGAAGTTATATTGACTGCTGCTGCTATCTACAGTAAATATGAAAAGGGATAAATTTAAATAAATTAATTTTAAATCAGTTTTATACAAGTGACTGAAGATGTATCATCTTCTATAGATTTTTAATAAATAGTGTTTTTAGTTTCAATTTTATGTTATTTACTCTGATGATGGTGGATCCACCGAAACACGTGTAAGTAAACATTAAAATAAAGGTGACGCAGTTTAAAAAGAAGGTTAGTGAAATTATTGAATTAATTCATTATATGAAATAGAAATATTTAAAACTGCAGGATGCATTATAAAGATTTATTTACTTTAATCTTAGCATACTTCCACATAGGATCTGTTAGTTGCTCTAAAGACGCTGAAATGATATTCACTTCTTGCAAGGTATTAATCAACATAGCAGGTGTGACTATCCTAACTGCAGCAATGCTTTCACATAAATGGTTGATGTCGTGAATTTTTTCAGCATCAACAACATTTTTATCTATCCCCAGAAGAAAGAGTCTAGAGGAATTAAGTCCAGGCTTCTTGGTGTCAAAGAGATTTGGCCTTCCTGGCCTATCCACATTCCAGGAAAAAGAGGCTGTACACACATGGTTACTCCAATGAGGTGGAACGCCATCTTGTGGAAAAAGTCCAAGTCCTTTTTCTACCTCAATATTGTCCATCTGGGGAAAGAGATACCGTATAGTTCTAGCATATCACAATAGATGTCACCATTTATGGCCCATCTACTCAGTCTGTCATCAAACCGCACCAAACATTCACTTTTGGAGAGTCTTGTTGATGCTGCAAGACCTCCTGTGGTGATTCTGTTGCCCAAATTCTACAAAATAAAAAATTATTCTTATTTAGGGTGTGTATTCATAAATGTTTTCAACATTAAAATTATTCATGAAACTAGGGAGTTCTTTTTTAAACACCTGGTATTTAAAGCAAATTATAAAAGATGTAGAATGTTACAGGTACGTAATTATATGAAATGACTTGCGCAAGATAGAACAGCTTGAAGAACATCAAACCAATCAAGAGACTGATGACAAAACAAGTATATACATAATTTACTTAATTATTTTTTATTAATTTTTTTAATGTTTCATTTTTAGTTATGGCAAACGTTAATACCGAACAATATAAAAGAGACAAATATATACAGAAAGTTGACATTTTATCTTTATGTATATTTTGCTATATTACCATTTAGACCTAAACAAAAGTTATTAGAAAAAGAAAAAGATAATTCAAATGTTATTGTAATTAATAGTAATGAAATAACAAATAACAACATGGTAAATGAAGATAATAAATATATAACTTTTAAAGAAATAAATAATAGTAAATTAAATAATATAAATATGGATAATAAACAAATAAATAATGAGTTTAATAATATAATAAATGTAAAAGAGAATAATGATAAAGAAATTAATTCAAAAGTAGAAGAAGAATTAAAAGGCGATAGTAATAATTTTATAAAAATGGAACGAATTAAAATTACATTTAATCAAACTAATGAATTGAAAGATGAAAATGTTAATAATACAATTATAGATACATTAGAAATAAATAACAATGATGAAGAAGCTGATGAAATTTTAAAAATTAATAATAATAATAAAAAGAAAAAATCTGAGGAATTTGATGAAGATTCATTAAATATAAGTAGTATTAAAGAAGAAGATGAAGATGAGGATGATTATACAAATAAAAATTCCTCAGAGAATGAAGAATTGAATGATACAATAAAAGAAAATAATTTTAATGAAGATTCAAAGGATGATGATGTGTTATCTATGAAATTAATGGATGATAACGAGACAGCAATGGATATTTTACGAGTATTTTTAACAACTAAAGGTCCTGAATTTAGTTCAGAACCTGATTTTTTACCATATTTTGCTTTACCTTTTGTTAATAATCCTGATCAACATCCATCATTTACTGAAATATTTAAGGTATGTATTATAATTTAGTTAATTATTATAATAATAATAATAGTTCTTTATTTCTGTACATAATTTCATTTACAAATATTAGTATTAATAACAGTTTAATTTATAATAATCTTAAAATATAATACAATAAAATTTTACAAAATAATAAAATATTATACAACACTTACCATATTTCTAAAAAATAAATATTATACCAATTTTTTTAACTTCTAAATATTCTAATATTCAACAAAAGACTTACTTCATGTGATTTTGGCTTTAAAATTAAAAAAGTAAAGTTACAAATAGATAGTCATGCTGTAGCTCATAATCGACAACTGTTATTTTAAATATATTTATTTCATTTTTATTCGTATTATTTTTTTGTAAGAGTTGCCATCTCGAGGTATGACCTGTGTGAGATGGTAATATCATTGTTGATTTAAATAATAATAATAATTAATAGTTTAATTTTTCTTTAACGCAGTACTAGGAATATTCGTAGTAATTTTTAGTAAATCTTATTTGGTAAATTTTTATAATATTGTAAATTTCAAATTATTTTATTTATTTATTTTTTATCCCTAATGGGTGTATGTTGTGATCTGTTCAATTCAGAACAATAAGTAACCCCATTATCCAATGAGATGAGGATAAAGTGTATGATGTGTAAATGAGGTGTAGTCTTGTACAGACCCAGGTTGACCATTCCTGAGAAAGTATGGTTAATTGAAACCCAACCATCAAAGTACACCAGTAACCACTGTCTAGTATTCAAATCCATATAAAAGTAACTATCTTTACTAGGATTTGAGCATTGGAACATTCCTCTCCAAAAATCAGCCATTAAACTACACTGACACTAAATAACACTGACTAACTTAACTAACTTAATTAACTTGACTTAACTAACACTGACTAGTATTCAAATCCATAAAAAAGTAACTACCTTTACTAGGATTTGAGCCTTGGAGCATTCCTCTCCAAAAATCAGCCGTTAAACAGCTGACTTGTTGCGACGACTTTACCTCTACAGACCAACCCGGTGGGTCAAAATTATTAGAATTGTAAATTTATAACTGATTAAGTTTGAATAAGCTATGCTATAAAATTATTAAAAAATATTTAGTAAGTAATTATCAATAAAATAATGTACAACTCATTCCGTGCACAGGCTCATCCTGTTGGGGAAATATGTTAACAAAATATATTTTGTGTTTAATAAGTAAATAAATAATTTAATTTAATTTACTGAAATATTAAACATTCCTTTAATAACCTGTTGTTTGCCCATAACAGGCAGGTGAAGTGTTAAATTATTTGCGCTCGGTCAGCTAGTTCCAGGGCTACAAAAAGTAGATCTGTTTCTTATCACATTGTCAGCCAATTTTATGGCTGAAGCATTTAAGAACAGAAGAGATAGAGATGCAAAAGACACTAGTGAGAGTTATCTCCTCTGAGAGTAATGAATTTCATTATTCAGTCAGGCTCTGTGGTTAATGAAATGAAAATGTAATTTGCAGAGTGAAAGTAGATACTTTTCAAAGGGCCTGGCATGCTGATAAGCATACCTTTCCACTCAGTGAGGAAGGCATGGTACACCACCTCACTCCTTGTTTTACTTCGTAAAGCATCTAGAGGTGCAAACCAGCTTTTCGGCTGATGACCTAAACAACAGCTTAATGTATTTCTGCATGAATTTTCCATACGAGACAATATTTAGGTTTGCTATTTTGGGTTCTTTTTTTTAATTAAAAACATATTTTAACACCTTTATTTTCTTTTTAGGAATCTTGGGCAACAAACATGGAACAGAAATTAGTAGAATTTGTACAGCAATATAGTTATGGTAATTCAGTTACACCAACATTAATGAGGTTATGTCCAAATAATATTACATCAAACATTAATAAAAACATTAAACAATTAGATCAAGAAGAAAATAATAGTAATGAAAAGATTGATATGCGTAAATTGTCTCCCGTAAATCACAGAAGTCGACCGACAACTCCTAAAGTAATTAGTCCATCTCCTCCTCCGCAAATTCAGCAAGATTTGAATGATGCTGCTAGACGATATAAAAATATTAAATGGAAGTTTCAAAAACTTCACAGGGATCATCAGAATTTAATTGGTGATTATATTAAATTTATTTAAATTTAAAAATCCCTTTCATAAGACGATATTTTTGTCATGAGTCTCATAGCTGGTGGGAATTTTTAAAAAGGCTTACCTTTGACTTGTGGCAAAAACCATTAGTGATTTCTGTATCTACTCTTTAAGAGGAATCAGATGACACTATTTTTTTCCAAATTCCGACTTTAATTTCTTGACTTCCGGTCGAAACCAGAACTTCAAACCCAATGATTTCTGTATCTATTCTTTAAGAGGAATCGAAAAACACTATTTTTGTTTCCAAATTCCAACTTTGATTTTTTGACACCCAGTTTGGGTTACTTCTGGTCAAAACCAGAACTTCAAATCAAATTTTTTTTATCTCTAATGCGTGTACATTGCAATCTGTTCAATTCAGAACAATAAGCGACCCCATGACCCATTGAGATGAGAATGATGTGTATGACATGTAAATGTGGTGTAGTTTTTTACAGACCCAGGCTAACCATTCCTGAGAGAGTATGGTTAATTGAACCCCAACCATCAAAGTACACCGGTAACCACTATCTAGAATTCAAATTTGTATTAAAGTAACTACCTTTACTAGGATTTGAACCACAGAATTTTCATCTTTGAAAAAAATCAGCTGTTGAACAGCTGACTCACAGCGACAACTTTACCTCAGACCAACCTGGTGGGTCAAATCCAATTTAAGCCCTAACTTTTTGTGTAGATTATGAATCCAAAAACCATCTGTTGCTATCTCTTGTAGTGTCAGACTTTGATGTTTTGACTTCCGGTTTTGGGCCACTTCCAGTCAAAACCAGAACTTCAAACCCAATATAAGCCCACTAATTTTTGTGTAGATTACAAATCTGAAAACCGTTTGTTGCTATTTCTTGTAGTTTGTGGCATCTGGGTGTGACAGATGGTCAGACAAAGGGAAATGATAGATGACAATTTAAAAAATTGCTACCAACAATAACAACTCTCTGTTTTGTTGTTACTGAAAAGTAACACCTAATCAACAATTAGTTGTTTCATGAATATGATAAACACTTCTATTTAATTTTAGTTTTTTGTTCACTTTTATTTATATATTTATTCAAATACTTTCCTTGTATTGCTTGAGTCTCAGCTCCATGTAGTCGGAAGGAATGCAGTGCGTTGTTATAATAGTGGGAGAAAGGATGAGTTAGTAGTTTTTCACAGCTGCTGCATTTGTAGTGGTAGCGTGTATAGGTATCAGACGAACTAATGTCCCATAGCCGAGTGTGTGAGAGGGAGATATGTGGCATAACTACGCATGCGCTCAAAGGTCTTTACCGTTATAATCCAAATCTGAAAACATACTCGAGTCGTTATCTTGCTTGTTAGTTTACTGCACGCATAAACGCTTGCTCACAACAATGATTAAAATTAAAGACAATGTTATTGGAACGGCGCGTATGGCTTGTGCGAGTGAGAGTATTATGCATTCTCTCACTCTCACGGCTAGAGGACTTTAGTTCATTTGAATACTGTACTTACTAGACCAAAAAAATATTTTTATCATCCGGCGCATTAATTTAACCTACCAGGTTATTAACTTGGTCTTATGACAAAAAAAAAAAGATTGAAAAAAGAGACTGATGACAAAAAAAAGATAAATATAACAAATAAAAGAGTTGCAGTTTTTTACTGATTCAGGTTGACCATTCCTGAGAACGTATAGTAAATTAGAGAAAGTAAAATGTTTGACCGTAATCAGTCTCATGAAAATTACAACCAAACTGGGTACAAAAGACTTACTCTTTTAAATAAATAGAATCATTTCCTGAGTTGATTGATTAATCTTCTGGGTTGATAAATAAGGAAATCCTGAGAAAAATGGGTAGCCATTTGGACCTGACAGCAACAACCAAAGGAGAGAAAATAGAATACCAACAGCTCTATGAGAAATTTGGATAAGTAGCAACTAAAGTACTTCAGACTTTACAAGGAATGCGAAGAAATACAAATTCCTGTTGGTCACCATTTCAGAAATAATGTTGAAGAAAGTTTGGGCCCAAGCAGAAGGTGCATTTTCTAGTATTGCTTGAGTCCCAGCTCCGTGTAGTTGGAAGGAATGCAGTGTGTTGTTATAGTACTGGGAGAATGAATGAGTTAGTAGTTTTTCACAGCTGCTGCATTTGTAGTGGTAGCGTGTACTAACTAGACTAAAAAAATATTTTTATCATCCGGCGCATTAAAACAAATACCTACCGGGTTATTAACTTGATCGGATTCATAATATTTAAGTTACCAATTCATATCAAAATATGTAAATAAATGAATGTAATAAATACAAACAAATATGTTAAATACGGAAAGTTTGAAAACGAATGTTTTGTTTCAGAGTAATACAACAATCGTTCTCCCACCATGCATCACTCATTCATTATACCTCACCCATACCCTTCAACCCGCAACTACATGGAGCTTGGACCCGCACAATACACTATCAATGTTTATTATTTGTTATTTCTCTTTGCTAGTTTCATTTGTAAACCTTTAAGCTTCATGATTCAGTGAAACCACTGTAATTTTGATATATATTGTATTAATCATTGTAGATTCAAGTAAAGTTTATGTCTTTGATAGTCTTCATGAGATTTTAAATTCCATATTTTTTTATTCTGCCCATAACAGGCAGGTGGAGTGTTAAATTATTTGCACTCTATCTGCTAGTTCCTGGGCTACAAAACATAGTTCTGTTTCTTATCACATGGTCAGCCAATTATATGTCTGAAGCATTTAACAACAGAAGAAGTAGAGGTGTAAAAGACACTATGAAAGTTATATTTTCTGAGAGTAGTAATGAATTTCATTATACATTCAGACCCTGTGGTGAATGAAGTAAAGGGGTCATTTGCAGGGTGGAAAGTAGATGCTTTTCAAAGGACCTAGCATGCTGATAAGCATACTTTTTAACTCAGTGAGGAAGGCAATTGTAAACCACATCACTCCTCGTATTACTTAGTAAAGTCTCTAGCGATTCAAATCAGCCTTTCGGCTGATGACCTTAACAACAGGTAACCTGTAGAATAGTAACTTAATAAAAGTCTTTTGTTACAATTATTTTATTACATCATGAGTTCTTAGAGAACAGTATTCTGATTAACTATCAAGAATAGAACAAAGCAATTTTCAGTAAAAACCCAGAACAAAGAAGAATATTGGAATGTTTTTCTAGATTCATTTGCAAACAGGTGTTTAAGTACTGAAGGTACTTAAGATAATGATATTCATATTGCATGAAGTCAAATATGAAGAGTCTCCTTTTATTATGAATAATTTTTGCACTGCATTCATTATTTTAATGTAATCATACATTATTTTGCAATAAAGTCCAGTAGCAATAAAAATCATTCATGAAATGTTATTGATTTTGTCTAATGTAAATATTTCTTTGTTTGTAATATCTTTGCTATTGTATTAATTTCTATAAGCAATTGCAACTTTTAAAAAAGTATGATTTGAAGTTTATTTTAAATATTTAGGAATTGATGTTTTTTAATTTTTACTTTTTCTTGCCAATATGAATATTTATAGGAAGGAAAGTATTGTTTACATGTCGATTTTTCGAAATTGAGTTTTAACCGGATCTACACATTTTCAGACCCCCTGAACCCAAAAACATGTTTTTAGTAATTGGTCTGTGTGTGCGTAAACAGAATATCTCAAGAATGAAACATTGTACGAACTTGAAACTTGGAACTTAAGTTACATACCATTACCAGACCGAACACAAACTTTCCATCAAAATTGGTCAACCGGAAGTAGTAGTTTATTGGTGTAATTTTTCACTTTTTGCGATTTTCTCAAAAACTGGTCCTACAATTTTTTTAAAAAATTGCTTGGTTTACTAAATTTTTTATGCTCTACAAGATAGGGTAGGCACCATGTTTGCTGAAATTCTTGGCAAGGCTGTTTTCGCGTAAAAAAATTGTTTTTTTTTTAAGATTATGGCTTTAATATGCATTTTAGCGCAAAAATTTATATAATAAAAAATGTAGAGAATTTAAAATCCTACAACTTTTATTATTTCAAAAATTTTTTTTGTATAACGCTTAGTTTAGCGAGAATTAGCAATTTTCTGTTTATTCTCATGAAAACGTGTGAAAAATCGATTTTTTTAAAAGATTTCGGCCTTAGTATGCATTTTATGACAAAAGTGTATATAATCAAATTTATAGGAAATTAAAAGGTCTACAACTTTTACTTAAAGCATTTTTCTCTACAGAGCCTAGTTTTGCATGAAAGAGAAATTTTCCGTATTTTTAAGCCAAACTGAGGTTGTTTTTCATTTTGCGTCTTTCACTTATGATTAAAATTAGGTTATGTTTATTGAAGTTAGTTTTTGTTTATTTCTAATGTTTTATTACTAATGTTAGGTTATATTGTTAATTATTTGCATTGGCAAGAGAAAGTTGTGTGAGTGTTTCACACCAGATTTTTGTAGAGTGGATGCCGAATAAGCTGTCGGTGTAGCTGCACGAACAGTTCGGATTCAGTCGGTAGACTTCGTGTCTTAGTACCGAAATGCCCATTAAATCACATGTTCTAAATGATATAAATTATCATGTATTAGTGACGTTAAAAACAATCAGTTGAAAACATTGTATACAACAATTAATGCTTATCACATACAACCTATTACAGACTAATGTTTTCAGGGTAGCTGATATAAAATGTTGCGAGAGCGATGTAACTCAGATCACAGCTGGTATAGCACTGATCCCCACCACTCACTGAAGCAACCGAGCGCACCATTACCAAAATAAACCTTCTGCGCACTTCAGAAAACCGGCAAACTTATTTGGCATCCGCTCTAAAGGCGCATTTACACGTACAATGATTTGCTGGCACCAGTGAGAACTGGTGAGCCAGTAAAACGATGCACGCGTGTGTAAACCATTGTTGGCGCACAAGTTTCAACATGCATGCACAGAAAGAAACTTGCATGAAATTTTCTGCAGCCTTCTGAAATTTTGTTCACCAGTAAGTGACTGGCGCACCACTAAATAAACATTTGGATATATAAACCTTCACCTCACCAGTAAGCTATTGGTATACAGAAGGTGGTTTAATTGCGAATTGAGTTTTTACTATCATCCATTATCTATTATTATATATTTTCATATAGATAGCTTTTTATTTCATTGTATTTTTAAATGGTAACTAAAATGAGCTAAATTTTGAATAATAAGAAGTGAAGTAGTGATGAAAACATTAAATTTTTGGAAAAATATAAACAACTTCCTTATTTGTGGGACGTACATTGTTCGTCTTATAAAAACAGACCTCCAAACTATCAATACCAATGTAACAAATCATTGTTCTGGAAGCTTTCACAAACTTGACTCTACACAACAGCAAAATAAAATGGAACTGGTGCGACAAAAAGCTTTTAATGTGTAAACCTCTATTGGCATGCAAATTAAACTGGTATCAATACTGGTGCCAGCAAATCATTGCACTTGTAAATGCGCCTTAAAAGTATATTTATTTTGCAATCAATTAAATATTAACATGAGACGATTGATTTTTGAGGTTTTAGTATTTTTATGTGCCAATAACAGACAGGTGGAGTGTCCAATTATTTACACTTAATCTGTTCGTTGCAGGGCTAAAATAAATAGTTCTGTTTCTTATCACATGGTCAGTCAATTAAATGACTGAATCATTTGAGAACAGAAGAGGTAGAGGTGTAAAAGACACTAATCAGAGTTGTCTCCTCTGAAAGTAATGAATTTCATTATATAGCCAGACCCTGTGGTGAATGAAGTTAAGGTGTCGTTTGCAGAGTGGAAAATATGTGCTTTTCGGAGGGCCCGGCATGTTGATGAGCATACTTTTCCACTCAGAGAGGAAGGCAATGGTAAACCACCTCACTCCACGTTTTTACTTAGTAAAACCTCTAGAGGTTCAAACCAGCCTTTCAGCTGATGACCTAAACAACAACAGTATTTTTATAGGCCTACGTTTTTCTTTATTGAATAACAAAGAACACTCTCTCTCAAGACACCTTTCAAACAAAGAAAACCTAAATCAAAATCAGTTCATTCATTCAGGAGCTACGGAGCCAATATTATATTACAATACCCATTTTATATTTTCTTGTCTTGTATTGTAATGACATGATAAACTGACGAAAATGTGCATACATTGACAATTTAAGTTTGCAACCGAATACATTATACGCTAAAGGAGCTATTGCCTTTTTTTTAGTCAGGCAAGATTCATCTATGATGATTTTTTGTATTAATAATTTTATGATTACTTTAACAGGTGTTGCAGCAGAACTAACAGCAGCCCTTGAAAATTCTGTTAGAGGTCAAGCAGTTGATTTGAAAGCAACATTAAATAACTGTGTTAAAATATTTCCAGAATTATTCACCAAATCAAGATTAAATACAGGAGATGATACAACAAAGGTATATAATTTAAATTTATAACAGTAGAATTTATATTGTGGGAATGGGCCACAGTAATTTTTACAAAATATATTTTCAGCAGCTGTCACTTTTCTTATTACAGATGATTAACATCTTCGTGACAGACTAATTAAAAGGTTTGTACCAATAGTTGCTTGCTAGATTTTAGTAGTATTGGATATTTAACAATAATATTTCTCTAATTAAAAATATTTTTCTTGCATTCAAGTTAGAATATAAAAATCCCTTTCATGAGATTACATGTCTCATGGCTAGCGGGAATGTTTTCTAAAGAAAATTTAATTGTAAGAGATCAAGCCAACCCACCGGGTTGGTCTAGAGGTAAAGTCGTCGCCAAAATCAGCTGTTTAACAGCTGATTTTCGGAGACGAAGGTTCCTGGTTCAAATCCTAGTAAAGGTAGTTACTTTTATACGGATTTGAATGCTAGACAGTGGTTACCGGTGTACTTTGATGGTTGGGGTTTAATTAACCATACTCTCTCAGGAATGGTCGGCCTGAGTCTGTACAAGACTACACCTCATTTACATGTCATACACATCATCCTCATCTCATTGGGTCATGGGGTTGCTTATTGTTCTTAATTGAACAGATTGCAACGTACACATACTAGGAATTGAAAATAAAAAAAAAGAGATCAAGCCCAGTTAGCTTTCATAAGAAAAAAAAAATTTACTTTTTGTCTATGACAAAATCCATTAGTGATTTCTGTATTTACTCTTTAAGAGGAGTTGAATGACGCTATTTTTGTTTCCGAATTTCGACTTTGAGTTTTGACTTCTGGTTTTGGGCCACTTCCAGTCAAAACCGGACTTCAAACCCAATCCAGGCCCACTAGCTTTGTGTGTAGATTATGAATCTGAAAACCATTTGTTGCTATCTCTTGTAGTTTCTGACATTTGTATGTGACGGATGGATATCGAAAAATGATTGATTGCAAACAATTGCCACTTATCAGTTTTACGCTGTATTTCATTGTAAAATGTTGGTTTGTCATATGCTGACCATGATTTAATATTGCTGACTAAACACAAAATTTATTTTTATTTAAAACATTGTTTTTTTTTTATAATTTATGACCAGCATGGAACCACTTTGTCAACCATAAGAAGATTCTTTTAGCCTCTTGTTTTCCCAATATTTCTTCATCCTTTCAGATCTTGCCTATTTTTCTCTCTCTGAAATCACCCTTCCTACTTGTTGTCTATTTATTCTCGGTTGTAATATAGTTTGTTTCTCTTTCAATTCCTTGATTTTATCTGTTTTTTTTCTTGAAGACCTTTTATTGTTATTTCAAATTCTTTTGAATCTTCCTTAATTTCTGTGATCCACTTAATGTTACTTTTACTCTCCCAGAGTTTTTCTATATTTTGTTTTGACAATCTGTTTCAAGGTGTTCTAATAAAATGTCCTAAGAAAGAAATTCATTTTTCCTGATTGTGCTGGTTACAGGTTCTATCTCTTCATATACTATTTCATTGGGGAGATTTCTCCAGGGCCCATCTTTCTGGTATTTTTATTAACACAAGTTCTTACCATCCTTCTCTTGATTTTCAAGATTTTGTCTATGGCCTAGGAGTTAGTTGTTTTGCAGAGTTTCACTTTCGTATGTTATTTCCAGCTGGATAACAGTTTTGTAGTGTTAATACAAATTTGTAGGATTTTTATTAACCAGTAGATACTATTTCTGTTGTAGATTTTAATAACAAATTTCATTTTTTAGAAGGAGGCAAGAATGTCTTTATCTCAGCCAGAAGAAATTCCATGTTATCATCTTGATATACAAAAAATCAAGCAACATCTTGCTACTGGAAGTATGAAAGCAAAACTGTTACTTTTACAAGCAGTTAGATGGGTAATTATTTGTTTAATATTTTTTTTTTATTAAGTATTTAGGGTTAATAAATGGATGGTGATTTTTTTGTGAATTTTATTTACTTTTCACATAATGAATTGTGGATTTCCAGAACATTGTAAATACTATGTTTAACAATGGCACAGTAGATTGTCTGCCTACTACTGATCCAAATAACAAACATTTGAATTAGAGACACATCTTGTCCATCCAATGGTAAAGTCGCGAATGTACAAATTCTCAGTCTTACGGGAGAGCAAAAAGCTAATTGCATGCTTTCTTCTGTAACACTTTGTGTATTTTCGTAACTTTACAAAGGCTGTATCTCCCTAACCGAACAAGATACATGAATCGCTAAATGCAGAAAGGCCTCATATCCAATTTTTTTGAAAAATTACTTTTTTTATGTGCCTGTTTCTGTTATGTTATAATTATTATAACATTACTAGTGAGTGTAGATGAGGCTTTTTTGTACAGAAATGTGTATTTTCGTATAAAGATTAAAGATTTCGTATAAAGTTAAATTATTTAACTGAGAAATTTTCATTAATTGCAGAAGGGCCTCATATCCAGGAGATGTGACCTTTCTGCAGTTAACTAAGATCAGCTGATGTGTTATATAAACTCCTTTGTGGTTAGCAGTGTGCTTTGTGGCTTCCTTTTTTCTACTCTTGTTTTATTAAAAGACTATTGCTTTTAAATTGAAAAAAATGAGTTCAAGTGATGAAGAAATTCCAGTAAAAAGGAAGAAGAAATTAGGCGTATAGAAATGTACGCTACCAAAGAATTTTTGTAAAAAGGGCTTAAGTACACGGACCACTAATGGACCTAAAGAAAATTTTTAGTGTCAAAATATTATTATTTTGAATTTAATCATGCTCATCCAGGAATCGTTACCGAGTATAACATTAAAATAAACCATTAATTGTAGAAAGGCCTCATCTCCATGAAATAATTTCAGCCACTGCAACTAATACGTTAAGTATTTTTGAACTTTCTTATAGCCAAAATTTTAGCTATAGTATATATTATTAAGATCACAAATTTTTTTCAATTTTTTGTCTTGCATTTATAAAAAAATAAACAGTTATTTTCATCTCCTGAAAAATTCTGTAGAATGGAGATGAGGCGTTTCTGCATTTAGCGATTCACATATTTACGAGTTTACTATAACATGTGTTGGGTTGTATACATCAGCATGCACTAACAAACTCATATTCGCAAAATTTGCACATTCCCGAGTTTACCATTGGAGGGACGATCTGTGCAAGTCAAAATGTTGTAACACAAATGTGGTTTTTCTTTCTCCCGTAAAATTTTGTTTTGGCACTGACAACATTTTTGAATTGCACAATTTATCAGTTTGTTGTTGTTTAGGTCATCAGCCAAAAGGCTGGATTGAACCTCTAGAGGCTTTATTAAGTAAAACAAGGAGTAAGGGGATTTACCATTGCCTTCCTCACTGAGTGGAAAAGTATGCTTATCAGCATGCCAGGCCCTCTGAAAAGCATCTACTTTCCACCCTGCAAATGACAACTTCACTTCATTCACCACAGGGTTTGGATGTATAATGAAATTCATTACTCTCAGAGGAGATAACTCTGACTAGTGTCTTTTACACCATTACCTCTTCTGTTCTTAAATACTTCAATCATATAATTGGCTGACCATGTGATAAGAAACAGAACTATTTTTTTGTAGTCCTGGAACTAGCAGATCGAGTGAAATAATTTAACACTCCAGCTGTCTGTTATGGGCAAACACAGGTACCTATTATATGTTATTAAATCCAACAGTAGAACTAGATTTGTAAAATAATATATTTTTCTGAAACAATAAACCAAAATATTTAAAATAAAAACAGCAAAAATTATTGTGCATTACTACTAATTTTAGCAATGTATATTTATCTCTAATTTTGTGTACTTTTATGTGTTTATTAGCGACTCACTCATTCTGCTGGCGACGAAAGAGATCAAGTAGTAATATGGATATCACAACATGATATATTATCATTAAAATACGCTGGACGATGTCCTGTATTAGAAGAACTTTTGATTACACCAGGTACATGTACACCACATCCTCTCCAACAAGCTGCTGCTAGATTACTCAATACAATCGCATCATTACGATGTGGTAGAGATTACTTGGCCCCATCCAATAGTTTACTTGCATTACTTGTTACTACTTTACGACAAGATAATATTAGAATTGATCAAACAACCGCAGATATGATCTTAGCTACTCTTCAAAAATTAAGCCTCAGGTCAGTTTTAAGAATATTTTATTATAAAAGAAACATTGCATTTTACACTGTGTATTAAGTATCAAATTGTATGGATGGATATATTTTAAGAAAATTCAATAAAAATAACAAGTTGTTCTTGAATTCCATCAATTTGAGTTTGTATTATGTTTGTAGGTGCAATTTAGATACAGAAATGAAAAGATTAACCCTACCTGAAAATCCACAAAAATGTTCAAAACTAAATTTAATATTTTATTTTTGGAAAAACAACTCACCAGGCGGCGAGAAAAACTCATGTTCACTCCCTTACGATGAGGGCATGTCCTATACTCCTATACTCCATTGACGACATGTCCTATACTCCTCCTGGAGTCTCCAGGGCGCAAAAAAAAAGGGGGGGGAAGTAGTGTTGAACTCAATTGACGCGTCCTCATCCTTTTTTTTATACGAGTATAATCCTATTTTCTATTGACATGTTTCGGTAGATCCACCATCATCAGAGTACACAAAATTGAAACTCAACATTTTAAAAAAAATATAAAAATTTCAGAAGATATTATATCTTCATTCTTCTATATCAATACATTATACATTGTTGTGTGTAAGTGTGTAGTTCATTCATTTTCTTTTGTTCTAGGAAAAATCAAAGGTTATGGATGATTGAAGAAGGTGTTGTTGAATGGTTAATCGAAAGATTGAAAATTCAGACACAACCACTAGAAACAGAACGTTTAGGTCCATCACCAACTATTATTACTGGTGCTTACACTTTGGAATACAGTACTGCTTTATTAATGAATCTGTGTTTACATGATGAAGCCAGACAATGTTTTCCTTCAGAATCTGTTTCTGTATTAGTTAATCTATTGGAAACACCTTACACACAGGTAGTTGTCAATGTTTATAATACTTTTTTTATTCATTATGAATATTTTGGAATGATTTGGGTCTATTTAATCACTACTTCTAAGCAGGCTAATCTCAGTAACTAATGGAAATATTCCATTATGGTTTTCACTAATGGCAGGATTGAGTTCTGAGGGAAGTTTAGGTAAATAACTTATAAATGTTTTTGTGATGTGTGGCAATGAATAATATGGAAAGAAACACAATTTACCTAAGTTTGTTGGAATACTGTTCACTAAGAAAACTTTTTTGAGACGTGTGAAAATAATTTTGCCTGTGGCAAGACATCTTAAACATTTTTGTATAAAAATCTGCAACAGTACAGTAAAACCCTGATTGTGTTTCATAACAGGCAGGCTAGGTGACAGATGACTAGGAAAGATGGATTAAACTGAAGAAAACTTGTTATTTCCAACGCGAGTTTTGTATTATTTACTAAGAAATGAACACAATGAGTGAAAAAATTTATGTAAAAAATTGAAAATGAAAAACTACTGTTCATAAAATTCATAAACCTACTTTAAGTGTTTAATTTAGAACTCCCTAGAGATGCTGTAATTCTGAAAACCAACATGTACCTTTTTATTGTTTATTATAGTACCTACTACTATTCATGACAACTATTTCAGTTAAATTGAAATCTATATTTTTATGAAATTTTTTTCGTTGCAGATTGTACCAGTTGTTGCCGGCACATTGTATTGCTTACTGACTAGAGACGATGTAAATGATATCACTAAAGATTTAGAACTTGAAAAAATAATTAATAGACTAATTCTAAAATTTAATAATGATCAAGCTGTTGTCAGGCAATTAGAAACTTTATTGAAGTTACATAATAGGCAAATAAATTTGAATAACCTTCAGCCAACTGTGAATGAAGATCAAAATGAAGATGAAATGGTAATAACAAAAAAATTAATGAAATTCATTCCTAGGTTTATTATTAATAATAATGAAGACCAGTGTTACATTTTCAAAATTCGATTGGTAGGACTCAATTTGGCAGAAAATTAGTCTTTTATGAACGATTGGATAAGGCTAATTTCAATTTAAGAAAATTTGATAAAGCATGGTTTTTTTACGAAAGTTGATCTTTTACTCTATCATATTTCTTTTTCAAACTTCTTTTATAAAAGAACTCTGATTGTGTAATACCAACCTCAGTAAAATACTTACTGTAATTAAATAAGTAAGATAAGTACTAAAGTAAATTTAATCAATAATCAGCACAATATTAAATATAAATATGTTAAAACACATACTCTGGGTTCTGGTTTGGTCCTGTATTTATGGTAACGACTTTACCTATAAGCTCACCTGGTGTGCTCATGAAATAATATTATTTTTTTTATCCCTAATTTTTTTTTTTTTTTTGTTTAACGTCCGACTGTTCTGCAATTACTGCTAATACAGACGGTGAATGATGAAATGATTTTTGTAATGTATGAAAAAATGCCGTGCCTGAATGGGATTCGAACCCAAGACCGGATGATGAGAGGCGAGCACGTTACCAATTTCGCCAATGCGGTCGGCATCCCTAATGTTGTACGTTGCATGCAATCTGTCCAATTCAGAACAATAAGTAAACCCATGGCCCAATGAGATGAGGATGATGTGTATGACGTATAAATGATGTGTAATCTTGTACAGACCCAGGCCAACCAATCCTGAGAGAGTATGGTTAATTGAACCCCAACCATCAAAGTACACCGGTAATTGCTGTCTAGTATTCAAATTTGTATAAAAATAACTACCTTTACTAGGATTTGAACCACAGAACCTTTGTCTCCAAAAATCTGCTGTTAAACAGCTGACTTCGGCGATGAATACCGCTAAACCAATGTTGGTTTCTTTACCTGTGTTTACAAAAAATATTCATACCGATAATTTTACCTTTACTTCTCTTTTCATGACTTTCCATCACAATTTTACAATATTATATAAGTGACATTTTTATTATAGTACCTAGGCTACTTATGTTAATAAGAACCTAACCTTGTTAAATTTTACCAAATTTTATTATCAAAGTTAAACAACGGAAAACAATTTGTAGGTTATTTTTTGTAGGAACTATTTCTGTTGTTAAAACAATATAATTATTTGTTTATTTTTATTTCAGGATGATCCAGAAGAGTTAGAGCAAGAATTAGATTTAAATGATCCAGTAAGAGCTATGCCAGGAGATTTAGCAGGCGATGATTTATTGAATAGATTATATTCTTGTCCAACAAGTATTCACGGTAAAGCTGTCTAATAAAGTAGGCAATATAAAAAGTAGATAATTTATTTTTTAATATTAGAAATAACTTAAATTTAACAAGTAATCATATTCCGTAAATCATTACCACTACTTTTTAACTTGTGTACAGAAGAGGCTATAAATGAAGTGAAGGAAAAATTTGGCGCACAAATAAAAAATCAAGAAGAAACAATAAAAACGCTGAGATTTTTTGATGATATCGTATTATTAGCCGAGACAAAGAAAGAACTAGAGAATATCTCAAATGGAATGGTTGAGATCAGGAGAAAGGATTACTTTATGAAAATTTATAAGAACAAAATGAAAGTGTTGTGCAGTAGCAAGATTGGTTCAGAAGAGAGGGGAAATTTCAAAGTAGGCTATGAAAATATACAGGAAGTTGGGGAATTCTGCTATCTAGGGAGTAAAGTAACAAAGGATGATAGAAGTACAAGTGATATCAAAAGTAGGATTGCTCAAGCTAGAAGGGTCTTTGAAATGAAAACAACGTACTGACTACACTCATTGATTTACATATTACAAAAAATTTCTTAAAATAGGTACTGTGTTTGAAATGTAGCATTATACGGGAGTGAAACGTGGTTAATAGGGGCTGTAGAAGGAAGAGGATAAAAGCTTTTGAAATGTGGTGTTATAAGAAAATGTTAATGATTAGGTGGGTGGACAAAATAAGTAATTTATAGGTTTTTAGATGAGTGGATGAAAGAAGAAGTATATGGAAACATCTTACCAGAAGAAGAGATGGGCTAGTGGGGCATATCTTAAGACATCCAGGTATTGTTCTATCAATAATGGAAGGTAATACTGAGGAAGCGAATTGTAGAGGGAGGCAAAAAGGTTAGAATATTTAAAGCAAATTACAAAAGATGTAGGGTGTTACAGGTGTGTAGATATGAAACGATTTGCACAAGATAGAACAGCTTGGAGAATGCATCAAACCAGTCGAGAGAATGATGACAAAAAAATCAATCAATGGACAAGAATGTTAAATGATAATATTTTAATTCAAAAAGAAATGTTGAACTAAATATTGTTAGTTAATTATATTATTGATAACTAAATGAAATAAACAAAATATAAATAATTTTCTATATTATATTTTCAGGAACAACGGCAGCCAGTGAAGGGGCATTATCAATCATGTCAATATAGATTGATTTAACGTAGAGTATAAAAATGTACCTACTTAATAAAAAATGTATTGATATTAACTAAAATCAAAAATATATCAATTATAATTTTTATTAAATTTATTAGAAATTTAAAAGATTTATTTATTCTAGACTACTACAAAATGTTAATTTCATGTTTGTTATAATTATTTTAATAAAGATTATTGAGTCAGTTTAACTTTTGTGATTGTTGATATAGAAAACAATTTTCCTTATAGCTTTATTTCTGTATTTATTATAAGTGTTATAAATGGGAAACCCCTCAAAGACTGACTGACTTTTACAATTATTAGTTTATAAATCTCCCAAGTAATTACTTTGCTTCATTTATTTATATATACTGCATATATTTTTATTTTTATTTTTTTTATTTATCTATTTAACATCGCATCAACTGCAAGGTCATTAACGACGACGTTGGGGTGTAACTGTGCGTAATGAGGATTCAAATCCCACTCAGGCACGGCATATTTTCATACATTACAAAAAAATAGACACAATATAACGAAACGACTGCTGTCATCACACTAATGCTTGACTGGAACATTTTAACTGTCTTAGGTAGTTGGCCTTGAGTACACTGTTGCCAACATACCGATTGGGGGACAGAAAATTTACCGATGTATTACTTTTATCTTCTTATAATCAGGGTTGCGTCCTTAATAAAACAGCCGTTACAACATACGACAGTACCAGTACAAAAAATTCATACCATAGACCTATTATAAAACATCTGGTCTGTCGCCGGTTGTTTTGACTGAAGGCCTTGGTAGAGTGAAACATGATTGCGCATCCTTTTTACTGACTTTCAACCCGTAGTCTGTTTATATCTTTTGCATGGTTCTGTAGGATATACTTTAGTCTTGTACAGAAGCAGGCGGACCATTCCTGAGAGAGTATGTTTTATTGAATCCCAGCCAATAAAGTACACCAGTAACCACTGTTTAGTATTTAAAACCAGATAAAAGTAACTACCTTTACGAGGATTTAAATGAGGAACCTTCGCCTCCAAAAATCAGCTGTTAAACAGCTGACTTGCAGCAACAACTTTACCTCTCGACCAACCCAATGGGTTATTTATGATAGCATTTAAAAAATATTACGTAGATTTAAATCTATAAATGCACAGAAATAATATGCACAGAAAACAAAAGATAAAATGAATACACAAATTAAACAATATAAATTATTTTTTTATTATAAAACAATATTTTACAAATACAACAACAATAACAACAACTGTACACTTTATATACAATAACAAATAACATTTAAATACAATTATTTAAATTAAATTATTATTAACAATAAGAGCATTAAATAAAGTAAGCAGGTAACATAAGATTTAAATGTTTAGAAAATATATTTTTCCAAAATATATTAATAAATAAGTTATAATGGTTTGAAAAGAATAAATTTTAAAGTAAAAATACAATAAATTTTTATTAACCGATTATAACTATCATTTTTTTTCTATGATTTTACGAGTTTTACATGTTTTGGTGGTTCCATCATCATCAAAGTATATAAAATTAATAATTGAAACTAACTTTGTTAGAATCCTAGACTTATAAACAAGTGACTGAAGATATAACATCTTCTGGAAGAATTTTAACAAAATTAATATCAGTTTTTATTATAATATTTTATTACAAACTTCTGATAATGGTGGGTCCAGTGAAACATGTAAGTTAAAGAAAAGAAAATCATAAAATAAATAAAGAAATAATAAATCAGAAAATAAAGTAAAATTATAACAGCTGTAAAACATAAGTGAAAATTTACAGTAGTTTTATGTTAAGATTAATTTTCAGCTATAGGATCCTTATAAAGATTTATTTGTGTATGAATTTTCTTCCCACGGAATTTAAGGAAAATGATTTATTGGTGATGATAAAACTGGAACATGCCATAAAAGTATGTTGTAATAAAAAATTAATTTTTATTTAAGGATTATAAATTAATGTTGTAAGTTTACAGAATTTCTGGTGTAATTTGGTTTTGTAAACTAATTGACTACCTAAGTATGAGAGAAGCAAAATATTATGCTAACATGAAACAGAATAATCTTGTAAACAAAAGTGATATTTTGTTGATGATTGGTGGCAATTTTTAAAATTGTTGTCTATCATTTGTTTTGTCCGTCCTTCTGTCACACCCAGATGTCACAAGAGACAGCAACAAAAGGTTTTCGGATTTGTAAACTGCACTAAAAGGTAGTGGGTTTGAAGTTACAATTTTGACCAGAAGTGGTCCAAAACCGGAAGTCAAGAAACCAGATTCGGAAATTGTGCCATTTGATTCCTCTTTAAGAGTAGATACAGAAATCACTGGGTTTGAAGTTTCAGTTTTGACTGCAAGCAACCCAAATCCGAAAGTCAACAAATCAAAGTTGGAATTTGGAAACAAAAATTGTGTCATTCGATTCCTCTTAAAGATTAGATACAAAATCATTGGGTTTGAAGTTCTAGTTTAGAATAGGAGTGGCCCAAAATCAGAAGTCAAGAAATCAAATTCAGAATTAGGAAACAAAAATAGTGTCATTCGATTCCTTTTAAAGAATATAATACAGAAATCACTAATGGTTTTTGCCATAAGTCAAAGGTAAGCCTTTTTAAAAATTGTCACCACTCATGAGACACATCGTCTCATGAAAGGGATTTTAATTACTTTTGCTTACATCAGAAATAATCATGTATTAAAATTCAAAATCTGGTTAAGTGTATTTTTAACTGGAGATTTGTATTTGTCCTTAAATGCAGTATTCTACTGAACAGATTAAAAAAATATTTATATAGTAAAGAATTTATATTGTAAAGAAAACACTTTTGGGATTCTATAGAAAATTTAAAAATGGAAAATAATAAAGGTTGTTATGAGATTTTATGAAGTAAATAACAAAAAATTTGAAGTAAAGATTCAATGGTGCTACCATTTCAGTGGCGAGATGGTAAAGTTTATATTCTGAAGGATTGAAGAAAATAAATACTAAACATTGCAAAATAAGATTATAAATATTAATGTAAAAATGTGTGAAATTGGTTTTTAAGAATAAATTAATATTATTGTGATAATTAATTCACACAAGTCAGCTAGTTTATTTTTTTAATTAATTTTTCAGATTTAAGAGAATTTTCTCCTTATTTAAAAAAAATATGAAAAGGTAAATTTATTAATTTTATTTTACTTATGGATAGAAATTATAGCTATCAGAAAAATATTGGATTGTTTAATTTAAAAAGTACAATGAAGATACAGTAATGGAAATTGCATGAACAAGGAAGAAACCAATATGAAGGATTGTTTTTTTTTTTGAAAGAATGCATGAAGAATTTTTTGTTTAAACTATATACATTAAATACAAAAATAATATTTTAATAAATCTACGTTTTACTACTTTGATAACTACATGACATTTTGTTTTTAAATCTTTGTAACACAAAATTATTCTTTTAACAGCCGTGGTAGTTTTCCCAAGAACTTATTTTAACACATAAATAAGTTAATTTATTAATAGATAAATTAAAAAAGTTGATGTGAACACTGTTGTTAGTCGAATGTAATCAATGTCAACATTTTCTATTGTTAACTGTGAACATTATCACAACTTTCACAGTTCTCTTTGTTTAATTCATGATCATTAATCACAGTCTTCAAATTGCCTTGATGATGTTGATTATGAATTTGTCATGTTATGCTTCTTATATTTAATATGTTTTTTGTTTTATTTTGAGTAGTAACCTGAAAAAATAAAAAATAAATAAATTTTTTATTAGAATAATTGATGACATATCTTATTAATGTAGAGGGTGGGTTGAAAAGTAACGCACACTTACTGGTAAACAGTAAGTAAAAGTACAATTTTTTAGCTTCAAAGTGGTGCATTTATTTTTCAATTTAGTCACCCTTAAGTCTAACACATTTCTCCCAATGTGTAACAAGTTTTTTCATGTCGTCAGTGAAAAATTCTTTCAGCTTTACTCAAATCCAGGGCACAACAGCTGCCTTCACTTCTTATTCCGAGGTGTAATTATTACCATTAAGGTGTCTCGTGAGTAAATGAAAAAAAATTTTAAATGCAAAGTGCAAGATTGGGGGAGTAAGGAGGGTGTAGAATCAGTTCAAACTTCAGGTTTCATAGAGCCTCTCCGTTTCTTGTTTGTAAGACAACATGGTATCCATCATGCACATATTTTACAGTATAAACTGTTCAATAATGAAGTCGACATGTTTCTTGGATATTCCAACATGGTTTACAATAATTTTTTGAGAGATTCACAAATAATTCTGAATCAAATCTTCGATGAGTTTTCAATGTTCATCGTCTGTGACGGTGATCAGACATCTGCTACATTTTTCATCATAAATTCGGCTTTTCCAGGCAGACAACCATGAAATTTTTATGAAACGAAGAATTCGGTTACAGCCCACACTTTCATAGGTTCAAAACAATTGGGTGATAAATAAATAGTTCTGTCTGTACATGTATTTTGATTATTTGTCACAACAAAAAATTGAATTTTCTATTGTGGCATATTGTCAGGATTTTAACCAGTACAGTCATGTAAATACAGTTATTTTTTTAAAAATATTACATACTTTAATACAAAAATCATTAACCTAGCTTCCAAAACTTCTAGCAGGAATTACTGGTAGTCTCACATAACTGTCTATTTAGACTGCTGGAATGAAAAGAATAAAATTAATAACACCACCATTTTGTTAACATATTTTGTACATATTATGAAAGTATTATAAATAGTATGGAAGTAATTTATGTAAACTGAGAAATATAGATAGTGAGCCACAAGAATGCCTTTTGTGTATGGATGGGCTGCAAGGAAGGGAAGAGAAATCTGACAGTGCTGCCAACCTCAACAGTGAGACACTATATTTTACTGCCATGCAATTGCACCGTTTGTTAACCATATATTGTCTTTCAATTAATATACTTTGTTGTGACTGACACTTTTTCCACTTAAACCCCATTTCCTTTAAAATTTTTCTTAATATACAAAGATTCCAACTAAAATGTTACCTTTCTTTCAAAACCGGTAATAACATTTCACATGTTGGCATCACTTTCTTCTTATTGATATAACCGTTCCCTTTTATTTACCAGGTGTCAAGAAAACTGTTGATGAAGAATTATCTTCTTCATTATCTTTAACTTCCTTCGTTATTTTTAAAATTATGGAAAGAGAAACATCACAGTAGTTAACCGCTCGCTCACGTTTTTTGTAAGAGGCACGGAAAGGTATTTTTGTTTAGCTTCAACTTCACAGAATTTTATTACACTGCATATTAGATTTTATTCAGCACTGTGAACAGTTCGACTGTGTTTTTGAGAAACCGACATTTCTGTTTATGGTAACAAACAGTTATATTCGTACAGTTAACCTACAAAAGGTTCTGCGATATACTGTATCATATCTAAGTATAGTTTATGTTATTGTGGTGGGGAACTGATACCAAAGCAGTCACACGTGCGCACTGATGCTTTTCCCCATTTTCCCCTCATTGGAACCAAAGGCAAACTTATGACTCGAGTAACTAAAGTAGTAGAACTTTTTTTAAACATTTTCCTGTGTATTGTTTAAAACTATATAATGTAAAAACCTCCAAACACAAAATAGATGACTCTCACCTTATTAAAAAAATCACCAGATTAAAAAAAGGAATAGGTCCGTTTGGATATCATGTATCCATCTTCAGTGCAATAATAAAATGACAATGCATGCACATTTTAGTCAGATTATCATGACAATACCAAAAATTGTATTTTTAACTCTCAATCTGTTAATTCCAGGACTACAAAAAATGTTCTGTTTCTTATCACTTGATCAGCCAATTAAATGACTAAAGTATTTAAGAACAGAAGAGGTAGAGGTGTAAAAGACACTAATCAGAGTTATTTCCTCTGAGAATAATGAATTTCATTATACAGGCAGAACTTGTGGAGAATGAAGTGAAGGTGTCATTTGCAGGTTGGAGAATATGTGCTTTTCAGTGGAGCTGATAAGCACATGCTGATAAACATACTTTTTAACTCAGTGAGGAAGGCCAGGATAAACCAACTCACTTCTCGTTTTACTTAGTAAAAAATAAAAATTTACTTAGTAAAAATTTAAATGTGTATGCCAGCCAAAGAGGAACAATTCAGTTACGACTAGTGTAGACTTCAGATGTATTTGTATGTAGCAAAACGTCTAAAAAAATGGTTCACAGTATAGTTCACGACAACTTTAAAACTGGACACTGTTACATCATATTTGAAACTTTACTGCACATAAGAATTTCTACTTGGCTCCCTCTGTAGTGTAATGTAGCATGCTAGCCTACAATACAGAGGTCCAAAGTTCAATTCCCATCTAGTATCTGAAAATTTTCACAAGTTATCACCCACTAGTTGCTAATAACCAAGGTGTTATAGCAACTTTAAATAAACAAAAACGGTTTCTACTAAATTGTAATTAAAAAACATCTCTTGCGAATTTGTATTTTGCAGATATTTCTTACAAAAGTAATTTCTTTTGACAGCAATAAAAATGGCTATGGTGATATTCAATCACATATTTTTTCTCTTTCAGTAGAAATTTTCTTACGTAATTATTTGAAACATTCCTTAGGAAATTAACTAAAGAATAATAAAATTAAACTTGATCAACATAGTTCCAGTAGTTTTAGGATTGTTTGCTACATTCATGTAGATGAACAAATTTTAATATATTTGTTCCATTCTTTAAATGGAATGATTAATTGATTGTACACTGGAGTTCTTTTGGTTAAAATAATTAAATAATTAGAATTTCATGCATATGAAAGACCAATCAAATAATTTTTATAAATAGTAATTAATTTAAATTAATAATTAATTTAAAAATTAGTAATTAATTTAAAAATAGTTTTTAGTTAATATTAATAAATTAATTTTCATGCCATAGCAAAATTAGAAACAGAAAATTATACTATTAATTTACTTTTAATGCATTTTTATTAGTGTTTTAATTGTAGTGAAAACCTATTGATTAAAATTTTAGTAATTTAAATTATGTGTTAACTGAATGAAGATGTGTTAAGTACTAAATTATAGTTAACCTCTAAACTATGCCACTCTTTTGAAAAATATTTAGTAGAAACTGTACAGTGTTTGAGTGTGATGTGGGTATGTTAAACTAACTACAAAAAATAAAAGTAAAACTACATGTGTTTTTAGAAATATACTTAGTAACTATACAAATCATTGTATACTATAGAAAATTCACTAGTTTTCTACAGTTTACTTTGCACAATGGGGTTAACACATTAATATCTCAGAACGTGCTATCTGGTAGTAAAAATTTGTACTATGATTTATGGATGTTGTGGTAACATTTCAAATGACACATTTTTAATAAATGACTATAATTTTAGTTTGCAGCAATAATTTTTTGTTAAATTTTGTTTGGTAAGATAGATTTCAGAAATGTTCTCAGTAAACAGTTTTTGTAATAAATAAAAATAATGTAATTTAAGGAAAATTTAATAGTTTATCTTGATTGTTATTTAAATTGATAAATTTGTTGCTAATGAATCTTCTCTAGTATTAATTTTAGTAAATTATAGCTTATTTACCAAACAATGCTGTTTTTAAATCAAAAATTATTATAGAAAATTTACAATATACAGTGCTTTCTGCTTAATAGAATCAGATTTGTAAATTTAATTATTATTCAATTAACCGGCTAATTAAATTCTTATTTTCTTAGATATGGTCAAAATTTTAACACCCACTGTCATTCATGTATAATTATACCATAAAAATGTAATATAAATAGAAGCTTCTGTAATACATGCACTTCCACACTAGTAAATTGGTTGCAGCAGTTTTTATAGCGTACCACTACACACGTACTCTTTAATTATAATTTAACGAGTAATAAGAATAATAAAATCACTTTCTATTTTTAATTTTATTTACATATATTATGTTAATGTCAAAATAAATACTTTATATCAGAATAGTCCAATTGCTTTTAGTTGTTTAATTAGATTGTGTTATACTCTGCAATGTTTGCTTTTAAAATATTATCAACAAAAAATGTAAGGCTGTTTATATTATAATGCAAATCAATTCACCAGTTCAGTGCACAAGAGATTAAAGCGTACTGCAGTACCGGTCAACGATGAATGTGGTAATTTAAGCATGTACCGATCGGTACATGGTATATTATACACCATGAAGACTAACAGTCTTCATGGTGAACTGATAGAGCTATCAAGTTATTAGGTAATGAAATTAACTTTCAACAATTAAGTGTCGACAAACTTTGGATTAAGTATTAAAACAGAATATCCAGAAATGTCCAGAGTGCAATTGGAAATTTTGAAACTATTTGCCACAACCCTACAACTGTGAACAAGGATTTTCCTTAATGGAGAATTTGAAACTCAAATTATTTGGCATTGGAAAATGAAATCGTTTTTTGGGTTACAAAAATAAATCCAAACATTTAAAAATTGGTTAATTTCAAACAATTCTAAGTTTCGCGTTAATTGAATTGGAAAAAGATGTAAAAATAAATAAATTACTGAAACAATAACTATTTTTAATCTTTTCCTTGTATTTTGTGACCCCCCCAGACACGTTCTGCAACCCCCTCAGGGGGTTGTGACCCACAGGTTGAAAAACACTGCTGTAGAGAATTAGCTTTTACATGACTACAGGCATTTGGTTAACAGTCTATTTACAACACTTACACAAAATAGCTAACAATCGAACATGTTTACATTTTCTTCCCCAGAAATATGATTCAATACAATGGAAGTCTAATCCCAATAATAAGAAAATTCTTGCCTAATATTATAAATATGAGTTGGTGTAAAATATAATTAAATTATCTTGTAATTTCAATTAAGCAGAAATCACTACATTTACAACTGTGTAAAGTAAAACAAACTTAGAGGTTACTTTGCACAAAAAATATATATCTGAGTATTGGAGTTCAGCCTACTCCAAAAGATCCAAGTCATCACTCTTATGATATTTTATAAATAATATTCTTTTATTTATGCCCATAATGGGCAGGTGGAGTGTTAAATTAATTGCACTTGATCTGTTAGTTCCAGGGCTACAAAAAATAGGTCTGTTTCTTATCAGATGACCAGCCAATTATATGACTGATGCATTTAAGAACAGAAGAGGTAGAGATGTAAAAGACACTAGTCAGAGTTATCTCCTCTGAGAGTAATGAATTTCATT
This sequence comes from Catonia carolina, assembly GCA_035578175.1. Lineage (NCBI taxonomy): Eukaryota > Metazoa > Arthropoda > Insecta > Hemiptera > Achilidae > Catonia > Catonia carolina. The sequence goes on along the minus strand of JAQMRL010000010.1, from coordinate 28,076,286 downwards.
ATACAGCCAGTCCCTGTGGTGAATGAAGTGAAGGTGTCATTTGCAGGGTGGAAAATGGATGATTTTCAAAGGGCCTGGCATGCTGATAAGCATACTCTTTCAACTTAGTGAGGAAGGCAATAGTAAACCACCTCACTTCTCATTTTTACTTAGTAAAATCTCTAGAGGCTCAAATTAGTCTTTCGGCTATTGACCTAAACAACAACATACTTTTATTTATTAATACACTTAAAAATTATGCCCATTAGATATTAAAATGTGTAAAAATTTGTGCAAAGTAACCCCCATTGTATTATAGGATGTTAAATGTTTGACTAACTACAAAAAAAACATGTTAAAATTGTGTAAGTGAAAATGGTTTGATTGTATTTTACCTGGTTTTGGTGTAAATATTTTTGATGGCGGCAGAAAGAATTCTTGATTAAAAAACTGATCACAAAAGAATTAACTTAAATTTTAATTGACTAGTTAAAATTCGTATAAATGTTTCTTTATGTTTTCACACAATTAGAAAGTATTTTTTTGTCAAATGTATTATTTGTATGCTGTTCATAAATTAATAAGCTAGATTAAAAAGCTATAAAAAACATTGTTCTGTGTTGCGAGAAGAAAGCATTTAACCAAAACAATATGTTGTAACAAATTAATTATGTTATTTAAAAAAAGCGGTTTTAAATCAGTACCTAGTTACATTTAAAACTTTGGTAATTCTGTTTCATTTAATTATTTTTTAAAATGAAGAAGAAAAAAGCGTTTTTATTTTAAACAGTGTCTAGGAAATCCAGCACTTTATTAATTGTTTCTTTCTTACCTGGAGTTAATCCTTTACTATAAGTTTTATACGAACTAGCGTAACCACTTCCAAAAACTGGAAATTTATAATGCGGGCTTAAATATAAACCACTATTTCCACTGGTTATACCTTTGTAATACGCAGGTCCTAAACTATAAGGTCCATGACCGGCACTAGATAAAATATTACCACCGACAGAATAATAACTTGGTCCTGTATAATAACTTGGTCCATGTCCACTGTGGCTTTTGTAACTAGATAAATATGTCGGTGGACTACTTTTGATGTGTGGTATACCATAAGATGAAGAAGGTCCACCATAACTTTCACTAATGTATGAAGATGGCCCACTATAACTATGACTGCCATAACTATGACCACTTGCGTATGGAGGTGGACCAGAAATATATGATGGAGGTCCTGAACTATAACTACCTCCGTGTCCACCACTATAATATGATGGAGGATGTGCACTACTATAAGCACTTCCATGTCCACCGCTATAATAAGATGGCGAACTGCTGCTATAGCTACTTCCATGTCCACCACTATAATAAGATGGCGGACTACTGCTATAACTACTTCCGTGTCCTCCTCCATAATATGATGGGGGACTACTGCTATAACCATGTCCACCACTTAAATGAGGTGGTGGTCCAGTACTGTATGTGCTTCCATGTCCTTCACCATAATATGATGATGGGCTACCACTATAACTTTCACCATGTCCGCCAGCATAAGAACTGGCGCCACTATAACCACTATAACCGCTGCCATGTCCAGCACTTGGGTAAGATGATGAAGTTGGAGCACTACTATAACCACTTTCATAAGAACCTCCATTGTAATCTCCACCATGTGAATATGATGGTGAGCTACCACTATAACCATGACTTTGAGTTGGTGCATAATATGACGGTTTACTACTGTAACCACTTCCTCCATGATATCCTTGATTACTTCCACTATAACCTCCATGTCCACTAGAACTAGAATATGATGGTTTTGTACTATAAACACTTTGACTATAACTTGATCCACCGCTGTAACTGCTTTCTCCATGATTACCTCCATAACCACCTCCATAATTGTTATAATTTCCTTTGTTTCCTTCATCTCCATAACCACCTTCATAACTATTCGCTCCATTATAACCACCACTACTATAACTTGATCCACCATTATAGCCTCCTCCATGATCCCCACCGCCTCCATAATAACCTCCATTTCCTTCTGTCGAATCACCTCCTCCATAACTGTAAGATGGAGAACTATATGCACGGAGTTTATGTATTCCTCCTTTGTATGATACTCCACCTCCATCTGCTGAATCACCTCCTCCATAACTATATGATGGTGTATAACTTTGTACCTTATGTACTCCACTTTTGTAAGCTCCGCTACTTAATGATGAACTATAACCGTGTGTTGGAGATGGCGCTGATTTATAATCAGAATCTCCTCCACCTGTGAAATCGTCATATCCTGAACTGGGACCACCAGATGAATATGCTGTAAAATAAAAGGTACACATTAATTAAATGAAATATAGGCTACTACATTCTTTATGACAAAAAATGCTATCTTACATTAGTGAATTATCAACAAAACTGGGGAAATTACGTAATAAAATCATGTACAGTTCAGCCGTCCTTAGTTTGCTCCTACTGTAAACAAACCAAAGCCAGCTACTACAGGGTGCACGCTAAGGTCCACCACTTTATGGATGTCGTATTCCTACTAAGTAAACTAAGTTTTGAATTATAAGTACTTAAATTACTTTAAACATCAGTCATGACATGATGTAGACCTAACAATTTCATTTATAAAATTGTTTTAAAAGTATTTTGTATTAAAATACTTTTCAAAGTATTTTGTTGTTACTTTTTAATCAGCGTGTACACATTTTTATGTAATGCGCATGCTCAGTGACATCACTGTTAGTTTACAGTAGGAGCAAACTTAGAAAGGCTGGACTTTACGTATGTTTCTCAACAATATATTACATTACATTATTTTCAATCGTAAGCCAACCAAGTTTGGAATAGATCATGTCAAATAACAAATGCAAAAATATATATAAAATACAAATAAAGATACAAATAAAAATGAATTAAAACTTAAATCAAAACAAAGGCCATCAATCATCATCACTCTGCACGTCAATGTAATCATGTAAATATTGGTCGATTAAATAATAGGCTTTTTCTGTTAATAATATTCTCAAATTTGTTATAATTTAAGTTTTTAAGGGACTCATGAAGCTTATTATAAAAATGTATAGATATTATTTTGGGACTTGCTCAGCCTAAAAGGCACAACTAGATCATCCCTGTTTTCAACATTTTGTTTTTGGAAACTGACTCGGAAGGGCGTGAGCAAACATTCCTTAAATTTTGTTTCCAAGGTAATGTTACTTTGAAGATCAATGAGGTTTTCTTTGCCTAAAGAAAATTTCACTAAATTTTCCAAAAATAAAGAATTTTTTACTTAATTTATTTTGGACTACACAAAACTTCATTTATTTTTTTAAACTAAAATTTACGCCCTCCCCCCAAACCCTTCATTGCACCCACAACTTTAGGAAACAATGAGTTACATTGTTCATTATTTATATTGGCAAGAGAAAGTCGAGTTGAGTGTTTCACACCAGATTTTTACACAATGTATACCTACGTATCCTGTTTGTGTGCTGGAATCATATATAGACTACTAAAAAGAAATTATTTTTATGAAATGTAAAGAAATAATATTCAACATTATTATACCTTTCATTTTCTTTTAATTTCTGGTTTACGGCAACTTTTTTATGTATTAAACGAGAAATCAATGAAAGTGAGGTTATGTTTTTATAATACAATATACTGAGTAATCATTCGTGACAAACTTGAATTAAGTAATATAAAGTAATATAAAGAATGCATCGCCTCATTGACCTTACTGTTATTTCATTACCTACCTATGTTACAAGTGTGGAACAACTTGATAATAGCTTAACAGAAAGTTAACAACGGTAAATTTATATTTTGCTTGCTTTCTCCACGCATGATTTTATATTATTTTCCTACAAGCGGTAATAGTTTATTTATAATTGGTTAGTATATTATACAGATGTATTGTGTAGTTCATTGTTTCTCAAAGTGAGGGGCGCGATGAACGGTTTGGTGGGGGGGGGGGGAAGCTTAGTTTAAAAAATAAATTAGGTTTTGTGTAGACCAACTAAATGAAGTGAAATATTTCTTAGTTAGAACATTTAGTGAAATTTTCTTTAGGCAAATAAAACCTCATTGATCTTGAAAGTGACACTGGCTTGGAAATAAAATTTAAGAAATATTCGCCCACGCCCTTCTGGATCAGTGTCCAAAACGATAACCTTTGTTGAGTGAAAATGCCTTTAAAATATTTATTCCCTTTGTTATTATATATTCTTGTGAAACTGGATTTTCTACTCTTGCTGCCATTAAGAACAAAATATCGTTCAAGATTAAATGTGACAAGAGAACTGAAAAGTTTCACTGTCGGAACTGATTCAACGTTTCAGAAAGCTTTGTGCCGAGAAAAAATTGGCTCATTCATTACATTAGCAGTCATAATTTTTGTTTTGAGTTATATTTAGCAATGAATATTTATTTAAAAAAATACGTTTCCTGACCTCTTTGTAATGATTATATCAACATTGAACCGATTGTACGCAGATGACACGTTATTATTTTTAACACAGAAGCCAGGCTCCAAGATGCCATTTTTAAGTCGTACAACATCAGCGCAGAGTTTGGCATGAAAAATCAAAGATTATGGCATTCAAGGGAGATGGCCGGTTCGCTCAGAAATTATGCTTGGTAACCAAATTATAGAACAAGTTCGATATTTTAAATATTTAGGATTTCCTATAACAAAGATGATGACGTGAGTGAAAAACTGGTAAAATTCAGCGCTGTATGCAGTTCTATTCGCAGGACAATAAGAACGAAAACGAGAAAGGACACCCAAATGAAATTTTATAGAGCAATGGCTGTACCACTCATAACATAAAAAAATGTGAGTGAAACATTGGTGTCATTACAGAGGAATGAATCTCGTATCCAGGCTGCTGAAAAGAAATTTTTGCGGGGAGTCAAAGGTTGTACCCGGTTAAATAGAGTAGGCATACGTAACGAAGCTATCCCCGCCGAGTTAAATTCAGTTTGTTTTGGAAATGTTAAGAATATTATAAGAGTAACTGGTCCAATCATTTACTTCGCATGCCAGCTCACAGACTTCCTCTGCGAGCATGGAAATATACCTAGACGGAAGCGAGGCTTGGGAAGACCTAAAAAGCGATGAATACCGGAACAGGCCTTGAGCCTAATGAGATGTAATCATTGTAATATTGTAATGTTATTATTTTAGTTATATTTATCAATTGTTTTATGAGGTTTATAATCCAGGGATGCTTCATATAAAATTGTTATTTCAAAAACTCATGCCTCCGTACAAGTGGCAGTGGTAATTCATACCTTTGCAGGTATGATTTCCGGTAATTTTTGTAACGTAAACGAAGAAGAAGGGAAGAATATAGGGAAGAGTAGGGATGAAATTTTTATTACATATTTTTTTGTTCATTTTTTCTCGTTTTTGTGTCTTTTCTTTAATATAACTGTGTGTCATAATTTGTTAAATATTTAATGTAACTTTCAATGGGAAAATAAAGTTAAATTTTAATTACCAGTAAAAGCGTTATATTTAAAAATGCACTCTTTTAATATAAATATTATAAGGAGGCGTGGCTTACTTAAACCATTTAAGAATGGGGGGGACTCATAATAAAAAGTTTGAGAACCGCTGGCTTAACAGAAAGTTAACTACGGTAAATTAAATTTTGCTTTGCTTTCTCCACGCATGATTTAATAATTATCTACCTACTACTACAAGCGGTAATATTTTATTTATTATCGGTTAGATATAATATAGATATATTGTCTAGTTCAATGATTTAGTACCACGCGCGTACTTTACCTTGTTTACACGATTAATGTATAATAAATGGTCAATGTTACTGGTACAACATTTACCAGTACAAACAGGATCTGGTTCCTGTATATATTTATTATCTAAAACCACTTTCTTTCTCAATTTTATTATAATTTCTACACACAACACACTTATGATTCCAGCATATTTTAACGATCACTTTTCATATGTAACCTACCCAAGTTGTAATAAATGTTCATTGTAATTTCATGAAATTGTATAGGTTAGTAGACAAAGACTTCAAAGGTCATTCATTTGACATAATGAACTTAAACATTTTGATGAATAAGTATTATGGTTATAAATATATTAGTCATACTTTTTACTCTTTCTAATAAAAAAACTTGTTTATCTCATCATAAAAAGGGAAAGTTTTGGTCAGTTTCTCGTATGTAATGTTTACATAAAATTAGCAGAATGAAATTGAAATGTGTGTAGGTTGATTTCCATTTACATAATTTGGAATTTGTTCAAAGATTTTAAGTAAAAGTTTTCTACCTAAGGCTGTGATAATATGATGTAAAAATTGTATTTAAGTGATTTTATCTTAAAATTATGTTAAAATTTGTATGTAATATTTAAATAACCGCTAGGTGGTTCTGTCGTCGGCGTACTCGAATAATAAGAAAAGTCTTGTAGTTTAGAAAGTACCTCAAGGTATATTGATTAATTGTTTGACCTTCAGAAACCCAGTAAAGGTACACAAACCCATGGATATAAAAAAAAAACAATCATCATTGCTTTAAATTTTGACTTGCTCATTCGAGCTTTTTTGGCTCTCGGTGAAGTTCGGCTCTTCCAGTGCATGAATTGGCGCTTTGTTTCCAGATCATAAGTAAAAAACCATGTTTCATCACATGTTACTATTGTTTCCAAAAAAATTGGGTCATTTTCAATCAATGTACAAAGTGTCAGTACAAATATTTTTGCGAGCTACATTCCAAACATTTTTGAGCGGCACGTGTCCTGAAGGAGCTGACAGAAGATGACTTCCAGCACTGTTTCCAACAATAGAAAATTCTCATGGAGCGATGTAAGGATAGAGAAGGAGTGTATATTGAAGGTGACAATAAATGATTATGTATAAAATTAAAATAAAGTTTTTACGTTAGTCTTGTTATTTAATAGCCTCACCTCGTATACCGGGTCATCAAGAAAGGTTGCATACATTTTAAAAAATACAGTTTAAAAACTACTGGAGGTAAAATCATAAATGATTTTTTGTTGTAAACAGAAAATATTAAAGTTGTTTTGTAGGTATGACTGTACCGCAAATTGAACAAATTGCATTGGAAAAAAAATAAACATAATTTGGTAACAAGATGGCACACCTCCTCATTTCAGTCTTCTAGAGCGCCACACCCTTAATTAATGGTTCCCTGACCGATGGATCGGTAGGGCACCAGTCCTGTGCTTTGGCCACCGAGTAGTCCAGATTTAACCCCACTTGATTTTTTCTTCTGGGGTTATGTTAAAAACCATGTCTGTAGTGAGAAGATTTGAAATGTGAATCATTTACATCAAATTGCTTCTGTTGTTTCTTTGGTCACGCTTGATATGACACAGCGCACTTGGACAGAGGTCGACTATTGTTTAGATACGTGGAGAGCAACCAACAGTTCTCATATAAAAACGTGTTGTGTTAAGGTGATCAGCTGAAAGGCTGGTTTGAACCTATAGAGGTTTTACTACAGTATTTTTCAGGGCTGATGAGCTCTGAATGTACCCATTGCCCCTTCTCACTTCATAGCTAACCAATGACTTGCCAACACTTGCTCTAGTAGTTCTGTTTTATATTTCGTCAGCCATTTTTTTGGTCTTTTAATAACAATGATAACCTAATTTTTTTTTTGGTTTAACGTCCGACTGTTCTGCTATTACTGCTAATGCAGAGGGTGAAGGATAAAATGATTTTTTGTAACGATTGAAAATATGCGGTGCCTGAATGGGATTCGAACCCAAGATCGCATGAATTATAACCTATAAACATACAAACAGCTGATTATAGTATAAAGTATTGCATGTTAATGCGCTCTATAATCTATGTGTTCAGTACGAGATGAAAGACACTAGTAAACTACTGCGGCTCTTATACGCATGCTCGCGTAGTGTTTTTCAGGCTAAAACATTCATACAATGTGACAACGCTGGCAACGTTCTGATTGGTCTAAATGTGTGGAACAGCAGAGCTCATCAACTTTGAAAAGCATTATGAGTAAAATGAGGAGTGAGGTGGTTTACCAATGCCTTCCTCACTGAGTGGTAAAGTACACTTATCAGCATGCCAGGCCCTCTGAAAAGCACATATTTTCCACTCTGCAAATGACACCTTACTTCATTCACCACAGGGTCTGCTGTATAATGAAATTCATTATTTTCAGAGGAGATAACTCTAATTTACACCTCTACCTCTTCTGTTCTTGAATGATTCAGTCATTTAATTGGCTGACCATGTGATAAAAAACAGAACTATTTATTTTAGCCCTGCAACGAATAGATTGAGTGTAATTAATTTGAAAATTGACCTGTCTGTTATGGGCAAATAGAAACTTATTAAGTTGTAAAAACTTTTATTTCTGTTTATAACAAAAAAAGACTTTATCTCAAGTAGTTTTTAAACTGTAATTTTTTAAAATGAATGCTACCTTGCTCGATCACCCGGTATAGGTTGGACAAGGTAAAATGACTATTCGATTATGGAAGAATGGAATATTTCAAAAATTTATCTTATTTTTCATTAATCTGATTTATAAACTGAAATATTTTGATCATCTTATGCAAGAAAAAGATATGATCAGCTCCAATAGATTGTTGTTTAGGTCAACAGTTTCTCGGCCTAAACTATTGAAAAACATAAAAAACCAAAAATTTAAATTTTGAGTTAAATCCATCGTGCAATCTCCCCTTAAGTTGATCAAAGATTGAAAAAGAAGGGCATGTCTGACTTTAGCAGTTTACAAACATCAGAACTTAGATTTGACAATTTAAAGATAACCAAAGCCTGGAAAACAAGTAAATTAGGGCTTTGGTAATCTACATACAAGCGTCCAAACGTAGGATGGTCAACTTTTTCGATCAAAGTATGTTCACGAACTTTGCGCTTATCATATGCACAGACAGAAAGTATTGTAATCAGTTGAATTGAACCAACACCTTAAGACTGGCGATCATATATATTACCGACTGACCAGCCAGGCTTTCTCGATTAAATTATTTAAATGTTAATTTTGTGTTAATACAGTAAAACCTCACTAATTCGGACTTCACTAATTCAGAATTCGCGATATTTCGGACTACTCCAAGAAGAGCAGCTTTTTTAATTTTTTAGAAGTTTTTTAGTTAAAAATTAATAAAGTGCTACTTCAAAAAATAATAGCTTTTAACTGTCTAATAAAAATTGTTTCATCCTGTAATACATTTTTGGTTACTCAGTGAAGAAAACGTTCCACAATTTAAAGTAGTGAAGTGAGAAACCACATAGACGAACTTATTAAATTTGCAGACTTCAATCCGGAATTCAATGACTTTTATCTTGTCCTAAGAGAGATGCGCCAACAAGTTATAAGAAAACAGTGTAGCAAAGAATCACAGAAAAAAATTACAAGTTTTTTTTCTAAGCAACCTCAAATGATCCCTGAGGATATTTGTCAACCCTCTGCTTCAACAAGTACGTAAGTACAGTGTTTTAATTAAATATCTTTTTACACTGGACATTTATTATTTAACAATATTTTTACTGCCGTAAATATTTTTATTTCTATACATTTAACTTTGTTGTTTTTCTATATACTGTACTGTAAATTCATTAAACATCGATATTTCAGACAAGTAACGTTTATTTTTTAATTTTAATTGCCTAAATTATTAAATTTTTAGATGTAAACAAATATTCGTGATAATTCGAACTTTCAATAATTCGGACTTCACTTCCCCCCAATTAGTCCGAATTAGTGAGGTTTTACTGTATTATTCAATTATTTGTAAAATACAGAATTCACACTTACTCGATGCAGGTGGAGGTTCTGAAACAGTACTTTGCATTAGGAACAGAATGCTACTGATGATGACTAACACCTGAAAACAAATAACAAAATTATAAAGTGATTCTGGATGGTTATTTTAAAAACAATAAGTTAATAAATCATAAACGTTGTTTACTTTATTTCAACGTTTTGAAAAGACACATTTTTCAATTTTTTTTTTTTTTAATCCCTTATCTGTGTGTGTTGCAATCTGTTCAATTCAGAGCAATAAGCAACCCCATGACCCAATGAGATGAGGATGATATATATGATGTGTAAATGAGGTGTAGTCTTGTACAGACCCAGGCCAACCATCGACCATTCCTGAGAGAGTATGGGTAATTGAAACCCAACCATCAAAGTACACCGGTAACCACTGTCTAGCATTCAAATCCGTATAAAAGTAACTACCTTTACTAGAATTTGAACCAGGAACCTTCGTCTCCGAAAATCAGCTGTTAAACAGCTGATTTTGGCAACGACTTTACTTCCAGACCAACCCAGTGGGTCATTTTTTAATTGACTTTAAAAAAAAATTTGTTTTTACATCCGACTTTTTTGCTCAATATTGCTGAAGCAGACAATAAACGATTAAAGAAAATATGAAATATGAAATAAAATATGAATAGAAAATATACCTGACAGAGAATCAAACCTGGGACCTCTGGGATAGATCCTGAAATACTGTTTAGAATAGAAGGCGCATTTTATTATACTTTAATAAAATACGACTTTATCTTGCTAATGTGAATAATGAAATATATAACCTAAATTTAATTATGAGTGAATGACGCTAAATTAAAATCAATCTCTGTAGTAGGACTTAAAAAATACGGGAAACCACTAATTGCCCTAAACTAGGCTCTGTAGTAAAAAATTCATGAAATAAAAGTTGTAGGGTTTTTAATTTTCAATAACTTAAATTATATATACTTTTGCCCTTAAATGCATATTAAGGCCGAAACCTTAAAAAATCCAAATTTTTCAATTTTAATGAAAAAAATACAGAAAATCAATAATTGATGCTAAAGTAAATATTGTATAAAAAATGTTTTTGAAATAAAAGTTTTAGGGTTTTTAAAGCTCTACAACTTTGATTATACAATTTTGCCCTAAAATGCTTATTAAGGCCGCAATCTTAAAAAAAACCAATATTTTACCACAAGAGCAAAGCCCCTTAGAATTTCAGCAGATATGACACTCTTACCCTATCGCGTAGATGATAAAAAAAAAATATAGTAAATAAGGTGATTTTTTAAAATATTATAGGAACCTTTTTTGAGAAAATCGCATGAATAAACTATTACTTCCGGTTGCTCGATTTCAATGAAAATCACACACACACACACACATACACACACGGACAAATAGTTAAAAACGTTTTTTATGGGGTTCAGAAGGTCTCAAAACGTATATTCCGGTCAAAACTCAAATCCGAAAAAACAATTAAACAATGATAAAACAATAATAGAATAAAAACAATACTTTCCTTCCGTAATATTCATATAGTAGGGTAAGAGAAAGTTTAAAAAATAATTGTATGACAGATTTGATAAACATTTTAAAACATATATTTGATTACTGAGACTACATTAAATTCGTTAAAAAAATAAGATTATAAAATACATAATAAAATAATTGCAATTGTACAAAGTTGTTTTTGTTTTATATTTATGTTAACTTATTTAAATTCGCATCAACAATAAGTCATTAACAACATTAAACATATTTAAAATATCTATTTTTATTTTTTAACAGGTTTAAACGGTTTCGGTAATTAATAGTCTATTTAATGAAATTTAATATAAAAATATTAAAACTAAACAAAAATGAAGAGTAAAGTAAAAGGCAATGTACTACTTTTAGTAGTTGAGTTCTCAGTTATCAATTTATCCGACAGGTAGCGTTTCATCCCAGCAAACTTCTCACAGTGAATGTTACAGAATATTTGGTCTAGTACCAGACCATTGCATCTGTTATTTTGAAATCATACTTGTCAGGATCATTTCTGTAGTATGTTTTTCAACCCTTTGTGTTAAAACTTTGGGTAATCGCAAACCACGACGATGAAGTGTGGTACCTTTTCCTGAGCGTGAGGCAGTTGTTGACGTTTTCTTACGAAACGTTTACAACATCGAGGATCGTTCACTTCTAACTTTTATAGGTTAGAAGCGAGGGAATTGGTGCTTTCTGAGTGGTTGCGAAAAATTATTTTTATCAATATTTTTTAAGTAATAAAATGTTATGCTTTGTTTCTTTCTAATAATGTGCTCCAGGCTTTTGCATTGTTATGGTCGCATTACATGTTAATCGACCACGTAACGTAATAATACTGCCCATAACAGACAGGTGGAGTGTCAAATTATTTACACTCAATCTGTTCGTTGCAGGGCTAAAATAAATAGTTCTGTTTCTTATCACAAGGTCAGCCAATTAAATGACTGAATCGTTTAAGAACAGAAGAGGTAGAGGTGTAAAAGACACTAGTCAAGAGTTATCTTCTCTGAAAGTAATGAATTTCACTATACAGCCAGACCCTGTGGTGAATGAAGTGAAGGTGTCATTTGCAGAGTGGAAAATATGTGCTTTTCAGAGGGCCCGGCATGCTGATAAGCGTACTTTTCACTCAGTGAGGAAAGCAATGGTAAACCACTTCACTCCTCGTTTTACTTAGTAAAACCTCTAGAGGTTCAAACCAGCCTTTCGGCTGTTGACCTAAACAACGTAATAATAGGCCTAAGCAAAAATCTGGTGAAAATCATAGTGGTACATTTGTGACATAAATTTGAGAAAAAGTAAATTACATACTTGATTATGATGCACATTAAAATCGTAAATTTACTTGAGTAAGTCAAAAATACAAAGAAAATCGAAATTTCAAAAATATTAAGTTAGAGCTTAATATTTAAAATTTAGTAAATTTTCTTGAAAAATTTAATAATTAAAATAAAGTAAATTTACTTTGAAAATATCAAATACTAAATTTAGAGCTAAAACAATTAGGTAATTAAAAACTTAAAAATACAGAAAATCACTAATTAATACAAAACTACGCTTTACAGAGAAAATTTTTTTGAAATTAAAGTTAAAAGGTTTTTAATTTCCTATAAGTTCATTTATATTAAGGTTTGCCCTAGAATGCATATTAAGGCCGCAATCTTAAAAAATTTTCTACGAGAGCATGGCCTCCCCAAAAATTTCAGCAGACATAGGCCTTATCCTATATTTCAGAGCGTACAAAATGTAGTAAATGAAGAGATTAAAAAAAATCGTTTTTGTGGTGGTTTAGGGGTCTCAAAACGTGTATCTTCGGTGAAAACTCATATTCGAAAAATCGACATGGAAACAAAACCAACTTTCCTTCTCTATATACTCATATATGCCCATAACAGGCAGGTGGAGTGTTAAATTATTTGCACTTGATTTGCTAATTCCAAGTTTACAAAAAATAGTTCTGTTTCTGTTTTCACATGGTCAACCAATTATATGACTGAAGCATTTAAGAAGAGAAGAGGTAGAGGTGTAAAAAACACTAGTCTTAGTTACCTCCTCTGAGAGTAATGAATTTCATTATACAGCCAGACCCTCAGTGAATGAATTGAAGGTCATTTGCAAGGTGGAAAATAGATATTCAGATGGCGTGGTATGCTGATAAGCATACTTTACTAATCAGTGAGGAAAGCAATTATTGTAACGCACCTCACTACTTGTTTTACTTAGTAAAGCTTTCAGAGGTTCAAATCAAACTTCGGCTGATGACGTAAACAACAATATTCACGTTTATGCCCTCGTTAAGAGAGCGTAAGAATCTTTCATATTTTCCTTCTGTCGTTTCTTTCCATAACACCATTATCTGGTATGTATCGGATGCCAAAAGACACATACAATCGTGTACACCAATTCAATGCTCCTCCTGTGCCTCCCAGATAAAATTTCTTATAGCATATTTTACTAAATGTTGAGAAAACAGTATCGAAATCGGTTTTAAACTGAGAAAAATTAACTGCTTAAAAATCAGTAAGAAAATTAGTGCGATTTACCGTCAAGTTATTTTATTTAAGTATAGCATAACTTTACTTTCTCTTGCCTATATGAATATATAGGAAGGAAAGTATTGTTTTCATGTCCATTTTTCGAAATCGAGTTTTCACCGGATCTACACGTTTTCAGACCCCTTGAACCCAAAAAACATGTTTTTAGCGATTGGTGTGTAGGCCTATGTAAGTATGTGTGTGTGTGTGTGTTTGTGCGCGCGCGTGTGTGTGTATATACAAAATATCAAGAACGGAACATCGTACGAACTTGAAACTTACGTTACATACCTTTACCGGACCCGACACGAACATTTTCATCAAAATCGGTCAACCGGAAGTAGTTATTTATTCGTGTAATTTTTCACTTTTTTTGTGATTTTCTCAAAAACTGGTCCTACGATTTTTTTAAAAATCGCCTGTTTTACTCAATTTTTATGCTCTACAAGATAGAGTAGGCGTGATGTTTGCTGAAATTCTTGGTGAGGCTGTTTTTACGTAAAAAAATTGTTTTTTTAAGATTGCGACTTTATTATGCATTTTACCGCAAAAATGTATATAATTAAAGTTGTAGAGAATTTAAAACCCTACAACTTTTATTTCAAACATTTTATTGTATAACGCTTAGTTTAGCGGTAATTAGCAATTTCTGTTTTTTTCTCACGAAAACGTGTAAAAAAATCGATTTTTTTTTTTTAAGATTTCGGCCTTAGTATGCATTTTACGACAAAAGTTTATTTAATCAAATTTATAGAAAATTAAAAGATCTACAACTTTTATTTAAAGCATTTTTCTCTACAGAGCCTAGTTTAGCGTGAAAGAGCGATTTTCCGTATTTTTAAGCCAAACTGAGGTTGATTTTTATTTTGTGTCTTTCATATATGATTAAAATTAGGTTATGTTTATTGAGTTTAGTTTTTTGTTTATTTTTAATGTTTTATTACTAATGTTAGGATTATTGTTAATTATTTACATTGGCAAGAGAAAGTTGTGTGAGTGTTTCACACCAGATTTTTTTTGTTTAGTCTATTTATTTAAAGTCACTCCAACTGCTTGGTCATTAGTGACTACGGTGGATTATGTAACATTAACTGTGGGATTTGACACATGAAAATTTTCAGACCCTGGCTGGGAATCGAACCCGGAACCTCGGCTTGGCAGGCCAATGCGCTAACCACTACGCTACGGAGGTTGCCGTAGTTAAGGATAATTTTATTTTAATCATTTCACACGTTTATTTTTTAGAGAGTAAAATAAATCTGAGTAGAGTGTTGACAATTACGAACGAGCAACAAATAAAATATATTTCTCCTTGTTCTAGGTTTTTCTCTTACAATTTCTGGATTATTTCACGCTCGCTTCACGCGGTAAAAGCAGCAATTTAGATTGTTTCATTAGAAATATTTCCTGATCCTTACTAATATTAACAGAAAAATATTTTTACTCAAGTACACTAACCTCGCACACAATCTTTCACAAAAATCACAGATATTGTAGTTCTATCGAGACTAATATTTTTACTTTCTCTTGCCTATATGAATATGGGTATAGGAAGGAAAGTATTGTTTTCATGTCGATTTTTCGAAATCAGTTTTCACCGGATCTACACGTTTTCAGACCTCCTGAACCCAAAAAACATGTTTTTAGCGATTGGTCTGTTTTGTGTGTGTGTTGTGTGTGGGTGTATACAAAATATCTCAAGAACGGAACATCATACGAACTTGAAACTTGAAACTTAAGTTACATACCACTACCGGACCCGACACGAACATTTTCATCAAAATCGGTCCACCGGAAGTAGTAGTTTATTCGTGTCATTTTTCACTTTTTTGCGATTTCTCAAAAACTGGTCCTACGATTTTTTTAAAAATCGCCTGGTTTACTAATTTTTTTATGCTCTACAAGATAGAGTAGGCGTGATGTTTGCTGAAATTCTTGGTGAGGCTGTTTCTGCGTAAAAGAATTGGTTTTTTAAGATTACGGCTTTAATATGCATTTTAGCGCAAAATTTTATATGATAAAAAATGTAGAGAATTTAAAGTTCTACAACTTTTATTTCAAACATTTTTTTTGTATAACGCTTAGTTTAGCGGTAATTAGCGATTTTCTGTTTTTTCTCACGAAAACGTGTGAAAAATTGATTTTTTTAAGAATTCAGCATTAGTATGCATTTTACGACAAAAATGTATATAATAGGTAAAATTTATAGGAAATTAAAAGATTACGACTTTTATTTAGAGCATTTTTCTCTAGAGACTAGTTTAGCGTGAAAGAGTGATTTTCCGTATTTTAAAGCCAAAATGAGGTTGATTTTCATTTTGAGTATTTCACTTATGATTAAAATAAGGTTATGATTTTTGAGGTTAGCTTTTTGTTTAATCTAATGTTGTATTACTAATGTTTGGTTATATTGTTAATTATTTGCATTGGCAAGAGAAAGTTGTGTGTGCTTCACACCAGATTTTTTTTGTTAAAAATTATTGTTTCCTTTTAATTTTTTTTAACTGTGTATCGTTTAAAGCCCGAATCCATAGCGGTTTGTTCTAAATCACTTATTTTTGTAAAATTATATCGTCTTGTAGAGATTCAAACCGACATTCATGAGAGGTATGTTTAATTGAACCCCGATCATAAAAAAAACACCGTTAACCACTGTCTAATATTCAAATGACAGTGATTACTGGTGTTCTTTATAGCCAGGGTTTAATTAACCATACCTCTCAGCAATGGTACATCTGTCTAGTATTGAAATGGCCGGCCCGTAGTGTATAATGTTCAGCGCAACTGGATTCTACACCGGATCCCGGGTTCGATTCCCGGTCAAGTTTAGCACTTTTTCATCACTCATTTTCATTGATCACCTTTCTCATCGTCTGCATTAGCAGTAATTGTAAAACAGTCGGACTTAAAACAAAAAGAAATAGTATTCAAATCCGTATTTGCGGTCCTGGGTTCGAATCCACTCAGGCACGGCAATTTTCATACGTTACAAAATAAATCATTTCATCATCATTACGCACAGTTACACCCCAACGTCGTCGCTAATGAATTTGCAGTTGATGCGACGTTAAATAAATTTTAAAAAAATCCGTATAAAAGTAACTACCTTACTGGGATTTGAACCACAGACCTTCACTTCCAAAAATCAACTGTTAAACATCTGACTCACGGTAATGACTTAACCACTAGAACAACTCGGTTATTGAAAGCTGACAAAAATGTTATTTTATCTGAAAAATAAAACCAGGAAACGCGTGGGCAAATCTAATTGAAAAATATAATTTCTTTATGCCCAAAACGGGCAGGTGGAGTGTAATTTTAATTGCACTCTATCTGTTTGGTCCAGGGCTAAAAAAAAGAGTTATGTTTCTTATCACATAGTCAGCCACTTATATGACTGAACTATTAAGAACAGAAGAGGTAGAGGTGTAAAAGACACTAGTCAGAGTTATCTCCTCTAAGAGTAATGAATTTCACTATGCAGCCAGACCCTGTGGTGAATGAAGTGAAGGTGTCATTTGCAGGGTGGAAAGTGAGTGCTTTTCGGAGGGCCTGGCATGCTGATAAGCATACTCTTTCAACTCAGTAAGGAAGGCAATGGTAAACCACCTTACTCCTCGTTTTACTTAGTAAAACCTCTAGAGGTTCAAACCAGCCTTTCGGCTGTTGACCTAAACAACAACAACAATTTCTAATAAAAAGTATATTTTCTCTGAATAATTTGACTTTTATAGTAATACATAACAGATTACATAAATAAATTAATCCTGTATTACATTAATAATAATTAAATGATTGACACGACCTTCTGGTTAAACAGGTACTAGGCCTACTAGAAAATTAATTTTTTATAGCGATCTAGATCGAGACATTGAAATTAAAAAGTACTTTTAAAATTTATCATTCATGTTTATAAAGATTTTACTTTATTTTAAAAAGAAAAACATAACCTCATCTTGTCTTGTTTCTAAAAACTGGAGGCAGATGAAAATAAAACTTTCTTTCGTTTTTTATGTGGGTTGTTACTTTAAAATAATTTATATTTGTTTACGTTGTTCATTTATTAATAAAAATAAAAATATTATTTTTAGTTTTATTATTAATTAATGGAATTTAGTAATTTATAATTTTTGAAGTGTTTTTTTCTGTAATTAAATTTACAATTTCACTTTTAGTAAATTTAAATTTTTGAATTACTGAACTAAATTAACGCAGGTTAGGTATGGTTTTCTCTTTACTAATATTAGTTTTGTTGTTTACTTATGTTTGTTTCTATGATTTTCATATTCTACAGAGTTCCTGTTTTATTACTTTAAGTGAAAACTTTTAATTAAAATATTTGCTAATTCATTAACATGTAGGTTATGATCTTTTGTTTTCTTCCTACTGGCCCTGAGGTTAAACAATCGAGTAAAAACTAATTTTAGTATTAATATTAATTAGGTAATGTCTATTAGTTTTGTTTTTTCTGTTTTTACTTTCTCTTGCCGTATTATGAATATATGGAGAAGAAAAGACGTATTGTTTTCATATCAATTTTTCAAAATTTTGAGTTTTCAACGAAAATACACTTTTTTATGCCCTCTAAACACAAAAAACCATGTTTTTAACGATTAGTATGTGTGTATCCGCGCGTGTGTACCAAAATATCTTAAGAACGGAAAATCATACGAAGTTGAAACTTGGAACTTAAGTTAGGTACCACTACGGACCCCAACACGAATATTTAGATCAACCGGAAGTAGCACTATTTTATTCGTGCAATTTTTCACTCTGTTGTGATTTTCCCAAAACCGGTTCTACGATTTTGGTAAAAAATTCATCTCATTTAATAAATTTTCTATGCTCTAGAAGATAGAGTAAGCCCCATTTCTGCCAAAATTTTTAGGTGCTGTACTTCCGTGGTAAAAATGTTTTTTTTATGATTGCTACCTTAATTTTAGGATAAAATTGTTTACAATGAAACTGTAGAAAACTAAAATAAAAACCCTAAAACTTTTATTTCTAGCATTTTTTTCTACAGTGCGTAGTTTAGCGTCAATTAGGCCTAGTGATTTTCTATGCCCATAACGGGCAGGTGGAGTGTTAATTTTTCACTCGATCTGTTGGTTCCAGGGCTACAAAAAATAGTTCTGTTTCTAATCACTTAGTCAACCAATTATATGACTGAACTATTTAAGAACAGAAGAGGTAGAGGTGTAAAAGACACTAGTCAGAGTTATCTCCTCTAAGAGTAATTAATTTCACTATACAGCCAGACCCTGTGGTGAATGAAATGAAGATGTCATTTGCAGGGTGGAAAGTGGATGCTTTTCGGAGGGCCTGGCATGCTGATAAGCCCAACTCTTTCAACTCAATGAGGAAGGCAATAGTAAACCACCTCACTCCTCGTTTTTACTTAGTAAAACCTCTAGAGGTTCAAACCAGCCTTTCGGCTGTTGACCTAAACAACAACAGTGATTTTCTGTATTTTCTCATTGAAATAGGTAAAAAGCGGGGTTTTTTTTAAAGATTGCGGTCGTATTATAGATTTTATGACAAAAGTACATATAACTAAAAAAGTATATTTAAATGTAAAAATGGTTTAATTATTACTTATAAGTAATTTGTTACTTCGAGAACTCGCAACTTCTACGTACCAAATGTCTTACGTAGTTGTATTTACAGCATACGAAAAACCGCATGTATTACCGTACTATATTTAGCAATATACAGTTCAGCCATTCTTTGCTAGTTTGCTCCTACTGTCAACAAACAAAAGCCAGCTACTAGAGGGTGCACGCTAGAGTCTGCGACTTTACGGATGTCGTATTCTTATTAAGTTAACTATTTTTTAAATTATAAGTACTTAGAGTACTAAAAACATCAGTCATGATATGATGTAGGCCTAACAATTTCATTTATAAAATTACTTTTAAAAGTATTTTGTATTTAAATACTTTTAAAAGTATTTTGTTGTTACTTTTTAATCAGCGTGTACACATTTTGATATAATGCGCATGCTCAGTGACGTCATTATTTGTTTACTTTAGGAGCAAACTTAGAGAGGCTGGACTTTAGATACATTTATTAATGTGTTGTTGTTTAGGTCATCAACCAAAAAAAAGGCTGGTTTGAACCTGCAGAGGTTTTACTAAGTAAAACTAGGAGTGAGGTGGTTTACAAATGCCTTCCTCACTGAGTGAAAAAGTATGTTTATCAGCATGCCGAGCCCTCTGAAAAGCACATATTTTCCACTCTGTAAATGACACTATCACTTCATTCACCACAGGGTCTGGCTGTATAATGAAATTCATTACTTTCAGAAGAGATAACTCTGATTAGTGTCTTTTGCACCTCTACCTCTTCTGTTCTTAAATGATTTGGCTGACTATGTGATAAGAAACAGAACTATTTATTTTAGCCCTGCAACTAACAGATTGAGTGCAAATAATTTGACACTCCACCTGTCTGTTATGGGCAATTATTAATGTATAGTTTGTTAATTATATTTCAATGCATGTTTATACAGGCGTACTAAATTTAGATGATGAATAGTTGAACAAATAAGGAAGATCGTTCGCGTGTCCAACTGACGCCTTAAGGCACCATGACATTCCTTCACTGCAATGGCGCGAATTGTAATAACAGCAATGGAGTAATTGTGAAATTGGTTGTTAAGAATAAATTAGTATTATTGTGCGAATTAATTCGCAGGGGTCAGCTAGTGTTAATTTTAAATTAAAAGCACGTTGTTGTGGTTGTTTAAGTTATCAGCCGAAAGGCTGGTTTCAACCTCTAGAAGCTTTACTAAGTAAAACGAGGAGTGAGGTAGTTTACAATTGCCTTCCTCACTGAGTGGAAAAATATTCTTATCAGCATGCCAGGCCCACTGAAAAACATCTACTTTCCACCCTGCAAATTACAACTTCACTTCATTTACCACAGGGGGTCTGATTGTATAATGAAATTCATTTTACTTTCAGAGGAGATAACTCTGACTAGTTTCTTTTACACCTCTACTTCTGTTCTTAATCATTCAGTATAATTCGGTGACCATGTGATAAAAAAACCGAGCTATTTTATGTAGCCCTGGAATTACCAGTTAGTGTATACGAGGTGTGGCTATTAAATAACGAGACTGACGTTGTAAAAAATTTAATTTTAATTTTATACATAATCTCTTATTGTCACCTTCAATATAGACTCATTCTCTATCCCTACAACGCTCCATGCGAATTTTCCATTGTTGGAAACAGTGCTGAAAGTCATCTTCCGTCAGCTCCTTCAGGACACGTGCCGCTTTCTCTTTTACTGCTTCCACAGACCTCAAAACGTGTCCCTTTTAATGCAGATTTCACTTTAGGGAACGGGTAGAAGTCACATGGTGCAAGATCTGGTGAATTAGGTGGATGTTCTAACACTGAAATGCTGTACTTGGCTAGGAACCTCTTGACAGATAACGCGGAATGAGCTGGCGTATTGTCTTGGTGGAGAACCCATGATTTGTCCTTCCACATTTCGGGGCGTTTTTCCTTACTCTTTGACGTAGTTTAGAAAGTACCTTCACTGGGTTCCTGAAGGTCAAATAATTAATCAATATTACTACCTTGAGGTACTTTCTAAACTACGTCAAAGAGTAAGGAAAAAGGCCCGAAATGTGGAAGGACAAATCATGGGTTCTCCACAAAGACAATGCGCAAGCTCATTCCGCGTTATCTGTCAAGAGGTTCCTAGCCAAGTACAGAATCTCAGTGTTAGAACATCCACCTTATTCACCAGAACTTGCACCATGTGACGTCTACCTGTTCCCTAAAATGAAATCTGCATTAAAAGGTACAAGATTTGAATCTGTGGAAGCTGTAAAAGAGAAAGCGGCACGTGTCCTTAAGGAGCTGACAGAAGATGACTTCCAGCACTGTTTCCAACGATAAGAAATTCGCATGGAGCGTTGTAGGGAAGCGTGAAAGAGTGATTTTCCTTATTTTTAAGCCAAACTGAGGTTGATTTTCGTTTTGCGTCTTTCACTCATGATTAAAATTAGATTATGTTTATTGAGGTTAGTTTTTTGTTTGTTTCTAATGTTTTATTACTAATGTTAAGTTTATTGTTAATTATTTGCATTGGCAAGAGAAAGTTGTGTGAGTGTTTCACACCAGATATTTTTCTTTATAATATTAGTATAGATATCAGTTGTAACAAAAACTTGTAGTAAAGCACTTCTTTGTTTCCAATAAATTATGTCTACAATGAACGATGTACTATTAAAAACGTGTTAGTAAAGGATTTACTAGAAAGTTTGTACAGTTTTTTGGTAATTTATTTAATATAAAACAATTAACAGCCTAAAGAAATTTGGTTTGTTTTCTTAATAATAAAACCATTTAACATTTTTATAATATAGGTTGAAAATATTTAATACACTCGAATAAATTGGAAAGATGTAGAAAAACAAAACAACTTTAAACACTGTAATTGCCTAATATAAACTATAAGAAAATGACATTTTATTATTAAGAAAAATACATTTTTTATTTTAATGTTCCTTCCTTTCTAAAAATAAATAATGTATGTTTTCCTTTCGTAATCGTATTTTATTCGGTGAAACACGTAATTGAGGTTATTTTTAGTTTTTATTTTATCTAATTTGTTTTTATTTTTCACTTTTTTCTAAATATAAATCTGGTGCTAGTGAAATTTCAATTAGATTACACCTTAAAAATTTTGTTTTAAACGGGACGGAAATAACAGTTACTTCTGTGTGTTTCTTTAAAATTCTATCACTATTTTATCTATAATACTGTACATAGAACTTTACTTTGTTCAGAAAAGTAGGTAAAATCTATTAATTTATTTTCATATCCTTCATCGACGGAAGTTTTTTCTATCAGTCATTTTTTCTTTAATCCCTAATGTGTGTACGTTGACATCTGTTCAATTCAGAACAATAAGCAATAGTCCTAATAAGCAACCCCATGACCCAATGAGACGAGGATGATATGTGTGAGGTGTAAATGAGGTGTAGTCTTGTACAGACTCAAGCCGACCATTCCTGAGGGAGTATTGTTAATTAAACCCCAACTATCAAAGTAGTGTGTGTTAAATTCTTTGCACTCGATTTGTTAGTTCCAAGGCTAAAAAAAATAATTATGTTTCTTATCACATGATCAGCCAATTATATGACTGAAACATTTGAGAACAGAAAAAGTAGAGGTGTAAAAGACACTAGTACAAGTTATCTCCTCTGAGAGTAATGAATTTCGTTATACAGCCAGACCCTGTGGTGAATAAAGTAAAGGTGTCTTTTGCCAGGTGGAAAGTAGATCCTTTTCAGAGGGCCTGGCATGCTGATAAGCGTATTTTTCCACTCAGTGAGGAAGGCAATGGTAAACCACCTCACTCCTCGTTTTACTTAGTAAAACCTCTACAGATTCAAACCAGCCTTTCGGCTGATGACCTAAACAATATAGGTTAGGATGTACCTATTTCCTATTAAATCATTTTGAACATTAATATAATGTATATGTTCTTCAAAAAAATTGCTAATTCATCATTGCATGACTCATGTGTTCATTATATTTATGCTATTAATAATAATAATCAATGATGAATGAACCCACTTTGTTTTGTATCAATCATTTTCTATTACGAATTTTTTGACCTACAAAATCATCTGCAAAAATGATTATTACGACCAAAAGTGAAATTTATAATGATCATTTTGAAATTGATCGTTATTTTCCGGACATTTAAAATATTAATTTTAATATTAAATTTTAATTGTCTGTAGTTAAATAAATTGTTAGCAATAATATTTTGCTTGTTAAAGTTAAATTGGCAATTTAATGGTTCTCCAAGATATAATCAGATGATATTGTAGTTTCAATAAGAGACAAAACTTTATTGGTTGTATATTTTTTGTAATGATACAATGATTAATTGGCATATAATCAATTGAAAAAAATCTGGTGTGAAACACTCATACAACTTTCTCTTGCCAATGCAAATTATGACCAATATAACCTAACATTCGTAATAAAACATAAGAAATAAACAAAAAAATAATGTTATTTTAATCATGAGTGAAAGACACAAAAGGAAAATCAACCTCAGTTTGGCTTAAAAATACAGAAAATCACTCTTTCACGCTAAATTAGGCTCTGTAGAGAAAAATGTTTTAAATAAATGTTGTAGATCTTTCTATTTCCTATAAATTTGATTATATAATTTTTTTGTCGTTAAATGCATACTAAGGCCGAAATCTTAAAAAAATCAATTTTTCACACGTTTTCGTGAGAAAAAACAGAAAATCGCTAATTACCGCTAAACTAAGCGTTATACAAAAAAATATTTGGAATAAAAGTTGTAGAATTTTAAATTCTCTACAACTTTTATTATATAAATTTTTGCACTAAATGCATATTAAAGCCGCAATCTTAAAAAAACAATTTCTTTACGTGAAAACAGCCTCACCGAGAATTTCAGCAAACATGACGCCTACCCTATCTTGTAGAGCATAAAAAATTTACTAACTCAGGCGATTCTAAAAAAAATCGTACGACCAGTTTTTGAGAAAATCACAAAAAAGTGAAAAATGACACGAATAAACTACTACTTCCGGTTGACCGATTTTGATGAAAATGTTCGTGTCGGGTCCGGTAGTAATTTGTAACTTAAGTTTCAAGTTTGAAGTTCGTACAATGTTCCGTTCTTGAGATATTCTGTTAAAACACACACACACGCGCGCACGCGCGCGCGCACACACACACACACACACACAGACCAAATGCTAAAACATGTTTTTTGGGTTCAGGGGGTCTGA
Organism: Catonia carolina; assembly: GCA_035578175.1. NCBI lineage: Eukaryota > Metazoa > Arthropoda > Insecta > Hemiptera > Achilidae > Catonia > Catonia carolina. Next base: position 28,051,629 of record JAQMRL010000010.1, on the reverse strand, counting down.
AAACGTGTAGATCCGGTGAAAACTCTATTTTGAAAAATCGATGAAAACAATACTTTCCTTCCTATATATTCATATAGGCAAGAGAAAGTAAAAAACTATTATAGTTAGTTAAGACCTTCTTAATTTAACTCACAACTTACACATTGGCCTTTGAGCCAGTGCAAAAACAATAAGCTGGTAGAAATTACGGACTTTATGGGCTTCCATGAAGAGCAAAAACAAAACACCGGGTAGACATAAGAAAGGAGAAAAGCTTACAGTGAGCAAATGCTGAGAATTTGGGTTACAAAAGGAGCTTCCACAAACGTCTAAAGTCACCTCACGTATCTAAAATTTGCTCTGTAGCTACAAAGAAGAGAAATAAAAAGATTTATAAAAAATGAAAACAATTTCTAATAAAATATTAATATATAAATCATTATTGTTGATTTGAGTCAATTAACCAATTACCAATTTGTAAGTGTACTCACCAAATTTCATCATAAAAATTTATCAATCAAATTTTTCTTTCAAATTATTTTAGTTATATTTCTTTTGGTAACTAAAGATGACACCAATAATTTTAATAAAATCGTCAATAATATTCGTATCATTAAAAAATATACGGCCTTCGGGCCAGCTCAGTCATTAAGGTGGTAGAAAGTCGCTATCATTTGTTAAGTAACACCGGTTGGGCAAGCGAATTTGTATGGTGACCAGCTGACACCCATCCGTGAACAAACTTTCCAGTTATTATCTTACTATTTTATATCAAGAATTAAATACATGAAACTAAAATTTAACAAGAAGTATTAGAGTGTAAATAATAATTCCAGAAGTCAAATAGTTAAACTTAATGAAAGTGAAGCTACTAAAAAACAAATGAATGTATAATTTTAAATAAATAATTTCAATTAATTAAAAGTTAATAAAAGGAAATTAATACAACATCAAGATCTAAATAAATTAAGAAACTGTATTCAATAATATAATGATTTTGAAACCAACAGATGGAATTTATGAAAGAGTTAATTAAAAACTATAAAACCGATTGTAACAATGGGCTAGTACCCCATTCGATCCAGGTCAATGGTACAAGGCACGTCAGAGGAATCTCCAAGAACTTCATAAACTTCGTAAATATATTTAAAAATCTGGTGTGAAACACTCACACAACTTTCTCTTGCCAATGCAAATAATTAACAATAAACCTAATATTAGTAATAAAACATTAGAAATAAACAAAAAACTAACCTCAATAAACATAACCTAATTTTAATCATGAGTGAATGACGCAAAATGACAATCGAATTCAGTTTGGCTTAAAAATACGGAAAATCACGCTTTCACGCTAAACTAGGCTCTGTAGAGAAAAATGCTTTAAATAAAAGTTGTACATCTTTTAATTTCCTATAAAATTAATTATATACACTTTTGTCGTAAAATGCATTCTAAGGCCGAAATCTTTAAAAAATCAATTTTTCACACGTTTTCGTGAGAAAAAAACAGAAAATCGCAAATTACCGCTAAACTAAGCGTTATACAAAAAAATGTTTGAAATAAAAGTTGTAGAATTTTAAATTCTCTACAACTTTTATTATATAACGTTTTGCGCTAAAATGCATATTAAAGCCGCAATCTTAAAAAGAAAATGTTTTAACGTAAAAACAGCCTCACGCAGAATTTCAGCAAACATGGCGCCTACCCTATCTTGTAGAGAATTAAAAATTTAGTAAACCAGGCGATTTTAAAAAAAATCGTAGGACCAGTTTTTGAGAAAATCGCAAAAAAGTGAAAAATTATACGAATAAACTACTACTTCCGGTTGACCGATTTTGATGAAAATGTTCGTGTCGCGTCCGGTAGTGGTATGTAACTTAAGTTTCAAGTTTCAAGTTCGTACGATGTTCCGTTCTTGAGATATTCTGTTCACACACAGACACACACACACACAGACACACACACAGACCAATCGCTAAAAACATGTTTTTTGGGTTCAGGGGGTCTGAAAACGTATAGATCCGGTGAAAACTCGATTTCGAAAAATCGACATGAAAACAATACTTTCCTTCCTATATATTCATATAGGCAAGAGAAAGTAAAAATGTTTTATTAATTCTGAGCTCATTTAAACAGTCATAAATTTATTTAAAGTAACATTATACTTGCAATTAACTTCATTAAAGACATAGTATTATAAGAATGTGTCATCAATAAATTAAATTAAATTTCAACAATCAATAATTTTCTTTTGTAATTCAAATTTTGTCAATTTTTAATTTTAAGTAAATTCATAAATCGTTCATTAAAATATCACTTAACTCAGTCCAATTGTATTTGCATTCATTTATTTATTTCTTTATTCATTAATTAGACTAATTGTTCAATTAAATTCGTAATTAAAATAAATCCATTTAAAACTCTCAGTTACAATACGTAAGTAATGTTGTTGTTTAGGTCATCAGCCAAAAGGCTGGTTTGAACCTGTAGAGGTTTTACTAAGTAAATCGAGGAGTGAGGTGGTTTACAATTGCCTTCCTCACTGAGTGGAAAAGTATGCTTATCAGCATGCCGGGCCCTCTGAAAAGCACATATTTTCCACTCTGCAAATGACACCTTCACTTCATTCACCACAGGGTCTGGCTGTACAATGAAATTCATTACTTTCAGAGGAGATAACTCTGATTAGTGTCTTTTACACCTCTACCTCTTCTGTTCTTAAATGATTCAGTCATTTAATTGGCTGACCATGTGATAAGAAACAGAACTATTTATTTTAGCCCTGCAACTAACAGATTGAGTGTAAATAATTTGACACTCCACCTGCCTGTTATGGGCAAACGTAAGTAATATTCAGGTGAATATAAAACGTTCTATTTGATAAGGGTATATATAAAATTAAAGAACCAAAAATTTAAAAGATGAAAGTAACAGCGGAAATAACAATCACTTCAACTGATTTACAATTAATGTTTACTATAAAAAACAATTAACAAAAATAAAAAGAAGTCCTTTTAATGAAAACGTTAATTGATTGACAATGCCAAAACAGATAAATTAAAAGTATTCCGACAAAATTATCATACGACTTTTTAAATCAAGGTTTTCAGAAAGTGATTCGTTTACGTGTTTTTAAGAAGAAAGAAGACGTGAAGAAAGTCTTAAAGAAAGTGATAAAGAATATTGTATTAAACCAATACATTACATTCCAAACAAATTCGTTGCACGACATGTTTGAATAACAAGTTTATTTTGTGGATTACATTACATACTGATGGATTAAAGGTTAAGTTTAAGTATTATTATTTTGTTATTGTATTTTTTAACAGGCGCAATATCTTATTTACCTTGTTAGTATTTTAGATCACCCGCGGTGATAGTGGTGAATTACTGATTAGATCGGTGGTATAGTGAAAGCAGATCATCGCTGTTATTTTTGCTATTTGTTCGTTCGCTACTACTTTATAATAATAATAATCGTTACAGTGACAAAACAAGCTCACTGTATTACCACTGGTCAGAACAATATAGTGACATCAGTTGGGCTACAACAAAACTTTCTTAAGTTATTTCTTTCTAAATTATTAATGGCGACACTTTTAGGCTTTAAAATCAAGAAAATTATTACTATAAAAGATTATAATCTATTATGTAGGTATTATTGTAAAACTATACGTGATATTTCACGGTGTATGTACGTGATAATTTCGTTATGTCAAGTTAACCCTTTAAAGGCCAGTACTACGTTGTAAAATGTTAAATTTTGTTTTATAGGGACTTGAATAATATTTCTAGTAATAATAGTATTTCTAGTGCCAGAACAGTAAGATATTTTTTTTTATGTTAAGCTCTTGTAAGTATACTTAACCAAGAAACGTTTATTGAAATGGGAATCACATAATGTTTAGTGGTAAGAATTTTTATTAAAATAACTTGTAGTCATATATAACAGAAAAAAAGGTAGAATAGCTTATCTCAATTTTATATTAGCATAAATGCTTGCTTTCCCGTAAAAAACTTGAGTTTTCTAAGCACTGTACAAAAGTAATAACAAAACAACAGGAACATCTCGAGTAGACTCGCCACGTTAACCATCAAGTGCGCAAACAGGTGCTATACTCTGGTCAACGCGCACGCTCCCACCAATAAGGATAACAGAACTAATCCAGAAAAAGTAGAAGAATTCTGGGGTCTGCTAGAACATACTCTCAACGAGATCCCAGAGAAAGACACCACGATCTTACTTGGGGACTTCAACGCCCAAGTCGGAAGAGAAAAATGCTTCAAGTCCACGGTGGGTAACTACCCGGCGCACTTGAGAACAAACACAAACGGAAAAAGGCTGATAGAGACATGCTTGCAGAACAAGCTCAAGCTAAAATCAACGTATTTCATGCATCTACCGAGAAAGCAAAAGACGTGGACATCACCCAACCCCACTCTGGGTGAATTTCAGATCGATCATGTTGCAATAGCAGCAAAGGCGGCAAAGGAAATCCTTAACGTCAAAGTGCTGAGAGGGGCAAACATTGACTCGGATCACTACCTCAGCAAAATCAAGATTAAGATGCGCCCGCTGGGAAAGAGAAAATTTGGTCAAAATCTAAAACCTAGAATGAACCCCATACTCCTGCAGAAACATCAGGAAAGGTTCAGGAATGGACTCCCCCGAGCAATTCCTCTTAAGGAATTAGAAGCTGCAATGACGACCAAAGCTCTAGAGATCGCACCACAGGAACGAAGGCCGAAACATGCTTGGTGGAATCCCGAATGCGATGAAGCCTTGAACAACAGAAAGAAGGCATGGAGAGACTGGAAAGCCCACCCGAAACCCTCTAAATTTGAGACCTTCAAAGAAGAAAGAAGGAAGACGGCCAAAACATTCAGGAACAGCCAAAGGAAATATCTCATGGAAAACTTGGCGTCATTGGAAGAATCCTTCAAGAAAAACAACACCAGAAACTTCTACCAAACATTCAAAAGATCTTTGACCAAATACTCTCCACCATCCCTAAATATCAGAAATCCCACAAGCGGCAAACTCGGGCATGGTGATGCAGAAAACGCTCAGAGCCTAGCGGAGTATTTTGAAACACTCCTCAACTGCCCGAAACCGTTAAAGAAATGGCCGACAAACGAGAGCAGACCCAACAGAGACTCCAGCCCACCTGACCTTCAAGAAATAAAGAGAATCATTCAGACGCTGAAGAACAACAAAGCTCCAGGAGAGGATGGCATTGTCGCAGAGCACTGGAAGATACTGGAAGACGAACAACTACAACCTCTCGTAGAAGAAATCAACACGGTATGGCGGACGTGCAAAATCCCACAGGAATGGAAGTCAGCTATTATCCATCCATTGCACAAGAAAGGTGACAGAACGGATGCGAACAACTACCGAGGAATTTCTCTCTTGCCAGTTACGTACAAGATTCTATCCAAGGCTCTCCTCAGCAGAGCAGAACCCCAACTCGATCCGCATCTAGGAGAATACCAGGCAGGCTTCAGGAAGGGAAGATCCTGTGCAGAACAGATCATCAACCTCAAGTTGATCATCGAAGGAAGAAAGCTGGCGAATAAGTCGTTGACGATAGTTTTCGTTGACTTCATGAAAGCGTACGACTGCATCGATAGGGACACACTGATCGAGGTTCTACAGGAATTCGGCCTGGATAACAAAACCAGAAACATCTACCAACAAACCATCACAGACACGGAATCGAGGGTAAAATTCAGATCTGAACTCTCCAAACCATTCTGCATCAGGACAGGCGTTAGACAAGGCGACGGCATCTCTCCATTAATGTTCAACTGCGCACTGGAGAAAGTCATGCGCGAATGGAATAAGAAAGCTCCGAGAGGAGTTAAAGTTGGAACAGCGATAAAAGTCAACGCGTTAGCATTCGCAGACGACATCGCACTGATAGCAGACGCGGTCAAAGACGCTGCAGAACAAGTACGACTACTGGAGGAAGAAGCGGGAAAGATCGGCTTGAAGATCTCTAAAAACAAAACCCAATTCATGTCCAACGAAAAAGACGCACCTAAGTTCCTGATAGAGGACGAAATTTCACGTGTTGAATCATTTAAATATCTTGGCGAGATCATAACGCTGGACAACTCTGGCAAACTTGCGATTCAAGCAAAAGCTACAAAGCTAGCACAAGCATACGGTCTCACCAAGAACGTTTATAATAAGAGATCAATTTCGCGCAATGCCAAGATAAGACACTACCAGACGGTTGCCAGACCGGAGGTGCTGTACGCGGCGGAAACCCACCACTTGAAATCTAACATCCACCTGCGCTCGATAGAAACTACCGAGAGGAAAATCATCAGAAGAATCATCGGGCCGACTCAAAATAAAGAGGGAGAATACAGGCTCAGAAGTAACGAGGAAGTATATTCCTTCACCACACCCATAAGAGAAGTCATCCAGCAGAGACGACTGGCATTCTTCGGCCACATAGCGAGGATGCACGACTCCAGACTAACGAAGCAGTTATGGAAGTATTGGGAGGGCAGGAAAACTACAACGAGATGGCACAAGGAGATCCACGAGACGATGCTGGTGAATGACATTACGGGCGAAACACTTCTCAATAGAACAGAAATGAAGCAGAAAATTAAGAATCTAAAGTGCTTGGGAGGGCCGAGGAGAACGGGAACGGCCTGGACGGAGGAGCGAAAAAGATCACATGCAGAAAAAATGAAGGCAGCATGGGTCATCCGGAAACTGGCTGGAACTAAGAGAAATGCATCCCTAGTAGGATCTAACAAGAAATAATAATAATAATAAAACAACAGTACAGTATTCATACAGCGTATGCTGCTATGAATCCTTACCACATTCGTGTAACTCATGGAGCAAATGATCGCTTCGCACTAATTTCAAAATGTGAATAGCCTACTTACCAAAGAACATCTATAAAACCATAAAATGCCAATAGGGTTCAACTGCATAGCTTATTCTTTAAAAAAATGACCTTATTACCAGTGGTAAGTATACTTACCAAAGGGCTTTGGGTTAAAGGGTTAAAGGGTTAAAGGGAGTGTGGAATTAAAAAATTAAAAAAATTATCGATTTTTCGTTTTTTCGTTAAAAATATAGTTTGATATATGCGCTTTAAGGGGACTGTAACTGCCTATATAACTACATGTTAAGTTTTTGCAACTTTTCACAAAAACTGTAAAAATTAGAACCTTCATTTTTTTAAAATTTAAACTTCAGACTTTTATTTAGTTCCGCACGGGAGCTTATTTTTGAATAAAGTATTAAAAATTGTTTATTAACTTTTATAAAAGTTCAAATAATTCAGAGTGAAAAATAATGAAAAAAAAATCGTAAGATATTTCCGATGGGCAATTCTTAAATAATCTTGCCCATAATGAGTAGAATGTGTCCTGAAAATTTCAAACTGATATCTTTATCCGTTCCTGAGAAAACTTGCATAAACTTTCAAAAATCATGATTTTCCGCAAACTGACTGTAAATGTAGTAACTTATACATTTTTCATAACGTCCAGCGCTCTAAGGTGGTTGGTCTGGATTCTCTTCTTGAAGAAATAAATCTTCAAGTTTTTTTTCTTTTTAACTCCTCTTCTCCCGTATTTATTTTTCAAATTCAGATTTTTCTTTTAGCGCCTTCTTTTTGTCCTGAATCCAGTCGTTCCATTGCATGAAGCATGTTTTTTCCAGGTTTCAGCCCCACTTCTTCGTACAATGATAATTTAAAATGTTTCCATTTGTAAAAATTGCACTACCACCATAAATAACATATCAAAACACTCAGAATCTAGTTTCATAAAATGAAAAAAAATGTGAAAAAATTATTATTTCCCAGTTACGGTCCCCTTAAACTGGCGTTAGAATCATGTTGCTATTGCAACTAGAAAACATTTTATTAATTTTTCTGTGATTTTATGTTTTAGCTGATTTTGCCATCTGTCACGAAATTTTACGATATAATTTTCCCTTTCGATTAATATTTTACTGTTAATTATTATACTATTTTTTCACACTGCCGTCTTTCTTTTATTTATTCAAAGGTTGGAAGTATAACCTAAAAGTTCATAACCTGCACTATTTTCGTTGTGGTCTGTCTTTGTTTACACTCGTGGCATAGCGTATAGAAGAGATCTCTTCTATACTCTATGCTCGTGGTTTTGTTTCTCAAACTTTAAACGGGATATCTCAAAACGTCATTTTTAGAACTATATATACCTTTCTCTCAGCTTTTACAAAAGTTACAAGGCTGAAATTTATATGGAGTATGTTAATCGTCCAGTTCTATTGATTGAATGTGCCGTTTTTTAAAATACTGAAAATTGTGGGAGAAAAAAATTTTTTCGGTGATTTTTCGATTGAAAAAATGTTTTTTTTTTAAATTGTGAAAATCAAAATTCTTACCAGAATTAAATGCTAAAAATTCTAATTATATACCAAAGAGTGGCCATTCATACAAAAAAGGTAGCTCTAGCTTTGCTGTAGTGGTTGCTGAGAAAAAGGTACAAAAATTAACATTGCTTAGGATAGGGATCCACACTTCCCTTAAAATAAATTCATTTATGTTTTTTTTTGTAATTCATCATATTCTGTTACTGTTTAAAAAAATTACTTTTGGTTGAAATACAGAGCGGGGCTTCTTATACCATTACATAAGGACATAAATTATGCCCATAACGGGCAGGTGGAGTGTTAAATTAACTGCACTCAATCTGTTGGTTCCAGGACTATAAAAAATAGTTCTGTTTCTTATCACATAGTCAGCCAATTATTTGACTGAACTATTTAATAACAGAAGAGGTAGAGGTTTAAAAGACACTAGTCAGAGTTATATCCTTTGAGAATAATGAATTTTACTATACAGCTAGACCCTGTGATGAATGAAGTGAAGATGTCATTTGCAGGGTGGAAAATGGATGCTTTTCAAAGGGCCTGGCATGCTGATAAGCATACTCTTTCAACTCAGTGAGGAAGGCAATAGTAAACCACCTCACTTCTCGTTTTTACTTAGTAAAACCTCTAGAGGTTCAAATCAGCCTTTCGGCTGTTGACCTAAACAACAACAAGGACATAAATAAACAAATAAGTGTTGTATGAAAAATTTATTTATGCTCACTTATTCTATGATCCATAAGGCTTTACATTAAGCTGTTTTAAACAAAACGTCATTAAGATGACGACCACCAATGTCAATAAAATTCTAAATTCTTACACCCAGATGTCAGAAACTACAAGAAATATCAACAAACGGTTTTCAGATTCGTAATCTACACAAAAAGTTAGTGAACCCGGATTGCGTTTGAAGTTACACCGGAATTGGCCAAAACCGGAAATAAAGAAATTAAAGTCGGAATTTGGAAACAAAAATAGTGCCATTCGATTCCTCTTAAGGGTACTCGGAAGGGTCAAAATTTAAAACAATGATGATTGTTTTTTTTTTATATCCATGGGATTGTGTACCTTCACTAGGTTCCTGAAGGTCAAACAATTAATGAATACTACACTCTTGAGGTACTTTCTAAACTACATCAAAGAGTAAGGAAAAAACGCCCCGAAATGTTGAAGGACAAATCATGGGTTCTCCACCAATAAAATGCGCCAACTCATTCCGCGTTATCTGTCAAGAGATTCCTAGCCAAGTACAGTATCTCAGTGTTAGAACATCCACCTTATTCACCAGATCTTGCACCATGTGACTTCTACCTGTTCCCTAAGGTGAAATCTGCATTAAAACGGACAATATTTGAGTCTGTGGAACCTGTAAAAGAAAAAGCGACACGTGTCCTGAAGGAGCTGACAGAAGATGACTTCCAGCACCGTTTCCAACTATGGAAAATTCGCATGGAGCGTTGTACGGATAGAGAAGGAGTGTATATTGAAGATGACAATAAGTGATTATGTATAAAATTAAAATTACATTTTTTACAACGTCAGTCTCGTTATTTAATAGCCACACCTCGTATTAAAAATTAGTAGAATAACAAGAAATTTTTAGTCCGTTAGCGATAGTGGAAGTAAAAATGAGAACGAACGGTAGCAGCAAAAGAAAATATAAACATAACATAAAAAAGGTAGGCTTAAAAATAACATGTAGTGCATCTAATTTGTACCACAATTTTTTTATTTTTTTATTGTTTTATAGAAGACAATAAAATAAAGAATTTTACTTTTAATTAAATGTAGTATATTAAATACTTTGTACTACTCTAATATTAGTTCATAATTGACCAATTAACGCTCCAATTAAATTAAGGAACAATAGTATTTTATTATTTATTGTAGTGTTACTTACAGTTAAACTAGATTCTTACAGTAAATTATTTCTTACTCCAATTAACGTTAAATCTGATATTTTTATTTTAAAAGCTGTGAAAAGTGTAAGTAATAAAGTTTATACATTTCTTTTTAGGTCACTATCATAATATTGTTATTAAAATAATTACAGTTTTTTTTAAATTAATAATTTTTAATTTTATATATTTACCTGTATTTAATATATTGACAAGTATCCAATCTGAATTAAATATTTGTAGAATACGATTTCTATATTGTATTGTGTTCCTTTCCTACCAAACTAGTGTCATACTAGAATAAAATAGTAAAATCATTAAACCAGATCGTCATTAAAATGGGGAAACCTTTTTAGTACTGCAATTATATAGAAATAACCTACCGGGTTGGTCTTGTCGTAAAGGCGTCGCCGCGAAGCAGCTGTTTAAACAGTTGATTTTCGGAAACGAAGGTTCCGTGATTCAAATTCTAGTAAAGGTATAGATACTGAAGTCACGAAATTGCCTTTTGCGTATGTATGGGCTGTGAGAAAGGGAAGTGGATTATCTGCAGTGCCGGCAAACTCAACAGTGAGACACTACTCGTACATTTCACTACCTTGCAGTTTCTAGGTACATTTTGTAAGCTGTGGTTTATTCAGAGAAAATGTTTTCTTCATAAACCTTATAAGAAATAAATGTGACCTGTAATATTGCCTATAACTTAATTATATGACTAGAAATGTTTGATTTACTGAAATTACGAATGAATCTCCTTTTTTACTATTGCTGTCATCGGCGTTTACATTATCTCAAGTATCTACCTAACCGTTTCCTTTTTATACCAGTTGTCAACAAAACTGTTGAAGAATAGCTTCTTCACGTCCTTAGTTTCCTTCTTTATTTTTCGAATTGTGCAAAGATACATCACAGCAGTTAGCCGCTCGCTTACGGATTTTGTTAAGAGGCGCGGTTAGGCATTTTTGTTTACTTCAACTTCATTACATTTTATTACATTGCGTTCAGCACTGTGAATAGTTCGACCACGTTTTCGAGAAACCGACATTTGAATTTACGGTAACAAACAGTTATATTCGTACAGTTAACTTACAAAAGGTTCCGCGATATACTGTAAATGCTCTCGGTGTAGTATAAGTTGCTGTGTTTGTCGTACTGAAATTAAAGCAATCGCGGGTACTAATAATTTGTACAGATTCAGGCCGAAAATTCTTGAGAGAGTATGGTTAATTGAACCCCAACCATCAAAGAACCCCGGTAAACACTGTCGTTAAAAATCGATACCCGGAATTTATCTGATGAAATTGGAGTTCATGAAACCATGTACTTCACGAGAAAAAATTATTTAATATACATCTATATAATATGAGAATGCTTAGGTGTATGTGCTGTGTTTAGGTGATCAGTCGAAAGGCTGGTTTGAACCTCTAGACGCTTTACTAATTAAAACGAGGAGTGAGGTAGTTTACCATGCCTTCCTCACTGAGTGGAAAAGTATTTTTATCCCTGGCTCTCCAAAAAAACTTCTACTTTCTACTCTGAAAATGACAATTTCACTTCATTCACCACAGGAACTGGCTTTAAAATTAAATTCATTATTCTCAGAGAAGATAACTCTTCTGACTAGTGTCTTTTACCTACCTCTACCTCTTCTGTTCTTAAATGCTTCAGTCATATAATTGGCTGACCATGTGATAAGAAACAGAACTATTTTTGTATCCCTGGAATTAACAGATCGAGTGCAAATAATTTAACCCTCCACCTACCAGTTATAGCCATAAAAGTTTATGTGTAAATTACATGAAGGATTTTATTCGATTTTAAAACAATAACTAGTGGGCCGGCCGCATTGGCATAGTTGGTAACGTGCTTCCCTCTCATCATGCGGTCCTGGGTTCGAATCCCACTCAGGCACGGCATATTTTGATACGTTGCAAAAAATAATTTCATCCTCCATTGCATAAAGTTACACCCCAACGTCGTCGCTAATGACCGTTTCATTTGATGCGACGTTAAATAAATAAATAAAAAAAATAATAACTAATGGGTTTCTAAACAGCAAAACACGAATTGATTTTGAAATTAGAACAAATATTTTACCAAAGAATAGCGTGACTTAAATTACAGAATAACTTAAATTACAATTTTTATTCGTTCAAAATAATTGAAAAGTGAAAACAATGGAGTATCTTTAGTTATCTCTAACTAAATTTTTATCCCTGCGGGTTTAAATCAGCAATATTCATGATAGGAAAGTAAGTAATGTCTATAAAATCACATGCAAATAAAGTGCCAGTGTGCCAGTTACCTATTGCAATGTATAGATCGTCAAGAAGGTCAGTGGGCTAAGTTGTAACAAACAGATCATTTTACAATCTCCTATTATTATATTTAAATAGCCTGTTACTAGATAGTTGGAAGAGAGAATGATGCAGTTAGGCTTTTCCTACAAGATTATTGAATTATCTTTCTGACCTGATTGAGTCAATAATTGAAGAATATGACTTAAAAATTGAAATCATTAAGTATTTTATACTTGTAAGTACCATTGAGTAAAATTTCAAGGTTTCTAGCTCTAAATCGAAAGTTCTGACATTCAGAGGAAAATGGTCTGTTAAGGTGCGTTTTCGTTTGTGCGATCGTCGCATGCGATTACTGCATGCAGCCGCAGCATGCGTCACTGCCATTACTCATCAAATGAGATTTCTTAAGAAGTGGTTTCGTTTATGCGTCCGACGCAAGAGATCGCATGCGTCGGCTGCATCGACTGATTTGGCAACTAGTCACCTGCAGCAGTCGCATGAGTCTGGAAGTTGAAAATTAGTTTTTCCAAAGACGATGACGCAAAACTCATTGAGTTAGCTGCAGAAAAACTACAACTATTTGATCCTTCAAACTTCCTTTCATCGTCTAATATACCGGGTGATTCAAAACTATACGGCAATCATAATAGCTGAGTGATCAGCTGTTACTCCCAACCTACATATTAGTTAATATTTTATGCAGTTAAGAATGTGCGTTTTATGTGCGTCTGTTTTGATTTTAAATAAAGCGAAATTTCAATATCTATTAATCACTTTTTCCTGTGTAATTCACATGAATCTTTTCAGAATTAAATTTTCTACAAATTTATTTAAGAAAAAATATACTACCTTTATTTACCATTTATGGAAGTAATCTTACGTTAAACACAAAGATGTGTTATTTCTTTGCACCAATTCTTGTGTTTTATGTAAGATATCACTGAAAGTATTGCATTTACAGCTCTGGAACCAATTTTATTCAATTTTTCAGATTAAAAAACATAAGAAATAATCGTATTTGTATCTTTGTAACTACCTTTAACATTTTTATACTGCCTTACTTCACCGAAGGTACAGAGTTCTATGTGAAATTTTTCGCTAGCCGTAACTCGCTAACTAAGCGTTTTCAGGCATATGTTTATACAAACTTTTTTTCTTATTTTTAACTATAGAATGAAGAGATTGGCGTATAGTTTTGAATCGCCCTATATACAGTAAACTGCCGCTAATCCGAAATAATTGGGGTGAGCCGATTTCGTATAAGCCGGGTTTTTTAAATAACAAGAAAATTGTGTTTTATTGTAAAAAATATATTACTGTCCCCTAAAACTTTTATTCATACAATTTAATTGTCAAATATTTTCCGTATACATTTGAATTCTTTTTTTGAAAAGTCAGAAATTTTTTTTTGGTTTTTATTTTCCATTCGTTTTCTTACCGAAATGTCTCGCCAACGTTGAACTAAAAGTACATCAGTGGGCGTCGCTTCGATGGTTTTGACCACGCGTTTACGTTCACACGACATCGTTAAATATCATTTCACTTCTACTACCGGTACGTAGCACTCATTAGCCACAAAACGAAATGAAAACTACATTAAGGTCAAGACACTACCGTACCCATTCAACCACAGTACAGTACTAATTGACTGTTTCCAGCAAAGGTGATGTAGCCAAAATAAACAGTAGGCCTAGTAGTAGGCCACCGCTACAAGGAAAATACTCATGTTATCAGTAAAAATGTATGCCCATAACGGGCAGGTGGAGTGTTAAATTAATTGCACTCGATCTGTTGGTTCCAGGGCTACAAAAAATAGTTCTGTTTCTTATCACATAGTCAGTCAATTATATGACTGAACTATTTAAGAACAGAAGAGGTAGAGGTGTAAAAGACAATAGTCAGAGTTATATCCTCTGAGAGTAATGAATTTCGCTATACAGCCAGACCCTGTGGTGAATGAAGTGAAGGTGTCATTTGCAGGGTGGAAAGTGGGTGCTTTTCGGAGGGCCTGGCATGCTGATAAGCATACTCTTTCAACTCAGTGAGAAAGGCAAAGGTAAACCACTTTACTTCTCGTTTTTACTTAGTAAAACCTCTAGAGGTTCAAACCAACCTATCGGCTGTTGACCTAAACAACAACATCAGTAAAAATCCTGTCTGCAATGCTGAATGTCATGGAGGCATACTTTACTTGCTATAATTTACAGTTCAGTTTGCGTAAACAGTATTTTGGTACAGAAATACAATTTACACTATTTATTATTTATTGTTTTTATTACAGTTATTTGTAGAAAAATTACATTTAAAATACATTACAAAAATTACATTTAACCCACCGGGTTGGTCTAGAGGTAAAGTCGTCGCCAAAATCAGCTGTTTAACAGCTGATTTTCGGAGACGAAGGTTGCTGGTTCAAATCCTAGTAAAGGTAGTTACTTTTATACGGATTTGAATGCTAGACAGTGGTTACCGGTGTACTTTGATGGTTGGGGTTCAATTAACCATACCCTCTCAGGAATGGTCGGCCTGAGTCTGTACAAGACTACACCTTATTTACACGTCATACACATCATCCTCATCTCATTGGGTCATGGGGTTGCTTATTGTTCTGAATTTAACAGATTGCAACGTACACAAATTAGGGATTACAAAAAAAAAATACTGAGTATGTTTTGACGTTTCGGATAACCCGGGTTTTGGTTAACCCGGACGTGCAGTTGGATTGCACGTTCCACTGCACAAACGAAACTACCCGACCTATGCGTCAGTCGCATGCAATTACTGCATGCAGTAATTGCATGCGACGATCGCACAAACGAAACCGAACCTTTAGAACGACGATAGTAAAACCCCGCACCTGCGTGAAGATATAATGAGATGAAAAATAGGGATGTTTCATTTGCATGGGAATTTCGTATAGTTCAGCAATAATTTACATCTCATGTAATATGAATGATTCTTTTGAATGTATTTGTAATATTTGGAGTGTATTTTTTATAGTAGATGATGTAGTTTTGGAACACTGCGGCTATCTGGGATACGACATTGACTATGATGTGGATCATGACGTGAAGGTCTTAATCTTAAGGTCTTACCTTAAGATGTTAGTATGCATTTTACGACAAAAGTATATTATAATACTATAATCAAAGTTACAGAAAATTAAAAAATCTGAAACTTAAATTTCAAGAATTTTTTCTACAGTCTAGCGTATATTAATTATTTCCCGTATTTTTAAGTTCTACAGAGGTTAATTTTCATTTTGCGTCATTCACTCATGAATAAAATATGATTTTGTTATTAATTTTACATTGTTTACTAATGATTATTCAACATTGGTTATATATATATATATATATATATGATTATGAACAGCCAAAACAAAATAAAATTTTAGTTTGTTTTGGCTGTTCATAATCATATATGTAGTGGTGCAAACAAAGGAAAATAATGTTTAATAAAATAATATATATATATATATATATATATATATATGTGTGTGTGTGTGTGTGTGTATGTTATCATTTATATTGGCTAGAGAAAGCCGTGTAAGTGTTTCACACCCGATTTTCGTAATTAGTTAAGTTAATTAAATTGTACTTCCTTGTAGATCTCACTTAAAACAAGTAGAATTTCTGTAGACTACATGTAACTTACTTGAAAATGTAAGTAATACAAACTTAATATAGATTTTTCAATTAATTATGAATATAAAATCTCACATTCTCTCATATCAGCTAATAACTAAATCAATATTTCATTTAAATTCTAGTCGATTATCGATTTTGAGTTATAACTTAAAAATAACTTTGTCGTAAACGAATTATTTATCCAATCAATGTTTTAAATTATATGTGCAATACATGCTCATCTCGTTCCAATCAATTTCTTACTGGATTTATAATCTTTTGAGTGTAAAGTTTTTAAATATTAGCCTTTAAAAAAATGTATAATACAGGGTGATTCACGAAGATATGCATAAACTTTGGGAGCTCATTGTACATGTAAAAATAATGAAAAAAGTTTATATAAACATGGGTCGGGAAATGCTTCGTTACCGAGTTATAGCTAGCGAAAGATTTCGCCCGTATTTCAGCTCACCAGGTGAAATGAGGGCTTCCTGAAATTTTGGTAAGGTAGATTAAGGAGCGAATTTAATTATTTCTTATGGTTTTTAACCTGATAAATTTAATAAATTAGGTCCCAGAACTTTAAGTTAAATAGTTTTTGAGAAAACCAGTGTAAGATGCAAAAAATGGATTGAAAAAAACACAATTTTATATCTTTGTTTTTCCGGTTAATTTTACTTTGTACTGTTATGAATAAAAATTCATTTAATCAAACATCTATTCGCTTTCTGTGCACTTTATTTACACCGGTTTGTTCAGAATACAATTTTCAACATGTTTTATTCAAAAATTTTAACTGTTACTTGGTGAAATAACAAAGTTATTCTTGCCCAAAGATGAAAAAATGTGTTTTTCGCTCCATTTTTTGCATTTGACACTGGTTTTCTAAAAAAAATATTTAACTTAAAGCTCTGGGACCTGTTTTATTCAATTTATCAGATCAAAAACCATAAGAAATAATTGAATTCGCCCCTTAATCTACCTACCAGAATTTCAGGAAGACCTCATTTCACCTGGTGAGCTGAAATCCGGGCGAAACTTTCGCTAGTCGTATCTCGGAAACGAAGCATTTCCGGACCTATGTTTATATAAACTTTTTTCATTATTTTTAGATGTACAATGAGCTCCTAAAGTTTCTGCATATCTTCGTGAATCACCCTGTATTATATCGTCCCAGTTTTGGTTCCTGGCTAGGGTCTGAAAATTATTACGTATAATATAACCCATTATTTCTTACCTAAAAGTAGTTGCTAATAACCAAGATGTTGATTCGACTTAAAATTATTTAAAGAAAAAATTCGTATTCGACATTTTTTAATTAACCATAAAATATAGTCTACGAATAATATAATATGAAAAATTTAGTGTGAAACCATTCACACGACATTTTTTGACAATGTGAATATAAACCTACACCCACAGAATTAGTAGCATCTTTATATATTGTTTGAAAGATAAGAAAATTATTTTTGAAATTACCACTTTTGAAAAGCATAATTTTTTGCCTATTTAAGTGGAAAATAAATATTGAAATACATTTTTTACTGTAATATTAACTCAGTACACTTAAATTAGGGTATAAAAGGCTGTGCAAAAATTTCATTAAAATTCGTTCACATTAGGCTGAGAAAATGT
This sequence comes from Catonia carolina, assembly GCA_035578175.1. Classification (NCBI taxonomy): domain Eukaryota; kingdom Metazoa; phylum Arthropoda; class Insecta; order Hemiptera; family Achilidae; genus Catonia; species Catonia carolina. Next base: position 28,033,790 of record JAQMRL010000010.1, on the reverse strand, counting down.
TCCCTATGTGTCAAAAATTGCTGTTTACGGGAAACAAGAAAAAACTAAAAGAGTACACATTATCTTCTTCTTCAAGTGCCGTCTCCGCGTCGGAGGTTGGCGATCATCATTGCTATTCTAACTTTCGAAACAGCTGCTCGGAACAGTGACGTGGAGTTGAGACCAAACCAATCTCTCAAATTCTTCAGCCAGGACGCTTTCCTTCTGCCCGGCCGGCGCTTTCCTGCTATCTTTCCTTCCATTATCAGCTGAAGAAGTCTGTATTTCCCGTTTCGAAGAACATGGCCGAAGTACTGCAGTTTTCGTCGCTTGATGTCGTATAGCAGTTCCATCTCCTTGCCCATCCGAGTCAGTACGTCCGTGTTTCGTACTCTGTCGGTCCACGATATACGGAGCATGCGGCGGTATAGCCACATCTCAAACGCCTCCAGCCTCCTTTCTAGAAGTTTCGTTAGTGTCCATCTTTCCTGCCCGTAAAGAAGTACAGGAAGTACGTAGCACCTCAGAATTCGGAGTACACATTATAATCAATAATTACATTAATAAGTACATTATTCGGTACACATTATAAGTACTACAAAATAGTTGCCTCTAATACATTCCAGGATCATAATCTAGAAATTCCTCAACTGTTACATTCACAGCTAGTCTAATGCCGACTTAAAGTTTTAAAACAAAAACAAAATTATGAATTTATCGTTTGTCATTCAAAAAATAGATGTGTTTATGCAAACTGATAACGTTTAGAAAATAACGTAAAGGTCCGACTTATTTTAAATTTCTTTTTGGGTTAAAAATTGCAAAAACGCAACAAATTATACGTCATTGGATACAGAAAATTCTGAATTTTAATAATGTGCAAAAACCCGGATATGTGAAAATTTTTAATTTTCTCCGTTCCGGGTACCCTTAAGTTCCAAGTTCAACTTTATACGTTATTCCGTTCTTGAAATATTCTGTTCACATACATACACACAAATCGCAAAAACATGTTTTTTTTCGGGTTTAGGGGGCCTGAAAACGTTTCCGGTGAAAAATCTATTTCGAAAAATCAACATGAAAACAATACTTTCCTTATATATTTATATAGGGCAAGAGAAAGTAAAAATAAGTCATAATGGAATGTTATTTAATAACCCTAGGTACAATCCATAACATATTATGTGTGGTCAAGAATAAGAAAGATATCAGTATGCAATAATTAATTAATTACCAATTTGTTTTTAATTAAATCATGTAACTGTACTTAAATTAATTATTTCCTCATACATATTTACTTTTTCCTCAAAATAATTTGTTCATTCTACCAAATATAATTGTGCAAGTATCATTAAAAATTGTACGGAATTTAAACAATAATTACATAATTTGAATGTAGTATGCAACTATCAATTTTTCACATTAGATAAATCATTCGTTCCTTTTAAAATGTTATAATATTAAAATATACCGTTTAATTCCTGTAAATAGTCTAAGAAATGTTATGAAATATTGTTTACATAAATATTTTCACTATTCATTGTATTTCCTAACAATGAATCAATAATATAGGTGGCGTTAAAATTGGTTTTAAACACTTAATGTGTGTTGAATTGAAATCTGTTAAATTTAAGAATAGTAAGCAACCCATTATCTAATGAGGTGAAGATTATTTCATGAACGAGGTGTAACTATTAAATAACGAGACTGACGTTATAAAAAATTTAATTTTAATTTTATACATAGTCACTTATTGTCACCTCCAATATACACTCCTTTTCTATCCCTACAATGCTCCATGCGAATTTTCCATTGTTGGAAACCGTGCTGGAAGTCATCGTCTGTCAGCTCCTTCAGGACACGTGCCGCTTTCTCTTTTACAGTTTCCACAGACTCAAATCATGTCCCTTTTACTGCAGATTTAACTTTAGGAAACAGGTAGAGGTCACATGGAGCAAGATCTGTTGAATAAGATGGATGTTCTAACACTGAGATGCTGTACTTGGCTAGGAATCTCTTGACAGATAACGCGGAATCAGCTGGCGCGTTGTTTTGGTGGAGAACCCATGATTTTTCCTTCCACATTTCAGGGCGTTTTTTTCCTTACTCTTTGACGTAGTTTAGAAAGTACCTCAAGGTAGTAATATTGATTTATTGTTTGACCTTCAGAAACCCAGTGAAGGTACACAATCCCAAGGATATAAAAAAAACCATCATCATTGCTTTAAATTTTGACTTGCTCATTCGAGCTTTTTTGGCTCTCGGTGAAGTTCGGCTCTTCCAGTGCATGGATTGGCGCTTCGTTTCGGGATCATAAGTAAAAAAACCACGTTTCATCACATGTTATTATCTTCTACCTGTGTCCTAAGGTGAAATCTGCATAAAAAAGGACAAGATTTGAGTCTGTGGAAGCTGTAAAAGAGAAAGCGGCACATGTCCTGAAGGAGCTGACAGAAGATGACTTCCAGCACTGTTTCCAACAATGGAAAAATCGCATGGAGCGTTGTAGGGATAGAGAAGGAGTGTATATTGAAGGTGACAATAAGTGATTATGTATAAAATAAAAATACAATTTTTTACAACGTCAGTCTCGTTATTTAATATCCATACCTCGTATGATGTGTAAGGTGTAGTGTGTAATAAGGTGTAGTTTTATACAGACTTAGGCCGACCATACTTGAGAGAGTATCGTTAATTAAACACCAACCATCGAAGTACACCGGTAACCACTGTCTAATATACAAATCCGTACCGGAACCGACAAAATTATGATTATATTTAAATCGATCAATAAACCGTAATAAAATGGTACAAAAATAAATAAAAACCAAAATATGAATTTACCGTAAAACATTTCCATATATTTCGTTCAAGAGTATTTGATTTATATAGCTTAGTCTACTTATTATTATTTTTTTAGTTTATTTATAAATATAGGTTTTTCTTCAGAATGGAAAACACAAGAATACCGAAACTCCTAATGGATTATTTCCTAAACAATAAAATCAAACCGGGATGGTTTGAAAAAAACAGTGAAAGATCTAAAAGCAGTAAAAATAGAAACATCTGAACCACAAGATCTGCATTAGCAGTAATTGCAGAACAGACGAACGTTAAACCAAAAAAAAAAAAAAAAACAATTTCATCTACTTTTTAGGCGCCGGGCTGGATTCCCAGGAAGTTGTAATTATTACAAAATTATTGATAATAATTTATTATTATTAATAATAAAAATAATAACTCACCTTATCCATAATGTCAGAAGTTAAATAAACAAAACACTATTCCAATGGTAGACTTCAGTATAATGGAAATACATAAAAGATAACACGGTGTATGTAATTACGTTAGCAGTGAGTGGCAGTTGTTTAACAAACTAACTAAAGCGAGAAAAGGTTTCACTCTTTATTAAAACAACTTCTTTATAAGCAAGCTTTTCAGTTCGGATGGGGAATAAGCAGCGGTAACGTATAAGCAGCTAAGAACAGAGACACCTATTGTAATGGCACTTTTAACTGTAATAGTGGGGGGGTTACCTCGAGTGGTGGAAATCAGAGGGAGTAAAATTAAGCTCTTAGTCATACAATAACAGTGTATTCCTTTCTTTTATAAGTGTAATAAATATTTACTACAAACAGAAATACATGGAATTAATTGTGGCAAACCGAATTTATTTTCTCTTTAACATTCAAGCATGTTGTTTTTTTTGTACTTTCTCTTGCCCAATATTGTTTGGTTGGGGTGGTGCATTTTATATAGCTTTGGAACCTTTAATTAAGATACAAAAAAGATTTTAAGAATAATTTTCAGGAAGGGTCCGAAGTAACTTGCTCAGCCCCTGTTTCAACAATTTGGTTTTCGTAATATAATTTTTTTTGGATCCAGGAGACTCCAACGGGAGTATAGGACATGTCAAGATAAAACTGATAAACTAAAAGTTTATCACCAATGATAAATTAATCACTTACCACCAAAAAATTGTTTCTGCTACTGCTTACTTCAGTAGGCTTGTCATGAACCCCATTGAATCAAATATCACACAAGACTAAAAATAAAAAAGTCAAACACAATGATAAATTCCTCACTTACCAATAATTTTTTCCCCGCTACTGCTTAACTCAGTAGGCTTGTTATGAACCCCTTTGTATCAAATATTACCCAATATTTGTTTAATAAATTTAAATTTAAATTAGAAGTTAAATGATATTTACAGGAAAATAGTTCTTCTTTACATACATAAGTAAAAAGAAAAAATATTGCTCTTTTAAAGCATATTATAGCACAAAAAAAGTTGAGACTGGATTGGTCATGCAAGTGAAACCAAATACGTCAGGGGGTCAAAGAGTGTTTGATTATACGAGGTGTGGCTATTAAATAACGAGACTGACGTTATAAAAAACTTTTTTTATACATAGGCCAAATCACTTATTATCACCTTCAATATGCACTCCTTCTTTATCCGTACAACGCTCCATACGAATTTTCCATTGTTGGAAACAGTGCTGGAAGCCATCTTCTGCCAGCTCCTTCAGGACACGTGCCGCTCAAAAATGTTTGAAATGAAACTCGAAAAAATGTTTGTACTGACACTTTGTAAGCGATTAAAAATGACCCAAATTTTTTGGAAACGATCATAACATGTGATGAAACGTGGTTTTTTACCTATGATCTGGAAACGAAGCGCCAATCCATGCACTGGAAGAGCCGAACTTCACTGAGAACCAAAAAAGCTCGAATGAGCAAGTCAAAATTTAAAGCAATGACGATTGTTTTTTTTTACATCCTTGGGATTGTGTATCTTCACTGGGTTCCTGAAGATCAAACAATAAATCAATATTACTACCTTTAGGTACTTTCTAAACTACGTCAAAGAGTAAGGAAAAAACGCCCCGAAACGTGAAAGGACAAATCATGGGTTCTCCACCAAGACAACGCGCCAGCTTATTCCGCGTTATCTGTCAAGAGGTTCCTAGCCAAGTACAGCATCTCAGTGTTAGAACATCCACCTTATTCACCAGATCTTGCACCATGTGACTTCTACCTGTTCCCTAAGGTGAAATCTGCATAAAAAGGACAAGATTTGAGTCTGTGGAAGCTGTAAAAGAGAAAATGGTACGTGTCCTGAAGGAGCTGACAGAAGATGACTTCCAGCACTGTTTGCAACAATGGAAAATTTTCTCGGAGTGTTGTAGGGATAGAGAAGGAGTGTACATTGAAGGTGACAATAAGTGATTATGTATAAAATAAAAATAAAATTTTTTACATCAGTTTCGCTATTTAATAGCCACACCTCGTATTGCCCAATATCCTACTCAGGCACGGGATGAAAAATCATTTCATCCTTCACCGTCTGCATTAGCAGTAATTGCAAAACAATAAAAAAAAATTGAAAAAAACTTTTTGCGTCTTTCACTCATGATTCAAATGAGTTTATGTTTATTAAGGTTAGTTTTTATGTTTTTTCTAATGTTTTGTTACTAATGTTAGGTTATATTGTTCAATATTTGCATTGGTAAGAGAAAGTTATGTGATTGTTTCACACCAGATTTTTTATTCAAGACAGTTTTCTTCGGGACCTACGTATAAAATACATTTTTTGTATAGATACAAATTTTTGTAAAATCTATTAATGCAAGTTCAACGGTTTCTCTTAGCTATAAAACCAAAAGATTTCGATACATTTTTCAAAATCTACGATATTGCCTTTCATTATATCGACTTTCTTTATCTTAAATATATTGATTAAACTCATATTCATCACATTGCATATCTAATATTACAATAACTAAATAATAGTCTAATAAGATTACTTAATGATAACTTAAGATTTGAACCTTTAAGCATTATCAAAGGCGTTCCGTTTTACTCCCTATTACATTGTATTAAAGTTAGATTATTCTGATAAAGAAATATTTTGTATCCTGAGGGAACATATTTTATTATAAACCTTTTACAAATTACTCATAAACGTAACAGAATTTTTACTTACTCTTTTTCAAGAACTATTATCAAGATGAAAGTCGGCAGCGAGTCTTACATTTTTATAACTGAAATTAAATAGATAAATAATTTGTAATAACAACTTTGTTTTTAACGGATATTATAAGAAATTAAATCAAAAACTTGGTGTAGTAATAAATAATAAGTACTCTGTTAAACAGAAGTATATCATTAATAATTGCAGCAGTAATACGCGTTTACAACTACAATTACTTGCAGTTGATAAATTGTTTGTTTCTACCTACTTGTTAGAAACTATTAGAAAAGAAAATTTGCCTAGAGTATAGGAAATTTCAATTCACTCTGATATCTTGTTAATCCGGATTTCATTTATTTATATTTCTGGATAATTCTAAATGTTTTTTTTACGAAGTCTGACTTTGTAGATTTATTAATTACTTTTATTCCTTGTTCTTTCAGAATCTGTTTGTAAATAACAAAAATTCTTCAAAATTTATAACAAATATTTATTTATAAATAAATTACAGTAAAACCCCAATTACCTGAAACACGCTTAACCGTAAGTTAACCGAAATACTTGATTTTTACTTTCTCTTGCCCCTATATAAATATATAGGAAGGAAAGTATTGTTTTCATGTCGATTTTTCGAAATCGAGTTTTCAACGGATGTACACGTTTTTAGACCACCTGAACCCAAAAACTTGTTTTTAGCGATTCATCTGTGTGCGTGCGTGTGCGTGTTTGTGTGGGTGGGTTGGTTGTGTGCCTGTGTGTCTGTGTAAGAACAAATATCTCAATAACGGAAGATCGTACGAAGTTGAAACTTAAAACTTAAGTTAGATACCACTAGAGGACCCGACGTGAACATTTTGATCAAAATTGGTCAACCGGAAATAGTAGTTTATTCGTGTCATTTTGCACTTTCTTGCGATTTTCTCAAAAAAATGAGCTAAATGCGATTTTTAAAAAAATCGTAGGAGCCGTTTTTGAGAAATCGCAAAGAAGTTAAAAATGACTTGAATAAACTACTACTTCTGGTTGACCGACTTTGATGAAATTGTTTTTATCGGGTCCTCTAGTAGTACCTAACTTAAGCCTCAAGTTTCAACTTTGTACAATATTCCGTTCTTGAGATATTTTGTCTACACGCGCGAACGCGCGCGCGCGCACACACACACACACACACACACACACACACACACACACACAAACTAACACACAGACCAATCGCTAAAAACATGTCTTTTGGGTTCAGGGGGTCTGAAAACGTGCAGATCCGGCGAAACCTCTCGACATGAAAAAAAATACTTTCCTTCCCATATATTCACATAGGCTAGAGAAAGCAAAAATAAAAAAAAATTAAGTAAAAATAAAGTACAGTAAAATCCTTAATGAAATATTTTTTAACGCACTTGTCAAAACAAAATTTAATTTTCTTTTTAACTTAGGCTGAACTTTTGTTTGTAGTAGCTACATCTCTCATTCTTTTTAGTAAGAATGCTTGAACAGCACTAAGTTAAAGCTGTAGTTCGTTCCATAGCATAGCAGTTTCTAGGGTAGAAAAGGCCTCTGCGTGTGTGTTGGTCCTATTTCTTCCTCCTCTTTCTCTTCTTCCAACAGAAATTAAATTTTATTTGGCGTCATTCACACATAATTAAAATAATTAGAGGTTATATTTTAAAATTCAATTGTTTACCAATGAATAAACGTAGGTTATGTTTTACATTATTTACATTGTTAAGAGAAAGTCGTGTGAGTGTTTTACGACAGACTTTTAATTATTAATATCATACTAATTATATTAAACTAGAGACAACTATCATTCTGGGTGTACCAAAAGGAATAATTCTGGAGCCACTTTTATTATTTATATTCTATTCATCCATAATTTAATATCAATAACTCTTCACTTAGCAAACATCTTTACAACTTCAATTTCTCTTCCTAAAACAATACCAGAATATTCATTATATCTGTTTAATAATTACTTATTACTTATAACAACAAAGAATGACATATTTCAAGTAAAAGTGAAATATCCAGTCACTTGAAAACTCAAACAACTTACAAATATATTATTGTACTGCATTCTTTTGTACAGCAAATTATGCATTATTAAGTAGTATATTTATTTATCTAATATAAGAATTTTATACCTTCGTAAAGAATCTTGTTGAATATATCATTTATTGTTTAGCGGATTTAAAAGTGACTATTTGAAAAAGGTTTACTATTCAATGCTATGATTTTTTAAAATTTATTTATATTAAATTATTATTCAATTATTAAAGTATCCTATAACTTCATTTAATACTAAGATGCCCTGCGCGGCTTTGCACGCGAAACATTTTTGATCAATTTTTTAAAAATAAATATGTTACAGAAATTGTGTAGCTGCTAGATCATACATTACTCCAACTTACGCGCGCGCGCGCGCACACACACACACACACACACACACATACACACACAGTAAACAATGTTTTACTATGATTTCTACTACCTGTTCCCTAAGTTGAAATCTGCATTAAAAGGGACAAGATTTGAGTCTGTGGAAGCTGTAAAGGAAAAAGCGGCACGTGTCCTGAAGGAGCTGACAGAATATGACTTCCAGCACTGTTTCCAACAATGGAAAATTCTCATGGAGCGTTGTAGGGATAGAAAAGGAGTGTATATTGAAGGTGACAATAAGTGATTATGTATAAAATAAAAATAAAATTTTTTACAGCGTCACTTTCGTTATTTAATAGCCACACCTCGAATGTTCCACGTTAACCGCTTGTCTAAATGCTGCTCAAGATACCGAACATTGTTTTCTTGCGGAAGAGCTTGGTTGAATAAAGATAATTGTGGACACATTTGTTGGGTGAATTCATTTGGCACATTTTGTTTATATAAACATTTTCTTAAAGTGCATACTAAGACTACAATCTTAAAAATCCTATCTTTTACCAATTAATGAAAAAAAATCACTTATAAACACAAAACTAGCGTTGTAAAAAAATGTTTCTAATGAAAGTTGTAGGTTTCTAAAAGTTCTACTACTTTTATAAATACACTTTTGCCCTAAAATGCATATTAAGGTTGTAATCTTAAAAAAGGAATTTTTTCCTACGACTGCACGGATCCCCTCTTCCAAGTTTTATACACCGTTTACTAAACTATACTTCAAGAATGCCAAGATGATATTGAATGTTGTTTGAAACATGATTATCAGTGGATGAAAAAGCAAAAGCATCATCAGCGAACGTAGCAAGTAATGTAATAGGATTTGAGGTACATCTGAGGTGAAAATAAAAAATCTGGTGTGAAACACTCACAACTTTCTCTTGCCAATGCAAATTATGAACAATATAGTCTAACATTAGTAATAAAACATTAGAAATAAACAAAAAACTAACCTCAATAAACATAACCTAATTTTAATCATGAGTGAAAGACGCAAAATGAAAATCAACCTGTTTGGCTTAAAAATACGGAAAATCGCTCTTTCACGCTGAACTAGGCTCCGTAGAGAAAAATTCTATCCATAAAATTTGTAAATCTTTTAATTTCCTATAAATTTGAATATAAACACTTTTGTCGTAAAATGCATACTAAGGCTGAAATCTTTAAAAAAATCGCTTTTTACACGATTTCGTGAGAAAAAAAACAGAAAATCGCTAATTACCGCTAAACTAAGCACTATACAAAAAAGTGTTTCAAATAAAAGTTGTAGTATTTTAAATTGTCTACAACTTTATTATATAAATTTTTGGGCTAAAATGCATATTAAAGCCGTAATCTTAAACAACAATTTTTTTACGTGAAAACAGCCTCGCCAAGAATTTCTGCAAACATGGCGCTATCTTGTAGAACATAAAATATTTAGTAAACCTGGTAAAAATCGTAGGACCGTTTAATCGCAAAAAAGTGAAAAATTACACGAATAAACTACTACTTCCGGTTGACCGATTTTGATGAAAATGTTCGTGTCAGGTTTGGTAGTGGTTTCTAACCTAAGTTTCATGTTTCGTACGATGTTCCGTTCTTGACATATTCTGTTTACACACACGCACGCACGCACGCACGCACGCACACGCGCACGCACACACACACACACACACACACACACACACACACACACAGACCAATCGCTAAAAATATGTTTTTTGGGTTCAGGGTGTCTGAAAACGTGTAGATCCGGTGAAAACTAGATTTTGAAAAATCGACATGAAAACATTACTTTCTTTCCTATATATATTCATATAGGCAAGAGAAAGTAAAAATCAGCACGGGGCTAAAATTGATCCTTGTTGTACTCCTGCCGTGATAGGGAAGTAGTCTTACTGGCAGGAAAATTATGTTTTTTTTTAAATATTTTAGCGATTTATAAATTAAATACTACAATATTAATGTTACATACAAATTTTTGAGTATGATTTTGGAGAAAGGAGGAAAACTTAAAAAATCACTTCAAAAGATTTCTTTTAACTAAGTATTTATTAATATATTTAATAATTTGTTTAATTAATATCATTTTTAATAATAACCGCTTTGGAATATCAGAACCGGATTTTTATACAGGTCTGTAGGTAACATCAATTTGACCTTTAATCTGATAATACAGTGGTTTATTGGTGTGTAATCGTTTTACCTAAAGAGATATTTACCTGATCATCAAGAAACTTTCTGTAAGTCAAAACAGTCACGAGAATTTTTAAATACCTATTTTTTTTGTGTATTACGTTAAAAATAATAAAGTATACTTGAAAAAATGAAATTCAAAATACTAAGGCTACATTTAACAAGTTTAACTTGTTAGATTATGTTTTCAATGATCATATTCGCTTAGTTTTTACAAGTTAACCAACGAGAAAAGAGGTTAATCCTTCAGTATTTTTTATCCTACCTATATATTATGAAATTGCCAATAACAGGCAGAGGGAGTATTAAATTATTTACACTCGATCTGCTAGTTCCAGGGCTACAAAAATTGTTCTGTTTCTTATCACATGGTCAGCCAATTAAATGACTAACTATTGAATAAGTATTTAAAAACAGAAGAGGTAGAGGTGTAAAAGACACTATTATATATATATATATATATTGTGACAATATCGAAGAGGAATATGTGTTCGAGAGGCTTCTAGGCGAACCGAGAGATTCATAAATGTTAAATTGTAAATAATAGAGTGACAAAGTAACAATACAGTTAGTTATAAAAGAATATTTAAAAAGGGCCGTGTATAATAAGGTAGGGTCTTTGTTGTACAACTATTTGTGAAAGAGTCGGTTGGTTACCTGTAACACCTTTTATTCAATTATTACTTGTTTACTTTTAATTATTTACTTTTAATTATTACTTGTTAATATTTTTCCAGAACCATTAAAAATGATTTTTGTATTTTATTATTGCATCGAATTTCTCTGTGTTTCCAGAAATATCTCTGACTGCCTATATAAGAGAGCCTCAAGTGCGGTCGGGAGTTAGTATTCGTTTGATCTTTGACTAGTGTTTATTGCGTATGCTATCGGTACTTTAGAAGAGGTCAACGTGTCCGGGCATTGGTCAACTATTATTATTCTGTCCTATTGTGTATGTGCATTGTGTATAATTATTTGTAAGTAGTACTAAGTAAATTCTTTAAGTTATTTTTTGTATGACTTCATTATAAATAGTTTATCATTTATTTTGTAAATCTTTTAGTAATAATAAATACTAGTAATTTTAAACTTTAGTGTATTAATTATTTAATTACCTAGATCCCGAAACGGACCTTAGCGATAAGTGTTACAATATATATTTTTTTTCATACGAGGATTTACAGCCCCAGTCGTACCTCGCTTACTAAGCACCACCTCTCTCTGTCTCGCCAGTCCCCATCGGAGAGCCGCCGCAAGACATTGCCTCCTGCACGCCATCCAACCATGTCACTTCCGGCCTACCCTTCCTTCTTCTACCGGCTGGCGTCCACTCCCATAACCTCTTTGGCCACCTATCATCTTCCAAATTGAATCCTGTAACTTGTATCGATTTTCTTTGTCCTTTTGTTGATGGTCATTTTATAATGATAATAAATTTATAAGTACATATCATTCATGAAACAAAAATATCTGTTTTTATTTGTCCTTTTTTTTAAACATCTGTATTTTAAAAGTCGAACATCTGACTTTATCGAAAGCACAGAAGTAACATTTAAGCCCCTAACTTTATTTCTACGGATCAGATCGAGGTTTTTAAAAGCTGAAACCTGTTCCAGAAACTGAGTAATCTATAGATAAAATTTGATTTGATTCAGTTGAACAGTTCAGGAATGCTTAAGGGACAAACAAACATTCATTTATACATATACGAGGTGTGGCTATTAAGTAACGAGACTGACCTCGTAAAAAATTTAATTTTAATTTTATACATAATCACTTATTATCACCTTCAATAAAATTTTTTTAATTTTTTTTATTTTATTTTCCATTGTTGGAACAGTGCTGGAAGTCATCTTCTGTCAGCTCCTTCAGGACAAGTGCCGCTTTTTCTTTTACAGCTTCCACAGACACAAATCTTGTCCCTTTTAATGCAGATTTCACCTTAGGGAACAGGTAGAAGTCACATGGTGCAAGATCTGGTGAATAAGGTGGATGTTCTAACACTGAGATGCTGTTCTTGGCTCTTGACAGATAACGCGAAATGAGCTGGCGCATTGTCTTGGTGGAGAACCCATGATTTGTCCTGGACATTGGACCCATAACATGTGGATGAAACGTGATTTTTTACTTATGATCCGGAAATAAAGCGCCAATCCATGCACTGGAAGAGCCAAACTTCACCGAGAGCCAAAAAAGCTCGAATGAGCAAGACAAAATTTAAAGCAATGATGATTGTATTTTTTTATATCCATGGGATTGCATACCTTCACTGGGTTCCTGAAGGTCAAACAATTAATCAATATTACTACCTTAAGGTACTTTATAAACTACGTCAAAGAGTAAGGAAAAAATGCCCCGAAATATGGAAGGACAAATCATGGGTTCTCTACCAAAACAATGCGCCAGCTCTTCCGCGTTATCTATCAAGAGGTTCCTAGCGAAGTACAGCATCTGAGTGTTAGAACATCCTCCTTTTTCACCAGATCTTGTACCATATGACTTCTACGAGTTCCCTAAGGTGAAATCTGGATTTAAAGGGACAAGATTTAAGTCTGTGGAAGCTGTAAAAGAGAAAGCGGCACGTGTCCTGAAGGAGCTGACAGAAGATGACTTCCAGCACTTTTTCCAACAATGGAAAATTTGCATGGAGCGTTGTAGGGACAGAAAAGGAGTGTATATTGAAGGTGATAATAAGTGATTATGTATAAAATAAAATTTTTTACGTCAGTCCCGTTATTTAATAGCCACACCTCGTATATATAAATATTTATTTACATAGATTGTTATCGGGTTATCGGGTACCTGTTGTGAACCTGTACCTGTTATTTCTTTGAAGTAAAGAATTGGCAAGTAAGTACAAAAAACATTTTACCATTCAACGAACAATAAAAAAGTATTAACGTATTCTATACCACAATATGATAGATATAGATTTTTAGATCAAACAGATAAAAACTTATATAATTTTACGCTTAGATTTTACATAATCATTAATACGCATAAAATTTCTGTAAAAAAACAATAAAAAATTTATATTACAGCATAGTTAACTAGAACACTTTCACAACAAAATTCGAAAATTATAACACGTACAATAAAATCGAAAGGGATATTAAAGGAAACAAAATAGAATCGTTAAATTTTTGGCCGTGAATTTATTTACAGGATAACTGTTATTACTCCATTAAAATAATAAAATAAAATTATTCGTAACGTGTTTGTTAAATAAGAAATATTGTCACCACAATGTTTCTAAGTGTTTAAAACGTTGGCGATTGCGGTCACTGATAACGTCGGAAATATTTGAAAGTGATATTGTAATTCTTTTTACCTTTTATTTCTTTTAAACTAAATAAATTATTGCTCCGCAAAATTTTATGAAAGCTTGTATAGTAATATAAATTCAGGTAGTATGTACTTAAGTTGTCTTAAAATCAATAAAAACGTATAAAAAAATACTTAACGGTAATCAGTGCTTATTTCCTTATCGAGTGTTATAACAATAGAACATTTTACATCCCTTTTTATTTGTGGTTATTCTAGTTTAATATTTATTGGTTTTATTATTTGTTGGTTACATATTTTATTAATAATTATTACCCGTGTTTATGTAGTGTAAGAGAAAAGCGGAAAAACTTTGAGTAGCTGAATTAATTTAAAACTTTCTTATGACGGATATAAACAATGTAAGTTTATGTTCATAATTATATCCTATTTTATCAAAAACTGGTAATTAAAATATAATAAAAAAATTAATTACTTAAACAATAGGATACAAAAAGGATGACGAATTTGAAGCTAAGCAAGAATACTGGAATTGTAATAGCTTTCAAAATGATTGATACAATATAAAAATATCTGCTGTGAAACACTCACACGACTTTTTTGTAAATAATGTAAATAATTATTATAATCTATGTTTAATCATAAGTAAATAATGTAAAATAAAAAATCGTAACCTATTGTAATCATGAGTTAATGACACTACACGAAAAACAACCTCTGTTCAACTTAAAAATACGGAAATCATTAATTGACACTAAACAAAGCTCTGTAGAAAAAGTGCTAGGATTACAAGTTGTAGATTTTTAAATTTCCTATTTTTTTTTGTTATCAGTCTCTCGACTGGTTTGATGCAGTTCTCCAAGCTGTTCTATCTTGTGCAAGTCGTTTCATATCTACATACCTGTAACACCCTACATCTTTTGTAATTTGCTTTATATATTCTAATCTTTACCTCCCCCTACAATTTACCCCCTCAATATTACCCTCCATTATTGATAGCCCAATACCTGGATGTCTTAAGATATGCCCCACTAGCCTATCCCTTCTTCTAGTAACATGCTTCCAAATATTTCTTTTTTCTTCCACTCGCTTAAGAACCTCTAAATTACTTATTTTGTCCACCCACCTAATATTTAACTTTTTCCTATAACACATTTCAAAAGCTTCTATCCTCTTTTTTCTACAACCCCTATCACCCACGTTTCACTCCCGTATAATGCTATACTCCAAACATAGTGTTTTAAGAAATTTTTCCTAATCTTGCTAATTCAATGAAAATATGTAAATAAATGAATGTAATAAATACAAACAAATATGTTAATAATTACGGAAAGTTTGAAAACGAATGTTTTGTATCAGAGTAATACAACAATCGTTCTCCCAGCATGCATCACTCATTCATTATACCTCACCCGTACTCTTCACCCCACAACTACACGGAGCTTGGAACCGCACAATACAGTTCCCGGTAACAAATAAAAAAAAAAATTAAAAAATGGACGTGTGATGTAGGCCTAAATAGAAAATTCGATTAAATTGGTTGAGGGAAAACTGGTCGTCACAGCGGAATTCTTTTATGGCGTGCACTATAATAATACAGTTGTGGACAAAATGAGAAAAGCGAAAGATTCTTACACAGTGTTCGTATGCTACAATGTTTGATAATATCTATAGCGTATACGTTTAAATTACACAGAAAATTTCTTTTCTTAAAAAACTTAATTCTTATTTTATACTTAATAAAAGTAAATATGAAAAAAATAAATCATACAAGGTCATGACTGATAAGATGAAAGAGTATTTTTGACCTTGACTTTCACATAAAATGTAAGGTTAAATTTTTTTATTAATAGTAAATAAATGATTTTGTAGTAAAACAAGTTCAACTACATTTTTATTTTACTATAAATATTATATTGCTAATACTTAATTACCTATCACAATGTTATTCTTATCCTGTTAAAAAACCAGTGCTTATGCATTACAAAACAAGGAATAGACTTGAGGCAAGTAAACTTTACAACTTGTAAATCAAGTATACGGATGATCACTTTCTCGTGATTTTACCTGAATTGTTAAGTAAAAAAGTAATGTGATAATGCAACATTTTCTATACCCGGATTTTACGTGATCTTTTACGTTTCATAATCCCATGAAACCGAACATTTGGTTTGTTTGTGCAATTTTACACTTTTTATGATTTTCTTAAAAACAGCTCGTACAATTTTTTTAAAAATCGCCTCATTTACTATATTTTTTAAATGCTCTACAAGATGGGATAACCGCCATGTCTGCTGAAATTCGTGAGGCTGTGATCTTGTCGAAAATTTTTTTTAGATTACGTAGTGTACGTTTTTAGAGGAAAAGCGTATAGTCTATAATTAAAGTTGTAAAAAATTAAAAAACCTTCAATTTTTATTTCAAAAATATTTTACTACAACGCTTAATTTAGCACCAACTAGTTATTTTCTGTGTTTTGCTCATTGGAATCAGTAAAATATAGGGGTTTTTTTTAAAGAGATTGCGATCTGAGTATGCATTTTGCAATAAAATGTATAAAATTAAATTAAGTTATTTTAGGGAATTAAAAAAAACTGAGAATTTTTATTTTTTTTTTAATTTATTTAACGTCACACAACTACAATGGTCATTAGCGACGACGTTGGGTTGTAACTTTGTGTGTAATGAAGGATGAAATGATTTTTTTTTTGCAACGTATGAAAATGTGCCGTGCCTGAGCAGGATTTTATTTCAAGTAATTTTATTTACAGAACCTAGTTTGGAGTCAATTAGTGATTTTCCTGAATGTTTTAATATTTTCCTAGTAATTTTAAGTTCTACAAAGGTTAATTTTCATTTTGCGTCATACACTCACGATTAAAATTAGGTTATGTTTTTTTAATTATTATAATTTAGTTTTATAATTATAGCAGATTTAACATTGGCGGGATACAAAGCACAGTCTTCCCATAAGGAGATACCTAATTTTTTTTAAATTTTCTGGTAGAATTTACTGAGAAAACAAAGATTTGGGAATTTAAAAAAATCTGTATAACAATAGCTTTCAAACGACACCGAAATCATTAAAATCGGGCCAGCACAACTCCAGAAATAGTTTTCTAAACAAAACATTTTACCATTTTAAAATAAAATCGTTGAAAAGATTAATACTCTATGAAGATTAACGAGACAATCAATGTAAATTAACTAACCATTTATTTTCTTCTGATGTAACTTTAATAATTATTTATTATCAAGTTGAACTTGACGATTATCAAGTTTATAAACTTAAAGTAAGGTTGAAAGGGAAAGGATTTTAATATCATCGTTTATTTAATCGTATTATATTTTACACTACAGGAGGCATTGGCTACCATTGCAACACTTTCATTTTACGGCTATTAAAAATATAACAATTTGACAACCAGTTGTAACTTTCAATTTCAACTCGTATGTTGTTCTATTATATATTCTACTATAATCTACCAACAGGAAAAAAATACTTTCTGCGTTTTTTTATTATCTTTAATGCGTAGGTCAGGGAAGAATAATAATAATATAATAATAAAACTAGGAATAAAAACAAAATACCTGATATTACTTGTAAGGTATTTTCTTAATTCTTTATTTCCTTTTTTTAAATCCAGAATTAAAATCTAGATGTTAATTATTTAATATTTATATCATCTGCTACTCAAAACCTGTAACTTTCAATATTTCCTTAAAGTTTATATGAAATCAAATCAATTAATCAAGTTTTTATCTTTATTTCTGATTATTTTTAAAAGGTTATAATCAAACCATTTAGGCTATTAGGATATTTTCCAAATTTCATTAGGTTTAAAATCTATGAATTAAAACATTCTATTTTATGTATATTACGATTTAGTCTTTAAAACTATATACTATAAACTATATAATAAAAAAATGTAGAGAATTTAAAATCCTACAACTTTTATTTTAAACATTGTTTTGTATAACGCTTAGTTTAGCGGTAATTAGCGCTTTTCTGTTTTCTTCTCACGAAAACGTGTGAAAAATCGATTTTTTTTAAGATTTCGGCCTTAGTATTCATTTTACGACAAAAATGTATATAATCAAATTTATAGGATATTAAAAGAACTGTTGTTAATTAGGTCATCAGCCAAAAGGCTGGTTTGAACCTGTAGAGGTTTTACTAAGTGAAACGAGGAGTGAGATGGTTTACCATTGCCTTCCTCACTGAGTGAAAAAGTACGCTTATCAGCATGCCGGGCCCTCTGAAAAGCACATATTTTCCACTCTGCAAATGACACCTTCACTTCATTCACTACAGGGTCTGGCTGTATAATTAAATTCATTACTTTCAGAGGAGATAACTCTGATTAGCGTCTTTTACACCTCTACCTCTTCTGTTCTTAAATGACTCAGTCATTTAATTGGCTGACAATGTGATAAGAAACAGAACTATTTATTTTAGCCCTGCAACGAACAGAGTGAGTGTAAATAATTTGACACTCCACCTGTCCAGTATGGGCAGATAAAAAGTCTATAAACTATATCATAAAAAATGTAGAGAATTTTAAATCCTACAACTTTTATTTTAAATATTGTTTTGTATAACGCTTAGTTAGCGGTAATTAGCGATTTTCCGTTTTTTCTTACGACAAAAGTGTACATAATCAAATTTATAGGATATTAAAAGACCTACAACTTTTAAAAAAAAATTTCTCTACAGAGCCTAATTTAGCGTGAAAGAGTGATTTTCCATAGTGTTAAGCCAAACTGAGGTTGATTTTCATTTTGTGTCTTTCACTCATGATTAAAATTAGGTTATGTTTATTGGGGTTAGTTTTTTGTTTATTTCTAATGTTTTATTACTAATGTTAGGTTTATTGTTAATTATTTGCATTGGCATGAGAAAGTCGTGTGAGTGTTTCACACCAGATTTATTACCTACAAATCTTGAACGAAGTACTATTTATTCATCACGTAAACAATAATAAATTAAAGCAGAAACAAAAATGATAAGACTTATTGCATGAAATTTTAAATAATCATAAACTGATAGATATGAAGATTATCTGGTTACTAGAAGACCCCATACAAAGAAAAAAATTCTTGGTTCAATTTTATTTCATCATACTAAATTTAAACTATCGATAGTTAAAATTATGTCTGGAGATATCGAGTTAACGATAATATGGCTAAAACCGTATAGTGTAGGTATTAAGTTACTTGTTTAGAAAAGAAGGAATCATCTAAAAATTAGACACACTTTCATTTGATTGTTTTCTATTTATATTTTTCTTGTAATAATAGATTGGCTTAACAAAACACTTTAAAAATAAACAGAAAATATTATTAAAAATACTACAATAATAAATATAAATTTAATTTTATTATTTGTTTTTAACTAATTGTAATAAATGGATTACATTTTTAAAAGAAATTAAGCGGAAACAGAAAGCATAACAAATCAATTTTGGTTTATGTGTAAGACAAATTGGTGTTCCTTTAAATTAATTTTTAAAAAAGACCGTATTCAATATTATATTAAAAAATTATGCCCATAACAGGCAGGTAGAGTATTAAATTATTTGCACTCGATCTGCTAGTTCCAGGGCTACAAAAAATATTTCTCTTTCTTATCAGCTGGTCAAAATTTTATTACTAATGTATCTAAGAACAGAAGAGGTAGAGGTGTAAAAAACACTAGTCAAAGTTTCTCCTCTGACGTAATAAATTTTATTATACAGCCAGACCTCTGATGAATGTAGTGAAGGTATAATTTGCAGGATGGAATGTAGATGCTTTTTGGAAGGCCAGGCATGCTACAAAGCATACTTTTTTACAATGAGGAAGGTAATTGTAAACCACCTCACTCCTCATTTTACTTAGTAAAGCCTCTAAAACTTCAAACCAGCCTTCCGGCTGATAACCTAAACAACAACATTAAAAAATTGTGGTATCCTTGGTGTAGTGGTTAGCATGCTAAATTATAATGTGGAAGGTACTGGGTTCTATATTGTACCAGAGATGTTCGTTTATTGAACTGATTTTCACTAATACGAAAATCATTTTTAAATTGAGTTCCACATTTTCCCAGAGAGATGTTGCTCAATCAAAAGCCTGTACCTTCTTCCCTTCCTTTAGAGTACCTAAACTGCAATTTTAGTCTTTTTTATTTTTGATTTAGTCGATAAATAACATAAAATGAACTCATTTTCTTCTGCTTTAAATAAATTAAGTTTTTGCACAGGATTCATGTCTGCTTTCCACAACAAGCAGACGATACTGATGGATAATCGACTTCTTTTTAACGCGTCGAACAATACATACAAACGCTACGAATTTTCGTTCAGCTTGTACAACGCGTATTCGTTGCTTTTATACGCACCAAGGAACCCCTAACTTTACACGGATTTTTATGATAGACTAGCATAGTGGACCAGTGCGAATAAATTCGCACAATGTTCTTGGGTTTCAAACCCTATCATAAAAAAAATTTAAGTTAACAACGAACTTAACCGTTCTTAGAAGAACGGTGAGTAACGACTAAAACACAGTAGCATGATAGGTTCGTCCTGAAAAGATCGGTTTTAAACTAACACTTTATATAAAAAAACGTTAATATACTGTCTAATGCCGACTGAGTGAGTTCTGAGATGAGAACAGACATGACGCATTTCCTCTACGCTTAAGAAATATGGCTACGATAAGGGTAAATGTAGGAAAACCGCATTAAATTACGCTGTATTACCGCTACGTTGTAAACGAAATTTTATTTTTTTCTTTCGTAAAATCAAGCTCATATTAGCATGAATTTCAAGTTTGGAACTTTTGGGCAAATCAGGAAAGAATACTTTTTTAAACCATGTAACAATTATAAAAATCCATTCAGTAGAACTCTGTATTTCGGCGTTAATAGAATTCACATCTAAAATACATAGGAGATGATTTTGGATTTTAAGTAGTATAGTTAATGGTTACCGGTGTACTTCAATGGTTGGAGTTAAATCAACTATAGTCTCTCAGAAATTGTCAGCCTGAACTATCAGACTACACATCATTTACACATCATACATGTGTTGTTTAGATTAACAGCCGAAAGGCTGGTTTGAACCTCAAGCGGTTTTACTGAGTAAAAACGAGGAGTGAGGTGATTTACTATTGCCTTCCTTACTGAGTCGAAAGAGTATGCTCATCAGCATGCCAGGCCTTTCGAAAAGCACCCGCTTTCCACCCTGCAAATGACACCTTCACTTCATTCACCACAGGGTCTGGCTGTACAGTGTAATTCATTATTCTCAGAAGAGATAACTCTGACTAGTGTCTTTTACACCTCATCTGTTCTTAAATAGTTCAGTCATATAATTAATTGGCTGACTATGCGATAAGAAACAGAACTATTTTTTGTAGCCCTACATCATACACATCATCCTCATTTCGTTGTGTCATGGGATTGTTTATTGTTCTTAAATTGAACAGATTGCAATGTACACAAATTAGGGATTTTTAAAAATACTATTCCCAAGGTAGCCAACTTGACCCTTAATTGTCATTGAATGTACATTCAATTCTCTACATTATTTTTTTTGTAATTCCTAATTTGTGTACGTTGCAATCTGTTCAATTCAGAACAATAAGCAACCCCATGACCCAATGAGATGAGGATGATGTGTATGACTTGTAAATGAGGTGTAGTCTTGTACAGACTCAAGTCGACTATTCCTGAGAGAGTATGGTTAATTGAACCCCAACCATCAAAGTACACCGGTAATCACTGTCTAGCATTCAAATTCGTATAAAAGTAACTACCTTTACTAGGATTTGAACCAGGAACCTTCGTCTCCGAAAATCAGCTGTTAAACTGCTGATTTTGGCGACGACTTTACCTCTAGACCAACCCGGTGGGTTTCTACATTAATTTGTGTCATTATTTTAATTATCAACAATTTTCTAGTATAAGTTTTGGTAGACGTTTATGACGATCTACTAAAAATGTCCGTAACTACTTGTTACTCGTGTTTTATGACTTAATTGTATGTACCTTAATAATGTCTCAGTAAGGATATAAAGTTCAATGCCACCTAAATAGATGATGGTATATTATTAAAATAAGTGTCACCGAACTTGAAAAGATAATATTTATACATTTTTTAATGTCAATGTGGTATTTTAACGAGTTGAAATTATTTTCACATTATGAAATCTTCATTAAAAAAAAAACAACAAAACAGTATGCAAAAAAATATTAGAAAATTAGTTCAGTCACTATTCTAATTTACTGTAGTGAAAATTAAAAGTACTCTAACCACAATTACACGATCCAACATTTCCTGTAATTTGCTACCGATGTTTTTATATACTACTCTAATTTATTGTTTGTTGCTTGAAGGAAATGAAAAGGAAATTCACCTGTATAATAAAACCACAAGAAACTAAAATTTCAAAAAATTAGAAAAAATTAAGTTAATTGTAAAATTTTTAATTTAATTTTAAAAACCGTTGTAATTAATAAAAACAAAATAAAAGCAACCAAATTGTTTCTTTAATAAAAATAAAGAATTCTTATAAGTTTCGACAGTTTTGGTAGATCAGTATGTAGTTTATAAGAAATTGAATGCTAGACAGTGGTTACCGGTGTACTTTGATGGTTGGGGTTCAATTAACAATACTCTCTCAGGAATGATCGGCCTGAGTCTGTACAAGACTACACCTCATTTACACGTCATACATATCATCCTCATCTCATTGGGTCATGGGGTTGCTTATTGTTCTAAATTGAACAGATTGCAATGGACACATATTAGGGATTAAAAAAAAAGTATGTAGTTTGCATCTTTAATTGTTGTCAAGGTCGTCATCCAAAAGGTTAGTTTGAACCTCTAGAGGCTTTACTAAGTAAAACGAGGAGAGAGGTGGAACTGAACTGATTATTTAGGAGAAATATTAATACAAATTCATTTATTTTCCTCTTTTTACTACCTATATTAAGACATTTTTACATAACTTAAAAGCTATAATACGCAATTTACAATGAATGAGGTACAGGATATTAATCTACCCAAGTTTACAATATGAAATAAATTACAAACTGAAAGTACTATAATAAATCGAAAATAAGTGATTTTAATATTTTATTTAGTTGCCTAATAACAGGTACTTTTTAAATTCATTAACAAACTTTTAAAATAAAACACGCAGAAAGAAAATATTTTTATAAAACCGATTAAAAGTTTAATCAGAAAAGATTTTAAAGTTTTTACTAAACTACTTCGATAACTATTACTAGAGAACTTCCAGAAACTACAAGAAAACCAAGTTTTACAAAAACGTAAACAAAAAGAAACCAATCAACAGGAATTAAGAAACTATTATAGGAATATAAGTATAAGTATTTAAGAAACTACGAGAAAAGCATGTTTAACAAAAACGTAAACAAAAAGAAACCAATCAACAGGAGTTAACAAACTACTATATCAGAGAACTTCAAGAAAAGCAAGTTTTACAAAAACGTTAAAGGAAACCAATCTACAGGAGTTAAGAAACTACTCTATCAGATAACTTCAAGAAACTACAAGAAAACCAATTTTTACAAAACGTAAACAAAAAGAAACCATTTAACAGGAATTAACAAACTACTGTATCAGAAAAATTTAAGCAACAACAAGAAAACAAAGTTTTTCGGAAACGTAAACAAAGAACTGCAGATAAGAACCTATTTCGACAACTAAGAAGACATGATTATTCCTGAAAATATTTTCAACGCCATTTTTCATATTTGCTTGACAAGTTTCCCAGGTTTCTTTTTGAAATATTATTGAAACGATTTTTTGGTTAAGTAAATATATGAAATAAATATTATTATTTGTACTGTTTTTAGTAGTTGGATAATATTATTTCCGTTAATTTTATACAAATACTTGTAATCAATCTTCAAGCGCACGCTTTTCTTTCATCTTTCATTTAGGCTCAGTAGAGACCACAGAGATTAGAAATGACGCTCCACTGTGTTATAATCCATTTTGTCTTTTTTTCAAGGATTAAATAGATGGTTTCATTACAAATGATAAGTTAGGAGAGAAAGATGACTTGTTACTTTAATCAGGGTCAATGAAATAAGCTTACTCATCGTACCCACCATTGTATCATTTTTTACTTTCTGTTGCCTATATACTCGTAAATATGTAGGAAGGAAAGTATTGTTTTCACGTCGATTTTTTGAAATCGAGTTTTCACCGGATCTACACGTTTTCAGACCCCCTGAACCGAAAAAAAACATGTTTTAGCGATTGGTCTGTGTGTCTATATGTGTGTGTGTGTGTGTGTGTGTGTGTGTGTGTGTGTGTGTTGTGTGTGAACAGAATATCTCAAGAACGGAACATTGTACGAAATTTAAACCTGAAACTTAAGTTACATACCATTACCGGACGCGACACGAACATTTTCATCAAAATCGGTTAACCCGAAGTAGTAGTTTATTCGTGTAATTTTTCACTTTTTTGCAATTTTCTCAAAAACTGGTCATACGATTTTTTGTAAAAACGCCTGGTTTACTAAATTTTTTATGCTCTATAAGATAGGGTAGGCGCCATGTTTGCTGACATTCTTGGTGAGGCTGTTTTTACGTAAAAATGTTATTTTTTTAAGATTACGGCTTTAATATGCATTTCAGCGCAAAAATTTATGTAATAAAAGTTGTAGAAAATTTAAAATCCTACAACTTTTATTTCAAACATTTTTTTGTATAAGCTTAGTTTCGCGATAATTAGCGATTTCCTGTTTTTTCTCACGAAAAGTGTGAAAAACCAATTTTTTTAAAAGTTCAGCCTTAGCCATTTACAAAAAAAAATTATATAATGAAATTTATAGGAAATTAAAAGATCTACGACTTTTATTCAAAGCATTTTTCTCTACAGAGCCTATTTTAGCGTGAAAGAGTGCTTTTCCGTATTTTAAGCCAAACTGAGGTCGATTTTCACTTTGCGTCTTTCACTCATGATTACAATAAGGTTACGTTTCGAGGTTAGGTTTCTGTTTATTTCTAATGTTTTTATGACGAATGTTACGTTTTATTGTTAATTACTTGCATTGGCAAGAGAAAGACGTGTGAGTGTTTCACACCAGATTTTTAAAAATTGACATGACGCTTAATATTTAGAGAATTTATTTACTGCTTCATTAATAAAATTAACTGGGGAGCGACAGTTGTGTTGTTGTTTAGGCTATCAGCTGAAAGGCTGGTTTGAACCTCTAGAGGCTTTACTACGTAAAACCAGGAGTTCGGTGGTTTACAATTGCCTTCCTCGCTGAGTGGAAAAGTATGGTTATCAGTATTCCAGGCCCTCTGAAAAGCATCTACTTTCCACCCTGCAAATGACACCTTTAATTTATTCACCACAGGGTTTGGCTGTATAATGAAATTAATTACTCTCAGAGGAAATAACTCTGACTAGTTTCTTTTACACTTTTACCTCTTCTGTTTCGAAATAGTTCAGTCATATTATTGGCTGACCATGTGATAAGAAATATAACTATTTTTTGTAGCCCTGGAACTAGCAGATCGAGTGCAAATAATTTAACACTCCATCTGCCTGTTATGGGCATATAAATACGGTATTAAACAAAATTGTAATTCACTCAATATCAGTATCATATTGTTGTTTGGTGCAGCGATATTGTACTGGTTTATGCATTTTACTGTTGTTGTTTAGGTCATCAGCCGAAAAGCTGGTTTGAACCTGTAGAAGTTTTACTAATTAAAACGAGGAGTGACGTGGTTTACCATTGCCTTCCTCGCTGAGTGGAAAAATACGCTTATCAGCATGCCGAGCCCTCTGAAAAGTACATATTTTCCACTCTGCAAATGATACCTTCACTTCATTCACCAGAGGGCCTGGCTGTATAATGAAATTCATTACTTTCAGAGGAGATAACTCTGATTAGTGTCTTTTACACCTCTACCTCTTCTGTTCTTAAATGATTCAGTCATTTAATTGGCTGACCATGTGATAAGAAACAGAACTATTTATTTTAGCCATGCAACGAACAGATTGAGTGTAAATAATTTGATACTCCCCTGTCTGTTATGGGCAGACCTTTTACTTTGAAATAATATTCCGTTTCACTAAATTGCCGTGGGTTGTGCACCCCTACTCTAGAGGTTCTAACCAACCTACGTTCTATGTCCCACCTACATTAGGCCTACATTAAAGTCTATGTATTCAATTTTATGTCATACTACATAGACCTACTAGTATATTTGTCTAAATAAAATAAAATAAAGAAAACTACAAGAAACTTATTTTAGATAAGTAAAATGACTCGGGAAATTTGAACTATGACTTTCTAACATCTAATTACCAGTTTAAATTATTACAAATACTAAAACTAGCTTAGTAAAAAGAATAAAATGCTAGAAATTCATTAGTTGAAATTTATTTCACAAACTGGCATAGTTGTATTTCCGGGGCTAATAAACTAATATTTTTATAGTGTTATTAACTTAATTAGTCTACTATCTACTCTATGAACTTTTACTGTTGTTAGAATCTTCAAGTAATTACTTGAAATTGTTTCCACATATTCATTAAAAGAAATATATATTATTTTTGCAGTTCGTAGTAATTATTTTGATTAACTTATTACAAATTTGCAGTTGTTTTTAATTGGTTTTTCTTGTTTAATTACTTTTTATGTTTTATGTTAAACGTTATTAGATGTATACATGCGACACATTAAGCTTATTTCAATAAAAGTAAAGTTTAAACTATAATTTGTTAACATTAAATGAAAAGTTTAAAAGTGAAACATACTAATATTTTTAACTTTCTCCCAACTTTTTAAAGTGGGAAAGTGCTTTGATCATGAAAAATTTTAAGCTATTAATTTTAAGATATATAACGTTTTGACCAACACAAATAAAAAATCTGTGTGGTTTCTCTTACCATTGTAAATAATGAAAAAAATAACCTTTAGTTAATCATGAGAAAAAAATGTAAAAATAGGTAATGAAAACATAACCTAATTTTAATTATGAGTTGTTTTTATCCGAGGCAGCGAGAAAAACTCATGTTCACTCCCTCACGAGGGGGGAAGTAGTGTTGGACTCAATTGAGACCTCCTCGTCCAGCCTCAAGGAGGCCGCAACCGCCTTACCAACCAAAAACCCGCCGCGTGGCCAATTGATCCGACATCAGCAAATAACCCTCCAACTCCCTCGGAACTGTTTATATAATACTACAAGGGAAATATCGGGTTAAAAAAAAATTACATACTATCAGCGGGGCGTGGAAGAGAACCGTTGCCTAATTCCCCTCTCGCTGTCACTGACCAACACTCACTCTCTCACTTTCTTCATTTCTTTTCATCACCAACTCAGGAAATTAGTGTGCCTACCTTACCTACTGAGATCGGGACAGGATTGATTCACTGTGGGAGAGGGCGATCCCGCTGATCTCCATATGTCTCCTCCCTCCGCAGTCTCCCGACCACCCTCTCCGCAAACTGAGCGACCAACTTCCAGCTCTCCTCATGAATTATGAGTTAATGACGCTTAAACGCGTATTCCCACGACGCTAGTAGACTAGCAACTAGTAAAATAGCATAATGGGAACCAACAACTAGCAGCTAGTTTAGTAAAAGTGCTAGTGTTCACTAGCGCACTAGCGAGTTTGAACATATTTGATTTTACTAGCGCTAGTAGTAAAGAAAAGGTGATGTGATTGACTAGCGCTAATAAACTAGCTCGGTGTGAACGTTTGGAAACGTTGCTAGTTACTAATAACTAGCATTATAAAAAAACTAGCGTGGTGAGAACCATCTCCGACGCGCTAGTAGGTCCTGCTAGTACTAGCAGCTAGTAAACTAGCGTCGTGGGGAATACGCCTTAAATGAAAAGTAATCTCTCTAAACTAAACTACAAACTAAAACTAACTGAAACTAAACTGCTGCTACAACCTCACTAAACTACGCTCTGTAGATAAATTCTTGGAACAAAATTTCAACGTTTTTAATTTTTTACGACTTTTTATATTTACTGTACCTTTATCGTAAAATTCATGCAAAGGCCGGATTCTTAAAAAAAAACATTTTTACCGATTTCGGATTTTCGGAGCGTTAGTCACTACACCACGAAGGCAGTCAAACTTCATTTTTATTTGTTTTATAAATAAACTTTAAAAAATAAAATGGAATTGATAAATTTGAGAGAAAATTCACGCGTAAATTCCCATCAATTTACTTTATATTTATGCGCGTTATGTTCCGATTCGCATTAAACGTTCATTTTCAATCATAATGTTAATTTTTTTATTTTTATCGGGAACTCTATATTATTGACAACTACCCAATTTGCTCGCTGCTTTTGTGGATGTTTTATTTTTGACGTGGATTAGACATGAATTTTATCAGGGATTCCCAGTGGACTTTGTTTATGAATGGCTGTCAGCTGGTCATCATACAAAGGCACTTGCTCAACCGGTGTTACTTAACAATTAATAGCGACTCTCTACCAGTTGACTGGCTGGGCTGCCCCGAAAGCCTATTTTTACTTAAGAAGGAAAAATTAACATTCTTACTTCTATATTTTTTTAATTTCTTTTAGCTTACAATTTATTTTTGTTTATTTATTAATTTATTTAAAAATGTATGTAAAAAAAGAAATGGTTTTAGACAAAACAAGAAAAACTTTCACCCTGATTTAAATTCGCAAATTTATTTAGTAAAGTTATTTTATGTCCACCTAGAATACTTAAGCAATCAGTCCGATTATGGTTAAAAATCTCAAAAAATGTAAACTGATTTTATTTGCGTTAACTCGCAACTATTTGTATAAAAGTACTTAAATATTTTATCGTTTCTCCTTGATTTTTAAGACTTTCTTTCCTCATTTTCATTCATTCCCTCTCTTCGTTCGTCTTTTCCTTTGTTGTTTCCTTCCTTTTTTCTTCTGCATAGTTCTTCCTCCTTCACCACCATCACCACACCACTTCCACCTCCTCCTCACCCAAAAAACATGTTTTAGGTCTGTGTATGCGCGCGCGCGCGCGCGCGCGTGTGTGTGTGTGTATCTGTGAACAGAAAAGCTCAAGAACGGAACATTGTACGAACTTGAAACTTAAGTTACATACCAATACCGGACCCGACACGAACATTTTCATCAAAATCGGTCAACCAGAAGTAGTAGTTTATTCGTGTAATGTTTCACTTTTTTGCGATTTTCTCAAAAACTGGTCCTACGTTTTTTTTAAAAATAGCCTGGTTTACTAAATTTTTTATGCTCTACAAGATAGGGTATGCGCCATGTTTGCTGAAATTCTTGGTGAGGCTGTTTTCACGTAAAAAAATTGTTTTCTTAAGATTAGGGCTTTAATATGCATTTTAGCGAAAAAATATACTAACTAGTAAAAGTTGTAGAGAATTTAAAATCCTACAACTTTTAATTGAAACATTGTTTTGTAAACGCTCAGTATAGCGGTAATTAGCGATTTTCTGTTTTTTTAACACGAAAACGTGTGAAAAATTGATTTTTTTAAGATTTTAGCCTTAGTATGCATTTTACGACAAAAGTGTATAATCAAATTTATAGGAAATTAAAAGATCTACAACTTTTATTTGACGCATTTTTCTCTACAGAGCCTAGTTTAGCGTGAAAGAGTTATTTTACGTATATTTTACGAGTTCTTAGCCAAACTGTGGTCGATTTTCATTTTGCGTCTTTCACTCATGATTAAAATAAGATTATGTTTTTTAAGGTTAGTTTTTTGTTTATTTCTAATGTTTTATTACTAATATTAGGTTATATTGGTCATTATTTGCATTGGCAAGAGTAAGAGTTGTGTGAGTGTTTCACTCCAGATTTTTCATCAAGTATTTTCATAAGTCACCTTTCATTGTCTGCATAAGCGTAATATTAGGCCCTAAACAAACGGATATACATTTAAAAAAATCTTACAATAAAGTTAATTAAACTACTTTTTGTGACTTTATTGATAATAAAATAAACCATAAATTAAGACAAGCTACACAAACTTGCATTAAGATTTTTTTACTTGTGTGTTACACTACCTTCTTTAATTATAAATAAATAAACAAAATAAATGAAACCATTTCTAAAACTGGTTTTAAGAAAGAACGGTAGTAATTTCAGAGCGAACTGTATTGCATTGCTCTGAATTACTAGTGTATCTGGTTTTTATAACAATGACCGTTAAAAAAGCAATACCATACAAAAAAAATGATCTGAAATGTGAAATTAAGGAACTAGCTTTCTTTCGTATAACCTTATACGTATATTGTATTTTTTAATGAGAAATATAATCTTAAGACGATATTTTTATGTACATTTTATTTATTTATTCTTTAAGGGGGTAGTCAACTCAAGAAGATGATTTTTTTAAAAATTTCGATTGTTTTTACATTTATTTGAAGTTTACAATTTTCTGAAGCACAACATTTGTTTACTTTGTTTGTACGTTGACAAAAAGTTATAAAAACATCCGTTTAAAATAAAGCTCACTAGCAAGGCAAGTGAAATAATTTCTTCAACTTTAAGCTTTCCGGAAATGTAGTTTTTGCATGATTGTACATTCTTGGGAATTAAATATTTTGGTTTGTATTGAAGATATTTGGATGATGTTTATTTTAAAATGTTCAAAATTTCTTGCGCTATTATCTGTGGAATGATTATACATAAACCTTAATAGGGATTTAGTTAAAAAATAATAAGTGAATACATAAAATAAATGTTTTTGAAAATATGGTTTTACTTTAATAAATTTCTTGTAAGAAAAAATACATACAAGCGCATTCAATAGATAATAGAGAGCAATTTCCCATATTTTGTAGCATAAGAATCATATTGATATCTTTCTTGGTTCCTGAGATACTTGATTCCCCGTAAAATCCCGCTTTTCCAACCTCACCCTTATATTAGGGGCTGTAATTAATTTTTTGGCTTGGTTCAAATGGCAGATCATTACTAGTAAATTACTCTTTCATTTAAAATAAATAATGATAAATTATAGCCTAAAGTTTTCATTTTCATTTTCTGGGTTGTCTACTCCCTTAATAAGAAAAATTATATTATTTACAAGCCCCCTAGAACTGGTCGTCACATTTTTTTTGTGGCGGCAGGCTGTATTTGTGCATTATTTTAAGCATTGTTTCAAAATTTAAAAAACAAATTATATTAACCTTTATCTAATACCAGCAATCCCCGCTCGCTTCGCTTCACAGCAGCTAATGTAGGCCTTATTAAATTATTTTAAAACCTCTCTATATACAGTATTTGTGGTTTCGTTGCCCTGTGGCAGCAAAATAAATTGTTTTTCTGCACTTCCAGCTCTAAAAAGTCCTACATAAAGTTGTCCATGAGTGAAGGAAGCACTCTTGTCTCAAATCGATGCCCACCGTTTTAAATGTTTGTCCCTGTAATTTAACAGAATTGAATAGAATGCATAGAAGAATGCTGATGGAAAAGAAAGAGACAGTTGATATAATATATCAATTGTCTCTTACCTCAGCCATATTATGGCTGAGATAAGAGACAATACGTGTGTGCGGTACGCAGAGTAATAATTGGAAATATATGACTCTCGCTACCTGCCGAATGAAAACAAATATATGATACAGTACAAAAAAAAACATTTTGAATATTTCCGAATTTTTAATGTTTTTGTAATCGAATGTTATTCTTCACGTTTTTCTATGAAATATAAAAGTTGAATCGTGCTTCTAGCCTAAAAAATACACCATCCAGAGGACTTTGAAAAAATAAAAGTGCTATGCACCCGATAAACTAAAACATGCGACATCATCACGGTTTCAGTTGCTTAACTCACTTAATTAAAGTCACTTAAAGTTGCAAAATAGCCTATATTGATCAGGAAGCTTTAAGCTATGCAACAATGAAAAAAATTTTTAAATCGGTTCAGTAGTTTCTGAGATTACCTCATACAAACAAACATTTCTTCTTCATTATATTAGTATAGACGCTCATATTGCATATCATTTTGTTCAAGAAATCATGTAAAATATTGGAGACATTGCAAAAATAATAATGCCTTACTAAAATGTTTTCTATGCAAAGAAAACATAAAAATTTTTTGGAAAAATATGTTTTTTACTTTCACCCATAATATTAGTTTTAAAGACATCTGATATAAAACATTTTTTCACAACTGGCCACCTTAAAACATGAATATACAGGAAAGAAAGTACTGTTTTAATGTCGATTTTTTGAAATCGAGTTTTCACCGGGTAGGCTATATACGTTTCCAGACCCAAGAACCCAAAAAACATGTTTTAGCGATTGGTCTGTGTGTGTGTGTGTGTGTGTGTGTGCGTGCGCGAGCGAGCGTGTGTGAACAAAACATCTCAAGAACAAAACATCGTACGAAGTTGAAACTTGAATAATTTTTAGATTAGTTATACAATTGAAAGTTCATATTAATCAATCTCATTACGTTTTGTACTATATTTTTATTATTATTAGTTTTTTGTTTAATTAAAAAAACTAGTTCAATAATGTTTATAAAATGTTTTCTGCCCATAACAGACGGGTGGAGTGTCAAATTTTTTACACTCAATCTGTTAGTTGCAGGGCTAAAATAAATAGTTCTGTTTCTTGTCACATGGTCAGCCAATTAAATGACTGAATCATTTAAGAACAGAAGAGGTAGAGGTGTACTGTGACACTAATCAGAGTTATTTCCTCTGAAAGTAATGAATTTCATTATACAGCCAGACCCTGTGGTGAATGAAGTGAAGGTGTTATTTGCAGAGTGGAGGATATGTGCTTTTCAGAGGGCCCGGCATGCTGATAAGCATACTTTTCCACTCAGTGAGGAAGGCAATGGTAAACCACCTCACTCCTCGTTTTACTTAGTAAAACCTCTACAGGTTCAAACCAGCTTTTTGGCTGATGACCTAAACAACAACAACAAAATGTTTTATCAGATTTTTTTAAATCTGATGAAGTTTTGAATCTAAATCTTTTTTAATTTTATGGTAATTCCGAAGAAAGGATGTATTCTAAATTTTTAAACTAATACATATTGTCCTATCATTACAAATTCTGATGTGTATCACTGGACAACCTTTTTTACTAATGTTATTTTTATCGACCGTATGGATATATTTTAAAGTACCTATTAATTACATTATTATTATTGTTTTCGTAAATGCTGCCAACTTTTACTTTCTCACAAATATTATCTGCGCCCTGAATACAACGCTAGCTAAAAATATTTTCTGAAGTACACAGAGAAAGTCTGGTATTATTAAGAAATTATAACCTATCCCCCCCCCGAAATTTATCAAGACTTTAGAATCTGAGTATTCTGAAACGTTTACAGTTTCATTTAAAGATATTTAAGTGAGTTAAAATTTTCAAATTAATAAGTTGTAAATTAAATCTTACAAAACACTTGTTAACAGAAAAAAGTTTTCAAAAACTGATTCGTAAAAAAGATGTTCGTACTGTTGTAGTTATTTTAGTCCTAGATAAACAATAATTTTAAGAGCCTGCTACTTGGATTAACTAATGGTTAAAGCGCTGCTTACTACGAAGTGGATGTCCTGGGTGTGATTCCCGGCTAAAATGTTTACTTTTTACTTTTACTTTTGTTTATTTAATTTGTTTAATGATACACGTTTTTTCAATTTAACATAATACATTATCTAGTAAATAACACATTAATTAATGCTGTATCATTGCAAACCAGTAGAAGAGAGGCCTTGAGCTCTGGCAGCCTAGCTCATTGAGCCATTACGCGTCGTAACCATTATAATTATTATACTAACAATAATAATATAAAAAACCAAATAAAAAGATGAAACGAAATCAAAATAAAGGGGTTGATTTTAATACGGTTATTTTAACGATGAAGTTTTTTTATTTATAAGAAGACCATTCCAGAAAATTAAAATCAAAGTATACATTTTCTGGTACACTTTTTTTAATAATTTGAAGTGCAACATAACTTTGTTAAATAAAATTATTACATATAATAAGTCTTTCTTATATATATTATTACGACTAAAATAAGAAAATTGTCTTCCTCGCTCTCCTTTCTGTCTTCCTCCTTCACCGCGGTTAATTTGTCTTCCACTTTCTCCTTTCTGTCTTCCGCCTTCACCGTGGATTATTTGTCTTCCCCTTCTCCTTTCTGTCTTTCTCCTTCAACGTGGTTTATGTGTCTTCCACCCTCTCCTCGCTGTCTTCCTCCTTCTACGTGGTTTATGTGTCTTCCACCCTCTCCTCGCTGTCTTCCTCCTTCACCGTGGTTTATTTTTCCTCCTCCTTCTCCTTTCTGTCTCCCTCCTTCACCGTGGTTTATTTGTCAACCTCCTTCTCCTGTCTGTCTTCCTCCTTCACCGTGGTTTATTTATCTTCCTCCTTCTCTTTTCTGTCTTCCTCCTTCACCGTGGTTTTTTTCTTCCTCCTTTTCCTTTCTGTCTTTCTCCTTCAACGTGGTTTATGTGTCTTCCACCCTTTCCTCGCTGTCTTCCTCCTTCTACGTGGTTTATGTGTCTTCCACCCTCTCCTCGCTGTCTTCCTCCTTCACCGTGGTTTATTTTTCCTCCTCCTTCTCCTTCCTGTCTTCCTCCTTCACCGCGGTTCATTTGTCTTCCTCCTTTTCCTTTCTGTCTTCCTCATCACCGTGGTTTATTTATCTTCTTCTTTCACCACCATATTTTCATGCTTACGCTAACTGTCGGATTTCATTGAAACTAACCTAACAATATTTGTGGACGCTTACGCTATCTATCGGATTTCATTGGAACTAACTTAACAATATTTGTGGACGCTTACGCTTTCTATCGGATTTTATTGGAACTAACTTTACAGTAGTAGGTGTAGATAAAACCAGGATAAAACGCGCAACATACACTAAGCTAGTTCCAATGAAATCCGATAGATAGCGTAAGCATCCAAACCTATTGCAAAGTTAGTTCCAATGAAATCCGATAGATAGCGTAAGCGTCCACAAATATTGTAAAGTTAGTTCCAATGAAATCCGGTAGATAGCGTAAGCATGCTTCTGTGGTGGTGAAGGAACAAGACTAATAGACCTAAACCACGGTGAAGGAGGAAGACAGACAGGAGAAGGCGGAGACAAATGAACCGCGGTGAAGGAGGAAGACAGAAAGGAGAGAGAGGAAGACAAATAAACCGCGGTAAATGAGGAATACAGAAAGGAAAAGGAGGAAGACAATAAAACCACGGTGAAGGAAAAAGACAGAAAGGAAAAGGAGGAAGACAAATGAACCGCGGTGAAGGAGGAAGACAGAAAGGAGAGGGAGGAAGACAAATAAACCGCGGTGAAGGAGGAAGACAGAAAGGAAAAGGAGGAAGACAATAAAACCACGGTGAAGGAGGAAGACAGAGAGGAGAGGGAGGAAGACAAATAAACCACGGTGAAGGAGAAAGACAGACTGGAGAGGGAGGAAGACAAATAAACCACGGTGAAGAAGGAAAACAGAAAGGAGAGGGAGGAACCAAAATTTGTTAATTTTGTTATGTCTCTCTGATTAACAATTAGATTGTTAAAAAATTAATATAGTTGCTCGTAACAATGAACTTTATTTTAAAAAAATTACTGTACGTCCAAAATCCACGTCATAATAAATTTTTATCAAGGATTGTTACTCGTACACCAGATTGATAGGAAAATTTCAATATATGTATAAAGACTATTTATGTATTTTATTTAACGTTGTATTGACTGCAAGGTCATTAGCGACGACGTTGGGGTATAACTGTGTGAGAATGAAATGATTTTATTTAACGTATGAAAATATGCCGTGCCTGAGTGCGATTCGAACCCAGGACCACATGATGAGTGGCGAGTACGTTACCAACTACGCCAATGCGGCTGGCAAAAACATTTGGATATTCACAAACCGGAATAAAGCAAGAAAACTTAATGAACTAAACCAAATTCAGACAAATAATTACGAACTTTAAGGGGTTCCATGAAAAGAAAAAACAGAACACCTGGTGAACAGAAGAGTGGAGAAAAACCTATAGTGAACAAATGCTGAGAATGTGGGTTGCAAAAAACTTCCAGAAACGTTTAAGGGGAAATGCACGATGGTCTCAACTCAAAATATCGATTTTTGGTTTTTTTATGTTATTCAATAGTTTAGGCCTAGATCTACCAGAAAAACATTAAATTAGGTACGGTACGTCAAAAAAATATTGTTTTATGAAAAAAATAAGTTTTATCAGGTTTACACAGAAAAATTATCATGTTATGAAGAACGAATATTTTTTCATATTTTATACTGCTCGTTTTAGTGCAAAGAGAATTTTAATTTTTAAAATATCTGCATCACGGTTTTTAATACTCTCAGTTTTTGGTTCAGCTTTCTAAAAAACTGTTGATGGGAAATTTACTTGTATACATATTATTTTTGGTTTGTACCTTCGTGTTTCTTACCTTTCCCCGTAAATTTAGACTTTTAACACTAAGGTAAATTTTTCTCAGAAACCAATAAACCTACCAAGCTGAAATTTTTACCAGTTAATTATCTTATGTAGCCAACTGTACCAACATTTTTATTACTTCCTCAGGTGCTCCAAAAATGAGTAATACGCAAAACACGTGGAAAACCATTTGTAGAAATTTTACGTTATTCGTAATTTAAAAAAAAGGTATGTTCCAAAGATTAAATTGAAAAAATGTCAGTAGCTCGAGAAAAAACCCGACATCAATAGTGTGTAAAGATTCATTTCCCTATCTTTTACCATTCCTATGAAAAATGTACCTAAAAATGACAAATTTAACATTGGCGGGATACAAAGTACAGTCTCCCCTTAAAGTCACCTCACGTGGTCTAAAATTGGTCAAATACGAGAAAAAAAAATATTCTGAAAGTATTTTTTATCATGTTGATTGTAATTCTGTATAATTGAATCAATAACGCTGGATAATACATCATTATTTTCACTTTCATTTGAACAACATCTCTTGATCATACTGATTGCATTTTCCTTTTAACTGTCAACAGATGTAACAAATGACAGTTAAATGTACATATATATTGTCCTAAATGTTAAAAAAAGAATTACATGTTATATGAAAGTAGATTTTCAACTAGAGATCGTCGTAATATCCACGAGTATGCGTAAAAAACAAATGTATAGATAGCAATTATTTTTTTTACATAAAGTTTTACTAAAGTATTTACTTACTGGCTTGATTCATGTTCAGTCTAATAACTATAAACGTTTGAAATAAATGCAGGTGAATTTTAATGCAAACTAACCTTTTATATTATCTAACTAGATTATATACTGTGACAATAAATAAAAGGAAAGTGTTGATTCCAGAATTCTCTAGCAGGAATGAGATTTTGAAAGCGTTAATGTGAATAATAATAGTTGATAATTCGGGTTATTTTTAAGACATGGTTAAAAATCTGGTGTGAAACACTCACACAACTTTCTCTTGCCAGTGCAAATAATTAACAATAAACCTAACATTAGTAATAAAACATTAGAAATAAACAAAAAACCACCCACGTTAAACATAACCTTATTTTAATCATGAGTGAAAAACGCAAAATGAAAATCGATCTCAGTTTGTCTTAAAAATACGGAAAATCAATCTTTCACGCTAAACTAGGGTCTGCAGAGAAAAATGCATTAAATAAAAGTTGTAGATCTTTCAATTTCCTATAAATTTGATTATATACACTTTTGTCGTAAAATGCGTACGAAGGCCGAAATCTAAAAAAAAATCAATTTTTCACACGTTTTCGTGAGAAAAAAGAAAAGCACTAATTACCGCTAAACTAAATGTTATACAAACAAATTTTTGAAATAAAAGTTTTAGGATTTTAAATTTTCTTGACTCAAGTAGTTGTTCAAAGTGGCCTCCTCCTACTTATTGACAATATGATGTACGTGCGTAAAAACTAGTTACAGTATTACGAATGAATTCCCTTGGGATTCCAGCAGATTCGTTTAGAATTCTTTGTTTGAGTTAATGCAGACTGTTAGGTTTCATTCTGTAAACTTTGTTTTTAAGTATCCCCAAAAGAACTAGCCTAATGGACTCAGGTGATCTCGGAGGCCATTTAATTGCTCCTCTCCTACCAATGTGGTTTCAACAACATGGAGCCCTGCCCATTTTTCTCTTCAAGTTCGTGTTTTGTTGAACGATATTTTCCCAAAAAGATGGATTGGTAGGAGAGGAGCAATTGAATGGCCTTCGAGATCACCTGATTTGAGTCCATTAGGCTAGTGCTTTTGGGGATACTTAAAAAACAAAGTTTACAGAACGAAACCTAACCAGTCTGCATGAACTCAAACAAAGAATTCCAAATGAATCTGCTGGAATCCCAAGGGAATTCATTCGTAATGCTGTAACTAGTTTTTACGCACGTACATCATATTGTCAATAAGTAGGAGGAGGCCACTTTGAACAACTACTTGAGTCAAGAAATATTTGGTAATTTTATTTTTAATTATGTAACTCATTTCCACAATTAGTTCCTTATAAACACTAACATTTACAAAAATAACAATAAGTATTAACTGGTAACAAATTAAATACTGTAGTTTTATAATGCAATAAATCAGCCGTTAAATTGTTTTTCGTTATTTCTTAATGACAATAATTTCCTATTTATGAACGAGTGGAGATATTAAAAAACTTATTATTTTCAATAATCTTATGTGTAGTCGTTCACTTGCTACCTAAATTGTCTATGTAGGCTCAAAGACGGAGGAGGGAGGAATGACCGTTCTGCCCCGATCTGGATAGTTAAATGGTAATATCTCAAAAACGAAAAATGATATCGATTTCCGGTTTCCGCCATTGAATTTATTTTGAAATTTTAGATCGAAATCATGTATCATACGACCATCATCCTATTTAAATTAAGAAAGTTAAATCCAATATGGCGGATCCAAGATGGCGGACAAAAATTTCAACTATCACCCAGAATAGTTTTTTTGGTGGAACAAGCAACTAAAGTCATTCTGGTCACCTAGTCGCGCTCACTTTTCAGTAATTCAGCCGTTTCCAGACTTAATGGACACCCGGTATATAAATATTATGAAAAATCTGGTTTGAATTCTCACACGACTTTGTCTCGTCAATGTAAATAATTAAAAATATAACCTACATCCAATTATGAGTAAACAATGTAAAATAAAAAAATATATATAACCTAATTTTAATCAGTGATGATAAATTAAAATTTTCCAAATCTTCGTTAGCAACCAGTCTTCCTCAGTTCCTTGCAGACGGCCGAACCATATGAATTATTTTTCTTCAAATTGATCTTCAATGCCCATTAATCGTCTAAAATTTTCTGACCACTTTCTTTAATTTTCTTTATTCACCTAGATCAAGCATAGTCAACTGACAGAATTCATTTCCATAGCTGTTACTTTGTTTTTAAATCTTGATTGTAGAGTCTATACCTCTGAGGCATAAATAGAACAGTTTAATAAGCATGAATGGAGAAAAGATAGAAATTAAACTATGCGTGTTTAGGTTATCAGCCAAAAGGCTGGTTTGAACCTGTAGAGGTTTTACTAAGTAAATCGAGAAGTGGGGTGGTTTACCGTTGTCTTCCTCACTGATTGTAAAAGTATGCTTATCAGCATGCCGGGCCTCTGAAAATCACATATTTTCCACTCTGCAAATGTCACCTACACTTCATTCATCACAGGGTCTGGCTGTACAATGAAATCCATTACTTTCAGAGGAGACAACTCTGATTAATGTCTTTTGCTCCTCTACCTCTTCTGTTCTTAAATGATTTCGTCATTTAATTGGCTGACCATGTGATAAGAAACAGAACTATTTATTCTAGCCCTGCAACGAACAGATTGAGTGTAAATAATCTGACACGCCACCTGTCCGTTATGGGCATGATTAAGGGGGTAGTCAACACAGGAAGATGATTTTTTATAAATTTCGATATTTTTTGCATTTATTTGAAGTTTAAAATTTTCTGAATCACAACATTTGTTTAATTTGTTTATAATTTGGTAAAAAGTTATAAAAACATCTGTTTAAAAGAAAGATCATACGAAGCGGTTAGAATCAAAGGGGTGTAAGTGCCTAAAACCTAATTTTGAGAAATTGTACTGTAAAGTTGAGTACAATTTAAAAATTCACAAGTAAAGTAATCACAATTTGTTTAGTATTACATTGTTCTGCATACCTTTATGCATTTTTTGATGTAGTGTCAAGGAATAACTACCTTCCATTTAGGCACAAAAAATTTTTTTGTGAGACCCTGCCTTCACTTACACCCTTCTGCTCCCAACTCAGTCACTTACACCCTTTTTCCTCTAATGAACATTACATTTTTGCTGATCGTCATGGCAATAATACAAAGAAAAAAAAGATGACAAGTATGTTGTGTAATGTGTTTAATTGCTGTTTACAAAATATTACAATAATAAAAATAATAATATAATAAAATTTTACAATAACATTAAGTTACACAATAACTTCTGTAAAAATAATTTATTTACTAAAATACAAAAATTTAATGATGTAAACAAAATAAATTAGTAATAATAAAAAACAAAAATGAAACCAAATTATTTTAATAAAAAAATGTAAGAAAATTAATTATTAAATTATTTACCAAAATAATCATAATTTTTTATAAGAAGTACTGAAAAAGTTATTATTCTGATTCCCACATTCTGTTATCTTCAATTTCCAAGTGATTGTCATTATTTTCATTGTTTGATGTAGTTGACGTTGATGGCTTAATGGATTTCTTGTTTGTTTTTGTTCCATGTTTGAAGTTTTTGTAAAAACTATGGTGGATGGGAGGCAAATATTGAAGAAGGGATTTGAGATCTTTAAATTTTTCTGTTGTAATTTTAACTGGTGAATCATGCAAGGGCTTTAAGGTGAATGAGTTATTTCCAACCTTAGGGTTTCTCATATCATATGATTTGAATTCTACATTGTTATCCAGAGAACACTTGTATAAAACAGTAAATGGATCGTCTTTCTTAAATCGAAGCCATTGAAATTTGCTGATTCCAGTGACAGCATCTTTTAGACTATCATTCATTTCTTCTACTGAAAAAAAATCCTCTGGAGTCATTCGTACTGGTACTTGAAATTTACGGCTTGCAGATGATACTGCAGCCAGCCAATCGTCAGGCACAAACACATACTGCAATGTTTTCTTAAATTTTTCTATAACAGCAAAGTCTTCATCGCATTCCATGTATGAATGCCCTGCAACCAAAAACTTGTGGTCTACAGTCTCTACATGGGTGTGTTTAACAATGTACATCCAAAATCTTGTGATGAATTGATTTTTATTTTGTCCCCCACAGATATCGCTGAATGCGATTATATGTTTTACTGTGGGAGGAAGCTGTGTGGCGTACTTGAGTAAACACAACCCAATTTCCTGTGACCCCCTTGAAGCTTCAGCTTCGTGCCACATTAGCATAGATGCATGATTACTTCCAATATCATGTGTTTCCAGTGATGATGATGATGAGTCTGATGAATTTTCTTGTTCTGGATCAAAATTTTTGTCCTCATCTGTGTCATCCACAGGATCTGAAAAATCAAACTGTGTTAATTTTATGGATAAAATACATTTTACTAAATTAAATATTAAAAAAAAATTATAAAACTTGTTATATTAATATGGATTCTACTGCTATGATGCTAACTAATCACACAAATAATTACTACAGTAAAACATCCAAACACACAGACATTACGAATTCATATACTGAAGTTTTGCTCGGTGAAAAAATAAATAATTAGTTTAGCTATTAAAAAATTAAATAATTAGCTTATTAAAGCACTACCTTATGAACATTTTTATGATGTTCTATTCCAAGAAATACTACTGTAAATTATATATATTTTATTTTATCAAACATCCTATGCAGATATGATTTCAGTATATTAAATAAAAATATTACAAAAATGTAATCATTATAAGAAGCCTTTGTTTTTAATTAAAAAAAAAAAAAACCAATAATAATTTTGTTAGTAATAATGTTGTCTAATACAACATAGGTTTAACCTAAAAACTTATAAGTTAAACCTATGTTGTATTAGACTAAAAGGTTGTTTTTAAGTAATTGAATTATTCTTACCTGAGCTTTCTTCTAGCAAATAATCACTGATTTCTTGTTCTTGCAAATATTTTCCAACCAATTTCTCCAAAAACTTTGTCAATCACAGTTGCTGTTGTGATAAAATACTTGTTGCTGCTTCATCCACTTGCCAAACTGTTTGGTGGCAAAGGGATGCAAGTGACTTGTACCCCTCTGCCACTAAACAAAATAGCAGAGTCATGAAGTAGTTTTTTTAAAACTCACTAGGTAGCAGCACCTGTCAATAAAAGCACTTACATCTCTTTGCCACTTAACAGAATGGCCTTTTCTCTACTGATTGCAAGCATTACTCAAAATTTTTAAAAATTGTCACTTACACCCCTTTGCTTCCAACCGCCTCATTACCAAGACGAGTGAAATTATTCCTTCAACTTTAAGTTTTCCGGAAATGTGGATTTTGCATGATTGTACATTCTTGGGAATTAAATATTTTGGTTAGTATTGGAGATATATGGATGATGTTTTTTTCACACGTTCATAATTTCTTGCTCTATTAACTGTGGAATGATTATTACAAAAACCTTAATAGGGATTTAGTTAAAAAATAATTTGTGAATACATAAAATAAATGTTTTTGAAAATATGGTTTTTTTCAATAAATTTCTTGTAATAAAAAATACATACAAGCTCATACAACAGATAATAAACAGCAATTTTCTGTATTTTGTAGCATAAGAATCATGTTGATATTTTTTTTTTTTTTTTGGTTCCTGAGATATTTGATTCCCTGTAAAAGCCCGCATTTCAAACCTCACCCTTATATTAATTAATTTTTTACTGTAATTAATTTTTTTGCTTGGTTCAAATGGTAGATCAGTACTAGTAAATTACTCTTTCATTTAAAATAAATAATGATAAATTATAGCCAGAAGTTTTGATTTTCATTTTCTGGGTTGACTACCCCCTTAAACTAAGTAAAGGAAAATAATAAGAAAAAACAAATAAAAGAAACAGAACAAAATTCTTCTTAGAAATACATAATAAATCACTTACACATTAAAAATTATTTAAAACAGAATACAGAATACAAAATTACATTTAACTTTCACTAATTTGATTTACGTTTGCACTACATTATACTTCGTACAAGTTAAGCCCACTGTACACTGCCATTAAAAATAAAAACAACATGCCTTATTTTGTTATCTGTTCATACACTGAAATCAATAACTGTTATTATAACATAATGTTATAGTACAAAAAAATAGAATATTAATAACACATGCTAACAATTTCGCTAACTACAACATCTGTACGAATATAAATTACAATCTATTTTTATTAAATTATGTACAGTGTGATAATTTATAACACTGTATCATACTCGTTATAAGGAAGTAACGAGAAAGTTAAATTATATATCATTTAAAATATAAACAATAAGAAAACAATGTTGTTTATAATTAGAAAATTAATAATTAATATATTTTAAGCTATGTAAGTACCATACTAACTTTTTTATTAAAATTGACTAATCATTACAAATGTTTATTAATGTCACTAAAATTAATCAATCAAATTTCACAATTAAAGTAATGGCTATTAAAATATAATCAAGAATATGTATTTATTTAATGTTTAATTATTTACTTTGTTATTAATGATGATGACAGGAGGTATAGGGTACTGGAATAGGCGAATTCATAGTATCACGTTTTCCCACAGTCTAACTGGGAATCTAAAATGTAATTTTAACTTAACACTTTATACCTTACAAAGCACAGTAGAATCCCGGAATTCCGATTAGTGTCTTAAGCTACTGTAGAATCCCGGTTAACCGAATCCGAGTTATCCGAAACAACCGATAATCAATAAATCTTCGATGTACGTAATTTACAAGAATAAAATTTAAAAAAAAATCCTTTCATGAGACAACATGTCTCATGGCTGATGGCAATTTTTAAAACGGTTTAACTTTGACTTATGGCAAAACCCATTAGTGATTTCTGTATCTACTCTTTAAGATAAATCGACACTATTTTTGTTTCCTAATTCCAACTTTGATTTCTTGACTTTCGGTGTTAGGCCACTTTCAGTCAAAACCGGAACTTTGAACCCAATGATTTCTCTATCTACTCTTTAAGACAAATGGGATGACGCTATTTTTGTTGCCTTATTCCAACTTTGATTTCTTGACTTCCGGTCGTAACCGAAAATTGAAACCCAATGATTTCTCTATCTACTTATTAAGGGGAATCGAATGACATATTTTGTTTCCTAATTCCAACGTGGATTTCTTGACTTCTGGTTTTGGGCCACTTCCGGTTGAAACTGGAACTTCGAACCCAATGATTTCAGGATCTAATCTTTAAGACAAATATTTTTTTTTTTTTTTTTTTTTAACAGTATAGTATTTCTTTTGCAATCAGTTAATAAATACAATAACTTTAAGCAAATATGAGAAAGTCTTAGTAATGTCCTTAGTATTAAAACACAAACGACA
Organism: Catonia carolina; assembly: GCA_035578175.1. NCBI lineage: Eukaryota > Metazoa > Arthropoda > Insecta > Hemiptera > Achilidae > Catonia > Catonia carolina. The sequence continues at coordinate 27,989,369 of JAQMRL010000010.1, read as the reverse complement.
CTCAGTAGTGTGTTTGAAAAAGTCCAAACTGTGAAGAAACAAAAAAAATATATCTATACAAAATCAAACTTGATGAACCGTGAATCAACATCCCGAAACACAAAGTGTTGAAGCTGGAGATGACAATGACGATGGTAGAGATGAAAACGACGCCAATTATGAGACGCCGATGATTAGGAGTTGAAGTAGAAAAGATAAAAATAAAAATTTAAATGACTAACAAAATCGTAGAGGTAAGTCCAGTGGTTTAAAGCGTTTCAGTCTGTAAGTATCTTCGCTGTTGTCCAGGAGGCTAATCGTTAATGGATTCTGATGGTCTTCTAGTTTTTGTAAATGTTTTTTGCTATGTTGTTTAATTTCTTCTTTTATGAAGGGCAGGTTTAGGTCATTGTGTAGTATTTCATTTGTTACGTACCATGGGGCTGCAGTGATCAGTCTCAGGCATTTTGATTGAAAGCGCTGCAGTATTTCTATATTTGATGAACTAGCTGTACCCCATAGCTCTAACCCATACGTCCAAATTGGTTTGAGTATTACTTTGTATACGAGTACTTTATTTTCAAGGGAGAGTTGAGACCTACTGCCTAAGAGCCAGAATAATTGACGTAACTTCAGCCCAAGTTGCTTTCGTTTCGCCCATATATGACTTCTCCACGTGAGTCTTCGATCTAGATGTAAACCCAAATATTTAACTTCATCCTTCTGTGGGATTACTGTCCCGTTCAAGCTGACCACTGGACATGTTGGTTTCTTTAATGTAAATGTTACGTGCGTTGACTTATCCTCATTAATCTTCACTCTCTATTTCTTGCACCATTCGTGAATGTCGTCAAGATGGGTTTGTAACTTCTCCGAGGCACATGTCGGAGAAGCGTCCGTCGCTAAAATCGCTGTGTCATCTGCGAACGTTGCCGTCATTACAGATTCATGTTCTGGAAGGTCGGCTGTATAAAGCGTATATAAGAATGGGCTCAAAATGCTGCCTTGAGGAACGCCGGAATTAAATAAGTAGAATTTGGAAAAGACATTATCATATTTAACTTGGAAGAAACGATTTAAAAGATAGTTTTTAAAAATCAAGAAGAATGGATATTCTAATTTCATTTTAATTTTGTATAACAGACCTAGATGCCAAACTTTATCGAACGCCTGCTGAATATCCAAGAACACAGCTGAAGTAAACTTCTTCAATTCTAAGCTCTTCTGAATAAGTTTGACTAGTCTGTGGACTTGTTCTACAGCCGAGTGTCGTTCTCGAAACCCAAATTGATGATCTGGAATCAGTTTAAACTCTTCTATAAAAGGTTTTAAACGATTTAACAGCATTTTCTCAAATACCTTAGAGGTAATTGGAAGCAGGCTAATTGGTCTATAGGAGCTCGGTCGTAAAGGATCCTTGCCTGGTTTAAGGATCATAATCACCTGGGCATATTTCCATTGAGCAGGAAAGCATCCGATACGTATAATAGCATTAAAAATCGCTGTAAGTAACAAGAACGCTTTTTTAGGCAGTTGTTTCAAGATTTCGCCTGTTATTAAGTCGTATCCTGGTGCTTTCTTCCGGTTAAGATTATTTTTGATAGTCCTCCCAATTTCTGCAGGGCTGAATGGTTTGATGGGTGGAGACATCTGGAAGGGCGCCTCTAGATATTCCGTAATTTCGTCAGTAAGATTTTTATCATGAAGTTCGTTCGGCTTGAAGACTTCCACAAGATGCCTAGCAAATATATCAGCCTTTTCTGCTGGAGTTCTTGCCCAGTTTCCGTTTCCGGTATTAAGTGGTGGAACCATCTTCTTTTGTTGTTTCAAAAATTTTGTAGCCTTCCAGAGTGAGTAATCAGATGCACTGGACGGAGAAAGATTAGATAGTTTCTCTTGGAAGGAGGCGTTCTTAATTTCGGAAAGCAACTCTTTTAGTCTTCTCGATGCTCTATTAAATCGTCTTTTATCGTCTGGATGTTTAGTGTTATGCCAAATGCGTCTCAGTCGTCGTTTTTCAGCAATTCTTTCCCGGACGTTTTCAGGATAAAACTGCTGTCTCGTTGGGTAGTCCTTAACTGGTGTAGATTCCCAGGCTGACTCTTGTATTATTCCATTGAAATTTTCAATCGCATCTTCAATTTCACTTACCGTTTTCAACGAGACATTTAATGTAATTTTGTTTTCTATTAGCAGTCGGAAATATTGCCAGTCAGTATGTTTATTATGTAACGTCGGAGGTGGTTCTTTAACAATGAGCCTCGAATTAATTACCGCTATGACAGGTGTATGATCTGATGATAACTCAAGACTAGCTTCGAGTTGCACTGAATTTTGAGGAACATTTTTTATGATGAAAAAGTCGAGAAGGTCAGGCCGCCGGTTAGGATCAGACGGCCAGTACGTAGGTTCTCCTGTTGACAATGTGTTGAGGTTATTTTGTCGTACTACGTTATAAAGTGATCGGCCTCTAGGATTAGCGAGTCTGGATCCCCACAGTTGGTGCTTGGCATTAAAGTCACCACCGGCAATAAACCTATTCCCTAAAGAATCAAAGAAATTCGTGAATTCAGCTTCGGTTATCCTATGCCTGGGAGGACAATACACTGCTGATAGTGTGAGAAAACCGTACACGTCTTTCACTGCAACACTAGTAGCTTGCAACGAAACACTTTCAGACTTCTGAAGCACATAATGAGTAATATTATTCCTTATAATTACGGCTGTTCCACCATGTGCTCTTCCGTCGCGATGATTTGTGTGGTACAAAGAATAGCCTGGACAACTAAAGAAACTCTTGTCTGTAAAATGGGTCTCTGAAATTAAAACTATATCAAATTTATTTAAATTAATGAAAGATATGAATTCATGATAATGTCGAACTAAACCATTAGCGTTCCATAGAGAGATTTTGTACATAAAATCCGGCATTTAGTTTAATTTTGAAGCGATGATGGTGAGAAGATTTAGTAGTGTGGCCATTTGCTCTGCTTGTTTCTCAATAACTTTTCTCAACTCCTCAAAAGAGTTCTGAAAAAACTTCATAATATGATCATCTTGCACCGCGAAAGTTGTTGGTCGGCGAGTTGTACCTCGGAGTGCATCCACATAAGTCTCATGAACAGGAGCGTGCGTATCCTGGTCTTTAGTAGGCCCAGTGGTTCGTTCATTTTCAGAAGGTTTAGTCTGCAAAGATGAAATGTTTCGTTCCCGTAAGGGTGGAAATCGTCGTTTCTTTATGTCTCTGTAGACCTCACATCCCTTATAATTAGCTGGGTGGACTCCTTGGCATAACGCGCATTTTGCTGGTGTGTCGTTACGTTTTCTGCATTGGGATGTTTCGTGGTTATCGCCACATTTAACACATCGAAAAGGCCGCGAGCAATAGGATCTTGAATGACCATATCTCTGGCAGCGTTTACATTGGATTATTTCTCGTTTATTGTATGGAGCTTCAAACTGAATCTTGGCGTTTTGGAGAAATTCAATTTTGTAGACATCCTTGTTGTTTCCAGCAGGTTCCAGGTCTACATAAAATAATGATAACGGTTCCTTGGTGACCTTATGAAGTATGTTGCAGATATTTCGTACCTGATGACCGTAACTTTGTAGTTCTTGTTTAATTTCAACCACATCCATCGAGTGATGCACATGCCGTAAAACTACTCGAAATGCGCGGTTTTGTTTCAATTGGTATGTGTGAAAATCTATTTTTGATTTCCGAAGATTATTAACTATGTGAGAATAAACGTGACTACTATTCGCGTTAATTTTCATATAGTTCCGCGACAATATTTTATATATATAATCCTTCGAATTTACATTATCGCCCTGAATAATTCGTGTCATCTGAGGCACACTACTAATACTCGGAATGAATATAGGAGGAGGTTTCAGTTCAGACGGCGTTAACTCTTCCTCCATGTCAGAGTTATCTGTTAATGGATCAAATGAATTTTTCGTGGTAACACAATTTTCTCCAATTTTTTTAAATGCATGCAATTCGTTGGAATGTTTTTCTGCCTTTCGTTTTTTATTCCTTGCTTCCACCGTTTTGAAACTTTCCTGTGCGCTGACAGGTACGTCATCAATTTGACCCGTTCGTTTATGAGTCACAGTTCGTTGGCTCCGCCGTAATCGTGTATCCTCGGATAAGATCGGGAAGATCTGCTGAGAAGAACCAGCTGATCCAGTGCCTTCTGTATTTCGCAAACCGATGTCAGGTTGAAGTTGTTCATTAAACACGGCTAAATTTGCCGATGACGATAAAGAAGAAGAAGAATTCAAAGCCATTACAGAAAAATTATAACTTAACCTATTAAAGTGCTACAAAATAACACAATAAAAAATATGTATATATAATAGTCTTTTAAGAGAAACAAAAAATAATAATTAACTTACATTTTAAATTCAAGTAAGTAACACTTCAAAATGAAAACAAACCGAATAACAAAGTATTTTACAAAAATATCAGGAACGATAAACAATGCACTGCACCTAACTCGAACCGGAAATCCGTTTTAAGACAAATATAATGACACTATTTTTGTTGCCTAATTCCAACTTTGATTTCTTGATTTCAAAACCAGTACTTGAAACCCAATGATTTCTGTATCTACTTGTTAAGGGGAATCGAATGACAGATCTTGTTTCCGAATTCCGACTTTGATTTCTTGACTTCTGGTTTTGGGCCACTTCCGGTTAATACCGGAACTTCAAACCCAATTTAGGCCCACTAACTTTTTGTGTAGATTACGAATCCGAAAACCGTTTGTTGATATCTCTTGTAGTTTCTGACATCTGGGTGTGACGGATGGACAAAGGAAAATTATGATGAAAATTTTAAAAATTGCTACCTCTGTATTTTAATAAATTGCACCTCTGTAATGTTTACCACAACTGGTTGTGGGTTTTTCTATGTTTTCTGGATTTTCTATGTACGGAAATATTTAATTAATCAAATAAAACCCACCGGGTTGGTCCAGAGGTAAAGTCGTCACTGCTAATCAGCTGTTGAACAGCTGATTTTCGGAGATGAAGGTTACTGGTTCAAATCCTAGTAAACCGGCCGCATTGGCGCAGTTGGTAACGTGCTCGCCTCTCATCATGCGGTCCTGGGTTCGAATCCCACTCAGGCACGGCATATTTTCATACGTTACAAAAAATCATTTCATCCTCATTACACACAGTTACACCCCAACGTCGTCGCTAATGACCTTGTAGTTGATGCGACGTTAAATAAATAAATAAAAAAAAAATCCTAGTAAAGGTGGTTACTTTTATACGGATTTGTGGTTACCAATGTACTTTGATAGTTACGGTTCAATTAACAATACTCTCTCAGGAATGGTCAACCTGGATCTGTACAAGAATACATTTCATTTTTACACGCCATACACATCATCCTCATCTCATTGGCTCATGGGGTTGCTTATTGCTCTAAATTAAACAGATTGCAACACACACAAATTAAGGATAAAGAAATTCCTAATTGGTTTTTAACTGCCATATTAAAAATACACAATAAAATAACCTCTTAACAAAATTTATGAAAAATATATAATTAATAGTTAAATTATTTACACTACATTAAATAGATAATCAACACTAACAATGTATAATTTTATATGCATTTAACTTTCTAATGAACAATAGTCGTTCATTATTTCTGTCATATAAAACCCATCATAAATTTTTAAATAAGGATCATTTAAACTACATATGTAAACAGAAACACATATTTAGAAGGTCTGTATTCAAATAATTATATTTCTTATTCAACAATGTTATAAAACAGTCTTTCCAGTTCATACCAAGTTATGTATGATAATCATGTGATACTGGGTGTACAAAAGGTAGAAATCTTGAACACTGTAAAATGCTTCACCATTCAATGTTATTACTTTCTCTTGCCGATATGAATATTTAGGAAGGAAAGTATTGTTTTCATGTCGATTTTTCGAAATCGAGTTTTTACCAGATATACACTTTTACAGACCCCCTGCATCCCAAAAACATGTTTTTAGCGATTGGTCTGTGCGTGTGCGTGTGCGCGCGCGCGTGTGTGTGTGAACAAAATATCTCGGAATATCGTGCCTATAAAGTTAAAACTTAAAACTTAAGTTAGATACCACTACCGGACCTGACACGAACATTTTCATCAAAATTGGTCAACCGGAAGTAGTAGTTTATTCGTGTCATTTCTCACTTTTTGAGTTTTTCTTAAAAATGGCTCCTACGATTTTTTTTTAAATTGCCTCATTTACTACATTTTTATACTCTACAAGATAGGGTAGGCGCCATGCTGCTGAAATTCTTAGGGAGGCTGTCATCTCGTAGAAAAAAATTGTTTTTTTTAAGATTGCGGCTTTAATATGCATTTCAGCCCAAAATGGTAGGTAATTAAAGTTGTAGAAAATTTAAAAACCTACAACTTTTAATTCCAAAGTTTTTTTGTATAATGCTTAGTTTAGCGGTAATCAGTAATTTTCTGTTTTTTTCTCATTAAAATCTGTAAAAAATGTTTTTTTTTAAGATTTCGGCCTTAGTATGCATTTTGCGACAAAAGTGTATGTAATCAAATTTATAGAAAATTAAAAGATCTACAGTTTTTATTTAAAGCATTTTTCTCTGAAGATCCTTGTTTAGCGTGAAAGAGTGATTTTTCGTATTATTAAGCCAAAATGAGTTTGAATTTCATTTTGCATCATGACTAATGATTAAAATTAGATTATATTTTTGAGGTTAGTTTTTTTGTTTATTTCTAATGTTTTATTACTAATCTTAGGTTGTAGTGGTCATTATTTGCATTGGAAAGATAAAGTCGTGTGAGTGTTTCACACCAGATTTTTTTTAAACTGTTTAATAAATAAATTACCACAACTTTTTCATTTTATTTCAACACAAGTTGTAATTCATTGATGTATTTATATATTTAAAACTCAAAATCGCTTCTAATGTATTTTGAATGGGAATTCTATTAACGGGAGTTCTATGGAATGGTTTTTTATAATTTAAAACAGTTTTAAAGCGTTTTCTTTTCTGATTTGCCCAAAAGTTCTGAACTTGTAATTCATGCTAATATGAGCTTCTTTTTACAAAATTAAAAAGATTTTGTTTACAGCGTAGCGGTAATACAGCGTAACATAATGCGGTTCTCTCATATTTACTCCTTTCATAGCCATACTTTATAAGCATAGAGGATATGTGTCATCTCTATTCTCATCTCACAACATACTCAGTTGGTATTAGACATTGTGTTAATGGAGTTTTATTTAAAGTTTTAGTTAAAAAATTATTCTTTTCAGGATGAAATTATCGTACTTCTGTACTTTAGTCGTTACTCGCCGTTCTTCTAAGAACAGTCATGTTTGTTGTTAACTTAGATCATTTAGGTTTGAACCTGTAGAGGTTTTACTAAGTAAAATGAGGAATGAGGTGGTTTACCATCCCTTTCCCACTGAGTGGAAAAGTACGCTTATCAGCATGCCGAGCCCTCTGAAAAACACATATTTTCCACTCAGCAAATGACACCTTCACTTCATTCACCACAGGGTCTGGCTGTATAATGAAATTCATTACTTTCAGAGGAGATAAATCTGATTGGTGTCTTTTACACCTCTACTTCTTCTGTTCTTAAATGATTCAGTCATTTAATTGGCTGACCATGTGATAAGAAACAGAACTATTTATTTTAGCCCTGCAACAAACAAATTGAGTGTAAATAATTTGACACTCCATCTGTCTGTCATGGGCTTTATTTAATGATAGGGGTTTGAAACCAAAGAACATTGTGCGAATTTATTCGCACGGGTTCCCTACACTAGTTTATATTAATTTCTGTTCCAATAAGTGTCATGATTAGCAATGTAGTAAACAATTTGATTTCTAATACAATGATCATGGACTTTTAAATTCTGTAAAAATAGTTTTTCTATACATACATTGTTGTTTAAGTCATCAGCCGAAAGGTTGGTATCCTACTGAACCTCTAGAAGCTTTTATTTTTTTTTACTAAGTTTTTTCATTAAGTAAAACAAGGAGTGAGATGGTTTACAATTGCCTTCCTCACTGAGTGGAAAAGTATGCTCTTCAGCATTCCAGGCCCTTTGAAAAGCATCTACTTTCCACCCAAATAACTACTTCACCTCATTCACCACAGGGTCTGGCTGTATAATCAAATTCTTTCCTCTCAGAGAAGAGAACTCTTACTAGTGTATTTTACACCTCTACCTGTTCTGTTCTTAAACAGTCTGGTGTCTGAGGAATTAGAAAATTAAAAAACCCTTTCTACATTACATAAACAACACACAGAAACCTAAAGCAGACTATGCTAGATACAGTTTATGCAGAATTGGATGGCAGTAAGTCACCTGCAAGGAACGAATGCAGGGAGATAAAACACTGAAATTGCGGTAATTCATCAACTTCATAATCCATATATATTAATGCTGCCATGCTATTCTGCATAAATTGTACCTCGGTATACATCTTGACAAACGGCTGAATTGGAAAACATACTGAGAACAAAAGGAAACTGGAAAAGGAAATGGCTCAGCAAACTATTCCAACATTGAAATCTTACAAAGGTTCCAACCGAAAGTACTGAGGACCATCACAGAATCACTTTTGTATATAACGGACAACATACGAGGTGTGGCTATTAAATAACGAGACTGATGTTGTAAAAAATTTTATTTTTATTTTATACATAATCACTTATTGTCACCTTCAATATACACTCCTTCTCCATCCCTACAACACTCCATGGGAATTTTCCATTGTTGGAAACAGTGCTGGAAGTCATCTTCTGTCAGCTCCTTCAGGACACGTACCGCTCAAAAATGTTTGAAATGAAGCTTGCAAAAATGTTTGTACTGACACTTTGTACGTGATTGAAAATGACCCAAATTTTTTGGAAACGATAATAACATGTGATGAAATGTAGTTGTTTACTTACGATCCAAAAATGAAGCGCCAATCCATGCACTGGAAGAGCCAAACTTCACTGAGAGTCAAAGAAGCTCGAATGAGCAAGTCAAAATTTAAAGCAATAATGATTGTTTTTTTTTTATATCCATGGGATTGTGTACCTTCACTGGGTTCCTGAAGGTCAAACAATAAATCAATATTAATACCTTGAAGTACTTTATAAACTATGTCAAAGAGTAAGAAAAAAACGCCTGAAAGGTGGAAGGACAAATCATGGGTTCTCCACCAAGACAATGTGGCAGCTCATTCCGCGTTATCCGTCAAGAGGTTCCTATCCAAGTACAGCATCTCGATGTTAGAACATCCACCTTATTCACCAGATCTTGCAGTATGTGACTTCTACCTGTTCCCTAAGGTGAAATCTGCATTAAAAGGGACCAAGATTTGAGTCTATGGAAGCTGTAAAAGAGAAAGCGGCACGTGTCCTGAAGGAGCTGACAGAAGATGACTTCCAGCACTGTTTCCAACAATGGGAAATTTGCATGGAGCGTTTTAGGGGTAGAGAAGGAGTGTATATTTAAAGTGACAATAAGTGATTATGTATAAAATAAAAATAAAATTTTTTTCAACGTCAGTCTCGTTATTTAATAGCCAAACCTCGTATAACAAAGAAAACTCATCTACTCATTATTCTGTTTAAGAATAAATTGTAGATTTTGTTATAATATAGAAAAACAAACAAAAAACATTAAATATTTTGAAAAATACAATACTAAGTGCAGGTATAAAAATAAGAGAGACGTATTAAATTTAATAATATGTTTTATTGATTCTTTAAACATTTTTAAACAAAAAGAAAATATTTTTCTTTTGTTTTAAATAAAAGTAGATATAACAAATAGGTATCACAGAGTTTATTTTATGTTTTAATTAATATGTGTTTTCATTTAAAATGTTTGTCCGTAGTGTGAAATATCATTAAATTTGATATAAAGAATGTAAAAGAAAGTGAAAAAATTTATCATAGTGTACAATTTTTCAATAAATAAATCATTTTACAAAATTAGACTGTCTTGCGAAAACCTCAAAGAGGTGACTAGTTGAACACAGTAAGATTTGCGAAAAATGTTTCTATGGAGATGAAATGCCTCATGGCACAATCCATTTTAAGTCACCAGAAAAAATTGATTTGGTTATTAGGCGGTTTTTAAAAATCTCGTAATTTTCGTAATATCATCCCTACCTGTAGGAAGTTTTAAGTAGCCAATCATAAATTTCAACTGTCCTTGATTTTTATTTTCATTTCACCAAATGCTCAATCAAATATTTATGGAATCACAAGATGTATTTAACGCTGTTGACAAGGGGTAAAAACCTTTTATTAAAACTCGAAGAGGTACATTTTAATTTTCAAATAAAGGAACCCATTGGGTTTGTCACGTGGTAAAGTTATCACCACGAGTCAATGTTTAACAGCTAATTTTTGGAGATAAAAGTTTTGTTTTAAACAGATTGAATACTGCACAATGGTTACTGGTGTACTTTGATGGTTGGGTTCAATTAACCATACTCTCTCAGGAATGGTCAGCTTGGGTCTGTACAAGATTACATCTCATTTACACATCATACACATCACTATTATTTCATTGGGTCATAGGGTTGCTTATTGTCCTGAGTTAAACAGATTGCAACGAACACACATTAAAAAAAAAAAAAATGTCATAGTAGGTAACCAGCTTATCTAAACCTTTAACAAAGAAAAAAACCTGCCAGTGAAGACAGTCATAACTTTACAGCATTTTTACTTTCTCTTGCCTATATGAATATAGGAAGGAAAGTATTGTTTTCATGTCGATTTTTCGAAATCGAGTTTTCACCGGATCTATACGTTTTCAGACCCCCTGAACCCAAAAAACATGTTTTTAGCGATTGGTCTGTGTGTGTGTCTGTGTGTGTGTGTGTGTGTGTGTGTCTGTGTGTGAACAGAATATCTCAAGAACGGAACATCGTACGAACTTGAAACTTGAAACTTAAGTTACATACCACTACCGGACGCGACACGAACATTTTCATCAAAATCGGTCAACCGGAAGTAGTAGTTTATTCGTATAATTTTTCAGTTTTTTGCGATTTTCTCAAAAACTGGTCCTACGATTTTTTTTAAAATCGCCTATTTTACTCAATTTTTTATTCTCTACAAGATAGGGTAGGCGCCATGTTTGCTGAAATTCTCGGTGAGGCTGTTTTCACGTAAAAACGTTGTTTTTTTAAGATTACGGCTTTAATATAAATTTTAGCGCAAAAACTTATATAAAAAAAGTTGTAGAGAATTTAAAAACCTACAACTTTTATTTCAAACATTTTTTTGTATAACGCTTAGTTTAGCGGTAATTTGCGATTTTCTGTTTTTTTTCTCACGAAAACGTGTGAAAAATCGATTTTTTTAAGATTTTGGCCTTAGAATGCATTTTACGACAAAAGTGTATATAATTAAATTTATAGAAAATTAAAAGATCTACAGCTTTTATTTAGAGCATTTTTCTCTACAGAGCCTAGTTTAGAGAGAAAGAGTGATTTTCCGTATTTTTAAGCCAAACTGAGTTCGATTGTCATTTTGCGTCATTCACTCATGATTAAAATAAGGTTATGTTTTTGAGGTTAGTTTTTGTTCATTTCTAATGTTTTAATACTAATGTTAGGTTTATTGTTAATTATTTGCATTGGCAAGAGAAAGTTGTGTGAGTGTTTCACACCAGATTTTTTACCTTATTATCAGATTCAAAGTGCTTACCACCAAGCTCACGTTTAATGTGCAGAATTAAGTGGTAGTCAGACCTTACAGGGTCAAGGACCATATTAATCAAGTTTACTGCTAAGAAATGTCAGAGCACTGTAAAATTGCGTTGTTTTGTGCACATCTGCGTGCATTCTTGAAACCAACCAGGAACACCGCTTCTATTACCCCAATAAATCGGCTACAACCTCACACAAAACAGTTCTCAAAACTTGTGGAAATTCATTTTAAAGCATTGTCATTATGAATTGTCTGTTCTCTATTATTTTCTCAATTACTCTCCTGACCAAGTCATTGTTGACAACAGAAGGCCACCCACTTGGTTGTTCATCGTAGACATTTGTCCATCCTTCATTGAATTACCTAACCCACTTTAGCACCATTTCATCAGTCAATACACTTTCATCGTAAATCTCTGTAATTTACCATTGAATTTCAGCTGCCTTAACGTTTCTTCATTCAAAAACCGGATAACAATATGAATCTCACAGTCGATGGGTTCATCGTATATTTAAAACATTGTAAACAACCACAGTAAACATATAACACAAGACTAATCAATCATAATGCCAATAATTGCGCGGAGTACCAACAGTAGCACTGCAGTAGCGTTAGAAAGAAATGGAACTTACTTTCCGGACACGGCACTAGCTTAAAAAAAATCTGGTGTGAAACACTCACACAACTTTCTCTTGCCAATGCAAATAATTAACAATAAACCTAACATTATTAATAAAATATTAGAAATAAACAAAAACTAACCTCAAAAACATAACCTTATTTTAATCATGAGTGAATGATGCAAAATGAAAATCAACCTCAGTTTGGCTTAGAAATACGGAAAATCGCTCTTTCTCTCTAAACTAGGCTCTGTAGAGAAAAATGCTTTAAATAAAAGTTGTAGATCTTTTAATTTTCTATAAATTAAATTATATACACTTTTGTCGTAAAATGCATACTAAGGCCGAAATCTTAAAAAAATCAAGTTTTCACACATTTTCGTGAGAAAAAAAACAGAAAATCGCAAATTACCGCTAAACTAAGCGTTATACAAAAAATTGTTTGAAATAAAAGTTGTAGAATTTTTAATTCTCTACAACTTTTATTATATAAAGTTTTGCGCTAAAATGCATATTAAAGCTGTAATCTTAAAAAAACAACGTTTTTACGTGAAAACAGCCTCATCGAGAATTTCAGCAAACATGGCGCCTACCCTATCTTGTAGAGAATAAAAAATTGAGTAAAATAGGCGATTTTAAAAAAAATCGTAGGACCAGTTTTTGAGAAAATCGCAAAAAACTGAAAAATTATACGAATAAACTACTACTTCCGGTTGACCGATTTTGATGAAAATGTTCGTGTCGCGTCCGGTAGTGGTATGTAACTTAAGTTTCAAGTTCGTACGATGTTTCGTTCTTGAGATATTCTGTTCACACACAGACACACACACAGACCAATCGCTAAAAACATGTTTTTTGGGTTCAGGGGGTCTGAAAACGTATAGATCCGGTGAAAACTCGATTTCGAAAAATCGACATGAAAACAATACTTTCCTTCCTATATATTCATATAGGCAAGAGAAAGTAAAAAATATAATTTATTGTATCAGTATAAAAAATGGTACAAAATTTTTTCATTTTCTTTCTAATGAAAATTAAAAACTACTAAAAATTTTATTTTATTAGTAGTAAATACTAATTAATTTTTAAAAAAAAGTTAATTATTGACGTAATAATTTAAATATTATTTGCAGTACTAATTATTTATATATTCTAAGGCAAAAAATTTATCAAAAAGTGACTTAGGATACTATATTTTATTTAAAAATGATAGTTAATTTAAATTTAATATTCCTTAATCTAATGGAGGAAAAATTTATATCATTACATTCTATAATAATTAAAATATTTATTCATTAGTGATGTGTACGCAACACTAAAAAATTAATTTAAATTTAGGCACTTCTCAATTAATTGCAGCCATCCAAAAAGAAAATAACAGTTTGAAAAGATTTTAATGAAATAGATATATACGGTCGTGGACAAAATTAACGCATCACTTTAAAAGATTTTAAATGATTTCACAGTATCTTGATGAGAAAGGTATATTAACCATATGATCTGGCGAGCCAAGCCAACTCCCCAGACTTAAATTCTATTGAGCACGTTTTGGTTATACTTAAAAAAAGGTTCATCAACATAATGAAGTGAATCTTCAGCAGCTATCATGTGGCAAAGAAGAATGGGAGAAAACCGACCAGAAAGAAATCCAAAACTTGATTCAAGAAAAGCTGAGGCGGATGCTAGCAGTAGTTAAGGCAAGAGGGGGCTGTACTTGTTACTGAATTACTAATTCACCATTAATTACATAATAATGATTTTTTACTTTTAATTTTTTCATTGTTGTTGTTTAGGTCATCAGCCGAAAGGCTGGTTTGAACCTGTAGAGAGGTTTTACTAAGTAAAACGAGGAGTGAGGTGTTTTACAATTGCCTTCCTCACTGAGTGGAAAAGTACGCTTATCAGCATACCAGGCCTATCTTACATCATATCAGATATCAGCAAATCTTACATGATGCGTTAATTTTGTCGAGGACTTTATTTTTATTGAAAATTTTATACAAGGCGAACTAAAATTTAACTGCGTTTTACTTTTGTACACATCACTGAATATCATAGACTACGAAATCAATGTACTGAAAATTATCTTTGGTTACAAGCTTCGTATTGCAGTTTAGGTAACGTCAAATCTTTTAAATTTTAAGTCACTTGATTAAAATACCAGATTTATTTTCTTAGTAAAGAACTAATACAAAAATTGTAGCATTGAAAATTTTCTTTCAATTTCATTAAGTACACTTTTTCATTTAACTACATGAAACAGTTGAAAATTTTACATAAATTGTTTGTATATAACATTCAAAATTTCATAAGAGTTCTAGACACTTCATGTAGGCCATTAAATTGACTATAAAACATCTTATAAATGAAATAAATAAAAAAATTAGATTGAGTTTCAAAAGTATAACTTTGATACATCTACTGCAAATACAAAATTGATGGCTTTCTTGGGGGAAAATCCCGTTCGAAGAAAAATAGTTATCAGTGGATGCAGAATAGAGCAGGTACAGGATTTTAAATACTTGAGATGTTTTCTAACGTACACTAGAAATGCAGAGTCATGATCAATAAACTGAATAATTTTTGAAGGCAATTTTCCAGATCGGGTCGAAATGCTCAAGGTTGAAGAATACTAACTGGACAAACATGAGTACACACACTCTATTGAAGATGGTTATTATAGAGAGTGATTTACCAGAGATGTTGCCAATCTTCAGAAATAGAGCCAGCGCTATAAGAGATCCTACAAGATTGAATTTTCCCATTTATATAGAGGGTGCATTCGCAAGAATACCTTTTAACAGAATTTAGATGTTGACAACCACTACACAAGAAACAGAGTCGATTATTATGTTGCTAATCACAAGACTAAATTGTTTGAACAAAAACCAACTTATACAGGTAGAAAATACATCAATAAATTGCCAAAAGGTTTAAAAAGTTGTGACCATTTAAGTCATTTTAAAAAAAAAGCTAAAACAATATTTGATTGATGAAACATTTTAGTGTGCACGAATTCCTTTCTAAATAGTTTTTGGTTGAAAAGTATTTAACTTCTAATTAAATTATTGAGTACGATTTGATACAAAGGGGTTCATGACAAGCCTACTGAGTTAAGCAGTAGCGGGAAAAAGTTCTTACAGTTCAAAAACAAACACAATGTAAGGGAAAACAGAGAAGTGGATGTCTTGATACAAAATAATATCCTAGTTCATGTGCAAACAGTGAAGTTTCTAGGAGTGTCACTAGATAGGACCCTATCGTGGGATTATTACACCGATCAAATTTGTAGTAAAATATCATCTGGGGTATTTGCATTAAAACAAATTGCCAGATTAAATGATAAACAATTGCTTATAGCAGCTTATCATGGTTTAATTTTATCTCATATCAGGTATGCCATATTAGTATGGGGTAATTCATCACAGAGTAACATGGAAAGAGTTTTTAAAATACAGAAAAAAGCTATTAGGTGTATGATGGGAGTCAACCACCTTACCTCATGCAGATCACTATTTAAAGAGCTGCAATTGCTCACAGTTCCTTCTTTGTACATTTTTGAAGTGATAATGTACGTAAAGAAAAATACTTTTTTACAGAATTTAGATGTTCACAACCACTACACAAGAAACAGATTATTATGTTGCTAATCACAACACTAAATTGTTTGAACCAAAACCAACTTATGCAGCTAGAAAATACATCAATAAATTGCCTCAAGGTTTAAACTGTGACAATTTAAGTCATTTTAAAAAAAAAGCTAAAACAATATTTGATTGATGAAACATTTTACAGTGTGCACGAATTCCTTTCTAAATAGTTTTTGGTTGAAAAGACATATGTAACTTCTAATTAAATAAATATTGTGTACTATTTGATACAAAGGGGTTCATAACAAGGCTACTGAGTTAAGCAGTAACGGGAAAAAATTATTGGTAAGTGATGAATTTATCATTGTGTTTGACTTTTTAATTTTGTGTGATATTTGATACAATGGGGTTCATTGACAAGCCAACTGAAGTAAGCAGTAACAGAAACAAATTTTTGGTGGTAAGTGATGAATTTATCATTGTGATAAACTTTTGTTTATCAGTTTTATCTTGACATGTCCTGTACTCCCTTTTGGAGTCTCCTGGATGCAAAAAAGATGGTCATTTGGTTGGTGAGCCACCCCATACTAAACTTTATATTTAACTAAGTAAAAACACAAATCTATCTTCAAACAGAATTAAAAATCTTTTCATACTGCAGCAAGATTTAAATCTGCTGTAAATTTTTTTTGTAATCGTTTCATATTCTATTCTAAACTAAAAGATGACGTTACCTAAACTATACACATAACCTCAACTTAATTATTTATAATATTTAACATAATAATAATAATAAATATAATTAATCATACTATTTTATATAATTATAATATTAATTAATTAATTAATTATAAGACTAATTGGCAGGACTAATATATTATTCCGCTAAAATGTTTAAATTTAAATAAATATTACTAATATTTAAAAATACTAATTATTATTTTGATATAAATATGAAAAATTTAAAAGTGTGTTTTTAATAATTACAAGTGAGTTTAAGTACAGTATTTATTAAGAATTGATATATAATTGTTTAATTTATTCTAAGTTAAATCAAAATTTTCTCTTATAGTAAAAAGTTAAAGCCGCCCGCCTACATGGCGTAGTGGTAAGCAGGTTCGATTACCAGCCAGGGTCTGGAGATTCGAACATATCAAAACTCACAAACAAATTACCAAAATCCACAGCATTCGCTAATGACACGATACTGACAAGACATTAATTTTTTTTAAGTTGTTCGTAGTAAAAACTGGCAAAATTTAGCACTGTATGCGATTCTATTTGCAGAGCAATAGGAAAGAAAACTAGACCGGACACCCAAATGAAATTTTAAAAGATCCATGGCTGTACCACTGATAACATATGGAAGTGAAACATGGGTGTCATTACAGAGAAATGAATCTCGTATCCAGGCTGGTGAAATGAGATTTTTGTGGGGAATTAAAGGTTGCACCCAGTTAATACAGTACATACATAACAACAAATCATTCTCCACCAAGACAATGCACCAGCTCATTCCGCGTTATCTGTCAAGAGGTTCCTAGCCAAGTACAGCATCTGTGTTAGAACACCCACCTTATTTATCAGATCTTGCACCAAGTGACTTCTACCTGTTCCCTAAGGTGAAATCTGCATTAAAAGGGACAAGATTTGAGTCTATGGAAGCTGTAAACGAGAAAGCGGTACGTGTCCTGAAGGAGGTGACAGATGATTACTTCCAGCACTGTTTCCAACAATGGGAAATTCACATGGAGCGTTGTAGGGATAGAGAAGGAGTGTATATTGAAGGTGACAATAAGTGATTATTTATAAAATTAAAATTAAATTGTTTACAACGTCAGTCTTCTTATTTAATAGCCACACCTCGTATATAACAGAAACTGGTCCAACCATTTACTTTACATGCCAGTACATAGACTTCCTCTGCAAGCATGGAAATATAACCCTAGAGGGAAGTGACGCTTGGGAAGACCTTAAAAGAAATGGATGTCAGAACAGGCCATTGAGCCAAATTCTTGACAGATGATGATCATGATTGTTGATGGTTAATCTAAAATCCAATTGTTTTAATTTATGATTGCATCAATCCTGAATCCTGAATCCTGGTTGAGAGGGCTAAGAAGCCCTATGATGGCGACATCGTGTTAAGGAACACCTGGTCGCTCGGGGAACAATATAACAGAATAATTGCAACCTCAAGAAATTTAGGGGGAATTTTATAGTTTAAATAAGAAATAGTATTCTGGTTCTTGGGACATTGGAACTGGGACTTGAAAGGAGGTAATGTATTTTTAGGAGTTATTTGTGGAAAATTAAAATTAAGGAACAAGTGGGTTTAAGAGCGGCTCTTTTATTTTATTTTATATTTCAGTGGCCTTTTTCAGTTTTGTGGGAGTCCTATTATCTTGGGGAGGGGAAGGCATGCATTGTACTGAACGTGGACGAAAGGTATGATTTAAGGTAGGGGTTAGTTTATGATTTCAGGGGAGACGGAAAGGGTAGAGTTTGGCATAATCACCGGCCTTTTTTATTTTCTGAGTGTTTACTAATTTAAAATGGCGGCTCTTTTCACCGTAGTGGAGTGATTATGCATAGGAAAATGGGAACAACTACCAACTGGGGGGAATGAGTCATACAAGTAGAAGGGGCATGGGCATATAAGAGGAATACAGGACGGAATAAAAATGTGGCAACTCTAAATTTTGTTAAGTGGGTCATACTGGAATTTAGATAAAGTCGTGGAATGGTAATGGCATAGAGACTTCAGGTGGATGTGGGCGTCGGTACAAGTCCTGGATGATCTGATGAAGTGGATGAAGTGATTAGTAAAAGCTTTGGATTTTATTTTCTTTAAAAAAGTAATAAATAAAGTTTTTATCAAGATTTTAGTTAAGAATTTAATTTGAGACCTTAGATGTATGTTACTAGTAGTTAAAATGAACAGCTCAGATGGTAACGAACCCAAAATATTTGTTGAACAATATTAAAAACAAACAATTCCATTTACACACAGTGCAGGCTTAATGCTAGATCATAGGAGTACATAATATAAACTGTTTAAATGCTCTTTTAGAATTAAATCTAGAAAAAAAAGGTCTGCTTTCCAGCAGACATTTTACAACATGGTGAGAAGATTCTAAAGAAATATTTTATAGAGAATTTTTGGACCGATATGAGCAGGAAAGTATAAAAAAATGAGAAAGTGAATACTCTCATAGAAGGCAGTGACATAGTCTGTTTCATAAACGCTTAAAGATTATGATGGTTGGGGT
The DNA here is from genome assembly GCA_035578175.1 of Catonia carolina. NCBI lineage: Eukaryota > Metazoa > Arthropoda > Insecta > Hemiptera > Achilidae > Catonia > Catonia carolina. Next base: position 27,970,183 of record JAQMRL010000010.1, on the reverse strand, counting down.
ACATTAAGAGAATGGAGTCAATGAGGATGGTTACAGTGAAATGGAAGGAAACACTACAAAAGAAGGAAGGGTTGATGAATGATTTTATAGATGATTTGATTTAAATACATGTGAGAGGATGAAGGGTGGTACAACTAGCAGACAAGACTGGAGGAGGATTGTAAAGGAAGACGAAACCCTACAAAGGTTGTAAAGCTACGAGCATGAAAGATAAAAAATTATAACTACCAAGGGTTATTCGGAAAGTAAGATCCGATTTCTTATAAACATAAACTATCACAGATATTATCAAAAAAAATTTTAATATTTAATCCCTTACATGTTTCTCTATTTTTCTACATAGTTTTCATATTTGTTTAAACATTTCTCATAATGTTCAACAAGATTTTGTATGCTAATCATTGACATCTTTCGCTTGTGAGGATAACCTGTCTTTAACTGGTTTTTAAAGACTTGTGCAAAAATGTTCTACCCACATTTCAAAATTCTAAAGCTAAAGTAGAAATTTTGAATCACCAATCTTCACGAATCTTTTCTTCCACAGTAAATCTTTTGTGATCACTAATAATCAACCTGATCGTGTTTCATCATAGATATTTTCCCATCTGTCCTTGAAAGCTTTCACCCAGTTACATACTTTGCTGTTGTCATCACATTGGGGCCATTTACTTCAGTTATCGGTCAATGAATTTCCAATGTTGAAATGTTCCTTGCTGTCAAAACCAAATCACTGACCATATTATTTTTTTTTATTTTATTATTTTAATTTTTCAGACCCTTCTTAATATGAAGGAAAACTCTCATTTGTATAGTGAGCTAGGTTCTACTCACGGCTATCGAACTAGGAATAGAGATTGTCTGGGTCTAGTTAGATGTAATAAAATTAGTCATTTCAGAAAGCCCATAAGTCAGAATTTTACATTTTTTTCTTTATTTTTTATTTTTTGGTTTAACGTCCGACTGTTCTGCAATTACTGCTTATGCAGACGGTGAAGGATGAAATGATTTTTGTAACGTATCAAAATATGCCGTGCCTGAATGGGATTCGAACCCAAGATCCCATTTTTTCTTTAGTGCATTTTAGAATAAACTGAATGTAAACACCATCCCTACAAAAATCACATAAGTCTGGCCTTCCTTAAGAAATATATAACACTAAGAAAAGGCCTATCCTTAAGGATATTAAGTATTTCCTTCTAATTAAAAAATTTAAGTGGATGTTCTTTTGAAGCTTAAGCTCTACTTTCTAGTGAAAGAGACCATACAAAGATTCTATGCAAAAATCTTTTTAAGGTGTATAACTACTGTTTATGACGACAATGAAAAACGTGAATAGCACTGAAAATCAACATTTTTCTTTCTTAAAGATAAGAATTTCAGTTTTTATTATTGCAGAAAGCTATTTTGTCATAATGTAAACAACTGAAATAAATAAAATAAATAAATAAACTACAGCCGGCCCGTGGAGTAGTGGTCAGCGCAACTAGCTACTATGCCGGGGTCCCGGGTTCGATTCCCGGTCAGATCTGGCATTTTTTTCATCTGTAAATCACCATATTTTATTAACTACGCACAAGCCCAAAGCTTATGTAGGCATCATCACTCAATTAAAAAAAAAATGAATGAATACTATCGTATAGCAAAATTTTCTTCAGGTCCAACAACTTATTTGACAGAAAACAACAAAGTTAACATTTTACTCCAATTTATTTCAGAAACACCGTAAATCTAAACTTTCAATTTTTTTAAACATTTTGAACTGACACTGTAAACAATACACTACAAGAATACTAATGTAAATGGCATCGTTTGATGAGCAGAACATGCCGGGAGTTGGTACATATGCATGTTTCAATTTTCATGCGACATTTGATTAGTGGCAGCAATTCGAATCTTACTTTCCGAATAACCCTCATACGTAAAATCTTTTTAACACTTTCTAATTTATTTATAATAGTTTTTCTGATATGATTTTTGTAATAAAAATAAATCATGAAAAAGGTAGAATTAAACTCAAATAGTATGTAATAAATTTATTATAACAATTGAATGGGTCAACAGAAAAATATTGCAAGTAACAAAAACAAATTTTTACAGAAAGAGAAAAATACCATCTGATTCTTAGCTGTATAATGATTTTTCACTGAATGACGATTTTGTTTCAAGAATTTCAGAGATTTTAGTTACAATTCTACCCTTTAGAATTCACTATTATGATCAATTAGAGAGAGGATTTGTAGAGCGTATTCCATTGAAACCTCACTTTTATAAATTTTGTTAGTTGTAACGTTTTTCTGTTGAGCGATTCAATTGCACTAAAATTATTACTAAAATCATCTTGATATTAAGAATATAACTGATAATTAGTAATTTGAACTTAACCTACAATTTTGATATCAAAATTTAAACTTAAATTCTACATCTATTTGCAAATTCTAAACCAATTAATAAATAATTTTGAATATTTAGATTAAAAGTATTTTAAATAACAATCTCATTTTCAATACTACTTTTCATCTTACTAAAATTATTATAATTAATAATAATAATATCAAAATATTAGGCTAATAAATATCGTATTATCAATTTCCAATTGACAAGTGGATACATAAATGTACGTAATTAATAATAATAATTATACTATGTAATTTCATAGTACTGTTCATGATTCAGGTAGCTTTCTTAGGTGCTTTTCTTCTTCGAAATGCTGTCGCTTGTCGTAAAAGTTCAGCGTTTTCATCTTCAACAACTGAAGGCGCTTCTAGAAGTCTTTTCGGTAGAATAAGTAAACCTATTAGCGTTAGACCTTTAATCAAAACAAATAAATAAAGATGATTATTTCCAGTAAATATTTTGTACGAAAGTTAATGTTACAGAAACAGTTAATACTGGTTAAAGTTTAGAGTCAATTAGGATTTTCCATATTTTTAAGTCCAATACAAGGTTGATTTGAACTTAGTATCATTCATTCATAAATATAATTACGTTATGTTTTTCATTTTAAATTATTTACTCATGATTGGAAGTAATTTTTAGAATTGCCATCTATCATTTTCCTATGTCCACTCAGATGTCAGAAACTACAAGAGATATCAACAAAAATGGTTTTCGGATTTATAATCTACACAAAAAGCTACTGGGCTTCAATTGGGTTTGAAGTTCCGGTTTTAACCGGAAGTGACCTAAAACCAGAAGTCAAGAAATCAAAGTTGGAATTTGGAAACAAAAATAGTGTCATTCAATTCCTCTTAACCCTTTATAGGACAGTACTACGGGAAAAATATACATGTTGTAAAATGTTAAATTTTGTTTTATAGGAACTTGAAGAATGTACTTCTAGTGCCAGAACATTAACATATTTCTTTTTTTTACGTCAAGCCCTGGTAAGTATACTTATCAAGGAATGTTTATTGAAATGGGAATCTCATAATGTTTAGTGGTAAGAATGCTTATTAAAACAACTTGTAGCCCTATATTAAAGAAAAATGTGGCGAATAACTTATTATAACTTTATATTAGCATGAATGCTTGCTTTCCCGTAAAAAGCTGCAATTTTCTAAGCACTGTATAAAAGTAACAACAAAACAATATGGTAGCGTACGCTGGTATGAATCCTTACCACATTCGTGCAACTCAAGAAGCAAATGGTCGCTGGGCGCTTATTTCAATATGTGGATAGCCTACTTACCAGAGAACATCTATAACACCATAAAATGCCAATAGGGTTCAACTGCAAAGCTTATTCCTAAAAAGAATCGACCTTGTAGCCAGTGGTAAGTATACCTACCACAGACCTGTTGTTGTTTAGGTCATCAGCTGAAAGGCTGGTTTGAACCTCTAGAGGCTTTACTAAGTAAAACGAGGAGTGAGGTGGTTTACCAATGCCTTCCTCACTGAATGGAAAAGTACACTTATTAGCATGCCGGGCCCTCTGAAAAGCACATGTTTTCCACTCTGTAAATGACACCTTCACTTCATTCACCACAGGGTCTGGCTGTATAATAAAATTCATTACTTTCAGAGGAGATAACTCTGATTAGTGTCTTTTACACCTCTACCTCTTCTGTTCTTAAATGATTCAGTCATTTAATTGGCTGACCATGTGATAAGAAACAGAACTATTTATTTTAGCCCTGCAACAAACAGATTGAGTGTAAATAATTTGACACTCCACCTGTTCGCACCACAGACCTATAAAGGGTTAAAGAGTAGATACAGAAATCATTAGGTTTCAAGTTCCAGTTTTGACCGGAAGTGGCCCAAAACTGGAAGTCAAAAAAATCAAAGTCAGTAACTACAAGAGATAGCAACAAACGGTTTCCGGATTTGTTATCCACACAAAAAGTTAGTGGGCCTGGATTGGGTTTGACGTTCCTATTTCAAAGGGAAGTGGCCCGAAACTGGAAGTGAACGAATCAAAATCGGACTTTGTAAACAAAAATACTGTCAATCGATTCTTCTTAAAGAGTAGATACAAAAATCATTGGGTTTGAAGTTCTGGTTTTGACCAGAAACCAAGAAATCAATGTCAGAATTTGACAACAAAAGTAGTGTTATTAGATTTCTCTTAAAGAATAGATACAGAAATCACTAATAGTTTTTTGCCGTAAGTCAACAGTAAGCCTTTTTAAAAATGCCATCAGCAATGAGACATGTCTCATAAAAGGGAATTTTCATTACGCATTATTTACTCATGAAATATTTATTTATTTATTTATTGTTGCTAAAATGTACAATGAATCTTATCCTATATTATTTCCTAATACTCGCATTGGTCTAGCCTGTGCGCGGGTATGAGTTGGTTTATATTATTTATTCTATTATAATAACTTTTTATATCTACTCTAAATTTACAAAAAAACAGAAACAAAAATTTACAAGAAAAAACATACAACAAAATTTCCTAACGTAAATTTCCTAACAAAAAAACAGGATAATAGTATAAAAAATAAATAAAAAAATAAAATAAAAATAAAAAAATCATGTAATGGCAAAGGATGAAGCAGACTTTCGATGACAATGTTAACAAAAAAAAAAATATTTTTTTTGCCTTTTTAGCTGACACACGAGAAAGAGCAATTAGTTTGAATACATAGAACTAATTAAATCCTCAGACTGCCCTCTCCCTAAATTAATCAGCCAGTTTGTTACTTTTCTTTTGTATATTTGAGGAGTTACATCAGTCTTTCGGATAGCCTCTGGTAAATTAAGGAATGTGACTGAGGCTATATAATGTGCTGCAGTGCTGTTAATGGTTTTATGCAATCTAGGGGCTTGATATCCAATACGGGTTACAGCTGTGGTATGATAATTATGAGTTATTTTCTGTAGTACAGAAAGTTTATTAGATCTTATGTACAGTAATAAGTTTCTTATGTAAAGTTGCCGAATGTCAAGTACCCGAAATCTACCGTATAATAAATCAGAAGGGAATTGTCTGTCACAATTTAAAGCGCTTTTGATCACAGCTTTCTGAGCCGTTACGAGTGGTTCCAATGTCGAACGGAAGGCCCCACCCCAAGTGATGATTCCGTACTGCAGCACGGATTGTTAAGGCACAATATACCTTTCTTAATATAGGTTAAATTTTTCATTATTTACACTGGCAAGAGAAAATCGTATGATTGTATTTTTTTTTGTTATTCTAAATTCTGTTGAAAGTAACTTTTGCATCACAAATGAAAATGCATACAATAAGTATGCGCTGCAATATTACGCTCTACTGTTCCAGTCTTGAGACAGACAATTCTAAAGTTGTGTTTTAGATTCTCTTGGCTAGAGTATAGAAACCAGGTGTACTCTATCACACTCCAAAATAATCATTTGTTTCTAATTCTGTACAGATAATTTTATGTTTATGTTGAATATTAAATACCAGTTAAGCTGTTTTTAAGCAATTGTGTGTGTACTGCACACTTGATTATTTCTGGCATCAGTTGGATGCACTATATTATACAAAGAGAATCAGTATCGAAGATTCAACTTTTAATATCAAATTTTGATACCGATTTATTTTTTCTAATATCGGTGGCATCAAGAATCAACTTATCGAATCATCACATCCATAAAAGTAAACTTTTGTACATAATCTTCAACAAGGTAATTTATCTGTAAGTAAAAAGTATAAAAAAGTACATACCATTTAATACACATGGAAAAATAACATAGAAATTGAGTGTAGTTGAATGATAATAGAGTGCTTCAGTAAAATACATAATAATTGTTAATAAAAGTGAACAAATCCCCATACTGATTACACTGAAAAATAATACAAAACAAATATTATTAATTTAATACATAACGTTAATAAAATAACTTTACTGTATAATATATTAACATAACTTTAATGTAATTATTTAGGTGGTTGTGACATCGGTTTGATCAAGATTTAGATATAGAGAAAAAATTTAGCAAATTCCAAGCAATGTGCGACAATATTAGTAAAACCCTCAGCAGGAAAACAAGAAAGGCAGGAGGTAAATGCCGAGGCAAGATGGAAATGGCCTTCGGGTGCTTCTTCCGCCTAAAACCAACAAGTGAAATCTTATGGTGGTGGCCGCACTGGAGCCATGATGACTTTTTGAAACCAGGCGTGCATTCTAGCTAACCAACTTGTCGGTCCGGTAGGTGTCAAGGCTGGTGTCATACCCCTGGTGGCGATACTGTTTATTACCTTGACTGAGCTAGTTGGAATGTGCCACCTCCTTCTTGCAGTCTGGCCATAGTGAAACTTGCCTCTCATCAACACTTGCCTCGATGCTTGCCTCTTGCAGTGCGACCGTAGCCTATGGAAGTGAGTTGTGGATTAGTACCCGACTGCAGGAGAGTAGAGTACAGGTGGCAGAGATGCGATTACTGCAAAGAACAAAGGGTTGTAGTCGTATGGACCACCAAAGAAATGAGGACATAAGAACGGAACTGAATGTTTACAACCTGAATGGGAAGATTGCAGATTATCATAATCGATGGAGGGAGCACGTAGAGAGAGTGCCTGAGGGAAGGATCCTCCTCAGTTTTTTCCAATACAGACCAGTGGGAAGGAGAGATGTTGGGAGGCCACGCAAAAGATGGCAATAATTCAATAGTTTGTCGCTGCTGTGAGTCGGAACAGGTGGAAGCTTAATCCTTCGTTGTGAGAAAAAGAAGGAGAAGAAGAAGGAGGAGAAGAAGGAAGAGAAGAAGGGCGAGGAGGAGGAGAAGGAGGAGGAGGAGGAGGCGGAGACTTTAGTTGATTATTATGGTCCTGTAACATGACTTGTAAATAAATCTTGAACATGAAATTTGTAATACAGCACCATAATAAACAGGGTGGTGCAAAAGTCACTTGACACTTGTTTACAAAAGTACTGAATTAATTCAATTTATTATAGACAATAAGTACCTACAATTTTTTTTTTATGTGTTGAAATTGCTTTCCATCTTCATTAATGCATTTTTTAAAAATCTTTTGGAAACACTGTTAAAGTACACTCTATGACAAAAATCTGTGATACAACCCAAACCATGGGGTGTATTGTAGATGTAATCTTTCAGTTGTCAGTAATATTTAGCTTTCTAGAATAAAAAAAATTCCTTGATTCTACCCTAAACGAAAAACTTCCATTGGAGTAATATCTGGTGAATGAGGGATCATGTAAATATCTGCCCGCTGAACAATCACTCTTCTGTTAAACGCCTCATATAAATAGTCGCAAACTGAAACAGCATAATGTCCATGTAGTGCGAGCATTTTGGAAATAAATGACTTGATGTTTTCAGCACATGTTATGAGTCCTGGTAAAATTGCCAATATTTTGTAATACCAACATCACGGACTGAAATTATTGTATGTAGGCTATTACATTTTGCTATTCAAATCATTACTTTTACATATTGTTCAGTAACTTTTGTGCCACCCTGTAATAGACGGTTTATCTGTGAAAAATTTCTGAATTTTAAACTTTTTCCCAACAAAGATATAGGGTGTCAAAATTTTAATGTTTTCAAATTTTACATTTTTGAAAAATTATATCTAGTAAAGGAAGCAAATCTGTGTTGAATTTTTTTTGTAAATTCAGTATATTTAGTTATAAGAAAGTACGCTTCTCTAAAACATTTCGATACAGAATACAATAATAAAAATAAAAAAAATATTTACGACAGTAAGACAAGCAGAGCTTTTTGGTGATTGTATCTAGTGATGTTATTAACCTATTTTCCACCAAAAATTTCCAAATCATATTATAAGAAACAAAACCGACAAATTTTATTTATTTATTTTTTATTATTTTTAGTAAGATCTTCACCATCGTCTTTTTTGTATTTCTTCGTAGAAAAATAAATAAGTAAATACTTTTATAGTTTGCTTACTTAAAGAATATTTACTACTATTATTTTTGTAAAAAAATAAACAAAGATAGTGAATCTATTTATAATGAAATAAATAAATCTACAACCAAATCACTTACGGTTTGTAATGTATGAAAACAGTACAGTGTATTAAAGCAATTGCTTTCAATATTGAATACATTCCAAGGACTCTTGGCAGTGTGGGATCTTCTGAAATAATATAAATAACTTATTATTAGACTATAAATAATAACATTCACTTCAAATATGAATGAACATTCATTGTCCTGATACTACATCAAGACAAACACAAAACTACTACATCACACAAAAAATCTATTCTAAAATAGTAATACTATCTTAGAATAGGTACATTGATATCATAAATTAATTAAGTACTGCACAATTGTTGGTGTTATTAAATCTGTACCTTAGAACAAGAACAACCAATGTCATTCTTTTACAAAAAAAATCTGGTGTGAAACACTCACACAACTTTCTTTTGCCAATGCAAATAATTAACAATAAACCTAACATTAGTAATAAAACATTAGAAATAAACAAAAAACTAACCTAACAAAACATAACCTTATTTTAATCATGAGTAAAAGACGCAAAATGAAAATCGAACTCCGTTTGGCTTAAAAATACGGAAAATCACTCTTTTACGCTAAACTAGGCTCTGTAGAGAAAAATGCTTTAAATAAAAGTTGTAAATCTTTTTATTTCCTATAAAATTTATTATATATACTTTTGTCGTAAAATGCATTCTAAGGTCGAAATCTTAAAAAAAATCGATTTTTCATACGTTTTTGTGAAAAAAAATCAGAAAATCGCTATATACTGCTAAACTAAGCGTTATACAAAAAAATGTTTGAAATTAAAGTTGTAGAATTTTAAATTCTCTACAACTTTATTATATAAATTTTTGCACTAAATTGCATATTAAAGCCGTAATCTTAAAAAAACTATGTTTTTATGAGAAAACAGGCTCACCAAGAATTTCAGCAAACATGACACCTACCCTATCTTGTACAGAATAAAAAATTTAGTAAACCAGGTGATTTTAAAAAAAATCGTAGGACCAGTTTTTGAGAAAATCGCAAAAAAGTGAAAAATTATAAGAATAAACTACTACTTCCAGTTGACCGATTTTGATGAAAATGTTCGTGTCGGGTCCGGTAGTGGTATGTTCAAGTTTCAAGTTCGTACGTTGTTCCGTTCTTGAGACATTCTGTTCACACACACACACACACACACACACACAGACCAATCGCTAAAAACATGTTTTTTGGGTTCAGGGGGTCTGAAAACGTGTAGATCCGGTGAAAACTTGATTTCGAAAAATCGACTTGAAAACAATACTTTCCTTCCTATATATTCATATAGGCAAGAGAAAGTAAAATGAGTTAAACACGTTATCAATGTAATTTTTTGTATCCTTTTTAATGCAAGAACAACCAATGTCCATTATGTATAGTTTATGAGATATTGCATGTATTTATTACTAATGTTAGTCAGCTGCGTGAAAAATATTATTGTAAGGACAACCAAACACAACATTGGTTCTCAGATACCATAATTTCTTCATGCAAAAACAACCAAAGTCATAATTGGTTATGATTGCAAAAAAAAATTTCTAAATGAAGTTCGTTAGCAATAAGAACCAATGTTGACATTGGTTGTTTTTGCAGTGACTTTTCTTAATTTTTGCTGCCATTGTAGTTGACTTAGGTGGAATTACTGGTGTTGTTTAAAATTTTGCACAAATCTTCCTCTGCTCTTTTCTCAAAACTGTTTTTTGACATTGGTTGTTCTTGTTCTAAGGTACAGATATATTTATAAAGAAATCTACAAAATTATATTTACAATTGTACCGGCACTGTAAACCTGTTGTTAAAATCAGTGGGGTTTCTTAGATAAATAAATGTTGTTGTATAGGTCATCAGCCAAAAAATCTGGTGTGAACCTCTATTTTTTTACATCTGTTTTGCAATTGCTGCTAATGCAGATGGTGAAAAGGATGGTACATGAAGTGAGTGATGAAACAATGCCAGACCTGCTAGGGAATCGAACCCAGGACACCAGGTAGCGCTGACTATGCCAATGGGTCGGCTTTTGAACCTCTAGAGGCTTTACTATGTAAAACAAGGAGTGAGGTGGTTTACCTTTGCCTTCCTCACTGAGTTGATAAATATACTTATCAGCATGCCTGGTCCTTTGAAAAGCATCTACATTACACCTTCCAAATGATATATAGTCACTTCATTCACCACATGGTCTGGCTGTATAATGAAATTCATTGCTTTCAGAGGAGATAACTATGACTTGTGTCTTTTACACCTCTACCTCTTCTGTTGTTAAATGCTAGTCATTTAATTGGCTGACCGCGTGATAAGAAACACAACTATTTTTTTTAGTAACTTCAGAATTTGTAACCATAACGGGACCCAACACAAACATTTTTACTAAAATCAGTCAAGTGGAAGTAATAGTTTATTTGTGCAATTTTATCAAAAACGACTCCAACAATTTTTCTCTAATCAGCTCATTTACTGCATTTTTTATACTGTAGTGATAGGATAAGTGCCATGTCTGCTGAAATTCGTGGGAGGGCTGTACTCTTATGGCAATTTTTTTTTAAATATTGCAGCCTTTATATGCATTTTACGACAAAAGTATAAATATAACAGCTAAAGTTAAAGAAAATTTTAAAAATTTACAACTTGTATTTCTAAGCTTTTTTTCTACATAGTCTAGTTTAGCATACATTATCGATTTTCCATATTTTTAAATTCTACAGAGGTTGATATTCATTTTTCATAATTTACTCATGATTAAAATTAATTTTACATCGTTTACTCATGATTAAACATAGGTTATATAGTTTATTATGGCAAGAGAAAGTTGTATGAGTGTTTCACACTAATTTTCTTAAAATTTATTTTATATTTTTTTATAATATGATATAAAGATGAAAAAATGCAAGACTTGACTGGGAATTGAACCCTCGACCCCAGGTAAGAAACCACTTGTTGACCACTACACCGAAAGGTATTTATGGATTTTTTAATGTCTACAGATTTATGAGATAGTCTTAGCTCTAAAATTCAGAGAAGAACTGAAGATTCGCTGATTTTTCAAAATGGTATAATTTCATCCGAAAAGTAAAAATTTACTACTGGTGTTCTTTGCTGAGGCTACAAGGTAATTAAGCCCTGTAGTTCTGCAGTTCATAAACAGTGAATACACAATAGATATTGTAGTACATACTGTAATTAGACTAATAAATGAGTGACTATCGGTTATGATGATGCTCTACATGAAACAAGATTCTAATTAACGAGGTCTAAAATGTTGAGGAAGCATTTTATTTGTTTATTGATCACATACCTTAGACTAAGTATACACTCTATAACCAGACATAAGTAGCAAAAAATAAATGAGCTAGATATAACCCAGACACTATTGATTTTTTACTTAATTTCACAGAGTAAGAATTACTGTACACAGAAAATTTTGACACTAAATTGATGGTTAAACTAGGGTTTACTTAATTTCACAGAGTAAGAATTACTGTACATAGAAAATTTTGACACTAAATTGATGGTTAAGCTAGGGTGAGCTCTGTAGAAATAAATGAATAAATAAAACTGCTTGAAATAAATGAAGTAGATTTTTTATTTCTGATAACTTTTTTTTTTAATTTTTTAACGTCGCATTAACTGCAAGGTCATTAGCAACGACGTTGGGGTGTAATTGTGCGTAATGAGAATGAAATGAATTTTTTTAATTTACGAAAATATGCCGTGCCTGAGTGGGATTTGAACCCAGGACCGCATGATGAGAGGCGAGCACGTTACCAACTACGCCAATGAGGCCGGCAACTTTTATTACCGATAACTTTTATTACGTATACTTTTGTCATAAAATCTATATTAAGGCTAAATCTTAAAAAATCACATTTTTTTACCAAATTTAAGAGCAAAATACAGAGAATTACTAAATTGATGCTAAACTATGCGTTGTAGAAAAAACAGTTTGAAGTAAAAGTTGTAGGTTTTTTAATTTACTACAATTTTAATTACTGTATGTACATTTTTCATCTAAAACTCATGAAATGGATATTAAGACACCAATTTAAAAAAAAAAGTTTTACCATAAGAACACAGCTTTCCTAAGAATGTCAGCAGACAAGGCGCTTATCCTATCAAGTAGAGCATTAAAAATTCAGTAAATGAGGCCTTATTTTGGAAATGACTTTTGGACTTCTTCAATCTATAGTTGCTTAGGTCATCAGCCGAAAGGTTGGTTTAAACCTCTAGAGGCTGTACTAAGTAAAACAAAGAGCCAGGTGGTTTATGTTTGCCTTCCTCACTGAGTGGAAAAATGTGTTTATCAGCATGGCAGACTCTCTGAAAAGCATTTACTTTCCATCCTACAAGACACCTTCACTTCATTCACCAAAGAGTCTGGCTGTATAATGAAATTCATTACTTTCAGAGGCCATGACTCTGACTATTGTCATTTACACCTCTACCTCTTCTGTTCTTAAATGTTTCAGTCATATAATTGGCATGTGATAAGAAACAGAACTATTTTTTGTAACCCTAGAACTAGCACATTGAACGCAAATAATTTAACACTCCACCTGCCTTTTATGGGCTTAAATTTGTAGTAGGCCTACAATGGAATTTTTTGAAGGTAGACTCCCCCTTAATTTTTTATTTATAGGAGTAGAACCAAAGGGGGTGTTGTTTAGACCATCAGCCGAAAGGCTGGTCTGAACCTCTTGAGGCTTTACTAAGTAAAATGAAGAGTGAGGTGGTTTACATTTGCCTTCTTCACTGAGTGGAAAAATATGTTTATCAGCATGCCAGGCCCTCTGAAAAGCATTTACTTTCCATCCTACAAGACACCGTCACTTGACTCACCAAAGAGCCTGGCTATATAATGAAAATCATTATTTTCAGAGGCGATAACTCTGACTAGTGTCATTTACACCTCTACCCCTTCTGTTCTTAAATGCTTCACTCATATTATTGGCATGTGATAAGAAACAGAACTATTTTTTGTAGCCCTAGAACTAGCAGATGGAGTGTAAATAATTTAACACTTCACCTGCCTGTTATGGACTTAAATTTGTAGTATAATGACATTTTTCGAACGTAGACTTCCTCCTTAATTTTTTATTTATAGGTGAAGAACCAAAGGGGTTGTTGTTTAGGTCATCTACCGAAAGGCTGGTTTGAACCTCTAGATGCTTTACTAAGTAAGAAGAGGAGTGAGACGGTTTACCATTGCCTTCCTCACTGAGTGGAAAAGTATGTTTATCAACATGCCCGGCCATCTGAAAAGCATCTTCTTTCCACCCTGCAAATGACACCTTTACTTTGTTCACCACAGTATAATGAAATTCAGCACTCTTAGAGGAGATAACTCTGACTAATGCCTTTTACTCCTCTACCGCTTCTGTGTTAAATGCTTCAGTCATATAATTGGATGATCATGTGAAAAGAAACAAAACTAATTTTGGAGCCCTGGAGCTAGCAGATCGAGTGCAAATAATTTAACTCTCCACCAGGCCTGTTATGGAATATGGGATTATCATAGCCTAGAAAGTTTTATAAAAATTGTCTCAGGTTAAGGGGAGATGGCACGATGGGTTAAACTCAAAATTTTGATTTTTGTTTTTTATGTTTTTCAATAGTTTAGACCTAAATTAGGTTTTTATCAGGTTTACACAGAAAAATTATCATGTTACTAAGAATGAATATTTTTCATAATTTTATACTGCTCGTTTTAGTGCAAAGAGAATTTTAGTTTTTAAAATATCTGCATTGCTGTTTTTTGTATTCTCAGCAGCTGTTGTTTCAGCTTTCTAAACAACTGTTGATGGGAAATTTACTTGTTTGTGTATTTTTTTTTTGATTTGTGCCTTCGAATTTCTTGCGTTTTCCCGTAAATTTAGATTTTTAACACTAGGTACATTTTCTCAGAAACCAATAAACCTAGCAGGCTGAAATTTTTACCAGTTAATTATCTTGTATATCCACATATACCGACATTTATATGACTTCCTCAGGTGCTCCAAAAATTAGTAATACGCAAAAAATGTATAAAACAATTTGTAAAAATTTTATGTTATTCGTAATTTTTTTTAAAAATCGTATGGTTTAAAGATTAAATTGAAAAATTGTCAGTAGCTCGAGAAGAAACCCGACATCTATAGTGTGTTAAGTTCAGTTTCCCTATCTTTTATCAATCCTATGAAAAATGTACCTAAAAATAGCAAATTTAACATCGGCGGGATACAAAGTACAGTCTACCCTTAACATATTATTTTACATAATATGTTTATGTAATAAAAAATATAGATTTAAAAACACAAATGGTTTGGAATAAAGAATGTATAGTATTTATTTTTTTGTCATCAGTCTCTCGACTGGTTTGATGCAGTTCTCCAACCTGTTCTATCTTGCACAAGTCGTTTCATATCTACATACCTGTAACACCCTACATCTTTTGTAATTTGCTTTATATATTCTAATCTTTTCCTCCCTCTACAATTTACTCCCTCAATATTACCCTCCATTATTAATAGCCCAATACCTGGATGTCTTAGGTTATGCCCCACTAGCCTATCCCTTCTTTTGGTAAGATTCTTCCACATACTTATTTTTTCATCCACTCGCCTAAGAACCGCTAAATTACTTATTTTGTCCACCCACCTAATCTTTAACATTTTCCTATAACACCATATTTCAAAAGCTTCTATCCCCTTCTTTTCTACAGCCCCTATCACCCACGTTTCACTTCCGTATAATACTACACTCCAAACATAATGTTTTAAGAAATTTTTCCTAATCTGTAAATCAATGTTTGTAGTCAGTAAGCTGTTTTTCATTTCAAAAAAAAATGTATAATGTATTATACATTTAAATTATAATGTAAATGTATAAAGTAAAAATGTATTTTTTTTAAAAAAAAGAATGTGTAGTGAAGGAATAAAGAATGTATAGTATAAAAGATAGAATAATAAACTTTGATAAAACCAGTACATGAGTAATTTAACGCTATGTAGTTAAGCCTATTAATATTACAGTATTAATAGTACAAAAGAAAGACAGATGCCTACATGTTATTATTTATACACTTAATAAAAAAACTAGCTTGGCAGATTATAAAAATATTTTCATCTTCATTTATCTAGTCAAACATCTCAGTTTGAGGTCTCTATAACCACTGCCACGTTCCTATTCATTAACCACAGTCAAAAAAAAAGAAACTAATTTAGACGTTTTAATTTAGTACATCCTAATTTTTACTTCTACAACTACTGCATGTTTAAGTGTGCATGTGCGTGCGTGCGTATGTGCGCTCATACAACATTTAGTAGACCTACCGTACCGGTCATTACGAAAAATAACATAAATATTATTTGGTTGGCTCAAATGGTACATTTAAATTTGATGCATGAACAATCTAGATTTCCTACTTTGAAAAGTTACGACATTTTTTCAAACTTAAAGAATAATTTATTTTTACAGTTAAGTCAATTGAATATTTGTGTTGTTGTTTAGGTCATCAGCCAAAAGGCTGGTTTGAACCTGTAGAGGTTTTACTAAGTAAAACGAGGAGTGAGGTGGTTTACAAATGCCTTCCTCACTGAATGGAAAAGTACACTTATTAGCATGCCGGGCCCTCTGAAAAGCACATATTTTCCACTCCGTAAATGACACCTTCACTTCATTCACCACAGGGTCTGGCTGTATAATAAAATTCATTACTTTCAGAGGAGATAACTCTGATTAGTGTCTTTTACACCTCTACCTCTTCTGTTCTTAAATGATTCAGTCATTTAATTGGCTGACCATGTGATAAGAAACAGAACTATTTATTTTAGCCCTGCAACGAACAGATTGAGTGTAAATAATTTGACACTCTACCTGTCTGTTATGGGCAGAATTGAATATTATGACTTATAAATCTTTAGAAATTTTTTCAGAGATTTAATATTCTTGGTCACATCTGAAAATTTTTCATCACTCATTTTCATGTATTACCCTTCATCTGAATTATCATTAACATGCAAAAAGTCAGACAAAAAATCTGGTGTGGAACACTCACACAACTGTCTCTTGCCAATGCAAATAATTAACATAATCTAACATTAGTAATAAAACATTAAAAATAATCGAAAAAACTAACCTCAAAAAACATAAATTAATCATGAGTAAAAGACGTAAAGTAAAAATCAACCTCAGTTTAGCTTAACTAGCCTCTGTAGAGAAAAATGCTCAATGTAAAAGTTGTAATCTTTTAATTTCCTATAAATTTGATTATATACACTTTTGTCGTAAAATGCATACTAAGGCTGAAATCTTAAAAAAATTGATTTTTCACATGTTTTCGTGAGAAAAAAACAGAAAATTGCTAATTACCGCTAAAATAAGCGTTATACAAAAACCGTTTGAAATAAAAGTTGTAGGATTTTAAATTCTCTACAACTTTTATTACATAAATTTTTGCGCTAAAATGCATATTAAAGTCGCAATCTTAAAACAAAAGTTTTTTTATGTGAAAACAGCCTCACCAAGAATTTCAGCAAACATGGCGCCTACCCTATCTTGCAGAGGATAAAAAATTTAGTAGACCAGGTGATTTTTTAAAAAAATCGTAGGACCAGTTCTTGAGAAAATCACAAAAAAGTGAAAAATTACACGAATAAACTACTACTTCTGGTTGACCGATTTTGATGAAAATGTTCGTGTCGGGTCCACTAGTGGTATGTAACTAAAGTTTTAAGTTTCAAGTTCATACGATGTTCTGTTCTTGAGACATTTTGTATACACACACACACACACACACAAACACATTTATTGCTAAAAACATGTTTTTAGGGTTCAGGGGGTCTGAAAACGTGTAGATCCGGTGAAAACTCAATTTCGAAAAATCGACATGAAAACAATACTTTCCTTCCTACATATTCATATAGGCAAGAGAAAGTAAAAACATTACACAAAATTTTGCAAATATTATGAATTTCATTAAACAACCAGATCTTATCACAAATGAAATCAAAGTACATGTTATAATACATGTTAAAATGTACATATAAAATTACTATATTATGTATTACATAATATATAATAATATTTATATGTAATAATATATACGTATTACATAATCTGTAATTACATGATATTATTATGTTACAAAATGTACATATATTTAAATTGAAATCTCCATTATCACAATTTTTCCCCGCGTAGCGAGCCAAATTTAGACCACAAGATGTGCCTTTAGACGTTTCTAGAAGCTCTCTTTGCAGTCCATATTCTCAGTATTCATTCACTCAAGGCATTTCTCCTTTCATTTGTCCAACCAGTGAACTGTTTTTTCTTCAGGCAAGCCCTTAACGTTCATAATTAGTTGCCTGAATTTGTTTCGGTTCATAAGTTTTCTCAGTTTTCTCAATATCTTTTCTGACATCTTTAAACCATTTATCCCAACACCTTAGTCTATTGTTTAGTGTCGTAAAAATCATTTTCATCAACCGGTTGTCATCCATTCTATACAGGTGTCCATAAACCATTATCACAATATGTAAAATAAAATAAAAATACTATATTGATAAACACTACGCTAAATTGTTTGAACAAAAAATTACTTATAAAGGAAGAAAGTATACCAATTAACAAGTTATATTAATCTATATTGTTTAAAAAAAATGGCTGCCTCAGTAGCATATAAGCCAAAAAACGTGGATTCCCGGCTAGGGTCTGGAAATCTTCACAGTTAAAACCCACTGTTCTAGATACATAACGCTCCATGGTCGGTAATAACTACCAGTTGATGCGACTTTAAATAAACTAACAAAAAAATTTATGAATCATTTCAGAGCAAGTAAGAAAGCATTCCTGTCTAAATAAATGTTCATTTAAATTTTGTATTTTTGGAAAAATATTATTAGGGTCACACTCATTGAAGGGTGTAAAAAATAATTTAGGAATATTTTAGCCAGCGCACAATGTAATGGTCAGCACAACTGGCGTTTATGCCAGCGATCCTGGGTTTGATTCCCAGTTCGATCTGCCAATTTTCCTTGCTTATTTTCACCTGTCATCCTTCTCATTTGTAAAACAGTTGGACAGAAAACAAAAAAAATATTGGAATATTTTGTAAAACAGTCATTGACTATTTTAGTATATTTACAACAGAGAACTATTTTATCAAAAGTAATATTTATTGGAAAGCAATCCAAATAATTAAAACATAAAAAAATTCCTGTATAGTTCAAACAATATGAAACTTCTTTCTGTGAAGTAAACTGTTTACTTAAGTAAAAGAAACGATTGTATATTAATTCATTTGTTCTATCATACCCCTGGATATAACTATTACTATTACAGACATCCACACAATTCAGAAAAACCAATTCAAAATTTTGCCTTAATTCGCTATAATTACATATTATTACTTTAAATAGTCAATTATTTTCTATTCGAAGAAAATCAACCCTAGAAAAACTATTCATAAATAGTATTCTATGTAAACCTATTTCTAACAAAAATTATCTTTTTTATTTTCTCATATTTGAAATAATAATTAATTATAATTTATACCCATTTAAGTTGCTTACTGTTCCATCACTCTAAATTTTTCAGGTGATAATGTATGTTAGGCAAAATACTTTTATGCAAAATTTCAAATTCCACTATTTTAACACAAGAAACAAAAATGATTTGAACAGAAACCTAATTATGCGGGGAGAAAATATATCAATAAATTACCCCAATTTTTAAAATATTGTGATAATTTTCATTTCTTTAAAATAAATCTGAAAAATTACTTGATTGGTGAAACTTTTTATAGCATACAAGAATATCTTTCTAAATAGCAATTAATAGATCAATGTGTGATTGAAATTATGTATTTCAGGTTTATAACTTCTTGACATATCCAGACAGACAGACAGACACACAATCCAGTAAAAACCAATTTTAAATTTTGTCTTAATTCGCTAAATTTAATTACACATTATTACTTTAAAAAGTCAAATATTTTTCTATTCGAAGAAAATCAACCCTAGAAAAACTATTCATAAATAGTATTCTGTGTAAACCTATTTCTAACAAAAATTATAGCTCTCTCAGGAGTATCCTGAATGTATTAAAAAAAAAATTGCATTTGACATTAACGATTAAATTGTCTGTGTTAACGAAATTAAAAAATTAAATAAGTTTCCCAAACATTAAAATCATGCACTCACAACACAATGGTTTTTAAACATTCCAGAAATAAAATTCTTAAAATTTACATTTCAAAAAATTAAAACAGTTGACAATAACCAATGTGGATATTTTTCGACATTCAACATACCACCTACCAAACCTTAAAAGTTTCCTTTTTACTTTCTCTTGCCAATATGAATATATAGGAAGGAAAGTATTGTTTTCAAGTCGATTTTTTGAAATGAGTTTTCACCGGATCTACACGTTTTCAGACCCCTGAACCCAAAATACATGTTTTTAGCGATTGGTCTGTGTGTGTGTGTGTGTGTGTGTGTGTGTGTGTGTGTGTGTGTGTGTGCGTGCGTGCGTGCGTGCGTGCGTGCGTGCGTGCGTGCGTGTGTGTGTGTGTCTGTGAACAAAATATCTTCGCCTGGTTTACTAAATTTTTTTATGCTCTACAAGATAGGGTAAGATAGGGCGCTATGTCTGCTGAAATTCTTGGAGAGGCTATTTTCACGTAAAAAAATTGTTTTTATAAGATTGCGACTTAAATATGCATTTTAGCGTAAAAATTTATCTAGTAAAAGTTGTAGAGAATTTAGAATCCTACAACTTTTATTTTAAACGTTTTTTTGTATAACGCTTAGTTCAGCGGTAATTAGCGATTTTCTGTTTTCTCACGAAAACGTGTAAAAAAATTGATTCTTTTTAAATTTCAGCCTTAGCATGCATTTTACGACATAAGTGTATTATAATTAAATTTATAGGAAATTAAAAGATCTACAACTTTTATTTAAAACATTTTTCTCTACAGAGCCTAGTTTAGCGAGTAAGAGTGATTTTCCGTATTTTTAAGCCAAACTGAGGTTGATTTTCATTTTGCGTCTTTCACTCACGATTAAAATTAGGTTATGTTTATTGAGGTTAGTTTTTTGTTTATTTCTAATGTTTTATTACAAATGTTAGGTTATAATGGTAATTACTAGGCAAGTGAAAGTTGTGTGAGTGTTTCACAACAAATTTTTTTAAATAAATTTTATTGTACTAAGATTTGCAATCTTAATGCAATTTAATGCGATTTTATAGAATAAAAGGTAAATATAGTGAAAAAATTTATACTTACTTTGAGCCATTAACTGGTCACTTTCCATGTACGAATATTCTCCAAGAAAACAACGTTTTTCAATAAAAGAACGAACTGCAACTCCTAAATCCATAAAAGCGACGAATGCAATCCATCCACGGAAAGCGTACATTAATTTCTGATCAATCATTTTTTTAAATACCCTATATCAATTTTGAATTTATAGGTTATATAACATGCTGTTTTACCGCATTGTAAAAAATTAATAAAATTAACATAACATTATTATCTATCAATAAATAACATTTTATGCTTTCGTTTAATAAGTCAATAAATTTAAAATAAAACACGTTCACCGGTAAAATGACAGCTAAATATTTGTTTAATAGGTTATCTTTTAAGTTTGTCAAATTATTTCATCTTTCTATTTAAAAACATGGTTACCGTTACAAAATCTAAGGTATTCTATTAATTACATAAAACATTTTAATTAATTATTTAATAATCCATCCAGATTAATTGTCTAATTTAACAATAAAACAAGAGTATTTAACATTTAACAACTGTTTTAAATGAAAAGTTATTTTTGCATTAAGCTCTAACCACACTAGACACAGCACTTTGACAGTATGTATTGTAAAATGATGTACGCATGCGTTGTTCTCCCACCTATTCCACAAACAGAATTGGTGGTCGCAATCCCCTGTATAGCGGGGGGAGGAATTCTCTCGTAAAAGAATCAATATAAATAGCAGGTGCATAGTTTTACTATAAATTACTCTAAAACATAAACAAATATAAACGAATATTTGAATAAATTCCTTTTTATCTAACTACTCCGTAACCGCAGTAAGAAATATTCATTTCAACTAAAAACTTGTGTTGAAATTTATTCTAAGTTTAATATTTCGTCCTTGTAACAGAATTTAATCAAACAGTTCGGTTATACTTAAAACGTAATAAATTAAATTTATAATTTTGGCAATGTAATCATTTTAACTCATTATAAAATTCGATTCATGGGAAGAAAAGTGATAGTTATATAATTTATTCTACTAATTCCATAATCTTGTTTAATTTTTTCTTTACCTATTTTTGGCATTAAAATGTAACTATATTTTGTTTAATTTTCACTTTGACTAAAAACGTGACAATCCATTGATGTCAGCTTTAGATAATCTACCGTACCAACAAGATTATATAAAGTAATAAAGTACTAGTAATAAAGTAATAGTAAGTAAAGTACAGTAAAGTAATAGTAATAGTAATAAAGTTCTATAAAGTAATAAAATAGTGTTCTTTTTAATGAAAAAACCCGCCTCTCATCATGCGGTCTTGGGTTCGAATCCCATTCAGCCACGACATAATTTCATACGTTACAAAAAATCATTTCATCCTTCACCGTCTGCATTAGCAGTAATAGCAGAACAGTCGGACGACGTTAAACCAAAAAAAAGATGAATGAAAGTGAGAGAGTGAGTGTTGGTCAGTGACAGCGTGAGGGGAATTAGGCTACGGTTCTCTTCCACGCCCCGCTGACAGTATGTAATTTTTTTTTAACCCGACATTTCCCTTGTAGTATTATATAAACAGTTCCGAGGGAGGTGGAGGGTTGTTTGCTGATGTCGGATCAAGTGGCCAGGCGGCGGGTTTTTGGTTGTTAAGGCGGTTGCGGCCTCTTTGGGGCTGGACGAGGACGCCTCAATTGAGTCCAACACTACTTCCCCCAACGTGAGGGAGTGAACATGAATTTTTCTCACCGCCTCGGAAAAAACCAAAAAAAAGTAAAAAAATCTGGTGTGAAACACTCACACAACTTTCTCTTGCCAATGCAAATAATTAACAATAAACCTAACATTAGTATTAAAACATTAGAAATGAACAAAAACTAACCTCAAAAACATAACCTTATTTTAATCATGAGTGAATGACGCAAAATGACAATCGAACTCAGTTTGGCTTAAAAATACGGAAAATCACGCTTTCACGCTAAACTAGGCTCTGTAGAGAAAAATGCTCTAAACAAAAGTTGTAGATCTTTTAATTTTCTATAAATTTAATTATATACACTTTTGTCGTAAAATGCATACTAAGACCGAAATGTTAAAAAAATCGATTTTTCTCACGTTTTCGTGAGAAAAA
Organism: Catonia carolina; assembly: GCA_035578175.1. Taxonomy (NCBI): domain Eukaryota; kingdom Metazoa; phylum Arthropoda; class Insecta; order Hemiptera; family Achilidae; genus Catonia; species Catonia carolina. Next base: position 27,947,392 of record JAQMRL010000010.1, on the reverse strand, counting down.
AAACAGAAAATCGCAAATTACCGCTAAACTAAGCGTTATACAAAAAAATGTTTGAAACAGAAGTTGTAGGTTTTTAAATTCTCTACAACTTTTATTATATAAGTTTTTGCGCTAAAATTTATATTAAAGCCGTTATCTTAAAAAAACAACGTTTTTACGTGAAAACAGCCTCACCGAGAATTTCAGCAAACATGGCGCCTACCCTATCTTGTAGAGAATAAAAAATTGAGTAAAATAGGCGATTTTTAAAAAAATCGTAGGACCAGTTTTTGAGAAAATCGCAAAAAACTGAAAAATTATACGAATAAACTACTACTTCCGGTTGACCGATTTTGATGAAAATGTTCGTGTCGCGTCCGGTAGTGGTATGTAACTTAAGTTTCAAGTTTCAAGTTCGTACGATGTTCCGTTCTTGAGATATTCTGTTCACACACAGACACACACACACACACACACACACACACACACAGACCAATCGCTAAAAACATGTTTTTTGGGTTCAGGGGGTCTGAAAACGTAGGTATAGATCCGGTGAAAACTCGATTTCGAAAAATCGACATGAAAACAATACTTTCCTTCCTATATATTCATATAGGCAAGAGAAAGTAAAAACATGTATTAAAACATGTATAAAAAATTAAATTATGTAAAAACATGTATTAAAACATGTATAAAAAATTAAATTATAACATGTATAAAAACATGTATATCAGTCCTTCAGGTTTAACGTTGGGGGACCGCTAATTAACAGAATAGAACTTAGTTGTATTATTTGGCGGTACCCCGAAGCGAAAATTTTAAGTTGATTGTAAAAAAAAAAATTCTAAAAAATTATTTATTTTTGTAATATAATTTTACAACACTTAAACTAAAAAAATATAAACCATATAATAAACATTGTTCTATAGTACTACAAAAAATTACCAGAGTACTGTCTTGTTTTACTTTTGATAACACAAAAGTTATTTACAGCATTTAGACAGTACAGTTATTTTATTTTTAGATCCCTTTTTAAAGCAGATATTTTAGTCTCTTAATTTTTATATATGTATTTGTTACTTCCTGTTACCTTTCATCAGGTGTTCTTAACCATTTAAAATAATACATTATTTTATAACCACAACTTATTTATTTTTTTTAATTTTATGGTCATAAGGACATGATACCTTATGTAGAAATTCTAATCAAAACACGAGTTAAAAATTTAATGTTATTTTATTTCACCGTTTATTAGGACTTAAATAAAATTATTAGATGTTCTGTGATATATGTATTTAAATTAACTCATTACGAACCAATTACAGAAAAGGACGTACAATTTTTTAATTTATAAACAATTTTGAAAACCATAGGGTTTCACCTGCATCTTTTAAATTTTATAGGCGAGCATTTTCAAGTTTAAAGAAATCTTCAAGCTGAAGTATTAAACATAATTGTTTGGAAACAAGGTGTAAATACAGTACTTGACTTTATGATTGGAAATTTAATATTTTCAATTTGAAAATTCTTTTTAAAAAATTGTTTATTTTTTAAACATAGTAGGTAAATACTTGCAGATAGAACCTTTTGGGTCTAGAAATTTACAAATATATTAGTTCCAAAACAATTCTTAAATAAAATGTTCAAATATTTCCCATCAATCATGTAAAAAAAATGTAAGATTTTTATTTCAAACATTTTTTCTACAATGCTTAGTTTAGTGTCAATTAGTGATTTTCTGTATTTTGTCCATCAAAATCTGTTAAAAATCAATTTTTTTTAAGATTTTGACTTAAGTATCGATTTTACAACACAAGTGTATAAATCAAAGTTGTTGTTGTTTAGGTCATCAGCTGAAAGGTTGGTTTGAACCTCTAGACTCTAGAGGCTTTACTAAGTAAAACGGGGAGTGAGGTGGTTTACAATTGCCTTCCTCACTGAGTGGAAAAGTAGCCTATGCTTATCAGCATGCCACGCCCTCTGAAAAGCACCTACTTTCCACCCTACAAATGACACCTTCTTTTCACTCACCACAGGGTCTGGCTGTATAATGAAATTCATTACTTTCAAAGGAGATAACAGTGACTAGATTTTACACACCAGCTGTCGTTAAGGGGATAAATCAAAGTTCAAGGAAATTAAAAAACCTAAAACTTTTATTTCAAGCTTTTTTTATACATAGCCTAGTTTAGCATCAATTATTGATTTTCTGTATTTGTTAATCCTAAAGAGGTTGATTTGTATTTTGTTTCATTCACTCATGATTAATATTAGACTATATTTTTACTTTCTCTTGCCTATATGAATGTATAGGAAGGAAAGTATTGTTTTCATGTTGATTTTTCAAAATCGAGTTTTCACCAGATCTACACATTTTCAGACCCCCTGAACCCAAAAAACATCTTTTTAGCAATTGGTCTGTGTGTGTGAACAGAATATCTCAAGAACGGAACCTCGTACGAACTTGAAACTTAAGTTACATACCACTACTGGACCCGACATGAACATTTTCATCAAAATTGGTCTACAGGAAGTAGTAGTTTATTTGTGTAATTTTTCACTTTTTTGCGATTTTCTCAAAAACTGGTCCTACGATTTTTTTAAAATCACCTGGTTTACTAAATTTTTTATGTTCTACAAGATAGGGTAGGCGCCATGTTTGCTGAAATTCTTGGTGAGGCTGTTTTCATGAAAAAAAATTGTTTTTTTAAGATTACGACTTTAATATGCATTTTAGCGGAAAAATTTATATAATAAAAGTTGTAGAAAATTTAAAAGCCTACAAGTTTTATTTCAAACATTCTTTTGTGTAATGCTTAGTTTAGCAGTAATTAGCGATTTTGTGTTTTTTCTCACGAAAACATGTGAAAAATTGATTTTTTTTAAAAGATTTCAGCCTTAGTATGCATTTTACGACAAACGTGTATATAATCAAATTTATAAAAAATTAAAAGATCTACAACTTTTATTTAAATCATTTTTCTCTACAGAGCCTAGTTTAGCGTGAAAGAGTGATTTTCCTTTTGCGTCTTTCACTCATGATTAAAATAAGGTTATGTTTTTAAGATTAGTTTTTTGTTTGTTTCTAATATTTTATTACTAATGTTAGGTTACATTGGTCATTGTTTGCATTGGCAAGAGAAAATTGTGTGAGTGTTTCACACCAGATTTTTAATTTTACATTGTTTACTTCATGATTAAACTTAGGTTATAATGTTAATTATTTACATTGGTAAAAGAAAGTTGTGTGAGGGTTTCACACCATATTTTTTCATAACTAACAGTAGTACTGTACTCATGATTACTACAGCAACTTTACCTACAATAGAAGCAGCACGGAAATTACTCATTATTTTATTTCACCCCATAGAAGTAAACTTATGAATAGTAGACAGTACGTAAATGCGAACCCCAAGGTAGAAGACAAAAGAAAAACAATTTAAAATCATTTTTTGAGCTCAATTTTATTTTTCAAAAATTTAAGAATAAAATATTTTCTAATAATACACTAATTTTTGTAAAAAATAATAGAATTTATTTTCCTTTCTACATTGTACAAAGAAAATGAACACAGATAAAACTTGTAAATAATTTATATGAAAACTCCATTTATCTCTAGCTAAGGTAGTAATTTCTATGGTAGAAACCATGATGAGGTTACCTTTAATTTCAAGAGTTCAGATAATAAATTATATTAATTAAAACAAAACAAAAATAATATAGGCTAAAAGAATTTGAAAGTTTAGTTTATGAAGAAATCAATCATTAAAAAAAATATGATCAGTTTTCAAATTTCCATCCTTTAGTTAATTATCTGATTTCTCACAAAGAAACACCTCAAATTCAAACTAATTGGGGTTGTAGCCTGTTTGGATTTAATTTTTTCGGATTTGCCAAAGAATAAGCAATAGGCCTATATAGCAGCCAGCCCCTGTTATGGTACAACACCGTACATTGAGGGAGGGAGACTCGTTTGGCACACAACAAGTAAGATTAGTTTACAGTTTTCAATCCTTGTTGATGTAAGTACGTAGGCACAGTTACATTGTTATGCAAACTTTACTTCAAAAAATTGCTAAAAAAGGACTACAAAAAATGGTTAAAAAAAAATTGAAATGGGTAATCTATAATCAAAGACCACCGACAATATGTAATAGTGTTATTCACAAATGGAGACTACGGACAAGAAAAAGGGGATGAGGATAACCACAGATGTGATGGGAAAATGACATTAGAAGAGTACTGCAATTTAACTAGATATGCGTAACATGCAAGAAACGAAACACAGAAAAATTAGGAACAGCCTTATCATTCAGTTTTTGTAAAGGTACGATTTCGATCCTCGCCGCCGTGGCAACACACTGCCGCGTTCAATGCATCGCACTGCTGTAGCAGCGGCATTATGTTTTCAAGTATCGCTGCTAGACCAACATAATACTAGTCCTACTACTGCATGTCCTGCGTGTCGTACTACTCCTCCGACATACAACTTACAACATGTCGATTGTAAAAAAATGAGATTACTATGACAATATCGAAGATGAATATGGTTCAAGAAATTTCTAGTACTTCATTCATAAAATGGTAAAGAGTAGATAATAGAATGGAAAAGTAACAATAGGGCTAGCTATAAAAGGTTATTTAAAAGGACTGCACTATTGTGTATGATAAGGGTTTGTTGTACAACTATTTACAAAAGGGGTCAGTTGATTACCACCTTTTATTCTATTTACAATAGATCTATTTACTTGTTTACAATAGTTAAGATTTTTCCAGTAAGAAGGGTTTTTTTGTACTTTATTATTTGTATCGAATTTCGGTGTCTTTCCAGAGGATTCTTTTTGATCGAGCTGTATAAAGAGCGCCCGAGTACGATCAGTTAGTTAGTATTTGTTTGATCTTTGATGAGTGGCTATCGGTGAGTAGTGCAGGCAAGTATCCGAGCATTGTGTTGGTCAACTATTGTTATACTGTCTTTGTGTGTGTGCATTGTGTAAAGTTATTGTGTATGTGCATTGTGTATTCAGTTTCATGTAGTTTTAAATAAATTATTAAGTTATTTATTGTATTACTTCATTATAATTAGTTTATTATTTATTTTGTAAATCTTTTAGTTTAATAAATTCTTGTAATTGTAAACTTTAGTGTATTAATTATTTAATTACCTAGATCCCGAAACGGACCTTAGCGATAAGTGTCACATTACGTTTACAGCGGTTACCGGTGTACTTTGATGGTTGGGGTTCAATTAACCATACCCTCTCAGGAATGGTCAGCCTGAGTCAGTACAAGACTACTCCTCATTTACACGCCATACACATCATCCTCATCTCATTGGGTCATGGGGTTGTTTATTGTTTTGAATTGAACAGATTGCAACGTACACATATTAGGATTAAAAAAAAAACATTTACAAGCAGAAGAAGAAGAGGATGATGAGATACTGATGTTGATGCTATTACGGAAATGCAAAACTATAAATAAAATATACAATACCTGTGAAGAGAAAGGTTGCTTTCAGATACTTATCGAGCGGCACTTGAAACGTGATGAAGACCTGTTTAAAAAATACTGGAGGCTAAATTACTCTTAATTTGAAACTGTGTTAAGTTTGGTGGTTGACAATTTAAAGAAGAAAAATTTTCACCAATCTCTTTCCATATATTTTCCCTGAGTACAATATCTTTATAACCCGCCGTACTAGCAACATAAATAATTGGATGTTTGCAGACAACTTCAACCAGCTTTTCATCATCACACACCGAAAAATTTGACATGATTGTCTCTATCGCTCGTCAGTTCTACTACACGCTGCCGCTGCCAGACTGCTTCTGGCACAGCCTGGCGGCTGGACAGCTTGAGCAGCGCAACTCAGACAGCACCGCATGTGCTGATGCGACGGATATCGGAAACATCCCTACAACAAATGAATTGAACCAGTAGTTAGCAGCCGCTGCTACGGCAGTAGCAGCGAGGATCAAAATCGTACCTTAAAATGGGCTACCTGTGTGAAAAATTGTACAGTAATGTTTATTTTAACTGGAAATCTCTGAAATTACCCTAATTATAAATAATACCTAATAAAAAAATTAGGTTATTAATTAATTATGCTAATTATGAGGGTGTATCAAATATAAATGTGGACTGATTTTTTTAATTTCAAAGGGGTCCTAGACCTGAAAGGGGTTGTGCAGGAAGTCTTTACTGTCAGAGAGATAGGAGAACCGACAGCAACTCTCTCGAATCCTGAGAAACCATGAGAGAGAAAGAAGTGTGTGTCTGTGGATCAGCGGATCATCATAGAATTTTTAACCAAGTCAATGAACCCAATCAACATTTTGTGGCAATTACAGGAACAGGGATGACATCCTGTCAAGAACCAGTGTGTGTTTGCTTGGTACCAATAATTTTCTGGAGGGCTTGAAAAAGTCACGAATAAGAACCATGATTGCCGCCCATAAAAAACATTAGTAAAGTTTTTTTGATCGGCAAGGTGCTTTTTATATTGATTTTTTCCATGATTGACACAAAATCAATGTACATTATTATCTTGAATAATTGGATGTTTCAAAATTGTCATTACAAAGGATACGGAAGAAGTAATTGGCCAGATGTGTCATACTTCTTGATGACATCCCAGGCCTCATGCGGCTAACGCTACGATACAAAAATTGGATAAATTAGGATGGGAACCACTGAAACAACCACCCTACAGTCCAGAAGTATCACCTTGTCACTACAATTTTTTTGAACCACTCAAAGAAGCGCTTGGAGGCCAGAGTTTCAATGACAATGAAGCAGTAGAAGTGTTTGCATTCCAATGACTACAAGAACACTGGAAAAGTTTTTACGATGATAAAATAAAAAAAAATACTGTCAATCCGATAATAAAAATGTATTTCTAGACTGAGAGAGTATGTAGACAAATAATACACATTTGAAAGCTTTGTTAAATAAAACTAGAATTTTAAAAAAATAGTCCCATTTATATTTGATACATTGTCGTAATTGATTGTTTTTTGGTAACCTTTGATCCCAATTACATTAGATAAACAAGTCTTTAATATTTAACATTTAACGCGCATCCATGTGAATTTCTTCATAATGATGTTCCTGTTCAAATATTTGTTGTTCTTGTTGTACTTGAGGCTGAGGTGGTGCAGGAGGATACATTTGTTGTTGTTGTTGTGGTGGTAGTGGGGGTTGTTGTTGTTGTTGTTGCTGCTGCTGTTGATACATCTGTTGCTGTTGTTGATACTGTTGTTGTCTTAACATATTTTGATGATGTTGCATTCGAGCTATCTCTTTAGTTCTCTTTATTTCTTGGATATATTCAGTCCATGATATAAATCCATCATTATCAAAATCTGCTTTACTCAATGACATGTCAACTATTTGCATTAATTCTGCATCGGTAAATATTTTAGCTTGGTCAGCATTTTTCTGTTCTGCTAGGAAAAATTACAAAAGAAAGTAATTAAGGATTTATAATTTTAATTCATTTTACAAAAATTAGACTAATGTAAAAATAATGTTATTTTCCAAAATATAATTTGCAATTCAAATAACATACTAAAATTTTTCAGGCTCTATAATTTTACTAAAACATCTTTTCTTAAAATACTGCCAGTTACAATTCAAAATAAATATTCTGAAAATCCATAAATGAAATAATCATAAAAAATTTTTGTAAGATTTTTTTAGTCTGCAATTATTGTAAAAAGTGACGGGAATATCCTCATTTTTAAGAATTGTAAAATATTTTGTTATTGCAAAAAAACCTTAACATTTGTTACATAGTAATTCAAAATAGATTTTTTTATCCTTAATTTTAAATTTTAAACCATATAAACATGTACGAGGTGTGGCTATTAAATAACGAGATTGATGTAAAAATTTTTATTTTTATTTTATACATAATCCCTTATTGTCACCTTCAATATACACTCCTTCTTTATCCCTACAATGCTCCATGCGAATTTTCCATTGTTGGAAACAGTGCTTGAAGTCATCTTCTGTCCTCAGCTTCTTTCAGGACACGTGCTGCTTTGTCTTTTACAGCTTTCACAGACTCAAATCTTGTCCCTTTTAATGCAGATTTCACCTTAGGGAACAGGTAGAAGTCACATGGTGCAAGATCTGGTGAATAAGATGGATGTTCTAACACTGAGATGCTGTACTTGGCTAGGAACTTCTTGACAGATAATGCGGAATGAGCTGGCGCATTGTCTTGGTGGAGAACCCATGATTTGTCCTTCCACATTTCAGGGAGATTTTTTCCTTACTCTTTGACAAAGTTTAGAAAGTACCTCAAGGTAGTAATATTCATTAATTGTTTGACCTTCAGAAACCCAGTGAAGGTACACAATCCCATGGATATCAAAAAACAATCATCATTGCTTTAAATTTTGACTTGCTCATTCGAGCTGTTTTGGCTCTCGGTGAAGTTCGGCTCTTCCAGTGCACATATTGGCGCTTCGTTTCCGGATCATAAGTAAAAAAACCACGTTTCATCACATGTTATTATCTTGTACCTGTTCCCTAAGGTGAAATCTGCATTAAAAGGGACAAGATTTGAGTCTGTCGAAGCTGTAAAAGAGATAGCGGCACGTGTCCTGAAGGAGCTGACAGAAGATGACTTCCAGCACTGTTTCCAATGATGGAAAATTCGCATGGAGCGTTGTAGGGATAGAGAAGAAGTGTATATTGAAGGTGACAATAAGTGAGTATGTATAAAATTAAAATAACATTTTTTACGTCAGTCTCATTGTTTAATAGCCACACCTCGTATAATGACCAATTTATTTTTTTATAAGCTTAAAGCAAAAAAAAAAACACAAATATCACATAAATTCATGAATAAATAAGACAAATTTCTAGTAGAATAGCATTTCTTAGTTGAGCATTTATGTTACAAACAGTTTACAGAAATTGAGTTAATATGAAAAATTACTGTGTTTGATTTTATAAATGGTGGTATTTTTTAAAATAGTCATCTGTGATTTTCCGATGTCCAAAACTACAAGAGATGGCAACAAATGGTTTTCGGATTCGTAATCTACACAAAAAGTTAGTGGGCCTGGAATGGGTTTGAAGTTACGGTTTCAACCGGAAGTGGCTGAAAACCGTATATCAAGAAATCAAAGTCGGAATAAAATTGGAAAACAAGAATAGAGTCATTTGACTCATCTTAGAGTAGATACAGAAATCACTTATGGGTTTTGTCATTGATCAAAGGTAAGCCTTTTGCTTTCTTACTAAAGGTAAGTGGGCTTGATCCCATTATGAGGAAGAATAATCTCGAGTTAAGTGAACACGCAACGTGACTTCTTGAGCCAACTCCTTATGTTGTTGTTTAGGTCATCAGCCAAAAAGCTGGTTTGAACCTGTAGAGGTTTTACTAAGTAAAATAAGGAGTGAGGTGCTTTACCATTGCCTTCCTCACTGAATGTAAAAGTATGCTTATCAGCATGCTTGGCCCTCTGAAAAGCACATATTTTCCACTCTGCAAATGACACCTTCACTTCATTCACCACAGGGTCTGGCTGTATAGTGAAATTCATTACTTTAGAAGAGGTAACTCTGACTAGTATCTTTAACACCTCTACCTCTTCTGTTCTTAAATGATTAAGTCATTTTATTGGCTGACCATATGATAAGAAACAGAACTATTTATTTTAGCCCTGCAATGAACAGATTGAGTGTAAATAATTTGACACTCCACCTGTCTGTTATGGGCAGCAACTCCTTATATTTTCTTAAATTTAATATTTAAAAAATATAATAATAATAATAATAATAATAATAATAATAATAATAATAATAATAATAATAATAATAATAATAATAATATTATATTTATTTAATTTTTTAATATTTTCTTTAGAAAAATTGCCTCCAGCCATGACGTTTTTTTGTTTTAACGTCCGACTTTCTGCAATTACTGCTAATGAAGATGGTGACGGATGAAATGATTTTTTGTAACGTATGAAAATATGCCGTGCCTGAATGGGATTCGAACCCATGACCGCATGATGAGAGGCGAGCACGTTACCAACTACACCAATGCGACCGGCCATGAGATGCGTCGTCTCATGAAAGGGATTTTTGTGTGAAAAATTCTCATGTAATTCTTTAACAACATAAGATTCCTATTCATCTGCATTTTCAGTCTTCTCACTTCTGGAATCTTTTTTATAAGCTCAATCCTGTACTAATAAATTGTGTAATAATTTTTTTCGAACAATACATAGTAAAACATTAAAAAAGTAGTCAAGAATATACATGAATTTATACATTTAACCAAGCAAGGATCCATAAAAAATTCAATAGCATTAATGATAAAATTTTATTGTATTTAGATTCTTAATTAATGTTTAATAATTACCCAAAAGTAGATGCAACCTTACATAAACCAATAATTAACAAAAAGAGAAAACATCGATGGAAATCAGCATTTCAAGAAGCCCATGGTAGATAAAGACATAGTAATCACACCTAGAAAACTCTGCTGGTAAAGATAACATAAAACCAAATGTAAGTAAATCACAACATAGATCCTATGTAAAATAAATTACACACGAGTGTCAATTATCTGAACATCAGTAATCCGTACCATCAATTATCCGAACCACAATCAATATAAAAAATTACATATATTTATTTACTAACAAAATACGAGGGCAGTCCAGAAAGTTTGTCACGTTTTGCGTTGTAGCCGCTAGGGGCGGACCTATCGCGGCCATTTTGGTGCCGCGACGTTTCTCCGTTCAGTGGCTATCCAGCCGTGCTAGCGAGAGGTCTGTGTCGCTCTTCATTGTTTTTCACCAACAATTTAAAATGTGTGCCGCAATGCAAAATCCCGCCAGTAGTGAAGTACGGTCGGTAATACGGTTTTTGTTGGCTAAAAACAATAAATCAATTGAGATTTATCGCCAAATCTGTGAAGTTTATGGGAACAATGTTTACACTGAAAGTGGAGTACGGCGTTTGTGCATTCAGTTCAAAAATGGCCGAACTAATGTTCACGAGGAAGAACGAAGTGGACGGCCAATCGAACACGAGAAGTCCTGGATGCTTTCAAATGAGAGGTTTTCCCACATCCGCCATACAGTCCGGACCTTGCACCCAGTGATTATCACTTGTTCCCGACAATGAAGACATGGCTTCCAACGATGCGGAGCTGCAGGAGGGTGTGACTAACTGGTTAAAATCACAGGCGGTAGACTTTTATGACGCCGGCATTTCAAAATTAGTTCACCGCTATGATAAGTGTCTTAATTTGTTTGGTGATTAAGTAAAAAAATAGCATTTTAGTTGCACTTTCAAATGTATATAATAAAATTTTTTACTTGTACTTAGTTTTTTTTTTTATATCAAAACGTGACAGACTTTCTGGACTGCCCTCGTATGAACAAACAATTTAATGAAAAAATTTATACTACAGTAGTTTCAATATTCAACGTGGCAACAGTGGAGACTGTTTGTAGCAAAATTAAAGATTTAAAAAACTACTGTGCAGTACAAGTGCATTAAAAAATATTTCATAGAGGATTTTACCGTAGTTTATTTCATTAATTTATTCAGTTTTGAAATTCTGTATTTTTCGTTGATTTTTATAATTTTATTTTTATAATTAGTGTTTTTTTATACTTAAGTTTATGTTCGCCTTTACTAACCTATTTAAGGTTGGGTATATTACATTTTTACTGTTTAGGTTATATTACAGTGTATCAAATTACAGTATTTAGCGTATTTGATTATCAGAACTGCTCTAGTCCCACTTAGTTCAGGTAACTGAAGCTCCACTGTTTTTATACAATGACAGAACTACTTTGTTTATCTGAACCAATTAGATTGGAAAAAAATTTAATTCATAAAATCATGATATCCCACAAACAGTATTTGAGCACTGCAATCAAGACCTGTTGTAACTTGTACAATTACATTATGTATTTATGGTACTGCACTGTTTCAGCATTAGTGCCTCGAGCTAAGATAGCACAAACATATGACTGTATGTGCTTGGTGAATCATCACCATTTTAAAAATGTTGGATAATTTGTATTCCTTTAAAAAAATCTAAAAAATTACTCGATAGATGAAACTTTTTATAGTATAAAAGAACCTTGATGTCGCCAAAAAAGCAATAATATAGCCTAACTAGCAATATGATTATATGCACAATCATGTTTGGACAGTGCAAGTGGTGTTAGTTCTCCATGTTACATGGATGTTATCAACACAAAGTTGGAGTTCAAACAGCGTGCAAACATCTAGTTTGTGTGCAAATTCGGAAAGTCAGCTTCAGAGACACTGTTAGCTCTGCAGCACATTTACAATGATAATGCACTAAAAGAATTTGCTGTTTACAACTGATTTGCACGGTTTAAGGAAGGGCAAGGAAAGTTAGAGAATGACAAGTGCAGCGGGAGACCATCGACATGCCGAAATGATTGCAAAAGTTAAACAACTAATTCTAGATGATCGAAGAATGACAATCACGGAGTTGGTATCTCACAGGGATCAATTCATGCCAATTTAGGGGATGATTTAAAGATGAGACATGTCAGTGCGAAGTTGGTTCCGAGGCTGTTGAACACAGATCAGATGGCATGTCGCATGACCATCGCCGATGAACTGTTTGAAATAAGTTCGAAGGACCCTATGTTTCTCCAACAGATTGTCACTGTAATGAGTCTTGGTGTTCACCTATGACTCAGAGGCGAAACCATAATCATCGGAGTGGCACACCATATTGTCTCCCAGATCAAAAAGGATATCAAATCAAATAGATGACACAGCTCTAACAGATTCTGACAGAAGCCTTCTTTCGCTGCTTCTAACAATTACAGGATCGATGGAGCAAGTGTGTGTGTGTGTGTGCGCATGTGTGCACAAGGGTCCTTCTTTAAAGGCGATTACATAAGCATTGCCATAGGTTATAACATTAGCACACTGACCACCATTCCGAGAACTTTTTGAACGCCCTTTGTACGTTATCCGAGTTTCTTGCTATCTGATGTCACCTCGATCACATACGAAAATACACAACTGTCATATTCACATGAAAAAATTATACACCCACAAAAAAAGAACACAAACAGAGAAAAAGGTAAAAGAAAACAAAAATAAACCACAAATTTCATGATAATATTTAATTTATTATTAATAACAGTAATTGTTCAAATAATTTTGTTCGATAACATTAAATATAAATAAATACTCAACATATAAATAATAAAAAAAAAAATCACATTTAATAAAAATATAAATCAAGATTAAATGAACATAAACCACACCACAAATTTCATAACCCCAAAAAATCATAGATAAGAAAATGAATAACATAAATTACGATTAAGTAACAACAAATAATATAGGGAATGTAAATATAAACATAATTAAATTATTACATAAACATTTTAGGGTAAGATTATTTAATTCTTTAGTTATTTACTCGTGAAGAAATACCTCTATTTCAAAAACTACAAAAGATGTTTATGTAATATTTAGTATAAAAACCCTTATTACTTAAGGATAATCAGAACGAATTAAAAAAATTCAAATTATAATACATTTATAATTTACAGAACATTCAAAAGGTTTTTTTAAAACCCCTAGAGATTTTACTAAGTAAAAAAAGGATTTAGTTAGATTACCATTGTTTCTTTTTTCACTGGGTTGCCTATTTTGGGTTGGGACAATCTCCCTGAAAAACACTTAACTATCCACCCTGCAAAATTCATTAACCTGACTGTACAGTGAAATTCAGAGGAGATAAATCACTAACATCTCCACAATATCTTAGAATATATTGGTAATTTAAATGACCAATCATAAAAACAGAACTATATTTTAATAGCCCTGGAAATAGCAAATAAAGTGCAATAAATTTAACACTCCACACGGATAGATATCTGACCATCTCTTCCATAGTCTACCCCCATCCATTCCACTTCCTTTACACTGATTCCTCAGTGCTTTATATAAATTTTTTCACGATGAGAAGCATCCATTCCACATACATAATTAATTATCGTGAACATGTAACCTAAATATATTTTTTTATTGAGAGATGATGCCTACAAACTGTAACATCTGATCTTCAGACCGTTACATATTTTATTTTAAATTTTTTTATTTGCGGCGGTTGTTTTAATTTTACTACTCATCAGCTGATTTATTAACTGCATTTATGTTGTGTCCGAGAGCTGGCGCCCCTGGCGTGTGCTGTTTGTACTGTGGTGGCCTGTTTTTTTCTGTTTAGTCATTGCTGGAATTAATTGAAAACTTTCCTTGTTGGACAGAGACAAGTTTGTTCTTTCAAGTTGTACGGCCGGCTTTAGCACTCGCGTAAAGTCCGTTCCTATTTGGTTATTTATTACTTTAGTAAAAAGTATTTTTATTATTATTTTAATATGTATTCTGCTGTCTGTTTGCCATTATTAATAATTTTGGTTTTCCGTAAATTTTTGAGTCTTTTCGGTACTTCTGCTATTCGTTCTACTAATTCGAAATGTGATTCTATTACGCCCAATTTAAAATTGGTAAGTTAATTTGATTTTATTATAGCACTCCGAAAGCTGAAAATTTCTGCAAGTTGTGTAAATTTATGTAATTGTTAACAAAACTTAGTTGCTGTTATTTTGAAATTTATATGAGTACTGCGTTCGATTCTCGGTTATGTAAAATTAAATGTTGACCAATGGTCAATTTATTATAAATCCTGTAGTATTTTGTAATTTTGTCGAATACACTAAAATCTAAAATGTGATGGCTTTTGTTTCAACTATTTTTCTTAACTTCTTTTTTTTATATCGCAACTTGTATTAATTTTTATCTTTAAAATCTGATCTTTGTAATATTTTGTTGTTCATTTAAATTTGCATAATTTATGCGTTTTATTATTTAATTACCTTTAAGTACCTTTTTATTTAATTACGATTGAAGTTACTTGCTTACTTGTAACGAAGGCTCGAACTATTTTGTTTGTGCAGGGTTCGAGTCCCGGCCAGGTTTTTCGAGTCCCGGCCAAGTTATTCGAGTCCCGGCTACGTAACTTAAAGGTTGGCCAGTGAGAGCCTGAAATGTTATTGCACTATTTAAATATGTATATTTCTGGAACATTTTGATTTAAAGATTATTAATTTGTATTTTGGTAGAAAGCTGGCATGCTTAGCTGAAAATTAAGATTGAATTTAAATAATTTTGGCTATAAAATTTTAAATTTACTGTCATTTAATTAATTTATCTTTAAATATTATTTTTGACTATTAACTAATATTTAAGACTCAATAATTGTATCAACATTGGTATTAACACCTTTTATTTAATTTTATTATATTAAATTATTTTGGTTTTATCCACTTTTAAAATTGTATTCATTCATTTATGCAGCACATCCTGAGTGTATTTATTGTTTTATTAGCTTCCTTTCCTGTTTTTTTGTTAACGCCCCTACCAACCTATCGATGTAGATAGAGGGGCCGTTACAAAACCTTGGCTTGAGGGTAAGTAATGATGTGAGGTGATACACAGATGAAAAATGGTAGACCTGACTGGAAATCGAACCCGTGTTATTTAAAAACACTTAACATAAAGCTAATGGAGGGTCAACACATATTTTAACAGCTAATCCCGCCAAATTATTGACATTATAATAACACAAACAAGAAAATTATCATGAAATATTATTTGAAATAGCTACCAGAATTTTACCAACATTTAATCAGAAATAATTAATAAGATTATGTTTTAACAATGCCATTCAGTTTATCAATCAAGGTAAGAAGTAATTTTAGAAATCTAATTTTAAAACAAATAAAATTTTTCATTTTTACTCAATAAACATAAAAAAATTATTTATAAAGACAAGGAGAGATAGAATAAAGAATACCGAGATTAGAGGGGAGCTAAATGTGGAATGTATGAGGGAGAGGGTGGAGAAAATGAGGATAAGATGGTATGTGATGGATGGTATAAGATGGATAAGATGTGAAGAGAGTGGGGGAGGAAAGGTTACCTAGAAGGATGGAAGAAGGAAAGATGAAATTAAGAGTAGTGTGGAGGGACGGGGATACAACTGGGAACGAATACAGGAGGAGAAATGGTGGATGGACAGAAGGAAATGGAGAGGCTTGGTGAAGACCCAGACCTGGCGATAGCTGGAATAGGCACTGGATATACAAATACAAATAAAATTAACAATTTATTTATTTTATGTAATAGAAAATACAGTCAATCCAAAAATTTCAAAGAAGTACACGTACAATCACAATAATTTTCAAAGTGTTGAATCAATAGTTTCACCAATGTTAGGTTTAGTGAAATACAAAATAATTCTTGTATTTCATTTACATAATTTAAGCATGAAAAATTTGTTTAAAAAAATTAATAAAAATTTCCCAACAAAACAGCGATATTTTATATGGCAAAGAATGTTAAGTAAATTACAATATGAGCTGAACTTAAGGATGAACATGGTACCTCAAAATTTTAAAATGTATTTTAACTAATAAACTTTTAAATGTTTTATGAATTGTACACCTTTTATTACATGAAGGTGAAATATTAAACGAATTATATTTTTCCTGTTAGTTCCACGGCTATAAAATTATAGTTCTGTTTACAATCTCAAGCAAAAAATATGTCTTACCTTATAATAAGATAATGTAGTTAAATATGAAAATTTAAATTTTAGAAAACAAATTTAACCTCTAAAATTTTGTTTTATAAAATATTTTTAAAGAATCAGATTTCAAATAACATGCCAATTATTTAAAATGCCATTAAATCAGAGCATGTTTAAACCAAAATAACAAAAACATTATACAGTAAAACCCTTCTAATCCAAAGTTCGCTTAACCAAGGCAGTCCATTTTGTTTTTAAAATTTGGTTATTAATGTAATGTATTTCAATAATGAATGTAGTGCACAGATTATGAAAACTTACAGAGATTACTGAGAAAAAACCCGGGCTGTGAAAATGTAGCTATACATAAATGGATACCCACTGATGTTAATGAATTAAACTATACAGACAAAGATATTGTATACATGGTACAGTCAGTTGAAATGAATGATGGCAAACCTCACAAGGACGTAAGCGACAAAGACAAGAATCATATGACAGTCGAGGATAAATTTAACATATCAGAGATAAGAATATCTTTTTATATACAGTATTCCCATGCAAAAATAATTTTCCTAAACTTCGCACTCTTCTAGTTTCTATAGCAAATTTTTTTAAATTTTGTTTTAGCTTGCCATTTTGCTGAAAAGTGTGAGAAATTTTCACTATCAAAACGTTGATAGTATTGCCACAAAAACGCGAATAACACGCATGCAAATAAAACGAAACAAGAAAAACTCAGGGAAAACCAAACAAGGAAACTCAACAAACAACAAGGAAACTCAAGGATGGGTTTTTTTTATTCGCGAATAAAACGTTGATGTGCATTGCCACAAAAAAATGTTTTCATCAAAAATCACACTTTTATAAAACACTGTAAAAATAGTGTACTGCAATTAAATAAATTATTTTTGGTTCCCTTAAAATTGCTGTATTTCATTTATACATATTAATAAACATTTTAAATTACTGTATATTCATTTCTACTGTTTTTAAACTCAAAAAAAATATCTTTGCGTGTTATCCAAAATTTTCCGTACCCGAAATCGAGTTCACCTCCTATATTTCAGTTAGGCGGGGTTTTACTGTATTTTTAATTAATATAGTAATATTATTCTATTCAAATGCTTGTATAACAACATGTACTCTTAAATACTAAAACATAAATTTTAAATACACAATAATCACAACCATTCAATAAAACTGAAAAAGTAATAAAAAGAAGAAAATACAGATTATAAAAGAATACTTTCATTTGAAATTTGATCAGGCATCCAACTTAAGTAGTTAACAGTAAAAATTATAGCATCCACACACATTACATTTACACAGAAAAAATTAATAATAAAACATATTACAGAGTAAAAATTTCATTTTTATCATATTATAAGTAATTAAATTTAGTTAATGTATTATTTTATTATGGATAAAAAAGAATTATTTACATGATAGTATGTGAGTGTTAAATGTACATAATGTCACAGCCAATATCTCGTTTTAATACTTATTTTACAGTCAACTGACCACACGACAAAAGCTTCACATGACCTGGTCAATAATTTACTCATATTTTTTTATCCCTAATGTGTGTTTTGTTTATCTCTAATGTGTAATTCTCGTTGGAATCTGTTTAATTGAAAAACAATTAGTAGTGCCATGGCCCAATAAGATGATTTTTTTTTTTTTTGGTTTAACATCCGACTGTTTTGCAAATTGCTGCTAATGCAGACGGTGAAGGATGAAATGAATTTTTTGTAACGTATGAAAAAATGCCATGCCCGAGTGGGATTCGAACCCAAGACCGCGTGATGAGAGGCGAGCACGTTACCAACATCGCCAACGCGGCCGGCCCAATGAGATGAGGACAAAGTGTAGGTGAGATGTAGTCTAGTACAGACTGAACTGTAACTATCAAAGTATAATTTGTCAAATCTGAATTGGCACGCGTAGTTAGAGTTGTGATCATACCTCTCTTTGTCTCTCGCCTACATGTACAATTAACTTGCAAACAACGTGACAGAAAATGAGAGAATTGTTGATTTATTTTTCTCATTAAGAAGGATAAAATGTTTAAACAGTCTGTGGTCTTAGGAAACACTCTGTACTTGCATAGCTATTTGAGTTGATGTGCTAATTCAGCTTGGGCATACTATACACCGGTAACCACTGTCTAGAATTTACAAATAAAAGCAATTACCTTTTTTTTGTGGTTTAACGTCCGACTGTTTTGCAAATTGCTGCCAATGCAGGCGGTGAAGGATGAAATGAATTTTTTGTAACGCATGAAAAAATGCCAAGCCCGAGTGGGATTCGAACCCAAGACCTTTACAAGAATTTGAACCAGGAATCTTTGTATCTGAAAATCAGCCGTTAAACAGCTGACTTGCTGTAATGACTTTGCCACTAGACCAACCCAGTGGTTTGTTTACTCATACGGCTTAGAAAAATATGATTATGTTGTTTCAGATGGTCAAAAATAATGGCATATCTTCATTTATTTCCAAAATTAACACATCGGTATTAAATGACACCTGAACATATTCAATGCAGAGAACAGAATATACTGTGGTTGTAATCCAACAAAACCAAACCAAAAAAAAAGTTTGTTGATAACACTACAACACACTCACAAATACATATTTGGCTGAAAATAAGAAAAAATGTTTACATTACATGGATTACGCTAATCAGCTACCACCTGTTCTGTTTTTTTTTCACTTCAATGCCTTGATATAAAATATGGTTATCCGAAACAACAAAGATGAAAAATTTTCATAAACGTAAAAATTTGTTAACAGAGATTTTGGCTACAACAAAATATACACACTAATGAAAACAATTGAGAAAAAATGTTTAAACATAAATTATCACAGCCATTATTTTTCAAATGTTGTATTTTTTTTAAAAATAAATAACTGCAAAATGTCTTTTATAAATTATATCTAATATTTGAGCAATATTGTGCAAACAGAATCTAAAAAAATGGTTAAATATGTGAAAAATTATTTTAATTTCGGGAAGAACATTTACAGTTATTTTTTATAATACGAAGACAATAAAAATTATAACACTACATTATTTTTGTTCAATATTTTAAATAAAATAATATTATTAAGTAGTGTTTTATTAAATTATATACTTCAGGTATTTTTATTTTAAATACAGCTAAACATAAATGAGAAAGTTTGTTTTAAAATAATACAGGTTTTTGTCAGTTAAGATATATTTATAGGTAAATAATATCAAAAAAAAATTATAGTTTATGATACATAACTGAATACATATTGTGACAATATCGAAGAAAAGGATTTTTCGCGAAGGTTCTAGTGTTTCATTCATAAAAATAGTAAAGAGAGGATAATAGAGTGAAAGAGTAACAATGGGGTGACTATAAAGGGTTGCCTATTCATGAACGTTGTTTGAAAGGACTGCGCTGTTGTTTATGAATGGGACCCGTAACACTTTCTATTTACAATAAGATCTATTGTTGACCTGTTTACAATAGATTTTTCTAGCACTCATTTATAAAGGGTTATTTTTTATACTTTATTATTTGCATGGAATTTCTCTGTTTTGCTAGAATTATCTTTTTGAAATACCTATAAAAAGAGCGCTCGAGTGCGGTCAGGAGTAAGTATTTGTTTAGTTTTTGATGAATGGCTAACGGTGTGTATTGCAGGTTACGTATCCAAGCATTGTAGCGATTCACGATTGTCATACTGTCTTTGCTTGTGTGTGTATTGTGTAAAGTCATTGTGTAGCCATATTAAATTCAGTTTTTGTGTATTCAGTTTAATTTTGTATGTGTATTCTATAAAATTGATTGTAAGTAGTGCTAAGTAAATTATTTATTTATTTAGATTTATTGTTTATTATTTATTTTAAGTAAATTATTATGTTATTTATTGTATCACTTCATTATAATTAGTTTATTATTTATAGTTATATATAGTTTTCGATGAACCAAAACTTCGGTTAAAAGGATTCTGAATACACGTGTCCCTAAAGCACATATTAAGTAAGAGAGCTCAAAAGAAAGAGAGCAAAAATATGCAACATAAACATATAACCCACTAAGCACTTCATAAAAAATACTGACAAAAACTTAATTACTTCTTAATATAACATTTATTCAATAAAAACCACAAATATTTACGCCCAATAAAATTATACATTCATACACACCATACATATATACACAGAACACCATATCAAATATAGAACCTTATATAAATTTTTGTTCACATTTACCAAACAATTCTCCTTAAATTTAATAAATTGTTCATAAATTTGTTCAAATAAAGTTACGTGATACGTAATTACAATAATAGATAAAAATACCTACTTAAAAAATATTTCATCTAGCTTTCAATTGCTAAATAAAAGTATAAATTTAAACCGGTTTAACATTAAGTTAGGTTAGGTTAATCACATAACCTAACCTGATTGACTTATAACCCATAAATAATTACTATCATGGGCGTACCTAGCGAGGGGCAGGGGAGCAGCTGCCCCCTAGCAGCAAAAATAAATTAAATGGTTATAAAGTGATGATACAAAACAAAATCACGTAGGGCGACAGGGAATAAAAATATTGTAAAAATGGAGAAGTATCTAGAGCAACTGTAACATTTTATTGAACGGCCCAATAAAATATTGCAACCTGAACGACCATGGCTTGCCCCCTCCCTATAATCTATTTTACGTTCAGAATGCAGAACAGCCAATACAATAACCCTCCTCCGCCGACACCATCCGAAAAGGGCACGGGCAAAAATATTTGGAGTTCCGCTTATTACGCTCTAACAAGCTCATTTTTAATCAAAAAATTTTGAAAAAATACTTTCACTTCCTAATGAATTGTATTTTATTACGCTGTAAATGTTATTATTATACTCTGATATTTAGAAAACAGACCGTCGGTACATTATAAGAGAAAAGGGTATGACATCTCTCTCTCTCTCTCTCTCTCTCTCTCTCTCTATCTATCTCTTCACCACTCTCAATGTCAGGCCAGGGGAGTTTTATCACCATTTTTGACCTTTCCGAATACTAACAACTGTAACTCAAACAAGATTTAAAGATTTACCAAGATTTAAACAATAACCTACTTTTTATTTTAAAATAATAAAAAAAGACAATAAAATTGATAAAAAATTCCAGTACTATAATAATTTGTTGGTACCTAATCTTTAAAACAAATATCAAGCACAAAATCAAACAAAATATAAAGTATGTTTTTGTCTAACATTATTCAATTAGGAGTAAGTGAATTGAGAATGTGTTGTGGCACAGAGTTGATATTTTTACTTAGTGTAGTAGCGCTCAAACTACCATATGAAACAAATTGCATATGGGACTTCCTGTACTGCATTCTGAACGTGAAATCAACCATAATTTTGATCCTGGGTATGCCCATGATTACTATTATGGGTAGTAAGACAATACAGGTTTACCAATTATAAAATTAAAAAAAATATTAGTTTATTACTAAAAATAAATAGATTAATCTATTATTGTTAACCGTTTCTAGATGAAACATTTTTCATGTATAATATTAAAATAAAATAAAAAAATTGTATAAACTGCTTTTTCACGCTTGTCGTTATAAAAAAAAATCAACCTTTTTTAAAACTCTAATAGATAATCAGTCCGTACGACCAAAAAAAAATCTAATAAAATATTAGTTTACATAAGTTTCCCGTTTTTAAATTCTGTATAATCAATAAATCCGTCGTAATTTGAATCTAATGAGATTAACAATGGATCAACAGCAGCTTGCAATACTTCATCGGAATGTGGATCTTGTAATCGTGCTTCACCCTTTTCATCTTTTTCATCTGAACATCAAAAGATTAGAAAATTTTTAGAATGTAAATACCAGAGAAAATACAACAGGAAATAATCATAGAAAATACTAATAAATAATATTATTTTGTTCGAACAATAACAGATTATTTTAATTTTCTATTTCATAAAATGAATTTATATAATAATTTCACCAACCTTCTTTTTAAAC
This sequence comes from Catonia carolina, assembly GCA_035578175.1. Classification (NCBI taxonomy): domain Eukaryota; kingdom Metazoa; phylum Arthropoda; class Insecta; order Hemiptera; family Achilidae; genus Catonia; species Catonia carolina. The sequence goes on along the minus strand of JAQMRL010000010.1, from coordinate 27,924,761 downwards.
TGTGTCACCTTTATTTTTATTCTTACTTACACGTGTTTCAGTGGATCCACCACCATCAGAGTAAATAAAAAAAAAATCTATACAAATGACTGAAGATGTATCATCTTCTGTAAATTTTAAACAAGTGAGATAAAATTTTTATTGGTTTCAATTTTTTTTTATTTACTCTGATGATGGTGGATTTACCGAAACACATGTAAGTAAGAACAAAAATAAAGGTGACGCAGTTTAAAAAGAAGGTTGGTGAAATTATCATATAAATTTATTATATGAAACAGAAATAGTTTCAAACTGCAGGATGCATTATAAAGATTTATTTTTTAATTTATATTAATAACAAATACTAGCTACTACATTTAATGTAACGAACTTTATAGTAAATACATCAGGTATGCCAACTAAACAACCGGGATTGGTGCTACTACTAGCTAATAGCGAGCGTGCCATGACATGTTCGAACATGTCTGTGCTTGTTTATGCTTCCTGGACCCTGCGGTTGATGGGCTTCATTGTACCACGCTCAGTTTCGCTGTAGCAATTACCTGTTCAAGTCCTTGTGCTAGCGTCTCATCTAAAAAATGCAGAATGTTATAATGGAGCGAGTTCACCTCAAGTTTCTTGAGAAACTGGGAAAAACCATGACGTAAGCTCATAGCATGTTAAAGGAAGTATACAAAAGTGAATGTTTATCGTGCAGATTGACTTAAAAGGTTTCAGGAGGGACAAGAAACGACTGAGACAATTCGCACCCTGGATAACTCTCAACATCAAAAATGGGCGACAACCAGAAAATTGATCTGCAAAAATCATCGCTTGAATGTCCGGGCTCTTACTGAAATAATTTTTAAGATTCTGATTACCCTTCATGAACAAGTGAGAAGACGAAGTCCTGATTTGTGGTAGAGTAATACCTGGATTTTTCACCACAACAATGCACCAGCCTATTCCACCTTGCCTGTGAATATCTTCTTTGTGAAATATGTCATTGTGTTGTACCAAGCACCGTACTCGCCCAACCTGGCCCCCTGTGATTTTTTTATTTCTTAAGAAAAATTTTTAATAAATTTTCAAAAAAATGGTTAGCTAAGCATCAGTGAAAAATTAAATATTTAGGCTACAGGACGCATTATAAAGATTTATTTATAAACAAACTCAAATTTTCTTGTTTTTTTTAAAGTAAAAATAAGTGCATTAAATTTATTAAGTTTAAAATAATTTATACACTGTACACAGATGTGAGTAAAAAACTGAAAATCATAGTAAAATTATAATAAAAGAAAAAATATTAAAAATTGTGTACTGGTATGGTACAAAGTGCCGTTAAAACCTGCCATTCAAAAGGTTTAGACAATCAAAAAATAAATCTTACAACAAATTAGCGGTTGCAATATTAAAGAAATGGTAGGGAATATAATAAAAGCCTCAAAAAATCATCAGGGTCACTTTTGTTTTTTTAATGTGATCTTTTCAACGAATTATCAAAACGCATAATTTTTTCCAGAAACTGAAATTTTAAATCAATAGTACTAACCTCTAAACTGTAATTACAAAAGCAACTATTATATAGGCTGGACAATTACATGGATTCACTGAACACAATATATACAAATGAACAAAAATACAAAAAGTACAATAGACATTACCTGATTAAATTGCTAATAATTTTAATGAGATGCATTTGAAATTACACAAGGAAAATTTACATGATTACAAAATCTAGGAATACATACAGTGAACCCTCACATTACGATGTGTCATCAAATTAGTCATCGGATTCCCAAAGTCACATGTGCACCTGACCCGCCAATCATCAACCCCTACAGTAAGAAGTTCTAATCAAATGTACTCCCTCCCTCTTGTCACGATACCCTCGGCCATGCTACTCGCACCCTCCCATCATCAGCTCAAGATTCCCATAATCAGCTCAAGATTGTTTCTGTTTTTCAGTTGTATCACAGTACCCAAACTATTTATTAGTGTTGCGCGTATCGCCTTGGTTATCGGTTTAGCACCTGTGTCTTAGAATCTGTCATGTTATTATACAAACATATTCTTTGTAGTTTTGGTACAGTGTTTCCTGTGTACGTTACTGTAGTTATAGTGAAAACGGGTCCTAAACTGCGCATAAAAAGTAAAATTTCTATTAAAGAAAAGCAAGAAATTATAAAAAAACATGACAAAGGGGTTAGGATAAATGAATTGCTTCGCCAGTATGGTTATTCCCAGTCTACAATTTCCACGATTGTAACGCAAAAGTCAGTTTTAAAAGGCGTTAAAAGTGTCTGATAGATCAAACACAATTCAAAAAGGCATTTTTTAATAATTATACCTATTATCAAATCATTTTTACTGAAATCAGTGCTATTTGAAAAATATATAGGGTTATCTGTATGTTCAGGTAATGTAAATTTCTTGTGGAATTGTATATATGGTCTAATGATTGGGCAAGAATGTGGTATCACACTACGATATTTTCGCTGTACGATCGTTCTTCCGGAACGAATTACGATCGTAATGTGAGGGTCTACTGTATAGTGAAGACAAAATTAAATAAAAACAAACACTGTGAAATCATCATAAATTTCCATAAACGAAAACTAATAAATAATCTTAAAAAAAGTGTTCTATCTTGTTCAAAACACAAAATATTATTAAATTTTATCATCTGGTAAGAATCTAAGGCTCTTGAATAAATTCAACCAATGCTTTTCAAAATTTCATTCCAATTTAAATACAAAGTAAAGTAATTTATAAATATTATTTCTAGAGTTTAATTTAATAGCAACATGCAAAATTAAATACAGTGGAAAATGTTTCTTAACAGTACAGCGTATAAACCCAATGGGCTGGTCTAGGGGTAAAGTTGGTGCCGCGCGTCAACTGTTTAACAGCTGATTTTCAGAGACAAAGGTTCCTGGTTCAAATCCTAGTAACTTTATTTTGTAGGATTTAAATTCTCTACATTTATTATTATATAAATTTTTGCACTAAAATGCATATTAAAGCCGTAATCTTAAAAAACAATATTTTTACATGGAAACAGCCTCACCAAGAATTTCAGCAAACATGGCGCCTACCGTATCTTGTAGAGCATAAAAAATTTAGTAAACCATGCAATTTTTAAAAAAATCGTAGGACCAGTTTTTGAGAAAATAGCGCAAAAAAGTGAAAAATGACACGAATAAACCACTACTTCCGGTTGACCGATTTTGATGAAAATGTTCGTATCGGGTCTGGTAGTGGTATGTAACTTAAGTTTCAAGTTTCTACAATGTTCCGTTCTTGAGATATTCTGTGTACACACACACGCACGCACACACACACACAGACCAATCGCTAAAAACAGTTTTTTGGGTTCAGGGGGTCTGAAAACAAGTAGACCTGGTGAAAACTTGATTTCGAAAAATTGACATGAAAACAATACTTTCCTTCCTATACATTCATATAGGCAAGAGAAAGTAAAAATGGTATAATCTCTTTGATTTCGGAAGGTTTACATGACTTTTTACAATGTAAAAATGTGACATGGAATTTTTCTCTTTGAATAATAATCTGTTCTACAGGCATTCTAACTAATCCTATAAGTGCTACAGTAAAGGTTATCTTTAGCTAGGTGCTACTGGAAATCTTAAAAAAAACATTTTTTAAAGTGCAGATTCAGACATAGTTTAAAATTATTATGAATCTATATATTTAAAATGCAATATCACTTCCAACGTATTTTAAATAGGAATTCTATTAGCTCCTAAATACAGAGTTCTACCAAACGGATTTTTATAATTGTTACATGGTTTTAAAGAGTATTCTTTCCTGATTTGCCCAAAAGTTTTAAACTTGAAATTCATGCTAATATGAGCTTCATTTTACGAAATGAAAAAAGTAAATTTCATTTATAAAGTAGCGGCAATACAGTGTAATGTAATGCGTTTTTCCCACATTTACCCCCTCCTTAGTCATATTCCATAAGAATACAGGATATACTTATGAAATGAACCTGTTCTTTCCAGAACGAAACTATTGTACTACTGTACTTTAGTCGATACTCACCATTCTTCTAAGAACAAAGCACGTTAAGTTAAGTTTGTCATTTACTTAAATCATTTATTTAATGACGGGGTTTGAACCCCAAGAACATTGTGCAAATTTATTAACAGGGTCCACTATGTTAGCCTACTTTATATGAATAGAATTTTCAGATCAAAAATTTGTCAATAACAAAAACATATAAATACTTATTTATCTGATTGTTTTTGTTTTGAGTCCACCTTACGCAAATTACTGCTAATGCATATGATAAATGGTGATCTAGACCTGACTGGGAATCGAACCCTGGACCCCTGGCATAGAAGCCAATTGTGCTGACCACTAAATCACCGCCTGGCTGATGGATCAATGAATAAATAAAATCAGTGTCGCATGACGATTGGTGTCACCTTAAATTTTCAGTGAAATATTGTATCAGCAAAATGGTGCAATCGTGATTCTTGCCTCTACACTCAACACGTTAAAAAAAAACTTTTTATAAGGTGCATTTTAACACAGATCAAGAAAACACACATTCAGAAATTCAATCTCTTTTAGTTATCTACAGAAACTACTCAGATATTACGAAAACAAATATAAAAATAAATATCGACAGAATTTTCCACTGTATCTAATTTAACATCGTTAAAAATGTCTATATTAGTTATTTATTAAAAACTTCAATACATGCTCTTAAAAGAAAACTTCAAAGCTGTATTTACAGCTTCAGTACATATTATTTTAAATCATATCAAAAACATTCTTTAAAATTCAGTTAAACATTTTTTAATTTTAAAAAAACTGTTAGTCATTAATAAGCAGATTCAGGCAAATAATAGTCTTAAATTAAATATTACAATATTCTCCTGCAATATTACATATATTTTACTATAATCATATTTTGAAAATACATTTAGAGAAATAAAAATGATTTAATGAATTTAGACAAATTTTCAAAAATACGTATCTAAATTAAAAAAATATGGGCAACGAGTCAGTATTGTACAAAGGACAGGACTAAATTTAACAAAGAGAAGAAAATAGTAATTTAAAAAGTGAATAATTATTTGAAATTTTGGGGAAACTTGGGAGCCAAAATCACTGGCAATTTACCTAACCCTAACCCCTGGTAATTTCAAACTGTATAACACAGTTAAAACCTGAAAATCGATATTTTTTCATTTTTCTGACTCCCCTAAACCTGACAAACGTTCCAATGCTAATCATGCATCAAATATTAGAAGTACCCTTTATACCATCTTACCAAAATAGATACAACTATCAGAAATATAAAAATACATTTATATTTATTTACCTAAAACAATTTTTTAATAATCTGATATTTTCATGACGAAGTTCTTTTAGCAGCTTTCTGTTGGGCTCGTACAAATTCAGGATAATCAATGTACCCGTCTCCATTGCTATCATCCATATTTAAAATCGGGTCGATCAGTTGTACCAACTCGTCATCTTTGAATAGTTTTTCCTGCGGTTGTACAGTCTGACCGGTAGCAGGGTCCTTGTGACCTTGTTCTAAATTTATTAGTAAATATATTATCAAAACGTACAAAAGCATGAACATACTTATATACAAACATACATACATAGACAATTAATTCATAGATATTAAACGAACAAAACAACATGCACTGAAAAAACAAAACTCAAAAATAACAAAACACAAAAGCAAAACAAAGATGCCAAACAAAACAAATGACAAAAATGTTAAAAAATTAAAACCATAAAATCTTCTTCGCAATCAATTTTGTTTTTTTAGATCATATTATTTTTAAGATCGATAAAAACCGAAAAAATTCAGCATTCCATAGTTATGATGATGATGATTACAAAAAATGTTCGAGTATTATAAATAATCAAATACTTTTGAATAGAATAAAAAATTTGGTGTTTTCACGATTTTCTTTAAGTAATATAAATAATGAGTAAATGATGAAAAATTAAAATCATTCTCTACAGAACTTAAAAATACAAGAAATAACTAATTGGCGCTAAACTAGGCTCTGTAGAAGAAAACAATTGTAACAATTGAAATCAATTAATTGAAAGTGTTAAAGACAAATTTTATGACCCTAAAATCGAACAAAGAAGGTTAACACTACCCGTCTCGCCTATCCCTCGGTTAAACCTTTCAATTAGCATCAAAATAAACGATAACATATTTTGATTAATGCTATCCTGTTTAGATAAGGATAATACACAAAACGACAAGCGGAAAAGAGATAGAACTTTCTTAGAAGAGGAGTAAATAAAAATTGAAGACACCACATTATTTTAAGCCGATTTTTTCCCCATTTTTTTCATCCAGCATGTTACTTTGTTGAACAAAAAGTGTGATATCTTTTGAATGCGTTGATCAATTTGCAATATCTAAATGTTACTTTTACAATGAATTGCTTTATTAATGCATATAGCTAAACATATGTTTTTGTATTTTTTCATGATTTAGTGACACTTTTTAGAACGTAAATTGATATTACTAAAAGAAAATATTTTTTCTTAATTTTCAATTTTTATTCTGGTCGTAAATGAACACGGAAAAATTTGGTTTAAACGTTGTTCTAATAACAAATTCTTTATAAATACATGGTAATTTTTTAAAATTTTTAGGAATGAAACTAAATGAAATAAAAGAGTTTTCATTAGGCATAAAATGACAGTCCGCACGAGTGTAAAATCTCCATTCTTGTCGGGTTAATCGGCTTTTTGGCGTTATAAGGGTGTTAATATCAAGCGCCTGCTTTTGAAAATACAAAATCACGAGACCAAAATAGGCAAGACGATTCTACACTAAATTGAACAATAGGTGGAAACTTAAAAAGAACACAGCACTTCCTTCAAGTATTAATCATGCAACAAACAACGCACATTCTACATGCATCCATTCAAAAGTAGAATAACAAGTTTCATTTAGACTTGAATCACTGCTTTAATAATGAAACATTTATACTTTGAAATTCCTTTAGATTAGAAGAATAACAAATATAGGAAATTCTAGAAAGATTTTTATTAAATCAAGAAATAGAAAAAAATTATCATCATCATCATCATCTTAATATGAACACTGATTTTAAACGAATGATTAAATATCTATTGAAATATTAAAATTTATTTTAAAATCGTATCAACTTTACATTTTAGACTAAATAGAAAATTAAACATTATAAAAACACAACACTAACATAAAACATACATTTAAAAAATAGTATTTGTTTACACATAAAATGTATTAAAACAAAATACTAACCTAAAACTCTTTGAATACTGTAAAAAAATTATTAAATTTCTTAAAAATAAAATTACCTAATACTCGTAATTCATTAATTAATTTGGTACAAAACCAATAACCAAATAGAATAATCGTCATTATAAATTATAGGAAACATCTGTGTATTTAAAAAATAAATCAAAAACTAGTGTTTAAATTAATCTGTGATGTCAAACTTTTACTACTATAATGAACGAAATCAGCAACATAAAAAAATGATTAAAATAATTACAATCAATTGTTCAAACTGATCCGTAATAATGAACTATTATGTAATGTATAATAAAGAAATTACTTAAAAAATAAAAATTAGGCCTGTACTATTTACAAAGCTACAAGTATGCCCTATATTAACACACCAACAGAATGATTCAAAACATCTGCGCAACCCAAATAGAAATCATTATTATTTATCAATCTTTTCTATTTACTGTGGACTTATTCTTGGTGTCCCTAGCTTGTTCTCTTTTTGTTTTATTTATCGTCATTTTTTGGGTGTTGGATAAGCTTCACGACAATAGGGAATGTATTAAAAAGAAATCTGGTGTAAAACACACAACTTTCTCTAGCCAGTATACATAATGAAACATATAATCATCAATTTTAAATTATTAGTAAACAATGTAATATAAAGCAAATAACCTAATAATTTTAATCGTGAGTGAATGAGGCAAAATGAAAATCAACCTCTATATGACTTAAAAATACAAAAAAATCACTATTGACGCTAAACTAGGCTCTGTAGAAAAAATTCTTGAAATAAAAATTGCAGATGTTTTAATTTCCTATAACTTTCATTAAATACACTTTTGTCATAAGAGTAAGGCTGCAATCTTAAACACTCTCATTTTTTTACCGATTTTGATGAGCGAAAAATCACTAATTGACGTAAAACTAGAGCATGTAAGCAGACGACCTTTTCACTTGCCCTATCCTGTAGAGCATAAAAATGTAGTAAATGAGCAAATTTATAAAGAAATCATAGGAGCCATTTTTGAGAAAATTGCAAAAAAGGTAAAAATTAACGAATAAACTACTACTTCCCATTGACCGCGATTTTGATGAAAATGTTAGGTGGTACCTAACTTAGTTTCAACTTCGTACATTATTTCATTTCTAAGAGATTTTGTTCGCACACAGACCAATTGCTAAAAACGTACTTCCGGTGAAAACGTGATTTCAAAAAATCGACATGAAAACAATACTTTCCTTTCCTATATTTTTATATAGAGCGAGAGAAAGTAAAAATTACCCAGATATTTAAAATTGGATACCAAGATTTTTGAATCATTCTGTAACGCATTCAAATACGAGGCATGTCCAGAAATTACGAGTACTCAATTGTTTAAAAATCGAAATGGCAATATATTTATGAAATAATTACAAATTTGCACAAGTACATTAATATTTTTTGACGTCACCTTCGTCCTCGCACTCTATGAGCTGAGGTATGAGCTATCTGATACCTTTGTCACAAAATCACCTATCACTGTTTTGGTATCCACCTCGAACTCGTTTAAGAAAACCAAGTGTTTCAGTAATATTATCTTGCAAAAGAGATCTGGAAATTTCTGAAAATGCTACATTCATCTCATCCAAAGTCAATCAACGATCGTCACGAAGCTTTAAACTCACAGAAACTACTTGCATAAATTAGTACAATTCATTAGACCATTTCTATAAACAGTTTTCAATTCATTAAAAACCTGGAACGGCGCATTTCGCTTAGCAAGAAGAAACCGGATGTGCTCCTTACCTTGCAGCTGGCATGATTCGAAATAGAGACACTCATTTCAACTCAGCACTAGAAGAGTTTTCAGTCAACTGAGGTTAAAAAGATCAAGCATTCTACTGCCAACACCTTTTTCTTGAATGCAGTGCTGCCAACTTTGTCAAAAAATCCCTTTGACCGTCACATGCTTAGTATTCTTACTTCTTGGACATGCCTCATACATTTCAAAAACTTTTTGTAATCATTGAAACACAACTGTAAACAGCCTAACTCTTCCTACTTTATATTTAATCATGTTATACACCAGAAAATGGTACACGAAGACAGTTGGGTGCAATATTGTACCATTTATTTATTAATACACGCTTAAAATATAAATATGTTATAAATCGCAAAAAGCTGTCGATACCTATATTGGAACTAAGAAGAAAGAAAAAATCAATAACATCTTTATACTTAGGTATTTCACTAAAAATTTCTAAATAAATTCAAATAAGTAACGATTTAATAAAATACAAATGAGCAATTTATTCAATTCATTGTCCTCTGAAATAACAAAATTACAGTTTTCTGTTCTTCTAAGTATTAAACTTGCATGTTCATTTCTGTTTTTCAAGAATCAAGATAAATACGAAGGTAAGTCAAATATAAACAGATTTTTTCTGTGCCTCGTCAGACCGTCCCAAATGAAATGACGGGAGCGTTAAATTCAAGGTTGGTGAATAAAGAGTGATTTTTTTTTTTTATTGGGCTAACAAGTTAAAAGGAGGATGTGAAAGTGTATAAACTCAAGGTCACAATCAATGTCCAAGATCAAGTCTCACAGATCCCAAAACCCATCTCTCTGCCAAAAAGTGGTTGTGGCTGTATTTTTAGCACTGAAGGGGAGTTTTACTCATAACTTCCTACATTATCAACGCAAAGGGAAATCCACCTACTACTGCCAGCTGTTGGAGTCAGCAAAAGCTGCTGACAAAATCAACAGACGAATTACTCCAATCAGAGATGTCATTCTTCTGTATGACAACACCAGGGCTCATGCGGCCACTTTAACAAAGGAAAAATTGGTCTAAATGCATTGGGAAACTCTTGAACATTCTCCCTACAGTCCAGATTTACCCTCCTATGACTACTTTTTGTTAGGCCCTTGAAAGAAGCACTCTGAGAATAGTTTGAAAATTATCGTAGCCGAAGATTATGCGAGTAATGCGCTGATAAGTCAACCTCAAAACTTCTTTAAAGAAAGGATATAAGCTTCTAAAACTCGGGGAAAAATTCATAGAACGTAAAGTTTACAGAAAAATATTAAAAACATTGTAATTTCTTGTCAAAAATAAATTTATATGACAAACATCCGGTTTATATTTGACTCACCCTCGTATTTCTCCAGTACATATTTTATAAACTCAAAATTAATTTGAGCATAACCATTTGAGAATATTATGAACCTAGCAGTATATACAAAGGACTTTCAAAAATAATAATTAACAAGACAAATTGATGTAGAGAAAAAATAGTACATTCAATGACAACAAGATTTTTCGAGGGTAAATTGCGAACTTTGTTTATCAGCTATTTGATCATGATTAATACAAACCTAATCTCTTTTCTTCATTTGAAAATGTTAACACCACTTGGAATGTGAGTACCGGATGAGAAACATTCAATGATACAATTTTACTATCCAAATGTGTAAAATCAGTGGAAACTTAGTTAAGAATCTCGTAAAGTGTTTAAACTGCAGTAACATTTGTAAAAGTAGGTGGAACAGTTTAATTCAGACAGAGAAAGTGCTTTGGACGACCAGTTGAAATTTCGACTACAGCGGTGTAAAATCGCATACATGATCTTATTCCTGACTAGAGGAGAGTCAAAATTTCTTAAATTGCTTGTTCATGTAATGTTAGTGTTGGAACCAAGATAAGTCGAAGACAGTTGACTCAAGCCCAAAGATACAGACAGATTCGTATTTTTTCTAAGCTCAAACAACATTAAAGTGGAAGTTCATGACTTTCTAAATGTGTAATAAGCTGTGATGAAATGTGGATTTGCCATTTTGAGGCGAAATTCAAACAGCAAAGTCTTGAGTGGAAACATCTAGATTCACCCACCAGAATAAAATTCAAAACTTATCACCGAAAAAATTAAAAAACTTATCTCCATCAGTTGGTAAAATCATTTTGACGGTCTTCTGGGTTTCATAAGGCCATTTTTTTTCTGACTATTTGGTAAAACAGTGTAGTGCGGATAGTGATTAATATTTTTAAATGTTCCAATAGAACATGAGACCTACGATAAAGCAAAACAAAGGGTGCTTTCTCAAAATGTGTGATTCTCTTAAATGAGAATGCCCACATCCTTATACCACTCAAGAAAGCATGTTGGGATGTGTTGCCACATTCTCCTTACTGTCCAGACCTCGCTCTGTCCGACTTTCATTTGTTCAGCCCACTCAAAAACTTTTTAAGCGGCAAGTACAAAAAGCAGTCAAAAAAGTGGTACACGAATGATTCAAACAGCAAGGTAGACTTCTACATTTGTGACTGTTAGTGGTCTATGATGGTTAATTGTCACAACTTTTATCTTTATTTCTGTTGAATTTCAATCTTTCAATATTTTTTCTTATATGTTGATTATTTTAGATGAACATAGTTTTGTAATAAATAACCTAAATAATACAAAAATTTATATAAACTCAGATATGCTGAAATCCATCCAGGTTTAAGTTTTTGAAATAATATAAAATTTACTGTGCCAGTAAAGTTTTTTGTAATTTAAATAATAGTAACACATAAATTTTAAATCTCATAGGATGTTTAGGACAGAAGAAATTTAAGCTTTAATGAAAATTAATTTAAAGTCTAGACAAAATAAAAACATTAAAATAAATTTAAATAAATTTAAATTTTATTCGAACATTAAAATGTTAGCTTGCATATGGCTTAGTTAGCTTACATATTAAAATGTTAGCTAACATTAAAATGTAATTTACATTAAAATGTCAGTATTTTAATAGGTTTGATAAGAATTTATTTTGTTTGAGGTCTGCAATGTTTTACAGGTGTTGTTGAACCTTTTTTGGATGTATTTTGTTATGTAATTGTTTAATTAATTAATTAATTGTAATTAAAGAAGATAAACACACAATTTGTTTGTTTAGTTATTTTAAAATTTCGTTTTCACAATCTCGCCGAGTAAAAATACTTTTAAATTTATTTAATTTTTTTTTTTAATGTATCCTCCCGATACAAACTGCAGGAATCAAAAACCTCACTAAATGATATGAAAAGTGTTGCTGAAGACTATGTTGAAAAGTAGTATAAGCTAATCTGTCATTGAACAAATAGTTTTTCTCTAATCTATTTATCCCATTAATTGTCAAACGTCCCTCGTAATTTATTAACCAGATAATAAAACATAGATTAATGATGATACACAATGATAATTTTATTACGTTAGCATCATTATATGAAATTAATCGATGCATTAGAATATAAATATTAATATTGTTATTTATTACATTATTAAACGACAATAAACACTTCAATTCTTTTTAACAGGTGTAACATTAACGACTGATGTAATAAATAATAAATGAAAGATATGGTAGTTAAATATAGTAAGAGTATACGAACCGTGCCAGTGAATGAGCGACTTTATTAACTCGCAGCCGTCCAGTTTATTGTTGTTGTCAGCGTCATGCATTTTGAAATAATGGAACTGCAATTCCTGTTCAGACATTTTACTCGTGTCGATTGGTACATTCAAATGTTCTTTTATGTGACTGTAATAAAATAGAAATTAAATTAACAATACGATTTATAGGTTTATTACATCATAATAAATTTATATGATGGTTTTTAAGCTCACTTAAACATTATAATATATCATTACGACATCACCAGTAAAACTCCTAATTATTATCGCTGACAAGGGCTGATAACACGTGGCGAAACCTTGCTTGTTAGTTTGGTGGCCCTGAAAAGGGACGTAGTTCGTGGTCGGAAGCGGTGAGCTGGCATGTTGAAAGCAGAGCCTGCAGAGTGATGGCTTAGCTACTGGGTTCAGGCCTATGGTGTTATCCTTTCACATGTTATATAATGTCGCCTGCCTGCTGTCGCTGACTGCCCTACCAATATTAGCGTCCCAGTACTAGCCTTCCCTCCCCACTGCAGCATGACAGTGGTGGCCCCCAGAGCCCCGCAGTGTCGGGTCAACGTAGGTCATCTGCCGATAGCGTGGCAGAGGCAATTTTCTCTGGGTCAGCAAAGGCTGACCAGTGCGAGAATGTGCGTCCGCTACCGGTACCGTAGACCAGGGATGGTGCGTTTGGTCTCAGCTGGGCTCTTCTTCTTCAATCGGGAGCTCTTCTTCCTTGTTCTTCTCCGGGTAAGAGTTGATTGGAGAGTCTCTCTCATCGGCCAGTGCGGCGGCTTAAATACCCCTCTGGCGAGTCCACTTCATAGTGGAGGGGAGGCACTGCTGGCTCTGCGCATCTGTAGCACTCCGTGCGACAGGCAGGTACTGGGACGCTAATATTGGTAGGGCAGTCAGCAACAGCAGGCAGGCGATATTATATAACATGTGAAAGGATAACACCATTCAGCATTTCTCGGATCATAACCTCCATTTTACTCTATCTTGTCAATCATCTTGACTTTCTGAACTTTCATGGTTAGTTTTTTTAATTTATTCAACTTTTCAAACATTCATTTTGTAAGCCTTTTGTGGTTCATTGTTACCAGATGTCTGTAGAATCTCATTCTTCTATAACCTAACTCAAACCAAGTGGCCTCTGAATGGTGGATGCGCAATAGTCCAGTCTGACCTTGAACGACCATGGAGCCATCCGGTACAGTCCGTACTCCAATTACAAGCCGAATATCTCAGCAGCAACAATATTATTTAGTATATTCCTTCAGCGAGAGTAGTTAACTTGGAATGTCATAAGTTCTAGTTCAATATCTTAAATATTACCAACTGTATTTACACATTTACTGTTGAATTTTTTTTCTCTTTGTCGACGAAATCAAGTACGTAGTAAAGAAATATTTTCATTTCTGCGCGGCCTGTTTTGTTTGTAAACACGAAATGGCGACAGTAATGATATTTTTTTTTTATTCCTCTCCGATTGTGATTTAGCTGATAGTGATAGTGACATGGAAGAACAATTCCATCTAAATGACGTAAAAAGGTTAGACCTACTTCGGAAAGCTACCAGTAGGCTTCCAATAAATTTATTCATGTTCATGATTTTAGTGATACAAATAGTAGAATAAATGTAATATAAATTTTAATAAATCTGCTACAAAGAAATAATTTTAATTGATAAAAATAGTAAAAATTAAGATGTTTAAAAACTTAAGATGCATCCAAAAAATATTTAATAAAAAGCCGGCTCACTGGTTTAACCCATGGTTTTATAACTTGGCAGTGAAAGGATTAATCACCAGCACACTGCTAGTGTTAGTATTATGTTGTCAGGCATTCAGACCGATCCTACAAGCGCTACTTTAAAGGTCATCTTTTGTTACCTACCACTGGAAATTTTCGAACAAATTTTAAAAGTGTAGTCAATTCGGACATCCCCGTGCTGCACAATTATATCGTAATAAATTTTTTATATAATTTTTTTCAATGAATTTCATCACTGTACCTAGTGACTTCTTTTTACCAAGAAAAGGTACGAATATTACATTTTTATATAAAAATCTGGTGTGAAACACTCACACAACTTTCTCTTGCCAATATAAATAATTAACAATAAACCTAACATTAGTAATAAAACATTAGAAATAAACAAACAACTAATCTCAAAAATATAACCATATTTCAATCATGAGTGAAACACGCAAAATGAAATTCGAACTCAGTTTGGTTTAAAAATACGGAAAATCACTCTTTCTCTCTAAACTAGGCTCTTTAGAGAAAAATGCTCTTAATAAAAGTTGTAGATCTTTTAATTTTTTATAAATTTGGTTATATACACTTTTGTCGTAAAATGCATACTAAGGCCAAAATCTTTAAAAAATAGATTTTTCACACGTTTTCGTGAGAAAAAATCAGAAAATCGCTAATTACTGCTAAACTAAGCGTCATACAAAAAAATGTTTGAAACAGAAGTTGTAGGTTTTTAAATTCTCTACAACTTTTATTATATAAGTTTTTGCGCTAAAATTTATATTAAAGCCGTAATCTTAAAAAAACAACGTTTTTACGTGAAAACAGCCTCACCGAGAATTTCAGCAAACATGGCGCCTACCCTATCTTGTAGAGAATCAAAAATTGAGTAAAATAGGCGATTTTAAAAAAAATCGTAGGACCAGTTTTTGAGAAAATCGCAAAAAACTGAAAAATTATACGAATAAACTAAGTTACTACTACTTCCGGTTGACCGATTTTGATGAAAATGTTCGTGTCGCGTCCGGTAGTGGTATGTAACTTAAGTTTCAAGTTTCAAGTTCGTACGATGTTCCGTTCTTGAGATATTCTGTTCACACACAGACACACACACACACACAGACACACACACACACACACACACACAGACCAATCGCTAAAAACATGTTTTTTGGGTTCAGGGGGTCTGAAAACGTATAGATCCGGTGAAAACTCGATTTCGAAAAATCGACATGAAAACAATACTTTCCTTCCTATATATTCATATAGGCAAGAGAAAGTAAAAATACTTTAATCATAACTCAAAAGTAACTTCTGTTACTTCACAAACTCGCAACCTCTAAGCACTGAATTTCTTATGTATTGTACGTAATAAATTTATATACCGGATGTTTATAAATGAATAGCGGGGTTTTAACGCTCTATAATATTTAATACATTATACTTACAGTTATAAATGATACATCAAACGAAAGTGAAACTCAAGCAGTTTTGTTTGTTGGCAGCAGTGCGCAATGTTTCCATCGCCAGCCGTTAGAAAACGATAGTAACAAAGATGGCAACTAAAGAACAGAAAGCGTTTTGTGTTTTACAGTGCTTCTTACTGATACTCTACAGCTACAGCTATGGCTCTTCCCTCAGTTGGAGGGAGGATGAAGAGCAAGAGAACTTCATTTTACAGCAAGATGGTGTGCCGCCTCACAGGCATAACGAAGTACGCGATTGGCTGAATGTCACTTTACACGATCGCTGGATTGGCCACAAGGGGTATAATGACAGGGCTCGTTTTCCATGGTCTCCACGGTCACCCGATCTGACGCCGTGTGATTTCTATCTTTGGGGGTTCATAAAGGACTGTGTGTATGTGCCTCTACTACCAGCTGACCTTCTCGAATTAAGAATCAGGATTGAAACAGCTGTTGCAACAATTACTCAAGAGACACTAAACAAAGTTTGAGAAGAACTCGCATATCGTCTTGATGTGTGTCGTGTGAAGAATGGTGCGCACATTGAACACTTGTAGGCATTTATGTAAACTGTTTGAGTTGCTCTTTCATCTGATGTATCATTTATGACTGTAAGTATAATGTATTAAATATTATAGAGCGTTAAAACCCCGCTATTCATTTATAAACACCCGATACTTTTATAATCACGCAACAAACGAAACAAATGCATATAATACTGTACTATACTTAGCTGGTGAATAGAGGAACAAATAAGTAACAACGTTTACGTGGCCAAATGATGCCTTGAAGCATCATGGCATTCCCTCACTGCAATGGCATGTCGGCAAAACAACACATCAATGATTCCAGCCTCCGGGCTCAATGTATTAAGCGGGTTTCAGATAAATCAGGGTTTCAATGCATTTATACATTTTTTTGGGCAATTCCTTGCCTAACCTATTTTAAAATATTTCTATATTTTCTTTCACATTATTATTATTATTGTTATTAGAACAAATAATTAACAAGAACTCATTTTATGACCGAAATAAAAGCCTAATTTTACAAAACGGTTATTTCTGAAACAATTTTTAATTTTATAACTGGAGAAAGTGCTGGAATTCTGGGTACTTACTTCAATCGAAATGAATATTGTGATATTTCTTGGTTTTATCTTCTGTATATAGAAACTTATAAAAAGAAAAACAAAAAACTATTAATCGTAATATCATTACTTCAAAAACTTCAAGAACTGGATTGATTGAGAAAATAAAAGTTTTTAGATTCGTTTCGTGTCTTTTATATCTTTACCTCTTCTGTTCTTAAATGCTTAAGTCATATAATTGGTTGACCATATGATAAGAAATTAAATTATTGTTTGTGGCCCAGGAACTGGCAGATCAAGTGCAAATAATTTGGTTATTTGGTTGGACAAAATCATTTGGTTATCAATATAAAAAACAATTTGTATGTTTTCCATTTTATTTCTTTTAATATCTTATGCAAAATTAATGTGGTGAGTGATATTATTTGTATTCGAGAAAAACCACACCTTTAAAAGAATTTAAAATATCTCATTGGCAATTAATTTTTTTTATATATTCTTGCAGCACTTGGACCTGTATAAGCTGTTTTAATTAGATATTTTATTTTTTTTTTAATCCCTAAGGTGTGTACGTTGCAATCTGTTCAATTCAGAACAATAAGCAACCCCATGACCCAATGAGATGACGATGTTATGTATGATGTGTAAATGAGGGTAGTCTTGTACAGACTCAGGCCAACCATTCCTGAAAGAGTATGGTTAATTGAACCCCAACCATCAAAGTACACCGGTAACTACTGCCTAGCACTCAAATCCGTATAAAAGTAACTACCTTTACTAGGATTTGAATGCCCTATCTTTGTTGGTTTTATCCTTACAATTTAATACTTAAAGAATGTTTACTGTAATAATCTCTATGGTTAACTTCAGTTTTTTCTAGTTATAAAACTTTACTCATTCTATCATTATTGGTTTAGCTAAAACAAGAATAAGCAATTCCCTTCAAGGAGGAGTGTGGATCATACAGGTTAGGTAAATCACAGCCCTTGGGTGTCTTGTGCAGTATTTTTAAGAGAAAGAATTTTGTTAATAGTTGGCAACAGAATTTCAGGCGCAAAGTCCTCGATATTTATTATTATGGAATGGAACTAGAAAGAAAAGAACAACTTTTTTCCTGAAATTGTCTTTTTCTTCTATTTAAAGTCAGCTTTATTTCATTAAATTCCACACATATCAGCCTAAAATAGATTCAGTTCAATTTTCATAAAAAATATCACATTCGGATCATGAAATAAAACAATGAACAAAATCATACGTAAGGCAAAATCATTAAGGCAGTCCGCACATGGGTCGTAATGCTCTCGTATTTTTTACGCCTGGTCGTTGCAACATAGGAGTTCACATGGAGTACCCCATACAATCATAATTGTATGAGAAGCTTAGAAGATACATGTTGGTCATAGTGCAATGCAGTAAGATTGATGTACAAGTAAACTTGTTATGTTTGGTTTTGCAACAATTTTGTTCAGTTGTGCAAGTTGTGTCCGTGAAAATGGAAGCATTTGTCAAAGAAGTTGAACAATATCCTAAATTGTTTGATTTCACCTCGACAGGATATTCAAGGCATTCTTATACAAAGCTAACATAATCACTTGATGAAGATGAATTTTTAAGTCTTGAAATAGACATTTTTTTTAAATACCATTATTTGCAATCAGTTTTTTAAAAATAAACTATAATCAAATCTTTTGAATTTACAAATCACAAGTTAAGGCCTCATTACCCTGAGTACCTCTCATTATATCAATTATTCATATGTTAAAAGAGAAAATTACTATGTACAAAGATTACATTTTACAATATGGAATACTTTTCACTATAATTTTATATACATTTAAACTCTTTCAGACAAGTCCAAAACATGGTAACGTTTCACGTGCCTAACGTCTTCTGCATTGTTTAGAAAATTTATGGCTAACTCGTGTTCGTGGTTTTCAAGTCTTGCCTGATGTTTTCTATTAAAACGCCTGACCCTGTCCATTACATCAGGAAGGTTGCAATAATGTTGTATTTCTGCATTCCTTGCAAATCATGGTGCCCTTGTTATAGCCTGAAGAACCTAATGCTGGAACCTTTGAATTATCTCTATGTTACTTCTGCTAGTAGTTCCCCAAAGTTGAACGCCGTACAACCAAACTGATTTTAGTAACATTTTGTAAACCAGCAACTAATTCTCAAGAGAAAGTGAAGAGTTCCCGCCAATCAGCCAGTACATCCTTTGTTATTTTAGATTTAATTCATTCCTCTTCACTCTCACGTGGGTTTTCCAAGTTAACCGCCAGTCAAGATGCATACCCAGGTACTTTACAACTTTACTTTGTGGTAAATCAACACCTCCAAGTTTTACTGGTGGACAAGTATTCCTCCGCATTGTAAATGTAACATGCTGCGATTTTGCAGAATTGATCTTCACTCTCTATTTTTGAAGCCATGGTTGGATTTGGTCTAAACATTCCTAAAGTTTGTTTGAAGCAACTATAGGATCTCCACTTTTAGCAAGCAATGCCTTATCGTCAGTGAATGTAGCTTGGACTACCCCTTCAGTTGTGGGTAAGTTTGCTTCATACAATGAATACAAATACGGGCCTAGAACTGAACCCTGAGGTACACCAGACGTAATGTACCTGGAACATGGCAGCTCATCTTGGTATTTCACTTGAAAAAATCGATTCTCCAGATAAGATCGGTATTAAATAGACATGAAACTTGAAATAAAAACAAAAAAAATTTTAAATGACAAAGAAACGATGAACGTTCCTCTATGAATGTCAGTAAAAAATTGACACGTTACGATAGCTTAAATCTCGTGTGCGTTAACTACTATGAGAGGAACGACTATCTTAGAAAATCAATGACAATGATTACGCTTCGCATACACTACAACCCGTGTGCGAAGTCCCTTAATGTGGTTCTAAGTAGGCCAAAAATTATAAAAAAAAGAAGAAAACAAACGATAAATGACACAGTTATATAAAATCTGTGATAAAACCATAAAAATCAACTTACTCTTTTTCATGAGCAATATTGGCAGCATCTAACAAATGTTGCGGTTGTCCATGATCATGATGAGGAGATCCTTGTTGTTGTTGTTGTTGTTGTTGTTGTGGTGGAGGAGACTGTTGGAATTGTGGTTGTTGTCCAGGTGGAGGTTGTTGAAATTGCTGTTGTGGAGGTGGTTGTTGGAACTGTTGTTGTTGTTGTGGAGGTGGGGGTTGTTGATATTGTTGTTGCTGCTGCGGCACATGTTGGTGATGCTGCTGCTGCTGCTGCTGCTGTTGTTGTTGTTGTTGCTATAATAGGTAATAACATTTAAATAAGACTAAGTCTCTCGCAAATCTAAAAACTAACATAAAGGTACAAGAAATCACCTTTGAAAATATTTCAAAATTGAACTATAAAGACTGATTTTATAAAATAATTTTGGCAATACGAACAAATCAATACCACAACTCTAGTAAAGGAAATAAGTTATTGAAATGCCAACACAATTTAAATTCAAAGGCGAACTGCCAAAACCTTTAAATGGGTAGTCAACCCAGAAAATGAAAATCAAAACTTCTGGCTATAATTTATCATTATTTATTTTAAATGAAAGAGTAATTTACTAGTAATGATCTACCATTTGAACTAAGCCAAAAAATTAATTACAGCCCCGAATATACGGGTGAGGTTGGAAAAGCGGGCTTTTACGGGGAATCAAATATCTCAGGAACCAAGAAAGATATCAACATGATTCTTATGCTACAAAATACAGAAAGTTGCTGTCTATTATCTGTTGTATGCGCTTGTATGTATTTATTTCTTATAAGAAATTTATTGAAGAAAACCACATTTTCAAAAATATTTATTTTGTGTATTCACAAATTATTTTTTAACTAAATTCCTATTAAGGTTTTTGTAATAATCATTCCACAGATAATAGAGCAAAACATTATAAACATTTGAAAAATCCATCATCCAAATATCTCAAATACAAACCAAAATATTTAATTTCCAAGAATGTACATCATGCAAAAGCCACATTTCCGGAAAACTTAAAGTTGAAGGAATAATTTCACTTGCCTTGCTAGTGAGCTTTATTTTAAACATGTTTTATAAATGTTTTTCAATATACAAAGTAAACAACTTTTGTGATTCAGAAAATTTTAAACTTCAAATAAATGCAAAAAACAATCGAAATTTTAAAAAAAATTATCTTCTGGAGTTGACTAGCCCCTTAATGACAGAAACGGGGAGTAATTCAACCAGACATCATCCCACCACTATTGTTCAACATGGTACTTGAAAAGTCGTGAGAGAATGGAGAGAAGAATTATTGAGAATGGGAGTAACCAATAAAATAATAACACTTGGAATCAAAATTGAATTAAAATTCAAATAGAATTTCTCCATAAAAATAGCTGAAAAAACGGGATTACAATCATACAAAACAATTGCAATAACAATCCAAATAAAACTTGTTGCTACCAGTAAACTAGAAACGAAATCATCAATAGAGAACTGAAATTAAAATATCTCGGAGAAAGAATAACACCAACAGTAGTAATACTGAACGTTACATTGGAAGAGAGAAGAAGAATGAAAATGGTCTATAACAAGAAATCAATACGAAGCTTAGACATTACAATACAGTGATCAAACCTGAAACTTTTCTTACGCTGTATAATTTTTACTACACCACACAATAGGAAAGATCTGCTGGACAAGATAAAAAAAATGAAAGGGAGAATGATCGTACAAAATATATGGGGATCTAATAAGAAAGAAAAGTCGAGCAGCAAATAAACCAGCAAAATATAGAAAGGATGGACATATCTCGGCACTTACTTATGATCATTAGGAACAAAAGTTAGAGCTGTGTTTCATAAAATGAGTGCAGTGTTTGAAAGCCATCTTTCGATAATAAATACCAAGCTAAGACTGTTACGCTGCTATGTTTTCTCTGTTTTTTCTCTGTACGATGTGGATTCTTCGACCATAACACCAGCAACAAGTAAAAAATTGGAAGCCTGCGAGATACAGCTCTACCGTAGAACTTTGAGGATGTTGTGGATGAATCGTGTCACAAATAAAGAGATCTTGAAATGGATGAAAAAACTGAAAGGACTACTAAATACCGTAAAAACCGAAAACATCATTTTATACGAAATAAAAGCAGATACAAATTACTGTGAGTAATACTGCAAGGAAAGGTGCTTGGAAGGAGGAGAATGGCAAAAAGAATCTTGTGGGTAAGAAATCTCTGAAAGTGGTTTTCTATGCATATCGTACAGTTATTCAGAACAGCGGTCAATAAAGTAACAATAGCCAACCGGGTTACCAATAACCGGAACGGATAGGAACCGCAAGAAAATGAAAGAAGAGACAAGATTACAAGCTGTGTTGTAATGAAGAACTTTACAAAAATACTAAGAAATTTATAAGCTCTTTCAGAAATTTATAAGCTCTTTCGGATCTTACAAACTACAAGAGATAGCAACAAACAATTTTTGGATTCGTAATCTACACAAAAAGTTAATGGGCCAAAATTGGGCTTGAATTTCTAGTTTCGACCGAAAGTGGTCCAAAACCGCAAGTAAAAAAAAATAAATGTCAGAATTTGGAAACAAAAATAGTTTCATTTGATTCCTCTTAAAAAAGTAGATACTGAAATCACTAATGGTTTTTTGCCACACGTCAAAGGTAAAAATTGCCTTTAGCTATGAGACGCATCGTCTAATGAAATGCATTTTATTACTTTACTAGTCTCTAAGCATTCATTTATCCAACATAGAATAAATTACTAAAAAAAACTGTATGACATTTTAATACTAACGAGTGTTTCAAAAAGGACGCACTTCGAAGTTTGAGAATGCTAATTTATTACATTAAGTAATTACAAATTATATAAATTATACGGTATGAAATTATTACCTTTATAACATTCAGATTACCTTTAAAACTTCACAACAAATGTTCAAAATGACTTCCTCCGCTTGTAATGCAAGTTCGGACATGTTTCATAACATTTGCAGCCACTTTTCGTTGTGTTTGCTCATTAATGTTTGTAATCTCACTTTCAATATTAGCCTTCAATTCTTCAATTGTATGAAGATTGTTTTTAAAAACCTTACTCTTTAAATTCCCCCAAAGAAAAAAATCCGCAGGAATAAGATCTGCGGATCTTGGTGGCCACAATCCTTTTGATATCACACGATGGCCAAAAAATTCTCGTAAAATATTCAGCGTTTCAGTAGAAGTATGGCACGTTGCGTTATCCTGCTGAAACCAACAATCTCGATCGTGTAATTCTAACAACGCTATAAATTGTTCAATTAAGTTGCGGTACACCACACCATCTACAGATGTGTCAAAAAATAAAGGCCCAACAATACGACGCCGAGAGTTTGCACACCAAACACCAATTTTACGTGCGTGTAGTGGACGTTCATGAAATGTGCGAGGATTATGAGCGCTCCATATTCGGCAGTTTTGGCTGTTGATGTAACCGTCCAAGTGGAACCATGCTTCGTCACTGAAATGAACACGATCCAATATTTCAACACCGTTGTCATTAACAAGAGAACGTATCCAACGACAATACTGTAAACGTTTCCCATGGTCAACTTCATAATAATGATCTTAGTAATATCACTATGATAATAGTGATAATCCAGCCTGTGAAGATAACTTTCTAAGTGATTTGCCGGGTGAGGTAGTCAAACGTTGTTTCACATCGTCCAAAACTTGTTCTGTTAACACTGATGGTTGACCTGTGCTTTACCGATCCTGTACACTGCCAGTCTCACAAAATTTATTAATGAGACGCAATATTGTGGTGTTAAAAGTACTTCAGAATTGGGAAATTTTAACTGGAACTCGTCTTTCACTCGTTCGTAAGATTTATATGCGCAATAACTTTCAATAATAAAAACACGTTCTTCCTTTGAAAAAAACATGTTTCAACTTATACAGACACTACAGACACAAATGAATACTGGGATAGCACTAGTACATGTCAGTAAAACGCAATGGGTCAACAATGAGTACGGTAGTGCCAACTGTTATTTGGGAGAAAAAAATATTCCCAATGCAGAAAATATTAACCCTTAAACTTTGAAGTGTGTCCTTTTTGAAACACCTTTAGATGCCATACTGACGCCAAAACCTATCACCTTTGGCACTTTTGTTTGCTTTATGTATTTTGCCCACAACTTTTATACTAGTTACATATAAATGAAGTACAAATAAAGTTTGCTATTATAATCCAAAATTACAATTACATTAACCAAAAAACATGAAAATATGAAATAACTTTTAAGATTGAGATGAATTTTTTTATTATATCTATCTGTTATTTATAAAACTAAAATAAATTTCAGTTGAACTTACCAGTATGAACAATTAAGTGTTCACACACAAAAACACTGCTAAAACGTCTGTAAAACTACAATGAAATTAGTTTTTTGAAATATTAAAATATTTTACACACACATCCTCTGTTATTTACCAGTGAAACTACTGATTACGCATCAAAGAAAATAATAAAGCTGCAACCTATCCAGTTCTAATTGTTATCATTTTCCTAATTGCAATATTACAAGTACAGATATGAGAAAAATTGTTAATCTACTTATCGCAAGGCTAGCGTAAACATTAATAAATCCTGATTCCATTCGGAGTTTACCAAATTCATTTTATAGGTTAATCACTTCCATAAAATTCTGAGATTTGCATTGGGTCTGACAAGTGAGACTAAGAATGAATAGTGTAGGGGAATTCACAGTGTTACGCATAGTGTACATCCAGCAGTTATATTGGAGTTAGAATTCTATTAAATAAGACGAGATCAGATCGCCATGTTTCATTTTGTTCTACTTTATTTCAGCCATTAACAACCAATCTCAAATAGACTAGCAACCCCCTTCTCGCTTTGCTTCACAGCAGCTAATGTAGGCCTCATTAAATTATTTTAAAACCTCTCTAGATACAATATTTGTGGTTTTGTTCCCCTATGGCAGCAAAATAAATTGTTTTTGTGCTCTTCCAGCTCTAAAAAGTCCGACATAAAGTTGTCCATGAGTGAAGGAAGCACTCTTGTCTCAAATCGATGCCCACCATTTTACATGTTTGTCCCTGCGATTTACAGAATTGAATAGAATGCATAAAAGAATATCGATGGAAAAGAAAGAGACAGTTGATATATGGCTAAGTAATACGTGAGTACAGTACGCCGAGTATTTGGAAATATATGACTCATTCACTACCTGACGAATGAAAACAAATATACGAAATACAGTACAAAAATAAAAATTTTGAATATTTCTGAATTTTTTATGTTTTTGGAATCGAATATTATTCTTCACGTTTTTCTAAGAAATATACATATTGAATCGTGCTTCTAGCCCAAAAAATACACCATCCAGAGAACTTAGAAAAAATAAAAGTGCTATGCACCCGATAAACTAAAACATGCGACATCGCCACAGTTTAAGTTGCTTAACTCACTTAATTATAGTTACTTTAAGTTGCAAAATAGCCTATATTGATCAGGAAGCTCTAAGCTATAAAACAATGAAATAATTTTTAAAATCAGTTCAGTAGTTTCTGAGATTACCTCAAACAAACAAACAAACAGACGTTTCTTCTCTATTATATTAGTATAGATTCATAAGTAAAATATTTTAAGGAAGTTCTTTTTGTGAGTTGTTTACAGCTTAAAGTTTAATATTTCGTACATCTCAGATGCCACATTCGTCTATTGCGCCAATCCTCCTCTGTCAGCCCTCTCCTGTCCATAAACTCCCTCCTTCTTTGTCACTTTTATGGAACCCAAACTGAAGACTCTAACAGTGTTTACAATGAAACAGCTGTTTACAATAAGTTTAAAGACTTATTTATTTACTTTAAAGCATTTACCACGACCTCCTGTCTTGCCAGACACCCTCCTCCAAGTTTCTTGTTACAATTGCCCACATCACACCACCCCACCACATTTTCTGAGGCCTCCCTCTTTCCCTCCTCATCACCAAACAATAATTCAAAGCCACTTCAGGCCACCTATCTTCATTCATTTGTTTCACAAGCCCATACCAAATCAACTGCCTACTCTCTATTTTTTCCCCATCCCAGTGTCCTGCACATCCACCATTCCCCTTACCACTTCATTTTGTACACAATCTAATCTGGAGACCCCACAAGCTCTTTGTAAAAAATCCATCGCCAGAGCTTTTAAACACTCCTCATTCTACCCACTTATCTGCCAACATTCTGAAGCATAAGTAGCAATCTGCTCCGCTACCGCCCCATAAATCATCTTTTTTGTCCTTATGCTTATTTTCGAGAATCAAATCAAAGAGTTCAGCTATTTGATTACCACTCTGCCTTGTTATCTACCTCAAATCCACCATCCTTAGAAATCGGCATTCCCAAATATTTACACTTATCACCACACCTCACCATATCCCCATCGATGCTCAAATCAGTGATTTGATTTAAAGACTTATTTAATTTTCTTTTGAATTCATTTCATTTTGTTTGAACTTTAATAATTGTTTTTTTGTGATTTAAAATAGTTAAAGTCAGTTCAAAGACATATAAAATATTTATTGAGATATTATATATAACATTGTATTCTTAAAGAATAAGAAAAATGTATGGTTATTCAATTTGTATAGCGTTCGTTATGAGATTATTTAGGTCCAAGATCGTATTTCTAATTATATATGTATTTCCAAATATTTTTTCAAACATCCTCTACAGGAATTTTAAACAGACATATTACATTGATAAACGAAATGTAATATATTCTTCAAACCACCAGTGATATGGAAAACAGTAAACGCTTACCAATTATAGAAATTTCATGCATAAAATGTAGAAATTCAGTAATTTTCTTTAATTTATCATTTAAAATTTAAAACATCCTACTTCCACCATGGTAGATAAAGAATCAAATCATTGGTAAGCGTTTACTGTTTACCGTATTACTGGTAGATTGAGGAATACAATACATTTTTATTCTCAATACAGTATGGCTGTTAAAAATACCTGTAAAGGATTTTTGATAAAATATATATTGAAATTTATTATATTCTGTGAAACCACCAGTAATATACGGTAAAACAGAAATACACATCTTCAGTAATTTTTTATTCTTCAATTTGTTACATGTAAAATTCAAATATTTGAAATTTAACAGATTAAAGAACAAGAAAAATTACTGAAGATGTGTATTTTACATACGATAGCACTACAATTGGTAAGTTTAAAAGTACACAAAAATATCCCTTAAAATTCTGAGAACGTTTTTACGGTACATAAACATTTTAACACTTGTAAATCCTAATATAACTAAGTTTATATTATTAAAAAGTTCTGCATTAGTTTTCTATATAAACCAGACAAATGAGAATCATAATATTAATTCATTTTTAAAGCAGCGTGATAAAATTACCAACGATTTAATAACGAACCTGATATTGATTAGGTGAAACACCAGGTGGCAGCCTTGGAGCATCATGACAAATAACAACAGATAAAAAATCAGCAGCAATATAAGCTATTAAAAATATATGATTGTTCATTGTATTGACCTGAAAATAAAAAAACGCGTGTTATAAAGTTATTAAATTTAATTTAATTTTAAAATAACAATACTATAATTTATACACTATCAAAAGAGGTAGAAAATAATTACGTCTGTATTGTTGTTAACATCATCAGTAGAAAGGCTGGTTTGAACCTGTCGAGGTTTTACTAAGTAAAACGAGGAGTAAGGTGGTTTACAAATTGCCTTCCTCACTGAGTTGAAAAGTATGCTTATCAGCATACCAGGCCCTCTGAAAGGCACATATTATTCACTCTGCAAATGATATCTTCACTTCATTCACCACAGGGTCTGGCTGTATAATGAAATACATTACTTTTAGAGGATATAATTAGTGTCTGTTACAACTCTACCTCTTCTGTTCTTAAATGATTCAGTCATATAATTGGCTGACCACGTGATAAGAAACAGAACTATTTTTTATAGCCCTCGAAATAGCAGTTCGAATGCAAATAATTTAACACTCTACCTGTCTGTTATGAGTAAGCTGAAAAGTTATTAAACTTAAATTAATTTTAAAATACGAGGTGTGTTCAGAAAGTAAGTACTGTTTTTAAAAAAAACATGTAAAAAAATTTTTTTCAACACAATTTTATTTCTACATGAAAGCTCAAACCTTAAACTATTTTTCGACATAGTTTCCACCGATGTTCAAACACTTGTCGTAGCGGGTGATCAATTTGTCTAAACCCTCTTCGTAGAAGGTTCCCGCCAACGAATGTAGCCACGACTCCATGGCAGTTTTCACTTCATCGTTGGTTTCAAAGCGTTGGCCGCCTAGCTCGAGCTTCATGTGCAGGAACAAGTGGTAGTCAGACGGTGCCAACTCTGGGCTGTAGGGCGGGTGATCAAACTGCTCCCAACGAAATTGTCGAACCAATGTTTGAGTGTCACCAGCGGTATGGGGTCCAGCATTGTCATGGAGTGACACAATTCCGTTACTGAGCATTCCTCTCAGTTTGTTTTGAATTGCCCGCCTTAGTTTTCTTAAGGTTTCGCAATACCTTGCCGCATTAATAGTTTCATCTCTTGGGAGAAAATCCATCGGCAAAACACCTTTCCGATCCCAAAAGACAGTGCACATGATTTTTTGTGCAGACATTGTCATCTTGAATTTTTGATTTTTCGGGAATTGCGTGTGTCACCACTCCATTGACTGCTGTTTAGATTCCGGTGTGACATGACGGACCCAAGTTTCATCACCTGTCACAATTTTGTTTAAAAAATCCTCACCATCATCACTGTATCGTGTGAGAAAAGTCAAAGCACTTCCGTGTCTCTTGGTTTTGTGCACGTCAGTGAGCATTTTTGGAACCCCTCGGGAACACAGCTTGCGATAACCAAAGCAGTCCGTAACAATTTCGTACAAAAGAGTGCATGAAATTTGTTGGAAATAGATAGCGTTGTCACAGTGAAATATCTGTTCTCTTGGATTTTTTCGTCAACTGCCCTTACCAGATCATCGGTGATGAGAGAAGGCCGACCGCTCTGATTCTCATTATGCACATTTGTTCAACCGCCATTGAACATTCTAACCCTTTTTCTCACCATTCCTTCACTCATCACGCCTTCCCCATAAACATCTTGAAGTTGACGATAAATTTCAGCCGGTTTCACATTCCTTGTGTTCAAAAATCTTATTACAGAACGAATCCCACAATCGGCGGGATCACTAATTGTCTTAAACATTTTAAACGTTCAGAGAAAACTGAAAACACAATGTAGAACAACTACAATGGTGTGAGTCGATAGCCAGTGAACAAGGAGGACTATTGTGCATGCGCGGAACACCGATTGCAGCGCTACGGCGGCAGTAGAATGAAACAGTACTTACTTTCTGAACACGACTCGTAATAACACCATAATTTACACTTTGAAAAGAGGTAGAAAATTATTACGTCTACATTAAGTTAAATAATTCTAATGAAAGCAATCTGTTTTCATACGATATTACATCACTAACAATACTGTTTCATTTTCTCAAGTCTGGCATAATTAAAAGATCATTAGAAAAATAATAAAACAATTTGATTTAAAATACAACACACAAATTACTAATACAGAATTTGACCTTCTACTATAAACAGGAGAGAATATTATAGCTGAAATGTTTAAATGGTTATTTAATAGGTTAACTATCTGTTGATAATTAATAGTTAAGACATTAGATATTTATTTTGATAAAAATCTGGTGTGAACCACTCACACGACTTTCTCTTTCCAATGTAGATGATATTGAACAATATAAACAACGGTTTAATCATGAGTAAACAATGTAAAATGAAAAACATAACCTAATTTTAATCGAGAATGAAAATCAACCTCTGTTTGACTTAAAAATACGGAAAATCAGTAATTGCCTTAAAACTTTAGACTCTAAAAGAGAATAACACTTTAAATAAAAGTTGTAGGTTTTCTAATTTCATAACTTTTATCATATACACTTTTGACATGAAATACGTTCTAATTCTGCAATATTAAAAAATACCTTTTTTACAGATTTAAATGAAAAGAACAGGAATGTAAATGTCAATCAATTTCCACAGACGAGTTCAGTTCTCAAACTCTGAATGTACATTTCGATCGATGACTTACACGAAATACTCATATAAGCACACTCATAAAAATTTGGTTAAACAATTTATACAATTAAACGCCATTTTAAACTGACGATTAATATTGCCCACTTATCTTAAACTGACCATTTACAAAGTGTTTCTGCAGCCTATTTAAATGTATGGAAACCAAGTATTTTTTTTTTTTCAATAAAGCCCTTAGTATTAAACAGAATACAACATTTTCAAATGAAACTGTCACAGATTGTAGACAATACCCCACAGTATGTATCAAGGAAGACCTTACATACTGACCTAAATTTTCCTTATGTAAACAATGTTTCTCTACATTTATATAAATGATTTAAAAAATGACTAACTCACAATACAAACAGATTTATCAGAACACTGAATTCACAAACTCTTACAGGTAATCCACACAGACGTCTGAAACAGCGATGGAGCTGAGATATGTTAATTTGAACTGTATATTTCAGCAAATTTTAACAATCTATTTTGGATTTTTACTGTCGGAGATATAGACAGCGATGGAGCTGAGACATGTTAATTTGAACTAAATATTTCAGCAAATTTTAACAATCTATTTTGGATTTTTACTGTCGGAGATATGGACAGCGATGGAGCTGAGATATGTTAATTTGAACTAAATATTTCAGCAAATTTTAACAATCTGTTTTGGATTTTTACTGTCGGAGGCTCACTGCTGAGTGTTACTCACCCAAAATTGTTAATTATTGTTACAACTGTATTTTAAATAAGCCGATACACTAGTTGTTTATATGTACAGTTGTGTATTAAGAGGTTAAAAACCCTTAGTAATGATAAACAATGAACGGGAAAAAATTAATTAAACAAAAAGGTTTTTTATCAAATTGAGAAGCTAAAAAATTGGGAGAATTCTGAAGAAAGAAAAGGAAGAAAATAAAAAATTAGGAATAAAGAGGGATGATGAGCACATGCTTAAATAGAAGTGAATTAAAAAAAAATTAATTATAATTGAACCAAAAGGGTAACTCCATCCAAGTTTTCAGTAAAAGAAACATCTAGAAGATCAAAGTTCATGATAGAAAGATGAGTGCAAAATAAGAAAGAAAGGAAAAATTAACTAAAGGAGAAATAGGGTTATTTTACTTTGATAAATGCATGAAGTTACACAAAAAAAAGTTGCTGTGAAATTCTCACAGTGAAGAATATAACCTACAATTAACCTGCAAAATTTGATTATGTTTTTGATGCAAACATGGAATAAGTGACAAGAGACATAAAGCACCCAAGAAACATCAAAACAAAACATGAATAACAGAAAACTAATAACTAATATCACAGTAAAGAAATTCATAACACGTACACCAGTAATTTAAAAACTGGCATAACAGCTGTCGTTAAAATATCCGGTACCAAATATCCTATTACTATATTTTAACAAAGTAAACATTCAGAAACTCGTTTTAAAAAAATTTCTTGGGAAATAAGGTCTAGTATATTTTGTTATCATAACACTATCAAACACTAATAATAAAACCAAAAACTGAACCCCTTCTTTACTAATAACAAGATTTTACGACAACCTACAGTTCTTTCAATCATAACAATATTTCAAATTTAAAACTTATGTATAAGTAACTATAAGTAATTAAAAAATTAATGTCAGCTATTGAATTACAAATTTACAAAAGAGATTACAATAAGGTTATGAATAACGCAACCATAAGTATGTTTTTAGTATTATCAATAAAACAATGAAATTTACGCAACAAAAGACATCCAAATATTTAATTTTGCAAACACCAAAAATAGTTTATACATATGTCAAAGAAACCGGTACGTTTAACACGACATACTGTGTTAAACACAAATTTATATACAATGTAAACAATTGATCGAATAATATATTAAAAATCCAGTAATTAAAAAAAGGATAAATAACATAAACTCACCTAAGAATATCTTTATATTTAAATAAACTACTTAAAATAGTTAACAGTTAGATAACACTAGCATCTCACACAGGATAAAAAACAAACAGTAAACTTCAAACATCTGATATAAACGTAACCTTGCAGGTAAGGCCACGTGTCCATGCAAACTTTGATGACGAAAAATACCAAATAATGTTTCATTTTATTGGTAATACCAATCTAATTTATAGTTATTTCGTAAGTTATTTAATTTAAATAAATTTATTTATTTGTTTTATGGTTAAAAAAATATATATATTTATTCGAATATAATGATATATTAAAAATTTTAAGGTTTATCTGAATAAAACATTTAAATAAATAAGACATATTTTTCTATTATGATAATATAGTAATACTATAATATAATGTAAGTAGAGTTGAAATAGTCTTCTTTTCTGAATGCAACTAGAAAATAAATAATTTTAATTTAATTTTTATTGAAGTTTAATCATAAAGGCAATGCTAATAAAATAAACAATTTTCCATTTTAATAAAAAAAAAATCTGAAAGGCAT
The DNA here is from genome assembly GCA_035578175.1 of Catonia carolina. Classification (NCBI taxonomy): domain Eukaryota; kingdom Metazoa; phylum Arthropoda; class Insecta; order Hemiptera; family Achilidae; genus Catonia; species Catonia carolina. Next base: position 27,892,128 of record JAQMRL010000010.1, on the reverse strand, counting down.
CCTGTTGCAATATTGTTACGTTTTATTACGTAAAAGTACGTAATAAAAATTAGCATATAAAATTACTGAACTTGTTCATTAGTATTCTAATCACTGATTACTTGCCCGTCGTCTTTGACAGTCTTCTTCCTGAACCCATCATTTGTCATCTAACCTGCCAAGGTCTACCCTGGCCCGTCTAACCTATAAGGATAGCTCAACAGCTGCCTTTAGACGTCGACACGTACCTGTTTAATTTTGAATATTAATGCTAGATATGTTTGTTCATTGACAGTATCTGTTGTAGTGAAGTTTACAGTGATGTTTTTGAATTGAACATAAAACTCTGACATGAATTAGTGTGGTCGTTTAATTAAACATTAATTTTTAAATGTGATCTGTTTTTTGACATCTTAAAATATTTTGCAAGGTTTTGCGAATTTTCAAGGTAAACGGCCTTCAAACAGGTATTTTAAAATAAATATTAATCGTTTTATGTTTACAAAAGTCTATTTTGATTCACCATAAACGGGAAGCAAGTACGTCTGCAGAACAACTTGTGAAACTGTGAGCTTATAATTTAATTTATCCAACTTAATATTTTAAAAATGTTATTTAAGTTATAATTAAAGAATTCAGTTTATTTTATATCAGATTTTTTTAAAGTAAGAATATAGTGAACTACTTGTTACATTCATGTCAACACAGTCAAGATGAGGGCAGAAGTAATTGGAAAAAATTTGGGAGTTCAGGAAGAGACTTCTGTGTTATCATTATGCCTTAAGGGTAAAACCTGGAAATATCGAGGGGAAGGAAATGCAAATATTGTCATTGCTTTACCACAAAGTAGACTGATACTTAGGTTACATAAATGGGAAAAAGATAAAGAAATAACATCACAAATTGAATTTGAAGAAGAACAGAGAGTTTGGCGGGAAGTAGTATTTTGTAGATTAGTAATGGTTCCTTTATTGGGTAGTGCATATATTCAACCACCAAGACCTGCACGTTTAGATAAAGATGTATTAGTTCAGTTAGAGAAAGCACTTAAACCACTAAGACCAAGTTATAGAACTCATAAAGGAATTAAATTTGGTTACGTAACAATTTACCCAGATTATGCTCTTCTTCCATCAGATTTAGAAAACACATCAGAAAATTTAATTTGTTTTAATAATTGTAAAATACTGCCTTTACAAAGCATTGAAAATCAAAATTACAATTGCTTAGATGACATATCACCAAAAATGTTAAAATGTTTATCATCAGTACAAAAACGTAACGGGACCAAATATTTTATTGATGATGAAGACAATTTGGATGATGATTTATTTATAGAAAATAATCAAAATGTTAATGAAGGTTTAGAAATACCAACGTTTGTATGTAACAGAAAAGATCTTAAATCGACATATCTAAACCAAAATAATTGTCAGTATGTTTCTTCGTCATTTAATAACAGTATATATTGCAATAATAAAATTAGAGGTCCAAGAAGATTTAGCACGGGAAGCGATTGTAATTTATTTTTACCATCGACAAATCATTATGTGAGTTCATCTTCAGCGCCGATAAATTCTCAGTTCGTATTTCAAACCGATGATAGTAAAAATCCTCCTGTGTTTTGCGTAGAAATAAAACCAAAACAAGGTTGGATACCTTTGATGGATCGTTATAACCCAAAATGTACATTCTGTTTAAATCAATATCTAAAATTATCGAAAGGTTTGATTGAATCAATTAGTCAATATTGTCCATTAGATTTATTTTCTGGGAATGAAATTAGAATGAGAAATGCCTTAAAAAATTTATTAGCTACACCACAAAATAATCTGAAATTATTTCGAAATGGTGTATTAGTCTACAGTGATGATGTAAAAACAAACGATTTGTTTTCAGTTTTAAACGAATGGTTTAAAACAGATTATGAAGATGATATAAATGATGTAGGAAATTTTATTGATAAATTTTGTGACGTAGTTTTGAAAGCATTAACAACTGATTTAACAGAAGGTGAAAAACTTCCTAAAATTGAAGATATACCTACACAAGAATGTACAAGTAATGATAATTGTAAAATCGTACGTGATATTTGGCCGTCAAGCCCAGTGATTAATTCATCGACATCTTTATTTGATTTATCACCATCTTGTGATTGGACATCGCAACAGCTTTCACCGAATAGCATATTAGATAGGATATTAAAAATTCAGCAGCTTGAACAGTCCGGAGCTGATGCTATATATAACATGTATAAAACTATTTACCCGGATGAAAATGATTATGATTACGTAAGTAAATTATGCGATCATCCAGAAGGCGTTATAAAATTAGATCCTGTTCAACAATATTTGTTAGCGACTACGGCAAAAGATTGTTCGATATTAATAGCGTTTCAGCGAATTAATCAATGTGATAATAATGTTAATAATAACTTTGATTCGATTAGAAAAATTCATACAATGTCTGATGTTGATGGAAATTTATACGCTTGGAATGTCGGGATATCCGATTTGGATCCAAAACCATTATCGTGTATTAAGAAACATAGGAAACGTGATGCAGATGTGATATCTTCATATATTGAATATTTTAGGAATGTTTAATTGTAATTTATCATTATTTAATTATAAAAAATAATTTGTGATCATATTCATAGTGGTGGCTAATGTAGGATTGTCTTTAAATATTTTTTTTAGAAGAATATTTGTGTGATAGTTCTATCAGATTGATGGAAATATTTAGTATGGTAATGTTAAATTACAATGTGAAATCTCTTGATCAGTTTCTTCGGTACTTATTTAACTGGATCTCTAATTGTTTTTTTTTTTTTTAAAACCACATAGGACTACATAAGTTCATAAAACTAAAAAAAAAACTCATTTCAATTTTTGCGGTTCAATTTTTCAGTTTTTGGAGTCCTTTCCTAATATTTCCTTCCTTGAACTTTCTCCAGTATTCCTTCAATCCATCCGATCTTCTCTGCCGTTCCTTGTCAGAATACACAACTTTCTATGGTGGTCTTCAGCCTGTGGTAATTTCCGGATTTTTCTTGAGGTCCTCAAGTGAGATTTGGAGTCTGTTCATGTCCTCCTTAATTCCCTGATCCAGTGGGGCTGAGTTTTTCTGTTTAGGAAAAAGTTGATGATTTGTTTTGAGATTCTGGAAGAGTCGGTCCTCAAGAGATGTCCAAAGAAGGAAATTCTCTTTTTCCTCATCTGGTCTGCTAGGGGTTCTCTTAATTGTTTTATATAACAGTAAACTGAAAAACTATTTATTGAAATAAATCGATTCAATTAATCTTTAATTCTCTCTATCGTTTTAACTTTCAAATATTAATTTAATAAAATAGTCATAAATTTTTCTTATAAACATTGCATTATTTACTGTAGATTGTTTAAAAAAAGTGACAAATAGTACTGCTTGAAATTCTTGATTTACATTATACGAAGAGGTTTTAGAAAAAATTCATTTATAATAAAAAATTTACAAGCTGTTTAAAACTAAATAGTTCATTCTTGTACAGATATATGTACTGGAATTATTGTTTTTTTAACAACTATTCCAATACCTTTAAGTACCAAAGAAGGAACAAAATAATTCAAAAAAAGCTTACAACTTCATTAGCTTTAATGTAAGTTATAAATTTTTAAATTAATAAAATTTTTCAAAGTATTGGATAACCATATCCTGTATTGTCTGGACCTCATAATAGGATATTTATTTTGAAGTTTTTAGAGATTAATCAAGAGAGTGTATATTGTGATTTAATTTATGATTTAATTGTGTTAATGAATGTTCTATTTTTTAAATCATTGAGTTTATGCTTGTTTTCTTAATTATCTTTTTTTAAATATTAAGAATATATTTTCTCACCCCCATATTATAACTGTGATAAATAGTCTAATTTTATTTAGTAAATTATTCTTGATTAAATACTAGAATTTTCTAAAATGACAAAATGTAAATATTATTTAGTTTAAATACAAAACTTTACATCAGAAATTTGTATTTTGATGTACTAATCCATGATCTTTGTTTTGTTTGTATTGATAGGTTTTTTTAAAATATTACAAATATTTATTATCCATTTAAGATTATTATTATTATGTAAATAAAAATATATTTAGATTTTGTAAACATTAGCGTTAATAATGTATTTAACTTTCTTGTAATTAAAAAAAAAACTATGAAGTGCCATTGTATTCTATTTCAATTATTTCAATTGTATTGTTTTAGCTTAGAATGACCAAATCGTTTTGTAAGAAATCTGAGACACTGCAAATTCACCAAGGGGTTCGGTTTTTCCAATTTTAGGGTTTGAAAGTAGATTTTGAGGCCTTTTAAATAGTAATATTTACATTTTTTATCCCTAATGTGTGTACATTACAATCTGTTGAGTTGAGAACAATAAGCAACCCCATGACTCAATGAGATGAGAATTTTTTTTTTTGTTTAAAGTCCAACTGTTCTGCAATTACTGCTTATGCAGACGATGAAGGATAAAATGAATTATTTTTTTTGTAATGTATGAAAATATGCCGTGCGTGAATGGGATTTGAACCCAAGACCGCATGATGAGAGGCGAGCATATTACCAACTATGCCAATGCGGCTAGCTGACATGAGAATGATATGTAAATGAGGTGTAGTCTTGTACTGACTGAGGTTGACCATTCCTGAGAGAGTATGGTTAATTGAAGTCCAATCATCAAAGTACACCGGTAACCACTGTCTAACATTTAAGTCCGTATAAAAGTAACTACCTTTATTAGGATTTGAACCAGGAATCTTTATCTCCAAAAATCAGCTGTTAAACAGCTGACTAGCAGCAACGACTTTACCTCTAGACCAATCTGGTGGGTTAAATAAAGGTTTCTTAAAGACATTTTGTAACTGTGCAAAGCTATTTTTTTAGTTCACAAATTTGGTGATAGATAGCGCACAACTCATCTTCCGACGAATCAAATTAATGAAACTGCTTGGAGAAGTACAATATATTTATCATTATCCTAACAATTCATATATCTATTTTTTTGCCTGGCTTGTTGGCGTAGTGGTTAGCGCAACTGGCTTCTACGCTGGAGTCCCGAATTTGATTCCCGGTCAGGTCTGGCATTTTTTCATCACTCCATGTATCATTCTTCTCACCATCTGCATTAGCAGCAATTGCAAAACAGTCAGACGTAAAATAAAAAATATATATACCTATTAACCTAGTGATAATATTAGGCCAATCCACCCATGGTGTCCCCACCCAATTGGTTTCTGCACGAGGGGTTTGATTCTATCAGGTTTGGAATTATTTCACAGTTCAATTCCATCACCCTTTACCGTCTTTATTGGTAATAATGTATACAAAACAGTCTGATAAAAAACCCCTTAAAAAAACTCGTGATAATCTCAGTGTGCTTGGTGTGATTGTCCAAAAACATATTATTAAAATACATTTGTAAAACTAAATTCCAGAAATATAGAGCGTCCTGAAAAATACTTGTTCAGGATACTGTTAATAATTATTGAAAACTGGGACAATCCCGAATTTCCGGGACGTTTGGTCAACCTATTAATTTAGCTGCATCTTTATTATTAGTATTTATATTTTCAATTGATATATTTTTCTGAATTTGATAAAATTGTAAAGTAGGAAAATGAAAATTACAGTATTTTTATAATTAGATAATATATTTTGTGTATAATTGTTGAATAGAATTTTCAGGAAAGTTAAATTCATTTTTTAGTTTGTTAGTAAATTTAATGAAAGCATTAAAATAAACTAGTCTTATTCGGAACACGATTTTTCTGTTCTTATCACAACTAGGTAGCTTATACATAATACTTGTTAATTTTATACTTTGTATCGATTCAGTAATATTGTATACCACTGGTAACTTTGCCTTTGTAACGAATGCACATGCAGTTTGTCAGGTCATGAGGCAATAAAATAGATCATGATATTATAATGGTAGGTTAAACGATCTTTTCATAGCGGGCAGAAGTACTCTTGGTTGCTATAGCATGGCATTTACATGTGCCTCCATTTTATCGTACAGTGGCGTAGTGATGAGCGGTAAAAAATACCAACTGAGTGAAAGAAAGATTATTATTTACACTGTACTTTGTTCAATCAGAATTAGTTAAGAGGTGAGTTGTTTGAGATTGATACTTTAGACCTGTTAAGGTTACTTAAGTCACGTGTTTGCCTTTGTTTGCAACGCGGGGTAAAGGGGAATAAGCATCAGTGCCCATGTGCGACTGCTTTAATTTCAGTACAACAAAACTTAACAATTTATACTATAACCAGAGCATATACAGTATATCGCGGAACCTTTTGTAGGTTAACTGTACCAATATAACTGTTTGTTACAGTGAATGGAACTGTTAGTTTCTGGAACACGTGGGTAGACTACCCACAGTGCTGAACGACTAATATGCAGTGTAATAAAATGTTGTGAAGTTAAAGCTAAACAAAAATACCTTTCCCTTGCTGTTCACAAAAGCCATGAGCGAGTGGCTAACTACTGTGATGTTTCTCTTTCCACAATTTAAAAATAAAGAAGAAAATTAAAGACGTGAAGAAGTTATTCTTCAACAGTTTTTTTGACACCTGGTAAAAATAGAAAACAGTTAGGTGATACTAGAGAAACTGATAGTGAAGACAGCGGTAGTAAAGAAGGCTATTCATACGTAGAAAATTTTGTTCCAATGGAATAAGGTAGCTGGTAATTACAGTAAATCAAACATTTCTAGTCATGTAATTAAGCTATAGGCAGTATTACAGGTCACATTTATTTCTTATAAGGTTTATAAAGAAAACATTTTCTCAGAATAAACCACAGCTTACAAAATGTATGTAGAAACTGCTCGGTAGTGAAATGTATGAGTAGTGTCCGACTGTTGAGGTTGGCAGCACTGTCGTATTTTCACTTCCCTTCCTCACAGCCCATCCATACTCAAAAAGCAATCTCGTGACATAAGTATCTATACAAGCGAGTATTGAGAACACAACTATTACATACTTCCAAAATTTCTATATTTATTATAGTATGTTTATTTGAAATTAAATTTATATTTATAAACATAAATTTAAATATAAATTAGAAAATCCTACAGCTTTAATTTCAAGTAGGGTTAAAAGTTGTTTTCTACAATCTTTAGTTTAGCAGAAATTAGTGATTTTCTGTAAAAAATTTTTCATCATAATTGGTAAAAAAATAGGATTTTTTAATATTGTAACCTTAGTATGCTCGTAACAAGAAAAATATGTACAATAATTATATAAATTTTAAAGTTACGTATTAAAATTATAGAAATTTAAAAATTTGCTATTTTTATTTCAACCATTTTCTTCTACAAAACCTAGTTTAGCATCAATTAATGATTTCCCGTATTGTTAAGTTGAACAGAGGTTGATTTTAATTTTGCGTCATTCACTCATGATTTAACATAAATTATGTGGTGTTTATTTACATGAGCAAAAGAAAGTAGTGTGAGTGTTTCACACCAGATTTTTTAGTTTTGCGTAACTATATAATAGTGGAATGACCAAATCATGTAAGTTGGAAAAGTATATTAATTGATGAAAGAATAATTGAAGCAGCAATAAAAGGTTAGTGAAAACTCGTAGTTATTGTACATTTTAATTAATTACAAGCTGGCAGAATCCTTTTCAAAGATTTATTTATACTAAAATATAATAATTATTAATTATAAACATATTTCCACCGTATCTTTCATCGCCTGTATAAATTCTTTTAGTATATAACTCTTAAATTTTTTGGGTAACTTACCTAATACATATTGTACTGGATAGTTTTTCTGTGTACTCAGTACTTGTTCTAAGAACAGTGTTGTATCAGTCTTTTTACAACTCGCCCCATCACTACAGTAAACACTTTTTTTTAATTCAGAATTCTCCTTGATTTGGACTGAAGTTCCACCCCAGTATTTTATAATTCCGTTTATATCATTGATACATTAATAGCCTGCCCATAACAGGCAAGAGGAGTGTCAAATTATCTATACTCAATCTGTTAGTTGTAGGGCTAAAATAAATAGTTCTGTTTCTTATCACATGGTCAGCCAATTAAATGACTGGATCATTTAAGAACAGAAGAGGCAGAGATGTAAAAGACACTAATCAAGAGTTATCTCCTCTGAAAGTATATGAATTTCATTATACAGCCAGACCCTGTGGTGAGTGAAATGAAAGTGTCATTTGCAGAGTAGAAAATATGTGCTTTTCAGAGGGCCCGGCATGCTGATAAGCGTACTTTTCCACTCAGTGAGGAAACCACCTCACTCCTCGTTTTACTTAGTAAAACCTCTACAGGTTCAAACCAGCCTAAAGGGGCTGATGACCTAAACTACACATTAATAGCATTTGTTACATATATGTAGTAATGTATGAAAAATAATTAAGTAATTTTTTTAATGTTTTTTTTTGTATTAAAATTTAATTTTCATTTGTATCTATTTACTTTCTTTTATGAACTTGATTAATTAATATATAGATTTATCAATTTTCACATAATGTTGTATAAAACAAAATGTTTAAAAGCCAATTCTGTATTCATAATATAAGGTAAGGTACATTTAATTATAATATATTTTTTTTATAATTATAACCAGAGGTTGTAAAATATTAATTTTAATAATAATTCACTATGGAATTCAGAGTAAAAATAAAAGTTTTGAATGTGTGTGTGTGATTGTTTTTTTTTTATTTATCAATTTGTGTGTTGTTAATTTCTGCATTGGCCACCATTCGTCTTAATAATATTAATATATGTATTGTTAAAAACCTCATTAATTTGTCAAATTTTTCATACTGAAATTGTCAAATTAAATGTCAGTTAGTTGTTTCTTAATGTAAAAACAGGTATTTCTATCATACCATAATGTTATGGTCGGCATTATTATTGGCTTCTATGCCGGCGGCCCAGATTCTTATTCCCATTATGGTATTTTTTTATTTATTTTTTTCACCATCTGCATTAATCTTAACGCGCATAGCAATGGACATTAAAAAGAACTATAGTAACACCATCTAGTGTACAAAAATAAAAATTAAATTTGGCATAATATGGTAGTAACAAAACAACATTTTATATACAGCCGCATTGGCGCAGTTGGCAACATGCTCGCCTCTCATCATGCGGTCCTGGGTTTGAATCCCACTCAGGCATGGCATATTTTCATACGTTACAAAAAATCATTTCATCATTCATTGTACACAGTTATACCTCAACGTCATTGATAATGACCGCTGTAGTTGATGCGACGTTAAATAAATATATAAAAAAAAAACATTTTATAATGGGTTTTGTAATATATAAATCCAAAAATGTAATAATTAAAATTATATTTATTTTTTTTATTGTTGGGCCTACTTATTACTGTGTTAAATGAAATTCTTTTACATCTTTTTATATTCATATCTTGAAATTTGGTTTTTTAGTAAGAAACATTTAAAAATAATTAGTTTTCTTCAAAATTCAATTTTATATCTTGGTAAGAAATATACAATAAATTTATCGTTTTAATATTTTTTGCGAAAAATTTTAACTGATCTGATTGGAAATTTTTATAAAATTAATTAAGTATTGTTAAGTTGTTAATTTGAGTTCGTATTTAAAAAATTAGTAGGGTTCCGAGCCTCAATTTTATAAATAAAAACTATCAGGATGTACATAAATAATATATGTAAGCTATTCTAAAAATTGTTTTAATTATATTAAAAAGTTTGTGACATTCAGATTTTCTTTAAAATTGTAAAGGTTAAAAATTTTCATAATATTAAATACTAGTAATTTGAAACTTTCACCAGATTTTGAACTGGGATCTTTGAAAGTGAGTCATATAGCCTATGAATTGTATTGTTATTTTTAATTATTAATCATGGTTTAACAAGAAGATCCTTACTCTATTTATTTATTTTGATTAACATCGTACTACACTTGTGTTGTAATTAAATTTTTCTTTTATGAGTATTTTAAATCTATTTGTATGATTCACAGTGTAGATAATAAGTGATTGCAACATACGTAATTGATTTTATTTTAAGAATGATGCTCATTTTATCGTTAATCTTACGTTTTTTTAATGACTTTGTTATATTTATTGTACAGTTATGTTATAAGTTGTACATGATGATAAATATAACAACTATTCACACATTTTATCTTGTACAACACTTCACTTAAATACTATTCTCGGTTCATCGTAAGAAAGATATATGAGTAAACAAACAGCAGTGATTCAGAAAAAATGCAAAATTTTTAATGAAAATATCACAATGATAACTGATACACAGTTTTAACCGTTTACAGAATTAAACTATAAATAGTGTCACCGGATGGCGACATTAAGTGGCTAACCTTATCTGTTTGGTGGCCCTGAAAAGGGCCGTTTATGCGGTGGTCGTCTTGAAGGGAAGCGTCGATCGTAGTCGTCGTGGGGGTCGAGGAGCTGGGCGACATGGCATGTGGTCATCCAGCGGAGACATCATCTTCTTCCCTCGCAGTAGTGCATCGATGGCTGCTTCGTTGGGTCCGGTGGGCATAAGGCTCGGTCGAGGGACCGCTGTGGACATCGCTCGCATCAGCGGGCGATGACGGTCCGGTCGACATCTAACGGTGACGGGTCGGCGAGCAGAAGCATCATCTTCTCTCTTGCGGGGTCGTCGATAAGTCTTCGCTGGAGTCCGGCAGCCGTGTGCCGTGGTGGACGTCTTGTCGATGCTGTAGACTGGTGGAAGTGAATCCCTTGGAGTCTTGATCGTAATTGAAACACTTGGCTCACTGCAGCGCTCTTTATATAGTCGCCGAGAGCGCTGTGGTAGAGAGCGGCTACTGGCTTGGCCTTGATGACAAAGGCCTCTGTGATGCACAGCCGAAAGGTTTGTCGGTATGCCGTCAAAGGGCCTACCGCACCGACAAAGGTCGAAAGAAGTATTGAAGCCGGCAACACAGTAAATGATTTATTAGAAGGGGTGGCGGTGACAATTGAAATGAAAAAAACAAAAATACTATTACACTAAATTCCCAATTGAAAATAAATTATAATGCACGTAAGAACAATGCATGATAATACGATTTCAAAAGCAAACTGGTAGTATATAACGATGACATGTTTATGTTCTTTGTCAAAAATGTGGAGAGAGATTTCTGGGTTTGGATTAGTCATCGTCAAATTCAATTTTTAAATAACGAGTGACTAAACTAATATTAGATGACTAATCATTAAAATAAAGATGTTTTGCCGGCCACATTGGCGTAGTTGGTAACGTGCTCACCTTTCATCATCCAGTCCTGGGTTCGAATCCCACTCAGGCATGGCATATTTCCATACGTTACAAAAAAAAATTATTTCATCTTCCATTGTACAAAAAGTTACACCCCAACGTCATGACCGTTGTAGTTGATGCGATGTTAAATAAAAAAAAAAGATGTTTTACTTTTAAAATTCTCTTGTTTTATCATGCAGATCAGAGGTGATACTTATATAACTTGTAACTTCATTTATTTATAAAAAAGAATGGAAATAAAAGTATACCGTTTTTATAAATTTATTGATTAGTATTCAAAACATCAGTCATGGTGTGATGTAGGCCTAACAGTTTCATTTATAAAAATACTTTTAAAACTATTTTGTACTTCAATACTTTTGAAAGTATTTTGTTTTTAATCAGCATGTATGAGGGGGTACCCAAAAGAAACCGGAATTATTTTTCAAAAGCTATTTATTTACAATTTTTTTTACAAAACAACCTTATCCCCTTCAAAATACTCACCATTACAACTAATACATTTATCCTGCCGGTGCTTCCACTGTTCGAAATATTTTTTGTAGTCATCTTTAGAAATGGCTCACAGCTCCTCCCTCGTTTATTTTCTTGATCGCTTCAATGTTGTCAAATCTGTGTTTTTTAATGTACCTTTTCATGCGAGTAAATAAGAAAAAGTTGCAAGGAGCCAGGTCAGGCGAGTAAAGTGCGTGGGGCAGCGGAACTATGCCATTTTTAGTCAAAAAAATCTTTCACCGAGATGGCTATGTGTGCAGGTGCATTGTTGTGGTGGAAGAACCAGTCTCCTGTCTGCCACAAATCGGATATTTTTTGACGAACACTGTTGCGCAATCTTCTTAAAACTTCCAAATTGTCAGTCGGCAGTCTGAGAGCACACGCTCTCGAATTTTTTAAACATTTTCGTCAATTCGGGCAGTTGATGGACATCCATAACGAGGTTTGTCATCAATCAACATGTCACCATTTTTAAACCGAGAAAACCACTCGTATACTTGAGATTTTCCCATAGCGTCATCTTTGTAAGCTGTTTTCAACATAAAAAGAGTTTCAGCAGCACTTTAACCAAGTAGAAAACAAAATTTCACAGCTACACGTTGTTCATTTAAACTTGCCATCATAAGAAATGAAACAAAAACAAAACAGTGCTAGCGAAAACAATCACTGCCGATGAATATTGAACTCGCATTGAGTTGCAATCACTACACTGAACTCGCAATGAGTTGTGCTATACACGTCTGTGCGGCAAAAATGCGTACTACACAAGCACCGCCCGGCAATGTTATTCCAGTTACTTTTGGGTACCCCCTCGTACATATTTTTAAATAATACGCATGCTCAGTGACATCCTTATTTGTTTCTCGACATATCTTTCTTACAATGAATAGAGTATACAACATTCATCAGAAATTTTTTTTAAATATATAAGTATGTTATATAGGTAATAAAGCTAAGTGATATTAATTCATCAATATAATTTAAGATTGACATGCAAATAAAAAAAATAAACTTTTATGATGTCATTATTCACACGTGTTTCTGTTTTGAATACCACTGAATAAATTATCATGTCTGCTCAACATAGTAATTTTGTATGGTGCATATAGTACCTTCATATTATGTTCCCAATATTAACTAGAAAAGAATTAAAATCTTTCATTTTCAAAATATATTTTTTGAAAATTAAAACTCTTGTTCAAAACATTATAATGCAATTTCTTAGTTAAGTATTGTTTATTAATTTAACGGGAAATTCTGTATTCAAAAACTAAAAAAAGTTTTTCGGTTAAATATCTAGTCTAGCTGAACACAAAATTGAACCAGTTGTATTGGATACTTGGTAAATGTTCGGCACTGAATCTTAATTAAACAAATTTTTAATTCCCAAATCATTTTCAACATATGCATTCCAACTATGGTGCTCAGTAAGCCATTCCAACATTAAAATACTGCAAAGTTTCCAATCGAAATTACTCAGACTAATCACCTAATCACCTTGGTACATAACGAACAACATATTACATAGAAATGTATTATTTATATATTGCTACAGTTTAACAAGAAATTAACCCATACAGTGTAAAATACCAAAGAAGACTTGAATCTCACACAAATCACCTCGCCATCACACACTTAGACAATTAAAAAGACACTTGCTGGCTGAAACAAAGACATCATCATCATCATCTGTCAAAGATTCAACAGTTGGTTTTTTTTTTGTTTAACGTCCGACTGTTCTGCAATTACTGCTAATGCAGATGGTGAAGGATGAAATGATTTTTTTGTAACGTATGAAAATATACCGTCCCTGAATGGGATTTGAACCCAAGACCGCATGATGAAAGCCGAGCACATTACCAACTACGCCAATGCAGCCGGCAACAGTTTGGTTATTTGTAACTACAATCTGTTGTCTAACTTGAATGGTGAGGTTTAACTTGTAATAATTTCCAGACCCTAACCGAGAATCAAACCTGGGACTCCCGTATTGTAGACTAGCGCATTACCACTATGCTACAAAGGCGGCCTGAAAAATATATTTTTTGAATCAGACTCATTTTAAGTTAAAAATAATAATTATGACAAATTAGTGAGGTTAATTGTTAATTATAATAGAAAATTTAAAAAAAACTAATACTCTGATATATATGTTATTAAATATTGAATGTTTTAATTTTGTGATTGCAATGTTATATTAAATTACATATATATATATATATTATAAATATTATATTAATTATAATAATAATAATAAATAATACAGCAGTCAATTTTATTATTAAATTATTTTTGTAACGCTTGTGCATGTAGCTTAATGATAGATTTGTCTTAAATACAATAAATGTATTACAATTTATGTATTACAATGTAATACAAGAAAATATTACAATATATGTACGGTACAATCCATTCATCTAAACCAGATGACACCGAAAATTCTCTTCATAATTGTCATGAAAACACATGTATTTTATAGCTTATTGAAGTTAATGTATTCGATAGATTTTTAAAAGTAAAATGAACTTGTGAAGATGGCAATATAACTATTTGTTTTTTAGTTTATATAAAATCGCATCAATTTATTTCGTTATTAGCAACTATACCTCTTAACACAATCATCTAAACATCACAGGATGTTCCCTATGCCCCAAATACAGGTTCGTATAAGTTTCATAACATTGGTAACCACTTTTCCTAATGTACAAGCAAATTCTTGTAAGGCATTGTGCCAACCTTATAAATTATAATATATAACTTACAATCGTTTTTATGGTACCACCTTCTTCAGAGTAATCAAAATTAAAATTAAAATTTAGAATGGACATTCCATGCAGTCATATCAATAAAACTCGTTTTATTGATATTTAATTTTAATATTTTGATTACTCTGAAGTAGGTGGTACCACCAAAACGATCATAAGTTGTTTAAACAAAAACTAAATAGCAACCAAAAAAGAGGTAAGAAATTATCATAATTTTTTTTTTGGTCATCAGTCTCTCGACTGGTTTGATGCAGTTCTCCAAGCTGTTCTATCTTGCGCAAGTCATTTCATATGTACCTGTAGACAAAAAAAATTACATCTTTTGTAATTTGCTTTACATATTCTAATCTTCGTCTCCCGCTACAATTTACTCCCCCTCCTATTCTGTTCACACACAAAGACCAATCGCTAAAAACATGTTTTTTGGGTTCACGGGGTCTGGAAACGTGTAGATCCGGTGAAAACTCGATTTCGAAAAATCGACATGAAAACAATACTTTCCTTCCTATGTATTCATGTAGGCAAGCGAAAGTAATAAAATTTAAAGTTGCATAATTATCTTGGTCATTAGTGTCTATTTTTGGGTAAGAAACGGTGGGATTAGAATGCACAATAATTTATAATTTTCCTGACTCTAGCTAGCAATTGAGCCTGGTACCTAACAACTAAGTCACGTAGGCAGTCAAAACTAGTTTTATCACTTCTATAAATCTTGTTTACATTATAAAATTTTAAAGTATTTTTATTTTTTATAAAACAAGTTTTATACAAGTGACTAAAAACGTAAATTTTTCTGTTCTTGTTTGGTGGATCCACCTAAACACATATTAAACTTGTAAATAAAAAAATAATTGGAAGATATCTAAAGCAGGATTAAAATGAATACAAGTTACTGAAGGCATTATTTTATTAGTTAGCATCATAACAGCAGAATCCATAATAATATTTATATTGTTTTTTTAATAATAAACCTTTTTTACTGCTTTCTTTTCTTCAATTTTTTATTAAAAAAAATTTTTGGAAACACAAGGGTCGTTTGAAAAGTCCGTGCAAAAATAAAAACTACTTAATTGTTTGGGGTAAACCTTTTTTATTTTTCGACAAAGTCTCCTTTTAGGCTTATACTCTTCGTCCAACACTGCTCTAGTTTGTTGATCCCTTCCGAATAATAGGATTTGTCCAAGTCTGAAAAATAGCCATTCAAATAAAATATTTTTCCCGCTAGCCATTTCTTCAAATTGGGAAACAAATAGTAGTCCAAGGGAGCCAAGTCTGGAGAATAGGGGGGATGTGAAACGAGTTGGAACCCTTCTTCTTCTTCTTCTTTCCAACAAGGATTAGGCTTAAAGCCTGTTCCGGTTTCACAAAAATCTTAATTCCATCTTTTCCTCGGCCGACCCACATCCCTTCCTGAAATCCATCCGGTTTATTCCTTTTGTGAAACTTTTGAGTAGAAAATAAATCCCTAGTATAGAGTACCGGTCTATAGCTAGGTAGTTGAATAGTGGGGCTGCCACCTCAAGGCCGTCCAACCTGCCTGATTTTCTTTCAGGGTTTACTCCCCTAGACTCCTCCGCTCTCTCCGCCGTTGGGAATTTCTTCCTCCTCCGCCTTCGAGACCGTTGGCCGTTTTTCACCTGTACTCCAGGCGGGGGCCCTTACTGAGTACTACCATCCGGGCCAGATGGACTCAGGTTTTTTAACGAGGTTGTTACTCCTCCTGCTCCTCCTTTCCCACCGCTTGATTGATGGGACCCCGGGCTTGCAACCGGCAGTGTTAAGTAACACCGTTGGCGGAGTTGAGTTGGAACCCTATTTCCATTAATTTTGCGACCACAACTGCTGAGGCGTGAGCTTGTGCGTTGTCGTGATGGACAAGGACTTTTTTGTGGGGCAATCGTGGGCGTTTTTTGCAGCTCGGTTTTTAAACGGTCCAATAACGATGAATAATATGCACCTGTAATAGTTTTACCCTTTTCCAGATAATCGATGAAGATTATTCCTTGTGAATCCCAAAAGACAGTCGCCATAATCTTTCCGGCTGAAGGAACTGTCTTCGCCTTTTTTGGCGCAGATTCCCCCTTCATAACCCATTGTTTAGATTGTTCTTTAGTCTCAGGAGTGTAGTGATGTATCCATGTTTCATCCACAGTGAAGAAACGACGCTTAAAGTCCTGCAAATTCTTCTGGAACACCTGCAAACCGTCCTTGCAACACTTCACACAAAATTCTTTATCATCCATTTTTTGAAAATCACTCGACTTCCTCGATTAAAACGAATGTCAAACACAAAGAAATAGACCGATCTGGCTGAAACTACACATGTGTTTTTCCAACAGATGCTACTAACTAAACATATGCTCGATATGCGCCAGTAGTGCCATATATCTGACTTTGCACGAACTTTTCAAACGACCCTCGTATGTTACTACCTGAAGAACCAGTGTGCCCCACGAAAGTACTCGTAAAAAATTGAATAAAAAGAAATCAGTAAAAAAGATTTATTTTAAAAAAGTGTTTTTTTATAAAAAAATATTAATATGGTCTTTACATTTATGAGCATCCTATGCAGGTATTTCAACTGCTGTAATGTATTTATAATAGAAATATGTAGTTTGAACTTCCAGTAATATGGTAAACATTTTTAAGTGTTTACTGTTTACTGTATTTGTCCTGGTTTAAACTATGTTGTTTCAATATAATTTTTTTAATGTAGTTATCTAGAATGTTTGGAAACTCCTTTATTGTTTTTTACTTAACCTTTTTTTTAAAAAAATTCCTTATATGTGTACATTGCAATCTGTTCAATTCAGAACAATAAGTAACCCCACGACCCAATGAGATGAGGATGAAGTGTATGACGTGTAAATGAGGTGTAGTCTTGTACAGACTCAGGCCGACCATTCCTGAGAGAGTATAATTAATTGAACCCCAACCATCAAAGTACACCAGTAACCACTGTCTAGCATTCAAATCTGTATAAAAGTAACTACCTTTACTAGGATTTGAACCAGAAACCTTCATCTCCGAAAATCAGCTGTTAAACAGCTGATTTTGGCGACGACTTTACCTCTAGACCAACTTGGTGGGTTTTACTTAACCTGATACTCAATTTTTGGCCACTTAATCTCATATTAATTTCAAGATAAGCAGATCATGGGCAGATCTCTTATTCTAAATTATTATTTTGCAATAGTGTAAAATTTAAAACTGATTTCAATTTACATTATAGTAAATGATTAAAATGTTAATAGTTAAACATAAATTAGTATATTTAAATAAATACATAAAGCATATCAAGTTAGAAATATTCTAACGAGGTATAGTGTTTAATATATCGTAATGGCCAATTTGTTAAAATAATCCATCGTAGAAATGTGGATAAAATGGATTGTACTTTATATATTTATTGTTTAACTCACACATGTCTTACGCATGAAATTGATTGTATAGTATTACAGTATTACCTAGATATGCGATAAAAAATATATCGTTATCACATTTTTTATGTGTTATAAATTGTGAAATATATAATTAGTAATATATTTAACAGTAGAATTAATAAATTATGTTTTATTTTATAATTTATTACTTTAAAAAATGTATTCATAATATTTTAGTTTTTTGCAATAGATCTATTTTTTTTATTACATTTTAATGAAATAATAATTAACAAGTGTCTATTGTCAATGTGTACAAATTTATTATTATTTGTAATCAATACCATTGTTTTACATATATTTTTTTATTTATATTTATTTGTATGTATTTTTAATAGCTTTTAGTGTAATGTCTCTAACATACTTACAGTAATCTGAATATTCTAATTTTTTATGTATTTTATGGGTTTTTTTAAAATTAACTAGCAGTTGTGTTCATGCTATGTGCATGTTAATTGGTAACATCAGAGGATTTTCAAATATAAAGGGGTTCATTAAACCATTGAAATTATTAAACAAATTTTATGAATGTGACAACAGAATGGTTAATCGTCTGAAAAATAATCAGTAGCTATTATATTTAATCAAAAGTACGATTGTTAGCAAAAAACACATATTAGAAAACAATTATATTTTATATACATCATGAAAAAGCTATAAACAATGTACAGAAAGAAAATTTACACAAATTATATTCTAAAAAAATTGGGTTCAAACAAACTTTAAAAAATCCAAATGTGACAAACTAAACATCACAAAACAAAAAAATTCACCTTGATCGATTAATTTTCGCTTTCTCTTCCTCTGTATGAATTAAATGGAAATAATTTTATTGTTTTCAATGGAAATGCACATTTTCAGGCCCCCTGAACCCAAAAAAAACATGTTTTTACAGATCGGTGAGTGTGTGTGTGAACAAAATATTTCTAGAATGGAGTATCAAATGGCGGTGAAACTTGAAACTTCAGTAAGGTACCATGGTAGGACCTGATATGAACTTTTTTATCAAAACCGATTCCTATGATTTTGCCCCCTGAACCCAAAAACCGTGTTTTTACAGATCTGTGAGTGTGTGAACAAAATATCTCAAGAATGGTCTATCAAAGAGAGGTGAAACTTGAAACATAAGTTAGGTACTATGAGTGAACCCAACATGAAATGTTTTATCAAAAACAGTTTCTATGATTTTCTTTAAAATTTCCACACTACATTTTTTTTTTGCTTTACAAAATAGGGTAAATGGCATTATCTGTCATTTAAATTCATGGAAGGAGGCTATGTTTTCATAGTAAAATTTTTTTTTATATTCGACCTTATGCATTTTAGTGAAAAAACATAATACAATTGAGGTTATACAAAATAAAAAACCTGCAACTTTTATTTGGTGCATTTTTATCTTAGTGCTGAGTCAATTAGTGATTTTCTGTGTTTTTAAGTCCAACAGAGATTGATTTTCATTTAGCATAAACTTAACGTCAATTTCAATTACTCGTGATTAAAATTAGGATATGTTTTCCAGTTTTCATTGTTTACTTATTATTAAAACATTGGTTATATTTGTCATTATTTAAATTGGCAAACGAATGTCATGTTGGTGTTTCATGCCAAATTTTTTTGTGTAGATTCTAATAATGATGTTGCCAAACCGATACAGAATTAATACGACAATTTGAATTTTTTGGTCGCATTTTTTACTGTAAAGACTTGAAACACAGGACATTTTCGTTTTCTACATCTAAAAATCTATTAAAACCTTAAATCTCCCAACAGGTTGACAAATAGATGATGATTTCTAGATTTCCAGAATAATATAATTTCATTGAAGCTAAGAAAATTCCCGTAAAATTGCTCCTATTAATCTTCGATTAAGCAAAACATCTGTTAGGTAAATCTTTAAAGAATAGCGTTATTGAAAAAAACCTTAATCATCATTTTCTAAATTTTTGAGGAATTTTGAAAAAAAATAATGACAGGTGATGGTAAATCTCCCATGGAAAGCTACATTGTAAAAAAAACTGGAATCAGTCTTGTGGGAGCTGAGATGAAACGTGACCAAAAACCCCTTATGTGCCTTTTCAGTTACCGATAAACTCCCTTTTAATTTGATATAATAGTACTGGTTATGTTTTTGAAACTTAAACTTTTTTTTAGCATGTTCGTAAATTTTTTTTAAATTTTATGTAACCCCAAACTCGTTGGTATTTTCTGATGTTATCAATAAGTATAGTTACAATTATTAGTTACATTTAACAAAATATATATTTATTTTGTAAATTTTCAGATTATTTTAAGTTAAAATAACCTCATATAACCAGGGTTTGTTTTAGTTAAAACTACAGCTTACACTGCTTTAATAACGTAGTACAATTCTATTACAGTGGAGTCCTGGTTATCCGACACAAATGGGATCAGAGGATAGTCGGATAACCAAAATGTCGGATAATACGGAATTGAAAGAAATGTAAAGAAAAAAAACGTTTTTGTATTTTAAATTAAAAACTAGTTTAATGAAACAAATGATGGAATTTTAGAAAAATTATTATACATACTTTTATGTTGTAAAGAAAAATTAATTTTTGAAAAAATCCCGAATGGACGTTTATCTGCCTGAAGTTGCCCTTTTCTTTGCGGAAATATCAAGCCAGCGTTGCAACACCATTAGGTCAGACGGAGTGGATTCTGGTTGCCGTTCAACGTATGCTAAAGCTGACTGAAAAATCGTCACCATTAGAATGGCTTAAGACTGTCTCTTCGTCATTTAATTGATTTTCATTATCACATTCTTCAGCCTCGTCAATGTCGGGACCATTTACCATTGTAATTATGTCATCATCAGACAACTCATATTGTTCATCGTTGTCCATCCATTCTTGAATATCGTTATTGTCAGCGTTTTCACAACCGGGAATCTTTTGAATTAGGTCAATTAGATTGTTTTGTTCATTCGTGTTTTCTTGGTTTTCTTTATTATCTGATAATAAAATTTTCCACCATCTCGGCAACGTATCAGGAGAAATATTGTTCTAGTAGTCAGCGATCCAGAACATTATATTTATTTAATTTATTTTATTCCTATTGTGTGTGCGTTGCAATCTGTTCCAATGCAGAACAATAAGCAACCCCATGACCCAATTAGATGATGAGGATGATGTATATGACGTGTAAATGAGGTGTAGTCTTGTACAGACCCAGGCCGACCATTCCTGAGAGAGTATAACATTATAACATAGAGTATATTCCAGAACGTAACAACTTTTTTATTTATTTTCTGCAACGCTTCAGTGAAATTATTTCCTTCATCTAATTGACTGATGGTCAGCCATATCAGATAAACCGGATGTTGGATGACCGAAGGTCGGAGTCAGATAAACCGGATGTCGGATGACTGAAGGATGGAGTCGGATAAACCGGATGTCGGATGACTGAAGGTCGGATTCGGATAAACCGGATGTCGGATGACTGAAGGTCGGATTCGGATAACCCGGATGTCGGATGACCGAAGGTCGGAGTCGGATAAACCGGATGCCAGATGACCGAAGGTCGGAGTCGGATGACTGAAGGTCGGAGTCAGATAAACCGGATGTCGGATGACCGAAGATCGAAGTCAAATAAACCGGATGTCGGATGACCGAAGGTCGGAGTCGGATAAACCGGATGTCGTATGACCGAAGGTCGGAGTCGGATAAACCGGATGTCGGATGACCGAAGGTCGGATAACCAGGACTCTACTGTACTTATTAAGGCTGATCTCTGCATCATTTTTGAGCAATATAATATAATTTAAATATGTTCTTTAGTTTACTTGTTATGTAAAACAGATTCTTAAAAAACTGTTCTAGTTTTCAATTCATGTAAATTAATAATCTGATTTCATTAAATAATATAAAATTTTTGTTCCTAAATAAATCATTCTATTACTGCCAATAATTTCAATTTTACTTACACGGTTGTGTATGCGTATTACAAATACTGCCTATTCTTTTATGACTGGTAACTATTGTTATTTTTAACATCTTTTGTATTTATAGTTATAGTTGGTTTTAGTGCAGGTTTTTAAATTCGTTTAAATTATTTCTTTATAAGTTCTAACTTTATTTTATAATATTCTTCTTTAATGTATAATTATTTTAAAAATTCATACCATGTTAGCAAATTTTTTTATTTGTTACATTATTTTACTGACACTACTGGTAACACACTATAAGTTAACAATTGCATCTATCGTGCAGAGGATTTGTCTGCAACATTTTGTCGTTGCAGACAAATCGTTATATGTTATCGTCGTCTCTAAACCCGCCTTTAGAAAGATTTCTTTTTTTATGAACTCAATAAAAATAAATTTTAAATGGAAAATTTTATTTTTCTATAATGTTGAAATTTGGGTGAACAAAGGCAGGCTTACGCCTCCAAATTTTTGAAATAAGGGGTGGTACTTTTTGTACACCCTTATTCAAATTAAATGGCACTTTAGATTAAACTTTTAAATATTGTTTCGGCACTGAAAGGGTTAAGAATCAATAAATAATAGGTACAATGGGATTGTTTAGGTTAGCACCTTGTAAAAATGGTTTTGTGGATTTTAAGATAAGAATTTGCCTCAAAATTAAACCTTTGGAGGACCAATACACATTTATAGTGGTCAGTGTATAAGACCAAGAAACTTGTAATGGATCACGCACAAATGAGGAAAGGAAAAGAATAGGAACATTGACCAAATGTACAGAAAACTAATATCATGTGCAAAACGTACTTACCAATTTGAAACTTGAAAAAAGACATATAATTAGAACACCGAACACGCCGCACAGCCGACTTGATGAACCTTTAAGATACACTTTAAGTACATAAACAATAAAAAACACAACAAAGCACAATAAAAACGAGTGTTAAAACGAATAAGCCTTAAAACGAGACGGGAAGCACATCCGCCCATGACACGTCTCAATGTACAAGTGGCCAACAAAAAGAAGAAGAAAGAAGGAAGAGGAAGAAAAAGCAAAGAGGATTACAAGATAGTGCAAACCCCGGTGCAAATGCCTTAACAGGGATGTTTATTAAACAACATATTTTTTTTGTTTGTTTAATGTCCGACTGTTTTGCAATTACTGCTAATGCAGACGGTGAGAAGGGTGATAGATGAAAATGAGTGATGAAAAAATCCCAGACCTGACCGGGAATCGAACCCGGTACCCCGGCATAAAAGCCAGTTGCGCTAACCACTACACCAATAGCCCGGCCGTTGGCGTAGTAAGATTAAATAATGCCATGATATCATGTTTAGAGCTATTGCTTTAATGTATTTAGAAAAGCACACATAGTAGCACTTCCACCCCTCCCATAGTCCACTCTTACATTTGCTGACAATCGTCAACTTGCAGCGTGTTACCAGTAGTAATATTTGAAACTGTTTAATCTTTTTATGTACTAATATTTGAAACTGTTTATTTTTTTAGTGTAATTAATAATTTTATAAATAGTTAATGTCATAATTATTGCTGAATTTTACAATAATAATGATTAACATTAATAGAAAATTATTTAACTGGTTTCATTTTTATTCTTATTGCAATAAAATTTAATGGTTTTTTTTAATATTTGTATTTTTTTAAATAAATAGGTACTGTAAACTGAGGTTACTTTACCCGTGAGATGTAACATTGGTTCAACATTTACAAAAAGATATTTATTTTTCCTTATCCAAAAAGTAGTTGAGGGACTTCAAAAAGACAAAATAAACCCTTTGAAAAGAACACTTTAGTTTACCAGAAATAAATAATATTTTTACAGATTTAAAGTCCAATGTTAATTATAGAATAAAAATTGTGTTTTGGTAATTATAAAATTTGGTAAATAAAAATCAAGTTGGCTTATGGATGAAACCCATGATTCCAGTAATAATAACAAGAAAAAATTGTAAATCAATACCACGGTTTTCTATTTTTACTTTCTCGTGCCATATCATGATATGTAGGTAAGAAAAATTTGTTTACTTGTGAAGTTTCTGAAATGAGTTTTCACTGGAAATACAAGTTTCAATTCCATTGAACCCAAAAAACTGTTTACGAGTTGGTTTGTGTGTGTAAACAGAATATTTCAAAACACAAAGAAGTGTCCGAAGTTAAAACTTGAAACTTAAGTTAGGTACAATTAAGAAACCTGATGTAAACATTTTCATCAAAATCTGTCAATGTGAAGTAACAGCTTATTCATCCAATTTTCCCAAAAAACAGCTCCAACAATTTGTTTTAAAATCGCTTTATTTACTTCATTTTTTATCCTCTACAAGATGGAAAAATTTTCAGGGTACCGATCTCGTAAAAAACTTTTTTTGTAATTTTGCAACCCTAGTGTCCATTTAAGAGCAAAAACATATAAATTATCAAAGTTATAGAAAATTAAAAACTCTACAAATTTAATTTCAAGAATTGTTTTCTAGAGCTTAGTTTAGTGTCAATTAATAATTTTATATATTTTATTTAAGCCCATCAAAACCAAGCTCTTCATTAATTTTACTTATTCTGCTCATAAAGATTTTTTGCCGGCCGCATTGGCGTAGGTGGTAACATGCTCGCCTCTCATCACGCGGTCCTGGGTTCGAATCCCACTCGGGCACGGCATATTTTCATACGCTACAAAAAATCATTTCATCCTTATACAGTTGCACCCCAACGTCATCACTAATGACCTTGCAGTTGACGTGACGTTAAATAAAAAAATTTAAAAAAATAAAATCATTTCTTACATTGGCAAGAGAGAGTCTTGTGAGTATTTCACACCAAATGTGTAATTGAAATGAAGTAAAAAAATATTAGAAAAATGGGGCAAATTAATCTCAATTTATGGTAGATGTTAGGAACATTTAGTGCATGTTTGAAATTAGTTTTTTATTTTTTTATTTTGTTTATATATAATTATTATATTTAACAATGCAGTAGTTCAATTCATGTTTTTGAAGTATTATACATATTAATTGTAAAGAGGGAAGCCTTAAATTGATTATACTATAATTAAACTATAAAACTTCTGTAATTTAAACTTCTAAGAATAACAAATAATTTTTGTTTTGTATTCTAATAATTTATTGTTTCCATTTTTGAATATCTTAATTATCAAAATTAGAAAGTGGTTTTTTTTGTATATATAAATATATACTATGTATATATGTTATAAAATTTTCTATTCTGGCCAGTTTATTTATATAATTTTAAAATTATAATTCTAGGAAAATGATTCGCTGTTTTGTATTACAAAGTGAAATTTTATTAAAAATAGTTACTTCTAATTCTAAATGTCAGTTTTATTTTTGTCATTTTCTTGTTTATGGAAGCTTCCTTTACAGCCATTTTTCTCAGCTTCAGTTTTTTTATTGGTTTTTTTCTGTATATTCACTATTTTCCTTTACCTCTTCCTAGAAACTCTGTATTTTAACTTTATAGTATGTAATCTGCACTTTGTTATATACCATATTTTTATACCAAAGAAATAAAAGATATACTCAAAATTTGAAAATTATTATGTTTTTCACTTTGTAGATTAAGCCTGTTCCAGAAACCATCTCCTTCTTGGTCCTCTCCCAGTCATTCCAAATAGCTGTACCCGTTCCTCTTAAGAATTTTTATTCTCTCATCTAGTCCAGCTATGCACAGTTTATCCCATGTATTCAAATTCCTTAGTGTATCCTCCCAGGTACAGCTCTTCAAATACAAATATAGTCACTTGAGTCACAGTTTTCCCTTGTTTGCAACGAGGGGTAAAGAGGGAAAAGCATCAGTACGCATGCCCGACTGCTTTAATTTCAGTACGACAAACAAAACAATTTATACTATACCCAGAGCATATACAGTATATCGCGGAACCTTTTGTACGAGGATAACTGTTTGTTACTGTAAACACTAATGTCGGTTTCTGAAAACGTGGTCGAACTATTCACAGTGCTGAACGCAATGTAATAAAATGTTGTGAAGTTGAAGTTAAACAAAAATGCCAATCCGTGCCTCTTAACAAAAGCCGTGAGCGAGCGACTAACTATTGAGATGTTTCTCTTTTTACAATTTGAAAAATAAAGAAGGAAGTTAAGGACGTGAAGAAGCTATTCTTTAAGAGTTTTGTTGACACCTGGTAAAAAAATAAAACGGTTAGGTAGATACTAGAGAGACTGATAATGAAAACGCTGATGACAGCAAAAGTAAAAAAGGTGATTCAGTTGTAATTACAGTAAATTTAACATTTCTGGTCATGTAATTAACCAATAGGCAATATGACAGATCATATATATTTCTTATAAGGTTTATGAAGAAAACATTTTTCTCGGAATAAACCATAGCTTACAAAATGTATCTAGAAACTGCACAGTAATGAAATGTAAAAGTAGTGTCTCACTCTTGAGGTTGGCAGCACTGCAAATATTTCACTGCCCTTCCTCACACCCCATACTTACGCAAAAGGCAATCTCGTGAATTTTAACTTAGTTTATATTTTAGGTGACTGTCGCCGTCACATTTGAACAAATTAAGAGTTCTTAGGAACAGCCTCCGGGTCTATGCCTTCTGGCGACCAATCGAAGGCCAGGTGGTGGGAGAAATGCCAGCAAACCAATTCACCGTCTGCATTAGCAGTAATTGCAGAACAGTCGGACGTTAAACCAAAAAACAAATCTGGTATGAAACACTCACACAACTTTCTCTTGCCAATGCAAATAATTAACAATAAACCTAACATTAGAAATAAACAAAAAACTAACCTCAATAAACATTTAACCTAATTTTAATCATGAGTGAAAGACACAAAATGAAAATCAACCTCAGTTTGGCTTAAAAATACGGAAAATCACTCTTTCACGCTAAACTAGGCTTTGTAGAGAAAAATACTGTAAATAAAAGTTGTAGATCTTTTAATTTCCTTTAAATTTGATTATATATATATATATATATATATATATATATTTAGATAATATTAAACCACCAGTAAACACACAAAATTAGCAAGAATGATCTTACCGTTAAAAAGGCCTTTTCAGATCCCTGGATCCATCATCAGTTAACTCACAAACACTATAAAATTTTTTTCACTGGCAATGCATTGCCTTG
Organism: Catonia carolina; assembly: GCA_035578175.1. Classification (NCBI taxonomy): domain Eukaryota; kingdom Metazoa; phylum Arthropoda; class Insecta; order Hemiptera; family Achilidae; genus Catonia; species Catonia carolina. Next base: position 27,865,056 of record JAQMRL010000010.1, on the reverse strand, counting down.
TCAATTCAAGTCATGAATGAAATGGAGTCATGACTTGAATTGACAAGGCAATGCATTGCCAGTGAAAAAAATTTTATAGTGTTTGTGAGTTAACTGATGATGGATCCAGGGATCTGAAAAGGCCTTTTTAACGGTAAGATCATTCTTGCTAATTTTGTGTGTTTACTGGTGGTTTAATATTATCTAAAGTAAATTCAGCACACAGTACAACATGTTTAAAAAATTGATATATATATATATATATATATGTATATACTATTGTCGTAAAATGCATACTGAGGCCGAAATGTTTAAAAAATAGATTTTCCACACGTTTTCGTGAGAAAAATACAGAAAATCGCTAATTACCGCTAAACTAAGCATTATACAAAAAAATGTTTTAATTAAAGTTGTAGGATTTTAAATTCTCTAAAACTTTTATTATATAAATTGTGGCGCTAAAATGCATATTAAAGCCGCAATCTTAAAAAAACAAATTTTAACGAAAAAAACAGGCTTACCGGTGCCTACCCTATCGTGTAGAGCATAAAAATTTTAGTAAAGGAGGCGATTTTTAAAAAATTTGTAGGAGCCGTTTTTGAGAAAATCACAAAAAAGTGAAAATTACACGAATAAACTATTACTTCCGGTTGACCGATTTTGATGAAAATGTTCTTGTAGGGTCCCGTAGTGGTATGTAACTTAAGTTTCAAGTTTCAAGTTTGTACAATGTTCCGTTCTTTAGATATTCTGTTCACACACACACACAGACCAATCGCTAAAAACATGTTTTATTGGATTCAGGGGTCTGAAAACGTGTAGATGCGGTGAAAACTCGATTTTGAAAAATCGACATGAAAACAATACTTTCCTTCCTATGTACTCATATAGACAAGAGAATGTAAAAACCACCTTCTCATATATTATTTGGCACGTACATTTTATTTTTACAGTAATATAACATTTGTAGGTAATATCTTTGTCGGTAAATTTTTTTCATCATAGGTAAATTAATACTCAGATCTTTTTAAATTTTTATAACAATGTTGAAATATACACCTTGGGCTTTATGTTATCTACTGTTGCTATTACGCTTTACAAAATGTAAGCAACAGAAAAGACATGAAATGATATACAAAGTTTCATTTAAGTATGATCAAAGTATTTAAATTCTGTAAACCTGACTCTTTTAATATTTCCACAATTTCTTTATCTTTAAAAGCTTTATAATTTTTTATTGTTGGGTATGAAATGCTCCTAAAAAAATAATATTTCAGCATTTATAACTCATTAATTCTACTAACAATTTTTATTTATTAATTAAATATACTAGCATTTAAACATTACCTATTCTAAGTATTTTAAATTACAGAAGTTTTTCTTGAAAACATTTATTATTAAAAACTATTTGATATTGTTAGATAAAATTTAATCATTGAACAAAATAGATTCTAAATAGGATAATATTGAAGAATAAAATAATTGTTTCAATTCTTGTTCATAAATTCTAAAAATTTTGTAAAGAAGCGTGAATTTTACAATCTTTTTGAAAAAAAATAATCTTGATAATATTTTTGTTCATACGCTGTTCAATCAAAAAATTCAGTGATGAATTTATTACGAACAAACTACTGACTCTGGATCCATTTTACTTTCTCTTGCCTATATGAATATGTAGGAAGGAAAGTATTGTTTTCATGTCGATTTTTCAAAACCGAGTTTTCACTGGAACTACACGTTTTCAGACCCCCTGAACAGAATGAACAGTGTGTGTGTGTGTGTGTGTGAACAGAATATCTCAAGAATGGAACATCGTACGAACTTGAAACTTAAGTTACATACCACTACCTGACACGATCATTTCATCAAAATCGGTCAACCGGAAGTAGTAGTTTATTCGTGTAATTTTTCACTTTTTGTGGTTTTCTCAGAAACTGGTCCTACGATTTTTTTAAAAATCGCCTGCTTTACTAAATTTTTTATGCTCTACAAGATAGGGTAGGCACCATGTGTGCTGAATTCTTGGTGAGGCTGTTTTCACGTAAAAAATTTGTTTTTTTTACAGTTTAAATATGCATTTTAGCACAAAAATTTATATAATAAAAAATGTAGAAAATTTAAAATCCTACAACTTTTAATTGAAAGATTTTTTTGTATAACGCTTAGTTTAGCGGTAATTGGTGATTTTCTGTTTTTTTTCTCACGAAATCTTATAAAGAAAATTCTTTTTTTTTTAGTTTTTAGCCGTATTCTCCATTTTACGTCAAAAAAGTACAATAAAATTTATAGGGAATTAAAAGATCTACAACTTTTATTTAGAGAATTTTTCTCTACAGAGCCAGAATGAGTTAAGCGAGAAAAAATGGTTTTCCGCATTTTTAAGCCAAACTGGGGTTGATTTTCATTTTGTATCTTTCACTCATGATGAAAATTAGGTTATGTTTATTGAGGTTAGCTTTTTTGTTTATTTATAATGTTTTATTACTAATGTTAGGTTTCTTGTTAATTATTTGCATTGGCTAGAGAAAGTTGTGTGTGTTTCACATCAAATTTTTGTTCATACATTGTTTAATCAAAAAAATAGTGATGAATTTATTACGAACAAATTACTCACTCTACATCCATTTTAAGTATACGTTTGATAGCCTGATTCTTTCAGATAATCAGTGTCAAGTTTAAACAAGTTGTGACTTGTTAGTCGGCCTGGATTTTGAACAATGCATTGACATTACATTTTAAGTTGTAAAAAATTGCCAAAGAAGCTGATGAAATATTATAATCAATGTATGGGGATAATACGGTAAGTCTGAAGACTGTTTACAAGTGGCATGAGCGATTTAAAAGCGGTGTTGGTTGAAGACGAACAATGTTTGGGAAGTCCTTTAACCTTAAAAACAGACGAAAATGTGTAAAACGGGTTCGTTTAAACAGGCGATTGACTATTCGAGAGCTTACTGAAATATTCTGCCCATAACAGACAGGTAGAGTGTCAGATATTTACACTCAATCTGTCCGTTACTGGGCTAAAATAAATAGTTCTGTTTTTTATCACATGGTCAGCCAATTAAATGACTGAATCATTTAAGAACAGAAGAGGTAGAAGTGTAAAAGTCACTAATCAAGAGTTATCTCCTCTGAAAGTAATGAATTTCATTATACAGCCAGACCCTGTGGTGAATGAAGAGAAAGTGTCATTTGCAGAGTGGAAAATATGTGCTTTTCAGAGGGTCTGGCATGCTGATAAGCTTACTTTTCCACTCAGTGAGGAAGGCAATCATAAACCACCTCAATTCTCTTACTTAGTAAAACCTCTTTAGGTTCAAACCAGCCTTCCGGCTGATGACCTAAACAACACTGAAATATTGAACTCCTCATACGGGTCCTTGCAAAGCATTTTAACTGATAATTTACCAATAATACTTGTGAGAACAAAATTTGCTCCCAGATTTTTGATTGATGACAATGCTCTGTGCCAACAACTCACTTCTGATCCATGAGTTTTGGCCGAAAAAAAGATTTTTCTTCTATATAGTCATAAAAATTTGGGCCTTGCAAGTCCCAGAAGACCATCGAAATCACTTAACCAGCTGATGTGTAACTTTTGAAATTTGTTTGGTGGGCAAGTGTTTCTACTTAAGATTCTTTGTTGGCTCTTTGGATTTGGGCTGGAAATGGTGAATCCTTGTTCCATCACAGGTTATTATATGATCTAGAAAGTCATTACCTTCCGATTTAATCTGTTGTTTGAGCTCAGAACAAATGTGAATTCGGTTGTATTTATGTGTTTAACTCAACTGCCGTTGAATGCATGGTTTCAACACTAATTTCACAAACTAGCAATTTAGATAATTTTGACTCACCTGTAATTGCATAAATGCACTCTTTTCCCTTCCCATTAAACAAGAATATTATTCCAGTCTGTTATTATGGAAGGAAAATTTTATATAATGTTTTTCTTAATTTATTTTTTGTCGCTTCAACAGTTACATTATCAACTACGTTGGGTTAAGGAATGGTGGATTTAAACATGTAATTATTATTCAGCCAGGAATCAAACCCAGGACCTTCTACTAAATATTTTATTTTTTTAATTTAACGTCGCATCAACTGCAATGGCCATTAGCGACGACGTTGGGGTGTAACTTTGTACAATGGAGGATGAAATGATTTTTTGTAACGTATGAAAATATGCCATGCCTGAGTGGGATTCGAACCCATGACCGCATGATGAGAGGCGAGCATGTTACTGACTACGCCAATGCAACGACACTAAAACATTTATTTGATGAAATTATTAAAGTAAATTTATTTAAAATTGACACAAAATTATAACATTCATACAATAGAATCTCTGTTGTTCTATGTTTTTAAATAATTCATAAAACATTACTATCCCACCTAATTCAATTTTGAAAACTTGTTTACAAATTTTTATTCTAGTTAGGATGTTATTTTTTATAATTAATTTTAATTTATTAATTTACAATAATATCGTGTTTCATGTATTAAAATTTTTTATTTGATTGTTAATTTAAGTTAATATAGTACAATGAGATTAGATATGACACGTATCAAAAAATTTTGTATTTTATAAAAATGTTAACACTCATAATTTTTTTTTAAATTTATTTAAAGTCGCATCAACTGCTTGGTCATTAGGAATTACGGTGAATTATGCAACATTATCTGTGGGATTTGGCATGTGAAAATTTCCAGATTCTGGTTGAAAATCGAACCCAGGACCTATGTGTGGCTTGCCGATGCCGTAACCACTACACTACGGAGGCAGCCATTCATAAATTGTTGTGATTCCTAAATTTCTTAAAACTATTAACTTTAATCTTTCTCAGTATCATATTTTTATTACTGTATTATACTTTATAGCTGAATTTGGCTTTTAGATTGATTACTCTAGCACCATCCGAAGGAGTTGTGTTTTTGGAATATCATGAACACACATTTTTTCTTTCTATTTATTTGGTATCAAGAACTGTAGGCCTACTTTACGGACAACCACCCAATTTTATGGCTGCTTTTCGCTGTATTTTTTTGACGTGATTTGGAATGAATTTTTGAACCCCCAGTGGAGTTTGTTCAGGAATAGTTGTCAGCTGGTCACCATACAAAGTCACTTGCCCAACCAGTGTTACTTAACAATAATAGCAACTTTCTACCAGCTGACTGACTGGGCTGGCCTGAATACCATGAACACATATCAGGATATTTTTAGATTCCAGGTCAAATTACCTTATATAAACTACTATACCATCCTCAATTTATTTAATTTACTACTATAAAATGTTCAGTTACAGTGTAAATATTGTTACTATTAGTTTTACTTCATAAAAAATCTAGAAGAAAAAATACAGTGAGACTTCTGTAATGTGTACTCCTTTTAATACATCTAGAAGTTGACTAAGCCCTCCACTTCCACTTGTCTCTCTAAGTCTCTTTTCCACACACTTCCTCCCTCACAATACCCCTCCTCTTCAAGAGTGCCTTCACTACATCCAGGCATGTTTTCCAGGGCATCCTCTCAGTCTTTCACCCACTTTCTTCCTACACTCTTGGAATCCTGCCAGCATCCATTCTCTTCACATGCCCTAACCACCTCAATGTATTGTCCTCCACCACCCTCCTCCTTAGACTTTCCATTCAAATCTCCTCGTCAAAAGAGAAGAGAATAGTAGCAAAAAAGAAAAGAATTACCAAAAATACTTGTTTAATTAGATGCTAGAAATGAATTGCAATGAAGAGCAAGCCCAATTCTTCTTACTACAAAAGCAAAATATTACTGGTAACGCGCTATAAGTTGACGATTGCGCCTATCATGCGGAGTACAGTATACTATCTATCCTACTAACATCAGCCAACCTGAAAGCATAAGACATGTATCAAGTGTGTAACTCAAAATGTAACCACCACAAACACTTCAGTAATAAAATTCAGTTCATGACCCGTCACATTAAATAAGAAAGGAGTAATGTAATTATTTAAAGAAAGTTAATTGTTTAAAATTCAGTTGCAATTTAACATAACTTTACAGAAAATAATGAATTATGAAAACCCTAAAAATACAATAACATTTTGAAATTACCGTAAATTACTGTAAAACTAGTATTACTCACGAAAATAAGTTCGCATTGACGGAACTCACGGACTAACTAGTCTATCACTACAAATGTCAGAGTGCAGTAATTCAGTTTACTGCTGATGACCAAAAAGGATATTAAATATAGCTTAGGCCTAGTATTATGGCTTATTTAGAATGAATTTTTATTATTTAGGATAATTATTAAGAATCAATAAATAATACAATGGGATGTTTATAAAACGATATAGTTATAAACATAATAAATCAATGTAAGAGTAAAACTACAACATGATATCATGGTTAGAGCTGTCGCTATGATGTATTTAGAAAAGCACATATAGTAGCACTTCCAACCCCCGCATAGTCTTACTCTCACTGATGATTGTCAACTTATATTCTGTTACCAGTACCTGGTCATAGTAGAGATTGGAAGTATTGGGTGGTTGCAGATGCTAACAAAAATTTAACTTTGGACCTTTCCCTTTTTGTATTCCAATGTGTACTTTGCAATCTGTATAATTAAGAACAATAAGCAACCCCATGACCCAAAAAGATGAAGATGGTATGACATGTAAATGAAGTGTAGTTTTATACAGACTCAGGCCAACCATTTCTAAGAAAGTGTGGTTAATTGAACCCCAACCATCAAAGTACACTGGTAAACACCATCGAGTATTCAAATCCATTTAAAAGTAACCTTTACTAGGATTTGAACCATGGAATCTTTGCCTCCAAAAATCGGCTGTTGAACAGCTGACTTGTAGCGACAATTTCACCCCTAACTAACCCGGTGACTTAACCCTTTCACTTACTAATTAAATGAACACTCAAAGTAATGTAACATGTTTAATTTTGTAAAATACAAATTTTTTTATGCATCATGTGTTTTATCTTTCAAATATTTTATTTATTGTCCTGTTCTTTTTTAATATCATAGATGTGAAACATAATGTAATTTAAAAAAATGATTTTTTAGTTTTTAAACAATGAATATTGTAATATTAAAAATTTTATTGTCTGAATGTTTATGAAATTTTAATTCCAGTATTTTTTTTAACAGGAAGTTTATAATATTTATTATGTAATATTGATATTAAATGATTAAGAATCTTTATACAAAAATGTAATAATTTATACTATTATTTTGTTTGTAAATTGTGCAATAAATTTAATGAAAAATTATATCAATTCTGAAAAAGGATAATGGTGATTTTTAAAAAAATAATAACACTGAAATTAAAATGTAGTGGTTTTTACTTATTTTTTTTTTGCAGGATCCTATGAATTTCTTCAATTCCGATATCCTACAGCCCATGGTTTCCTATCTTCCAAGTCACTTTCCATTTATGCGATTCCTTATTGAAAAGTGTATTGGATTGTACTTGATGACATAGTTAGTTGAAAGACTGTTGATTAGTATTGGCCATGCATTTCTTATGGCAGTTAGCAACTACTATTCATGATGAAAACATTTAGCTATCATAGCCTTTGCAAACACAAGTAAATTGTGTACATTTTATTTACCATATTTATTTCGCGATTATTAGTGTTATAACTTAATCTGACTATACATCAGCGGAAACTAACTACAGTTCAGCCGTTCTTAGTTTGCTCCTACTGTCAACAAACAAAAGCCAGCTACTACAGGGTCCACGCTAGAGTCTGCGACTTTACGGATGTTTTAATTAAAACATCTTTTAATTACTCCTCTCCTTCATTTGATTAACTTCTCACTCGAAGCAGGTGTATTTCCAAACAAACTGAAGGAGGCTAAAATATTGCCTATATTTAAGAATGGAGATAGCCAGTTAGTTGAAAATTATAGGCCCATAAGTATTTTAAACACAATCAGTAAAATTTTTGAAAAGGTTGTATTTATTAGGTTAATCAGTTTCTTGACTGAAAACCTAATCATCTCAGAGGATCAGCATGGTTTCCAAAAAGGTAGATCAACTAAAACTGCAATTGTTTCACTTGTGAAGCAAGTAGTTGATATATTGGATGCCGGGGAGAAAGCATTGGCAGTGTTTCTGGATCTGAGTAAAGCTTTCGATTGTGTTGATCATGAAATTTTATTGAAAACACTAGAGTCATTAGGCGTTAGGGATGTAGAATTGAAATGGTTTCAATCTTACCTTATTAATAGATTACAGTGTGTGGAGTTAACTAGGGTTGTTAGAGGGAAACTTACAAAGGTTGTATCTGGAAAGCTTGAAGTCAAAGCAGGCGTTCCACAAGGGTCAGTTTTAGGTCCAATTCTGTTTCTATTGTATATTAATAGGTTACCAGAAGTCATACCTAATGGCAGAGCTTTGTTGTTTGCTGATGATACTTCAGTAATCAGTAACAGTTTACTGGTAGATGCTCTTGAAGTAAATACACATGTTAACATAGAGTCCGTAGTACAGTTCTTGAATCAAATGTTATTAACAGTTAATGGGAAAAAGTGTCAGTACTTGCAGTTTAAAAATAAACATAACGTTAAAGAAAGTAGAGAAGTGGATGTATTTATTCATAATAATAGTTTAGAGCATGTAGAAACAGTGAAGTTCCTGGGCGTATCTCTAGATAGATCTTTGTCTTGGGACTTCTATATCAATCAAGTTTGTAGTAAAATATCATCTGGGGTATTTGCACTAAAACAAATCGCCAGATTAAATGATAAAAAATTACTAATGGCAGCTTATCATGGACTCATTCTGTCTCATATCCGTTATGGTATTTTAGTATGGGGTAATTCTAGCATGGGTAATATAAATAGGGTTTTTAAAATTCAAAAGAAAGCTATTAGGGGTATGGTGGGAGCTAACCAGCTAACCTCATGCAGGCCACTCTTTAAGGAGCTTAAATTGCTTACAGTTCCCTCCCTCTACATTTTTGAGGTGATTATGTATGTTAGGCAAAATAAATTTATGCAGAATTTCAATGTTCACAATCATAACACGAGAAACAGGAATAATTATTATGTGGCTAATCACTCCACAAAATTGTTTGAACAAAAACCTACTTATGCAGGGAGAAAATTCATGAATAAATTACCCCAATCTTTAAAGTGTTGTGAGGATTTGAATTCCTTTAAAAAAAAATCTGAAAAATTACTTGATCAGAGAAACTTTTTATAGCGTACAAGAATTTCTTTCTTGATAGTAGTGATACATTGTGTGATTCTTATATGTATTTCAGGTGTTATATCTGACGACATGTCCTATACTCCTACTGGAGTCTCCAGGGCGCAAAAAAACAAAAAAAAAAAAAGTTGTATTCCTTTTAAGTTAACTATTTAATTATAAGTACTTAAAGTACTAAAAACATCAGTCATGATATGATGTAGGCCTAACAATTTCATTTAAAAAAATACTTTTAAAAGTATTTTGTTTAAATACTTTTGAAAGTATTTTGTTGTTACTTTTAAATCAGTGTGTACACATTTTGATACAATGCGCATGCTCAGTGACATCATTATTTGTTTACATTAGGAACAAACTAAGAGAGGGTGGACTATAGTAGTGTTATTGTGAATATTATTAGATTTACAGATCGATAAAAAATGAGAATGACAGGCAGATGCTGCAGGAAGATATTGACCGTGTTTTTCAATGGTCATTTGATAATGCAATGCCGTTAAATGTTGAGAAAACTGCAGTCATTACGTACTCCAGAAAAACATTAGTTAAAAAGTATGTATATTCTGCCCTTGGAAGTTCAATTCAAAGGGTTGATACGATATCTGATCTAGGGGTAGTGATGGACTCAGGGTTGTACTTCAATAAGAACGACGAGAAAGTTACAGCGAAGGCTCAAAGAAATCTTGGCTTGGTGAAATGGATCAGTCAAAATTTTAGAAACCCTGAAAGTATCGTTAAACTTTATCAAGTTAACGTCCACCCCATTTTATAATACTGTTCCGTGGTTTGGGGCAACGATAGGATTACCATTACCAGCCTTATTGAAAGTGTTCAAAAAAATTTCTTGAGATACTTGGTGAACAGAAAGTTTTCTGACATAGACAGTTATGAGGGTTTGTGTAAAACATGGAAATTGCACCCTCTGAGTAAGCGTCGTGGATTGGCGGTAGCGTTGTACCTCTACAAGGTCCTGCATGGATATGTTGATGCCAATATTTCTAGACTGGGTCTAAAGGTTCCCCAAGCAGGAATGAAGAGATATAGATTGTTTGTCACATCTAACAAGATAAAAGATGCCTCACCTGTGGCCCGTTGTGTTGGTATTGCAAATGATTTTGGAAACGAAGTAGACTTTTTTAACTCGAAAATTGAAATTTTTAAGGTGGAATTACTGATGAGTGTTATTTGATGTAACTGACTGTGATAGTATGCTGTTATAATTTATGTTTTTATGTTCAAGCCCTTTGCACCTGCGTGTTATGTGTGTCTATGTTCATGTCTTCGTGTCTGCAGACGTTCTTCGTGAATAAGTATGTTGATATATGATTTGGTAAATTTGGAAATTATAATAATAAATAGGAGTGGTGAAATATAATGTATAATGAATCATTATAGCAAGTATATTAAGGCTGTTTGCCGTTCTACTTGCTGACGGACTCCTGTACCTGGCTGCACACTGTTCTGTGGGAGGAAACGGCAGGGTGTAGGGGAGTGTGGAAGCCCTGACAAAAAAAGAAGATTATTACAGATAATAATACTAATAATGATAATGTTAGATTATAATAATACGGTATGTCTAAATTTAGAACATTATGTCATACTGTTTTTATACTGAGCGATTTAAGTTATAACATCAATTCCCTTTTGTTACCTTACTTAAATTTCAGGTTTCAACTTTGTACACTACCGTTCTTGAGATATTCTGTTTACACTCAGACCAATTGCTAAAAACATGTTTTTCGGGTTCAAGGGGCCCGAAAACTTGTATTTTCAGTGAAAAATCGATATGAAAACAATATTTTCCTTTCCTATAACAGTTATATGAAATGAATTTTTTTATACATATTAATATGTATTTTGGGCAAAAGAAAGTAAAAATTCATTTGGCTAAACGAAGGATATAATGCTATAATAATTAATAAACTACAAATTTAGGTACTTTATTTATAGGATACTTCCTTTGTGATTTCATTAGTTAAAGTTTTAACAAACGGAAATTTATTTTTATTCTATAATGACTTAAATCGATTATTATGGTTTCTTTGAATTCATACGATTTTAGAATGTATTTACCAAATCTCTTTTCTTTCCTGTTGCATTTCTACTGAAGATATTTATATTGAAAAGGCCTACGTGGTTTCAGGAAATATATTCAATCAATGATTTGGTAAGGAACTTAACTTACAGTTTTCCTTTTCTATTTATTAGGTACTAAAATTTCTTTATTTATTCTCTACAACAAACGATGTAATTGTTTATTACTTCCAGTAGTCATGTATACTTTTGCTTTAAGAATGTTTTGGTTTTTTTCAAGGTTGAGATTAACAAATAATATTTATTCCGGTCCTTTTGTATGTAGCCTACTACTGTTAAATTATCTTTCTCTTCGTTTTTGTCTTCTTCTTAAAAGCCTATTTCCATGATGCTAGTTTACTAGCTGTTAGTAGACGAACAACTAGCTAGTTTAGTTAAAACGCTAGTACTCATTAGCGCACTAGTGACATTGAACATATTTGATTTTACTAGCGCTAGTAGGGAAGAAAAGGTCATGTGATTGACTAGCGCTAGTAAACTAGCTCTGTGTAAATATTGGTAACGTAGCTAGTGTCTAGCAAGCTGTACTTTGTACAGAAATACACAACACAACTCCTATATATTTTCAGAACACTGGTAATAATTAACTAGCACGTCACCGACGTGCTAGTAGGTCTTGCTAGTACTAGCAGCTAGTAAACTGGCGTCGTGGGAATAGGCCTTAGAGTGGTGAACAGTCCATATAATATTCTTAGCATTTTCCTGTATATTTTAAAGTTCGGTTATTTACTTACTTTTATACTTTCTCTAGCCCTTTATGAATTTATAGGGAAGGAAAGTATTTTTTTCATAGCGAGTTTTCAGGCCCTATGAATCCAAAATCGCGTTTTCAGCGATTGGTCTGTGTATGTGTGAACAAAATATCTCAAGAACTGATTATCGTATAAATGTTGATATATATATAAGTTAGGTAACATTAGGGGACCCGACACAAACATTTTCATCATGATAGGTCTACCCAAAGTAGTAGAGTACCTAGTTTATTCATTCGATTTTCTCAAATCGCCTCACTATATTTTTTATCCTCTACAAGGTCACCGACACATCTGCTGAAATTCTTGAAGGGCTGTGCTCTCCTGGTATTTTTTTTTTAAGATTTTGGCCTTAATATGCATTTAAGGGGAAAAGTGTTTTGTCTATAATCAAAGTTTCAGAAAATTAAAAAACCTACATTTTTTTCTACAATGCTTAGTTTATTGTCAATTAGTGATTTTCTGTAATTTTCTCATCGTAATCAGTAAAATAAATGATTTTTTTTTAAGATTCCAGCCTTAGTATGTATTATACGATAAAAGTGAGTAATTAAAATTATAGGAAATAAAAAAACCCTAACACTTTTATTTCTAAGCCTTTTTTCAACAGAGCCTAATTTATCGTCAGTTAGTGATTTCCGTATTTTTATGTTCTACAGAAGTTGACTTTCATTTAGCGTTATTCACTCATGATTAAAATTAGGTACGGCCACCTCCGTAGCGTAGTGGTTAGCCTACCACGCGCAGGTCCCGGGTTCGATTCCTGGCCGGGGTCAAGAAATTTTCACAATTCAAAACCCACAGTTGTAACATAATCCACCGTATTCGCTAATGACCAATCATTAGTAAACTAGCTTTGTGTAAACGTGTCGGGGTTGAAAACGGTGTTCAATCTTTAAACCAATATTTTATTAGTTGGTTTTTATTAGTTGATGCGACTTTAAATAAATTAATTTAAAAAATTGGTTAAATTTTTCTTTTTGCATTGTTTAGCCTACTACCTACTGATTCAACATAGGTTGGTAAGTTTTTTTAATTATTTACATTAGCAAGAGAAAGTCGTGTTAGTATTTCACACCAGATTTTAAAAATTAAATTTATCGGCTGCCATGATTAGGAGCTTAAATTACTGTTCAATTGTATAGTAGCTAGCTTATGCAGTTCCCTCTCTCTCTATTATATTTTTGAGGTTATAAATGCAAAATTTCGATTTCCACTATCATAACACAATAAACGGTTGTTTGTGGTGGAGACTGTGGGAATAAGACCTCAGTGGTGTCTCAAGAGTCTGAGGAAGAGTCACAGGATGAAGATATTAAATCTGAGACTCAGATAACAGGAGTAAGTGTTCCTATTCACGATAATGATGTTTGGTAATTCTCACAGGCGAAAACATAGTGAGACAGGTTGTTTGAACATTCTTCAATGGAATTGTCGTGCAATTGCAAATAAAAAAACTAGTCTCGAAGCATTGGTTAATTCCGAAAGAATTGATATTTTTGTTTAGGAGAAACTTTTCTGAAAGATAATCACAAGTTCTCGCTGTCAGGGTTCAGGACTGTCTCTTGCGAACGCGGGGATGGCCGGAACGGTGGTGGAATTGCTCTTCTTATCAGGTCAGACTTGAAATTTGAATCGCTTAATGATAAATTCTCTACCTTCATTGATCTATGCCTTAATAACCACGTCGAAAGTCAAATTGTTAAAATCTATACAAACAATAATAATTTCATTCATATTATTAACACTTATAGTCCACCGAGAGCATCAAATGCCACGGGGTTCACTGATAATGATTTTTGGAATAACTTCTGTGACGGCATAAACTCGTTGGAAAATGCAGTTTTAGTTGGCGATTTCAATGCAATTAGTAGTACTTGGTCAGACAATCATATTGACAATAGTGAGGGTAAAAAATTAGATAGAGCTATTTCCGCCTCGAAATTCGTAATTGTAAATGATGCTTCTCCAACGTGGTCTTCAGCGGATGAATCAAGTAGATCCACTCTGGATTTAACTTTCCTGGATCCTCTTTTGATTCCGGTATGCATGTGGAAAGTCTTGAACTATAAATATGATAGCGATCACTTTCCAATAAAAATAACACTCTTTGACCAACTACCGAAAACTATACCATGTAGACCAAAATTATGCAATAATCGCGTAGATTGGAAAACGTTTCAAAAAAAAATAATGGAGAAATCCGAGAATACAGAAGTTAATGACAACAACAGTTATAGTTTGTTGACAGATAGCATCACGAACGCGTTATTGGAGTCGGGAGGTAAACTTGTCAGAGAGCACAAAGTCGGGAGAACAACAAGGCCAACTTGGTGGAACAAAGAGTGCGAGGAAATCACAGAGCAAATCAAAAACTATTACCACAACTTTAGAGATAACATGACTATTGAAAATTTTAATATATATGATAATAAGAGAAAATATAATAATAAGAAATTAAATAAAATCTGGGAAAAAATTTTTCGCGAATTCAGTGGGTCGTTAAATATTACCTCTAACCCTGCATTAGTATGGCAAAAATTGAATAATGTAAAGGCGAGTAAAATGCGAAATGATGTCCCGATAATGTCTAACAAAATAGAAGAAAATACTTTTAATAAAGCGTTTGATAAGATTGCTCCGATTAACCCGGAATTCACAGACCTTTTGCACTTGATAAGTGAGAATCAACCAAAATCAACCAAAAATAGTGAAATATTTGATAAGCAAATAACAATGGAGGAATATAAATCAGCATTAAATTCATTTAGAGGAAATTCAGCGCCAGGACCAGACTTGATTAGTTTCAAAGTCTTGAGAAAATTACCGATGCAGATACACGAGAAAATATTAAAATTTTATAATATCGTAATTGAATCCGGCAGAATTCCCGATTCATGGTTAGAATATTTTGTAATATTTATCCCGAAACAAGATAAAAATGATGTTCGCCCTATTTCTCTAGCGAATTGCATTTTCAAAAATTTTGATAAAATAAATAAAAGGAAAATTTCATACTGGTCGGAAACCAATGAGATAGTGCCGGAAGAACAAGCGGGATTCCGGATGTTTAGAAGCTGCCTTGATACGGTAGCCACAATAGTTACTGATATGCAGAATGCTTTCGTGAATAGAGAAATGACAGCGTGTGTATTTCTCGATATCCAAGGAGCATATGACAATGTAAATCCGTATCTTTTGAGTAGAGAACTTTGGAGACATGGACTACCCTATAAAATAAATAGAGTTATCTATAATGCGACAAAAAAGAGAAAAGTCAGTGCATATAATGAAGGTAAATACTTAGGTTCTAGATTTACAGTTAAAGGAGTAGCGCAAGGCTTGGTGAGTAGTCCTGATCTATTTAATCTATATCTAGCATACCTCAAAAAGTGTATTCCCGAAGGAGTTAAATTCCTGCAATATGCTGATGATATTGTGTTGTATGTAGAAGGAAAGAATTTGGACGGAATATGTAGCTTGTTAAATAATGCTCTTCAGGAGGTAGCCGGACTGCTGGACAGGCTGTGTTTGAGGATATCGGTACCAAAGACAAGGGTAATGATTTTTTCTACAAGGGATAAAAGTCTTTCCTACGAAGCGTTAAATAACGAAATTAAAATATATGGAGAACAAATTCAATTCGTTGAATCAATTAGATACTTAGGGTTTATGCTAAAATATAATTTATCATGGGATATACATATCAAAAGAATTTGTGGTATTGCCAATAAATTAACGGGCGTGATTAAAGCCGTGGCTGGTATTAAATGGGGGGGTCACCCACAAACTTTGCTAAACATTTATAAAGGACTAATCAGGTCCAGGTTGGATTGGGGTTCGCAATTATTCAATCGAACAAACAAAAAGAATTTAAAAATGTTAGACGTGGTACAATACGCGGCGCTCCGTACCGCAATGGGCTTAATGAAAACCACACCAATAATCGTTCTCCTTGACATGGCTCGTGAACCGCCTTTGTCAGCTCGGAGAAAGTACCTAACAAATAAGTACGTTGCAAAAATTTTTTCCTTTAAAAGTAACTCTCTCAAATCCGCGATATCAAGATTGTGTGATAACATGAATTATTATTCGAGACGTAGTATAAAATCGAATTTAGTGGAAGCAAGAATAAACTTGAGTAATATTATAGATGAGATAATTGTAATGGACAAACCAGGAATATTACACTACAAATATTTTGACAGGTTCATTGATTTGAAAAGGAATATTAACTGTGTTGCTGGCCATGAAATAACGAAGGCTGTAAATGAAATGATAACGAAAAAGAAAAAGAAACATGTAGTTAATAATAGTTTTGATAAATATATTAGGGAGAATAATCCTAATCACACGTTAATTTACACAGACGGCTCCAAAGATCCCGAGTCAGGCAAGGTCGGTTTTGCCACATGGTGCCCGACACTGAAAATTGCCCTGAAATTGAGAATTCACGATATGTATTCGATTTATCAAGCAGAAGCGTTCGCAATAAGTAGAGCTATTAACTTAATTTTAGAGAGAGATATTAGAAAATCTGTGATAGTTTCTGACTCGAAAAGCGTGCTGTCAGCGCTGGCCAGCGAAGACGATCGGTGCAAGCAAGACAATTGCATTTACAATATTAAGATATTGTTCTCGACGGCTGTGGAAAAAGATCTCGAGATAAAATTCCTATGGGTTCCGAGCCACTGCGGGATACAGGGAAATGAAACGGTTGATAAGTTGGCCGGGGAAGCCAAAGACCTAGAAGTTATTAGCATTAAAAAATATCATTATTATAATACAACGGGTAAACTAAAAGATAACTTAATTAAGGATTCAATAGACTATATAAAACAACGAAGTAATATAAAAGGAATTATTTATTTTAAACACAAAAAAAAGTACTTTAACAAACCTTGGTTTGCCTCGACGAACCAAAAAAGAGATATGATTTGTTTGATATCTAGGATAAGATCGAATCATACGTGTTGTTCATCTCATTTACATAATAAGGGTATAAAAAAGACAGCAGCTGCGAATGTGGTTGTCCTGTCCAGGACCTGAATCACATGTTCTTCGATTGTGGGTTGTATTCTGACCGGTCAGATAAACTCTGGATGGATATTTATTCAATCTTTCCGGAATGTACAAGAGACGTCGTTTCTTTGGCCTTTTCGGGCAGGTGGAAGGTTTACAGACTACTTTACGATTTTGTTGTTGATAATGAACTAACAGTGTGACCCTCGCGGAGATCGCCTGGGGTGCCTCCCTTGGTGGGGGGATTTGGTTGTGAACTATTAGTAAAATTTCGAGAGCACAATTGTGGGGCATAAAATTCAACATTTCACAGTCAAGTGGGAGTGCATCTTCGTAATTGGAATGTGGAGAGTCTGAAAAATCTTTCCGCAGCCATATCGAAAAAAATAAAAAAATAAAAAAATAACACAATAAACACACACGATTATTATGTGACTAACCACAACACAATATTGTTTGATAAAAACCTACTTATGCGGGGAGAAAATACATTAATAAATTACTCCAATTTTTAAAATGTGATAATTGCATTCCTTTAAAATAAATCTTGAAAGTTTGGTACTTGATTGTGAAACTTTTTATAGCGTAGCCTAAAAGAATTTCTTTCTAAATAGCAGTAGTAATAGAGAAATGTGTGATTGTAATACATAATATTAGGTGTTATAACTTTTTGACATATCTATCATTCCCCCCGGAGTCGCCTGAACGCATTAAAAAAAATTAGCCCTTATCAAAATTCCGTTACAAAATTAAAGTAAAAACAGCCACTCAAGAAAGTTGCAGCGACCGGAAAACCGGTGTTATCAACTTACTTCGATTATTTTAGCTTACACTTAAGCTAAAATGCAAACTTAGCAACTAGCAAGTTATCAAACTGCCAAGGGTTTTGACAGTCTAAAACCACGAATTGAACCTTTATGTAAGAAGCACCAAGCTGAAGTTCCCCATTAATAACTCTAAACTACCGTAATCTTTTGTTGTAAGGCGTAATAAATAAGCCAATAAATCCCCTATAAAATAAGTTTTTATATTTTTCAATATTATTCTCTGGTTCATTTTTAAAAAAAGATACCCTACTGAGCGATTTATTTCAAATTTTTACGTATATCATCTAGTCCCAAAAGTTTCGCGGCCGTTAAGAACCACGGTGTAAAGGTTCAAACCAGCCTTTCGGCTAATGACCTAAACAATAATTTCAAGTTCCGGACGAGGTGATTGGCTGAAACTCGGTGATGACTAAATATATATATATATATAGGCCTATGTATTTATTATAGTTCAGATTTTTCCAATTCAGAAAATCTTTTTTTTAATTTATTTTTATTTTAAATCGCATCAACTGCTTGGTCACGTGACTACGGCGGCGCATAAACTGTGGGATTTGACACGGACCTTCGCGTGGCAGGCCAATACGCTACCACTATACGGAGGCGGCCAAAACCTTATTTTTCATTTATTTATAATAACCCTAATTTAAAAATTATTGAAATGAAAGATAATTATATCCGGGTGAAGCTGGGACGGGCATAATATTAAAAGACTACATGGTATAAGTTATTGTAAACTTTTATTCTGAAAATATTTATCTTTATTAACAATTATTGTTATCCATTGAAGAAAGAATTATTTGTAGGATCTTTGAGTCAAGTGTTAATTGAAAACAATTGTTTAGATGGTTGCAATTTGATTTATTCAATGATGGAGAGGAAATACAGAAATATAATTTATGATATATGAAAGTTGGTTATTGATATATTATAACTGAATAGCGTTTTCCTTGTATTGAATCGTAAATTTCTTTGATAGTTTTTTAACTGTTTACTTTCAACCTACCGCATGCTTTGTTATGGCATGTGTGTGTGTATGACAAAGGCACAACTAATGACAACGACGTCACCTTGATTAAACGCAATTCATCTAAAGACATAAAAAATAAAATGACAATGAGTCATTAATCATAAATAGGCATTAACTTTAATAAAAAAAATAAATGTTTTGCTTCTTATTAAAACATATGGTGTAAATTATACGTAAATGTTAAGCAAATAAACAGTTAATGAAACACTATGGTTTGAATACGTAAAATGGTACAATAGGTTGGATTATTTTTTTGGCTTCTTTATTTGTCATTGGGAGCTGTACATTACTGCCAACCATCCTATCTCAATACTGTATTTTTGATGTGGATTAAGTATGAGTTTGAACAAGGACCCCCAGTACAGTTTGTTCATAAATGGCTGTCAGGTGGTCACCATACAAAGTTGCATGCCCAACCGGTGTTATTTAACAAATAATAGACTTTCTAGGCTGACTATTTATATAAAAAACTTTAGGGTCTTTTCCGTTTTCTGTATGCCACACCATTTGGTGAATGAAATGAAGATGTCATTTGCAGAGTGAAGATATGTGCTTTTCAGAGGGCCCAGCACGCTGATAAGTTTACTTTTCCACTCAGTGAGGAAGGCATGGTAAACCACCTTACTCCTCGTTTTACTTAGTAAAGCCTCTAGAGGTTCAAACCAGCCTTTCGGCTGATCACCTAAACAACACCATTTTGATCGATAGATAACAATCTGTAGGATACATTTTATAGTTTAATCAAGAAATTAGTACAAAAAAATCTGGCGTGAAACACTCACACAACTTTCTCTTGCCAATGCAAATAAATAACAATAATCCTAACATTAGAAATAAACAAAAAACTAACCTCAATATACATAACCTAATTGTAATCATGAGTGAAAGACGCAAAATGAAAATTAACCTCAGATTGGCTTAAAAATACGGAAAATCACTCTTTCACCCTTTCATGCTAAACTAGTCACTGTAGAGAAAAATGCTTCAAATAAAAGTTGTAGATCTTTTAATTTCCTATAAATTTGATTATATACACTTTTGTCGTAAAATGCATACTAAGGCTGAAATCTTAAAAATCGATTTTTTTACACTATTTCGCGAGAAAAAAACCGAAAATTGCTAATTACCGCTAAACTAAGCGTTATACAAAAAATGTTTGGAATAAAAGCTGTACGATTTTAAATTCTCTACATTTTTTATTATATAAATTTTGCGCTAAAATGCATAGGCTATTAAAGCCGCAATCTTAAAAATCAATTTTTTTATGTGAAAACAGCCTCACCAAGAATTTCAGCAAATATGGAGCCTTCTTTATCTTGTAGAGCAGAAAAAATTTAGTGAAACAGGCGATTTAAAAAAAATTCGTAGGACCAGTTTTTGAAAAAATCGCAAAAAGTGAAAAAATTCACGAATAAACTACTACTACTTCCGGTTGACCGATTTTGATTAAAATGTTCGTGTCGGGAATGGTAGTGATATGTAACTTAAGTTTCAAGTTCGTACGATATTCCGTTCTTGAGATATTTTGTATACACGCGCGCGCGCGCGCACACACACACACACACACACACACACACACACACACACACACACACACACACACACACACACACACAGACCAATCGCTAAGAACATGTTTTTTTGGGTTCAGGGGGTCTAAAAACGTGTAGATCCGGTGAAAACTCGATTTTGAAAAATCGACATTAAAACAATACTTTCCTTCCTATATATTCATATAGGCAAGAGAAAGTAAAAAGGACAAACTATTTGTGTGATTTTTCTATATCATGAATTTTTACATTTCTTACTGTTATACTCACACTTTGTATACAAACAATAAGTGCACGAGATCAAATCTGATATTAGTTTTAGTTCATCTAGACAAAAGTGAAATACTCTTGGCAATATATTGTTCTGGCTTTTTGTCAATTGATAAATTCTGATGTCATCTATATTTTTTACTTGTCATACACAAAATTAGGTCATTTACTATCTAACAATACAGCTGCATTTTTATGAATACATTTTTGGCATAAGTACAAAAAGTTACACTAATTTATTGACAATGCATTATTTTCTAACATATTTAAAATTTATTACTAATAATTTTCAATTTTGAAATGAATCAAGTGAACTGAAAGTACTGTACTATAAGTCATTAATAATACTTACCTGCAATCTGTAACTAGTAGCAATAATCTACATTTCTTTAAAAAAAAAATTTGATGATCTAAATGATTCAGTCTGTCTCATGATGTATTTTTATCTGGCCTTGGCATAGTTGCTAATATTTGACATTTCCTTGGTACGATTGATTACATTAGATAACTGTTCCTTAAAAATTTGTAATTTCCACTGAATAATGCCATGAATAAAAAAAATACAGCAATAAAATAGAAGGTGTAGTTTAACAATTATGTATTAACCTAAAAATTTATGTGAAAATATACTCACGGTTTTCTCTTGCCAATGTAAATAGTTAAACATATAACCATTACGTATTAACCTAAAAATTTATGTGAAATACACTCACAGTTTTCTCTTGCCAATGTAAATAGTTAAACTTATAACCATTACGTATTAACCTAAAAATGTATGTGAAACACACTCACAGTTTTCTCTCGCCAATGTAAATAGTTAAACACATAACTTATGTTTAATCATGAATAAACAATGGAAAATGGAAAACATAACCTAGTTTTCTGCCCATCACAGGCAGGTGGTGTCTAAAATTAATTTGCACTTGATCTTTTAGTTCCAGGACTACAAAAAATAGTTCTGTTTATCACATGTCAGTAAATCATATGATTGAAGCATTTAAGAACAGAAGAAGTAGAGGTGTAAAAGATACTATTTAGAGTTATCTCCTCTAAGAGTAATAAATTTTATTATAAAGCCAGACCCTATGGTGAATGAAGCGAAGGTGTCATTTGTAGGGTGCAAATTAGATGCTTTTTGGAGGGCCTGACATACTGATAAGCATAGGCTACTTTTCCATTCAGTGAGGAAGGCTTGATAAACCACCTCACTCCACATTTTACTTAGTAAAGCCTCTAGAAGTTCAAACCAGCCTTTTGACTGATGCCTAAACAACCTAGTTTTAATCATGTCAATCATTTTTGGCTGAAAAAAGATTCCTGTCTGGCCACATTCACCGTACTCTACAGATTTGGCACCATACAACTTCTGGCTCTTCCCAAAAATCTAAACCGAGCTAAATTATAATATTTTGACACCATTCCTGACATTGAGAGAGCCATGACAGAGCCGCTTAAGATCGTTCCGAAAGAAGCATTCCAGAAATACTTCCAACCATGGAATCAATGTTGAGATAATTGCATTGCAGCCAAGGAGATTAATTCAAATTTGATGTAAGCTTATTACTTTGATCATAACATTATTCACCGTATTTTTTGATCACACTTCATATCTCCTTATAATTCTTAACCTACATTTTTCATGGACGGCCCGTTGGCGTAGTGGTTAGCACAACTAGCTTCTATGCCACAGTCCCAGGTTCGATTCCTGGTCAGGTCTGGTATTTCATCACTCATTTTCATTATCATCATTATCCACTGTCTGCATTAGCAGAAATTGCAGAACAGTCAAACGTAAAACCAACAAAAAAAATAATAAAAATAATACAATCTTCATAGCTACTTTGTGTCTATAACTTGATGGCTTCTCGCAGAGAGGAGCAGAATTGGCCCGCTACAAGCTTTCCCAATAACACTTCATTATGTACCAATTCCAGTATACTAGTTAGTAGTAGTAAATAGTGAAATGTTATTGAAAAGGCTAGTAGCGGGCCGATTCCGCTCCTCTCTGCGGGAGGCCATCAAGTTATAGACAGGCAGTACATAATGATAAAAATCTGGTGAGAAACATTCGCACAACCTTCTCTTGCCAATGTAAATAATGAAACAAAGTAATATGTTTAATAATAACTACATTGCCATCAGTTTTTCAGTTCTGCGAATACAAGGAGAGTATACATTTACAGAGATTCCCTTGTTTCAAACTAGTAAACAATGTACAATGAAAAACAAAACCAATTTATGTCATGAGTTAATGACACAAAATTAAAATTAATGTCTGTAAAACTTAAAAAAAAAGGAAAATCAGTATAATTGCCTCTAAACTAAGCTTTGTAAAGAAAAATGCTCTAAATAAAAGTTGTAGTTTTTTTAAGTTTCTATAACTTTGATTATAACACATTTTTGTTCTAATATGGATACTAAGGTTGCAATATAAAAAATTCCAATTTTTACCAATATTGATGAAAAGATGTTTGAAATAAAAAATGTACGGCTCGAGTCCCAGCAATGTGTAGTTGCGGGTTGAAGAGTACGGGTGAGGTATAATGAATGAGTGACGCATGCTGGGAGAACGATTGTTGTACTACTCTGATACAAAACATTCGTTTTCAAACTTTCCATATTTTAACATATTTGTCTGTATTTATTACATTTATTTATTTACATATTTTGATACAAATTGATAAGTTAAATATTATGAATCCAACCAAGTTAATAACCCGGTAGGTATTTGTTAAATTAATGCACTGGATGATAAGAATATGTTTTGTTTTTTTTTAGCTTTTATTTGTTATTGGGAACTGTACATTGTTGACAACTACCCAATTTGATCACTGCTTTTTGCTGTTTTTTTTTTGACGTGGATTTGACATGAGTTTGAACAGGGACCCCCAGTAGAGTTTGTTCATAGATGGCTGTCAACTGGTCACCATACAAAGTCGCTTGCCCAACCGGTGTTACTTAACAAATAATAGGGACTTTCTACCAGCTGACTGACTGGGCTGGCCCAGAGGCCAAATATGTTTTTAGTCTAGTTAATACACGCTACCACTACAAATGCATCAGCTGTGAAACACTACTAATTCATTCTCCAACTACTAAAACAACACACTGCATTCCTCCCAACTACACGGAGCTGGGACTCAAGCAGTAGGTTTATTAATGTTCTACAACTTCGAGATTTTATACATTTTTGTCCTAAAATGCATATTTGGGTCACAATTTTTTTTTAAATTCCTATGAGAGCACAGCCTCCTCATGAGTTTCAGCAGACACAGAGCTTGCCCTATCTTGTAGAGCATATAAAATGTAAATGAGGCATTTTTTAAAACAATCGTAGAAGCCATTTTCGAGAATATCACAGGAATAAACTACTAAAGGCCAAACCAATTGCTGTGAGCACTGGACAACGCATGCGTATACTTGACTTCGACCCCACATACCCTCCGACTTACATGCGTATTTGCCTAACCGTTTCCGGACACCCCTCGGCCAGCTACGCCCATTCCGAAGGAATTTAAGCAGCCTAGTGGCTCCGAAGCGCTACCTAGGAACCCACAACCCCTGAGAGGCCAACCCAAATGAGTGGGTGCGGTCACGTCCGCAGGGCACCCCACTCCCCTGAGTACTCGTGTAAACGTTGGACGAGTCACCGTCGAGCTCGTTACGCAGCTAATGCTTTGCACGTGGCTCTACCACACATGGATGTTCTGCGCACAACCATGTACTACGAATAGCACACGGAGGTGCTACAGCCAGTGCCCGTTACCTCAAAGCAGGTGAGGATTGGGTAGCTAAACTGCAGTTCTATGGGCACGCTCTGTGTAGTCTGGGGTGTGCCCCCACCCTCCAACCTACAGTAAGATGTACAGTCAGAGTGTTGTTGAAAATTGACAACATCCATTGTATTTTGTAGGCATTCTGTTCCATTGTTGATAATATACGCTGCATTATTGCAGTACATACAAGACTATTCTAATGCAGACGCACGTTTTGCCCAGCGCTCTCCTTATGAAAATCAGGCTATACTTCCGATTAGCCAATTTTGATGAAATCGTTCGTGTAAAGTCCTCTAATGGTACCTAACTTAAATTCAAAGTTTCAATTTTGTATGCTACTTCATTTTTGAGTTATTATATTCACACGCACGCGCACGCGCACGCACACACACACACACACACACACACACTGACTGACTGACTGACTTAGACACAGACCAATTGGTAAAAACATATTTTTTGAGTTCAAGGGACCAGAAAACATAAATATATCCGGTGAAAACTCTATTTCAAAATATTTTCTTGAAAACAATACTTTCCTAACCCATATATTTATAAAGGGCAAGAGAAAGTAAAAATAACATATTTCAATGCATCATTACAAAATGACAAGATATAAAAATCATGTATTTTTTATAAAAACGACAAACTTTACTAGATAATTACTTAATAAGGCTGCAAAGGTTTAAAAAATAAACACAAATTTTTAAAGAAAACAATATTTTTTTTAATGCACTAAATAAATAATACAATCCATTTTTAATAAATTATTAATAATAATAAGCAGTTTTAACAAACTTATGATCAGACCATTTCAAAATAAAGTATTTAGATTTTCTTTTTTAAATAACTTAAATTATAAATTAACTAAAGAATAAAATAATAAGATTATTATTTAAAATTACATAAAAACGAATATAATATTCTCCATTAAACTAACTATAATACATAATTATTTTCATAATATTTTTGGTGTTGCTTTGAGATTTTATAAGATTAATTGATTATAAACATAGATGCTTAACATAGAGGCTGAAATATTTTTGTTTTCTTTAAAAAATTTCCATTAAGTATGTTCATTTCTATATTTTTTTTACATAATTTCTGAATTTTGTTGAACGTACTGAAAAAAAGTTTAGTTTATTACCACAGTACATTTTATTGTTGCTTTACAATGCAGTTGGACTATAAGTTATTGTCAGCAAAAAAATTGTTTACTGTATGACTCACCGTAGTGTAAATCATGAAAAAAATATTGTAAAACTTTTCGTACGCGGATGTGCAAACTGAAGACTGGGGAACAATGGGAACACAGAACATGGGGCTCACCTTGGGCCAGTCTGGCGCAAAAAGCAAGTCGATACAGTTTTACGAGGGTCGTTTGAAAAGTTCGTGCAAAGTCAGATATATGGCACTACTGGCGCATATCGAGCATATGTTTAGTTAGTAGCATCTGTTGGAAAAACACATGTGTAGTTTCAGCCAGATCAGTCTATTTCTTTGTGTTTGACATTCGTTTTCATCGAGGAAGTCGAGTGATTTTCAAAAAATGGATGAAAAAGAATTTCGTGTGAAGTGTTGCATGGACGGTTTGCAGCTGTTCCCAGAAGAATTCGCAGGACTTTAAGCGTCGTTTTGTCACTGTGAATGAAACATGGATACATAACTACACTCCTGAGACCAAAGAACAATCTAAACAACGGGTTATGAAGGGGGAATCTGCGCCAAAAAAAGGCGAAGAGAGTTCCTTCGGCCGGAAAGATTATGGCGACTGTCTTTTTGGGATTCACAAGGAATAATCTTCATCGATTATCTGGAAAAGGGTAAAACTATTACAGGTGCATATTATTCATCGTTATTGGACCGTTTGAAAACTGAGCTGCAAAGAAAACGCCCACGATTGCCCCACAAAAAAGTCCTTTTCCATCACGACAACGCACCAGCTCACACCTCAGCAGTTGTGGTCGCAAAATTAATGGAAATAGGGTTCCAACTCGTTTCATATCCCCCCTATTCTCCAGACTTGGCTCCCTCGGACTACTATTTGTTTCCCAATTTGAAAAAATGGCTAGCGAGAAAAAGATTTTATTCAAACAAGGAGGTGATTGCAGGAACGAATGGCTATTTTTCAGACTTGGACAAATCCTATTATTTGGAAGGGATCAACAAACTAGAGCAGTGTTGGATGAAGTGTATAAGCCTAAAAGGAGAGTATGTCGAAAAATAAAAAAGGTTTACCCCAAACAATAAGTAGTTTTTATTTCTGCACGGACTTTTCAAACGACCCTCGTATATTGATTATTGGTTAGTCTTTAACCCTACAGCCAGCAATCATCGATTTTGAGACGATGTTACCGCTTCTTGAACCAGTCGCATCGTAAAATCGGATTTGCTTCATAGCATTGCAATGTTGTCGTTTTAGTTTAAAGTTTATCTACAGACTGCGTTGTTGTTCCGTACAATAGTTTAGTAATGCATATAAAGTAAATTTTTATGTATAATACCATAGTTTTAGTTGCATATTTTGTCTGTGTTTCTCTGTTGAAACCACGCCATACTAAGGCTGAATTTGGTTATTTATTGGTTTACATGATGTGTTTTTGTATATATTTTCTTTATATTGAACATAGAATCGGTTATTTTTTTG
This sequence comes from Catonia carolina, assembly GCA_035578175.1. NCBI lineage: Eukaryota > Metazoa > Arthropoda > Insecta > Hemiptera > Achilidae > Catonia > Catonia carolina. The sequence continues at coordinate 27,837,890 of JAQMRL010000010.1, read as the reverse complement.
TTTTTTTTTTAAATAAACATTATAAGTAACGATTCGTACATAATGAATTTTAAAAGTAGAGCATAAGAAAGTTTTAAACAGTAATTTTAGGAAAATATTTGTCTAAAAATTATTTTTAAATAACTTCAGCATCTCTAATGTCAATTTAAAATTTGAATAATGTATTTATTCTATTTTCCTAAGTTTTCTTGTTATTTTGATACGTTACGTGATAAGGTTTGTAATTTTGAGTAAATTTTTAATGATTTCTTTACTGTTCAGTGACCCATATGCTTGAAATTTTTTTCCGGTCTAGAAAAATGTTATTGCCAGCTACAGGGTTAAAATGTGTGAAATTAAAATTTACACCAAGTGTGAAGTTCGTAGTGTAATATACTTTCCAAGTGCTAGAGGAGTGCAACTATCAAAATTTACAGACAAATAATGGAGGTTCATGGTAAAATGATGAACAAATCTTCAGTTCGAAAATAGTGCATTAAGTTTAATAACTGCAACAGTTTCGATGGGAGCTTTTTGATCATCCACCTTTTAGCTCAGACTTGGCCCTGAGTGATTTCCATCCGTTTCCCAAACTGCATGACATTTTGGGCGGGAACCGCTATGGAAGTGATGATGAACTGAAAGAAGGTATTACTGAGTGGTTAAACAACTTGGTGGTAACTGAGTATGCAAAGGGCATAACAAAATTGGTGAAACGGTACAAGTGTTTAAATTTATACATTAATTACGTATAAAAATAATTTTGTTTAGCTTACTTACTTACTTACTTACTGCCATGGCCACACATTTCTAAGTAGATATTTAGCCGCACCAACACATCCCCTCCACCTCTCTCGATGCCCCGCGTCTTCCTCGGTCGCTCCAATTCTCTCCATATCGGCCCTCACGTGACTCCACCATTTACGTCGTGGTCTTCCTCTCGGTCGTCGTCCTTCAGGATTTCTTCTTAACACTTGGTTAAGATTACTGTCCTCTTTCCTTCTTAAAACATGCCCAGCCCATCTAATTCTTCTACACTTGAACTCACACACCACATCTGGCTCCCTATAAAGGTCTCTAAGTTCTCTGTTGTGTCTTTTCCTCCACTCTCCTCCCTCGTTTACAGATCCGTAAATTTTTCTAAGGATCTTGTTTTCAAATACAATCAATTTCCTTTCCTCTCTTTTATCTAATTTCCATGTCTCCGCTCCCTAGAGCAATATTGGACTGATAACTGTTCTATAAATTTTTATTTTTGTTGTACGTGATAACAATTTTGAAGACATAAGTTTGTTGCATGCGTGGAAACATCTGTTTGCAAGATTTAAATTTTGTTTAGCTACATTAAAAAAATTCCAAAATAAAGAAAAATGTTCTTTACTTTCCAAATGTCCCTAGTATTTATAGATACAAATATTGTATCATAATAATATTTTAATAGCCTCTCAGCAGTTTCATTAGTAAAGTTATTAACAAATAATTATAATTACAAACATATTAATGCAGTACCGCAGTAATTATAGAAGTAGAAAATAAACACAGAAGCACTAAATTTATCTAACCTTGAACCCAGGAAACTGTAATTTAGTAGATTAATTTTTGCAACACAAAGTTAATACATGTTGTAAGGACTTTTGTAAAGTAACGTGAGAATAAATAAACGATACAACATTCAAACATCCTGATAGAATTATATGAATGAAAAATTCTTAATTAGAACATAAATACTTAACTTATTTATCCACCGGAATGAAACATACTTAATCAAAATTTTTTTGCAACAGTCTATAATATTTCAGAATCTCTTGCAAGGTTATGACATAGTGTTGAAAATGTGGTTTTTTGAAAACAGAAATTTTGTCTATAAATCTATAAATTCTCATTTATGAATAGATCTATAAATGATCTATTCATTTATAGATCTTCATCCAACAAGGAAAAATAAATACATTATTAGTGGCAATTTTTAAAATGTCATCTATCATTTTTTTGTCCATCCGGCCGTTACACTCAGATGTCAGAAACGATAAGAGATAGCAACAAATGGTTTTCGGATTCATAATCTACACAAAAAGTTAGTTGGCTTAAATTTGGTTTTAAGTTCTAGTTAAGATTGGAAGTTAAGAAATCAAAGTCAGAATTTGGAAACAATAATAGTGTCATTCCATTTCTCTTAAAGAGTAGATACAGAAATAATTGGGTTCGAGATTCCAGTTTCGACCAGAAGTGGCTAAAAACCAGAATTCAAAGTTGGAATTTGGAAACAAAAATAGTGTCAATAGATTCCTCTTAAAGAATAGATACAGAAATCACTAAAAAAAATTGTGATAAGTCCAAGATAAGCCTTTTTAAAATTTGCCACCAGCCATGAGACATGTCATCTAATAAAAAGTTTTGTTTATTTAAAATAACTATAAATTAAAATAAAAAAAATATTTGATAACTTTAACAATCTAGTACAATAAATTTTTTTATTCAAACTGTATAAATTAATTTAATTTTATCAAAATGGAACAATCATACTAACCTACCAGTTTGAAGTACACTTAATTCCATTGCTTACTTTACCTGAACAACCGTCCAAATTGAGCTACATAACCATATTTGGAATGCACACTTATTTGAAAAAGAAACACTGCATAAAAAGTATTTCTAATAATGGAGCTAAAGAGGTCAGTAAAAAAATGTACAGTTCAGCCGTTCTTAGTTTGCTCCTACTGTCAACAAACCAAAGCCAGCTACTACAGGGTCCACGACTTTATGGATGTCGTAGTCCTATTAAGTTAACTATATTTTGAATTATAAGTACGTAAATTACTTAAAACATCAGTCATGACATGATGTAGGCCTAACAATTTCATTTATAAAAATACTTTTAAAAGTATTTTGTATTTAAATACTTTTGAAAATATTTTGTTGTTACTTTTTAATCAGCGTGTACTCATTTTTATATAATGCGCATGCTCAGTGACGTCATTATTTGTTTACATTAGGAGCAAACTAAGAAAGGCTGGACTTTACATCTTAGATTCTTCTTTCTTTTCAATTACATAATACAATTTAAGAAAAATTACACTTATATGAATAACACCTGAAAAAAATTTATTTTTCATTCCTAGAGCGGACACCAAATAACCTTGCTGGTTTTCTGAAGTGTGCAGTAGTTTTATTTTGATAATGGCGTGCTCGGTTGCCTCAGCGAGTGGTGGGGTTCAGTGCTGTACCAGCTGTGATCAGAATCACGTAGCTCTTGCAACGTTAAATATCAGCTGACCTGAAAACATTCGTCTGTAATATGTTGTATGTTTTAGGCGTTAATTTGTAGTATACAATGTTTACAATTGAATGTTTTTAACGTCGCTAATAGATTATAATTTACATCGTTCAGTGACTGTGATTTAGTAGGCAGTTCGGTTCTAAGACTTGAAATCTACTAACCGAATCTGAACTGTTCGTGCAGCTAACGGGTGTTTTATTAATGACGCAACCCTGATTTTAAGAAGATAGAAGTAATACATCGGTATATTTTCTGTCACCCAATTGATATGTTGGCAACAGTGTACTCAAGGCCAACTACCTAAGACAAGTTCCAATCAACCACTAGTGTGGTGACAGCAGTCGTTTCGTTATATTGTGACACAGTGAGTAATTCTTACAAATGTGTGCAAGGTAAGTTTCAGTTGAAATTGCCCCGTTCTGCCATTCCGAATAAATTGTCAATATTGCGTTTGATAAATAAATTCCGTAGAACTGGGAGTGTACTCGATGAGAAACCACCTCGCCAGCCAACAAAGTTAACCGCGGAAGTTCTTGAAAATTTGAAAAATCGTTTGACTCAATCACCTAAAAAATCGCTTAGAAGATTATCATCGCAAACTGGGCTAACATTAACTACCGTTTTAAGAGCTACAAAAAAGTTACATTTGCATCCTTATCGCGTTGGCGTAACTCATGAACTGAAAGCTACAGACCATCAGAAACTATGCTTAACTTTGTTGGCTGGCGAGGTGGTTTCTCATCGAGTACACTCCCAGTTCTACGGAATTTATTTGTTGTTGTTTGTTTAGGTCAACAGCCGAAAGGCTGGTTTGAACCTCTAGAGGTTTTACTAAGTAAAACGAGGAGTGAGGTGGTTTACCAATGCCTTCCTCACTGAGTGGAAAAGTACGCTTATCAGCATGCCGGGCCCTCTGAAAAGCACATATTTTCCACTCTGCAAATGACACCTTCACTTCATTCACCACAGGGTCTGGCTGTACAATGAAATTCATTACTTTCAGACGAGATAACTCTGATTAGTGTCTTTTGCACCTCTACCTCTTCTGTTCTTAAATGATTCAGTCATTTAATTGGCTGACCATGTGATAAGAAACAGAAATATTTATTTTAGCCCTGCAACTAACAGATTGAGTGTAAATAATTTGACACTCCACCTGTCTGTTATGGGCAGGGAATTTATTTGTGAAACGCAATATTGACAATTTATTCGGAACGGCAGAACGAGGAAATTTCAACTGAAACTTATCTTGCACACATTTGTAAGATTTACTCGCTATGTAAGTCTCTACAATAAACACGTGTTCTTCCTTGGAAAAAACCATTGCTGACACAATATATCGAAACGACTGCTGTAACCACACTAATGCTTGATTGGAATTTTAATTTTAGGTAGTTGGCCTTGAGTACACTGTTGCCAACACACTGATTGGGGGACAGAAAATTTACCGATTTATTACTTCTATCTTCTTATAATCAGGGTTGCGTCCTTAATAAAATACCCGTTACACAGCAAGCTTATTTGGTGTCCACTCTACCTGATAACACAAATAGTTTTTTTAGTAACACATAAACAAATTAACTTTTCTCAACTATTAAATGTACAATGCTGATGTAATTTCATAACATATTAAATTAAGCAGAAATAGTAAAACCATTAAACTTTTGAATTTCTTAAATTTTCCTTCATTCACATACAATCTTTCTTTCGTTTTCCAGTACACATATCAATCATTTTAAAACTATATCATAAATTACAATTTAATTATAATTTTTTTATTATTAATTAATAATTGATTAACATTAATTACAATTAAAAAAAAGGTAAAGACTATCTCTAACCACAATATATGTACAAGAAATGTAGGCCAATCAATAATTTATTTATTTGACAATAAATTAATTTTAAATTTCATTTTAAATAAATTAAAAATAACATTTCATTATGTTAATATCAGTCAACAACAATTTATTTATAAAATTAATTTAATAATTATTTCTTAATATTACAGTATTTTATTATTTACAGTTTTCATAAATTTAATGTTATATTATTATTTTTAATTTAACTGTATAAAAACCATTGTGTAAAATGCGGAGGTCCCAGGTTCGATTCCTGGCTAGAGTCTAGAAATTTTCACAAGTCAAAATCCACAGTTCTAGATACATAATCTATCATAGCACCAAGCAGATGATGTAATCTTAAATAAACTTAAAAAAATTATTGTGAATCAATATCATTATGAATTGATAATAAAAAAAAATTTAAGTTTTCTGTTTTCAAGATAAGACAGTACTCTTACAAAATTGAGTTTTGTAATTGGGACCATTTTTAAGTTTAGAGTAAACAAGAATTAAGATAAGAAAAATTTCAGGTCTGGGTGTTAACAAGGATTTTCTATTTTCCTCAATCCTCCACCACTCTCCTGCCACCACATGTTTCTTTCCTCTCCACACTATTGCTCATTTCTTTCTAGAGGATCCTTTTACGAGGGGACAAAAAAAATGGAAAATGGACTGAGAGTGCGCTGCCAATTGTAGACGTAGTAGAGAGTTCTCCTGCTAGATGGGGTTAGTAGAGACTTTCAACAAACAACTGCCCAAAAGGCTTCAGTTTGTAGGTTAACTTTTGATTGAGTGTTGCGTTTCTTTTAGGTCTTCTTCCATCAACCTCCAATTCCTCTGTATTCTTTTTTCACTCAATCTTTATTAACGCATGTCTATACCAGCAAACCTAATTTTTAAAACTCTATCTCTCATAATTTCTTTTTTCAGATCTCTAACATCCATATTTCTCACTCTATTTCTTCTTTAACCATTTATTGCTCAAAGGAATTTTATCTCCCTAGATTGAAAAGTCTAGAGGGAGATTCCTTTGAGTAAAAAAAAGTAAAAAGAAGAAGTCACAGGGGCTACCTCTGTGGTATAGTGGTTAGTGTGTCAGCCTACTAAATGGAGGTCTCGGGTTCAATTCCCAGTTAGAATCAGGAAAATCTTGTGCCAAAACCCATTATTACGGTTTCTTAACCCACCGTTGTCGCTAATGACCAAGCTGTTAATAAGTCTTTAAATAAACAAAAAAAGACGAGATGGGTTTAAAAACTGTGTAAACAAATTTTTATACTTGGCAAATCAAGGTCTCCTAAAACAGGAGCACCTCAATTAATGTGGATAATCAGGATTGAGAGTGCATCAATGATGATATTAAAATTTTAAAAATTAATAAATTTGATTTAATGTTAAGTTTACCATTCGACTCTCTTGCAAACTGAGTATCATACTAACCTTACTATTATTAATTTTATTATTATAATTCGTTAAATGAAAAACATTTTAACGTTTAGAAAATGTAACAATATGTAAATATAAATGCTAATACAGTAATAGATATTATTATAACTAAGGCACTGTTTTGCTTCATTTAAAAATTTACAAAATTTATTTTCTAATAATCATTTTTACAGTGTACAAAAATAATACTCCGAAAATATTGTGGTTAGAGAAATAAATTTTACCTACTAGAATTTATGATCGTTTTTACGAGATTATTGTATTTTTATTAAATATATAAGTATCTTTAATACAGTAATTATTTTGTTTTACGAGGATGGTTCGGAAAATAATCGCCGTTTGGCTGTAAACAAAAAAACTCGCGTAGAAAAAATATTTTTTATATATACACTTTAAAACAACAGCTTTTTATTATTTTTCAACATAATTGCCACTAAAATTTAAGAATTTGTCATACCGTTTCACTAATTCAAAAATCCTTTTTCATAAAATTCAGCCGCCTGGTCAGCTTAATTTTGGTAGGAAAGAGGTTTATTTTAAAGAGAATTGTGACTCGTGATGAAACTTGGGTGGCTTCCGTAGAGACACCTTACATAAATCACAGTATGCTGAAATGTGGTGTTATGTTTTTGTGTGACAAAGATCATCCGCATAGAGCTCAAAAAAACTCAAGAGCTACTGAAACAATTCAAATAGGACGTTTTTGATCATCCGTCTTACAGCCCCGACTTGGCGCCAAGTGATTTTCATCTATTTAATTACATAAAGAAGTGGCTTGCGTTACAGTATTTTAACATTTTCAGGACGGCACCCGTACACGATATGGGCGCGCCATTTTGATCGACTGGATGGCACCCGTATAAGATATGGGCGCCTATTTCACTTGGTTTTATATCCATTAGCTCATATCATATACAATTGTCATCTATGCTGTCACTTAATTTAGTTCATTCTGAATCTTATAGAGTACACTCATAGTCCTAATGTTGTCAGATTGTCGAATATATCAACTTTTACAGCATCGATGTTATCGATGATATCGAGCGTGAGCAAGCAATCTGCCGGTACTTCTGCACGTTGTTGTTAGTTATTAGTTCGTTATTATAATACTTAGTTGTTTTTTTAATTTTACTTAAGAAATAAAAAAGTAAATTGGTTATTCGAAATAGGTATTTAGAAATAGGTAATTAGTTTGTAAGAATTTAACTCATATAATTAATTTTATTATTCTTATATATTATTATCATTACATGGTAAAAATTTTTTTAAATTCAAGAAAATATACCTCTCTTCAGTCAAACATCTTTGTCATTAAAATGAAAGTAATCCTAATCTTCTTAAATGAAAAGTAATCTACTAATTATGATCTTTAATTTAATCTTTACTTTCTGACTTTATGACCAAAGGTTGATTTGTTACAATTTTTTTAAAATCCCCGAAGAATTGCAGTCCACGGGCAAAACTACAAAAAAAATGTCAGTTTTCAAAGTGTTAATGACAATGATGACCTTCAAAATGTCGTGAAAGATTGGCTACAAGCCGAGGCAGCTAAATTTTTTGAAGAAGGAATTTTAAATTAGTGTAACACATGCTTAAATTTTAATGGTAACTATGGTGAAACAGTAAAAGGATGTCGTTTTAAGATTTATATAACATTTTTTTTTATCCAAGTTTTTTTATTTACAACCAAACGGAGGTTATTTTCTGTACTACCCTATGCATACAAATCCCATTTACACATAACTATTGAAGCCATAACCTTATTTGGTTTACAGTAAATAAATTATATCTATATATACAATTGCCTTTTTTTAACCTCTGATAGGCCATAAATAAAAGAAAAGTGAATATAGAAAAAATATTTTATTACTAAAAGTTACTTACGGCTACTTTTCAACATTGTCACAATGATGATTGAGGCATTTAACAAACCTGTGGGCAAGTTTCCTAATCTTCTTCTTAAATTATTTTATTTTTTTTTATTCTTAATTTGTGTACGTTGCAATCTGTTCAATTCAGAACAATAAGCAAACCTATGACCCAATGAGATGAGGATGATGTGTATGACGTGTAAATGAGGTCTAGTCTTGTACAGATTCAGGCTGAGCATTCCTGAGAAAGTATGGTTAATTAAACCTTAACCATCAAAGGACACTGGTAACCACTGTCTAGTATTCAAATCCATATAAAAGTAACTACCTTTACTAGGATTTGAACCAGGAACCTTTGTCTCCAAAAATCAGCTGTTAAACAGCTGATTTTGGCGATGACTTTACCTCTAGACCAACCAGTGGGTTTATTCTTAAATTGAAGTATATATTTCTAACCTCCAGAATATAGTAACAGAAAACACTTACCAATGTTTATAGCACTTTCGTGTACCTTGTACACAAGATAAGGAAAGATTCCTTACCAAACATGGTAGAAGTAGGAAGTTTTAAATTTTGATGTGAACAATTTTTTAAAGAATTTTAATTTAATGAAGATGTGTACAAGATACACGAAAGCGCTATAAACATTGGTAAGTGTTTTCTGTTACTGTATTCTGGTGGTTAGAAATATTTACTTCAATTTTAAATAATATGGCTGTTTATAATCCTACATAGAATGTTTGATAAAATAATAAAAATAAATAAAATATAGTGGTTTTATGTATTTTATTATTTATGTAATTATATGTAATGTATTTATTATCATTTTTGTTTATTTTTTCTTTATTATTTACTGATACCAAATACATATGTTTTTTTTCTGTTTAGTTTATGTAAGTATTTATTTATTAATCGGTTTATGAAAACGTTATTGTACCATTATTTCAAGCTACTGTACTTCTATAATATAATTTATTTCTTTATCAAATTTTTCTTTACTGTTATTTGTATACATTATATGCTCTATGTATCATGTTATTGTATGTATTTATTTTGTGTATCCATGGGTGATTGAAAATCTGTGTATTATTTGTAACATACGGTTACCTATATACATTAGATAAAATGTTCTTCATAAAATGTTCCCGCCAATGAATTTAAATGAGTCTTAACGCTCCTCGATATGTTCTTTATGAAGTTCATATATCTGGGGACCATTATTAATGCAGTTGCTTATTGAGAAACTTTACAAAGTTTGTAAGAGCCAATCAAAACAAAAAAAATCTAGTGTGAAACACTCGCACAACTTTCTCCTGCCAATGAAAATTATGAACAAAATAACCTAACATTAGTAATAAAACATTAGAAATTAACAAAAAAACTAACCTCAATAAACGTAACCTAATTTTAATCATGAGTAAAAGACGCTAAATGAAAATCAACCTCAGTTTGGCTTAAAAATACGGAAAAATCACTCTTTCACGCTAAACTAAGCTCTGTAGAGAAAAATGCTTTAAATAAAAGTTGTAGATCTTTTAGTTTCCTATTAATTTGATTATACACTTTTGTCATAAAATGCATACTAAGGCTGAAATCGTAAAAAATCGGCTTTTTTATAAATTTTCGTGAGAAAAAAACAGAAAATCGCTAATTACCGCTAAACTAAGCATTGTATACAAAAATGTTTGAAATAAAAGTTGTAGAATTTTAAATTTTCTACAACTTTTATTATACATTTTTGCGGTAAAATTATATTAAAGCAGCGAACTTAAAAAAAAAACTATTTTTTTATGTGAAAACAGCCTCTCCAAAAATTTCAGCAAATATGGTGCCTACCTTATCTTGTAGAGCAAAAAAAATTTAGTAAACCAGGCGATTTTTAAAAAAAATTGAAGGACCAGTTTTTTAGAAAATCGCAAAGAAGTGAAAAATTACACGAATAAACTACTACTTCTGGTCGACTGATTTTGATGAAAATGTGGAAAATGAGGAAAAGTCGGGTCCGATATGTGAAACCAGGCAGACACACAGACACAAATGCTAAACATGTTTTTTTGGGTTCAGGGGGTCTGAAAACGTGTAGATCCGGTGAAAACTCTATTTCGAAAAATCGACATGAAAACAATACTTTCCTTCCTACATATTCATACAGGTAAGAGAAAGTAAAAAAAAGCATGTTGACTTCTGCAATTGATCTGATCTATCACAACGCTCATCCTCACAGGGCTGGTGCAACCAAATGGCTTCTTGAGCGATTTCAATGTGACATTTTCGATCGCCCACCATACAGTCCTGACCTAGCCCCGAATAACTTACATCTTTTCCCTGAACTGAAGAAGTGGCTAGAAGGGCAGTGCTTCCAAACTAACAAGAAGCTTCTTCAAGACAACGTCACGCCTCATTTAAATTCATTGGCGAGAACATTTTATAGAGAATATTGGAAAACGTGTCCACAGGTACGACAAATGCCTCAAGCATCATGGTGATATTGTCAAAAGGTAACGATAAGTGTATGTAACTTTATGTAATAAAACAGTTTTTCTACATTCATTTTTCTTTTATTTATGACCCATCGAACATTGAAAAAAAACTGCTCTTTTATATAAAATCATCATATTTATCTTATTTTATAATAATATTATAATAACCTACAAACATTGTTCTAAAAATTTTACATAAATATACATACGAGTACAATTATTATTAACTTATCTAAAAATAAAATTTAAGTAATTTAAAAATAATATTTAAATAAACATACGTATTAATTACCCCTCTCCTTTATTTAAATTTATCACGAAAGATCTGTCAAAATATTAATCGTTCTTAAACATGTTCAGATATAGCTATTTTTTTTTTGTATTCGTGTATAGAATTTATAATATTTCATTACCAAAAATAGTTGTTACAAGAAAATTAATGTAAATTTAATTTTATGGTCATTCCGTTTTTTTTAAATTATGATACAGTGTAGTGTTTAGCATGCTAGCCTATAAAGTGGAAGGTCCTGGGTTCAATTCTTGGCTAGGGTCTGGAATTTATAACTCACCATAGTTGCTAATGACCAAGATATTGATGAAACGTCAAATAAACTAAAAAAATTTGGTGTAAAACACTCACACAACTTTCTCTTGCCAATGCAAATAATTAACAATAAACCTAACATTAGTAATAAAACATTAGAAATAAACAAAAAACCAACCTCAATAAACATAACCTTATTTTAATCATGAGTGAAAGAAGCAAACTGAAAATCAACCTCAGGTTGGCTTTAAAATACGGAAAATCACTCTTTTACGCTAAACTAGGCTCTGTAGAGAAAAATGCTCTTAATAAAAGTCATAGATCTTTTAATTTCCTATAAATTCGATTATATACACTTTTGTCATAAAATGCATACTAAGGCCGAAATCTTAAAAAAATCAATTTTTCACACGTTTCTGTGAGAAAAAACAGAAAATCGCTAATTACCGCTAAACTAAGCGCTATACAAAAAAAAGTTTGAAATAAAAGTTGTAGAATTTTAAATTCTCTACATTTTTTATTACATAAATTTTTGCGCTATAATACATATTAAAGCCGTAAACTTAAAAAAAACACTTTTTTTACATGAAAACAGCCTCACCAAGAATTTCAGCAAACACGGCGCCTACCCTATCTTGTAGAGCATAAAAAATTTAGTAAATGAGGCGATTTTTAAAAAAATCGTAGGACCAGTTTTTGGGAAAATCGCAAAAAGTGAAAAATTACACGAATAAACTACTACTTCCGGTTGACCGATTTTGATGAAAATGTTTGTGTCGGGTCCGGTAGTAGTATGTAACTTAAGTTTCAAGTTTCAAGTTCGTACGATGTTCCATTCTTGAGATATTCTGTTCACACACATACACACAGACCAATCGCTAAAAACATGTTTTTTGGGTTCAGGGGGTCTGAAAACGTGTAGATACGGTGAAAACTCGATTTCAAAAAATCGACATGAAAACAATACTTTCCTTCCTATATATTCATATAGGCAAGAGAAAGTAAAAATAAAAAATTGTGACAATTTAAGTCATTTAAAAAAAAAGCAATAGTTGATTGATGAAACATTTTACAGTGAGCACGAATTCCTTTCTAAATAGTTTTGGTTGAAAAGTATTTAACTTGTAATTAAACAAATATTGTGTACTATTTGATGCAAAGGGGTTCATGACCAGCCTACTGAGTTAAGCAGTAGCATGAAAATATTATTGGTAAGTGATGAATTTATCATTGTTTGACTTTTTTATTTTTTATTTTATGTGATATTTGAATCAATGGGGTTCATGACAAGCCTACTGAAGTAAGCAGTAGCAAAAACAATTTTTTGGTAGTAAGTGATGAATTTATCACAGTTTATCAGTTTTATCTTGACATGTCCTATACTCCCTTTGGAGTCTCCTGGATGCAAAAAAAATTGGCTTTGCCTTTAATAGATAGTCTTATAAATAAGAAATAAAGCTGTTTCAAGTTGATAGCTTAATTAATAATTGAAGTAGCAAATTTTAAGTAATTTTTCAGTACAGAAAGTCCATTTAGTTTAAGCTTTGAATTTAATATAAGTAATTTAACCCGTTTTTTTTTGTTCGTAGTCTAAATTTAATAATTAATTGTATCAATAAATAATTATTATAAGTTTAAAAAAAGTCTGTTTGTTATTTATTATACCCAGATTCCAAAGAACATAAGCACATGTGTTACAATATCTTACTGGCCTTATTGATGTAACTTATGTAAGGGGGTACCCAAAAGTAACCGGAATAGCATTGCCGTGGGCGGTGCTTGTGTAGTATGCATTTCTGTCGCACAGACGTGTATAGCGCAACTCATTGCGAGTTCAGTGCAGTGATTGCAACTCATTGCGAATTAAATATTGTGATTGTTTTTGCTAGCACTGTTTTGTTCTTGTTTCGTTTTTTTTTATGGCAAGTTTAAGTGAACAACGTGTAGCTGTGAAATTTTGTTTTCTACTCAGTAAAAGTGCTGCTGAAACTGTTGAAAACAGCTTACAAAAATGACGCTATGAAAAATCTCAAGTATACGAGTGTTTTTCTCGGTTTAAAAATGGCGACATGTTGATTGATGACAAATCTCGTTCTGGACGTCCATAAACTGCCCGAATCGATGAAAATGTTAAAAAAATTCGAGAGCGTGTAATCTCAGACTGTCGACTGACAATTTGGAAGTTTTAAGAAGATTGCGCAACAGTCTTCGTCAAAAGAGATCCGATTTAAGGCAGACAGGAGACTGGTTCTTCCACCACGACAATGCATCTGCACACATAGCCATCTCGGTGAAAGATTTTTTGACTAAAAATGGCATGGTTCCACTGCCCCACACACCTTACTCGCCTGACCTGGCTCCGTGTGACTTTCTCTTATTTCCACGCATGAAAAGAAACATTAAAGGACACCAATTTGACAACATTGAAGTGGACAAGAAAAAAACGAGGGAGGAGCTGTCAGCCATTTCTAAAGATGACTACAAAAAATAATTGGAACAGTGGAAGCACCAGCAGGATAAATGTATTAGTTGTAATGGAGAGTATTTTGAAGGGGATAAGGATGTTTTGTAAAAAAATTGAAAATAAATAGCTTGTGAAAAATAATTCCGGTTTCTTTTGGGTACCCCCTCGTACTCTTGAAGCTAATTCCTAAGTAATGACTGATGAACTTGCCCTAGAGGCCCAGTTCACCTCCTTACAGTGTTATAACAATAGAAAAATAGATTATTTACACTAACTGTCATAAATATTAAAACTTATTAACGGAGTCCCGGATCGAAAAATTTGAAAACACTATGATTATTTTTGTTTTTTGTTGCATAATGTAATTTTTTTCCAACAAAAAAGTCTGATTTTCAATGATCATATATCATCAGGCCAGCCCAATGGTGAATGGTTTTTCAGGTACAAACGTTAACCCATCCTAGTACATGGTTTTGTCCATAGTTGGATGGGATAATTTCCACCACCTCTAGCATAATAGGGTAGTAGTTTAATGTAAGAAATTTTGTATTATCATAATTTATTTTTTATGTAATGTGTAATATTATGGAAATAAATAAATTATTATTTATTTTTAAATATTTTCTCATGAACCTCTACCTGGTGCAATCACTACTAATTAAAAGTAAATAGCTACTGTATTATAAACTTTAAATGGCCGTTTCCAAAACATTATGAATTTTGACTACATTTGTACCTTTTTCTCAGGACCTACTAACAATATTTAAGTGATTTTTTTTTTATTTGAAAGCTCCATTCTTTCTCCTTATTCTGAGCATTTAAAAATGTAAATATGTTAAATTTATTTTTATTACATACAAAAACCTTATCACCAAAAGGTCTTTCTGAAAAAATTAATAAAAAAATTTCACTTCACAAATTTAAACATTAATTATGCTCAAAATTTGAACAACACAATATCCTAAAATACAAAAAAAAGTTTAAATGTCTACTGGTGAACTACTACTAATTATAAGTAAGTAGCTATTGTATTATAAATTTTAAATGGCCGTTTCCAAAAATATGAATTTTGACTACATTTGTACCTTTTTCTCAGGATCTACTAACGATATTTAAGTGATGTTTTATTTTTATTTGAAAGATCCATTCTTTCTCCTTATTCTGAGCATTTTTTTTTTTAACAGTATAGTTTTTCTTTTGCAATCAGTTAATAAATACAATAACTTTAAGCAAATATGAGAAAATCTGAGTAATGTCCTTAGAATTAAAACACAAACGACACTCAGTAGTGTGTTTGAAAAAGACCAAACTGTGAAGAAACAAAAAATATATCTATACAAAATCAAACTTGATGAACCGTGAATCAACATCCCGAAACACAAAGTGTTGAAGTTGGAGATGACAATGACGATGGTAGAGATGAAAACGACGCCAATTATGAGATGCTGATGATTAGGAGTTGAAGTAGAAAAGATGAAAAAAATTTAAATGACTAACAAAATCGTAGAGGTAAGTCCAATGGTTTAAAGCGTTTCAGTCTGTAAGTATCTTCGCTGTTGTCAAGGAGGCTAATCGCTAATGGATTCTGATGGTCTTCTAGTTTTGTAAATGTTTTTCGCTATGTTGTTTAATTACTTCTTTGTTGAAGGGCAGGTTTAGGTCATTGTGTAGTATTTCATTTGTTACGTACCATGGGGCTGCAGTGATCAGTCTCAGGCATTTTGATTGAAAGCACTGCAGTATTTCTATATTTGATGAACTAGCTGTACCCCATAGCTCTAACCCATACGTCCAAATTGGTTTGAGTATGGTCTGAGCATTTAAAAATGCAAATATGTTATGTAGTCGCTGAGAAAAGGTAGAAACGTTAATATTGTGAAGTATACAGATCTGTGACTTCCTTGGTTCAACTCCTTACAGTGTTAAAACACAACACACAAACACATTATTTACCTATCGTATATATTAAAACTTAAATCAAATGTAAGGATATAAGACAAGAACTATGATGGAATACAATTTATACTTAAAGTATTCCATGTTTTCTAAAATTCAATAATGTGGAACAAGGCTCTTCTTCCTCTGAACCAGTTTTTGTGAAGTGTGCTGTTTTAACTAGGTTTTTCATGGTATACTTTGTTCTTCCAGGAAAATTCAAGAACAGTTTTTTCTGCTTGCCATTTACTAGCTTACCTTTTATTTTTCACTTCAGGCCGGCCCAATGGTGTAGTGATCAGCCCAACTAACTTCTAAGCCCAGGGTTCAATTCCTGCTCAGGTCTAGCATTTTTCATTACTCATTTTTGTATATCATCATGTATTGTCTGCATTAGTTTTAAAGGAGATTATCAGTTATTTGCAATAAATTGATGGAGTATCTTTGAAGAATGAAGGGAGACAGAATTCTGGAATACAAGCCTGGAGGAAGACAAAGCTTGGGAAATCTCAACAACTTTGGGAGTAGTTTATCATAATCTATAGCTTTACACAGACATAAAATATTACAATATTTTTGAACACGCTACGTGGCTTGTACGTTGAAAAGAAGGAACATTGGTTTTCCTTAAATGGGTGACACACCATAGATTATCACTTTGTAAAAAAAAAAAAAAAAATGTACGGTGAAATCTGGCTCAGTTGAACAAACCTGCAAAGTTCTAGGTTTGACAAGGTCAAAAACTTTTAATCATATTTTCATACGGTACAATATTCCACTTCTGTTAATATATTGCAGATATTGATGCAAAACATTTAAAAAACTGAAAAAAATTACAAAATAATGATTATGGCTGCCATCACAAAAATTACTTTAACTTCATTAGTTAAGATAACATTAAATTTATGGTTATTAGTGACAAAAATGCAGTAGTAATTTAAAAATCCTAACAAGTAATCAAACCCCAAACCCTCAGCTAACCAAAAATTAAATGTAGTTCAACTGAGCCAAAACAATTAATTTTAAAACAAGTTATCTTATTTAAAAGCAAAGAACAAAAGGTGGTTGTTACTTTCTGAATTTTAGTCATTAAAATACATGAATAACACAATAATTTCTTTAGTTTATTTGAATCATATTTAAGAACAAAAATAAAATGTGACAGAACAATCCTAATAAAAATAAAAATTAACTAACAATAATAGTACCTAATAATACAATTATTTAATTATAATATTGAATACAGTATTGTCTTTTTGACGTCTTGTCTAACGTTAATATGATACATATATTTTATATTAAAAAAAATTAAAAAAATTCTTTTATAAATATAACATACTCCTTTTATTTTATTAATTTATTAACAATATTATGTTTTCTTTCTTTTCACAGTTCAATCTAACTTAGAATAGATATTATTTCTATGATTGCAGATGTATAAAATTTATTAAGGATCTAATATTATTATATTTTAACATTTTTCAATTATATCTGTGATCAGATTCTTTCATAAGAAAAGTTAAGATTAGTTTAATGATTTATATTATTCTAATTCTGGATAGACATACTCATATCTTCAACTAATTACAATTTAACACGTTGGGGATGGTGATGTCAATTGGCATTAAATCGAATGTACTCCAAGGGCCAGATGATGCCAATTGGCATCATACACCCTGCTACATATGAATCCATATTTCATATTTAATGGTATATAAATAAGCTGCATTAAAACATCATTTTTAACCACATTTCATAAATATTTTTATTCTTAAAGATGATGATGTGAATGATATGTGAGGATGATGTCAATTGGCATTAAATTGAATGTACTCAAAGGGTCGGATGATGCCAATTGGCATCATACACCCTGTTACATTATGAATCCATACTTCATATTTAACGGTACATAAATGAGCTGCATTAAAACATCATTTTTAACCAAATTTCATAAATATTTTTATTCTTAAAGAGGGTCACAATAAATTTTTTATTAAAATTTATATATTTTTTCTTTTACACATCATAAATACCCTAATCTTTTAACTTCAAAATGAGGTATAATTTAAATTCCAAACACAAGTAAAATTTTATGATTTTTAATTTATTCCATACATTTCGATAATGAGCCGTTACATCTGTAATTCATTTACAGTAAAAGTTCGGCCCATTGGTATAATGGTCAGGTCAATTGACTATACTCCGGTCAAAAAAAATTTCTTTGAAGGTTTCCCATTATTTTCTTTAAATGAAAGTATATTTTGCTTCTAATACTCGTGTGGCAACACTGTTTATTACAAGAATAAATTATAGAATAATAACATTGGATTTTACTCGGTAAAATCTATTTGTACAGAAAAAGAAATTTTTTTACAGTTTAAACATGTAAAATTTGTAATGTTACTTTGTATCTTGTTTTTATAAAATTAATGAGTATTTCAGATAAAATAACCATGATCTCATAAACAAGCTATTAACTTAAATTTTTTTAGAAATTTCTTACAGTTCTATAATATAAATACTGATGGAAGAATTTTTTTAGTAAATTGTTTTAAATGTGTTAACTTGGGTGACTACATGTAAGTAATAAAGAAAAAAATATTTGCATTAAAAATAATTACATTACAAAATCCTTCACGTAAAAGTCATATTAGATGACACTGTATATGAAGTAAAAGTCGCAGGGCAATATCTTTTTAAACTCCTCAGAAAGCAAATCAGATGTTAACATTATCAAAACACCCATCATGATCCTCCTTAACAAAACATTATTTAAAAACAATCAAATTCTTCCAAATAAAAGTAACGACCATACACTTGTATTTTTTTTTTATATACTGTACTTTCTATTATAAAATTGTGAACTATTAAATTAATAAAAAAAATTGTACAATTTTTTGCACAGATCCTAAAGAAAACCAAGAAAATTTAGATAAAAATATATAAATAAATAATTTAGGGAGGCTCCAAAGTATATTTTTATGATATTACGTACAAATACATAACACAATAAACTTGGTTTTGAGACATGCATTTAATGATCAATACCACACAGACCTAAAAATATCTAGTTGACGCATTCCAGAATTTTTATAGACATCAATTTTTTTAAATATATAAGTCATAGAACAATACCGAAATAATAATAATATGATAATAAAACTTATTTTATAAAATAAATAAAAATTAAAAACTATTACATTAAATTAACGAAAATTAAAACAACAATAAATTTTATTATTCCAAAATTTTATTAAGTGAAAATGTTTACACATATTAAATGCATCGATAATAAGTTTGAAATAATTTTAACAAATTAAACAAATAAATTTATGAAATATATTAAAATATATTTCACACACACATTCAAGATAAATAAAACTAAAATAAAATAACTAAAAACAAAACTCATTAAATATCTATTTAATTTCTTTTAAACATCAAATAATATTTATTTTTTATTTATAATAATAAATAATAATAATAATTTTATATATAGTATTGTGCATTAATAATAATGTGCAACACCTAAAATAATACATAAATAAAATAAATAAATCTTTATAATAATTATAACTTTTTAACTAATGGAACCGTGATTAATTAAATAGTGATTTGTCATTTACGTGAGCGCATTTATAACAATCTAATAAAATATATAATAACATCAGGGATGCCAACCTAAAAAAACTTTAACGTTAAACAAAAAAAACTTGTAAAAAAATAATGATATGATTAAATATTGCTGGTATAGAAAAGATAAACATGAAAGGAGATAAAATTATAAAGAAAAAGTAAAATTTTTTTACTAGAATATTTATCATTTCATAGCGAGATTCAACATTGTTGCCATTTTTACAGGTCAGTAAAAGTAATGTAAGGTTATGAAATAGACAAAATTAACTACATAATGAATTGAAAATCAAAACATAACTATAATACAACAGTAATCTATCATATTATTATAGATATATATACTGTTAATTTAATGCGCTTGTGTGAATGAAGTAATTTCACATGAAAATTACGATCTGGCAACAATGTAGCTAACTCCATAGACCTTCAAGCTCACAGTGATATGACGAATAGTATAATTATATTACCAATGGAAATAACATGACATAGTTTTAACACCTTAAATGATAATGTTATGTATCATGGTTATACACTGTTAAACCCGACAGAAGTTAAAATTGTTATAAACAGAAATTAACAAAATTTTTCCTGAACCTGTTTTATCACACATATCAATACTAATGAATGGTTGTCATAACAAATTTTATTAAGATGGAAATTATCTCCTGATCTGAAAATTAGAAAAGTTGATTACAGTTCAACTGTCCTTAGTTTGCTCCTACTGTCAACAAACCAAAACCAGCTACTACAAGGTGCACCCTAGGGTCCACCACTCTATGGATGTCGTATTCCTATTAAGTTAAACATATTTTAAATTATAAGCACTTTAAGTACTTAAAACATCAGTCATGATATGATGTAGGCCTAACAATTTCATTTATAAAAATATTTTTAAAAGTATTGAGTATTTAAATACTTTTAAAAGTATTTTGTTGTTACTTTTTAATCAGCGTGTACACATTTTTATGTAATGTGCATGCTCAGTGACGTCATTGTTTGTTTACAGTAGGAGCAAACTTAGAAAGGCTGGACTTTAGATAAGAATACACATTTCTGAACTTACAAAAGAGATGAATATATTTGAAACAAGGTTAAAAAATTTAATTTTGAATGATGAAGAAAACGAAAATTGTATTATAAGAGTGATGTGTAAAGTTTTGTAAATCTTTGGAACAATAGCGTTGTCAGTGCACCGATATTAAGTCTTCAAAAAGCATTTAGATGAATCATTGGAGAACTTAATTGGTGATCTTTTCACCATATCATAGTTTATGTTAAAGTTTTAATGCAGATTTAACTATTGTTTATTACCTTAATAATTTTATAAGAAAGATTTTTTGATAATTCAAGTGTTTTTTTAAGATATAGTATTGTCTGCTCTGTTTAAGGATGAATATTAAAATAACTAATGAAAAAAAATGAAACGCACATACAACAAACTGAATAGCTAAGCAGAGAAGGTTGCTTCTGTTTGTAAAAATCTAATGATAACAGGATGCACACAAACAGGGAAAAACAGCTGATTTTGGCGACGACTTTACCTCTAGACCAACCCGGTGGGTCAGTCCAGTAGATAGGAGATGAAATACCTCATTGATGCCTGTGAAAGAGATCACGAAGGCTGTGTAGTGCATAATATTGCTCTCAAACATTAATGTTAACAAATTATTACTTACAATATTAACATAAATAAATTTAAAATTGTTCATTCATTTAATACTGATACTTTATTAATATATTAAGAAAAATGATAAAATTTAAATTTACTTTTATATCACAAAACACCTGAGTAATTTAAAAAAAAAAAAACAAAATAGTAACACAAAATCTGTGACAGTTGGCACCGCCTTTATTAAATTACAAAGATCAACGATGAAGCTTATAATAAATAAATAAAACCTAATATTTTATTACATTTCAATAATAATAATTTACCACATAAACATATTTATAGATTAATTTCATATTTTATATAAAATATAGACATTTATTAACATCGTATTTATTTGTTACAGAAAATGATCCCAATGAAAGGCAAGGGGTTCGCAAGAGATTCAAAAGTCGCGTTTGCTTGGTGGTAGAAGATGATCTGGTAAATCAGCTGGGATATCGTGTCCGTCGAGTTTAACTTGTATCAGATGCATCGCTAATGCGAATTCATCGGCGTCAAGGAATCCATCTTTATCGATATCAGATAACTTCCATATTTTACCAAGCACTGAGTTCGGTAGCTTCG
Source organism: Catonia carolina (assembly GCA_035578175.1). NCBI lineage: Eukaryota > Metazoa > Arthropoda > Insecta > Hemiptera > Achilidae > Catonia > Catonia carolina. The sequence continues at coordinate 27,816,178 of JAQMRL010000010.1, read as the reverse complement.
ATTTAACCATTTCTTTCTTAGCAGCTGTAACAAACAATAAATAATATAATATAGGTAATATGAAACCATTTCTATTTAGATCGATTCTTGATGAATCGAGACTGATATAATAGGTGTGCTGAGACTACAAACAAATATCCTAAGACAAAAAAATCTGAAAATGTTAAGATTACTTTCACTTAAGATATTTGTGGATTTGTGGGGTCATAAGGACCTCATTCTCTAACATCACATTCCACTCGTTTATCCTGTTTCTGAATGTATTTCTGTCTCTAATACCTGTTGGGTCTATTTGTACCTTAAGATTAATTTCGTTTTTGAGAAACTAATATTTCTGTTTACGATAACAAACCGTTATATTCATACAGGTAACCAAGAAAAGGTTCCGCAATATACTGTACATGTCCTAGGTATAATATAAGTTGTTGTGTTTGTTGTACTGAAATTAAAGCAGTCGCGCATGCCCACTGATGCTTTTCTCCCTTTACCCCTCAAAGCAACCAAGGGCAAACTCGTAACTCAAGTAACTATATTTATGCTGTTTTCCCATGTTATTTTGTTGATATTTAAAAAATAAATCAACATATACTTTTATTTTTTAGTTGTTTTATTATTTTATGATTTTATTATTATTATTATGTATGTATGGACCCTGATGGATTGCGCACAGCATTCCGACTCATTTTTGGGAATTCTTTCTCATTTTCCATACTTCTCTCATTCTTTCCCCATGTGTTTGTTTCCTCTCTTCTGTCCACTTTGTCCCTGTCTTCCTAAGGACCTCATTCTCTAACATCACATTCCACTCGTTTATCCTGTTTCTGAATGTATTTCTGTCTCTAATACCTGTTGGGTCTATTTGTGCCTTATGTAAGTCTATTTTCACATGTGTAATCCATGGTGTTGTTGACTTAATTTTTTGTATGTAAGTAAGAATCTTGTTAGTGAGTCAGGGGGAATCTACTGATGTGTCCATAGAATTGCAGCCTTCTTTCCCGTCTGCCGCTAGGTTAGACATCTTCTCGGTTATTTTTCTGGAGTGTAGCCTGTAGCCTTCTTCTGTTAATTTTGGACCTAGAATTTTCCTCCGTTCGTCCTCCTTCCATTCTTCCTTCTGTATGTTTTCAATATCACCTTTGTTTTGGAATGTAAGGGTCTTACTTGCATATAATGCTGCTGGTTTAATGACTGAGCTGTAATGCTTAATCTTCACCCCAATGGACATACATTTCTTATTGTAAATGTCATGCGTCATGCCATTTATGATATTATTATATTTATAAAGTTATTTTTCTTGAAATTTTTAATACATCGCAACTACCTACTTTTTTGACAATTTTTTGTTCAGTAGAATGGAAAAGCTTGCTTTTTGCATAAAATAAAACTGCAGTTTATTACCTTTAATTATAAAAGATAGTATTACTTAATTATTTTCACTTAATACACAAGTAATATTTATTTTTCAAAATTTTATTAAAATTCTCAGTATTCTAGGACTTGTTGCTTTTTAACTCCCCCAAGACTCAAAGTGTTAACAGTATTTACGTATTAGTATTTAGTATATACTAATCCCTTACCATTCGCATTTAATTTTTTCAACTGTCAAAATATTTTTTTAAATGTATAACATAACATTGTTTCCCCTGTTTTAATCCAATGCAATACTCACTGGTGTATTAAATAAATATAATACTGAATTAAATATATTCATAAAACATATAATGTTATTTAGGGGAAGGGGCTGTAAAGAGAAATGAAAAACAATTTGATTTTCAGGTTTTACCCACGATTGTAATTATGAAACCACAAATATTTCCAAGTACAAAATAATTCAGGTAAACTTTTTTCTTAGTTTAATTAAAGTTGCATTAACAGTTCGGTCATTAGTGACTACGGTGGAATATATAATGGTGGGTTTAACTCGTGAAAAATTTCCAGACCCTAGCTGGGAATTGAACCTGGTACCTCCGCATGGTAGTCTAGCATACTACCACAACACTAAGGAGGTGTTTAAGGAGGCCAGGTAAATCTTTTATTGAAGTTTAAAACAGATGATAATGGTAGACTGCGTAATCTACCTTCAACATTGAAAAAGGAGGTACAGGCCTTGAAAATACAAACACATAAATATTCTATTTTGGGTAATCAATTCAATTTTTTTTATGTGCGCTACATGAAAAAAATTTCATTTTCTGTTTCAAATATGTATGTAAAGTTTTGTATTAAAGTGTAGTTTTTAAAAAAATATATATTACAAGAACATTTCTCTGTATATTCACAATTTTAATAATAATCAGTCTTATTAAATTGGATGATAAAACTACATTTTTTTATTTTTACTTGCCTCAATAAGTTTTCATTTATTTATGTCTACCTATTGAAAATAAAAACAAAAACAAAAATGGAGAAATTTCTTTATATTTCATGTTCCATACAAATTAAACTACTGTATTTGGATGACTACAGTGAAAAATTACAGGAACTAAATGCAATTAGATAAAAAAAATTAGAATTATGGTGTTTAGCAATAAGCGAATTAATTTTTTAACAAACGTTTTTGTAAACAAAGTTCGTTGGTTAACAAATAAAACAGCATACAAAAACATTAACAAATAGGAATAATTGTTTCACATACAAACTTAGGTCTACCATTAAGCCAATCCTTAATTTGTGACCATGTTTTAGTTCACAGGCATAACTAACACGATTTTTGGATAATTATCACTGCTTAATACGGTTAAAAATCCATAGAACCAACATGATCATTGTAACCAGCAGTAAAAAGTAAACCAAAATTTTTTTTCATTGATTTTTACAAACAAAATTCAAGGGTCAAGGGTATCTAATAAAAGGGTCATTTGGAAAATAAAGAACATTTTTACATGATGTCCAATATGATCCCCCTCCCCACCATTGTCACACAGTCAATGACTCTGGAACTCTCCTAATTCAATCTGACACTAGCTACGATCTGTTTTGGCCACTTTTTAAATTGTGTGGTTTTTAAATGTGTAAGAAAATTGATGTGTACTCCAAAAGTGAGACAGTGTGATTTGCTTTTTCAATACAAAAAAGTTTATCTAATTGAAATTGACAGCCAAATCGCTGAGTTTTCTGGTAACGTAATGAACATGCGTATTTACCTATCCGTTTCCGGACACCCCTCGGCCAGCTACGCTCATTCCGAAGGAATTTACGCAGCCTAGTGGGTCTGAAGCGCTACCCAGGAACCCACAACCCCTGAGAGACCAACCCAAATGAGAGGGTACAGTCACGTTCGCAAGGTGCCCCACTCCCCTCAGTACTCGTGTAAACATTGGACGAGTCACTGTCGAGCTCATTACGCAGCTAATGCTTTACACATGTCTCTACCACACATGGATGTTCTGCGCACAACCGTGTACTACGAATAGCACAGGTAAGTGCAACAGCCAGTGCCCATTGCCTCAAAGTAATGAGGATTGGGTAGCTAAACTGCAGTTCTATGGGCACACTCTGTGTGGTCTGGAGCGTGCCCCCAACGTGATGAACACAGAGCCAATCAATGAAGTAGCAAAATTCTCATTCCTGATTGAAACCAAAAAACGCCAACCAAGACTGAACACAAAAAGGTGATGGTCACAGTGATTTGGAATCGGAAAAGAATCCTACTGATTAACTACATACGAATACAAACAACCATCAATGCAACAGGCTACTGTGTAGAGACACTTCAACATCTTCACTACGCTATAAAAACAATTACGAACAATTACGGATCCACCAGTGTCGTGCTTCTTCATGATACTGCACATCCGTACTCTACTTCATTGAAACTTTAGCAATTTAATTGGATATTTTTAAGCATCTACCAAACAGTCCAGATGTGGGGCCTAGATTACCACATCTTTCCAAAACTCAAAATTTAGGCTGAACACGATTTAAAAACTATGACAAACTGAAAGTGGCTGTTACATTAACTGGTACAAAAACTCGACGCGAAAAACATATGAAGCAGAAAAACAAATTCATACAACAACATGAAAAGTGTTAGAATTTGAGTGGCAATTACATACAAAAGTAGCTTAAGACTCATTTAATGTTTTAAAAAAACTGTTTTATCTCTCCTAATAAAATTTACTGGAAACCCGTTCTTTACTTTCCAAATAACTCTCTTAATACATCAGAGTAAATTCTTCACAACATGTATACATTTATGTTTTATACACATAAACATCTTTCTTATAAACAAAACATTTGCCATCAACCATATGAAACATAAAACAACATGTTTGTTAATTAAAGCAAATCCAGAAACCAACACAATCAATTGATGACATGATCATGGATTAAGAAACCAAGGAAGGTGTCAACACATGCATTTCTGAAAACAAGGAAACTCCACTTCCTGTGCAATTAGGCTGAGTAATGGACATGATGAGAAATTAAACACAAAGAGATAAAATTCATTCATAAGCTTGTAATTTAATAAAAAAAATAGATTTCATGTAAAAACTACAAAAAATAGTAAACAAAATAGACCAAAAGATCTCTTAACAAATATTTTAATCTCCGACGAGTATTCGCGTTAGAAAAGTAACACGTTATTAAGAACTTATAAAAATTACCCAGACACCCTAACTAACAAACACAAATTTCACAACGAGTTCGATTCCCAGTTAGGTCCAGCATTACGAGGGCGGTATGATAAGAACCTGTGCTTGAATACTAAGGGCATCACTGATTAAAATTTATACTACCAAAGTTAGTACAATAATACAAGCATGACCCGCTAAAATTTCAAACATATTGGTTGAATAATTTTGTTTTGAGAGCTCATTAAAGTGTGAAAAGTATGCTTTTTGTTACAATGGAAAAAGAACAATATCGGTCGTTATACGACTTCTTTTTTGGATGAGAAAACCTGTCACGAAATTAATAAAAAGTTCAAATCTGTTCGCAAGGACCAATTGCTTTTGTTGAACACCATCAGATTGGTTTAACGAGTTTAAGCGTGACCAAACATCCATCTTTGATGAAGATAGACATGGTAATGGTGAAAAAGAGAACATCCATTTTCGATGAAGATGGATGTTCCGCCCAGGTCATCCAATTGAAGTGACTACAGAGGATATGGTCAACAAAATCCATGATATTGTGTTAACAGACCACCAGGAAAAGATTAGAGAGGTTCCTAACAGTGTAAACATTTTAATTGAACGTGTATAAAATATCTTCCACAAAAAATTAGGCATGAGAAAACTGTTGACAAGATGGGTGTCGTGTTTGCTAATGCTTGACCGAAAACGAATTTATGACTGCTTTAACACAGCCAAGTTTAAGCACAATCTAAATGAATTTTTACGGCGTTATATGACCGTCGATGAAACATGGATTCACCATTATACACCAGAAAATGAAAGTTTAGTAAACACAATCGGTTTTTCCTGGCAAACATAGACCAAAAAAAGGTAAATACAATTCAATCGTCTGAAAAGGTAATGGCCACCGCTTTTTGGGATTAAAAATGTATAATTTTAATAGACTATTTAGAAAAAGTAAGGACAGTACTATGCTGATTTACTAAGCAGATTTGACACTTGATTCAACAAAAATCTACCCCATTTGGTGATGAAAATAGTTGTCTTTCCTCATGATTATGCACCAGCTCACTCATCTGCAATCGCCACAGCAAAACTGGTAGAATTACAATAAAAATTGCTGCTCCTACCTCCGTATTCTCCAGAATTGGCCTCTAGTGATTTCTTTTTGCATTAAAATATGAAAAAATGAAAGCGGAAAGTGGTTAACGACTAACAAAGAGGTGATCTCTGAAACTAAACCCTATTTTGCAGAGTTTGAGAAATCTTATTTACGTGATGGCTTAAAAAAGTTAGAACCTTGCCCTAAGTGTGATAACTAAGTGTGTAGAACTGAAAGGAGACTATGTTGAAAAATAAATTAAAAAATTTTCTAAAAAATATATTTTAATCCCTAACATGGGTATAGTGAAAATGTTCTGTAAAAGGAAAAAGTGACGTCACAGTGTATTGGGCCAGTCTAAGCTGGTGGGAGTAGTCTGTATAGAAAAGTCCATATAATAAAGAGAGGAGTGTGCGTGAGTAGTGCAACTTGATAATTTTGTAGTTGAGTTCTAACCTTAGTGTATTGAAGTAATTAATTAGTTATAATTAATTAGTTAGTGATTAGTTAGTTATTGATGTGAAGTGTTATTCTACACACATGTTATAAACTATCTTTGTTGTTCTATCTCATGTATTTATTTTTATCGTTTACTATATTGCTATATCGCTATTATATTGTATATTGTATATTGCTATTTATCTGATTTTAATTTCTAATGTAGTGTTTTATATAATTCAAAGCTGTTTACTTTATTGTTGACTCGGTTCAGTTCTGAGTTCACATAAAATAAGTGAAAATAGGGGAAAAAATAGTGTCGGTAAGAAAGGTCAAGTTTTGCGTAGTCAAAAGTCATGAAATTATTAATAGTGTGATAAAGTTTTTTGAGCGGAAAGTGAAAGAGAGACCTGGTGAATCATTGGTTTTCATTTCTTATAAAAGTAGCTAATAAACATCAGGCAGAGTAGTAGTGTTCAAGCTGCCGTTGTTCTGCGGTTCGGTTAGTATTACTCGTGATGTGGAATGGAAGGGGAATTCCTTTCTCACTTTCTCACGACTATACTAATCATACACCGTTCATATTTCATTACTCTTTCCTCAATCACTCGTCAACGTTTGCATTAACCTTAATAATGAAGGGTTGATAACCAAATAGTTGAAAAACAGTAGTTGAATTAATAAGGAGACAGTGATTATGATTATGATTGTGACGATGATTAGAAAAGAGAAAACCACAAGCCAAAAAGGTTATTCACAACAAAATCATTCAAAAATTGCTAAATCATGTTATTAAAAATTTAGAAAAATTCCGTAACTCAGAAATTTATAGAAAAACTATAATTATCTATTACTATACAATCTTTTTTAACAAAAACCAAAACACCACGAAATAAATACATGAAGGAATAAACATCAGAACACCATAATAGGTAAAGAGAAACAATGAATGGAGATCACGAAAATGAACAAAAAATTTCAAATAAAAAATTCTTACTTCATGAAGATTTCCTAATCGAGTGCATAATAAATTCTTAGAAAAACTATCGTAAAAAATATCGCTGTGAAGATTGTAGAAACAAGTCCTACCCAATAAAAGAAATCATGAAACCAAAACTGAATATCTGGAACTAAATCACTCGTTTCTAAATCGTTATCAGAATCATCATCATCATCAACACTATCACTGTCACTGTCACTCACATGATCATGATCACTTTGATCACTATAATTATGATCAAAAACAATATGAGCTCTACTATAATTAATACGACAGTTCTTGAACTGACGACGGACAAGAATTGCTGAAAGAGAAATAAAATTTATTTGTACACAATGAAATTTTTTTTTTTTTAACGTTCGACTGTTCTGCAATTACTGTAAATGCAGACGGTGAAGGATGAAATGAATTTTTTATAACGTATGAAAATATGCCGTGCCTGAATGGGAGTCGAACCCAAGATGAGAGGCGAGCCCGTTGCCAACTACGCCAATGCGGCCGGCTGATAGATGTTGATTATTATTAAAACACTAAAAGTTCCTGTGTGCTTTGCTGCAAGTGCGGGAATAAAATAAACTAAAATGGAAACGCTGGGAAATAATAGGCTTAACAAAATTTAAGAAAATTTTTGTTAACAAATGATTTAAAAGAAAAAGAAACACAAAGATTAGAGACGTTTAAAGTAACTATTTTTTAACATGGTACAAAAACGAAAAGATATTAAATGAAGAATTAATTTGATTGTTACTGCTTTCTCTTGCCTGTATGAGGAAAAGAAAAGTATTGTTTTCATGTCGTTTTTTCGAAATCGAGTTTTCACCAGATCTACATGTTTTCAGACCCCTGAACCCAAAAAAACATGTTTTTAGCGATTGGTGAGCATGTGTGTGTGAGTGCGCCCATGTGTGTTAATGGGTGTGGGTGTGAACAAAATATCTCAAGAACGGAATATCGTACGAAGTTGATATGTGAAACTTAAGTTAGGACCTACTAGAGGACCTGACACAAACATTTTCATCAAAATCGGTCAAACAGAAGTAGTTGTTTATTCGTGTCATTTTTCCTTTATTGCAATTTTCTCAAAAACGGCTTATATTTTTTTTTTTTTTAAATCGCCTCAATTACTACATTTTACATGCTCTACAAGATAGGATAAGCGCTATATCTATAGAAATTCTTGGGGAGGCTGTCCTCAAGTAGAAAAAAAGTTTTCCTTTAAGATTGCGACTTTAATATGCATTTTAGCGCAAAAATGTGTAGGCCTATAATAAAAGTTGTAGAGAATTTAAAAAATCACAACTTTTATTTCTAACATTTCTTTGCATAACGCTTAGTTTGGCAGTAATTTGTGATTTTTTTTTTGTTTTTTTTTTCAAGAAAATCTGTAAAAAATGAATTTTTTAAGATTTTGGCCTTAGTATTTTACAACGAAAGTATATATAATCAAATTATAGGAAATTAAAAGATCTACAACTTTTATTTCAAGCATTTTCCTCAACAGAGCCTAGTTTAGTATCAAAGAGTGATTTTCCGTAAGTCAAACTAAGGTTGATTTTCATTTTGCATCATTCACTCATTATTATAATAAGGTTCTGTTTCTTGAAGTTAGTTTTTTGTTATTTCTAATGTTTTATTACTAATGTTATTGTTTATTAATGGCAAGAGAAAGTCTTGTGAGTGTTTCACTCCAGTTTTTTTTGTATGTATTCTTATCTTTTCGCAAGACTTAAAAGAACTGAATGTTATTTTGAGGAGTATAATTTATAGTTTTAAATTTTACTATCCAAGTTTTAAAATTTCATACTGAAGATTTTGTTGCGATGATGGTTGTGTATGAAGATGATGTTTAGGTGATAAGCCGAAAGGCTGGTTTGAACCTCTAGAGGGTTTACTAAGTAAAACGAGGAGTGAGGTGGTTTACAATAGCCTTCCTCAATGAGAAAAAGTATGCTCGTCAGTATGCCAAGCCCTCTGCAAACGACACTTTCACTTCATTCACCACAGGATGACCATGTGATAAGAACCAGAACTATTTTTTGTAGCCCTGGAACTAGCAGATCGAATGAAAATAATTTAACACTCCACCTGCCTGTTATGGGATATATACTGAAGACGTGCATAAAATATACATAGTGAGCATTCTAGAACAATGATAAGTTTTTACTGTTTACTTTGAAAGAGTTAAGAACTCAAATATATTTTGTTTTTAAACTGCAAAGGGCCCTATACACCCTTGGCAGTTGGGTAATTGTTAAGTTTGCAGTTTAACTGATGAAGCATAAGTGGCAACACTAGTTTTTCTGGTCGCAATAAATTTCTTAGGTGGGTGATTTTATTTTTATATTATTTATTTATTTTTTAACAGAATTTTGATAAGGCCGAATGACTATAACAGTCAATATCCAATAAACTTAATTAACCCTCGAAGCGGTAGCTGTCGGTCTGATCGACAACTAGCGTGCCCATCAGTTGCAACTGTCGATCTGACCGACAGTTGTTCCCGCTGTGTTTTTGAATCTTCACTATTGCCAACCTACACTAACCTACATATCATTTTGTTCACAAAATTTTAAGCTTTCCAATAGTGCTGCTTTCATTTCTTAGAGCGCTGTTCTTGCTTCATTGGGCAACGATTATCATGGAACCATTTGTGCTCATGTGCCTCTGTTGTGTTCTCCTGTGATGTACAGTGTCGTGCTGTACATGTTTTGTTTGCAATTGTAAATAAGTTAATGTTGTTGTAATTATTTTTATTACAAATTTACAGCATATTTTGTTGTTAATTTTTAGTAAATGACTGTAAAACAGGGTTGAAACAAAGCGATAAGTTTGTTGTTTGTTGTTGTAGTGTTTAGGTTAGGGTTTACTTTATTGTTTTGTTTTCATAATAGTTTCTTATCGCATAGTAATAAGTTAATTTTATCTTTCTATCAACGGAAAATAAAGGTAATAAATAGTTAGACTAACAATAATGAGTTATAAAACATGTCGAACCTAAATCAGCGGCTAAATACGAGTACCTGCCGACACTTTTTTTCAATATCTTTATAATTAATTCATGTTTTACTATGATTCAAAAACAGTCTTCAACAAAAATAAATTCTCTACAAAACCTGTATTTCAAAATTTTCACATTTATCATAAAAAAGTACAAAAAATGTGTGGTCACGAAATATCTTTTTAATTTTTTTTTTGTTTTGAATAGAATTGTCTAGTATAGGTTTAACTAAATAAAAATAATAGTAATAACAGCTACACGAGTAAAAACTTTGGAATTTTGTGATTATTTTGGTATATAATATGTAGGGGTCTATGTTACAAATAAATTGTATCAATTGACTAATTAAAACAGGACTGACTTTACGTTAATATTGTTGTTTAGGTCATCAGCCGAAAGGCTGGTTTGAACCTGTAGAGGTTTTACTAAGTAAAACGAGGAGTGAGGTGGTTTACCATTGCCTTCCTCACTGAGTGGAAAAGTACGCTTATCAGCATGCCGAGTCCTCTGAAAAGCACATATTTTCCACTCTGCAAATGACACCTTCACTTCATTCACCACAGGGTCTGGCTGTATAATGAAATTCATTACTTTCAGAGGAGATAACTCTAATTAGTGTCTTTTACACCTCTACCTCTTCTGTTCTTAAATGATTCAGCCATTTAATTGGCTGACCATGTGTTAAGAAACAGAACTATTTATTTTAGCCCTGCAACGAACAGATTGAGTGTAACAAATTTGACACTCCACCTGTCTGTTATGGGCAGACATTAATATTAAGCTAATATTTTAGGAACAATACATGCACCGCTTCGAGGGTTAAGAAAAGAAACGTACACAACTGGATGGAAATGGATAAATCTGAAATTTAATTTTTTAAAAAATAGATGAAAATATACGTACCACCACCAGTTAATTTACCATCAACTGGACCTAAAGATTCAAATAACGCATCATATTTGTATCTTTCTTTATTGACGACCCATTCCGGATCTCCATGACCTTCATCAATACCTTCACCTCGTTTGTATCCAAATGGACTGATCGTGTCACCTAACGTTTCAAATGCACCACCTAAAAACAATAAAACATAAATATCATTAACGATACAGATTAGGCCTCCAGATCTGTTTCAAAACTTCTAAATTAGTAATCTACCATTTCTAAAGAAGTTGGATCCCCTACCTATCTCTTCCAAAGTCTTCCAATGCCACACTATTCAAGTCGTTTGTAACAATTATTTGGCTGCTCATTTTGATTCATCCATTTCCTGACAAAAAAATTTACTTCTTCACATCCTAGAATTCTTTCCTCCTGATCTTGAGAAAGTTGAACATTTTTCCAAAAGTGTCAATTTCTTTTTTATTTTTTGAAAACTAGTTTTCTGAATGATCGAGAGTAGCTTTATCCAAAAGCCAACCAGAGTTATTGGTCCAAGTTCTCTCTTCAGGAATCAGTGACCCAGCCCATAACATCCAACAAAATCAATTTCTTTTTTTTACCTGTTTCATTATCACCCATGCTCTTCCACCACGCTACTTCTAGCAAGACTGTCGAAAAATACCAAGTGTCAAGTTTCGGGACGTTGAGTTAATGAGATTAAACTTTGATGAGACTGTACTTCAAAATTACGCTTAGAATATTTATAAAATATTTTTGATTTACAAAGGCAATCATTTATCTCTTGTAATACATATCTTCTCATAACCAATTCACAAAACAAAATTAGTTTCATAGACGCCTTGAATCAACAACACAACAACCCCCCTAATCTGAACTAATTGGGCCTGGGATGAGTTTGGATTTTCCAAAAAATGTGTGTATAGCAACAAAAAATAACCCAGAAATAGCTAAATATGTAACACGGATGGCTTATTTTAAATTCAAAAACAGCATTGCAGTATATAAAGCAGCACAAGAACGTACGAACACTGACATCATCATATGTTTACGAGGCGCTGGCAAAATATTGCATCATTGAGGTTTTCAGCATTACGACCGCAGAAAATAGTGATTTTATGAAACCAGGCAGAAATCTGTATGTACAATTTCTTGTAACTGCTAATGAACTAGATGAAATGTTTTTCCAGTAAGCAATATATATTTAAGTACATATTGTGTTTAAAACTTGGTTATGTTTGATTTTTTCTCAACTGCATGGATCAACATTTTTAAAAAATTTAATTATTATGTTTCGAAGCCCATTCAAAATATTTTTCCATTATAAAAGTACTCAATTTTTATTACAGAACACGTTTCATACTTTGTTGCTGGTTAGGTGATCAGCCAAAAAGCTAGTTTGAACCTCTAGAGGTTTTACTAAATAAAATGAGGAGTGAGGTAGTTTACCATTGGCTTCCTCACTGAGTGAAAAAGTATGCTTATCAGAATGCCCAGTTCTCTAAAAAGCATCCTCCAACTTCATTCACCACAGGATCTGGTTGTACAATGAAATTCGTTCACACTCACAGAGGAGATAATTCTGACTTATGTATTTTACACCTCTTACCTCTCAAGTTCTTAAATGATTCAGTCATAAAATTAGCCGACCATGTACGAGGGCTGTCCAGAAAGTAACAGACGTTTTGAAATAAAAATAAACTAAGTAAAAAAACCAATTTTATTACGTTCATTTTGAAGGTTAACTCTTAGGCTATTTTTCTATGTAATCCCCAAGTAAATTAAGGCATTTATCGTAACGTGGTACAAGCTTTTCAATGCCCTCTTTGTAGTAATCTGCTGCCTGCGAGTTCAACCACTGGTTTACACCGGCATAAAGTTCAGCGTCAGTGTCAAAGCGTTGCGTAGCGAGCCATGTCTTCATCGCTGGGAACAGATGGTAATCGCTCGGCGCCAAATCCGGGCTATACGGCGGATGATAAAAAACTTCCCATCCAAAACCTTCCAAGAGCTCTTGAGTACGTTTGGCCGTGTGTGGACGGGCGTTGTCGTGAAAAACAATACTTTCCCACTAAGGTTTCCCCGACACTTGTTTTGTATCGCGCATCTTAATTTTCTGAGTGTTTCACAATACCTCTCTGAATTGATTGTTTGGCCTTGTTCAAGAAACTCAATGAAAATTACTCCATGAGCGTCCCAAAACACAGTAGCCATGATTTTTCTTGCTGATAGCGTCTGCAGACACTTCCTCGGTGTCTTGGGCGAATGCATGTGACCCCACTCCATCGACTGCCGTTTTGTTTCACAGTTGACGTGCTTTACCCAAGTCTCATTACCAGTTACAATATGATCGATAACATGGTTTCCACTTTTGTCGTACTCTTCCAGAAATGTCAGTGCTCCAGCAAGTCTTTGTTTTTTGTGGTCTTCCGTTAGGATTTTCAGAATCCACCTGGCACAAAATTTGTGGTATCAAACTTTACCAAACACAATTTCATGAATTAAACTCCGTGAAATTTGGAGGAAATGTTCAGTGAGTTCCGTAATAGTGAAACGACGATTTTAACGGATTTTTTCATTGATTTTTACCACCAATTCATCAGTCACAAGACTAGGCCTACCACTGCGATCCTCATCGTGAACATTGGTTCGGCCATTTCTAAAATTAATGCACCACTGCCTTACTCGGCTTTCACTCATTATTCCTTTGCCATACCCGTCACAAATCTGGTGATAAATTTCAATCGGTTTGTAATTTTTCGCCAACAAATCACACCACGCACTTCACAACTGGCGGGATTTTCAATCGCAGCGCTCATTTTAAAACTCCATTGTATAAAAAGTACAATACACACAATGCTCTAGCTACCACGCCTGGTTGCGTACTGAATGTAGAAACACTCTGACGCCAAGATGGCGGCGCTAGCTCCGCCCACTGCCGCGCAAGGCCTAAACGTCTGTTACTTTCTAGCTTGCCCTCGTAATAAAAACAAGACTATTTTTTGTAGCCCTGGAACTAGCAGATCGAGTGCAAATAATTTAACACTCCACCTGCCTGTTATGGCCAAGTTTCAAACCTAAAAAGCAATTTAAAAAAAAGCAAAAATATTATAAATCGGTTCATATTATCCAATATTTCAGGTTAACGGGATTATTGTGAATAATAATCAACAAATCAAAGAATTTTCTTCAGTCAAACCATTAGAAAAAAAAACGTAATATCTTACCCTGCACAGCTACATTATCATTGTTAAAATCATTAGTAGGTTTATATTCATCTTCTTGTGGTATTAATGCCATTAACCGAGCAATGTCCTCCGCTAACATTTTATCAACCACTTCTAATAAACGTGGTTTTAATACTTGAAATTTGGTAAAATCGTGATGTTGTAATGTGTCCTGAAATGCAAACATAAAGAATTTACAATTACAATTTTATACCCTGTTATTTATTTAGTAGACAAAAAAATCAATTCAATTGTACCCGTATTGGATATCAAGCCCCTAGATTGCATAAAACCATTAACAGCACTGCAGCATATTATATAGCCTCAATCACATACCTTAATTTACCAGAGGCTATCCGAAATACTTATGTAACTCCTCAGATATACAAAAGAAAAGTAACCAACTGGCTGATTAATTTAGGCTTCATCCTTTACCATTACATGACATTTTATTTTTATTTTTTATACTATTATCTGTTTTTGTATATTTATGTTAGGAAATTTTGTTGTAAGTTTTTCTGTAAATTTTTGTTTCTTTTGTTTTATGTAAATTTAATGTAGATATAAAAAGCTATTATTATAGGTAATAGAATAAATAAAATAATCCAATCATACCCACGCACAGGCTAGACCCTATGTGGGTATTAGGAAATAAGATAGGATAAGATTCATTGTACTTGTTTTTAGCAATAATAAATAAATAAACAAAATTAAAGTTTAGAAAACAAGAATTATCTAGCTGGTGGCAATTTTTAAAATTGTCATCCAAAATTTTCCTTTGTCTGTCCGTCCATCCGTCACACCCAGGTGTCATAAACTACAAGAGATAGCCACAAATGGTTTTCGGATTCGGAATCTACACAAAAAGTCAGTGGGCTTAAATTGGGTTTGAAGTTCCAGTCTCGAACGGAAGAGACCCAAAACCAAGTCAAGAAATCAAAGTCAAAATTTGGAAACAAAAATACTTCCAAAACCGGGAGTCAAGAAATCAAAGTCAAAATTTGGAAACAAAAATACTTTCAAAACCAGAAGTCAAGAAATCAAAGTCAAAATTTGGAAACAAAAATACTTCCAAAACCGGGAGTCAAGAAATCAAAGTCAAAATTTGGAAACAAAAATACTTTCAAAACCAGAAGTCAAGAAATCAAAGTCAAAATTTGGAAACAAAAATACTTTCAAAACCAGAAGTCAAGAAATCAAAGTCAAAATTTGGAAACAAAAATACTTCCAAAACCGGGAGTCAAGAAATCAAAGTCAAAATTTGGAAACAAAAATACTTTCAAAACCAGAAGTCAAGAAATCAAAGTCAAAATTTGGAAACAAAAATACTTCCAAAACCGGGAGTCAAGAAATCAAAGTCAAAATTTGGAAACAAAAATACTTTCAAAACCAGAAGTCAAGAAATCAAAGTCAAAATTTGGAAACAAAAATACTTTCAAAACCAGAAGTCAAGAAATCAAAGTCAAAATTTGGAAACAAAAATACTTTCATACGATTCCTCTTAAAAGAGTAAAATACAGAAATTTGAAATGGTTTATAATACCATAAGTCAAAGGTAAGCTTTTTTAAAAATTTGCCACATGCCACGAGACGCATCGTCACGTGAAAGGAATTTTTTAATAATCTTTTCCTGTGACCAAAATTTTAAATAATGGACTTTGCTTAATATATTTATTTACAAATATTTACCGTCATTATTTCTTATCAAATTAAAAAACAAAATTATCATAAAATTTATTTACAGCAATATCAGTTTCTTTATTACAGTTAATCTATCGCGACAAACAATAAAAATACTTCTCACGTTAAACACGTACTTTGGTGTAATAAACCGAACATGTCAAATACATAAATAAATTTATCAAATATTTATCTAAATATAAAAAAATAAAAAACAATATGTAAAAACAACAGAAATTCTTTTTAGGGTAGAACATTCTAAGATAATTTTGTACAGTCATTATAATTGTAAATAAGAGATAAAAATAAGAGTATTATGATGCATGACAAAAATGTGAGTTTTAAATAATTGTTCCAACATTCATTACAGGTGATACAAAAGGTGGGATATTGTTTCTGAAACCAAAACACCTGTTTTATTATAAAAACAAATTGTTTAAAAATTAATGATTAATGAATAATAAAATAACAATGTTTGTAGTTCTACATAAAGCAACCATTCCACATCAGTATTTAATTTACTATGGAGTCAAACTGGATTTACAAATAGGAAAAAAAATGGAGAAACTTATTTTGTCAGTGATGAGGTCATCAGCCGAAAGGCTGGTTTGAACCTCTAGAGGCTTTACCAAGTAAAACGAGGAGTGAGGTAGTTTACCATACCTTACTCACTGACTGGAAAAGTATGCTTATCAGCATGCCAGGCCCTCTGAAAACCATCTACTTTCTACCCTGCAAATGACACCTTCATTTCATTCACCAAAGGCTGTATAATGAAATTCATTATTCTCAGAGGAGATAACTCTGTTTAGTTTCTTTTACACCTCTATCTCATCTGTTCTTAAATGATTCAGTTATTTAATTGGCTTATCATGTGATAAGAAACAGAACTATTTTTGTAGCCCTGGAACTAGCATTGAGTACAAATAATTTAACACTCCACCTGTCAGATCTGGGCATGCTTATCAGCATGCCAGGCCCTCTGAAAAGCATCTACTTTGGTCCCTGCAAATGACACCTTCACTTCAATCACCACAGGGTCTGGTTGTAAAATGAAATTCATTACTTTAAGAGGAGATAACTGTGGTTATTGTCTTTTACACCTCTACCTCTTCTGTTCTTAAATCCTTCAGTCATATAAATTAGCTGATCATATGATACGAAACAGAAATATTTTTTTTAGCCCTGGAATTTTTTTTTTTGTCATCAGTCTCTCGACTGGTTTGATGCAGTTCTCCAACCTGTTCTATCTTGCGCAAGTCGTTTCATATCTACATACCTGTAACACCCTACATCTTTTGTAATTTGCTTTATATATTCTAATCTTTGCCTCCCTCTAAAATTTACTCCCTCAATGTTACCCTCCATTATTGATTGCCCAATACCTGGATGTCTTAGGATATGCCCCACTAGCCTATCCCGTCTTTTGGTAAGATGCTTCCATATACTTCTTTTTTCATCCACTCGCCTAAGAACCTCTAAATTACTTATTTTGTCCACCCACCTAATCTTTAACATTTTCCTATAACACCATATTTCAAAAGCTTCTATCCTCTTCCGTTCTACAGCCCCTATCACCCACGTTTCACTTCCGTATAATGCTGCAAACATAATCCAAACATACTCCAAACATAATGTTTTAAGAAATTTTTCCTAATCTGTAAATCAATGTTTGTAGTCAGTAAGCTGTTTTTCATTTCAAAGGCTTTTCTAGCTTGAGCAATTCTACTCTTGATATCACTCGTGCTTCTACCATCCTTTGTTATTTTACTCCCTAGATAGCGGAATTCCCCAACTTCCTGTATGTTTTCGTTGCCTACTTTTAAATTTCCCATCTCTTCTAAACCACTCTTGCTGCTGCACAACACTTTCGTTTTGTTCTTATTAATTTTCATGAAGTAATCCTTCCTCAAGATCTCATCCATTCCATTTAAGGCATCCTCTAGTTTAGTCCTGGAATTAGCAGATTGAATTTAAAAAATGTAACACTCCACCTGGGCCAGTTATGGGGGGGAAACCTTACTTTTTACCCACTTTTAAAGAATTGTATCTAAAACCATACTGACTTTTCTGACAACTTCATTTACTACATGGCCAATTGTTATCCTGCATTCACAATCATTACATAGTCAACTACATCGAACGACTCAATATGTAATGACGACTTTTACGAATAAATTATTCCAAACAAAATGGTGTACATTCATTATATTAATAGCATTAGTTTTGGATCAACAAAACTGAAATCTGAAGCTATGTAACAGCAAAATCAATGATTTCTTTTGTGAAAATTTCTACCTTTTAAACTTACATATCTTATTCAATAACTGAAATTTGTTACCAACGTGTCCATCGGATGGTGAGCATGAGTAGCGCAGGGAAACCTTAAATATTTGGGGGCCCTGAAAAGGGTCGTTTAAGTATGTGTGTCTATGTGGTAAGAGTTAGTTGGTGGACGGATATGGCCGTGAAAGTCGTCGTGACGGTGGACAACACAGCGTCTCAGTGTCTAGCAGAGACATCACCTTGTCGTCTCCTAGTAGTGGGTCGATGGCAGCTTTGTGGGGGATCCAGCTGGTGCAAAATTCAGATGAAAGACTACTGCGGGCAACACTCGTAGCAGCAAGTGATGAAAGTCCCGGTCAACAGCGATTACGGTATTGGGTCGGCGAGTGGAAGCATCATCTTCTCTTTTGTGGGATCATCATCTAATGGGTCTTATCGGAATACAGTAGTCATGTGCAGATGGTTAGTGTCAGGTCAGAGCTGTAGAGTGAAATGACGCTTTGGCTCATTCCAGGGCGAATTATTTAGTATGGAGGGAGCAGGTGAGGGCCGGTTATGCAATCAATCCATTCAGTCTGTTGGTATTGCCAAAATCATTGTTAGCTGGGAGTACAGAACCTAATTAAAGGGTGTGACAGTGACACAATGTAAACTGACAAATTTTGACCACTGAACCGATTTCCAAGAATTTTATAATTACTCGAAATTTTTCTTAGGCCCCTTTATTTGATTTTAACAATTTCAATTCAAAGGAAATACTGCTAATACTAAATAATATTATATTTTTTCTATTTTTTCTGGCAATTATTAAAATTGTCATCTATCATTTTTTGTCCATCCTTAACACCCAGACGTCAGAAACTACAAGAGATAGCAACAAACGGTTTTCGGATTCGTAATCTACACAAAAAGTTAGTGGGCCTGAACCAGAAGTCAAGAAATCAAATGTCGGAATTTGGAACAAAAAATAGTGTCATTTGATTCCTCTTACAAAGTAGATACAGAAATCATTAGAATTAAAATTCCGTTTTTGACCGGAAGTGGGCCAAAACTGGAAGTCCAAAATCAAATTCGAAATTTGGAAACAAAAATCACCAATGGTTTTGGCCATTAGTCAAAGATAAGCATTTTTTAAAATTGCCACCAGTCATGAGACACATCGTCTCATGAAATGAATATTTATTATCTATACTAATATAATAAAGAAGAAACGTCTGTTTGTTTGTATGAGGTAATCTCAGAAACTACTGAACTGATTTTAAAAAATCTTTCATTGTTGCATAGCTTAGAGCTTCCTGATCAATATAGACTATTTTGCAACTTTAAGTAACTTTATTGAGTTAAGCAACTTAAACTGAGACAATGTCGCATGTTTTAGATTATCGGGTGCATAACACTTTTATTTTTTCTAAGTCCTCTGGATGGTGTATTTTTTGGGCTAGAAGCATGATTCAACTTTTATAATTCATAGAAAAACGTGAAGAATAACATTCGATTCCAAAGACATTAAAAATTCGGAAATACTCAAAATTTTTATTTTTTTTTGCTGTATTTTATGTATTTGTTTTCATTCCACAGGTGAATGAGTCATATATTATTTCTAGTTACTCTGCGTACTACACCCACATATTACTATCTCTTATCTCAGCCACATATGAACTGTCTCTTTCTTTTCTATCGGTATTCTTCTATCCATTCAATTCAATTCTGTTAATTCACAGGGACAAACATTTAAAACAGTAGGCATCAATTTGAGACAAGAGTGTTTCATTCATGGACAACTTTATGTCAGACTTTCTAGAGCTGGAAGTGCAGAAAAACAATTATTTTGCTGCCACAGGGCAGCAAAACCAGAAATATTGTATAGAGAGGTTTTAAAATAATTTAATGAGGCCTACATTAGCTGCTGTGAAGCGAAGTGAGCGGGGGTTGCTAGTTATTAATATCATTATTAAATACGAAACAATCCTGTTAACAAAATTCAGTTTAACCAGAATTCCAGTTATCTGAAACGATGAAAAGAAGCAAATTCTTTGGAGGTTGTTGTTTAGGTCAACAGCCGAAAGGCTGGTTTGAACCTCTAGAGGTTTTACTAAGTAGAACGAGGAGTGAGGTGGTTTACCATTGCCTTCCTCACTGATTGGAAAAGTACGCTTATCAGCATGCCGAGCCCTCTGAAAAGCACATATTTTCCACTCTGTATATGACACCTTCACTTAATTCACCACAGGGTCTGGCTGTACAATGAAATTCATTACTTTCAGGAGATAACTCTGATTAGTGTCTTTTACACCTCTACCTCTTCTGTTCTTAAATGATTCAGTCATTTAATTGGCTGACCATGTGATAAGAAACAGAACTATTTATTTTAGCCCTGCAACGAACAAATTGAGTGTAAATAATTTGACACTCCACCTGTCTGTTATGGGCAGATCTTTGGAGGTAATAAAATATTTCATTAATTTTATTGGAAAATTGTCTCATTACTAGACAATTATTCTTTAAATGGTCACACTGAATTTTATTGTAACTACTACACTACATAATCTAATTGCAGATAAATTTTGTAACGTACTGCTTTACGTAAAGGGGAAAAGAAAAACACTAAACACTGAATTTATTAAATTTTTTAAACACATCATTGAATATTAGTAAAATAAACTTAATAAAATGATAAGGATAATACAATAAATAATATTAGTATTTATATAAATATCAACTAGTAATTAAAATAATCAGGTCAAATATAGGGCAACTCACAAATAAGGTTACACGCAAAGCTGCCTAAGTGAATTGTACCACGGTGTAACGGTTATGTTCGATAAAAACGTTCAATGACTTTATTTAGTTCAGAGATAAATTCAAATTATATACAATTAATCAATGAGATAACTCGCTAATATTAAGTTTATAGTTAAATAATCACCCACAGTTAAAAATCTGCCCATAACAGACAGGTAGAATCAAATTATTTACACTCAATCTGTTTGTTGCAGGGCTATAATAAATAGTTGTTTCTTATTACAAGGTCAGCCAATTAAATGACCGAACCATTTAAGAACAAAAGAGGTAGAGGTGTAAAAGACACTAATCTGAGTTATCTCCTCTGAAAGTAATGGATTTTATTAAACAGCCAGACCTTGTGGTGAATGAAGTGAAGGTGTCATTTGCAGAGTGGAAAATATGTGCTTTTCAGAGGGCCCGGCATGCTGATAAGCGTACTTTTCCACTCAGTGAGGAAGGCAATGGTAAACCCTCTCACTCCTCGTTCTACTTAGTAAAACCTCTACAGGTTCAAACCAGCCTTTTGGCTGATGACCTAAACAACAGTTAAATTAGTATCCAAATAAAACTTAAAAGAATCAAAAACCAAAATAAAGAGTGTAACATACCTGCATTTTTTTAATATCAGGAAAATCACCAGGTGAAATTTTATGCTCCCTTTGGATCTGTTCATAAATCTGATCTAATGATTTAATCAGCTCTTTCTTCTTACCATCTTTACCAAACATCGATGGCATATTATTTCGTAACGCACTGATTATGTAAGCATGGACCTAAAACAAAACAAAAACACAACATTATTTTAAATTGGTTTATTTATATGTACACTGCGATCTGTTCAATTAATACGTTAAGGACGGATGCCGCCTTAAGGCGGCAAATCGAGGTTAATTCCAGAGACTAATGCCGCCTCAAGGCGGCATATACAATACCACACAGAACTAGAGGATGCCTTAAATGGAATGGATGAGATCTTGAGAAAGAATTAATGAGAACAAACCGAAAGTGTTGTGCAGCAGCAAGAGTGGTTTAGAAGAGATGGGAAATTTAAAAGTAGGCAACGAAAACATACAGGAAGTTGGGGAATTCAGCTATCTAGGGAGTAAAATAACAAAGGATGGTAGAAGCACAAGTGATATCAAGAGTAGAATTGCTCAAGCCAGAACAGCCTTTGAAATGAAAAACAGCTTACTGACTACAAACATTGATTTACAGATTAGGAAAAATTTCTTAAAACATTATGTTTGGAGTGTAGCATTATACGGAAGTGAAACGTAGGTGATAGGGGCTGTAGAAAAGAAGAGGATAGAAGCTTTTGAAATGTGGTGTTATAGGAAAATGTTAAAGATTAGGTGGGTGGACAAAATAAAAAATTTAGAGGTTCTTAGGCGAGTGGATGAAAAAAGAAGTATATGGAAGCATCTTACCAAAAGAAGGGATAGGCTAGTGGGGCATATCCTAAGACATCCAGGTATTGGGCTATCAATAATGGAGGGTAATATTGAGGGAGTAAATTGTAGAGGGAGGCAAAGATTAGAATATATAAAGCAAATTACAAAAGATGTAGGGCGTTACAGTTATGTAGATATGAAACGACTTGCGCAAGATAGAACAGGTTGGAGAACTGCATCAAACCAGTCGAGAGACTGATGACAAAAAAACCTTCAGTATCTACTTTGTAAGAGGAATGGAATGACACTGTTTTTGTTTCCAAATTCTGACTTTGATTTCTTTATTTCAGGTTTTGGGCCACTTCCCGTCAAAACCGCAACTTCAAACCCAATGATTTTTGTATCTACTCTTTAAGAAGAATTGAATGACACTATTTTTGTTTCTAAATTCAAACTCTGATTTCTTAATTTCCGGTTTCAGGCCACTTCCGGTTGAAACTGCAACTTCAAACCCAATGATTTCTGTATCTACTCTTCAAGAGGAATCCAATGACACACAATACCAAAAATGACTCTTTGACATGGTATCAATGTCAGTAAATAAGCCAATAAGTTCCTAAGATGCAATGGTATCAAAGCACAATGATACCCATCATAGTGTGCAGGAGAACACCTGGCAAAAAAGCATAAAAAAAATTCAGAAAATACCACAAAACATTGGAATAAACTTGGAATTGGAGAAAACATATTGAATCAAACAAAGCAAGGATTATTGATTTTAAGAGCTTTCATGAAAAGGAAAAGTAGAAATACGATAGAAAGAAGGCCTAATGTGACAAATCGCTGAGAATGTGGTCAGAAAAATGATCTACCAAAAAAACACCCGTTTTCAAACAATTAACTCCAGAAATATTATTCTTTGCCTCGATACAAGTACTTTTAAATACGTATTGTTATCATTCACATAAACAATAATTATTACTAGAGATAAAACATCTTAAAATAGCAACGAGTAATAAAATAAAATTTAATGGTCTGATAAAACACACACAGAGCAAAAATATTTTAATGCATTCTTCTAAAAAAAAGGTTGTTTTTTATGAATGCTCTTGGAACATAAATTAACGGAATTGTTCTACAAATAAAATGACATCCTGAAATAAACATCTGTATAATAAAAGTTATAGAAAATTTAAAAAAAAAACACTACAATTTTTATTTTAACATTTTTTTGTGCAGAACTTAGTTCAGGTTCAATTAGTGATTTCCCATATTTTTAAGTCCAACAGAGGTTGATTTTCATTTTGCGTCATTCATTCATTCATGATTAAAATTAGGTTATGTTTTTTAATTTTACATTGTTTACTAATGATTGCTATATTATTTACATTGTCAAGAGAAAGTCATGTAGTGTTTCACACCAGATTTTTCTTTTTTTTTAAATTGTATCAACAGCATTAGAGACAACTTTGGGTAAAAGAATATTAATATTGAAACTGTAATAAATTTCCAGACCCTAACTGAGAATTGATCCAGGGATCTCTGCTTTGCATTGTAGCATGCTAACCACTGGGGGGCCACAAGGCGGCAATAGCTAGTTATATTTTTGAGTCTTAACTGTTAAGACGCCCCAGACTCTGTTAGCATGTCTACAAAAACTGCAAATGCAACATGCAACACACCATTCACACAATGAGAATAAAACTGGAAAATTTCCGATGACTGGGCTTTATAACCAATCGTCACTATTAATGATACCTTGAAGCAAAAAATTTTATTATCAGCAGATGTCTGTGTTCATTTACACAGCAAAAAATCTGGTGTGATCAACACACACGACTTTCTCTTGCCAATGTAAATAATGAACTATATTATGACCTATGTTGAATCATGAGTAAACAATGTAAAATTAAAACATAACTTAATTTTAATCATGAATGAATGACGCAAAATGAAAATCAACCTCTGTTCGACTTAAAAATACGAAAAATCAGTAATATTGCTTCTTAACTAAGCTCTGTACAAAAATATGCTTGCATTAAAAATTGTAGGATTTTTTTTAATTTCCTATAACTTTGATTATGCACATCTTTGTCATAAAATATATAATACTTAAGGCGTAAGGAAAATCCTTGAAAATTTTTTAAAATCTGTTAAAAAAAATCCTGCGCTAACAGAGTGTGCGAGGAGTCTAACAGATAACACCCTTATTTTTAAGTTATTTCAGCTAGTAATTTCCAGGTTTTTCTCACTGAATCAGTCAGAACAATAATCAAAATAGAGCAAAGAATGACATTGAATATAATTCCATATCATTCAATAATGTACATTGCGTCATATTGTACATTGTATATTTTGTATTGTCATATTGTACGTTGGGTGATATTGTATAATTATTTTTCACATCTTTTACTTTACTGTAAACACACACCAAACATTTAAATTAACCAGAACAAAGATGTCTGACCATACAATAAAAATAAAACTCAGTAAATTGCAATTCAACCCACCGGGTTGGTCTAGAGGTAAAGTCGTCGCCAAAATCAGCTGTTTAACAGCTGATTTTCAGAGACGAAGGTTCCTGGTTTAAATCCTAGTAAAGGTAAGTTACTTTTATACGAATTTGAATACTAGACAGTGGCTACTGGTGTACTTCGATGGTTGGGGCTTAATTAACCATACTCTCTCAGGAATGGTCGGCCTGGGTCTGTACAAGACTACACCTCATTTACACCCAATACACATCATCCTCATCTCATTGGGTCATGGGGTTGCTTATTGTTCTAAATTGAACAGATTGCAACGTACACAAATTAGGAAAATAAAGAAAAAAAAATTGCAATTAAATTAATAAATAGTTCAACAGTTTAACTAAAAATAATTAAAACAATTCTTCAGCCGGACAATAATATGAAATTACAAAGAGCAATTATACTTAGCGATCAATTAGATGAATTATTTGTAATACCAAAAGCTATTTTAAATAAAGAAAGCTCACACTTGCATTCAAAATACATACATTACATGGTAGCCTATGAAATACAATATTAAATGATAAGGTCATTACTTTATTGCAGTAATTCTTATTATCATGCAATAGTACATATCATAATTTATAGTGGTACAGAAATAAATTGGTCGATCAAGGTTATTTTCTAATACCTCTTTTACTATTGTACTTGTCAAATTATTTACACTGAATCTGTTCGTTGCAGGGCTAAAATAAATAGTTCTGTTACTCATCACATGGTCAGCCAATTAAATGACTGAATTCATTTAAGAACAGAAGAGGTAGAGGTGTAAAAGACACTAGTCAGAGTTATCTCCTGAAAGTAATGAATTTCACTATACAGCCAGACCCTGTGGGGAATGAAGTGAAGGTGTCATTTGCAAAGTGGAAAATATGTGCTTTTCAGAGGGCCCCGCATGCTGATAAGTGTACTTTTCCACTCAGTGAGGAAGGCACTGGTAAACCACCTCACTCCTCGTTTTACTTAGTAATGTAATAGATTATGAGACAAGTATATAAACATAATTCCTTACACACAATTACAATAAACACACACGTAAAAACATACCCTCCACACAACTGACACAACTGATATAACCAAGACATGTCAACATTTACATTTGTTATATTTACATCTCAACATAAATACAGATGATTTCCAGCTTCCAGATGTAAGTAAGATAAATAAAACAAAAAAAAAAAGAAAAAAGAACATTTAAAATTCCAAAATTTTAAAAAAAAAGGATTGTTGAAAGTTGAGTCTATCTTAAATCTTTAAAAAGGAGAGAAGCATTTACAGATTTTATAAAAAAAAAAGACCAAATAATTAATATACAATTATTTTAATAAGGAAGTTTTCAAGTTAAGATTTTAAAAGTTTTAATTGTTTTTAAAAGGTTTTAATCGAAATTTTAAAATATACATATATTTTAAAATGAAAGAAAGTTGTTAAACTTATTTATTTGTTTATAAATATCATTTACGAACTTCACCACTGGACATCGATAGCAAATGGTGCATCGACCGGGAAACCTAAAAATATAAGGGAAATTTCAACAGGAGAAAGGAAAAACGGAAAACTGAAAGAAGAAATCTAACAAAAATTATCAGAAATTTAAAAGGAAATCAACAACAGAAATCAAAGACATCATAGAACGTCAGCAGAAACAGACTTCAACATAAAACTTCCGAACACAATATTATCATCGTAAACGCCTATCTTTCACTAATCTTTCAACAATCCTTTTTTAAACAAGCAAGTTGTTTTGTTTAACAACTTAAGCTTGGTTATCCGTTTCTAAAGAATTCATTTTACAAACAGATGCGTCAGATACAGGTATAGGGGCGGTGTTACTCCAAGAACATGAAGGGTCCAGAAGAGCTATAGCATACGCCTCTAAAACATTGACAGAAGCAGAAAGAAAATTTTCTGCATATGAACGTGAATGTCTGGCAGTTGTTTTCGCGACAGATCACTTTAGAACTTATCTAACGCACCGTGAATTTCTTTTAGAAACGGATAACCAAGCTTTAGCCTGGCTTCTTTCACGACCAAAACAATTAGGTCGGTTGGCTAGATGGTTATTACGCTTATCCGTCTTTAAATTTAAAATTAATCACATTCGTGGTTCAAATAATAATGTGGCTGATGCATTATCGAGAATGTATGAATTAAATAATGAAGATACAGCAAAAGAGATATCGTATATCAATGCTTTATTATCACAGTTTCCCCTTTCCTTTACAGATATAAAACAACATCAAAAACAGGATACCTTTATCCTTAAACAAAAACAACAAATGAACAATAAATTTTGTTTATCAAAAGGGATCCTCTGTCTACAAGACAAAAATCATAATCCGACCAAAATTGTTCTCCCCAATTCTTTAAAAGATTTAGTCTTTAAATATTTTCATCATTCGGAAATAGGAGGACATTTAGGTATTGACAAAACTATACATAAAATAACAAAGCATTTTTATTGGCCTGACATATATAAGGAAATTCCTTTAAAGGTGAATGCTTGCATGATCTGTCAACGCAGCAAACCTGGCATGAATTATAAATGGGGGAATCTTAGTTCAAGAGTTCCAACAATACCATTTGATACGTTATTTATTGACACCGTTGGTAGTCTTCCAAAAACTAACCAAGGTTATAAATATATTCTGGTGGTGGTGGATAGTTTTTCAAAATTTACTTGGTTAGCTCCATTAAAAAATACTAATACATCCTCTATTATAGATGAATTAAAACGTATCTTTCAGAACTACTCCATTCCGAGGTTAATTGTCACGGATAATGCCAAAACATTTAACTCCATAATGTTTAAAAACTTTTGTTTTACCTTAGGAATTAAAAGAACCACTCTATCTCCTTACCACCCACGCCCATCTCATGCTGAAAGACTGAATAGAAATCTTAGGTCTATTCTTATCGCGTACCACGCAACTGCCCAAACGACATGGGATAAATCCCTCTTTTGGTTTCAATTAGCCTTTAATATGGCACAACATACCGCCCACGGTGCATGTCCTTTTGACATATTACATAATTTTCAAGCCCAAACGCCCTTGGATAGAGCGTGGAATATTCAGGATATCCTTCATCGGAATCCCGTACGATCGAGCAACATGATGAGTACAATTAGACGGCAACTAATTAAGTCTCATCATGATATGGCACGTAGATATAATGCTACACGCCATCCAAATCCATTTTCGGTGGGAGATAAAGTTTTACTTAAAACTCATCCCGTAAGTTCAAAAAAGAAAAATATTTGTGCAAAAATGGCATACCGGTGGTCGGAACCATTTTATATAATTGGATTCTCTACACCTGTTACAGCCTTACTCCGTAAGACTGTCGGGGGAGAAATATCCAAAGAACATATCTCTAATCTTAAAAAGGTATCATAAATTACCAAGGTTAGTAATATTATTAGGTGAGGTACGTCGCGACTCTCGAGCTTGTGATGTTGGTATTAAAGGTGTATCCGATGTTACTTGATGTGTGAATGTGTTATGAAAGGGGCCCCGAATGATCGTAACTTACCGTCTCAGGCCGACAACTGCTTCGTACTCATCTTTTTTGTTTTCGACATTTAAGCACTCACCCCTTATTCCTTTTGCTTGTGTATGTTTCCCAGGGGGGGGGGAAGATTGTAATAGATTATGAGACAAGTATATAAACATAATTCCTTACACACAATTACAATAAACACACACGTAAAAACATACCCTCCACACAACTGACACAACTGATATAACCAAGACATGTCAACATTTACATTTGTTATATTTACATCTCAACATAAATACAGATGATTTCCAGCTTCCAGATGTAAGTAAGATAAATAAAACAAAAAAAAAAACAAAAAAGAACATTTAAAATTCCAAAATTTTAAAAAAAAAGGATTGTTGAAAGTTGAGTCTATCTTAAATCTTTAAAATGGAGAGAAGCATTTACAGATTTTATAAAAAAAAAAGACCAAATAATTAATATACAATTATTTTAATAAGGAAGTTTTCAAGTTAAGATTTTAAAAGTTTTAATTGTTTTTAAAAGGTTTTAATCGAAATTTTAAAATATACATATATTTTAAAATGAAAGAAAGTTGTTAAACTTATTTATTTGTTTATAAATATCATTTACGAACTTCACCACTGGACATCGATAGCAGTAATACCTCTACAGGTTCAAACCAGCCTTTCGGCTGATTACCTAAACAACAACAACACTATCGTACTTAATCTTAAAGTCGAAACTTTGTTTCACCTTTATTTACCGCTAATTTAAGCATCATAAAAAATTTTTTGAAATACAAGTTGTAGATTTTTAAATTTTCTAAAACTTTCATTACATACACTTTTTCACTAAAATGCATACTAAGGCTGCAATCTTTAAAAAAAACGTTTTTCTCTACAAGAGCCTCCCCAAAAATTTCAGCAGCCTACCCTATCTTGTAGAGCGTAAAAATGTACTAGTAAATAGGGCGATTTTTAAAAAAAGCGTAGGAGCCGTTTATGAGAAAATAGCAAAAAAGTGAAAAATTACACGAATAAACTACTACTTCCGGTTGACAGATTTTGATGAAAATGTTGTGTCGAGTCCTCAAGTGGTACCTAACATAAGTTTCAAATATCAACTTCATACGATGTTCTGTTCTTAAAATATTCTGTTCACACACACACGCGTGCGCGCAAACAGACCAATCGCTAAAGACATGTTTTTTGAGTACAGAGGGCCTGAAAACGTGTAGAGCCGGTGAAAACTCGACTTCGAAAAAACGAAATGAAAACAATACTTTCCTTCCTATATATTCATATAAGCAAGAGAAAGTAAAAAATTGACAACAATATGGAGGAACCCCATCGGGTTGGTCTAGAGGTAAAGTCGTCGCCAAAATCACCTGTTTAACAGCTGATT
This sequence comes from Catonia carolina, assembly GCA_035578175.1. NCBI lineage: Eukaryota > Metazoa > Arthropoda > Insecta > Hemiptera > Achilidae > Catonia > Catonia carolina. The sequence goes on along the minus strand of JAQMRL010000010.1, from coordinate 27,786,353 downwards.
TTCGAAGACGAAGGTTCTTGGTTCAAATCCTAGTAAAGGTAGTTACTTTCATACGGATTTGAATGCTAGACAGTGGTTACCGGTGTACTTTGATAGTTGGGGTTCAATTAACCATACTCTCTCAGTAATGGTCGGCCTGAGTCTGTACAAGACTACACCTCATTTACACGTCATACATATCATCCTCATTTCATTGGGTCATGGGGTTGCTTATTGTTCTGAATTGAACAGATTGCAACGTACACATACTAGGAATTAAAAAATATGGAGGATACGATTTAAATGACCTTGAGTCAGCCAATAAATTGTAGAATCACTATATTCTATGGTTAACATTCAATAAACTTAATAAATAAGACTAGAACAAATTAATATACAGTTATCCATAAATACAGTAATCAATTGAAATAAGATATTAATTAAAGTAAATTAATAGTCTTTATTAGGAAGGGAGAAACGAGATCAAGGGATTGAAAAACGCATTACAACTTACAACGACTGAGTAAGAAGATTAAATAAACCACAAGTCTAATTTAAAATACGACGATTAACAGTATTATAAACAGCGAATAAACTAACAGATACAAATTAATTAAAATCATGGTCGTGGTAACAGAAAACTTAATCAAGAAATTTAAAAAAACAGTGAAATATTAGTATTCAAGCGTATTACGTAGTCATACAGTTAATATCTATAAACAGACGTAATATGTACACGTATTAGAACATTTAAAATTTAAACGGCAGCTGGTTAATTTACGCTAACAGAAAACACAAATATTGTAATGCTTTGAACATGCATAAACATAACTCTTTTAAAAAAAAGAAAAAAAGTAATAATTCCTGAAACGATATCAGCTAATTAACCTGACCTAAAATAAATTTGCATAACTTTACGTAAACCAAGTTGCAACTTAATACTTCTTATTAACAAATACTTGGCTAGACATAAAATATTTAAATTTATGTATTTCTTTCTCTTGCCCTAAATGAATATTTAGGGAAGGAAAGTATCGTTCTCATGTCGATTTTCCGAAATCGAGTTTTACCAAAACAATAATATGTTTTACCGATTGGTCTGTGTATGAACAAAATATTCAAAATGCCGGCCGAATTAGCGTAGTTGGTAACGTGCTCGCCTCTCATCATGCGGTCCTGGGTTCGAATCCCACTCAGGCACGGCATATTTTCATACGTTACAAAAAAATAATTTCATCCTCGTTACGCACAGTTACACCCCAACGTCGTCGCTAATGACCTTCCAGTTGATGCGACGTTAAATAAATAAATAAATGAAAAAAAAACAAAAAAAATATTCAAGACCGAAATTAAAGTATGAAAATCCAAGTTAAACCTTGGAAGTTAAGTTGGGTACAATGAGAGGACCCAACACAAACACTTTCATCAAAATCGGTGAACCGGTAGTACCTAGTAGTTTATTCGTGCAATTTTCCACTCTCTAGTAATTTACGCAAAAATAGCTACCCTACAATTAAATTATATTATTATAACCGCCTCACTTACTACATTTTTGTGCTCTACAAGATAAGAGATGGTAAGCGCTGTAATTCGTGGGGGCTGTCAGTTGAACGACTTTGATAAAATGTTTTTGTCAGGTCCCCTCATGGTATACTGCCCGGCCGGTAGCTGTGCACATAGCATGTGAGAGAGATAGACAGATAGGACGGCGATAGTTATTCCTTTTTTGAAAAACATCACGTAACGCAGAGTACAAAGTTTGCGTTTATGTGCCAGATTGTATACAAATTATACACATTCTAAATATATCCCAATTAATCATCATACTGAATCACCATAAAATGATGAATTACAATTCAGTATGGCTACAGCATTTCGTGTATAAAGTTAGGTTATTTCCTTGGTTTATTGTAAGTTTCAAGCTTTCCTTAGGTAAAATTTAATTTAAAAATTCGGCAATATTTCATTTGCAATAATCATGGACAATGCAAACAATGTGGCGACAGGATTTCGTGTATAAAGTTAGATTATTATCTCGGTTTATTGCAAGTTTCAAGCTTTACGTGTGTGAAATTTAATTTAAAATAGGTGATTTTGATAAATGTGTCGTACGTAGTTTGGTGTACAACTTTCAATTAATAGAACATCGGCTTCCGACAGCCACGTTAATGCGCGCAGCGCTAAAAGAAAGAATTGACTTTATAGGTAGAAATTTAATGGCTTTCTAATACATTTAAGGAAAGCAAAAATGTGACAACCATTTATAAATTAATTAATAACACAAGAAAAGAAAAGAAATATTTATATTAAGTAAACATATTCATTAAAATTTATCCGTGAAAATCGCAGCACAGCATCGTATTATTAAAATTTCGTACATATTAAATATTAAAATAAATCTGTCAAATGTTACATGAAGCGAAATTATTTACCGTAAAAACATGGATAGAAAACAGTAGTAGATATTTCCAGGTTGGGTAATAGCGCGGGATCCATGTGCACAGCTTTTGTTAAGAGGCAGGAGAAAGGTATTTTTGTTTAGCTTTAACTTAACAGCATTTTATTTTACTGGATATTAGATTTCGTTCAGCACTGTGAATAATCTGCCCACGTTTTCGAGAAACTAATATTTCTGTTTACGGTAACAAATATTAACTGGCTACTATGCCGGGGTCCCGGATTCGATTCCCGGTCAGGTCTGGCATTTTGTCATCTGTAAATCACCACATATCATTACTACGTACAAGCCCAAGGCTTATGTACGCATCATCACTCAATAAAAAAAAATAGTTAAGTTAAATTCGTATAGTTTACCTACAAAAGGTTCCGCGATAGGCCTATACTGTATATGCTCTGGGTGTAGTATAAGCTGTTACGTTTGTTGTACTGAAATTAAAGCAGTCGCACATGCGCACTGATGTTTTCCCCCGGGGGCACTCCCCAGACCACACAGAGCGTGCCCATAGAGAACTGCAGTTTAGCTACCCAATCCTCACTGCTTTGAGGTAACGGACGCTGGCTGTAGCACCTCCGTGTGCTATTCGTAGTACACGGTTGTGCACAGAACATCCGTGTGTGGTAGAGCCACGTGCAAAGCATTAGCTGCGTAACGAGCTCGACGGTGACTCGTCCAACGTTTACACGAGTACTGAGGGGAGTGGGGCGCCCTGCGGACGTGACCGCACCCACTCATTTGGGTTGGCCTCTCAGGGGTTGTGGGTTCCTGGGTAGCTCTCCGGAGCCACTAGGCTGCTTAAATTCCTTCGGAATGGGCGTGGCTGTCCGAGGGGTGTCCGGCAACGGATAGGTGAATACGCATGATGTTTTCCCCCTTTATCCCTCGTTGCAAACACGAGCAAACTCGTGACTCAAGTAACTATAAACCTAAACCCTATTGTTGACCGACCCATTGGCGTAGTGGTTAGCGCAATTGCCTTCTACGCAGGGGTCCCGGGTTCGATTACCGGTCAGGTCTGTCACTTTTTCATCACTCATTTTCATTATCATCATTATCCACCGTCTCCATTAGCAGAAATTGCAAAACAAGTCAGAAAACTAAAAAAAAAATCAACCCTATTGACATGAATGATTAACAATAATTTCGGGGAAAATACATGAAAATTTTTAACAAATTCCACACATATCATTTATGTATCGCCACTAAGAACTTTTCATTACGAATTGAAAATATTGTTGAAAACCCAGATAATAATTTAAACTAACACTTGAATAGAAAAAAATTTATAGGCTATCATTACGTAAATAGGCTTATCAATGAAAGTTATAAGTGGTAATTAAGCAAAATAAAACAGTGAACTCCAATAAATCATAAAGAAATCATAAATCCTTATTTAAAAGGCAATAAATTGCATTAGCAACACGTTTATTTAATTTAAAATAGATAACACAAATATTTATTATCGACAAATAAAAAATATATAGGCCAATACGGTACTTGACATTACTTATTAAAGCATTACTAACCTATAAAAAATAAATACGAGACGCAATATTATAAATGACGTCTCATGTATATTTTGTTAATACGACAATAATTACTCTTAAATAATAATGAATCAGGAGATATCGTTGAATCAGAAGATATGCTATTAAGAGGGAAAACCGCTACACCTATATCAAAAGACTCATACTATCATCAACGTAAATAAGCTAACTTAACTGCATCATCATCATCAACAAATTACACAACAAATGACGTAATTCTCAATTAAAATAAAAGAAGACAACTAAAGAAGACGTAAACATCACGGAAAATAGTATTTTCATTTTGATGCACATTGTTCAATGTTGTTACGTCCAACTGTTTTGCCCAGTAATGCTAATACAGGCTTTTATAAAAAAAACTGATTTCTTCGATGGCTCAGTGGTTAGTATGCTGAGCTGCAAAGTAGAAGAACTCGGGTTCGATTACCCACATTTTTTTAACTCAAAGTAGTCGCAAATGAATTTCGGTAGACATCCCACAAATCTTGTACAGCATAAAAAATATAATAAATGAAGCGATTTAATAAAAAAATGTAGAAGCCGTTTATGAGAAAATCGCAAAAAAGTGGAAATAGCATGAATAACTTAAGGTCTTTTCTGTTATTCCCCCCTAGCATAATTTTTCACATGTTGTGCGTATTTCGTATGTAGGTAATCTTAGGTGCGGTTTCGTTTGTGCGATCGTCGTAATCGCAAGCGACAGACGCATAGATCGGGTGGTTTCGTTTGTGCAGTGGAACTTGCGATCCAACTGCACGTCTCGGTAAACCGAAACCCGGGTTATCCGAAACGTCAAAAAATACTCAGTATTTTAAATGTTATTTTTCTACAAATAACTGTAATAAAAACAATAAATAATGAATACTGTAAATTGTATTTCTGTACCAAAATATTGTTTAAGCAAACTGAAATGTAAATTATAGAACGTAAAGTATGCCTACATGACATTCAGCATTGTAGACAGGATTTTTACCGATAACATGTTTATTTTCCTTGAAGCGGTAGCCTACTACTAGGCCTATGTTTATTTTGGCTACATCACCTTTCCTGCAAACAGTCAATTAGTACTGTATTGTGGTTGAATGGGTACGGTAGTGTCTTAGCCTTAATGTAGTTTTCATTTCGTTTTGTGGCTAATTAGTGTTACGTACTGGTAGTGGAAGTGAATTGATATTTAACAATATCGTGCAAACGTAAACGCGTTGTCAAAACCATCGAAGCGACGCCCACTGATGTACTTTTAGTTAAACGTTGGCGGGACATTTCGGTCAGAAAACGAATGGAAAATAAAAACCAAAAAAAATTTCTGACTTCAAAAAAAAATTAAAATTTACGGAAAATATTTGACAATTAAATTGTACGAATAAAAGTTTTAGGAGACAGAAATATTTTTTTTACAATAAAACACCATTTTCTTGTAATTTAAAAAAACCGGCTTATCCGAAATCGGCTCACCCCAATTATTTCAGATTAGCGGGAGTTTACTGTACCTATTAGACGATGAAAGTAAGTTTGAAGAGTCAGTTGTAGTTTTTTTTGCAGCTAACTCAATGAGTTTTGCGTCATCGTCTTCGGAAAAACTCATTTTCAACTTCCAGACGCATGCGACTGCTGCAGGTGACTGGTTCCCAAAGCACTCGATGCAGCCGAGGCATGCGATCTCTTGCGTCGGACGCATAAACGGAACCACTTCTTAAGAAATCCCATTTGATGAGTAATGGCAGTGACGCATGCAGCGGCTGCATCCAGTAATCGCAAGCGACGATCGCACAAACGAAACCGCACCTTTTTACAGTAGTTCAACGATAAAAAAAACGGGGAAATTATTTAAAAAAATCATACATCAATATTTTCCAAGTTAACTTTAAACTATTTATTGAAAGTTATTAAATATTTAATTTGTTTTTAATATTAAATTTATTTAATTTATTGATTAATTTATTTAATGATGTCATGTACTCAATGAGTTTATATTTTATTACCTATTACATACAATAACAATATTGAGAAAAACCAATCAATTTACCCTAACTATATTTAACCTTAACTTGAAGAATATTGGTGTAGGATTTTTTTAAATATTTTCCCGATTTTATAGTTAAAAATACTGTAAGATTACATACGAAATATCTACAAAATGTGACAGATTTTTCTGGGGGGGGGGGGATAGAATAACAGGTAAGACCCAATAAATTACTACTAGACCGATTTTGATGGAAATGTTCTTGTTTGGTCCGCTTATGATAACTATTTAAGTTCTAAGTTTCAATTTAGTACGTACGCATACCCTAATCGCTAAAAACATGTTTTTTGTGTTCTGGGAGCATGAAAACGTGTATTTCCAGTGAAACCTCGATTTTGAAAATTGAAATAAAAACAATACCTACTTTCCTTTCTACATATCATGTACGGCAAGTACATGATAAGTAAAGTAAAAAAAAAAAAAATCTGGTGTGAAACACTCACACGACTTTCTCTTGCCAATGCAAATAATTAACAATAAACCTTACAATAGTAATAAAACATTAGAAATAAATAAAAAACTAACCTCAAAATCATAACCTTATTTCAATCATGAGAGAAACACGCAAAATGAAAATCAACCTCAGTTTGGCCTAAAAATACGGAAAATCAATCTTTCACGCTAAACTAGGCTCTGTAGAGAAGAATGTTCTAAATAAAAGTTGTAGATCTTTTAATTTTCTATAAATTCGATTATGTACACTTTTATTATAAAATGCATTCTAAGGCCGAAATCTTAAAAAAATCGATTTTTCACACGTTTTCGTGAGAAAAAAACAGAAAATCGCTAATTACCGCTAAACCAAGCGTTATACAAAAAATGTTAGAAACAAAAGTTGTAGAATTTTAAATTCTCTACAACTTTTATTATATACATTTTTGCTCTAAAATTAATATTAAAGCCGTAATCTTAAAAAAACACTTTTTTACGTAAAAACAGCCTCACCGAGAATTTCAGCAAACATGGCGCCTACTCTATCTTGTAGAGAATAAAAAATTGAGTAAATGAGGCGATTTTAAAAAAAATCGTAGGACCAGTTTTTAAGAAAATCGCAAAAAAGTGAAAAATTATACGAATAAACTATTACTTCCGGTTGACCGATTTTGATGAAAATGTTCGTGTCGGGTCCGGTAGTGGTATGTAACTTAAGTTTCAAGTTCGTACGATGTTCCGTTCTTGAGATATTTTGTATACACACACACGCGAGCGCGCGCGCGCACACACACACACACACACACACACACGTACAGACACACACAGAGACCAATCGCTAAAAACATGTTTTTTGGGTTCAGGGGGTCTGAAAACGTATAGATCCGGTGAAAACTCGATTTCGAAAAATCGACATGAAAACAATACTTTCCTTCCTATATATTCATATAGGCAAGAGAAAGTAAAAACTGTATGAAACTACATGTGTATTTAACTAAGAATGAAACAGAAATACACCTACCAATTTTCAAAATGTATAAATACCAAATTTACAAAACTGCAGCTCTTCGGAAAGATATCGAAATAATAAAAATATTGCTTTAGGGTGATTAATTTTATTTACGAATTTTTACAAAATTAATTTTATCAAAATCAACTTTTACAACGAATATATAAAACAAAATCTGGTGTGAAACACTCACACAACTTTCTCTTGCCAATGCAAATAATTTTAGAAATAAACAAAAAACCAACTTAAATAACATAACCTAATTTTAATCATGAGTGAAAGATGCAAAATGAAAAACAACCTCAGTTTAGCTTAAAAATACGGAAAATCACTCTTTCACGCTAAACTAGGCTCTGTAGAGAAAAATGCTACGAAAAAAGTTGTAGATCTTTTAATTTCCTATAAATTTTAAATATACAATTTTGTCGTAAAATGTCGTTAAATGATTCTAAGGCCGAAATCTTTAAAAAAATCGATTTTTCACACGTTTTCGTGAGAAAAAACAGAAAATTGCTAATTACTGCTAAACTAAGCGTTATACAAAAAAAATGTTTGAAATAAAAGTTGTAAAATTTTAAATTCTCTACAACTTTCGTTATATAAATTTTTGAGCTGAAATGTGTGTTAAAGCCGTAATCTTAAAAAAAGTATTTTTTTACGTGAAAACAGCCTCACCAAAAATTTCAGCGAACATGACGCCTACCCTATCTTGTAGAGAATAAAAAAAATTGAGTAAACCAGGCGATTTTTAAAAAATATCGTAGGACCGGTTTTTGAGAAAATCGCAAAAAAGTGAAAAATTATACGAATAAACTACTACTTCCGGTAGACCGATTTTGATGAAAATGTTCGTGTCGTGTCCGATAGTGGTATGTAAGTTAAGTTTCAAGTTTCAAGTTCGTACGATGTTCCGTTCTTGAGATATTCTGTTCACACACACACACACACACACGGACACACAGACCAATGGCTAAAAACATGTTTTTTGGGTTCAGGGGGTCTAAAAACGTGTAGATCCGGTGAAAACTCGATTTGGAAAAATCGACATGAAAGCAATACTTTCCTTCCTGTATATTCATATAATAGGCAAGAGAAAGTAACAAGATTAAGAGGACCCGGAATGCCGTAATGTTAAATGTAAGGAACATTTTCTCAAAAACTGTTAAAGAGTTATTCTGTTCAATTGTCTTATGGCTACTTTTTAGGCTATTCTACACCCAATGAGTTAGTAGCATCTTGATATATTTTTAGGACGATAAGATTTTTTTTTTAAATTACCACTTTTGAAAATCATAACTTTTTGTCTATTGAAGTGAAAAATAATATTTAAACACATAATTTTACTGTAATATTAACTCAGTACATTGAAATTATGGTATATATATAAAAAGCTGTGCAAAAATTTCATTAAAATCCATTCACAGTTCTTCTTCTTCTTTCTCTCTCCCCATGTGCCTTACAGCGTCGGGGTAGTCTCGGACAACTTCCTCCATTGTACTCTATCCGCCGCCAATTCCAATTTCCAAATCGTAAATTAGGTTTGTCCAGTCTTTTATTCCGAAAATTCCTGTCCTGTCCGAGGCTATTTATGTGACTTTGAATCCGCTTTTTCAACGTGTGGGTGATTGGCCCAACGACGTCGTTTTTGGAGTACTTCTTCGTCTGGCTCCTACCCTTTGACCTGTCCGGCTTGGGAGGCCCTGCTGGTAGTTACACTACCGCCGGCATAGCTCTCCGGGTCTTGGGAGCACGCAAGCCCCTCCACCATCTACAAGGTCCTGTACTCCCTAGGAGGGGCCATTCACAGTTAACTGAGAAAATGTTCCTAATGCGTCAAAAATTACTATTTACGGGGAAACGAAAAAACAATACGAGAACACAAATTATACTTTAAATAATTCAATATGTTATTTTTTACAGTTCTGAGGTTAATATTATACTCACAGGGTGGTCTGGTGTTAACTTTAAGTTTTAAAACAAAAAATATCGCACAAAATAAAAAAAAACCTATGTAGGCCTACCTATTTATCTGTTGTCATTCAAAAAATAGAGATGTTATGCAAATGGTAACGTTAAAAAAAATAAGGATTCAACATATTTTTTATTAAAAAAAAAAAACTGCAAAACTCCCAACAAATTATACCTAGGCCTATATCGTTGAATGCAGAAAATTCTGAATTGTAATAATTGCAAAAAACCGGAAAAGTGAAAATTTTCAATTTCTTTCGTTCCGCGTAACCTTAACTACGAATATATTAGATTTTTTTTAACTTTGTTTCTCAACCTCCGGGCCAGCCCAGTCAGTCAGCTGGTAGAAAGTCGCTGTTATTTGTTAAGTAACACCGGTTAGGCAAGCGACTTTGTACGATAAATCAGCTGACGACAGTCATCCATGAACAAAACTCTACTGGGGGTCCCCGTTAAAACTCATGCCTAATCCACGTTAAAATAATATAACCAAAAGCAGCGAACAAATTGGGTAGTTGTCAATGATGTACAGTTCCCGATAACAAATAAAAGTTAAAAAAAAAGCTTTGATTCTTTATTTAAATACTATACAATTTAGTACAACCATCCAAAAGCTTAACAACATTTCAAATAAACAAATGACGTGAAAAATAAACAGAAAATAATTTTTTTTTAAAGAATACATCTAGGTGGATAATTCAAAAGTTGAACATGTATAAGATAAAACGGAATATGGATGAGCACAACGACAGATGATGGACGCTACCAACGGCAGACATCTTAAGTGGATTTTCTTTACGGAAAATTAAAGGAAATTGCAACAACACGAGACATAAATTAAACCGTGAAAAAATAACGTAACTGGTGAAAAATATTTAGGAAATCTATGTGATAATTTGCCCCCACCGCAACAACGTTGCGACAACACCTCGTCGATTCGATTCACGAAGCTTAACAGCTACCGTATTTGTCACGTGAAAACATTTTTAGGTAACTAGATGGACAAAATACAAAGTAATTTCACTTTATTTCGTTCGTTACAACATCTGCCGGCCGCATTGGCGTAGTTGGTAACGTGCTCGCCTCTCATCATGCGGTCCTAGGTTCGAATCCCATTCAGGCACGGCATATTTTCATACGTTACAAAAAAATCATTTCATCCTTCATCGTCTGCATCAGCAGTAATTGCAGAACAGTCGGACGATAAACCAAAAAAAAGGTTACTTTTTCATTTTATCTACATTGTTAAGAGAAAGTCGTGTGAGTGTTTCACACAAATTTTTACTTAAAATTTAAAATAAAATCAGTTTTAGAAAAGAAATTGTTCAGACAGAATAAGTTACAATCGACGAAGATGATGAGACAGAAAATGTGAAGGGAAAACTATAAAAAACTAAAATGGAGAAATCAGGATTTCCATCCGACATTTCCGCATATGTTAGAAGACTAGACTGAAGAAGCAAATACTAAAAAATACAGTATGAACCGAATGAACCGTGAAGTATTTTAAGAAAAAGTAATTGAAATAGTCAAGCTCTGTTAATCAAATAAATAAGCCTACATTCAACTACAGCTACTGTCATTTACATTTAAGCTTAAATAATACCAATTACTAAAATAGGCATAAAAGAAGATTATTTTCTGAAATTGTCTTATTTCATTACTGAATCAAGGGAGGCACGCAACTGAAAACGACAGCCAATCAGGACAAAATTATTATTAGGTCTATAGTCTACTTATTTAAGGGAGTACTTCCTCAACATTATATATTTTTACTTTCTCTTTCCTATGAATATATAAGAAAGAAAGTAGTTTTCATGTCGATTTTTCGAAACCAAGTTTTCACCGGATCTACACGTTTTCAGACCCCCTGAACCCAAAAACATGTTTTTAGCGACTGGCCTGTTTGTGTTGTGTGTGTGTGTGTGTGTGTGTGCGCGCGCGCGCGCGCGCGTGAACAGAATATCTCATAAACGGAACATCCTATGAACTTGAAACTTAAGTTACACACCACTACCGGACCCGACACGAACATTTTCATCAATATCAGTTAACCGGAAGTAGTAGTTTATTCGTGTCATTTTTCAATTTTTTGCGATTTTCTCACAACGAGCACAAGAATTTTTTTAAAAATCGCCTCATTTACTAAATTTTCTATGCTCTACAAGATAGGGTAGGCACCATGTTTGCTGAAATTCTTTGTGAGGCTGTTTTCACGTAAAAAAATTGTTTTTTTTTCAGATTGCGACTTAAATATCCACTTAGCCCAAAAATGTATAAAACAAAAAATGTAGAGAATTTAAAATCCCACAACTTTTATTTCAAACATTTTTTTGTATAACGCTTAGTTTATCGGTAATTAGCGATTTTCTGTTTTGTTTTCTCACGAAATATTGTAAAAAATTGATTTTTTTTTAAAGATTTCAGCCTTCTTATGTATTTTACGACAAAAAAGTATAATCAGATTTATAGGAAATTAAAAGATCTACAACTTTTATTTACAGCATTTTTCTTTACAAAGCCTAGTTTAGCGTGAAAGAGTGATTATCCGTATTTTTTAAGCCAAACTGAGGTCGATTTTCATTTTGCGTCTTTCACTCATGATTAAAATAAAGTTATGTTTTTAGAGGTTAGTTTATTTCGAATGTTTTATTACTAATTTTAGGTTATATTGGTCATTATTTGCATTGGCAAGAGAAAGTTGTGTGAGTGTTTCACACCAGATTTTTTCTCTTAGTTAGTTTAGCACAGGGTCTGGCTGTATAATGCAATTCATTACTATCAGAGAATATAACTCTGACTACTAATTGCTGTTCCATAATATTAAAGAATATATATTAGTTTTGTTATACTGAATACAATCGGTTCTTGAAATTGCCGAATTAATGAGCGGTTACGGAGTTACCAGGAGTTCAGAATTTTATTAATAACTCAAAATTTAAATATGCTAAAAGTTTGAAATTTCGTACATATAATAACAGCATATAAATTTATATTCCGGCGAAATCTCAAATAAATCGGTCAAGCGATGTTTCAGTTATAAGCCTCTAAATTCATCCAATCTGTTGCAGTAGCAAAAAACCGGCTCTTTTTTCTTTCCATTCTGATATCACAATATTAAAAAAACACTAAAAATATGAAACTGAAATGTAACAACGCAGATTGAAATTAGCTAAATTCTGGTAAATTGGAAATTAAAATTGAACAAGCGGTTTTGAAGAAACAAGGCTCCAAACTCGGGTATCTATAATAAAGAAATTGACAGCATAGTGTATTTTACACCTCTACCTCTTCTGTTCTTAAATACTTCAGTCATATAATTGGCTGACCATGTGATAAGAAACATAACAATATTTGTAGCCCTGGAACTAGCAGATCGATTGCAAATAACTATAAAGGGATATATGTTGTTTAGGTCATCAGCCGAAAGGCTGGTTTGAACCTGTAGAGGTTTTACTAAGTAAAACGAGGAGTGAGGTGGTTTACCATTGCCTTCCTCACTGAGTGAAAAAGTGCGCTTATCAGCATGCCGGGCCCTCTGAAAAGCACATATTTTCCAACTCTGCAAATGACACCTTCACTTCATTCACCACAGGGTCTGGCTGTATAATGAAATTCATTACTTTCAGAGGAGATAACTCTGATTAGTGTCTTTTACACCTCTACCTCTTCTGTTCTTAAATGATTCAGTCATTTAATTGGCTGACCATATGATAAGAAACAGAACTATTTATTTTAGCCCTGCAACAAACAGATTGAGTGTAAATAATTTGACATTCCACCTGTCTGTTATGGGCAGAAAAAAAGGGATATATAGAAAAGAAAAATGATAGTTAAATGATTCTTAAACTGAATGAGAAATAGAATTCACGTATTCGGTTCACTGTTCCCAAGCAGTGTCCGCGCGATACTTTCTGACGTATGCTGGCGGCAGTTGACCAGTTACGAATACGCCTTGCGTCATAAATTTCCGAGAACCATTAGTTGAATATTTAAGATAAGCGGTATCTTCAGTTGGAAAGGAAAAAGTAAACAGTTAAATATATAACAGGTACAAACCCAATAATTAAAATAATTACCAATACTATAATGGTATGTAACTTAAGTTTCAAGTTCGTACGATGTTCCGTTCTTGAGATATTTTGTACACACACACACACAGACCAATCGCTAAAAACATGTTTTTCTGGGTTCAGGGGGTCTGAAAACGTGTAGATCCGGTGAAAACTCGATTTCGAAAAATCGACATGAAAACAATACTTTCCTTCCTATATATTTATATAGGCAAGAGAAAGTAAAAATATCAGTAGAAATAAGTGACAAGACAACCGAACTAAATTTACCGAAAATAATCGCACTGTTTAAGTTTTCCACTACATTTCAGTTTTGTTATGCTGTACTACATCATTGTACATCGAATCTTCGAAAGAAATTATCACTTTTTTTTTGTTTTACGTCTGACTGTTTTGCAATTTCTGCTAATGCAGACGGTGTAGAATGATGATATATGAAAATGAGTGATGAAAAAATGCCAGACCTGACCGGAAATCGAACCCGGGACTCCGGCGTAGAAGCCAGTTACGCTAACCACTACGCCAACGGGCCGGCCGATCACAAAAGCTGTAGTTTTACAAACACAACAAAAACCTTCGAAAGGAATTTCTGTACAACTTCCACACTATAATATTCTTCATTAAGATTCCTAAATTGGTGAACGTCACGAGAATGTAAATGGACACACAATATGCGTGAACGATGACGCTTTCTATTTTACGGCCTTAGTAACCTTTTAATTTACATTCTACTTAACAAATTCAGGATTGAATACACAAAAAGTGATTAAATTACAACGATTCGATAAGTCGAGGAAATCGCTTTTCAGCTATAATAATAATACTATATTTCTTTATTTTTACTTTCTCTTGCCTATATGAATATATAGGAAGGAAAATAGGCAAATTGTTTTAATGTCGATTTTTCGAAATCGAGTTATCACCGGTTCTACACGTTTTCAGACCCCCTCAACCCAAAAAAAACATGTTTCTAGCTATTGGTGTGTGTGTGTGTGTGTGTGTGTGTGTGTGTGCGCGCGCGCGTGCGTGCGCGTGCGTGTGTGTGTGTTTGTGCGCGCGCACGCGTGTGTGTGTGTGTGTGTGTGTGTGCGTGTGTGTGTGAACAGAATGTCTCAAGAACGGAACATCGTACGAACTTGAAACTTCAAACTTAAGTTACATACCACTACCGAACCCGACACGAACATTTTCATCAAAATCGGTCAACCGGAAGTAGTAATTTATTCGTGTAATTTTTCAATTTTCTCAAAAACTGGTACTACCATTTTTTTTTAAATCGCCTGGTTTACTAAATTTTTAATGCTCTACAAGATAGGGTAGGCGCCATGTTTGCTGAAATTCTTGGTGACGCTGTTTTCACGTAAAAAAATTGTATTTTTTTAAGATTACGGCTTTAATAGCCTATGCATTTTAGCGCAAAAAAGTATAATAAAATATGTAGAGAATTTAAAATCCTACAATTCAAACATTTTTTTTTTTTGTGTAACGCTTAGTTTAGCGGTAATAAGCAATTATCTGTTTTTCTCCCACGAAAACGTGTGAAAAATAAATTTTTTCAAGATTTTCGCCTTATTATGCATTTTACGACAAAAGTGTATATATAATCAAATTTATAGGAAATTAAAAGATCTACGACTTTTATTTAGAGCATTTTTCTCTACAGAGCCTAGTTTAGCGTGAAAGAGTGTTTTTCCGTATTTTAAAGCCAAACGGAGGTTGATTTTCATTTTGAGTGTTTCACTCATGATTAAAATAAGGTTATGTTTTTGAGGTTATTTTTTTGTTTATTTGTAATCTTGTATTACTAATGTTAGGTTATATTGGTCATTATTTGCATTGGCAAGAGAAAGTTGTGTGAGTGTTTCACACCAGATTTTTTCACAATAGTAACCCATACGCTGATATCAATCTACAGCAATATTCACAATGTACTAAGTGGATAAATTCACCTACCTAATATCTAAAAGCCATGTTCTAAGGTAGGTATTCTTTTCTTTTATTTAGTAGCACAGTACAAAAGAGATATAAAAACTACGCTAGGGTTTAAAACAACTACATTTTTTCTAAAATATACACAATTTTTAAAAACATTTAAAAACAACATTCTAATAGTCAAAATTATTAAAATCACTTTAAAAAATTAATATAACTTTAATACAATAATGGCGATATAAGCAATAATAAAAAAAATTGTGGTAGTCTTTCACACACACGCGCGCGCGCACACACAAACACACACACAAACGTACACACGCACGCACACACGCACACGCGCGCGCGCACACACACACATACACACACACACACAGAGATCAATCGCTAAAAACATGTTTTTTGGGTTCAGGGGGTCTGAAAACGTGTAGATCCGGTGAAAACTCGATTTCGAAAAATCGACATGAAAACAATACTTTCCTTCCTATATATTCATATAGGCAAGAGAAAGTTAATATCTTTATAATTGCTTAAAATTTAACATTAGTCCTGTGGCTCGAATTTTCACAAAGTATT
This sequence comes from Catonia carolina, assembly GCA_035578175.1. Classification (NCBI taxonomy): domain Eukaryota; kingdom Metazoa; phylum Arthropoda; class Insecta; order Hemiptera; family Achilidae; genus Catonia; species Catonia carolina. Next base: position 27,770,356 of record JAQMRL010000010.1, on the reverse strand, counting down.
CTATAATTCGGAATTCTTAATTCTGACTAGGGCTCACCCCACACCCATCCCCCAATATATTTCGAATTAGAGGAGTCTTACTGTAGTTGAGTTAGACGACATAGTAATCCGCACGCAAATGATTTCATCTGATTTTTACTACAAACAAATGCAACTTGATCACAGCTTATTTTATTTCTAAACCGCATGCATTACATTTCATTACATAATAACAATAATACTTCATAAATATATAAATGATAGATTTCGTGAAAAGTAAATACCTTGGCTAATCTGGCTCGCTTTATCAGATCATTAAATTTTCTTAATGCTGCGTATCTTGGCAGTGATTGTAAATCTCTAAATAAATCTTGTTCTTCATCTTCAAACAACCTAAAAACAAAAGACAAAAAAACAGAAAATAAATTACAAAAATTCTTGTTTGACAGGAATTTTACAAGCGACTTCATAAACAAATATAAAGTCCAGCCTCTCTTAGTTTGCTCCTAATATAAACAAATAATGACGTCACTGAGCATGCGCATTATATAAAAATGAGTACACGCCGATTAAAAAGTAACAACGAAATACTTCAAAAAGTATTTAAATACAAAATACTTTTAAAAGTATTTTTATAAATGAATTGTTAGGCCTACATCATATCATGACTGATGTTTTTAGTACTTTAAGTACTTATAATTTAAAAAATAGTTAACTTAATAGGAATACGACATCCGTATCTAGCGTGCACCCTGTAGTAGGTGGCTTTTGTTTGTTGACAGTAGGAGCAAACTAACAACGGCTGAACTGTGCAGGAGTAATTAATTCAGTAATACACGTCAGCGCTTGTTATTTTCCGAACGTACGAGGGATATCTCTAAAGTAACGACTGTTTCATTGTTAAAAAATCTGATGTGAAAAAACTCACACGACTTTCTCTTGTCAATGCAAATAATGACCAATATAACCTAGCATTAGTAATAAAACATTAGAAATAAACAAAAAATCTAACCTCAAAAATTTAACCTTATTTTAATCATGAGTGAAAGACGCAAAATGAAAATCAACCTGAATTTGGCTTTAAAATACGGAAAATCACTTTTTTACGCTAAACTAGGCTCTGTAAAGAAAAATGCTTTAAATAAAAGTTGTAGATCTTTTAATTTCCTATAAATTTTATTATATACACTTTTGTCGTAAAATTCACGCTAGGGCTGAAATCGTAAAAAATTCATTTTTTTAAGCATTCTACTTCGACAACAAATCACCAAATCGGTAGTCTGTTTTGGAGCAGTTTACAGCACATCGAAACCATACCACTCAAATGACACGAGACATTCAAATCAGATAATTCCATTATGTTTGTGTGACAGTTTTCTTCCAGTTTGGAATTCACTGGAAAATTTAACATACACCGGTACAACCTACATATATAGGCTAACAATGGGGAGCAAAGAAATCAATATGCTGTACTGACAGTGCAACTGCATTAATACACTTAACAAAATTTATAATTTATAAATATTTTTAGTTTCTTTTGCCTAATATGAATATAAAAGTATTGTATATAAAGGAAGGAAATTAGTATATTGTTTTTACGTCAATTGTTCCAAATAGAGTTTTCACCGGAAACACACGTTTTCACGCCTCTGGTATTTTACACGTTTGATTGGTGTGACTGTATATGAACAAAATAGCGAACGAAATTTAAACTAGAAACTTAAGTTAGGTAAAATAAGGAACATTTTCATCAAAATTTCATGAAATCAAATTTCAGCAAAAAATTTACGAACATTTTCATCAAAATCGGTCAATTGGAAGTAGTAAGTTATTCGTACAATTTTTCACTTTTTCCAATTTTCTCAAAAACGGCTCCTACGATTTTCTAAAAAAAATTGCCTCGCTAAATTTTTTGTGCATTACAAGATAGAATAAGAATGGCTGCTGAAATTCGGAGTTATTCCAATAAAAAAATGGTTTTTGTTTTAAATTGCGCCGGAATATGCATGATCATCATCATAAGCATCACGGTTTAGGCCTTGTAGTCCTGTTCCGTTCTCAAGCTAGCAAATCTTTAAGTTACTTGCGATGACCATCTCTTCTTTGGTCTTCCTATGTTACGTCACCCAACCGGTTGGTAATTAAGGATAATCTTCGGTGCTCGCTCATCTGCCATTCTTAGCACATGCTCATACCAGCTCTGCCTATAACCAGTGATCGCATCCGTTACACACATCATCCCAAGCTCATTTCGTATATCCTCATTCCTCTTATGGTCCAGCAAACTGTACCCCGCTAGGGGCCTCAACAGTCGCATTTCTGCCGCTACGATTCTAGTTACTTGCTGAGTGGTTAACGTCCAGCTTTCAGATCCATATAACAGGACTGGCAGCACTAGTGTTTTATAAAACTTCAAAACCGTTTCTCTCCTTACTTTTCCCACCAAAGTTTTCCTTACTGTATAGATAAGGCGCTGAAATTTTTGTAATTTAAGTTCTACGTCTCTTGATTGTATGTACGATACTTCACATCCGAGGAATAAAAATGTCTTCACCTGCATATGCATGATGCAACAATTATAAATGACCATATTAATAACAATTTAATAGTTTTTAATAACAATTTGTAATAAATTTAATCTGCTATTTTAGTTAAATAATTTCATTGTAATTTACTACGATTTTAACTTAGACTATACTAATATCATGAAGACAAAGCGTGTTTTTTTTGTGCAGGTTAATTTCCAAAACTACTGAACGGATTTTCACGAAAATTTTGACAGCATATTCGTATTTATATTCATAGCAAGATTTTATTTTATTTTCCATATTTTTAAGCTAAACTGAGGTTGATTTTCATTTTGCGTCTTTCACTCATGATTAAAATTAGGTCATGTTTATTGAGATTAGTTTTCTGTTTATTTCTAATGTTTTATTACTAATGTTAGGTTTATTGTTAATTATTTGAATTGGCAAGAAAAAGTAGTATGTTTTTCACACCAGATTTTTAGTCTGTACAAAACTACACCTCATTGACAAGTCGTACACATCATCCTCATCTGATTGGGTCATGGAATTGCATACTGTTTTTAAATTGAACAAATTGCAACTTACACACAATAAGGATTAAAACAAAAGGCTACAGGCCCTACACCTTATCATACATTAATAACCAGAACCCAAAACAACACGAAATAAGCGATACAATACTTTTAATAACAGGTACGTGTATACCTATTTTACGAAAATACTGTTCTTTTGTTTTTACTTTCTCTTGCCTATATGAATACCTATAGGAAGGAAAGTATTGTTTTCATGTCGATTTTTCGAAATCGAGTTTTCACCGGATCTATACGTTTTCAGACCCCCTGAACCCAAAAACCATGTTTTTAGCGATTGGTCTGTGTGTGTGTGTGTGTGTGTGTGTGTGTGTGTGTGTGTGTGTGTGCGCGCGCGCGCGCGTGCGTGTGTGTGTGTGTGAACAGAATATCTCAAGAACGGAACATCGTACGAACTTGAAACTTGAAACTTAAGTTACGTACTACTACCGGACTCGACACGAACATTTTCATCAAAATCGGTCAACCGGAAGTGGTAGTTTATTCGTGTAATTTTTCAATTTTTTGCGATTTTCTCAAAAACTGGTCCTACGATTTTTTTTTAAAATCGCCTGGTTTACTCTATTTTTTATTCTCTACAAGATAGGGTAGGCGTCATGTTTGCTGAAATTCTGGGTGAGGCTGTTTTCACGTAAAAACGTTGTTTTTTTAAGATTACAGCTTTAATATGCATTTTAGCGCAAAACTTTATATAATAAAAGTTGTAGAGAATTGAAAATTCTACAACTTTTATTTCAAACAATTTTTTGTATAACGCTTAGTTTAGCGGTAATTTGCGATTTTCTGTTTTTTTTCTCACGAAAATGTGTGAAAAATTGATTTTTTTAAGATTTCGGCCTTAGTATGCATTTTACGACAAAAGTGTATATAATTTAATTTATAGAAAATTAAAAGATCTACAACTTTTATTTAAAGCATTTTTCTCTACAGAGCCTAGTTTAGAGAGAAAGAGTGATTTTCCGTATTTCTAAGCCAAACTGAGGTTGATTTTCATTTTGCATCATTCACTCATGATAAAAAATAAGGTTATGTTTTTGAGGTTAGTTTCTTTGTTTATTTCTAATATTTTATTAATAATGTTAGGTTTATTGTTAATTATTTCCACTGGCAAGAGAAAGTTGTGTGAGTGTTTCACACCAGATTTTTTAGTAAGGTTACCATGCTAATTACAAAAGCCAACTAAACAATTAAGTCTGTCGCAATGTAGATTACAACGTAATAAATTGAAAACGTTTAAGTGTCCTTTAGCTAAGCTGTCATTGTTTGGAATAAACTGTCTTACGAATACTGTTTAACCTTACGTTAACAACTGTTTTTCTAATAATAAATAACCAACGGAAAATTTTTACAACAAAATGAGGGACAACATACGTATACGGATAAAAAAATAACTGAACAAATTTCAATAGTTAATCGAACAATTACACGAATCTGTTTACACACAAGACTATACAGAAACAATCGGTAACGTTTTTTCAGTCTAAAATACTATAAAATTATTCAACTAATTTTAAATAAAACAAGAGAATATTTATTGTTTTGATTAAAGAAATTATAGAAACAGGCAGGCGGAGTGTTAAAATTTGTGTTGTTTAGGTCAACAGCCGAAAGGCTGGTTTGAACCTCTGGAGGTTTTACTAAGTAAAACAAGGAGTGAGGTGGTTTACCATTGCCTTCCTCACTGAGTGGAAAAGTACGCTTATCAGCATGCCGGGCCCTCTGAAAAGCACATATTTTCCACTCTGTAAATGACACCTTCACTTCATTCACCACAGGGTCTGGCTGTACAATGAAATTCATTACTTTCAGAGAAGATAACTCTGATTAGTGTCTTTTACACCTCTACCTCTTCTGTTCTTAAATGATTCAGTCATTTAATTGACTGACCATGTGATAAGAAACAGAACTATTTATTTTAGCCCTGCAACTAACAGATTGAGTGTAAATAATTTGACACTCCACCTGTCTGTTATGGGCAGTGTTAAAATTTATTCGATCTGAAAGTTCCAAGGCTACAAAAAATAATTCTCTTCCTCATCACATGGTCAGCCAATTATATGACTGAATCATTTAAGAACAGACCAGATTTACTTATAATTATTATTATTATTTACGTTATAACCAACCGGGTTGGTATAGAGCAGCGGTTCCCAACCCGGGGTACGCGACGAACCAGTTAGGGGTACGCCGGAAATAAAGGGCAATGACGGACGTTGTTTTTCTGAGTAACTTGGTAAGGGTTATTGTACTGACAAGCTTAATACAAGCCCAGATTTAAGGCTTTATTTGTCTACATTTGAACCTGAATTCAAACAATTAAGTGCAACAAAACAGCCTCAAGGGTCACACTAAAAAAAGAGTTCTGAAGACGTTTCCTGGACTAATAATTTAGTTTCAATACATCACAATTTTCATGTTAGATTTTGTATTTACAAATTTTAAAAACATTTTGTGTTCGATGTGAGTTTTTTTCAAAGTTTAAAACTAATCTGTCTTGTCTTAGATAGAAAAACTATAATTATTATAACTCTGCCATTAATATTTTGATGTAAAATTAAGACCATACAAGAAATGTTCAGTTTTCAATAAAATATCTATTTTAAATGCTTGTTAACTTTCATTTTCCTTGGTTTAAATTTATATCTTAATTTGAACACACAATAAAACGTACAAGTGTAAGTTATAGCAGTATTTAAAAACTAACCAACGTATACTCACAGAAAAATACCATTATGATTATAAAAAAATAAATTTACATTATACAAAATATTTGGAAATAAATAAAAAACATATGAAAATATGCAAATTGATTAGAAATTAGCTAGTGATTAAATAGCCCCTACTTAGTGAAGTATTGTAGTTACAGTGATGTTACATTTTCGGGGCTACAATTTTAGTTAAAGATTCACCAAGGGGTACGGGAGAAAAAAAGGTTGGGAACTGCTGGTCTAGAGGTAACGTCGTCGCCAAAATCAACTGTTTAACAGGTGATTTTCGGAGACGACAGTTCCTGGTTCAAATCCTAGTAAAGGTAGTTACTTTTATACGGATTTGAATGCTAGACAGTGGTTACCGGTGTACTTTGATGGTTGAATTAACCATACTCTCTCAGGAATTTTCGGCCTAAGTCTGTACAAGACTACACCTCATTTACACGTCATACTCATCTCATCTCGTATCATCCTCATCTCATTGGGTCACGGAATTTCTTATTGTTCTTAATTGAACAGATTGCAACGTACACATATTAGGAATTAAAAAAAAAATCCGTTATAAACTACGCGAACGATTTCGGCCGGCCCGTTGGCGCAGTGGTTAGCGCAACTGGCTTCTACGCCGGGGTCCCGGGTTCGATTCCCGATCAGGCCTGGCATTTTTTCATCACTCATTTTCATCAATCACCCTTCTCACCGTCTGCATTAGCAGAAATTGCAAAACAGTCGGACGTTAAACAAAAAAAAAAAATACGTGAACGATCGATTACAAATCAGGAACTATAAAAAAATAAGAATGTTTTTACACTATTGTGTTTTTGTGTTTACAAAAAAATTTGTTTTCTAAGCAGGAACTGTTAAGAAGAGATCCGTTCTGTTAAGAAAACTGTTCTGAACCCGAACTGATCACTTTGTCAGTTCTTAACACGTTGCAGAAGGATTACGGAAATAATGTTCACTTTGCTGAAATAAACCGCATTGACAATCAATATTTTTTTATGATTCTAAAAATACCGATCGGTTAAGAAAGCGGTCGTTTCTCTGGAAGTTTTTACAACATTACTCAACAGACCAATATTTCCCTTCTAATTTTGACGTAGTAAAACAAGATTTAACTAACGTAATTAGATTGTTACATTCACTTACTACTAGGTATTGATCTCGAAAATATAAGTTACTACAAAAACAAAAACTGGCCGCCTCCGTAGCGTAGTGGTAAGCGCATTGGTCTGCCTGCCACACGGAGGTCCCGGGATCGATTCCCGGCTTTTGTTTTAAATAATTTTTTTAAAAATTCCTTACTTTTAACAAAATGTCAACGCTAATATCCAATGAACGAAACCAACAACTGCATATTTATTATTTAAAAAAAAAAACCTGTTGTTTAACATTCACGCGACTTTCTCTTGCCAATGCAGATAATGACCAATATAACCTTATGTTTAAACATGAATAAACAATGTAAAATATCACCTATTTTTAATAAAAGAGTGCAGTGAATGACCAAAATGAAAATCAACCTCAGTAGAACTTAAAAACGCGGAAAATCACTAATTCATATAGTAAAAGAATCCCATTTTTTTTTAAACGCGAGCGAGTGTTAAAATGACTCAAAAATGAAAAATCGAATGAAGTTTAAACTGGAACATAAGTTTGGTATTACGAGACACGAACATTTTCATCAAAATTCCGACAAAATGATCAAACGGTAGACCCGACATGAATACTTTCATTAAAATTGGTCAACCAGAAGTAGTTTATTCGTTTAATTTTTCACGTTTTTGTAATTTTCTCAAAACACCTACAATTCTTTTTTTTAATAACTTCATTAACTACTTTTTTGTGCTTTATATAAGACATGGTAAGCGGCAAGTCCGCTGAATTTTGAGAGGGGGCTGGGCTCTCATGGTAAAAACTGTTCTTTTTTTTTAATCATGAGGCCTTAATATGCATTGTAGAACAAAAGTGTAGACTACATTTATAATTTGTAGAAGTTGTAGGTAATTACTAAACCTACAATTTTTATTTCAATCAAACACTTTTGTCGTAAAATGCATACTAAAGCTGAAATCTTAAAAAAAACTATTTTTACAGATTTTCATGGAAAAACAGAAAACTACTAATTACCGCTAAACTAAGTGTTGAACAAAAAAATGTTTGATTACAAAAAAAAATAACTGTAGATTTTAAATTATTTTATAACTTTCTTTTCTTTGTTTATTTAACGTCGCTTCAACTACAATGGTCATTAGCGACGACGTTGAGTTGTAACTGTGAAGGATGAAATGACTTTTTTTGTAACGTATGAAAATATGCTGTGCCTGAGTGGGATTTGAACCCAAGACCGTATGATGAGAGGCGAGCACGTTACCAACAACGCCAATGCGGCCGGCATAAATTTTTTTTTATTGAGTGTTTATTATATACATTTTGCGCTAAAATGCATATTAAGCCGCAGTCTTAAAAACAAACATTTTTTTCTACGAGAGCACAGCCACCCCAAGAATTTCAGCAAACATGGCGCCTACCTTACCTAGTAGAGCATACGAAATGTAGTAAACGAGGCGATTTTTTAAAAAAATCGTAGGAGCCATTTTTGAGAAAATCGCAAAAAAGTGAAAAATTACACGAATAAACTACTACTTCCGGTTGACCGATTTTGATGAAAATGTTTGTGTCGGGTCCTCTAGTAATAGTCTTAACTTAAGTTTAAAGTTTCGACTTCGTACGATGTTCTGTTCTTGAGATATTTTGTTTGCAAAGCCACGCGCGCGCGCACACACACAGACCTGATTATTGTTAAAAATATGTTTTTTTTTGTTCAGAGAGTCAGAAACATGTAGATACGATGAAAACTCAATTTCGAAAAATCGACATGAAAACAATACCTTCCTTCCTACATATGTCATATCGGCAAGAGAAAGTAAAAAATTTACGACTTTTATTTCAAGTGGTATTTGTTATAGAGCTTAGTTTAGTATCAATTAGCGTTTTTCTATATTTTGCTCATCAAAATCCAAGTCAAACAAAAATGTTGATTTTCGTTAAGTCTCATTCACTCATGATTAAATGTAGGTTATGGTTTTCATTTTTTTTATCACTGTACCCAGGAGACTTTAAAAGGGAGTACAGAACAAGTCAAGATAAAACTGATAAGTCTAAATTATTTTAACAATACATCAAATTCATTTCTTACCAATAATTTATTACCGCTACAAACTTGGCTCAATAATCATGTCAACCCACGGCAATAGAATATCCTGTAATAGAATATCAAATACCCTGTAATACAATATATATATAAATTATGGGTAATAGAATATCTATTGCCCTGATGTCAACCAACCCCATTTATATCAAAATAATACACATTTTGCCTCAATATTTAAATACAAGTTTATACAATTTCAACCAAAAACTATTAAGAAAGGAATTCGGGTACACAGTAAAATATTGCATCAATGAAATACTTTTTTAGCTTTTTTAAACAAACTTAAATTACCACAACTTTTTAGTTTCCTCTTGCCTATAATATAGGTAACTTTCCTTCCTATTTATTCATCTTATGAATATAGTATAGGAAGTATTGTTTTCATGTCGATTTTTCCTGGATATAGCCTACACGTTTTTAGCCCCCTGTACCCAAAAAAACATGTTTTTAGCGCTGTGTGTGTGTGTGGGTGTGTGTGTGTGTGGGTGTGTGAACAGAATATCTCAAGAACGGAACATCCTACGAACTTGAAACTACTAGCGGACCCGACACGAACATTTTCATCAAAATCGGTCAACCGGAAGTAGTAGTTTATTCGTGGCCATTTTTCACTTTTTTGCGATTTTCTCAAAAACGACTCCTACGGTTTTTTTAAAATCGCCTCATTAACTAGTTTCTACCCTAGCTACAAGATAGGATAGGCGCTATGTCTGCTGAAATTCTTGAGGAGGCTGTTTCCTCGTAAAAAAATGTTTTTTTTTACGATTTCGGCTTTAATATGCATTTTAGCACAAAATGTATACAATAAAAGTTGCAGAGAATTTAAAATCCTACAACTTTTATTTAAATTTTTTTTACATAACGCTTAGTTTAGCGGTAATTAGCTATTTTCTGTTTTTTTCTCACGAAAACGTGTAAAACAAATCGATTTTTTTTAAAAGATATTTCAGCATTCGTATGCATTTTAAGACAAAAGTGTACACAATCAAATTTATAGGAAATTAAAAGATTTACAACTTTTATTTAGAGTACTTTTCTCTACAGAGTCTAGTTTAGCGTGAAAGAGTGATTTTCCGTATTTTTAAGCCAAACTGAGGTTGATTTTCATTGTGCGTCTTTCACTCATGATTAAAATAAGGTTATGTTTTTCGTCGTTAGGTTTCTGTTTATTTCTAATGTTTTATTGCAAATGTTAGGTTACATTGTTCATTTTTGTATTGACAAGAGACAGTTGTGTGATTGTTCCACACCAGATTTTTAAAGTTTATAGCAATTTATTGATTGATTTTCTACTAGAAAGAGTACGTTTTTGTTCAAACAGTTTAGTGTTGTGATTAATAGCATAGTAATCAATAAGTCTGATTCTTGTGTAGTGGTTGTAGACATTTAAACTCTGTTAAAAGGTAATTTGCTTTACGTACATTATCCCTTCAAAGATGTAACAAGGAAGGAACTGTAAGCAATCGATAATTATCTGTAATAGCAAGATAAAGTCGTGTGAGCGTTGCACACCAGATATTTTTATTACATATATGTTGTTTAGGTCATCAGTCAAAAGGCTGGTTTGAACCTCTAGAGGTTTTACGAAGTAAAACGCGGAGTGAAGTGGTTTACAATTGCCTTCCTCACCGCGGTGTCAAGAATGCTTATCAGCATGCCAGGCCCTCTGAAAACCATCTTCTTTCCACGCTGCAAATCACATCTTCACTTCATTCACCTAGCTGTATAATGAAATCCATTGCTTTCACAGGAGATAACTCTGATTAGTGTCGTTAACACATCTAACTCTTCTGTTCTTAAATGATTCAGTCATTTAATTGGCGGACAGTGATAAGAAACAGAACTATTTTTTGTAGCCCTGGAACTAGTAGATCGAGTGAAAATAATTTAACACTCCGCCTGTCTGTTGTGGGCATGATTAGGCTACAAATATAAAACTTCTATATCATAAAAATATTGGTAATTTTTTTTTTAATGTCAAAGAGAAATGTATCAATGTCAGTCATTATGGTTCAGTATTACGTGACCGGATTTTAGTTTGCCTTCATTTTATTTTATTATTACGCCTATTAGTAAGTAGGTATTGCAGCTGATGTTTACACTAGCAATAGAAAACACTGCAAATGCATGTACTATCGGCAAAGTCCTTGAGTAAATATGGATAGAGTTAAGTGAATAATAAGTGACGTAATAAACATGATTACACCAGAATCAAATAACATCAAATTACTTAGATTAAGTACAACACACAAAATTTGGTGTGAAAAATTCTAGACAGAATTTCTATTGCCAAAGTAAATAATGAAAAATAATAATCTACTATCGGATTTTTACTTTCTCTTGCCTATATAAATATGTATAGGAAGGAAAGTATTGTTTTCATGTCGATTTTTCGAAATCGAGTTTTCACCGGATCTACACGTTTTCAGACCCCCTGAATCCAAAAAACATGTTTTTAGCGATTGGTCTGTGTGTGTGTGAACAGAACATCGTACGAACTGGAAACTTTAAGTTACGACACCACTACCGGACCCGACACGAACAGATTCATCAAAATCGGTCAACCGGAAGTAGTAGTTTCTTCGTGTCACTTTTCACTTTTTTGCGATTTTCTCAAAAATGGCTCCTACGATTTTATTTTAAATCGTCTCATTTACTAAATTGTTCGTGCTTTACAAGATAGGGTAGGTGCCATGTCTGCTGAAATTCTTGGCAAGAGAAAGTCCTGTGAGTGTTTCACACCAGATTTTTTTTTTAATTTTCTAAAACTTTAATTATACCTGTAGACACATTCCGTAAAATTATACTATATACCAGTTTACCACAGATTTTTTGAAAATCTTCACCTATTATTTTTGAAGACACGAGCCACCAATGAATTGAAGTAACCTAATTGTAATTTGTTAGAAGTCTAAGCTTAATAACTAATTTTAATTATTTATTAAAGTTTTACTTTAATTTAATTTAAGTACCGCACCAACAAACTTAAACTAGCACAAAAACTCACATGGTCATATCATATAAAAGGAAATTGCTGTCCATAAAAGTCAAATTACGCCTTTACAATACTGTTTTGTAACCCGAAGTCACTTACGCCAGCAAAACTCTTTTCAGGTTGAACACCAAATCCACAACTGGCAATCGCCAAAAAAATTGATAAGACGAATATTAAGGACCATTCTCAACTTTAAAAATCATTCCTACGGAAAATGGTGGCTTCTGCCCAACAACAAACATACTCGTACAATACCAAGAAAACGAACAGATAACAGACACAATGAGAAAAAGACGATTGTCATTCTTCAGCCATTTAATCAGGATGGCAGAAACAAGGCTCGTCAAGAAACTTCTCGATCAGCTCATGCAATACAAATCACAGAATGGCTGGCTACAGGAGATAAACAACAATCTTAACACCCTAGGAAAAACGTACAACATAATTCTGAGATGAGAAGGTAGAACAATACTCGGGGACCCAAAAATTCAATTTCCACTAATAACCAGAAAAGTTTGACAATATAACACAACTGACGAGCAGAGGACTACCTTTAATGAACAAAGGTACAAAACTATTAAAAAACATTATGCCAGAGAAGTCCAGAGAGCTAAATGTAAAAAAACTGCTGAAGTTCTTCATAATTCACCAAATCTAAACTCAGCAATATGGGAAATAATTAATAAGAATCGAGGTGTAGTTAGCAACAAAAGTTTTACTGACATACCTAATATTGTTAACAAAAACAATGAACTTATAGAGAATGGTATAGAAATTTGTAATTATTTTAACAAATATTACCAGGAAGTAGCTTTAAAACTTAAACAACAGATTAGGGAAACAGTGGGATGTTATGATCCAAAAGGTAACAAGGTAGTTAATCAATTCTTATTTAGCCTAGTTTCAAGGGAGGAATTAGAATCGGTTATTGATAGTTTGAAAAGTAAGAAAACATGTGGGTTAGATGGGATTTCTAGTATAATTGTTAAAGAATGTAAACATCTTTTAATTACTCCTCTCCTTCATTTGATTAACTTCTCACTTGAAGCAGGTGTATTTCCAAACAAACTGACGGAGGCAAAAATATTGCCTATATTTAAGAATGGAGATAGCCAGTTAGTTGAAAATTATAGACCCATAAGTATTTTAAACACAATCAGTAAAATTTTTGAAAAGGTAGTATTTATTAGGTTAATCAGTTTCTTGACTGAAAACCTAATCATCTCAGAGGATCAGCATGGTTTCCAAAAAGGTAGATCAACTAAAACGGCAATTGTTTCACTTGTGGAGCAAGTAGTTGATATATTGGACACCGGGGAGAAAGCATTGGCAGTGTTTCTGGAGCTGAGTAAAGCTTTCGATTGTGTTGATCATGAAATTTTATTGAAAACACTAGAGTCATTAGGCGTTAGGGATGTAGAGTTGAAATGGTTTCAATCTTACCTTATTAATAGATTACAGTGTGTGGAGTTAACTAGGGTTGTTAGAGGGAAACTTACAAAAGTTGTATCTGGAAAGCTTGAAGTCAAAGCAGGCGTTCCACAGGGGTCAGTTTTAGGTCCAATTCTGTTTCTATTGTACATTAATAGGTTACCAGAAGTCATACCTAATGGCAGAGCTTTGTTGTTTGCTGATGATACTTCAGTAATCAGTAACAGTTCACTGGTAGATGCTCTTGAAGTAAATACACATGTTAACATAGAGTCCGTAGTGCAGTTCTTGAATCAAATGTTATTAACAGTTAATGGGAAAAAGTGTCAGTACTTGCAGTTCAAAAATAAACATAACGTTAAAGAAAGTAGAGAAGTGGATATATTTATTCATAATAATAGTTTAGAGCATGTAGAAACAGTGAAGTTCCTGGGCGTATCTCTAGATAGATCTTTGTCTTGGGACTTCTATATCAATCAAGTTTGTAGTAAAATATCATCTGGGGTATTTGCACTAAAACAAATCGCCAGATTAAATGATAAAAAATTACTAATGGCAGCTTATCATGGCCTCATTCTGTCTCATATCCGGTATGGTATTTTAGTATGGGGTAATTCTAGCATGGGTAATATGAATAGGGTTTTTAAAATTCAAAAGAAAGCTATTAGGTGTATGGTGGGAGCTAACCAGCTAACCTCATGCAGGCCACTATTTAAGGAGCTTAAATTGCTTACAGTTCCCTGTCTCTACATTTTTGAGGTGATTATGTATGTTAGGCAAAATCATTTTATGCAGAATTTAAATGTTCACAATCATAACACGAGAAACAGGAATGATTATTATGTGGCTAATCACTCCACAAAATTGTTTGAACAAAAACCTACTTATGCAGGGAGAAAATTCATAAATAAATTACCCCAATCTTTAAAGTGTTGTGAGGATTTGAATTCTTTTTAAAGGAATTCAAATTTTTTTTAAAGAAATTTAAAAAATTACTTGATCGGTGAAACTTTTTATAGCGTACAAGAATTTCTTTCTTGATAGTAGTGATACTATTTCTTGATAGTAGTGATTTCTTATATGTATTTCAGGTGTTACATCTGACGACATGGCCTCCTCCTGGAGTCTCCAGGGCGAAAAAAAAAAAAAAAAAAAAAAAAAAAAAAAAAAGGAGGGCCAGATCTGAGAATATGAAGATGTGGGGTAGAAGAAAGCAAGTCAAAAGATTTGCTAAAGACTAAAGTTGGCTATAATGCTCCAATTGGGGCTCAAAAAAGAAAAAAAATTTAGTATTTTAATAATTATTTAATTATATTAATAGTGTCTATAAAATAATTGTTATAAGTTAGAACAAAATCTGTTGGTTATTTATTATAACAAATCCCGAACGAATCTAGGCTTAGTTGCTACAAAACTGATCTCAACTGTGAAAGAACCGTTACATTGAAAAATTAAATTTAATATACAACTTAATTACTTCTATCATTAGATCTTTTTTTAATAATATATGACACATTACACAGGGGTTCTACAATTATAAAGCTATTAACTTAAATTACGTAATAAATTTTACATACCTATTTAACTGCATTTATTAAATAGATAATTACTCTGGTATACCACTCCACCCAAACCCAGAGAAAATATTATTAACTTTCCCGGTAATGGGAAGGGAGAAGAACGGGTAATTTTAGAATTTACTTCACATGTTTAGTGTATAATTACCAAAGTAAAAACAATTATTGTATAATATTCTTAATTCAGTTCAACAGCTGTTAGGTTCAAGATTGTAAAGTACCCATTTATCATTTCACTTAACGTGGAAAAAAGTTCAGTAATATTAATAATAAAACTTAAAAGGGCAATTTGAAGGGTTAAGATCCCAGGTTGGACTCCTCACAAGACCTGAATACAATACATGGTTCCACTTTTACCATGTTTAAAACAAATATTGGTTTAAGGGTTGAACACCACTTTCAACCTCTTACAGGTACATTTTTTTAATCGTTAAGGGATAATTTTCGATCCCAGGTTGGACTCCTTACAAGACCTGAATACAACACATGGTTCCACTTTTACCATATTTAAAACAAATATTGGTTTAAGGGCTGAACACCACTTTCAACTCCTAACAGGTATATCTTTTTAATCGTTAAGGGATAATTTTTTAAGTGCACTGTAGGTAACATCGCCACCAAGTTTCAGCCATCTACCTCGTCTATAACTGAGTAAACTGAAAATATTGATTTAAGGAATGTATGTTGAACCATTTTCAACCCCTTAAAGGTAAATTTTTGAAATCGGCGCTTTTTTATCTCATTTATGATTGAAGATACTGCAGAATCAGGTATTGGATCAACAGCGAGGAGTAATTTTTTTAGCATCACTATACACAACATCGCCACCGAATTTCAGTTACCTAATTCGTCCAGAACTTAATAAATAAAAAATATTGGTTTTAAGTGTTGAATAACCTTTTCAGGTTCGTTTTGGAACTATAGTCACAAGTTTTCCCTCATTTGCAACAAGGGGAAAAGGGGGAAAAGCATCAGTGCGAATGCGCGACTGCTTTACTTTTAGTACAACAAACATAACAACTTATACTATACCCAGAATATATACAGTATATCGCAAAACCTTTTTTAGGTTAACTGTACGAATATAACTCTTTGTTACCGTAAACAGAAATATCGGTTTCTCAAAAACTTGGTCGAACTATTCACAGTGCAGAACAAAATCTAATATGCAATGTAATAAAATGTTGTGAAGTTGAAGCTAAACAAAAGTGCCTATCCGTGGTTCTTAACAAAAGCCGTGAGTGAGCAGCTAACTATTGTGATGTTTCTCTTTCCACAATTCGAAGAATAAAGAAGGAACTTAAGGACATGAAGAAGCCATTCTTTAACAGTTTTTTGACACCTGGTAAAAAAAGAAAACGGTTAGGTAGATACTAGAGAGACTGATAATGAAAACGCCGGTGACAGCAATAGTAAAGAAGGCAATTCATTCGTAATTACAGTAAATCAAACATTTCTAGTCATGTAATTAAGCTATAAGCAATATTACGGGTCATATTTATTCCTTATAGGTAAGGTTTATGAAGAAAACATTTTCTCGGAATAAATTACAGCTTACAAAATGTATGTAGAAACTGCACGGTAGTGAAATGTACGAGTAGTGTCTCACTGTTGAGGTTGGCAGCACTGCAAATATTTCACTTCCCTTCCTCACAGCCCATACAAACGCAAAAGGCAATCTCGTGACGTTACTATCTATAACTCGTCTGGTACCTAATAAATAAAAAATTTTATAGTTGAACTACAAGTAGACTAACATCTCCACCGAGTTTCAGCCATCTAGCTTGTCCGGAACTTAGTAAACAGAAAATATCAGTTTAATGGTTGAACAAACTTTTCAACCCTTTAATGGTGGAAAATAAAAATTTTTTATATTTAACTTTTCTTTTTACTTTACAGGGAATATTCCCTCCAAGTTTCAGCTTTCTAGTTATTGTGAAAGAAGGAAAATTAGTGATAAGTGATCAGTTGTCAGTCAGTAAGGGCTTTTCAATTTATACGAGGGGGTACCCAAAAGTATCCGGAATAGCTCTGCTGTGGGCGGAGCTTGTGCAGTACAATTTCCCGCCACTAGGCTGCTTGTAGCGCTACTCATTGCCAGTTCAATGCCATTTTGTTCGTTGATCTAGCTTGTTCTGTTCTCGTGCAGTGATTGTTCTCGCTAGTGCTGTTTTGTGCTCGTGTCGTTTTTCATGATGGCAAGTTTTAATGAACAACGTGCGGCTGTGAAATTTTGCTTCTTGCTCGGTAAAAACGCCGCGGAAACAGTTGTAATGTTGAACACAGCTTACAAAGGCGACGCTATTGGAAAAACCCAAGTGTACGAGTGGTTTTTGCGCTTTAAAAATGGCGACATGTCGATTGAGAACAAACCTCGTTCTGGACGACCGTCGACTTCCCGAACAGACGAAAACGTTGTGAAAGTGAAAGAAATTGTACGAACAGACCGACGACAGACCATTGACCAAATATCACAGGTTAGTGGGTTATCTTGGAGCTCAGTCCAACGCATTTTAACAGAAGACTTGACAATGAAAAGAGTCGCTGCCAAGTTTGTGCCTCGGGTTCTGACAGACACTCAAAAGGAACGTCGAATTGAAACGTGTAGTGATTTGAAACAACAGCTTGAAACTGATCCAGATTTCATGTCAAAGATCATTACGGGTGACGAGTCTTGGTGCTATGGGTACGACCCAGAAACCAAACAACAATCCAGTCAATGGAAGACTTCATTATCACCCCGACCAAAAACAAGTCGTCAAGTCAGATCGAACATCAAAACAATGCTGATTTGTTTTTTTGATGTGAGGGGAATTGTCCATTCAGAGTTCGTTCCACCAGGCCAGACGGTAAATCAAGCTTTTTATCTTGAAGTGTTAAGAAGACTACGAAACAGCATTCGTCGTAAAAGACCTAATTTGTGGCAGACAGGGGACTGGGTTTTCCACCACGACAACGCGCCTGCACACACGGCAATCTCGGTTACCCAGTTTTTGGCGAAAAACGGCATGGTTTTGCTACCACACGCACCGTACTCACCCGATCTGGCTCCGTGTGATTTTTTCTTGTTCCCACGCATGAAAAGGGGCATGAAAGGTCTCCGATTTAACAACGTTGATGATGTCAAGAAAAAAACGACGGATGAGCTGGCAGCCATCACTGAAGAGGAGTACAAAAATGTTTTGAACAGTGGAAGCACCGGTGGGACAAATGTATTAGTTGTAATGGAGAGTATTTTGAAGGAGATAAGGTTCTTTTGTAAAAAAATTAAAAATAAATAGTTTTAAAAAATAATTCCGGTTTCTTTTGGGTACCCCCTCGTATACAGAAAAAAATGGAATGATTCACAAATTCTAAAAGAAGCTATATAAATACCTGCCCATATAAGCAAACAACAAACAATCTTAACTCTATACAGTATCCTTGCAAACAACATTGGTAAAACATTGTTCAATTATAAAATGAACCATTATCTGTTTTATAATTATTACATTGCACTACCCTATCACTTCAGAATAGATAACAAGGCCAAGATCTATTACAAGTACAACAATACAAGCAGCATTTAAAACTGGTTATCATTTGATACCAAGCGTATTTATAGATTTTTAATACTCATACATTGAACTGGTTTTATTCCAGACTCTAACTCAAAACTGGAACGATTATTTTGGTTTTTGAACATAAAAAGTAAATATTCTTAGTCTGATAAAACTAGACGACTGGTGGTGTGTGTGTGCATTAACACAGATAGACATCCTTATGAAAAACCCTTATTTGGCTTAAAGGGTATCACGAAACATGAAGATTGCAGGTTTTCAAAATGTTTAATCATCACAGAACCTCCAACAGTAACTAAATTACCAGGAGTCATGAAGACGGACTTCTTCACCATGTCGAAGCTATACAGCTACTCAACAATTCAGATCTAAATAGTTGAGGCTTTCTCACGTGAAACCATTTGAACTATTGTAATGAACAACATTAAGTTATTAAGTCGTTATTTAATAGTTACTTGTATATATTTTTAAGTGTTAAGTAAATATCAGAAATTAGTAAATATTGGAAACAGTGTACCTATTAGAATATATCAAACATATATAAGAACTACTAGTAGGTAAGTTCTTAGATTAATTAAGTTAGAATAAAATTGTTAGTCTTACACTATGCCCAAAACGGGCAGGTGGAGAGTTATTTTAATTGCACTCTATCTGTTTGGTCCAGGGCTAAAAAAATAGTTCTGTTTCTTATCACATAGTCAGCCACTTATATGACTGAACTATTTAAGAACAGAAGAGGTAGAGGTGTAAAAGACACTAGTCAGAGTTATCTCCTCTGAGAGTAATGAATTTCACTATGCAGCCAGACCCTGTGGTGAATTAAGTGAAGGTGTCATTTGCAGGGTGGAAAGTGAGTGCTTTTCGGAGGGCCTGGCATGTTGATAAGCATACTCTTTCAACTCAGTGAGGAAGGCAATGGTAAACTACCTTACTCCTCGTTTTTACTTAGTAAAACCTCTAGAGGTTCAAACCAGCCCTTTGGCTGTTGACCTAAACAACAACAGTCTTACACTAGTTACAATAGATATAAAAATATAATAATAATAAAAAAGTAACTAAATTACAACTTTATATGAACATCAGGTCTTCAAAGGATGCTGGAATGGCTGAATAGAATTAGTTGGAATCACATACTTTATGCATAAACTTAAATAAAACAAAATTTATGGACTTATAAAAAACTAAGAATGATGTAATAAATTTTAAAAATAAAAATTTTAAACTTGTGTGATGATACAAAATTATTATTATTATTATAAAAATCTTTGTCTTAATGTCATGGATTACACCTTCCAACCTGTTCTGACTTCTTTGCCAATCTTTTTACGATCTACCAACATCTTTTTGTCCAGCAGGTAAGTACCCTAATGCCCGATTCACCCATCTATCTTCACTCATGTATATTAAATTTTCCTCCCACTTCTCTATATCGGTCAAGTGTTTAATGCCGGCCGCATTGGCGAAGTTGGTAACGTGCTCGCCTCACATCATGCGGTCTTGGGTTCAAATTCCATTCAGGCACGGCATTTCCATACGTTACAAAAATCATTTCATCATTCACCGTCTGCGTTAGCAGTAATTGCAGAACAGTCGGATGTTAAACAAAAAAAAATAGTGTTTAATAGAGGGGAAACATTTAAATGTTTCCCCTCTAGTTGTAAAACTAAAACCCACAGAATCCTGACGTTAGAACGAAGAATCCTTAGAACCTGTATTGGTAAGAGAATATACAAAGATAATAGTTGGAGACTGCTACCAAATAATGAAGTCTATAAAATTTCGGAGCCAATACTAGACACAATTAGGAAAAAACGAATCTCCTTTTTGGGCCATATCCTTAGAACACCGGAGAACAGAGTACTTAGACGACTTATTGAAAGTGTCTGGGATTTTAAAATCGGTTTGAACTGGACGAAGGAGGTCAAGGAGGACTTGGAAAGGTTTGGGTTGACGCTGGAGGATGTGAGGTTCAAGTCTGAAAGTTATAGAGGGTTGAAGGATCTGGCTTTGGAACTGGAAACCAAGACTAGAAGAGTGCAGAGGGTGACGGAAGAACTCCGGGCTCAGAGATCACAAAGAATGAGGGAATACTGGGTAAAGATCAGGGCTCAGAGATCGAAGTAGAGTCTTTCATGTTGTGGCTGAAGTGGTCCATTGTGGCCTCACAAGTGAAAAAAAAAAAAAAAAAAAAAAAAAAAAAGAGGGGAAACATTTAAATGGGCCCGGATCATTTTCTTATTTTTAATGTGATCCCTCAAACTACACCCCTGAACTCTTCTCAAGAATTACATTTCCAGCACCTGGATCTGACGTTCATCCTTCTTGCCAAGTACACAGGACTCACTATCGTACAGAAATACTGGAACAGCTAGAGTCTTATAAAACTTTAACTGGGTATCTTTCCAAACTCTTTTACCCAATGACAGCGCTATTGCCCCACATATAGGCCTATATCGAACGCGATTCAGTCTTACAAAAAAATCTAACAAGATTTTTCTCATAGGCTCATGCACTCGAAGGTTTAAAGATAATTTGATTGGAGGAAAATTGAAAGATTTAAAGATCGTCTGATGCAGCACAAAGCAGAAGAGATAGATGAAAACGAAAAAGGAGACACAAACAGATACGAATAAAATAATTATGGCAGAGGCGAACACTATAAAATTAGTATGTCGTGCTTGAAAGGAATTGGGAGAGGAAAAATGGTTGGCATTATCTTCTTTGAGACATAGTGGGTAGGTGTTATCAAAAATATTCTATGATACCAGAGTACACATAAAACCGTTGAAAAAAGATAATAATGAAATCAAATAAAAATACTTAAAAGATAAAATGTGAGATATTCTACAAGTACTTTACAATAAAATCGATAAAAAAATAAATTATACATGATAAAACAACATCTGAAAATAAAATTCTTTATTTAAGCACTAAGGGTAAGTGCACAGTGAACGCTGATCGCAGGTTGCTGGTCGCTTACAAGCGGGAGCCTGCTAGTAAGAATAGGCCATTATATTTTAATCGGACGTCTCACAGTAAACGCTAGTGGAGAAAGCTGCACGCTGGTCATCTGCACATAACAGCTCACTGGTTTGTTTTGCAAACCTGCCTGCTGCTTGCTTGCAGGTTGCTAAGTGTACTTGGCATCGTATAATATGTATTCATAAATAATAACAACTTGTTAATTAATTTTTAACATAGGTTTATAAAACTAACTTTAAAAGATTATTACTGCCCAAACAATGCTTTATAGTTTATAATATTGAATATTGGTAGTCAAAAAGTTCAAAGTAATCACAAATCTTTCTTCCGGTAATATTGGTTGCTTGTGCAAGTTTCACCATTATTTTTGAAAACAAGTTCTATTTTAGACAATATAAAATTAAACGTTTCCAGAGTCATTCACATGTATTTAAAAAAACCTGTCTCTATCCTTTTTTTTAATTGCAGAAAAAGATGATTATGCCAAACAATTTTCTGTTCTTACTAATGTCACTAACAGTATCCTCTTTAAATGATAATAATTTCGTGGAAACGTTTTCCATTAGAAATAATTTATCACTGCTGCTACTGGATCTCATGTTGAATACCGACAAGTGAATGAAGATTAAGCGCGTAGTTACAAGCTCCCACTATGCGCGTTCACCACCGTGAATCAGTACCAACGACCAGCATTCACTGTGCCCTTACCCTAATACTTAGTGAAACACACAAAAATCTACTAGACAAAAATTTTTAACAGCGAGAACTTTATGAAATGGAAGGATGAAAACTGGATGGTCACCGAGTTTGGAACAATGCCAAATGATAACAACAAAGAACTTTCTGAACAAAAACAATACAATTTTTTCACAAAAAGATTTTATAATTTTCCCATCTTATTCTATGATTTTTCTTAACGTCAAAAATAATGATGATAGATGGAAATAGACAGCAGTCCTAGGGTGTTTTGAGAGGGGGAACATTTGGGGGGGGGGGATATTACCCTCTGATTTAACACTTTTCGGTAATATAGAAGTTTGCAATTCCCTAATAACGGTGGAAAATTTAGTCTTCACATGTATACATTTTTATACTAATTTTATTAAACGTTTTCCAGTGTATTCTTTAAAAATATATAATACTAAAAAACCTACCAAATATACAATACATGACTTTCACGTGATAAAAAAAATTAAATAAATCTTTTTACGTATCATGTATCCATCATTAGTCGCAAACTGTCATTGTCATGACAAACTGACGAAAGGATGTATACATATTGCAACTGATATAAAGGATACAAAGATTAAAAAAAGCCAGACCTGACTGGAAATCAAACCAAGGACTCCTGGCATAGATAGAAGCCATCCATATTTGCACTAACCACTACATCAACTTACGAAAAATAAAGAATTTAATTCTGTTCACTTGTTCCTATAAGGTAGAAAGAAAGTAACTCTTTCAGTCAATAAATATTATTTTTAATTCCCCAAATAAATATAATTCTGAAAATCTGCTTGCTTGTTTTTGAAGAAACAAGTGAATAGCTCGATAAATAGCAACCAAATTGAGATTTTAAAGAACAGAAATAAATAAATCTAGTGTGAAACACTCACACAACTTTCTCTTGCCAATGCAAATAATGAACAATATAACCTAAGTAATAAAACATTAGGAATAAACAAAAAAAACTAACCTCAATAAACATGACCTAATTTTTATCATGAGTGAAAGACGCAAAATGAAAAACACCCTCAGTTTGGCTTAAAAATACGGAAAATCTCTCTTTCACGCTAAACTAGGCTCTGCCGAGAAAAATGTTTAAAATAAAAGTTGTCGATCTTTCAATTTCCTATAAATTTGATTATATACTCTTTTGTCGTAAAATGCATTCTAAGGCAAAATCGTAAAAAAATCGATTTTTTTATACGTTTTCATGAGAAAAAAAGAAAATCACTAATTACCACTAAACTAAGCGTTATACAAAAAAGTTTGAAATAAAAGTTGTAGGATTTTACATTCTCTACAACTTTTATTACCTATATACATGTTTGCACTAAAGTGCATATTAAAGTCGCAATTTTAAAAAAACAATTTTTTTACAAGAAAACAACCTCTCCAAAAATTTCAGCAGACATGGCGCCTACCCTATCTTGTAAAGCTTAAATAATTTAGTAAATGAGGTGATTTTAAAAAAAGTCGTAGGACCCGTTTTTTAAAATATCGCAAAAAAGTGAAAATTTACACGAATAAACTACTTCTTCCGGTCGACCGATTTTGATGAAAATGTACGTGTCGGGTCTGGTAGTGATGTCTAACTTAAGTTTTAAGTTTCAAGCTTGTATGATGTTCCGTTCCCGAGATATTCTGTTCACACGCACACACACAAACCAATCGCTAAAAATATGTTTATTTTGGGTTCAGGGGGTCTGAAAATGTGTAGATCCAGTGAAAACTCGATTTCAAAAAATCAACTTGAAAATACTTTCCTTCCTATATATTCATTTGGGCAAGAGAAAGTAAAAAGGGCCTGATCATATTACCATAGGAAGATGTAAAATAAAATCAAGAACCACTAAAGGGTTTTATTAAAAACAATGGAGTAAAAATTATGAGACTACACCATTCAAAAGCACGATCTGAGGGAAAATATTTTGAATGCCCATATGATTTTTTTTAAATTATATCAAAATAAGTAGGATTTTTTTTTAAGTTAGACTACAATTTACACATATCAAATATAATGTAAATTGTGATAGATGACAATAAATTACGAAAGAATCACACACCTGACTTAGAATTAAACCCTTTGGCATAGATGCCAGTTGCACTGACCACAAGGAGTTGCATGAGGAGAGAGGATGGTTTTGGACAGGAGAGAGTAAATTTAGAACTTGGCTGGATACTCTAAAATTATAAGGGAACATAAGGAGTGAAGCCAAATGAAAGAAGATTATTGCCCAAATTTTTACAGACCATATGTACTTACTAAAGAAAAACAATTTTGTTTTTTGAAATTTCAGAATAGATATGGAAAGTTATTAGGTTAAATTACAGTTAAGCGATTCTGGTACGGTAATATATTAGGCTTTTAACAAATGGAAAATATTTTAATTTATTGTATACTTCAACAGCCGAAAGGCTGGAGTGAGGTGGTTTACTAATGCCTTCATCACTGAACTGAAAGAGTACGCTTATCAGCACGCCAGGCCCTCCGAAAAGCACCTACTTTCCACCCTGCAAATGAAACCTTCACTTCATTCACCACAGGGTCTGGCTGTATAATGAAATTCATTACTCTCAGAGGAGATTTTACACCTCTACCTCTTCTGTTCTTAAATAGTTTAGTCATAATTGGCTGACTATATGATAAGAAACAGAACTATTTTTTGTAGCCCTGGAACCAGCAGATGGAGTGCAATTAATTAATTTAACACTCCACCGGCCCATTATGGGGAATTTAATTTATTATTTACACTTAAACACTTACGAAGTTAAGTAAACTTGTCAAAACATAATTTATACAAGACCCTAAACATAAAATAACAAAAACATAAAAAAATTTGTTCAAATTTAACTAACACAAAAATTATTAATTAAATTCGCACTTATAATGAAAATATTTCGCTTAAGGAAGGTCTCAACGCCCTATCTCTACCATGTTAACATTTTTATTTTTTTTTATCTTTAATTATTTATTTACAACAGTGAAATTTTACAACAAGCAAATGTGATGAATATGATACCTAATAATGTAAATGACATGATAGGCATGAGAGGGGTAGGGCTCCCATTGATGCCTCCCCAAGAATGAAATTTGTATATCAAATTAGCAGGTCTCTACTCCAGCGTCTTTTAAGGCTTCTTGCAAGATCATCAGGTAAATGGAAGGTGGAGAGTGAACGTACCAGTGGGTTCTCGTGTTTGTGTGACTTGTCGTGATAGCGTTTGTGTAGGTATTCGATGGAATTTTGTACAAGTGGTATTTTAAAATCTGTATGTAAGGTTTTGTTGCTAACGTAAAGAGGTGCTTTTGGTATATGGCATAATGTTAACATTTAACCCATTTTCTTAGGAATGGTTGGAGATAATTACTCCAAATTTTCAACACATATTTACGAATATATTTTGTAACTTTAACCACGGTGGTTTGTTGGTACAATTATTTTATAAAAAAAAAATTTTGCCGAGGTACCCGTATTAAATTCCACATTTCATGCTAGAAAATAAGTAATAACAGAGAAACTGACAAACCCTTACATTAAAAGTTGTAAAAAAAATATCCAGTGAGGTGTATGCAAAATTTCAAGAGATTATCTCAGCCCATTCCTGAGAAAATGGGTCTTTTGTACTAAAGAAGTGACTTTTCGGTAAAACGCGTTCAAAAATTTATTTCCAATAATAATGAATATAAAAGTACAGTTTGACTTACACTTCCAGTAGCATGCCTTCTAAATCTTATAACTAATAGATTATATTCTTAAAAACAGTGCTATCAAAAATAACATAAAATAATAACACAAAATTTCCGTACTAAGTAATAAAAAAACAAAAATTTGAATTGAAATGGAATGCGCCAATACACTGAATATTGCTTTCTGTGGTCATGACACTAATACATAAAAAGTGGCATATATAAAAAACTACTAACCATATTTTAATAAATTTGTCTTAAATTAAACACAAAAACTGGTAGAATATAATTCTACAAAAAAACAAAATTTGAAATGTTTTACCAAAATTGGATTGAGACCCCCTTAAGAAAATATTACGAGACATAAATACGAATAAACAAAATGGATAAAAAATAAAAATTCATTTGTAACATACATTCCGCGAACTTAATTCAAAAATTTAATTCATACTATAAGTACGTGGGGATAAAAGAAACATAACCTTGAAAAGTGGTAACAATACCTTATCATGAGAAACAGGTCTAGGCAAAGAAATAAAATAATTTTTATCTAAATAGCATGGAATTAGTATAAATTTAACTGGAGTATAAAACGGTATTAAAACGTTGAAAAACAAACCACTTGAATTACCGAACTTCTGAATTATTCAGATCAATTTTATATACCTATAGGTCTAACTGTTGTTGTTTAGGTCAACAGCCGAAAGGCTGGTTTGAACCTCTAGAGGTTTTACTAAGTAAAACGAGGAGTGAGGTGGTTTACCATTGCCTTCCTCACTCAGTGGAAAAGTATGCTTATCAGCATGCCGGGCCCTCTGAAAAGCACATATTTTCCACTCTGCAAATGACACCTTCACTTCATTCACCACAGGGTCTGGCTGTATAGTGAAATTCATTACTTTCAGAGAAGATAACTCTGACTAGTGTCTTTTACACCTCTACCTCTTCTGTTCTTAAATGATTCAGTCATTTAATTGGCTGACCATGTGATAAGAAACAGAACTATTTATTTTTGCCCGGCAACGAACAGATTGAGTGTAAATAATTTGACACTCCACCTGTCTGCTATGGGCACAGGTCTAACTATCAACAGATATTACTGTTATAAATGTTTCTTTAATTAAAAAACATAAATCCTTATAATGAATAATTAATGGACAATGCATTTTACGATGGAATGTCTTTCCCTTTTTATAAAGTTTTAGATAACAGAGAAGATAAAGGAATTCAGATAATACAAAAATATTTCTATAATGTATAAATAGCTGGATCAACCCCATATGAACAACTCTGTACTAATAGGGAGAAGAAATAACTACATAAAATTTTTTTTTTAGCTTTTATTTGTTATCGGGAACTGTACATTATTGACAACTACCCAATTTGATCGTTGTATTTTTTGAAGTGAATTAGGCATGAGTTTTAACAGGGACTCCCAGTAAAGTTTGTTCATGGATGGCTGTCAGCTGGTCACCATACAAAGTCGCTTGCCCAACCGGTGTTACTTAACAAATAATAGCGACTTACTACCAGCTGACTGACTGGGCTGGCCCAGAGGCTAACTACATAAAAATAAATTGTTTTAGCTTTTGCAGATGGTATAGCTTTAATATCGACTAACATGACACAGCAACAAGTACAGTGATTAAAAGAGTGCACAAATAAAAAAAACCTCGTATTAATGGTATCGCATGAAAAAATTAAATATTATCGTAGAAAAAGAGTAAAGAAATTATAGTCACTTGAGTCACGAGTTTGCCCTTGTTTGCAATGAGGGGTAAAGGGGGAAAAGCATCAGTGCGCATGCGCAACTGCTTTAATTTCAGTACGACAAGCATAACAACTTATACTATACCCAGAATATATACAGTATATCGCAAAACCTTTTTTAGGTTAACTGTACGAATATAACTCTTTGTTACCGTAAACAGAAATATCGGTTTCTCAAAAACTTGGTCGAACTATTCACAGTGCAGAACAAAACTAATATGCAATCTAATAAAATGTTGTGAAGTTGAAGCTAAACAAAAGTGCCTATCCGTGGCTCTTAACAAAAGCCGTGAGTGAGCGGCTAACTATTGTGATGTTTCTCTTTCCACAATTCGAAGAATAAAGAAGGAACTTAAGGACGTGAAGAAGCTATTCTTTAACAGTTTTGTTGACACCTGGTAAAAACAGAAAACTGTTAGGTAGATAATAGAGAGACTGATAATAAAAACGCCGATGACAGCAATAGTAAAGAAGGCGATTCATTCGTAATTACATTAAATCAAACATTTCTAGTCAAGTAATTACGCTGTAGGCATTAGGCAATATTACAGATCATAATTATTTCTTATAAGGTTTATGAAGAAAACATTTTCTCGGAATAAACCACAGCTTACAAAATGTATCAAGAAACTGCACGATAGTGAAATGTACGAGTAGTGTCGCACTGTTGAGGTTGGCAGCATTGCAAATATTTCACTTCCCTTCGTCACAGCCCAAACATACGCAAAAGGCAATCTCGTGACTTCAGTATCAATAAAAGCCTACAAATTGTAACCTACAGGCAATGGGGACAAAGTTTAAGATAAAATAGAAAAAATTGAGAGAGCTTACAAACTGAAAAAATTTATTTACAATAAAAGATCGATATTGTTAAATAGTAAGTTATTACAGGAAAATCCAGTTTTAAAACCTTACGTAATACATGGATCACAATTTACCTTTTATCAGGAAAGTAAAGAAGAAAGTAGAAATATAATAGAAAAAGTCTCAAGGAAAATATAGTCTTAAGAAAAATGAAAATGGAGAATATATTAATGAAATCCAAAAATAGATCAGATAACAGACAAAGAGAAAAAGAAAATTCACTTTCATGGACATATAGGGTGATTCAAAAAGAGCGCCGGTTTTGATATATCAAATTGAAGAGATTTATTTTATTGAAAAACTGAAAATAAATACATCAACAAGTTCATCTTACCTTCCGATTTCATGTATGAAAAATGATGTCATGCATGTGTCCTCCTCTACTGCGCTGGCACGCATCAACTCTGTCCATGAAATTGGATATTACTGCACGACAAGTTTCGACTTCCATTTGCCCGATAACCCGTCGAATTTCCTCCTTCAAGTCATTGATGTTTCGGGGTTTATTGGCATACACCAATGACTTCAGATGACCCCAAAGATGAAAGTCACAAGGCGTCAAGTCACACGACCTTGGTAGCCATTGATGGTCGGAATTACGAGAAATGATGCGATCCTGGAACCGTTCACGGAGCAACAACATTGTTTCTCGTGCAGCGTGACAGGTGGCACCATCCTGCTGAAACCACAACTCGTCAATGTCCATTCCATCCAAATGATGCCACAAAAACTCCCTAATCATCGTACGGTTTCGGTCTTCATTTACTGTCACGGCTTGTCCTTCTTGATTTTCAAAAAAGTAAGGGCCGATGACTCCGCCCAACCAAAAGCCGCACCAAACTGTCACTCGCTGTGCATACATTTCCCTTTCATTAACCACGCGAGGGTTTTCTAAACCCCACATACGGCAGTTCTGTTTATTAACAAATTTGTTTAAGTGGAAGTGCGCCTCATCACTGAAAATGATTTTGTTTGCGAAAGTGTCATCATCCTGCCGTTTTCTCAATACCCAGTCAACAAACTGTCGTCTCTTCTAGTGGTCTGCCACTTTCAAATGTTGCGTCAACTGAATTTTATACGGGTGATATTGGAGATCGTACCGAAGAATTCTCCGTACAGAAGAACATCGTAAACCCAATTGTTGAGAACGGTGACGTATTGATTTTGCTGGGCTAACAGCCACACTGTCACGAACCAACGCAATGTTCTGCTCAGTTCGGCCAGAACGACGACGTCCAGAACTTTTAAGGTCGACTGTTAACCCGTCTCAAAAAACTTTTTCATGAGCCTGCGAACTGTTGATTCATTCGGTGCTTCATTACGTCCTAGAGTACCGCGAAGTCGCCTGACAGTAGCCGCATAACTCTCTCCACTCTGGTAAAATGTTTTGACGATTAACACTCGTGCAATAGTAAACTTCTCCTTGGTTAGACACAGACTGCGAGAGTACTACACTGCGAACAAGCGAAACTACAACTGAATCGTCAATCGGAATGTTCTCCGAAATAGAAATGAGGTCTAACAATGTTGCCAACCGATAAACAAAAATTTACCAGCCGTTTAAAAACCGGCGCTCTTTTTGAATCACCCGTTATAAAAATAAATCTTTACAATACAACCTGCAGCCTATATTAAATCCTATTGTAAAAGTATTTCATCATTCACCGACCTGCAACAGCTGTTAAATCACTTGACTTTTTTTTACTTTTTTTACATATTCCTACTTTCTATCGACATGTTTCAGTGGACCCACCACGATCAGAGTACATAAAATTGAAACTAAACTTTTTAAAAATTTTACTAAAATTTTTAAAACGTTTAGAATTTTCCATGAAGATGTGTTGTAAAGTTACAAGTCTACTATAAAGTAAAACGTTCAGAAACAATATTTTTCAGATAAAATTACCGAGGAATGTGGAAATTAAAAGACATGTCGAAGGTAATATTAATAAGAAAAACCCACCCAAAACAATGTTGCTACAAGATGTTAAATTATTAATGTAGCCACAGCCATCTAAATAATTAAATAAATATTATTATCCAACACAAATGAAGTAAAGGATAACATTTTTGCTCACCTTTACTTCAGTAACCTAACTTTATAAAAATTTACGTAAATCTTAACACGAGAGAATTTTACACAATGTCTTCTATATTAATTCAGAATTTTGTAATTAGTTTTAAACAGTAAACTATATATTCCATTATATACTCAGTCTACAAAATTACTCATAGAAATGACCAATTTTCAAAGAATAAGCTTAGCAATTGTCCAAAATCGGAACCAGCAAAATGAGAGTGGCTACGTTGATCGATAATATCCGGATTGGATAAGCACCACAAGAAGGAGCTTAGCCAATAATCTCCCACAAAATAAACTCACGTGATCACAGACCCCTGCACCTCTAGGTTTTCAAGATTTCTTATACGCTACATTACGCAAGAGAAGAGACTAAAAAACTGTCACTGCAAACAAGTCACTGTTACTTATAATTCACGGTGACCACAGTTATTCAGATAGGCGAGTAACCGCTCCCCAGTCACTGTTACAAAGATCGCTTACTCTTCTGTCACTGGAAGACAGGACGACATGGTGAATCGTCACCGTACTTCTACAGATGTAGTACAGACCTCTCGTTCCCAGTCACTTTTACAAAGATCGCTTACTCATTCTCTGTTCACTATTTAAGACAGGACGACATGGCGACCGTAATTCTACAGATTAGAACAGTAACAGACCTCTTGTTCCCCCAATCACTTTTATAAAAATCAGTTACTTACTCATTCACTCTTCACTGTCACTTTTAAGACAGAAAGAATGCTTTACCTTCGAAACTAGTGAAAAAATTCACTTACTCATTCACTGTTCACAGCTACTAGACAAAACACATAGTAGCTATATTCAGATATGTTGGTCTGTTCACTGGGCTTAGTGCTCTCCTTTGATAACTGACAAATCCATTCTCTTTTACTTCAACTTTTATGCACTCTTCTCTCTCTCTCTCTCGCTCTTTCTCTCTCCTTCTCTCCCCTTAGTCTCTTCCCCTTATTATGTTTTTCATCTACTAGACTAAACAAAACAAGGGTAGTTTCTTTACATTTCTGATCACGGTAACATAATTACATTATTTTTATTGCACGCCGCGTTCTACCTAGCTATTTTATTTATATTGTGCATTGTAAATTGTTTCTTGTACTTTCTCTTACTTATACAAAATGTTATTTTAGCGTTAATCAGTTTTAGGCTAAATTTTTATGTTAGTTATACATGTAGCCCATTTTTTTAATTTATCAAAACTTCAGTTTTTATCATGAAATAACAACTGAAAACATTATTTCATGATAAAAACTGAAAAATATACTAAGCATATACACTGTTATTACTAAATCACTAGTAACTATTAACAGTAGGTAACGATGAACGCAAAATCACTGTCACGGTGATCACCGTGACTGGTTGTAACAGTGAACGCTCTTCACTACGTTACGCTACTTTAAAATTAAAAGAAAAGATTTTTACTTACTTTCTGTTGACATCAAAACGAAGAGGCTGATCCCAGAATGATCCAATATAAACTCTAGCGACTTCTGGAGTTTTTAACACTTTCCCTAAAGACCACATAAGGGCACCATAGACTCGCATCAATTGTTGATGATCAACCATATCAGCCTTATTAAGAACTATGCGTATCTTATCATCATGCCCTCGCAGAGCTTCGATAGATCTTCTAAATTCATCAGATATATCTAATTTATGCGCATCGAACAATAAAATAATTCTATCAACGCGCTCTGCAAACCATTCTAAAACACCAGTAAAGTCATAACCTCTATCCACTCTTTGCTTTTCACCAGATAATATACCAGGTGTGTCAACAATGGTAAGATTTTTAAGTAGTTTAGAATTAACTAAAGAACATTGGAATCTATTTAAAAATGCATTACCGAATTTAGAAAGAGGTCTAAATTGTTTTTTTGGGTCGACTACTAAGGCATTTCCAGGTATTACACCTTCTTTATCATCGTACATAACCGTGATAAACCTGTCAGTGGTTGGTTCAGGACCGATCCTGATACCTGGGAAATCACGTTCTAATATGTATTTTATAAACGTTGTTTTACCTGTGGAGTATTGCCCCACAAGTAATATCATAGGTTTCGCATCGAAGTCAGGATCATCTAGCTGTGGCGAATGAAAATCATGAAAATGATAGGCCTGTTCTAACGGTAATAGTTTTGTCCTATATAATTTTTTTAACCCTTCTACAGCACTTTCAAAAATTTCTGGACTCTTACGATTGTTATCTTTACTTATAAAACTGAACATTTTCACAAAATATGTTTATCACAAAATATAACCAAATATTGCACAAAAATAGTAACACAAGAATTTAGAAAACTACGAAATTAATATAAGAATCAAATATCACACACGAAAAATAAAGGATTTTCTAATATATAACCAAACTGTTGACATCGCAAAAATGTACTTCCAACTTTTTGTTAATTCATAATACGATGTAAGCAGCCAACACAACGACAACGGGCGTACACCATAACTGCTGAGACCAGAACAGACGAATCGTAATTACCCAGAATTCCACTACTCACAACAGCGCTGTATTGAAAACACATGATAGCTACTGCTCAAATACGAATAGGAAATGTCTGGGGCGAATTTAACAAAAACATGTTTATAGGGCAGAAAAGCAACAAGTTATTTCTGTGACAACCCGTCGTTTATTGATTCATTTACCAATACTACTTTTTAAAAATTAATTTTTTTTTTTATAACAAAGGGAAATTTTTGTTTAAAATATGTATACTTGTATCAGTTTTTTTATAGTCTACTGTAATGAATAAGTAGCAAAAATTACTTATGAGTATTACTGAACTTCTAAGATAAAATTTATTATTTCTTAAAACTTCTTATAAAAATGTATTCTTCTATATTAAGTCTTAATTACATTCATTATATTCTTGATCACAATGGCCTTAACTAATTTTTTAATGTAACTGGAAGACTGATTTTAGAGAAAAAACTCAAATAACTGGAAATTAATATATCAGTAGTTATATAAAAAGTTCACATAATACTCTCTGTATATAAAATACTATTCCATAGTCCGACGTAATTCTGATGTCAAAGTTGTTGAAGCTAAGAGATTGGTAAAAATTGCTTTTAAATTTTTCCAAGAAATCTTCTGTTAGGACTAAATTATATTCATTTTTAACCAATTTGATGCTCTGTTCACAATAAGTTGCTAATACCTTACAACAAAATAAATTCTGAACTGTGATTTGTAGAATAAAGTAGATACAATAGCCATAGTTTTATGAAGCTTAAAATGAAAGCACCAATTGCTATGCAGTTTTTAAAGAAAATTAGGAGTCTCTATTAATATAGCCATACAAAAGTTTTAGTACCATAACTTGGGTTACTTTGGCTCACTAATCTAGGATTTTTATAATTTTTCTTCAGTTATCAATGGGAAAACTGTGACAATGTATAACAGTATCTTTTGTTTTTTTTTACTTGTGTGGGAGTTATGGGTTTTAACAACATGACTAATTTATTTTTATAAGCCTGTTTAAGTAGTTACTGATTTTAATTGTTGAATTTTGGGTCAATATTATCCCAATTGCAGGGATACTGTAGCTTACTCATATAATACTATTGAAATCATAAACATTTTTGAAATCCAAGGTCAATGAAACTGTATGTATGGCATAATTTTATAAAAATTAGGTCACAATATATTTTAAAATGGTATTAATTTATTTCACTGATAAGTAAGAAAAAAATTACAAAAAACGCAAATTAACCAAAGCACAATTATTCTCCTAAAATTAATTTGAGTCTCTATATGTTTACTGTAAATGTGCATGAAACAATTCATTTCTGGTGCACTAAAGTGTCCTTTTTTAAGAAATTTAGATGGTTTTTTTTCTTTTTGATATACACCCCAACTAATTTTAGGAGTACCTATTAACCCTTTATAAGGCAATACGACGGTGGGGGGGGGGAATATATGTGGTAAAATACAAAATTTTGCTTTACAGGGACTTGAATAATGTATATCTAGTGCCAGAAAAATAAGAAATTTCTTTTTTTGATGTTAAGCCCAGGTAAGTATGCTTACCAAGGAACATTTATTGAAATGAAAATCACATGATGGTTAGTTGTAAGAATGCTTATTAAATCAACTTGTAGTACTATAAAACAAGAAAAAATGAATAGAATAATATATTTTAACTTTATATTAGCATAAATGCTTGCTTTCCCGTAATAAAACTTGAATTTTCTAACCACTGTACAAAAGTAACAACAAAACAACACGGTAGCGTACGCTGGTATGAATCCTTACCACATTCGTGCAACTCACGAAACAATTGGTGGCTGCGCACTAATTTCAATATGTGGATAGTCTACTTACATGAGAATATCTATAACACCACAAAATTCCAATAAGGTTCAACTGCATAGCTTATTCTTAAATAAACTCAACCTTATTGCCAGTGGTAAGTATACAGGTACTTACAGATCTATAAAGGGTTAAAAAATAAATTTCCTGTTGTGCAATATAATATATAACAAACAATAAATATAGCTTCATTCAAAAATAAATCTTTATAATGCATCCTGCAGTTTGAAATTATTTCTATTTCATATAATGAATTTATATAATAATTTCACCAACCTTGTTTTAAACTGTGTCACCTTTATTTTTATTCTTACTTATTTAAAATTTACAGAAGATGATACATCTTCAGTCATTTGTATAAAAGAGTTTTATACAAATGAAGATTTACTGAAGATGTATCATCTTCTGTAAATTTTAAATAAGTGAGATAACAGTTTTTTTAGTTTCAATTTTTTTTTTATTTACTCTGATGATGGTGGATCCACCGAAATACATGTAAGTAAGAATAAAAATAAAGGTGACACGGTTTAAAAAGAAGGTTGGTGAAATTATTATATAAATTCATTATATGAAATAGAAATAAATATAGCAGAGAGATGACTTGAATGCTAGTGTGAGATGAAGTGGGAAACGGGAAAGCTTGTCCTATCTATGGAGAAGCTTTTCTGTTCCCCTTTTTGTCTCACACTAGCATTCAAAGTCATCTCTCCACTATATTTTTCCATATTATCACCTTGACGATTGAGACATTTGTCCTATCTACGGACAAGCTTTCCTGTTCTCCACTTTGTCTCACACTAGCATTCAAGTCATCTCTTCACTATATCCATTGTTGTTTAGGTTATCAGCCAAAAAGCTGGTTTGAACCTTTTGAGGATTTACTTAGTAAAACACTGTCCATAACAGACAGGTGGAGGTTAAATTATTTACACTCAATCTGTTTGTTGCAGGGCTAAAATAAATAGTTCTGTTTCTTATCACATGGTCAGCCAATTAAATGACTGAACCATTTAAGAACAGAAGAGGTAGAGGTGTAAAAGACACTAATCAGAGTTATCTCATCTGAAAGTAATGAATTTCATTATACAGCCGGACCCTGTGGTGAATGAAGTGAAGGTGTCATTTGCAGAGTGGAAAATATCTGCTTTATAGAGGGCCCGGCATGCTGATAAGCATACTTTTCCACTCAGTGAGGAAGGCAATGGTAAACTACCTCACTCCTCGTTTTACTTAGTAAAACCTCTACAGGTTCAAACCAGCCTACAGGCTGATGACCTAAACAACAACAACATTAGTAAAACAAGGAGTGAGGTGGTTTACTATTGCCTTCCTCACTGAGTGGAAAAGTATCCTTATCAGCTGCTGGGCCCTCCAAAAGACATGGACTTTCCACCCTGCAAATGATACCTTCACTTCATTCACCACATGGTCTGGCTGTATAATGATTCATTACTCTAGAGGAGATGAATCTGACTAGTGTCTTTTACACCTATACCTCTTCTGTTCCGTAATGGTTCAGTCACATAATTGGCTGACCATGTGATAAGAAACAGAACTATTTTTTGTAGCCTTGGAACTAGCAGATCGAGACCAAATAATTTAACACTCCATCTGCCTGTTATGGGCAAAAAAATCCATTGATGGACCAATTTTATTTACTCATTATCAGCCAAAGTAATTCTGGGATACAGTATTTTGAATTTTATTTAACATTGATTGAATGCATTCATACCCTGAAAATAACAACGCCAAAAATTAAGACTTTTGGAAAGAAACTAATCTAATCTGCATTTATAAGTTTTAGCATTTAAAAATTTCTTTAACATTTAATTTTTACACTAATGTAAATTTCATATCTACGATTTTGTAAGACATTGAATTTAATGTGATTTAGTTTATACAAAATTGTTTTTATAAAAATATGCATTGAATAAAAATATATAAATGTTATAGAATTTCCATTTTACTTATTTTTGTTCTTCAATGAATTCAGAAAATGTAAATTTTTTTCAAGAATAAATTACCTTAAATACTTTAGTTTTAAAATAAAAAAACTTAACAGTAAATAAAAATTACAAAACTGTAACATAATTGGTTAATGTATTATGTTGTAAATTTTATGCATATGCATGATTTAACTTGATTTTATATATTTGTATAACTGAGGTCAAATCTTTTGATTACTGAATCAGTAATAATAATAATAATAATAATAATAACAGCAACAAAATTTGCATAATGTTCCAAATGAGACAGACACCCGACAGAACATCTAAACTACATGACATAAAGTGAACACGCTATCATTATTATAAAAGCAGTTTCCTGTTCTTTTATACATCTGGTATCGTATATATTGCTCATCTAACAGTTTTTGTCTGTACTATTAACAATAGAATGGTAGCACTGTTCATCTATGTACTATAAATATAGTACTACAAAGTAATGTATCTCTTATCTATCTTTCTCATTCTATCCCTCTTTTTCTAGTATTAAAAGTGGGCGTATTTATTTTTATTAACAAAACAAAATTAGATTTGTTATTGAATGAAGTAAAATGTAACTAGCTGTAGTGGTTTATATAAAATGATTGTATACATCATCATTAGTTTTACTATTTGTAACTACAAATATATTTTGATCGTAGTATATTTAACTGAAATTATAATTTGATTACATTAAATTTATCAGAATTGTTGATCTTAATTCATTTTATAGAATTAACAAATTTTTATTGGACGATAAGTTGTTTGTTATTGTAAAACTAAATTATTTTATTCATGGTTAATAAAAGAGATCTCTTCTATTTACCGTGATATCTACATATTATTTATTATTATGTATTTTATACATTTATATTTTTGTATTTTGTACTATTATTATAGTACAGGATAATGGACAGGAGGATGATAGTAAGGATTTTCTTCATGGGGGGCAAAATTAAGATAACATTTTTTATTTAGACATATGAAAACACTAAATATAATTAGTTGTAATGCTATTCGAACCTATTTAAATCTTTTTCATCACTAGCCTATGAGAGTTCTGGCTAAATCTTGACACAATTTCATTCTCAAATTTATCTCTGGCTTCCAAAGCCCTCTTTTTATACACACTCATCATTCAAAAACCTTCAAGCTAATTTTCTGTCATTGTTAACGGGAACCAAGTTTTTATCCTGCGTAAAGGGCTGAAGGATCTTTTGATAGTGCCCATTGTGCAGGGCTGTGAAACCGAGGTAAGTAGAGCCTATTTTATGGATGGGTAGAATAGTTGCATTTCTTTAACTAGTACAGTTAGTTCTATCACCTTAAGTTTGGCGTTTTGCACATTTTCTCCTTTCCATTGAATGTACCAAAGTTCAGCTTCACAACTGACTCCCTCGCACTTAATGTAGTGCTTAAATAGGAAACAGAAACAGAAGAACAAGATGGTGTCTTCCCGCTTTGATGATAACATGGTTTCATGTTACGCAATATTACTCCTATTGACCTATAATTTTTTGTTTTACTGTTTTGTGGCTACTCCTATACTGTCACTGATTATTTTAAACTGTGTGCTGGAGAAAGTTATTCAGGAATGGGAAATAAAACTTGCCAATAAAGGTTTGTTAAGTACACATTGGAAGATCAAAGAAAGGTATACAGATAAACTGTTTTGCTTTCGAAAATGATCTAGCAATCGTTTCCAGGAACACGGAAACAGAAATAGAACAAATCAACATGTTAAAAAAACAAGTAGAAAAAGCAAAATTACAGATTTCATTTGAGAAAACTAAATGCACAACGAACATCAAAACATCCCTGTGTCACCTGAAGACATACAATGGAAAAATTGGAAATTGAAAGCTTAGAGTACCTTGGGGAGATTATACAACCAAAGATGAGTGAAAAGGAAGCAAAGAATAACAGATTAAGAAATTTTGTTTTTTTTTTAGTTTAAAGTCCAACAGTTCCGCAATTACTGCTAATGCAGATGGTGAAGAATGAAATGATTTTTGTAACGTATGAAAATATGTCTTGCTTGAATGGGATTTGAACCCAAGACCGCATGATGAAGATTAGGAAAAATGATTGGAGCACTTCAAGGTATTTACCAGTTGTATAAGAAGAACGTACTCTCAAGACAAGCCAAGATTAAACATTATAATACTGTGTCTGTAAGAGAGTGAGTACCTTAGAATGACCGGAAAGGCTGGTCTAAAAGAAGTAGAGAAATTTCAGTCAATGATTCTCTGCAAGATAAAGGGTCTGAAGATAGTAGACGTACAATATAGGTTACAAGGTCAAGAAGAACTGTACAAGAAAAATGAATTATTAATAGAAATGATTAGAAAAAGAAGGCTAAACCTTTAGTGACACCTTTATTGAATGGATGACAACTGGTTAAAAAACAAGATTTAAGACTCTATACAATAGACCTAAGGTGTTAGATAAATGGTTTAAAGAAGGCAGAAAAAATATTGATAAAACTGGAATAAACCGAGAAAACTTAATGAATCAAACCAAATTCAGGCAACGGGTAAAGTAAACTGGACGAGGCCATCTACCTGAGGGACCGGAGGTTTAAGGAAATCAGTGTTTTATTAGTGTAGAAAGGGTCGCCTATTGTGTTTTATTACTGGTGAAAGGGTTGCCTGTTGTTATGATGCGATGGACTCGTCTAGTTGCCTAAAGGCA
This sequence comes from Catonia carolina, assembly GCA_035578175.1. Classification (NCBI taxonomy): domain Eukaryota; kingdom Metazoa; phylum Arthropoda; class Insecta; order Hemiptera; family Achilidae; genus Catonia; species Catonia carolina. The sequence continues at coordinate 27,730,637 of JAQMRL010000010.1, read as the reverse complement.
CTTTTAGGCCGAAAACACACTGCATCAGTCAATTTGATTGAAGCAAACCGAAACAAAATGTTTGTTTGCGACTGAACGTGACTCTAACACCTCCAACCCACACTGCAGCCAAACACAGTCAGTCAGTTGTGAACCGTGATAATTAATAGACGCACGTGTACTATATTAAGATTACTTCACTTTCTTTTTATTAAGTTACTTCTTCAGATGAAGAAGTGGAAAATTGTATATCTGTTTTATGGCAGTGCTTATTGCTACAATCAAAATCATCAAGGCCGAAGTATTGGGTGCACCCTTATAATCAATGTAGAAACTACAATAATAATGATACAAGTTCACTTTTAAGTGAATTAAAACAGTACTGTAAAAAGTATTGTAATTTTACTAGCATGAGTCCTACAAGTTTTGATTTTAGTAAGTGTCATTCAGCCTAGGATTACAAAAGTAGATTCTAATTTTCGGAATAGTATTAAACTAGATGAGAAGCTGCTTGTGACATAAAGGTATGTGAAACCAATAAAAATAATGTTAAATGTTGATTTTATAATTTGTTTTTATTTTATGCATAAAATTGCAACATTATTATGGAGCACCCATCTCGCGCGAAATTGTATCCCACAATTGATCAATTCTATTTATCAATTTTTCAATTTATCAATTTTATTTTATAAACTACTCTTTACTCGGTAGCAGTAATCTTTCATTTTAAAATTGTAGATCGGTGGACGTTGTTCAACTAAAGCCAGTAGGTAGCTTCTCTGCATCACATTCCATCTAAAAATTCAATAAAATTTATAATACAATTTCAAATAAAATTATTAAATAAAAATATAAACAAATATTATACTATATAATCCTTAGTATTATAAATTCCTAACATAATGTACAGGTGCTTTAACAATCAGACTTCTGCAACTCAAACAATTTTGTTTTTGAAAAAATAAAATACTTTTTATAAACTGTTTAACCTCAGTGTACTACAAATTTTTTTGTGTTTCAATATTTGCTAAATTTTGAGAATTATATGTCCATGAAAAATTATTGTATTATTGTGTTGTTGGCAATAAATTCAAGTTTTTTGAGTGACGTACATCCTAGCTTATGTAGCTTATATGTTCAGAAATAAATTGGTATACAAATCATCTGATTGATATTGGACTATATAATTCTCTATTATGTATTTTTTTTAAATAAAAAGATTAAAATAAATAAAAGATAAAATAAAGTAATACAATTATTAATTGTTGGTCTTAATAAAATTGAAAGAAAATAAAAGCGTTGATGTACATACCTTTGCCTGAAAATGTTTGCATCAAACGGCAATTCAACAAACAACACCAGGCAATGACTGGGTGTGACTGGAACAGACTGAAGCAAACAAAACGTTTGCCTTGCCAGTGTGTTTGCTCCCCGCTTGACTCTATATTAAACCGGTTATTTAGGTTTGCTTCGAACAGCTCCAGGCAGTTCCGAACATACCCAGGCTGTTTTGACTGTTGCAGTGTGTTTTCAGCCTTACAGTTAACCTATTTTAAACCTATGCCATGCAAAGATAATTTACTTTAATGTACATAAATTTTATATAACATAATTATAATGTATTTTAAATTAACAAATAAAACTTAAAAATTAAAAATATAAATAGGGCAGTAGTGCAACAAGAGAGAAGATTTTATTTCTTGAGTTCTTCGTTTCCACTATTCATGCAGCCGCTTTAGATAATATGGAAAATTATTTGTTTTTTTCACAATAACCTCATTTACCAAAAGCGGCCACAGATCTTTGCATGTTCATTTGCATGGCATAGGTGTAAAATAGGTTAACTGTAAAAGTGCCTTTAGACAACTAGACGAGTCCATCGCATCATAACAACAGGCGACCCTTTCACCAGTAATAAAACACAATAGGCGACCCTTTCTACACTAATAAAACACTGATTTTCTTAAACCTCCGGTCTCTCAGGTAGATGGCCTCATCCAGTTTACTTTACCCCAGGCAACTAATTATGGACTTTGAGGCCTTCCATGAAGAGCAAAAACAGAACAACGGGTGGACAGAAGAAAGTAGAGAAGCCTGCAATAAGCAATGCTGAGAATGTGGGCAGCAAAAAGAGCTTCTAGAAATGTCTCCTCATGTGGTTTAAAATTGGCCCTATAGGAGGAAAAAAATTGTTATGTGTTACTTTCTGTTGCCTTACATGAATACATAGGGAAGGAAAGAATTATTGTTTTCATGTTGATTTTTTTGGAATAGAAGATTTTTCACTGGCTGTACATAATACAATTTCAGCACCCCCTAAACCCCCCCAAAAAAAAAAAACACTTTTTTAGCAATTCATCTGTGTGTGTGAAAAAAATATTTCATGACCAAAGGTTGAGGAATAAAATAAAGGTTGAGGAAAGGTTGAGGGATAAAGAGAAAGAGAAGACCACGAGTGACAACAAGAAATGATCAGAAAAAAAGAAGAAAGCGTTTAATGAAAAGATGAAAAATAGCAATGAAAAAGAGAAAACATCAGAGACAAAATCTTTTGACACAGCCTTTAGTAGACTGAATCAATAAAAAAAGAAAAAATGTAAAAAAAAATAAATGATTAATAGTTTCAGAGTTTCCTAGCCTCCTAAATACGCTTTCCTTCATCTATTAATTTAAAAAAATAGAGGAAATTCAATAATTTTTTAAAATTAACATTGTAAAAATTATTGTACTTTTGCAACAAATCGATAAAATACAATGGTTAAAACTACTGCATGGAGAATTAAGATCATAAAACGGGTGATTCAAAAAGAGCGCCGGTTTTTAAACGGCTGGTAAATTTTTGTTTATCGGTTGGCAACATTGTTAGACCTCATTTCTATTTCGGAGAACATTCCGATTGACGATTCAGTTGTAGTTTCTCTTGTTCGCAGTGTAGTACTCTCGCAGTCTGTGTCTAACCATGGAGAAGTTTACTATTGCACAACGAGTGTTAATCGTCAAAACATTTTACCAGAGTGGAGAGAGTTATGCGGCTACTGTCAGGCGACTTCGCGGTACTCTGGGACGTAATGAAGCACCGAATGAATCAACAGTTCGCAGGCTCATGAAAAAGTTTTTTGAGACGGGTTCAACAGTCGACCTTAAAAGTTCTGGACGTCGTCGTTCTGGCCGAACTGAGCAGAACGTTGCGTTGGTTCGTGACAGTGTGGCTGTTAGCCCAGCAAAATCAATACGTCACCGTTCTCAACAATTGGGTTTACGATGTTCTTCTGTACGGAGAATTCTTCGGTACGATCTCCAATATCACCCGTATAAAATTCAGTTGACGCAACATTTGAAAGTGGCAGACCACCAGAAGAGACGACAATTTGTTGACTGGGTATTGAGAAAACGGCAGGATGATGACACCTTCGCAAACAAAATCATTTTCAGTGATGAGGCGCACTTCCACTTAAACGGTTTTGTTAATAAACAGAACTGCCGTATGTGGGGTTTAATTCGACGGGTTATCGGGCAAATGGAAGTCGAAACTTGTCGTGCAGTGATATCCAATTTCATGGACAGAGTTGATGCGTGCCAGTGCAGTAGAGGAGGACACATGCATGACATCATTTTTCATACATGAAATCGGAAGGTAAGATGAACTTGTTGATGTATTTATTTTCAGTTTTTCAATAAAATAAAATAAATCTCTTAATTTGATATATCAAAACCGGCGCTCTTTTTGAATCACCCTATATACATTAAATACAGCGGAATAGATGGAGGCGTACAGCGACAAATTTTAGATGATATCAACGTTAGACATCTTAATTGTCTTTACTTCATGGAAAATTAAAGGAAATTGTAACAAGAGAATTAACTCATGAAAAATAATGAAACTGATAAAATATGTTTAAGAAATCTATGTGATCATTTTTCCCTGCCTCAATAACATTGCAACAACACCAATTTGATTCAATTCATGAAACTAAACCACTGAGTCTGTCATGTGAAAACACCGCGCTATTTTTATCGTCACATTATGGTGGTTTGCAAATAAACAGTAGATCTATTTGTGTAGTGATAAAATGTGACAAGTTGGAGAATGTAAATGTGTTTTTGGCATAAAAACAGCCCCGGCTCTAGGGGTAGGCGACCTGTGTCGCCGCCTAGGGCGGTTGATTTTGGGGGCGGCAAATTTTAATGTTTTATTTTAAAATTTTATAAATATACGACTTTACAATCATGATCCGAAAAACTATAAACCCAACAACAACTACAAAATGCAAAACTTGACAATTGGTCTATCTATTTTAAAGCATAGACTCATATGTTTGGAGAGGGGTTCTATGTATTTTTGTGCGGATAAATTTAATATATAATAAGATTATAGAACAGATATCCCATTTTAACTATCTAGGTTACGATGTAACTTATCAACAGGGTAAGGAGGTGTATGATAGGATCCACCGATTTCAACACATATGTGGTACTATCCACAGGAACTTGAAAAACATCACAAGTAAAGACACTAGAATGAGATTTTATAAAACGATAGCTGCTCCAACAGTACTTTACGGAAGTGAAACGTGGGTTCTGTCAAGACGTGAAGAGAGCCGATTACAAGCAGCAGAAATGAGATTTCTCCGGCAAACTTATGGCTGTAGTAGAGAGGACCGTTACAGAAACACGGAGATACGACAACATCTTAATATCTTCTCCATAAATGATAAAGTAATGGAGGGCAGGAAGAATTGGATAGATCACTTAGGTAGAATGAAGGATGAAAGAGTACCCAAGCAGGCACTATGGTACAAGCCAAGGGGTAAAAGGGATCGAGGACGACCAAGGAAGAGATGGGCGGATGGTGGAGGTTCGGAACAGGCAGCAACGCCTAACCCGTGAAAGGCAGAAGAAGAAGATAAATTTAATGGTTGATGAGTGGGTGGAGAGGGAAGCACTCGTGAATTTTGCTTGAGGCGGCAAAAGTACTAGGGCCGGGGCTGCATAAAATGTAAGTTTGAAAATGTTTTGAACTCAAAATCTCCAGTAGCAAAACATAGATAAATTCTCTGATTTTTAGCTCAGAGGTGCAGTGAGCACAGTACAAAAAAATCTGGTGTGAAACACTCACACAACTTTCTCTTGCCAGTGCAAATAATTAACAATAAACCTAACATTAATAATAAAACATAAGAAATAAACAAAAAACTAACCTCAACAAACATAACCTAATTTTAATCATGAGTGAAAGACGCAAAATGAAAATCAACCTCAGTTTGGCTTAGAAATACGGAAAATCACTCTTTCTCTCTAAACTAGGCTCTGTAGAGAAAAATGCTTTAAATAAAAGTTGTAGATCTTTTAATTTTCTATAAATTTAATTATATACACTTTTGTCGTAAAATGCATACTAAGGCCGAAATGTTAAAAAAATCGATTTTTCTCACGTTTTCGTGAGAAAAAAAACAGAAAATCGCAAATTACCGCTAAACTAAGCGTTATACAAAAAAATGTTTGAAATAAAAGTTGTAGGTTTTTAAATTCTCTACAACTTTTATTATATAAGTTTTTGCGCTAAAATTTATATTAAAGCCGTAATCTTAAAAAAACAACGTTTTTACGTGTAACAGCCTCACCGAGAATTTCAGCAAACATGGCGCCTACCCTATCTTGTAGAGAATAAACAATTGAGTAAAATAGGCGATTTTTAAAAAAATCGTAGGACCAGTTTTTGAGAAAATCGCAAAAAACTGAAAAATTATACGAATAAACTACTACTTCCGGTTGACCGATTTTGATGAAAATGTTCGTGTCGCGTCCGGTAGTGGTATGTAACTTAAGTTTCAAGTTTCAAGTTCGTACGACGTTCCGTTCTTGAGATATTCTGTTCACACACACACACACACACGCGCGCGCGCGCACATACACACACACACACATAGACACAGACACACACACAGACCAATCGCTAAAAATCGACATGAAAACAATACTTTCCTTCCTATATATTCATATAGGCAAGAGAAAGTAAAAACATGTTTTTTTGGGTTCAGGGGGTCTGAAAACGTATAGATCCGGTGAAAACTCGATTTCGAAAAATCGACATGAAAACAATACTTTCCTTCCTATATATTCATATAGGCAAGAGAAAGTAAAAAGGACAAAAATTAATGAACCCAAATTTAACAAAACATAAATTCTTACACAATTTATTTTATAAATTTTGAAATTTTACGTATTTAAACTATATTTATGTTGTTGCAATAAATAATAAATACTCAATGTTACACTTCAGCTGTGAATTCAAGAAAGTAGGAAATAACTTTGTGTATTCCGCAGCCCAAGACATGTACAACCTTCAACTGATCCTTGTGAAGGGTCTCAGTAGATAAAAAATCCCTTGACATACTGTATGCTAGGAAATTTAGTTTTGATCTAGAATACTATTGAAACATAGGTTCGTTATCTGAATTGTAAAGAATTTTAGTGTGTTCTAATTTTAAAAAAGTTCAATAAATTAGAAAATGAAGGTTTTCCATGACAAAGAGATTGGGAGGGTGGGAGTGATGGGAGGGGAGTAAGGTGAAAAAGTGACATCATCACAACTTTAATAGATCAAATGACATCATAGTATTCAAACCTATGAATGAAAGGGGAAATAGTAACCTTTATACTTTTATAACTATCATAAAACAAAGTTACGTTGGCCCTCTTTTCTAGTTTCGTTTTACCTCTTCTTCAATTAAAAACCCAAAAACTTAGATATAATTATTGTCTTACAGTAATTTTTGTTACTTTTATGGAAATCAAGATTTCATCATGCCTATTTTTTTTAAAGTTCATTTTTATAAGCATGTTTAAGTACTGATTTTAATTTGGAAAATGTGGGCCAATATTAATCAAAATTTGGGGCTGCCCACTTATTTAATATCATTCAAATCATACCAATTTGTAACTCAGGGCGAATGTAACAAAAATCAATTACGTCATAGTATATTTAAAAAAATTAATTTATTTCACAGATTAGAAAGAAAAGCTTACAAAAATTAAAATTAACCAAAACACAAAATTATTCTCATATAACTTGCAATGATTCTCTGTCGGAAATATTTATATCTGATACATTAGATATTATCTTTTATTAAACATTTTAAAGAATTTGTTTTGTTTTTTATATCTCCAACTACTTTTCTGAGTATAAAAATATAAATATTTTTTGTGAATGATAAGCTAAAACAACCCTGGTTTATGGTAGGTATCTACTTTAGGATTTTCATATTTGATAAAAAAAACCGTGATAAAACTCTCTTATTCACTTGATACTTGGTGTCAAAGACTTTTATAAAAAAATTAGTTACATTAAAACCCCGTTTAACCAAAATGTAGGGGTGAACCCGATTTCAGATAATCAAAATTTCGGATAACACGCAAAAACAACTTTTTTGATGTTAAAAACAATAAAAGCAAATATACAGTAATTTTATAATTGTTTATTAGTGTACGTAAATAAAAATACAGCATTAATCACTGTACTTTAGAATAATTCTAAGAGAACAAAATATAAACTAATTTTAATTATAGTACAGTATTTACTTCTTTTTTTTAAATGCTGAGATTGTTTGTGAAATCTTTTTTTTCCGGCAATATAGCACCATCATTTTATTAGAAGTATGTCTGATAGTGAAGATTCCTAACATTTTTCAACAAAACATAAGGCTATCTAAAACAAATTCCAAGGATACTGAAACCTTATATTTATATGTAATCCAATTTATGGGACACTGTTTTGTATTTTTAAATTCAGTACTGTGCATTATATGCAGTAGGTATTGAAAAAATACATAACCAAATTTTTTTAAAATTAGATCCGTTTTGGTTAAGCTGGTTTACGGTTGAACGAGGTTTGGATAAGCGAGGTTTTACTGTATATACTTTTTTAGGATGCTGGTTAAATTCTTTACAACTTAATATTTCTTTTATTATTGTATATATTCTGTATTTAACATTTTATAAATACGTAATATTATCTAATTAGCTTACAGTTACAATTATTTTTAACTAATTGCAAATAATTTCTTAACTGTTACAAAAAACTGTTTTTATATTTACATAGATCCTGTAGCTACATAACTTGTAAGAGCTACTGCTCTTTATTTATCTGTTCATAACATAATACGTAACAACTGTATTATTTTTAGTCATGCCTTCATTTACTTCTTTTTACAATATTCTTTCTAACTCACTTCATGATAAATTTATCCAAAAATACATCTTACAGATGTAAATTATGATACTTTTAAATTACATTTAAAAACTTAACAGCCCTTCATCTCATTTTGTAAAGCACTGAAATTTAATTTAATTTTGTGTCAGGTTCGTTTGTGGTACCTGACTTAAGTTCCAAGCTTCAACATTGAATGTTATTTTTTGAAATATTTTGTTCACAAATGCATGCACACTCACTAATTGTAAAAAAAATTTTTCTTAATTTTAGGTGATTATAATAAAAATAAGTAAATTTTAGTCAGGATTTTTAATTTTGAAAAACCATCTGGATTTCACGAATAAAAATGTTTCCCTTTAATTAGCAACACAAAAGAAACATTTTTTGAAGGTAGACTTTCTCCTTAATTAAATCTCATCAATTTTAAATTTTCAAAAGAATACTGAGAAAAACTTCTTGAAAATTTAACTGAAATATCTTAATACTTTTAAGTTTTAATACTGCACAGAGAAAAATATATTTGTAGACACTAAAAATATGAAAACAATTTAATCAAACCTAAAAATTTATTTTTTTATAAAGTTAGGTTAGTTTCAATTATTTTTCTAACTACCTACACAATATAGATTAATGGAACAGAATTTTGAAATATAATTGTTAATATACAGTTAAAAATTTTGGTAGAAGATTGCTAAAATAGATTGAAATAGCAACTAATGCAGGAGGCACGAATACTGTACACTTCATACTGTATTATTACTGGTCATGATATGAATAATAAACAGCATTTAAATTTTAAAATACTGCTATCAAGACTTAAAATAAAAAAGGATATCCTTTATCTTTCATTATCACTGGAAAGGACATTGACAATTACTAAAACACTATGTCATGTCATACAGTAATAATATTAATAATAAAAACAACCCAACATCTTAGCTACCATGGTCAGTGTTTAATGTGGGTTGTATTAACTTGCCAATTATTACTAAATGCATTTCCTTGCAAAATAAATTGATTTGCATTATTATTTTCTTCTGTATATACATGCACATGAAAATTAAAAAACTGACTGAGGTTATGTTCAATTAAGGTTATTATCGTTCATTGACGCAAATTAATTTAATTAAGCATATGATGATCGATAGATGATCAGAAAATTATTTAATTTTGTATCATGGCTTTAATTAATGAATGAACTATTTATAATCAATATAATCTATCCAGTATGCTTCATCCTTACTAAGTTATAATGTTAAGTTTTATTTCAATAAGTTCTTTTCTAATTTAGCATCCTTTATATTGATGTTAATATTTTTATTTTTGTTTTAATTCAATAATAAACCATATTAAATACTTTATTTTTTTAGAGATATTCATGAAGAAATAATCATTATCATTTTTTTTAAATGCATCCAGCAGACTCCTAAGGCAGTAACTATATAGGACATGTCAAGAAATTACAAGTTAATACAAAGTATTACGTATATTATTTTAATTACACATTACATGGTCTTCGGGCCAGCCCAGTCAGTCAGCTGGTAGAAAGTCGCTATTGTTTGTTAAGTAACATCGGTTGGGCAAGTGACTTTGTATGGTGACCAGTTGACAGCCATCCATGAACAAACTCTACTGGGGGTCCCTGTTCAAACTCATGTCTAATCCACGTCAAAAAAAAACAGCAAAAAGCAGCGATCAAATTGGGTAGTTGTCAACAATGTACAGTTCCCAATAACAAATAAAAGCTAAAAAAAAATTACACATTACATACTACAGCAAGCTTACTTACTATAAAAAATACAATAAGTATGTCATCTTATTATATTTGCATAATGTTACACAGTTTTCTTAGCATTTGCTTGGATGCTTATTTATGTAGTTATTTCTTTTTTTAATATATATTTTTTAAATTCATTTATTTAACGTCGCATCAGCTACAACAGTCATTAGTGACGACGTTGGGATGGAACTACTGTACAATGGAGGATGAAATGATTTTTTGTAACGTATGAAAATATGCCGTGCCTGAGTGGGATTCGAACCCAGGACCACATGATGAGAGGCAAGCACGTTACTAACTGCGCCAATGCGGCCGGCTTAATATATATTATTTAAAAAGAAAATCTTGTACACTGTACAAAGTCTCACCAATCAAGTAATTTTTCAGATTGTTTTTAAATAAATGAAAATAAGCACAACATTTTCAAAATTGCGGTAATTTATTGATGTATTTTCTCCTGGCTTAAGAAGGTTTTTGTTCAAACAATTTAGTGTTTTGGTTAGCCGCATTACAATTGTTTCTGTTTCTTTTATTATGCTAGTGGATATTGAAATTTTGCATATAAAATATTTTACCAAATGTAAACTCAACTCAAAACTAAACTCAAATGTAAACTCAACTCAGTATCAACTCAAAAATGGAAAGTGAGTGTTATTTACACAAGCAAATTAAGAGAAAGTAAATAGTTAAGGGACTAGAGAAGTATTCAATGGGCTTAGTTGCTTTATGTTTTAGTTAGTTAATGAGTGGGGTTGATGTTTTGTCATGAATGAATTGTGTAAGGCATGTGCATCTCCATTCTCCACTCAAAATAATAAAATTAAAGAAAGAGGAAAACTAAATCTGTGCTGGAAAATATAATGATGCCAGAAGATGGATCATATAATAATGTCTACCTTACAAGATAAAGCCTACCAGATTTTGTGTTTACAATAAAGTTGTTCAAGACCTTGGTTTTGATGGAAGTAAAATGTTATTTTGCCATCTGATTTGAAATTTGGGTTTCAAGTGGAAGAAATTTTGAAACAATAAATGAAAAACATGATAATATAAGTCAGAAAAGAATTAAATTTTTAAATAATGAAATGCAGTATTGAGAAGACAGTCAGAATATTGTGTAAATAGATGAAACTTATCTATATAGCAGCAGGCTGGCCCATTAGTGTAGTGGTCTATGGAACTGGGTACTATGCTAGGAGTCCCAGGTTTGATTCCTGGTCAGGTCTGACATTTTTTCATTTTCATCTATCATCCTTCACCAACTACGAGGGTAAGTCAATTATTATCCGCAGTTTAGTTATATTTTTGTTTATGTTGGCAGTACTGTCATTTTGCGTTGATGACGCATGCTTTGTTTATTTGTGGTAATATATATGCAAGTTTCAAGCTGCTAGGTTAGTTTTGTTATTGCTGTCATGCTGTTAATCATGGCTGCTCCGCTTTTTATTTACACCAAAGAGGAGCAATGTTCAGTGATCCGTTTTTTGTGGTCGGAAGGTGTATCAGGGGCCAAAATTCATAGAAGACTTTCGGTACAATGTTGTGCCGCAACGGAGTGTCTATGAATGGATTGAAAAATTCAAAAATGGTCGCACAAGTGTTATGCACGATGAAGGAGCCGGATGAAGCATTGAAAGAAGCGGTGCATTCCTGGCTCGCAATTGACTTACCCTCGTACATTACCCTTAAAGAGCATAATAGTCAGACATAAAACAAAAAGATCCTATGCAGGTATTATCAACAGCTGTGTTATTTAAAATTCAAGTATATATTTTTCTAAACCACCAGAATACAACAACAGTAAACACATAAAGGTATCAGACGAACTAATGTCCCATAGCCGAGCGAGTGAGAGGGAGATATGTGACAAAACTACACATGCGCTCAAAGGTCTCTACCGTTATAATCCAGATCTGAAAACATACTACAGTCGTTATCTTGCTTGTTAGTTTACTGCGTGCATAATTGCTTGCTCACAACAATGAGTAAAATTAAAGACAATGTTATTGGAACGGTGCGTATGGCTTGTGTGAGTGAGAGCGTTATGCATTCTCTCACTCCCACGGCTAGGGGACATTAGTTCATCTGAATACTGTACTAATGTTTATAGTGCTTTGATGTATCTTGTACACATCTTCGGTAATGCATTTTAAAAATTTACACAAACAAAATTTATCACATCCTCGACTTAGACCAACATTTTAAATCCATACACGAAATTAAATTCAATATTCATTTTCATCACTACTTTTTAATCTAAAGTGAAATTTCAAAATATTATTTTATTTTAATTTTCTATTGTTAACTTCTTTTACATTGTTTATTTCATTTTTTGTTTACTTCTTTTACATTGTTATTGTTAAGTTTATAACTTTGCAACTTTTCTTAGTTTGTTATTAACTTTATTTTATAATTTTATTTAGTTGAAGTGAGAGCAAAGGCTGTCTACTTTGCTCATGTCAGTTTAGTTCTTTTATAATGATTTGCTTAAAGCCACATTGCAAAGGCTGATTGTGAATAAATAAGTTAAATAAAAAAAATATTTAAAACTTCCTGCTCCTACCATGCCAGATAAGGAATCTTATCTAATGGATTTTTTATCTGCCATGGTAGGAGCAGGAAGTTTTAAATTTTGATTGTGCGAATTTTTAAAATGCATTACTGAAGATGTGTACTACAAGATACTCTATAAACACTATAAATATTGGTACGTGTTAACTGTTACTGTATTCCTGTGATTTAGAAAAAAATATATTTCAAAACAAAAAGAATTTACATAGCATTTACGCAACTACATAAGACTGGACAGATGAAAATCAAGAAGACTATTTTATACCAATTTCAAAAGGAAAACATAAAATTGTAGTCAAGAAAATGGTGGAGAAGATGGCTTTGTCCTAAACATTTTATTACAGTTTCCATCTAGTTCAAAGTCAACTGGCTGTCATGTTGACATGAATTTTTGTAATATCACAAAGTTACTTGAACTTTTAATTCTCAATCTACCAAATCAATCAGTTATCATACAATGCACCTTATTATAATGTGATTACCAACCCTTCTCCAAATTTAAGCACCTGAGAAAGCTCGTAGTGGAAAACTTGTTGAGGGAAAATGAAATACCATTTTTGATGTTGATGCCAATACAACAGCTCTATAAAGTTATAAAAACAGAAAAACCTAAATTAATATTAATATAAAATTATTATATAACATTTTAGAAATCTTTAGAATGGTATTAGCGGAAATTTACATCTTCCGACAAATTGGAAAATCTAAAGATTTTGCGCCTCCAAGAAGAATTCTTTCCATCAAGACTTTGGGTGTGGACGGTACCTCTTAGGATTTAGTGTTAAAATTTCTGAGTAAGCTGTAATCACCCTTCACAAATTCATCTAGAATCACCCTCATCTTTCACATCACCTCTCTAGATCACATCTAGAGTTGTAACTCAGGAATTTATTCCCACATAGGGACTTTGAAACTCCCTTGACAAGTTCAGAAAATGCCAACAGTCTTTCAGCAAAATATACTAATCCCTTGGTCAATAGGCTGAAAAGTTTGCCATCAAGTTGGGAGGGCAACCAACTCAAAGATAAGGACGCATCGGAGTGTCAGAGTCCATAGAGAACAAGCACATTGTGTTTTCTGATGAAGAATGGCAGAAGAGATCAGAAAAATTGAAGGAATACTGGAGAAGAATCAAGGAAAGAAACATCAGGAAAAGTACTCCAACACAACAAAAATTGAATTAAGATTTTTCTTCTCATGAATAATTCCATGTTGCTTTTTAAAAAAAAGCACTGAAAAATCTTTTGATTTCAAGAGTCATACAGCACCGTGATTACCACCTTGTTATCCACAACTAAAACCAATATGGTCAGCAGTTAAATCTTTAGTAACTTGTAACAATGTAGGCAATACATTATAGGTTATTAAAAAAGTTTAAGAGAAGAATTTGAAGACTTTACAGCTCCACAATGGCAACTTCACTGTAATCTTGTTAAAATATAAAAATATAAAAAAAATATAAAATATTTTTATATTATATTATAATTATTATATATATAATAATATAATATAATTATATTATATTTATAATAATTTTATAAAAATTATTATTGAAAAGTGATTTATTTTAATGGATGTTATTGTTGAAAAATTAATAATTTATTGAAGTAGACGATTCAAATTCATCTAGAAATGATGAATAAAACATTTCGTTTTCTTAATATATGGTCATTTACACCTGGAATTAGTGCGAATATTAATATCACATAAACTCAATCATGTGCTGAGTATTTCTCTTAATGATGACGTTTAGGAACCTAATTGATCTTCATTATGACATGGCTTTGAGTCATACAGAGCTTTGTATAAGTAAGCAAACATACAAGATTCTAAATATTAACACTTATGCCAAAATGAAATTTTATTTCATTATTTTTGGTGGAATTTAAATTCAACTTTCATTCCCGAAATGGAAAACAAAGTTTGTTTTCTCTGTAAAAGTAATTATTTATTATGTAAAAATAAGTAAAATTTTAAAAAGTACAAAATTTTAATTTAATACTTAAAATTTGTGAAATAACTGGCTTTTCCTACTCTAATTTTGGTTGTATAATATTGATATACCAGTACTACAATACTTTCTGTAAAATGTGAATAGAAATATACATTAGGCCCTTCTTCGTTCTGCAGTATACCTCAGTAGAACATAGAGGATATGAATTATGGACCTATGTTTGTAAATTTTCAAAAAGCTTTTTTAGATGTGAAATCTATTGATTTGGTTACACAAGTTTGTTGAAAACACAAAAGTTGTTGTGGTAGTTTTGGAAAAAGTGCAGAATCCATGAATGCAACTTTCATTAGGTATTATAATAATATTACAACTGCAGTAACAAATGAATGAATAAAATAATCCTTCGTTGGCAGATAATGTGGTAGTATTGTGATTAAGTTAATCACAGCTATTAAAACAAGTGTTAAGGCATTGTGCACCGGGGTTTGCACTATCTTGTAATCCTCTTTGCTTTTTCTTCCTCTTTCTTCCTTCTTCTTCCCTTTGTTGGCCACTTGTACATTGAAACGTGTCATGTGCGGATGTGCTTCCCGCTTCGTTAAGTCTTATTCGTTTGTTAGGCATTTTTACAAGGTGCTATCCTAAACAACAAGTATTTTAAAAACCATGAAAATTTAACTTTACAGTAATTTTATTATGTATGGAAATGCTTTTTGTTAATATCCTTCGGTTTGCAATACTGTCATTTGACAATTTTGTTTTTTAATACTTAAATTCAAAATTATGCTAAATAAGATTAATTTATTTTCGCTCATTTAACCGACGAAAAAGTAACTTTTTATGAGGATTTTAAAATATTCCCTCCAAAATAACCACTCCAAAGAGATTAGATGTTGATAATTTAATTTGGAAAAATATAATTAATGTAATAATTATGTGCCATACCAAAAGTGCTTATAGATTGCAACAGTATGTATAGAAAATACTCCCAAAAAGTTTTTTGAGTTCATTGAATACAGTGTTGAGTATTAAATAAGTAACGAGGGATCAGATTATAATTGCGAAGTTTACAATTATACGACCTAAATCCCTATTATTAAAAAAAAAAAAACATGTCTGAGTTAATTATTAATTTTATTTGTTAGACAGTTGATTAAATTATTTAATTTACTTCAAGTTTAACGTACATTAATAAACATTTTATAATTTTATATCAATTAATTCTCAGTAAGTGCTTTGAGTTTGTGCTTTTGCACAGCCAATAAACCGTCAATAGGTTACGCTTACTTTGCGATCATATAAGCACTCGTTGCTTTGACTGTGACTGAATAGCCGTGATGGAGTTTTGTTATTTTTAATAAAATTTATGTAAGGTGTTTAGTAGACGTGCATTTTTAATTTTTTTAAATTAGAAGAAGATAATAATTATTAGATGGTTACTAGATTTTAAGTAAGTTATAATGGCAAGCGAGCTCTGGAAAGAATGTGTTGCTTGGTTAACAAGATGTAATGTTCTTAGACCCGATCATACAGCAAACTGGCCTGAAGCAAAAGTAACTGATCTAGCTTATACATTGAGAGATGGTGTACTTTTATGTAATTTGTTACAATCTATGGACCCGAGTTCCATCGACATGAAAGATGTGAATCAAAAACCTCAAATGGCACAGGTACGTGTGTATTAATAAGTAACAAATAATTTACATAGATTTACATAGTAACAGTTTATGAAGCTGTTCAGGATAATGTTATAAATTTAAATCGAATGTTAATTAAAATAATATAAAGAATTTATCTCTTCGTAATTTAGGGGGGTGTATAAAGTTTTAAAATAAGTAATTGCCGGACATGTATCCGTGTAGATTGTAAGATAATACGGTAGGCCAATTTTCATGTTTTATGTGTGTTTATGTAATTGATTGTGCTTGCAAAACTATTTCTGATTTCATTTGATTGTTTTTTTATGAATTTAAACAAATATAGTATCAGAAAATTAAAATAAAGCGTTTTGATTCTTGTCAGTTGTGTTAATGTTATGAAGGGTTAGGTTACACTACTGACTTTTTTCAGGAACTGAAAGTCGTGATAGTTCATGTGCTTTATTATTATTATTAGTCGTAAAACTCCCAAAGTGGAAGACGCTAAGTAAAGATGATTCAGTTTTGGGGTTTCTTGTTGTTCTTTTTATTTGCCCACCAGTTTTTCATTCCCTGCAAGAATTTAGCCTTTCTTTCTTCACTCCATTTTACTCCAGTTCTCGGAGCTTTTGTCTCTGGTTTAACTTCCCATTTCTCAACCTTCCTCCTAAAATTGTTTCTTGTATCCAAGTCTTCTTTCACAATCTTAGCCATCTCCAAGTCTTTTTTAACATTTCGGATCCATTCTCCTCCATCAACGAGAGATGCTACGTATTTTACTATTTTTTTTGTTAGTCTGTGATCGGGAAGCCTCATTATATAGCCTTAAAATTTAAGGTGTCTTTTCCTCATGTCTGTCTCTACATTAGAATATTCTTCAACTTTAGACATTTTCTGTAATCTATATCCATTTTCGGTCCATCTTGGTCCCAGAATCCTCCTGATTATCCGTCTTTCTTCTTTCTTTAGATTTTCCATATCTGTTTTCCTGTTTAGTGATAAAGTTTCGCTGGCTTTATTATTTTAATGTAGGCCTATTGTTCTGAAGCGTAAGTGTATTTAGAAAATATAAGCGTTATATTTGTTTATATATATAATTTTAAGTGTATTTAGAAAATATAACCGTTATAGTTGTTTATACATATAATTTTTATTGCTAATTTCTGAATATTTAGCGAATAGCAAGTCTCGCCTTATTAACCTATCTTGCTGGCATTTATTATCTGTATAATTATGGCAGTGATAGGTATCTCTGAATTTTTATCATAAAATTTGTTAGTTACATGATTGAAACTAATTATTGGCACAACCAGTTGTTGGTTGTGTTATCTTACTATATCCATGTTTAATTAAAATGTGTGTTTATAAAATATTAGAAAGCCGTTGTAAAAGATCAAAGTTGTATAGGATTACAGGTTTAAAAAATCTGGCGTGAAACACTCACACAACTTTCTCTTGCCAATGCAAATAATTAACAATAAACCTAATATTAGTAATAAAACATTAGAAATAACAAAAAAACTAACCTCAATAAACATAACCTAATTTTAATCATGAGTGAAAGACGCAAAATGAAAACCAACCTCAGTTTGGCTTAAAAATACGGAAAATCACTCTTTCACACTAAACTACTCTCTGTAGAGAAAAATGCTCTAAATAAAAGTCGTAGATCTTTTAATTTCCTATAAATTTTATTATATACATTTTTGTCGTAAAATGCGTACTAATGCTGAATTCTTAAAAAAATCGATTTTTCACACGTTCCGTGGGAAAAAAACAGAGAATCGCTAATTACTGCTAAACTAAGCGTTATACAAAAAAATGTTTGGAATAAAAGTTGTAGAATTTTTAATTCTCTACATTTTTTGTTATATAAAATTTTGCGCTAAAATGCATATTAATGCCACAATCTTAAAAAAACAATTATTTTACGCGAAAACAGCCTCACCAAGAATTTCAGCAAACATGGCGCCTACCCTATCTTGTAGAGCATAAAAAATTAAGTAAATGAGGCGATTTTAAAAAAAATTGTATGACCAGTTTTTGAAAAAATCACAAAAAAGTGAAAAATTACACGAATAAACTACTACTTCCGGTTGACCGATTTTGAAGAAAATGTTCGTGTCGGGTCCGGTAGTGGTATGTAACTCAAGTTTCAAGTTCATACGATGTTCCGTTCTTGAGATATTTTGTCTACACACAGACCAATCGCTAAAAACATGTTTGTGTGGGTTCAGGGGGTCTGAAAACGTGTAGATCCGGTGAAAACTCGATTTTGAAAAATCGACATGAAAACAATACTTCCCTTCCTATATTCATATAAGCAAGAGAAAGAGAATATTCATATAGGCGTAATTGAATGAATCTATCAATTAAAAAAATAAATATCTTGTTTTATGTTTTTTTCCAGTTTCTGTGCTTAAGAAATATAAAAACATTTCTTCAATCTTGTCATGAAGTTTATGGTTTAAAGGAAAGTGATTTATTCGAGCCTTCAATGTTATTCGATTTGACAGACTTCTACAGAGTTTTGTACACGTTATCAAAATTATCAAATTCTTCTAAATTGCAGTCAAAAAATATAATGTAAGTAATCTTATTGTTTTTAACTTTTACTATTCTTCTAATATTACTATGGTATGTTATAATTATGAGTTCATTTTGAAGAAATATTTTCTGGTACTTTATGGTAAGCGTATGTGGTTTATAACCAGTTAATACACAAGTTTTGGATCATAAAAAATTCTGTTGTAATGGAATTACAAGGGACATGGCATTTCATGTGTTACGGTAAACAGTGGAATTGGTTGGATATGAGAGTAGGCCAAAGACCACAGTTGGAGCCTGCTGTAGCAGTATAGTTCACATTTATGGTTCCAAAATATCTGTCTCCTACAGTCATAGTTCCAATATAATAACGTACTGTATGTTGTGTAGTTCATCAGCCAAAAGGCTGGTTTGAACCTCTAGAGGTTTTACTAAGTAAAACAGGGATAAGGTGGTTTACTGTGCCTTCCTCACTGATTGGATTTGTTTGCTTATCAGCATGCCAGGCCCTCTGAAAAGCATCTACTTTCCTGCTAATGACACCTACACTTCGTTTACCCAGGGTCTGGTTGTATGAGGTGTGGCTATTAAATAACAAGACTGACGTAAAATAAATTATTTTAATTTTATACATAATCACTTAATGTTACCTTCAATATACACTCCTTCTCTATCCTTACAACGCTCAAGTGTGCAAGATCAACGGTGCAAGATCTGGTGAAGAAGGTAGATGTTCTTACACTGAGATGCTGTACTTGGCTAGGAACCTCTTGACAGATAACGCGGAATGAGCTGGTGCATTGTCTTGGTGGAGAATCCATGATTTGTCCTTCCACATTTTGGGGTGTATTTTCCTTACTCATTGACGTTGTTTAGAAAGTACCTCGAGGTAGTAATATTGATTAATTGTTTGACCTTCAGGAACCCAGTGAAGGTACACAATGCCATGGATATAAAAAAAAACAATCATTATTGCTTTAAATTTAAACTTGCTCATTCTAGCTTTTTTGGCTCTCAGTGAAGTTTGGCTCTTCCTGTGCATGGATTGGCGCTTCGTTTCCAGATCCTAAGTGAAAAGCCACATTTCATCACATGTTATTATCGTTTCCAAAAAATTTGGGTCATTTTCAATCGTGTACAAAGTGTCAGTACAAACATTTTTGCGAGCTTCATTTCAAACATTTTTGAGCCGCACGTGTTCTTAAGGAGCATGGTTGAGGTTATCTTGACAAGAGGGAGGGAGTACATTCGATCAGAACTTTTTACTGTAGGAGTTGACGATTGGCGGGTCAGGTGCTCGTGCGACTTTGGGAATGCGATGACTAATTTGATGACACATCGTAATGTGAGTGCATCATATAACGTGAGGGTCCATTGTACTCATACCGAATCGTACCTGGAACAGAAAACTCCTTATTCAACAGAAGACTCTGTTGTTATTGTTTATAGAATATACTGTATATAACAAGTTTCGGTTTTAATTGTGTGATAAAATTATTTACAGGGGATTTTCAGTTTTAAAACCAAGAACTCTATCTCAAGATGACATTTACAAGAATTTAAATTCTAGGTAAGTGATAATGTTATTTTTATGTTGCTAATTTAAAAAAAATTATTTTGTGTAATATTGTCTAATGTATTCCCTGGATACATTGATTATCTCAGGATACAGTTGACTGTGCATTTTCATGGTTGAATAATTTTGAAACATATTCCTCAAATATGCAGTGGATGTGATTTATCGCTTTTCGTAAAACAAACTATTATTATTGTGATAAATTATTATAGTATAGTACAGGGTGATTTAAAAAGAAATAGACACTTTTTACAGCTTCTTAAACATCAAACTGGTGTATTTGAATATAGTAAATGTTATAGGTTTATAGGGAATTTTTTAAAGTTTATGTTGGTACAACTGTTGCTAGCATTTTGTTGTTGGCTGCTGTTACAACTACCAGTTTAGCAAAATGGCTGCTACTCAATTGGAGAAAGCTTATTGTGTTCTTGAATTAGCCAAAACAAACTCTGTTATGGTTGTGCAACGTCATTTCAGAACAAGATACGGTAAACCACCACCAACAAGGCAATCAATCTATGACTAAACATTTTGAAAACTGTGGATGTCTGTGTAAAAGGAAGAGTACTGGACGACCTTCTGTTATAGAAGAACAAATTGATAGTGTTTGTGATGTTTATGTACGAAGTCCAACAAAATCAACTAGATCAGCAAGTTTAGAATTGAAAATTCCTCAACCTACTGTGTGGAAAATTCTGCGGAAACGTTTGAAAATGACACCTAATAAATTGCAGTTAGTACAAAGTTTAAATACCAGTGATAAAGTCGTACGTAAAAATTTTTGTTTGGAGATGCAACATTATGTTGAAAATGACAACGCATTCTTTAATCGCCTAATTTTCAGTGATGAATGTAATTTTCACATTAGTGGAAAAGTTAATAGACATAATGTTAGAATATGGGGTACAGAAAACCCAAAAATAACTTTACAACATACACGTGATTCCCCTAAAGTAAATGTCTTGCGCATTATCTCGTGAAAAGGTTTATGGGCCATTCTTCTTTCACGAAGTGTCAGTAACCGGAGTAATTTATCTGGACATGTTAAACGAATGGTTAATGCCTCAACTCCAGGAAGATAGTGATAACTTCATTTTTGTACAAGATGGAGCTCTGCCTCACTGGCACTTACAGGTCAGAAATTATATTGATGAACGTCTTCCTAGATGATGGATCGGCCGTGCAAGTGAGGAAAACAGTGTGTTTATGCCATGGCCACCTCGTAGTCCAGATTTAACGCCCTGCAACTTTCTTATGGGGTTATGTAAAAGACAAAGTTTTTGCACCACGACTTCCTGTTGATATCGATGATCTAAAACAACGTATCGCAAATGCTCTTGCCACAGTTGACCGTCATATGCTTAATCGTGTGTGGGAAGACTTCAACTACCATGTTGATATCTGTTGTGTTACAAATGGTGTACACATTGAACATCTGTAAATATTGTCAATAAAAACTTAATGAATTGTTCTATATAATCATGTAATTACCTTAACTTTTCAAAAATAAATTTTCTATAAGCTATCGAAACTGTCTATTTCATTTATAATCACCCTGTATATATTTTGATTACAGTAAATATTTGTGTTGCAAACAAAAAACTATTTTTAGATGAGTTTTTACGGAAAACAATTTGCATCTGTTAGAAGAGGAGCTTTTGCCCCAAGCGCTAAAAGCCTGGTAAAAAAAAAATAACAAAGATGAAGTGAACGTTCTAGTATTAAATAAATAATATTATAATAGATACTTGTAACGGAAAAGTCATCATTGCCAGAAAATTTCCAGGAGAAGGATTTTTTGGGCGTAAGGCCCAAGATGTAAATACAATAAAACCCTGATTAACCGAAATATTGACCCGAATTGAGTTATGTGAAGTTCTGGTTAATAAGCATTGTCACACGTTTAGGGTTCAAAAATAGTAAAAATGATTATACAGTAGTCTTTATGATTTTTTATTAATACAAACTCAAATACAAAAATTTTTCAGGAAACAAAATATAATATTGTATAATAAATCGTATTTAAGTACTGTATCTTCTTGTTAGTATCAATTAATGATTTTCTGTATTTTGCTCATCCAATTCGGTAAGAAATAAGATTTTTTAAGATGCGATCCTTTGTTTCAAGAATTTTTCTACAGAGCCTAATTCAGTGTCGATTAGTGGTTTTCCGTATTTTTAAGTCGTACAAGGGTTGATTTTTGTTTAGTCATTCACTCATAATTAAAAAAGGTTGTGTTTTTAATTTTACATGATTAACTCATGATTAAGAGACATAAGTTGTATCGTTAATTATTGACATTGGCTAGTCAAAGCCATGTGAGTGTGACACTAGATTTTTTAATAGTTCTTACTCTGTGAGAAAAAAAGAATTTGTTGTTTTTTATTGGATTAGATTTAGAATATTCTTACAACAGTTTGGTTACTTCTGTAAGTTTTCAAATTTAACTTTTTCTTTATAGCATTTTTTATGTGGTCATCTAGTTTATATTATACTAGCCTACCCTGTGTGGCTTTGCACCCGAAATATTTTAAATAAATATTTAACAGAAATTGTGTAGCTGCTAGTCAACTGCATATTCCAATGTACACACACACACACACACACACATACAATGTTTTGATAATTTCCCTCGCTTAAGTCTCTCGCAAACCTCTTCATCTGCTTAAACAACAATACGTACTCACATGCACACACACACACACACACACACATACATATTCGTATTTATGAAAATCTTCATTAGTGCCCTTAAGGTTATCATTTTTGAAAATTTAAAAATAAAATTTAACCCACCGGGTTGGTCTAGAGGTAAAGTCGTCGCCAAAATCAGCTGTTTAACAGCTGATTTTCGGAGACGAAGGTTCCTGGTTCAAATCCTAGTAAAGGTTTTTATTCGGATTTGAATGCTAGACAGTGGTTACTTTGATGGTTGGGGTTCAATTAACCATACTCTCTCAGGAATGGTTGACCTGAGTCTGTACAAGACTACACGTCATACACATCATCCTCACCTCATTAGGTCATGGGGGTTGCTTATTGTTCTGAATTGAACAGATTGCAACGTACACAAATTAGGGATCACAAAAAAAAATTCAAATAAAATTTTGCTGTTAATATAAACATTACAATATGCTGTCCAAATTTCATGAAAATCCGTTCAGTAGTTTTGGAGACCCACTGGGTTGGTCTAAAGGTAAAGTCGTTGCTGTGAGTCACCTGTTTAACGGCTAATTTTTGAAGACTGAAGGTTCCTGGTTCAAATCCTAGTAAACGTAGTTACTTTTATATGGATTTGAATACTAGAAGTAATTACCAGTGTACTTTGATGGTTGGGGTTCAATTAACCATACTCTCAGGAATGGTTGGCCTGGGTCTGTACAAGACTACACATCATCCTCATTTCATTGGGTCACGGAGTTGCTTATTGTTCTGAATTGAACAGATTGCAACGTACTCACGCATTAAGAAAAAAGTATTGGAAATTAACCTGCACAAAAAAAACAGATTTTGTCTTTATAATATTAGTATAGATAAAATTTTTCATGTGAAATATTATTGAATCGTCGATTATGCATTTCTGTAGTTGCTTTGATGGTAAATTGTAATATTGTTTATTTATTATATATCTATAGTCCAAGCTGCGGAAGGTTAACTGAAACGGTGTCATGGCCTTCATCTTTAACATTAAACCACCAACATTGTTCCGGTGTGCCAATATTACTTACTCCGACATCCCAATTCCATGATCATGACACCGATATCTATGAAGATCTTTGTTACGTAACATTCTCTTCAGAGGTTTGTTGATTCTATGTCAACAAATTAAACATTTTCTTTAGTATTCGTTTATTGTTTCTTGAATTGAGTCAGTTTTTTTGTATTTTCCTTTCTTATTGGCTTGTTCATTTTTTTTTATATATCTACAGTATTTTTAATTTTATGCCTGATATTATTATTGTATGAATGATTGTATTTTTTCTTATGTTAGTTTTTTTATTAACTTTTTGAATTTATGGTCATCAGAAACTGTAAAATTACTGTCAAAATCGCGGTAATGTGAGAATGTTTGCTCTAATTGTGAATCTTGATAAATCTGTCAGATTTATCATTTTACCGGATTCATTAGATTAGTCAGGGTAAACTTTGATTTAACTCTCCAATTGCAACTTTGTTTTATCATTGTTGCTGTGTCTTTAAATTTATCGATCATGTGAACAAGAAGTTCAGTTTTAGAATTCGCTATTGTTTATACTTTTCCCTCATTGGTAGTTTTTGTTTTTTATTGTTCTTGTTATCTTTAATTAAGTTGAGCAAAAATAAACTAAGATGATATTTAAAAAATATTAGAATATAACTAGATACGTTCAACCATTAATTTGAAAAGTATTTAAATCTATTACGTCAATAATAAAATCTGCGTACAAAATAATCAATATGAAAAGTAATTTATAAAAGTAGAATGGAACATTCTGCAATAAGCATTAAAATCATTCGCGCCATTAATTTCTTAACCCTTTCACTGCCAAACACGAGTATACACTTAGTGGTCTTACCATGCTTACACGCCAAACACGAGTTAACTCGTTTCGAAGTTTTAAATCGTAGTGCCAAACACGATTTAATTCGATTGGCATTGAAAGTGTTTGAATTCCAGTAAGTGTTACCAACTGTATTTACGCATTAACTGTTGACTTTTTTTTTCTTCTTTGTCGACGAAATCCAGTACAAAGTAAAGAGATATTTTCATGTTTGTATACACGAAATGGTGTCTATAATGATATTGATTTTTTTTTATTCCTCTCCGATTGTGATTTAGTCGATAGTGATTATGTCATGGAAGAACAATCTCGTAATTAAACCTCCACCTAAATGACGTAAAAAGATTAGACCTACTTCGGAAAGCTACCAGTAGGCTTCCAATAAATTTATTCATGTTGTTCATGATTTTAGTGATATAAATAGTGGAATAAATCTAATATAAATTTTAATAAATCTGCTACAAAGAAATAATTTTAATTGATAAAACTAGTAAAAATTGAAATATTTAAAAACTTAAGATGCATCCAAAAAAATATTTAAAAAACCCGGCTCACTGGTTTAACCCACAGTTTTATAACTTGGCAGTGAAAGGGATTTTTTTAACCGATTCTCATTGCTGGGGATTTTTTTAACTGATTCTCATTGCTGGGGAATTTTTTAACTGATTCTCATTGCTGGGGATTTTTTTTAACTGATTCTCATTGCTGGGAATTTTTTTTAACCGATTCTCATTGCTGGGAATTTTTTAACCGATTCTCATGGCTGGAGATTTTTTTAACCGATTCTAATGGCTGGGGATTTTTTTAACCGATTCTCATTGCTGGGGATTTTTTAACAGATTCTCATAGCTGGGGATCTTTTTAATCACGTCTCATGGCTGGGGGAAATTTTTTCTTAAGGCCTGAGAAGTCACATTGTGTGTTCAGTTAACTCGGGGTTATCCTTCGTCATAATGGAATCAAGCACATTTCGCTTTCATAAAAGAGTTACTCTTTAAGAGGAATCGAATGGCGCTATTTTTGTTTTCAAATTCCGATTTTCATTTCTTGTTTTCTGGTTTTGGGCCACTTCAGGTCAAAACCAGAAATTCAAACCCAATCCAGACCCACTAACTTTTTGTGTAGATAAATCCAAAAAAAATTTAAAAACAATTTCAAAAATTGTCACCAATTACAAAACAAAAGACTAATCGATGTATAAGAATCCATAATGCTGTGCAATGAAAAAAAATATCAGTGAGATTACTCTTATTGCTTGATCTCCTTTGGGTTGATCATATCACGTGAAGCAACGTTGGTTGTTACGTGTAAGCTCATATTCACATGTGATTTTAGTGATGGTTTCTTGAGTCTATTAGATTGATTTATCATTTTTGAATAAGTGATCCATTTTTACAATAGGTTGTATGTTTAACCTAAGAATACAATTTAAAATTTATGAACTTTTTGTTTGTCACCGGTTTTTAAAATATTCGTAATTTTATTGAACTATAAGTTTTTTGAGTTCCCAAAATTTTAGTTCTTTCCAATAGTTTCAATCATATTGCTTGTTAGACTACAAAGTAGTTATAATTTTCTGAGATTGTTGTTAACGCATGGTTTAGAGAAATGTGTATTATTCCATAGAGATTTTGAAGTATGAAAAATATACTTTACAGCAAATTTTTTTACCGAATTGAAATTTTAATTTTGATAGTTATATAATTTTGATTTTATTTTTGCATGAAAATTTTTGATTTTGCAGCGTGTTGTTGCATGGCTTGTTGTTTTTCTTTGTGTTATTTAGTGAAGAGGTACGGCCGCAGTTTACAGTTGGGGTTGCTGGAGGTGGGGATGTAGCGTATTCACATTATGATACTCATATACGTAATGAGGAGATCTATCAGGATCTTTGTTCTATCGACAAGAAATTTTCAATCGCACAGGTAACTTTTTGTTTGGTTTTGTGTTAAATTTTTTTATCTTTTTATTGAATTTCTTATATATCTGTACCGTTTGTTTAAAAATTATTCCCTGATGCTTTTAAAAATTTATTTAACAATTTTAATACCGATCTCGGTAGGTTGTTAGTAATATGTATGAGGTCTATTCAGAAAGTTCCCGAACTTTTTTTTTTACAAATAAAAATTGACTTACAGCTTTTAGGGGCCTGGATCCCCTTCAAAGTGATCTCCTCTCCAATGTATTCACCTGTCCCATTGGGGTTTCCACTTTCTGAAGCAATCCTGAAACGCTTCTTCTGGAATGGCCTTCAGATGGTTTGTTGTCGTGTTCTTCTGAATCTCAGGAATCATGGCAAATCTTGTTCCTTTGAGAGGTTTTCTTGAGTTTAGGGAACAAGAAGTCGCAGGGTGCTAAATTAGGTGAGACGGGTGGTTGGGGAAGTACGGTAATCTAATTGCTGGCAAAAAATTTATGGGTTCTGAGTGCTAAATGGGCTATTGCTTTGTCATGGTGGAAGAACCAGTCGCTGCTTACCCAAAGTTTGGGATGTTTCCATCAGATTTTTTGTCGTAGGTGTTTCAGAAACTCATTCTAGTAAAACTGGTTAATTGTAGAACCTGGATGAAGGTACAGGATAACCCCTTTGGCATCGAAAAAACAGTCAGCAAGATATTCACATTGGAGCAAACTTGACAACCTTTCTTGGATCTTGGAGAATTTTCACTAAACCTTTTAAATCATTTATAGCTAGTCGTTCTTTTCATGGATTCATTATCGTAAGCCTTGACAAGCAATTCATGAGTTTCTGTGAAAGATTTTTTGAGTTTCATGCTAAATTTCACGGCACAATGCTGTTCTCGCGCAATTTACTCATTTTTAATTTTACTAATACTTTGAAAACAATTTCACTAAAAGCAGCTGTTTCTCTGAAACTTAGGAAGATATCAACAAAAATTACAAAATGGAAGTTACTTGTGGTGTTTCTATGAACACAATGAGCCTTGGCAGATCTCTGACAAACTTAATGTAGGAGCGCTAAAAAAAATGTTTAAGAATTTTTTGAACAGATCTCGTAATAAAGGAGTACGCTATTTTTTTTAGGCTGCAAAAAAAAAATTGATGAAATTCATTTATGTGACTAATTTTTATATTGATATTTTGTTGTGTAAAAATACTAAAATTGTATAGAGCAGACGCTAAATAAGCTTGCCGTTGTAGCTGTGTGAAGCGAACAGTTCGGATTCAGTTGGTAGACTTCATGTCTTAAGGCACATTTACACGTGCAATGATTTGCTGGCGCCAGTATTGATGCCAATTTTAATTTTCATGCCAGTAGAGGTTTACACATTAAACACTTTATGTGACGCCAGTTCCATTTTATTTTGCTGTTGTGTAGTGTCAAGTTTGTGAAAGCTTGCAGAAAAATGATTTGTTGCATTCGTATTGATAGTTCGGAGGTCTGTTTTTATAAGACTAACAGTGTACATGCTACAAATAAAGAAGTTGTTCATATTTTTTCAAAAATTTAATGGTTTCATCACTACTCCACTTATTTTTCAAAATTTAGCTCATTTTAGTTACCGTTTAAAGATACAGCAAAATAAAAAGCTATCTATGTGAAAATATATACTAATAGATAATGGATGATAGTGAAAAATCAATTCAAAATTAAACCGCATTCTGTATGCCAATAGCCTACTTTTTTTTTGTTTTGTTTAACGTCCGACTGTTCTGCCATTACTGCTAATGCAGACGGTGAATGATGAAATGATTTTTTGTAACGTATGAAAAAAAGCCGTGCCTGAATGGGATTCGAACCCAAGACCCCATGAAGAGAGGCGAGCACGTTACCAACTTCGCCAATGCGGCCGGCGAATAGTCTACCTGGCGAGGTGAAGGTTTATATATGCAAATGTTTATTTAGTGGTGCACCAGTCAATTACTGGTGAACAAAATTTCAGAAGGCTGCAGAAAATTCCGTGGAAGTTTCTTTCTGTGCATGTATGTTGAAACTTGCACGCCAAGCCATTTTTTAAAAAATTACTTTTTTGGCCTGAACCATGCATTTTCACGGTATTATGTCAAGCAAGGCGTTTATTTTTTAAAATAAAAACATCGTTAAATTATTCAAAATGAGCTATGGAATGAGTTGCAGCAGAAAAAACAGAAGTTTGTTTTTCTAAACGACTATACTCGGACACAATGGTTTACACATAATTATATGCATTGTTCTACTGGCACGCCAGTTCTCACTGGCGCCAGAAAATCATTGCACTTGTAAATGGGCCTTTAGTACTGAACTTCCTATTAAATCACATGTGCTGAACAATGTAAATTATCATCTATTAGCGATGTTAAAAACATTCAATTGTAAACTTTGTATACAACAATTAACACCACCTACCACGTACAACATATTACAAACTAATGTTTTCAGGTTAGCTGATATATAACGTTGCGAGAGTGTGATTCTGATCACAGCTGGTACAGCACTGACCCTACTACTCACCGAGGCAACTGAGCGCACCATTACCAAAATAAATTTTCTGCACTTCAGAAAACCGGCAAGCTTATTTGCCATCCGCTTTACCATTGGCATTTATAAAGTCAATCCAAAAAATATTCTTTTTATTTTAGTTTTTAAATGAAAATCCATTTGATAGGTATTTCTGTCATTAGGGTATTTCTGTCATTAGCCTTAATTGCATAGGTCTATGTAATTATCAGTAGCCCTTTAAACCGGTAGGGAAAAGGTTTATTTACTCTTTTTGTACCTACAAGACGAACTGTATCAACCAATGAATGATACTATTATGACATATCTGTTTTTCTTTAATATCTAAACTTACTTCCTTGTTACCTCGGGTTGGGTCTAACACAATTTCTTTCCACCTCTCTTTATTGCTTAACATCTCTCCTCCATTGCTCTTTTGGCGTCTCATTGTTTTCTGAATCCTCCTATTACTGAAATTACCCACTTCACGTTTCCATTTGCGACTCTTGGTCTTTTCTCTTCATCTTCCAAGTACAGGATCCTTCTAGGCAGTGTACCCTTCTCTATCGTATTGACATGACCAAACCATTGCAAATTTGTGTTTTCGACTCTCATCAGGCTGTCCCTCCTCAATTATTCCCTAATTACACCACTTCTCACTCTTCTTGACTTTCCTGATGGCCTATTCCCATGAGGCTAGTTGACTAACAGGACCTACTAGCGTGTTGGTGACATTCCCACAAAGCTATTTAATAAATGCTTGTGATCTGAAGATATAAGAATAAGAAAATTTATTTCACATGTTGCAGACAGATACACATAAAAAAATAGAACATAAATATAATAAAAGATCATTATATTGTGGACAATTCGAACTGGCACAACTCTTGCTCTACGTGTACACTCAGTTCTGCCTAAAGTATATCCACAACATATTCTTTCAACAAGGTCTACAAATTTTAATGTACGCAAATGCGCGCCTACAACCTTATTTCAATGTACAAACATACAAATAATTATTTCATTTTAAAATATGTGTTTAATTTCTCCCAGTAAAAATTTAAATTAGCGTATAAATTACAAGAACTAAATTGTAAAAACTCACTAAACTATACTCTACAGATGCACGCAACTAACTAAAAAATATCTTATAATGAACAGAAAAACAAATTAGCCACATCATTATGTCTGACAGATTATTAATAACAATAGTGAAAACAAAGCGTAATGACCGTGCGTGACTTGCACATTACAGTAGCGATTGTATACTTTTGTGACTGTACTGTCATTGCATGGCGAGGGGCGAAGAGTGGAGTAAATAAACACCGAAGCTGCTTGTGCCAATTCGAATTGTTCTAGGTATACTTAATTCTAAATAAGAAATAAAAAACGACTACAAACTAGTTCCACAACAAGGAAAAATAGGGCCTCCAAGGTCCCTAGGTCCAAGTCCCTAACCCCTCCCTAGGTTCAGGTCTAGGTCCTTAGGTGCCTGTTTAGAGGTTCCATCAGTAATATTATTCTGCGGCTGACAAAAAAAAACAATCCTACTTATAAATAAATACAAATAATACAAGAAAATATATAAAAAATACAAATAATACATACATGAGTTGTGCTTTGTATTGCTACACAAAGTACAGCTTACTGACAACTAGCGAGGTTTCCAAACATTTACATTGAGCTATTTTACTAGCGCTAGTATAATCAAAAACATGTTTTAAGTCACGAGCGCTTTAACTAAGTTAGCTGCTTGCTGTTTGTTCCATTTACGCTGTTTTGCTAGCTGCTAGTCAACTAGCATCATGGATCTTAACATACTCTTCTTGAATTTCAATTCTGGCCCTGTACTGTACTCTCCTTCCATCTGTCCAACTTTACGCTACATAAATCAGTATTGGCACAAAATATGCATTGTAGTGTAATTTTTTAACAATGCACAGAAATTTCTCAACTCCAAACTAGGCTTCTCACATTATCAATAAAACCTTTTGTTTTCTGCACCTTTTTACTCGACTCCTTTGTTTATTTTCCTAATAAAAATGCAGTTCCTAATATGAACTTAAATGATCATATATCTTTAAAAAGTGACAGTTTTTTTACAATTCAAATTGAAAATTATAAAACTAATAAAATGTTTTTATTAATGAAAGTTTTTTTCCGGATCTTACTATAAAGTAATAAATAAATAAAGTGCTCATTAAGTTAAAGGAGGTCGTTAGGCTTCCTTGAACCAATCTGTAAAGAGGATAATGGAAAACAAATTACATTAATTGTTAAAATTCGAGGTCATACGCATTAAACTATTATTGATTTCTACTGGTACGATTAAAGACAGTTTGAGTGAAACTTTTTTCATTCATTTAAACTTTAATAAATAATAAATTTTATTTAAATTATTGTAAAATTAATTTTGTTTGTTCAGTTGTACGTTAATTAACGATTAATGATTTATTAAAGATTAGCTCGACTAGGATATTTTTATTTCGATTTAAATTTGTTATTAATTTTAATCTGAACAAATGATAGCTCCTGAGCTATGTACAGGCTTATTGCTGGACTCATTGCTAATATCACAGTTTTGGTTACACAAAAATATAGTTATTAAAACAGCAAATGTTATAGATGTGTCAATAATAAAGGGGTTGTGGGAGAACTACTGTTTCATAATGTCTTAAATAAGTGTAAATTGTGATGAAACAGGCTACTAGAAAGCCTAAATCACAAAACATCATCAAAAGATTGAAAATTGTTTTTTGTTTTCAATTTTTCTTAAGTTTTTCTTATGCATTATTTTATATTAAATTAAATTTTGTATTAAATTAATAATCACAGTTTATTATTATTACAACAACACACTTTTAGTGTTATCTGTCGAAATACTGGAATAAATTGGAATTGGTTTCAAAACATTACTGTGTTTTAAAAAATTAAACGAAATAAATTTTTTCCTGAAATTACACAAATTTTTGAACGTGCAATGTTCAGATAGTTGTATTGAGATAAAAGTATTAGCAAGAGATTTGTCAATCCATTCTCTCTCTCTCTCCCTTCCCCTCCCTCCATCCCCTTATTGGCTTATTATGTAGTTGTTACAGGCGCTTAGTACTTTGGTGAGCAGTATAATTTTTTTAATTAATGTAAAGTTATTACTTGATTTCTGTTTTACATCTGTCCTAGACATTTTTGGAGTTATTATTCAGTTGTTTTTTTTTTAGTTTTTGCTAGAAGTATGTTGATTAATTTTGTTACTGATAATATAAGTAACAAAATGTATTTTACTTGAATCGGTCCTTTCAGAAAGCCCGTAAGTCAAAAAATCTTAAATTTTGGAAAAATTGAAAAACAATTTAATATGTTTCAATAAAAAAACCGTATTAAAAACATATATGTTCAGAGGGCCTGTCCCTTTTAATATGAAATGTATAATTTTGTAGTTTTAAATATAAGCCAGTTGTTTAAAAAAAAAATTGAAAATTTTGGCTTAAGATGTTTCTGAAATAAATTGGAGTAAAATGCTAACTTGCATTGTTTTTTGAAAAATACATTGTTAGACCAGAAGAAAATTGTGTTGTACAATAGTATTCATTTATTTATTTCATTATTTTACATTAGCGACTTAAAATAGCTTTTCGCAGTAATGAAAATTGAAATTCATAACTTTAAAAAAGAAAAATGTTGGTTTTCAGAACTATTCACGTTTTTCAACGTCATTACAAGCTGTAGTTATCTCCCTTGAAAAGATTTTTGTATAGAAATTTTGTACAGCCTTTTCTACTAGAAAGTTGAGCTTAAGCTTAAAAAATCATCCGCTTTCATTTTTTCATTAGAAGGAAGCACTTTATATCCTTAAGGATAAGCTTTTTTTAGTGTTATATTATTTAAGAAAAGCCAGACTTATGTGATTTTTGTAAGGATGATGTGTTTATATTCAGTTAGTCCTAAAATGCAATAAAAAAAAATGTAAAATTTTGACTAATGGGCTTTCTGAAAATAAACTTAAATTTTGAAAGTCGTTCTTCTTACCTTCTTTTACTGGTAAAACCAGTTTTTGATAACTGGTTTTACCAGTTATAAAAAAAAAAAATAATTAGTTTGAATTATAATTTTATTTCTTTATTATTTCAGTTGCCAACCGCCGTTACTCATAGCCTTGAAAAACGAGATTACGTTGTCAATGAGTTAGTAGAGACTGAAAAAAATTACGTAGATGTATTAAGTACGTTGCAAAGGTGCTTTATACGACCACTTTCCAATGTGTTAAAAGAAGAGGACTTCAAAATAATATTTAGTGGGATTAAGGTAAGTCATTTCAGGTGGCATCTAATTCAGGGTTTGATATTTTAATGAACATGGAGGGTAATATTGAGGGAGTAAATTGTAGAGGGAGGCAAAGATTAGAATGTATAAAGTGAATTAAAAAAGATGTAGGGTGTTACAGGTATGTAGATATGAAACGACTTGCCCAACATAGAACAGGTTGGAGAACTGCATCAAACCAGTCGATAGATTGATGACAAAAAAAAAGTTTTAATGAAAGTGTATTGTAAGTTAATGGATTATTTTGTTATTTTAATGGTGAAAACTGGATTCAAGTCGAGTTAGTATTGTAAACCTTGCTGAATCGTGCACATACTGGTTGATTGATAGATAAATTTATTTACTCAGTTTGCAGTTGTTCTTTAGTTGAGCATCTTGAGTAATCCCAGTTAACCCTTGCTAACCTGAAAGCCAGGAATCAGGCATGCGTCATGACCTTTATTTAAATTCAGTTTTCTCCACAACTATTAATTATTTTCTAACGGGTTTAATATTTTAATGAAACTGTATCGTAAGTTAATGGATTATTTTGTTATTTTAATGGTAAAGCTGGATTCAAGTGAAGTTATTATTGTAAACCTTGCTGAATCATCCACACACACTGCTTGATTGACTGATAAATTTATTTACTCAGTTTGCAGTCGTTTTTTTGTACTGCGTCTTGAGTAATCTGGCCTCCCAGTTAACCTTTTCTAACCTTAAAGCCAGGAATCAGGCATGCATCATGACCTTTATTTAAATTCAATTTTCTCCACAACTATTAATTATTTTCTAACGGGTTTAATATTTTAATGAAAGTGTATCGTAAGTTAATGGATTATTTTATTATTTTAATGGTGAAAACAGGATTTAAGTGAAGTTATAATCGTAAACCTTGCTGAGTCATCCACATACTGCTTGATTGACTGATAAATTTATTTACTCAGTTTGCAGTCGTTTTTTAGTACTGCGTCTTGAGTAATCTGGCCTCCCAGTTAACCTTTTCTAACCGTAAAGCCAGGAATCAGGCATGCGTCATGACCTTTATTTAAATTCAATTTTCTCCACAACTATTAATTATTTTCTAACGGGTTTAATATTTTAATGAAAGTGTATCGTAAGTTAATGGATTATTTTATTATTTTAATGGTGAAAACAGGATTCAAGTGAAGTTATAATTGTAAACCTTGCTGAATCATCCACATACTGCTTGATTGACTGATAAATTTATTTACTCAGTTTGCAGTCGTTTTTTAGTACTGCGTCTTGAGTAATCTGGCCTCCCAGTTAACCTTTTCTAACCTTAAAGCCAGGAATCAGGCATGCGTCATGACCTTTATTTAAATTCAATTTTCTCCGCAACTATTAATAATTTTTTAACGGGTTTAGTTGCAATAGATAGAAAATTTTCTTCTCTTTGATTTGATGTATCTTGCATATTTGTACGATGAAAATTGACGACGTGGTGTTAACACAAAAGAAAGATTTTTTTTGATCAGCCAGTACTAAAAACTATTTTTTGTAGCCGTGGAACTAACTGACTGAGTGCAAATAATTTAACACTCCACTAGCCTGTAATGGGCAGCCGTACATTCTGTACAGATGCCATGTAACGAGTAATATACAGTCGTTGCTTTTCCAACAGTCATGTTACCAGAAGTAGAGTGAATTTTTACATTCTCTTGCTTATATGAATATATAGGAAGGAAAGATTGTTTTCATGTCGATTTTCTGAAATCGAGTTTTCACCGGATCTACACGTTTTTAGACCCCCTGAACCCAGAAAACTGTTTTTAGCGATTGGTCTGTGTGTGCGCGCGCGCAATTGCATGCGTGTGTGTGTGTGTGAACAGAATATCTCAAGAACGGAACATCGTACGAACTAGAAATTTCAGAGTTAAGTTACATACCACTCCTAAACCCGACAGGAATATTTATCAAAATTGGTCAACTGGAAGTAGTAGTTTATTCGTGTAATTTTTCACTTTTTTGCGATCTTCTCAAAAACTGGTCCTACGATTTTTTTTTTAAATCGCCTGGTTCACTAAATTTTTTATGCTCTACAAGATAAAGTAGGCTCCATGTTTGCTGAAATTCTTGGTGAGGCTGTTTTCACGTAAAAAAATTGTTTTTTTAAGATTGCGGCTTTAATATGCATTTTAGTGCAAAAATTTATATAATAAAAAATGTAGCGAATTTAAAATCCTGCAACGTTTATTTCAAACACTTTTTTGTATAACGCTTAGTTTAGTGGTAATTAGCCATTTTGTTTTTTTCTCACGAAAACGTGTGAAAAATAGATTTTTTTTAAGATTTCAGCCTTAGTATGCATTTTATGGCAAAATTGTATATAATCAAATTTCTAGGAAATTAAAAGATCTACAACTTTTATTTAAAACATTTTTTTCTACAGAGCCTAGTTTAGCGTGACAGAATGATTTTCCGTATTTTTAAGCCAAACTGAGGTTAATTTTCATTTTGCGTATTTCACTCTTGATTAAAATAAGGTTATGTTTATTGAGGTTAGTTTTTTTGTTTATTTCTAATGTTTTATTGCAAATGTTAGGTTATATTGGTCATAATTTGCATTGGCAAGAGAAAGTTTTGTGAGTGTTTCACACCAGATTATTTTTATTATTGTTAAATTTATGTGTTGTTTAATTCAATTTCAACTAAAGTAAAGTCCAGTAATCCCTTGGTATCCGCGGGTTTCGGTTATCAGCGGACTTAGTCCCTGGGCCTAAAACCTTAAAATACATACGTTTGCTCACCTTGTGTACACCGTACTTGGATGGGAAGTCATACAATCCTGAAAACATGTGTTAGAATAAATGTTTTGGCATCCGTATCATGTTGAGTCACACACTAGTTAGTATGGCGACGGCCGCCATGAGCCAAGCTAGATTTCCGCGTACTGTACGTAGTGTCCGTGTCACCAGGTACCGGGCCCCACCAGTAGCACGCCACCCTCACCGCCATACGTACGCCCAGGTACCATACTGTAATTTCTCCGTACGTTTTCCTCCATGTGTCAGTCTTACTTTTTCGTACGTACAGTTCTTTGTTTGTTCGACAATCCTGAAACGAAGATAAGCATTTCTTCACAAACCATCAACAAGATCCTCAGCATGGCAACGCATTGGCTGACCACATTTTGGAGACGGATCCCGTCATGAAAAGGGCCCTTCAATTCAAAAGAGGAAAAGAGGAGCTGATGATACTGTACGAAGAAGCCCACAAGGAGTTTGAAAAGAAGAAGAAGCAAAGAGCCATAACTAACTATTTTAAAGCAACTTAATTTTTTTATGCGTACATTACTGTATTTATTAAATATTCATAAATTATAATAATGGTAAAATGTTCCTAAAACTATTAAACACTTAAAACGACTACAGAACTTTACCTTTAGAACGTAACCCCCTCTTTTTGTTCATATAAGGTATTATTATCCGCGGTTTTACGAACCGCGGTAACCCTCCGGAACATAACCCCCCGGAACATAACCCCCGCGGATAACGAGGGATTACTGTATATTTGGCTCTTATTAATCTGGATGTGTAACAGTTCAGCTTGTTTGTTACGTGGATACTCTGATCAGAAGCATACTAGTGTACCGATAAGTTTATCATGTTGTTAATATTTATA
Source organism: Catonia carolina (assembly GCA_035578175.1). Classification (NCBI taxonomy): domain Eukaryota; kingdom Metazoa; phylum Arthropoda; class Insecta; order Hemiptera; family Achilidae; genus Catonia; species Catonia carolina. Next base: position 27,693,460 of record JAQMRL010000010.1, on the reverse strand, counting down.
TTTTCATCAAAATGTTTATTTTTTACAGGAGTTGTGTGAAATTCACGCCGGCTTTCATAGCCAGCTAAGAAAGGCTGTATTATCTGGCAGTTCTGTCAGACTCAGCGAAGTATTTCTTAATTGGAGAGAAAAATTCCTTGTCTACGGTGATTACTGTGCTAACTTGACAATAGCTCAAGCTCGTATTCATGAAGTTTGCTCTCAGAATGAAAATATCAACCAGGAAGTAATAGTAAGTTCACTTTGACACCTAATAAATAAAAGTTTACTTGTAGTTCAAGGTACATATGTTCATAACCATTAAGGCCTTATTATAAAGATTTAAAAAATTTTATTAAAGTATATTCTAATTATTTTTTAAACTCCTGGCATAGTGGTTAGCGCAACTGGCTTCTTCGCTGGGGTCGTGGGTTCGATTCCCAGTCAGGTCTGGCATTTTTTCATTATCATAATTATCCACGATCTGCATTAGAAATTGCAAAGCAGTCAGACGTAAAACAAAAAAACAACCTTTTCCTATTTTAAATAAATCCTAGTTTCCATTTGGGTTTTTATTTTGTCAACATTTTGATGATCTCCTTAATGACAAAATTTCTTTTCAGCCTAAATATAAAAATAATACATGTATCTACAATAAATTAAAATATATTTTAATATCTTATGTACAAGGTAGGGTCAAAAATTCCCAGAATGGTCTCATACAGTCAAGTATTTGTTTATTGGAAGAGAAATTTTTGTTTTGAAGGTTGGCATTACTACTAGGGAAGGTGCTGTGCCGTTTAGCAGGCAGTTGGAGTTAATTTCCTGCGTGGGGTGTATGATATTTTAAGACGTAGTTTTTTTTCTTATATCGGATTGTGAAATGTCGTCATCAGAGCAACGTACCAATATCAAATTCTTTGTGTTGCGGGAGATATCACCCTCTGAGACTCTTAAGATGCTGAAGAAAGCTTACGGAAACGATGTGATGAAGATAAAGCAGTTTTTGAGTGGGGCAAGCATTTTCGTGACAGTTACACAACACTTGAATTAATGGACAAGTACCAAATTTTTACTAAATTACGTTACAATTTGCACATAAAAGATTTATTAGTTTGATATTTTATGTAAATTTCACTTGTGATTTTGTTATTTTTTATTTTTAGAAATGCCAGCAAGAAGCAAATAATGGGAAATTTAAATTGAGAGATATCTTATCAGTTCCTATGCAAAGGATATTGAAATACCATCTATTGTTGGATAAACTAATCAGTGAAACGCAACCAGTGAGTTTAACCATTTTATTTTATTTCTGATTGTTTTTCTCGTGTTGGAATGAATTGCTTAAGATATTTTATGTTAAATTTTCATTGTTGATTATAATGAAATACAATTCTTGAAAAGGCCGATGCATGCCAGCTTGAGGCTTTTGAACTATGGTTGTATAGGAGAATATTGAAAATTTTGTGGACGTAAAAAGTTACTAATGTTGAAATTTTATTGAGAATGAACAAGGGTCTAGAATTGATCAGAACTGTTGAGTGCTGTATGCTGCGGTACCTTGGGCGTATTATGAAAAATCAACAGAAATATAATCTTCGGCAGGGGATGATAAATGGAGAGAAGAATCCTGGTAGAAGGAAAATTTCCTGGCTCGCCAATTTGAGGACCTGGTTCGGGAAGAGTTTCACGGAATTGTTCCACATTGCGACTAATAAGGTCAAAATAGCCATGATGATCACCAACATCCAAACTGGATATTGCCGGCCGCATTGGCGCAGTTGGTAACGTGCTTGCCTCTCATCATGCGGTCTTGGGTTCGAATCCCATTCAGGCACAGCATATTTTCATGTGTTACAAAAAAATCATTTTATCTTTCACCGTCTGCATTAGCAGTAATTGCAGAACAGTCTGACGTTAAACCAAAAAAAAAAAAAAAAAAATTGTGTTTGTTAGTTAGAATTAAACAGGAGTAAGAGAATTATGGTGAGCTGGTATGGAGCAGAATTGCCTCAAGGTGCTTTTGCACCTTTCTCAGAACTCAACTGAATTGAGTCAGCGTAATCCAATTAACACTGGATTATTAAATTGAGTGAACGATGAGTTATTAAATTTAAAATGATTTTCTACTTTGTGTCATTTAATATAGTAGTCATGACTAAACTGTGACAGAGCAGCATGTGGTTATTTTGTGCAATTTTCAAAATTTTTTACTTCCCCCCCCCCACCAGCGTTATTGAGCATTAAAAAGTTGCTGGATTTAAAAATTCAAATTTTTATTGGGTTAGCCCAAAAATAGGACAAGGGGAAGGCTGATTTTGTTTTGTTTTACCCTCTAAATGCTTAGTTATTATCTACAATAATCAAAACTTAACATAAAATAATTCGTCTTGGTGTAAAAAATTGTCAAAAGTTTTCAAAATTTGTTGATAAACTTTTATGCTTAAATTTTGTAAACTTAATTTCAGATAACACCAACATTTATAGCCTTACAATAATAGTCCAAAATCACCGGGTTGGTCGACTTGTAGTAAAGGTGCAAGTCATTTGTTTAACAGCTGATTTTCAGAGATGAAGGTTCCGTGGTTCAAACCCTTATAAAAAATTTTATTTGGGTTTGAATACTAGACAACGGTTACCGGTGTACTTTGATGGTTGGGGTGGGATTCAATTGACCATAACTCGCTCAGGAATGGTCGACCTGAGTCTGTACAAGACTACACCTTATGTACACATCATATCAACCTCATCTCATTCGGTCATGAGATCGCTGATTGTTCTAAATAGAACAGATTGCACAATAGGGATTTAAAAAATAATAATGTAGTACATCCAGAATGAGCTGTGTAGTGTGTTTCTGTTTTTAATCTTTGGCATGTCTGGAACAAGATATTGAAATTGACACGAACTCTTACAAATAAGGAAAACTGCTGCAGCTATAATAAAAAACTGCCACCATTTTAAGTCTGTGTGAAATAATAATTAAATAAGGGTGGTTTAAAACTCCTATGTAATAGGAGTGACTATGTTAAAGAAATAATGAAAAAATTGTCAAGGAACCAATTCTAACCTTATTGGACCAGTTGAAATGGAGTGACTTCAGCATTGTTAATCAGTTATCATTCCGAAGTTCGTACTGCAGGTTTTTGTGAGAATTATGGAACAAGTATTATTTATTTGTACTTTTGAACTTTAACACTGGTTCTTGTGTAGTATATATTCATGCCTGTGGTTTTTTGTTTGTTTGTAGAATCATGAGGATTATAGAGGTTTAGAGCGGGCGAAAGAAGCTATGGTTGATGTTGCTCAGTACATAAATGAAGTGAAGAGGGACAGTGACACGTTACAAATCATGAGAGACATACAGGTATGCTTACACCAGTCTGTTACATAACAGCTTTGTGCAGCATGTTAGATTGTTGTTTAGGCTATTAGCCGAAAGGCTGGTTTGAATCTCTAGAGGCTTCACTAAGTAAAACAAAGAGTGGTTTATGATTGCCTTCTTCACGGAGTGGAAAAATATGCTTATCAGCACGCTAGGCCCTCTGAAAAGCATCTACTTTCCACTCTGCAATTTTCTACTACTTTTCTACTTTCCACTCTGCCGCATTGGCATAGTTGGTAACGTGCTTGCTTCTCATCATGCGGTCTTGGGTTCGAATCCCATTCAGGCACGGCATATTTTCATACATTACAAAAAATCATTTCATCCTGCACCGTCTGCATTAGCAGTAATTGCATAACAGTTTGACATTAAACCAAAAAATAAAAATAAAAAAAACACTGCAAATCCATCTTCATTCACCATAGGGTCTGGTTGTTTAACAAAATTTATTACTCTCAGAGAAGACAACTCTGACTAGTGTCTTTTACACCTCTACCTATTTTTTTATTTCCATTTAAAAAATGTAGTCTTATTAAATAACTAATTCGATAAATCTTAATCATAAACCGGAGTTCGACCATTTTTTTTTAATGTGAATATGGCTATCTGAAAAAGGAATGCGGTGCAAATTAATCTTTTTCGAACGATGGAAGAAGTCGATACAACCAGTTCATGAGATTGGGGTTTCATGGTGAATAGATTGTAGTGCATTATAAATTTATACTGTGCATGTGGGTTTTCTTCAGTTTTTTCAATTTTTTTTTATTGCATAAAACTACAAACAAGAGTGAATTTGTCGAAGTGAACTCAATTAGGTAAAGCGGTTTCGATTGATCGATAGGCGCTGTTGTATCGCAGTAAAAGTAAAACTTGCAGGCTACAAGCTTAAGTTTATTAGAAGAGGTTAAATTTTGTTTCATTGTGCGATTTTGTTGTTTTATTGCGTGTATTGTGAACGTTATAAGATAAAACCTTTTTTTTTTAGTTTCTATTCATAGACTTCTTTGATTTTTGGTATCAGAATCAATATATTGGTATAGTTACTTGAGTCACAAGTTTGCCCTTGTTTGCAATGAGGGGTAAAGGGGGAAAAGCATCATCGCGCACGCGCGACTGCTTTAATTTCAGTACAACAAACACAACAACTTATACTATACCCACAGCATATACAATATATTGCAGAACCTTATGTAGGTTAACTGTACGAATATAACTGTTTGTTACCGTAAACAGAAATGTTAGTTTCTCAAAAACGAGGGCAGAATGTTCACAGTGCTGAATGAAATCTAATATGCAGTGTAATAAAATGCTGTGAAAGTGAAGCTAAACAAAAATGCCTTTCCCTTGCCTCTTAACAAAAGTCATGAGTGAGTGGCTAATTACTGTGATGTTTCTCTTTCCACAATTCGAAAAATAAAGAAGAAAATTAAAGACGTGAAGAAGCTATTCTTAAACAGTTTTGTTGACACCTGGTAAATAAAGGAAATGGGTAGGTGATACTGATAGTGAAGACGCCGGTGACAGCGATAATGTACAAGATTCATTCGTAGAAAATTTTGTTCCAATGGAATAAGGTAGCTGGTAATTACAGTAAATCAAACATTTTTAGTCATGTAATTAAGCTATAGGCAATATTACAGGTTACATTTATTTCTTATAAGGTTTATGAAGAAAAAATTTTCTCGGAATAAACCACAGCTTACAAAATGTATGTAGAAACTGAACGGTAGTGAAGTGTACGAGTAGTGTGTCACTGTTGAGGTTGGCAGCACTGTCAAATTTTCACTTCACTTCCTCACAGCCCATCTATACTCAAAAGGTTGATACTGTACTACTTTTACGCCGGTCCGTAGTTCATATTTTGCCCACTGTTGGCGCTGTGATGGGGTTGCTGCTGCCGATAGATAGCGCAGCGGTCACACCTCTCACAGTACATGTACCAAGTAGCAACATATAGTATCTACGCACTGGCGATGCGATAGTTGAGAAGGCGACTAGACAGTATTGAGTTGTGTGTGATTGAGGATCGATACGGGGATTTGACAGCAGCTCAACATTGAGTCAGTTCTTTCCGTCATCTGCACCTCCCTTCCCTACCCCTTGCTTCACCGGCGACTGCTCCCCTTCGGAGGCAGCAGTAAAAGGTGCTTGCTGCGTCGGCGACGCGCTCCTATTTGATTAGGTAGCGGTACAGATGACCCCGCTTCGCTTCACCGGCGACTGCTCCTCTTCGTAGGCAGCGGTGAAAGGTGTTCGCTGCGTCGGCAGCTGCTTCTAATCATTTAGGCAGCGGTAAAGACGACCTTCCCCTTCGCTATTTTACTTTTGAACTACGCCGCCGATGCCCAGTTGGTCCTATGATGAGCTCTACAGACTGCGCTACTAAAAGCCGGTGGCGACAAGGCAATCTCATGACTTCAGTATCTATATCAAGGAATCTGTACTGAGAATTGAAAAATATTGGTATCGACAAATTACTAATGCTTATAATCTTATTTTTTTAGGACAGTATATCTGACTGGGATATACCTGAGAGTACGGAGCTGAAAGATTATGGAAGATTATTGAAAGATGGTGAACTTAGAATAAAAGCACATAACGATCAAAAAGTTAAATTAAGGTGGGTTATATTATGTTCACTAAATCATATATCATGGGATCGAATACTCATGACAGAGTATCACTTAATTGTATTGTATTGTATAGTAGTGAGAAATTTCAAAAGAAACTTAAGTATGATATAAAATTGTTTTATGCAAAATTAATGAATGTTACCATATTGTTAACTTCAGTTTGAAAAGTTAATGAATTAGCTGTAAAGTTATAGTAATATACAGGGCTATTCTAAATGATGGACCCAATTTTATAAATTCGTATTTATTTAAGCGTAAATTCAAAATGAACAATGAATACACAATTAGAAAGAGGAAGTTTCAAAGTTTTTTTTACACACTTATAAAATGTTCATTGTGTCCCCCTTGTGCTGCATGGCGAACATTTAAATGAAAGCCAAACTCGCCCTACATACGAGGAAGCATATCTCCTGTTATTGAGTACACCGCAGCAGTGATACGGTTCCGCAGATCGGCTCCCTGAATTGGGCGGTGGTAGTTGCAGAAACGGCCACTAGAGTTCTCGCGCCAATAGGGTGCCAGCCGCCATTGCATTGAAACATGAAAGAGACTCGCCAAAGATAAATGTGTTCTGGCCTTATCTCGTACAAAGGTTTACCGGATAATTTTTTTTCGCGGAAAGAACTGTGACTGAAACGACATACCTGGACATGCTGGAACAATGGCTGTTCCAAGTTATGGAAGATTCACAGGACTTCATTTTCCAACAAGATGGAGCTTCGCCCCATTGCCACCTCGATGTTTGAGACTTTTGGAATCAGTCCCTTCTTCTACACTGGATAGGACGCAGGGGAAATCAAGACCTTGCTCTACACTACTAGCCATCGAGATCTCCTGATCTCACCCCATGTGACTATTTCTTATGGAGTTATGTCAAGGAAGCTGTTTACATCCCACCTCTACCAATAACTCTGGCCGATCTGCGAAACTGTATCACTGCTGCGGTGCACTCAGTAACAGGCGATACACTTTCTCTTATATAGGGCGAGTTTGGCTTTCGTTTAGATGTTTGCCGTGCAGCACAAGGGGGACACATTGAACATTTTATAAGTGTGTAAAAAAAACTTTGAAACTTCCTCTTTCTAATTGTGTATTCATTGTTCATTTTGAATTTATGCTTAAATAAATACGAGTTTATAAAATTGGGTCCATCATTTAGAATAACTGTATTTATATCTCCAAGTATATGAAAACGTTTAGAGCTCTGTCTGGCTGTACATGATTCACCGCTGATATTAATAATACTATGAAATAAATGATCAATATCTATTGTTTGTAGATACTCAGTATTTATGTACTAATGTAGTAAATATTTTCTTTTTAAGATATTGTATCTATCTCATGCTCTGTATGGATTTATAGGGAAGGAAGTATTGTTTTCATTATATTATATAATTTACTTACGGATGTTTTTCTTACATTTTTATGTTTGTTTTATTCAGGTACATTTTCATATTCGATCAAGTTATGCTGATGTGCAAGGCATTAAGGGTAAGCATAAAATTCTCAGTAACTTCTTCTTCTTCTCTTTCTTCTTCTTCGTACTATCAAGGATCAGGCATAGGCCTGTTCCGAACTCACAAACCATCCTGTACATCTACACAAACATGAGACATTCCAACCAGTACATCTCGACTACTGCCATCTTCATCGAGGTCTTTCCACCTCCCTTCTTCCAACTGGAACATATTCCGTCAACGATATTCTCTTCTCTGACATCCGTTCCAAATGTTGCCTCCATTGATTCCGGTACTCCTCCACTTTTTCATTCAGGCTAAATACAAATTAACATTATAGATAATTGTGTATGGAAGAATTAATAAATTTTCATCAAGTGTTGACAGGGTTTTTTTTAACTGAGACTGAATAATATTTCTTAACTCGTTATTTATACATGAGGATAGTTAATTTGAGAATTTTATTAAAATAATAATCTAGCTGGTGTGTGTTGTGTGAGGGAAGGAGGAGCTGTGTAATGTACCAAAATAAATACATTACTTCTCCACCATGGGAAGTAATAATATGTAAAGTCCAGCCTCTCTTAGTTTGCTCCTAATGTAAACAAATAATGACGTCACTGAGCATGCGCATTATATCAAAATATGTATACGCTGATTAAAAAGTAAAAACAAAATACTTTCAAAAGTATTTAAATACAAAATACTTTTAAAAGTATTTTTATAAATGAAATTGTTAGGCCTACATCATATCATGACTGATGTTTTTGGTACTTTAAGTACTTATAATTTAAAAAATAGTTAACTTAATAAGAATACGACATCCGTAAAGTCGCAGACTCTAGCGTGCACCCTGTAGTAGGTGGCTTTTGTTTGTTGACAGTAGGAGCAAACTAAGAACGGCTGAACTGTAACTTAATTGCAAAATTATTGAAATTGAAATATTGTAAAATATTAAATTTTATTAATTTCTGAATTCATTCAAAGCAAAGCGGATTCTAACAAATGTTTGAAAAGGAATGGATACATTCAATCAATGTTAAAGTAGATAGATTCATGAAAATAAATAACGAGATTATAGAAAATAATATCAAATATAATAATTACAAAAACTTGTTAAGCATATGCTGTCCAGAATTATATTTCTATTTATTTAAAATGCCACTTTAAAATTGACAATGCTGATTAATCTCAATATGCAATTCCTCCATCTCAACATCTTTAGGTGTCAATTCTATTTCGAATGTTGGCAATCATCATCGCTATCTGCACTTTATTCGTTGCAATTCTGAACAGTTCCTCTTGAACTCTTGTCAAACCAATTCTTAAGGTTTACCAGCCAGAATATTCTCCTTTGTTTGGGTGCTCTCCTTCCTGTGACAATACCTTGAAGTATTTGCAAGATGTATCTTTCTTCATTTTTAATAATGTGGCCCAAGTATGGGCAGGTTTTGGCATTTAACACTTTCCAGTCTACCATTTTTTTTCACGACCATGCACTACAGACTAAAGTAAATTATATGTATCTTGCACTGTAGACTGACATTTTTTCAACTTTTTCAAAAAATCAGTGTGCAGTTGCTTCAGTTTTTATCAATAAGGGTATTATATGAAAATAAAGTTTGAAATTTGCTCATATTTAGTTTGTCAATTATTAAGTTAGTTATAAAATAATACTATTTACAATTACTCTAATTTACACATTTCCGAAAGATTTTATATGAAACTTATATCAATATCGCTTTCATTCTCCGCAGGGTCGTATGATTCATCAATGTCCGTGTCATCTAATTCTGACCCAGAATCTTCTGCAAAACAATCTAATGCATCTCTAGACATCGTTTCATGAAATTTATAATAGCACAATAACAGTAAAACACGTACACTGCAAACAATGTGGCCTTGTAACCCGCTATGTCAGTACTCTGTAGTAGACACTACGGTTCGATCTCGTGCATTAAGTAGCGGTCGTTAGTTTCATTGATATATCAGAAAATACTAATCGATTCGGTCAACTATCGCTGTAGGTAAACGGAGAACAAAGTGAACTAAATAACAGTGAAAACGGGAAACGGATAGCATACGGGTAGCCACATTTATAACAATGTGAAAGTAGCAAACATATGAGATACGTTTGCCGTCACTCGGTGTATATCATCACGGCCGTATCACGTACGGTTGTTGTCTCGAAAGTGTTAATTGTGTTGACAAGTTCCAAGTTTCTACTGATTTTTTTGTAACACTTCCAAGTTCATTAACTATGCGTTCATGGTATCGTCAAAATCCTTTGGTAGAGGCACAATTCAACGGCTTGAATCTTTGTAATTGTTTTATTCTAGGTCCACTTCTCCTCCCTGTACAAAAACACCGAGTACACATAACATTCCAGGAGGCGTAATTTGGTCCTGAGTGTCAAGTCATGTGTTGTAAAAACTGGCCTCAACATCTAAAATTTCAAACTAGAAACAAAAACTAAACTTCTATCTGATAAATTTTTCCTGCCTCCGGGCTCGTCGTGTTAAGTGCAATACTTTGTCAAGTAATATTTTTATATATATTAAGTTTTTTTTATTGTAGGGTGATCAATACAGTTATAAGGAATCATTGATGCTTAGAGAATTCAAAGTCGATGACTCGTCTTCACGTAGGTCAATACATCGAGATTCTCGCTGGAATTACCATTGGTTTTTGGTGAGAAAAACCGAACGTACTGCATATACCATGTATGCTCGTACTGAAGAGCTCAAAAGGAAATGGATCAAAGCAATTCAAGATGCTTTGTAAGTTTTTGTTTTTATGTTTTCATTCATAAGATTGTGGTTTTGTTGTTTTGTATGAATAATTAGTTGACCAATTTAGAAATATTTACCCTCATTCTAAATTTTTGTGGGTTTATTTTCTAAATTGTGATAAAATTATTATAATTTGTCCATTGTACTCTGTCGCCGACTGGGCCCAACGACACGCGGCAAAACCTTGTTTGGAAAATTGGTGGCCCTGAAATGGGCCGTTTAATTGTGTTGGTGGCCCTGAAAAGGGCAGTTGTTGGCGGTCAGAAGCAGCGAGTGAAGCTCGCCCAAAGAGTGACGGCTCGGCTACCGAGTTCAGGCCTAGCCTTCCCTCAGCGGCAGTTAGGTCCCCACTGCAGCATGGCGGTGGTGGCCCCCCCGAGCCCCGCAGTGTCGGGTCGGTGTAGGCCATCTGCCAATAGCACGGCTGAGGCAGCTCTCTCCGGGTCGGTGAAGGCTGACCAGTGCGAGAATGTAGCGTCCGCCACCGGTAGCATAGACCAGGGATTGTGTGTGCGGCTTGGCTTTTCTTCAGTCTGGAGCTCTTCTTTTGGTGTTCTCCGGTTGAGAGTTGAGTAAGGAATTACTCTTGCTGGCCAGGGATCTTGCTTAAATCCCCCTCCGGTGAATCCACTTCAAGGTGGAGGGGAGGCACTGCGAGTCTGTAGCGCTCCCTGGCAGGCAGGTAGTGAGACCGTCTGCAGGCACTAATGTTGGTAGGGGATTCGGCGACAACTCGTAAAATTGCAATAGATTGATAGTGTTTTGACTGAGATGTAAATGTTTCTGATAGTATATTATTTACATCTTTTGTGAAAAACTCATGATTTTCCTATTGTTGTTGTTTAGGCCAAAAGGCTAATTTGAACCTGTAGATGTTTTACTAAGTAAAATGAGGAGGTGAGAGGTGAGGTGGTTTACAATATTGCTTTCTTCACCAAGTGGAAATGTATGGTTATTAGCATACATATCCTCTGAAAAGCATCTACTTTCCAACCTGCAAATGGCACCTTCACTTTATTCACCACAAGGTCTGGTTGTATAATGAAATTCATTACTCTCAGACAAGATAACTCTGACTAATGTTTTTTACACCTCTACCTCTTCTGTTCTTAAATGCTTCAGTTGTATAATTGGCTGACCATTTGATACAAAACAACTATTTTTTGTAGCCCTGGAACTAGCAGATTGAGTGCAAATAATTTAACCTACCACCTGCCTGTTATGGGCATACAGATGACCTATGAACGATAATACTCATTTAAAAATATAACGTAATGTAATAGCAGAGCCTTAGTAGTGAGTGAAACTCGGGCTTCTGTGACAGAATGTATTAGCCCGACCCACGCTTGGGCGTAGGATTCTTAGTGTTTACTTTCTCCAGCGCTCTGCTTGTGTATAGACTATACATATTTATACAGTTTTATACAAGTGACTGAAGATGTACCATCTTCTGTAAATTTTAAATAAATGAGAAAAAAAAAATTTTTAGTTTCAATTTTTCATTTACTCTGATGATGGTGGATCCACCGAAACACGTGTAAGTAAAAATTAAAATAAAGGTGACGCAGTTTAAAAAGAAGGATAGTGAAATTATTATATTAATTCATTATATGAAATAGATATACATATTTAAATGAATTTTTAACCAGCGTGTATATTTTGATTACGTTATTTTTTAAAAAATGTCTGTCTGAATTCAATTTATATTACTGAAATTAGATTGATGTATTAATTTTGTTTGTATCGTATTTATTTTCAGGGACAATATTGAACCAGCTGGATGTAGGAATACTGATCACAAATTTGTTATGTACACATTTGAGAAACCTGTTACGTGTCATCATTGTAGTAAATTTTTGAAAGGGAGAATTTTTCAGGTAAACAATATATTTTCCAAGTTATGTTTATATTGATTTCAAATTTTAATCCGTACAAAACTTAAAATGAGTATAACACAAGTCAGTAATGAAATATCAATATTTTGTTGTGAAAAAAATTACTAGGCAATTTTTTTTTAAATTCTATCAACTGCTTTGGTTATGTTGTGGTTTAGGTAGTCAGCCGAGAGGCTGGTTTGAACCTCTAGAGGCTTAACTTAGAAAAAAAGAAGTGAGGTGTTTTACCTTTGCTTTCCTCACTCAGTGGAAAAGTATTCTTATCAGCATCCCAGGCTTTCTGAAAAGCATCTACTTTCCACCCTGCAAATTATATCTTCACTTCATTCTCCACAGGGTTTGGCTGTTTATTTAAATTCAGTACTCTTAGAGGAGGTAACTCTGATTAGTGTCATTTACACCTCTACCTCTTCGGTTCATAAATGCTTCAGTCATATAATTGGCTGACCATGTGATAAGAAACAGTACTATCTTATTGTAGCCCTGGAACTAGCAGATCAAGTGCAAATAATTTAACATTCCCCCTTCCTGTTATGGGCATTAAAATGGGTTATGGTATAGAATCTCTGGGTTTTATCTGTGTAATTTTTTCCAGATCCTAGCATCAGGGAATTGTATTTGAGACCTTACACTTTCCAGTGTACATTACAGTCGAATGCTCTAACCACAGGGCGTCGGAGGCGGCCTGATTTTGTGGCAGCAATTTTGTGTTCCCTACATTTTATACACAACTGCTGTGAAAGAAATTTTTGTTATCTGTTCTGAAATTTGGAAGCTTTTCATTTACTTAACCACTAAATAGCAAACTTATAACACTTTTCACGGTTGATGAGCTCTGCTGTTCCACAAGTTTATACCAATCAGAATGTTTGCCAGTGTTGTCAGATTTTACGAATGTATCAGCTTGATAAACATTGCGTGCGCATGCTTATAAGAGCCGCAGTAGTTCACTCGTGTCTGCATCTTTTACAGAACACATTGATCATTGATTATAGAGCTCGTTTACAATAAAATACTTTATAATATAATCAGCTGATTGTATGTTATAGGTTATAATTGTTATTGAAAGACCAATAAAATGGCTGATGAAATATATAACAGAGTTACGAGAGCAAGTATTGGCAACGTTACTGGCAAGTCATTGGCTAGCTATGAAGTGCGAAGGGGGTAAAGCGTACGTTCAGAGCTCATCAGCTTAGAAAACTAGGGTAGTGTCACCGGATGGTGACATTAAGTGTCAAACCTTATTTGTTTGGTGGCCCTGAAAAGGGCCGTTTAAGCGGTGGTCGTCTTGGAGAGGCGTCGGTCGTAGTCGTCGTGGCAGTCGAGGAGCTGGGCGACACGGCGTGTCGTCGTCCAGCGGAGTCATCATCTTCTTCCCTCGCAGTAGTGCGTCAATGGCTGCTTTGTCGGATCCGGTGGGCGTAAGGCTCAGTCGAGGGACCGCTGTGGGCATCGCGTCAGTGGGCAGTGACGGTCCGGTTGACAGCTTATGGTGACGGGACGGTGAGTGAAAGCATCATCTTCTCTCTTGCGGGGTCGTCGATTAGTCTTCTCTGGAGTCTGGCAGCCGTGTGCCATGGTGGACGTTTTGTCGATGCTGTCTGATGGAAGTTAATCCCTCGGTGTCTTGATCGGAATTGAATCCCTCAGCTCAGTGCAGCGCTCTTTATATAGTCGTCGAGAGCGCTGTAGTAGAGAGTGGCTAATGCCTTGGCCTTGATGATAAAGGTCTCTGTCGGTGAGGAGCCGAAAGGTTTGTCGGGACGCCGGTAAAGGGCCTACCTTGCCGACAAAGGCCGGAAGAAGTATTGAAGGCCGGCAGCACAGTAAATGATTTATTAGAAGGGGTGGCAGTGACAGTAGCTTTGTTTTTTATCCATTTGGGCATCAATTCATTTAATAAATATCACACAAAAGTTAGTATTAATGGTCTACACCAAAAAGAATTTGTGTTACATGTAATTTTTTTATTTTTTAGGGTTACCGATGCGATAAATGTTTTACACCAGTCCATAAACACTGCATTCCTTATTCTGGTAGATGTGGTGCTAAACAACCACCAGAATTGCCACCACGACCACCGTTGCCAGGTGTACCACAACAGCCGCAACAAATCCAACAGAATAGGCATAGCCAACATGATCCTGATCATTATGTTGTCACTCAGGTATTTAATTTAGTTCTTATTTTATTAAGTTAATTTGTGATTTGTTGAACAGCTCAATCGTCATTGTTATTAGTGAAACAGCATAACCCTTTTTAACCGAAATAAACAGGGTGGATATTTTTTTTTTTGTTTAACGTCCGACTGTTCTGCAATTACTGCTAATGCAGATGGTGAGTGATGAAATGATATTTTGTAACATATGAAAAAATGCCGTACCTGAATGGGATTCGAACCCAAGACCGCATGATGAGAGGCGAGCACTTTACCAACTTCGCCAATGCGGCCGGCAAATGGGGTGGAGGCATTTCAAATAACACAATTTTTTGGATAATCCATGGATGTTACTCCTGTCTATGAGGTATTATTCGTAGTCTATTAAAAACAAAAAAATCACAAAATTTAGAGTAAGGAAACATATTTAATGAACAGCAAAATAAATTACATGCTAAATTATACACTTTTAACATTAGAAAATTATATTGTTAATACAGTATGTATTTAAATTCAGTACTCGACTGTCTATTTAGCTGTATTACCTTGGTCATATAATGAGAAATTAAGATCTACTGCAGCGCATTCTGCAGGGAAAGAGGAATCCTGGTAGAAGAAGAATTTCCTGGCTTGCAAATTTGAGGATCTTGTTCGATAAGAGTTCCACAGATTGTTCCGGATTGCGACTAATAAAGGGAATATATTCATTATTATCGCCAACATTCGGACTGGATAGGCACAATAAGATAATAATAATAATAATAATAATATATTTTTATTTAAAAAAAGTCCGTAATATTTTTCTAGACAGTTTCTTTGCAGCATTTGCGAGCTGCTGTAAATAATGGCATACTGTACTTGTACAATTTTATTATAACACTAGCGGTACCCGGCGGGCGTTGCTACGCCCAAAAACAGAAAACATTTTTTTTGTAGAAAATATGAAATTTTTTAAAATTTTAATCTAAGTCCCGTTAGCGCGAGTGGTTTCTACGCTGGGGTACCAGGTTCGATTCTTGGTCAAGTGTGGCATTTTTTCATCACTCATTTTCATTACCATTATTATCCACCGGCTGTATTAGCAGAAATTGCAGAACAGTCAGACGTAAAACAAAAAAAAACTAATGCCAGAAGCATAAAATGATAATTGTAAACGTCACTACTACGTTCGATGCACAACTAATATTACTATAAAAAAATAGGGGTTGGTGGTAGAAGGGTGAAAACGTAGGAGTGTATGTATTTTTTAATGCCACTTTATAAAAAACTAAAAATTAAAATTTTATCCAAAAAATAAAAAAAAGATTTTGGGGTGGACCACCCTTATCACTTAGGGGTATAAAAAATAGATAAGAACCTATTCTCAAACCTACCAAGTGTATTATAAAATTTCATCAAAATCGTTTAAGCCGTTTCGGAGGAGTATTATGGCAACTAACACTGTGACACGAGAATTTTATATATTAGATATACAAGGTGTTATTGAAATGCTGCCTTTAAGTTTTAACAGGCTTATTTTTTAAAATTTAACAATTATTTGAAGGGTGTTTTATGTTTATATACCATTATTAAAATGTTTATTTCTGGTTTTTTTACTATTGTTTTTTTTAATTGGTTTAGTTAACGGGAGTTCGATTGAAAAGGGTTGTGCTGTAATAATTTTTAAAATAGATATTTCATGTGTTGAATTCACCAGTATACGAGGTTTGTTCAAAAAATAACGGGAATTTTCGTTTTTTGAAAAAAAATATTTATTTATTCATCTACATTAATATTGTCGCCTTCAAAGTAGTCCCCTTCGCATGCAATACACTTGTGCCAACGCTTTTTCCAATCCTCGAAACACTTCTGAAACTCGATCTTTGTGATAGCTTTTAGCGCTTTCACCGATTTGCTTTTAATGTCATCTATGCTTGTAAAACGACGGCCTTTTAATGTTCTCTTTATTTTTGGAAATAGAAAAAAGTCACATGGAGCTATGTCTGGCGAATATGGAGGCTGGGGCATCGTTACAGTTTTGTTTTTGGCCAAAAATTCATGAACAAGCAATGAATTGTGAGCAGGTGCATTATCGTGGTGCAAAAGCCATGAATTGATTTGCCACAAATCCGGGCGTTTTTTTCGGATTGCTTCACGCAAACGGCGTTGAACTTGTAGGTAGTACTCCTTATTGATTGTTTGACCTTGTGGCAAGAATTCATGATGCACTATGCCATTAAAATCGAAGAACACAGTGAGCATAACCTTCACATTCGACCGCACTTGTCGAACCTTTTTCGGTCTTGGCGATCCAGAATGCCTCCACTGGGACGATTGAGCCTTAGCTTCGACATCGTATCCGTAAACCCATGTTTCGTCACCTGTTATAACACGTTTGAGTAGATCCGCATCGTTGTCGACTTCATTTAGTGACTCCTGAGCAACTTCCATTCGCCGCTGTTTTTGTTCGAAATTGAACAATTTTGGAACAAATTTTGCTGCCACACGTTTCATACCCAAAACATCCGAAAAAATTTCATGGCATGAGCCTATCGATATGCCAACATCATCACTGACTTCTCTGATTGTGATTCGGCGATCGTTCATAACCATTTCTTTCACTTTTTTCACGTTTTTATCGGTTGTTGATGTGCTTGGACGTCCGGGTCGTTCGTCATCTTCAACGTTTTCGCGGCCATCTTGGAAACACTTATACCACTCGTAAATCCTTGTTTTACTCATAGCAGACTCACCATATGCCTTTGTTAACATTTCACACACTTTATTACACTTTATTTCATTTTTCACGCAAAATTTAATACAAATTCTTTGATCCATTTTTTTTAACAAACAAAAATAGCCGTGCTCGAAAAACACGTCTAACCTTAGCGGCTTCCACTTAAGAACTAAGCAATGAAAATTGTTGAAAATTGTATCGTACGTCAGGGGCATTTGTACCAACATAATAAAAAAAAAAATTTACAATCGGACTATCCAAACCCGCGAAATTTAAAAATTCCCGTTACTTTTTGAACACACCTCGTATATTGCCTATTCAGGTATCTGTGTTTATATTTTTCTGTATGTAGAGGATCTCAAGGACTTAAACAAACTTGTATGTTTAAACATCATTGTCATCTTTTAGTTGTGCAGCCCTTGGCGGGCTTTGGCTTTCTCTATTTCTGTTGCTAAATTCCTGTTCTCTGATATCCATAAAAATCAGTCATTTGTGATGTAATCTGTTCACCTCTTCTTTGAATCGCTCTTCTTGTCTTGTTCAATCTGTCCTTCCATATCTTCTTAACTATCCTTTGCCGGCCGCATTGGCATAGTTGGTAAAGTGCTCGCCTCTCATCATGAGGTCTTGGGTTTGAATCCCATTCAGGCATGGCATATTTTCATACGTTACAAAAAATCATTTCATCCTTCACCAGCAGTAATTGCGGAACAGTCGGACGTTAAACAAAAAAAAAACTATCCTTATGGACTTTATCAGTGTTCAGGCTTTTTTGAAATGGAATACGCCTCTGTCTATAGTAAAAGTATTCAGCTCCTCATTTTTGCATACTCTACATTCATCTTCTTTCTTTCCCGGTTCAGAAATCTTTCTTTAGAACCTTTTTAACTTGTTTGCAGTATATTTCTGACAAAGTCCATGACCCATAGCGAGGTGAATTTTGATGAAGAATCTAATAAATTTTTGATTTGTATAGCTAGTTTTTCAGTTTTAGGTATGTGATATGAATAGTCAAAAAAACAGTTTTATAAATCTTTGATAAGTCCCTTCAATCTTTGAAATACTGATCAATTTGAAAAAGGAAGAAAAATGAATTTCGTGTGTGTAATAATATTTGTTTTGTTTACTGAAAATTGTTATTTTGTTTTGATTTGACAGCAGGCGCATCCAAATCCTGGTGATTGGGCTCGTAATTGGCCAGATCATGAAACATTGGCGGAGTATCTTTGGTAATTATTTATGATTGTAATTATTTTTCATTTAAGTATCATATTAGTTTTAACCAATTACAAGTTGTTAAAGAGTGAGTAGAAAATTTCTGTTTTGTATATAAATAAACTTTGTTCGACCAAGCCTTTACAGGCTGTGCAGTGAAGTGGTTAGGTTCGGTTATGAATTGCAGAAAAAGATGTGATGCCAAAAAAGTGATGGAGGAGAGTTGGCTCAGTGATAGAGGGGGTGGAGAAGAATTTTGTTGGGTTCAGCCTCAGAAAACTTGGAAGAGGTATAAAGAAGATGATATGACAATTTTGTTATCTAAAGATAGGATCTGATAAGATCTAAAGATAAGATTAGATCTGAAAGTTCAATTCATAATTACAATTAATAAAATTATACTGCAATGTCTAAATGGAAACTAAATGAACTCGTTTAAAAAATCCTGTCAATAGCTGACCAAAGATTACCTTCATTATTGAATTTTTAGGATTTGTCTGAATTCCTCTAGAACATTTAGGTATTATGACACCATGAGGTATTATCTGGCTCGAATGTGTTAAACTGAAGGAAGAAAATGACAAACTATTTCACTAATTTTTACTTTCTCTTGCCTATATGAATATAAAGAAAGGAAAGTATTGTTTTCATGTCGATTTTTCAAAACAGAGTTTTCACCGGATATACATATTTTCAGACCCCCTGAACCCAAAAAACATGTTAGCAATTGGTCTGTGTGTGTGTGTTTGAACAAAATATCTCAAGAACAGAACATCATACAAAGTTGAAACTTGAAACTTAAGTTAGATACCACTACTGTACCCGACACGTACATTTTCATCAAATCGGTGTCAATTCGTGTTACTTTTCACTTTTTTGCGAATTTCTCAAAAGTTGCTCCTAAGATTTTTTAAAAAATTGCCCCATTTACTACATTTTTGATGCTCTACAAGATAGGTTAGGCCTCATGTCTGCTGAAATTGTTGGGGAGGCTATTTTCTCATAAAAAACTGTTTTTCTAAGATTGTGGCTTTAATATGCATTTAACGCAAAAATTTGTGTAATAAAAGTTGTAGAGAATTGAAAAACCTACAATGTTTATTTCAAACATTGTTTGAGTAACGCTTAATTTAGCGGTAATTAGTGATTTTCTGTTGTTTTTTCCATGAAAATCTGTAAAAAACTAGATTTTTTTAAGATTTTGGCCTTAGTTTGCATTTTACGACAAAAGTGTATATACAGTAAACTCCCGAAATAGCGGCATTCAATAATACGGCACTTTCAATCTAGCGGCACTCATGAAGCGTTGGGTTGGTAACACTGGATTCTGAAATATGCGTATGCAACGATAAAATAACTCAGCCTTTTTACAAAATCTACCCTGCTGGTGTGGTGGTGGTAATAACACACGTGCAGAAAACTAACCTTTTTTTCCCTCATACGTCGCGTTCAGTCTGGTGTGTAACAAGTCGGTAGTAAGTTGTGTTGTACATATTCGTTGCGTTTGTAATTATTAGTTTTAATTGTTTCGTTTTTAGTGTTCGTAATTATTATTTTTAATTGTTTCGTTTTTAGTGTTTACTTCATATTCTCGTGAACTAAGTTTTAATTATGTCATCATTAAAGAAGAAAGAAGTCGGGAAGAAACAAAGAACTACGTTAAGTATTGAAAAAAGCTAGAAATTCTTAATAAAATTGAAAATGGTGTTAATAGAAATACTTTAATGCATGAATACAATATCGGGTCTTCAACTCTGTACGATATCAAGCATTCTAAAAGTAAGCTTCTAGAATTTAAGTCGTTGTCAGAAACGAAAAAGGCTCTTAGCGATAGAAAAAATATAAGAAAACCAAAATTAGACGAACTAGATAAGGTTGTTTATAAATGGTTTTTGTTAGAACGATCAAAAGGTGTTTCAGTATCAGGACCAATGCTTATTGCCAAAGCTCAAGAATTTAAAGAGAAAATGAAGATTTCGGATGACTGTTCATTTTCTGATGGGTGGTTGACTCGTTTTAAGGTTCGACATGGGATAAGGAAGTTAAATATTTCTGGAGAGAAACAGTCTGCCGATACTGTATCTGCCACTGAATTTGTTTACCAGTTTGAGCAGTTAATTGAAGAAAACAACATATCACTTGAAGATGTATACAATGCAGATGAAACCGGCCTGTTGTGGAAATGTTTACCGAATTCTACGTTAGCAGGGGTTAATGAAACTGAAGCAGGCGGTTTTAAGAAGGACAAAAACAGGTTAACGATTCTCACGTGTGCTAACGCGACAGGATCTCATCGAATTAAGCCCCTGGTAATAGGAAAATCTGCCAAACCACGAGCATTTAAAGGGCTTACTCATCTACCTGTAGTGTATAAATCAAACAAAAGTGCATGGATGACGAGAGATATTTTTGTAGACTGATAAAAACAGTTTTCATTCCTTCTGTGAAAGAACGTCTGCACACATCAGGTAAAAGCCTAGATTCAAAAATTATACTTTTATTAGATAATTGCACAGCTCATGCACTTGAACCAGAAATTGTTAGTGAAAATCATAGCATCATTTTTTATTACTTTCCACTGGGTATAACTTCCCTGATTCAGCCAATGGATCAGGGGGTAATTCAAAATTTCAAATGCCATTACCGTAAAGACTTTATGAAAAAGTTAGTCAATGATGACTCATCTGTAGCTGAGTTTCAAAAGAAATTTACGATTAAAGACGCCATTTATTCTGTAGCAATGTCATGGAAATCTGTGAAGACTTCTACTTTGCAAGCATGTTGGGGAAATCTGTTATCCAATTTAATGGCAGAACTGGCTGGGGACGATTCAATCGTAAAGGAGAAGGATTCCGGCATTGTACAAGAAATATTGGAAACTGCATCCATAGTAGATAAGGAAGTCATTAAAACATTAAATTATTGTGACATTGAACACTGGGTAGAAATTGATAAAAATATTGAAATCACCCAATCCTTTACAGATGAAAAAATTATCGAATGTGTAACCAAATCGCAAGCTAGTCCTAAGCACGATCCAGAAGAAACAGATGAAGATGAAGTTGTTAAAGATAGCCCGAAAATTTTGTGGACCGAGGCTGAAAAATCCATGCTCACTGTAATAAAGTTTTTAGAGAGTAATTCAAGTTTTTCAGAAGATGATGTAATGCAGGCGCAAATTTTACTTAATAATTAATAACGAAGAAACAAAAAACTAAATTAAAACAAAAAGACATTCGCAGTTTTTTTCAAAATTCTTAATAAAATAATTTTGTGTTGTGTATAGTATTGTTATTTTGATTTATGTACATGTAATAAAGTATATTGTAATTGTATTTAAAACGGCTTTTATTGTGTATCATTAACATATTTTATTAAAAAACACAAGAAATAAATACTGTAATGTATTAAATAGTGTGCTCTCAAATTAACGGCATATTCGAAATAACGGCATCACCGATATCCCCGTAGTGCCGTTATTTCGGGAGTTTACTGTAATCAAATTTATAGGAAATTAAAAGATCTTTAACTTTTATGTAGAGGATTTTTCTGTACAGAGTCTAGTTTAGCGTGAAAGAGTGATTTTCCGTATTTTTGAGCCAAACTGAGGTTGATTTTCATTTTGCATCATTTACTCATGATTAAAATAAGGTTATGTTTTTTGTTTATTTTTAATGTTTTATTACTAATGTTAGATTATATTGTTCATTATTGGCATTAGCAAGAAAAAGTTGTGTGAGTGTTTCACACCAAATTTTTTTTTTATTAACAACCTCTGGTTGTTCAAGTCAGATTTTTGACCTTTCGCCTAAACAACAGTACTCTAATGTTATACAACCAAATTTTAAAAAAATGATTGTATCTAATTTTAATAGTGTTGAATTTTTTCTCTCAGGTTTGTTGGTGAGATGGGTAGAGATCGTGCTACTAGCCTGTTAGAAAGACAAATGGATGGGACGTATTTATTACGTATTCGCCCCCAAGGACCTACGCATCCAAATGAGACTGTTTATGCTCTTAGTCTCAAGTATGTATTTTTATTAGCAGTAATAATAACTCGGTCAATTTTATGTAACAGTGTACAGCTCTTTTTTTAGCTTTAGGTGGTAAATGATCCAGTTTTAAATTCAAAGTGTTTATACAATGAATAAGTCTATTTGTCTACTACTCAAGATGTGAATAAATTAAGTAAGGCCGAAAACACACTGCATCAGTCAATTTGGTTGAAGCAAACCGAAACAAAATGTTTGTTTGTGACTGAACGTGACTGGAACAGCTCCAACCCACACTGCAGCCAAACACAGTCGGTCAGTTGTGAACCGTGATAATTAATAGATGTGCGTGTACTATATTATGATGTCTTCAGATGAAGAAGTGGAAAATTGTGTACCTGTTTTATGGCAGTGCTTATTGCTACAATCAAAATCATCAAGGTGGAAGTATTTGGTGCACCCTTCAATTTATAAATTACAATTCAATATATAAAATACGATAATAATACTAGTTCACTTTGATTTCGGAATTCAGAAACTTTTTTCGCCAGAACAACATCATAAGGAAAACTCCGAATTCGCGCCTCCACGTGGTCCGGATGGATAGTCAGGAAAAGTTTGGCGACTCTCCTGATGAACTAAATCGTAATCAACCTTTCCAGTTAACAACTGGAATTGTAACTCGGGACGTAAAAATCCCACAAATCGAGTATGACTACTCTGACAGTCAAACTATGGGAAGAAGTTTTTTGTGGAAAATACTACCGTCTGGTACAAGAACATGAGGAGGTATTGGCAAGAACAGCGAGCCAATGAAGTACATGGGAAGCGAACCAGAAAGTTGACTAGAGTGATCCATTGAGGTCAAACAAGAAAGAAAGAAAGAAAAAAGTTCACTTTTAAGTGATATAAAACAGTAGGCTACCCTAAAAAGTTTTGTAATTTTACTAGCATGAGTCCTGCAAGTTTTGATTATTTAGTAAGTGTCATTCAGCATAGGATTACAAAAGTAGATTCTAATTTTCGGAATAGTATTAAACTAGACGAAAAGTTGTTTGTGACATTAAGGTATGTGAAACCAATAAATAATGTTAAATGTTGATTTTATAATTTGTTTATTTTATGCATGAAATTACAACATTATTATACAGTGCCCATGTCGCGCGAAATTTCATCCCACAATTTATCAACTACTCGGTTGCAGTGTTCTTTCATTTTAAAATTGTAGATCGGTGGGCGTTGTTCAACTAAAGCCAGTAGCTTCTCTGCATCGCATTTCATCTAAAAATTCTATAAAATATGTAATACAGTTTCAAATGAAATTATTAAATAAAAATTATTAAATTTTTAAATTTTAAAAATTTAAATTATTAAAGAAAAAAGTTTTAACTGAAAAATGCCCTTTTTAAGGGCTTTGGGAGCAATATCTTCTTACTGATCATGATTACCTTACTTTTTCACCCTGAAGGATAAAATGTATGTAAAGAGATAATTACTTTTATTTATGATTGTATAGGAGAATTTTAATATTACAACAGCATTAACTTAGCTAGAAATGGAATAAACGGAATTAAATTCTGTGATATTCAATCAATATATCTCTGTCGGGAGTTCTTTTCCATACACATTCATAAGAAAAATACTATGTACGATTTTAAAAACTAAAAATGTTGTTTGTTTTGTCACAAATACTGCTGCAATGCCCATAAATGTCTCTCGTTGTGTTTGCTTAGCTGTCCTGTTATTTTGATAACAGTATGATTCATATCATATTTCAATTGAATTTGTGTATCTTGGATTTGTTTTAGGACTGATGACAAAGTGAAACACATGAAAGTGTACGAAAAGGAAACAGATGGTGTGCCCCAGTATTATCTTTCCGAATCTAGGTTCTTCCGAAGCTTAGTCGATTTAGTTGCATGTTATGAACATACTAGTTTAGGTGAAAATTTTATTGGGTAAGTATTTGGAATAGTTGTTCTATTATATTTTTTAAGAATTTTTTCCTCTATTTATAGTAAATAATGAGGTAGTACTTATTGTCGGCTGAACTCTAATACTACTTATCAGCAATTTTTAGGTGTTGAGTTTTAGAATTTTAGAAATATTTTTATGTTATTTAGAAAATTGCAATAGAAATTTGTAGTCCACTAAGTTAATAATAAAATAGATTTGACACTATGCAACTGTTATACGACCCATTTAAATAAATAGTTAAAAATTAATAAAAGGAGACAGTTTTTATACCTCCTGAGAAGTCAATGTTTTGCTGATATTAGATATTAGAGTTAAGCCAACAATATGTGATGGTGCAAGATTTTTGATGAAGTGATTTTTAACCCTTCCTCGAGCCATCAAACAAAACGTGAGTGGTGCCTACTAGGGCCTCCAATCGCCTGCATTTATAAAAATAAGAAGCAGTTCCCAGAAGACAAATAAGCAAAAATTATACTTGTTTATGGTTGTGTAATAAAAGTTAGGATCTTATATTAGTTAGTTGTGCATTGTCTAACTCCTAATAGAGTTAACGTGTTCAATGCAGCTCGGTAGACGCAAAGTCATTCGCCATGATGGAGCAATATTTCAATGGTAAACTGGCTCAACACCATTATATTCATATAAATAAAATATAATTAAATTTTTTTACTTTCTCTTGCCTATATGAATATATAGGAAGGAAAGTATTGTTTTCATGTCGATTTTTCGAAATCGAGTTTTCACCGGATCTATACGTTTTCAGACCCCCTGAACCCAAAAAACATGTTTTTAGCGATTGGTCTGTGTGTGAACAGAATATCTCAAGAACGGAACATCGTACGAACTTGAAACTTGAAACTTAAGTTACATACCACTACCGGACGCGACACGAACATTTTCATCAAAATCGGTCAACCGGAAGTAGTAGTTTATTCGTATAATTTTTCAGTTTTTTGCGATTTTCTCAAAAACTGGTCCTACGATTTTTTTTAAAATCGCCTATTTTACTCAATTTTTTATTCTCTACAAGATAGGGTAGGCACCATGTTTGCTGAAATTCTCGGTGAGGCTGTTTTCACGTAAAAACGTTGTTTTTTTAAGATTACGGCTTTAATATAAATTTTAGCGCAAAAACTTATATAATAAAAGTTGTAGAGAATTTAAAAACCTACAACTTCTGTTTCAAACATTTTTTTGTATAACGCTTAGTTTAGCGGTAATTTGCTATTTTCTGTTTTTTTTCTCACGAAAACGTGAGAAAAATCGATTTTTTTAACATTTCGGTCTTAGTATGCATTTTACGACAAAAGTGTATATAATTAAATTTATAAAAAATTAAAAGATCTACAACTTTTGTTTAGAGCATTTTTCTCTACAGAGCCTAGTTTAGCGTGAAAGCGTGATTTTCCGTATTTTTAAGCCAAACTGAGTTCGATTGTCATTTTGCGTCATTCACTCATGATTAAAATAAGGTTATGTTTTTGAGGTTAGTTTTTGTTCATTTCTAATATTTTATTACTAATGTTAAATTTTATTGTAAATTATTTGCATTGGCAAGAGAAAGTTGTGTGAGTGTTTCACACCAGATTTTTATTATTACTGTGACAGAAGAAAATGTAGAAAAATCGTGTAAGTGATTAAGTTTTCTTATGTAATGTTGCCGACGACGTGTAGTAAAACCTTGTTTGGAAAATTGGGGGCCCTGAAAAGGGCCGTTGTTGGCGGTTGGAAGTGGCGAGCTGGCATGGTAGAAGCGGAGCCTGAAGAATGATGGCTCGGCTACCGGGTTCAGGCCTAGCCTTCCCTCAGCGGCAGTTGGATCCCCACTGCAGCGTGTTAGTGGTGGCTCCCAGAGCCTCGCAGTGTCGGGTTGGCATAGGCTGTCTGCCGATAGTGCGGCCGAGGCGGTTCTCTCCAGGTCAATGAAGGCTGACCGGTACGGGAATGCAGCATTCAATCCGCCACCAGTAGCATAGAACTGGGATGGTGTGTCTGGTCTCGGCTGGGCTCTTCTTCAGTTGGGAGCTCTTCTTCTGGTGTTCTTCTCCGGTTGAGAGTTGATTGAAGAGTGACTCTTGCAGGCCAGAGTTGTCGCTTAAATCCCCCTCCGGTGAGTCCACTTCAAGGTGGAGGGGAGGCGCTGTAGGCTGTGCGCATCTGTAGTGCTCCGCGCGGCGGGCAGGTAGTGGGACCATCTGAAGCCGCGATGAAGTAATAATATAATCAATATCTGTATTTATGAAATATATGTAGTTTAATAATCAATAATATATAAAAATATTTAATTTGAAAGTAACAAATAAATTTACACGAAAAACTTCAAACAGAGTTGTAAATTTAGTTTTTTAAAATTCCTTCAAAAACAACCCGTGACATCTGTTCAAGAACTGATTGCGTACTGGGATAGAATGAACCTTTTCCTAGGACTGTACGATAGTAGAAATACTATTCACCCTGACTGAACGTAGAAAGAAGAGGTAATAAAACATATAGACTGGCCACATTTTTGCGTCCGCCGCACTGAACAAGTTAAAAAAATTAAAGAAATAACTAATCAAAACTATTCATAATGCACGTACAATAAATGGAATAGCTTAGCGGAGAACATTGCCTCTGTTTATAAACATATAATAATAACAGGACATATGCAAATGGGGAAAAGATTAGTAAAATTTATAATTACATATTTTAAAAACCTACAGAAGATGTAGCATCTTCACTGATGACACTGGATCCATCGAAACGTGTGTAAGTATATTGGAAGGATCAAAGTAGCTGAAAAGATTAATGAAATTTATAATACCTATACTAAATAGAATTGATTTCAAGCTGCAGGATGCATTATAAAGATTTATTTTTGATTCGTTAATCACTTTTCTATCACTGGCATATAAATTCTTCTCATCAATTTATCTGAAAATCCACTTTTGTGTAAAATGATTATTTTCTATTTATTTGTTTCAGTTTGAATGTAAGATTGCAGTGGCCATTCAGAAGGATCGTAGCTGTTGCGGAATTTGATTTTACTCCGAGTGAAGCGAACCAGTTGCCTTTAAAACAAGGATGCCAAGTTATCGTGCTTAGTAAAGAAGGTGATCATAAAGGTTGGTGGAAAGGGAAAATACAAGATAGGGTAAGTCATCAATTTATATAATTTATTGTTAGCAAGTTGGCGAATTTAGGCCTATAAATGTTAAAATACAGTAATAAACTTTTTGAAAATCTATTTTTACTTTCTCTTGCCTATATGAGTATATAGGAAGGAAAGTGCTGTTTTCATGTCGATTTTTCAAAATCGAGTTTTCACCGGATCTATACGTTTTCAGACCCCCTGAACCCAAAAAACATGTTTTTAGCGATTGGTGTGTGTGTGTGTGTGTGTGTGCGTGCGTGCGTGAGTGCGCGCGCGTGTGTGTGTGTGTATACAAAATATCTCAAGAACGGGACGTCGTACGAACTTGAAACTTAAGTAATAGACCCTTACCGGACCCGACACGAACATTTTCATCAAAATCGGTCGACCGAAAGTAGTAGTTTATTCCTGTCATTTTTCACTTTTTTGTGATTTTCTGAAAAACTGGTCCTACGATTTTTTTTTAAATCGCCTGGTTTACTAAATTTTTTATTCTCTACAAGATAGGGTAGGCGTCATGTGTGCTGAAATTCTTGGTGAGGGTGTTTTCTCGTAAAAAGGTTGTTTTTTTTAAGATTACCGCTTTAATATGCATTTTAGCGCAACAATTTATATAATAAAAATTGTAGAGAATTTAAAATCCTACAACTTTTATTTCAAACAATTTTTTGTATAACACTTAGTTTAGCGGTAATTTGCAATTTTCTGTTTTTTTCTCACGAAAATGTGTGAAAAATTGATTTTTTTAAGATTTCGGCCTTAGTATGCATTTTATGACAAAAGTGTATATAATTAAATTTATAGAAAATTAAAAGATCTACAACTTTTATTGAGAGCTTTTTTCTCCACGGAGCCTAGTTTAGTGAGAAAGAGTGATTTTCCGTATTTTTAAGTCAAACTGAGGTCGATTTTCATTTTGGGTCTTTCACTCATGATTAAAATTAGGTTATGTTTATTGACGTTAGTTTTTTGTTTATTTCTAATGTTTTATTACTAATGTTAGGATTATTGTTTATTATTTGCATAGGCAAGAGAAAGTTGTGTGAGTGTTTCACACCAGATTTTTTTTTTTAAAGATTTATTGACTATTTTGATCCAAAACCTTATCGTTTTAGAGGATCATCATTGTTTCCAAAAATGATAATCAACTAAAATTGCTACAGTTTTCACTTATTGAGGAGAGTTGATAATATTAGATGAAGGAATAAAGCCTTTGCTTTGTTATTAGATCTAAGTAAAGCTTTTGATTGTCTGTCCAATAAGAATATGTATTGAGGTTATAAAAAAAAAATTATTGCTGATATTTGTTCAGCGATTTAAAATTATTCAAAGTACTCTCCTTGGGCTTCGACATATTGCTGTCAGTATTTTTCCAGTTCTGTTATGCGCCCTGGAAGTCCTCAACTGCTATGTTGTTCAGATGCTGCGTTGTTGCCCTTTGAATCACCATTCTCACATAAAAATTATGTCCTTTTAGGTGGTTCCGTTTAAGCTTGAGGAAGGGAATAAAGTTACTGGGAAAAAAAACTGGGCTGTAGGTAGGTGGGTTGGGGTAGCATTGTCATGTCACTCTTGGCCAACAGCTTGATCACAATGAGGCTCGGTTGACTGGGTGCATTATGATGGAAAATCCAGGTACCAACGATGTCTTGGCATTGGTATCAATGATGATTCTTAGGCGAGTGGATGAAAGAAGAAGTATATGGAAGCATCTTAACAGAAGAAGGGATAGGCTGGTGGGGCATATCTTAAGACATCTAGGTATTGGTCTATTAATAATGGATGGTAATATTAAGGGAGTGAATTGTAGCGGGAGGCAAAAGTTAGAATATATAAACCAAATTACAAAAGATTTAGGGTGTTACAGGTATGTAGATGTGGAACGACTTGTGCAAAATAGAACAGCTTGGAGAACTGCATCAAACCAGTCAAGAGACTGATGACAAAAAAAATGGAAGTACAACATCCATTACCTTCTTGACTTGGATCGATGTTTCGTTGTTCATAGCTGACTTTGATCATTCTTACCGTTTAGCCGATTTCCATTTTTCATTATATAGATAGGTTAATTCGATATTGCTGTGTTCTGTATGAATCACTGTGTTGAAATTGAGCAAAAATTGACTTTGATAGTTTTTCCCGTGTATTCTTCATATGTTAACATACAAATTTCTAATACATTATTCTAATAAATTCTTCTGTTGTTTAGGTCATCAGCCGAAAGACTGGTTTGAACCTGTAGAGGTTTTACTAAGTAAACCAAGGAGTGAGGTGGTTTACCATTGCCTTCCTCATTGAATGGAAAAGTACGCTTATCAGCATGCTGGCCCTCTGAAAAGCACATTTTTTCCACTCTGCAAATGGCACCTTCACTTCATGTACCAAAGGGTCTGGCTGTATAATGAAATTCATTACTTTCAGAGGAGATTACTCTGATTAGTGTCTTTTACACCTCTACCTCTTCTGTTCTTAAATGATTCAGTAGTATAATTGGCTGACCATGTGATTAGAAACAGAACTATTTATTTCTGTTTCTAATCACATGGTCAGCCAATTAAATGACTGAATCATAAATTTTTCTAATAATTCTAATAAATTCTTCTAATAATTCTAATAAATTTTTTATTTGTTTCTTTTGTAACAGGTTGGATTCTTTCCTAAAGTGTACGTTAGAGAAGTATCAGACACATTTAATAACATAACGTAATTGGTATGTTAAAAATGGTATCATTCATTTGTTTAACCATTACTCTTTGTAACTTCTTCTGTTATTATATGGTATAATTAGTTGATATTACTTTTATCGTTTTAATAATTCTGCATGTTATATATGTTTTAAAATACTTAAATGTTATCGCTGTATTCTTTGTTATATTATTATTATGATTATTGGTACAATGAGCACTCATTTTGTATAGAATTGTAGGTTAAGTTCTTCTTGTATCAATGAAATTTATATTTATGTTTATATTATATCTTTATCATTACGAGGTATGTCTAAAAGTAAGTTTTTTTTTAAAGTTTGCTGTTCCCGTTGGTGAAGTCTTTATGGTGTTAATATGTTTGTTGTTTACACCATTCTCCATTAATTGGAAATCGTGTGTTACCTATAATTATTAAATCTGAGGTATTTTTAAAAATAAGATTTTTGTTGTTTACGTCATCAGTCGAAAAGCTGGTTTGAATCTCTAGAAACTATATTAAGTAAAATGAGGAGATTTAAATCACACCTTCACTTTTCCAACAGCGAGTTTTGCTCTACCTACTAGATTTTCTGGGTTATGCTTTGCATAGATTCAGAGAATGGAAATATGGATTTACTCTGCCGAATCCTGTTGCTGTTTTCCTTAGGCAGAGTGGTGGAGGTCTTTTCTATGCCCCTGTAGTACCAGTTCGGCTGTGTTTTCATTTCAGTGTCTGGTGAAACATGGTTGAGCCGTTACTTCTTTTTTTTTAGTCTGTTGCTACACTACATTTTGTCTGGTGAAGTTCACCATGCTTGTACCTCTTGCTTAGTTTGGTGGTTGTCGTCTACTTCGGTGGATATTCCATGTTACTTAGTTTGATGTCTAGCACCGTATTTTGCCATGCTAAATCAGGTGGAGACTATCTTACATAATCTGGTAGAGGCACCATGTCGTGTCCTCAGTTTTTTCACTTCATAATCTGGTGTTTGGCACTGGTTCTTGTTTTTTTTTCACTACATAATCTGTGGTGGCTTAACGGTGGTTTACTGTTGCTTGCTTTCCTCATGGAGTGGAAAAGTATGCTTATCAGCATGCCTGATAACACCTTCACTTGATTCACCACAGGAATTGGCTGTGTAATAAAATTCATTACTCTTAGAGAAAGCCTGATAACACCTTCACTTGATTCACTTGTGGATTCACCACAGGATCTGGCTGTAATGAAATTCATTACTCTTAGGGAAAGCCTGATAACACCTTCACGTGATTCACCTGTGGATTCACCATAGGATCTGGCTGTAATGAAATTCATTACTCTTAGAGGAGATAACTCTTGACTAGTGTCTTTAAAACCTCTACCTCTTCTGTCTTAAATATTTCAGTCATAATATAATTATACCTTGTGATTAAAAACAGAACTATGTTTTGTAGTTGTAGTTTATCAAATTTATAGTTTGTAGTTATCAAATGTCACGTTACAACGATGATCAATCCTTGATCATCTTGAAAATGGTACAAGGTTTTTGTTAGATACTTGTTAAATTATCTCTGGAATCAAACTGGTTAAAAATGGAACTTATGTTTTGGATATACCTCGCATTTTCTTGTATGGTTATTACAAAAATGTAATTGTTAATGTAATTTCTGTTTTGTTTGTATATTCGTTTTTAAACTATCATTTTCATTATAGTTTAATTATGTATTATGATACCATATATGTTTGGGGGGGGGGTAATGTTTCTTCTATTTTAATGTAAATATAATTGTGGGTTATTAATATAATAAAATGGATGAAATATTATTTTGTACATGTTAGCACTTTCATTGACAAATGCTTATAAATATTATTTATATATATTACCAGGTATATTGCCATAGTCTGTGATAAATATCTTATGTATTTATTTTTATTATTTATGTCAGTTATTATTTATCAATTTATTATATTATTATTATATATAATTATTTATATTATGTGTATTATTGCTTTTATTATTATTAATTATTGTGAATTGATGTAGTCCTGATGAAACTCTATATCAATTAGTTGCTAAAATTATATGTATTGCCGAGATGTTTGTGTGAGAATTAATAGAAATAAGATTACCGTGTCACTGTTTATCAGTGAGAGATGAATAAAAATTCTTTTTTATTTTTATATCAAACATCTTATGTAGGATTATCAATAGTCGGTTTTTTTTACTTTCTCTTGCCTATATAAATATATAGGAAGGAAAGTATTGTTTTCATGTCGATTTTTCAAAATCGAGTTTTCACCGGATCTACATGTTTTCAGACCCCCTGAACCCAAAAAACATGTTTTTAGTGATTGGTCTGCGTGTCTGTGAGTATGTATGTGAACTGAATATCTCAAGAACAGAACATCGTACGAACTTGAAACTTGAAACTTAAGTTACATTTCTACTGGACGCGATGAGCATGGACTCTATTGGTGTCACTCTCACTTCATAAACAGCACAGAGTAGGGATGAGAATGAAGCCGGTCTCCGGTCTTTCTCTCACAATAAGCTTTCTCTCACTCCCTATACTGTTTTCGGCCAGTATTATTGTTTGTGCATTGATCGTAGTAGTGACCTTTACAATTATCATTTTATGCCCCTGGCATTAGTTTTTTTTTTGCTTTACATCTGACTGTTCTGCAATTTCTGCTAATACAGCCGGTGAATAATGATGGTAATGAAAAAATGCCAGACCTGACCGGGAATCGAACCCGATACCCTGGCATAGAATCCACTTGTGCTAACCACTATGCTAACGGGCCTTAGATAAAATATAATAAATTTCATATTTTCCATAAAAACATGTTTTCTATTCTTGGGCGTAGCAACGCGTGCCGGGTACCACTTGTAAGTAATAATTTTCTTATTATTTAAAATTGAAATATTTCCAAACCACTAAAATACGGTAACAGTGAACACTTACCAATGTTTAAAGTGCTTTCATGTATCTTTTACCCATCTTCAGTAATTTAAATAAAATTTCACAATCAAAATTTAAAAGTTCCTACTCCTACCATGGCAGATGAGGATAAATAATTTCTATCTCGCCTCAAACAAACATCTTGTGAGATTTCCATCAGCTACTTGATATAGAATTTCGTTTTGACATTTATGGTTATTAGAAGTAGATATTTCAAAAGGTAGTTGTAAAGTTAGTATTGGTAGTACACATTTATTTTATTGCTAGTTTTTGTGTTTGTTATATTAATTAACATCGTTTGTTAATTATTTTAACATATTTTGTTTTTAAATATAAAAATTGATACATTGTTAGTTCATGGAGGAATAACATTTGAGTTATGATTTGTTTAATTAAGATGGTTGTAAAAATGTTTAAGAATTATAAAAAGTAATGTGGCTAATGAATTTGTTTTAATGGAATTAATAAAGCATAAGGTTTGCTTTAACTTGTTATCTTTGAGTGGTTATTTTAGGTTTCAGTAAATTGAAATTGTTATTGAATTACTTTTTTGAAAATCAAATAATTCTTTAATTCATTCTCATAATATTGTAAAATGGAACTCAATTTTTTTATGTGGTAAATTCTGGAAAAAATGTGTTGAATTAAAAATTGAAACTAAAACGAGATGATATAATGAAAAAAATGGCCAATTTATTAGTTTATTGTTGTTGTTGTTTAGGTCAACAGCCGAAAGGCTGGTTTGAACCTCTAGAGGTTTTACTAAGTAAAACGAGGAGTGAGGTGGTTTACCATTGCCTTCCTCACTGAGTGGAAAAGTACGCTTATCAGCATGCTGAGCCCTCTGAAAAGCACATATTTTCCACTCTGTAAATGACAACTTCACTTCATTCACCACAGGGTCTGGCTGTACAATGAAATTCATTACTTTCAGAGAAGATAACTCTGATTAGTGTCTTTTACACCTCTACCTCTTCTGTTCTTAAATGATTCAGTCATTTAATTGACTGACCATGTGATAAGAAACAGAACTATTTATTTTAGCCCTGCAGCGAACAGATTGAGTGTAAATAATTTGACACTCCACCTGTCTGTTATGGGCAGATGAGTTTATTATGCGTTTGTTGTAATTGGTGAAGGGTGAGTCATCAACATCTTCAAGACAGAAAAAATTTTTTGATAAAGTTTATTCAAATTGGACCCAATACAATTTTTCTCCACCTCTTTCTGTCACTTAACCATTTCTCTTCCTTTGCTATCTTTGCGCTGCATTTTTCCTGATTCATCCATTTACTTCATTTTGGGTCTGCCCCTGAGTCGTTTTTCCTACATCTCAAAGTGCTGCACCTCTTTAGAGAGTTTATCCCTTCTCCAGCCGGATGACGTGTTGAAACCATCATAGCTTTGTGCAACATTTAGAAAAACAAATATGTAACATTCTGAATGAGCTTTTCGTTAGATCGAAATAAAAACAAAATCTCCAAAGAGTCATTGTGGAAATCTGTGCCCTAGAGGTGAAGGGTGTCAACTCCAATTTTGGCAAAATTAAGTTTTAAAATCAGCAAGAAAGCTCTGTAAAGTTGCAGTAACCACATTAACTCCTCTTTTGTATAATGATGCGGAAGATTTTTAAAATGACTACTGTTTTGAACTCTTAATTGAATGTATACTCGTTATTGATAATAAGTTATTTTATTTTTATTATCTTATTTTTATTGTCTTACTGATAGGCCTCAGAATTTTCTTGAATTCTGTAATTTTTTCAAACATTTAAATCTCTGTACCAGAAGCTATTTTATTTCGTACAAATTTTAAAAATTTCTAACTTTCAGAATTTTTTACAAAATAAAATACTTTGTTTTTGGTTCTTCTGAAAAATTACAAAAATGGGGTTAACTTCCTTTATCTCTCAGGTACAGAAATATTTTTATTGCTGAGTGAAGGATAAATCTACAGCGTAGAATTTTTTTTTCAAATCCCTATTGGGTTTATGTTGCAGTCTGTTCAATTTAAGAAAAATAAGCAACTCTGTGACACAGTGAGAGTGAAGGACGTCTGATAGGTATGACGTGTAAATTAGTTGTAGTCTTGTACAGGCTTAGGCCAGCCATTCCTGAGAGGGTATGGTTAATTGAAAGGGAACCATCAAAGTACACTGATAACCACTATCCAGTATTCAAATCCTAGGTAATGCACTTAAACTGAAATCAGAACTAAGATATTCATCTGTTCCTAGTTGTTTTGCGCTAGTTCTCATTTATATTCAGTTCAAAGTATCAGAATCTTACACCCCAGACTCATCTCATCTCTAGTTACAATAGATATAAATCCAGCGAGAATAATTATCTGTTATTGTGTAGTTACATTTCATGAGCTGAAGCTTTACCCTGGTCCTTGACAACTAAAAGGACAGGTAGTGATGAGGGTTGTGGAATCAAAACTACTGCATGTTTAGTATGTCCAAACTGAATTAACGCATCAACTCGAATAGGTGTACAAGTACATGGGTAATTCAGAAGATCTCAGACTGTTTAAACATTTTATCCTTCTTATCAAGAAAAATAAATAAACTACTCTCTAATTTCACTGGTCTGCAAAAAAAAAAGAAAATTTTTTCCCCTTGGACTTTGATGGGTGATTGTTATGTATCTTGACCCCCTGAATCCAAATCTGACCTCCGTTACTCTCTATCACCCACCGTTTTTGAGGTGGGCGCCCCCTGGAAATTCTCGAAAAAAACACCTAAAAGCGGTTATTCCTAATAAAGCGAGGGGCGGGAGGAAGTTGTAAGGAGGTGGGTCATCCTCCCCTCCTTAGAAAATGTTATCTCAGTGCACGCACATTTGTGCTTGAAGACCAAAGATGGAGGGGTGACATCACCGTTAGTTCAGAGGTGTAGCAGGGTGGGTGTCTGTTAAGGTGGGAAGCCGGGCGAAGTGATAAGCTTAGCGACAATTAAACTTTTTGAGAGCATTTTTTATGCTTAGAGCCTCATCTTGTCACACAAGAGGAGCTTAATGATCTCATCCGGGATTTAAATCTCCCAAAAACTAAAGCCCAACTGCTCGGGTCTCAGCTTCAGCAATGGAACCTCTTGGAAAAGAAGTGAAAATTTGTGTTTCTAGATCCCGGCTAGCTTCGTTTAAACAACTTCTTTTGGAGGACGGTGACTTAGTGTACTGCAATAATGTAAATGGATTAGTGATTGAACCTAACATGCCAGATGATCCAGAAAATTGGCGCCTATTCATCGACTCATCTAAAACCAGTTTAAAAGCTGTTTTGTTGGCAAATGGTAATTATTTGCCCTCAGTTCCGGTTGCTTACGGGGTCAACGTGAATGAGACATACAAAAATATCAGCCGTATCCTTGAAAAAATTGCTTATAAAGATCATCCCCGGAAGCTCTGTGCTGATTTTAAGGTTGTGGCTTTACTTACAAGACTTTAATCGGGATACACCAAACATTGTTGCTTTCTGTGTGAGTGGGATAGTCGAGCCCGTGATAAAAATTATACGGTTCGAAATTAGCCCTCGTGCGAAAGTTTAGTTTCTGGTCAAAAAACTGTTGCCAATAAGCCTTTAGTCTCGAGTGTAAACATATTTCTGCATCCTTTGCGTACCAAACTCAGTTTGATTAAACAGTTCGTGAAAGCTATCAATAAAACAGGAGACGGATTCCAGTATTTGAAGAGCAAATTTCCATGTTTGAGTGAAGCAAAAATTAAAGAGGGAATTTTTATTGGTCCACAAATTAGAGAACCTTTTAAAGATTCAGTGTTCATTAATCACTTAAATTGAAAAGAAAAAAGAGCTTGGGCTGCATTTAAAGACATGTGTGAATATTTTTCAGGATCTAACAAAAGTGAAAATTATGTTAAACTCGTCGAATAATTGCT
Organism: Catonia carolina; assembly: GCA_035578175.1. NCBI lineage: Eukaryota > Metazoa > Arthropoda > Insecta > Hemiptera > Achilidae > Catonia > Catonia carolina. The sequence goes on along the minus strand of JAQMRL010000010.1, from coordinate 27,656,599 downwards.
ATCTGCATACGAGTCGATGGGTTGCAACATGTTATTAAAATTGCACCTTTTACACGCGCATTTGGACTTTTTCCCAGAAAACGTGGGAACAGTTTCAGATGCGCGCGGAGAAAGGTTTCATCAAGACATTGCACTCTTCGAAAAACTGTTCTCTGGGAAGTGGAACTCAAGTATGTTAGCAGACTACTGCTGGTCACTCTTGAGTGAAACTCCCCAATATCAGTACAAGAGAAAAGCTTCCTCCAAGTAAAACCACTCTCTTTAAGTATATGTATTCGATGACAAGTATCTTGAACCAGAAAAATTGTATAAGTAAAAATACACAAAATGTATCAATACGTCAGTACTCTCTTATTGTACTCTTTCATTGTTAGGTAGGCCTTGAAGAACCATAAAACCATGATACAACTGCACAATTTCATATCATAGTTACACCAGACTGATAAAAAGTTGAAATTTCCCAAATAAGGGGGAGTGGCCCACCTCCTAAAAATGGTGGGTGATGGAGCAAAACGGAGGTCAGATTCGGATTCAGGGGGTCAAAATACATAAAGATCACCTATTAAAGTTCAAGGGGAATTTTTGATGCAGACCAGTGTTTTCTGTCACGTTTGTGAGTTACTTGCATGTAGGTGAGGGATGAAGAGAGGTGTGATCACAACTCTGTAGCTACGTGCGCTAATTCAGATTGGACAAACTATATTACTGTAGTTGCTGACATCATTCCAGAGTACATTGTACAACTATTAATGAGAACGGGACAAACATAATGAACCAATGTAATTTGTTGACTAGTACACTAGGCAACCCAGCAGCTCACCAGGGACAAATCTTTGCCGAAAGATTTACACAGTCGAATTCCTATAACGCGAATCCTCAAAGGATGAGGAAAATAATTCAAGTTAGGCTAATACAGTGCGGTACAAGATGTGGAATATGTAGGCCTTACTGCACATGCATAATTTCCTAATACAGTACTGTACGTTGGATTTAGCTGCAGTGTTAAGTATTGTACAATTATTGTATTCAGTATTCCAAAATTATGCAGTACTTTCTGAATACGGTACATCGTACCAACATACTATGGTTCTATTGTTCTGTGGTTTACCAAAGATTCGTCGATTCAAAGAAATTCATTGTTTTGGTTTACGCCTGTTAGGCATATACAAAGGCAACCAGATGACTTTGAAGGTCTGTACCCTTTTATGGCTGAACATATTCTATTATAATGAAAGAACCAGTACTGTACCTTCATTTTTCAAAAAATTAAAACCGCTATTTTGAGAACTAAGTACAAATTTTGTCAAAAGAAACAAAATAATTAGTTCAACTTAAAGAAATGGTGGAATTCGAGTTTAACATGACTTTTTACTTGGTAAATGCATGGGAAGGTTAAAGGGGACTGAAATTCAATTCAAGATATAGAAAATTTGAGATATAGATGTTTGAGTTATAGAAGTTTGACTGTAATTTTAGTATTTCTGTATCATTCTAAAAATATCACTTATGTATTTTGTATCGGTACTTATAATACATGGAGTTGTATCAGGAACAGAAAAATTATATTTTGACCCAACACAACTTGCAACTATATCGTTGTAACTTATTTATAGCTTTGTTTATAAATTAATAAACTTTAAAAAATAGTTCATCAAAATTTAAAATTGCATTATAATGAACGTCAGCCATACTTATCAACAGTCATCGAATCTCAAATTGTTTATACCTCCTTGATTAGATATTTTAGTTATTTGTAAGCTTATAAGCACTAGATGTAATGATATTATAATATACAATAACTAACCTGCCATTTTACTTAATTTTTTTGTAACTAAAAAAAAATTATATATTTTTAAAGAATCATTCTTACAATCGGTGGTAAAATTTTGCAACAGTAACTTTATGGATTTTAAAATGTTTAAAATCAATACAAACCGTTATATTACCATCTAGATTTAGTTAAATGTTAAAATTATGTATATTGGTAGACATCAAGCAGCTTAGATATATATTTTTTTTTGTATATATATTTCATTTATGGATAATTTATGGTGAACAAATATCCTATGTATCATTATTGTTATTATTTTTATGTTTCTGTTTCAATGTAATGTTTAGTTCTATGAGGCATATTTATGTTTTACATTCGCACATCATGTTTGTTCTTAAAACAAATTTTTATTGGCCGTTTTAGTTATCTACATATTTACTTCACTTTTGTATCTAGCAGCTGTACACTTTTAAAAAATTTTTATAATTTACAATATAAATGAAATGTCCTTATGCCCTTAAATGAAATGTATAAATGAAATGTCAAAGCCCTTATTTGTAACATTCATTGACTTCAAGAAGGCCTATGATTGCATACATCGGGAATCGCTACTGAAAGTGCTACAAAATTTTGGACTAGACCCGAAATTGACAAGAATGATAGGACTCACATTGACCAATACTAAGTCCAAAATCAAATTTCGTGGAGAGTTTTCCAAAGATTTCGAAATAAGAACAGGACTTAGGCAAGGAGATGGCTTGTCCCCGTTGCTTTTTAATTGTGCCTTAGAATACATTATGAGACTATGGGAAAAGAGAACCCAGCAAGGATTAGCTGCAGGAAATGTACAAGTAAAGTTCACCTTGGCTGTCTGGGGTTTGCAGATGACTTGGCCTTGTTGAGTGGGACTGTAGAGGAACTAAAGAAACAAGTAACAAGCTTAGGACGGTTAGCGGGAAGGTTTGGACTCAAGATCTCCTTCGAGAAGACGAAAATAATTGGGAACACTAACATGGACCCCAGGATTTCAGTGGGAGGTCAAGTAATAGAAGTGGTACGGAATTTCAAGTACTTGGGGGAGGTATTGAACATGAGTTGCAATGACAGGGAAGCATGGGCGGAAAGGACCAAAAAGTTAATGAGAGCTCAGTTCATCACCCACACCACATACAACAAGAAGTCAATGTCGGTAAATACAAAGGTAAGACATTACAAAACGGTAATACAACCTGCAGTGACTTACTGTTGAGAGACCCTAACAAAACTGTCACAAAAAACTAAAACCCACAGAATCCTGACGTTAGAACGAAGAATCCTTAGAACCTGTATTGGTAAGAGAATATACAAAGATAATAGTTGGAGACTGCTACCAAATAATGAAGTCTATAAAATTTCGGAGCCAATACTAGACACAATTAGGAAAAAACGAATCTCCTTTTTGGGCCATATCCTTAGGGTACTTAGACGACTTATTGAAAGTGTCTGGGATTTTAAAATCGGTTTGAACTGGACGAAGGAGGTCAAGGAGGACTTGGAAAGGTTTGGGTTGACGCTGAAGGATGTGAGGTTCAAGTCTGAAAGTTATAGAAAGTTGAAGGATCTGGCTTTGGAACCGGAAACCAAGACTAGAAGAGTGCAGAGGGTGACGGAAGAACTCCGGGCTCAGAGATCACAAAAAATGAGGGAATACTGGGTAAAGATCAAGGCTCAGAGATCGAAGTAGAGTCTTTCATGTTGTGGCTGAAGTGGTCCATTGTGGCCTCATAAGTAAAAAAAAAAATAAATAAAAAAATAAAAAAAAATAAATGAAATGTATCATTTACCTTATTTTTGGTTGCTTTTTAGTTTAAAAAAACTTACGCATGTTCAGTGGTACCACCTTCTTTAGAGAAATATTAAACTAAAATTAAAATTCACAAATTTGTTTCTATTCAGTCAAATAAAACTCAACAGTTTTATTCGATTCGAGTGAACCATTCTGAATTTAAATTTTTAATTTTAGTTTGACATTGCTCTGAAAAAAATGGTACCATTGAAACGCGTTTACAGTTTTTTAAACTAAAAGGCAATCAAAAATAAGGTAAAAGATAAATTTCATTTATATTGTAATTTATAAATTAAATGGTTGTTAGGATGCATTATAAAAATTTGTTTGTGAATTTTTATAACACTGCACCAGTTTATTTAACTCTTCTGCATAAAAGTTTGTTGCTATCTGGGAATTGAACCAGTTGAAGACGGTAGTCTTGTGTTTTTTATCGTATTCAAACTTTTGTCCACTAAGCCACTGTTTTAAGTGCAAGAATAGTAATTAATCGCTAGTTCCAAGGTCAGGATCGTACGGTAGTCGTTCAAAAGGTTTCCAACCAAAATCTTGAATCTTCCCCTTCATTTAGGTTGTCATGAGTAGACCTGTGTTGTCATGAAGGAGAACTATTCTGGACGACAGTTTCGTGCGCTGTTGTTTTTTGATTGCACGTCTCAGTTTGGCTATTGTTCCGCAGTACTTGTCAGCTATTATTACTGTCCCATATTTCATGTAATCAACCAAAAGACTACCCTTTTTGTTCCAGGAAATGATGTCTTCATTTTCCAACTCGAATTATGAGATCACTTGGCTTTTTTTAGTTTCGGTAAAATTGAAAAACACCATTGTCTGTTGTTTTGTTTCTGCGTTGATGTAAGATATCCTTGTTTGTCTCCTGTAATAATCCGTGAGGAACTGAAGATTGCCATTGTCAACTGATTCAATTCCTCAGTGGCGAACTTCTATGCAGATGGATTAAAGAAACTGATGCAACGTTATGAAAAGTTTTTAAAATTGAACGGTGATTATGTAGAAGAGTGAAGTAGATTTGTAATAATAAAAATTGAATTATTTATGACCTAACAAATACTACGTATAAATATGCCTCTTTTTTTTTTTATTCGGTAAAACATACTGGCAGTTAGTTGAATGCTCATATGGATTTATAGTTGAATAAATAAGTAAATTAATTGAAATTATTATAGACGTAGTAAATACAGATAAAAATGTATGAATATATTTTAATATATTAAATTTATGGATGTTAAATTGTATATTTTCTATTTAATATATTAACGAGGTTAAGAAACACTATTTAAAAATATTTAATGTTGTTACAATTAAGTAAGCTTGATAAAAATTTAAAAAAAAATATGTTAGGATTTATTAGGTGTTTATAACGATTAAAAGTTGTTTTCACATATTTTTATTTTTTGGGTAATATTTTGTTTATCAATCTTTAGGAAAATGATCATAATAAATAAAAACCTTCAAAGATAAATATGGTTATTTCTACTGAATTTTTAATGAACAAAATAATGTGAACTGCTGGAAAAACTGGAATGCAAAAATATTAAGCAAACAATTTTTTAAATAATATTTAAAATACATAATGATTCATACCTTACTGACTGCCTCATAAAAGCTTTTTTATAGACTGACAATTTTTTCTCAAAATATAAAGAATTAACCAAATAATAGAATTCAAAGAATAAAACAGAATAATCCAGGGAAATAAATAAGAATAGAATTCTGCTCTATTGTAGAAAGATGCCAAGGAACCATAGCACGAAAGGCAATAAATCTCTTTTAACACGACTCACTAAAACACCATTACTTAAATAAAACTCCATTGTCCAAACCCCGCCGGTGTATGTCACAATATTAAAAATATGATATACCTAATAAATTACTGGCTGCATTGGCGTAGTTTGTAATGTGCTCACCTCTTATCATGCGGTCTTGGGTCTTGGGAAAAAATCATTTCATCCTTTACCGTCTGCATTAGTAGTAATTGCAGAACAGTCGGACGTTAAACCAAAAAAAAAAAAAAATAATAAATAAATAAAATAAATTACATTTTTTATGGAATGTACAAATACATTAAATTTTTAACAATTATTATGATAAAAATATTTATTGCATAAAAAATTCATTGAAAATTTGCTTAAACAAATCAGTTGTAAAATACAGTATCAATTTGATGAAGTTTGATAATATCTGAGATGTATTTATCTAATATCTAATGTGAAAGTTAATTTTTTCTTCAGAAGTTTTATTAAAACTTATGTTGAATATAAAAAGAAAATTCTATTAATTTTCAGCATTTCAAATAATTTAAATTTTAACATTTATTTTCATTGTGAAAGAAGGAACTTTTAAAAAAAAATTGGACAATTTTTTTTACTATTTAAATTTATTTTTGTAAGTTTGTTAAGACTTTGTGAAAAAGGCAAAGCAACTTCAAAATGATTTTCTGTTTAAAGAAAATTTGTTTAAAAGTAAGTTGAAATAATACCAAAAAATTTATTTGCAGATAAATTCATGTATCATTCAATATATTTTAAATAGATAACATATTCTATGATTTATTAATTAGATACAATGAAATTGTATTTTATTGTAAAATTATATTTTACTCTTTTTATTTAGCCTATGTAAACAAGCTACTTTACTATGTTTTATTTATTTAAATAATTTATATTTTCAGTTACTTTCTTTTGTCTTAAAATTAGAATTCGTTAGAATTATATTTAATAAACCAGTATTAGATAGTTTCTGATATTTTATTAGTCGCTCAATGTTGTCAGTTTACTTAATTTAGTATTTAAAAATAGCAACAATTTTTTTTAAATTTTTTTTTCAATTTTTGAACATATTGTAAAAAAAATTAGGTACGTGTTTGATAAAATAAATAAATATCAGAAAATTTTTTTAAATTATAAATTTATCTATATAATTTTTTATAAATTTAAATCTACTAAAAAAGGCAATATTGATCTACTAATAAAAATATTTTTTTAAATAAGTACAAAGTAGCATTTTTGTATTTGTCTTATTAGTTTTAGCGATATATTTTATTGTATTTGTACTGCTATATTTATTTGTTTGAATTAAAAACGTGTATTTCTATTTTATAAAAATAGAAAACTATTCGTATATGTGTTTACTACAAGCTTCAGTTGCGTAACAAAATTTTAATTTTTAAAAAAATTGTAAATTTTTAGATAAAAATTTGATAAACAAATTTGTTGTTGTTAGGTCATCAGCCAAAAAGCTGGTTTGAACCTGTAGAGGTTTTACTAAGTAAAACGAGGAGTGAGGTGGTTTACCATGCCTTCCTCACTGAGTGGAAAAGTATGCTTATCAGCATGCCGGGCCCTCTGAAAAGGACATATTTTCCACTCTGCAAATGACACCTTCACTTCATTCACCACAGGGTCTGGCAGTATAATGAAATTCATTACTTTCAGAGGAGATAACTCTGATTAGTGTCTTTTACACCTCTACCTCTTCTGTTCTTAAATGGTCCAGTCATTTAATTGGCTGACCATATAATAAGAAACAGAACTATTTATTTTAGCCCTGCAACGAACAGATTGAGTGTAAATATTTTGACACTCCACCTGTCTGTTATGGGCAAACAAATTTATTATCCTTAAAAATGTTTTAATGTATTTATGTTCATTGTATGACTCTTGTTTATTGATTTCCCAGAAGGAATGGTCCCTGCAGCTCTGAAAAGAGTATTGTATTATTTTGTCTTTTATTATTTACTCAGAAAATGGATCTCTATGCTGAATAGGTTTTGAGAGACTTACCTCCAGCGTAGCGTTCACACCTGAAGATGAATTCCTCCTCTGAATAGGTATTTAGAGAAATACCACCAGCGTAGGGTTCACTCCTGAAGACAATGTGGAAAGTAGTTTCTTCCCTTTTACATACGAGAGTCATTTGAAAAGTCCGTGCAAAAATAACAACTACTTAATTGTTTGGGGTAAACCTTTTTTATTTTTCGACATAGTCTCCTTTTAGGCTTATACACTTTGTCCAACGCTGCTCTGGTTTGTTGATCCCTTCCGAATAATAGGATTTGTCAATTCTGAAAAATAGCCATTCGTTCCTGCAATCACCTCCTCGTTTGAATAAAATCTTTTTCCCGCTAGCCATTTCTTCAAATTGGGAAACAAATAATAGTCCGAGGGAGCCAAGTCTGGAGAATAGGGGGGATATGAAACGAGTTGGAACCCTATTTCCATTAATTTTGCGACCACAACTGCTGAGGCGTGAGCTGGAGCAGAATACAATAACGTCGCGAACGTAATAGATAAGCAGGTAGAAATTGAGGTTTTTTCCTTTTTTTATTAACTTCTTCGCACTTTCACTCTTGTATAAACGAACAAGCTGAGCCCGGTATAACAAGGTTTTACTGTATTATGATTTATCAGTTAATTTTTATATAAACAGTTTATACTAAGCTTGTAGTAAACATAAAATAATTAAAAATTTATTATGTAGAGCCTATGTTAATATAATTATGTTATCATTATAAACGTATTTATTTATGTAATGTTACTATCTTAAAATATTAAGTTACGTTCATTATTGTAATGGCCAGAAATTGTAATAAACACATATTTTGTTGTACAAGAAAATTGGCCAATTTTATATTGTCAATTAAATAGTTATAAATTAATTAATCAATTAAAAAAAGAAATAATAGACTTTTTATATTATTATTATTATTTCAAATTGTTATTATTGTAATTTAATATTTATACAAAAATATTGATATTGTTATGATTATATTAATATATTATATTTAAAAAATGTTTGTAAAATATTATTTTTAAAGAATGCTCACTTTTTCATTTTAGTAATTAATTCTTAAATAACCTTAGTTAGAAGGTGAGTAGAATAGAAATTTAAATCATAAATGTTGTACATTATGCAAGGGCATTGACATGCCTTTAAATTCTTTGTATTGTAGATGAAATTAACACTTTGATGCCTCACTTTAAAACATGTAATTCAATTTGGTAAATTTTTTAAGACGAAAAAATAGTAAATTTTATTTTTGGTGTATGAAAATAAACTATGCAATATTTTAAATAAGTTGCCCGCCCCGGTTTTACGTGGGTATAATTTTATTTTATTTGAATAATATTTTTAAATTAAGGTTTTAGTAAATAAATAAGAAATAAGATTTTCCGATAATAGACGTCCGAGAGGAACCGAATTTACCAATAACCAGGTAGATAAACCTTCAGCTGGAGTATATGCGGAGTTCTATCAAAGACAATTATTCGTCTAAATCTCTCAGATCCTTTCTATTCTATCCCGACTTGCCGCAGGATCACCGTTAGGCATAACTTCACAACAAGTCGGTTCTTTATCAGCTGGGTAATGTTATCTCAGCACGATTCCTCTTCTTTCCACCCATTTTTTACTTTCTCTTGCCTATATGCATATATAGGAAGGAAAGTATTGTTTTCATGTCAATTTTTCGAAATCGAGTTTTCACCGGATCTACACGTTTTCAGACCCCCTCAACCCAAAAAATGTTTTTAGCGATTGGTCTGTGTGTGTGTATGAACAGAATATCTCGAGAACAGAACAACATACGAACTTGAAACTTGAAACTTAAGTTACATACCACTACCGGACCCGACATGAACATTTTCATCAAAATCGGTCAACCGGAAGTAGTAGTTTATTCGTATAATTTTTCACTTTTTTATGATTTTCTCAATAACTGGGCCTACGATTTTTTTTTTTAAATCGCCTGGTTTATTAAATTTTTTATTCTCTACAAGATAGAGTAGGCGCCATGTTTGCTGAAATTCTCGGTGAGGCTGTTTTTACGTAAAAAAGTGTTTTTTAAGATTACGGCTTTAATATTAATTTTAGAGCAAAAATGTATATAATAAAAGTTGTAGAGAATTTAAAATTCTACAACTTTTGTTTCTAACATTTTTTTGTATAACGCTTAGTTTAGCGATAATTAGCGATTTTCTGTTTTTTCTCACGAAAATGTTAAAAAATCGATTTTTTAAGATTTCGGCCTTAGTATGCATTTTATGACAAAAGTATATAATATATACTTTGATTATAATTTGATTATATTATAATCAAATTTATAAAAAATTAAAAGATCTACAACTTTTATTTAGAGCATTTTTCTCTACAGAGAGTAGTTTAGTGTGAAAGAGTGATTTTCCGTATTTTAAGCCAAACTGAGGTTGATTTTCATTTTGCATCTTTCACTTATGATTAAATTTAGGTTATGTTTATTGAGGTTAGTTTTTTGTTTATCTCTAATGTTTTATTACTAATTTTAGGTTTATTGTTAATTATTTGCATTGGCAAGAGAAAGTTGTGTGCTTCACACCAGATTTTTTTTAGTATAAATTTTTTTTTTTTGAGTGACTACTTTCAAGACTTAACGCAGCTGGGCTTCTCTCCTCTTAAACTCCTTAATGGCCTTCCAGCTTTCCTCTTCTGCAATCATGAAACTCCAAAATTTTCGGGAGAAATTGGTGATCCAGGCAGGGTCTCTTCAACCTCCTTCTTTTATCCATCTTCTGCAGTTGAAAATAAACCTATTTCAGTTGTTTCAAATTATGAAGACAGTACTTTTTTCTCTGAGAGATATTTTAGATTTTTTCAAAGTAATTTACCTGTACAATTTTTTAAATTGTTTTTATTACAAGTTTTTATTTACTTTTATTGCTGTAATTCATAGTAGTATAATGTTATATAATATATGTTAATAAAAAGTTTTCAGAACGATTTAAAATATATTTTACAATGGTAACTACAAATTCTTGAAATATACAGTATAAATAAATCAATTACTTTTTAAACATCTGATATGGTAATTTACAAAATTATGAGAAAAACATCCCTGTAGCGATAACGAATGTTGTATATTAATAACAAAACATTTTCCTCTAAACATTTCATGTGTTCCTTATTTAATCAAGCTGTTGATGCTACTTCAAATTAGCTAAAACGAAACAGTAAAATCTCAGTAGTCCAGCCTGTTCGATACAGAGAGGGTGCCGGATTACTGAAAATGCTGGATAACTGGATTTGTTGGAATTTTGGAACTTTAAATTATAAATTTAAACAAAAAATGAATATGCATTGATTTCTAACTGATTTTAAACTAAATTAACTAATTAAAAAAGGTTTGCTGAGTACTTCTGTAGTTACTGTACTAAACATAATTTATCGGCTATTGACATCGCCTAGTGCGGTGTGGGGGTGCTCGTGTTCTGAGAATTACGTTTCGTTGTCAATTCAGCATGAAGTATAGAGTATGACTGACCCAGTTCTGGGTTTTTGGATAAAAGGCCAAAAATTATTCCATTTAACAATAATTAAGGTCCGCTTATTCATTTCTTTAATTAAATCCTAAACATACATGTTATATTAAATCCTCTGTAATTAGGTCGAGTTGATTTCCCTAATTCAATTTAAGTCTTTTACCAAAATCTGTCCTGGGTGAGGTTTCATACTTTTAAACGTAATATTGTAAGAGCCGGATTACTGCATGGCCGGACTACCGAGATTCTACTGTAATAAGATAAGGTTATTTGTTTGGGTTTGAAATTTGGAATGTACATGTTTGGTGCTGGCTCAAGTGTTAATCTTTAATCAAAATTAATAAAGAAAAATATTTATTCTGAAGTAATATTTATGGTATGTGCTAAAAGATGGAGTATCATACACAACGATTATTTGGCTTTTTAAAATGCGAAATTATGTTACCTATTATAATGTATCAATGGTAAAAACACTATATTTGTGATTTTTTTCTTTCTATTTATTTATCTGTTGTATATCAAAAGGCAAACAAAATTTTGGTTTTTTTTTTTATTGAGTGTTGATGCCTACATAAGCCTTGGGCTTGTGCGTAAGTAATGGTATGTGGTGATTTACAGATGAAAAAATGCCAGACCTGACCGGGTATCGAACCCGGGACCCCGGCATAGTAGCCAGTTGCACTGACCACTACACCACGGGCCGGCCAAGTATGGGATCTATTTGAAGGTTGAGATCTGATCAGGAATCAAATGCCATATTCTGACATAGAAGCTAATTGGGCTGACTACTGCACCACATGGTGGATTAAAAGGGAAGTAAAATAATTTCTAATTTTCAAACAAATTATTATAATCAAGTGATTAAACGTGTTTTACGAAAAGGTAATACTAAAGCTGATATTAATAAAACGTCCGTTATGTGATTAATTAGTATTTAAGTAATTAATAGTTTTATTACTTTATTATACAGATGTACAAACACCATTAAAATACAGTTTATATTACGTGTTGTGTCTGGAAAGTAAGTATCATTTTGGAAAAATACGAAAACATTTTTTTTTAAACCAATCTTATTTTTATGTAAAAGAGCGTCATACCTTAACCCTTTGGAAATGGACTGTTACTCGTTAAACAGAAGAATTGCAAAATTCAAAACACGTTCTCAAAACAACTGTTTTCGTCACTACGGATAAAAAATTCTGAAAATATTACAGTTGATTCATGTAATATGTTTGCACCTTTTGAATATAATTACAACAAAATCGCTTGATAATTCATTGTGTTTAGGCGAGCAAAATTTTCAACCGTGAAAATTTTTGTGTTTAAATTTCAGCAAAAAAATTTATAAAACATGTTTTGTAGACAAAAGTTTTTTTGGAATTAATGTAATTTTTTATTTAATTTTCCGTAAATATTTGACGAAGTTACAAAATGTTCAACACGAGTCCATTTTCACATCACAGGAAGCATGAAGGGATGGTATTTTACATTCTTTACGGTGATGTCACAGAGCCACTATTATATTTAGGTTACAGCTGTAAGCAAAGCAATGTAGAAAATTCTTTTCTCTAAACCACGTGTTTTGAAAAATTCTGTAGGTGCAGTTAGAAGGAAGCTGTTACATGTTCTTTGCAACCCGGCAAAGTGTCAAATTTTTTTGCCTCTGTGATGGTAAACCCCCTCCTGAAAAGTAAAATGGACTCGTCTTTCCTTTTCAAGGGCAAATGCTGTAACAGAATCGTCATACCTGTAGCTTCAACACAAACTAAAGAACATACATGTACGTTGACTTACACACGAGCTACACGGATTTCCATTCAGAACAAACAATTCCCAAACCATCAATGCTACCTACACACTATAGAGGAAATAAAAATTTTCCCTGTTATGATATTGTATTTCTGTAAACACTATTAGATGTGTTAAAGAATTCGCTACTAGAAAAGTACAATATTTACCGGTTTCCGACTTAAACTGACCTTGCAGAAGCACGTTTTATCGCCCCAACCACAATCCATTCGGCATCATCTAAAATTAGATTACCAGTGTGAACAGGGTTAAATTCCATTTTTTTCCAACATAGTTTACACAATTGTTCAGAAAATTATCGTAGCGGTTGAAAATTTTATCTGAACCTTCTTCAAAGAAACGTTGCACCAGTGATGATAGACATAACTCTATAGCATTTTTCGCATCATAATTTTTGAAGTGTTGACTTATGAATTGTCCGTTTTCACAAGACAATTTTCTCATCCACATTCCGTACAAAATTATCATTCATATCATAAGACTGTCCTCTACATGCTTTGTCGTGGATATTTATCCGTCCTTCATTAAACTGTTTAAGCCACAATTTTGCACCATTCCATCACTCGTAGAATTTTTCCCATAAATCTCTATTAACTGACAATGAATTTTAGCTGGTTAATTGTTCCTTACAATTAGAAATCTGATAACAGAATGAATCTCTTAGTCGGTGGGTTCATCAATTTGTTATCCAAATTAACCTGCAAAACTGATGTCCATGTGTGAAGCAACAATGGTAGCACTAGAGTGGCATCAAAACAAAATGGTACTTACTGTCCGACAAAACTCGTATATTTTTAATTATACAATTAGTTAACTTGACTAAAGTAGATTATATTATTAGATCACAAATTAGATTGGCTTATCAATTTATTATTTTACAGAATAACTTACAATAGATTATTTTGAGATATGAGACATGTTTTTTAAGTAAACAAAAAAAATTATCCGTTCTTTCTATACATTTTTTTCTATTCCTGCAATGGACACAGTGTATTTACCAGCGAAATTCATTAATGGTTTACTTATTGATTCATGGTTTTTATAGACTGTAAAGTTAAATCAGGAAGCTGGTTAGAATGGTTGTGAACATGTTAACAAGGCACTGTCACCTTAAACATCTTGTTGTTGTTTAGGTCATCAGCCAAAAGGCTGGTTTGAACCTGTAGAGGTTTTACTAAGTAAAACGAGGAGTGAGGTGGTTTACCATTGCCAACACTCACTGAATGGAAAAGTATGCTTATCAGCATGCCGGGCCCTCTGAAAGCACATATTTTCCACTGTGCAAATGACACCTTCATTTTATTCACCACAGGGTCTGGCTGTATAATGAAATTCATTACTTTTAGAGGAGACAACTCTGATTAGTGTCTTTTACACCTCTACCTCTTCTGTTCTTTAATGATTCAGTCATTTAATTGGCTGACCATGTAATAAGAAACAGAACTATTTATTTTAGCCCTGCAACTAATAGATTGAGTGTAAATAATTTGACACTCCACCTGTCTGTTATCGGCAGATTAAACATCTTATGGAAGTCTTAAGTGGTTACTCTGTATAGAGAAAAGGAAGGATCACCCTTGAGTTCTTCAAATGTGAAGCATTAATTGATAAAGAGGTATTCTTCAATCTTCTGGTAACTAAACCTGGATGGCAACCTTTGATAGAGGGTCTTGAAAGACAGTCTTCTAGAAAAGAAGGGAGGGGTTTGTTTGTTGAGTAAGTAAGGATGGGATAATACAAGAGGCTCTCTTGAGCTGCAACCCTGTTAAAGAAAATAATTATTTATCTATTTTTTCATGTTTTACTTTTTTATTCTGTCGTCAAAACCTTATCCTTATCCTAAATTATAACTTTTCAGTTCTTTTCTTTCGAAACTTTTTGTTCAACGAGGTTATTGTGAGATGTTCTTTACTCAACTACTGCCCACAGGCAATTGTTGACATTGGTATTCTGTACCTACGATCCCCCACCTGTTTCCACCAGGAGCTGTACCATACAGTAAGTGGTCGACTGTGGAAATTCATTACCGTTACTTTTGGGCAGACCCTGTATACAGAATGGATGAGGTACAATGTGAAGAGTTTATATCTCATTCACAGTGGTGCTGTCATACAAGCAGATGACATCTGACAAAAATACATGGGATATATTTCCAAAAGATGAATTGGGGTCAAATATAAAATTAATTGTACGTAAAAAAATATGTCTCATATTTTGTTTTAAAATTATTAATTTTCTTTTAGCTTTATTTTTTATGTTTTTGCTAAAATTCATTAATCGTTCCGTGTTCGTTTCACTTCAATTACATGGTTTGTTATCCAGTTATTAATTGCTTTGTTCGACAAACTTTAAGAACTTTTCTGAAACAGTTTATTGAAAGTCAGTGTAGAAAAAATTTATTATAATATTGATGAGATTATATTAATGCAATTGTAGGAAAAGTAAAAGCTTGGTGCTAAATTATTAGCTGAACTAGTAGGAATGTGTTTTAATAATAATAAAAAAATATTTCGGTCTTGGAAATTATTTTTTATAACGAAATTGTCTATAACTTATTATATAACTATGCCATTAAATTGTAAGTGAAATTTTTAATTACTAATTAATTTATGAAAGATGTGATTATTCTACATCTGAAATTCTGGGCTCAAAAATTTAAATTGCACAACTAAAAATATTACTTTATCTCTACCCTCTCTCCATTTTCCTCAAGTTAATACTGTAATGTTTAATTTTGGTTCTTTTTAGGATCTGGTTATAAAGAAATTATACTCCCTTTAAAACTTGAAACAACTATTTATTAACAAAATAAATTATTCTGTTTATAACTACTGGTAAATTACAATTAAATCATTTGATTACAAAATGTTAACCTAAAGGTCTCCCATGATACTACTAGCAGCTAGTTTAATTAAAGCTTTAGTATTCAAGCCTGCTAGTGACTTTGAACATGTTTGACTTACTAGTGGCTAGTAGGATAGAAGAATGACTAACACTAGTAAACTAGCCTATTGATGCTTAGTGTAAACATTTAAAAACGTTGCTAGTTGCTAGTAAGCTGTTTTCAGAAGCAGATGTGTAGTGTTCCGAGTAAAGTTGTCAGCTGAAAAAGAGCAGTTTAAGTGGAATTCCAATTTAATTTCAACATTTTTCAGTCACTCATTTGCAAGAAACTCTTATATACTTTCAAATCTTCCAAAGTGAGTTCCTTCGTCAGTCTTGAATAAGCCCCAAACTTTTCTCTTCTAGACCAACTGGACAACTCCCCACTCCTCTTCTGAATCCACTCACTGTGTGTTTTCTTTTTCAGCTCTCTCTGGCATGTTTTGTGTACACCCGTCTTCAAGATTTATCTTAAAGTTTTACGGTTTACACCAAGAGACCCATGATTTATTAAGGAGTAATGCGATATTTGTTTTGAATGGCTTGCTTAAGTTTCTTCAAAATTTTACTGTAGACATCTGAAGTGATTGTTGTACCATGTTCCATAAATTTAATTAGGAGAACTTCCGTGGTATTGCACAAAATCATAGCCATGATCTTCCTCAATGACAAAGTTTGGGAGGCTCTTTTCGACTTGCGTGGAGATTCAGTATGGCCCCAAGCAATTGACTGTTCTTTTGTTTTGGTGTTTACGTAAGCCAACCAAATTTCATGAATGCAAGAACAAAACAATCATTGTTCATCCCCAATCGTTGACTTATCCTCTTACTTCTGTTATTACTTTAGCCTCTTTGATTTGTAAAAATTTCAGTTTTTTATGTGATTAATTTTCCGATAATTTTAACATTACTTTATTCATGTATGAACATAATCTGTTAATATTGACTTATATTGATTGAGTATAGACATTATGATTTAAATCACATCTTTCAAAACTTCTGTAAAAATTATTTATGAATAAAACATATTTATTACGTACTGTCTTAAAAAAATTGACAGTGTATTAGCTCAATGTAAAAAGTTAATTAAATATATATAAAATAAAATTATTGTGTAATAAATAAATTGTCATATTTTTTTATTCAGAAGTTTCTTTTTGAACCATAAAATAAAAACGCACAACTTTAATTATGTATATTTATAGCAAATTTAAAGTGTTTAGCTAATTAAATTATAATTATTGCATGTATTAAACTGTTATATAATTATTGTTATAAACTTATCAATGAAATTTGCTTCGATGTTATAACATAGATGTATAAAATGTTATAGAATAATTTTTATATAGGTTAAATTTTATATAAGGTTATAATATTGTAAATGATTTCTGTTTATACGTAGGTGGAATCTTCAGCGAACAGAAATAATATATTTTTCACTCGTACAAATTATTTTGTTATCAATTTTAAATTGTATTGGTTAAAAATTGTTTTTTTTTTGTTTTTCAGTAGAGTTCATGGTTTGATATTGAATCTGATGTTCGTATTCATGGCTGGTTAGTAAGTCGGTAATCGAGCTACACTAGTAACCATGAAATTGTGAGCCTGAATCTAGTTAGACAGTAATGCAGTGTTGCTGTTTTTGGCAGAGTGGGAAGAAACTTTTTATCTTTTATTATTATCATAAAAATTAGAAATTTAATTTTGTTCTTGCTTCACGATTGCTAGCCAAATTTTGAAAAACTTATAAACATTACTGATTATTTCTTTACTTTGTTTTTTAAGGTCTTTCTTTCGATAATGATGGTCGATTTACCGGGTTGATCGTCAAAATCACTGAATTCATTCATATTTACAACTAAAAATACATTTAATACCCTGGAAAATAACAAATAAAATTTTTATGGTAATTTTAATGGTAGGCCTATATTATAAATACATTTTTAAAACGAAAATGACCACAAAAACAGCCCACAAACGTTACGAAACGTTGTGTATGTCGAGCTTGCATTGAACTGACTGAGTGAAGCAATTTCAATGCCACAGGCAGGGCGGGTGGAGTGGCAACACTGTAAGGCAGGACGGGTGGAGTGGCAACACTGTAAGGCAGGACGGGTGAAGGTACACGACTACTTGGTTTACCAGGAAGCTCGCAATTTTGTGGTTAATAGTATAGTATATCATACTTCTGATAACTTTTTATCAGCTGATTGACTGAACTAACCAGCAGACTCAGGATTTCATTACACAATAAAATTGAAGAAAACAAAATTGTTAAGATTTGAATTACTTTTGGACTCACTCAATTGAAAATTCATAAGAAAATTTTGCTTGATAACTTAAACAAGTTTTTTGACGACAAAATTTTTAACAATTTTTTTGATAGTTTAGTTTGTATATCTATCTTCTTCTTCTTCTTACACTCAAGGATTAGGCTTTTGCCTGTTCCGACTCACATCAGCTTATTAACATTTATATCATTTAAATTACTATATTGTATCATTCAATTTGCGTTGAGTCTTATTTTATTTCCCTTTATTACTGCCATCTTTTCCGCGGTCTACCAACATCCCTTTTACCTACGGGGTGGTAATTTAAGATATTTAGAGGGAATCTTTCTGCTGGCATCCGTTTAACATGCTCCTTCCACTGATTGCGGTATTGTAACACTCTTTCATTCAGGCTGTACACATTCAGCTCTTTCCGAATATCATCGTTCCTTATGTGGTCCCGTCTGTCACAGCCCTTTACCCTGCGTAGGAATCTCATTTCTGCCGCCTGCACTCTACTCTCTAGCGGTTTTGTAGTGACCCATGATTCACTTCCGTAGAGGAGGACCGGAGCAGCCATCACTTTATAAAACTTCATGGTAGTTTCTTTCCTCGCTTTTTTCCCCAGGGTTCTGCTGATATTACCACATATTGATTGGAATTTCCCTATCTTCTTCTCAATATCTAAATCATCTGTAAAACTGATATTGCAGCCGAGGTAGCAGTATTGTGATACTTGTTCCAACACTTTGTCATCTACCACAATTTTTGATCTAGTGGGAAACTTGCCAGTGAATGCCATTATTTTTGTTTTTTCTTTAGAGATTCTAAAATTATACTCTTTACATAAATTGTTCAGGACATGGATTGATTTTTGGAGGCTATCTTCGTTTTCTTGAATAATCCACAAGTCATCTGCAAATAGTAATGCGTTCAGGTATTTTTCATTATTCAACTTGATACCTAAGTCTACTCTGCATTTCCATTTCCTGAAAATGTGGTCTATATAAA
Source organism: Catonia carolina (assembly GCA_035578175.1). Classification (NCBI taxonomy): domain Eukaryota; kingdom Metazoa; phylum Arthropoda; class Insecta; order Hemiptera; family Achilidae; genus Catonia; species Catonia carolina. Next base: position 27,637,718 of record JAQMRL010000010.1, on the reverse strand, counting down.
TGTTGAATAAAGTGGGTGATAAGCTGCACCCTTGTCGTACTCCTTGGTTAATTGTCATCTCCTCAAGTCTCTTTTTACCTGTATTTATGACTATTTGCGTGTTATGGTAAAGTGTTTTTATTGCATTAATGAGGTGAAGTGGATATCCTCTTTCACATAGAATATTCCAAAGGTGTCTTCTATCCACTCTATCGAAAGCTTTTTCAAAGTCAACAAAAGCCATATGGGTTTCAAGATTGTATTCTCGTCTTTTTTCTATAATCCTTTTGACTGAAAAAACATTATCTGAGCATGATCTTCCTATTCTGAATCCATTCTGTTCTTCATTCAGAATTGCTTCAGCAATATTTTTCACCCGGCAATTAATGATTTTGGAATAGATCTTATATCCAACATTGAGAAGACTGATACCTCGGTAGTTCCTACAGTCATTCCGCTTTCCTTTCTTAAAAAGAGATATAACTTCTGCCTTTTTCCATTCTTCTGGAATTCCATGTCTCCTCCAACATTTATTTAAGAGGTGCAAAAACCTTAATTCAAAAAACATGCCTCCATATTTAAAGAGCTCTCCATTTAAACCATCCAATCCAGCAGCTTTCCTATTTCTAATACTCCTTAGAGAGTGTTGTAATTCTTCAATTGTTATTGAGTCTACTGAATTATTGGCAGATGGTTCAAAGGGACATCCGATTCCAGCATCTTCAGAATGCCACAACTCCTTATAGTGTTTTTCCCACTCAACATCTGAAATAATGTTTAATGGAGCATTATCTCTCTCGACTCTATTGATGGATCTCATTATCTTAAAAGCGCATTGTTGCCTCCCATGGATATCTTTCTCTATAACATTTACAAACCTGTCCCATGAGTCCCGTTGAGCTTTCCTTACTACTTGTCTGGCAAAGTTACGTTTCCTTTTGTAATCTTCTCTTGCTTGACGAGTTTTCTTTTGCAACAGAGTGAGATATGAACTTTGTTTTTCTCTGATAGCATCCTCTATGTCAGGATTCCAAATTCGTAAACGATTTCTACCTCTTGTCTTTATCTTTTTCCCAAGTGCTTCAGTTGCTGCTTTTTCCATACATGATTTAATATTATACCATTCTGTTTCAATATCATCTGCCGTTGGAACTATCATCAGGGATTCTTGTAATCTTTTTTGATAGAGATCTCGTATGCTATCTTCCTGTAAAAGATTTATTTTAAAGACTTCTTCCCTCTGAGCTTTACTTCTCCTGATATTCCTCCATTTTTTCAAAATTAGAACTTTGCTTATCACAAGATAGTGGTCGCTGTAGATGTCGCATCCTCGAAATACACGTACGTCCTGGACCAATCTCTTCATCTTATCATTAACAACAACATAATCAATCATCGATCTCAAACCTCTAGCATTCCAGGTGAATTTGTGAATGTCTTTTTTGTTAAAAAACGTATTAGTGATTCTGAGATCATTGAATGAGGCAAATTGCCGCAGTTCCTGTCCATTATGATTCATGGTCGCTTCACCAAAAGAGCCCACTACTCCTGGTATAGGAATGTTACCCACTCTCGCATTGAAGTCTCCGACTATTGCAACGTTAAAGGATATCTATTGTGAATGTAAATGAATGGGGTATATTTTTGAATTTGATCCATTTTTTCCTTAATTTCGGTCTGATTTTTATATTTTATGTGATAGTGAATTTCCCCAAAAGGGCTACTGACCTGGTTTTAAGTAACACTTGTGGTAGATCTCTTACCTAAAGTATCTGAAGATCATTATGGTTCAATTTGTAGTGCCATCTCCGTAGGCTCATTCAGCTGTTGGGAAGATCTTCCTTTTTCACCATTCAGATTGTGGACTATCTCCTATTCAAACCTGTTGTGGATGTTTACAGGAATTTCCCCTATCAGTAATAGGAATGCGTCATGTTGGGCTTGAAGGGCCCCTCTTCTTAGCATATCATGTTGAAGCTCAGCCCCTACATAATTCAGGGCCAAACCCTTAAGCGAGCTAAATCGGTACTGTTAAAATGAGAGAATTTTTAAATTTATAGCCAACCGTTTTGTAGTTACTGTAAATACATGCAATGAAGGGCGATAGATGAAAAAGAGTGATAACAAAATGACAGACTTGACTATGAATCGAACCTAGGACTTCTAGCATGGAACCCAGTTGTGCTGACCACTACACCATGGTGAGAGAAAGATGGTATCATCATATACAGTGTATGAATGTAACAAGTCCGGCTGGTGAATATATACCACAAAGTAAAAAAGGTTTAGGACAGTCTATGAAAATTTTGGATCGGCCAATTTTAAGGAGGGATAGTGAACTAGGCTGTGGTCTTATGCCGTCCTTTAAAATGATCGAGTGTTAATTATTTCATTGGTCGTCCCGTTGGCGTAGTTGTTGGCTCAACTGGCTTCTACGCTGGAGTTCCCGGGTTCGATTCCCGGTCAGATCTGGCATTTTTTCATCACTCTTCTTCATGTATCATCCTTCTCACTATCTGTTTCAGCAGCAATTGTAAAACAGTCAGACGTAAAACAAAAATTATTTTAATTATCATCGCCTTGTTACTGCAGCCATGAGGTCTGGTTCCTTGACATTCCCTTAACTCCTTTCTTCTTCTTAAGGTGCCCTATCCCTAAGGACATTGGCGATCATCATGGCCCACTTTACTCTATCTGCTGCTGTCCTGAAAAGCTCTATTGATGTTTTTCCACACCATTGTCGTAAATTTTTCAACCAGGATGTGCGTCGTCTCTTAACTCCTTTACTGCTAGCTAAAGGAGTATTTTACATAGAAGATATTCACAATGAAGTCATTCTGCCTCTAAATGTATTTTGATACATTCTATTTTCCTTAATGCTCGAGCTTGTAATGAGTTAATCTGGTTTTTTTATACCCCATATTACATTCACATGATTATTTACTATCAACTCTATTATTTTGACTTATAAAATTTTGCTTAGCTAAAGTGTCCCTTCACTTTATTTCTTTCCTACATCTGTTGTCTTTAGTTACATTATGATTTAAACTCATTTAATAGTCTATAACCTTTTAATGTTGATACAGACAAAAAAAAATTGTGTTTAGAACATTTTAATTTACTCTCCCATTTTTATTACGTTTTATTTTCCTTTATTATGAGAGATCTAATATTCTCTCAGCTATATGTAACTTATTTTGTCTTCCAGTGAGTTGTGCCAAATTAGTGGTTAAGTTGTAATAACAACATTTCATTTTTCATTATGACTCAAGTCTGGCTAATGAACGAAAATACCGGAGTTTAGACAGCCATATCTTTTTAATAAGTGGTCGTAGATATCAAATTAAGGCTTGTTTTGTAATTATTATTATTATTATTATTTATTGATTTATTTATTAAAAGTCGCATCAACAGCTCGGTTATTAGCGACTGTTAGCAGCCACGGTAGGGTGGATATTTTAATGGTGGGTTTTAATTTTGTGAAAATTTCCAGACCCTGGTCGGGAATCAAACCCGGGACCTCCGCGTGGTAGGCTACCGCGCTACCATTACGTCAAGGAGGTGGTCATTGTTTTGTTCTTATTTAAGCTGTTAAGATGGTTTTTTTTAAAATTAACACCTTTTTTTTAACCCCATTACCCAATGAGACGAGGACGATATGTATGAGGTGTAGTCTTGTACAAACTCAGGCTGACCATTCCTGAGAGTGTATGGTTAATTAAACCCCAACCATCAAAGTACACTGGTAACCACTGTCTAGCATTCAAATCCGTATAAAAGTAACTACCTTTACTAGGATTTGAACCAGGAACCTTTGTCTCCGAAAATCAGCTGTTAAACAGCTGATTTTGGCGACAACTTTTCCTCTAGACCAACCTGGTGGGTTAAATTACACCTAACGCGATGTTTACATAGACTAAGAAACCACGGAAAACACGATTTTTTTATAGTCTTATTTTTGGTTTACCATTTTCCAACTTATAATAACTTCAGTAATAAAATTTTCTAAAATATCCAGTTTAAGTATGTTAAAGTATGAACTTTTATGTTTATCCTCAACAAATTTCAGGTCGTTTCACTTGATAGTTTGCCAATGGCGGACGTTTAGAAAAATTGCTATCTCCGTAACCCGTTGCAATATCGAAATAATTTTTTTAGATAAAATGTTTTATAACGGAAGTTTATTAACGTAATTATTGAAAAACGTCGATTAATATTGGTGATGGAAACCGGAAAAGTAAATTGAAAATATGTGTATAGATTCTGAGGCCAACTACGGCGGCGACAATAGTAATTTTGTATTACTGAATCAGTACAAATATTTTCAATTAACTTTCCCGGTTTCCATATTTATATTAATCGACGTTTTTCAATAATAACGTTAGTTAACTTCGGTTATAAAACTATCCACAGGGTTGGTTTAGATTAAAAGTCATCGCCGCGAGTCAGCTGTTAAACAGCTGATTTTTGGAGACTTAAGGTTCCTGGTTCAAATCCTAGTAAAGGTAGATTTACTTTTATACGGATTTGAACACTAGGTAGTGGTTACCGGTGTATTTTGATGGTTAGGGTTCAATTAACCATACTCTTTCAGGAATAGTCGGCCTGGGTCTGTACGAGACTACATCTCATTTACACGTCCTACACATCATCATCATCATCATCTCATTGGGTCATGGGGTTGCTTATTGTTCTGAATTGAACAGATTGCAACGTACACATGTTGTTGTTTAGGTCATCAGCCAAAAGGCTGGTTTGAACCTGTAGAGGTTTTACTAAGTAAAACGAGGAGTGAGGTGGTTTACCATTGCCTTCCTCACTGAGTGTAAAAGTACGCTTATCAGCATGCCGGGCCCTCTGAAAAGCACATATTTTCCACTCTGTAAATGACACCTTCACTTCATTCACCACAGGGTCTGGCTGTACAATGAAATTCATTACTTTCAGAGGAGATAACTCTGATTAGTGTCTTTTACACCTCTACCTCTTCTGTTTTTAAATGATTCAGTCATTTAATTGGCTGACCATGTGATAAGAAACAGAACTATTTATTTTAGCCCCGCAACTAACAGATCGAGTGAAAATAATTTGACACTCCACCTGTCTGTTATGGGCAACGTACACATATTAGGGATTAAAAATAAACATTAACTTCGGTTATAAAACAGTGTCTTAAAAAGTTATTTTGATATTGCAACGGGATACAGAGATAGAATTTTTTTTAAACGTCCGCCGTTGGCAAACTATCTAGTGAAACGACCTGAAATTTATCGAGGATAAAGATATAAGTTCATATTTTAAAATACAGTAAACCCTCGGTTATCCAACTTAATTGGGGCGGAAGTCAGGTCGGGTACGCGGGGAATCAGATAAACCGAATTTTTTATTTGATATAGGTAAAACAAGGCGACGCGGTAAAACTTAACGCAACTACGAGCGGTGTACCTAATTAGCTTATCATTAAACGATTGAATTACGTAGGTAGTTGAAAATGATTTAAATGTTTTTGTAAAAAAACTAAAACCGTTTATTTACATAAAATAATATTTACGGTACGTTAACATGTAAGAAAACTATAGGCGTACAAATTATAAATAAAAAATATAGATAGCTAAATTCGACGAAAAAGTATGGGATTCATTTTTTTTTTTAAATATAATTTACAGTACATACAATAATCTACAGTGCAAAATTTGTCTCATCATCAACCGAGGATAAGATATTGCTGTAATGTAGCCTCACCGCCCATTCTTCACGGCTGCAGTGTGCTGCTGTTATCAGAGGAAGGTCCTGTAATAACGGAGTTAAAAAATGAGTGGATTTTAGCTGCTACAATGTATTTCTTTGTATACATATTACAGTTTTTCTGAATTCACGAAAATGGCAATAACATTTTGAAAATCAGGGTCCGGAGTTTCGTCAACGTAGTAAACAAAATCAGAATGCATACTAAAACTATAGTACTATTCACTTGTAGAGTGAAAGAGTTGGCGTCACACCCCCTTCTTAAATCGTTATTCTCTATCAGGGTCCCGATGACATTGTGTAGTGTACGTACAATAGTGTTGGGGTGGATCGGCGAGTACAGCTACGCCTGTGTAACTACCGGGCTGAATAACCGTTACAAACTAGGGGAAAGAAAGGCGTTTTTTTGTTTTGTTTAACATCCGACTGTTTTGCAATTGCTGCTAATGCAGACGGTAAGAGGATGAAATGATTTTTTTTTTTTAATTAAGAAAATATCCCGTGCCTGAATGGAATTCGTACCCAAGACCGCATGATGAGAGGCGAGCACGTTATAAATATAACCAACTACGGTGGCATGCGGGCCGCACATGCGCAGTAAGTAGCTCCCCCCACCATAGCGTCGTAGCCTGATACCGGCTGCCTCTAAAGTAGTACTCACTACTCATTGTGTTGTATTCATGCGGTAATCGTTTTGACATTGGTGTCGCTGTCGAAAGCCACACCCCGTCAAAATTAGTTGCGCGCGCACAAAATACGGGGAAAATGTCTGTGATTTATTTTAGGGTTATAAGCAATAAGTTTTTTTCTAAATGATGTACCTACCGTAAGTTTTGACAGGTCCAAAAGAAAGGTACGTCATAACCTCATTCTGTTATATTTATTATACGGTTCTTTTTGTTAAAATGTCAAACAACTGATATTGTGCGTGTGTAGTTGATTTCTAAAATTTGACGCATGTTTCGTATAAAATTCACAACTACTAAAATTGATTCAGCTTCTTGGAATATTAACAGGAAGGAGACACCAGACACGATGATCTATCTTTGACTTCCCTTCAAAAAGTGATTTTTCAAGCTCGTTTATTATTTCTCTTTCTGCCATACATACATCAAATTACAGATACAATTTTATATTTTATAACAAAATAATAAAACGCATATTATGTAATCCTGGAAAAGAAGTTATATTAGCCTGCGTGATACGCAAAAAATGCGATGAGATTTAAACGTCTAACTTTGTACGAGCGTATCTTATATAAATATCAGAGTATAATAATAACATTTTTATTGTAATAAAATAAGATCCATTAGGAAGCGAAAGTAATATTTTCAGAATTTTTTGATGAAAAATGAGCTTGTTAGAGTGTAGTGAACGAAACTGGCCGGCAGAGTGCCCTACCGTACCGCGTATTGTCACTATTGCGCTTGAACACCGTGCACTGATTGAAATGAGTTGAGGGGAACGGCGGACGCAACACATTCTCTCTCTGTCCCGCTACCCTCCCTACATGCCGCCGTAGTTGGCGAACAGTATACCAACTGCGCCAATGCGGCCGGCGTAGTTTGTTGAAAACATTGCTCTGGCCCGCTACTAACACATTCCGCCAAAAAAATATAACAATAACGAAAAGAAAACATGAATGCAACATATTCGCGCTCGTGTGTGTGTGTGTACTGTGGTGTGCGTATTGCTTCTTTTCAATTCTTTGTAACAAATAAAGAGAGAGAGAGCGTGATGAGGGTTCGAAGAGCGGTGTACGGAAGGGTACATCGAGTTGCCATAAATGTTTTTGTTCATGGCAGTATACTAAAGCGATGACGTTCCACATCCTTGTTATGTGGGCCTAACTGTACTGCGTTTCTTTATTTAGCAAGTGGAATAAAAAAAAAAACAGACATTCTGTATTGCATAATACTGGTTAATTTTGTTAAAACTGAAAATGAATTTTACACAATGTTAAATAAAAAGAATGCCGGCCGCATTGGCGCAGTTGGTAACGTGCTCGCCTCTCATCATGCGGTCTTGGGTTCGAATCCCATTCAGGCACGGCATCTTTTCATACGTTCCAAAAAAATCATTTCATCCTTCACCGTCTGCATTAGCAGTAATTGCAGAACAGTCGGACGTTAAACCAAAAAAAAAAAAATAAAAAAAAAAAAAAAAAAAGAAACGTAATATAAATGGTAAATATACTGTGCTAAACAAAAATGATAATAATCTGTACTTAATAATTTTAAATTATGGCCCAGTAAGAAAAATTAAAAATTTGTTTTTTTTGTGTGACTAGGTCGGTTAACTGAAAGTCGGATAATCGAGGGTTTGCTCTACATAAACTGGATATTTTAGAACATTTTATTACTGAAGTTATTATAAGCTTAAAAATGAGTAAACCAAAAATAGGCCGTGTAAATCATAGTTTCCTTCTCTATATAAATATCACGTTGTGTTAATTGAAAAAACATCTTAATTTTTTTTATTATTTTTTTAAATTCCTAATGTGTGTACGTTGCAATCTGTTCAATTCAGAACAATAAGCAACCCCATGACCCAATGAGATGAGGATGATATGTATGACGTGTAAATGAGGTGTAGTCTTGTACAGACTCAGGCCGACCATTCCTGAGAGAGTATAGTTAATTAAACTCCAACCATTAAAGTACACCGACAACCACTGTCTAGTATTCAAATCCGTATAAAAGTAACTACCTTTACTAGGATTTGAACCAGGAACCTTCGTCTCCGAAAATCAGCTGTTAAACAGCTGATTTTGGCGACGACTTTACCTCTAGACCAACCCGGTGGGTTACATCTTAATAGCGTAAATTTTTTTTTGATTTTGTTATCGGGAACTGTATATTATTGACAACTACCCAATTTGATCGCTGCTTTGCTGTATTATTTGACGTGAATTAGGCATGAGTTTGAACAGGGACCCCAAGTAGAGTTTGTTCACGGATGGCTGTCAGCTGGTCACCATACAAAGTCGCTTACCCAACCGGTGTTACTTAACAAATAATAGTGATTTTCTACCACCTGACTGACTGGGCTGGCTCAAAGGCCACTAACGTAAATAAGAACAAAACAAAGCACGTGGCCCAGTGGTTAGCGTGTTATACTGCAAAGCGGAGGTCCCGGGTTCAATTCCCGGCCATGGTCTGGAAAATTATTACAAGTTCAAACCCATCATTTTTCAACCCAATGTAGTCGTTAATAACTAAGATGCTGATGCGACTTAAAATAAAAACTAAAAAAAAGAACAAATGCTTTAATTTGATATTTATCACAAGTTTCTACGACCTTATTTTGATGATGGATTTAGTTCTAAACTCAGGTATTTTCTTTCATTAGCCAGATTTATATTAGGTTTAATTGAATTAAATTCATTTAAATTAAAAAAATATATTGCAGTTTCATTTAAAAAATGAACAATTAATTATTTTTAATGACTTGTATGGTTAACCAATGTTTTCGGGCGTATTAAATACCGATGTTTTTTTGTAAATAATTTATGTATTAATTTTATGGTATATTATTTAAATTATGTATTTTCTGTTATGTATTACCATAGGTTTATGTTATAATGAAATAAAGTATTATAAAATGCATGTATATATTTTGTGTTTTATTTTTAAATCCTTTTAAAATAACGACCAACATTTTCAGGAGCTTTCTGTATGGATTTATCCATGCAAGGTGTAGAACTAATTGACTAACTTAAAAAAAAATAATTCAAAATTTTTATATATTTGGATTTGGTAATTTTATAATGTAAACGAAGCTCAATGGAAGAAAATTTCGTATAATAACTTTCATTACATAGATTTTTCTATGAGAGTTCAGGCTCCCTAAGAATTTCAGCAGCCATGGCGCTCATCGTATCTTTTACAGCAAAAAAAATTTAGTAAATGAGGTGATTTTTAATAAAAATCGTAGCAGCTGTTTTTGAGAAAATCGCAAAAACGTGAAAAACTCACAAATGAATTAAGTACTACTTCCGAGTGACCGATTTTGATGAAAATGTTTATGTCGGATCCTCTTATGGTACCTAACTTAAGTTCCAAGTTTCAACTTCTTATGATATTCTGTTTTTGAGATATTTTGTTCACACACATACAGAGAACAATCATTAAAAAAATTTTTTTTTGGGTTCAGGGGGTCTGAAAACATTTGTATATTCAGTGAAAAGTTGACATAAAAACAATACTTTTCCTTCCTTACATATTTATATAGAAAGTAAAATTCGACACAGAATTGGTTCAGTTGGCATCGTGTGTTTTTTTCACGATTGCAACACCTTTCTTATAATTTTATAATAGCGGGAAGTATTTGAAAATAGTTCAAGAGAATTCCGGTAGGTGGCAGCACAGTCAGAGAAACAACCAAAAGTTAAGTGAGCGTTTTGATACCAGGATAGCATGAAAGTAAGGTGGTTAACTGGTATTTATTAATGAAATGATTTTTAACTAAAAATTATATTGTAGTATTTTGTATACATCGTTCTGCCTCTTAGTACTTCATACTATCCTGGTATCAAAAAGATCGTTTAGGAAGCAACTGTCTTCTCTAAAATAATAATAAAAATACAGAAAATCGGTAATTGCCTCTAAACTAGGCTCTGTAGAGAAAAATGGTTGAAATAAAAGTTGTAGGGTTTTTAATTTTCTATAATTTTGATTATATGCACTTTTGTTGTAAAATGCATACTAGGGCTGCTATATTAAAAAAATGCCAATTTTTTTACAGATTTTGATGGAAGTAGAACAGAAAATCATTAATGCTAATTAAGCGTTGTACAAAAAAATGGTTGGAATAAAAGTTGTAGGGTTTTTAATTTTCTATAATTTTGATTATATGCACTTTTGTTGTAAAATGCATACTTGGGCCGCAATCTTTAAAAAAATGCCATTTTTTTACCGATTTTGATGGGAATAGAACAGAAAATCATTAATTACTGCTAAACTAAGCGTTGTACAAAAAAATGGTTGCAATAAAAGTTGTAGGTTTTTTAATTTTCTATAATTTTGATTATATGCATTTTTGTCGTAAAATGCATACTAGGGCCGCAATCTTTAAAAAAAATGTTATTTTTTTACAGATTTTGGTGGGAATAGAACAGAAAATTATTAATTATTGCTAAACTAAGCGTTATACAAAAAAATGGTTGGAATAAAAGTTGTAGGTTTTTTAATTTTCTATAATTTTGATTATATGCATTTTTGTCGTAAAATGCATACTAGGGCCGCAATCTTTAAAAAAATGCCATTTTTTTACCGATTTTGATGGGAATAGAACAGAAAATCATTAATTACTGCTAAACTAAGCGTTGTACAAAAAAGTGGTTGCAATAAAAGTTGTAGGTTTTTTAATTTTCTATAATTTTGATTGTATACACTTTTGCCCTGAAATATATATTTAGGCCGCAATCTTAAAAAACCCATTTTGAACATGTGTCTTGACGGGTTCTGCAGTGGCATCTAACTGGAGTTTAAAATTTCAACTTTGTACCCTATTCCGTTCTTGAGATATTTTGTTCACACAGAGACCAATCGCTAAAAACATGTTTTTTGGGTTAAAGGGGAGTCAAAAACTTGTATTCCTTTCGAAAAATTGACATGAAAACAATACTTTCCTCCCCTATATATTCATATAGGTCAAGGAAAAGTAAAAAAAAAACAACCATTTATACTTGAAATTATTTAATTACATCCTTTTTATTGATATTACATAAAATCATACTCTAAATACATTTTATTTTTTTAAGGTACATAAAACTATTATTTAATACATAATTAATAATTATACAAGCATAATATTATTATATTTAATAATATAAAAATTATTATAAGAATTATATTACGGTATATAAAAATTTACAATTAATAATCAATTAATTTATTGCTATATAATGTGAATGAATGCATTACTAAATTATTAATTAATTAATTAATTTACACACTTACAATGGAACTTAATTACATTAAAAAACATCCTACACATAGTTTAATAACTGATCACATTATTATTTTTTGTCAATAATAAAGCATTATTGAAAAATTTCAGCTTCATTAATTCTTATCAATAATATATAGAAGTTAGGTTATGTTAGGTTAGGTAAAAATAATTTGTTAACATTTATTATTTATTCCGTAATGTGTGTACGTTGCAATCTGTTCAATTCAGAACAATAAGCAACCCCATGACCCAATGAGATGAGGGTGATGTGTATGACGTGTAAATGAGGTGTAGTCTTGGTACAGACCCAGGCCGACTATTCCTGAGAGAGTATGGTTAATTGAACCCCAACCATCAAAGTACACCGGCAACCACAATCTAGTATTCAAATCTGTATAAAAGTAACTACCTTTACTAGGATTTGAACCAGGAACCTTCGTCTCCGAAAATCAGCTGTTAAACAGCTGACTCGTGGCGACAACTTCACCTCTAGACCAATCGGTGTGTCACTTGTTAAGATATAGCCTATTAAGCAATATTTTATACATTATTTTCTTTTTTATAAATTATAAAAAATATTTATGAATAATTTTTCATAAACTAATTAAGAATTATTACATAAGCTGTCTTCTTAATTTCAGAAAAGGAAGTATAAAAAATAATTTTTTTACAAGATATAAAATGCAAGTAATGGAGGACGCGTCATTAGCTATTCAATTGTCATAATCTTTCTTATATCTTACGTTAATTTTTATGAATATTATCATTTATATTATTCTGTGCTAACATTCTCAAAGAATGAAAAAAAAAATTTATTGAGGTATAGGCATATTTACATAATAATTACATTTTGATAATTCTGTAAATTGGTTTCAGCTTGTAGATTAACAAAACTGAAACTTAATTATTTACTGAAATAAATGATACAGAAATTCACAGTGATCTTTAAAATCAAATAGGTTATGGATTTATTTATGAAATTAGGTTTGGAGGGAATCTTTTTAAATACAACTGACTAGTAAATATAAAGTATTTATTCTTGCTTTTTTTTTTTGAAGATCAAGAATACAAGTTAGATTGTTCTGGTTGTTAGAAAGGCTGGGTGTGAACCACAGGAGATTTTAAAAAATTAAAAAAATGGAGTGCGTCTTTTCTTTGGGTTTTGCTCTTTAATATACTAGTGCATATAATGAATGGTGGTAGATGAAAATTGGAATTTAAAATGAGAAAGCGATTTCCAGAAAACGGGATACAGCCAAAGAAAAAATATGAAAGTTTTTATAACGTAGTTATTCTGAGAATTGTTAAGTCCTATAATACAGTCAACTCTTGATAATTTAAAGTTTTTCCTAATCCCTTGAAAAATACTTGATAATTTGAAAAAAAATGAATGTATTTTGGTCCCCTCGGTAAGTTGGAAGTTGTAGCAATGGCATCTTGCTCGCCAGCATTTTATAATTAGAAGTAAGGGCTTCTCCACTGACTATAATTTGAAGTACACCATTTCTGTGATTGGTTTGAACATGCAAATTTCTACGTAAGATTACGAAGCAAATTCAACATCTTTTGCAGTTAATGTGAACAAGCATTACCCCCAAAGGAAAATATTCAGTTCTAGGAAAAGCTGTGAGTACATTGCAAGAGGACATGGGTTCATGGGTTAACTGCTTAATCATGACAATGTAAGGGCTGTTACAATATTTATGTGCTTGTATGCATGTTTATCTGTAAGGGACTTGTGCATATTATATTATTAAAATCTATTGTTATAATTTAAATCATCCCTGTGTTCATACCCAAAGTTTTTATTTAAATATTAAATTTACGTATATTTTTAGGAAATATAATACGTAAATTATAATTGTGAATGATAGTGGTCAGTAATTTACAACCAGACATTAATTTTTACAGATTGAATGAAAAATTTATAGTATACCTCGTTATTTAAATTATTTGTATGTATGAAAAGTATTTACGAAAATCCACGTTACATAATTGTTCTTAAAAATTTTAAGCTAAATATTGAACAATAATTTAAATAATATACATTATAAAATATTATCACATTTCGCATTTGACATTAAAAAATACATTAATCATTAATTAATAACTGAATAAAAATTATATATAACTAATTATTAATTGTTCTTTAAATTTTTGTTACATTTTATCTACAAACTATACATCATTTAATTATGGAAAAATATTTTAGTATTAATTACGTTTATTACTTAATAATGCGGTAAATTGTTTTTTAAGTACAAGGCACGTTCAATAAATTATTAAGACAATTTAATGTAGACAAAACAATTCATTTAATTACAATAAAACTTTTTAAATGTTAAGTTAGCAAACTTGGAAACAATTTCAATCAGCTGTTTACTCATAATTTTAATACTAACATAACCTATTTTGTTCGTTTAAAAATGTCAGCTTTACTTGAAACGTGTACTCTCTTAAGAGCGTATGTTCATTTATTATTGAGCAATTATTAGAGCAATGTTCATTTATTATTCCTAATTTGTGTACGTTGCAATCTGTTCAATTCAGAACAATAAGCAACCCCATGACCCAATGATATGAGGATGATGTGTATGGCGTGCAAATGAGGTGTAGTCTTGTACAGACCCAGGCCGACCATTCCTGAGAGAGTATGGTTAATTGAACCCCAACCATCAAAGTACACCAGTAACCACTGTCTAGTATTCAAATCCGTATAAAAGTAACAATCTTTACTAGGATTTGAAGCAGGAACCTTCGTCTCCGAAAATCAGCTGTTAAACAGCTGACTTTGGCGATGACTTTACCTCTAGACCAACCCGGTAGGTCAATGTTCATTGATAAGATTTATGCTATTCGAAGATGTAAAACTAACAGAAATTTATTAAAGAATGTTAAAACAATGTGGTGAAAATAGTTGAAATTGCAATAATATCTCTTGAGTGGAAACATCTGGATTCGTCTATCAAAGAAAAGTTCAAAACTTACGTGTCAGCTGGTAAAATGACTTTGAGCTCACAAGAACAAATTTTTTGTGATGATCAGAATACAAACATACCATACTGTAAGTGCTGTTTTAATATGCTCCAATAGAATGTGAGACCTGTATTGAGAAAAAAAAATATTTAAGGGAGCTCGGTCAAAAAGGTGTGACTCTCATGCATGATAATGTGCACCTACACACCGTTCAGAGAATTAAACACTCACGAAGTTGGGTTTGGAGGTGTTACTACATTCTTCTTACATTCCTCACCCCGTATGATTTTCATTTGTTCGGTCCACTCAAAGACTTTTTATGAGACAAGAAGTTCACGAACGGTGGGACAAGACACGTTGAAAAATAATGTAAGTTTCATTATCATTGAATAAATAATTTTTTCTCTACATCAATTTGTCTTATTAATTAACGCCCTTGTAATTAAACAACATTTAAAAAAATTGAACCGAAATAACTTCCATTTATATCATGTCACCAATAATTTTTTAAATACAATTAAATTTATTACAAAGCCATACCCTGTGGTTATGGGTTAAATTTATCACACATATGCAATATTTCAATAAATTTTACATGGAAAATTTCTGTAAAAACCTAACATTATCTTATAATATACATATTATTTATTATAAAATATTCTTAAATCTTACGTTACACACACACGATGAACTAATAAATAACGACTAATGGTGAAATTTATTAATTGGTTTATAAACAGTTCTTAAAATACATTTATATATTCATATAATGTAGTTAAATATTAGGGATAAATAAAATATACGTATTGTATTCTTAATAATTATATAAATTTTGTCTAATTAGTTTAAGTAAATATTTACAATATCTTAAACATTATTACGATTAAATCAATATTACTAATTAAATTTGACTTTATATATTATTATTATTATTATATTTTATTTACCAGTACTACAATTGAAAATTACTACTACAAGCTACATGTTAACATAAAAAAATATTAATAGAGCTAAATAGCATAAAATTAGTGCAGAACAAAATATCTAAATTTTTTAATACACTAGGCAAATCACTTATGTACAAATTTTCAATAATATAAAAATTCTCTATATCAAAGAAATCAGAAAAATTAATAATTTTATAAACAATTATTAAAAACAATATACAAACAACTGTCAAGCTCAGTGGAACAAATGGTACAATCTTAAACTGTAATTCTATGTAAATATGTAAGGTTCATCCTGATAAAATTTTGAAGTTTTTCTTCCATGTACTACATAGAGAAAATCTGGTGTGAAATATTCGCGACTTTCTCTTGCCAATGTAAAATGAAAAACGTAACCTAATTTTAATCATAAGTGATACGGAAAATCACTAATTGTCACTAAACTACGCTTTGTAGAAGAAAATACTAGAAATAAAAGTTGTAGATTCTTTTATTTTCTATAACTTTGTTGTACGTACACACTTTTGTTGTAAAATACATACTAAGGCCGCAATAATAAAAAAATTCCATTTTGTTAGCAATTTTGATGAAAAACAATACAGAAAAATCACGCTAATTGAAGGTAAACTAAGTTGTACAAACTACATGGGAAATAAACTAAATAATAACTATGGGTTGTAAACTAAGTTGTTGTACAAAAAAATGTCTAAAATAAAAGTTGTAGGTTTTTTTATGTTCTACAACTTTTATTACGTACATTTTTACCAAGAATGCATATTAAGGCCACAATCTTTAAAAAACATTATTCTACAAGAAGACAGACCCCCAAAAATTTCAGCATACATTGCGTAAAAAATTTAGTAAATGAAGCCAACACAATTTTTGAAATATGATAATTTGGAATCATTTAAAAAATATCTGAAAATTACTTGATTAATGAGAAAATTTTTATACTGTACAAGAATTCTTTTCTAAATAATGTTTTATAAAATGAAAAAGAGAAATAACTCAAAATAAATAAACACCCAAAGCATTAAGCAAATGCTAAGAAAATTGTGTACTATTTTGTAAACATTAGAAAGTAACACACTTATTGTAGTAAGTAAACTTGTAGCAGTATGTCAATGTGTGATTAAAAAAAAAAAATGGACATAATTAACAAAAATAAAATTGAACCACGGAACTTTCATCTCCAAAATCAGCTGTTAAACAGCTGACTCATAATGATAGCTTTACTTGTAGACTAACCCTGTGGGTTGATTGATACTTAAGAAGTTTTTAAGATAAAATAATGCCAAGATACCTCCAGACCTTAATTGTTAATTAAATCATGGATACTAAATATAAAAATCTAGATTACAACAATAAACCCACTTATAGAAATTAATAAAAAACTAAGGGTTATAAAAAAAGTTTGAAATAAAAGTTGTAGGATTTTAAATTCTCTACATTTTTTATTACATAAATTTTTGTGCTAAAATGCATATTAAAGCCGTAATCTTAAAACAACAATTTTTTTATGTGAAAACAGCCTCACCAAGAATTTCAGGAAACATGGCGCCTACCCTATCTTGGAGAGCATAAAAAATTTAGTAAACCAGGCGATTTTTAAAAAAATTTTAGGACCAGTTTTTGAGAAAATCGCAAAAAAGTGAAAAATTACACGAATAAACTACTACTTCTGGTTGACCGATTTTGGTGAAAATGTTCGTATCGGGTCCGGTAGTGGTATGTAACTTAAGTTTCAAGTTTCAAGTTCGTACGTTGTTCTGTTCTTGGGATATTCTGTTCACGCACGCACACACACCGATCAATCGCTAAAAACATGTTTTTTGGGTTCAGGGGGTCTGAAAACGTGTAGATCCGGTGAAAACTCGATTTCGAAAAATCCACATGAAAATAATACTTTCCTTCTATATATTCATACGGGCACGAGAAAGTAATTAATTATACTAATAACACACTATGCAAACATACTCGTATAGCAAAAAAAATAAAATAAATACAAAATATAACTAATTAAATACCACTTAGCTCTTTTGTAAAGAATTATAAAATTTATTAAAACACAGAAAGGTAATTGAATATTTCATTAGTTTATTAAAGTCCAAATCTACTTACAACTACTTATTGTTTTAAAATTTAAAATTTACGATAAAAAATATGTATTTACAAAATAGGTACCTATTTGTTGCATTGCTAGCATAGCATATTGTTAATATTATTCTTATATATTTTGTAGCTTTGTGCAATAAACACACATTTATTTATATACAATAAAAATTTTACACATTTATATATTTATTATAAGAAATTTATTATTTTTCTACTTAAATTTAATTGTTTATTGTAATATTTATTAGAATAGCATGGAATACATTATTACTTAAGTAAGAATTTAAAATTTATTAAAATATTTTTCTTATAGTTAAGTAATATTTATTAATAAAATACATTTATCTGTTTAAAAGTGGTTTGACTGTTCTAATAATATTTTGGCAAAACACAAATAAAAGAGTGGTACAAGTGGTTTCAAAATAGCTGCACGTCTTTTGACAATGACCAATGTTTTGGCCGACCTTTAACCACAATAACTCTGGAAAATGTTGAGTGTGTGCGAATTGCGATTAAAAAAGATGTAACTTAACTGTACACAAACTAGAAAGTGATCTTGGAATTAAAAAAATAAGTGTTTCGAAAATTTTAATCGATAATTTGGGAATGAGTCGCATATGTGCGACACTGGTTATTTCACCAAGATAATGTGCCAGCTCATTCATTGAACATTGTGCAACAGTTTTTGACAAAACACTAAATTAAACAACATCGCCAGCCTCCATACTGTCCCAACATAGCCTCCTGCAACTTTTGGCTTTCCAAAATTGAAAATTCCACTCAAAGGGCACTGGTTCGACGACATAGAGATGATTGAGAAGACCACAATAAGTGCACTAAAGGTCATTCCAAAAACTGACTTCCAGAACTGTTTCAGAAAATTGATAAACTGATGGGAGCGTGTTATACAGTCAAATGGGGATTACTTTGAATGGTACCATGTGCTGGATGACAAAGAATAACGTCAGCACAGAGCTTTGAAGGTAAGTTGGATACTTTTGGAACACACCTTGTATTTACCCAATATATTAATACGTATTACCCAATCTATACTAATATTATTAAGACAAAGCGTGTATTTTTTGTGCAGGCTAATTTCCAAAACTACTGAACGGATTTTCATGAAATTTTGACAGCACATTTGTATTTATATTCACAACATTTCATTTTAAAAGTTTCAAAAATGATAACCCCAAAGGGCCCTAATGAAGATTTTCATAAATATGTGTGTGTGTGTGTGTGTGTAAGTACATGTGAGTAAGTATTGCTCTTGAATTAGTTGAAGTGGTTTGATGAAGACGAGAGACGTACACGGGGGAAATTTAAAAAAAAACATTGTATGTGTGTGTGTACGTTAGGAGTATACAGTGATCTAGTGGCTAAACAATTTGTTACATATTTATTTAAAAATAAATTGATTACACATTTCAAACTTATTGCAGTACGTAAGTAGGTTAGTATGTAATAGTTGGTTAATGTGTAATTTTAGTAATAAGTGAATTTAAGTAATATGTATTAGCTTTTTTTATAATTGTATCCAAGAGACTTCGAAAAGGGAGTATAGGATATGTCAGAACTTATAAGTTCTTGACATATCATATACTCTCTTTGGGAATCTCATGGATGAAATTAACATAAAAATTTCTATTTCATAACAAACCTCTTAAATTTTATGCAATAGAAATAAAATGGTTGTCGTGGTGTAATGGTTAACGCAACTGGCTTCTACGCCAAGGGTCCTGGGTTTGTTCCTGATCAGGTCTGGGTTTTTTATCTGTATATCACCTCACATCATTACCTATGCACCAGCCAAGGCTTATGTAGGCATCACTAAATAAAAAAAACACAAATTAAGAAAAAGTTATAGTATGTGCGGCTGGCCTAAGAGTAACAATTACATTTTAACCTACTACTAATACATAAATAACATTTATTTAAACATTATAAAGTATTTTAATTGCACTCTATCTGTTTGGTCCAGGGCTAAAAAAAATAGTTCTGTTTCTTATCACATAGTCAGCCACTTATATGACTGAACTATTTAAGAACAGAAGAGGTAGAGGTGTAAAAGACACTAATCAGAGTTATCTCCTCTGAGAGTAATGAATTTCACTATGCAGCCAGACCCTGTGGTGAATGAAGTGAAGGTGTCATTTGCAGGGTGGAAAGTGAGTGCTTTTCGGAGGGCCTGGCATGCTGATAAGCATACTCTTTCAACTCAGTGAGGAAGGCAATGGTAAACCACCTTACTCCTCGTTTTTACTTAGTAAAACCTCTAGAGGTTCAAACCAGCCTTTCGGCTGTTGACCTAAACAACAACAAAGTATTTTATAATACTATTGATAAAAATCTACTGTGAAACTCTCGCACATGTAAATAATGAGAAATATAACCTGTTTCATCATTTTTAAACAATGTAAAATGAAAAACATAACCTAATTATAATTATGAATGAATGACGCAAAAAGAAAATCAACCTCTGTTCTGACTTGAAAATTAGGGAAATCACTAATTGATGCTAAACCATGCTCTTTAGAAGAACATACATACTTGAAATAAAACTTGTAGATTTTTATTTCATATAACTTTAATGATATACATTTTTGTCATCAAATGCATACTAAGGCCGCAATACGTATTAGAAAATCTAATTTTTTTACAGATTTCAATGAAAAAAAAATTACAAAAAGCATGGTACAAACTAAATGTTAGAAATAAAAGTTGTAGGTTTTTAATATTCTACAAATTTGATTACACACAATTTTGCTCTAGAATGCACATTAAGGCTGCAATCTTTAAAGAAAACCATTTTTTTATTACAAGAGAACAGGCCGCCAAGAATTTCAGCAGACATGCAGGTTACTCTATTTTGTAGAGCATAAAAAATTCAGTAATGAGGCAATTTTTTTAAAAATTGTAGGAGCTGTTTTCAGAAAATCACAAAAAAAATCGCATGAGTAAACTACTACTTCTGGTTGAACGATTTTGATGAAAAAGTTCCTGTCAGGTCTCGTAGTGGTACCTAACTTAAATTCCAAATTTGAACTTTATACTAAATTCCATTCTTGAGATGTTTTGTTTGCACACACATACAGACCAATCGCTAAGCACATGTTTATTGGGTTCAGGGGGCCTGAAAATGTGTACACCTGGTGAAAACTCAATTTAAAAAAAATTGGCATGAAAACAAAACTTTTCTTCCCTATATATTCATAAAGGGCAAGAGAAAGTAAAAATTAAACCCATGATAACTGAAGTAACAAAATCGATTACGCAAAATTCCTGCGAAACTGTTCTGAAATATTATTGGAACAGTTAAGTTGTTTATAAACAGATTTTAAAGATAAATTCATTAAAATTATTTGTCACATGATAATAAAATGTAATTATATATAAGTAATTACTATAAAAATAATAATAACAAAAACACAAGAATCCACAAAAAAATTCACTTCACCACAATTAATTTTCAAAAAAACTGAACACTGACGTAACAAACTCACCCTAATTTAATAATAATTAACTTCAATTTTTTTACACCCTAATTAATTTTCTTAAAATTCAAAAATAAAACAAAATAAATTTATTATATACACATTTATTTTTTAAATTGTCTTAAAAGTCATTCAATTTTTTAAAATTTCTAACATTAAACATGGCACACAATTTTTAATTAACTTCACACTTGTATCGTTCACAATTTACCTAAATTTTTAACTATTTAATAATTATCAATAACACATACATTTTCCAATTTGTTTTTAAGAAATAGAATACAATTTCAATCTATATTCAGTGGTTTTTTTGTGATAAACACAAGAGTATACCACACCAATGTATAAATTTAGAAAACATTTAAAATTGTTGTCATGACTGTACTTTAATGACTTAAAATTTTTTTGGTTGGACTGTATTCTGCTTAACACTGTATATATCATATAACACTTAACTTGTCGTAGATAATGAGGGAAAATTAGAATAACAACACCTTTCTTTAAAAAAAAAATTAATAAATAAAGCACTTGTCTATTATTTTTCCAAACTGATAGCAAAAGTAATTTTGGTAGATATTAAAAGATGTTAAGATCTCAAATTACAATCAGTAAGTTTTTTGTTAAATTTATTGGTAGCATGTTACTTCTTTAGTCTTTAGTTGTTTGATACACAGTATTTTAAAAATAATTTCATAATTTTGAGCTAGGTACTTGGTTCCAAAAGTTCCACTGATGAATTTTTACAGCCGGTCGCTTATGCAACTCTTGGTGGAAAAATGGTGAGAGTCTTAGGTAGAGAGTCTCACTGTCTGCAATCGCCTGCGGGAAGTGGTTGCGTAATTATTTTGCTTAGCACAAAGCGTGTCACCATATCCTCGTTGAAAAATTGATGGCACAAAATTTGGAGCAGCATTACGCAATTAATTTTGTGTTAAACTGAATAAAAATGGGGCAGATACACTAAAAATGCTTACAAAAGCCTTCACAGAGAATGCAATATCACAGAACCGAACTTTCAAGTGGCACAAATTGTCGATGAAGACAAATGCTCTGGGCGTCCGTCAATGACAAAAACTGACAATACAGTTCAAAAAGTCTGACAACTTTTGACAGTGATCGATGAATGAGTGTTCGAATATTAGCAGAAGAAAATGGCGTACCCAAATCAGGAGTTCATCGCATTTTAACGGAGGATTTTGACATGAAGGAACAATCTCTGTTGAAGTTCCAAGAATTGCTTGAATGCAATGAAACTGAGCCTAAAATTCTTTTATTGTTTCAGCTGACTTCTTTTTGTTTCCCCAAGATAAAAAGAACTCCGAAAGGACGACCCCATGGGATGCTGGAGAGGGTAAAGCTTTGGAAAATGTGGATTAAGTTGAGAGGAAAGTATTTTGAAGTTCTAAAGAGATTGTAAAGTTACGTTTAATAAATGATTAAAAAAAAATCTGGAAATATTAGGACAGAACCTGTATAAGGTACTGTTTTACACACAAATGTTTGTATTACCTTATTTCAGAATTAGCTTCTTCACTTGTATTTTCCAGTAAAATGTGGAATTAAGTATACTTAACCGTCACAATAAAAAGTTGCTTCAATTAACAGACTTTCTAATATGATCTGCTGATGAACGTAATTAATAAACAGATGAAGCAAACACAACACCCCAGTTTGAACAGAACTCTAAAAATAATTTTGATTGCCTCCATGGGTCAGTGGTTAGCATGAAACACTGCAAAGCAGAAAGTTTCAGATTTGATTCCTGGCTGTCTGAAAATTTATTAAAAAATTCAAACCCAACACTGCTTAACCCAAAGTAGTTTCTAATCATCATGATGTCGATGTGACTTTAAATTTTTTAAAAATCATAAGACTTAAGTACGCTCATGTTTTTTTCAATAAAATTCTGCAATAATAATTACTTTTTAAATCAAAAAATTTCATCCCCATAATTACTACATTCTGTATTATAACACACAAAGCACAGAGAAAATTTTAAACCTGCTCATTACATCTCATGAAATCCAAGACTGAATAGATGTTTGAAATACTTACATTTCACTTTGGGACACTTAACAAGACATCAATACGATCATCATTTCAAATCAATTAGTCAAACTTCATGTTTTATTACATTTTGATAAACAACTTGATAAGTCATTCTCTTTTTATATAACACTAATTAAAAGATGTAGCTCTAAAACAACAATGAGAAACTACAGTCCAGAATTAAATTTGTGATTTTTAAAAATATAAACTTAACAGGATTAACACAATGTTTTAATTTTGTATAACACAGTATTTTAGTAAAAATGTTAGATGGTCGCCTCAGTAGCATAGTGGTAACGCTCTGGCCTACCACATCGAGGTCCTGGGTTCGATTGCTGAATAGGGTCTGGAAATTATAACAAGTCACAATTCAACGTTGCATAACCCACTGTATTCGCTAATGACCAAGCTGTTGATGCAACTTTAAATAAATAAATTTTTAAAAAAATGTTAAAATTTTTAAAATAATTATCTAATTTTAAAATAATTATAAATAATTATCTGGGTTTGATTCACGCATAGGGTCTGGAAAATTATAACACATTTAGTCCCACTTTACTTACTGATGCGACTTCAACATTAACAAATTATTTTGCGAATAATAACCTATCACGGCTGGTCTTTGGTAGATCTGCATTTACCAAAAAAAAAAAAAATTACCAGGAAAAAGAATTACCAGGATTCCACTTTACTGCAAATTTAGTTGAAAATAGCTTTAACAGTAATAGAATGTAATATTTTGTTAATTTGAGATCTTACAATACAATTATTACTTTAATATTGTAATATTTTTATAATAATTGTAGTGATTAAGGAACTGTGGAAGTATTTAATTACAAATAAAAATTAAAGTATAATAAATTCAATTAAATCTGATCAATTATCGAACTTGCCCAAAAAAAAAATTAATATTTCTACTCAAAATGAAACTGTATGACAATCTCGGTTAAAACAGCTTTAATTTGTTTAACATGTTACATAAATACAGTAAAACCCCGCTTAAATGAAATATAGGGGGTGGATTTGATTTCAGATATGAAAAATTCTGGATAATGCGCAGAGTAATACTTTTAGAGTATAAAAATGATTTTTTACGACTGTTTATTAATATGTAAAAAACAGAAATACAGAGACTTCAAGAGAAAAAATGCAATATTGTATAGTAATTAATAGATACAGTATCACATTCTTTTTAAAAAAAATGAGATTTTGGGTGAAACCACTTTTTGGGGCAATATCACGCCATAGTTTTATTAAAAGCATGTCCTGGAGGTGAAGAACGAATAAATGAATTCCTAGAAAAGTGAAACTTTATAATCATAATTTATTACATTTGACACTGTTCTATCTTCAAAGATGCTAAACATTTTAATGCAGTACTTTGTTTTTTCTTTTTTTTGGTTTAACATCCGACTGTTCTGCAATTACTGCTAATGCAGACGGTGAAGGATGAAATAATTATTTTTGTAACAAATGAAAATATGCTGTGCCTGAATGGGATTTGAACCCAAGACCGCATGATGAGAGGCAAGCATGTTACCAACTACGCCAATGTGGCCAGCTAAAAAATGCAGTACTGAGCATTTTTTTTTTTTGTCATCAGTCTCTCGACTGGTTTGATGTAGTTCTCCAACCTGTTCTATCTTGCGCAAGTCTGAGCATATGCACAATATTGAAACTGAATAATAGCAAATTTAAAAAAACAAGTATTTTGGATTTGTTTCGGTTAAGCAAGTTTTAAATAATTGGGGGTTTTTTAATGACCACACAGGATCACTTTAGTCTCTTTGGTTAGTTCTTTTCCTTCGGCAATATCATGAAGGAATATTTGGCTCGAATTTAGGTAAAATTTTTACAATTTGGAATTTTCCTTAAATTGGACTAGGACTTCCCCCATATAGTCCAAAATAGAGGAGTCTTACTGTACATTATTATAAAGTTAATTTAAAATCTACACATTTTGAAACATCTTATGAAAGATTCAAAAACGAAATTTAAAAAAATTAAAATTACACAAAAGAATAGTTCCTTCAAACAGTGCAGATCTCAAAAGCTGTACATGTGGTACTTTATTAAAACAGAATAAATACCCTGTGTCTTTTTAAAAAATAAAACATTAAGAAAAAACAATTATTATAAATATATTTACAATTGAAGAAAAATTAAAGTCCATCTGTCTGAATTCAATTATACATTTACCAGAATTTATATTTATTTTTTTGGATCTATAACTTTAACATCTTCAACTTAATACTGACACCTGTGATCACATCTGAAAACATTTTGGAATAAATATTAGATACTAAAAAAGTATAATTTGGAATGCTTTCCAAAGTATTTAGATGAGATTTAGTTTCAAAAAGCAAAATTTGAGAAAAATACAATTCATCCATGGTGTAATGGTCAGCATGCTAGCCTACAAAGTGGAAAGTCCTAGGTTCAACTCTTGTCTAGAGTCTAAAAATTATAACAGATCATCACCCACTGAAGTTGTTAATGACAAAGCTGTTGATATGACTTTAAGTAAACCTCAAAATATTAGATAGTTATTTTTAAATTGAAATAATTTTAGAAAAGAAATATTGTACTTTTCTTTACAGTAGATTTCAAATAATTTAGCAGAAACCAGAATTTGAAAGAGAAAGATAAAGTGCCTCAAACAGTAAAGTATAGTATGATCTTGTTTATACAGACCAATCTTGTTATGAAAAAATTGTTTTTATTCATAAAATTACAATATCCCACATATAAAGGGTGTTTTTTTTAGAGGTTTAGAACTTTAAGTTGGCAGTACTAATTTCCATGGGGGCCATTTTGAAAACTGTTTTGTAATTTATGTTCAGTTTGGTTTGCCATTTTATAATGAATAGACTGACGCCTGAACAACGCTTGCAAATTGTGCAGATTTATTTTGAAAATCATGGTTCGGTTCGTGAAACTTATCACGCACTACGTCCGTTTTATGATCGACATAATCATCCATCAGAGCAAATAATTTGCTCAACAATGAAACGTTTTCGGTCAACATTTACTCTGAATGGCAACACACATCCTTTGAGATGTCATACAGTGCGTACTGAAGAAGCTATTGCTGCTGTACAGCGTAGCATTGAGGAAGACCCGAATGAGTCCATCCATATACGGCCCCAAATGCTGCAAAAAATGGTCACAAATTGGACGTCTCAATTGGACCACGTCCGAGCCAGCCACAGTGGCCACATGCCGGAAATTATTTTTAAATAAAAATGGCAAATAATTATCTTTAAAATAAAACCAATTCCACGTCAATTGTTCAATTATTCTGTGTTTTATTTCATTTTAAAGTTCTATACCTCTAAAAAAAAACACCCTTTAGTATTTGAACAACACTGTTATCTACATACAGAACATTAGACACTGTAAACTGTACAGTATTGTACACTTATCAAATTTAAATATTCAAAAGGCACAAGTTTATTGTATAAACTGTTAAAAGATTTATGCCTCAAGCTAATGACCGTATAATGTTACTGTATTTGCTGGGTGACACATTGCTGGATGTTTACATGGTGTACTTGGGAGCACCAGCCCAACACTAAACTGGCTAAACTTATGATTGTAAAATGATTGCACAATCATGCTGCTTTTAAATGCCATACAAAAGTAACACAAAGAAAAAAAATTATTTTTCTTTTTAAGAAAATCTTAACACTTGTAAATATTTATATATTGTCGCCAGCTGTCCCACTAAATATTGTCGTCAACAGACGGTCCCGGAACCTGCCACAGAGAGCGCTTCCAACACGCAGCAAGCAGTGTAACCCCCGCCGACTTGAAGTGGACTCGCTGGCGAGGTATATAAACAGGTGTTTTGAACCGTGAAGCTCACTCACTCGCCAGCTCCCGACCAGGAAGGAACAAGAAAAGAAGAGGAAGCCCAGTTCAGCCGTGGGGAATAGCCCAGCAGAGACGAGCCTGGACGCAGCCATCCCTGGTCAACGCTACCGGTGGCGGACGTCACATTCCCGTACCGGTCAGCCGAAGAAAGCCTGTCCGTGCCGGCCGACACCATGGTGAAGAGCGAGTCCGGTGCAGGACCAGAGGGAACTGTCTCGGCCGCGCTATCGACGGACGGCCTACGCCGACCCGACACTGCGGGGCTCTGGGGGCCACCACTGCCATGCTGCAATGGGGACTTAACTCCTGCTGAGGGAAGGCTAGGCCTGAACCTGGGAGCCGAGCCGTCACCCTTCGGACACCGTGCCGCACACACCGGCTCGATGCGTCCGCCCACCACCAAGAGCGACACCGTTTTAAGAAGAAACGGCCCTTTTCAGGGCCAATCAACCTGCATGGCGAGGCTTGGCCACGTTCCGTCGGCAACAATATAAATATATTGTACTGTGTTTCTATCCAAAGAAGTCAAAAATAAAAGATACATATTCCCCTTACATTTTATTTTTATTGATTTTCTATTATTTCGAGTTAATCCCCGGCTTTTTAATTTTCCGGATCACTTCCTATCCAAATTATTCAGGATAAACAAGGTATTACTATACAATAGACTGATCTACTCTATACATTAAAATCATTGTTCAGTCAAGCTGCACCAGTTCTATAAATTCAAAAGAGTAATAGTATTAAAAAACTGGTTTTAAATTCAAGTAAAATTGATCAGTAGTTTACTTAAATACTCAAGCACCTATTATGATATCTACTTAAATATTTGAATGGTCTTCTTAATGTAATGATAACATAAAATTTCATTGGTATATAAAAATCAAGTACTCTTTACTAAAAAATTGTGAGTATTATATTACGCACAATTTATCATTTGAATATTAAAATTTATTTAAACCAATAAAATTTTTATGAAGCGAAAACAGTAAATAAATATACATGGAATAAAAAGGAAACAAGAATAAAATTTTAAGAAATTTAGATTTTATAAGAAACTTTATTACTTTGAATTTTTTGATGCTTTTATAATTATCAATTTGTTTAGCATTGATATTGAAATCTATGCTAAGTATGTTTCTACTACAGACACACACAAAAAAAACATATTTACATAATTATTTAAATTTAGATTTCTTTTTAAAATCATACTTTTCTTACGTATTTAATGAACACATTTAAGAAAACTACATTCAAAAGGAATGACCAAAATTATAATTTACATTATTTTTTGGTGCAGCTCTCAATTTATGTTTTTAAATAACCCCTTAACAGTTTATTGAGTAATATTTTTAATCTGACATTATTCTGTAGTGATCCTTGATGTTTTATTACAATAATGAACAATGTCTAGCATATATGGATGTGAAATAAATGGGTCATGATGAAGATAGAAAGGTAATAATATTGACACGATCAGCACAGAATAAGTTTCAGAAAGATATGAGAAGGAAATTACCTCCTACACAGTAAAACATCCAGAAGGAAATTGATAACAAGTATGCACATATATAAAGCATACCTGAATTGTTATAAGCTAGAATACAACAGTATAAATCAGTTGGTAAAAGAGACAAGAGGAACACCTTTAAGTATAACGAAATGGGCTAGATATTAAGCCTGAAAAAGTGGGAAAGTGTGGTTAGTCCTAATTTAGAATAAGTACTGACGATTACCTCAATGCATTGCTATTTGCGGATGACATGTGGATCATACAGGAGAGTGAAGATGAGCTTCAAAGAGCAGTTTATTTTTTAAATGATTTATGTAAAAAGTATAATTTACAAGTTTTGGTTGCTAAATCAAATTTGTATATTTGTTTATTATAATTTATATATTTTTCAATATTCTTAATAATTAATATTTTGTTTTTTGTATATATAAAAATCTTTGTAATTAACACCGCTACCCCTTCTAATTAATCATTTACTGTGTTGCATGCCTTCAATACTTCTCCTGGCCCTTGTCGGCACAGTACACCCTTTGGCGGCGTACTGACAAACCTTTCGGCTGCATACCGACAGAGGGCTTTGTTGCCAAGGCCGAGTGAGTAACCGCCCTCTCAGCTACTATATAAAGAGCGCTACACGGAGCCGAGAGATTCAATTCTGATCCAGACACAGGAGGATTCAATTCTGATCTAGACGGCAAACAAGACATCCACCATCGGCAAAACAGCTACCGGACTCTAGCAAAGACCAATCAATGACTTCGCCAGAGAGAAGATGATGCTTCCGCTCGCTGACCCGTCACCGTAAGCCGGACCGTCATCGCCCTGCTGACGCGAGTGATGCCCACATCGGTCCCTTGACCAAGCCTTACGCCCACCGGACCCGATGAAGCAGCCATCAACTCACTACTGCGAGGTAAGAAGATGATGTATCCTATGGATGACGACATGCTGTGTCACCCAGCTCCTCGACCGCCACGACAACTACGACCGACGCTTCCCATCAAGACGACCACCGCTTAAACGACCCTTTTCAGGGCCACCAAAAATTAAAGGTTTTAACTCGCCACTTAATATCGCCATCCGGTAGCATAATTTACCTTATACTGCTTTCAAAATTCTTTTTACGAGTACTTTCACGGTGCGCACTGCTTCTTCAGGTAATGATAATATTCTAGAACTTTTATTATCATTACCTGAAGAAGCGGTGCACACCGCGAAAGTACTCGTAAGAAGAACTTTAAAAGCAGTATAAGGTAAATTACAAAGTACTTTATATATACAAAAAACAAAATATTAATATGGGATTCTACTGTTATGATGCTAAATAATAACTTAAATAATTCTTAATAATATAATATAAGTTGTAGAATAAAAAATACATGATCATAAAAAAAATTACTTGTAATTTTATGATTATATTACATTTTTTTGCGTTTCATTATAATGAGACTGATCATATTAACAAATGAATTCAATTAGCAGCACTTAAAACTGTTAAGAGGTTAAAATTACCATTACTTAAATACCACAAAAAAAATCACATAATTTTAGCCAAGATAATTATATTTAAATTGGTTATAAAAGAATTCAAAATGGCCACTAATTAAAATAAATATAAATTACCTCACATACATATTTTTGATCGATACTACAAATGAGAAAACCATGCATAAACAATAATAATAAAATAATTTTAAGATTTCATAATAATTTTTATTATTTGAAAAAAATCTACTGTTTACCACGACAGATAGATGAACAATTTTCAAATAATATAAAAAAATATTAAAAAATAAATTAAAAACAATATAATAAAATTAATATGAAAATAACAATAAATTTGAAATTAAAATTATCATTAATAAAAACTCTGACAACAGTACAAATAGATATTAAATTTGAGATCACAGTTAAATTAATAATTTGTAAATAAATTTATTTAATTATGTTAAATTGATAAATTTTTATATTTATATTATAATTTAATACATAATAAATAATATCTAACTTATTTAAAAAAAAAAACAAAATAAAATTTTTTCAAAGATGAAATTAAATCAAAAATATTTTAATAAGATTTAATAAACTATATTTTTATTTATTATGTTCATTATTTATCTACAATAAAACTAAAAAAAAACAAATTAATAACATATTTCAGTAAGAAATTGGTTTATATTAATTATTTCTAAAATTATTAATTTTTTACAAATTTATTGTTTTTGTCCTTATTATAGTATTTTCTTTTCACACAACATTCATCCATTGTGAACAGCAAGTGTTTTTCTTATCAATAATGAGCTTGAATACATTCTTATCTGTAAAATACAAAAAAATACATTATAAACACATGACAAATAATATTTTTATCAATATACATGCAGCTAGAGTCCGATTTACAGTAATGTAAGTTTGGAGAAAGCAGCAGTAGTTGCCACGCTTACGGTGACAGTTTTTACTTTCTCTTGTTTTGTATGAAAAAAATATATAAAGTATTGTTCTCATGTCCATTTTAAAAAATTGTGTTTTCCCTGGAAATACACGTTTTCAGGCTCCCTGAACTCAAAGACATGTTCTTAGCAATTGCTCTGTGTGTATGTGACAAAAATATCACAAAAACAGAATAGCATCATATAAAGTTGAAACTTGTCACTTTCACATGGATCACAGAGGTCCAAAGGGACATGGCCGAACTCAACCTAACGATGACGGACCTGGTGGAGGAGACGCCATACTACAAAAATTCGATCAAATCACATAGTACCCAATTGACCACAAAGAAGCGGAAAGTCGGTGTAAAGGTCTACACAGACAAACAACGGGAAATGTGCACCGAAAACCTGAGGCGCTACCATGCTAATAATAAACTTAAAGCGGCTTCCAAACAGGCTAAAGTGATCCATTGATGTCTCAAAAGTTAAGAAAAAAAATTATAATAAAAGAAATTTTGTGTGGACATTATAACATTTAACTATTACTCATAAATAACTATTTTTGACTCACAAAAGAACTTTACTGATACACGTACTACAAAGAACTCCTACAGGTTTTTATAACTTAATTTAATCAACTTTATACTTTTATTTGATATTTAATGTTTTACAGAGTTATTTTTATTATGATTTATTTTTTTTATAAGTTCATTGTTGACATGATGTTGAGTTATATATTATTTTTATGTTCATTTTTATATCCTAAACACTAATGTTTAATTTTATAAAGAATCACTAAATTTAAAAGCAATTTAAACTATATTTATATAGGGTGATTCAAAAAGAGCGCCGGTTTTTAAACGGCTGATAAATTTTTGTTTATCGGTTGGCAACATTGTTTGACCTCATTTCTATTTCGGAGAACATTCCGATTGACGATTCAGTTGTAGTTTCTCTTGTTCGCAGTGTAATACTCTCGCAGTCTCTGTCTAACCATGGAGAAGTTTACTATTGCGCAACGAGTGTTAATCGTCAAAACATTTTACCAGAGTGGAGAGAGTTATGCGGCTACTGTCAGGCGACTTCGCGGTACTCTAGGACGTAATGAAGCACCGAATGAATCAACAGTTCGCAGGCTCATGAAAAAGTTTTTTGAGACGGGTTCAACAGTCGACCTTAAAAGTTCTGGACGTCGTCGTTCTGGCCGAACTGAGCAGAACGTTGCGTTGGTTCGTGACAGCGTGGCTGTTAGCCCAGCAAAATCAATACGTCGCCGTTCTCAACAATTGGGTTTACGATGTTCTTCTGTACGGAGAATTCTTCGGTACGATCTCCAATATCACCTGTATAAAATTCAGTTGACGCAACATTTGAAAGTGGCAGACCACCAGAAGAGACGACAGTTTGTTGACTGGGTATTGAGAAAACGGCAGGATGATGACACCTTCGCAAACAAAATCATTTTCAGTGATGAGGCGCACTTCCACTTAAACGGTTTTGTTAATAAACAGAACTGCCGTATGTGGGGTTTAGAAAACCCCACATACGGAAACTTGTCCCACATAGTCGAAACTTGTCGTGCAGTAATATCCAATTTCATGGACAGAGTTGATGCGTGCCAGCGCAGTAGAGGAGGACACATGCATGACATCATTTTTCATACATAAAATCGGAAGGTAAGATGAACTTGTTGATGTATTTTTTTTCAGTTTTTCAATAAAATAAATCTCTTAATTTGATATATCAAATCCGGCGCTCTTTTTGAATCACCCTATACAACTAGACTGATAGTATCATTATAAAAATACCAAAATTTTTAAAGTACAAAATTTAAACAAAACACAGTTAACAAAGTAAGTTTACAGGTAAATTATAAATGACCAACAACACAAACAAAAACTAATCTTAAGTTTAATATATTATGTACATTTACTACATTTATAAATTTATAAAAGAAAGTAAATCAATAAACAAAATTTAGAGTTCACAAACTTTTTTTAAAGTATATTACGATCTAGTCTTTAAGACTAATGAGTAATTTTATTCTAACGTAAACTACTATTGACAATATTACTACAGAGATGCTCAGCAGTACCTCAGTACTTAATTTAATAAAACAATTTTGTACTCTACACTTATATTGTGCACTTAAATTTAATACTAATTCTAATCGTGCACTAACACTGCTGTGCTTTCAAACATTGGTATTACACAAGATCAAAAGGTTTCTTTCTTTTCAGCCTTCGCACCAGATCATCTTTGTCAAACAGCTGGATTGCTTCAACGTTGTCATGGCGGTGAAGTCTTTCCTCATGCTTCTGTGCGAACCTCTCTGGATTTCATTGGAGACTAAATCCATTCGTAGGTTTCTGTAGAGGTCGTTGTTCCTTATGAACCAGGGTGTGTCGACGATGTTTCTCAGCACCTTGTTTTGGAAACGTTGAATGATGTTTATATTACTTTGTTTGGTACATCCACAGAGTTACATACCATACGTCCAGACAGGCTTTGTTGTTGTTGTTTAGGACATCAGCCAAAAGGCTGGTTTGAACCTCTAGAGGTTTTACTAAGTAAAGCGAGTGAGATGATTTACCATTGCCTTCCTCACTGAGTGGAAAAGTACGCTTATCAGCATGCCGAGCCCTTTGGAAAGCACATATTTTCCACTCTGCAAATGACACCTTCACTTCATTCACCACAGGGTCTGGCTGTATAATGAGATTCATTACTTTCAGATAAGATAACTCTGATTAGTGTCTTTAACACCTCTACCTCTTCTGTTCTTAAATGATTCAGTAATTTAATTGGCTGACCATGTGATAAGAAACAGAACTATTTATTTTAGCCCTGCAATGAACAGATCGAGTGTAAATAATTTGACACTCCACCTGTCTGTTATGGGCAGAGACAGGCTTTATCATCTGTTTATAGAACAGAAGTTTGGTGTACACTGATAATGAGGATCTTTTCCCCAGTAGCCAGTACAATTTCTGATACCTTAGCCCAAGTTCCTCTCTCTTCTTGTTAATATGGGCTTTCCAGCAAAGCTTGGCATCGAGGTCATACCAAAATATTTGGAAATGTGGGTATAGATACTGAAGTCACGAGATTGCCTTTTGTGTATGGATGGGTTGAGAGGAAGGGAAATGAAAATTTGAAGTTCTGCCAACCTCAACAGTGAGACACTATTCGTACATTTCACTACCGTGCAGTTTTTACAAACATTTTGTAAGCTGTGGGTTATTCCGAGAAAATGTTTTCTTCATAAACCTTATAAAAAATAAATGTGACCTGTAACATTGCCTATAGCTTAATTATATGACTAGAAACGTTTAATTTACTGTAATTACCAGCTACCATATTCCATTGGAACAAAATTTTCTATGAATGAATCGTCTTCTTTACTATCGCTGTCACCGGCGTCTTCACTATCAGTCTCACTAGTTACCCTAATCTAGTTATCCGTTTCCTTTTTTTACCAGGTGTCAACAAAATTGTTGATGAATAATTAGCTTCTTCATTGTCTTTAACTTCCTTCTTTATATTCTGAATTATGGAAAGAGAAACATCACAGTAGTTAGCCGCTTGCTCACGGATTTTGTTAAGAGGCACGAATAGGAATTTTTGTTTAGCTTCAACTTCACAACATTTTATTATATTGCTTATTATATTTCGCTCAGCACTGTGAATAGTTTGACCACGTTTTCGAGAACTGACATTTCTGTTTATGGTAACAAACAGTTATATTCGTACAGTTAACCTACAAAAGGTTCCGCGATATGCTGTACAATACGCTCAGGATTAGTAAATTACTAACTTAAGAAAAAACATGTCGGAGTATAAAGTTAAGTGCTGATTTAGAATCCAGGGGGCATAGTTAATACGTTTACAATTTAATAAATAAATGAATTAACACAAGCTTACCTGTAATCCAAATATCTTTAAAGTATTTTGTCATGCATGCGTTAGTTCTTTCATAGCGTGGATTCAATTTGTTTAATTTCAATAGTGGGCGGTGGTTTGGCAACTTCAGTGTTAGGAGAAGGTGCGGTTTCAACGATTTCAGGAATAGGATTTAATTCCTCATTATCTTCTTCATCTTCTTCTTCGTCTTCATCGATTGGTGTTAAAGCGTCCAACACGACTGGTTGTTC
Organism: Catonia carolina; assembly: GCA_035578175.1. NCBI lineage: Eukaryota > Metazoa > Arthropoda > Insecta > Hemiptera > Achilidae > Catonia > Catonia carolina. Next base: position 27,602,483 of record JAQMRL010000010.1, on the reverse strand, counting down.
TTCAGGTGTAGAACATTGTTTTAATACGGGCGCCATAAAACTGGTTACGGTTGAAATAAAAAAGAATGCACCGGCCATAAAGAATGGTATATCATATTTTTTTGTCGCTTCATAGACTGCACCAGCTAGCGGTGAACCAAATATGGCTGCAGCACCACGGAACAATATTAAAAGACCGAATGCATTCGTTAATTTATCCAAACCAAGTAAATCGACCAATATGATTGATGTTAATGAGATATAACCAGCTGAAAATTAAAGAAAAATTATCAAAATTAAAGACAATTAGATTTTAAGTAATTAATTAAGTATTATATTTCAATGTAGATGTATCTATTATTATTTAAGTTATTAGTTAGCATCGTAGCAGTAGAATCCATTTTAATTTTTTTTGTTTTTTTATGTATATATAAAAAAACTTAATAATTTACCTTATACTGCTTTTCAAATTTTTTCTTACAAGTACTTTCGCGGTTCGCACCACCTCTTCAGGTAATGCTAATAAAAGTTCTAGAATATTCTATGAAGATTGCATCTTCCATTGTCAATGGTTTGAATCAAACTAAAAAATTGGGTTCGATTCAAACTATTGACAAAGGAAGATACAATCTTCATAGAATATTCTAGAACTTTTATTAGCATTACCTGAAGAGGCGGTGCGCACCGCGAAAGTACTTATAAGAAAAAATTTGAAAAGCAGTATATGGTAAATTACTGTTTTTTTTATAAATACATAAAAACAAAAAATATTAATGTAGATAATGTTTATAATTAAAAAATAATAGTAAGATTTAGTTATAAGAGTATAAGAAAGACCATTACTATTTTTCTAAGTTTTAAAAAACTGTAAGAATATAAGAAGTGTATTTTGTAATATTAATAAAATACAGAGATATAGTGTTGCCTAAAATGTTCTTTGTGGGTGCGTGAAGTTGAGTCCAGTGACAGATGTTACTGCAATAAATTGATTTAATTTGACAACAAGTACGAAATTGTGTCAAAATTATTAACAGCTAGTGGAGAGCAGGTGTTCAATTATAACGTACCGATTTGAAATTTGAAATGAGACACTTCAAGCTGATTAAATACTGTATGAATCTAAGCTTTGTGCAGCTGCAGGATGAAGGGGACAGACAAAGTACCAGACTACTGTTACGTCATAACACTGTACTAATCATCTCATTGCTCTTCGCTAGGTAGTAGGCTGCCTAGTGCGGTGACATACATACATACATTGTACGTGAGTGTTGTTTTGACTATTCGCTGTAGATGGCGACACAGAATATACGAGGGGGTACCCAAAAGAAACTGGAATTATTTTTTAAAACTATTTATTTTTAATTTTTTACAAAAGAACCTTATCCCCTTCAAAATACTCTCCATTACAACTAATACATTTGTCCCACCGGTGCTTCCACTGTTCAAAACATTTTTTGTACTCCTCTTCAGTGATGGCTGCCAGCTCATCCGTCGTTTTTTTCTTGACATCATCAACGTTGTTAAATCGGAGACCTTTCATGCCCCTTTTCATGCGTGGGAACAAGAAAAAATCACACGGAGCCAGATCGGGTGAGTACGGTGCGTGTGGTAGCAAAACCATGCCGTTTTTCGCCAAAAACTGGGTAACCGAGATTGCCGTGTGTGCAGGCGCGTTGTCGTGGTGGAAAAACCAGTCCCCTGTCTGCCACAAATTAGGTCTTTTACGACGAATGCTGTTTCGTAGTCTTCTTAACACTTCAAGATAAAAAGCTTGATTTACCGTCTGGCCTGGTGGAACGAACTCTGAATGGACAATTCCCCTCACATCAAAAAAACAAATCAGCATTGTTTTGATGTTCGATCTGACTTGACGACTTTTTTTTGGTCGGGGTGATAATGAAGTCTTCCATTGACTGGATTGTTGTTTGGTTTCTGGGTCGTACCCATAGCACCAAGACTCGTCACCCGTAATGATCTTTGACATGAAATCTGGATCAGTTTCAAGCTGTTGTTTCAAATCACTACACGTTTCAATTCGACGTTCCTTTTGAGTGTCTGTCAGAACCCGAGGCACAAACTTGGCAGCGACTCTTTTCATTGTCAAATCTTCTGTTAAAATGCGTTGGACTGAGCTCCAAGATTACCCACTAACCTGTGATATTTGGTCAATGGTCTGTCGTCGGTCTGTTCGTACAATTTCTTTCACTTTCACAACATTTTCGTCTGTTCGGGAAGTCGACGGTCGTCTAGAACGAGGTTTGTTCTCAATCGACATGTCGCCATTTTTAAAGCGCAAAAACCACTCGTACACTTGGGTTTTTCCAATAGCGTCGTCTTTGTAAGCTGTGTTCAACATTACAACTGTTTCCGCGGCGTTTTTACCGAGCAAGAAGCAAAATTTCACAGCCGCACGTTGTTCATTAAAACTTGCCATCATGAAAAACGACATGAGCACAAAACAGCACTAGCGAGAACAATCACTGCACGAGAACAGAACAAGCTAGATCAACGAACAAAATGGCATTGAACTGGCAATGAGTAGCACTACAAGCAGCCTAGTAGCGGGAATTTGTACTGCACAAGCTCCGCCCACAGCAGAGCTATTCCGGATACTTTTGGGTACCCCCTCGTATGTAGTTTGGGTAGTACCCTTGACTACTACAAACATAATACAAGTAAAACGTTACTGCTACTAACACAATCTCTCACAATAATAGTGACATAATGCATACCTCTCAGCTGCACAAAGCTTGGGAACAAGCAGTAAAATTCAAATTTAATGGGGCAGGCAAACAGCAAACAAATGGGCCATGGGGGATTCACTAAGACATCCTCGGGCAGTTCGGATGTGTCTCCATAGAGTTACTAATATAAATACAAGTTATTATAAACTGCACTAATAAATTTGTGAAATAACGGAACAAGAATATAAATATTAGTACGGAGTAAATTCGGAACTTAAAATATTTAACAAGTTATATTAAAGTAAATTGCTGTGTCGCACTAACATGTAAGAAGACATCACACAAGGCACCTTCCTTGTACAGTACAGAGTACCAGAATACCGGAACACTAGACTTACCTACATCCTAGCTGGGCCCACAACAAAATCAAGAACATCACAATTTACACGTAAAATGTCAGGTATAATAAAATCGTATTTTTAATGGTACTAAACTGCATTATTAAACTCTGTCGAATAGTTTCTTTCTAGGTTCCAAGGGTCATAATAATTAATGTACATTTATATACTATTAGTAGAATTTACTATGTTAGTAGAATAACGTTGTAACCGCCACCTGTTGTTTATCGTGCAACGTCAACATCTTATAATGTCTTTCTTAATTAAAAATAATACATTTTTATTATTAAAATACTGTGTTTTTATTCTCAATCCTTCAAGTAGGATAAAAATACTGGTCTGAAGAATAATATTTCAATCGACAGTTGCTTACTATGTTAAACTACAATTATCGATGTAAAATAGGCTTCATTTCTAAAGTGAAAGGGTGTACCGGCTTTTCCTTCCATTACTAGGTTTTAATTGAATGAAGTTATAATATCTATGTCAAAAAACAACTGCTTACTATACATCGTATGTGTCAAACATAGTGTTTTTGAATCTCTGAAAAATCATTTATTTGTTGCTTACAATGTTATTCACCGGGCCCCTCAACTGTTTATTTTACTTTGCAATGTCATGTCTCTTAGAATGTAGAAAATTCAAAATTCCATATTTGTTTCACTGGTCGCACAAAGTTGTGATTAAAGTAAGTACTACTGCATGTACTAGTAAATCATGCGAGTATGAAATTAGGGTAAGAACAGCCTATCGAAGTCTTAAGCCCGATCTACATAAATAAAACTTAATTTTTTTTTTATTGAGTGATGATGCCTACATAAGCCTTGGGCTTGTGTGTAGGTAATGATATATGGTGATTTACAGATGAAAAAAATGCCAGACCTGACCGGGAATCGACCCTGGGACCCCGGCATAGTAGCCAGTTGCGCTGACCACTACACCACGGGCCGGCCGATTTAAAAGTGAATTTCTATCACTAAATGACTCTAATGACATCACCTAAACGACTATCACTATCGGGCTGGCCAATTTAAAAGTGAATTTCTATCACTGACAGACTCTAATGACCTAAAGTCTTAGTCCCTACATGAAAGACTTTTCACGTTAAATTCCTTAAGTCTAAAGCATTAAAAGTAATTCAGTAGGGTACTTACAGATAGCTAATCCAAAAAATACGGACATTATAACGTATGAAGTAAAAGACTGACAGAAAGGAGTCGCCGTAACTGCGATCGTGCTGACAACCAAACTTAAATTATTTAACAGCATAGAATTGACAGACGGAAAATCAGCAATCCAACCACAGGCAACACGACCGAATGTATTTGTTATACCAATAATTGACAAAAGATATGATGCCATGTTTGGGTCAATTCCCTGGAACAAACGATAACAAACAATTATTAGTTTAATTAGTATAGTGACACTTCCATTACGCATCCAACCAATTTTAACCTAAATAATGGTCGTTTAGATTGGTAAAGCCATGAAGAAAATATCATGACGTATTTATATTGTTGCCGATTACCCTACCAATACTAGTGCCTGCAGACTATCCCAGTACCTGCCGCGAGTAGCGCTACAGACATGCAGAGCCAACAGCACCTCCCCTCCACCTTGAAGTGGACTCACCAGAGGGGGATTTAAGCGACAGCCCTGGCCCGCAAGAGTCTCTCCTCAATCAACTCTCAACCGGAGAAGAACACCAGAAGAAGAAGAGCTCCCGACCGAAGAAGAAAAGCCCAGCTGAGACCAGACGCACCATCCCTGGTCTATGCTACCGGTGGCGGACGCTGCATTCCTGCACCGGTCAGCTTTCGCCAACCCGGAGAGAACCGCCTCGGCCGCGCTATCAGTGAATGGCCTACGCCCGACCTGACACTGTGGGGCTCTAGGGTCAACCACTACTACACTGCAGTGGGGACCCAACTGCCGCTGAGGGAAGGCTAGGCCTGAAACTAGTAGCTGAGTCATCACTTTTTGGGCTCCGCTTCCACCAAGCCGGCTCGCTGCTTCCGACTGCCAACAACGGCCCTTTTCAAGGCCACCAACACAATTAAACAGCCCTTTTCAAGACCACCAATTTTCCAAACAAGGTTTTGCCACGAGTCGTCGGACCTGGTCGGCGACAATATCGTGATTATAAAGAAACAAAATTTTTTAAATATGTACAGCCGGTTTTTGTTTTAAAGTAGACTACTGTATTTACTTTTATTATTAACCCTTCTGGGCAGAATTAGTTTCATGACAGGCGCATTTAAAATTATGTAGGTACAGGTAGAAGAATTTCTTCTTCTTCTTCCGCCTTTCAAGGATTAGGCATCTCTGCCTCTTCTGAACCTCTCAAATCTGCCCATCTCTTTCTCAGGCGTCCTCGTTCTCTCTTGCCCTCCACTTATAACCCAGTGTCTGCTAAGGTATCCTATCCTCCCTCATTCTATTCACAAAGTCGGATATGGAAGACATTTCTAACGGCAGAGGAGGTGGAAGAGCCTAGAGTGGCATCTCAAAGGAACTGTCCAGCAGGCTCATATGCAGTGATGTGTTTAGTACAAGTGCTGCTGATATATTTGCTTAACGACCATAACTACTTTAAATCATTTGTAGATATATCTGCAAAACAACCTGTGGGAAATATTTTTTGGCTGAAAAATTGTTTTCACAATTTTTTATGAGGGACATTCTAAAAACTTAGGATTCTTATCAGAACACAAAATTTCTGTTAAGTTTACAGAGCATTTAAAATGCACCAACATAAATGCCTACTTTTCTATTGGTTGCCGGTGCAAAGCAGTGACTTGAGTCCTACAATCATCTTTGTCAAAGCAGCGACTTGAGTCCTACAATCATCTTTGTCAAAGCAGTGACTTGAGCCCTACAATCATCTTTGTCAAAGCAGCGACTTGAGCCCTACAATCATCTTTGTCAAAGCAGCGACTTGAGACCTACAATCATCTTTGTCAAAGCAGCGACTTGAGTCCTACAATCATCTTTGTCAAAGCAGCACCTTGAGCCCTACAATCATCTTTGTCAAAGCAGCAACTTGAGTCCTACAATCATCTTTGTCGTTCATTTCAAAATATCTTTTTAACATTTATGGATTTCCGATAAAAATTTTACACGACCAAAACGCCTGCAATCAACGTTTTTAATAACACTGGCACAATATGAAAGTGAATTAAGAAATTTTTTACAAGAAGTAAATGTTTTCTGAAAAATCTGTAGTGGAAATCTAGAACAGACGGCCTCGCACTCATTACGCGGTGATGTATGCCAGAAAGAATTTAACAAAGACCAGTTACCATGCACTCAACATGTTTAACAAATAATTCTGAATACTCAGAACATAATTTTTGTAACACTTTAATGTCTTCCCAGCTAATTTTGGATGTCACCAACACAGAAGCAAATAATTCAAAGCAAAGTTTATAGTTTTATTCTAAAATCGATTAAAATCTGCTTATAATAATTACTGAATAACTTACTAACCTGTTGTACAGCAGCATCAACTAAGAAGAAAAATGGCACATACAACCCTGCCATTCCAAACACATTACTAATACCGATTAATAAAAATACAGGATCTTTTAATAATGAATAATCCAACATGGATGCCAAAACAGACTTAATAGAATCAGGGAGCGTCAGGCAAGGGCAAAGTTCTGGTGCTGCAATAAAAGAAATAAATATTTTATTCTCTCTACATTTTATCTCAAATAAAATTTACAAAATATACACAAACATATTTTTGAATTGGAATATATATTTCTAAACCACCTGAATGCAGTAACAGTAAACACTTACTGATATTTAATGATGAGATGAACCCGAGACTCAGTGTGGGCAATGCGCTGTTGCTAGCATAGTACGTACATTTCTAAAAACATGCAAATGTGTAGTATATATAGTTTATTTTTTGCTTTGTCTTTTTAACACTTAATAACATTTAAAATAACATTCCATTCCGCACTTTGAATCGTTTTCCGCTGCTTTCGAACGATCGACATGATAAACTTATAATACACAGATAGATAACTAATTTATAACAACACTACAGAATAATGAATAAAATGTGAAAAATTAAAATAAAAAGAAACGGAATTAGTTTTAACGAATTAAAATACTTTTACTTGTATAAATGTATCCTAAAACGTAAAAACAGAATAGTCAAATCAAAACAATATTTCCTGTACCACTCATCGCGTAATAAAATATAGACTGTGTATTCCAATGAACTACGAGTGTCAGTATATTTTTAGGATTGTAGTAGAGAAACTGGGCATGTGCAGTAGATTGTTCCCCTCTTACACTTTGTCTCAAACAAAGTTCATTTCGTGACTAACCATCAGTACCAATGTTTAGAGCGCTTTGGTGTATCTTGTACACATCTTCAGTAATTTTAAAAACTTTCATATTCAAAATTTTCCACCTATAACAGACAGGTGAAGTGTCAAATTATTTACACTCGATCTGTTTATTGCAGGGCTAAAATAAATATTTCTGTTTCTTATCACATGGTCAGCCAATTAAATGACTGATTCATTTAAGAACAGAAGAGGTAGAGGTGTAAAAGACACTAATCAGAGTTTTCTCCTCTGAAAGTAATGAATTTCATTATACAGCCAGACCCTGTGGTGAATGAAGTGAAGGTGTCATTTGCAGAGTGGAAAATATGTGCTTTTTAGAGGGCCCGGCATGCTGATAAGCATACTTTTCCACTCAGTGAGGAAGGGAAGGTGTAAACCACCTCACTCCTCGTTTTACTTAGTAAAACCTCTACAGGTTCAAACCAGCCTTTCAGCTGATGACCTAAACGACATTCAAAATTTAAAACTTTTTATTTCTACCATGACAAATAAGGATGACATTAACTGTGGTATTAAGGCATAGTAGTAGGAAGTTTAAATTTTGAATGTGAAAGTTTTTAAAATTACTGAAGATGTGAAAAAGATACACAAAAGCACTCTAAACATTGGTAAGGGTTTACTGTTTCCGTATTCTGGTGGTTAGAAATATAAATTTCAATTTGAAATAATAGGACTGTTGATAATCCTACAAAAAGTAGTTTTAGGATGTTTGATAAAAAAAACAACATATTTTTATGTATTAGGTACTAAAATTATATAAACTTAAGCAAGCCATTCAAAACAAAAGTCATGGTACCCTGACTTACGAAGTTGTGTTTTTGCATGACAACAGCTATGTCCACACTCGTGCAATGTAGCATGCTACATCGCATGCCATTTCACCTGTCCTCACTCGTTTGAAGAGCGTTATCTCAAAAAAACATAACGAATATTTCTGAACACTACACTAAATTAAAGCCTGTTCTTTCCTGCGTTGATTGGTTTGACTATTATTTTATTTTGAAACTAGTCGAAGATACAGCAATTTACGCATAAAGAGTACTCAGATTTTAGCCGGGTTTCCGTTAATGTGGTTTTTAAACGTCCGTTACTCCGTCCAGGCTTTTCATAAAAAAATGACGTTTAAGTACGTTGAAGATCAGAGTTTTCTCTGTTACAACATTTAAAACAGAAGTCTGTTGTTCCATTTTAAAATGCCGGCCATTTTTTTTTAAAAATGTGTATTTTGGCTTCACATAAAGATAGGGAAATGATTTTTGGACTGAACCATGCATTTTTACAGCAGTATTGTGCCATGTATTGTATTTTGGATTTGTAATTAGAAACAGATATGTGGTGTTAATAGAAAATTCTATTAGCCTCTAAACTTCTTGAGGGGACACTGAGCTCTAAAGCGGTATCCGCTCCAAGTATAGCCGTTTAGAAAAAAAAACTGTTGTTTTTCCTGTTGCAACTCATTCCATAGCTCATTTAGAATTATTTATTGATGTTTTTATTGAAAAGAATAAACACTTTGCTTGACATAATACTGTAATGAAAATGTGTGGTTCAGTCCAAAAATCATTTCCCTATAATTACGTGGAGCCAAAACAACACTTTTTTAAAAAAATGGTCGGCATATTAAAATGGAACATGAGACTTAACTTTTAAAATATTCATATTGTAGAAAAAACTCTAATCTTCGATGAAAGTTAAATCTTCAAGAAAGGAAACTCTAATCTTCCAAGAAAAGCCTGGATGGATTAGCGGACATTAAAAACACAACGGAAAACTGGCTAAAAACTGAGTACTTTTTGGCATAAATTGCTGGAGTTATCTCCAATTAATTTCTTAATAAAACTAACTAAATCAAACCAATCAATGTAGGAAAGAACAGGCTTTAATTTAGTGTATTGTTCAAAAATATTTGTTATGTTTTTTTTTAGATAAAGCTCTTCAAACTAGTGCGGGAAGGTGGTATGCCTCTAAGCGCATGCGACATCGGAAGTTGAAAAAGAAAACACACGAATGTGGACATATCTTATGCTTGTCCTCATAGTGCTCGAAAAACTAGAGAACTTTTGAAGCAATTCAAATGGGACATTTTTGATAATCCCATTACAGTCTCGCCAAGTGATTTTCATCCCTTCAATCACATGAAGAAGTGGCTTACCTCGCAGTACTTTATGACGGGAAACTTCAAAATGTCATGAAAGATTGGTTACATGTCAAGGCGGCTAAATTTTTGAAGTAGGAATTTGTAAATTAGTAAAACTCTACGACAAATGCTTAATTAAGATGTGTATTATAAAATATCTTTTCTATGCAAGGTTTTTTATTTACAGCCAAAAGGAGGAGGTTACTTTCCGAACCGCCCTCATACAAAACTTTTGCCTTGTCGCTATATGAGGGCGTACCCAAAAGAAACCGGAATTATATTTCAAAAGCTAAATATTTTCAACTTTTTTACAAAACAACCTTATCTTCTTCAAAATACTCTCTATTACAACTAATACATTCATCCCGTCTATGCTTCCACTATTCGAAACATTTTTTTGTAGTCATCTATACAAAAGGCTGACAGCTTCTCCCTCGGTTTTTTCTTGACCGCTTCAATGTTGTCAAATCTGTGTCCTTTAATGTCCCTTTTCATGCGTGGAAATAAGAAAAAGTCGCACGGAGCCAGGTCAGGTGGGTAAGGTGCCTGGGGCAGCGGAACCATGCCATTTTTAGTCAAAAAATCTTTCACCGAGATGGTTATGTGTGCATTGTCGTGGTGGAAGAACCAGTCTCCTGTCTGCCACAAATCGGATCTTTTTTGATGAACACTGTTGCGCAATCTTCTTAAAACTTCCGAATTGTCAGTCGACAGTCTGAGAGCATGCTCTCAAATTTTTTAGACATTTTCATCGATTCGGGCAGTTGATGGACGACCAGAATGAGGTTTGTCATCAATCGACACGTCGCCATTTTTAAACTGAGAAAACCACTCGTATACTTGAGATTTTACCATAGCATCATCTTTGTAAGCTGTTTTCAACATAAAACAGTTTCAGCAGCACTTTTACAAAGTTGAAAACAAAATTTCACAGCTACACTTTGTTCACTTAAACTTGCTATCATAAAAAAAACGAAACAAGAACAAAAGAACGCTAGCAAAAACAATCACTGCAGATGAATTTTGAACTCGCAATGAGTTGCGCTATACACGTCTGTGTGGCAGAAATGCGTACTACACAAGCACCGCCCACGGCAATGCTATTCCGGTTACTTTTGGGTACCCCCTCGTAAACATGAATTCCTTTTAGTAACAATTTTTTCATGTCCATGTACTTATTGGAGTTCGTATCTTTTATTAATCCTTCTAAGTTCTGGTTTCTTGATTTTACCTTTCGTTCTCTAAACAAACATCTTGCCACCAAAAATATTCACAATTAAATTGTGACTGTGTCTTATAAATAAGTGTAAAACATTTCACCTTCCTTCTGTTCAAGGTTGGAATGATTTTTCGCATCCAGTGATAATAATACATTATACAAACATCAAACTAAAATTATTTACAAAATCTTATCACAAAAATACTTACGAGGTCCTTTTTCCACATCGCCTTGATCGCCTTGGCCACTAACATGAGATGAAGCAGCAATGTTTTTACTAGAATGGCGTGGCAATGACATAATACTAGCTCGATAACCAGCCAATGATCTTTGAGACTGGTATTCTGGCAGATTAAGAACAGAACCGGAGTAAAATATATCTTTTCTTGACATCGGTCGAACTAATTCTTTACGTGCCTGTATGCTAGTTCTAGATGCGTAACATACACTTTCGTTATCCATCTGCAATTAAATACACGTTCAACAAATTTGTTAATATTAATTATTAATAAACAATACAACATTAAAATTATTAGATACAATACAGTTTTTAAACCAGTAATTCTTTACAAAATGAAAACAATAGTCACAAAAAAATTCCAAAATATGGAAATGAAAAGGAAATCCATTTATAAAATTTATGGTGCAAACATTACAGAAACTGGAAAAAGCTAAAATAATAGAAAAAAAGGATTTTAAAAATCCTTTTTAAATTTAGAAGATACAATTATAAAAAGAAGAAAAAGATTTTTTGTAAAAAAATACATGAAAGATTTATATCTCTCATATATACAAAAAATAAATTATAACGTACTATTATTTTATGAAAATATATGAATTTTTGTTAAAACGTGCAATTTTGAAGCACATATTTTACTTTCAATATTTACCTCTGTAAATAAAACAAAAATAATTGGTTCTTCAGATTCAAATTAAGGAAGTAGAACTGTAATACAAAATGAATAATGTTATAAATGCATCCAGATACATTTATGATCACCAGATGTTCAGCAAATATAAATTTATAAAAAGTTAAAAACAAGTAGACAGAACTAAGTTGCTTAATGACTTATTATACGAAACATTGAATTACATGTCAATCATGTTTTCAGTACTCATGTAGAAAGAACTTAAATGGAGGGTTGTAACTATGAACCACTACCCACACAATACATGAGAAAGTGAACAGGGCTTGGGAGCCCCGTAATCATAATTACAACCTACCCTAAACAATATATTTAATTATAATTTTAAGCAAAGGTTATTATGGCATTCAGAGGGTAGTATCCCACTCGTTCAAAGATTGTTTTAGACAATGTAGTATTAGATCAAGTGTCTCACTATAACTATCAGGGCTGCGATGTAAGTTTTGATAGGGACAATCAGTCGAAAATAAAATAAATAAATTTCAAGCTATTTGTGGTACCTTTAACAGGACACTGGGTATCAGAGCTAGAACAGAGACAGCAGTGAAGTTCTACAAGGTAATGGCAGCCCCAGTCCTTCTTTATGGACGTGAGTCATGGGTTACCACAAAACGCCAAGAAAGTAGAATCCAAGCAGCTGAAATGAAGTTTTTAAGAACGGTGAAGGGTTCCTCGAGGCTGGATCTAATACATAACGAGAAAATTAGATACGAGTTGGGTGTATTTAGCTTGAATGAAAAAGTGGAGGAGTACCGGAATCAATGGAGGCAACATTTGGAATGGATGTCAGAGGAGAGAACACCTCTAAAAGTGATGGAATGGAATATGTTCCAGTTGGAAGAAGGGAGGTGGGAAGACCTCGAAGAAGATGGCAGAAGTCGAGATGTACGGTGTTTGTGCAGACGTACAGGATGGATTGTGAGTTCGGAACACGCTTATGCCTAATCCTTGATCGTAAGAAGAAGAAGATAATTTTAAGCAAACTTACATCAGTTTTCGACCACATTTCTTCGCAATTATTATTTCTGCTACCACCGATGGTCGACTGGGATGAAAGTCTAAGTTGCAATGATTTCCTAATTTCGCCGTTACTACTAATATTACCACGGGATACTTTGATGGCTTGAAGACCTGGTTTATAACGTTCGCCGGTGCTAGTTTTCCTAATTCTATCGAAAAATGGGACAGAACCATTTTTTGGAAGATTAACATGAGTAGTAAAAGCCGGTTGTGAAGCATTTCTTGGAATATTCGTGGACGAGCGACCGTCTGGGTTGACTGGAGGAGGAGCGGCATTGGAAGGACTATCTTTTCTTTTTCTATCCTTTGTATCCTTATCTTTATCTTTATCCTTTTCCTTTTCTTTTTCTTTCTTTTCATCCTTCTTATCATCTTGTTTCTTCGTGTCAGGAGGTTCTTCGCTTTTACTTTTTTTATCAATTTTTAATTCGTTAGTACTTCCCGAACTCGAGTTACCACTGGATCCGCTTTGTTCAGGTGCTTTAACTTCCGTTATAGTTGGTAAAACCGGCATAGTTGGCACTGGTGTAATTGGCGTTCCTGGTACCAACTGATCCAAATTAAAACTGGAATGTACGCCAGGATCGATGTTGATCGGCATTTTCATACGTTTCTCCATCGAGCCATCCGGCAGCTGGACGATAAAATACGAGCCACCTATTGACCCTCTTTCCATTTGGAATCTTTTTTCATCGGCCATCCTCAGTAATAACGGCTTCTGACTTGGTTTTGTTGGGAATTCAAGAGGCCGCATCATTGCACCAAAAACCTGTAAGTAAAAATAATTTGAGATATTAATAGCTTATAAATTATGGAAAAAGCAATTAATATTGATATGCACCAAAATAAAAATAAACCTGTAAACTTTGTGTTATGGTCGATATAATTCCATAAAATCTCTAGTTATCTCCATTGAGTCTGGCGAGTGAAGAATAAATGGAGTAGGGTATATGCACATAGTTTCACACATACAGTATTGCAGTTAAAATTTTACCAAATAAGATAAGAACTGGCCGCCTCTGCAGTGTAGTGGTAGTGTGTTAGCCTACAATGTGGAGGTTCCGGGTTGGATTCCCAGCTAGGGTTTTGAAATTTTCACAAGTTAAAAACTACCAAAGTTGCTAATAACTGAGGTATTGATGCGATTTTAAATAAAGAAAAAGACGAAAACAGCTGTCTATATTTATTATTTTTGTATTTTATTTCAGCCATTAATAACTAGTCTAAGTCAAAAATTATGAGGAAATTAATTACTTTACATTTACGTTTATAATTCAACTTCTTTTTACTTTCTCTTGCCTATATGAATATATACGAAGGACAGTATTATTTTCATGTTGAATTTTCGAAATCGAGTTTACACTGGCGCTACACGTTTTCAGATCCCCTGAACCCAAAAAACATGTTTTTAGCGATTGGTCTGTGTGTGAATAGAATATTTCAAGAATGGAACATCGTACAAACTTGAAACTTGAAACTTAAGTTACATACCACTACCGAACCTGACACAAACATTTTCATCAAAGTCGGTCAACCAGAAGAAGTAGTTTATTCAAGTAATTTTTAACTTTTTTGCGATTTTCTCAAAAACAAGTTCTTAAGGCCGTAAAGTGAATTGCAGGAAAAGGCAAAGATTAGAATTTATAAAGCAAATTACAAAAGATGTAGGGTGTTACAGGTATGTAGATATGAAACGACTTGCGCAAGATAGAACAGCTAGGAGAACTGCATCAAACCAGTCGAGAGACTGATGACAAAAAAAGGAGAGTAAACACTAAAAAACAATTATATAACTTACAGCACAATTAAGAATAAATCCAGCAAGAATTAGATTAGCACCCCGCCAATCAAAAGTTTCCAAAAGGTACCTAGCGAGAGGAGCAAATGCGAATGTACCAAAACCTGAACCGCAAACAGCGATACCAGTTGCTAGAGATCTTTTCGTTTCGAAATAGTAGCCGACGCATACAACAGCTGGTAAATAAATTAATCCAAAACCAATTCCTGAAACAAAAATAATCTAATCAATTATTTTATGAACTTGTTTAACTACGATAAAAAAACCTTAAGCAGTTTGCACATAAGTGACATTACAGGTATGACATGTACAACATGCAGCAAATCTTGTATGTAACATACAGGGTTTGTCTGTAAAGAAATGAGACTGGCCGCCACTCGGTGCTCTGGTCACCAACAATATGAACTGACCCGGATAAGGGTTGCGATTTTGTCGCATCCACTATACAGCCCTGATGTAACCACGACCGACTTTTTCCTGTACCCAAAACTCAAAAGAGACACCTGAAAGGTCATCATTTTGAAAATGTTCCGCCCATCCAACGGGTTGTCACTCAGTCTCTGAAAGAGGTTACAGCAGTTGACTTCCAGACGCCTTTGTAGTATGAGAATCGTGTTGGCAGTGGTGTATTAACACTCAAAGCGACTATTTTGAAAACTTTTAACGAGTTGTACTAATTGGATTAATAAATTCCTTTTACCAGACCCAGTCTCAATACTTTATGGACTGATCCTGTATGTATTTTTCTACATACACTCCACAAAACACCAGCATCTGTCTCAATAAAATCAAATACCGATGTGAAAGATAATGATACTGTACGAGTATTTTCTACGCAAGTCCGTCGTTCGTGTTTTGTCTGCTGTTGGTCGTGTGACGCAGTTGCTTCTGCTGTCGGTAGATAGTGGAGCCAGAAAACCTCTTGCAGTGCATATACCAGTGGGTGAGGCATACACGAATGACCAGGTCAGGCAGTAGTGGAAGGAAAACAGTCAGTTAGTATCGATCGTCGCTTCAAGAAGGTCGGTATGGAGAAAGATTGATCATTCAACATTGAGTACTTTCTTTGCTCCACACTGAACACTTCACTTCCCTTCCCTACTCCACCCTTCACTTCAATTCACTTCACCAGGGACTGCTCCACCTGCAGGCAGCGGTAAACGGTGTATGCTGTGTCAGCAACTGCTCCTATTCATTAGGCAGCGGTGTAGACAACCAGTAGACCAGATGACCAGGAGGAGTAGACAAGGGACTGCTCCTCCTGCAGGCGGTATATGCTGCGTCGGCTACCGCTCCAATTCATTACGCAGCGGTGTAGACAACCAGTAGACCAGGTGACGGGAGGAGTAGACCAGGCAGCAGTGTAGACCAGGGATTGCTCCTCCTGCAGGCAGCGGTGTAGACAACCAGTAGACCAGGTGACAGGAGGAGTAGACCAGGTGACGGGAGGAGTAGAGCAGGCAGCGCTGTAGACCAGGGACTGCTCCTCTTGCAGGCAGCAGTAAACGGTATACACTGCGTCAGCAACCGCTCCTGTTCATTAGGCAGCGGTGTAGATAATATTCTCCTCGCCTCACCAGCGGCTACCAAAGCCAACAGCGAAAGGTGACGCTGCATCGGCGACCGCTTCTGGCTTCTGCAGCTTCAGGCAGCAGTAGAGACGGTACTCGCTCACTAGCCTGCTCCTCTCTGATGCAGCAGCAAAGACTTTCCCAACCATTTTCCTTTTTTCCCTTTTGAAATCGACTACGCCGCCAGATGCCCTGCTGCTCCGACCGGTCCTACCTTGACCAACTTTTTGAGCTACGCCCGCCATGGTAACAAATAACCTCATATTTGCTCTAAAAACTCATTGGAATTAAATTTTATGAAAATTTAGTGAAACAATATTTTTCAGGTGTGACATTTTGTCTGTTAGTAGTACAGTTTCTTATATGTATGGCCACCTTACTGACATCAGTAACAAATAATAGACACTTCAAATTACAGGTATGTAAATCTAATTTTACCCATATTATAAAGAAAATTAACTTTTATTTAGCAGCTCTAACACCCAAAATAGATCCCTTTAATAGTCATGCTCTAAATAAACACAACTGAATGTATTTTTTTAAAGTCATTTGGTAGGTAACTCATAGTGAAAAATCTTTTTCATGAGACCACGCATCTCATGGCAGGAGGCAATTTTTTCTAAAGAAATTGTAAGAGATCACGACCACTTAGCTTTTGTAAAAATTAAAAATCACTGACGTATGGGAAAACCCATTAGTAATTCCTGTATCTACTCTAAGAGAAATCAAAAGACACAATTTTTGTTTCCAAATTCCGACTTTAATTTTATAACTTTCAGTCAAAAATCATTAGGGATCTCTCTATCTACTCTTTAAGAGAAATCGAATGACAATATTTTTGTTTCCAAATTCCGACTTTGATTTCTTGACTTTCCCATTTTGGACCACTTCCGGTCGAAACCGGAACTTCAAATCCAAGTCAGACCCACTAACTTTTTGTGTACATTATAAATCCGAAAACTGTTTGTTGCTATCTCTTGTAGTTTCTGACATCTGGATGTGTTAAGAGAGACAAATATGGGAAAATTATCGATGACAACTTAAAAAATTGCTACCAATTACTACTCTCCAACAATACAAATGTACCACCTCTAAATGATTCTATGCATTTTGTTCTATCATAGGTTGTACCTCCAACAGGAACAATTATTTTTTTCCTTTAAGCTGAATGAAGCACCGAATAATTTTACAAGCCCACCATGTTGTCAGACATTTGGAATCTGCATCCTCAAAAGATCTTCAAGCTCTATCTCTCATAGCAATGAAAAGGCGAGATATAACCAAAAGTTATCTAATTGAACTAACATAATGATCCATTCTCTGTAAAATTACAACTGTTGGAATAAGATACTTTTTCTTTTTCTTCTTCTTCTTCTTCTTCTTCCAGCCAAGGACTAGGCCGTATCCTGTTCCGAACTCACAAACTGTATCATCTATCTCCTGGATCATCTATCTACAAACATCCCTTTGCCCTTCTGGAGCATACCAGTGTGCCTGCTTAGGTATTCCGTGATCCGCCATCCTTGCCATGTGCTGTCTCCAACTTTGGCGATAATCCTTTATCTGTTAATTCAAGTTGTAGATACCTAATTCTGACCTGATTTCCTGATTCCTTATTCTGTCCAAGCGTGTACACCCCTTAGTTCTTTGATAAAATCAATGAGATACTTAAAATGTAATTTTGTTGAAAGATTCATGAAATTTTTCCTAAAAAACTTACCTCCCATAACACCATACGTGACCATAAGAGTATTTACATCAGGCGAGAATATACTGAGTACAAAAGCCAGGCACCCAATTATACTTCCACTAATGCACACTTTCCTACATCCATATTTATTCGTTAAAGCACTTACGACAGGACCTGGAACCAAAAATAATCATCAATGTACAAATTAATATGGCCATAAAGGGCCGAATTTATTTATTATATAAAATATAAATTTATTATTTATTATATAAAGGATCGGAACCGCTTATAGATCAAATAAGAAAAATAATTTTCTTTTTTGGACATATCATACGTACGAATCCCTCTAGAATGTCCAGACATTGAATACTTTTTAAGTAAAAAGTCCCAACCCCACTGGTTTCGCAAAATTAAAAAAGACCTAGAAGAACTTCAGATTTCACATGAGTAAAAAACCAATACAAAAATTTATTATAAATTGTAAAACATGAGACTACAGCAAAAGAAGATCTAAAACAATGAAGAATTATAGGGAGAAAATCAAGAATAAGAACATTAAGAAAATGGATACGAGTCATAAGACGAAAAAGATTTTCTAAACTTGAAGAACTTATGTAGTCCTATGAGGCTTAAAAAAAGGATTGAAAAGATAGAAAGGAGGATAGTTAGGAAATACATAAACAAGAAAAATATAGAAGGACAGAGGAGGATAATCTCAAATGAAGAAATATATAAGATAATAATCTCGGTAACAAATTTCTTCAGGAAAAAGAATTTCATTCTCGCGGCACCTACTTAGAGCAGAAAACACCAGACTTGCTAACCAAATAAACAACTTTCATTGGGAAAGAACAACAAAACTGAAATGGATAAAGGAAGTCCAACAGGATATGGAAGAAATGAAAATTTCAAAGGAGGATCTGATTACAAAATCTGGAAAAACGACAAGCTAATTAACATGATAACATTTGAGCTTTAAACTAGAAAGGAATCCAACAGGGTGCATTTGGATGAGATTAGACTAAAGTGATCCTATGAAGTCGTAAAACTAAAAAAAAGAGCCATAAAGGGCTCTGGCTCTTTGTTTGGAGTGTAGCACTATACGGGAGTTAAACGTAGGTGATAGGAGCTTTTTTGTTTTTGGGTTTAACGTTCAACTGTTATGCAATTACTGCTAAGGCAGACGATGAAGGATGAAATGATTTTTTGTAACATATGAAAATATGCCGTGCCTGAATGGGATTCGAACCCAAGACCATATGATGAGAGGCGAGCACAATACCAACTACGCCAATGCGGCTGGCAAATGTGATAGAAAGGAAGAGGATAGAAGCTTTTGAAATGTGGCGTTATAGGGAAATGTTAAAGATTAGGTGGGTGGGCAAAATAAGTAATTTAGAGGTTCTTAGATGAGTGGATGAAAGAAGAAGTATATGGAAACATCTTACCAGAAGAAGGGATAGGCTAGTGGGGCAATCTTAAGACATTCAGGCGTTGCTCCATCAATAATGGAAGGTAATATTAAGGGAGTGAATTGTAGGGGGAAACAAAGGTTAGAATATTTAAAGCAAATTACAAAAGATGTAGTACGGTGTTACAGGTATGTAGATATGAAATGAATTGCGCAAGATAGAACAGCTTGCAGAACTGCATCAAACCAGTCGAGAGACTGATGACAAAAATATTAATAAAAATTTTTATTGCCTATAAACAGGCAGGTGGAGTGTTAAATTATTTGCACTCGATCTGCAAATTCCATGAATACAAAAAATAGTTCTGTTTCTTATCGGATGATCAGCCAATCATATGACTGAAGCATTTAACAACTGAAGATGTGGAGATGTAAAAGGCACTAGTCAGAGTTACACAAGCTTTTTTCCCCCAAATAATTTTTGCTTTAAAATAGATAAATTTCTAATTAAACATTAAGATAAAATATGTATTATTAGATATCATATTGGGTAAATAGGCTTGATGAATTGGCGAAACTCTAAAATATTTTAGCCTGTGACCTTCCGATGGTGTCGGCGGAGGAGGTTATTTTATTGACTGTGCCTGATGTTTTCCGTACGTCTGATAACACAAAGGGTTCTCATACGAGCTGTACTGCATGCATTCTGAACGTGAAAAATAGAGTATAGTGTCTTTTACACCTCTACCTCTTCTATTCTTAAATAGTTCAGTCATATAATTGGCTGACTATATGATAAGAAACAGAACTATTTTTTTGTAGCTCTGGAACCAACAGATCAAGTGCAATTAATTTAACACTCCACCTGCCCATTATGGGCATACGTTGTACAGTACAAATTGTACATTGTCATCGGGTACGTTACGCGAGTGATTCCATTTCCAGAGAAGAAGTTACGACGGTAAAATGTCTAAAAGGAAATGACTGCATATGGCGAGATTCACAGCTTTAGACGAACCTGGTGGGTTTGGTAGTATTTTAAATGATTAATATGAATCATTTATTAAATTAATTTACAATATTTTGTTATTTTGAGATAGTTATAAAAGATTGTGCCTTGTTTATTGAATTTTAAGCGCTTCTAATCTAATCATTTGGCCTACAATGCTATATATTTTATCAAGTACTTGTTAATTTAAAAAACAACTGTAACATTTTATGAATTATATTTGATTTTATTACTATCAATTGCACCTGCACTGTACACAGGTTAATTGCTGGTCTCAGAGGGATGATCCAAGGTTCAAGAGTTATACAAGGGAAGAAAGGTGGTAAAAATTTACTAATTTACCACCTTCCTCATTGAGTAGAAAAGTAGCCTATGCTTAACAGCCTGCCCGGCCATCTGAAAAGCAACAACTTTCCTTTTTAAAAATGACACCTTTACTTCATTCCCCACAGGGTCTGGCTGTATAATGAAATTCATTACTCTCAGAGCAGATAACTCTGACTAGTGTCTTTTACACCTCTACCTCTTCTCTTTATACATGTTTCAGTCATACCATTAGCTGACCATGAGGTAAGAAACAGAACTATTTTTTGTAACCCTGGACCTAGCAGATTGAGTGCAAATACTTTAACACTCCACCTGCCTGTTATGGGAAATTTTCTCAAATGTTTGAGAAAATTTGATTTTACAAAAACGGCTGTTCTATAAATACAGTGAGTTAGTGTATTATGAACAGTTATGAAATGAGCATTAAAACCATAGTGTATTGAAATAGTTTCTGCATGATGGGCAAAAAGTGTACAATTGTTATCGAGTTGTAAGTAGGAATCAATAATTTATTCGAATGTAAATGGCCATAATTTGTTTTATTAAGTTTCATAAAAGTCTTTTCGTTAAGTTTTCAAACATTTAGTGGTATTAAGTTGAAGTTATTAATTAATGAACCCAAATAAATTTCACAATATTAATGTTGTGTTGTGTAGGTCATCAGCCAAAAGGCTGGTTTGAACCTGTAGAGGTTTTACTAAGTAAAACAAGGAGTGAGGTGGTTTACCATTGCCAACACTCACTGAGTGGAAAAGTACGCTTATCAGCATGCCGGGCCCTCTGAAAAGCACATATTTTCCACTCTGCAAATGACACCTTCACTTTATTCACCACAGGGTCTGGCTGTATAATGAAATTCATAATTTTCAGAGGAGATAACTCTGATTAGTGTCTTTTACACCTCTACCTCTTCTGTTCTTAAATGATTCAGTCATTTAATTGGTTGACCATGTGATAAGAAACAGAACTATTTATTTTAGCCCAGCAACAAACAGATTGAGTGTAAACAATTTGACACTCCACCTGTCCGTTATGGACAGAATATTAATGTATTACACTGAAAAGACATACAAAAATATTTTTAATAACTCAAGAACCATTAATAAAAAATTAATTAAATACTCCACCTGTCTTCAAAGGGTAAAATGGTACAATAGATAAATATTGTAATGATTATCGTAAAATTGTTATGATTATCATAACAATAGAAAAATCAGACATGATTACTAGACAAATTCACAAGGTTACACAAACTTTTAATTCACAAATCATTCACTAAGAAACTTAATCAATTCGTTATAAAAGTTTAACGTTGAAAAAAAATCTAAATTTAATTAATACAACAATAAATTTAAATCCAATTAAATACTAGTAAACATATTTAATTTATTAACTAATGGCTTACAAATTAGTATTCAGTAATTATGATTATTAGTTTCGCTGACAAAATATACTGCATATAAAACTATTATTGTCACATGTATTTATTGTTTTTAAATTTATTCAATTAATATACTATTTTCGGTTGCATAATTTTAATGGAAAACTAATTTAAATTGAATAACAGGTTACGACAGCGACAAACGTATTCAAATTAATTTAAAAATACTTGTTCGTTAAAAGTTTATTTTATATTGGTAGTAAACAGATAATTGAGGAAAAATTTCGTGTTGAGTGAAAATGTTTTACATTACACTGATTTTATAATTTAAAAATTTGCATAATTATATTCATTATGAGTGATAATACAGAGGTTTTGCCCATAATAGGGAAATGGAGTGTAAAATTATTTGTACTCTATCTATAGTTGTGTTTCTTATCACATGGTCAGCCAATTATATAAGTGAAACATTTAAGAACAGAAGGAGTAGAGGTGTAAAAGACACTAATCAGAATTATCTTCTCTGAGAGTAATGAATTTCATTATACAGCCAGACCCTGTGGTGAATGAAGTGATGGTGTCATTTGGAGGGTGAAACAGAGATGCTTTTGAGAGGGCCTGTCATGCTGATAAGCATACTTCTCTACTAAATGAGGAAGGAAATGGTAAACCACCTGACTCCTCGTTTTACTTAGTAAAGGCTCTAGAGGTTCAAACCATCCTTTCGGCTGCTGTTCTAAACAACAATAAAAAGGTATTTTTTTACGTCAAAACTTCATGCTCCTACCATGGTAGATAAGGAATCCACTCCTCATCTACCATGGTAGGAGCAAGAAGTTTTAAATTTTGATGTACAAAAATTTTAATTTACTGAAGTTGTATACAAGATACACGAAAGCACTATAAACATTGGTAAGTGTTTTATGTTACCGTATTTTGGTGGTGGTTAGAAATATATATTATTTCAATTCAAAAAATATACATATGTTTTCTTTTTCTGTAGAGAATTGTTTTTATTTTACCTATATACTTTGAACTTTTCTCTAATCCGAACACCTAAAATATTCTAAAAAAAAAACATTTAATGTAAAATGTTATACACACCTGCACTTAAATACATTCCAGACAAGAGAGAACCAACCCACGCTGTTTTCCCTTGTCCTTCATTAAAAGCCTTACAAAATTCACCTAGGAAGACACCGAAAGTATATGCGATACCGTCAACAATCATGTTACACATGAATGATGCAAATACAATAACCCAACCATACCCGCCATCTGGCGGTGGAGGGATATCATGGTACTCGCAGTATGATATGACATCTTCTTCTTGGGGTGGTGAATCAACATCTGTGTTTCCATCCGCAGACGTAAGTCTTTGTGTTTCTTCATTGCAAGAACATTCACTTTCTGTCTGTAATAAAAAAAGAAAAAAATTATTAAAATTATTAACAGAAAAAATGTTTGAAAAATATTTAAAATTAAAAATCTCTTTCATGAGACGACACGTCTCTTGGCTGGTGGCAATTTTTTTTCTAAAGAAAAGGAGTCAGCCAAAGAAGTCACATTGCGTCTTCACTTAACTCGGGTTTATCCTTCCTCATAATGGCTTCAAGTAGCTTTCGTAAGAAAGCTACTCTTTAAGAGGAATTAAATGACACTATTTTTAATTCCAAATTCTGACTTAAATTTCTTTACTTCCGGTTTTGGGAAACTTCCGGTCGAAACCGGAACTTTAAACCCTAATGATTTCTGTATCAACTCTTTAAAGAAGAATCGAATGTCACTATTTTTGTTTTCAAGTTCTGACTTTGATTTCCTGATTTCCGTTTTTGGGCCACTTCCGGTCGAAACCGGAACTTCAAACCCATTCCAAGCCTACTGACTTATTGTGTAGATTACGAATCCGAAAACCGTTTGTTGCTATCACTTGTAGTTTCAGACATCTGGATGTGATGGACGGACATAGGAAAATTATAGATGGCATAAAATTGCCACCAAAAAGAATTTGGACAATAAGAATGTTTCCTACTAATGAACACATGACAGCCGATCTTTTTCTTTCGTTTGGGTTTATCGGGTATCAACTGCCATGGTCATTAGCTTTCGTTCAAAATTCTAAGAAACTTGTGTCACCATCGCTCCCTTTGATTAGGAAGCCTACTGTGCTGCCGGCTATCAAAGCTTCCGACGTAGCGACAGAGGGAGCCGCCAATAGTTCCGACAAAGGTGGTAGGCTTGTGGCGGCGTACCGACAGAGGCCTTTGTCAACAAGGCCATACGAATAACCGCCCTCTACCACAGCGCTCTCGGCAACTACATAAAGAGCGCTACACTCAACGGGGTGATTCAATTCCGATCCAGACAGCAGACAAGACGTCCACCACGGCACACGGCTACAGGACTCCAGCGAAGACTAATCGACGACCCCGCAGGAGAGAAGATGATGCTTCCGCTCACCGACCCGTCACCGTAAGCCGTCGACGCACTACTGCGAGGGAAGAATATTATATCTCCGCTGGACGAAGACACGCCATGTCGCCCAGCCTCTTCGACCGCCACGACGAATACGACCGACGCTTCCCATCAAGACGACCACCGCTCAAACGACCCTTCTCAGGGCCACCAAAATTAAAAGGTTTCAACTCGCCACTTAATATCGCCATCCGCTGACACTTGCAACTAAAAAAACACCTGCTGTCAAATGTATTCAAATTATATCCGCTTTCACTTTATCATTTAGAATCCAAAACTATTATTAGTATAGATGCATATGTAAGAGAATTTTTCCCATAACAGACAGGTGGAGTGTCAAATTGTTTACACTCAATCTGTTTGTTGCTGGGCTAAAACAAATAGTTCTGTTTTTTTATCACATGGTCAGCCAATTAAATGACTGAATCATTTAAGAACAGAAGAGGTAGAGGTGTAAAAGACACTAATCAGAGTTATCTCCTCTGAAAGTAATGAATTTCATTATACAGCCAGACCCTGTGGTGAATAAAGTGAAGGTGTCATTTGCAGAGTGGAAAATATGTGCTTTTCAGAGGGCCCGGCATGCTGATAAGCGTACTTTTCCACTCAGTGAGTGTTGGCAATGGTAAACCACCTCACTCCTTGTTTTACTTAGTTAAACCTCTACAGGTTCAAACCAGCCTTTCGGCCGATGACCTAAACAACATGTAAGATAAGGTGTAAGAAATAAATTTCACGAAAAACTATACACATTCACACAACACCCCATGAAAGAATAATTTTAATCGTTTTAAATTACATTTTGTTTATTTATGGTTGTTGTTTAAGAAACCGTTTATAGAATAATAAATGAGACACGTGGATTAAAGAAGAATGACGTCATACGACAGAATATAATACGAAACGAAGGGGAGTCAGCTAAAAGAAAGTAAATTAAACAGGGATGAAGCAACAAATAATCTCTCAATTAAATAAATAAATTTTTATTTATCTCCGAGTTAAACTAAGATAAAAATAATAAATAATTAATAACAGTAATTTAACAATTATTGTAATTACAATAGAATAAAAGGTGTTGTTTAAAAGTTGGATACAGTAATGTATTTAAGAGATGTTAGGAAAAGTTCCAAATTACTGACATCAAAACAAGACGGCGGTGCGTACAAGCGGCTAAATTGACAAAAACTAATCGTTAAAAATTATGCGTTACATGTGAGAAATGTATTTTATTAATACAATAATTACTTGTAGGCTCACTCACACACATACGAGGCGCGTGCGCACGCACACACATACTCATACAAAGTAAAGAAATTACATTGTTTATCATACGGTAAATATAATAGTATTGGTAATAATAATGATATATACAAACTGAATACATCAAAATTGTTTAAATGTTGTATCAGTTAAGTGTTTAGTTTTAATAATAATGTCGAAGACTAAGCGGAAAATTCCGGCAATGCGTTTGCGCCAGATTTGAGACAATGACGCGTATATATTCGTTTGATCACCCACTACTTTCTTATAAATAAATTTTATTTACTTATTCCAACGTATAATAAATGATACCAATAAACATATACGCACTTTACGCCGTACAGTTTTTTGGCAACTGTCAAATTTATTTTTTTTTAATTGCTAATGTGTGTACGTTGTAATCTGTTCAATTTAACAACAATAAGCAACTCCATGACCCAATGAGATGAGTTTGATTTACGTATTTTTCTTTCTCTTGCATATATGAATAAAGGAAGGAAAGTATTGTTTTCATGTCGATTTTTCGAAATCAAGTTTTCACCGTATCAACACGTTTTCAGACCCCCTGAACCAAAAAAAAAACAAGTTTTTAGCGATTGGTCAGTGTGTGTGTGTGTGTGTGTGTGTGTGTGTGTGTGTGTGTGTGTGTGTGCGCGCGCGTGCGTGCGTGTGTGTGTGTGTGTGTGTGTGAACAGAATATCTCAAGAACGGAACACAGTACGAATTTGAAACTTGAAACTTAGGTTAGACACCACTACCGGACCCGACACGTACATTTTCATCAAAATCGGTCAACCGGAAGCATTAGTTTATTCGTCTAATTTTTCACTTTTTGCAATTTTCTCAAAAACGGGTCCTACGATTTTTTTTAAAAATCGCCTGGTTTACTAAATTTTTTATGCTCTACAGGATAGGGTAGGCACCATGTTTGCTGAAATTCTTCGTGAGGCTGTTTTCACGTACATTGTTTTAAGATTGCGGCTTTAATATGCATTTTAGCGCAAAAATGTATAAAATAAAAAATGTAGAGAATTTAAAATCCTTAAACTTTCGTTCAAACATTTTTTTGTACAACGCAACATTTTTTTGTTTGGCGGACATTAGCAATTTTCTGTTTGTTTCTCACGAAAACGTGTGAAAAATTGATTTTTTAAAGATTTTGCCTTAGTATCCATTTTACGACAAAAGTGTATAGTCTCTAATCAAATTTCTAGGATATTAAAATATCTACAACTTTTAATTAAAGCATTTTTCTCTACAGAGCCTAGTTTAGCGTGAAAGAGTGATTTTCAGTATTTTTAAGCCAAACTGAGGTCAATTTTCATTTTGCGTCTTTCACTCGTGATTAAAATAAGGTTATGTTTTTTGTTTATTTCTAATGTTTTATTACTAATGTTAGGTTATATTGGTCATGATTTGCATTGGCAAGAGAGAGTTGTGTGAGTGGTTCACACCAGATTTTTTTATTATTATAATAGTATTAGTTTAATTTTTGTTTAATTAGGGTTAAAATAATAGTTTTTGAAACAGTAATTTTCTTATATATAATTAGTAGGTACTAATTAAAATGTCATAATAAAAAATAAATAAGTAAATAAAAGAAATGATCAAAAGAGTCTGGTGTGAAACACTTACACAACTTTCTCTTGCCAATGCAAATATATAACTCAATGCAACAATATAACCTAATTGTAATCATGAGTGAAAGATGCAAAATGAAAAATCAACCTCAGTTTGGTTTAAAAATACGGAAAATCACTCTGAATTGGTAAAAAATTTTACCAAGTCATATTTCGCAATACAGCTTAATCTATCCGCTCGTACCGTAAGTAATGTTGGGTTGATACCGTAGATGATCTGCATTAAATATGTGACATTGAGTGAATGGGTCCGCATGAGTGAATCCGTCGGAGGTCTCCAGAGGTTCTAATCCAGGAGGCTTTGTAATCGAGGCCAGTGGGCAGCGTGCATCCCTTGATCCTATATCCTATTGTGTTTGTACCTATGTTACACTGCCTACGAATCACTAACCACTTATACATATATTATTGTATGAATTACTCCTAAATAATGAATGACTACCGAAACCAAACGTTCAAACAACCAAACCGATTGTTTCCATCTCACAAGAGAAAAAATAACTTGGTCTCGGTATGATTCGTTATTAGAATCGCTACGTTATACCGGGACATATTTTTCTTAAATTACGTTATTGTGTTTTAGTTGTTTAATGTTTTAAATACACTTGTTTATTACTAGTGTTAAATTTATTGTTTTTTTGATAATACATTTTTCCCGCTACTCAAAAGAGAGCTTTAAATCAAAAACAGATTAGTTTAGCACGTTTTTCTGTAACTGATTTTAAAATTTTTTCTTTCTCTTGCCTATATGAATAAATACGAAGAAAAGTATTGTTTTTATATCGATTTATCCAAATCGAGTTTTCACCGTATCTACACGTTTTCAGACCCCCTGAACCAAAAAAACATGTTTTTAGCGATTGGTCTGTGTGTGTGTGTGTGTGTGTGTGTGTGTGTGTGCGTGTGTGCGTGCGTGCGTGCGTGTGGGTGGTTGTGGTATGAACAGAATATCTCAAGAACGGAACATCGTACGAACTTAAAACTTAAGTTACATACCACTAGAGGACCCGACACGAACATTTTCATCGAAATCGGTCAACCGGAAGTAGTACTTTATTCGTGTAATTTTTCACTTTTTTGTGATTTTCTCAAAAACTGGTCCTACGACTTTTTTTAAAATCGCCTGATTTACTAAATTTTTTATGCTCTACAAGATAGGGTAGGCGCCATGTTTGCTGAAATTCTCGGTGAGGCTGTTTTCACGTAAAGAAATAGTTTTTTTAAGATTACGGCTTTAATACCTATGCATTTTAGCGCAAAAATGTATATAATAAAAGTTGTAGAGAATTTTAAAATCCTACAACTTTTATTTGAAATATTGTTTTGTATAACGCTTGGTTTACCGGTAATTAGCTAGTTTCTGTTTTTTCTTAAGAAAACGTGTAAACAAATCGATTTTTCAAAATTTTAGCCTTAGGATGCATTGACGACAAAAATGTGTAATTAAATTTATAGGAAACCCACCGGGTTGGTCTAGAGGTAAAGTCGTTGCAAAATCAGCTGTTTAACAGCTGATTTTCGGAGAAGAAAGTTCCTAGTTCAAATCCTAGTTAAGGTAGTTACTTTTATACGGATTTGAATACTAGACAGTGGTTACCGGTGTACTTTGATGGTTGGGGTTTAATTAACCATACTCTCTCAGGAATGGTTGGCCTGGGTCTGTACAAGACTACACCTCATGTACACGTCATACACATCATCCTCATCTCATTGGGTCATGGGGTTGCTTATTGTTCTAAATTGAACAGATTGCAACGTACACAAATAGGAATAAAAAAAATAATAAAAAAAAAATATAGGAAATTAAAAGATCGACAACTTTTATTGAGAGCATTTTTCTCTACAGAGCCTGGTTTAGCGTGAAAGAGTGATTTTCCGTATTTTTAAGCCAAACTGAGGTTCATTTTCATTTTGCGTCTTTCACTCATGATTAAAATTAGGTTATGTTAATTGAGGTTAGTTTTTTGTTTATTTCTGATGTTTTATTACTAGTGTTAGGTTATATTGTTAATTATTTGCATTGGCAAGACAAGTTATGTTAGTGTTTCACACCAGATTTTTTAAAAATAATTTATTATTTTTGTCATAAACCTGGTGTAATTCTCCGAGAGCAATGAATTTCGTTATACAACCAGACCCTGTGGTAAATAAAGTGTAGTTGTCACTTTCAGGGTGGAAAGTAGATGTTTTTCCGAGGGCCTGGCATGTTGATAAGCATACTTTCCAAAGCGTCTAGAGCAGCGGTTCCCAAACCATTTTTTTTATCAAGCCCCTTTTACATAAGTTTCCTAACGTTCACACCGACCAATCAATCACTTGACCTTTTCTTCTCTTCTAGCGCTAGTAAAATCAAACATGTTCAAAGTCAATATTGCACTAGTGTATATTAGCGCTTTAACTTAACTAGCTGCTAATTGTTAACGCTAGTTAATGCTAGTTGTTGTTAGCTGCTAGTTGTCCCACGACGCTAGTACAGTCTGCTAGTCTACTAGCGTCATGGGAATAACCTTTAGTAGGTTGAAACTATAAAAAAAATCTGGTGTGAAACACTCACACAACTTTCTCTTGCCAATGCAAAATATTACAATAAACCTAACATTAATAATAGACATTACAAATAAACAAAAAACTAACTTTAATAACATAACCTAATTTTAAAAATGAGTGAAAGACGCAAAATTAAAATCAACCTCAGTTTAGCTTAAAAATACGGAAAATCACTCTTTTATGGTAAACTAGGCTCTGTAGAGAAAAATGCTCAAAATAAAAGTTGTAGATCCTTTAATTTCCTATAAATATGATTATATAAATACTTTTGTCGTAAAGTGCATACTAAGGCCGAAATCTTAAAAAAATCGATTTTTCACACATTTTCGTGAGAAAAAAAATCATAAAATCGCTAATTACTGCTAAACTAAGCGATATACAAAAAAATGTTTGAAATAAAAGTTGTAGAATTTTAAATTCTCCTCATTTTTTACTGTATACATTTTTTCGCTATAATACATATTAAAGCCGTAATCTTAAAAAAACACTTTTTTTACGTAAAAACAGCCTCACCGAGAATTTCAGCAAACTTGGCGCCTACCCTATCTTGTAGAGAATAAAAAATTAAGTAAACCAGGTGATTTAAAAAAAATCGTAGGACCAGTTTTTGAGAAAATCGCAAAAAAGTGAAAAATGACACGAATAAACTACTACTTCCGGTTGACCGATTTTGATGAAAATGTTCGTGTCGGGTCCTGTAGTGGTATGTAGGCCTAACTTAAGTTTCAAGTTTGTACGATGTTCCGTTCTTGAGATATTTTGCACACACACACACACACACGCGCGCGCGCACACACACACGCACACACACACCAATCGCTAAAAACATGTTTTTTGGGTTCAGGGGGTCTGAAAACGTAATAGATCCGGTGAAAACTCGATTTCGAAAAATCGACACGAAAACAATACTTTCCTTCCTTTATATTCATATAGGCAAGAGAAAGTAAAAAACACCGTCCATTTTATAGAACAAGATTTAGGCTTAATTCTTATTAGCCTATTTAAAAATTCATTAAATTACATTATTATGGCATTATAGTCGTACAATATAACCATAATACCACAAACAAACAAGGTCAAAATAGTACCTATATACATTAACAGAATAATAAATAAATACAATAATAACACTTAACTAAGGAAAATGAAGACAATATTATTTTATTTAATAGTCTTTAACACTATGTATGATAGAGACAGCCTCCAGACGAGAAACTAGAAATCTGTGGCGATCTTACTCATGCACCTTGACCGATACTATTAGTGTTTTATGGTAAACACAAATAATACTGAACTAAAAAAAACACGCCAGATAAAATTTTATACCTTACAAAAAAATCTGGTGTGAAATACTCACACAACTTTCTCTTGTCAATGCAAATAATTAACAATAAATTTAACATTACTAATAAACATTAGAAATAAACCAAAAACTAACCTTAATAAACATAACCTAATTTTAATCATATATGAAAGACGCAAAATGAAAATCAACCTCAGTTTGGCTTAAAAATACGGAAAATCACTCTTTCACGCTAAACTAGGCTCTGTAGAGAAAATGCTCAAAACAAAAGTTGTAGATCTTATAAATACCATCCTTAAATAAATACTAGAGAAATACCATCCCCCCCCACGTCCTGTTTAGGACAAGACAAAGTAAAAAATACTTGGTCATCTCGATAACTCTGTTGATTTTTAGCTAATTGCATGCTGAGGTCCCGGATTTTTTAATTACCTGAGCAGTAAATCACAATGAATTATGTGTATTGATTTCAATATGGAAAAAGAGCAAATGCAGTTGAATTATACGGTATATTAAACAACTACAGTAATACCCTGTAATAAAATACATTTTATGTATTACGTTAAGTACTTAATTGCAATTGGCTTAATACAGTACACATTACAATGTACTTCGTAATAGATTGCGAAACTTAAATGGTGTCCGCTTATTATCATTGCATCATAATTTAGCAGTTTAAAATGCTATAATCGATGCATACAAGTATAATCAAGAAGCTGCCTACTCTCAGGTAGGTCCCTTGCACCACGTCTCTTTACAACTTGTTTTCCGCCAGCGTCTTAATTTCTTGAACTCCTACTCTCTATTCGTCTGTAACTTTTATTCTTCAACTTCATGTTTTTTACTTTTACCAGTCTTTCTTATACATATTTTTAATAAATCTTTTCCGCTCATACAAGGTGTGGCTATTAAATAACGAGACTGACGTTGTAAAAAAATTTATTTTAATTTTATGCATAATCATTTATTTTCACCTTCAATATACACTCCTTCACTATCCCTACAACGCTCCATGCGAATTTTCCATTGTTGGAAACAGTGCTGGAAGTCATCTTCTGTCAGCTCCTTCAGGACACGTGCCGCTTTCTCTTTTACAGCTTCCACAGACTCAAATCTTGTCCCTTTAAATACAGATTTCACCTTAGGGAACAGGTACAAGATAATAACATGTGATGAAACTTGGTTTTTCAATTATAATCCGGAAACGAAGCGCCAATCCATGCACTGGAAGAGCCGAACTTCACGGAGAGCCAAAAAAGCTCGAATGAGCATGTCAAAATTTAAAGCAATGATGATTGTTTTGTTGTGATATCCATGGGATTGTGTACCTTCACTGGGTTCCTGAAGGTCAAACAATTAATCAATATTACTACCTTGAGGAACTTTCTAAACTACGTCAAAGAGTAAGGAAAAAACGCCCCGAAATGTGGAAGGACAAATCATGGGTTCTCCACCAAGATATGCTCCAGCTCATCCGCGTTATCTGTCAAGAGGTTCCTAGCCAAGTACAGCATCTCAGTGTTAGAACATCCACCTTATTCACCGGATCTTGCACCATGTGACTTCTACCTGTTCCCTAAGGTGAAATCTGCATTAAAACGAACAAGATTTGAGTCTGTGGAAGCTGTAAAAGAGAAAGCGGCACGTGTCCTGAAGGAGCTGACAGAAGATGACTTCCAGCACTATTTCCAACAATGGAAAATTCGCTGGAGCGTTGTAGGGATAGAGAAGGAGTGTATAATTGAAGGTGACAATAAGTGATTATGTATAAAAATAAAATAAAATTTTTTACAACGTCAGTCTCGTTATTTAATAGCCACACCTCGTATGTGTCTTCGTCAACTAGCTTTCCTCCGTCGTTCAATCTTTAAAACACTTCTATATTGCTTATTCTATCGGCCAATTTGATTTCAGTTTCCCGTAGTATCCAAATTTCGCATCCGGAAACCAATACAATCCAAATATTACATTTAATATGTTTAGGCCATCAGCCAAGCGTACTTTTCCATAAGTGAGGAAGGTAATTGTAAACCCCCACCCACTCCTCGTTTTACTAGGTAAAACCTCTAAAGGTTCAAACCAGCCTCTCGGCTGATGACCTAAACAACAAGTAATAGTAGGGCCTATATTAGTAGGCGGTAACTGTCTTATATTTTCAATTTATTATTAATTTTATAAAAATGAAAGACCATCATTTATAAAAGTTTTGGATTCAATAGGATTTCAGACAATTTAATTACAAGTAATTAAAATATTTTTTTGACATTACGTCAACTGTAAACATTTTTTAATGTAAAAATAAATGTATTAAATTTTTCATTAAAAAGCATCAAAGAAAACATACAATTTGTAATATTTGTATTTAGTATTTTGATATA
The DNA here is from genome assembly GCA_035578175.1 of Catonia carolina. NCBI lineage: Eukaryota > Metazoa > Arthropoda > Insecta > Hemiptera > Achilidae > Catonia > Catonia carolina. The sequence continues at coordinate 27,568,963 of JAQMRL010000010.1, read as the reverse complement.
CCATCGACAACCTTTGCGGTGTTTAACTCCAAACCATAAATTAGATTTTTAAATTTAAAATTGTAACTTCCAGTTACAATAAATTTTCCTCCATATTTTTTTTTTTTAATAAATAATACTTGCGGTAATATAAGTTTGCCTCTTAACAAAAATAATCCTTGACAAAGAAGACGAAAAAGAGGAAAAGTTTCATAAAATTCTACAGTTTTTTCTTGAATAAAACAACAAAAAACAGGATAAAATTATTTTATTCTAATAAATCTTTGAAAAAAGTCCGAGCAAGATCTAAATTTTATTTACGTACAGATAAAACACACAGTATGATAAAAGCCAGCAAAATATGCAAATAATAAACGAAACACGTCATGTGTTAAAGGTAAAATGAAGGAGAAAGTCATAAAATTTGTTATCCAAATCAGACTTGATTTCTGTTTAAAATTTATATAAATATAAAGTACTATTTGTCTGTGGAAAGAAGAGAGTTGAAGGAGAGGCGCAAAACTGGGTGTATACTACCATTTCAAAAAACATTTTTGTTTTTTATTTAACGTCGCATCAACTGCAACGGTCATTACAGACGACGTTGCGGTGTAACTGTGTACAATGGAGGACGAAATGATTATTTTTTTTGGTACGCATGAAAATATGCGGTACCTGAGTGGGATTCAAACCCACGACCGCATGATGAGAGGCGAGCACGTTACCTAAATAATAACGTTAATAAACATTTTTTAATTCATAAAATTTATTGTTAATGCACTTATTTAATAAAATAAAAGAGTCGTATATTTTTGTCCAGTGAAATTTTTACGTACATGGAACCGTTAAAAATTTATTTCAAGTTTTTATGAAAATTCCACTTGCCTGAAATTTTGATATATTTTCGTTTACGCCATCGTGTATTCTGTAAGTTTGTTATATGTTAAAAAGACTAACGTAATATGTTAAGAAGATTTATTTTTATTCACGCGTTTGAACAGGACGGGACGTTTTGTTTCAAAAATATTAATATTTTTATTTAATATTATTTTATTTTATTTGTATTTAATTTAATATTAATATTTAATAATAATAAAGGTCTTTATTTTTTACTTTTGTTCAGTTACAAATATTTTTCCTTAAATTAAATTCTAAATGACATTAAATTATATATGACATTAATATTTAATATTTTTTTAACTAAAAAATATTAATTTTTTAGTTAAAAAAATTAATATTTTTGAAAGAAAAGTTCCGCCTTGCTGAAGCGCGTGAATAAAATTCTTCTTTATTCATTACGTTAAAATTCTTATAAAACATGCATGATTACAAAATTCCCCGGGCATTCTGTTAGGTAGAAAAAAAGAAAAAACGGTGTAAACGAAAAATATCAAAAAAACTTCTATCGGTTTCGTTATTATATACACCCGAGTTTGAAGCCTTGCATCTCTAAAACGATGAGTCGGATTTCAACATACTTTACATCGAAATTCAGCTAACTTTATTCTGCGTTGAGCTATAATAGTTCTATAATTTTAATGTTGAATGAAAATTGCAATATCGAGGTTGGAAGACAAAAAGACACGGTTTTTATTTGCTACCACAAAGTATTTTATAAACGCATAAAATTCTTTGCGGTAGCAAAAATCCGAGTCTTTTTTTCTTCCAACCTCGATATGTCCATTTTCATACAACATTAAACATATAAAACTATTAGCTCAACGCAGAATAAAATGAGCTAAATTTTTATGTAAAGTACGTTGAAATCCGACTCGTCGTTTTGGAAATGCAAGGGTTCAAACTCGGGTGTATATAATTACGAAACCGATAATAGAAATAAACTGTTAACGGTTCCATGCACCTGAAAAATTCGCAGGACAAAAATATACGCCTCCATTTTTACTTACTCTTGCCTAAATAATATATAGGAAGGAAAGTATTGTTTTCATGTCAATTTATCGAAATCGAGTTTTCACCGGATCTACACGTTTTCAGACCCCCTGAACCCAAAAAACGTGTTTTTAGCGATTGGTCTGTGTGTGTGTGAACAGAGTATCTCAAGAACGGAACATCGTACGAACTTGAAACTTAAGTTGGATACCACTATCGGACCCGACACGAACATTTTCATAAAAATCGGTCAAACGGAAGTACTAGTTTATTCGTGTAATTTTTCACTTTTTTGCGAGTTTCTCAAAAATGGCTCATAGGATATTTTTAAAAATCGCCTCATTTACTACATTTTTTATGCTCTCCAAGGTAGAGTAGGCGCCATGTCTGCTGAAATTCTTGGCGAGGCTGTTTTCTGGTAAAAAAAATGATTTTTTTAAGATTGCGACTTTAATAGGTATGCATTTTAGCGCAAAAATGTTTCTAATAAAAGTTGTAGAGAATTTAAAATTCTACAACTTTTATATCAAACATTATTTTTTTTTGTATAACGCTTAGTTTAGCGGTAATTAGCGATTTTGTTTTTTTTCTCACGAAATGTGTGAAAAATCGATTTTTTTTTAAAGATTTCAGCCTTATGCATTTTACGACATAAAAGTATAAGCAAATTTATAGGATATTAAAAGATCTACGACTTTTATTCATCATCATCATCTTCACTTCCAAGGATTAGGTTACATGAACCTGTTCCGGTATCCATCTCCCTCTCGGCCTCCCTACATCTCTTCTGCCAACTGGTTGATAATTTAAAGCTACCACTGGCATCCTTTCGTTTGGCATTCTGTCCAGGTGACTACACCATCTTTGTCTATTTTTTATTATCTTTTCATGCAAAGACTGAACTGATAGTGCGCTTCTAATATCCACGTTCCTTATTCTATCCATTCTGGTACATCCATGCACACTTCGTAAAAACTTCATTTCCGCAGCTTGAATTTTACTATCGCTTTTAGCAGTATGCACCCAAGACTCACTGCCATATAAGAGTGTTGGAACCGCAATAGTGTTGAAAAATTTGAGGCGTGTTTCCTTCCTCGTTTTATTCTTCAGATGTCTGTGAATATTTCCACAAATACGTATTCTGAAATTTGGCCAGTTTAACTGTTATGTCTTTATCAAAATCGTATGAAACATCACTCCCAAGATATTGAAAATGTTTAACCTGTTCTATTGCCCTTCCATTCATCAATATTCTCGTCCTTATTGTATATTTACCTTTAAAAGCCATAGTTTTAGATTTTGTGGATGATATTTCCAGATTGTATTGTTTTGCAACTTGTTCCAACGACTTTTATTAAGAGCATTTTTCTCAACAGAGTCTACTTTAGCGTGAAAGAGTGATTTTCCGTGTTTTTAAGCTAAACTGCGATTGATTTTCACTTTACGTCTTTCACTCATGATTAAAATAAGATTATATTTTTTGAGGTTAGTTTTTTTGTTTATTTCTAATGTTTTATTACTAATGTTAGGTTATATTGTTAATTATTTGCATTGGTAAGAGAAAAATGTGCGAGTGGTTCACACCAGATGTTTCTATTATATAAGTGCATTTACAACAGATTTTTTATTAAATAAAAACAAAAGAGAATGTTTTTGAAATGATAGTATACACCCAGTTTTGCGCCTCTCCGCTCACTCTCTTCTTTCCACACACAAAATATAATACACATTTTTATATTATAGGTGTACATGTGTGAAAAATACATAAAACAGAATACATACTAGAAATTTACATAAACAATTTTAACTTCTCTTTCTGTACTGAACAGAAAATAGGTTAATATTCTTACATAAACATTTTAAAAACTCAGAAAAAAATACAGAATTTAATTCGCTAAAAAGTAAAAAAATAAGGAGATTACATCCAACGTTTTAGCTTATCATTAGAAAGAGAAAGACAACCACCTTGTAATAGGGGCAGAAACAAGAATAAAACTTAGAAATGTGAATTTGCAAACCTATTATAATTTCAAAATAAACAAGTTTCTTAACAGTCATAAAATAAAAAAAAAAAATAGAAAGTTATTTATTTAAAAAAAAGATGTTTAAAAACTTATTATTGTATAGGCCTATTTATGCAAAAGTAGTTTATACCCTAAATGGCTGGATACAATTTTATCACGTCAAAACTTAACAGGAAGAAAATTAAACAAAATACAATTCACTAATAAAAAAATATATATATAAACTTGCAAAAATAACTTATTTGCATACTTAATTCAAGTTCTTATGATTAAATAGATTTTATAACAAAAAATCGTATAAGATAGGTAATTGGCTTACAATTCAGATGGGACGTATGCCAGGCATAAAAGCCTATTTAAAAGGCATTAAAACCTATTTACTAATTCACCTTCTAGAACACGGCGAATAAATTATATTTTGATTAACAATTAACTATTTTTTTAAGTTTATTGTTTTTCCGTCTAACTAGAATCAAATTATGGAAACGGCAAGACCAAAATTTTAAAAGCCTTTATCATCAAGTTTATTTTTATCCAAGGAACTTTTTTTTTCTCTTTAATTCTTCATTTAAAACTAAAATTTTACAACAAGCAATTGTGATGATTATGATAATAATGTAAATGACATGACAGGCATGAGAGGGGTAGGGTCCGATTGGTGCCTCCCCATGAATAAAATTTGTATATCAAATTAGCAGATCTCTACTCCAGCGTCTTTTAATGCGTCTAGCGGGATTATCAGGTAAATGGAAGGTGGAAAGTGAACGCACCAGTGGGTTCTCGTGTTCGTGGGACTTGTCGTGAAAGCGTTTGTAATACGTTTTCTTCTTCTTCTTCTTCTTCTTCTTCTTACTATCAAGGATTAGGCAAAAGCCTGTTCCGAACTCACAAAACATCCTGTACGTCTACACAAACACCGTAAATCTCGACTACTGCCATCTTCTTCCAGGTCTTTCCACCTCCCTTCTTCCAACTGGAACATATTCCATCATTTTTAGAGGTATTTTTTTCTCTGGTATCCGTTCCAAATGTTACCTCCATTGATTCCGGTACTCCTCCACTTTTCATTCAAGCTAAATACACCCAACTCGGATCTAATTTCCTCCTTATGTATTAGATCCAGCCTCGAGCAGCCCTTCACCCTTCTTAAAAACCTCATTTCAGCTGCTTGGATCCTACTTTCTTGGCGTTTTGTAGTAACCCATGACTCGTGTATAAGTTTTGTGGTAACCCATGTTTGTATAGGTATTAGATGGAATTTTGTACAAGTGGTGTTTTCAAATCTGTAAGGTTTTGTTGCTAATGTAAAGAGGTGATTTTGCTATAAGGCATAATGCTTTTGACTGGAATGCTTGAATTCGTTGCAAGAAACTTTTTTAAACAATTTTTTTTGCCGGCCGCAGTGGCGTAGTTGGTAACGTGCTCGCCTCTCATCATGCGGGTTTGGGTTCGAATCTCATTCAGGCACGGCATATTTTCATACGGTACAAAAAATCATTTCATCCTTTACCGTCTGCATCAGCAGTAATTGTAATTAATTATAATTATGCAGTAATTACTATTTAATTATTCAGTATATTACAATTCATTACAAGATATATTTATCATGATGTCCTAGAGAGAGTGTGTACCTACCTATGATGCAGAAGTATGGGTATTGACTAAGAAGCAGTTGTTGTTTAGGTCAACAGCCGAAAGGCTGGTTTGAACCTCTAGAGGTCTACTAAGTAAAAACTAGGAGTGAGGTGGTTTACTATTGCCTTCCTCACTGAGTTGAAAGCATATGCTTATCAGCATGCCAGGTCCTCGGAAAATCTTTTACTTTCCACCCTACAAACGACACCTTCACTTCATTCACCACTACAGGGTCTGGCTGTATAGAGAAATTCATTACTATCAGAGGAGATAACTCTGAGTAATGTCTTTTACACCTCTAACTCTTCTGTTCTTAAATAGTTCAGTCATATAATTGGCTGACTATGTGATAAGAAACAGAACTATTTTTTGTAACCCTGGAACCAGCAGATCGAGTACAAGTAATTTCAATTAACCATACTTTCTCGCAATTGATCAACCTGAGTCTGTACAAAACACCTTATTTACACGTCATATTTTTAATTTTCATCTCATTAAGTCATGGTGTTGCTTTTTTTATTATAAATTGAATAATTGCAACGTCCACACTCGGATTAAAAAATTACGTTATACATAGTACGAAAAAATATTCTTACAACTGTTGTGAATATTATTAACACAAGGCTGTTATTTGTAATGTGGGCCGATACATGATTAAGTTTTCTGTGATTCGTTTTATTTTTATCAATAAACAGGAAATTGTGTACAGTTGGATGACAAGATAAAAACAGATAGGCCCAATTCAATAAAGAGGCTCGTACACGTCATCAAAACATTCACACGATACTATAGCATCATCATCATCACCACTTTCCATTAGACATTTTCACTGATTTTCCTAAATTTAATTTGTATTTCAAATTTTACTTAGATACATTTTCACGAATATTTCAAGCACAATTATACGGTTAATCTATACACATAAAATTCTATGTATGTGTGAGTGTGTGTATGTTCCCTTTATCTCCTAAATTACTGAACCAATTTTCATGCAGTTTTTTAATGTTGTAACTATCATGCCGGTGCAGGTTTTAGGCTATTGAAACCCTTAAAAAGTTAGCCCTAAAGGGTTGAAAATAATGTTTATGTTCTACATTAAGGCTTTTATAAAATTAGATAATTTGCTGCTTTTAAACCAGCTGATTCAAATAAAGATTTGTCATAAATAACGTCATATGATTTAGCAAATAGCGACGTGGTGCTAAGGATCAGCTGGTGACATCACATGATAATTTTATTGTATTTTATTATGAAGATACGATTTTGTATTGTTGAATATTTTATAAAAGTAAAGTACCGTGGTTCTTTGATTTTCTTTAAATTGGTAAGTGGTCAATTGCTTTGATATTTTATTTTGACTTTTATTTTATTCAAATGCCCAAAACGGGCAGGTGGAGTGTTATTTTAATTGCACTCTATCTGTTGGTCCAGGGCTAAAAAAAATAGTTCTTTTTCTTATCACATAGTCAGCCACTTATATGACTAAACTATTTAGGAACAGAGAAAGTAGAGGTGTAAAAGACACTAGTCAGAGTTATCTCCTCTGAGAGTAATAAATTTCACTATGCAGCCAGACCCTGTGGTGAATGAAGTGAAGGTGTCATTTGCAGGGTGGAAAGTGAGTGCTTTTCGGAGAGCCTGGCATGCTGATACGCATACTCTTTCAACTCAGTGAGGAAGGCATTGGTAAACCACCTTACTCCTCGTTTTTACTTAGTAAAACCTCTAGAGGTTCAAACCAGCCTTTCGGCTGATGACCTAAACAACAACAATTTTATTCAACGTAGATTTAAGTTTTTGGTTTCGACAATTTTTTTTGTGGTTGTTTTTTTTGTTTTCTGTTTTCTTTCCATTTTAAATAATGCCATTAAAAAAACATCACTAGGAAAAAAATCTTCAAAAGCAAAAATACTTCAAAAAGCAAGAACTGCTGAAACGGAGGAACAACGAGAATCTCGCCTCGATATAAACGAGACCGAGCTTCAACTAGCAGCTACATAATTTCTGCTACATATTTAAAAAAAACTGATTACACCATTTTTCGCGTGCAAAGCCGCTACGGGGCATACTAATAAGACATAAAATTCCTTACTCCGTAAAACAATACTAGCTCGCTGCGTTTCACGGAAACTAAACTTAAAGCGTTTAACTTCTCATATAACCTTACAAGTTGAAAGCCAAATCACGGTGTACAAATCAAATCAAATACCATACTCTATTTCACGTTTAGAATGCAGTACAGCTCTTATGAGAGCCGCTGTGTTATCAGGCGTATGGAAAACATCAGGAATATTCAATAAAAATAACCCTCCTCCGCCGACACCATCCGAAGGTCACGGGCAAAAATATTTAGAGTTCGCTTACCACGATTTAACAAGCTCATTTTCAACCAAAAAATCTGGTGTGAAACACTCACACAACTTTCTTGCCAATGCAAATAATTAACAATAAACCTAACATTATATTAAAACATAAGAAATAAACAAAAAACTAACTTTAATATCATAACCTAATTTTAATCATGAAAGAAAGAAGCAAAATGAAAATCAACCTCAGTTTAGCTTAAAAATACGGAAAATCACTCTTTCACGCTAAACTAGGCTCTGTAGAGAAAAATGCTTTAAATAAAAGTTGTAGATCTTTTCATTTCCTTAAAATTTGATTATATACACTTTTATCGTAAAATGCATACTAAGGCCGAAATCTTTAAAAAAATCGATTTATCACACGTTTTCGTGAAAAAAAAAAACAGAAAATCGCCAATTACCGCCAAACTAAGCGTTATACAAAAACATATTTGAAATAAAAGTTGTAGGATTTTTAATTCTCTACAACTTTAATTAGGCCTATACACATTTTTGCTGTAAAAAACATATTATAGCCGTAATCTTAAAAAAATAATTTTTTTACGTGAAAAAAGCCTGACCAAGGATTTCAGCAAACATGCCGCCTACCCTATCTTGTAGAGCATAAAAAATTTAGTAAACAAGGCGATTTTTAAAAAAATAGTAGGACCAGTTTTTGAGAAAATCGCAAAAAACTAAAAAATTACACGAATAAACTACTACTTCCGGTTGACCAATTTTGATGAAAATGTTCGTGTCGGGTCAGGCTGTGGGATGTAACTTAAGTTTTAAGTTTCAAGTTCGTACGATGTTCCGTTCTTGAAATATTTTGTTCACACACAGACCAATCGCTAAAAACATGTTTTTTGGGTTCAGGAGGTCTGAAAACGTGTAGATCCGGTGAAAACTCGATTTCGAAAAATCGACATGAAAACAATACTTTCCTTCCTATATATTCATACAGGCAAGAGAAAGTAAAAATAAAATACAAACCAGCTTAACCAGTGTAATTTTAAAAGACTTTATTTTGATCAGATTTAGAAATTATAAAAAAAAAATCTGGTGTGAAACACTCACACAACTTTCTCTTGCCAGTGCAAATAATTTAAACAATATAACCTAACATTAGTAATAAAACATTAGAAACAAACAAAAAACTAACCTCAAAAAATATAACCTAATTTTAATCATGAGTGAAAGACGCAAAATCAAAATCAACCTCAGTTTGGCTTAAAAATACGGAAAATCATTCTTTCACACTAAACTAGGTTCTGTAGAGAAAAATGCTTTAAATAAAAGTTGTAGATCTTTTTATTTACTATAAAATTTATTATACATTTTTGTCGTAAAATGCATTCTAAGGCCGAAATCTTAAAATAATTGATTTTTCACACGTTTTCGTGAGAAAAAAACAGAAAATCGCTAATTACTGCTAAACTAAGCGTTATACAAAAAAAATGTTTGAAATAAGAGTTGTAGGTTTTCTCTACAACTTTTATTCTATAATTTTTTGCGCTAAAATTTATAATGAAGCCGTAATATTGAAAAAAACTATTTCTTTACCTGAAAACAGCCTCACCCAGAATTTCAGCAAACATGACGCCTACCCTATCTTGTAGAGAATAAAAAATTGAGTAAACCAGGCGATTTTTAAAAAAATCGTAGGACCAGTTTTTGAGAAAATTGCAAAAAAGTGAAAAATTACACGAATAAACTACCACTTCCGGTTGACCGATTTTGATGAAAATGTTCGTATCGGGTCCGGTAGTGGTATGTAACTTAAGTTTCAAGTTTCAAGTTCGTACGATGTTCCATTCTTGAGATATTCTGTACACACACACACACACACACACTCACGCACGCGCGCGCGCACGCACGCACACACACACACACACAGAGACCAATCGCTAAAAACATGTTTTTTGGGTTCAGGGGGTCTGAAAACATATAGATCCGGTGAAAACTCAATTTCGAAAAATCGACATGAAAACAATACTTTCCTTCCTATATATTCATATAGGCAAGAGAAAGTAAAAATAAGAAAGTATTTCACAAACACTATTTTAATACTATATTATAATTTACGCCTAATATTACTATATAAATTTTCTCTGAAATCAAAAAAAAAATTATTAGCAAAATAAATCGTATAAATTTCTTTTAGGAAAATTCTATTTGTGTATCACTTATCTTCATGAATAATATTGTTACATTAAATGCTATTACATCATTAAGAAATAAAAAATCAGGAAAATACTAGTAAATGTCCGTAATAAACGAGACACATGATTGCTACTTTTGCATAGAACAAAATCAATTAAAATATCAGTAACTAACCACAGTAATTATTAAGTAAATCAAAAAGAGAAGGAAATCTGTTTTATTCTCGTACCTGTACACCTGAAATTTATTTTATGACTACAGTAATTTTGTAAAATTAGTGCCGTAAAAAGTTAATCAGGTGCGAATTATATTTTTCAATAAATGATAGTTCTACTAGTAAAAATCTGGTGTGAAACACTCACACAACTTTCTCTTGCCAATGCAAATAATTTACAATATAATTTAACATTAGTAATAAAATATTAGAAATAAACAAAAAACTAACCTCAATAAACATAACCTTATTTTAATCATGAGTGAATGACGCAAAATGACAATCGAACTCAGTTTGGCTTTAAAATACGGAAAATCACGCTTTCACGCTAAACTAGGCTCTGTAGAGAAAAATGCTCTAAACAAAAGTTGTAGATCTTTTAATTTTTTATAAATTTAATTATATACACTTTTGTCGTAAAATGCATACTAAGACAAGACCGAAATGTTAAAAAAAAAACAGAAAATCGCAAATTACCGCTAAACTAAGCGTTATACAAAAAAATGTTTGAAACAGAAGTTGTAGGTTTTTAAATTCTCTACAACTTTTATTATATAAGTTTTTGCGCTAAAATTTATATTAAAGCCGTAATCTTAAAAAAACAACGTTTTTACGTGAAAACAGCCTCACCGAGAATTTCAGCAAACATGGCGCCTACCCTATCTTGTAGAGAATAAAAAATTGAGTAAAATAGGCGATTTTAAAAAAAATCGTAGGACCAGTTTTTGAGAAAATCGCAAAAAACTGAAAAATTATACGAATAAACTACTACTTCCGGTTGACCGATTTTGATGAAAATGTTCGTGTCGCGTCCGGTAGTGGTATGTAACTTAAGTTTCAAGTTTCAAGTTCGTACGATGTTCCGTTCTTGAGATATTCTGTTCACACACAGACACACACACACACACACACACACACACACACACACACACAGACACACACACACAGACCAATCGCTAAAAACATGTTATTTGGGTTCAGAGGGTCTGAAAACGTATAGATCCGGTGAAAACTCGATTTCGAAAAATCGACATGAAAACAATACTTTCCTTCCTATATATTCATATAGGCAAGAGAAAGTAAAAATACGCAACCTATAACTAAATAAGCAAATAAGCTTTACTGTCACGTAAAACAATTTCCATTTAAATAAATAAGTCAAAATTTGTAGTAGCGAATAAGAAGGTTCTGCGACTAACCAAGCAATCGCTTGGAGTGCCCAAGAAAACTGTGTGAAAACGTTTACCACAACAATCAAACATTACCTAAAATTAATTTTAAAACTTTTTTTATCCCTAATTTGTTTACGCCGCAATCTGTTTAATTTAAGAACAATGATAAACTTTATGACCCAACGATATCAGGTTAATGTGTAAATGAGATGTAATCTTGTCCAGACTCAGGCCGACCATTCCTGAGAGGGTGTGGTTAATTTAACTCCAACCATCAAAGTACACCCACAACCACTGTCTACTATACTTTTCACGGTTGATGAGCTCCGCTGTTTCACACATACAGGGTGATTCATGAAGTTCTCCCCCCACTTCTACAGCACATTGTACTAGTAAAAATAATGAAAAAATGTTATATAAACATAGGTCCGAAAACGCTTCGTTAGCGAGTTACAGCTAGCGAAAGATTTCGCCTGAATTCCTGGGCAAAGAGTAAAATAAAGCCATACTGAACTTTTGGAAAGGTTAATTAAGTAAGAAATGTCGTGGATTCTTATGTAATTTTACCTGATAAAGCTAATAAAATAGGTTTCAGAACTGTACCTGTAGTAGTTTTTGAGGGATTCACGGTTAAATGCAAAAAATTGGGGCACGAAACAATGTTTTTTTAAGTTTCATGTACAATAACTTTGTTAAATTGGTAATAAATACATAAATCAACAAACATTAATTGTAGAGAATTTAATTCTGAGAAAATTGATATAATCAAAGTCTAAAATAAAACAGAAATAAGTATCAAAAAATCGATTTTATTCAGTATAATACATTACTAGTTTTAAGCAAAATTAATCAGGTTGGGCCAACCGTACGCACCTTTTTATAATAGATGTTCGAAAATGAGGCCATCATTATCAATACATTTTGCAGCACGTTTGTGTATTGCTTTTGTTGCGTTTCTTAATTTTTCAGGGCTTCCCTGTATCTGCACAGCCGAATCCATAATACGGGCAATTAATTCATCACGAGAATTCACTTTTGTCTTGTATACAATGTCTTTCATCCATCCCCAGATGCAATAATCCAATGGAGATAGATCTGGGGATCTTGGTGGCCAAGGGTGAGGCCCTCCACGACCAATCCAGTGTCCAGGAAATTGATGATTTAAATAAGCAGAAACGGCACGTGAAAAGTGGGGAGGTGCTCCGTCATGCTGGAAGTACAAATTTTGTCTGAGACGTAAAGGAACATTCTCTAACAGCTGCGGCAACTCTTCTTGAAGGAAATGCAAATACAACTCAGCATTTAGGCGTCCAGGTAATATGAAAGGTCCAATCAGCCGATTGTGCAAAAGGCCACACCAGACATTGACGCTAAATCGGTGTTGAAAGTTCTGTTCCACTACCTCATGTGGATTTTCTTCTGCCCATGAGTGTTCATTGTGCAAGTTATTGACACCATCCCGAGTGAATTGTGCCTCATCCGTAAACAAAATACGCTTGTAGAGTTGATTATTAATATTCAAAAAGTTGCAAAACTCCAAGCGAAGCGGACCATCCCCTGGCTGTAGATGTTGAACCTTTTGTTTATGAAACGGATAAAATTTGTTTCGATTTAGTGACCTCCACACCGTTGACTGCGAAACTCCTATCCGCCTAGAAATACGTCGTGTACTTACACCTGGACTGCGATGAACAGCATTAATAACAATATCATCATCAAGTTGGACAGCTCGTTCATAATTGGTTCTAGTACTTGGTAGTGATCCTGTTTCCCGAAGAGTACGAAAAGTTCCTGAAATTGTTTTGGTATCTGGAATCCTCCTATTAGGGTAACGTAGTTCATATTCTACTACAGCAGCTCTAGCATTACCATTACAGTAACCCAAAATAAAAACCATATCAGCGTATTCCTCTGATGTAAATAAGTAAGGCATTTTTTCGCTGAATAAACAATCGAATTATAACTCACAAAAAAATTGCATTTAATAACACGATTCACAGAACCCGATCTCCTGCTGTAGCTTGCAAAACACCACTAATACACAGTTCTAACGTAACAGTACAGAATACCATTGTTGATCAGCTGTTATTCGTGCGTTACCAACTTAGAAATTAATAAAACAAAAAACTGCATTTCGATTATTAGTAAACAATAATTGGAAAATGTTTGCTTCATTTATTTTCGAACATTTAATGTAAATTTTTATTTAAAAAAAAATACAACGTAATAAAACATGATATTTTTATTTACAAACAAATTTATTTAACAGTTCATCTTGTTTTCTCAATTTATCTCATCATTAAGGAACAAACATTTTGTTTTTGTTTTATTTTAACTAAATACCGTACGGTATTTCTTTACAGATAGTAATGTATTATACTGAATAAAATCGATTTTTTGATACTTATTTCTGTTTTATTTTAGACTTTGATTATATCAATTTTCTCAGAATTAAATTCTCTACAATTAATGTTTGTTGATTTATGTATTTATTACCAATTTAACAAAGTTATTGTACATGAAACTTAAAAAAACATTGTTTCGTGCCCCAATTTTTTGCATTTAACCGTGAATCCCTCAAAAACTACTACAGGTACAGTTCTGAAACCTATTTTATTAGCTTTATCAGGTAAAATTACATAAGAATCCACGACATTTCTTACTTAATTAACCTTTCCAAAAGTTCAGTATGGCTTTATTTTACTCTTTGCCCAGGAATTCAGGCGAAATCTTTCGCTAGCTGTAACTCGCTAACGAAGCGTTTTCGGACCTATGTTTATATAACATTTTTTCATTATTTTTACAAGTACAATGTGCTGTAGAAGTGGGGGGAGAACTTCATGAATCACCCTGTATACACCAATCAGAACGTTCGCCATTTTTTACTTTCTCTTGCCTATATGAATATATAGGAAGGAAAGTATTGTTTTCATGTCGATTTTTCGAAATCGAGTTTTCACCGGATCTATACGTTTTCAGACCCCCTGAACCCAAAAAACATGTTTTTAGCGATTGGTCTGTGTGTGTGTGTCTGTGTGTGAACAGAATATCTCAAGAACGGAACATCGTACGAACTTGAAACTTGAAACTTAAGTTACATACCACTACCGGACCCGACACGAACATTTTCATCAAAATCGGTCAACCGGAAGTAGTAGTTTATTCGTATAATTTTTCACTTTTTTGCGATTTTCTCAAAAACTGGTCCTACGATTTTTTTAAAAATCGCCTGGTTTACTACATTTTTTATGCTCTACAAGATAGGGTAGGCGCCATGTTTGCTGAAATTCTGCGTGAGGCTGTTTTCACGTAAAAACATTTTCTTTTTAAGATTGCGGCTTTAATATGCATTTTAGCGCAAAACGTTATATAACAAAAGTTGTAGAGAATTTAAAATTCTACAACTTTTATTTCAAACATTTTTTTGTATAACGCTTAGTTTAGCGGTAATAAGCAATTTTCTGTTTTTTTCTCACGAAAACGTGAGAAAAATTGATTTTTTTAAACATTTCGGCCTTAGTATGCATTTTACGACAAAAGTGTATATAATTAAATTTATAGAAAATTAAAAGATCTACAATTTTTATTTAGAGCATTTTTCTCTACAGAGCCTAGTTTAGAGAGAAAGAGTGATTTTCCGTATTTCTAAGCCAAAATGAGGTTGATTTTCATTTTGCGTCTTTCACTCATGATTAAAATTAGGTTATATTTTTTGAGGTAAGTTTTTTGTTTATTTCTTATGTTTTATTACTAATGTTAGGTTTATTGTTAATTATTTTCACTGGCAAGAGAAAGTTGTGTGAGTGTTTCACACCAGATTTTTTTTTTTGTTTAACGTCCGGCTGTTCTGCAATTACTGCTAATGCAGACGGATAAACGTCTGCAGCGATGAACGTTGGTGAACGTTCGCCAGCGTTGTCAGATTGTACCTGACAAACAATACGCGCGCATGCATATAGGCCTAAGAGCCGCAATAGTTCACTCTCGTCCTGTGCCACTCTTAAATGCTTAACAATAGACCTAAGCGGTATTCTAGGTTACGTTCGAAAATCCGAACGAATCGGTAATCCGAACCACTTATGGGTCCCAAATGGTTCGGATTTTATATATTTTTACTTTCTCTTGCCTACATGAATATAACTTTTAAATTTTTCGAAATCAAGTTTTCACCGGATCTACACGTTTTCAGACCCCTGAACCCAAAAAACATGTCTAGCGATTGGTCTGGGTGTGTGTGTGTGTGTGTGTGTGTGTGAAGAAAATATCTCAAGAACGGAACATCGTACGAACTTGAAACTTAAGTTACATACTACCACCGAACCCGACACGAACATTTTCATCAAAATCGGTCAACCGGAAGTAGTAGTTTATTTGAGTAATTTTTCACTTTTTTACGATTTTCTCAAAAACTGGTCCAACGATTTTTTTAAAATTCGCCTGGTGTACTAAATTTTTTATCCTCTACGAGATAGGGCACGCGCCATGTTTGCTGAAATTCTAGGTGAGGCTGTTTTCATGTAAAAAAATTGTTTTTTAAGATTGCGGCTTTAATATGGATTTTAGCACAAAAATGTATAATATAATAAAAAGTTGTACAAAATTTAAAATCCTACAACTTTCATTTCAAACATTTTTTTGTATAACGCTTAGTTTAACAGTAATTAGCAATTTTCTGTATTTTTCTCACGAAAACGTGTGAAAAATCGATTTTTTTAAAGATTTCGGCCTTGGTATGCATTTTACGACAAAAGTGAATATTATCAAATTTATAGGAAATTAAAAGATCTACAACCTTTATTTAGAGCATTTTTCTCTACAGAGCCTAGTTTAGTGTGAGAGTGATTTTCCGTATTTTTAAGCCAAACAGTTGATTTTCATTTTGCGTCTTTCACTCATGATTAAAATTAGGTAAAGTTTATTGAGGTTTTTTTTGTTTATATCTAATGTTTTATTACTAATGTTAGGTTTATTGTTAATTATTTGGCATGGGAAAGTCTTGTGAGTGTTTCCCACCAGATTTTTTTGTGCTGTGATTGTGGAAACTAAAATTCTGTAAAAAGGTATTTCGGGAGTCTGTCTTCAAATTTTTTTATTAACATTAAACAAGATAGGGTCGGTAACTCTTTTTAATGGAAGGGGAGGTTACTATCTTCAAATTGTTTAGAAAAACGTTTTTGCTATTTTGGTAAATCAAATTAATTCTGAACAAAATAGTGTATTTACTTTAATAAAAACTAATTTTTTTACGTCAATAAATAAATAAACTTTAAAATTTCGTTCAAGAATTGAGATATATTACCTACAATTTTTTAATTACTTAGAAATTTGTTTTCTAGAGTTTTGTACACTAAAAATGTAAAATACTGGGTCCAGAATATTACAAAAATATTTTATTACTTTATTAATGAAAATGTCAACTATTACTAGACATTCATTTTTTTGAAGAAAAATACCGTTGATTACAAAATCATGGTACTTAAGAATGGAGGTTTCGCTTCAATTTTATTAAAAATTTATGAAAATATGAATTAAACTAGTGGTTTTGAACACACACCTTGATTTTAGGGGATGAGAGTAAAATTTTAAATAATATTTATTCATGATTCAACAGAAAAAATTGCTACATTTCACAAAAGTTTTTCACTAATTAAAAAAAATCAGGTGTGAAACACTCATCCAGCTTTCTCTTGCCAATGCAAGTAATAAACAATAATCCTAACATTAGTAATAAAACATTAGAAATAAACAAAAAACTAACCTCAATAAACATAACCTAATTTTAATCATGAGTGAAAAACGCAAAATGAAAATCAACCTCAGTTTGGCTTAAAAATACGGAAAATCACTCTTTCACGCTAAACTAGGCTCTGTAGAGAAAAATGCTCTAAATAAAAGTTGTAGATCTTTTAATTTCCTATAAATTTGATAATATTCACTTTTGTCGTAAAATGCATTTTAAGGCCGAAATCTTCAAAAATAAATCGATTTTTCACTCGTTTTCGTGAGAAAAAAACAGAAAATTACTAATTACTGCTAAACACAGCGGTGTACAAAAAAATGTTAGAAATAAAAGTTTTAGAATTTTAAATTCTCTACAACTTCCGTTACATAAATTTTCGCGCTAAAATGCATATTAAAGTCGTAGGGTCTAATCTTAAAAAAAGTATTTTTTTACGTGAAAACAGCCTGACCAAGAATTTCAGCAAACATGGGGCCTACCCTATCTTGTAGAGCATAAAAAAATTTAGTAAACCAGGCGATTTTTAAAAAAATCGTAGAACCCGTTTTTGAGGTTAAAAATTATAAGTAAGATTTCTCACATAGTAATTAATTTTTACACTAATTTAACGTAATAACTAAACACTTAATTAAAAGAAATCATGTAGGAAAATTTAAAGGTAAAATATTGTAATAAAAGAAAACGAAATAAATTTTAATATTTAATCAAAACAATAAATAAATAAATAAATAATGAACATCTTACCCAAAACAATTGAATAATATTCACATTAATTAAAATTTAAAGAACAAAAAATTCACAATATAAAAAAATCAAAATTTAATACATATACCGCGTCTGTGGATTTCTAGTGTATTTCCGATCTTTAGTAATATACAATCCATAACCGGTGCTATGTAAAGAATCCATGACATCACAATTACGTTTCAAATTGGCCACATCTCTTTTAAGAATATTAACATCGTTATTAAAATCTCTGATATCGGCTTCGGTATGTTTAACATTCGGAACGGCACTACGGATGTATTTTTTAAGTTGATCGAAATCGTCTTGACGACGGAAATATTCGTCCAATGAAGTTGATTTAGACATATCGATTAACAAAAAATAAATAAAAAAATAATTAAATAAAAAAATACTATTGAAATATAATTAACGTAAATTCGAATATAATATTAATAAATTTTCGTATCGTGAAAAGTTTACAGAAGAAAAACAACAACTTTCTTCTTGTGAAGTTCAGTTGAAACTAACTAAACACATTTGACGTCTGTCTAGTGGAAAGATATTAGTAACTGGTCTATATATATATTTTATATAACACAGCGAATATTATTAAAGAAGTCGAAGAATAAAAATAAATTTACACGAACACACACATGTAAATAGATACAGAAATAAAATTTGAATACAAGGACAAGAATGTTATGTGTATTTTGGATAAAATAGCATGAGAAGTTATGTCGTCATTCGTTTTGAATACAGCGGTTCAACGAATATTAAAAATGTATTTTTAGATTATTTAACTTACACAAAATGCTCTCTGTATTGAATATGTACGTACTTAAATTAGGGATAAAATGTGGGGGAGGGGTATTATTAAATAACGATAAAAATGTGTGTGGAAGATAGAGAGGATGTTATGAGAATTCATTTTTATGAACGTGTTTTATTTTCGTCTATTTTAAGATGAAAATAAATCGGGTAGCAAACCAAACTGATTTTCTCGAGCGTACAAAATACATGTATACGATTCCGTTAATCCGAAAGAATTGGGACCAGAAACTTGTAAAACATTACTTTTTTTACTTTATTTAACGTCGCATCAACTACAACGGTCATTAGCGACGACGTTGGGGATGTAACTTTTGTACAATGGAGGATGAAATGATTTTTTGTAACGTATGAAAATATGCCGTGCCTTAGTGGGATTCGAACCCAGGACCGCATGATGAGAGGCGAGCACGTTACCAACTACGTCATTGCGGGCGGCAGAACATTACTTAATTATTACTTATGTTTACAACCAGTTGTCTTTGTAATTGTTAATTTTTATCTACGCCCGACGGAAAAAAAGGAGGTGTTAAAAGTTAAACGTGTGTACCTGTGTCTGTGTCATCCCAAACGGATGAACCGATTTTATTTTAGTTTTTTTGTTTGAAAAATGACTTGATCGAGAATGGTCTTAGCTATGATTCATCAAAATTGGTCGACTGGAAGTAGTACAGTAGTACATTCGTGCGATTTTTAACTTTTTTATGATTTTATGAAAAAACGGCTCCTAAGATTTTATTAAATATCGCCTCATATACCACATTTTTAAGTATAAGGTTGGGTATGCGCCATGTCAGCTAAAATTCTTAGAAGGAGCTCTCGTTGAAAAAACTAAGTTCTTTTTAAGATTGTGGCCTTAATATACATTTTAGGGCAAAAAAGTATATAATCAAAGTTGTAGACATTAAAAAAAACCTACCATGTTTACAAACATTTCTTCGCACAACGCTTAGTTTAGCTGAAATTGATGATTTTTTTGTTTTTTCTTGAAAAGCTGTACAAAAATGTCTTTCGGTAATACTATATAAAGTTTAAAATATATAAAATAAAAATTAAATTTAAAAAACCCTTAAAAAGTAAAAAAAAATAATGTGTATTGGCCCTTTACGTTGCGTCGGGGGACCATTAAGTTAGAAGAAGGTTGGCATTTGTAGAGTGGAAAGTAGATGCTTTTCAGAGGGCCCGACATGCTGATAAGCATACTTTTTTCACTCAGTGATAAAGGCAATGGTAAACCACCTCACTCCTCGTTTTACTTGGTAAAGCCTCTAGAGGTTCAAAATGCCGGCCGCATTGGCGTAGCTGGTAACGTGCTCGCCTCTCATCATGCTGTCTTGGGTTCGAATTCCATTCAGGCACGGGATATTTTCATACGTTACAAAAAATTCATTGTATCCTTCACCGTCTGCATTACAGTAATTGCAGAACAGTCGGACGTTAAAAAAAATCTGGTGTGAAACACTCACACAACTTTCTCTTGCCAACACAAATTATAAACAATATAGCCTAACAATTAGTAATAAAACATTAGATTAAAACAAAAAACTAACCTCAATAAACATAACCTAATTTTAATCATGAGTGAAAAACGCAAAATGAAAATCAACCTCATTATATAAATTTCTGCGATAAAATGCATATTAAAGCCGTAATCTTAAACGAACAATTTTTTTATGTGAAAACAGCCTCACCAAAAATTTCAGCAAACATGGCGCCTACCCTATCTTGTAGAGCTTAAAAAATTGAGTAAACCAGGCGATTTTTAAAAAAATCGTAGGACCAGTTTTTGAGACAATCGCAAAAAAGTGAAAAATTACACGAATAAACTACTACTTCCGGTTGACCGATTTTGATGAAAATGTTCGTGTCGGGTCCGGTAGTGGTATGTAACTTAAGTTTCAAGAGTCAAGTTCGTACGATGTTCCATTCTCGAGATATTCTGTTCACACACACACACACACACACACACACAGACCAATCGCTAAAAACATGTTTTTTTGGGTGCAGGAGGTCTGAAAACGTGTAGATTCGGTGAAAATTCGATTTCGAAAAATCTACAAACAATACTTTCCTTCCTATATATTCATATAGGCAAGAGAAAGAAAAAACAACAAAAAAAATTGAGATTTAACTAGCCTTTCGTGTGATCACGTAACCAACAACAACTGTGTTACTAAATAAAAGAAGAGAACACCTACCCTAGGACATGGCTTTTATCCATAGTTGGGTAGGTCAATTTCCTCCACCTCGTACATTGCCAATTGTTTTAAATACATCATAACTTTTTGAAACAATATCTATGGAAATAATTGTAAAAAAATATGAAAATAAAGTTTTATTATTATTTTTAATTCCAAAAACCTATCAGATTGGTTGAGAAAACCTTATTTTCAATTTCAAAACCAAATCACACATAATTCTACTAAAAACACTTTGTTTAGTTTCAAAGGGTCAAATAAATATGACGATCAATTGAAATTCAGGTATATTTAATTTTGCCCGATCGCAATACTTTTTCACTCCAAACTAAATTGTAAAAATCATAGAATTATTTTTGGATAGGTGGTAGGGAAGATTATTGCAATAACGCAAATGGCTGTCCAACCAATAACAATAAACGACTGTTATGATGCAACGGAAAACGTTACTTAAGCCAAATACTTATTCAGACAGGTATATTTAAACCTACGATACATTTATAACGGGAAGTTACGTTATTAAAGATTAACTTACGTCAAATATTACATATAATGTATTTATTTTTATTAATAATATTATACAGATGCTTATAACAGAAAGGTAGACTGTTCAATTATTTGCGATCAATCTATTAGTTCCAAGGGTACAGAAAAATAGTTTTGTTTCTTATCACATAATCAGCTAATTATATGACTGAAGCATTTAAGAATAGAAAAGGTAGAGGTCTAAAAGACATTAGTCAGAGCTATCTACTCTGAGTGTAATGAATTTTCATCATTATACAGCCACACCCGATGGTGAATGAAGTGAAGGTGTCATTTGCAGGGTGGAAAGTATTTGCTTTTCAGAGAGTCCCATATGCTGATAAGCGTACTTTTCCACTCAGTGAGGAATGCACTGATAAACCACCTCACTCCTAGTTTTACTTAGTAAAACCTCTACAGGTTCAAACCAGTCTTTCGGCTGATGACCTAAACAACGAGGTTGAATTGGGAACCTTCTCTCCCTCAACCTGTCATGCCAACAGTTAATTATTATTTACTTTCACATTTGTTGGTTGTTTTTTTTTTGTTTTACGTCTGACTGTTCTGCAATTTCTGCTAATGCAGACGGTGGATAATATAATGAAAATGAGTGTTGAAAAAATACCAGACCTGGCCAGGAATCGAACCCGGGACATTTGCTGGTTGTGATATAATATACATTTGCAAATTCCGATTAACAAATTTAAAAAAAAACAGTAAGCATTTTAGGGCAAAAGTCTATACAATCAAAGTTATAAACAATTAAAAAAACTACAACTTTTATTTTTAGCATCTTTTTCTACAGAGCTTAGTTTAGCGTCAACTAGTGATTTTCAGATTTTTTTTTAATTCTACAAAACTCGATTTTCATTTTGCGCCAAGTAGATGTTTTTCAGAGAGCCAAGCATGCTTTTCCATTCAGTGAGGAAGGCAATGGTAAACAAACTCACTCCACGTTTTACTTAGTAAAGCCTCAAGAGATTCCAAGCAGCCTTTCGGTTGATGACCTTAACACAGAATTTTCTATTTACATTAAAAGTCTACTTATGTGACTGAAGCATTTAAGAACAGAAGAAGTAGAGGTGTAAAAGACACTACCCGTAGTTCAATTATAAATTCAAAAGGCTGTACTTGGCACAATACTGTTGAAAAAATTCACGGTTCAGTCGAAAAATCATTACCCTACCTTTAAGTGGAGCCAAAATAGCACTTATAAAAAATGGTAGGTATATTAAAACGGAACCCAGGATTTTACTTTTAAAATATTTACATTATAGTGAAAACTGTGATCTTTCAACATACTTTTAAACCTAGATTTTTTACGTAAAGCCTGGATAGCACACTAAAAGAAAACTGGATACTTTTTATGCGTGAATTGCTGTATTTCCGACAAATTTTTGAATACAAAAAATTTAAGTCAAACGAACCAACGCAGAAAAGAACAGGATTTAAAATGCTGTAGCGTTAAAAATTTTCCGTTCAGTAGTTTTTGAAATAAAGCTCTTCAAACACAACGGATTTAATTTGTGGCGGGCTTTATAGTTTCCATTTATCTTAATTTATTCGATGTAAACATTTAAAATTATTTCTAAAATTTTCAATTGTATTAAAAACTAGATGAAAAACAGATCCAGAAATATAGATTTCACATGGAACATACATTCCGTTAGGATTAGTAAAAACTAACTTACATAAGCCAAAATATAGATCAAAAGTATTTATTTATTTTTAACAATAGAAGAAAGAACATATGTATAATTACTTTTGAAAGTTATCCAAATTAAAAGACGTGCAAAAAAGAAAATAACGTATAAACAAGACGGAAAGACATTGTACATATTGCGAATCCTCGAAAAAACAGTTATGCCTAACTAAATTAAATCGAATATTTACAAACAAAACTACAGGCGGCCTCCATAGCACAGTGGTAGCGCGCTAGCCTCCAACACGGAGGTCCTGGGTTCAATTCCAAACCAGGGTCTGGAAATTTTCTCAAGTTAAAACCCACCGTTACATGTGCCACCATAGTCGCTAATGACCGAGCTGCTGATGCGATTTACAGAAGAATGAAGAACCACAACATTGTATTATACATTGCAACACGCCACTTACAATCAAACACATAATCACAGACTGCCAAACTACACACAATCCACACGAAGAGTATTCAAAATTAACAACATTTTAGCACTTATTTTGTAGACAAAGTAGCGGTTCATAACACAATAAATTTTTTAAAATTTAACAAAATTTCAGATTTGATATAATTGTAATCATCGTTAAAACATCGTTATTTTTCATTGTGTCATTCTATTTTTTAGTTTTTATTTCTTTGTTATCTAAATTTTAATTGAACTTAACTAATTTTTCATTATGTATTTATATAACGTATCATGTAATTATCATGTATTTATATGTAACGTGGTCGCTAATAACCTCGTAGTCGATGCGACCTTAAATAAACAATAAAAGAAAATCATTACTGTTAAATTTATGGCTAATACAATAACCGTTCTTTAATTTGGCACGATTTCGGACCGTTGTAACAAATAATACTCTTTTAAAATTTCTATGATATATCTGTACCCAAAACAGTCAGGTGGAGTGTTAAATTATTTGCACTCGATCTGCTAGTTCCAGGGCTACAAAAAATAGTTCTGTATTTTATCACACGGTCACCCAATTATATGATTGAAGCATTTAACAACAGAAGAAGTAGAGGTGTAAAAGACACTAGTCAGAGATATCTCCTCTGAGAGTAATGATTATCATTATATAGCCAGACCCTACGGTAAATGAAGTGAAAGTGTCATTTGGAGGGTGGAAAATAGATACTTTTCAAAGGGCCTAACGAGCTCATAAGCATACTTTTACATTCAGTGAGGAAGGCATAAGTAGACCACCTCACTCCTCTTCGTAGGAATACGCCTTTTCAGTGTATACACTACATAGAAGCGATAAAACAAAACAAAAGTTGAAGGTAGCAAATTGGATAGAAGAGAAAAAGGGAAGTTGACTAAGGTTAAAGGAATCGTTCAAGAGATGAGAGAATAGCAAGAAAATATGTTTAGAGAAATTTAATAATACAATGCCTTTAGGATAACCTAATGAAGAGATATCAAATAACGAAAGAAAAATTGAAGTGCACGGTAAAGAGCGAGCGTATATATAAAAAGGCTATACTGCACGATAAAGTAGTTTAACCGAAAGCTAAACTTGGAAGCTCAAAAAAAAAAAATGAAATAGAAATTTTTCATTATACAAAATAAATTCCACATCCTTATATGTTTAAAAAAACGTATCTTGTCTTTGAATTCACACTTCAGAAATGTTGGTGTGTTTTATCGCATTTTATCCACAACTATATTAGATTATAAGCTACCATTGATACGTACAATGAAAAAAAGGTTGTGTGAAATAATCACAAGACTTTCTACTGCCAATACAAATAATGAACAATATAATCGAATTTTAATCATGACTGAATGAAGAAAAATTAAAATCAATTTCTAGAACTTGCCGGCCGCATTGGTGCAGTTGGTAACGTCTCGCCTCTCATCATGCGGTCCTGGGTTTGAATCCCACTCAGGCACGGCATATTTTCATACGTTATAAAAAATCATTTCATCCTCCATTGTACAATAGTTACACCCCAAAGTCGTCGCTAATGACCGTTGTAGTTGATGCGATGTTAAATAAATAAATTAAAAAAAAAAAATGTCTAGTACCAAAAATACAGTCTGTTGAAATTCTTGAGGGCTGTGCTCTTGTGGTAAAAATTATTTTTAAAGATTGCCACTCCATACAACGTTCACACTTCGCTGTGTTGACTGCCCATCTGTATTTGTGCAAACCAGCTATTACCTACGGTAGATAAGAGTAAATACGGTGTGGCAAAGATTTCATTGCCCCTTACGGAGAGGAGCAGAATCTGTCCGCTACTAGCCTTCTCAATAACACTTCATTATGTACCAATTCCAGTGTACTAGTTAGTAGTAGTAAATAGTGAAATGTTATTGAGAAGGCTAGTAGCGGGCCGATTCTGCTCCTCTCCGCAAGGGGCAATCAAATCTTTGCTTCATATTACTGTCTGTCTATAACTTGATGGCCTCCCGCAGAGAGGAGCAGAATCGGCCCGCTGTACATTTCAGACTGAAAATATTTGTATTCATTAACAGATAAACCTCACGATTACCTGTTCATCAACGATTGCTTATCTACAAGCACCTTTTAAGACCCATTTTGCATTACGGTTCCCAAATATTTGACCTTGAAAAACCTTCAAATATTCAACGCATTCAATCAATACAGTCCAAGACACTGAGACTGAAAGCCCAAGCAACCTTTTACGTAAAAAACAATATTTTATACAGATTTTCGTTTACCAACTGTTCAATACTACATTGTAAAACTCTACAAAAGATTACACGACAAAGTACATGGAGATGCTTATCCACCGGTCCAAGCACTAATCACACCACATCTACCACACAAACTAACGACGACTTAAAAGACGTCGGAAAAATCTTCTAAATTAAAATGAAATGAATAACTAACATAGAACTTGCCGCTACAAAATCAACGAGATACCTGGAGGAGGTTGAATTCTGCCCATAACAGATAGGTGGAGGGTCAAATTATTTACACACAACTGTCCTTTGCAGAATAAATAGTTCTGTTTCTTATACATGTTCAGCCAATTAAATGACTGAATCATTTAAGAACAGAAGAGGTAGATTTTTATTTTTTTTAGTTTAACGTCCGACTGTTCTGCAGTTACTGCTAATGCAGAGACGGTGAAGGATGAAATAAGTTTTTGTAACGTATGAAAATATGCCGTGCCTAAATGGAATTCGAACCCAAGACCGCATGATGAGAAGCGACACGTTAAGAGGTAGGGTGTAAATAACACTAATCAGAAATATATCCTCTAAAAGTAATGAATTTCATTATACAGCCAAACCCTGTTGAGATTGAAGTAAAGTTGTCATTTGCAGATTGGAAAATATTTGCTTTTCCGAGAGTCCGGTATGCTGATAAGCGTACTTTTCCACTCAGTGAGGAATGCACTAATAAACCACCTCACTCCTAGTTTTACTTAGTAAAACCTCTACAGGTTCAAACCAGCCTTTCGGCTGATAACCTAAACAACGAGGTTGAATTGGGAACCTTCTCTCCCTCAACCTGTCATGCCAACAGTTAATTATTATTTACTTTCACATTGTTTTTTTTTTGTTTGACGTCTGACTTCTGGAATTTCTGCTAATGCAGACGGTGGATAATGATAATGAAAATGAATGTTGAAAAAATTCCAGACCTGGCCGGGAATCGAACCCGGGACATTTGCTGGTTGTGATATAATATTTACATATGAAAATTCCGATTAATAAATTTAAAAAAAAGATCAGTAAGCATTTTAGGGCAAAAGTCTATACAATCAAGATTATAAATAATTAAAAAAACTACAACTTTTATTTTTAGCATCTTTTTCTACAGAGCTTAGTTTAGCGTCTGTACTAGTGATTTTCAGATTTTTTTAAAATTCTACAAAACTCGATTTTCATTTTGCGCCAATCATTCATGATAAAAATTAAATTACTATGTTTATCGTTATTTCCATTGGCAAGAGAAAGTCGTGTGTGTTTCACATCAGATTTTTTTTTTAATATTTCGAAATTTGGTACCTTCAATAACCGCTTCGAACAGTTATAAATGTGTAAAAAAAAATACAGTTAACTACCCGAAATGACTAAAATCAGTTACGGTGGTTAATTCAACAGAATTATTACAACAGATGGTAATAAAAACAATACGCTAATTATGACTTTTTATAATTTTTATTTAACTTCATCCCAACAAATTAAAAGCACCGCTATTATTTTATTCTTGGTATTGCAAATATAAAATAATTAATAACACAAGTTAATTGAATTGTTTACAAACGTTTTGAAATTGTTTAAGCAATTATTAACTCATTACCATATATAATTAACAATTTGTAAAGAAAATATAGTCATTTATAATTTTAGGTGTGATTTTTTTTAAAATTATTGTATAGGTAAATAAAATTTCCGCCCACACTGCACGCGGCCTTATGTTAACCTTCGGAAGGGTTGCATTAAATTCAGTTCACAAAGAGGATTGGGTGAATAAATTTATTATTACTATAAGAATGTACATACTAATTTTTAGAACTTAACATATTCAGTGCTAGATACTCGGCTAGCGCGTCATCGGTAGGTGTTACCGCCAGGCTGCCGTCTCACCTAGCGGGTTCTGTTTTGTTATCATTTTTAGTAATTCCGGAGGGACACCGCCTGTGAGATATCAGTTTGTTGCTATTATATATCCTCAGAAAGGGTTTTTCTTTGTAAAAGTGCATTTCGTTTTTGAATTTTCGTCATACGATCTTATAACCTCGTATAGTATACTCGATCAGTATTTTTTTACTTTCTCTTGCCTATATGAATATATAAGAAGGAAAGTAGACTATTGTTTTCATGCCGATTTTTAGAAATCGAGTTTTCACCGGATCTACACGTTTTCAGACCCCCTGAACCCAAAAAACATGTTTTTAGCGATTGGTCTGTCGTGTGTGTGTGTGTGTGTGTCAGTCTGTGTGTGTGTATACAAAATATCTCAAGAACGGAACATAGTACGAACTTGAAACTCAAGTTACATACCACTACCGGACCCGACACGAACATTTTCATCAAAATCGGTCAACCGGAATTAGTAGTTTATTCGTGTAATTTTTCACTTTTTTACGATTTTGTCTATTCTATTATGTCTATCTATTCTATTATTATGTCTATCTATTCTATATGTCTATTCTATTGATTTTGGTCCTACGATTTCTTTTAAAATCGCCTGGTACATTTTTTTACTGCAAAAATGTATATAATAAAAGTTGTAGAGAATTTAAAATTCTACTAATTTTATTTCAAACATTTTTTTGTAAAACTCTTAGTTTAGCGGTAATTAGCGATTTTCTTTTTTTCTCACGAAAACGTGTGAAAAATCGATTTTTTAAGATTTTGACCTTAGTATACTTTTTACGACAAAAATGTATATAATCAAATTTATAGGAAATTAAAAGATGTACAACTTTTATTTAAAGCGATTTTTTTGTACAATCCCTAGTTCAGCGCGAAAGAGCGATTTTCCGTATTTTTAAGCAAAACAGGTCGATTTTCATTTTGCGTCTTTCACTCATGATTAAAATAAGGTTATGATTTTTTAGGTTAGTTTTTTGTGTATTTCTAATGTTTTATTACTAATATTAGGTTTATAGTTAATTATTTGCATTGGCAAGAGAGAGTTGTGCCAGAGACAACTCTTGAGAGTTGGCAAGAGAGATTTTTAACGGGTTTTCAGGTACAGTTGAAGCCGTGAATTTGCAGGTATCGATTCAAAATAGCTTACACTTTTAGATTTACTTTAAAAGTATGGTTTTGTAGTTTAAAATTATACAAGAAATTACGCGTAAATGAGTAAAGGTAAGTGTAAAAATTCAAACAAGAAATGCATTTATTATAACAGGCGAAAATAAGCCAAAAAAAAACATGGAATTGTTTACTTTGTCACCGGATGGCGACGTTATGTGGCAACCTTATTATTTTGGTGGCCCTGAAAAGGGCCGTTTAAGCGGTGGTCGTCTTGGAGAGGGGTTGGTCGTAGTCGTCGTGGCGGTCGAGGAGCTGGGCGACACGGCGTGTCGTCGTCCAGCGGAGACGTCATCTTCTTCCCTCGCAGTAGTGCGTCGATGGCTGCTTCGGTGGGTCCGGTGGGCGTAAGGCTCGGTCGAGGGACCGCTGTGGGCATCGCTCGCGTCAGCGGACGATGACGGTCCGGTCGACGGGTCGGCGAGCGGAAGCAGCATCTTCTCTTTTGCGGGGTCGTCGATTAGTTCTCGCTGGAGTCCGGCAGCCGTGTGCCGGGGTGGACGTCTTGTCGTTGTCTGGATCGGAAGCGACGAGCCGGCGTGGTGAAAGCGGAACCCGAAGAGAGACGGCTCGGCTACCAGGTTCAGGCCTAGCCTTGCCTCAGCGGCAGTTGGGTCCCCACTGCGCGCGGTATGGTGGCCCCCAGAGCCCCGCAGTGTCGGGTCGGCGTAGGTCGTCCGCCGTTAGCGCGGCCGAGGCGGCTCTCTCCGGGCCGGCGAAGGCTGACCGGTGCGGGAATGTAGCGTCCGCCACCGGTAGCGTAGACCAGGGATGGTGCGTCTGGTCTCGGCTGGGCTCATCCTCTTCTGTCTTTATGTGAAGCTGTCGGTGTCTTGATTAGAATTGAATCCGCCGGCTCAGTGCAGCGCTCTTTATATAGCTGCCGAGAGCGCTGTTGTAGAGAGCTGCGACTGGCTTGGCCTTGATGACAAAGGGCTTTGCGGTGGGGAGGCGAAAGCTTTGTCGCTATGCCGTCACAGGCCGGAAGAACTATTGAAGCCGGCAACATAGTAAATGATTAATTAGAAGGGGTGGCGGTGACAACTTTTATGTTATTAGCAAACACAAATCCATGTATAGGTCGCAAATAAACTAAATCTATGAAAAATAATTTAACGTAAGTTATAGGCTCTACATAATGTAAGCGGAGAACACTCTGCACGAGTAATCAGCCCGACGGGAGAGATATCTCATAATTGCTCAGCATTGAATGTGCTGATATTTTTACTTTCTCTTGCCGATATGAATACATAGGAAGGAAACTATTGTTTTCATGTCAATTTTTCGAAAACGAGTTTTCACCGGATATACACGTTTTCAGACCCCCTGAAACCAAAAAAGACATGTTTTTAGCGATTGGTGTGTGTGGTGTGTGTGTGAACAAAATATCTCAAGAACAAAACATCATACGAAGTTAAAACTTGAAACTTTAGTTAGGTACCAATGGTCTACCTGACACGAACATTTTCATCTAAATCTGTCAACCTGAAGTAGTAGTTTATCGTGTCATTTTTCAATTTTTGCTATTTTCTCAAAAACGGCTTTTTGAGGAGGATAGAATCTTTTGTAATTTGGTGTTATAGGAAGATGTTAAAGATTAGGTGGATGGACAAAATAAGTAATTTAGAGGTTCTTAGGTGAGTGGATGAAAAAAGACGTAGGCCTACATGGAAGCATCTTACCAGAAATAGAGATAGGCTAGTGGGGCATATCTTAAGACATCCAGGTATTGGTCTATCAATAATGAAGGGTAATATTGAGGGAGTGAATTGAGGGAGGAGGTAAAGATTACAATACTTAAAGTAAATTACAAAAGATGTAGGATGTTACAGGTATGTAGATATGAAACGACTTGCGCAAGATATAACAGCCTGGAGATTGCATCAAACCAGTCGAGAGACTGATGACAAAAAAATCTGGTGTGGAACACTCACACAAATTTCTCTTGCCAATGCAAATAATTAACAATATAATCTAACATTCGTAATAAAATATTAGAAATAAACAAAAAACTAACCTCAATAAGCATAAATTTTAATCATGTATGAAAGACGCAAAATGAAAATCGACCTCAGTTTGGCTTAATAATACGGAAAATAACTTTCACTCTAAACTAGGCTCTGTAGAGAAAAATTCTCTAAACAAAGTTGAACATCTTTTAATTTCCTATAATTTTGATTATACACTTTTATGGTAAAATGAAACAACAAAATCTTAAAAAATTTAAGGCCGTAATCTAATAAAGCCGTAATCTTAAAAACACAATTTTTTACGAACAGCCTCACCTAGAATTTCAGCAAGGATGGAGCCTACCCTATCTTGTAAAGCATAAAAAATTTAGTAAACCAGGCGATTTTTAAAAAAAATTGTAGGACCAGTTTTTAAGAAAATCGCAAAAAAGTGAAAAATTACACGAATAAACTACTACTTCCGGTTGACCGATTTTGATGAAAATGTTCGTGTCGTGTCCGGTAGTGGTATGTAACTTAAGTTTCAAGTTCGTACGATGTTCCGTTTTTGAGATATTCTATTCACATACACACAGACCAATCGCTAAAAACATGTTTTTTGGGTTTAGGGGGTCTGAAAACATGTAGATACGGTGAAAAATCGATTTTGAAAAATCGACATGAAAACAATACTTTCCTTCCTATATATTCATACAGGCAAGAGAAAGTAAAAATACACAATTCCGTTAAATTTTCGTAAAAACAGAAACAAGTTATAGTATTTAAAAATTTGTAAAAGTTTTAATGGGTAAAATATTTCTAAAGGAATGAATCCTAGATAAGAATCATCAAAACGTTGACACATAAACTAATAATACACATCAAAGAAGCGAAGAGGGCAACGACCAATTACAACCTAGAAGTAAAAATAAAATAAAAAACTAAATCAAACAATTGTTTCATTTGAATTTGAACACATAATTAAATCCGGAGATGAAATAACATTAACAGGACCAAATCATTACCTACGTTAACAAATTTGGCAACATTTAAAATAATTTTTTTTTTAATTTATAAAATTAATTATGTAAGGGACAAATGGAATAATATTCTTGGAAAATACAACAACGAATTAAATTTAAAATTAACGGATATATGTAACACATAAAGGTATGTTATACTCGAGCAGTGTTCCAAAGAATATTTGGCTACAAGAAACGAGAAACAAAAAAAAAATCAAAATCAGAGGTTGAGGCCAACAGAATTGAAACCCAGACACAGGGGTGCCAGAACAATAATACGTGTCTTTGTGTTTAGTTATTTAGAATGTTTAGATTTACACACACATAAGCATTAATAGATACTTACTGTGAAGTCGACGTTTGTATTGGTGTACTATCACCATTTCTTGTAATTTGGCTAGGAGCCATTAAAACGCTTTTACTCTGAGTTATATAACTTTTAAAAATTTTGCTGCAATATAGAGCAATTTTATAATAACTAATTAAATAAATCACTATTGAATTCGATAAAATATTTCAGAGGGAAAAAAATTTGTTAAGAGCCAACGTTAAGAATAGACAACGAATAACAAAAAGAATTCCATCACAATTCTTTAGTTAAGTATAACATTGGTATGTTCCAATATCAGACTCCTCTCTCAATGACACCAGTGGTTGATTCAGCATCAAGTTTGAGGGGGTCTGGAATACCCCCAGAAGAGCGGGAGTGTCCGGGGGTCCTCCCCCTGCAAATAATTTTAAAACTTAAAAATTAATTAATTATAGACGAATAAATAAAATTAATTTTACACACCTTAAAAGCACGTTTTTGTGAATTTCTGAGCATAAAATTTCATGACCCCTGCGACCCCTCTCCTAAATCCACAAATGTACTTAACGTTCTTTTAAGAAACATCAATAAAATATCTGCCCATAACAGACTGGTGGAGTGTCAAATTATTTACACTCAATCTGTTCGTTGCAGGGCTAAAATAAATAGTTCTGTTTCTTATCACACGGTCAGCCAATTAAATGACTGAATCATTTAAGAACAGAAGAGGTAGAGGTGTAAAAGACACTAATCAGAGTTATCTCCTCTGAAAGTAATGAATTTCATTGTACAGCCAGACAGTGAGGTGAATGAAGTGAAGGTGTCATTTACAGAGTGGAATTTAGTGAAGGTGTCATTTACAGAGTGTGCTTTTCAGAGGGCCCGGCATGCTGATAAGCGTACTTTTCCGCTCAGTGAGGAAGGCAATGGTAAACCACCTCACTCCTCGTTTTACTTAGTAAAACCTCTAGAGGTTCAAACCAGCCTTTCGGCTGTTGACCTAAACAACAACAATAAAATATACAATACTTATCTATTGAGAAATAGAACCCGTCATTAAATTCAGAAAAATTTATTTTTTACAAAAGCATTTTAAAAAACATAAACTTGTAAAAAGTATCAGCACTTTTAATATCTGACGTATAATTTTTGTTATAAGTTACCTTCGTTTTACACGGGGGCTACGCCCTATCTAATAATATATATAACGAAAAATATATGTGTCAAAAGGTTAAAAGGAGTTATATTTTGTTGAAATATTCATGAGCGTAATTTCATTTCATAATGGGTAAGGACTAATGAAATATTTTAAACATCATACGAAAGTTGTGGCTATAGTTTACATTCAATTGCATGATACATATAATAATGTTGCGGTCCATAATTTACCACTTCAGTCGCTGTTGGTGCTTCTACTACTGCCAGTGCCACCATGTTAAAAGGTCAAACGAATTGGTATTTAAATGAACGCGACTGTCATTGTAATAATTAGTAGTACAATTACAACAAATATTTATTTATACACAACTCAGTTGAATAGTCATCTGAAATATGGCTGGATCGTTTCAGTTATTATCTATTTCTTTCCACAATTTTTAATTTAGTTTACTATATTTATATAAAAACTGTTTTATTTTAAGTTTATTTAAAGCCCCATCAACATCTTGGTCTTTAGTGACCAAGAACTTGTAATAATTTTCCAGACCCTGGCCGGGAATCGAACACAAGACCTCAGAACCTTCGTCTCCGAAAGTCTGAAGTTAAACAGCTGATTCGCGCCGGCGACTCTGCCGCTCGACCAACCCAATGGTTAAGAATTCAATAATAACAACCACCAAAATTTGAGATTTTGTTTAAAAACTTATACTAAAAAAACATTTGACTAAACTAATATTACAAATAGAGGAATTTGTAATAAAGACAAACTGAGGAACAAACGAACGAAAAATGAACGAACCCCTTTAAATTTTTGACAGAGATTCTGAAAATGAGATCGCTGACCCAATACAGCGTACCTCTAATTTAATCAGCGATAAAACATTTTTCGGTTACATCTTTTACCGTAAGGACTCGAAACAAGGTCACGGGGGGGGGGACACTTTCGTTTTCAACGCATGAAACTCAAAAAAAATTTGTTGTGAAACACTTACACAATTTTCTTTTATCAATGTAAATAATGAAAAATATAATTTAACTTAACTACGAAATAATAATCAAACTTTAATGACGCAAAATGAGAATCAACCTCTGCAAAACTTAAAATATGGAAAATACGTGCGGTAAATCTTCAAAGAATCGGATTACAAAAAAAAAACGTAGCGCAGTTGGTAACGTGCTCGCCTCTCATCATGCGGTCCTGGGTTCGAACCCCATTCAGCCATGGCATATTTTCATACGTTACACATATCATTTCATCCTTCATAGCATAAAGTTCCATCCCAACGTCGTCGCTAATGACCGTTGCAGTTGATGCGACGTTAAATAAATTAATTTAAAAAAAACGTAATTAGAAAAAATAAAGATGGATTTAATCTGCATACGGATAGCTTAATTAAAAAAAAAATTGAAAGGAATCAGCCCAGTAGGAGCTGAGACCGAATTCAATAAAAAAATCCTAATCCAAATAAATTTATAGATTTATTTATTTTTAACATTTCACCGGAATAGAATTCAATAGTAATTGTATTTACAGTACTGAAAAAAATCTTTGAAAAGTTGTTTAGTAACAAACACGACAATAATTTAATAGATAATTTTAGAACGGATAATAAAATATCCACAATCTAGATTTCCCAAGAGGGAGTTATTTTATAACGACAATACATTTGTTTGAAGTAAACATATCATTTCGGAGAATCGCTGACAATTGCAGATCGTCTATCCACGGCCTGCTTTATTAAACTACTGTTCCATTCTACAATATGATACAGTACTATACAAACCCATTATATAACCAACGATTGTATTAAGTAACACCCATCAAAATAGAAACGGCAATCAATTTGTTACTGAATTATTAAAATAGTAATGTTAGTGGAGTGTAGTTTGTTTGTACAATGACTGTACGAGAGTATGTGTTAATAATAATACATAATAAACATGAGCGTAATGTAAAAGAGGAAGGATATGGAATTTTAAATTCAATTCACGCGAAACTACGTGGTGTTGCTCATGATTATGTGGATAGATAAAACTACGAATCGCGATAAAAAATTCAATACCGTTTTAGTGAAACGAACATTTCACCGCCTAGTTTACATTTACGTTTACTGTACAGACCTACTTACTTAACACTTTTAAAATGTAATCAACAATACAGCATGTGCGAATACACAGGACCTTTTGTATCATTATTACTTTCTCTTTCCCTATATTAGTCTAATCATGAATGGATGACAACCGGTTGACTAAATAAATTTTCAAGGTACTAAACCGATTGTACGACATTAACGCCCAAATTACTTCTCCAAAATCTTATGCTTTCATTTCAATTTTTCGAAATAGAGTTTTCACCGGATATACACATTTTTCAGGCCCCCTAAACCCAAAAACCACGTTTTTAGCAGTCACATAAATAATTCAGAAATTTTAAAAATACGAGGGTAAGTCAATTATCCACAATTTAGTTATATTTTTGTTTATGTTGGCAGTACTGTCATTTTGCGTATGACGCATGCTTTGTTTATTTGTGGTTATATGTATGCAAATTTCAAGCTGCTAGGTTAGTTTTGTTATCGCTGTCGTGCTGTTAATCATGGCTGCTCCTCCGCTTTCTATTTGCACCAAAGAAGAGCAATGTTCAGTGATCCGTTTTTTTGTGGTCGGAAGGTGTATCAGGGGCCGAAATTCATAGAAGACTTTCGGTACAGTACGGGAACAGTGTTTTGCCACAACGGAGTGTCTAAGAATGGATTAAAAAATTCAAAAATGGTCGCACAAGTGTTACGCACGATGAAGGAGCCGGACGACCGTTTACCGCCGTAAATGAAGAAAACATTGAGCGTGAAATGATTCTTTTAGAGAGACGAGTAACAATTGACGAAGTGGTACATCGTCTGCAAGCGTGTTTTTCTAGTGTTTTTTTATCTTAGATGATACTGAAGTACCGAATTCTATTTCACCAACTCAAATATTTCACCCAACCAAAGTACCTACTTAAATTTGTTTGTTGCTGGCCCGGAGGTTTACCAAATCATTTTAAATACAATATTTTAAATTATATTTAAAAAGTACAAAGGTACTTAAAAAAAATGAAAGTTGCTGCTTCATTATAACTATTTTGAAATGAAACCTACGTACACTTAATTTATTAACAGTAAAGTTTTACCTGAGATAACACTACTGCTACAGAGTTACTAACGGCATAATCTTACCTGAAACAAAAATAAAACAAAATACTATTAACAAAAGTCAATACTCATTACAAGAAGTTACAGTAATAATATACAGAACGTTTTTGTTTCAGTTAGCAGTTCACGATCAAGGACGACAATGTACTGTTTTTAGCGTTTAATTAAAGAGGAACTGCGCTGATTATACGAGAAAAACTCGTATGGTGTGTATCACTCACACGACTTTCTGTTTCCAGTGTAGATAATGAACAATATGTTTAATCATGAGAAAACAATTTAAAATGACAAACATATAACCTTATTATAATCATGAGTGAATGACGCAAAATGAAAATCAACCTCTGTAGAAATTAAAAATACAGGAAATCACTATTTGACGCTAAACCAGGCCCTATATAAAAAAATGCTTTAAATAATAGTTGTAGACATTTTACTTTATTTCCTTTAACTTTGATTATAAGCACTTCTGTCACAAAATGCATTCTAAGGCCGCAATCTTAAAAACCTCCATTTTTTACAGATTTTGAAGGGGAAAACACAGAAAATCACAAATTGCCGATAAACTAAGGGTTGTACAAAAAATCTGGTGTGAAACACACACACCACTTTCTCTTGCCAGCAAAGAAAATAATTTACAATATAACCTAACATTAGTAATAAAACATAAGAAATAAACAAAAAACTAACCTCAAAAAAGTAATCTTATTTTAATCATAAGTGAAAATGAAAATTATTCTCAGTTTAGCTTAAAAATACAGAAAATCACTCTTTCATGCTAAACTAGGCTCTGTAGAGAAAAATGCTGTAAATAAAAGTTGTAGACCTTTTAATTTCCTGTAAATTTGATTAGGCCTACATACACTTTTGTCGTAAAATGCTAAGGCTGAAATCTTTAAAAATCGATTTTTTTACACTATTTCGTGAGAAAAAAAACCAGAAAATCGCTAATAAACTCTAAACTAAGCGTTATTCAAAAACGTTTTTTTGAAATAAAAGTTGAAGAGAAAAGTAAATAAAAGTAAAAGTTACGAGAAAAAACTTCCCCAAGAATTTCAGCAGACATGGCACGTACCTACCCTATCTTACAGAGTATAAAAAATATAGTAAATGAGGCGATTTTTAAAAAAATCGTAGGAGCCGCTTTTGAGAAAATCGCAAAAAAGTGAAAAATTACGCGAATAAACTACTACTTCCGGTTGACCGATTTTAATGAAAATGTTCGTGTCGGGTCCGGTAGTGGTGTCTAAATTAAGTTTCATGTTTCAAGTTGGTACGATGTTCCCTTCTCAAGATATTCTGTTCACCCACAGACCAATCGCTAAAAACATGTTTTTTGGGTTCAGGGGGTCTGAAAACTCGATTTCGAAAAATCGACATGAAAACAATATAATAAGAAGGAATAATCAAATAATTATCGAGTTACACGCCTCTAAAAGCGTGAAGTTTGTTGCGGTAGCAAAAAAACCGGGTCTTTTTGTCTTCCAACTTTGATATGGCAATTTTTAAACAAAATTGAAAATATAGGACTATTAAGGGTCAACCCAGAATAAAATAAGATAAATTTTGATGTAAAGTATATTAAAATCCGACTCATAGTTTTGGAGATGCAAGGGTTCAAACTCGGGTGCCTATGATTATGAAACCGATAGTAGTAGCTTTAATTAAACGAAAGTAGCCTACAACCCTTTCTGAAATTTTAATTGTTAAACTTTACTCCTATTTATAGTAATATTATTTTACAAAAAAATATAAACAATATTAAAAATGCTAATTGAAAACGTGTTTTATCATAAAGAGCACAAAGATAATCACTTTAAATGAATAATTATAACTATAAATACGACGTAATAATAGTAACCTATGTTAATTAAGAATTAATCTAATCAACTAGATACAAATTTTCGTTCAAAGAAGACATTTATAATAAAGATACGTAATGGTAGCTAACAAAGGAACAAAGCAACGAAAAAACCGGACGGCGACTAATTATAGAATTATCAAAGTTTTGTAATAAAGAAAAAAATAGGTTAATATCGTTAAAAAAGAAAACCTAACGTCACAGAATAAATTACAAAATAAAAGAAAATGATTTTTATATATTCTCTGAATGAAAATTTACATGAAGTGCAAAGAAAAATAACACATATACGTGGACTACAGTATATCAGAAAAATTCAAGTAACTTAAAACAAAGAAATGATGTCTCATCTGACTGGAGTACAAAGTCCTAAGTACTTTTATTCCTAATTTGTGTACGTTGAAATCTGTTCAATTCAGAACAATAAGCAACCCCATGACCTAATGAGATGAGGATGATGTGTATGACGTGTAAATGAGGTGTAGCCATGCCGACCATTCCTGAGAGAGTATGGTTAATTGAATCCCAACCATCAAAGTACACCGGTAACCACTGTCTAGTATTCAAATCCGTATAAAAGTAACTACCTTTACTAGGATTTGAACCAGGAACCTTCGTCTCCGAAAATCAGCTGTTAAACAGCTGACTCACGGCGACGACTTTACCTCTAGACCAACCCGGTGGGTCCTAAGTACTATTGAAAGAAATTGTTAATTTATTACCACAAATAGAAAATTCTGGTATGAAACACTCACGGGACTTTCTCATTTTTTGTCATCAGTCTCTCGACTGGTTTGATGCAGTTATCCAAGCTGTTCTATCTTGCCCAAGTCGTTTCATAACTAAATACCTGCAACAACCTACATCTTTTGTAATTTGCTTAAACAAATTCTAACATTTGCCTTCTTCTACAATTCCCTCCCTTAATGTTACCCTCTATAATTGATAGCCCAATACCTGGATGTCTTAAGATATGCCCCACTAGCCTATCCCTTCTTCTGGTAAGATATTTCCATTAACTTATTTCATCCACTCGTCTAAGAATCTCTAAATTACTTATTTTGTCCAACCACCTACCTAATCTTTAACATTTTCCTATACCACCACATTTAAAAAACTCCCTCTTTTCGACAGCCCCTATCACCTACGTTTCACTTTCGTATAATGCTACACTCAAAACATAGTGTTTTAAGAATTATTTTTCTCTTGCCAATGTATTATGAAAAACAACCTTTGCTGAACTGAATTCCGATAAGCAAAATAATATTAAAAAAATACCAACTAAACGAAACGCTGTGAAAAATTACGTTGGAAAAAAGTTGAAGGTTTGTTATTATTTACAATTTTGATTTATTTTAAGTTTTTTGTCTAAAATGCATACTAAGGCCGCAATCTTAAAAAAATTTAACACGAAAGTACAGCCCCCAAGAAATTTCAGCTATTTACCAAACATTGCTGAGCACAAAATATACCCGGGTGTCCCTCGGAATTTAAACCATAGAGAAATAGCATTGATTTTCATTAATTTGTTAATATTTTCTTCCCATGAATAAATAAAGACTTGTTAAAAATATCAATTTTGATACATTTTGAGCTGTATTTTAACTTAAATACAGACATACAAAATTTGTAACCGTTTTTTCTTTAAGATTGTAAATTTTATGAATTTTTCGCATTATTATGTTTGGAATAATGGTAACGTTCTAGTCCGGTGAATTTAAGATAGGTGGGTCAAATCCATCAGCGGTAAAATTTTTTATTGTTAAAGAAAAAATGGAAATATTAAAAAATACCTAATAAGTATTTATGATTTAATTTTGAAAATTTGTTTCATCACCTAAAATTATTTATTAAAAATTTGTTTTTTTGGAAGGAAATTCAGTACTATTTTAAATACCTACATATTTCCTTCAGCAACATTTAATTTTCAGAGAAAGCTGATTGTTGTTAAATTTAGATGATAAAACAATTTGTCAAAATTAAAAAATAAATAATTAATTATTTTTAATACTTCCAAAATTTTTGAACAATAAAAAAATTTTACCGCTGATGGATTCGACCCACCTATCTTAACTTCTCCGGACCAGAACGTTACTGTTACTCCAAACCTCTAATTTCATAAAATTTACAATATTAAAATGGAAAACGGTTACAATTTAAGTATTTCTGTATTTAAGCTAAAATACAGCTTAAAATGTATCAAAATTGATTATTTTAAAAAGTCTAAACATTTTCTAATGATTCCTGACAACAACAAGTACTCATTGATTCGTGGGAAAAAATATTAACAAACTAATGAAAATCAATGCTATTTCCCTAATTCCGTGAGAATAAGACGATTTTTTAAAATCGTACAAGCCCGTTTTTGAGGAAATTAAAAGTAAAAATATTCAACAACTGTAAAAAAACAGGGTTCTTTCTATGCGTAAATGTTCATATCACCTAATATTTTTTTAATTAAAAACTTAAGTTAAACGAATGCCCATAACAGACAGATGGAGTGTAAAATTATTTACACTCAATCTGTTTGTTGCAGGGCTAATATAAATAGTTCTGTTTCTTATCTCATGGTCAGCCAATTAAATGACTGAATCATTTAAGAAAAGAAGAGGTGGAGGTGTAAAAGACGCTATTCAGGGTTATCTCTCTATAAGTAATGAATTTCATTATACAGCCAGACCCTGTGGTGAATGAAGTAAAGTTGTCATTTGTAAAGTGGAAAATATGTGCTTTTCAGAGGGCCCGGCATGCTGATAAGCGTACTTTTCCACTCAGTGAGGAAGGCATGGGTAAACCACCTTACTCCTCGTTTTTACTTAGTAAAACCTCTGCATGTTCAAACCAGCCTTTCGGCTGATGACCTAAACAC
Source organism: Catonia carolina (assembly GCA_035578175.1). Classification (NCBI taxonomy): domain Eukaryota; kingdom Metazoa; phylum Arthropoda; class Insecta; order Hemiptera; family Achilidae; genus Catonia; species Catonia carolina. The sequence goes on along the minus strand of JAQMRL010000010.1, from coordinate 27,527,719 downwards.
CAACAACAAGTTAAACGAGTCAACCCAGAAAGAAGAAGCTTTTTTTTGGTGTAGCATTCAAAAAATTTTCCGTTTGATAGTTTCTGAAATGAGTTCTTCAAACACAACGGACTTCTTTCGCGGCATTCAATTATTTCAAACTGTACGGTCAACTAACGAAGTAAAAGTGTAAAATTCCATCAATATCGTACCAAACTAGTCTAATAAATTTTTACTTTCTCTTGCCTATATGAATATATAGGAAAGAAAGTATTGTTTTCATGTCGATTTTTCGAAATCGAGTTTTCACCGGATCTTTACGTTTTCAGACCCCCTGAACCCAAAAAACATGTTTTTAGCGATTGGTCTGTGTGTGTGTCTGTGTGTCCGTGTGTCTGTGTGTGTGTGTGTATACAAAATATCTCAAGAACGGAACATCGTACGAACTTGAAACGTGAAACTTAAGTTACATACTACTACCGGACCCGACATGAACATTTTCATCAAAATCGGTCAACCGGAAGTAGTAGTTTATTCGTGTAATTTTTCACTTTTTTGCGATTTTCTCAAAAACTGGTCCTACGATTTTTTTTAAAATCACCTCATTTACTCAATTTTTTATTCTCTACAAGATAGGGTAGGCGCCATGTTTGCTGAAATTCTGGGTGAGGCTGTTTTCACGTAAAAACATTTTCTTTTTAAGATTGCGGCTTTAATATGCATTTTAGCGCAAAACGTTATATAATAAAAGTTGTAGAAAATGTAAAATTCTACAACTTTTATTTCAAACACGTTTTTGTATAACGCTTAGTTTAGCGGTAATTAGCAATTTTCTGTTTTTTTTTCTCCCGAAATTGTGTGAAAAATCGATTTTTTTAAGATTTCGGCCTTAGAATGCATTTCACGACAAAAGTGTGTAAAATAAAATTTGTAGAAAATTAAAAGATCTACAACTTTTATTTAAAGCTTTTTTTTGTACAGTGCCTAGTTTAGCGTGTAGGAGCGATTTTTCGTATTTTTAAGCCAAACTGAGGTCGATTTTAATTTTGCGTATTTCACTAATGTTTTTTGAGGTTAGTTTTTTGTTTATTTCTAATATTTTATTACTAATGTTAGGTTTATTGTTAATTATTTGCATTGGCAAGAGAAAGTTGTGTGAGTGTTTCACACCAGATTTTTTTGTTTTGTTTACAAACACTAATTTGTTTACGTACTTTTATTTGTTTGTAAAGATCTTCCGTGTAATTAGGTTAAGGCCGTACAGATCACAAAGAGTGGGTCTATTAAATTGAATTATAGCATTATTAGGATAGGGTAAAAGCGTGCACGGATCAACAAGATATTTAATTAATAGCTTTACAAAAGACAACCTGTTAGCGAAAAAAAAAAAATACTACACACTAATTTGTGTTGTTATTATAGAATAACCTACCTTAATCTTATTAAGGTAGATAATATCGATAATCCGAATTACCTATGATCCCAGTTGGTTCGGATTTTCAACTCTCTACTGTATATTATCCACTAAATCTAATAACAAAGGGTATATTACGGCTTATGACGGTCTAGACTGGGTTAGTACATTTGAATGAATAATACAAAAGAAAAGCAGTGACTGTATATTTTGATAGTATAGGGTGATTCAAAAAGAGCGCCGGTTTTGATATATCAAATTAAGAGATTTATTTTATTGAAAAACTGAAAATAAATACATCAACAAGTTCATCTTTCCTTCCGATTTTATGTATGAAAAATGATGTCATGCATGTGTCCTCCTCTACTGCGCTGGCACGCATCAACTCTGTCCATGAAATTGGATATTACTGCACGACAAGTTTCGACTTCCATTTGCCCGATAACCCGTTGAATTTCCTCCTTCAAGTCATTGATGTTTCGGGGTTTATTGGCATACACCAATGACTTCAGATGACCCCAAAGAGGAAAGTCACAAGGCGTCAAGTCACACGACCTTGGTAGCCATTGATGGTCGGAATTACGAGAAATGATGCGATCCTGGAACCGTTCACGGAGCAACAACATTGTTTCTCGTGCAGCGTGACAGGTGGCACCATCCTGCTGAAACCACAACTCGTCAATGTCCATTCCATCCAAATGACGCCACAAAAACTCCCTAATCATCGTACGGTATCGGTCTCCATTTACTGTCACGGCTTGTCCTTCTTGATTTTAAAAAAAGTAAGGGCCGATGACACCGCCCGACCAAAAGCCGCACCAAACTGTCACTCGCTGTGCATACAAGAGAAACTACAACTGAATCGTCAATCGGAATGTTCTCTAAAATAGAAATGAGGTCAAACAATGTTGCCAACCGATAAACAAAAATTTACCAGCCGTTTAAAAACCGGCGCTCTTTTTGAATCACCCTTTAAAACTGAACCGATAAAAAAAAACAAAGCTAATAGCCACTCTAGTTACATTAAACATCTCTTACGACCCCTTCCACGAATTATTATTATACTATAATACCTACGTTTAATAGTTGTAATATAACCGCTCTATTACATGACAATGGATAGTGTGTAATATTTTAATGTAACAATACCGTCTTGTGTTATTTTATCATAAAGTCTATACGGGTTCTTAGATAGAATTTAAAAGTAGGCTTATACCCAACAAATTCCGCTTGTTAATCTCGAGTTCACTTTCTTAAAAACAAGAATCTTTCATCACTCCATGGACCAGACAAATAAAGACTGACGTTGTAAAACATTTAATTTTTATTTTATACATAATCACTTATTGTCACCTTCAATATACACTCCTTCTCTATCCCTACAACGCTCCATGAGAATTTACCATTGTTGGAAACAGTGCTGGAAGTCATCTTCTGTCAGCTCCTTCAAGACACTTGCCGAGTCCTAGTTCATACACTACGAGTCCTCTTGGTATTCTGTTTCGGTGAAATGTATGGTAATGACAATTTAATTATTGTTCAAGCGTAGAAATTTTCTTTTTTACTTTCTCTTGCCTATATGAATATGCATATAGGAAGGAAAGTATTGTTTTTATATCAATTTTTCACCAGATCTACACGTTTTCAGACCCCCTGAACCCAAAAAAACATGTTTTTAGCGATTGGTCTGTGTGTGTGTGTGTGTGTGCGCGCACACACGCACAAAGAGAGAGAGAGAGAGCAATCGCTATAAAACATGTTTTTTGGTTTCAGGGGTCTGAAAACGTGTAGATCTGGTGAAAAAATCGACATGAAAACAATACTTTCCTTCCTATATATTCATATAGCCAAGAGATAGTAAAAAAGAAAATTTCTACACTTGGACAATAATTGAATTGTCATTACCATACATTTCACCGAAACAGAATACCAAGAGAACTCGTAGTGTATGAATTCCAAAATGATTTTACATAAGGCAATACTTAGTAGATTAAAGCTTAATTTGAATATAATTCGATATACGGAAAATGATGAGGAAATTTAATTTGAACAACCCGCTGTAAATCTTGTAGTACATCGTTATATAAGTAGAAGCTCTACTTGACTGGCGGAAGGAATAATATAGATTATAGTATCATTTAACAGACTGATTAAATCAGTAGATACATCTTCTCTGTCATTAGATCAGCTGAAATTAAATCAGCGAAGATAGCGTTATTAGGAAGGAAAGTGCATTTATACTACTCTGAAATAATTGTGTCAGAACATAAACAAGTTAAAAAAAAACTTATGTGAAACACTCACACGACTTTCTCTTGCCAACGCAAATAATTAACAATAAACCTAACATTTAGTAATAAAACATTAGAAATAAACAAAAAAATTAACCTCAAAAAAACATAATCTTAATTTGATCATGAGTGAAAAACTTAAAAGTAAAAATCATCCTCAGTTTAGTTTAAAAATACAGAAAATCACTGTTTCACGTTAAACTAGGTTTTGTAGAGAAAAATGCTTTAAATAAAAGTTGTAGATCTTTTAATTTCCTATAAGTTTGAGTATATAATTTTTTGTCGTAAAATGCATAGGTCTACTAACGCCGAAATCTTAAAAAAACGATTTTCAAACGTTTTCGTGAGAAAAAAAACAGAAAATCGCTAATTACCGCCAAACTAAGCGTTATACAAAAAAATGTTTCGAATAAAAGTTGTAGAATTTTAAATTCTCTACAACTTTAATCACATACACTTTTGCGGTAAAATGCATAATTAAGCCGCAATCTTTAAGAAAAATATTTTTGTACGTGAAAACAGCCTCACCAAGAATTTCAGAAAACATGGCGCCTACCCTATCTTGTAGAGTATAGAAAATTTAGTAAACCAGGCGATATAAAAAAAAATCGTGGGACTAGTTTTTGAGAAAATCGCAAAAAAGTGAAAAATTACACGAATAAACTACTACTTCCGGTTGACCGATTTTGATGAAAATGTTCGTGTCGCGTCCGGTAGTGGTGTGTAACTTAAGTTTCAAGTTTGTAAGATGTTCCGTTCTTGAGATATTCTGTTCACGCGCACGCGCACACGCACGCGCGCACACACACACACACACACACACATACACAGACAGACCAATCGCTAAAAACATGATTTTTGGGTTCAGGGGGTCTGAGAACGTGTAGATCCGGTGAAAACTCGATTTCGAAAAATCGACATGAAAACAATACCTACTTTCCTTCCTATATGTTCATATAGGCAAGAGAAAGTAAAAATAGATGCGTTTATGCAAACTGATAACGTTTAGAAAATAACGTAAGGGTTCAACATATTTTTAATTTATTTGGGTTAAAAATTGCAAAAATCTAACAAATTATACATCATTGATGCAGAAAATTCTGAAATTTAATAATGTGCAAATACCCGGATATGTGAACATTTTTAATTTTCTCCGTTCCGGATACCCTTAATGTTAATTTTTACAAATTTTGATCCAATACACACAGCAAAATCGTACATTTTTCAGTTCCAAGTAAAAATAATCCATTTTGATTAAAATTTGAAATAAAACTATAATTTTTATACTCGAACTTATACCAATATTACAAAGAATGTAGTGTTCTCAAAAACTACTTAACCGATTTCAAATTTCAGATCGTATTTCTTCCAATCCACTGGTGATTAATATAGACGTCAACTTCCAGTACTAATTGGTTTTATTTGTACAGCATGATTTTGCTTTCAATGAGTAAGCGTTGTATAAGTAACTATCATAAAATAGAAGTGACAATAAAACACAAAGCGGAAAATTTCAGGTTTATTTATTTGCTAGTCTAGAAAGTTTTAAAGTGTTCAGTTCAAAAGTGTTGTTCCGTTAGTTAAATAATATAATCACTAATGTCCAAATAATTGAAGCTAGTTCAAATAACAACAAGAAAAAATATAATAAACACTATTTTAAATACTATAAACTCCTGAGAGCATTTTAATTTATTTACTTCGTTTGTTTTTTGTTTTTTTTTATAGTACTTACATATTCCTACCAAGAAGACAAATATATCAAGGCTGAATGTTTTTTAATTTAATAAAAAACAAACACAAAAACAATTTTACGACATTTTTTGGCAATTGAATTAGTTACAACCTAGTTCGGTATACTTAAACACTACATTACTAGGGGAAAAATATTAAAGTGCGAATTTATAATGCGTAAATCTACTGCGAAATTAAAATACGGTAAAGGAAACTCAGCAAAAAATAAAAACTTTTGCAAATGACTGCTTCTAAAATGCGATTTAGGAGGAAAGTAATAGGTAAAACCAATCGTGTAGAAATGTTAGCATCGGAGAAGATTTAACGATTTTTTTTTATCCAAAATACAACATTTTGAAAGATATGGAAACACACACACACATTTCTCATGATTTATTTTGTAAAAAAATTCTTAAAAATTTGTCTGCTCTTTTACACTTTGTTTTTCGATTTCATATATTTTTCAACTGCCCATAACAAACAGGTGGAGAGTCAAATTATTTACTCTCAATCTGTTCGTTCCAGGGCTAAAAAAAAATAGTTCTGTTTCTTATCACATGGTCAGCCAATTAAATTACTGAATCGTTTAAGAACAGAAGAGGTAGAGGAGTAAAAGACACTAATCAGAGTTGTCTCCTCTGAAAGTAATGAATTTCATTATACAGCCAGATCCTGTGGTGAATGAAGTGAAGGTGTCATTTACAGAGTGGAAATTGTGCTTTTCAGATGGCCCGGCATGCTGATTAGCGTACTTTTCCATTCAGTGAGGAAGGCATGGTAAACCACCTCACTCCTCGTTTTACTAAGTAAAACCTTTACAGGTTTAAACCAGCTTTTCGGCTGATGACCTAAACAACAACATATTTATCAGAAGCCTTTGAAATGAAAAAAGCTTACTGACTACAAACATTGAATTACAGATTAGGAAAAATTTCTTAGAACACTATGTTTGGAGTGTACCATTATACGAAAGTGAAATGTTTGTGATAGGAGCTGTAGAAAAGAAGAGGATAGAATTTTTTGAAATGCGGTGTTATAGGAAAATTTTAAAGATTAAGTGGGTGGACAAAATAAGTAATTTAGAGGTCCTTAGGCGAGTGGATGAAAAAAAAGTATATCAAAGCATCTTACCAGAAGAAGGGATAGGCTAGTTGGTCATATCTTAAGACATCTAGGTATTGGTCTATCAATAATGCAGGGTAATATTGAGGGAGTGAATTGCAGGAAAAGGCAAAGATTAGAATATATAAAGAAAATTACAAAAGATGTTGGGTGTTAAAGGAATGTAGATATGAAACTACCTGCGCAAGATAAACAGCTTGGAGAACTGCATCAAACCAGCTGAAAGACTGATGACAAAAAAAACTTTTTGATGATAAAAAATGGTTTAATACTTAGAGAAATAATTCTATTCTCTAGAACGGTTCATTCCCAACATTTTGATACCAATAATACAATTATCTCCTTATAACAGACGGTGGAGTGTTACTTAATCTGTTAGTTCCAGGGCTACAAAAATAGTTCTATTTCTTATCACATGATCAACCAATCATGTGACTGAATCATCTAAGAACAGAAGAGGTAGAGGTGTAAAAGACACTAATCAGATTTATCTCCTGTGAGAGTAACAAATTTCATTATACAGCCAGACCCTGTGGTTAATAAAAGGTGTCATTTGCTTATGAAGGGTGGAAAATGTGTGATTTTCGGAGGGCCTGGCATGCTGATAAGCATACTTTACAACTCCGTGAGAAAGGCAATTCATTCTAGAAGATTATATTCCAATAGAATAAATACTGACCGGTGTGGACCGGAACAAGGTATCCGTGGTGAGAAAAGAAGACAGATTGAACGTTTTCTTATAAGTAAAAATGTTGATAAAATATGTTAAAAAGAAAACTTCGGATAGTCAATTCACAACTTGAATAGTTTTCTTTATCCCTAATGTATGTACGTTACAATCCTTTCAATTTAGAGCAGTAAGAACCCCACGATCCACTGAGATAAGGATGATGTGTACATGAGGTGTAGTCTTGTACCCAGGCCGACCATTCCTCAGAGAGTATGGTTAATTGAACCCTAACCATTAAAGTACACTGTTAACCACTGTCAAATCCGTATAAAATCAAACTACTGAATTATGTATTCAAATCCGTAAGAAAGTAACTACACTTAAACAGTTGAATGCTGTAAATATTAAAAAGTAATATTTTCTTGATTTTGTTGTTGTTTAGGTCATCAGCCAAAAGGCTGGTTTGAACCTGTAGAGGTTTTACTAAGTAAAACGAGGAGTGAGGTGGTTTACCATTGCCTTCCTCACTGAGTGGAAAAGTACGCTTATCAGCATGGCGGGCCCTCTGAAAAGCACATATTTTCCACTCTGCAAATGACACCTTCACTTCATTCACCACAGGGTCTGGCTGTATAATAAAATTTATTACTTTCAGAGGAGATAACTCTGATTAGTGTCTTTTACACCTCTACCTCTTCTGTTCTTAAATGATTCAGTCATTTAATTGGCTGACCATGTGATAAGAAACAGAAATATTTATTTTAGCCCTGCAACGAACAGATTGAGTGTAAATAATTTGACACTCCACCTGTCTGTTATGGGCAGTTATTGATTTTAATAAGCCAAAATAGGAAAGAGAAAAACAACCACGTTATGTATAAACAAAACCCGTCCAATCAGATTAGAAGCAAGTAAAGAACTTTCAAAAATACAGAAAAACACAACAGAATGTTGTACAGTATGGAAATTAAATATTGAAATACTCTAAACAAACACATTTACTCAAAATTAATTTTATCAGTACACAATTGGAATGTAATTGAATAAATATCAAACAAGGAAGTTAAATACACAGCCAATCAGATTTCGAATAGAAGTTAATTTTACACAAGTATACAGAAAAAATAAATAAATTTAACAAAAATGATACAAATAATGATAAATTTTACATACAGCGACAAATTTAAACAACAAACAACGTATTTATTTGGTTTGAAATCGAATTTAAATTACCTAACAGGCTAAATTTGAACTTTGATCGAACAAATAAAAGAACGATTCATCAACGAACCATGGATTAAGGATACAACGTCATGAAATGTAATTTGTACCCGTTACGACATGGATGTGTTAAATCATTATATTTTACAGGATGAAAACCTAACAAGAAAAATTTAATTACATTCCGCTTCAGTACATAGTTTGAATTCCTGAAAGAAAAAAAAACAGGTATAGATACTGAAGTCACGAGATTGCCTTTTGCCTCGTATGGGCTGTGAGGAAGAGAAATTATATATTTACAGTGCTGCCAACTTCAACAGTGAGACACTACTCATACATTTCACTAACATGAAGTTTCCACATACATTTTGTAAGCTGTGGTTTATTCCGAGAAAATGTTTTCTTCATAAACCTTATAAGAAATAAATATGACCTGTAATATTGCGTATAGCTTAATTTAATGACTATAAATTTTTGATTTACTGTAATTACGAATGAATCGCCTTCTTTACTATTGCTGTCACCGGCGTTTTCATTATCAGTCTCTCTAGTATCTACCTAACTGTTTTCTTTTTTTACCAGGTGTCAATCAACGAAACTGTTAAAGAATAGCTTCTTCACGTCCTTAATTTCCTTCTTTATTTTTCGGATTGTAGTAAGAGAAACATCACAGAAGTAAGCCGCTTGCTCACGGCTTTTGTTAAGTCACGGATAGGCATTTTTGTTAAGTTTCAACTTCATAACATATTATTACATTGCATATTAGATTTCGTTCAACATTGTGAATAGTTCGACCACGTTTTCGAGAAACCGACATTTCTGTAACTAACAGTTATACCTACTGTCACCGCCACCCCTTTTAATTAATCATTTACTGTGTTGCCGGCTTCAATAGTTCTCCCGGCCTTTGACGGCATAGCGACAAACCTTTCGGCTACACACCGCAAAGGTTGTTGTCATCAAGGCCAAGTCAGTCGCCGCTCTCTACAACAGCGCTCTCGGTAGCTATATAAAGAGCGCTGCACTGAGCCGAGTCAATTCAATTCCAATCAAGACACCGAGAACTTCACTTCGAACTAGACAGCAGACAAGACGTCCACCACGGCACACGGCTGCCGGACTCCAGCGAGAACTAATCAACGACCCCGCAAGAGAGAAGATGATGCTTCCGCTCGCCGACCCGTCACGGTAAGCCGTCGCCCGCTGACGCGAGCGATGCCCACAGCGGTCCCTCGACCGAGCCTTACGCCCACCGGACCCGACGAAGCAGCCATCGACGCACTACTGCGAGGGAAGAAGATGACGTCTCCGCTGGACGACGACACGCCGTGTCGCCCAGCTCCTCGACAGCCACGACGACTACGACCGACCCCTCTCCAAGACGACCACCGCTTAAACGGCCCTTTTCAGGGCCACCAAACTAATAAGGTTAGCCACTTAATGTCGCCATCCGGTGACACTACAAAAGGTTCCGTGATATACTGTATATGCTCTGGGTATAGTATAAGTTATGTTTGTCGTGTTGACATTAAAGCGGTCGAGCAAGCGCACTGATGCTTTTCCTCCTTTACCCCTCGTTGCAAACAAGGGCAAACTCGACTCAAGTGACTATACCGCGTGAATTTTGGATGTGTATGATCTAATGAGCTTTTTGAGACAGCTTTTGAGACAGGTGGCGTGTCAAATTAATTACACTCAATCTGTGTGTTGCAGGGCTAAAATAAATAGTTCTGTTTCTTATCACATGGTCAGCCAATTAAATTACTGAATCATTTAAGAACAGAAGAGGTAGAGGTGCAAAAGACACTAATCAGAGTTGTGTCCTCTGAAAGTAATGAAGTTCATTATACAGCCAGACCCTGTGGTGAATGAAGTGAAGGTGTCATTTGCAGAGTGGAAAATATGTGCTTTTCAGAGGGCCCGGCATGCTGATAAGCGTACTTTTCCACTCAGTGAGGAAGGCAATTGTAAACCATCTCACTCTTCGGTTTACTTAGTAAAGCCTCTACAGGTTCAAACCAGCCATTCGGCTGATGACCTAAAAAAACAACAACGAGCTTTTTCCAATACTTAACCAGATAACGTCAACTCACAAACTATATATGATGAGTCACGCTAATGCCTTTTGCATATAGATGGGCTGTGAGGATGGGAAGAGAAATCTGACAGTGCTGCCAACCTAAACAGTGAGACACTATATTTTACTACTGTGCAATTGCGCCGTTTGTTAACCACATGTTGCCGCCTTTTAATTAACATACTTAGTTGTGATTGACATTTTTCCACATAAATTCAATTTCCTTTAAAAATTTTCTTAACGTACAAAGTTCCAACTAAAATTTAGCCTTTCTTTCAAAACCGGTAATAACTTTACACATGTCGTTATCAATTTCTAAAAAAAAAACTGTAAACGAAGAATAATCTTTTTCACTGTCTTTATCTTCCTTCAAATTGTGGAAAGAGAAACATCACAGTAGTTAGCCGGACGCTAACGGATTTTGTTAAGAGGCACGGAAAGGTATTTTTGTTAAGCTTCAACTTCACAATATTCTATTACATTGGATATTAGATTTCGTTCAGTACTGTGAACAGTTCGACCGCGTTTTCGAGAAACCAACATTTCCGTTTACGGTAACACACAGTTATATTCGTATAGTTAACCTACAAAAGGTTTCGCGATATACTGCATGTCCTTTCTAAGTATAGTTCATATTATTTTGGTAGCGACTGATACCAAAGTAATCGCGCATGCGCATTGATGCTTTCCCCTTTAACCTCTCATTAAAACCAAAAGCAAACTTGTGACTCAAGTAACTATACCTTTTCAGAAATACAAGCGTTGTATTTCAACTACATTTTCCTACTTCATTGAAAATGAACATTTCGTGAAGAAAATCAAACATTTTCTTCTAATTAATCTGTAATAAAATGGTTGTCCTGGTCAAGATTTTTGCACAGTTTCCCTTGACCACTCCTCTTTCAAAACAAAAAAGATTTTAATTATGAGATAATATAAAACATTATGCCAAACTCTACCCTTTTCGTCTCCCCTAAAATCATAAACTAACCCCTACCTAAAATTGTACCATTTGTCCACGTTAAGTGCGGTGCGTGCCATCCCCTCCTCAAGACAATAAAACTCCCACATAACTGAAAAAGGCCACTGAAAAAGAAAAAAAAGAAAAGAGCCGCTCTTAAACCCACTTGTCCCTTAATATAAATTTTCATCCACGAGTAACTTCTTAAAATACATTACCTCCTTTGAAGTCCCAGTCCCAATCCCGCAAGAGCCAGAATCCTATTTCCTAATTTTAAACTATAAAATTCCCCCTAAATTTCATGAGGTTGCAATTATTCGGTAAAATTGTTCCCTGAGCGACCAGGTGTTCCTTAACACGATGTCGCCATCATAGGGCTTCTCAGCCCTCTCAACCAGGATTCAGGATTCAGGATTCAATATAAAACAATACATATAAACTAATAATGACCGTAACAGTATACGAGAGTGGTTATCGGTACAGATGGACAAATTGCAAACGATGTCAGAACCTACAAGGGTGTAAGACAGAATTGTAGTATCTCCCTCAAACTTTTTAAAGTTTATTGATAATGTGCTTTATTATAGAGTAGAGGAGGAGGAGAAGGCGAAAGATAAGGAGAAGGAGGAGGAGGAGAAACACTTACCAACGTTCTACACTGAATAAATTAAAGATTACTTAATTTTATTCATCAATTTTTTTCCAGAATTAATAATTACGTAGTGTCATATACCCTACGTTACTCAGGAAGCCCTAGAAGATTTACAATAGCGAATTAATTTTTGAAATCGGTGTGGTAGTTTCTGAGATTACCTCGTACAAATAAATAAACGTTATTATTTTATTTATTTTTTGTCATCAGTCTCTCAACTGGTTTGATGCAGTTCTCCGAGCTGTTCTATCTAGCGTAAGTCGTTTCATATCTACATATCTGCACACCCTACATATTTATTTTGTAATTTGCTTTAAATATTCTAAACTTTGCCTTCTCCAACAATTTACTCCCTCAATATTACCCTCCATTATTGATTAACCAATACCTGGATGTGGTAAGATACCCACTATCCTATCCCTTCTTCTGGTAAGATGTTTCCATACACTTCTTCGTTCATCCACTCTTTTTAAGAACCTCTAAATTACTTATTTTGAACACCCACGTAATCTTTAACATCTTCCTATTATACACCATTTTAAAAGGTTCTATCCTCTCCTTTCTACAGCCCCATCATTCAGGTTTCACTCCCGTATGCTACACTCCAAACATAGTGTTTTAAGAAATTTGTCCTAATCTGTAAATCAATGTTTGTTGTCAGTAAGCTGTGTTTTATAGTATTATTATTATATACGAGGTATGCCAATTATATAACGAGACTTACGTTGTAAAAAATTTAATTTTAATTTTATACATAATCACTTATTGTCACCTTCAATATACACTCCCTCTCTGTCCCTACAACGCTCCATGCGAATTTTCCATGGTTGTAAACAGTGCTGGAAGTCATCTTCTGTCAGCTCCTTAAGGACACGTGCCGCTTTCTCTTTTACAGCTTCCATGGGTTCAAATATTGTCCTTTTTAATGCAGATTTCATCTTAGGGAACAGGTAGAAGATAATAACATGTGATAAAACGAGGTTTTTTACTTATGATTCGGAAACGAAGCGCCAATCCATGCACTGGAAGAGCCCAACTTTACCGAGAGCCAAGAAAGCTCGAATGAGCAAGTCAAAATTTAAATTAATGATGATTGTTTTTTTTTATATCCATGGGATTGTGTACCTTCATTGGGTTCCTGAAGGTCAAACAATTAATCAATATTACTACCTTGAGGTACTTTCTAAACTACGTCAAAGAGTAAGGAAAAAACGCCCCGAAATGTAGAAGGACAAATCATGGGTTCTCCACCAAGACCATGTACCAGCTCATTCCGCGTTACCTGTCAAGAGGTTCCTAGCCAAGTACAGCATCTCAGTGTTAGAACATCCTCCTTACTCACCAGATCTTTCACCATGTGACTTCTACCTGTCCCCTAAGGTGAAATCTGCATTAAAAGGGACAAGATTTGAGTCTGAGGAAGCTGTAAAAGAGAAAGCGGCACATGTAGTGAAGGAGCTGACAGAATATGACTTCCAGCACTGTTTCCAACAATGGAAAATTCACATGAAGCGTTGTAGGGATAGAGTAGGAGTGTATATTGAAGGTGACAATAAGTGATTATGTATAAAATAAAAATAAAATTTTTTACAACGTCAGTCTCGTTATTTAATAGCCACACCTCGTATCATAGTACGTACTACAAATTTTACCAATAAAACTACGTACAATATCTTAACCATATTTACCAATAAGTTTATCACACTTGTATTACTACGTACTACTTACTTGCTTCAAGTAAAATAATAGGCCTAATCGCATTGTTGTTGTTGTTTAGGTCATCAGCCAAAAAGCTGGTTTGAACCTGTAGAGGTTTTACTAAGTAAAACGAGGAGTGAGGTGGTTTACCATTGCCTTCCTCACTGAGTGGAAAAGTATGCTTATCAGCATGCCGGGCCCTCTGAAAAGCACATATCTTCCACTCTGCAAATAACACCTTCACTTCATTCACCACAGGGTCTGGCTGTATAATGAAATTCATTACTTTCAGATAAAATAACTCTGATTAGTGTCTTTTACACCTCTACCTCTTCTGTTCTTAAATGATTCAGTCATTTAATTGGCTGACCATGTGACAAGAAACAGAACTATTTATTTTAGCCCTGCAACTAACAGATTGAGTGTAAAAAATTTGACACTCCACCCGTCTGTTATGGGCAGCCTAATCGCATAAATTTATCAATACAAAACCGACCTTTCTCATTTAAACTTCTTTTATTCGAATTAGATTATCTTCTTTATTCGAAGAATCGAGAGTTTAGTGGTTATGTATACCTATTATTTGTAAACATGTTTGAGGCATTATTAATAAAGAATTTACATAGGTACTGTACGCGGTCATAGCCTGGATGATCGCCGATATTCGAAACGAATAGGCACTGGAAAAAATAAGTACTTTTCTAGGATTTGTTTCCTTTTTTTTTGTAATCCCTAATTTGTGTACGTTGCAATCTGTACAATTCAGAACAATACGTAACCCCATGACCCAATGAGATAAGGATGATGTGTGTGACGTGTAAATGAGGTGTAGTCTTGTACAGACTCGGGTCGACCACTCCTGAGAAAGTATGGTTAATTGAACCACAACCATCAAAATACACCGATAACCACTGTCTAGCATTCAAATCCGTATAAAAGTAACTACCTTTACTAGGATTTGAACCAGGAACCTTCGTCTCCGAAAATCAGCTGTTAAACAGCTGATTTTGGCGACGACTTTACCTCTAGTCCAACCCAAGGGTTTCTTTCTTTTTAAAAGAGAAATATTGTTTTTAAGACATGTTGTTTCTGTTCCGTAAAGAATAACAGGTTGGATGTTTAGTAATGCTTAATTTAAATGAAGCAATTAGTGAAGGTGATAATAAGTGATTATGTATAAAATAAAAATAACATATTTTACAACGCAGTCTCGTTACTTTTAATAGCCACACCTCGTAGGTATAGATCAGGAACGATGATTATAAACAAACTGCTATTTTTATTAATCTGCAGTATTAACAATAAGCGTTTTTTTACTTTCTCTTGCCTATATGAATATATAGGAAGGAAAGTATTGTTTTTATGTCGATTTTTCGAAATCGAGTTTTCACCGGATCTATACGTTTTTAGACCCCCTGAACCCAAAAAACATGTTTTTAGCGATTGGTCTGTTTGTGTGTGTGCGTGTGTGTGAACAGAATATCTCAAGAACGGAACATCGTACGAACTTGAAACTTGAAACTTAAGTTACATACCCCTACCAGACCGGACACGAATATTTTCATCAAAATCGGTCAACCGGAAGTAGTAGTTTATTCATATAATTTTTCACTTTTTTGCGATTTTCTCAAAAACTGGTCCTACGATTTTTTTTAAAATCGCCTGGTTTATTCAATTTTTTATTCTCAATAAGATAGGGTAGACGTCATGTTTGCTGAAATTCTGGGTGAGGCTGTTTTCACGTAAAAACATAGTTTTTTTTAAGATTACGGCTTTAATATGCAATTTAGCGCAACAATTTATATAATAAAAATTGTAGAGAATTAAAAATCCTACAACTTTTATTTCAAATATTTTTTTGTATAACGCTTAGTTTAGCAGTAATTAGCAATTTTCTGTTTTTTTCTCACGAAAACGTGTGAAAAATCGATTTTTTTAAGATTTCGGCCTTAGTATGCATTTTATAATAAAAACGTATATAATCAAATATATAGAAAATTAAAAGATCTGCAACTTTTATTTAGAACATTTTTCTCTACAGAGACTAGTTTAGCGCGAAAGAGTGATTTTCCGTATTTTGAAGTCAAACTGAGGTCGATTTTCATTTTGGGTCATTCACTCATGATTAAAATTAGGTTATGTTTATTGACGTTAGTTTTTTGTTTATTTCTAATGTTTTAAAACTAATGTTAGGTTTATGGTTAATTATTTGCATTGGCAAGAGAAAGTTGTGTGAGTGTTTCACACCAGATTTTTCTTAGTCAGGACGCTAACTTGTTAACGAAAGAATTGAATTGAGTGTTCGTTTAACAAGTTTAATTCAAGTATAAGTTGACCATCATACAGTTAAGACTATTAAAGTAAAGCTAACTGGTGGACGGCCACTTAATACGACGGCGTGATGCAGCGCCAACTTAATTGAGAAATTGCGACCTTGAGACAACCTAACGCACTTTCTTTATTGCAACAAAGTTTGTTGTTATTTTTTTTAAAAGCATACAATATAAATCTTCGTTAAGTTATCTGGTTGGTGTTTTATTTCACTGTTTATTTTTATTTTATTGTTAAATATTGTGCTAGTTAAATTTAAGGGGTAAATAAACACACAGTGCTGTTTATATCACTAGAATTAACAAAAATATATAGAGGAACATTCCGAACCTTTGTACGGAGATTTTAACAAAGTAGGTCAGTAATTAGAAGCTATTATTATTGTTTCTGACGAAAATTTAAGTTAAGAATGGATTCTTACTTAATTTTTTTTAAGTGTTTTCGTTATTCTCATATTTCGTTATTATTATTAGCGACTACAGTGGGTTACGGAACGTTGAGTTGTGGTTTGTTATAATTTCTAGACGCTAGCCGGGAATCGAAATTTGTATCTCCGCTTGGTACCACTACGCTACGAAGGCGGCCGTAATCAATTTTATTTTAAAAATAAATGTGTAACAGAAATTGTGTAGCTGCTAGTGGACTGTATACTCCAACGTACACCGTGCGCGCGCACGCACGCACACACACACACACACACAATCATTAAAAACATGTTTTTTGGGTTCAGGGGGTCTGAAAACGTGTAATCCGGTGAAAACTCGATTTAGACAAATCGATATAAAAACAATACTTTCTTTCCTATATTCGTATACTTTCCTTCCTATGCTGTTGTTTAGGTCAACAGCCAAAAGGCTGGTTTGAACCTCTAGAGGTTTTACTAAGTAAAAACAAGGCGTGAGGTGGTTTACTATTGCCTTCCTTACTGAGTTGAAAGAGTATGCTTATCAGTATGCCGGGCCCTCCGAAAAGCACCCACTTTCCACCCTGAAAATGACACCTTCACTTCATTCACCACAGGTTCTGGCTGTATAGTGAAATTCATTACTCTCAGAGAAGACAACTCTGACTAGCGTCTTTTACACCTCTACCTCTTCTGTTTTTAAATAGTTCAGTCATATAATTGGCTGACTATGTAGTAAGAAACAGAACTATTTTTTGTAGCCCTGGAACCAACAGATCGATTGCAATTAATTAAAAATCCACCTGCCTGTTATGGGCATTTCCTTCCTAAATTATATTCATATAAGCAAGAGAAAGGAAAAATTTTCCAATCAAATCACAGTATTTCAGTAGAGATTACCTAATTTACTATCAGTACGTGTCAATTAATTTTTTTTACATGTTGAATCACACAAATTTATAGAAACCGATTTATAAATGAAAAAATAAAGACAAACACAGATAACAATGTCTTTTGACTGAATCATTAATGAATCCATTACGGTAAACAAATGAATACACTGAGTGTGAGTAATAAATGGCTTTGTTTGTGATAAACCTATTTGGATATAGGTGATTCATTCGTATAGATATTAAAATGCAACAAAAGGCAGGTCAATAAATAGAATGTACACTTAAGTAAGGGTAGTAACAGTCTCATCCCTGAAGAACGGTGGGGTTAGGATCATAAGCCATAATGAATATCATCAATAAATCTGGTCACGAGCAACAGTTGAACGCCGTTTTTTAGATATGTTTACTTCCGAACCTATATGAATTGATAGGCAGGAAGTATTGTTTTCATGTCGATTTTTCGAAATTGAGTTTTCACCAAATATACACGTTTACAGACCCCTTTAACCCAAAAAACATGTTTTTAGCGATTGGTGGTGGTGTGTGTGTGTGTGTGAACAGAATATCTCAAGAACGAAACATCGTGTGAAGTTGAAACTTGAAACTTAGGTTAGATAGCCATAGAGTACCCGACACGAACATTTTTATCAAAATCGGTCAACGGGAAGAAGTAGTTGATTCGCGTCATTTTTCACTTTTTTGCGATATTCTCAAAAACGGCTCCTACGATTTAAAAAAAAAATACCTCATTTACTACATATTGTATGCTCTGTAAGATCAGGTAGGTGGCATAGCCTATCTGCTGAAATAATTAGAGAGGCTGTTCGCTCAAAGAAAAAAATGGTTTTTTTAAGATTGCAACCTTAATATGCATTTGAGCGCAAAAGTGTATATACCAGGTGTGGCTATTAAATAACGAGACTGACGTTGTAAAAAATTTTATTTTTATTTTATACATAATCACGTATTGTCACCTTCAATATACACTCCTTCTCTATCCCTACAACGCTCCATGCGAATTTTCCATTGTTGGAAACAGAGCTGGAAGTTATCTTCTGTTAGCTCCTTCAGGACACGTGCCGCTTTCTCTTTTACAGCTTCCACAGACTCAAATCTTGTCCCTTTTTATGCAGATTTTACCTTAGGGAACAGATAGAAGTCACATTGTGCAAGATCTGGTGAATGAGGTGGATCTTCTAACACTGAGATGCTGTAATTGGCTAGGAACTTCTTGACAGATAACGCTGAATGAGCTGGCTGCATTGTCTTGGTGGAGAACCCATGACTTGTCCTTCAACATTTCGGGGCGTTTTTTCCTTACTCTTCGACGTAGTTTAGAAAGTACCTCAAGGAGTAATATTGATTAATTGTTTGACCTTCAGGAACCCAGAGAAGGTACACAATCCCATGGTTATCAAAAAAAAAACAATCATCATTGCTTTAAATTTTGACTTGCTCATTCGAGCTTTTTTAGCTTTAGGTGAAGTTCGGCTCTTCCAGTGCATGGATTGGCGCTTCGTTTCCGGATCATAATTAAAAAACCACGTTTTATCACATGTTATTATCTTCTGCCTGTTTCTTAAGGTGAAATCTGCATTAAAAGGGACAAGATTTGAGTCTGTGGAAGCTGTAAACGAGAAAGCGGCACGTGTCCTGAAGAAACTGACAGAAGATGACTTCCAGCACTAGACAATTCGCATGGAGCGTTGTAGGGATAGAGGAGGAGTGTATATTGAACGTGACAATAAGTGATTATGTATAAAATAAAATAAAATTTTTTTTACAACGTCAGTCTCGTTATTTAATAGCCACACCTCGTATGGCAGCGAATCTTGGATACATACAACGAACATTGGTAGTAGGATTCAAGCTCAGAGATGACAATTTTGCGTAGTGTGTTGGGATGCTCTAGAATGGACAGGATAAGGAATGATGAAATAATAAGATGTCTGCTCTACCACTACGTGACAAGATCTTACAGAATCGAAGAAACTGGTACAGTAACTTGAACAGAATGTCATACGGGAGGATACCAATAGAGGCTCAAAATTATAGACCAATTGGTAAGAGAGATGTGGGAAGACCGAGGAAGAGATGGAAACCGGAAGAGGTTCACTAACCCTACACTTTAAAGTAAAGAAGAAGAATAAAATATTCTTTCCGTCTTCACGATATTAGCAACTTAATATTTACCGATAACAAGTGGTTTTTAGAACCAATTATCCTCAACGCTGATAATAATAGCTCGGGCGTATCTCGATAATGATTAGACTAACATAAAAATGTTCCAATGAAACCTCCATATCAAGTGTTAAAAATATTAATAAATAAACTTTCACTCAACTACTTATAGGGAGCTTTAATTTATGACAATTTCAAGTGTTCATTAACATTAGCATTCTTGTCATAAATCAATAAGCAGGCATACTTCAAAACAAGGTCGAATTTTTAAATTGGTTATAACATTAAAACGTTAATAATAAAAATACATAATATGATGAAGTATCTAGTAGGCAGTGCCTATTACAAAATACATAGGCTGTATTATGAATTTCAATAATTAATACGATCGATTTAAATTTTTATTATTTGAGAAAAGTGCGTCGATTAAAGATTATCCGACGACATTCATTAGAATTTTATAGACCTGTTTGATAGCGTAATCGTTTTTATTGCTTTTTTAATTATTTATCTATATTACCCAGATTATCAAAAATGAAAAATAAGCGATTAAAAATTAATTTTCTTGTCGTTTTCAGTGGGAACTACATATAAAAATATCGGTAAGATGCTACTTCACTGTTAATTTACAAGGAATGAAAAATTAGTTACAATTTTTCGTCAACTTTGAGTATAATTGATCGTAATAATATTAACTGCAGGATAATACGAGGTACGTTCGTAAAGTAAGTTCCGTTTTGAAATAAAAAAAGAACAAATATAGATACAACAATGAAATTTATTTCATAAAAATATACAACTCTCTAACTATTTTTCGACATAACTTCCGTGATTTTCCAGCCATTTGTCATAGCGTGGTACAAGCTTTTGTATACCCTCTTCATAGAATGCTGCCGCCTGTGTAGTCAACCAAGAGGTAACATGTTCTTTCAGCTCTTCATCGCTGTTCAACCGCTGACCGCCGAGGAAAGACTTCAGATGCAGAAACAAATGAAAGTCGCTAGGAGCGAAATCAGGGCTGTACGGAGGATGGTCGAAAAGTCCCAGCCAAAGATGAAACTTGGCGCTTGTTCTGTATTGCGGGGCGCAGTTTCTTGAGAGTCTCGCAGTAAACTTCTTTATTGATTGTTTGACCTCGCGGCAAAAAATCAATCAGTAAAATTCCTTTTCTGTCCCAAAACACTGTACACTTGACTTTTTGACGCGTCAAGATTTGTTTTGGTTGAACTTTTGCTGGGGATGAAGTGTGTCTCCATTCCATGGATTGCCGTTTGGTTTCAGGGGTCCTCCGTACAACAGCCCTGACCTCGCTCCTAGCGACTTTCATTTGTTTCTGCATCTGAAGTCTTTCCTCGGCGGTCAGCGGTTGAACAGCGATGAAGAGGGTACACAAAAGCTTGTACCACGCTATGACAAATGGCTGGAAAATCACGGGAGTTATGTCGAAAAATAGTTAAGGAGTTGTAGATTTTTATGAAATAAATGTCATTAATGTATCTGTACTTGTTCTTTTTTTATTTCAAAACGGAACTTACTTTACGAACGTACCTCGTAATAATAATCTTCTTGTTCTTCTTCTTCATACTATCAAGGATTAGGCATGAACCTGTTCCGAACTCACAAACAATTCTACACATATAAACAAACACGAGATATTCCAATCCGCATATCTCTACTACAACTTCTTCCGAGGTCTTCCCACCTCCCTTCTTCCAAGTGGAACATATTCCGGACCTTGAAGGGTATTTTCTCCTCTGGCATCTGTTCCAAATGTTACCTCCATTGTTTGCGGTAATAATAATATAATATGATAAAAATAATATTATGTATTATATACTAATAGTTACGTCAGCAGACATTACAAAAAGACGACTTAAATTTTATGGACACATACAACGACTTCCTGAACACAGACTTACCCACCAGATTCTTATTGCTACAGAAAATCTTAAAGGCATGACATGGGCCGAACAAGTAAGAAGAGACCTTGACAACGCTCAACTCACTTCTGAAGACGCGACAGACCGCGATACGTATAGAAAAAGAATAGACGAGTGGGAAGTGCAGCCAGAGATCAGAGCCAAGAAGACCGGCACTACGTGGACAGAGGAGAGGAAGAGAGCCAAGAGTGAGAAGATGAAGATGTCATGGAGAACCCGCAGGAAGAACCGTAGAAGCTTCACGTGATCCATAAGGGTCTACAACGTGTATAATAATAATAATAATAATAATAATAATAATAGTTACGGCAGTTCCAGTTTTCTGTACGGAAGTGAGGCATGGACAACAACAAAAACCCAAGAGCGGAGAATCCAGACGGCAGAGATGAGATTTATGTAAAGAACTAAGAGGTGTACACGTTTAGACAGAATCCTCCGTAGTGTAGTGGTTAGCGCATTGTCCTCCCATGCGGAGGTCCCGGGTTCGATTTCCGGCCAGGATCTGGAAATCTTCACGTGTCAAATCCCACAGCTAATGTTACATAATCCACCGCAGTCGCTAATGACCAAGCAGCTGATGCGACTTTAAATAAATAAAAAATTTGATGTGAAACACTCACACACTTTATTTTGCCAATGCTAATAGTGATTAATATAACCCAAAATTAGTAAAAAACATTATAAATAAACTAACCTCAAAAAACATAACCTTAATTTCCTACAAATTTTATTACATACTTTTTGTCGTAAAATGCATAATAAGGCTAAAATCTTAAAAAAATAGATTTTTTACAAGTTTTCGTGAGAAAAAAAACAGAAAATCGCTTTTTACCGAAAAACTAAGCGTTATACAAAAAAAATGTTTGAAATAAAAGTTGTGGGATTTTGATTTTCTACATTTTTGTTATATTACATTTTTGAGCTAAAGTATAAAAATTAAAGTCGTAATCTTTAAAAACCATTTTTTTACGTGAAAACAGCCTCTCCTAGAATTTCAGCTGACATGGCGCCTACCCTAACTTGTAGATCATAAAAAATGTAGTAAATGAGGTGATTTTTAAAAAAAATCGTAGGACCAGTTTTTGAGAAAATCTCAAAAAAGTGAAAAATTACACGAATAAATTACTACTTCCGGTTGACCAATTTTGATGAAAATGTTCGTGTTGGTCCGGTAGTTGTATCTAACTTAAGTTTCAAGTTCGTACGATGTTTCCTTCTTGAGATATTCTGTTCACAAACACACACGCGGACCAATCGCTAAAATCATGATTTTTGGGTTCAGGGGACCTGAAAACGTGTATATCATCACGCGGTCTTGGGTTCGAATCCCACTCGGGCATGGCATTTTTTCATACGTTACAAAAAATTCACTTCATCCTTCACCGTCTGCATTAGCAGCAATTTGCAAAACAGTCGGACGTTAAACAAAAAAAAATAAATGAAAACGTGTATATCCGGTGAAAACTCGATTTCGAAAAATCGACATGAAAACAATACTTTCCTTCCTATATATTCATACAGGCAAGAGAAAGTAAAAAAACCATTTGTACGTGAAGGTTATTAAACTACAAAGACAGATGTTTTGGCTAAAGTCCTCGTTACATTTTTTTTTTTTTTTTTAATTTGAACTAACACAGTATCTGAGAATAAACTGGAATTGTAGAAAACCATTTATATATTTATAAGGGCGTCGCTCTTTTGGTTCGCAGAATTGCGAATTACAAACGAGCGTGAATAGTTAATCTTTTAACAACAGAATTACAGTACTGTAATATTCGAGCGAGACTGACACGTGAAGCGTATGTGTGTGTTTAAATACATTACTTGAACAACTACTACTACACCGCCTCGGTTTATTTAAGTACGTATAGCTTGCCTCTCTTCATCATCACAAACTTCTTCTTCTTCTTCTTCTGCTTCTTCACGCAAGAGAGAGTATTTAAATGTAACGTTTCACGTACCGTGATTTAAATTTAATTATTTTGTCAGTGGTAATTACCCGCAGGTTAATTATTAGCAGTACGCCGCCGTTTGATTGAGTATTCTTTAGGACTTACGTATTTACCGAATCGGTTAAGTTCTCTAATCATAACCTAGAGACGTAATTTAAAGAAGCTCTGTTCTTTGAAGAAATTTACTTTTTCTTGCGCTTTACGGAAGGAAAGTATTGTTTTCATATTGATTTTTTGATGGGTGTGTGTGCGTTTATGTGAAAAAAATACAGTGTCTGCCAAAAGTTTAAGACACCATTAAAAAAAAAGAAAATTTAATTTTTCTTACAGAAGTTTTCCTGCGATCTCTCTGTAGCTTAAGTCACTTTCCCACATCCCCACAATTTGCCACTTCACACTGGTATTCACTGACTTGCGGCCCATTTTCGGACTTTCAAGTTAAGAAATTAACCTAAAACTCGCTATTAGTAAACTTAACAGGATAAATGACAAGTAGCGGGATCAGTTGTTTTGTCAATGCTACCAGTTCCTCAGATCTCGATTGATTGGCAATGGCGGTTTGAAATTAATACAGCGGAAATTACGAACAGGTTGCATTTATTCCGTAAATTTGTTCACCGAACGACCAGGTGTTTCTTAACACGATGTCGCCCACATAGGACTTCTTAAAGCCTCGTCTACACCTCTCAACCAGGAGGATTCAGGACGAACACGAGCAAAGTTAGAAAAACGGTTTTTTATCTGCAAACAGAGTTAAAAAATTATGCATTTAACCCCGTGACGAAGATGATTACGTGTACGTTTTATTAAAAAAGAAGACTGACCCAAAGCTCCTTTTCTGCAAGCCTATACACATACCAAAATTCACTATTCTGAGTGTAGCCGTTCTAAAGTTATAATTAAAATGTGAACTAAAAAAATTAAAATGTGGCCTACACTTGACTATTTTTTAACAGAAAGAAACAATAAAATTAGTTCTAAAAAAGTTAGAGAAGTCGAACGTGTGCTGAAATACTACTAATTTTAAGGGTTTTTTTTTGGGTAATGCTTTACATTGTATAGTTTACTATATGTATAAGGAAAACCCCCAATAATTTGAAAGTCCTTAAACTTTTGACAGACACTGTATCTCGAGAACGGAATAGCGTACCAAGTTGAAACTTGAAACTTAAATTAAGATTAAACACATACGTTTTATGTTTTTTTTTATTATTTATTTATTTAACGACGCAACTGCAACGGTCATGAGCGACGATGTAGGGTTGCAACTGTGTGAGGATGAAATGATTTTTTGTAACGTATGAAAATATGCCGTGCCTGAGTGGGATTCGAACCCAGGACCGCGAGCACGTTACCAACTACGCCAATGAGGCCGGCATACGTTTTATAATTTATTATTTACATTGGCAAGAGAAAATTCTGCGAATGTTTCGCACACAATTTTAATTTAAAATCCGCTTAATTGTACTTAGTCATTCTCTATATGAAATCTAAGTAAGGAAAGTTATGTTTCCATGTCGATTTTTCGAAATCGAGTTTTCACCGGATATACACGTTTCCAGGCCTCCTGAACCCAAAAACCCAAAAAACCATGGTTTAGCGATTGATGTGTGTGTGTGTGTGTGTGTGTGTGTGTGTGTGTTGCGCGCGCAAAATATCTCAAGAACGGAATGGCGTACCAAGTTGAAACTTAAACTAAGATTAAACACAGGTTTTATGGTTTATTATTTACATTGGCAAGAGAAAGTCCTGTGATTGTTTCGCACAAGATTTTAACTTTATAAAACGCTGAATTTTACTTACTCTTACTCTATATGAAATCAAAGTAAAACTTAAGTTTCCTATTCAGCTATTCTTATTCACGCGTGCGTGAATGTGTCGGTCTCTATATGAGTATTCAGTAAGGCAGAGAGTAAGAGAAATAAACAAGTGTGCAGCCCTTCAGGGAACTCGGATTTGATAGTGGCATCAGAAAACGGAAAAGACCCCACTTTTGTCGTAAAATGCATACTAAGGTCACAATTAAAAAGATATTTACCACGGGAGCCCCTTCCCCCAAGAATTACAGCAGACAAGGCGTTTACCCTATCTAGTTGAGTATAAAAAATGTATAGTAAATTAGACGATTAAAAATAAATCATACTAGCGTTTTGAGGAAATCGCAAAAGTGAAAAAAATTCACAAATAAACTACTACTTCCGGTACCGATTTTTATGAGAATGTTCGTGTCGGGTCCCCCTTATGGTACCTAATTGCCAAAAACATGTTTTCAGGGCTCAGGGGGGCTTAAAACCTGTATTCCCGGTGAAACTCGTTTTCGAAAAATCGACAAGAAAACAATACTTTCCTTCCCTATACATTTACGTTTATAGGGTAGGAGGAAATAGAAATATTGAAAATAAACGAAGTATCAAATCCTCAATGCAATACAGTCAGGAATTTAATTATAAATTTTAAATGAAAGAGATAAGTAATAACATGTTAATTTTGGCAAAGATTATAAATTTTAAGCATCAACATGAAGAATATACAAAGAAATATCGTACAAGATTGAAAAGAAAGTTGTTGAAAACTCCACTTTTTAATAACTGACAGAATGTATTTAAAAGTTACAAGGTTATAATAGAAACAATACTTCCCAAACGTATTTGGAACGATCCGAGTTCAAGTAAAATTGCATACGAAAAAAACAATAGGTTAAAAGACATTATGAGGCAGATGATTATAAAAGAACTAATAAAATTTTACATTTTTAAGAGGAAAGAATGAATAAAAATTGTAATAATTTATTCAAATTGCGTTAATCTGTCAATAAAGTTAGTAAATTAGATTTAAATTATAATGCATCACATTGTGATTCCCACACACAACAGATCTGATAAAGTAGTTTATTCCAATTTAACGAGATGAAATTGTTTTGCATCGTTTCATATTCTGCATCCTCCGGCTAATTCTACTTGGGTTTCTTAAGGCTAGTATGCACTGTGACTCTTTAAATCAACTTTTTGCATCTGTATAAATCGCGCGAGTGTCACGTCTGCGCCCGGGCTACCCCGATTCATTGTCCCATTGAATCAGGTGTGTGGGGTTTTTTGTTAAGTCTTTTAAATTCCATCCGATAAGAGGTTCACAGACTCATAGTTGCGCACCATAGGCCAATGCGGATGTTTATCTAAAAGGTTTTATAATTTTTTAACAAGTATGTTGTAAAGTATTGAATTTAACTTTAAAGTTTACAGCGCAGATGCATTCCCAAAAGTTGTTTGAGCGATCTCAAATAGAGAGACCCAGAGGCCGCCGTTCCGTAGCACTCATAAGTCTTGCAGGGCTAAAATAAATAGTTCTGTTTCTTATCACATGGTCAGCCAATTAAATGACTGAATCATTTAAGAACAGAAGAGGTAGAGGTGTGAATAACACTTATCAGAGTTATCTCCTCTCAAAGTAATGAATTTCATTATACAGTCAGACCCTGTGGTGAATGAAGTGAAGGTGTCATTTGCAGAGTGAAAAATATGTGCTTTTCGGAGAGCCCGGCATGTTGATAAGCGTACTTTTCCACTCAGTGAGGAAGGCAATTGTAAACCACCTCACTCCTCGATTTAGTTAGTAAAACCTCTACAGGTTCAAACCAGCGTTTTGCCTGACGACCTAAACAACATATATATTACGCGAGAGTGAGAGAGAGCGAGGGTGAGCCAGGTGGGCAACCTGTGGAATGTGCATATTCTTGCTCTCACGTTCAGGAAAACCTCTTAGTGCACAAGACGCCCAACATTAGAAGTTTAATAGAAAATGTGGTCCTAATAGTAACAATGAAAAGGTCGGAAGACATAAATTAAACTAAGAATAAAAATCTCGTTGGGACTATTGTAGCCAATTCACGTTGTAACAGCAAGTGCTTGTCACCATTATATGTTTCCGGCAAGGGAAAACAAATTTTTGACTAGGTACCCCTTATTTTGGACCCGGAACACCGGTCCTTAATTAAACTACGTGACAACGATAGAACCTATCTCATCCAGGAACACCCACACTGGAGAGCTTTGCACCTTGTGGTACAAGCACTCACGTACCGTGAGGTGCCAATTTTCCCCTTGGCCTTAAAGCTCCAGGGTCAGTCGCTGCCTGGACCCCACAAGAGCTGGACACTCGTACAATAGATGGTCTCCTGACTGGAACTCCCCACAGACACACGAATCATTATCTACCATCGAACTCACCATGACCAGTCAGGATCCGGACTTCCGATGTCTTTAAATAAACACCCGAAGCATACGATCCCCCAAATCCTGTATGAATTCATACAAGGATTTTCCCTTAGCAAACAACAAATCATAAAATTGGTTTGCTGGCATTTCTCCCACCACCTCCCCATCGATTGGTCGCCAGAAGGCACAGACCCGGAGGCCGTTCCTAAGAACTCCTTATTTGTTCATTTGTGACGGCGAATGTCACTTTATAATAATCTAAACTAAGTTATATTACATTGGTGTAGTTGGTAACGTGCTCGCCTCTCATCATGCGGTCTTTGGTTCGAATCCCACTCAGGCACGGCATATTTTCATATGTTACAAAAAAAATCATTTCATCCTTCACCGTCTGCATTAGCAGTAATTGCAAAAGAGTTAAACAAAAAAAACTAAGTTATAAAATAAAACAGAGCCAGGTCGGCCGAACTGGGGAGTGTGTAGTGCTCGCCCTCTTGTCAAAGTGCCTCTTGGAGCTCAAAGTCCCCGTCAGAAGTTAGAATTTAATTAATCCTAATAGTCAAAAACTAAAAATTACAGAATAAAAGAAGAGTTAGGATCTAAAGTTGCCTTGTTAACCAGCAAGTGTTTGTCCGCCATTAAAACTTTTCCTCGGCGTCAGCGAGTCGAGCTAAGACAGCTTTTTGCCCTTACTAAACTACATGACGACAAATATAAAAATATCGTAAATTCGCCACGACTCGTTCACGTTTTCTACAAAACTCTGCTGATCTGTCCTGATTTGTCCACGTTATGTTAGGCTCTCTCAGTCCGCAGCGGAATGCCAGCGGACCGTCCGCGTTCTGTTTGACAAGGTCAAACCCCCTCTTGTCAAAGTGCCTCTTGGAGCTCAAGGTACTCGTCAGAAGTTAGAATTTAATTGATCCTAACAGTCAAAAACTAAAAATTACAGAATAAAAGAAGAGTTAGGACCTAAAAGTCGCCTTGTTAACCAGCAAGTGTTTGTCCGCCATTAAAAATTTTTCTCGGCGTCAGCGAGTCGAGCTAAGACAGCTTTTTGCCGTTACTAAACTACATGACGACAAATATAATAACAAATCATAAATTCGCCATGACTCGTTCACCTCGTGACTGAACCTTTTTCCAACCTGATTTGTCCACGTTATGTTAGGCTCTCTCAGTCCGCAGCAGAATGCAAACGGACCGTCCGCGTTCTGTTTGACAAGGTCTGAACAATGAATTTACGCAACGCGGACACATAATCACGACGTCAGTCTATTGAAAGAGTGCGTAAAGGCCAAGCCAATTGCTGTGAGCGCTGGACTACGCATGCGCATACTTGACTTCGACCCCGCATACCCCTCCGACCTACACTAAGATGTACAGTCAGAGAACATTGTATTTTGTAGTCATGCTGTTCCATTGTTGATTACATACACTGCACTATTGCAGTACTGCCCGTTCCCAAGCTTTGTGCAGCTGAGAAATATGCATTACGTCACTAATACTGTGAGAGATTACGTTAGTAGTACTAATGTTTTACTTGTATTATGTTTGTAGTAGCCAAGGGTACTATCCAAACTACATATATTCTGTGTCGCCGTCTACAGCGAATAGTCAAAAAAACAACAACGTATGTCACGCACTAGGCAGCCTACTGCCCAGCAAAGAGCAACGAGATGATTAGTACAGTGTTATGACGTAACAGCAGTCTGGTACTTCGTCTTTCCCCTTCATCCCGCAACTGCACAAAGCTTAGATTCATACAGTACAATACAACAAGACTATACTAATGCAGACGCACGTTTCGCCCAGCGCTCTCCTAACGAAAATCAGGCTATACCAGGCTTTAGTGTATTAATACCAATGTATCATCTTTACGCAGATCACGTACTCTTTATGAAGTCAGATTTTTCCTTTTTAAAGCGTTTATAATTCTAATGCAAATTACTGAATAATTAATTAAAAAAATTATTACATACGAAAGGTTTATTCTTGAGTAGTTTGTAGGAATGAAGAAAAATGCAAATTTTAGCCTTAAATTTAAATCTTTGATTTAAATGTCTTGTAGTATGAGTTATAACTCCGACTGCTGACTATATATATGAAGTAAAGGGCGCCAAGCATTGCCCGGTACTTGGTACCTCCAGCCTTCTTCACCGTCCTACACAACAGTTCGTTCTCCTAACCCAGTTGTGGATATCGATTGTATAAACAGTCGTCGTTTAACATCAACAACTAAGTTTAAAGTCACCTACTCACACCAGTGAAACGTGCAACGTTTTTCTCGATTACACATTTCTAAATAATTGAATTTTGCATATTACTTCGTTCATCTAATTCTAATGAAATTCATTACGACAAAATACTAAAAAATTTAATATGAAACACTCACACAACTTTCTCTTGTCAATGCAAATAATTAACAATAAATCTAACATTAGTAATAAAACATTAGAAATAAACAAAAAAAAATAACCTCAATAAACATAACCTAATTTTCATCATGAGTGAAAGACACAAAATGAAAATCAACCTCAGTTTGGCTTAAAAATACGGAAAATCACTCTTTCACGCTAAACTAGGCTCTGTAGAAAGAAATGTTCTAAATAAAAGTTGTAGATCTTTTAATTTCCTAGTATAAATTTTATTATATACACTTTTGTATATTTTACAAAATACACTTTTATTATTTACACTTTAGTAAATTTTTTCTTCTTTTAAGTTCAGTAATTTAATTGTACCTAATTTACTAATCGTAGTTATTTATTGTAATTAATTAATTAATTTGTTATGAGTTTAAACGGAAGTTTTAATTTTTGTAAACAACTAGATCTGAAAAAAGAACTCGGAATAAACGTTACAATATATTGTTATAAGACAATGTTGACCGCACAAATTAATTAAACGTGCTAAATAATTATAAACAGATAGTAACTCGTCGCGAATTTTGGTACAAATAATTTTATACATATCCCATGCGGCCTTGGGTTCGAATCCCATTCAGGCACGGAATATTTTCATACGTTACAAAATCCTTCACTGGCTGCATTGCAGAACAGTCGGACGTTAAACCAAATAAAGGAAGATCGTTAAAAATAAATACAGTGATGCCAACTCATTTCTTGAATTTTAATAAAAAAAATTTACAAGAGAATTCAGCATACCTGTATGTAAATTTGAGAATAAAACAACAACCGAATCAGCCTAAGGACGAACACGATCAACAAAAGCTCACTGACCACAAATTTCAACCAGTTACCACCGGTTCTACGAAAAACAACATTTTGTTAAACAAACCCAACGAAAAGTCCATTAAAACTATATAAAAATTAGTGTAAAACTTCTTTTACATTTGTAATATTTAATCAGAACAATAATATTTAACATACAGTAACACCGGATTAGAATATACAAAATCTGGTGTGTGAAACACTCACACGACTTTCTCTTGCCATTGTAGATAATGTCCAATGTAACCAACTACATTTAATCAAGAGTAAACAATGTAAAATTAAAATAGTCGGCCGCATTGACGTAGTTGGTAACGTGCTCGTCTCTCATCATGCGGTCTTGGGTTCGAATCCCATTCAGGCATGGCACATTCTCATACGTTACAAAAATCATTTCATCCTTTACCGTCAGCATTAGCAGTAATTTCAGAACAGTCGGACTTTAAACAAAAACAAAAAACAATGTAAAATGAAAATCAACTTCTGTTTGACTTAAAAACGCGGAAACCAGCAGTAATTGCCTCTATAACTACGCTGTGTAGAGAAAAATGCTTAAATAGAAGATTTAGGTTTTTTTTTATTATTTCTTATAACTTTTATTAAACACATTTTTGTCGTAAAAGGCCGAAATCTAAATAAATTAAATTTTTTTTACCGATTTTAATGTACAAAATACAGAAAATCACTAATTCCCGTTGAACTAAGCGTTGTATAAAAAAATCCTTAAAATGCAAATTAAAGCCACAATCAGTAAAAAATATTTTTCTACAAGGACACAGACCCCCAAAAATTTCCACAGACATAGCGCTTAACCTATTTTGTAGAGCACAAAAATTGAAGTAAATGAAGCGATTTGAAAAAAAACCTTAAAATCCGTTTTTTGAGAAATTGTAAAAATTCCCCTAGTAGTACCTACCTTAAGTTCCGAGTTTCAACTCCGTACGATATTCCGTTCTTGAGACATTTTGCATACACGCACACGCGCACCCACACAAACACACATACAGCCGAATCGCTACATATGTTTTTTTTATTCAGTGGGCCTGTAAACGTGTATATCCGGTGAAAACTCGATTTCCAAAAATCCGACATGAAAACAATACTTTCCCTCCCTATATATTTTATATAGGGCAAAAGAAAGTATTACATTAAAACTCCATAAAAAAATTAGTTAAAAAAGTTCTTTTATATGTAATTAATCAGAATAAAATTAGATCGGATTAAAATATAAAACTTTTCGGTTATACCAATTCAGATTACCCGCAACCACAACCGCAAAAAAATTCTTCATTTTCGAACAAAAAATTCAACTAAATAAATCTTTGTTTCTACTAGTATCTGCGCTTTTAAACATTTCACGTTAAAATGTATCCGATGTTCCATTGTACGTAATCTCTGATCAGCTTCCGTTAAGCTTTTTAGTGCAAACGAACATTTAATACGATCGAAATAGATTTTGATACGATTTCGTTCACAGACCACACTGTCAACGCTTTTTAAGATACCGATCTACAAAAAAAAAACGTAATTGCATCCTTGCTAATTTTTTATTACGACACCAAATAATAAAATCTGGTGTGAAACACTCATACAACTTTCTCTTGCCCCAGAGCAAATAATTAACAATAAAACTAACATTAGTAATAATACATTAGAAATAAAAAAAAAACTGACCTCAATAAACATAACTTAATTTTAATCATAGTATATGAAAGACGCAAAATGAAAATTAACCTCAGTTTGGCTTACAAAAACACGGAAAATCACTCTTTCACGCTAAACTAAGCTCTTTAGAGAAAAATGCGTTAAATAAAAGTTGTAAATCTTTTTATTTCCTATAAAATTTATTATATACTTTTTCGTCGTAAAATGCATTCTAAGACCGAAATCTTAAAAAAAATCGATTTTTCACACGTTTTCGTGAGAAAAAACCAGAAAATCGCTAATTACTGCTAAACTAAGCGTTGCACAACAAAATGTTTGAAATAAAAGCTGTAGGATTTTTAATTCTCTACAACTTTTATTATATAAGTTTTTGCGCTGAAATGCATAATAAAGCCGCAATCTTAAAAAAAATACTTTTTTTACGCGAAAACAAGCTCACCAAGAATTTCAGCAAACATGGCGCCTAACCTATCTTGTAGAGAATAAAAAATTGAGTAAACCAGGCGATTTTTAAAAAAATCGTAGGACCAGTTTTTGAGAAAATCGCAAAAAAGTGAAAAACTATACGAATAAACTACTACTTCCGGTTGACCGATTTTGATGAAAATGTTCGTGTCGGGTCCGGTAGTGGTATGTAACTTAAGTTTCAAGTTCGTACGATGTTCCGTTCTTGAGATATTCTGTTCACACACACACACAGACCAATCGCTAAAAACATGTTTTTTGGGTTCAGGGGGTCTGAAAACGTAAAGATCCGGTGAAATCTCGATTTCGAAAAATCGACATGAAAACAATACTTTCTTTCCTATATATTCATATAGGCAAGAGAAAGTAAAAATACTTCTTCCTATAAAACATAAGATACTGTTTCTTAACGAACTGATATTCTGGTAATTATACTGATCCGCTGTCAGATTGATCAGAAACCAGAAACCCGATTCGATAAAATAAATAACCACGATTAGCAAATTAGGTACAATGAAATTACCGAACTAATAGTAGAAAAAATTTACTACAAAATGTTGTTAACTACGTAAGAGACTAATAGAACTTTTTTTTAAATTGGTATGAAACACTCACACGACTTTCTCTTACCAGTGCAAATAATGAACAATATAACCTAACATTAGTAACAAAACATTAGAAATAAATTTAAAAAACTAACCTCACAAAAATAAACTTATTTTAATCATGAGTGAATGATGCAAAATGAAAACCATCCTTAGTTTTTGCTTAATAATACGGAAAATCACTGTTTCACGACGCTAAACTAGGGTCTGTAGAGAAAAATGCTTAAAATAAAAGTTGTAGAACTTTCAATTTCCTATAAATTTGATTATATGCATTTTTGTCGTAAAATGGATACTACGGCCGAAATCTTAAATAAAATCTATTTTTTACAGATTTTCATGAAAAAAAAACAGAAAATTACTTTTTTAAATTGATTTTTTTTATATAGATTTTTAAATTGTCTACAACTTTTATTACATACTCTTTTGCCCTAAAATGCATATTAAGACCTCAATTAAAAAAAATATATTTTTTTTTCTACGAGAGCACAGAATCCCCCCCCCCAAAGAATGTCAGCAGAAATGGCGCCTACCCTCATCTTGTAGAGCAATGAAAAATGTAGTAAATGAGGCGATTTTTAAAAAAATCGTAGGAGCCGTTTTTGAGAAAATCGCATAAAAGGTGAAAAATGACACGAATAAACTACTACTTCCAGTTGACCGATTTTGATAAAAATGTTTAGGTCGGGTCCTCTAGTGGTACCTAACGTAAGTTTCGAGTTTCAAGTTCGTACGATGTTCCATTCTTGAGATATTTTGTTCACGCGCGCGCACACACACAAACTAATCGCTAAAAACATGTTTTTGGGTTCAGGGGGTCTGAAAACGTGTAGATCCGGTGAAAACTCGATTTCGAAAAATCGCAATGAAAACAATACTTCCCTTCCTACATATACATATAGGCAAAAGATGGTAAATATTAGATGTAAATTAATGAGTACTGTATTTATAAACAAAACCATAACGCAATAAATCGTGTAAGAAGAATGATTGTTTATACAATATTTGAAAGCCTCATTATGTATTTGATGAAGAGAATGAGTGTTTCTTATTAAATAATCAAGGAGACGACGTGAACAGTAAAAGCTGTAGATGAATGACAGATAGGTACATTGATAAGAGGGTAGAAGGGAATGGTGGGGAGGGGATGAATGGTTAATACAATATCCTGGTATCCTTTCACACTTTACGGTTACCATGACAACGATAAACACCAGTAACAACATGACATCACCTTTTCTTGCACGTGACTCCCGAGCGGTTTAACTTCTGTGGGAAGGGTTGTTACGTGAACTTGTTAATAGGGTTCGCCATTTTACCACCCTAAATATTGTACACCTCTCTCTAATTGCTACACAATTACGTAACCTATCCTAATAATTAATACAAATGATTCAGTAATTAGCGTGACTATCACTGCGAAAAATCAGTCGTTTAATAAATAAAAAACTAAAACCACAAAACACATAAACTTATTTTAATCATGAGTGAATGATGCAAAATGAAAACCATCCTTTTTTTATCCGAGGCGGTGAGGAAAAACTCATGTTCACTCCCTCACGATGGGGGAAGTAGTGTTGGACTCACTTGAGGCGTCCTCGTCCAGCCCCAAAGAGGCCGCAACCGCCTTACCAATCAAAAACCTGCCGTCTGGCCATTTGATCCGACATCAGCAAACAACCCTCAGCTCCCTCGGAACTGTTTATATATTATTACAAGGGAAATGTCGGGTAAAAAAAAAAAATTTACATACTGTCAGCGGGGCGTGGACGAGAACCGTAGCGTAATTCCCCTCTCGCTGTCACTGACCAACACTCACTCTCTCACTTTCTTCATCTCTTTCATCACCAGCTCAGGAAATTAGTGTGCCTACCTTACCTACTGAGATCGGGACAGGATTGATTCACTGTTGGAGAGGGCGATCCCCCCCCATCCTTAGTTTGGCTTAATAATAGAGAAAATCACTCTTTTACGACGCTAAACTAGGGTCTGTAGAGAAAAATGCTATATACATAAAAGTTGTAGATCTTTAAATTTCCTATAAATTTGATTATATGCATTTTTGTCGTAAAATGCTCACTAAGTCTAAAATCTTAAAAAATCCATTTTTTACAGATTTTTATGAAAAAAACCAGAAAATTACTTATTATTGCTAAACTAAGCGTTATATAAAAAAAATGTAAAATAAAACTTGTAGGTTATTAAATTTTCTATAACTTTTATTATAAACATTTTCCGCTTGAATGCGATTTAAGGCCGCAATCTTAAAAAAAACAAAATTTTTTCTACAAGAGAACTTCTCCCCAAGTATTTCAGCAGACATGACGCCTACCCTATCATGTAAAGCATGAAAAATATAGTAAATGAGGCGAGTTTTGAGCTGAATCCACTCGCCAGTTGCGTTGCTATCACTCCACTATGAAAGTTACATTCAATTCTGAATGATGAGAAAGAGCAACTCCAGTCTGCGTTGCGTTGCCGTCACTAAAGTTGATTTCACGTTCAGAATGCTGTACGGAAAGTCCATAAGCAATGTATTTCAAATGGGAGTTTGACTGCTACTACACTAACTAAA
Source organism: Catonia carolina (assembly GCA_035578175.1). Taxonomy (NCBI): domain Eukaryota; kingdom Metazoa; phylum Arthropoda; class Insecta; order Hemiptera; family Achilidae; genus Catonia; species Catonia carolina. The sequence continues at coordinate 27,491,446 of JAQMRL010000010.1, read as the reverse complement.
AACATCGACTCCGCACCATAACACGTTCTCATTGACAGGCTCCTATTGAATAACGTAATACGAACACATCAGTGATTTTTTTAAACTCGTTTATTATTTCTGTTTCCTTCCAACATAAATGTCTTATCATTATATCAAATTATAGAAAAAAATTTATATTTTATGACAAAATAATAAAACACACATGTCGTCGTAGAAAGAAAAAAGTTATATAATGTGAAACGCAAATAATGTGACGAGATTTAAACGTCCAACTTTGTACGAGCATATCTTATCTAAATATCAGCGTGTAATAATAATATTTATAGCGTACAAAAATACAATTCCATTAGGAAGCGAAAGTAATTTTTTCAGAATTTTTTAAATGAAAATGAGCTAGTTAAAGAAAGGTAAGCGAAACTCTTAAATACTTTATAGCCCGTGACCTTCGGATGGTGTCGGCGGAGGAGGGTTATTTTATTAGCTGTGCCTGATGTTTTCCGTACGCCTGATAACACAACGGGTTCTCATAAGAGCTGTACTGCATTCTGAATGTGAAATATAATATAGTTGCTCTCTGTATGCAAGCGGCCTAAGGATCAATTTACCGAAATTTCAGCTCTGAGTAATCGGGAAGTTAAACAATCAGTGATGAGTGAATGAATCGGACAGTCAGTCAGTCAGTGAGGGCTTTCGAATTAATATACGAGGTGTGGCTATTAAATAACGAGACTGGCGTTGTAAAAAATTTAATTTTAATTTTATACATAATCACATACTGTCACCTTCAATATACATTCCTTTTCTATCCCTACAACGCTCCATGCGAATTTTCCATTGTTGGAAACAGTGCTGGAAGTCATCTTCTGTCAGCTCCTTCAGGACACGTGCCGCTCAAAAATGATTGAAATGAAGCTCGCAAAAATGTTTGTACTGACACTTTGTACGCGATTGAAAATGACCCAATTTTTTTGGAAACGATAATAGCATGTGATGAAACGTGGTTTTTTTACTCACGAGCCGGAAACGAAGCACCAATCCATGCACTGGAAGAGCCGAACTTCACCGAGAGCCAAAAAAGCTCGAATGAGTAAATCAAAATTTAAAGTAACGATGATTGTTTTTTTACATATCCATGGGATTGTGTACCTTCACTGGGTTCCTGAAGGTCAAATAATTAATCAATCTAACTACCTTGAGGTACTTTCTAAACTACGTTAAAGAGTAAGGAAAAAACGCCTCGAAATGTGGAAGGACAAATCATGGGTTCTCCACCAAGACAATGCGCCAGCTCATTCCGCGTTTTCTGTCAAGAGGTTCCTAGCCAAGTACAGCATCTCAGTGTTAGAACATCCACCTTATTCACCAGATCTTGTTCCATGTGACTTCTACCTGTCCCCTAACGTGAAATCTGCATTAAAAGGGACAAGATTTGAGTCTGAGGAAGCTGTAAAAGAGAAAGCGACACATGTCCTGAAGGAGCTGACAGAAGATGATTTACAGCACTGTTTCCAACAATGGAAAATTCGCATGGAGCGTTGCAGGGATAGAGAAGGAGTGTATATTGAAGGTGACAATAAGACGTGATAATGTATAAAATTAAAATAAAATTTTGTACAACGTCAGTCTCGTTATTTAGTAGCCACACCTCGTCTACAGAAGAAGCGTGTTTTTTGTTGTTTGACTCGAATCTTGGATAACAACTGTTAATACTTAAATACAATAAAAGCAACTTATCGAATTTCAACTTTTTTACAACGAAAACTTGAATTACTACTGTCAAAAATTTACAATAAATTACCAAAAAAATATATAAAAACACCACTCACCTTTGCAACTTCTCTACGTGATTACAACAGAACAATAAACTTTTTGAAATAAAGTTTTGGTGGACTTACCTGAAAAAGAAAAAATATATAAATACACATTGAATTACTAATAATTTTTTTTTGTATAAATTACTTCATTTAAATTAAGCATTACAAAAATCCAACCAGTTATTCTTTACTTAACAGAAACAACAAGTCTTAAAAATAATGAACCATTTTTTAAAAACTCTTTCAAAAGAAAGAAAAATCCTATGAAAAGTACTTTTTTCTTCCGGTACCTATTCGTTTCAATATCGGTGATCATCCAGGCTATGATCGCGTACACTATCTTCTTCTTATAGTGCATCTCCTATCGGAGGTTTGCTATCATCACAGCAATCCGGACCTTGTCGACTGCAGCTCTGAACAGTTGAACACTGCCACAGTTAAACCAATCCCTCAGGTTCTTCAGCCAGGACACACGGCGTCTTCCGATGCTCAGCCTTCCACTAATCTTTCCCTGAACTATCAGTTGAAGAAGCTTGTATTGTATTTACAACAATGCGTACACTATGTAAATTCTTTAATAATAATGCCTCAAAAATGTTTACATATAATACATATGACAACGAAACTCTCCATTCTTTGAAAAAAGAAGATAGTTTAATTCGAATAAAGGAGGATTTTTCAAGGGGGTAAAGAAAATATTCAATTTACGGAGTATTTCGAATTATGAAGCTTTAAATGAGAAAGGTCGGATTGTATTAGGATTGATAAATTTATGCGATTAGGCCTATTATTTTACTTGAAGCAAGTAAATAGTTCGTAGTAATACATGTGTGATAAACTTATTGGTAAATATGGTTAAGATATTGTAGTTCGTACTATGAAATGTATGAAATACGTAATACATCTAGATAAAAGAATTTCTGCAAAAATTAGGTGTAAATTTCAAGTTTCACAACATCTACATAAATATAATAATAATAATAATAGAAAATATTTAAACTCTTTGGCTAGCATGAAAAGTCACCAAAATGGAGTTACCACCTTTTATTTCTTAGGTAAATACATTTAATCAGAGTTATCTCCGTTAGAAATAATTGATAAATAATATAATAGTTGATAATAATAAGAATTCCTAGGAAATAACAAATTTATAACGATAAGAAGAAACGCAATTGTAAGAAGACAAACGATCATAACAAAAGCAAATGAGAGGCCGAACAGAGGCTGTCAAGAGTATCACAAATATTGTAGTCAAAAGAGAATAAGAAAGATGGAAAAGGGACAGAGGGGGATGGAAAATGAAAGGAGATGGACTGAAAAGGTTCAGTATTTTGATAACGACAGGCTACAATGCTGTAACGACAGACATTATGAATAAGACACAATGAATGCGTTACCAATGGAGACGCTACTTACCTTCCTGCTGTGCAATAAGGCTGACTGTATTTGACAACATTAGTGCAATTCGTTTCAAAACGCAAGTACTAAGCAAATATTTTGAATACATTTGTTGTTTAGGTCAACAAAATGGAATGTTAATCAGCTGAAAGACTGGTTTCAACCTATACAGGCTTTACTAAGTAAAACGAGGAGTGAGGTGGTTTACCAGATCTTCCTCACTGATTGGAAAAGTATGCTTATCAGCGTGCTTTATTGTATTATAACTGTATTTATTGTATTATAGGTTATATAACTGCATTCAATTGCCCATAACAGGCAGGTGAGAAGTGTTAAATAATTTGCACTCGATCTGCTAGTTTTAAGGCTACAAAAAATAGACCTTTTTCTTATTACATGGTTAGTTAATTATATGACTGAAGCATTTAACAACAGAAGAGATAGAGGTGTAAAAGAAACTAGTCACAGTTATCTCCTCCGAGAATAATGCCCGCCTTCCACTGTAAAAGGGTCTCTCTCTTCTCTTCTTTCTCTCTCCCCATGTGCCTTACAGCGTCGGGGTAGTCTCGGACAACTTCCTCCATTGTACTCTATCCGCCGCCAATCGTCTCATCAAAGTGCGTATATTCCAATTTCCAAATCGTAAATTAGGTTTGTCCAGTCTTTTATTCCGAAAATTCCTGTCCTGTCCGAGGCTATTTATGTGACTTTGAATCCGCTTTTTCAACGTGTGGGTGATTGGCCCAACGACGTCGTTTTTGGAGTACTTCTTCGTCTGGCTCCTACCCTTTGACCTGTCCGGCTTGGGAGGCCCTGCTGATAGTTACACTACCGCCGGCATAGCTCTCCGGGTCTTGGGAGCACGCAAGCCCCTCCACCATCTACAAGGTCCTATACTCCCTAGGAGGGGCTGTAAAAGGGTACTGAGCATGAAATAGCTGAGCGAAACTGAGTAAAATAGTTTTGTCCTTCCACTAAAAAAGATTTTTACAGAAAAGAGGTATTTGCCTTCCACCGCCAGCGGGTTCGAAACTGGGTAGCGGAGTGAGCTAGGCGAGAAATGAGATGGGTGAGGTGATGCTTCCATTACCAGGCAGCCAATTCATCTTCATTGTCAAGCCAGCCAATCATTGGATCGAGCAGGTCGTGGTTAGTTTCTAATAAGTTTTTCTTGTTTATTTGTTTCTAGTAATAATGTCAGACGATTCAATGATGATGACTACATAGTAAATACAATCAGTAAATGCTTGTTACTCTGTAGTTATCATATGAAAAATAAGCTAACAAACCAAGATTTTGGATGAGCTACATTAAAGAACCTGTCAAACGCGATTTACTACGATTTACAAGATGAATATTTCATAGTCAGTAGAGAACAATTTGAAGAATTACTATTACTTGTAAAAGAAGATATAAAGAAACAGGATACGAAGGAAAAGCTATTTCACCAATGGAAAAACTTGCTGTTAAGTGAAAACTGATGGGAAGTGAAGCGGACTCCGTTCCAAACTAGCACTGCAGAGCATGACGCAGCAGCCCCTTTTTGCTCGCTCAGTCCGCTGCGCTGATTCATCTATGGGTGGAAGCACTTCTATGAAATTTGGTGTTCCGAGTAGAACGGAGTCCGTCCAAAGTCCTCTCAACTCTGCAACCTCTTTTGTAACTCTTCCAACTCGTTCAGTCCGCTCCGTTCACTCTTTTCAGAGTGGAGGCATTTACAAGACGTTTAACCATTGCGAGTTAAACGGAGTCCGCTCCGCTCGCAGAGGAAGGCGGGCTTAATGAATTTCATTGTACGGCAAGACCCAGTGGTGAATGAAGTGAAGGTGTCATTTCCAGGATGAAAAATAGATGCTTTTTAGAGGGCTGATCAGCATACTTTTCCACACAATGATGAAGGCATTGAAAAAAACCATCTCACTCCTCATTTTACTTAGTAAAGCCTCTAGAGGTTCAAACCAGCCTTTCGGCTGATGACCTAAACAACAACACACTAATACATTTCCGTAGTAGTTGCAGTAGTAGAAAATAAACACAGAAGGACTAAAATTTATCAACCCTTGAAAAAGGGAAACCATAGTTGGGTAGATTAACTTTCTTACCACAACTTACTCGTAATTTCAAAAAAGTTTTTAAAGTTATAAGTTATAATTTAACAAAATTAATATTGTATTGTAATGATTTTTGTAACATAATGGGAAAATAAATGAATACATTAATACTATGTGGCAAAGATTTGATTGCCCATTGCGGAGAGGATCAGAATCGGTCCACTACTAGCCTTCTTAATAACATTTAATTTTTGAAATATTTATAACACTGTAAAATGCTTTAGTCTTATGTAACATCATGATACGCATCTATTTTGTCCTATTAACTTTTACAATAAATGAAACTGTTATAAAGTTATTAGTGATTTTAAGAGAAAAAAAAATAACAGCCGTGAAAATAGGACGATTTTTCGTTTCCACTGTGATTGCTTATAAACTTGAAGTCAGACATTGATAAAATTTTATATACGTGATCATGATATACCGAGAACACTTACAAATCAAATGAAAATCTAGTTGTAGCCATACATTTTCTAAAAAAATTTGACTGAAGTACGCCCGTACTTGAAAAAGTCTGGTCGCGAGATAGTTTTCGGCTTAAAATTATGTCTATACACACGCAGAGTACGAAATGTAGTTTAAAGAGTGCTTTTAGAGTTTAAAGGAACTCTAAATATTAACGTTTGAAAATTTTATTGTTTGTACATTAGTGAATTTACAGTTTGTACACATGTAATTAAATGAAATATGTATACGCAAATATTACTATTAGCCCCTATTATTATTACTAATAATGTGTTTAGGTCAACAGCCGAAAGGCTGGTTTGAACCTGCAGAGGTTTTACTAAGTAAAACGAGACGTGAGGTGGTTTACCATTGCCTTCCTCACTGAGTGAAAAAGTACGCTTATCAGCATGCCGGGCCCTCTGAAAAGCACATATTTTCCACTCTGCAAATGACACCTTCACTTCATTCACCACAGGGTCTGGCTGTATAATGAAATTCATTACTTTCAGAGGAGATAACTCTGATCAATAACTCTGATAACTCTGATAACTCTGTCTTTTACACCTCTACCTCTTCTGTCCTTAAATGATTCAGTCATTTAATTGGCTGACCATGTGATAAGAAACAGAACTATTTATTTTAGCCCTGCAACGAACAGATTGGGTGTAAATAATTAGACACTCCACCTGTCTGCTCTGGGCAGATTACTAATAATACTAACTCTATAATACTCTATACTAACTCTATATGTAATACTCTAATATTACTATTATTATTAGCCCCGTCGCGGCTTGGCACGCGAAAAATGGTGTAATCACCTTTTTTAAAAATATGTAGCAGAAAATAGCAGGAAAATAGGTGAGATTCTCGTAGTTCCTTCGTTTCAGCAGTTCTTGCTTTTTGAAGTCTTTTTCTTTTGAAGATTTTCTTCCTAATGATGTTTTTTGATGGAATTATTGAAAATGGAAAGAAAAACCAAAAAACCACCACAAAAAAAATAATTCTCAAAACCAAAAACTTAAATCTACGTTGAATAAAATAAAAGTTAAAATAAAATATCAAAGCAATTGATCACTCACCAATTAAAAGAAAATTAAAACAAATTTACGGAACACGGAACTTTACTTTTATTAAATACTCAACAATACAAAATCGTATCTACATAATACAATACAATAAAATTATCATGTGATCTTGTCACCAGCTGATCCTTAGCACCACGTCACTATTTGCTAAATCATATGACTTTATTTATGATAAATCTTTATTTGAATCACATCAGCTGGTTTAAAAGCAGCACATTATCTAACCTCATAAAAGCCTTAATGTAGGACATAAACATTATTTTCAACCCTTTAGGGCTAACTTTTTAAGCGTTTCAATAGCCTAAAACCTGCACCGGCACCATAGTTACAACATAAAAAAACTGCATGAAAATTGGTTCAGTAATTTAGGAGATAAGGGGATCATTCACATACACATACATCGAATTTTATATATATATATATATATATATAGATTATTCTGCCCATAACAGACAGGTTGAGTGTCAAATTATTTACACTCAATCTGTCCGTTGCAGGGCTAAAATAAATAGTTCTGTTTCTTGTCACATGGTCAGTCAATTAAATGACTGCATCATTTAAGAACAGAAGGAGTAGAGGTGTAAAAGACACTAATCAGAGTTATCTTCTCTGAAAGTAATGAATTTCATTGTACAGCTAGACCCTGTGGTGAATGAAGTGAAGTTGTCATTTACAGAGTGGAAAATATGTGCTTTTCAGAGGGCCCAGCATGCTGATAAGTGTACTTTTCCACTCAGTGAGGAAGGCAATGGTAAACCACCTCAAACCTTGTTTTACTTAGTAAAACCTCTAGAGGTTCAAACCAGCCTTTCGGCTGTTGACCTAAACAACAACATAGATTATTATATTTACATGAAATTTAAATATTTTTTAAAAACTAAATATTATTGAGAAGGCTAGTAGCGGGCCGACTCTGCTCGTCTACGCAAGAGGCAATAAAATCTTCGCCACTAAGTAAGTGCAAGGGTTTTTTACCCTGCCACATTATCAACTAATCACACAATAAGTTTAATCTAATAAACTTATTGTAGATTATTAAACTGAAAACATAAACAAACCTTATACGTACATATCTGGATATAATTACAAAGATATTTATTATTTACAATATTATAATATAATTCCAAGTTTAAAATAAAAAAACCAAACAGGTGTTTTAATTGATAGGTATAGGATGTAAAGCCTTAATAATACATTACTGTATCAGAATAGATAATGGTAGATAAAGGCCTACAACTGGACACCGACGTAAAATTACATCAAGGTTATAAAATCCTATCTTAAATTTAATAAATAATTATTTCATTTTACAAGGGGAGCGGCATACTTAATATGAGATAAACAAAACATACAGGCCTACCTATATTAAATTACTATAATATATCACGAATGAATTATATATAATCATAATTAATAGAAAACATACTAATCTCATAGATAAATCAATCGGATTAACTTACTTTTATTGCAGTTAAATTAATGCAGAAATTTATTTTATTATATGGAATACATCTTACAATGCACAAACTGTACGATTACATTAAAGCTTATGTAATAATGTAACATACATATTTATGTACGTATCATAATAATGTTTTATGATATTATTATTTCCTGAATTTTATTTAATTTCTGATTTACCTTGAATCGGGAATTAAAATGGTAGGAAAAAATTCTCCAGATCTATACAGAATAACACTACACAATATTATTACTGTATATACAAACAACTAACAAAAGTTCTTGATCTGTTTATAAATATGTTACCTCGAAGCTACAGAATTACTAATAGATAAATAACGTACATAAAGAATCTGATTGACTTTTTGTATTGGTTTTTCTGTTTTCTAAACAATATTGTAAATAAGAGAAGAAATGAAAAAAGGTCTTCGTTTAATTCTTACAAAGAGAATTACTATAATCCTATAGATATTTCATTACACACTAAATTTTATAAACGATCTGCTACGTTTCTTATTTATTTTAAACACCTAAGCGATTACCTTGAGTTAAGAAACTAGATTTCTGCGATGTTACATCTTACCTGTTCTTCTGTATAAAATGGAGGTTTGGACCTTTAGAAAACGAGACACACGAGGTGTGACTATTAAATAACGAGACTGACGTTGTAAAAATTTTTATTTTAATTTTATACATAATCACTTATTGTCACCTTCAATATACACTCCTTCTCTATCCCTACAACGCTCCATGGGAATTTTCCAATATTGGAAACAGTGCTGGAAGTCATCTTCTGTCAGCTCCTTCAGGACACGTGCCGCTTTCTCTTTTACGGCTTCCACAGACTCAAATCTTGTCCCTTTTAATTCAGATTTCACCTTAGGGAAAAGGTAGAAGATAATAACATGTGATGAAACGTGGTTTTTTACTTATCAGTTCAAAGAGAGAAATTTTTATGGCTTGCATTTTACAATTTTCACTTGACTCTTACATACGCTTGAATAGTCGTATAGTGTGGTAAGCGAAGGTGTTTGATATATATATATAAATTTTTGCTAGACATTTTTCTACAATACCAGACTAAAAAAAATAAAAATAAAAAATATTTATTGTCAAATTTTGATTAAAAACGCACGACTTTGCATATATTACAACAAATTTTTCGCAGATTCGTTGTACCTGACGTAAAAACATGGAGTTTCATGTTTATTTTTTTAAAAATCTCTCAAAGTTTTCTTAATGTCTCAAAAATTTCAATTTTTTTTGGATAAAAGATTGATAAAAATAGCCAAGTCTATCGGCACGATCTCGGAATTATTGTTCAAAGAGTTAATATTCTAAAACTTATCAGTCCCAGAAGGGTTAAAGTGTTCTGTTTACATGACGAAGACAAAACCTCCAATTATTGCTTCCAAAAGATAAAAAAAATTATTTACAATTTTTGAAAACATTAAACCTAGATAAAAAGATGAATAAAGTAGAATGTGTAGAGGAAGAAGATGATATTGATACAGATTAATTTGGACTTCAATTGTTTACAATGTAGGTTAGTCGGTAAATTTAAACGGAAGGTCAAGCAATTTTATTCTTCTTAGTCCTGTTACGTCTTCGCTATTAATTTTTTTTCTTTTTCTTAGTCCTGTTATGTCTTCGCTGTTTAGCGCCAAATGATTTTGGGATCTGCTAATTTTTCTTGACATTTTGAACTTAGCTGCGTAATTTCTTCTTTCACGGTGTTAACACGTATATCCTTATGTATCGCATAATTTGTCACATAAATATTTAAAAAATATTGTAAATGTTTATGGTAATAGATTGGTATTTTTTCACAAAATCATAAAGAATAATTTTATCAATATATACTTTCTTTTTTGTCATGGTAAAAAGTAATAAAAACATGTAAAAATTGTTTAGAAACAAAAATGTATTATTATTACATAATTAAGTCCACCAATTAAGAGTAATTCATTTTTCATTGCCATAAAAATAAGAAACGACAATGCATTGATAGAACTAACCTCTTTTTAATTAAAATATAATTTAAAAATTCATTAAACCAATGCCAAGTTAATAACAATGCGTGCACAAATCATTCACTCACTGACTGCTTACACATGTGAATCAAAGTAGAAACAATTATCTTTACTATGACACGTCCGTTCAAATTACAATGACTCAGTGGCGTAGATAAGGAAGGATCTCCAGACCCCCACCCCCAAATGTAAAGAAAGGAAAATTTTTAAGGATTAGGTCTAATACATTTTACCAATAGCAGGAAACTTACCACGTTAAATTTAATGTTTTTGTTTAGGTCAACAGCTGAAAGGCTGGTTTGAACCTCTAGAGGTTTTACTAAGAAAAACCTTTTCTTTTAGGTTTTACTAAAAACGAGGAGTGAGGTGGTTTACCTTCCCCAGTTGAAAGAGTATCCTTATCAGCATGCCAAACCCCCGAAAAGCACTCACTTTCTACACTGCAAATGACACCTTCACTTCATTCACCACAGGGTCTGGCTGTATAGTGAAATTCATTACTCTCAGAGGAGATAACTGTGACAAGTGTGTTTTACATCTCTACCTCTTCTGTTCTTAAATAGTTCAATCATATAATAGGCTGACTATATGATAAGAAACAGAACTATTTTTGTAGCCCTGAAACAGAACACAACTATTCTTTTTCTTTTTACTTTCAGAACTGAAAAAGAAACAGAACTATTTTTTTAGCCCTGGAACCAACAGATCGATTAATTGCCCGTTATGGGCAATTGAATTAAATAACAATCTAAAATAATTTAGGCTAGCATCGCTTATCGAACTTCAATAATATTAGTTATTTATTCAGATCATTGTAAAATCACCCCTTGTTTTAAAGTCGTTTGGGTTCGGCTGCGGTCGAATTTTTAAGTCGTGTATAAAAACACTCACCACTGTATACTGGGTGGAAGAGGCTCGTTCTCCTGGCCCCAAAAGAGTTTGGGGCGATCAAAACCGGCAAATACCTCTGCCGGGGATGATCGGTAAGGTTCGACAGGGAATGGATGACAACCGATTCACAAAACCAATTTTTAAGACACTAAACAGTAGACGTAAGATGTCGGTAAATGGTTTAAAAAAGTCACAAAGGATATTGAAAAAACCGGAATACACCAAAGAAAAATTAATGAACCGAACCAAATTCAGACAACTAATTACAGACTTTAACCCTACAGCCGGTAATAACATTTTTCTAGACCGGCAGAGAATTTCTAGTTACCGAACTGTAAAGAAATCATTAAAAATTTGCTATAAATTACAAACCTTGTCACGTGACATCAAAATAACAAGAAAACTTACTGAAATTTTAATCTGACAGTAAAGGATGCTGAAGCTATTTGAAAATAATTTTTAGACAAATATTTTTCTAAAATTTCAGATGACACTACTGTTTAAAACTTTCTTATCCTCTACTTTCAAAATTCATTATATACGAATCGTTAAATTTAATGCTTATTTCAAAATAAAACCAAAAAAAAAACGAATCTATGTTCAAAATTGAAGAAAATATGTACAAAAACACATCATGTAAACCAAGAAATAACCAAATTCAGCTCTAGGACAGCGTGGTTTCTCAATAGAAAAACACAAGCGAATATCCAACTAAAACTATTGTATTATACGTAAAAAAATTACTTTACACATTACTAAACTATTGTACAAAACACCAACGCTGTCCGTAGATTAAATTAAAACTAAAACGCCAACATTGGAATGCTATGAAGCAAATCCGATTCTGCGACGCGACCGGTTCAAGAAGCGGTAATATCGTCTCAAAATCGACGATTTTGACGACGATTCGGCCAGCTCTAGGATTAAGGGCTTCTGTGAAGAGTAAAAACGGAACACCGGGTGAAAAGGAGAAAGGAAAAGCCAACAGTGAGCGAATGCTGAGAATGTGAGCTGGAAAAAGAGCTTCCACAAACATCTAAAGTCACCTCGCGTGGTCTAAAATTGGCCCAGTACGAGGGGAAAAAATACTGGATGGAAATAATAGGTTGAAATATCCCTTGAAAAAACGAAGGGTTTTAATTTGTTAAGCACTTTGAGGAAATAAGAGGTATCAATAGGTACATTAAGTCAAAATCCACAAAATTTTTTCTACCCCACTGCAATGACTACAAGTACCAATAGTTTATACGAGGTATACTTGATTAAGTTACTTGTTAATGAAAGTAAATCAGTCGAGTAGATTTTAATGTGAATAGATTTTATTGTTTAGATTATCAACCCTGAAGGTTTTAAATAAAACAAGGAGGGAGGGGATGATTTCACTGTCATAAATAATTGAAGGGAAGTAAGACAGTTCAGTTTCTCAACTTCATTTCCAAGCTAGACTTGCATTGCCTGCAGGTAGTATCAGGGCGACTACGTGGGGCTCTTCAGTCATTTGTTAACAAAACAATCTAAAAAAAAAAAAATACTTGATTAATCAAACATTTTATAGTATACAATAAATACTTTCTAAATCATATTACTTTCTCTTGCCTATATGAATATATAGGAAGGAAAGTGTTGTTTTCATGTCGATTTTTCGAAATCGAGTTTTCACCGGATCTACACGTTTTCAGACCCCCTGAACCCAAAAAACATGTTTTTAGCGATTGGTCTGTGTGTGTGCGCGCGCGTGTGTGTGAACAGAATGTCTCAAGAACGGAACATCGTACGAACTTGAAACTTGAAACTTAAGTTACATAGTACTACCACTCTTGACACGAACATTTTCATCAAAATCGGTCAACCGGAAGTAGTAGTTTATTCGTGTAATTTTTCACTTTTTTCGATTTTCTCAAAACCTGGTCCTACGATTTTTTTAAAAATCGGCCCCATCGTGAGGGAGTGAACATGAGTTTTTCCTCGGATAAAAAAAAGTAAGTATCTATGCTATTCGGACAGGAGAAAACTCCGGTTATTAACCATCTTTACAATTTTATCTTTTCAAATACTTCAATAATTTATTTGGAAGGATAACATGAGAATAAAAATAAATAATAGCCAAATTTTACAGACTACGATCCGCATGTGGCAGGTAAAGGAAACCAAAAATTATGTAAAAACACCGGCTGGAATGCAACCTAATCTTCTGTTATATTAGGTTACTATAGGACCTTAGTCCTTATAGCCGGCAAAAAAACATAAGAAAGGAACAAGGTCATATCCAGTATTAGGGCAAAAAACCTCTTGCACAATATTATCCCGTAACAAAATACGTGGGGCCGATTTCTGTTTCAAAATAAGAGCCAATTATATATAAATGTACAGTCGAACTTCGATATAACGAAACACTTGATTACACGAATTTTTTACTGCACCGTGATATTATAATTAAACTATATGTAAATTTACCTCGATTTAACGAATAAGTACCTTGAAATAACGAAATAGTGTTATGCAATAAGTACGAAGTAACACACTGTATTATGATTCTCTGTGAGTTTTAAGGTAGATTTTTTTAATTTCCGTACCAGAATTGTATCTATTTACAAGTACAACGCATTCTTAACTACATGCAAGAATGAAAGGTTATTTTTATTTAATTCCTTCTAAATGGGGTAACCCGAATTTCTTACTTATATAAATACAGTATTTATAATACAGTTTTAAGCTACAAATGAGTTTCAGATGCTTTTAATTGTAGCCAAGATCTATGTACGAGGTAAGTTCCTACTTGAAATCAATACGCTACATACTTTTTGTACTATTATTAACCGTAATTACATAAAACATGATCTATAAAAAAAATAATTTACAAGTTAAGACGTGTCTATTAACCCTTTCAATGCCAAATTTTTTAACTTTACACAAACAAATATGTGTACATTGTTTAATACACTTTACTGACATTTAAGTGAAATAAAATCACTTTTAGACCTTCAACCTTTTTTTGATGGCGTGACAAAAAAGTATGACACATATGTCACATTGGGCTTGATAGTATCAAAGTTCCCAACAATATGAATAAGTAAAAATCATCTGCAGGCTTCCTAAACAAAATTACCTTGCTTAGATTTGTAGCAAAGCATTATTTAAGACTTAAAAAAGGTTACAATTCAAAAATATTGGTAAAATGGACAAAATCAGTATTTATGGCCTAAAAAAAAACTTGTATATACATTCAACATACTCGAAGAAATGCTACTTTATTTTAGTAAATGAACACGAATATTTAAGACTAAAACTAACTTGAAAAAGAAACTAATGGTCGCGTCCGTGGCGTAGTGGTCAGCATCTTACACTGCAAAGCGGAGGTCTCAGATTCGATTCCTGGCTAGGGTACAGAAAATTATTACACTTCACATCCAGCGCTCTTTAATCAAAAGTAGTCGCTAACAATTAAAGTTTTTATGTCTGTTATTTCACTACAATGTGACTTCTATGCCTCACTGGGTAAAAAAGGGTTAAGACAATTCTTCTTCTTCATGTAGCATCTCCATTACGAAGGTGTGCTAGCATCATGGCAATCCTGACCTTGGAAACTGCAGCTCTAAATAGGTCGATGGATGACAAATTAAACCACTCTCACAGGTTCCGTAGCCAGGAGGTTCTTCTTCTTCCAACCGATCGTTTGCCCATAATCTTTCCCTGGATGACAAGATGAAGGATTTCATATTTTGGACCTCTCAAGACATGGCCGAGGTACACCAGCTTTCTCTTCTTGATTTCGATCATCACTTCCATTCCCTTCTGCATCCTCCTTAGGACTTCCATGTTTGTGACTCTCTCTGTCCAAGATTAAGACAGTTAACTGTACAGTTAAGACAATTAACTGTATTTAATTCATCATAAAACGTGAAAAAATTCGTTAATAAAAATTAGCTTGGAAATTCTTGTTACTTCAATATAACGAATACCTCGATTTAACGAATTTTTTCCCAGGATTCTCGATTTCGTTATATTGAAAATCGACTCTCTTAGGAAAGTTAGTACAAGTAGGCTTACCGTACGTCTTGTATTCGGATATCTGTGTAAAGGACCGGCGGCCGAGAAATTTCGCTCTGTTTTGAGTTTTTAATTTAGAGGTTGAAACATTGTGTGCAGAGCGATGCTAGACCGTTAAAAGTTAATTCAAAGATGTTTTGCGTTGACTTTTACGAAAAAATTAAAACTGATAAGGTATTCTTTGGAAAAGTACTACCATTTGTGACACACCCGTTCAAGAAAAATAATCCGATGGTACAAATATTGTAATCGCAGGATCCATTTCTAAATAAATGTTTGGATGTTTATGTGCCTACTTTAAGTTAACATAATTAATTATTATAAAAATAATAATATATGAAAAATTACTTAGAAATTAATAGTAAACCAATGTATTTCAGCGGAAAAAACACTTATCAAATAACAAAAAAATATTTTGTATGTTATTTACCTACTAAAAAACCGCTACTTCCAAAAAAATGTCCGGGATTTGAGTCCAGAAATTATGGTAAGTTCTGCTAATAAGACTAAGTTATTACTAAATTTAATAAAATAATAATAATAATAATTAATTAGTTAAATACAAATATAGTTAAAGGATCTACTATAAAATCTAAAGCAATTTCCCCAACTGCTGCGTCATTTCAACACCTTGGAATGACAAGGTTCCAACTAAAATTTCATAATTTTTATGTCCTATTTATTTTTATGTTCATAATTTTACATTATGAACAGTAATTATACAGTAAATTATGTTCAAACTGACTGCAGAAACAAAATTTTAAAACTATCTTACCAAAAGTTATGAATAGTTGATTGTAATTTTCTAAGGGGTCCAAATGATGCAATAGCTACATTTTACAATAAACAGAACTGAACATTTTTATGTAACGTACAGTACAATAAATATCGTAGCGCAATAGAATAAAATATAATCTGTCGATAATATTGGCTTATATGAAAGACAACAACTTTATTGAAATTTATTTTGCAACAATAGAAAAAAATATATATAGAATAAAATGCGGTAAATATTAGTTTGTTTAAAGCTATTTTATTTTTTTGAATAGCGGCCAAAGTAAAAAGAATGAGATGTATGTACACAAGCGAGGAAAAAATTGTTTAATAAAAGGCAAGTTCGGAGGAAATATTTTTGCAGAAGATAACAGAAACACAATCCCACACATAAAACGATAGGCGGCAGACAGAACAATACTTCAGCTATTATAATATTATAGTTATTTATATCGATGCACCAAATGAGCTTAAGTAAAATTGGTCGTTTATCTAACAACCCTAACAAAAACCCACCCAAAAATATCGATAGTAACCTATCCCACCATCTCGTAAATCTTTCACAAAATCTATTTCTTTCCTATTTATTAGATGGACCTGTGATTAGCGCAACGGGCTTCTACACAGGGGTCCCTGGTTCGATTTCCGGTCAGGTCTGCCATCCCATCATACTTCTCACTGCCTATCATACTATCTCACAGCCAGTATTAGCAGGCTTTGAAGCCTTAGGCATCTTAGGCAACTTAGCAACTTTCAGCAACATAAGCAACTTAAGTAGGTAACCTTACGCAACCTTAGGTTGCCTAGGTTGCAAGGTTAGCCTAAGGCCTTACGTCTTAGGAGCCTTTGGTCTTTGAAGCCTAAGGCCAAAAGTTGCCTAGGTTACAACCTAGAGCAACCTTAGATTGCCAACCTGGTCATCTTAGGCGTCAGAAGCCTGCTAAGCAGAAATAGCAAAAAAGTCGGGACGTAAAACGCCAAAAAAATAATATCGGATGTAACTTCAACAATTTTATTTATTCATTTATTTTTATTTATTTTATTTATTATTATTTTTTTTTTTTTTTGGTTTAACGTCCGACTCTTCTGCAGTTACTGCTAATGCAGACGACGGGGAAGGATGAAATTATTTTTGTAACGTACGAAAATATGCCATGCCTGAATGGGATTCAAACCCAAAACCGCATGATGAGAGATTTTATTTAAATTAGTAACGTTTTACTCACTGGATTGGTTTAGTGATCAAATCGGTCGCCGCGAATCAGCTGTTTAACAGCTGATTTTCGGAAACGAAGGTTTTTGGTTCAAATCTTAATAAAAGTAATTACTTTATACGGATTTGAATAGCTACTAAACAGTGGTTACTGGTGTGCTTTGATTGTTGGGATTCAATTAACCAAAGCTCACAGAAATAGTCGACCTGAGTTTGTACAAGAGTATATCTCATTTACATGTCATACACATCATCCTTATCTCATTGTCATGGGGTTGCTTATTATTCTTAAATAGAACAGATTTCAAGGTACACAAATAGACTCTAGCCGGTAATCACTAGTGCTCGGATTTTGCATATTTAGCATATCTTTTTCTTAAGTTCTAAAATAAGTTTATAATCCGTTTTGAGTGTTTTTGAATGATTTGCAACCAAAAATCCAAATTTTATTTTGAATATTTGTGCATATTTCGGACCCTTTTGCATATTTGTGGTACTTTTGCATATTTTAGACAAATTTCCAGAAGGCTTGTAAAAAAACAAAAGTATTTGTGAAGGTACCGAGCAGAATAAGGGCATTCAAGAATGCTTATCCTAACGTTCCTCTCTCACCTCAACTTAAAATCACAAGATGGGGTACTTGGAAATCTGCAGTCAATTACTTTGCTGAACACCATGAAAAAGTGAAGGAAATAATTGGAAGTTTTCTGAGCAATAGCTCAGTGGTTCAAATGAGTGACCCCTAGCAATTTCAGCTCTAAAATTCCTACCAATTGTTTCATGTGATGTTGAACGCTCCTTTTCAGCAATGAACAACCTCCTGTCTGACAAAAGACGGAGCTACAAAGTGGAAAATTTGGAAAAAAACTTTGATTATTTTATGCAATTAACATAATTTATTTATTTAAAAAACTTGAATTTTTTAAAATGTGATGATTACGGTTAAAATGGTTAAATTATGATTAGATTAGTGTATTCATTATTTAAAACATTTTATAAATATAATGTATTTCAAAGTTAAATTAATGAAACAAAATTATAAAAAATAACTTGTTTTTATTTTTGCATTAATTTTTGCATATTTCAACTTTTTGGTGCATATTTTCTCTTTTTTTGGCATATTTGCATGCATATTTTGGGTCAAAAAAGTGCATATCGATCCGAGCACTAGTAATCACATACCCCGGTCCTTCATTCGGAAATAACCAGAACATTTCCTTTAGTTCTTCATCGGCCCATGGTGTAGTCAGTGCAACTGGCTTCTACACCAGTGGTCCCGAGTTCAATTCACGGTCATATCTGAAATTTTTTTTATCACACATTTTCATCAATCACTCTTCTCATCGTCTGCATTAGAAGTAATTACATGTAATTATTAATATAATTAAACATACATATTGCCCATAACGGGCAGATTGAGTGTTAAATTGATTGCACTCGATCTGTTGGTTCCAGGGCTACAAAAAATAGTTCTGTTTCTTATCACATAGTCAGCGAATTATATGACTGAACTATTTAAGGACAGAAGAGGTAGAGGTCTAAAAGACACTAGTCAGAGTTATCTCCTCTGATAGTAATGAATTTCACTATACAGCCAGACCCTGTGGTGAATGAAGTGAAGGTGTCATTTGCAGGGTGGAAAGTGGGTACTTTTCGGAGGGCCTGGCATGCTGATAAGCATACTCTTTCAACTCAGTGAGGAAGGCAATGGTAAATCACCTGACTCCTCGTTTTTACTAAGTAAAACCTCTAGAGGTTCAAATCAGCTTTTCGGCTGTTGACCTAAACAACATAGTACATATATTATTAATATATATATATATATATATATATATATATATATATATACATATAATTGCATTAGTAATTTGCCGGCCGCATTGGCGTAGTTGGTAACGTGCTCGCCTCTCATCATGCGGTCTTGGGTTCGAATCTCATTCAGGCACGGCATATTTTCATACGTTACAAAAATCATTTCATCCTTCACTGTCTGCATTAGCAGTAATTGCAGAACAGTCGGACGTTAAACAAAAAAAAAGTAATCACAAAACAGTCGGATCATATAACACAAATAAAAAAATTTATCAGCGTATATTCATCCAGGGTTGAATACACGCCACCCTATTTGTCACCATAATTCCCTATTCTACGCTTTTCTTGCCCAAATAAATTCAGTCAGTACTTTAACCAGTTCCTGAGCACCTCTGAATAACCTACACGAGACTCAAGTATCATATTATTTAGAGAAATCTCTACATTTTACACCAGTTACCACTCATTCCATTCAGACGAACATAACGACTGAATTTTTTTACTACTAAAACTACAAATTTTAAAAATAAAAAAAATCCTTTCATGAGACGACGCGTCTCATGGCTGCTGGCAATTTTTTTTAAAAATTACCTTTGATCTATGGCAAAAACCATTAGTAATTTCTGTATCTACTCTTCAATAGGAATTGAATGACACTATTTTTATTTCCAAATTTCGAATTTGATTTTTTTATGTTTTGGGCCCTTTTTGGTTAAAACCGGAGCTTCAAACCCAATGATTTCTGTATCTACTCTTTGAGGAATCAAATAAATCTATTTTCGTTTCAAATTCTGCCATTCATTTCTTGGCTTCTGGTTTTGGGCCAATTCCGGTCAAAACCGAAACTTCAAACCTAATTCAGGCCCACTAACTTTTGGTCTGCCCTTAACAGACAGGTAGAGTGTCAAATTATTTACACTCAATCTGTTCGTTGCAGGGCTAGAATAAATAGTTATGTTTCTTATCACATGGTCAGCCAATTAAATGACTGAATCATTTAAGAATCAATGAGGTAGAGGTGTAAAAGACACTTATCAGAGTTATCTTATCTGAAAGTAATGAATTTCATTATACAGCCAGACCCTGTGGTGAATGAAGTGAAGGTGTCATTTGCAGAGTGGAAAGTATGTGATTTTCAAAGGGCCCGGCATGCTGATAAGCGTACTTTTCCACTCAGTGAGGAAGGCAATGATAAACCACCTCACTCCTTGTTTTACTTAGTAAAACCTTTACAAGTTCAAACTAGCCTTTCGGCTGATGACCTAAACAACAAACAACTAACTTTTTGTGTAGATTACGAATCCGAAAACCGTTTGTTGTTATCTCTTGCAGTTTCTGACATCTGGGTGTGACGGACGGAAGGATAAAACAAAATGATGACAATTTTTAAAATTGTCACCAACAAACTATTTCACAGTTTACGAACTAGACAAAAAAAAATTCACGAAAGATAACCTAATAGTGTTATTTATTAAAAATTTGTCGACTCAATAAAATAAGGTGTAACATGACTTGTTAAAACTGGAAGAAACCATCAGGCTTCCACTTCAATTGAAATAGTATAACAAAATGTCATGATATACTTTACTTAATAGAGGCAGATAAAAAAGTAGATAAAATTCTTCAAGGTGAACTGTGACACGTCTTGAGTAGCGGGCGTGTTCAGACTTAATATTGTACAATTAACCGTATGTGCAATGGAATTATGAAGTAGCAAAATCACAATATTAACTTAACATTAAAAATTTCAGAAGAATTCTTCCAAATTTTCAATCCAAAATATCTAGATTCTAGAACATCTGTAATTAACTAGAGTAGAAACGAAAAGATTAATAAATAAATCGAAAACAAATACAAATAAATATTCTGTCAATTGTGGTACATTTAAATAGGCCTATTTATTGTTTTTCCAATAAAATAAAATTGTTACTTTTCGGAGGAAAATTTGCAAGAATCACAAAAAAAAACAGTGTGTGTTAGTATTGCTAACAAAAGTAGAACTATTTTGTTTACTCATTCTTGTAGCACAATATTTGCAAAGCTACCTAAAGTCACTTCCGACAAATGAAGTAAATTTACACATTCGTACCAATAAGTAATGAAATTGAACTCAATACCTTTGACTCCATTTAATCGGATACGACGAGACCCGTTCAATCAATCAATAATAAAAATTGTAGATAGGCCTTCGGACCAGCCCACTCAGTCAGCTGATAGAAAGTCGCTATTATTTGTTAAGTACCACCGATTGGGCAAGTGACTTTGTATGGTGACCAGCTGACAACCATCCGTGAACAAACTCTACAGGGGGTCCCTGTTCAAAATCACGCCTAATCCACGTCAAAATAATACAGCGAAAAGCAGCGATCAAGTTGGGTAGTTGTCAAAATAATGTACAGTTCCCGATAACAAATAAAAGCTAAAAAAAAAAAAAAAAAAAATTATAGACTGCCTCCGTGGTCCAGTGATAAGCGTGCTACGTTGCAAAGCGAAAAGCCCCGGGTTTGGTTCCCGGCTAGGGTCGCTTAAATTAAAACACGTTCAAACCCACCGTTCCTTAACCCAAAGTAATCGTTAATTACCAAAATTCTGATGCTTACCAATGCATATAATGAACAATATAACCTAATATTAGTAATAAAACATTAGCAAAAAACTAACCTCAAAAAACATAACCTAAATGTTTAATCATGAGTGAAAGACGCAAAATGAAAATTTACCACAGTTTGGGTTAAAAATCACTCTTTCACGCTAAATTAGGCTCTGTAGAGAAAAATGCTTTAAACAAAAGTTGTTGATCATTTAATTTCCTATAAATTTTATTATATATTACACTTTTGTCGTAAAATGCATACAAAGGCCGAAATCTTAAAAAAATAAATTTTTCACACGTTTTGGTGAGAAAAAAAACAGAAAATCGCTAAACTAAGCGTTATACAAAAAAATGCTTCAAATAAAAGTTGTAGGATTTTAAATTGTTTACAACTTTTATTATATAAATGTTTGCGCTAAAATCCATATAGGCTATTAAAGCCGCAATCTTAAAAAACAATTTTTTTACGTGAAAACAGCCTCACCAAGAATTTCAGCAAACCTGGCGCCTACTTTATCCTGTATAGCATAAAAAATTTAGAGCAAAAACCAGGCGAATTTTAAAAAAATCGTAGGACCAGTTTTTGAGAAAATCGCAAAAAAATTACACGAATAAACTACGACTTCCGGTTGAGCGATTTTGATGAAAATGTTCGAGTCGGGTACTCTAGTGGTATCTAACTTAAGTTTCAAGCTGTACGATGTTCCGTTCTTGAGATATTCTGTTCACACACACACACACACACAGGCCAATCGCTAAAAACATGTTTTTTGGGTTCAGGGGGTCTGAAAACGTATAGATCCGGTGAAAACTCGGTTTAGAAAAATCGACATGAAAACAATACTTTCCTTCCTATATATTCATATAGACAAGAGAAAGTAAAAAGAGAGAGACCAAACAATAATATATTTATTTATTCAAAGAATGTCATCATCAATCAGTTGATAAAAGTCAATTTTAATCAGATCGACCATGGAATCAAAGCTCAAGAACAATGTTATGAAATGATTAGTTATTTTTAATTATTTTTATTGATTTGAGGTTTTAAATAAAGATGAAAAATCCAGACTAGATCGGTAATCGAACTCGGGGCTTTTAGCATAAAAGATAGTTGCGCTGGTCATTACACCAACGCAGCATCATGACCATTTATGATGAAAAAGTTAAAGCAACTCTAAATTAAAATATAGTAGTTACATAATAACTTCATGAACAAATAATCCGCCCTGTTTTTATTACTTTCTCTTGCCTATATGAATATATAGGAAGGAAAGTATTGTTTTCATGTCGATTTTCGAAATCGAGTTTTCACCGGATCTACACGTTTTCAGACTCCCTGAACCCAAAAAAACATGTTTTAAGCGATTGGTGTGTGTGTGTGTGTGTGTGTGTGTGTGTGTGTGTGTGTGTGTGTGTACAGATAATCTCAAGAACGAACATCGTACGAACTTGAAACTTAAGCTCCATACCACTACCGGACCCGACACGAACATTTACATCAAAATCGGTCAACCGGAAGTAGTAGTTTATTCATATAATTTTTCACTTTTTTGCGATTTTCTCAAACACTGGTCCTACGATTTTTTTAAAAATCGCCTCATTTACTAAATTTTTAATGCTCTACAAGATAGGGTAGGCGCAAGGTCTGCTGAAATTCTTGGTGAGGCTGTTTTCACGTAAAACAATTGTTTTTTTAAGATTGCGGCTTTAATATGCATTTCAGCGCAAAAATTTATTAAGTAAACGTTGTAGAGAATTTAAAATTCTACAACTTTTACAACGCTTAGTTTAGCGGTAATTAGCAATTTTCTGTTTTTTTTCTCACGAAAACGTGTGAAAAATCGATGTTTTTTAGATTTCGGCCTTAGAGCGCATTTTACGACAAAAGTGTATATAATAAAATTTACAGGAATTAAAAGATCTACAACTTTTATTAAGAGTATTTTCGTACAGTGCCTAGTTTAGCGTGAAAGAGCGATTTTCCGTATTTTTAAGCCAAACTATGCTTGATTTTTATTTTACGGTTTTCATATATATGATTAAAATTAGGTTATGTTTATTGAGGTTAGTGTTTTGTTTATTTTAAATGTTTTATTACTAATGTTAGGTTTATTGTTAATTATTTGCATTGGCAAGAGAAAGTTGTGTGAGTGTTTTACACCAGATTTTTTTAAATTATTTTTATTGATTTGAGGTTATAAATAAAGATGAAAAATGCCAGACGACTTGATCGGTAATCGAACTCAGAGCTTTTAGCATAAAAGATAGTTGCGCTGGTGATTACACCAACGCAGCATCATGATCATTTATGATGAAAAAATTAAAGCAACTCTAAATTAAATAAAGTACATAATAACTTCAAGAACAATTAATCCGCCTTGTTTTTATTTAAATAATTTTCACGATTACGTTTACTACATAGAGGAATTCTTAGAACTTCATGCCCGGAAGGCTTAATATAATTGATACGTTCCAGGAAATGTGGTTAACCTGGGAATTACTAACATTGCGAAATAATAATTTGACCACTTTCCTTAAAGCAACTCGTCTAATACTTCATTAAGTATTTTTATATTGTGTTGTTTAGGTCATCAGCCGAAAGGCTGGTTTGAACCTGTAGAGGTTTTACTAAGTAAAACGAGGAGTGAGGTAGTTTACCATTGCCTTCCTCACTGAGTGGAAAAGCACGCTTATCAGCATGCCAGGCCCTCCGAAAAGCACATATTTTCCACTCTGCAAATGACACCTTCACTTTATTCACAACAGGGTCTGGCTGTATAATGAAATTCATTACTTTCAGAGGAGATAACTCTGATTAGTGTCTTTTACACCTCTACCTCTTCTGTTCTTAAATAATTCAGTCATTTAATTGGCTGACCATGTGATAAGAAACAGAACTATTTAAGCCCTGCAACGAACAGAGTGAGTGTAAATAATTTGACACTCCACCTGTCCGTTATGTGCAGATTTTTATATTATCGATAAAAATTATCTAAATCACATTCTTGAGTTTCTTTGAATATCTTACTCGATAAATAATTTTAGAAGATCCCGGGTTCGATCCCTGGATAAGTACAACAATCCTTCGTTATTCACGGGGGTTCGGCGAACTGCCGCGAATACGGAAACCAAGTTTAAGTGGAAACTTCATAGTCAGGAGATGGAAGTATGTTCGTATACAGAAAATTTAAACACCTTCGAACTATATCCTATAATATTGTAAAAAATATTTAAGGCGTAAAAATCTTATTACTTTCTCTTGCCTATATGAATATATAGGAAGGAAAGTATTGTTTTCATGGCGATTTTTCGAAATCGAGTTTTCACCGGATCTATACGTTTTCAGACCCCCTGAACCCAAAAAACATGTTTTTAGCGATTGGTCTCTGTGTGTGTGTGTGTGTGTTTGTGTGTGTGTGAGAGTGTATGTGTGTGTGTGTGTGTGTGCGCGCGCGCGTCTGTGTGTGTGTGTGTGCGCGCGCGCACGTCTGTGTGTGTGTGTGTGTGTGAACAGAATATCTCAAGAACGGAACATCGTACGAACTTGAAACTTAAGTTACATACCACTACCGGACCCGACACGAACATTTTCATCAAAATCGGTCAACCAGAAGTAGTAGTTTATTCGTATAATTTTTCACTTTTTTGCGTTTTCTCAAAAACTGGTCCTACGATTTTTTTTAAAATCGCCTGGTTTACTCAATTTGTTATTCTCTACAAGATGTAGGCGCCATGTTTGCTGAAACTCTGCGTGAGGCTGTTTTTACGTAAAAACATTTTCTTTTTATGATTTCGGCTTTAATATGCATTTAAGCGCAAAACGTTATATAATAACAGTTGTAGAGAATGTAAAATTCTACAACTTTTATTTCAAACATTCTTTTGTATAACGCTTAGTTTAGCGGTAATTAGCAATTTTCTGTTTTTTTCTCACGAAAACGTGTGAAAAATCGATTTTTTTAAGATTTCGGCCTTAGAATGACATTTTACGACAAAAGTGTATGAAATAAAATTTATAGGAAATTAAAAGATCTACAACTTTTATTTTAAGCATTTTTTTTGTACAGCGCCTAGTTTAGCGTAAATGAGCGATTTTCCGTATTTTTAAGCCAAACTGAGGTCGATTTTAATTTTGCGTATTTCACTAATGTTTTTTGAGGTTAGTGTTTTTGTTTATTTATAATGTTTTAATACTAATGTTAGGTTTATTGTTAATTATTTGCATTGGCAAGAGAAAGTTTGTGAGTGTTTCACACCAAATTTTTTTTATTAAATTGACACTGTTATTAGAAACTTGTTAATTTACTTTGAGCGCGATTTTTTCTAGTTGAGTGTAAATAATTCGACACTCCACCTGTCTGTTATAGGCAGATACTTTCGTTAATTATATACACTTTCGTCGTAAAATGTATACTAAGCCTTAAATCTTAAAAAATACATTTTTTTACAGATTTTCATGAAAAAAACAAAATCACAAATTACAGCCAAACTGAGCGTTACACAACGAAATGCTTGAAATAAAAGTGGTCGATTTTTAAATTGTCTACAACTTTCATTATAGTATACTCTTTTGCTTTAAAATGTATATTAAAGCCGCAATCTTAAAAAACCCCAGATTTTTCTACGAGAGAACAGCCTCCCCAAGAATTTCAGCAGGCGTATCTACCCTATGTTGTAGAGGTTAAAAAATGTCGTAGCCTAAATGAGGCGATTTTTAAAAAAATCGTTGGAACCGTTTTTGACAAAAATCGCAAAACTGTGAAAAATGAAATGCATAAATTACAACTTCCGGTTGACCGATTTTAATAAAAATGTTCATGTCGGGTCCACTAATGGTACTTAACTTAAGTTTCAAGTTTCAACTTCGTACGATGTTTCTTGAGATATTCTGTTCACACACAAACCAATCGCTAAACACATGTTTTTTTTGGGTTCAGGGGGTCTGAAAACGTGTATAGGCTATGCGGTGAAAACTCGATTTCGAAAAATCGACATGACAACAATACCTTCCTTCATTATATAGGCAAGAGAAGGTAAAAAAAATCAGCAGAACTTCAATTTTAAATGCATATCATATCGACCGCAGTGGTGCACAGTATTAAAAAAAAACATCACGCACAGAATAACATAAATACAAAGTAGGCTTACATAAAAACCCCTATTTCATAATACAGAATTATACAATATTAGCTAACCCGAACGAATAAACTCACAAAATGACACCTGAGTGACATCATTATCCTTATAAACAAATTTTTGCTTTGATCAAACTGACGGGCTTATATTGTCTGATTTATCCAAAATTGTTCACAAAATTTATTCAGTCAATAAATTTTTAACTCTTTAATAATACAGTAGAATCCGTTTAATACGCTCACAACTAAAACTATTAACTGCTTAAAACGCGGTTTCGTGAAGTCCCTTGATTAATAAGGTAAAACACGTGTACATGTTTCCGCTTAATACGCATTCAATCCCGCCTAATACGCGCTTAAAATTTACGAAAAAAAATGGTGTGAAACACTCACACAACTTTCTCTTGCCAATGCAAATAATGAACAATATAACCTAACATTAGAAATAAACGAAAAAACTAAACTCAAAAACATTATCTTATTTTAATCATGAGTGAAAGACGTAAAGTGAAAATCAACCTCAGTTTAGCTTAAAAATTCGGAAAATCACTCTTTCACGCTAAACTAGGCTCTGTAGAGAAAATGCTCTAAATAACATTTGTACATTTTTTAATTTCCTATAAATTTGATTATATACACTTTTGTCGTAAAATGCATTCTAAGGCCGAAATCTTAAAAAAATCGATTTTTCACACGTTTTCGTAAGAAAAAAACAGAAAATCGCTAATAACCGCTAAACTAAGCGTTATACAAAAAAAAGTTTGAAATAAAAGTTGTAGAATTTTAAATTCTCTACAACTTTTGTTACATAAATTTTTGAGCTAAAATGCATATTAAAGCCGTAATCTTAAAACAAGTATTTTTTTACGTGAAAACAGCCTCGCCAAGAATTTCAGCAAACATGACGCCTACCCTATCTTGTAGAGAATAAAAAATGAAGTAAACCAGGCGATTTTTAAAAAATTGTAGGACCAGTTTTTGAGATAATCGCAAAAAAGTGAAAAATTACACGAATAAACTACTACTTCCGGTTGACCGATTTTGATGAAAATGTTCGTGTCGGATCCTCTAGTGGTATGTAACTTAAGTTTCAAGTTCGTACGATGTTCCGTTCTTGAGATATTCTGTTCACACACACGCACACGCGCGCGCGCACACACACACACACCAATCGCTATAAACGTGTTTTTTTGGGTTCAGGGGGCCTGAAAACGTGTAGATCCGATGAGAACTCGATTTCGAAAAATTGACATGAAAAAAATCTTTCCTTCCTATATATTCATATAGGCAAGAGAAAGTAAAAAAGTAAAACTACATCATGAACTGAAAATCAAAACAGAACTAAGTACATCTGTATCGGATCGTATTGGTAGATTCGTACTTCCGTTTTAATGTGCTCGTGTGAAAATTAAACATGATATTATATAGTTCGTTATCAAAATTGGCAAGAAAAGATTGTGTGAATGTTTTTCACAATTTTTTTTCTATTAATTAATTTTTTTTCTATTAATATTTAAAAAAAAAATATTAATTTTTTTTGTTTTGGTTTAACGTCTGACTGTTCTGCAGTTTCTGCTAATGCAGACGGTGGATAATGATGATAATAAAAATGAGTGATGAAAAAATGCCAGACCTGACCGGGAATCGAACTTGGGACCCCGGCGTAGAATCCAGTTGCGCTAACAGCTATAGCATAATAATTAGTTTGGCTTCAATATTCACTGGATTATCGTGAAGGTTAAACGAATATTATTGAGATTATTGCCGTATTTAGAAAGTTCCACTGTTTACCGCAAAATAAATAAACAATGACTTGAAACCATAAGTAGGCCTAACTGTCATCAAGGGTAATGTAATTAATAATAATTAGTGACAAATTTTTATTAACTGTACAGTGCTTTTAAGTTATCCGAGAATAAAATTCAAAGGACATTCCAACAAAACTACACTTCATAGAGATATTTGAATCACTTAAAAGGATAAGAACTTTTTAGTCGAATTCGGTCTCAGATTAAACTGGACTGACTTCAGTCAACAATTTAATTTTTTTATTTGCAGCTCTATTCAATACTAATTTCGATTTCCGCCCGGGATCTGGAAAATTATTACAAGTTCAAACCCACAGTTCTTCACCCGAACGTACTCGCTCTAATAACCAAGATGTTGATGCGACTTAACAAAAAATTAAAAATAATTTTAAAGCTTTCCACAAAATATAACTTAACAGCTAATTGATGGTAGAAAGAATGATGACAATTTAAAATGAAAATGGAAAAAGAAAAACCGAAAAACAATTAATCCCATAATACAGGGTGATTCAAAACTATACGGCAATCTCTTCGGATCTCATTCTATAGCTAAAAATAAAAAAAAAGTTTACATAAACATATGCTTGAAAACGCTTAGTTAGCGAGTTACGGCTAGCGAAAAATTTCACCTAGAACTCTGTACCCTCGGTGAAGTAAGGCCGTATAAATATGTTAAAGGTAGTTACAAAGATACAAATACGATTGTTTCTTATGTTTCTTAATCTGAAAAATTAAATAAAATTGGTTCCAGAGCTGTAAATGCAATGCTTTCAGAGATATCTTACATAAAACACAAGAATTGGTGCAAAGAAATAACACATTTTTGTGTTTAAAGTAAGATTACTTCCATAAATGGTATATAAAGGTGTATTTTTTCTTAAATAGGTTTGTAGAAAACTTAATTCTGAAAAGATTCATGTGAATTACTCAGAAAAAAAATGAATAGGCCTAATAGATATTGAAATTTCGCTTTATTTAAAATCAAAACAGACGCACATGAACGCACATTCTTAACTGCATTTAATATTAACTAATATTTAATTAGTTAATATTAATTAACTAATTAATTAATATTAATATTAATATTAATAATATTAATATTAAAACAGTAAATAAAACAGTAATTAAAACAATATTAAAATCAAAACAGACGCACATAAAACAGTAACAGCTGAGCTGTTACTCCCAACGTAAATATTAGTTAATATTAAATGCAGTTAAGAATGTGCGTTCTATGTGCGTCTGTTTTGATTTTAAATAAAGCGAAATTTCAATATCTATTAGGCCTATTCATTTTTTTTCTGAGTAATTCACATGAATCTTTTCAGAATTAAGTTTTCTACAAACCTATTTAAGAAAAAATACACCTTTATTTACCATTTATGGAAGTAATCTTACTTTAAACACAAAAATGTGTTATTTCTTTGCACCAATTTTTGTGTTTTATGTAAGATATCTCTGAAAGTATTGCATTAACAGCTCTGGGACAAATTTTATTCAACTTTTCAGATTAAAAAACATAAGAAAAATTCGTATTTGTATCTTTGTAACTACCTTTAACATTTTTATACGGCCTTACTTCACCGAGGGTACAGAGTTCTAGGTGAAATTTTTAGCTAGCCGTAACTCGCTAACTAAGCGTTTTCAGGTAGTATGTTTATATGACCCACCGGGTAGGTCTAGAGGTAAAATGGTCGCCAAAATCAGCTGTTTAACAGCTGATTTTCGGAGACCAAGGTTACTGGTTCAAATCCTAGTAAAGGTAAGTAACTTTTATACGGATTTGAATGCTCGACAGTGGTTACCGGTGTACTTTGATGGTTGGGGTTTAGTTAACCATACTCTCTCAGGAATGGTCGGCCTGGGTCTGCACAAGACTACACCTCATTTACACATCATCCTCATCTCATTGGGTCATGGGGTTGCTTATTGTTCTAAATTGAACAGATTGCAACGTACACAAAAATTAGGAATACAAACAAAATGTTTATATGAACTTTTTTTCTTATTTTTAGCTATAGAATGAGATCCCAAGAGATTGCCGTATAGTTTTAAATCACCCGGTATAAGAATTAAAATACCACCATATAATAATATAATTAATTAAAAATTCTTTAAAAAAATATAAAATTTTCCAGACAGATTTTTATACAGAATACTTAATCAGTACTTAAAATAATTAAGTCAAGTTCTCAGTGATTTATAAATAACAGACTTACTGACTTACTTAATAAACAAGTAGTTAAGTGAATTAACAAAACCAGACCTAACATTAAAATAAATTAATTGTCCTACAGAGGGCACGACGTTATCAATAAAACAAAAAAAACTTTTATTACAGTAAGCCTGAAAACATGCCTACTTTTAAATAATCTACCTGAGAATATAATTCAAATTTTTATAAAACGGCCTACTTAAATTTGAGTAGTTAGCATGTTTTTATCGTTAAAATGATAATAAAATACATTTTGATAAAATATAATAATACAATAATTGATAATAGAAAATATAAAAAAATATTTTATTGCGGTTGAATTAAATATTTATCTGAAGTTTGTAATGGTGTTTAAAAAAAACACTGTATCTTTTATTTACAAGGTGTTTACTTGTTATTTTATATGATTAATACAGCTGTATAATGAATGACATACGCAAAAATATAAGCCTATTTTCAATAGCTACTATTAAGTATTAAGGCCTCCAAACCAAACGGACGCCAAACTCTTCAAATAAACAAACAAAAAATTATCAAATTATTTTTGTACGTAAGATATTAATACCTGTCTACCATACACGAAAAATTGTTTTCAAAGTAAAAACAACTATTTTATTTTTACTTTCTCTTGCCTATATGAATATATAGGAAGGAAAGTATTGTTTTCATGTCGATTTTTTGAAATCGAGTTTTCACCGGACATTTTCATCAAAATCGGTCAACCGGAAGTAGTAGTTTATTCGTGTAATTTTTCACTTTTTTGCGATTTTCTCAAAAACTGGTCCTACGATTTTTTAAAAAATCGCCTGGTTTATTCAATTTTTTATTCTCTACATGATAGGTTAGGCGCCATGTTTGCTGAAATTCTTGGTGAGGCTGTTTTCACGTAAAGAAATTGTTTTTCTAAGATTACGGCTTTAATATAAATTTTAGCGCAAAATTTTATATAATAAAAGTTGTAGAGAATTTAAAAACCTCCAACTTTTAATTCAAACATTTTTTTGTATAACGCTTAGTTTAGCGGTAATTAGCGATTTTCTATTTTTTTCTCACGAAAACGTGTGAAAAATCGATTTTTTTAAGATTTCGGCCTTAGTATGCATTTTACGACAAAAGTGTGTATAATAAAATTTATAGGAAATTAAAAGATTTACAACTTTTATTTAGAGCATTTTTCTCTACAGAGCCTAGTTTAGCGTGAAAGAGTGATTTTCCGTATTTTTAAGCCAAAAGGTTAATTTCATTTTGCGTCTTTCTCTGATGATTAAAATTAGGTTATGTTTATTGAGGTTAGTTTTTCGGTTTTTTTCTAATGTTAACTTATATTGTTAATTATTTGCATTGGCAAAAGAAAGTTGTGTGAGTGTTTCACACCAGATTTTTTAAGTTATACAGATTGATTTTAATTTCACTTCCTTCACCCGTGATTAAATTTAGATTGTTTTTCATTCCAGGAGTATATCTAGGTAGATTTTTGTCTTGGGACTTCTATACCAATCAAGTTTGTAGTAAAATGTCATCTGGGGTATTTGCACTAAAACAAATTGCCAAATTAAATGATAAAAAATTTATAATGGCAGCTTATCATGGCCTCATTCTGTCTCATATCCGTTATGGTATCTTGGTATGGGGTATTTCTAGCATGCATGAGTAATATGAATAGGGTTTTTAAAATTCAAAAGAAAGCTATTAAGTGTATGGTGGGAGCTAACCAGCTAACCTCATGCAGGCCACTATTTAAGGAGCTTAAATTGCTTACAGTTCCCTCTCTCTACATTTTTGAGGTGATTATGTATGTTAGGCAAAATAATTTTATCCAGAATTTCAATGTTCACAATCATAACACGAGAAACGGGAATGATTATTATGTGGCTTATCACTCCACAAAATTGTTTAAACAAAAACCTACTTATGCAGGGAGAAAATTCATGAATAAATTACCCCAAATTTTATTAAAAATTATCTGAAAAATTACTTGATCGGTGAAACTTTTTATAGCGTACAAGAATTTCTTTCTTGATAGTAGTGATACATTGTGTGATTCTATATGTATTTCTCAGGTGTAAAAACTAACATGTCTTATACTCCTCCTGGAGTCTCCAGGGCGCAAAAAAAAATTATCTTGTTTACTAATAATTAAACATAAATTATAACATGTGCCATTATTTACAATGGAAACAGAAAGTCGTGCGAGTGTTTCACACCAGATTTTTGTAATATCGCAATTGTCAAATGAACCTTTTTGACATGTGCAACCCCTCTTGAGGTTATTATTGAAAAGGTCAATGATTTATCAAATATATCCTTTATGCAATTAGTATTAACTTGTAATTCGTAGAAAAAAAATCTGGTGTGAAACACTCACACAACTTTCTCTTGCCAATGCAAATAATGACCAATTTACCCTAACATTAGTAATAAAACATTAGAAATAAACAAAAAACTGACCTCAAAAAATACAACCTTATTTTAATCATATCATGAGTGAAAAACGCAAAATAAAAATCAACTTTAGTTAGGCTTAAAAATACGGGACATCACTCTTTCACGGACATCACTCTTTCACGCTAAACAAGGCTCTGTAGAGAAAAATGCTTTAAATAAAAGTTGTAGATCTTTTAATTTTCTATAAATTTGATTATATACACTTTTATCGTAAAATGCATACTAAGGCCGAAATCTTAAAAACACGATTTTTTGCACTTTTTCGTGAGAAAAAAACAGAAAATCTCTAATTATCGCTAAAGTAAGCGTTACACAAAAAAATGTTTGAAATAAAAGTTGTAAGATTTTAAATTTTCTACATATTTTATTATATAAATTTTTGCGCTAAAATGCATATTAAAGCCACAATCTTAGAAAAACAATTGTTTTACGTGAAAACAGCCTCACTACGAATTTCAGCAAACATGGCGCCTATCCTATCTTGTAGAGAATAAAAAATTTAGCAAACCAGGCGATTTAAAAAAAAAATAGTAGGACCAGTTTTTGAAAAAATCGCAAAAAAGTGAAAAATTACACGAATAAACTATTACTTCCGGTTGACCGATTTTGATGAAAATGTTCGTGTCGGGTCCGGTAGTGGTATGTAACTAAAGTTTAAGTTTCTAGTTTGTACGATGTTTCGTTCTTGAGATATTCTGTTCACACACACGCGCACACACACACACCCCCCTACACACACACACACACACACACACACACACACCAATCGCTAAAAACATGTTTTTTGGGTTCAGGGGGTCTGAAAACGTGTAGATCCGGTAAAAACTTGATTTCTTAAAATCGACATGAAACAATACTTTCCTTTCTATATATTCATATTGGCAAGAGAAAGTAAAAATTTTGGGACGATTCTGCAGGATTATTTTCAATGTGTGAGCGAGTCCTTTTCAATTCTTGGAAGCATTTATTCAATCTGTTCCTAGATTCCTGTAGGCTTATTCTATCTGTTCTCATTTAAGAAGAGCTACGAATAACATGAGCATCTTTATTTATTATTTAATTACTGATATCAATGAAATTCTTGAAAAGCCAAAGGTTATATTAATCTGCAGATTACTATATTTAAGGCCATACCATTAGCCCCTGTACAATCAAAAATCTGGTGTGAAACACTCACACAACTTTCTCTTGCCAATGCAAATAAGTAACAATAAACCTAACATTAATAATAAAACATAAGAAATAAACAAAAAACTAACCTCAATAAACATAACCTAATTTTAATCATATATGAAAGACGCAAAATGGAAATCAACCTCAGTTTGGCTTAAAAATACGGAAAATCACTCTTTCACGCTAAAATAGGCTCTGTAGAGAAAAATGCTCTAAATAAAAGTTGATGCGACGTTAAATAAAAAAAAAAAGTTCTTTTAAGATCTTTCACTATGCGATTTCTACCTGTTCCCTAAGGTGAAATCTGCATTAAAAGGGACAAGATTTGAGTCTGTGGAAGCTGTAAAAGAGAAAGTGGCACGTGTCCTGAAGGAGCTGACACAAGATGACTTCCAGCACTGTTTCCAACAATGGAAAATTCGCATGGAGCGTTGTTGGGAGAGGAGTGTATATTGAAGGTGACAATAAGTGATTATGTAAAAAATAAAAATTAAATTTTTTACGTCAGTCTCGTTATTTAATAGCCACACCTCGTATGGTGTCATCGTGTAGACATTTTACAGTGATGGAAAAACACATTAGGCCTATTTGGTGTTCGGAAAACGGTGAAATGATCGGGGACATTGGAAGGGAGTTCAATATTTGGACACTACACAAAACAAGCTATTTGTAAAAACAGGGGAAAAATCGGAATAGTTCTGATGAAGGTAAAGAAAAATAAAAAAACATAAAAAAGTTAAACATTCCCCCCTCCAAATCTCCACATAAATGAATATTGAATTAAATTTCTAAATTTAAGGATAACCGCAAAATTGACAACTTTGACGATCCGCCGTTTTGGACTGGAACATGTTAGAGATATTTATTTTACATCATAATTCTCGTCATAATGATGGCTTTTAAACGATGTTTCACATGATCGGAGGAGGGGGTGTCGCCATTAAAACATTTTGGGTTGCTACTACCAGCCATCTCATCATGCGGTCTTGGGTTCGAATCCCATTCAGGCACGGTACATTTTCATGCGTTACAAAAAATCATTTCATCGTTCACCGTCTGCATCAACAGTAATTGCAGAATAGCCGGACGTTTAAAAATAAAAAAAATACTCCCAGCCATTCAACTAAGAAAGGGGTGGATTTGCATTACCTTTTTTTTTGTTAACGCCCAACTTTCTGCAATTAGCTAATGCAGACGGTGATGGATGAAATGATTTTTTGTAACGTATAAAAATGTGCCGTGCCTCAATGGGATTCGAACCCAAGACCGCATGATGAGAGGCGAGCACGTTACCAACTACGCCAATACGGCCGGCATTACCATTACCAAAAGTTAAATATATCAACCCATAACAAGTCCCAAAAATTTCACGTCGCCATCTAAAACAGCTGTTATGAGTTAGGTTACCAGACTTTTGCCTCATCCGGAATAGGGAAAGAAATAAGATATGTTTTAAAAAAATTAAAAACTGTTTTAAGAAAATTGCAAATAAGTGAAAAATTGCACGAATAAACTACGACTTTCGGTTGACCGATTTTGATGAAAATATTCGAGTTCAATTCCCTAGTGATACGTAACTTAAGTTCCAAATTTCAAGTTCGTACGATATTCCGTTCTTGAAATATTTTGTTTACACATTTACAGACCAATCGTATGTATTTTGTATTCAGGGGGCCTGAAAACGTATATTCCGATGAAACACGTATACGAAAACAATAATTTCCTTCCCTATATATTTATACAGGGAAAGAGAAAGTAAAAAACAAACTTTACAATAAAAACAGGCCACTAGTAAGGAATTACATACTCGGTAAACGATTATTTCAGTAGAAACAATTTAAAAAATTTATTTATTGATAGTCCATAAAATTTTCAAGTGTTAATAGATTCTCAGGATTTGGTCATGAAAATGAATTTTAAGGGGCAAGGTCATGGGAGGGTTAGGAAGATCAATATGAAAATAAGGTAAACCGTCCGCAACTCACCTTATTTGAATCCATGCATTTATAAGTGGGGAAACTAGATTGCATAGAATACCAGTAGTACATAGCAATATGAGAACTAAAATTACTTTCAACAGCATATATAAGGTTATTTTATTACTTCTACAAATTTACTGACAATTTTACAGATGTCTTTAATTTTTCGAAACGACCGTAAAAAATTACTTTAATTATAATTGTCCTTCGGGCCAGCCCAGTCAGTCAGCTGGTAGAAAGTCGCTATTATTTGTTCAATAACACCGGTTGGGCGAGCGACTTTGTATGGTGACCAGTTGACAGCCATCCATGAACAAACTCTACTGGGGGTCCCTGTTCAAACTCATGTCTAATCCTCGTCAAAAAAATACAGCAAAAAGCAGTGATCAAATTGGGTAGTTGTCAACAATGTACAGTTCCCAATAACAAATAAAAGCTAAAAAAAAAACAAAATTATAATTGACCCACCGGATTGGTCTAGAGGTAAAGTTGCCAAAATCTGCTGTTTAACAGCTGATTTTCGGAGACGAAGGTTCCTGGTTCAAATCCTAATAAGGGTAGTTAATTTTATACGGATTTGAACGCTAGACAGTTGTTACCGGTGTACTTCGATAGTTGGGGTTCAATTAACCATACTCTCTCAGGAATGGTCAACCTGAGTCTGTACAAGACCTACACCTCATTTACACGTCATACACATCATCCTAATCTCATTGGGTCATGGGGTTGCCTATTTTTCTGAATTGAACAGATTGCAACGTCCAGAAATTAGGGATCACAAAAAAAATTATAATTTGTATAATTACTTTCTCTTGCCTATACGAATATATAGGAAGGTTTCATGTCGATTTTTCGAAATCAAATTTTCACCAGATATACGTTTTCAGACCCCTTGAACCCAAAAAAACACGTTTTAAGCGATTGGTCAGGTGTGTGTATTATCAAAATATCTCCAAGAGCTTAGAACATCGTACGAAGCTGAAACTTACGTTAAGTACTACTAGAGAACCCGACACGAACATTTTCATCAAAATCGGTCAACTGGAAGTAGTAGTTTTTTCGTGTAATTTTTCACATTTTTTTAAAAAAACTGCTCCTACGATTTTTTTTAAAAATCGCCTTTTTTACTACATTTTTAAATGCTCTACAAGATAGGGTAGGTCTGGTGAAATTTTTGGGAAGGCAATCTCTCATAGAAAATAGCTAGGTAATGGTTTTTTTAAAGATTGCAACCTTAATATGTATTTTAGGGCAAACGTGTATATAATAAAAGTAGTAAAAAATTTAAAAACCTACAACTTTTAATTCAAACATTTCTTTGTAAAAAGCTTTGTTTAGCGGTAATTAACGATTTTCTGTTTTTTTCTATAAAAATCTTTAAAAAATGGATTTTTTCAAGATTTCGGCCTTAGCATACTAAGTCCTACTTTTACATTTTACAACAAAAGAGTATTTATACTGAAATTTATAGAAAATTAATAGATCTACAACTTTCATTTCAGACATTTTTCTCTACAGAGCCTAGTTAAGCGTCAAAGTGTGATTTTTATTATTAAGCCAAACTATGATTGGTTTTTATTTGCACCATTCACTCATGATTAAAATTAGGTTATGTGTTTTGTTTATTTCTAATGTTTTATTACTAATGTTAGGTTATATTGTAAATTTTTTTTTTTTTTTTGGTTTAACGTCCGACTGTTCTGCAATTACTGCTAATGCAGAGGGTGAAGGATGAAATGATTTTTTTGTAACGTATGAAAAGATGCCGTGCCTGAATGGGATTCGAACCCAAGACCGCATGATGAGAGGCGAGCACGTTACCAACTGCGCCAATGCGGCCGGCTATATTGTACATTATATGCATTAGCAAGAGAAAGATGTGTGAGTGTTTCACACCAGATTTTGTTAAAGTTATTATCTACAAATAAATTATTATGTACAGTCATGGTTTGGAATAAATAAATTTTTCTCCTAAAAATTTACCAGTATTATCTAACTGCTTTGCCAGTCACTTCTCACATTAATAAAAGAATTAAACAAAAGTGTAGCTTATATTTTTACTTTTTCTTGCCCTACATGAGTATGTAGGGAAGATAAGTACAGTTTACATATTGATTTTTCACCGTAAATACACGTTTTCAGTCCCCCTGGACCCCCAAAACATGCTATTATTTGTGATTGGTCTGTGTTTGAACAAAATATCTCAAGAACAGAATAGCGCACAAAGATGAAACTTCAAACTTCAGTTACATACCACAAGGGAACAGACACGAACATTTTCATCAAAATCGGTCAATTGGAAATAATTTATTCGTTTGTTCATAACGGACAGGTGGAGTGTTCAATTATTTGCACTCAATCTGTTAGTTCCTGGGTTACAAAAAATAGTTCTGTTTCTTATCACATGGTGAGCCAATTAAATTATTGAATCATTTAAGAACAGAAGAGGTAGAGATGTAAAAGACAATAATCAGAGTTATCTCCTCTGAGAGTAATCAATTTCATAATTATACAACCAGACCCTATCAATAATGGAAGGTAATATTGAGGAAGTGAATTGTAGGGGGAGGCAAAGATTAGAATACGTAAAGCAAATTACAAAAGATGTAGGGTGCTACAAGTATGTAGATATGAAACGACTTGCACAAGATAGAACAGCTTGGAGAACTGCATCAAACCAGTTGAGAGACTGATGACAAAAACAAAAAAACAGCCAGGCCCTGTGGTGAATGAAGTGAAGGTGTCAGTTGCAGGGTGGAAAATATGTGTATTCAGAGGGCTCGGCATGCTGATAAGCATACTTTTCAACTCAGTTAGGAAGGTATGGTAAACCACCTCACTCCTTGTTTTACTTAGAATAGCATCTAGAGGTTCAAACTAGCCTTTCGGCTGACGACCTAAACAATACAATTTATTCGTGTGATTTTCTTAAGGTGTGAGGTTGTTTACCATTACCTTACTCACTGAGTAGAAAAGTAGCCAATGCTTATCAGCATGCCAGGCTCTCTGAAAAGCATCAACTTTCCACCCTGCAAGTGACACCTTTACTTCATTCCCCACAGGGTCT
Organism: Catonia carolina; assembly: GCA_035578175.1. Classification (NCBI taxonomy): domain Eukaryota; kingdom Metazoa; phylum Arthropoda; class Insecta; order Hemiptera; family Achilidae; genus Catonia; species Catonia carolina. The sequence continues at coordinate 27,451,963 of JAQMRL010000010.1, read as the reverse complement.
GACTGTATAATAAAATTCATTATTCTCAGAGGAGATAACTCTGATTAGTATAGGTATCAGACAAACTAATGTCCCATAGCCGAACAAGTGAGAGGGAGATATGTGGCATAACTACGCACGCACTCAAAGGTCTTTACCGTTATATTCCAAATCTGAAAACATACTACAGTCGTTATCTTGCTTGTTTAGTTAACTACACGCATTAAACACTTGCTCACAACAATGAGTAAAATTAAAGAAAATGTTATTGGAACGGCACGTATGGCATGTGCGAGTGAGAGTGTTATGCATTCTCTCACTCCCACGGCTAGGGGACATTAGTTCATCTGAATACTGTACATCTCTACTTCCTCTGTTGTTAAATGCTTCAGTCATATAATTGGCTGACCATGTGATAAGAAACAGAACTATTTTTTGTAGTCCTGTAACTAGCAGACTGAGTACAAATAATTGAACACTCCATCTGCCTTTTAAGGGAAAATAATAAAAACTATAATCGCCAAATCTATCTGAGAAATTAAACGGGAAAAATTGTAATTTCAACTCTAGTGACTGAATGTCAAGGTCATTTATAATACAATACTTAATTGGAAGACATAAAAATTAAGGTTAATGTTATATTTAAATACCTTACTCACTGAGTAGAAAAGTAGCCAATGCTTATCAGCATGCCAGGCCCTCTGAAAAGCATCAACTTTCCACCCTGTAAGTGACACCTTTACTTCACTCCCCACATGGTCTGACTATATAATGAAATTCATTATTCTCAGAGGAGATATCTGATTAGTATAGGTATCAGACAAACTAACCCAAAGAGATCTTTGGGTTAAAAAATCTTAGGTGTAAAAGTTCTTCCACAATTAAAATAATCTAAAATAACATTTGAGACTTGATAATATGTAATCTTGGATATAGAAAAATCCAATTTTAGACTCCTACAACTAAATCTAATGATTAAAACAATGAAAAGCACCAGCAAAAACACGAGGATGAGATTTAATAAAACAGTAGCAGTGCCGACCGTACTCTATGGCAGTGAAACTTGGGTGCTATCAAAGTGAGAGGAGAGTAACTAGATTGTAAGCATCTGAAATGAAATGTCTTCTACACACATATGGTTGTAGCAGAGAAGTTCACAGTAATACTGAGATAAGGAAATAACTCAACATCTTTATAAACGACAGGGTATCTCAGAACAGAATGCAATGGTTAGAGTATGTGAAGAGAATGAGGGAGGATAGGATACCTAAGCAGACACTGGGCTATAAGCAGGAAGGCAGGAAAGAAGGAGGACACCTGAGAAAGAGATGGGCAGATTTGAGAGGTTCAGAACAGGCAGAGATCCTTGAAAGGCAGAAGAAGAACAACAACAATGAATAGTGAAAATGAAATGAATACCAACAGTAATGGTAAATCAATAAATCAACATAGACAGCCAATCTTAAAAGAAAATTTTCCAGCTATGGCTACTTAGTGACAGAAAAATAACAGACAGTAAAAGAATCCTATACTGGTGACCTTAGGAATACAAACGAGGGCGAAGAAGAACAAAATGAGATGGACAGAAATGGATGTGGAGTCCTCATACCAAGAAAACTATAGAGAAGGGAAGCGGAGGCATACGTCAGAAAATGAATGTTTAAAGCTGATTAAATCTATATAACAGGTGTTTTATTAAGGACGCAACCCTGATTATAAGAAGATAGAAGTAATACATCGGTAAATTTTCTGTCCCCAATCGGTATGTTGGCAACAGTGTACTCAAGGCCGAAACCTAAGACAGTTAAAATGTTCCAGTCAAGCATTAGTGTGGTGACAGCAGTCATTTCATTATATTGTGTCAGCAATGGTTTTTTCCAAGGAAAAGATTGTGGCTTTTAACATAAGGTTGCGTTCTTAATAAAACACCCTACGGGTGTCAGCAATGGTTTTTTCCAAGGAAAAGATTGTGGCTTTTAACATAGGGTTGCGTTCTTAATAAATACGGGTGTTATATTAAGAACGCAACCCTATGTTAAAAGCCACAATCTTTTCCTCGGAAAAAACCATTGCTGACACAATATAATGAAACGACTGCTGTCACCACACTAATGCTTGACTGGAACATTTTAACTGTCTTACGTAGTTGGTCTTGAGTACACTGTTGCCAACATACTGATTGGGGGACAGAAAATTTACCGATGTATTACTTCTATCTTCTTATAATCAGGGTTGCGTCCTTAATAAAACACCCATTATTTAAAATCCAAAATCGCTTCCAATGTATTTTAAATGCGAATTCTATCAACGCCTAAATACAGGTTCTACCGAAAGAATTTTAATAATTTTTACACAATTTTAATGAGTATTCTTTCCTGATTTCTCAATAGTTTTAAACTTGAAATTCATGCAAATATGAGCTTAATTTTACGAAATGAAAAAAAGTAAATTTCATTTACAACGTAACGGTAATACAGCGTAATTTAATGCGGTTCTCCCAGATTTACCCTCTCCATAGCCATATTCCATAAGCATAGAGGATAAATGTGTCATCTCTGTTATCATCTCATAAAACACTTAGTCGATATTAGATATTATGTTTACGTTGTTTTATTTAAAGTTTTATTTTAAAACCGTTCTTTTCAGGACAAAATTATTGTACTAGTGTACTTTAGTCGGACCTATTCCATTAATTCACATCATCAAAATATTGTGTGAATGCACCTTTACTGTTTGACCCAGCAATCACCAGCACGTGCTCATTACCGTTCAACCAGCGAACACCTGTTTCTTTTATTTTCAGTTGTTTTTTCCTTTATTCTTTAACAAGTTTCACAAATTACTCCCAAGCTTTATTTTACAAATTACAAAACAATTAAGATCAAACAATTACAAAACATTAAAATTTAAAAATACAGAAAATAACACAAATTTATTAAAAATTACATCTTCGCACCATTTATTTGATGCGTACTCTTTGCACCAACTGTAAATGAAGAGAATGGTTGTTCGATAATCCAACTTCATATTAGCGAAAAATGTGTCACTTCTTAGAGGTTTACTAATTCTACAGATTGCTTTATTACACACCAAACGATCCAGGCCAGTGATGTTCAGTATCATATTGTGTCCATTTAAACAAATGCACGGATTATGCAGTATTCCTTTCTCTTGAAAGAAACGTATAACTCTTTCCTTAGTAGAAATAATAGGAGCCAATTCCAAAAGATTCATTATGTACTCAACAGAACACGTGTGAAGCAAACAAACAACTAATGTGTGTTAATAATCATGCAAAAAATACCAACGATTAATTATAGTGAGTGGGAGTCATCAGTCATAATAGTAAAGATACGTTTACAGGAGACCACTTTTAGGTTACAGAAGATGTGATGTGAAGTAACGGAATAGGTACCTTTAGTCGTTACTCACCGTTTTTCTAAGAATGTTTAAATTTATTGTTTACTTTAATCATTTATTATATGATAGAGGTTTAAAACCCAAGAACATTGTGCGAATTTATTCGCACGAGTCCACCACTATGTTAGTACATATGATAGTACGTAGACAGTTTCACCTGAAGAGTACAGGATTGAGAAAATTTACCAGTTTGTGAAGTAAGTACCACAAATTATACGTAAAAAAAAGTAAAAATTGAAAATTTATCACGTCTTACAATCAAATCAAAGATAAAAAGTGATTAATTTTTTTTGTCATCAGTCTCATGACTGGTTTGATGCAGTTCTCCAAGCTGTTCAATCTTGCACAAGTCGTTTCTTATCTACATACCTGTAACACCCTACATCTTTTGTAATTTCTTTACATAATCTAATCTTTGGCTCCCCTTACAATTTACGCCCTCAATATTACCCTCCATTATTTATAGCAAAATACCTGGATGTCTTAAGATATGCCCCACTAACCTATCCCTTCTTCTGGTAAGATGCTTCCATATACTTCTTTTTTCATTCACTCGCCTAAGAGCCTCTAAATTACTTATTTTGTCCACCCACCTACCTAATCTTTAACATTTTCCTATAACGCCACATTTCAAAAGATTCTATCCTCTTCTTTTCTACAGCCCCTATCACCCATGTTTCACTCCTGTATAATGCTACACTCCAAACATAATGTTTTAGGAAATTTTTCCTAATCTGTAAATCAATGTTTGTAGTCAGTAAACTGTTCTTTTTATTTCAAAGGCTTTTCTAGCTTGAGAAATTCTACTTCTGATATCACTTGTGCTTAAGTGATTAATACCAACGCTAATAAAGGTGTAAAAGCTACTAAAGAGTTAGGGAACATGATTATACCAGAAACTTAAAATTTTGTGAAAAAATGAAAATGTATTTAAAAATTTAGCAACTGTATTTAAAGAAAAAGTTCATAGAAATGCTAATGAATACAAAGTTGATACTATTCACTTTTTATACAAACGTCTAATTTTAACGCAAATACTTTTTTTGCGCCCTGGAGACTCCAAGAGGAGTATAGGACATGTCAGATATAACACCTGAAGTACATATAGGAATCACACAATGTATCACTACTATCAAGAAAAAAATTCTTGTACGCTATAAAAAGTTTCACCGATCAAGTAATTTTTTAGATTTTTTTTAAAGGAATTCAAATCCTCACAACATTTTAAAAATTGGGGTAATTTATTCATGAATTTTCTCCCTGCATAAGTAGATTTTTGTTCAAACAATTTTGTGGAGTGATTAGCCACATAATAATCATTTCTGTTTCTCGTGTTATGATTGTGAACATTGAAATTCTGCATAAAATTATTTTGCCTAACATACATAATCACCTCAAAAATGTAGAGAGAGGGAACTGTAAGCAATTTAAGCTCCTTAAATAGTGGCCTGCATGAGGTTAGCTGGTTAGCTCCCACCATACACCTAATAGCTTTCTTTTGAATTTTAAAAACCCTATTCATATTACCCATGCTAGAATTACCCCATACTAAGATACCATAACGGATATGAGACAGAATGAGGCCATGATAAGCTGCCATTAGTAATTTTTTATTTTACCTAAGCTAAAAGCTCAAGGGATCCAATGTAATGCAAAATAATGTAGACTTACAAACCAATTTAGGTTACGCTACTTATTTTATATTAAAAAAAAATCACAATTGATAATTAATTTTTCAAAATCAAGTCACCACAAATAAATGAGTATATCCATTTTAGCAACACCAAATACAGATCCAATTGTATTAAAATTAAAAACTGAAACAGTATGGACAGAATAAATTTATGACCTCTATGTTCAAATAATAACTGATTCAAGACCATAATATCTTTTTAATGGATTTAATAGAAAATGTATGTACATAATACTAATAATTATTGTATTACAGAACCAAGATAACATCATGAAAATTTTTAAACACAGTTTTCATAAAGATTAATACACATTTTTTAAAAACATAAAATAGTATGGTAAAATTTTTCAAGAAAATAATTTAGTTAAAATTAAAATAACAGTACAGTAAATAAACAAATAAATTATTACCTGCCAGGAATAAACTTACAAGCTTAAAATAGATACCTATTATTATTACTTCACCATACAAAAGCAGTAAAGTATATTTATTGAATAAGTGTATCTATTTAAAAGGTAAAATTACACATAAAATTTCAACAAAGCTAAAAATTACAAAATTATTTTTTCCTATTTAAAATACATTTCATAATCCATAAAATTTTTTCAAAAGTTAAAATGATAAAAAAATCAAAATGTGGGTGGGTCTTTAAAATCATTACACAGTAGCCTTTTATCAGAAAACCTGATAACACTTTAAGGGGGTTGATAATATCAAAAAACCAAACCTAAATATTATGAATAATAAAATAGAATTTATATGTAAAAATAAATAAATAGGAACTCACCCTGCTAATTTTTCTTATGCGACGTCCAACTGGTTTTTGTGGTAACTTTGAAGTAGACATTTGTAAATATTAATTTATAATCCACCAAAAATAAACAATAAAAAAAATAGCACGGTAGTTAAAGTACACTTCTATAGATTTACATAGGCTAATACATAACGCTAATTAAAATGATAAATCATTATGCATGTTTTACTAAAACGACTGTTCAATAACTGAAGACGATATAATATTATTACGAGTTAAACACTTCATGTATTAACATTTATTATCTTTTGAAAACTTAAAAAACAATAGATAACAACACTCGAACGGAAAGAACAGCAGACTGTTTAACCTCGATTAAAAAACAGACTGTAAATTAATAATAATATTAAAATATTCAGCGTTATTTACTTAACAATTTAACCAATAGAAAAATTAATATAACACACGATTATTATACACTAAAACACGTACTAAAATTATATTTGGCTGTCCTAATACAATAATATTATTACGATATACAACACAAAATATCACAATGTTAAACACGGTATATTTGGTAAATTTATACGAAAGCTCTTAATAAATCAAATTAAATATAATTTATACACAGTAACAATTATTTGAACTATACAAACAATTAGCACACCGATTTGAACAGGTTTGTTGTTGAAGAACGAATACTTTTGTGTTAGTTTTTTAAGAAGACTGATGATTCTTTTCAAGAATACAATGTATCAAGTATCATACGCCATATTTAATAAGTTTAAAGCAAATATTAAATATAAAAATTAATCGTTTTAATGAAGAATTTACGAGTTGATGAACAAACCATCCGGTCACCGCGATATAATCACACGAACCAGAAGTTAAAGTTCAAACACGCTCGATTTCAAAGAGCGTTTATGAAGTAGGAGTACACAACAACGTAACGCTGTGCTCTCAGCTGTTCATAACCTAGAGTCGGCCATTGCAGACTGCTTCTGCCTAAACCTCATTCATTTCGTCGCTTCACCATGCTGTGCGGCTGTTCAGTTACCACGATCGTATAGTGTGACGTCACTTTACAAAAGTAATCTCAGCACATTCCGAGAGATAGCAGCACTGGATACTTAATCCTATGTTGCAATACAATATTACTGCATGGAACGATTTAATTTTATAACAAGCAATACAAAAAGACAAAGGTTTAAACAATTTCCTTTTTTTTGTTTTCGAGCGTAATTATTTTTTATCAAAAATATTAATTAAAAAACGATTTTAAGAAACTTCTATCTTGCATTTAAAACATCAGTTTTCCGAAGCTTTTTGTAATTATAACTGTACACTGAATAGTTATAAAAAACTTATTATAAAAAGTTGCGGCATAATATTGTTTAATTCTTTACTGCTTATACCTGCTTGCATCCACCAGTTAAAAATCCGCAGGATTCATAAAAAACGCCCATTTTCGAAAACCAAAAAAACCATCCCTCTCTGTTGTTGTATTACGACGGATACAAACCAGAATGTCAGGTGAATTATATTTTTTCTGTTAAGAAGGATAAGTTAACCGTTTTATTACATAAAATCACTAAAAATAAGTATTAGAATGAAAACCGATTAAAATTATTACGTAATTATGACTTGAGGCCTCAATCCCTTACATGACTACCATGCAGTAACAATAATACAATATTGAACAACCAAATTTTTACAAAGTACCTACGTACATAGAAAATGACGAATAGGTACCTTCGAAGAATAATAATTTGTATGATTTTCTGTGTCTACCTTACAAAAATAATACGAATTAAAGCAATGCGTACCCCAAAATCATTGCGCCTAAACACTTGTTAGTATTTTTAACATCTTACCTTCATAGTAAAAAACATACACATTTAAAAAAATATCCAATTCAATTTAAACAAAATCCATTCGAGTTATATTTACGACTCGCAAAATATTCGAACTGAATTCATCCAGCCCTTGAAAAAAATACAGAACAAACTAAAATTTAAACGTAGGTATTCTTTCGCTCCATTACAGAAATGTTCTTTGCAAACCTAATACATCTTTGTAAAGGGATGAATAAATTAAAAAAAATAAGAAATAGGGCTGAATTTTCTATTATAGGATAAACACTATAGCAATCAATTAAAAAAATACACCAATATTACTGATCTTCAGATTGAACGTATTGTTAAAATACAGTATTTGGAAAAGGTTGCCCAACCTGAAAATACACCCTGCAAATGACACCTTCACTTCATTCACCACAAGGTCTGGCTGTAAAATAAAATTCATTACCCTCAGCGGAGACAACTCTGACTAGTGTTTTTTACACCTCTACCTCTTCTATTTTTAAATGCTTCAGTCGTATAATTGGCTGACCATGTGATAAGAGAGAACTATTTTTGTAACCCTGGAGCCCTGGAACTAGCAGATCGAGTGCAAATAATTTAACACTCTACCTACCTTTTATGGGCATTTTTTTTATAAAGTCAATAATTATTGAAAAATTGCAACGCCGCTATTTTGAAATTTTTAATGGAACAGTTTTTTTTATTTAATAATTTTGCAGAGTAGGAAACAATAAACAAGTACGCTAAATTTTATGTTATGATAATTATTTTATATTTTTATTATGATATTATAAATTAATTTTGTGTTATTTGTTTACATTATGGAAAAATACAAAATATTTTAAAATACAGAACATTTTTTTCCGGATTGATAAAACAAATCATGTCCCGAAGTTTGCCACGCCTTTTTGAAACATCTCTGTATAATCATCAACTTGTATTAGTAAAAAAGTTACTAAAAAAAGGTCAAATTAACATAAGAAGGTTATAAAATCAAATCTAGATACTAGACGAATAACTAATTTAATAATTTTTATAATGATTAAATAAAAATATTTTTAAACGTATCAGTTAAAAAACTACAGTTTTAGTTAGACATTTATAGTTTACTGTCAGAATACAGTAAATTACGTGAAAAATGTATAAATGTAATAGAAATACTAATTTTCTATTATCTCGTAGGATAAACACTACACATATTACACTTATAAAACACATAACTACTTATTTTACTTTTTACTTTCTCTTGCCTATATGAATACATAGGAAGGAAAGTATTGTTTTCATGTCGATTTTTCGAAATCAAGTTTTCACCGGATCTATACGTTTTCAAACCCCCTGACCCCAAAAAACATGTTTTTAGCGATTGGTCTGTGTTGTGTGTGTGTGTGTGTGTGTGTGTGTGTGTGTGTGTGTGTGTGTGTGTGTGTGTGTGTGTGTGTGTGTGTGTGTGTACAAAATACCTCAACAACGGAACATTGTACGAACTTGAAACTTAAGTTACATACCACTACCGGACCTGACACGAACATTTTCATCAAAATCGGTGAACCGAAAGTAGTAGTTTATTCGTGTAATTTTTCACTTTTTTGCGATTTTCTCAAAAACTGCTCCTACGATTTTTTTTTTAATCGCCTGGTTTACTCAACTTTTTATTCTCTACAAGATAGGGTAGGCGCCATGTTTACTGAAATTCTTGGTGAGGCTGTTTTTACGTAAAAAAGTGGTTTTTAAGATTACGGCTTTAATATAAATTTCAGCGCAAAAATTTATATAATAAAAAATGTAGAGAATTTAAAATGCTACAACTTTTATTTCAAACATTTTTTTGTATAACGCTTAGTTTAGCGGTAATTAGCAATTTTCTGTTTTTTTTCTCACGACAGTGTGAAAAATCGATTTTTTTAAAAGATTTCGGCCTTAGTTTACGACAAAAGTGTATATAATCAAATTTATAGGAAATTAAAAGATCTAAAAATTTTATTTAAAGTATTTTCTCTACAGAACCTCTTATAGCATGAAAGAGTGATTTTCCGTATTTTTAAGCCAAACTGAGGTTGATTTTCATTTTGCGTCTTTCATCATACTATGATTAAAATTAGGTTATGTTTATTGAGGTTAGTTTTTTGTTTATTTCTAATGTTTTATTAATAATGTTAGGTTTATTGTTAATTATTTGCACTGGCAAGAGAAAGTTGTGTGAGTGTTTCACACCAGATTTTTTTTGTGGGTTACTCACAAACACATTACTTCTTATACAAACATGAATTTTTTGCAGGTTAGGTATAAAAAGATTTTAGTCTGGTCTTCCACAACAAAAAACAAGAAAGGTAACTCGGAATGTATAGCAGGGCTAAGATATGTTTTACTAAGAATGTTTTGCGTACCCTGTCATAGCTAGCTAATAAATAAATAAAAAAAATACAAAGGCAGCTGGTGTTCGCCATAGCTCATATTGCAAAGAGAAACATAACCTTGTAATTATGACAAGAATGGCCTTGACCTGTATACCAACATGCACACATTCAATCTTCATTCTGCTTTGTCTATCTCATCTATTCTTCCGTAAATGCATCTCTCTCGCTCTTTCTCATTCCTTCCCTTTGCGAAGTCTCTCAAACTGCATAAAATAAATGCACTCGAGTATTATTTAATAAAAAAAAAAAAAAAAACAAGCTACTTCTGAACAGTTATGTCTGATCCTTCCTTCACAGACTTGAGTATCTTATCTCTAGATGAATTCCTCTTAAAAGTAAGTTTATTAGACACAAATGAAAAGTTTATAAAAATTCTGGAGTGAAACACTCACACAACTTTCCCTTGTCAATATAAATAAAACAAAAATAACATATGTTTAATCATGATTAACAATGTAAAATGTAAAACAACCAAACAAAGTGAAAATTACCTTCTGCAGAACTTAAAAATACGTAAAATCAGTAATGGCTTCCAAACTAGGCTCTGTAGAGAAAATTTCTTAAAATAAAAGTTGTAGGTTTTTAAATTTCTATAACTTTGATTATAGAAAAAAATTACATTTTATCGTAAAATGCATACTAAGGCCGCAATCTTAAAAAATTCCAGATTTTACCGATTTTCATGAAAAAATACAGAAAATCACTAATTCCGCTAAACTAAGCTTTGTACAAAATCATGTTTGAAATAAAAGTTGTAAGTTTTTAAATGTTCTACAACTTTGAATATATACACTTTTTCCCTTGAATGCATTTAAAAATGGCCGCAATGTTAAAAATCTAGTTTTTCATCGCATGAGCACAGCCTTCCCAAGAATTTCAGCAGATATGGCGCTTATCCTATATTATAGATCATCGAAAATCTAGTAAATAAGGTGATTTAAAAAAAATCGTACGAGCAATTTTTGAGAAAATCGCAAAAATTAAAAAATCACACGAATAACTACTACTTCCGGTTAACCGATTTTGATGAAAATGTGTCTGGTCTGGTTGTGGTATATAACTTAAGTTCCAAGTTTCAACTTCGTATGTTATTCTGTTCTTGAGATATTTTTTTTCACACACAGACCAATCGCTAAAAACATGTTTTTGTGTTCAGGGGTTGAAAACGTGTTATCTGATGAAACTCGAATTCGAAAAATCGATGACATAAAAACAATACCCCTATATATTCTTATCTCTTCTCTACATATTCATATAGGCCAAGAGAAAGTAAAAATTACGGAATGCCATTGCATCCTATGTTACTCAGGAAACTCTAAGCTTTCCAAAAAAAAGAAAGACATTTTGAAATCGGTTATGTAGTTTCTGAGTTACCTCGTACAAACAAATAAACGTTTCTTTCTTAAATTAATATAATAATCATAATAGACGTTATTAACAAAGTCAGAATTTATAATTTATCAATTATGAAGAAAAAATCTAGGCAATTTTATTCATTTTTACTCCCGCCCACAAAATTTACTGATGTTTTTCAATTCGAACGAATTTCCAAATTCTCAACCAATCACAACTTTGTGTTTCGAAGAGTATGGAACCCTAATGAGGAATTGTAAAAGTTCTACAAACAAAAGTTTTAGAAAATCAATTAAATGTTGAGTAAGAATACAGTCTCAACTGTTTACTTAAAACCAATTAAACCTGAGTTAATTGTGTTTTAATCCACATGAAAACTGAGAGAAACTTACGTTTGTAAAAATTTTAACAATTATACTTATTAAAAACAAAGATACTTTGGATATTTTTACTTTCTCTTGCCTATATGAATATATAGGAAGGAAAGTATTGTTTTCAAGTCGATTTTTCGAAATCGAGTTTTCACCGGATCTATACGTTTTCAGACCCCCTGAACCCAAAAAACATGTTTTTAGCGATTGGTGTGTGTGTGTATGTGTGTGTGCGTGCGTGTGTGCGTGTGTGTGTGTGTGTGTGTGTGTGTGTGTGTGTGTGTGTGTGTGTGTGTGTGTGTGTGTGTGAGAACAGAATATCTCAAGAACGGAACATCGTACGAACTTGAAACTTAAGTTACATACCACTATCGGACGCGACACGAACATTTTCATCAAAATCGGTCAACCGGAAGTAGTAGTTTATTCGTATAATTTTTCAGTTTTTTGCGATTTTCTCAAAAACTGATCCTACGATTTTTTTTAAAATCGCCTATTTTACTCAATTTTTTATTCTCTACAAGATAGGGTAGGCGCCATGTTTGCTGAAATTCTCGGTGAGGCTGTTTTCACGTAAAAACGTTGTTTTTTTAAGATTACGGCTTTAATATAAATTTTAACGCAAAAACTTATATTATAAAAGTTGTAGAGAATTTAAAAACCTACAACTTCTGTTTCAAACATTTTTTTGTATAACGCTTAGTTTAGCGGTAATTTGCGATTTTCTGTTTTTTTTCTCACGAAAACGTGAGAAAAATCGATTTTTTTAACATTTCGGTCTTAGTATGCATTTTACGACAAAAGTGTATATAATTAAATTTATAGAAAATTAAAAGATCTACAACTTTTGTTTAGAGCATTTTTCTCTACAGAGCCTAGTTTAGCGTGAAAGCGTGATTTTCCGTATTTTTAAGCCAAACTGAGTTAGATTGTCATTTTGCGTCATTCACTCATGATTAAAATAAGGTTATGTTTTTGAGGTTAGTTTTTGTTCATTTCTAATGTTTTAATACTAATGTTAGGTTTATTGTTAATTATTTGCATTGGCAAGAGAAAGTTGTGTGAGTGTTTCACACCAGATTTTTAAGTACGTAGTACTAACTGTGAATTACCTACCAGATCTAGCTAGAATAAACCCTGAATCTTCAACTTTGCAGTCGTGTATCGATTGAACCACCAAGGGAATCTCGTTTATATTATAATTAATAAACAACTATTTTAAAGATTAATTAAATTTGTACGAATCTTGAACAAATATATAACTAAATTTAGTACGGTTTTTTCCACGAAAGAAATTGCCTCGATTTCAGAAATTGAAATTTTAAGCTGGTTACCAGACCGGTTTTCGGAGTTCTTTTGAAGAACTGGCCTCTCCACACTGTCGTGCAATTACGTCCAGCTCGCATGCCATCACAGATCTCATTTGGAACAAACCTGTTACCATTCCGCTGTAGTTATAATCTAGGACCGTTATATGAGTTCCAGCTTTAGAGACTCAAAAGAATTACCTTTTAAAATGCTACTACTTTTAAAATGTAGGCATACAAATTGTTTTTCTACAAATTCTGTTATTTAAAAATTACTTTACCCTAAATTTTTACCCAAAAAAGGTATGTAGAGCGTTAAATTATTTGCACTCGATCTGGCAGTTCCAGGGTGACAAAAATAGTTCTGTTTCTTATTATATGGTCAGCCAATTATAAGACTAAATTCTGTTATTTAAAACATACTTTACCCTAAATGTTTGCCCATAATATGTAAGTGGAGCGTTAAATTATTTGCACTCGATCTGGTCGTTCCAGGGTTACAAAAAAATAGTTCTGTTTCTTATTACATGGTCAGCCAATTATATGACTGAAATATTTAAGAATAGAAGAGGTAGATGTGTACAAGTTCTTTCCTATGAGAGTAATGAAATTCATTATACAGCCAGACCCTGTGGTGAATGAAGTGAAGGTGTCATTTGCAAAGTGGAAAGTAGATGCTTTTCAGAGGACTGGCATGCTGATAAGCATACTTTTCCCACTCAATGAGGAAGGCATGGTAAACCACCTTACTCATCGTTCTAAAGTTTCAAACCAGCCTATCGGCTGATGACCTAAACAACAACTAAATGAAAATTGAAAATAACACGTAATCTTTACTTAAAAATTTTAATGATATGCAAAAAATGACCTAAACAAACAACAAACATCACGAATACTTTGGTATAACTTAAAATAAATTTCACAAAGGGAATTTCATACACATAGGGGTAAATAGTTTTGCCCGTGTGCAACACCAATCTTGTTATAGTTCAGCAGTTCCACGTAAACGTATTATTATGTTTCGTAGCTTCTGAAAGTGAACGTTAGGTAGCTTTGTGTTTTATATACGTTCAGTAGGTTAGCATGTTTATTCCTACTAGATTCCGACCGAATTGTTCATTGTGAAAACTAGTACAGACCTATTATAACAATAAACCATCATGTAGATTATTTTGTCCATCTCGCTTCACTGCTATTACATAACAAGCTAAAAGGAACAAAACAAAAGAATAAAAAGAGGAAACAAGACTGCTGTATTGAAAATATTTTATTCACCCCTCCTAAACTAATAGTTCCACGCACTCACACACGTGTGTCATTTCACGATCCTACCGCCCCTTTCCTATACAAAACATTACAAAATAAATACTCTTCATTGCTATTCCAATAAATAAAAAAAATCTGCAACCGGATTTTGCCAGATTAAACCAGTTGTAAGTTAACAGTTGGTAACACTGTTTAATTGATTAGGATAATATATTCAAGTCAATAACATTTAAAATTTAAATCTAACTTTATGTTTTATGCATCAACCCAATTAAACAATTAACTCTGTGTTTGGTTAATTAGGGTTCATCATATTAATGAAATATTATGTACGAACTTTATTTTCTCGTTTGTCAAGATCTATTTTGGTTTTTAGTTGTGTAGCACACACTAAAAATACAACTGAGTTTTAAGTATAAATTATGTATTTAAATTTTAGATTAATCTAAATGAATTAAATGTATTGTATCTGTTAATTATTTTAAATTGTATGAATATAACTTTCTAGTTTACATGTTAAAGTTCATAACCTTGAACCTATTTCAATGCTGATTTTAACCCTTGTTTCAGTGGTGGATTTGGCATCAAGTTTGAGCCAAGGGGCGGTCCGAGGGTCCCCTCCCGGGAAAAAAAATTAAAAATACACATCTTAAAAACACGTTTGCGCATTTCTGAGCATAAAATTTTCAATTTTTGTACTATTACAACAGACAAAATGGAACAATTTTAGACTTTAAAGAAATACAACAATGGGGAATAATAGATTATTATAACCAATTTGAAATTTAAGAGAATTTCTTATCATAATGCCTCATATAATAAAGAAAATATTAAAAAAAGTAATTTATTGGTAAAGGTTTACAGTAATAACTTATAAGCACTTAGGCCTACTTACATACTAATACTAATTATGTAAGGGGCTTAGGCCTACTAAATAAATTACTAAAATATTGTGACAATATCAAAAAGGAACGCCCATAATGGACAGGTGGAGTGTCAGATTATTTACTCTCAATCTGTTTGTTCCAGGGCTAAAATAAATAGTTCTGTTTCTTATCATATGGTCAGCCATTTACCTCTTCAGAAGAGGTAGAGGTGTAAAAGACACTAATCAGAGTTGTCTCCTCTGAAAGTAATGGATTTCATTATACAGCCAGACCCTGTGGTGAATGTATTGAAGGTGTCATTTGCAGAGTGGAAAATATGTGCTTTTCAGAGGGCCCGGCATGCTGATAAGCACACTTTTCCACTGAGTGAGGAAGGCAATAATAATTCCATATACCACCTTACTCTTCGATTTACTTAGTAAAACCTCTACAGGTTCAAACCAGCCTTTTAGCTGATGACCTAAACAACAACAACATCAAAAAGGAAAGATTGTCGGAACAGAGGAAATTTTTTAATATTCTCTTACATCAGTGCTACCACTTAAGAAATTTTTTTGTGTTAACTTCCCTGTTAGTGAATGAAAGCATTTTAAAAAATAAATTAATAATAGAAAATAAAAGATTTTCAAATAACATGTGGAAAAAATTAAATTAATTAAATGATTATTTTATTATTTCATTTTATTAATTAAAAATTAATTATTAATTTATTAATTAATCACGTCTTGTGTATTGAATGCATGGGTTACTGAATGCAACAATAACAAATACCAGTAAAATAATTATGACGGAAATTCCATATGATTTTCAAAATTGTAAAACGAAGATTTATAATTATAATTTGTAAGACCCACCGGGTTGGTGTAGAGGTAAAGTTGTCGCCACGAATCAGAAGTTTAACAGCTGATTTTTGGAGATGAAGAAGATTCCTGGTTCAAATCCTAGTAAAGGTTGTTACTTTTTTACGGATTTGAATACTAGCTGGTGGTTACCGGTGTACTTTGATGGTTTGGGTTCAATTAACAATACTCTATCAGGAATGGTCGACCTGGATCTGTACAAGATGACACCTCATTTACATGTCATACACATTATTCTCATCTCATTGGGTCACGGGGTTGCTTATTGTTCTGAATTGTGCTTATTGTTCTGTCTTTTACACACCTATCTCTTCTGTTGTTAAATTCTTTAGTATAATAACTGGCTGACCACGTGATAAGAAACAGAACTATTTTTTGTAGCCCTGGAACTAGCAGATTGAGCGCAAATAATTTAACACTCCACCTGCCTGTTTTTGTTAAGGTCAACAGCTGAAAGGCTGGTTTGAACCTATAGAGATTTTACTAAGTAAAAACAAGGAGTAAGGTGGTTTACTATTGCCTTCCTCATTGAGTTGAAAGAGTATGCTTATCAGCATGCCAGGCCCTCCAAAAAGCATCTACTTTCTGCCCTGCAAATGACACCTTTACTTCATCCACCACTGGGTTTGGCTGTATAATGAAATTCATTAATCTTAGAGAAGATAACTTTGACTAATATCTTTTACAATTCTACCTCTTCTGTTCTGAAATGCTTCAGTCATATAATTGGCTGACCACGTGATAAGGAATATAACTGTTTTTTAAGGCCCTGGAACTAGCAGATACACACATAAGAGACAAAAAATATATATATAATATTTTGAAAGAATGATTAAAAGGGAAATTTTACTTACGAGAAGGGACTTTTTATTCTAAAAAGTTACCACCATTTAGAGACAAACATCATGCTATTTTGAATGGACTGTACACAAGTGTAACAAGATTTAAAGAATCTTAAAGTAGATTTTCTGTCACTACATCCAGATCCAGGGGACTACAAAAAGATAATATTTGATAGAACATGTCCATATAAAAACTGATAAGCATTTATACAGTGTTTCAAAAAAGACAACTCATATTTAGCTGACATGAAAGTAGTTACAAAAATATTAAATTATTAAAATATTTATCATAATTTATGCTAAAATTCAAATTAGATTGAAACTTTCCATAAATAACTTTATAATAAATGTTGAGCCCCATAACAGACAGGTGGAGTGTTAAAGTACTGGTAACGCGCTATAAGTTGACGATTGCGCATATCATGCGGAGGACAGTATACTATCTATCCTACTTACATCGGCGAACCCGAAAGCATAAGACATTTATCAAACGTGTAACTCAAAATGTAACCACCACAAAGACTTAAGTAATAAAATTCAGTTCATGACCCGTCACACTAAATAAGTAAGGAGTAATGTAATTATTTAAAGAAAGTGAATTGTTTAAAATTCAATTACAATTATTTATAATGACATAATGAAATATGAAATAATGAAATATGAAAACCCTAAAAATACAATAACATTTTGAAATTACCGTAAAACTAGTATTTCTCATGATAATAAGCTCACATTGACGGAACTCACAGACTAACTAGTCTATCGCTACAAATGTCAGAGTGCAGTAATTCAGTTTACTGCAAATAAAACTACATACGTAGTTGTAAACATAATAAATCAATGTAAGAGTAAAACTACAACATGATGTGATGATTAAAGCTGTCGCTATGATGTAGCTATTTAGAAAAGCACATATAGTAGCATTTCCTACCCCCGCATAGTCAAGTCTTACTCTCGCTGACGATCGTCAACTTATATTGCGTTACCAGTAATTGCACTCAATCTGTTAGTTCCAAGGCTATAAAAAATGGTTTGGTTTCTTATCATATGGTAAGCCATTTATATGGCTAAACTATTTAAGAACTGAAGAGGTAGGTAGAGGTGTAAAAGACACTAGTCAGAGTTATCTCCTCTGAACGTAATGAATTTCGTTATACAGCCAAAGTCTGTGGTGAATGAATTGAAGGCGTCATTTACAGAGTGGAAAATATGTGCTTTTCAGAGGCCCAGGCATGCTGATAACCTACTTTTCAACGCAGTTTTCTTTGTACAAAATAATATCCTAGATCATGTGCAAACAGTGAAGTTTCTAGGTGTGTCACTAGCTAGGACTTTATCGTGGGATTATTATACCGATCAAATTCGTGGTAAAATATCATCTGGGGTATTTGCATTAAAACAAATTGCCAGATTGAATGAAAAAAAATTGCTAATAGCAGCTTATCATGGTTTAATTTTATCTCATATCAGGTATGCCGTGTTAGTATGGGGTAATTCATCACAGTGTAACATGGAAAGAGTTTTAAAATACAGAAAAAAGCTGTCAGGTGTATGTTGGGAGTCAACCACCTTACCTCATGCAGATCACTATTTAAAGAGCTGCAATTGCTCACAGTTCCTTCTTTGTACATTGTTGAAGTGATAATGTACGTAAAGCAAAATACCTTTTTACAGAATTTAGATGTCCACACCACTTCACAAGAAACAGAATAGATTATTATGTTGCTAATCACAACACTTAATTGTTTGAACAAAAACCAACTTATGCAGGTAGAAAATACATCAATAAATTGCCACAAGGTTTAAAAAGTTGTGACAATTTAAATCATTTTAAAAAAAAGCTAAAATAATACTTGATTGATGAAACATTTTACAGTGTGCACGAATTCCTTTCTAAATAGTTTTTGGTTGAAAGTATTTAACTTCTAATTAAACAAATATTGTGTACTATCTGATACAAAGGGGTTCATGACAAGCCTACTGAGTTAAGCAGTAGCGGGAAAAAATTATTGGTAAGTGATAAATTTATCATTGTGTTTAACTTTTTAATTTTGTGTGCTATTTGATACAAAGGGATTCATGACAAGCCTACTGAAGTAAGCAGTAGCAGAAACAAACTTTTGGTGGTAAGTGATGAATTTATCATTGTGATTGACTTTTTGTTTATCAGTTTTATCTTGACATGTCCTATACTCCCTTTTGGAGTCTCATAGATGCAAAAAAGTGAGGAAGGCAATTGTAAACCACATCACTCCTTCTCATTTAACTTAGTAAAATCTCTAGAAGTTCAAACCAGCCTTTTGACTTATGACCTAAAATACAACACAATACCATTAACAGAAGTAATTACTGCCTAAATAAGACAAAATTTATTTAAAAAAGATGTAAAATCATAAAAATCCATAATATAAACCAGTCTCGGTAACTTATTTCTGTTTCTAATTCTTTTTTCCATTATGTTCATTAATTTTAAAGATCTTAATATCTTACAATTAATATTAGACTAAAAATGTAGAATAATTTTATGAATTTTACTATCAGTGATATGATACGTTATGATCTAAATTAAACTTAGATAATTACATTTTTATTGATATTTTAAATGTCTTTTTAAATATAGCAGTAACATTAAAGAATGATTTAATACTGGGTGCTCTAAAAATTTGTTTGATTTTTTTGTAGAAGATTAGAAAGTGGAGAAGAATAAATATAAGGAAAGACAATAACGGAATTGTTGTTTAGGTCATCAGTCGAAAAGCTGGCTTAAACCTCTAGAGGCTTTACTATGTTAAACAAGGAATGGTTAACAATTGCCTTCCTTACCAAGTGGAAAAGTAGCTTATCAGCATGATAAGCCCTCTGAAAAGCATCTACTGGTAACGTGCTATAAGTTAACAATTGTGCCTACTGTGCAGAGGACAGTATACTACTCGTCCTACTGATTTCGACCAATATAAAAACATAAGTACTAATAGCGTAAGACATATAAGCATGTAACTAAAAATGTATTTCCCGGACTAACTAGTCCTGGAAATTATTATTATTATTATTATTATTATTATTTAAGATAATGTAGTCTACCACTATAAATGTCAGTGAGCAGTAGTTCAGTTTACTGCTGATGACTAATAAATAATACTAAATATAGCGTACGCCTAGTAGTATGGCTCACTTAGAATGGAAGTTTATCAATAAATAATACAATAGGATGTTTATAAAACAACACAGTTGTAAATATATAATGAATAAATGTAAGAGTAAATAACGCCATGATGTCATGTTTAGAGCTAATGCTATGGTGTTTTTAGAAAAGCACACATAGCACTTTCATTCCTCAAATAGTCCACTTTTTCACTCGCTGACAATCGTCAACTTATATCGCGTTACTAATACTTTCTGCCCTGTAAATGACACCTTTACTTCATTCACCACTGGATTTGGGAGCAGTATAATGAAGTTTATTACTCTTAGAGGAGATAACTCTAATATCTTTTACACACCTACTTTTTCTGTTATTAAATTCTTCAGTCATATAATTGGCTGATCACGTGATAAGAAACAGAACTATTTTTTGTAGCCTTGGAACTAGCAGATTGAGTGTAAATAATTTAACACTCCACCTGCCTGTTTTTGTTAAGGTCAACAGCTGAAAGGCTGGTTTGAACCTACAGAGATTTTACTAAGTAGAAACAAGAAGTGAGGTGGTTTACAATTGCTTTCCTCACTGAGTTGAAAGAGTATGCTTATCAGCATGCCAGGCCCTCCGAAAAGCGTCTACTTTCCACCCTGCAAATGACATCTTTACTTTATCCACCACTGGGTTTGGGTGTATAATGAAATTCATTAATCTTAGAGGAGATAACTCTAACTAATGTCTTTTACAATTCTACCTTTTCTGTTCTGAAATGCTTCAGTCATGTAATTGGCTGACCATGTGATAAGAAACAGAACTGTTTTTTGTAGCCCTGGAACTAGCAGATAAAGTGCAAATAATTTAACACTCCACCTGACTGTTATAGGCAAAATAAGTAAGTATGAATCAAAAAAATGTTGTAGAAAGATGAAAGAAAATCACTGATATTAAAGAGCTGTATGCGGTATAGAGTAGAAATAATTACAATTGAAATAATAAAGAAGAAAATTAAATAAACGATTCAAAATATGTTAATCAACCTATACAGTTTAATACATTGTTTTATAACTAATTAGGCTAGCAGTACTCATCGTAAATGGACATAATTATGATTCCAAAGACAGTTAGTTTTAAAGTAATTACAATGACAATTACTAATCGCTTTAACCACAATAATAATAATTGGGATATAATTTGGACTTTTTTATGTCTTTTATTGCTCTGTAATTCAATATGTTTGGTTCACCAAGGGTCATACAATTTTTAATGCTTTGTTATAGGATTTATTAATGAGATATTTGAAATTTTGTTCAGGCATTTGGTTTAATTTTGAATATGGATTCAATAATGAATATGGGTTGAATATTTTGAATAATGGGTTTGTGGAAGAATAGTTGTAGTTTTCCACACTGTGGTAGACCAATTAATAAAACAAAAATATCAGTGTCTTGTCCAACAACAACTATATAGAAGTGATAATGACGAGAAGATTTAGCAGTGTGGCCATTTGCTCTACTTGTTTCTCAATAACTTTCCTCAATTCCTTAAAAGAATTCTGGAAAAACTTCATAGGACCATCCTGCATCGCGAAAGTTTTTGGTTGGCGAGTTGTGCCTCGTAATGCATTCACATAAGTCTCATGAACAGGGGTATTTCTTTTTGTAATGTCACATGCGGTCTGTTTGTGAAACAGTTTATCTGTCATTTTATCTTCAGCAGATGTTCATGAGGAAGGGAAATTTCTTTCCCTTAACCGTGAAATCATGGGTGATATCATCGTTTTTATAAGTTTCTATACACTTCACACCCTTGATAATTAACAGGGTGAGATCCTTGGCATAATGCACATAATAAGATATAACATTCATTTAAAAAAAATTTATTTCTATTAAAAAAAAAATGAAAAGTGTAGTATTTTGTGATTCTGTTAATGAAATTTTAAAGATATATTTATTTATTTTATTTAATTGTTTGCAACAGGCCGACTATGGCCCAATTACAGAAACAATATTTCATTGCGGAGCAAAAGACAATACAAAAGTAAAACGAAAAGAAAAAGAGAGAAAAATACAAACAAAAATAGTCAATAATAAAAACAGAATTAAATATACCTAAAACAGTATTATACTCATAGATTTCACAAATAATTTACTGATTTGAATCATGATAGAGGTCCAAAACAAAACAAAAAAATAATTGACATACACATAATGTGGAATTGCTTGGAAACTTACATCTTGAAAGACTTAAGAATAGCTGACCTATACGATGCTCGGTTCTGACAAAATGGATCTATTGCCGCAATTCTATCCATGATATTATAATTAACTATCATAGTTAACTGGCGAATAAGCTGCATAATTAGTGGAAGAAGATTTGTGATAAAACATATTTTTTGAACGGTTATAAAAACTTGGGACGTGAAAAGGGATTTTTCTAAGCGTATAAGGATCATTATTATCATGATTATATTTAAATAATTCAATAATATTATATTTTACTTTAATCCAAAATAAACAATTAAAAACTATAGGATTTCCCAAAAGAGTTCTGAATAATAAAACATGGAAAGAATGTAATTTTATTGATACTGGTAAATTTTGTAGAAAATTTATATGTGGACCAAGACATTTGAGTTTAAACACAGGGTGGTTTTACAAATTTTATTTTTGGTAGGCAAGATTTTGGATATACATTCTTAGTTTTTCTCATACTTTTATTTACTAAGTTTGAGAGGAGTAAGATAGCTGAAAGTTGATGGAGGTGTTAGTGATAGTGTACCTAAAAAATTATTCCTTAAAAATTTCTAAAATGTACCCCTAAGGGAATGAAAAAGCTATTTAGCCCATATACCCTTACATGGTTATACATTTCAAACTGACAGGTTTATTATCATAAAATTTTTTATTTTTTATTTATTTACAACCCTAATTTAAAAATTATTGAAATAAAACAAAATTATACCTAGGTGAAGTCCAGATGGGCAGCTAGTATAATTATAAAGGGATGAACAAGATTTTTTTGAAGCATGATATGTCAACAAAAACTTTTTAAACATGAAGATTTTTAATAATTGTATCGACAAAACCAAAAACAAAATTAACCTCAAACAAAAACTGAAAATGGAATAATTAGGATTTAATAAAACTGAGTATTTTGATAAAGTTTATTTAGAAATTTTATGGATTGGTAGTTTCTATGGAGAAACACCACTAAAGAGAAACGATAGCATCTAGTAGATAGAAGAAAAATCTGATCAGAAAAGATTAATGTTTTTCATAAGCTGTTTATCTAGCTTTGTGTAAGAAGCTAGAAAAATAAATCCGATAAAATAAAAGCTTATTAGAGAGAAAAGAAAATCAGGGAATGTAAAGATCTGAACAAGAGATGTGGGAAGGTCAATGTTGTTATCGAGAAGTCCATTACAACTGAATTCTTGAAAAATAAAAAGTAAAAATAAAATAATATGTATTGGCCCTTTATTTTTGTCATTGTCATGTCAGGGAACAACTACGTTCCAAAATAAAACGTAGTTATATTACTTAGTGGTACCATGATGCAACAACGTCAAACCAAAAGAGCCAACACACATAATTTTTTTTTACTTTTAAAAGAATATTTTTGTTGGAGGTTTTTAAATTTTAAATATTAAATTTTTATTTCATATTTTTTAAACTTTATACTATTTCTTTTTTCTTAAGACTTTTTTTACAGATTTACATGAAAAAAAAAACAGAAAATCACTAAACATAAAAAAACATGTTTTTTGGGTTCAGGAGGTCTGAAAACGTGTAGATCCGGTGAAAACTCGATTTTGAAAAATCGACATGAAAACAATACTTTCCTTCCTATATATTCATTTAAGCAAGAGAAGGGAAAAAAACATAGGAGCCTTTTTTGAGAAAAAAGCAAAAAAGTGAAAAATCGCACGAATAAACTTCCACTTTCGGTTAACCGATTTTGATGAATTATAGCTAAGAAAACTCTCGATCACGACACCTTTCAAACAAAAAACTCAATCAAAATCGGTTCATCTGTCTGGGAGCTACGATGCTACAGACAGATACAAATTAGTGATTTTCTGTTTTTTTTTTTTAAGATTACGACCTTAATATGCATTTAAGAGTAAAAGTGTATCAATCAAAGTTGTAGAACCTTTAAAAACCTACAACTTTTATTTTTAACATTTTGTTTATACAACGCTTAGTTCATTGGCAACTAATAATTTTCTGTTTTATTTTAATTATAGTTTTTGTTTTTTTAAATAGTTAAGAACAGGTCAAGTCACCTTTTAAACAAAAAAAAAAACTAAATCAAAATCAGTTCATCCATTTATACACATGTTAAACTTATAATTACCCTCTTTTTTTGTTGATGGTTAAAAAAACAACATTACATGTATTGTCTCTTATTTTATACATCAAATTCATAACATTTTAGAATACTAAGTAACAAAATACTAACCTTAACAGATAAAGATGTTGGCCGTTTATTCTTTAGAGAAACATTATCAATATTTGATGAAGAAACACTTAATTTAGTTCTTGGTCTTTTGATTTTAACATTTGCCCGTCTTGCTTTAATAGCGGACATAATACATTCTTTTAAAACATCTATTAAATATTAATAAGCTATATAAATTTTATGAAAACATTATGAATAAATAATAAATTGTCTTTTAATAAAGTATCATGTTTTTGTTAAGAGTTTTGAACAAAATTAAAGTTTAATTTATGATATGGTAGAGGTGTTATAACCACATAACCGTAATTTTCGAAAGGGTTACACAAATAAATTAATATGCAATAAATTTTAAGTAACAAGGAACTGAACTGCACTCATTGTCCATAACTTAAATACTAAGCTACAATGAAGTACTAGTACTTAAAAAAGTCACTAAGTTTGTACAGTTTTATAAGTCAGCAATAACAAAATCACCCCTGGTAGTAACATAACATTTGATCTTTATTTTAAAACTAATAAGTAAATATAAATTTTACATTTATAAAATTTGGTAAAAATTATATTAATAATGATTTTTATTTCAATTTAACTCAACTAATATAAAAAAATTTACTTTTTTCTCTATAACTTCATTGGATCAGGGGAAGTCTTGTTTCAGTAAAATTATAATAAATACCCCCTCCAGTGCACAGGTTCAGAAGAAACCATACTTGTAACAAATCCTTTAAAACTGTTGCTCAGGTTAGCACATTATTTTTATAGTAGTGTCTATTTACTACAGTGAATATTTTGTTCTTTTTCTAAGTAGTCAGAATTTAAATAAAAAAATCTGGTGTGAAACACTCAAACAACTTTCTCTTGCCAATCCAAATAATTAACAATATAATTAAACATTAGTAATAAAACAATAGAAATAAACAAAATAACTAACCTCAATAAACATAATCTAATTTTAATCATGAGTGAAAGATGCTAAATGAAAATCGACCTCAGTTTGGCTTAAAAATTCGGAAAATCACTTTTTAACGCTAAACTAGGCTCTGTGGAGAAAAGTGCTTTCAATAAAAGTTGTAGATCTTTTAATTTCCTATAAATTTTATTCCATACATTTTTGTCGTAAAATGCATACTAAGGCTGAAATCTTAAATAAATTGAGTTTTCACACGTTTTCGTGAGAAAAAAACAGAAAATCGCTAATTACCGCTAAACTAAGCGTTATACAAAAACATATTTTTGAAAAACACATACACACAGACACACACACACACAGACCAATCGCTAAGAACATGTTTTTTGGCTTCAGGGGGTCTGAAAACGTGTAGATCCGGTGAAAACTCGATTTCTTAAAATTGACATGAAAACAATAGTTTCCTTTCTTTATATTCATATAGGCAAGAGAAAGTAAAAATTAGTAAAATTTATTGTAAAAATTTATTTAAAAAAATAGAATTGATCGAGTTAATTAACCCATTTCTATAAGTAACAACTTTTTATAAGTAACTTGTGGAAAAATTCTCCAAGGTGGTTGGTCGAAATAAAGCAAGATATGCAGAAACTTAACTTGCAGAACAAGATCTTTTAGAAAAATCTGAACAGCTTAAGTTGCTTAAAGATAAAGACACAATATTCGTCAAAAAACTTGAGCTCCATCATCAATGATTTGTCAGATAAAATCAGACAGATTAGATCCTAAAATATGGAGAATTATTGGGTAAAATGTAAGAATCCTAAAACCAAATCAAGAAGGATTTCTAAATTTGGTCAAGTGGTCCAATGAGGTTGTAAAAGCAAAAAAAGTTGATTTCAATAGGGATTTATTTTTGAATGAATCTAATTGGTTGTTTTAAAGTAGAATTGCAAATAAATTAATCATTTATGAACTCGTTTACTAAAATTAGATTAATATTAAGATTGGGATATTTTTATGTGGATATAGACTATAAATTACTATAGTCCATGTAATTTCAATAAAAGCTTGCACTGTACACGTTCCCTCTACTTGCCTCCTCCTTCTTATTTCGAGTAGTCAGCATATGTACTGGTTGTTAGAAAAGTATGCCTCTAAATTGTTACCAGTGTTTAATACTTTCGTTTGAATTTAATTCTTTTAAAGTAATTCATTGTGTTTAATTGTATAATCCTATTTTAGTATCGATTGCATCTTCCGAAGAAATTTAATCCAAGAAGACACAATGTCCGCACGCTCCATGAAAAACCTTCTACCGTCATTACCTTTCTTGTAACTGTACCCCAAATTTTTAATTATTCTCCATGTAGACTTAACAGACCCCGTGTACCCAATTTTTCTTCTAAAAATTTTCTGACTTTTTCGCATGTAGGGTACTCCCCACGTTCAAAAAACTCGGTTATTGTTCTGCGAATGCAATGCTCATCGAAACTGTCAACACTAGTGACCCATTTTTTGTGAGGTATCTTCTTATGAGGAGACGTAAACGACACAGCTTGTTCTTCATTGGTCCCACAGATTTCATTGATGGCAGCTGATGCAGCTATGTTCTCACGGGCTTTGGCACATATTCTTTGCACAGTGCTGCGACTACATGAGCAAGCAGTTGCAGTCACTTCATGGGTTGATGAAAACATTTCATGAATTGTCGCTTCAGGATTACTATACAGAAGTTCTTTAAAGTAATTATACACACTGTAAATATACACACTGTAAATATACACACTGTAAAGTAATTATACACACTGTAAATGTTTTTGGATTTGCTTTGTAAATCACGTTTTTCATTCATCATTGACCGGTACTGCGTACACTTTAATCTCTAGTGCACTGAAGGGAAACTCAAACTGAACTGGTGAATTTATTTGTACTATAATATAATCATATACATTTATAAAAGACTATGTATATTTTTATATATGTATTTAAAATAGAAACAGCCTTACATTTTGTGTTGACAGTAATAAAAGCAAACACTGCAAAGTATAATACAATCTGTTATTAATTAACTAAAAGAATTTGACATTCTGATTTATAAAGTATTTATTTTGACATGAAAGTAATCAATAAAAGTAAAAATTAAAAATAGATGGTGATTTGTGCCTATTACTAATTTGTTTAATCAAGAGTATGGAAGTAGTAGTACGTTTTGCAGCACACTATACAAACTGCTGCAACCACTTTACATGTGTGGGAGTAAAAATACTTATTACGAAAGCTTCTATTGAAATTACATGGACTATAGATAATAGTGCTAATAAAGCTAAATTGAGTTAAGTAAGGATACTCAAAGGAGTTTTATCAATTTCAGGCAGTTATTATCATGATTAAAATATGATATTTACATCGTACTGTAAATAGCGTGATACTACGGTTACTAAAATAGTTAGTACTTTGACCAACAGATAGCTGTAGTATGTTGAGAACGGACAAAACAAATCTGTGCTACAGTTCACGTGTGGTAGGTTATCGGCAGGGACTGCATTTCTAGAAAGTTCCTGCATTGTCGATTTCAAACGTTTTACGTTTTGCAATTTGTTTCATTAACAAAATACGAAAATGAAAAATGTATATTTCTTTTTTATTATTAAATCAGCAAAATTATTATCTGTTCTTTTATAGAGAAACAAGAACACGTAAATTACAAAATTAACGCCGAATACAAAACAAACATTACGTTTTGTTTTTAAAAAAACTTTTTGAAGTAAATAATTTTGAAATGATTGATAAGTGAAATAAATTTAAAAAAAATCTGATGTGAAACATTCACTCGACTTTCTCTTGACAGAATAATGGACAGAAACTTGGTTGTTTAATCATACACTACATTGCCGTCAGTTTCTCGGTTCCGTGAATACCAGGAGAGAATAAATTAGGAAACCGAGTTTGAAGCTCAATAATTGTTAAAAGAATAATTATGGCACCGATTTTAACGAACTATATGTCAAATTAATGCCTGTTTAATTCTTTGTTTAATGGTGAAAATTTGAAACGTTTATCTATTTTTTTAAAAGTGATATTGACATTAGAACAAAACAAGTGCCCGTTTTTGGAAACATTTTACGATTATGGAAACTTGTTGGCCTATAAATCCGTACGTATTCATCCGATTTTAGTGAAATTTCGTCAGAGTATGGATTAGAAAGTTTCTATTGTGTTCACTGAATTTCAGGACCATAGCTTTTTTTATTTATTTACTTTTTGTGCTTTTTGCAACCCCTTCCTATCTCGCCTAGTGGTAACTTTCTGAATCCGCGATCGGGACGTTCGATTCGCAGTAGATTCAATAACATAAATCAATTATTTATTTAATTCAGTGATAGTAGTAGTAGTAGTAGTAGTAGTAGTAGTACTAATATTAGTAACGAAATTTACCACTCCCGCATGGTCTACAATTTAAAAAATTAATTCCAAAAGACTCAGCTGTCGCTGAATTAAATAAATAATTGATTTATGTTATTGAATCTACTGTGAACCCAAAGATCCCGGTCGCGAATTCAGAAAGTTACCAGTTGATACCAGAGATACCAGAGATAGGAAGGGGTTGCAAATTGCGCAAAAAAAAAAAATAGAATAGCTTTGGTTCTCAGATTCAGTGTTTACACAATAGAAACATTCTAATCTATACTCTGACCAAATTTCACGAAAATCGGATGAATATGTACGGAGTTATAGGCCAATAAGTTTGGATAATCGGTAAAATGTCTCCAAAAACGGACACTTTTTAGTTCTAATGTCAATATCACTTTTAAAAAATAGATAAAAATTTGAAGTTTTCACCGTTCAATGCAGAATTAAACAGGCATTAACACGTTCAAGATGAATGCCGCCTTAAGGCGGCATATCCATACGACATTTCTATAGCTTTTGTTCAATCGCCGGTGTACTGGCAGTGTTAATAAATGTTGTTCAGGGGATTTAGATCTTTCCTACGAGCGCTACTGTGAAGATCGTCTTTCGTTACCAACTGCCAGAAATTTTTAAACGAATTTTAAAAGCGTAGTCTATTCGGACTCCTAGTACGGTGTAATTTTATCGTTTTTAATTAATTATATCATTTATTCTACGAATTTCTCCGTTCCCAGTGACTTCTTTTTACCAAGGAGAGCTAAGAATAATACATTATCACATAAAAATAGTTTAATGCGACTTGTACGTTCAAGCCAATGCCCTATTTTTTAACAGTTGAGCTTCAAACTAAGGTTCCTATAATTTTTGACGCGGACATTAATAAACAAATGTATATTGAAAAAACATAACCAATTTTTATCATGAGTGAATGACGCAAAATGAAATCGACCTTCGTTGAACTTAAAAATACGAAAAATCAGTAATTGGCTCTATAGACTAGGCTCTATAGAGAAAGTACTTAAATAAAAGTTGTAGTTTTTTAAAATTTCCTGTAACATTAATTATATAGATTTTTGTCGTGAAATGCATACTAAGGCCACAATCTTAAAAAATCCCATTTTTTACAGATTTTCATGAAAAAAAAACAACAGAAAATCAGTAAATAAGCGTTGTACAAAAACTGTTCGAAGAAAAGTTGTAGGTTTTTAAATGTTCTACAAGTTGCTGGCCGGCATTGGCGTAGTTGGTAACGTGCTCGCCTCTAATCATGCGGTCTTGGGTTCGAATCCCATTTAAGCACGGCATATTTTCATACGTTACAAAAAAAATCATTTCATCCTACACCGTCTGCATTAGCAGTTATTGCAGAACAGTCGGACGTTAAAAAATAAAATAAAAAAATTCTACAACTCTGATTGTATATACATTTGCTCTAAAATGCAATTCAGGCCGCAATCTTAAAAAAACATTTTTTTCTACGAGAGCACAGCCTCGCTGTGACCCAAAACTGGAAGTCAAGAAATCAAAGTCGGAATATGGAAACAAAAATAGTAACAGTAAAAATAGTAATAGTCTTCCCATCGAGATCTGCAGAAAATGTTCAGATACAAATTTGAAATAATCTGGAACAAGTCGTGGAAGACTTTAAGGATTAACCTACACACAGTACAGACTGACATTCGAGACACAACCAGAAATTTTTAAAAACAGACTTGACCAAGTGACTTACACGACTACAAATTGGTCACACTAAACTGACACACGGTCACCTTATGACGAAACAAGACTCTGTTTACTGTAGACACTGCAACACGAAATTAACTGTCAAACATATTCTTGTGGAATGTCCTACATTGAACACTATACGGAGATAATTTCACTTACCGGACAATTACAAAGACTGCGTTAATCACACACAGTACACAAAGACACTGGACTTTATACAATTTTTAAATATTCAAAGACAATTTAGTGCAATTCATATAAAATAATTTATAATTTAAAAGTCTAAGATTCAATTGTTCAGTGTAAATTTTATTTAATTGGAAACCATCATTGTAAACCTAAAGTGTTATAATCTTATGTTATGTAATTTGTGTTTTTTATGTAATGGGGTCGCTAAAAACTTAGAATGTTGATGCGACCATAATAAACCAATTATATAAATAAATAATAAAAATCTGGTGTGAAACACTCACACAACTTTCTCTTGCCAGTGAAAATAATTAACAATAAACCTAACATTAGTAATAAAACATTAGAAATAAACAAAAAATCAACCTCAATAAACATAACCTAATTTTAATCATATATGAAAGACGCAAAATGAAAATCAACCTCAGTTTGGCTTAAAATACGGAAAATCACTCTTTCACACTAAACTACTCTCGTAGAGAAAAATGCTTTAAATAAAAGTTGTAGATCTTTTAATTTTCTATAAATTTGATTATATACCCTTTTGTCATAAAATGAATATTAAGGCCGAAATCTTAAAAAAATCGATTTTTCACACGTTTTCGTGAGAAAAAACAGAAAATTGCTCATTACCGCTAAACTAAGCGTTATACAAAAAAGTGTTTGAATTTAAGTTGTAGAATTTTAAATTCTCTACAATTTTTATTATATAAATTTTTGCGCTATAGTACTACATATTAAAGCCGTAATCTTAAAAAAAACACTTTTTTACGTAAAAACACCCTCACCAAGAATTTCAGCAAACATGGTGCCTACCCTATCTTGTAGAGAATAAAAAATTTAGTAAACCAGGCGATTTTAAAAAAAAATCGAAGGACCAGTTTTTGAGAAAATCGCAAAAAGTGAAAAATTGCACGAATAAACTACTACTTCCGGTTGACCGATTTTGATGAAAATGTTCGTGTCGGGTCCGGTAAGGGTATGTAACTTAAGTTTCAAGTTTCAAGTTCGTACGATGTTCCGTTCTTGAGATATTTTGTATACACACACACACACACACACACACACACACACACACACACACACACACACACACACACACACAGAGAGACCAATCGCTAAAAATATGTTTTTTGGGTTCAGGGGGTCGGAAAACGTATAGATCCGGTGAAAACTCGGTTTCGAAAAATCGACATGAAAACAATACTTTCCTTCCTGTATATTCATATAGGCAAGAGAAAGTAAAAATAGTAACATTCGATTCATCTTGAAGAGTAGCTACAGAAATCGCTAATGGTTTTTGCGATAAGTCAAAGGTAGCCTTTTAAAAAATTGCCTCCAGTTACGAGACGCGTCGTCTCGTGAAAGGGACTTTATCTTTTGTTATTCCTTATGTTTTTTCTGTTTTACTATCTGCTTATATTATATCCTTTTATTATTTGTTTCCTGACTATGCGAGAATTCTTTTATTCATTTGTGTATTTATTCATTTCACTTTCGCTTGCCTATATGATTATATAGGAAGGTAGGTATTGTTTTCATGTTGATTTTTCGAAATCGAGTTTTCACCGGATCTATACGTTTCCAGACCCCGGAACCCAAAAAAAAAATGTTTTTAGCGATTGGTCTGTGTGTGTGTGTGCGCGCGCGTGCGTGTGTGTGTGAACAGAATATCTCAACAACGGAACATCGTACGAACTTGAAACTTGAAACTTAAGTTACATACCACTACCGAACCCGACACGAACATTTTCATCAAAATCGGTCAACCGAAAGTAGTAGTTTATTAGTGTAATTTTTCACTTTTTTGTGATTTTCTCATAAACTGGTCATACGATTTTTTTAAAAATCGCCTGGTTTGTAAAATTTTTTATGGTCTACAAGTTAGGGTAGGCGCCATGTTGTTGCAATTCTTGGTAAGGCTGTTTTTAAGTAAAAAATTGATTTTCTAAGATTACGGCTTTAATATGCATTTTAGCGCAAAAATTTATATAATAAAATATGTAGAAAATTTTAAATCCTACAATTTTTATTTCAAACATTTTTTTGTATAACGCTTAGTTTAGCGGTAATTACCGATTTTCTGTTTTTTTTCTCACGAAAATATGTGTAAAATCGATTTTGTTAAGATTTCGGCCTTAGTATGCATTTTACGACAAAAGTACATAATTAAATTTATAGGAAATTAAAAGATCTACAAATTTTATTAATAGAATTTTTCTCTATAGAGCTTAGTTTAGCGTGAAAGAGTGATTTTCCGTATTTTAAGTAAAACTGGGATTGATATTCATTTTGCTTCTTTCACTCATGATTAAAATCAGGTTATGTGTTTTGAGGTTAGTTTTTTGTTAATTTCTAACGTTTTATTACTAATGTTAGCATTAGGCCTATTGTTAATTATTTGTTGCCAAGAGAAAGTTGTGTGTGTTTCACACCAGATTTTTTAACATTCTTTTTCCTTGTAATTAGAGCCGCTCTTTTGTCAGGTAAGTAGTAATGGTTGAACCATTGTCAAATGAATGTATGTTCAACCGTTTTAAACGAAGTGAGTCATTTAAAAACCATTTTTGTCCACAAGTGCGTATTGAAAATAGGTTTTACGCATCGGGGAGTAAGTGTACAATCAATTTGTAATTAAATCTTTGTTATAAATTATAAAAGGAATTTTTATATGTGTAAGCAATCAAATCCTTAAAATAACTTGGAATAAACGTCACAGTGCAATATCAAGTTTAACTGGGAACAGAAACACCCTGTTCCAACTACTCTTTAATTTCTACAACCCTAAGCATTTCCTTCGTCCAGTCTGTGACTTACCCCCAAGTATTCCCCGGAGAATAAGCCTTACTAAGTTAGGAAGTGAATTATAAAACGAAATTTCTTGTGAATGTTCACATCGGAGAGTATATAACAATGGCAAAACTTTAAAACATTTTTACCTGTTCCTAATGAAGATAATATTATGTTCTAAAAATGGAAGTTTTTGGTTTTTTTTATTAAAAAATCTGGTGTGAAACACACACAACTTTCTCTTGCCAATGCAAATAATTAACAATAAACCTAATATTAGTAATAAAACATTAGAAATAAACAAAAAACTAACCTCAATAAATGTAACCTAATTTTAATCATAATGAAAGACACAAAATGAAAATCAACCTCAGTTTGGCTTAAAAATACGGAAAATCGCTCTTTCACGCTAAACTAGGCACTGGACAAAAATGCTCTAAATAAAAGTTGTAGAAATGTTAATTTCCTATAAATTTGATTGTAACACTTTTGTCCTAAAATGCATATACTAAGGCCGAAATCTTAAAAAAAATCGATTTTCACACGTTTCCGTGAGAAAAAACAGAAAATTGCTAATTACCGCTAAACTGTGCGTTATACAAAAAAATGTTTGAAACAAAAGTTGTAGGATTTTAAATTTTCTAAATGTTTTATTACATAAATTTCTGCGCTAAAATGTATATTAACGCCGCAATTTAAAAAAAAACAATTCTTTTTCGTGAAAACAGCCTCACCGAGAATTTCAGGAAATATGGCGCCTACCCTATCTTGTAGAGCATAAAAAAATTAGTAAGTTAAACCAAGCGGTTTAAAAAAAAGTAGGACCAGTTTTTGAGAAGATCGAAAAAAGTGAAAAATTACACGAATAAACTACTACTTCCGGTACCGATTTTGATGAAAATGTTTGTGTCGGGTCTGGTAGTGGTATGTAACTTAAGTTTCAAGTTTCAAGTTCGTACGATGTTCCGTTGTTGAGATATTCTGTTCACACACACAGACACACGGACCAATCGCTAAAAACATGTTTTTTGGGTTCAGGGGTCTGAAAACGTGTAGATTCGATGAAAACTCGATTTCGAAATATCGACATGAAAACAATACTTTCCTTCCTACATATTCATATAGGCAAGAGAAAGTAAAAATTTTAAATTTTGAGTATTATTTAAAATAAAATGAGTATTTGTACAGGTATCAGTCTTTTTGTGTGAGAAAAGGTAGGCTACTTAATACTAATATTATTGTAAGTTAAAAAAAATTGTGTCATATAGTTTTTATTCATTCCTCAAAAAGTGAAAAATTACAATAAAAACTGGAAATGGTTTCCTTAATTTTCACCCTTAAGGCTTGATTTTAGGTAAAATGTGAAAATAAATTAAAATTTAGTTCATTGTGTTTTGGACAAGTTGTTTTTTTTACCCATATTAATAGCATAAATAGACATTGTTCTATCTTTAATTACGTAAATTACATTTCCTTGCTTTGGGGGTTCGGTAAAACAAATGGTTGCTACATGAAAACCGAGAACAGTAAAAATAAATGAATGGCTATTTTAAACTTCCAATAAGTAGATGAGATTTTTTTAAAAAAGGTCAAGCTACCCAATAAATGTTTTCTGGTGACTTGATATAAATTGGCCCACGTTTATTATTTTCCAGTTTAATCCTCTTTAAAGAACGGTTTTTTAATTTATTTTTTACATATTTTAAGTTCAAATTCAACTAAGACTAGATGTCCCTTTTCATTTTGTTAAGTGTTTGAGGAATAATATAGGAAAGGTCGTACGTTCAGAATACTTTTATTAATTTTTAGCCTATAATGCGAACGAGATCGATTTTTTATTTTCATTTCTTGTACATCAAGATAATTTTGAAAAGTGAATTTAAATTGCTTATTGATTTTATATCAACTTGTAGAATATTTCGCGTGAGATGTCTTCAATAATCTCCAGGTATGTAATAGGCATTTTTATGTCCTCAGAATTTGTAAAACTATACTGGATTAACTTATCCTAAAATTATTGAAATTAAAGCCTACCAACACAAACTACGAGGACTATTCAGAAAGTAACTTACGTTATATAATAAAAAAAATCCCTAATGAAAGGAAATATTTTTTATTACTCACATTTGAAAGTCACAATGTTTAGCTATTTTTCAGCTCCGTATTAATTAAGACAATATTATCAAAATCCCTTTCATGAGACGACGCGTCTCATGGCTGGTGGAAATTTTTAAAAAGGCTTTCCTTTGATTCATGGCAAAAACCATTAGTGATTTCTGTATCTACTCTGAGAAATCGAATGACACTATTTTTGTTTTCAAATTCCAACTTTGATTTTTTGACTTCCGGTCTAGAGCCAATTCTGATCAAAACCGGAACTTTAAACCCAATGATTTCTATAGCTACTTTAGAGGAATCAATGACACAATTTTTGTTACCAAATTCCAACTTTGATTTATTGACTTCCGGTTTTGAGTTACTTCCGGTTGAAGCCGAAACTTCAAACCCAATTTAGGCCCACTACCTTGTTTTGTAGATTACGAATCTGAAAACCGTTTGTTGCTATCTCTTGCAGTTACTGACTTTGATTTTTTATTTTCGGTTTTGGGTCACTTCCGGTCGAAACCGAAACTTCAAACCCAATTTAGGCCCACTACCTTGTTTTGTAGATTACGAATCTGAAAACCTTTTGTTGCTATCTCTTGCACTTACTGACTTTGATTTTTTACTTCCGGTTTTGGGTCACTTTCGGTCGAAACCGAAACTTCAAACCCAATTTAGGCTCACTACCTTGTTTTGTAGATTACGAATCTGAAAACCGTTTGTTGCTATATCTTGTAGGTGTTGACTTTGATTTGTATACTTCCGGTTTAGGGTAACTTCCGATCTAAACCGAAACTTCAAAGCTAATTTAGGCTCATTACCTTTTTGTGTAGATTTCGAATCCGAAAACTGTTTGCTGGTATGTCTTGTAGTTTCTGACATCTTGTGTGACGGACAAAACAAAATGATAGGTGACTATTTTAAAAATTGCTACCAATAACGGTACATCAGCTTGTAATCGCACCGTGATAGAATATTGTCGCCTGAGCCATGCACGGACGCCTTGCATGCAGTTCCTCGTCATCATCGAAGCACTGTGTTGCGAGTCAGTTCTTCATATCTAGAAAAAAGTGAAAATCGCTAATACTGTACGGTGGATGACCGAACAGCTCCCATCCAATTTTACCTTCCAATTTTTATTTCCGGTGAAAACTCGATTTCGAAAAATTGACATGAAAACAATAATTTTTTACCTATTATCAATGTAGGGCACATGGGATGGTAACAATCACAAAAGGTAAACATTTAGTTAGTATTAATTTGTTGAACAAAGTAAATATGATGTCTACATACCGATGTTTACATCCAAATGATTGATTTTAATATAAGATAAAATCAAAGATTCATAATTAAAAAGCTAGAAGACTGTATGAAATCACTGATCGGGGATACTTTAGTCAAGTTAAATATTAAACTTATGATAAATTAACTGTTTGTTATTCCGTACTGAATAAACAGAAAATATCAAGTTAAATAGTAAATAAAAAGCTCCATGAAATTTTTGAGCAGAATTATTTTAAATTTTGTTCTTTTTGAAAGAAATAACGGGTGTTTCAAAAAGGACGCACTTCGAAGTTTAAGGGTTAATATTTTCTGCATAGGGAATATTTTTTCCCCCAAATAACAGTTGGCACTACCGTACTCATTGTTGACCCATTGTGTATTACTGACATGTACTAGTGCTATCCCAGTATTCATTTGTGTCTGTAGTGTCTGTATAAGTTCAAACATGGTTTTTTCAAAGGATGAACGTGTTTTTATTATTGAAAGTTATTGCGCATATAAATCTTACGAACGAGTGAAAGACGAGTTCCAGTTAAAATTTCCCAATTCTGAAGTACCTAATAACACCAGAATATCGCGTCTGATTAATAAATTTCGTGAGACGGCAGTGTACAGGATCGGAAAAGCACAGGTCGACCATCAGTGTTAACAGAACAAGTTTTGGACGATGTGAAACAACGTTTGACTACCTCACCCGGCAAATCACTTAGAAAGTTATCTTCACAGGCTGGATTATCACTATCTTCCGCTTTAAGGGCTACAAATAAATTAAATCTGCATCTTTACCTCATCGGTGTCGTTCATGAACTGAAAGTAGTTGACCACGGGAAACGTATACAGTATTGTCGTTGGATACGTTCTCTTGTTAATGGCAGCGGTGTTGAAATATTAGATCGTGTTTATTTCAGTGACGAAGCATGGTTCCACTTGGATGGTTACATCAACAACCAAAACTGCCGAATATGGAGCGCTCATAATCCTCACACATTTCATGAACGTCCACTACACGCACGTAAAATTGGTGTTTGGTGTGCGATCTCCCGGCGTCGTATTGTTGGTCCTTTATTTTTTGACACATCTGTAGATGGTGTGGTGTACCGCAACTTAATTGAACAATTTATAGCGTTGATAGAATTACACGATCGAGATTGTTGGTTTCAGCAGGATAACGCAACGTGCCATACTTCTACTGAAACGCTGAATATGTTACGAGAATTTTTTGGCCATCGTGTGATATCAAAAGGATTGTGGCCACGAAGATTCCCAGATCTTACTCCTGTGGATTTTTTCTTTGGGGGAATTTAAAGAGTAAGGTTTTTAAAAACAATCCTCATACAATTGAAGAATTGAAGGCTAATATTGAAAGTGAGATTACAAATATTAATGAGCAAACACTACAAAAAGTGGCTGCAAATGTTATGAAACGTGTCCGAACTTGCATTACAAGCGGAGGAAGTCATTTTGAACATTTATTGTGAAGTTTTAAAGGTAATCTGAATGTTATAAAGATAATAATTTCATACCGTATAATTTGTAATTACTTAATGAAATAAATTAGCGTTCTCAAACTTCGAAGTGCGTCCTTTTTGAAACACCCGTTACTTACATAATACGACGTACGCCATAATAAAATTAAATAAATACAATGCTAAAGAAATATAATAACGTAATTGATCAAGAAATATAAGTTGTGAGTTTGGTAGGATAGTTTGTAGGTATGGTTTGTTGTATAATATGAAAAACTAAATAGGTCAGCATGATAAAAAGGTTTATTGGAGTGAGCATATACAACGAATAGTGCTTTCTTCTCTAGGTCAGGTCTACAGTATTATCATCCCGTACTCTAAATCGTTTGGATTTCTAATAAAACGCGGTTAGAATGAGAATAACATGAAACCTTAATAGAACAGATTGAAAAACATGTTGATCTCATCATGTAAGAAGTTTGCTTAAGAAGTTTCTATAAACACTTGAAGATATGTATGTATCCATTTTAATTTCAATAGGTAGAAGTTAGTCAAGGAAGGTAGAAGTCTTGATCAACACAACAAAATAAAAAAATTATCTCTATATTTTTACTTTCTCTTGCCTATATGAATATATAGGAATGAAAGTACTGTTTTCATGTCGATTTTTCGAAATCGAGTTTTCACCGGATCTACACGTTTTCAGACCCCATGAACCCAAAACACATTTTTTTTAGCGATTGGTCTGTGTACGTATGAGTGTGTGTGCGTATATCTCAAGAACGGAACATCGTACGAACTTGAAACTTAAATTACATACCACTACCAGACCCGACACGAACATTTTCATCAAAATCGGTCAACCGGAAGTAGTAGTTTATTCGTTTAATTTTTCACTTTTTTGCGATTTTCTCAAAAACTTGTCCTACGATTTTTTTAAAAAATCGCCTAGTTTACTAAATTTTTTATGCTCTACAAGATAGGGTAAGTGCCATGTTTGCTGAAATTCCTGGTGAGGCTGTTTACACGTAAAGAAATTGTTTTTCTAAGATTACGGCTTTAATATGTATTTAGCGCAAAAAATTATATAATAATAGTTGTAGAGGATTTAAAATCCTACAACTTTTATTTCAGACATTTTTTTTGTATAACGCTTAGTTTAGCGGTAATTAGCGATTTTCTGTTTTTTCTCTCGAAAACGTGTGAAAAATCGATTTCTTTAAGATTTCGGCCTTAGTATGCATTTTACGACAAAAGTCTATATAATCAGATTTATGGAAAATTAAAAGATCTACAACTTTTATTTAGAGCATTTTTCTCTACGAGCCTAGTTTAGCGTGGAGTGATTTTCCGTATTTTTAAGCCAAACGGAGGTTGATTTTCATTTTGCGTCTTTTACTCATGATTAAAATAAGGTTTTGTTTTTTAAGGTTAGTTTTTTGTTTATTTCTAATGTTTTATTACTAATGTTAGGTTATATTAGTCATTATTTGCACTGGCAAGAGAAAGTTATGTGAGTGTTTCACACCAGATTTTTTTACAACTTTTATTCCTAATGTGTGCACGTTTCAATCTATTCAATTTAGAACAATGATCAACCCCATGACCCAATGAGATGAGGATGATAATGTATGACATGTTAATGAGGTGTGGCTATTAAATAACGAGACTGACGTTATAATAAATTTAATTTTAATTTTATACATAATCACTTATTGTCACCTTCAATACACTCCTCCTCTATCCCTTCAACGCTTCATGCGAATTTTCCATAGTTGGAATCAGTGCTGGAAGTCATCTTCTATCAGCTCCTTCAGGACACGTGCCGCTTCCTCTTTTACAGCTTCCACAAACTTAAATCTTGTTCCTTTCAATTCAGATTTCACCTTAGGGAACAGGTAGAAGTCACATGGAACAAGATCTGGTGAATAAGGTGGATGTTCTAACACTGAGATGCTGTACTTGGCTAGGAACCTCTTGACAGATAACTCGGAATGAGCTGGCGCATTGTCTTGGTGGAGAACCCATGATTTGTCTTTCCACATTTGGGGGCGTTTTTTCCTTACTCTTTGACGTAGTTCAGAAAGTACCTCAAGGTTAATTAATTGTTTGACCTTCAGGAACCCAGTGAAGGTACACAATCCCATGGATATAAAAAAACAACAATCATCATTGCTTTAAATTTTGACTTCCTCATCGAGCTTTTTTGGCTCTCGGTGAAGTTCGGCTCTCCCAGTGCATAAATTGGCGCTTCGTTTCCGGATCATAAGTAAAAAACCACATTTCATCACATGTTTGTTATTATTTTCTCCCTGTTCCCTAAGGTGAAATCTGCATTAAAAGGGACAAGATTTGAGTCTGTGGAAGCTGTAAAAGAGAATGCGTCACATGTCCTAAAGGAGCTGACAGAAGATGACTTCCAGCACTGTTTCCAACAATGGAAATTTCGCATGGAGCGTTGTAGCGATACAGAAGGAGTGTATATTGAAGGTGACAATACGTGAATATCCATAAAATATAAATGAAATATTTTACAACGTCAGTCTCGTTATTTAATAGCCACTTCTCGTAGTCTTGGACTTCCCTGGGTAACCATTTCTGAGATAGTATGGTTAATTAAACCCCAAGCATCAAAGTACACCGGTAACCACTGTCTAGTATTGAAATCCGTATAAAAGTAACTAACGTTTCTAGGATTTGAACCAGGATCCATCGTCTCTGAAAATCAGATCTCAATATAATGTGAAAAATTTATAATATTCACGAATGGAATCGTGGAAGAAAATCAATAAAACTACGTCATATCAAACGCCCCAAGATTTCCTTCTTGGAAAATCTGATGTGAAACACTCACACAACTTTTTCTGTTTATAATAAAAAATATAACCTGTTTTTTTTAATCCTTAATGTGTATAGGTTGCAATCTGTTCAATTAAAAACAATAAGCAACCCAATGACCCAATGAGATGAGGATGATGTGTATGACGTGTAAATGAGTTGTAGTCTTGTACAGACCCAGACCGACCATTCTTGAGAGAGTAGGCCTATGGTTAATTAGACCTCAACCATTAAAGTTCTTGGTAACCACTGTCTAGTATTCAAATCCGTATAAAGCAACTAACTTTACGAGGATTTGAACCAGGAACATTCGTCTCCGAAAATTAGCTGGTTAACAGCTGACTCTCGGTGACGGCTTTACTTCTAGAATAACCCGGTGGATAACCTATGTTTAATTACGAGTAAATAATGTAAAATGAAAACATAACCTAATTTTAATCATGAGTAAAATAATGCAAAATGAAAATCAACCTCTATTCGACTTGAAATTCGGAAAATCACTAATTACATACTTACTTCGCTAACGGAATAAATTAAGCAGTGTAAAAAAAAACAAATCGAAATAAAAGATGTAGGGTTTTTAATTTTCTGTTGTTTAGATCAACAGCCGAAAGGCTGGTTTGAACCTCTAGAGGTTTTACTAAGTAAAACGCAAAGATATGTGGTTTACCAATGCCTTCTTTACCGAGTACAAAGTAGCTCATGTTTATCAGCATGCCAGGCCCTCCGTAAAGCATCTACTTTGCACCCTGCAAATGACACCTTCACTTCATTCACTACAAGGTCTGGCTGTATAATGAAATTCATTACTTTCAGAGGAGATAACTATGACTATTGTCTTTTACACCTCTACCTCGTCTGTTCTTAATAGTTCAGTAATATAATTGGCTGACCACGTGATTAGAAACAGACCTATTTTTTGTAGCACTGGAACTAGCAGATCGAGTGCAAATAATTTAACACTCCACCTGCATGTTCTGGGCGTATTTTAATTTTTCTACATTTTTAAATAAACCTTTTACCCTGAAATGCGTATTAAGGCCGCAATCTTAAAAAAATACATTTTTTAACTACAAGAGCACAGATCTTCCCAAGAATTTCTGTAAACATGGCGCTTACCCTATCTTACAGAACATAAAAGATGTAGTAAATAAGGTGATTTAAAAAAAATGTAGAAGCCGTTTTTGAGGAAATCGAAAAAAACAAGTGAAAAATTACACGAATAAACTACTACTTCCGGTTGACCGATTTTGATAAAATGTTCGTGTCGGGTCTTCTAGTGGTACCTAACTTAAATTCCATGTTTTAACTTCGTTTAATATTCCGTTTATGAGAAATTTTGTTCACACACACACACACACTCTCCCTCCCTCTCCTTCCCTCTCCCTCTCTCCCTCCCGCCTTTCTTTTCCTTCTCTCTCCCCTCCCTCTCCCACCCACTGTCTTTCCTTCTCCCTCTCTCGTACACACAACCTAACTTAACCTCCACTGTTTCAAATTCGTACAATAT
Source organism: Catonia carolina (assembly GCA_035578175.1). Lineage (NCBI taxonomy): Eukaryota > Metazoa > Arthropoda > Insecta > Hemiptera > Achilidae > Catonia > Catonia carolina. The sequence goes on along the minus strand of JAQMRL010000010.1, from coordinate 27,409,132 downwards.
TCCATTCATGTGATATACGCCGACCCGTTGGCGTAGTGGTTAGCGCAACTGTTTTCTACGCCGGGGTCCCGGGTTCGATTCCCGGTCAGGGCTGGCATGTTTTCATCACTCATTTTCATTATCATCATTATCCACCGTCTGCATTAGCAGAAATTGCAGAACAGTCAGAGGTAAAACAAAAAAAACAAAAAGAAGACAGATATTTTGTTCGCACGCGCGCGCACACACACACAAACCAATTGCTAAAAACATGTTTCTTGGGTTCAGGGAGTCTGAAAACGTGTAAATCCGGTAAAATATCGATTTCTTAAAATCGACATGAAAACAATACTTTCCTTACTATATATTTATATAGAGCTAGAGAAAGTAAAAAATATGAAACAATTGTTCAAGTTAGTTGAATTCTAGGAAATGACTGGTGCTACTTTACTGGTACTTGAATTTAATGTCTGATTGTAATACAATTTCTACAATATAACATGGGACGAGGTAGCTATTCCTTACAGTACAAAGCACATTTGTGATAAGGGAACCATTTGCGTTGTGAATATGTACAACGATAAGCTCTATGGAGAAATTTATGTTTGAATTTATGCTAACGTATTAATAGTGCACTATTGTCCTGGTCTTTGCAACAAGTCAGAGAGATTGACGTAGTAGGCCTACGTAGGCAGACAAAATGTCACACACAGATGTTAAAGTAACATAATTAATACACGATATAACATTCATTTTTCTTTGTTATCATTCATTATTTTATAGTAAAATTATTCTCCTGTATTTGACACTAAGTTTTTTTAATATTTTGTACTTTTTACGCACTCCGTTTTTGAGAATTTGTTCACACACACGCTTACAAGCGCGCTTATGCAGAAGAATCAGTAAAATATGTTTTTTGGGTTCAGAAGGCGTGAAAACGTGTATTTCCAGTGAAAAATCTATTTTAAAAAATTGAAATAAAAACAATATGGTAACAGAAAGTTTTTTGTTTTTTTTTTTACAATTCTGGAACATTACAATATGTTCACTTGAAATCGAACAATCAGTAATTTTGCTAATTATTAATTAACATGATTACGATTTCATTATAATGTTAATGAAATTGAAAATAGTAATAAATTAATATTTTTGATAAATACAGTGATGACTTTGAAGTAAATCAGTTAGAAAAAAAAGAAGTTAAGAAATGTAATAATGTTCTTTAAAACCTATAACCTAAATCAAAAACATTATGACTTTTTAGTCTTGAAAACCCGGTATCAATGTTATTTAGTAGATTCAGAGTCAGGAAGTTTGAATGATTGTTGAGTCTTTCTTCATATTTACGACTGAATTTTGATATAGTTTGTTTCACTGAGTCAATATTAAGATCGGCATAGATATAGGTGTTTTTGATGTACCACGGAATATGCAAGGCCCGCCGCAGGAATTTTGACTGGAAACGTTCGAATATGTTTATGTTTAACAGATTGACTCCCATGAGACACTTATACGTCTCTCACCAGATCTGTAAAATTTACTTTTGAGAGAGACTGATCCGTCTCTCATGTAATAGTGTTTTTAATAGAATCGTGAGACGGATTGGATGCTCGTTAAAACTTAGTTCAAAAAACATTTCCCAAGTCATTGTTTGTGATTTACTTGATCCGATCGAGTCAAAAATGAGTTGGTGAACTTGACAGCTTATTATTACTATTACATAATATTGACTTATACTATATAATTTAATAATATTATATAATGAAAAATTATTTTATCTTTGAATTTTTTATGGTTTTAATATTACAATATTTTTGCATTGTAAAAGTTGACTCTGGTCGGTGCCTCTATGTAGACAACTGTTACTCAAGTTTACCACTCGCCGAAATCTGCTTGATAGAGAGACACATCATCGATATTTATGTAGTTTTATTGAAAAATAGCCCAAAGTAAATTATTTATAAAATACATATAATATTTTATAGAAATTTCAGTGAGGCATACATCAGTCTTTAACAGTAAATTTTATTTTTTTACTCTTGAGCAGTCTTTCACCTAAAAAACAGCGCCAAAAAATTTAAGTCTTACAATACGCTAGACTTGAAAGAAAATAAATTAAAAAATGCAAATGAACCATAAAATATGTATGGGGTTTTTTAAGCAAAATTGCAAAAATTGATTTGGCAGTCAACCTGTTAAAGTGCAGGATGTACCCCACAATTGAAGCCCATATGTCCTCATGGATTTTAAAACGAATTTATATAAAATAAGTTTTGATTCGTTTGAAAAAGGTGAGTATAGGGTGATTCAAAAAGAGCGCCGGTTTTTAAACGGCTGGTAAATTTTTGTTTATCGGTTGGCAACATTGTTTGACCTCATTTCTATTTCGGAGAACATTCCGATTGACGATTCAGTTGTAGTTTCTCTTGTTCGCAGTGTAATACTCTCGCAGTCTTTGTCTAACCATGGGGAAGTTTACTATTGCGCAACGAGTGTTAATCGTCAAAACATTTTACCAGAGTGGAGAGTTATGCGGCTACTGTCAGGCGACTTCGCGGTACTCTAGGACGTATGAAGCACCGAATGAATCAACAGTTCGCAGGCTCATGAAAAAGTTTTTTGAGACGGGTTCAACAGTCGACCTTAAAAGTTCTGGACGTCGTCGTTCTGGCCGAACTGAGCAGAACGTTGCGTTGGTTCGTGACAGTGTGGCTGTTAGCCCAGCAAAATCAATACGTCGCCGTTCTCAACAATTGGGTTTACGATGTTCTTCTGTACGGAGAATTCTTCGGTACGATCTCCAATATCACCCGTATAAAATTCAGTTGACGCAACATTTGAAAGTGGCAGACCACCAGAAGAGACGACAGTTTGTTGACTGGGTATTGAGAAAACGGCAGGATGATGACACCTTCGCAAACAAAATCATTTTCAGTGATGAGGCGCACTTCCACTTAAACGGTTTTGTTAATAAACAGAACTGCCGTATGTAGGGTTTAGAAAACCCTCGCGTGGTTAATGAAAGGGAAATGTATGCAGAGCGAGTGACAGTTTGGTGCGGCTTTTGGTCGGGCGGTGTCATCGGCCCTTACTTTTTTGAAAATCAAGAAGGACAAGCCGTGACAGTAAATGGAGACCGATACCGTACGATGATTAGGGAGTTTTTGTGGCGTCATTTGGATGGAATGGACATTGACGAGTTGTGGTTTCAGCAGGATGGTGCCACCTGTCACGCTGCACGAGAAACAATGTTGTTGCTCCGTGAACGGTTCCAGGATCGCATCATTTCTCGTAATTCCGACCATCAATGGCCACCAAGGTCGTGTGACTTGACGCCTTGTGACTTTCATCTTTGTGGTCATGTGAAGTCATTGGTGTATGCCAATAAACCCCGAAACATGAATGACTTGAAGGAGGAAATTCGACGGGTTATCGGGCAAATGGAAGTCGAAACTTGTCGTGCAGTAATATCCAATTTCATGGACAGAGTTGATGCGTGCCAGCGCAGTAGAGGAGGACACATGCATGACATCATTTTTCATACATGAAATCGGAAGGTAAGATGAACTTGTTGATGTATTTATTTTCAGTTTTTCAATAAAATAAATCTCTTAATTTGATATATCAAAACCAGCGCTCTTATTGAATCACCCTATATTTACCAATTAACCAGTGTAGTTTACGTACTGTCAGCTCAAGTTGTTTCTTTTTAGTTATTATGTGATGTTTCCATGTGAGGCGACGATCTAAATGTAATTCCAAGTATTTTACTGTTGTGTTGTGCGGTAGTGCTATGTTGTTTAACGTTACTGGTGGGCAACCATTTTTCCGTAGTGTAAATGTGATATGTGTTGATTTGTTTTCGTTAACTTTCGTTGGTAAGAGAAAGTAATAGCCTAAACTTCACAAATATCTGAAAAATCTGATGTGAAACACTCACGCGACTTTCCCTTGCCAATTTAAATTATGAACAAGTTCATGAGTAAAACAATGTACAATTGAAAACATAACCTAATTTTAATAATGAGCGAATGACGCTAAATAAAAATCAACCTCTAAAGAAACTTAAAAATACATAAAATCACTGATTGACGCTAAAGTAAGCTCTCTAGAAAAAAATGCTTGAAATTGAAAGTTATAAGTTTTTAATTTTCTATAACTTTAATTATGTAAACTTTTGCACTAAATTGCATACTAAAGCCGCAATCTTAAAAACGCAGTTTTTTTACTAATTTTGATGAGAAAAGTACAGAAAATATCTCATTTTCACGCTAAACTAAGCGTTGTAGAAAAAACGCTTGATATAAAAGTAGATTTTTTAATGTCCTACAATTTTCATTGTATACACTTTTGTTCTAAAATGCGTATACTAAAAGCCACTCGAAACCTTAAAAAATAATTGTTTACCACGATAGCACATGCTCCCCAACAATTTCAGCAGACATGGTACTTACCCTATCTTCTAGAGCAAAAAAATGACGTAAATGAGCGATTTTTCAAAAATCATAGGAGCCGTTTTTGAGAAAATCACCAATAAGTATAAAATATTGTAAGAATAAACCACTTCTTCCGGTTGACCGATTTTGATGAAAATGTTTGTATCGAGTCCTCTAGAGGTACTATTTAACTTTATGTTTCAAGTATCAACTTCGTAGATGTTTCATTTTGACATATTTAGTACAATACACCCTCCCCCACAAACTAATTGATGAAATCACTTTTTACTTTCTCTTGCCTATATACGCTAAATATATAGGAAGGAAAGTAGCCTATTGTTTTCATGTCGATTTTAAGAAATCGAGTTTTCACCGGATCTACACGTTTTCAGACCCCCGAACCCAAGAAACATGTTTTTAGCGATGGTCTGTGTGCGTGTGAACAAAATATCTCAAGAACGGAACATCGTGCGATCTTGAAACGTAAGTTAGATACCGCTAGAGGACCCGACACAAACATTTTTATCAAAATCGGTCAACCGGAAGTAGTAGTTTATTCGTGTAATTTTTCACTTTTTTGCGATTTTCTCAAAAACGGCTCCTACGATTTTTTTAAAAATCGCCTAATTTTTAATTTACTAAATTTTTAATGCTTTACATGATAGGGTAGGCGCCAAGTCTGCTTAAATTCTTGGTAAAGCTGTTTTCACGTAAAAAAATTGTTTTTTTTAGATTGCGGCTTTAATACGCATTTGAGAGCAAAATTGAATATTATAAACGGTGTAGAAAATTTAAAATCCTACAACTTTTATTTTAAACATTTTTTTTGTACAACGCTTAGTTTAGCGGTAATTAGCAATTTTCTCTTTTTTTTCTCACGAAAATGTGTAAAAATCGATTGTTTTTACGATTTCAGCCTTAGTATGCAATTTACGACAAAAGTGTAATAATCAAATTTATAGGAAATTGAACGATCTACAACTTTTAATGAAAACATTTTTCTCTACAGAGCCTAGTTTAGCGTAAAACAGTGATTTTTCGTATTTTTAAGCCTAAATGAAGTTGATTTTCATTTTGCGTCTTTCACTCATGATTAAAATTAGGTTATGTTTATTGAGGTTAGTTTTTTGTTTATTTCTAATGTTTTATTACTAATGTACCCACCGGGTTGGTCTAGAGGTAAAGTCGTCGCCGTAAGTCAGCTGTTTAACAGCTGATTTTGGATACGAAGGTTCCTGGTTCAAATCCTAGTAAAGGTAGTTACTTTTATACGGATTTGAATACTAGACAGTGGCTACCGGTGTACTTTGATGGTTGGGGTTCAATTAACCATACTCTCTCAGGAATGGTCGACCTGACTCTGTACAAGACTACACCTCATTTACACGTCATACACATCATCCTCATCTCATTGGGTCATGGGGTTGCTTATTGTTCTGAATTGAACAGATTGCAACGTACACACATTAGGGATTACAAAAAAAAATTACTAATGTTAGGTTTATTGATAATTATTTGCATTGGCAAGAGAAAGTTGTAAGTGTTTTACACCAGATTTTTTTTTGGGTTAAGGGGGCCTGCAAAAGTGTATTTTCGGTGAAAACTCGATTTGAGAAAATCGATATGAAAACAATACTTTCCTTCTCTATAATTATATTAATATAAGGCAAGAGAAAGTGAAACTTAAGTGGCCTCTATTTAATACCCTTGTCATCAGTCAAATAATTAATTACTGCACTACTAAAATAAGATTTAAGACATGATCCTAAAAGCGCCTTTCATGATTCGCGTGCAAAAACTTACTACAGGTTGTTGTACGTGCTTAGTGTACATGACAGAAGCGAAAGTGGAAATCACTAGTACTTTAAATTTGTCAGAATAATTTATATCTCTTAAATATTCGTTTTTTTTTTTTTAGGCCCTCATTGGAGCAAAATTAATCGATTTATAGAAGATCCCTAGTTGTTTCTCTTATTTGCCCAGTAGTTCTTCATCCTTTGCGACACTCTCGCCCTATCCTCCACAGTCCAATGTCTGTTTGTCTGCCTTTTAGGTACTTCTGGAAATTTCGTGTTTGGATTTTTGATCTTATATCCTTCTTCTCTGTTCAAAATCTGTGTCTCTGAGATATCCAGGTCCTGCAGATCCTGGATTAATATTCGTTTTATTAATTTAAAACATATTTCTTCGTTAAAATTCATTCCGGAAAGGTGGACATCAATCTTTACCTTCCGTTCTGTACAAACCTCATGAATTCTGTCAGTTATTGTTAATCAGTAAACGCAATTTAGATTTATCTACCAGGAATAATTTTGTATTCTACAACCGCATTTTCCATTTCTAGTGGTCAAGTTTAACTTCTCTGTAATTGGTTCCAATTTCCCTCTTAACTTGAATTTCTGGTCATTACTTTGATTCTCTCAATTTAAACTCATCTGATTAATTTAAATGTTATTCTACTTATTGCTCAGTATCTTCTTTTTTAGGTGCTTATCTTTTCCGAATGTTAGCGTCCATTAGAGCAATTCTCATATGTTCGTTGCACTGGGAAATAGATTATTTGAGAAGAAGGAGAAGAAGAAGAAGGAGAAGGAGATGGAGAAGGAGAAGAAGAAGGAGAAGGAGATGGAGAAGCAGAAGAAGGAGAAGAAGGAGACGGAGAAGGAGAAGGAGATCCAGAAGAAGGAGAAGGAGAAGGAGATGGAGATGGAAAAAGAGAAGAAGAAGGAGAAGGAGATGGAGAAGCCGAAGAAGGAGAAGAAGGAGAAGGAGAAGGAGAAGCAGAAGAAGGAGAAGGAGAAAGAGATAGAAAAAGAGAAGAAGAAGGAGAAGGAGAAGAAGAAGGAGAAGAAGAAGGAGGAGGAGGAGGAGAAGCAGAAGGAGAAGAAGGAAAAGGAGGAGGAGGAGGAGGAGGAAAAGGAGGAGGAATAGGAAAGAGAGAAGGAGAAGAAGAAGAAGGAGAAGAATAAGAGATGACTAAAAATTAACTGGTATACGTATAAGCTTATTTAGCTGTAAACCAATAGTTGAGAACAAAGTAGTTTGTTGAGTTGTGGGAAGGAGAGGCGGCGTACATCGCGTGATAGTTACCAACAAAGTGCTGAATATAATAATATAATTTTCCATGCAGAATAAGTTCTCAACACACATAAGTTACTTCGTAGTAATTTTACAACAACAAATACATTCTATACGTACACCAATTATTACAATGTAATGGAAAAGTTTTAATGATTTTTTTACCGTTTTCTTAATTTTGTGTAAAGACTGACAGAATATTAAAAGGTGAAAATAAAAATGAAAGTTTATTATCAATACATTACGCGCAATACAGTTTTATTCCGTAAAGTCAAACACAAAATTTATAAAAATATATTCGAGACCGGGGCACATTACAGTGCTATCAAATACTACAACGAGTTATTTCAAAGAATATAATCCTTTATATCCTTATATTGATTACTTAAACCATTACAAAGAAATTAAAACTAGGAATGATCGGTAATCACCCATTAAATTAATATTAGTCCAACTTATTTAATAATATTTTTTTTATAATAATAATTTTTTTAATAATAATTTGAATTTTTTCCATGTTCTATTCATAAAACCAGTCATATATACCATATACTAAGTAACTGCCCATAACAGACAGGTGGAGTGTCAAATTATTTGCACTCAATCTGTTAGTTGCATGCCTAAAATAAATAGTTCTGTTTCTTATCACATGGTCAGCCAATTAAATGACTGAATCATTTAAGAACAGAAGAGGTAGAGGTGTAATAGATGCTAATCAGAGTTATCTCCTCTGAAAGTAATGAATTTCATTATACAGCCAGACCATGTGGTGAATGAAGTGAAGGTGTCATTTGCAGAGTGGAAAATATGTGCTTTTCAGAGGGCCCGGCACGCTAATGAGCATACTTTTCCACTCGGTGAGGAAGGCAATGGTAAACCACCTCACTCCTAGTTTTACTTAGTAAACCTCTACAGGTTCAAACCAGCCTTTCGGCTGATGACCTAAGCAACATACTAAGTAAAGTTTTGTTCATTTTTAACCTTAAGTTACAAAATAATACATATACTGTGACAATATCTAAAGGGAATGTGGGTTCGAAAATTTTCGAGAAAGACGAGATTAAAAATGTTAACGTAAATAATAAGAGTAATAAACAGGGTTTTCCGAGAAATAGGTAGTTAAAAATATTACGTGTAATATAAATAGTATTTTATAGTAAAGGTAGCTATTGTTGTACAGGTATTATGAAAGAGTCGATTGATGTACCTATTTAGATAATTGGCCTTTTTGTAACACCTTCTATTCAATCCTAATTTGTTTACAGTTATTAAGATTTATCCAGAAGCCATCAGAAAGATTTTGTATTTTATTATTATATCGAAAATCTCTATCTTTTCTCGAACTCTTCATTAGCCCACCTATATAAGCGCCGATTTGTTTACAATCAGTTTTAGTTTACTTTCTGTCTGTGATTGAGTGAGCGTATTCCATAGTGCATACCGTACGTTAGGAAAGGTCAACGTTACTGCGAATAACTGTCTATTGTTTAACTTTTATTTATTCTGTATCGTTTTTATTGTAAGCAGTGTCACCGCCACCCCTTCTAATTAATTATTTACTGTGTTGCCGGCCTTCAATACTTCTTTCCGGCCTTTGTCGGCGCGGTAGACCCTTTGGCGGCGTTCCGACAAACCTTTCGGCTGCGCACCGACAGAGGCCTTTGTCATCAAGGTCAAGCCAGTAGTTGCCTTCTACCACAGCGCTCTCGGTGACTATATAAAGAGCGCTGCACTGAGCCGAGAGATTCAATTCCGATCCAGACACAGAGGGATTCAATTCCAATCCAGATAGCATCGACAAGACATCCACCACGGCACACGGCTGCCGGACTCCAGCGAAGACTAATGACGACCCCGCAAGAGAGAAGATGATGCTTTCGCTCGCCGACCCGTCACCGTAAGCCGTCGACCGGACCGTCATCGCCCGCTGATGCGAGCGATGCCCACAGCGGTCCCTCGACCGAGCCTTACGCCCATCGGACCTGACGAAGCAGCCATCGACGTATTACTGCGATGGAAGAAGATGATGTCTCCGCCGGACGACGACACGCCGTGTCGCCCAGCTCCTCGACCGCCACGATGACTACGACCGACGCTCTCCATCAAGACGACCACCGCTTAAACGGCCCTTTTCAGTGCCACCAAACAAATAAGGTTTGCCACTTAATGTCGCCATCCGGTGAAAGTAGTAATTAGTAAATTGTTTGAGTTATTTATTGTATTAGTTAATTATATTTAGTTTGTTACTTATTAAGTAATTTAATTGTAGATTTTAGTCGCTTAATTAATAGTAATTTTTAGTTGTAATAAATACTTGTAATTTTAAACTTTCGTGTGTAATTTATTTAATTTACCCAGAACCCGGAACGGACCTTATAGATTCATGTCAAATTACATAGTCTATATAGAATATGCCGATAACAGGCAGGTGGTGTGTTAAATTATTCGCACTCGATCTAGCTAGTTCCAGGGGTACAAAAAATAGTTATGGTTTTTATCACATGGTTAGCCAGTTAAATGATTGGAGCATTTAAGGACAGAAGAGGTAGAAGTGTAAAAGACACTAATCAGAGTTATCTCCTCTGAAAGTAATGAATTTCATTATACAGCCAGACCCTGTGGTGAATGAAGTGAAGATGCCATTTTAGCATCTTTGGCTTTGCCCTTTGGCATCATCAGGGCCGATTGGTCGCTACCGATGAATTATCACGAGCTACAAGGTGGTCATCAAATAATCAATTGCGATTGCCAAAGCCGAATTGTGCCTTCTTACAGAGGGGTTTCGTGTTTCTTAGTTTTAAATTTTATAACGCTCTTCCCTCTGGTTTAAGCTTGGCTATGTTTTGCCTAAGCGGTTCAGGTTGTTGTTGAGAAGTTGGTTGCTTTCACTTGATTCCGATGTTGTAGAGAATATGTTTGCAGTCATGTCGTAAATTTAACTGGGTTTTAACTTTTGTTGTATTTTAATTATTACAAATTCTTTCAATTTAAGAGTTTTTATTGCTGCTTGCTCCCGCCCTCGTATAAGATAGGTTTTACCTCTCTTCTGTGGGTCTGTATATTTCTTCAGTTTTTGACTTTTTCTTGGAAATAGGGCTTATCTTATTTTATTTTAAATTTATCTTTTTTATTAACTTGTATTATTTACGTAATGCTTTTAGGCTATAATGAATTTTGTTTGTATTAGATATTTAAGCTATGTTTTTGTGTGTACTGGTTTATTGTAATGCAATGGAGAAATAAATAAATGGAGAAATAAATAAATAATAATAATAATAATAATTATTATTATTTGTAGGGTGGGAAGTAGATGCTTTTCAGAAGGCCTGGCATGCTGATAAGCATACTTTTCCACTCAGTGAGGAAAACAATGTCAAACCACCTCACTCCTCATTTTATTTAGTAAAGCCTCTAGAGGTTCAAATTAGTCTTTTGTCTGACGTCCTAAACAACTATATTTATAAAACCCGAATGCCTGTACGCGAGTGAGTGCCTTAAAATGACTGGGAAGGCTGGTCTAGGAGAAGAAGAAGAATTGGAAAGAAAGATCCTCCGCAAGAAAATGGGTACGAAAATAGTAGACGGACAATATAGATTACGAGATCGAGAAGAAAAAAAACAATAAAATGTTACGGTCACCTATACAGAATGGATGGCAACCGGTTGACTTAATACATTTTTAAGAACCTAAACAATAAACCTAAGGTGTCGGATAAATGGTTTAAAGAAGTCAGAAAGGGTTTTTAGAAAATCGGAATAAACTGTGAAAATTTAATGACCCAAACCAAATTTAGACAACTAATTACAAATTTTAAGAGTTTCTACGAAGAGCAAAAACAGAACACCGGGTGAACTGAAGAGAGGAGAAAATTCTAGCGAACAAATGATAGGGAGGTCACTGCAAACGAGCTTTCAGAAACGTCTAAAGTCTAAAATCTATATGAGAACAAAATACATAATTGTGTATAATGAATCATTTCAGAGTAATATGATCATTTTAATAATTGTTATATTTATGTAATTTACATTTAAGGTAATCGTAAACTTTATAATAATAATTGTATAAATTATAGCCTATTCCTAATAAAAAGGGTCAATGACCGAATAAATTAATAAGTCATTATATAAAATTTTGAAGATAAAATGCAATGCTGTTTTTAGGTTATGGTTTTTTTAACAACATTTGGAATATTTTTTTGTTATTCCTAATTTGTGTATGTTGCAATCTGTTCAATTCAGAACAATAAGCAACCTCATGACCCAATGATTTTTTTTTTTTTGTTTAACGTCCGACTGTTCTGCAATTACTGATGACCCAATGAGATGAGGATGATGTGTAAATGAAGTGTAGTATTGTACAAACCCAGGCCGACCATTCCTGAGAAAGTATGGTTAATTGAACCCCAACCATAAAAATACACCGGTAATCTCTATCTAGTATACAAATCCGTATAAAATTAACTACCTTTACTAGGATCTGAACCAGGAACCTTCGTCTCCAAAAATCAGCTGTTAAACAGCTGACTTTCGACGAAAGGTGAAATCTGGATTAAAAGGGACAAGATTTGAGTCTGTGGCAGCTGTAAAAGAAAAAGTGGCACGTGTCCTGAAGGAGCTGATAGAAGATGACTTCCAGCACTGTTTCCAATAATGAAAAATTCGCCTGAAGCGTTGTAGGGATAGAGAAGAAGTGTATGTTGAAGGCGACAATAAGTGATTGTTGTTGTTTAGTTCATCAGCCGAAAGGCTGGTTTGAACCTGTAGAGGTTTTACTAAATAAAACGAGGAGTAAGGTGGTTTACCTATGCCTTCCTCACTGAGTGGAAAAGTACGCTTATCAGCATGCCGGGCCCTCTGAAAAGCACATATTTTCCACTCTACAAACGACACCTTCACTTTATTCACCACAGGGGCTGGCTGTATAATGAAATTCATTACTTTCAGAGGAGACAACTCTGATTAGTGTCTTTTACACCTCTACTTCTTCTGTTCTTAAATATTCAGTCATTTAATTGGCTGACCATGTGATAAGAAACAGAACTATTTATTTTAGCCTTGCAACCAACAGATTGAGTGTAAATAATTTGACACTCCACCTGTCTGTTATGGGCAGAAATTAGTGATTATGTATGAAATAAAAATGAAATGTTTTACAACGTCAGTCTCGTTATTTAATAGCCACACCTCGTATCATAAATAATGCTGGTTGTATAAAAATATAGCTACAGTTTTAGTTGTTACTAAAGACAAAAGAAGATTTTACGTTTAATTTCTGTATCCTTAATTTTGTGGGTTGTACACCTACTCTTTTGCCCCCCCCCATTAGTTGCACCCATGGAAAATAACACTAATAATACATAAATAATTATTTAGTACATACCTGGTTTTGGTGTGTAATAATGACAACCGAATTCCTATTAATTATTCCTGAATGTATATTACACTTCTGTGCCGAAGTATTATTAGCTATGCCATCTTGATTTGCTGCCCCCGATTGCGAGTTGTGCCTTGCCGCCATCTGTTCAATCACACATAAAAAAAATCATTACATTTCAGTTCATTACAATTCGTATAATGTATTAATAAACCTGTTTAAAATATACTCAAAAATAGATAATATTATTGCCAAATATATCATAATTACGTAATTGATGTAATTATTGAAATTATAGGATTTAATGACAGCTGTTATTATCTACAACACAAATAAAAAACTCTATATACATTGTACAATGGAACTAATACGTGACAGAATTTTGCCATTATAAGATATATAAATTTGTTGAAATCCGTCCACCAGTTTAACCTTGGACCAAATTTTCCTTTTTTTCATAGTCATAGTGATAGATTGTGAAATCTATCAATATTTCTAACCAATTTGAAATCTATCTGTCCAATTTGTTTAGTATGTGGTAATTTTTCACTTTTTGTAGGACCAATTTTAGACCATGTGAGGTGAATTTGGACGTTTCTGGAAGCTCTTGCAGCCCACATTATTAGCATTAGTTTACTGCATGATTTTCTTCTTTCTTCTATCTACCCGGTGTTCTGTTTTTGATCTTCAAAGAAACTCTAAAAAACCCTAATTATTTGTTTGAATTTGGGTCGGTTCATTAAGTTTTGCTAGGTTTATTTCAGTTTTCTTAACATCCTTTCTGACTTCTTTAAACTATTTATCCGAAACCTTAGGTCTATCGTTTTTTTATTCCTAATTTGTGTACGTTGCAATCTGTTCAATTTAGAACAATAAGCAACCCCATGACCCAATGAGATGAGGATGATATGTATGACGTGTAAATGAGATGTAGCCTTGTACAGACCCAGGCCGACCATTCCTGAGAGAGTATGGTTAATTAAACCCCAACCATCAAAGTACACCGGTAATCACAGTCTAGTATTCAAATCCGTATAAAAGTAACTACCTTTACTAGGATTTGAACCAGGAACCTTGGTCTCCGAAAATCAGCTGTTAAACAGCTGATTTTGGCGACGACTTTGCCTCTAGACCAATCCGGTGGGTTTAGGTCTATTGTTTAGTCTCTTAAAATGTTTTTGTCGGCCGGTTGTTATCCATTCTATACTACAGGCGTCCGTAAAATTTTAGTTTCCTTATTCTAATAATTTCCATTAATCGTTAATTTACCTTGTACAGTTCTTCTCAATCTTTTAACCTATAATGTCCTCTACTGTCTTCGGCCCCATTATCTTGCGGAGGATCTTTCTTTCAAATTCCTCTGCTTCTTTTAGACCAGAATTTTCGTTTATTCTAAGGCACACACTCGCGTACATACACACAGGTTTCATCACAGTATTATAATATCTAATCTTGGCTTGTCTTCAGCGTGTTTTCTTCTCACACAAGTTGAGTTCCTCGAGTGCACCGGCCATCTTTCCTCGTCTGTTGTTGATCGCTTCCTCTTCTCTGGTCTTTGGTTGTATTATCTCCCCGAGGTACTTGAAGCTATCATATTTTTTAATTAGTATGTATTGTGCGGTTCCAAGCTCCGTGTAGTTGCGGGATGAAGGGTACAGGTGAGGTTTAATGAATGAGTGACGCATGCTGGGCGAACTATTGTTGTCTTCTCTGATACAAAACATTCGTTTCCAAACTTTCCGTATTTAACATATTTGTTTGTATTTATTACATTTATTTATTTACATATTTTGATATGAATTGGTAACTTAAATATTATGAATCCGAGCAAGCTAATACCCTACAAAGCTAATCCTAGAAGGCTAGCTAATAACCCGGTAGGTATTTGTTAAATTAATGCGCCGGATGATAAGAATATTTGTTTAGTCTAGTTAGTACACGCTACCACTACAAATGCATCAGCTGTGAAACACTAGTAACTCATTCATTCTCCCAGTACTATAACAACGGACTGCATTCCTTCCAACTACACGGAGCTGGGACTCAAGCAATAGTAATGTATAAGTAATAATATAGGTAATAATTATGTATAAAGCAATTCTAATACTAGTACAAAACTATGGTGTACATATTTTTTAGGGCTAATCAAGTACTCGAATATTGAGATCCAAGACCGATTCAAAAATAAGATACTCAGAAAAAGACTGCATATCCCTTAAAAAACAAATTATAAAATTTTAACCAAATTATAATGAAAACACTGGTACTTCACCAATATAATAACGTTTCGTTTCACTTAAAAATTTTAATTACAAAAAATTACTTATTTTTTATTTAAATTACGAAAAAAGGAAGCACAAGTTTCAATTCTGAATGAACGACTTTTATTTAAATAAGGTGACCTTGGTTTATTTCCACAGACGGCGACAAAGAAACCCCTTGTTGCTGAGAGTATACACCTTGCATTACATGCAAGTATATCATTTTGCATTTACCCCGTAAATTCTGTTCTGCATACGTTATAAGTTTTTATTTAGCTACAATATAACTTCTCGACTTAGCTTCAGCAAATAATTCTTTAGAATGAGAGATCGGATTAAAGCTGAACTACTAGTACGAAACAAAGGTTACATATAAAGGCTTCGTTATTTTGATTTTCTTTACTAACCTATTTTTTTTAACTGAAAAGAATTAAAAAAAATCTGGTGTGAAACACTCACACAACTTTCTCTTGTCAATGCAAATAATTAACAATATAACCTAACATTAGTAATAAAACATTAGAAATTAATGAAAAAAACATATTCTTTTAATCATGAGTGAAAGACGTAAAGTGAAAATCAACCTCAGTTTAGCTTAAAAATATGGAAAATCACTCTTTCACGCTAAACTAGGCTCTGTAGAAAAAAATGCTCTAAATAAAAGTCGTAGATCTTTTAATTTCCTATAAATTTGATCATACTTTCTTGCCGTTAAATGCATAATAAGGCTGAAATTTTTAAAAATCGATTTTTTTACACAATTTCGTGAGAAAAGAAAACAGAAAATCGCTAATTACCGCTAAACAAAGCGATAAAAAAAATGTTTTAAATAAATGTTGTAGAATTTTAAATTCTCTACAACTTTTACTACATACTTTTTTGCGCTAAAATGCATATTAAAGTCGCAATCTTAAAAAAGTATTTTTTTAACGTGAAAACAGCCTCTCCAAGAATTTTAGCAGACATGAAGCCTACTCTATCTTGTAGAGCATAAAAAATGTAGAAATGAGGCGATTTTTAAAAAAATCGTAGGAGCCGTTTTTGAAAAAATCGCAAATAAGTGAAAAATTACATGAATAAACTACTACTTCCGGTTGACCGATTTTGATGAAAGTGTTCGTGTCGGATCCTCTAGTGGTATCTAACTTACGTTTCAAGTTCGTACGATGTTCCGTTATTAAGATATTCCGTACACACACACATACACACCGCAGACCAATCGCTAAAAACATGTTTTTTGGGTTCAGGGGGTCTGAAAACGTGTAGATCCGGTGAAAACTCAATTTCTAAAAATCGACATGAAAACAATACTTTCCTTCCTATATATTCATATAGGCAAGAGAAAGTAAAAAGAACTGTCACATGCTTATACAGCTAAAATTTATACAGTTTAATTTTATGAAATTAAATATTTATTTAAATTTTAAAAATTAGGTATAAGATGTTACATATATATCTTCAAGAAGATACCTGCTTTGTCCAAGACTTAGTTCAAAAAATTGTCTCATTCCGAATAATCGAGTACTCGTGATTCTAGATATTTCTGTCATTTCCCAAAGACGAACGTCTGTTTATTCTAGACTTATTTTGCTTATAAATCTTACGGTCGCATTGGCGCTGTTGGTAACGTGCTCGTCTCTCATCATGCGGTCCTGGGTTCGAATCCCACTCAGGCACTGCACATTTTCATACGTTACAAAAAAAAATCTTTTCATCCTCCATTGTACAATAGTTACACCCCAACGTCGTCGCTAATGACCGTTGTAGTTGATGCGACGTTAAATAAATAAATTAAAAAAAAATCTTACGAACGAGTAAAAGATGAGTTTCAATCAACATTTCCCAATTCTACTGTTCCGAATAAGTCGACTAAAGATAATGAGTCACGAAAAAGCCTTTTGCGTACGCATGGGTTGTGATGAATGGAAGAGAAATCTGACAGTGCTGCCAACCTCAACAGTTAGACACCATATTTCACCACTGTGCAATTGCACCGTTTCTTAACCACATGTTGACTTTCAAATAATTTACTTCGTTGACACTTCACAGAAAATCGTTGACACAATAGAGATGAATGGATACTGGAATAGCACTGGTGCACAATAACGACATTTCAGTTTTTACAAGCAGTTAACCTTGAATACGGTGTTGCCAACTGACATATAAAGATACATAAAATTTATCTATGCCTTACTTCCACCATCTTACCCTTGCGGTTACGTCCATTTTGTAATTTCCGTTGTTGTTTAGGTCATCAGCCGAAAAGCTTGTTTGAACCTCTAAAGGTTTTACTAAGTAAAACGAGGAGTGAGGTGGTTTACCATTGCCTTCCTCACTGAGTGGAAAAGTACGCTTATCAGCATGCCAGGCCCTCTGAAAAGCACATATTTTCCACTCTGCAAATAACACCTTCACTTCATTCACCACAGGATATGGCTGTATAATGAAATTCATTACTTTCAGAGGAGATAACTCTGATTAGTGTCTTTTACCACCTCTACCTCTTCCTCTACCTCTTCTGTTCTTAAACGATTCAGTCATTTAATTGGCTGACCATATGATAACAAACAGAACTATTTATTTTAGCCCTGCAACTAACAGATTGGGTGTAAATAATTTGACACTCCACCTGTCTGTAATGGGCAGACCATTACAATAAATTTCCGTTACAATATGAAATTAAGTAGGCTTTTAAGCGGTATTTAAAACCCTGGTAACTATTTATAATATAACTAAAGGTTTAACTATTTTATGTTACAAAACTTTTCAGTAAATTTATGAGACGACCGGCACCTATATGATTTTTATGAAAAGATAAATGTCATGCAATATTCAAATCAAGTAAGCGTAACATGATGTGTAACGATTGAATAAGAAACTGCACTTAATAATAACTGTTGACATAAAAAAACGTCTGGTGTGAAAAACTCACACGACTTTCTCTAGCCAATGCCAATAATGAACAATATAATCTAACATGATTAAAATTAGGTTATATTTTACTTTCTCTTGCCTAAATAAATATACAGGAAGGAAAGTACTGTTTTCAGGTCGATTTTTCGAAATCGAGTTTTCACCGAATCTACACGTTTTCAGATCCCCTGAACCTAAAAAAATATGTTTTCAGCGATTGGTCTGTGTGTGTGTGTATACAGAATATCTCAAGAATGGAACATCATACGAACTTAAAACTTTAAACTTAAGTTACATACCATTATTGGACCCGACACGAACATTTTCATCAAAATCGGTCAACCATTGGATTGGGTAGTTTATTCGTATCATTTTTCACTTTTTGCGATTTTCTCAAAAACTGGTCCTACGATTTTTTTAAAAATCACCTGGTTTACTAAATTTTGTATGCTCTACAAGATTGGGTAGGCGCCATTTTTGCTGAAATTCTTGGTGAGGCTGTTTTCACGAGAAAAACTTGTTCTTCTTAAGATTGCGACTGTAATATGCATTTTAACGCAAAAAGTTATATAATAAAACATGTAGAGAATTTAAAATTCTACAACTTCTATTTATAACATTTTTTTGTACAACGCTTAGGTTAGCGGTAATTAGCAATTTTCTGTTTTTTCAATCGAAATCGTGTAAAAAATCGATTTTTTAAAGATTTCAGCCTTATTATGCATTGTACGACAAAAAAGTATAATAAAATTTATAGTAATTTAAAAGATCTACAACTTTTATTAAAGCATTTTTCTCTACAGAGCCTAGTTTAGCGTGAAAGACTGATTTACCGTATTTTTAAGCGAAACTAAGGTTGATTTTCATTTTTCGTCTTTCACTCTGATTAAAATTAGGTTATGTTTATTGAGGTTAGTTTTTTGTTTATGTCTAATGTTTTATTACTAATGTTAGGTTTATTGTTAATTATTTGCATTGGCAAGAGAAAGTTGTGTGAGTGTTTCACACCAAAATTTTAATTGTACATAGTTTATTAATGATTAAACAAATATTATATTTTCATTATTTACATAGGAAAGAGTATTTTACTCCAGATTTAATCAAGTACTGTTCTTAATTACTTTAAAATATAGACCAGTTTTGTGATTCTTCGGCTAGGCTCAGTTTAAAAGATCTAAAGATTTTTTTACAGAGTTGTTAACGATTTAAATTCTTTTCCACTATAAACAATAAAAGTAGGGCAGCAAAAAAATTAATAAAAATTATTTTTAAGTAATTACAGTATATTATTTTCAGGTGAAAAGTTACAAGAAAAATAAGAGATAAGAAAAATTGTCTTATTTTACTTTTGATTCTATCCCCCAATGTCCTGATATTACTTTTCATTACATAACCTCCCTCCCGGTCTAACCCTTTCCCGTCTGTCACGCTGAGAGGCGCTTGAGTTTTTCTCACTTCCACCTCTTTGTTTCATTCTAGCAGTAAGATATTTTATTTCAGTTTTAGAAGGTAGATGATATTTATCTACTTCAGATTACACAGACGTTCTTGCTACTTGTTGATCATTTTGGGGTCTGTCATTCTGAATAAAGAATTCTTAATAAAACTGATTTAAAATTCAATTGGCCAACAAGAAAAGAAAATCGGTGAAATTTATGTCACTTAATCACCTCGTATCAATGTCTTTAGGGGAGACTGTACTTTGCATACCGTCAATGTTAAATTTGCTCTTTTTAGGCACATTTTTCATAGGATTGGTAAAAGATAAGGAAATGAAACTGTACACACTTATAGTTGTTGGGTTTCTTAAGGTACTAAAATTTTTTCAATTTAATCTGTTGGACCATAAAATTAAAAACAAAATAATGAATAAAATAGAGTCTTTACAATTTTTTTTGTTCTATTTTGCATATTGCTAATTTTTGGAGCATCTGAGAAAGTCATAAAAATGTC
The DNA here is from genome assembly GCA_035578175.1 of Catonia carolina. Lineage (NCBI taxonomy): Eukaryota > Metazoa > Arthropoda > Insecta > Hemiptera > Achilidae > Catonia > Catonia carolina. The sequence goes on along the minus strand of JAQMRL010000010.1, from coordinate 27,389,138 downwards.
GGTATATATGTATGTACAAGATAAAAAACTGGTGAAAATTTCAGCCTGGTAGGTTTAATAATTTCCGAGAAAAATGTTCCTAAATGTTAAAATTTTAAATTTACGGGAAAAGGGAAAAAACAAAAGGCCAAAATAAAAAACAAAATTTACACAAACGAGTAAATTTCCTATCAACAGTTGATTTGAAAGCTGGACCAGCAGCTGAGAATATTAAAAACAATAATACAGATATTTTACTTTTGCCTATATGAATATATAGGAAGAAAAATATTGTTTTCATGTCGATTTTTCGAAATTGAGTTTTCAACGGATCTACACGCTTTCAGACCCCCTGAACCCAAAAAACATGTTTTAAGCGATTGGTCTGTGTGTGTATGTGAATAGAATATCTCGAAAACGGAACATCGTACGAACTTGAAACTTAAGTTACATACCACTACCGGACACGATACGAACATTTTCATCAAAATCGGTCAACCGGAAGTAGTAGTTTCTTCGTGTAATTTTTCACTTTTTTGCGATTTTCTCAGAAACTCGTCCTACGATTTTTTTTTAAAACCACCTGGTTTACTAAATTTTTTATGCTCTACAAGATAGGGTAGGCGCCATGTTTGCTGAAATTCTTGGTGAGGCTGTTTTCACGTAAAAAAATTGTTTTTTTTTTAAAAAGATTACGGCTTTATTATGCATTACACCGGCCATCTTTACTCATCTGTTGTTTTCGCTTCATTTTCACTAGTCTTCGGTTGTATTATCTCTCCGAGATACGTAAAGGTATCAACTTTTCTAATTTTTCCGTAAGGTGACGTGAGGCTGTTTTGATGGTCGTTATGTATTTAGTTTTCTCGAAGGAAATCGGAAGTCCTAATTTTTCTGCTTGTTCTTTTAACATGTTGATTTGTTTTTATTGTTTTTCCGTGTTCCTAGAAACGATTTCTAGGTCACCTGCTAGTATATAAATATACAACACACTGCACAAAAGAACACAAATGTTTAAATAATATTTAAAATTAAATTTCAGGATATTAGTAATTATGATTAATTAATGAATAATTAATTTTTAAAATTCATTATTGATTCTCTGTTGGATAATTAAAGTAAAATTATTAAAGGTTAAACCGTAGGCTTAATCAATATTTGAAATATTTAAACAGAAACTGTCATATTTATTAAAGAGTTTTCTTTTCCAGAAGGATAAAATATTATTAATGGTAGTGTTATTTAAAGTTCCGTACATTATTAACGGTTTGTTGATTTTGTGTTGTTTATTTGCGACAGCGTTTCAAAGCTACCGTTAAATTTTACTTCTTTCGTTAATGCGATTATTTGCTCATCTTTTACGCCTAGTTTATTCTGACTAATGCTTAATTTATCCTTGACTCATTTATTCCTAAATTTTCTTTACCAACTTCCTTACTTTTACATCTAAAGGAATAAGAAAATATATTTTTCCTTTATTGTTGAATGCTTGTTTATGTTCATAAATAACTTGTTTAGTTATACATTAGAATATTTGATTGTATTTATAATTTTTTCCTACTATTGTAAGAGTTACAATCTTCACAACTTTCAACTATTATACTAGTAACCATGAAATTGGAAGCCTGGATCTAGTTACACAGTAATGCAGTGTTGCCGTATTTGGCAGAGTGGGAACGAACTTTTTATCTTTTATTATTATCTTATTATCATAAACAGTATAAGATTACAAATTTATTCAGGGCGGGTGGAACTGACAACACTGTAAGGCAGGACGGGTGTATGTACACGACTGCTTGGTTTACTGGGAAGCTCGCAATTTTGTGGTTATTAGTATAATAGATAAGGAATTTAATGAAATTCAATGCCAGAGGAATAAACCACATAAATGTAATGCGTGACTCCATATACGAACGAATTCGATCGTGAAAGAAAGCCAATATTGCTAATGTAAGATTATTTAAGAATAAATTAATAAGTAGAAACCACAAAACTTAACATATCCTTGTCTTTAGTGCGAACAGTTGTCACCTATGGCTGTGAAACGTGGACTTTGTTTTGAACAATTTTTAAAAAGTTTCAAAAATAGTTTTTGAGGAGAATTTATGGCCCTGTATGAGAAGGAAATTACTGAATAGTACGTAAAAATGTGAAATTGAATACTTTCACTGAAGGTAGAGACGTAGTCCGTTTTATAAAGGCCGAAAGATTGAGATGTTTGGGGAACATTGAGAGAATGGAGTCAACGAGGACGGTTAAGGGGATATGGAAGAAAATACTGTATTAGAGAAAAAATAAGGGCCTTCCAAAGAAGAGGTGGATTAATTATGTCTCAAATGTTTAGATTATGATGAAATCAGAAGATAGAGGGTAGAAGCAAATAGTACAGAGGATTCTGAAGAAAGCCAAAACCCACCAAGCCCTCCGCACCATAATTATCAATTAGTGTAAATAGTAAATTGCATTAATAAAAAAATAAAAATGACAACAGTAATTTACGTAAAATACAGTAAACTCCAGGTTATCCAAATCCGAGTTAACCGAAACATCAAAAAAATACTCAGCATTTTAAATCTAATTTTTCTACAAATAACTGTATTAAAAAGAAGAAGTAATAAATACTAAAAATTGTATTTTTGTACCAAAATACTGTTTAAGCAGGCTGTACTGTAATTTAAAGCACATAAAAGTACGCCTACATAACATTCAGCACTGCAGACAGGATTTTCACCGATAAATGAGTATTTTACTTGCTGCGGAATCCTACTACTAGACCTACTGTTTGTTTTTGACTACATCAACTTTGGTCCAAACAGTCAATTATACCCCAACGAACTAAAGACTGTGAACTGCAAATGAGATCTAGCCAATAACAGCCAAGGTCGGGTGTGTGGTTGCCCCTTCGCTAAGTCACACTCTGTTCCATCGAACTCTAGCTGACTTTTTGTTAGGCTGTTATCCACAGCGGGACCACAACGTGACGACGCAGAATACGATTAACGAAATTAATTGGCTCTGTGCTGTGATCTAGGTCACTATATACTCCGCCTTCATCTGCAGTCTCTAGTTCGTTAAGGTATAGTAGCGACTGTACTTTGGTTGAATGGGTACGGTAGTGTCTTGGCATTAACGTATTTTTTCATTTCGTTTTGTGGTTAATTAGTATTACGTTCCGATAGTGGAGGTGAATTGATATTTATCAATGTCGTGTAAACGTAAACGCGTGGTCATAACAATTGAATCGATGTACTTTCAGTTAAACGTTTGCGGTACATTTCGGAAAGAAAACGAATGAAAGATTAAACCCAGAAAAAATTTCTAAATTTTTCGAAAAAATAATTAAAGAATACGGAAAATATTTTACAATTAAATCTTACGAATAGATATTTTTAGGACCCAGTATTTTTTTTTTTTAATTAAATACCTTTTTCCTTGTTATTTAAAAAACCCGGCTTATCGAACATTTTCGGTTATCCGAAATCGGCTCGCCCCAATTATGTCGGATAACCGGGACATTACGTACGTTTCTTTTTTGTTTTGTTTGTTAATGTAATTAAATTTTATTATTCATTATTATTAATAATATTGAATAAATTTATAAATCAAGAATAACAGTCAAAATAAAGGATGACCTTAAAATGTACTTTTGGTTGGAAAATTTCATTAACAGTAATGCAATTTATTGCATGGTTAATGTCCAATAAATTTCTTAATAAATTAATAATAATGAAAAATCAGTTAAGGTAATATTCAATTCACTTTGGATAAAACTGTGAACGTTATTGATCACACAGAATGGAAGTTGAATAATTTGAAAAAGACTAGGCGAAGGTTTTTGCAGTAATAATTTATCGTTATCAAGCAATGATCAAAGGGTCTGGATATACTGTATTTGTATTCACAGCCTTTGCAATACATCATGATTGTGTAGACACAACATAACATAATCCGTAGACAATGCACACGTTACTTCATTATTAATATTAAAAGATAATCTATTATTCTATTATTAAACTGACTACTTCAAGTCATATCTATTACACGTGGCAATTACTTCGGTGTTTAAATAATTGAATTAATAATGAGAATAAAAAGAAAACAATCATTTTAAAAATTATTTAAGATAATAAAGAAGAAATACTGTTTTGTGCTTGTTAATACAAATAATAATAATTGCCCATAACAGACAGGTGGAGCCTCACCTGTAACCAAATTAATTAATTTGTAACCAAATTAAAAGGTGATTAAATAAAACAAATTCTAAAACAAATTTTCAGAAACAAACTATTATTATTAATTAAGAGACTATTATTACAAACAAATAATAATTGTTATTTTCAGAAAGTATGGTACATTGTACATCACAAAGAGTAAAAATATTTTAATTGTAATTTGTCTTTTAATAAAATAAGGAATACAGAATTTACTTAGTCGAAAATAACAATGAAAATTAAAAAATGAATTAAAAATGAAATGAAAATTTCAATGCGACTTTTGTGCACAAATCGTTTTGACTAGCTGAGGAATTCTAGGTTTTAGGCTCTTGCTAAGAGCTACTCTCAAATCACTGCTTACTCTTAGCCGATTTCATTGTTTGTTTTTAATTAACAATAAATTAGAGAACCCCTGCTCACACATATAAGTGGTTGAAAAAAATCATAAGATACCACAGATCTACTTGCCGAATCTTGGGGAAGCCCAGGGCTTTCTTACACCACAACTCTTCTACCTTGACTTAATCTGAATCATGAATGTATTTACTTAATCTTGTTCAATGAAAATCATAACTCTGATTTAATTACGGGAAAATATTACTTTTTTATAAGTAGTCACCGGACTCTCACAGACCACCCCGAAGGCTCTCACGGACCACATTTGGTCCGCGGACCACCGGTTGGGAAACACTGGTTTACTGCATGCATAAACGCTTGCTCACAACAATGAGTAATGTTATTGGAATGGCGCGTATGGCTTGTGGGAGTGAGAGCGTTATGCATTCTCTCACTCCTACGGCTAGGGGACTTTAGTTCATCTGAATACTGTACTCCATCTGCTAGTTCCAGGGCTACAAAAATGGTTCCGTTTCTCATCCATGGTCACTTAATTATATGACTGAAGCATTTCAAAACAGAAGAGATACAGGTGTAAAACACTCTATCTTTCTGCGTTACACAAAAAATAAGCTTCAAGATCAAATCACACACTTCTTCCCCGCGTAATGGATAAAGGTCGGTTTATATCATCATGCATCAATCGTTTCCAACACGACATCTGAGCTGACATTCAAATCATCAGACAATAACCGGGGTCGTATTCGGAGTTTAGTATACGTATGTTGAGTTTAGCACAAGTGATATCAAGAGTAGAATTGCTCAAGCCAGAAAAGCCTTTGAAATGAAAAACAGCTTACTGACTACAAACATTGATTTACAGATTAGGAAAAATTTGTTAAAACATTATGTTTGGAGTGTAGCATTATACGGAAGTGAAACATGGGTGATAGGGGCTGTAAAAAAGAAGAGGATAGAAGCTTTTGAAATGTGGTGTTATAGGAAAATGTTAAAGATTAGAAGGGTGGACAAAATAAGTAATTTAGAGGTTCTTAGGCGAGTGGATGAAAAAATAAGTATATGGAAGCATCTTACCAAAAGAAGGGATAGGCTAGTGGGGCATAGCCTAAGACATCCAGGTATTGGGCTATTAATAATGGAGGGTAATATTGAGGGAGTAAATTGTAGAGGGAGGCAAAGATTAGAATATATAAAGCAAATTACAAAAGATGTAGGGTGTTAGAGGTATGTAGATATGAAACGACTTGCGCAAGATAGAACAGGTTGGAGAACTGCATCAAACCAGTCGAGAGACTGATGAAAAAAAAGAGTTTAGTATAGCGTTTCATTTATAAGGCTGATCTTGAAGCATGTAGGTACAGTTTAGTATGTTTAAATTAGGCGTTGAGGCGAGATGCAATGGTTTCCGGTTGGCATTTTCATTTTAGTACAGGGAACTGTACAGACGCTAACGACGCCACTACTATACTATTACTATTACTGTGCTATTACTATTACTATTATGTTAGTACACGCCCTTATCCACAGAACTTATGAATGAGTTCACAGTGATGCAATTTATTCGATACGCTCCGCCCACTATGTATTACATTTATTATATTAAACTATTTTGTAAGTCTGACGACCTGTGTGACTCCACGTGGAGTTGAATCTGTCATAATGTTCCATGACAAGCCGTGAAATCTGACAAATCTGGTAGATGACAATCTAATACGCGAGTGGCGAGGAGTAGCTGTTAATAATGAGTGACCTTGAAGCTCATTTTCGTGCGACGCAGGTTTTTTTAAAAAGTCTAGTCAGAGTGTCATCTCTGAGAGTAATGAATTTCATTATACAGCCAGACCCCGTGATATATTTATTTATGTATTTTCCCATTGCTTACAAGAAAATATCATTACAATATAAATGTTAATTTCCTTAATTACCTAATATACTTTGAAAATCAAAAAACTATTTATTTAAATTCGTGGTGGGAAAATTAATCCATCCCAACTATGGTTTCCCATGTTCAAGGGTAGATCAATTCAGTGCTTCTTTGTTTATTAACTACTGCAACTACTACGATAATCTATTAGTGTGTTAGTAACACTACATGTTAAGTACTTAAATACTAATTAAACTACTAACACATTTTTATTTTAAAAAAATATGCTATTATACAATTACATGTACAAATGAAAAACAAAACAAACAATAAAATATGCAAAACAAAAGAATTTATTTAAAAATAAGCCACCGGGTTGGTCTAGAGGTAAAGTCGTCGCCAAAATTAGCTGTTTAACAGTTGATTTGTTATCAGCTGTTGACTGTTTATCAGTTGACTGTTTTTTTAACAGCTGTGTGACTGTTTATCAGCTGTTTAACAGCTGATTTGTTATCAGCTGTTGACTGTTTATCAGTTGACTGTTTTTTTAACAGCTGTGTGACTGTTTATCAGCTGTTTAACAGCTGATTTTCGGAGACGAATGTTCCTGGTTCAAATCCTAGTAAAGGTAGTTACTTTTATACGTATTTGAATACTAGACAGTGGTTACCGGTGTACTTTAATGGTTAAGGTTTAATTAACCATACTCTCTCAGGAATGGTCGGCCTGGGTCTGTACAAGACTACACCTCATTCACACTTCATACACATCATCCTCATCTCATTGAGTCATGGGGTTGCTTAATGTTTTAAATTGAACAGATTGTAACGTACACAAATAACGAATAAAAATAATTTAAAAATAAAAAACTAAAACGAAACCGGTAGACGAGCTTACAAAACTATATGTTTCCTGTAGTAACCATTTTTTTCTATAGCTTCTTTCCCTACTTCCAATGGCCAATTGGTTACTGCTTTTTTATACCTTATGATGTTGAGCATATACGCGTATTTAATTTGTAAGGGGTTTAAAGATTGAGCAGTTTGGGCGCTAAATAGCAGAAATGCATTTGGTATAAAGTTTTTGAGGCCTTGTGTATGAAGTGCAGGTGTCATTTGCAGGGTGGAAAGTAGATGCTTTTAAGAGGGCCTGGCATTCTGATAAAAATACTTTTCCATTTGTTGAGGAAAGCAAATGGTAAACCACCTCACTTCTCGTTTTACTTAGTAAAGCCTCTAGAGGTTCAAATCAGCCTATCGGCTGATGACCTAAACAACAACAATAATAATGTATTTATTTTTGTTTAATAATATGTTCAATATGTAATATTAACTATCTGCCCCCCCCCCCCGGTGCAGCCGGGGGCAGCATAATATTACATAATATGTAATATTATAGTACCCCGGCTTCACAGAGGTATACCTGTACTATAATTTTGTTTCATTTCAATAATTTTTAAATTAGGGTTATAAATAAATTAAATTTTAAGCTATTTGTGGTACCATTAACAGGACACTGGGTAACAGAGCTAGAACAGAGACAGTACTGAAGTTCTACAATGTAATGGCAGCCCCAGTCTTTCTTTATGGAAGTGAGTCATGGGTTACCACAAAACGCCAAGAAAGTAGGATCCAAGCAGCTGAAATGAGGTTTTTAAGTAGGGTGAAGGGCTGCTCGAGGCTGGATCTAATACATAACGAAGAAATTAGATCCGAGTTGGGTGTATTTAGCTTGAATGAAAAAGTACCGAGGAGTACCTGAGGACTACCGGAATCAATGGAGGCAACATTTGGAACGGATGCCAGAGGAAAGAATACCTCTAAAAGTGACGGAATATGTTCCAGTTGGAAAAAGGGAGGTGGGAAGAACTCGAAGAAGATGGTAGTAGTCGAGATGTACGGGTTGGAATGTCTCGTGTTTCTGTAGACGTGCAGGATGGTTTGTGAGTTCGGAACAGGCTTATGCCTAATCCTTGATAGTAAGAAGAAGAAGAAGAAGAAGAAGAAGAAGAAGAAGAAGAAGAAGAAGAAGAAGAAATAAATCAAAAATAAGATATTCTGATTTGAAAAATCTGAAATATATATTTGAATACATCCACTGAGTTTCAGCTAACTACATCGTCCGGAACTTAATAAAGAATAAATATTTGTTTAAGGGTTGATTGCCGTTTTCAACCCCTTACGGGCACATGTTTGTAATTAATAAAGGATAATATTTTTAGTTTCACTATAGGTAACATCCACTTAATTTCAGCCATCTAGCTCGTCTATAACTAAGTAAACTGAAAATACTGATTTAAGGAATGAACACCCTTTTTAGCCCCGTACGGATAAATTTTTGAAATCGTTGAGGTGAAATTTTTTAAGCATTACTATACGTAACATCTTCACCGTATTTCAGCCGTCTAACTCGTCCGGAAATTAGTAAATAGGAAATTTTAGGGTTGGAAACCCTTTTCAACCCTTTTGTGGTATATTTTGGAAATTTAAAGGAGTAAACTTGAAACTTAAGTTAGGTACTACTACCGGACCCGACACGAACATTTTCATTAAAATCGGCCAACTCGAAGAAACATAACCTTATTTTAATCATGATTGAATGAAGCAAAATGAAAATCAACCTCAGTTTGGCTTAAAAATACGGAAATTCACTCTTTTACGGTAAACTAGGCTCTGTAGAGAAAAACGAATAATTGTAGATATTTTAATTTCCTATAAATTTGATTATATACACTTTTGTCGTAAATCATACTAAGGCCAAAATCTTAAAAAATTCATTTTTTTCAGACTTTTATGGAAAAAACAGAAAGTCACTAATTACCGCTAAACTAAGCGTTATACAAAAAAATTTTCTAAATAAAAGTTGTAGGTCTTTAAATTTTCTACAACTTTTATTAGCTATAGGCTAAAATTCAAATTTATTTATTTAGGCTAAAATGCAAATTAAGGCTGCAATCTTAAAAACCGTTTTTTTCTACGAGGAAACAGCCTCCCCAAGAATTTCAGCAGATATGGCGCCTACCCTATCTTATAGGGCATAAAAAAATGTAGTACATGAGGCCATTTTTAAAAAAATTGTGGAGCCGTTTTTGAGAAAATCGGAAAAAAGTGAAAAATCGCGCAAATAAACTATTACTTCCGGTTGATTAATTTTGATGTAATGTTCGTGTCGGGTACCCTTGTGGTATTGGTACTACTGGCTTTTACGCCGGGATCCTAGGTTCAATTCCTAGTCAGGTGTAGCATTTTTTCATCTGTCACCCTTCTTATCGTCTGCGTTAACAATAATTACAAAAAATCTGATGTAAAACAAAAAATTATGTATTCATATACATGTGAATATAATTCCAAATCTTGTTGGGTTGCTCTAGTGGTAAAGGCGTCGCCTCAAACCAGCTGATTTTCGGAGACGAAGGATTCGTGGTTCAAATTTTAGTAAACTTTTATACGGATTTGAATACTAGGTAATAGTTACCGGTGTATATTGATGATTGGAGGTCAATTAACTACGCCCTCTCAGGAATGGTCGGCCTGAGTTTACGCAAAACTACACCTCATTTACACATTACACCTCATCCTTCCCTCATTGGGTCATGGGGTTGCTTATTGTTCTTAAATTTAACAGATTGCAACGCATACATAGTATTAGAGATTAAAAAAAAATTCCAAAAATTATTTGAACAGTACGAAAATTAATTAATTTAAATGCCATATTATATAAAAGAAACTTAATATTTTTACATTTCATGTTGTTTAGGCCATCAGCCGAAAGGCTAGTTTGAACCTGTAGAGGTTTAGTAAGTAAAACGAGGAGTGAGATGGTTTATTATTGCCTTCCTCACTGAGTGGATAAGTACGCTTATCAGCATCCCGGACCCTCTGAAAAGCACATATTTTCCACTCTGCAAATGACACCTTCCACTTCATTCACCACAGGCTCTGGCTGTATAGTGAAATTCATTATTTTCAGAGGATAAAACTCTGATTGGTGTCTTTTACACATTTCTATCTCTTCTGTTCTTAAATGACTCAGTCATTAAATTGGCTCACCATGTGATAAGAAACAGAACTATTCATTTTAGCCCTGCAACTAACAGATCGAGTGTAAATAATTTGGCATTCCACCTGTCTGTTATGGGCAGGTGGATTTTTACATATAAATTTTTATATATATTCCTAATATAAGTTTAATAAATCAATTTCCCAACAAAGTAAAGCACCTTTCTTTTACTGCTTTTATTTCCTATTGGAGTTACTGTTACTAAGGAAAATAAAAGTTAGATATAAATATAAATGTCTTGTCTGTCTGAAATTTTTATTTATTATAGATTTCTTAAGTGTCAAGGGAAATTCTGAATCAACTCTCAACCGAAACTAAAGAAAAACCCGATGAATATAGAAGTCAAGTAAGAAGCAATGATTCCTTAATAATCGTACCACTAAAACATCAAAGAAATGATGCTTCAAAAGAAAGAAAAAAGAAAGTTCTTGAATACTGAGAGAAATTGCAAACGTATTGGTTTAATTTTTAAAAGCTCTCCTAAAAAAAAAAAATTAAAACGTGTTTGACTTATACTTGGATATCTTCGTTTGAATTACAATTAAGAATTGAAAAGTAAGTTGTGATTCAAATTAAATTAAAAAGAGCATAACATAGTACTCAGCTCACTTTCTTGTTTTACTCAAATGAAGTATAATTTAATCATCATAGCCAATAATATAACATTTTTAATGAAAAATTCTGCACAAAGAATAGACCTGTTAAAAATATAGAAAATAATAAATAGACCTGTTAAGTCGAGGTGTGGATAAGGAGGGTATTTGTTGATACCACCCACGAGCTGATGCAGTTGCTTACAGGGCATGGTTGCTTTGGGGCATATTTGATGAGGTTCAAACTTTATGAAGTACCGAAATGTCGACTGTGCGACAGAGAAGAGGAGTCCATTGCGCATATTTTTGAAATATGTCCCTATTTTGGCCTCGACAGAATGGAGACATCTGAGAAGATAGGCGTTGCACAGTGGTTCCCAGAGAGAGTAGGGGTAGCGATGCTGCGAAATGAGGAAAGCTGGAAGTTGGTCGCTCAGTTTGCAGAGAGAGTGGTCGGGAGACTGCGGAGAGAGGAGACATATGGAGATCAGCGGGATCGCCCTCTTCCTCAGTGAATCAATCCTATCCCGATCTCAGTAGTTAAGATAGGTACACTGATTTCCTGAGCTGGTGGTAAAAGAGATGAACGAAAGTGAGAGAGTGAGTGTTGGTCGGTGACAGCGAGAGGGGAATTAGGCTACGGTTCTCTTCCACCCACCACTGACAGTATGTAAATTTTTTTAACCCGACATTTTCCGTGTAGTATTATATAAACAGTTCCGAGGGAGGTGGAGGGTTATTTGCTGATATCGGATCAAGTGGCCAGGCGGAGGGTTTTTGGTTGGTAAGGCGGTTGCGGCCTCCTTGGAGCAAGGCGAGGACGCCTCAATTGAGTCCAACACTACTTCTTCCATCGTTAAAAAAAGATAAAGGATAAAAAAAGACCTGTTAAAAAAATAAACAATTATAAAAAAATCTGGTATGAAACACACACACAACTTTCTCGTGCCAATCCAAACAATGAACAATATAACCTAACATTAGTAATAAAACATACGAAATAAACAAAAAAACTATCCTCAAAAAACATAACATTATTATAATCATGAGTGAGTGATGCACAATGAAATCAACCTTAAAGTTACGCTTAATAATACGGAAAATTACTCTTTGAGGCTAAACTAGGCTTTGTAGAGAAAATGCTTGAAATAAAAGTTGTAGATCTTTCAATTTCCTATAAATTTTGTTAAGTACACCTTTGTCGTAAAATACATAGCCTACAACCGCCGAAATCTTAAAAATCCATTTTTTACAGATTTTCATGAAAAAAAGAACTAATTACCGCCAAACTAAGCGTTATACAAATAAATGTTTGGAGTAAAAGATGTAGGTTTTTAAATTGTCTACAACTTTTACTACCCGCTTTTCCGTTAAAATGCATATATTAAGGCCGTAATCTTTAAAAAAAACCATGTTTTATACAAGAGTACAGCCTCCCTAAGAATTTCAGCAGATATGGCGCCTAACCTATCTCATAGAGCATACAAAATGTAGTAAATGAGGCGATTTTTAATAAAATCATAGGAGGTATTTTTGAGAAAATTGCAAAAAGTCAAAAATTGCACGAATAAATTACTACTTCTGGTTGACCGATTTTTATGAAAATATTCGCGCCGGGTCTTCTAGTGGTACCTAAATTAAGTTCTAAGTTTCAGCATCGTACAATGTTTCCTTCTTGAGATATTTCGTTCACACACACACACACACACACACACACACACACACATACACACACACATTCACGCACAGGACCAATCGCTAAAACATGTATTTTGGGTTCTGGGGGTCTGAAAACGTGTATATCCGGTGAAAACTTGATTTCGGAAAGTCGACGTGAGAACAATACTTTCTTTCCTAACTTATATATTTCATACAGGCAAAAGAAAGTAAAAAAATTTATGAAGATTTCCGAATGCAATGAAAATGTTTTTCAAGAGTGAGAAAGATAGAGGTGTTTGAAGAGGAGTGTTTATTTACGCGAATACAAGAGAGGGAAATGAGTTGATACTATATTTATCTATCAGACGTATTTTTATCTTTCAGAAGAGCGTTATAAAATGATAAAGATCCTGCAACATCCTTTACGTGAGTTTCTATGGATAAATAATAAATAAAATACTGTAGACTACTTCGGTAACAAATCAATAAAATAATAAAAATACGTTTTTTTATTAACCAACTAACTAAAAAGAAATATCTTCATTTATTATCTTTGGATATTAAATTAATTAATTAGAAAGTAAAAATTTTAATTTTCAAAATGGTAAATCCATGTAATTGTATAAAACAGAAAGTTGATAGTTATCAGTTAAAATTTTACTCTTTAACGGTTTTTTTATTTTTACTATTATTATTATAATAAAGGGTGTTTTATATTTATCGTTGTTTTCGATGTGTTAAAGGGAACATTGCCAAGAATTCCTAAGAAAGTTTCACTCAGATTTTATCTTTGGAGTGGGTTTAACATAGTACTTTCATTAGCTCAAATTTTACCATGAATTTTCTAAGAAACCAGTTGCATATTAATTTCCCAATTTGATTACATATTAATAAAAATTTTATTAATTTCACGGTTAACCCACCGGGTCGGTCTAGAGCAGTGGTTCCCACCCTTTTATGGGGCATCGCCCCTTTGTGAAGGATGACTTACACCTATCGCCCCTTCTCTTAGCATCGTATACCTAATTTAATTTGAAGTAATGTGTTGATAAATAATAAAGTATGTTATTCTGTAAAAAAGATTTATTATTGTTCACAACAAATAATCAACCAAAGCAGTTTTGTCCAGAATTCTTCATCTCATGTGTAGGAGCTCGACCATAAAAAATGTCAACAAAGAGTTTAGTTTATTTGTTTGTAAAAACTAAATGTTTGTAAAACAATATGTATCCGCGACAGTAAAGATTCTACCCTGTAGAATCTTATTTTCTGTTTGAATTTTATTTTTCTGTCTGAATACTCATCGCCCCCCACAAATTTATCGCCCCCCTGCGAACCCAAATCGCCCACCAGGGGGCGATCGCTCCCAGGTTGGGAACCACTGGTCTAGAGGTAAAGTCGTTGGTGCAGATGTTTTACAGTTGATTTTCGGAGACGAAGGTTCCTGGTTCAAATCCTAGTAAAGGTTTTTTACGGATTTGAATACCAGAGAGTGATTACCTGTGTACTTTGATGGTTGAGGTTCAATTAACTATACTCTCTCAGGAATGGTCGGTCTGAGTCTGTACAAGATTACATCTCATTTACACGTCATTCACATCATGCTCATCTCATTGGGTCATACTTCACATGCCAGCACACAGATTTCCTTTACGAGTATGCAAATATAAACCTAGAAGGAAGGGAGGCTTGCATACATTTGTAAGATTTACTTGCTAGGTAAGTCTCTACAACAAACACGCGTTCTTTCTTGGAAAAAACCATTGCTGACACAATATAACGAAACGACTGCTGTCACCACACTAATGCTTGACTGGAAAATTTTAACTGTCTTAGATAGTTGGCCTTGAGTACACTGTTGCCAACATACCGATTGGGGGATAGAAAATTTACCGATGTATTACTTCTATCTTCTTATAATCAGGGTTGCGTCCTTAATAAAACACCCGTTAGTATTAGCCGAGACAAAGAAAGAACTAGAGGATGTCTTAAATGCAATGGATGAGATCTTGAGAAAGAATTACTTCATGACAATTAATAAGAACAAAACGAAAGTATTGTGCAGCAGCAAGAGTGGTTTAGAAGAGATGGGAAATTTAAAAGTAGGCAACGAAAACATACACGAAGTTGGGGTATCCTGCTATCTAGGGAGTAAAATAACAAAGGATGGTAGAAGCACAAGTGATATCAAAAGTAGAATAATTGAACAAGCTAGAAAAGCCTTTGAAATGAAAACCAGCTTACTGACTACAAACACTGATTTACAGATTAGGAAAAATTTGTTAAAACATTATGTTTGGAGTGTAGCATTATACGGGAGTGAAATGTGGGTGATAGGGGCTGTAGAAAAGAAGAGGATAGAAGCTTTTGAAATGTGTGTTATAGAAAAATGTTAAAGATTAGAAGCGAAGAATTTTATAAGATACATAATGGGATTCTAGAACTGTACTTTTTTACTTTCCCTTGCCTATATGAATACCTATATAGGAAGGAAAGTATTGTTTTCATGTCGATTTTTCGAAATCGAATTTTCACCGGATATACACGTTTTCAGACCCCCTGAACCCAAAAAACATGTTTTTAGCGATTGGTCTGTGTGTGTGTGCGTGTGCGCGCGCGCGTGTGTGTGTGAACAGAATATCTTAAGAACTGAACCTCGAACGAACTTGAAACTTAAAACTTAAGTTAGACACCACTACCAGACCCGACACGAACGTTTTCATCAAAATCGGTCAACCGGGTGATAGGGGCTGTAGAAAAGAAGAGGATAGAAGCTTTTGAAATGTGTGTTATAGGAAAATGGTAAAGATTAGAAGGGTGGACAAAATAAGTAATTTAGAGGTTCTTAGGCGAGTGGATGAAAGAAGAAGTACATGGAAGCATCTTACCAGAAGAAGGGATAGGCTAGTGGGGCGTATCTTAAGACATCCAGGTTAGGGCTACCAATAATGGAGGGTAATATTGAGGGAGTAAATTATAGGGGGAGGCAAAGATTAGAATATATAAAGAAAATTACAAAAGATCTAGGGTGTTACAGGCATGTAGATATGAAACGACTTGCGCAAGATAGAACAGCTTGGAGAACTGCATCAAACCAGTTGAGAGATTGATGACAAAAAAATATTCATATACGGCAAGATAAAATAAAAAGAACTGCCAAACTACTTGTTGATGTAAATTGATTGATAGCATTTATTTTTATACGTGGAATAGATTTTGTTATGTTTAAAAGTCTAGCGAAATGAATTCTGACGCTGTGTTGTATTGTTCTACGATTAACCCCCTAACCTTGCCAAATTTATACCTGTTGAACACACGACTTTTACAACACATTACTAAAAGTACAGTAGACACTATTTGTTTTAATTATCTCACTATTTATTCAATTAAAACAGAGCAGAGTGTAAAATAATTATCTTGTGATAATAAACTTCTATAATATATACATTTATAATTAGTAATAAAATTATTATTCAGAATTCTTATTTAAAAAAAGATAATAATAAAAAATTATCCGCGTAGAAAATTATTATTAACTTACTCACTTTTTTATTTTTATCACCATTTACGTTTATTTCATATTTAATTGTTTCAATAAATTTTATAAGATACAAAATGGGATTCTAGAACTGTAATTTTTTACTTTCTTTTGCCTGTATGAATATATAGAAAGGAAAGTATTGTTTTCATGTAGATTTTTCGAAATCGAGTTTTCACCGGATCTACACGTTTTCAAACACTCTGAACCCAAAAAAACATGTTTTTAATGATTGGTGTGTGTGTGTGAACAGAATATCTCAAGAACGGAACCTCGTACGAACTTGAAACTTAAAACTTAAGTTACATACCAATACCGGACCCGACACGAACATTTTCATTAAAATCGGTCAACCGGAAGAAGTAGTTTATCCGTGTAGTTTTTCATTTTTTTGCGATTTTCTCAAAAACTGGTTCTACGATTTTTTTAAAAATCGCCTGGTTTACTACATTTTTCATGCTTTACCAGATAGGGTAGGCGTCATGTCGGCTGAAATTCTTGGTGATGCTGTTTTCACGTAAAAAAATTGTTTTATTAAGATTGCGGCTTTAATATGCATTTTAGCGCAAAAATTTATGTAATAAAAGTTGTAGAAAATTTAAAATCCTACAACTTTTATTTCAAACATTTTTTTGTATAAAACTTATTTTAGCGGTAATTAGCGATTTTCTGTTTTTTTTCTGAAATAAAACTGTTTCTTTGTCTTTTATGACCATAATGGATCACTTTAGTCAAATTTAGAAAGTTTCTTCCTTTTCATATTCTTTAGCTTGATGCTCTGCCAGTATGTCTTCCTCTGAAACGACCGGTTTCTTCCTGCTTGGTTTGTTCTTCCATCTGATTTTGTTTCAAATCTACTTTCCTCATTTCTTAAGATTTTAAATATTTCTGTTTTGTTTTCTAAATCATCGGAAGTTAATCCTAGTTAAAGAAAATTTTATAAATAATTATCAGAATTCGTAGAAGCGACATGCTCACAAACGCAATATTTGATTTTAAAACTCAGCTTGTGAATTTCCAGCGCCATGTTAACTTACGAACTGAAAATATCTACACTATTGATCAGATAGGTAATACAGACGAAACTTCAGTCTATTTCAATATGCCTAGAAACTACATGGTCGATGTGATGAAAGGTAGGCCTATCAAAAAAGTACAATAGATAACTACTGGATACGAGAAGTTAATCCTAGTTAAAGAAAATTTTATAAATAATTATCAGAATTCGTAGAAGCGACATGCTCACAAACGCAATATTTGATTTTAAAACTCAGCTTGTGAATTTCCAGCGCCATGTTAACTTACGAACTGAAAATATCTACACTATTGATCAGATAGGTAATACAGACGAAACTTCAGTCTATTTCAATATGCCTAGAAACTACATGGTCGATGTGATGAAAGGTAGGCCTATCAAAAAAGTACAATAGATAACTACTGGATACGAGGAACTGTGAATAACATTTTCCAACAGCCGATGGAAACAAATTTCCACCTCAATTATTCGATACTTAATTATTTGATACTCAATCAAAAAATTGAATTCAAGAATGTATTATTTCTATCAATATCATGTTACAATTAATTCTGTTTCATCGCCCATTTTAGGTAATAAAATTTTACTTTATATTTGAAATAAGATTTTGATGTTTTTCTAGATATTTTTTCCAAATTTGTACTGCCAAAATAAGATGCCTCTTAGATTATCAATAGAAAATTATATTTAGAACACATTATGTTCTAGATACAATTGAATTATAGCAGAACAATAAAAAAACCTACAACTTTTATTTCAAACATTTTTTGCATAACGCTAACTTTAGCGACAATTTGTGATTTTCAGTACGTTTTTCATCAAATCGATAAAGAATGAGATTTTTTAATATTACCACGAAAATGTATAATGTAATTAAAATTATAGGAAATAAAATAAAATCTACAACTTTTATTTAGAGCATTTTTCTCTGCAGAGCCTAGTTTAGTGTGAAAGAGTGATTTTTCGTATTTTTATGTTCTACAGAGGTTGATTTTAATTTTGCATCATTCACTCACGATTACTTAGTTTATTTTTTCATTTTAAACTGTTTACTAATGATTAAATAAAGTTATGATTAAATAAATAAAGTTAATGTTTTATTATATACACTGACAAGAGAAAGTTGTGTGAGTGTTTCACAACTTCAATGCTATCACTTTTCTTTTTTGAAGGCCTACTACATTCTTCATCTACTAAAATTGTGTATTCTTCACTGTATCCTCTGAGAATGTATGAATGTAATTTTAACACTACAGTACAAGACAAATTTTTCTGTATGAGAATATTTTTTTAAACAACTTTTTTTGATGAAAATATATGTTGTTTACTATAGTTAAAACTATTATTATTCTAAAAATATACCTAATGTTTTTGAGATAGTAGTCGATTCGAATGGAAGGTGTCAAGTGATTCTAACAACTTTATTTACTACTAAAGTTTTTTTTTATTTTTATTTTTTTAACAGTATAGTATTTCTTTTGCAATCAGTTAATACATACAATAACTTTAAGCAAATATGAGAAAATCTGAGTAATGTCCTTAGAATTAAAACACAAACGACACTCAGTAGTGTGTTTGAAAAAGACCAAACTGTGAAGAAATAAAAAAATATATCTATACAAAATCAAACTTGATGAACCGTGAATCAACATTCCGAAACACAAAGTGTTGAAGTTGTAGATGACAATGACGATGTTAGAGATGAAAACGGCGCCAATTATGAGATGCCGATGATTAGGAGTTGAAGTAGAAAAGATAAAAAAATTTAAATGACTAACAAAATCGTAGAGGTTAAGTCCAATGGTTTAAAGCGTTTCAGTCTGTGAGTATCTTCGCTGTTGTCAAGGAAGCTAATCGCTAATGGATTCTGATGGTCTTACTACTAAAGTTAAAATTTATAAACTACGTAGTACACGTCCCAAGTTATTTACTTTTATTTCCTCTGAACTGTAGAGTTAGAACATTTAATGAAATCTAATTAGCTAAATGTGTATTATTTAAACCACCTTTATCAATCCCAAAAATTTAGTTTTTGAAAAAAAAGTTTCATAACATCTTCCTCCATTCAGCTCATCATTAATTACCTATCTTAGCAAATACATAATCAGGCCGCCTCCGAGATTCTAGTGGTTAGCAAGATAGCCTAATAAGCGGAAGGTCCCGGGTTCGATTTCCGGCTAGAGTCTGGAAAATTATTACACGTTCAAACCCAAAGTAGCCATTAATAACCAGTATACTGATGCAACTTTAAATGCACTAGAAGGAAAAAAATCTGGCATGAAACACTCACCCGACTTTCTCTTGCCAATGTAAATAATAAACAACATAACCTATATTTATTCATAAGCAAATAATGTAAAATAAAAATCAACCCTTGTTTGACTTAAAAATACGGAAAATCAGTAGTTGCTTTTAAAACTAGGCTCTGTTGAAAAAAATGATTAAAATAAAAGTTGTAGGTTTATTAATTTCTTATAACGTTAATTATTAGCCTATACACTTTTCTCATAAAATGCATACTAAGGCCACAATCTAAAAATTCCCATTACATTTTTTTACCGATTTTTATGAAAAAATAAAACAGAAAATTACTAATTGCAGCTAAACTATCCATTATACAAACAAATGTTTGAAATAAAAGTTGTAGATTTACAGCTCTAATTATATACATTTTTGCCGTAAAATACATACTAAGGTCGCAATCTCAAAAATCATTTTTTTCGATTTTCATGAAAAAACAGAAAATTAACAATTGCCTCTAAAATAAGCGTTATACAAAAACGAAATGGCCTTTCTATGGAAGTGAGCCATGGATTACCACGAAACGCCAAGAAAGTAGGATCCAAGCAGCTGAAATGAGGTTTTTAAGAAGGGTGAAAGGCTGCTCGAGGTTGGATCTAATACATAACGAAGAAATTAGATCTGAGTTGGGTGTATTTAGCTTGAATGAAAAAGTGAAGGGTCCGGAATCAATGGAAATAACATTTGGAACGGATGCCAGAGGAGAGAATACCTTTACAAGTGACGGAATATGCTCCAGTTGTAAGAAGGGAGGTGGGAAGACCTTGAAGAAGATGGCAGTAGTTGAGAAGTAGGGTTGGAATATCTCCTGTTTGTGTAGACGTACAGGAAAGTTGGTGAGTTCGGAACAGGCTTGATAGCAAGAAGAAGAAGAAGAAGGCAAAAAATGCTTGAATTAAAATTTGTAGATTTTATAATGTTCTACAACTTTGATTATATACACTTTTGTTCTAAAATGCATATCTTAAAAAAACAATTCTTTTCTATAAGAGTAGCTACAGCCTTCCCAAGAATTTCAGCAGCCAAAGCTTACCCTTTCCTGTAGAGCATACAAAATGTAGTATTCGAGGTGATTTAAAAAAATCATAAAACCGTTTTTGAGAAAATTGCAAAAAAGTGAAAAATTGCACGAATAAACTACTACTTCTGATCGACCGATTTGGATTAAAATGTTCGTGTCGGGTTCTCTAATAGTACGTAACTTAAGTTTCAAGTGTCAACTTCATACAATGTTTCGTCCTTGAGATATTTTGTTCACACACACCCACACACAAAAACACAGACAATCGCTAAAACATGTTTTCCTGTTTTCTTACATATTCATATAGGGCAAAAGAAATTAAAAAATAATCTACGCCTTCGTGGCGTAGTGTTCAACGCGCTAGCCTACAAATCGGAAAATCCCGGGTTAGATTCCCAGATAGAGTTCATTCATTTTAACAGGTTAAAACCCCAAGTAATCAATAATGACCAAGCTATCGATTGAATGAGATTAAAATTGAATGAGATTGAATTGAGATTCAGATTGAATGAGACTTCAAATGAACTAAAAAATCTGGTGTGAAACACTCACACAACTTTCTTTTGCCAATGCCAATAATTAATAATATAACCTAACATTAGAAATAAAACATCAGAAATAAACAACAAACTAACCTCAATAAACATAACCTAATTTTAATCATGAGTGAAAGACGCAAAATGAAAATCAACCTCAGTTTGGCTTAAAAATACAGAAAATCACTCTTTCGCTTAACTAGGCTCTGTAGAGAAAAATGCTCTAAATTTGTAGATCTTTTAATTTCCTATAAATTTGATTATATACACTTGTGACGTAAAATGCATACTAAGGCTAAAACCTTTAAAAATCGATTTTTCACACGTTTTCGTGAGAAAAAAACAGAAAATCGCTAATTAGGCCTACCACTAAACTAAAAAATGTAACTAAAAATGTAGGCTATACAAAAAATGTTTGAAATAAAAGTTTTAGAATTTGAAATTGTCTACAACTGTTACTATATAAATTTTTGCGCTAAAATGCATATTAAAGCCACAATCTTAAAAAAAATTTCTTTACGTGAAAACAGCCTCACCAAGAATTTCAGCAAACTTTGCACCTTACCTGTCTTGTAGAGCATAAAAAATTTAGTAAATGAGGTGATTTGAAAAAAAAATCGTAGGACCAGTTTTTGAGAAAATCGAAAAAAGTGAAAAATTACACGAATAAACTACTACTTCCGGTTGACCGATTTTGATGAAAATGTTCGTGTCGGGTCCGGTATCGGTATGTAACTTAAGTTTCAAGTTTCGAGTTTGTACGATGTTCCGTTCTTGAGATATCTGTACACACACAGACCAATCGCTAAAAACATGTTTTTTGGGTTAGGGGGTCAGAAGACGTGTATATCCGGTGATAACTCGATTTCGAAAAATTGACATGAAAACCATACTTTCCTTCCTATATATTCATACAGGCAAGAAAAAGTAATAATTGAAATTTATGAGAGCCCCCATTACAACACAACACCATTGTCACCATAATTATTCCGGTACTGCCCAAAAATAATTTAAAAAAATTCAGTAGGTAGGCCTAATCTTTTTGAAAACAACTGATTAAAAAAAATTGTTTTACCTGCTATTAAAACAAATTTACTTCAAATGAATCAAGTTTTTAATTGTTAAAACAATTTCTATAGGATAAATCAATATATGGACTAACAATATAATTAAAAAAAAGTAAAATTATAAAAATTATATGATAAATTTTCAAAAGAATCAATAAAAATCTGGTGTGAGAAACTCCACAACATTCTCTTGCTAATGAAAATAACGAACAATATAACATAACATTTGCAACACACAAAAAACTAACCTCATTTTAATCACGAGTGAATGATGCAAAATGAAAACCAACCTTAGTTTGACTTAATAATACGGAAAATCACTCTTTGACGCTTCACTAGGCGCTGTAGAGAAAAATTCTTAAAATAAAAGTTGTAGATCTTTTAATTTCGTACAAATTTGATTACGAACACTTTTGTCGTTAAATGGCGAAATCTTAAAAAATCTATTTTTTACAAATTTTCATGGAAAAAGAAGAAAAATCACTAATTACCGCTAAACTAAGCGTTATAGAAAGAAATGTTTAAATTAAAAGTTTTAGTGCCAGCCGCATTGGCGTAGTTGTTAACGTGCTCGCCTCAGATCATGGGGTCCTGGGTTCGAATCCCACTCAGGCACGGCATATTTTTATACGTTACAAAAAATCATTTCATCCTTCATTGTACAAAAGTTACACCCCAACGTCGTCGCTAATGACCGTTGTAGTTGATGCGACGTTAAATAAATAAATTTAAAAAAAAGTTGTATTTTTTAAATTGTCTACAACTTTTATTGTATACACTCTTGCGCTAAAAAACAAATTAAAGGCTGCAATTTTAAAATACAATTTTTTTCTATGAAAGCACAGCCTCCCCAAGAATTTCAGCAGACATGGCGCCTACCCTATCAGCAAACATTAAAAATAAAGAGCATTAAAAATATAGTAAATTAGACGATTTAAAAAAAAACGTAGGAGCCGTTTTTGAGAAAATCACAATAAGTGAAAAATTACAAGGATAAACTACAACTTCGGGTTGACCGATTTTATGATTTTCATATCGATTTTTATAAATCGACACGAAAACAATACTTTCTTTCCGATATATTATCATAACATAGGCAAGAGAAACAAAAATTGTTTCACCTACTACTGAAACAAATTTGCAATAAATCAAGTTTTTAATTGTTAAAACAATTTCTATTGGGTTAATCAATATATAACAATACAATATTTAAAGAGTAAAATTTAAAAAAAATTATATGGTAAATTTTCAAAAGAAATAATCAATAAAGAGGAAATAAATATAGACAAATTTGATTCTATTATAAACCACACAATTAGTGCCAAGTTGTATTGCATTTGTTATTATTCCTAATTTGTGTACGTTGCAATCTGTTCAATTCAGAACAATAAGCAACCCCATGACCCAATGAGATGAGGATGATGTGTATGACGTGTAAATGAGGTGTAATCTTGTACAGACCCAGGCCGACCATTCCTGAGAGAGTATGGTTAATTAAACCCCAACCATTAAAGTACACCGGTAACCACTGTCTAGTATTCAAATCCATATAAAAGACACTACCTTTACTAGGATTTGAACCAGGAACCTTCGTCTCCGAAAATCAGCTGTTAAACAGCGGATTTTGGCGACGACTTTACCTCTAGACCAACCATTGCATTTATAAAAATGTATTTATAAATATCTGTTGATATATCGTTGTGTTTGTAGTTAATAGAATTGTTAGATAGATATTTGTGTAAATAATGTAAGAATTAACAAAAAAATCTGGTGTGAAACACTCACACAGCTTTCTCTTGCCAATGCAAATAATTAACAATAAACCTAACATTAGAAATAAACAATAAAACAAACCTCAATAAACATAACCTAATTTTCATCATGAGTGAAAGACGCAAAATGAAAATCAACCTCAGTTTGGTTTAAAAATACGGGAAATCACTCTTTCGTACGAAACTATTCTCTGTAGAGAAAAATGCTCTAATTAAAAGTTGTAGATCTTTTAATTTTCCATAAATCTGATTATATAGACTTTTGTCATAAAATGTATACCAAGGTCGAAATCTTTAAAAAACATCGATTTTTCACAGTTTTCGTGAGAAAAAAACAGAAAATCGCTAATTACCGGTAAACTAAACGTTATACAAAAAACGTTTGAAATAAAAGATGTAGAATTTTAAATTCTCTACAAATTTTATTATATAAATTTTTGCGCTAAAATGCATATATTAAAGCCGCAATCTTGAAGAAACAACTGTTTTACGTGAAAACAGCCTCACCAAGAATTTCAACAAACATGGTACCTATATTCTCTTGTAGAGCATAAAAAATTTAGTAAACCAGGCGATTGAAAAAAAAATCGTAGGACCAGTTTTTGAGAAAATCGAAAAAAGTGAAAAATGACACGAATAAACTACTACTTCCGGTTGACCGATTTTGATGAAAATGTTTTTGTCTGGTCCGGTAGTGGTATGTAGCTTAAGTTTCAAGTTTCAAGTTCGTACGATGTTTCGTTCTTGAGATATTCTGTTCACACACAGACGCACACACACACACACACACACACAGACAGACAGACAGACAGACACACACACACACACACACACAGACCAATCGCTAAAAACATGTTTTTTGGGTTCAGGGGGTCTGAAAACGTGTAGATCCGGTGAAAACTCGATTTCGAAAAATCGACATGAAAACAATACTTTCCTTCCTATATTTATTCATATAGGCAAGAGAAAGTAAAAATGCATTAATAAATGTCTGTTGATATATCGTTGTGTTTGTAATTAATAGAATTGATTAGATAGATATTTGTGTAAATAATGTAAGAATTAACAAAAAACTGAAGTGTATTTTGTATGAATGTTTGGATTGCGGTGAAAATGGTGATTCTGTACTCTTTTGTTTGGGGTTGTCTGTACTTATGAATGAAGACAATACAATGATAGATTATAAATGAATGATATAAATAAAAAATCAATGAAATAAATATAAAATTACGGACCATAATAGGTTTCGGTGTGCTTTGTTCTTCGTCATCAGCTTCTTCATCTTCGCGACTGGCAACCGGTCCCATACCCCGACCGAGTACCGTAAAACGGTGCACGGGGGCGTCGCGTACGACGAGAGCAGCTTCGGCCAGCTGCCACGGCTGACTGAAGCGATTCGACCAAGTACGCCGACGTGAAACAGGGGTGCCAACCTATACCTAACAACACCGTTCACGTTCTCTCTCTTGTTTAACTTCCATGTTCTTTTCACTAAAAATCCAGTGTTACCAATTACTACGATCAATATAATGGGGACAAAATTTCAAGCACCCTATCTCAACCCTTAAACCTCAGTCGCTTCCCTATCTACCTGTTAATACATTTACGTAACTAACCACCATATCAATGTTATTTCTTTAATTATTCAAATTGTTCATCTACCTAATTATTTTATTACAATTTTTTAATCTTTTCTGTTATCCCCCCAGCATAATTTATCATATTTTGTGAATATTTCGTACGCAACCTTACAATATTTTTACTTTCTCTTGCCTATATGAATATTTGCTAAAAAAAGTTCTGTTTCTTATCACATGGTCAGCCAATTAAATGACTGAATCATTTAAGAACAGAAGAGGTAGAGGTGCAAAAGACACTAATCAGAGTTATCTCCTCTGAAAGTAATGGATTTCATTATACAGCCAGACCCTGTGGTGAATGAAGTGAAGGTGTCATTTGCAGGGTGGAAAGTAGATGCTTTCAAGAGGGCCTGGCATGCTGATAAGCGTACTTTTCTATTCAGTGAGGAAGGCAATTGTAAACCACCTCACTCCTCATTCGTCGTCGTCGTCTTTATGGATTAGGCTGTGCGTTAGCCTGTTCCGGCGTCCATCTCTTCCTCGGTCTACCAATATATCTTTTACCTGTCGGATTATGGATCAATGCATTTAATGGAAGGCGATCTTGGGACATTCTTAACACATGCTCTGACCACTTTTCTTTGTATGTCCTTATAGTGTTCAACAATGGTTGGGCACCGCATTCATTCCTTATTACTTCATTACGAATGCGATCCTCTCTTGTGCAGCCCTTAACTTGCCTTAGAAATCGCATTTCCGCTGACTGGATTCTTGATTCCTGTTTTCTCGTCAGCACCCATGCCTCACTTCCATAAGCCAAAGTTGGGATCGCCATTACCTTATAAAACTTTAGCAATGTGTTTTTCCTGGCTCTATTCTTGAGAGATCGACTTATTGCACCACATACCATGTTGAACCTAGTTACTTTTTGATGCACATCATGGTCATAATCATACGTAACATCGCATCCCAAGTATTTAAAATTAGCTACTTGCTCCAAACGCTTGCTTCCAATCACTCCTCATTTTACTTAGTAAAACCTCTACAGGTTCGAACCAGCTTTTTGGCTGATGACCTAAACAACAACATATGAATATATAGGAAGGAAAGTATTGTTTTCATATCGATTTTTCGAAATCGAGTTTTCACCGGATCTACACGTTTTCAGACTCCCTAAAACCAAAAAAACATGTTTTTAGTGATTGGTCTATATATATATATATATAGACCAATCACTAAAAACATATATATATATATATATATATATATATATATATATATATATGTGTGTGTGTGTGTGTGTGTGTGTGTGTGTGTGTGTGTGTGTATGTGTGTATGTGTAAACAGAATATCTGAAGAACAGAACATCGTACGAACTTGAAACTTAAAACTTAAGTTACATACCACTATCGGACGCGACTCGAACATTTTCATCAAAATCGGTCAACCGGAAGTAGTAGTTTACACGTATAATTTTTCACTCTTTTGCGATTTTCTCAAAAACCGGTCATACGATTTTTTTAAAAATCGCCTGGTTTACTAAATTTTGTATGCTCTACAAGATAAAGTAGGCGCGATGTTTGCTGAAATTCTTGGTGATACAGTTTTCACGTAGAAAAATTGTTTTTTTAAGATTACGGTTTTAATATGCATTTTAGCACAAAAATTTATATAAGTTCTAAAGAATTTAAAATCCTTCAACTTTTATTTCAAACTTTCTTTTGTATAACGCTTAGTTACGCGGTAATTAACGATTTTCTATTTTTTTCTCATGAAAACGTGTGAAAAATCGATTTTTTAAAGATTCCAGCCTTAGTATGCTTTTACGACAAAAGTGTAATAATCAAATTTATAGGATATTAAAAGACCTACAACTTTTATTTAAAACATTTTTCTCTACAGAACCTAGTTTAGTGTGAAAGAGTGATTTTCCGTATTTTTAAGCCATTCTGAGGTTGATCTTCATTTTGCGTCTTTCACTCATGATTCAAATTAGGTTATGTTCATTGAGGTTAGTTTTTTGTTTATTTCTAATGTTTTATTATCAATGTTATGATTATTGTTAATTATTTGCATTGGCAAGAGAAAGTTGTGTGAGTGTTCCACACCAGATTTTTAACGATAAAATCGGGAAAAATATTTTTAAAAATTCCTACACCAATATTCTTCAAGTTAAGGTTAAATATAGGTAGGGTAAATACATTGCTTTTTCTTATTACTGGTACTGTATGTAATAATAAAATACGAGGTGTGGCTATTAAGTAACGTGACTGACGTTGTAAAAAAATTTAATTTTAATTTTATACATAATCACTTATTGTCACCTTCAATATACACTCCTTCTCTATCCCTACAACGCTCCATGTGAATTTTCCATTGTTGGAAACAGTGCTGGAAGTCATCTTCTGTCAGCTCCTTCAGGACACGTGCCGCTTTCTCTTTTACAGCTTTCACAGACTCAAATGTTGTTCATTTTAATACAGATTTCACCTTAGGGAACAGGTAGAAGTCACATAGTGGAAGATCTGGTGAATAAGGTGGATGTTCTAACTCTGAGATGCTATACTTGGCTAGGAACTTCTTACCAGATAACGCAGGATAAGTTGGCGCATTTACTTGGTAGAGAACCTATGATTTGTCCTTCCACATTTCGGGGTGTTTTTTCCTTACTCTTTGACGTAGTTTAGAAAGTACCTTAAGGTAGTAATATTGATTAATTATTGTTTGACCTTCAGGAACCCAGTGAAAGTACACAATCCCATGGATATAAAAAAACAATCATCATTGCTTTAAATTTTGACTTACTCATTCGAGCTTTTTTGGCTCTCGGTGAAGTTCGGCTCTTCCAGTGCATGGATTGGCGCTTCGTTTCCGGATCATAAGTAAAAAATCCACGTTTCATCACATGTTATTATCGTTTACAAAAATCTGGGTCATTTTCAATCGCGTACTAAGTGTCAGTACAACAATTTTTGCGAGCTTCATTTCAAACATTTTTGAGCGGCACGTGTCCTGAAGGAGCTGACAGAAGATGACTTCCAGCACTGTTTCCAACAATGGAAAAATCGCATGGAGCGTTGTAGGGATAGAGAAGGAGTGTATATGGAATTTCACAATGAGTGATTATGTATAAAATAAAAATAAAATTTGTTACAATGTCAGTCTCGTTACTTAATAGCCACACCTCGTATGAACTCATTAAGTACATGATATCATTAAATTAATTGATCATTCAATTTAATTTAACATAATTAAATTAAATATTATTAAATAATTTAATAATTGTCAACAAATACTTAAAGGTTAACTTGAAAAAGGAAAATAAAAGTAACGTTAACTTGAAAAATATTGGTATATGATTTTTTTAAAATATTTTCCCCGTTTTTATCGTTAAAAATACTGTAAGAATACCTACATACGAAATTTTTTACAAAATGTGAAAAATTATGCGGGGGGCATAACAGAAAAGACCCCTATTTATTATTATAATTTACCAATAAAATAAATGGAAAATCTCTTTGTCATAATTAAGTTTACTGAGTAAACAAACATGAATTACACTACTAAACACAAAGTTTAAATCGAAAATAATTTTAACCGAGGTAAACTAATAAAATTTATTTAATTTAAACAATACGAATAATAATTTTATGATTAAAAATGTACGTATATTTTATGTAGCTATTTTTAAATTACACAATACTCCATTACGTATGCACTATACATTTCTCTATATAGTTTGTCTTAACGCAGTCAGATTGCAAAATGATTTCTGAGTCAACTCTAAATTAATAATTTTTAAAAGAATTACACAACTTGTGAAACAGATGATAAAATTATACAAATAATGATTTACATTACTTATATTAGAACACAACCCAACGCTGTGATATAAATGAAATAATCTGGTGTGAAACATTCACACGACTTTTTCTTGCCAATGCAAATAATTAAAATATAATTTATGTTTAATCAGTTTACAATGTTTTTTTTAACTTTATTTAATTATTTTTAACTTTAATTTTTAATTATTTCTTTAACTTTAAGTTTATTTATTCACAAGTGTACAAAATACAACCAGTGAATGTGATGTTATTTACAAAAAAAAAAAAAAAAAAATGGCGTTATGACATTTAGGAGATCGCCACTCCAACGGTGGATTAATCTTGGAAAATAAATTGATAGAATTTACAATTGCGCTATGATATTTCTACTCCATCGTCGTTTTAGTCTGCGTTGCGGATTTCCAGGTAAGTTTCGGGATGCCAGCGTTCTAATGAGATGATACTCAAGTTAACAATGTAAAATGAAAACTTACGAGTGAATGACGCTAAAGGAAAAATCGACCCATGTAAAACAAAAATAGAAAAGTATCTAATTGCCGCTAAACTAAGCTTTTAAAAAAATTGCTCCAAATAAAATTTGTCAGTTTTTAAATTTTTAGTAACTTTAATTAGGTATACACTTTATCATAAAATCCATAGGCTACTAAGGCCGAAATTTTAAAAATCCCAATTGTTACCGATGTTAATGAGAAAAATACAGAAATCACTATATTTGACGCTAAACTAAGCGTTGTAAAAAAAATGTTTAGAATATAAATTAAAGATTTTTTTAACCTCTACGGTATTAATTATACACCTACACTTTTGCCCAAAAATATATATTAAGGTGTAATCTTAAAAACAAATTTTTTATAATCGTAAACAAAAGATGTAGTAAATGAGGAGATTAAAAAAAATCGTAGGGGCCGTTTAAAAAAATAGCTAACAAGCGAAAAATTGCATTAAATAAACTACTGATTCCGGCTGACCGATTTCAATGAAAATGTTTATCGGTCCACTAATGATACTTAACTTAAGTTCCAAGTTTCAACTTTTTATAATATTCTGTTCTTGAAATATTTTGTTCACACACACACACGCACGTTTGCAAACATGTTTTTGGAGGTCTGAAAACGTGTATTTTCGGTGAAAATTCGTTTTCGAAAAATAGACATGAAAAAAAATCCGTCCCTATATATTCATATATGACTGTAGGACCATTTTTTGAAAAAATCGCAAAAAAGTGAAAAATTATACGAATAAACTACTACTTCCGGTTGACCGATTTTGATGAAAATGTTCGTGTCGTGTCCGGTAGTGGTATGTAACTTAACTTTCAAGTTTCAAGTTCGTACGGTGTTCCGTTCTTGAGATATTCTGTTCACACACTCACTCACAGACCAATCGCTAAAAAAATGTTTTTTGGGTTCAGGGGGTCTGAAAACGTGTAGATCCGGTGAAAACTCGATTTCTTAAAATCGACATGAAAACAATACGTCTTTCCTTCCTATATATTCATATAGGCAAGAGAAAGTAATAATCTGATATGTTTTTCAACGGTAACTTAGATGCGCAATTTTTAAATCCATGATTCAAGGATTACTAGTTAAAGTTGAATGTTACGTAGTGTGGAAAATCCCGTTGAAGTCCTACTGATGAGTGGTGTTCTTCTCTAAATCCTTCAATGAAGTCGAGTTTTTATTTTGTATCACTACTATCGGTTTCATAATCATAGACACCCGAGTTTGAAACCTTACACTTTAAAACTATGAGTCGGATTTCAATATACTTTTTTTTTTATTTTTTTTAACAGTATAGTTTTTCTTTTGCAATCAGTTAATAAATACAATAACTTTAAGCAATTATGAGAAAAGCTGAGTAATATCCTTAGAATTAAAACACAAACGACACTCAGTAGTGTGTTTGAAAAAGACCAAACTGTGAAGAAACAAAAAATATATCTATACAAAATCAAACTTGATGAACTGTGAATCAACATCCCGAAACACAAAGTGTTGAAGTTGAAGATGCCAATGACGATGGTAGAGATGAAAACGACGCCAATTATGAGATGCTGATGATTAGGATAAATTTACTTAACATCAAAATTTAGCTCATTTTATTCTGTGTTGATCCTTAATAGTCCTGTATTTTTACTTTCTCTTGACTATATGAATATACAGGAAGGAAAGACGTATTGTTTTCATGTCGATTTTAAGAAATCGAGTTTTCACCGGATTTACACGTTTTCAGACCCCCTGAACCCAAAAAACATGTTTTTAGCGATTGGTCTGTGTGTGTGCGTGCGTGCGTGTGTGTGTGTGTGTGTGTGTGTGTGTGTGTGTGTGTGTCTGTGTGTGAACAGAATATCTCAAGAACGGAACATCGTACGAACTTGAAACTTGAGACTTAAGTTACATACCACTACCGGACCCGACACGAACATTATCATCAAAATCGGCCAACCGGAAGTAGTATTTATTCGTGTAATTTTTCACTTTTTTGCGATTTTCTGAAAAACTGGTCCTACGATTTTTTTAAAAATCGCCTGGTTTACTCAATTTTTTATTTTTTACAAGATAGGGCCATGTTTGCTGAAATTCTCGGTGAGGCTGTTTTCACATAAAGAAATTGTTTTTTTTAATTTACGGCTTTAATATGCATTTTAGCGCAAAAATTTATATAAAAAAACATGTAGAGAATTTACAACCCTACTACTTTTATTTCAAACATTTTTTTGTATAACGCTTAGTTTAACGGTAATTTGCGTTTTTCTGTTTTTTTCTCACGAAAACGTGTGAAAAATCGATTTTTTTTAAGATTTCGGCCTTAGTATGCATTTTACGACAAAAGTATCTTTAATCAAATTTATAGAAAATTAAAAGATCTACAACTTTTATTTAGAGCATTTTTGTGTACAGAGCCTAGTTTAGTGTGAAAGAGTGATTTTCCGTATTTTTAAGCCAAACAGGTTGATTTTCATTTTTTTAATGTTTTATTACTAGTGTTAGGTTATATTGTTAATTATTTGCATTGGCAAGAGAAAGTTGTGTGAGTGTTTCACACCAGATTTTTAAGTTCTACAGAGGTCGATTTTCTTTATGCGTCATTCATTCATGATTAAAATTATGTTCTGTTTTACTTAAACCTGTGTGGACATATGGGATACAACTCTGGGGCACAGCAAGTCACAGTAACATTGAAATAATTCAACGGTTTCAGTCAAAAATACTTAGAAACATCATGGACTCACCTTGGTACATATCCAACACTATATTGCACAGAGACACGAACACTCCCACGGTACACGAAGCTATACAGAAATTTTGCACCAGTTACCAAACAAGACTTGAAAATCATCAGAATCCAGAAGCCATCAATCTCCTAGACAACAGTGGAACACACAGAAGACTATGCAGACTACACCCTACAGATTTATTTTAATATGTGATTGTGTAATTTATTTTACATTCCTGGCAAGATCAATTCAACAAAATGGGAAATTTTATAGAGTAATACCAAGGGGTATTACTTACTCAAGATTTATACTTACAACACATCTACTCATTGTTATATGAGAGCAGATCGTAGATTTACAGTTATTCAAAAAAAAAAAAAATAAAAAAATATTATTCATCATCTAAATTGAGAAGTGAAAGTCGTATAATTGTTTCACATCAGATTTTTTTAAAAAATTAACTGAAATTTGTTTTGGAATTGACTGTATTATAAAATGTTTTTTTCTAGATTGTTCTACTCCCTAATGTAGCTACGTTGCCGAGATTACTCC
This sequence comes from Catonia carolina, assembly GCA_035578175.1. NCBI lineage: Eukaryota > Metazoa > Arthropoda > Insecta > Hemiptera > Achilidae > Catonia > Catonia carolina. The sequence continues at coordinate 27,355,948 of JAQMRL010000010.1, read as the reverse complement.
CCTCTTATCTAATTTTCCATTCATAAACGTAACGTTTTTGTTAGTACACCCGTTCCTGCGTTTTTCAATACCAGTTTGTTTTATTCTATGAATGATTAGGGAGTTAAAAAATCAATGCGTTGTAACATATTGACAATTTTATTAGTATTATAATAATACTAAACATTGCAAATTAAAAAAAATCTGGTGTGAAACACTCACACAACTTTCTCTTGCCAATGCAAATAATTAACAATAAACCTAACATTATTAATGCGTGCTGGAACAAATAGTTAGGGACTGGAGAAAGCGGATGCGGGAGGCGGCAATAGAGCCAATATATCTAGGATATAAGAAACAGGGACTCACAATAGATTGCCTGGCTTTCGCGGACGACTTCGCCATAATAACCGACACTCTGGAGGAGGCAGCACAGGCGGTTAACCTACTGGAGGAAGTGGCCAACACAGTGGGTTTATATATATCGGCAGAAAAAACAAAGTTCATAACAAGCCACAAAACACAAGAGGACATCGAGACTAACATAGGAACGTTGCAACAGGTCGAATCGTTTAAGTATCTGGGAGAACACATCCACACAAACGGTCTGGATAAGCCCGGGATAGAGGAAAGAATGCGGAAGATGTGGAACGCATTTAGGACAACACGAAGCGTATACAGCAAGAAGTGCATCTCCAAAAATGCTAAGAAGCGATACTATCACACGGTAATCCAACCCGAAGCACTGTACGCCAGTGAAACGCTGCTTCTCAATAGGGGCCTCAGGAAGATTGAGGGATTGGACAGGAAGATAATACGGAAGATAATGGGGGGCAGGATGACCACGGAGGGATGGAGACTGCAGCACAACCAAGACGTGTATAAATTCTCAGAGAGCATCGTCTCACGGATGAGGAAGCGCAGACTGGCATTCTTTGGGCATCTCAGCAGGATGAGTGACAATAGATTGGTCAAACAGGTATTCGACTTTGTGAACCGGGGAAAGAAGAACTACACATGGGCCAAGGAAACTAAACTGGATCTGGAACAGATAGGATTAACACCGCGGGACGCACAGGACAGAGAGCACTATAGAGCAGTGATAAGGAAATCTGGGGCGATCGAGAGCCGGAGGATACGCCGGGGAAATGGCGGCGAATGGTCAGAGGAAAGGAGACACCAACAAAGCGCGAGAATGAAGGCGTTATGGGCCGAACGCAAGGGAAGCTGGCAAATACAGTAGGCCAGAGGAACAACTTGGTAACGTGATCCATAGTAGGTCAATTCGTGACAAAAAAAATAAAAAACGTTAGAAATAAACAAAAAACTAATTCAATAAACATAACCTAATTTTAATCATGAGTGAAAGACGCAAAATGAAAATCAACCTCAGTTTAGTTTAAAAATACGGAAAATCACTCTTTCACGCTAAACTAGGCTCTGTAGACAAAAATGCGTTAAATAAAAGTTGTAAATCTTTTAATTTCCTATAAATTTAATTGTATACACTTTTGTCGTAAAATGCATACTAAGGCTGAAATCGTAAAAAATCAATTTTTCACACGTTTTCGTGAGAAAAAACAGAAACTCGCTAATTACCGCTAAACTAAGCGTTATACAAAAAAATGTTCGAAATAAAAGTTGTAGGATTTTAAATTCTCTATATTTTTTATTATATAAATTTTTGCGCTATAATACATTTAAAGCCGTAATCTTAAAAAAAAAAACACTTTTTTTATGTAAAAACAGCCTCATCAAGAATTTCAGCAAACATGGAGCGTACTTGTAGAGAATAAAAAATTTAGTGAACCAGGCGATTTTAAAAAAAATCGTAGGACCAGTTTTTGAGAAAATCGCAAAAAAGTGAAAAATTACATGAATAAACTACTACTTCCGGTGGACCGATTTTGATGAAAATGTTCGTGTCGGATCCGGTAGTGGTATGTAACTTAAGTTTCAAGTTCGTACGATGTTCCGTTTTTGAGATATTTTGTATAGGCCTACACAGATACACACACACACACACACACAGACTCGCTAAAAACATTTTTTTTGGGTTCAGGGGGTCTGAAAACGTGTAGATCCGGTGAATTCTCGATTTCTTAAAATCGACATGAAACAATACTTTCCTTCCTATATATTCTTATAGGCAAGAGAAAGTAAAAATCAATGCGTTGTAACATATTGACAATTTTATTAGTATTATAATAATACTAAACATTACAAATTAAATAATTGTTATTTTAGAAAATTTATAACGAATCTACATTAAAATTAATTTTTCTTTCCATATTTCACTTTCTCTTGCCTATATGAATGTATAGGAAGGAAAGTATTGTTTTCATGTGGATTTTAAGAAATCATGTTTTCACCGGATCTACACGTTTGTAGACCCCCTGAACCCAAAAAACATGTTTTTAGCGATTGATCTGTGTGTGTGTAAGAACAGAATATCTCAAGAACGGAACATGTGTAAGAACAAAATATCTCAAGAACGGAACATCATACGAAAATGAAACTTAAGTTACATATCACTAGAAGACCCGACACGAACATTTTATCAATATCGCTCAACCGGAAGTAGTAGTTTATTCGTGTAATTTTTAACTATTTTACAATTTTCTCAAAAACGGCTCCTACGATTTTTAAAACAATCGCCTCATTTACTACATTTTTATGTTCTACAAGATAGGGTAGGGGCCATATCTGCCGAAATTCATGGGGAGGCTGTTCTCTCGTAGCCAAAAACGGTTTTTTAACAGTTCAGCCTTAATATTCATTTTAGCGCAAAAGTGTATATTATAAAAGTTGTAGGAAATTTGGAAATCTACAACTTTTATTACATACATTTCCTTGTATAACGCTTAGTTTAAAGGTGATTAGTGACTTTCTGTTTTTTTTTCATGAAAAGTCTAAAAAATGGATTTTTTAAGATTTCGGCCTTAGTAAGAATTTTACGACATACGCCTAAATAATAAAATTTATAGGAAATTAAAATATCTACAATTTTTATTTATGGCATTTTTCTTTACAGAGCCTAGTTTAATGTGAAAGAGTGATTTTCCGCATTTTTAAGCCAAACTGAGTTTGATTTCACTCATGATTAAAATTAGGTTATGTTTATTGAGGTTAGTTTTTTGTTTATTTCTATTGTTAGGTTATATTGTTAATTTTGTTTTGACAAGCGAAAGTTATGTATTCTTGTACATTTCTGTACTCGGCTTTTTATTTTTCTGATGCAGCGAATAAAATCCTGTCTTCCTATAAAACAGAAGATAACCAAATTCATCGACAATTTAAGTCACAAAATTAACTACATGCAAGATCATGAAAACTAAAGTAAAAAAATCTGGTGTGAAACACTCACACAACTTTCTCTTGCCAATGCAAATAATTAACAATATAACCTAACATTAGTAATAAAACATTAGAAATGTTTTGAACAAAAAACTAACCTTTAAAAACATAACCTTACATTAATCATAAGTGAAAGACGCAAAATGAAAATCAACCTCAGTTTGGCTTACAAATACGGAAAAATACTCTTTCACGCTAAACTACTCTCGGTAGAGAAAAATGTGCTAATAAAAGTTGTAGATCTTTTAATTTACTATAAATTTAATTATATAGACTTGTGTCGTAAAATGCATACTAAGGCTAAAATCTTTAAAAAATCAATTTTTCACACGTTTTCGTGGAAAAAAACCAGAAAATCGCTAATTACCGCTAAACTAAGCGTTATACAAAACAATGCTTGAACTAAAAGTTGAAGGATTTTAAAATTCTACAACTTTTATTATATCCATTTTTGCGCTAAAATGAATATTAAAGTCGCAATCTTAAAAAAACAATTTTTTTTCAAGAAAACAGCCTCACCAAGAATTTCAGCAGACATAGCACCTACCCTATCTTGTAAAGCATAAAAAATTAGTAAATGAGGCGATTTTTTAAAAAAAAGTGGGAGCCGTTTTTGGGAAACTCGCAAAAACGTGTAAAATTACACGAATAAACTACTACTTCCGGTTGACTGATTTTGATGAAAATGTTCGTGTCGGGTCCTCTAGTGGTATCTAACTTAGGTTTCAAGTTCGTATAATGCTCCGTTCTTGAGATATTCTGTACACACACCCACACACAGACCAATCGCTAAAAACTTGTTTTTTGGGTTCAGGGGGTCTGAAAACGTGTAAATCCGGTGAAAACTCGATTTCGAAAAATCGACATGAAAACAATACTTTTCTTACTATATATTTATATAGGCAAGAGAAAGTAAAGAACTTATAAACAATTAATAAAACTTGCAAAATTACTTTCTGCTTATAAGAATCGTTGTTACAATTTGTTATTGTCGGTCCTACCCACGTTGCAAGAAAACATCTCATTGTCACCCCCGCATTTCTACAGACCCACATAATACAATGTAAAAAGTCATTACATTTCTTAGAACCTCATTTTGTTGTTTACAAAAACAAGAAAAAACCGTGCAACTGACAATTTTATACATATAAACGCCCACCACAAATATTACTTCAACCGTGTGTACTTTTGTAAGAATGTTTTATATTTTTCCTTCAAAAAGTAGTACAGATAACCAACATTACATTACTGTTTACAGGAGGAGTATACCTACAGAAAATGTTTTTGTTCTGTAAATTACTGTAAAACTTTTTGTGTGCATGAAATAAATTTATTATTTTTATTTAATTCAGAATAAAACTCTGGTGTGAAACACTCACACGACTTTCTCTTGCAACTGCAAATAAAGAACAATATAACCTAATATTAGAAATGTTTTGCACAATAAACTAACCTCAAAAGAAATAACCTTATTTTAATCATAAGTGAAAGATGCAAAATGAAAATCAACCTCATTTTGGCTTAAAAATACGGAAAACAACTCTTTCACTCTAAACTACCCTCAGTAGAGAAAAATGTTCTAAATAAAAGTTGTAGATCTTTTAATTTGCTATAAATTTAAATGTATGCACTTTTGTCGTAAAATGCATACTTACGCTGAAATCTTAAAAAAATAAATTTTTTTACTCGTTTTCGTGAGAAAAAAAACAGAAAATTGCTAATTACCGCTAAACTAAGCGTTATACAAAACAATGCTTAAATTAAAAGTTGTAGGATTTTAAAATCTCTACAACTTTAATTATTTAATTTTTGTGCTAAAATGAATATTAAAGTCGCAATCTTAAAAAAAACTAGTGTTTTGCGTGAAAACAGCCTCTCCAAGAATTTCAGCAGACATAGCACCTACCCTATCTTGTAGAGAATAAAATAATTAGTAAATGAGGCGATTTTAAGAAAACTAGTAGGAGCAGTTTTTGAAAAAATCGCAAAAAAGTGAAAAATTACGCGAATAAACTACTACTTCCGGTTGACCGATTTTGATGAAAATGTTTGTGTCGGGTCTGGTAGTGGTATGTAACTTAAGTTTCAAGTTTCAAGTTCGTACAATGTTCCGTTTTTGGGATATTCTGTTCACACACACACACACACACACACACACACACAGACCAATCGCTAAAAACATGTTTTTTGGGTTCAGGGGGTCTGAAAACATGTAAACCCGGTGAAAATTCGATTTCAAAAAATCGACATGAAAACAATACTTTCCTTCCCATATATTCATATTAGCAAGAGAAAGTAAAAAATAATTCAACAATTTACCGTCATCCCCTAAAGTCATGGTAGGGGTTGAAAAACAGCCATTAGTTTCAGAAATCATATCTTGAGTGTATGTATGGCTAATTTACTTAAAATCAGTGTCAAAGGAAATATCTTATTTTAGAACACTATGTATTATAGTATTTCTCCCCTTTCGACCAACGCTTCCCATCAAGACGACCACTGCTTAACTGGCCCTTTCCAGGGCCACCAAAAATTAAAGATTTTAACTTGCCACTTAATGTCACCATCCGGTGACATACTGATAAAGCAAATGGTAAGAAGGATAGATGTGGTCCTCGGTTCGAATCCCACTCAGGCACGGCATATTTTCATATGTTACAAATAAAAAATCATTTCATTCTCATTACACACAGTTACACCCCAACGTCATCACTAATGACCTTGCAGTTGATGCGACGTTAAATAAAAAAAAAAAAGAAGGATAGATGAAGGTGAATGATGAAAAAATGCCAGTCCTGACTGTGAATCCAACCCAGGACTTCGGTTGGGATGTGAAGGGGTGCATGGTAACCCTATTTAGCCTACTAACTGCATTTGAATGCCTTTGATAACCATATTACTGTTAAGTCATGTTGGGGAGTACTTACTTACTTAAATGCTAACCTTTACATAACATGGAAATGACATCATGTAACTGTCAAGTCACTACCATATCATTTTGGTGAGTGCTCCCTGTAAATTCAATTTATGTAACAAACAATAAGTCAATGGAAATTCAATTGTAACTTATCGTTTATTTTTTTAAATATAGGGTGATTCAAAAAGAGCACCGGTTTTGATATATCAAATTAAGAGATTTATTTTATTGAAAAACTGAAAATAAATACATCAACAAGTTCATCTTACCTTCCGATTTCATGTATGAAAAATGATGTCATGCATGTGTCCTCCTCTACTGCGCTGGCACGCATCAACTCTGTCCATGAAATTGGATATTACTGCACGACAAGTTTCGACTTCCATTTGCCCGATAACCCGTCGAATTTCCTCCTACAAGTCATTGATGTTTCGGGGTTTATTGGCATACACCAATGACTTCAGATGACCCCAAAGATGAAAGTCACAAGGCGTCAAGTCACACGACCTTGGTGGCCATTGATGGTCGGAATTACGAGAAATGATGCGATTCTGGAACCGTTCACGGAGCAACAACATTGTTTCTCGTGCAGAAAATGAATTTTATACGGGTGATATTGGAGATCGTACCGAAGAATTCTCCGTACAGAAGAACATCGTAAACCCAATTGTTGAGAACGGCGACGTATTGATTTTGCTGGGCTAACAGCCACACTGTCACGAACCAACGCAACGTTCTGCTCAGTTCGGCCAGAACGACGACGTCCAGAACTTTTAAGGTCGACTGTTGAACCCGTCTCAAAAAACTTTTTCATGAGCCTGCGAACTGTTGATTCATTCGGTGCTTCATTACGTCCTAGAGTACCGCGAAGTCGCTTGACAGTAGCCGCATAACTCTCTCCACTCTGGTAAAATGTTTTGACGATTAACACTCGTTGTGCAATAGTAAACGTCTCCATGGTTAGACACAGACTGCGAGAGTCCTACACTGCGAACAAGAGAAACTACAACTGAATCGTCAATCGGAATGTTTTCCGAAATAGAAATGAGGTCTAACAATGTTGCCAACCGATAAACAAAAATTTACCAGCCGTTTAAAAACCAGCGCTCTTTTTGAATCACCCGTTATTTTGAATGCAACTGTTACCTCAACTTGGCCTATTTATTTTTATTATATAGAAAATGTTTCTTTTTTTAAAGTCCTTCCATTAGATTTCTAGTAATAATAATTTTTATTTTCTTTCTTAAACTTTTTACAAAAACTTTCATCTTGATTAACTGCTATTATTATATTTTTTTAACACAGACAATAAACATTTTAATAAATAAATTATTATAACAATTTTAAAATATAATAAAAATTAATCAATTAATTTAATATAATACCATAAAAAAACATAATATTAATCAAATAAAAAATTGAAACATAGAACTTATTATACAAAAACATTAACAGCTGATATTAAATAAGAAACAATGAATTTTTTTTTTAATTCCTAACACGGGTACGTTGCAATCTATTCAATTTAGAACAATAAGCAACCTTATGACCCAATGAGATGAAAATGATATGTACAGTAGTGTCAATAATTCGGACGTCAAAAATCCGGATTCAATTCTGGCGAAAAATGGGAATTAATTTATCGTAAGTTAAAAGTGTCCAATATGTCTTTTAAAGCATTGTCTATTGCACAAATTATATTAATTGTCTTAAATCAAAATAATAAGAGTCCTTTGATTACAATATGGCGCCAAAGCTTATTATATATCACTCTTTTATATGTACAATTACAAATTTTGTTAAATAAAAATTAGTTCTTTATACCTCGTATTTTGTAGTTTTACTTACCCGCTTCACATTTCTGTTAACAAATCATGTAAAATATAGTCGAATTTAGCTACTGTACTTTTCTTACTTTGAAGATGTCTAGTGGCAATTTTATCGGGTGTTTCGATAATCCGGATAATTTGATAATCCGGATGGCGTCCGGTCCCAATTAATCCGGATTATTGACGCTCTACTGTATATGACATATAAATCAGGTGTACTCTTGTACAGACTCAGGATGATCAATCCTGAGTAAGTATGGTTAATTTAACCAAACCATCAAAGTACACTAGTAACCACAGTCTAGTATTCAAATTCATATAAAAGTAACTACCTTTACTAGGACTTGAACCAAGGAACCTTTGTCTCCGTAAATCAGCTGTCAAACAGCTGACATACGGCGATGACTTTACCACTAGACCAACTCGGTGGCTAATCATTAAGTGTTGCAATCTGTTCAATTTAGAAATAATAAGCAACCCTATGAACCAATGGGATGACATAAATAACATGTAAATGAGGTGCAGTCACCTACAGACTCGGGCTGACCATTCCTGAGAGAGTATGGTTAATTGAACCTTAACACCAAAGTACACCACTGTCTAGTATTCAAAAGTGTATAAAAGTAACTACCTTTACTAGGATTTGAACCAGTAATCTTCATCTTTGAAAATTAGCTGACTCGACTTTACCACTAGACTAACCTGGTGGGTCAACATAAATAATATAAATAACAAATTTAAGCTCATTTAAAAAAAGTTGGCTTTAAAAAAAGCTCATTTTGACCCACCGGGTTGGTCTAGAGGTAAAGTCATTGCTGTGAGTCAGCTATTTAACAGCTGATTTTGGAGACGAAGGTTCCTGGTTCAAATCCGAGTAAAGGTAGTTACTTTTACTAGGATTTGAATACTAGACAGTGGTTTGCCGGTGTAATTTGATGGTTGGGGTTCAATTAACCATACTCTCTCAGGAATGGTCGACCTGGGTCTGTACAAGACTACACCTTATTTACACGTCATACACATCATCCTCATCTCATTGGGTCATGGGGTTGCTTATTGTTCTGAATTGAACAGATTGCAACGCACACATATTAGGAATTAAAAAAAAAATTAAAAAAGTAACATCTAACTTACGTAAACACATAACCATATCAAATATACGAAGAACAAGTTCTGCATTCCTCCGTACCTCATATTAAAGCCTGTATTCACAAAGTACAGTTAAATTCACTTGTAATGAAAATCTGATGCTAACATGTGGAAATAGAAAATTCGGTTGGTTTTATAATATGTTATTAATTAACACATTGCAAAGTCTGATATAAAGAACATGGAATCCAGTTGTAATGAACCAATCACTTTTCTTAAAATAATAACAATAGACAAATATATTCTCTGTGAAATGAGAAACTAACAGTTTTACCATAAGTACTTTTTGTTTAATTTTGGGAATCATCACTATGGTTTCTTTGTAAGTACTGTGAATACTTAAAAGAGTTGTATCAACATTTTCAGTCATTAGTGACTACTGCCTGTCTATAACTTGCTGGCCTCCCGCAGAGAGGAGCAGAATTGGCCCGCTAATAGCCTTCTCAATAACATTTGATTATGTTTTTTTTTTTTTTTTTTTTTTTTTTTTGCGCCCTGGAGACTTCAGGAGGAGTATAGGACATGTCGTCAGATGTAACACCTGAAATACATATAAGAAACACACTATGTATCACTACTATCAAGAAAGAAATTCTTGTACGCTATAAAAAGTTTCACCGATCAAGTAATTTTTAAAATTTTTTTTAAAGGAATTTAAATCCTCACAACACTTTAAAGATTTAAAAAAAAAAAAAAAAAAAAAAAAAAAAAAAAAAAAAAAAAAAAAATTTAAAGATTGGGGTAATTTATTTATGAATTTTCTCCCAGCAAAAGTAGGTTTTTGTTCAAACAATTTTGTGGAGTGATTAGCCACATAATAATCATTCCTGTTTCTCGTGTTATGATTGTGAACATTGAAATTCTGCATAAAATTATTTTGCCTAACATACATAATCACCTCAAAAATGTAGAGACAGGGAACTGTAAGCAATTTAAGCTCCTTAAATAGTGGCCTGCATGAGGTTAGCTGGTTAGCTCCCACCATACACCTAATAGCTTTCTTTTGAATTTTAAAAACCCTATTCATATTACCCATGCTAGAATTACCCCATACTAAAATACCATACCGGATATGAGACAGAATGAGGCCATGATAAGCTGCCATTAGTAATTTTTTATCATTTAATCTGGCGATTTGTTTTAGTGCAAATACCCCAGATGATATTTTACTACAAACTTGATTGATATAGAAGTCCCAAGACAAAGATCTATCTAGAGATACGCCCAGGAACTTCACTGTTTCTACATGCTCTAAACTATTATTATGAATAAATACATCCACTTCTCTACTTTCTTTAACGTTATGTTTATTTTTGAACTGCAAGTACTGACACTTTTTCCCATTAACTGTTAATAACATTTGATTCAAGAACTGCACTACGGACTCTATGTTAACATGTGTATTTACTTCAAGAGCATCTACCAGTGAACTGTTACTGATTACTGAAGTATCATCAGCAAACAACAAAGCTCTGCCATTAGATATGACTTCTGGTAACCTATTAATGTACAATAGAAACAGAATTGGACCTAAAACTGACCCCTGTGGAACGCCTGCTTTGACTTCAAGCTTTCCAGATACAACTTTTGTAAGTTTCCCTCTAACAACCCTAGTTAACTCCACACACTGTAATCTATTAATAAGGTAAGATTGAAACCATTTCAACTCTACATCCCTAACGCCTAATGACTCTAGTGTTTTCAATAAAATTTCATGATCAACACAATCGAAAGCTTTACTCAGATCCAGAAACACTGCCAATGCTTTCTCCCCGGCGTCCAATATATCAACTACTTGCTCCACAAGTGAAACAATTGCAGTTTTAGTTGATCTACCTTTTTGGAAACCATGCTGATCCTCTGAGATGATTAGGTTTTCAGTCAAGAAACTGATTAACCTAATAAATACTACCTTTTCAAAAATTTTACTGATTGTGTTTAAAATACTTATGGGTCTATAATTTTCAACTAACTGGCTATCTCCATTCTTAAATATAGGCAATATTTTTGCCTCCTTCAGTTTGTTTGGAAATACACCTGCTTCAAGTGAGAAGTTAATCAAATGAAGGAGAGGAGTAATTAAAAGATGTTTACATTCTTTAACAATTATACTAGAAATCCCATCTAACCCACATGTTTTCTTACTTTTCAAACTATCAATAACTGATTCTAATTCCTCCCTTGAAACTAGGCTAAATAAGAATTGATTAACTACCTTGTTACCTTTTGGATCATAACATCCCACTGTTTCCCTAATCTGTTGTTTAAGTTTTAAAGCTACTTCCTGGTAATATTTGTTAAAATAATTACAAATTTCTATACCATTCTCTATAAGTTCATTGTTTTTGTTAACAATATTAGGTATGTCAGTAAAACTTTTGTTGCTAACTACACCTCGATTCTTATTAATTATTTCCCATATTGCTGAGTTTAGATTTGGTGAATTATGAAGAACTTCAGCAGTTTTTTTACATTTAGCTCTCTGGACTTCTCTGGCATAATGTTTTTTAATAGTTTTGTACCTTTGTTCATTAAAGGTAGTCCTATGTGAAAGAAAATCTGAGTATGCATCTCTAACTTCAGACCTCATTTGCAAAATTTCCCCTGTGACCCACTCATCTGTTTCACTGGCAATATTTTTTACATCTTTCTTTTTAATTGGACAATTATTATTATAATGAAATTTTAATGTCTCAATAAAATTATGATATTTTTGATTAATGTCAGATGAATTGAAAACCGTCTTCCAATCCTCTTTGGCTAAACTATGTAACAAACAATTAATATTCCCTTGGTCTTCCTGCCTAAATTCTTTAATATTTTTTTGATTTGGGACATGACTACCTAAATCCTGAATCTCTAATACTTGGTAGCCGTGATCAGAGAGCTCTGAACCCCTTAACCTAACCTGACAACTCTCCATATTTGTTAAAATATTATCTATTATGGTTTGTGAGTGAGTAGTAATTCTTGTATAACCTTTAACTTTTATATCAAGATTGTTCATCTCCACAATATCCCTAAACTCTTCAGCCATTTTATTTTCAACAGCAAGATTTACATTAAAATCACCCAAAACTACCACTTTTATGTATCGTTCTGTTAAAACTTCCAGTAGTTCACTGAACGATGAACAAAACTGACCCCAATCACCATTAGGGGATCTATAGACACCCACCACAACCATCTTTCCCCTCTTTTCTAACCTAACTTCTACCCCAGCCACTTCAATAACCATTTCCCGAGAAAACCGTTCTAGATAAGGTAAATTACGAGTGTCAAGTTTCTTACTTGAATTAGCTAATATACAAACCCCCCCACTTTTGTGCATTTTCCTACAATATGAAGCAATAATAGAAAACCCTGAAAAGTTTATTAGTGACATCTCATTACATTTTAAACCGTGTTCAGTAAATACCACCATATCTGGGTTCTCAGAACTTAAAAATATATCTAACCTGTCTATTTTATTACTTAAATATTGAATATTTTGATGTAAAATAGAGAAGTGGGATGCATTATTTTCCTGATTGTTTTGGTTATCTACAACTGTGTTGACTCCAATTATGGAAGCTGGTCGCAGCCTATTTACTAACCTGAGATCATGTAAACCTAACCTACCGTTACTGTAATTAAAAACCTGTGATCTCCTCTTCAGTTGCGTTTCACCAATAAAACCTAACCTTATATTTCCTATCTCTTTATCCCTTGTTTCAGCCAACTCATTAAAAAAGACTCTTTAGCTTTTAATTTGTCAGGGAGTTTACAAGTGACGAGGGATGCTAACCTATCACACAACACGTTTTTACCAGACTGATTCAATGTACTGCTACAGGGTGATTCATTTAAAAGTAGCCCGCTGCATTTAACAGCGGCCTTCGGCACTCAATTGGCTTCAAATAGTAAATAAAGAAATATAATTACTTAATACATAATTTTACATATTTATTTAATATTTATGTACAAATTTCAACTTCACCTTTACAGTAGATGCTGAAAGTGGTGTCCTTGAACGCTTACACATTTTTGTGCTCGTTCAATGTTATTAATGCACACACGACGCAATACGGAAACGTCTATAGCTTGAATGGCTGCCACGATGTTATTCTTTAGCTCATGTATACTGCAGGGTATTGTTTGGTAAACAGTTCCTTTTAAATAACCCCATAGAAAAAAATTGCACATATTCAAATCGGGTGAACTAGGAGGTCACAAATCTTTACTAACAACTTGCATGGGAAAAGCCTGATTGATATGAGGTAGGAACTGGCGAGACGTGTGACATGTTGCACCATCTTACTGGAAAAAAATTGTACTCACGTTCATCGTGACAGCACTGATCACATCGTGATCAGTGCTGCCAATACAGCATATGAAAATTACTTGAGCGGCGGGCCTTTTAAATGAATCACCCGGTACTAACTAGTACACTGGACTTCTTAGTACATAATGAAGTGTTATTGAGAAGGCTAGTAGCGGGCCAATTCTGCTCCTCTCTACGGGAGACCATCAAGTTATAGACAGACAGTAATTTTTGTTTTCTCTACATTAGTACGTTGGGAAGTCATCGATAAATTGTAGTATCATCCTGATTGCCTCAGCCCTGACCTACTGGGAATCGAACCAGCGACGTTTTTTGCCTAGAACAGTTGATAACTAAACATCGCTAATCGTTCAGCGGCGGAGGTGGTGTAAAATATTTTATTCATGATTTTTTTACTTAAAGTATTTAAGACTAATATTCATTAGTCTGGTAATTGGATGGGGGTGTAAGATAATACAATAGATAGATGCTACATAGATATCGCAGCGTATAGGTTCATTCAATTATAACGAACATACGAACAAATATACCTGGTCCCTTGAGGTTCGTTGTAACCGAATTTTACTGTATTTTTTAAAAAAAAACAAGCTAAGTATGAGTTTTACAGATTATAAAATTAAATTATGTATTATATAAAATCAAAGTATTATTATAAAAAGTATGCCGGCCGCAGTTCGCAGTTCGAATCCCACTCAGGCACGGCATATTTTCATACGTTACAAAAAATCATTTCATCCTCCATTGTACAATAGTTACACCCCAACGTCGTCAATAATGACCGTTGTAGTTGACGTGACATCAAATAAATAAATTTTAAAAAAAATTTAAAGTATATTTTTTATGTGACAATAATGGTTTGTTTATTATGTCTATTAATACATTTCATAAAGAGGTGATAAAACTGATAATCATAGTGATTTGATGGGCCACAATAGAGACAGAAAAAAACACTTTCATTATATTAAAGATTCTTAGAGATCATCTAACTAATAAAGTTAAAGTCTTAACTAAATTAATAGGGCCTACCTACAGCAAGGTAATGATCATTAAGCTGAATGCATATAGATAAAGGTTTAATACTTCACCTTTCTACTTTTCTAAATTAACTTACAGGAAAACTATTTCTGAATAATATTAATTACACAAGATGACCTCTTAAAAAATCAACAATACACTACATTTTGATTAAAAAAAATATATAAATAAAAATCCAATTATTATTCAAAGTTGTTGTTGTTTAGGTCAACAGCCGAAAGGCTGGTTTGAACCTATAGAGGTTTTACTAAGTAAAACGAGAAATGAGGTGGTTTACCATGCCTTCCTCACTGAATGGAAAAGTACACTTATCAACATACCAGGGCCTCTGAAAAGCACATATTGTCCACTCTGCAAATGACACCTTCACTTCATTCACCACAGGGTCTGGCTGGATAATGAAATTTATTATTTTCAGAGGAGATAACTCTGATTAGTGTCTATAACACCTCTTCATTATTTAGCCTTTATAATAAAAAAAAAAATTACAAAATTCTCCGGTTTCGACCGGAAGTGGCCCAAAGGTGGAAGTCAAGAAATCAAAGTCGGAATTTGGAAACAAAAATGTCATTCAATGCCTCTTAAGGAGAAGATATAGAAATACCTAATGGTTTTTGCCGTAAGTCAAAGGTAAGCCTTTTTAAAAATTACCATCATCCATGAGATGCATCTCATGAAAGGGATTTTGGTATCTAACTTAACCCTTTTAGTGCCGGGGGCCGATCGAATCGGCCGCGGATGCATATGCGAGAAGTGCCATGGCCGATTGGATCGGCCAACAAAAGTTTTCTGCTTGTAGTTCCTACAAATACTAACAGATGGTATTTTTGTTAACATAGCTGGATTCCTCATTCTTTTAGCTTTAAAATGATTATATAATATTAACCTCTTTGGATAACGCATGATTGATATATTATGGAATAGTGAGAACATGTTTCGACTATTGAGTTTGTTGGATTGTGGTTTCTTTATGTTTACCATAACCTCGTTTAGACAAAGTGTTCTAGTGTTTTGCAAACTAATTTCTTGTTATTATTAGTACATTTTGTGTTTTTGAAAAGTTTTTTGGTAGAATATACTTTATTATTTACAGAAACTTTTGTAGTTTTATTTTTCGGTAATCGTTATTATAATAGATTTGCTTAGTTTGTGTAAACTTTTGCGGTAATTTGAAACTATTATCACTGTGTTTAGTCTATGATATTTTGATTTTTGATTAACTTTACATTTATTTTCATAATAATATATTGTTTTATTAGTTTTCTGTGGTTTGTTTCAAATATGTCATTCATTGTTAATAAACCGGGAGTCAACAATGACAGACTACGTAATTTATTTGAGAAAAGTTTGCGTTTCAAACGGAACAATGTCTGGGTTTTTCTTCTATAAGAACTCCAAATTTGGAGCAGTAACTTAATTTTTATACCAAATTGAAGAAAATTTTCTACTGTATATAACAGCTAATTAAATATACAAACCAAATATTGTGATATTGATGTTTGTATTTAATCATAAACTTAAGTTTTTTTAATATATGAATTACAAAACATTGTTTGTGTATTTTTTAAAAATTTTTATGTAAAAACTTATCAAAATCAATACAATATTCAGAATCAGCACATTAAACTTAGGATAAGTACCAATTTTCATAACAATAGCTTGAATAGATAAGTAGAAAAGTAGGTGTACGTGAATGTACGAGGCGTGTTCAGAAAGTAAGTACCGTTTCATTCCACTGCCGCCATAGCGCTGCAACCGGTGTTCCGCGCATGCGCACTAGTCGTCCTTGTTCACTGGCTATCGACTCACACCATTGCAGTTGTTCTACGTTGTGTTTTCCGTTTTCTCTGAACGTTTTAAATGTTTAAGACAATTAGTGATCTTGCCGATTGTGAGATTCGTTCTGTAATAAGATTTTTGAACGCAAGGAATGTGAAACTGGCTGAAATTTATCGTCAACTTCGAGATGTTTATGGGGAAGACGTGATGAGTGAAGGAATGGTGAGAAAGTGGGTTAGAATGTTCAATGGCGGTCGAAAAAATGTGCATGATGAGAATCGGAGCGGTCGGCCTTCTCTCGTCACTGATGATCTGGTAAGGGCAGTTGACAAAAAATCCAAGAGAACAGACGTTTCACTATGGCAACGCTATCTGATGATTTCCAACAAATTTCACGCACTCTTTTGTGCGAAATTGTTACAGACCGCTTAGGTTATCGCAAGCTGTGTTCCCGATGGGTTCCAAAAGTGAAAACTGCCGTGGAGTCGTGGCTACATTTGTTGGCGGGAACCTTCTACGAAGAGGGTATAGACAAATTGATCACCCACTACGACAAGTGTTTGAACATCGGTGGAAACTATGTCGAAAAATAGTTTAAGGTTTGGGCTTTCATGTAGAAATAAAATTGTTTTAGTGGGTTTTTTTAAACGGTACTTACTTTCTGAACACGCCTCGTATGTCAAAAACGTAAAAACTGACATGGCCTTTTAGCAAATTCTGTCATTTAGGCCTCAGCACTAAAAAGTTAAGTTCAAAACATTTCAAAGGAAAAGGATTTTGTTTACACAAACACACACAAAAACTTCATATATGGCAAGAGAAAGTAAAAAAATAATAAAATATTATTAATATGATAAACTTACTTTATTTATATAACTTAAAATTACTTAATACAAAAATCACATAATACGTAATCAAAAACAGAAGAAATAATCAAGTTACAATTATAATAACAATATTATATAATCCTAATATAATTATCTATTATATATCTATAGATCTTAATAAACTGTTCAATGTAAACAATAACAATACTAATAATACTATGAAAAAATAGTTGTATCAATCCATTTGTGCAACAATTATATGCTTTTATTACATAACTAATGTGTGAAAAATTGTCATTAACATGCCAGTCAAAAAATCTAATTGACTAACTACTACTGTTTTGAACACATTTTATTTATTATATTGTTATTTAATTATTATAGAACTACCATTAAACTTTCAAAAATATATTGTAAAAAATCTGCAGGGTGTGATGATTTGATTACTTTAAAAATAAAATTATAAAAAAAATAATTTGACATTAATATTCTTAACAATATTTTTGATTTGTTACCCTTATTGGCACCCTGTTGAATGACTTATTTGGTAAATTTCACCCTGCATTTAATTATATTAAAGACAAATAAATATTTATTTGATTAATTAATACTAAAAAAAAATGTTTAAAATGTTTGTTGCACATGTCATGGGAATATTCATGTCAAATGCAGTCAATTAGTTTGATCGTATGTTATGTATTTACAAGAAAATGAATGATCAAAAGTAAATAAGGGGTAAAGAAATAATATTAAAGAAAAAAAGATCATAGATTATAAAATATCTACGAGATCACGAAATTAAACTACAGGATAACTTGCAGCAGATGCGATACCGCAGTTATTATCACGGTTGCGAGCCATTTTAATGTAACCGTTTTCACCCCAGTGCCTTCCCCATGAATTTTTGACTAACCAATAATCTTCACCTTCTTCTGTACTTCCATAACCAACAACAAGAACTCCGTGGTCTAAGCTTTCTGCGCTGCATTCTGGTTCATAATAAACTCCTGCATAACAAAAAAAAATTACTTTTGATACAATGATCAACAATCATTATCAGAATAAAATTCCATTTTTCCATTTACATTTTTTGTGTAAGATGGAAAGACTAATTAGGCCCACTACGCACTATTGATCAGTCACTAGCGACTACGAGATTAAAAGATTATATGCACAAATATGCAGTTGGGTTGTGACAACCAAGAAGTCGCTGGTGATCAAAAATACATGAGCGACGCACGAGAGATCAGCTGGTCTTCCGTGTTCTTTTGAACGATACCGACACATTTTTACTTTCTCTTGCCCATATGAATATATAGGAAGGAAAGAATTGTTTTCATGTCGATTTTTTGAAATTGAGTTTTCACCGGATCTACACGTTTTCAGACCCCCTGAACCCAAAAAACATGTTTTTAGCAATTGGTCTCTGTGTGTGTGTGTGTCTGTGTATACAAAATATCTCAAAAACGGAACATCGTATGAACTTGAAACTTAAGTTACATACCACTACCGAACCCGACACAAACATTTTCATCAAAATCGGTCAACCAGAAGTAGTAGTTTATTCGTGTAATTTTCACTTTTTTGCAATTTTCTCAAAAACTGGTCCTATGATTTTTTTTAAAAATCGCCTGGTTTACTCAATTTTTTATTCTCTACAAGATAGGGCAGGCGCCATGTTTGCTGAAATTCTTGGTGAGGCTGTTTTTACGTAAACAAAAGTGTTTTTTTAAGATTACGGCTTTAATATGTTATACCGCAAAAATTTATATAATAAAAAATGTAGAGAATTTAAAATTCTACAACTTTTAATTCAAACATTTTTTTGTATAACGCTTAGTTTAGCGGTAATTAGCAATTTTCTGTTTTTTCTCACGAAAACGTGTGAAAAATCGATTTTTTTAAGATTTCGGCCTTAGTATGCATTTTATGAAAAGAAGTGTGTAATATAATCGAATTTATAAAAAATTAAAAGATCTACAACTTTTATTCAGAGCATTTTTCGCTACAAAGCCTAGTTTAGCGTGAAAGAGTGATTTTCCGTACTTTTAAGGCAAACTGAGATCAATTTTCATTTTGCGTCTTTCATATATGATTAAAATTAGGTTATGTTTATTGAGGTCAGTTTTTTGTTTATTTCTAAGGTTTTATTACTAATGATAGGTTTATTGTTAATTATTTGCACTGGAAAGAGAAAGTTGTGTGAGTGTTTCACACCAGATTTTTAACTTTTGGTCGCCAGTTTGGTCTCTGTATTTTGGTTTCCCAGTTTCTGGTCGCTGTTGACTGGTCAACAGTGGATAATGGGGCTTAGGTGACCTTGTCCCACTGCTCAATTTGGTCTAATCTAAGCAACATTACGTACATAAGTTTGTCTGCTTTTGAAAACGATGTTACAACCGAATACTGAACAGTCAGGTATTTTTACATTACCTTCAATAATTGATGCTCAATACTATGCAATTGAAATAGCTAAAACAGTATTTTAATGAACGTGGATAATTATCTACAAACACGCCAACAACTCAGCACAAAAAAAACCTAAACAACAACAAAATTAACACTTTCAGTTTTATTATAGTGAACTGAGGAAAGAGTTTCTGTTTTAATGTCACAGCAACATGAGCATTGCCATACCCACATATTCTATCCACAATATATAGATATGAGGTGATTTAGAGACGAAAATGCTACATCTGACTGCGAACTAAACCTGGTAAACTCTGACACACAAGCCATTTACACTGACCACAACACCAACACAACCTATTTTTTAAATTACCTATTAAATTCTTGTTTCTGATATTTTTGAAACAATGAATCTCCAATAGTTGGCAAACTTTGACTGTAAAAAAAAATTCTTTTCCAAAAAGAATACTTAACATAACACCAATACCAATGCGAACTAAAGATTGCAGATGATATCTAGCCAATAACAGCCAAGGTTGGGTAAGAGGTTGCCACTTTGCTTTGTCACACTCCAGAAATACGAGGCGTGTTCAGAAAGTAAGTACTGTTTCATTCCACTGCTGCCATAGCGCTGCAATCGGTGTTCCGCGCATGCGCACTAGTCGTCCTTGTTCACTGGCTATCGACTCACACCATTGCAGTTGTTCTACGTTGTGTTTTCCGTTTTCTCTGAATGTTTAAAATGTTTAAGACAATTAGTGATCCCGCCGATTGTGAGATTCGTTCTGTAATAAGATTTTTGAACGCAAGGAATGTGAAACCGGGTGAAATTTATCATCAACTTCGAGATGTTTACTGGGAAGACGTGATGAGTGAAGGAATAGTGAGAAAGTGGGTTAGAATATTCAATGGCCGTCGAACAAATGTGCATGATGAGAATCGGAGCGGTCCGCCTTCTCTCGTCACTGATGATCTGGTAAGGGCAGTTGACGAAAAAATCCAAGAGAACAGACGTTTCACTATGACAACACTATCTGATGATTTCCAACAAATTTCACGCACTCTTTTGTACGAAATTGTTACGGACTGCTTAGGTTATCGCAAGCTGAAGTGAAAACTGCCATGGAGTCGTGGCTACATTCGTTGGTGGGAACCTTCTACGAAAAGGGTATAGACAAATTGATCACCAGCTACGACAAGTGTTTGAACATCGGTGGAAACTATGTCGAAAAAAAATTGTTTTACTTGTTGTTTTTTAAAACGGTACTTACTTTCTGAACACGCCTCGTAAGTTGGGATTCCCTTAAGCTTGACATGAAACCTGCACTAAAATCTTCGTCTCATTTGCTATTTAATTCTTCAACTTATGGATTATAATATTTCAAACATTTTATGTGACCATTCGAGGAGATTGAATCCAAAACGTTTAGTTACATAAACTGTGGTACAGTGATATCACAACACAGCAATACAGAATACGGTTGACAAAAGTCGATTGGCTCTGTGTTTTGTGTCACTATGCTCCGCCTCCATCTGCAGTCTTTAGCTCGTCAAGGTATAGAGCTTTAATCCTCCTGGCCTTTCTTGGGGTGAGAAATTGCTCATTATTTCCGAAACTACAAGATAAAAATCTGGTGTGAAACACTCACACAACTTTCTCTTGCCAATCCAAATAATTAACAATAAACCTAACATTAGTAATAAAACATTAAAAATAAACAAAAAACTAACCTCTACAAACATAACCTTAGTTTAATCATGAGTGAAAGACACAAAATGAAAATCAACCTCAGTTTGACTTAAAAATATGGAAAATCACTCTTTCACGCTAAACTAGGCTCCGTAGAAAATAATGCTCTAAATAAAAGTTGTAGATCGTTTAATTTCCTATAAATTTTATTATATACACTTTTGTCGTAAAATGCATATTAAGGCCGAAATCTTACAAAAAATCGATTTTCACACGTTTTCGTGAGAAAAACAGAAAATTGCTAATTACCGCTAAACTAAGCGTTACACAAAAAAATGTTCGAAATAAAACTTGTAATTCTCTACAACTTTTATGGTACACAATTTTGCGCAAAAATGCATATTAAAGTTGCAATCTTAAAATAAAATTTTTTTTACGTGAAAACAGTTTCACCAAGAATTTCAGCAAACATGGCGTCTACTCTATCTGGTAGAGCATAAAAAATTTAGTAAATTAAGCGATTTTAAAAAAAATTGTAGGACCAGTTTTAGAGAAAATCGCAAAAAAGTGATTACACGAATAAACTACTACTTCCGGTTGACCGATTTTGATGAAAATGTTCGTGTCGGGTCCGGTAGTGGTATGCAACTTAAGTTTCAAGTTTCAAGTACGTACGATGTTCCGTTCTTGAGATATTCTGTTCACACACACAGACCAATCGCTATAAAAATGTTTTTTGGGTTCAGGAGGTCTGAAAATGTGTAGATCCGGTGAAAACTTGATTTCGAAAAATCGACATGAAAACAATACTATCCTTCCTATATATTCATATAGGCAAGAGAAAATAAAAAGAATCTGTTAGGTCTCAATATAAACATCAAGATAAAACCCAGATGCTAAAAGATAAAATCCCATAAAATCAAGAAGCTTTTTATAATTTAACAGCCACCATGACAGACAGTATTTTCTCACTGTGAAACAGATATGATAAATCTGAATGTTTTCCCAATTTTTATTCAATGTAGCCTCACACTATTATTTTAATGTACCTATAGAGACAATCATTGAGTAACTTGACTAATACTTAAAAATCTTTAAGAGAACCAAACGTCTCATATTAGCTGATTTATTTTTTATCGCCAGTTATCTGACATTGAAAATAAAAAAAAAATGTTTGTGAACTAGATGGACAATGAATAAAAGTTTTATCGTACCTGTTTTGTACATTTGGAAGGAAGGTTGTCCTGCATCAATAGCAACAGAGATTGGTCCAATTGCGGCAACAGCATGCTTCAATGCTTCTTCATCGCCTTCTGGCAGGTCAACAAAACCTTTGTCAGATGCACCAGATTCTTTTGGATTGTAACGGCATGTGTCATCCTGCAGAGTAAAATTATTAATTTATAGAAAAGAAAATAAAAATAGGTTGGGAGTAACAGCTGATAAATGATCAGCTGTTACTCCCAACCTACATATTAGTTAATATTTTATGCGGTTAAGAATGTGCGTTCTATGTGCGTCTGTTTTGATTTTAAATAAAGCGAAATTTCAATACCTATTATTCATTTTTTCCTGAGTAATTCACATGAATCTTTTCAGAATTAATTTTTCTACGAATTTATTTAAGAAAAAATACACCTTTATTTACCATTTATGGAAGTAATCTTACGTTAAACACAAATTTTGTTATTTCTTTGCATCAATTCTTGTGTTTTATGTAAGATATCTCTGAAAGTATTCCATTTACAGCTCTGTAATCAATTTTATTTAATTTTTCAGATTAAAAAACATAAGGAACAATAGTATTTGTATCTTTGTAAATATCTTTAACATTTTTATATGGCCTTACTTCACCGAGGGTACTGAGTTCTAGGTGAAATTTTTCGCTAGCCGTAACTCGCTAACTAAGCGTTTTCAGGCATATGTTTATATGAACTTCTTTTCTTATTTTTAGCTACAGAATGTGATCCCAAGAGATTGCAGTAAAGTTTTGAATCACCCTATATAAATAGATTTCACCTGCTATTAATTTTTATGATTTATCAATATTACTAAATAGAAACACTTACTTCAGCTTCATAAGGATATGCTTTTTCTGTATCAAGTCCACGGTTAACCTTGATATAAGTGAACGCTTGATCCATCAAACCACCTTCGCAACCTTGGTTACCATATTTACCAGAGCAATCGATAAGATTCTGTTCACTCAAAGATATCAACCGCTTGAATTTTCTGTAATGTTGACCTTCCAAAGCACCAGTCTGTAAAAAAATTAATTGTAAGTAAAATATCAGTCTTCAAAATTATTCAGTATCATGAAACCAAGTATACATGATAAAGGAAAAATCTGGTGTGAAACACTCACAGAACTTTCTCTTGCCAATGCAAATAATTAGCAATACAACCTAACAATAGTAATAAAACATTAAAAATAAACCAAAAAACTAACCTCAAAACACATAACCTTATTTTAATCATGAGTGAAAGATGCAAAATGAAAATCGACATCAGTTCAGCTTAAAAATACGGTAAATCACTCTTTCACACTAAACTAGGCTCTGTAGAGAAAAATGCTCTTTAAATAAAAGTTGTAGATCATTTTATTTCCGATAAAATTAATTATATACACTTTTGTCGTAAAATGCATTATAAGGCCGAAATCTTAAAAAAATCGATTTTCACTCGTTTTCATGAGAAAAAAACAGAAAATTGCTAATTACCGCTAAACTAAGCGTTACACAAAAAAATTTTAGAAATAAAAGTTGTAGGTTTTTAAATTCTCTACAACTTTTATTATATAAATTTTTGCGCTTAAATGCATATTAAAGCCGTAAACTTAAAAAAACTGAGAAAGAAAATGGTCAGTAAAAAGAAAGAGAATTAAATGGAAACATGAAAGATGAAAAATATCAATGAAGAACATCAAGCGTGAAAAAAATAATATAGAATATTCCTTAGTAGGCTGAAATGATAAAAGAAGAAAATGATAAACTATAAATATAGATTACTTTACAACATAATATTAAGAATATAACTGCGCACTTAAGATAGAACACGTTATCACTTTACTTTCTTTATGTAACTCGCTTACATAAAAAAAAAAAAAACAATAACCTTATATCTAAAAACAAATTAAAAAAAACGATATGTGCTATTGTTTACAAAACAATAATAAATTCCTCATTCCTTTATTTAAACTAGAACGAAATAAATTTCAAATCGATTGCTAAACAAAATTACATAACATATTTAATTTAAATCAAATGCGTAGTATTTTAAAATTTATGAACTGGGAAATTAATCACGGATTTATTTTTATGAAGCCTTGAATTATGAAATTGATAAATCCGATGACTTATACAACAATGTCAAGCATACATAATGTTTCAGATAAATAAAATTATCTTATTCATATTTTATTTATAGTTAAAATAATAAAAAACGGAAATAAAAAAGAATTTATCATAACTGTGTAAAATAATTGACCTCTTTGTATTAATTTATAATCTACACTTGTAATTAGGTTCGGTCAATTAATGATAAACACATGTCAAAATAATTTCTTGGTATAGATAAACACTATTACATCTATACAGAATACAACGCATAAAAAAAACTTTTTTGTAAACGTGAACACTTTTTGGCTAATACACACTAAATATTTTTACTTTCTCTTGGCTAAGTAAATATTTTAAGGGAAGAAAAGCATTGTTTTCATGATGGTTTTTCACCGAATATACACATTTTCAGACCCGCTGAACCCGACAAAACATGTTTTTAGTGATAGGTCTGTGGGAACAAAATATCTCAAGAACAGAATACTGTATGAATTACAATATAGAGTCCTAAGATTTGGAATTTAAGTTAGGTATCACTAGAAGGCCAGACACGAGCATGTTCATCAAAATCGGTCAAACTGAAGTAGTAGTTTATTTGTGTGATTTTTCACTTTTTTGCAATGTTCTCAAAAACGGCTCCAACGATTTTTTTAAAAACTGCCTCATTTAAAACATTTTTTTAAACTCTACAAGCTAGGGTAAGTGCTTTGCCTGCTGAAATTCTTGGGGAGGCTTTGGTCTCATAGAAAAATATTTTTTTCAGATTGCGACCTTAATATGCATTTAAGGCAAACGTGTATACAATCAAAGTTGTAAAACATTTTAAAATCTACAAAATTAATTCCAAACATTTTTTATGTACAACGTTTAGTTTAGCGGCAATTAAAGATTTTGTTTTTTTTTATCAAAGTCTGTAAAAATGGTATTTTTTAAGATTGCGGCCATAGTATGGATTTTACAAAAAAAAAAAAATATGATTATGAAACTTATAGGAAATTAAAAAACATACAACTGTTATTTAAAGCATTTTTCTCTACAGAGCCTACTTTGGAGGCAATTACTGATTTTCAATATTTTTAAGTTCTGCAAAAGTTATTTTCATTTTGCATAAATATTTCAATTTTTTGTATATATAAGTTATATATACTGTAATTATAAAGTAAATACAATAACTAAGTTTTCAAATTTCTGAATTTAAAATGGTAAGAAATACTTGTCATCATCATCTGGTTATAACGTGTTTTTAGTACATTTCATTGTGTAAAAACATAAAAAACCCAATTATTTTTTTTGTGACTATACAAGATATTTTTATTTGCAACTGTATAAAATTAACAACAAGCAAATTTGATAAAAAATCAGATACAAAAAATTTAAAGACATTGAGGAGATCGCTGCCCATTGAGAGTACTCCAACCGTAATCATTAAGTTAGTTCATAATTTTATTATTTACTTAGTTTTATTTTGTTTTTCTTTAATTTTGACGTCTGATGATATCCCTGCTCCAGAGTCGTTTCAGTCTTCATATAGGGGCAGTTGGTAAATCTGGTGTGTGTAAATCAACAATGGCTGGTTTGGACTATTGGGTAATTCTTTTTAAATCGTCTGTATGTGCATAGGAACACAACGTTGATGTATGGGACGTTTAAGTCCAAGTGTAGTGTATCGTTCGTTACGTAAAACGGAGCACTAGTTATCTGTCTTAACAGTTTAGACTGAAAGCATTGTATTTCAAAATGACCGACAGTTTTGCACAACAGTAAATTTGGTTGCTATACATCCAAACGGCTCTAAAGTAACACTTATAAACTAGTAGTTTTAGATGAAGAGGGAGTTAAAGAAGATCTGGAAATCAACGAATACAGTTGTTTACATCTAGCGTCTGAAGTTTTTCACGTTTCGTTAGCATGTTGGTTCCATGTTAGTCTTTTGTCGATGTAGAGACCAAGATACTTTATTCTGTCATGTTGAGGACCAATTACTTAATACTAAATAGTTTTTAAGATACAGTTTGTTGAACATAATGCTGAAAAGTCAGTAAACTCCCTGGTCCTGAAGTAAAAAATCATCCGAATTAGCCGGTCCTATAAGGGTGGTTTTCTGAAAATTTCTTATAATTTTCTTTTAAATAACCTAAAAGATTAATTCAATTTTCTCTCTGGCCTTCAGGCCAGCCCAGTCAGTCAGCTGGTAGTAAGTTGCTATTATTTGTTAAGTAACACCGGTTGGGCAAGTGATTTTGTACGATGACCAGCTGACAGCCATCCGTGAACAAACTCTACTGGGGGGGGGGGGGGTCCCTGTTCAAAATCATACCTTATTCATGTCAAATAATACAGCAAAAGCAGCGATAAAACTGGGTAAACCCACCAGGTTGGTCTAGAGGTAAAGTCGTCGCCAAAATCAGCTGTTAAACAGCTGATTTTCGGAGACGAAGGTTTCTGGTTCAAATCCTAGTAAAGGTAGTTACTTGTACCAGGTTTTGAATAGTAGACAGTGGTTACCGGTGTACTTTGATGGTAGGGGTTTAATTAACCATACTATCTCAGGAATGGTTGGCCTGGGTCTGTACAAGACTACACCTCATTTACAAGTCATACACATCATCCTCATCTCATTGGGACATGGGGTTGCTTATTGTTCTAAATTGAACAGATTGCAACGTACACAAATTAAGAAGAAAAAAAAACTGGGTAGTTGTCAATAATGCACAGTTCCCAATTACAAATAAAAAAAATTTTCTCTCTTTAAAAAAATTTCAGAAAAACTACTCATTATCATAGCGGAAATGATAAAACAATTATTTAACTTATATAAATTAAATTAAATTTTATTAACTATTAAAAATATAATAAATTTCAACTTTATACAGTATTACGATGACCTTTCTTTTATCACCTCATTAATTTCATATGATGCTACACACATGGCTGTCTTAAATTACTACAAATGGTAAAAAAAAAACAAAAACCAGATACAGCTGTGAACATTATAATCATATGGGTAATTTATATTACAATGAAAGAAAATAATATTGACCTATGACATCTACTGTCAACAAAATTTAACAAATTACGTCTATCATAATTCAAATTCTGAGTATAGTAATACGCTTTCTAAACAAAAAATGTATAGTTATCACTCATTGTATAAAAAAAGTACCAAACAAAACATTATTGGAAATCAAAAACTCACCACAGCAATTAAAATCAAACTAGAGAAAGAGAAAGAAAAAATCAATTAACAGTACTGAACTATGAAATTACTTTTTAACCAAATATGATTTACACTTTTATAAAACACTGTAGGTGTACCAAAAAAACTTTTTTTTTTTAGTTTAGTTAAAAGTCGCATTGATAGTTTAGTCATTAGCGGCTATTGCAAGTTTTGGTACTTTAACGGTGGGTTTAAATGGGTTAAAATTTTCAGATCGTAGCCAGGAATCGAACCTGAGACTCTTCACTTTGTAGGCTAGTACTTGTCATTTAAATTTTAGTTATGCCAATAATTCCTCAAAGTCCCACAACATAAATGTTGGGTTGAATCCAATTCAGGCACGGCATATTTTCATACGTTACAAAAAAATCATTTCATCCTTCACCGTCTGCATTAGCAGTAATTGCAGAACAGCCGAACGTTATAAAAAAAAAAAAAAAAAAAAAAACAAAAGTAGACAATCCATTTTCAATTTTGTTTGATACTGTTGTACATTTGAATGAATAAACACAAAATACAACAAACCAAATTAATTATTTACTCAATCGTCACAAAATCTTTGAAACTATGTGGGGTGAAATTGTAAATTGGTTCTCCAGGGTTTTGATTTAGTTATGTTTAATATTGCTTTCTGCTTATTTGCAAGTCTTAAATCTCAAACATTTTTTTATCTACAAGAGGCGGAACCCCCAATACCAACAATGAATGATGACAGGCTGATGGAACTTAGTGAACATGGTAAAAATTTGAATTAATAGAAAATATGTAAAAATTTTAATACATTACGAACGAAATGACAAATGCAATTCAACTAATACTGAATTTCAGATTACAAAAATTGATGAAATCTCTGAATGACAATGAATAAATCTCGGCAGATCGTTGATTCAGTTGAAACATAAATAGGAACATTTGTGAGTAATGCATTCGTTTCGATAATGCTGAATTGGATGAAAATAGCATTAACACTAACTTTATTTAAAAATAATAAATTGAACTCAAAATATTTTGCATAATTGTAAATTAACAATTGGATCCATTCTATATGTATTATAAATCTAAAAATTCTTGTTCAGTTCAGTAT
Source organism: Catonia carolina (assembly GCA_035578175.1). Classification (NCBI taxonomy): domain Eukaryota; kingdom Metazoa; phylum Arthropoda; class Insecta; order Hemiptera; family Achilidae; genus Catonia; species Catonia carolina. The sequence continues at coordinate 27,327,014 of JAQMRL010000010.1, read as the reverse complement.
GTTTTACAGATATAACAATCTCAATCGATCATTCAATCAATTACAATTCACACTTTTAATGATTTATTCATAATAATTTTAATTACAATATATATGATAGTTATCACCTTATCTTTGGTTGCCTTTTAAGTTTAAAAACTTAAAACTAGATTAAAACTGTGATAATTAAGTTTTTATCTAAATGACTGAATGGCAACACCATTCTAAATTTTAATTTTTACTTTTTCTTGCGTATACGAAGGAAGGAAAGTATTGTTTTCATGTCGATTTTTCAAAATCCAGTTTTCACTGGATCTACACGTTTTTAGACCCCCTGAACCCAAAAAACATGTTTTCCGCGATTGGTCTGTGTGTGTGTGTGTGTGTGTGTGTGTGTGTGTGAACAGAATACCTCAAGAACGAAACATCGTACAAACAAGAAACTTCAGTTAGGTACCACTAGAGGACCCGACATGAACAGTTTCATCAAAATTGGTCAACCAGAAATAGTAGTTTATACGCGTCATTTTTCACTTTTTGCGATTTTCTCAAAAACGACTCCTACGATCTTTTTAAAATCGCATCATATACTAATTTTTTTATGCTCTACAAGATAGGGTAGGCACAGTGTCTGCTGAAATTCTTGGGAAGGTTGTTTACTCTTAAAAAAATTGTTTTTTTAAGACTGCGACTTTAATGTGCATTTTAGCGCAAAACTATATATAATAAAAGTTGTAGAGAATTTAAAATTCTACAACATTTATTTAAAACATTTTTTTTGTATACTGCTTAATTTAGTGGTAATTAGCGATTTTCTGTTTTTTCCGACAAAAACTTGTAAACAAAATCAATTTTTTAAGGATTTCAGCCTTATGCATTTTACGAAAAAAAGTATACGATCAAATTTATAGGAAATTTAAAGATCTACAACTTGTATTTGGAGCATTTTCTCTACAGAGTCTAGTTTAATGTGAAAGAGTGATTTTTTTTGTATTTTTAAGCCAAACTGAGGTTGATTTTCATTTTGCATCTTTCACTCATGATTAAAATAAGCTTATGTTTTTGAGGTGGTTTTTTGTTTATTTCTAATGTTAGATTATATTGTTCATTATTTGCATTGGCAAGAGAAAGTCGTATGAGTGTTCACACCGGATTTTAAATTTTATTAATATTGCTCTGAAGAAGGCGATACAACCGAAACACGCGTAAGTTTTTTAAACTTAAAAGACAACCAAAGATAAGATGATAAATTTAATTTATATTAATGGTTGGCAGACTGCATTTCAAAAAGTTATTTGTGAATAATTTAAATACTTACAGCACTGAATGACCAACAAGAGCCACACTGTCCTTGATTCTTCACAGGTGTAACAGCACCTTCTTTTCTCCAGTCAACTTCATCAGCAACTGTTACATGAGATAATAACATAAATGTTGGAATTTCATTTTCATTAAGTTTTTTCAATTCTTTATGTAGTGAGTAATTGAATCCGTTCATTGTTTGTACAAATTCATGATGTAACTGAAACAAACAAACAAAATTTTTATAGAATATTATGATACTGTCATAAAAATATATTATACCTTGGACAATTCGAATTGGCACAAGCAGCTTCGGTGTTTATCTACTCCACTCTTCGCCCCTCGCCATGCAACGACGGTACAATCACAAAAGTATACAATCGCTACTGTAATGTGCGACTCACGCACGGTCACTACACTTTGTTTTTACTGTTGTTATTAATAATTTGTTAGGCATAATGATGTGACTAACATTTTGTTTTCATATATGATTTTTCGTTCATTATATATTCAGACCAATTTGTTTAGTTTGTTGCATGCGTCTGTAGAGTATAGTTTAGTGAGTTTTTGCAGTTTTTTAATTGAAGTTTTTTATGTGTTTTAATGAAGCATTTTATCGTAATGATACTAAAATTGATTATATAAAATATGTAATCATTTAAACAAACATAAAGGTCAAATTCCAATACTGTTTAATATTGTTAACTGTCACTTATTAATTAAAAAAGAATGGTAATTGCAAGAATATATTTGATTGTTTTGTTCCTGTGTGTATTTCTCAATACGCAATTATTTAATTATAGACTCTTAACGTAAATAACACTATTTCTAGCTTTGCTCTTATAACTTTAATATTATTTCTTTTAATAGAAATGTCAAATTATACCATATTTTTGTCATTTAATGATAAATTTAACCGAAAACCGTAAATAATGATTAATTTCGGTGGTAATTTTTTTCCGTATAGAGCTAAGTTTAGAGCAAGCACATGAGGTGACTTTTGACGTTTCTGGAAGCTCCTTTTGCAGCCTACATTTTCAGCATTTATTAATTGTACTCTTTTCTCCTTTCTCTATTCACCCAGTGTTCTGTTTTTGCTTTTCATAGAAACCTTTAACGTCCGTAATTAGTTATCTGAATTTGTTTTGGTTCATTAAGTTTTTTTTTAAATATCCTTTCTGACTTCTTTAAATATTTACTCAACACCTTAGGTATCTGACCAAAACACACAGGTGGAGTGTCAAATTATTTACACTCAATCTGTTTGTTGCAGGGCTAAAATAAATAGTTCTGTTTCTTAACATACGGTCAGCCAATTAAATGACTCAATCACTTAAGAACAGAAGAGGTAGAGGTGTAAAAGACACTAAATCAGAGTTTTATCCTCTGAAAGTAATGAATTTCATTATACAGCCAGACCCTGTGGTGAATGAAGTGCAGGTGTCATTTGCAGAGTGGAAAATATGTGCTTTTCAGAGGGCCCGGCATGCTGATAAGCGTACTTTTCCACTCGGTGAGGAAGGCAATGGTAAACCATTTCACTCCTCGTTTTACTTAGTAAAACCTCTACAGGTTCAAACCAGCCTTTCGGCTGATGACCTAAACAACAACCTTTTTTAAGCTGCTTTGATTTCTACTATTTGTCACTAGTACCAGTGGATGACTGCATAATTATATATATAGGGGGGGGGGATAATATCACTAAAGAAAAACTGTTTGTTAGTTTTAAGTAACTAATTACAGTAAATCTAAAATAAAAAAGTTTATCATTTCTCATGATAAAATAAATTTTATTTTACGTGACAAACAAAATATTTAATACTCTGAATCCAAGGTGATTGTTATACTTGACAAGATGACTTTGTTCTATGAATAATATGAATACATGCAGAAATGGATGATTCAAACTGATTAACTACATCTAATTACTCATGATACATGACTCAATTACAAACTTAAATCATCAATACTTGATAAATACATAGTAATTTAATTTTGTACAAAGGTTTTATAACAGCAATTAAAATGTAATTGCTATATTGACAAGACGGCCTTCGGGCCAGCCCAGTCGGTCAGCTGGTAGTAAGTCGCTATTATTTGTTAAGTAACACCGGTTGGGCTAGCGACTTTGTATAGTGACCAGCTGACAGTCATCTGTGAACAAACTCTACTGGGGGTCCCTGTTCAAACTCATTCTTAATTCAAGTCAAATAACACAGCAAAATCAGCCATCAAATTGGGTAGTTGTCAATTATGTACAGTTCCCAATAACACATAAAAAAAGCTAAAAAAAAAAAAATATTGACAAGACAGTTGATTACTCACCATATCAGCATAAGGATTCAGTCCCATTTTGAAAGCTGTTTGTCCTTTTTCATATTTAGCATTATGTTTAGCGATTTTGTTTTTATTTTCCATGAAAATTTTCATTCTGAATTTTTCTTCCATTTCATTGTTGTACTTCTTTTTGTGTTCCAACTAAAAAAAAAAACAAATAGATTAAGAGTAAATTTATACAATTTTTTCCCTGAATTAGTTTATTTAAAGTTCTATCAACAGCTCGGTTATTAGTGACTACGGTGGGTTTTAACTTGTTAAAATTTCCAGACCCTGGACGGGAATCGAACCCGGGACCTCCACATTGTAGGTGCTCTGCGTGGTAAGCTAGTGCTACCACTATGCTATGGAGGCAGTCTATGTAGATTTTATTTAAAAATGGAAAGAACTTTTTTTTGTTGTTTAGGTCAACAGCCGAAAGGCTGGTTTGAACCTCTAGAGGTTTTACTAAGTAAAACGAGGAGTGAGGTGGTTTACCATTGCCTTCCTCACTGAGTGGAAAAGTACGCTTATCAGCATGCCGGGCCCTCTGAAAAGCACATATTTTCCACTCTGTAAATGACACTTTCACTTCATTCACCACAGGGTCTGGCTGTACAATGAAATTCATTACTTTCAGAGGAGATAACTCTGATTAGTGTCTTTTACCACCTCTACCTCTTCTGTTCTTAAATGATTCAGTCATTTAATTGGCTGACCATGTGATAAGAAACAGAACTATTTATTTTAGCCTCGCAACGAACAGATTGAGTAAATAATTTGACACTCCACCTGTCTGTTATGGGCAGAAACTTTTTTTTATAAAAATTATTTGTAAAGGAATCGAGAGACTGTGGGATATCTGAAGACCAGCCTAATCCACCCTAATATGATCTTGTCCCAATCACATAATTTAAAAAACTTATTTCCTGAGCTGGTAATGAAAGAGGTGAATGGAAGTGAGAGAATAAACGGTGGTCGATGATGAGGAAAGGGGAATTAGGCTACGATTCCCTTCCATGCCCCACTGACGGTGCACTAAATTTTAACCCTAAATTTCTCTTATAGTAATTTATTAACAGTTCCAAGGCACATGGAGGATTTTGGCAGTTATTGGATTAAGTGGCCAGGTTTTTGATTGGTATGCGGTTGCAGCCTCTTAGGGATTGAACATGAGATTTTCTCGCCACCTCTGATACAAAAAAAAATTATTTAAGTGTTTTCATATGCTTCATAACTTGAAAAATACAATATTGTATTGATTTCAATCTTTATTATTTTCCATATTTGACTGGTTTCAGATATATTAAGAAATATTAAGATATTATCAAAATGCAAGTAATCCTAACCTTATTAAATGAAAAGTAATCTACTAATTATGACCTTTAATTTAATCTTTACTTTTTGAATTTATGACCAATGATTGATTTGTTACAATTTTTTAAAAATCCCCGAAAAATGGCAGTCCACGGGCAAAACTACAAAAAAAATGTCCGTCTTCAAAGTGTTAAATTCATAATCGACGACCTTCAAAATTTATAAATTTCATAAAATTTTATTAAGAATTAAATAAACTAAATAATACTTAATTTACATTATAGAAATCAATAAATGTTGTTTAATCAGTTCCACGTAATATATAACATGTGAATAAAACGAACATTAATCAATAATATGTCAATATAAAATACATTATCTTTGAAAATGTAAGCATTATGAATACAATTAAATAAATATATTTAATTACATACAAAACATAAGATACCAGTAAATTAAACAACTGTGGTAACGTAAAAGCTACATTAAATAAATAATTTTCTTGATAAACATGCACTCAACATAAATCATTTATTTGACTTTTAACATCGTGATCAGTGCACAAAAACTTCCCTATTTAACCCTTTAACTGCTATTGACGTATATACACGTTCGGAGCTCGCAGCACTTACTGTGCGACTAACGTACTTTTACGTTATTGAAAATCTAATGCACGTGCTACTTCCGCATTAGTACGTTCTAATGTTAAATCATTGGGAAATCATAACACTACATAATGGACATGTTACACCATCTACTGGTTATTATGTGAAACTTTTTGAGTGTCCTGTATTAGCTACATCGCATATTGTCAGATGTGTTGCCATGGTATTTTGGTGTCTAATTTATTCGATTATTTTCAAGTTATATTTCGGTTATATCATTTTCTTCATTTTTTTATTATAAAAAGAAATAAAATATTGCATTTTACAATGAAAATAGTAAATAAATAAATAAGTATTTTTCGAAACAGCTGTTGCATATGAGTTTGGTGTTTCTTCTTTATGAAGTGTGTATGCGTAAGCTTTTTCAAAAACGTTCAAATTTAGAATTTCAAAATAAATTACAACATTCCAATTCTGAATTTTGAAAATATTTTTTGTTTCATTGGCATAAAAATATTTTATGAAATTAATTTTTCAATTTTTTTTTTCAAAATTTTCAAAAAAAAATTTTAATTATTTTCCAAAAATTTTTCTAAATTTTCAAATTGTATATACAGGCTCAGATGATAATAAGCCTAAAACATACATAACAAATCATATTTATAAAAATGTATAAGAAAGTTTTACTATAATTGCAAATTTTTACACAAATTTTAGTTTGTTTAAATTTAAATTATTTTTTTTGTAAAAATTTTGATTTTATTTTAAACTAAAAAGAAATAAGTAATGATTTAAGATGACACCAAAAAAGTCATTCCTAATTCAGCACAGGAGGTTACACATGACGATTCCTAAGGTAGCAGTTAAAGGGTTAAGATACACTAGCAATTACACTTATGTTACATGCATGCTTATTTCTAGCGTCACAGAAGTTGCAATAAGATTGGGGTTGTTTAGATCATTATATTCAGTATTATTTAAAAATAATCTCATCATGCAGTCCTGGGTTCGAATCCCACTCAGGCACGGCAAATTTTCATACATTATATAAAATCATTTCATCCTCATTACACACAGTTACACCCCAACGTCGTCGCTAATGAACTTGCAGTTGATGCGACGTTAAATAAATAATAAAAAAATAAATAAATAAATAAATTGTAAAAATGTAAAAATGAACCAAAAACCACGGTTTGTAAATTTTCCTATTTCAACGTAAGTGTGCCCTTTGCCCATAACAGACAGGTGGAGTGTCAAATTATTAACACTCAATCTGTTTGTTGCAGGGCTAAAATAAATAGTTCTGTTTTTTATCACATGATCAGCCAATTAAATGACTGAATCATTTAAGAACAGAATAGGTAGGTGTAAAAGACACTAATCAGAGTTATCTCCTCTGAAAGTAATGAATTTCATTATACAGCCAGACCCTGTGGTGAATGAGGTGAAGGTGTCATTGGCAGAGTGAAAAATATTTGCTTTTCAGAGGGTTGTAATAAATTACGAATGCAATTAAATAAATATATTTAATTAAATACAAAACATTAGATACCAGTAAATTAAATAACTGTGGTAATGTAAAAGCTACATTAAATAAATAATTGTCTTGATAAACATGCACTCAACATAAATCATTTATGAACAGCTTGCTGATTACTTTTCCATTCAGTGAGGAAGGCATAGGTAAACCACCTCTCCCGTGTCTTGGCAAAAGGATGTATGTAAAAAAATTGGTTTTTCTTTTATTTACGATTCTAAAGTAATTTTTTGCGCTTTTTTCAAAAATCCTATTGCCAAGTCTGTACGAGTTATAGTTTTCAAGATACAATGATGGCAAAAAGCTGTATGTACGTCTATTTTGAGAAATTTTAGAGGCAAAATGGTGTATGTGTTAATAAATTGGTAATTAAAGATTGGCACAAAGATGTATGAATTCTTTTCACCATTTTTCCTTTCTGAAAACACTAAAAATCCCATTGCTATAAAACGGGAATATGATGTATGTGCAATTAATACTTTATACTTTAGTAAACTGTGTTGTTAAAATAGTTTTAGTCAATGGTAAAAGGGATTAAATGGCTTATGCTTCTTTTTGGTATGTTTTATAATCATTTACCATTTTGAGAAAGGCATATGGCGGAAGGATGTATGCGCAAATAATACCTTTTGCCTATGAAATGCTGAAAATTAACTATCCAAAAAAAACATAGAAAAAGGTGTATACCATATTTTACATTATGTTTACTGCTGCTCGTGAACAGTCATTCCATAAGGCAAAAAGGTGTATGAACTTAATACACCGTTTTGCCACTCATACACAATGAGATTTTGTTTTGGTGTTAGTTTCAGATTATGTCCAACCTTAGGCTGTATGTTCATACAGCCTAAGGTAATCTTTTCATGCTATTCTATTCTTCAATTCATGCTAAGGCAAAAAGGGGTAAATGGACTTTACAGCTTTTTGCCAATATAGACTGCGTTTGATGCAATTAATGATATGGCTGTAAACAGTGGGTACACCTTTCTGCTATAGTTTCACTTATTTTTTTTGGATTTTTTCCCATTAAGGTAAAATTGTTTAACCGAGATTTTAGGGTTTTAACAAGTTTTTTACAAATTTTTGACTATGTAGTCATAAACAGAACATTAAAAACTATAACAATACATAAAGTACTCAATTAGAAAGTCATTTACTACAAAACGGGCACAATTTAAACTTTGAATGCAATTTCTGAAAAGTTGTGTTTTTGGGATACACCTTTTTGCCTTTTTAGGGGAGACCTGACTCCTCGTTTTTACTTAGTAAAACCTCTAGAGGTTCAAACCAGCCTTCCGGCTGACGACGTAAAAGACAGGTGTGCCCTAAACCCCATTTCTAATTCAGAAGTGAAAGAGTTAATGATTGTAAAACACAACTTAAAACTTTGAAGCTTCAGCTATAAGAAAATGGTATATCACGGTATCCTGGGGGTTTTAGAGTAAACTTACAAAAATTCTAATAAGTTTTAATTACTATCATATCTTAATGATTTTTGCATCTAATTGATTAAAAAATCAGAAAGTTTATTACAATTAATTTACATTGAAATTATTATACTTACTAAATTTATGAGAGTTATTTAAATATATACCAAAAAATTATGAAAAACGAAATTGTTATGTGCTACACACTACCTAATTTTTGAGTTTTACAATCCTAAACACTACTAAAAAACAGTTTATATAAATTCCACAAAAAGGCAATGAAATAAACTCCACACTAAACATGTTTGAGTACTAAAATTTAAAATATTTTGAACATAATTTGCCTTTGCATGAAACACTCAGACACACTGGTAAGCACAATGCAACATTATAGTCAGGGCAGTACCAGGTTGTTTCTTTCCTTCCAGCCTTTCCAGTTGCAGCTTTGCTCTTTTCTGAGCAAATTTTACAGCAGCACATGGAAAACATAAAATGAAAAAGAAATTATAAATATTACTGTCAAATAACCGCACAAACAAAGCGATCTGGAAGACAAAACAGTACAACGCATATAACCGAACAAAAACGACAAAGTACGAAAGGAAAACAATTATTACCGAGTAGAAATAACTATATTATTTACAAACATCAAATACAGAATAACTACAGACCTTATATAACTTAAAAAAAATCATATAACTTAGAAAAAATCACGACCAAGTACACATGTACATTAACAAAAACATAACCTCGAACGAGGCTCAATGTTTTTCTACATGGTTCACAAAATATTCAGTAGATTTCACTGCAAGCATAGAAAATTGAACTAAATGAAATATAGAATGAGTCTGTATAACTGAAACCCGATATAACTTCATCTGAATCTTACTACAGAATTTAATGTGGCGGCCCGAGGTATACTCGGGCTTCGGACAACCGCGATTTACACTCATCCCGAGCTATACTCGGGGTGAGTGTAAAGAGTAATTTTCTGTATTTTTAAGCCAAACTGAGGTCGATTTTCATTTTGCGTTTTTCACTCATGATTAAAATAAGATTATTTTGAGGTTAGTTTTTTGTTTATTTATAATGTTTTATTACTAATGTTTAACCCACCGGGTTGGTCTAGAGGTAAAGTCGTCAACAAAATCAGCTGTTTAACAGCTGATTTTCGGAGACGAGGTTCCTGGTTCAAATCCTAGTAAAGGTAGTTACTTTTATACGGATTTGAATACTAGACAGTGGTTGCCGGTGTACTTTGATGGTTGGGGTTCAATTAACCATACTTTCTCAGGAGTGGTCGACCTGGGTCTGTACAAGACTACACCTCATTTACACGTCATACATATCATCCTCATCTCATTGGGTCATCGGGTTGCTTATTGTTCTGAATTGAACAGATTGCAACGTACACATATTAGGACTTAAAAAAAATAAAAAAATTTATTTCCAACTTTTCATTAGAATTATCTCATAAAATATTTTAAAAATAATCAGCGATTTTAATGCAACATCCAACGTGATGCTGTGATGATACATTTGTATGTAGGACAGTGAAAACAGTGATACCGTGACATCCATTCATTTGGTATTTTGATATTACTATGTTATTTGTATACGAGTTTGGCCTTTATCATTATGATAAGAAATGGTCTTTAACACTGTCTACAATTTAATATTATATTGGTTTTAGTTTTATCATTAATAAACAATTCATTATGATAACAGTATCGTATGTAACAAATATTAGGACGTTTTAAATAGAGAATTGCGTTCTTTTTTACTATTTCAAAATATTATTTAACCCTAATTATTATTATCATTTTGTTTGCGAAAAAATTACAGTTGATAATTTTTATTGTTATCTGGCACGTATGTTATAAAAACAATTGTAAATTCCTTTAATATTTCTTTATATTGTTATTTTTTTATTAGTATTTAAAAAAATTCATTATTCTCTTTTTCCAAGTTTAAGAACTGTATCTTTTGAAAGAGAATCAATCAATACATCAATACAAAGAGCATCAATACATCAATTAATTCAAGACACATTTAATAAAGACAACTTTAAACAAATCCTACAGAAGTTTAAATAATTTAAAACACCTGTGGACAAAGTATAAAACATTTCCTCAATAAATTGAAACACGTGGCCTAACCAAATGTAGAAGGACAAGCATACATAATGTATCTTTATGTAATTCTAATAAAAACTCTGACCTTGATTTGATACTTGTTACTGTTAGTTAGGCAAAGCTTTTTTTAAAAAAAAAAAACACTCACCTAACTTTATTTTTTCTTAAATCTACCTATAATGAAGTTATGAGTTAAAGATTTATTTATCAAAATAAATAAATAAAGTCATATTTAATCTGTTTCAAAACAAAATATTTGATTTTTCATTTAATTAAATATAGTTAAACTAGTGTACCCTGTCGCGGCTTTGCACACGAAAAATTGTGTAATCACTTTTTTAAAATTATGTAGCAGAAATTGTGTTCGTCCGTTTCAGCAGTTCTTGCTTTTTGAAGATTTTTGCTTTTGAAGATTTTCTTCCTAGTAATTTTTTTTTGATGGCATTATTGAAAATGGAAAAAAACAACCACAAAAAAATTGCCAAAACCAAAAACTTAAATCTACATTGAATAAAATAAAAGTCAAAATAAAATATCAAAGCAATCAATCACACACAAATTAAAAGAAAATTAAAACCAATTAAAGAAACACGGAACTTTACTTTTATAAAATACTGAACAATACAAAATCGTATCTAGGCCTACATAATAAAACACAATAAAATTATCATGTGATGTTGTCACCAGCTGATCCTTAGCACCACGTCGCTATTTGCTAAATCATATGACTTTATTTATGACAAATCTTTATTTGAATTACATCAAGCTGGTTTAAAAGTAGCAGATTACCTAACCTCATAAAAGCCTTAGGTAATGTAGGACATAAACATTATTGTTAACCCTTTAGGGCTAACTTTTTAAGGGTTTCAATAGCCTAAAACCTGCACCGGCATCATAGTTACAACATAAAAAAAACTGCATAAAAATTAGTTCAGTAATTTAGGAGATAAAGGGGAACATACACACACACGCGCGCGCGCACACACACACACACATACATCGAATTTTATATACATACAGTTCAGCAGTTCTTAGTTTGCTCCTACTGTAAACAAACAAAAGCCACCTACTACAGGGTGCACGCTAGAGTCTGCGACTTTACGGATGTCGTATTCCTATTAAGTTAACTATGTTTTAAATTATAAGTACTTAAAGTACTAAAAACATCAGTCTTGATATGATGTAGGGTAACAATTTCATTTAGAAAAATACTTTTGAAAGTATTTTGTTATTACATTTTCATCAGCGTGTACACATTTTGATATAATGCGCATGCTCAGTGACGTCATTATTTGTTTACATTAAGAGCAAACTAAGAGAGGCTAGACTATAGATATGTAAGAATATGTTGAAAAAAATGTTTTCTTAAAAAAATACAGTAGGTTATGATAAAAATTTTAATGAACAATAAATTGACAGCACTGTACCTTGAAAGTTGTCCATTCTTCTTGAATAAGATCAAAGAATGAAACACATTGAGCAACTGAAACTAATGCAATCAGTGAGAATAAGCAGCTCTGAAGAAGTCTCATTTTAGCAATCTGCGAAAAGAAAAAAACAGTATTAATAATGCATTACCCACCAGGTTGGCCTAGAGGTAAAGTTGTCGCCAAAATCAGCTGTTTAACAGCTGATTTTCGGAGACGAAGATTCCTGGTTCAAATCCTAGTAAAGATAGTTACTTTTATATGGATCTGAATACTAGACAGTGGTTACCGGTGTACTTTGATGGTTGGGGTTTAATTAACCATACTCTCTCAGGAATGGTCGGCCTGGGTCTGTACAAGACTACACCTTATTTACACGTCATACACATCATCCTCATCTCATTGGGTCATGGGGTTGCTTATTGTTCTAAATTGAACAGATTGCAACGTACACAAATTAGGAATAAAAAAAAAATTATGCATTAATAAAAATTAAAAATTATGATTATAATTAAACAAAATATGTGTTAAGTCACAACAGGCCTTAAGATGTAATTCTTCAAGTAGAGGAAGCTTTGTAGTGAGATACAATTTTAAAATTTTCTTAGTAAAAATGTTTCCTTTAATAAAAGCAATAAATAAAATTTAAAAAAAAAGAATAGAAAATCAATATTTACGTTCTCTAAAACTTAATAATACTGAAATTTTTTTTTTAATTCATTTATTTAACGTTGCATCAACTATAACGGTTATTAGCGACAACATTGGGGTGTAACTATTATACGATGGAGGATGAAATGATATTTTGTAACGTATGAAAATATGCCGTGCCTGAGTGGGATTCGAACCCAGGACCGCATGATGAGAGGCGAGCACATTACCAACTGCGCCAATGCGGCCGGCAATACTGAAATTGTGATGAAGTGAAACATTCAACATTCCATTGCCGACAATCGTCGGTTTTGAGACGATGTTACTGCTTCTTGAATTGTAGCATGGCAAAATCTGATTTAAAAAAAATCTGATGATTTGAAAATTTTAAAAAAAAATTGGTTTTTAGCAATGATTTTATTTTTATGACTGTCCCTCAAAATCCTCTAAAATCTACCATGTTAATGCTAATTTTTAAAAACTTCCAGGGGAGGACCCCAGGACCCCCTGCTGAGCTGGTGGGTACGGAATACTCCCCAGTAATTCCTGTCACCCCAATAAAATTCTGAATTTACACCTGTAATGCTATCAGAACATATTACTCAGTATAGTATAGTATTTCAGATATATGATAGTAGGCAGACGTAGTACGCAAAACTAGCAAGACTAAAACAGTGAGGCCCTAACGATTAATCATCATCATGGATGACTAAAGTGGTAGATTGAGGCCAACCAAGACAAAACCCTCCACCTCTGAGGGAGGAGGAGGGTTGTTTGTTTGCTGATGTTGGATCAAGTGGCCAGGCGGTGGGTTTTTGGTTGGTAAGGCGGTTGCGGCCTCCTTGGGGCTAGACAAGGATGCCTCAATTGAGTCCAACACTACTTACCCCATCATGAGGGAGTGAACATGAGTTTCTTTCGCCGCCTCGGATTAAAAATGGACAAAAAAAAGAACCTGGTGGTTTTTATTTCTTTTTAGTTTGCCCTCCTATAGATCCCATATTCAAATTTTCTAACAACTGGATGACCAAAGGTCTTAGGTGATAATATGAGACTGTCTACTGCACATCTGAAGTGGAAATGCAGTATTAATCAATTTGAAATCAAATTTATAGGAAATTTAAAAACCTATGACTTTTTTCCAAACATATCTTTGTTTAATGCTTAGTTTCGCGATAATGAGTGATTTTCTGGTTTTTTTCCATAAAAATCTGTAAAAATAATGGATTTTTTAAGATTTTGGCCTTAGTATGCGTTTAATGATGAAAGTGTACATCATCAAATTTATAGGAAATTAAAAACCTACAACTTTTATTTTAAGCATTTTTCTCTAAAGGCTAGGTTAGTGTCAAAGAGTGATTTTCCATATTATTTAGCCAAACTGAGGTTGGTTTTTATTTTGCACCATTCACTCATGATTAAAATTAGGTTATGTTTTTCGAGGTTAGTTTTTTGTTTATTTATAATGTTTTACTACTAATGTTACGTTATTATGGTCATTATTTACATTGGCAAGAGAAAGTCATGTGAGTGTTTCACACCCAATTTTTTTTTTTTTTTCATAAATATCAGTATCATAAAAGTAGATGTTGTAATCCATTAGTATAATTTAAACAATCAGCTAATTGTATTGAGATAACTACTCCCAGAACACAGGAAATATAATATAATCAATAATTAATCCATAGATAAAAGGTCTGCTATTTTTATGACAGACATATCTCGTTTAAAAACAACAGAAAATATAGAAAGTAATATTAGGAGGTTATTCACATAATAACACAAATTGATAAATTTCAAATCTGCAAATACCAGTGGTTATCTCAAGACAAACATTTCTCATCTTTAAAAATAAATACAATGAATCATTTCCTGGAATTTGGTCAGACTTTTACAATCTTTAGATATTTTTAGTAAACTTATCTTTTTATTTATCTACTTCACAAACCAAAAATTTCTCTAATATTGGAATTTGTACATACAAACACAACAGTATCATAATGAAAAAAATCTGGTGTGAAACACTCGCACAACTTTCTCTTGCCAAATGCAAATAATGACCAATATAACCTAACATTAGTAATAAAAAATTAGAAATAAACAAAAAACTATCCTTAAAAGAATAACCTTATTTCAATCATGAGTGATAGACACAAAAGGAAAATCAACCTCAGTTTGGCTTAAAAATACGGAAAATCACTCTTTCACGCTAAATTAGGCTCTGTACAGAAAAATGTTTAAATAGAAGTCGTAGATATTTTAATTTCCTATAAATTTTATTACATACACTTTTGTCATTAAATGCATACTAAGGCCGAAATATTCAAAAATCGATATTTCACACGTTTTTGTAAGAAAAAACAAAAAATTGCTAATTACCGCTAAACTAAGCATTATGCAAAAAAATGTTTGAAATAAAAGTTGTAGGATTTAAAATTCTCTACAACTGTTATTATGTAAATTTTGGCGCTAATATGCATATTAAAGCCGTAATCTTAAAAAACCAATTTCTTTACGTGAAAACATCCTCACCAAGAATTTCAGCAAACATGGCGCCTACCCTATCTTGTACAGCATAAACAAATTGGTAAATCAGGCGATTTTTAAAAAAATCGTAGAAACAGTTTTTGAGAAAATCGCAAAAAAGTGAAAAATTACACGAATAAACTACTACTTCCGGTTGACCGATTTTGATGAAAATGTTCGTGTCGGGTCCTGTAGTGGTATGTAACTTAAATTTCAAGTTCGTAGGACGTTCCGTTCTTGAGATATTCTGTTCATACACACACACACACACACACACACACTGACCAATCGCTAAAAACATGTTTTTTGGGTTCAGGGGGTCTGAAAACGTGTAGATCCGGTGAAAACTCAATTTTCAAAAATCGACATGAAAACAATACTTTCCTTCTTATATATTCATATAGGCAAGAGAAAATAATAAAGTAGTGCATTTAGCACCTAGTAGATTCAATCAATACTTAATTTAACTTTTACTTGGCCTTCGGGCCAGCCCAGTCAGTCTGTAGAAAGTCCCTATTATTTGTTAAGTAACACCGGTTGGATAAAGCGACTTTGTATGGTGGCCAGTTGACAGCCATCCATGAACAAACTCTACTGGGGGTCCCTGTTCAAACTCATGTCTAATCCACATCAAAAAAAAAAAAATACAGCCAAAAGCAGCGATCAAATTGGGTAATTGTCAACAAGGTACAGTTTTCGATAACAAATAAAAGCTACAAAAAAAAAATTCTTTCTCTTGCCTATATGAATATATAGGAAGGAAAGTATTGTTTTGTCGATTTTTTTGAAATCAAGTTTTCGCCGGATAGACACGTTTTTAGACCCCCTGAACCCAAAAAACATGTTTTTAGCGATTGGTATCTGTGTGTGTGTGTGTGTGTGTGTGTACACAATATCTCAAGAACGGAACATCAAATAAACTTGAAACTTAAGTTACATACCACTACCGGACCCGACACGAACATTTTCATCAAAATCGGTCAACCGGAAGTAGTAGTTTATTCCTATCATTTTTCACTTATTTTCGATTTTCTCCAAAACTGGTCCTATGATTTTATTAAATCGCCTGGTGTACTAAATTTTTTATGCTATACAACATAGGGTAGACGCCATGTTTGCTGAAATTCTTGGTGAGGCTGTTTTCACGTAAAAAAATTGTTTTTTTAAGATTGCAGCTTTAATATACATTTTTGCGCAAAACTGTATATAATAAAAGCTATAGAGAATTTGAAATCCTACAACTTTAATATGAAACATTTTTTTGTATAATGCTTAGTTTAGTGGTAATTAGAGATTTTCTGTTTTTTTCTCATGAAAATGTGTCAAAAATCGATTTTTTTTACAATTTTGTACTTAGTATGCATTTATGACAAAAGTGTATATAATCAAATTTATAGGAAATTAAAAGATCTACAACTTATATTTGGAGCATTTTTCACTACAGAGCCTAGTTTAGCGTGAAAGAGTGATTTTCCGTATTTTTAAGCCAAACTGAGGTCGATTTTCATTTTGCGTCTTTCACTCATGATTAAAATTAGGTTGTTTTTTGAGGTTAGTTTTTTCTTTATTTCTAATGTTTTATTACTAATGTTAGGTTTATTGTTAATTATTTACATTGGCAAGAGACAGTTGTGTGAGTGTTTCACACCAGATTTTTTTCAAGTTTATTTAAAGTCGCTTGGTTTATTTAAACAACTTGGTTATTAGTGACTACGGTGGGCTTTGACTTGTAATAATTTCTATACCCTAGTCAGGCATTGAACCCAGGACCTCTGTATTGTAAAACAGCCAATTGTGGGACAGAAAATTTACTGATTTATTACTTCTATCTTCTTATAATCAGGGTTGTGTCCTTAATAAAACACCCGTAAGAAACATAAGACAAATTACCTTTTTTAAATTAAATAGAAGTTAAATGCAACTTTCAAAACTAAAGGGTGTTTTTTTAGAGGTATAGAACTTTAAGTTGGCAGTACTGATTTCCATGGCGCCCATTTTGAAAACTCTTTTGTAATTTATGTTCAGTTTGGTTTACCATTTTATAATGAATAGACTGATGCCTGAACAACGCTTGCAAATTGTGCAGATTCATTTTGAAAATCATGGTTCGGTACGTGAAACTTATCGCTGTTGATCCTGATTTTCATACGAAAATTTTTTTCAGTGATGAAGCCCATTTTTGGTTGAATGGCTACATGAATAAACAAAACTGACGCATTTGGAGTGAAGGTAATCCTTGATATATTGCTGAGAAGCCTTTACATCCAGAAAAGTGACTGTTTGGTGTGCTTTATGAGCTGGTGGAGTCATTGGTCCTTACTTCTTCAAAAATGATGCCGAGCAGAATGTTAAAGTCAATGGTGACCGCTACAGAGCCATGATCAATGACTTTTTTGTTCCTGAATTGAATCGTCTTAATGTTGGAGAGCTGTGGTTTCAACAAGATGGTGCAACATGTCACACAGCATGTGCCACAATCTATTTACTGAAGGAAACGTTTGATGAACGCATAATTTCACGTTCTGGACCTATAAATTGGCCTCCAAGGTCGTGCGATCTAACACTGCTGGACTATTTTCTGTGAAGTCGCTAGTCTATGCCAATAAGCCACCGACATTTGACGACTTGAAAGGCAACATTCACCACATTAATACCAATATACGGCCCCAAATGCTGCAAAATGTGGTCACAAATTGAACGTCTTGATTGGACCACGTCCGAGCCAGCCGCGGCGGCTGCATGCCGGAAATTATTTTCAAATAAAAATGGCAAATAATTATCTTTATAATAAAACCAATTCCACGTCAATTGTTCAATTATTCTGTGTTTTATTTCATTTTAAAGTTCTACGAGGTAGGGTCAAAAAGTTCCCGGAATTGGTTATTAAAAATTTATTAAAGATATTTATAACATTCTTACATTATTTCCCTTCAAAATACTCTCCTCCTGCATCTACACATTTATTCCACCGTTCATATAATTGTTGGAAACACTCTTGAAAGCCGTTTTTTGAAAGTTCCTTCAGCCGCTCCGTCGCATTTTCAATCACCTCTGACGAATCAGCAAAACGATGTCCCTTCAATGCCATTTTTAACCTTGGAAACAGGTAGAAATCTGGTGGTGCGAGATCGGGAGAATATGGAGGATGTTCCAGAGTGGTAACATTATTCTTGGCAAGGTATTGTTTCACCATTAGGGATCGATGTGCTGGGGCATTGTCGTGCAACAAATACCAGTCATTCTCTGCCCATTTTTCAGGTCGTTTTCGTCGAATTGCATCTCGTAGCCGTTTTAAGATCTCTGTGTACAATTCTTTATTTACTGTTCTCCCTTCAGGAATAAATTCATAATGAATCACTCCACGGTAATCAAAAAACACCTCCAACATCACCTTACCCCGGCTTCTGTCCAAGCGAAATTTTTGTTTTCTTGGTGAAGTTTTTGACTTCCATTCAGCGGACTGCCGTTTTGTCTGAGGGTCGTAAAGAAAGCACCATGTCTCATCACCTGTAACAATTTTGCGCAGGAAGCTGTCATCTGCATCAGCCATTTCAATCAAGTCCCTGGACATGGTCACTCTCATTTCCTTTTGCTCAGGGGATAACATTTTTGGAACAATGTGCAAGCAAACACGGTGCATGTTCAAGTCATTATGAAGAATGCTGTGAACACTCCCATGTGAAATACCAACTTCAGAGGCAATAGTATTGATGGTTGTTCGCCTGTCCGCACGCACAATTTGTCGAACGCGCTCAACATTGTCGTCTGTAGTGGAAGTGGAAGGCCGCCCAGTCCGAACGTCATCTTCAATTGTTGTGCGACCGTCGCGAAAACGCTTATGCCACTCGTAAACTGCTGTTTTCTTCATCGCAGAATTTCCGTATGCTTTTTTTAGCATCTCAAGAGTCTCCGAGGGTGATTTCTCCAGCAACACACAGAATTTAATATTGCCACGCTGCTCTAATGACGACATTGCACAATCCGACGAAAGACAGAAACTACGATCTACAATATTAAACACCGAACGCACGGAACCAACTACAACTGCCTGCTAACCTCAAAAGCACATTCACTACCAGTTATGCCAACCTCACAAACAAAAATTTCCCTTTCAGCTTACAAATACATGACGGTAAGCGACCATTCCGGGAAATTTTTGACCCTACCTCGTATACCTCTAAAAAAAAACACCCTATATCTTCTTATAATCAGGATTGCATCCTTAATAAAACACCCGTTAGAAACATAAGACAAATTACCTTTTTTAAATTAAACAGAAGTTAAATCCAACTTTCAAAACTACATACAATTACACTACATGCAAGTTACTCCTTCACTATTAATTAATTAATTAAATACAACGCATATGATTTTAATATAAATTACAAAATCTTCATGTACAGTTGTTTATCTTTGTTACGTTAATATGTTATTTTATCTTTGACCTCCTTTCTGAAGAAACACTATTGAAGATAAGAGAAAACTAGTCTTAACATTGGAGATATATAGGTTAATGGGTAACAAAGGTCAGTAAAAATCTTTCATCATTGACCTACCCTTAAAATTAACAAATGGATCACTTAGAAAGTTTTGATTAAACACTGAAGTAGTAATACTAGAAAGTGACCTAAAATTATATTATCTACGTTAAGTAGGTTACAAAAATTAGAAAATTTTATGTAGATGAAAATTTTGAATCCAATGCAAATACAAAAAAATCTGGTGTGAAACACTCACACAACTTTCTTTTGCCAACGCAAATAATTAACAATAAAACATTACAGATGTTTATTTTTTAATTAGTAATAAAACATTACAAATAAACAAAAAACTAACCTCAAAAAACATAACTTTATTTTAATCATGAGTGAAAAACGCAAAGTGAAAATCGACAGCCTGTTTGGCTAAGAAATACGGAAAATCACTCTTTCACGCTTAACTAGGCTCTTTAGAGATAAATGCTTTAAATAAAAGTTGTAGATCTTTTAATTTTCTATAAATTTTGTTTTATACACTTTTGTCGTAAAAATTTTTTGGCCTACTAAGGCCAAAATGTTAAAAAAATTGATTTTTCACACGTTTTCGTGAGAAAAAAACAGAAAATCGCTAATTACCGCTAAACAAAGCGTTATACAAAAAATGTCTGAAATAAAAGTTGTAGGACTGCAAATTCTCTACAAATTTTATTATGTACATTTTTGCGCTAAAATGCATAATAAAGCTGCTATCTTAAAAAAACAATTTCTTTATGCGAAAACAGCCTCATCGAGAATTTCAGCAAACATGTGTCTACCCTATCTTGTAGAGCATAAAAAATTTAGTAAATGAGGCGATTTTTAAAAAAAATCGTAGGACCAGTTTTTTGAGAATATCGCAAAAAAGTGAAAAATTATACGAATAAACTACTACTTCCGGTTGACCGATTTTGATGAAAATGTTCGTGTCGGGTCCAGTAATGGTATGTAACTTAAGTTTCAAGTTTCAAGCTCGTAAGATGTTTCGTTCTTGAGATATTTTGTATACACACGCACACACACAGATCAATCGCTAAAAACCTGTTTTTTTTGGGTTCAGGGGGTTCGAAAACGTGTAGATCTGGTGAAAACTCAATTTCGAAAAATCGATATGAAAACAATACTTTCCTTCCTATACATTCATATAGGCAAGAGAAAGTAAAAAAATTAAATATTACAAACCTTTTTATTTGAATTAGATTAGGTACTTCAGAAAAAAATTCTAATCAAGGTAGACAACTCATTTAAAAGTTCTTGAAAAGACTTCAAAATTTTGTAAAAACACTTAAACATTTAAGTGACAATCGTTCACAAAATCAATAAAGAAAACAAAGAAAATTAATTTAATTATGTACTTTAAAAAAAATTAAAAGATAATGACAATTTTTTAATTTTTTTTAACGAGACTTTATAATTTAAAATTAAGTTAAAGAGATAGAATACATAAGCCTACCTTACACTATATAACAAAACAGTCAGACTGAATTTAAATACAATGACTTGTTTACAAATTATTTTACATCTTAATACTTTATAATGTGAATTTTCTGAACAAAGGCAAAAAAATAATAACTTTTACGTGGTTTGTTTAACAAAGATGATTAAAGAAAAACATAAGCCTACAAAAAGATATGTCTTCACTGATAAACAAACACAAAATTTTTAAAAAAAATCAGAAAGTTACTAACAACTTTTCCTGTAATAATAGATTTAAATTTTGTTAGAAAACTAAATTTGTAAAAAGAAAACGTAATTTACTTATTTTTTAATGTAACATTTTACACTGTAACAGCAAATTTTGTCAAATACTTTTATAAAAGTATGCAAATAATGGCCCACTCAGATTTACAAAAACATTTTCATAATAAAAATGCACCTAATTTTGAAATTCCGATTTTAAATAATTTTTAAAACTTGAAACAAAATTTTCATTAAACAAAAATACAGTTCGCTATAGCTAGACAACCGTTAAACATAAAATCATCACTTTCGAAAAATATACAACGTAAATGGCACCATTTACAAGTTACAGTTTGTTTCTTTTTAAAAATTGTTTAACTTCATGATTAATTTCCAGTTAGCAAACATTAAACACAGAAAGAAACAAATAAAGTTACACATATATTATCTACCTTTGACTTAACAAATATGTATTTCCAAGCTCGTATTCCAGTTATATTCTAACGAGAAGTAAAGGTCAAAGAATCATAATGTATGCAAATCTTTCACAATAAAAATCGCAAGTTTGCGAAGTTTCACAACTTAACCTCTAATTGGAAAATTAATGTAGAAAATGGTACAATAAATGAAAACGAATTATAGTTTCAGACCTGGAATACAATAGAATAAACCAATGAAATCAATAATATTTTAGACTAATATAAGTAACAAAGGAACGTTAAATTACCTTCACTAAAACGCCAGAAAATGTAAACTTAATTCAACTATCGCTTAACTGAACTGTTCGAACAATAACTGCAATGACAACAAGCTTCCAGTTTAAAATAGTGTTGCAGGGGAAGGGCAATCTTTTTTGAAGAGGGGTAAACCTAGCTTGCTTGGGGTGGGGGTGTTAATGCGCATATTTTGAATCCAGTCTGACTCAAGATTGAATTGATAAACTAAACGAACAGGCAGAAGATATGTTTGTAGAATGACGTATGAATGAAACAAGTCCAGTCCATTCTATTGTGTTTAAACATAACTATTATCTGTCCTTCATTGGCTTTTTTTGAGTCACCATCTTTGTGTTGTAAAAAGCGATAATTAATTCGTAGAAAATGAAATCACTTCTCTGGGTCATTAGTAGCAAAATCAAATTTTTTATGAAGCTATTGGAAATAATTAAAAAAATAATAGTGCGACCACATTCTTTTTTTATAAGATCAAGTCATTGTTCCTGTTGTGTATATGGCAGATAAACATAATTCTTACAAAAAAATTGCAAAAATTATTTTGTTTCGATAGTGCTCAACGTGCAACAATAATAATGAAATAATAAGGAAAATAAAGAAGATAATAAAACAATCCAGTGAATGCTAAACAAGGAAAATTCATTTTCTTAAAATTAGGTGTGCTTTGCAGTATTTCCAAGTTAGTAACGCAGACTTAATCAACTCAAATGGTAAAATTAACAATGTAACGGACCTTCACACGCGCACACGCGAACAGAAGTTAAAATAATTGCGTTCCCAAAAATGAGGAAAAGTATCAGGTTTTAAAATATTTATTATTAAAACTTTCAGTGCGATAAACATGAATAAAATGGTGTGAAACATCATTTAAATTAATATTGAGCACCCTCACACTTCTAATTTTAGGATTTATGGTTTGTTAAACTTTGCAATGTTGTTAGTGAGGGGGTAATTCAGATAAAATGAAAAACTTGTTAATTCTGTTCCTTTTAAGTTTGTGGGTTTATTTGTAATATTGATTGATTTGGCAAATATATTACGATGTTCCTTAGTTCCGGCATTTGTGAAGCAGCAAGGAAAACATTTATTTTTATTACACATTTTATAAATAACTGCATAATTTAATATTTTTGTAATTCCTCAGTAAAAACCTGAAAACTGTTTTTTCATGTTTGTGTCGACACTTTTAATTTATTTTATTTGACGATGGATACTTTAATATTCTGAATAGAATAATCAACTTGGTTATTTAATTATTTGCTTACAGTAAATTGGAAATATTTTGTTACGTTTTGATTTGATCAAGAATTGTTGTCAAGATGGCAGTATAACTTAAGGCACTTTGTAATTATAATTCACTACTAGCGCTTCCTAGAAGATTCTTAGTGTACTATAGCAATGTGATTGAATAGGAAGGGACTAAATAAATAAAGTACTGTGTCAACTCAAGGTGGATACGAGGACGCCGAAGTAGAATATACGTATTATTTATTATAGATCTAGAAATCGTGGACGAATCGCTTTGGGATTTATACGTGTTATTTTGTAGATAAAATATTACAAATTTTTATTTGTACTGTAATGAAATGTCCAAATTCGTTAATATAAACAGTAAAATTGAAGTTGAAAAATCAAATTATAAATAATAAATTATTATTATTACTTTGAAGATTGCTATATTTTATTAATATTTTAAAATAATTAAAGAATGAAATAAATAGTTCTCAACACTTTTCAGTTTTTCTCCTGGGAAAATTAGCTGTTAATTTATCTTGGCTGCACTGAAATCAAAAACCATGTTTCAATTTAACCATGCGCCGCTCCGGTACAATCAGCTGATTGATTGATTTGGGATTTGGTGTGACCTACGATACGAGAAGAGTGTCTATATGAAAGTGTTAGATAGTGACAATGTGGTCTTTTAAGTTAAATATATCTCGTAATTTGTTTATATTGTAAAAAGTGTAAAGGTATTTATCATAAAACTTAGTATACCGTAACTTAATAACTGTGTATTTTCAGAAATGAATGTTCCAAGTTCTACAATTAAAACCGTAGTCCTGTGTCGAAACTGGAAACATTTAACATGTTGTAATTATTTGGTAAGTTGTCTTTACTTAATTACGTGAAATTTTTCTGTCTCATAGTGTAAGGGAGATACGGGGCAAGGTATAAAAATGTATGATTATTTCTCCGTTTTATGTTTGAGGTTAAACCAGAACCTTACAACCTGTTTGTTCTAACACACTAAGAAGATCCTTTGAAATTCATTTCGTTATGAATATCTGAATTGTAGTAAAACTAGTTTAAGCAATGGTATAGATACTGAAGTCATGAGATTGCCTTTTGCATATGGATGGTCTGTGAGGAAGGGCAGTGAAATATTTGCAGTGCTGCCAACCTCAACAGTGAGACTACTACTCTTACA
The DNA here is from genome assembly GCA_035578175.1 of Catonia carolina. Taxonomy (NCBI): domain Eukaryota; kingdom Metazoa; phylum Arthropoda; class Insecta; order Hemiptera; family Achilidae; genus Catonia; species Catonia carolina. Next base: position 27,302,436 of record JAQMRL010000010.1, on the reverse strand, counting down.
TTTCACTGGCGTGCAGTTTCTATATACATTTTGTAAGCTGTGGTTTATTCCTAGATAATGTTTTTTTCATAAACCTTATAAGAAATATATGACCTTTCATATTGCCTATAGCTTAATTATATGACCAGAAATGCTAGATTTACTGTAATTACGAACCATCCCCTTTTTTACTTTTGCTGTCATCAGCATTTTCATTATCAGTCTTTCTAGTATCTACCTAACCGTTTCATTTTTTTAGCGGGTGTCAACAAAACTGTTAAAGAATAGTTTCTTCATGTCCTTAATTTCCTTCTTTATTATTCAAATTGTGGAAAGAGAAGCATCACAGTAGTTAGCAGCTCGCTCACGGCTTTTGTTAAGAGGGATGGATAGGCATTTTTGTTTAGCTTCAACTTCACAACATTTTATTACTTTGCGTTCAGAACTGTGAATAGTTCGACCACGTTTTCAAGAAACTGACATTTGTGTTTATGGTAACAAACAGTTATATTCATACAGTTAACCTACAAAAGGTTCCGCGATATACTGTATATACTCTGGGTATAGTATCAGTTGTTATATTTGTCGTACTGAAATTAAAGTAGTCGCGCATGTGCACTGATGCTTTTCCCCCTTTACCCCTCGTTGCAAACAAGGGCGAACTCGTGACTCAAGTGACTATAGTTTCCTTGTGATAGTTTCAGTAAAGTTCTGTTTATACCACTAGTGTGAAAATTTTTATTTCTGTTGTGTTCCAGTTATACGAGGGCTATTCAGAAAGTAGGGAACGTTTTGTAAATAAACAAAAACTATGTGAAAGAAAAATGTTTTATTATATACATCTGAAAGAGTGACTAAAATACTACTTTTCTACATAGTCACCAAGCAAATTGAGGCACTTGTCATAGCGGTGGACAAGCTTCAAAATTCCTTCGTCATAGAAATCCGCCGCCTTCGACCGCAGCCACTCAGTGACGCGCCCCCGGAGTTTTGGGACAGGCAAGGTGTGCTGCTCATTGACTTTCTCGAGCGTGGTGCAACAATAAACTCTGATCGGTACTGCCAAACATTGCGCAACCTTAGGAGAGCAGTTCAAAACAAGCGCCGAGGAAAGTTGTCGTCAAACATTTTGTTTCTTCATGACAATGCCCGACCTCACACGGCAAACCGCCCAAAAGAACTCCTTGATTCATTCAAATGGGAGGTTTTCCCTCATCCACCCTATAGTCCTGATCTTGCACCAAGTGATTTTCACTTGTTTCCAAGAATGAAGAACTGGCTAGCAACACAGCGCTTCGACGACGACGAGGAACTCCGGGCGCGCGTCACTGAGTGGCTGCGGTCGTAGGCGGCGGATTTCTATGACGAAGGAATTTTGAAGCTTGTCCACCGCTATGACAAGTGCCTCAATTTGCTTGGTGACTATGTAGAAAAGTAGTATTTTAGTCACTCTTTCAGATGTATATAATAAAAAATTTTTCTTTTACATAGTTTTTGTTTATTTACAAAACATTCCCTACTTTCTGAATAGCCCTCGTATAACGTTGTTTAATTAGACAAACTCATTGGACCATCAGTTATTATTAAATACAGTAGAATCTCGGTAGTCGGCCGTGCAGTAGTTCAGCACCTCCAGTAATCTGGCCCTTATATTAGGCCTAAAAGTATGAAACCTCACCCAGGACAGATTTTGGTAAAAGATTTAAATTGAATTAGAGAAATCAACTCGACCTAATTACGGCGGATTTAATATAACATGTATGTTTAAGGATTTGGTTAAAGAAATGAATAAGCAGACCTTAATTATTGTTAAATGGAATATTTTTTGGCCTTTTATCCGAAACCCAGAACTTGGTCATACTCTATACTTCATGCTGAATTGACAATGAAATGTAATTCTCACGGCGGGGCAGGCGTGCGTGCGTGTATACAAAATATTTCAAGAACGGAACATCGTACAAACTTGAAACTTAAAATTTAAGTTACGTACCACTACTGGACCTGACACAAACATTTTCATCAAAATCGATCAACCGGAAGTAGTAGTTGATTCGTGTCATTTTTCACTTTTTTGCGATTTTCTCCAAAACTGGTCCTACGATTTTTTTAAAAAGCGCCTGGTTTACTAAATTTTTTATGCTCTACAAGATAGGGTGGGCGCCATGTTTTCTGAAATTCTTGGTAAGGCTGTTTTCATGTAAAAAAATTGTTTTTTTAAGATTACGGCTTTAATATGCATTTTAGCGCAAAAATGTATATAATTAAAGTTGTAGAGAATTTAAATTCTACAACTTTTATTTGAAAGATTTTTTATATAACGCTTCGTTTAGTGGTAATTAGCGATTTTCTGTTATTTTCTCACGAAAACGTGTGAAATATGATTTTTTTAAGATTTCGGCCTTAGCTTGCATTTTACAACAAAAATGTATATAATCAAATTTATAGGAAGTTAAAGATCTACAACTTTTATTTGGAGCATTGTTTTTACAGAACTTAGTTTAGCGTGAAAGAGTGATTTTCTGTATTTTTAAGCCAAACTGAGGTTGATTTTCATTTTGCCTCTTTCACTCATGATTAAAATAAGGTTATGGTTTTTGAGGTTAGTTTTTTTGTTTATTTCTAATGTTTTATTACTATTGTTAGGTTATATTAGTCATTATTTGCATTGGCAAGAGAAAGTTGTATGAGTGTTTCACACCAGATTTTTTAATTTATTGTCAATGGTTTCTTTTTTTTTGCTGACCCAGACATACATTTCAAAGATATTCTCAAAATAAATTCCTAATTGTAAAGTACAATAGCAAACAAAAAAACACTAAACTGAAATTAAACATGAAATATAAAAAACTAGGTCTTCGAAACTCCGATGACATGATTGTTCACAGGTGTAAAGCAGGATTAAAACTGAAAGCAATACGTTGGTGACAGAACAGTTGAATGTAAATTGATTTCTAAGAAAGAGTGTGAACCAAGTGAAAATTAATGAAATAAGATTTTGTACATAATGTAAGGAGTTAGAATTTAACTGATGAATCAAGGGGAGTGCTAGAAATAAAAAAACAATTTTTGTTAAGTAGCGTACGTAGTTTACAGTTAAATAGACTGATAAACTATGTTTGTATGCATGTACACGCATTATTAATGAAATTCTAGTACAGAAAATTGTAAATTTGATTGCTTTTCTAGGAAAACAAAATACGTATTTATAACATTTTTATTTTAATTATTTTATCAAACATCCTAATGTAGAATTATCAACAGTTGTATTACTATTTAAAATTGAAATATGTATTTCTGTTGTTGTTTAGGTCAACAGCCGAAAGGCTGGTTTGAACCTCTAGAGGTTTTACCAAGTAACAACGAGGAGTAAGGTGGTTTACCGTTGCCTTCCTCACTGAGTTGAAAGAGTATGCTTATCAGCATGCCAGGCCCTCCGAAAAGCACTCACTTTCCACCCTGCAAATGACACCTTCACTTAATTCACCACAGGGTCTGGCTGCATAGTGAAATTCATTACTCTCAGAGGAGATAACTAGTGTCTTTTACACCTCAACCTCTTCTGTTCTTAAATAGTTCAGTCATATAAGTGGCTGACCATGTGATAAGAAACACAACTATTTTTTTTAGCCCTGGACCAAACAGATAGAGTGCAATTAAAAAAACACTCCACCTGCCCGTTTTGGGCATATGTATTTCTAACCACCAAAATTTGATAACAGAAAACACTTACCAATGTTTATAGCGCTTTCGTGTATCTTGTACACATCTTCAGTAAATAAAAATTTTTTTAAATATTTTTTCACATCAAAATTTATATTTCAAATTTATACAACAATATTCATAATTTGAAGCAGATTTTGTTACACGAGGCTAAAAAAGTGTTACAACCAAGTTCATATAAAAAGTGGTTCGTATAACGGGCAATGACTACTGTACTGTACTGTACTGATTGGCTATCTGAATGTGTAAGACTGTCTATACTGTTGTTTTTGACTGTACATACTCTACTATAGCAATGAGCAGCTGAAAAGAGCTGCTTCAGTGAGCTAGCTTACCTTAAGGAGCTGGAGCTTGTTTTAGTTGGAAAAGCTAGCGTTCCCATGACTAAGTTGTAATTCAGAGGGTTATGTTTCTGTAAACTGAAAAATACTGAAAAAAAATAACTTTCATTAGGTTTTGGAACTTTATGCAGTAGTTTTAGGAATGATTTTAATTAAATAGTTTACAAATTGATGTTTTACAAGTTGATCTAAATATAAAATTTGGAATTATTTTTTAGATTACATCAAGAAACACTTCAACAACAAAGAAAAGAGAAGAGAAGATAAACTGTGATTTAGTTAGTCAACCAAATCCTGTATCTAACTTACGGAAATTTAAATTTTATGTACCAAAAAATGAAAATGAAATCGAAAGAGAGTATCGCTTGAAACGAGAGGAAGTCCAGAAATGGAATGAAGATTTTTGGACGAAACATAATAGTAATTTTATTAAGGTATGTTTTTCTTTAATTGATTTCTAAAATTTTTTCTGTTGACTTTTTATGAATTATTTTTCATTAAATTAATTATGTGGTTAGAATACATGTATGATTAACGCTCAGGATATCTGCAATTATTTTTCTTTGATGGTTGTGCGAAACTTTAATTTACATCTTTTTTTTTTGCATCCAGGAGACTCCAAAGGGAGTATAGGACATGTCAAGATAAAACTGATAAACTGAAAGTTTATCACCAATGATAAATTCATCACTTACCACCAAAAAATTGTTTTGCTACTGCTTACTACAGTAGGCTTGTCATAAACCCCATTGAATCAAATATCACGCAAAATAAAAAAGTCAAATACTAAATTTTTAGGCTGCAGGGTGATTTATTTTTAACATTTTGTGCCAAAATTTTATATTAAATGACTCGCCGAGGTCTACAAGTAGATTTTGAAACATCTACATGTAGGTTGAGTGAAAAACATCATTAAAACTGGAAATATTTCCTGTATTTAACCATTGACTCACCGGGTTGGTCTTAGACTAGAGGTAAAGTCATTGCCAAAATTAGCTGTTTAACAGCTAATTTTCGGAGACGAAGGTTCCTGGTTCAAATCCTAGTAAAGGTAGTTACTTTTATATGGATTTGAATGCTAGACAGTTGTTACCGGTGTACTTTGATGGTTGGGGTTCAATTAACCATACTCTCTCAGGAATGGTCAGCCTGAGTCTGCACAAGACTACATATTGTGCTCGCCTCTCATCATATGGTCTTGGGTTCAAATCCCATTCAGGCACGGCATATTTTCATACATTACAAAAATTCTGTTCATCCTTCACCATCTGCATTAGCGACGGTGAAGGATGAACAGGGACGTTAAACCCAAAAAAAATGTACAAGAGACTACACCTCATTTACACGTCATACATATCATCCTCATCTCATTGGGCAATTGGGTTGCTTATTGTTCTGAATTGAACAGATTGCAATGTACACACATTAGGGATTAGAAAAGAAAAAAAAATTTAACCAATTACATTTATTAAGATTCTAAAAGTTTTACGAAGTTACTCATAAAAAAATTAACTCAATGAAAAATATTACACACAAACTTTATTTTGAGAAATACATTATATTTTTACAGTATCGGATCCAACCATAGTACAGTATTGAGATGAACTGCAGTCCCCTAGCCGTGGGAGTGAGAGAATGCATAACGCTCTCACTCGCACAAGCCATATGCGCCGTTCCAATAACATTGTCTTTAATTTTACTCATTGTTGTGAGCAAGCGTTTATGCACGCAGTAAACTAACAAGCAAGATAACGACTGTAGTATGTTTTCAGATGTGGATTATAACGGTAAAGACCTTTGAGCGCATGCGTAGTTATGCCACATATCTCCCTCTCACTCGCTTGGCTATGGGACATTAATTTGTCTGATAGATATACCTTACCAATCAACATTACTCATCCTTTATTTCAGCTTTCTGCCACTAGATGCTTCCCTTTGAAAGTAAGGCCATTATGTACAGTGTGTTTATACAAAAGTACTATTTCATCCATTTATATTAAAGATATTTTTGATCATCGTTTGGATATTTTTTTTAAATAGCTTTTCCAAATATTGGCTGCACAAAAATTCACAGCACCACTCACATGACGTACGAGGTGTGATCAAAACGTAACGTGACTTTTCATTTTTATAAAAAAATATTCATTTATTCATCCAAAATTATGTTATCCCCTTCAAAATAATCCCCCTCTGATACAATGCACTTGTGCCTGCGCTTTTTCCAGTCGTCAAAACATTTCTGAAATGCACTTTTGGGTATTGCCTTGAGCTCCTCCCGTGATGCAGCCTTAATCTCCAAAGAAGAGCCTGGGCTCTTCCACTGGGATGATTGGGCTTTGGTTTCGACGTCATAACCATAGACCCATGTTTCGTCACCAGTTATAACCCTTTTCAGCAGATCAGGATCATCATTGACGTCGTTCAACATGTCTTGGGCGATGTTCATGCGACACTGCTTCTGATCAAAATTAAGCAGTTTTGGAACAAATTTTGCTGACACGTGTATCATACCCAAAAAATCCGTTGAAATTGATTGGCATGAGCCAAACAATATGTTAAGATCAGCAGCTGTTTTTCTAATCGTGATTCGACGATTTTTCAACACAATTTCTTTCACTTCCTGAACATTTTCGTCAGTTTTTGACGTGCTGGGGCGTCCAGAGCAAGGTTCATCGTTAACATTTATTTTGGCCCTCTTGGAATAACTTGTACCATTTAAAAACATTTTTATGCTCAAAATTGACTCACCGTACACCACTGTCAACATTTCAAGAGTTTTTGAACACTTAATACCATTTTTTACACTCTGCTCCATTATTTTCAACAGCAAAAAATCGCCGAGCACGCAAACAGAGTCTAACCTGTATGCCTCTCACATAAAAACAACACGTGCTATATAGTCAAAACTTTGAACATATGATCGTGATGAGTGTACCAACACAATAAAAAAAAAATTTGAAATTAGAGTGTACAGAGCGCGCGAAATTCAAAACATCACCTTACTTTTTGATCACACCTCGTATTCTTCTAAAAGAAATATCAGTTCTATAGTTGAAACCATCCTTGCAGTCTGTGCCCGTTGTAGACCTAAGACCACATTGCAGGTGTATTGAGAGTAGATGTATTTCGGCACTGCTGGTCGTATTTCATTGCAACCTCAGTTTTGGTTAATTGCATTGTAGAATGACACTTTCAAGGACACTTATTTTGAATCTAGCCCTTATATGTGGAATTCAGTTTACAAAAATGTAAGGTCCATATGGTTGCATCAGTACCGTTGGAATAGAGAATATGATGGTGAATTCTTGTGTGTTTCTAAATCTTTTTGTTTACAAAAAAACTGAGGAATTATCCTGGTAATTTTTATAACTATACGAAGATTAGTATAAATATATTTGACAGTCTACCAAAGTAACTTAAATGACAAGCTGAAATGAACTTCAACAAATTTCAGGGACTTCAAAACTTCTAGTTATTTAAAATTTTAAATTACAGAAGTTCAAATTATCTAAAGTTGACTGTATTAATAACAAAGGTATAGCTTTTAACAGTACACTGGATGAATATAAAAGCTTGTGATGTCACAACCTGACCGTGCCTTACTATATGATCTAAAGACATTAACTCTGATATTCTACTTAAAGAATAATAATCTTACTTCTACGTTATATTATTTAAAAATTATTTGAAATAATTTTAAAATGATCTTTGTTATATTATTTGAAATACAATTTGTACTTCTAATATGAGTAGATCAGACAGGTTTGTGAAATATACTTGCCCAAATTATAACACATTTGTCATTATTAGGAATTATCAATGTTTATATAATTAGTATTAATCGTATCGGAAATGTGACTCAACTCACATCATTGACATGAGAGAAAAGATAAAATTAATTACGCAAACAAATACAAGGTTACTAATCAAATTCAATGGTTCAGAAAACAGTAGTTACTATGTGCATCAGCAAATGGATCGACCAAGCTTGTATATTTTTCCGGTCGACTATAAGCTCCAAAATACTTCTGTACACAGTTTGGTATGATATTTATGTTTATAAATTGTAAAAACATGAAGTTTATGAAGTGAGTGGGTTTACTATAATAACCACGATTTATTTAGATAAGTGAGAGTTTGCTGTGTCCTTTGCCACTTCCTCACCTCGCCACTCCCTCCAGTCAAGCAATTTTTCCTCTCTTACTGTTCCTGTTGACTTGAAACTTAACCTTTTCAGTACTAATGTCCGGAAAACAGGACATCGGTATATTTTACGCAGTGACAACATCCGGTTTACCGGACGTCCGTAAGTTATGCATAAAGTGCAAACGTCGGATAACTGAACACTTACAAAACTTGATGGAATAATGTATTTTGAAACCGCCTCCGTGGCGTAGTGACTAGCGTGCTACCCTGCAAAGCAAAAGTTCCCGGGATCGATTCCCAGCTAGGGTCTGGAAATTTTAACACGTTAGAAACACGGTTAAGGTACCAAAACCCACAACAGTTACTAATTACCAAGCTGTCAATGCAACTTTAAACTTTTTTTTCTATTTAGGAAATTCACAATCTGTTGGAAACAATCAGTGAATGTGATAACTCAAAATTTGGAAAAAATTAACATGGTTAATAAACGTGAGTGGAGACACAGTCCAGTGGCAGACCAAAATTTGAATAGTTTTAGTGTTATAACGTTTTCTTTTATGAACATAATATAAAATTAATTTTTAACAGGAAATTTTATTTTTCTGTAACGTTAAAATTTTGGTTGGTAATGGTTGGCCAGCCAGTTTTCGAAATAAGGGCTGGCACTTTTTGTACACCTTTATTCAAATTAAATGGCTTTAAATCAATTTTTTAAATATTGTTTCGGTACTGAAAGGATTAAATCTTAATTTAAAGTTTACTTCCCACTGTACGCTCAAAAAATGTACTCCACCTATAATATCTGATACACATAAAATAACAGTTTACATTAAAACCTCTTTAATCCGGCACGTTTGGGACTCGAAGCTTGCCGGATTAAAGGAAATTCTGGACTATGGAGGTTATTTATAAAAATACAGGAGTCGTATAAAAAATAACATAATTTGCACAAGAAACTTTTACTGTATGTATTTATTATTTAAACATGGGTTATTTAAACAATATAAATCAATATATAAGTACAGGAGAAATATTAAAATGCATTTTTTAAGTACAGTACAGGATGAAATAAATTTGAATACAGTATGAAATACAGTACAGTACTGTACTATTAGTGGTTTTTAGCAACAGCACTGGTAGATGGCTGGAAAAAAGATCTAATATCTACTTGCTTCTTACGACTAGTATTTTTTTTATTTAAAAAATCATTTTTTATTATATGCAAGTTCATAACTTTGGCCATACTGTATTGTTTATTTGACTCAGCAAATTTTACAAACGTGTAAAAAAGTGTACTGAGTTTACAAACTCAGAGCGTGACGCTTTGTGGCTCTTGAGTGTTGGCGGTAGCTGTCGGGTTGCTCACTTTACAATGTTCATTGTGAAGGCAATTCTATAATTTTTGTCTATTGCCGTTGATGCCGGATTATAGACAATTCCGGACTATAGAATGCCGGATTAAGGAGGTTTTACTGTATTATATTTGCGATGTATATGTTAAAAAAAATTCGAATTAAAAAAAGAAAAATTTCTAATTGTTTTATTTTCGTGTTTAAAAGCTTATAGCTTATAGTATTTGATTGTAGAGAACTACCGCACATATGTTTTATTACCTGTAAAGTTTATATTTCGTACGAAAACTAAAAGAAGGTGGAAATTTAATTTTGTTCCTCACCGTACGATTAATGTAGATAAAGCTTTTTAAATAAATAATTCAATTGCATGGATTCAAAATTATAAAAACAACAAAGTTTGGTATAAACATCGTTAGGCCTATAGTATATGACGTAATGTAATAAGTTTGTTATGAATGTATATCAAAATAAAAATAAAATACAGAAGGCTGTTTATAATTTTCAAATCGCCCAGACAAAAGTTTTGTGTACATCAATAATTTATTGGCTTCAGTGCTGCAATAATAATACATTTTCTTTATGTAGGTTTATAACCCCACATAATAATGAGTTTATAAATCTACAGTATTATAAATAGTCAAAAATGTTATAATAGAGAACACAACTATACGATTATAGCCTACAAGTAGGCCTGTTGATTGGTCAGTTGGCGTTAAGTCTTAAAAATATATTGGTCGTGAAGTTCAGTTCAGTTATTATATTGTTAAGTAGTTATTCGATTCTGTTGTGATTACTTTCCCAGTGTTTCATTAATTTTGATATTTTATTGTGATTGTTTGAATAGAATGTTTCAGGTTATTATGGTATGAATTTGGTGTATTACAAAGTGATGTTTTGTTCTTGAGCATATTATATGATTGATACTTTATATTATTAAATAGTTTAGACTACATAAAAGTATAAATTTTGAACTTTATTTATAATAATACCCATTGGGTTGGTCTAGAGGTAAAGTCGTCGCCAAAATCAGCTGTTAAATAGCTGATTTTCGGACGTACTTTTTGTAACACTGCAAAGAGCGTAAGGAGAGTACTATGAGTAGATAGGAGGTAGTGGAAGGGATACAAGAGCGAGAACTTAACCCGCCTAAATATTTTGTGGCCAGTATAGTAATAATTGTATCAAAATTTTCTTTGAAAACAAAGTTTCCCCCTTCCTATTTTTTTTGATGTTGATCAAGATTAATAAAATTACTAGAAGATATATTGAATTGTATTTCACTTGAGGTAATAATTTTGCGTTGTTTTTACTTTCTCTTGCCTACATGAATATATAGGAAGGAAAGTATTGTTTCATGTAGATTTTTCGAAATCGAGTTTTCACCGGATCTACACGTTTTCAGACCCCCTGAACCCAAAAAACAGGTTTTTAGCGATTGGTCTGTGTGTGTGTGTGTGAACAGAATATCTCAAGAACGGAACATCTTATGAGCATGAAACTTGAAACTTAAGTTACATACCACTACCGGACTCGACACGAACATTTTCATTAAAATTGGTCAACCGGAAGTAGTAGTTCATTCTTGTAATTTTTCACTTTTTTGCGATTTTCACAAAAACTGGTCCTACGATTTTTTTAAAAATCACCTGGTTTACTAAATTTTTATGCTCTACAAGATAGGGTAGGCGCCATGTTTACTGAAATTCTCAGTGAGGCGTTTTTCACGTAAAGAAATTGTTTTTAAGATTGCGGCGTTAATATACATTTTAGCGCAAAAATGTATATAATTAAAGTTGTAGAAAATTTAAAAATCTACAACTTTTATTTAAAACATTTTTTTGTATAACCCTTAGTTTAGTGGTAATTAGCAATTTTCTGTTTTTTTCTCACAAAAACGTGTAAAAAATCTATTTTTTTAGATTTCGGCCTTAGTATGCATTTTACAACAAAAAAATATAAATCAAATTTATAGGAAATTAAAGTCTACAACTTTTATTTATAGGATTTTTTTTGTACAGAGCCTAGTTTAGCGTGAAAGAGCGATTTTCTGTATTTTTAAGCCAAACTGAGGTTGATTTTCATTTTTGGTGTTTCACTCATGATTAAAATAAGGTTATGTTTATTGAGGTTAGTTTTTTGTTTATTTCTAATGTTTTATTACTAATGTTAGGTTATATTGTTAATTATTAGCATTGACAAGAGAAAGTTGTGTGAGTGTTTCATACCAGATTTTTATTTTTGGGGGCATTTTTTGAGCCATTCCCTCATTACCATTTCTAGTGCACAGTTGAAAAGTAGGGGTGAGAGTCCATCCCGTGGTGCAGACCTGTCCTAATCTCAGATGGTTCTGAGAGTTTGCCTCTGAGTTTTACTTTTGATTTAGTGTTTGTGAGTGTCAGTTTAATCATTAGTATAGTTTAATTTTGCTTTATTGTAATTTCAGGAACGTAAAGAGTTTATTGCGTTACATGAAAAAGAGACCACTACCGATGGTGTAAAGGAACCAATGTCAGCTGATAAGTTATCCATTTTCTATAAAAGATTTTTAGATAAAAATTGGAAAACACATCTAAACTATAATTACGAATGGTATAAAAAGAATGCCATGCTTATTTTATTAGCAGTACGTGTTAAAATTCATCAACTAAAAGATTTACGTTTAAAAAACAGCTAAAATAGTTTATAGATAGTAATTTATTGTAGTTTTATTTAGAATTGTAAAGTAATTTATTTTTTTAATAAAAAACATTGTTTTAACACTTATTGTTGTTCTGGTGTTTTTATTTTGTGTTTCTTTTCCTGGGAGGTCCAGTCAACATTCTTTGCAATATTCTTTGTGCTTCACCCTCTTTTTGGTAATCACTTTGTTTTGCTCAACCTTTAATTTTACTTTTTAGTTTTAGGTTACCTACTAGTAAATTAAAGTAATATAACCTTGTCTAACTGCAGTCTAAAGGTAAACGCACAGTGAACACTTGTCGCTGGTCGCAGGTGCTGATTCACGCTGGCGAGCGTGCATAGTGGGAACATGTAATTACACGCTTGACCTTAATTCAGTTATCGCTATTCAACATGAGTTCCAGTAGCACCAGTGATGATGAATTATTTCTAATGGAAAACGTTCACAAAAAATCATTATCGTTTAAAAACGATACCGTTAGTGACATTAAGGGGAGACTGTACTTTGTATCCCGCCAATGTTAAATTTGCTATTTTTAGGTACATTTTTCATAGGATTGGTAAAAGATAGGGAAATTAAACTTTACACACCATAGGTGTCGGGTTTCTTCTCGAGCTACTGACATTTTTCAATTTAATCTTTAGACTATCCCATTTTTTAAAAATATTATGAATAACATAAAAATTTTACAAATTGTTTTTTGCGTATTACTAATTTTTGGAGCACCTGAGGAAGTCATAAAAATGTCGGTATATGTGGCTATACAAGATAATTAGCTGGTAAAAATTTCAGCGTGGTAGGTTTATTGGTTTCTGAGAAAAATGTACCTTAGTGTTAAAAATCTAAATTTACAGGAAAATGCAAGAAAAAAGAAGGCACAAATCAAAAACAAAATGTACAAAAACAAGTAAATTTCCCATCAACAGTTGTTTAGGAGCTGAACCAACAGCTGAGAATACAAAAAACAGTGATGCAGATATTTTAGAAACTGAAATTCTCTTTGCACTAAAACGAGCAGTATAAAATTGTGAAAAATATTCGTTCTTGGTTATGATAATTTTTCTGTTAAACTTGATAAAAACTTAATTTTTTCATAAAAAATTAATTTTTTGACGTAATTTAATGTTTTTTTCTGGTAGATCTAGGCCTAAACTATTGAAAAACATAAGAAACCAAAATTCGAAATTTTCAGTTAAAACCATCATGCCATCTCCCCTTAATAAGAACAGAAAATTGTACGACAAGTATCATCATCTTTTTCCCCAATTAAAGAAAGATAGAGACTGGCTTTTTAAATACATGAGAATGACTCTGGAAACATTCAATTTTATAATGTCAAAAGTAGAACTTCGTTTACAAAAACAATGGTGCAACTTGCACAAGCAACCAATATTATCGGAAGAAAGACATGTGATTACTTTGTGGTAATTTTTTTTTATTTATTTATCTATTTACAACAATATAAAGGCTAACAGAACTTATCCATATAAGCCTTATTGACATAAAAAATTTACATATTTACAAAACAATATTTGCTTATAACTATTTTATTTATATAACATACATGCTAATACACTTTTTATCTCTTTTTCTCATAAAAATAAAATAATGTTTCAATAAAATTACTTACTATAATAATAAATTAATAAGAAAAAAAAACAAAAATTCCCACAAAAAATAGTTTAGCAAAACTTGATCAAAAATAATATTATTTATTAATGAATTAATGAAAGGAAAAAGAAACAATAGAAAAAGGAAAGAAGGAAGGAAGAAAGAAAAAGATGTGAGTCTGCTCTGTGAATTTGTCATTTATTGGTTATATTTTAAACACATTGACTACCAATATTCAATATTATAAAGCATTGTTTGGCCAGTAATAATTTTTACTTTCTCTTGCCTATATGAATATATAGGAAGGAAAGTATTGTTTTCATGTCGATTTTTCGAAATCGAGTTTTCACCGGATCTATACGTTTTCAGAACCCCTGAACCCAAAAAACATGTTTTTAGCGATTGGTCTGTGTGTGTGTGTGTGTGTCTGTGTGTGAACAGAATATCTCAAGAACGGAACATCGTACGAACTTGAAACTTGAAACTTAAGTTACATACCACTACCGGACGCGACACGAACATTTTCATCAAAATCGGTCTACCGGAAGTAGTAGTTTATTCGTATAATTTTTCAGTTTTTTGCGATTTTCTCAAAAACTGGTCCTACGATTTTTTTTAAAATCGCCTATTTTACTCAATTTTTTATTCTCTACAAGATAGGGTAGGCGCCATGTTTGCTGAAATTCTCGCTGAGGCTGTTTTCACGTAAAAACGTTGTTTTTTTAAGATTACGGCTTTAATATAAATTTTAGCGCAAAAACTTATATAATAAAAGTTGTAGAGAATTTAAAAACCTACAACTTCTGTTTCAAACATTTTTTTTGTATGACGCTTAGTTTAGCAGTAATTAGCGATTTTCTGATTTTTTCTCACGAAAACGTGTGAAAAATCGATTTTTTAAAGATTTTGGCTTTAGTATGCATTTTACGACAAAAGTGTAGGGGTATATAACCAAATTTATAAAAAATTAAAAGATCTACAACTTTTATTAAGAGCATTTTTCTCTAAAGAGCCTAGTTTAGAGAGAAAGAGTGATTTTCCGTATTTTTAAACCAAACTGAGTTCGAATTTCATTTTGCGTGTTTCACTCATGATTGAAATATGGTTATATTTTTGAGATTAGTTGTTTGTTTATTTCTAATGTTTTATTACTAATGTTAGGTTTATTGTTAATTATTTATATTGGCAAGAGAAAGTTGTGCGAGTGTTTCACACCAGATTTTTTAAAGTTATTTTTATTAACCTACGTTATAATAATAAACAAGTTATTATTTACGAATACATATTATACAATGCCAAGTACATGTAGCAACCTGCCAGCAAGCAGCAGGCAGGTTTATACAAAACAAACCAGTGAGCTGATGCGCAGATGACCAGCACGCGCTTTCTCCACCAGCCTTTACTGAGAGACGTCCGATTTAAATACAATGGCCTATTCCTACTAGCAGGCTCCCACTTGTAAGTGACCAGCGTTCACTGTGCGCTTACCTTAACAAAATCATTATCAGACCTCCCTCTACTTACAAAGCACACGATGAATAATTTTTGAAGAATATGCTTTAAAATATTATCAAGTTTGTAGTTCTGATGTACAATCTATAAGCCGGCCGTATTGGCATAGTTGGTAACGTGCTCGCCTCTCATCATGCAGTCTTGGGTTCGAATCCCATTCAGGCACAGCATATTTTCATATGTTACAAAAATCATTTCATCCTTCACCGTCTGCATTAGCAGTAATAGCAGAAACAGTCGGACATTAAAAAAAAAGAAAAAAGTACAATCTATGAATTTTACTGGTTGTTATAATATACATGTATTGGTAGGCTAAGTTTAATAATTAAATGAATAAATATTGTAATAAGTTTAGCAAGTCTGTTTATTATTCACTAGCTGTACCCTGTGCAAGCTGCTACGCCTACAAAAATAGAATTTAAAGAGAACTTGTTATAACAATTCTGTGCTCATTTTTTTTTTTATTGAAGTGCTCTTGGATATGGAATAGGTTTTTTCTGTCTGGTCTGTACATGATTAAATCAGAAGGTTTTCCAACGCGTGAGGTGGCCGCATACAGGTGTCCATGTGAGAAACATGGATTTTCCAAATTTAATGTACAAACTTGTATCAATTGTCCCAGTGCTTTGTTGATGATCATATTATAATGATAATACATACATATCATCATTGATAAAATAAAAATATCTGTTTTTGTTTGTTTTTTTGTTTTAATCCTCTGCATTTTAAAAATTGAACATAAAACTGTCAGCATTAACAGAAATTGCAGAACAGTCAGATGTAAAACTAAAAAATAAATTGACTTTTTCGAAGGCCCAAAAACAACATTTTTGTCCCTAACTTGGTTTCTACTCAAGATTGAGATTCTACTTCAGATTGAGATTTTATAAAGCTTAAAATGTGCTCCAGAAACTGAGTAATCTATAGATAAAATTTGATTTAAATCGGTTGAACAGTTTAGGAATGCATAAGGGACAAACTAACATTCAGTTTTAGACAAAGATTACAATCAGATCTTACATGAACCTAAGCTTAGGTGTTACCTTATAATTAACATTGTTAATAATTACATAGACTAGTGACTCCCAACAAAATTTTTCAAGGACCCCTCATCCACTCGCGAAAAAGGTAAGGATCCCCTAAATCTTAAACATAGTAAACTTGGTTTACTTACATAAATAGTTACTGACACTTGCATAAACAGTAATTCATGATAGGCCTACCCATGTACTGTTCCCCACTTTGAACCAGTTTTTGCAGTCTTCTGATGAGAGTTTGTTTCACGAGATACAGTAAAATGTGTTAGAGAATCTTTGCAGCTTAGCAACCATGTTTACGGAATATTTCCCTGAGCACGATACTGATGACAGTTGAATTCAAATCCATACAGCTGTTGTGAAAAAACAGATTCAAAGCCTATCAGAAGAGAAATAAGATCAACTTGTGGACTTATCAAGCTATGTTCCAATGAAAAACACTTATAATGGTGAAAAAATTGCAGACTTGGTTAAGAGCACATAAAGACTATAAAGAACTTAGTGATAAGGGGATGAAAAATATCCTTCCTTTCACAACTACCTACCAGTGTAAACAAGCATTCTCGACCATGTATTTCATGTAAAACAAGTTGAGAATCGGCTTACATGTGGTCTGATTTTAGAATGGAAGTGTTTTGACACTTTTGTTTAGGTCATCAGACGAAAGGCTGGTTTGAACCTGTAGAGGTTTTACTAAGTAAAACGAGGAGTGAGGTGGTTTACCATTGCCTTCCTCACTGAATGGAAAAGTACGCTTATCAGCATGTCGGGCCCTCTGAAAAGTACATATTTTCAACTCTGCTAATGACACCTTCACATCATTCACCACAGGGTCTGGCTGTATAATGAAATTCATTACTTTCAGAGGAGATAACTCTGATTAGTGTATTTTACACCTCTACCTCTTCTGTTCTTTAATGATTCAGTCATTTAATTGGCTGACCATGTGATAAGAAACGGAACTATTTATTTTAGCCCTGCAACGAACAGATTGAGTGTACATAATTTTGACACTTCACCTGTCTGTTTTGGGCAGTTTGACACCTTATATGACACTAAATATGGAGCCTAATATTTCAGAAATAATGAAATTAAAGGACAGATTCAATTTATTACATTAAGTTAGGAGCATTAATTAATTTCTATATTAATACAAAATAATTTCCCCATGACATCTCGCGGAACTCTTAGTAATCGTCCACCTGTTTGGAGATAATTACATAGATCAGTTTTTTCTACCTGTGGATCGCGACCCCTGAAGGGTCGTGAAGTACAGGGAAAAAATTAAAAATAGTTTTGTTATAGTTATTTATTTAAAAAAAGAGACATAAAAATTGTACATTACGTATACAATTTTTTCCATTTCAATTAACACAAAACTTGGGCTTTTTTGGAATTAACTAATTTTTGAATGTTTGTATTTATTTTTATAACACACAAAACGATGTTATTTTCCAGTGCCAAACAATTTCTTGATTTGGATTTCAAATTCACCATTATGGAAAATCCTTGTTTTCAGTTGTAAGATGTGGTAAATGGTTTCTAAATTTTCAATTTCTACTTTGAACAGTTCTGGGTATTCTTTTTTAATACTTAATCCAAAATTTGTCGACACAATCATTGTTAAAAGTTAATTTCATTGTCTGATCACTTGATAGATCTATCATGAAGACGAACACTTAGCTTAGCATTTTGTACATCTTCCTCAATAAACGGATTGACTCCAACAAAATATCCAGTCATATCCTTAAGTAAAAATTACAACAATTTTTTTTAAATATTTTTAACATTATTCAGAGGGGGTCGGCAAAATACTCAACCTAAAAAGGGGGTCACGAAGTCTGAAAGGTTGAGAACCACTGACATAGACTAAATAAATCGTTAAAAAAATTCTGAATTCAAGTGACAAATTAAACCCAAAAAATTCAGAATTATTATTTTTTTACCATTTCACCCCATAGGTTTTCGATCGATATCAGTACTACTTTGACCTATAGCACTCTTACTGATAAAAAATTGTTATTTTACTCTTACATAAACATATTATGTAATCAATAATTTTCAATTACTCATTATGATCTGTCAATATGCATTAAGTACAATGTACGTCTTATTAATTAAATTTACATAACTGCACTTAGACCTATTTGTAAATATTTTACTGTTTTTTTTAGTACATTTTACAGGTTACTTCTATCTATTTTATTATTTATTTATATCCATTTATAAGGAAGTTTTATTGTTTGACAATAATTTATACTTTAGACTTTAAACTGTTTTTTGTGGAATATTACTGATTACATTTTTGTTAATAATATTTTTGCTGTTATGAATATTACGTGTCCATAAATTATAAAGTGTTTTGATAAATTATTAGATGATTTCTATTTGAATTAGTGTAAATATTTTCTTTTGATCCCTACAATTTTTACTTTTTCTTGCCCTATACGAATACAGAGGGAGGGAAATCACATCAATTTTAGAAATTGAGTTTTCACCAAAGATACATGTTTTTAGGCCCACTGAACCCAAAATACATGTTTTTAGCAATAGGTTGTGTGTGTGTGTGTGTGTACAAAATAACTCAAGAACAAAATATTGAACGGTATTGAAATTTGGAACTTAAGAGACAACACAAATAATTTCCTCAAATATTAAAATAAGACACTAACAAAGCTAATATTGTCTTTAGCCTAAGTTAAACTATCAAAATTTATTTGTAAATATGGGTGAGCATATTTGTTATTGATTTAAGAAATGTTTACATTTCAACATTAAAAATTACTGTACTGCTGTTCATTTACTACTATATTATTATTATTATTACTGTTAAATATTGACAGTAACTGGCTAAGATCAGAGATACTGTGAGTGGTAAATTACTGGAGGTGACTTATTTTTATTTTCTCTTCCCCTAAATGAATAATAGAGAAGGAAAGTATTGTTTTTGTATCAAGTTTTCTCCAGAAATACCTGTTTTCAGAGCCTCTGACCCCAGAACAAATATTTTTAGTCATTGCTCTCTCTCTCTCTCTGTGTGTGTGTGTGTGTGTGTGTGTGTGTGTGTGTGTGTGTGTGTGTGTGTGTGTGT
The DNA here is from genome assembly GCA_035578175.1 of Catonia carolina. Taxonomy (NCBI): domain Eukaryota; kingdom Metazoa; phylum Arthropoda; class Insecta; order Hemiptera; family Achilidae; genus Catonia; species Catonia carolina. The sequence goes on along the minus strand of JAQMRL010000010.1, from coordinate 27,282,964 downwards.
GGACAAAATATCTCAAGAACAGAATTTCATATGAGGTTCAAACTTGGACTTAAGTTAGGTATAAGAGGCCAACTACTGGCTTGTGGCCCCTACAGAAGAGCAGCTGATAAACTCCACTCATCTTCTTTTAAAAAACGGTTTACAGAAAACTATTCAAATTATAAAAAAGGAATTCAAAAATTCTCCAATGTAACTGAACACATGATCAAAAATAAACATACTACGTCGAGTATAAAAAAGAATTTAGAAATATTAGAAATTAATAACAACAAAATGAAATTGAAATTTTGGAAAAATATTATATTTATAAATACAATAACAGGGAAAAATTAATGAACACACAGATTGAATATGACAATCAACTGATTAAGTTGGCAAGACTATTTTTAATATAAGAATCGACTATTCCTTATCTATCGTGGTAGGAGAAGGAAGTTTTAAATTTTGACATAAAAAGATTTTTAATTTACTGAAGATGTGTACAAGATACACGAAAGTTCTATAAACATTGGTTAGTGTTTTATGTTACCGTATTCTGGTGGTTAGAAATATATATTTCAATAAATTAAATGATATAAAATATTTATTTTTTCAGTAATTATGAATCTCAATATGACTACTATTATAGAAGTTAATAATTTCACATCAGTCCCCTCTAAAAACATGTTTAGTAGGTACCTCATTTTTACTTTCTCTTGCCTATATGAATATATAGGAAGGAAAGTATTGTTTTCATGTCGATTTTTCGAAATCGAGTTTTCACCGGATCTATACGTTTTCAGACCCCCTGAACCCAAAAAACATGTTTTTAGCGATTGGTCTGTGTGTGTGTGTGTGTGTGTGTGTGTGTGTGTGTGTGTGTGTGTGTGTGTGTGTGTGTGTGTGTGTGTGTGTGTGTGTGTGTGTGTGTGTGTGTGTGTGTGTGTGTGTGTGTGTGAACAGAATATCTCAAGAACGGAACATCGTACGAACTTGAAACTTGAAACTTAAGTTACGTACCACTACCGGACACGAACATTTTCATCAAAATCGGTCAACCGGAAGTAGTAGTTTATTCGTATAATTTTTCAGTTTTTTGCGATTTTCTCAAAAACTGGTCCTACGATTTTTTTTAAAATCATCTATTTTACTCAATTTTTTATTCTCTACAAGATAGGGTAGGCGCCATGTTTGCTGAAATTCTCGGTGAGGCTGTTTTCACGTAAAAACGTTGTTTTTTTAAGATTACGGCTTAAATATAAATTTTAGCGCAAAAACTTATATAATAAAAGTTGTAGAGAATTTAAAAACCTACAACTTCTGTTTCAAACATTTTTTTGTATAACGCTTAGTTTAGCGGTAATTTGCGATTTTCTGTTTTTTTTCTCACGAAAACGTGAGAAAAATCGATTTTTTTAACATTTCGGTCTTAGTATGCATTTTACGACAAAAGTGTATATAATTAAATTTATAGAAAATTAAAAGATCTACAACTTTTGTTTAGAGCATTTTTCTCTACAGAGCCTAGTTTAGCGTGAAAGCGTGATTTTCCGTATTTTTAAGCCAAACTGAGTTCGATTGTCATTTTGCGTCATTCACTCATGATTAAAATAAGGTTATGTTTTTGAGGTTAGTTTTTGTTCATTTCTAATGTTTTAATACTAATGTTAGGTTTATTGTTAATTGGCAAGAGAAAGTTGTGTGAGTGTTTCTCACCAGATTTTTTAAACTGTTCCATGGGACTCCTGAAAGGAAGTATAGATAAAACAAAATAAAATATAAGTCTAAATATTAACACTAAGTTAAATTAATTGCGTACCAATTAATTTATTTCCACTACTTATTACGTTAAACCATACTACTGTATTACCACTGTATACCGCTACTGTATTATGTTAATACAGTAACTTATTATGAAAATACAGTAGAACTTTGATAGTTCGACACTTTATTGACTTAGAGGTTGTCGAAGTATCGAAATGTCGAACCATCTAGAGCATATGGCATATTGTATACAGGAAGCATTAAAAACACAATTTTAGTATGAAAATTGCACAATTTTAATGAATACAAACAAACTTACATGCCCTTCAGTACAATATTTTACTCAAGGACAATGGAAGGGTAGGGGATGAGGAGAAAGTGGAAGGGCTGACCTACCTGCCAGATTGCTACTTACACCTCGTCATGTCGCCTCGCCATGACCCGTGTCGAAGTAAAGGTATAAGACGAACTAATGTCCCATAGCCGAGCGAGTGAGAGGGAGATATGTGGCATAACTACGCATGCGCTCAAAGATCTTTACTGTTATAATCCAAATCTGAAAACATACTACAGTCGTTATCTTGCTTGTTAGTTTACTGCATGCATAAACGCTTGCTCACAACAATGAGTAAAATTAAAGATAATGTTATTGGAACGGCGCGTATGGCTTGTGCGAGTGAGAGCATTAGTATGCATTCTCTCACTCCCAGGAGGAGTATAGGACATGTCGTCAGATATAACACCTGAAATACATATAAGAAACACACAATGTATCACTACTATCAAGAAAGAAATTCTTGTACGCTATAAAAAGTTTCACCAATCAAGTAATTTTTCAGATTCCTTTTAAAAGAATTCAAATCCTCACAACATTTTAAAATTGGGGTAATTTATTCATGAATTTTCTCCCTGCATAAGTAGGTTTTTGTTCAAACAATTTTGTGGAGTGATTAACCACATAATAATCATTTTTGTTTCTCGTGTTATGATTGTGAACATTGAAATTCTGCATAAAATTATTTTGCCTAACATACATAATCACCTCAAAAATGTAGAGAGAGGGAACTGTAAGCAATTTAAGCTCCCTAAATAGTGGCCTGCATGAGGTTAGCTGGTTAGCTCCCACCATACACCTAATAGCTTTCTTTTGAATTTGAAAAACCCTATTCATATTACCCATGCTAGAATTACCCCATACTAAGATACTATATCGGATATGAGACAGAATGAGGCCATGATAAGCTGCCATAAGTAATTTTTTATCATTTAATCTGGCAATTTGTTTTAATGCAAATACCCTAGATGAATTTTGCTACAAACTTGATTGGTATAGAAGTCCCAAGACAAAAATGTATCTAGAGATACACCCAGGAACTTCACTGTTTCTACATGCTCTAAACTATTATTATGAATAAATACATCCACTTCTCTACTTTCTTTAACGTTATGTTTATTTTTAAACTGCAAGTACTGACACTTTTTCCCATTAACTGTTAATAACTTTTGATTCAAGAACTGTACTACGGACTCTATGTTAACATGTGGATTTACTTCAAGAGCATCTACCAGTAAGCTGTTACTGATTACTTGCATCAGTAGGTTTTTGTTCAAACAATTTTGGTTGTGATTAGTAACATAGTATTAGATTTTTACTTTCTCTTGCCTATATGAATATATAGGAAGGAAAGTATTGTTTTCATGTCGATTTTAAGAAATCGAGTTTTCACCGGATCTATACGTTTTCAAACCCCCTGAACCCAAAAACCATGTTTCTAGCGATTGGTCTGTGTGTGTGTGTGTGTGTGTGTGTGTGTGTGTGTGTGTATACAAAATATCTCAAGAACGAAACATCGTACAAACTTGAAACTTAAGTTACATACCGCTACCGGACCCGACACGAACATTTTCATCAAAATCGGTCAACCGGAAGTAGTAGTTTATTCGTAAATTTTTCACTTTTTTGCGATTTTCTCAAAAACTGGTCCTACGGGTTTTTTTTAAATCACCTGGTTTACTTAATTTTTTATTCTCTACAAGATAGGGTAGGCGCTTGTGTGCTGAAATTCTGCGTAAGGCTGTTTTTACATAAAAACATTTTCTTTTTAAGATTGCGGCTTTAATATGCATTTTAGGGCAAAATGTAAATTATAAAAGTTGTAGAGAATGTAAAATTCTACAACTTTTATTTCAAACATTTTTTTGTATATCGCTTAGTTTAGCGGTAATTAGCGATTTTCTGTTTTTTTCTCACGAAAACGTGTGAAAAATCTATTTTTTTTAAGATTTCAGCCTTAGAATGCATTTTACGACAAAAGTGTATATAATAAAATTTATAGAAAATAAAAAGATCTACAACTTTTATTTCGAGCATTTTTCTCTACAGAGCCTAGTTGAGCGTGAAAGATTGATTTTCCGTATTTTTAGGCCACACTGAGGTTGATTTTCATTTTGCGTGTTTCTCTCAAGATTGAAATAAGGTTATGATTTTGAGGTTAGTTTTTTGTTTATTTCTAATGTTTTATTACTAATGTTAGGTTTATAGGTAATTATTTGCACTGGCAAGAGAAAGTTGTGTGAGTGTTTCACACCAGATTTTTTTTCTTAATTGTGATTGCAGACATTAAATTTTGTAAAAAGGTGGTTTACTTTACAAAAGTTATCTATAAGTTATAATACATACAATATAAGACAATTAAATACTGAACAAATTATTAATTGCAACACAAATTTTTACATCTAATTTAAGTTGCTTGTTTGGTCATTGGAAATCCCAGTGGTTTATAGATATTATCAATGGGTTTAACAAGTTAACATTTTGCATAATGAGGCTGGGGTAATTGAAGCCAGTTCTTTCCCTGTAGTATTTTAGTATAATCTATTACGTACTCTCACTTACTCTGCCAACTAAACTTAACATTGTCTAGTTAAATAGTTCTTTAATTTACAAATATGTGACTGCGAAGTGTGAAGCTACTTCATTTACATTTTTTAATATTTTATTGTATAAAAAAAATTAATGTACTGTTCTTTTATTCATATTAAAATAACAAAAGGTAGTTATAAATATATGGAATTTCTGGTATTTTCTCATTACAATGAATTTTTCTCGTGTATAAATGTAATTAGGTTTTGTAAACAATGACAGTAATAATAAATTATGAAGTATATAATTTTATTAAATATATATTTATAAATTATGAAATTTTAGTTAACTATGATCATATATTTTAGATATTATGATCACAATATTTTTTGCTGTGTGTTATTTACATTTAGTGCTAAAAGCCTGATTTGAACCTCTTGAGGTTTTAATTAAGAAGAGTAGTATGTGATTTACCAAAGTCTGTCTTATTAGGTTGAAAATTATGTCTCCCAAAAACCATTCACTTTTCCACTTAGTAAAAGAAAATATATTTCATTCCAACTGCCTATAACTTGTCTAGTATGTCATCTGCAGTATGGGAAGTTGCGTTATCCTGCTGGAACCAACATTCTCGTTCATGTAAATCTAACATTGCAATAAACTGATGGATTAATTTGTGATAACCACACGATTCTTGGATTTGTTGAAAAATAAAGACCCTATTACAAGACATTAAGAGATTACACACCAAACAACAATTTTACATGCACGTAATGGCCATTTGTGAAACACCTGAGGATTTTCAGTGCTCCATATTTGTTAACATCGCTGTTAACGTGAAACCAAGCCTCATCATTTAAATAAACACGATCCAACATCTCAATACTGTTTTCATCAACAAGATAACGAAACCAATGTGTGTCTTTGGAAATGGCATCATTAATACAATAGAGACGAATTGATACTGGAATAGCACTGGTGCACAATAATAACATTTCAATTCTTACAAGCTGTTAACCTTGACTACAGTGTTGCCAACTGACATGTAAGGAGACATAAAATTTACCTATGCATTACTTCTACCTTCTTAACATTATGGTTATTTCCTTTTTGAAACACCTGTTACATGGATTTAAAAACCTCACTGTATTAAAAATTGCTCATTAAGTAAGTTGTCTATATGCAGCCTAAATATTTTAGGTTGCCCTCTGAAATTGGTTATTAACCAAAGAAATGTAACAAGAAAAGTGAATTTTACATTAATTTTGTGCATTTTTTACTGATTTCCACTATTCAGGGAAGGATTTGTAGCCTAAGTAACTCTCAGATGATTTTAGAAGAACTGGGATTAAATTATTTACCTGTAATACAGTTAGCGGCATGTAGAGAATTGTACTTTATTGTGTTTACTTAAATAAAAAAATCTTTTGGATGAGCTCTAATAGATAATACAATATCCCAATTATTAATATTTTTTGGACACTTTTATTTTTTATTGAAATTTTATTAATTTTGTTTTTGTTATTACCTACTTATGTTTAAAATAATGAAAGTACTAACACTAATCAGAATCATCCATGAAACTAATGGATTTTATTATTACAGTCACACTCTTTGGTAAATGTAACAAATGTTACAAGATGTATGGTAAATGCATTTCAGAGGCTTGACACTGATGAACAATCTCAATTGAAATCCATTGAAGAAGTCAATGGTAAACCCCTTCATCCTCTTTTCAAACCAAAAGATAAAAAGCCGTAATCTAATATGATACTGTGGTAAAACGGTTGGATACAAACCAACCTTTAAGTCGTTGAACTATACAGCGCTAGAATAATTAGATATTGAGTTATACATATATGAGAACCGTGACTTGTGTACACGGAATTAATATAGAAGCTTTTTGAAAACAAACGAAGTGTATGTAATCTCAAGGTCACTTTCTGTAATGACTAAATCATGTTATGAAATTATAATCAAAGATAACGTACGATGAACTGAGAGAGTCAATTTTATTAGTTTATTAAAAATAACTTTATTAAGTAACATTTTAAGACTTATCAACTGTTAATAGCTTGAGTGGAGCAATATGATAGCCGCAAGTTTATTTTAGTTCTGAATAAAAAAGTAGACTGGATACACAGCATCAGAAAAAATTTAGGATGGGTGTTTTAACTATCATCAATGCCTATGGACTTTAACATGGAGAAAGATTTTTTTAGGAATGAATAAAAAATACAAAAAGAAACTTGTTAGGCCTAGTTTGACATTCTACTGAGCTTCTATAATATTCTGTTTATTCCCCCCTCTTTTATGAACTTGGCGTTGTGGCTGCTTGAGATCTTAGTTGCTTACCGGCATTCTTGAACTACAGTGTCTGGCGACACGCAAAGTAACGGTATTTTATTCCGTTATAAAACTACATATTGTCCATGTTCTTTCTATTTTGTTAGTAATAATAATATTATTTTTTGTTAGTTTTCACAATGGGATTGTCAAGTGGTAAATTTGTAAGCACTACAAGATTAGATGGCAAGACGGCAATAATTACTGGATCAAATACTGGAATCGGTAAAATAACTGCTAGAGAATTTTATAAAATTGGTGAGTAGAACATTCTTCTTTCTACATAGATTTCATTTAATCTAAACACAGCATATTATGACGTAGTTTTAAGCTAATACGGAATCTAGTGTTTGTTTTTCCCTGAATGCGTAGATTTCAATATTTACAAATAAGCGTTTGTGCAAAAAATCTGGACATACCTATATAAATATCCGTTCAAAAGGTAACATCCGTAAGTTCAATGTTGAACAAACTGACATTGATTTGTTTAATTTACCTAAGTTATAGAAGCTAAACATATTCAGTTTTACAAACTGTCTTGTTTCTACCGAAATTCTTTCAGCTAACTACGACACAATTTGACGTAGGTTTGACAGTTCAAATCGAATGTCCCAACCGCTGGCGGCGATTGCGACATTGAATTTCAACTAAAATTTATAAATTAAGTGGTTTTAATATTTTGTTGTTTTTATCCTGTAGGTGATATTATGTTAGTTTACGTTATCATTGTTGTCTGTTGTTTATTTCATTTTCTACTGAACCAAGGTATTCACTAAAAACTTTCTCCAGGTGTTAATCAGATGTTCATAATAACATTATTTTGATTATGTATGCAGCCCTGCAGATATAAAGCCCTCTGTAGCGTAGTGTTTAACGCGCTAGCATTTAACGCGGAGGTCCCGTATTCAATTCCCGGCTAGGGTCTGGAAATTTTCACATGTCTAAACCCACTGTTCTAGATATATAACCCGCCGTACTCGCTAATAACCAAGCAAATGACGTGACTTTAAATAAACAAAAAAATCTGGTGTGAAACACTCACACAACTTTCTCTTGCCAATGCAAATAATTAACAATAAACCTAATATTATTAATAAAATATTAGAAATAAACAAAAAACTAACCTCAAAAACATAACCTTATTTTAATCATGAGTGAATGATGCAAAATGAAAATCAACCTCAGTTTGGCTTAGAAATACGGAAAATCACTCTTTCTCTCTAAACTAGGCTCTGTAGAGAAAAATGCTTTAAATAAAAGTTGTAGATCTTTTAATTTTCTATAAATTAAATTATATACACTTTTGTCGTAAAATGCATACTAAGGCCGAAATCTTTAAAAAATCAATTTTTCACACATTTTCGTGAGAAAAAAAAACAGAAAATCGCAAATTACCGCTAAACTAAGCGTTATACAAAAAATTGTTTGAAATAAAAGTTGAAGAATTTTTAATTCTCTACAACTTTTATTATATAAAGTTTTGCGCTAAAATGCATATTAAAGCTGTAATCTTAAAAAAACAACGTTTTTACGTGAAAACAGCCTCACCCAGAATTTCAGCAAACATGACGCCTACCCTATCTTGTAGAGAATAAAAAATTGAGTAAACCAGGCGATTTCAAAAAAAATCGTAGGGCCAGTTTTTGAGAAAATCGCAAAAAAGTGAAAAATTACACGAATAAACTACCACTTTCGGTTGACCGATTTTGATGAAAATGTTCGTGTCGAGTCCGGTAGTGGTACGTAACTTAAGTTTCAAGTTTCCAGTTCGTACGATGTTCCGTTCTTGAGAATTTCTGTTCACACACACACACGCACACACACACACACACACACACACACACCCACCCACACACCCACACACACAGACACACACACAGACCAATCGCTAAAAACATGTTTTTTGGGTTCAGGGGGTCTGAAAACGTATAGATCCGGTGAAAACTCGATTTCGAAAAATCGACATGAAAACAATACTTCCTTCCTATATAGTCATTTAGGCAAGAGAAAGTAAAAAGAAATATTTTTGAAGTTATCCCGATATATAAATTGATAGATTTTTATGACGGTTATAAATTTTGCCATTAAAATTTAAAAACCCTATATCTCTCTCCTATTTTGTTATTACTCATATTTTATTCATCGGCGGATTTACGGGGGGTGCTAGGGGGTGCGCTGCATCCCCAAATGTTTGGGATGATAATATTTTATAGATAAATAAAAATGTTTTCTGTTTTAGTAATTTTATAAATTTTGTTTTAAAACATTCTTTATTCTTAAATAATCTAGAATAAACTTAATTTATAGTAAGATGTTAAAACTACGATAACACATGAGACGTAAGGCTCGCCATGTCATACCTTCCGGTGAGCTCGCACCCCCACTTATCAAGACCCAAATCCGCCCATGATTTTATTATGTACTACATTTTAGAATTCTTTTACAACATAGACTACACGAACCTATTAAACTGAAATAAAAATAATAAAATTAACATGTGAAGCACATGAGTTGCTAATTTTAAATTAAATGTTTTTTTTTTTTAATTTATTCAGTATCGCAATTATTTTATTATTATTTACTAAGGTGATAATATGGAATCATATTTGTGTAGGATGATGCAGAAATGTTGAAGACCCTGACTAGAAATCAAACTTGGGATTTTTGACAAAATCAGAGCAGTAGGAAATGAAAAAACCTTCAACTTTTTATTTTCAATGTATTTCTATACAGCTTAGTTTAGTGTCAATTAGTAAATTTTTCTATTTTGCTCATTAAAATTGGTAAAAACAAGATTTTTTAAGATTGCAGCCTTAGTATGCATTTTATGACAAAAATCTATATATTCTAAGTTACAGGAAATAAAAAAGATACAACTTTTATTTCAAGCACTTTTTCTTCAGAGCCTATTTATCATCAATTAATAATTATGTGTATTTCTAAGCCCTGCAGAGGTTGATTTTCATTTAATGTCATTCATTCATAATTAAAATTAAGTATGTGCCGGCCACATTGGCGCAGTTGGTAACATGCTCGCCTCTCATCATGCGGTCCTGGGTTTGAATCCCACTCAGGCACAGCATATTTTCATACGTTACAAAAAATCATTTCATCCTCCATTGTACAATAGTTACACCCCAACATCATCGCTAATGACCATTGTAGTTGATGCGATGTTAAATAAATAAATTAAAAAAAAAATTAGGTTTTTAATTTTAAATTGTTTATTAATGATTTATATTTAATTATTTACATTGGAAAGAGAAGGTCATGTGAGTGTTTCACACCAGTTTTTTTAAAAATAAAATCAGTTAACAGACAGTGTGGTAGATGGAGATATTAATAAGTCAGACCGAATTGGATCAGAGTTCTTTGGTCTTACGTTGAAAAACTGCCCTTTTCCAATTAACCTTAAAATTGTTCATGATGTCATGGTATAAACGTAAATCATAGAATGATCTTTAGAGATTACTTCTTTGAGCTAGGAGTTGTATAATTAAACTCGTCTTATTGTACTCTGTACTCTCAATTTAGAAATGTATATACAGAAATATAGTAATTTAGAAATGTCCTAAAATGTTTTTCTAATATTATGACACAGCCATTAAAACTCATATAAAGATGTTAAGAAATAAATTATATTATTATTATTATTATTAATTCGTTGATCGACCGACTAAGGATCACGTTAAGCACTATGCATTTTGGTCTCTTCTTCTCAGGATGTCATTCCTCTTATCTGCCCAAAAAGCCTTCATTCGTTCGGAATGCTCCTTTCTTCTCTCATCCGTCCACCTCCCACCAGTACCCTCTAATAATTATTATTATTATTATTTCTAATCTAATATTCTTTCTAATTATTCTTTCAGTATTTTTTCTAATCTAGTTATAACGTTATTGTTGCAAGTCAGCTGTTTAACAGTTGATTTTTGGGACAAGGTTTCTGTGGTTCAAATACTAGTGGCCTTCGGGCCAGCCCAGTCTGTCAGTTGGTAGAAAGTCGCTATTATTTGTTAAGTAACACCGGTTGGGCAAGCGACCTTGTATGGTGACCGGTTGACAGCCATCCATGAACAAACTCTACTGGGGGTCCCTGTTCAAACTCATGTCTAATCTACGTCAAAAAAAAGCAAAAAGCAGCAATCAAATTGGGTAGTTGTCAACAATGTACAGTTCCCAATGCCGGCCGCATTGGCGCAGTTGGTAACGTGCTCGCCTCTCATCATGCGATCTTGGGTTCGAATCCCATTCAGGCACGGCATATTTTCATTTGTTACAAAAAAAAGCATTGCATCCTTCACCATCTGCATTAGCAATAATTGCAGAACAGTCGAACGTTAAACCCAAAAAAAAAAAAAAAAAAAAAAAAAAAAACAGTTCCCAATGACAAAAGCTAAAAAAAAAAAATCTAGTAAAGTTTGTTGTGTTGGTACAAATTTGAGTACTAGAGAGTGGTTACTGGTCTGCTTTGATAATTGGGGTTTAATTAACCATATTCTCTCAGGAATGGTAGACCTGAGTCTGTACAAGACTACACCTCATTTACACATCATATTTCATTTATCTTCCTCATCTCATTGAGCCATGGTGTTGCGTATTGTTATTAAATTAAACAGATTGCAAATAAAAAAAGTATTCGTTGATTTACTTCTTTCTTCTGACCAGGTATTCTTTGTCTTTAGTCTTATTTCTGTTGCCGGCCGCATTGGCTTAGTTGGTAACGTGCTCGCCTCTCATCATGAGGTCTTGGGTCGGAATCCCATTCAGGCATGGCATATTTTCATACGTTACAAGAAATCATTTTATCCTTCACCGTCTGCATTAGCAGTAATTGCAGAACAGTCGGATGTTAAACAAAAAAAAAAAAAAAAAATGGTTTCTTGATCTTCTTTTATATTTTCTGAAATTTTTACTTTCTCTTACCCTATGTGAATGTAATAAGGAAGACATACAATGTCACATTGTGTACATTGTTTTCATGTTGATTTTTTGAAATTAAGTTTTTATCAGAAATACATGTTTTCAGGCCCACTGAACCCAAAAACATACTTGTTTTTAGCAATTGGTCTATGTGTGTGTGTGTATGTCTGCATGCACACAAGTGAATAATATATCTCAAGAATGGAATAGCATAAATAAAGTTGAAACTTGAACTTAAGTTAGGTACCATTAGGGGATATTTTATGAGAAAATTGTTTATGATTAAAAAAAATCTACAATTTTTAATTCAAGCATTTTTTTCATACAGAGCCTAGTTTAGTGTCAATTAGTGATTTTCCGTATTGTTAAGTTCTACAGAGGTTAATTTTCATTTTGCGCTATTCACTCACAATTAAAATTAGGTTATGTTTTTAATTTTACATTGCTTACTCATGATTAAACATGGATTATATGCTTCATTGTTTATAACGGGTGATTCAAAAAGAGCGCCAGTTTTTAAACGCCTGGTAAATTTTTGTTTATCGGTTGGCAACATTGTTAGACCTCATTTCTATTTCGGAGAACATTCCGATTGACGATTCAGTTGTAGTTTCTCTTGTTCGCAGTGTAGTACTCTCGCAGTCTGTGTCTAACCATGGAGAAGTTTACTATTGCACAACGAGTGTTAATCATCAAAACATTTTACCAGAGTGGAGAGAGTTATGCGGCTACTGTCAGGCGACTTCGCGGTACTCTAGGACGTAATGAAGCACCGAATGAATCAACAGTTCGCAGGCTCATGAAAAAGTTTTTTGAGATGGGTTCAACAGTCGACCTTAAAAGTTCTGGACGTCGTCGTTCTGGCCGAACTGAGCAGAACGTTGCGTTGGTTCGTGACAGTGTGGCTGTTAGCCCAGCAAAATCAATACGTCGACGTTCTCAACAATTGGGTTTACGATGTTCTTCTGTACGGAGAATTCTTCGGTACGATCTCCAATATCACCCGTATAAAATTCAGTTGACGCAACATTTGAAAGTGGCAGACCACCAGAAGAGACGGCAGTTTGTTGACAGGGTATTGAGAAAACGGCAGGATGATGACACCTTCGCAAACAAAATCATTTTCAGTGATGAGGCGCACTTCCACTTAAACGGTTTTGTTAATAAACAGAACTGCCGTATGTGGGGTTTAGAAAACCCTCGCGTGGTTAATGAAAGGGAAATGTATGCACAGCGAGTGACAGTTTGGTGCGGCTTTTGGTCGGGCGGTGTCATCGGCCCTTACTTTTTTGAAAATCAAGAAGGACAAACCGTGACAGTAAATGGAGACCGATACCGTACGATGATTAGGGAGTTTTTGTGGCGTCATTTGGATGGAATGGACATTGACGAGTTGTGGTTTCAGCAGGATGGTGCCACCTGTCACGCTGCACGAGAAACAATGTTGTTGCTCCGTGAACGGTTCCAGGATCGCATCGTTTCTCGTAATTCCGACCATCAATGGCCACTAAGGTCGTGTGACTTGACGCCTTGTGACTTTCATCTTTGGGGTCATCTGAAGTCATTGGTGTATGCCAATAAACCCCGAAACATCAATGACTTGAAGGAGGAAATTCGACGGGTTATCGGGCAAATGGAAGTCGAAACTTGTCGTGCAGTGATATCCAATTTCATGGACAGAGTTGATGCGTGCCAGCGCAGTAGAGGAGGACACATGCATGACATCATTTTTCATACATGAAATTGGAAGGTAAGATGAACTTGTTGATGTATTTATTTTCAGTTTTTCAATAAAATAAATCTCTTAATTTGATATATCAAAACCGGCGCTCTTTTTGAATCACCCTATATTAGTAAAACAAAGTCAAGTGAGTGTTTCACACCAAATATTTTGTGTTGTATTTCATGTGATTTTTTTCATAATCTACCGATCTCTATTTTGGTTTTCCGAATCAATTAAAAATTTATAATTATTTTTGGTTCAAGATTCCAAAAGTGTCTGGTTGTGTATTTCTGTTTTACGTTAACAAACATTTCTATTTGTCATGTCAGTAGTAATAATTATAATTCTTATGATCTTTGAGACAGTAAACAACCATAAAAATTATGTTGATTTATTATACAGGTGCTAGAGTGATAATGGCATGTAGAGATTTGAAAAAGGCCGAAGAAGCTGCTCAAGAGATTCGAGATGAAGTAAAAGGACAAGAAGGTGTCGGTGAAGTTGTTATTAAAAAACTTGATCTGTCATCTCTTAAATCTGTCAGAGAATGTGCCAATGATATATTATCCACTGAAAAACATATTCATTTACTTGTAAATAATGCTGGTATGTATGGTTTGCTCAAATATAAACTTAAAGTAGATTGGGGGTGGTACGATGCGACATGGAAAAGGTATCTACTCTTAAAGAGGAATTGAATGACACTATTTTTGTTTCCAAATTCCGACTTTGATTTCATGACTTCTGGTTTTAGGCCGTTTCCAGTTAATACCGGAACTTCAAACCCAATAATTTCTGTATCTATTTTTTAAGAGGAATCGAATGACTTTATTTTCATTTCCAAATTCCGACTGATTTCTTGACTTATGGTTTTGGGCCACTTCTGGTCAAAACCATAACTTCTAACCCAATTTAGGCCCACTATTTTTTTGTGTAGATTACTAATCTGAAAACCGTTTGTTGCTATCTCTTGTAGTTTCTGACATCTGGTTGTAATGGACAAACTAAGGAAAATGATAAATGATAAATTAAAAAATTGCATATTATAGTAACGGCTTACCACGTTATGTTTAGTGAAGTTTGTATTTGTTGGTGTGGTAGCACTGTCCTCTAGCACTTTTCTCATACTTTTATAATAAAAGGATAATAATATAAATAAAAAAGTATAAAATAAGGATAATTTACAAGAAAAGGATAATAAAACGATAATTTACAATAGCAAATGATACTATAATTAATAATACGAAAAGGATATTAAATATAATAGGTATTTTACGTTTATGTATGTATTTCAGTTATTTTTATGTAAAGTATTTCTTTGTATGACAGAGGCTATGAAATATACATTAAAAAAAGCAAAAAAACAAATCAGGTTGTTCTTTTCTCATAATTTTCCATGATATATGGTCGTGTTATGAATATATTAACTGAGGTTTAGACATAACCTCAATGTAAAATATGTGAATCTTTACGCACGAAAAGTGCTAGTGGACAGTGCTACCACAACAAAAATACAAACTTTATTAAACATAACAAGGTAGG
Organism: Catonia carolina; assembly: GCA_035578175.1. Taxonomy (NCBI): domain Eukaryota; kingdom Metazoa; phylum Arthropoda; class Insecta; order Hemiptera; family Achilidae; genus Catonia; species Catonia carolina. Next base: position 27,267,827 of record JAQMRL010000010.1, on the reverse strand, counting down.
CCGCATACCAAAATTAGGTAGGTAGCACCAAAATTGCTGCCAATAATACTCGGCCTGTTGGCATAGTGGTTAGGTTAACTGGCTTCTACGCCAGGGTTCCGGGTTCGATTCCCGGTCAGGTCTGGCATTTTTTCATCACTCATTTTCATATACCATCATTCTCCACCGTCTGTATTAGCAGAAATTGCAAAACAGGTCAGACGTAAAACAAAAAAAAAACTAATAATATCGCATTTTAAGATTAAGTGATTATTTTAGGTCTCTAATAACGGGAGCGGCAGATTAACCTGACGATTTTTAAATAAAAACAGTATAAGTATTTATATATATTTTTACATGTTTATTATGTGTTACTGATTACAAAAGATGGCAATTAATAAAAACATAGTCATAATAAAAAATTTTGCTCTGCTTGACTTACTCTTATCACTTAAAGATAACATCAGTTAAGTGGTGTCCATTTCTTGCCATGCATTCTTCCAGTCTCGAAGTGAAATTGTCGAACACTTTTTTCAACATCACTGTTCTTATCGAAGCGATTTCTTGTGTTATGGCTTCTTTTAAAGCTTCCAATGTACGGGGTTTGTTTATATACACCTTTGATTTGAGATAACCCCACAGGAAATAGTCACACACACTGAGATCGGGGGATCGTGCGGGCCAAGCAATGTCACCAAACCGCGATATAACGCGGTCACGGAACTTAAACTTCAAATAATCCATGACGGCATGTGCTGTATGGGCAGTGGCTCCGTCTTGCTGGAACCAAATCCGTCTAATAGGTAGACGTTTTCGTTTTAGTTCAGGAATCAAAAAACTCTCCAGCATCCTCAGATAACGTTCATGGTTTACTGTAACAGTTAGCCCACCTTCCTCAAAAAAGTATGGGCCGATTACACATTTTTTGGTTACCGCGCACCACACTGTAACTTTTGCACTATGTAAAGGACGCTCGTGTAACTGTTGTGGGTTTTCAGCCGACCAATACCGAAAGTTTTGTTTGTTAACAAACCCATCCATGTGAAAATGAGCCTCATCACTCATTAGAATAACTGTCTCGTCTTCCATCATATCGATCATTTGCTCACAAAATGTCACACGTTGAGCGTAGTCACGGGGCAGAAGTTGTTGGACCATTGCAATTTTATAAGGGTGAAAGTGTAAAATTCGTCTCACTGTGCGGTCTGACATTTGAAGAGCAGCAGCTTGTCTACGCGCCGGACGGCGTGGGCTCTGTAGCACAGCTTGTCTCACTCGCTCAACGTTAGCCGGTGTTCTTACTGTCCTTGTACGGCCTGCTGGCTTACGTTTTAAAGCGGATCCAGTTGACCTAAAATTATCCACCCACAAATTGATTGTGTTTCGGGATGGGATGCGTCCTCTACGAGGCACATTGAAATGTTGTCGAAACAGACGTTGCGTAACAACAACAGAATCGCCATTTTTGAAATACGTCTCGACGACAAACGCCCGGTGTACACTAGACCACTGCTCCATGTCTACTAAAATGGCATCGAGTGGCCTTGTGAACGCGCCGCTTCCCCTTCTACTCCGCTACATTACTGCAGTGCTATAAGCGATTACAAATCGTCAGGTTAATCTGCCGCTCCCTTAAGATTAAGTGATTATTTTAGGTCTCTAATATGTAAAAAGATAATTACAAAAGATAATTACTTCTAGATTTTATTTTGAAATGAAAACTAGGAGATTTAGCTTTGCATTCTTTTTTCTACTATTATGCAACTGAAATGTTCAAACGTTTTTAACTCATTCAATCAATTTGTGTTTTATTGCAGGTGTGATGATGTGTCCATATGGTAAAACAGAAGATGGTTTTGAGACTCAGTTTGGAGTTAATCATTTGGGACACTTTTTATTTACATGTTTATTGTTACCTCGTATTATTAGTTCAGCTCCAGCACGGATTATAAATGTTTCATCTGTCGCTCATAATAGAGCTGTTGTTAAATTTAGTGATTTAAATTGGGAGACCAGACCATACAGTGCTGTCGCTGCATATGGTCAAAGTAAACTTGCTAATATTTTGTTTACAAAGGAATTAGCTGAAAGGTTGAAAGGTAATTATATAGTTTTGTTTTTCATAAAACCTTATTACGATTTTGTATTCATTAAGAAAATTTAATAGACTTTTTTACTTTCTCTTGCTTTTATGAATATATTATAGGAAGGAAAGTATTGTTTTCATGTTGATTTTTTGTAATCGAGTTTTCACCGGATCTACACGTTTTCAGACCCCCTGAACCCAAAAGAGCTGCAATTGCTCACGGTTCCTTCTTTGTACATTTTTGAAGTGATAATGTACGTAAAGAAAAATACCTTTTTACAGAATTTAGATGTTCACAACCACTACACAAGAAATAGAATCGATTATTATGTTGCTAATCACAACACTAAATTGTTTGAACAAAAACCAACTTATGCAGGTAGAAAATACATCAATAAAATGCCTCAAGGTTTAAAAAGTTGTGACAATTTAAGTCATTTTAAAAAAAAGCTAAAACAATATTTGATTGATGAAACATTTTACAGTGTGCACGAATTCCTTTCTAAATAGTTTTGGTATTTAACTTTAATTAAACAAATATTGTGTACAATTTGATACAAAGGGGTTCATGACAAGCCTGCTGAGTTAAGCAGTAGTAGGTTGAAATTATTGGTAAGTGATGAATTTATCATTGTGTTTGATTTAATTTTATTATTTATTGTGTGTGATATTTAATTCAATAGGGTTCACGACAAGCCTACTGAAGTAAGCAGTAGCAAAAACAAATTTTGGTGGTAAGTGATAAATTTATCACATTGGTGATAAACTTTCAGTTCATCAATTTTATCTTGACATGTCCTATACTCCCTTTGGAGTCTCTAGGATGCAAGTAGCAAAAAAAAAAAAAACATGTTTTTAGCGATTGGTCTGTGCGTGCCTGCGTGTGTGAACAGAATATCTCAAGAACGAAAAATCATACGAACTTGAAACTTAAGTTAGATACTACTACTTTCGGACCCGACACAAACATTTTCATCAAAATCGGTCAACCGGAAGTAGTTTTTATTCGTGTAATTTTTCACTTTTTTGCGATTTTGTCAAAAACAGCTCCTACAATATTTTTTAAAATTGCCTCATTTACTACATTTTTTATGCTCTGCTAGATAGAGTAGGTGCCATGTCTGCTGAAATTCTTGGGGAGGCTGTTTTCACGTAAAAAAATTGTTTTTTTAAGATTGTGGCTTTAATATGCATTTAACCACAAAAATGTATACCTAATAAAAGTTGTAGAGAATTTAAAATCTTACAACTTCCATTTCAAACATTTTTTGTATCACGCTTAGTTTAGCGGTAATTAACAATTTTCGGTTTTTTTTCATGAAAATGTGTAAAAAAATCAATTTTTTTTAAGTTTCAGCCTTAGTATACATTTTACGACAAAAGTGTATTAGCAAATTTATAGGAAATTAAAAGATCTACAACTTTTATTTTAAGCATTTTCTCTACAGAGCCTAGTTTAGCTTGAAAAAGTGATTTTCCGTAGTTTTAAGCCAAGCTGAGGTTGATTTTCATTTTGCGTCTTTCACTCATGGTTAAATTAAAGTTATGTTTATTGAGGTTAGTTTTTTGTTTATTTCTAATGTTTTATTACTAATGTTAGGTAATATATTGTTGATTATTTTCATTGGTAAGAGAAAGTCGTGTGAGTGTTTCACACTAGATTTTTTCTTTCTCTTGCTCTGTATGAATTTATAGGGAAGGAAAGTATGGTTATGTTAATTTTTTAAAATTGTGTTTTCACCGGATATACAAGTTTTCAGGCCCTCTGAACCCCAAAAACATGTTTTAACGATTGGTCTGTGTGTGTGTGAACAAAATATCTCAAGAAAGAAATGTCATAGTTGAAATTTATAAACTTAAGTTAGGTACCATAAGAGGATGTGACATGACGTATTCATTAAAATCGATGAACTAGAAGTAGTAGTTTATCCGTGGAATTTTTCACTTTTTTGCAATTTTCTCAAAAACGGCTCCTGTTTTTTGTGAAATTGCCTCATTTTCATTGATAATGGTCTACAATACAGGGTAAGTGTCATGTCTGCTTAAAATTTTGGGGGTTCTGTGCTGTCATAGAAAAAAAATTGTTTTTTAAGATTGCAGCCTTAATATGCATTCTAGGGCAAAAGTGTATATAATCAAAGTTGTAGAAAATTTAAAAACCTACAACTTGGACAACTTTGGACACCTGCTGCTTTCTCTTTTACAGCTTCCACAGACTCAAGTCTTGTTCCTTTTAATGCAGATTTCACCTTAGGGAACAGGTAGAAGATAATAACATGTGATGAAATGTGGTTTTTTACTTATAATCCGGAAACAAAGCGCCAATCCATGGATTGGAAGAGCCAAACTTCACCGTGAGCTAAAAAACCTCGAATGAGCAAGTCAAAATTGAAAGCAATGATGATTGTTTTTTTTTTTTTGATATCCATGGGATACCACTCTCAATATCCATGAGTACCTTCACTGGGTTCCTGAAAGTCAAACAATTAATCAATATTACTACCTTGAGGTACTTTCTAAACTACGTCAAAGAGTAAGGAAAAATCGCCCTGAAATGTGGAAGGACAAATCATGGGTTCTCCACCAAGACAATACGCCAGCTTATTCCGCGTTATCTGTCAAGAGGTTCCTAGCCAAGTACAGCATCTTGGTGTTAGAACATCCGCCTTATTCACCAGATATTGCACCATGTGACTTCTACCTGTTCCCTAAGGTAAAATCTGCATTAAAAGGGATAAGATGTGAGTCTGTGGAAGCTGTAAAAAAAGCAGCAATTGTCCTGAAGGAGCTGACAGAAGATAACTTCAGCTCTGTTTTTAACTATGGAAAATTCGCATGGAGCGTTGTAGGAATAGAGAAGGAGTGTATATTGAAGGTGACAATAAGTGATTATGTATAAAATTAAAATAAAATTTTTTGTAACGTCAGTCTCGTTATTTAATGGGCATACCTTGTACAAGCTTGTTGCAGATAACCAGCTTATTGTCAGTTTTAATGTGCTTTGTTTGCCTAGAGATGAACTAAGCTTTCCAGGTGTGTAGTGGTTCTAGTACAGGCTACACCTAATATCTGTGTATAAGCATGTGGGTTGGATGCACAAAATTAACCTTAAATTATTAATGTATTTCTTTTATTGTTTTAGATAAAGGTGTTACGACATATGCAGTACATCCTGGTATTGTTAAAACTGAATTAGGAAGACATTTAGATGAAGTTTATTTTAGAGGCGCTCGTGTTATTGCAAGAACTCTTACCTACTTTGTTATCAAAACACCAGAACAGGGGGCACTGACAACATTACATTGTGCACTTGATGAAGCAGCAGGAAATGAAACAGGACTTTATTACAGGTCTCATAGTGTTTAACATATATTCGTTTTAGTTTTACATAATATTGGAAAAACCACCAAATACACACTAGATGAGTCTCACCTGATTAAAAAAGTCAATAGGTTCTTTCGGTTATCATGTATCTATCATTAGTTGCTATATAAATATATTAATTTTGTAACAATCAAGCCTAGGTTCATTTCGGATCTGGGTATGATAAATAATAAACAGGCTTCTTTAAACTTAGTACAATTATTTATTCACAAAATTATAGCTAATTTATTTATTATTTTAGCGGAAATTAGCGATTTTCTGTTTTTTTCTCACGAAAACTAATCAATTTTTTTAAGATTTCGGCTTTAGTATGCATTTTACGACAGAAGTGTATTAATCAAATTTATAGAAAATTAAAAGACCAACAACTTTTATTCAAAGCATTTCTCTCTACAGAGTCTAGTTTAGCGTGAAAGAGTGATTTTCCGTATTTTTAAGCCAAACAGAGGTTGAATTTCATTTTGCGTTTTTCACTCATGATTAAAATTAGGTTATAATTATTAAGGTTAGTTTATTGTTTATTTCTAATGTTTTATTACTAATGTTAGGTTATCTTGGTCATTATTTGCATTGGCAAGAGAAAGTTGTGTGAGTGTTTCACACCAGATTTTTTACTTATTTAACATATCAGTCTTATAATGTCATATCTTATTTTTCTGTTGTTGCAGTGACTGTAAAGTTAAAGAGCCATCAGAATTAGCCAAAGATATGAAAGCTGCTAAACGACTATGGGAAGAAAGCGAAAAACTTGTTGGTTTGGAGAATTTTGAAATAAAATAATTTTCAGAATTATTTTAATTGAGTTACTGGTTAATGGTAAATACAATCATGTGATTGTATTATAATAAATCAGAAAATGTACAGAGGATTTGTCGAATGTAAACACACGAAGAATGAAGAAAAACATATTTTCATCTTTTTCACATTGCTGAGATTGTGAAAAAATGTAAACCTGTAAACTGTAACATATTAATAAAACTATGATATTGTAATATGAAATACATAATTTTTTAAATAAAATTCAAAATATTTTTTAAATAGTTGTTTCTTAATCTGTATTATCTTTCTCCTTTTTCTAATGACACTTGCCTCATTGATTTAAAACCATCATTAAAAAATGTGGTTTTTGAACAGGATTAAATTAAAACAGAAATTCTCACCTCTCATCATGTGGTCTTGGGTTTGAATCCCATTCAGGCACAGCATTTTCAGACGTTACAAAAATCATTTCATCATTCAAAGTTACAACCCAAGGTCGTCGCTAATGACCACACTAGTTGATGCGACGTCAAATAAACAAAGAAAAAAGAAATTCTTACAGTTTATGTTTATTTATCAAATTTGTCATTTCAAAAAGTTTTTTTACATAATTTTCAATATGTGCACCATTGGTCACTCGGCAAACAGTTGATACTCAGTTTCTGACCAAACATTAGTTAACATTATCTTCTGTTCCGGTTGTCTTTTAAGTGATTATGGTTGCATATATTTTTTGAGTAAACAATGTTTTTGATGCACTCCCACATAAAAAAATTGCAAGATGTCGGGTCTGGACTCCTTGGAGGCCAGGGTGTAGCTCCTTGTCGGCATATCCATCGATGTTGTTTACTTTAATAGTGAACATAGTTTAAACAGACCAAAGGAACAATTCAAAACCTTAATTTGAGGTTAGAACTGCTGTTATAGTACTTGAGTCTCAATTTTCCCTTTGGTTTTATTGAGGGGTAAAGGAGGGAAAAGCATCAGTGTTCATGCGCGACTGCTTTGGTATCGTTCGTCAACATAACTACATAAACTATACTTAGAGGACATACAGTACATTATATCGTGGAATCTTCTGTAGCTTAACTGTATGAATTTATTTAACTGTTTGTTACCGTAAACAGAAATTTAGGTTTCTCGAAAACGCGGTCGAACTGTTCTCAGTGCTGAACGAAATTTAATATGCAATGTAATAAAATGTTGTGAAGATGAAGCTAAACAAAAATACCTTTCTGTGCCTCTTAACAAAAGCCATGAGCGAGCAGCTAACTTCTGTGAGTGCTGCAATAGTACGTGTCTTACCACGTTATGCTTAGTGAAATTTGTATTTCTTGACGTGGTAGCACTGTCCACTAGCACTTTTGGTGCATAAATATTTACATATTTTACAGGTTATGTGATATTAAGAAAAAAGGACAAATTACATACGATAATTATAATAATATACTTTTTTAATTATTATGATAATATTACATACAAAAATTTACGATAGAAAATAATACTATAATTTAATAATACAATGAGGATTCACCCAGTTATTTTTAATCAGTCTGCATATGGTACACACTGTGAATGTCATTGAGAAAAGCACTAAACAAATCAGGTTCTACTTTTCTCATAATTTTGCACTATATATAGTCGAGGTGCAAATGAAATATTTCTTTCGGAACGCCTCGTTTTTGTTAAAAAATGTTTCGTACTGCGTCCAACCACGATCTCTTAAGTGCTTGTGTATTGGCTCCTGTTTGTGGATTTACATAATTTCGTGGATGGTTAACTGTTGAATGCAGGTAACCAAACGTTCACATAACCTAATTTAGTTCATATAACCTGTAAAATATATACATATTTTTTAAAACCTACTGTCATATACTAACCTTATGTAGTTCACATAACCTGTAAAATATGTGAGTATTTTTACGCGCCAAAAGTGTTAGGGGACAGTGCTACCACATCAAGAAATACAAATTTCACTAAACGTAACGCGATAGGCCACGTACTATAGTAGCACCCTACTGTGATGTTTCTCTTTCCACAATTCAAAATATAAAGAAGGAAATTAAAGACGTGAAGAAATCAATTCTTCCTCAACAGTTTTTTTGACACCAAGTAAAAAAAAAACAGTCATATCAATAAGAATTTGATGCTGACATGTGAAAAGTTATTACCAGTTTTGAAAGAAAGGCTAATTATATTTTAGTTGGAAACTTTATATATTAAGAAAAATTTTAAATTTTAAAGGGGTTCATGTGGAAAAAGTGTCAGTCACAACTATGTACATAAATTGAAAGGCAACATGTGGTTAACAAACGGTGCAATTGCATGTTAATAAAATATAGTGTCTCTCTGTTGAGGTTGGCAGCACTGCAAATTTCTCTTCCCTTCCTCTCAGCCCCTCCATTAGCAAAAGGCATTCTAGTGACTTACTGTCTATACATCAATTTTTGGGTTGGAGACTATCAGAGCTACCAACAAAACATCTCAAATATTTCTCTACTGTTTTCATCTGAATTACTGCAAGCTCACCATTGAAGACCCTGTACTATATCTTTAAGAACTTAAAAAAATTGTCATATGAATGAAACCTTTGTGGCTTCATTGGAGTTGCACTAATTGCTATTTTAAAATGAGATTAACAGAAGGAATAAACTGGGATGACAGTATTTAACTAAGTAAACATTAGTGTGAGAGTTTGATTAATTGGCAATGAATTAGTTTTGTTTGTTTACTTTTTGGAAAAGGTCAACTCATGTTATATTGAATCTCCTGGAGAATTTTTTAAAGGCAAAATATAGTTACTTAAGTTATGAGTTTGCTCTTGTTTGCAACGAGGGGTAGAGGGGGGAAAGCATCAGTGCGCATGCGCATCTGCCTTAATTTCAGTCCAACAAGCACAACAACTTAGCCTATACCCTGAGCATATTCAGTATATCGCAGAACCTTTTGTAGGTTAACTGTACAAATATACCTGTTTGTTACCATAAACAGAACTGTTAGTTTCTCAAAAATGTGGGCAGACTATTCACAGTGCTGAACGAAATCTATTATGCAGTGTAATAAATTGCTGTGAAGTTGAAGCTAAACAAAAATGCCTTTCCCTGCCTCTTAACAAAAGCCATCAGCGAGTGGTTAACTAGTGATGTTTCTTTTTCCACAATTTGAAAAATAAAGAAGGAAATCAAAGACGTGAAGAAGCTATTCTTCAACAGTTTTGTTGATGCCTGGTAAAAAAAGGAAACGGTTAGATAGATACTAGTGAAACTGATAATGAAGACACCAATGACAGCGATAGTAAAAAAGGCGATTCATTCGTAGAAAATTTTGTTTCATTGGAATAAGGTAGCTTATAATTTACAATAAACATTTCTAGTCATGTAATCAAGCTGTAGGCAATGTTACAGGTCTCATTTATTTCTTATAAGGTTCATGACTATAAACATTGACTATAAATTGATATTAGATTATAAACATTGACTATAAACTGACTGCAAACATTGATTTACATATTAGGAAAAATTTCTTAAAACATTATATTTGGAGTGTAGCATTATACGGGAGTGAAACGTGGGTGACAGGGGCTGTAGAAAAGAAGAAGGTAGAAGCTTTTGAAATGTGGTGTTATAGGAAAATGTTAAAGATTAGGTGGGTGGACAAAATAAGTAATTTAGAGGTTCTTAGGCAAGTAGATGCAAAAAGAAGTATATGGAAGCATCTTACCAGAAGAAGGGATAGGCTAGTGGGGCATATCTTAAGACATCCAGGTATTGGACTATCAATTATGGAGGGTAATATTGAGGGAGCAAATTGTAGGGGGAGGCAAAGATTAGAATATGTAAAGCAAATCACAAAAGATGTAGGGTGTTACAGGTATGTAGATATGAAACGACTTGCGCAAGATAGAACAGCTTGGAGAACTGCATCAAACCAGTCGAGAGACTGATGACAAAAAAAAGGTTTATGAAGAAAACATTTTCTCGGAATAAACCACAGCTTACAAAATGTATGTAGGAACTGCTTGGTAGTAAAATGTACGGGTAGTGTCTAACTGTTGAGGTTGGCAGCACTGTCAAATTTTCACTTCCTTCCTCACAGCCCATCCATACGCAAAAGGCAATCTTGTGACTTCAGTATCTATACCAAGGAGGAGAGCTGCTTGTGAAACTTGTTGCTGTAAAACATAATTTCTAACAAAGTTAACAGTTTGGTTTATTTAATGGCGTAATTTCCTTATTTTTTTTTATACAGAGTGAATATGTAAATTGAGGATGAGATTGAAGAAGCCAGGCATAATTTATTTGTAATTTTGTAATTTACATATTGCTATAAATAATAATGGTTAATGGACTTGAGAAATTCAAGGAGGGCTGAAGCCCCCAAGCTCCTTCCCTGGCTTGTGATTATGAAATAGCATTTCGAATGAAATGAAAAGTAAATGAAGTTATCCATGAATGGATAATATGTGTTAACTTTAACTTTTAACTTTTTCAAATGCGTTTAGAACTAAATAATTTGGGTGGCATTCCAAATAATAGTTTTTATAAAAAATTATTTTTCGAGTGTATCTCGGTACAATACAAAGGAGGAAACGAATTTATACCTACCTATTCATGAGAATATAAATAATTTGCATTTAAAATTTACCGCGATGTGATACCAACATTGACGATTTATAGTTTGAAGTTTTACTGAGAAAATTGAGTCGTTTTATTTCTAACGAGATAAAATTACTCCTTGTAATAAAGGATGATTACAGAATTTATTTTGAATCCAATGCAATCTTCTACCTGCTGAACACTTATAATTTTTGCTACTTTTATTGGCAGCTTAAAACTTTTTCGAGATTGGTAAACTGAGTTCAGAACTACTTACAGCGCGGTAGACGGCAGTAAATTGAAATAAAATTGTACTAAACAAAAACCCTATGTTATGTTTTCTGCTGCTTTCCCATGCTTCAGCTAATAAATCAAGACATAAGTAGGCCTAATAAGAAATCTACGGCCTTGTCATTTATCATTATGCCTTTATATTGTTATTTATTGATTTAGTATGTAAATAAGTGAGAAATGGAACATATCATAAATTAGAGTAAGATTGGATGTAAGTAATTATTAATTTTAATGTGTTTTAAGTAGTGTATGATAAGTAATTCTCGTATTTAACCTAAAAGTTAGTAAACGAAGTGAATGTAAAAGATATTTAAAGTAATTGACAACTGTTTTTATTCTTTTGCTATAATATCATTGCGCTTTACAAAAATTTCATTATAAGTTTAAAATTACTGTACATTTTTGAGTAATTGAAGACATTTAGCATAAACAGTGCTATATGATTCCTGACGTACTATTCAGTTTTAAGCAAATAAAATCCCCTAATTAATTTTTTGAAACTAATTAATATAATATTACTAATAATTACTTTTGTTGACTCATTTGAAACAATGTTTATTTAATCGTTAGGCTAAATACTAAAAATAGGTTATGTAATATAAATTGTTAAGTTATTGTAGGACTAGGTCAACCCTAAAACTAAACTTTTTAAGAGTTGTTCTTATTTAATTTTACTAATTTTTTTTAGGATGCGTAGTAATTACAAAGATGGCAACACCATCAGAAGTAGATGACTTTTTACAAGGGCCCCTTGTGACATGGGTAAGTTAAACATTTTGTAGATTTGTTTTAATATTTTTGAACTATGTGATAGTTAAAGATTCATAAGTTGGATTAGATATTTTTTTTTTGTATTTATTACTAGGGTATTATTTGGATCAGGTTTCTTTTGAGCTCATAATTCTTTGTAACAGGTGTTTTATTAAGGACGCAACCCTGATTATAAGAAGATAGAAATAATACATCGGTAACTTTTCTCGCCCCCTAATCGGTATGTTGGCAACAGTGTACTCAAGGCCAATATCCTGAGACAGTTAAAATGTTCCAGTCAAGCATTATTGTGGTGACAGCAGTCGTTTCGTTATATTGTGTCAGCAATGGTTTTTTTCCAAGGAAGAACCGGGTGTTTTATTAAGGACGCAACCTTGATTATAAGAAGATTGAAGTAATACAATGTTTTCATTGCAATTTGCTATTCATTTGTAAAATAATAATATAGATTAATTAATAATTTGTAAAGTACGGAAAATAAAAATATGCCGTAGATTGTGGCTCTTAAAATAGAGTTGCGTTCTTAATAAAACACCCAGTTCTTCCTTGGAAAAAACGTTTGCTGACACAATATAATGAAACGACTGCTGTCACCACACTAATGCTTGACTGGAACATTTTAACTGTCTTAGTAGTTGGCCTTGAGTACACTGTTGCTAACAAACTGATTGGGGGACAGAAAATTTACCGATGTATTACTTCTATCTTCTTATAATCAGGGTTGCGTACTTAATAAAACACCCATTATATTGTAATTATAGTTACATTTTATGAGCGTCATGACTTTTAAAATTAGTAGGTGCTAACTTAGATTATATTGTATGGATATAATCTATGATGTAAAAAGCCTACCTGTACTGATGTGCATATCTTACCTAAAATAATCTTTTCTGTGACATCACTCTGGAGTAGTAAAACAGTTGCGGTAATATTGTGATTCCGTGCTTCATGACATCATTATCTTATTTTGCTTTCACTGTTATTATTTATGATGTTATTTCTTTAATTCGTTAGCATGATTAACTCATATATTTAGCTGAAAACAGAGTATTGTACTTTTACATTTTTTATTTAACTAATTTAGTAGGAAGTTAAATTTCGTATTTTTACTGATTAATTCATTATTTTTTTACTTAGTAAGACCTCTGTCATGAACTGCAATCATACCTAACTGTCAAATTTTTTATGATTGTTCAAATTCAAATTGAAATACAAAAGGTTATGTATAAAATAAATTATAAATAATTGCATAACGATACAACTAACCGTTAACCTTGATAAAACTGTCTGATAATTTTCTTTTGATAAATATTACTCATGTATGCCCTTTCTGGTGTTTTAATATCTTTAATCAGCTTTTATTCATAATTGAGATACTCCAACTACTGTTGATAATAAACCCAACAGGAATTAGCAAATTTGCGATTCTACATTAAAAAAAAATTTTTTTTCTTAAGATACACCTATAGCCCACTCTATGGCTATCTGTGCAGTACGAACACACTACTACCTCCATCTGTTGTCATGTCCAATGTAGACCAGTTTACACTATGCTACGAGCACATTCTTCCCTCCTTCTGCCCTGCATATGATTGATTTACTGCAACTGTTGGATGTCTGATTTTGCAATACTCAATTTTTACAAAATGCTAGCTTACAAAATGTATGAAGAAACTGCATGGTAGTGAAATGTATGAGTAGTGTCTCACTGTTGAGGTTGGCAGCACTGCAAATACATCATTTCCATTCCTCACAGCCCATACATACGCAAAAGGCAATCTCGTGACTTTATTATCTATAGTCATGAAAATTTTGATGTAACATTTGTCACCGGATGGCGACATTAAGTGGCAAACCTTATTTGTTTGGTGGCCCTGAAAAGGGCGACACGGCGTGTCGTCGTCCAGCGGAGAGGTCATCTTCTTCCCTCACAGTAGTGCGTTGATGGCTGCTTCGTCGGGTTCGGTGGGCGTAAGGCTCGGTCGAGGGACTGCTGTGAGCATCGCTCGCGTCAGCGGGCGATGACGGTCCGGTTGACGGCTTTTCGCTGGAGTCCGGCAGCCGTGTGCCGTGGTGGACGTCTTGTCTGCTGTCTGGTTCGAAGTGAATCCCTCGGAGTCTTGATCGGAATTGAATCGCCCGGCTCAGTGCAGCGCTCTTTACATAGTCGCCGAGAGCGCTGTGGTAGAGAGCAGCTACTGGCTTGGCCTTGATGACAAAGGCCTCCGCGATGCTCAGCCGAAAGGTTTGTCGGTATGCCGTCAAAGGGCCTACAGTGCCGACAAAGGCCGGAAGAAGTATTGAAGGCCGGCAACACAGTAAATGATTAATTGGAAAGGGTGGCGGTGACTTATTGAATTGTTTTTTTAATAATCGTACCTAATTATACAACTTTTTAATGACGTTATCTGATTTTTCTTTACAGCTTAGTTCGTGCCTTGATAACAATGATGGAATAACAGAGTATGAAGATCTTGCAGATGGTGTTATGATCTATAATGTGCTTTTACTGATGTAAGTTTACATTTTGTTTTTATTCAGTGAAATTGAGATTATTGTGTGTTTTTCTGTTGTAATAGTATCTTCAGAAAGCGTACAAACTCACCTGGTCTCACTACAATAAAAAATGCATCTCCACAGCTGCAAAGTTACGACACTACAATACGGTGGTTCTACCAGAAGCCTTATATGCATCAGAAACCACAAGTACCAGGGGAATGGCAAAAATTGAAGACATTGAAAAGCAAGAAAAGAAAATTCTGAGGAAAATACACGGGGCAGTTTTCAGAGAAAACTTCTGGCAAAAAAGACCCACAGAAGAACTATACAGGCATACTGAAACCATCATGACATTTATCAGAAAACGCAGAGTGAGGTTTTTTACACATATTGCCAGAATGAGTGACACCAACTGACAAAAAGAATATTAAACATAATTTCCACTTCAAAGTTGGGCACCTCTTGGTACGAATTATGCATCACAATGGAAGACATTCATGACTACAAAATTTGTAGAGAAAAAATCAGAAACCAGGAAATTCAGTTCAGATCGCAAGCCAAAAGAAGTGGGCGAAAATAGACAGACGAAGAGAAAAAGGCGCAAAGTGAGAGGATGAAAGGTTTTTGGGAAACTAAAGGAGGAACAGAGCCATCACCAAGAGCTAGATTTTTGTGTTTTTAGCGCTCCCCTTAAGGGGAATATACGCAAATAATAATAATAATAATAATAATAATGAATTTCACTAACCTTTTTTAAGCTGCCTTTATTTTTTATTATTAATCACTTACACATGTTTTGGTGGATTCACCATTATCAGAGTATATTATCATACCATTTGAAACTAATTTTTTTTTTAATTTATAGAAGATGTTACATCTTCTGTCATTTGTATATAACAATTTTATACAAATGACTAAAGATGGGAAATCTTTAAAATAACTACTTTACTATGAATTAAAAAAAAAATTAGTTTCAAATGGTATGATATACTCTGATAATGGTGGATCCACCGAAACACGTGTTAGGTGATTAATAATAAAAAATTAAGGCAGATTAAAAAAAGTTGGTGAAATTTATTATATAAAATAGTTTTTCTGTTGGTAATTAAAATTTTTTAAAAATATGAAACTTTTGTTTATTATTATATAAATAAAATAAAATTCATGAGGCTTACATCTCTAGATTTTTGTAAAATATGTCAAGGAATATTTTGCTGTTTATTGCAAAAAAGTTTTCAGTTTACCTGGTTTGTCTAAAAATAAAGTAATAGCAAATTAATCTTATTTGGAATAAATGTAATACAGTGTAACATAAGTTTATGTTGTACCTACATGGATCTGATGTATTATGTTTTATTTGCAGAGACCCTGAACCCTTACATCATGGTGTCGTTCCAAGTTTGGGTAATCCAGCAGTCCGTGTGCGTAACATGGATTGTATTATTAAAAACATCAAGATAATATATGAGGTTAGTGTTTCACATTTTCTTAAATTAGTTACAATTGTCGTGAAAAGCTCATGATTTTGCAGCATGATCTTGTTGTACTAAACTGTTCATATTTGGAAATTACATTTTATTACGTTTAATTACATTTTATATTTATTAAGGATTGGAATGTCTCGTGTTTCTGTAGACGTGCAGGACGGTTTGTGAGTTCGGAACAGGCTTATGCCTAATCTTTGATAGTAAGAAGAAGAAGAAGACATTTCATTACTTTCTCTTGCCTATATGAATATATAGGAAGGAAAGTATTGTTTTATGTCGATTATTCAAAATCGACTTTTCACCGGATCTACTCGTTTTCAGACTCCCTGAACCCAAAAAAACATGCTTTTAGCAATTGGTCTGTGCATGTGCGTGCATGCGCGCGCGTGTGTATAAACAGAGTATCTCAAGAAGGGAACATCGCATGAACTTGAAACTTAAACTTAAGTTAGACACCACTACCGGACACGCCACAAACGTTTTCATCAACATCGGTCAACCTGCTGTTCTGCTGTAATGGTCCTGGATTTGATTCCTGATCAGATTTGGCATTTTTCTTCACTCTTCAGCATCTGCAATATTATTAATGTGCAAAACGATTTAAGTTAAAATAAAAAAATTCAATAATTTACACGCTGCAGTAAATCATTTATTTATAACTATCATGGTTTTTCACCGTAAAGATTAATCTGTTACTGTCATATTTCTGTTTTTCCTTTTTTTACTTTCTCTTGCCTATTTGAATATATAGGAAGGAAAGTATTGTTTTATGTCGCTTTTTCTAAATCGAGTTTTCACCGGAATTAACTGACTTTAAATGTTTTATAAATGATCTCTCATACAGAGAATCATTGTTCATGTCGAGAAGACAACAATCAAATTCATTCACTGGGTATGAACTGACTTTAATTTTTAAGTAATTTAAACTATTTCCCGAAACTTTTAATTTAAATCTCATACTTCTGAATCTTGACGATCGTTTTTCTTTCTTTGCCTGTATGAATATATAGGGAGGAAAGTATTGTTTTCATGTCGATTTTTCGAAATCGAGTTTTCACCGGGTCTACACGTTTTCAGACCCCCTGAACCCAAAAAACATGTTTTTAGTGATTGGTATGTGTGTGAACAGAATATCTCAAGAACAAAACATCGTACAAACTTAAAACTTAAGTTAGATACTACTACCGGACCTGACACAATCATTTTCATCAAAATCGGTCGACCGGAATTAGTAGTTTATTCGTGTCATTTTTCACTTTTTTGCGATTTTCTCCAAAACCACTCCTACGATTTTTTTGAAAATCGCCTGATTTACTAAATTGTTATGCTCTATTAGATAGGGTAGGCACCATGTCTGCTGAAATTCTTAGGTAGGCTGTTTTCTTGTAAAAAGATTGTTTTTTAAAGATTCCGGCTTTAATATGCATTTTAGCATAAAATGTATATAATAAAAGTTGTAGAGAATTTAAAATCGTACATCTTTTATTTCAAACATTTTTTTGTATACCGCTTAGTTTAGTGGTAATGGTGATTTTCTGTTTTTGTCTCGCCAAAACGTGTAAAAAATCCATTTTTTTTAGATTTTTTCAGCCTTAGCATGCATTATGACTAAAGTGTATATAATAAAATTTATACGAAATTAAAAGATCTACAACTTTAATTCAGAGCATTTTCTCTGCAGAGCCTAGTTTAGTGTGAAAGACTGGTTTTCTGTTTTTTAAGCCAAACTGAGGTTGATTTTCATTTTGCGTCTTTCACTCGTGATTAAAATAAGGTTACTTTTTTAAGGTTAGTGTTTTTTGTTTATTTCTAATGTTAGGTTATGTAATTAATTATTGGCATTGGCAAGAGATAGTCGTGTGAGTGTTTCACACCAGATTTTTCTTGGAAAACTGTGGTTTTAGAACTAATGAATATTACTTCTATTTCAGGAGGAGTTATGTCAACTAGTACTTGCAGTTCCTGATTGTGTGTGCCTCGGTAGAGAACCTGATTCTCGTTTGGGCCTGGAGAATATGAAATTACTATTACTTCTTTTGCTCGGCTGTGCTGTCCAATGTCCCAACAAGCAGACGTTCATTGAACAAATTAAAACATTACCGGTTGATGCACAGCATGCTCTTGTTGATTGTATAAAACAGGTGAGAGAGTTATTTTTGTATTAGTAATTTATCGTAATGGTGGACATATAGTATGTCCATTTAAGTTGGTGCTCTGCATGTTTCAGTCTGTTGGTCTTATAAGTTTATTGTATTGAGTATAGTCTGCATTACAGAATAATAAAGTATTCAAAAGAAAATTTTTTGTTTTTACCAACGTCGATAATCCGGATTAATTGGGGCCTGACCCTGTCCAGTTTATCGAATTGTCTGGATTCTCGAAATGAACCAATTAAAGACTCCGTAAAAGTCTTCAACATAAAATATTATCTACAATAAGCTATAATTCACTGTAAAGTTTTATATTATTTATTATTCGTTTATATCAATGTGTTATATAGCTCCTAGTTTAATAAAATTACTGTTTTTAGGTAACCGAAAGTCAGGAGATTGTTCTAACGCAAGAAGGATGTGAAAGTATTCCACCTGATTTAATGCTAAACCATATCAGGCGGCTTGTAAAAGAAAGAGATCTTTATTTACAGGTAATATCATCTTTATTGATGCTAGTAAAACACCTAAGTTTAGATTCGTTCAGGATTTGGGTATAATAGATAATAAACAGACTTTCTTTAAACATATAACAATTATTCATTTTGGCAAAATGAATTGTATGGGAGTGAAACGTGGGTGATATGGGCTGTAGAAAGGAAGAGGATAGATTGGGAGGAGAGATAGATAGAGGATAGTTAATGATTAGTTGGGTGGACAAAATAAGTAATTTAGAGGTTCTTAGTCGAGTGGATGAAAGAAGAAGTTTATGGAAACATCTTACCAAAAGAAGGGATAGGCTAGAAGGGCTATTTTAAGACATCCAGGTATTGGTCTATCAATAATACAGGGTAATATTGAGGAAATGAATTGTAAGGGGAGGCAACGGTTAAAATATTTAAAGCAAACTACAAAAGATATAGGGTGTTGCAGGTATGTAGATATGTAACAACTTGTACAAGATAAAACATTGTGGAGAACTGCATCAAACCAGTTAAGAGATGGATTAAAAAAAACGAATTATTAACCTTAGGTTATTAACAAATACACTTGATTCCTTCAATTAAATTAATTACAAGACCTAAGCAAAAAAAAAAAAAAACTAAACTTGACTATAATAAAAATAATGTTACTTAACAATCAGAACAAATGATTTACCTGTCCACAACCGCTTGCTACTACCTTCCCATATGCAACGTATTATTAATGTGATTCAGAACCGATCCCATAATGGCACTATTTCATATAACCCGACAACATTTTCCATTCAAAATTCAAGTAATAACTAACTTATTAAAGAGTTGCTTACTTTTTTTTTTATACCTGTGGTCTATAGTTTCTCCAAACAATTGAGTCAGTAAAAGTATTATATAACATTTTTTCTGTTTTGCTGGAACATAGTAGAAGGAATAAAAACAAAAACAAAACGTTTCTAATAGTTTAAATTTCTGAGAATTACTATTCAAAACATTTCATTTATCACTATCCATCATCGTTGTGTGATGGTATTTTTCACAAATATACTTCAAAATGAGTAATCACAAGAAAGGAGATTATGTAGTCTTATTTTATAAGATTAAATAAATTTATTGTTCTTCAACTTTAAAATAAATAAATATGAAATCGAGTGTTCTAAGTTCTTTGTTTATTGATTTATTTTTGTTGTATATAAAGTATTAGAACCATAAAATTGTAAATGTCATATGTATATATGTAATATGTAAATGTAATATGTAATGTCATTGTCATGTGGAAGTACATTAAGCAATGTAAATGTATAATGGCCGGCCTGTTGGCATAGTAGTTAGCACAACTGGCTTCTATGCTGGGGTCCTGGGTTTGATTCCCGGTCAGGTCTAGCATTTTTTTCATTACTCATTTTCATTACCATCATTATCCACCGTTTGCATTAGCAGAAATTGCAAAACAGTCAGACATAAAACAAAAAAAATATTTACTTTTATAATCACACAACTAATGAAAAAAAACTCGTGTATAAAGGCTGTCCTAGACGATTCAATTTTGTGTTCAACTTTCCTCTTTTGTGTATTGCATGCAGCCACGCACGTTCAACTTTCAATGATGCATGCCTTTTATCGCGGTATTTCGTAGCGCATGCCACACGCACATCTTCCTACTCGAGTAGGGAATCTCATGCGCTGTCTCATTCCTTTTCATTAGACCTTGTGCCTTTTATTTGTGAGTTGTGCCTACTTGTGAAATGGGCAGCTATTGTTTGTATATATTATAATTAGTATCTTATACATTATTATTTTCATATAATTTTTTAATTCGTATAATGGCCGAAAGTAAAAAATCAGTAATTGCTTTAATAGAAGATTAAACAGTGTGCATTATTGTGGAATTCCCCGCTGAAGGAGTACTCCAATAAAATAAAACGATTTGACGCTTTGAATGAGCTAGGTAGAAAGCACGGCTTAGATGTTAAGAATGTTAAAAACAAATTAGAAAGCCTTAGATTGTATTTCACCAAGGAAGATGAAAAGGCTTTAAACAATAAGAGTTGGAATGGAGCTGGTGATAATTATGTACTGTTTTGGTCTGCGACAGATCAAATATGCAGCGGAAACACCAGCAAAGACCCGAACCCCCGTTCACCCGTTAGGGTCAACGAACATTGTGTGCAAGTTAATACAAAATAAAAAAAATTGCAAATCGTTGCACACATCCATGTTGCTTTCAACAATGAACAGTACGCATAGGAACATATTGACATTCGTCATGATGAACATGCGCTTTCAATTTTCAATTTCAACTTTCATCTACATTGCATGTGTCAAATGAATGGAAAGTTGAATGGTCTAGGAGAGCCTTTATACCGTACTATATTTAGCTAATGAATAAATGAACGAATGAGTAAGATCATTGGCATGGCTGCCGGATGCCTTAAGGCATCATGGCATTCCCTCACTGGCATAGCGGCATATCCGTAATTCCAGCCTGCAGGCTCAACAAATTGATTATTTACAATATTTTAAATGTTACTTTTATGGATTTCAAGAAAAAAATCTTGAAAAAACATTACAATAAAAATAATATTTTTCTTGCTATTTGCCTCGATAATTTGTTTTTTTTATTTTTTAGCACTGGGCTAGTCAAGAGGATAGGAAATTAGTTGGGAATAATACATCTGGTTCTTGTGGTGGTACCGGTAATGATATTTCTGGTTCAAATGGAAGCGGCTCTGCCAATAGATCAAGTCAGTCACATGGTAATGCCAGTGGAACAGGTAGCGGTGCTGATAATCAACATCTAGCTGTTGAATTGGCCGACTGGAAAGCTAGATTAAGAAAACTGAGACAAGAACTAGAAGAAAAATCGGAAGCCTTGGCTGAAACACGAGAGGAATTGGAACATAATAAGACTCTGGTAACAAAGTTAAGAACAGAAATGCAAGAATTAAAACAGGCTGCTAGAGCTGGTAAAGCGTACAGAGATGAAGTAGATGCATTAAGAGAGCGTGCTGAACGATGTGAAAAACTTGAAAGTGAAGTTTCTCGATATCGGGATAAATTAAGCGATCTTGAGTATTATAAATCCAGGGTGGAAGAACTCAGACAGGATAACAGGTATGTACATAAAATGACCATAATTATTTTTATTTGTGTGTTTTATTTTAGT
Organism: Catonia carolina; assembly: GCA_035578175.1. Taxonomy (NCBI): domain Eukaryota; kingdom Metazoa; phylum Arthropoda; class Insecta; order Hemiptera; family Achilidae; genus Catonia; species Catonia carolina. Next base: position 27,246,181 of record JAQMRL010000010.1, on the reverse strand, counting down.
ATGTTAGTACAGAATGTGTTGTGTGTAATTGAATGGATTAGTTTTCATTTTTTTCTGGTCCGACTCGAGTGAAATTTACCAATATTATTTCATCTGCTATACAACATAATTCAATTTGAAACTTTTAACGTATTAATATCTGAGATTATGTATGTTTGTTTAAATTCGTGTTATTAGGGTACTGGAAGAGACAAGAGAAATGCTGGAAGAACAACTTGCTAGGTCACGGAAGCGAGCTGAGCATATGGTCCAATTGGAGGCAGACATACTGAAATACAAACAGACAATCAATGATTTGGCTCTGGTAATAATTTTCTTCTGTTTTTTTTTTGTATATATAACTTTAATTAGAGTATCAGACAAGAATGACTTCCTTTGTTGTATGCCTTGAGGAAAAAATTAAAATACAAATGGTTTGTACTTCTTGTTTTTTTTAAAATTCAAAATCGTTCTTCTTCTTTCTGGTATCTCTAACTGGAGAGTGATGGATCACAGAAGGAGCTTCTCTATTGGTCATATTAGTTGTGAACGTATTAGTTACAAATTGGATCAGGTGTTCTTTAGATTGTTGTTAGGTCATCAGTCGAAAGGCTGGTTTGAACCTCTAGAGGCTTTACTTAGTAAAAGGAGGAGTGAGTTGGTTTACCTTGCCTTTCTCACTGAGTAGAAAAATATGCTTATCAGCATACCAGGCCCTCTAAAAAGCACATATTTTCCACCCTGCAAATGACACCTTCACTTCATTCAACACAGGGTCTGGTTGTATAATGATGAAATTCATGAGTCTCAGAGGAGATAACTGTGACTAGAGTCTTGTACACCTCTTCCTCTTCTGTTCTTAAATGCTTCAGTCTTATAATTGGCTGACCATGTGATAAGAAACAGAGCTATTTTTTGTAGCCCTGGAACTAGCAGATCAAGTGCAAATAATTTAACACTCCATCTTCTTGTTGTGGGCTAGTTCTTTAGATTATTGCAATAATCAGAGGTTTCTTTTCTGTTGTGTAATTGTCGTTAATATAGATAATTATTATTATTATTTGCGTATATTCCCCTTAAGGAGAGCGCTAAAAACACAAAAATCTAGCTCTTAGTGGTGTCTCTGTTCCTCCTTTTAGCTTCCCAAAAACCTTTCCTCTCACTTTGCACCTTTTTCTCTTCGTCTGTCCATTTTCGCCCATTTCTTTTGGCTTGTGATTTGAACTGAATTTCCTGGTTTCTGATTTTTTCTCCCCATATTTTGCGTCGTGAATGTCCTCCATTGTGATGCATAATTCTTGCAGGTCTTCCATAGTTTCTTTGTATCAAGAGGTGCCCAACTTTGAAGTGGAAATTATGTTTAATATTCTTTTTGTCAGTCTGGTGTCACTCATTCTGGCTATATGTGTAAAAAACCTCACTGTGCGTTTTCTGATTAATGTCGTGATGGTTTCTGTATGCCTGTATAGTTCTTCTGTGGGTCTTTTTTGCCAGAAGTTTTCTCTGAAAACTGCACCGTGTATTTTCCTCAGAATTTCCCTAATGTATGAAGTAACGAAAACTTAAATTAATGTTCAGTGTAAACGATTTTATTTATTATGACATCTGATTTATTAATGTGAAAAATTTTCACAATTCTACTGTTTGATACAACTATTAATTTTCTTAAATTGTTTTTGTTTTTTTTTACAGGAACGAGATGCTGGGCAAGAAAAAATCCAGGAGTTGTTTGAAGAAAACGCCCAGTTGACAATATTAAGTAAATCTACAAACATGAATTATAATAATTCTCATGATTCTGATAATTTTGAAGACGCCGAAACAGGTTAGTTGGGTTGAAATACAATTTTATTTGAGTTGTTTTGTTTTTGTTGTGAAACAATCAAATGAAGTGGTTTTTGAAATGATGGAATTAAGAAAATGTTGTAAAATTTGTATTTTGTTTTTTGTATATATAAAAAACTTTGTAATTTACTGTATACTGCTTTTAAAATTCTTCTTACAAGTACTTTCGCGGTGCGCACTGCTTCTTCAGGTAATGATAATAATAGTTCTAGAATATTTTATGAAGATTGCATCTTCCTTTGTCAGTGGTTTGATTCAAACCATTGACTATATATCTTCATAATATTCTAGAACTTTTATTATCATTACCTGAAGAAGCAGTGCGCACCGCGAAAGTACTCGTTAGAAGAATTTTGAAAGCAGTGTAAAGTAAATTACAAAGTTTTTTATATATATACAAAAAACAAAATATTAGTATGGATTCTACTGCTATGACTAACTAATAACTTAAATAATTATAGTTGTTGTAAAAACACGATTGTTTTTCAAAAGCTGTTGGTGTTGCAGTAAATTCTTATGTGTTTGACTTTCCTTAGGAAAGAAAATGTTGTTGAATAGTATACCTTTTGGATTGAGCCGTTATTTTATTCCATGATTGAATTTTGTTACTGTTGCATGGTGGGATGAGTTGTTGTGGTTAGTATGTTTACTAATTCCTAATGGTAAAGGCCAAGCCAATTGCTGTGAGTGCTGGACTACACATGCGCATATTTGACTTCGACCCCGCATACCCCTCCGACCTACAGTAAAATGTACAGTCCAGAGAAGAGTAACGATTGTAGTAACAGTGGGGAACAGTGACTGGGGAACGGTTACTCGCCTATCTGAATAACTGCTGTCACCTTGAATTGTAAGTAACCCTGACTCGTTCACCGTGACAGTTCTTCTGTCTCTTCTCTAGTACAGTCAGAGTGTTGTTGAAAATTGAAAACACCCATTGTATTTTGTAGGCATTCTGTTCCATTGTTGATTACATACGCTGCACTATTGCAGTTCATACAAGACTATACTAACGCAGACCCACGTTTTGCCCAGCGCTCTCCTTACGAAAATCAGGCTATACAGTACATGAGATGTAGTTAGCTACATGATTAACTACAAGGAAGTACATACAGGGACATTTTTTTAGAATTTTATGCAGGATAATTAAGTGAAATGGAAATTTAAAAAATTAAATTTTTTACGAAAAAATGTTTTTAAATAAATTTATTTACATCTTTTAATAGTAAAAAACATGCAATTTGAGAATACATCCAGTAAATTTATTCCTTGAAGGTAATATCTTACAGATGAACTTAATTTTTGCGCAAACATTCCTGCTGTCTCTTAGTTACATTGCGAATGGTTCAAAGTAATGTTTCGACCGGAATTTTTGAAATTGTGTCTTGGATCTTAGCTTTCAATTCTTCCATTGCAGCAAGTCGATTATGATATACTTTGCTTTTAATGTGACCCACAAGAAGACATCACACACTGATAGATCAGAGGATCTGGGAGGCCATGGAATGTCAATATTTTTCGAAATTATATGTTTGGATTGGTCTCTCACCATGCTGGAAACCTTTGTTGTGCAGAAACTATAGACTTGCCACGAATTATTGACAATGTCGGGTTTCAACAAGATGCATCGTCACACGTAGCTCAAATTTTGATGGGTGTTATATCCCAATTGTTTGGTGAATGTATAATTTCAAAAAATGGTGACATTCCATGATCTCTCAGATCCCCTGAACTGTCAGCTTGTGATTTCTTCTTGTGGGGTCATATTAAAAGCAAAGTGTATCTTAATTGAACTGCTACAACATAAGAATTGAAAGCTAAAATCCGAGAATAATTAACAAAATTCCTAATTCTGAAATAGAATTTGAAAGAAGAATTTGAAAACTGAATATATTTTATATTCAGTTTTTTTTGAGAAAACTGAGTGTGATTGGTTTCCAATACTCATGTTTTTTGAGCTCTTTCTCCCATTCCTCCATAACCTTATCTAGAACAACATTAAACAAAAGAGCAGAGAGTCCGTCACCCTGTCTCACCCCTGTTTGAATGTCAAAAGATTCAGAAATCTCTTCCATAAACTTTACTTTGGATTTTGTGTTGGTTAAGGTGTGTTTTATGAGTTCTCTTGTTTTGGGATCTAGTCCCCTTTCTTCTAAAATCTGGAAGAATGAAGGTCAGTGTACCGAATCGTAAGCCTTTTTGAAGTCTACAAGAGTTATTATCATTAACGTTTAATAACTAGTATCTTTTATTTTAATGTATGATGATGCCATTGTAATTTAATAAAAATATTTGTTGTGGATAGGTTCAGGAGACAACAGTTTATCGGAGCAATTGACAAGCAGCGCACAAGCTCGTGCATTACGCCTTGAATTAGAAAATAGACGATTGGCATCAACCGTTGAAAGTTTACAGGAAGCTGCTTTCTATCAAACTAATCAACAAATTTTATATTTAGAAAAAGATAAAAAGAAATTACTTTTGCAGGTAAATTATTTAATTGTTTATATTATAATACTTGGAATGAAATTTTTCTGTGTAATTTTGTTTTACCATCTGTATACCATTGTTTAAATTTAGTTTTAATTATTGTTTAATTTACAGTAAAATTCAGGTTAACCGAATCTGGGTTATCTAAATGATTTGCTAAGTGATTTACAGTTGAGCCGTTCTTAGTTTGCTCCTACTGTTAACAAACAAAAGCCACCTACTACAGAATGCACCCTAGAGTCCACGACTTTATGGATGTCATATTCCTATTAAGTTTACTATGTTTTAAGTTATAAGTTGTTAAAACATCAGTCATGATATGCTGAAGGCCTAATAATTTCATTTATAAAAATACTTTTAAAAGTATTTTGTATTTCAACACTTTTGAAATTATTTTGTTGTTACTTTTTAATCAGCGTGTACATATTTTGATATAATGCGCATGCTCAGTGACGTCATTATTTGTTTACATTAGGAGGAAACTAAGAGAGACTGGACTTTACATGAATAACCTTTGATTTCAAGTTTCATTGATTTTTACTTTCTCTTGCCTATATGAATATATAGGAAGGAATGTATTGTTTTCATGTTGATTTTTTGAAATCAAGTTTTCATCGGATCTACACCGTTTTCAGACCCTCTGAACCCAAAAAACATGTTTTTAGCGATTGGTCTGTGTGTCTGTGTGTAACATTTGTGTGTGTGTGTGTGTGTGTGTGTGCGCGTGCGTGCGTGTATGTGTGTATGTACAAAATATCTCAAGAACAGAACATCGTACGAACTTGATACTTAAAACTTAAGTTACATACCACTACCGGACCCGACACGAACATTTTCATCAAAATTGGTCAACTGGAAGTAGTAGTGTATTCGTATAATTTTTCACTATGTTGCGATTTTCTCAAAAACTGGTCCTACGATTTTTTTTTAAAATCACCTGGTTTACTAAATTTTTTATGCTCTATAAAATAGGGTAGGCGCCATGTTTGCTGAAATTCTTGGTGAGGCTTTTTCACGTAAAAAAATTATTTTTTTAAGATTACGGGGTTAATATACATTTTAGTGTAAAAAAATTATATAATAAAAGTTGTAGAAAATTAAAAATCCTACAACTTTTGTTTCAAACATTTTTTTGTATAATTTTTGTATAGTTCAGTGGTAATTAGCGATTTTCTGCTTTTTCTCACGAAAATGTGTGAAAAATCGATTTTTTCAGATTTCGGCCTTAGTATGCATTTTACGACAAAAGTTTATATAATCAAATTTATAGGAAATTAAAAGCTCTATAACTTTCATTTAGAGCATATTTCTCTACAGAGTCTAGTTTAGCGTGAAAGAGTGATTTTCCGTATTTTTAAGCCAAACTGAGATCGATTTTCATTTTGCGTCTTTCAAAGATGATTAAAATAAGTTTATGTTTTTTGAGGTTGGTTTTTTGTTTATTTCTAATGTTTTATTACTAATGTTAGGTTTATTGTTAATTATTTGCATTGGCAAGAGAAAGTTGTGTGATTGTTTCACACCAGATTTTTGATTTCAAGTTTTATTTTTGTTTGATTTCAAGCTGCAGTATACATTATAAAGATTAATTTTTTTAATATTGTATTTCAATTAAAATGCATTGAATGCTCGTTAAATAGATAGTTTTTGTTATTTAAAAAAATGATGTTCTTAATAAACTAACCTTTGATTCCTTGTTATGTCCATATTTATTAAATCCAGGTTACCTAAAAAATTGGTTATCCAAAACAGATCCGTCCCAAAATTATTCTTGATAACTGGTATTCTACTGTAATCATTGGTTTAATCAAAATATTCTGCCTTTTAATTTAGGTTGAAGATTTTGAAGAAAACAAACGAAAATTGTTGCAACATAATTCTGAATTGGAAACCACCGTGAAAAACGCCCAACGAGATACAAAGAAAATGCAGGAATTACGTGACACGCTTCAGTTACAATTACAGGTAACATGACACTGTTAACTGTAGTAAAATTTTGAAATTATTTTTTTTTTGTCGGTTAAAATTATACAATTGTATTTACTATCGGAAATTGTTTGAATATTTAAAATATTCTTAATTAGAAAATAGTATATTTTTTAAAGAAATCCTGTTGATAGTGCCATTGAATGTTTTTCCATAGTTTTTTTTTTTTTTTTTTTTTTTTTTTTTTAATTGTATAGCCCTTTTAAGAGCGCTTTAGGTATGTAATTAAATTCATTTTCCCTTAAGCTGTTTTGGGAGCTGTCGCCTCCTTGCGTGGTACTCCCTCATCCTCCTACTCACCACCTGTCTCTCCTCCTCTGTCCAGATTCTAGTCTTGGACTCAGCAGAATGGAAATTCCCGAAAGTCTTAATCTTGAATTAATCTTGATCAATCTTAATCTTGAATGGAAATTCCCGAAAGTCTTAATCTTCCATAGTTTTATATAATAAAATAAAAGTAATTAAATCATTACTTGTCAGTTAGATCGCTTGTCCATTAGAAAAAACTATGGAGTTAGCTTGTGCTACCTCTTTCATTCCCATGTTGTTTAGGTCATCAGCCGAAAGGCTGGTTTGAACCTGTAGAGGTTTTACTAAGTAAAACGAGGAGTGAGGTGGTTTACCATTGCCTTCCTCACTGAATGGAAAAGTACACTTATCAGCATGCTGGGCCCTCTGAAAAGCACACATATTTTCCACTCTGCAAATGACACCTTCACTTCATTCACCAAAGGGTCTGGCTGTATAATGAAATTCATTACTTTCAGAGGAGATAACTCTGATTATATTTTGCAGGGCTAAAATAAATAGTTCTGTTTCTTATCACATGGTCAGCCAATTAAATGACTGAATCATTTAAGAACAGAAGAGGTAGAGGTGTAAAAGACACTAATCAGAGTTATCTCCTCTGAAAGTAATGAATTTCATTGTACAGCCAGACCCTGTGGTGAATGAAGTGAAGGTGTCATTTACAGAGTGGAAAATATGTGCTTTTCAGAGGGCCCGGCATGCTGATAAGCATACTTTTCCATTCAGTGAGGAAGGCAATGGTAAACCACCTCACTCCTCGTTTTACTTAGTAAAACCTCTAGAGGTTCAAACCAGCCTTTCGGCTGTTGACCTAAACAACAACACAACTCTGATTAGTGTCTTTTACACCTCTACCTCTTCTGTTCTTAAATGATTCAGTCATTTAATTGGCTGACCATGTGACAAGAAACATAACTATTTATTTTAGCCCTGCAACTAACAGATTGAGTGTAAATATCAGTTTATATATCAGTTTCATTCCCATATCAGTTTTATATCTGGTGGTCCTCATTTTTCTGTTGTGATTTGTTGAGTTACCTTATTTTCTATGAAGACTTTATTTTCTCCTTGTTTTTTGATAATTTTTCAGTTATGTTTAAGGCCTTCTTGTCGGACACTATTTCCTGGATTAATTTATTTTGGGTAATGTTTTTCAGTTTATAATTTAAGAGCTGCTTAGCGAGTTTTGTATCAGCTAATATGTAGAGGTGAAAAATGGTGGTGATTTAAGGTGGAAAAGGTGGTCATTATCCACCGTTTGCTATAAAATTAGCCCTTCGAGTACCTTGTTGTGGAGAACTGGTAAAAAATGTCAGGTCAAACGCAGGCTAATGATAGTACTATTTTCTTAAAAAATTAATTTCATCAGAACTGATAATGTTATTAGCTTAATTTTTTTACCAAAATTTGCAGAAAACCTTACTCCATAAATACCACTGTTTCACAAAATTTATTCATTGATAATGTATTTTTATTTACTAAAATATCTTCACTTACCGGAATTTGATGTTCATGTATTATTCTTCATACATTATGTTTTAAACTAAAAATACTTTTACTATCGCTGGTTATTTTATAGATAATTTATAAATTTATTTTAATTAATTAATTTATTTATAGATAATTTTGTTCCAATTAGATTGATTAATAACATTACATTATAAAATTACTATAATATAAAAGAAAAAAACAACTACCACATGATGAAGCCGCCATTTGATACATGTTTACAAAGAAGTTCACAAACTAAACTCTTTGTAAATTCGATTTAATTAAATACCAGTGAAATCTATTGACATAAAGTGAAGTTTTGTAATTTATATTATTAATAAAGCTGAAATTCAACATAATCTACCAATGTATAGGGAAGTTAACAGCTATTTACATGATTGTTTACAGGACATCCGACATGGTCAAATCTGTTAAGGGTTCACTCTTAAGGGTTAATATAAATTTTATTCATTGAATTTAATATAAATAGTTTACGATTTTATAATATTGTTTTATAAAACAATTTTTATTCCATGTTTTGTAAAGCTGTAAAAGATTATTTTTAAATTAAAAAAAATTATAATATAGTTTAATTTTAAATATGTAATAAAATTTGATGTATTAAATTTTAGATAAAGAGTGATGAAGCTGAAAGTCTCATACGAGATAAGCAACGAATCGAAAGGAGAGTTGAAGAGTTGGAAGTTGCATTAGAAACAGCTAAACAACAGGCTGAACGAGTTCGAGAATTAGAAGAAGCTCAAAATAGAGTTACCAACATGGAACGTGATATTAATAGATTGAAAGATGCTCTTGAGGTATGTGTGTTTGTAAATTTAAACGATTATAAACATTATGAGTAGAGATATTTATTTTATTTTGTTGTTAATTTCTGTAATTTTTTTCTAAAAGTTTCTATGAGTGATTTCCAGCGCTCTAAACCCTTATAATATCAAAAAGCCGATTGAGCCAATTTGAATTTTTACGAAAACTGCCGAAAGCCAATGCATTGGCTCTCCGTATATCACGCTGTATTTTGAATATTTCTCAATAGATCGCGTTCATATTTCAAGGGATATTTGCATAGGCTTCTATCTAATGATGTACTGCGAATTAGCTGACATATCGATTGTTTTAATTCTTACAAACATCGATAGTTTCAAGTACACCATCAGCAATGTTTGTTTTGGTTACAGATGTTCCCAGTGTGATTTTCGTACAATTTTGTTATGGTGTTTTTACACGGTGTGGATTAATTATTATTATTTTGTACAGTTTGAAAAGAAAAGAAAGCCCTTTCTTTTGATATAAATAAAAAAAAAATGTTAAGATTTCTCCCAACACTTCTGAAAGTGAAAAGTTTTTATTTACAGTTTAACATTTTTTAACTTTAAATTTATTGAAACTATTTAAACTTTTTTCCATTACTATGTAAATTATATGAGTAGAAATATTTTTGGTTTTATGTCTGACTGTTCTGCAATTTCTGGTTATGTAGACTGTGGATAATGAATGAAAATGAGTGATGAAAAAATGCCAGACCTGACTGGGAATTGAACCCGGGACCCCGACGTAGAGTAGAAAGAGCAGAATTTAAAATAAAAAAATGATACTAAAAGCTTTCTTTTGTGTCAATTCTGAAATTTCAACAATTTTTCAAAATTTCCTGGTAAAATAATGGGATTTTAGCTTGGCATTCGTTCGACTAGTAGGCACAGGCTGTCTGGCAGCATAAGGGTCAAGAATAATAAAAATTATTGATGTCTTTATCTATGTTATTAAATTAAATTTGTATTATTCGTTCCAGGCTAAAGCAGTATCGCTTGATAAAATGTCGTGTGAGATTGAAGCTGTAGTTAAAGAAAAATCACTGTTGAATAAACAATTGGAGGATGCACTTGCTCAAATTTCTAAGTAATATTTTTTGCCTTTACTTTTTTTTAATGTAGTATTACTTTTCATAAAATGTGTCCAGAATTTAATTGCTGTAAAATATTTTTTCATTTAAGCGGGTTGTAAGTTTAAAAAAGAAATCAAGGAAATATAGATTGATTTTTATATTCAGATAAAATTTGTCTTTTTTCGGGTATTTTGAATAAAGGTGAATGAATAAAATATTCACAAACCGCAGTTAATGGACTCCGAATAATTCAGTTGCCAAATAAATTAATTTAACTATTACTATTCATCATCAAATGAATAAAAATAAACAATATGGTCGAGGCCTGTGAAATAAGAATGAGTTTAATGTGCCTGAAAACCATCATTGCATGGTTTATTATGCGTGTTTCTGTGGATGGCACTAGACACAGATCAGACACAGGTGTCTATAGTGCGTGCCGTGAAAGAAGATCAGTTGCCCCTCAACCAGTGTATTCAAATTTTCTTATTATATCACTAATCCATTTCTGTTATATTTGTAATTATAATTGCTAAAGACTATACTCTGCTCAATATGTTACAAAATAAAAATCAACCTCTGTAGTACTTAAAAATAGGGAAAATCACTAATTGCCTTTAAAATTGCCCTTTGGTCTCTTTAGAAAAAAATGCTTAAAATAAAAGTTGTAGGTTTTTAATTTCCTAGAACTTAGATTATATGCAATTTTGTTGTAAAATGCACTGACACCACTGTACATTGTCCAAATTTGTTCAAACAAGAGTGTGCACACAATCATATTGGTATCTTATCGCTTGTTTGGTGATGGAGGGAAATTCCAGGAACTTTTTGAACACCCATCGTTTATTGTGATGATGAAATAAAATAAAATTAAAAAATATATTGTGTATTTGGTTGTTTATTTATGTTGTACAATTTTGAACAATAACAGGAGATGCGTAACAAAATTCTTAGTTAGAGCTTTCGAATGATTCTGTACTATTTTTCTGGGCTGATGAGCTCTGAACGTACACATTGCCCCCTACCCACTTTATAGCTAGCAAATGACTTGCCAGCAACGTTGCCAATAATTGCTCTTGTAGCTCTGTTAAATATTTCATCAGCCATATTTTTGGTCTTTTAATAACAATTATTTTCATTCAAAAATAAATCTTTATAATACATCCTGCAGTTTGAAATAAATTCTATTTTATATAATGAATTTGTATAATAATTTCACTAACCTTCTTTTTAAACTGCGTCAACTTTTATTTTTATTTTTACTTACACGTGTTTTGGTGGATCCACCATCATCAGAGTAAATAAAATAATTGAATCTAAAAAAAATTTTTTCACTTTAAAAATCTATAGAAGATGATACATCTTCAGTCATTTGTATAAAACTGATTTAAAATTAATGTCTTTTAATTTATCTCTTCTCATATTTACTGTAGATAGCAGCAGCAGTCAATATCACTTCATCATTCCTAAATTTGACCTGTTCATTCAAAATGTCCTGCTTTTGCTCTTTTAAATATTTATGAATATGGATCTTTAAAAGAGCAAAAGTAGGACATTTTGAATGAACAGGTCAAATTTAAGAATGATGAAGTGATATTGACTGCTGCTGCTATCTGCAGTAAATATGAGAAGGGATAAATTAAAAGAAATTAATTTTAAATCAGTTTTACACAAATGACTGAAGATTTATCATCTTCTATAGATTTTAAATAAGTGGAAAACATTTTTTAGTTTCAATTATTTTATTTACTCTGATGATGGTGGATCCACCGAAACATGTATAGGTAAAAATAAAAATAAAAATAAAAGTTGACGCAGTTTAAAAAGAAGGTTAGTGAAATTATTATATAAAATATAATAACAATTATAACCTATAAACATACAATCAGCTGATTATATTACAAAGTATTGCATGTTAACGCGCTCTATAATCGATGTGTTCAGTACGAGATGCAAGACGAGAGTGAACTATTGCGGCTCTTATACGCATGCGTGCGTAATGTTTGTCAGGTACAATCTGACAACGCTGGCAAACGTTCTGATTGGTCTAAAACGTATGGAACAGCAGAGCTCATCAACCGTGAAGAGCATATTAATGAATTGAAACACCATTATTGAAAATTTTGGGGCTTTTATAAAATCGGGTAATTTTTTATCGTTTAATTTTTTAATCGTTTGTTTTTAGATTACAGCAACTGCAGCATGAATCAAAGGAACTAGAAAGCAGATCAGCTGTTGATAAAGCGGCAATAAGTGCACTGAAAAGTGAATTAGTCATGGAAAAATTGAATACTCAGAAATTAAAGAATAGTTTAGACAGACTAGGCCTTGCGTTTGATCATCTGTCAGATCCTGATAATGCTCTTGATAGGTACGTTCTGTCATTTGTGTTGAATTTATTGTCTTAAGATAATGTGTTTAACATGTAATGTTTGATTATAAAGGTGACGTATGTCTAGGATAAGCCATGTTTTGGAGGTTTATACAGCATGCATCTCTGATTCTCTTTTTTACAAGTTTTTCTAACTCTTTTATTCATTCATTTTCCCTATGAAAATGAATTTTGGTGATTTTGCAGTTTAAACTTTCAGAGAAAATGTATTGTAACAAGCAGCAACTTTTGTTTTATTTGTATTGTATCAATACCAATATATTTTGATTCTCGCTTATCCGCGCTCCTGCTGCGTAAGTCAGTATTGGCAATTTTTGTGTGTGATAAGGCAAAATTGAAAACAGAATAGCAGTACTGGTATTGGTATAATTGATGAATACATTATTTGTTACAAAAAAAAAAAAAAATTCATTTTTGTGTGATAAGGCAAATAAAATTGAAAAATGGAACAGAAAGTAAACTAGTTCATTATAGGCAAAAGAAACTCTTCTACAGTTTACTGTACTTAAAGACTCCAGAATTCACAACGTAAACTATACAGTTTTTTTAGTTCTGAATTTCATACAATTTCGGTCTACCATTGGTAAACAACATTACTGATTTTATGATTTGTCGTTATGTTTTGTATACATATTGTTAACATGTTCAGTGCAGCCGCCACATTTATGTGGTGTATTGAACAGTTCCAGGGTGCGGGCCGCCACAAAAATGTGGTCCGTTTGTATGTACAGTTTTATAATCTCTTCCTTCTGCGTTCAGCTAGGATAAATTGTATTTCTTTTATTGTTCAGCCGTAGAAAAAGGTTCATTCTATGCCAGTATACCTTCAGCTTTTGAAGAAACGTCACCGGTTTTTTTTGGCGGAATTTTAAACTGATGTATTTTCTTCTAAGTTTCGAGTTTTACGGGCTGTTTTATTTGTTATTAGTGACATATTAATTTTAAATAAAGTATTTTTTATTATATTATTTTTATTATTCAGTTTTAAAGATTATTTCGTCTATACTCTTATAATTAGGCATAATTTGGTAATAAAATATTGTTGAAAACAAGTGAAAATCGTAAAGCCATCACAGGTACCGATATCTGTCTGTACCATAATAACACTTACTTTCAACTTTTCAAAAACTTTGGCCACACCGAAGTTATTCAGCTAAGAGTGCCATAATGAAATATTTTTATCATATTATTCTTATAAGTTTTTTATTTTTTTCTCATACTTTTACGTGATAAAAGCCAGGTACATTCAGACTTTTAAATTTGTTTTGTATTTATACTTTAATGTGTGTACTTTTAAAACTACAAAAAAATACATTTATCTACATTAAAATACATAAACATACACGTATAAATAAAAAATATAAAATAAAAGTATTGAATGAAAATACACACGAGAAATTGTAATTGTAGAGAGAAAGTGAGGATATGATGCGCCGCGGACTTGTGCACTTTCTGTGTGCGGGGAACGTATTAATGTGGCTGGCGAGTTTAACATTAAAATATGGTTCAGCCACAGCGAATAACCTCGCTTCACCCGAGCCGCAGTGAACATGTTAAGCATAATAATTAATTAAAAAAAAATTTTTTTTGACAGAATATTATCAAGTCCTGAAGTATTAAAGGCAATGCGTGAACGATTAGCTTTAGAAGAAACAGCCGCCAGTGATTTTGCTACAGCTAATGCTAGGTTACAAGTGGACCTTGCTACATTACAATCGCAAATAACATCACTTACATCTCAACACAATGCACTTCAACTTGCTAATTCACAGCTAGTTGCTGAAAAAGAGGAGGTAAGTACAAAAATGTAATGAATAATTAATTTTTTATTGTTATATAGGGAGCGGCAGAAATATCCCTGAATTTGAAAGGCTAATAAAAGATTCTAGTCAAAATTTTATTAAACCATCTGAAAGAACTAATTGTGTTTGCCATTTAGTTAGATTTATTTTAATTTTTATCCTAATTTTAATTTTTAATTCTGATAAATGAAAATTTGCCCATAACGGACAGGTGGAGTGTCAAATTATTTACCCTCAATCTGTTTGTTGCAGGGCTAAAATGAATAGTTCTGTTTCTTATCACATGGTCAGCCAATTAAATGACTGAATCATTTAAGAATAGAAGTGGTAGAGGTGTAAAAAACACTAGTCAGAGTTATCTCCTTTGAAAGTAATGAATTTCATTATACAGCCAGACCCTGTGGTGAATGAAGTAAAGGTGTCATTTGCAGAGTAGAAAATATGTGCTTTTCAGAGGGCCGGGCATGTTGATAAGTGTAATTTTCCACTCAGTGAGGAAGGCAATGTAAACCACCTCACTCGTTGTTTTACTTAGTAAAACCTCTACAGGTTCAAAACAGCCTTTTGGCTGATTACCTAAACAACAAATGAAAATGTGCTTCGTCACTTGAGAGCACATCAGCGTCACTTGGAAAATTTTCCAGGATAGCTTGACAAGATGCAATATGGTTGGCCCAATCATGTTCACTAAGTTTCTACACAACCCTGATTTTGTACAGATGAAAGTGTAGGTCTTGGTGTATAATTCTTCTCACACTATGATCAGATATTCCGAAGCTGGTTGCGTGCCTATGGGCTGGACTTCTTGGAGATTGTGTAACTGCTTACTGGAATAATTGAACATTTCCTTTCTGACTATATTAAACGATTTATCTGACACTTTAGGTCTATTGTTTAGTGTCTTAAAAATATGTTTTGTCAATCGATTGTCATCCATTCTATACAGGTGTCCATAAAATTTTAGTTTACTTTTGCTAATTGTTTCCATTAATCGTTCATTTTCGTATTCCTTAAAAACAAAATAAGATGAAAAGATTAATCTCTGTCAGAATTTAACTTTCTTAATTACTTGTAAAAATGTATAAGAAATGACTCGAAGCACCTGTGTGATTTTTGGTTCCTTAGGTCATGTTAACGCCAATGCTACCCGGGTCTGTACATAATTTCATTGGATTGCCCTGATTTATTAATTTGGACTTGTGCGCCATCTATTGATTGGTAACCTACCTATTCGATCTGCTTACCGACCGATCTTCTTACCCACGTGCCTTGTCTTGTTTCCTTCCTACTCACTCATACGTTGGCTTGTGCTACAGAAACATCGTTTTTTTTTAGGCTCTCTTCGGTCACGCGTCTAGTGGGATGTGTTGACGAAGGCTTTGTTTGTTGCTGTGCTAATTTTATTTCTATGCTTGCTTGTGCATTTAACTGCTGTATTTGTGATGTTATGTTGTTTGTGTTCGTATAAATGTGCTTTAATAGTTAACATGTTGTCGTAATGATCCTTCTTCGCAACGTGCTCACCGTATCCAGTTCTACAAGTATCTACTCGACTAAGTTCAATACCAATTAAGTGGCCTCTTTTGTTCGTAGTTATAAGTCCAATTGTAGAAGTTCCATTTCCTTGTGTATTACCCTTTTCCATTCACTGTATTTATCTGACAATTAGCTTCACCATATACATTTGTTTCCGTCTTAGACATGACTCCGATAAACTGTTTGGTTCTCCGGTATATATTTTAGTTTAAAATGTGGGCTGCATTTTGGAAACCTCTTAATAAACGGCTTAACATTTTGGTCTTGGGGCTACGGATTCCCTAACATTTTGGTCTCCGGGTTACGGATTCCCTAACATTTTGGTCTCCGAGCTACAGATTCCCTAACATTTTGGTCTCCGGGCTACAGATTCCTTAACATTGTGGTCTCTGGGCTACGGATTCCCTAAAATTTTGGTCTCCGGGCTACTTATTCCCTAACAGGTTAATTCCATCTTGCTGCTACATCCTGTTATTAACATTTGTTTTTCTTGTCTAACATTATTAATCCGACTTTAATTTTTTACAGGTGATAAAACAGCACAATTTATTAAATCAAGAACACCAACAGCGTTTATTAGATCAATTAACATTACAAACTTTGCATGAACAATTAACCGCTGAGTATGAAGCCATCGTTAAGGAACGTGAAAATCTTAAATCGCAGTTACGTGATTTACGGAGTGAACAACGCTCATTGAGGGAACAGTATGATTTATTACAATCGAATTATAATACTTTATTATCTGATAGTGAAAATCTGAAGACTGAATCGAGGTCACTAAATAATTTAAGAGCGGAACATTCTAAACTTAAGGTAAGTTTTGTTAAACGTTAAAAATTTATTAGTGTTATGCCCAGCTTGTACTGGACTTGAAATTGATATAACTTTTTTAATAAATTATTTAACCCACCGGGTTGGTCTAGAGGTAAAGTCGTCGCCAAAATCAGCTGTTTAACAGCTGATTTTTGGAGACGAAGGTTCCTGGTTCAAATCCTAGTGAAGTTAGTTACTTTTATATGGATTTGAATACTAGACAGTGGTTACCGGTGTACTTTGATGGTTGGGGTTCAATTAACCATACTCTCTCAGGAATGGTTGGCCTGGGTCTGTACAAGACTACACCTCATTTACACATCATACACATCATCCTCCTCTCATTGGGTCATGGGGTTGCTTATTGTTTCCAATTGAACAGATTGCAACGCACACACATTAGGGATTAAAAAAAAAAATTATTTAATGTGGTATATTTTCTGGAGAACCAGAGCGCATTTAGGGTGGTCGGTGCTCATGACCAAGCGTTTTTATACTTTTATTATGTTTTTATACTTTATAAATAAAGTTTAATTGAATACATTTAAGTAAAAAAGAACATAGTTCAATATTTTTTAACAAATTTGTATCAACGAAATGAGCTTTATATTCTAATTCTAATGTTTAAAATATGATTAAGTAAATATTAATCATTAAGTAAATTAATACGGAATGTACCAAATTTATTTGTTAATGTTGATTTCACTTAAATATCGATACAAGCGACAGAAATATAGGAAAGAGGGGATTGTGGAATAATGAATAGAGACAAGGAATGAACTAGGATCACCGAACGCAATCACTTAATATAGTGTAATGTAGACCAGTTACTTACCAAAGCATAACAATGTAACATAAACAGTAGAAACGAAACTTGTAGTTTGAAGCCCGTAGAACTAATAACTTTGCTAGCTAGCATAAAACACTTATAGCAGTACATGAATGACACATTTAAAGCACATAATAACGAAAACAACATAAAACAAAGTAACCTCAAAAATTGGCTATTGGAGGGCGAGACGAGTTAAGTAACCGAGCGTACACTTGTAAGCCACAACGCATAGTGATTGAGAGACAAGGGATGCGAAAGAAACAGGATTAG
Source organism: Catonia carolina (assembly GCA_035578175.1). Lineage (NCBI taxonomy): Eukaryota > Metazoa > Arthropoda > Insecta > Hemiptera > Achilidae > Catonia > Catonia carolina. The sequence continues at coordinate 27,228,533 of JAQMRL010000010.1, read as the reverse complement.
GTGGGGTTGAAAATGATGTAAGGTTACGTAATATGGTGGAATGCAAACTGACACAGCAAAAATCAGAATTGGTAGATGCAATTACAAGAGGCACAGCATGCAAATTTGAATAACTGCACACGGGAGATAAAACTGAATAACCGCAGGTACAGTTGACTTAACAATTAGTAATTGAACAAGTTAGTGGAAGGTGTTATGTAACATAAATATAGTTTTAAGAAAAAAAAAATTCTAAAGGGAATTTAGAGAATTTTTAGGGAATTTTTCTAAAGGGAATAAATAGATGTGATCGTGTTATTAGAGAAGAAAAACGAATGAGTCATATTTTTTTTCTCTTTAATTCTTTATTTACAACTGTAAAATTTTACAACAAGCAAATGTGATGATTATGATAATAATGTAAATGACATGATAGGCATGAGAGGGGTAGGGCCCCCATTGGTGCCTCCCCAAGAATGAAATTTGTATATCAAATTAGCAGGTCTTTCTACTCCAGGTCACCAGCCGGTCACTTTCTACTCCAGTGTCTTTTAAGGCGTCTAGGGGGATTATCAGGTAAATGGACGGTAGAAAGTGAACGCACCAGGGGGTTCTTGTGTTCGTGTGACTTGTCGTGAAAGCGTTTGTATAGGTATTCAATGGAATGTTGTACAAGTGGTGTTTTCAAATCTGTATGTAAGCTTTTGTTGCTAACGTAAAGAGGTGCATTTGCTATAAGGCGTAATGTTTTTGACTGGAATGTTGTATTCGTTGCAAGTTAGAGGGTTTGGTTGAACCGTAAATTTGGAACCCGTAGGTCCACATAGGTTTCAAAAGAGAACAATATATGCGTAATTTTTGTGCCATTGGTAATTTTGATCATTTGTGAAGTAGGGAATATTGAAGTTTAAGTCGGGAATAAACATTTCCGTTTGATATGTGTGCTCCAAGTTAGTCGTTTATCAAAAGTCAGACCGAGATGTGAAGTAGTAGTTTATTCATGTAATTTTTCACTTTTTTGTGACTTTCTCAAAAACAGCGCCTACGATTTTTTAAAAAATCGCTTCATTTACTACACTTTTTATGCTTTACAAGATAGGATAGGCGCCATGTCTGCTGAAGTTCTTGGTGAGGCAGTTTTCTCATAAAAAAATTGTTTTTTTAAGATTGCGACTGTAATATGAATTTTAGCGCAAAAATGTATCCAGTAAAAGCTGTAGAGAATTAAAAATTTTACAACTTTTATTTTAAACATTTTTTTTGTATACCGCTTAGTTTAGTGGTACTTCCTGTTTTTTCTCTTGAAGTCGTGTAAAGAAATCAATTTTTTAAAGATTTCAGCCTTATTATGCATTTTACGACAAAAAGTATAATCAAACCTATAGGAAATTAAAAGCTCTACAACTTTTATTTTGAGCATTTTTCTCTACAGAGCCTAGTTCAGCGTGAAAGAGTGATTTTCCGTATTTTTAAGCTAAACTGAGGTTGATTTTCACTTTTTTTGTATCTTTCACTCATGATTAAAATAAGATTATGTTTTCTGAGGTTAGTTTTTCGTTTATTCTAATGTTTTATTACTAATGTTAGGTTATATTGTTAATTATTTGCATTGGCAAGAGAAAGTTGTGCGAGTGTTTCACACCAGATTTTTTTACTTTAGTTTTCATGATTTTGCATGTAGTTAATTTTTGTGACTTAAATTGTCGATGAATTGGATTATTTTCTGTTTTATAGGAAGACTTTAGGAATTTATTTGCTGCATCAGAAAAATTAAAAGCCGAGTACAGAAATGTACAAGAAGAATACAAAACAGGAAGAGGTGAATGTGGTCGATTGAAATTAGCCGTTACTGAATTACAAGGCGAAGTGGCACAACGTACAGATCAGCTTACTAGCCAACAAGTTCAAATATCAAAACTCACTAGTCAGTGTGAGGTAATTATTAAATTAAATTAAACTACATAATTTATTTACCATATCTTCATGTGTCTCAACATGTCAACATTTTTTGGAAACAGTTCATCAATAGATAGTTCTGTTTCTTCTTTCATGCTTAAACCTTGATTACACGTAACGAGTACATTGGCAATACATTAAAATGTCATTAGGTTGAGACGATAGTGTGGACAAGAGAATGTTAATACGTATTCTTCTCTTTTCAACTTTTGCGGCGAGTCAATAAAGTTTTGATCAAAAGCCAGCTAATTTAGTTGTTACGGATCTTAAATTTTTTAATTTTATTGTTAGCCTTTTGTATTCCAAAACCAGCATTTATAATTTCTTGCACGATTGAAATATACACCGCGTTTTGTTTTTGTTTTATTTTTGTAGTCTGAAGACTTGAAGATCCATAAACATGAGTGTAATTTGTAAACTTGAATAAATTTTATGTGAGCGATGTGAGCTTTGATCGGGACTTGGATGTCGAAAATAAAATAAATAAATTTCAAGCTATTTGTGGTACCATTAACAGGACACTGGGTAACAGAGCTAGAACAGAGACAGTACTGAAGTTCTACAAGGTAATGGCAGCCCCAGTCTTTCTTTATGGAAGTGAGTCATGAGTTACCACAAAACGCCAAGAAAGTAGGATCCAAGCAGCTAAAAATGAGATTTTTAAGAAGGGTGAAGGGCTGCTCGAGGCTGGATCTTATACATAACGAAGAAATTAGATCCGAGTTGGGTGTATTTAGCTTGAATGAAAAAGTGGAGGAGTACCGGAATCAATGGAGGCAACATTTGGAACGAATGCCAGAGGAGAGAATACCTCTAAAAGTGACGGAATATGTTCCAGTTGGAAGAAGGGAGGTGGGAAGACCTCGAAGAAGATGGCAGTAGTCGAGATGTACGGGTTGGAATGTCTCGTGTTTCTGTAGACGTGCAGGTTGGTTTGTGAGTTCGGAACAGGCTTATGCCTAATCCTTGGTAGTAAGAATAAGAAGAAGAATAAGTTTTATTTTTGTATTGCAGTCCCATTTATTATTTACAATTTTTTACATCAATTCGAGGTTCTAAGAAATGAGATAAACAATTGGAAGTGGAACGAGTAGCGAGTATGCACTGAGTGGGTGTGTAAACATGACGAGTGGGCTAGTGAGTTAAAGCCGATAGGGTGCGGGGGGTTGAGTACTCGGTCTGGTAAGTAGAACAGGGTCCAAGTGACTGTCTCGCCATCCTACTAGACCGAACATGTGGCTGAGTACTCGGTAATGCATTTTTACCAACCGAGAATACTGTCTCGCTACTGCACTCATTACGTATAATCAAGGCTTTAGCCAAACAAATTATGAAACCATTAATTTTTAGTAATGGAAATAAATTAGATGGGTAATTAAATGCTGTTTTAGTTATATCCTTTTAGGGGTACCCGAAATGCCTATCTCTGTAATGTTAATGTAAGTAACATTTTCTCAAAAACTACTACAGTTATCCTGTTCAATTCTTTTGTTGTTACTTTTCAGGCTATTCTACACCCACAGAATTAGTAGCAACTGTACATATATTTTGTTAGGAAGATAAGAAAATGATTTTTGAAATTACCACTTTTGAAAAGCATAATATTTTGCCTATTTAAGTGAAAAATAACTATTTAAACACATTGTTTTACTGTAATATTAACTCAGTACATTTAAATTATGGTATAAAAGGCTGTGGAAAAATTTCATAAAAATCCGTTCAGATTTGGCTGAGAAAATGTTCCCTATGTGTCAAAAATTACTGTTTATGGGAAACAAGAAAAAACTAACAGAGAACGCATTATAAGTACTACAAAATAGTTACCTCTAATACATTCCAGGATCATAATTTGGAAATTACTCAACTGTTAAATTCACAGCTGGTCTAATGCCGACTTAAAGTTTTTAAACAAAAACAAAATTATGAGTTTTTCGTTTGTCATTCAAAAAATAGATGTGTTAATACAAACTGATGATGTTTAGAAAATAGCGTAAGGGTTCAACATATTTTTAACTTTTTTTGGGTTAAAAATTGCAAAAACTCCAACAAATTATACATCATTGGATGCAGAAAATTCTGAATTTTAATGATATGCAAAAAACTGTACAGTACAGTAATGTGTTTTACAGTACCCTCAATTTTTTTTGCTACGAGTGGAGAAGTAAAAAGAGCAATGATATGCGATTCGCTATTGTGTATACCTTGGATTATTGGCTGTTGATACCGTAAATGAGATGAAACGTGTTTATAGGGAAGACTGTTTGGGTGGCAGTACAATTTTCCGTTGGCATAATTCGTCTTCTGAAGGATGAGAGTCAACCGAGTTGATTCTTGGAGATCTTGGCTGTCAACTGCCATTAGTGAAGAAAACGTCGGTACTGAGGTTGTTGTAATTTGTGATAGTCGACATTTATCAGTGTGTTCTCTGCATTGTTACTGTTCTTGTAATTTTTCGTGTTAAATAAAATATGTTAAAATCTGGAGGGTGCTCTTCAACTCCTTTTACAAAAAAGCATCATCAGTCAGTGAATTCTTTACCGAATTAGCTTATTGAGCACTCTAGCGATAGCTAATTAGTTAGTTTTGAGATCTAAACTGCCCCCATGCCTTCAGCGAACACCTTCTGGTCATACAATCGTCACTCTCAGTTTTTCTTTGGGGACACCCTTTGTATATATATAAATATAATACTGTTGTATGAATATTATAAATTTTACTAACCATTTCAGCTGCTGTGATCCTTGTGATCTACTTACAAGTGTTTCGGTGGATCCACCATCACCACAGTTCATAAAATATTATTTTAAATTCCAAAACCTAAGGAAAATGTATAAAACGTTTTTTTATATAGGTGACTGAAGATGCTACATCAAGTGTGAGTGTTTCACTCCAGATTTTTCTGTTAATAATTAATTTTTCATTCTTTATTTAATCTCTAGATACTGAATCAAATGAAAAACGGTTTAGAAGAAGATAGAAAATCACTTATGGAACATGTATCTCTGTTACTCAGCCAGTACCATGAGCTGTTAACTCATTCTCTCGAAGACAAAGAACATTATCATACGGAAGAGAAAATATTTACGTACGTATATTTGTGTAAATAACTAAAAAAAAATTAATTTAATTGTCACTTATGAAGAATGCATGGATGGGTTGTAAGCTTGTGTATAAGAAATGAGTTGTGGATGATGTATAATGCCTTGTCCGTCCATAAAAGATATACAGCCCGCTTTCCACTGCAAGCGGAGTGGGCTTCGTTTAACTCGCAATGGTTTAACATCATGTAGGTGCTTCCACTATGAAAAGAGTGAGCGGAGCGGACTGAACGAGTAGGAAGAGTTACAAAAGAGGTCGCAGAGTTGAGTGGATTTCGGACAGACTTTGTTCGACTCGCAACACCAAATTTCATAGAAGTGCTTCCACCAATAGATGAATAAGTGGAGCGGACTGAGCGAGCAAAAAGGGGCCGCTGTGTCATGCTCTGCAATGCTTGTTTGGAACGGAGTCCGCTTCACTTCCCATCAGTTTTCTTTTGACAGCAAGTTTTTCTATTAATGAAATATCTTTTCTAAAGTTCATATCCTGTTTCTTTATATCTTTTTTTACAAGCGATAGTAATTTCAAATTGTTCTCTACTGACTCAGAATAATTTTTGAAAAATTTATCTTGTAAATCGTAGAATATTCATAGTAAATCGCGTTTTCCAGGCTCTCTAATGATGTAGCTCATCCAAAATCTTGGTTTGTTAGCTTATTTTTCTATGATAACTGTAGAGTAACGAGCATTTACTTATTGTATTTATGTAGTCATCATCACTTGAATCGTCTGACATTATTACTAGAAACAAATAAACAAGAAAAACACCCTAGAAACTAACCATGACTTGCTCGATCCAATGATTGGCTGGCTTGATAGTGAATAAAACAGATTGATATTATGAATAAAACAGAAATAGATTGCTGGCTTGATGAACTGGCTGCCTCGCACAGTTCGCTGGTAATGGAAGCATCAACCTCACCCATCTCATTTCTCGCCTAGCTCACTCCGCTATCCAGTTTTGAACCCGCTGGCCGTGGAAGGCAAATACCTCTTTTCTGTAAAAATCTTTCTTAGTGGAAGGACAAAACTATTTTACTCCGTTTCGCTCAGCTATTTCATGGTCATTACCCTTTTGCAGTGGAAGGTGGGCATACGAGTTGTCCCCAGAAAGTAAGTACCGTTTTGAAAAAATAGATACTGAAATATTGTTCTTCAATGCAGGTTTATTTTGTACAAGATCATACTTTAAACTATTTTTTTACATAGTTTCCACCATTATTCAGGCATTTGAAGCAGGTGACACTTATCTAAACTTTCCTCAAAGAAATATCCCACCAGTGAAGACAGATATATTGTGCGGTTCCGAGCTCCTTGTAGTTGGGTGGTGAAGGGTATGGGTGAGGTATAATGAATGAGTGACGCATGCTGGGAGAACGATTGTTGTATTACTCCAATACAAAACATTCGTCAAACTTTTCCATGTGCAAGAACAAATAGTAATGAGACTGTACAATATCAACGATTGTGATAGTCACGTGTACCAGGTAAAAAATATCAGATCACTGTCAAAATGCTTTGTTTTGTGCATGTCTGTGAGCATTTTTGGGACCCAGTAAGAACACAGCTTGTGACAACCAAAGCAGTCGGTTACATTCTCATGCAAAACAGCTCTTGAAACTTGTGGAAAGCATTGTAATTGTAAATCATCTGCTCTCTTAAATTTTCTCATCTACTCTACTGACCAATCCATCATTGATAACAGAATGCCACCCACTTTTTGGATTGTTGTGGGTATCTGTTTGTCCTTCATTGAATTGCCTGCCTTACCCAATGTCGCACCATACCATCACACTTATTGCACTATCGTTGTAATCTGCCAATGAATTTCAGCTGTTTTAACAGCAAATTTGGATGTTTCCATTCCATACTCTGCCGTTTACTCTCCGGCTCGTAATGATGGATCCATGTTTTGTCACCAGTAATGATCCTGTCTAAGAAGTTGTCCCGTTGGTTACCATAGCGATCCAAATGTTTTTTGCAGATGTACAATTGCGTTTGTTTATGCAACAGTGTCAGTTGTTTTGGGACCCATCTTGCACTAACTTTATAAAACCCAAGTGTGCTGTGAATGATTTCGTAGGCAGAACCGTGGCTAATTTGCAGACGATGTGCCATTTCAGCAATAGCTACTCATCTGTCTAAGATAATCATTTCACGTGAATGCTCATTGTTTTCTTCATTTATGGCAGTAAACGGTCGTCCGGCTCCTTCATCGTGTGTAACACTTGTGCGACCATTTTTGAATTTTTGAATCCATTCATAGACACTCCGTTATGGCAAAACACTGTTCCTGTACTGTACCGAAACTCTTCTATGAATTTCGGCCCCTGATACACCTTCAAACCACTAAAAACGGATCACTGAACGTTGCTCTTCTTTGGTGCAAATAGAAAGTGGAGCAGCCATGATTAACAGGACGACAGCGATAACAAAACTAACTTAGCAGCTTGAAACTTGCATACATATAACCACAAATAAACAAAGAATGCATCATCAACGCAAAACGATAGTACTGCCAACATAAACAAAAAATATAACTAAATTGCGGATAATAATTGACTTACCCTCGTATATATAAATATGTTAAGTATTTAGATGGATTGATTAAATGAACATTTTTGTTTCACAAAAAGTGTAATACAGAAATAATTTTGATTTAATTTGTGTCCATTTGAAGTTGAATATGAAAGTCCATATGTACTGTTTATAAACAAAAAATTAATTAAATGTTTATGTTTTTATATTTCTTTCAGGGATAAGCTCAACAATCTATACCGACAAAAAGAAAAACTTGAAGAGAAGATAATGGAGCATTATAGAAAATTAGATAGTTGTCCTGCAAAAAAGTAAGTTTCTTTAAATAATTTTAATTTTTTTTATGTTTTTGAATATGATGTTAAATTTTTGTTTTGTAATGCCTCTCATAATTTTTGTGTAATATTTAATTAAATTATTTTTGTTTCAGAAAAGGTTTTGGTGCTAGTTTGGTGCGAAGGGTTAGAAAGGCTGGTTCTGATTTTATTAGCAAAGTAAGTTAAATTATTTGTGTTTAAATTTGAAATTTTCCATATTTTAATATTATCTGTCAAAATTTATTACTGTGTTTGTATTCACTTATTCCTTGATAACGGCCATTTTTATGTGTAATTTTTAAATGCTTAAAAAAATATTTATAATGGTTGTAAAAATATTTATTTTTTCACTGACCTGTTTACAATTACTGTAGAGTTACTGTTTACAGTTAATGTAGAGCGAATGCCAAATAAGCGTGCCGGTGTAGCTGTGCGAGCATTTCGGATTCAGTCGGTAGATTTTGTGCCTTAGTACCAAAATGCCTGTTGAACGATGTACGGTGCTGAACGATGTAAATTATCATGTATTAGCAATGTTAAAAACATTCAATTATAAACATTGTATGCAACAATTAATGCCTACCACTATAACACATTATAGACTAATGTTTTCAGGTCAGCTGATATAAAACATTGCGAGAGCAACGACGTTCTGATCACAGTTGGTACAGCACTGACCCTTACCACTCGCTGAGGCAACCGAACATGCTATTACCAAAATAAACCTTCTGCGCACTTCAGAAAACCGGCAAGCTTATTTGGCCTTCGCTCTAAGTATGAAAATAATCAACTCACAGGTTGCGTGACAACAATGTAATTAAGTTGGCGAGGGTATTTCAAATTTAGTAAATCTACAATGGTATCAGAAGGAAGTTTTGTAATTTGACTATTCAAAGTTAATAACAATAAAATACTGAAAATGTACTTGCAGGTTGAGTGACAACAATGTAATTAAGTTGGCGAGGGTATTTTAAATTGAGTAAATCTACAATGGTATTGAAAGGAAGTTTTCTAATTTGACTATTCAAAGTTAATAATGATACAAAATACTGAAAATGTATAAAATACTTTTGAAAGTGCTCTGTAAAAACATTGGTGTGTGTACTATATCCGGTCCGGTCTTGTCTCTGCTGGGCTGTTCCCCTCGGCTGGGCTGGGCTTTCTCTTTTTTTGGTGTTTCTTCCTAGTTGGGAGCTGGTGAGCGAGTGACGCTCGTGGTTTAAAACACCTGTTTATATACCCTGCCGGCGAGTCCACTTGTAGTTGGAGGGGTGGCACTGCTTGCTGCGCATTCGAAGCGCTCTCTGTGGCAGGCTCCGGGACTGTCTGTAGGTGACGATATTAGTGGGGCAGTTGGCGACAGTAGATTATTTATTTATTTTATTTAGTAAAATATAGCTACATTAAAATTACAATTAATGACTATACTAAGCTATGTACAATATTTTTAACTAAATATACTTATAAGCTAAAACTCTTCTTCACGAAGAGTTCTGTCCGCGCATAGGAGTATACAGAACAAAAACATTAATTCACTTAAATACTTATAACTACTATAAAATTACCAAGTTAAATACAAAGTTAAATTACTACTGGTAGCTATATTATAATAGCGATATTATAATTTTTATTTTACAGAATAACTGTAACTACTTTACAATAATATATTTTAACTAACACAATGTAAATGTTTTAACTTTATACAAAATTAATTCAATAAATGAGCATAAAGAGACAGTTAAACTGTCGCAAAGAGAAAATTAAAAACTAATAAAACAGTTATTTTAAGACCTGGAAAAGTTTCTCAAGGTTATTATTATTATTAAGGTTGTTTGCTGAGGGACTTCCATTCCTGGCTGCACATCGCTCTCTGGGAGGAGACGGCAGGGTCTAGTGGATTGTGGGAGCCCTGCTTAGAAAAAATATTATTAATATTTTTGTTGTTATAGAGTCGAAGATCTTGGCATGATGATGCTGCAAGAAGAGGTACAGATTCTGATACAAGCTTAGAAGATGTTCGGACTAGACAAGGTAAGCTTTTTATGTTATGTTAACAACATAATTACTGTTACTTTTCATTTTATATACGTGGTGATATGGCTACATCTGTTAAATTTTTCTTCAGTAAAATCTTCAACAATACTTTTATTCTTTCAATTTTTCCTTTTTTATTATTTATTTATTTAATGTCGCATCAACTGCAAGGTCATTAGTGACGACGTTGGGGTGTAACTGTGTGTAATGAGGATGAAATGATTTTTGTAATGTATGAAAATATGCCTTGCCTGAGTGGTATTCGAACCCATGATTATTTTAATCATGAGTGAAAGACTCAAAATGAAAATCAACCACAGTTCGGCCTAAAAATAAAGAAAATCTTTCTTTCACACTAAACTAGGCTCTGTAGAGAAAAATGCTCTAAATAAAAGTTGTAGACCTTTTAATTTTCTATAAATTTGATTACATGCATTTTTGTCATTAAAAGGATATTATGGCCAAAATCTTGATAATTCGATTATTTTACAGATTTTCATGAAAAAAAAACAGAAAATCACCAATTACCGCTAAACTAAGCATTATACAAAAAGTGTTTGAAATAATAGTTGTAGGATTTTAAATTCTCCACAACTTTTATTATGTATATTTTTGCGCTAAAATGCACATTATGTCAAAATCTTATAAAAATAATTTTTTCATCATAAGAAAACCTCCCCAAGAATTTCAGCAGACATGGTGTCTATTCTATCTTGTAGAGCATAAAAATTTTAGTAAATTTTTACTCATATTAATAAAAACTTTTTAGTTTTAGATTTCATGTAATTTGTTTTTATTTGACACATTATAATTTTAAAATGCTTATAATTATTAAGTTATTCTCTTATTTTTCTGCCATTTTTTCCTGAATTGGAAAATAAAGGTCAATTGTAATTGAGTGATTGTATTGAAATTTTGAATAAGATTTGTCAAAAGTACTTCTAGTTCTTCACAGCGTCTCTGCGCCCTCCCAATCCCCTTCTTTCCCTCCCCATCCCCTCTCTCTCACTGTCTCATCTTTCTGTCTCAATTTTGTTGTATACAAACTGTTATTCTCCTCTTTGGTCTTCTCTGGTTTCTACTACCCTTCTAGTATTGGAACAATGTTGCTGGCAATATTTTGAGTAACAAATTTACTGCCGATGAGTTTGAACTTACTTCAAATAATCCAGCCGGTGTTTACTGATTTATTTCTGCATCCAAATTTCCATTCCTATTCTTTCACTTACTTGTGACACTTAAAACTACAGTAATCCCTTAGTATCTGCAGAGGTTATGTTCCGGAGGGTTACCGCGGATCGTGAAACCGCGGATAATGATACCTTATGTAAACGGAAAGATGGGGGTTAGGTTCTGAAGGAAAAGTCCTGTAGTCGTTTAAAGAGTTCAATAGTTTTAGGAATATTTTACCATTATTATAATCTATGAATATTTAATAAATACAGTACTGTAGACTACGCATAAAAAATTTAAGTTGCTTTAAAATAGTTAGTTATGGCTGTTTGCTTCTTCTTCTTTTCAAACTCTGTTTGGACTTCTTTGTATGGTGTCATCAGCTCCTGGAGTCCTCTTTTGAATTGATTCCTTACCATGATGGGATCAGTTTCAATCAGGTGGTCAGCGAGCTGCGTTGCCATGCTGAGGATCTCGTTGATGGTTTGTGAAGAAATGCTTGGGTTCGTTTCAGGATCGTCAAACAAACAAAGAACTGTACGTAATTATGAAGAAGTTAGACTGACACATGGAGGAAAACTTACGGAGAAATTACAGTATGGCGCCTGGGCATAGGTATGGTGGTTGGGGTGGGGGTTGTACTGGTGAGGCTCGGTACCCGAAGACGCGCTCGCTACGTACAGTACGTGGAAATCTAGCTTGGCTCATGGCGGCCGTCGCCATACTAGTGTGTGACTCAACATGATACGAACACCAAAACATTTATTTAATTACGTAGAGTGACACATGTTTTCGGAATTGTATGACTTCCCCACCTCCCACCAAGTACGGTGTACACAAGGTGAGATAACATACGTGTTTTAAGGTTTTAGCCCCATGGATAAAGTCCATGGATAACCTAAACCCGCAGATACCAAGGGATAACTGTAAATTCATTTTAAGTTTGTTTAAATTTATTAAATATTTTATTGATAAACTTTGGTATTTTAATTATGTACAACTGATTTATTAAGCTGGATTACTTAAAATATATGTGTTTTTATTTATGCAGATGGTTTAAGTCTTGGTACACCGGGAACTCGTCGAACTGTTTACTATTCTGGTGATGAAAATTCTGCGGCTAATGTAAGTGTAAGTAAATTTCAAGTGTCTGATTTCTAAAGGGTGATTCATTTAAAAGTAGCCCGCTGCATTTAACAGCGGCCTTCGGCGCTCAATTGGATTCAAAATGAATAAATAGAATTACCTAATACATAATTTTACATATTTATTTAAAATTTATAGACAATTTCAACTTCATCTTTACAGTAGATGCTGAAAGTGGCATCCTTGAACGCTTACACATTTTTGCGCTCGTTCAATATTATCAATGCACACACGACGCAATACGGAAACGTCAATAGCGTGAATGGCTGTCATGATGTTATTCTTTAGCTCATGTATACTGGGGGGGGGGGGTTGTTTGGTAAACAGTTTTTAAATAACCTTCTTTAAACTTTAAACTCCTTTTAAATAACCCCATAGAAAAAAATCGCACATACTCAAATCGGGTGAACGAGGAGGCCACAAATCTTTACTAACAACTCGCATGGGAAAAGCCTGATTGATATGAGATAGGGACTGGCGAGACGTGTGACATGTTGCACCATCTTGCTGGAAAAAATTGTACTCTATAATAATATAATAATTAAATAATAATATAAATTGTACTATAAAGGCCAGTCGATCACATCGTGATCAGTGCTGCCTATACAGCATATGAAAACTACTCAAGCGGTGGGCTACTTTTAAATGAATTACCCAGTATTATGTGTATATCACTTTACGGAACAGCGTTATTGTGTTTACAACTAGTACTGTCTTTTTACTTTCTCTTGCCTAAATGAATGTATAGGAAGGAAAGTATTTTTTTCATGTTGATTTTTCGAAATCATGTTTTCACAGGATCTACAAGTTTTCAGACCTCCTGATTCCAAAAAACATGTTTTTAGCGATTGATCTCTGTGTGTGCATGCGTTGCGTGTGTACATGCGTGTGTGTGAACAAAATATCTCAAGAATGGAACATTGTACAAACTTGAAACTTAAGTTAGGTACTAGGACCCAACACAAACATTTTCATCAAAATCGGTCAACTGGAGGTAGTAGTTTATTTGCGTAATTTTTCAATTTTTTGCAATTTTCTCAAAAAATGCTCCTACAATTTTCTGTAAAATCGCCTCGTTTACTAAATTTTTTATGCTCTACAAGATAGGGTAGGTTCCATGTCTGCTGAAATTCTTGGGGAAGCTGTGCTCTCTTACAAAAAAATTGTTTTTTAAGATTGCGGCCTTAATTTGCATTTCACCGCAAAAATGTAATAAAAGTTGTAGAAAATTTAAAAATCTACAACTTTTGTTTCAAACATTTTTTTGTATAACGCTTAGTTTAGCGGTTATTAGTGATTTTCCTTTTTTTCTGAAAAAAAATGTAAAAAATTGATTTTTTAAGATTTCCGTAGTATCCAGTGTATGATAAAAATGCATATAATCAAATTTATAGGAAATTAAAAGATCTACAACTTTTATTTCAAGCATTTTTCTCTAAAGAGCCTACTTTAGCATCAAAAAGTGATTTTCCATATTATTAAACCAAATAAAGGTTGGTTTTCATTTTGCATCATTCACTCATGATTAAAATTAGGTTAGATTTTTTGAAGTTAGTTTTTTGTTCATTTCTAATGTTTTATTACTAAGGTTAGGTTATTTTGTTCATTATTCACATTGGCTAGTGAAAGTCTTGTGAGTATTTCACACCAGATTTTTTGTTAAAAAGTACTAGTGAACTGAAAAGAAATCATCTGTTTTTGTGTTATTTTGTGATTTGATGTTCCATATACATGTAAATGAAATTAGGGGGAAAATTGACACATACATTATGTTTTGTTAGTATGTGAACTAGGAAATGTTTTCTCAATTTAATGGATTTGGTTGTAAGGTAACTGATAATTGCTAAAAGAATATGATTTATATGAGGGATATGTGTTTTTTTACTTTCTCTTGCCTATATGAATATATAGGAAGGAAAGTATTGTTTTCATGTCGATTTTTCGAAATCGAGTTTTCACCGGATCTATACGTTTTCAGACCCCCTGAACCCAAAAAACATGTTTTTAGCGATTGGTCTGTGTGTGTGTGTGCGTGCGTGCGTGCGTGCGTGTGTGTGCGTGCGTGTGAACAGAATATCTCAAGAACGGAACATCGTACGAACTTGAAACTTGAAACTTAAGTTACATATCACTACCAGACCCGACACGAATATTTTCATCAAAATCGGTCAACCGGAAGTAGTAGTTTATTCGTATAATTTTTCACTTTTTTGCGATTTTCTCAAAAACTAGTCCTACGATTTTTTTTAAAATCAACTGGTTTACTACATTTTTTATGCTCTACAATATAGGATAGGCGCCATGTTTGCTGAAATTCTGCTTGAGGCTGTTTTTACGTAAAAACATTTTCTTTTTAAGATTGCGGCTTTAATATGCATTTTAGCGCAAAACGTTATATAATAAAAGTTGTAGAGAATGTAAAATTCTACAACTTTTATTTCAAACATTTTTTTGTATAACGCTTAGTTTAGCGGTAATTTGCGATTTTCTGTTTTTTTTCTCACGAAAACGTGAGAAAAATCGATTTTTTTAACATTTCGGTCTTAGTATGCATTTTACGACAAAAGTGTATATAATTTAATTTATAGAAAATTAAAAGATCTACAACTTTTATTTAAAGCATTTTTCTCTACAGAGCCTAGTTTAGCGTGAAAGCGTGATTTTCCGTATTTTTAAGCCAAACTGAGTTCGATTGTCATTTTGCGTCATTCACTCATGATTAAAATAAGGTTATGTTTTTGAGGTTAGTTTTTGTTTATTTCTAATATTTTATTAATAATGTTAGGTTTATTATTAATTATTTGCATTGGCAAGAGAAAGTTGTGTGAGTGTTTCACACCAGATTTTTTAGTTATTTGATAGAAACAAACTAATAACTCTTTAGTTTATTTAAAGTTGAATCAACTGATGTGGTAATTAGTGAGTGCTGTAGGTCATGGTATGTAAACAAAATCAGTGAGCTTTAATGTACAATAATTTCAGATTCTGGGAATCATGGCCTTCTGCTTTGCAGTACAGTCTAGCACTCATAACTATTGGAGCCACAGAGGAGATCAAAAACAAATTAATCTCTTAAGCATTAAATGGTAAAAACAGCACATTTAGAAAAAGAGGGAACTTGCTTTCAGAACAGATAAAAAAAGTACAGAACTGGAAAGAATAATAAACAATAAATTTTTTTTTTTTAATTTATTTATTTAATGTTGCATCAACTACAACGGACAGGTAGAGTGTTATTTTAATTGCACTCTATCTGTTTGGTCCAGGGCTAAAAAATTAGTTCTGTTTCTTATCACATAGTCAGCCACTTATATGACTGAACTATTTAAGAACAGAAGAGGTAGAGGTGTAAAAGACACTAGTCAGAGTTATCTCCTCTAAGAGTAATGAATTTCACTATGCTGCCAGACCCTGTGGTGAATGAAGTGAAGGTGTCATTTGCAGGGTGGAAAGTGAGTGCTTTTCGGAGGGCCTGGCATGCTGATAAGCATACTCTTTCAACTCGGTGAGGAAGGCAAGGTAAACCACCTTACTCCTCGTTTTTACTTAGTAAAACCTCTAGAGGTTCAAACCAGCCTTTCGGCTGTTGACCTAAACAACAACTACAACGGTCATTAGCGACGACGTTGGGGTGGAACTGTGTACAATGAAAGATGAAATGATTTTTTGTAATGTATGAAAATATGCTGTGCCTGAGTGGGATTTGAACCCAGGACCGCATGGTGAGAGGCGAGCACATTACTAACTGCGCCAATGCAGCCGGCTTAAATTTTATATTGTTGTTTCAGTTTATTTTTTATTTGATTTTAACATTTTATGGTTGCTATGTGATAAAGAAATGGAAGTCTAGTGAAAAATTATTACGTTGGTCTCAAGTTGAAAGCATGCCTGAGATATTGCAATGATATAAAAATATTTGTGATGATATTGTCGCCAACTGCCCTACTAATATCGTTGCTATAAACAGTCCCGTAGCCTGCCACAGAGAGCGCTTCCAACGCGCAGCAAGTAGTGCCACCCCACCGATTTGAAGTGGAGGTATATAAACAGGTTTTTTTAACCACGAATGTCACTCACTAGCCAGCTCCCGACCAGGAAGGAACAACAAAAGAAGAGGAAGCCCAGCCCAGCCGAGCGGAATAGCCCAGCAGAGACAAGACTGAATGCAGCCATCCCTGGTCAACGCTACCGGTGGCGGACGTCACATTCCCGCACTGGTCAGCCGAAGAAAGCCCAAGCATGTCGGCCGACACCATAGTGAAGAGTGAGTCTGGCGCTGGCCCGGAGGGAACCGTCTCAGCCGCGCTATTGGCAGATTGCCTACGCCGACCTGACACTGTGGGGTCTGGGGGCCACCACTGCTACACTGCATTGGGGACCCAACTGCTGCTGAGGGAAGGCTAGGCCTGAACCCAGTAGCCAAGCCGTCACCCTTCGGACACCGCGCTGCACACGCCGGCTCAACGCGTCCGCCCACCACCAACAGCAACATCGTTTACGGAAGGAACGGCCCTTTTCAGGGTCAACCACCATGCAAGGCGAGGCTTGGCCACGTGCTGTTGGCCCGGGTCGGCAACAAGATTTAAAAAAAAATCTTCATACTTTATGTGTTTTGTGTGGGTTAACATCATTGTAAAATTTTTGATGCTTTGCTGATTATAATGTTGTGGCAATGTTGTGATCATCATCATGAAGGCCAACCTGTGGTGTTTCAGGTTTGATTTCCATTCAGATCTGGCGTTTTTTCATTGCTCATTTTCATCTATCACCCATGTAGGATTTGAATTAGCAGTAATTTCAAAACAGCTGGATGTAAAACAAAAAAGTCATTACATTGGTAATTTTATCGTAATGAATTCGCCTCGTTTCTCAAATTGATTGTTTTGTTTTTGTAGGATAATGATGACAATATGAAAAATAATTCAGATGTACCGAGAACATCGACACCTCATCAGAATCAACAGCTTCAAGATCCTGGGTGAGTTAATTTATACCTGGACAGTTATTTATTTTTTATTGACATCATCTCCAATGCTACATATCCATTTTTTTTAAAACAATTCTTAACAGGTTGGCTGCCACAATGTATAGTTTCCACAGTAATTAACAATGTTTTGTTTTTTGTTTGTTTTTTAACAGCTCATTATTAGTTTACAACCGTTTAACGACAGTACTTAACGATCCATCATCAGTCAATTCATCTCCGAACGTAACACCGCAACATACAGCTCATAATAAGAATGCGCCGAATTCTCCAGAAAACAAAAATTCGGTGTGGTATGAGTACGGATGTGTTTAGCAATTACAGTAATTTTTAGTTTGTAATACAATTATTTTTAATTCGATAATTTATTGTAATTTTAATTTATTAGATAGACCTATATTATTTTTTTTTTTAATTTATTAATAGCCTACTTTTATAAAAAGTAGGATAACTTCTATTATTTTTTTTATTTGTTTTTAATTTCTTTTTAAAGTGATCATTAATTGATATATAAATGGAGAATATCCTGCTTTATTTTCTTTTCTTAAATAATTTTTTTAAATTGAATAAATGGGATTTAATGAATAGCCATTTATATTGTAATGTGACTATAAATTATTCTTTATTTTGTTTTACATTATCTTTATTTATTGTTTATCTGTAATTCAGAATATAAAGTTGTCTTTAGTATTTTGAATGTTACATTTATAATTTGTATATATTAGAAGTTTTGCACATGCTATCAATCTATTCTTTATGAAACACAAGCTTGTCAGAAAAGTGGATGGATATTTTTTAAATCATAAATAAACTATAGAAAACTATTTAATCAGTTTTATTTGGATGACTAATTGATGAAATATTAAAAACCTACGATTTTGAGGTATTTAAAATGTTTCACAGTTATTTATTTTCAATTTTGTTGTAAATATTCTGTCTTGTACACTACTGATATGTTATTATTATTATTTTTTTTTTATTTATTTAACGTTGCATCAACTACAACGGTCATTAGCGACGACGTTGGGGTGTAACTGTGTACAATGGAGGACGAAATGATTTTTTGTAACGTATGAAAATATGTAACGTAACAAAATATGTTATTATTTTGTTTGTAAACATTCTGAACTTGTTTGTGTTTGAATTTTCAGTTCCATGTAAAAATTTATTTTCCCACCTTTTTAGTAATTTTAATCTATCGTTGTTTTACAAATTCATCCATCCATTTTTCTTTGCGATAAATATTACTTTTATTTATTGACATAATTTTTGTGTTTTTGTTCAGAAATACCAAATTTTTCTCGTGAATTTTTTGAAAATTATTTTGTAAAGTTTTCTGGTTTAGTATTTATTTTTTTAAATTTATGAAAATATAGAAAATCAATTTGTTTTTAAGTATTTGTTTTTGCTGGTACTGTATAAGAGGACATTTTTCTATAATGCAATTCAAAAATTTGCCTTGTATTGTAAGAAAAAAAGTACTATAATGATATCCACAGGATTTGAAACGTTTCAGAATGATTGATAGCGTATTCTGTTGGTGCAAAAATTTTGCATTAATTACTTTCATTAGAAATTTATGTAATTATTACATAATATGCTATAATCAAAGTTATTATAATTCAGATTTAAGTAGTAGAGATATCCCACCAATTGTATTATTTTATGCATAATTTATTTTTAAGCCTTAATGTTATTTTGTATTGGTGTAATTAATTTTTAATACAGTTTTTTATGTATTTTTAACGATTTATTATTGATTATTTATGTATATACGTGTATTTTTTTATAGTAGTATTATTTTAATCGTTTTATTATTGGGCATCTATGTGTATTATTTTTTTAATTCGTTTTCTAATCTTAAGAAGTTGCTGAAGATTTTTGTGTGAGTTGTAAAAAAATTGTTTAAAGTAAAGGTCTGTTTCTTTTTCTTCTCTTTTGTAATGTAATACAATTATAATCAGTGTGTATGAATATGGAATGGAGTGATTTAGAGGTTAAGATGAAATGCATGAAATTGATCTTGTCCAGCTAGTTTCATTGTATAGAAGCCAGGCATTTATTGGTAATCTTTAAATAAAAAGTAAAAAAGTATTAAAATTATTAACTGCAAAATTAACCAATATTTGCATTTTGTTTGGTAAAACTTTTGTTTTGATAAACCTTGTTTTTTACTTTCTCTTGCCTATATGAATATATAGGAAGGAAAGTATTGTTATCTTGTCGATTTTTCAAAATTGAGTTTTCACCAGATCTACACGTTTTCAGACCCCTTGAACCCAAAAAACATGTTTTTAGCGATAGGTCTGTCTGTGTGCGTGTGTGTGTGTGTGCGCGCGCGAGCGCGTGTGCGTGTGCGTGTCCACGCGTGCACGCGTGGGTGTGTAGAAAATATCTCAAGAACGAAACATCGTATGAATTGAAACTTAAACTTAAGTTACATACCACTACCGGACCCGACACGAACATTTTCATCAAAAGCGGTCAACCGGAAGTAGTAGTTTATTCGTGTAATTTTTCACTTTTTTGCGATATTCTCAAAAACTGGTTCTACAATTTTTTTTAAAATCGCCTGGTTTATTATATTTTTTATGCTCTACAAGATAGGGTAGGCGCCATGTTTGCTGAAATTCTTGGCGAGGCTGTTTTCACGTAAAACAATTGTTTTTTTAAGATTATGGCTTTACTATGCATTTTAGCGTAAACACTTATGTAATTAAACATGTAGAGAATGTAAAATCCTACAACTTTTATTTCAAACATTTGTTTTGTATAACGCTTAGTTTAGCGGTAATTAGCGATTTTCTGTTTTTTTCTCATGAACATGTGTGAAAAATCAATTTTTTTAAGATTTCGGCCTTGGTATGCATTTTATGACAAAAGTGTATATAATCAAATTTATAGGAAATTAAAAGATCTACGACTTTTATTTAAAGCAGTTTTCTCTACAAAGCCTAGTTTAGCGTGAAAGAGTGATTTTTTGTATTTTAAGCCAAACTGAGGTTGATTTAGATTTTGCGCCTTTCACTCATGATTAAAATAAGGTTATGTTTTTGAGGTTGGTTTTTTTTGTTGGCAAGAGAAAGGTGTGAGTGTTTCACACCAGATTTTTTTCTTTAGTTTTTGCTTAACACTTTGAAGCCTGAGCTATAAGAACATGGTATGTCACAGTATCCTGGGGGTAAAGAGTAAACTTCAAAAAATTCTAAAAGATTTAATTTCTATCATATCTTAATGATTTTTGCACCAAATTGATTTAAAATCAGAAAGTTTATTACTATTTTTATGGACATTGAAATTATATTATACTTGACTTAATAAATTTATGAGAGTTATCTAATTATATTCAAAATATTATGAAAAAAGTAATTGTTACGTGCTACACACTTTCTAGTTTTTGAGTTTTACAATCGTAAACACTACAAAAAAAGTAATGGTAAGCACAATGCAACATTACAGTCTGGGAGTACCAGGTTGTTTCTTTCCTTCCAGCCTTTCCACTTGCAGCTTTGCTATTTTCAGAACAAACTTTACAGCAAAACACAGAAAACATAAAATGAAAAAGAAATTATAAATATTACTGTCAAATATCTGCACAAACAAAGCGATCTGGAATACAAAACAGTACGACATATACAACCGAATGAAAACAATTACCAACAAAATACGAAAGGAAAACAATTATTACAAAGTAGAAATAACTATATTATTTACAAACCTCATATAACTACGAAAAAATCACAACAAAGTACACATGTACATCAACAAAAATATAACCTCAAACATGGCTCAATGTTTTTGTACATAGTTCAAAAAATATTCGGTAGATTTCGCTGCAAGCATAGAAAATTAAACTAAATAAAATATAGAATGAATCTGTGCAACCAAAGCCCGATATAACCTCGTCTGAATCTTACTACAAAATTTAATGTGGCGGCCCGGACAACCGCGATTTACGCTCACCCTGAGCTATACTTGGGATTAGGCTTCCAAGTGTTAACTACAGTAGGTCCTCATTTTAATGGATTAAATGGAATAGGCCACAATCCATTGTTGTGAAAGTCTGTTTATCGAACGAAATACAGCCTGGCAAAGTAGCAATTTTTGTTGTAGCTGTTAATTTTGACTATAGTCAAAGTCGTAGCCTGTTTAAATGTTTTGTAACCAACATAAAGTAATCATTAAAGTAAATAAATTAAAATATTTTTTACCTACCATAGTTATATTCAGTAGCAGTAATGAAAAAACTTCCTCTTGGCAATTTCTATTTACTACTACATACTTTTGCCTAATGAAAAATAATCTTGCCTCGATACAGAAATGCTGGAAGATGGTGATAAATGAAAAGTAATAGAAAAAATTAACGTAAAGGAGAATAGATAGTCTTTATGTATTTTTTCTTTTTAAAGAAATGATTACTAGCTGGATAAATGATCTTCATTCATAACACTTTTTATGCTTTCAATAAATTATTTTGATCTATTGTGAATTAAAATATATTTTTTATCTCTTATTTCAAAAGGAAAGTTTTTATACAAGTAGTATTTTTTAAATAAGGTCTGTTTTTTAATAGAGACTGCTGGATACAAAATTTATTTTTTCATCTTTGTTTGAAATTAATAGTGTGGTCTTTTAAATTATTCTAAAGAAAATATTGGTTCTAAGTTTCAAAATTGTTTAATTATGAAAAAATATATATACTGCTTGAAATTTCTAGTTTGTAAAAATTAAAAAAATATGGATAATATGCTATATTTAAATAACAAATTTCCAAAATATTATTTTAGCTGTGTTTTTTGTTTTTTGGTTGCATTTTCCGTCAGTTGAAAGGATGTATAATGTGAACATTGGCCTTCCATAAAATAATTAAGTGCATGATAATATTGCAAATAGCTGTGATTATATTTTATTGCTAAGGTTTTAGTGTTATGGTTTCTATTAACAAAACACCATTTTTGCCTTTGGTTTTGCTCAGCTTAGAACAGATGCTACATTGAGTTAATCATCGGTGCGTTTATATATTGTATGTTGTATTTAAAATCCAAATTGGTATAATAATGTAGATATAAACATCAACTTAGATTCTATGTAATTTTAATATATAAAAAAAACACCAAATTGTATTTTAATTCTTTTAAATTTTTGTTATGATTTACTTTTATAGAAGGATTAATAATTAAAATAATAATTTTGTAATTGTTACATTTACATTTTTAATATGTCAGTGGTTATTAACTAGTGAACCGAAGTCCCCATTTATATTGCCGAATTATTTTTTTGTGGACCGTGAGCTCTAGAGAATATTTTTTTTGTATATACAAGGTGTGGCTATTAAATAACGAGACTGACGTAAAAAAATTTATTTTTATTTTATACATAATCACTTGTCACCTTCAATATACACCCCTTTTCTATCCCTACAACGCTCCATGCGAATTTTCCATTGTTGGAAACGGTGCTGGAATTCATCTTCTGTCAGCTCTTTCAGGACTTGCTACTTTCTCTTTTACAGCTTCCACAGACGCAAATATTGTCCCTTTTAATGCAGTTTTCACCTTAGGGAACAGGTAGAAGATAATAACATGTGATGTAACATGGTTTTTTACTTCTGATCTGGAAACGAAGCGCCAATCTATGCACTGGAAGAGCCGAACTTCACCGAGAGCCAAAAAAGCTCGAATGAGCAAGTAAAATTTAAAGCAATGATGATTGTTTTTTTTTATATCCATGGGATTGTGTACCTTCACTGCATTCCTGAAGGTCAAACAATTAATCAATGTTACTACCTTGAAGTGTTTTCTAAACTACATCAAAGAGTAAGGAAAAAACGCCCTGAAATGTGGAAGGACAAATCATGGGTTCTCCACCAAGATAATGCGCCAGCTCATTCCGTGTTATTTGTCAAGTGGTTCCTAGCCATGTACAGCATCTCAGTGTCAGAACATTCACCTTATTCACCAGATCTTGCACCATGTGACTTCTACCTGTTCCCTAAAGTGAAATCTGCATGAAAAGAGACAAGATTTGAGTCTGTGGAAGCTGTTAATGAGAAAGCACGGCACGTGTCCTGAAGGAGCTGACAGAAGATGACTTCC
The DNA here is from genome assembly GCA_035578175.1 of Catonia carolina. Classification (NCBI taxonomy): domain Eukaryota; kingdom Metazoa; phylum Arthropoda; class Insecta; order Hemiptera; family Achilidae; genus Catonia; species Catonia carolina. The sequence continues at coordinate 27,205,212 of JAQMRL010000010.1, read as the reverse complement.
AGCACTGTTTCCAACAATGGAAAATTTGCAGGGAGCGTTGTAGGGATAGAGAAGGAGTGTATATTAAAGATGACAATAAGTGATTATGTATAAAATAAAAGTAAAATTTTTAACAACATCAGTCTCGTTATTTATAGCCACACCTCGTAGATCTTATTTTGTTTGTGATGTGAATTTTTTATGTTTAGGTTGTATACAACTGTGCGCTGAGAACAGTTGGTGATGTGAACATGACATATGCTAAAGTTTCTCTGAAGAGAATTGATGCTTGCGGTCAAATTTATGACCACGATCTGGTTGAAAGCAACTCGTGATAGCCCCACACTATAAAATACAAAAAACTACAACTTTTGTATACGGTCATATCTAAATTTTTACAGTTGGTAAAGTAGACCTAAGTAAAACATTGGTTGGACAGTCTCAGAAATTTGAAACGGACCTTGACCACTGATGAAATTGATAACCACTGAGCTAGGTTATACCTGAATTAGATAATATTTGGATATTAAATCTTAATCTTTATAATATATTATGGAGATTTCTTTTGTCTAGTAATTTGTTTTTTCAAGTCTGATTCTGTAGAATATTATTTAAAACCGTTCTTAAATATTGATAGTCTTTTTCAGTAATTAACTTAACATAATAGTATGTAATCAGATGCCAATAATACAGATTGGTATTCTGAAATCTTATTAAATTGGCAGTGCCTTCTCTATAAATTCATCATCAAGGATTGACGGCAAACGTATTTGTATTTCTGGTCGCAGTTGTTTTAAAGGCTATTGGGAGATTATAGCTGCTCGGTGGTCCCAGGCAGCAATGTGTTCTTTAGTTTCTTCTTTTCCAAGGGTGGATCGGCCAATTCTTCCCTTTGTTTCTTGCTATACTATTCAGCAAGATCAATTTTTACCTTACGAAGTACACATCTCCTTATACGAAGATTTCTGGTCAGGCAACAGGAGGGGCCCGCTTCTCAGCTTCTCTTGTTAGCTGCTGGCATAAGATACCTTTTCTTCTAACACTGCAACAAAGACTTAGAACTGCCCGGTTATTCTTGTGATGAAATCAATACAGAGAAGAGAGTTGTTGCTGACAGTTTTAGGGTCGTAGCCAACATAATGGTTACATGTAAAGCATGAAAAAAAACTGTTCAGTTCTCATGGGAAATATTTTCCATTTTGGGCACTATTTTATTTCGTGTCTGTGGTGCTTTTATATACATTTTGCTCGTGACTGCTAGTTATGGAATGTTGGGTTTTAATGTTTAAAATCATTCCAAGGCAAAAAGGATCACCAGTCATTGAAAGGCCTTTATTTATTGTAATAAATATATGGTAAAATTAAAAATTAGTCTTTTTTACTCTAATTTTTATTGTTTGATTATGAAAAATTATGTTTAGCAAAATGTGTAATATTCAAAATCATCTGTGAGGTTTTTTTAGTTAAATCTGCAGTATGTGCATTAGTTTTTTCTTTCCCAGGATGGATAGATCGGCCAAATTCTTCCCTCTGTTTCTTGCTATAAAATTCAGCAAGATCTGTTTTTGCTTAACAAAGTACTTATTTCCTTGTACTGAAGGTAATCATTTTTAATGATCTAAGTAGAGGTGATTGCCAATTTTATTAAATTTGATGTACAGAAAGAAATATGGAGCATTTAAGCAACTATTGATTTTTATCACAAGACTGAAATAAATAATTATGTTCTATATCCATTCCTTACACCGTATGCATTTATTTTATTGTTTTATAGTATTGAGTGCTTCTGTAGATTTTTCGTTTTTGAAGACTGAATTGTTGTTCAGATTTTGTTATCATTTAACATAAATTGTGCTTTGAAAATTATAAAAAATTTCAATTAAAATTTAGATATTGTATGTGGTTGTGTTTTAGGAAACATTCAGTTTAGAAGAATACCACCTAAAAGAAAAAAAAAAAAAAAATAGAAACTTTATGGAGCTTCCATTTTTTTATGCTTCCATATAAATTAGTTATCAATGATTAAGTAATACATTTTTTAAACAAAAAATTTTAATGTTTTGTATGTGAAATAATAATAATAACAGCAGTTGAATTGGAGCTTTAATTTTTTTTTATTCAGCAGACTGATTTTATTTAAGCATTTTATATATAATGTAGCTTTATGATCTATTGTAATGTGATAAAACTATACTGGAAGTAAATTTTGTAACTGGGTTTGAATTATCAACGGATGGTGACCTTAAGTGACATGGGGAAACGTTAAATGTTTGGGGGCTCTGAAAAGGCCCGTTAAAACTGTGGTCGTCTAAGTAGGAAGAGTTGGTTCTAGTTGTCATGGTGGTTAAGGAGGTAGGTGACACAGTGTCTCGTCGTAATGTGGAGACATTATCTTCTTCCCTCACAATAATGCGTCAATCGCTCCTTTGTCAGGACTCAGTGGACGCAATGCTTGGTTGAGGGATCACTGTGGGTATTTGTTGTGGCAGCGGATGATGGTCCTGGTCAATGGCGGGTTACAGCATGAGGTCGGCAAGCGGAAGGATCATCTTCTCTCTTATGGGCGTCGTCGATGGGTCTTTGTTGGAGTTCGGTAGCTGTGTGCTGATGGTGGATGTCTGGTCGAAGCTGTAAAGTGGAGTGGAATGATGATCAGGCCCAGTGGATGCAGTCTTAATATATTCACCAAAGCGCTGCGGTAGGGGTGGTTACTTACCCTCTGCAGTGCCAACACGCCTACCGCCCCTTTTGAAACTATTGTCAGCTTCCCTCTGTCAGTATATTGGAAGCTTTGTTGGGCTGGACCACAGTACCCAATCAAAGCGATCAACAGTGACAGAATGATTAGTTTGATTTTCTTTCAAGAATCATACAAATTGTTGAATTAAATCCCAGAAATTATAACATCTGTTGAGATTTACAAACGGTTGTACAAGGGACGTTCAGTTATTAACAAGACAAATTGATGAAGAGGAAAAATGATTTATTCATTTGTCACCGCCACCCCTTCTAATTAATCATTTACTGTGTTGCCGGCCTTCAAATGTTCTCCCGGCCTTTCGGCTCCGCACCGACAGAGGCCTTTGTCATCAAGGCCAAACCAGTAGCCGCTTTTTAACACAGCGCTCTTGACGACTATATAAAGAGCGCTGCACTGAGCCCAGGGATTCAATTCCGATCAAGACTTCGAGGGATTCACTTTGAACCAGACAGCAGACAAGACGTCCACCACGGCACACGGCTGCCGGACTCCAGCGAAGACTAATCGACGACCCCACAAGAGAGAAGATGATGCTTCTGCTCGCCGACCCGTCACCGTAAGCTGTCGACCGGACCATCATCGCCTGCTGACGCAAGCGATCCCTTGACCCAGAGCGGTCCCTTGACCGAGCCTTACACCCACTGGACCTGACGAAGCAGCCATCGACGCACTACTGGGAGGGAAGGAGATGACGTCTTTGCTGGATGACGACACGCCGTGTCGCCCAGCTCCTCAACGCCACGACGACTAAGACCAACGCCTCTCCAAGATGACCACCGCTTAAATGGCCCTTTTCAGGGCCACCAATCAAATAAGGTTTGCCACTTAATATCGCCATCCAGTGACACATTGATAATGAAACTTACACTAATTTTATTTATAGTCTCCAGTAAAATTTATATACTTATCCCACTGTTCTGTGAAGTTTCTGTTTCCTGTTCTGTAGAAGTCTTTACCTTGTTTGAACTATTCCTGTACCACTTTTTCGATCCCTTCATTGTTGTTGAACTTCTTTCGGGGTGTCCGATTATTGAGGGTGTTTTGTCATAACTGTGTATATTTCTATACTTGCTTAATATTTTCTTAATTTTTTTTTTATTTTGAAGTCTTGAATTAAATCTATATTTTAAAGTATATATTATTAAGTAAGTTTATTAGTTTTAGTTTAGATCCATATCAAAATGAAATGTATATATATTTTTAAGTTTCGCATCTAATATAATATATATAAATTTAATCTAATGTTTGATTATTTGTTTTTAAAAACTGTTTTTTGCAGTTTTTAAAATTATTTTATTACGGCTTTATTATTAAAGCTAACATTATATGGTTTTTTTATTATGAAAAAATAGGAATATTTATAAATCTGTTTGAATTCTTGTACTGTAAAAACTTATTTGGTGTTAATTTTTTTATTAACACCATTATTAAAATTGACCATAATTTGTCAAACTACTTAATTTTAACTCTAGATTATAAAATAAAATAAAAATCATAACATTATTCTGTAATTGTATTATAAGTATAAATAATTTTAACTAGTTTTTTATATTTGTTTTGAAATAAATTATGTAGTTCCTTGGTTTAATATCCTTGATGTATTGTGATATGGAAAAAACATCAGATAAAGGTTTTTTTTGAGTTAATTTTTTTCTGCAAAATTCGGAAGTATGAAGTGCAAAAATATCATGTATCTACTCTAAAAATATAAATTGTATTATTTTTTGAGTTCATGTATTAAAAGATTTTGGAACAGTTTTTCATAGTTGCATTGTAAAAAAATAATACGAGGGTTATCCAGAAAATAACCTCCGTTTTGAAATAAAAAGTAAATGAGTGAAGATACAAAAACTTTATTATATACATATTAAAACTACAGTTTTTCTCTATTTTTCGACATAGTCGCCAAACAGATTCAAGCACTTGTCGTACCTTGGAACAGTCTTTGAAATACCCTCTGCATAAAAATCTGCCGCCTGTGAATGTAGCCAACCATTCACGGCGTTTTGAAGCTCTTCGTCATTGGCAAACCGCTGAGATGCAAGCCACCGCTTCATGTTCGGGAACAGATGAAAGTCACTAGGAGCCAAGTCCAGGCTGTATGGGGGATGATCGAAAACGTCCCATTTAAACTTGGCCATTTGTTAACAAATGAACTTTTGGCCAAGTTTAAATGGGACGTTTTCAATCATCCCCCATACAGCCTGGACTTGGCTCCTAGTGACTTTCATCTGTTCCCGAACATGAAGCGGTGGCTTGCATCTCAGCGGTTCGCCAATGACGAAGAGCTTCAAAACGCCGTGAATGGTTGGCTACATTCACAGGCGGCAGATTTTTATGCAGAGGGTATTTCAAAGACTGTTCCAAGGTACGACAAGTGCTTGAATCTGTTTGGTGACTATGTCGAAAAATAGAGAAAAACTGTAGTTTTAATATGTATATAATAAAATAAAGTTTTTGTATCTTCACTCGTTTACTTTTTATTTCAAAACGGAGGTTATTTTCTGGATAACCCTCATATTTTGTTTATTTAAAAATATATTTTGTAGCATCATAACAATATTAGTAGTTACCAGCAAAATCAACTAACATAATAATATTAATATTTAATCAACTAACTTTTAATTGTTATTTATTTAATTTTGATATTTATTGCACATTTTTGTGAAAAAAACATTTGTGTTTGAAATGAATAAAAGTTAACTTTTAAAGATTTTGATAGTTCTTTAATATTTATACACAAGTATAAAACATGTAATTAAGTACTAAAAAAAACTGATTAATAATTAGCATGAATAATAATAATTATTTAAAATGTGAAAGTGAATTTCTGTCATATGATTTGAAATCATAATATTATAAATTGGTAATGAATGGTTGTGGAAGTAAAAAGAAGTGTAGGTAGGAAAATGTATCTTGGTAAGAGTTAAGAGTGGTTTGACTTGTTTATGATAACGGGTTTAAAGTCGATAATGAAATATAAATTTCTAATCACTTATAAAATCTACTGTATTTACTTGCATAAGACAATCCCTTGTACAAACATACAAACAAACAAACAGACAAAAATTTAGCTGAACTTATTTTCGGTGTTTACTTGGTAGATCTGGCGTAGAAACAAAATTTGGGGCATTTTGAAAAAAAACAATTGCCTTAAAAATTGCTATTTTAAGGACTAAAAAATTGTGTTTAGAACTAAAAAATATGTTTATAAACTGTAAAAATGGGCTGTTCTGTTCAAAACTTCACCTAATTTACTGTTCGGTGTTGACATAGTAACTGTATAAATAATTTAACGTAAAACAATTATATTAACCCATTATTTAATTATAATTATAATCGGTTATAAGTTGGTTAATCCATAATAATCAACTAAATAAGATAAGAATAGAATAAGATTTTCATTATTAGGTGTAATGAATTACTACGGTGCCTATTCATTCTTGTATTTTTCTTCTTCTCTTCACGGTTTAGGCCTTGGCCTGTTCTGACATCACTTTCCTTAACTCCATCTTTTCCTCAGTCTACCCAGAGCTCTTCTGCCTTGTGGTTTATATTCCCACATCTGCTTCGGTATTCTTCCATCCGTCATTTTGTTTAGATGTTCCTTCCATCTTTCCTTGTACTTTATGATTCTCTCATGGACGCTAACAACTTGTAGTTCCTCTCATATGTCCTCACTTCTTATGTGGTCCACCCTTTAGCATCTTTTTACTTTTACTTTTACATTCTTGCATTCAATTCATAAATATAATGAAATACTCATATACATGGTGATTCATTTAAAAGTAGCCCGCTGCATTTAACAGTGGCCTTCAGCACTCAATTGGATTCAAATAGTAAATGAATAAATAGAATTAATTAATACATAATTTTACATATTTATTTAAAATTTATATACAAATTTCAACTTCACCTTTACAGTAGATGCTGAAAGTGGCGTCCTTGAATGCTTACACATTTTTGCGCTCGTTCAATGTTATTAATGCACACACGACGCAATACGGAAACGTCTATAGCTTGAATGGCTGCCACGATGTTATTCTTTAGCTCGTGTATACTGCGGGGGTTTGTTTGGTAAACAGTTCCTTTTAAATAACCCCATAGAAAAAAATCGCCCATACTCAAATCGGGTGAACAAGGAGGCCACAAATCTTTACTAACAACTCGCATGGGAAAAGCCTGATTGATATGAGATAGGGATTGGCAAGACGTGTGACATGTTGCACCACCTTGCTGGAAAAAATTGTACTCTATAATAATGTAATAATTGGTGTGGGTGAGGAAGAGAATGGAGCAGCGTAGGACATGAAGAAACACCCCAAATATTGATTTAGCGTGCTCTCGTTAAAGAGCTATTCGAAAAAAAAAAAAAAATGTAATAATTAAATAATAATATAAATTGTACTATAAAGGCCAGTCGATCACATCGTGATCAGTGCTGCCAATACAGCATATGAAAATTACTCGAGCGGCGGGCTACTTTTAAATGAATCACCCAGTATAAGAACCCCCCTGTAATTTTTGAAGCAAAATAATTAGAAAAATGGGTCTTATATGCAAGTAAGTACAGTATATTGATTGTTAATATCAGTTTAATGTAACAGTATTTTTAAATCTTATATACAAATAGGTTAGGTGCTGTAATGTAATATTTATTATTGGTGTTTAGCCGGTGCCTTTTTTATTTTCTACCTGGAATTGACTTTTGGCTACTCAAAATTGTGTTTCAGTTATACAACCTGTCACATCCAAACTAATATGGTGACCAGCCGATTTGGATATCGTAAAGTCATTTGTTGTTGTTGTTTAGGTCATCAGCCGAAAGGCTGGTTTGAACCTGTAGAGGTTTTACTAAGTAAAACGAGGAGTGAGGTGGTTTACCACTGCCTTCCTCACCGAGTGGAAAAGTACGCTTATCAGCATGCCGGGCCCTCTGAAAAGCACATATTTTCCACACTGCAAATGACACCTTCACTTCATTCACCACAGGGTCTGGCTGTATAATGAAATTCATTACTTTCAGAGGATATAACTCTGATTAGTGTCTTTTACACCTCTACCTCTTCTGTTCTTAAATGATTCAGTCATTTAATTGGCTGACCATGTGTTAAGAAACAGAACTATTTATTTTAGCCTTGCAACGAACAGATTGAGTGGAAAAAATTTGACACTCCACCTGTCTGTTATGGGCAGAAAGTCATTTATAAATTGTTAAAGGGCCAAAAATAATGCTTGTTTGTTGTCGGATCTGAATGTTTAGACAGTTCTATTGGTTTAGCTTTTGTATTTTTACTGTCTGTCTATAACTTGATGGCCTCCGGCAGTGAGGAAAAATGTGCGGATTGTAAAACCATTTCAGAAAACATACATGTAATTTTTTTAAGTAACTGAAACTTGTCGGAAATGACGTATTTTTATGAAACAGTATTTTGCATGTTTTTTGTTCTATAAAATTATTTCGAAAAAATGTATAATTTAATGTATAATTAATGTATAATTGCTTAATGTATAATTTAGTAATACTTTTGTTTTTGAAGAAAAAAACCGTATTTTTTTCAAATACTTTGTCATTGTTCAACAACTATTTCACAGATTAACATAATATTTGGCAGGTTTGTTCTGTAATAAATATGGAAAACGATAATGCAATAAAATTTAACAGAAAATTATTACTTTTTATGTTAAGAGGACAGTTTTTTCTTCAAAAACAAAACTTTTACTACATTATTACATTATCTCATTAAGCATGTTTTTCAAAATAATTTTATTGAACAAAAACGTGTGAAATACTTTTTTTTATAAAAATATGTCATTCCCGACGAGTTTTAGTTACTTAAAAAATTAAAAATGTTTTCTGAAATGGTTTTACAATCCACATATTGCTCTTCTCTGCTGGAGGCCATCAAGTTGTAGACAGACACACTGTATTCTTTAAAATACAAAAAGTAAAATTGGTTAACATTTTTACATCCAGTATGCCTACATCAGTACAAATGAGTGAAAAAATTGTGATTTTCATCTGCTTCACTCAAACTGCTCAATTGTAAAAACATCACTTCAGTTTCACTTGTTTCGTCTTGATGTTGAACATAACTGATCAGGGATTTAATGGTCTTTAATGCCTTTGAGTGACTCATTATAGGCTTGTTGTCATCCTCTTCGTGTTCAGAGATTTTCTCATCGCTATTACAACACATCATTTCTTTAATACTTTCCAGTCTACCATTTTTTTCATGACCATGCACTACAGACTAAAGTAAATTTATTGTATCTTGCACTGTAGACTGAAGTTTTTTCAACTTTTTCAAAAAATCAGTGTGCAGTCACTTTAGTTCTTATCAACAAGGGTATTATATGAAAATACAGTTTGAAATTTGATCTTTTTAACCATATGTTTAGTTTAAATCAATTATTAAGTTATTTATAAAATAACAATATTTACAATTACTCTAATTTACACATTTCCGAAAAATTTTTATATGAAACTTATATCAATATCGCTTTCATTCTCCGCTGGGTCGTATGATTCATCAATGTCCGTGTCATCTAATTACGACCCAGAATCTTCTGCAAAACAATTTTATGCATCTCTAGACATCATTTCATGAAATGTATAATAGCACAATAACAGTAAAACACATACATTGCAAACAACGTGGCCTTGTAACACACTATGTCGGTACTCGGTAGTAGACGCTACGGTTCGATCTCGCGCCTTAAGTTGCGATCGATAGTTTCGTTGATATATCAGAAAATACTAATCGATTCGGTCAACTATCGCTTTAGGTAAACGGAGAACAAAGTGAACTAAATAACAGTGAAACAGGAAACGGATAGCGTACGGGTAGCCACATTTATAACAATGTGAAAGTAGCAAACGTATGAGATACGTTTGCCGTCCAGGGATTTATATTGCCGTGCCCATATGACATACATTTGCCGTCACTCGGTGTATATCATCACGGCCATATCACGTACGGTTGTCGTCTCAAAAGTGTTAATGTCACTCTGCAATTTTGTTGAATTTTTCATCTATAATTTCATCACATCCAGGCAGGTTTTTTTTACAAACTTTGCAATCTGACTCTTCTCCAAGGTGCGCGCAAACAACATTCCAGCTGCAACTTTGACTTTTTTTCATCCCTAACAATTTCCCTTACCAAAATTGAAAATTTTTTTGGAGATAAGTCCCGGATACCACAGGTCCCCGGATGTGACAGGTTAATACTGTTTTGTAATTATTAAATTTTTTTTTGAAAATCCAGTGAAGTTGTCATGTTATTTAATTATAATTTGTTATGAATTTAAAGGAGGTTAGTTCTCTTTCAATATCAACAAAATTTTTGTTAATTACTTAAAAAATATTTAAAAATAAGTTTACATTAGTAAGAGTAATGATTGCACAATTTCTATTATAAGATTTAGGTAGAACTAATTAAATTTCTAATTTTAGATAACTTGGTACTGTGTACTGTAACATATAAACATCATCAGTAATGTTAAAAATTGTAATAAAAAAAATGTAAATTTCTGATTTGAGTGTTTTGCATGTTATGAATAAATTTTTTGTTGTTTTGTAACGGCATTCCACTGAATCAGCTTATAAAAGATTGGTTTGATTAGTTAAGTTACATTGGTTTGACAAACAAATTAGTTATATATGATTATCTGAATGTGGTTCACCATAAATAAAAAAATAAATAACTGTATTTTCTGATAGCATTTGTAATTTCAATATCAAAAAATTTTGATAATGATTTTTGAAACAGATGGTAACCTAAATTATAATAATTTTTTTAATGAATAAAATTATAAAAACTATACTAGTTTTCAAAATGTTTAAAATTTTATTTTTGAAAGGAAATTATGTGAAACATTTAAATTAAATGTTTATTTGAAAACAATGTTGGTTCGTTTAAAGCATATCAGTTGAATTAGTATAAAATTAATTGTAAATAACCCAGTTTTTTAAGTGAAGAATCAATTAATTACTTTCTAAATTTTTTTGAACAATTTTTGAAATTAGTAATGATATTTACAATTAAATTAACAGTTGAATTGAATAGTACACAAAATTAAATTATTTTTAAATTTGAATGATTTTGAGTACAGAATGGCCTGGGAATTTTTGCACCAATTCTATGTTTTTATATTTTCAGTTGTGTTAAATATCCTTGCCTTTATATTTTTAAGGAGGCTAAAGTGCCTTGTTTCTACAAGGTTATACCAGTAGTGCCAAAGCTTATGTTTAAACATAGGTTCTGTTTTTGTGTTTCTGTTCAAAAAATTATGTGGTTTTCTTGTTATTTTAAAATATTTTAATTGTTATAAATCCCTTTCATGAGACAATTTTAAAAAGGCTTATATTTGACTTATGGTAAAAACCATTAGTGATTTCTGTATCTACTCTTGGAGGAATCGAATGACACTATTTTTGTTTCCAAATTCAGACTTTGACTTCTGGTTTTGGGCCACTTCTGGTTGAAATCAGAATTTCAAACCCAATCCAAGCCCACAAACTTTTTGTGTAGGTTATGAATCTGAAAATCGTTTGTTTCTATCTCTTGTAGTTTTGGACTGGATGATTTACGGTTTTGGGCCATTTCTGGTCCAAACCGGAACTTCAAACCTAATCCCAGGCCTACTAACTTTGTGTAGATTGTTGTTGTTTAGGTCATCAGCCAAAAGGCTGGTTTGAACCTGTAGAGGTTTTACTAAGTAAAACAAGGAGTAAGGTGGTTTACCATTGTCTTCCTTATTGAATGGAAAAGTACGCTTATCAGCATGCCAAGCCCTCTGAAAAGCACATATTTTCCACTCTACAAATGACACCTTCCACATCATTCACCACAGGGTCTGGCTGTATAATGAAATTCATGACTTTCAGAGGAGATAATTCTGATTAGTGTCTTTTACACCTCTACCTCTTCTATTCTTAGATGATTCAGTCATTTAATTGGTTGGCCATGTGATAAGAAACAGAACTATTTATTTTAGCCCTATAACAAACAGATAGAGTGTAAATAATTTTACACTCCACCTGTCTGTTATGGGAATTTGTGTAGATTATGAATCTGTAAACTGTTTGTTGCTGTCTCATGTAGTTTCTTTGATTTCTTGACTTCCAATTTCCGGCCACTTCCGGTTGAAACCGGAACTTCAAACCCTAATTTAGGCTCACTAACTTTTTGTCTAAATTATGAATCTGAAAACCATTTGTTGCTATCTCTTGTAGTTTCTGACATCTGGGTGTGAGGGACAGACAAACAGGCAGACAGACAAAGGAATATGATAGATGACAATTTTAATAAATTGCCACCAATCCCTGATAATTAAAATTATAGAATTATAAATCCTGACATATTCAAGCTGTGTTCGTGGTGTAATTTCCAGACATTGTTCTCTATCCCTCTGTAACTAATGGCATAGCACTTGATGCAACTTTAAATTACGATCTAAACAATCCTGGTTTAAACAATTTTTAAACAAACTGGAAAAAAATATCATTAAACATCCAATGAAAAACTTGAAGAAGTAATAAAATTATGTATATAAAATTCTCGTGTCACGGTTAGTTGCCATACTCCTCCGAAACGGCTCAACCGATTTTAATGAAATTTTATATGTACACTTGGTAGGTCTGAGAATAGGTTTTTATCTATTTTTTATACCCCTTAGTGATAAGGATGGTCCACCCCAAAAATTTTTTTAATTTTTTGCACAACATTTTTATTTTTTATTTTTTTATGATGTGGAATTAAAAAATACATACACTTCTAAATTTTTACCCTTCTACCACCAACCCCTATTTTTTTTATAGCAATATTAGTTGTGCATCGATCATAGTAGTGTCGTTTACAATTATCATTTTATGCCCCTGGCATTAGTTTTTTTTTGTTTTACGTCTGACTGTTTTGCAATTTCTGCTAATAGGCCTACAGCCGGTGGATAATGATGGTAATGAAAATGAGTGATAAAAAAATGCCAGACCCGACTGGGAATCGAACCTGGTACCCCGGCGTAGAAACTACTTTTGCTAACCACTACTTTAATTAACCTTAGATGAAATAAATTAATATCATATTTTCCATAAAAACATGTTTTCTGTTCTTGGGCGTAGCAACGCGTGCCGGGTACCGCTAATAAAATTATAAAAACTGAATTTTTTACACTATATTTTTTGGATATTATATTAATGTTTCTGATATTAGATTAGATTTCTGATATTAGATTAATGTTTCTTCTTCTTCAAGACTTAGGCAGTCGGCTGTTCTGAACTCACAAACTTGAAACTTTTAGCCGATATCCATGTTTTTGAAGGTCGTCCCACATTTCTCTGTCCAACCGGTGCATGAGGGTGTACTTGGAGGGGTATTCTGTGGTCCAGCATTCTGTCCAGGTGTCCCCTCCATTGCCCGCGATACCCCTCAATCTTCTCATTTAGGCAGTAGACTTGGAGCTCCTTATATCCACATTCTGCACTCTATCCAATCTTGAGCATCCCTTAACTCTTCGCAGGAATCTCATCTCCACTGTGTGGATCCTTTGTACATTCCTCCTCGTGGTCACCCATGCTTCACTCCCATTATTATTGGAGTTGCCATTGCCTGGTAAAACTTAATCTTTTTGTCAGGCCTGGGCCTGCTGTTCAAGGTCCTATTGATTGTGCCGCAAATCCTTTAGAACTTACTTATCTTCCGCTCGATGTCTAAATTTAAGTACTTTTACGTTACATCCCAAGTATAGTCACTTGAGTCACGAGTTTGCCCTTGTTTGCAACGAGGGTTAAAGGGAGAAAAGCATCAGTGCGCATTCGCAACTGCTTTAATTCCAGTATAACAAACATAACAACTTATATTATACCCAGAGCATACACGGTATATCGCGGAACCTTTTTTAGGTTAACTGTACAAATATAACTGTTCGTTACCGTAAACACAAATGTTGGTTTCTGGAAAATGTGGGCTAACTTTTCATAGTGCTGAAATAAAATCTAATACGCATTGTAATAAACTGCTGTGAAGTTGAAGCTAAACAAAAATGCCTACCCGTGCCTCTTAACAAAAGCCGTGAGCGAGCGGCTAACTACTGTAATGTTTCTCTTTCCACAATTTGAAAAATGAAGGAAATTAAGGACGTGAAGAAGCTATTCTTTAACAGTTTTGTTGACACCTGGTAAAAAAAGAAAACTGTTAGGTAAAGTAGATACTAGAGAGACTGATAATGAAAATGCCGATGAGAGCAATAGTAAAGAAGGCGATTCATTCGTAATTACAGTAAATCAAACATTTGTAGTCATGTAATTAAGCTATAGGAAATATTACAGGTGACTTTTATTTCTTATAAGGTTTATGAAGAAAACATTTTCTCGGAATAAACCGCAGCTTACAAAATGTATGTAGTGAAATGGACAAGTAGTGTCTCACTGTTGAGGTTGGCAGCACTTTCATATTTTCACTTCCCTTCCTCATAGCCCATACATATGCAAAAGCTAATCTTGTGACTTCAGTATCTATAACTTGGGTTTGAATCCCATTCAGGCACGGCATATTTTCATACGTTATAGAAAATCATTTCATCCTTCACCGTCTGCATTAGCAGTAATTGCAGAACAATCGGACGTTAAACCAAAAAAAAAGAAGAAAACAAACCTGCTCCACTATTGCAACATTTATGGCAATCTTCAATCAAACCGGATATTTCCCCTTGAACGCCATCACCTTGGTTTTTGTGGCGGAAATTTTGAGATTAAAATCTTCACAAAATTTACAGAGGACGTATACAAATTTTTGGAGCTCATCCTCAGATTCCTGAACCAACCACAGATCATCAGCAAAAAGCATCGCATTAAATTTTTAGTATTAATATTCTCTGATACATTATTCACGTGTTCGTTAACGTTTTTTCAAACAAGATATGCTTCTCATTTTAATAACTCTACAATTCAAAAATAAATCTTTATAATGCATCCTGCAGTTTTGAAATTATTTCTATTTTATATAATGAATTTATATAACAATTTCACTAACCTTCTTTTTAAACTGCGTCACTTTTATTTTTATTTTTACTTACACTTGTTTCGGTGGATCCACCATCATCAGAGTAAATAAAATAATTGATTTTAGTTTCAATTATTTTATTTACTCTGATGATTGTGGTTCCACCGAAAAACATGTAAGTTAAAATAAAAATAAAAGTGACTCAGTTTAATTAAAAAGAAGGTTAGTGAAATTATTATATAAATTCATTTTATAAAATAGAAACTCTATAATTGTATCCTCGTTCAGTATCTTGTACATAATTTCAAATTTATACCTTTTAATCCATATTCTGCCAATCTTATAAAATACTCAAAATAAAAAATATTATTTTGCGTATTTACATAATCTTAGATAATTCTGTTAAAAAATACTTTCACTTTTATAATTTTTTATTTGAAACATTCATTTCTTGTACAGTTAAGTACGAAGTAAAAACTTATAAATGCAGAGTAATTTTAATGAACAATAACATTGTAAAATGGGTATGAGGGCCTTCTGTTGTGTCTTCCTATGATTTTATTTGTTAATAATCTCATTTAAAGTGGAGTTAAATTTTTATCATGCAATACATTGTTTTCTGATAACTATTATTGATTTATAGTTTTCTGCATTAATTTTAAATTTAGGTAAAATTGTTTATAAAGTGCTTGTGTTTAGTTCATCAGCCGAAAGGCTGGTTTGAACCTGTAGAGGTTTTACTAAGTAAAACGAGGAGTGAGGTGGTTTACCTTTGCCTTCCTCACTGAGTGGAAAAGTAGACTTATCAGCATGCCGGGCCTTCTGAAAAGTACATATTTTCCACTCTGCAAATGACACCTTCACTTCATTCACCACAGGGTCTGGCTGTATAATGAAATTCCTTACTTTCAGAGGAGATAACTCTGATTAGTGTCTCTTACACCTCTACCTCTTCTGTTCTTAAATGATTCAATAATTTAATTGGCTGACTATGTGATAAGAAACAGAACTATTTATTTTAGCCCTGCAACGAACAAATTGAGTGTAAATAATTTGACACTCCACGTGTCTGTTATGGGCAGAAGTGCTTATTAAAAAATAAACTAACCCATACAAAGTTTGTTTTGAGATATTACTTTGAGGGTCAAAATTTTTTCTTATGTTTTAATTTTGTTTTTTTCGGTTTATTTTTTTAAATCTATATATTTAAAACGCAAAATCGCTTCCAATGTATTTTAAATGGGTATTTTATTAACTCCTAAATACAGATTTCTACTGAACCATTTCTACTGACCTTGTGATAAGAAACAGAACTATTTTTAGGAGCTATGGAACTTTTATGGAACATTTATGGTTTTGCAAAAAAATATCCACCTTACTCGTAAAAGTTTTTTGTTGAAATGTTTTTTATATTTTTAAATGTCTTTTTTAAAAGAACAACTTAAAAACACAAAATTAGAGTACATAAAACTTTATCTCAAAATCTGTGTGGGTTGATTACTTTTTGTATAATCATTTCTTAAGTAATGTTTAATAAGTTAAAAAATTAATGATTTTTCATATAATCAGATAAATTAAGGATAGATTCTAGTATTTTTTTTGGACGTTCAGTGGGCCCTATATCTACAATTAATGATGACTGAAATTTAAGTATAACTCAAAACTGTAGCTGTAATAATTATTTTAATAGCTGAGTGTCTTCTTACAATAGCATTATTATATTAAAAATAATAAATAAACATTAAAGAAAAATAAAAAAAATTAATATGCTAAATAGCTATGTTAATAATAGGGATTATGTAACATAATTAGATGTAACAAATAATAGCACTGTAGATAATTTTATAGTTTAATTAGTTAGTTAATTATGTTAATTAAATATGAGTAGATAGGTAATTAAAATATGTATTATTTATTCACAGTCGCTCTGTATTATTTACTTATTGTATTTATCAAACGCTGAATAAACGTTTTTACAGTTTTATATTAAAAAATTAATGATTTTATTTATTGTAATATTTGTCACCTCTATCCCTATAAAAAAATTCTGGTGTGAAACGCTCACACAACTTTCTTTTGCCAATGCAAATAATTAACAATATAACCTAACATTTGAAACAAACAAAAAACCTAACTTCAATAAACATAACCTAATTTTAATCATGAGTGAAGGATGCAAAATGAAAATAAACTTCAGTTGGCTTGAAAATACGGAAAATCACTCTTTCACGCTAAACTAGGCTCTGTAGAGAAAAATTCTCTAAATAAAAGTTTTAGATCTTTTAATTTCCTTTTAATTTGATTATATACGTTTTTGTCATAAGATGCATACTAAGGCGGAAATCTTAAAAAATCGATTTTTCACGTTTTCGAGAGAAAAACCCAGAAAACCGCTAATTACCGCTAAACTAAGCATTATACAAAAGAATGTTTTCAATAAAAGCTGTAGAATTTTAAATTCTTTACAACGTTTACACTAAATGCTAAAATGCATATTAAAGCCGTAATCTTAAAACAACAATTTTTTTACGTGAAAACAGCCTTACCAAGAATTTCAGCAAAATGGCGCCTACCCTATCTCTAGAGCATAAAAAATTTAGTAAACCAGGCGATTTTTTAAAAAAAATAGTAGGACCCGTTTTTGAGAAAATCACAAAAAAGTGAAAAATTACACGAATAAACTACTACTTCCGGTTGACCGATTTTGATGAAAATGTTCATGTCGGGTCGGTAGTGGTATGTAACTTAAGTTTCAAGTTCGTATGATGTGATATTCTGAGTTGTATTCAAAATCTTATCCAGCTATACATCGAAAACAAAGAATGAACAAGAGCGTAACCAATGAATCGGTTAGCAAACTGTTCGATATTCAATCATTACGTACAGGAAATCATTAAGTAAAGAATTTTGATACGATCGTAAAGATTTCTTAGGGTTAGTTTACATTTTAAAAATACTATCTACACGTTTTCAGACTCCCTGAACCCCAAAAACATGTTTTTAGCGATTGGTCTGTGTGTGTGTGTGTGTGTGTGTGTGTGCGCGCGCGCGCACACACACACACACACACACGCCATGTTTGCTGAAATTCTTAGTGAGGCTGTTTTCACTTTAAAAAAAATTGTTTTTTTAAGATTGATGCTATAATATGCATTGTAGCGCAAAAATGTGTATGATAAAAGTTGTAGAGAATTTTAAATCCTACAACTTTTATATCAAACACTTTTTTTGTATAACGCTTAGTTTAGCGGTAATTAGCGATTTTTTTGTTTTTCTCTCACGAAAACGTGTGAAAAATCGATTTTTTTAAGATTTCGGCCTTTGTATGCATTTTACGACAAAAGTGTAGTCTATATAAGCAAATTTATAGGAAATTAAAAGACCTAGACCTTTTATTTAGAGCATTTATCTCTACAGAGCCTAGTTTAGCGTGAAAGAGTGATATTTTCCTTATTATTAAGCCAAACTGAGATATATTTTCTTTCTTGCGTCTTTCACTTATGATGAAAATTAGGTTATTATTATTGAGGTTAGTTTTTTGTTTATTTTTAATGTTATATTACTAATGATAGGTTATATTATTAATTATTTGCATTGGCAAGAGAAAGTTGTGTGAGTGTTTCACACCAGATTTTTACTCAAATATTTTACCTGCATAAGGGGAGTTCTCTCGTAGTATTTAATTTTTAAATTGTGGCTTTAATATGCATTTCAGATCAAAAGCACAATAATCAAAGTTGTAGAAAATATTTAAAAACCTACTTTTATTTAATTTTTTTTATACAGAGCTTAGTTTAGCGTCAATTAGTTATTTGATACGATTCTGGAAGATCTTTTTACAGCTCAAGTTTTCAGCAGTCTTTTACTGTAGGCTGTATCAATGCCTTCTATCGGAGTATTTCTGAACTACTTGCTGATATTGCAACAAGGTGCTGCCATTTATCAAAATAACTTTAAACGCTTTCTATTACATCATCCCCGTAAAGTGCTGCCACCTGTCGATGATTTATAGAACTATTGTAGAGAGTAAATAAACTTGTATCGTTGAGTTATTTTGAGTTGTATTCAAAATCTTATCAGTTATATATCAAAAACAAAGGATGAACAAGAGCGTAACCAATGAATCGGTTAGCAAACTGTTCGATATTCAATCATTACATACAGGAAATCATTAAGTAAAGAATTTTGATACGATCGTAAAGATTTCTTAGGGTTAGATTACATTTTAAATAATTATCAAACCAGTTTTTAAAATTATTTTTGTTCAAACTTATCGGTGGAAATTTTCAAACTTTTCATCTATCATTTTCCTTCGTCCTTCCGTCACACCCAGATGTCAGAAACTACAAGAAGTAGCAACAAAAAGTTTTCGGATTTGTAATCTACGTAAAACGTTAATGGGCCTAAATTGGGTTTCGACCAGAAGTGGCCCAAAACTAGAAGTCAAGAAATTGAAATCGGAATTAGGAAACAAAAATAGTGTCATTCGATTCCTCATAAAGAGTAGATACAGAAATCACTAATGGTTTCTGCCATAAGTGGAAGATATACATTTTTAAAAATCTAGTGTGAAACACTCACACAACTTTCTCTTGCCAATGCAAATAATTAACAATAAACCTAACATTAATAATGAAACATTAGAAATAAACTAACCTCAAAAAACATAACCTTATTTTAATCATGAGTAATAGACGCAAAATGAAAATCGACCTCAGTGTGGCTTAAAAATTCGGATAATCACTCTTTCACGCTAAACTAGGCTCTGTAGAGTGTAACACCCCCTTATCGCCGCCGGCAACACACACGGCAAACAAAAGCGACAGGTTGGTAAAGGGTGTTAACAAAACACAAAAAAAAAACAATTAAGGAAGCTAAAAACAAATACTCGGGTGATTCGTTACACAAATGAAATAAATCTTAAGTAAAATGGTAAAATTATTTAATTTTAAAAACCAGAAATATTAATATAGTTAACAGCAAAGGTATAATACAATTCAACCTTGAATAATAACTGAAAGTTTTAAATGCAAAATTAGGTCCAGACTAGATATTTTCTGTGGTAAATTTTAAATTTTTAGCAGACAATAAATATTAAATACAATATATATATATATATGTATGTTCATGCAATGAACAACTGAAAATAGTAAATTAATGGCCAAATATTTTATTTTAATTAATTTTTGTTTAGCATGCTAGCAGCCTTTTATAAACATATTTCATTATTATAATTCTTATAATTACCCCAAAAATTAAAACAAAATAAACTTAATAATTGACCTTTTCAGTAAGGTGTAACAAAAGTAATAGTGAACGATTCAAATGTTACATTAAATTTATCTTTAAAATTTTGTTAAAAAATAGTACACAGATTTAAATTGGATTCATAAATGAGAGTGAAATAAGAAATTGTTTTCATCATATTATGCAAATAAAGAATTTAAATTTAATTTTAAAAGAGAAAAAAAGACAATGTTCCTGGTTGCTTATTACAGCAAAAGAATTAACGCGAAATGCACTTAAAACAGGTTACTTGTAAATCATAAATTTTCCTGCTCAGAACATGTTGTTACTGAAATGAATCCAAATTCGGATGTGATCTTATTTCCAAAAGAAAATGCATCGGTCGCCACAAAACACATTAGGTAGACAGATGAAGTCCTCACATAATAAAATAAAATGGTGAAACATACCCATAGTTGTTAACACATTTTGTAGTATTACAAACGTATGTGCCGATCTAGGAAGATCATTGATGAAAACCAACATCCAAATTAGATTCAGAATCACTCTGGGCATCAAATAACCAGGAAACACCGGACATCAAATTACAGGATACAGACTAGGTGAACTTTTGTCATGTTCGGGAATCGAACATCCACGAACTAAGCTGATTATGGATAATGATATGGTTATTGAACGGATGATTCCGTTCCCGGACTCGAACCCTGAAGCAAAAGATCGAGCGAGTGTTAATATTTAACAAAATAAGCAACGATCTTAAACAACAGCACAAACTCATAAGTAATACAAAGTAAATGAATAAAATATAACAAGGTTAAGAATTTAAAGAAAAGAGATTTAACACGAGTTGCGATATACAATTATAAAGCTTTAAAAGATCTAGACAAATTTAAATAAGCAATTACTATTGCAAAAAACAATTTTCCAATTAGAAAACATTACATCGATTACAATAAAATAATCAAAAATCAAAATTAGTTTCAGATGGATCGAAATCGTATCCAGTAATCAAGAAAAGCAAGCACAGACACAACGTAGCTTTCTTTTACAAAAACTTAATTTTAAACAACTCGTGATAAATTCCCAGCTCTCGGAATACTAAAATAAAATTAACTTACCATTTTTAAAATGGGCAGAAGAAATTTAACTTATTTCAAAAGTTAGAAATTTAAAATAATACGTAATAAGAATTACTACATATTCATAGTACAGTACTCACTGAAAATTCAACTTAGAGTGTCTAGTCATGCTTGTCGAGGCAGCACACCGCGAGGGCCGAACGCAGTTCGCCGTAAAAACGATAGAGCGCGCAACCGGACGGTGAGTTAAAATAACATCACCAGTAGAATCTAGTTACCGGCAATTAAAACAACTAGCTACGCCAGCACAACCGAAACACAACGTAACAAACTGAAGGCAGTTGTTACAAGAGAAACATTCTCTAATTAAAAGTCATAGACCAGTTTTTGAGAAAATCGAAAAAAGTGAAAATTTACACGAATAAACTACTACTTCCGTATTTTGATGAAAATGTTCGTGTTGGGTCCGGTAGTGGTGTCTTACTTACGTTTCAAGTTTCAAGTTCGTACGATGTTCCGTTTTTTAAATTTGCTGCACACACACACACACACACACGCGCGCGCGCGCGCGCACACACACACACACACACAGACCAATCGCTAAAACATGTTTTTTGGGTTCAGGGTGTCTGAAAACGTGTAGATCCGGTAAAAACTCGATTTCGAAAAATCGACATGAAAACTATAGGCTACTTTCCTTCCTATATATTGATATAGGGAAGAGAAAGTAAAAAGTGACATGTCGTCTTTAAAACAGAAAACCGTCTAAGAACTGAGTAGCCTACTTTTTGTCTATAAATTGCTGAATTTCCGACAAATTTTTAAATAAAACAATTTAAGTCAAACGAATCAACGCAGGAAAGAACGTGCTTCAATTTTTGTTATGGCTGTAAAATTTTTCCGTTCAGTCGTTTTTTTTTATAGAGCTGTTCAAACGCAACGGACTTTTTCGTGGGGGGCACTATAATGATTAGATTTAAAACTGCTTATGGAAAAATATCCTTTATAGACATTTGCTTACGTGATGTAGCCCTTTTCTTGGCGGCAATATCAAATCAGCGCCGCATCACCATTGTATCAGATGCAGATTATATCAGATATGTAGTTTCTTATTGTCTTTCAACGTAGACTAAAGCTTTTTGAAAAATGTTTGCAGCTTCTGAGTAGCGTAAAACTGTCTCTTCTTTCTCTAGTTCATTTTCATTATCATGTTTTTCATTGTCTGTAATTTCGGCACCATTAACTATCATAATTATGTCATCGTCAGTCAGTTTAAATTTGTTTTCGTTGTTCATCCACTTCTGAATATCGTTATCGTCAATTTTGTCACTTTTGAATTAAGATAACTAAAGCGTTGTTTTCATCCGGTGTTTCTTGCTTTTTATTATCTTATTAGATTTCATTCATCATCAGGTTACGAAAGCTACACTAAAAACATGACAGACACTTCTCCCACGAAAATAATAGCAGCACTGATTAATAGATAATGGTAAATAGGAACTGTTTTTAGAATAGTGCCATGTGGAACGGGGATTAAAATTTGCGGAAGTTGAATTATTTCTCCTTGAAAAAGCCAAGCTACTCGTACAGTGCGCACCACGCATTGTGCGTAGGTATCGGTATTTCTGATAGTTCCCTAGTTCTACTCGAATGAATGCTCAGTACGTGACTACGGTTGGTTACCGTTGGTTGCCGTTTGTTGGTTGGATAAACCGAATGCCGGATAAGCAAAGGTCGGATGATCGAGACTCTACTATATTTTCCTATCATAAATTCTCTTTTACAAACTTTTACCTTTGTGCCCTTTTCTGATCTTTAACTTTTGATGTTCATTGTCACCACTACTTTTTAACTTGTATATAGAATAGGCTATAAATGAAGTTATGGAAAAATTTGACGCAGGAATAAAAATTCAAGGTGAAACAATAAAAATGCTGAGATTCGCCGAAGATATCGTAGTATTAGCCGAAACAAAGAAAGAACTAGAGGATATCTTAAATGGAATAGATGAGATTAATAAGAAAGGATTACTTCACGAAAATTAATAAGAACAAAACGAAAGTGTTGTGCAACAGCAAGAGTAGTTTCAAAGAGATGGGAAATTTAAAAGTAGGCAAAGGAAACATACAGGAAGTTGGGGAATTCTGCTATCTAGGAAGTAACATTAAACAAGGATATTTTTTTCTTTGTTTAACGTCCGACTGTTCTGCAATTACTGCTAATGCAGACGGTGAAGGATGAAATGATTTTTTGTAACGTATGAAAATACGCCGTGCCTGAATGGGATTCGAACCCAAGACCGCATGATGAGAGGCGAGCACGTTACCAACTACGCCAATGCGGCTGGAAATATAACAAAAGATGGTAACGGGTGTTTTATTAAGGACGCAACCCTGATTATAAGAAGATAAAAGTAATACATCGGTAAATTTTCTGTCCCCTAATCG
The DNA here is from genome assembly GCA_035578175.1 of Catonia carolina. Classification (NCBI taxonomy): domain Eukaryota; kingdom Metazoa; phylum Arthropoda; class Insecta; order Hemiptera; family Achilidae; genus Catonia; species Catonia carolina. The sequence continues at coordinate 27,181,697 of JAQMRL010000010.1, read as the reverse complement.
GTATGTTGGCAACAGTGTACTCAAGGCTAACTACTAAGACAGTTAAAATGTTCCAGTCAAGCATTAGTGTGGCGACAGCAGTCGTTTCGTTATATTGTGTCAGCAATGGTTTTTTCCAAGGAAAAACGCGTGTTTATTGTAGAGACTTACATAGCGAGTAAATCTTACAAATGTGTGCAAGATAAGTTTCGGTTGAAATTTCCCCGTTCTGCCGTTCCGAATAAATCGTCAGTAATGCGTTTGATAAATAAATTATTCCGTAGAACTGAGAGTGTAGGCCTACTCGATGAGAAACCACCTCGCCAGCCAACAAAGTTCGAGAACTTCCGCGGTTAACTTTGTTGGCTGGCGAGGTGATTTCTCATCGAGTACACTCACAGTTCTACGGAATTTATTTATCAAACGCAATACTAACGATTTATTCGGAACGGCAGAACGGGGAAATTTAAACTGAACTTATGTTGCACACATTTGTAAGATTTACTCGCTATGTAAGTCTCTACAATAAACACGCGTTCTTCCTTGGAAAAATCCATTGCTGACACAATATAACGAAACGACTGCTGTCATCACACTAATGCTTGACTGGAACATTTTAACTGTCCTAGTAGTTAGCCTTGAGTACACTGTTGCCGACATACCAATTAGGGGACAGAAAATTTACCGATGTATTACTTCTATCTTCTTATAATCAGGGTTGCGTCCTTAATAAAACACCCGTTACCTTAAGATATCCAGGTATTGGTCTATCAATAATGGAGGGTAATATTGAGGGAGTGAATTGTAGGGGGATGCAAAGGTAGAATATTTAAAGCAAATTGCAAAAGATGTAAGGTGTTACAGTTATGTAGATACGAAACGACTTGCGCAAGATATAACAGCTTGGAGAAGTGCATCAAACCTGTCGAGAGACTAATGATAAAAAAACTTTTGATATTTCCCTTTAAAAAATTAAAGAAAGAATATAACTTCTTTTCAAATCACAGTACGTAAACTTACTTGGAGAATGATTGTATAGTTAGATATTATGAAAAAAATTAAACAATATTTATAACTATATCTCCAATATTGGATTTTATTGTATTTTTTTGATGTGTAATGTCTTTAAAAAGCTGCGTTGACAGTGTCCTTTCAATAGGGAACATATGTGCCATGGTAAATAGGTTTTATATATTTTGATGTATGGGTTGGTTTTATATTAAGTAAACGTACGTTCCTTGTCTTACCCGATCTGTCTGAATGCCTGTCGTCATGGTTATGAGATTGAATTGAAATAGGAAAAACCATAAATACTGAACGCTTGTACGTATTTTCTTTTGATTTTTATTTCTTTTTGTGGGTTGTCTTTTTATTGTCAGCTTAAAATGAATTATACTACGTAGGTACCTGTCGTCTTTTACATTTTTTTTATTTTTGTCGTTGTCTTTTTTCCCTACCAGTACTTCCTCTTCCTCTAGAAGGTAGGGTACTTTCCCTACCTTCCATTACTTCCTCTTCCTCTCACAGATGATGAGTCTACATTTCCTAAGACACCTCTTTATGCCAACGTACGATGCATTAGAAAATTGTATTAGAGTAAAATGTTAAGGTGTGACGATTAATATATTTTTATAACTTAACAGATTTTCATGGTTCTTTTATCTCTTTTATTTAATATTTACTTTGATTTTATTTATTTAATCCTGCGTTTTATTTTTTATTGAATTTTATAAATATTTTATTAAAGGAAATAAATAACAATGATTAAAAGTAAAATGTTTGTATAATAGTTACTGAAATAAAAATTCATTTGAAGTATATTAAAGTGCCTAGAAAATAGATTAATCAAAATAGAGAAAGCGTACAGTATCACTAAAAAACATCAACAAGAATCTCTATCCTGGAACACCAAACTAAGACACTTCCAAATGGTAGTTAGATCAGAAGTTCTCTATGCGGCAGAAACACTTAAACTGGGCTACATGAAGTACAAAACATAGAGAGAATATAGAAAAAAATTTTAAGGTTAGAAGGTCTATTACGGCTTATAAGGTTTAGGTAAATTGTCCGTTAAATCGAGAACTGACTATAATCTTGTAATAAGAACTGGTTATGCTCGTCTTCATTTCTCACTACTTCAACTTACGTCGGCCCAAGTCAGCTGTTTATCAGCTGATTTTCGGAGAGGAAGATTTCGTCTTCAAATTCTCGGGTAAGCGCACAGCGAACGCTGGTCGCAGGTTGCTGGTCGCTGGTCGTTTACAAGCGGGAGCCTGCTAGTAGGAATAGGCCATTATATTTTAATCGGACGACTCACAGTAAACGATGGTGGATAAAGCTGCGCGCTGGTCATCTGCGCTTATCAGCTCACTGGTTTGTTTTGAATAAACCTGCCTACTGCTTGTTGGCAGGATGCTAAATGTACTTGGCGTCGTATAATACGTATTCCTAAAAAATAACAACTTGTTAATTAATTTTTAACATAGGTTTATAAAACTAACTTCATAAGATTATTACTGGCCAAACAATGCTCTATAATATTGAATATAGGTAGTCAAAAAATTCAAAATACGTTTAAAATACTCAAAGTAATCACAAATTTTTCTTCCGGTAATATTGGTTGCTTGTGCAAGTTGCACCATTGTTTTTGAAAACAAGTTTTACTTTACACAGTATAAAATTAAACGTTTCCAGAGTCATTCTCATGCATTTAAAAAAACCGGTCTATCTTTTTTTAATTGCGGGAAAAGATGATTATGCCGAACAATTTTTTGTTCTTATTAATGTCACTAACGGTATCGTCTTTAAATGATAATAATTTTGTGGAAACGTTTTTCATTAAAAGTAATTCATCACCCCTCCTAGGGAGTACAGGACCTTGTAGATGGTGGAGGGGCTTGCGTGCTCCCAAGACCCGGAGAGCTATGCCGGCGGTAGTGTAACTACCAGCAGGGCCTCCCAAGCCGGACAGGTCAAAGGATAGGAGCCAGACGAAGAAGTACTCCAAAAACGAAATCGTTGGGCCAATCACCCACACGTTGAGAAAGCGGATTCAAAGTCACATAAATAGCCTCGGACAGGACAGGAAGTTGTCCGAGACTACCCCGACGCTGTAAGGCACATGGGGAGAGAGAAAGAAGAAGAAGAAGTAATTCATCACTGCTGCTACTGGAACTCATGTTGAATACCGACAACTGAATGAAGGTTAAGCGCGTAGTTACATACTCCCGCTATGCGCATGCGCGATCGACACCGTGAATCAGTACCTGTGACCAGCGATCAGCGACCTGCTACCAGCGTTCACTGTGCACTTACCCCTATTAAGTAGTACAGGGTGATTCATTTAAAAGTAGCCCGCTGCATTTTTAACAGCGGCCTTCGGCACTCAATTGGATTCAAATAGTAAATGAATAAATAGAATTACTTAATACATAATTTTACATATTTATTTAAAATTTATATACAGATTTCAACTTCACCTTTACAGTAGATGCTGAAAGTGGCGTCCTTGAACGCTTACACATTTTTGCGCTCGTTCAATGTTATTAATGCACACACGACGCAATACAGAAACGTCTATAGCTTGAATGGCTGCCACGATGTTATTCTTTAGCTCATGTATACTGCGGGGGTTTGTTTGGTAAACAGTTCTTTTTAAATAACCCCATAGAAAAAAATCGCACATACTCAAATCGGGTGAACGAGGAGGCCACAAATCTTTACTAACAACTCGCATGGGAAAAGCATGATTGATATGAGATAGGGACTGGCGAGACGTGTGACATGTTGCACCATCTTGCTGGAAAAAATTATACTCGCGTTCATCGTCGGTTAACTGTTCTTCAATTCTTCATCGTGATCAGTGCTGCCAATACAGCATATGAAAATTACTCGAGCGGCGGGCTACTTTTAAATGAATCACCCTGTAGTCACTTTTATACAAATTTAAACAATAAAATAGTGATTACCGGTGTACTTTGATTGTTGGGAACAATTTATTACTATCTCAGGAATGCCTGAATCTGTACCAGACAATACCTTATTTACACGTCATACATAAATCATCCTCATTGAAGATTGCTTTTTGATTCTTCAGAGTTAAACAGATTACAATGTGCACATAGGGATTAAATAAAAAAATGTTAATAAATTACTCAGTTTTTATTTTAAAACACAATTTGTATAACGTAAAAATAGTGTTAAATAAATTCGATATCAGTTTTGATTAGCGGGTTTGTTATGTAATTGAAATTTTTTCGGTCGGAAAATTCATTACTTGAATAATAGCTATACATTAAACAGAAAATAAAAATAATAATTTATTGTGTGCTCTCATCGCAAAAAATAAATTAGAGTAAGTCGTTTTTACTTGTATGGAAGAATTGATAAAATTTCCATAAAATGTTCTTGTAAAATTTTTTGTTCATATATTTTATATTGGCCTTTATTCTGGTAACTAGGGTAGGTACATCCTAAACCTAAAAAGCAAGCAAAATTACATGTAAATAAATTCACTGTAGTTTGATGAAGTTGAATAAAATGAGTCGTGTTCTCCCGTTTAGATTTTATTTCCCATTATTCAGCTATTTTGAATAAAAAAATATATGTGCCTTTATGAATAAATCGGTTTTTTCATCTTGAATATAAATAGGTAGATATATGCCTGTTAAATTTGTGTATTTTTAAGCGAAGGGGATGTTTCCAAATAAAATTTAATCTCACTTTATAGATAGATAAATATGAAAGTCGGGTTTCACGCGAATGAAATCCATTTTCCAATTTTTTTATAGGCTGATCACAGAGATTTTGTTTGAATTAAAAAAAAAAAATCAGTGGTAGCTTATTTTTTGCTAAAATTTATACAAGGCGTGGGTTTTATTCTCCAGAAGATAACATTCATTAGATTTATATAATAGAAGTATCAACAATCTGGTGTGATACACTCACACTAATTTCTCTTACCAATGTAAATAAGAAAAACATAGTATACTCGTAATCTAATTTTATTCGTGAGTGAATAATGCCGGCCGCATTGGCGTAGTTGGTAACGTGCTCTCCTCTCATCATGCGGTCTTGGGTTCGAATCCCATTCAGGCACGGCTTTTTTTCATACGTTACAAAAATCATTTCATCCTTCACCGTCCGCATAAGCAGTAATTATTACAGAATAGTCAGACGTTAAACCAAAAAAAAGGAGCGAATAACACGCTAAATGAGAACCGACCTCTATTGGATTCTGATTTTGATGAGGAAAACCAGAAAATCAATAATTGACGCTACACTAACCGCTGTAGAAAAAATCTGGTGTGAAACACTCACACAACTTTCCCTTGCCAATGCAAATAATTAACAATAAACCTAACATTAGTAATAAAACATTAGAAACAAACAAAAAACTAACCTTAATAAACATAACCTAATTTTAATCATGAGTGAAAGACGCAAAATGAAAATCAACTTCAGTTTGGCTTAAAAATACGGAAAATCACTATTTCACGCTAAACTAGGCTCCGTAGAGAAAAACACTCTAAATAAAAGTCGTAGAACTTTTAATTTCCTATAAATTTTATTATACTTTCTTGTCGTAAAATGCATACTAAGGCCGAATTATTAAAAAAATCGATTTTTCACACGTTTTCGTATGAATCACCACTGCCTGAGGCCGTCCTGAGAAACAACGTAGTAAATGAAAAGATTTTAAAATACTTGAATAAACCTCTGATCAATCGATTTTTATGAAAATGTTTGTGTCGGGTCCTCTTGTTTTATACTTAACACATTTAGTGGTAGGGACTCGCCTAGTGGGTCGTGGATAGGTGTTACCGCTAGGCTGCCGTCTCGCCTAGCGGGTTCTGTTTTGTTAACATATTAAGAAAGTCTGGAGTAAGACTTAATTTGTTGTTATTGTGTAGCCCTCAGAAAGGTATTTTCTTTGTAACCGTGCAGTTCGTTTTTGAATTTTCATCTCGCGATCTTATGCCTTCGTTTGGTATATTCATACATTATTTTAAATGGGTTTTCAGGATATAGTTGAAGCAGTGAATTTAATATCTTTGCAGGTATGAGTGCAAAACAGCTTAACACTTTTGGATTTTCTTTTAAAATAGCCTATATTATTTGTAGTTTAAAATTATATGATTAATTACGCGTAAATCGTAACAGTAAATGGAAACACCAATCAAGAAATACATTTATCATAACAAACGAAAATAAATTTGGATAAAAATTAAAAAAAACCGTTGAATTATTTACTTTCATGTTATTAGTGTCACCACCACCCCTTCTAATTGATTATTTACTGTGTTGCCGGCCTTCAATAGTTCTTCCGGCCTTTGTCGGCGCGGTAGGCCCTTTGGCGGCGTACCAACAAACCTTTCCGACCTTTCACCGACAGAGGCCTTTGTCGTCAAGGCCGAGCTAGTCACCGCCCTCTTCCACAGCGTTCTCGGCAACTATATAAAGAGCGCTACACTGAGCCGAGAGATTCAATTCCGATCCAGACAGCAGACAAGACGTCCACCATGGGCAACACGGCTACTGGACTCCAGCGAAGACTAATCGACGACCCCGCAAGAGAGAAGATGATGCTTCCGCTCGCTGACCCGTCACCGTAAGGCGTCGACCGGACCGTCATCGCCCACTGACGTGAGCGATGCCCACAGCGGTCCCTCGACCGAGCCTTACGCCCACCGGACCCGACGAAACAGCCATCGATGCACTACTGCGAGGGAAGAAGATGATGTCTTCGCTGGACGACGACACGCCGTGTCGCCCAGCTCCTCGAGCGCCACGACTACGACCGATGCTTCCCATAAAGACGAACGCCCCTTTTAAGGGCCACCAAACAAATAAGGTTCGCCACTTAATGTCGCCATCCGGTGATATTAGCAAAGATAAATCCATGTATAGGTTGGAAATTTAAAAAAAGTTATAAAAATTGTAACATACAGTCGTAAATAAAGCAAGCAGAGAACACGCCGTGCAAGAAATCAGCCTAGCGGGAAAGATACCTCATAATTGCTCAGCATTGAATGTGTTTTGTTAATTTCCAAGTTTCAACTTCAGACAAGCGCAGGCTCATACACAGATTGAACAATCAGTTAAAACATGTTTTTTTATTCAAGGGGCCTGAAAACGTGTTTTCCGGTGAAAACACGATTTAGAAAAATCGAAATCAAAACATAACTTTACTTTAGGGCAAGATCAAGTAAAAAAACAACTAAAAGATTCTGAACGGTCATCAGAAAAACGGTCTGTTTTTGAAAATTTTAAAACGTTACAACCTACCGTTTCATAAACATAAGTAGTTTATAATGACCGATCTGTGATAATTTTAAACAGAAGTTACTGTGAAACTTTAAATAAAGTTAAAGAAATATATACTTATCGTATTAAAGTAATTTTTAGAAAACACATTGTTAGGATCTAATTCACACTCTGTATTGTATATAGAATTTAAATTAATCCAATCAAAATAAGTAAAATCACGTAAAACAAAATAAGAAAGTAAAACAAATAAACTTCAGGGTAATATTATTGATCGAAGATTAGAGATATATTTATTTAGATTATCGAGCATTTATTTTTAAGAAAATTAAAAAGGATTTACTCAGATGTATTTGAAGAAAAAATTTTAATTGAAAAGTGCAGTTACAAAAAAATCAGAAACGATTTTTCTCAACAGAATTTCTTTTGGATTTTCAGTTGCGGTTAAACTTTTTTTTTATGAACGTAATAATGTCCGTTGATTCTAAACGCTAGCTGGAATTCTAACCCAGGATTTTCGGCTTAGTAGTGCTGCATTCTTAATAATTTCTACGTACTGAACCACAGAGAGATTATTTTTAATTGAAAATTTACAATAGTTTGAAAATTGCGCTATGAAGAAACAACAATATTCTGAAATACAGGGTGGTTCAAAATCAGTGGCAATCTCTTGGAATCTAATTCTACAGCTAAAAATAAATCTGTTGTGAAACACTCACTCGATTTCTCTTGCTAATGTAGGTAATGCACAATGTAACCTATATTAATTCATGAGTAAACAGTGTAAAATGAAAAACATAACCTAATTTTGATCATGAGTGAATGATGCAAAATTAAAATCAACGTTTGTAAAACTTAAAAATGGTAAAAATCTGAAATTGCTTCTAAACTAAGCTCGTAGAGAAAAAGTCTGAGAACAAAAGTTGTAGATTTCTTAATTTCCTATTACTTTAATTATACACTTCTTCTTCTTCACTGCAGAGGTTAGGTAAATCGCTTGTTCCGGTCTCAAAGTATTTTTTTGAAATTTTCTGAAGGACAGCTACCATCTTTTCCTGGGTCTTCCAATATCTCTTCGGCCAACCGGCCTATACCTCCACACTTCCTTAGGTATACGCCCATCAGGCATTCTTTCCAAATGTGCCAGCCATCTCTGCCTGTTTTTTATTATTCGGTCTTCCAACTTGAAGATGTTCAATTCCTTACACACATCTTCATTATATAATCTATCCACTCTTGTACAGTTCTTTACTGACTTTAAAAAATTCATTTCCGATGCCTGAATTTTCCTTAATTGTGTCCGACTCTTCACCCATGTTTCTGAACCATACAGTAATGTTGTTATTGCCATCACCATAATAAAATTTTAATCGCGTCTCCTTCGTAGTTTTCTTGGAGAGCACTCGTCGTATGGTTCCACACACCGACTGGAACTTACTAAGTTTGTAGTCAATGTCTGTATCTATGTCATAAGTGATGTCGCAACCAAGATGTCGGAAATGGGACACTTGTTCAATATTTTTATTGTGAACAGATATTTTCGTACGTACTGGGTATTTACCCCAGAAGGCCATGGTTTTGTTTTTTCTAAGGAAATCTTCATATTGTAAGCTGCACAAACCTTTTCTAGTTGGAATATCGATCTCTGCAGAGCTTCATCACTTTCCTGAATTATTACTTGATCATCAGCAAATAGTAGGGTATTTAAGTCCACCATCTCTCCCACAGCAATTCCCGTCTTTATCTGTGTTTTCCATCTTCTAACCATGTCATCTATATAAATATTGAAAAGTGTGGGAGACATACTACAGACTTGGCGCAACCCTCGGTTAATACGAATTTCTTTAGATGGTTCCTCTCCTATGTCCAAAATTATCCTCGCATCTTTGTAACATGACTTAATGGCGTTAATAAGATGCTTAGGGTAATCTCTGTTATCCATTATTTCCCACAAAATTCCTCTGTCTACTCGGTCGAAGGCCTTCTCATAATCAATAAATGCCAGGTGCGTCTCCAAATTAAATTCCCTTCTTTTTTCTATTATATTTTTCAAAGAAAAAACATCGTCTATACAAGGTCGTCCTTTCCTAAAACCTGCCTGCTCTTCCAGTAATAAAACTGACTTTGAATTATAGACTTTTGTCGTAAAATGCGTACTAAGGCCGCAATATTAAAAATACTATTTTGTTACCGATTTTGATGAGCAAATTCATGAAAACTACTTATTGATACTAATTGATTTTTCTGTATTTCAAACCAAGGTCTTCTCTTATTTTCTTTATATGTAACCAGCGCAGCTTTGTATCTAACGTCATCCCCATGAGTGAAAATTGTAATGAAAAGAATGAAAGCGTTGTTCATTACCTACAAAGTTGCAAGTAATGGCCACCGTTATGTTTTATATGTAATTCTGCTGGACGAATCCATTCTTTTCTACTCCAAATCATAACGGCAAGAGTATTCTTAATTGTTTCTGTAAGTTCTATTCATTTTGCGTTTTTTACTCATGATTAAAATAAGGTTATGTTTTTTGAGGTTAGTTTATTTCTCATGTTTTATTACCAATTTTAGGTTATATTGGTCATTATTTTCATTAGCAAAAGAAAGTTGTGTGAGTGTTTCACATCAGATTTTTTTACTTTGAGAAAAGGTATAAGAAAGCAAGACAATTTTATTATTTTATAGGAAAGACAATATTTTTACTACCACTGTAAACAAACTCTAAAAATATAATCCAAAAAGTCAATCTTAGTAATTATGTTGACATTTAATTCTATAAACAGAAGTAGCTCAAAAATAATTTTTGTTCGTTCTTTGCATTTGTAAATTTAGTCAAAATAAGATTGGTTAAATCGATTGGCACGTGCTGCAAAATTTAATTTTAATAGTTATATAATAGGGTGAGAACATGAATACTGTAATTTCATTAGATATCGAGAAAAAATCTTGTTTTAAAAATAAACCTAATAGGTTCTTCAACTGTAATTAACTTAATCGGGTAATTTAGTATCAGTTTTACTTGTTCATTTACATCTCTATCAATTAAATTAGCACAAATTCTGAATCTTTGAAATTATTTCCAATTTATCGTTCATGTATGAGGAATATCTAATAAAATCCGTGACTAATAAATTGTGTTGTTTAGATCATCAGACAATGTCTTGTTGGTTTGAAGCTTTAGAGGCTCTACTAAGTAAAATGAGGAGTGAGGTGGTTTACCTTGCCTTCCTCACTGAGTGAAAAAAGTATGCTTATCAGAATGCCAGGTCCTCCGAAAGGCATCTACTTTCCACCCTGCAAATGACACGTTCACTTCATTCACCACAGGATCTGCCTAACGATAATTTTTGAACACTACGCTAAATTAAAACCTGTTTTTCCTGCATTGATTGGTTTGATTTAAATAGTTTTATTTAGAAATTAATCGGTGATAACTCCAGCAATTTACGCAAAACAGTACTCGGTTTTTAGCCGGTTTTCCATTAACGTGGTTTTTAAACGTCCGTTACTCCGTCCAGGCTTTTCGTAAAAATTGGCGTTTAAGTACGTTGAAGATCAGAGTTTTTTTTCTATAATATTAATATTTTAAAAGTTAAATCTCATGTTCCGTTTTTATATACCGGTTTTCTTTAAAAAATTGCTTTTTTGGCTCTACGTAAAGGTAGGGAAATTATTTTTGGACTGAACCATGCATTTTCACAACAGTATTATGCCAAACAAAGCGTTTATTTTTTTAAAAATAAAAACATCGTTAAATAATTCAAAATAAGCTACGGAATGAGTTGCAGCAGGAAAAACACAAACGTTTGTTTTTCTAAACGACTGTAATCGGAGCGGATACCGCTATAGAGCTCAGTTTCCTCTCAAGAAGTTTAGAGGCTAATAGAATTTTTTTATTAACACCACATATCTATTTCTAATTACAAATGCAAAATACGATATATGGCATAATACTGCTGTACAAATGCATGGTTCAGTCCAAAAATCATTTCCCTATCTTTACGTGAAGCCAAATACACTTTTTTATAAAAAATGGCTGCCATTTTAAAATGGAACATCAGACTTCTTTTTTAAAATGTTTATGTAGAGAAAACTCTGATCTTCAACGTACTTAAACGCCGTTCTTTTATGAAAAGCCTGGACTGAGTAACGGAAGTTTAAAAACCATATTCACGGAAAACCGGCTAAAATCTGAGTCTAAAATCTACTCTTTATGCGTAAATTGCTGCATATCCGGCTAGTTTCAAAAAAATGATCTAAGTCAAGCCAATTAACGCAGGAAAGAACAGGCTTCAATTTAATGTAGTGTTCAAAAATATTTGTAATGTTTTTTTTGAGATAAAGCCCTTCAAACGAGTCCGGACAGGTGAAATGGCATGCCTCTAAGCGCATGCGATGTATAACGTTTATGTAAATGAGGTTTATATACTCAGGCCGACCATTCCTGAAAAAGTATGGTTAATTGAATCCCAACCATCAAAGTACACCGGTAACCACTGTCTAGGATTCAAATCTGAATTAAAGTAACTACCTTTATTAAAATTTGAATCACGTAACCTTCGTCTTCATACATCAGCTGTAAACTGCTGACTCACAGCGACGAATTTATCGCTAGACCAACCCGGTGGGTTAACTTAACCCTAAAGCCGGCAGTCGTCGATTTTGAGACGATGTTACCGCTTCCTGAAACGGTCGCGTCGCAAAATCGGATTTGCTTCGTAGCATTGCAATGTTGTCGTTTTAGTTTTAAATTCATCTACAGACAGCGTTGCTGTTTTGTACAATAGTTTAATGATGTATAAAGTTAATTTTTACGTATAATACAATAGTTTTAGTTGTTAATTTTGCCTGTGTTTCTCTGTTGAAATAACGCTATCCTAGAGCTGAATTTGGTTATTTCTTTGTTTATATAATGTGTTTTTGTATTTATGTTTTCTTCAGTTTTGAAGGTTTTTTTTTTTAGTTTAACGTCCAACTGTTCTGCAATTACTGCTAATGCAGACGGTGATGGATGAAATGAAATATTTTTTTTTGTAACGCATGAAAATATGCCGTACCGTGAAAGGGATTCGAACCCAAGACCGCATGATGAAAGGCGTTACCTACTACGCCAATGCGGCCGGCATTTATTTTGAAGGTAAAGATTCGTTTGTAATGAATTTTGAAAGTAGAGCATAAGAAAGTTTTAAATAGCAGTGTCATTTGAAATTTTAGAAACATATTTGTCTAAAAATTATTTTCAAATAGCTTCAGCATTCCTAACTGTTAGATTAAAATTTCAATAATGTATTTATTCTATTTTCCTATGTTTTCTTGTTTTTTTATACGTCACGTGATAAGGTTTGTAATTTATAGCAAATTTTTAATGATTTCTTAACGGTTCGGTGACTCATTTGCTAAAAATTCTCTCCCGGTTTAGAAAAATGTTATTGCCGGCTATAGGGTTAAAAAATTATTTTTGAACTTGTACTTTAAAAATATAAACAATATTTATAAAATAAAATGTGAGATAAGTAAGCTGATCAATAAAATAATTTATTTAATGGTTATAACCTTTTAACTACTAAACCAGCTGTTCAGCTTATATAACATAATATAATTTTTTTTATCCCTAATTTATGTACGTTGCAATCTGTTCAATTTAGAACAATAAGCAACCCCATGACCCAATAAGATGAGGATGATGTGTATGACGTGTAAATTAGGTGTAGTCTTGTACAGACCCAGGCCGACCATTCTTGAGAGAGTTAGGTTAATTAATCCCCAACCATCAAAGTACACCAGCAACCACTGTCTAGTATTCAAATCCGTATAAAAGTAACTACCTGTACTAGGATTTGAACCAGGAACCTTCGTCCCATGTTATACCCATGTATACCCATGTATACCCATGTTTATGAATAAAATTTCATACCTACTCTTCTACTGTTATCCTCTCTTACGTTTCCTCATCTTTAAGCTTCAGGTGTAAAACAATGTACTATTTTGAAAAATTCCTAAATAACTAAAAACAAGTTAAGTACTTTATATGTGGGCTGGAAAGCGAAAAGAAACCTCTTGTCGGAAGAAAAATGAGTTGTTACGGTCTATACATTTATATTTGGATTTTTTCGTAGATTTTTATAGTCCTTTTGTTGCAAAAATTTATTTTGTTAACTAGTTTTCATCAATTCCCCGTCAGACCTTATCGAATATCCGTGGCAGAATTATTGCCGGTTTTGATTGCTCCAAACTCTTTTCGGTGCAGGAGAACGAGCTCCTTCCACCCTGTGTACAGTGGTGAGTGTTTTTATACATGACCTAAAGAGCCGAGGGCAGCCGAACCCAAACGAACTTAAAACAAGGGATGATTTTACAATGATCTGAATAAATAACTAATATTAAAGAAGTTCGTTAAGCGACGCTAGTTTAATTTATTTTAGTTAGTTATTTAATAACTTGGTAGGTTTCTTGATATTGGTAAAATTTACTAATCTTTATAATAATTTTTTCTTTTTTTACATTTCGGGAAGGGGGTTCTGGACAACCTGGATCCCCCTTATCTACGCCACTGTGAATATAATAAATTAGGATCATACAATTGTAGTTCATCTACAGCTCACCATACACAATATCTCATTCAATCGGTGTTTCTTAACAATCCAAAGCAACTTATAAAGGTAAATGTTAGGGTTTGCTCGGAGATCTTTTAGTGAATTATTAATTTAAATTTGTAAAACTATTAGAATTTGTTAAACAATTACTTACATGTTTAAAAAGAATCCAGAGGATATTGAAATAAATTTTTTTTGAAAACTGTGGAAGATAAAGTCTGTTAAAAGCAATAGAATTGTGAACTAAATGAAAATGACTGCTCCAGTTTTGAGACAAAAGCTACAAACTGTATGTGACAGTTGGGTATTATGTACTGACGATGCTTCCGGCTATTATTAAAAATATAGACCTATACCTATATTTTTTAAGCTACCTGTAATACGTATATGATAAATTTTACTTTTTATTTTGTTTTATCACTCGTTTATTTTATACTCTTTACCGGTAATTGTAAATGTCCAAACTGACTTTAATTAATTTGACTTACGTTGTTAACCATGTTGTCAACGTTGTAAACAACAAGTAACTTGACTTACCTTGTCCTCTTCTGATTGCGTCACTAAAACTCTTGCTTGATGATTTAATACGAAATAACTTACTTTGTATATTTTATGAAGAAACATGGCACAGCGATCAGGAGATCTCCAGTAACATAGCTGGTTTCTTTTTAGAACTAAATACAAATAATTAAAGGAAAGTAATTCAAAAACGTTTTCTGTCTGTCACCATTAGTATTGCTCTGGTATTATTCATTTAGGGGTGAGGGAAAATCTGTTTTGTTCTGCTTCGATAGATCCATCGTAGACCTCAGTACGATTATTTTGTTATGAGAGACAGCTCTCCATTTTTTTATAACTGCGGCCAGTTTGGTGATTTTTCAGAAGAGCCAATAAGTAGCAGTATTATATTTTTATTATTGTAACAAAATTTCAGTAGGTGTTAGAAGCTTGAAATTTACACCCAGTTTCTACAGAAAATGCTTCTTATCTACTAATTTATTATTTCAAACTTTGTCAACTTCTATGCACCTTTCCACTCAAACAGGACTTAAAACCTTTCCGTGTTTTGTCACTTTTTTACGTTCTACAATAGTGTTAGCTCCAATGTACAATAAATTGATTTTATTAAAAGAAACTTGTAAACTTGTGAAACTTAAAAAATAAAAAAGTGAAATACATAGTGCTAACACTACTTTTATAACGAATCAGCATTTTGTACACAACGTTTGAAAAAAATTCAAAATTTACCAGTAGCCTACTGTTTAGTAACAGACGAATAAAATACCAAATTCAAGCAAAATTTACTTGACTATCAGTAAAACACGTTCACTAACGATTTTACAAAAATCTTGTACATTAACTACAAAATTAAAGCATTAGTGTATTTATTTCTGATTTAAAGGCAATTTTAACTCAATTTGCTTAAATTGGAGTTAACACTCTTTACCTCTTTGGTACAGAAATTATTTTAACAATATTGTGACAATATCTAAAGGAAAGTGTGTTCGAGAATTCTCGATAAGGACCGAGATTTAAAAGGTGTCAATTTAAATAATAATAGTTAGTAGTAAATAATAGAGTTTTTAAAAAATAAAAATATTACACACAAATAAATGGTTATGTTGTACGGCTACATAAATGATCCGGGGGTCTATTTAGATAATTGGCTCGTTTTGTAACCATTCTATTCAGTTATAATGAGTTATATACATTTTCTGCCCATAACGGACAGGTGGCGTGTCAAATTTACACTCAATCTGTTCGTTGCAGGGCTAAAATAAATAGTTCTGTTTCTTATCACATGGTCGGCCAATTAAATGACTGAATCATTTAAGAACAGAAGAGGTAAAGGTGTAAAAGACACTAATCAGAATTATCTCCTCTGAAAGTAATGAGTTTCATTATACAGCCAGACCCTGTAGTAAATGAAGTGAAGGTGTCATTTGCAGAGTGGAAAATATGTGCTTTTCAGAGGGCCCGGCGTGCTGATAAGCGTACTTTTCCACTCAGTGAGGAAGGGATTGGTAAACCACCTCACTCCTCGTTTTACTTAGTAAAACCTCTACAAGTTCAAACCAGCCTTTCGGCTGATGACCTAAACAACACATATACGTTTTGTAAAAACTTGTATTTTTATTCTTTTATCGAATTTAGTCTTTGATTTGCCATTGACAAGTTTTGATCTGTCAGTTAATGAATGATACTGTGTACGAATACGCCTGCGAAGAGATCCAGCGTATATTGTACATACGTATAATCGTTGTTAATTTTGTAAGTAGGACTTAGTTTAAGTAAGAAAAAAAATCTTGTATTACTTAAGTTAAGGTTATACAGTAATCCCTTGGTATCCGCGGGTTTCGGTTATCCGCGGACTTTGTCCGTGGGCCTAAAACCTTAAAATATGTACGTTTTCTCACTTTGTGTACACCGTACTTGGTGAGGAAGTCGTACAATTCTGAAAACATGCGTTTGAATTTTGGCGTCCGTATCATGTTGAGTCACACACTAGTATGGCGACGGCTACCATGAGTCAAGCTAGATTTCCGCGTACTGTAAGTAATGTGCGCGTCACCAGGTACTGGGCCCTACCAGTGTAACCCCATCACCACCGCCATTCGTACGCCCAGGCACCATACTGTAATTTCTCCATACGTTTTCCTCCATGTGTAAGTCTAACTTCTTCGTACGTACGTACAGTTCTTTATTTGTTTGACGATCCTGAAACGAAGCCAAGCATTTCTTCATAAACCATCAACGAGATCCTCAGCATAGCAACGCAGTTCGCTGACCACGTGTTGGAGACGGATCCCGTCATGGAAAGGGCCCTTTAATTCAAAAGAAGACTTAGGAGCTGATGATACCATACGAAGAAGTCCACAAGGAGTTTGAAAAGAAGAAGAAGCAAAGAGCCATAACGAACTATTTTAAAGCAACTTAAATTTTTTATGCGTACAGTACTGTATTTATTAAATATTCATAGATTATAATAATGGTAAAATGTCCCTAAAACTATAAAACACTTAAAACGACTACAGGACTTTACCTTTAGAACCTAACCCCCTCTTTTTGTTCATATAAGGTATCATTATCCGCGGTTTTACGAACCGCGGTAACCCTCCGGAACGTAACCCCCGCGGATAACGAGGGACTACTGTAAATTTATTGTACAGAAATCAAATGAATTAATGTCCCATAGTCGAACGAGTGAGAGGGAGACATGTGGCATAACTACGCATGCGCCCAAAGGTCTTTACCGATATAATCCAAATCTGAAAACATACTACAGTCGTTATCTTGATTGTTAGTTTACTGCGTGCATAAACGCTGCTTACAACAATGAGTAAAATTATACAATGTTATTGGAATGGTGCGTATGGTATGTGTGAATGAGAGCGTTCTGTATTTTCTCACTCCCACGGCTAGGGGACTTTAGTTCATCTGAATACTATAATTAGTTGGTTATTTATTATAAGTAATTTAATTATATGTCCAAAACGGGCAGGTTGAGTGTTAAATTATTTCCACTGGATCTGCTAGCTCCAGGGCTATAAAAAAATAGTACTGTTTCTTATCACATGGTCAGCCAATCTTATCATTGAAGCATTTAAGAACAGAAGTGGTAGAGATGTAAAAGACACTATCAGAGTTATCTCCTCTGAAAGTCATGGATTTCATTATACAGCCAGACCCTGTGGTAAAGGAAGTGAAGGTGTGATTTAGAGGGTGGAATTTAGGTGCTTTTTGGAAGGCCTGGAGTGCTGATAAGCATACTTTTCACTCAGTGAGGAAGGCAATAGTAAACCACCTCACTCCTCGTTTTACTTAATAAAGCCTCTAGAGGTTCAAACCAGCCTAAACAAAAATTTAATTGTAGTAATTGTAAAATTTATAGTGCTTAATAAATATTTGTTTGTAATTTTAAACTATAGTGTGTTAAATTTTTAACTTACCCAGATCCCGAACCGTACCTTACTGATATGTGTCATATGTTAAATCCATTTACTGATCTTGGTAAACAATATAACAATAATAACTGATTTTAGTGTTAGTCATGTACAGGTGAATATCTGCTCTGAAGATTGACGGCTTGGTTAATATTGTTGTTAAAAAATATATTAGTTAACATGCACTGTAGCTGCCGCTACAATTTGAATTGTCATTTGTAGTGGATGACGACATTTGATTTGTAATTTATTTTTATAATTCATTTGATTTGTAATTCATTTGTAAACTTGTTTTTATGTATTTTGTGTTTTTTTAATATATATATAACCACCGTTTACTTGTGTTGGTGGTTATTTATTCCTAGTAGATAAGATATAATTTTGTATTTGTGTAAAGTGGAATAAATAAAAAAAAAATATTATTATTATTTCTTAGTAGTAATTTAACACCACTACTAACTTGCTTATTTCAATAAGCATGTCGTCCAACCATTTGTTTCAAATAATAGTTTACACAATTTTAAAGACTACTACATAAAGACTTGCCCATAACAGACTGATGGAATGTCAAATTATTTACACTTAATCTGTTCGTTGTAGGGATAAAATAAATAGTTCTGCTTCTTGTCATAAGGTCAGCCAATTAAATGACTGAATCATTTAAGAACAGAAGAGGTAAAGGTGTAAAAGACACTAATCAGAGTAATCTCCTCTGAAAGTAATGAATTTCATTATATAGCCAGACCCTGTGGTGAATGAAGTGAAGGTGTCATTTGCAGAGTGAAAAATATGTGCTTTTTAGAGGGCTCGGCATGCTGATAAGCGTACTTTTCCACTCAGTGAGGAAGACAATAGTAAACCATCGCACTCCTCGTTTTACTTAGTAAAATCTCTACTGCTTGAACCAGCCTTATGGCTGATGACCTAAAAAAACCATAAAGACTACTCCTCTTATTAATTTTCATACAAGAAGAAGTTCCTACAGTACAGAAATTCATACAGTTGTCACGAAAACCGTTACGTGATTTTAACCGATGTCACTGTTTTTTTCATCTTTAATGTGTCTACGTTGCAATCTGTTTAATTTAGAACAATAAGCAACCCCATAACCGAATGAGATAAGGACGATGTGTATGACGTGTAAATGAGGTGTAGTATTGTACAGACTCAGGCCGACCATTCCTGAGAGAGTATGGTTAATTGAACCCCAACCATCAAAGTACACCGGTAACCATTGTCTAGTGTTCAAATCCATATAAAAGTAACTACCTTTACTAGGATTTGAACCAGGAACCTTCATCTCCGAAAATCAGCTGTTAAATAGCTGATTCACGGCGACGACTTTACCTCTAGACCAACCCGGTGGGTAATGTCACTGTAAACGATATTATTTTGTATTGCACGTAATATCGAACCAACCTTTTCATCAAATATTGGTCACACTAATCGATAGGTCATTTTATTCGATGTCACTGTATGCCGATGACTACTGTATATCGATACAGATTAATGACATCTGGCATAAAACATTCCTCTCGCCGTTTGATCCGCAAACGCACGGAGCTGGAGGCTAGACAGCATAAATTAATAAGACAAATTCTTCTGTACTTTCATTAGTTCATTCATTGTCTGGTGATGGATAAAGCAAAATAAAAATAAATAACAGTAATAAGCAAATAAATAAAAATAAATAACTGAAACATAATTTTTGTACTTTTTTGTATTTTTGTATATACGTCGAGTGATGCTTTTTTTGTATAACGAACAACATATTGAATTTATATATATGTACGTACGTTTATATACATATAAATAATAATAATAATCATATATAATAATAATAATAATTATAATTATAACGTATGATATGTATCAATTATTTAAATATATTTTATCTTCATAAATATCAGGTTTTCTTCTTTGTATTCCTGTTTGACTATATTTAAATTACAATAATTTTTATTTTGTAATTTCTCTCTTAATAACTGTTCCAGTGAATCAGAAGTCATTCTTGAGATAACGTACCCATATAACATAATAATAAAATTATTTAATATAATAATAAATAATCGTATTAACAATAAATAAAATTATATGCACACATACTATAATATAATCTGTAATATATCTAACAGTAAAATAAATAATCTAATAAAATTGTTTAAATATTAATTACATATTTCTGGTAACTATAGTTTTATGTTACATCTTCTATAAAAATGTAACATATTTAGTTCATTGTTGAACTATATAAAGACAAGTTATACAAAAATTTTCGTTATAAGTTGTACGATGATGAATACATGTAGCTCATAGTAAAAACTAGTGCATGCGCACAACGTATTTTTACTAACTTGTCTGGATATAATACATGTTGTATATTTTACTCAATGTGTTTATGTTAGTAGTATACTTACATGTTAAATGTGTTATATAATGTATTTGTCTGTATTATATTATTTATTTTACATAATGTATATTATTAATTAGGCTCATTTATGAATTATGAAATTTTTTACAATTACAAAACATAAAATTTATTCTAATTTGCCTGATTGTTTCATTTACTATAATTAGAATATATATATACATTTATAATTTACTATAATTATTATGTAAATTATAAATTATATTTTTATTTTTATATATTATAATTTATTTCCAAACACAAGAACACTGTCTACAAATTATTTTTTATTCTTGGTATTTTGTGTAGTTTATAATAAAAAGAAAATTTAAATAAATAGTTTTTATTTTTTTTTAAACAAAAAAGAAAAGATATAATATAATGTATTTCTAAATGCCTTATATTATATAATGTTATGTTAAATATAAATCAAGATAATTCAGTTAAGTATCGTAGAAAAATATAATCTGTCATTTAATTTAATATCATCTTCTTATTAGCGTAGCATACATTGCTGAAGGGATCATTATCCTTACATTAATTTTTCTCTAAATTGTTACTATATTCTTTTTGATTTTATTATTTTTTTCTACTACTTTGATATTATATCTGCCTTTCATAAACTATTAATTTTTTAATTTAAAAATTATCACAATCGTGTATTATGTTAAATCCATAATTTTTACAGTTTCATAAAAAAACAAAAAAATAAAAACAAAATTTGAAAAATATTATAGTAATAAATTTCTTTCATATTTATATTTTTTGTAATGCTAATACAATAAAATACATAAATATTTATTTTTAATAATTATAATACATTTATTAAGTTTAGTTTAAAAAATAATAAATAAAATTAATACAAAGATGTAGTTATAAGATGCTTAAAATATAAAATTTGAGGTTTAAGTTATGTTTAGAAATTTAAATTTTAAGATTCTGATTTTTAATTATATTTTATAAAATAACGAATGAAAGATACCGATAAAGATACACATGCGATTAGTGAGTGGTGCAATTGTTTGATTAATTAATTAAATACATTAACGGTTAGTGCAAAAAAAATATGCAAAATAATATAGATAAGAAAAAATATAAGTGCGTCTTCATTTCAAGTACTACATCAGTCCATACGGTTGGGGTTTGTGATATTGAGAAGTTTATAGAAAAGATAAACAAAATATTTTGAGATTAAATTTTTAATTTCTTTTAAAAATATTAGTGCTTCTTACATTATTTGCAGTGATAATAATAATCAACATTCTAGTAATACTTCTATTATAATATACAGTTTAAAATTAAATAAAAATAAAAATGGATAAAAAATTTATAAGGATAAAAATGTATACAGAGAAACATCTACATAAAGACGTGTTCAAAAATCGTGCTTAGTGAAAATCATTCAATAAATTTATACAATATTTTATTATACATTGTGATGTGAATAATACTTTTTATTTGTGATTTTGTTTGCAATATTTATAATTATTATTTAAAAAATAATAATTATAATGAATCGGTGCTAGTAATAAGTGCAAATAGAAAAAATATATATACGTGTATTCGTGTGGGTATTGCATAGCCATATATTTTTATATATATTTAAGTGTATATACGTGCATAGAAAATATTAAACAAGGCATAAAATAAAAGTTGATAAAGAACATCAATAAAAACAACAACACAACAAGATTTTCAATAGTTTTATTCAATTAAAAATAAACAAATATTCAACAAACATAATTTTTTTTAATAATAATATAATACTAACATAATAAAAAAATTAATAATAATTAATAAAAATATTAATAATAGTTCATTGCAAAGGTGGTGCTCTCCAGGCGTGCATTATAAATCTAACAATAATAATAATAATTAAAAAAAATTATAATAATAAAGATAATCATAATAATAATAAAATAATAATAAAAATATATAATTAGTAATACGTGGCAGGATATTGTATCACATTATTTCAGTGCACTTAGTGTTAATAATAAATATTGAATATGTGCTAGTAAAATAGTGCTAACATATATATTTATTTTTTATTTATATATATTTTTATTTATATTTATTTCTGTTTTTTATATTTTTTTACAAAAAGAACACACATTTATATTTATTTTTATTCATTCATTTATTTATTAATAAAAAAAGATTGGTGTATGTGCAATTTTTTATGTATATTTTATTTTATATATATCTACATATAGTTTGTCATATATATTTATAAATTTTTTATAAATATATATAAATATAATTCATATATTTCTCACATTATTCTCTTTAGAAAAAAATTAATAACATTAAAAATATATGTAGATAATAGGTTTTCTTTCATATAAACGTGGTGCATATAAAGTGTGAGTACGAATTTTTAAAAATTAAAAAGAATAACATAAAAACATCTATTATAATTTTGTACATATATTATAATATATATTATTTTAATTATAATGAAAGATAAAAAAATATAATAATGAAATAATAAAGATGAAAGTTATTTTCAAGTTACTATACATTTTATAATATATTATTTATTTTTAAAACTTATAACAATAAATATAATGACAATTATAATTAACAAATATAATTTTTACTATTATATAATTTAAAATAAATTACAGTAATTAATTTAAATTTTTAGAACACTTAATACACAACATATTTTTATAATTTTGTTTTTCCGACACTTAACAATAATTTATATAATTTTGTATATTATATATTATAATTATTATTTTTTTGTTAATAATTATAATCATATTTTGTTACATTTATTAATCTTCTTTTAAACTATCTTTCAATAAATCTATCATTTTTTATTATTTTATATTACTTACATACTGATGTGCTCGATTGCGTTGCTTTTTAAATTAAAATTCATCCTACACTTTGCCTAATTTTGGTTAATTATTTTTCTAACACTGTATAATTAAATTATATCCTGTTAAATTTATTCAAAAAATAATTTATATATTATTAGAATTCGTAGGTTATTTATTTTACGTTTTTTTACAAATAAATTTTATGGCACTGTTTGAGGATACCGTAAATTTTCTTAATTTTGTAAAAATTTATGCAGTTATTTCTTAACGTTAAAATACACTGTAAACTAATTACTTTTACAAAAAATGATATTTTTAGTAAATAGTAAAATATTGAAATTAACTTTTTAAATTTTTGATGCAGATAATATTATTTTCGATATAGGTTGTCATTACTACCTAATCTGTTTTTAAAAATAGGTAGGTAACTAATATACTGGAACATTTTTTACTTATTTTTAATCCCAAATGTGTGTAAATTGCAACGTGTTCTTGTACGAACGATAAGCAACAAAATGACCTAATGTGGTAGGGATTATTATTTGGTATGCATTATGTATGAATGAGGTGTAGTCTTGTACAGACTCAGACCAACCATTCCTGAGAGAGTATGGTTAATTGAACCCCAACCATCTAGTATTTAAATCCGTATAAAAGTATTTAATTCGTTACTAGGATTTGATCCACGGAACCATCGTCTCCGAAAATGAGCTGTTAAACAGCTTACTCGCAGCGACGAATTTACCTCTAGATCAAACTGGTGGGTTCATTTGGAACATAGATTAAAGTTTTTATTAAGTGGTTAAATGTTATTAACAATTCCTATTAGGTGACTGATTTATCAGCAAATACTTCATGTCCCTTGACCCAATCATTCGTGTGAAGATATTGCAGAACGGTCGGACGTAAAAAAAGAAAACGTGGAAGATAGATACTACAATTTTTTTTAAATTAAGGCTTTAAACTTTTTAAAATTAACTTTTTTTTATTAATCGTTAGTATTGGTTACCTACCATCTATCAAATTACGTGTTGTACTACGAGTCCATCTCAAAAATGGGAACCAAACTAGGTGAGGCACATCATATCTTATTTACCTTAATAACTGAAGAACATAAAATTTAATTCTACTTTATTGTGGTAAACACTTTTAAATATATTAGTTTTTGAATTTTTTATAATACTTCACTGCATGGAGAAAAAAATCAAATTTCTTGAAATATTAATGAGTAATTATACAAAATTTAAGTAATAATGACAAAGTTATATCAATTATATAAATTTGCGTAAAACACAAAAAACAAATTAAGTCATACCTTAAAATAAAATTTACACAATTTATCTAACGTTAATTAAAAATTAATTTGAATCAAAGAACTTTCCGTAATTTTACATGGTTTATAACAAAATTTCTTTTTGTTAAAATTGTTAGCCATTTTTCTTTCTAAAATAAATCTAGGCATTGTTTTATTTTTAATATCGTTTAAATTACATTATCACATATTCTATAATCTATATTTTGGTTAATGAAAGTGAGATTAACAGCATAGTCTTGCGTAACAAAAAAAAGCGTTTTGACTAAGTAAAAATGTCTTAATATAATCCAACAAAATGTAAAAAGAAAATATAAAAAAATATTTCGTTCAAACTAACTTTTTCATTTCTGAGTACATTTTCTTAAGTAGTTTTCTAAAATACAGTAAAACCTCCAAACAGCGGACACCGTCCGTACTTCACCAAATATTCGTTGTTGGGAGGTATCCGCAATACAGAGAGGTCAATAAGTAAAAGTAAAAAAATATTGATTTAAATTTTATTTGAAAACGGAATGAGATATTGAATGAAGATGCAATCATTTATAGAAATTCAAAGACATTTTATTGTAAAGCAAAAAACATGGAAAATTTATCAATTCGAAATATACTATAAACTTAACTATTTATTCAAATTTTCAGATTTAAAAAAGTCCGGTATTAGACTTTACTTTTTTTATTAGCGTTGCAAGCTTCTTTTTGCAAATGTATAAGTAAATTACCTGCTATTGTAAATCCTATTTTGTCTTTATTTGATAAAATAAATTCTTTCACTTCCCTAATTCTTTTAATTGCGTCACTAAAATTAATTTGGTCAGCCGCATGTTCGTCACCGACAGATATCTCATTATCACTGAATTCATCTTCTTCATCGGTTGTAATTTTTTTTAACTGAGCGATTAACAAAGGCGCTAACTGTTTTTATACCATGTAATAAAAATGGCTTTGGAATAGCGTTTTTGTAGCTCCGTACGAATCAAATGCGTGTTTCTTGTAATGTTTTTTTACAGTTTCTTAACAGTATAGTATTTCTTTTGCAATCAGTTAATAAATACAATAACTTTAAGCAAATATGGTTGTAATAAATCGTAATATCGTCGCGATTTTCTTCCATAACACACACGCATGTTATTCTACACTTTATAATACCGATGACGTAATGCCTACCAACGCGACGGTGACATTCTGTATACATACAGTAGTTCATTTTTCCATTCTCAAGACAAAATTTTGTGTACGCAGAAAACAAATTAATTTTAATTTTATCATTAAAAATAGTAAATCTAGTGTCCGTATTTAGGAGTGCCCGTAGTTGAGAGAGATTTATTAAATATCCCTATGTCATGGAACTGGGGATTGAAAATTTGTCCGTAAAATAGAGGGGTCCGTAAAATTGAGGTGTCCGTAAGGAGAGGTTTTACTGTATCAATAAAATTATTCTAATGAATATTCTGATATTGTCACCGTAGTCTCCTTTGATTAGGTACTGTCCTGCCGGTTATCAAAGCTTCCGACTTAGCGACAGATGGAACCGCCAATAGTCCCGAAAGGGACGGTAGGCCTGTGTCGGCACTGAAGAGGGCTTGTAACCGCCCCCCTCCGCTGCGCATTGGAGACTGTATAAAGGGCGCTCCACTGAGCCCGAGGTGATTTGATTACAATCCACTCTACAACAAACGAGACATCCACCATCGGCACACGGCTACCGGACTCTAAAGAAGGCTCATCGACGACGCTGAAAGAGAGAAGATGATACTTACGCTCGCTGACAAGCATAGACGGCCGCTAAGCCGTCGTCCGGGACCGTCATCGCCCGCTGCCGCGAGCGATACCCACAGCGGTCTCTCGACCGAGCCTTGCACCCCCCTCCCACCGGATCCGGGCGAAGCAGCCATCGACGCACTACTGCGACGGATGACAAGAGATGACGTCTCCGCTGGATGACAACACGCCGTGTCGCTCACCTCCTCGACCGACGCTTCACCAAGACGACCACCTCTTACACGGCCCTTTTCAGAGCCACCAAAAATTAAAGATTTTATTCGCCACATCCGGTAACAATACATTTAGGCTAATAATTACATAATATGTTACCCAAATTTTGATCAAATTACTTTTCAATGTAACTTAAGGGAGTAGTCTACTCAAGAATATGAAATTTTACAAAAAATTTCGATATTTTTTGTATTTATTTTAAGTTTAAAATTTTTTGAATCGCAGCATGTGTTTTCTTTGTAGTTGACAAAAAGCTATAAAAATATCTAGTTTTACATTAGAATACATAATATTAAAAATTAGAATAAAATATTTACTCTTCACTAAATATAAAATTATTGTTTCAGTGCCTTAAATCTTCAACGATCCCTCATCTTTATGAATAAAAGTTAGTTTGCTCGAAATGTTAATAAATAAATAAAAATACTGTATAAAATTAAAATAAATTTTAAAATATACAATTTATTTTCCTGGGTTGTTAAATTTTTCCGTAAATGCTTTTCTAACAATTTAATAATATTTTCTACTTTATCAATCCTAATATCTAATATAAATCTTCTCTAATATTAGCATAGTAACAGTGTAAAATATAAAATTCATACTTAAATAAAAAAATTACCTGATTTGTTTGTAAATTTTAGTTTACTATTCAAAAAACAATTTACTTTTTGACGTATTTAGTTCATGATTTAATAATTAAAAATATTATCTAACATAACTTAAATAAATAAAATAAATGATATAATGTTGTCATCTAATAGCAGTTAATCCAAAAAAATAGCATTAATAATGAAAAAATTATGAGTAAATACTTAACAATTAATATCTTAATTTTATATTTTGTATTAAAAGAGATTAATGTATACTGTGGACAATTAGAACTGGCACAACTCTTACTCTACATGTACACACAGTTCCGCATAAAGTATATTCATAACCTATTCTTTAAACAAGGTCTACAAATTTTAATGTACGCAATTGCCTAAAACCTTATTTCAATGTACAAACATACAAATAATTATTTCATTTTAAAATATGTATTTAATTTGTCCCAGTAAAAATTTAAATTATAAATTACAAGAACTAAACTGCAAAAACTCACTTAACTATACTCTACAAACGCACGCAACTAACTTAAAAAATTGGTCTGAATCTATAATGTATGTCTGAAAACAAATTAGTCACATCTATATGTCCGACAGATCTAACAAAAACAGTGAAAACAAAGCGTAGTGACCGTGCGTGAGTCGCACATTACAGTAGCGACTGTATACTTTTGTGACTGTACCGTCGTTGCATGGCGAGGGGCGAAGAGTGGAGTAGATAAACACCGTAGCTGCTTGTGCCAATTCGAATTGTCCAAGGTATACAAATACGTTTTAATAAACTATTTATTTTTCAGTTTTTTCATTGAAAATTTATTAATAGGCCTAGACCTATTAAAAAACTAAGTAAATTAATTTTTTTAATGTTAATTAAAATATGATTACTGCAAGATAAAATATTTGTAATGTTATTTGTTTATTAATAACAAAATTAAATATGTTCAGTTATTTTGTAGATATTTTTGGTATTATTAACAATAAATTTTTGTTCAACTATTTTATTATTTTATTAGGCAAAAGTTTTAATAGGCCTGCAATAAATTTATATTCGTTTTATTTTTAAGATACTTAAACAAATAATTATGTAATCTACGTTAACACGTTTTTAAAAAAAATTATAAATAAATATATTTATAATTAAAGTAATTATACGCCAGTCTAAACAGATAACTTATACAGATATCTTCTACAAATCATTGTATATTAAAATTATTTTTTATCTTTTATTAAATTAAATTAATAGATCATTTTGAAACACCAAGTTGCTGTAGGCTATATATATTTGGTGTGAACATTTTTTTGTAATGACAATTACATTTTTTAAACTATTTTATACTCGTAAAAAACAACAAATTTTCCTTTGTTATTGCAAAGATTAATTTTTTATTCAGATCGAGAAAATTTTATACATTGAATCACACCTTTTTTTGAAAAAAATGTAGAATATTATATTTTATTTTAATGTTATAAATGAAATCAAACCTTATTTTGAAAAAAATTGTAGAATATTATATTTTATTTTAATGTTATAAATGAAATCAAACCTTATTTTGAAAAAATTGTAGAATATTATATTTTATTTTAATGTTATAAATGAAATCAAACCTTATTTTGAAAAAAAGTAATTAGAATATGTAAGATTTTTGTCGTCGTCGTTGTCAATCATGGAGCAGGCTGTAATTACTTTAGTCCAATTTCTGGGTCAGTCCATTCTGTTCTTAGTTCTTCTTATTTCCGAATCGTGTAAGTTGTTTTATTATTCCTTCTTTCCTTATCGTTCACATCTTTTTTAGGCGTTCCGATCGTTAGCGCCTGTCCTCGTCCGAATACAGCCTGTTGGATTCCTTTCTAGTCTTAAAAAAAAAAATTTTTAATTTTTTTGTAATCCCTAATTTGTGTACGTTGCAATCTGTTCAATTCAGAACAATAAGCAACCCCATGACCCAATGAGATGAGGATGATGTGTATGACGTGTAAAGAGGTGTAGTCTTGTACAGACTCAGGTCAACCATTCCTGAGAGAGTATGGATAATTGAACCCGAACCATCAAAGTACACCGATAACCACTCTCTAGCATTCAAATCCGTATAAAAGTAACTACCTTTACTAGGATTTGAACCAGGAACCTTCGTCTCCGAAAATCAGCTGTTAAACAGCTGATTTTGGCGATCAATTTACCTCTAGACCAACCCGGTGGTTTCTAGTCTTAGGCTCAAATATTATCATATAATTATATTAGTTTTAATTAGCTCGTCGTATTTTCCAGACGTAGTAATAAGATCCTTTAAGTTCTCAACTCTTCCATGTCCTGTTAGACTTCCTTTTTCCATTTCGGTTTTGTTGTTCTTTCTCAGTAAAAGTTAATTTAGTTAGCAAGTCTGGTGTTTTCTGCTCTATTTAGGTGCCCCAAGACGAAATTCTTTTCTCCTGAAGATATTTGTTACCGGGGTTATTATTTTGCATACTTCTTCATTTGAAATTATCCTCTACTGTCCTACTATTTATTTTCTATTTTCCTATTTATACATCCAAAAGAAAAAAATTACCAAACGGTAATAACAAGTTAAAACTAAAGTATTTGAACAACAATTTAACAAAATTAGCTGAAGTGAAACAACAGATTTTCCAACTTCCGCTAAAAAAATCTCCAGGTTATGACCTTATTACTGCATAGGTCCTCCGAGAGCTGCCTAGGAAAGGATTAGTTTTCCTTACATATTTATGCAATTCTGTGTTACGAACAACAAAGTTTCCTGCTCAGTGGAAGCTTGCTGAGGTCAAAATGATTCTTAAACCAGGAAAGTCACCAGATAACCCAACCTCCTATCGTCCGATTAGCCTATTGCCGGGTTGATCCAAAATTTTCGAAAAACTACTGAAACATAACCTACATAGATGACGTTTTCTTAAAACTCTATACAAAATTTAAAAAGAAACTCGTGAACCACTATAACCCGTTGATCTCAAATCTGGCTACGCAGACTCTCCCAAACAATCCAATAAGACATCTATAACGTCGATGGAGCCGGGACCTCATCTATTAACGTAGTACTGTATTGACTATCCATTACAGTGTTCTTTATGCTGCACTTAATGCTACACTTTTCTATTCACGTCGGAGTTCTGTCACTGGACTGTGACTCCACTCACGTTTATTTACCATGTTAATTTTTTCTAAATTTTGTGTTATCACATTCACTGATTGTTTGCAACAGATTGTGAATTTCCTAAATAAAAAAAGAAATTAACTCAATTATTTTTTTGTAAATATCCATACATTTAGAATTAAATTATTTTTGTATAAAAATTATAATATATAGCACATAGTTTACTTGATGTTTCAAAACGTTCTAAATGATTTTTGTTAATTAATAAATATTAATAATGTTATCATCTAACACCATAAACAAAATTATTTATAAACAAGAAATACACTAATTGCATGTGGAATCATAAAGAAGACTACGTTGGAATTCTAATATTTACTTTTTTATAATAATACAATATATATTATATATATCACATAGAATAACCACAACCTGAGTGTTGTTTTTTGTTTTTTCCATTTATTTTTATATGTTTTTTTTATATAGTATAGCTAACAATATAATCTATATTTCAAATATTTATAATATATTTATAACAGCTTATACACAATCTTAGGCCTATCCTCAGTACTGTTTACATTTTCCTACGTATGTATAAATTTATTTTTATTATAATTAATAATTATTACAAATGACAAACATAAATTTAAATACAAACATCTTGTGAACATATTATATAGATACTTCTTTTACTAAGATTCTAATTAACTAATCAATTAATAACATAACTAATACAATATTTATACATAAATTTAATTAATTAACTAATTATTTTTATTAATAGTTATCTTACATTTGTAAATAATTTTAGGTTTTCAATGTACAATTTTTATAGAAATAAACTGTTTTAAATTGTTTTGTCGATGATATTATAATGTATTATAAATTTATTGTTTTAATTTTTATATTATTTCGTTTAACAGTTTAAAATATTATCTTACGGCAAATTAAAAAAAAATATTAAAAATATAATAAATAATTTATTATTACATTATTTCTTAAATAATGATATTGTAAATTTAGTATTTTTTTTAAATATTGCAAGAAAATGTATTGCATTTTTTATTGCAAATATATTATTATTAATTTTGCATAGGCCTAATTTTAAGAGAGGTATGCACTCTTTAAAATTAAATATTATAATTTGACTATTAAAGCAATATTGATGATACAATGGGTTTTATTGCTTAAATAATTCATTAAATTTCTTTTTAAATAAGAAATTTTCGAGCTCATTATCAAATGATATGCTGATTAACATAGAAATAACCAAACATAAAAATTAAATCAAATAAATTTAGTAATTAAATTTTCTTATTTAATATTTATTAATTTTTGTAATTTACAATTAATTATGTATGTACTGGTTTAACAAAATATTATTGTAATAATTATAGAAATTTAAGAATAAAATTGTATTTAATTTTATTCTTAATTTAATTTGTAATCCTTACTATGAAATATTTTTACAAATTAATCTTCCATCTTTTTCATAAATATTTACAACATTAGGTTTAATAAATACTGATTTAAATTTGTGATAAATATTTAAAAATTATTAAAAATAAATGAATTGGTGTAGAAGGAATCATTATAGGCCCTTAATGAAAGTTTTCTACACTTTAAAATATTTATCATGAATTTCTTATTTGCTTAACTTTCTACCAATATCTATTTCTTATTTTTCTCTTCTATTTCGTTTAGATATATTTCGTGAAATGAATTCATTGTTGTTTAGGTCATCAGCCAAAAGGCTGGTTTGAACTTGTAGAGGTTTTACTGAGTAAAACGAGGAGTGAGGTGGTTTACCATTGCCTTCCTCACTGAGTGGAAAAGTACGCTTATCAGCATGCCGGGCCCTCTGAAAAGCACATATGTTCCACTCTGCGAATGACACCTTCACTTCATTCACCACAGGGTCTGGCTGTATAATGAAATTCATTACTTTCAGAGAAGATAACTCTGATTAGTGTCTTTTACACCTCTACCTCTTCTGTTCTGAAATGATTCAGTCATTCAATTGGCTGACCATGTGATAAGAAACAGAACTATTTATTTTAGCCCTGCAACAAACAGATTGAGTGTAAATAATTTGACACTCTACCTGTCTGTTATGGGCAGATGAGTTCATTATCAGTTTGTAATATTGTATTTTAAAATGTCTTATATGAATAACTGTATCCTAATAGTGTCTGTTTCTTCCCATTTCAATTTTACTGTAGATTTGTTCCTGTACATTGCTTTACAATTGAGCTGATGTTGACGATAAAACAAATAATAACATGAATGACATGAGGAATCAGACCACCCATCGATTGAACATTTGTAGTTTTCTCTAATTTAATTTTAAAGCTTTGTTGATATTAATATTTTAATCATCTGAATTCTCAAGGGAACAATAAATCTCTGTTTTGAAGCTCTCTTTAACCTTTGTAGAAAGTTACCCGGTAAATTTTCTGAAGTAATCATCCTGATTATTTTATTTTATGTCTTGCTAATTTTCTGTGAAAACATTGATAGTATTTTTTTATTGTATAAGAAACTTGTAGATCGTTGTGAAAAGTCTCCTTTCGTATGTACCGAGAAGGTTCGTTGTTAATTAATATGCTATGAACTGTCATCGAGCTATATAACTCATTTTAGTGGATCCGTAAATGTGGTGACCATTTATATAATTATATTCAGATCGGTTCCTGAAAGCAAAAATATAACTTATTCTTTGAATAGTTTTAACTAATTCAATTGAATACTTAAAGAAGATTTCTGTGCGGAAATTTATTAAACCTAACATAAATTTATAACAATTTTTTTAAAAGTATTTGTTGAATAATTAATAATTTAAACTTTTTTAACCTTTTTGTGTAAATCAAATTATGTGATAGACATTTGAAAATGGATAAACTTTCTTCCACAAATTTATAAACAGATTTATTTTCTTGTTATATTTATGATTTAATAGAATATTATTGTACAATATTTGGAAAAGCTGTTTTTCTGTAAGAATATTTTTGTTTTTATAATATATTTATGTTCAGCTTAATTTGATAAAAAATTTTGGGAACATTATTTAAAATAAATTAAAAACTGTTATTTATTATTTTTGAGGTTATAATGTTTTTAAATATAATATTAGCCCATTACTCTTAATTGGTTTTAAATCTATGTTATATCTTTGATGTTTGGTTTTGTTATAAAAAATCAGTTAAAGTTGTTAAAATGCATTGAAAACTTTTTCCTTCAAGGCTTTTCATGAGATTTTATTTGTTCCTTTTCCAATGAGACAGAATGAATAAACATTCTCTATTATGATTTAATTGTCCATAAATAACAAAAGTTAGATGATTTAACAAAAAAGAAGAGAAAATTTCTCACAATGGCCTCAAGCTAAAGAAAATATTTTGTTTTACAGGTTTTTTCTATCTCTCAAAAGAACATTTAAATATTTTATTGTACTTTTATTTCTTGAATAATTATTCAAATTATTTTTAAAATTATTTCGTAAGTTATTTTTTGTACTGTTCAAAGGAAATTAAAAATAAATACAGAAATTTAGGAACTGTTATGTTATTACATAAATCTATTTAAAGTCGCATTGACAGCTTGATCATGAGCGACTACCTTAGCTGGGAATCGAACTCGGGACCGTAAATTTTGTAGGCTAACGCGCTAACCACTACGCTACGGATTCGGTTAAAAGTTAAAAAATTTAATTCGATAATAATCATCGTACAGTAACAATATCGATAATATATAGTATATAGATATACTATATACTATACATATATTGATATCGATAATATAGCTCCATTCATTCCAAAATGTCACCACCAATCAGCAACATCAGATTATCGAAAATACAATCGAAAATAAAAAAGAAACACAGATTATCACCTTAGTTTAATCTCACTTCGGCAAAAAAATACTGAAAGAATTCTTAAATAAATCTATTACTATATAATTGATGGTTTTGTTTAATATTGAGTTACGGATACATTATTTTTTAGATGTTTGGAAAACATAGCCTAGCCGTAAAATCTGTAATTCTTAAAACAGGTAAACCTATTCATGATACAATGTCCCACTGACCTTTAAAGTCTTTTTCCAATTTTTTTCAAGATTTATAGAAAATTTTTTATTGAAATGACCGACCTGTTTTGGTTGAGTTAATTTTTTCGCATCAATTTGAATTCAAACGTAAGTACACCACCCTAGAACAAATTTACCAAGTTGTCTATGTAATTAGCAAAACTTTTGAGAAACGTAAAATGTACTCAGCAGCTTTTTTTGACTTTTACAGATCTTCGATAAGGTTTAAAAAAAGTATCACCTAAATTTTATTAATTTATGAGCTATCTTCTTATGATAATAAATTATAGAAAAATTTCATTATAGATCTACGGAGAACATCATAACTAAATCTGTTAATTAGAAAAATAATCACCATAAAAATATTTTCAAATATTTTTAATACTTAATGATTATTTTTGGTAATTAATCAGAAAATTAGCCGCATCAAAAGTTTGTTTTATAATTATAAAAATTTCAATTTAATATTCAATAAAATAAAGTAAGAATATATAAATATGATAGATAGTCAAGGGTTATCGAAAAGGAAATAATAATAAAATGATGGATCGATTTAAAAATGTTGCCATTCTGTTTTCAAAAATGGTGATAAATTATTGTTTTTATATATAACGAAAGAAAGGAACATTAGCTACCGTCAGAACTTATCATTAATATAATAAAATAATATTTAGTAAATAAAATTATATTAAATTTATTTTAAAAAATTCTACAAATTTGTGAACTGCTCAATTTGATGACGATGATGTGCAAAAAGATGACATGATTAGCTGAGAAGTGTTGTTCAATAACTCGATTCAATCACTTATCACACATCATAATCGACTAGAATACCAGTTGTACAAACGGGTACGTCTTTAAATAAACTTAATAAATATTGAAGTATTTACAAATACTCGTATATAATATTTTTATTTTCCTGTTAAAAGGAAATTAAAATTTAATATAAAAATTTAGTAGACTAACTTATTTTATAACGTCAGTCTATTACTAATCGTTTTTCGTTTATTTTAATTTTTTTGTTGTTATAGTCTCTTATCACAATACCTATTTGAAGCGTTTGAATTCTTTACATGTTTTAATTTTAAGGTTGATTTATAAATAAAGCTGTAATATATTGTAAATAATTAATACACCATTATATTGATCCATATGGTAATAATTTTATAAGTCTAATATTATATATTTCATTTTATTATTATTTCTCGATATAGTCACTTATTTGGACTGCGATTTCTCAGTGTTTCAATTTCTTACGCGCCCAGAATGCTTTCATTACCTCCGTCTTATGTGCCCTTCGAGCTGCGGCTCGTTGTCTTGAACCAGTCTTCCTTCCACGTTCCTCCAGATATACTGTATTGTTAAGCTTGTGTTTGTATGTGATCCTGTATGCAAGACCTTATGTTATAATGTTCATTTTGGTCAGGTCGGAGTTGATTTCTCTAAACCATCGTTGTGGGGTCTATGACTCAGCCGAGTATATTTACTTTTATAATATTTTATTTCAGGAACATAGTATTCAATGGAATCATAAAAGATAACATATAAGTTGATAATCTGACGTAGTTTACTAAAATTTTAACTAGTTTAGTCCAAACTTTTTTGTATTTAATATTAAAAGTATGTAATTTGATTGGTGGGAAAAAATATATTGCGAGTAGAAGAGCTAATCAACGGTAATTTCTCCAGTAGGTGTTAAATGTTGTATCAAAAAATTTGTCAGTTTATAGATGTTATATAATTGAATATTTACACGACTACAAGAGA
Source organism: Catonia carolina (assembly GCA_035578175.1). Classification (NCBI taxonomy): domain Eukaryota; kingdom Metazoa; phylum Arthropoda; class Insecta; order Hemiptera; family Achilidae; genus Catonia; species Catonia carolina. The sequence goes on along the minus strand of JAQMRL010000010.1, from coordinate 27,145,805 downwards.
TCATATAGGTGTTTCTATCAACAAAGCAATACATACGAGCTTAGTTGTGGTTGGTATTCCATAGCTTGATGACAAGTAGAATAATTGTTGCTCTGTTATTTCCAACGTTTGGTAGCAGGATGTAAATGAGTTGGCTTTTCATTGTGATTATTGTAGTGAAGTGATCTTTTACTTTTCTGAAAAAAACTTGAAAGTTGAGTTGTTAAATTGATATCTGGTTGACTTAACAGCTTGGCTGTACTTGAAAAACTGATTACTATTAACTTAAGCATTTGCCGAGGTACCAACTAGCGGTGAATTCATATCGGTCAAATTTAACGAGGTTGACTCATTTGTACTGGCTACTATTAGTACCGGAGCTCAACAATCTTGCAACTCCTGATATATAGTACTATTCTTGTTTTTGATAGATGGATTCTACCGCATAAAACAAATCATTGGTGGATTTAACGGTAAATTTTTTTTGGTCACATTCCAAATAATCTTTAAATTATTTTTTTCTTCAAAAATATGGTCTTACTTATCTGGATGTTGTTGAGGAAAAAATTTTTCATAAAAAATCTTTTGATAATCTCTAAGATCAAATATATCTGTCCCAAAATAATCTGCCATAATCCAAATTTATATGAAAGATGATTACTAACGATAATGTGGTGTTTAAATCTTTCATGCCCTATTTTTCAACTCGAATCCGATATTAAAATTACGATTAATATCTTAAATTAAAATTATTTAAATAAAATAAATTTTATTTATTCTAATACAATATTAATGGGTTAAACAATATTTTGTGTACAAAACCCGTAGTTTTATCAAGAGCACATTTTAAAAAATAATGTAAAATTATTTTGATAACCATCTGTCTATGAAATTTTAATATAAATAATAATATATTATAAAAATAAAGATTTTTATTTAAAATTTTGTAAAAGAGAGTGCAGATCGGTGCGTTGGCTCAGGATGGATAGCTTTCATCTTCCACATCGTTCTGTACGCCCTTAATATCCTATTGTTTTATTTTTATGATAATAAAAAAAATACATAATGATTGGTCTCTTGATATACCAGCCCCTGAAGGATCTTGTACAAAAAATATTATTAAATAAAAGAACATAAAATATATTGTAGCATCACAACTAATTAACTTATGCATACATTATACACACACTACAATTACACTAAATATATGATTATACAAATATATTTCATAATATATAATTACAATTATAAGTTATATTATAAGGGATAGAATAATAATATTAGATTAATAAGTGATACCACAATATTAAATTACAACATATCTCTAAAACACAATTACATTTAAATGTACTTATCATCATCATTGGGTAAACAAATTATAAAACCTTTTAGAATTTTTTTGAAATTGGAATTGAATTGTTTTAGAGCAGTAATAATATATTTGTTAATAATGATAATAATTTATTATATTTGTGCTAATTATACGACATATATTGTGTTATTGTTAATATATATTAATATTCTTATCATTATTTTTTTTATTATCATGCAATCTACACTTATGAATATCTATATATCTACCACTGTGTGCATTATCTTTATATTAATCTAATATCTAATCTAACTACGACATCAATTATATAATTAGTGCAATGTGCTTATTATATCATATAAACTAAATACCTAAATATTATTATCATTATTATAATATTATTAATTAAGCTAATATAATCTACCAAACACAATATAAATTAATTATTACCACTCTACATTTATTTCATTAAAATTTTTAAATCACAATTATTAATTTTGACTATAAAATTTATAATTTTTTAAAATAATTATTTTTGGGAATTATCAATGTAATTGTGTTAATTTGATTATAACAAAAATTTCTTAAATAAACTTATAAATTTTATTTTATAAAATTATTAATAATAATTTTTTCTAATATAATATTTGGATTGAATATCAATCGTAAGATCCAATCTGTTAGTTTTTCATAGTCGATATATTTATTTTCGATTCTTAACCGAAACTACTTCACCACATTTCTTTTATCATCCTTTTAATTTTCTTTAAATTTTTTCATGAAATCTTCCTTAATATTTTTCATTTTTAAACTGCTTCTTGTTTATTCACAATCTGTTATTATTTCTTTTTGTTTTTGGGTAGTTACGGTACTGTAAACTAATACGTGGCACAATGAGTGTGATGTGTTAAAAATTATTTAGTGACGAATTCTACAGTAAAGAGATGTACTTTGTTTTATGTTCTATGACTGTTATCAGTTTTTCACCGTTTTAAATTCAAACGTATTGAACAGCTTATAAGAATCCTCATTTGACCTGCCTCATTTTTTTTCTCGAAAGGCTTGCATAATTATCAATTTCGTAAAAAAAACTATAAATGATCTCTTTTCTGACCACTCAGCTGTAATCACAACTAATTTCATTAAAGCCAATCGTCATTTGACCTGCCTCATTTTATTTCTCGAAAGGCTTGCATAATTATCAATTTCGTAAAAAAAACTACAAATGATCTCTTTTCTGACCACTCAGCTGTAATCACAACTAATTTCATAAAAGCTAATCGTCATTTGACCTGCCTCATTTTTTTCTCGAAAGGCTTGCATAATTATCAATTTCGTAAAGAAAACTACAAATGATCTCTTTTCTGACCACTCAGCTGTAATCTCAACTAATTTCATAAAAGCCAACCAAAAATCTTGAGCGAATGAACTAGAACTTATACGAGGAGAAAATTGAGAACAATCTGAAACATTTCTTTTACATCAAAGACCGTTTGCGCCTACTTCTGAAAGACAAATATTTAAGGAGCTTAAATTGCTTACAGTTCCCTCTGTCTACATTTTTGAGGTGATTATGTATGTTAGGCAAAATAATTTCATGCAGAATTTCAATGTTCACAATCATAACACGAGAAACAGGAATGATTATTATGTAGCTAATCACTCCACAAAATTGTTTGAACAAAAACATACTTATGCAAGGAGAAAATTCATGAATAAATTACCCCAATTTTTAAAATGTTGTGAGGGTTTGAATTCCTTTAAAAAATCTGAAAAATTACTTGATCGGTGAAACTTTTTATAGCGTACAAGAATTTCTTTCTTGATAGTAGTGATACATTGTGTGATTCTTATATTTATTTCAGGTGTTATACCTGACATGTCCTATACTCCTCCTGGAGTCTCCAGGGCGCCAAAAAAGACAATCGTTAAGTTATATACCTGTATAAACTTGTTGGTGTTGATGTTGCTCCAGAGTCCATACTAGTTACTTTGCGAAAGGTCTCTTGGGCATTGGCGCTTGAATATAATTCACAGATTACCAGGTATCACGTTTGCATTAACTAGATCTACGGATTTCATGTTTTTGAAATATATTACCAATATAATGATTTTACTATAACTGTACCGTATTGTAAAACTGGTCTTATCACTGTATTGTTTTGTATTACAATTTTTTCAAAATTTTATGAAAACCTTTTGCTTAGATTACTTAATAAATCATTCCATCATAATAAAACTTTATATAGAACTCTTAAATGATTAAACACGTAAAAGAAATAACACACTGGTAACATTTAAAGTTGATAAACTTTCCTCTCCGATAATATCGTAATGACAATTCATTCTTTCTACCTCTTCTTGCTGTTCAGTATTTCAAACTTTCAATAATGATTAAGTTACAAGAATTTTTACTTTAAAACTTTATTATTAATATCATTAAATTTAAGTACGATTCATTGTAGTATAATATAGTTATTATTATTTTTCGGTTTTAAACCTTTAAAACCTTTAATATTTTATGTTAAAAAAACACAATTAAATCGTTATTAGTTTATAACTTTCATTGCAAGGTGTTTTATATATTATTGTTTATATTATATTTTTTTATATGTTACACCATTGGTATGGTAAATAAATTTTATATTCCTAGGACAAAAGTTCAACAGCAAAATAATTTATTTTAGAAATATTTGAATATTATTCGTAATTTTTTTAACGTTTCCATTTCACATAAATACGATAAAATAAACAAGCATTTGCTCTTTTGAAACAAACTGAGAAACGAACTGGATGACACTTCTCCACGTAGCTCTTAAATTACATAACCTGCTACCTAAACATATAATATAAAAAAATGAATTAAAATTTAAGGATGAAATTTAGAAAGGGGCATTAGTGTCGGAGGGACATTATAGAATTGATAATAAGTAAAAAACCGCGAGATCACTTACCGAATCTATGATTACTATTTTACTTAATTAAATTTTATTTTCATATAAAATAATATGACTAAATGAAAAAATGTATTTACATTCATCATTACTGAATACAAAATTTTAACTTAATAAATTATTAAAAAAAAATTAACAAGTTTATTTTATTTATTTTTATACATGTTTTTAAATTTATTAGTACTATTTATTCCGTTATAATCGTCCTTAAATATTAGTAATCGATGGGAAATATATACCTTACTGCAATGCGTAATTATTTATATGCGTAATTTCTAGAACAATTTCTCAAGAAAGTGAACATGATGGTATAAATTTAAATGTTAAACTCGTAATTTTCAATAGATAATATCATAGATTTTATTTTAAAATATGTTTATTTTATTTTGTTATAATTTTTTTAATTAAAAAAAAATATAAGTAGTAATGGTCTGTTTAACAAGCACAATGTATCTACTTTATTCCTGTTTTTTACTTTTTTGTGTAAATTTTTTCAACAGTTCATTTCTCGTTAGTTTTAGAATGGAGTAATTAGCTGAGTACATGAGAAGACCGGGTATACAAGTATATTTTTTAGTCTACAATTATGACAACTCAGAAAGTTCCATTCAGCTTATATCTTTATCTACTATAATAAATTTGAGACGTTAAAATATAAAATAAATGTACTAAAAAATACAAAAATAAAAATTTATGAATTTTTGAATAAAAAATATTTACATTGAATTTCGTTTGTTTACTTAAGGTAATAATAAATAATATTCTATTTTATTTCTCCATGTATTTTTAGATTTCCAATTCCCTAAATCTCCTGACAATATTTTCAGGATTGTTCTTATTTGTTTTTCCCTGTTTGAAATATCATTGTTTTATACATTTACATATTTATGTAATATTTTTATTGGATCTATATGTAAATAAATTTTATATTTACAGGACAAAAGTTCAACAGCAAAATAAGTTATTTTATAAATATTTAAATATTATTTGTAATTTTTTTAACGTTTCCAATTCATATAAATACGACAAAATAACCAAGCATTTGCTCTTTTTAAACAAACTGAGAAACGAACTGGGTGACACTTCTCCACGTAGCACCTAAATTATATAACCTGCTACCTAAACATATAATATAAAAAAATGAATTAAAATTTAAGGATGAAATTTAGAAAGTGATCATTAGTGTCTAAAGGGACATTATAGAATGAATGGTAAGTAAAAAACGGTGAGATCACTAACCAAATCTTTTATGGTAAATAGTGTAAAAGATTAGTGAACTAAATTAACTAAACATATTCTGATGCATGGTTTTTCAACTGTAGTTTGATATACATTAAAGTCCACCGCGTTGAGCAATAGAATGAGCATGATGCTCAAAAACTTTTTATTTTGTGAAACATTTGCAAATCAACGTTCCTTGGAAGCAATAAGAACTTCAGATGAAATTAAATTTGTGTTATTCACTGACTCCCGTAACATTCTAGAAACTATTGATGGTTTTATCATTTATGAACCAATCATTTAGATCATCAGTCGTGTGCTTTCACAACTATACAAAGACAGGAAACATTATAATGATTTGACAAAGGTAGCCGAGACAATTAACGAACAGGCAACTTAATCCAACAAGTCGCGACTCTTACACAACAGATTTGTACATCATATACAAATTTAATGAATTTACTCAAAACAAAATTTAAAACATTTGAAACACCAAGTAGTTGAACACCATAAAATTATATGAATCACGACGCGACATTTTTGAAAAACAATCGACTTTAATTGGTATAAAAAAACATGATAAGGATACACATAGTACTCTTACATTTAACATACAATCAACTTTATCAAAAACAAACCACCAAAAATGTAACTTTTGTGACGATAATCTATCAAAATTTTGAGATCTGAATTGAAAATTCCAAATTATTTGTTTAATTAAGTAAATTTTTTTTGTAATCCCTAATTGTACGTTGCAATCTGTTCAATTCCGAACAATAAGCAATCCCATGACCCAATGAGATGAGGATGATGTGTATGACGTGTAAATGAGGTGTAGTCTTGTACAGACTCAGGTCAACCATTCCTGAGAGAGTATGGTTAATTGAACCCCAACCATCAAAGTACACCGGTAACCACTGTCTAGCATTCAAATCCGTATAAAAGTAACTACTTTTACTAGGATTTGAACCAGGAACCTTCGTCTCCGAAAATCAGCTGTTAAACAGCTGATTTTGGCGACGACTTTACCTCTAGACCAACCCAATTAACTAAATGAACCAACTTTTATGCTTCAACCTATTTTTTGAAGAATTAATTTTTTTTATACACTCAAATAATCTCATTTTTATTTCTCTTAAAATGTTTATAGTTTAATTTTTTCATATCACTTTGATTTTGATGTGAGTTTAAAAAAATAATTAATTATAATGAAATATTGTACTATTATTATTAAAAAAGTATATAGTAGGCCTATACTATTATCGTTGACCGATTTCGTCATTGTGAGTTCATTTTACAGCTGTTTCAAATAAAATTAAATAAAAATACGATGTTTTTTTTCTTTGTTTATTTAACGTCGCATCAACTACTGCGGTCATTAGCGATGACGTTCGGTTGTAACTGTGAATGATGAAATAATTTTTCGTAACGTATAAAAATGCCGTGCCTGAGTGGGATTCGAACCCAAGACGATGTTTTATTATTTTCTGTTGATTAATGATAATCATAGGGCTACACAATATTAATTTAAAAATTCCATTGTAAAATTGGTGATAATTTACAATTTTTATGTATCCAGTGGATATAAAATTTATTTATAAAACCACGTTGTAATTACATTAGAAAATCGATAATTTCTTATTACATAGTGATTTTATTTACGCTGAAAATATGACAATGATTACCTATTGTATTGCTAAATAAACAACCCATGTATCAAAATGTATGAAACATAATAATTTTATTTATAGACATTAGAGTTGAAAGAACAGATTCATATTAAATTTAATGAAAATTCAACGAACGTGACGTCAAATATCAGAAAATACGCGCGCACATAATACGGGGTTACAATACAAAATTTATTGCGCTGTAAAGGCTTAACGTTATCAATGCCAAGAACTGGCTTAGATTTCAGATATATTATTCCTTTATGAATGTTTAATTGGTAGAAATATTGACTTGAGAAATTCATATACTGAATTAAATCTATTCATAAAATTTCAAGTTTAATTTGTAACATTTCCTTATAAATTCCATGTATATTGTTTAGAATCTATCTATATTGTTTATCAGTTGTATTTGAATCAGTAACTTTAGAAAGCCCATGAGTCAAAAAATTTAACTTTTGGAAAAATAAAAAATCTGGTAATTTACTACGTTTCAATAAAAAAAAAAACAATATTAAAAAATATAATTTGTTCAAAGGTCTGTCCCTTTAATATTAAATGTATACTTTTGTATTTTTAAAGATAAGCCTCTTGTTTAAAAAAAGTTTAAAATTTTGACTTAAGGTGTTTCTGAAATAAATTGGCGTAAAATGCTAACTTTTGTAGTTTTTTGTAAAATACATTGTTGGACCTGTAGAAAATTGTGTTGAATAGTATTCATTTATTTATTTCAATAGGTTACATTAGTGACTTAAAATAGCCTTTGGCGGTAATAGAAATTAACGTAAGGAACATAAGGGGAGACTGGACCTTGTATCCCGCCCGTGTTAAATTTGCTATTTTCAGGAATATTTTTCATAGATTGGTAAAAGATACGAAAATGAAACTTTACTCACTTAATTGTTGTCGAATTTACTAGCTACTGACGGTTTTTTTCAATTTAATCTGTTGAAGAAGAAAATAGAAAACAAAATAATGAATAACATAAAACTTTTACAATTTTTTTTCTACGATTTTTGTATATTGCTAATTTATGGAGCATCTGAGAAAGTCATAAAAGTGTGGGTATGTGTGAATGTACAAGATGAATAGCTGGTGAAAATTTTAGCCTTCTAGGTTGAATGGTTTCTGAGAAAAATGTACCTAAATTTTAAAATCTAAATTAACGAGAACAGGCAAAAACAAAAAGGTTATAAAATATCAGGTTTATCCTAAAAAATTAATATGTCGCCAAGAACAAATATTTTTCATATTTTTATAAAATTGCTCGTTTTAGTGCAAAAAGAAATTTAGTTTTTTTTTAAATATCTGCTTCGCTATTTTTAATATTCTCCACTGTTGATGCAGCTTTCTAACCAACAAATACACACCAACAAATACACCAACAAATACATTGTTGGACCTGTAGAAAATTGTGTTGAATAGTATTCATTTTAAAGGCATTGTTAAAGGGAAATTAAACTTGTTTGTGTACATTTTGTTTTTAATTTGTAAATTTGTACATTTTCCCGTAAATTTAGATTTTTAACACTTAAGTACGTTTTTCTCAGAAACCATTTAACCTACTTGACTGAAATTTTTTCCAGTTAATTATCATGTACATGCACATTCACCGACATAGTTTTTACTTCCTCAGGTGCTTAAAAATAAATTAGTAATATGCATAAAACGTAGAAAAAAAATTGTAAAAATGTTATGTTATTCGTTATTCTTTTAAAAACTTTATGGTCCAACAGATTAAGTTGAAAAAAATCAGTAGCTAAAACCACCTTACAACTATAAGTGTGTGAAGTTTCATTTTCTTATCTTTCACCAATCCTATGAAAAATGTACCTAAAAATAGCAAATTTAACATTGGTGAGATTCAAAGTACAGTCTCCCCTAAAGTTATGTCATGGGCTAGCTGGTTGAGATGATCATCCAGTCAATCAGGAAATTTATTGTAAAATGACGCTATTGGTTATTTTAATGTTGGAAGTTTAAAATCGTCGTGAACGGTTTACATAAAAAGAGCACCAAACAAAAGTTTTTAAAGTTTTGACTGGAAGGCACGGATCAACTTAAAATCTCCACTGCTGTTTCAAAGAGCTGGACACCATAAGTCAAGATTAGTCGTAAAATGAATTTGTAAAATAAAATTCTGGAATGGAAGTACAATTTTTATCTTAAATTACGTTGGTTAAGTGCTAAACGTTTTTTACGCAGTTACTCGTCATTCAAGTCATAAATCAATATACCGCACGACTCTTGCCTGGAGGTTGTGAACGTTTTTCAGTAGGTACCTCAGGTGAATATGTAGAACTTTTTAGACAAAAATAATCATGACATAAGAATTGTTAGAAGTATTTTAATACCAGTAAATTTGTTTTAACTACATCAATAATTCTTCTTCTTCGTTTCTTTTGTTCGGTTTACTTCATGTTTCACTTGATTTTCTGTCTGTTGTGTTATTATTTGTCCCCCTAAATTTTGTTTTCATTGTCTTTCTCTTAACGGTCAACTTTTCATGTTTTTTCATTTAACTTTTTCGTCTCATAATCCTTACTAACTTTTTTCATTCTACTCCTTTTCCTTCTTAATCCCTTAAACATTTCTATAACCTTTTCCCTTTTGTTTTATCTATTTTTACAGTTATTCTATTGTTTTTTATCGTCTTCTTTTGAATTTTCTGTAGAAATCTTCCTGTAGTATGCTGTATTACTTTCTAACCGCCATTTCTATTATACTTTTATTTAAACTTCTTCCGTCGCACTTTTCAATTAAGTAAATTCATTTGTTTAAATGTTAACACAAAATAAAATAACAAAAATATTATTTTGCTCATAATTTTATGAAATAATTAGGTTTTAGATCAATATTCACTAATAATTTTTTTCCATTGCTATCTCTGAGACTTAATAATTATTCATAAAAACATTATATTATTCAAAAATGTAATTGTATTAACATTTTTAAATATATATATATATATATATATATATATATATATATCGTTTATTTACGATTTGTTTAAATACGTTAACAATCAACTGACAACACGGTAGCTCTGTCATTGATTATCATAAATTAAAAAAAAATTAATTAAACTTATAATAATATATATGTAAAAGATTGAAGATTATATATAATTATTTATATCAAGCAAACTGACTAAATTTAATATTTTTAAACAAAAAGATTACATTTTAAATGAAAATGAACAAAAACATGTTTAAAGGAAATTTACTATTTTACTTTTGAAATCTTAATCTTTAATACCAAATCTGATTAAGTATAAATTTAAATATTCTCTACCATAAAATATTAATGTCAAAAACTAATGATTCAATTCTCGATAAACTTATAATTTTCATCAATTATTTTTATTACCTGAAAATGATAGAGGAGATACATGATGACATAGAACAAACCATAAAAGTAATAAAATAACCAATAAATAAAACACATTACCATTAAAAATTTTGCTTTCCATAATATTACAATATGAAAATTTTATCTGTTAAACCAGTACTAGGCCTATTTCTATAATAATACGTCTTTAAACCGTTATTTTTAAATAAAATTCAATTAAAAATCAATCATTATATACAATCATGAACGAATAAAACTAATTTAATAATAATTAACGTAAACTATTACAAAATTAAAACTAACTTATAATTAATAATATTATTTATTAATTTTTCAGGTACAATGGATCTCAAGCTGTTTATATAAATGTATTATATTTATTATTTCAACTTATTTTTATAAAATAATGCTTGTTTATATAGTAATTAACATTATCATATTTATAATTCATTGTAATATAATGTTATTTTGGTTTTATATTTTAATTAGGCTCTTTTATTTGTTAATTTTTATTATTTGTTGGAATAGAATATCTTTCATAATAACTTAGTATGAAGCCTGATCTTAAATAAAATTAATACTATATTTTTTTTAGTTCAATAGTTGGATAGTTGATTTGTTAATTAATTTATAAGTTACCAATTAAATTTGAAATTTTCTGGTAGTATTTTCCAACGCTTTTTTATCTCGTATTATCCAGGGTTTATATTATTTAAAATGAATTTTCATTTACTATTTATTTTTCATTCTTTAACTCTCTCCCAGTTTCCATTTTTGTCAAATATAATCTTGGAAATTTATGAAACTCTTATTTTCCAAATTTATTATGATTTGGTTAGGTAAATATCCGGATATTTGGATTTTGTTTAAATATATAATAAAGAAAACTAATAAAATTCTACATAAACAAATAGGGTATTTACTTTGACTCACCAAACTGTAATATATTTATTAAGGGCAGTAGTAATCCCTATCTAACTCAATGCTAACGTTTGTACCTTTTTCTCAAAAACTACTTAAGATAGAACCTTGCGGCTTTTTAAAATTAAAATTCAGGATTTTTTACAGCTTGTTTGTGTGTGGTTTTTTAGTATCTTGTAACCGAACTTTTCTAAAAATGTTCAAAATAAAACCCTTTTTGATTCAATAATTTTTACCTTAAAGTATTTTTTCTCTTCAAATTTTTTGAATATTGAAAATCTACACACACACACACACACACACACACGCACGCACGCGCGCGCGCGCGCACGCGCACACACACACACACACACACACACACACACAAGATCTGATTGTGCTGAACATGCTGTAAAAATTTCACCCCAGTATCTTCAATACTTTTGAGAAAAATGTACATGAAGGTAAAAAATATTAACAACGAGTAAACCGCATTTGAAAACTGACACACAACAAAACTTGATGTCCATCAAAGTTGACAAAAAAACAGGTTAGGTTATAATCAACGTATGAAAAATCAAGTGACCCACTGCCACTGCCATCTTGATAGAGAAAAGAATGTTTTTTACTACAAAAATTAAAATGATAGAAAATAACAGCTCCAGAGTCACATAAAAATCATGGTAAAGACAGAGACATGACAATTTTATAAAAATAGGCAAACTCCAGACGGACATGAAATTTTAAAAAAAATTAATAAAAATATTTCTAGTTGTCATAGAAACATAATTTAGGTACCATTGGAAAGAGGGAATTTTAAACTATAATTGTAGATGATAACCTGAAAATTTATTTTTTTTAAAATTTTATTTATTGCAGCTAAATCTACAATCTATTCTTAAGCAGAATAATGAGTAGATAAGTTATCTTTGTTATGTCATGATCGAAGAAAACCCCCCAATTTAAAATTTATTTAAATTTTTTTTTTCGATTTCTACTTCCCTTAGTATTACCAGGGTTTTCTTGTACGAAATCAGCTATTGATAGAGTAATTATGAGGAAACCTTCAGAAAAATTATTTATCATTAAGAATGATGGTTCTTTTTCATAATTTTCTTATAATATTTTGCTTTCCTATTTACTGGTTTGGGTTCTAGATCATAGATCTCTCATTTTAGTAAACCTACTCACCTTGTCCTATTCACATGGTCTACCCGACTTTTCCTAAAACTAATTCTTTTAATTTTTGCTCCTTATAATTTTAATATCTTGGAATTATACTCATAGTAGATTTTTTTAAATTGTTCAAGAATAATTCTTGAAAAAATAAAATTCTTTTAGATCACAATCAAGCAAACTCTTTAATAATTTATAAAATTTATTAAATATTAATGAATGTTTATTAAATAAACTTTTTATTTGCAAACTATTCACTAAAATAACTATGCAACATGTTAAATTTTGACAAATAATTAGGTAATGCCAAATTCTTTTTGTTTATTTTAAGTCGCAACAACATCTTGGTCATTAGCGATTACATTTGGTTAAAAAACTTGCAATAATTTAACAGATACTAGTCATACATAAATCGAACCCGGGACCCCCACTTAGCAGCTTAAACCACTAAGTCACGATTGTGGCTTTTAATATTCTATTTTTTTAAGAACTTAAACCCTATTATGGATTTTTTATTAACTTTATTCCAAATATCTGTTATTTTTTATAAACATTTTGCATATACAAAAACGGATACATGTTTTTAGTTCATGAAACTGACTGTCATTACATGAGATCTTTCATTAATTTATTTGTAGTACTTTTGTTTTGCAATTATCGTAGTGTTCTCGGTAATACCTGAATAGTTAGTGGTCAGTATTTATATATTATTTTAACAATAGTTTATAACTGTGACATGACAATATGTTCTTTAGAATATCAGAACAATAAGTAATTTTGTTAACAATAGGAACAGACAATAATAGAATAAGTCCACTGAATCCCATTCAATAGATAAAAAGTGCAAACAAATTTATAAATATATTTTATGTGTTGCATCTGACTTTGATGTCAATTTCTATGCATTACAAAATATATTCTACAAAGATTATTTATTTATCAACATTAATACATATTATGCATTAAAATGCATATAATTATTCTGTATTTTCAATAATTACAAGTATACTTTTTTTATATAAATATCCAACTACATGTATGCAAATCAATTCTCTTTACATCTTTTGTGTACTTAACGCTGTAAGTTTATCTCTAACGAATAACTAATAATCTATTCTTTACTTGATTGACATGTTCTAGTTGAACAAATTTTTAAATAGATTCGTATTATTTTTTAATTTGTCCAAATATAACTTCTGTCTAGTTATAACAGACTATACAAAGCGGTTTAATGACAGTTACGTGTTTGTATTTGTTGTGATGTCATTGTATCAATTCTTTTCGTCATGACGTCAGAAATTCAATCATTATTTTATTTAATTTTCCCTTTATAGATAATATTATGTTTTATTTGCGTTTCCCGTTTATTTTTTATTGTTTAATTGGTTTTTTGTTGTAATTGTTAATTGTAATTTTTTTTGATAATTTAGCAAAAAAATTTCTAAATAATTACGATTTTGTAAATGTTTTCAAGTTATATTTGATGACGGTTACTACCCTGCATGATTTAAATCAGGAGTACTTCAAGGTACTGTTCTACCTCTATTCTGTTACACATACACACATACATACACACAGACTGACACACAGACCAATCGCTAAAAACATGTTTTTTGAAAACGTGTAGATCCGGTGAAAACTCGATTTCGAAAAATCAACATGAAAACAATACTTTCCTTCCTATATATTCATATAGGCAAGAGAAAGTAAAAATAATTAATCTGTAATTTTTTCAAAAACTTTATAAATGTGTGAGGTTCAGTGTGAGCTTTTGAGTTTGGGGGCCCTGTTAATAAGTGGTGTTCTCCTAAAAAGAGATAAAGTGATGTAAAATACGAATATATTACTGTTGTACAAAACTAACTGCACAGTTATAGATTAAAATAAAATAAAATGAAAAAGAAACTTAAATTGTTTTCTTCAATTACTTTAGGCCCTAAGTAAACTTATTTTAGTTCATTATTATTTATATATTTTATTGACAAGTTTATATAACTATTTTTTTTTATTGACAAGAAATATTCTTTCTTGATTTACAAAATCTATAAAGTTTTATGTCAGATTATAAAAATTGAAATATGTTTTCTTAAGACACGAGTATAATATAATGTAAACACCCTATGAAAGCTATGTATCATGTTTCTTTTCATATTACATTAACATAATTTATTCAAGTAACGTATCAATAAAATGGAATTAAAACCAACCATTTCTGATTAACTTAAAACTCCCTCTATGTAAAAATAACATTTTATTTCTACATTAACTAATTGTTTGTTTTTTACAAGCATTAAGTAAATGTTATAATTAAATAATTAATTGTTTCAGTGCCGAAAGAATATATAAAAGTTTGATCGAAAGTGCGATTTAATTTGAATAAGGGTGTTCAAAAAGTACTAGCCCTTATTTTGAAAAATTACAGGTGTGGCCTGCCTTTGCTGACCAAAATTTCAACGTTACAAAAAATGCGTTAAAATTAATTTAAAATGGATTTGTATTTTTCACAATATATTTTTCCGGATTTTCAATAGAACTTAAAGTGACTCGTTTAAAACGATCGGTTTATATCAGCTAAGAATATCATAATGTATAAACAGGAAGTTTTAATTAATCAAGAACGTACAAAATACATTTTTCATCTAATCAAATTAATTTTAATCATTTCCCAAGAATACTTTACACAACGAAAAATTATTTACAAAATAAGTTAAACTTTGTTAAATGATGGAGGGTCCGGGAAGAGAGATACAGAACCAAATACATTTAAGTTTAAAATATACCAATTTAAATTAATTATAATATAATTTATACATCGGAAGCTGTAAGCGAGTTAATAATATTTATGAAATTATGCAAGTTTATATACACATTACTTTATATACATAAACTATTAAAACTAAATTAATATTACAATAAATAATGTTACAGTATATCATAAAAATAAATAAAAAAATAAAAATAATAATAAAATTGAAAATATACATCCAATTTTAATCATAAAGTAATTACATTCTATATGTATTAATGCAATCGAGCACATCGTTATTTATTTAATATATGTATGTATATATTCTTTTATATTATTATTTTTATTATTTGTTTTTTATATATATACATATATTTAATAACATAATTTTATCTAATAGCCGATCGCATTGGTTTTTCATTAATTTTACTCATAATGTACTTTCCACATTTTAATTGATTAATTAATAATTAATATACAGTCTTACAGTTAAGTAATTAAACCATAAAAATTAAATAAATTTCTTAATGTTATGTATGAATTATTTAATTATATTATATATTTTTAGAAATGTTTTTATTAAAATAAAAAATATATTAATTAACTCATACATAAAAATTTTAGAAATTTAATTATACTATTAAATAAAGTTTTATACTATTTAACAAAATATATATAATTATATACATATAAATAAAAAAATAATAAAATAAAATAATTAGATGGATTTTCAGTCAGTTCAAAAAAAATTATTTATATATTTTAATTAATTAATTAATAATAACAACAGTTATGACTAGTAATACATAAATAATAATAGTAATAATAATAATAAATTAGTTTAAGGAATACATCTGTTATTTTTAGCGTAGTATTCATTTCATATAGTATTAATAATATTATGCAGTAATAATATATATATTATTTTTCACAGAATTAAAAATAAATATTGGAAGATTTTTTATCAATAAAATTCAATTTCACTGTTATAGAAATAGTTTTTTATATGTTTGGAGTATAATATGAAAAGTTATAAAATCAGTATTGCCAACTGTCATTTTTATTGGTTAAAATGATGAATACAAAAAAAATTTGTTTATAATGTAATTTAATATAACTTTTTTTAAATAATTACAAAATGTTCCTACAGATAAAGATAATTTATTTGTATTCTAAATGATTTTTTTATGTAATATTAAAAAAATTTCTAAATCCGATTTTTAGAAACTCAACATATCATATAATTCGACAAGGCCAAAGAAGTGTTTTCTTTTAAATTTTCAATTGTTTTGCTAATTAATGATAAAAAAGATGATGAATATTGACCGTTGGGAAATATATCAGATCTGATTGAGAATCTAAAGTTTCTGAATTGACAGACGATAGGACAGTTGTGAGATAGATGCATTTTTGAACAATTCCCAGCAAATTGAACCAGAGAAAAACTTGTCAAATTGGAGTAAAATAAGTCACAGAAACGTTCTAAAGTCGGTTAAGTTTACACCGCAATATTTTGAAGAGAGTATTGGCTACTGAAATATTGTTTTACTATCGGCTTCGAAGCCAAGGAATGGTTAACCACACCAAATTCGAAAAAAATGAAAAAGTCAATTGCTTCTCTCACGAAAATAAACCACCTTAGTTTATCAGGTTCTTTTTTTCATTATGTGCTCACACAAAATTTTATTTTCAGTTATAATTATTAAGATATCATATACATTCTTTGACTAAATATTGCAGAAATAAATACAGAACTAATTAAATATTTTTTAAATTTATAGTACAATATGGAGGACTACTGTATTTGGATTGTTTTGTGAAAATAATTTAAAAAAATACAACAGTTCTTTTAAAAAATTAATAACAAAATTTTTTTTTATAAAATTATATTTCATTTTTATTTAAGTATTTTTAAAAAATACATGTTTTAAAGAATAAAATCACTGGTTTATAGATAGATCTTTTATTACTAAACAACCATCCGTAAAACCCGACATTCGCGGTAAACCGATTCTATAAAAAAGGTCGGTTTGGTAAGGCTTAACACTGTATTATACCCTTAATGGTCGTTATATATAGGGAAACTTTAACAGGGAGAATTTAAATAAAATATTGATGTAATATAATGTATTTAAGGAATATTTTTTTCTAATAATAATTTTATTTATTTATATAGAACTTAAATCAAAATTATTTATTCAATATTTTACTTAAATATATAACATACTAAAATATATTTAAATATGAATGTGTTTTAAATATTAAAAAAATGAAAGAATATATTATATTAAAAAAAAAAATTTGTTTTATATTTTTTTAAGTTCGCAATACAATCATTTATATTTTATATTTGAAATATTGAATTTTTTTTGTAACACTTCTTCCAATTTGTTTGAATAATGATTAATAAGATTATATTTATATGTACAGAAGTAATTATTGCTTTTTATTAGCTTTTTTGTTATTTAATTTTTCATTGAATTGTTTTATTTTTATTTAATTAAAAAGAACTAAATTAACCGTTTCATATCCGACGGACTCCCCAGGCGGTCAGGGTAGAAAGCGGCCATTTTTTGTTAAACATAAAAGATATAAATACATTACAGTATAATACTTTTGTGAATTATATATAAATATATATATTATTATATATCATATTATTATTAATATTATTTTTTAGTATTTTTAATACGTAGAACACGGAGGCCCTTCCTTATTCGTACTATTAACATTTTAAAATATTTCAACTACGCGCATTCTGAATCTTACAATTAATTATCATTAAATAACAGTGTATTATTTGTTTTTTTATTATTAATATTATTTTAACTATATTAATAATAAGGATAAATATTACAGTATTAGTTTCAGTCACAGTTATTATATAATTGTATTAGTTTATAATTATACATAAGTAATAGTAATAACAATAATTATAATTATAATAATAACATAATTTATTAACTTATTTTTTTTAGATAAATAAAATCATATTCACTTTTGACATTTTAAAAATAATACATTTCATATTTTGAAAAATTATTATTATTATTATTATTATTTATATAATTATTATTACTATTAGTATATATTTCAGTTCATTGTAGTTTTTGGGGAGTTTGTTTTTTTTGTTCTTACGAGACAGTATTTTGTATCACCATTTTCTTAGTAGTAATTGGCATTGCTAAATTATTTGTGTTAACGCCCTCTTGCCCATCGCAGTAATGCATCCGCCAGGATATCCAAATGTGCTTTTGTCTGAAAAAAAAAAAAAAAATTATAAAAATTATTTCAAAATACAGTAATATACTTTTCACGGTTGATGAGCTCTGTTGTTCCACACGTTTAGACCAATCAGAATGTTTTCCAGCGTTGCCAGATTGTAACTGACAAAAATTACGCGCGCATGCGTATAAGAGCCGTAATAGTTTACTCTCGTCTTGCTTCTCGTAATGAACACATCGATTATAGAGCGCGTTAACATGCAATACTTTATAATATAATCAGCTGATTGTATGTTTGTTGTTGTTGTTTAGGACATCAGCTGAAAAGCTGGTTTGAACCTGTAGAGGTTTCACTAAGTAAAACGAGGAGTAAGGTGGTTTACCTTTGCCTTCCTCACTGAATGGAAAAGTTCGCTTATCAGCATGCCGGGCCCTCTGAAAAGCACATATGTTCCACTCTGAAAATGACACCTTCACTTCATTCACCACAGGGTCTGGCTGTATAATGAAATTCATTACTTTCAGAAGAGATAACTCTGATTAGTGTCTTTTACACCTCTACCTCTTCTGTTCTTAATAGATTCAGTCATTTAATTGGCTGACCATATGATAAGAAACAGAACTATTTATTTTACCCCTGCAACGAACAGATTTAGAGTAAATAATTTGACTCTCCGCCTGTCTGTTATGGACAGGATTGGATGTTTATAGGTTATAAATGTTGTTAAAAGACCAAAAAAATGGCCGACGAAATATTTAACAGAGCTACAAGAGCAAGTGTTGGCAACGTTGCTGGCAAGTCATTGGCTAGCTATAAAGTGGGTGGGGCAATGCATACGTTCAGAGCTCATCAGCCTTGAAAAATAGTGTAGTAATCGGATACAGTGACTTCCTAGCGATCGGCTAGTTTCGGCCACTGTAAGCGATAGTCACTGTAATCGATGGTCTTTTCTTGTAGCAAAGGTCCACTTACGGTCATATTGTTCACCCGTTGCGAAGTAAACCACTTAAAGGGGATACTGTACTTTGTATCCCGCCAATGTTAAATTTGCTACTTTTAGATCCATTTTTCATAGGGTTGGTAAAAGATAGGGAAATTAAACTTCATACACTATAGGTGTCGGATTTCTTCTCGAGCTACTGACATTTTTTCAATTTTATCTTTGGACAGTAGGGCCTGCCATTTTTTTTAAATTACGAATAATATAAAATTTTTATAAATTGATTTCTACGTTTTTTGCGTATTACTAATTTTTGGAGCACCTGAGGAAGTCATAAAAATGTTGATATATGTGGATCAACAAGATAATTAACTGGTAAAAATTTCAGCCTAGTAGGTTTATTGGTGTCAGAAAAGTGTATCTAGTGTTAAAAATCTAAATTTACGGGAAAACACAAGAAACAAGAAGGCACAAATCAAAAACAAAATTTACACAAATAAGTAAATTTCCCATCAACAGTTGTTTAGAAAGCTGAACCAACAACTGAGAATACAAAAAACAGTAATGCAGATATTTCAAAAACTAAAATTGTCTTTGCGCTAAAACGAGCAGTACAAAATTGTGAAAAATATATTTGTAAACTTGATAAAAACTTAATTTTTTCGTAAAAAATTTTTTTTTTGCCGTAAATTAATGTTTTTCTAGTAGATCTAGGCCTAAACTATTGAAAAACATAAAAAACAAAAAAATCGAAATTTTGAGTTTAAACCATCGGGCCAGCTCCCTTTAAAAGAGCTTTCTCTACGTTGTTTATTTGACTAAGTCCACGTCTGTTCGATTTCTCTTTAGCTTCATCAAAACTATTCTGAATTTTTTCCAAATTAAGATTGTTGTGGAATGTCCAACCCATGCAACATCCTCTTTCGTTTCACCATTTCCAAACACCAGATAATGTAAACACACGGACACACACAGATCAATCAAACTAAAAACTAAAACTTGTCTTTACTTTTTCTTGCCTGTAATTATATGGTCAGCCAATTAAATGACTGAATCATTTAAGAACAGAAGAGGTAGATGTGTAAAAGATACTAATCAGAGTTATCGCCTCTGAAAGTAATAAATTTTATTATACAGCCGGACCCAGTGTGGTTTTAGGCCGGGAAGAGGTACAACTGATCAAATTTTTGCAATACGCCAACTCATGGAAAAATGTACTGAATACGGTGTAGACTTACACATGCTATTCATAGATTTCAAGCAAGCATTTGACTCTGTGATAATTAATAATCTGTTAAAAGCGCTGGAGAGTTTCGGTTTCCCTGGAAAACTCATAAGATTGACGTCTGTGATTTTGACAAATAATAATGCCAAAGTACTCATTGGAGGAAAAACGAGCAGAGCATTCCAAATTGACCAAGGAGTAAGGCAAGGCGACGCACTATCAGCACTACTTTTCAATCTAGCTCTGCAGAAAGTAGTTCAAAAGCTAAATCTCACAGGGAATATCATCTTCAAATCCAGTCAAGGACTAGCCTATGCGGATGACATAGTATTGGTGGCTCGTAGTGCAGCAGCTCTAAAAGAAATGTTTCTCACACTTGAAAAGGAGGGGCTAGGGATAGGACTTGGAATCAACAACAACAAAACCAAGTACATGAAAGTGACTCGATCTCTGGCGAGGAGAACGGCTGAAGATTTTGAAGCAGGCAGATATAAATTCGAAAGTGTAGAAAAGTTTATTTACCTTGGTACTGAGCTCAATGTGAATAACAACCTCAGTAATGAAATAAGGAAGAGAATTGATCAGGGTAACAGAGCCTACTATGCAAACATAAATTTAATAAAATCTAGGCTTGTATCAAGATGTACAAAGAAGAAAATATATCAAACACTAATAAGGCCGATAGTGACATATGGCTGTGAAGCATGGGTTCTTGGCTCTCGGAACGTTAACGCATTGAGGATTTTTGAAAGAAAGATTTTGAGAAGAATTCATGGTCCAATATATGACGAAGGCGAATGGAGAATAAGAACCAATGCAGAAATCAACACCATTTTACAAGGAAAAGATATAGTACGGTATATAAAGTCTAGACGAATCAGCTGGCTGGGACATGTGCACAGGATGGAACAGGACAGGATGCAGAGACAGATGCTTGTTGGGAGAATGGAGGGAACGAGGAGGAGGGGTCGCCCTAGAACACGCTGGCTGCAGGATGTGGAAAAGGATCTGACGAGCTTGGGGGTGGGGAACTGGAGGAGACGGGCAGGTCAGAGGGATGAATGGAGGCGCATTGTTGAGGAGGCCAAGGTCCACGTAGGGCTGTAGCGCTTCGTAAGTAAGTAGTAGCAGTAGCCGGACCCAGTGGTGAATGAAGTGAAGGTGTCATTTGAAAATATGTGCTTTTCAGAGGGCCCGGCATGCTGATAAACATACTTTTCCGCTCAGTGAGGAAGGCACTGGTGAACCACATCACTCCTCGTTTTACTTAGTAAAACGTCTGCAGGGTCAAACCAGCCTTTTGGCTGATGACCTAAACAAAAACAATATGAATATATAGGAAGGAAAGTATTGTTTACTTGTCGATTTTTCGAAATCGAGTTTTCACCGGATCTACACGTTTCCAGACCTCCTGAACCCAAAAAACATGCTTTTAGCAATTGGTCTGTGAGTGTGTGTGTGTGTGTGTGAACAGAATATTTCAAGAACGGAACATCTTACAAACTTGACACTTGAAACTTTAGTTACATACCACTACCCAACACGAACATTTTCATCAAAATCAGTCAACCGGAAGTAGTAGTTTAATCGTGTAATTTTTCACTTTTTTGCGATTTTCTCAAAAACAGGTTCTACGAATTTTTTTAAAAATCGCCTGATTCACTAAATTTTTTTATGCATAATTTTTTATGTACAAGATAGGGTAGGCACCATGTCTGCTGAAATTCTTGGAGAGGCTGTTTTCACGTAAAAATATTGTTTTTTTAAGATTGCAGCTTTAATATGCATTATAGCGCAAAAATTTATATAATAAAAGTTGTAGAGAATTTAAAATCCAACAACTTTCATTTCAAACATTTTTTGTATAACGATTAGTTTAGCGGTAATTAGCGATGTTTTTGTTTTTTCTCACAAAACGCGTAAAAAATCGATTTTTTTAAAGATTTCAGCCTTAGTATGCATTTTACGGCAAAAAGTATATAATCAAATGTATAGGAAATTAAAAGATCTACGACTTTAGTTTGGAAAATTTTTCTCTGCAGCATCTAGTTTAGCGTGAAAGAGTGATTTTCAGTATTTTTAAGCCAAACTGAGGTTAATTTTCATTTTGTGTCTTTCACTTATGATTAAAATTAGGTTGTGTTTTTTGAAGTTAGTTTTTTGTTTATTTCTAATGTTTTATTACTAATATCAGGTTATATTTTTCATTATTTGTGTTTTCAAGAGAAAGTCGTGGGAGTGTATTACACCAGATTTGTTTGAGTTCAGGGGGTCTGAAAACATGAAAAGTCGATTTCGAAAAATTGACATGTAAACAATATTTTCCTTCCTATATATTCATACAGCCAAGAGACAGCAATAATTAGCTGTATTAAAGTAACGAATACGTTTCTTTTTGGGGAAAACATACACAGATTTTCAATATAGTAATTTCATTAGACGGGTTTTTGTGCGTTTCTAAAAGATGTGATGGTATATTTATACCTTACTTGATAAGAAAAAGAATGAGAAAGTCTTCGAAGAGTAAAGACAGATAGACTGAGAAAATCGGTGGATATGTGTGTGAGTTAGTATGAGTGCGCGCGCGTCTGTGCATGCATCGAATGAGTAGTAATAAAAGAGTGCGCGCAAAATTTCATTTCGAAAATTGAATTCTTCCGGAAATTACTAGGGTAAAAAAAACTGGCTGACAGACAGAAAGACAAATACGTATACGAAATGAACATCTATATTTTCGATTCCAACTTACATTATTTTTTTTTGCAAAATTGTAGCAGAAGTAAAGACAGAGAGAGAGAGAGAGAGAAAGGTATTGAATATTTGCATTTCTAAAATTAATAATAATAAATTATTTATGTAACGGGTGATTCAAAAAGAGCGCCGGTTTTTAAACGGCTGGTAAAGTTTTGTTTATCGGTTGGCAACATTGTTAGACCTCATTTCTATTTCGGAGAACATTCCGATTGACGATTCAGTTGTAGTTTCTCTTGTTCGCAGTGTAGTACTCTCGCAGTCTGTGTCTAACCATGGAGAAGTTTACTATTGCACAACGAGTGTTAATCGTCAAAACATTTTACCAGAGTGGAGAGAGCTATGCGGCTACTGTCAGGCGACTTCGCGGTACTCTAGGACGTAATGAAGCACCGAATGAATCAACAGTTCGCAGGCTCATGAAAAAGTTTTTTGAGACGGGTTCAACACTTGACCTTAAAAGTTCTGGACGTCGTCGTTCTGGCCGAACTGAGCAGAACGTTGCGTTGGTTCGTGACAGTGTGGCTGTTAGCCCAGCAAAATCAATACGTCACCGTTCTCAACAATTGGGTTTACGATGTTCTTCTGTACGGAGAATTCTTCGGTACGATCTCCAATATCACCCGTATAAAATTCAGTTTCTGCACGAGAAACAATGTTGTTGCTCCGTGAACGGTTCCAGGATCGCATCATTTCTCGTAATTCGGACCATCAATGGCTACCAAGGTCGTGTGACTTGACGCCTTGTGACTTTCATCTTTGGGGTTATCTGAAGTCACTGGTGTATGCCAATAAACCCCGAAACATCAATGACTTGAAGGAGGAAATTCGACGGGTTATCGGGAAAATGGAAGTCGAAACTTGTCGTGCAGTAATATCCAATTTCATGGACAGAGTTGATGCGTGCCAGCGCAGTAGAGGAGGACACATGCATGACATCATTTTTCATACATGAAATCGGAAGGTAAGATGAACTTGCTGATGTATTTATTTTCAGTTTTTCAATAAAATAAATCTCTTAATTTGATATATCAAAACCGGCGCTCTTTTTGAATCACCCTATATTTAATATTTATTACCAATATTTTAAGTACATTCAATTTGTTGAAATAAGATAATTTTATGCCTTCTTTTAAAATTGAATAATTTTATCATCCAAAAAATGTGTGTTCTAAAACCCTTTAAAACACCCAGACTATTGCCAACAAAATATTTTGCTCACCTCGATCACTCTTCTCGGATATATTTTGTTTATATGTAAAAAAACGACCTTCGGAAAACTAAAAAATCTGGTGTGAAACGCTCACACAACTTTCTCTTGCCAATGCAAATAATGAACAATATAATCTAACATTAGTAATAAAACATTAGAAATAAACAAAAAAACTAACCTCATTAAATATAACCTAATTTTAATCATGAGTGAAAGACGCAAAATGAAAATTTACCTCAGTTTGGCTTAAAATTAGGGTAAATTACTCTTTCACGCTAAACTAGGCTCTGTAGAGAAAAACGCTCATAATAAAAGTTGTAGATCTTTTAATTTCCTATAAATTTGATTATACTTTTTTGTTATAAAATGCATACTAAGGCTGAAAAAATAGATTTTTACACGTTTTCGAGAGAAAAAAACAGAAAATCGCCAATTACTGCTAAACTAAGCGTTATACAAAAAAATATTTGAAATTCAAGTTGTAGGATTTTAAATTGTCTACAACTTTAAAAGCATTAGAAAGCATTAAAGCATTAGCAAATTACAAAACCTACAACTTTTATTTCGAACAATTATTTCTACAGAGCCTAGTTTAGCGTCAATTAGTTATTTCGTGTTTTTTACTTTCTCTTGCCTATATGAATATATAGGAAGGAAAGTAGGCTATTGTTTTCATGTCGATTTTTCGAAATCGACTTTTCACCGGATCTACACGTTTTCAGACCCCTTGAACCCCAAAAACATATTTTTAGCGATTGGTCTGTGTGTGTGTGAACAGAATATTTCAAGAACGGAACATTGTACGAACTTGAAACTTAAGTTACATACCACCACCAGAAGTAGTTTTCATCAAAATCGGTCGACCGGAAGTAGTAGTTTATTCGTGTAATTTTTTACTTTTTTGCGACTTTCTCAAAAACTTGTCCTACGATTTTTTTTAAATCGTATGGTTTACTAATTTTTTTATGCTCTACAAGATAGAGTAGGTGCCATGTTTGCTGAAATTCTTGGTAAGGCTGTTTTCACGTAAAAAATTGTTTTTTAAGATTACGGCTTTAATATGCATTTTAACGAAAAAATTCTATAATACAAGTAGTAGAGAATTTAAAATCCTACAATTTTTTTCAAACATTTTTTTGTATAACGCTTAGTTCAGCGGAAATTAGCGATTTTCTGTTTTTATGCTCACGAAAACGTGTGAAAAAAAATCGTTTTTTTTAAGATTTCGGCCTTAGTATCCATTTTACGACAAAAGTGTATATAATCAAATTTATAGGAAATTAAAAGGTCTACAACTTTTGGTTAGAGCATTTACTCTACAGAGCCTAGTTTAGTGTGAAAGAGTGATTTTTAGTATTTTTAAGCCAAACTGAGGTTGATTTTCATTTTGTGTCTTTCACTAATAATTAAAATATAGTTATGGTTTTTAAGGTTATTTTTTTGTTTATTTCTAATGTTTTATTACTAATATTAGGTTATATTGGTCATTATTTGAATTGGCAAGAGACAGTTGTGTGAGTGTTTCACACCAGATTTTTTAATTAAACAAAGGTTGATCTTCATTTTGTGTCAGTCAGTCATGATTAAAATTAGGCTGTTGTTGTCAGGGGAAAGGCTGGTTTGAGCCTCTAGAGGATTTACTTAGTAAAACGAGTAAGGTGGTTTACCATTGCCTTCCTCACTGAGTGGAAAAGTATGCTTATCAGCTTGCCAGGCTCTCTGGAAAGCATCTGATTTTCACCCTGCAAATGATGAATTAACTTCATTCATCACAGGGTCTGGCTGTACAATGAAGATCATTATTTTCAAAGGAGATAACTGTATTTAGTGTCTTTTACACCTCACCTCTTCTGTTTTTAAATACTTCAGTCATATAATTGGCTGACCATGTGAAATTAAACAGAACAAATTTTGTAACCCTGGAACTAGCAGATCGAGCACAAATAATTTAACACTTCACCTGCCTGTTATTGGTATAAAATTAAATTATGTGTCACCGACACCCCTTCTAATTAATCATTTACTGTGCCGGCCTTCAATAGTTTTCCCGGAATTTGTCGGCGCACCGACAAACCTTTCGGCTCCGCACCGACAGAGGCCTATGTCATCAAGGCCGAGCCAGTAGCCGCCCTCTACCACAGCGCTCTCGGCAACTACATAAAGAGCGCTGCACTGAGCAGCGATTCAATTCCGATCCAGACACAGAGCGATTCACTTCCGATCAAGACAGAAGAAGACGAGCACAGCCGAGACCGGACGCACCATCCCTGGTCTACGCTACCGGTGGCGGACGCTACATACCCGCACCGGTCAGGCTTCGCCGGCCCGGAGAGAGCCGCCTCCGCCGCGCTATCTGAAGATGGCCTACGCCGACCCGACATTGCGGGGCTCTGGGGGTCACCACTGTAACGCTGCAGTGGGGACCCAACTGCTGCTGAGGGAAGGCTAGGTCTGAACCCGGTAGCTGAGCCGTCACTCTTCGGGCTCCGCTTCCGTCACGACCGACGCTTCCTCTCCAAGACGACCACCGCTTAAACGGCCCTTTTCAGGGCCACCAAACAAATAAGGTTTGCCACTTAATGTCGCCATCCGGTGACATATGTTATTTATTTTACGGTGTTCACTTATGATTTAACATACTAAAGTTCAGCCGTCGTTAGTTTGCTCCTAGTGTCAACAAACCAAAGCAAGCTACTACAGGGTGCACGCTAGGGCCCACGACTTTATGAATGTCGTATTCCTATTAAGTTAACTATGTTTTAAATTATAAATACCGTGCGTTCGGAAAGTCGCTGTGCACTGGAATTGTGACTATGGATTTATGAAAATATGTATAAAGAAATGACTAAGCATTTTGGAAAAAAATTTATTCAATACCTTAATTACATTGTTAAACCGTGATTGCATTGTTTATAGAAGGTGTTCGAAATGACCTCCATTGGCATCAATACAGCATTGCACTCGTTTCATTTTGTTTGCAAACACCTTTCGCAACTGTATAAAACGTTATGCAACGTGTTTGGTGAACGAATAATTTCAAAGAATTTGTGGCCTGCAAGATCTCCTGATCTGACTCCCCCCGATTTCTTTTTATGGGGTGCGGCGAAACAAACTGTGTATCGGAACAGACCACACACGATTGACGAACTTAAAGCCGCAATAACGGCATACATTCAAGGAATCACTGTTCTTCAGTTGCGAAAGGTGTTTGCAAACAAAATGAAACGAGTGCAATGCTGTATTGATGCCAATGGAGGTCATTTCGAACACCTTCTATAAACAATGTAATCACGGTTTAACAATGTAATTAAGGTATTGAATAAATTTTTTTCCAAAATGCTTAGTCATTTCTTTATACATATTTTCATAAATCCATAGTCACAATTCCAGTGCACAGCGACTTTCCGAACGCACGTTACTTTAAGTAAGCTACTTAAAACATCAGTCATGATATGATGTAGCCCTAACAATTTCATTTATGAAAATACTTTTAAAAGTATTTTGTATTTTTTAAATACTTTTGAAAGTATTTTGTTGTTACTTTTTAATCAGCGTGTACTCGATTTTATATAATGCGCATGCTCAGTGACGTCATTTTTTGTTTACATTAGGAGCAAACTAAGAGAGGCTGGACTTTACGTTATATGTTTTATTTATTTACATTGGCAAGAAAAATTCGTATGAGTGTTTCACATTAATTTTTTTTATAGTACACAATAAGACCTTATAAAGAGATTGAACATTGCATGAAACAAACTTTTGAACTCCTGACATTTTATTAAACTATTGAAACATAATCACCCACGTTCATTACTTCGTTCTATACGTTTCACATCAAACAAAATACAAATCAATTTTGATATATAATTAATTTTACTGTATTTTATATTCATAATTGTAATACTTTTTTTATAGTATCTTAATTTTATTTTATTCCTAGATAGTATTTTTTATTATGTTTTTATATTATAATGAAAGGATGAGTTACTAACGTCATTTTCATAGTTTATTTATATAAATTATTTGTAATTTTGAACTCTGAACTTTGTTTGTGATACAACATCAAAGAAATACCGCAGGCTATGTGTCCTAAATGTCTCTTACACCATCTGCACTTTTATATTATTAAAAACCAACCAATTATTAACTTAGTTGAATTTAAATTGCTTGAAATATATTAAAAAAATAAATAAATGTGTCATTTTAATAGTTTAGCTTAATACATAGATAAATGAAATCTAAGGATAGTATTATCTACTTTGATCTATACAAAACTTTAGAGGCCGTTAATGAGACCAGTTAATCACATTTTTAATAAACTGACATATATTTCTTAATTTTTTTTTTTTTTGGTTTAACGTCCGACTGTTCTGCAATTACTGCTAATGCAGACGATGAAGAATGAAATGATATTTTGTAACGTATGAAAATATGCCGTGCCTGAATGAGATTCGAACCCAGGACCACATGATTAGAGGCGAGGACGTTACCAACTACGCCAATGCGGCCGGCTATATTTCTTAAGGTTGCAAGGAGTCTCTATTAAGATAACATTGATATTAAAACTTTGATATTAAAATTTTTATCATTCAAGTTTAAAATATTTACCTTAATTTTTTTTTCATCGTTCGTAACCAAGGGGTACAATTAAATTTACTTATATATGAAGCTAATTTATTTATTTTATTTTATTAAGTTTTATTAAGTTTTATTTTAATCTACGGCATATTTTTATTTTCCGTACTTTACAAATTATTAATTAATCTAAATTATTTTTTCACAAATTTATAGCAAATTGCAATGAATTTAACCTTGTATGTTTACAGTAGATGTTCGAAGTGATTTCCTGCAACTTCAATACAGATACGAATTTGTTTCATGACATTTGCAGCAACTTTTCTTAAAGTCTGTTCAATAATGCTTGAAATCGCACTTGTAATGTTAGTTTTGTAATTCATCGATCGTATGAGGGTTGTTTTTGTAAACTTCACCTTTTAAAGAACCCCTTAGGAAAAAGTCTGCTGGTGTAAGATCTGGGGATCTCGGCGGCCACAAATCTTTCGGTACTAAGCGGTGATTATAAAATTCCGTAGCATTGCTAGCGTTTCATTTGCAGTATGACATGTAGCGTTGTCCTGTTGAAACCAACAATTTCGGTAGTCCAAATTCAACAAGGAAATGAACTGTGGGATTAAATTACTATAAACTACACTGTCTACAATACTGTCAAAAATAACGGCCCTATTATACGGCGGCGGGAAATTGTACGCCAAACACCAATTTTACATGAGTGCAATGCTTTTTCATGGAAAGCATGAGGATTTGTTGCACTCCATATTCTACAGTTCTGATTATTCACATAGCCATCTAAATGAAACCAAGCCTCATCACTAAAATAAAAATGATCCAACAATTGAATACCACTTTCTTCAACCAAAGATCGAAACCACCGACAATATTGTAATCGTTTCTGATGGTCTGTAGCTTTCAGTTCATGAATAACGCCAACGCGATATGGATGCAAATAAAACTTTTTCGTAGCTCTGAAAACAGTAGTTACTGTTAGCCCAGCTTGCGATGGTAATCTTCTAAGCGATTTTTTAGGTGATTGAGTCAAACGATTTTTCAAAGTTTCGAGAACTTCCGCGGTTAACTTCGTTGGCTGGCGAGGTGGTTTCTCATCGAGTACACTCCCAGTTCTACGGAATTTATTTATCAATCGCAATATTGACGATTTATTCAGAACGGCCAAACGGGAAAATTTCAACTGAAACTTATTTTGCACACATTTGTAAGATTTATTCGCTATGTAAGTCTCTACAATAAACACGCGTTCTTCCTTGGAAAAAACCATTGCTGACACAATATAACGAAACGACTGCTATCACCACACTAATGCTTGACTGGAACATTTTAACTGTCCTAGGTAGTAGGTCTTGAGTAGGCCTACACTGTTGCCAACATACCGATTGGGGGACAAAAAATTTACCGATGTATTACTTCTATCTTCTTATAATCAGGGTTGCGTCCTTAATAAAACACCCGTTAGAATCTAATATAAAACACCAATGAGGACCTGGTGATTTCCAAAATTAAAAGAAGTGCATAGGGTTTTATATAGGGTTTTTAAAGAAGGGCATACACCATTTTTATTATCTTTGTTATTAGAAGACAGACATTTTAAATATTGTCTTTATTGGCTAATTTTCTTAGTTTTTCTTTATTTTTAGTTGATTTAAAGTCACATCAACAGCTTGGTCATCAGCTACTGCAGTGATTTTTGGTACTGTAATGGTGGGTTTTAATTTCGTTAAAATTTCCAGATCTTGACTGGAAATCAAACCCGGGAACTTACGCTTTATAGGCTAGCGCGTTAGTCATTACGCCACGAAGGCGGCCAGATTTTCTTAGTATATGACCTAATTTAATAACATTGAGATAATCTACTTACAGATAATTGAAGCTTTAATTGCACGTTGTGGTAATTCTAATTCATTATACAATTAATTGAAAATTGATCAACAAAACAAGATAGAGACAATAAAGATAAGAAATAAGATATCTTCGATTAGATTGAAGATTGAGTGTATACATAATAGAGAAGGTGTAACTGAATATTCCTAATTTGAAGTCGAGGAATCTATTTAAATACAGTTAAGACCCTTGGGAATGTATTCATGTAATTACTTTCAAATCCCCTGTCATGTATATTGAAATATTTTAAAAGTGTTAAAATTAATATCCGAAATAAAAAAGTAAAGCATAACATTTTTTTAATAAAATCTCATTTTTTAGTTTTTTGAGAAAAAAATTTAACCACTAACTTTCTAAAAAACTTAATTTTTAAATTAGGCACATAGTCTTAAGGGGACGGGGCACGTTAGGAACATTTTCTCAAAAACTATTCGGTCTATCACAGTCAAATTTTTTACAACGGTTAATTAATATGTTTTACACTCTGGGAGTTTTTTCACACAAATATCATCAATAGATCCTGAGAAAAAAAATTCCTCAACGTAGATTGAAATTTTTAAAAAATCGTCTTCTACCTTTAAAAAATACATTAAAATTTGTTTTATGACTTTGAAAAAACTCCCAACATGTAAAGCTATTGTAAGAATCTGCTGGCTAAGTTTAAAGTAAATTGATCCAGCAGTTTTTGAGAAAATGTTCCTAACGTGTCAAAAAATGTAATATCCGGGAAACGCGAAAAACGAAAACAAACACTATATTTTACTATATTATAGAACTATATACAGAAACACTATGTTTTCGAATGCTAGCAAGTAGCTGGCATTCCCAACTTAGACAACAGAAATTATTATAGAATTTAAAAAAAATCAAAAATTTATCTTATTCGGTTCAAAAATTATAATATATTAAGCGGTGTTTGTTTTCTTTGATGGTCTCCTCGAAATTTGGTGAAATTTCTGATGTAGCAGTAAAAACAAATAAATAAATATAATTTTGCTTCCTATACCCATAAGTTATATATCAAACTGTTCAGAATGAGTTGAATTTTCATTTAAAAAAAATAAAAAAATATTGAAAAAATGTTTTTGCTTGCCTTGTCACATTTACCCATTGTAGACTGAATTAGTTTCATGTCACAGTCGCAATTAATTATGAATTGAGGTAAACAATTGTTTTCTTATAAAAATATATTTTCCTGGATAGAAAACTGTTTTTAAAGGCTCAGAATCCACGAAAATGTCAAAAAAATTCTCTTCATATTTTCTCAATAATAATGGAAGCTGATCTTATTTAGTCTGGAGTATACGGATAAATCCAAAAATTTCTGAATAAGAGGAGAAAACAAATCTACATGTAGGCCAACAAAAATTTTTTAAAGAAATATTTTGATTGAATCAGATGAATGTAATACAAATAAGTGGTAACGAATAGTGTAATGACTGATAAGGAACACTGATCTTGTGGCAGCCAGGAAACACTAGCGGGCAGTGATATTATCAACCCAGCTTCCACAGGGACAAATTTTCTAGAATATTTAAACATTTTTGAATAACTTTTATGACTATTAAGGCAAAGTTTAGTCAAAATCTTTTTACTTTCTCTTGCCTATATGAATATATAGGAAGGAAAGTATTGTTTTCATGTCGATTTTTCGAAATTGAGTTTTCACCGGATCTATATGTTTTCAGACCCCCTGAACCCAAAAAACATGTTTTTAGCGATTGGTCTGTGTGTGTGTGTGTGTGTGTGTGTGTGTGTGCGTGCGTGCGAGCGTGCGTGCGTGCGTGCGTGCGTGCGTGCGTGTGTGTGTGTGTGTGTGTGTGTGTGTGTGTGTGTGTGTGTGTGTGTGTGTGTGTGTGTGTGTGTGTGTGTGTGAACAAAATATCTCCAGAACGGAACATCGTACGAACTTGAAACTTGAAACTTAAGTTACATATCACTACCGGACCCGACACGAACATTTCCATCAAAATCGGTCAACCGGAAGTAGTAGTTTATTCGTATAATTTTTCAGTTTTTTGCGATTTTCTCAAAAACTGGTCCTACGATTTTTTTTAAAATCGCCTATTTTACTCAATTTTTTATTCTCTACAAGATAGGGTAGGCGCCATGTTTGCTGAAATTCTCGGTGAGGCTGTTTTCACGTAAAAACGTTGTTTTTTTAAGATTACGGCTTTAATATAAATTTTAGCGCAAAAACTTAGACTATATAATGAAAGTTGTAGAGAATTTAAAAACCTACAACTTCTGTTTCAAACATTTTTTTGTATAACGCTTAGTTTAGCGGTAACTTGCGATTTTCTGTTTTTTTCTCACGAAAACGTGTGAAAAATTGATTTTTTAAAGATTTCGGCCTTAGAATGCATTTTACGACAAAAGTGTATATTATTAATATTATAGGAAATTAAAGGATGTACAACTTTTATTTAAAGCATTTTTCTCTACAGAGCCTAGTTTAGAGAGAAAGGGTGATTTTCCGTATTTCTAAGCCAAACTGAGGTTGATTTTCATTTTGCGTCTTTCACTCATGATTAAAATTAGGTTATGTTTATTGAGGTTAGTTTTTTGTTTATTTCTAATGTTTTATTACTAATATTAGGTTTATTGTTAATTATTTCTATTGGTAAGAGAAAGTTGTACGAGTGTTTCACACCAGATTTTTTGATTTAATTTTTATGTGTGTAGATATTTCCGCTAAATGAGACCATAACCATTCAAAACCGTTTGCGAAGCTATCCGATAAACGAGCCTTTTTCCGATAAAGACT
The DNA here is from genome assembly GCA_035578175.1 of Catonia carolina. Classification (NCBI taxonomy): domain Eukaryota; kingdom Metazoa; phylum Arthropoda; class Insecta; order Hemiptera; family Achilidae; genus Catonia; species Catonia carolina. The sequence goes on along the minus strand of JAQMRL010000010.1, from coordinate 27,111,901 downwards.
TTTTGACGTATTTAATATCCGTCAATAGTCCGCAATGGTTTAAAATTCAAGAGATTCCTGTAATTGTCATGACATACAGAGGAGGTTAATATCCCAGTTTATAAAGGTGAAAATTTTCTGGAATATTTAGATATTTTGGCACAATTTTGATTAATATTAAGACAAATTTTCATTAAATTATTTTTTGATTTAATTTCTAAATGTGCAGATATATCCTCCAAATAACCAAAACAATTCGAAACCGTATGCGGATATCGGCAAAATTCCCTCTGGGAAAGATTTTTTGGCGGATATATCCGTCAATAGTTAGTGAAAGGTTAACTTTCTTGAAATATAGTTTAAAAAAAGGTGCAACAAGTTTTATGTTGAATATTATTTAGTATATACTATATCGGATTTGTAATTTATAAAGAATTCAAGAAAATTAAAAAAAAAATGGAGTAAAATAAGGAAACGATCGCCTCCATGTCGTAGTGATTAACATGCTAGCCTACAAAGTGGAAGGTTCCGGGTTCGATTCCTGGCAAAGATCTGAAAATTTTAACTCGTTGAAACCAATCGTTACAGTACCTGCCAAAACCCACAGTAGTCGCTAATGACCATTCTGTCGATGTGAATTTAAATGTTGTTTAGGTCATCAGCCGAAAGGCTGCTTTGAACCTGTAGAAGTTTAACTAAGTAAAACGAAGAGTGAGGTGCTTTACGATTGCCTTCCTCATTGAATGGAAAAATACGCTTATCAGCATGCTGAGCCCTCTAAAAAGCACATATTTTCCACTCTGCAAATGACACCTTCACTTCATTCACCACAGGGTCTGGCTGTATAATGAAATTCATTACTTTCAGAGGAGATAACTCTGATTAGTGTATTTTACACCTCTACCTCTTCTGTTCTTAAATGATTCAGTCATTTAGTTGGCTGACCATATAATAAGAAACAGAACTATTTATTTTAGGCCTGCAACGAACAGATTGAGTGTAAATAATTTGACACTCCACCTGTCTGTTATGGGCAGAGTGATTTTAAATAAAAAAGGTGACCGCCTCCGTAGAGTGGTGGTAGCGCGCTAGCCTACCACGCGGAAATCCCAGATTCGATTCCCGGCCAGAGTCTGGAAATTTCCAAAAAAAGTCAAAATCCACTTTTTTTGATATATTAACCATGGTAGTCGCTAATAACCAAGCAGTTGATGCGACTTAAAATAAATAACAGAAAAAGGTAACGTAGCCTATTGGACCGGATCTAGTAGAATGTAGATAATAAATTACGTAAGTTACGGACTTCCAAGAAGAGTAAAGAGTGGAGAGCAGTTGTGAGGAAGAAAGAATAGCCTAAAGTGAAAGATTGCAGAGAATGTAATTACTTTTGATTGTCTTTTACAACAGGAGTGGAATTTCTGCACCTCGTGAAATTAGATTACTTAACACTCGTAATAAATTAAATGCAATTACACCTAGGATAAATGAAGTTATACTGCAATTGTTTTTACATTTCTTGCTCCTAAGCTATTTAACCAGTTGTCTGCAAAAGTAATATCTTCTAATTTTAATTATATTAAAATAAAACTTTGTTATTTTCCATAAAGAATGTTAAATATTTGTTTAAATTATCATTGTTCCTTCTTCTAACTTTGATAGGTTTAGGTATTACTGATTGCTTGTATGTATTTCTACATTAATGTCGGGCTGATTTCACGGTTTTTTCTTTTTCATATGCTTTACAAATTTTTTAGATTTTAATCCTAATACGATGGTTTACTTTACAAAAACAATGAGGCAAAAATACATTTTCTATAAGTTTTCGAAAATATTATTTGAAGTGAAAACCAAAAATATGTAACCTTGCTTAGATTACCCTAAATATTAAATAAAATTTAGATTTAAATACCTGGGTTTAGAAAAATTAATAAAATGGCAGGAATTTAAGAGTACGAAGGGCATGTTGGTAGGTCGCAGCAACAAGATGGACTTGCGATGCCTGTTGGGTATCTCTGAGCTAACTTCGCTTGATTAAACTTCAAATTATTTATGTTACAAAAAAACAAAAAAATAAAAAATGTATTTAAATAAATTCTATGTACATTTAAAAATTATTTTTTTTTTAAGCAAAAATATCTGATAGGATGGTACCGCCAATTCGGTTTTATCACGCATAATTAGAGCGTAACAACAAGATGGTCTCCCGGTCGGCTGTCTGTGAACTAAAAAATGAATTTTTCTTTTAGTTTTCGAAAATATTTAGTTAAGTGAATACAACAAACAGAACCTTGCTTAGATTACCCTAAATATTTATTTAGATTTTAATACCTGGGTTTGGAAAAAATTAGTAAAATGACAGGCCTTTCAGTGTACGTAGGGTATGTCGGTAGATCGAGGCAACAAGATGTCTTCGCGAGACCTTTTCGGTACCTCAGACCTGAATCCTGAATCCTGGTTGAGAGGGCTAAGAAGCCCTATGATGGCGAGATCGTGTTAAGGAACACCTGGTCGCTCGGGGAACAATATAACAGAATAATTGCAACCTCAATAAATTTAGGGGGAATTTTATAGTTTAAATAGGAAATAGGATTCTGGTTCGTGGGACATTGGAACTGTGACTTGAAAGGAGGTAATTTATTTTTAGAAGTTATTTGTGGAAAATTTAAATTAAGGGACAAGTGGGTTTAAGAGCGGCTCTTTTATTTTATTTTATTTTTCAGTGGCCTTTTTTCAGTTTTGTGGGAGGCCTATATCTTGGTGAGGGGAAGGCATGCATTTTACTGAACGTAGACTAAAGGTATAATTTAAGGTAGGGGTTAGTTTATGATTTCAAGGGAGACGGAAAGGGTAGAGTTTGGCATAATCACCGGCCTTTTTATCTTCTGAGTGTTTATTAATTTAAAATGGCGGTTCTTTTCACCGTAGTGGAGTGATTATGCATAGGAACATGGGGACAACTACCAACTCAGACCTAACTTCGCTTGATTAAACTTCAAAATATTTTTGTTATAAATAAAAAAAAAACTTAAAAAATGTATTTAAAAACAAATGATATGTACATTTAAAAAATATATATTTTTTAAGCAAAAATATCCGGTAGGATAGTATCGCCTCTCTGCTTTATCACTCATAGTTAAGGCATAACAACAAGATGGCCTCCCGGTCGCCTGTCTGTGAACTAACAAATGACTTTTTCTTTTAGTTTTCAAAAATATTTTCTTAAGTGAATACAACAAATAGAACCTTGCTTAGATTACCCTAAATATTTAATAAAATTTAGATTTTAATACCTGGGTGTGGAAAAATTAGTAAAATGACAGGCATTTTGGTACTTCAGAGCTAACTTCGCTTAATTAAACTTCAAAATATTTTTGTTACAAATAAAAAAAAACTTATAAAAATGAATTTAAAAACAAATTCTATGTACATTAAAAAAAAAAAACTTTTCTAAGCAAAAATATCTGGTAGGATGGTACCGCCCATTCTGCTTTATCACACGTAGTAAGGGCATAACAACAAGATGGTCTCCCTGTCGTCTGTCTATGAATTATCAACAAATCTCTATTAACTTAATGTCTATTAATTTATTTTAATTTTTTTGTTAATGTCTATTAACAAATGGCTTTTTTCTATAAGTTTTCAAAAATATTATTTGAAGTGAATACAAAAAAAATATAACCTTGCTTGGATTACCCTAAATATTTAATAAAATTTAGATTTTAATACCTGGGTTTAGAACAAAACAAAATTACAGCCATTAGAGTGTACGTAGGGAGAGTCGGGGCAACAGGTTGGCCTCACGGTGGCTGTTCTGTATCTCAGAGCTAACTACGCTTAATTCTTTTTTTTTATATTCCTAATATACCTCCTAATATATTCTAATATATCCTCCTACCTAATATATCCACCTGTCTGCCCATAACAGCCAGGTGGAGTGTCAAATTATTTACACTCAATCTGTTAGTTGCAGGGCTAAAATAAATAGTTCTGTTTCTTGTCACATGGTCAGCCAATTAAATGACTGAATCATTTAAGAACAGAAGAGGTAGAGGTGTAAAAGACACCAATCAGAGTTATCTCCTCTGAAAGTAATGAATTTCATTATACAGCCAGACCCTGTGGTGAATGAAGTGAAGGTGTCATTTGCAGAGTGGAAAATATGTGCTTTTCAGAGGGCCCGGCATGCTGATAAGCGTACTTTTCCACTCAGTGAGGAAGGCAATGGTAAACCACCTCACTCCTCGTTTTACTTAGTAAAACCTCTACAGGTTCAAACCAGCCTTTCGGCTGATGACCTAAACAACAACATTCCTAATTATTTTGTGTACGTTGCAATCTGTTCAGTTCAGAACAATAAGCAACCCCATGACCCAATGAGATGAGGATGATGTGTATGACGTGTAAATGAGGTGTAGTCTTGAACAGACCCAGGCCGACCATTCCTGAGAGAGTATGGTTAATTAAAACCCAACCATCAAAGTACACCGGTAACCACTGTCTAGTATTCAAATCCGTATAAAAGTAACTACCTTTACTAGGATTTGAACCAGAAACCTTCGTCTCCGAAAATCAGCTGTTAAACAGCTGATTTTGGTGACGACTTTACCTCTAGACCAACCCGGTGGGCGCTTAATTAAACTTCAAATATATTTATGTTTTTAATAACAAAAACCTTGAAAAATGTATTTAAATAAAAAATTCTATGCACATTTAAAAAATCTGGTGTGAAACACTCACACAACTTTCTATTGCCAATTAAATAATTAACAATATAACCTAACATTAGTAATAAAACATAGGAAATAAACAAAAAACTAAACTCAATAAACATGACCTAATTTTAATCATATATGAAAGACGCAAAATGAAAATCGAACTCGGTTTGCCTTAAAAATACGGAAAATCACTCTTTCACGCTAAACTAGGCTCTGTAGAGAAAAATGCTCGAAATAAAAATTGTAGATCTTTTAATTTCCTGTAAATGTGATTATAGAGGGACACTTTTGTCATAAAATGCATCCTAAGGCCGAAATCTAAAAAAAACGATTTTTCCCACGTTTTCGTGAGAAAAAACAGAAAATCGCTAATTACAGCTAAACTAAACGTTATACAAAAGATGTTTAAAATAAAAGTTGTAGAATTTTAAATTTTCTACATTTTTATTATGTAAATTTTGGCGCTATAATACATATTAAAGCCGTAATCTTAAAAAAACAATTTTTATACGTGAAAACAGCCTCACCAAGAATTTCAGCAAACATGGCCCCTACCCTATCTAGTAGAGAATAAAAAATTGAGTAAACCAGGTGATTTTAAAAAAATCGTAGAACCAGTTTTTGAGAAAATCGCAAGAAAGTGAAAAATTAATTAATTAATTAATTTTAGTGAAAAATTATACGAATAAACTACTACCCAATTTGTTCAATAATTTATTTAATTTATTTTATTTTTTTGTTATAATTTATTTTTGTGTTGGTAAATTTGTTCAATATGGTTGACCGATTTTGATGAAAATGTTCGTGTCGGGTCCGGTAGTGGTATGTAACTTAAGTTTCAAGTTTTAAGTTCGTACGATGTTCCGTTCTTGAGGTATTTTGTATACACACACAGACACACAGACACACACACACACACACACAGATCAATCGCTAAAAACATGTTTTTTGGGTTCAGGGGGTCTGAAAACGTGTAGATCCGGTGAAAACTCGATTTCTAAAAATCGACATGAAAACAATACTTTCCTTCCTATATATTCATATAGGCAAGAGAAAGTAAAAATTATATCTTTTTAAAAAAAACTCTGGTAGGATGGTACCGCCCATTCTGCTTTATCACACATAGTTAGGGCATAACAACAAGATGGCCTCCCAGTCGTCTGTCTATGAACTAACAAATGACTTTTTTCAATTAGATTTCTAAAATATTGTTTGATGTGAATAAAACAAACAGAACCTTACTTAGATTACCCTAAATATTTAATAAAATTTAGATTTTAATACCTGGGTGTAGAAAAATAAATAAAATGACTGGCATTTCAGTTTACGTAGGGCATGTCGGTAGGTTGGGGCTAAACAATTTGTCCTCACGGTGCCTGTTTTGTATCTCAGAACATTATATTTATGTTATATTTATGTTTTAAATAAAGAGCACTTTAAAAAATATATTTAAATAACAAATTGTATGTACATTTAATAAATTATATCCTTTTTTTAAAAAAAACTCTGGTAGGATGGTACCGCCCATTCGGCTTCATTACGCATAATCAAGGCGTAACAAAATGGCCTCCCGGTCGTCTGTCTATGAACTAACAAATGACTTTTTTCAATTACTTTTCGAAAATATTTTATGAAGTGAATACAACAAATAGAACATTGCTTAGATTACCCGAAATATTTAATAATATTTACATTTCAATACCTGGATTTTGAAAAATTATTAAAATGACAGGAATTCGAGTGTACGTAGGGAATGTCGGTAGGTCGGGGGCAATAAGCAATCATATTATTTATTTTATAAATAAAAAAAAGCTTTAAAATATGTTTTTAAATAAATTCTATGTACATTTAAAAAATTATATTTTTTTAAGCAAAAGTAGGCCTATCTAGTAGGATGGTACCGCCCATTCTGCTTTATGACGTATAGTTAGGGCATGAAAACAAGATGGCCTCCCGGTCGTTTGTCTATAAATTAAAAATGACTTTTTTCAATTAGTTTTCTAAAAAATATTATTTGAAGTGAATAAAAGAAACAGAACCTTGCGTAGATTACCCTAAATATTTAATAAAATTTAGATTTTAATTACTGGTTTTAGAACAATTAATAAAATGATTGGCATTTCAGAGTACGTGGGACATTACGTAGGGTTAGTTTGCAACCTAAGTAATGTTAACGCCCGTAAATATTTAGTCAAGAATGAGCGCGAATTTCTGTCTTATGTAAGTACCGCCCTATTTTGAAATTGAATAACATTATGTGTTTATTTATTTGTGATTAAATTAACTAAAAAAATCTTTTGAGATTCATTTTTATTCTGTTTCCAAATGACTGCAGTAATAAAGGTAATAATAAAGTAGGCCTGAAAACGTATACTTCGTATGTCTATTTTGAAAAATTGGCATGAAAACAACATATATATGTTCCTTCCCTGTATATATTTATACAGGGCAAGGGAAAGAAATAATATGATTTTTTTTTATTTTATAAAGAATTAAAAAAGGCACGTTACAAAACTATTTATAGGCTATAAAAAGTGAAAAAATTTCGTAAGAATTATTTCATTACTTGATTTTAGCGAAATATTCGTTAAATTATACATTAAAATCATGTACATAGGACCAAAAGCCATTTTTTTGTCTTTAATTTTTATTACGGTACTGTACATTGGCTGCACAATTTCCGTATGTGATATTTAAGTGGCGGTGGGGAATTTCACTTTAAGGAGAAGAGGTACCCAGTGGTACATTCTCCGTTTACAAGTTCGGGTGTTGTCCGATATTCAGACCAAGAAGTCTCTACTCCACTTCCACTTAGACGTCGCACAGGTGGTAAGTTCCTTGTAGCTAGATCCTGGGCTAGTTGGTTTGGATGGTCATCTAATCGTTCGTGAAATTTACTATACAAGGACGCGGTTAGCTCCTTTACTGTCGGAATTTTGAAATCGTCGATGAGGATTTTATGGCCACATAAAAAGGAGCGCCAGAACAAGTCTTAAGAATTTTGATTGAAAGGCCTGGATTGACTTTAAATTACTCTCTACCGCTACTCCAAAGAGCTGAACACCATAAGTCTAGATTGGTCTCAAAAGGCTTTTGTACATTAAAATTTTGAAACGGAGGTAAATGAAATGCCTTGCGGATTTTAATATTTTAAATAATTTTTTTCTGGAAATTATTTTTGTTTACGGAAATCAGCTTTTCTCATAAAAGCCATTTAAAATTAGAAAGGTAAATTTTAAAGTAGCGGAACTAAGATAGTTGAGAAAAATTTCAAACACAACCCAGAGTAATTTCTTTGATATAGGCCTAATACTCAAATAAAATTAATCCGGTTTTCTTATCATACTCAGTGTTATGAAATTCTTTCGTTTACAGAAATTTTGGACGCTCGATTTTAAATGAAATTTTCGACAAAAAGTCTTAAATTCTAAATATCGTCTCCCCTCATATAAGGCTTAAATTGTGTACAATTTCGTAATTTTACTTTTTGCCCAATGGAGATAATAATCTCTAATGTTTTAAAAAATTGAAAACAAATTTACCAATCAAGCTGAAACTATTGTGAACAACAGATAATTTTGCCTTCCACTAGAGAAAACATTTTTGAAAACTGACTTTTAAAACATTTAAATTCAAAACTTGGATTGTATTAAAACAACCCTTAAATCTTTAATTATGCCCCTAACAGACAGGTGGAGTGTCAAATTATTTACACTCAATCTGTTAAGTGCAGGGCTAAAATAAATAGTTCTGTTTCTTATCACGTGGTCAGCCAATTAAATGACTGAATCATTAAAGAACAGAAGAGGTAGAGATGTAAAAGACACTAGTCAGAGTTATCTCCTCTGAGAGTAATGAATTTCACTACACAGCCAGACCCTGTGGTGAATAAAGTGAAGGTGCCATTTGCAGGGTGGAAAGTAGATGCTTTTCGGAGGGCCTGGCATGCTGATAAGCATACTCTTTCAACTCATTGAAGAAGGCAATAGTAAACCACCTCACTTCTCGTTTTTATATAGTAAAACCTCTAGAGGTTCAAACCAGCCTTTTGGCTGATGACCTAAACAATAAATCTTTAATAGGTACAAAATTTGCTGAACGAAATTTATGACTTTGGTTTTGATAATTATTATAGAATTAATAGAATCCGAGATAATCATGTTTCCATAAACCTCTGAAATGGCAAAAAACATCAATAACCTTTGAAAATAACCATAACGTACAGCTAATATAGATTTTCTGAAACTAAAATAAGGATACTTTTTTCGTCAATACGTGCAGAATCGTTAAAAAAAATCATCAATTTTCAAAATGGTGAAATATAAAGTTTAATTAATTCTGGTCCGCTTAAAATGGATCAACCCGTTAATAATCAAAAAAGAAGAAAATAAAAATTACGTTAAATAATTTTTAGGTTTACAACTTTTGTGTAGGCCATTACCTAAAAGATGTTAATCAAGTTTGGTTATATATTTGTTAGTTTATCTGACCCAAAAGTTTTTGCCGTAAAGTCAATAATCAACCTGCAATTTTGCCCTAATACTTTGATTTATAGCTTTATTGATAACGGAAGATTAGACAATGTCTACAAAGATTTTAAGTAAATTTATACGGAAGTTGTGTGGGTGTACACTAGGTATATTTTCTTCACCATTTCTGGAGGATTCTAGATAATTTACCTTTATAAACTAAGGTAAATTTTGCTCATCTTAAGTTTTTGCTATTATTATTAACAATCGATAAAACCAATTAGTTTTGCCTCGAGTAGTAATAGCTTCAAAAAGACAATCTCATCGTCAAAATGAGAACTTGAAGAAAAAATAACTTGTAAAAGGAAATTACCAGGTATCTTTCACAGACAGTGTCATCGGCAAATGTTGCCCATTATTACTTAAGGAAACGCGATCCTCAAAAAAAAAATTCACCATTTTTGTTTGTTTGTTCATTAAATTCTACTGGATTTTCTGAGTAAGCTGATGTACAATAAGTGACCTTTTGATAAGGTTTTAAATATTTTATTATTTTTTTAAATTATCACCATTATTGTTTTTCAGGGATCTAACTTAAATTTAAGTAGGATAACTTTTGTTCCTTTTTGTTTATAAATTTGTTTCATTTTTTAAGAAAAAGTTAACATTTTATATTATATTGTTTACAGTCTTGTTGTTTGTCTTGCTATCTTATTTATTTTACAGCTGATTTTTTATTACGAGTGAAATTATTGTTTGTTTCCTTCATTTCTTCGTTTTTCGAAAATTAAGTTTTTTTATACAAAAGGAATATTTTGTCAGAAAGGGTTAGTGATATTGACTTGAGATTTTCAGGGTACATTCATTGCAAAAAATACAAATTTTGACAATGCAGTTTAACAAAAACGCTAGCTCAAAAAGTTTTTGTAGTTACAAATAGGTTAATTTTTGGAAACTTATTGACGTTGCCAAAGAAAAAAAAATATCTGATGAACTAAAAGTGAATTAAACAAACCCTCATGTTAAAATGTTTATCAAGGTTCAATAAATCTGTGTAAAAAAATTCAGCCAATTGTCTCTACTACAGGTTGAGAAAATGTTGCTTACTTTAGTACGGAGAAACATACGAGGAACGGGTCCCCTTAAACTGAAATTATACCTATTGATTGGGACAAGTTGGCTTTTTAAGGTTCGTCCCTTCTTATTAAACCAAAGCTTTTAATGATTTTATCTACTGCAAACTACATAATCATATGAAATACTTTTATAATTGTGTTAAATTACACAAATCAATTTCTTTTACAAAAAATCTGGTGTGAAACATTCACACAACTTTCTCTTGCCAATGTAAATAATGACCAATATAACCTAATATTTCTAATAAAACATTAGAAATAAATTTAAAAATTAGCCTTGAAAGACATAACCTTTATTTAATCATGAGTGAAAGACGCAAAATGAAAATCGACCTCAGTTTGGCTTAAAAATACGGAAAATTACTCTACACGCTAAACTAGGCTCTGTAGAGAAAAATGCTCTAAATACAAGTTTTAGATCTTTTAATTTTCTACAAATTTGATTATGTACATTTTTGTCGTTAAATGCACTTAGTATATGCATACTAAGGCCGAAATCTTTAAAAAAATCGATTTTCACACGTTTTCGTGAGAAGAAACCAGAAAATCGCTAATTACCGCTAAACTAAGCGTTATACAAAAAAATGTTAGAAATAAAATTTGTAGGATTTTAAATTCTCTAAATTTATTATGAAATTTTTTTGCGTTAAATGCATATTAAAGACGTAATCTAAAAAACAATTTTTTACGTGAAAACACCCTCACCAAGAATTTCAGCAAACATGGCGCCTACTCTATCTTGTAGAGCATAAAAAAATTTAGTAAATGAGGCGATTTAAAAAAAATCAAAGGACCAGTTTTTGAGAAAATCACAAAAAAGTGAAAAATTACACGAATAATTTGCTACTTCCGGTTGACCGATTTTGACGAAAATGTTCGTGTCGCGTCCGGTAGTGGTATGTAATTTAAGTATCAAGTTTCAAGTTCGTACGATGTTTCGTTCTTGAGATATTCTGTATACACATACACACACAGACCAATAGCTAAAAACATGTTTTTTGGGTTCAGGGGGTCTGAAAACGTGTAGATCCGGTGAAAACTTGATTTCGAAAAATCGACATGAAAACAATACTTTCCTTCCTACATATTCATATAGGCAAGAGAAAGTAAAAATACAGTATGCCTATTAGATATAATTTAAATCCAGCCTACATTGAGCTTTTAGCTTGCAAACTAGTTGTATTCTTTTTGTCTTAAAAACTTTTAAAATGTAAATTTGTGATTCGTTTTAGAAAAATGCAAAACGAATCCAACATCCAACACAACCAACAAGCGTTCACTAAAAGTTTTCTAACATGAAAAAGTTTTAGCTTTTAAACATGTTTGTGAATTTAAATAATTTAACTTACTTTTTCTTCATTACTGTAACGATTACTTTCAAAATCTTTGTATTTTATGAAGCGTGAATTTATTGAAATTAAAGAAAATTTTTTTACCTTATTTCAATAAAATAATAGCCAACGGTAATAGATCTTCAATTTCTTCTAAATGCTCTATCTGAACTGTTATTTGAGTGTACAAGTTCATGTCATTTTAATAATAGCCGGCTCGCGAATTAGTGATCCGCTCAATTGGCTTCAAGGGGTGGGGGTTGGGGAGGGGGGTTGGCTTTAAATCCATTTCATGAGAATGCGTCTCATGGCTGGTGGCAATTTTTAAAAAGGCTTAACTTTGACTTATGGCAAAAACCATTAGTAATTTCGGTATCTACTATTTAAGAGGAATCGAATGACGCTACTTCTGTTTCCAAAATACGACTTTGATTTCTCTACTTCCGGTTTTAGGCTAGTTACGGTCAAAACTTCAAACCCAGTCTAGACCCAAAAAACCGTCAAAACCGGAACTTTGACCTCAATAATTTTTGTATATACTTTATAAGAGGAATAAAATGACACTATTTTTGTTTCGAAATTGCGATTTCGATTTCTTGACTTCCGGTTTTGGGCCAGTTACGGTAAAAACTTCAAACCCTGTCTATACCCAAAAAACCATCAAAACCGGAACTTTGACCTCAATGATTTTTGTATACACTTTTTAGAGGAATCGAATGACACTATTTTTGTTTCAAAATTTCGATTTTGATTTCTTGACTTCCGGTTTTAGGCCAGTTACGGTAAAAACTTCAAACCCAGTTTAGACCCACTAACTTTTGTGTAGATTACGAATCCAAAAACCATTTGTTGCTATCTTTTGTAGTTTCTGACATCTGGGTGTGACGGACGGACATAGGAAAATTATAAATGGCAATTTTAAAAATTGCCTCCAATTAATTTTTATTTCATCTTAAAGCATTAAAATTAAATAAAAATAACTAGATTTTATTTAAATTGTAGGTACTGAGGCATTTAACTGGCAAAAACTTCAGGTTACTGGAATAGTTTAAATTCGACTGCACGTTGAACCATGTAGCACAATAATTAACGACTGTTGGAAGGGACAAAAAACCGGAAGAGTTAGAAAATGCGGGTTTTTAACACTTCACGATGAATCATAATAAAAATTTCGTTGACCTTTAAACTAGAGCGAATACTCAGCAAGTAGAACGCATGCGGGATCAGAAAAATAGCGAAATAAGAGACATAGAGGTACAGTTTGACATCACTTGGATTCTTACCTCAAAGAATAGACTAAATGTGGCGGTCCGGTAGCGGCCGCTAAAGGCAGAAATCGCGACCTAACACTCCTCATTGACATTGCTGCATTGTGGGAATCACAAAAATGTAAATAATCGTCATAAAATCATGTAAATTGTAAAGTACATTATTATACTTTTATTGAATATAGTTTGTTTTGTTAATTTTTGCATAAGTAACCTCAGGGTGGGGGTGGGTTTAATGAATAAGTACCAAATTGTAAAGTGATTCAGTCTTACCGTTTTATAAAACATGCACGCTTGTCTGTCTTCATCTTCACCACTTGGACAGTCTATAAAACCGTCACATAAGACGTGGTCGTCGATGCACCTATACCTTCCCATTCTATCAGGAGTCGGGCACGCAAACCTTTCCATGCCGTCTTCTTCTGCAGTCGGGCACTCTGAAATAGATAATAAATAAATAAATAGCTATAATTTGGAAGGTAATTCCGTGACATCAGAAAGTTAAATATATTTTCAATTTAATTATCTAAGCGACTCACGAGAATTTAAAGTTAAAAGTTTAAAGTTACATAGATGTAACTTTAAATTCTCGTAATGTAACTTTTGTCGTGATGTACCTTTAAAGAAAACTCAGATGAGTTTTCTTTGTTGTAGAATATTTAGTAGATATACTCAATATTCTATATAAGAATAGACTGTAGATTTGGTTGCATTAACAAAAATGTAACACCAATTAGGCGAATTCGTTTGCTAATCAACCGAGAAATACAGGTATGTACAGTACTTTCGGCGAAACGGTAGCTATAGCAGTGTGCGCTGGAGCACGCACGACCTGGAAATTACTGGGTGACCAAGAGAGCGTTACTATTCTTTTATCATATTTCACAATACAGTACTTCGTATTTCATCATTTCGTTTTCCATCTACATTTTATTGTTAGCCATATAATATTATTATAATACATTTATTTTACCTTACTTCATGATAAATATTTTTATTATGCAAAACTAAAATATTTATATGCAATTAATTTTAAATTTAATTACATAGTAATAGTAAACTTGTATTCTTTGAGCCGGTGCAACATAGATTTCGAATTTTTTGATGTTTGCAAAATGTCACTTTGTAAAAAGTTAATATATTAAGTAGTTAAAGGGACGTAGGCATCTACAGCGTCATAAAATTGATCATTTTCACTATCTTCGCTGAATCCGTCACTGCTACTTTTTTCAATTTTACTTTTGAAACGATCTAAGACATTGTCTAACTTCCTCTGGAAGTACTCACTTTTAACTTGTTTTACTTTGCTACACACAGCCTGCCATTCATCTTTTCCAATTCTCGAGAAAGCGTCATTACAAATTACATTACATTTTCTATTTTAAAAGTCACATTTGTCATCGATACATAACCTTTAATATTTGCCCAGATTAGCTTGATTGATCGAGATCTGGGTGATAAGGCGGAAATCTGAGAGGGACTTAACCATTGGTGCGCAATAGTTAATCGAAATGGTACGTCCTCTCGTGTATTATCTATTATATTTTTTAACGAGTTCGTACAACTCCGGTTTTATCATTGTATCAGAGAAAGGGACTCCTCTAGCACGAAGCCAGTCGCACATCTCTACAATTTACGCATTAACAAGTTACATGACAGCAAGTCTGTCACAGTAAACAAAAGATTGTTCGATGAATACTTGTTTTGACTACACCCGGTACATAATATTATCCTCCGCGCGCGTCCTCTCTGTCGAAGGTCATAGCTATCGTTACGACAAAACAACCGTATGAAGAAAAACCCCTGGGTATCATTAATAATACGAATAAGTTAATAATAAAACTTTATTTTCATATTTTTTCACAATAGTAACCCATATACATTCATTCCAAAATCTAAAATGCATTTACAACAGTTTACAAAGTACGAGGTGAAGGAAATTGACCTACCCAACTATGGCTAAAAGCAATGTCCTAGGGTAGGTGTTCTCTTCTTTCATTTAATAATATAATACAAAAGAGATTTTAAAACTACACTAGGGCTTAAAACAATTACAATTTAAATAAATATATAATTTCTAAAAAAATTTAAAAAAATACTGTCCAAAAATTTAGTAAATCTAATTAAGTAACCAATATATGGTTTTAAAATCATGCAACTATTCAAAGTTATACAAATACTTAAAAAAGGACTTTAAATATAACTTTTAATCGAAATCTAAATTAACTTTTAAAGTAAAAATTTAAATATAACTTAGGTATTTTAAGTATAACTTTAATGTTATACAATTATTTAAAAACACTACAATCTAAAATTTTATTATAAATCTAAAAAAACCATTGTTCAAATCCAAGAAAAAATAACCAGAAATAACCAGAAGTAAGCAGTGATAAAATTGATATAAAGTAATTATTTATGGAAATAAATGCTGTTCTTATTAAAGAAATGAAATTACCAAAAATGAAAATATTGCACGCATAATATTATGCAATGGATTACAAAAATTAAATCCAATTTGTAGTCGGAATGTAGGAGTGAAACGACAGTCGATTAGTGTAAGCCTTTTCAAGTGAAGCGAAAGCTCGTTAAGATTAAATGTTTTCTCAGCACGTAATATTCAGTTCATTTAATTAGACCTTAATGAATCCTTAATGTTCTTATTACAAATACCTTTAATAAAGAAACATGATTATTCTGATACAAGAATTTATCAATGTGATTGCTTTGTACAGGGTGATTCACGAAGTTTTACCACGAAGTTGTTTTCTACAGGAAAAATAAAGAGAAAACTTTATATAAACACTAGCAAACCCCGATCGCTTCGCTTCACAGCAGCTAATGTAGGCCTCATTAAATTATTTTAAATCCTCTCTACGGAATTTATTTATCAAACGTAATATTGACGGTTTATTCGGAATGGCAGAACGGGGAAATTTCAACTGAAACTTATCTTACACACATTGTAAGATTTACTAGCTATGTAAGTCTTTACAATAAACACGCGTTCTTTGAACAACAACATTTGTGGTTTTTTGATCTGTGGCAGCAAAATAAATGGTTTTTCTGCAAAAATCGATTTTTTTTAAGATTTCGCCATTAGTATGCATTTTACGACAAAAGTGTATATAACCAAATTTATACGAAATTAAAAGATCTACAACTTTAATTCAGAGCATTTTTCTCTACAGAGCCTAGTTTAGCGTGAAAGAGTGATTTTCCGTATTTTTAAGCCAAACAGGTTGATTTCCATTTTGCGTCTTTCACTCATGATTAAAATAAGATTATGTTTTTTGAGGTTAGTTTTTTGTTTATTTTTAATGTTCTATTACCAGTGTTAGGTTGTATTGTTAATCATTTGCGTTGGCAAGAGAAAGTTGTGTGTTTCATACTAGATTTTTAGAATAGTTTTCTAAGATTTTTTTATAATTACAGTAGGACCCCGATAATTCGTCACCTTCGGGACCGAGGAGGTGATGAATTAACGAAAAAGACTAATTATCGAATAGCCGTTGTGTTAGTTACTAACTGTACCCAAATACGAAATTTAAAAAATTAATCATCTAGAAACGTATATCAAAACACTGTTTATAGGCATGTATATTTTTTAAGATTAAACTACCAACGGGAGTTATCTTGGCAACCAGGAGTCATCTTGTTGTCATGCCCTACCGATACGCGATTACACGAAAGGGGCGGTACCAGGGTACCAAACATATTCGTTTTTTTACTAACCATTCCCAAATACGAAATTTTTAAAATTTACTTAAAATTTATCACCTAGAAACATATTAAGTACGAATGTTGTTTTCTAAAAAAAATTACAAATTTTCCCGAGGGGTGACGAACTATCGGATGTGATGAATTAACGGGTGAAGAATTAACGGGGTTCTACTGTATGTTGAAACATTATAATAAACTGAAGTACACCCTCGGTAACTTAAATGAAAATGTTAATAAGGAAAGTGATGTAAATTATTTTAAGCTATATAAGCAGTATTAGTCTAAGTTGACTTTATTTTTATATAATACCCTGGCGTAAACGAAACCACTTAAATTAAAACTCCATTTTTGTGTAAATGAGTCTCTAACAAGAAGAAAGAATGAGAGTCGTGAAGTGCAATGCCATTAATTATCTGAAAATGCAAATGAGAGTGCTTATATTATTTTAATACCACGTACCATATTACTAAATATATACTGTACAACATTTTTCATTCCAGTAAAAATTATGACCATGATTTTTCTAACTTTTTTATTTCACTAGTCGGTCATGATATCAAAAGCAGAATTGCTCAAGCTAGAAAAGCCTTTGAAATAAAAAAAACAGCTTACTGACTACAAACATTGATTTATAGATTAGGAAAAATTTCTTAAAACATTATGTTTGGAGTGTAGCGTTATACGGGAGTGAAACGTGGGTGATAGGGGCTGTAGAAAAGGAGAAGATAAAAGCTTTTGAAATTTGGTGTAGGAAAATGTTGAAGATTAGGTGGGTGGATATAGTAAGTAATTTAGAGATTCTTAGTCGAGTGGATGAAAAAAGAAGTATATGGAAGCATCTTACCAGAAGAAGGGATAGGTTAGTGGGGCATATCTTAAGACATCCAGGTATTGGGCTATCAATAATGGAGAGTAATATTAAGGGAGTAAATTATCAGGAGAAGGGATAGAATAGTGGGGCATATCTTAAGACATCCAGGTATTTGGCTATCAATAATGGAGGGTATAATATTGAAGGAATAAATTGTAGGGGGAGGCAAAGATTAGAATATATAAAACAAATTACAAAAGATGTAGGGTGTTACAGGTATATAGATATGAAACAACTTGCGCAAGATAGAACAGCTCTGAGAGCTGCATCAAACCAGTCGAGAGACTGATGACAAAAAAAAGTCGGTCATGTTTTTGTTGTTGTTTAGGTCAACAGCCAAAAGGCTGGTTTGAAACTCTAGAGGTTTTACTAAGTAAAAACGAGGAGTGGAGTGGTTTACCATTGCCTTCCTCGCTGAGTTGAAAGATTATGCTTATCAGCATGCCGGCCCACCGAACAGCACCCACTTTCCATCCTGCAAATGACACCTTCAATTCATTCACACCGGGTCTGAATGTATAGTGAAATTCATTACTCTCAGAAGAGATAACTCTGATTAGTGTCTTTTACACCACTACCTCTTCTGTTCTTAAATAGTTAAGTCATATAATTGGCTGAATATGTGATAAGAAACAGAACTACTTTTTGTAGCCCTGGAACCAACAGTCGAGTGCAATTAATTAAACACTCCAACTGCTCGTTATGTGCATGACAAAAGTTTATTTAATCAAGTTACTGGAAATTAAATCATTTACAACTTTTATTTAAAGCATTTTTCTGTACAGAGACTAGTTTAGTTAATTACCGATTTTCCGTATTTTTAAGTTTACAGAGGTCGATTCGCATTTTGCGTCATTCACTCATGTTTAATACTAGGTTGTTTTTCATTTTACATTGTTTACTCATGATTAAATATAGGTTACATTGTTCATTGGCAAGAGAAAGTCGCGTGAGTGTTTAACCTCCGATTTTCTATTTAGTTTTTCATTTGATGTTGTCTAAATTTTCTTAATAATAATTGAATTTAAATTTTCGTTCTTTGTTTTATTTGTATCTTGTGTTGGAAGATCTATTATGTAGGCTATTTGTGATTTCTCTCTAAATTTCTTTGTGTTTATGTAATGTGGTCACTAATGACCAGGTAGTCGATGCGACCTTAAATAAATAAATAAAAAAAATTAAGTAAATACTAATTTTAATCAATTACATGAAACGATTGATGTAATACAAAATTACTTATAGAACTTAAAAAATCTGGTGTGAAACACTCACATAACTTTCTCTTGCCAATGCAAATAATTAACAATAAACCTAACATTAGTAATAAAACATTAGAAATAAACACACAAACTAACCTCAAAAAGCATTAGTGAAATACACAAAATTAAAATCGACCTCAGTTTGGCTTAAAAATACGGAAAATCACTCTTTCACGCTAAACTAGGCTCTGTAGAGAAAAATGTTCTAAATAAAAGTTGCAGATCTTTTAATTTTCTATAATTTCAATTATATACACTTTTATTATAAAATGCATACTAAGGCCGAAATCTTAAAAAAATCGATTTTTCTCACGTTTTCGTGAGAAAAAAACAGAAAATTGCTAATTACTGCTAAACTAAGCGTTATACAAAAAAATGTTTGAAATAAAAGTTGTAGGTTTTTAAATTCTCTACAACTTTTATTATATACATTTTTGCTCTAAATTGCATATTAAAGCCGTAATCTTAAAAAAACTATTTTTTTACGTAAAAACAGCCTCACGCAGAATTTCAGCAAACATGACGCCTAGCCTATCTTGTAGAGAATAAAAAATTGAGTAAACCAAGCGATTTTTAAAAAAATCGTAGGTCCAGTTTTTGAGAAAATCGCAAAAAAGTGAAAAATTATACGAATAAACTACTACTTCCGGTTGACCGATTTTAATGAAAATGTTCGTGTCGGGTCCGGTAGTGGTATGTAACTTAAGTTTCAAGTTTCAAGTTTCAAGTTCGTACGATGTTTCTTTCTTGAGATATTCTGTTCACACACACACACACACAGACCAATCGGTAGAAACATGTTTTTTGGGTTTAGGGGGTCTGAAAACGTATAGATCCGGTGAAAACTCGATTTCGAAAAATCGACATGAAAACAATACTTTCCTTCCTATATATTCATATAGGGAAGAGAAAGTAAAAAATTAAGTAAATATTAATTTTAATCAATTATATGAAACGATTGATGTAATACAAAATTAACAATAGAACTAAAATATAGAACTTAAAAATATCTAATTAAGGTGCAGTGAAAAATACATACATTTATGATGTACGTATTTTAGTGAAGAAAATAACAGAAAATGGGAGAGAATTAAGAACAAGATATTAATGAGGTCAAGTTCCGTTTAAGCCTGAAGTACATTTAATGTTTTTTAACGGAAAAACATTAATGTTGTACTCCACTACCACCCGTTGTGTTATACTCATCTTGTAGCTACTTAGAGACGGGGTTTTTTTGCTATTTCTTTCCCTTGAAAGATGAGTTTAGAGATCGAAGTTTTTTCATCAGATAAAACGGTCTTGAAATCCGTTGAGTTGGTCTACAAATGACTATCGCTTAAAGGCTGCGTTTTATAATGCGTTGAAAGCACTGAATTCAAGAGTGGGTTTAAAGAAAATCATTTCCAGCTCGAAGTGTGTGTGTGTGTGTGTGTGTGTGTGTGTGTGTGTGTGTGAATTATAAAATTTATTTTTCGAGATCTTGCAGTACTATTACAGTTAACATATTTTATATTTACATCTTATACAGGCTGTTTATAAAAGAACTCCTTGATTTCAAGTGTTATTTAAATAGCTTTAATTAAAAGAAAAACTTACATGATAATAAATTCTGGATGAGAAATTTTTCAAGTATTTTTTACTTTCTCTTACCTATATGAATAATAGGAAAGAAAGTATTGTTTTCATGTCGATTTTTCGAAATCGAGTTTTCACCGGATCTACTCGTTTTCAGAACCCCTGAACCCAAAACCATGATTTTAGCGATTGATCTGTGTGTGTGTGTGTGTGTGTGTGTGTGTGTGTGTGTGTGTATGTGTGTGTGTGTGTGTGTGTGTGTGTGTGTGTGTGTGTGTGTGTGTGTGTGTGTGTGTGTGTGTTGAACAGAATATCTCAAGAACGGAACATTATACGAACTTGAAACTTGAAACTTAAGTTACATACAACTACCGGATCCGACACGAACAGCCTAGTTTAGCGTGAAAGAGTGATTTTCCGTATTTTTAAGCAAACTGAGGTAGATTTTCATTTTACGTCTTTTACTCATGATTAAAATAAGGTTATGTTTTTTGAGGTTAGTTTTTGTTTATTTCTAATGTTTTATTACTAATGTTTGGTTCTTTGGTCATTATTTGCATTGACAAGAGAAAGTTGTGTGAGTATTTCACACCAGCTTTTTTATATTTAATAAATTTCGATATGTGCACCATTCGTTGCCCTGCATACGTCCAAACGGTAATCCACTTCTTTCCACGTACTTGCTAGCATATTTGGTGTTATTACTGCTATAACTGCAACAATCCTCTCCCGTAGGTGTTCAATGTCACAAATTTTTTCAAAGTAAACAATGTTTTTAACATGTCCCCTAAAAAATAAATCTAGCGGTGTAATGTCTGGGGTCCTTGATGGCCATGGAATCGGGCCTGTTCTTCCGTTCCACCGGCCTGGAAAATGAATGGTTAATGCAACACGGACACAGTTGTTGTATGCGGTGGAGCGCCGTCTTGCTGAAAGAAAATTAATCCTTTTTCTCCTTCAATATCATCATATCATCAATCTGTGTAATGGTGCACTGTTTTAACATATCACAGTAACGAGTTCCGATAATTGTTTTTTCGGCAAATATGAACGGGCCAACGACGCGGTCAGATGACCTGCCTGGAGATGTCTCTTTCAAGACGCTCCCTGTTGCCTTAAACTGGTTAAACCACTGCAGAATCGTTTTATTCGTAGGCGCAGTATGGCCGTATTCACGCCAAAAATTACGCTGAAATAACTGAACGCGTTTCTGTAAACCAAACCACGCACTGTCCTTTCTGCTGCGGTGATGCCATGACTGGCAGACTGATACCGCTTGAAGGTCAGGCAAGTTATCCAACAGGTTGCCCAACGCAACAAATTGAAACTTTACGACATGCCTGACAGAACTATAAAAACCAAATGCTTTTGACTAGTTAGGTTATTTTATTATGATTTATTGAAATCGAGGAGTTCTTTTATAAACTCTCTATATTTTAATTAAAATTACAGTAATAATATATTTTGACTTTCTCTTGCCCTGTTGTTGTTTAGATTATTAGCCGAAAGGCTGGTTTGAACCTGTAGAGGTTTTACTAAGTAAAACGAGGAATGAGGTGGTTAACCGTTGCCTTCCTCAATGAGTGAAAAAGTAGGCTTATCAGCAAGCTGGGCCCTCTGAAAAGCAAATATTTTCCACCCTGGAAATGACACTTTCACTTCATTTACCACAGGGTTTGGCTGTATAATGAAATTCATTACTTTCAGAGGAGACAACTCTAATTAGTGTCTTTTGTACCTCTACCTCTTCTGTTCTTAAATGATTGAGTCATTTAATTGGCTGACCATGTGATAAGAAACAGAACTATTTATTTTAGCCCTGCAACAAACAGATTGAGTGTAAATAATTAAACACTACACCTATCTGTTAGGGGCATATATGGGCGTATCTCTTGCCCTATATGGATATAAATAGGGAAGGAAAAAATTGTTTTCGTGAAGATTTTTTGAAATAGTGTTTTCACTGGATATACACGTTTTTAGGCCCTCTTAACCCAAAACACATTTTTTTGGATTTATCTGTGGGTGTGTGTGTGTGTGTGTGTGTGTGCGCGCGTGCGCGCGTACACACATGTCGAAAACTTTACATAAAAACAATACTTTTCATCCTATATATTCATACAGGCAAGAGAAAGTAAAAATATAGACTAGGAGCCGTTTTTGAGAAAATTGCAAAAATATTAAATATTGCACGAATAAACTTCTACTTTTGGTTGACCAAATTAAATAAAAACGTTTGTCTCGAGTCCCATTGTAGTAGTACTTAACTTAAGTTCCAAGTTTGAAATTTTTAGAGTATTCCGTTCTTGAGATATTTTATTCACACACGCGCGCAACTGCGCACGCACAAATATATCAATCGGTAAAGACTTGTTTTACGAGTTCAGGGGGACATGAAAACGTGTATTTCTGTGAAAACTGAACTTCCAAATCTACATGAAAACAATACTTTCCGTTCTTATAAATTCAAGCGCAACTGGCTTCTACCCAGGAGTTTCCGTGTTCGATTTCCGGTCGGGTCTGTTTTTTCATTACTCATCTCATGTATCATCTTTCTCACCGTCTGCATTAGAAGTAATTTGCAAAACAGTCAGACGTAAAACCAAAGAATAAAACAAAAACGTTCCTATACATTCATAATATAGAGAATGCAAGAGAAATTAACATTATATATTTCAATATTTACATTTTTTTATTTAATTTTCAATATTGGTACGAGATACTCGACTTTCTCGTACCAATATTGAAAAATAAATAAATAAATAAAAATAAAATAAATTTTTTCACACCAGAGATTTTTTAACATTGTGGCATTTACAAGCAATCTACAGATAAAAACGTATAACGTTAAAGTTATAGAAAATTTGAAGTACCTACAAATTTTATTTCAAGAAATTTTTTCTTCAGTGCTTAGTTTAGCGTCAACAAGTTATTTTCAATATTTTTCTCATTTTTCCAACAGAGGTTGTTTTGGATTTTGATCAACCATTCATAATAAACATTGGTCATGTTTTTCAATATTAATGTTTCTTGTACTAAAATGAAACACACGGAAGAAAAATTTATGTTTCGTGTCAAATTTTTAAAATTTAATTTTACAATATACACTACTCATCAAAATTGGTCCTATTTTACATTGACAAGATAAAAAAGAGTAAGTATTTCTCAACAGTTGTTACGTTTCTTGCCTATATGAATATATAGGAAGGAAAGTATTGTTTTCATGTCGATTTTTCGAAATCGAATTTTCACCAGATATACACGTTTTCAGACCACGTGAACAAAAAAAAACATGTTTTTAGTGACTGGTCTCTCTCTCTCTCTCTCTCTCTCTCTCTCTCTCTGTGTGTGTGTGTGTGTATGAACAAAATGTCTCATAAACGAAATTGAAACTTAAAAATTAAGTTAGATACTACAAGAAGACCGGACACGAATATTTTCATCAAAATCGATCAACCGGAAATAGTAATTTATTCGTGTGATTTTTCACTTTCGTTGCAATTTTCTCAAAAGTTTTTTGTACTGTAACGGTTAATTTAAAGGTAATTAGCGAATTTTTGTTTTTTTTCATAACAATTTGTGAAAAAATGGATTTTTTAAGATTTCGGCCTTAGTATGAGTTTTACGACAAAAGTGTACATAATTATATTTATAGGAAATTAAAAGAACTACAACTTTTATACTAAGAATTTTCTCAGCAGAGTTTAGCGTGAAAGAGTGATTTTTTTGTATTATTAAGCCAAACTAAGGTTGGTTTTCATTTTGCATCATTCACTCATGATTAAGATTAGGTTATGTTTTTTGAGGTTAGTTTTTTATTTATTTTTAATGTATGTATGTTTATCAATAATGTTAGATTATATTGTTCATTATTTGCATTGGCAAGAGAAATTCGTGTGAGTGTTTCACACCAGATTTTTTTTTTATATATAGGCTATATCCCTAATTTGTGTACGTTGCAATCTGTTCAATTCAGAACAATAAGAAACCCCATGACCTAATGAAATGAGGATTATGTGTATGACGTGTAGGTCTAAATGAGGTGTAGTCTTGTACAGACCCAGGCCAACCATTCCTGAGAGAGTATGGTTAATTGAAACCCAACCATCAAAGTACACCGGTAACCACTATCTAGTACTCAAATCCGTAAAAAAGTAACTACCTTTACTAGGATTCGAACCAGGAACCTTCGTCTCCGAAAATCAGCTGTTGAACAGCTGATTTTGGCGACGACTTTACCTCTAGACCAACCCGGTGGGTTACGAGTTTTTTAAATTATAATTTATATTAAACTATCTAAGCTTATTATTAATATAAATCTCTGCGTAATAACCTTGAATTTTGCATTCGATTGCTTATCTAGATGCAAATTGTTTAATATGAGAGTAAATGCACCGCAATTTTACGATGTTTATTCAGAAAAGAAATAATTTAAAAAATGTTAAATCCTTTAATAAAAACAGTCGATTTTACGAGAGTAAAACAATAGTTTTTTTTTCTTTATAGTACTGTCAAAATAAACTAATATTTTTTAAAACGAGTTAAATTATAGGATTATATAAATAAATAGATTAAAGGTTTTATGGTAAGATAGAATTAAGTACGAAGAGAGAAGAATAAGTAGAAAAAGAAGTTCTATCTATACGAAGAAACGTTAAAAGGTTATGGCGGACGATGTTATAGGTAAAGTAATAAAGATAGATGTAAAGAAGGAAGAAAGGGGTGTAAGAGTGAGAGGGAATGATTAAGAAACGAAGATGAATTTAAAGGGTTGAGTCAGTCAAGAAGTGGTAGGTGTAGAGCGTAGGAAGGGCTGGTGAGAATCATTGTCTGGCGCCTGAAATTGCCAAAACTTTTGGTCTGTAGAATGGGAAGGTTCCATTGGGATGCGCAGTTAAAGGTTTCCCACTTTTATTTTTTTATTTTTTTGGGGGCCTGTTTTGACGACGACAAACAAAATCGTCTACAGCTTACTGCTATATATACAGGGTGATTCAAAACTACACGGCAATCTCTTGGGATCTCATTCTATAGCTAAAAATAAGAAAAAAAGTTCATATAAACATTTACCTGAAAACGCTTAGTTAGCGAGTTACGGCTAGCGAAAAATTTTACCTAGAACTCTGTACCCTCGGTGAAGTAAGGCCTTATAAAAATGTTAAAGGTGGTTACAAAGATACAAATACGATTGTTTCTTTTGTTTCTTAATCTGAAAAATTGAATAAAATTGGTTCCAGAGCTGTAAATGCAATACTTTCAGAGATATCTTACATAAAACACAAGAATTGGTGCAAAGAAATAACCCATTTTTGTGTTTAACGTAAGATTACTACCATAAATGGTAAATAAAGGTGTAGTTTTTCTTAAATAAATTTGTAGAAAATTTAATTCTTAAAAGATTCATGTGAATTACTCAGGAAAAAATGAATAATAGATATTGAAATTTCGCTTTATTTAAAATCAAAACAGACGCACATAAAACGCACATCCGTAATTGCATAACATATTAGGTTGGGAGTAACAGCTGATCATTATCAGCTGTTACTCCCAACCTACATATCAGTTAATACCTAATAATTAGTATTTTATGCAGTTAAAAATGTTCGTTTTATGTGCGTCTGTTTTGATTTTAAATAAAACGAAATTTCAATATCTATTATTCATTTTTCCTGAGTAATTCAAATGAATCTTTTAAGATTAAATTTTCTACAAATTTATTTAAGAAAAAATACACCTTTATTTACCATTTATGAAAGTAATCTTACGTTAAACACAAAAATGGGTTATTTCTTTGCACCAATTCTTGTGTTTTATGTAAGATATCTCTGAAAGTATTGCATTTACAGCTCTGGGACTAATTTTATTCAATTTTCCAGATTACAAAACGTAAGAAACAATCGTATTTGTATCTTTCTAACCACCTTTAACATTTTTATAAGGCCTTACTTCACCGAGGGTACAGAGTTCTAGGTGAAATTTTTCGCTAGCCGTAACTCGCTAACTAAGCGTTTTCAGGTATATGCTTATATGAACTTTTTTTTTAATTTTTAGCTATAGAATGAGATCCCAAGAAATTGTCGTGTAGTTTTGAATCACCCTGTATATATACTTATAACAAAATCATAGTATAACCTACGTTATTGTTAATTCAAGTCTAGAAGAGGAAGTACCACGCAACTGTAGCATTGCAAAAGTACAAGGAGAGAAGAGCTTTAAGGGAACTAGTGAACAAGAATACCAACTTAAACAGTCATTGGTACCAACTTACACACTTAACCACCGTCACTGCTCATCGATCCTTTTTCTAACCGACGTTTAAACACTGGACTATTTACTAATACAACCACACTAACACTCGTTCGCTGTACCAAATTAAACTGATTAAATTTTTTATATCGCACACACATTTACTCAAACCAATACAGCAACACGCATTCTCTGAAATACTCTTATAAACAATACAAAAAAACCATGAGGTCCCCACAAATTTCATTAATAGCCTCTTGTCTTTCTTTTTTGGTTTACTTTGATTCTATTTTTATTGAGTTACAAGATTTTCTAAACATCATGTATTTTGGAAAAGTTTTCCTTTACTTAACTTCTAACTGTAGATTCTTACTCATTCAAATAAATGTTAGTAATTTTGAAACCGATACAACAAGAAAACTATACACTTAAATAAAAAAGTCTGGTGTGAAACACTCACACAACTTTCTCTTGTTAATGCAAAGAATTAACATATTAACCTAATATTAGTAATAAAACATTAGAAATAAACAAAAAAACTAACCTCAGAAAACATAACCTTATTTTAATCATGAGTGTAAGACGCAAAACGAAAATCGACCTCAGTTGGCTTAAAAATACGGAAAATCACTCTTTCACGCTAAACTAGGCTCTGTAGAGAAAACCTCTAAATAAAAGTTGTAGATCTTTTGATTTCCTATAAATTTGATTATACTTTTTGTCGTAAAATGCATAATAATGCTGAAATCTTAAAAAATTAATTTTTTACACGATTTCGTGAGAAAAAACAGAAAATCACTAATTACCGGTAAACTAAGCGTTATAGGCCCTACAAAAAAAATGTTGGAAATAAAAGTTGTAGGTTTTTAAATTTTACATTATAAATTAAAAGATCTATAATTTTAATTTAAAGCATTTTTCTCTACAGAGCCTAGTTTAGCGTGAAAGAGTGATTTTCCGTATTTTAAAGCCAAACTGAGGTTGATTTTCATTTTGCGTCTTTCACTCATGATTAAAATTAGGTTACGTGAGTGAGGTGAGTGAGGTTACGTGAGGTGTGAGTGTTTCACGCCAGATTTTTTGTAATAAAAATCACCCTTTTATTACATTTTACATGCTCTACAAGATAGGGTAAGCGGCATGTCCGCTAAAATTTGTAGGGCCGTGCTCTTGTGGAAATTGTTTTTTAAAATTGTGGCCTTAATATGCTGCATTTTAGGGCATAATACAATAAATATTGTAGTAAATTAAAATATCTACAATGATCATTAAAATTTTTTTTTCTACAGTGTTTAGCGTAAATTAGTGATTTTCTATATTTTGATTATTAAAATCTGTAAAAATGGGACATTTTAAAAATGTCCGCCTTAGTCTGCAATTTATGTCAAATGTATAAATGTAACAAAATATTTAAAAAAATTAAACCTACAAACTTATTTCAAGCATTTTTTCTACATACAGCTTTCAACATTTCAACAACTTAATTAAGCGTAAATTAGTGATTTTCCGTCTTTTTAAATCCAACAAAGATTGATTTTTATTTTCATTTTCCCTCAAGATTAAAATTATGTTATGTTTCCAATTTTACTTTATTTACTCATGATTAACCACAGGTTAAATTTTTTATTATTTTCACTGGCAAGGAAAAGTCACGTGAGTGTTTCACACCAGACTGTTTTTATTTGTTCCTGTTACATAGAAAACTGTAAATGTGGTGATCGATTTGTCAAAATTTGGATTGAATGACATGAAAAAGCTGTTCACCTGTGATATTTTTATGTTTGTACTGCAGTTTAATAATGTGTTAAATTTTATGTAGTCTAAATCCTGTACTAGTATTTTTTAATATTTTTATGATTGTGTTTAGGTCAACAGCCGTAAGGCTGTTTTGAACCTCTAGAGGTTTTACTAAATAAAACGAGGAGTGAGGTGGTTTACAATTGCCTTCCTCACTGAGTACAAAAGCAGCCCATGCTTATCAGCATGCCAGGCCCTCCGAAAAGTATCTACACTGCACTCTACAAATGACACCTTCACTTCCTTTACCACAGGGTCTGGCTGTATAATGAAATTCATTACTTTCAGAGGAGGTAACTCTATTTAGTGTCTTACACCTCTACCTCTTCTGTTCTTAAATACTTCAGTCATATAATTGGCTGACCATCTTATAAGAAACAGAACTATTTTTGTAGCCCTGGAACTAGCAGATCATGTGCAAATAATTTAACACTCCACCTGCCTGTTATGGGCGTATTTTTATGATGAAGGGTGTAAAAATGTTAAAATAATTTAATTTAATGATTATATGGTTGTGTTGAAATTACATGATAGTCATCACAGTGATGGACTTTCTTTGGTGCCTCCTCAAGAACTGTGATTAAAAAACAAACGTTTCAATAATTTTTAATAAGGTTTATTTCATTAAATTAACAGGTCTCCACACCAGCGTCTTTTTAAGCGTCTCCTAAGAATTGAGATTAAAAAAACTTGTAAATAATTTAGTAGTAAATTTTTCTTCTCCATTCGTTAATCTCCTCTGGGAACCATCAGGTTGGTGTTGTGTATGTATATATATAGTGGCGACTATTTACAACACTATGGGTCGTTTGTCGCAGTCAAAACGCCATTTTTGCCTGTCTTGCCGTGACTCCTCCTCCATGTTTCTTCTCCCCATGGCTCTGTCAATACCTTCCATCCATCTCCCTCTCGGTCTTCCTCTTTTTCTATTTCGCTGCGGTCTCCAGTTCCATGCCTTCAGTGGGATTCGTACGTTGCTCATTCTTCGCATGTGACCATACCAGTGCAGTTGTTTTCTCTCAATACGGTCTATTATTGAGTCTTCAATGCCCATTATTTCTCTTACTCTTATATTCGTTACCCTATCTCGTAACGTCAATCTGCAACATCTTCTCCAATATCTGTTCTCCACTGTACTGACTCTATTTTTCATGTTTTGTGTAATGGTCCACACTTCTGCCCCATATGTCACCGTACCTTCCACTATTGCTGAAAATATTCGTTTCTTTATGTCTTTTCTTATGTTGAGACTCCACAGAATTGAGTTCAGTTGACCAGTTAATGCCTTTCCTTTCACAATTTTATTAGCTATGTCTTTTTCGTCCCTTCCATTTTTTGTAAACGTCACTCCTAAATATTTATACTCTTCAACATTCTTAATGATGCTTCCGTTTACATTAAGGTCTCTTCCATCTCTTCCAATAACCAAGTACTGCGTCTTTTCCGTGTTCACCTCTAGCCCCCATTTATCATACTCCTCCATGTGTTGTGTATGTATTCTATTAATTAGGGTGCTTTTATGTTAGTCAGTTTTTGCTGTTAAATCGTCTGTAGTACTCCTTTGATGATATTGAATGTAACGGATTTGTAAGTCGTTGTTTGAATAAGGTTTCGTTACGCAAGTACCAAGGGGAGTTGGTGATAATCGAGAGTAGTTTAGACTGAGCTACTTGTATACGAGACAGACAAATTGTTGTTAGCTGTGGAACCATTATACAAGTATTTAAAAAGTTTATGAAAAAATTGTATTTAAAAAAAACTATTTCAGATATATCATGATTCTAAAAAAGTAGTATTCAGTTCTTAAAAAAGGAGAAAGAGGAGCAGAAGAAGAAGAAGAAGAAGAAGATGCAGAGGAAGAAGAAGAAAAAGAAGAAGAAGAAGAAGATGAAGAAGAAGAAGAAGAAGGAGAAGAATCTGTAAAAGAAGAAGAATGAGGAGGAAAAGAAGAAGGAAGAGAAGAGAGAGAAGAATAAGAAGGAGGAGGAGAAGAGAGAGAGAAGAAGAAGAAGGAGGAGGAGAAGAAGAAGGAAGAGAAGAGGGAGAAAAAGAAGAAGGAGAAGAAGACGAAGAAGGAAGAGGAGGAGAAGGAGAAGGAGAAGGAAAAGGAAAAGGAGAAGGAGGAGGAAAAGGAGAAGGAGGAGGAGGAGGAGGAGGAGGAGCAGAAGAGGACAGAAGAAGAATAAGGTAAAGGAGAACGAGAAGAAGGAGGAGGAGCAGCAGAAAAAGAAGAAGAAGAAGAAGAGGGAGGAGGAGGAGAAGAAGAAGAAAAAGAAGAAGGAAGAGGAGGAGGAGGAGGAGG
Organism: Catonia carolina; assembly: GCA_035578175.1. NCBI lineage: Eukaryota > Metazoa > Arthropoda > Insecta > Hemiptera > Achilidae > Catonia > Catonia carolina. The sequence goes on along the minus strand of JAQMRL010000010.1, from coordinate 27,081,233 downwards.
AGGAGGAGGAGGAGGAGCAGCAGCAGAAGAAGAAGAAGAGGGAAAAGGCGAACGAGAAGAAGGAGAAGAAGAAGAAGGAGGAGAAAAATAATAAGAAGAAAAAATAGAAGAAGAAGATGACGATAAATACATTTCATGGAAATATAGTACTAAAGAAAACGAATTCTCAAGACATAATTATTTTACGAAGAAACAATGTTAAATTTAAAGTTACCCTGGAAAGGACTTGAGCTAAATCAGCGAATTTAAATCGACACAGTGCAATACCCAATGTTAAACCGAACGATTCTACATCATTTGGTTAAAAAAAATTAAGGGATAAAAGAATTTAAAGTATTCAAAATATGGTGAAAATAAATATTTTGATGAATTTTGAAATTAATTTAAAACGCTTTGTTTTTACATAAAAGAATTAAGTAAGGTATTTAAACAAAATTGCCAGGAAGGAAATGAGACGAGTAATAAATTAATTTATGGTTTATTAATATAGATAAAGAATGATTAGTAAACATTATATTTTAATTTAATTGTACTGTTGTTTTAATATAACACTTGGAAATTGTAATACAAAAATGTAGGGCAACACCATTTTACAATTTCATAATGCTAATGGACTCGATTCCCACGCAAAGCTTTTAACTTTTAGAGAAAGTAATAATAGTGAAAAAATCCAATTTCAACGTAAACTTGCGTCGCGTAGAAGGTACTATCATTTTACGTAAAATATATTGAACGTGAGAGGGAAGTATGCGATAGACTGCGATACATTTATTCGGTATGTAAATGCGAATCCTTTTATATTTGACACAAGCAGAATAAGTCGTTGTTATCATCTTTTAGAAAAAGAACCCTCTCCCTTTGTAAAGGGTAGTGGGTAGTGGGGATTCCATTGAATGCTAAGGTTACACTTTGTCATTTAAATTGGCTTTCTTAACGACAGCCTTAGTGATATGTAAGACTCTATTTTTACTGCCTTTTACTCAAAATTGCCACCGACTGATGTGTCAAAGAGGTTAAAAGCCGTGAACATTTCTGTTAGTAAAATACAAGAATGTAAAAAAATAATATATTTTAAAAAAATTCATTTTCTTTAAAATAAACCTACTTAAATTTCAACTCATCTAGTTTATTTATTAACACATTCAATGCTGAGCAATATTATAACAACTAATATTGTAACAACTCAGAATTTACTTCAAGACTGCCTTAATAAAATTAAACATTGGACTGTAACATCAGGCTTTAAGTTTTCAACAACGAAATCTCAACTTATAGTGTTTTCCAGAAGGAATGTTGTCAATAATGCAGTAACATTTTCTTTAGGTTCTCATCAGATTACCAGAGTAAATCAACTTAAGATTCTTAGTTTAACTTTTGACGAAAAATTGTCATGGGCTTCTCATATACATTCACTCAAGGCAGATTGTCAACGTAGAATTAACATTTTAAAATGCATATCCTCTAACAACTGGGGTGCTGATAAGAAAATAATGTTTATGACTTATTTTGCACTGATTCGTTCTAAAATTGATAACGGATCGATTGTCTATGGCTCTGCATAAAGCAATGTATTGAGTTTGTTAAATCCAGTTCAGAATGTTTGTTTGAGGTTAGCCCTAGGTGCATACAGGACAAGTCTAATCCTAAGTGTCTTGGCAGAAGCTGAAGAAACGCCTCTTGCTATTAGAAGAAGAAAGTTATGTTTTTCCTTTGCTTCAAAAATATCTTCTTGTCCAAACACGCCAGTCTACGATAATGTTTTTTCTAACAGACTTTCGGACATGTACAACTCCAAATCTTCATCTCCTAAACCATTTCATAAACGGCTGCAAAATTATCTAGAAACATTCTCATTCAAGTTTACACCTGTTTTTGATCGTCAACCTTCCGTTGAACCTCCTTGGCTGTCAAAACCTTTTTTGCTGGATTTATCCATGGCTCATCTTCCGAAAAACTCAGCTAACCCTAAGATGTATCATCAACTATTTAATGAATTGTTATCAAAATACACGAACAGTGTACATATTTACACGCTCTCGATCACCAGAAGGCGCTGGTTGTGCAGTTGTCTTCCCAAACCGTACTTATCAATTCCGTTTAAATAATGTTTGTTCTGTCTTCTTTTGTGAAGCATATGCTATCTATCGTAGTTTAAAACTCCTAGCCACAAGAACGGGCGAAAAGTTCACAATATTTACGGATTCGATGAGTGTGGTTAGAAGCTTGCAGGCTGAAGAAATTACAGAGCCAATTATGGAACATATATTCAACCTACTTCGACATGTCAACAACATGAATGAAGTACGCATTGTGTGGGTTCCGTCACATTGCGATATAAACGGAAATGAAACAGCGGACACGGCCGCCAAAGAGGCGTTAAAGACCCCACTGAGAGATAAACATCTCTCATCTCATACAGATTTCAGGAGACATTTGCACAACCAAATTAAACAACACTGGAACCAAATCTGGTCTCGATATCCTCCAACGAAACTTCACCACATCAGAAAACACATTTTTGAAAACCCTCAGCCTCACTTGGAGCTTTGAAGGCATCAAGTTCTACTTACACGACTACGTATTGGACACTCTACGCTTACGCACAAACACTTACTAAAGAAAGAAGAACCACAAATTTGTACACATTGCAACACGCCACTTACAATCAAACACATCATCACAAGCTGCCAAACTACACAATTCACACGAACAGTATTCAAAATTAACAACATTTTAGCACTTAATTTAGTAGACAAAGTAGCGGTTCAAAACACAATAAATTTTTTAAAATTTAACAAAATTTCAGATTTGATATAAAATTGTAAATTCGCATTCGTTATTTTTCATTGTGTCATTCTATTTTTTAGTTTTTGTTTCTCTGGTATCTAAATTTTAATTGAACTTAACTAATTTTTCATTATGTATTTATATAACGTATTATGTATTTATATGTAACATGGTCGCTAATGACCTCGTAGTCGATGCGACCTTAAATAAATAACAAAAAAAAATGTTTTTTTAGGTTTATTTTCGCCAATAATAAATATATTTCATGTTTAATGTATTTCTTGTTTGAATTTTTCCATTTACCGTTATGATTTACGCGTAATTTCTTATATAATTTTAAACTACAAATAATATATTTTTTAAGTAAATCCTAAAGTGTAAGCTATTTTGAATCGATACCTGCAAATACTAAATACTACTAAACTCACTACTAAATTCACGGCTTCAACTGTACCCTGAAAACTTGTTAAACATACTGAACGAGTATACTAAACGAGGGTAGAAAATCGCGTAATGGAAATTCAAAAACTAATTGCACGATTACAAAGAAAAACCTTTCTGAGGGCTACATATTAGAAAAAAACTGATATTCAACAGACGATGTCCCTCCAGAATTACTTAAAATGATAACAAAACAGAACCCGCTAGGTGAGACGGCAGCCTGGCAGTAACACCTACCCATGACTCTCTAGGCGAGTCTCTAGCACTGAAAGTGTTAAGGAATTATTATTGTTGTTGTTTAGGTCATCAACCGAAAGAAAGGCTGGTTTGAACCTCTGGCGGCTTTACTAAGTAAAATGATGAGTGAGGTGGTTTACTATTTCCTTCCTCACTGAGAGAAGATGTATGCTTATCAATATTCCAGGCCCTCTGAAAAGCAAGTTGCTTTTCCAAAAAGTAATAATAGTGAAAGAATCCTAATCATAGAAAAATAATAAAGAAACCGTATTCTCATAACATATTTCATGAATAAACACCGTCAAATTTAAAGTTACCTTTGAAAGAAGAGCTAAATCAGAGATTTTAAATCGATCTTATATCTCAGATCGTTATTTTAGAGTTGGACAAGAGGATATCTATTCAGGGCTAAAGATCATATAAAGGGAGTCGTACCACAATGCAGTGTCATTCAATCATTGTATCTCTAGTATCACTAGTGATACCTAGCTTTGAAAATAGAGTTAGACAAGAAGATATCTACTTTACCACCTTGCAAATGACACCTTCACTTCATTCACAACAGGATTTGACTGTGTAATGAAATTCATTACTCTCAGAGGAAATAACGTTGACTAATGTACACCTCTACCTCTTCTGTTCTTAAATACTTCAGTGATATAATTTACTGGCCATGTGATAGGAACTATTTTTTGTAGCCCTGGAATTAACAGATCGAGTGAAAATAATTTAACACTCCACCTAGCTGTTATGATAATTAAAACAACACACAGTTTAAGGATCCAAATTGTAATTTATTAGCGCCTGAACTTATTTCTTGTTGTAAACTATTTATTTTTAAGAAAAAAAAGGAATCAATCAGTATAATATTTTTTTTTGTATTCAAACTTTCGTAAAAATACTAGATCTTATATCTCAGATCGTTATTTTAAAGTTAAACAAGAGAATGTCTAGTCAGGGCTAAAGTGATGTAAAGGGAGCGTACCAGAATACGAGGTGTGGCTATTAAATAACGAGACTAAAGTTGTAAAAAATTGAATTTTAATTTTATACATAATCACATATTGTCACCTTCAATATACACTCCTTCTCTTTCCCTACAACGCTCCATGCAAATTTTCCATTGTTGGAAACAGTGCTGGAAGTCATCTTCTGTCAGCTCCTTCTGGACACGTGCCGTTTTCTCTTTTACAGCTTCCACAGACTCAAATCTTGTCCCTTTTAATGCAGATTTCACCTTAGGGAACAGGTTGAAGTCACACGGTGCATGATTTGGTGAATAAGGTGGATCTTCTAACACTGAGATGCTGTACTTGGCTAGGAACCTCTAGACAGATAACGCGGAATGAGCTGGCGCATTGTCTTGATGGAGAACCCATGATTTGTCCTTCCACATTTCGAGGCGTTTTTTCCTTACTCTTTGACGTAGTTTAAAAAGTACCTCAAGGTAGTAATATTGATTAATTCTTTAATCTTCAAGAACCCAGTGAAGGTACACAATCCCATGGATATGAAAAAAAACAAAAACAATCATCATTGCTTTTGACGAGCATTGTAGGGATAGAGAAGAAGTGTATATTGAAGGTGACAAAAAGTGATTATGTATAAAATTAAAATAAAATTTTTACAACGTCAGTCTCGTTATTTAATAGCCACACTTCGTATAAATATGTAAATAATATTTAAAAACAACAAATATAATCTTTAACTAATTTAGAAGGTACTATAAATCATATTTATAATCTCAAAACCCAAAATATTAATTTAATTTCAAATTCTAAGCTAATTCAAAAGAGTATTAGCTACTATGTAATAATGTTTTATTCATTTAAAAAAAATCATTCTCAAAAACTATGTAATTTTAAATTTTTAAATAACTAAATTAAAATTGACTTTGGGCCTACTTTTATTAATCTAAAATTTAAATTTAATCACACAAACAGTTTTCTAAAAATAAATATTATTACGTTTATAGTTTTTATTTAGCAAAGTATAGTATAATCGTAACTCAACTTAAATTTCTATTTTTAATAGAATTATCACATGATGCTGGTTACCACCGGACAAACTCGATGGGAAATTAATTAGAAATAGATCTACGAACCATTATAAGTTAGTTGAGACATGTTTATTACTAGTATCCGTATCACAATTATGGGTTTCAGACAGAAAGTGGTTTCACACTGTTATTGGTAATGAATTTATTAACGTAGTTAACAAGTGAGGTGGTTTATGACCACGGTGACCTTGTGAAGGCCAAAGTACAGTGGTTACAGTGTTACACGGTTACGGTTATCACAAGGATATAATTATTATAAGGACATCAAGCAAACCGAAATGTAGAATAATACTTCCACGGGGAGCAAAGTTAGTTAGTGATACCACGTAACTGTATTAATTTAATAAGTAACATAATTAATTTCGTGTTCTCTTCCCAAACTGTTCTATTTTTTGAGCTGGAAAAAAATATTGTATGATTATAATTGTTTTTCTGTTTCCAATGAAACCACAGTATTTTCTTTTATTAAAATGAATTACGAGGTGTGGCTATTAAATAACGAGAGTGACGTTGTAAAAAAAATATTTTTATTTTATACATAATCACTTATTGTCACCTTCAATATACACTCCTTCTCTATCTCTACAACGCTCCATGCGAATTTTTCATTGTTGGAAACAGTGCTGGAAGTCATCTTCTGTCAGCTCCTTCAAGACACGTGCCGCTTTCTCTTTTAAAGCTTCCACAGACTCAAATCTTGTCCCTTTTAATGCAGATTTCACATAAGGGAACAGGTAGAAGATAATAATATGTGATGAAACGTGGTTTTTTACTTATGATCCGAAAACGAAGCGTCAATCCATGCACTGGAAGAGCTGAACTTCAACGAGAGCCAAAAAAGCTCGAATGAGCAAGTAAAATTTAAAGCAGTGATGATTGTTTTTTTTACATCCATGGGATTGTGTACCTTCACTGCATTCCTGAAGGTCAAACAGTTAATCAATATTACTACCTTGAAGTACTTTCTAAACTACGTCAAAGAGTAAGGAAAAAATGCCTTGAAATGTGGAAGGACAAATCATGGGTTCTCCACCAAGACAATCTGCCAGCTCTTTCCGCGTTATCTGTCAAGAGGTTCCTAGCCAAGTATAGCATCTCAGTGTTAGAACATCCGCCTTATTCACCAGATCTTGCACCAGGTGACATCTACCTGTTCCCTAAGGTGAAATCTGCATTAAAAGGGACAAGATTTGAGTCTGTGGAAGCTGTAAAAGAGAAAGCGGCACGTGTCCTGAAGGAGCTGACAGAAGATGACTTCCAGCAGTGTTTCCAACAATTTAAAATTTGCATGGAGAGTTGTAGGGATAGAGAAGGAGTGTATATTGAAGGTGACAATAAGTGATTATGTATAAAATAAAAATAAAAGTTTATACAAAGTCAGTCTCGTTATTTAATAGCTCACCTCGTAAATAAATTAATATTCATCAGCGAACCAGTATAAGAATGTGCACTGCCAGATATTACAAAAAATTCTGGTGTGAAACACTCACACAACTTTCTCTTGCCACTGCAAATAATTAACAATATAACCTAAAATTATCAATAAAACATTAGAATTAAACAAAAAACCCTCAAAAAACATAACCTTATTTTAATCATACGTGAATAATGCAAAATGAAAATCAAACTCAGTTTGGCTTAAAAATACGGAAAATCATTTCTACACGCTAAACTAGGCTCTGTAGAGAAAAATTCTCTAAATAAAAGTTCTAGAGCTTTTAATTTCCTATAAATTTGATTAGTCTATATACACATTTGTCGTAAAATGTATACTAAGGCTGAAATAACAGTCATAAATTAAATAAATCTATTGAAAAAATACTATAAATACATATTTTATTGAAATTAAGAAATATGAAAAATATTTTTTTTAAATTTAAGTTTTTGTAAAACATACGATTTATTGTAGAGGAAAAAGTAATCACTGGAGAAAAGTAAAGAGAGTGGGGGAAAAGGGTGGACAACTTGCCGGAAATACTAAAATAAAACTAAACTAACTTGATCCAATGTCGTGTTTTGCCTTGAATCAAGTTTGCATTTTTTATAAAATCTATTTTCAGAATCAAGAAAGAACAATTTTCAGTCATTTTCCAGCAAAATACTGTACTAATAACAATTTACAATCACAACAACTATCAAGTTGGTTTTTGTCGTGGTACTGAAGTAGTTAAAATATTACTTGTTCAAAATAGTATGAAGATTTAATATACAGTACTTATTTTTATTGCGGTATTAATTGAACGTTACATTCAAATTTAAAATTTCTTCGTTTTCATTCGGTGTTAGTAATCAAATTTAATTCCATCAACAATCATTTGTTTTTAATTGGCATAATTTATATGATATTTTTCAGAATTAAATTTTCTACACGTTTTGTTTCAAAATTTGTGTGTGTCCTAGGTTACCTGTTTATCAAAGTTATTGTAAAGATATCGGATGAATTAATGTCCCATAGCCGAGCGAGTGAGAGGTAGATATGTGGCATAACTATGCATGTGCCTAAAGGTCTTTACCGTTATAATCCAGATCTGGAAACATACTACAGTCGTTATCTTGCTTGTTAGTTTACTGCATGCGTACACGCTTGCTCACAACAATGAGTAAAATTATGCAATGTTATTAGAATGGCGCGTATGGCTTGTGCGAGTGAGAGCGTTATCCATTCTTTCACTCCCACGGCTAGGGGACTTTAGTTCATCTGAATACTGTACGTCAAACGTGAAAAAGTTGTTTCTCAATCCCTCTTTTTGTTTTTCACATGGTACGAGTATATCTTAAGAGAGATACAATTGCGGGACGAATTTTATTCAATTTATCACGTCAAAAACCATTAAAACAACTGAATTCTCCCCTTAATTTACCATCCCTAAATTCCAGCACGTCTTCATTTTACCCAGGGTTTTAAATTCTGGGCGAAATATTTCGCTAGCCGTAACTCACTAACAAAGCATTTCCAGATCTATGTTCATAAATAAACCTTTTCAGTATTTTTGCTAGTACATTGAGCTCAAAAAGCGCTGGTACGCTATGTGAAACATTGTATAGTAGGATATTATGTTAAAGAAATAGTATAAGAATAATTTTATGATATGTTATAAATTCTGTAAATACTGTGAACTAATGTGTTTACTTATTTACTAAATCTTCCAATCAATTTATTCAAAAATACAAACATTTCAGAAGTTCAAAAATCAAATATAGTCTATTTAAAAATCTAGGAAAAATTATGGGAAAAGAGAACAATAACAAGGAGATGGTTAATAAAAGAGTAAGAAAGACATAAGTACTTTATTGCCAGAGGAATTCACAACATGAAAAATTTTATATGAACACTCCCACTACTTTCTCTTACCAATATTAATACTTAATGAAAAACATAATCTAATTTTAATCATGATTAAATGACGCTAAATGTAAGTCAACCTCTTTTGGACTTAGATTTTCATGAGTAAAATACGGAAAATCACAAATTGACGGTAAACCTTACTTTAAAAAAACGAAATAGGCCGCCTTCCTAGTGTAGTGATTAATGCGTTAACTTACCACGTGACCCGACCCAATGGCGTAGTGGTTAGCGCAACTGGCTTCTACACCGTGGTACCGGGTTCAATTCTCGGTAAGGTCTGATATTGTTTCATCAATTATCTTAATGTACCATCCTTCTCACCGTCTGCATCAGCAGCAATTGCAAAACAGTCAGACGTAAAACCAAAAAAAAGAAGATTACCACGCGAAAGTCCCGGGTTCGATTCCTGGCCGGGGTCTAGAAGTTTCACAAGTCAAAACCCTCAGTTACTGTCACATTATCCACCTTAGTTGCTAAAAAATAAGCAGTGATGCGACTTTAAATAATAATAATCATAAAAAAAATTGAAATAAAAGTTGTCGGTGTTTCGATTTTCTGTAATTCAGTTATAAGCCTAGGCTTATACGTTTTTGCCTTAAAATATTTTTTAGGCTACCATCTTAAAAAATCGTTTTTTTTCGATTTCAATGTGTAAAATCACTAATTGGCACTAAACAAACCTCTGTAGAAACAAACGCTTAAAATAAATTGTTGGTTTCTTAATTTTCTATAACTTTAATTATGTACCATTTCCCCCTAAAATGCATATTATGCATTACAAAAAAGTAAGTAATCATTAAAAAAATATTTAACTCGAGTGCACAAATTCCTCCATAAATTTTACCAGACATACGTCTTAATCTATCTAGTGGAGCATAAAAAATGTAGTAAATGAGACGATTTAAAAAAACAATCGTAGAAACTATTTTTGAGAAAATTTTGCAAATAAGTGAAAAATTACACGAATAACATTTACTAATTCCGATGAGCCAATTTTGATGAAAATGTTCGTGTCGAATCCAATTGTGGTATGTAAATCAAGTTTCAAGTTTCAACTCTGTATTCTATTCCGTTGTTGAGATATTTTGTTTACACCACAGGTGAATTGGTAAAAAGATAATTTCTGGGTTTATGGGGCCTGCAATCTGCCCATAACAGACAGGTGGAGTGTCAAATTTTTTACACTCAATCTGTTAGTTGCAGGGCTAAAATAAATAGTTCTGTTTCTTGTCACATGGTCAGCCAATTAAATGACTGAATCATTTAAGAACAGAAGAGGTAGAGGTGTAAAAGACACTAATCAGAGTTATTTCCTCTGAAAGTAATGAATTTCATTATACAGCCAGACCCTGTGGTGAATGAAGTGAAGGTGTTATTTGCAGAGTGGAAGATATGTGCTTATCAGAGGGCCCGGCATGCTGATAAGCATACTTTTCCACTCAGTGAGGAAGGCAATGGTAAACCACCTCACTCCTCGTTTTACTTAGTAAAACCTCTACAGGTTCAAACCAGCTTTTTGGCTGATGACCTAAACAACAACAACGGGGCCTGCAAACGTGTACTTCCAGTAAAACCTCGATTTTGAAAAATCGACATGTGAACAATACTTTCCTTCCTTATAAATATTCATATAGAGCAAGTGATAATAAGTAATAATTTTCATTCTATCTCTTTACAATACTAAAACTATAAAAGTGAATTTTAAAACAAAGGTAAAAATCTGGTGTAAAACACTCACACAACTTTCTCTTGCCAATACAAATAATTTACAATAAACCTAAAATTAGCAATAAAACATTAGAAATAAACAAAAAACTAATCATAAGTGATAGACGCAAAATGAAAATCAATCTCAGTTTGACTTAAAAATACGGAAAATCACTCCTTCACGCTAATCTAGGCTCTGTAGAGAAAAATGCTCAAATAAAAGTTGTACATCTTTTAATTTCCTATAAATTTAATTATATACACTTTTGTCGTAAAATGCATACTAAGGCCGAAATCTTAAAAAAATTGATTTTTCACACGTTTTCGTAAGAAAAAAACAGAAAATCGCTAATTTCCGCTAAACTAATCGTTATACAAAAAAATGTTTGAAATAAAAGTTGTAGAATTTTTAATTCTCTACAACTTTTATTATACATTGTTTGCACTAAAATGCAATTAAAGCCGCAATCTTTAAAAAAAAAACAATTTTTTTACGTGAAAACAGCCTCACCAAGAATTTCAGCAAGCATGGCGCCTACCCTATCATGTAAAGCATAAAAAATTTAGTAAACCAGGCGATTTTTAAAAAAATTGTAGGATCAGTTTTTTAGAAAATCGCAAAAAGTGAAAATTACGAATAAACTACTACTTCTGGTTGACCGATTTTGATGAAAATGTTCGTGTCGGGTCCGGCAGTGGTATGTAACTTAAGTAAGTTTGAAGTTCTTACAATGTTTTGTTCTTGAGATATTCTGTTCACACACTCACACAGAGACCAATCGCTAAAAACATGTTTTTTGGGTTCAGGGGGTCTGAAAACGTGTAGATCCAGTGAAAACTCGATTTCGAAAAATCGACATGAAAACAATACTTTCCTTTCTATATATTCATAAAGGCAAGAGAAAGTAAAAAGAATATTGGTGACTTTAAAAATAGATTCGTGACAAATCTAAATGGCACGGTGGAAAAGAATAGACAGTATAATTTAGGAGACACCTGTTATTATTTTTCAGGTAGCAACAGATGCTCATAATCTACTTGCGTCAGAGAAAACGAAATAATAAAAATTCTATACACTAAATTTTTATTATAAATTAAACATGAATTTAAAAATATTAGAAGTTATTTATCTAATGTAATTTTAAATTGTCTTCTAACAGAAAATTCTAAAAGAAATTACTTAAAATGGTTCCATTATTGATTTCACCTTAATCTCAAGTTGAATTACTTGTTTGAGAAACCACACATGTCCATTTTTATCAAAATTGAGTTAGTGTTAAAAAACGAATATTTCATTGCATTTCTATTATTTTATAGAGATAACCACAATCCAGATACTATAGTAGTAGGTTTAACCTGTAGAAAATTATTGTTTGTTTGAGAAACAACATTAGAAATGCTTTTATGGCCAACAGTAGAAAAATATGATAAGCCCAAAGAAATGTAGTATTAATTGTTTTTCTTGAAATTTAAATGAATAAAAAATATAACTAAGTTTTTAATAACACAATATAATCTTATACAAATATTCTGTAAATTAATATTATAATATAAACAAACTGCTCGAGTAAAAGCTCGAAGGAATTTAAGACTCATAGTTTGGATTAGTCGTGATTTCAAATTTGAGAAGTCAGTACTTAGACTTTATAAGAGCCTTGTGCGTTCCGTCTTCGAATATTGTTCGACGGTATAGAACTAAAGAAGAGACGTCACAGAAAAGGAACTGGAGAGGGTGCAGAAAAGACTAATTCATAAGTTGGAATGTAGATCTGGGAGAAAATTTGATGGCTATGAGAATGCCCTCTCATTCTACGGGCTTCAGAGTCTGAGCACGCGGCGTAGAGTGATGGAAGTTCTATACATTTACAACATTCTGCATTCACGAGTTGATGTTCCGGATATCTCGAAGATTTTTCTTAGCGTGCCTTGCACAGCTTTAAGAAGTTTCAGGCTGTTTGCTGGAGCCACAAGAAGTAAAATAGCTCCAATCAATAGATGTATAGCTACAGCAAATGAAATAAATGGAGAGGTAGACATGTTTCACAGAGATGGTAAAATTAAAGAAAAACTATACAGGATATTGTGAAAGAAGGCTGTAAATACTGCGTGATGTTTATGTTGTTTTATCTATTTTTATATTATTCGTGCTATGTGGTGTATGTTGGGCTCGGCAACTGACTGTTTTCTAGTGAAGAAAGAATGGCAATGTTAAGTTATAATGGTGGGGTATACTGAGGCGATATTCTATTGCTGTTCTACTGTACCACCTCGCATCCTTGCGACCAGCCATAGTAGTGGGTGGAGACGGCGGGGTGTAGGGGAGTTTGGGAGTCCCCCCCAAAAAAACTGAAGTATCCGAGTAAAACAAGTTGGATTAGGTCTATTTATTTCGTGAATATGCATTTTTTTGAGAAAAATCACTAGTCCATGCTGGAAAATTCCCTCTTCTAATAATACCCATTAAAATAATATAAATTTTATGAAAATGAATACATTACTTTTAAAGAAGTAATGTAATAACTGTTGCATAAACAAACGTGCTTGGACAACTGCAAAAAAACATTTGGGTCGCTATGGTAACGAACGGGACAACTTCTTAGACAGGATCATTACTGGCAACAAAACATGGATCCATCATTACGAGCCAGAGAGTAAACGGCAGAATATGGAATGGAAACATTCAAATTCGCCGTGCAAGAAAAAATTAAGACCCAACCGTCCGCAGGAAAACTGATGCTTACGGTTTTTTGGGACTCACAAGGTTCAGTACTGGAACATTATTAGGAAAGGGGCACAACAAAAAACAGTGTACGTTACAGTGAGATGCTTACTGCCAAGCTAAAGCCTGTAATTCGAATCAAACGTCGAGGACTACTGTCAAAAGTTGTTGTGTTGTTGCACGACAACGCCCGTCCGCTTCTGCTGCCCACACTGCTGAAACGCTCCAGAACCTTAATTTTGAAGTACTGGCTCATCCTCCATATAGTCCCGATTTTGCTCCTTCTGATTATCACTTGTTTAGTCCAGTTAAAGAGGAATTAAGGAGCCGTCGATTTACCTCGGACGAAGCATTGAAAGAAGCGGTGGATTCCTGGCTCGCAACTCAACCAAAAACCTTCTTTTATGAGGACATCAAGAAAATTTGAACAACGATAAACCAGGTACGTTGAAAAGCAAGGGGCTATGTCGAAAAATGATGTACTTGTAAGTTACCTATTTGATTACAATAAAATTTTATAACTACATTGTGGATAATAATTGACTTACCCTCGTATATTACATACAAATTTGAAAATTAAGTATTGTCAAATCAACTATTTATATTATTGTCAAATAGAACACCGACTTATTATATTAAATTATTTAAATATCAAACGTTGAATTCTTTAGAATAATTTGTAAGAAATAATTGGAATCAGTTTGAAATTGTTCTGCAATCATCCTATAAAACCGAGCAAATATCCATTGCATAAGATAGAAGTTCAAATTACATTATTGTGTAACGTGTTAAAGAAAGAAACCTAAGTGAAAAATTGACCCACTTTGTGTATTCTTCAGTTTAGTAGGTTCTACTACTAATAGCATATTTATAACGAGCGTCACCAACGAGTAAATTTTTCCTCGTAATAGTATTATCAATTTCGAAAAATAAAAAATTCATAATACTTCATTGTTATTGTTTTCTTTTGTTGTATGGATTTTTAAGGTGACTAAATCTACTTGGATTTTCTTTTTAGTTATAGGTTTTCACGTTTCTGTATTACTAGTAGACCTACACTTCATCATGGCGTACTTTTTTAAAATACTGCAATAAATTATTTATACAATAAATTTCTTTCTGGTAAATATATTGAAATAAAATTGGATTTCGTATACTAATCGTTGTTATAACTATATACAAATAAACCTAGCGTACTACAATTATACCAAAGTTTACTGTAATTCAACTTATCATTACAAACATAACAATTTACTTTTTAATAAAATTACATAACTACGAGGTGTCGCTATTAAATAACGAGACTGACGTAAAATTTTTTTTTTCTATACATATTCACTTTCTGTAACCTTCAATACACACTCCTTCTCTATCCCTACATCGCTCCATGCGAATTTTCCATTGTTGGAAACAGTGCTGGAAGTCATCTGCTGTCAGCTCTTTCAGGACACGTGCTGCTTTCTCTTTTACAGCTTCCACAGACTCAAATCTTGTCCCTTTTAATGCAGATTTTACCTTAGAGAACAGGTAGATGTCACCTGGTGCAAGATCTGGTGAATAAGGTGGATGTTTTAACACTGATATGCTGTACTTGTCTAGAAACCTCTTGACAAATAACGCGGAATGAGCTGGCGCATTGTCTTGATGGAGAACCCATGATTTGTCCTCCCACATTCGGGGAGTTTTTTCTTACTCTTTGACGTAGTTTAGAAAGTACCTCAAGGTAGTAATATTTATTAGTTATTTGACTTTCAGGAACCCAGTGAAGGTTCACAATCCCATGGATATAAAAAAAAAACAATCATCATTGCTTTAAATTTTGACTTGCTTATTCGAGCTATTTTGGCTCTCGGTAAAGTTCGGCTCTTCCAGTGCATGGATTGCTGCTTCGTTTCCGGATCATAAGTAAAAACCACGTTTCATCACATATTATTATCTTCTACCTGTTCCCTAAGGTGAAATCTACATTAAAAGGGACAAGATTTGAGTCTGTGGAACCTGTAAAAGTGAAAGCGGCACGTGTCCTGAAGGAGCGACAGAAGATGACTTCCAGCACTGTTTCCAACAATGGAAAATTTTCATGAAGCGTTGTAGGGATAGAGAAGGAGTGTATATTGAAGGTGACAATAAGTGATTATGTATAAAATAAAAATAAAATTTTTTACAACTTCAGTCTCGTTATTTAATAGTCACTCCTCGTACAGTGAAAAAACGTTCCTTGTACTTGCGTAAATTTTATAAAAAAAACTTTATTGTGTACATGAGCGCATGCGCTTTTGTGGTATTTTACCCTACTTACTAAGCCCTGGTTTAAAATATGTAACAAAGGAGAGAATTCGTCTTGTAATGCTGTTACTTTGATATATGAAACATTTCTTGTATGAATATTTTATTACCATAAATCCTTGCCTTTACTAAACTCATGTCACTTACTTAAAACTCCTTATATTAATAGCCGACATTTTTGTAACTTTTATATACTCGTTTTTTTTTTAAATATATGATATAATCATTTTTTAAATATACTACAAAAGATATATGTTATATAACTTAATAGCGCCGATAAATTTATTTCATTATTTTCACTTTTATATAACAAAAATACAAATTATAAACAAAGAGATATCACGAATACTTTGTTATATAATACATGACCACTTTATATTATGTTGAACGTTTTACAAAGAGATATAAAAATAATATTGAAGCAAACAATATAAAAAAAAAACTATTAATTTCAACAAAAGCTTTCAATAATTTTAATATAAATGAAATTTATTAATATTTTCAATTTTAAAACGTAACAAAAGGTTTTATTTTATTAAAAATCTATATTGAATTGAAATGAGTAGAAAAGTCCCTTTCATGAGACGACGCATCTTATGACTGTTGCCGTTGACAATTATTTTCTAAAAGGCTTATCTTTAACGTTTGGCTAAAACCATTAGTGATTTCTTTATCTACTCTTTAAGACGAATTGAATGACACTATTTTTGTTTCAAAATTCCGAATTTGATTTCTTGACTTACAGTTTTGGGGCACTTCCGGTCGAAACTAGAACTTTAAACCCAATGATTTATGTATCTACTCTCTAAGAGGAACGAATGCCACTATTTTTGTTTCCAAATTTCGATTTCGATTTCTTGACTTCCAGTTTTGGGACTTTCCGGTCCAAACCGCGAAACATAAAACCCAATCTAGGCCCTCTAACGTATTGCATAGATTACGAATCCGAAAACCGTTTGTCGCTATCTTGTATTTTTGACTTTAATTTCTTGACTTCCGGGTTGGGCTACTTCCGGTCGAAACCGAAACGTTAAATCCAATTTTGGCTCCTTAACTTTTTGTGAAGATTTGTTGTTGTTTAGGTGATTAGTCTGGTTTGAACCTCTAGAGGCTTTACTAAGTAATAGGAGGAGTGAAGTGGTTTACTATTGCCTTCGTCACTGAGTGGAAAAGTATGCTTATCAGCATGCCAGATCCTCTGAAAAGCATCTACTTTCCATCCTGCAAATGACACTGTCACTTTACTCACCACAGGTCTGGCTGTATAATGAAATTCCTTACTTTCAAAGGTAATAACTCTGACTAGTGCCTTTTACACCTCTACCTCTTGTGTTATTAAATGCTTCAGTCATATAATTTGCTTACCATGTGATAAGAAACAGAACTATTTTTTGTAGCCCTGGGACCAGCAGATCGAGTGCAAATAATTTAACATTCCACCACCCTGTTACAGGCACTTGTCTAGATTAGGAATCCAAAAATTGTTTTTTGTTATATCTTGTAGTTTCTAACATCTGGGTGTGCCGTCGGACGGACGGACAAACCAAACAGGTAGATGATAATAAAAAATTACCACCAAATAAAATTTCAATAACATTTTTCCAATAATTTCTATAAAAATGAAGTTTATTAATATTTTCGATTTTAAAACAACAAAAGATTTTTTATTCAAAATCTATATTGAAATGTGTCACCGGATGGCAACATTAAGTGGCAAACCTTATTTGTTTGGTGGCCCTGAAAAGGGCCGTTTAAGCGGTGGTCGTCTTGGAGAGGTGTCGGTCGTAGTCGTCGTGGCGGTCGAGGAGCTGGGCGACACGGTGTGTCGTCGTCCAGGGAAGACGTCATCTTGTTCCCTTGCAGTAGTGCGTCGATGACTGCTTCGTTGTATCCGGTGGGCGTAAGGCTCGGTCGAGGGACCGCTGTGCGAATCGCTCGCGTCAGCGGGCGATGACGGTCCGGTCGACGGCTTACGGTGACGGGTCGGCGAGCGGAAGCATCATCTTCTCTCTTGCGGGGTCGATTAGTCCTCGCTGGAGTCCGGCAGGCGCGTGCCGTAGCGGACTTCTTGTCGTTGTCTGGATCGGAAGTGAAGCTCTCTGTGTCTGGATTGGTATTGAATCCCTCTAGCTCAGTGCAGCGCTCTTTATATAGTCGCCGAGAGCGCTGTGGTAGGAGGCGGCTACTGGCTCGACCTTGATGACAAAGACCTCTGTCGGCGGAGAGCCGAAAGGTTTGTCGCTATGCCGTCAAAGGGCCTACCGCGCCGACAAAGGCCGGCAACACAGTAAATAATTAATTAGAAGGGGTGGCGGTGACAAATGAAATGACTAAAAATTAGTTCCATTACGTTTATTAGGAAATAAATATGTTATATAAAATAATTTGTATTAATATTTTTGTGAAATTTAAGATAAAAAAATGAGGTTATTGAAATTTTAAATAACCTATTTCTCTTTTGGAATCTAACCACATAAAAGTAATTTAAATAACAAAGTTTTCATTAATGGTTTCGTATTAGCTCTACAGAGCTGTGGTTTTACACAATAAAATTCAATCGATTCTTTACCGAATTCGATGGGTGGATTTATAATTCATGTCATTCAGAAAAGTTGTTTATTTTTTGTAATGCTAAAATACGTGGGCTAGTGAACTCCAATAACAGAAAAATGTAGAATTTGTTTAAACGTTTCAATAATTCAATTAAAAATATAGATAAAAACAGCTGATTGGAATAGATACACGAAGACGTGTTTTAGTGGCTCTGATAGTTTTTTGATTGAAATAGTGTTTACATGTTTAATTATATTCTTAAAAGTTGTAAAACATACAATATTCAATAAATTTTGTGATCGCATTCTACTTTTGTGAGTAAGTGATTTTTAATTTATTATTTAAATAAAAACTTTTTGGCAATAGACCTTCCTAACCTAACTAATGTCATTAATATGGATGGGTTAGAAGAAGAAGCAGAAGAAGAAACAACAATGCGCATGCACCGGCCTTCTGTATTAAGTTGTCATACAGATGTTCTTACAGAAACAGCTGATCCGGCCAAATCGCCAATTGAATCGTTTATTTCAAAAACCCCATAAGTAACAAAAATGAAATTTTCGGTAAACTGAAAAAAACTACCTGGATTCATAAGCTTAATTTTTACATGAGTGATTTTATGCTTATATTAAAGTACATATAAAAACACATCTTTCAGCATAAAATAACTGTGTTTTTCTTTTTTATTTTGTTAGAAATTTCATTTAATATGGTGCTGTACTTTTGGTGTTTTTAAAATAAACAATTTGTTTTGTACACAATTTAAACAGAAACAGTGTTTTTATAAAAAAAAAAAATTTTACTAAAAATTTCAATATTAATTCATATTTTAAATATAATAAGTAGTTCGTGATATATTATTTGATATTTTTTTTAAATTCCATAATTTTCGTCATTAAATATGGTGCTGTACTTATGGTGTTTTTAAAATAAACAATTATTTTTGTACGAAAATAAAATAGAAACAGTGTTTTCATAAAAGAAAACATTTATTTTTACTAAAAATTTTAATATTAATTCATATTTTAAATATAATAAGTGGTTCGTGATACATTATTTGATTTTTTTTTAATTACATCAATTTTCGTCAACTCGTCATATGTTTCATTCTCCATTGTTGGCCATTGGTAGATTTCTTCATAAAATGATTTCTTTTCCTCGGGTATATACTGAATAATTTTTTTTAAATCGTTGATTTATTTAATATGAATTTTTACAGGATTTGGATATGCAGGTTCTGCTGGAAATGCGAGATGCTGCTGCAGTGTACTTTTTTTGATATTCTCAATGTAAAATGAAATATTGATACACCATCGATGAACTGAGAACACTTTACGCAGATGTTCAGTAGAATGGTGAAATTCATTATACTTTGAAACTTCCTAGTTTCATATAACCCTCAAAACAGCTGATAGATTGATCAGCTGATAGCAAGTTTGTTGCAGAAAGCCCATATGTACAGTACATATGGGGTTTCTGAAATAAACACTCGATTTTGTAAATTTCATC
Organism: Catonia carolina; assembly: GCA_035578175.1. Taxonomy (NCBI): domain Eukaryota; kingdom Metazoa; phylum Arthropoda; class Insecta; order Hemiptera; family Achilidae; genus Catonia; species Catonia carolina. Next base: position 27,061,589 of record JAQMRL010000010.1, on the reverse strand, counting down.
TCCCTATTACTTTGCCTTTACTGGAAAATGAAGGTGAATCCGGCGAAGTCTGTTCACATTACTTCACTCTAAATAAACAACCGGTGCCGTCGCTATTCTTAAATAATGCACCTATCCCAAAAAATTTTACTGTTCGCTATCTTGGACTTCATTTCGATCAACGCATGACCTGGAAACACCACATTAAGACAAAACGACTTCAACTAAACTTACGTTTGAAACAACTGTACAGGTTTGTTCACACTAAATCACCCATACGTCTCAAACAGAAATTATTACTCTACAATTCTCTCTTAAAACCTATCTGGATGTACGGTATTCAAATTTTTGGTTGCGCAAAGCTGAGTAATTTAAAAACTATTCAAGCATTCCAGTCTAATTTTCTCCGTATAATTACCGGTTCACCATACTATGTCTCAAATTACACACTTCACAACGATTTAAAAACACCATTCATTTGCGACATCGTCAAAAATAGTTATACTAAATTCTACTCAAAATTACCAATCCATAATAATCCGCTTATCAGTGATATGGCAAATCCACCAGGCTTCATTAGAAGATTAAAAAGAAGATGGAGCAGAGATCTTCTTTAATTCTTTCTGCATGTTTATGTTGAAAAAAAATAATGTGAAATAATTGTAATTTTTGTTTTGTTTTAAATGTTTTATTACTCTTGATAAAAACTTTTCTGTGACAAAATGAACTTTTTGTTTTTTCTTTTCATACTTTTGTATATTATTTATGTTTATTGTTATTCCAAATTTAACATTGCTGAATGTTGAATTTTATTTCCTGTCTGTTCATGTCTGTAATTTAATATCGATGTTTTCTCATCTTTTGGTTGTTCTGTATAGTACAGTTAAAGATTCAAAATAAAGGATTAAAAAAAAAAATATATAGATTCAATGACCAATGGAATCGTTCAACAATGTGTTTAATTTCCCTGAAAATTTCACGCTACATTTAATTGTTACTTACATGATGATTTTTTTTTATTTACGATAAAATCTTCATGTTATTTAGGTCATCAGCCGAAATTCTGGTTTGAACCTCTAGAGGCTTTATTAAGTAAAACGGGGAGTTTTACTAAAGGGGAGTCAATTAAAAAGTGGATTACAATTACCTTCCTCACTGAGTGGAAAATAATGTTTATCATGCCAGGGCCACTGAAAATCTTACTTTTCCATTCAGTGAGGAAGGCAAATATAAGCCACCTCACTTCTCGTTTTTCTTAGTAAAGCATCTAGAGGTTCAAACCAGAATTTCAGCTGATGACATAAACAACACTACTAAAATTTTGGAAAATTAAAAGCTAACATTATTCAAGCATTTTTTTACAAAAGTTTAGAGTCAAATAGTGATTTTACGTATTTTTAAGTCCAACAGAGGTTGACTTTTATTTAGCGTCATTCACCATGATTAAAACTGGATTATGTTTTTTATTTTACATTGCTCACTGATTCATTAACATAGGTTACATTTTTTAGTATTTACATTAGCAAGAGAAAGTCGTGTGAGTGTTTCACACCAGATTTTCAATTATTAATTTCTTTTTGTTTCTTATATTTTATTCTTTTTCTTCATTTTTCTTTTTTAATATATTATTTATAAGGTCAACAGCTGTATGGCTAGTTTGAACCTCTAGAGGTTTTACTACGTATAAACGAGGAATGAAGTGGTTTACTATTGCCTTCCTCACTGAGTTGAAAGAGTATGCTTATCAGCATGCCAGGACCTCCAAGAAGCACCCACTTTCCACCCAGCAAATGACACCTCCACGTCATTCACCACAGGGTCTGGCTGTATAATGAAATTCATTACTCTCAGAGGAGATAACTCTGACTAGTGTCTTTTACACCACTACCTCTTCTGTTCTTAAATAGTTGTCATATTATTGGCTGACTACGTGATATGAAACAGAACTATTTTTAGTAGCCTTGGAACCATCATTTCTTACATTATAACTTACTATTTCTTTTCTATAGGTTACTTTAACTGAAAATAACGATAACTTTCTAATCGGCCGTTACAATATTACCTCTTACATGTTTCTATAATCAACTATCTTTTTCTATGGATGCAAAAACGACATATTTAACAGTACGTCTAAGTTGTTCTTTCACTCGACGTATTTTTACTTTCTCTTGCCTATATAAATATATAGAATGGAAAGTATTGTTTTCATGTTGATTTTCGAAATCGAGTTTTCACCGGATCTACACGTTTTCAGACCCCCTGAACCCAAAAAACATGTTTTTAGCGATTGATGTGTGTGTGTGTGTGTGTGTGTGTGTGTGTGTGTGCACAAAATATCTCAAGAACAGAACATTGTACGAACTTGAAACGTAAAACTTAAATTACATACCACTACCGGATCCGACACGAACATTTTCGTCAAAATCGGTCAACCGGAAATAATAGTTTATTCGTGTCATTTTTCACTTTTTTGGGATTTTCTCAAAAACTGGTCCTACGATTTTTTTCAATCGACTGGTTTACTTAATTTTTTATGCTGTACAAGATAGGGTAGGCGCCATGTTTGCTGAAATTCTTGGTGAGGCTGTTGTCACGTAAAAAAACTGTTTCTTTAAGATTACGGCTTTAATATGCATTTTAGCGCAAAAATTTATATAATAAAAAATGTAGAAAATTTAAAATCTTACTACTGTTATTTCAAACATTTTTTTGTATAACGCTTAGTTTAGCGGTAATTAGCGATTTTCTGTTTTTTTCTCACGAAAACGTGCCTGGATAAAATAACAGACGTTTAAAACAAACACTTACTTAGAACCGGCTAAAAACTGTGTGTTTTTTATGCGTAAATTGCTGTATCTCCGACAAAATTTTAAATAAAAATATTTAAGTTAAAAGAATAAATACAGAAAACAGTAGGCTTTAATTAACTGTAGCGTTAAATTTTTTCCGTTTGATCGTTTTTGAAATAGAGCTTTTCAAAAACAACGAAGTTCTTTCATGGCTGGGACTGCAGTATTCAAATCCGTATAAAAGTGACTACTTTTACTAGGATTTGAATCAGGAACGTTCAACTCCGAAAATCAACTGACTCACGGCGACTAATTTACCTCTGGACTAATCCGAAAGCTTATCAATATATTAATGAAATAAATCTTAACCTGTGAACAGTGTCTCATTTTAGAGGAATATACCTTTTTATTAACTATCTTTTTTTATCCATTATGTGTGTACGTTGCAATCTGTACAATCCAGAACAATCCCAATGAGAACCTAATGAGATGAGGATTATGTGTATGACGTGTAAATGAGAGATTACTATGGTTAATTGAACCCCAACCATGAAAGTACACCGGTAACCACTGTCTAGTATTCAAATCCATATAAAATAAACTACCTTTACTAGGATTTGAACTAACCTTTGTCTCCGTAAACAGCTGACTCGCGGCGACGACTTTACTTCTAGACCAACCCGGTAAGTTATGATAAAATCTGTGTAACAAATATATTTATTGTTCTTTTGAAAATATATATAAAATAAAATTATAATAATATATGAAATTTAAAATTGCGTAAAAGTGAATTTTTAAAATGTATCACTTTTGTTAATTTTATATTCACTGAAACAAATACCTTGACAATAAAATCGAAAATGAATTAACAAGAATACGGACGTCAACATTTGTGTGATAATAAATGAAACTACGGGAATGATACTATATTTAAATAAATTTTAAAAGTAATTTAGAAGTTATAATCTTAAGCCGAGACAAAGAAAGAACTAGAGGATGTCTTAAATGGAATGGATGAGATCTTGATAAAGGATTACTTCATGCAACGTAATAAGAACAAAAGGAAAGTGTTGTGCAGCAGCAAGAGTGGTTTAGAAGAGATGGGAAATTTAAAAGTAGGCAACGAAAACATACAGGAAGTTGGGGAATTCTGCTATCTAGGGAGTAAAATAACGAAGGATGGTAGAAGCACAAGTGATATCAAAAGTAAAATCGCTCAAGCTAGAAAAGCCTTTGAAATAAAAAAAACAGCTTACTGACTACAAACATTGATGTACAGATTGGGAAAAATTTCTTAAAACATTTTTTGAGTGTAACATTATACGGAAGTGATACGTGGGTGATAGGGGCTGTAGAAAAGAAGAGGATAGAAGCTTTTGAAATGTGGTGTTATAGGAAAATGTTAGAGATTAGGTAGGTGGACAAAATAAGTAATTTAGAGGTTCTTAGGCGAGTGGATGAAAAAAGAAGTATATGGAAGCATCTTACTAAAAGAAGGGATAGGCTAGTGGGGCAAATCCTAAGACATCCAGGTATTGGGCTATCAATAATGGAGGGTAATATTGAGGGAGTAAATTGTAGGAGGAGGCAAAGATTAGAATATATTAAGCAAATTACAGAAGATGTAGGGTGCTACAGGTATATAGATATAAAATGACTTGCGCAAGATAGAACAGCTTGGAGAACTGCATCGAACCAGTCGAGAGACTGATGAAAAGAAAAAAATCTTAAGTATATGAAATGAGGTTGAACCTGTAATAATCAGTGTTACATTAATACGGAGAGTGAAAAGCAATAATGGAAATTCATTGTTAAAAATGTGAAAGATTATAAACACCTAAGGTTTATGATGCAGTAGATTAAAAAGAAAACGAATTAGCGATAAAACAAATCCTTTAAATTAAAACTAGAGTAATTTTTTAGGGTAGAACAGGGTTATATAATGCATGAACTCAGAGTGTGTAATGAATAATTAAAACAAGTGTACAGGATTAGAGAATGACGTATGTGTGATTGTTTAGTGTCCGGGTAGGATTAGGTTAGGTTAGGTTAGGTTATGGTTTTACTCAAAACAGAATAAAAAGAAGGGATATTAAAGAGCGAAGAGGGGTCGGAGTTAGTATTGTTAATTCCTTTCTTCTCTCCAGCCCTTTGGGGGACCGAAGCAATGGGGGAAACACCTGCTTTATCCACCAGTCCGCAATTTCCCCATCTACCCCAACCCTTTTTACTATACCCATTGCTTTTCCAGTCATTCAAACCCCGTTAAGAGGCTTTGTAAGGGGATAAAGCAAAGCAACTCTTTCTTTTTTTCTTTATTCTTCTTTGCCTTTCTTTTATTTAGCATTACCCCTCACTTTCGTCTCCTCATCTGCCAAGACTAGGCATGCTCTCGATTCTACACGCTTCTTTTTTTTATCCAAACTTAAAACTTGGAGAATATTCTTTTTATAGTATACTTTTAAGCTGTATAATAAATCAAAAGTTTATGTACGGCTCTGCAGGTGCTTATTTTAAGTATTTCCGTGTAAAAAGAACTAAAAGAGATATGAAAAATATGAGAAAACTGTTTTAAGAGCAATGCGCTTTTCACTCAAAACGATAAAAAAGTATTATGATATTATTACTAATATGTCAATTCAATATAAATCCTTTGGTGACTATTGGCAAATATATCCACAAAAATCTGGTTTGAAACACTCACACAACTTTCTCTTGCCAATGCAAATAATGACCAATATAACCTAACATTAGGTAGTAATAAAACATTAGAAATAAACAAAAAACTAACCTTAAAAAAACATTACCTTATTTTAATTATGAGTGAAAAACCCTTAGTGAAAATCAACCTCAGTTAATCTTAAAAATATGGACAATCACTCTTTTACGCTAAACTAGGCTCTGTATAGAAAAATTCTCTAAACAAAAGTTGTAGATCTTTTAATTTCCTATAAATTTGATTAGGTATACACTTTTGTCGCAAAATGCATACTAAAGCCGAAATCTTAAAAAAATCGAATTTTCACACGTTTTCGTGAGAAAAATATAGAAAATTGCTAATTACCGCTAAACTAAGCGTTATACATAAAAATAATATAAAATAAAAGTTGTAGGATTTTAAATTCTTTACATTTTTTATTATGTACATTTTTGCGCTGAAATGCATATTAAAGCCGTAATCTTAAAACAACCATTTTTTTACGTGAAAACAGCCTGACCAAGAATTTCAGCAAACATGGCGCCTATCCAGTCTTGTAGAGCATAAAAAATTTAGTAAACCAGGCGATTTTTAAAAAAATCGTAGAACCAGTTTTTTGGGAAATCGCAAAAAAGTGAAAAATTACACGAATAAACTACTACTTCCGGTTGACCGATTTTGATGAAAATGTTCGTGTCGGGTCCGGTAGTGGTATGTAACTTAAGTTCATATTAGTCCTAATATTAGGACGTCCAGATAACCAACTCACTACAAAGATGCTAACTTTTTTTATAAATGAGGTCTGATAATTAATCAAGTTTGCCCATGCCGGACAGGTTGAGTGTCAAATTATTTACACTCACTCTCGTTGCAGGGCTGAAATAAATAGTTCTGTTTCTTATCACATGGTCAGCCAATTGAAGATTGAATCATTTAAGAACAGAAGAGGTAGATGTGTAAAAGACACTAATCAGTTATCTCCCCTGAAAGTAATGAATTTCATTATAAAGCCAGACCCTGTGGTGAATGAAGTGAAGGTGTCATTTTGCAGAGTGGAAAATATGTGCTTTTCAGAGGGCCCGGCATGCTGATAAGTGTACTTTTCCATTCAGTGAAGAAGGCAATGGTAAACCACCTCACTCTTCGTTTTACTTAGTAAAACCTCTACAGGTTCAAACCAGCCTTTCGGCTGATGACCTAAACAACAACAATCAATCAAGACCCAATGAAAATTGTAAAGTGAAACTTCCTTAATGCTTTCTTAAACTTAAAAGGAAACACCAAATAATCATTGCTTAATCATTGAGTAAATGATCAAAAACAGTGTTTTAGAATTTAATTAAATAATTAATACTAATTAAAAGTACAATACTCATAATTATCACACCAGAGCTGTAACCCGTATTGGATATCAAGCCCCTAGATTGCCTAAAACCATTAAGAGCACTGCAGCACATTATATAGCCTCAATCACATACCTTAATTTACCAGAGGCTATCCGAAATACTGATGTAACTCCTCAAATATAAAAGAAAATTAACCAACTGGCTGATTAATTTAGGGAGAGGGCAGTCTGAGGATTTAATTAGTTCTATGTATTCAACTAATTGCTCTTCTACTTGTGTCAGCTTAAAATTTTTTTTGTTAACATTGCCATAGAAAGTCTGCTTCATCCTTTGCCATTACATGACATTTTATTTCTATTTTATTGTTAAATTTATTTTTTTATACTATTATTCTTCCCATAACAGACAGGTGGAGTGTCAATTTATTTACACTCAATCTGTTCGTTGCAGGGCTAAAATAAATAGTTCTGTTTATTTTCACATGTTCAGCCAATCAAATGACAGAATTATTTAAGAACAGAAGAGGTAGAGGTGTAAAAGACACTAATCAGAGTTATCTCCTCTGAAAGTAATGAATTTCATTATACAGCCAGACCCTGTGGTGAATGAAATGAAGGTGTCATTTACAGAGCGGAAAATATGTGCTTTTCAGAGGGCCCGGCATGCTGATAAGTGTACTTTTCCACTCAGTGAGGAAGGCAATGGTAAAACCACCTTACTTCTCGTTTTACTTAGTAAAACCTCTACAGGTTCAAACCAGCCTTTCGGCTGATGACCTAAACAACAACAACAACAACATACTATTATCCTGTTTTTTGTACATTTACTTTAGGAAATTTTGTTGTATGTTTTTTTTTGTAAATTTTTGTTTCTTTTCTACTATGTAAATTTAGTGTAGATATAAAAAACTATTATTATAATAGAATAAATAAAATAAACAAACTCATACCCACGCACAAGCTAGACCTATGCGGGTATTAGGAAATAAGATAGAATAAGATTCATTGTACTTGTTTTTAGCAATAATAAAAATAAATAAAAATAAAAAATAATAAATACTAATATTGATTTTTCCGATTTCAATTAGATTTTTTTTTTACTTCTGTAAGTTCGCGATCGAAATTTTCTAAGAAATCTCTTGATACAACATTATATATATGCATAATTTCTCAGAAGTACTTTAACTGACGTCATTATTTGTATTTGTCGTTACTTTTACATCTTAAATAAGTTTTATGTTTGTGACATCGACAAAAATTTACTCTGCAAAATATATTAATGATAAATCTTATTTTCGCTTGAACGTAAAGTAGAAGTTTTAACCTAGAATACTGGAAGTGAATGGTAAGAGGCAACACCGACTCTTTAAGATGACGTCATAACGTTGGTAACCTGATTTTCTTTTAATTATAAGTTTTACCGAACAAAATAAAATTTAGTTTTTCGAAACCTTTCAAATTAGTAAAATAAAACTGTACGAAAGTGTCTTTTTTTTTTGTTAAAACGTAATCGATTAAATTTGTTATATGAAGAAACATTTTTTTTAAACTAAATAAAACAATATCATACAGAGTATCTCGGGAAAATTCTGTAACTTTACAGTTTTGTTCCTTTTATTATAATAATGAAAACGTGCATAAGAACATAATTATGCCCGTAAACAGCAAGCGGGAAATTTATCCCCGATTTCAGTTCTATTGGTGAAATTCGGTCATACTAAAATTTTGGAGGTCACTTTTAGTGACAAATATGGTGAATTTATACGATAATCGGTTCGAAAATTTTGATAAAACAAATCCTAGAACTGTATTTTCAGTAGTTTTAAAGACATAAGACATAAAAAACAAAAGTATTGATATAAAACACACGTTCTTATATGTTTAAACTGTAATAACTTAACAAAATGTACAATATACAATCGAATTTTAGCAATAAAATTTGTAGAGAATTTAATGCTGAAAAATGTGATGTATGTTAAATTAATAATTAACAAATAATAATGCAAAAAATTACGGTATTTGTTTATTAAGTTAAATTTTTCAGCTTAAATTCTCTGCAAATTTCATTACCAAAATTCGATTGTTCATAATAAATATTTCAAAGTTTTGCAGTTTAAACGTAAAAAACGTATTTGTTATATAATTATTTTGTGTTTTATGTCAGACGTCTTTAAAACTACTGAAGATACAGTTCTAGAACTTGTTTTATTCCAAAAAATTCAGTATGACCAAATTACACCAGGGAAAACAATACTTTCCTTCCCTATATTCATTCATATCGGAATAAGACTTAAATTATTTAAAAATTTGATGGAGAAGTAAAAGTTTTTAACTAAACATACATTTTACTCTAATAAGTTCTTAAATTATTTTATACTAGCAACCCCCGCTCGCTTCGCTTCACAGCAGCTAATGTAGGCCTCAGTAGATTATTTTAAAACCTCTCTATATACAATATTTGCGGTTTCGTTGCCCTGTGGCAGCAAAATAAATTGTTTTTCTGCACTTCCAGCCCTAGAAAGTCCGACATAAGTTGGCTATGAGTGAAGGAAGCACTCTTGTCTCAAATCGATGCCATTCCATTTTAAATGTTTGTCCCTGCGATTTAACAGAATTTAATAGAATGCATAAAAGAATACCGACGGAAAAGAAAGAGACAGTTGATATACAATGGCTGAGATAAGAGCCAGCAATACGTGGGTGCAGTAAGCAGAGTAATTGGAAATACGAGTATATGACTCATTCACTACCTGTCGAATGAAAACAAATATGAAATACAGTACAAAAATAAAAATTTTGGATATTTCCGAATTTTTAATGTTTTTGGAATCGAATGTTATTCTTCACGTTTTTCTATGAAATATAAAAGTTGAATCGTGCTTCTAGCCCAAAAAATACACCATCCAGAGGACTTAGAAAAAATAAAAGTGCATGCACCCGATAAACTAAAACATGCGACATCGTCACAGTTTAAGTTGCTTAACTCACTTAATTAAAGTTATTTAAAGTTGCAAAATATCTTTTATTGATCAGGAAGCTCTAAGCTATGCAACAATGAAAGATTTTTTTAAAATCAGTTCAGTAGTTTCTGAGATTACCTCATACAAACAAACAAACAAACAATCAAACAAACAGACGTTTCTTGTTTATTTTATTAGTTTAGAAAAATGTTCTTTAAATAAAATCCGTGTAGAATTTAGACTTAACATTGCATAGAGTAAATGACAAACCTGAAATTGCAATGTAGGCCTACAATTTTATTAAAATTTAAGTAGTAATTAAATGTAACAGTTATTGTTTTAGCAATTACTATATTAGATAGTAAACCAAAAAAAAAAAATGTTAATGTTTGTTAAAATAAATTTTAATGTACATTTGACGATGTCTATTCCTTTTTTGGTCGCTGATAATTAAAAATTTATTTATTTATTTATTTATCGGCCAAAAGAAAGTAAAAATACATAAAATGAATCAATTAAAAATAATAGAAAGATATTTATTCAAAATATATTAAATTTAAAAAAGTCAATAATTCGAAACAATAACATGTCACTTCAAAAACCCATTATTAGATAAAAATCATCGAATTGAATACGAAGTTAAATAAACATTTTTATCCAATTTGTTTATTTATTTTAAATAAATGTGTGTATGTATGAAAAATATACATACACTAAAAAGTTTAATATGAGCAAAACAATAATAAAAATAATAACGGTAAGCCACTTGTTGGCCTCGACTATTATACATGCCATCTATGTGTGTGTGTGTTAGTGTAAGATATAAGGTCGGAAATGAATGCGGGGGTGTAGTTAAGTAAGAGAAGGTAAGCAAGCAGTTTAGGGGTATTTTGTAAGTACGATAAAGAAGGAGTGATAAGGGTGAGAAAGTTTGAACAGGTGGTAGTTGAGAATAGAGCGAATATTAGCAACAACTAAAACAGCTACAATACTCCTTTTCATGCCTGCACCCGTGATAAACAGTATACAATATAGCACAGACGTTAGAGGTGAGTGTATTCGAGGAGGGGGGGGGGTTAAAAGAGCTATGGACTTGGACTTAGAGTGGTTAGTTAATTTCAGTCTATAAATAGAACAAAGTTGGTTGTTATAATTCGCGTGACGATACATAAACCTCTATTCTTTCCCTCCAATTCTCTTTCCCTACCAATCCGTTAACGGTATACCTTTCCCGCCTTTACCAACTTGCTAACACAATAATAATACTACTTTACCAACCCCCTTTTTGTAGTATATAACTAACTTCTCATAATATACCCTCTTTACCTTTCATTTTTTTTTGTTAGAAATCATTATTAACCTGTTAAAACCCCATAATTATTGTATAAGTTGTATAATAGTTGCTATTTTTAACTCAACTTATATTGTAGTTAACCTCAATTTAAAGGTTTTTTTTATTTGTTTCATTTTAATTTAGTTTATATTACTTGTGATCGTATGAAGTTATGTAATAATTTTATGTTTTTATTATTATTAAAGTACGATTTATATAATATGACTTGTTCTAATAATACAATTGTCGTTTTAGCTATTGTTAAGCTACTATTTAAACCATAAACAATTTGTTTACAGTATTAAAAAATCTGGTGTGAATCACTTACACAACTTTCTCTTGCCAATGTCATCCCACGTTGGAAATATTTACATACATAAAACAATACTTTACTATCCTGTAAACACGGTTGTGGACAAACTAAACGCATCACTTTAAAAGATTTTAAGGCGAAACTGTTCGATGGATTTGACTGAAAATTTAGATTTTCGGGATTTTATGTATTTCAGTGCTTCAGACCTAGATCTATCATAAATACATTAAATTACGTAAAATAATTACTTATGAAAAATTAAGTATATTTAGCAGGTTTACCCAGAAATATTATCATGTTACCAAGAACGAATATTTTTCGTAATTTTATACTTCTCGTTTTAGTGTAAAGGGAATTTCAGTTTTTTAAAATATCTGCATTACTGTTTTTAATATTCTCAAAACTGTTGGTTCAGCTTTCTAACCAACTGTTGATGGGAAATTTACATGTTTGTATACATTTTGTTTTTATTTGTGCCTTTTTATTTTTTGTCTGTTCCCGGAAATTTAGATTTTTAACATTTAGGTACATTTTTCTCGGAAACCGTTAAATCTACCATGTAGAAATTTTTACCAGTTATTTTTCTTGTACATGCACATACACTGGAATTTTTTATTACTTCCTCAGATGCTCCTAAAATTAGTAATATGCAAAAACACGTAAAAAGAAATTTGTAAAAATTCTATGTTATTTGTTATTTTGTTTTTAATTTTATGGTCCTACAAATTAAATTGAAAAAATTCCAGTAGGTAGAGAAACCCAACATCGATAAGTGTGTAAAGTTTCATTTTCTTATCTTTAACCAATCCTACGAAAAATGTATCTAAAAATTGCAAATTTAACATTGACGGGATACAAAGTACAGTCTCACCTTAAATGATTTCACAGTATCTAGATGAAGTAGGTATTAACCGTATGACCTGAGCAGCCAATAACCCACACTAAAATCCTATTGAGCACGTTTTGGTTATGCTTAAAAAAAGAGTTTGTCAACGTAATGGAGTTAATATTCAACAGCTGTGTCTTGTGGCAAAAAAAGAATGGGTAAAAATCGATCAGGAAGAAATCCAAAACTTGATTCAAGAAATTTCGAGACGGATTCTAGCTGTAATTAAGTCAAAAGGAGGCTGAACTTGTTACTGAATTACTAATTAATTATAAATCACATAATAATCATTTACTTTTAATTTTTATCATTTTTATGTGAACTAAATATAGAAAACTTTCATTCAATACCGTAAGTAACTCTTCAGTTTTTGTTAAATAAAACTTTATGTTTTTAAAGCTTATTTAACTTATTTTTTTATTAAATTACCATAAGTCAAACTAACAACTATAATTTTTAGTTAAAAAACATAAAATATTGCTTAAAATGTATGATACAAAGAATAAGAATTACAGAAATTAAGGCCGCTGTCAAACCGGTGAAACACGACCTCGACTTGACCGGAAATGAGTTGTACATGTTGACAACATGTTTACGTAGTGACGACATCTGGTTTACCGGACGTAAGTCATGCATTAACAGGTTGATTGCTGTTCGAATGATGAGTAGTTTTGCTACGATGGAAAATGCTACAATTGTTTTTCCTCTTTTCATGCAGTATAGTATAGAAAAATCAGTTACTAGTAACAAAAAATTTAATTCTTTTACTTTTTAATTCACAGAAACAAAAATTGAGACACAAAACTATGTCTCGCATTTATTGGTACATATAAGAAATTTAATTTTACGTCATGCATAATTTTGAACATATGAAATTTATAAATAATGTAGTGTAATGAAGTTCAAAGCATAACCTGTGAGTAACTTAAATTATAACAGAATATAATATATTCTGTGTTTTCCTTGTTGTTTAGGTCATCAGCTGAAAAGCTGGTTTGAACCTGTAGAGGTTTTACTAAGTAAAACGAGGAGTGATTTGGTTTACCATTGTCTTCCTCACTGAGTGGAAAAGTACACTTATCAACATGCCAGGCCCTCTGAAAAGCATATATTTTCCACTCTGCAAATGACACTTTCACTTCATTCACCACAGGGTCTGGCTGTATAATGAAATCCATTACTTTCAGAGGAGATAACTCTGATTAGTGTCTTTTACACCTCTACCTCTTCTGTTCTTTAATGATTCAGTCATTTAATTGGCTGACCATGTGATAAGAAACAGAACTATTTATTTTAGCCCTCCAACAAACAGATTGAGTGTAAATAATTTGACACTCCACCTGTCTGTTATGGGCAGTGTATTCCTTATATGAGCAGTGTTTCCTTATGAAATTTATCTTAGTTAATTTGTAAGTAGTGTCACCGCCACCTCTTCTAATTGATCATTTACTGTGTTGCCGGCTTCAATACTGCTTCCGGCCTTTGTCGGCGCGGTAGGCCCTTTGACGGCATAGCGACAAACCTTTCGGCTCCCCGCCGACAGAGGCCTTTGTCATCAAGGTCGAGCCAGTAGCCGCCTCCTACCACAGCGCTCTCGGCGACTATAAAAAGAGCGCTGCACTGAGCCGAGTATTCAATTCCGATCAAGACTCCGAGGGATTCACTTCGAACCAGACAGCATCGACAAGACGTCCACCACGGCACACGGCTGCCGGACTCCAGTGAAGACTAATCGACGACCTCGCAAGAGAGAAGATGATGATTTCGCTCGCCGTCCCGTCACCGTAAGCCGTCGACCGGACTGTCATCGCCCGCTGACGCGAATGATGCCCAAAGCGGTCCCTCGACCGAGCCTTACGCCCACCGGACCCGACGAAGCAGCCATCGACGTACTACTGCGAGGGAAGAAGATGACGTCTCCGCTGGACGATGACACGTCGTGTCGCCCAGCTCCTCGACCGTCACGACGACTACGACCGACGCTTCCTTTCAAGACGACCACCGCTTAAACGGCCCTTTTCAGGGCCACCAATAAATAAGGTTTGCCATTTAATGTCACCATCCGGTGACAGTAGTATCAATATCTTTGTGGCAACTACTTTGTGGAAAAAATCAATGGCTTTTTTTTAATAATTTCCAGACACTAGTCAAGAATTGAGCCCTGGACTTTTCGTTTGGTAGGCTAGCGCACTAACCACTCTAAACTTCTTCTTCATGTAGCATCTCCATTACGAAGGTGTGCTAGCATCATGGCAATCCTGACCCTGGAAACTGCAGCTCTAAATAGGTCGATGGATGACAAATTAAACCACTCTCGCAGGTTCCGTAGCCAGGAGGTTCTTCTTCTTCCAACCGATCGTTTGCCCATAATCTTTCCCTGGATGACAAGATGAAGGATTTCATATTTTAGACCCCTCAAGACATGGCCGAGGTACACCAGCTTTCTCTTCTTGATTTCGATCATCACTTCCATTCCCTTCTGCATCCTCCTTAGGACTTCCATGTTTGTGACTCTCTCTGTCCAAGATATTTTGTGCATCCTTCTGTAAACCCACATCTCAAAGGCCTCAAGTCTTCGTTCACATTGCCTATTGGTAGTCCAGGCCTCTGCACCATAGTACAGCACCGGAAAAATGTAACACCTCAGCACACGAATTCTCAAGTCCAGACTCAGATTGTGGTTGCACAGCATCCTCTTCATTTTCAAAAATGCGACCCGGGCTCTCTCAATGCGGATTTTGATCTCAGTAGAGTAATCAAGGTTACTGGTCACCGTCATACCACTCTAAACAATCAAGCTTTATTACAAAATAACTATGCAGTCAATTCAAGAAAAAACATTATTGTAACTGTAATTGATTTAAAAATAACACAAATAAATAAAAAAGTGAAAAATCAATGCCAAATATAAAATGAAATAATATCCGAATAAAAATCCTAGTAAAAAGTATAGGTTATTGCTGAAATCAGCATAACTGTTAATACCAAATAAAGTCAAAAAAAACATAAAAGTGATGAAACATTGATATGTGTCTCATAGTGTTTCTGGCAATATGAACTGAGACACAAAAATATATCTCACAGCAGTCAACCTGCTAAGTGCCAACGTCCAGATAACCGTACATTTCCAAAAAAACTTTTAAACAAAAATTAATGGAATATTGTATTTTTAAACCGCCTCCGTGGCGTAGTGACTACCACACTAGCCTACAAAGTGAAAAGTCCCGGGTTCGATTCCCGTCTAGGGTCTGGAAATTTTAGCACATTAAAACCACCGTTAAGGTACCAAAACCCACAGTAGTTTCTAATAACCAAGCTGTCGATGCGACTTTAAATAAACTAAAAAAAAAAACTGTTTTGAATATTTTTAGTGTTAAAAAAATTTCTTTTTTATGAACATAATCCAAATCAATTTTTAATAGGAAATTTTATTTTTCTGTAACGTTGAAATTTTTGTCGGCAGTAGCAGGATTTACGCCGGCAAGTTTTCGCAATAAGGGCTGGCACTTTTTGTACACCCTTTTTCAAATTAAAGATCAAATTTTTACTTTCTCTTGCCTATATGAATATATAGGAAGGAAAGTATTGTTTTCATGTCGATTTTTCGAAATCGAGTTTTCACCGGATCTATACGTTTTCAGACCCCCTGAACCCAAAAAACATGTTTTTAGCGATTGGTCTGTGTGTGTGTCTGTATGTGTGTCTGTGTGTGTGTCTGTGTGTGTATGTGTGTGTGTGTGTGTGTGTGTGTGTGTGTGTGTCTGTGTGTGAACAGAATATCTCAAGAACGGAACATCGTACGAACTTGAAACTTGAAACTTAAGTTACATACCACTACCGGACGCGACACGAACATTTTCATCAAAATCGGTCAACCGGAAGTAGTAGTTTATTCGTATAATTTTTCAGTTTTTTGCGATTTTCTCAAAAACTGGTCCTACGATTTTTTTTAAAATCGCCTATTTTACTCAATTTTTTATTCTCTACAAGATAGGGTAGGCGCCATGTTTGTTGAAATTCTCGGTGAGGCTGTTTTCACGTAAAAACGTTGTTTTTTTAAGATTACGGCTTTAATATAAATTTTAGCGCAAAAACTTATATAATAAAAGTTGTAGAGAATTTAAAAACCTACAACTTTTATTTCAAACATTTTTTTTGTATAACGCTTAGTTTAGCGGTAATTTGCGATTTTCTGTTTTTTTCTCACGAAAACGTGTGAAAAATTGATTTTTTAAAGATTTCGGCCTTAGAATGCATTTTACGACAAAAGTGTATATAATTAATTTTATAGGAAATTAAAAGATGTACAACTTTTATTTAAAGCATTTTTCTCTACAGAGCCTAGTTTAGAGAGAAAGCGTGATTTTCCGTATTTTTAAGCCAAACTGAGTTCGATTGTCATTTTGCGTCATTCACTCATGATTAAAATAAGGTTATGTTTTTGAGGTTAGTTTTTGTTTATTTCTAATATTTTATTAATAATGTTAGGTTTATTATTAATTATTTGCATTGGCAAGAGAAAGTTGTGTGAGTGTTTCACACCAGATTTTTAAATATTGTTTCGGCACTGAAGGGGTTAAAATAAATAAGGGTACTTTCAATGGATGCTTATGATTTCTTCACTCATGTAAATGCACCCACGCATGCACGTAGGGTGCAGTGAATAGTTTCTTGGAAAATATAAAACTAAATAAGTAATTAGATTCCCGCAACAATATTTTAGCGTGAGATTTTACTGAAATAGTATTTTTCTACGCAATTACAAATAGGTTGATATCCTACCTACAATTTTTTTGTCTAAATTTAGGTCTCTATAAATAAATACATAAAACGACATTAGGCCTAAGTAATGGAAAACGTTGAGGCCAGTATTTAACAAATTAAACTCAATAAGTTATTCAAGAGGTTTTCTTTTCAAATTGTTATTATTCATATAAATAATACCTCAAGGTTATGGATGATTGCTTGATTTTGTATGAGCCTTTCATATTATTTATATTTTATTCGATCAAACGACAATAGGTAAAAATTTAATTCATGACCTCTTTGTAAAGAAATAGCATCATTCTTATTTTTTGTAACTGTAGTTACAGTTCAACTATCAGTATGTTCAACCACATTTATTAGAAAAGGAAAGTTAAATGAATTAAAATGTGGAATGCAACCATTTGAAATGAAAATATTTTTAATGCGTACTTTGTAGAATACAACACGAAAATTACACTTTATTTTTATTAATTTATTAACAGATTGGCTGCTGTGAGACATATATTTATGTCTCATTTTCATGTCGTTTTTTACTTTCTCTGATAGTGAAAATTGTGCTGATACCAGTAATATCCTTAGCGTTTTACTTTCTCTTGCCTGTATAAATATATCTGTACGTTAGAACAAGAACAACCAATGTCAAAAAAAACAGTTTTGAGAAAAGAGCAAAGAAATATCTGTGCAAAAATTTAAACAACACCAGGAATTCCACCTAAGTTAGCTACAATGGCAGCAAAAATTAAGAAAAGTCACTGCAAAAACAATTAATGTCAACATTGGTTCTTATTGCTAACGGACTTCATTTAGAAAAGTTTTATTGCAATCATAACCAATTATGACTGGTTGTTTTTGCATGAAGAAATTATGGTATCTGAGACCCAATGTTGTGTTTGGTTGTCCTAGCAATATTATTTTTCACGCAGCTGACTGACATTGGTTCATGCAATATCTCATGAACTATACATAATGGACATTGGTCGTTCAAAAAGTACACAAAAAGTTACGTTGATAACGTATTTAACTCTTTTTGTAAAAGAATGACATTGGTTTTTCTTGTTCTAAGGTACAGATATAGGAAGGAAAGTAGTGTGTTCATGTCGATTTTAAAAAATCGGTTTTCACCGGATCTAAACGTTTTCAGACCCCTGAACTTAAAAACCATGTTTTTAGCGATTGGTCTGTGTTTGAGTGTGTGTGTGTGTATACAGAATATCTCAAGAACGGAACATCGTACGAACTTTAAACTTGAAACTTAAGTTACATACCACCACAGGACCCGACATGAACATTTTTATTAAAATCGGTCAACCGTAAGTAGTAGTTTATACGTGTAATTTTTCACATTTTTACGATTTTCTCAAAAACTGGTCCTACGATTTTTTTAAAAATCGCCTTGTTTACTAAATGTTTTATGCTCTACAAGATAGGGTAGGCGCCATGTTTGCTGAAATACTTGGTGAGGCTGTTTTCACATAATTTTTTTTTTTTAAGGTGGATCAGAATTTATAAGTAGATCAAAACCATGGAAGTGCGGGCGCGCAGCGCACATAATTTTTCACAAGGTCAAAAAAAAAATGTTCGGTCGCCAAAGGGGTTCGGTGGATCACGGTATTTTGAAATTTGAAGACATGAAAGTTTAAAGATGAAGTTTGAAATTTCAAAATTTGAAATTTCAAGGTTTTAAAGTTTGAGGTTAATGAAAGTTTCAAAATTTCAACTTAGAATGTATGATACTTTAAATATTTTCATTTTCTAAAGCGACCTGGAGTTGCGACCTGAAATTTTTGGGATACCAAATTTTTATATAATTTTCTTCGCTAAATAACATGCCGTTAAAAGATTATTTGTATTCCAAAAATTTAAATTTTTTTTTTAAATTCATTTATTTAACGTCGCATCAACTACAGTGGTTATTAGCGACGACGTTGGGGTGTAACTATTGTACAATGGAGGATGAAATGATTTTTTGTAACGTATGAAAATATGCCGTGCCAGAGTGGGATTCGAATCCAGGACCGCATGATGAGAGGTGTTTTTTTGTTGGGTAGCAATCCCTATCAAAAATCCCGATCAAAAATTTAATAAATTCTTCGTGATTAGTATACTTTACTATCCTTGTTCAGTTCACAACACTTCATAGAATTTTCTGCAATAAATAATTTATTGCTTTAACCATTACTAGAATATTTTACAATTTTACAAAGTTGTAAAGTGTTACTGAATGTAACGCTGTTTTAGATACAACATTAACGAAGAAGAAGCTAATTGATGAAATAAATATACACATAGTGTAAGATAATGATCGATAATAAAATAAATCACACCTCTAATTACATTCATTATATAATTATATTATTAGGAGTTAAATAAATATTAGTTTACTAGTGGTTTAGACACCCAACATGAATAGTTAAATTACAGAGCAAGAATAAACAGAAGGTTGTTTTATACGAACAGAGAGGTGATTTACTTTTATGCTGTTTATATATAATGTGAGTTATTTTACATCAAATATATTATAACCTTAAAAAATTATTACACGTATAAATTATTATACTTTAATCATCTTTTAAAAGAATTTAACATTTTATTATCTACATAACATAATAGTGATAAAATTAACCATAAGAAAGTTAATTGCTGCAAATTATTATACCTACATTATATTATAATTTTTTTCCTCGTTTAGGACCAATTTTAAACAATTTAAGGTGGCTTTAAACGTTTCTGGAAGCTCTTTATATACGAGGTGTGGCTATTAAATAACAAAACTGACGTAAAAAATTTAATTTTAATTTTATACATAATCACTTATTGTCACCTTCAATATACACTCCTTCTCTATCCCTACAACGCTCCATGCGAATTTTCCATTGTTGGAAACAGTGCTGGAAGTCATTTTCTGTCAGCTGCTTTAGGACGCGTGCCGCTTTCTCTTTTACAGCTTTCACAGACTCAAATCTTGTCCCTTTTAATGCAGATTTCACCTTACGGAACAGGTAGAAGTCACATGGTGCAAGATCTGGTGAATAAGGTGGATGTTCTAACACTGAGATGCTGTACTTGGCTAGGAACCTCTTGACAGATAACGCGGAATGAGCTGGCGCTTTGTCTTGGTGGAGAACCCATGATTTGTCCTTCCACATTTTAGGGCGTTTTTTTTCTTACTCCTTGACGTAGTTTAGAAAGTACCTCAGGATAGTAATATTGATTAATTGTTTGACCTTCAGGAACCCAGTGAAAATTTATAATCCCATGGATATAAAAAAAACAATCATCATTGCTTTAAATTTTGACTTGCTCATTCGAGCTGTTTTGGCTCTCGGTGAAGTTCGGTTCTTCCAGTGCATGGATTGGCGCTTCGTTTCCGGATGATGAGTAATAAACACGTTTCATCACATGTTATTATCTTCTACCTGTTCCCTAAGGTGAAATCTGCATTTAAAGGGACAAGATTTGAGTCTGTGGAAGCTGTAAAAGAGAAAGCGGCACGTTTCCTGAAGGAGCTGACAGAAGATAAGTTCCAGTACTGTTTCCAAAAATGGAAAATTCGCATGGAGCGTTGTAGGGTAGAGAAGGAGTGTATTTTGAAGGTGTTAATAAGAGATTATGTATAAAATAAAATTAAAATTTTTTACAACGTCAATCTCGTTATTTAATAGCTTAAAATTTAAAAACCTGAAATTCCCTTTACACTAAAACGAGAAGTATAAAATTACGAAAAATATTCGTTCTTGATAACATGATAATTTTTTTTGGGTAAACCTGCTAAGTACTTAATTTTTTCATTAAAATAAATTTTTTACGTAATTTAATTTTTTTCTGGTAAATCTAGGTCTGAAGTACTGAAAAATATAAAAACCCGAAAATCAAAATTTTCAGTCAAAACCATCGTACAGTCTCACCTTAAGAATCTACTGATGCCTAGATACAGACGCACGAATTTCGCTCATAATTATGAATGGTTATTTTCAGAGATACCTTACAGTTGGTATATTTTAAGAAGGCAATCTACTGTAGATGCTTCATGTAAATAAACTGTTAGGAATGTTATGAACGGGAACTTTCTTTCTGAACTACACTATTGATAAAGATTATAAATCATGACTTGCTTCGGCATTTGGCGGCGACGCGTCGCTCCCTGACCGCTCCAGACCCACCTTCTATCCCTCTTATCCACCCTTCTTCCACAATCGAAAGGGGTATACTGAGGGGAACCCACACTATTCCTCTAAAAAATATAAGGGTGGGTACATCGATAAACCAAACTGAACACTCCTCAATTTCTCTCTCTTATACACACACACACGCACACACACACACACACACACACACACACACACACACACACACACACACACTCTTTCTCTCTTTCTTACAGACACAAATACACACACTCTAATTCCGTTATTTACTTACTCGCTTGTTTCCCCCGAACGATTGAATAGAGCTACAGCAAGCTGATTATTGCGCATCTCTCCTTCTTCTATTTATATAATATGAATTCGACTGGTTTTAATTTTTGTTTTGTCTACAATATCAAAAATATTTGTTTTTCATATTTTTTTGTAGAAGTAACTACTTACAGTATGTATCTCCTCAAGATTAATTTATTCATGTTTTTTTCCAGTTTCACACGTCATTAATTATTGCACATACTCGTATATCAAATATTAACTTATTTATGTATTATATTCAATAATATACAAAGAAATTGAAAAATAAAACAATATTGAAAATGAATATGCCCTGTTTCAATCAATAATACAATATGGAGTCGGGTGATGAATTTTGTAAAACTTTTGAACCTTTAATTAAGATACAAAAAAGATTTCAAGGGTAATTTTTAGAAAGGCTCCAACCCAACCTGCTGAGCCCCTATTGCAACAGTTGTAATTAGTACAACTTGTGTTGTGTGATCAGAGTAATGAATTTCATTATACCTCCTGTGTTGAATGAAGTGAAGGTGTTATTTGCAAGTTGAAAAGTAGATGCTTTTCAGAGGGGCTGGCATGCTGATAAGTAGTGCTCGGATTTTGCATATTTTGCATATCTTTTTTCTAAGTTCTAAAATAAGTTTATAATTTGTTTTGAGTGTGTTTGAATGATTTGCGACCAAAAAACCCCAATTTTATTTTGAATATTTGTGCATATATCGGACCCTTTTGCATATTTGTGGTATTTTTGCATATTTTAAGCATATTTTACACAAATTTCCAGAAAACTTGTAAAAAACAAAAAAATGTGTGAAGGCACCGAGCAGAATAAGGGCATTCAAGAATTTTGAAGGGAGAGCTTGCGGATGAAATGGAAATGAGTGACCCCCTAGCAATTTCAGCTCTGAAATTCCTACCAATTGTTTCATGATGTTAAACGGTCCTTTTCAGCAATGAACAACGTCCTGTCTGACAAAAGACGGAGCTACAAAGTGGAAAATTTGGAAAAACTTTGATTATTTTATGCAATTAACATAATTTATTTATTTAAAACTTCAATTTTTTAAAATGTGATGATTACGGTTAAAGTGGTTAAATTATGATTAGATTAGCGTATTCATTATTTAAAACATTTTATAAATATAATGTATTTCAAAGTTAAATTAACTAAACAAAATTATTAAAAATAGCTTGTTATTTTTGCATATTTCAACTTTTTTGGTGCATATTTTCTCTTTTTTTTGGCATATTTGCATGCATATTTTGGGTCAAAAAAGTGCATATCGATCCGAGGTCTACTGATAAGTATACTTTTCCACTCAGTGAGGAAAGCAATGGTAAACCATTTCATTTCTCGTTTTACTTATTAAATCCTCTAGAGGTTAAAACAAGCCTTTCAGCTGGTGACTTAAACAATATAACAGTATCATTATAATATAATGCCGTAACTTATATATTTATTATAAATAAACCAAACATTTATTAACGAAGACCGCAGAAACTTGTGTGAATTGAATGGCTGTGCGTTAGTGAAACATTTAGTCGTTAATAAGCCAGTTGGAGAAAGGCTTACGTAATTTACGGTTAAATATAAGTCCAAGTACTCGTAAATCTCAAAATTTAGTACAATTTATCATCTAAAAGGAACTGAGGTATATTTTCGTGGTATATAAATCCCCTTTCCTTTCAGAAAGTGTAAATTTTCTAAAATGAAAGGATTTTGCTGGCTATACGTACATTCTTTAGGATAATATAACATTGTTTAATAACATACACCCACGTACCTTTCGGTCTCATCTTTATAACTTCATTATGAGGTAATCTTAGTTGGGTTAGAGGTTCATTATTATACGCACACAAAATGAACGTCGAGATACTTTCATTTCTCGTTCGGTATAATAATTAACAAAGACATTTTTAATTTATTACTTCTTTAACAACACTTTCCAAACGGCATACTTTTAATATCATTGTACCACCAAAGACTGAAGGTTTTAAAAAATTAAAAATAAATTAGAAAAAGAGAGAGGAAAATAATAATAAGAGGGTGAGAATGACAAAGAGAAGTAGAAGAAAAAGGAGGAGTAGAAGTAGAAGGAGGAGGAAAGGAGAGAAAGAAAAAGGATGGAGAAGAAGGAGGAAAAAAGATGGTGACGAAGGGAGTAAAGAAGAAGGAGGAGAAAAGGGAAAAGAAAGAGAAAGCAAAGGAGAAAGCCAAGGAGAAAGCGAAGGTCGAAGAGAAAGAAGTGAAGGAGAAGGAGGAAAAAAGGGAAGAGATTAGGAAGCGAATAAGGAGAAGGAGGAGAAAGAGGTGAAGGAGAAGAAGGAAGCGAGGAAGAAGAAGATGTAGAAAGAGGAGGATGTGAAGTAACAGGAGGAGGACGAGGAGGAGAGAAGGAAGAGAAGGAGTAAGCGAAGAAGGAGGAGGAGGTGGGAGATAATAATAAGGAGGAGGAGGAGGAGATAGTAAAGGAGAATAAGGAGAAGGAGGAAACGAAGAAGGGGAAGGAGGAGGAGTAGGAGGCAAAGGAGGGGAAGGAGAAGAATAAGGAGGAGGGTATGGAAAGAGTAGGATAAGGAAAACGAAAAGAAGCAGACAATGGAAGAGAATGAGAATGAGGAGAAGAGAAAGAAACAGTAAGTTGAAGAAAAAGAGGTAGAAGAAGAAAAGTTAGGTGGTTGTGGAGGAGAAAAAGGAGAAGAAAGAGGAATAAATTTGCTAGATTGTTTTTGTCCAGGTGAATCAGTAGGTAAACAATAAAAACGCCAAAGATTTAGTGTTGATTCTACAATTATATGTAAAATGTAAACGTTGTTATATAGACAGCTGTTGAATTCAAAAGGGAAAACAGAAAACTAAAATATACGTACATGATGTTCCAATAAACTTATTTGCGTAATGTAATGTAAGCCTAATGTACGAGTAAATGGATACGGTACATGTATTCATTTGTCATTTGAGGAGATGTATTCAACATAAACAGCTTGCTCAGAAAACTACGGATCCCAGCCTGACAACCGGGTTCAATACGGTATCATATAAAACACAAAAAACTAATGTTTTATTTAATGTAACCCACCGGGTTGGTCTAAAAGTAAAGTCGTCATTTTGAATCAGCTGGTTAACAGCTGATTTTTGGAGACGAAGGTTCCTGGTTCAAATCCTAGTAAAGGTATTTTTATACTGATTTGAATGCTAGACAGCCGTTACCGGTGTACTTTGATGGTTGGGGTTCAATTAATGATACTCTCTCAGGAATAGTCGGCTTGGGTCTGTACAAGACTATACCTCATTTACACGTCATACACATCTTCCTCAACTCATTGGTTCACGAGGTTGCTTATTGTTCTGAATTGAATAGATTGGAAAGAACACACATTAGGGTTAAAAAAAATTAATAAGGTCTGAAGAAGAAGAAAAACTTGCTTAATTATAAACATAACAAACACTTTACGACGTCAAAACTTGCTTCATTTATATATTTTATTGTGTGGTATTAAAAGACATTTTCAAAATTATATTTTGTTAGCTAAAGAACGAAATAAAAACAGAAAAGACAGGTGACATCTAAATCTTGTTATGAAACTTTACTTAAGTTTATATAAAAATGCCTGGGGCATTTCCAGATGTTAGTTTTATTACAATCTGTTCTGCTGAAAAAGTGATATGTCAACATTAAACAAAACGTATATGTCATGAAATGCATGTAATAAAGTTTCTGATTTATTTTTTGCTTTATTATTACATGTTAATAATAATATTATAGTCAAATAACGTAACTAGTAACCAGATAAAAGATTCATTGTTGTAGAGTCTGTAGTTTTCTATTCAGTAGAAGGCACTGAGTATTTGTCTTAAAAATTTTTAAAGTTAAATTGTCATAAAATGAAACCATAATAATCTAAGAATACAATCTTAAAAAAATACATTTCCCCCCCGATTTTGATGAGACAATACATAAAATTACGAAATAACGCTGCACTAAGCATTGTAGAAAAATATTTGAAGTAAATGTTGAAGGTTTTTTAATTTTTTTATAACTTCATCCTATTTGTATACATTTTTGCTCAAAATGCAAATTAAGGCTATAATCTTAAAAAAATTTACCACGAGAGCACAACTCCCTAGAATTTCAGCAGACATGGCGTCTACGTTATCTTTTAGAGCAAAAAATTTAGTAAACGAAGCACTTTTAAAAACTTTGTAGGAACCATTTTTGAAAAATCGTACGAATAAACTACTACTTTCGGTTGATTGATTTTGATGAAAATATTAATATCGGATTCCCTAGTACCTAATAGTTTTACGTATCAACTTCGTACGCTATTCCGTTCTTGAAATATTTTGCTCATACACAGACTAACTGCTAAAAATATGTTTTTTTTTCGGTTCAGGGGGCCTTAAAACCTGTATTTCCGGTGAAAAATCAAAAAGGATACAATACATTCTTTTACTAAATATTCATATATGGCAAGAAAACATAAAAAATAATAATAGTTCAACTTAATTTGCCGTAGGTGTAGGTTTAGATCAACGATAGATTTCTTAATTCTTCTGAACTTAATAAGTTTCTCGTTTATTAAATATTGTACGAGATCTTTTTAAAAAGTTCACGAATTTTTTTTTATAAAAAAAAACTTCACTAACACCTTGGTCCGGATCACCTTCAAAGTAATCTCCATCCCAACGTACACGACTTGTCTCAATCAGTGTTTCCACTTTCTAAAGTAATCCTGGTGCGCTTCTTCTGGAATGACCTTTCAGCTGCCCTGTCGAATTTTTCTGAATCTCAGGAATCGTGGCAAATCCTCTTTCTTTTGAGGGTTTTTTTTGAGTTTGGGGAACAAGAAGAAGTTACAGGATGTTAAATCAGGAGAAGAATGGGTGGGGAAGAATCGAATTGCTGGACAAAACCTCACGAGTTTTGAAAGCTGAATGGGTTAGTGCGTTGTGGTTGTGGAAGAATCAGTCCCCACTCTCCCAAAATTCGGGACGTTTCCAACCAATTTCTTGTCGTAGGCGTTCCAGAAGCTCAAAGTAGTAAGACTGGATCTGGATTTGGATCTTCTTCAAAGTTATCTCCATCCCAACGTACACACTTGTCCTATCAGTGTTTTTACTTTCTAAAGCAATCCTGGTGCGCTTCTTCTGGAATAACCTTCAAGGTGCTCTGTAAAATTCTTCTGAATCTCAGGAATCGTGGCAAATCCTTTTTCTTGAGGGGTTTTTTGAGTTTGGGGAACAAGAAGAAGTCACAGGGTGCTAAATCAGGTGATAAGAATGGGAGGGGAAGAATCGAATTGCTGGACAAAATCTCACGAGTTTTCAAAGCTGAATGGGTTAGTGCGTTGTAGTGATGGAAGAACCAGTCCCCGCTCTCACAAAATTCGGGACGTTTCCAACCAATTTCTTGTCGTAGGCGTTCCAGAAGCTCAAAGTAGTAAGACTGGATCTGGATCTGGATCTCCTTCAAAGTAATCTCCATCCCAACGTACACACTTGTGCTATCGGTGTTTTTACTTTCTAAAGCAATCCTGGTGCGCTTCTTCTGAAATGACCTTCAGCTACTCTATCGAATTCTTCTGAATCTCAGGAATCGTGGCAAATCCTTTTTCTTGAGGGGTTTATTGAGTTAGTGGAACAAGAAGAAGTCACAGGGTACTAAATCAGGTGAGAAGAATGGGTTGGGAAAAACAGTAATCGAATTGCTGGACAAAACCTCACGAGTTTTGAGAGCTGAATGGGTTAGTGCGTTATGGTGGTGGAAGAACCAGCCGCCGCTCTCCCAAAATTCGGGACGTTTCCAACCGATTTCTTTCGTAGGCGTTTCAGAAGCTCAGTGTACTAAGACTGATTAACTGTAGAACCTATAGGAATGTACTCTAATGGAAAACCTCTCTGGCACCAAAAAACTAAATAGCTTGACCTTCACATTGGAGAAAACCTGAAGAGCCTTTTAAGGGAAGACTATTATGATGGTTTTGACTGAAAGTTTTTATTTTCGGTTTTTTTATGTTTTTCAATAGTTTAGACCTAGATCAACCACTAAAACATCAAATTACAACAAAAACTTCTTTTAATGAAAAAAATTTAAGTTTTTATCAGGTTTATCCTAAGAAATTAACACGTCGCCAAGAACAAATATCTTTCATATTTTTATATTGCTCGTTTTAGTGCAAAAAGTTTTAGTTTTTTTTATATATCTGTTTCATTATTTTTAATATTCTCCGCTGTTGGTGCAGCTTTCTAACCAACTGTTGTTGGGAAATTAAACTTGTTTGTGTACATTTTGTTTATCATCTGTGCCTTTTCCCGTAAATTTAGATTATTAACACTTAGGTACATTTTTATCAGAAACCATTTAACCTACCGAGCTGAAAGTTTTACCAGTTAATTATCATGTACACGCACATTTACCGACATTTATGATTGTTTTTACATCCTCAGGTGCTCAAAAAAAATAGTAATAGGCAAAAAACGAAGAAAAAAAATTGTAAAAATTTTATGATATTCGTTATTCTTTTAAAACCTTTATGGTCCAACAGATTAAATTGAAAAAATGTCAGTAGCTAAAACCACCCTACAACTATAAGTGTGTAAAGTTTAATTTTTATAACTTTCACCAATCCTATGAAAAATGGCAAATTTAACATTGGCAGGATACAAAGAACAGTCTCCCCTTAAACCGTTTGAATGAATCGTAGCAAGTCGTTCTTTTTATGGATTCATCACCGTAAGCATTGACAAGCTTTTCATGAGTTTCCGTGAAAGATTTTCCGAGTTTCACGGAAAATTTCACGGTACAACGCTGTTAACGAAAGTCACTCATTTTTATCTTAGACAAACGCGTAAAAACCCCTTCACACCTTTACCTTCACTAAAACATTTCATTGTTGATATCTTGCCTAATTATTAGGCAAGATATCAACAAACTACAAAATGGAGGATACTTGGAATATTTTTACAAACACAATGAGCTCTGACGGATCTCTGTAAAACCAATTGCAGGAGGGCTATGAAAATAGTTTGGGAATCTTTTGAACATACTTGGTATTGATGAAACCTAATTCCGATACTTATTTCCTTAACGAGGAAGTAAAAATGAGTAACGATAAAGTTATTTATATAATAATTAATGAGTATTCTGTGCTGTTACTGAGGATATTATGTATAGTCAATAAATAACCTAATATTAGCATAAACCTACATTCAGGACTATATGGTTTGAATACTAAAATTATGTGTAAAACGATGCATAATTATACTGCAATGTATGTGAATGTAAGGCATATGAAACACCTACACGTATGCAAATGTACAAATAAATTAATTGGCACCGAGTTAACAGTGCGTAGAATAGAAGTAGGGGAAGTAATGTATTTAAATTAGAGTAGAGGGTTTGGAATAACAGAGGTTGACGTTAAAGGAAGAGGGTTCAACCCTCCTGCCCTTTATGGGAATCGTAATGAGCCGTAAGAGATCCTCTTCGATGTTACGTTAGTGTTTACGGGTGGAGTTTCGGAATGCTTTTCACTACATGAGGAGAAAAGGGTTGCTCCAGTAGTTGTGCTACCAACTTGTTAGTACTAGTTTGTAATTACGGATACAGACATGGTCTAGAATGAGAAAGTAAATTGTTAAATTAAGGGCAGGTCAAATAATATGTAAAGTGTAGTTAAATTCCTTTATCATCATTTCTACTTAAAACACGTACTTGTAGTCTACTACATGCAGTAAAACTACTTTCAACTTTCCTACATTACTATAAAATAATACGGAAAATTGCAAGAACTACGCGGTGTGGCTATTAAATAACGAGACTGACGTTGTAAAACATTTAATTTTAATTTTATAAATAATCATTTATTGTCACCTTCAATATACACTCCTTCTCTACCCCTACAAAGCTCCATGCGAATTTTTCACTGTTGAAAACAGTGATGGAAGTCATTTTCTGTCAGCTCCTTCAGGACACGTGCCGTTTTCTCTTTTACAGCTTTCACAGACTCAAATCTTGTCCCTTTTAATGCAGATTTCACCTTAGGGAACACGTAGAAGTCACATGGTATAATATCTGGCGAATAATGTGGATGTTCTAACACTGAGATGCTGTGCTTGGCTAGGAACCTCTTGACAGATAACGCGGAATGAGCTAGCGTATTGTCTCGGTGGAGAACCCATGATTTGTCCTTCCACATTTCGGGGCGTTTTTTTCTTACTTATTGACGTAGTTTAGAAAGTACCTCAAGGTAGTTATATTGTTTAATTTTTTGACCTTCAGGAACCGAGTGAAGTTACTTAATCCCATGGATATAAAAATAAATAATCATCATTGCTTTAAATTTTGACTTGCTCATTCTAGCTCTTTTGGCTCTCGGTGAAGTTCGGCTCTTCCAGTGCATGGATTGGCGCTTCGTTTCCGAATCATAAGTAAAAATCTACAATTCATCACTTGTACCAACAAAATCTTCTACCTGTTCCCTAAGGTGAATTATACATTAAAAGGGACAAGATTTGAGTCTCAGGAAACTGTAAAAGAGAAAGCGGCACGTGTCCTAAAGGAGCTGACAGAAGATGACTTCCAGCATTATTTCCAACTACGGAAAATTCGCATGAAACGTTGTAGGGATAGAAAAGGAGTGTATATTGAAGGTGACAATAAGTGATTATGTATAAAATAAAAATGAAATTTTTTACAACCTCAGTCTCGTTATTTAATAGCCACACCTCGTATAATAAATGTTCTTGAAATTTGTGTGCACCAGACTTTTTACTTTCTCTTGCCTATATGAATATATAGGAAGGAAAGTATTGTTTTCATGTCGATTTTTCGAAATCGAGTTTTCACCGGATCTATACGTTTTCAGACCCCCTGAACCCAAAAAACATGTTTTTAGCGATTGGTCTGTGTGTGTGTCTGTGTGTCTGTGTGTGTGCCTGTGTGTCTGTGTGTGTGTGTGTGAACAGAATATCTCAAGAACGGAACATCGTACGAACTTGAAACTTGAAACTTAAGTTACATATCACTACCGGACGCGACACGAACATTTTCATCAAAATCGGTCAACCGGAAGTAGTAGTTTATTCGTATAATTTTTCAGTATTTTGCGATTTTCTCAAAAACTGGTCCTACGATTTTTTTTAAAATCGCCTATTTTACTCAATTTTTTATTCTCTACAAGATAGGGTAGGCGCCATGTTTGCTGAAATTCTCGGTGAGGCTGTTTTCACGTAAAAACGTTGTTTTTTTAAGATTACGGCTTTAATATAAATTTCAGCGCAAAAACTTATATAATAAAAGTTGTAGAGAATTTAAAAACCTACAACTTCTGTTTCAAACATTTTTTTGTATAACGCTTAGTTTAGCGGTAATTTGCGATTTTCTGTTTTTTTTCTCACGAAAACGTGAGAAAAATCGATTTTTTTAACATTTCGGTCTTAGTATGCATTTTACGACAAAAGTGTATATAATAAAAGTTATAGAAAATTAAAAGATCTACAACTTTTGTTTAAAGCATTTTTCTCTACAGAGCCTAGTTTAGCGTGAAAGCGTGATTTTCCGTATTTTTAAGCCAAACTGAGTTCGATTGTCATTTTGCGTCATTCACTCGTGATTAAAATAAGGTTATGTTTTTGATGTTAGTTTTTGTTTATTTCTAATATTTTATTAATAATGTTAGGTTTATTATTAATCATTTGCATTGGCAAGAGAAAGTTGTGTGAGTGTTTCACACCAGATTTTTTTTGACTTTATTTTAAAAAAAATAAACTGCAACTATGTAACAGTTTAACACAACCAGCAGTTATAATATAAATAGTTTTCTATAATTGTATTGATGTCATTTGTGTGAGGTATTCGCCCAGCGGCAAACCCTCAAGACGATTCACAAAAGGTCTCTATTCCATTGCCTTTTCAGTCTTCTAGGTGGGTTGTGTGGTAAGTCTGGAGAAGACAATGATTGAATTTATGGATTTGTGTAATAGTGTAATTTGCTATGAAAACGTCTATAGTTTCTTTACTCTTTCGTCTACCGTTTCGATGTTAAGGTCTCTACGTAATGTTTTGTTACTAACATAAAATGTTTGACAGCCTGTGATGATGCGTAAAGTTTTGTTCTGGAATGTCTGAATACGTTGTATGTTAGATACTTTAGCTGATCCGTAGATTACTGAACCGTAGGTCCAAATAGGATGAAGAAGTACTTTAAACAGTTAAATTTCTGAGTAATTGGAAGGTGAGATTTATGGTGAATAAGATTAGAAAAATTTTAACCGCGTGTTTAGAGAATGCCTTTTAAGAGATGGCCTTTTCTGCCTTTTTTAGGTTTGTGGATTCCATGTCATTCTCCTGCCTAGTATCACTCCTAAGTATTTTACTGAGGTTTTTATTGGAATCGTTGTATGGTGTGAATAAACTGAAGGACAAAAACTTTTCTGAAGGGAAAAAAATCATTTCATTAATTACAATTTTAATTAGAATTTAATAAAACTGAGTGATATACAATAATAAATTTTGTTGGGATAAAATACAGAAATTTTCAATTCTGGTTCAAAATTTTAATTATCAAAAAGAAAACCCCTTTAATCTATCTCAAAATGTAAAAAGGGAATTTTATAAATTTTTTTGCCTCTATGGAATATTAAAACGTTTTTCTAGAAATTGATCAGTGTTCATAAAAACGTACGAGAAAATTTGTAAGCTTTTTCGATTTTTTTAATTAAAAGAATATTTTTAATTTTTAATTCATAGTGAATTCCAACCACAAAAGACTTACTTCACTTTGACCGAATTAGGTCTGTAACTTAAAACTTCCTACGTAAAAACACCATGTTCCATTAAAAGAGTAAAATGACAAAGCTGTGTGATACGTGTAAAACAACAAAAAATATATCAAAAAGGCAGAGAAGCTAAAAATATTCTGTTATCGAATATTAAAAATTTTTTTGACACGTTAAATAACTCAAGACTTTAACAATATTAGTAAAAAAGTGAGAAAATATTTTTTTCACGAATCCACTACAAAATTAAAAGAAACATAATATTTTTACGACATAATTTTTTTTAGTTTATTTAAAGTTGCATCAAAAGCTCTATTACAGGGTGTTTTATTAATAACGCAACCCTATGTTAAAAGCCACGATCTACGGCATATTTGTATTTTCCGTACTTTACAAATTATTAATTAATTTAAATTATTATTTTACAAATGAATAGCAAATTACAATGAATTTAACCTTTTATGTTTACAGTAGATGTTCGAAGTGATTTCCTGCAACTTCAATACAGATACGAATTTAATGACATTTGCAGCAACTTTTCTTAAAGTCTCTTCACTAATGCTTGAAATCGCACTTGTAATGTTAGTTTTTAATTCATTGATCGTATGAGGGTTGTTTTTTTAAACTTCACCTTTTAAAGAACCCCTTAACAAAAAGTCTGCTGGTGTATGATCTGGGGATCTGGGAGGCCACAAATCTTTCGATACTAAGCGGTGATTAAAAAATTTCCGTAGCATTGCTAGCGTTTCATTTGCAGTATGACATATAGCGTTGTTCTGTTGAAACCAACAATTTTGGTCGTCCAAATTCAACAATGAAATGAACTGTTGGATTAAATCACTATAAACTACACTGTCTACAGTACTGTCAAAAAATAACGGCCCTATTATATGGCGGCGGGAAATTGCACACCAAACACCAATTTTACGTGAGTGCAATGCTTTTTCATAGAAAGCATGAGGATTTGTTGCACTCCATATTCTACAGTTCTGACTACTCACATAGCTATCCAAATGAAAACCAAGCCTCATCACTGAAATAAAAATGATCCAACAATTGAATACCATTTTCTTCAACCAAAGATCGAAACCACCGACAATATTGTAATCGTTTCTGATGGTCTGTAGCTTTCAGTTCATGAGTTACGCCAACGCGATAAGGATGCAAATGTAACTTTTTCTTAGCTCTGAAAACAGTAGTTAATGTTAGATAATCTTCTAAGCGATTTTTTAGGTGATTGAGTCAAACGATTTTTCAAATCTTCGAGAACTTCCGCGGTTAACTTTGTTGACTGGCGAGGTGGTTTCTCATCGAGTACACTCCCAGTTCTACGGAATTTATTTATCAAACGCAAACGGGGAAATTTCAACTGAAACTTATCATGCATTTATTTATAAGATTTACTCGCTATGTAACTCTACAATAAACACGCGTTCTTCCTTGGAAAAAAACATTGCTGACACAATATAACGAAACGACTGCTGTCACCACACTAATGCTTGACTGGAACATTTTAACTGTCTTAGGTAGGTGGCCTTGAGTACATTGTTGCCAACATGCCGATTGGGGGCAGAAAATTTACCGATGTATTGCTTCTATCTTCTTATAATCAGGGTTGCGTCCTTAATAAAACACTCGTTATTATAGTCGAATAACGGAAACTAGAACCAAGATTAAAGATTCATTGTTGTAGAGTCTATAGTTTTCTATTCAGTAGAAGGCACTGAGTATTTCTCTTAAAAATTAAGCTCAACTGACATAAAATGAAACCATAATCTTAAAATGCAATCTTCAAAAATCACATCTCCCCCCCGATTTTGATGAGACAATACATAAAATTACTACATAACGCTGAACTAAGCATTGTAGAAAAATATCTAAAATAAAAGTTAAAGGTTTTTTAATTTTTTATAACTTCATCCTATTTATATACATTTTTACTCAAAAATGCAAATTAAGGCTATAATCTTAAAAACATTTACCACGAGAGCACAACACTCTAGAATTTCAGCAGACACGTTAAACCACACTGGTATAGTAGGTATCGAAGCCCACAGTATTCGCTAATGACCAAGCAGTTGATGCGACTTTAAATAAATAAAAATCTGGTGTGAAACACTCACACAACTTTCTCTTGCCAATGCAAATAATTAATAATAAACCTAACATTATTAATAAAATATTAAAAATAAACAACAACTAACCTCAAAAACATAACCTTATTTTAATCATGAGTGGAAGACGCAAAATGAAAATCGAACTCAATTTGGCTTAAAAAAAAACGGAAAATCACACTTTCACGCTAAACTAGGCTCTGTAGAGAAAAATTTTCTAAACAAAAGTTGTAGATCTTTTAATTTTCTATAACTTTTATTATATACACTTTTGTCGTAAAATGCATACTAAGACCGAAATGTTAAAAAAATCGATTTTTCTCACGTTTTCGTGAGAAAAAAACAGAAAATCGCAAATTACCGCTAAACTAAGCGTTATACAAAAAAATGTTTGAAATAAAAGTTGTAGGTTTTTAAATTCTCTACAACTTTTATTATATAAGTTTTTGCGCTAAAATTTATATTAAAGCCGTAATCTTAAAAAAACAACGTTTTTACGTGAAAACAGCCTCACCGAGAATTTCAGCAGACATGGCGCCTACCCTATCTTGTAGAGAATAAAAAATTGAGTAAAATAGGCGATTTTAAAAAAAATCGTAGGACCAGTTTTTGAGAAAATCACAAAAAACTGAAAAATTATACGAATAAACTACTACTTCCGGTTGACCGATTTTGATGAAAATGTTTGTGTCGCGTCCGGTAGTGGTATGTAACTTAAGTTTCAAGTTTCAAGTTCGTACGATGTTCCGTTCTTGAGATATTCTGTTCACACACACACACACAGACACACACACAGACACACACACAGACCAATCGCTAAAAACATGTTTTTTGGATTCAGGGGGTCTGAAAACGTATAGATCCGGTGAAAACTCGATTTCGAAAAATCGACATGAAAACAATACTTTCCTTCCTATATATTCATATAGGCAAGAGAAAGTAAAAAGGTTTCTAAGTAGTTTACAAAATATTTTTCATTTCATTTTCTTTGTCAGTTTTTTATGTCAACTTATCTATTCTTGTTCCATGTGAACAGGTCGTATGTTTATTTTACGGTAAAAAGAAAAATGAGGATTGAGATAAGACGAGTCAACTTTTGGAGTAGCGAGAGGGAAGGTAAACTACTGCACAAATTCCAAAAAGCTTATTTTGTAGAAAATGTTCACAGATAATTAAAAAAAATTGTTTTGGAAAGAAAATATTTCATTTCCATAAACTTACTTGAATGAATAAATTTTTAATTACTTTGTTTTTGACAATAAAAATAGGTAAATAAATAAAAAAATATGATCTTAGATATTTCAAAATAATATTTACTTTATATATGTGATAAATCATAATTTTCCACGTTAAAAATTAATCAAGAAAAGTAGAACGTAACACAAAAACGTTACATTAAATTACAAGTTATTTTGAATGACCGTTTCTTCCGCTGATTATTAAAATATGGAAAAAATGGAGTACTAGATTAAATATAGTGTCAGATATGGATTATTCAAGGTTAATTTATTAAACTGTTGGCTTTCAAATTAAAAATATAAACCGTTATTACATGATTTATGAGTTTTATTAATATATTTAATAATATTTAAATAACTTCCTGAAAGAAAAACAATTAAATCGTCAAGATAATTTTGGAATACCCAGTATTAAAAAAATGTATAAAAAATTAAATTTATGTGTTGGTAAAAAAAAATGTTATCAAACAGGTAGAAGCTGTTTAAAATTTGAGTTAATAGTTGACGCACGTTTAGTTAAAAGTTGGGTGGTGCAGAAACGGTGATTTTAAGTTAGAAAAAGAAATTTAATCGTTTTGAGATTTAGATTAAAGGTAACTTTACCTAGGACAATGTTACTTAATTTTCTTTATTTTTTCATAAACTTTATATTACATTCATGGTTATAGTAAAAAAATGAGAGGTCTTTACGTATGATACGTAAAATATATAAACGAACAAGCGAAGTTAATTTGGTGTTACTATTATTTTTTTTATCGACTGACTCTTCCGTTTTCTTTTGGCGTGACCTGAGGCGGTCACGAACCTTTTTAGCCGCTTTGTTGTGACGTCATCACAGGTATTATTCTAGAGGAATGGGAAGGTAAGTGTATTGGTGTGGGGTAAATGTAACGAGAATAAATGTATGCAAGGAGATAGAAAAGAAGGGGGAGAGAAAGCGTGATAAAGAAATAGTTTGGGTGACTGTCGTTTTCCATTCACTACTGTACTCATTTCTTACTCTTCTGTGAAAACGTTGCTTGGTAATAAGTGTACGGTTACAATACAGGAGGTGTGCTTGTTGCGCAACTTCTAGTTAAAAATATATAGCAACGTACTATACAATTGCTTCCTTATAAAAAACACAGTGTGTAACACTCACACAACTTTCTCTTGCCAACTTAAATTAAAGTAAGACCTCGATACGCCGGCTTAACTGCCCATAACAGAAAGGTGGAGTGTCAAATTATTTACACTCAATTTGTTCGTTGCAGGGCTAAAATAAATAGTTCTGTTTCTTATCACATGGTCAGACAATTAAATGACTGAATCATTTAAGAACAGAAGAGGTAGAGGTGTAAAAGACACTAATCAGAGTTATCTCCTCTGAAAGTAATGAATTTCATTGTACAGCCAGACCCTGTGGTGAATGAAGTGAAGGTGTCGTTTACAGAGTGGAAAATATGTGCTTTTTAGAGGGCCCGGCATGCTGATAAGCGTACTTTCCCACTCAGTGAGGAAGGCAATGGTAAACCATCTCACTCCTCGTTTTACTTAGTAAAACCTCTAGAGGTTCAAACCAGCCTTTCGGCTGCTGACCTAAACAACAACAACAAGCCAGCTTAAATGGGTGGCCGGTAGGCCGGATTTATGAAAAAGCCGGCCCATCGAGAGACCGTTTAAAATGTAATGAATTTGAGACCTCTTATAGCTCCTCTAAGAAGTTAACAGCAAGCACTGCTGTTCTATGTAGGCCTACTGGGTTTGTAGGCACTTCTCAGAACTGACTCCTTCAATCACTAAAACCTAACTACAGTAATTTCACGTGTAGAGTAAAAAGGTCACTCACTGTACATTCAATTACAATAAAATCTTAGAGTTGGAGGTTTTTAACAATTACACATTTTGTTTAACAGTAACTCTTTATTTGAAAAATAAATTAAATCCAACACAACAAACTACAAATCGCTACTGAAATTTTAAATTTTTTCGTGATTAATTAATTAATCTTTGCGTTTCACGTGATTAATTACTGTACAATACAATTCTATTTTGTAATGTACTAATTGACTAAAAATATAGAACGTAAACGTGTAAAATTGTATTTACTATTTATTATCAGTTTTTTCTTAAAACTACAACTTTTAGAATCGGGCGGGGGCCGGCCGCATTGGCGTAGTTGGTAACGTGCTTGCCTCTCATCATGCGGTCTTGGGTTCGAATCCCATTCAGGCACGGCATATTTTCAAACGTTACAAAAAATCATTTCATCCTTCACCGTCTGCATTAACAGTAATTGCAGAACAGTAGGACGTTAATCCAAAAAAAAAAAAAAAAAAAAAAAAAAAATTAGAATCGGGCCGGATTACTGCCGGATTTTCAAGGGCCGAATTGTCGAGGTACCACTGTATTATAAACATAACCTATACATGAGTAAACAATGTAAAATGAAAAATATAACCTAATTTTATTCAAGAGTTAATGTTACTAACCTCTTTTACATTAAAAAATACGGAAAATCACTAATTTTTGCGTTAAACTAAGTGCTTTAGAAAAAAAATTTAAAAGAAAAGTTGTAGGTTTTTTTAATTTTTTATATAACTTTAGAATATTATGCATTTTACGACAAAAAGTATATATCATCAATGTTATATAGAACATTAAGAAACTTACTATTTTTATTTCAGGTTTGCCTATTTATTTCTACAGAGCCTGTTCTAGCGTCAATTAGTGATTTTTCGTATTTTTAAATCGAATAGAGGTTGATTTTCGTTTTCGACATTTATTGATGATTGTTATTAGGTTTTTGTTTTAAAATTTTACGTTGTTTATTGTTGTTTAGGTGATCAGCCTAATTTAGGCTGGTTTAAACTTCAAGAGGTTTTACTAAGTAAACCTAGTAGTGAGGTGGTTTACCACTCCCTTTTTCAGTAAGTTAAAAAGTACGCTTATCAGCATGTCCGGCCCACGGAAAAGCACATATTTTCCACCCTGCAAAAGACACCTTCACTTCATTCACTACAGGGTCTGGCTGTATAATAAAATTCATTACTTTCTGAGAAGATAATTGTGACTAGTGTCTTTTACTCCTCTACCTCTTTTGTTCTTAAATGCTTTAGTCATATAACTGGCTGAC
Organism: Catonia carolina; assembly: GCA_035578175.1. Taxonomy (NCBI): domain Eukaryota; kingdom Metazoa; phylum Arthropoda; class Insecta; order Hemiptera; family Achilidae; genus Catonia; species Catonia carolina. The sequence continues at coordinate 27,022,836 of JAQMRL010000010.1, read as the reverse complement.
CATTTGATAAAAAAACAGAACTATTTTTTTACCCTGGAAATTGTAAATCGAGTGCAAATAATTTAACGTTGTTTACTCATGATTAAATGAAGTTATAGGAAATAAAACAATTACAACTTTTATTTCAAACATTTTCTTCTATAGAATTTTTAGTTTAGCGTCAATCAGTGATTTTCCGCATTTGTAAGTTGTACAGTGGTTGATTTTCATTTTGCATCATTCACTCATGTTTAAAATTAGGTTATATATATAATTTTACATTGTTTACTAATGATTAAACATAGGTTATATGTTTTATTATTTACATTCGAAAGAGAAAGTTGGGTGAGAGTTTCACACTTTTTTATTATGTCTGGAGCTGATATAACTGTATTAAAAATATAGATAGATTATATTTTAAACAGTACGAAATAAGATAATATCGTCTACACTCGAGTACCCCCCGGCCCTCGAATAAGCCCTGCATCACAATTTTATTGACCGAAAATCGAAAAAAATAAATTTTGTATCACCTAATATACAAAAAAAAGAACAACAAAACACCAGAAGCAGAAAAACGATCCTACGATTTTTTTAAAATCGCCTCATTTATACAATTTTTATGGTTTACAAGATAGAGTAGGTGCCATGTCTGCTGAAATTCTTAAAAAGGCTGTTTTCTCGTAAACAAATTTTTGCGGTAATTAGTGAATTTCTTGTATTTTTCATGACCATCTGTGAAAAAATGGATTTTTTAAGATTTCGGTCTTAGTATGAATTTTACGACAAAAGTGTACGTAATAAAATTTATAGCAAATTAAAAGATCTACAACTTTTATTTAGGGCATTTTTCTACAGTCTACTTTATTGTGAAAGAGTGATTTTCAGTATTTTTAAGCCTAACTGAGGTTGATTTTCATTTTGCGTAATATGTTATTTGAGTTTAGTTTTTTGTTTATTTCTAATGTTTTATTACTAATATTAGGTTATATTGGTCATTATTCGCATTGGCAAGAGAAAGTCGTGTGAGTGTTTCACACCGGATTTTTTTTCTTCTCCAATCCGCGAAAAAAAGTGCTGGGGGAATAAATACGGTATTTATATTTTGTATTTGATATTTATGTAAATAAATTGTATTTTATGTTATTGTTATGATTATTTATATAACTATTGTTTCTAAAAATGGAATAATACAAAAATAACAAAACATAAATAAAATAAAACCTATGTATAAATAGTTATAGTACTTACTATGATGAAAGGCTACAGTACCCGTTTTTAAAGTTATGATGATTGAGTGCGGTTGGTAGAGGAGGAGGAGGAGGAGAAAATGGGCGGGGGGGGGGTGATTGGGAGGAGAAGGTAAACTTACATTGCATGCTTACCGTTTAGCTTTTGTTTTGCATAGGGTGTTTTCATTTCTTTCATATCCCTTCCAACCTCCCTCTACGGTTTCTACTTTTCTATATTCCTTTAAACCAACCCTTTTTACAGTGTATAAAGGTATTTGAAAATAATAGCAGTTTGTTCAGATCAATTTAAATGGCATGCAATATTTAAATTTCAATGCAACAGTCACAATATAGTGTGATGTATATATATTTATAAGTATTGGTAGACAACTTACTAACTTACGTATATAAACTACAGTGTATAGGGATATATGTTTTACTGACTTTTAAAACGAGTCTTAACTGGTAACGTATATACGTATAAACGACTAACAAAACAAACAAAGAAACATTTATTTTTAGAATATAGCTTTTATATTTGTCTTCTTTCTATTTATTCCTTTTATGTAATTTAAATATATTTCTGTTTAATTTTATGTTAATTTTTTATGTTAATTTTTGTGCTATTTCTTTTGGCCTACCGATGTTTAAAGTTTTGTTAGATTGTTTTAAAAGATATATCATAATTTTTGACTTAATTAAACGAGGTGATTCAAAATTTAATGGCCACCTCTCGGGAGCTAATTGTTGGTTAGGTCATCAGCTAAAAGGTATAAACCAGCCTTTTAACTGATAACCTCTAGAGGGTTTACCATTGCCTTACTCACTGAATGGAACGTTGTGCTTATCAGTATGAAAGACCCTCCGAAAACTATCTATAGGCCTACTGTGGATAATTTGAACTAGCACAACTCTTGCTCTACGTGTACACACAGTTCCGCATAAAGTATATCCATAACCTTTTCTTTCAACAAGGTCTACAAATTTTAATGTACACAAATGCCTACAACCTTATTACAATGGATAAACTTACAAATAATTATTTCATTTTAAAATATGTAGGTATTTAAATTGTCTCAGTAAAAATTTAAATTATAAATTACAAGAACTAAACTGCAAAAATCACTAAACTATACTCTACAGACGCATGCAATTAATAATTAATTGCATTATTAATTAATTTGTTTAATTATTAAACAAATTGGTCTGAATATATTATAATTTTTTTTTCTCTTTAATTCTTTATTTACAACTGTAAAATGTTACAACAAGCAAATGTGATGATTATGACAATAGTGTAAATGACATGATAGGCATGAGAGGGGTAGGGCCCCCATTGGTGCCTCCCCAAGAATGAAATTTGTATATCAAATTAGCATGTCTCTACTCCAGCGTCTTTTAAGGCGTCTAGGGGGATTATCAGGTAAATGGACGGAGGAAAGTGAACGCACCAGGGGGTTCTCGTGTTCGTGTGACTTGTCGTTAAAGCGTTTGTATAGGTATTCAATGGAATTTTGTACAAGTGGTATTTTCAAATCTGTATGTAAGGTTTTGTTGCTAACGTAAAGAGGTGCTTTTGCTATAAGGCGTAATGTTTTTGACTGGAATGCTTGAATTCGTTGCAAGTTAGAGGGTTTGGTTGAACCGTAAATTTGGGATCCGTAGGTCCAAATAGGTTTTAAAAGAGAACAATATATGCGTAACTTTTGTGCCATTGGTAATGGCATATATATTATAATGAACAGAAAATCATATACGAAAACAAAATATTAGTCACATGATTATATCGGACAGATTATTATTAAGAACAACAGTGAAAACAAAGCGTAGTTATCGTGCGTGAGTCGCACATTACAGTAGCGATTGTATACTTTTGTGACTGTACCGTCGTTGCATGGCGAGGGGCGAAGAGTGGAGTAGATAAACACTGAAGCGGCTTGTGCCAATTCGAATTGTCCAAAGTATACTTTCCACCCTGCAAATGACACCTTCACTTCATTCATTACAGGGTTTGCTGTATAATGAAATTCATTACTCTCAGAGGAGATAACTCTAACTAGTGTTTTTAACACCACTATATCTTCTGTTCTTAAATGCTTCAGTCATATAATTAGCTAACCATGAAATAAGAAACAGAACTTTATTTGTAGCCCTGGATCTACCAGATCGAGTGCAAATAATCTAACACAATTGTTATGGGCGAAAAAATAATGTAGAGAAAAACGATTTAATTAATGATATTTAAATTTACTTTTCAGGTAGTCTCAGAAACATTTAGACACTTGTCATACCGTTCTGTGACTTTTCTGATTTCCGCAACGTAGGAATCTACACCTTGCCATTATTTTACCGCTTTTTGATTGCTTCGTTGTCATCGAAATTTTAGCCGCATAAAAAGTCTCTGAGCGGGCCGAAAAAAACGAAAATCAGTTGTAGTGACTAGTGAGATCTGAGCGGTAAGGAGGATATGGCAACACCTTCCAACCCAATTTCTCGAGCACTTGTCCCGGGGGGGGGGGGTCCCCCGCGTTGTCGTACTAGAAAATGACACTTTTAAAAGAGCGCCTTTACGTTTTCTACTTAACCCGGTTCTTACATCCTATAAGAGCATATTTAATTAGTACTTACTGCCTACGGTACGTAGTTCTTCAACATAATCACAAAAAATTGAGCTTTGTAACTTTCAGGAGACTGAAAAAATCACTTTACCGGCTAACGCGTAAGGTTTGAAATTTTTTTGTGATAAGAATCAGTATTTGTTCTACCCAATTTCTAAACTTTTTACCCTACTGTTTCTACAATCTTGAGTAAATTTCCACCGATTTTACATCTTCGAATATGAAAAATATTGTCACTAAACCTTCATTTTATGGCGTATACATTTCAATCCTAGCTAAAATTTTGAAATGATAAAACTAGGTTATGTTCATTCTAAAATTATGATAGAACATATGAATAACAGTGTTACTAAGATTGACCCTAAAAAAATTCATTTTCATTTAATAAACCATTTTTCTCTACAGTAATTTGTCTCGTTAATATTAATAAATTTCCCTAACGTAGTTGTATAATCAGGAGTTCAAATTCATCTGAAAAATAATCGGGGAAAATTTTGATCAATTTTAGAAGTTTGTTTTAAAAATTAAAAATAAATTTTTGAAACTGAAAAAAATTAAGAAAATTCAAAATTCTTCCTGGTATTTAAATTAAAGATATAATAAATAAATATTGTGTTTCTAATTAATAATTTTACTCCCTGAATAATTTTACTATTTTAATGATCTAAAATATTTAAAGTTACCAAAAAGTAAAATTATTGTTATCTTCAAATTATTTTAGGATGGTAAGAAAGTTCTCTAATTTACAATATTAAAAGTTTCCCTTGTTTAATTATTACAATACAAAGTTATTTTATTACACGCTTTAATTAATAAATTTACAAAACACATTGTTAGACGGTAAAATTTAATTAATTAATTAATTTTAAATTTAAGAACTTTGTTTTCGTCTGCTTTAAATAGAAATTTCCTTTGTAATAAAATGCGTACTCTGTTAAAATAAGTACAAAGAGAAAGGGAAGTTTTAATAAAATCATACTTGGGTAAGGACAACTTGTGCTCTTCCTTATTTCCTACTCGCATACTTGCACTTAACTGCTTTATCAAGTAAAAGTAAGAAAAATATTATAACAAAATTGTAATTTTAATTTCAAAGATACAGTTAAATTTATACTTTAAAAAAGTATGAGTTTTTTACTATGGTTCTTTATTAGGAAACTGAAATATACAACACAGCAACTCCGCTAATTTGAAATTTTGGATAATCCGAACTGGTTTTTAATTTTTTAATATGCTTTTTAAAACGTGTTTTAACATAGAGTTCAAACATAACCATGTTACTTCTTAATGCAAGATGTACTAAAAGTATAAATCGCTTACTGTTAAAACAGTTCTTCTAGTTAGTTCTTCTATTTTTCTAGTTCTTCTAGTAAGTTCTTCCAGCTCGTCTAGTTCTTCTTGTTCTTTTAGTTAGTTCTTCTAGTTAGTTATCCTAGTTCTTCTAGTTCTAGCAATCCACCGTATTGAGGGTAAAGTCGTTGCCGCAAGTCAGCTCTTTACGGCTAATTTTCGAAGACGAAGGTTCCTGGTTCAAATTCAAGTAAAGAGAGTTATTTTACTAGTGGTTACCGGTGTACTTTGATGGTTGGGGTTAAATTAACCATACTCTCTGAGTCTGTACAAAGCTACACCTCATTTACACGTCATACACATCATCTTCATCTCATCGGGTCAATGGTTGCTTATTGTTCTGAATTGAACATATTGAAACGTACACATATTAGGGATACAAAAAAATAGTAATCACAAGAAATTATACATTTTACTACCGCGTGGCATCATAAAATAAATAAGAAGTGTTTTCTGTCGGAATGCTGGAAACCTTGAGGATGACTAATTATTTTACCAGAGCCTCATAAACATAGTGCGTAGACATGAACAATTTTTGGGTTTATTGTTATCTTATTAATGAGTGACTAAACCTGATAAATTTTTAAAATTTATTAATTGTAATCAGACTGTTTGTAAATTTATGTTTAAATATTTAACTTTAAACAATAAATTACTATTTTACAAAACTATTTTAAACCCTAATTGGAATTACGGGTTCCAATTGTGGAGGACGGGAACCCATTTTAACATAGAAGTTCTCGAAAGGTTTCAATCTTAACTACTCAGAAAAATTAAATTATCACCTTGGTATACAACAATGGACAAACTACACAACGATTTAAACATTCCCACAATTCAACAAGAATCCATACGCTCAGTAAAAAATACCAAAGAAGACTCGAGAAACCTGGCTATTTTACTCTTAGAAAATTCAAACGACATTCCCCGGCAGAAACGAAGACATCCTACGAATTAATTGTAAAATGACCATAAAATATGAAATAAATTTACGAAATTCCTCCACCGGGGGAGGTTTTCTTGGGCCATGACTTGTTAAAAGCAATCTTTAAACCTACATAAGAATAAATTGTACATTTGGGTGTAGCCTATTATAATTTGACACTTATCGCTAAGGTCCGTTTCAGGATCTAGGTGATTAAATAATTAATACACTGAAGTTTAAAATTACAAGCATTTATTACAACTAAAAGATTTACAAAATAAATAATAAACTAATTATAATGGAATAATACAATAAATAACTTAAATAATTTACTTAGTACTACTTACAAACAATTATACACAATGCATACACAAAAACTGAATATAATGCACATACACAATAAGATAGTATAACAATAGTTCACCTCTACAATGTCCGGTTACGTTGATCTGTTCCACGCGCCGATAGCACACTCAATCAACACTCGTCGAAGATCAAACGAATACTAACCCACTGACCGCACTTGGGCTCTCTTTATATAGGTAGATCAAAGAGATATTCAAGAAAAACGGAGATTCGATACAAAAATCCCTTCTGGAGAAATCTTAACTAATGAAAACAAGTTATAATTGAATAAAAGGTGTTACAGGTAACCAACCGACTCTTTTACAAATAGTTGTACAACAAAGATCCTATCTTCTTATAGACGGCCCTTTTTAAATATCCTTTTATAACTAACCCTATTGTTACTTTGTCCCTCTATTATTTACTATTCAACACTTTATGAATCTCTTGATCTAGAACCCTCTCGAACAAACAGTTCCTTACCATATCGTCACAATAAACAAAAATATTTCAGCCAAAATATTCACAGAAAAACTATTCAATTGCACAAATCCTCAAATGATTAAATCCGTGTTTGAACGGAGGAGGAGGAGGACGAAGAGCAGAAGAAGAAGAAGAAGAAGAAGAAGAAATCTTTTAGACAATAGTGACATCAGTTTTTATAGACTCGAACAATACAACGTATTTGATCTGCCGTACGTATTTTTGTAAGAAGATTGTGATTTTTTTTTTAATTAAGCATTCCTGAATGTGAACGTGAACTATAATAACTTAATTCCTTATTGTTCTGAATTTAAGAATATATTGTAATGTTTTGCCCATAACAGACAGGTGGAGTGTCAAATTATTTACACTCAATCTGTTAGTTGCAGGGCTAAAATAAATAGTTCTGTTTCTTATCACATGGTCAGCCAATTAAATGACTGAATCATTTAAGAACAGAAGAGGTGGAGTTGTAAAAGACACTCTTCTTCTTCTTATGGTGCCTATCCGGTTCGGATGTTGGCTATCATGATGGCTATCTTGACTTTGGAAACAGCTGCTTTGAAAAGTTGGGTCGTCGACTGGTTGAACCACGTTCTTAGGTTGTTCAACCATGAAATCCTTCTTCTACCGGGACCTCTCGCACCATACACCTTTCCTTGCAGAATATTTTGGAGCAACACGTAACGGTTCTCATTGCGCATAATGTGTCCCAGGTATTGGAGCTTTCGCACTTTCACGATGTCAAGAACCTCTTTATCTTTATTCATCCTTCGAAGAATTTCTACATTGGTGACTTTGTCCCTCCATGATACGCGTAACATTCTTCGATAAAGCCACATTTCAGAGGCTTCAAGCCTCCTGGCTGAGGCCTTAGTGAGTGTCCAAGCTTCCACGCCGTAGAACAGTACAGAGAACAAATAACATCGAAGGAGACGCATTTTGATAGCAAGTGTAAGGTCGTGATTTTTGAAAATTTTTCGCATATTGTTGAAGGCCACTCTGGCTTTTTCTATGCGTATCTTAATTTCTTGCGAGTGATCCCAATCCTCGTTTACATTGCTGCCTAGGTAAGTATACTGCTTAACTCTTTCCAGGGGTACACCGTCTATTTTAATATTCCCTCTTATATTCGTATGCTTGCTAATAATCATAAATTTCGTTTTGCTTATGTTAATGTCTAAACCATACTTTCTGCTATGTTCTGTTACCCTATTCATTAACCTTTGCAAACTGGTTATACTATCCGAGAAAAAAATTAAAAGACACTAATCAGAGTTATCTCGTCTGAAAGTAATGGATTTCATTATACAGCCAGACCCTGTGGTGAATGAAGTGAAAGTGTCATTTGCAGAGTGGAAAATATATGCTTTTCAGAGGGCATGGCATGCTGATAAGTGTACTTTTCCATTCAGTGAGGAAGGCATGGTAAACCACCTCACTTCTCGATTTACTTAGTAAAGCCTCTACAGCTTCAAACCAGCCTTTTGGCTGATGACCTAAACAACAAAAATTCTAATGTTGCAGTTTGGTAATTAAATAAAAAGTAGTTGTAAAACAGTTTTTTTATCTGGTCGAGTAAAAATAAAAATGGACATCTATATTTTATAAAGATAAACGTTCACATTATTATTTATAAAGCAATACCTAATCAATGAGCTATTCTTTAATAAAGCAGATCTACTGTTTTATTTAAAAATAATAAAGTTTAATAAACATTGTAGTACTAATGATAATAATTTGTTATTATTTTTTAACATTATTAATACAATAATTAATTATTAATATTGTTATTTTTGAAAATAGAGTTTAACGTCTTAATATATTATTAATAAGGTGTACCCTCGCTCCGGTTGAAGACAACACAACAGGTGAATCCACTTTCTTATTCTTTTTCTTCATTGTTGTTATTTTTAAAGGTAGATAAAGTAGGTAGAAATGAAAGCTATGAGAAGGTTTATATGGCGGATGGGTGGGGGGTTAGTTTTTGTAGGGGTGGAAAATAAAGAGAAAGGTAGCGAGGAAAGGGTTGGAACTGATCTCGTAAACTTATCGGGTAAAATTCTTGGTAGTGTGATAAGGGGAAGGGTAAGGGATGTATGGATTTGATATGGTAGTAGGGGAACTTGAATCAGGGGTTTAGTAGTGGGGAATGTAAAAACCTTTATAGCAGAATACCTCTTACCTCACTTCAATTTCTTCGTACTATCTCTTTTTACTTGTTGCGTCACAGTGGAGTTTACTGTAGTACAGTTCAGAATAAACAACAAGGAGAGAATACAACAGTGGTACAAAATAGAATAGCCGATACTTTAAAGTACTGAATGCAATCAATAACACTACATAGAAAATTTCTGTATTTTTCCTTTGTATTTGTTTGTTTGTGTGTATGTACTAGAAATACAGAGAAAAAGAAACAAATACAACGAGGTGGTTTAGTAGTCATTCTTGATGTATTTTAAGTAATGGAATACTTAAACAAGTAATTATGTTTTGTCAAACATAATAGTATCACAATTTGAGTATAAAATTGACACAATTTCTGTAAAATTATACAGGTAAATCTAAAATTATAACTGTTTATTTTATAATAAATCAGAGTGAATAAATTAACCGGAAAACTGCTTTGATTTCCCCATTAATATTATTTTAAATAGATACAATTGAATCGGTCATTTCAGAAAGCCCATAAGTAAAAAAAATCAACTTTTGGAAAAATTAAAAAACTACGTTTTAATGGAAAAAGTATGGTGTGAAACACTCAGACGACTTTCTATTGCCAATGAAAATAATGAACAATTTTTGTCACTCTTTCTATATTATTATCACTCGTTCGCGTTAAACTAGGCTATGTAGAGAAAAATGCTCTAAATAAAAGTTGTAGAGCATTTAATTTCCTAACGTTAGTAATAAAACATTAGAAATAAACAAAAAACTAACCTCAAAAAACATAACCTTATTTTAATCATGAATAAAAGACGCAAAATGAAAATCGACCTCAGTTTAGCTTAAAAATACGGGAAATCATTCTTTTGCGCTAAACTAGCATCTGTAGAGAAAAATGCTCTAAATAAAAGTTAATTTCCTAACATTAGTAATAAAACATTAGAAATAAACAAAAAACTAACCTCAAAAAGCATAACCTTATTTTAATCATGAATGAAAGACGCAAAATAAAAATCAATCTCAGTTTAGCTAAAAAATACGTAAAATCACTTTTTCGCTCTAAACTAAGCTCTGTAGAGAATAATGCTCTAAATAAAAGTTATAGATCTTAATTTCCTATAAATTTGATTATATAGCCTACTATTTTGTTGTGAAATGCATTCTAAGGCTGAAATTTAAAAAAAATTGATTCACACGATACACGTTTTTGTGAGAAAAACCAGAAAAATCGCTAATTACAGCTGAACTAAGCGTTATATAAAAAAATATTTGATAAAACGTTGTAGGATTTTAAATTCTCTACAAATTGTATTACCTTATACATGTTTGCGCTAAAATGCATATTAAAGTCGCAATCTTAAAAATACATTTTATTAAGAAAAAACAACCTTCCTAAGAATTTCAGCAGACATGGCGCCTACCCTATTATCTTCTAAAGCATACAAAATTTAATAAATGAGGCGATTTTAAAAAAGAATCGTAGGAGCCGTTTTTGAGAATAGTAGATTTCAGAACACTTTTATCTCCGTTGGGTATAAAGGAAAGATGTCTTATTTAAACTAAAAATGGTAATTGCATTTCAGTGGGTCTAGCTAGGGTACTGAAGCAATCGTACTTTTTAACCCAGAGAAAAGGCTTAGGAAACTACCTTTGTTCCTCGGTTTTTGCTTTGTAAACCCTTAAAGGAATTGAAGTCAACATCTAAGCTGATGATCAAAACAGGGGTTTTTAAAAAAAAACTTTTCTTATATAGAGTAAAATAATATCCCTCCTCAAAAAATATGGAATGTTCAGTTAAAATTAAAAATTAAAAATCATCAAATCTATAATTTTTTAAGTTGAATTTATAATGAGTTATAGAAAGTTTGTTAGCAATACCAAATCCGTGATCAAACCTCCAACAAATCCGATTCTACAAAATAATCTTGCTCTAAGAAACAAGAAGGCACAAATCAAAAGCAAGTAAATTTTTCATCAACGGTTGACTTGAAAGCCACGAAAACGAATTAGCCATAAATCTTCTAAATAATGCAGAAGAAGTTAGGCGCCTGAAACGTTACCATGTTTTGGACTTGTCTGAAAGAGTTTAAATGTACATAAAATTATATTGAAAAGTATTCCATATTGTAAAATGTAAACGTCTTTGTACATAGTCATTTTCTCTTTTAATATATGAATAATTGATATAATGAGAGGTACTCAGGATAATGAGGCCTCAACTTGTGATTTGTAAATTCAAAAGATTTGTTTATAATTTGTTTTCAAAAAACTGATTGCAAATAATGTAACTTATAAAAAAAAAACAAAAAAAAACGTTGTTTAGAAAGCTGAACCAACAGCTGAGAATACAAAAAACAGTGGTGCAGATATTTTAAAAACAAAAATTATTCTCTTTGCACTAAAACGAGCAGTATAAAATTATGAAAAAATATTCGTTCTTCGTAACATGATAATGTTTCTGTGTAAACGTGATAAAAACTTAATTTTATTATAAAAAAAAAAATTTTTTTTGACGTAATTTGATGTTTTTCTGGTAGATCTAGGCCTAAACTATTAAAAAACATAAAACACCAAAAATCGAAATCGTGCAATCTCCCCTTAAAACATTGGACTTATCTTTACGATTTTGTTAAACATTTAACTTAATTAATTTTTTTCTACAGAACTAATCATTGTCATCATTATCATCTCCACCTTAGCCATCTTCAGCTTCAACAACTTTATGTTTCAAGATATTAATGCACATTTCAGAGTAAATTTTAGTCTTTTTTTGAAACAGACTTCTGAGTGTGTTTTAAATTTTCATTCTAAGAACATTATTATTCAGACTTATATAAAATTTGCTTTAAAATTATATTTACTTAAAAAAACTGATTGTAAAAGAATTACACTTTGTGTTCAGAAAAAGATTTCATTGCAAAACACTCGTTTTTGCCGCTATAAAAAATCTATATTTTTATTGTGCACAATTCCTAGACCTAATTATTTATGTTTCATTCATTTTAAACAAAATGTCCGGGACAGAAACAGAAATTCTGGTTGTCCAAATAAAACGATTACCCAAAATCGGTCAATTGTTCCGGACAGTCGGGATTCTATTGTAATGTTATTGGATGTTAAAGAAGCAACTTATAAATTTAATAAAGGTTGTAAAAAAATCGAGACAATGAATCGATTACGATTAAGAAGGTGCAGTAAAAGTATTAGTAACAACAATAAACATATTGAACTTGGCCGAATTTCATTACTATTTGATTAGAATTATTTGATAAATATAAAATTATTTTTGTGTATAATGTATCCCATTGTCATTTGAATATTTTATCTCTTTTGAATTTTTGATAAATTAATGATAGCTTTCTGATAATATCGGAATGCCCATAACAGACAGGTGGAGTGTCAAATTATTTACGCTCGATCTGTTAGTTGCGAGGCTAAAATAAATAGTTCTGTTTCTTATCACATGTTCAGCCAATTAAATGACTGAATCATTTAAGAACAGAAGAGGTAGAGGTGTAAAAGACACTAATCAGAGTTATCTTATCTGAAAGTAATGAATTTCATTATACAGCCAGACCCTGTGATGAATGAAGTGAAGGTGTCATTTGCAGAGTGGAAAATATGTGCTTTTCAGAGGGCTCGGCATGGTGATAAGCGTACTTTTCCACTCAGTGGGGAAGGCAATGGTAAACCACCTCACTCCTCGTTTTACTTAGTAAAACCTCTAGAGGTTCAAACCAGCCTTTTGGCTGATGACCTAAACAACAACAATATCGGATTGTCTTCATCAAATTTTGAATTATGAAAATCAAATCAGTTACGGTTTCCATTTTATAAGCTTATGTGATTTAAATTTTTATTGAAATCATTTTAATGAAATTGAAAAATTAATATTTAAAAATCTGATTATATCGGGTGGTTCTTTCACTGAAACTTTAAAATATTGATTTTTTAAATTTCAATACACTTACATTTGTTATTATGTTTAGGTCATCAACAGAAAGGGTGGTTTGAATTTGTAGAGTCTTTCCTAAGTAAATGGAGAAGTATGGTGGTTCCCTGTGCCTTTCTCACAAAAGAATTATGTTGATGAAAACATCAACATAATCCAACATAATCGACATAACGTAACATGTAGCATAATCAACTTAATGTAACATGTAGCATAATCAACGTAATGTAACTTGTAGCATGTTACATGTTGATGAAAACAAAAATTAAAAAGAAAAATTTCCGTAAAAATTCAGTTTTTGTGTAACGTAGGTCCTAATTGTTTTTGAACCAAATTTTCAATTGTGTTTACATTCAAAATAAGTATTTTGTCTCTCTTTTGTACCAGCAATTCAGTTTCAGAAATGGTCAACATTTTTAGTTATTAATAATTTAACAACCAAAATAGTTCAAAAATAAAATATTTATTAATAAATAAAAAGTTCAAAATAGTTTCTCAACGATCTGTGACAGTGACCTTTTAGCAATTTTTTTAATTCCTAAAATTTGTACTTTTTATTCTGATAAATTTAACAGCCCCTAGAACACAACCCCAGAAATTTCAGCAGACATGCCGCTTACCCTATCTTGTAGAGCATAAAAATATATTAAATGAGGCGATTTTCCAAAAAAGCGTAAGAGCCTTTTGAGAAAATCGCAAAATCTAAAAAATTGAACGAATAAATTACTACTTCTGATTGACCGATCTAGATGAAAATTTTCGTGTTGGGTTCCCTTTTAGAATTTAACTTAAGTTCCAGGTTTCAACTACGTACGCTATTCCGTTCTTGAGATTTTTGTCCACACACAGACCAATCTCTAAAAATATGTTTTTTGGGTTCAGGGATTTTGAAAACGTGTACGAGATGTGGCTATTAAATAACGAGACTGACGTTGTAAAAAAATTTTATTTTTATTTTATACATAATCACTTATTGTCACCTTCAGTATACATTCCTTTTCTATCCCTACAACGCTCCATATATTTCCATTATTGGAAACAGTGCTGGAAGTCATCTTCTGTCAGCTTCTTCAGGACACGTGCCGCTTTCTCTTTTACAGCTTCCACAGACTCAAATCTGGTTCCTTTTAATACAGATATCAACCTAGGGAACAGGTAGAACATAATAACATGTGATTTAACGTGGTTTTTTTACTTATGATCTGCAAACGAAGCGCCAATCCATGCACTGGAAGAGCCTAACTTAACTGACAGCCAAAAAAGCTCGAATGAGCAAGTCAAAATTTAAAGCAATGATGATTGTTTTCTTGATACCAATGGGATTGAGTACCTTCACTGGGTTCCGTCAAACAACTAATCAATATTACTACCTTGAGATACTTTCTAAACTACGTCAAAAAGTAAGGGAAAACGTCCCAAAATGTGGAAGGACAAATCATAGTTCTCCTTCAAGACGATGCACCAGCTCAATCCGCGTTATCTGTCTAGAGGTTCCTAGCCAAGTACAGCATCTCAGTGTTAGAACATCCACCTTATTCACCAGTTCTTGCACCATGTGACTTCTACCTGTTCCCTAAGGTGAAATCTGCATTAAAAAAGACAAGATTTGAGTCTGTGGAAGCTGTAAAAGAGAAAGCGGCACGTGTCCTGAAGGAGCTGACAGAAGATTAATTCCAGCATTGTTTCCAACAAAGGAAAATTTGCATGGAGTTTTGTTGGAATAGAGAAAGAGTGTATTTTGAAGGTGACAATGAGTGATTATGTATAAAATTAAAATTAAATTTTTTACGTCAGTCTCGTTATTTAAAAGCCACACCACGTATTTTCTGTGAAAACTTGATTTTGAAGAATCAACATTGAAACAATACTTTCTTCCCCTACATGTTATTCATATAGGTAAAAGACTGCACAAATATTAATATACGTATTATTATTATTATTTTGAACTTAATAGTGTAAAATTAAATCATAACCTGTAAATATATATTACGAAATTAGTTGATGCGTTTCCAGGAGCAAACGAGATGCGATATGAGTAGGGGCGTTGACCTCTTGACGTTATTGCTCTCTAAATCCAATGCCATTGGCGGTGCGGGTTGATATCTCACATAAACTTGATTAACACGTTACGTGCTTTAGTTTTCAATTTTATCCTGGTGAAAGTTTAATTATAAACTCTCTAACAGTAATATAGCAAAAATATTATAATTTTTTTTATTTTATGAAACTAAAACGGATAAAGGTTATTAACTTAGACACAGTACATATTCAATTAAAAAAAAACCATTAGACACAGTACATATTCAATTAAAAAAAAAACCATCTTGAATTACATCTGGATTAATGAATAGAATACTGATGTACTTGTAAAAAGAAAGATAGAAATAAAATACAGGAAAAAATAGCGAACTTTCCTACTTTCAAAATGAGCTAAATATCAACTTATTACTTTAATTTAAACAGTTTTCCTTAGAGACTGTAGAATTTTTTTTTATTTTTATATTCCTAATGTATGTACATCGTAATTTGTTCAATTTAAAACAATAAGCAACCCCATGACCTAATGAAATAAGGATATGTACGACGTGTAAATGAGGTGTAGTCTTGTACTGACACAGGCCGACCATTCCTGAGAGAGTATTCTTAATTCAACCTCAATCATCAAAGTACACCGGTAACTACAGTCTATTATTCAAATTCGTTTAAAAATAACTACCTTTTGTAGGATTTAAATCAGGAACCTTCGTCCCTGAAAATCAGCTGTTAAACAGCTGACTAACGGCGACGACTTTACCCCTAGACCAACCTGATGGGTTTGTAGAATATAACGTAGATTTCTTTCCCTGATATAAGGTCAATTTTAAATAATGTGAGGTGATTTTAGACGTTTCTGAAAGCTTTATGTAGCTCTCATTCTCAGCATTCGCTCTCTAAACGCTTTCCTCTTTTCTTCTGTCCACCGGTGTTCTGGTTTTGCTTTTCACGAAAGTCCTTAAAGTCCATAATAATTTGTCTGAACTTGGTTTGATTCATTAAATTTTCTCGGTTTATTCCAGTAATGTAGATTACCTTGTAGTAGCCCTGGAACTAGCAGATCAAGTGCAAATAATTTAACATTCCACCTCCCTCTTTAAGGAAAATTATTATTATTATTATTTTGTCATCAGTCTCTTGACTGGTTTGATGCAGTTCTCCAAGCTGTTCTATTTTGCGCAAGTCATTTCATATCTACATACCTCTGTAACACCCTACATCGTTTGTAATTTGCTTTATATATCCTAACCTTTGCTTCCCCCTACAATTCATTCCCTCAATATTACCCTTCATTATTGATAGAACAATACCTGGATGTCTTAAGATATGCCCCACTAGCCTATCCCTTCTTCTGGTAAGATGTTTACTTATACTTCTTTTTTCATCCACTCGCCTAAGAACCTCTAAATTACTTATTTTGTCCACCAATCTAATCTTTAACATTTACCTATAACACCACATTTCAAAAGCTTCTATCCTCTTCTTTTCTACAGCTCCTATCACCCACGTTTCTCTCCCATATAATGCTACACTCCAAACATAGTGTTTTAAAATTTTTTTCCTAATCTGTTAACCAATGTTTGTAGTAAGCTGTTTTTCCACAAGGCTTTTCTAGCTTGAGCAATTCTACTTTTGATATCACTTGTGCTTCTACCATCCTTTGTTATTTTACTCCCTAGATAGCAGAATTCCCCAACTTTCTGTATGTTTTCGTTGCCTACTTTTAAATTTCCCATCTCTTCTAAACCACTCTTGCTGCTGCACAATACTTTTGTTTTGTTCTTATTAATTTTCATGATGTAATCCTTTCTCATGATCTCATCTATTCCATTTAAGATAGCCTATCCTCTAAAATTATTATTATCAAAATAAATTTATAGAATACTGAAACACGTTAAATTGTATTAAAATGTCAATTATATATGAGGAAATTACGGTTACGAGGAAACGAAATAATGGTGGCTTATTTTAAGGTGTAATGTTTAACATATTACAATGTTGGTGTACCTGGTTAATGAATTTGCACAGTAATCACCTGAAAGCTCAGTATTCCGGTTATGACGTCACAGAAGTACACATTTAGCGTAGCTATAATGAACGTATGGTCCGGGCTCTAAATAGATCTGATAAATTATTCAATATGGCACACAACTGTAATAGGTCATATTTGGTAATTAACTTATATGATGTGGTAATACTAATTTGTTGACATTATCTAAAATATTATAGTTTTAATCATTTTAAATTAATATTTGGTATTTAACAAAGAAATACTCAAAGTTTGTTCTCAGTTTTTCTCTTTAAGAAATTAATCCTTCGATTTCGTTAACATTGAATATTATTGATCGAATCTGTGAGCGAGAAGTAACGCCTCCAGGCTTATCAACAAATAAATATAATTCAAATTTGATTCTTTGTAAGGAGGTACAGGCGTTTGTATTCCTCATTTCAGCTGCTTGGATCCTACTTTCTTGGCGTTTTGTGTTAACCCATGACTCACTTCCATAAAGAAGGACTAGGGCTGTCATTACCTTATAGAACTTCACGACTGTCTCTGTTCTAGCTCTGTTACCCAGTGCTCTGTTATAGGTACCACAAATATCTTGAAATGTATTTATTTTATTTTCGACATTCAAGTTCTTATCAAAGCTCACATCGCAGCCCAGATAGTTATAGTGAGATTTTTGATCTAATACTACATTGTCTAAAACAATCTTCGAACGAATGGGATACTTCCCTCTGAATGCCATAACCTTTGATTTAGCAACCAAAACTCGTAAATTATACTTTTTACATAAATCATTTAAAACATAAATTGCTCTTGAAAGCTCATCTTCACTCTCCTGTTTGATCCACATGTCATCCGCAAATAGCAATGCATTGAGGTAATCGATTTGCATAGAGGTAATTGATTTGTAATTTGTAAATTTTTAATGTATTTGATATATATCTTGTCAACATTTTCAGACCATAAATTTTGCTTGTCAAATTTTTCAGTGAATCGAACCCGAGACCTTTGCGATGTAGGCTAGCGCGCTACCACTACGCTACGGAGGCGGTCGGAATTAATTTTAATTTTCCAATTAGTAAACCATTATTCTAAGATAGTTAAGTAATGTTGTAAATTAAACATTATATCAAAAATAAAATAAGTAATAAAAATAAGTAAAAGGAGATAAAGAATGTATTAATGTGTTGACGGCGAACGATGCTGAAAGTGTGTGATCAGATCCCGCCCGGAATGTAACCATTTTAAATATTGAACCATAACCCAATAAAATTAATTAAATTTAATTGAAGACTAAGTTTACAGGTCCCTTAAAATAAAAAAAATAAAAATTTTCTTGGTATTTTTAAATTTAAACTTTAATAATAATAATAATAATAATAATAAAATATATAAAATAATCCTCTTGTAAATAAATTTATTTTATAAAAAATATGCAATACATTTTACTTAGAATAATACTTATATTTTAAGTTTTCAGATTAAAATACGTAGGGTAACTTAAGAACTTAACAACTTTTCTTGGCTGAACTTTAATTTAAACAAACACAGATTATAATACACTGATACAAGGGGGAAAATAATCTTAGTTTACGCGTTCTGAATATTAAAAATTATAATAGTAAAAACTTTAGTTACAAATTATTACTACTATTTTTAGAAAACCTAAGTGTAACTTATGTATTCATAAAAGTTAAAATATTTTCAAACTTTTTATAAGAATGAACAACTTATTAAAAAAAAAACAACTGAAAAAGTTGTAGTAAGTTGGGTTTGCCTAATTTCTGTTGTTCTCGTTACTTTCTTTTTAAAACAATTTATATATTTGTAAAGCTTGTCTAACGGTTTGAGTCTGCTGTACGAACAAAGGGTACAATCTATTCACCTAAACACTATAGTTTTATTCTCATGGGCCAGGATCTTACATAGTATTACCTTCACTTTAGTATTACTATTTGTTTTTTATTTATTTCCTACACACTGACGTCCACAAAATCGAATTTTGTTTCTATTTTTAAGATCACTGCGAAATATAAAAATATATTTCTGCTTTTACTTTTTAGATTTTACTTCATAACATAAATTTAAATAACGGATTGTTAATTTAATATAAAACTATCTTGCTAATGTAAATGTTAACTTAGTCGATATTGTCGAAGAATTTAAATATCTTGGCGAGACAATAACTTTACCGTCTCCACCGGCTGTAGTAGTCCAATCGGTAAAGTCATCGTAGGACCAGCCGAAGCGGTAGGGCATCCGGCGGCGTAGTTCAAAAAGGAAGAAGAAAAAAATGGTTGGGAAGCCTTCGCCGCTGCCTCAAGAGGTGCAGCCGCTGGCAAGCGAAAAGAGGGTTGTCTGTACCGCAGCCTAAACAAATAGGAACGGTCGCAGACGCAGTGAGCACCGTTTACCGCTGCCTGCAAGAGGAGCAGTCGCCGGTTAAGCGAAGAGGAGGGGTCGTCTATACCGCTGTTTAAAAGAATAGGAGCAGTCGCCGACGCAGTGAGCACCGTTTACCGCTGCCTCGAGAGGAGCAGTCGCTGGTGAAGCGAAGGGGAAGTGAAGGGAAAATGAGCGTGCGGAGCAAGAAGTACTCAATGTTGAGTGCAATTCCTTCTCCGTATCAACCTTCTCAAATGATCAGACCGATACTGACTGTTCACCTTCAACTATTGCTTTCACCGGTCCCTCAGGTATGTCTTACCACTTGTAAACGCACTGCGAGAGGTTTGACCGCTGCGCTATCTACCGGAAGCAGCAACCACGTCACAGCGCCAACAGCAGGCAAAACACGAACGACGGACCGCCGTAAAAATAGTACTGTATCAAACTTACAACGGAAATGAAAAAAAAAACGACCTGGAAAATCAGAACTAACAAAATAACGAAATCCCAGCAACTTACTAAGAACACATACAACAAGAAGGACTTATCTATTCAATCTAAACCGCAACAATATAAAACGGTAGTAGGTACAAACCGAAGCCACTTACTGTCACAAAAATATTTCTAATTTAAAAACTAAATTGAGAATGAGAGAAATTTTTAAGATGGAAAGAAGAATCCTTAGCACTTACATAAACAAAAAGCTCCACGATATCTGGATCTTAAACAACTCAGTTCTATAATTAACTCGTAGAAAAATCCTTCAAGATAGTTGGCCTAAATAAAGTAAGATATGCAAGAACTTAGAATTGCAGAACATGATATTTTAGAACAGCTTAAGTTGCTAAAAGATAGAGACACAAGATTCGTCGAAGAAACTTGATTTTCTAAATCTAGGGCTACAAAAATAGTTTCGTTTTTTATGACATGGTCAGCCAATCATATGACTGAAGCATTTAAGAACAGAAGAAGTAGAGGTGTAAACGACACTTGTCATAGTTATCTCCTCTGAAAGTATTGAATTTTATACAGTCAGACCTTGTGGTGAATGAAATGAAGGTGTCATATTTGTTGGGTGGAAAGTAGATGCTTTTCAAAGAAGGTGGCATACTGATAAGCATACTTTTCCACTCAAATGACAAAGGGAATGATAAACCACCTCATTTCACTTTTTACTTAGTAAATCCTCTAGATGTCCAAACCAGTAGTCAGACGTAAAGAAAAAAAATCGGCTGATGATCTAAACAATAACATAAACCTTAAAGGATGGCTCTTTATTTATAGACAATCAGATCCCATTGCGCATATTTTTGAAAGATGTCCCTATTTTGGCCTCGACAGAATGGAGACATTTGAGAAGATACGCGTTGCACAGTAGATCCCAGAAAGAGTAGAGGCAGCAATGCTGCGGGAAGAGGAGAGCCGGAAGTTGGTCGCTCAGTTTGCGGAGGTGGTGGTTGGGTGACTGCGGAGGGAGGAGACATATAGAGATCAGCGGGATCACCCTCTCTCACAGTGAATCCTGTCTCAATCTCAGTAGATAAAGAAGGCACACAAATTTCCTGAGCTGGTAATGAAAGAGATGAATGAAAGTGAGAGGGTGAGTGTTGGTCAGTGACAGCGAGAGGGGAATTAGGCTACGGTTCCCTTCCACGCCCCGCTGGCAGTATGTGAATCTTTTAACTCGACATTTCCCTAGTAGTATTATATACAGTTCCGAGGGAGGTGGAGGGTTGTTTGCTGATGTCGGATCAAGTGGTCAGGCGGCAGATTTTTGGTTGGTAAGGCGGTTGCGGCCTCCTTGGGGCTGGACGAGGACGCCTCAATTGAGTCCAACACTACTTCCCCCATCGTGAGGGAGTGAACATTAGTTTTTCTCGCCGCCTCGGAAAAAAAGAAAAAATAGACAATCAGATCCCGAAAGAACCTGGAATAAACGATACAATAATATTATAAAAAGAAGAAAGACAGTAAGCAACAGTTCAACGACGCAGACACAATGTAGGAATAAAATTAATTCTACATCATAATAAAACGACTACGTACATAGAATGTGAGTGGGATGAAGCGAGTACTTTATCTCACTCACAGGGGAGAAGACTTGAGCTGTCAGACGAGCTTTATTTAGTTATTTCCTAAAAATAAATCATATTAAAACTTTTCGTGTTTGTTATCATGGTTTTTACATTACATTTTTTCTATTAGTTATTACTTAATATTTTTGTTTATAAATTTTCGTTGGTACTATAGTTATTGTTATTCAAGAAATAAACATAGTTTTTTTCTTAAAAAAATGAAAGTTTTTTGTTTAATATGTAAATATTATGTATATATATATATATATATATATTGTAACGGTCGCTTTTCAACGTGGGCGGAGCGAGATTGCCACTTTGCCCCACGTTGGGCGCCACTTTGTAACGGTATAAAAAACAAACAAAAGAAAAACTTTCCAGAAACTAAAATTTTCCAAAAAACTATCAAATTTACAAAATTTGTAGATTTATCCCCACGCTGTCCAACAACACCATAAAAACGGGGTTCACTAAAATAAAGCATAAAAGGAAGGTAAGACCCTTCACAATTTTGAAAGACAAAATTTTAAATGAGATTTGAACTGTGTTGTCCCTAAAAATAAAATGAACACAAGTAAGACCCCAAACTTTATCTGACCAACTATCACCAATGGAATTAGGTGTTAAATTAACAAGAATCGTACGCAAAATCAAAATTAATGAGAATTTATTTAACGTAAAACAAACACCAAGTATTACATTATTCTTGTGGGCGCCATCAAATTTTATCGTTACATTTGAAAACGTAAACAATTGAAAAATACGACAAATACTAGTTAACATGAATTTAGTGACAACACAATGTTTACTCTTTATTCTCAGGGTTGCAGATTCTTTCTGCCGTATACTTGCGTCGCATAAACATACTGATCAATCATATAACCTAGTTCTTACAACTAAAAGTTCCTGAAAAGTACAATAACATACATGGGCATAGACATAAATTATTTGAGCTCAAAATAATTTAAAAATTGTTACTTATCTCTTTAATAATCCATTGAGTAAGGGTTATGAAAATTTCGCGCACTACACATAATCCTTATGAGGGACTCGGTGATCGGTATGCATCCCGCAGTACAGGGACTCTTCGGCGCAGACCTGGATAATGTTGTTTCACTATACGCTATACACGCTGTCTTTTCAGTCTAATACTTCATCATTATTACTGTCATTATTTATTATTTATTTGTAGTTTTTATCAAAACCAATATATAATTATTCGTTTAGCACATCATGTAAAAATTTGTTATAATTCTCAAATGACTTTAATTTGATCGAGCACCGGCTGAACAAATGCATTAATGAAAACATTAACATTAATTATTTTTAAATTTATCTTCCGACCTTTTTATTTTCATGAAAACAAACTGTTCAACGTTACGGCGATATTTTTAAGGTCAAAATGCAAATTAAAATACAAAGAATATTCAAAATATTACAAAATATCCTCGGGAATTATTTTCAAAAAATAAAAATAAGTAATTTAAGTCAATCGCAGCACTATGTATCCCACAATGAATGCACTCAAAGTCACACAATAAAGTATCGCACTATATCACGCGTATGCGGCACGACATGACTATTGCCATGTTGAAATTTCCACTAAGTACTTCACTATAAGTTAGAAAAATTACAAAATCGAAAATACGTGTTACACGCATTAGATCTCAAGGCGGACTCTTCTAGATTCTTGGTGCAAAACAGTTTTATGATCTAAAAATTCCCTGACGATACCAATTCTAGCACCCGAATTCTCGTATTTACCTTGGTTGATAATTTTAACAAATTTGCTTAAAACATGTTTTAGATTATTGAATACGCTATAACTAACCTTCAAAATATTAGAAAGGCATCAGGGGTAAAGTTTCTGGCACTTACAAACATTATAAATATTTTTAAAATGTAATTACAGATTTTAAAAACTACCCTCTTTTATCGGGAAAATTAAGATTTATAGGTTGGTCATACACATCAGAACCAATTTCATCCCCACCAACCGGTTAATTTTCTCAAAATCGAAAATTTTGGATTTCAGCGTCCGGAGTGGTGTCAAAATTTTCAGCTCTTTCTGCTGAATCCAATGCTTTTTATCCGAAGTAAATCGCTTCGTCGGTTCAAATTTTATCACGTCTTGAAAAACACCAATAAATGTATCCATAAAATCGGATTAATGCCGACGAGAAATTTGTAAAAAATAACTTGAAATTTAGCGTGTGCAACTAAAGTGATGCACGAAATTACTTTAGATTCAGAAAACACACATGTGAGTATTAGTCCCATGTGGAAATTGTAACTGGTTCGTTAATTATTAACTAATTAGTAAATTTGCAAAATGCGGAAAAATACGTCAAAATAAAACTTTAATAAAATCTGAACGACGACGAATTTTTACAATCTAAAATTATTTTTCTATTTCCCAACATGTGGACCCTTCGATTCCACACTCACACATACCATATCTTAATCGATTAATGAGTAATTAAATTAAATGTTGGAGAGGGTTCTCCCATTTGAATAACATGTAAATGATTTTTATAACATTTTTGGCTGATTTCAGCTGCTGAAATGCCTTAAATTTAAAATTTCTCTTAATGAAATATGCTCATCTGAGTAGTATCTAAAGGCTAGTGTGAATTGATTTACAAAAATATCATTCATTCTCTTATAATTAGCGATCTAAACATTGCTGTATTTAACATAGGTTTATTAACTTATTCAGCTAAAAACGGTTTAAATTTACGGATTTTCGTGCTGTTTAGACTTATTTTAATTAGAATTTCAGCCTGATCACGAATCTGTGATCAGAATTTCAGTCCGAGGACTGTAACAAAAATTTCAGTTAAAGAATCTGGATCAAAAGTCAGGTAGTGACCCTTACATCTATTGTCTGCTAGTAAGCCGATATTCGTCGGACCAACTCCTTTGACATGAAATATTACTTTAAGCCTAAAAATTTTTCAACAAAGATAATCGTAATTTGAGGTAAAATTCTCAGTTACACGTAAAATCTTAAATAAAAATATAGGTAAGACCATATAAAACATTAAATTTAAATTACATAAAAATTCTCGAAAACCCGTATTTGGAGATTGCCAGCTTATTCTACGGTGTTTCCAGAGCACAACACTTTTTGAATTTTACTTATAGCTCAATTTTAACCTGAAATGACAATTTTTACCAAATCATACAAATTTTTCCCTTGGTGTATTCACAGGAGCATTACATTCCCCCCCAATGGTATTTGTAAATTGGAAAGCATTGGCAAATAGCATTGCCCTTTGTAATGCGCCATGTGATTACTACATTAATAATAATTATTGCAAATGATATGCTACATAAATTTTTGTTTGGCTGCCCACATTTCTTATTATTATAACTATTTTGATGCTTCATTTTTATTACTCATAAACTATCAAAGATATTACTAAACTATATGTTCATTGAACCTTCAAAAATTAATTTTAACAACTTTTAGCGAAATCTTTCACCCACTGGCTCACTAAAGTTACGCTTCAACGTTCTCTATAATCCACATAATGCCTTAATGATTTTTAACATGATTTTAAAGATAAATTTTCCTTTTACTTATCCTATCTCCTAAAATACTCTGCACACCATTTAGCTAAATTTCTAATAGATTGAACTACAATAATTGTACGCTTCACTGATCTCTGTACTCCACGTATTACAACATATGCTAAATTTAAGTTTACAATAATAATGATTCTATTAACTATCGCAATGGATAACGACCGCAATTCGTTAATCCGTTATTCTTATTCTTTTCTTGATTTATCTTCATTATCTTTCCGTCATTATTCTTATTTTCGTAGTTCGCAGCGGCGATCTCTTCATTAAGCAAATCCTTCATCACATGATGACGGAATATTATGTTTACCTGCAGATTCGAGTGGTCGTGTGCATCGACATCCTCTTCTTCCTTATCTCCATTGGTTGCTTCGATGCAGTGTGATTCCTTTAACTTGCTAACGATAAATCTTTCCACTTTTTCATTCCATACAGTGATTCGGGCAACGTCATAATCTATTATGGCCCTCACTTCACTTAACCATGGAACTCCCAATATAATTTTTGAACTAAACGCAGCCGAAATATAAAACTTACACTCGAATAATACATCTTCTAAATAAAATTGTAACAAAATCCTTCGATTTATTACCACGGGTTTCTTGCTAAGAACACTACTTAAATATCTTTTCTTAATTACTTCAACTATACTGTCTTTCCATAATTCTAATTTGTTTACCAAGTCTGCTGAAATTATACACGCTTGTGAACCTGTATCTAGCAAGAAATAGGTGATCTTGTCCCTAATTCTGCCGCTTACAAATTGTAAACACTTGTCTCGTTTACATGTGTTTGTCAAAATATTGTTGATCCATAACATTGGATATTGGACCATCCTTATTATTTGCCATTTTTCTTCGTCATTTTCTGATTGTGGTGTATTACCACCCTTGTTTAAATCGTTTTCTACTTCGTTACTCCAGGGGTTATTTTTGCCCTCTGGTAGGTGATTTTTGTTATTCAGGGTTGGCTTGGTGTTTGCACATCCCTGTAAGTGTTTTGTTGGGTTGAGCCCATTCTTTGAGGACTCACCAAGGTGAAATGCGTTTTCGCTGCACTCATTACTAGTTGAACAACTTTTATTTTTTCTAACCCCCTTAATAGACTGCACACGGTCCGTGTCGTCAACCTTAATTATCGGACTCTTCTGTTCCGTTTCTTCTTCATAACTAACTACTGCATTATCTGTACTCTTCTTTAACTTATCTCCCCCCCCAAGTTGTTCATTCGAGACCTCGTCTCTCTCATTACGCGAGTGGATATTATTTCTATCCCGCTTATATTTTAGCTTTTTGTTTTTAATACTCTTAATTGCGGTGTCCTTTACGACCACCCGACCATTTATTATAGTATAGTTGTCAGGAGATGCTTCAAGGCGTCCTCCTATGTTATTCATGAGATCGTGACTGTACACTGGAATCTCTGCTTCTTTTTCTTCGAATAGTGAATTGAGTGATATCAAGCTATTGTCTGAATCGATTTTATCTTCATTTCTTTTCACAACACGTGAATTCGGGTGTTGACTTTTCCTAAGCGTTGCCGGAACATTCCCCTTTATAGGTGTCGGTTTAAATATTTTATTCTTTCTTATTGCCCTTGGTTTTGGAGAAAGGTCGCCTCGACTGTTGCCAGACGAACTTGATTTATCTGAAGTGCATGCGGTGGCAATCTTCTGGTAAGGGTGTATATCGTGCTTATGACCATCTCCTCCTCTTCTGCTGCTACCAGCTGATCGTTGGTGCCCCTCTGTTACTTGTGCTCTAGCGTTAACCGTCGGTAGGGTTGGCTTGACGTACCACGTATTGGCTCCAATATTTTTATTAACATTATTTCTATTATTTTTATTATCAATCGGTTTCCTTCCGCATCGATTTTTATTATTTAATTCCACACTTTTACTTTTAATATTACCACCGCATTTATTATCCCTCTGTTTATAATTAGCACAATTACCATCATAATTATCATTACGTTTATTATTATTCTTTCTTATTTTACAAAATTTACTAACATTCCATTTTCCATAGTCTCTATTATTATTATTAACGTTCCAAAACCTTTTATCTTTATTCTGTGTTACCCGAAATCTACGTGTTGGTCTTCGTTGTCAGTATTTAATATTTGATGAGCTCGGCGTTTCCTCGTCCCAGGGTTTCTCTGGTTCAACGCTTTGTATTGCATTAACCTGCTGGTGGCGGTTTCCTCGTTGGTTGTACGGGCGTTCCGCTTGCTGGTTTTGCGTGCGTCCTCCTTCATCTCTCCTGGGCATCCCGGGATCTCCTCTCCATGGTGTACGTCGTGTGTCTGGGTTTGTTTGAGCCCGTTGCGTATCTTGGTTATTGCCCATGTACGCGAATTTACCGCCTCCTAGGTGATTGTCTTGTGAGAATGGTAATCTCGGATTGTACCCGTTGTTATTGTAATTAGGTCGTTGACCATTATATCTTCTATTATTATTATTGTTATTGTTGCCATAGCCCGTGTTATAAATTTGATTGTTGGCGTATGGTATCCCGCCATAATTATCATTGTTCGTGTTCGCGTTATTATGATCATCACGCGGTGCATTATTGTTATTTTCTTGATTCAAATTTGGGCGAATCGGTGTGTTGGCCTTTCTCACACCAGATGATCCCTCAAGTCGGCAAATTATCTCCTTAAACTCATTTAAATTTTTAGGTGGGTTAACGCTCAGCAACATAGAAATGTGCGCTGGGAGTTTCCCAATTATTGTTAAAATTAGCGCGTCTTCGGACAATGGTACGCTCAAATAACAATTTTCTCTTTGAATTTTCTCTACAAAATCGGCTATTGACATCCGGCCATCGTATACATTCCTGACATCTACAATTTTGGATAACGCAATCCGCTCATGAGATTCGTTCCAGAACTTTCTTTTAAATTCCGACTTAAACGTGTCGAAATCATGGAAACTTTCAATATACTGACGGTACCAGTGTGCCGAGTCATTTTTGAAACGTGTTAGGAGTGACACTCTCACATCCTTCCAACTCAATCCGCACGTATTTATTACAAACTGTACGGCTTTTAAGAAATCAATAGCATGAATATCAGAGTAATGGCCACCGAAATTTGGTAACGATGTGATCGCACTCTGCACCGTCATATTTATTTGACACGGCGACTGTACGCCACTATTACCAGGTTCTGACTGTTTTAAATTTGCTACCGCGTTATTTAATTGGTTATATTTCTCATACACTATGGCCGTTAAACCGTCGACTCGCTCTTTAGTCGCCCTTGTTTCGGTGATAACCGCGGCTAAACGCTCACGCACCTCACTATTTTCTTCATGTACTACTTTTTCTAAAACTAGGTTACGGGTCTCACAAGTTTTTATCGATTGATCCACCCGTTTATTTAATGTGGTCGCGGTAGAAATAATTTCTTGACTCGCATTCCTTTTAACCTCTTCGATTTTATCATTTATTTGAACGAATTTAACTTCCATAACGGACGCTAAATCTTCAATTTTGGCGCTAATACCCACAGATTGTTCTGCGACCGTTGTCAAGCGCGATTCCATGTGTTCTTCAAAACTTTTTAAACCAAAATTAAACGCTTCTCGTACATCATTTATTTGTTTAGTGGTCTCTACACGCGATTGATTAATGCCTGCGAGCACCGAATATAAAAGGTCAGTAACATCAGTACCACCTGCGATACTCCTGTGTAAATTCCCCAGTGATGACGTTCTCCGCGAAGAGTCTATTCTATCCGCTAATTCGGACGTTTGAAGATATTGCGAATCAAATGATGGAAATCGTGGCCGAGTATCCTCTGGCCCTATATTCGAAATCATGGTACTTTGTTCTTGAACTTCCTCCCCAGCTGCTATGGATCGATCCGGTTGTTCGGTATCCGTGCTGTCTATTATTACAACCGGCGGTTCAGTCTCTAGTTGACCACCCGTATTTTCCCCGGTATTAATATTATTATGTTGATTATCGTCGGTGGACCCGTTTATAACCTCTTGCTGTCGGCCGTTATCCATTTCCGATTTTAACAAAGGAATTTTAAAAATTTTATGAAAAATTTAAACAAGCGACCTATTCCAAATTTTGCATCTGCCGTGGCACGAAATTACTATTACAGTACAATATAAATACGTAATTAATTTATGATCTACAGCGACAACGGTTTGTCATTTGAAATAAAAATTATAAAAACAAATGGGCAGCTGTTAATTACCCTAACAACGTATACAAATCCGTGAAATAACACGCCGAAAAATCACACACTATAATTCAAATTGCATAAACTTAACCTCAAAATGAGATAACGTGTCTGTCAAGTACACATATTTTCTAAAATATACTAAAATTAATACTATTACTATATTAAACAAAAGAAATTTCATTTGTGATGCTTAACCTATGCCAGAAACCTTCAGTAAAAATATTCACGGAAACACTAAGGTGGGGCTGTGGTACGAGTGGTTAAGGATTGAGGTTATAAGGTCGATACCTTGTATATGGTTGATCAGCTGTTTAATTGACGCGACGGGTAGCCTGTGGAGCTGAGTCAGGACAACCAAACACCAATGAACCCCTTTATCTTATACGAACAATCAATCAAATGAAAACTAGCCACTTTAAAAAATTCTACTTTAATGTAATTACCCATTCAACAAACAACCTGTATAAAAATACACACTGAAGTATTCCCAAATTAAAATCAATCACGACTCTATTCAAAATTTTTTTGAAAATTTTCAAATTTAAAATCTTGAAAATTTGTGCGAATGGTTGCCGCTCAGCCCCACGTTGGGCGCCACTTTGTAACGGTCGCTTTTCAACGTGGGCGGAGCGAGATTGCCACTTTGCCCCACGTTGGGCGCCACTTTGTAACGGTATAAAAAACAAACAAAAGAAAAACTTTCCAGAAACTAAAATTTTCCAAAAAAACTATCAAATTTACAAAATTTGTAGATTTATCCCCACGCTGTCCAACAACACCATAAAAACGGGGTTCACTAAAATAAAGCATAAAAGGAAGGTAAGACCCTTCACAATTTTGAAAGACAAAATTTTAAATGAGATTTGAACTGTGTTGTCCCTAAAAATAAAATGAACACAAGTAAGACCCCAAACTTTATCTGACCAACTATCACCAATGGAATTAGGTGTTAAATTAACAAGAATCGTACGCAAAATCAAAATTAATGAGAATTTATTTAACGTAAAACAAACACCAAGTATTACATTATTCTTGTGGGCGCCATCAAATTTTATCGTTACATTTGAAAACGTAAACAATTGAAAAATACGACAAATACTAGTTAACATGAATTTAGTGACAACACAATGTTTACTCTTTATTCTCAGGGTTGCAGATTCTTTCTGCCGTATACTTGCGTCGCATAAACATACTGATCAATCATATAACCTAGTTCTTACAACTAAAAGTTCCTGAAAAGTACAATAACATACATGGGCATAGACATAAATTATTTGAGCTCAAAATAATTTAAAAATTGTTACTTATCTCTTTAATAATCCATTGAGTAAGGGTTATGAAAATTTCGCGCACTACACATAATCCTTATGAGGGACTCGGTGATCGGTATGCATCCCGCAGTACAGGGACTCTTCGGCGCAGACCTGGATAATGTTGTTTCACTATACGCTATACACGCTGTCTTTTCAGTCTAATACTTCATCATTATTACTGTCATTATTTATTATTTATTTGTAGTTTTTATCAAAACCAATATATAATTATTCGTTTAGCACATCATGTAAAAATTTGTTATAATTCTCAAATGACTTTAATTTGATCGAGCACCGGCTGAACAAATGCATTAATGAAAACATTAACATTAATTATTTTTAAATTTATCTTCCGACCTTTTTATTTTCATGAAAACAAACTGTTCAACGTTACGGCGATATTTTTAAGGTCAAAATGCAAATTAAAATACAAAGAATATTCAAAATATTACAAAATATCCTCGGGAATTATTTTCAAAAAATAAAAATAAGTAATTTAAGTCAATCGCAGCACTATGTATCCCACAATGAATGCACTCAAAGTCACACAATAAAGTATCGCACTATATCACGCGTATGCGGCACGACATGACTATTGCCATGTTGAAATTTCCACTAAGTACTTCACTATAAGTTAGAAAAATTACAAAATCGAAAATACGTGTTACACGCATTAGATCTCAAGGCGGACTCTTCTAGATTCTTGGTGCAAAACAGTTTTATGATCTAAAAATTCCCTGACGATACCAATTCTAGCACCCGAATTCTCGTATTTACCTTGGTTGATAATTTTAACAAATTTGCTTAAAACATGTTTTAGATTATTGAATACGCTATAACTAACCTTCAAAATATTAGAAAGGCATCAGGGGTAAAGTTTCTGGCACTTACAAACATTATAAATATTTTTAAAATGTAATTACAGATTTTAAAAACTACCCTCTTTTATCGGGAAAATTAAGATTTATAGGTTGGTCATACACATCAGAACCAATTTCATCCCCACCAACCGGTTAATTTTCTCAAAATCGAAAATTTTGGATTTCAGCGTCCGGAGTGGTGTCAAAATTTTCAGCTCTTTCTGCTGAATCCAATGCTTTTTATCCGAAGTAAATCGCTTCGTCGGTTCAAATTTTATCACGTCTTGAAAAACACCAATAAATGTATCCATAAAATCGGATTAATGCCGACGAGAAATTTGTAAAAAATAACTTGAAATTTAGCGTGTGCAACTAAAGTGATGCACGAAATTACTTTAGATTCAGAAAACACACATGTGAGTATTAGTCCCATGTGGAAATTGTAACTGGTTCGTTAATTATTAACTAATTAGTAAATTTGCAAAATGCGGAAAAATACGTCAAAATAAAACTTTAATAAAATCTGAACGACGACGAATTTTTACAATCTAAAATTATTTTTCTATTTCCCAACATGTGGACCCTTCGATTCCACACTCACACATACCATATCTTAATCGATTAATGAGTAATTAAATTAAATGTTGGAGAGGGTTCTCCCATTTGAATAACATGTAAATGATTTTTATAACATTTTTGGCTGATTTCAGCTGCTGAAATGCCTTAAATTTAAAATTTCTCTTAATGAAATATGCTCATCTGAGTAGTATCTAAAGGCTAGTGTGAATTGATTTACAAAAATATCATTCATTCTCTTATAATTAGCGATCTAAACATTGCTGTATTTAACATAGGTTTATTAACTTATTCAGCTAAAAACGGTTTAAATTTACGGATTTTCGTGCTGTTTAGACTTATTTTAATTAGAATTTCAGCCTGATCACGAATCTGTGATCAGAATTTCAGTCCGAGGACTGTAACAAAAATTTCAGTTAAAGAATCTGGATCAAAAGTCAGGTAGTGACCCTTACATCTATTGTCTGCTAGTAAGCCGATATTCGTCGGACCAACTCCTTTGACATGAAATATTACTTTAAGCCTAAAAATTTTTCAACAAAGATAATCGTAATTTGAGGTAAAATTCTCAGTTACACGTAAAATCTTAAATAAAAATATAGGTAAGACCATATAAAACATTAAATTTAAATTACATAAAAATTCTCGAAAACCCGTATTTGGAGATTGCCAGCTTATTCTACGGTGTTTCCAGAGCACAACACTTTTTGAATTTTACTTATAGCTCAATTTTAACCTGAAATGACAATTTTTACCAAATCATACAAATTTTTCCCTTGGTGTATTCACAGGAGCATTACAATATATATATATATATATATATTTTATATTATAATGTTTACAAAAGTTTTAAGTTTCAGCTGCGCGCTATTCCATGTACTTGCCTTATTACGTTGTTACCCTTATTCAAGTCGCGTATTTTCAGTGTAACAACGCTGCGAAAAATGATACGATCATCTTTTCCATAACCTTCAACTTTCGCCCCCGCATCTACCTCGAGGGGGTAACTACAGGGGGTAGTCACCCTTCTCATCCTCTGTAAAAAGTATCAACTAACTTTACAATATACTAATTTTCCTTCACCGTAATCTTTAACTACTATTTCATTTTTTACTTTCTCTTGCCAATATGAATATATAGGAAGGACAGTATTGTTTTCATGTCGATTTTTTGAAATCGAGTTTTCACCGAATCTACACGTTTTTAGACCCCCTGAACCCAAAAAACATGTTTTTAGCAATTGGTCTGTGTGTATGTGTATACAGAATATCTCAAGAACGGAACATCGTACGAATTTGAAACTTGAAACTTAAGTTACATAGGTCTACCACTACCGGACCCGATACGAACATTTTCATCAAAATCGGTCGACCGGAAGTAGTAGTTTATTCGTGTAAATTTTCACTTTTTTGCGATTTTCTTAAAAACTGGTAGTACGATTTTTTTTTTAAATCGCCTGGTTTACTAAATTTTTTATTCTACATGATAAAGTAGGCGCCATGTTTGCTGAAATTCTTGGTGAGGCTGTTTTTACGTAAAAACACTGTTTTTGTAAGATAACGGCTTTAATATACATTTTAGCGCAAAACTTTATATAATATAAGTTGTAGAAAATTAAAATTTTACAACTTCTATTTCAAACATTTTTTTGTATAACGCTTAGTTTAGCGGTAATTAGCGATGTTCTGTTTTTTTCTCACGAAAACGTGTGAAAAATCGATTTTTTAAAGATTTCGTCCATAGTACGTATTTTACGGCAAACAAGTATATAATAAAGTTTTTTGGCTGATGGCCTAAACAACAACAACATAATTTCTTTGTCGTGAACGGCTTGGTTTATGGCAGGTGAGTAATCAGATGAGAGATCAATGACTGATTCAAACGTGAACTAAATATTTTACTTTTTAAGTAAATTTAATTTTGGCTTAATACATTTATTTATAATTCACGTTCCTTAAATAAAAAAACCTGGTGTGAAACACTCACACAGTTTTCTCTTGCAAATGCAAATAATTAGGTAACAATAAACCCAAAATTAGTAATAAAACATAACTAAAATACATAAAAAAATAAAAAAAAACAAAAAACTAACCTCAATAAACATAAACTAATATTAATCATGAGCGAAAGACGCAAAATGAAAATCAGCCTCAGTTCGGCTATAAAATACGGAAAATCGTTCTTTGACGCTAAACTAGGCTCTTTAGAGAAAAATGCTCAACATAAAAGTTGTAGATATTTTTAATTTCCTATAAATTTAATTGTATGCACTTTTGTCGTTAAATGCATACTAAGGCCGAACTCTTTAAAGATATCGATTTTCCACTCGTTTTCGCGAGAAAAAAACAGAACATCGCTAATTACCGCTTAACTAAGCGTTATACAAAAAAATGTTTGAAATAAAAGTTGTAGAATTTTAATTTTCTACAACTTATATTATATAAAGTTTTGCGCTAAAATGCATATTAAAGCCGTAATCTTAAAACAACAATTTTTTTACGTGAAAACAGCCTCACCAAGAATTTTAGCAAACAAGGCCCCAACCCTTTCTTGTAGAGCATAAAAAATTTAGTAAACAAGGCAATTTTCAAAAAAATCGTAGGTCCAGTTTTTGAGAAAATCGCAAAAAAGAGAACGTTTTACAGGAATAAACTACTACTTCCGGTTGACCGATTTTAATGAAAATGTTCGTGTCGGGTCCGGTAGTGGTATGTAACTTAAGTTTCAAGTTTCAAATTCGTACAATGTTCCGTTCTTGAGATATTATGTACACACACACACACACACACACACACGCGCGCGCGCGCGCACACACACACACACACACACACCAATCGCTAAAAACATGTTTTTTGGGTTCAGGGGGTCTAAAAACGTGTAGATTTAGTGAAAACTCGATTTCGAAAAATCGACATGAAAACAATACTGTCCTTCCTATATATTTATACAGCAAGAGAAAGTAAAAAAGGAATTCTATTATTTAATGAAATTTATTCAAAGGTATTCATTATATTCAAATTCTATCTGCGATTTACATTGTATTGTTTCCTTAGAAAATACCAATGGCTACAAAAACACTGACAATTTTAGGTTTTTTTAATATGACAATTTTTATCTTGCGAGCAAAGTTATTTCGTTAAAGGCAGAGTTGCTCAATAGAAAGAAAAGGTGAAGACTGTTATAACATCATTCACTCTTGTTCCTTCTCTAAACCTGTAAGCTTTTGAAAGATAAAAGCTGATCTTAGCTTTTCATTCTATAAAGGAATGTCATTAGTTAGAGTCATTACCTGATTACGGGCTAAGATTAACAAAGCTTGAAATTTCCTAAATATTTAACACTTTACTGCCGTTAAAATCTTTAACTGCCTAATAAAATATTTACAGATATAAACATATATATTAATGAAACTTTTTTACTGTTTCACCAGAATTTCTGGGAGCTTAGAAGATTAAAACTCAAACTTTTTTATTCTTAACTAAATGTTCAATTTGCTCATTTTATTCTTACCTTTCTTCAATTTTTCATCCGATATCTTTCGTTCTTCAAACCATTCGTATTGTTGGTATTTTCTTTCTTTTATTTGGAAATTCTCAAAATTATCAATTTATTTCTAAAAACTCCTTTATCTTCTGTGTGAGTTTTATTGACGGATATTTCTTCTTGGTTGATCTCAAATATCTATTATCTTTTAGTTTTTTTTTAGTCCTGGTACCTTTCTTTATATCCCTCTTTTTTTGCTTTGACGACCTCATAGGATCACTTAAGTTCCATTTCTAGACCAGTCCATTTTGTAATCGGTTCATATTATTCCCGAAGCGTGTAACATCTTTTCACCCACATCTTTTTTAGGCGTTCCAACATTTCGCGCCTGTCCAAGTTCGAATATACCCTGTTGAATTCCTTTCTAGTTTTAGGCTCAAATGTTATTATGTTAGTTTTAGTTTGCTCGTCGTATTTTCTGGATTTTGTAAACAAATCCTCCCTTGACATTCTCAACTCATCCATGTCCTGTTGGATTTTCTTTATCCATTTCGGTTTCGTTGTTCTTTCCCAGTAAAAACTTATTATTTGGTTAGCAATTTGTTTTCTGCTTTAAGTAGGTGCCCCAAGAATGAAATTTTTTTTCTGAAGAAAATTGTTACCGGGGGTTTTCATCTTCTACACTTCTTCATTTGAGACTACTAATCCTTCTACTTATATTCTTCTATTTAATTCAATTTTATTTTTATTGTCTACTTTGTATTTAAAAATAAATTTCAGACCATACATACTTCGAGTTTAACCTCTTATATATATATTGTTTGATTTCATATCTTTTATTGCAAAATAATTTTTTTTTGGTGTTTCTTGTGAATTTTGTAAGAATGTTGCAAGCTTACTATTTATTGAAAACATTCTTCCTTTTTCTTCATATTCAAAAAAGTCGAGCGTAAAACCAAAAAGATCTTTTGTAAAAGTAGCAGCGTTAAAGTTACTAAAACGTATAACATTTTTTCTCAGTTTTGTGAAACAAATACATACTTAAATAAAAGTTTCCATAGATATTTCATGAAAGCTTATAATAAAGAATAAGAGCTGCGATCTGCGTGCCATTGAAAGTCACTGCGTGCCACTGTTCGGACGCATGCCATGGGTTACCGACCTCGTATTTTAATCATATAAGCTATACAAAGAAATTAAGTAACTAACTTTTATTGATAAATAAATTATATATTAAGGAATTTAGAAACTAAAAATATTATAAATTCAAATGAACGTTATGGTGATTACTACACAAAATTACTTTAAATTTCATTATTAATTTTTTTTGGTATGCAATTAGAGGACCATCTGAGCTATAATGATATAAGGGTTTAAATCTTTCTGTGCAAAGTTTTTTAATGTTCTTACAATCTAAATCATCGAGTTGGTCTCGAGGTAAAGTCATCGCCACGAATCAGCTGATTAACAGATGATTTTCGAAAATGAAGTTTTCTGGTTCAAATCCTAGTTGATCTAGAGGTAAAGTCGTCGCCAAAATCAGCTGTTTAACAGGTGACTTTCGAAGACGAAGGTTCATGGTTTAAATCCTATTTTTTTGTTTTTTTGTTTAACGTCCGACTGTTCTGCAATAATAAAGAAACCGCCGAGTGCAGTCACGAGTTAGTATTCGTTTGATCTTTGACGAGTGTTTATTGCGTTGGATCAGGTCAACGTAGTATCCAGGCATTGTGTGGTCAACAATTGTTATAATCCTATTGTGTATGTGCTTTGTGTATAACTATTTGTAAGTAGTACTAAGTAAATTATTAAGTTATTATTGTATTAGTTCATTATAATTAGTTTATTATTTATTTTGTAAATCTTTTAGTTGTAATAAATACTTGTAATTGTAAACTTTAGTGTATTAATTATTTAATTACCTACCTAGATCCCGAAACGGACCTTAGCGATAAGTGTCACAATATCAAGATGCTACTAAATAAGTAAGTGTAAAATAGCCTGAAAAGTAATCACAAGAAAATTTGACTGGATAACTCTTAACAGTTTTTGAGAAAATGTTCGTTACATTAACATTACGGAGATAATGTATTCCGGGTCCCCTTAAATTTTGTAATCCCTAATTTGTGTACGTTGTAATCTGTTCAATTCAGAACAATAAGCAACCCCATGACCCAATGAGATGAGGATGATGTGTATGACGTGTAAATGAGGTGTAGTCTTGTACAGACTCATGTCGACCATTCCTGAGAGAGTTTGGTTAATTGAACCCCAACCATCAAAAGTACACCGGTAACCACTATCTAGCATTCAAATCCGTATAAAAGTAACTGCCTTTACTAGGATTTGAACCAGGAACCTTCGTCTCCGAAAACAGCTGAGTTTGGCGACGACTTTACCTCTAGACCAACCCGGTGGGTCCGGGTCCCGTTGAATTACATTTTTATTTACAACATTGTAATATAGAAATAAATGAGTAAATGTATTAGATAAATATATGTTACAAGTTTATTGATTTTGACTTATGTTTATTTATGTATTATTAGTAGTGTAACATAAAATGATTTGATATTTAACTTGACACATTTGCTAGATTTAATAACACCTTTATTAACATTCAGTAGACTAATATCTTAACACCGTTGTATAAATACATTTGGTCTACATACAGTATTATATTATAATTTTGACTGATAAATTGATAAATAAATAAATACAGTAACATTTAGTTAAACATAACCTTTCATTCGTTATGTAAATAGAATTCAATAATTTGATTTCACTTATATATTTTGCAGTATTACCTATTTTAAAATGATTTATTTATTTATGTGTTAGAATAATTTACTTATATATTAATCATTTTAAAATGTGCAACTGAAAGCACCTTCACACTTGTTTGCAATACCACAACTGAATCAGTCATTTCAGAAAGCCTATAAGTCAATATTTTACATTTTTATTTAATGCATTTTAGAACTAACTGAATGTAAACACACCATCCCTACAAAAATGACGTAAGTCCGGCTTTCCTTAGGTAATGTAGAATAATCTTAGTAGTCCGGCCTGTTCGGGACCGAGAGGGTGCCGGATTACTGGATGTGTTGGAAATTATAAATTTAAACAAAAAATGAATATGCATTGATTTCTATATGATTTAAAATTAAATAAACTAATTAAAAAAGGTTTGCTGAGTACTTCTGTAGTCATTATACTAAATATAATTATCGGCTATTGACATCGCCTAGTGCGGTGTCGGGGTGCTCGTGTTCTGAGAATAATTACGTTTCGTTGTCAATTCAGCATGAAGAATAGAGTATGACCCAATTCTGGGTTTTGGATAAAAGGCTAAAAATTATTCTATTTAACAATAATTAAGGTCTGCTTATTCATTTCTTTAATCAAATTCTAAACATTCGTGTTATATTAAATCCGCCGTAATTAGGTCGCGTTGATTTCCCTAATTCAATTTAAATCTTTTTCCAAAATCTGTTCTGGGTAAGGTTTCATACTTTTAGGCGTAATATTTTAAGGGCCGGATTATTGGAGGTGCCGGACTACTGCACGGCCGGACTACCGAGATGAATTGAACGTGCTTTTATTATATTTAGGTAGAGCGAATAATTAGTGTTGTATGGAATTTTGTTTTTGATCATGCTGTACGTATTTTTAATTAATACGCATGCTCACTTGTATTGCTGGTTGCCTATGTCGGAGTACTCTTAGCGTATAGACAGACTCTGTGAGTGCATTGCCCTTAAGAATTTCAGCAAACATCGTGCTTATCCTATCTTGTAGACAATTAAAAATGTAATAAATGAGGCGATTTAAAAACAAAAACTTGTAGAAGCCGTTTTTGAGAAAATCACTTTCCGGTTGACCAATTTTGATGAAAAGTTTTGTGTCTTCTACTTGTACCTAACTGAAGTTTCAGGTTTTAATATCATACGATTATCGGTTTTTAAATGTTTTGTTCACACACCATGCATAGTCTACAGACCTATTGACAACATACCACTTATGAGATAATGCTACTTGACATACTGATGATGTTACACTAGACATGTTAAGGTTTGCATATTTTCTGAAATAGTCTACATAATACATTTTGTATAGGAAGTAATACAGCCAATGCTCGATTTAACGGACTAGCCTCCTAAATCT
Organism: Catonia carolina; assembly: GCA_035578175.1. Taxonomy (NCBI): domain Eukaryota; kingdom Metazoa; phylum Arthropoda; class Insecta; order Hemiptera; family Achilidae; genus Catonia; species Catonia carolina. Next base: position 26,983,097 of record JAQMRL010000010.1, on the reverse strand, counting down.
ACCCTTGAACATGGGAAACCATAGTTAAGTGGATTAATTTCCCCACCACGAATTAAAATAAATAGTTTTTAGATTATCAAAGTATAATTAAGAAAATTAACATGTATTTTGTATTAATATTTTTGTAAGCAATGGGGAATAAATAAATAAATAAATAAAATAAAATAAATATTTGTTTTAATCCCTAACGTGTGTGCGTTACAATCTGTTCAATTCAGAGCAATAAGCAACCCCATGACCCAATGAGATTAGGATAATATGTATGATGTGCAAATGAGGTGTAGTCTCGTACAGACTCAGGCCGACAATTTCTGAGAGAGTATGGTTAATTGAACCCCAACCATCAAAGTACACCGGTAACCACTGTATAGCATTAAAATCTGTATAAAATAACTAACTTTACTAGGATTTGAACTAGGAACCTTCGTCTCCAAAAATCAGCTGTTAAACAGCTGATTTTGGTGACAACTTTACCTCTAGACCAACCCGGTGGGTCATAAATAAATAAATGACACGGTTTGAAAATTACAAGAATCTAAGGAACGTTAATTTTTGTGAAGAAAAATTATCAATAACAGTTTTTGTTATTTGTAACTATTTATACACGCGCAATAGATATTTTTTGAAGTGTTGGCATCACTGCTATAAGTGTAAACATCTGCATTTTTCCCGCCTTAACCTCTCCCCGTAAGGTAAATTCTTCCCAAAAGGTACAGTTTTTTGAATGTTATGATAAGAATAAGGTTATAAAATCAAATCAATGTTTACTTATAACACTATAGAAATATACGTAACCGATTGTGTTATAAGTGAATGAATTTCAATTTAACGGACATAGTTATCCCGTAATATGTCCGTTAAATCGAGTATTGACGTATTGGAAAACTATAATTTTTTAATCGTTATTAAAACAAATAAAAGTTACAATTGTAGTTACTTACTAAAGTATTTTAAACCATTAATAAAACAAAATAATATTACTGAAAAACATTTGAGAAACAAACACTGAATTTATATTCTTATAAAAATAGAAACCTTTTTGTACTAAGATAACGTGATATTATTTTGTTCCAAATCGCGTGTGAAAAAACGCCTGTTGCGATATTTCTTGTTCTATTTATATTCTTTTAGTACAGGCTATATCTAGTATTACTATTATTTTTATTATTACTATTTTTTAACCTATAGAAATGGGGTTGATAAACAAAGAGAGAAATTTTGGGTGTAAAGTGAAAAACATTTTAAATTTATCATTGCCTGACTTTTACGTTTTACCCAATTTTAAACTAACTTTACGGTTAGTATTTACGTCATTGTTTCGCTGTAGTAACAGGTTTTTGGGACCACTGTTGATTGATATCAAACCTCGTTCCTCTAAGTGACCAGTTAATACTATTATAACCCGGTCAACTAATCTGGGACGCTTAATGACGTCATAATGGTTTATGTTTAGTATCCGTAAATTCAGTTAATATTTCATTCTACACCCTAATGTAAAGTCAATAGTGCTGTATTTCATTCAATGCTTTGCTAACAATCCCCAGAAATTAGAAATTAATTTAGTTTATTAATTGAAAATTATTTTAAACTGTATCTACGGTTTTTTTGGTAATTTTAACAAATGACACAAATATCTCAATTTTTACTTTCTCTTGCTAATATGAATATATAGGAAGGAAAGTATTGTTTTCATATCAATTTTTCAAAATAGAATTTTCACCGGATCTACACGTTTTCAGACCCCCCTGAACCCAAAAACATGTTTTTAGCGATTGGTCTGTGTGTGTGTGTGTGGTGTGTGTGTGTGTGTGTGTGTGTGTGTGTACAGAATATCCCAAGAACAGAACACTGTACAAACTTGAAACTTGAAACTTAAGTCACATACTACTACCGAACCCGACACAAACATTTTCATCAAAATCAGTCAACCGAAAGTAGTAGTTTATTCGTGTAATTTTTCACTTTTTTGCGATTTTCTCAAAAACTGGTCCTACGATTTTTTTTAAAAATCACCTGGTTTACTAAATTTTTTATGCTCTACAAGATAGGATAGGTGCCATGCTTGCTGAAATTCTTGGTAAGGCTGTTTTCACGTAAAAAAATGGTGTTTTTATAAGATTGCAGCTTTAATATGCATTATACCGTAAAAATTTATATAATAAAAGTTGTAGAGAATTTTAAAACCTACAATTTTTAATTCAAACATTTTTTTTGTATAATGCTTGGTTTAGCGGTAATTAGCGATTTTCTGGTTTTTTCACGAAAACGTGTAAAAAATCGATTTTTTCAGATTTCAACTTTTATTTAGTATTTGACGATAAAAGTGTATAATCAAATTTATAGGAAATTAAAAAATCTACAACTTTTAATTATAGAATTTTTCTCTACAGAGCTTAGTTTAGCGTGAACGAGTGATTTTTCGTATTTTTAAGCCAAACTGAGGTTGATTTCATTTTTCGTCTTTCACTCATGATTAAATCATGAGTAATGTTGTTAAATCATAGTTGTGTTTATTAAGGTTAGTTTTTTGTTTATTTCTAATGTTTTATTACTAATGTTAGGTTTATTGTTAATTATTTGCATTGGCAAGAGAAAGTTGTGTGAGTGTTTCACATCAGATTTTTTAATTTAAATAATATATCTACAATATGTTACTTTAAAAGAAAATAAATAGATTTATTAAAAAGAAAAATTTAATTCGTATCATACAATGAAGCTAATATTATTAAAAAAAAACAAAGGTTTGAATTTAATTTACTGAACAAGTAAGTCTGTTGGATACCTCCATTTTAGCTTTCGTATCGTACCACTAAAGCAAAAAAAACAAGGAAAAGAGCAGAAAAAATTGTTATTGAAAGTTTAAAAAATCGTAGGAGCCGTTTTTGAGAAAATCGCAAAAAGTGAAAATTGACACTTCTACTTCCTGTTGACCGATTTTGATAAAAAAATTCATATCGGTTCCTCTAGTGGTACTTAACTTAAGTTTTAAGTTTCAATTTCGTACGACGTTCCGTTCTTGAGATATTCTGTTCACACACACACTAATCTCTAAAAACATATTTTTTTGGTTTAGAGGGTCTGAAAACGTGTATATCCGGTAAAAACTCGATTTCAAAAGGTCGACAATACTTTCGTTTCTATATCTTCATATATAGGCAACAGAAAGTGAAAAACAAATTATTTTACTCGTTACTTACGAATTAAATATCAATGCAGGAATTTAATTATTATACCCTAAAATATACAGAAATTTAAATGAATGAATATACGCACTGGAATGCAAAAATAAATTTCGTGTAAAGTTTTGTCACCGTAATTCCTTTTGTTGTTACACTACTGCGGGTCCTTATAACTACGAAGTTATACAGCTTAGAAAAAAGATTAAATAGCTAATGGTGTCTTATTTGCGTAAGGAGAATGTAAATGATTGCAGTTACTTACATTCCTAGTAGGAGAAATGTTTGTTTTCGTTTATATCCTTGTAAAATCAGCCAACCGCATATTTCAGCGGGCATTAGTGAACAACTTAAATCCCTAGTGCTTAACTGTATATCATTCCTACACGTTCAACAGCTAAGACCACAAAACAAGGATTTAGTCTACTTACTGGCATATTCTTCTACATTTACTTGGAGGTCTGTATAAGCTACAACAAATATTTTAAACAAAACCAATTATTTTGTAAAATTTTATAATCTGTCAAATTTGGATAAGTGTATTTGTTAACGTAATGTAAAGTTTATTACAGCTTCTTTCAAGATCTAGTTACATCTGTGTGTTGTTTAGGTCATCAGCCGAAAGGCTGGTTTGAACCTGTAGTAGTTTTACTAATTAAAACGAGAAGTGAGGTGGTTTACAATATTGCCTTCCTCACCGAGTCCCCTCTGAAAAGCACATATTTTTCACTCTGCAAATGACACCTTCACTTCATTCACCACAGGGTCTGGCTGTATAATGAAATTCATTACTTTCAGAGGAGATAACTCTGATTAGTGCCTTTTACACCACTACCTCTTCTGTTCTTAAATGATTCAGTCATTTAATTGGCTGACCATGTGTTAAGAAACAGAACTATTTATTTTAGCCCTGCAACGAACAGATTGAGTGTAAAAAAAATTACACTCCACCTGTCTGTTATGGGCAAAGTACATAGTTACATCTAAAAACAGAAAAGCCTTACAGTTTTTGATATAATTTTAATGATATACGAGGTGTGGCTATTAAATAATGAGACTGAGTTTGAAAGTTTCAATTTCACAATTTTTCTATTTTGGGATATTTTGTTAACATACACACTTATACCAATCGGTAAAAACATGTTATTTTGGGGATAGTTGCCCTGAAAACGTATATTTTTGGTGAAAACTCAATTTCGGAAAATTAACATGAAAACTTTACTTTCCTTACCCGTATAAACCAAAAGAAAGCAAATAATCAATTTAAGCAACTGGTAATTTGAAAAAATTTCACAATAGTAACTATTATTACGGCAACTGTTCAATTCTGAACTTTAACACGAAACGTTTCTGTTTGGTACGTATGCACCAAGTTAGTCTCTTATCGAATGTCAGACCGAGACTTTGTGGCGTAAAAATAGCTAAACGCATATTAAACCAAATCATATCTGGTATACAGAAAATTAAAATTAAAATTATAATGAAATACATTTTAATTAAAGAGTTTTATATTGTTTGGGGCTTGGTAGAGTTTATTTTTAAAACTTTATATTCTAATTGATGCTTACTGACTACAAACATTGATTTACAGATTAGGAAAAATTTCTTAAAACATTATTTTTGGAGTGTAGCATTATATGGGAGTGAAACGTGGGTGATAGGGGCTGTATAAAAGAAGAGAATAGAAGCTTTTGAACTGTAGTGTTATAGGAAAATGTTAATGATTAGGTGGGTGGACAAAATAAGTAATTTAGAGGTTATTAGGCGAGTGGATGAAAAAAGAAGTATATGTAAACATTTTACCAGAAGAAGGGATAGGCTAGTGAGGCATATCTTAAGACATCCAGGTATTGGTCTATCAATAATGGAGGGTAATATTGAGGGAGTAAATTGTAGGGGGAGGCAAAGATTGGAATATAAATATAAAGTAAATTACAAAAGATGTAGGGTGTTACAGGTATGTAGATATGAAACGACTTGCGCAAGATAGAACAGCTTGGAGAACTGCATCAAACCCGTCGATAGACTGATGAAAAAAATATTCTAATTAATGATATATTTTTCTATTTAAAAGAATAAACACTTTAGTGGTTCAATCATGTTGATAGTTTATTACTAAAAAGTTGTTGAATCTAATTTTGAAAACTTTCTTAAAGTTTGTACAAGTTTATGCAATTTAACAAAGTTTTCCAAGTTGTTTATATAAACATAATAGGAGGACAATACCGTATCAGTAAAGCCTGCTTGTTAGTAATAGGTTTACGTCAGTTAAACTGTTTTTGTAAAATGAAATTACACAAGCTATCCCCTATTTTATGGTAAACAAAATAAAAAGAGGCTTTAATCCGGATTGGATGGGTTAGACCTTCTCAAAATCCTTGAAGCATCTCTTGCTTTGTCATTTTTAGAAACTGATTTCAGAAAAAAATATATTACTTTTTTCAACTTATGATGCACCATAACTACGCAGGATTTTGCATATGACAAATTAAAGAAAAAATAAAATAATATTTTGATGTAATTAACTTAAATATTTTAATCTGATTGCCTGGAGGTGTAACTGAAAGAATTAAACTGATTTTTCAACAAAAAACTGAAATTTAAAAAAAACTTTTCGTCGTGTACAATTTTGTACTATCGCAAGATCTCTGTAGTACATTTTGAAACAACTTCGGAAGTCAGTTCTGTAGGAGCAGAATATTTCTAATTGCCTTAGTTTTGGTTATGTTTAAAAATGAATTATTTAAACTGTAGGATTGATGTTTGAATTTGTTGATGTAAAAATTGATATAGAATTTGTATACTTGAAGGAAGTAATAGTAACCTCAAAAAACCTAACTTTATTTTAATCATGAGTGATAAACGCAAAATGAAAATCAACCTCAGTTTGGCTTTAAAATACGGAAAATCACTCTTTCACGCTAAACTAGGCTCTGCAAAGAAAAAAATCTAACTTAAAGTTGCAAATCTTTTAATTTTCTTTAAATTTGATTATATACACTTTCGTCGTAAAATACATACTAAGGCTGAAATCGTAACAAAATCGATTTTTCACACGTTTAAATGAGAAAAAACAGAAAGTCGCTAAACTAAGCGTTATACAAAAAATTGTTTTAAATAAAAGTTGTAGGATTTTAATTTTCTACAACTTGAATTATATAAATTTTTGCGCTAAAATGCATACTAAAGTCGCAATCTTAAAAAAACAATTTTTTACGAGAAAACAGCCTCACCAAAAATTTCAGCAGACATGGCGCCTACCCTATCTTGTAAAGCATAAAAAATTTAGTAAATGAGGCGATTTTGTAAAAAATCATAAGAGCCGTTTTTGAGAAAATCGCAAAAAAGTGAAAAATGATACGAATAAACTCTACTTTCGGTTGATCGATTTTGATGAAAATGTTTGTGTCAAATCCTCTAGTAGTATAATATAACTTAAGTATTAAGTTTCAAGTTCGCACGATGTTCCATCCTTTAGATATTCTGTTCACACACACACACACACACACACGCGCGCGCACACACAGACACACACACACATATCGCTAAAAACATGTTTTTTGGATTCAGGAAGTCTGAAAACTTGTAGATCCAGTTAAAACTCGATTTCGAAAAATCGACATGAAAACAATACTTTCCTTCCTACATATTCATATAGACAAGGGAAACTAAAAATAAAATGAATTTTAAATATTGAGGAAAAATCTGTTACACTAATTTCTGGTTTTATTATTCAGTAGTGAATAAATAAATTACTTTATGTAATTAAAAACGTTGATAATTTTTATCAACATAACGAATAATTGAATGTAATTAAATAAAAATTAAAACAGAAGAGTTTACTTATTGGTTGTATTTTCAGTAGGGTTATTGGTCACATTTCTTTCTAGCACAACAATCGATATTGGAATGTCATGCTATTTATAGTATTGTGTCGTATTTATAAAGTTTAGAGTGAGTGGAAATAGACAGTTAGGGGAGGGGGTTGTGTGCTTTACTATTTGTACACAATTGTATTTACAACAGCCTCCCTTGCCAATATTACTGCAGCCTAGAGAGATTACTAGAGAGGCTCATACAAACAGGTGTATTGTTATTTTACGAATAAGAGAGAAAATGGTTTAACTTACAATACCAAATAGTTAGTAAAATAATATTTTGGTTTGATTACACTATCGTAATGCCGTTAAACGTTTGTTAGTTAAGCACTTTTAATAATTTATCTTCTTTTCTTCTTACTATCAAGGATTAGGCATAAGCATGTTCCGAACTCACAAACCATCCTGTACGTCTACACAAACACCGTACATCTCGACTACTGCCATCTTCTTCGAGGTCTTCCCACCTCCCTTCTTCCAACCGGAACATGTTCCATCACTTTTAGAGGTATTCTCTCCTCTGGCATCCGTTCCATTGATTACCTCCTTTGATTCCGGTACTCCTCCACTTTTACATTCAAGCTAAATACATCCAACTTGGATCTAATTTCCTCGTTATGTATTAGATCCAGTCTCGAGCAGCCCTTCACCCTTCTTAAAAACCTCATTTCAGCTGCTTGGATCCTACTTTCTTGGCGTTTATAAATACTACTAAATTTAAATTAACTAAAACTAAATTAACTTAAAACTTACATTTTTAAGTATGTAATAATAATAATAATAATAATAATAATAATAATAATTATTATTATTATTATTATTATTATAAATAAGAGATTATTATTTTTTCAATTTAAAATATAATATCGAGCTGGTTTAACGTCTACGTGAGAAAATTGGATTAAATTTTTGATTTATAATTGAAATCATGAGAATTTGATTTCTTACGATTGTGAGAGAGATTGGTCACTTTACCCGACTTATTTAGTTAGTTGAGGTCGTTTACCCAGGCCAAATTGCAACCCTTGTCGATTGTAGTTTCCGTCTTTAATTGTCAATCTTGTGCACAATAAATCTAGTTTTCTAAATTCAATTTTATTGTTACTTTTATTTCTTCAGTATACCACTACAACTTTGTTCGGTTATTATTCACCAGTTTTTAATTTTTTACAGCAAAAATAAATAAATAAAGACGTATTGTTGTTTAACTGATCAGCCGAAAGGCTGGTTTGAACTTCTAAAGGCTTTACTAAGTAAAACGATGAGTGAGGACGTTTACCAATACCTTTCTCATTGAGTGAAAAAGTATGCTTATCAGCATTCCAGGACCTTCGAAAATTACCTACTTTCCACTCTTTAAATGACACCTTCACTTCATTCTTTACAGGATCTGGCTGTATAATGAAATGAAATTCATTACTCTCAGATGAGATAACTCTGATCAGTGTCTTTTACACCTCTACCTCTTCTGTTGTTAAATGCTTCAGTCATATAATTGGCTGACCATATGATAAGAAAGAGAACTATTTTATTTTATTCCTGAAACTGATAGATCGAGCACAAATAATTTACAACTCTACCTGCCTGTTACAGGAAAAAGGAGATGATAAAATAAAATAATAATTATAGATAAATAAAACAATATTATTTTACTATATTGTTTTTTCTATTCTAACAGTTTAATTAAATTATGTAGGTTATATATTTATTTTAAATTAATTACATGTAACAAACCCCGCGGATCATTAATAAAACATTAAAAAATTATTAATATTTAATGTTAATAAATTGTTTAAAACAAAGGTTGCGTGTGAAACAGAGAAAAATACCGTTATCTATTATATTACGGTAGATTATTATGTTTTCGACAGTATGTAATTTCGATATTTGAGTCAAGTTCAGATAATATTTCGATGCATTAGTATTATTATTGTTATATTACCTACTGATACTAGTCATTTGATAAAATATACCGTTTCTAAATAAATTCTCATTTTATATTTTTATTAGAGGCAAGACGGGTGGCTTATTTATGGCGTTTTGATGGTCAGAAATAACATGAGTAACCCTATATTTACGGGCAATATATTTAATGTTTAAACTATCGGTTCGAATTTATATTTCTATGTATAAATAATGTTTTCTCTAATGTTTGGCTCTTCCAATATTATATTTCGTAATTGAGAGGTTTTATTATAGTATATAGTTTAATGTTGCTTATAATGTACACCTATTTAAAATGAGATTTTAAAAGTTACCTGATATAAATTTTAATGGATTATTTCATTAGTATTATCACTATGCTATGAGGACATGCTTTCATTCTACAGACTTCAAAGTCTGAGCGCGCAGCGTAGAATGTTGGAATTTCTATACATTTACAATATTCTACATTCACGGGTTGATATTCCACCTATTTCGAAGATATTCTGAAGGTGCATTACACAACTTTAAGAAATTTCAGATTTTTTTTCTGGTGCCACAAAAAGTAAAGTAGGTTCGATTAATATGTGTATAACTACAGAAAATATTATAAACGGAGTGGTAGATTTGTTTCAAAGACATACCAAAATTAAAGAAAAATTATACAAATTATCAAAAATTATATTGACCCACCGCGTTGGTCTAGAGGTAAAGTCGTTGCCAAAATCAGCTGTTTTCGCAGACGAAGGTTTCTGGTTCAAATCCTAGTAAAGGTAGTTACTTTTTTACGGGTTTGAATGCTAGACAGTGGTTACCGGTGTACTTTGATGGTTGGGGTTCAATTAACCATACCTCTCAGGAATGGTCGACCTGAGTCTGTACAAGACTACACCTCATCTAAACGTCTTACACATCATCCTCATCTCATTGGGTCATGGGGTTGCTTATTGTTCTGAATTGAACAGATTGCAAAGTACACAAATTAGGGATCACAAAAAAAAATACTATGAAAAATGGGCTGCGAATATTAGGTAATGTATTATGTTATGTGTTTTATGTTCTTCGTGTCTGTATGGTATTTGTTGGGCTTTGCAACTGACTGTTTTTCTGGTGAAAGAACCAAAGTAAAAGCACAAATATTATTATTACTTTTTAAATATTTTTGTGATGACGTAAAACGTACATGTAAAGAAAATGAAAACGATTTGCGTAGGACTATGTAGAAGAATAATTGACGATTAAAAATAAAACGGTTTTATGTAACAAAAGAAAAAAATATCATTGACTGCAATTAATAAAATAGATGTAACAATAATATATTTCAAAGTATTTATACTTTTTATTCCATTCATGATTTATTAATACCGTGATATTTTCTGATACATTAATACAAAATAAATAAATAAATAAATAAACATACAAAAAGTCTTCGTACGAAACAGTGAAGACAACATTATTATCATGTTGAGTCTCAAAGAGAGAGAGCCTGCAGCTTCTCTTTCATTGATCCGATGACGTCATTGAGTCTCATCCTTCCTTTAATCTGCCCCTTCTCTATACCGACCGACCGACCCCCTTTTTCACATCCCACTCATATAGACTCTGATACAATACTACCGTTCCCCTTGTATTCCTGGTCTACCTTGACAAGAGAAAAATAAGCCTTCATCCTTGTACAGTTCTGTCGTTGATGGTACAGTTAGCAACACTGGGCGGATATTACGGTACAAATGTGGCTCGCACACATGTGCACCAGTATTTGTCTTTCCTGTTCTATTTCTTGAATTATTATTACCATCGTTCGAGTTATTAGTGTGACTCGGTTCATTATGTTTATTCCTTCCTTTGTTCATAAATAGGCCAATAAACCTAACCCCAACGCTTATCTCTATAACACGTGTTTTAAATAAACTAAAACGTATATTTATATCAATAAATATAAACTGGTGATATAATTATAGATTATGTTATTTAAATTTTTATTAATTATTACTTTTTTAATATAATACAGTACCAATGATAATTAAAACCCATACAATGCCAGCGTCCTAATATTAGGACGTCAAGATTTAGGCAAAAATCTGGTGTAAAACACTCACACGATGATATCTTGCCAATGCAAATAATGAACAATATAACCGAACATTAGTAAAAAAAAAACATTAGAAATAAACATAACCTCATTTTAATCATGAGTGAAAGACATAAATTGAAAATCAACCTTAGTTTGGCTTAAAAATATAGAAAATCGCTCTTTCACGTTCAGCTAGGCTCTGCAGAGAAAAATGTTTAAAATAAAATTTATACATCTTTTTATTTCCTATAAATTTGATTACATACTTTTATCGTGAATTCTTAATAAGGCTGAAATCTTTAAAAAAATCGATTTTTTTACACTTTTTCGTGAAGTCAAAAAATTGCTAATTACCGCTAAACTACGCGTTATAAAAGAAAACTGAAATAAATGTTGCAGGTTTCTAAATTCTCTACAACTTTTATTATATACATTTTGGCGCTAAAATGCATATTAAAGCTGCAAGACAGTTAAGACAGTTAACGGAAAAGTCACTAAAGGAAAAAACACGTCAAGTTGGATCTCAGAGATTAAAGAAGACATGGACAAGCTTGAACTTACACTACTCGACCTAAGAAACAAAACTGAAAAACTCAAACTTCTTCACACCTCTAACACTAGATTTGAAGAACCGCAAAATCCACTAGAGTCTCTTCAGAGGCTGCAAGACTAGCAAAATCCCAGAATATGAAGAACTACTGGGAGACTGCAGCAACAATGCAGAAACTAAGACTCTAAATTTATTTGATTCAAGTGATCTAATAAGGTCTCAAAAGCAAAAAAAAGAAGAAAAGACATATCTTAAGAGTTCTAACTGAAAGGTCTTAAACGACGTTGAATTATTAATGTATGTCACAACTTTAATGAGGTGGACCGTCAACTTGACGCAAAAGGGTTTCGTAAATACAAAATATATCGATGGTTAATTATACAAAAGAGCGGTTTAGTTCTATGCACTTTGTTTGCTTCCAAGTTAATCGTCTACCAAGTCATGGAACAAGGTAATATCGCTCTACACTCGCCTTGGGGGGTTAGACGTTATTCAGTATCACAGGTGGACACGTTTAGCGTCGTAAGGTAAACGTAACTTGTGTTTACTCAGGACTCACCTTAATATGCCAGCGGGTACGTTAGTGTTCTGTTTTAGTAAAAATTGTTGCTACGCCAGCCTGAAAATTCTATTTATAATCTTTTACGTAAAAATAGTATACTGATAGGCATACTTTTCCACTCAGTGAGGAAGGAAAGGGTAAACCACCTCACTCCTTGTTTTATTTAGTATAGGCTCTAGAGGTTCAAACCAGCTTTCTGGTGGTGACCTAAACAACCAATTGCTTATTGTTCAAATAAAATGAATAAATTCCAACGTAGCAGTAAGTAAAAAATCTGGTGTGAAATACTCACACGACTTTCTCTTACCAATGCTAATAATTAACAATATAAACTAAAATTAGTAATGAAACATTAGAAATAAATAAAAAACTAACCTCAATAAACATAACCTAATATTAATCATGAGAGAAAGACGCAAAATGAAAATCAACCTCAGTTTGGCTTAAAATTACGGATAATCACTCTTTTACGCTAAACTAGACTCTGTAGAGAAAAACTGTCTAAATAAAAGTTGTAGACCTTTTAATTTCCTATAAATTTGATTTTACACTTTAGTCGCAAAATGCATACTAAGGCTAAAATCTTAAAAAAACCCGATTTTTTACACGTTTTCGTGAGAAAAAAAACATAAAATCCCTAATTACCGCTAAACTAAGCGTTATACAAAAAATGTCTAAAATTAAAGTTGTAGGATTTAAAATTCTCTACAACTTTTACTATATGGATTTTTGCGCTTAAATGCATATTAGTCCCAATATTAAAAATAAAACAATTTTTTTACGAGAAAACCACTATACCAAGAATTTCAGCAGACATGGCTTTTATCCTATCTTGTAGGGCATAAAAAATGTAGTAAATGAGGCGATTTTAAAAGAAATCGTAGGAGCCGTTTTTGAGAAAATCGCAAAAAAGTAAAAATTACACAAATAAACTTTTATTTCCGGTTGACCAATTTTGATGAAAATGTTCGAGTCGGCTCCGGTAGTGGTATCTAACTTAAGTTTCAAGCTAAAAGTTCGTACAGTGTTCCGTTCTTGAGATATTCTGTTCACATAAACAGGAGCGCGCGCTCACGCACGCACACACACACACACACCAATTGCTAAAAACATGCTTTTTGGGTTCAGGGTGTCTGAAAACGTGTAGATTCGGTTAAAAATCGATTTCGAAAAATCGACAAGAAAACAATACTTTCCGTCCTATATATTCATATAGGAAAGAGAAAGTAAAAATAAAACTCTTCTCTTAACAATGGAGAAATATTTCTTACACATTTTATACTTGACAGATTTTTGGTGACCAGTTAAAATGAGCAACTAAAGATGCAACCATACCGACGAACAATTACAAATTTCTTTCTATACTTGTTAGAAGATTCTTTATAAAAACCCAGGTTCAATATTATTCAATATTATTAAAAATTTGAAGTACCTCATAATAATATTTTGTATTGTAGACTTCTAAGAATTCTCAATAATTGAAGAGCACCCGATAAGAAATACAATTGTTGACCGTTATGTGATATGTATTTTTTTTTACCTAAATTAAACATTGAACGAAATGTATTTACAGTATTCAAAAATATTTTGCGTTTCTTTCCACCTATTTTTATCGTAGCCACTTCTTTTATTGAAAAATAATTCAAATATCTTTTTCAATTGTGTTCAGTTTGGGTTCTACATATGTCAATTTTTATCTCGCAAACAAAACCATTCAAACGTTTGTTATTGATCTTTCTGTTTACTTCATATTCTCCAATATTGAATTTTTTTATCTAGACAGACATTTTTGGAATTCTTTATTAAATATTCATGTACCTTATAAAATGAAATATTTGTAATACTCTTTGTTCTCACTCAATGATTTAATCAATTTCATTTGTTTTTATATTCGTTTACAAATTACATATTGTTTTACTTATTAAATTAAAAATTATTGTTTTTCCTTTTTTGAGCATAAAGTTTTACAAAAATTGAATTACATAAGATACCAAACAAAGTACTAAATAAACATTATTCAAGACTGCTGTGGTGGTTTTATCAGATACATCAATTAAAAAGCTAAAAGTCACCGACTTGATTCACCAATTAAGGATAAGAATATAAATTTTATGCTTACAAACTTATTTCCATTTAAATAAACTATCTTAAATAATATATTGTAACATAGTTTGTGATTGGTTAATGTAAGAGGTGTGGCTATTAATAACGAGACTGACAAAAAAATTAAATTATTGGTAAAAAAAATTATTTTAATTATATACATAATCACTTATTGTCACCTTCAATATACATTCCTTCTCTATCCCTACAACGCTTCATGCGAATTTTCCATTGTTGGAAACAGTGCTGGACGTCATCTTCTGTCAGCTCCTTCAAAACACGTGCCGCTTTCTCTTTTACAGCTTCCATAGACTCAAATCTTGTCCTATGAATCCAGATTTCACCTTAGGGAACAGGTAGAAGTCACATAGTGCAAGATCTAGTGAATAAGGTGGATGTTCCAACACTGAGATGCTGTACTTGACTAGGAACCTCTTGACAGATAACGCGGAATGAGCTGGCGCACTCACTTGGTGGAGAACCCATGATTTGTATTTCTACATTTGTATTTCTACATTTCGGGGCGTTGTTTTCTCACTTTTTGACGTAGTTTAGAAAGTACCTCAAGGTAGTAATATTTATTAATTGTTTGACCTTCAGAAACCCAGTGAAGGTACACAATCCCATGGATATCACAAAAAAAACAATCATTGCTTTAAATTTTGACTTGCTCATTCAAGCTGTTTTGGCTCTCGGTGAAGTTCGGCTCTTCCACTGCATGGATTGGCGCTTCGTTTCCGGATCATAAGTAAAAATCCACGTTTTATCACATGTTATTATCTTCGACCTGTTCCGTAAGGTGAAATCTGCATTAAAAGGGACAAGATTTCAGTCTGTGGAAGCTGTAAAAGAGAAAGTGGCACGTGTCCTAAAGGATCTGACAGAAGATGACTTCCAGCACTGTTTCCAACAATGGCAAATTTGCATGGAGCTTTGTAGGGATAGAATTATTTTAAGAAGTGGATATTGAAGGTGACAATAAGTGATTATGTATAAAATTAAAATAGAATTTTTACAACGTCAACCTCGTTATTTAATAGTGACACCTCATCTATAAAAAATTCAAATACACTTAAAATATACTTAAATTAAATATCACAAACTAGCCTTGGTAGACATGTAAAACTATAACACACATAGACACAAACACTCCCACAGTACAGGAAGAACACCGAAGATTTACACCAGTTACGAAACACAACTTGAAAATCATCCGGATTTAGAAACCATCAATTTCCTAGACAACAGTGAAACGCAGAAGACTGCTCAAACTGCATATAAAGATTAATTTTAATACTTTCATATCAAGAACTAAACAACATATTTTAATTTATTGAATTATAACAAGGGGGGGGACACGTGCCACGGAAGAAAATTCTGGAACAAGTATCTCATTTCAAATATCTTGGCTGTGATATCTCTTATCAACATGATAGGGACGCTTGCACCAAGATACATCGCTTCCAACATATCTGTGGAACCATACATAGAGCTCTTAAGAATAGTGCCACCAAAGAAACAAGAATAAAGTTCTATAAAACAATTGCGGCTCCGACATTACTATATGGAAGTGAAACTTGGGTGCTATCCAAGCGTGATGAAAGCAGATTGCAAGCTTCTGAAATGAGGTTTCTGCGGAGAACATATGGGTGCAGTAGAGAGGATCGTTTCAGAAACACGGATATCAGAGCTCAGCTGAATATATTTTCAATGAGAGATAAAATAAATGGGAGTAGGAGGGATTGGTTTCAACATGTGGACAGAATGAGTGAATACCGGATCCCTAAGCAGGCCCTCATATACCAACCAATTGGGAAAAGAGATAGAGGGCGTCCAATGAATAGATGGACCGATTGTAGAGGCGAAGAGGTTCGGAACAGGCAATAATGCCTTACCCGTGAAAGGAAGAAGAAGAACAACAACAAGGGGGGATTATTTACTCATGAGTTTTACTCACAACACATCAACACATTGCTCTATGAGATCAGATAGTATATTTACAGTAATGCAAAAAGGTTTTATGTTTGTTCCTTATCCTACTTTTTGGTTACCATTCAGTTTTGGTTACCATCATAGGGCTTCTCAGCCCTCTCAACCAGGATTCATGATTCAGGATTCATTGGTTACCATATATTGACAATTATTTCGTTACAATTATTAAATAATAGAGTAAAAATTAATAGACTATCTGAAACTTTTACTTAAGCTAAATAAATTTAAGATTTATTTTATTCGTTGAAATTTTATAAAAATTGATCTTACTACAATTATTTTAATTTTCAAATAATCCAATTTAAAGTAAATAAATATTTAAAGTTTTCTAAAGAATATTTTTTTTCTTTTGTTATTAATTAAAATAAAATTTACTAAAATTTCTTCGATTAAGAATCACAACAGATTTTTTCGGTGTTAAGTGAACAAAAGATCAGCGTGTAAACAAATTTAAATATCCGATTGTACAAAAACGTTTTATTGTAAATCGATTTTAAATACTTGAATTCAGTTTTATTAATGGCTTTTCTTATTTTTGTATTTTTTTTGAATAGAGAAAAATCTTTCTTTTTCTCGTTAACCTTTAAAAATTATATTTTCCCTCTTTCTTTCACGTTGAAAAGGATTTTGATTAAGTTGTACGTAGGTATAAGTTAAGTAAAATCTTTTGAACAAAATGAATAGGCTTCTCCTGTTATTCATTCAGACTGAGTACGATTCATTCCGTCAGTTATCGATTTATTTATTTATTCTACCTCAAGTTTGATGAAATTACCGGTTTTTTATTAAACTTGTGAAACGCTCTTAACATTTTTGCAACAACAGCATCATAAAAAGAAACTGCTATATGTTTTCTTCAAGAGGAAAATTTTATTTATTTTTACTTTAAAATCGCATCAAATTGTTAGCGATTACGATGAGTTATCAAATAATCTGTGGTATGTTGTTTAGATCATCGGCCGAAAGGCTGGTTTGAACCTCTAGACGATTCACAAAATAAAACAAGGAGTGAGGTGGTTTACCATTGCCTTTCTAACAGAGTAAAAAATATGCTTATCAGCATATCACGCTCTCTGAAAAGCATACTTCCCACCCTGCAAATGTAATCTTCATTTCATGCACCACTGGATCAGGCTGTATAATCAAATTCATTAGTTTCAGAGGTAATAACTCTGATCAGTGTCTTTTACAAATCTACCTCTTCTGTTCCTAAATGCTTGTGTAATAAGAAACAGAACTATTTTTTGTAGCCTTAAAACAAGCAGATCGAGTAAAAATAATTAATTTACTCCACCTGTCTGTTATAACATAAGTATAATTATAAAGAGAAATTAAATTGTTTTTGTGTAAACCCATTCGAAACCGGTTTGGTTATGGGGTGTACAGATCAATCTCTATGTTTGATTCAGAAGCGTGTTAGGGTACTTTTCTTTCCCTATATATGGATATAGGAGAAGAGAAAGTAAAGTATAATTTAGCGGTTAAATACCGTTCAATACATTGTGTTTATGGCTTTTTGATGAAAATATGTAAAGTAACACCTGTGGAAATATTTAAATGTATGACATCATACGTAGGTGATATTTTAAACTCTGATGGAAAATTATAATTCAATTGAAACTCCAATTTTGTTCAATTGCAATTCACTACGTATGTCCATTTTGACAAGATACAAAACAGAGGAACACAATTCGAAAACATCTGCATCTAAATTTCATCCACCAATTCATTAATAAATCAAGAAGGCATTGTTTATACCAATACTTTTAAAACCAGTCTGTGGAACATTAAAGGGTTAATATTATGACAATATCGAAGAGGAGTATGGTTCGAGAAATTTCTAATTCTTAATTCATAAAATGTTAAATAGTAAATAATAGAGTGACAAAGTAACAATAGGGTTAGTTATAAAAGGATATTTAAAAAGGGCCGTGTATAATAAAGTAGAGTCATTATTGTAAAACTATTGGTGTAACACCTTTTATTCTATTGTAACTTGTTTACAATAGTTAAGATTTTTTCAGTACTAATAAAAAAGGGTTTTTGTACTTTATTATTTGCATTGAAATTCTCTGTTTTTCTAGAAATATTCCTTTGAACTACCTATATAAAGAGACCCTCGAGTGCGTTCAGTGAGTTAGTATTCGTTTGATCTTTGTCAAGTATTTATGGCGTGTGCTATCGGTACACTAGCAGTAATTGCAGAACAGTCGGACGTTAAACAAAAAAAACAAAAAAAGCTATCGGTACGTTAAATCAGGTCAACGTGTCCCGGGCATTGGTCAACTATTGTTATACCGTCTTATTCTATATGTGCATTGTGTATTCAGTCTTATTGTATATGTACATTGTGTATTCAGTCTTATTGTATAAGTGCATTCTATAAAATCGTCTGTAAGTAGTAGTACTAAGTAAATTATTAAGTTATTCATTGTATTACTTCATTATAATTAGTTTATTATTTATTTTGTAAATCTTTTAGTTGTAATAAATACTTGTAATTTTAAACTTTAGTGTATTACCTAATTATTTAATTACCTAGATCCCGAAACGGACCTTAGCGATAAGTTCACAGTATTTTGTATTTAATAAACAAAATTAGAAAGTTAAAGTACCTACCTGACTTAAGTTCTGATTTTAAACTTTGTATGCTATTCCGTTCTTGCGATATTTTGTTCACGCACACACAGACAAGACACAACCTTATTCACTAAAATTATATATATATTTTTTTTGGTTCAAGGAACGTATACTTTCGGTGAAAAATCGATTTGGGAAAACTAAAACAGTAGACACTTTCCTTTTCTATTTATCCACATTAGGAAAAAGAGAGTAAACTTATACACCGTAATTTTCAGGCATGTAGGCAGAAGAATTAGTTAGATAAATGGATTAAATTCCCTTTGTCGCAGCAAATTTACCTTGTAAACTTTGTGTCAAAGTGGAATAACCACTAATAAATACCATTGTGTTGTTAACGTGAAGTAAATACCATGTACCGATATCATAGTCTTAACACGTTCTCCCTTCAGTTTACCACAAAATTCCTGTCAAACTATCTAAACAGACAAGCGATTTGATTAAGATTCCTCCTCGCTCGTTCGAATAGCTCTGTAGAGATGACACAATAATTTGAGTTCTCATTCCAAAGAGAGATCGCTCTCAGGAGAAATTCCCACCGAACATTAGACAATAAAATAACGAAAAATCGTGATCTACATTTTTCTGTCTGAATTATTTTATTTTAAACTACAAGTAATATATTATTTTCAAAAAGTTGAAAAAAATCACAAATGTATTATTGTATCACGGGATTTACGTCATTTTTATAATTTAATTAAGTGCTTTATTACTTTCCGTGGCCCTATAATAAAAATAGGAAAGCCGTGTGGGTATTAAATAACGAGACTGACATTGTAAAAAATTTAATTTTAATTTTATACATAATGACTTATTGTAATCTTCAATATACACTCCTTCTCTATCCCTACAACGCTCCATGCGAATTTTCCATTGTTGGAAACAGTGCTGGAAGTCATCTTCTGTCAGCTCCTTCAAAACACGTGCCGCTTTCTCGTTAACAGCTTCCACAGACTCAAATATTGTCCCTTTTAAAGCAGATTTCACCTTAGGGAACAGGTAGAAGAAGTAGGGGTTACATAGTGCAAGATCTGGTGAATAAGGTGAATGTTCTTACACTGAGATGCTGTACTTGGCTAGGAACCTCTTGACAGATAACGCGGAATGAGCTGGCGCATTGTCTTGGTGGAGAACCTATGATTTGTCCTTCCACATTTCGGGGCGTTTTTTCCTTACTCTTTGACGTAGTTTAGAAAGTACCTCAAGGTAATATTGATTAATTGTTTGAACTTCAGGAACCCAGTGAAGGTACACAATCCCATGGAAATAAAAAAACCATTCATCATTGCTTTAAATTTTGACTTGCTTATTCGAACTTTTTTGGCTCTCGGTGAAGTTCGGCTCTTCCACTGCATGGATTGGTGCTTTGTTTCCAGATCATAAGTAAAAAACCACGTTTCGTCACATGTTATTATCGTTTCCAAAAATTTGGCACATTTTCAATCGCGTACAATGTGTCAGTACAAACATTTTTGCAAGCTTCACTTCAAACATTTTTGAGCGGCACGTGTCCTGAAGGAGCTGACAGAAGATGACTTTCAGCACTGTTTCCAGCAATGGAAAATTTGCTTGGAGCGTTGTAGGGATAGAGAAGGAGTGCTTAGCGGAAATTAGCTTATATTTTTCATTTTACATTGTTTACTCATGATTTAAGTCTATATTTTTCATTTATTTCATTGTCGTGTCAAAAAGCTCAAGTAAAGTAATCTCAAACAAAACTTGAACTGGTGTTTTAATCCTTTAAAATTTGTTTATAATTTATTTTTTACAATTTAGGATACTGCTGAAGATTTTATTAGAAGAATTTTGGGGGGGGGGGTCGTTTGTAACTGTGGAAAATGTTTGTGAGTATAAGTATAAAAACAAACGAAAGATATCTTCAAAATTTCTCTTACATTTGTTAGAGTAAACACAACACATAGGATATAAGCATTCCCTCCCCAAATATCTGAAATGTAACCATCAAACAAGGGATCTGTACAGCAGATTCAAATGTCAGCAACCAATTTATCTTATTGCTCTGTTTCGAGAGACCCACTATAATCCCGTGTTGTGTAAACCTAATCCATAATTTCTTTGTTTTACATTATCAAACAAACAAAAACCTTATCCGAATATTTATTTTTTTACGTCGTGACGTCATATTTATTGTGACAAACAAATTTGCTAAATTAATTTGTTCTGTTAGTCGACGGCCTAAAGAACTCAATCAATTTGAAAACAAATGAGAGTGGGTTGTAAAGGGAGAAGATATCTAAGTATCCGGTTTTAAACGCTCTTTTATTATAGAAGAAATGTAAACAAAGCGTAGGCGATAATTTTTTTATTGATGACGTCATAAAAATATCAGATGTTATTTAATTTAATGCAGTTGTTGTTATAAGTGATGCTGAAATTCCATTCAACTGACTGGGAATTTCCCCTTTTGTTATAAAGAAAACATTAATACTTTCTAATTTGCAGTCAAATGCATTTTAGTGCATGAAAGATAGAATTGGATTTGATTTTATTAAGAAATATCTCCTATAAAAGTAATGCCGTATTTAATTTTACAACCATTTATATGTTATATATACGAGTATTTATATGTTATACGGCGGAGTGAAAAAAAATCTTTGTTTACAGCGACCAAAAAAGGAATAGACATCGAGAAATATATTAATATACATTAAAATCTATTTTAACAAACAATTTTTTTTTACTTAATTTATTTTGCAACTGTATACAAATAACCAGCAAAAATTGTTCACAACTAAATTTTTAAAAAAATTGGAAAACTAACCGCGTTAATGGCTTTGAGGAGGACACCACTTAGTGACAGTTCTTAGGATAACGATAAATTTCACTCTAAACCACCCATTAGTCTCAAACAAAAATTAATACTCGACAATTCTCTCTTAAAACCTATCTAGATGTACGGTATTCAAATTTTGGTTGCTCAAAGCTGAGTAATTAAAAAACTATTCAAGCATTCCAGTCTAATTTTCTCCTTATAATTACCGATTCACCATACTATGTCTCAAATTACACACTACACACCGATTTAAAAACACCATTCATTTGCGACATTCGTCAAAAATAGTTATATTAAATTCTACTTAAAACTACCAATCCATAATAATTCACTTATCAGTGATATGGCAAATCCGCCAGGCTTCATTAGACAATTAAAAAGAAGATGGAGCAGAGATCTTCTTTAATTCTTTCTGCATGTTTATGTCGAAAAAGATAAAATAATGTGAAATATCAGATATAATTTTTCTTTTGTTTTAAATATTGTGACAATATCGAAGAGGCGAGTGGTGCGAGAAATTTCTAGTAATTCATAGAATGTTAAATAGTAAATAATAGAGTGACAAAGTAACAAATAGGGTTTGTTATAAAAGGATATTTAAAAAGGGCCGTGTATAATAAGGTAGGGTCTTTGTTCTACAACTATTTGTGAAAGAGTCGGTTGGTTACCTGTAACACCTTTTATTCTATTGTGACTTGATTACATAGTTATGATTTTTCGAGAACAAATAAAAAGGATTTTTTATTATTACTTGTAATTTTAAACTTAAAAGTATTAATTATTTAATTACGTAGATCCCGAAACGGACCTTAGCGATGTGTCACAATATATTTACTGGTTGTACAGAACTGCACAGTTGCAGATTTAATTTTATAAAGTGAACTAAAAGTGTAATTAATAAAGACGCGGGTTAATAATGAAAAGTAGTTGAAGATTTAATTCGACAAGATGTGGCAAATAACTCATTTATTACAATTTCTCATTTTGTATTCAGTCATTCCTGGAATCCCTTTCGATATAATTTTTACTCTCCCTATTTAGTATGAGTGTAAATTGGTTGTTCTCTTTTTTACTTTCTCTTGCCTATATGAATATATAGGAAGGAAAGTTTTGTTTTCATGTCGATTTTAAGAAATCGAGTTTTCACCGGATCTATACGTTTTCAGACCCCCTGAACCCAAAAAACATGTTTTTAGCGATTGGTCTGTGTGTGTGTCTGTGTGTGTGTGTGTGTGTGTGAACAGAATATCTCAAGAACGGAACATCGTACGAACTTGAAACTTGAAACTTAAGTTACATACCACTACCGGACGCGACACGAACATTTTCATCAAAATCGGTCAACCGGAAGTAGTAGTTTATTCGTATAATTTTTCACTTTTTTGCGATTTTCTCAAAAACTGGTCCTACGATTTTTTTTAAAATCGCCTGGTTTACTCAATTTTTTATTCTCTACAAGATAGGGTAGGCGTCATGTTTGCTGAAATTCTGGGTGAGGCTGTTTTCACGTAAAAACGTTGTTTTTTAAGATTACAGCTTTAATATGCATTTTAGCGCAAAACCTTATATAATAAAAGTTGTAGAGAATTGAAAATTCTACAACTTTTATTTCAAACAATTTTTTGTATAACGCTTAGTTTAGCGGTAATTTGCGATTTTCTGTTTTTTTTCTCACGAAAATGTGTGAACAATTGATTTTTTAAGATTTCGGCCTTAGTATGCATTTTACGACAAAAGTGTATATAATTTAATTTATAGAAAATTAAAAGATCTACAACTTTTATTTAAAGCATTTTTCTCTACAGAGCCTAGTTTAGAGAGAAAGAGTGATTTTCCGTATTTCTAAGCCAAACTGAGGTTGATTTTCATTTTGCATCATTCACTCATGATTAAAATAAGGTTATGTTTTTGAGGTTAGTTTTTTGTTTATTTCTAATATTTTATTATTAATGTTAGGTTTATTGTTAATTATTTGCATTGGCAAGAGAAAGTTGTGTGAGTGTTTCACACCAGATTTTTTTAGAACAGGATAAAAAAGTGTTGCCTAAAGGGAATAGGTGTTACATGAGGGAGTGAATTGTTTAGGAGGAAAGGTGTTGTGGGACGGGTTGGCCGTTTGCCGAGCTGAAAGATAAAGCGTGGGGTCGATAGGGCACCACTTCCAGTGCAGCAACCCATCGTACGGCTCCCACTATTCTCTTACATTATTTACAACTCACCACGCTACTTTATAAGGATTTAGACACAGATTACAGCAAATAACAATTTTAGACACCCTGTAATGATAATTACCTGTATTAATTACTTGGAACTGTAAAATAAAATCACAGATCATTTTAATAATTTGATATACTTCAAAAAAACACCACGAATTACATGATTTTATTTTATATTTCCAATATCAAGTCATTAATTATTATTTTTTGAATTTTTTTGTTTATATATAGTCGTATCAACATCTTGGTTATTTTCAGTGTAGCACGCTAACTTTTAGGCCACGGAGGTAGCCTAACATGCTCTATTTATTTACAATTTGTTATTTAAAATTAAAATCTATAAAATGGTCATCTTCGTAGCATAGTAGTTCACTTGCTAGCCTACAATGCAGAAATGCCGGTTTCGATTCCCGGCTAGGGTTTGAAAATTTTCACAAGTCAAAACTCATTTTTCCAGTTGCAAACCACCGATAGTCCGATTCATGAAAAAAAACACCAGTCTTTTAACAGAAATATCTTTTGAACCGTTGTGTGTAAAAACAATTAGGATACATTTAATTAAAACTTGTTTTATTATTGGTTTTAAACAACTTCATTTCCGTACAAAACACATTAATAATGAACAATTATGTCACGTTTTCTAATCTGTTGTAAATATATAACCGTCAGTACAAAAATTATTTCCGTATCATTACTGGTAGCCGAATTAACAATTTTTTTTAAAAACGGCCGCCATTTTAAAACCAGTCGCCCAAATATAAAAAAATATGCATTATACGTAAAAACCTTTATTTTATAATACTTTGTAGCCCTATATATTTTAAAGTACGTATGAACAAAATAATAGTACGTTGAAGTTGAGTTTACTGGAAAAGTTATTAAAAACAGGGTATTTTTACGCGTAATTCGTTATATTCAATACACTATTAATTTCCAAAAATATAAATGTATGTTTTGTAACCAACAATGAAATTTAATACAATAATAATTTGATGTATTCTAACTGATTTTATATACAACGGTTTTAAAGATACTGCTATAGAAAGACAGTTGTTTTCTTCGTGAATCGAACTATTGTCGTTAATATCAAGCTGTTGATGTAACTTTAAATGAACTAAAATAAAATGTGAAGGCATTGGTAAAATTATTTCTTGATTTCTTTTGGTTCTCTGACATTTCTGCATAAATCATATTAATTTTTTTGGAAAAGGTTTTGTGATCATCTGTTTTCATTCTTCTCAGTGGAATACTTGATATTTCTTTTCTAAGCACCTACTGCATAAATAGATGTGTGTGTATGTTAGAATTTAGTGTGAATAAAATTGTAAAAGTCTTTTGCTATATCTGATATATATTAAATATAAATTAACGAATTTCACCTGCTCTCTCTCTTTCTGAACACGTATTAAGGGATTTTTTTAGTAGGTACAAGAAATCCGTAAACTTTATGTCAGGAAATAATATACCAGGAAATTTTCTCTGTCCACTGCGTTGTATGTATTCATATTCTGTTTTCTAGAGATAATTTTCAATTGTTTCAGGCAGTAAAATCAAATTTTTAATATGTGTCATGTTTTTGTGATGTGTGTACTTCACGTCAATCATTTGTCGAGACGTAAGCCATTATACGTCATTTATGTACTGAAATATTTACATTTAATGATTTCAGTTCGTGTATTTAAAATTACCATAATGTTTAATAATAGTAATAATAATGAGAATTTCAAAAATATAATAGCATAATAATTAGGTACAAATATATCCAAATGAAATAAAAATAACAGTACAAAACAATAAATACAAACGAAACATTCAATGTACACTTGACTTACTGGCCAATTAATTAGATTAATTAGTTATTACATAGTAAAACTTCCAATAACAGGCAGGTGGAGTGTCAAATTATTTACACTCAATCTGTTCGTTGCAGGATTAAAATAAATAGTTCTGTTTCTTATCACATGGTCAGCCAATTAAATTAGTGAATCATTTAAGAACAGAAGAGGTAGAGGTGTATAAGACACTAAGAGCAAAATTACTGAAAATCACTAATACTGACTCTTTACTAACATAATAAACGAAATAGCCTACATAATCATAGTAAAAATGATGATTATGTAAAATGATCATGTAAATGATTATGTGAAAGTTGTACATAATCTACAACTTTTATTTCAAACATTTTTTTCTACAACACTTAGTTTAGAGTCAGTATTAGTGATTTTCAGTAATTTTGCTCTTAAAAATTGTTAAAAATTGGATTTTTTAAGATTGCGGCTTTAGTATACATTTTACGACAAAAGTGTATATATAATGAAAAATACAAGACATTAAGAAACCTACATTTTTCATTTCGAACAAATTTTTCTACAGATCCTTGTTTAGCTTTAAAGTTTCTTAATTTTAAGTTTTACAGAGGTAGATTTTCACTTTGCGTCATTCACTCATAATTAAGATTTGGTTATGTTTTTCATTTTAACTTATCTAACTAATGATTAAACTAGGTTGGAGTTTTAAATGTTTATTACTTACATTGGCAAGAGAAAGTCGTGTGATTGTTTACACCAAATTTTTACTTAACAAAATTATTTATAAATTATTAATTAATTATAATTTCATTTTCTCGATTCAATCTAATTTACCTTTATATCACTAATCCTTCACCTTTGAAACTGGTGCAAAAAACTGTCTTTTGAGTCATACATACAGAGAACGATATCATTGAAATTTCTTGTTGAAGTTTATGACTTAATTTAGCGATGTTATCGACAGAAGGAACTTCAAGATCTTTGTGCATTATTAAATTTGACACGAAGAGGATGTTTTGCGTTCTTTGAAGTAGCTTTACTCTTTCCCTATCTCGAAATTTAACATATTATATTATAAAATGAGCATTATTTTTCGTGGTAGTTTAAAATTTCATTTATTAATAAATAGTAGTACTTTAATAAAAATAAAACCATTGTGTTTTTTTAAAAAGAGAAAATTTGTATTTTTTTTTTTGTTTAACGTCTGACTGTTCTGCAATTTCTGCTAATGCAGACGGTGGATAATGATGATAATGAAAATAAATGATGAAAAAATGCCAGACTTGACCGGGAATCAACCCGGGACCCCGGGTTAGAAGCAAGTTGCACCAACCACTACGCCAACAGGCCGGAAAATTAGTACCTATGAAAAGAACTTGTTAATTACCTACGCATGATAATTATACGTTGTACGTTTCCTTTTAAAAATGCATAATTTAAAAGGAACAATAGGAGAAAACAGCATCCAGAAAGTTACTTTGCATTTTAAATGTAAAAAACATCTTTTTCAAACTAACACAGCAAATAAACAAATACTGCTAAAGTTTGTTCTTTTCTTCTGCACGTACAGTATTGTTTTTATTTCAGTTTAGAAATATGCAAATTTAAAGAAACTTTTCAACTGAAATGGTTATTTTTAATCTTGCCTACCCAATTTCATACGTATGCATTTCTATAGACTACTTGAATAAAGAAAATAATACAAAAAATAATTTTCTCATATTTCACGTGAAACTAAAATGAAAATTATTCTGTCAATCGAAATTTCTTTTTCTTCATCAGTGACGTTTTAGTTAAGATTATTATGAACTTCTTTCTATCATATGCCTGATGAATTAAGGTAATATTGATAAGGGATTTAACAAAGACCGTAAAATAAAAGTATTTGATGAATCAAAACAAACATACTGGACCTCACCAAACAAATCCATATTTAACAATCAACCAACCAAAACATAAAAATCAAAAACTTCCGAACTTCCATCAAAATAAAAAAATGAAAGCCCACAGTAAAAGAATTCGGAGAATTTGGGCTGCAAAAAGAGCTTCCAAGAGTATTTTATTCTACTTCATCTTGTCTAAAATGTTCTAAATATCAGATTTTTTAGGAAATTTTGTTAAAATTTTAATATAAGTACCTTTCAGGAGAGATGGCACGATGGTTTTATCTCAAAATTTTGATTTTTGGTTTTTTATTTTTTTCAATAGTTTAGGTCTAGATATGCCAGAAAAAACATTTAATTACCTCAAAGAAACAAATAATATTTTTACGAAAAAATTAAGTTTTTATCAAATCTACACAGAAAAATGATCATGTTCCCAAGAACGAATATTTTTCACAATTTTATACTGCTCGTTTTAGTGCATAGAGAATTTGCACTGTTTTTTTTGAATTCGCAGCTGTTGGTTCAGTTTTTTAAATAACTGTTGATTGGAAATATACTTGTTTTTGTACATTTTGTTTCTTGCGTTTTCCCGTAAATTTAGATTTTTAACACTAGGTACATTTTTCTCAGAAACCAATAAACCTACCAGGCTGAAATCTTTACCAGTTAATTATCTTGTATATCCATCCACATGTACCGACATTTTTATTACTTCCTCAGGTGCACCAAAAATTAGTTATAGCAAAAAACGTAGAAAACAATTAGTAAAAATTTTATGTAATTCATATATTTTTAAAAAATGGTATGGTTTGAAGATTACATTTAAAAAATGTCAGTAACTCAAAAAGAAACCCGACACCTATGGTGTGTAAGGTTTAATTTCCCTATCTTTTAGCAATCCTATGAAAAATGTACCTAAAAAGAACAAATTTAACATTAGCGGGATACAAAGTACAATCTCTCCTTAAATTTGTATTTTTTTCATCTACAAAAAAAGTCAATGTCCGCCTCAGTGGTTAGCGAATTGGCCTGCCACGTGGAGGTCCCGGGTTCTGTTCCCGGCCAGGGTCTGGAAATTTCACGTGTTAAATCCCACAATTAATGTTACATGAACCACCGTAGTTGCTAATGATCAAGCAGTTGATACGACTTCAAATAAATTAATAAATTAAAAAAAAGAAGAGTCAACTGATTTTAATTACGTTCATTCGTGGAAACAAAACGGCAACTATCCTATCTTGTTTACTATCCTGTTTACCTATCATATACTATCACTGGTATAGTACCAACAAAGTGAGTGGTAGAGTAGAGTAGGCAAGGTGGGGTTAGGCGAGTGGATTTTTACTTTGCCATCGCAATTATTTACCCTCTTCTATTCATTTTTATTTTTTGTACTCTTTCGTTGACTATCCCAACCGTTTACACAATGATAGTAGATGATAGAGTACAACTCTGTCTACTTACTCTACCGATTACTTTACCAAAACAAAATATAGTCAACAAAACAATTACAGACCTTAACAAAATGGTCAAATGGTTAAGTGATTCATAACGCCGCTGACTCAAGCCGTAAGACAATCTCTTTTATTTTATTCTTATAAAATATAGTGAAATATTGTTTTTTGTATATTAAAATTAATTTAAGAATATTCCAACTACGTAGTTATTTATGCAGACTTAAATTAAAAAAGTTAATGGCTTAAGGGGAGATTGCGTGGTTTTTTTGACTGAAAATTCCGGTTTCATGTTTTTCAATAGTTTAGGCCTAGATCTACCAGAAACACATTAAAGTCCGCCAAAAAATTATTTCAATGAAGAAAATTGAGTTTTTATCAGGTTCCCCAGAAAAGTTATCATGTCAACAAGAACGAATCGTTTCGTAATTTTATACTCCTCATTTAAGTGCAAAGATAAATTTGGTTTTATAAAATATCTGCAACACTGGTTTTAATAGTTTCAGCTATTGGTTCACCTTTCTAACCAAATTTTGATAGGAATTTTACTTATTTGTGTACATTTAGTGTGTCTTTTCCAATAAATTTAGATTTTTAACACTTAGGTACATTTTTTTCATAAACCTTCAAACCTTCCATACTGAAATTTTTATCAAAAATTTGTCTTGTACATGCGCATACACCGACATTTCTATAACTTCGTCAGGTGTTCCAAAAAATTTTTGATATCCAAAAAAATAGAAAATTTTTTTTTTTTTTGAATAACTGTAAATCTACGATCTGCTCTCATAGAACAATGAGTAGATGTGTTGTAAGTATAAATCTTGAGTAAGTAATACCCCTTGGTATTACTCTATAAAATTTCCCATTTTGTTGAAGTGATCTTGCGATCGTAAAATAAATTACACAATCACATATTAAAATTAATCTGTAGGGTGTAGTCTGCATAGTCTTCTGTGTGTTCCACTGTTGTCTAGGAGATTGATGGCTTCTGGATTCTGGTGATTTTCAAGTCTTGTTTGGTAACTGGTGCAAAATTTCTGTATAGCTTCGTGTACCGTGGGAGTGTTCGTGTCTCTGTGCAATATAGTGTTGGATATGTACCAAGGTGAGTCCATGATGTTTCGAAGTATTTTTGACTGAAACCGTTGAATTATTTCAATGTTACTGTGACTTGCTGTGCCCCAGAGTTGTATCCCATATGTCCACACAGGTTTAAGTACAGTTTTATAAATTAACAATTTGTTTTGTGCCAATAATTTGGATTTTCCATTAAGCATCCAATACAGCTGTTGGTATTTAAGATTTAACTGTTTTCGTTTGTTCCATATGTGAGTCCTCCATGTTAGACGCCTGTCCAGGTGGAGGCCAAGATATTTTGCCGTATCGGATTGTGGAATTTGTACGTTGTTCAAAAACACTGGTGAACATGTTTCCCGTTTTAGTGTAAATGTGACGTGCAGACTCTTGTGTTCATTTGTTTCCAAAAAAGTAGAAAAATAAGCGTAAAAATTTTATGTTATTCATAATTGTTTTAAAAACTTTATGATTTAACGAATTAAATTTAAAAAATATCAGTACTAGAAAAACTTGACAACTATACGTGTGTGAAGTTTAATTTTTCTATCTTTTGTCAATCCTATGAAAAATGTACCTAAATATAGAAAATTTAACATTGACTGGATGCAAAGTACAGTCTCTCCTTAATATAATAGAGATTTGTAGAGGGTTGTTTTCACTCAAATATCTAAAGGTTTGTTTATTAGCACATCCAGAGAGTTGAAAATATGCCTTGTCACTGAAAAAAAAAACAACGGCGTCTGGTGATAGACTGTTCAGAATGTTTTCACATGGTCCGATACGGCTTTACCAATCATGTTTTAAGTGTTCTTGGACGACAGTCATCTTGAACTTTCCCCTATCCTCCATCGATTACCACTATCCCCACAACTCTGAGTTTCTCCCACAACTCACTGAAGAACAATAAAAAAATTGACGATATTCTGCCGCACCCTGTAGTACTAGTTATAATAATAATTACGTCATAAATAGAAATCCTGAAAAATTGAATCAATTAAATCAATTTTGAGGGAAATAAACTAATAGATATTCAAATTTAATTTTTTAACGTTAGGTACATTTATTTAATTGATAGTTCGTTAAAACTAATTTAGGAATGAATATGTATCGATTCATTGAGCGTGGGTGGTTAATGAATCAATCATTCACATTAAATATTTATTACAAGTACAGTATTAAAAAAATAAAATAAAAACAGTAAGAAATGAACTAATCCTTATTAAACTGTAATATCATTATGTATAATACAGTCAATTTAAACATTATAAAAAATTACTTAATGTTATTACATTTACTTAATACTAGTAATAATGTAAAATAATGTTTGTTTTTTTCTTTCTCTCTTAAAGCCTCCTTTAACTTCCTTCTCACTCCACTTCTTTACCGCTTTCAATCTTTTATTATGTCATTTTATAACACAATTCTTTCTGTTCTATTCTTGAATTACTTGTACATTATTTTTTCTGTTTGCTAGTTATTTAATAAATTTCTTTTTATTTGATTGTATGCAGTTTATTATAAATTTATGGTATTAACCTTTACGGAGAGTACATTTTTGTATTTACATTTAAGTTTTACAGTCTTTTTCTTTTGCATAAATAATTTATATATTAAGCTTATAATAAAAAAATTAAAAAGTAAACACTAATCCTGCGTTCTAAATGTATATTTTGATTTAAATTTTCTTCTCTTTTACTTAATTTATTTTCCAACTATATAAAAATAACCAGCAAAAATGTTATAACTAAATTTAAAAAAATAAAAAAAACCAGACGCGTTAATGGCTTTGAGGAGAACACCACTTAGTGACAGCTCTCCAGATGATGATAATTATTGTATTAATTTTTATTTTTGTATATGTATTAAAAATGTTAAAGTTGCGTTAATTTATCATGTCTCTACTCCAAGTAAGCCTGCAGAATTCATGTTACATATTAAGGGATTGTTATGATTTTGAAGTTTGTCTCTGAACCTACAACCTTCTTAAAAAAAAAACCTTCATCGTTAAAAAGACTTCATTAAAGTCGACCCATATTTCTTGATTTATTTCATCCTTTGCCTTTTACTTGATTTGGTTTTGTATTATTTTAGTTCAAAATAATGGTTCTGAGGAGTAATGGTTGAATGAACTCAAAGGACAGCCAGAGCCGAAGCCTCGCTTCTGCTGGTAAGATAAGTGTCTTTTACACCTCTACCTCTTCTGTTCTCATATGACTCAGTTATTTAATTGGCTGACCATGTGATAAGAAACAGAACTATTTTATTTTAGCCCTGCAACTAACAGATTGAGTGCACATAATTTAACACTCTACCTGTCTGTTATGGGCAAGATTAGTGATTAAACCTAGTAAAAAAAATTGATACTGATCTTAATTACGTATGTTCTCTATAATATTATTATTTAATGTAGAGTATTCCGTATCATTCGTTCTTTATGTTATAGATCTGCCCACCCATATTACCGGCTATTAAACATTAGTTATTACTAATTAACCAATAATATGATCAATAAAAACATATCTACATTTGTCTGGCAGTATAATACCTATATGATTAGTATCATAACTATTAATAATTTTATGAACAGTACACAGTTCATAGTAATCATTACCAGATATAATTGATATTTTATTGCACATATAATTTGACATTTATAGTAATTAAAACAGTGATATTTAATATACTGTTGGTTATAATGTCATTTAATTATAATAAAAAAAAACTATTGAGGGGGACAGACGTTTGTAATTCACGCATGTTAATTTAGTAATTTTCTGGTACCATTTTCTCAGATACTAATACAGATAGAGATTTCAAACGAAAATCATTTTATTTATTGAATTATGTTTTTTAGTGTATATTAATAATACTTTGCTTTTTTAAATTCTGATTTTTTTAAACAATATTTTTCCACTTTATCTAAAATTGGCCAAATTTGAAATATTTTACTCATCTAACTCATAAAATTAAAAATATAATGGCAAATTATTTGGTATGCCAGATAACGAAAGTTATGATAATACTCTGGCAAAAAATTATAGGAGACATCTTAATTAGACTCTGAGAAAATGGTACTTAAGTGGTAAAAACCATAATTTGCGTAAAAGCACCGTTTTTCAAAAGAATACAAACATGTATAAGTACGAAACTATACTAAAACCTAAACAGTACAGCACACATTTCTAGGTTACTTTCCCACAAACAAAGCATTCACAACATGACAGCTAATTCTTGCATACGATTCCATCTGCAAGGGAAAGAACTATAATACTAATAGATTTCAAACAAAACAAAAAGTAAGCAATAAACAAGTAAAAAATCCGAAAAGTTGGCTGGCACGATCGTTCCTTTCATTAATTTTTAAGGATTTACAATAACACTACAGCTACAATTTATATACCAAATTAATCAGATGCTTATAGAGAATAGTAAAATAAAATTAGAAGAAAATCATTTTTTTTTAACTTTTAAACGTCTGTACCCCGTTAAATAAAATTAACATTGTCAATACAGTGGTCCACGGTTATAACGCCTTCGTTGTATTGTTTAAGTCCAACAGCCGATAGGCTGGTTTGAGCCTCTAGAGGTTTTACTAAGTAAAAACGAAGAAATGAGGTGATTTACTATTACCTTTCTCACTGAGTTGAAAGAGTATGCTTATCAGCATGCCAGGCCTTTCGAAAAGCACCTACTTTCCATTCTGCAAATGACACCTTCACTTCATTCACTACAGGGTCTAACTATATAAACAAGTGCATTACTCTCAGAGGAGATAACTGTGACTAGTGTCTTTTACACCTCTACCTTTTCTGTTCTTAAATAGTTCAGTCATGTAATTGGCTGACCATGTGATAAGAAATAGAACTATTTTTTGTAGTCCTGGAACCAACAGATCGAGTGCAATTAATTTAACACTCCGCCTGTCCGTTATGGGGAAAATTCCGTCGTTATACCGCGCTTTTGGGTATAATGCGGGTTGAATTATGTCCCCGCATAATTTTCCCTATTTCGTTTTACAAAATTTAAAATGAGAATGAATGATAAAATGAAAAATGAGAGTAAACCTAGAAAATTTTTGGACAAAAACATTCACGTATTTCAGATTACAGATCTCAAGGGTTTCCATTAAGAGCAAATGCAGAACAAATGATGATCATAAGAGAGGAGGAAACCTACAATGAAAGACTGTTCAGAATTGAGGCTGTAAAAATAACTTTCAGAAATGTTTAAAGTTAATTAACATTTCCTAAAATAGTCCAAAACGATAAAATATTTTATCGTAGTAATACTAACAGCTGATTTTTTACACGTCATTACACTGTCTATAACAATTATGACAAATTATCTAAATTTATATCAGCGTTTCCTTTAATTGTTGGTTTTAGGTAGGCCTACTGTAGTACACAAGTTCTGCAGGTGGCATTTACAAGTGCAATAATATACGCCGGCATCAATAGCAGGGACTGCTCGTGATTAAACGTAGAAATTTATTTTGAAAAGTTTGTATTCTGTTTACGTTTGTTTCTTTTGCCGAACCTTAGGTCAAAACTCCATACATCAATGTTTTACATACATACAATTTATTAAAAATGTATAACTTCTAAATTTAAAGAAATACATACATAATATGAATCAATCGTTTCAGAAAACCCATAACTCAAAAGTGTTTTTTTGCTTTATTTAAATTTTGGACTAGTTGAATATAAACCACACATTCCCTACAACAAGAGTCTGGCTTTCCTGAATTAATATCTTCTTCTCAGGGTGCCGCTCCGGTCCGGAGGTTGGCGATCATCATGGCGATGCGTACTTTATCTAAGGCTATACGAAACAGTTCCAGTGAGCTCTTCTCAAACCAGGTTCTTAGATTGGCCAGCCAGGATATTCTTCTTCGTCCCGGTTTTCTTTTCCCGTCAATTTTGCCCTGCAGAATTTGTTGCAGCAACTCATATCTGTGCTCGTTACGCATTATGTGTCCCAAATACTGAAGTTTACGTGCCTTTACTGTGTTAACTAACTCGGCTTCCTTGCCCATTCGACGTAAGACTTCCTTGTTGGTGATTTTTTGGGTCCAGGATATTCTCAGTATTCGTCTATAGAGCCAGAGTTCAAAAGCTTGCAATTTGTTAATTGTTGCCTGTGTTAATGTCCAGGCTTCTACTCCGTAGAGGAGGACTGAGAATACATAACACTTCAGCAGTCGTAATTTCATTGGAAGTGTCAAGTTATGGCTCTTGAAAACCGAACCCATGTTATTGAAGACACTTCTAGCCTTTGCAATACGACATTTTATTTCCTGCGAGTTATCCCACGTCTCGTTTATACATGTGCCCAGATACTGACATTGTGACACTCTTTCTATTCTAACCCGATTGACTACAATATGATCGTGTGCACCAATCTGTTGTTTGCTGATGATCATCACTTTTGTTTTGTTAGGATTTATCTCCAATCCATATATTGCACTAACCTCTGTTAGCTTGTCCATTACTTTTTGTAGGCCTTGTATGGTGTCGGCAAATACCAGCGTGTCATCAGCATATCTTAAATTGTTCAATCTGATTCCATTTATTGATATTCCCTCCTCTATATTATGTAATGCTTCTCTGAAAATACGTTCGGAGTACAAATTGAACAGGATCGGCGACAAAATGCATCCCTGTCTCACACCTCTCAAGATTTTAACTTCATCTGTGTGGTCTTCTCCACATTTCAGTACCGCCGTTTGGTTCCAGTAGAGATTTGTTATTATTTTGCGGTCTTTTGCGTCTATTCCTATCTCCTCTAGTATCGCCATCATCTTCTCGTGCCTGACACGATCGAACGCCTTTTGATAATCAATCAGACAGGCAAAAACGTCGCAACTCACATCCCTCATCCCTTGAATTAATATAATACTAAGAAAATGTATTTACCGGTTTTTTCAATATAAAAAAAAAAAATGGATGTTATTTTGATACTTAAGCACTTCATTCCGGAGGATGAGTACCCTAAAAGTTTCTATACAAAAATCATTTGGGAGATAACAACTGTTGGAAACGATGACGAAAACGTAGAAGTTCCTGAATCCAAAATTTTTCTTGAAAGTCAAAAAATTTAATTTTAATCTTTGTGAAAAGCTTCCTTAAGTCGTTCATGTAAACTAGCGTAGTAAATTTAATTAATGTTATTATACAATAATTTTTTGTGGTTATTTAACAACGCATTTTGTATACAGAAATCATCAACTGGATCTTTTGTACTTCAAGAACACCATAAGTCAAAATTTTCAATATTTGTTTTTACTTTTGTGGCTCTTTTACACGGAAAATTAAAGTATACAGAAAATATTATTAAAGGGAACAGCCTCCTACACAAATTATATTTTTTAATAAAAAAAGTTAATGAGTAGTTTTTAAGGCCCCAATAGTGAAGTCTTTTTTTAACTTATCGGCTTTCTGAAATGACCAACTCATATATATACATACATTTTATTATAGATTATAACAATTTAAATTTAGAAAAAATAAATAATTAAACACTTAAAATTTATACATAACCCTACGGATAAAACATAACAGATTACTTTAGTAAATTCTCAATAATGCGTACAATGTCATTAAAATATCGTATATATCAATTTGGAGGAAAAATATATCTAACGTTACTGTTATCTACCTAAGGTTATTAAAAATAAAATTTAATTTTTAAGCCTGAGGTAATATTAAAGAGATCCTTCAACTCACTTTACCTCTTTCAATTTAAAGAATTGTAGACAATCCTGTTCAGTAATTCGTGGAACTTCTACCGTGAATCTATCTTTTCAATTACCTTACAAATATAAATTCTGTTTTGAAATAAAATTATTTATATTTAAATTATCTGGATAGCATTACTAAAATTAGACCAAATTTAATTTTAAAAACAATTTCAAGACTTAGCCACTCCAAATAGTCAGATTGTAAAAAGTCGTTGTTGTTTTTTAAGTAATCAGTCAAAAGGCTGGTTTGAACCTCTAGAGGCTTTACTACGTAAAACAAGAAATGAGGTGGTTTACAAAATTGCCTTCCTTTCTGAATGGAAATGTATGCTTATCAGCATGCTGGGCTCTGTGAAAAGCATCTACTTTCCACGCTGTAAATGACACCTTCACTTCATTCACCATAGGGTCTGTTTGTATAATAAAATTCATTAATCTCAGAGGAGATAACTGTGACAAATGTCTTTTACACGTGTACCTGTTCTGTTGTTCATAACGCATATACAGTATAATCTCAGTAGTCCGGCCTGTTCGGGACCGAGAGGGTGCCGGATTACTGAAAATGCCGGATTACTGGATGTGTTGTAATTTTGGAATCATGAATTATAAATTTAACCCTTTATAGGTCTGTGGTCTGCCCCTAACAGACAGGTGGAGTGTCAAATTATTTAGTTCGTTGCAGGGCTAAAATAAATAGTTCGTTTTCTTATCACATGGTTAGTCAATTAAATGACTGATTTATTTAAGAACAGAAGAGGTGGAGGTGTAAAAGACACTAATCAGAGTTATCTCCTCTGAAAGTAATGAATTTCATTATACAGCCAGACCCTGTGGTGAATGAATTGAAGGTGTCATTTGCAGAATGGAAAATATGTGCTTTTCAGAGGGGTATGCTGATAAGCGTACTTTTCCACTCAGTGAGGAAGGCAACGGTAAACCACCTCACTCCTCATTTTACTTAGTAAAACCTCTACAGGTTCAAACCAGCCTTCGGCTGTTGACCTAAACAACAACAACAACAACAACAGGTCTGTGGAAGGTATACTTACCACTGGCAATAAGATCGATTTTTTTAAAGAATAATCTATGCAGTTGAACCCTATTAGCATTTTATGGTTTTATAGATATTCTCTGGTAAGTAGGCTATCCACATTTTGAAATTAGCGCGCAGCGACCAGTAGTTTCACGAGTTACACGAATATGGTAAGGATTTATACCAACGTACGCAACCGTGTTGTTTTGTTGTTACTTTTGTATAATGCTTAGAAAATTCGAGTTTTTTTACAGGAAAGCAAGCATTCATGCTAATATAAAGTTAAGATAAGTTATTTGACACATTTTTCTGTTATATAGGGCTACAAGTTGTTTTAATAAGCATTCTTACCACTAAATATTATGTAATTCCCATTTCAATAAACATTCCTTGGTAAGTATACTTACTAGGGCTTGACATAAAGAAAAAGAAAAATCTTTCTGTTCTAGCACTAGAAATACATTATTTAAGTCCCTACGTATTAAACAAAATTTAACATTTTACTACATGTTTATTTTTTCCGTAGTACTGCCCTATAAAGGGTTAAACAAAAAATAAATATGCATTGATTTCTATGTGATTTTAAATTAAATAAACTTATTAAAAAAGGTTTGCTGAGTACTTCTGTAGTCATTGAACTAAACATAATTATCGGTTATTGACATCGCCTAGTGCGGTGTGGGGGTGCTCGTGTTCTGAGAATAATTACGTTTCGTTGTCAATTCAGCATGAAGTATAGAGTATGGCCCAGTTCTGAGTTTTGGTTAAAAGGCCAAAAATTATTCCATTTAACAATAATTAAGGTCTGCTTATTCATTTCTTTAATAAAATCCTAAAAATACATGTTATATTAAATCCGCCGTAATTAGGTCGAGTTTATTTCTCTAATTTAAATTTAAATCTTTTACCAAAATCTGTCCTGGGTGAGGTTTCATACTTTTATGTCTAATATTTTAAGGGCCGGATTACTGGAGGTGCCGGACTACTACACGGCTGGACTACCGAGATTCTACTGTACTTGAAATAAATTTGAATAATAATAACAATAAAAATATACAAAGTAAATCCTTATCTTCAAATTCACCAAAATAAGTTTTTTTAATTAATTACTATAAACAAAATTCTTGGAAAAGTTTTTAAAACTTTAGAATTGCGTGCAAACGTGATTGTTATTTTTTAATTAACCTAAATATTTATAGAGAAAATTTAATAACATATCCCTTAGAAGATTTAAATTCGGTTTGATGAATGGTTTTCCATAACACGCAGTTTTACGGAATGATTACAAATCCCTTGACAAATTTATATAATTTAGTTATTATATAATAATCATTTTAAATTAATAATATTAACTCATGCCACATAAATAGGTTAACTTTTATGGTATAATCGTTTTCATGTTTAAATTGTAATTAACTGTTTAAAGTATAATTAATTGGGGGTTTCACGCATGTGTAAACATTGGACTTATACGGTACAAGAAACAAATGAAAAGTCCCGTTCGAACCTTTTTTTGATAAACTTTTCTGTAAAATAATTGATACAGATTTACATTGATTTAAAATTACTGCTGTATGTTTAGCATCATGAGAAATCCAGGAAGAGTTTTATAAAAAGAAAAATCTGGTGTGAAACACTCACACAACTTTCTCTTGACAATGCAAATAATTAACAATAAACCTAACATTAGTAATAAAACATAAAAAAATTTGGTGTAAAACACTCACACAACTTTCTCTTGCCCATGCTAAAAATGACCAATAATCTAGTAATAAAACATTAGAAATAAACAAAATACTAACCTCTAAACACATAACCTTATTTTAATCATGTGTGAAAGGCGCAAAATGAAAACCGACCTCTGTTTAGCTTAAAAATACGGAAAATCACTCTTTCGCGCTGAACTAGGCTCTGTAGAAACAAACGCTCTAAATAAAAGTTGTAGAGCTTTTAATTTCCTATAAATTTGATCATACACACTTTTGTCGTGAAATGCATACTAAGGCTGAAATTTTTAAAAAACATCGACTTTTTACTCGTTTTTGTGAGAAAAAAACAGAAAATCGCTAACTACCGCTAAAATAAGTGGTATACAAAGAAATGTTTGGAATAAAAGTTGTAGCATTTTAAATTCTCTACAATTTTTATTATATACATTTTTGCGCTAAATTGCATATTAAAGCCACAATCTTAAAATAAAATTTTACGTGAAAACAGCCTCACCAAGAATTTCAGGCGCCAACCCTATCTTGTAGACCATAAAAAATTTAGTAAACCAGGCGATTTTTATTTAATTAAAATTTTTTTTTTTAAATTTGCTTTTGTCTATTATTGACTTATTTTACATCATTCTCTTCAAAATTAAATATTCTACAAGTCTTGTATAAGAATTTCTTGTGTTTATTATCCATTTAACAAAGTTCATCTACTTCAAACCTAAAAGAAACGTGTTTTTCGGGCCCAAGTTTTGCGTATTTCATCAGATATCTTAAAAATTACTTCAGCTACAGATCTAAAACCTGTTTTCCTAAATTTTTCTGTTCATTTTACAAACGATACGGTAAAATATATGCCCAATTTAACGCCCAACCTGTAGGGCTTCGTTTCAATGGGGTAACTGAAATTCTGACGAAATCTTTCACTCTGTATAACTCGGTAACTAATGATTTTTGGACCTATGTTAATTTGAACTTTTTTTTCTTCTATTGTTGTGGAGAATCACGCCCTGAATTCTTGGAACCTTTTTCAGAACACCTTGTATATGAAGATATTTAAAAATAAATTCTAGTCTAAATTAACAATTTTGAATTCCTATAGTTTCAATGCCGGGCGCATTGGGGTAGTTGGTAACGTGCTCGTCTCTCATCATGTGGTCTTGGGTTCGAATCCCATTTAGGTACGGCATATTTTCATACGTTACAAAAAATCATTTCATTCTTTACCATCTGCATTAGCAGTAATTGCAGAACAGAAAAACGTAAACAAAAAAAAGAAGAAAAATGTAGTTTCAATTATTGTAATATTCTGTCAATATGTTTTCTCTAATAGATTTTAATGTTAAAACGAATTATATACTTTTGTTTAACAGTTGGATTCAATCC
Organism: Catonia carolina; assembly: GCA_035578175.1. NCBI lineage: Eukaryota > Metazoa > Arthropoda > Insecta > Hemiptera > Achilidae > Catonia > Catonia carolina. Next base: position 26,942,088 of record JAQMRL010000010.1, on the reverse strand, counting down.
AAAATATTGGCGAAATTTCGTGTCGCAAAAATAATGTACCGTGAAAAATAGAAATTAGTGCCAAGTACCCAAAACAAAAAGAACTAAAATTAAAAAAAAATTTATGAGACAATATACAATGAGTAATTAACTTGAAAAAGTTAGAAATATTTTTAAAAAAATTGCATTGTTCTAAATTAAATACATTTATATAGAAATACGTGATAAATTACAAATTGATTATGTTTGCACTTTTTATTGTTATTCATTTATGACTTGAAATTTAAGATGGTATAAATTAATTTTTTGAAAGGACAGATGCAAAAAAGTACGTGGTTTTAATCAATGTTCGTTGTTGTTTTTGCCTAGTAAAATAATTACAAGTGTGTCGTTGCGTTTTAGTTTAATTTGATATTTTGTTCTTGTTGTTGTTTAGGTCATCAGCCGAAAGGCTGGTTTGAACCTGTAGAGGTTTTACTAAGTAAAACGAGGAGTGAGATGGTTTACAATGCCTTCCTCACTGAGTGGAAAAGTACGCTTATCAGCATGCCGGGGCCTCTGAAAAGCAGATATTTTTTACTCTGCAAATGACACCTTCACTTCATTCACCACAGGGTCTGGCTGTATAATAAAATTCATTAACTTCAGAGGAGATAACTCTGATTAGTGTCTTTTACACCTCTACCTCTTTTGTTCTTAAATGATTCAGTCATTTAATTGGCTGACCATGTGATAAGAAACAGAACTATTTATTTTAGCCCTGGAACAAACAGATTGAATGTAAATAACTTGACACTCCACCTGTCTGTTATGGGCAGATTCTGTTCTATAGATGTGAATTTCTTCTATTATTGATTTCATTTTTAAGTTGCCGTCTATTATGTCATTAAAGAAATACCATGATGAATCGGTTATTAAGCGAAACAACTTCAACCGAAACCTCTCCTGAATTGCTTTTTTTAAAGCACTCGCTGACTCTTATTACTGAATAGAGTTGTCTCTATTGGTTTGAGAACTACTTTGTTATAATAATAATAATAATAATATTAATAGTGTGTTTATTTACAAATAACGGGTGTTTTATTAAGGACGTTACCCTGATTATAAGAAGATAGAAGTAATACATCGGTAAATTTTCTGTCCCCCAATCGGTATGTTGGCAACAGTGTACTCAAGGCCAACTACCAAAGACAGTTAAAATGTTCCAGTCAAGCATTAGTATGGTGACAGCAGTCGTTTCGTTTTATTGTGTCAGCAATGGTTTATCCAAGGAAGAACGCGTGTTTTTTGTAGAGACTTACATAGCGAGTAAATCTTGCAAATCTGTGCAAGATAAGTTTCAGTTTAAATTTCCCCGTTTCCCCAAAACTAACGGCAGAACGGCGAAATTTCAACTGAAACTTATCTTGCACACATTTGTAAGATTTACTCGCTATGTAAGTCTCCGAAAAATCGACATGAAAACAATACTTTTTTTCCTATATATTCATATAGGCAAGAGAAGGTAAAAATCCATAAGAAATGGCATCCTCTATAGATAAAGGTTTAAACATTCTTATAAATCAATAAAAAATTTACACTTTCAGTAGACAGTAAAAAGGAAAGTCAAATGATTTAAATATCATCTGACCGTCTCACTTTTAGACAACCCAAACAACATTAGCTGGACTAAAACGATGACATCCTACAGACTTATTTTAAAGTAACAAGACATGACACAAAAATCGATGAGTTTCTTTGTTAGGGGGTTTCTTTACTCAAAATACATATAAAAAATATATTTTTTATTATTCTACATCAGAATAAAATGTAGATTTTTCTGAAATAAAAAATATCCTTTAAATTTTTAGAAGATGACTTCCAGCACTGTTTCCAACAATGGGAAATTTGCATGGAGGGATAGAGAAGGAGTGTATATTGAAGGTGACAATAAGTGATTTTGTATAAAATAAAAATAAATTTTTTTACAACGTCAGTCTCGTTACTTAGTAGCCACACCTCGTATTTAGGGAATTTTACATTTTTATCGTAATTATATTTCGTAAGTAAAGGGAAGTACCTATATCAAAATAATCTAAAGTGAAAATTTGTAAAAGTATTATTAAAATAATCTAGAATTAAAATTAGAAAATCAGATACGATCAACGTTGCTACGAACTTTGAAATTTAGTCGTGCAGACATCCTACTTCTTACAAATGCAAGAATGTACTTTAAAACGACTTAACTTGCAAACTTTTCAGACATCTACTAAATAATTATAATACTGTAGAAACAGTGGGGAGAAAAGTACTTAGTTACTTAGCAGCTGCTAAATTTAGTAGACAAACTGATCTTTTAAAGAAACTCGTAGACAAGTAGTTTTATTATAATTATTAAATAAACTACTAAAATCTCTTTGGTTTCTTCGCTTTGGATTCATAAATATTTTATTTATTGATATTACAATGTTTCGTATTGTCATTTACTATATTTGGTACGAAACTAAAACTTTTCCCTAACTTGATTATGCAATACCAGCACTATTGTAAAGTATACTGTGGACAATTTGAACTGGTACAACTCTTGCTCAACGTGTACACACAGTTCCACTTAAAGTATATCCATAATCTATTCTTTCAACAAGGTCTAGAAATTTTAATGTACGCAAATTCCTACAACCTTATTTGAATGGACAAACATACAAATAATTATTTCATTTTAAAATATGTATTTAATTTCTCCCAGTAAAAATTTAAATTTAAATTACAAGCACTAAACTAAAAACTCACTAAACTACAGACGCACTAACTAACTAAACAAATTGGTCTGAATACATAACGAACACAATTTCATTTTTTTTTAACTTTTATTTAGCCTTCGGGCCAGCCCAGTCAGTCAGCTGGTAGTAAGTCGCTATTATTTGTTAAGTAACACCGGTTGGGCAAGCGACTTTGTATGGTGACCAGCTGACAGCCATCCGTGAATAAACTCTACTGGGGGTCCCTGACTTAGAATAAATGAGAAAAAGACTAAATTTATGATTGTCTCGAAAGCAGAACATGGAAATGAAACATTAACAATAGAGCAAACCCAAATAGAAAAAGTAGAGACATACAAATATCTGGGAACCTGGGTTGATGGCAAGAATGACCAAAGTAAAGAAATTAAAGTACGAATTGAAACTGCAAGGCAAGCATTCATAAAATTGAAGACAATGCTAACAAACAAAGACCTTCAGTTGCCTCTCAGATTGAGGGCTCTAAGATGTTATGTGTTTTCTATCGTACTATATGGAATGGAAGCTTGGACATTGAAGAAACAACACATAAAGAAGATAGAAGCGTTCGAAATGTGGTGTTACAGGAGAATATTGAAAATTCAGTGGTTCCAAAAGGTTACCAATGTTGAGGTGCTCCGACGTTTAAATAAGGAGTTAGAAGTTATGAAAAGTATAAAAACAGGAAAACTGGAATATTTGGGTCACATAACCAGAGGAGAAAAATATGAGTTGCTGAGAATTATTATGCAGGGAAGGATTCGAGGAAGAAGAGGCGTGGGAAGAAGACGCATCTCCTGGCTGCGGAATCTTAGAGAATGGTTCAACTGTAGTTCATTGCAACTTTTCAGAGCGGCAGCCAGCAAAGTGACCATAGCCATTATGATATCCAACCTCCGATAGGAGATGGAACTTTAAGAAGAAGAAGGGGGTCCCTGTTCAAACTCATGCCTTATTCACGTCAAAAAATACAGAAAAAGCAGCGATCAAATTGGGTAGTTGTCAAAAATGTACAGTTCCCGATAACAAATAAAAGCTAAAAAAAAAAAAAAAAATTTATTTGTTATCGGGAACTGTATATTATTGACAACTACCCAATTTGATCGCTGCTTTGCTGTATTATTTGACGTGAATTAGGCATGAGTTTGAACAGGGACCCCAAGTAGAGTTTGTTCGCGGATGGCTATCAGCTGGTCACTGTAAAAAGTCGCTTGCCCAACCGGTGTTACTTAACAAATAAATGCGACTTACTACCAGCTGACTGACTGGGCTGGCCCGGAGGCCCAGAATATATATGAAAACTATTTAGTCACATCATTATATCTGACAGATTATTAATAACAACACTAAAAACAAAGTGTAGTGACCGTGTGTGAGTCGCACATTACAGTAACGATTTTATACTTTTGTGAATGTACAGTTGTTGCATGGCGAGGGGCGAAGAGTGGAGTAGATTAACACCAAAGCTGCTTGTGCCAATTTGAATTGTTCAATGTATATTTTATTTTATTTTCGTAGATAAAGTATTTTCAGAATTTTCGTCTAATAGAGAATCCACGAAATATATTTTAAGTTGCTAGATCTTCATAGTCATGGAGATTTCATGACAATGAGTCAATGAAGAATATTTTGCTGTTATATACAGATTGATTCAAAATAATACTTAATACTTTATTTAACATATTCAATGCTGGGCAATTATGAGGTATCTCTCCTGTCGGGCTAACTACTCGTGCAGCGTGTTCTTCGTTTGCTGTATGTAGAGCTTACAACTTTTGTTACTAACGTTTCTATAGATTTATTTTATTTACGACCTGTACATGGATTTATGTTTGCTAATAACATAAAAGTAAACAATTCAATGTTCTATTTAGGTTTATTTTCCCCTGTTATAATAAATGTATTTTTTGTTTGAATTTTTCCATTTACCTTTACGATTTACGCGTAATTTCTTATATAATATTAAAGTAAAAATAATATAATTTTAAAATAATTCCAAAAGTATAAGCTATTTTGAATCGATACCTGCAAAGATACTCAATTCACGGCTTCAACTGTACCTTGAAAACCCGTTAAAGCATCACTTCCATGTTGTCTCTTCCCACATTAATATTATTATCAATTTCTGCATTTCATTCTTAAATTTAATTTAATTCTGCTCAGTTATAATGATTAGGTAGCAGGTTATAAAATTTTGGGGAAACGGTTATGTATAAAATTTAATAAATAAATATAAAAAACAAATGTTTATAATTATAAAAATATTTATAAAATTTTGAACGGTAATCGCTTGGGGGCTGATTCTGTTTCTATAACTAAAAGTACAAAAATTGTTCGCAAAAACATAGTTCCGGATTAATACATATTGAACATTAAAACTTATGAAATAACACCAACTTTTCTCGTAATTACATCCTTAAAAATGTCATTTCATTAGCGTAAATTATTTTCTCCCGAAAATAATTTTAAATCCGGCTGTAAATCGCTAAGGAAGCGTTTCCGGATCTATAATATTATATAATTTATTTATAATTTCTAAATATTATATCAATAAATTTTTTTAATAAAATCAAAACAGCTTTTACATTTAAGATATATTTAATTATTTTATTACTAATCACAAAATTTATGTACAAACTCACTAATACAGTTACAAGCTGTTGTAAAATAGAATAAACCACTAAAATATAATGAAATAGTATCAAATAAATAAAATAAAAGAAGAAAAAAATACGGAACAATAAGAAGAAAACTACTGTAAAATGTAAAAATAATAAAAAGAGAAGCAAAAAGAACACATTAATTCTGCGCCAGTAAAAATAAATAGGATCTGTCGGTTCTATGAGAGAATATCTCGTCTTGTACCCCATCCTTAAAATACCCTCTTGCCCATAATTTGCCCCTACCATTACAAGACAAATAAAGAGAGAGAGGGAGAACGATACAGAGAGCGTGGGAGCGAGACAAAGAACTTGATTCTTGGTAGTCATTCTATTTTACAGTAAATAATATAGAAAAGAAAAATGTTTTAATAAAGACAAAAGACAGTTTTGTAATAAAATAAAAAGATAAAATATACTACGTTAATGTAACCACATTTATATTTTGTAGTGTCTTATTCAAAATATATTAATATATAAATATTTTTTTATTTTTGTTTTTATTTTATTTTAACGTACATCATTTGTTTTTTTCTTTCAAATGAACTTCATTACCCTAAATATAAAAACCACCATTTATTTTAATATTTATATACTTGTTGCTAATTTTTTATGTTTTTTTTCTTACTTTTATAAAAATATAGTATAGTATATGAATTCATAATAATCAATCACCTGAACTTTTTGATCGGTTAAAAATATAAAGATAACGCGTTAAGTCGTAGAATTTGAGGATTTGTTTATTTGGAATACTTAATACAAATAACACGTCTTTAAACCAGTGAAAGATACTGGAATGATTTCTCAGTGTTACTCGATAATGATTCTCATACTTGGAATCTTCTACGTTTATCTAGTGGAATTACACACAATACTGGACTTTAAAATTTACCCTGGGTTTTTATAATGAGAGAATGCTAGTACGAGTTGTGGCTATTAAATAACGAGACTGACGTTTTAAAAAACAATTTTTTTATACATAATTACTTATTGTCACCTTCAATATACACTCCTTCTCTATCCCTACAACGTTCCATGCAAATTTCTCATTGTTGGAAACAGTGCTGGAAGTTATCTTCTTTCAGCTCCTTTAGAATACGTGACGCTTTCTCTTTTACAGCTTCCACAGACTCAAATCTTGTCCCTTTTAATGCAGATTTCACCTTAGGGAATACGTAGAAGTCACACGTAGCAAGATCTGGTGAATAAGGTGGATGTTCTAACACTGAGATGCTGTACTTGGCTAGGAACCTCTTGACAGATAACGCGGAATGAGCTGGCGCATTGTCTTGGTAGAGGACCCATGATTTGTCCTTCCACATTTGGGGGCGTTTTTTCCTTACTTTTTGACGTAGTTTAGAAAGTACCTCAAGGTAATAATATTGATTAATTGTTTGACGTTCAGGAACCCAGTGAAGGTACACAATCCCATGTCTATCAAATAAAAAACAATCATCATTGCTTTTAAATTTTGACTAGCTCATTCGAGCTTTTTTTGGCTCTCGATGAAGTTCGGCTCTTCCAGTGCATGAATTGGCGCTTCGTTTCCGGATCATAAGTAAAAAACCACGTTTCATCACATGTTATTATTTTCTACCTGTTCCCTTAGGTGAAATCTGCATTAAAAAAGACAAGATTTGTGTCTGTGGAAGCTGTAAAAGAGAAAGCGGCACGTGTCCTGAAGGAGCTGACAGAAGATGACTTCCAGCACTGTTTCCAACAACGGAAAATTCGTATGGAGCGTTGTAGGGATGGAGAAGGAATGTATACTGAAGGTGACAATAAGTGATTATGTATAAAATTAAAATTAAATTTTTTACAACGTCAGTCTCGTTATTTAATAGCCACACCTCGTATGTTGAGATTTTCTTTGCCGCTGATTGTCATTCATGACATAGCCTATTTACGACTGATTTCATGGTAAAAGAAATCGACGGCTTTCTTGGGGAAAAATCCCATACGAATAATAATTGTTTTAATGGGTGCCTGATATGGCAGGTACAACATTCTAATTACCTGGGATGTGATTCAATATACGCTAGAAATGCAAACATGATCAGCGAACTGAATCATTTTTAGATGTGGGACAATAACCGTAGTCACTGGGTAAAAGAGTTCGGAAAGATACACAGTTAAATTTTTACAAGACTCTGGCTGTTCCAGTGTTGCTGCACGATAGTGAGTCCTGGGTACTTTGGAACAAGGATGAACATCAGATCTAGACGGTGGAAATAAGGTTCTTGAGAAGAATTCAGGGATGTACTTTGAGGGATCACATTAAAAATGAGGAAATTCAGGCCCAATTAAATATCACCTTTCTATTAGAAACATTTGACCAATACAGAAAGTAGTGTGAGAAACATTTAATACGCAAGAGTGTAGATAGATGGGCAAAATGGGCATTAAGCTACATGCCTGCCAGATGTAGGTAGACCGAGAAAAATGTAGGCAAAGAAGTCAGAACGGGTCGGAATCTATGGTAGGAAGAAGAAGAAGAAATATAAGGTATTATTGCAATACTACATAACGTAAGAGGTAAAAAGCAAAAATGTGTGCTTGCTTGGACTCCGAGAATTGCGGTATATTACAAAATAAAACCGCTGACGATATTATTATTATTATTTTACAATTTTAAAAAACTTGAAGCGTGGCTTGGTCTACTTGTACAGTTTTTGCCTGTCCCATTCCTGTGAATCGATACTATTCCCCTCCAGCTGTTAAATTATTGCTGAACATCTATCTCACAAAGAGGCATTTAGAGGGGGGACTTTTCTCCAGTCTTCAGTTGGCGCATGCGCATAGGAAATTTTTTACTATGTTGTTCTGTTATAAATGGCTAAGTATAGGAGAAGAGGTAAATGAGATGTCTGTGCTACTGAATGACATTATAAATCAACTCTTGTGAAAAGATAATGGAGAGATTTATGGAGGATATTTCAGTAACAACGAAGTTAATAAAATAAAGGATACCCTATCAAAATGAAATTATGGAACAGACTTAACGAGAAAGGAAGCGTTGATTTTGACGAAATTATGACTGGACATTCTTGGTTGACCTTTGAATTTATCCTAGTACTCAGTGACAGGTCAATGAGTGGGAATTGTAATACACTCTTCACAATTAAGCACATAATGGAAGAGTGCATAAAGTACACAGATTTCAGAAGAAGATTAAAAAATCTGGTGTGAAACACTCACACAACTTTCTCTTGCCAGTGCAAATAATTAACAATAATCCTAACATTAGTAATAAAACATTGGAAATAAACAAAAAACTAACCTCAATAAACATAACCTAATTTTAATCATGAGTGAAAGACGCAAAATGAAAATCGACCTTAGTTTGGCTTAAAAGTACGGAAAATCGCTTTCACGCTAAACTATGCACTGTCCAAAAAAATGCTTTAAATAAAAGTTGTAGATCTTTTAATTTCCTATAAATTTAATTATACTCTTTTGTCGTAAAATGCATACTAAGGCCGAAATCTTAAAAAATAGATTTTATTTAAGGGGAGCAGACCATTTTCATTATTCCTTTACCTGCAATACTAACTTAGGTAGATTTTTTGTAAGAACCATTAAAGCTACAAAGCTGAGCTTTAGCACACCTTTCTTCAGTACCGTTTTACAAATTTGTACCAGAGCTTTTTCATTTATCTTCATCCAATCTAAAAATAATTTTTATTCTCAAAAAATGTTCAAATCTAGCCCAATTTTTTTTATGAAAAAGACACCCAAGAAATAAAAACTCCAAAATTTTTGAAATACCTCTGGAGTAAATACACACCTCAGTACTAAAATGTAGTGTGTTAAATTTCACACTCCTAGGTGGGATGGTTCCTAAAATAAGTGTACCTAAAGTCAAAAAATATAATATGCGGAAAGTGCGGATATAGTAAAAGCATAATACCGTAACAGAAACACCTATTGCCAAAATTGGAATTAACTTCCAAACAAAAACACACCAATATTTGCTCTACGGTTGATTCCTATGCGTTCTAGAAATTCTCGTTTTTATGTAAACGCGATCTTCGTAATGTTAGAGCAGTAACATGATTATATTAATCTCAATTTACAAGAATGAAAAACATGAAAAAATATCGAAATAAACACTACGTACCCCATTAATGTAAAAACATAATTTTTCTCAACAGAAAAAGCAACAAATGTCGTGTTATATATCAATTTAAATAGGGGGAAACGATCGATCAATAGGCTATATGGTAAAATTGAAAAATCAATATTTTTTATTAAAATCAGTCTGCTCCCCTTAAGCATTAGTGAAGCAGGTTCTACGAGTTGAAGGGATGAATGATTATGATACAGCAATGAATTGCGTCTTGGGTTACGGTAACTGAACTAACTCCATAATAATAATAATAATAATAATAATAATAATAATAATAATAATAATAATAATAATAATAGGCTGGAAGTAGAATTCCGGATGCGGAGACATTTATGTATCCATAACTAAAAACTTAATTTCTTTCTCCGTATCGCGCCTCCACGTTGGTCCAGCTGGATAGTTGTAGGAAAATTGGATATTTCCTACAATGAACTAAATCGGAATTTTCCCTGAACATCTTGGGAATTGTACTACATTTCAAAGCTTCTCAACTTTGATCTCATTCTCTGGCTAAAACCAGATTGAAAACCAAATCACAAGTATAACTATGGATCGTACAATTAATAACAAAATTACCCCAGGTGGTAAAATCCACTCATTTCACCATAATATAACATCTAAAGAAATGACAACCGGTCGATCGGATTCTGGGGGACCGGAATTGCACGAAATCATGAGTGAAACAGTCTATACTGGTGAGCCTCCCAAAACAAAACGCAAAATTAAGGAACCTAAAAATTACATAGGAACAATTAATATACAAACACTTGTCCAAACTGGAAAGCTCCATGCACTAACAGAAGAAATGAAAAAACAGAAAGTACAAATTCTTGCAATCCAAGAGACGAGATTTCCTGATAATCAAACGATAGACTATAATGGCTTCAGAGTATTTAAAAGTGGAACGAATAGGAAGGTTGGGAGAGGAGCAAATATGCTTGGAATGGCCTTCCTGGTGGATAAGACAATACTGAAATCTGTTAAGTCTGTCAAACCAGTGAACAATCGGCTTATGACCCTTCGAATCAAGAGTAAAAATAAAAACTATACACTTGTAAACAATCATGCTCCCTGTAACATTGACAACCGAAAAGATCGGGAGAATGTTGAAAAGCACTGGGAAATACTGGAATTGGAAATGGCCAGGATTCCAAAAGATGACATAAAAATTCTGCTCGGAGATTTCAATGCCCAAATTGGCAGGGAAAGGAAATATCAGAGAACCGTTGGACTTTTCCCCGCTCACAGAATGACCAACCGTAATGGGATGAGATTGATACAACTCTGTCAACAATTCAACCTCAAACTTAGTTCCACATCTTTCAATAAAAAGCCCAAGAAACAGAAGACCTGGAGGTCACCCATTTTGCAACTGGGAGAATATCAGATCGACCATGTCGCAATTTCATATGATAACCAGACAGAGATTCGTGATATCCAGGTACGAAGAGGCGCCAAAATTGAATCGGACCACTATTTAACCAGAGTGCGTGTTAATTTCACTGCCAGGAAAAAACTAATCACAATACCAGCTGCGATCCCCAAATTCAATCTTCCCAAACTTAAAGAATCAGATATTATTTCAAAATGGGAAGAAACTCCTGCAGAGAATTGGATTGACTTTAAAAACAAAATAATTAAATCGGCGGTGGAGGAAATACCCCTTAAAAAGAAGCGCAAGCATCCTTGGTGGAATTCTGTGTGTGATGAAGCAGTCAAGTCTCGTCATAAAGCCTTTTTGAATTTTAATTCCAATAAATCTGAAGACAAGTGCCAAGCTTTCCTCCAAGCTCGTAAATTAACAAGTAAGATTATAAGGCAAGAGAAAAGAAAATTTGTTAATCAACAACTGGACTCAATTGAGTCTGATTCCCGAAACTATAACACTCATGGCTTTTATAAGACGTTTGCTGGACAAATTAAGGGTTATGCACCTCAGAATATTTGTTTTCGAAAAATGGATGGAAATTTGGCTTTAAATGATGAGGAGAATTGTGAAGAACTGGCCAAGTATTTTGAGAGATAATTAAACTGTCCTGAACCAACGGAAACTTTTCCTGTTTCGGGGGAAAGAACACCCCAGAATCCAAATTCTCTTCCCCCTTCCATGGAAGAAATTGATAGGCATATTAATAAACTAAAAAATAATAAAGCATCTGGGGAAGACGGGATTGTTGCAGAGTTTCTTAAGAATTTAGGACCAAAGTCAAAACTGGAACTGACAAAAATAATTCAGAGAATCTGGGAGACTGGAGCAATCCCTGATGACTGGAAAACTGCTCTCATTCACCCGCTCCATAAAAAGGGAGATCCAACTGATGTGAATAACTACAGGGGAATTTCCCTTCTTCCTGTGGCCTATAAAATTCTTTCTGCCTGCCTAATTGAAAGAGTACAAAAACAATTAGAACCTCAAATTTCTGACTTACAAGCCGGTTTCAGACCTAATCGGTCGTGCTCGGAACAAATATTAAATCTAAAGTTAATTACTGCAGTAAGAAAATCAAGAAGCAAACCGACTATCTATACTTTTGTAGACTTCCAAAAGACCTACGACTCTGTTCACAGACCAACCCTTTTCAAAATCCTTGAAGGAAAAGGCCTAGATGCTAAAACCCTTGAAATAATTAAACTAACGCTCACTGGCACGAAGTCTAAAGTTAAATTTATGGGACGATTATCACACCCTTTTGACATTAAAACCGGAGTAAGACAAGGAGATGGACTGTCTCCGTTACTTTTTAACTTAGCCCTTGACAAAGTGATGAAAGCATGGGAACAAACATTGAAAGAGGAAAATCATTGGAGTCCAATGTATCTCGGTAGAAAGAATAAAAACTTACAGATCCCTTATTTGGCCTTTGCGGACGACTTGGCAATTTTTTCTGAGTCAAAAGAACAGGCCATCAAACAAATTGAAACTCTGAAGGAGTGTGCCGAGAAAATTGGACTACAAATCTCCTTCACAAAAACTGTCTTCACTTGCCATAATACGGAAGTCAAAGAGCTTGATAACAAATATGGAAAAATAAATAAAGTATCTAACTTTAAATATCTGGGGGAAAATGTATCTGAGAAGGAAGCCTACAGCGATAGAATTCGGAAAGCCCGGAAAGGTCTTGGACTTGTACATAATATCTATAATAAAAAATGTTTATCCATAAACTCTAAATTGAGACATTATTCTACAGTTATTAAGCCCTCAATGACATATGCCAGTGAAGCATTAAGTCTTAATCGTAAAATGGACTTGGACATTCTTTTGAAGGAGGAGAGAAAAATCATCCGGAAAATACTTGGACCGAGGGAAACAGAGAATAGTTTCAGGCTACAGAAGAATTGTGAAGTCGAAAAGCACTCTAATATAGTAGCAGACATGAGGAAAAGAAGACTTAAGTTTTTCGGACATATTAAAAGACTCCCCGAGAATAGGATAACACGGAAAATAGTGGAATATGTTAACTCTCTTAAAAATGGAGTAGACTGGATAAAAAAGGTTAAAGAGGATCTCAATCTTGCGGAAATTCCTGAAGAAATAACTACTGACAGGAAGAAATACCGGAAATGCGTTGAGGACTGGGAGGTCAAGCCGGTGGAAACACATCAAAAAGTCGAGACTAGATGGACTGAGGATAGGAAAAAGGCATTCTCGGAGAGAATGAAAGCATACTGGGTGGAGAAAAAACGGAAGGTACCCAGTAGAGTAATCCATAATTAAATACTTAGCGACTTCCACTTTGGGAGCTTGACGCAAATAATAATAATAATAATAATAATAATAATAATAATAATAATAATAATAATAATAATAGTAATAATAATAATAATAATAATAATAATAATAATAATAATAATAATAGCAGATCTAGTAACTTAAAAGTGACCTCTAGGATAACATAGAGAAGGACATAAATTCCAAAATTACATTCTGTGATGATAAAATATGAAGATATTTGAGATTAAGTCATCGATTTTATGTAATATTATATATACCACAATAATTTCTCAACCACCTGGGAAATATAAGAGAGTAATTTGTACAAGAAATTCAATTCTGTCACGTGTATTGTTAAGCAATTTTTACGTGTTTTAACAATTTCAGACATCAATAATTTAAAAACAGCAACATTAAAAAAATTAATTAAAATTTCTTTGTAAGTTTTGTATTCTATTAACTAGGGATCACGTTTATATATCTAGTTCAGATTTCTTTCTTTTCAAAAACACCTTCAATTTTCACTCCGGTGTTTTTTCCTTTCTTCTATCCATTTTGTGATCATAGTTTTTCTTTCTTTTCCTTTGGAAATCTAGACTCATCAAATTTCTTTCGAATCGTCCCAGTCTTTATTAGTTCGTTTGAAATATTCAATATTGTTAAGTCCTTTTAAATTACCTTAAGCCGATTCAGTTTTGTTAATTTTTTTTATTTTATTTACAAATTGTTAATATAATGACTATATTCTTCTTTTTCTTTAGGTTCCGTCTCTTTTTGGAGTTTGGAAATCATCATAGTGATCTGGATTCTGTTGACAGCGTTTCTGAATAGCTTCGCAGAACTACACCCGTACCACTTTCTCAGATTTCGCAGCCTGGAAAGTCTGCTACGTTCAACACTTCTTTTGCCCTTAAAAGGGTTGATTGCACAATGGTTTTAACTCAAAATTTCGGTTTTTGTTGTTTACATTTTTCAATAGTTTAGGCCTAGAATTACCAGAAAAACATAAATTAGGTCAAAAAAAAAATTTTTTTATGAAAAAACGAAGTTTTTATCAGGTTTACACAGAAAAATTATCATGTTACGAAGAACAAAATATTTTTTATAATTTTATACTGCTCGTTTTAGTGTATAGAGAATTTTAGTTTTTAAAATATTTGCATCACGGTTTTTATTATCCTCAGCTGTTAGTTTAGGTTTCTTAACAGCTGTTGATGGAAAATTTACTTATGTACATATTGTTTTTGATTTGTCCCTTCTTGTTTCTAACCTTTTCCCGTAAATTTAGATTTTTAACATTAAGGTACATTTTATCAGAAACTAATAAACCTACCAGGCTAAAATTTTTACCAGTTAATTATTTTGTATAGCCACAAATACCGACATTTTTATGAGCTCCTCAGGTGCTCCAAAATTAGTAATACGCAAAACACGTAGAAAACAAAATTTGAAAAAATTTTATGTTTTCGTAATTTAAAAAAAAGTTTATATAATCCAGAGAGTAAATTCAAAAAATGTCAGTACCCTGAGAAGAAACCCGGCACCTATAATAATGTGTAAAGTTTCATTTCCCTATCTTTTACCAATCCTATGAAAAATGTACCTAAAAATAGCAAATTTAACACTGGCGGGATATAAAGTAGTCTATAGCCTCCTCTTAATATTTCCCTGGACAATAACTATCTGTAATGATTACTTATCTCCACTGATAACATGACCTAGATACACCAATTTTGATTTCTTTACAGTCCTTACCAATTCACACTCCTTACCCATTCTCAACAATACATTTTGTATATTTGTCGTTAAACATTTCACATTCTCTCCGCCCATGAAACTCTTCATACCAAACCACATCCCTTCATTTTACTTATTTTATTTTTCATCTCTTCGTCATCATTTCCTTTCTCTTGGATTGCACAACCTAGATATTTAATTTTCTTTAAGATTTAAATATATAAGATTTTTTAATTATAATATCTTTTGTAAGATATTATGCATAGGATACTCATACCTTACAGTGAATAAAAAAGAATTCCCTGAATTCCTACCCAAAAAAGCTTCATTTCACTTTCAGGACGGCACCCGTATACGATACGAGCGCCTATTTCACTTGGTTTTATATCCATTATCTCGTATCGTATACGATTGCCGTCTATTCTGTCACTTAATTTAGTTCATTCTGAATCTAATAGAGTACACTCATAGTCCTAATGTTGTCAGATTATCGAATATATCGACTTTTACAGCATCGATGTTATCGAGCGTGAGCAAGCGAATTGCCGGTACTTCTGCGCGTTGTTGTTAGTTATTAATTCGTTATTATAATACTTAGTTTTTTAAAATTTTACTTAAGAAATAAAAAGTAAATTGGTTATTAAAAATAGGTATTTAGAAAAAAGTAATTAGTTTGTAAGAATTTAACTCATATAATTAATTTTATTATTCTTATATATTATCATTATACGGTGAAAAAAGTTTTAAATTCAAGAAAACATACCTCTCTTCAGTCAAACATCTTTATTATTATAATGTAAGTAGTTCTAATCTTAATAAATGAAAAGTAATCTACTAATTATAATCTTTAATTTAATCTTTACTTTTTGAATTTATGACCAATAGTTGATTTGTTACAATTTTTTTTAAATCCCCGAAAAATGGCAGTCCACGGGCAACACTACAAAAAAAATGACAGTCTTCAAAATGTTAACAATTTATGTTTATAACACTATTCTAACATCCCTAAGGTATTCAAAAAGATATCGATAAAGAAAAAACCCTGTTTTCTAATGTAATATGTATTTTCTGTGGAACTGTTTTATATTAATATAAATCCGGACGTGGTTTTAAAGTAACCAAAAGAACTCAGAAAAAAATATGTGCAATGTTGTTTAGATCTACTTCAACAGGACAGTTTTTACGATCGTGTAGGTGGATAGTAAAGCGGAAATAATAAATGGAGGGGCGAAACCCCTCCCTCGATCTACAGCGTCATACCACTTTTCATTCCAATACGATCCCCATGTTCACCTCCCTCCTCCCACCATTCGGGTCACTCCTACTCAAGTTACCGAATGTTATGTAAATAACAGAAACTAAATTATTTTCTAATAAACCAACAACTTCATTTCAGTGGATTTTTGTTTAAATTAAAACAAATGTTTTATATATTAACTTGGATGATTTTTCTTGAATTTCATTTAATTCTTAATATAAAATTAAAGTATTCAATTATTTATTTAATACATTTTTGAATTCATTTAAAACACACAAAAAGATAAAGGAAGTTAGTGCCGTTTATCTGATACTTTTTACATCAAACCTTCTAAAATGTTTTCCGCTACAAATTTTTTGCAATTTAAAACGCCGTAACAAATTAAAAATCAAAAAAAAACATGTTGTAATTTAAAAAATATCCAAACGATCCTTTCAAAAGTTGTGTTTATTTTCAATTTCCAATGTAAATTCAGGGGATCCTTGATTTAAAAGATAAATAATGTAATGTAATAAAGTTAAATGAAAAGTTTTGCATATTTATACTTTATTATTTCCAAAACTGGACAAAACACAATTTGACGAATCATTTATAATTCAAAGTTCATTGAGTCTTTTAAATATAATAATTTTATGTACAATTTTTACTGGGAAAACGAAATGGTTTTTTACTTTTTTAAACACATTTTTATTGAAAATTTAATAACTTATTACAATATTATAACAATTTTTTAATATGTCTCTAAGGCTCCAAAACTTGAATTACTTGCCAGAGTTTACTGTCCTACATTTGGCCAAGAAGATCCTTTGGCTAGAGTCGTTTTAAACGTCTGTGCTGAGTACCCGGTATCATCCTAGTGTACATGTTTTATTGTTCTCATGTAATTCAATTTTGTCGTACATCATCTTGTATAGTTGTTTCGTGACTTCATTTACGTTTGGGATTTGTAAGCCTTTGTGCAAAAAATATATAATATAATATCGTAAAAATTAAAACAAAATTGTAATTAAAATATCTCGGACATCATAAAGTATAAAAAAATCAGTAATCATTTGGATATTGGAAGTAGGGAGAGAAGTGATAGAAACAATGGAAACACCAGGAAACAAATAATATTGTGAGCTCGTCTACCGGTTTCGATAATATTAGTTTTCTATTTGTAAATAAATTCTTAGTTATGCACATTTTGTATTTTATTGGTCGTTTTATTCATTATTGTATAATGTTGAAGAATAACTTCTTCACGTCTTTAATTTCATTCTTTATTTTTCAAATATTGTTTAAAGAGAAACATCGCAGTAGTTAGCCACCCTATCATGGCTTTTGTTAAGAGGAGGGGAAAGGTTTTTTGTTTAGCTTTAACTTCACAGCATTTTATTACACTGCATGTAAGATTTCGTTCAGCACTGTGAATAGTCTGCCCACGTTTTCAAGAAACTAACAATTCTGTTTACGGTAACAAAGTTATATTCGTACAATTAACCTACAAAAGGTTAAACAAGGTTGTACTGAAATTAATGTAGTCGCGCCTGTGCACTGATGCTTTCATCCTTATCCCTCGTTGCAAACAAGGGCAAACTTGTGACTCAAGTAACTATAGCTTCTATTCAATATAGCAGATTCAAGATGGCCGACATCATTTTTAAACACATCCCAGAATAGTTTCTTTGATACAGTAACCAACTGTATCTGATCTGGTTACCCTGTAAATTTCAGTTTCCTATAATTTTAAGCGGTTTCCAGACTTTATAGATACCCGGTACATGTAAACTTCCTTTTGTATTAACATCTGTAAGTTTTACTATTATACGGGTGTTTTATTAAGGACGCAACCCTAATTATAAGAATATAGAAGTAATTTATCAGTAAATTTTCTGTCCTCCAATCGGTATGTTGGCAACAGTGTACTCAAGGCCAACTATCTAACACAGTTAAAATGTTCCAGTCAAGCATTAGTGTGGTGACAGCAGTCGTTTCGTTATATTGTGTCAGCAATGGTTTTTTCCAAGGAAGTCTCTACTCTAATAGTAGAGACTTATATAGCGAGTAAATCTTACTGTGTGAAAGATAAGTTTCACTCCACATTCTACAGTTCTGACTATTCACATAGCCATCTAAATGAAACCAAGCCTCATCACTAAAATAAAAATAATCTAACAATTGAATACCATTTTTTTCAACCAAAGATCTAAACCACCGACAATATTGTAATCGTTTCTGATGTTCTGTAGCTTTCAGTTCATGAGTTACGCCAACACGATAAGGATGCAAATGTAACTTCATCGTAGCTCTGAAAACAATAGTTAATGTTAGCCCAGCTTGCGACGATAATGTTCAAAGCGATGTTTTAGTTGATTGAGTCAAACGATTTTTCAAATCTTCGAGAACTTCCGCGGTTAACTTTGTTGGCTGGCAAGGTGGTTTCTTATCGAGTACACTCCCAATTCTACGGAATTTATTTATCACACCCAATAATGACAATTTATTCGAAACGGCAGAACGGGTAAATTTCAACTGAAACTTATTTTGCACACATTTGTAAGATTTACTCGCTATGTAAGTCTCTACAATAAACACGCGTTCTTCCTTGGAAAAAAACCATTGCTGACACAATATAAGGAAACGACTGCTGTCACCACACTAATGCTTGACTGGAACATTTTAACTGTCTTAGGTAGTTGGCCTTGAAGTACACTGTTGCCAACATACCGATTGGGGGACAGTAAATTTACCGATGTATTACTTCTATCTTCTTATAATCAGGGTTGCGTCCTTAATAAACCACTCGTTATAAACGAAACTTTCAAATAAATGAATAATAATTATGTGATAAAACTATTTTATTATAGTGTTTTCACTAAGTACCGTTAGCAAAGGACAAAGAAACACTTAAATTGCAAACGTTATGTAACACTTCCTACACGTACCGACATTATTGTTTTACAAATAAAATAAAATATACTATTTCAAACGGTGAGGAAACAGAATAATGAGGAAAAATATAGGTGACCTTTTTGAAATAGGACAAAACTTCTTATCTTGAACAGTGGGAGACATCATAGACTCAGTTAGAATTGAAAGCATGCGAGTACAATAATACAATACCCGATGTATTGTATTTTACAGTAAGGTTATATTATAAACTACATGAACTCTATCTTATTCTTGTTATATTAAAGCACATTTTTCTCTCGAATAATTCTTTGCCAATTTTGTACCCCTCCACTTACTGTATGTTTTTAATAATAGTTATTTAACAATTTCAGTGTTTTATGAGATTGCACAATATCAGACAATTCAAAAAGTTTTTTTAAAAGAATTTTTATCATTTTAGTAGATGTACAGAATTATTATCAGAAAATTTTATGAATTTTTTGTTGATAAAATCTAAGAATGATACACTATTTATTATAAAATAAAACAGTTTAAATTTAGACATTAGTTCACTTTGTATCTTATAGATAAAAAATGTCATTTTCTCATGTTTCAACTATTTAAATCTCAAATCACAAATTGTACACCAAGCGGGTAAGTTGTTTTTAATTCATAATGAGCCAAGAGGCTGTTTGAACCTTTAGAGGCTTTACTAAGAAAAACGAGAAGTGAGATGGTTTACTATTGCCTTCCTCACTGAGTGAAAAAGTATGCTTATCAGAATGGCAGGCTCTCTGAAAAGCACCCACTTTCCACCCTGAAAATGACATCTTCACTTCATTCACCACAGGGTCTGGCTGTATAGTAAAATTCATCACTCTCAGAGAAGACAACTTTGACTAGTGCCTTTTACACCTCTACCTCTTCTGTTCTTAAATAGTTCAATCATATTCAAATTGTTGTTTCGGTTAACAGCCAAAAGAATTATTATCAGAAAATGTTATGGATTTTTTTTGTTGATTAAATCTAATTCAAAATGTATTATTTGAATGTACATTAACTAAAAAGTAAGCTAGAAATAAAATGCTATGAAATATTTTATAATGATCTAAATGTGCTTTTCATATAAAAAAGAAATAAAACAACGTAGTGAGAAACATTTAAAAAAGTTGGACCATCAAAATCCTTTTACAATCAACCTCCTCGACAACGGTGAAGATACTCACTGGCTAAAACGTTTCAAAACATTGGAATTACCTTTACAATTCTATTAATCATCATCATTATCATCTTCACCATGATCATGTGCATCTTTAGCTTCAACTGCTTCATATTTCAAAATATTAATGCACAGTTCAAATTCAAGTTTCTTATTCATAGTTTAGTCTATTTTTGAAACACACTACTGTATATATTTTATATTTTCATTCTAAGAACGTTATTATTCAGACTTTTATTGTCTTTGCGTAAAGTTTGTATTTCCATTTTAAAAAAACATGATTGCAAAAGAATTAACATTTGGTTTAGAATAAAACATATATTACAAGACTGGCAGATCTGGATGTATGGTTGGCAGATTTATGGTACTGCAAAGCCATCAATCATTTCACGAATAAATTCCAAAATAAGTTCTTGCGACTCATTACTAATTACCCAAGATGTATTCAATGGAACACAATTCGATGACTTGGGACAACGATGCTCGTTACGACAACGATACATTTCTAAAATATTGTACCGCAGGTTAGACAGACTTTAAAATCATAATAATCCTTTAATACGCAACATAAAATCAAAATGACCCCTTAATATGCAACATAAAATAATAATAATCCCTTAATATGCAACATAAAATAAAAATAATTCCTTATTATGCAACATGAAATCATGATAATCCCTTAATATGCAACATAAAATCATAATAATTCCTTAGTATGCAACATGAAATCGTAATAATCTCTTAATATACAACTTGAAATCATAATAACCCCTTAATATTCAACATAAAATCATAATAACACCTTAATATGCGATATAAAATTAAAATACTTCCTTAATATGCAACATGAAATCATAATAACCCCTTAAAATGCAACATAAAATCGTAATAATCCTTTAATATGCAACATAAAATCAAAATAACCCCTTAATATGCAACATAAAATCATAATTATCTCTTAATATGCAACATAAAATTAAAATAATTCCTTAATATGCATTATAAAATCATAATAATTCCCTTAATATGCAACATGAATTCTCTCGACTTACCAAGAGGACTGGGTGGTGTCCTTCTCAAAGCAATTAACGCGTTTTTTTTAAATTAGTACATACTGAAAACATTTTAATGGTTTTGCATTTGTACAGTTTCAAAATAAAATAAAATAAGTTAACATAACAAAAATAGATCCGTTATGATAAATAAATAAAATAACATAAAAAGTAAATTAAAATCAGATAAAAATATAAATGACGAAGGTAATTATATTACTTTAAATGCTTTTAAAATCAAGAATATAAATCTTGAAGAAAAAAACAATTAAAATTATTACAATATTTTATTGTTGTTGGTGCAAAACTATGTAATAAAATAATCAGAGAATGTGCGTGAGATTTTAATTAAAAAGAAAAGAATGAGTAGGTGGTAAAATTGAAGCGAGAGAAAACTCTAAACAAGCGTGTAAAGAAAATCCTTGATCTGATAATTTATCTTAAATAATTTGTGATAAAGAAATAATAATAATAATAATTTGAATTTTGTCATAAAAAATCGTAACCTTACATACGTACGTAGAAGCGAATAGGCAACAAGGGGTAAAACAAAAGACCTCGTAAAATTTAATCCTTATGAAATATAATTATGTAATATTGCGGAGCCGTATCGTTGCTTATGCCTTGTTACATATTAAAGAGAAGGGTTTTTGTGAGAAGGATGGGGGTGTTACGCGGGGGAAACAGAAATTGAGATTGCGATGTTGTGTGTTGTGCAGTGTATGTTTACTACCCCTAAACCACCACCCTTGGCCCATTCTAATCCTTATTTTATAACCCAAAACCTCCCTTTTGTTTTACTAATAAAAATACCATTGCTTGTAAGAGGGACGATGGGTTTATTTATATGCGTGCTAGAGTATGCGCGTATGTAAGTTTATAATTTTGTACGTATATATTTATAAGCTTATTGTTTTTCAGCAGTGAACCTTGTTGTAATTTGGGGACACGTTATTTTTTAATTATAATATTTAATTTATATTTCTTTAATAATTTATAGTTTTATTTCATCACTTTTTACTTTATCTAGATTATCTTTTAATCGAACAAACTTTTTATAATGAATTTTTTAAACATGTACCATCATTACAGCATCATCTTGATAGATAGACTATATTATTATAGGGTGCCAACGAAAAATACACTGCGGTGTTAAGAATATGTTAGAATACGAGGTATGGCTATTAAATAACGAGACTGACGTTATAAAAATTTTTTATTTTATTTTATACATAATCACTTATTGTTATCTTCAATATACACTCCTTCTTTACCCCTACAAAGCGCTATGGGAATTTTCCATTGTTGGAAACAGTGCTGGAAGTCATCTTCTGTCAGCTCCTTCAGGACACGTGCCGCTCAAAAATGTTTAAAATGAAGCTCGCAAAAATGTTTGTACTGACATTTTGTACGCGATTGAAAATGACTCAAATTTTTTGGAAACGATAATAACATGTGATGAAACGTGGTTATTTACTTATGATCCGAAAACGAAGCGCCAATAAAATTCATGCACTGGAAGAGCCGAACTTCACCGAGAGCCAAAAAAGTTCGAATGAGCAAGTCAAAATTTAAAGCAATGATGATTGTTTTTTTTTATATTCATGGGATTGTGTACCCTCACTGGGTTCCTGAAGGTCAAAATTTTTGCTGGTTGTTTTTATACAGTTGCAAAATAAATAAAGAAAAATTACTGATCAATATTGACGTAGTAACTATATAAACAATTAAAACGTAAAACAATTGTATTAACCAATTGGTTATAAGTTCGTTAACCCATATTAACGAACCAGATAATAAGATAAGATTTATATTATTAGATGTAACTAACGAAAGTACTACGGAGTCTTTTCATTCTTGCATTCAATTCATTTGTTTAACTAAGCTTGTAGAATGCCTATAACGGGCAGGTGGAGTGTTAAATTAATTGTAATCGATCTGTTGGCTCCGAAAAACACCCAATTTCCATGCTGCAAATGACACCTTCACTTCATTCACCACAGGTTCTGGCTGTAAAGTGAAATTTATTACTCTCTGAGAAGATAACTGTGACTAATGTCTTTTACACCTCTACCTCTTCTGTTCATAAATAGTTCAGTGATATATTTAGCTCCCTATGTAATAAGAAACATTACTATATTTTGTAGTACTGGAACCAACAGATCGAGTGCAATTTATTTAACTATCCACCTGTCCGTTATTGGCAAATATTTCTTAATAGCTATAGTCACTTGAGTCACAAGTTTGCAAAGTCTGTTGCACAACTGTTCAATTTCAGTACGACAAACATAACAACTTATACTAAATCCAGAGCATACACAGTATATCGCAGAACCTTTGGTAGGTTAACTGTACGAATATAACTGTTTGTTACCGTAAACAGAAATGTCGTAAACGTGGTCGAACTATTCACAGTGCTAAACGAAATCTAATATGCAATGTAGTAAAATGTTGTGAAGTTGAAGCTAAACAAAAATGCCTATCTGTGCCTTTTAACAAAAGCCGTCAGCGAGCGGCTAACTACTGTGATGTTTCCCTTTCTACAATTCGAAAAATAAAGAAGGAAATTAAACACGTGAAGAAACTATTCTTCACCAGTTTTGTTGACACCTGGTAATAAACGGAAACGGTTAGGGAGATAATAGTGAGACTGATAGCGAAGACGCTATCAGTCTCGTAGCATTCAGCATTCATTAGCATTCGTCGAAAATTTTGTTCCAATGGAATAAGTAGCTGATAATAATTACAGTAAATCAAACATTTCTAGTTATGTAATTAAGCTATACGCAATATTATAGGTCACATTTATTTCTTATAAGGTTTATGAAGAAAACATTTTCTCTGAATAAATCACAGGTTACAAAATGTATGTAGGAACTGCACAGTAGTAAAATGTGTGAGTAGTGTCTCACTGTTAAGGTTGGCAGCACTACAAATTTTCACTTCCTTTCCTCACAGTCCATCCATACGCAAAAAGCAATCTCGTGATTTAAGTATCTATACCTCAAATTTCAACTATAAATTATTTTACATGACAATAAAGTTTATTTATTTGTATGTTGACGTTTTATCAAATCATTAAATTAGTATCTATTTGTTCTACTTACGAGGTAGATCATGTAAAACTAAAAAAAAAACGAGAAAATTAGTAAAACCTGGAATCTAAAATTAAAATTGTTCCAGGAAATAAAACTAACTTTATATTGTTGACAGTTTTTAGAAGGTAAAACAAGTTTAATAAATGATATTAAGGAATGTAATGAACGTCTTTAATAAATAAAAGGTAAGATACCCGACTAAACAGAAATACAATTTACAACATTAAGGGATAATTAGCTCATTAATTACTGAGCTGTGTTTATCATAGCGTTATGCGTCTCACTGTTTATATTTATAACTATAATAATTAATCATATTACGTCATACAGTTATTTCCCTGAAGGGCGCGCTAGTCTCATCCATTTACATTATAGACTAAGTAGGTGGATAATTTTGAGTTTTCTGTGGGTGTTTTAATATATTTATTATAACAGTTAAGGGGTGTGATTTATTGTAAGAACGGGGGCGATGCAAGGAAATATTATCATTATTCATTTAATCTGTTTAAAGAAACTTTGTAAATATTTTTCTTAACCCCTAAAGGAAAACAAAATTATGTTAAGTATTTGCAATGTATATAAGGTGTAATTCCCTATTTGTTTATTTTTTACTTTCTCTTGCCTGTATGAATATATACGAAGGAAAATATTGTTTTTATGTCGATTTTTCCAAATCGAGTTTACACCGGATCTACACGTTTTCAGACCCCCTGAACCCAAAAAACATGTTTTTAGCGGTTGGTCTATGTGTGTATGTGTGTGTGTATGTGTGTGTGTGCGTGTGTGTGTTTGTGTGTGTGTGTGTGTGTGTGCGTGTGTGTGTGTGTGTGTGTGTGTGTGTGTGTTTGTGAACAGAATATCTCAAGAACGGAACCACGTACGAACTGAAATGTACAACTTAAGTTAGACACCACTGCCGGACCCAACACGAACATTTTCATTAAAATCGGTCAAACGGAAGTAGTAGTTTATTCGTGTCATTTTTTCACTTTTTTGCGATTTTCTCAAAAACGGGTCACACAATTTTTTTTAAAAATCGCCTCGTTTACTAAATGTTTTATGCTTTACATGATAGGATAGGCGCCATGTTTGCTGAAATTCTTGAAGAGCCTGTTTTCACGTAAAAAGTTGGGTTTTTTCAAGATTGCGGCTTTAATATGAATTATAGCGTAAAAACGTATATAATAAAAGTTGTAGAGAATTAAAAGTACTACAACTTTTATTTTAACTATTGTTTTGTATAACGCTTAGTTTAGCGATAATTACCGATTTTCTGTTTTTTTTCTCACGAAATAGTGTAAAAAAATTGATTTTTAAACAATTTTAGCCTTAGTATGCATATTACGACAAAAATGTATAAAATCAAAATTATAGGAAATTAAACGATCTACATTTTTTATTGATATCATATTCTCTACAAAGCCTAGTTTAGCATGATATAGTGATTTTCCGTATTTTTAAGCCAAACTGAGGTTAATTTTCATTTTGTGTCTTTCACTCATGATAAAAATATGGTTATGTTTTTGGAGGTTAGTTTTTTAATTTCTAATGTTTTATTATTAATGTTAGGTTATATTGATAATTATTTTGCCAAGGAAAGACGCAACTTTCTGTAGAGCAACCATAAAAAGTTTGCTTAATGATAGTCGCTATATAATATTCCTTTTGGTATGTACAAATAAGTTAAAAAAACTCCCAAACGCAGGATTACTATAAATTAGCTTAGTATTTTTATTGTAAAAAATAGATTGGTATCCAATGAAGTATAGAAAACTTCAAGTGTAGAAGAACAATAATTCTCGTCTTCATTAATTAACGAAATATAAACATATTATTTTGAAATTATAATATCAAAAAGAAAAAAGTAAAAGGCAAAAGGCAAAAGAAATTAAGAACGATTTTTCAGAAAGAAAAGACACAGAAAACTTAACGAGAAAGTATAAAAAGGGCAAAAAATTTAAATAAGTATTTGTATTTTCTTTCAAATATTAATGTAGTTCATTACTGTTTAAAATATCGTGTTCTAATTTGAAATATATTTAAGTTTTGTATTTTCTTAAAGAGGATTTTCTTTTGATTTTCATTTAACTTTTTCCTTTGTAGATGATTTATAAAGACGATGCATTTAAGTAATATAAAAAGGAATCACAAAATTTAAATTCATAATAATTTATCGATCTACAAATTTTAATATATAAATTTTAAAAGAAATATCAATTATTATAATAACAATCTCTTAAAAAAATTAATTTCGGTTTTATGTGTAGGTGTTCACAATCATTCATACAATGTAATTTTTTTGGGAAAGTCTTTCCTTTTGTGAAAAATCAATAGTAAAAGCGTGAAAACCCAGATAACGTAATTCGTTTATTCAAATGATTTTTACAATTGGATGTTTACAAAAGTACTTTTGTTAAAAATTCATTTCACATAAAAGTTCTTTCAGTTCACATAATTTATTAAAGCCTATGTATAATATATATTTTGAATCTAATCCCATATATAAACACCCAACGGTAATAAAAATTCAACGACAAAAAATAAGCTGCTGATGAAACGAATTTTCGATATAAATACAAAATTAAATTACTATTTAATTCCTATCATAATAATCGGATAAATAAAATATTGTGTAGTAACAAAACAATTATACGAGATTAAAACTTGATCACCGTAAAAGTTCATCTAAAGTTCATGGTGAAATTTCACCTTGATTTGATAAAAAATTTAAAATTTTGAATGTCGATTATAAAACAAATTAATTAATTATTTAGATGACTTAACACTGTTTGTTTCATTAATATTGAAAACAGGTTAATCTTTAAATTGATATTTTCGGGGTATAATTTTATCAGATCCCAAAAATTTAACACCATATATCCAGAATAATAGGGCCCAGCTAAGAAATGAGGACATAAAACGAAACTGGATGTTTATAACGTGAATGGAAAGATTTAATGAAATTTTTGTACAGTCTTACATACCATAATTTCAATGCACTGAGTTAATATTACAGTAATTTTTTTGTTATTCCTAATTTGTGTACCTACGTTGCAATCTGTTCAATTTAGAACAATAAGGAACCCCATGACCCAATGAGATGAGGATGATGTGTATGACGTGTACAAGAGGTGTACTCTTGTACAGACTCAGGCCGACCATTCCTGAGAGAGTATGGTTAATTAAACCCCAACCATCTAATTACACCGGTAACCACTGTTTAGTATTCAAATCCGTAACAAAAGTAACTACCTTTACTAGGATTTGAACCAAGAACCTTCGTCTCCGAAAATCAGCTGTTAAACAACTGATTTTGCCGACGACTTTATCTCTAGACCAACTCGGTTGGTTACAGTAAAATAATGGGTTTAAATATTTAAATAAAATATTTGCCTGTCACTTGACAGGCGACAAACTTCAAAGCATCATCTGTGTACGAAACGTTTAGAACTTAAACGCCGCCAGAAGGTACTCTTCTGCTTATATAACCCTCGATCAAGAATGAATCAAGATTGAACTTCACTCCAAGATTTTAATATACAAATCCCTATTAACACCAATCCTGGACTTATGGTGCCCAGCTCTTTGGAATAGCGGCAGAGAGTAATTTAAAGTCGATCCAGGCCTTTCAATCAAAATTCTTAAGACTTGCTTCTGGCGCTCCTTTTTATGTAAGTAATAAAACCATCCACGATGATTTAAAAATTGCTACAGTAAAGGAGCTAACCGCGTCCTTGTATGGTACATTTCATGAAAGACTAGATGACCATCCAAACCAACTAGTCCGTGATCTAGCTTCAAGGAACTTTCCAACTCTGCGTCGTTTAAAGCGAAAATGGAGTAGAAACCTCTTGGTCTGAATAACGGGCAATACCCGAAGTTTTAAACGGAAAATGTATCAATGGGTACCTCTTCTCCTTAACTCGTTCAGGACGGACGCCGCCTAAAGGCGGCAAATCGAGGTTCATTCCAGAGACTAATGCCGCCTTAAGGCGGCATATACAATACCACATTTCTATAGCTTTTGTTAAATCGCCGGTGTACTGGCAGTGTTAGTAAAGGTTGTTCAGGGGTTCAGATCTATCTTACGAGCGCAACTGTGAAGATCGTCTTTCGTTACCAACTGCCGGGAATTTTTGAACGAATTTTAAAAGTATAGTCTATTCAGACGTCCTAGTACCGTGTAATTTTACTTTTTTATTTAATTATATCATTTATTCTACGAATTTCTTTTTTTCCAGTGATTTCTCTTTACAAATAAAAGGTAAGAATAATACATTTTTACGTAAAAATAGTTTAATTATTACTCAAAAGAAATTTCTGTTACTTTCTGAACTCCCGATTTCTATGCACATATATGCATTATATAATGTAATATTATATTAAAATGTATTATTTACATTATAAAAAATTTTAATTTTACATTTTAAATATAATGAATTAAATATTTTTTATTATGATACATAATTATTGTATTTTATTATTTTACACATAAAAATAATTTTTAATTAACTTACAAGTATAAATTTTTTTAATAATTAAAAAGTTACCTAATTTCAAATATAAATCTTGTAGAAACAACAAACGCGTATAATACCGTACTATTTTGAGCCTGTGAGTAGTTGAGCAAATAAGTAAGATCGCTTTTGTGGCTTGATGCCGGTGTGGTATATTATCACTGTAAGCGTAGCGTAGTAAGGTTAGCGTAGCGAAGCACCCGTGATTCTAGCCGCCGTGCTGAATGAGTTTTAAAGTGAAATTCCTCACCGCCATTTAAATATCAAATAGGGAAGTTGTGCAGCTCATTGTACAGTATCGTAATAAATAATTAAAGACAAAAAAGTAAATATTTATTTTCCATTTAAATAGACAAAAAGTTACAATTTTCAAAAGTGGTAAATTCAAAAAAAAATTCTTATCTTCCTAACAATGTATGTAAAAATTCTACAATTCAGTGGGTGTAGAATAGCTTGAAAAGTAACCACAAGAAAATTAGACAGGATAACTCTAATAGTTTTTGAGAAAATGCTTCTTACATTAACATTACGGAGATATGCATTCCGGATCCCGTCAAACATAGTAAACAGATGATTTTTTTTTTCTTTTTTTTAACGTCCGACTGTTTTGCAAATACTGCTAATGCAGACGGTGAAGGATGAAATCATTTTTGTAACGTATGAAAATATGCCGTGCCTGAATGGGATTCGAACCCGCATGATGAGAGGCGAGTACGTTACCAACTACGCCAATGCGGCCGGCATTGATGACTTGAGTGACTTGAAAGAGATGACTTGAAACTGATAATAGTATATAACTGGACAAGAATGATGCAGAATAGGATATGGTGAAGACAAAAAAAGACAGGCCTATATCCAACGCTGGATACTGACAGGATATTGAAGAAGAACAAAATAACATAATTTTCCATTATTTTCAGTCTTTCCTGTATCAATAACTTACATACTTTTAACACTTCCAGGACGGCACCCGTATACGACACGGGCGCCTATTTCACTTGGTTTTATATCCGTTAGCTCTTATCGTATACGAATTGCTGTCTATGCTGTCATTTAATTTAGTTCATTCTGAATCTAATAGAGTCCTAATGCTGTCAGATTATCCAATATATCGACTTTTACAGCATCGATGTTATCGAGCGTGAGCAAGCGATCAGCCGGTACTTCCGCGCATTTTTATGGTTATTAGTTCATTATTATAATACTCAGTTTTTAAAAATTTTACTTAAGAAATAAATAAGTAAATTGGAAATTAAAAATAGGTAATTAGTTTGTAAGAATTTAACTCATATATTGATTTTATTTTTCTTATACGTATATTATCATTATACGGTGAAAAAAAATTTAAATTCAAGAAAACATACCTTTCTTCAGTCAAACATTTTTATCATTATAATGTAAGAAATCCTAATCTTAATATGAAAAGTAATCTACTAATTATGATCTTTAATTTTTAATCTTTACTTTTTGAACTTATGACCAATGGTTGATTTGTTACAATTTTTTAAAACCCCCGAAAAATGGCATTCCACGGGCAAAACTACAAAAAAAGTGTCTTCAAAGTGTTAAAGTTTTCTTATTGGTTAAAAGAAACAACGTAGTGCATCATCCTCAATGAAAACGCAATGCCATTTAAATTTTGTCTGTTCATAATAATTTTATATTTTTCTTTTAGATGATTGTATAAAAACTGTTTTATAGTTAAAAAATATGAATCACTCATTTTTCCTGGTTATGAATCTTTTTATTGCTTTTGTTATTTTTAGTACGAGTGCTTTTTATTAAATTTGTATATGGATATTAAAATAAGTAAAGTTTTCTTGTAGTTTTTTCATAAAACTTTTATTTTCTTTTAAATATTCTTGGTTTTTCCAATTTTCTTCTAGTGTACTCATATTACTGTATATTTTTATAACCGTTTTATTTTATGTTTACATAATAGTGTTATAAAATACTGCACAGTGTTTCTAGAAATGCAAATATTGTAACTAAGCGGGTTATTTTATATTCCATGCACTAGGCATAGTTCTAAACATCATTTATATTCATAAAAGTTAATACATATATTTTTAGTGTGTTTAAAGTTGCATCAACTGGTTTGTCACGAGTGACTACAGATTTAAATAAATTATCGATAAACTGGCTTCACTTTCTTGCTAAACTTAAGCCAAAACTACATTCTACGGTGGTTTTATCATACTTTATAATTTTATTCATTACGAGTTATGCATGCACTGTTATTTAATCCATTACAGCTCTTTTACAAAGTATCTATTTCAACACATACATTTTGATTTAAACAATCATGCAGATACGCAAATACGATTGTATCAGGTGATGGCGGTTCCTACCCTGTTGTATGGCTCAGAGGCTTGGGTATTGACGCAACGGAAAAACGATTTTTAAAAGTCATTCTTGTTATTCATATTAAGAATTTTTATTTTTGATTTAATTTCTTTTATCGTAAGTGGTTTGTTCAAATTAAAAAAAAATTGTTTCAACTTAGTAATAGATTTCTACTTAGTACTCTTTCATCCAAATCTCTTACTCGACTTAATATTATGTTTAATGTATAGAGAGTGATTCATGAAGTTTTATTGGCGCTTTCTGAGTTCACTCTACAGGCCAAAAGGAAGAAGAATTTGATATAAATATACTTCATTAAACGCTTTGTTAGCGAGTTACGGCTAGCGAAAGATTTCGTCCGGAACTTAGTACCCTTAGTGAAGGACTTGCTGAAATTCTAAGAAGGTAAATTGAGAGGGAAATTCAAACGTTTTTTATGGTTTTTAACCTAAAAATCTGAATGAAACCGGTCCCTGAACTGTATACCTCTTGGTTTTTTTTAGACATTCGACGTAAACCAGAAACAACTGTGCCTAAAACATGTATTTTTAGATTTGAACTACAATATCGTTTTTAAATGTTTAATAAGTACTTAAAAGTTAAAATAAAACTTGAACAAAATTTTACTCTAAACAAATTGCTTCCAATTTCTTCAGAATTAAATTTCATACAAGTTCTGTTTTAACTTTTACGTTTACGCCAAACCCTGTGGTGAATGAAGTAAAGGTGTAATTTACAGGGTGGAAAGTAGATGTTTTTTACAGGGCCTGGCATACTGATAAGCATACTTTTTTCTACTTAGTGAGGAAGGCATTGGTAAACCACCTTGCTTCTAGTTTTACTTAGTAAAGGACACTACCGGTTCAAATCAGCCTTTCGGCTGATGAAAAACAATATACTACATAGATTTTACAATATTGTACCATTAAGGGGTTGGTTATGCAAAAAGGAATACATATAAAGTTAACTTAATACAGAACGTTTACTCTAAGTACTAAGAAATTCAGTACGCTTAATAGCCTATACAATTTCTGGCTGGGTATGCAATAAGCAATACTTGTGAACTTGTATAGCTAGCCTATGAAACATAGCGTGGCTATCTTATAGCATTTATATTTTCAGCATTTTATAGCATATTTTTATAGCGTTTTGTACAATATTTATATAACATTTTTATAAATCATAGCATTTTATAGTTGACTCGTCGCTAAGTCAGCTGATTTTCGGGGATCCCAAAATCCTAGGGAAGGTGTTTATTTTTATACGGATTTAATGCGTATACAATGGAATGGTCGGTCTGAGTCTGTACAAGTCTACACCATATTTACACGGCATACATCTCAACAGATCATAGAGCAGCTATTGCGCTTAATTTTGTACATAAGGGGTCGCGTATTGAAGCAAATTCTTCGTGACGGGCAGTTAGCGTACAGTTGTTACTAGGTTTGAGTATTAATTAATAATTTTCATGTAAATGGCCAAATTTATTTTAAGTTAGGTTTCATTTAAGTATAAGTTAAATTTTAGAACAGTTTTTATAAAGTTTATTATTAAGTTAAGTAGTTTAGTGTAATTCCTAGTTGTTAAAACTGTAATAAATTATGTAAGTAATTAATTTGTAAATAAATATTTGTTATAAAAATTTCAAAAGAATACTTGTTATTTATGAATAACCCGATCCTGAATGAGATACGTTACGATATGTTTTTCAAAGATATATATCATCTCTGTTTATTTATTTATTTTTTAATTTATTTAACGTCGCATCAACTGCAACGGTCATTAGCGATGACGTTGGGGTGGAACTTTATGCGATGTAGGATGAAATGATTTTTGTAACGTATAAAAATATGCCGTGCCTGAGTGGGATTCGAACCCAGGACCACATGATGAGATTTATTATTCATTTATTTATTTATTAGTTTTATTATTATTTATAATATTATTTATTATTTATTTATTTGTTTACCTATATATTTGTATATTTATAACTGTAAATAATTCACAACCAGTAAGTTTGATAAAGACAATGAAAAATGACTTACGGGGAACAATATTCAACAGTAAAACTTGCGTGGGATACATGTAAATGTATGTAACTCATGTCATATCTGTAATCCGATGTATAGAAAAGACAACTTCGCAGGTTTTGAAATAAGTTTCATAAACTGAGGCCAAGTATAAGTTGGTTTCTGTTTACGGTAAGTTTACGTTTAAAGCGCCTTTATATGCGATGTTTCCTGGAATTTTTTTTTAATATTAATGATTCATACTACAGTAACAAAAAAAATGTTTATTAGGTATTACCATGATGAAATTATTAAAAGAACAGATATAATAAAATTTAAATTGAATTAATTACTTAAAAATTGATTATATTTAATGTTTGTAATAGTACTGAAAATTGTTTACTTTATCATTTAAAATTAAATACAAAGAGCGAAAGCGTGTACCACCATAAATGTACAAAATACTTTTTTCAAGAAAATTAAAAACGGAAAGAAGCATTCTATTAAAATTAGGAAAACGAGAAGGACTACTCTATATACATCAAAAACTTAATGAAGTTATGAAATACTTAAAAATACTTTTTTTAAATTCAAGTTTTTTTTGGAAATAATTAGAATGAAAATGTAATATTACAATTATTTTAGATAATAATTTAAATTATTATTTTAAGTACAACCTTCTCTAAAGTTCGTTTACTTTTAATTAGGTATACATTGTTATAAAATTTATAATTTAATTTAAATTCCTTCAGCATAATGTAACACAAAAGGTTGAAGTTCATTAAAATTCTAAATTTAACGCCAACTTGAGAGAGACATAGAAATTAATTTCTTATTTTACATGGTGGTTTCTAAATATGTAATATATTTTTATTAATACAGGTAAATATTTGAAGAAAATTTTTCAATTCAATTTTCTGATATTTTTAAAAAGGTAAAATTTAAAATATTTAATAATATAATTCAAAAGTTTTAAATGTAATATTTATAATTTAATGATCCTAGTTAAAATTTAAATATAATTTGAAATAACTTCAGTTTTTTATCAAGAATTTATTACTAGCCTACTAAATATTGTGGGCTAAATTTTTGAATAGTAAAATTTTGAAGTAGGCCTAATTATTAAGTATTTTATTATACCTCGACTTCAAGGGCTCATAGTTTTTTTACAAAACAAAATTAATATTTAAATAAATAAATATTTTGAGAAATTATTGACTGCATGCGTAATATAACAATTTTAGAATCTTTCAATATTACTGCGATCGAAATAAAAATAAATCTACTGTACGAAATGTAAACAAAATTTATTGTGAAAAGCAGACAAAAATTATTTACGTAAGTGTAACAGTTACTTGTGAAAACAAAATTCAAAGAGATTTTAACTTTGTGTAAGTGTTGATCTACAAATTTAAGAGTTTACTCTGGCTAAAAATTTAAATTTCTTATTTACATTTTCCGTAGACTGAACATTACCATAACAAGTCTCATTAACTCTCTTGAAATGCTACGCTTTCAAAATTACTATCATTATTTTACATTAGCTTCCATGTTAATATAAAAATTAATTTACCGAAAAACTATTTGCTTATAATTTTTCTAGATAACGGTACAATAAGATAATCGAAATTATTTATTAGTTTACTAATTCAAATTCTTTATGTAAACTCATTCCAATTTGTCCCCGTCTTGTCAATTTTACCTAAATTATTTGAGATACCTCTTTTCAAAAAATTATTCTTTTCCTGAAGCAAAACGAACTAATTTCAAATTATCAATTCGGATTTTGCGTGGGTCATAGTACCATCGAACAAATTCACAGTCATTCCCAATATTCAAAAAGCCTTGCAAGAAAACATTTTGTTAAACTACTCGGTTTTACTTCAACAATGCACTTGATGAATTATGGCATTTAGCGTTCCTTGTTAAAGTCAATCAACGATTGCCATCGATTACTCATCAAATTTTTAATATTGATAAATCTTTCTTAATTGATTAGATAACTATTATAGATATTAGATGGTTAAATGTAATTATGATGATCTCAAATTGTTCCCTATTCAACCAGGAGTTCCTCAAGGGAGTATCTTAGTATCTTATCTTATGTATCTTATCTCTGTTTTATTTCTTGTAATATTTCTGGTTTACTTTGCCTTCCTCACAGAGTATAAACATAGTCTATGCTTATCAGCATGCAAGGCTTTCCGAAAAGCATTTACTTTTCACCCTGAAAATGACACCTTCTTTTCATTCACCACGGGGCCTGGCTGTGTAGTGAAATTCATTACTCTCAGTGGAGATAACTCTGACTAGTGTCTTTTATACCTCTACCTGTTGTGTTCTTAAATAGTTCAGTCATATAATTGGCTGACCACGTGATAAGATACCGAACTATTTTTTGTAGCCCTGGAACTAGCAGATTGAGTGCAAATAGTTTAACATTCCACCTGTCTGTTATGGGCATATACTTATGTTATACTCACTAATAAAGCCATCGATGTTTGATATGTGCGATGTTTGCAGTATAGATATTTAAAAAAAAATATTTATAAAACATTTATAAACAAATTTATAACTCTATGACGTAATGACTAACGCGCTAGTATTCAAAGCGGAAGGACCTGGGTTCGATTACCGACTAGGTTCTTTAAATTTTAACACGTTAAAACTCACTGTTACATTACTGAAACTCATTTTAATCACTAATGAGCAAGCTGTTGAAGCAATTTTAAATAAACTAAAATAATTATAGAAAATATTTTCACTTTTATATGTAATTTTTTTTTGGAATGGTAAGTAGGAGAACCGTAATATTTTTTCATTTTTTATCAAAGCCATTTCAAAATTTATTTAATATTATTTTGGAGAAATAACTACTTACATTATTGACTGCATTAACTACAACTGATTTAATAACAAAAATATACAACAAACTTGTTTATTTAAGATTTTAATTTAAAAATTTAATTGGTTTATAATAATAATAATGGGCAAAAGAATAAGTAAAACGTAAATTTGAATGAATTTATAAATTAATAAAGTTACAGTTAAGATATTTTCTCGTTGTAATCTCTTTATTAGTATTAAATAATAAGTTGGTGTTTCCACAACGTATGATTTGCAAAATATATTGCCAGTAATTACTGTACTAAATATGCGTAAATATTTGCAGCGGTAGTGTGTAATTACCCCATAAATTATTAATACTTTTGCTCTTTTGTTATCTTTGAATAAAATACATAACTTAAACACATAGTGAAATATAAACAGCGAGGGGTAGATTAAATGTAAAATATTTAATAAAAATAACATGTAATTTTATTTAAAGTAACAATGTTTAATTTTAACATTTGATTTCATTCCACATTATTTATTAAAATTTACTACTATGCAGCTCTGTAAAATTAGTCAATATTTTTAAAGCTTTTTTTTGTTGTATTAATGTCATCAGCTGAAAGGCTGGTTTGAACCTCTAGAGGCTTTACTGAGTAAAACGAGGAGTGAGGTGGTTTATCATTGTCTTGCTCACTGATTAGAAAAGTATGCTTATTAGCATGTCAGGCCCTCTGAACCGCATCTACTTTGCAACCTTCAAAATGACATCTTCACTTCATTAACAAAAGGGTTTGACTGTATAATGAAATTCATTTTCTTAGATGAGATAACACTAACTTATTTATTTTACACCTCTACCTCTTCTGTTCTTAAATGGTTCAGTCAATTGGTTGACCATGTGATAAGAAACAGAATTATTTTTATGTAGCTCTGGAACTAGCAGAACGAGTGCAAATAATTTAACACTCCTCCTGCCTGTTATGGGTAAAAAACTTTTTTATATTACTTAAAATTTTTGAGGAGAACCCCCTTTTAAATGTTAAAAAATTAGATGTTAAATGAATCAAAATAAATAATGACAATGTTTAAATAATTTTATTTAATATCTATAGACAAGACTAAATTAGTTTAATTTGTGTTTACAGGGAACAAGTAAGATGACCAGTAAATTTATTGCAGATCGATGTTCTATCTTCTGTGGAGCAGATGATTGCAAAACAGTACAGACCAAGGATTAGTGGGTTGTTATTGTTTTATAATTTTTATTTAAATTGCAAGTTTTGCTTTACCTTTAACAAGCAAAACGTATTCAAGCAATACAAAACAAAATACTGCGTACAATAACAATATTTATCTCTATTATATCTCCAACAGCATAATGCACAACGACTTATTTTTTCCATTAAATTCAGATAATATAGTAAAAGAACTGTACAATTTATTTACTTCACTCTAAACTTTGAACACATAGAAATCCGTACAAATCTTGATAGAACTCAAAGGCCAATGGCCAAGAAACCTTCGCTAGAGAAGTGTGGTTGTTGCAGTGTGTCGGCACCAAAAGTGTACAAAAAAGTAAATAACTTTACAGTTTTAATCATTTTTTTTAATTGTTGTTTTATTAAAAGATTGTAATTGAAGTAAATAAAGTAAAAACTTTTTTTGGTATGTTTTATAAATGGTTTGCCTCATCCAAGGGACGTTAAAATTTTGTAAAATGTATGATTGAAAACATCTGAAAGAGCGTTCAAAACTGCTCTCAAAATGTTTGGTAGATAAATTTGTAGTTTAGCATTTACGGAATGCGTAGCTGATCTACAGATTTGATATCCGTAAATTGGTTTCAGCAAGAATTTATAAAAAAGTGCTTTCAGATGAGGGAGTATTTTTATCGTCAGGAAAAAAAGATTATTTAGTTATTTACGCTTGCTATCTAAACCTTACTTCACATCTACTTTAAAATGTTTTAATTAAAAATTATTTGTTTATTAAATTCTTTATAGATTTTTTAATTGAGATAAACAATCAAAGTAATTAAATTTACTTTGAATAATTATTTTAAAAGTGGAAGATAAATATTACTTGCAATGTATGTAAGTATATAATTGATTAAATGCATTAAAAATTTAAAATATTTTAAGATTTTAAAAAATTAATAAGATGGCTAGAAAATTATTTCAAATTAGATGTTACGAAAAATACTGCAATTTTGTTCTATCAAAATGTTTAATTTTAATTTACCACAAATCATGTATTAAAATCTAAAATATAACAAGGCTTAAGTAGAAATCTCTAAAAACAACTAAACAAAATGAAAAAAAAATTGTATTACTTATTGTCCTTCAGGTTTTATCAATGGTAACAGCTAACAAATCACTATAAATCTGAGTAAACCCTATAATTTGACGCTAAAATAAACAACAACAATCGACGCAGCTCCAAATATTAAAATATTTTTGTATAATATTTTAAAAAATCTTAAAATTAAAACTAACCAAGATAACACTAAATATAAAACCAAAATACTTGAATATTATGTTATTAAAAAAAAAATCATAAAGGTTTATGGGATGGATTTAAACGCTTTAATTTTGGTTCCAATGACAAGAAAAATCCTAGTGAAACTACTTTGATTGTAAAATTAATTTCAAATTGATAATGAAATCATATTCTAATTTATATTAATATTTTAAATTTTAATATTAATATAATTTATATTAAAATTTTCAAGTAGTATTATTAACTGCTGTAGTTTTTAGTTAATAATATTAACACTATGTGGTTTTTAGAAGTCTCTTCTAATTAATCTAGATAATACAGTTTATTTATTTATTTACTTATTATACAAAATTAAGATCAATAATAATTACATAAGGTTAGGTCAGTATTGTTTTGTTGGTTAAATTTTTATTTTAAAATGGTTAACTTTTAGCGACCGTCTAAAATTTGGTCATATATTTTCTATCATAACTAGCAAATAACTATTGTCATTTTTACTAAACTTTTATTAGAATTTATATATAAGATTGAATAAAATTAACTTCAGTTATTTCTTAGAAATTCTCTATGCATAAATATATGTTAAGGGTTTTTGGTAATTTGTATTAAAATTTACTATTTTACACACTTTAATTCAGTACTGTAAAAAAACTACAACAGCCCAACAATCATGCAAATTTAAAATATTTACCTATATAAAAAAATATATTTAGTAAATTAATTTCAGTTTATAAAAAATAATTTTTAATTTTTATAATTTTACTTAGTATAAAATAGTTCCACTTCTTTCAAAATAATTTAATTGGAATTGTATTTCAAATATTTTGAGTAAGGCATAGTTTAAAATCACACAAAGATTGTTGTTTGATTTTAACTCAGAATAAAAGAATTATATTAACATAAAAACAAAAATTTTATTTGTTCCTGTTTAATATTTTATTAGATACATTATATCAATCAAAATAAAATAACATTTCACAATTAATAAAACGTATTATTGTTGTCAGAATTAAAATTGACCTTGTACGAATTAAATGATAAAATTTAAATTCCAAATTATATATTTAACTATAAATTTATGAAAAATATATTATTTTGTACTCTTTAAAATCATCTATGTTGTTATTTTGATTAAATTACTAAGTTTATGTGTTGCACATTAAAATGAAAACGGATTGATCATAGTTATATTTTTAACTTAATACTTGACATATTATTTAAACGATAGCGGAAATAAAATAATTGAGAATTAACATTGTGTAAGTGTATTTATTGGTTATTAATTTAAATGACATTTATATAAAGGTGATATTTCTATCTACTATGAAATTCAGGTAATAGTTTCCCTCCTGTAGTACAAATAGAAAATAAATAAAAGTAGTTGTTCTAGATTTAATAGAACATCGTTTATTTAGACAGATTTTAAATGTATTTGTAATAAAAAATTTATTCCGTGAACACTTGTAAATAAAACTATGTGTAGTTGTTTTAGAAAGAAACTTAATTCATTAATTCAGTGTTGTGTTTAAATGGAATAAATTGTTTTGAGACGGGTCATGCAACAAGTATTTCTACGTCATGTGTATTAGGCCTTATTTAAACAGTTGTGGGGTGTAAGTGGTTGGTGAGAACAATTGAATAACTGATGTTAGTTGTTTAAGGTAATAGATAGGGTTAAGCAAATCGGATAAAATAGTCGGTAGAGGTACATTAAAGGTGAAACGCAACAAGTTTCAGCGTGTGAACGTTTGACTCTATAGCGGTATACTATATGAATAGTGAACGAACAGGTACTCACCTATCTGGGGCACGTCGAATTGCCGGTTACCACGTGGAGACCGGGTCAGGAATTGCGTCGCTAATCCCTTAGGGAGTTCGGGACCACCTCCACCTCCGCCCGGACCGCCACCGGCTCCGCTTCCGGATGATCTTTTCCTCCAGGCAGGCTGTTGAGGAGACCACCGTTCTTCTTCCTCTTCGTTTAATCGCTGCGGCCTTGCAACCAGTAAAGAACCGTCGCTGAGCCTTAACAGTGCGACGAGCAGGGTTATTCCGGCACCTATTAGGAGCAAGCTGCCGGTGCTCGCCGCCATACCAATTCGCTACTTCTAGAGGACGTTGCTCGGGCAGTTGTTGTCGTCTAGGAACACATTGATCGCGCGGTGCTAGATGGTCGCCGCTGTAGTGGAGCTGATAGCCACGTCCATGTCGGGCCTTGCCTCGCCCACGCGATCCTACTACTGTGGGGCCATACCCCGGCTGCTGCTATGCACGGAAAGGCATGCGCGTTGCCTGCCGATCGACCGGAGCCATCGATCAGCGCTAGCGACACCGCCGCACCCCAAAACTGTACGGGCGCGCGGGAGTCGGTCTCCCAAGCCAGCGCATAACCTCCTCATTGCAAACAACACACCACCTCTCTCGTTCTCACACCCTCTCTATCTCTATACTTCATTCTCTCTCACTCTTCTACGACAACAAGCGCCTGCCGACCTTCAACAGACCCACACACGCGCACGCATCACCCCCATAACACCAATACTAACACAATAAAACATAGAACACACAAACGATTGGTAAAAAGCAAGCCGCAACAGGTAACTATGGGTAACTGTGATACCTGTGCCCTATTACAACCCCCGCTATATACATGCTCCGTCAACCCCTTCCTTCCTTCCTTACATTCACAAACAAACAAGAATACCGCAACATTACCATAACACGTCCACCACATTTTAACGTATCCACCTATTAATTTGTACCTATCCTCTAATTATCAGTCCGGTTCCATATCACAGGAAACATGGTGCCCTATCCTATATCCCCACATTCTCATTTTTATACCGTCATTCAATTTCATCATTCCATTAATTAGCACATTGAATTACAATAATTTCTAGCATCTGTAAACTCCTATTTATTATCAACCGATATATTGTATGTTAATAATCTCTATAATGAATTTAGGGTTTTAAAACCTAATTTTAACTTTTTAATTATTGTAAAATTTTATTTCGATTATTGACCTAAAGTTTATTAATAAGTAAATCAAATAATAATAATAATAATTTATTTAAAAAATATATATATAATTTTAATGTGAACATTTTATACAAATTTTGTACACACATCCATTCCTATTACCACATTCATTCCAATAACAGAGGCGATAGAAATTGACATTACCAACTATGGTTAAAACAACCATGTGCCAGGATATGTAAAAATACTTTAATTCACTAATTTTTAAAACTATATACCACAAAAAATATGGTAAGTGAGCTCACCGTTAACTTTGTGTGTTACTTAGCATCACTTCCATGTTGTCCCTTCCGACATTAATTGTCCGTTTCTGCATTTATTTCTTAAATTTAATTTCATTCTTTTCAGTTATGTGTTTACGTAGGAGGTTATAAATTTTTGGGGTTAAGTGAGGGAAGTATCGTTCATACAACGCACTTCTCACTTTATCTGGAAAATGTAGGTGTTCGTTCCTTGTGTCATACTTATGATATCTATTTTGGATGTTCGGTTTACTCATATGCAGCTTTCTCAAGATCTCTCTTATAAACAGTTGCCTGAGATTCATTACTTAAAATTTCGCAAAAAGTTGATCTGACGGATAACGAGGAGGTTTTCTAAAACAAGGAGTGAGGTAGTTTACAATTGTCTCCCTCACTGAGCGGAAAAGTATTGTGACGCTTATCTCTAAGGTCCGTTTTGGGATCTAGGTAAATTAAATAATCAATACACTAAAGTTTAAAGTTTATAAGTATTTATTACAACTAAAAGATTTACAAAATAAATAATAAACTAATTATAATGAAGTAATACAATAAATAACTTAAATACGTAATTTACTTAGAACTACTTACAAACAATTACACAGAATGCACATACGCAAAAGTTATACACAATCCATATACACATTAAGACATAATAACAATAGTTGACCAATGCCCGGAAACGTTGACCTTTTCTAACATACCGATAGCACACGCAATAAACACTAGTCAAAGATCAAATAAATACTCGCTCTCCGACCGCACTTGGGGCTCTCTTTATATAGGTGGATCAGAGAGATTTCTGAAAAGGCAGAGAGATTCAATGCAATAACAAAATACAAAAATCCTTTATATGGTTCTGGAAAAATCTTAACTAGTGTAAACAAGTCACAATTGAATAAAAGGTGTTACACAAAATGGTCAATTATTTAAACAGGTAACCAACCGACTCTTTCACAAATAGTTGTACAACAAAGACCCTACCTTACTATACACGGCCTTTTTTAAATATTCTTTTATAACTAACTCTATTGTTACTTTGTCACTCTATTATTTACTATTTGACATTTTATGAATTTCTCGGTTCCCCCTAGAAATATCTCGAACCCACATTCCTTTTCGAGATTGTCACAGTATGCTTATCAGCGTGTCAGGCTCACTAAAAAACATTTACTTTGCACCCTTCAAATGACACCTTCATTTTATTCACCACGGCTGTATAATTAAATTCATTACTCTTAGAGGAGATAACTGTGACTAGTGTCTTTAGCATCTCTACTTCTCCTGTTCTTAAATACTTATCATATAACTGGCTAATTATGTGGTAAGAAACATAACTATTTTTTGTAGCCCTGGAATTTGCAGAACTCTCCTATATACCCATATCTCGAAAGCCTCTAAATTCTTTATTATTGGGTAATTTAGAGTCCACGATTCTACTCCATACAAAATGAATGAGCCTCATTCGATTGTGATAGATAAATCATGGCTGCAGAAAAGTTGGCTCATTTTATTGAAGCGGATTTGGCTTTAACTTTTTCGGTCATATTTATTATAATCTACAAATAATTCTTTTGACTTCACTGAAATTTTAAAATTGTTTTGATATTGATTTAAAAAAATTAAAATAGCAGTTAGTTCTCTGTAGGTACCAATTTTCTTCTTTTAAAAATAAAAAGGAAGATAAGAATTTAAATAGCTT
Organism: Catonia carolina; assembly: GCA_035578175.1. Classification (NCBI taxonomy): domain Eukaryota; kingdom Metazoa; phylum Arthropoda; class Insecta; order Hemiptera; family Achilidae; genus Catonia; species Catonia carolina. Next base: position 26,898,419 of record JAQMRL010000010.1, on the reverse strand, counting down.
ACATTTTCCTTAATCTTCTTGATGACTACTTAAATGCATCTTTTAACTTTTACATTAAATCTCTAATCTATTTTTTTCTTTAACAAACTTCAATTCATTTTTTCTTACAAAATATTTTTATAAAAACAATCCTTCACAAGGGCATTAATAATATAATATGTTTTTCTTGATCTTTTTATTTTTTAAATATTTTAAAATTATTATTTTTCAACCTGTGCAATTGGTAAGGGATTATGGAAAATTTTATTCTGTATTTAGAAACAATTCAGTATAGTATAACCATCTAAAAGTATAACTAATTTTTTGAATAAACAATGACTTGAAAAAACCTTTTTTCTCTATTTAGGAAATTCACAATATGTTGGAAACAATCAGTGAATGTGATAACACAACATTTGGAAAAAATTAACATGGTAAATAAACGTGAGTGGAGACACAGTCCAGTGACAGAACTCCGACGCGAATAGATAAGTGTAGCATTTAAAACACTGTAATGGATAGTCAATTACAGTACCACGTTAATTAATGAGGTCCCGGCTCCATCGACGTTTTAGACGTCTTATTGGATTGTTTGGGAGAGTATGCGTGGTCAGATTTGAGATCAATGGGTTATGGTGGTTCACAAGTTTCTTCCTAAATTTTGTATAGAGTTTTAAGAAAACGTCATTTTTATGTAGGGTACGTTTAGGTCTGAGTGTAGCATTTTATTAGTTACATAATAGGGGGCGTTAAATATCCTCCGTAAAATCTTTGATTGGAAACGCTGAATTTTTGCTAATACCGATGGTTTAGCACAGCAGTAAAGCTGACTATCATAGCTCCATATTTGTCGAAGGTAAGAGTTGTAAATGATTAATTTGATGTATTTGGTAACTTGGATTTGCGTGAAAGAAGTCTGTACAACTGTTTGAACCTGTCCTGAAGTGCCTTTCTCGTTTTATCCGCGTGTACATTCTACGTGAGCCTCTTACCTAGATATAAACCTAGATAACGGATAGATTCAGAAGTGTGAAAAAACATAAAATTGTTTTAATGAATATATCCCGTAGGGTAATTCAAGACTTGAACAATAAAAAGAAAATTAATAAAATTAAAGAACAAAATACAGTAGTTATCGCATACAGTGACATCGAATAAAATGACCTATCGGTTAGTGTGACCAATATTCGATGAAAAGGTTGGTGCGCTATTAGGTGCAATATAAAATAATATCGTTTACAGTGACATCGGTTACAGTCACTTATCGGTTTTAGTGATAAATGTATGAATTTTCAACTATGCCGGTTATCTGTCAACAGTACGAATCATTATTTTACTCACTGTTTTGTCTAATTTTATTTTCTAATAACTGAGATTATTTACAATCAGTTTAAAAATAAAAACTATAATTAAATAGCATGAAAGTGTTCACATGACGAAAACAATACTCAATGGTATTGATTCCAAAAGAAAAACAAATTTTTTTATAATTTTTGAAAACATTAGCGAGATAAGATATGAAGAACAATATTAGAAAAGGTAACAAAATTAATAACGGTGATAGTATAATGCGTAGAGGAGGATGGTATATTGGATATATTTTTTTAAGTGATCTGTTTGTAAACACATTGAATGAAATTTATTTTACAAAAATCCCTTAATTTTTTTAATTTAACACAAAATAAAACGCAAAAATAAATATCATTCTTTTTCCACTTCGTTAACAGCCATTCCCAGAAATTATTTTTTAATTTGTTCTCTGATTGGAAGTTATAAAGAATTAATTGGTCATATAGATTTTGAGAAAAAGTACTTAACAACCTTTGTTATAACAAAATCATGCGTTTTTTACGGTACATCAAATATTTAAGTCATTAGTTTTTACGTGTTGCTACGTGATGCCGTTTACTTATAATCCTGTGTCTAGCAGCTCGACTTACGAAAAATATTTTTGAACTTATTTTCTGCATGTTGTGTTTTGCTGCAGAGTACAGTACGTACTAACTCTTTTATAAAGAAGTTATTATTTTTGTTTTCTTTGATACTTTTATTTGAAAACATATTTTTTACAAGAACAGAATAAAGTAATCTGTACTATTATAAAAAAGAAACGTTTGTTTGTTTGTAGAAAGTAATCTCATAAACTACTGAATCAATTTCAAAATTTGTTTCACTTTAGGAAAGCGACTAACATAAATTCTATAAAGAAATACATAATTTAAAAATTTTATTTAACTCTTTATAGAACAGTACTACGGAAAAAATAGACATACAAAATGGTAAATTTTGTTTTATAGGGACTTGAATAATGTATTTCTAGTGCCAGAACAGTAAGATTTTCATTTTTTTTATGTTAAGCCCTGGTAAGTACTCATACCTAGAAACGTTTATTGAAATGGGAATCAAATAATTTTTAGTGGTAATAATGCTTAATAAAACAACTTGTAGTCCTATATATTAGAAAAATGTGTAGAAAAACTTATCTCACTTTTATATTAGCATGAATACTTTCTTTCCTGAAAAATCTCAAATTTTCTAAGCGCTGTACAAAAGTAACAACAAAACAACTCGGTTGCGTACGCTGGTATGAATCCTTAACACATTTGCGTAACTCAGAAAGCAATGGTCGCTGCGCACTAATTTCAAAATGCGGACTGCCTCCTTACCAGAGAACATCTATAAAACCATAAAATGCCAATAGGGTTCAACTGGATAGCTTATTCTTTAAAAAAATTGACCGTATTGCCAGTGGTAAGTATACTTACCAAAAACCTATAAAGGGTTATATAAAAATTGTGATTGGTAAAATTGTCATATTATTTTGCAAAAATGGAGCAAAGACCTCATGGTCTGGTAAACATCTAGAGTTCTAATGGGATAATGTGCCACTGAAAACCTCCTCTGCCTAAAATAAAATTCTCCGCCACCTTTTAATATCATATACGGAATTCTTGCAGCTCAATATGCAGTACCGTAATAAAAATTAAAGACATAAAATATTTTATTTTATTTGTTTGGTGTAAGGTCGGTTAGTGATACGTATAAAACAAAGAAATGTTATTTATTTTCTTGTTACTTGTTTATTTACAGAAGCTACCCTGTACTCTTTACACAACTTCCCAAATTTTCCGGATTTTTTGACGAAACTTATTTGACGGCTTAAGGAACATTTTCTCCAAAACTACTGAACCAATTTCTTTTAAATTTTTAGAATAATTTTAATAGGCTTTTTTACATACGCTGAGTTTTATGAGATTAAAAATTGCAAAATTAGGTACTTAAAAAAATAATTTTTTCATTTTGACAGCCGAACAAAAAAGATTTTCATTTTCTATTCCAGATTTTTTAACATAAAAAACTCAGCTTGTGTATAAATGTATGTTAAAACTACCGTAAAATTTGAAAATGATTGGTTCTATAGTTTTTGAGAAAATGTTTTTTAAGTTAATATGGTGGAAGATGGGGTTTTTGTATCCCCTTAAGTTATATAATACAACTGAAATTCATTTATTTAAGTTGCCAGTTGTTGCGGAAGATGTAATACCATCTACTTACTTAAAATTTTTAGATAGTGTGTTAGAGAAACAAACCGCACGTAGATCATTGTGGAAGACAGAGAAGTAGACCGACTAAAAGTTTTGGTTTGAAAATGTAAGGCTAAAGAGTAAGTTCTCGTTCCGGCGACCGGGCTACAGGTGTAACGGGGCAGCTCGACACCACTGCGTTGTGGTAAATGAGAAACTACGCCCATTACTTTACTTACCAGCTTGTTACTAAAGGTAAAGTCAAAATCATGACTATTGGTAAACCGCAAATTTGTGCAAAGAAAAATGAAGAATCCACTCAGTAATTTAACCGAAATTTTACTAACATATTCTGATTCATACATAAGATTGAAATAGATTATAATATCACGGTTTTATTATGTTGTTGTAACTTATGTTAAATATCACTGTTGATTACAATTTCAGAGCTAAAAACACAATATTTTCTTTAGTTTTCTCATAACCTAACTCAATTATTACTTGTTAATACAAGTTGTTCGTCTCAGAAAACAGGCAGACGAACACACACACGTGCCAATCGTTGAAAACATGTTGTTTTGGGTTAAGCGGGATTGAAAAGGTGTATATCCGATGAAAATCGATTTAAAAAATCGGCATGCAAACAATACTTTCCTTCCCTGTATATTAATATAGGGCAAGAGAAAATTAAAAAAATTAAAAAAAGGACAACAAAATTATAAAGTACATAAAAAAAGTTTTGGCCAACTCCACAGCGTAGTGGTAGCGCGGTAGTGTACAACGATAAGGTCTCTGGTTAAATTCCTAGCTAGAGTTTAAAAAATTTTCTGAAGTTAAAGCCCATTGTTCTATAACCCACCGTAGTCGCTAATAACCGAGATGGTGATACGACTTTAAATAAACTAAAAAAAGTTATAATTTACAATGATGAATGGAAAGGACATCAACGTAAACTGCACGACTTCAGAGAAATCACACGTGATATATCCTATTAATAAAATAAAGTTCATTGTCATTAAAGTTCAAAATTCATGATCAATGTGAAAATATTACTTGGTTTTCATAAACCGTAGGAGTTGAGCCTACTTCTGAATTTTTTCGATATGGATTTTCAATTACAACTTTGACATGTATAAAATTAACATCCCTTAGATTTTTTTGTAAGTTTTAATCCGTTTTATTTAGCAGACTGGTCCGTTAAATTAAAAGTCTTTTAAATCGAACATCGACTGTTTTTGTAGTGGTGTCCGCTTTACCGATAAAGCGACAGTAGTTATTTCTCTTTAGTAATTATAATTTTGCTTGTCTGGCTTCTTTCTACAGTATCAAAATGATGGGTCATATTAGATTTGACAACGTACTATATTTAGTCAAGTTAGTAATGCAAATTGCCTATATACGCCTTAGTAAGAAAAACTTATTAGAATACTATTAGGGTCAGTCAATGAACGTAAATTTGTCACAGTTCTGACTAATTTTACGAGGAAGCTTAATTTTGGTAGTCATTAAGTACATATCAAGAGTACTCTATCCTCAAAGTTCCTCATTTGTATCCCGCTTCTTCCCCCCCATTCACATTCACCCTAAACTTTATATTAGCAGTGTTTTGCTAACAAAGCTTTATCTTCTACTCTGAACCACCTTGTATCTGCGCAATCGGTTTTTTGTAACCCTGGAACCAGCAGATTGAGTGCAAACAAATCCAGTTAAGAAATCAATATGTCCATTGGTCAGCTTGAACGGTACAGTAATCCCAGAGAAAGAGAAAGTTAAATATTTGGGTTTGCACCTAGATCGAAGACTCACGTGTAGAAGTCATATATGGACAAAACGAAAGCAACTTGGGCTGAAGTTACTCAATTGTTTTGACTCTTAGACAGTAAATCTCAACTCTACTTTGAAAATAAAGTATTCGTATACAAAGTAATACTAAAACCAGTTTGGACTTATGGGTTAGAGCTATGGGGTACAGCTAGTTCATCAAATATAGAAATATTGCAGTGCTTCCAATCAAAAGGCTAATCACTGCAGCCCCATGGTACGTAACCAATGAAATACTACACAATTACCTAAACCTGTCCTTCGAAAAAGAAGAAATTAAACAACATAGCGAAAAACATTTACAAAAACTAGAAGACCATCAAATTCCATTAGCGATTAACCTCCTCGACAACAGCGAAGATACTCACAGACTGAAACGTTTTAAAACACTATACTTACCTCTACGATTTTGTTAATCATTTAAAAGTTTTTTCTTTTCTACTTCAACTTCTAATCATCGTTATCTCATAATAGGCATCGTTATCATCTCTATCATCGTCATCATCTCCAGCTTCAATAACTTTGTGTTTCAGGATGTTGATTCACAGTTCATCAAGTTTAATTTTGTACATATATATACATATATTTTTTTCACATTAGTCTTGTTGAAACACACTACTGAGTATAGTTTTTATTTTAATTTAAAGGACATTACTTAGATTTTTTGTCTTTGCTTAAAGTTTTTGTATTTATAAACTGATTGTAAAACAAATACACTGTTACAAAAAATTAAAAAATAGAAAGAATATATTATAACAGCAAAATGTTTTGATTTTGTAATATTATTATTATTTACACAAAATATTACAATATCTAATTCGTTAGATTTGAAAAGGAGCTAAATAAGGAATCCAAGGGTCATCTATTTTTACCAGACAGTTTGGAATTACTTATGGATCCTAAAATATTTTGTCAATATATTTTTAGAAGGAACTATTTTTATCTATAGGATATAATTAAGTATTACAACTGAAGAGCGTAAATAAACTGTGGAAAATCGTAGCCACGAGATTCATAAACCTTTTACTGGTACACGCCAACAAGTGCAAGAAGATTTCCCAAGAGCCATAACTAAAATGAATCTCTATCCAGGACATTCTTTATTTTTGTTTTACGTACTACACTAATCATAACTTTTGGATTCTATCTCAGTTTTACTAAAACTTTTCTCTGCCATCACATGAAATTTATCTTAATATATAGGCGGCCTACTTATTTAAGTATAAAGTATAAAATTTTAAATATATATCATTTAAATTTTGACAAGTTTTAAATACTATGCATATTTGACTATTTATAATTCTAATGCCAAGAAACTTTGATGATTACTTTTTTGTCTTAAATTTTTATTACGGTACTGTACAATTACGGTATATGGTATTTAATATAACAAGCGGTAAGAAAATTTATTTTCAGGAGAAGAGCTACTCAGTGATACATTCTCCGTTTAAAACTACGGCGTTGCCCGTTTTTCAGACCAAGAGGTCTTTACTCCATTTTTGCTGTAGACGTCGTACAATCAGGAAATTTCTGTAGATAGGTCACGGGCTAGTAGCTTGGAATGGATCTAGGCGTTCGTGAAATTTACTATGTAAGAACCCGACTAGTTCCTTACTGTCGGAATTTTTAAATTGTGGTGGAGGGTTTTATTACTTACTTAAAAAAGAAGCACCAGGAAAAAATAAAGAATTTTGACCGAAAGGCCTGGACCGATTTTATGTTACTCTATGCCGATGCTCTAAAGAGCTGTACACCATAAGTCCAAATTAGTCTCTAAAAGGTTTTGTTAATTAAATTTTTAAAACGGAGGTTACATTTTGATTAATTAAACAGAATTTTGGGTTAATTAAACAGAGTGGTAGCTTCTGGTGCCAGAAAAGTTCTAAAGACCGCAATCTTATTTATTACCACAAGAGCATATTCTTGTCTTCCCAAGAATTTCAGCAGATAAAGCGCTTACCCTATCTCACAGAGAAAAAAATTGCAGTTAATTAAGCAATATATTAAAAAATTGTAGTAGGCATTTCTGAGAAAATTGCAAGAAATAAAAAGAAACGAATAAACTACTGCTTTCAGTTTACCGATATGAAGAGTATTTTTTTTTAAATTTATTTATTTAACGTCGCATCAACTAGAACGGTCATTAGCGACGACGTTGGGATGTAACTATATACAATGGAGGATGAAATGATTTTTTGTAACATATGAAAATATGCCATGCCTGAGTGGGATTCGAACCCAGGACCGCATGATGAGAGGCGAGCACGTTACCAACTGCGCCAATGCGGCCGGCCATGAGTATGTTTGTGTCGGCTGGCACAATTGTATAAGTCAAAGACAATTGTAACATTTACATGTTTTATTTTAAAATTTTTTCTCCATTGCTTAGTTAGCGTCAATAATTGATTTCTGTATTTTTTCCATCAAATCAATGAATGTTAAGCGTTTTTGAAATTGCGGTCGTAGCATTTAACAACAAAAGCGTATTTAATGAAAGATTTAAAAAATTTAAAATTCTACAACTTTTATTTCAAGTATTTATACTACAGACCCTATTTTATCGTTAGTTAGTTATTTTACGTATTTTTAAGTTTGACAGTACTTGATTTTCATTTTTCGTCATATACTCATGATTAAAATTAGGTTGTTTTTCATTTTACTTTGTTTACTAATGATTAATAGGTTGTAATTTTCATTACAACCATTTCATTTAATTATTATTTAATTATTCATTTAATTATCTGGGAACCCGAGTCAATTGCAGTGCAAGTCACCTGCCAGAAATAAAGATCAGAATTGAAAAGGCCAGGGCGGCATTCCTAAAAATGAGACCTCTTCTATCGGCCCGCGACCTGAACCTCGAAACCAGAACCCGCCTCTTGAAGTGCTACATCTTTCCCATCCTCTTGTATGGGGTAGAGGCGTGGACACTCACCAAAGAATGTTAGACCCGTCTACAAGCGTTTGAAATGTGGACCTACCGGAGGATGCTTCGAATACCGTGGACAGACAGGGTCACAAATATGGAGGTTCTCAGAGGAATGGGGAAAGAGCTTGAAATCCTGCACAGCGTAAAGATAAGAAAACTGACATACCTTGGACACATCATGAGGGGGCCTAAATATGAGATTCTGCATCTCATAATTCAAGGGAAACTCGTTGGTAAACGCTCGGTGGGACGCAGACGAATATCCTGGTTAAGAAACCTGAGAGAAGCGTTTAACTGCTCGTCACATGACCTTTCCAGAGCAGCAGTGGACGAGGTGCGACTGACCATGATGATAGCCAACCTTCGTTATGGAGAAGGCACCTGAAGAAGAAGAATTTTCATTATATATATTGGAAAGATTAGTCGCGCGATTGTTCCACACCAGATTTTTAAATAACAGAAAGATAAGATCAAAATAGGTAAGAAAGTAAAACAATGCAAGGTATATAAAAATGTTTTTCTTTCAAAGAAAATAATATAGTGATGGTATTTTTAATAACAGCTAGGTGTAGGAATTTTATAATACAAGATAAGTTAAATGGCATTTTTCAATAGAATTGTTTTTTCTTTCAGTTCTGGTTTTGTTGTATATCAACAGTTTTTCTGTTTATCATTGTTGAGTGATTTTCTGCTTTCTTTTCCTTGTAATATAAACTGTATTGATTTGATGGAAAAACCTGTTGTCTATTATAATATTGAATTGTTCAGTTTCGGTTAAAGTAGAATAAATATATTTATTCAAGGTTAATTTAGTTTATATTATTTTTTTCAATTTAACAAAGAACAGAAGTGTTGTGTCAACAAAATTGAAAACAAAACAAAATTGTCTATTCAAGAAATCATTATTCAAATCATAATTTAATTCGCTTATTTCAATATTTTCACCGCTCATAAACAGAAATCATTAACATTTGATTTATTTATTTGTGGAAAAAAATTGATGAATTCTTAAGTTACAAAACATTGAGAAACCTGAAATGTGTTGTTTAGGTCAACAGCCAAAAGGCTGGTTTGAACCTCTAGAGGTTTCACTAAGTAAAAACGACGAGTGAGGTGGTTTACTATTGCCTTCCTCACTGAATTGAAAAAGTACGCTTATCAGCATACCTGACCCTCTAAAAAGCACATATTTTTCACTCTGCAAATGACACCTTCACTTAATTCACCAGAGGGTCTGGCTGTATAATGAAATTCATTACTTTTAGAGGAGATAACTCTGATTAGTATCTTTTACAACTCTATCTCTTCTGTTCTTAAATGATTCAGTCATTTAGTTGGGTGACCATGTGATAAGAACAAGAACTATTTATTTTAGCCCTGTAACGGACAGATTGAGTGTAAATAATTTGACACTCCACCTGTCTTTTATTGGCAGTAGCAGAGTATATCAGATCTCAAATATCACTTAAAAAACATAAAATACTTAAATTGGTGGAGGCATGACCATGGCTCGGCTTAAATTATGAAAAATGAAAATTTCGGAATAAATTTCTACACATGACGACAAAACTGCTAAACCTTTTAAATTCATAATATTCGACTGCCATACACAACTCATATACGGTAGCCAAGCTTACATTTTGATATAAAACTCGAATGAAGCGCACACACCACAAACTCAAAACATGTTTCTATCAACTGAAACGCTTACACGATATACGTTCTAAATTAATCATATAAATTAACGATTTTCAAGATGGTCATAAGCCCAACTTGGACAGAGTTAAACTCTATACGTTCAACTTTGGCGATCTGTTAAACTTTCACGCACGGAACTTATACAAGCTATTCAAAATACGCTTTTACGTGAGATAACGCAATGTCTCTTTCATGTCACAACCTACTAGTTCACGCAGACTTAAACATGTCATTAGTGTTGCGAAACAACTATAGAAGACAATGCACAAACAAATTTCAACTACAATATTTTGAACTTGGTAACTACTAAAAATAAATTTCTGATAAGTTACGTTAAAATAAAAAAAACCTTGTAAATCCATATTGCACACTTTTCAAATTGAATAGGAACTACAACAATGGTGATGTCTTTCGCACGTGTTGCAAAGAAGCAATTTCCTGTTTGTTGTAAATGCATAACAAAATAAACAACCTGATTTTATTATAGAAATGTGGAAAAGAGTTTACGTTATACAGATTTTCATTGCAGCTTCCACGAATTAAATTTTTTTGTAATCCTTTCAAATCTTGGGTACAAAATTATACAATATTTAAATTATTGGTGGAAATTTTTAAATGTTATCTAAAGTCTAAAATGTCACACTGAGATGTCAGAAACCACATGAGATAGAATTAAACGGTTTTCGGATTCGTAATCTACACAAAAAGTTAGTGGGCCTAAATTGGGTTTGAAGTTCCGGTTTAGACCGAAAATGGCCCAAAACCGGAAGTCAAGAAATCAAAGTCGAAATTTGGAAACAAAAATAGTATTATTCGATTCATATTAAAGAGTAGATACAGAAACCACTAATGGTTTTTGTCACAAGTCAAAAGTAAGTCGTTTTAAAAATTTCCGTCAGCCATGTGACGCGTTAGCTAATGAAAGGCATTTTATTACAAATAAATCAATTTAAAATAACCATAACATTACATCTTTACTCACCAATCGTACTTTTCATAAAGTCCTGGAAATGTCAACTCTTTGACACCTTTGTAAACACTACATACAACACATTACACAAAAAGAAAATTTTATCCCATCATCAGTCCAAACAAATAATCAATTATACGCACACATCACATCATTATCATTATCATTATTGTTATTACTACATCACATTTTCATTCTATCTGCCCCATCATCAAACGAAAATTTTCATCCTTTTTCACCGTAGAAAAAATTGTACAACGTCTGGACCCAAGAAGCACGATTAAAAATCGGCTGCAATAGCTAGAAAATTATATGGATACAACGCTGGTGAGTGTGCCGTCTTTTTCAAATATAGGGTGATTCAAAAAGAGCGCCGGTTTTGATATATCAAATTAAGAGATTTATTTTATTGAAAAACTGAAAATAAATACATCAACAAGTTCATCTTACCTTCCGATTTCATGTATCAAAAATGATGTTATGCATGTGTCCTCCTCTACTGCGCTGGCACGCATCAACTCTGTCCATGAAATTGGATATTACTGCACGACAAGTTTCGACTTCCATTTGCCCGATAACCCGTCGAATTTCCTCCTTCAAGTCATTTATGTTTCGGGGTTTATTAGCATACACCAATGACTTCAGATGATCCCAAAGATGAAAGTCACAAGGCGTCAAGTCACACGACCTTGGTGGCCATTGATGGTCGGAATTACGAGAAATGATGCGATCCTGGAACCGTTCACAGAGCAACAACATTGGAACCGTTCACGGAGCAACAACATTTTATACGGGTGATATTGGAGATCGTACCGAAGAATTCTCCGTACAGAAGAACATCGTAAACCCAATTGTTGAGAACGGCGACGTATTGATTTTGCTGGGCTAACAGCCACACTGTCACGAACCAACGCAACGTTCTGCTCAGTTCGGCCAGAACGACGACGTCCAGAACTTTTAAGGTCGACTGTTGAACCCGTCTCAAAAAACTTTTTCATGAGCCTGCGAACTGTTGATTCATTCGGTGCTTCATTACGTCCTAGAGTACCGCGAAGTCGCCTGACAGTAGCCGCATAACTCTCTCCACTCTGGTAAAATGTTTTAACGATTAACACTCGTTGTGCAATAGTAAACTTCTCCCTGGTTAGACACAGACTGCGAGAGTACTACACTGCGAACAAGAGAAACTACAACTGAGTCGTCAATCGGAATGTTCTCCGAAATAGAAATGAGGTCTAACAATGTTGCCAACCGATAAACAAAAATTTACCAGCCGTTTAAAAACCGGCGCTTTTTTTGAATCATCCGTTATATCGTTGACTTAATCATTACTTAAACATTACTTAAATATTACTTAATCATTACTTATCATTGACTTAATCAATTGACTTATATCATTGTCAATATATCATTGACTTAAAATGTACTTACTGAAAGTTTACAGTAATTACCAGAACAACATTTCAACTTTACGAGCAGCTTTATCGACAATGAGGAACACGTCATTGTTTTATTTAGTTTTAATTTTGCAGCATTAAATTAAACAGTTGATAAGCTGCTCCTGTCAAATAATATTAATTTCATTCTTTGGGAAAACCTTAATGTTCTAGTAACAATTAACCCAGATTTTGTTATTAATAACAGCCAAATTTCATTATCTTTAATTAATTTTTACTTAATAATTTTTCGACACTATTTCAAACGGCCCGTCAATAAATTCCATTCACAGGCCAAGTAGCAAACTAACTCACTACAAAGGCGCTAATTGTTTTTATACCTGCAGTCTGTTAATTTCTGAAACGATCGGTCCCTTCTAATACTTCCTCCTCTTGACTGCAACATGGTAGAAGGAAAACGTATAAACGTTTCTACTAGTTTCGATTTCCGAGAATTCATATTCAAATCATTTCATTCAACGCAATTCATTATTTTTGTTAAACACACGCCGCTCTATATAATAAACGATTTCTTACACTTAAAACAATTTATTACTTCAACTGTTTCTAGAAAATCGCTGTTATTTACAATATTATGTATAAACAGATTCTAAATGTTCAACAAAATGTTACAAAAAATGTAGTTACCTGTAGGATTGTAAAAAGCTTGCATAAAAATGTATACCTACTTTGTTAGAACTGATGAAAAAATTGTACGTTCTGATAAGTTCCAGATTTCTCAATTTTTTACTCTAGAATTCATCGAATCTTTTCTTCCACAAACAAGTGCGCCAAATCTTAATGATTACTATTTATGAGTGATGGAAATTTTGCAGCAAGTCAATTAAATTATGATTTGAATAAAGATTTCTTGAATATACGATACTATTGTTTGTCAATAATTTTCTACTTGTTACATTATAAAAAATAATGATTTACATATGCATTGAAAAAGTAATTTGACGTTAAATATTTAAAAATTCTATGTTTATCCCTAATTTTTTTATTTTATGTGAGATATTTAAAAAATATGGTTCAAGGATCTACTTTTTTTCAGTACTACTTTATTTATACTTTTATTTCAGGTTAAAAACCAAAAGATGCTGTAGCCTGATTTTCGTAAGGAGAGTGCTGGGATAAACTTGCATCTGCTATGTACTGCAATAGTGCAGCGTATGTAATCAACAATGGAACAGCATGCCTACAAATACAATGAGTGTTGTCAATTTTCAACAACACTCTGACTGTACATCTAACTGTAGATCGGAGGGGTATGCAGGGTCGAAGTCGAGTATGCGCATGCGTAAACCAGCGCTCACAGCAATTGGCTTGGCCCTTACCAAGTTTATCTTTTCATTAAAGCCTAAAAAAAACTTACAATAGATTCATTTCAACGGAATTCAGTAACTCGGTAACGATCCATTTCCAAATCTATTTGTATGTTAAATTAAACATTTTTTCTTATTTTTAGCCGTACGATCAGTTTCTGAGAGATTGTTATTAAGCCCTGTATGAGAAAATCATGTACAACTTTGCAACGTTATTCTTTTAAACCCACCAAAATGGTCAAGAGGTGAAACCGTCACCGCGAGTCAGCTGTTAAACAGCTGATTTTCGGAGATGAAGGTTCCTGGTTCAAATCCTAGTGAAGGTAGTTACTTTAATACGGATTTCAATATTACAGTAATTCCTTGGTATCCGCGGGTTTCAGTTATCCGCGGACTTTGTCCGTGGGCCTAAAACCTTAAAATACGTACGTTTTCTCACCTTGTGTACAACGTACACTGTGTGGAAGTCATACAATTCTGAAAACATGTGTTTGAATAAATGTTTTGGCGTCCGTATCATGTTGAGTCGCCCACTAGTGTGGCGACGGCCGCTATGAGCCAAGCTAGATTTCCGCGTACTGTGTGTAGTGAGCGCGTCACCGGGTACCGGGCCCCGCCGGTATAACCCCACCCCCACCGCCGTACGTACGCCCAGACACCATACTGTAATTTCTACGTACGTTTTCCTCCATGTGTCAGTCTAACTTCTTCGTACGTACTGATCACCTGTTGGAGACGAATCTTGTCATAAAAAGGGTCCTTCAATTCAAAAGAGGACTCAGGAGCTGATGATACATACAAAGAAGTCCACAAGGAGTTTGAAAAGAAGAAGAAGAAGAAGCAAAGAGCCATAACAAACTATTTTGAAGCAACTTATATTTTTTATGCTTACAGTACTGTATTTATTAAATATTCATAGATTATAATAACGGTAAAATGTTCCTAAAACTATTAAACACTTAAAACGACTATAGGACTTTATTTTTGGAACCTAACTCCCATCTTTTCGTTCATAAAGGTATCATTATCTGCGGTTTTACGAACCGCGGTAACCCTCCGGAACGTAACCCCCGCGGATAACGAGAGATTATTGTATAGACAGTGGTTACGAATGTACTTTGATGATTGGAATTCATTTAACCAAACACTCTAAGGAATGGTCGGCCTGAGTATGTACAAGACTATACCTCATTTACATGTCATGCACATCATCCTCATCTCATTGGGTCATGGGGTTGCTTATTGTTATGAATTGAACAGATTGCAACATATACACATCAGAGATAAAAAATATCTTTTAAATTTTCATTGGGATAAGATTTAGAATAAGGTATTTCTAATTCAATGAATCAAAATGAATGGTTAAATCGATTTAATCGTTTGAGTACAGAGAATTTGATGTGAACAATTCTGTTAAGTACTAATGGAAAAATAAGTAATTTCATTAACTTAATTGTAAAGTACTTATAAAATACAGTAAAATATTAACTAAAAACAAAACAAATGTCTCTGAAAACATAAAATGTTTGATAGCTGTAATGCAGAGCGCAGTGGGGTCTTTATGGAATGATTGCATGCAGAGAATTCTCCGCAGGAGTCTTGCAATATTTGTGAAAAACAAACTACTATAAATATATTACAGAAAATTATTTATCACAGAGAGAACTCTACAATGTTTACAATAATAAATACAATAAATCCAGTTGTAAATGTTAGCATCCTAAATTGAGGGTTATAATTAGTTCACGAGACATAATTAAACCTAAAATTTCATTTCCTTGGTTAATATTACCAATTATCACCTGTTATTTCTATTTGGTATTATGTATTAAATAAATGTATATTTTTCACCATAAAATATTAATTTATTTTTTCAGTTTGAAGATCTTAACTTGGAACCTAACCCAGTACGTTTTACATAACATACATGAGATACTTGTCTCCATAACAGACAGGTGGAATGTTAAATTATATTAGGACATCTATTAGTTTCAAAGCTACAAAAATAGTTCTGCTTCTTATTACATGGTCAGTCAATTATTTGACAATAATTTACACGTCTCGTTACATTCGTTATTTAATTGGGTCATGAAGTTACTAATTGTTCTTAAATTGAACAGATTACAACGTATACATATCAAGGATTAAACAAACAATGAATGGGAAGACATGAATGAGATTAAGCTGTTGGGATGATACCGATCAGTCGGCTTTATCCCATATTGTTAGGGCATAACAACAAGATGGCCTCGCGGGCGTCTGTCTGTGAACTAATAAATGACTGTATTCTATTAGTTTAAAAAAATATTATTTGAAGTGAATACAATAAACAAAACCTTGCTAAATTTTTAATAAAATTTAAATTTTAGTGACTGGGTTTACAAAAATTAACAAAATTACCAACATTTCAGTGTACATAGGAGATGTCGGTAGGTCGGGGCAACAAGATGGCCTCACGGTGCCTGTTCGGTATCTTTTAGCTAACTTCGCTTGATTAAACTTCAAATATATTTATGTCATATATAAAAAAACCTTAATAATATGTATTTCAATAATAAATTCTATGTAATACATTTAAAAAAATATGTATTTTTTAAGAAAAAATATGTGGTGGAATGGTACCGCCTATTCGGGTTATCCCGTGTAGTTAGAGCGTAACAACAAGATGGCCTCCAGGTCGACTGTCTGTTAACTAACAATAATTTTTTTCTATTAGTATTCGAAAATATCATTTGAAATGGATACAATAAATATAACCTTGCTTAGATTACCCTAAATTGATAATGAAATTTAGACTTTAATTCCTTGGTTTAGAAAAATTAATAAAATGACAGATATTTCAATGTACATAGGCCATGTTGATAGGTCGGGGCAACAAGTTGGCGTCACAGTACGGTTTCGGTATCTTAGAGCTAATTTCGCTTTATTAAACTTCAATCATAAGTTTTAAATTAAAAAAAAAACTTTAAAATATGTATTTTAATAATATTTTTTATGTACATTTAAAATTATATATTTTTTAGCAAAAATGTCTGGTGGGATGGTACCGTCCAATCAGCTTTATCCTGTATAGTTAGGGCGTAACAACAAGATGGCCTCCCGGTCGTCTGTCTGCAAAGTAACAAGCTACTTTTTTCTATTAGTTTTCAAAAATACTATTTGATGTTAATACAACAAATAGAACCTTGCTTAGATTACCTTAAATTATCAATAAAATTTAGATTTTAACATATGTGTTAAGAAAAATAAATAAAATGACAGACATTACAGTGTATGTATGACATAACAGTACGGCGGGGACAAGATTTCCTCACGATGCCTATTCGGTATCTCTCAGCTAACTTTGCTTAATTAAACTTTAATAATATTTATGTATATCTAAAAAAACCTAAAAATATTTATCTAAATAATAAATTCTATGTACATTTATCAAATTTTATCTTTTTTAAGTAAAAATATTCGGTGGTTGGTACCGCCCATTCAGCTTGTTTCCGTATAGTTATGGCATAACAACAAGATGGCTTCCCAGTCATCTGTTTGTGAACTGACAAACGACTTTTTTCTTTTAGTTTTCGAAAATATTATTTGAAGTGAATACAACAAATAGAACCTTGGTTAGATTACCTGAAATTTTTAATAATATTTAGATTTTAATAAATGTGTTGAGAAAAATTAATAAAATGACAGACATTTTAGTGTACGTTGGGCATGTCGGTAGGGCGGGGCCAAGATGAAGGGCTTACGGTGCCTGTTCGGTATCTTTGAGCTAACTTCGCTTCATTAAACTTCAAATATATTTATGAAGTAAAAAAACATAATAAAACATATAAATATGTATTTAAATAATAAATTCTATGTAAATTTAAAAAATTATATATTTTTTAAGCAATAATATCTGATAAGATGGTACCACCCATTCGGTTTATCCCGTAAAGTTAGGGCGTAACAACAAGATGGCCTCCAGGTCGACTGCCTGTGAACTGACTAACAATTCTTTTTATTAGTTTTCAAAAATATTATTTGAAGTGAATACAACAAATATAACCTTGCTTAAATTACCCTTAATTATTAATAAAATTTAGATTTTAATATTTGTGTTTGGAAAAATTAGTAAAATGACAGACATTTCAGTGTACATAGGCCATGCTGGTAGATCGGGGCAACATGACGGACGGCCTGACGGTGCCGTTTCGGTATCTTGTAGTTAACTTATCTTAATTAAATTTCAAATTATATCTAACTTATAAATAAAAAAACTTTAAAGTATGTATTGTAATATTTCACCAAAAAAATGTGTTTTTCCAATTTTTTTGATGAAATATTATTTTCCCGTTTCATTTGGTTTTTATTTTTATTCATTTTATAATTTTTATTCAGTTCTTATTATTTAATTCAATTTCTGTTTTTAGGCTTCAATTTTTACATTTTTATTTTCTCTATCAAAGGTTATTGCACGTCGGAATGTGTTTTGCTTGCATTTTTCGCCTACTTTTCACTGTGAACATCCGCTGTCTTCCCCTCTTCTCCCCGCGTTACGTCGTTTCATATCTCCCTCTCTTTCTATTAACTAGAAATATGTCACGCGCCAACGACCTCTCTTTCTAATTTTTCAATCCCTTTAGGAGAGGGGGAAAAACTTTCCTCCGTTCGTTTTGTAAACGCATCCTTTGTCTGATGTCAGCCTTCGTTCGTTCTTATTTTCGTACCTATTTCAGGTAACATTTTAAAATAATTTTTCTTTAACATGTCACGTTACAAATTTGTTAAATTTAAAACCCCCTAAACTAATAATAATGGTAATGGTTTGGTGGTCTTTCTTTTTTTTGGGAATAATTTATTCATTAAACTAAACATATTACTTAATCTAGTTTTGGTGATGTAAAGTTTTTGTTTCTGTGAAATTCGTATTCACGTGTTCGTTATTTCGTTTTAAAAGGGTTTCCGGTTTCACCCGATTGTCTCGTTTAACGTAATTATCCCCTTTTGAATCTAAAATCTTCGTTCAATTTTTCCATGAATGTTTTTCCCCAATTTTTTTTTATTTTAATTTTTTTTCATTTAATTTTTTTATATAGGCGTTATCCAAAGTTCCTTCTCAAAGTTTCGTTCCGTCATTTTTCTTTTTTTTTCAATTCACTAATTTCCACATTTTGTATTTTCCGTTATCACACATTTTTATTAAAACAAAATTAGTATAAAACCCAAATGTTTGTCCAAATTTTATTATTCTTCCCTAACCTAAAAAATGTGTTATGTTCAATTTATATTTCCGTTTTTGCCGTCTCCCTGTTACACACGCGTACGAATTTCACCATAAATAAATGCATTTTTTTTTTAAATAAAATTGTTAACCTAATCCTGACATTCAGACCCGCGAAGCTTTTTTTTTACTATATTCTTTAATTTTCTTTATCTAAGTAATTTTTTTTGCTTCACGAATAGTTATTTTTTTTATAAGTTTTTTTTATCTTTAATGAAGGGTCTTCATTACTGAAACCTCTTCATCACATTTTTTTTATTTTTATAATTTTGGAGACTCTATTGCATGTCTTTTGGACCCTAGAGTTTTCCACCATCTCTGTTTAAGCCCGACTAAGCTATATTTAGTCGTTAAATTTTTTTTCCCTAATAGGGGTTATTTTTTTTTTTTATGTCCGCCCAGAAACCAATAGCTGTGTTTGTTTTTTCATTATTTTTTATAAAAAACAAATCCATTCTGTTAAATTTTGTTTTAAGATCTTTTTATAGTAGGTTTTTACAATGTTTTGAAAAATTCTTTTTTTTTGAAATTCTTTTCTAATTATTATAGATATTTTTTCAAATTCTTTTTTTTTGTTTTTGATTCTAAAATTCCAAGTTCTTTAGTCTAAAGTTGTCACTTGTTTAAAAGATTATTTAAAAATTTAATTATTTAATGTTACGAATTAAAGGTTTTATAATTTATATATTTGAAATCTGAATCAACTAAATAAAAAAGTTTTAACTTAAATTTATTAATTTCTCTTTCATAAACCGCCTAGCTATTGTTTTTCGGACGGAAGTTTAATTTGAAAATGTTTTTCTTTGGTTTAACTTTATCTTAGGTTAAGGTTAGTTCATATTTACTTACCACTAGAGTTAATTGGTATTTTTTTTTGTCGTTTGTAACGATAAGTTGTAACTAAAAATCTCATTCTATTTTTTTTATTTATTATTCGAATTAAAGCATTTTGTTTTTAATCCATAATTCAGTGTCAGACTTAATTTTTTTTGATCTATTCATTGACCCGGCATAGATTTTGATTTAATCTCGCCTCTGCAGTAATTATAGTGAGTGTCTCTACCATTAAACTGACCTACGTCAGCTTTATTCATCTGGGTTGCCAATAATTCCCTGCATCCAATTTCAGTGTCTGGTTGGATTCTAAAAATTGGATGGTGGAAAGCCCCCATTTTATCTCTGCAAATCACCTTACACAATTGGTGCGATTCGCCATGCTTTATATTTCTTTTTACATCTATTACACGCTTCACAATTGGTGGATGCTTCGTTTCTCCACTACAACATTTGGTTACTACACAATTGGTGGAGTCGAATTGTGCTATACTACAGTATTTAAATAATAAATTCTATGTAAATTTAAAAAAATATATATTCTTAAAGCAAAAATATCTGGTGGGATTGTACTGCCCATTCGGCTTTATCCCATATAGTTATGAGGTATCAACAAGATAGCTTCCAGGACGACTGTCTGTAACTAACAAATGAATTTTTTCTATTAGTTTTCGACAATAATATTTAAAGTGAATACAACACACACACCCTTGCTTAGATTGCCCTAAATATTAATAAAATTTGAATTTCAGTACCTGGGTTGGAAAAAAATTACTAAATGACAGACGTATCAGTGTATGTAGGGCCTTGTCGGTGGGTTGGGGCCACAAGATGGCCTAACGGTGCCTGGTCGGTATCTCTGAACTAACTTCGGTTGATTACCTATTATTCGGTTGGTTAACTTCAAATATATTTATGTTATAAATTAAAAAAACTTTAAAATAAAAATCTATTTAAATAATAAATTCTATTTACATTTAAGAAATTATGTATTTTTAACCAAAAATATCTGGTTGGAGTTACCACCCATTCGGCCTTATTCCGTATAGTTAGGGTGTTTCAACAAGACGGCCTCCAGTTTGACTTTCTGTGTGCTACCAAACGACTTTTTTCTATTAGTTTTTACTAGTATTAACTGCTAACGGAAGAGTTAATAATATTAAGGGGCATGAAACAATGATAGTCTTACATAAAACCTATTGAGGTAGGTCTGGTAAATAACTCACCCCTTTTGTATTTAGTGAAATTTCCTTAAAGTTCAAACCAACTATTAAGAATAACAACAATATTTTTCATTGTCTATTGTGTTTTAATTTTTTTCATGATTCATGGGTTGCAATCGTTTCTTAGAATAATCAATAAGATTTACAAAATATGTTGTAATATAAAATCATATTATTCATAGATTAAAACTTATTTTTAAAGCTTTTATTATGAAAAAATTATACTATTCTCCTTTGCACTTCATATTGATCATTAGCGGTTTGTAACGGAGTAGTTTACCCAAAAATATGTTAGTGGATTTGTAATTTTTTCACAATTTTTTTTCTTTTTCTACTCTTCCAAGAGAAAATATTTTTTCTCTTTCAGAAAATATTATTATGACCAATTATTATTTATCTAAAATAGAAGTGAAAAATTTGCATTTCGGCCGCCTGCGTAACGTAGTGATTCGCGCGAGTGTCTACAACACGGAGATCCCTGGTTCGATTCCCGAATAGGGTTTGAAAATTTTCGCAAGTCAAAAACCACTGTTCTTTACACATAACCCACCATAGTCGCTAATAAACAAGTAGTTGATGCGATTTTAAATAAACTAAAAAAACATTACATTTAAAAATTATAATGGCAGTCTCCATGGTCAAGTCATTATTGTGGATCGCTGCGAAACGAAGATCCCGGATTCGATTCCCGGGCAGTGTGTAGAAAATGATTACAAGTCCAACCCCACAGCTTCTTAACCCAAAATAGTCATTAATAATGAAGATGTTAATACAACTTTAAGTAAACTAAAATACTACACATGTTGTTTAGGTCATCAGCTGAAAGGCTGGTTTGAACCTGTTGAGGTTTTACTAAGTAAAACGAGAAGTGAAGTGGTTTACCATGCCTTTCTCACTGAGTGGAAAAGTACGCTTATCAGCATGCCGGGCCCTCCGAAAAGCACATATTTTCCACTCTGAAAATGATACCTACACTTCATTCATCACAGGGTCTGGCTGTATAATGAAATTCATTACTTTCAGAGGAAATAACTCTGATTAATGTCTTTTACCCCTCTACCTCTTCTGTTCTTAAATGATTCAGTCATTTAATTGGCTGACCATGCGATAAGAAACTGAACTATTTATTTTAGGCCTGTAACGAACAGATTGAGTGTAAATAATTTGACAGTACAACTGTCTGTTATGGTTAAAATAATACACATGTAATGCTTTTAAGATAAGTACGTTTTCCGTAAAACCTTTTCTAATTTATTTATTTAAGGTTTCGTCTACTACTATGTCATTAGCTACTTTATTGCGTAGTTATGATATAGATACAATGAAAACAGAGAAAATAAAGATGAATACTAGAAAAATACTAGTGGTTAGCGCAACTGGCTGCTATGCCGGGGTCCCGGGTTTGATTCCCGGTCAGGTCTGGCACTTTTTCATCTGTAAATCACCACATATCATTACCTACGCGCAAGTCCAAGGCTTATGTAGCCATCATCACTCAATAAAAAATAAATAAATAAAATAAAACTTACATTTAAAATAACATAATAATGTTGGTGTTAACGGGGATTTTTAATAATGATTCTGTAATTTTTCGAAATTTCGAAAACTTTGTGGTGATTTTAGTTGTCTCCTTCTCTACCAATTCTTCCTAAACCACCATATTGGTAATATCGATAATATCTTGGCTTAGAAAAAAACAAAAATATTTGATTCGTTTTAAAAATAAATATTTGAAATTGCCAATCCAGGTCGGGAACTGGTTGAACCGTTTACCTTCCACTTTCTAGACAAACCGCTCACTTTCAACTATCTGTAGACTTTACTCTTTTAGTAATGTAACTATGAATAAATAACTCCAACAAAAGACACAAATTTACAATCATGAAAATTAATCTAGTAAAAAAACTGACTGAAGAGGTATGTGGAACGATATTTCTGCCTCTTTTCCCCAAAATTTAATTTTGGATGTAATTTTTTTAACAATAATTTTTTTTATTTAATACTTATTTTCCCGTTACATTACAATACAATATTAATTTCCGTAATTATAACTTAAAAATCTAAAACTTACTATTTACATAAACTCGAGGTGGGAAAATCAATCAATCTACCCAACCAAAGTTCTTTTTTTATCCGAGGCGGCAAGAAAAACTCATGTTTACTCCCTCACGATAGGGGAAGTAGTGTTGGACTCAACTGAGGCGTCCTCGTCCAGCCCCAAGGAGGCCGCAACCGCCTACCAACCAAAAATCCGCCGCCTGGCCACTTGATCCGACATCAGCAAACAACCCTCCACCTCCCTCGCAACTGTTTATATAATACTACAAGGGAAATGTCGGGTTAAAAAATTTACATATGGTCAGCGGGGCGTGAAAGGAACCGTAGCCGAATTCCCGTCTCGCTGTCACTGACCAGTACGCACTCTCTCACTTTCATTCATCTCTTTCATCACCAGCTCAGGAAATTAGTGTGTCCACCTTACCTTCTGAGATCGGGGCAGGATTGATTTACTGTGGGAGAGGGCGATCCCGCTGATCTCCAGATGTCTTCTCCCTCCGCAGTCTCCCGACCACCCTCTCCGCAAACTGAGCGACCAACTATACCCAAAACATGGTTGCCCATGTTCAACGGTAGATCAATTTATTAATTCTGAATATATTTTCTATTATTGCAACTCCTACGGTAATGTATTAGTGTTAGTGTATTAGTAATTAAAACTATATGTTAGTTACTTAAATACTAATTAAACTACTAAGAAGGGTATTAAAACAGTGTGCTATAATATGTACATACACGAAAAAAACAAATACAGTTTGAAAAACTATGCAAATCAAAATAATGTACTCGTATCTGCAGTCAGAAAAACTAATCAGCGGTCCGGTAGACGAGTTCACAAATTATTAGATTCTTGGTGTACCGAAATAATCAGCATGTTCTTTTCAATAATGTTACATGTTCATTGAAATATCTTTTAAATAGAAATATTTGTTTAAAATATCTTGAATAATCAACCCATTAAACTTGATTCTAAAGAATTTAATTTTTTTTCGCGGTAATAAAACCTAATCTATCATTCAATAAACGCAGAAATACATTTGTTTTGTTCTCGTACACATAAAATTCGATAAAATACAACAGATAGTTTTTATGATATGATATTACTTGTGAATATCTTAAGTTTTTTCATATTTCTATTTTAGGGGTTGTATTTGATATCTGGCCAAAAAACAACAACTGTATCAAATGTTGTTTAGGTCAGCAACCTAAAAGCTGGTTTGAACCTCTAGAGGTTTTACTAAGTAAAAACAGGGAGTGAGGTGGTTTACTTTTGCCTTCCTCACTGAGTTGAAAGAGTATGTTTATCAGGATGTTTACCAGGTCTTTCGAAAAGCACCCACTTTCCACCCTGTAAATAACATCTTCACTTCATTTACCCCAGGGTCCGGCTGTATAGTGAAATTCATTACACTCAGAGTAGATAACTTTTACTAGTGTCTTTTACACCTCAACCTTTCCTGTTCTTAAATAGTTCAGTCATATAATTGACTGACTATGTAATAAGAAACATAACTATTTTTTGTAGCTTTGGAACCAACAGATCGAGTGTAATTAATTTAACACTCCATCTGCCCGTCATGGGCAAAACTGTATCAAACATTACATAAAAATTGAATTTCTGTCTTATGGTAGTAACGAAAAAATTTTGTTTGGGTACACTGAACCTTTAATTAGGAGAGGACAATATTAGTGCAACAAATTTTAACAGTTGACAAACGGAAGTGAAATCAACAATTTTTCTTGTCCATGATTTATCGATATAAGTACAAACACAATACATTATTTGAATCACACTTTATTTTTATTCACATCTGAATACAAATTCTTTGGCATTTGAAAAATATGACAAAGATTTTGTGAAATATTTATGATTCCCTGAAATATTTTGTAAACTTTGTGTGGGTTGCATGAATAGTGTTATGCGGTATATGCATTGTTATGAATTTATTTTGGATAAATTTCATGTAAATTTGAAAAGAAGGAGATAAGTGAAACATGCGAATACATGAATACCTTGTGTGATAGAAAGAGAGAGTATGTGTTGATGAAGTGAGATGGAAAGGTGGTAGTCGGTAGTGTGAGAAAGTCATTCATATGAGTGAAGACGAAGAGAGGGGAGTTAAGGTTTGGCGGGGGATTTCATTGAGAGCAGCTCTGTGTTCTCTCTTTAAATTTACCTCTCCTCTTATTCATTCCGTCATACTCTCTCTGTCTTTACAGTTCAGTTGTAGATGTTTCACGGGAATTTAGAAAAGGATAGTGGATTGTAAAAGAGAGAAAGAGTGTGATGAAGTAGAGTACAGGTGAAATGACGTCACATTTGGAAGCAGAGGCCTGTGTAAGTATATATGTCTACGTAATGTTGTGAGTGGGGCCGTATTGATCCAACAAGTGGAAAGCCCTTTTGCACACAGCATGAGCATCATCTACTACATACATAACCCCATAACCCCTCCCACCCCAACTCACTTTACCTTCAATATCACCACCACCACCGCCTCTATCCGACCGACCATCGGGATCTGTAGAAGGGAGAACTAGACGCCCGACTGATCGCCTGAACTCATGCTCCATCCAGACACATACATTGTCTTCAACAATCTCTTCTTCGTCTTCCAAACCATAGCAATAACAAATTACCACAACTCTATGATATATGTTGAAAAAACAATCATTGTAATTCATTGCTCAACACGTTTGTACTGAATGCATAAATCATCATATTTCTTATACCAGATTTAAATACAGTATTTTAGGAAAATACTGAATTCATTCATGCCATATTACATAAAACTAAAATTTTATGTACTTGAATTTTCGACGGTACATGTAATTTTTTCATTGTATTATTAAGATTTTTCAAAGTACTAAAAACCAAATATGAAATTAATTTTTTATCGACTTATTGTAGATATCATAGGCTGCTCTTTTAATACAGTTGAGAGGAAAGTCTAGTTTAAAAAAGTATTTTTAATCACAAATTACTATTTTTTGTCTTTATATTTAAAACTTTTGCCTTATAGCAAAAGCACCTCTTTACGTTAGCAACAAAACCTTACATACAGATTTGAAAACATCACTTGCACAAAATTCCATTGAATACCTATACAAACAAGTCACACGAACACGAGAACCCCCTGGTGCGTTCACTTTCCACCTTCCATTTACCTGATAATCCCGTTAGACGCCATAAAAGACGCTGGAGTAGAGACCTGCTAATTTGATATACAAATTTCATTCTTGGGGAGGCACCAATGGGGGCCCTACCCCTTTCATGCCTATCATGTCATTTACATTATTATCATAATCATCACATTTGCTTGTTGTAAAATTTTAAAGTTGTAAATAAAGAATTAAAGTGAAAAAAATTATAACGGTTCTGCACAATGAGTTGCATAATTACCGTACATGATATTTAATTGAACGGGTGGTAAGGAAATTCACTTTCAGGAGAAGAGGTGCCCAGTGGTACATTCTCTGTTTAGAACTACGGGTGTTGTCCATTATTCAGACCAAGAGGCCTCTGCTCCATTTTCGTTTTAGACGACGTAAAGTTGGGAAGTTCCATGTACGAGTAGCTAGGTCACAAGCTAGTTGGTTGGGATATCACTACAGAAGTTCCTTTACTAACGGAGTTTTGAAATCGATGAGGAGGGTTTTACTACTTACATAAAAAAGAGCAACAGAAACAATTTCGACTAAGTCCTGGATCTAAGTGATCTTTTTTTGTCTTTAATTTTTATCACGGTACTGTACAATGAGCTGCACAGTTTCCGTATATGATATTTAAATGGTGGCGGGGAGTTTTGCTTTAAGGAGAAGAGGTACCCAGTGGTACATTCTTTGTTTATAACTACGGGTATTATCCGTTATTTAGACCAAGAGGTCTCTACTCCATTTTTGCTTAAGACGTCGCACAGGTGGGAAGTTCCTTGTAGCTAGGTCACACGGGCTAGTTGGTTTGAATGAACATCTAGTCGTTCGTGAAATTTACTATACAAGAATGCAGTTAAGTGATCTAACCACAAATTAGTGAAAAAATTTCAGCTTGAAATGCAGCTATACTTTCAGCTAAAAAATAATTATTTAATACAGGGCTGTCTTAAAATTTGTATAATAGAGAGCGACCCTTATGTCGGTTTCCCAATTCTTACGGAAATCGGAAGAAAGGTTAATGAAATACGAAACATTTTTCAAGGATTTTTTCTACATAGCCTATTTTAGCAAAAATTAGTAATTTTTACATATTTTTAAGTTCAACGAAGATTGATTTACATTTTGCGTAGTTCTCTTATGATTTAAGTTAGACTAACTTTTTTATTTTACTTTTTTAAATTTATTTATTTAAAGTCGCATCAACTGCTTGGCATTAGCGACTACGTTGGATTCTGTTGTTGTAACTGCGGGTTTTGACTTGTGAACATTTCCAGATCCTTGCCGGGAATCGAACCCGGGACCTCCGCGTGGTAGGCTAACCACTACGCTACTTATCATTAAATATAGGTTATATTTTTCATTAATTAGATCGGCAAGAGAAAGTCATGTGAGTGTTGATACCGGATTTTTAACCTTTATGATCAACCACACTTACACTCAGTTTGTATTTTATTTTAATTCTAAAAAAACATTTGTAATACCGTCAAAAACAAAGGTCATTAATGGTTAAGACAAGTTTACAAATACAGAAGGACGTCGATTATTCAAACGTCTATCAACCGGACGACCAGTTATCTGGATGCCCTTCAG
Source organism: Catonia carolina (assembly GCA_035578175.1). Taxonomy (NCBI): domain Eukaryota; kingdom Metazoa; phylum Arthropoda; class Insecta; order Hemiptera; family Achilidae; genus Catonia; species Catonia carolina. The sequence continues at coordinate 26,870,613 of JAQMRL010000010.1, read as the reverse complement.
GGAAAAATTGTAAAATATGTACCATATATACTTTTATGTATGTACTTATGTTTTTGCAGAATTTTGTAAATATACAAATTTAAAATATCGTTTATTGTATTGAAATTTCGTACAATAATGCAAATGCTTTGTTTGATACACATATATATACTAGATACATAACAATTTATTGCATAGGATTTGGCTGATAGCAAGAGTGTTGCTTCCCTCAAAAAGAGGAAAATTTCCGATTTCTTTAAAAATGAATTTTCTTTAATAATATACTCTACATTATTATGATTTTTTAGTCTTTTTTTTACTTATACTACATATGCATTTATTCTGTAAAGTAGGCTACAATATAGTGTATTGTATGAGAACTTACACATTTATGTATTTTTACATTTACGTATTTAATAAAGAGCGATAAGTGCAATAGTGTCGTGTATATTTCAGCACAATTTTCAGTTTTAGCTTTTATAAAGTAAGTTCGGAAAATCGGTTATCCGGACAAATCTATTTACCGGACGATCAAATCCCCAATTAATCCGGATAATCGACGTCCCATTGTATATTAATTCTATAATAAGGAATTGAACGTGGAATATTATGCTTGACAATGGAGTAATCTACTGATATGGTCACGAGGGAATAGTGCCAATAATTTTATCTACTTTTATAAATCTTTCCTTTGAGTGGGCTATGCGACTACGATACTGTAATTTCAAGACTATATCAAACTGATAAGAATAATGAAGTTGAATATTAGTTTACAACAATTTTTTCTTTTCTTCTTGATAATAAGTGAGTTTTTCAAGACGGAGGTGTTAGTCACATCGTATCAACGCTTCAGTCTTATTTTAATAGAACGAACAATTGTGGGCGTTTGTGAAGGTGTATGGAATGTACATGTGTACTTTCAAAATATCAGGCAGGATTTTACGCCCACTTCAGATATCTAATTACAATATTACACCTTCATGATTTCACCTCAAAATCTTATTAAAATATTTGCATCAGTTGATTTCCGCTTCGTGATGTTCATTAAGTTAACATCTGGAATAAATTACACAAGGATAATTTGTATGTATTTTTAAGGGAAGATTGCACGATGGTTTTAACTCAAAATTTCGATTTATGGTTTTTTATCTTTTTTAATGGTTAAGGCCTAGATCTACCAGAAAAACATTAAATTACGTCAAAAAAGTATTTTTTATGAAAAAATTAAGTTATCAGGTTTACACAGAAAAAATATCATTTTACAAAGAACGAATACTTTTTCATAATTTTATACTGCTCGTTTTAGTGCAAAGAGAATTTTAGTTTTTAAAATATCTGCATCACGGTTTTTAACATTCTCAGCTGTTGGTTCAGCTTTCTAAACAACTGTTGATGGGAAACATACTTGTTAAGCAATATCTATGTTTTTTATTTTTTATTATGTCCTAATATTTTTTCTTAGAATTTTTCTTTCTAGTTTTTCTAGTGCTCTATTTTCTCTTTATTCAGTATTGTCAAGTATTCTGACCCATAAAGTGCTCCTGGTTTAATTACTGTGTTATAATGCCGGATTTTAATATGTATTGATATGCATGTTTTGTTTTATGTATTTATTATTAACTTGTATGGAAGATTTAGTTTTCTTTCTCTTTCTTTATGCTTCCTTATCTAGCCCATGGTTAGCAATACCTCTCCTTGGTATTTTAAGGTTTTAAACTTTTTAATCTTTTCATACTTGATTTCTATGTATTTTTTTCTGTTCATTCTATTATTTAGTACATGCTAACGAAAGAAATAATGTTTAATAAACAAACCAGAATGTATTACTTTCTCTTGCCTATAAGAATATATAGGAAGGAAAGTATTGTTTTCATATCGATTTTTCGAATTCGAGTTTTCACCGGATCTGCACGTTTTCAGACCCCCTGAACCCAAAAAACATGTTTTTAGCTGGTCTGTGTGTGTGTGTGTGTATGTGTCTCTCTCTCTCACTCTCTCTCTCTTTCTATCTGTGTGTGTGTGTGTGTGTGTGTGTGTGTGTGTGTGTGTGCGTGTGTGTGTGTGTGTGTGTGTCAACAGAATATCTCAAGAACGAAACATCGTACGAACTTGAAACTTAAAACTTAAGTTAGATACCACTAGAAAACCCGACACGAACATTCATTAAAATCTGTCACCGGAAGTAGTAGTTTATTTGCGTCGTTTTTCACTTTTTGCGGTTTTGTCAAAAAGGGCCCCTCGATTTTTTTAAAAATCGCCTCATTTATTAAATTTTTTATTCTCTACAAGATAAGGTAGGCGCCATTTCTGCTGAAATTCTTGGGGAGGCGGTTTTCTCGTAAACAAATTATTTTTTAAAGATTGCAACTTTAAAATGCATTTTAGCGCAAAAATGTACCTAATAAATGTTGTAGAGAATTAAAAATCCTACAATTTTTATTTCAAACATTTTTTGTATAACGCTTAGTTTAGCGGTAATTAACGATTTTCTGTTTTTTTTTCACGAAATCGTGTAACAAAATCGATTTTTTAAAGATTTTAGCCTTATTATGCATTTTACGACAAAAGTGTAATAATCAAATTTATAGGAAATTAAAATATCTACAACTTTTATTGATAGCATTTTTCTCTACAGAGTCTAGTTTAGCTTAAAAGAGTGATTTTTCTTATTTTTAAGCCAAACTGAGGTTGATTTTCATTTTGCGTCTTTAACTCATAATTAAAATTAGGTTATGTTTATTGAGGTTAGTTTTTGTTTATTTCTAATGTTTTATTACTAATGATAGGTTATATTGTTAATTATTTGCATTGGCAAGAGAAAGTTTGTGAGTGTTTCACACCAGATTTTTCTGTTTTTTCTATTATTTAGTACATGCTAACAAAGGAAATAATGTTTAGTAAATAAACAAGAATTTATTTTTATATTACTTAAACATTTTTTAAACAGTAACTTTATAAGTGGTTTCTGTGCTAAATAAATTGACAAAATCATCATTAGGTAACTAATCAAACATCGTTAGTCTTTAGATAAATGACAATCGGGTTTTGGGCCATTCCACTAATCCTATAATCACAGAACGACCGTCTCATCTATCAAATATTGACCCAACCATTAACAAACCGGCTTCAAAATCAAACTGTTGAAAGTGGATTCACCACAACCCTTTACAGTGTAGTTTAAATGTCCAGGAAGTTTATTTGCAATAGTTAATGGAAAATATAACAGACAATACAAAGGTTAATTGTTTGCTGTGATATTATAATTAACTACTCTAAAATGAAATTGATGCCATTCAAAAGAAAACATTTTGATTTTATAAATTTATTTAACATTAAATATATAGTTATTTCATGAAATTTATAGAAAATTTGTTATCTGAAATTGACATTTTGGTTAGTTTTCTAGTCTTTGGAACAATTATTACAGACTCTATGTATAAACCTAAATGTCAACATCAAAAATAATGTATTTTCTATTTATTTATATTTCATTATAGAGAATCTGTCAAAGTCGCCGATCGGAATAATTAAAATGTTGGAATATTTACATAATACTCGTACAACAAATTATTATTAATAAATAATGTTCATGTTCGTTCAATTTAAACAAAAAAATCTGGCGTGAAACACTCACACAACTTTCTCTTGCCAATGCAAATATATAGGTGTCTCACGAGTAACCCAACAAACTTCTAAGGTGGTTTCCTCTCATCAAAATAATGAAAAAAGTTTATATAAGTATGGGTCTGGAAACGCTTCGTTAGCGAGTTACGGCTAGCGAAAAATTTCGCCCTTGGTTCAGAACATACACCTAAATAAAGTCATCCTAGATGTCTAGGAATCCAATTTTATGAGTATATTTGATGGTTTCTTATGTATTTTGACCCGAAAATTGAATAAAATAAGTTCCAGAACCATATATCAAGTAGTTTTTGTAATATCCAATGGAAACGAACAAATCTGTGCATAAAAAGTTTTTTTTTTATGTTTGAAGAACAATAAATGTGTTAAATGGCTAATAAATGTATAAATTTATTTAGAAAAACTTGTAGAGATTTTATTTTGAAGAGAATGATGTAAAATAGGCTAATAATAAACAAACACAAAGTTTAAAAAATTTATGTTTAATTAAATCAACACATACGAAAAATAAGATAGAAAATTCAATATCTTTTTAATTAACGTTCTTCGTAAACACAAAACATTTTAGCCAAATTGCTGGATCTTTTATTTCTATATCCATACCTTACAAATGGTGTTCAAAATGATTTCCTTGGTCATTTGTGCACAATCTAGAGCGTTTATTGAAACCACATGCAGCCTTTCTGATACAATCTCGGTTGTTTTTAAGTAGTTCACACGCGTTTAAAATTCGGTTCAATAATTCTTGTTTGGAATTAACTGGTTCTGCATATACCAGCTGCTTTAAATGACCCCAAAGGTAATAATCCAAGGGATTTAAATCAGGGGATCTAGGAGGCCAATTAACTGGTTCTCCTCGATCAATCCATCTGCTCGGAAAACTTATCTGTAAGTGCTCTCTAACATTTTGTGAATAATGTGCCGGTGCGCCATCATGATGAAATATCATTTGATGTCTTTTTTCAAGTGATACATCTTCAAGTAGAACTGGCAGTTGATTCTCTAAAAAGTCTTTATACACAAGACCTGTCAATTTTGTTTTATTTTTTCGTTTCAGTTAAATTTCCATTAAATTATTTTCAATTTCAATTCTTTGTGTTTTATTTTATTTTTATTTCATTACATTGCATTTCATTACAATTGGAAAAGTATGCTTATCAGCATACCGGGCCCTCTGAAAAGTACATATTTTTCACCCTGAAAATGACACCTTCACTTCATTCACCACAGGGTCTAGCTGTATAATGAAATCATTACTTTCAAAGGAGATAACTCTGATAAGTGTCTTTTACACCTCTACCTCTTCTTTTCCTAAATGATTCAGTCGTTTAATTGGCTGACCATGTGGATAAGAAAATGAAATATTTTTTAGCTCAGCAACTAACAGATTGAGTGTAAATAACTTGACACTCCACCTGACTGTTCTTGTTTGGACACTCCACCTGACTGTTATGGGCACAAATAATACCATCATCAATATAATGATTTCATTTTTTTTCTCTTTAATTCTTTATTTACAACTGTAAAATGTTACAACAAGCAAATGTGATGATTATCAAAATAATGTAAATGACGTGATAGGCATGAGAGGGGTAGGGCCCCCATTGGTGCCTCCCCAAGAATGAAATTTGTATATCAAATTAGCAGGTCTCTACTCCAGCGTCTTTTAAGGCGTATAGGGGGATTGTCAGGTAAATGGACGGAGGAAAGTGAACGCACCAGGGGGTTCTCGTGTTCGTGTGACTTGTCGTGAAAGCGTTTGTATAGGTATTCAATGGAATTTTGTACAAGTGGTGTTTTCAAATCTGTATGTAAGATTTTGTTGCTAACGTAAATAAGTGCATTTGCTATAAGGCGTAATGTTTTTGACTGGAATGCTTGAATTCGTTGCAAGTTGAGGGTTTGGTTGAACCGTAAATTTGGGATCCGTAGGTCCAAATAGGTTTCAAAAGAAAACAATATATGCGTAATTTTAGTAATATAAAAATGCGTAATATATATGCGTAATTTTTAGTTAATATAAAATAAATTTCTAAATAAAAAATCGACTCAAAGGAAACTTGAATAGAAAATTTCCAAAAACCGCATTGGACCAAAAAAAAAAAACAACTGATATGATTTTCCATATTATGCTTATTAAAATCAAAGTCAAACAAAAGTTGGTTTGCATTTAGCGTCATTCACTCATTATTTAAATTTGGTTGTTTTCAATTTTATATTGGTTACTCATGATTAAAACAGGTAATGTATTTTATTATTTACATTGGCAAGAGAAAGTTGTGTGAATTTTTCACACCAGATTTTTATATTTATCAATCTTGTTAAATAAATATGTAAAAATATTTTAAACTATAATATTAATGTATTAAAAATAATTTGGTAACATAACTAGAATTTATAATAACGGGTTATGCAGTTCCAAATAATATCTGTAAACTTCTTATCAATTTTGGGGAGTATAGATTGGTAGATATATCTGTATTAAATTTGTAAGGTGTAATTGGAAAACTGTGTGGTTATAGATATGTGCCTGAAGGAAACCTCAAAATGTCACGTATTAAGGATTTGGTAGGAATTGAACTTATATTTCATCAGACTATGCAATAGTAATTTCCTGTTACGTTATTAAATATATCACATACAACACTACATACCTTTTTCCTTAATAACAAGTTTTTCAAAAAGAACGAAACCGTAATAGTAAGAAGATAGTAGTAACGCATAATTTAAATCCATGTCCTCACGCCAGTTGGTAACACTGTATTCAAGGTTAACAATTTTTTTCTATTTTCTTTTTTTTATCCGAGGTGGCGAGAAAACCTCAAGTTTACTCCCTCACGACCGGGGGTAAGTAGTGTTGGACTCAATTGAGGCGTCCTCGTCCAGCCCCAAGGAGGCTGCAACCACCTTACCAATCAAAAACCCACCGCCTGGCCACTTGATCCGACATCAGCAAACAACCCTCCACCTCCCTCGGAACTGTTTATATAATACTACAAGGGAAATATTGGGTTAAAAAAATTATATATTGTCAGCAGAGTGTGGAAGGGAACCGTAGCCTAATTCCCCTCTCGCTGTCACTGACCAACATTCACTCTCTCACTTTCATTCATCTCATTCATCACCAGCTCAGGAAATTATTGTGCCTATCTTACCCACTGAGATCGGGACAGGATTGATTCACTGTGGGAGAGGGCGATCCCACTGATCTCCTCCCGACATATGAGGATATGTCTCCTCCCGACCACCCTCTCCACAAACTGAGCGACCAACTTTCAGCTCTTCTTATCCTGGAGCATCGCTGCCCCTACTCTCTCTGGGATCCACTAAGGTTAACAACTTGTAAAATTAAAATGTCATTATTTTACACCAATGCTATTCCAGTATCGTCTATATTGTGTCAACGATGTCGTTTTCCAAAGACGAACATGTGTTTATTCTTAAATCAGCAGAATTTTTGTAGGGGTATTAAAAAAATGTCGTTTTTAAAAGCAATCCTCATACACTTAACAAATTAAAGGAAAATTTGAATGCGAGACTTCTAACATTGGTCACCACATAATTAAACTCGTCTACAGGGTCACATCAATCCTAATGCAATTCAACTTCTTGATAATGAAAATTTTCCTAGGAGGCTTAAGAAGAAGAAGCCTTCCGAAGTAGTGTAACAGTGTGTAAGGTGCCCCAGGGTTGGGCGCCAAAATGTAATGTGCCACGGTTCCTAATAATGAAATGCCCTAAATTTAAGCTAGAGCTTAAGCTGGAGTTAAATAAAAAAAACAGACTTTTAAGGTTATGGCACAGGTTATGTAACAGGTTTTAAGGTTATTTTAAGGTTAGGGCTGAGAAAACAAAATTTAATCAAAAAGAATTTAGAATAAGATACAAAAAAGAGAGTTTACTTAGTAATACAATAAATATATTTTTTAAATAATTTATGATTTGATTCCTTTTCTTTATTTTAAGTAATATTAATCTAACAAAAGTTAAATTTGTGATGTTTTACCACAACGATTGTCCATGCTGTTCACTTTTGATCGTCTGTATTGTTGTCTTGTTGGAGGTTCTTATTTTATGTACTCTTCTTGATGATCTGAGACCATTCTCAAAATAAAAAATGGTTTCGTTAATTTATATATTCGACAACTCCATTAATTTTCGATGTTCCATTGTTTCTTCACTCGCGCATTTATATTTATTAATTATAATTTCATTGGTTGAAATTTAACCGCACTATTTTTTTTAACCTTTTTGAACATGAAGCCGAATTCAAACAGTTGATTTACACTATTTATTTTATTTAATTTTTATCGCTTTGGATTGACTATTTATCATGTTTTAAAGATATATAAAATATTTGAATAGTCTTTTAAATAGCCATAATAATTAAAGGAGTATTATTTTTTCCTTAAGAGAACACACATCTAACTCTCACCGTATATCCTTATTTCTGAACCAATCCAGTCAACTACAGCCTCTAATGCATCTTATAAAGCGCATCTCTGCAACTGAATGAAATTTTCATATTTCTTCTTCCACACTGAGGCCTCACTACCTCATTTCAGTGTTGACACAGCCACTGTCTTATCGAACTTCATATTATATGTGCCAGTTCGGGCCCATCCCTTCAAATTTCTATGTATTGTACCACAAATCCTATTAAATCTCTGAACTTTTTGTGGTACATCATTTTCCTCTTTATACGACACATTAGAGATTTGTAAAAAATATTATCTATTTTTTTTTAAATTATGTGGATTATTTATACACCGTTGTAAACACTTTTCTATTTGTTAACATAGTGAAATATTTTTTCATTTGCAACTTAGGTGGTCTTTTAACATATTTGACTTGGTAACGTAAGGGAGATTACTGAGCTACGTAGGTGAATTTCCCAGGTTTTTCTAGGCTACGTTTCGAAGTAAATTGAGTAGTTACTTTGTTAAAATTTTACTATTATCTTTAATTTATAACCGTGGCCGTTAATGTGTAACTCAAAAAATTAAAATTCTAAGCAAACAAAAAATTTAAGTTTCATTTTATAATGTCTTTTGCTTCGAGTCGAACGTATCCCACCCTGTGTCGTAATACCACGAATATCCTATAAGACGATAAAGTATCTAGGCTTCTGACTAGATAAACGACTGACGCAATCATACAATTGAAACGTCTCGAACTCAATTACCGTCTTAAGGGGAGCAGACCATTTTAATTATCCCTATACCTACAATACTAACTTAGGTAGATTTTTTGTAGGAACTGTTAAAACTACAAAGCTGAGCTTTGGCACGCCTATCTACAGTACTTTTTCACACATTTGTACCAGAGCTTTTTCATTTATCTTTATCCAATCTAAAAATGATTTTTATTCTCAAAAAATTTTCAAATGTAACCCACATTTTTTTCATGAAAAAGACACCCAAAAATAAAACTCCAAAATTTTTGAAATACCTCTGAAGTAAATACACACCTTAGTAGTAAAATGTAGTGTGTGAAATTTCACACTCCTAGGTGGGATGGTTCCTGAAATAAGTGTACCTAAAGTCAAAAAATACAATATGCGGAAAATGCGGATATAGTAAAAGCATAATACCGTAACAGAAACACCTTTTGCCACTTGGAATTAACTTCCAAACAAAAACACAACCAATATTATCTTGCGTTACACCTGATTCCTATGCGTTCTGGAAATTATTGTTTTTATGTGAACGCGATCTCCGTAATATTAGAGCAGTAACATTATTATATTAATTTCAATTTACAAGAATGAAAAATGAGAATAAATATTGAAATAAACACTACGTATCCCATCAACGTAAAAACATAATTTTTCTCAACAGAAAACGCAACGAATGTCGTGTTATATATAAATTGAAAAAGGGGAAAACGATCTATCAATGTATGGTAAAATTGAAAAAATCAATACTTTTTGTTGAAATCAGTCTGCTCCCCTTAAAATGTTTCGTCCTTTATTATCATTTTTAGTTCAATTTAAACATAAAAATGAAAATTCTTAATAAATTCTGGGAGACAACAATGATTCGAGGAAAAAGAAAACTAGAATTGAAATATGGGTCCACGACCATTATTAGTAATTTTTGGCCCATAAAAGGCAGGTGGAGTGTTAAATTATTTACACTCGATCTGCTAGTTACAGGGCTAAAAAAATAGTTCTGTATCTTATCACGTGGTCAGCCAATTATATGACATTTAGGAACAAAAGAGGTAGAGGTGTAAAATCAGTAGTCAGAGTAATCACCTCTGAGAGTAATGAATTTCATTATACAGCCAGACCCTGTAGTGAATGAAGTGAAGATAACACCTTCACTTCATTCACCACAGGATCTGGCCGTATAAAGAAATTCATTACTCTCAGAGGAAATAACTGTAACTAGTGTCTTTTACACCTCTACCTCTTCTTTTCCTAAATTCTTTAGTCATATAATTGGCTGAACATGTGATTAGAAACAGAACTATTTTTTGTAGCTCTGGAACTAGCAGATCGAGTCCAAATAATTTAAAACTTAACCTGCCTGTTATTGGAAATTATCAAAGTTATAGAAGATTGAAAAATCTACAAATTTTATTTCAACCATTTTTTTACAGAGCCTAATTTACCGTCAGTTGGGAATTTTTCGTATTTTTAATTACTAGAGATGTTGATTTTTATTTAGTGTCGTCATTCACTCATGATTAAAATTCAGTTATTTTTTTTTTAATTTTACATGGTTTACTCAGGAATTAACATACGTTATTTATATTTTAATATTTACATTGACAAGAAAAAATTGCGTGAGTATTTCAAACCAGAATTTTTATTTTAATAATGAGATTAAAAAACTTGCCGGGAAAATAATGTCAGTTATGAAATATTAACCTACATTTGCACAACAGGTATTTGAAATTTATGATAAATTTGATAGCGTGACTGACCTAAGGTCACAAAGATAATTTCCTGGAATCGGGTTTTAATCATTAAATGACACAAGCTTTTGTCGCAGTAATTTAAACAAACATTTATTTACACAAATTGTGTAACATTCTCTTGTAATAAATTAATTTATATTAATTTTATTGTTTGTTTTCTGTTTGTTTGTTTGTTTGTTTGTTTGTTTGCTTAAAGAGGGGTTTGTGAATGCATTTTATACTCCTCCCTTCGGACTCTTGACGCATTATTTGATAACAAAAAGGAAGGCAAACTGTTCTAATTTTATCGCTAAACCTTAAGCAGTTGCTTACAAAAGAGTAAATAAGTTATATTTAATTTCATTGTCACATAAAATAATATATAAATTACATGCATGATGTAACATGTGAAATAATTAACAATTTGAAAATTATAAATACTTTAAATGAAAATTACTTTAATTTAAGGGAAACTATACAAATAAACACAGAACTTTCATTGGATTAAATTCAAAATTAACGTTTAACAACAAGCTTCTTGTCTGTAAAGCTATGTTGTTGTTTAGGTCATCAGCCGAAAGGCTGGTTTAAACCTCTAGAGGGTAAATTAAATTTATGAATTTGAATTTATTCATTTAAAAAAGTGATTTGCCTAGTACTAATATTTTACTAAATAATATTATTCCTTCAGTAAACATGATTTAAATATAATTTTGAAAATACTGTGACACTTATCGCTAAGGTCCGTTTCGGGATCTAGGTAATTAAATAAATAATACACTAAAGTTTACATCTACAAGTATTTATTACCACTAAAAGATTTACAAAATAAATAATAAACTAATTATAACGAAGTAATACAATAAATATCTTAATAATTGACTTAATACTACTTACAACAATTATATAGAATGCACATACAAAATGAAACTGAATACACAATGCACATACACAATAACTATACACAATACACACACACAAAGACAGTATAACAATAGTTGACAAACACAATGGCCGGAACTTTCTGCACTACGCACCGATAGCCACTCGTCAAAGATCAAACGAATACTAACTCATTGACCGCACTCGGGCGCTCTTTATATATAGCTCGATCAAAAAGAATCCTCTCGAAAGACACCGAAATTCGATACAAATAATAAAGTACAAAAAAACCCTTTATAAATGATTACTAGAAAAATCTATTGTAAACAAGTCAACAATAGATCTATTGTAAATAGAAAGTGTTACAGGTAATCAACCGGCCCTTTTCATAAATAGTTGTACAACAATAACCCTACCTTCTCATACACAATAGCGCGGTCCTTTTTAAATAACCTTTTATAACCAGCCCTATTGTTACTTTTTCACTCTATTATCCTCTCTTTACTATTTTATGAATGAAGTACTAGAAATTTCTTGAACCATATTCGTCTTCGATATTGTCACAATACTGTTACTAGTGCCAATTTAAAAAATTTTGTCATCTATTATCTTGTTTTGTCCGTACGTCCTTCCGTCACAAACAGATCTCAGAAACAACAAGAAATATAGATACTGAAGTCACGAGATTACCTTTTGCGTATGGATGGGCTGTGAGGAAGGGGAGAGAAAATTTAACAGTGCTCCCAAACTTAACAGTCAGACACTACTCATACATTTCACTACCGTCCAGTTTCTGCATAAATTTTGTAAGCTGTGGCTTATTCCGAGAAAATGTTTCTTTCATAAACCTTTTTAAGAAATAAATGTGACCTGCAATAGTGCCTATTGCTTAATTACACGACTAGATATGTTTGATTTACTGTAAATTACCAGCTACCTTATTCCATTGGAACAAAATTTTCTATGAATGAATCGCTGTCACCGGCGTCATCACTATTGGTCTGACTAGTATATACCTAACTGTTTCCTTTTTTACCAGATGTCAACAAAACTGTTAAAGAATAGCTTTTTCACATCTTTAATTTCTTTATTTATTTTTCGAATTGTGGAAAGCGAAAACTTCACAGTAATTAGCCACTCGCTCATGACAAAATTCAAAATTCGCTCGCTCTTTTATTAAGAGGAGGAAAGGGATTTTTGTTTAGCTATAACTTCACAGCATTTTATTACACTGCTCATTAGATTTCGTTCAGCACTATGAATAGTCTGCCTTCGTTTTTGAGAAACTAACATTTCTGTTTACGGTAACAAACAGTTATATTCGAACAGTTAACCTACAAAAGATTCCGCGATATACTGTATAAATGCTCTGGATATAGTAAAAGTTGCTGTGTTTGTTGTAGTGAAATTAAAGCATGCGCACTGACGCTTTCCCCCCTTTACCCCTCTTTATAAACAAGGGCAAACTCGTGACTCAAGCAAATATAGCAACAAACGATTTTCGGATTCGTAATCTACACAAAAAGTTAGTGGGCCTAAATTAGGTTTGAAGTTCCGGTTTAAACCGGAAGTAGCCGAAACCAGAAGGCAAGAATCAAAGTTGGAATTTTGAAAAAAAAGTAGTGTCATTCGATTCGTCTTAAAGAGTAGGTATAGAAATCAGTAATGGTTTTTGCCGTAAGTCAAAAAATAAAATAATTTCAAAATTGCCACCAGCCTTGAGACGCGTCGTCTCAAAATAAGGTAATTTTTAAATTTATATTTTTTTAATTTCTAAGGCAACTTATTATTGAAAATTAATAAAAAAAGGTAATTACTATCGGCTTCATAATTATATACACCCGAGTTTGAACCCTTTCATCTCCTAAACGATGAGTTGGATTTCAACATACTTAAATCAAAATTTAACTCATTTTATTCTGCGTTGACCTATAATAAATCTGTATTTTTAATATTGTTTGAAAATTGTCATATCGAGGTTGGAAACAAAAAAGTCCCCGATTTTTGCTACCGTTAAGAATTTTATGCGTTTAGAGGCACATAATTCGAGAACTATTTGACTGATAATTTAAAAATTTTAACACATCATAGCGAATTATGTTCTCACAGCGTGTACGAAATTTCAAATTTTTAATTATAAACAATATTCTGAACCCTTGCTATCTTTGTAACCACACAATCGTTCGGCATGAGCAAGCTATCGTTTTATTTAGCTTTAAAAATTAACACACATAATAACACTAAATAGATTGGCCAATGTTGTGGTAGAATTTTTTAAATTTTGAAAAATAGACTGGGCCTTGAGGGGTGGGCGCTATTATCCATGTTGTCAGGTTGTGTACGTGACACTCCGTCGGACTGTCTAACTAATAGTAGCGCTCCCGCGCATGGCTAGGTCTATTTTTCATTTTTTTTAAATTCTACTACATTATCGGCCAATCAAAATTTTATGTCATTAATACATTTGTACTGTCACCGGTACCCCTTCTAAATAATCATTTACTGTGTTGCCGACCTTTAATACTTCTTCCGGTCTTTGTCGGCGCGGTAGGCCCTTTGGCGGCGTACCGACAAACCTTTCGGCTGCGCACCGACAGAGGCCTTTGTCATCAAGGTCGAACCAGTAGCCGCTCTCTACCACAGCGCTCTCGGCAACTATAAAAAGAGCGCTGCACTGAGCCGAGAGATTCATTTCCGATTCTTACACAGAAGGATTCAATTCCGATCCAGACACAGAGGGATTTACTTCCGATCCAGACTGCAGACAAGACGTCCACCACAGCACACGGCTGCCGGACTCCAGCGAAAACTAGTCGACGACCCCGCAAGAGAGAAGATGATGCTTCCGCTCTCCGACCCGTCACCGTAAGCCGTCGACCGGACCGTCATCACCCGCTGACGCGAGCGATACCCACAGCGGTGCCTCAACCGAGCCTTACGCCCACCGGATCCGACGAAGGAGCCATCGACGCAGTACTGCGAGGGAGGAAGATAATGTCTCCGGTGGACGACGACACGCCGTGTCGACCAGCTCTTCAACCGCCACGACGACTTCAACCGACGCTTCTCCAAGACGACCACCGCTTAAACGGCCCTTTTCAAGGCCACCAAACCAATAAGGTTTGCCACTTAATGTCGCTATCCGGTGACAGTAATATGTTTTTTTTTACGCTGAATAAAACGATAGTTTGCTCGTGCAGAACGATTGAGCGGTTACCAAGGTAGCAACAGTTCAGAATATTGTTAATAATATTAAAAATTTGAATTTCGTACTCGCTATGAGAATATAATTCGCTATGGTGTATTAACATTTTTAACTTTTTGATCAAATAATTCTCGAATTATACCCCTCTAAATGCATGAAATTCCTTACGGTAGCAAAAATCCGGGTATTTTTTTCTTCCAACCTCGATATGATAATTTTCAAACAACATTAAAAATAAAAAAACTGGTATGAGGTCAACGTAAAATAAAATGAGCTAAATTTGATGTAAATTATGTTGAAATCCGATTCATCGTTTAGGAGATGCAAGGGTTCAAACTCGGGTGTATATAACAATGAAACCGATAGTAGGTCCTTTTTTATTTGAACCTGTTTTCACTTAAAAGAAAAATATTAATGATTCTAATCGTATAAAAATATAATATCTATTCAGGATCATTTACTAAAAAAACTGATCTACGAGAATAAATAAAAAAAGAAAAATGTCAACTAACAAAACTAAATAGCAATTTAATTTTTCAAATTTATCAGCACCAACAAGCTTTATAATGCTTATTAACACAAACTATATTTACAAAGATAAATATTAAATAAAAATGACAAACTACATTATCACATAAACGTTAACAAAACTGTCGTTAACAGCACCACTTGAAATTTCCGTTCAACTCCTCAAGGAAAAATAATCATCAGTTCCGGCCACACATCATTCTCAAACTAATAAAAAGATACTGTAAATGACTGGACTGAAAGATGATAAAGAAAAATCGGTGTGGGTGACGATCTATTTTTTATTCTTAATGACATCACAATATATTTTGATGTCAAGTATTTTCACCCACCTGATTAAATAGTATATCGTAGTATTGAATTCTTGTAGTTAATTATTTTTATCAATGACGTAGTTTTTGAGTTTGCTTTTAACTAATAATGTGAATAAGGAAAACTAATTAATTTTTCTTATATTATATGAAATACTTGCTCATTACGGGCAGGTGCAGTGTTAAATAAATTGCACTCGATCTGTTGGTTCCAGGGCTACAAAAAAATAGTTCTGTCTCTTATCACATAGTCATCCAATTATATGACTGAACTATTAAAGAAGAGAAAGAAGGGATTCAAACCTGTTCTTGCTCCCTATTAGAACGTGTAGAAGAAATAAAATTCTTAGGACTAGTTTTAGACTCAAGAGTCACATGTAAAAATCATGTGAGCTATTTAAAACTAAAATTAATTAAATATATAAGAATATTTTATTTATTAAGAACCGTGTGTGACAAAGTTTGTTGAAATCAGTTTAATATGCACTGGTAAATTCAAAACTTGAATATGGATGGCCTTATGGGGTGGTGCATATTCAACAACACTGAAGCCTATAGTCGTACTGCAAAAATATTTTATTCGTATTATATCATGGAAGCAACGGTAAAACGCCAACACTAACCAACAATTCCTACAAGTAAATCAACATCACGATGAAAATGACACGAAAATATAAATTTCTTCATAACTTCGTTTCGATTTTTTGAAATAGATTTTTCACCGGATATAGGCTACACGTTTTCAGGTCCCCTTAACGCAAAAGAAAATGTTTTTAGAGATTGATCTGTGAAAGTGTGTCTGCGTATGTGTGAACAAAATATTTCAAGAACGGAATGCAGTACGAAGCTGAAACTTAGCACCATATTGACCAAACATGAACATTTTTATCAAAATTGGTCGACCAGAAGTAGTAGTTTAGTTTTACGATTTTTAATTTTTTTTAAATATTCTCAAAAACGCCTAGTAATTTTCCGTAGTTTTAAATCGAACAGAGGTTGATTTCCATTTTAACATTTGCTCATGAAAATTAGGTAATGTTTGTTATTTTACATTGTCATGTAAGTTTTCACTCCAGAATTTTCGTAATATTCTTAAATACGACTCTTAAAATTGTGATGGAAATTGTCTCATCTACAACATTTTTTGCGCTCCATGGGTAAACTAAAAATTTAAAATTATTTAAATATTGTTTATAAAACTAGGTCAAGAAATATGTCGTTCTGAATTTACTGTGTCATGAATTTGGTATTAAAAACTTTATAATTATTATTTGAAAATCAAATTTCTATTCTGGTTTGTTTTGTGGCAGTTAGTAATTATATGTACTACTCATAAAAATTAGGCATTTTTTACAACGGCAAGATAAATTTTTGTGAGTGTTTCATACCAGAATTTTATTAAAATATTATTGATAAACTTACAGGGCACTATGGTATAAAAATCGAGCGAAAACTTTAATTCCGAAAGGATAGTAATGGTTTGAATAACTTATTTCTTTCTCTTGCCTATATGGATATATAGGAAGAAAAGTATTGTTTCATGTCGATTTTCGAAATCGAGTTTTTACCGGATCTACACGTTTTCAGACCCCGGAACCCAAAAAACATGTTTTTAGCGATTGGTCTGAGTGTGTGTCTGTGTGTGTGTGTGTGTATGAACAGAATATCTCAAGAACGGAACATTGTACGAACTGGAAACTTGAAACTTAACTTACATACCACTACCGGACCCGACACGAATATTTTAATCAAAATCGGTCAACCGGAAGTAGTAGTTTATTCGTGTAATTTTTCACTTTTTTGCGATTTACTCAAAAACTGGTCCTACGATGTTTTTTAAAATCGCCTGGATTACTAAATCTTTTATGCTCTACAAGGTAGGGTAGGCGCCATCTCTCTGAAACTCTTAGTGAAGCTGATTTTCGTAAAAATATTATTTATTTAAGATTCTGACTTTAATATGCATTTCAGCGCAAAATTTACAAAATAAAAGTTGTAGAGAATTTAAAATCCTACAACTTTTACACAAACATTTTTTTGTGTAATGCTTAGTTCAGCGGTAATTAGCAATTTTCTGCTTTTTCTCACGAAAATGTGTAAAAATCAATTTTTTAAAGATTTCGGCCTTAGTATGCAATTTACGATAAAAATGTATATAATAAAATTTATAGGAAATTAAAAGATCTACAACTTTTTTTCAAAGCATTTTTCTCTACAGAGTCTAGTTTAGCGTGAAAGAGTGATTTTCCGTATCTTTAAGCCAAACTGAGGTTGATTTTAATTTTGCGTCTTTCACTCATAATTAAAATTAAGTTATGTTTATTGAGGTTAGTTTTTTGTATATTTCTAATGTTTTTTTACTAATGTTAGATTATATTGTTTATTATTTGCATTAGCAACAGAAAGTTGTGTGAGTGTTTCACACCAGATTTTTTTTGATTTTGTTTAGTCATTATTTGTTAACCGACGTGGCAATATTAAAGCTATACTCATGATAGAGCAAATTTCAATATGAAACACATACATACACACCAATATTTCTATTGAGCGGACCCAATACAAATGTGTGTCAGAAAGCCGTGTTTATGTCGCTTGGTGTGGAAAGAGGTGACGTGGTGGTTTCATTTATGCATGCTGTATGATTTGGTAAAGGTAGAAGGCCTAATATCAATCCAGTTTTGCACTAGAATACCCTGCTGTTACAGGTCAGGCTTTATCGTTTTTATAACCCAACGTTATCAACGCTTTCATCTATACTTGAAACGGTTTGAACTGACAATTTTGAATTGCCTAAAATGTTCATTGTTAGAATTTCACGCTGTTTAAAATATCGAATTTTTATGATAAGCTATTAAACATTTTTAATCATAAAAATAATTTTCACAATTAAAATTGCAATTGTTAAATTTAAGAGCACCTTTATCCGATACCTAGACATATTAAAAAGTTGATGCGAAACACTTACACAACTTTCTCGTGCCAATGAAAATAATTAACAAAATAACCTAACATTAGTAATAAAACATTACAAATAAACAGAACAACTAACCTCAATAAACATAACCTAATTTTAATCAGTGAAAGACGCAAAATGAAAATCGACCTCAGTTTGGCTTAAAAATATGGAAACTCACTCTTTCACGCTAAACTAGGATCTGTAGAGTGAAATGCTCAAAAAAAAGTTGTAGATCTTTTAACTTCCTATAAATTTAATTCTATAAACTTTTGTCGTAAAATGCATGCTAAGGCTGAAATCTTAAAAAAAACGATCTTTTACACGTTTTCTTGAGAAATAAACAGAAAATCGCTAATTACCGCTAAACTAAGCTTTATAAAAAAAAATGTTTGAAATAAAAGTTGTAGGATTTTAAATTCTCTACATTTTTTATTATATAAAATTTTGCGCTAAAATGCATATTTAAGCCATAATCTTAAAAAAACAATTTTTTTATGTGCAAACAGCCTCACCAAGAATTTCAGCAGACACGGCGCCTACCCTATCTTGTAGAGCATAAATGTATTACCTAAATGAGGCGATTTTTAAAAATATCGTAGGAGCCGTTTTTGAGAAAATCGCAAAAACGTGAAAAATTACACGAATAAACTACTACTTCAGGTTGACCGATTTTAATGAAAATGTTCTTGTCGGGTCCGGTAGTAGTATCTAACTTAAGTTTTAAGTTTCAAGTTCGTACGATGTTCTTGAGATATTCTGTTCACACACACACACAGACCAATCGCTAAAAACATGTTTTTTAGTTTCAGGTGGTATGAAAACGTGTAGATCCCGTGAAAACTTTTCGAAAAATCGATATGAAACCAATACTTTCCTTCTTATATATTCATATAGGCAAGAGAAAGTAAAAATGGAACCTACTTATTACCCGTTTTCTCAAAAACCTGATGCAGGTCTTCTCTCTCAGGGTTGCCTCTTCGTTCCGAAGGTTGGTGACCATTATGGCAATGCTTAATTTTATTGGTAGCTATCCGAAACAGTTCTTCTGAACTTTTGTTAAACAATACCCTCCGGTTGGCCATCCGTAAAATTCTTTTGCGTCCTGATCCCTTTCTACTGTCAATTTTTCCTTGCAGAATGCGTTGAAGCAATTCATACCTGCGCTCATCCCGTATGATATGACCGAGATATTGCAGCTTTCGCATCTTCACTACGCTGACCAATTCCGCTGCCTTGTTCATTTAACTTAGCTCTTTCGGATTAGTAATTTTCTGCGTTCATGTTGTTCGTAGCATTCTCCTAAACAGCCAAAATTCGAACACTTTCAATTTGTCGAGTGTTGTTTCTGTCATAGTCCAGGCCTCAACACCGTACATTTTTTTTTAAATTCCTAATATGTGTACGTTGCAATCTGTTCAATTCAGAACAATTAGTAACCCCATGACCCAATGAGATGAGGATGATGTGTATGACGTGTAAATGAGGTGTAGTCTTGTTCAGACTCAGGTCGACCATTCCTGAGACAGTATGGTTAATTGA
Source organism: Catonia carolina (assembly GCA_035578175.1). Taxonomy (NCBI): domain Eukaryota; kingdom Metazoa; phylum Arthropoda; class Insecta; order Hemiptera; family Achilidae; genus Catonia; species Catonia carolina. The sequence continues at coordinate 26,850,665 of JAQMRL010000010.1, read as the reverse complement.
ACCCCAACCATCAAAGTACACCGGTAGCCACTGTCTAGCATTAAAATCCGTATAAAAGTAACTACCATTACTAGGATTTGAACCTGGAACCTTCATCTCCGAAAATCAGCTGTTAAACAGCTGATTTTGGCGACGACTTTACCTCTAGACCACCGCGGTGGGTTACCGTACAATAGGACGGAAAACAGTCAAGAGGACAGGTAACCAACATAAACTTTGCATTCTCCTTCACTTTCTGCTTCTCTATCTTTCAACAATATTATTACATAATCACAATTTTATATAAACATATCTTTCATAGAACAGATTGTTTTTTTATCTCGCAGTAAATTTTAAACAGATTAGTTAGTTAGAGAGTCCAAACCTTTGAGCCATAAATTGATTAGATTTCAAAAAGAAAACGGATTCTCCTCTTAGTACCACAAGATAAATTAAGATGTAAAAAAGGTATAAAAATGATTCAACTCCCTTTTCTTTTGGTATTGTTTCCTGGCCCTCCAACGACCATATATTTAGTTTACTCAATGTTGACATCCAGTACAGTTTAGTCCTGAGTATTGCTTGAGTCCCAGCTCTGTGTAGTTGGAAGGAATGCAGTACGTTGTTATAGTAGTGGGAGAATGAATGAGTATTAGTAGTGTTTCTCTGCTGCTGCATTTGTAGTGTACTAACTACACTTTTGTCATCCGGCGCATTAATTTAACAAATACCTACCGGATTATTAACTTAGTCGGATTCATAATTTTTTTTTTGTAATCCCTAGTTTTGTGTACGTTGCAATCTGTTCAATTCAGAACAATAAGCAACCCCATGACCCAATGAGATGAGGATGATGTGTATGACGTGTAAATGAGGTGTAGTCTTGTTCAGACTCAGGTCGACCATTCCTGAGACAGTATGGTTAATTGAACCCCAACCATCAAAGTACACCGGTAGCCACTGTCTAGCATTAAAATCCGTATAAAAGTAACTACCTTTACTGGGATTTGAACCAGGAACCTTCATCTCCAAAAATCAGCTGTTAAATAGCTGATTTTGGTGACGACTTTACCTCTAGACCAACCCGGTGGGTTTCATAATATTTAACTTACCAATTTATATCAAAATATGTAAATAAATAGATGTAATAAATACAAACAAATATGTTAAATACGGAAAATTTGATAACGAATGTTTTGTATCAGAGTTATACAACAATCGTTCTCCCAGCATGCGTCACTCATTCAATTTACCACACCCATACCCTTCACCCCGCAACTACACGGAGCTTGGAACCGCACAATACATCAATCCACGGATTGGATATCAACCAGTTGTCTGTCGTATACTTCGATCACCAGTCGAATTGAATAATAATACAGTATGCTAAAGTATTAGAGAAATATCCAACTACTAAGACCGTATCAAAGTGCTAGCAAAAGAAAAAAATCTGGTGTGAAACACTCACACAACTTTCTCTTGCCAATGCTAATAATTAACAATAAACCTAACAATAGTAATAAAACATGGAAAATAAACAAAAAAACCAACCTCAATAGACATAACCTTACTTTAATCATGAGTGAAAGACGCAAATGAAAATCGAACTGTTTGGCTTAAAAGTATGGAAAATCACTCTTTCACGCTAAACTAGGCACTGTACAAAAAATGCTTTAAATGAAAGTTGTAGATCTTTTAATTTCCTATAAATTTTATTACATACACTTTTGTCGTAAAATGCATACTAGGCCGAAATCTAAAAACAATATTTTTCACACGTTTTCGTGAGAAAAAAGCAGAAAATCGCTAATTACCGCTAAACTAAGCATTATACAAAAAAATGTTTGAATTAAAAGTTGTAGGACTTTAAATTCTCTATAAATTTTATTATATACACTTTTGCGCTGAAATGCATAATAAAGCCGCAGTCTCAAAAACACTATTTCTTTACGCAAAAACAGCCTCACCAAGAATTTCAGCAAACGTGGCGCCAACCCGATCATGTAGAGAATAAAAAATTGAGTAAACCAGGCGATTTTTAAAAAAATCGTTGCACCAGTTTTTGAGAAAATCGCAAAAAAGTGAAAAATTACACGAATAAACTAATTACTACTTCCGGTTGACCGATTTTGATGAAAATGTTCGTGTCGGGTCCGGTAAGGGAATGTAACTTAAGTTTCAAGTTCGTACGATGTTCTGTTCTTAAGATATTTTGTATACACACACAGACACACAGAAACACACACAGACCAATTGCTAAAAACATGGTTTTTGGGTTCAGGGGGTCTGAAAACGTATAGAAACGGTGAAAACTCGATTTCGAAAAATCGACATGAAAACAATACTTTCCTTCCTATATATATTCATATAGGCAAGAGAAAGTAAAAAAAATCCACCGTTGGAGTGGCATTATTGAATGACGGTTTTCTTAATGTCATTACGCCATTTTCATTATACCAAACACTACCAGATTCACTAAATTTATCTTTACATATAAAAAACATTTTCTCAAAATATAATAAAATATTATTAATTCCGTTTAATTATACCGTACTATAATTCTTAAAAAAATATTGTTGGTTTTGAAAATAAATTTTGATAAAATACAATTTTTTGAAAGAATTGTAATTAAATTTTAGAAATCGGAAAAAATGTAATTATAAAAGTTAAATTTTGTTTCTAAACCAACGATTTAAAACTTTTCAAACTTGAATTTTCTTTTAATTTTTTTTTTGTTGAAAGAAATTTAAAAAGTCATTGAAAATTGTTAGAATGTTTATTAAGTAGGCTGTTTTAAAATATAGTTAACAACGTTCTTTCCTTCTTTGCATCCGGCGCTCGTGTATCCTCATTCTCTCTTTGTTTGATGGTATTCAACATACCGACAAGTCTTCCACAAATTTGCGCAAACTAATTTACTTTGATCTTTCTGTTCCCTTTTACACATTACATCCCTATGTTTTTACATTACTCACACCCTATTTTACTAAACGGCTGTCAAAACCAGCCTCATTTTGAGTGGGTTGGAAAACTCACTTATTCTCTCGCAAAATACCATTTACCAGAAAACTAACATGAATAAAACTAAACAAACTCAAAATTCAGAGAAATTTTATAAGTGGTCACATATTTTATTCATGTTGACGTTTAACTAAAAATTTCACATAATAAACTACTCCACACAATTTCCTTTTATGTGAATGTTATTTCCGGAAAAATATATAAATTTAAATTTTATTTTTAATGTAAACATGTTTTCCTCCGAGCAAAAACATTTTACAGTATTATTGTTGTTTGTAAATTATTTTGTGTCGACAAGTTTTCTTTTCTACATAATTTTATTGTTTTTTTTTCTACGGTTAATGAACTTTAATGCTAATGTAGACGCTAAAGAACGTCAAATTAAAAGTGTAATATCAAAAATAAGTACATTAATGGTATTGAATTAGGAAGCTGCTGTATGGAACCCCTTCCTGAATACTGCACTACCAAAATGGGTATTTTACATGGGTTAAGGAAATACTTATTACTTTAACTAATTTTCATTACTAGTATTCTATTTATTACTATTCTCGGTTTAAACGCAAACTTAAGTATCATAAAAATCACCTCAGTAGAACGCTGGCATCCTCAAGCTTGTCCGGAAATCCGCAACGCAGACTAAACGACGATGGAGTAGAGATATCATTGCGCAGATGTAAATTCTATCAAATTAATATTCAAGATTAATCCACCGTTGGAGTGGCACTATTGAGTGGCGGTCTCCTTAATGTCATAACGCCATTTTTTTTGTTTTTGTAAATAACATCACATTCACTGGTTGTATTTTGTACAGTTGTAAATAAATAAACTAAGTTAAAAGAAACTTTAAAAAGGCGCTTATTGATGAAGTTTCTCGTGTCGGGTACCTAGTAATCTTAAACTAATAGGTTGTAAGTAGAAATAATAAATTATTTGAATGCAAATGAGCATATGTTTACTTTCTCTTGCCTACATGAATATATAATATAGAAAGGAAATTATCGTTTTCATGTTAATTTTTTGAAATCAAGTTTTCACCAGTTATACACGTTTCCAGACCCCCTGAACCAAAAAGCATGTTTTTAGCGATTGGTTGTGTGTGTGTGTGTGTGTGTGTGTGTGTGTGTGCGCGCGCGCGCGCGTGTGTGCGTGCGTGCGTATGTGTGTGTGTGTGTGTGTATGCGTGCCAGTCTGTCTGTGTGTGAACAAAGGAACGGGTGTTTTATTAAGAACGCAACCCTGATAAGAAGATAGAAGTAATACATCGGTAAATTTTCTGTCCCCCAATCGGTATGTTGGCAACAGTGTACTCAAGGCCAACTACCTAAGATAGTTAAAATGTTTCAGTCAAGCATTAGTGTGGTGATAGCAGTCGTTTCGTTGTATTGTGTCAGCAATGGTTTTTTCCAAGGAAAAGATTGTGGCTTTTAACATAGGGTTGCGTGCTTAAGAAAACACCCGTTTTAATAATAATTTAGATTAATTAATAATTTGTAAAGTACGGAAAATAAAAATATGCAGTAGATTGTGGCTTTTTACATAGGGTTGCGTTCTTCATTTTGCGTCTTTCACTCATTATTAAAATTAGGTTATGTTTATTTTTAATATTTTGTTACTAAATAAGTTATACTGTTAATTATTTGCATTGTCAAGAGAAAGTTGTGTGAGTATTTCACACCATTTTTTATAATGATTGTTTATAAAAAGATTTATAACTTTTTTGTATATTTTCAAATACATCGTATCAATTGTAAGTTTTTCCCGTATGGGTTATCTTTCCTTTGATTTTTGCCAAACTGTCTGTTTTCCTTGTGTAGGTGTTAAATTCTGAGAAAAATGTGAGATGAATAATATGTTCATAAATTTTTTTATATCCTCTCCAGTTTTATCAGCTTTTTCATATTAAAAATACATTTTAATTCAATACAATTCGACATATTAAAACAAAGGATTTTCCTGTTTTACAAATTTTTTTATTGTATCGAAAATAAATTTAATTTTTAGTAAACTTAATTGATTCATATGTAGATTTAATTTAAAATTCATATTTGTAATATATATTAAAAACAATATTTTATTTTGTTTCAATATTAGTGGAAGGAGATTGTAAAAGTGTTTTAAAATATTTTTTCGTTAGAATCGATTTGTCTTTAAATTAGATAAGAAAATGCGTTTTCAAAGCGATAGTGGAGTCCCAGCTGTTACAGAATTTGTAATGCGGTACCATTTGCTGAAAGCAGTATCGCAGGTCCACCTGATTGATTAAATTTGAGTTAAAGCAGTGGTCTGAAATTAGAAACCTATCTACAATTCTCTGGAAAATATTGCAGGAAATAGGCGAAAATTATTAATAAATTCATTATAAATTATTTATAAATAATATAATACTTCAATACTTAAAACATCTGACAAAAATCTTGGATATTGAGATTTAATTTTGTACAATTCGGCTTAAAAATTCACAAAATATATTGATGCGTAGGAAGTAAACCTTAAAAAAATGTAAAAAAAGGTTTTTAACAATTTACTTAACTTGTTGTATACTACAAGAAATTGCGCCCACTCTGCAGTGGAACTTGTTTTTATGAACAGTGAGGTTGGCCAGAAGACTTCATTTGATAAATGTGCCTTAAAATTGACATGCGGGACGATCACGGGTATTACCCATATGTTTTATTAATTTACTAATTAATAAACTAATTTTCCTTTTAACTTCAATATTGTTGACAAATCAATTACAACAACCTGCAACAACAAACATAATTTTTTTACTTTAACTTTATTACTCTGGGGTAGGGTCGGTAGGTCTGAAGTATGTACAGAATAGAGAAGTGGGGCTAAAATTTAGCCCTCAGGCACGCCAGCTGAGACACAGCTACCTACGCTGACGACACAGCGATATTAGCCCGAGACCAAAACTCTATACACGCTTCACTAACACTCCAACATCATCTCAATCTCTTACACGAATAGTGTAAAACATGAAAAATGAAACTTAATACGGCAAAATCCCTTCACGTAACTTTCACATTCCGTCATGTTGATTGCTCACCAGTATACATAGACAACGAACCTTTAACAAAGAAAGATACGGTCAAGTATCTTGGTCTGACTTTTGATAAACGACTAACTTGGAGCAAACATATCAAACGGAAACGTTTACTACTAAATTCCCGACCTAAACTTCTATATTCCCTACTTCACAAACGATCAAAATTACTAATCGCACAAAAATTACGCATATATTGTTCTCTTTTGAAACCTATATGGACCTACGGGTCCCAAATTTACGGTTCAACCAAACCCTCTAACTTGCAACGAATTCAAGCATTCCAGTCAAAAACATTACGCCTTATAGCAAATGCACCTCTTTACGTTAGCAACAAAACCTTACATACAGATTTGAAAACACCACTTGTACAAAATTCCATCGAATACCTAAATAAACGCTTTCACGACAAGTCACACGAACACGAGAACCCACTGGTGCATTCACTTTCCACCTTCCATTTACCTGATAATCCCCCTAGACGCCTTAAAAGACGCTGGAGTAGAGACCTGCTTATTTGATACGCAAATTTCATTCTTGGGGAGGCACCAATTGAGGGGACCCTACCCCTCTCATGCCTATCATGTCATTTACATTACTATCATAATCATCACATTTGCTTGTTGTAAAATTTTACACTTGTAAATAAAGAATTAAAGATAAAAAAATTATTACTTTCTCTTGACTATATGAATATATAGGAAGGAAAGTATTGTTTTCATATCGGTTTTTCGAAATCGAGTTTTCACCGGATCTACATGTTTTCAGACCCCCAGAACTAGTCCAGGCGCTAGGAAGGGTTTCGTTTGCAAAATATGAGGAACGCATTTTCCTTTATTGTACTTTTACTAGGCATGTTTGTAACCCGGAAAACCCGTGTTGCCAAGGGGTGGTCGAACCCGTCTGGAGGGAGGATTCTTCCCCCTACCAAGTATGCGCTTCTTTTTGTCAAATGGAAGAGATAAGTCCGTGGGCCAGATAGGATTACCGTGCACCCCCGCCCCACAACCCAATTTGTCATACATCGTCGTGTTCGTTTAAACCTCCTCATCAAGAATATCCAGTGTTCCCAAAATTTTTTAAGCCATTTTATTTTTAAGCCAAACTGAGGTTAATTTTCATTTATGCGTCTTTCACTCATGATTAAAATTAGGTTATGTTTTTTGAGGTTAGTTTTTGTTTATTTCTAGTGTTTTATTACTAATGTTAGGTTGCATTGGCAAGAGAAAGTTGTGTGAGTGTTTCACACCAGATTTTTAGAATAGGGATTGTGAAGGTTGTTACAGCATAGAACACAGTGGCAGAAAAATCTTAAGAAGAACCGGTAACAAATTGGTGTCCTTGCATGATTGCCTTGTTTTTTTTTTAATTTTTATTTGTTATCGGAAACTGTACTTTATTGATAACCACCTAATTAGATCGCTGCTTTTCGCTATATTTTTGACGTGATTCGGCATGAATTTTTGAACAGGGAACACCAGTGGAATTTATTCACGATTGGCTGTCAGCTAGACACCATACAAAGTAGCTTGCCCAACCAATATTGTTTAACAATTAATAGAAAATTTCTACCAACTGACTTACTGGGCTGACTCCGCTTGTTTAAAATAAATAACTTTTGTAAATAATAATAAAAATATTGACATAATACAAGTCAGAAAGTTTATAATATATAAAGTTGGAAAGAAGAATAATTAGAACATGCTTGAACAAAAAAACATGGAAAAATTGTCACTGGAAGATAACGTCCAATGAATACGTACGAGGTGTGGCTATTAAATAACGAGACTGACGTTGTAAATATTTTTTTTAATTTTTATAATAACTTATTGTCACCTTTATTATACACTCCTTATCTACTCCTTTAATGCGAATTTTCCATTGTTGGAAACAATGCTGGAAGTCATCTTCTGTCAGCTCCTTCAGGACACGTGCCGCTTTCTCTTTTACAGCTTCCACAGACTCAAATCTTCTCCCTTTTAATGCAGATTTCACCTTAGGGAACAAGTAGAAGTTACATGGTGCAAGATCTGGTGAATAAAGTGGATGTTCTAACACGAGATGCTGTACTTGTCTAGGAACCTCCTGACATTGAAGGTATACAATCCCATGGATATAAAAAAACAATCATCATTGCTTTAAATTTTGACTTACTCATTCGAGCTATTTTGGCTCTCGATGAAGTTCGGCTCTTCCAGTGCATAGATTGGCGCTTCGTTTCCGAATCATAAGTAAAAAACCACTTTCATCACATGTTATTATCCTCTACCTATTTCCTAAGGTGAAATCTGCGTTAAACGGGAGAAGATTTGAGTCTGTGAAGCTGTAAAAAAGAAAGCGGCACGTGTCCTGAAGGAGCTGACAGAAGATGACTTCCAGCACTGTTTCCAACAATGGAAAATTTGTATGGAGCGTTGTAGGGATAAAGAAGGAGTGTATATTGAACGTGACAATAGGTGATTATGTATAAAATTCAAATAAAATATTTACAACGTCAGTCTCGTTATTTTATATCCACAACTCGTATATCAAAAAATGGAACCAAGTAATAAGCACAATTAAGAAAAAGAGAATCTCCTCCTTATGGGATATAATCAGAACACCGGAAAATAGAGTACTTAGGAAAATTATAGAGGCAATTTGGAATAAGAAATACAAAATAAAATGGATCAATGAAGTTAAAAACGATATGGAGGAAATGCATATTACACTCAAAGATTTAAAACGTAAATCAGGAAAAAAATTATAAGACTTTATTAGAATCTAAAACTAGAAAGTTCACAGAAAGGATATTTTCAGACGAAGAAAGAAAAGCAAGGTTCGATAGAATGAAAAATTACTAGGAATAAAAAATTCAAAGGAGATCTAAGAAGTAATAATTGACTAAAGTAATCCAATATGGACAAACAAGAATAAAAAAAGTCAAAAAGAAATCCGTTAAAAATTTGTTAAATGTCCGAGTTAAATTTAACTTACAGCGTTTTTTTATGATTATATGACAAGAGTGATTTAGTACATAGCCTTCTAGATATTAAATGGTACCTGGGCTATCAGGTAAATCAATTTCTATGTAATCGGGTGCCGCTCACTTACCAGGTAACCCACGACTTAATATGCACTGAAGCAGAGATTTGATTTCACGCAACGATTATTATGAAATTAATCAAAACGCCTGTTTCCCGCTTCTATGTCCATACCCGGGCAACGCTTATCTCTGCCAATTTCACGTTATGCATTCTGAAATTAAATGAACTAATTGACTGGCTTGTGTTTCATGAAAAACGTTGCTATAAAGGAAATGTTTTTCCATGAATGAATTATTTCACAGTAATGATTAGCAAATTTGATTAGTTTTTTTTAAAGCCACATAAGTTCATTAAAGAAGAAAAATCTTATTTCGATTTCTGTAATGTTGGAGTACTTTACCTGATGTTTCTTTCCTTGATTTTTCTCCAGTAAGTTATTCCTTCACTTTTTTTTATCTCTTCTGGCGTTATTCGTCGGAATACACGATTTTCTATCGTATGGTCGGTCTCTGCTGTTAAATTTTTGTGTTGTTCAGTTTGTAATAAGTTCTGGATTTTCTTTTCAGGTCCTCAAGTTAGATTTAAATTTCGTTCATGTCCTGTTCAATTTCTTTGATCCAGTGGTGCTGAGATTTTCTGTTTAGGAAAAAGTTGATAATTTTTGTGGAGATTCTAGCGAAGTCACTTCTCAAGAGAAGTCCTAGAGAGACAAGTTGATTACCTTTACAACGGTTTTCTTTGTTAAATTTTAACTTAAATTTTCTGTATCTGTTTTATTTTTTTAAATAATAAACAAATTTACAAAAAAAAACCGTTTTTATTTATGTTCACTTGTATAAATCATTTGCTGACGTCATTGTAGTCCTCATACTAGTTTAACTGGAAAAGACTGTCGGCTAACTTTTCCGTGGATTAAATGACATGTATCTAAAATTCACCTGGTATACGTAGATTTATGTAGTTTGAATTTTTTTATGAATGGATTTGTAACAACCAATTGTTTTACGTTTATAGCTGTCCGTATGATCATATGAATATTTATCTAATCGACGCACCATAACAGTTCGAATAAAATTTCACCAATTACTGAGAGGGTTACAAAAATTTATTGCCGATGACATTTATCAGCTACTAGCAACCCCCACTCGCTTCCCTTCGCTTCACAGGAGCTAATGTAGGTCTCATTCAATTATTTTAAATCCTCTCTATACACAATATTTGTGGTTTCGTTGGCCTGTGGCAGCAAAATAAATCGTTTTTCTGCACTTCCAACTCTAGAAAGTCCGACATAAAGTTGTCCATGAGTGAAGGAAGCACTCTTGTCTCAAATCGATGCTCACAGTTTTAAATGTTTGTTCCTGCGATTTAACAGAATTGAATAGAATGCATAGAAGAAAATACCGATGGGAAAGAAAGAGACAGTTGATTTATAAGGCTGAGATATGGACAGTAATACGTGGGTGCGGTACGCAGAGTAATTGGAAATATTTTTTTTTTTTTTTTTTAACAATTTGTGTACGTTGCAATCTGTTCAATTCAGAACAATAAGCAACCCCATGACCCAATGAGATGAGGATGATGTGTATGACGTGTAAATGAGGTGTAGTCTTGTACAGACCCAGGCCGACCATTCCTGAGACAGTATGGTTAATTAAACCCCAACCATCAAAGTACACCGGTAACCACTGTCTAGTATTCGAATCCGTATAAAAGTAACTACCTTTACTAGGATTTGAACCAGGAACCTTCGTCTCCGAAAATCAGCTGTTAAACAGCTGATTTTGGCGACGACCTGTCGAATGAAAACAAATGTATAATACAGTACAAAAATAAAAATTTTGAATATATGCGAATTTTTAATGTTTTTGGAATCGAATGTTATACTTCACGTTTTTCTACGAAATATAAAAGTTGAATCGTGCTTCTAGCCCAAAAAATACACCATCCAGAGGACTTAGAAAAAATAAAAGTGCTATGCACCCGACAAACTAAAACATGTGACATCGTCACAGTTTAAGTTGCTTAACTCACTTAATTAAAGTTATTTAAAGTCGCAAAATAGCCTATATTGATCAGGAAGCTCTAAGCTATGCAACAATGAAAGATTTTTCAAAATCAGGTCCGTAGTTTCTGAGATTACCTCATACAAACAAACAAACAGACGTTTCTTCTTTATTATATTAGTATAGATTTATGCACAGTTTGTCGCATATATTATTATGCGATGGGATAATTTTTTTGGGTAACTTACCAAAACCACCTAAATATTCCTTTGTTCATCGTACAAATAGTGTTCAAAATAACTGAGAATAATATTCCTATGAGCAGACGATGTTAGCTGTAAGTATGGGGCAGTTTAGATCTTGAGGTTACTCATTAGTTATCGATAAAGTGCACAGTAACCTAATTTTATGAATAATTTACTGATTATAATGTTTTTTGTAAAAAGAGTTAAAGAACACCTTCCGAATTATAACATTGTTTCATTTTACATGAAAAGTTACAAGAACATTTCTATATTTTACAAGAAAAGTAACAAAGTCTGTTAGGAAACTTACGAAGTGGTTAATTGACGTCGTCATTACAGCGGGTTGATAGAAACCATTTTAACACTTTCTCCGCTTTAACAGAAGAACATGGTGGAAGGAATCAAAATGAAAACAAACGTTTCTAATTGTTTCGATTTCTGGGAATTCCTATTCAAAACATTTCATTCATTGTAATCCATTATCGTGGTTCAATACACTCCACCTCATTCGACAGACAATTCCTTACAATAAACAATTTATTCCCTCAGCTATTTCTACTAAAATGTCATAATACTGTATAGTTAATCGGTTTCATATTCAAACGATAAGCTTAATTTGATTCCAATTTGCTTCCAATTTGATTCCCGGCTAGAGTTAATCAATTAATAAACGATTTTAAAACGTACTATAATCAATGAACCTGCTGGAAGTTTTCTCGAACATCCATTATCTATTTACTTGTAGATGCAAGAATTTCGTAAATCGTTATACTGAATTCTCTTTAAATTTTATATAAATTATAGTCCCTATATAGCTTTTGATCCACTTGAAAAAACAGAACTTCCAAAATTAAAAAAGCACAAGGAATATCCTGGCAAACATACAATAAATGCCTTTCAATGCAAAAAAATCCACTATGCCAAAATCCGCCTATACAAAACAGTTGTTCTCCCAGAGAACTTTATACCGGTGAGAATTTTTCCAAATTAAGACTGAAGCTAAGACTGACCAACTTATTAAAACAGAACGCAGAATTATCAGAACCTGCCTTAACAAGAATCATCAAAGAAATGGGGTATAATGAATTCCTTCTAATGAAACTGTTTATAAGGAAATTGATCCGATTATTAGTGTAATGAAGAAGAGGAGGGTTTTCTACTTTTCCCACATTTTTAGAATTCCGAAGGATAGAATATTGAAACAACTTATCCTAACTTAAACAGAAAGATTACGGGAAGATACATCGAAGAGATTAAGAGACACCTTAAATGAAATTGGACAGGCAATTGAAAACGCGTTTGACAAGGAAAATATAAATAGTACTCTCAAATCACACAGATTTTATTGGGGAAAAGTAGAAAGAAACACGGTGGAGGTTACAGATAAGATACGGAAACAAAGATCGGACCACCTCAAAAAGTAATGGCTAAACCGAACGGGTAGACCAATAAGTTAACCGAAGAATACTAGAAATTGATTGGCATGGTGGTCCAATGCGGCCTTAAAAAAGGAAGGAAGAATGAAATAGCTTCTGAATTTTTTTTTTATCCGAGGCGGCTAGAAAACCCCATGTTTACTCCCTCACGATATGGGAAGTAGTGTTGGACTCAATTGAGGCGTCCTCGTCCAGCCCCAAGGAGGCCGCAACCGCCTTACCAACAAAAAACCCGCCGCCTGGCCACTTGATCCGACATCAGCAAACAACCCTCCACCTCTTCGGAACAGTTTATATAATACTACAAGGGAAATGTCGGGTTAAAAAAAAATTACATACTGTCAGCGGGGCGTGGAAGAGAACCGTAGCCTAATTCCTCTCTTGCTGTCACTGACCAACACTCACTCTCTCACTTTCATTCATGTCATTCATCACCAGCTCAGGAAATTAAAGTGTCTACCTTACCTACTGAGATCGGGACAGGATTGATTCACTGTGAGAGAGGGCGATCCTACTGATCTCCATATGTCTCCTCCCTCCGCAGTCTCCCGACCACCATCTCCGCAAACTGAGCGAGCAACTTCCAGCTCTTCTCATCCTGCAGCATCGCTGCCCCTACTTTCTCTGGGATCCACTGTGCAACGCCTATCTTCTCAGACGTCTCCATTCTGTCGAGGCCAAAATAGGGACATCTTTCAATTACATGCGAAACGGACTTCTCCTCTTCACTATCACACAGCCGACATTTAAGTACTTCAAGAAGCTTGAACCTAGTCAAATATACCCCAAAGCAACCATGCCCTGTTAGCAACTGCGTCAGCTCGTGGGTGGTATCAACAAATGTCCTCCTTATCCACACCTCGACATATGGAATGAACCTTCTTATCCACTCCCCGACCCTAGCTTTGCTCCGTCTCCTCTGCCACCTGCTGAGTAATCGACTCCAACATTCCTCTTTATCAGCACCAGCACGCTGCTCTTTAAAAAATTTCTTTTCCTTGGTTATAAACTAAAAAATAAAGCTTCTGATATTGTTTTATTGTTTAGTTTATAACTAAGGAAAAGAAATTCTTTCAAATTTGTAAAACATTTTACACAAATATATTGTTAGTTATTCCAAATTTGTAAACATATAGCTGATAAATTACCCAAAGGAATGAATTACAAATTATTTACACCAAAAAAAAAATTATTATACATCAGAACATCATGCACAATACGCCAACGACTGCTTACAATAAAGATACTATAACAAGCAACACACAAACTTAGTGTAAGGATTCCATTGTGGAGCTTTGATTTCCTTCTAATAGTAGTTGATAAGGCCCCAGAGACTTCCATTGGAATACCTCACGAATTTTGGCAGACGTATAACAATCAAGGATAATTTTCAAAAGACATTATTATAATTTATTGGCTTCACAGAAGATATTATTGACATTTAACCTTTAGCTTATGAAGTGTTCTTTCAGTTAATAAATTTTCACAGAGAATTCTATTTGTTTACTTTGTACAAACGTTTAAAATATAAACCCTATTTTGAATTTCGTTTACTGCGTATAAATATCACAAAAGGACCCGACACGAACCTTTTCATCAAAATCAGTCAACCAGAAGTAGCAGTTTATTTTTGTGCAATTTTTTCACTTTGTTTGCAGTGTCTCAAAACCGGCTTCAACGTTTGTGCTTAAAATTTCGTTATTTACTAAATGTTTTGTTCTACATGATAGAGTAAGCTGAATGTATACTAAAATTCGTTAAAGGCGGTGCTTTAGTGGTCTTCTTCTTCTTCTTCTTCTTCTTACTGTCAAGGATTAGGCATAAGCCTGTTCCGAACTCACAAACCATCCTGTACGTCTACACAATCACCGTACATCTCAAATACTGCCATCTTCTTCGAGGTCTTCCCACCTCCCTTCTTCCAACTGGAACATATTCCATCACTTTTAGAGGTATTCTCTCCTCTGGCATCCGTTCCAAATGTTGCCTCCATTGATTCCGGTACTCCTCTACTTTTTCATTCAAGCTAAATACACCCAACTCAGATCTAATTTCCTCGTTATGTATTAGATCTAGCCTCGAGCAGCCTTTCACCCTTCTTAAAAACCTCATTTCAGCTGCTTGGATCCTACTTTCTTGGCGTTTTGAGGTAACCTATGACTCACTTCCATAAACAAGGACTCGGGCTGCCATTACCTTGTAGAACTTCACTACTATCTCTGTTCTAGTTAATGGCTTTAATGGTAAAAACCTTATTTTAAAGGTTGAAATCTCAATATGCATTTTAGGGTGAAAGAGTTAATATTTAAAGTTGTACAAAAATTAAAAACCATCAACTTTTATTTCAACCATTTTCTTCTACAAAATTTAAAATCAATTAATGATCATTCATATTTGTTTAGGCCATCAGACGAAAGGTTAATTTGAGCCTCTAGAGGCTTTACTAAGTAAAACGAGGAGTGAGATAGTTTACCATGCCTTCTTCACTGATTGCGAATGTAGCCTATGCTTATCCGCATGTTAGGTCATCTGAGTAGCATCTACATTCCACCCTGCAAAAGACACCTTCACTTTATTCATCACAGGGTCTGGCTGTATAATGAAATTCATTACTCTCAGAGAAGATAATTCTGAGTAGTGCCTTTTACACCTCTATCTCTTTTGTTCTTAAATGCTTCAGTCATAATCTGACGATATCTTAAGGGAATGTTTGTTCGAGAAGGTTCTGGATCAAGAGATTCATAGTGTTGAATAGTAGATAATAGAGGGACAAAGTAACAATAGGGTTAGTTAAAAAGGGAATTTTAAAAGGGTCTTTGTTGTACAACTATTTGTGTAACACCGTTTATTCTATTGTGACTTGTTTACAATAGTTAAAATTTTTCCAGTACTAATAAAAATGGACTTTTTGTACTTTATTATTTGCATGGAATTTCTCTGCTTCTCTGGAATTCTCTTTTTGATCTACCTATATAAAGAGCGCCCGAGTGCGGTCAGGGAGTAAGTATTCGTTTGATCTTTGACGAGTGTTTATTGAGTGAGCTATCGGTGCGTAGTACAGGTCACGTATCTGGGCATTGTAGTGGTCAACTTTTGTTATACTAACGGGTGATTCAAAAAGAGCGCCGGTTTTTAAACGGCTGGTAAATTTTTGTTTACCGGTTGGCAACATTGTTAGACCTCATTTCTATTTCGGAGAACATTCCGATTGACGATTCAGTTGTAGTTTCTCTTGTTCGCAGTGTAGTACTCTCGCAGTCTGTGTCTAACCATGGAGAAGTTTACTATTGCACAACGAATGTTAATCGTCAAAACATTTTACCAGAGTGGAGAGAGTTATGCGGCTACTGTCAGGCGACTTTGCGGTACTCTAGGACGTAATGAAGCACCGAATGAATCAACAGTTCGCAGGCTCATGAAAAAGTTTTTTAGACGGGTTCAACAGTCGACCTTAAAAGTTCTGGACGTCGTCGTTCTGGCCGAACTGAGCAGAACGTTGCGTTGGTTCGTGACAGTGTGGCTGTTAGCCCAGCAAAATCAATACGTCGCCGTTCTCAACAATTGGGTTTACGATGTTCTTCTGTACGAAGAATTCTTCGATACGATCTCCAATATCACCCGTATAAAATTCAGTTGACGCAACATTTGAAAGTGGCAGACCACCAGAAGAGACGACAGTTTGTTGACTGGGTATTGAGAAAACGGCAGGATGATGACACCTTCGCAAACAAAATTGACGCCTTGTGACTTTCATCTTTGGGGTCATCTGAAGTCATTGGTGTATGCCAATAAACCCCGAAACATCAATGACTTGAAGGAGAAAATTCGACGGGTTATCGGGCAAATGGAAGTCGAAACTTGTCGTGCAGTAATATCCAATTTCATGGACAGAGTTGATGCGTGCCAGCGCAGTAGAGGAGGACACATGCATGACATCATTTTTCATACATGAAATCGGAAGTTAAGATGAACTTGTTGATGTATTTATTTTCAGTTTTTCAATAAAATAAATCTCTTAATTTGGTATATCAAAACCGGCGCTCTTTTTGAA
This sequence comes from Catonia carolina, assembly GCA_035578175.1. Lineage (NCBI taxonomy): Eukaryota > Metazoa > Arthropoda > Insecta > Hemiptera > Achilidae > Catonia > Catonia carolina. The sequence continues at coordinate 26,833,855 of JAQMRL010000010.1, read as the reverse complement.
TCACCCTTTATCTTATTGTCTAAGTGCATTGTATTCAGTTTTGTGTATACGCATTCTGTTTAATTGTTTGTAAGTAGTACTAAGTAAATTATTTAAGTTATTTATTGTATTACTTCATTGTAATTAGTTTATTATTTATTTTGTAAATCTTTTAGTTGTAATAAATACTTGTAATTTTAAACGTTAGTGGATTAAAATTTATTTAATTACCTAGATCCCGAAATGGACTTTAGCGGTAAGTGTCAATATATTTGGCTGACAACATGCTAAGAAACAGAAGTATTTTTTATAGCCCTGGGACAAGCAGATTGAGTACAAATAATTTAACATTCCACCTGCCTGTTATGTGCAATTACCATATTATGCTCATAAAAATCAGTCTTGTAAATGTTGATTTTCATTTATCGTCATTCACTCATAATTAAAATTAAATCATGTTTTTAATTTTACATTGTTTACTCCTGATAAAACATAAGTTATGTTTTTCATTATTTACATATACATGTAAAAGTCGTGTGAGTACTTTAAAATATATTTTTTAAATCCTAATGTACAGGGTGATTATAAAAATGAAATAGACAGTTTCGATAGCTTATGGAATTTTTGTTTTTTGAAAAGTTAAGGTAATTACTTACATGATTACATAGAAGAATTCATTAAGTTTTTATTAAAAATATTTACAGATGTTTAATTGTGCACCATTTGTAACACGACAGATATCAACACCGTTGTCGAATTCTTCCCACACACGATTAAGCATATGACGGTCAACTGTGGCAAGAGCATTTGCGATACGTTGTTTTAGATCATCGATATCTACAGGAAGCGGTGGTACAACAATTTTGTCTTCTACATAACCCCATAAGAAAAAATTGCAGGGCGTTAAGTCTGGACTACGAGGTGGTCACGGCGTAAACACAATGTTTTCCTCACTTGCACGGCCGATCCATCGTCTAGGAAGACGTTCATCAAGATAATTTCTGACCTGTAAGTGCCAGTGAGGCGGAGCTCAGCTTGCACAAAAATGAAGTTATCACTATCTTCCTGGAGTTGAGGCATTAACCATTCGTTTAACATGTCCAGATAAATTACTCCTGTTACTAACACTTCGTGAAAGAAGAACGGCCCGTAAACCTTTTCACGAGATAATGCGCAAAAGACGTTTACTTTAGGGGAATCGCGTGTATGATGTAAAGTTATTTTTGGGTTTTTGTTCCCCATATTCTAACAGTATGTCTATTAACTTTTCTACTAATGTGAAAATTACATTCATCACTGAAAGTTAGGCGATTAAAGAATGTGTCGTCATTTTCAACACAATGTTGCATCTCCAGACAAAAATTTTTACGTACGACTTTATCACTGGTATTTAAACTTTGTACTAACTGCAATTTATAAGGTTTCCTTTTCAAACGTTTCCGCAGAATTTTCCACACAGTCGGTTGAGGAATTTGCAATTCTAAACTTGCTGTTCTAGTTGATTTTCCTGGACTTAGTACATAAACATCACGAACACTTTCAATTTGTTCTTCTGTAACAGAAGGTCTTCCAATACTTTTCCTTTTACACAGACATCTACTGTTTTCAAAATATTTATACCATTCATAAATTGTTTGCCTTGTTGGTGGTGTTTTACCGTAACTTGTTCTGAAATGCTGTTGCAAAACCGTAACCGAGTTTGTTTTGGCTAATTCAAGAACACAATAAGCTTTCTCCACTTTAGTAGCGGCCTTTTTGCTAGACTGGTCGTTGTAACCGCAACCAGCAACAAAATGCTAGCAACAGTTGTACCAACATAAACTTATTTCACATGTCGAGGTCGTATTTAAAAGAAAACCAGGTTTATATGAAACCTACGTTTTTAAATACGACCTCGACATGTGAAATAAGTTTATGTTGGTACAACTGTTGCTAGCATTTTGTTGCTGGTTGCGGTTACAACGACCAGTCTAGCAAAAAGGCCGCTACTAAAGTGGAGAAAGCTTATTGTGTTCTTGAATTAGCCAAAACAAACTCGGTTACGGTTTTGCAACAGCATTTCAGAACAAGTTACGGTAAAACACCACCAACAAGGCAAACAATTTATGAATGGTATACAATATCAAATAACCTGATTATCATATCACATAGTTATTATTTTCCTTTTTTAAAAAAAAAAGAATATTTAATAAAAATTCAACACTTTATATTTTTTTTACAAAACTGGTTAATTTAAAAAAAAGGTAAGTCTCCAAAAATAGTAGAAGTAGTTGATTAGGCGATACCCCTTCTTATATCGGTGAGGTAGATTTACCCAGTCATATCCAAAAACTACTCGATGAAGATATCCAATAATGATATAAAAATATTAAAAGTGTACATTACCAGATCCAGTTTTTTTGAATAATAATAAGCCATCAATACAAACGCATGCTCTTTTACATTTCTTTATTTATAATTTGAAATCATAAGTTGAAATCAAATGTTGAAAACAGAAGTTGAAATCATTATTAGAAACCATTAATAGAAACCAAAGTTAGAAACCAAAGGTAGAAACCCAAAGGTAGAAACCGTAAGTAGAACCCTGAAAATTTACAAAACCAAACAAAATTAAAATCTTGCACTCACAAGAGAACAAAATTTTAAAGCCCTCCCATTAAGAAAAAAACTTGACAAACAGAATTCAAGAAAAATTTAAATTTTGAAAAACACTAGCTGAATTATTTAAAAAATAAGAGAAACAAGTAAAAAGATAAAGCATACAGAGGTGTGCATAATAATTACAACACATGTACCAAACAGGCACAGAATTGTCTGAAGAAATTTCCAGAAGGAAAACTGCACTACTTATTAAAATAAACGGAACTTACGTCCCACAGAAAGGTGTGTATAATCATATTCAGAAAACAGAGAATAGTAAATAATATAAGTAGTTGAAAACAAGTCATTTCAAAAATAAAAATGAAAATTGTACAACATAATTTCCAAAGTTAGATGTTAGAAAATAACATCGTATTCATAAGAATATTTGTGAGACTTTCCAGGCTATCTGTTTAATTCTAAAGAAAAAAAAACCAAAGAACTTACCTACGGATGGGGTAAAAAGAGTACTCATAATAAATAATTTGATTTAACAAAAATCAAGAAAATATCACCAACAAATATTAGTACAGTACCTTCCAGTACATAACCTATACAAGCAAAACGTTCCGAACAACATTTTACAACAGAATGAATAATCAGAATCAGGCAGGTAGCGAAACTCCCCAAAAGAGCGCACTACACCAGGTGACGTCACAACGCCGCGACAAATTCAAATTACGAAACGAACTTCCAAGTAACGAGACGACGTTACAAGGAAGGATCAATTGAAAAAGGTTACTACCAAAATAAAGTTTTTATTTATATATATATATATATATATATATGTGTGTGTGTGTGTGTGTGTGTGTGTGTGTGTGTGTGTGTGTGTGTGTGTGTGTGTGTGTGTGTGTGTGTGTGTGTGTGTGTGTGTGTGTGTGTGTGTGTGTGTGTGTGTGTGTGTGTGTGTGTGTGTGTGTGTGTGTGTGTGTGTGTGTGTGTGTGTGTGTGTGTGTGTGTGTGTGTGTGTGTGTGTGTGTGTAGGCCTATGTATTTTCTAGTTCAATAGATATTAGTTTGGGGTTTCGTAGATTTATTATAATTTTAGTTTGTATATTTTCTAAGTAATTTTAACTTTAAAGTTGAATATTTTAAATATGTTAAATTTAAAGTTTTCATTTAAAAGTTAAGAGGTATTAATTGTATTTTTAAATTTAATAATCGTAAAATTTTGAACAGTTGCAAGATATTAAACATAAAACTCGTATTGTTTACTGAAATAGATTTATTGGACTTTCAACATTTTTTTTTTACTTTTTATAAATAGCATATTGTTTTGAAAAGTCATTGTTTTTAGTCCTAGCGCAGTTTATAATTCTCTTTTTTACTGTGTTGCTAAATAAAAGAAGAGAACATCTACCTACCCTAGGGCATGGCTTTTATCCATAGTTGGGTAGGTCAATTTCCTTCACTTCGTACATTGTAAACAGTTGTAAATGCATTATAGCTTTTAAAAATAATGTGTATGGGTTACTATTGTGAAAAATATGGAATCAAGTTCATACTTATTATAATTATTTTATAACCAGGAAGTTAAAAATCCAGAAATTTTTGATAGAATCCTCTCTAGTCCTGTCGGTAATCCTTTAATTAGTAGTATTTAGCTCAAAAGGTTAACTAAACCTTGAGGCGTTTCTTCCCGAGAACAAAGTTAGACCAATAAGGCAAAATAATTAGTCCCTGTAGTAAATATTTCTTGTTGAACAAAGGTTGGTAGAATGAAGCTGTCATTTTGCTGCACGAACAAACAATTCATCAACTGCTTAGTTATTTATCTTAATGTGTCGGAAATTAATTTGGGACGTCTTAACACTCTACTTAAAATGTGTTAAATTGAAGCTATTTCCTGTAAGCATTATGAAAATACCTTGGTGGTGTTCAGTGTTTCGTAATTTTTACTTTCTCTTGCCTATATGAATATATAGAAAGGAAAGTATTGTTTTCACGACGATTTTTCGAAATCGATTTTTCACCGGATCTACACGTTTTCAGACCCCCTGAACCCAAAAAACAAGTTTTTAGCGATTGGTCTGTGTGTGAGTGTGTGTGTGTATATATAGAATATCTCAACAATGGAACATCGTACGAATTTTAAACTTAAAACTTAAGTTACATACCACTACAGGACCCGACATGAACATTTTCATTAAAATCGGTCAACCGGAAGTAGTAGTTTATACGTATAATTTTTCACTTTTTTGCGATTTTCTCAAAAACTGGTCCTACGAGTTTTTTAAAAATCGCCTGGTTTACTAAATTTTTTATGCTCTACAAGATAGGTTATGCGCCATGTCTGCTGAAATTTTTGGAGAGGCTGTTTTCACGTAAACAAATGGTTTTCTTAAGATTGCGGCGTTAATATGCATTTTAGCGCAAAAATGTATTGTTAAAGTTGTAGAAAATTTAAAATTCTACAACTTTTATTTCAAACATTTTTTTTGTATAACGCTTAGTTTAGCGGTAATTAGCGATTTTCTGTTTTTTCTCACGAAAACGTGTGAAAAATCGATTTTTTTTTTAAATTTCGGCCTTAGTATGCATTTTACGACAAAAGTGTATAATCAAATTTACAGGAAATTAAAAAATCTACAAATTTTTTTTAAAGCATTTTTCTCTACTGACCCTAGTTTAGCGTGAAAGAGTAATTTTCCATATTTTTATGCAAAACTGAGGTTAATATTCATTTTGCGTCTTTAACTCAGAATTAAATTAGGTTAAGTTTTTTGAGGTTAGTTTTTTAGTAATGTTTTGTTGCTAATATTAAGTTATAATGTTCATTATTTGCATTGGCAAGAGAAAATCGTGTGAGTGTTTCACACCAGATTTTATATTTCGAAATACATTACTATGTCAAAACAGAAGTTAAATTCAAATTTATGAAAGGAAACTAAAAAAAAAAAATACTATTTACTCGTATTAATTTTTTAGTATATTTTTGAGAATGTTTGAAATCAAAAATAGTGCCATTCGATTCCTCTGGAAGAGTAGACAGAAATCATTGGGTTTAAAGTTCCGGTTTCAACGGAAGTAGCCTAAAACCGTAAGTCAAGGAATCAAAGTTGGAATTTGGTAGCAAAATAGTGTCATTCTTAAAGAAATTTCTCTTAAAGAGTAGATACAGAAATAACTAATGGTTTTTGCCATAAATCAATGGTAAACCTTTTTAAAAATTCCTACCAGCTGTGAGACGCGTCGTATCATGAAAAGGACTTTTTAAGCTTGAAATAGCTAATTTTATATTGTTTGTTTAGGTCATCAGCCGAAAAGCTGGTTTGAACCTGTAGAAGTTTTACTAAGTAAAACGAGAAGTGAGGTGGTTTACCATTGCCTTCCTCACTGAATGGAAAAGTACGCTTAATAGCATGCCGGGCCCCTCTGAAAAGCACATATTTTCCACTCCGCAAATGACACCTTCACTTCATTCACCACAGGGTCTGGCTGTACAATTAAATTCATTACTTTCAGAGGAGATAACTCTGATTAGTGTCTTTTACACCTCTACCTCTTCTGTTCTTAAATGATTCAGTCATTTAATTGGCTGACCATGTGATAAGAAGCAGAACTATTTATTTTAGCCCAGCAACCAACAGATTGAAAGTAAATAGTTTGACTCTCCACCTGTCTGTTATGGGCAATAATTTTTATTATCTGTAGCTAAAGCTTATGACTTGAGGTCTACATTAAACTTATTTTTTACACCGATTAAATGTGAAATATTTTTGATGTCAGACCCTGTTAACTCGAGTCCTGTTAAATATTTTTTGAGCTTCAAACTTTTATGAGTTTTAGTAGTTTTTGAAACTGTGAAAATATTGTGACGGTTTCTAAAGGAAATGTGTGTTCGAAAATTTTCGAGGAGGACCGAGATTTCAAAATTGTTAATGTAAATAATAAGAGTGATAAATAGGGTTTCCAAGAAATAGTTAGAAATATTATGTACTATAAATGGTTATGTATAGTACATATTGGCGTGCCTATTGTAGTACGGCTATTGTGAGTGAGTCGGGTACCTATTTAGATCATTGGCCTTTTCAAACACCTTTTATTCTATCCTAATTTGTTTACAGCTTGTTAAGATTTATCCAGAAGCCGCCAGAAGAATTTTGTATTTTTATTTTTATATCGAAAATTTCTGTTCTTCCCGAAATCTTTATAGCTCACCTGTATAAACGAGTCGGTTTGTTTAGAGTCAGTCAGTCTCGATTTGTCTGTGATTCAGTGAGCGAATTGCGTAGTGAGTAAAAGTGCGTTAGAGAAGATCAACGTTACTGTGAATTATTGTCTAACGTTTAGTATCATTTTAAAGTAGTATTCAGTTAAATTAAGTGCGATTTAAGTTTATTTATTATTGTAATTATTAATTTAATTGCATATTTAAGACACTTTATCTATTTTTAATAATTACTTTGTAATAAATATTTGTATTTCTAAACTTTAGTATGTAAATTATTTATTTTACCCAGATCCCAAAAGGACTTTAGAAATTAGCGTTAGAATATATTTTATAGAAACATAGCAACAAGTTGGGCCGCCTCCTTATTATTGTCGCTCATTGTGAGAGAGTTTGTCAATGCTCCATTTTATGATTGGGGATGATCGGTCACCATGAATGTTACCAAATAATCATCGGATATCAGGTCAACAGAATTTTGTTTATGGTTGATAGTGAAAGATAAAGTTTATTCTGAAGAAGTTTACGATCTTTCACAAGTAAAGCAATATATTACCACCTCAGAGTTTGACAAACTTCTATTCTATAACATTACAAATTCTATTTGTGACTTTGTACCGACAAGGTGCACATACGTATATGTGTATTAAAAATTAAGGATAAAATTTTGAGCACCTAACATATAAATTGTAACACTTAAGCCTAGGTTCGTTCGTGATCTGGGTATGATAAATAAAAAACAAACGTTCTTTAAACTTATAACAATTATTAATTTACACAATTAATTAGATAACTTAGACTATTAGAAAAAAAATTATGTAACTTAAAATTTCAATTACTAAACTTTACAATTTACTAAACTTTAAGCTTAAACTAAACTATCAATAAGACACTGTCACTTAACAATCAAAACAATTACTTAACTGTCCACAACCACTTGCTACCACCCGTACACACACACACACACACTCACACACACACACACTCACACACACACACACACACACACACACACACACATACACACACACACACACACACACACACACACACACACACACACACACACACACACACACACACACACACACACACACACACACACACACACACACACACACACACAGGCACAGACCAATCGCTAAAAACATGTTTTTTGGTTCAGGGGTTCTGAAAACGTGTAGATCCGGTGAAAACTCGATTTCGAAAAATCGACAAGAAAATAATACTTTCCTTTCTATGTATTCATAAAGGCAAGAGAAAGTAAAAATGAAGCTGTTAGAAAGTTGCTAATTGTGGTTAAAAAAAATAATGGATATCTATACAGCTGAAATTTATGGCACGTCAAATAAAGCCGTCGGGAAAATTGCAACGATGTACTCCTTAATCTAGCGAGGAAGGCAAGAGAAAATTATTTTACCTTTTATCTTACGTAGTAAAACCTCAGAGATGTCAAACTTAAATTAGGCTTACATCCTAAATATATTTTTATTTATATTTATACTATATATTTGGGTTACTAATTCAAATCATTATTCCAGGACTAATTGCGATAAAGTACCGGGTGATTTTTTAGTCCTGTTACCCAATTGTTAATGTCTGGTAATTTTTTTTTAAGAAAGGGATATTTTGTTTTGTGACACAAAGTTGGTAGCCCTACTCAACCGGTATAGATACGACAGTTTGAGTTGATTCTCCTTGAGTTGCGTAAAATTTTGTGCTGTTTCCAGTTGTGTTACGAACAGAATGTCTTTTACCCTAGAACAACGGGTTTTCATTCTTGAACAATATTTTGCTACAAAATCGTATGCGAGTGTAAAAGAATCATTTCAAATTAAATTTTTTGGTGTTCCTCCACTCTATTCTAGTCAATTTCTAGGCTAACTAACTGATTTTTAGAGGCAGGTATTGTTTGCAGCAGAAAACGTAGTGGTCGACCAACTCTCTTGACATATGACGTTAAGAGAATGTGAAAACAAGATTGCTCAATTCTCCATGGAAAAGTTTACAAAAACTTTCCTCGCATAATGATTTGTCATGTTCGAGTGCTCAGAAAGCTGCTAAAAAATTGAAATTGTATCCGTATCACATACGATTAGTTCTAGAGCTTCAGCCTCCAGATTTAAACAAGAGATTGTTTTAGGATAAAAGACATTCTGTTCGTAGCACGACCGGAAATTGCACAAAATTTTACACAGCTCAAGGAGAAGCAACTCACACTGCCATATCCATACTGGTTGAGTAGGGCTACCAACTTAGTGTCACAAAACAAAATTTATTTTTTTTAGAAAAATATTACCAGACATTAACAATTGGGTAACAGGACTAAAAAATCACTCTGTAGTAACATCTTTAATATTATATTGTTCGTTTTACTTTTTCTTGCCTAGAAGAATATAGGTATAGGAAGAAAAGTACGTATTGTTTTCATGTCGATTTTAAGAAATCGAGTTTTCACCGAATCTACACGTTTTCAGACCCCCTGAACCCAAAAAACTTGTTTTTAGCGATTGCTCTGTGTGTGTGTGTGTGTGTGTGTGTGCACAGAATATCTCAAGAACAAAACATCGTACGACTTTGAAACTTGAAACTTAAGTTACATACCACTACCGAACACGACACTAACATTTTCATCAAAATCGGTCAACCGGAAGTAGTAGTTTATTCGTGTAATTTTTAACTTTTTTGCGATTTTCTCAAAAACTGGTTCTACGATTTTTTTTAAATCGCCTGGTTTACTCATTTTTTTATGCTCTACAAGATAGGGTAGGCACTATGTTTGCTGAAATTTTCGGTGAAGTTGTTTTTACGTAAAACAATTGTTTTTTTAAGACTACGGCTTTAAAATGCATTTAAGCGTAAAAATGTATGATAAAAGTTGTAGAAAATTTAAAATTCTACAACTTTTATTTCAAACATTTTTTTTTCTATAACGCTTAGTTTAGCGGTAATTAATTTTTAGTAAAAAAAATCGCTAGTTTAGCGATTTTCTGTTTTTTCTCACGGAAACGTGTGAAAAATCGATTTTTTAAGATTTCGGCCTTAGTATGCATTTTACGACAAAAGTTTATATATTTAAATTTATAGGAAATAAAAATATTTACAACTTTTATTTAGAGTATTTTTCTTTACAGAGCCTAGTTTAGTATGAAAGAGTGATTTTCCGTATTTTTAAGACAAACTGAGGTTGATTTTAATTTTGCGTCTTTCACTCATAATTAAAATTAGGTTATGTTTATTGAGGTTAGTTTTTTGTTTACTTCTGATGTTTTATTACTGTTAGATTTATTGTTTATTATTTGCATTGGCAAGAGAAAGTTGTGTGAGTGCTTCACACTAGATTTTATATGTACTATATTTGGGTTACTAATTCAGATCATAATTCCAGGAATAGTTGCGATAAAGTAGTAACATCTTTAATATTATATTGTTCTTTTTTAGGTTAAATTAGAATTCATGTAAAGTATTTTGTAATTATTTTACACAAATTTCAAACTCTGGAACTTGACAATTTCAATTAAAGTTATTAGTTAGGATTATTAGCACAGCTGTATCTGAATAAAGTAATATTGTATCAAAACCAGGTCATTCTATAAACTCATACCAGTTTTACCAAGTGAGCAAAACAAGTTTATATTTTCAAATGTTAAAAGATTTCCTCGTACTCCTAATAATCTAATGGAAGTAAATATAAAGTAAAATAGGAAATTACTGAAGTAATATTATATATTTTTTTACTTTCTCTTGCTCTATATAAATACTGTATTGCATAGAATTTAAGACGCACCTTTTCTGCAATATCTTCGTTCGCAAAATCAGGGTGCGTCTTAAATTCGCTGTATTTCAATACAGGGATTTATACCTGTTATGTATGAAGCAATTAGGCCGCTTAGGTTTACGGAACCCTTACTACTACACTCTCAACTTACAGATACGCAGACCAAGTTTTAACTTTCAGTTGAAATGTAAGAAAAAAGCAGTAATAATGTGTATTTGTGTGTGGTGGTAAGGGTTTACTAATGTCTCAGTGACCAAGTTCAAACAATACATCAATGTTTGTTCCGAATCCTCGTTCAACCCATTCCCATATTTTGTATTTTAATTACCTAATTACCACTCTTATTGGAACTCGCAACAGGATCATCAAGTTTTAAATATAAATTAATTAATTTTATAAACTTACTGCAATTACTGTCATTTATTTTAAGGAGTTGTACAACTCAACAGTTTTAGCATGTAATTAACATTTTTTTAATACCTACTTTTTGTGTACGTTAATTTTACCTTCCTTTATTTTTTCCCACAAAATATGATTATATTTTCGGAAGCGTCTTAAATTCGTGGCAATACGGTATACGCCCATAACAGGAAGGTGGAATGTTAAATTATTTGCACTTGATCTGGTAATTGTAGAGCTACAAAAAAATATTTCTGTTTTTTGTCACATGGTCAGCCATGAATGAAGCATTTAAGAACAGAAGAGGTACAGGTGTAAAAAATACTAGTCACAGTTATGTCCTCTGAGAGTAATGAATTCCATTATACAGCCAGTGAAGGTTTCATTTGCAGGGTGAAAAGTAAATACTTTTCAGAGGCAAGCTGATAAGCATAACATTTCCACTCAGTGAAGAAAGCATGGTAATCCAGGAAGGCATTTGTAAACCACATCATTTCTCATTTTACTTAGTAAAGCCTCTAGAGGTTCAAACCAGCTTTTCGGCTGATTTTCTAAATAAAATCACGAATTTTACTGGAAAAAACATTTTATTCTCAATAATTTACTAGTATTTGTATATAACTAAACGAGAAACCGCTCCTCTCTGCGCTTACTAAACTTCAAGTGTTTAACTTCCGATACAATCTTATGCGTAGAGGTTACAAATACCTAAAGATTAGGTATCTTTAATTAAGAATATATACCTTAAAGATTAGGTGCGTGGAAAAAATAAATAATTTACAGATTCTTAGACGATTGGCTGAAAGAAGAAGTATATTGAAGAAGATATTCACACAAATAAGAACAGAAGACAGAAGAAGGTATTGGCTAGTGGGGCATATTTTAAGATACTCAGGTATTGCTCTGTCAATAATAGAGAGTAATATTGAGGGAGTGAATTTTAGGGAACGGTAAAGGTTAGAATATTTAAAACAAATTACAAAAGATGTAGGGTGTTGCAGGTATGTAGATATGAAAAGACTTGCACAACGTAGAACAGCTTAGAGAACTGCATCAAACCAGTCGAGAAACTGACGACAAAAAAAAACAACCTTTTTGAAAGCCAACTATTTGAAAGCCACTTACTTAATAAAATATTTGTTTCGGTGACCCAACGCAAAATTATTCAAATTAAAGCAGTTATTTTAATTGTTGATAATAATAATGTTATAATTACGTTTTTTGAGGTTACATTTTACATTACTGCTTATAGTTTTAGGGCTTAAACAGGAAGTAATGGGTGGAAAGAGAGATCAACATGAGAGAGAAAGTAAATGAGAGAGAAGATTTTATTTGTTGTGTATTATTCCGGATGAAGGGCAGGTAGAATAATGATAGATAAAGGGTGGCAAAGAAGGAGAGGTTATGGTGTGCTCTCAATACCGTTAATGTCAGAGGTCACGGTATGGAGACCAGGGGCACACAGTTCTGTTGAATTCCCGCGCTGCACTCCCGGACCATCGCACAGATTTAGATCTCACGTCATGCTTATAACAGTTTCATTCTTTCTTTCTCAGTTTTCACTTAATAAAAACTTAATTATAATTGTTATTTATAAAGCTTATGTTTTATTTTTTTACAAATCTGTAAATTTTTATTTTGTGGTAATACTTTTATAGTTAATTAATAAAATAGCCATTTACGTTGTTATTTTTACTTTCTCATCTTCTATATCAATATGTTGTTGTTGTTGTTTTAGGTCATCGGCCAAAAGGCTGGTTTGAACCTCTAGAGGTTTTACGTGCTAAGTAAAGCAAAGAGGTGAGGTGGATACCATTGACTTCCTCACAGATTGGAAATGTATGCTTATCAGTATTCCGGGTCTTCTGTAAAGCATCTACTTTTCACTTTGCAGATGACACTGTCACTGGCTGTAAAATTAAATTCATTACTCTCAGAGAAAATAACGCTTCTGACTAATGTCTTTACACCTCTATCACTTCTGTTCTTAAATGATTCAGTCATTTAATTGGCTGACCATGGGATAAGAAACAGAACTATGTTTATAGTCCTGGAACTAACAGATCGAGTGCATATAATTTAACTGTCTGTTATTGGCAACTTTATGAATGTTGTTGTTGTGTAGGTCATGAGCCGAAAGGCTGGTTGAACCTCTAGAGGCTTTACTAAGTAAAACGGGGAGTGAGATGGATTACTATTGCCTTCCTCACTGTGTGGAAATGTATGCTTATCAGCATTCAAATTCCTCTAAAAAGTAACCTTCATTCATTTACTATAAGGTCTTGCTGTATAATGAAATTTATTACTCTCAGAGGTAATAACTCTGACTAGTTTCTTTTACATCTTTACCTCTTATATTCTCAAATGCTTCAGTCATATAATTGGCTGACCATGTGATAAGAAACGGTACTATTTTTTTTTTTTTGTAGTCCTCGATCGAGTACAAATAATTGAACACTACACCGGTTTGTTATGGGCAACTCTAAATGATTATATACGAAAGGAAAGCATTATTTTTATGCTGATCTTCCAAAATCGAGTTTTCACCGGAAATACTCATTTTGAGGCCCCCTAAAACCAACAAACATGTTTTTAGCAATTAGTGTGTGTGAAACTTAGTAGAATTAAGTTACCTACTACTAAAGGACCCGACACGAATATTTTCATCACAATCGGTTAATCGAAATTTACTAAAATCCGTAAATATTTTTAAAATTTATATAATGAGAATTTTTTTAAATAATTTTTCAAATAAAATAGTTATGTTTCGTATAACATGGTCAACCAATTATATGACTGAAGCATTTAGAAACAGAATAGGTTAAAGTTTAAAAGATACTAGTCAGAAATATTTCCTCTGAAAGTAATAAATTTTATTTTAGAACCAGATCCTATGGTGAATGAAGTGAAAGGGTTATTTTTAGGGTGGAAAGCAGGTGCTTTTCGAAAGGCCTGGCATACTGATAAGCATACTCTTCCACTCAGTGAAGAAGGCAATGATAAACCACCTCACTCTTTGTTTTACGTAGTAAAGCCTCTAAAGGTTCAAACCAGCCTTTCACCTGATGACCTAAACAGTAACATAATGAGAATTAATATATAGAAAGTTTTTAAAAGAACTCCTCGATTTAAATAAATAATAATAAAATAACCTAACTGTAGTCTGTCCACAGAGTATAGAAGTAATAGAGCGGCCTAGTGGAGGAGCGAAGTGTGTCTACTTACCCCCACTCTTTGGTTACCCATATCGCCTGCCACTTCAATCATTTCCCTTCCCGTGAAGCGGTAACTAACCTATAATCTTTGCGTTTCTTTTAATTTTTTCAGTTATTGTTTAATATTATATAGTGCGTTTTGTTTATTCAGTTTAGTTATTGTGTGTGAATTATTGTGCGTGGATTTTTGTGCGTAAATTATTGTGTGTGGACACTTATCCAGCTTTAAAATGGGTATGTGTTTGGCGTACGGATGCAATAACCGAAAAAAGAAAACAGAAGCTGTAGAGGGAATGAAAATTTCTTTCCACCGTTTTCCTAACAATCCAGAACTCAAAGAAAAATGGATTTAAGCAATCAGGAGAAACAACTGGAAACCATCTAATCACAGTCGTATTTGTCGTGACCATTTAAAAGAAGATGATTATGATAACTCTTTTCTTTTTCGAAGATATTTAAAAAAAAGATGCAGTTCTATCGATATTTCCAGCATTTCCACCACATTTACAGCATATAAAAATAAAGTTTTTATATGCTGGAAATATACAGCCGTCAACATCAACTTCAAATGTAAGGAGAGTTTTAAAGCGTGCTATCTCACCAATTTCGCCCCCAATATCGGAAAAAATACAAAAAACTGATTTCGAAATAACTACCGAAAAACTTAAGAAAACCCAATGGAAACTAACTGAAACAAGAAAACTATTAAGAAATATGACATTAAAACAAAAGAGACTAAAGTTAAAAGTGGCTAATTTAAAAGATATCATAAGAGAATTTAAAAAAAATCTTATTCAGTCGGAGCACGGTGATCTATTGAGCAATATTTCAAAAACATCGTTCTGTCTTATACAGAGAGAATCACAAAAGCACACCAACCCCAAACTGAAAAAACTGTACGATGACTGCCTTCGTAATTCGCCACGACTTTGCATTTTTTGTCTCCTAAAGCGTACAACTTTGACACACTTTTCAGACTTGCCTTCCTCATGTCCGAACAATAGCTAAGTGGTAAACTTCAATTAATGCCGAACCAGGGTTTAGCTCAGAAGTTTTCCGAGTACTAAAAGAAAAGTGTCAAAATGAACATGGTTTGGTGTGCAGTTTAATGTTCGATGCAATGGCCATTCGGCAGCATGTAGATTGGGATGGAAAAAAATTGTATGGCTACATGGATCTGGGACGCGGAAATACTGACGACGGAGCTCCAATAGCCAATGAAGTGTTTGTCATTCATCTCGTATGTGTCAATAAGTTATGGAAAATACCTCTGGGGTACATTTTTATTAAAGGAATCACCGGTGAACAAATTTATTCTCTGACCTTTCAATGCTTGCAACTTCTATCTGACGTAAACATCAAAGTTGCCTCAATCACTTGCGATGGCAGATTATCTAACTTTTCGTCTTTCGTAAGATTTGGTTGTAATTTAAAAAACTCAAACCAAAAACAATTTAGAAAAAAGATTTACCTAAAACAAAAAATAAAGTAACCTAAAACAAACAATAAAGTGAAACAGAACAAACATTGAAAATCTATTAATTACCACTGAATTATTATTTTTTTCATTTATTTTCTTAATGTATTATTTATAATAATAGTCGACAGCCAATTTTGGTTTCTGATTTTTACTTATTACGGTAATGAATCAATTAATATACATTCATTTAGTACTTTTTAATAAACATAAATACCAGTCATTTCATATTTTGTATAATTTTGTTCATCTGGCTTTCTATATTATTTAACTTATTCTCTCAGTTACACTGAAAACTAACAGAAGCAAAACCAAAGAAATATGAGATAAGGCAGAACAACAAACGAAACAGAAACAACAGTGTGATGGCAGGCGGCTGGGCTTGGCGAGGTAGGTAACCAAGGAGTTGGGGGGGTCAGTGCACACAACCGCCAGTCTGCCGCTTATGGAAAGGCTTCTCTATTTATTCTATACTCAGTGAGTCTGTCTACGCTAAGAGCACTCCAACCCACCGGGTTGGTCTAGAGGTAAAGTCGTCGCCAAAATCAGCTGTTTAACAGCTGATTTTCGGAGACGAAGGTTCCTGGTTCAAATCCTAGTAAAGGTAGTTACTTTTATACGGATTTGAATGCTAGACAGAGGTTACCGGTGTACTTTGATGGTTGGGGTTCAATTAACCATACTCTCTCAGGAATGGTCGACCTGAGTCTGTACAAGACTACACCTCATTTACATGTCATTCACATCATCCTCATCTCATTGGGTCATGGGGTTGCTTATTGTTCTCAATTGAACAGATTGCAACGTACACAAGTTAGGGATTACAAAAAAAAAAACAGTACTCCGACGTAGGCAACCAGCAACACAAGTGAGTATGCACATTAATTAAAAATACGCACACGATGATCAAAAAAAAAAAATTCCATGCAACACTAATTCGCTCTAAGCTTAATAATGAAAACATGTTCAATTCATTTGCTAGAAAATATTTTATAAATCTAACATTATTTTACCATTAATAACTAAAACTTTTACTATTGTTATTCTTACATTGTTATTTTACGTTACATTATTTAATATTATTACATTATTATTTATGTTGAGTAGGTTTTTAATAAAGACTCAGTTTTATTTTTGGTCACAAGTAATACTACAAGGCTAATGCGCTTGAATTATAACAGGAAAGTAAACAATTCCAGTGATTCGTTGTTTATCATTTCAAATTGTTTACTTCATATCATTAAAATTAATGTCTGTGACTAGTTTAATACAACTTTTCGCACTTGCCCGAATTGAACTCATTTTTTTGTTTCATTAGTTATCTTTTGGTATTGTTTTGGTTCGTTTCGATTTTCTTTGTAGACTGAAATTGAAAAGTTTTGTAAGATGTGTTTTGTTAACATGCGTGATAGTGAATGTTTTGAGTTTTTGAAACATAAAAGCGGCAACCATTAAAAAGTAGAAAAAGATGGTTTTGTTAAATGTAACGGTTAAAATAATTAATTAAGGAGTCTCTTTATGAAACTACAATAATTACAAGTAATCTGAACGGTATAATTGAAAACGTTTATAGGATTATGTTTATTTTAGCTGGATGTAGATTGTCAATTTTTATGATTATGATGGAACGTAGTACGAGATAATTGTCAGGCGGAGAGATATATACGCGCCAAATAGAGTAAAACTTTCGTTTACAACCTATAGGCGCTTGCCTCACGCGCGGAGTACTCAGTAGATAGACTATAGGTAAAAGCATTTGTTTTCATAGTACTGTCAGGCATGTCGTAAAGTTTCAATTTGTTGCATTGGGCAACCTGTTGGTTAACTTGCCTGACCTTCACGCGGTGTCAGTCTGCCAGTCATGGCGTCACCGCAGCAGAAAGGACAGTGCGTGATTTGGTTTACAGAGACGCATTCATTTATTATAGTTCAGCGTAATTTTCGGCGCGAATACTGCCATACTGCGCCTACGAATAAAACGATTCTGTAGTGGTTTAACCAGCTTAAGGTAACAGGCAGCGTCTTGAAAGGGATATCTCCAGGCAGGCCATCTGACCGCGTCGTTGGCCTGTTCATATTTGCCGAAAAACAATTAACGGAACTCATTACTGTGATATGTTAAAGCAGTAAACCTTTCAATAGATTGATGATATTGAAGGAGAAAAAGAATTAATTTTCTTTCAGCAAGACGGTGCTCCACCGCATTACAACAACTGTCTCCGTGCTGCATTAAATATTCATTTTTCAGGCCGGTGGATCGGAGGAACAGGCCCGATCCCATGGCCACCAAGGAGACCAGACATTAAACTGCTAGATTTCTTTTTTTGGGGCATATTAAAAACATTGTTTACTCGGAGAAAATCAGTGACATTGAACATCTACGGGAGAGTATTGTTGCAGTTGTAGCAGCAATAACACCCGATATGCTGGCAAGTACATGGAAAGAAGAGGATTACCGTTTGGACGTATGCAGAGCAACGAATGGTGCACATACCGAAGTTTATTAAATAAAAAAAAATACTTGAAAAATTTCTCATCCAGAATTTATTATCATGTAAGTTTTTCTTTTAATTAAAGCTATTTAAATAACACTTGAAATCAAGGCGTTCTTTTATAAACACCCGTATAATGAAAAATATATCGTATATGTGTAAGTCTCGAAACGTCATGATAAATTTTTTTGAAGAATACATTTTTCATTCTAAGATAAAATAAAAAGTGATGTGTATATTATTGAACATTCTTTCCGTTATATTGTTAGGGACAGAGATAAGTTTTTGACGTGCCTTAAACTCTCTGTTTGAGTTTCCCAGCTTTATTGATAAAAAGGAAAAATGTGTTCTAAAGCCGTGACTGCGTATATCACCGTAAAACAAATTGTGCGTAAACAATTTCACCTCATAAAATGCAGTCATCCATTTTATGCCTATGAATTTCTAAATAAAAACGTTTGAAAAATTCACTAACTACTTAATAATATATAAAATCTATATTTCAGATAATTCTGTGGTTACGCTTCTTCATCCTTTAATGTCTTTAAAGTGACTTTTAATTTCTGGAATCTCTTCTAAAATTCTGGCCCATTGTAAAAACAGTGTAACAACATTCAAATTCAGTACATAGTCCATATTTTTGAAAATTTAGAAAGAAAAACGCATTAAATTCTGTATAAATAGTATAATTCACCAATAAGAAAGACTGAAATCTTTTACTCTCTTGGAAAATTTATTTGATTGACTAACGATAATTTTCTTCGGAACGTAACGATATGATAGACCATTCAAAACAATAGATTTATTACAAACTAATATTTAAATTATTTTAATCGTTCTATTAACAATTTAATACAAACTGAAATTCTTGAATTTTTATCTAATATATTTTATCTATATACGTTTTTCATACTGCTGATAACTTTATTCTATTTCAGTTGTCAGTGACGTAATCATATGACGCAGAATAAAGTTATAAAAGGAAGAAAAGTTAATAAATGTGTGTTTTGTATAAAATGAAACAATCAGAAATAAATATTTTCTTAGTCACGTCAACTGGTTACTGGTAGAACTATATTTTTTTATAAAGTAGGCCTACAGTGATAGTATTTTCGTTTATTTCTGTTCACTAGTTTTGAGTAATTACATCTTCAAAATACTTAAAACTGTCAAATTTTTTTTTCTTATTTTTTATATTCAAATTATATGAAACTATTTTCATGTTATTGTGAAACATATTTCAAAAGTAAATTACACTGCACACGTTCTTTTGTAAACACTTGATCTATCCTTCAAAACCATCTAAGTGATATTTTTTATTGATGGTTATAGAATTATAAAATTTAAGTGAACATCCCAAAACCTGTTCACTTAAACTGCCAATTCAAATGGTCTTCGTACATAAGAAATAAACTTCAGACTTTCTTTCATTGTTTTAACAAATTTATTACTTAAACTACCAATAAAAAACATTAGTATACAAATAAAATAATTGATGGCTTTTTAAGAGCGAGTAATTTTGCATATTATCAGTATTTTCAGTGTAGGTTTCTGCGACACATAACAGACTTTCCCTGTTACACATGTTTATTCGTAATTTATTTAACAGTAATTTATTAATAAAATTTGGAAGTAAGCCTTTATATTTGACTTACAGGCTTTTAAAGTTTAAAAATACTTCCCTAAAAAAATAAAAATGTGACTAATCAAGTCCTTCTCCTTTGGTCTTTGCCGGTTGTCATTGTATTTTTATTATACAGTAACAAGTTATTTAATACGAAAAAATAAAATACTCAGCACAAATTTGTTGAAAAAACTTAATGACTTTCACAATTACTTCCCTAAAATATAAAAATCTGGTGTGAAACACTCACACAACTTTCTCTTCCCAATGCAAATAATGAACAATATAATCTAACATTAGTAATAAAACATTCGAAATAAACAAAAAAACTAACCTCAATAAATATAACCTAATTTTAATCATAAGTGAAAGACGCAAAATGAAATTCAACCCGAGTTTGGCTTAAGAATACGGATAATAACTCTTTCACGCTAAACTAGGCTCTGTAGAGAAAAATGCTTTAACAAAAGGTGTAGATCTTTTAATTTCCTATAAATTTGATTGTACACACTTTTGTCGTAAAATCCATACAAAGGCTGAAATCTTAAAAAATCGATTTTTACAGATTTTCATGAAAAAAGAAACAGAAAATCACTAATTACCGCTTAACTAAGCGTTATACAAAAAATGTTTGAAATGAAAGTTGTAGGATTTTTAATTCTCTACAACTTTTATTAAATACATTTTTGCGCAAAATGCATATTAAATCTGCAATCTTAAAAAACCATTTTTTTACTAGAAAACAGCCTCTCCAAGAATTTCAGCAGACATGGCGCCTACCCTATCTTGTAAAGCATTAAGGTTTAGTAAATGAGGCGATTTTAAAAAAAAATCGTACGAGCCTTTTTGAGACAATCGCAAAAACTTGAAAAATGACACGAATAAGTACTACTTCCGGTTGACCGATTTTGATGAAAATTTTCGTGTCGAGTCCGGTAGTAGTATCTAACTTAACTTCTAAGTTTCAAGTTCGTACGATGTTCCGTTCTTGAGATATTCTGTTCACACACACACACACACACACACACACACACACACACACACACACACACACAACCAATCGCTAAAACATGTCTTTTTGGGTTCAAGGGGTTTGAAAACGTGTAGATCCGGTGAAAACTCGATTTCGAAAAATCGACATGAAAACAATACTTTCCTTCCTATAAATTCATATAGGCAAGAGAAAGTAAAAATGTGACTTATCAAGTCTTTCTCCTGTGGTCTTTGCCGGTTGTCATTGTTTTCTTATTATACAATAACAAGTAAATTAATACGAAAAAATATAATTGTTAGTCCAGATTTGTTGAAAGAACTTAATGACTTACAGACTTTTAAAGTTTGAAGATACTTCCCTAAAAGAATAAAAATGTGACTTATCAAGTTCTTCTCCGGTTGTCATTGAAATTGTATTATACATTAACAAGTAAATTTACACGAAATAAAGAAAATTATTAGTCCAGATTCGTTGAAAGAACTTTTTTTTTAAATAAAAAAGTAATTAAAAAATAAATTTTTAATTGAAATAAAATTATTTGTAAAAATTTAGTATCGCATTCTCTGAATGCTTCATTTTTTTATTAATTAATAAAGTTTTACGTTTGAAAATCTACATAAGTAATAAAAAAATCTAGTACGATTTAAAATGATGGAGAACAAGAAAGATATGCTGGAATGAATAGAAAATACAATTTGTGTTAGAATTATACACCAGAGTGACTAAGTGAGAAATAATGATAACGGGGCGCAGATAATAAATAATAACAAAGACAGAAAACAAAAGAGTATTAACAAACAAAACAATAACTCCGGGAGGTGCCGTATTTCAATATTTTATACACAACCAGCCGTTTCGTGGATTTTCAACACTGCAGTCATTGTGGTACTGATGCATTAATTACATGTGTTATGGGTTGGGGTAAAAATGTCCATTAACATCGTCAGCATAAAACGCTTTTATAATGAAACAATAAGAGTAAACCTGAATGAGATAGGTGCGAACACATCTTCCGGTGTACTTAAACAATTGCTTTCTAATTAATTGATTGACATTAAATTAATGTAACGCAATTATTAACAATTATTTTTTTTATTTATTTTTTAAAAATATTTACTAATATTCACCCATATGTCTCAAACAGAGATTATTACTCTACAATTCCCTTTTAAAACCTATCTGGATGTACGGTATTCAAATTTTTGTTACGCAAAACAGAGTAATTTAAAAACTATTTAAGCATTCCAGTCTAAATTTCTCCGTATAATTACTGGATAATCTGTTTCTTAACGTGCTCTCTCCGACCGGAGGTTGGCAACCATGATGGCTATTCGAATTTTGGACACCGCAGCTGTGAACAGCTCCGCTGAGGTACAACAAAGCTAGTCGCAAAGATTCTTAAACCACGAAATTCTTCTTCTTCCCACATCTCTCTTCCCCTGAATTTTGCCTTGAATTATCAAGCGAAGAATTTCATATTTGGTCCACGCATAATATGACCCAGATGTTCCATTTTCTTTTTTTGGGATGGTGTAAACAAGCTCCTTTTCTGTTTCCATTGTCTGCAAGACTGTCTCGTTGAGTACTTAATCTGTCCAGGATATTTTTAGTATGCGCCTATACAACCAAAGCTCAAACGAATCTATTTTTCTGATATTCGTCTTCTTTAACGTCCAAGCTTCCGTGCCATATAACATTGTTGAGAAGACGTAACATCGAACCATTCTTAATCTCAGGTCAAGGCTCAAGGATTTATCTATTAAAGGATTTTCATTTTAAGAAACGCAGAATCAAGTTTGAACAAGTTGCGTCTCGTCAGTCGGCTTCTAGAGCCGGAAGAGTGAGGTCATGTTTACCGTGTCTGTCATGCAACATGAATTTTGAACATCGCGTTAACATTAATTTTGTTTTAAGTTCAAAAAAATTGCCATAGAAGCTCATGAAATGTTAAAATTAGTGTATGGCGATAATATGATAACCTCTGAAGACTGCTAACAAATGATATAGTCTAAGCGATTTAAAAACAGAAATGCGTCTATTGAAGACAAAGAATAGTCGAGACGTCCTTTGACCTCATATACAGACGAAAACAAGCAAAAAGTGGTAAAACCAGTTTGTTCAAATATCCGATTGACTATTCAAGAGCTTACTGAAGAACTGAACATCTTGTACGAGCCCAAACAAAGCATTTTAGTCGATAATTTGCAAATTAGACGAGCGTGTGGGAAATTCGTTCACCGACTTTTGACGCCCCTGCAACACATCATTTTTGATCCGGAGTTTTCTACTAAAAAGAGATTCCCGTCTGTCCACAACCCGTCTTGCTCTCCAGATTTAGCACCGTGACACTTCTGCCCTTCCCAAAAAATAAACTGTGCTGAAAGGAAAATATTTTTGCACCATTCCCGACATTGAGAAGGCCTCGATAGAGCAGCCAAAGGCCCTTCCGAAGGAAGCGTACCAGAGATGCTTCCAATTCTGCTCCAATCTTGCTTCCAGTCTTGCTAGCCAAGGAGAGTCCGTTGAAGAAGATGAATTCAAATTTAATGTAAGCTTATTACTTTGTTTGTAATAAAATTATTCACCGTATTTATTGATCCCACCTCTATTCTTGAATTTCAAACTATAGTGTGTCAATTATTTAATTTACCCTAATCCTGAAACGGACCTTAGAGATAAGTGTCACAGTATGCTTATCAGCATGTTAGGCCCTCTGTAAAGCATCTAATTTCCACCCTGCAAATGACACCTTCACTTCATCCACCACAGGGTCTGGTATAATGAAATCCATTACTCTCAGAGGAGATAACTGTTACTAGGGTCTTTTATACCTCTACCTCTTCTATTCTTAAATGCTTCATTCATTTAATTGGCTGACTAAGTCATAAGAAAAAGGACTAGTTTTTGTAGCCCTGGAACTAGTAGATCAAGTGCAAATAATTTAACAGTCCACCTGCTTGTTATGGGAGATTTAGTAATATAAATTGCAGCATAAAATGAAAAATCAACATGAACCTAAAAATTTGTGTTACTCATTTTTTACTTTCTCTTGCCTATATGAATATATAGGAAGGAAAGTATTGTTTTCATGTCGATTTTAAGAAATCGAGTTTTCACCGGATCTACACGTTTTCAGACCCCCTGAACTCAAAAAACATGTTTTTAGCGATTCGTCTGTGTGTGTGAACAGAATATCTCAAGTACGGAACATCGTACGAACTTGAAACTTGAAACTTAAGTTACATACCACTACCGAACGCGACACGAACATTTTCATCAAAATCGGTCAACCGGAAGTAGTAGTTATTTTTCACTTTTTTTAAATTTTCTCAAAAACGATTTTTTTTAAAAATCGCTTATTTACTAAACTTTTTATGCTCTACAACATAGGGTAGGAGCCATGTTTGCTGAAATTCTTGGTGAGGGTGTTTTCACGTAAAAAAATTGTTTTTTTAAGATTGCGACTTTAATATGTATTTTAGCGCAAAAATTTATGATAAAAGTTGTAGACAATTTAAAATCCTACAACTTTTATTTCTAACATTTTTTTTTAAACGCTTAGTTCAGTGGAAATTAGCAATTTTCTGTTTTTTCTCACGAAAACTAGTGAAAAATCGATTTTTTTAAGATTCCGGCCTTAGTATGCATTTTACGACAAAAGTGTATATAATCAAAGTTATAGGAAATTAAAAGATCTACAAATTTTATTTAGAGTATTTTTCTCTGCAGAGTCTAGTTTAGTGTGAAAGAGTGATTTTCTGTATTTTTAAGCAAAACTGAGGTCGATTTTCATTTTGCGTCTTTCACTCATGATTAAAATTAGGTTATGATTATTGAGATTAGTTTTTTGTTTATTTCTAATGTGTTATTACTAATTTTAGGTAATATTAATAAATATTTGCATTGGCAAGAGAACGTTGTGTGAGTGTTTCACACTAGATTTTTTTAAATATTAAACTTCTTTTTTTTTGAAGCCGAATCAAATAAAAATGTACATGGAGACGTGTATTAAAATTGAAATTAATGCCCTGTGAAGGTTGTTTACATTACAGAAAGTTCACATTGTTCAATCATTGTGAAATACTGCATGTCCTAAGACTGATAACACGAAAAAGTGTTTACCTACATGAGAGATCCACTCAAACGGATACGTATTTATTTATCCAGACTCTGAACTCAAGTAACGTTTCGTTAATTAATTGAATTGACTGACTAAACCTTCAATCAACGTCATCATGTGGTGATCAACGATACATTTCATGATATTCGTTGATTCTATAAAACTTTAACCCTTACGAATTTTAATGTCAAAATGTTCGACTTACGTCATAACCATTCTTGAACATAAGTTTAATTTGTAGTTCATTGTAACTTTCTAAATGACTTGCCTTGAGATCAACATCGTTCTTCATTTGAACTTATTTTTTTTTAATAACAACGAACTTTTCATACCTGAATTTCTTTATAATCAGACGGGTGATAACGAAAGCCACTTATCTCCAAAATATCAATACAATTATAACAGGTGTTTCAAAAAGGACGCACTTCGAAGTTTGAAAACGCTAATTTATTACATTAAGTAATTACAAATTATACAAATTATACGGTATGAAATTATTACCTACCTTTATAACATTCAGATTACCTTTAAAATTTCACAATAAATGTTCAAAATGACTTCCTTCGCTTGTAAAGCAAGTTCGAACACGTTTCATAACATTTGCAGCCACTTTTCGTAGTGTTTGGTCATTAATGTTTGTAATCTCACTTTAAATATTAGCCTTCAATTTTTCAATTGTATGAGGATTGTTTTTAAAAACCTTTCTCTTTAAATTCTCCCAAAGAAAAAATCCGCAAGAGTAAGATCTTGGGATCTTGGTGGCCACAATCCTTTTGATATCACACGATGGCCAAAAAATTCTCGTAACATAATTCAGCGTTTCAGTAGAAGTATGGTATGTTGCGTTCTCCTGCTGAAACCAACAATCTCGATCGTGTAATTCTAACAACGCTATAAATTGTTCAATTAAGTTGCGGTACACCACATCATCTACAGATGTGTCAAAAAATAAAGGCCCAACAATACGACGCCGGGAGATCGCACACCAAACACCAATTTTACGTGCGTGTAGTGGACGTTTATGAAATGTGTGAGGATTATGAGCGCTCCATATGCGGCAGTTTTGGCTGTTGATGTAACCATCCAAGTGGAACCATGCTTCATCACTGAAATAAACACATCCAATATTTCAACACCGTTGTCATTAACAAGAGAACGTATCCAACGACAATACTGTATACGTTTCCCATGGTCAACTTCTTTCAGTTCATGAACGACACCGATGCGGTAAGGATGCAGATTTAATTTTTTTGTAGCCCTTAAAGCGGAAGATAGTGATAATCCAGCCTGTGAAGATAACTTTCTAAGTGATTTGCCGGGTGAGGTAGTCAAACGTTGTTTCACATCGTCCAAAACTTGTTCTGTGAACACTGATGGACGACCTGTGCTTTTCCGATCCTGTACACTCCCAGTCTCACGAAATTTATAAATCAGACGCGATATTGTGGTGTTATTAGGTACTTCAGAATTGGGAAATTTTAACTGGAATTCGTCTTTCACTCTTTCACTCGTTCGTAAGATTTATATGCGCAATAACTTTCAATAATAAAAACACGTTCATCCTTTGAAAAAACCACGTTTGAACTTATACAGACACTACAGACACAAATGAATACTGGGATAGCACTCGTACATGTCAGTAATACACCATGGGTCAACAATGAGTACGGTAGTGCCAACTGTTATTTGGGAGGGGGGGGGGAATATTCCCTATGCAGAAAATATTAACCCTTAAACTTCGAAGTGCATCCTTTTTGAAACACCCGTTATTAAAGTTTATAGATAGATAGATACTGGGTTTTTATAAATGAATAGCAGGGTTTTAACGCTCTATAATATTTAATACATTATACTTACAGTTATGAATGATACATAAAACGAAAGAGCAACTTAAACAGTTTTACATAAATGCCTACAAGTGTACAATGTGCGCAACATTCTTCACACGACACACGTCAAGACGATATGCGAGTTCTTCCCAAACGTTGTTTAGTGTCTTTCGAGTAATTGTTGCAACAGCTGCTTCAATCCTGATTCCTAATTCGGGAAGGTCAGCTGGTAGTGGAGGCACATACACACGATCCTTTATGAACCCCTAAAGATAGAAATCACACGGCGTTAGATCGGGTGAGCGTGGTGGCCATGGAAAACGAGTTCTGTCATTGTACCCCTTGCGACCAATCCAGCGGTCGGGTAAAGTGACGTTCAGCCAATCGCGTACTTCGTTGTGCCAGTGAGAGGCGGCGCACCATCTTGCTGGAAAAAGAAGTTCTCTGGAAGATGATGAGCTAGTGTTTTAAGAAATTGTTTTTAATCTGTAAATCAATGTTTGTAGTCAGTACGCTGTTTTTCATATCAAAGGCTTTTCTAGCTTGAGCAATTCTACTTTTGATATCACTTGTGCTTCTAGCATCCTTTGTTATTTTACTCCCTAGATAGCAGAACTCCCCAACTTCCTGTATGTTTTCGTTGCCTACTTTTAAATTTCCCATCTCTTCTAAACCACTCTTGCTGCTGTACAACACCTTCATTTTGTTCTTATTAATTTTCATGAAATAATCCTTTCTCATGATCTTAACCATTCCATTTAAGATATCCTCTAGTTCTTTCTTTGTCTTGGCTAATACTACTATATAATCGGTGAATCTCAGCATTTTTATTGTTTCTCCTTGAAATTTTATTCCTGCGTCAAATTTTTCCTTCACTTCATTTATAGCATCTTCTAAATACAAGATTAAAAAGTAGTGGTGACAATGAACATCCTTTTCGTACCCCTTTTCTTACAGCAGCCGTTTGATTCTTAAACAGACCGTAGGTTAACTTTCCTTTCTTAGTATTTAATTCCTAGCCTTTTCAAAGTTTTAAACATTTTACTGCAGTCCAGATTGTCAAATTCTTTCTCTAAATCTACAAACGCCATATAACTAATTTTGTTTTTCTTTTTCCTTTTCTCGATAATCAATCCCAGAGCCAATATTGAATCTTGAGTTCCTATTCTTCTTCTTCCTAATCCTAATTGAAAAAATTAAAAAATATCCAAATTTAAAATGTTAATAACTGAAAATAAAAAATTTTGAAATATAGAAATCTCTTTCTACTTTCTCTTGCCTATATGAATATATAGGAAGAAAAGTATTGTTTTCATGTCGATTTTTCGAAATCGAGTTTTCACCGGATCTACACATTTTCAGACCCCCTGAACCCAAAAAACATGTTTTCAGCGATCGGTTTGTGTGTATGTGTGTGTGCGCGCGCGCGCGCGCGTGTGTGTGTGTGTGTGAGTAAACAGAATATCTCAAGAACGGAACATCGTACGAACTTGAAACTTGAAACTTAAGTTACATACCAATACCGGACGCAACACGAACATTTTCATCAAAATCGGTCAACCGGAAGTAGTAGTTTATTCGTGTCATTATTCTCTTTTTTGCGATTTTCTCAAAAACTGGTCCTACGATTTTTTTTAAATCGCCTGAATTACTAAATTTTTTGTGCTCTACAAGATAAGGTAGGCGCCATGTTTGCTGAAATTCTTGGTGAAACTGTTTTCACGTAAAAAAGTTTTTTTTTTAAGATTACGGCTTTAATATGCATTTTAGCGCAAAAATCTATATAATAAAAGATTTAGAGAATTTAAAATCCTACAACGTTTGTTTCAAACATTTTTTTTATAACGCTTAGTTTAGGGGCAATTAGCGATTTTGTGTTTTTTTTCTCACGAAAACGTGTGAAAAATCTATTTTTTTAAGATTTCAGCCTTAGTATGCATTTTACGACAAAAGTGTAGAATTAAATTTATAGGAAATTAAAAGACCCACAACTTTTATGCAAAGCATTTTTCTCTACAGAGCCTAGTTTAGCGTGAAAGAGTGATTTTCCGTATTTTTAAGCCAAATTGAAGTTTTTTTTTTGATTAAATGACATTATTTACAATCAGTTAAATTAAAGTTGATTTTCATTTTACGTCTTTCACTCATGATTAAAATAAAATTATGTTTTTTGAGTTTTGTTTTTTGTTTATTTCTAATGTTTTATCACTAATGTTATATTAGTTAGTTAGGTTATATTAGTCATTATTTGCATTGGCAAGAGAACGTTATGTGAGTGTTTCACACCAGATTTTTATATTTCAGCTCATAAATAATAATTATTTAGTTTTGACTAATTTTTATAACTGTAGGCTTTGATAACTCTTCAAAAGAATTAATGTTAACATACATATGAGAGAGAGAAAAAAGTTCACTTGAATAATAAACACGGTCATAGAATATCGGAAATGATGTGTGATTAAATAAAAATGAACGTAACAAGCAGTAGGTACTTGACATTTACCACTTTGCCTCTCATTATGATGCAATGCGAATGACCGTATACAAAGGTAAACACTCGTGTAGTTTGAAGCCCTAACAGTACTAGAAACATCTCGGATTAGGTTCATAAGTGCCACTATAACACTCATCAAGAGCTATAATAACCACTACATAGAAAGGATAATGTAAAATAATTTTTATTTTTGATCATTACTGGGGCTGCTTAAACTCATTGTTTCAATGCTTTCAAATCTGTTTTTACTTTCTCTTCCCTACATGAATATAAATAGGAAGGAAAGTAGTTCATTTCGATTTTTCGAAATCGTGTTTTCACCGGTTCTACACGTTTTCAGACCCCCTGAACCCATAAAACAGGTTTTAGCGATTGGTCTGTGTGTGTGTGTGTGTGTGTGTGTGTGTGTGTGTGTGTGTGTGTGTGTGTGTGTGTGTGTGTGTGTGTGTGTATGTGAACAGAATATCTCAAAAAACGAAACATCGTACAAACGTAAAACTTAAAACTTAAGTTAGATACTACTACTTTTTGCGATTTTCTCAAAAACGAGTATTCTGATTTTTCTAAAAATCGCCTCATTTGCTACATTCTTAATGTTCTACAAGATAAGGTAGGTGCCATGTCTGCTGAAATTCTTGGTGAGGCTGTTTTCTCGTAAAAATATTGTATTTTTAAGATTGCGGCTTTAATTTGCATTTAAGAACAAAAACGTACAATGAATGTTGTAGAGAATTTAAAATCCTACAGTTTTTGTTTCAAACTTTTTTTTTTATTACACTTAGTCTGGCGGTATTTAGTGATTTTTTTTCTTACGAAAACATTGTAAAAAAATTGAATTTTTTTAAGATTTTGGTCTTAGCATTTTACGACAAAAGTGTATAATCAAATTTGTAGGAAATTAAAAGATCTATAAATTTTATTCAGAGCATTTTTCTCTACAGAGCCTAGTTTAGCGT
The DNA here is from genome assembly GCA_035578175.1 of Catonia carolina. NCBI lineage: Eukaryota > Metazoa > Arthropoda > Insecta > Hemiptera > Achilidae > Catonia > Catonia carolina. Next base: position 26,803,687 of record JAQMRL010000010.1, on the reverse strand, counting down.
GAAAGAGTGATTTTCCATATTTTTAAGCCAAACTGAGGTCGATATTCATTTTGCGTCTTTCACTCATGATTAAAATTAAGTTATGTTTATTGAGGTTAGTTTTTTGTTTATTTCTAATGTTTTGTTACTAATGTTAGGTTATATTATAAATTATTTGCATTGGCGAGAGAAAGTTTTGTGAGTGTTTTTGTTCTTATTTCATTTCTCTGTATTTTAACAAAATGCTATAATTATAGTTTATGCTGTAAGTTTATTTAGAAAAAAACTTATGACATTGAAGAATTGATTATTTACTGAGGAGTAATGGACTAGATTTTTCCTCGTATAGGGTTAATTTTTGATTACGTGAGGTAAATTTAGACGTTTCTTGAAGCTATTTTTGCAGCCAACATCCTCACCATTTGCTCTTTGTACGTCTTTCTTCTTTCTTCTGTTCACCTGGTGTTTCTCTTTATGGAACCCCTTAAAGTCCGTAATTAGCTCTGTGAATTTAATTCGGTTTATTCCCGTTTTTTCAACATCTGTTCTGGCTTCTTTAAACTATTTATCCGACACCCTAGGTATATTGTTAATGCCTTGAAAATTTGTCTTGTTATCTTTAGGACACCTGTAAACAGGTCTCCGCAATTTTTTTGTCTTTTTTCTAATAATTTTTAGGCCCAGATAATCTGAAATAAGATTTTAGAAGTGTTTTCAATTTAAAATATTTAAGCAATTGTTCATTATAGCTTAAATATCTTAAATTGGACTGCATCAATAATGATCTTAGATTTTTTAAGACGAACTTTACGTGGTTTAAATCCTTGTAAAGACATATACTTTTATTGGGGTTTGAATACTAGGTAGTGGATACCGGTGTAATTTCATCGTTGGGTTCAATTAACCATACTTTCTCAGAAATGGTTGGCCTGAGTTTGTACAAGACTACATCTCATTTACACATCATTCATAATTATTATTCTCTTCTCATTGGTTACCCATGCAGGTAGGTGGTATGTTAAATTATTTGTACTCGATCTGTTAAATCCAAGGTTACTAAAAATAGTTCTGTTTCTTATCATTATGGTCAGCCACTTATATGACTGAAGCATTTAATAATAGAAGAGGTCGAGATTTAAAAGGTACTAGTCAGAGTTATCTCCTCTGAAAGTTATAAATTTTATTACACAGCTAGACCCTTTGGTGAATAAAATGAAGATGTCATTTGCAGGGTGGAAAATAGATGCTTTTAGGAGAGCCAGGCATGCTGATAAGCATACTTTTCCACTCAGTGAGGAAGATAAATTGTGAACCACCTTACTTCTCGTTTTAAATACTGAAGCCTCTTCAGGTTAAAACCAGCCTTTGGCTTGATTACCTAAACAACATATCTTTGGGTCATGGTGTTGCTTAATATTCATATACTGAACAGAATATTTAACAAATATTTAAGAGATTTTCAACTTAACTACTTAAAAATATTTTTGACCGGGCTTGATTCCCCACGTAGTATAACAACGTCTTTGTCATCTTACAATACAATTAAAATTTAACAACTTGAATATTATCAAGTGAAACACTTGATTTTATTTTAAATCTGAAGGTACTTTTCTGTCGGTAAAGTTTCTAAATAAATAATACTATGTACTCCAACGCAATGGTTTGATTGAAAAGTAAACTTGACGTCACTCGTTCGTTGACACGTGCTCGACGTTCCGAGATAGACGTCGAACGGTAAACAATTTCCAACCAAATAAAATAATTATTAATTAACGAAACCAGAATAAAATCAATATTGCTTTCTTATTTTGACAATCAATTTGTTTATTTCATAGAAGCTCTCACTTACGTAAATTCTCGTTTGTTTGTTTGTTTTTTAGCCAGTGTTCTAAAAATAAAAATACAGTTTTTTTCTGTAATGTATTTCAGATCAAAATTCAATAGCCTAACACTTTTTCGAATAAAATATTATGAAGTTGCAAATTTGTCTGATATTAAAATTTCTTTATTATGTATTTATTGTGTTAGTCTTTAAACTAACGAACAATTATATTCAAATTTAAACTACCTAATAACTACATTATTATGATGAAAATAAAACCCAATGGCTACTTTTATTTTCTAACAATAACAATAATTTAAGATACAACTCTAATGCTAATGCTACTTTTGAAAATTTGTATTTCCTACTACTATTATTATTTTCTATGATAGATTATTTGGCAGCTTAATAGTTATTCTTTCTTATTTTTATACATTTACAAAAATTACATTAAAAAATACACAGAATTTGTAATTAATTCATAAGAAATACACAGATACATTTATGAAACAACAATATTAGTTATCTAGTCACCGTCACCCCTTCTAATTAATCATTTACTGTGTTGCCGGCCTTCAATACTTCTTCCGGCCTTTGTCGGCGTGGTAGGCCCTTTGACGGCATAGTGAGAAACCTTTCGGCTCCCCACCGACAGAGGCCTTTGTCATCAATGCCGAGCCAGCAGCCGCTGTCTACCACAGCGCTCTCGGCGACTATATAAAGAGTGCTGCACTGAGCCAGAGGGATTCAATTCCGATCAAGACACCGAGGGATTCACTTCCACCAGACAGCATCGACAAGACGTCCACCACGGCACACGGCTGCCGGACTCCAGCGAGGACTAATCTACGACCCAGCAAGAGAGAAGATGATGCTTCCGCTCGCCGTCCCATCACCGTAAGCCGTCGACCGGACCGTCATCGCCCGCTGACGCGAGCGATGCTCACAGCGGTTCCTCGACCGAGTCTTACGCTCACCGGACTCGACGAAGCAGCCATCGACGCACTACTGCGAGGAAAGAAGATGATGTCTCCGCTGGACGACGACACGCCGTGTCACCCAGCTCCTCGACCCCCACGACGACCACGACCGACGCCTCTCCAAGACGACCACCGCTTAAACGGCCCTTTTCAGGGCCACCAAAATTATAAGGTTAGCCACTTAAGTTCGCCATCTGGTGACAATCTTATCTTCTGAATCGGCTACAAATTTCTTACTTTTTAACATATAATAAGTTACTATTATTACTTTTTTAAATAAAACATTCATATTTTCTAAAATAATTAATCTTACTTTACAAAACAAAACAAGATTTTACAAGATAATTACTATTGATTTACAGGATAATTTATTTAAATTGATTATTTACACTTGATTTCAAAATAGACTGACATAAGATCTTCTAAATCAAATCGATTTGAAGTTTTTTGGCGCTTAAGTCTTCTCTTAATGTTTGAGTTATCGAGGTGTTGCAGTGCCTCAATATTTGGTAGAAGTCTTCGTGACTTTTTGCAAATCTTTTCTTACCCTCATCCATCGTTTCGATGCCCACATCCTGAAGGAGGTTATCATTCCAAATGTACCATGGAGCATCGGCAAATTTAAAATGTGGCAGAAAATATTGTGACAATATCGAAAAGAGCATGGTTCGCGAAATTTCTAGTACTTAATTCATAAAAAGGTAAAGAGTAGATAATAGAGTGAAAAAGTAACAATAGGGTTAGTTATAAAAGGATACCTATTTATAAAGGGTCTTCGTTGTACAACTATTTGTGAAAGGGTCGGTTGATTACCTGTAACACCTTTTATTCTATTGTTAACTTGTTTACAATAATTAAGATTTTTCCAGTAAAAAGGGTTTTTTGTATTATTTATTTGCATGGAATTTACTGCTTCTCTGGAATTATCTTTCCGAACCACCTATATAAAGAGACCCCCGAGGCGGTCAGTGAGTTTGTATTCGTTTGATCTTTGACGAGTGTTTATAGAGTGAGCTATCGGTGCGTAGTACAGGTCACGTATCCGGGCATTGTTTTGGTCAACTATTATTATTCAGTTTTATTGTATGTGCATTCTATATAATTGTTGTAAGTAGTATTAAGTAAATTATTAAGTTATTTATTGTATTACTTCATTATAATTAGTTGATTATTTATTTTTTAAATCTTTTAGTTGTAATAAATACTTGTAATTGTAAACTTTAGTGTATTAATTATTTAATTACCTATATCCCGAAACGGACCTTAGCGAAAAGTGTCACAATATTATTACTTTCTCTTGCTTTTTATGAAATATATGTGAGGAAAGTTACGTTGATTGCTGTTGGAGTCTATAGTTCACCGGAAATATGTTTTTTCAGGTTTCCTAAGTCCAAAAATCATGTTTACTGATTGTCCAGTCTATGTGAACAAAATTACTCAAAAACAGAAAACCGTATGAACTTGAAATTTGACACTTTACTTAGGTTCCATAAAAACATCCGACAGGAATATTTTCATGAAAATTGGTTAACCGGAAGTAGATGTTTATTTGCGCAATTTTTCTATTTTTTGTAATTTTATAACAAAACGGCTTCTACAATTTTAATTAAAATTGGCTTATTATATTAAATTGGCTCTGCAACATGGAATATGGCTGACAAAATTCGAGAACGGGCCCTGTGCTCTCGAGAGAATTTTCTTAAAGGTTGTGGCCTTCAGATGCATTTTAGCGCAAAAGCGTATGAAATCAAAAATATAAAAAACTTAAAACTCTACAAGTTTTATTTAAATATTTTGACAGCAAAATATTTAGCGTCAATTAGTGATTCCACCCACCCGGTTGGTCTAGAGGTGAAGTCGTCGCCGTGAGTGAGCTGTTTAACAGCTGATTTTTAGAGACAAAGGTTTCTGGTTCAAATCCTAGTAAAGGTAGTTACTTTTATTCGGATTTGAATTCTATAGCTTAACGAACTAGAGACTGCAGATGAAGGCGTATCATAGTGACCTAGATAGTGACCTTTCGTTAATCGTGTCCTTTATCGTACCACGGTGTGGTTTCACTGTGGATCACAGACAAACAAAAAGTCAGCTGGAGTTCGGTGGAACAGAGTGTGTGACTAAGCGAAGGGGCAACCCACACCTCACCTTGGCTGTTATTGGCTAGATATCATCTGCAGTCTTTAGTTCGTTGGGGTATAGTTAAACAATGGTTAACAGTGTACTTTGATGGTTGGAGTGCAATTAACGATACTGTCTTAGGAATGGTCGGTCCATCGTTCTCATCTCATTGGGTCATGGCATTGCTTTTTGTTCTGAATTGAACAGATTACTATGTACACACATTAGAGATAAAAAATTAGTGATTTCAATACAAACTAGTTTTGACGAGCTTGCGGTTGAAGTTCTATAACCACCGCCGCAGAACTACTGTCAGCACTCTACGCATGCAATCTACTTTCCGTAGTTCATTACCTGCACGCTGACGCCATTACAGTTGATTATTCTTGAGTGTTATGTTTACTGTGGGCGTTCACAACGTTTAAAACAACCGATGAACCCATTGACTGTGAGATTCCTTCTATTATCCGGTTTTTAAATGCAGGGAACGTTAAAAGGCAACCAAAATTTATTGGCAGTTTATAGAGATTTACGATGTAAGTGCAATCAATGATAGAATGGTGCGAAAGTGGGTTAGGAATTTCAATGAAGGCAGACAGATGTTCACGATGAACTACGTAATGGCCTTCAGTTGTCAATCATTACTGGATCAGGAGAGTCGATAAGGAAATATAAGAGAACACACGATTCACAATGACAATAATTTCATTTGGATTTCCACAAGTTTTGAGAACTGTTTTGTATAAGATTGTAGCCGACCGGACCGCTTGGGTTCCAGTGGGAAGCAGCTTGTGATAAACCGTTAGGTAACTACTATTAGTTGCTAGATAATTTGTCTATCACGGTTCTTGACTCCGTACGGTCTAACTACCACGTGTTCCTACCATGAAAGGTAAGCTTGTTGGAAAGCTTTGGCTATCTTCACCGGCAAGATGTTTCTTTCAGGACGGTTTTGATAAGCTGGTCATCCGCTACAAGTGCCTGAATAATAGTGGAAACTGTACAGAGACGTAGTTAAAAGTATGATCTTTTATGTAAAAATAAAATGATCAAAAAATAAAATTTAGTTATTTTTTACAAAATGGTATTTACTTTCCGGACACGCCGCGTAACTTTTTGATCTTACTCGGGAATGAAACCAGGACTTTTTGCTTTGTAATCCAGTATAGTCCTCTTACCACTGGGCCACGAAAAATTACTAAAAGTAATCATTTTTATAAATATGAGTAAAACCTGTATTATTATTATAGCTGTATAAGATATTTTACATTATTTTTACACGAGTAAATACAGAATAATATATTTTAAAGAGAAATAAATAAACAAGAAGAACAAATTCAGAAACATTAAAATGAAGTTGTTACTAATGTGAATAAAAGTGTAAAGCGTGAAAGCTCTGGTACTTTCTAAAGAAGATTTGTAAGTAAATCTTATTATCCCTTTTCCAAAATTTCTGAGCAAAGTGTTTGTCTCAGTAACAACCTAAGAAAAGACATGAAATTTTCAATTCACAAAAAGAGAAATATATAATAACTGTTATCAGGAATGTTTAAATTAAGAACCCGAAATCTTTTTCATCACCAATATTTATCAGTTTCATCATTTTATGTTTCACAAATTTGCCGTAAATCATTAGTTTTTAAGTTTAATTAGGTACGGAAGCCTAAGTAATTAACCGCTAGATTACGAAGAATAATCTAATTTTCAAAAAATTATTTCAAATAATGGAATGTTCATTTCAAGCTACATGACTAATTAAGGTTCCTAGCTCTAAATCGAAAGTTATGACATTCAGAAAGGAAAATGGTCTGTTAAAAAGATAGTCCTAGATGATACTACGTTATCTGCGACTATTTTCGTTTTAATAGGCAATTTTCTAGCACTACGCTGGAACAGATCTCCCACTGTGGCTATCAGTTATGCAACATTGGGTTTGCAACGTAAAAAACAAGATGAATCTATATGTGGTGTTTCAATCTATATGTGATGCAATCAGTGGAACACTGCAAAATAACGCTAAAAATAAGACATAAAAGAAATTTTATAAGGTAGGCCTAATGACTACGTTCTTTGTCCTTTATGGAAGTGAGTCTTAGGTCCCTACAAAGTTACGAGAGAGCAAACTTCAGGGGGCAGAGATGAGGTTCTTACGAAGGACAAAAGAGTGCAAAAGATTAGACTATATATGGAGTGAAGAAATAATAACCAAATTAGGAATATATAGCTTGAACGAACGAATAAAGTTAATCGTGTTAAGTGGAGACAGCATCAGGAGAGAATACCCTTAATATTAAAGAACTATAAACCACATCGACGAAGAGATATTGGAAGCCCACGCAGAAGATGGCAGTAGCTAAATTTATAGATCTCTAAGAATTAAATTGATCAAAATAAATAGCTATTCGCTGAAAATAGTAAAATATACGAGTATAAAGTGAGTACGGAATAGGTAGGAGACTATTATTATTTTTATTTTTTATTTTTTTTTTTGGTGGCAATTTTTAAATTGTGATCCATAATTTTGTTTTATCCTTCCGTCCGTCACACCCATATGTCATAAACTACAAGAGATAACAACAAACGGTTTTTAGATCCATAATCTACAAATAAAGTTAGTGGGGCTATTTCTATTACGTTATTTCATTACTGTAAATAAATATATCATTTATGTGAGTTGAGTTGCGTATTGGTGTACAAAGTACAGCTTACTAGCAACTAGCAAAGTTCACACTGAGCTAGTTTACTAGCGCTAGTCAATTCAATCACGTGAGCTTTTCTCTCCTACTAGTGCTAGTCTAGCAACGTTTCCTTACGTTCACACCGAGCTAAATTACTAGCAGTAGTCAATCACGAGCCTTTCTCTCTCCTACTAGCGCTAATCTAGCAACGTTTCCTTACGTTCACACCGAGCTAAATTACTAGCAGTAGTCAATCACGAGCCTTTCTCTCCCCTACTAGCGCTAATCTAGCAACGTTTCCTTACGTTCACACCGAGCTAAATTACTAGCAGTAGTCAATCACGAGCCTTTCTCTCTCCTACTAGCGCTAATCTAGCAACGTTTCCTTACGTTCACACCGAGCTAAATTACTAGCAGTAGTCAATCACGAGCCTTTCTCTCTTCTACTAGCGCTAATCTAGCAACGTTTCCTTACGTTCACACCGAGCTAAATTACTAGCAGTAGTCAATCACGAGCCTTTCTCTCTCCTACTAGCGCTAATCTAGCAACGTTTCCTTACGTTCACACCGAGCTAAATTACTAGCAGTAGTCAATCACGTGTCCTTTTCTCCCCTACTACTAAAATCAAACATGTTCAAAGATACTAGTGCTTTAACTAAACTAGCTGCTAGTTGTTTGTTCCTACGATGCTAGTACTAGCAGCTAGTAAACTAGAGTCGTAGGAATAGGCCTTTAGCAGAAATGACCATATTTTCACCTCAGTTCTCTCTTAAGTTTACTTTGCCGCGAAGCACAGCATGTGGGAATCGCTAATATAAGATATAAACAAAAAAATTAAGATCTGATGCGGGCATAAAAGAATACTTTTTACTTTCTCATGCCTATATGAATATATAGGAAGGAAAGTATTGTTTTCATGTCGATTTTTCGAAATCGAGTTTTCACCGGATCTATACGTTTTCAGACCCCCTGAACCCAAAAACATGTTTTTAGCGATTGGTCTGTGTGTGTGTGTGTGTGTGTGTGTGTGTGTACAAAATATCTCAAGAACGGAACATCGTACGAACTTGAAACTTAAGTTACATACCACTACCGAACCCAACACGAACATTTTCATCAAAATCGGTCAACCGGAAGTAGTAGTTTATTCATATAATTTTTCACTTTTTTGCGATTTTCTCAAAAACTGGTCCTACGATTTTTTTAAAATCGCCTCATTTACTCAATTTTATATTCTCTAAAAGATAGGGTAGGCGCAATGTTTGCTGAAATTCTTGATGAGGGTGTTTTTACTTAAAAAAGTGTTTTTTTTTTTTAGATTACGGCTTTAATATTAATTTTAGAGCAAAAATGTGTATAATAAAAGTTGTAGAGAATTTAAAAACCTACAACTTTTATTTAAGCATTTTTTTGTATACCGCTTAGTTTAGCGGTAATTAGCGATTTTCTGTTTTTTCTCACGAAAACGTGTGAAAAATCGATTTTTTTAAGATTTCGGCCTTAGTATGCACTTTACGACCAAAGTGTATTAAATAAAATTTATAGAACATTAAGAGATCTACAACTTTTATTTAGAGAATTTTTCTCTACAGAGCGTGTTTTAGCGTGAAAGTGTGATTTTCCGTTTTTTCTTAAGCCAAATTGAGTTCGATTTTCATTTTGCGTCATTCACTCATGATTAAAATAAGGTTATGTTTTTGAGGTTAGTTTTTGTTTATTTCTAATATTTTATTAATAATGTTAGGTTTATTATTAATTATTTGCATTGGCAAGAGAAAGTTGTGTGAGTGTTTCACACCAGATTTTTTCCTTAAGGAAGTAGTCAACTCAAGAAGATGATTTTTTTAAAATTTTGATTGGTTTTTGCATTTATTTGAAATTTAAAATTTTCTGAAACACAACATTCGTTTACTTTGTTTGTACGTTGACAAAAAGTTATAAAAACTGTTTAAAATAAAGCTCACTAGCAAGGCGAGTGAAATTATTCCTTACACTTTAAGTTTTCCGGAAATGTAGTTTTTGCATGATGTACATTCTTGGGAATTAAATATTTTGGTTTGTATTTGAGATATTTAGATCATGTTTTTTTTTTCAAATGTTCATAATTTCTTGCTCTATTATCTGTAGAATGATTTTACAAAAACCTTAATAGGGATTTAGTTAAAAAATAATTGGTGAATACATAAAATAAATGTTTTTGAAAATTTGGTTTTTTTTCACTTAATTTTTTGTAAGAAAATATACATACAAGCGCATACAACAAAATGATAATAGACAGCAATTTTCCGTATTTTTTAGCATAAGAATCATGTTGATATCTTTCTTGGTGCCTGAGATATTTGATTCGCCGTAAAAGCCCGCTTTTCCAACCTCACCCTTATATTAGGAGCTGTAATTAATTTTTTGGCTTGGTTCAAATGGTAGATCATTACTATTAAATTACTCTTTCATTTAAAATAAATAATGATAAATTATAGCCAGAAATTTTCATTTTCATTTTCTGGGTTGACTACCCCATTAAGGATGTATTATATCAGTAGTATACGAGAAATATGAGAAAATATCCTTATTATCAACACAACCATGTCCTGTTGTTTCCTTCTTCAGCAAAAGAAGAGTAAAACCAAACATAAAATATTTTATTATGGATTCATGTTAAGAAATACACATAGGCTCTGTAATGCAATAAAAATGTTTCTACAGATAGAGAGGTAGCCTCTACTCTTGAACATTTCGCAGAAATAACGTGTTTTTAGTCCTCTCATCGTTACACGTTAAGTTCTCTTAAAGCGACGCTCATGTTTAATTCTAATAAATGATTAATACAATCATCAATACTGAGTGTTCCAAAAGTCCGGGAAAGCTAAATAATTCGCTATCAAGTGATGTTGTTCATCAAACACAATATAATCTTATGAATGCAAATAGAATCTACTGAAATTCATGTTTGTACATTTTTTTATAACATCTTGGATCCGCAAACTTAAATGCAATTTTTTTTAAATGCCAAGGTGATCATGAGGCATCACATGCATGTAGAATTTTGCGGAAAATCCACTGGTGAAAATCATTCTTAAATATCTCTTTCCGTTTTGAAGTTATAGCCCTTCAAACTTGAAAACACAGAAAAAAAGGCTGTCTTGGATGTTAGTGTTTTTTTTTAAACTGTCTCCGTATGCCCATAAAAGACCGGTGGAGTATCAAATTATTTACACTTAATCTGTTAGTTGCAGGGTTAAAATAAATAGTTCTGTTTCTTATCACGTGGCCAGCCAATTAAATGTCTGAATCATTCAAGAACAGGAGAGGCAGAGGTGTAAAAGACACTAAATCAGAGTTATCTCCTCTGAAAGTAATGAGTTTCATTTTACAGCCAGACCCTGTCGTGAATGAAGTGAAGGTGTCATTTACAAAGTGGAAAATATGTGCTTTCTTGAGGGTCCGGCATGCTGATAAGCGTACTTTTCCACTCAGTGAGGAAGGCTTTGTTAAACAACCTCACTCCTCGTTTTACTTAGTAAAACCTCTACAGGTTCAAACCAGCCTTTCAGCTCATGACCTAAACAACAACAACTGTCTCTAAAATTTAGTTTACTGATAAATTTGAGTTTAATTTTGAACAAATCAGTGAAAATCTTTACTAGCCCTCCCTTGCTTTTTAACGCTTGTACAAATAGGCCTACTAAATTTAAATAAGGTAAAATACTCGACAAGCAGTCGGCATGCTGATAAGCGTACTTTTCCACTCAGTGAGGAAGGCTTTGTTAAACAACCTCACTCCTCGTTTTACTTAGTAAAACCTCTACAGGTTCAAACCAGCCTTTCAGCTCATGACCTAAACAACAAAAACTGTCTCTAAAATTTAGTTTACTGATAAATTTGAGTTTAATTTTGAACAAATCAGTGAAAATCTTTACTAGCCCTCCCTTGCTTTTTAACGCTTGTACAATAGGCCTACTAAATTTAAATAAGGTAAAATACTCGACAAGCAATTTCTTATTGTTTACTATGTTACAATTGATTTTAAGTAACTTTTTATGAAAAAAACGCTGTCAATGCCGGCCGTATTGGCGTAGTTGTTAACGTTCTCGCCTCTTATCATGCGGTTCTGGGTTTGAATCCTACTGAGGCACGTCATATTTTCATACGTTACAAAAATCATTTTATCCTTCACTGCATAAAATTACACCCCAACGACATCGCTAATGACCGTTGCAGTTGACGCGACGTTATACAAAAATAAAAAAACAGCTGTCAGCTGGTAGAAAGTCGCTATTATTTGTTAAGTACCACCGATTGGGCAAGCGACTTTGTACGGTGACCAGTTGACAGCCATCCGTGAATAAACTCTGCTGGGTTCCCTGTTCAACCTCAAGCCTAATCTACGTTAAAATAATACAACCAAAAGTACGAGCAATCGTAGCAATCAATTGGGTAGTTGCCAACAATGTACAGTTCCCGATAACAAATAAAAGCTAATAAAAAAGTTTTGATGAATCAATGAAATTTTAGAGATGACCACCTCCGTAGTGGTTAGCGCATTGGTCTGTCACGCGGAGGTCCCGGGTTCGATTCCCGGCCAGGGTCTGAAAGTTTTCACGTGTCAAATCCCACAGTTAATGTTACATAATCCACCGTAGTCGCTAATGACCAAGCAGTTGATACAATTTTAAATAAATTAAATTAAAAAAAGTAAAAAAAAATTAAGGAAGATATTAACATCGGAGAGAACCAATTTTCACTGTGTTCCCGAGTTTGACGGGCTGTAACTTCAAAACAAAAAGATAATTATATTTATAAACTAATTTTGCAAGTGGATTTTTTGCAAAACTCTACATTCAAATAATATATCACTTGACCATCCTTGTATTTAAAAAAGAGGTGCATTCAAAATGGTGGAAAAATATAGTACAAAACTGAATTTCAGTAGATTCAATTTGCATTCATAAGATTATATTCTGCCCATACCAGACAGGTGGAGTGTCAAATTATTTACTCTCAATCTGTTCGTATCAGGGCTTAAATAAATAGTTCTGTTTCTAATCACATGTTCAGCCAATTAAATGACTGAATCTTTAAAAACAGAAGAAGTAGATGTGTAAAAGACACTAATCAGAGTTATCTCCTCTGAAAGTAATGAATTTCATTATACAGCCAGACCCTGTGGTGAATGAAGTGAAAGCGTAATTTGGAGAGAGAAAAATATGTGCTTTTCAAAGAGTCCGGCATGCTGATAAGCGTACTTTTCCATTCAGTGAGGAAGGCAATTGTAAACCACCTCACTCCTCGTTTTACTTAGTCTCCTCTACAGGTTCAAACCAGTGTTTTAGCTTTTTTTTTGTTTAACGTCCGACTGTTCTGCAATTACTGCTAATGCAGACGGTGAAGGATGAAATGATTTTTGTAACGTATGAAAATATGCAATGCCTGAATGGGATTCAAACCCAAGACCGTATGATGAGAGGCGAGCACGTTACTAACTACACCAATTCGGCCGGCAGTGATTTAGCTGATGACCGGAACAACAACACGATTATTTTGTGTTTTGAAGAATAACATTACTTGTTTGCAAAATATTTTGCTGCACTAGAACTTTTGAGACACCCAGTAAATTTGCAATAAAATTATTCCGTGTTTTAAATTATTATTATTATTATTATTATTTCCAATTTCATACATTTCATTCATTTTTAACGATTTAAAAGATATTTTCAAAATAAGTAAACAAATTGCGCAATTTGGTAAAAGTAGTCTTATTCAAGAGTATTGAAAGATCTATATTGGTATTGTCAACTCCGCTAATCCAATTTCCACTTATCCAAACATTCGGATTATCTGAACTGTGTGGTGGCAATTTTTTAAATTGTTATCTATTGTCATTTTGTTTTATCATTTTGTGAATTAGAAGTTTCGGTTTCGGCTAAAAGTGACCCAATACTGGAAGTCAAAATACCTGTTCTTTCTAGATTAAGCTAAAACCGCGCTTAAGAGAAGACTGTACTTTGTATCCCGCCAATGTTAAATTTTCTATTTTTAGGTACATTTTTCATAGGGTTGGTAAAAGATAGAAAAATTAAACTTTACACATCATAGGTGTCGGGTTTTTCTTCGAGCTTCTGACCTTTTCTTAAATTTAATTTTTGGACCATACAAGTTTTTAAAAATATTACGAATAACATAAAAGTTTTACAAATTGTTTTCTACGTTTTTTGCGTATTACTAATTTTTGGAGCGCCTGAGGAAGTCATAAAAATGTCGGCATATGTGGATATACAAGATAATTAACTGGTAAAAATTTCAGTCTGGTAGATTTATTGGTTTTTGAGAAAAATTTACCTAGTGTTAAAAATCTAAATTTACGGTAAAAAGCAAAAACAAGAAGGCACAAATCAAAAACAATGTGTACAAAAACAATTAAATTTCCCATCAACAGTTGTTTAGAAAGCTGAATAATCAGCTGAGAATATAAAAACCAGTGATGCCGATATTTTAAAAACTAAAATTCTCTTTGCACTAAAACGAGCAGTATGAAATTATGAAAAAAATATTAGTTCTTCGTAACATGATAATTTTCTGTGAAAACCTGATAAAAACTTAATTTTTTCATAAAAAATTTTTTTTTGACGTAATTTACTTTTTTTTGGTAGATCTAGGCCTAATCTATTTAAAAACATAAAACACCAAAAAATCTAAATTTTAAGTTAAAACCATCGTACAATCTCTCTTTAAATTCTATTGTCCTTAAAATCATTGTCATTTTGTGAATTAAAAGTTCCGGTTTCGGCCAAAAGTGACCCAAAACTGGAAGTCAAAAAACCTGTTCTTTCTAAATTAATCTAGAACCGCGCTTTAATAAAAAATGCACTAAATTAAAATTTCCAGGAAAATCCCGGGATCGATTTCAGGTTATGATCTGAAAATGTTTACACCATTAAAACCCTTAATTATATTCAGTTAGCTAATAACTTAGAAATTGATGAGATAATAAATTAATTAATATAGAAGAAAGATAAAATAAAAAATATTAGTAATGGTTGGTTTTTATTTAGTCACGTAAACGTTTTATCACAAACAACTCTTTTTAAATCATGTAGAATTAATCTCTTGTAATAACTCGCTGCACGATAAAAAAAAGAGGATGAAAATAGGTGAAATGAAGGTAAGATGAATTGGTGAGCCACCTCCCCTACACCTTCAGCTACAACTAGGGACCTTACTTAACAAACTATCTTTTTCCATGACCTGGATTTAAGCGGATGACGTCAAATAAGTTCATTTTCTTCCTCTATCTTTTTTCCACTTACATTGAGTTCCAGGTAAGACAGAATCTCTTATAATCTGAACGATAATATTATGTAATTTACTGGAAAATTGTGTTAAAGAAATAAATAATTTCTTTTTGTGTATAGTATGAAACACAAAAGGATTTTTTTTGATAAGTTTTTTTTATTGCTGTTATATATTTTACTTATATAAATTAAATGAAGTAAAGAAGATCGGATAACACAAGTTGCGTCGTGCACAAAATAAAGTTTTTAACAAAAAAGAGATATAAGAACCGTAATTTAACGGGTTGAATTAGAGGTATATGAGTTAAGAATGGAAAAGAAGCCGAGTTGTGAATGAAGGGCTTTTTATTTTTACTTTTTTGGTAACTATGTTCTTTTCTTTCTTCAGTCGTCAGCTTCTCTGAGCAGCTTTCCTCCGGGTCAGTCACGGTGTAGTGAGATGTGTTGCTGCCTGCATCACAATCAGTTTTAGTTCTCTTCTCCTCCCACTACGAGTTTCCTCTCATAGAGAACAAAACCCCTCCCCCCATTTCAACCTATCATGCCTGTGTGATCTGAATACGTCAGAGCTGCTAGCAGTGACGTCAGCTTTACCCTGATCCAATACCGCTCTCGTTCTACACTCCTCCCACCTACACCTCCGTACTAATACAACCACTACATACCTCCTCTTTTTGTGTTGTTACCTCATTCACCTCTCTCAATCAACTTCTCTCTTTGTCTTTCTTTGCCTCAACTCCTACACTCCATCTCTCTCACTCTCCGAGGTACAACACAAACCAACATTCACACTGTAATTATTACTAACACACACAACAAAAAATACAACAATTCAATAACCTACGATACAACAAATTAAATTGTTGTGCCAAAAATCAACGCCTTAATTGAAGAATACAAAAATTTAACATGAAACTCAATAAAAACAAAATAATAATTTAATTCTAAAAAAAATATTTACACTTTTTAATATAACTTATGCACAAGATGGGAAATTAACCTATCCAACTATGGTTTTCCGTACCCTAGGCTACTCAATTTAGTGCCTCTTTTTTTTCAACCCACAACGTCATCCAGAGACAAACTATCTGAATGTGAGTTCATAGATTTAAAGTAATCATTTCATTTGTGTACTACCTGCCGAGGCCGAAGTGCCATTTTTGTAATGTTTAAACTTTATGATTTTCCATAGCCTAAAGTTTATAATTTTTGGGAAGCAGATTGTACAGTTTGAGGGATAACTAACAAAAATGTTTTGAATTAGCGTTTTTTTTTGTTCTGCTGTTGTTAAGGTCATCAGCTGAAAAGCTAGTTTGAACCTCTGGAGGCTTTACTAAGAAAAACGAGGAGTGAGGTTTACTTTTGCCTTCTTCAGTAAACGGAAAATTATAGTTATCAATATACCAGGCCCTCTGTAAAGCACCTACTTTTCCCTTAGTTTTCACCTTAGTTTCTTAAATGACACCTTCACTTCATTCATCACAGGGTCTGGCTACATAATCAAACTTGCCACTCCAGCGGCGCTTCGCGCCGCTTACGTTTCTCGGCCTCAGAGGGGTAGGTGGATCAGATTCATAAGTGGATCAGAACCATTTGCCACAAGGTGAGGTTCAGCCGCCAAAGGGATTGGGTGGATCACAATATTTTGACATTTGAAGATATGAAAGTTTAAAGATGAAGTTTGAAGTTTCAAAATTTAAAATTTGAAGGTTTTGAAGTTATAGGTCAATGTTTAAAGTTTCAAAATTTCAACTTCGAATGTTGGGATTTGAATGTAGCCTATGATACTTTGAGATTTTTGTTTTCTCATGCGACCTGGGGTTGCGACCTGATAATTTTCGGGTTACCAAATTTATTTGTAATTTTCTTCGCTAAATAACATGCCGTTAAAAGATTATTTGTATTCAGAAAACTTTTAAAAATTTTTGGGGTAGCAATCACCATAGGACCCTGATCTAAACTTTAATAAATTCTTCGTGACTCTATGGGTATGTGTAACGTTTTGTCAACAAACATTTGCGAAAAAACCGTTGCGAAGGTGTAAAGAAAGAAAAACATAAAAACGGCAAGCCCTAAAAGCCGAAATGCTATTGTTTTGAGTTTTCTTAGTAAACAGGTAGGTTAAGGGCAACTTAAGCCACATGGCCTTGAAGTACTTTTGGAGAGGCACATAAAAGATTCTGTACTCTTTTTCTTTACGAAGCACCGTTCAGGAGGTAAAAAATACTACCTGCTACCAAAGATAAGAAGGTTGAACCTGAAAGTTTTCACGTTACCAAATTTTTATTTAACTTTTAACGTCAAAAACATGCCGTTAAAATAGATTAATATTAATTAAAATATATACCGGTATCTTTTACACCTCTATCTCTTTTGTTCTTAAATGCTTCAGTCATATGACTGACCATGTGATAAGAAACAAAACTATTATTTGTAGCTTTGGAACTAGCAGACCGAGTGGAAATAATTTAACACTCTACCTGCCTATTATGGGCATTTCAGCTCTATGCAAAGAAATCAAACGCTTGTTTCTTGTACTTGCTTGTGTTGTGGATTCGTTTCGGGAAGTTAACTACATTTTTGAGCCTGTATAATTTAAAATCTAGTCCTTAAATAGAATATTATTAATTCGAAATCGGATATTATTAATTCTTAAACAGAAGTATATCTAATCCTTGCCCAGAAGGTTAGAGAGATTAGTTTTTTTATTAACTCAGAAGTGATATTTTGTTCTTGTTCCAGGGGTCTAGATAGAATTGGCAAGGCCTCCCGATTCCAGTATTCCGAATATTAACACTCCACCTGCCTCTTATGGGCATTTTAGCGCTATGCAAAGAAATCAAACGCTTGTTTCTTGTACTTGCTTGTGTTGTGGATTCGTTTCGGGAAGTTCGCTACATTTTTGTGCCTGTATAATTTAATATCTAGTACTTAAATATTTTTAAACAGAAGGATATCTAATCCTTGCGCAGAAGGATAGAGAGATTAATTTTTTTATTCACTCAGAAGTGATCTTTTGTTCTTGTTCCAGGTCTAGATAGGATTGGCAAGGCCTCCCTATTCCAGTATTCCGAAATTGATTACTGATTGCAATATATTCTACTACTATACCACTTAATTAATCAATATGTGTACCACCTAATACAACCAAAAATATCATAAAAAATCTGGTGTGAAACACTCACACAACTTTCTCTTGCCAATTCAAATAATTAACAATAAACCTATCATTACTAATAAAACATTAGAAATAAACGAAAACTAACCTCAATAAACATAACCTTATTTTAATCATGACGAAAGACGCAAAATGAAATTCAACCTCAGTTTGGCTTAAAAATACGGAAAATCACTCTTTCACGTTAAACTAGGCTCTGTAGAAAAAATGCTTTAAATAAAAGTTGTAGATCTTTTAATTTCCTATAAATTTTACTATAGGGTCTATACACTTTTGTCGTAAAATGCATACTAAGGCCGAAATCTTAAAAAAAATCGATTTTTCACACGTTTTCGTGAGAAAAAACATAAAATCGCTATTTACCGCTAAACTAAGCGTTATACAAAAAAATGTTCAAATTAAAAGTTGTAGTAATTTAAAATCTCAACATCTTTAATTACCATATATAAATTTTTGCGCTAAAATACATATTAAAGCCGCAATTTAAAAAAAAACAATGTTTTTACATAAAAACAGCCTCACAGAGAATTTCAGCAAACATGGCGCCTACCTTATCTTGTAGAGAATAAAAAATTGAGTAAACCAGACGATTTTAAAAAAATCCTAGGACCAGTTTATGAAAAAAGTGAAAAATTACACGAATAAACTACTACTTCCGGTTGACTGATTTTGATGAAAATGTTCGTGTCGGGTCTGGTAGTGGTATGTAACTTAAGTTTCAAGTTTCAAGTTCGTACGATGTTCCATTCTTGAGATATTTTGTATATACACACACACACACACACACACACACACACATACACACACAGACCAATCGCTAAAAACATGTTTTTTGGGTTCAGGGGGTCTGAAAACGTATAGATCCGGTGAAAACTCGATTTCGAAAAATCGACATGAAAACAATACTTTCCTTCCTATAGGCCTATATTCATATAGGCAAGAGAAAGTAAAAATAACATAATCGTTTTATATTGGTTATTACGTTCCAATAAAACCATCCTAATAAAAATATTCAGTATCAGTAAAAGAAATGTTCGTAAGTTTTAATTGATTCAACTTATTTTTAAAGGTTAAAGGAGTTCAACAGTTCAATGATATCTTATCACACTGCAACAGAATCCGGATATTATTAATTTAAAACTGTGGGTGGATTGTGAAGATTCAGAAATATAACAACGATAATGGTCAATAATAATAATAATAATAACTTTTCAAACGTTATTCAATAGATTTTTACAATTTCAATATAATTACTTTTATAAGTGTCTATAAAATGATAACCCTAAGAAAAATTCTTTTAAAGTGAAAATAGTATGACGCAGTTTTTTTTGCCATCAGTCTCTCGACTGGTTTGATGCAGTTCTCCGAGCTGTTCTATCTTGTGCAAGTCGTTTCATATCTGAATACCTGTAACACCCTACATCTTTTATATTTTTTTTATATATTCTAACCTTTGCCTCCCTCTACGATTCAATCGCTCAATATTACTTTCAATTACTGATAGGGCAATTACCTGGATGTCTTAAGATATGCCCCACTAGCCTAACCCTTCTTTTGATTAGATGTTTTCATACTTCTTTCATCCACTCTTCTAAGGACTTTTAAATTAATTATTTTGTCAATCCATCTTATCTATAACGATCACCTATAACACCACATTTTAAAATCTTCTATCCTCTTCTTTTCTACAGCCCCTATCACCCACGTTTCACTCCCGTATAATGCTACACTCCAAACATAATGTTTTAAGAAATTTTTCCTAATCTCTAAATCAATGTTTAATGCAGTGAGCATTTGCTCTTTGTAGGCTTTATTCCTTTTTCTCTCCACCCGGTGTTCTGTTTTTGCTCTTCATGGAAGACCATAAAGTCCGTAATCAGTTGTCTGACTTTGGTTCTGTTCATTAAGTTTTCTAGGTTTATTCCGTATTTCTCAATATCCTTTCTGACTTCTTAAAACCATTTATCCGACACCTTAGTGTCTTTTATCTAGTTTCTTAAAAATTTGTTTTGTCGCCCAAATGTCATCCATTCTATACAGTTGTCCGTAAAATTTTAGTCTTCTGTTTTTGATCGTTTCCATTAATTGTTTATTTTCCTTGTACAGTTCTTCTCGACCGCGTAACCTATATTGTCCGTCTACTATCTTCGAGCCCATTATCTTCTGGAGGATCTTTCTCTCAAATTTCACTGCTTCTCTTAGACCAGCCTTATCGGTCATTCTAAGACACTGACTTGCTACGACACACAGGTTGTGTGTGAATTGTTACATTCTAAAGGAATTTCAAAACTGTGTATGATTTTTTCTTAAATGATATAAGTAACCACAAATAAAATAATTTTTAAATATTATGATTTATTGATTTATTATTGCTAAAAACAAGTACAATGAATCTTATCCTATCTTATTTCCTAATACCCACATAGGTCTAGCCTGTGCGCGGGTATGAGTTGATTTATTTTGTTATTTTATTCTATTATAATAATAACGGGTGTTTTATTAAGGACACAACCCTGATTATAAGAAGATAGATGTAATACATCGGTAAATTTTCTGTCCCCCAATCGGTATGTTGGTAACAGTGTACTCAAGGCCAACTCTACGACAGTTAAAATTTTCCAGTCAAACATTAGTGTGGTGACAGTAGTTGTTTCGTTATATTGTGTAACCAATGGTTTTTCCAAGGAAGAACGCGTGTTTATCGTAGAGACTTACATAGCGAGTAAATCTTACAAATGTGTGCAAGATAAGTTTCAGCTAAAATTTCCCCGTTCTGCCGTTCCGAATAAATCTTCAGTATTGCGTTTGATAAATAATAAATTCCGTAAAACTGGGAGTGTACTCGATGAAAAACCACCTCGCCAGCCAGCAAAGTTAACCGCGGAAGTTCTCGAAGATTTGAAAAATCATTTGACTAAATCACCTAAAAAATCGCATAACTAAGGATGAAAATGTAACTTTTTCGTAGCTCTGAAAACAGTAGTTAATGTTAGCTCAGCTCGGACCCGACGAAGTAGCCTTCGACGCACTACTTCGAGGGAAGAAGATGATGTCTTTGCTGGATGACGACACGCCGTGTTGCCCAGCCTCCGACCGCCACGACGACTGCGACTGACGCTTCTCATCAAGACGACTACCGCTTAAATGGCCCTTTTCACGGCCACCAAAATTATTAAAGGTTTTAACTCCGCCACTTAATGTTGCCATCCGGTGACACTTACAATAAACAATTTATTACTAGAATTTATTTCTAGAATATCACTATTATTTCACAATATCTTATCAACAATTAAAAAAAATTGTAATATACATAATCGTTATCTTGAACAAAACGAAGATTAAAATTTCTGTAATTTTATATTCAATTTATTTGATATAATAATAAATATACACTTTTAACCCAGTTTTAAACAAAAAGTATAAAATGTATTATCACCTAAACTAATGTTTTTCTATTTAAAGCGCAGACGTAGAATTAATATATATTGTGAAATTTTCTTTTATTTCTTTATCATTTTCATTATTGCACATGGTACGTGTTGTGAAAGGAAATTATTACTTACACTGCACTAGGATTCAAAAAACTAATACTGCTAGGGATAATAGAAACGAAAAAAGTTTTCCAGAATAGATAAGGGGAAAGAAAAGAAGAAAACGTTGAAGAGAACAATCTCCTGGATACGCAATTTTCTGGATTGCTTATATTTTTCTCACATCCTATGAGCACTTTGTAGTGGTTAGATACCACAGTTGTGGTCTTTATACAGATGGCAGTGTGTCAAAAGAAATAATCAAAATGATATTCTCCGTCTCATTCGCGCTCTTCCGCCCCCTTTTCTTTCCTTCCACACTCCCTTTCCACTTATTTAGACACCGACTAACTCGCGTAGGCGTTGCGGAAGAGGAAAATGGAAAAAGTAAAAGAAAAGTAAGGCGTAACAGATGAAAATATAATGTTTCTTAGATTATATTTTTACTGTCTCACTACAACGTAAATAAGAAAAAACAAAAAGAAATATTCATTCTTCTGTAAAAAAAAGTATTGTGACATTGAAAAATTTCTAACGTTAAAAATAGTGTTAACGCATCAACATATATACCTGATAAAACATATGATTATGACACGGTACTTTTCTTTCAATGAAAAAATATGACGAACTTAAAGATAAAAAGTACTCGAACAATTATTTTCCTAGAAAAGAAACAAAGTAGCAATCATCCGTTTGTTTTTATATCTGAAAAAATGTCAAAATAGTTTGTTAAAGTAATTTCCTCCCTATTACAGACAGGTGGAGTATCAAATTGTTTACACTCAGTCTGTTCGTTGCAGGGCTAAAATAAATAGTTCTGTTTCTTATCAGCCAATTAAATGACTAAATCATTTAAGAACAGAAGAGGTAGAGATGTAAATACACTAATCAGAGTTATCTACTTTGAAAGTAATGAATTTCATTATACAGCCAGACCCAGTGGTGAATGAAGTGAAAGTGTCATTTTCAAAGTGGAAAATACATGCTTTTCAGAAGGCCCGGCATGTTGATAAGCGTACTTTTTCGCTCAGTGAGGAAAACAAAGGTAAACCACCTTACTCTTCATTTTACTTAGTAAAACCTCTACAGGTTCAAACCAGCCTTTTGGCTGATGACCTAAACAACAACAAAGTAATTTCAGTCTGAAATTCAGTTCAATGAATTTATAATTTTAACAATGAAACGCTTTAGAGAAGGAGAAGAAACCTAAATTTTGGTTTAGAAGTTAACACCTCAAAACGAAAATTTCAATAGGTATCCTCAACCCAGTATTGGTATTAACAGTGTTACACTCTACTAAATTTTACAGATATCAAGAAGAGAACTGAAATCACACGAGCAGGTTTTGTGAACACGCGCAGACTTTGAAGCAGCAGTGATCAAACTTCCCCCTCAAACTATTTTTTTTTTTTGGTTTAACGTCCGACTGTTCTGCAATTACTGCTAATGCAGACGGCCCTCTCGAACTAGAGTGATTCGCTGCCATCTATGTTTTTGGTGTTGTTGAACAATGTAAAACGTTTTATTTAATTGTGTGAGTTCAATTACCTTTTTCGACTGACAATCACAAATTCTCACGTGGGCTTGATGCTGTAAAAGTAACAGACTTTTGTACCAGCCAAAACTGTCGGAAGGTCACCAAGGTAGAAGTCCTATTGAGGATGAACAAGGGGCCTGAGGTGCTTAACATTTTCAAGTGTCGTCAGCTTCAGTATCTCGGACGCATCATGAGAAATCAAAACATCTGGTGTGACTCACACAACGTTCTCTTGCCAATGCAAATAATTAACAATATAACCTAACACCAGTAATAAAACATTAGAAGTTAACGAAAAACTAACCTCAATAACATATTCTTATTTTAATCATGAGTAAAAGACGCAAAATGAAAATCAACCTCAGTTTGGCTTTTTGGAAAATCACACTTTCACGCTAAACTAGGCTCTGTAGAGAAAAATGCTCTGAATAAAAGTAGTAGATCTTTTAATTTTCTATAAATTTGATTACCGTATTCACTTGTGTCGTAAAATGCATACTGTGGCTTAAATTTAAAAAAGTCGATTTTTTATGTTTTCGTGAGACTAAAACAGAAAATCGCTAATTACCGCTAAATTAAGCGTTATACAAAAAATGTTTGAAATAAAAGCTGTAGAATTTCTAATTTCTCTACGTTTTTCATTTTATAAATTTTTGCGCTAAAATGTAAATTAAAGCCGTAATCTTAAAAAAAATGTTTTACGTGAAAACAGCATCACCAAGAATTTCAACAAACATGTCGCCTACCCTATCTTGTAGAGCATAATAAATTTAAAACCAGGCGATTTTTAAATAAATTGTAGGACCAGTTTTGCAAAAATCGCAAAAAAGTGAAAAGTTACTCGAATAAACTACAACTTTGGTTGACCGATTTTGATTAAAATGTTCGTGTCGGCTCCTCTGGTGGTATCTAACATAAGTTTCAAGTTTCAAGTTTGTACGATGTTCCGTTCTTGAGATAATTTGTTCACACACACAGACCAATCGCTAAAAACATGTTTTATGGGTTCACGGGGTTTGAAAACGTGTAGATCCAGTGAAAACTCGATTTCGGAAAATCGACATGAAAACAATAGGTACTTTCCTTCCTATAATATATTCATAAAGGCAAGAGAAAGTACAAAGGAGAAAGTACAAAGTACAAAGCACCGCATTCTGCAAAGACGGAGAGACGGAAGGAGACCTCCTGGCCGAAGATTTTGCTGGCTTGCCAATTTCTGGGTCTTGTTTGGAAAGAGTTCCGTATAGCAACCAATAGGGTTAGATTAGCTAGATCTCCAACATTCGAAGCGAATAGGTATGCTAGGAAGAAAACTGTTCACTACAATAGCACTGAGTAACACGAAATACAATATTCGGTTTTTATTATTATTGTCTTTGTCTTCTTCTCCGTATCCTCCTTATTTTTATTCTTCTCCCTCTCAAAGGAGTATCCTATCTTTGACTGAATCGGATATTTATTTTTAAATGTCATTACTTTTGTTTTGCTAATGGAAAATTTTAAGTCAAAATCATTACATATTTCAAAAGGGGAGATTGCACGATGGTTTTAACTTAAAACTTCGATTTTTGGTTTTGTATGTTTTTCAATAGTTTAGGCCTAGATCTACTAAAAAAATATTAAATTACGTCAAAAAAAAATATTTTTTATGAAAAAATTAAGTTTTTATCGGGTTTACACAGAAATATTACCATGTTACGAAAAACGAATATTTTTCATAATTTTATACCGCTCGTGTATTAGTGCATAGAGAATTTTAGTTTTTAAAATATCTGCATCACGGTTTTTAATATCCTCAGCTGTTAGTTTAGCTTTCTAAACAGCTGTTGATAGAAAATTAACTTGTTTGTGTACATATTGTTTTTGATTTGTGCCTTCTTGTTTCTTCCCTTTCCCTGTAAATCTAGATTTTTAACACTAAGGTACATTTTTCTCAGAAACCAATAAACCTACTAGGCTGAATTTTTTACAAGTTAATTATCTTGTATATCCACATACACCGAAATTTTTATGACTTCCTCAGAAGCTCCAATAATTAGTAATACGCAAAAAACGTGGAAAACAATTCGTAAAAATTTTATGTTACTCGTAATTTTTAAAAAATTGTATGGTCCAAAGATTAAATTTAAAAAAATGTTAGTAGCTCAAGAAGAAACCCGACACCTATAGTGTGTAAAGTTTAATTTCCCTATCTTTTACCAATCCTATAAAAAATGTACCTAAAAATAGCAAATTTAACATTGGCGGGAAACAAAGCACAGTTTCCCTTTAAACAACTCATGGACAGCTTGCTGAAAGTCATCCTCTGTCTTTATTATTTTATTGACGCAAAACATGGATCCTCAAAAAGCTGGATTCATTTGAGATTTGGCTTCGACACAAAATATTTAAAATAATCTGGACAAATGAGTCAATTAACAAAGAGGTATTGTCCAGAATTCACGAGAATGCACATCTGTATCTAATTATCTCGTTAAAGTCAATAACGCTAAATAATAATTATTTCGAATACATATTGCAATGACAGGAATTGTAACAAACTGAACTGATTTTGGAATGTAAAGTAAAGCGATTGATAGAAGGAACGTTCAAATCTTTTAAACCGTTCAGGATAGCGAATTTTGAGCTTTTCAAATATTTTTCGTAAAATTTCATTACAAGAAATTTCTTAAAGAAGTTTTTTAGAGCCCATTATTATTGTTTATACGTAACGAGATTTGTTGCTAGTTAGAATTGAATAATTAAAATAATTCCTAAAATTTAACAATGTTTTGTGTAAAAATCGTAAATTTAACATTGAGATACACTTAGAAATATATGTAAGCCCTCTCAAATTTTTAACAGAGAAAATTTTACAAAGAGGGAGTTTTCGTAATACTTTTCAAATTTGTGAATAATTTATAGATTTTTAAGAAAAGTTGTATCGTTTTAAAACTGTATTAAAATCTTTTAGTTTAAAAGTTATGTAAGACTGTATATAAAGTAGTGGGGGAAGGGGATATTAACTCTTCTTTGGGAATTTAAAAAATGAAATGAACATTCAAGATAAAATAAATGAACTTCCATTATACCTTTAAACCCTTGTTTTTAATAATCCAGAACGAAGGCGTATAAAATAGAGTAAGTTGGTTTATATTAATTAATAGGGCTTCTTTTCCAACGTTTTCAAATAAGAAGATTTTACTGTATGAGATGAAAATAGAATAGAGTCTGTTGTAAAATAAAACAGTAGTGTTGTTTGGATTGTTTATCTTCTTACCCAATGACAAAATACATTTCGTTTTGTATTTAATTCAACTTATTATTGTACGTTCTAATTTTCTGTGTGAATAAACATGTAGGTTATATCAAATTAAAAACTTCATCGCATAGGATCTAAAGGTCATAATGCGGGTGTCATCTGAAAAGTTGTTGGAAATAGGATTGAGTTTCAACTTTAATTTTACGTTTGTGGTACAGTATTTCGCAATAGAATAACGAAGTTCTGCTATCATTTGCTAATTTTAACTGACTTTCCTGTTTCATCACCAAGCCAAAAAACAATTTAGAGTAGCCTACACATTTGTATGGGTGTGCAGACTGTACGAAAAGAAATACGAAGTTTCAGTTGTTAATACATCAAACGTCTAAACAACCGCGTAAATCACTTAGCACTGAATCTCTTAGACAACAGCAATGATGTTCATAGACTAAAACGTACTACAGTATTGGATCTCCCAGGGCGATTCTGATAGTGTGATTTTAAATAATTGTAAATAATAAAATGTTAATATTCTGTAGATGACTGGCGTGTTTGAGTGTGAATTTTGTAAATAACTGAATGAACATTTTTAATTACTTCCAGTAAAGTTCGATGTACATTATATTTCGGAATCATATCCTCTTTTTTTATTACTTCTCATTTTGATTTTTTCGTTTTAAAGGAAATTTTGGTCATTTTTTTATAAAAATTTATTTATCTAATTTTGATTGTAAATAATAATTAAGAACAGTATGTTTTTAATGTTATAATTTGTTAATTACTCCAGTGGGTTGTAATTTTTTTAATTTGTTGAATCTAATCGATAAGTTGCATTTATTGTTATACAACAGATTATGCATTAAAAAAGTTATATGAAAAAAATGTTTGTATGAGTGACTTTAAGTGCAAGCGTGCATGCTCTATCCGAAACAAGAAGTTTTATTCCCTTTAGAAAAAAATTACATGTTCGTATACTCAAACATATTTACAAGTGTTGAGTTCAAAACACAGCCGAAAAACTGATTTCAACCTCTAAAGGTTTTTACTAAGTAAAACGAAAAGTGAGGTTCCTATGCCTTCCTCACAGAGTTGAAAGATTATGCTTATCAGCATGCCTTCGAATAGCACCTACATACTTTTCACCCTGAAAATGACACCTTCACTTCATTCACCACAAGATCTGGGTGTATAGTGAAATTCATTACTCTCAGGGGAGATAACTCTGACTAGTGCCTTTTACACCTCTACTTCTTCTGTTCTTAAATAGTTCAGCCATATAATTGGCTGACTTCTTGATAAAAAACCGAACTATTTTTTGTAGCCCTGGAAACTGCAGATCGAATGCAATTAATTTAACACTCCACATGCCCGTTGAATAAAAATTTGTTTCTGATCTATATTAGTAAGCCTTCGGATAATTAGGAAATTCGAATAAACGAGGTAGTACTGTATTTAAAAAATACTTAACTAAAGATCTTAACTGAGAATCAATACTGGAACCTTTAAATTTACAATTCGACGACACCGCTACCATGTTATAAATTTAGTTCATTTGGTTTCATAATTTCAAAAATATTTTTATTGGCTGTTTCTTCACGTGAAAAAGGTATAAAAATTACGTATACTTTCTTTAAAATAAATCAGATGTAACGGAAATTTGAAGGGTTCAGTGAATTTGATTGCAGCCTGGTCCTTTTTTATACGCATCGTTAAATCTTTCTTACTTTGTATGCACGTAACTTAATATCACAATGAGCTACAATCTCGTTTTATTTAAATGTACATTTTAATATTTATTTAAAAAATCTGGTGTCAAACACACACACAACTTTCTCTTGCCAATGTAAATAATGACCAATATAACCCAACATTAGTATTAAAACATTAGAAAAAAACAAAAAACTAACCTCAAAAATATAAGCTTTTTTTAATCATGAGTGAAAGACACAAAATGAAAATGGACCTCAGTTTGGCTTTAAAATACGGAAAATCACACTTTCACGGTAAACTAGGCTATGTAGAGAAAAATGCTTTAATTAAAGTTGTAGATGTTTTAATTTGCTATAAAATTGTTTATAATACACTTTTGTCGTAAAATTGCCGAATAAAAAATGGCCGTAAAATTAAGGCCGAAATCTTTTAAAAAATCGATTTTTTCACACGTTTCGTGAGAAAAAAACAGAAAATCGCTATTTACCGCTAAACTAAGCGTTATACAAAAAAAAATGTTTAGATTAAAAGTTGTAGGAACTTAAATTCTCTACATCTTTAATTATATAAATTTTTGAGCTAAAATACATATTAAAGCCGCAATTTAAAAAAAAGCAATTTGTTTACGTGAAAACAGCCTCAACAAGAATTTCAGCAAACATGGCGCCCTATCTTGTAGAGCATAAAACATTTAGTAAACCAGGTGATTTTTAAAAAAATCGTAGGACCAGTTTTTGAGAAAATAGCAAAAAAGTGAAAAATGACACGAATAAACTACTACTTCCGGTTGACCGATTTTGATGAAAATGTTCTTGTCGGTCCGGTAGTGATATGTAACATAAGTTTTAAGTTTCAAGTTCGTACGATGTTCCGTTCTTGAGATCTTCTGTTCACACACACACACACACACACATAATTCACCACCAATATGTACCGCCAAATGTATCGTTTTTATAATTTCAGTCAGCTGTTTATGAACAGTTGATTGCATTTTCCGCCGCTTCATTATAACAATATACACGCCAGCTCATTCCGCGTTATCTGTCAAGAGGTTTCTAGCCAAGTACAGCATTTCAGTGTTAAAACATCCACCTTGTTCACCAGATCTTGCACAATGTGACTTCTACCTGTTCCCTAAGGTGAAATCTGCATTAAAAGGGACAAGATTTGAGTCTATGGAATCTGTAAAAGAGAAAGCGGCACGTGTCCTGAAGGAGATGACAGAAGATGACTTCCAGTACTGTTTCCAACAATGGAAAATTCGCATGGAGCGTTGTAGGGATAGAGAAGAAGTGTATATTTAAATGATAATAAGTGATTATGTATAAAATAAAATAAATTTTATGTCAGTCTCGTTATTTAATAGCCACACCTCGTAATATAAAACTATTTTTATAATAACAGAAACAGAAAATAAAATTTAATGCAGTCCTAAACATCTTGTTTATACAGAAGAATGTAATTACGAAAATAAATTTAAGAGTTTCTACAAATACGAAAAGCTAAATGACAGATGGTTAGTAGAAAAAATAAAATTCTTGACGTGGTATAAACAGGTTATAAATTCTAAACGACAGATAATAAATCAAAATGTTTAAACCATCAGGGGGTTTTCATGAATGAAGAAGAACAATAATATTAGTATAGCGTAGGTCATGATATAAAATCTGATTTAATGTTTCACCAGACTACACAAAACATTTGTTAATTTAACACCGCGTATATATAAATATATATATATACGTTGATGAAATTACTTTCCCAGAACTCCACCAAACACCTAACACAATCTTAGGTGAAACGGCCATTAAGTAGTAAGGTACACATTGTAAAGGCTAGTGTGATTTCGTAATACCCCTACAACAGAAACTGTTCGTAGGTGGAAATTGGAAACTAAAAACAAGAAGGATAAACCTCACCGCCAAATTACAACTTTAGGATCGTTGAAAGGGGTGAAAAGAGAAGGGAGCTGTTTCATTTTATTGTACTTTGGTAAACTGTTTTCGGTTTGTTTGTTTGCCTGTTCTATTGGTGTTTGTTGTTTTAGTTAGGGGTGTACAGGCGGGTGATATAATATATATATATATATATATATATATATATATATATACACACACATACACATCAAATGCAATCTAAAATACACTAAAAACAAAACATCTGAAATATTCAAAACACATTCCAAACAAACTGGTACCTTTCAAAGTTTCTTTAGTTACCAATTCAATTAAAGAATAAAACATAAAATAAAATTTTACTTACGTACTTTGATAAATTGCATTAATTTAAGACTTTCTAAAGTCGTTTTAACTAACAATTTTATTACTGTTAATCCTTTTTATATATTGTGACAATATCGAAGAAGAGTATGGTTCAAGAGATTTCTAGTACTTAATTCATAAAATGTTAAAAAGTAGATAATAGAGTGAAAAAGTAACAATAGGGTTAATTATAAAAGGATATTTTAAGGTAGGGAATTTGTTGTACAACTATTTGTGATTGAGTCGGTTGGTTACCCGTAACACCTTTTATTCTATTTTGACTTGTTTACATTCTTGTTTCTGATCTTTCGAGAACCAATAAAAATGATTTTTGTATGGAATATCTCTGCTTTTCTAGAATTATCTCTTTCACTATCTACATAAAGAGACCCCCGAGTGCGGTCAGAGAGTTAGTATTTGTTTGATCTTTGACGAGTGTGCTATCGGTGCGTAGAACAGGTCACGGTTCCGAGGCATTGTTATTCAGTCTTATTGTATATATATGTGCATTGTGTATGTGCATTCTATATAATTGTTTGTAAGTAGTATTAAGTAAATTAATAAGTTATTTATTGTATTACTTCATTATAATTAGTTTATTATTTATTTTGTAAATCTTTTGGTTGTAATAAATACTTGTAATTGTAAACTTTAGTGTATTAATTACCTAGATCCCGAAACGGACCTTAGCGATAAGTGTCACAATATTTTTAGTTAATTCTAAAACTGTCTTTTACTTTCTTTAAAGTTTTATGGAATATTCAGAAAAAAAGTGGTTTCATGTAAATTTTTCAAAATCGAGTTTCATCGGAAATACACGTTTTCAGGACCCCCTGTACCCAAAAAATTTTAGTGCATTTTAGTGCAAAACATTGGTTTGCGTGTATGTTCATGTGAACAAAACATCTCAAGAATGGAATATTGTACGAAGTAGAAACTTGAAACTTAAGTTAGGCCTAAGTAGCATAAGTAGACCCGACACAAACATTTTCATCAAAATCGGTCAACAGGAAGAAGTAGTTTACACTGTGATTTCTTACTTTTTACAATTTTTTTTTCAAAAATAGTTCCTACGATATTTTTTAAATCGTAGTTGTTACGTTTAGCCTTGAATGTTTATGAATTTATTTATATAAATATCTACGGTCCAGCTGAACTAATTTTTTTTTCTAATGTGTGTGTGTTGCAATCTGTTCAATTTAGAACAATAAGCAACCCCATGACCCAATGAGATGAGGATAATATGTATGACGTGTAAATGAAGTGTAATCCTGTACAGACTCAGGCCGACCATTCCTGAGAGAGTATCGTTAATTGAAATCCAACCATCAAAGTACACCGGTAACCACTGTCTAGTATTCAAATCCGTATAAAAGTAACTATCTTTACTAGGATTTGAACCAGGAACCTTCGTCTCCGAAAATCAGCTGTTAAACAGCTGACTAGCGGCGACGACATTACCCCTAGACCAACTCAGTGGGTTATAACTAAATTTAAAATCTTAAAATGTGTCATTACGCAACTAATTCATACAAATCATCACCACATACCACGGTTAATTCACTAGACGGTAGGGATCATCAACCATATGCGCAGTGACAAGCCCCGCCCTCTGACGTCACTGGTCACCAGCGGCAGCCGACGCACAATACATACCGTGTTGGTCTGTGATGTTTGCTAGTCTTAATACGGTCTGTAATACTTTACTTGTCTTTAATAATGGAGTGTTGTGCGATAGCCGGGTGTTCTAATCACGATAGACACCAAAAGGAGTTGGGCATTATACGTTTTACCGTTTTCCAAAAGCCATTGAAACTAGATTGAAGTGGATAAATGCTTGCAAACGGGCCGTTTAATTTTCTGCTGATAGTGGTCGCATGTGTTCAGTACATGTCGTCGAATCTAATTATGTACGCAATTTAAAGTCCGAGTTTCTACATCTTCCATTAAAAAGTGTCTTAAAGACGAACTCGGTCGTACATTTAAATTTACCGATTTTTGGTGCCGTTCTAGGTCCGATAAACCCGACTTGTAGTGAACGTGAAAATCAAGCAGAGAAACGATACACTTGTAAGGAAGTTTATGATATTTTAAACTTATCATCCAATTACAACACAGGCAGTTCACAGAATGGATAGCCGTAGAGAAAGGCAGGCCTCTTTTTAATGAAGAACCGTCACATTAACATAAAAAGTTATGAATTTCATTTGACGGGGCAAATTTTTTTCTTAAAATATAATTTTCAGAGGGCATTTTTTCATAAAATATTACATGTAAAATGCTGAAAGAGGATCCACAGTACCACTATAACCTACTGAAGACACGGTAAAAATTCATTTCTGTTCATTTTGTGTTTTCTGAGACAATGGGTCTTTTGTAAGAAAAAACCTGTTTCTAAATGGAAATAAATGATGTTCAGGTATAATAAATACAGGAGTAACACCAGAAAAAACTAACTTTTCTCTTTTCAAACACTTTTCAACCACTGCACAAAATCAATTGCACAATTTTTTTTAATCCCTAATGTGTGTACGTTGCAATCTGTTCAATTCAGAACAATAAGCAACCCCATGACCGAATGAGATGAGAATGATGTGTATGACGTGTAAATGAGGTGTAGTCTTGTACAGATCCAGGCCGACCATTCCTGAGAGAGTAGGTCAATTGAACCCCAACCATCAAAGTACACCGGTAACCACTGTCTAGCATTCTAAAACTAGATAGTGGTTACCGGTGTACTTTCTTGGTTGGGGTTCAATTAACCATACTCTGGCTCTTCTTCAATCGGATAAATCTTTCGCCTTTTACACAAAATTAACAAACTGATTTTGTGTAGTAGTTTTGTCATAATTATAATGACATACAAAACTATGTAAAAACATAACCTACAAATCCAATAGAAAAAAAAAGAAACATGACATCTTCCACAGACTTTTAGATTGTGTAGTTTCAGAGTAATAAATAAATAACTAAGTCTGAAAACTTCACTGTCCAAAATTTCGACGTTGCAGACCTATCAAAAAAAAAATTATTTAAAATATTTTCAGAGATCATATGCATATATTTATGTAAACCAAATTAAACAGAAAATTCCAAATATTAATATTCGATAAAACAAAAAAATCGATTATGGAATCGAATTTTCGATATGAACTCCCCTTATTAATTAACAATAAAACAGAAACAAGTTTAGCCCAGATTGAAGCAGAAAATCCTTTGTGTTGTTTAAAAACTAGCCCCCTACACCACCTTTCTAAAACAAACACTATTCTAGAAAAACAAAGAATGTACCAGATAAATAAATACACGAAAGAATTACTAAAAAATCTAAAATTAGTAACAATAAAAGAACATGGTAGACCGTATAATACTGTATGGATTATACAGTGTATTTACTGTAACTAATTGCTGTGACATTTTAATACTTATTGTAAGTGAGATATCGCGATTTTATGAATAAACCGGATTATCCGGTCTTCTAGATTTTTTTTTTTAATTTTACATCGAGCTCTTTTGTAATCACAGCTAATGCAGACGATAAGAAAGATGATAGATGAAAATGAGTGATGAAAAATCCCGGACCTGACCGGGAATCGAACCAAGGGTTCCGGCGTAGAAGCCAGTTGCGCTAACCACTTTACCACGGGTAGTGGTTAGCTTATCAATCTTCTTGATTGACAAAAGGCGGATGAACGAGATTGTACTGTTATTAAGAAATTTATTTTAAAATTATTTTTTTTTACATTCATTCCTTTAAAATTTAATTCTCGTCCACGAGGATTTATCAGAAGGGAACCCCAATGAACATGCTTCGAGTTCCAGTCACCACCTGCCGGCCGCGTTGGCGAAGTTGGTAACGTGCTCGCCTCTCATCGTACGGTCTTGGGTTCGAATCCCATTCAGGCACGGCATTTTTTCATACGTTACAAAAAGTCATTTCATCATTCACCGTCTGCATTAGCAGTAATTGTAGAACAGTCGGACGTTAAACAAAAAAAAAAAAAAAAAAAAAACCTGCTATAAATCTCTGTCCTAAAGTTTCAAAAAAATCTAAAAACATTAGCCGAGCGATTCTGTGTCTTGGTGGGCAGTACACAGAAGAAATTACTAAATCACCAAACCAATCTTTAACTTGAATTGTAGTTGCCTGTAAGTGGCCAGTTCTATATCTTGGAAGTTCGCTGTGTTTAATTGAATTTCCACGGGACAACCGACATACTGGCCAACAGATAGGACTAAGATACCAGATCTGTTGGATTTTTTCATTACTAAAGGCATATCAAAATTTTATGTAAATTGTGAGAGTTCTTTTGACGGTTCTTCTGACCACAGTCCCATTATTGCTACAGTCAGTACTTATGTAGTGTTAAAGCAATCAAACCCATCGTTACATAACAATCGTACTGATTGGAATGCTTTTCAGTTATGGCTTGAATAAAATATAAATTTAAATTTGCAGTTAGAAACATCAGATGATATAGATGAAGCCACTGAATATTTTACCAAAGTTTTGCATAAGGCTGCACGACTATCCACGCCTGAAAATAAATCAACAGAACAAAATAGCACAAATTACCCAAGGGAAGTCAGAGAAAAGATTTTGGAGAAAAGACGACTCAGGAGAGTTTGGCATAATACAAGAAATCCGAACGACAAAAGAATTTTCAACAGGGCCACACAAGAGCTTAAACCACTTTTACGTAAAATTAAAAATGACACCTTTCAGGAGCAGTTGCAGAGTTTGACTGCTACTAATACTGATGAATACTCTCTTTGGAAAGTAACTAAAAATTTTAAACGCCCGATTCAGTCTATTCCACCTATCAGAAACCGAAATGGTGACTGGGCAAAAACTAGTAAAGAAAAAGCAGAAGTATTTGCCGAACATCTCTCAGGTGTTTTTAAACCATATCAGGCTGATCCTAACGTAGATGAAACTGAAATCAATGAATTTTTAGACAGTCCACTTCCAATGAGCATGCCGATTAAACCATTTAGAGTGAGAGAAGTTATGACAATTATTAAGAGTTTAAAATTAAGAAAGGCATCCGGTTATGACATGATGACACCCAAACTCTTAAAAAACCTCCCAAGAAAAGGAATAGTATTTATAACTTCCTTGTTAAACAGTGTACTGAGGATTACCCATTATCCATCACAGTGGAAGTTTTCCACCATAATAATGATTTTGAAACCTAATAAACCACCAGATTTAGCTTCATCATACAGACCGATTAGTTTATTGCCAGTATTATCTAAAGTTTTTGAAAAGCCTTTTTTAAAAAGACTGCAACCAGTTTTGACTGAATGTAAATTGATACCAGACCATCAGTTTGGATTTCGGAAGGGTCATTCAACGATTGAACAAATACATAGAGTAGTAAAAGTGGTTACAGACAGTTTGGAGGAAGGAATGTATTGTTCTGCTAATTTTTTAGATGCTGAACAGGCTTTTGACAAAATTTGGCATGTCGGCTTATTATACAAAGTTAAAGAACGTTAAGCCAACCTTTCTTTTTGATTTTACGATCTTATCTGGAAAATCGGTTTTTTCAAGTGAAATACCAAGACGAGCTGTCATCTTCCAGGTACATTACCTCTGGTGTACCTCAGGGTTCAGTTCTAGGCCCGTATTTGTATTCATTGTATGAAGCAGACTTACCAACAACTGAAGATGTAGTTCAAGCTACATTTGCTGACGATAAGGCATTGCTTGCTAAAAGTGGAGATCCTATAGTTGCTTCAAACAAACTTCAGGAATGTTTAGACCAAATCCAACCATGGCTTCAAAAATGGAGAGTGAAGATCAATACTGCAAAATCGCAGCATGTTACTTTTACGATGCGGAGGAATACTTGTCCACCAGTAAAACTTGGAGGTGTTGATTTACCACAAAGTGAAGTTGTAAAGTACCTGGGTATGCATCTTGACAGGCGGTTAACTTGGAAAACCCATGTGAGAATGAAGAGGAACGAATTAAATCTGAAATACAAAAGGATGTACTGGCTGATTGGTGGGAACTCTTCACTCTCTCTTGAGAATAAGTTGCTGATTTACAAAATGTTACTAAAACCAGTTTGGTTGTACGGCGTTCAACTTTGGGGAACTACCAGCAGAAGTAACGTAGAGATAATTCAAAGGTTCCAAAATAAGGTTCTTCGGGCTATAACAAGGGCACCATGGTTTGCAAGGAATGCAGAAATACATCAGTATTGCAACCTTCCTGATATAATGGACGAAGTCAGGCGTTTTAACAGAAAATATCAGGCTAGACTTGAAAGCCACGAAAACGAATTAGCCATAAATCTTCTAAATAATGCAGAAGAAGTTAGGCGCCTGAAACGTTACCATGTTTTGGACTTGTCTGAAAGAGTTTAAATGTACATAAAATTATATTGAAAAGTATTCCAAATTGTAAAATGTAAATATCTTTGAACAAAGTCATTTTCTCTTTTAACATATGAATAATTGATATAATGAGAGGTACTCAGGATAATGAGGCCTCAACTTGTGATTTGTAAATTCAAAAGATTTGTTTATAGTTTGTTTTCAAAAAACTGATTGCAAATAATGTAACTTATATAAAAAAAAAAAAATTCCTTTAAAATGATGCATTGTAACATGCACCACAGTTAAAAAACTCATTTGTTTTGTTTCGGAAAAATTTAACCTTGAAAGTTAATTGTAAGAAATGAATTTTGATGATATTTGTGAGAAATAAATACAAGAAAGATATTCTAAATATTTTATAAAATAAAAGTAACTAATAAAATATATTTAATTATAAAAGGCTAATTAACTAAACCCGGAGGGTTTTAAATTACATAATTAATTTTAATTATATTTTAGAAAGGTCTTTTTGAGATAATGATAAATTCTTTATTTCTATAAGTTAGCCAGAATATTAATTACAATTTTAAACAATAATCTGTTATTTGAAACGCCAAACAAAACATATTTGAAATGCGGTACCATTAGCGCCTCAAGCGATTGTCGGTATTGACAGCATCAACCAATCATGAATATTATAACAGGAGAAGTCGGCTGCAGGCTCAATATTAGTGCCTTATTATAGCCTAGAAACCTTTCACAATTTTTTGACCTAAAGTAACGAACTTCAACATTTTCAAAATATATTGAATTTCACAAAAACCTACTTTTGAAATGATTCCGTGCCAAACAATACCTGACAGGCTATCCAAAACATTAAAACTACCTGGATACACATTTCAAAATATATATACTTTATAGATATAAATTTTTTTAATTGATTATTTAGTTACTTTCCCATAACAGGCAGATGAACTGTTAAATTATTTGCACTCGATCTGCTAGTTTCCGGGCTACAAAAAATAATGCTGTTTCTTACCACATGGTCAGCCTTATCACATACGACTTGTAACATTTAGTGTTTATTTCTAACTTATTTAACACATAAAAACAAATGACAATCAAAATAAAACAAATGATAATTATTTATTGGTTTTAAATAAAATTTTAATTTAATCTGACTGGCTTTTAAAATAATAAAATTTAGAATATTTAAGATATTATTTATTTATTTATTATTATTATTATTATTATTATTATTATTATTATTATTATTATTATTGGCGAATTCTCCTTGGATAGAAGACGTTAAGCATCATGACTCAGTTTCGTCATTTGTTTTTCTTATTGGTCCAGTAGGCCTTCATTGTTTCCGAGAAAGCTTTTTTGCGGTTTTCAGACCACTTTGGTCTAAACTGCTTCTCTTTTGAGAGCTCTGAAACTTTCCACTTGTCTACCTTGTGACGGAATAAGTTTTTATTAAAAATTTCAGTTTGATGTATATTTGCGCTTTTTAGGTCCTTACGAATTTCGTCCAGCCAAGGTGTTGAAATTTTAAGTTTTGTAATATATTCAATTATTCTTTTTGTTAGCCTATTTATTTATTTATTATTATTATTATTATTATTATTAAAATATATTTTATAAAGTCTATCTAAGCTGTTATTGAATTAATATTTAATATTTTACCGGTTAATGTTCTACACTTATCGTTTCTGAAGTCCGTCGCTCGCCTATAGAGTTTCGTTCAATGTTACTTTCGTATTTTAATATATTTCTCGCCGTAATTTAATAAAATAATTTATCTTTCACTCAATTTTATTTATCTGTGACTTTATACTATGAATTATAAAACAATTATACTTTATATTTCTGTAGTGATTGGTATAAAGGTCTTTACTTGAAAATATTCATTTTTCAGGAAAAGTATATGAAATTTGAGACAGAATAATAATTTATATATTTGTTATTATTTAACGCTAGTTTTTGCAATTGTCTCTTTCAAAAATTATTTTTATAATTTGTCATGAATTTCTTTTGTTTACTACTTAACAACGAAAGTAAAAATTCCTTTTACGTCTACGCTGTGGCTCTTTTTTCGGGGGACAATTCACGACTTAAAACCTTTACCGTTTACAGTGTAACTTAATACCTTTTGACCTGGTAAATTCTTACTATAGTTACTTAAGTCACGAGTTTGCATTTGGTTTCTTGTCATTTCGACCACTTCAATTTGATTTTTTTTCCAGTTGATCTCAGCAATTGATATTGGTGTTTTTTGTTGTTTTTTTTTTTTGGTTTAACATCCGACTGTTCTGCAATTTCTGCTAATGCAGACGGTGAAGGATGAAATGATTTTTTTTTTTGTAACCTATGAAAATATGCCGTGTCTGAACGGGATTTGAACCCAAGACCGCATGAGAGGTGGTCACCAATTGATATTGGTGAAATAATAAACTACTACTGGTATAAAAGTTGACTCAACTTTTGTACAACTAAACAAGACTGAGAAACTAAATCTAAACTAAAAACTAAACTACTATTGGTATAAAAGGTCTTAAATCAACTTAAGACCTTTTGTACAACTAAGAAAGACTGAGAAACTAAATCTAAAGGTATTAAAACTTTTATATCATTACGCGAAAAGAAAATTTTTATAAAGCCATTTAGACCAGTCAACATAATTCACAGGAATTAGCTACACTTAAGCCCTTTGCACCAATCGAAAGAGAAAATGTTTCTAAACTAGGTAATACACTTAACTCAAAACCAACAATTTTTGACTTATGACCTTTATATCTATCACTACAGATTTATTCAACACATTTCATAAATCAAACCGCACACGAACACAACCTTTCTCTTCAAACTGTCCCGGTCAACCAGGGCCGTTGAATAAGAGATTCAACGACCCTGTCGGTCAACAGTATCCCAAATAAAATATGCATTTGCTTATATGCTTTACCAAAGCCTCTCACGAATTTCAGCTGGCATACCATTTACTCTATCTTGTTAGAACACAAAAATGTTGTAAATAATCAAATTTTAAGGAAAATCGTAGGAGTCGTTTTATAAGAAAATTGCAAACAATTAAAATTGCTCCAGTTAGCTGCTACTTTCGGTTTCCAATTTAAATGTTAATTTTCATGCCACGTTCTAATAGCACCTATAACTTCAGTTCCAAATTTCAACTTCGTACGAAATTCCGTTCTTGAAATATTTTGTTCACTCACAGACAGAAATAAACACGCAAACCAGTACGTGAAAACATTTTTCTCGGTTCAGGGGGCCTGAAAATGTATATATTCGGTGAAGACTTGATTTGAAGAAATCAGCATGAAAACAAAATTTTTCTACCCTACATATTATTCAAATAGAGCAAGAGAAAGTAAACATAATGTGTGGATAGTATCCAATTATCACCTTAGCTAAAGTTAGCTAAACAAAGTTTATTGCGTCATTTAAAACTCCTTAATACTTTAAATTAAAAATTTGCATTTTTATGAATATTTCCCCATTAATTTCTCTTTGATCCACTGTTAAATTAACTTTGTAGAAGAACTATTTCATAAAATCAATTTATATCTAAATTAAACTGTAGCATTTTCTGTATTGGAAAATCTAACTTTGAGAGAGCTATTTTAATTTTTCTGCTTAAACAATTAATTTAGTGCTGATAAAATGTATCAGTTAAATAAAAAAATACATTTATGTATCAGATAAATGAATGAAAAATACATAAAACGTATAACTAATTATTCATAGACTTCGTCAACAACATTGCGTGTCGCGTGAGAGATTTAACAAAAATATTTGTTTTTTACTATTTCGCCCTTGAGATATAGATAGGCTTCATCTCGAAAGAATGAATTTGATTGTTGATAAAAACTGGAAAATCAACATAAAAGTTATTCAAT
This sequence comes from Catonia carolina, assembly GCA_035578175.1. Taxonomy (NCBI): domain Eukaryota; kingdom Metazoa; phylum Arthropoda; class Insecta; order Hemiptera; family Achilidae; genus Catonia; species Catonia carolina. The sequence continues at coordinate 26,763,116 of JAQMRL010000010.1, read as the reverse complement.
AAAAAAAAATTAATTTAATTTTGAACAATCGACAAGGAAATCAATGAATTTTTTTAATACACAACCCCGTCGGTCCAAACTAATTGATATCGGACTTGTTCGAATTTCGCAATTGTCGGATAAATGTGCATAGTAATAAAAATCAATTCAAAAATCCTAAATTTAACACTTTCAGGACGGCAATCGTATATGATTCGGGCGTGCCATTTTGATCGGCTGGACGGCACCCGTATACAATACGGGGCCTATTTCATTTTGTTTTATATCCATTATCTCGTATCGTATACGATTGCCGTCTATGCTGTCACTTAATTTAGTTCATTCTGAATCTAATAGAGTACACTCATAGTCCTAATGTCAGATTATCGAATATATCGACTTTTACTGCATCGATAAAATCGATATTATCGAGCGTGAGCAAGCGATCTGCCGGTACTTCTGCGCGTTGTTGTTAGTTATTAGTTCGTTATTATAATACTTAGTTTTTTAAATTTTACTTAAGAAATATAAAAGTAAATTGGTTACTAGAAAATAGGTAATTAGTTTGTAAGAATTTACCTCATATAATTTTGAATTTATCACCAATGGTTGATTTGTTACAATTTTTTAAAAATCCCCGAAAAATGGCAGTCCATGGGCAAAACTACAAAAAAATGTCAGTCTCTAAAGCGTTTTAACACTTTGAAATGAAGTGTTAAAATCCCATACATGAGCCGACGCGTTTCACGGCTGGTGGAAATTTTTAATAAGGCTTACCTTTGACTAATGGCATAGACTATTAGTGATTTCTGTATCTACTCTTTTAGAGAAATGGAATGACACTATTTTATTTTCCAAATTCCTACATTGATTTCTTAACTTCCGGTTGAAACCAAAACTTTAAACCCAATTATTTCTGTATCTACTCTTCAAGAGGAATTGAATGACATTAATTTTGTTTCATAATTTCGACTTTGAATTTCACTTCCGGTTTTGAACAACTTTCGGTCAAAACCGGAACATAAAACCCAAACTAGCTTACTAAATTTTTGTGTAGTTTACGAATCCGGAAACCGTATATTGCTATCATTTGTAGTTTCTGGCATCTGGGTGTGACCAACGGACGGACATAAGAAAATTATACATACAAATTTAAAAACAATACCACCAGTAACCATGCATTATCAAAATGGTTACGGCCAACTGAGTATAAATTAAGGAAGAATACAACACACAACTTTACACGTAGAATACTTACTGAACTACTGTATCTAGCAAAAGCCCGCCTATTTAGTGACAGCACCGATCGAACGGATGAGAATAATAATGTGTTGCAGCTCATGCAATAAATTCCAGGCTGTGAAAATTCAGACAAATTTGATTTAAAGAAGTCACTGACAGCTGATAATTGAAGTCACTTGTCTAAATGTTAAAATAAATTTTAAAAAATCTGGTGTGAAACACTCACACAACTTTCTCTTGCCAATGCAAATAATGACCAATATAACCTAACATTAGTAATAAAACATCAGAAATAAACAAAAAACATAACCTTATTATAATCATGAGTGAAAGACGCAAAATGAAAATCGACCTCAATTTGGCTTAAAAATACGAAAAATCGATCTTTCACGCTAAACTTCTCTGTAGCGAAAAATGCTTAAAATAAAAGTTGTAAATCTTTTAATTTCCTATGTACGTATTTGATTACATTCACATTTGTGTTAAATGCATACTAAGGCCGAAATCTTACAAAAACTGATTTTTTACACGTTTTCGTGAGAAAAAAACAGAAAATGGCTAATTACCGCTAAACTAAGCAGTATCCAAAAAAATGTTTGAAATAAAAGTTGTAGGAATTTAAATTCTCTACATTTTTAATTAAAAATTTTTGCGCTAAAATACCTACATATTAAAGCCGTAATCTTAAAAAAACAATTTTTTTACGTAAAAACAGCCTCACCAAGAATTTCAGCAAACATGGCGCCTACCCTATCTTATAGAGCATAAAAAATTTAGTAAACCAGGTGATTTTAAAAAAATCGTAGGACCAATTTTTGAGAAAATCGCAAAAGAGTGAAAAATTACACAAATAAACTACTTACTTCCGGTTGACCGATTTTGATGAAAATATTTGGGTCGGGTCCGGTAGTAGTATGTAACTTAAGTTTCAAGTTCGTACAATGTTTCGTTCTTTAGATATTCTGTTCATACACATACACACACGCACACTCACGCACGCGCGCGCGCGCACACACACACACACACACACACACACTAATCGCTAAAAACATGTTTTTTGGGTTCAGGGGGTCTGAAAACGTGTAGATCTGGTGAAAACTCGATTTCGAAAAATCGACATGAAAACAGTACTTTTCTTCCAATATATTCATATAGGCAAGAGATAGTAATAAACCGAATAAATTTAAATTCTCATTTATTTTTTAAACTTTGATAGATAATACGAGAATTTACAAGGCATGATCGATTTGTTTGGTTAATTATTTGTTTACAGAACTATTTCCGGTTATGATTATTTGGATGGATAACAATTAAGACGGTTTATTGCATGTTAACACCTGTTTATGTCAGTGATATTAATAACGTGATTTTAATCTCCTAGTAATTATAACCCACGCAGTTCAATATTATATCGGTACGTTACTAGCCAGCTCTTTGCGTAAAACTAATTTAGGTCTTCCAGTCACCAGGGCCTACGTATACCACAACCATAAACGCATTCTGTAATACCAAATGTAACTAACGTTTCCAAGTAGTAGCAGTAATAAAAAATCAACTAGAGATTGCAGAGTCAAAAACATAATCTAACTGCTAGGCGTTTACAGCTAAAGACAGTACAATTGTCACAATGTATTACTTGAATATTTATGTTTAGTAATTTTTCAAAATAAAACAATCTAGTGTGAAGCGCTCACACAACTTTTTCCTCCCAATGTAATTAAAAACCATATAACCTACGTTTAATCATAAGTGAATGACGCAAAATGAAAATCGACCTCTGTTTAATTTAAAAATAAGGAAATTCACTAATTGACGCTAAACTAGGCTTAGTACAAAAAAAAATTGAAATAAAAGTTGCAGATTTTTTTAAATTTTCTATAACTTTAATTGTATAGGCTATACTTTTGTCGTAAAATGCATAATAAGGCTGCAACACTAAAAATCACTGATTAATGCTAAACTATGCGTTGTATAAACAAACTGCTTAAAATAAAAGTTTTATGTTTTTAAAAGTTCTACAACTTTTGTTGTATACACTTTTGCCCTAAATTGGATATTAAACCGATATCTTAAAAAACCGATTTTTCCTACGCAAGCAAAGCCCCCCCCCCTGCTAAGAATTTCAGAGACATAGCCCTTAACTATCTTGTAGAGCATACAAAATATAGTAAATTAGGCAATTTTAAGAAAAATTGTATGATACAATTTTGAGAAAATCGGAACAGAGTAAAAAATTACACAAAAAACTACTACTTTTGTTGACCAAATTTAATTAAAATGTTCATCTCGGGTCCCGTATCTAACTTAAATTCCACGTTTCAGCTTTGTACTATTATTCGTTCTTGAAATTTTTTTTCACACAAACCAATCGCTAAAACATGTTTTTGGGTGCACGGGCCTGAAAACGTGTATATCCGGTGAAAACTCTGTTTCGAAAAATCGACATTTTTTGTTATATTAGTCTTCTAACAAACAATTTTATTCTAACTTAAACTACCTAAGGATTACATTATCATATGAAAATAAAACCAATGGCTACTAACAATAACATTTTTTTCTAACAATAACAATTATTTGTTAATGCTACTCTTACTTTTAAAGTTTAGCATTTCCTAATCTATTCTTATTTTCTATATTAAATTTACCCTAGCTTAATACCTAATACAGCTTTATACCTACAGCTTTATACCTAATCTTACTTATTATTACACATTTAAATAATCATTTAGTAATAAACAAAATATGTTACTGATTCTTCAAATTCCTATGAAATACACAAGATACATTTATGAAACAACTATATATTTTGTTATCTTATTTTCTAAATAGGCTACACATTTCCTTTTTCAAACTTAACATACTATTATTATTTTCTAAAATAAAACATTCTTATTTTCTAAAAAATATATATACCCTTACTTTATAAATCTACTTTAAAAATCGACATGAAAACAATATTTTCCTTCCTTATATATATTCATGAAGGGTTAGGGAAAGTAAACAAATGTTTAGAGAGTGTAGTATTACACAAGTACAAAATGCACGAACTCAGTTCACTTTTACAATTTTCGCTGATTCAATTTTACCTTTTATTTGAGTGTCTGTAGTTCGTCAATTCACCAATCCGGGACGTTCAATAGTGCAACATTTTGCGGACCGCCGCAGGGGTACATAGGGTGTTGAAAATTGTAGGTGGGCGCCGCACCACCCACGTAAAATTCTGTAACCACTTGTCAATGTGCAAGAGAGAGAAAGACTGATGTAAACAAAGTATCAATTATTATTTTATCGTTGCATGCTGCCATGTAGCCGATCCTAAAATTAAATTGGATAGTCTACAATAGAATTAGGGCTATACAAGAGACAAAATATTAAAAATAGCAATTATCGAAGTATAATATTCATTAAAAATTTGGTGTGATACACTCACACGACTTTCTCTTTATAATTTTAATAATGAACAATATAAACTATGTTTAATCATGAGTAAGCAATGTAAAATGAAATATCTAATTTTAATCAAGAGTGAATAATGCAAAACTAAAATCAACTTCTCTCAAACTCAAAAATCAACCAATAAAATAACCAAAAAATACGAAAAACCAGGAACTGTCTCTAAACTAGGATCTTTGGAGCAAATTGCTTAAAATAAAATTTATAGGATTTTTAATTTTCTGTAACTTTGATCGCATACACTTTTGTCATAAAATGCATACTAAGGCCACAATCTTAAAAACAATCTCATGTTAACCGAATTTGATGAAAAAAAACCAGAAATGCATTAATTGCCGCTAAACTAAGCTCTGTAAAAGAAAATTCATAAAATAAAAGTTGTCCAGTTTTTTAATTTCATATAACTTCCATTTTTTATAAATACTGATGATAAAAAAATAAAAAATCACTAATTCCCGTTAAACTAAGCGTTGTACAAAATAAAGTTTAAAATAAAAGTTGTAGATTGTTAAGTTCTATAACTTTTATTATATTTACTTTTGCTCTAAATGCATATTAAGGTGGCAACCTTAAAAAAAGACATTTATTTTTACGAGAGCACAGCCTCTGCAAGAATTTCAGCGGATATTCCACTTATCCTTCTTGTAGAGCATTAAAAATGTAGTAAATGAGTCGATTTTTAGAAAAATTTTTAGAAAATCATTTTTAGCCATTTTTTAGAAAATCGCAAAAGAATAAATAATTGTACGAATAAACTACTACTTTCGGTTGACCGATTTTGATGAAAACATTTGTGTTGCGTCTTCTAGTATATCTAACTAAAGTTCTAAGTTTCAACTTCGTACAATATTCCGTCCTTGAGATATTTTGTTCACACACACACACACACACACACACACACACACACACACACACACACACACACACTCACTCACTCACACATACACACACACATACACACACATACACACACACACACATACACACACACAAATACACACACACACACACACACACACACACACACACACACACACACACACACACACACACACACACACACACACACACACACACACACACACACACACACACACACACACACACATAGACCAATCGCTTAAAACATGTTTTTGGGTTCATGGGATCTGAAACTTGTACATCAAATGAAAACTCATTATCAAAAAACCGACATGTAAACAATACTTTCCTTCCATGTGCAATATAATTATTTATACAAGAGAAAGTAAAAATATTAAAAATAACAATTCCTAATATTATTATAATATACGATAATTATTATTTATTATAATAACCATTAAAAATTGATTGGAACTTCTAATGAATATTTGGAATGTAACCATAATCAGAACTACGTTAAAGTAACGAATGAATTTTATTAGGAATCTTAAGAATTTGGCAAAGTTAATACTTTAATTGATAAAATTGGAATGATTCCATTTTAGTTCCTATTACAATGTTTGTGTGTTATCGTTCCTTGTTTCACGTTCACTAGACCAATTACAAAGATTCATCTTAATTTCTTACAATTAAAGTAACACTGTTTTACACATGAACTGTTAAATAATTGTAACAATTTGCACGGATAACAAAAATAGTCTTTGAGATAAATCTGCGTGTACATTTATGTAAATTTTATCTGTGTGTAAAGGAATCGAATGCTTGTTTCTCGTAGTTCGTTGTGTTGTGGATTAGTCTCTGGAAATTCTTCACATTTTCTGTCTATATAATTAGTACCCGGGAATAATTTGACGAATGTCTATTATTTGAACATTTTAAAACAATTGTTCAGAAGGCAAAACTGTACCAGTGATAAAACTTTAAAAACGTGTAAAGATACATTAATATGCATGGTTGCTCTAATCCCTAAAAAATCGAACTTTTGTTAATAAAGAAGTGTATTTAAACAAGTAAGTTGTCGAAAAACCTAATATTCATGCAAGGATTTACAAATCCAGTCGTATCTCGCTTCTTAAGCACTATGTACCCTCTCTTTCTTTTATTTACTGTACCCGTAAAAATGTACTAAAATTTTGACAAAAAATTTAATGTTCTAAAATGTATTTGAACAAATTATTACGCGTCTTAAACAGAATAAAGTGTCTGATGAAGTACAAAATCAGTAAGGTCTTTCAAAATATTGGAATAAAACGAGATGTAAAATTACGTAGTACAAAGAACAGAATTAAAGTGTTTCCAGGAAAAATAGAAAGAGATAACGAATAGACAGAAGAAAGAGAGAAAAAAGAATGCTAAGAATTTGGGACTTTAAAAAGCTTTTACAATATCTAAAGTTACTTGACATTTTCTAAATTGGCCATAAACGACAAAAATCCTTTCGTTGTATTTCCATATATCTGAACTTTAGGGTTCTACAATAGATGTTCTAAATATTTATAAGCAAACGATGGCAATTTTTTTATATTTCTGTAACAAGAAACTGTAAATGATTATCATTTAAAGCCTAATTCTGCCAATACAATACAGTAATTAAATCGAATAGAAAACCAAATTGTTCATTTTTTTCAGAAGTAATTTTTCTACCTTGAGGGGCAGTTCGTTAACGTACTTCCATCCAATGTACGCAGTAATAATATCATCACATCTATTAAAATATAAAATTAAATATAGTATAAATATTATGTAAAAGGAAAAAGTGACGTCGCAGTGTCTTGGGCCAGTCTAAGCTGGTGGGAGTAGTCTGTATGAAAAAGTCCATTTAATAAGGAGAGAGGTGTGCGTGAGTCGTGCAACTTGACAATTTTGTGGTTGAGTTCTAACCTTAGTGTATTGAAGTGATTAATTAGTTATAATTAATTAGTTAGTTATTGAAGTAAAGTGTTATTCTACTCAAATGTTATAATCTATCTTTGTTCTTCTATCTCATGTATTTATTTTTATCGTTTACTATATTGCTATTCATCGGATTTTAATTTCCAATGTAGTATCTTATATTATTCAAAGATGTTTACTTTTTTGTTGACTCGGTTCAGTTCTGGGTTCATATAAAATGAGTAAAACTAGGGGAAAAATAAAGTCCGCAAAAAATATCAAGTTTTGCGTAGTCAAAGTCGTGAAATTATTAATAGTGTGATAACGTTTATTGAGCGGGAAGTGATAGAGGGACCTGGTGTATCATTGGTTTTTATTTCTCATAATAACGGGTGATTCAAAAAGAGCGCCGGTTTTTAAACGGCTGGTAAATTTTTGTTTATCGGTTGGCAATATTGTTAGACCTCATTTCTATTTCGGAGAACATTCCGATTGACGATTCAGTTGTAGTTTCTCTTGTTCGCAGTGTAGTACTCTCGCAGTCTGTGTCTAACCACGGAGAAGTTTACTATTGCACAACGATTGTTAATCGTCAAAACATTTTACCAGAGTGAAGAGAGTTATGGGGCTACTGTCAGGCGACTTCGCGGTACTCTAGGACGTAATGAAGCACCGAATGAATCAACAGTTCGCAGGCTCATGAAAAAGTTTTTTGAGACGGGTTCAACAGTTGACCTTAAAAGTTCTGAACGTCGTCGTTCTAGCCGAACTAAGCAGAACGTTGCGTTAGTTCGTGACAGTGTGGCTGTTAGCCCAGCAAAATCAATACGTCGCCGTTCTCAACAATTGGGTTTACGATGTTCTTCTGTACGGAGAATTCTTCGTTACGATCTCCAATATCACCCGTATAAAATTCAGTTGACGCAACATTTGAAAGTGGCAGACCACCAGAAGAGACGACAGTTTGTTGACTGGGTATTGAGAAAACGGCAGGATGATGACACCTTTGCAAACAAAATCATTTTCAGTGATGAGGCGCACTTCCACTTAAACGGTTTTGTTAATAAACAGAACTGCCGTATGTGGGGTTTAGAAAACCCTCGCGTGGTTAATGAAAGGGAAATGTATGCACAGAGAGTGACAGTTTGGTGCGGCTTTTGGTCGGGCGGTGTCATCGGCCCTTACTTTTTGAAAATCAAGAAGGACAAACCGTGACAGTAAATGGAGACCGATACTGTACGATGATTAGGGAGTTTTTGTGGCGTCATTTGGATGGAATGGACATTGACGAGTTGTGGTTTCAGCAGGATGGTGCCACCTGTCACGCTGCACGAGAAACAATGTTGTTGCTCCGTGAACGGTTCCAGTCATCATTTCTCGTAATTCTGACCATCAATGGCCACCAAGGTCGTGTGACTTGACGCCTTGTGACTTTCATCTTTGGGGTCATCTGAAGTCATTGGTGTATGCCAATAAACCCCGAAACATCAATGACTTGAAGGAGGAAATTCGACGGGTTATCGGGCAAATGGAAGTCGAAACTTGTCGTGCAGTAATATCCAATTTCATGGACAGAGTTGATGCGTGCCAGCGCAGTAGAGGAGGACACATGCATGACATCATTTTTCATACATGAAATCGGAAGGTAAGATGAACTTGTTGATGTATTTATTTTCAGTTTTTCAATAAAATAAATCTCTTAATTTGATATATCAAAACCGCGCTCTTTTTGAATCACCCTATACATAGCAGCTAATAATATCAGGCAGAGTAGTAGCGTTCAAGCTGCCTTTTTTATGCAGTTCGGCTAGTATTACACATGATGTGGAGTGAAAGGGGAATTCCTTTCTCACGACTATATCATATTTAGGCCTATCCTATCGATCTACGAGCAAGAACTTGAGAAACTTTACCAAGTTTTAAAATAACTGTTCTCTGGTTAATTTTTACTTTTCTCTTTGCGATAAGTTTACCTGTTTTCATTTATTTAATTAATTGGTATAAAGTAAAAATATCCACATTGTGTTAGATAAGATATATAGTAAAGTAGTTAAAGGTATAATTTTTTTTTAATTTTTATTACTATTGCAATGATTGATATTGATATATATGTAAATGTAATTGTATTTATCATTTACTTTATTTTTGCTTTTAAAAATAATCTGTTTAACGTAGTCTTGTATCCTATTTAACTGTATAAGCTGTTTTTTATCCGAGGTGGCAAGAAAAACAACTCATGTTCACTCCCTCACGATGGGGGAAGTAGTGTTGGACTCAATTGAGGCGTCCTCGTCCAGCCCCAAGGAGGCCGCAACCGCCTAACCAACCAAAAACCCGCCGCCTGGCCAGTTGATCCGACATCAGCAAAGAACCCTCCACCTTCCTTGGAACTGTTTATATAATACTACAAGGGAAATGTCGGGTTAAAATTATAAGTTAGTAATTTTTATAGTAGTTATAAGTATTTAACTTATTACATTTTTTTATAATATACTCCTATGCGCGGACAGAACTCTTTGTGAAGAAGAAATTTTGCGTATAAATAAATTTAGTTAAAAGTATTGTAGTATTGTATATTGTTAAAAATATATGTATAGTTTAGTTTAGTTTAATAATAAATTGTAATATACGAGGTGTGGCTATTAAATAACGAGACTGACGTAAAAACATTTATTTTTATTTTATACATACACTTATTGTCACCTTCAATATACACTCCTTCAATGCTCCATGCGAATTTTCCATTCTTGGAAACAGTTCTGGAAGTCATCTTCTGTCAGCTCCTTCAGAACACGTGCCGCCTTTTCTTTTACAGCTTCCACAGACTCAAATTTTGTCCCTTTTAATGAAGATTTCATCTTAGGGAACAGGTAGAAATCACATGGTGCAAGATCTGGTGAATAAGGTGGATGGTCTAACACTAAGATGCTGTACTTGGCTAGGAATCTCTTGACACATAACACGGAATGAGCTGGTGGATTGTCTTGGTAGAGAACCCATGATTTGTCCTTGCACATTTCGGGGCGTTTTTTCCTAACTCTTTGACGTAGTTTAGATATTACCTCAAGATAGTAATATTGATTAATTGTTTGACCTTCAGGAACCCAGTGAAGGTACACAATCCCATGGATATAAAAACACAATCATCATTGCTTTAAATTTTGACTTGCTCATTCGAGCTTTTTTGGCTCTCGGTGAAGTTTGGCTCTTCCAGTGCATGGATTGGCGCTTCGTTTCCGGATCATAAGTAAAAAAACCACCTTTCATCACATGTTATTACATTCAACCTGTTCCCTAAGGTGAAATCTGCATTAAAAGGGACAAGATTTGAGTCTGTGAAGCTGTAAAAGAGGAAGCGGCACGTGTCCTGAAGGAGCTGACAGAAGATGATTTCCAGAACTGTTTCCAAGAATGGAAAATTTGCATGGAGCGTTGAAGGGATAGAGATGGAGTGTATATTGAAGGTGACAATCAGTGATTATGTATAAAATAAAAATAAAATTTTTTACAACTTTAGTCTTGTTATTTAATAGCCACACCTCGTAAGTTTTGAAGTAATTACATATTTTATAATAAACTCCTATGCGCGGACAGAACTCTTTGTGAAGAATAGTTTTTGCGTATAACTAAATTTAGTTTAAAATATTTTATACATGTGTAGCTTAATTTAGTTTTGTAATAAATTGTAATATATTATTTAACTAAATAAATCAGAATACACGTGTATGAATTTTTGAGGCAATAGCTCGTAGAAGAGTGTTTCGAAAATAGAAGAAACTTTTCTTTTTTTTTGACTTTATTTAAGAAAATAAACTACAACTGTGTAAGAAGTTAACACAACCAGCAGTTATAATGTCAATAGTTTTATATAAATGTCTTGATGTCACTTGTGTGAGGTAGTCGCCCAGCGGCAACCCCTCAGGACGATTCACAAAAGGTCTCTATTCCATTGCCTTTTCAGTCTTCTAAGTGGGTTGTGTGGTAGGTGAGGAGCGGACAATGACTGAATTTGTGGATTTGTGTGATAGTGTAGTTTGCTATGAAAACGTCTGTATAGTTTCTTTATTGTTTCGTCCACCGTTTCAATGTTAAGGTCTCTATGTAATGTTTTGTTACTAACGTATGTTGGACAGCCTGTGATGATGCGTAAAGTTTTGTTCTGGAATGTCTGAATACGTTTTATGTTAGATACTTTAGCTGATCCGTAGATCACAGAACCATAGGTCCAAATAGGACGAAGAAGTACCTTGTAACAGTTAAGTTTCTGAGTAATTGGAAGAGGAGATTTATGGTGAATAAGACTGTAGAGAAGTTTTAACCGCGCGTTAAGAGATTGCCTTTTGAGTCTAGTATGTGGATTCCATGTCAGTCTTCTGTCTAGTGTCAGTCCTAAGTATTTCACTGAGGTTTTTTGTGGGATCGGTGTATTGTGTAAATAAACTGGGGGACAAGTTTGTCGTCTGAGAGTAAATGTAATGTGTTGTGATTTTTCAGCATTAGGTTTAATTGTCCAAGTATTACACCAATGTTGTACAGTGTTTATGTGATGTTGAAGATTAAGCGTTACGTCTTCACACCTGGCTTCGCTGGCCAATATTGCTGTGTCATCGGCAAATGTTGCAGTTATAGTTTGTTGTGTGGTAGGAAAATCGAATACGTAGATGGAGTACAAAAGGGGTGACAAAACTGCTCCTTGAGGAACTCCTGCATTTATTGGACGACACGAAGATACAGCAGAACCTTGTTTTACAGAAAAGAAGCGATGTGAAAGAAACGACTTGATTACAAGATAGTACGTAGACGGTAAAATAGATTTTAATTTAAATAAAAGACCGTTATGCCAGACCTTGTCGAAAGCCTGACTGACATCAAGAAAAATTCCAGCCGAATACAATTTCCGTTCTAATGATGACGCTAAAATATCGACAATACGGTGTAATTGGTGAATAGTAGAATGGTTTGACCGAAAGCCAAATTGATGATCAGGGATGACATGTTGTGGAAGAATAGTTAAAAGCCGTTTGTGTAAAATCTTTTCAAATATTTTGGAGCACAGTGGAAGGAGACTAATTGGGCGGTATGATGAAGGAACAGAGGGAGGTTTATTAGGCTTTAAAATCATACGAATTTGCGAATGCTTCCACTGTATAGGGAAGGTTGCTGTACGAAAGATAGAATTAAATAAACATGTTAGAAATACAATACCCTTTCGAGGCAATTCTTCGAGTATTTCGGAGCATATAAGATCATATCCAGGGGCTTTTCCAGTTTTTAAACCGGCTATTTCACGTTTGATCTCAGAAGGTTTAATCGGATCATGGGGAAGCGAAACCGGCAAAGGTGTGTCTAGGGATTGTAGGACATAACCATCATGTGTGACGTCTGCTAAGTCCTGATGTGGTTGGAATATCTGCTCTAAATGGTCAGCAAAGAGTTCTACTTGCTCAACGTCTGTGATTCTCCACGGCTCCCCCTCGTTACGTATTGGAACACGCACTTGCGACTGTCGGAGCATACCTCGTGTTTTCCTCCACAAGCTACCATCCCGACTGGAAAGTTGACTGATTTGTTCATCACGTTTATCATCTCGAAAAAGTTTTAGTTGAGTCTTAAGTAAATTAGTTAATTTAGAAAATGTACGTTTGTCAGCAAGCAATCGAGTGTTTTGCCACCTTTTCCTGGCTCGCCGTTTGTCAGTGATAAGATTTTTAATGTATTGTGGGTAAATTGGGTACAATTTTGGAGGTTTACAGATTGAAGAGGCCCATACAGCCTGCTGTACAGTTTCGTTAAAGAATTCTATTGCCTTTTCTATTTCCTCTCCGGTTTTCAGTAAAATAGGTATATTTAAAGAAGCGTTTAAAATTTCACGAAAGTTATTCCAATTCGTCTCTCCAGCGACTAAGGTTGGGTTGGTTTGGGAACTGGGTTCTGCCCACAGCGACAGATACACAGGGGAATGGTCAGATGATAAGTCCGGTGTAGACGAAATATCGTATGGAACGTTCGTTAGGCCTTTTTGGAAGAACAGGTCAAGAAGGTCCGGAATTTTTCTAGGGGAAGTTGGCCAATAAGTGGGAGAATTCGGAGAAATTGCACGTACATTATTCACAGTTATACTACTAAAAAGATTTCTTCCTCGAGAAGTGCTCAATCGAGAGCCCCAATGAACATGTTTGGCATTAAAGTCACCACCGACTAGGAAGCACGAACCAAGTTTAGTAAAGAAGTCAGAAAACTTAGTTCGAGAGATAACAAATCGTGGAGGACAATAAACAGAACCGATTGTAATATTTTTATGAAGAGTTTTTACTACGATGCAGGAGAATTGAATGCAAGGGGTGGAAATGTTTTGACAGGGATAATGAGTTAAAGATGATTTAATAATTACTGCAACACCACCGTGAGCCGTGTTGTCTGGATGATCCGTTCTGTATGTTGTGTAATCTCGAATGAAGAACCTAGTTCGTGAAGTAAAGTGTGTTTCCGTAATTAAAGCTATGTCAATACGTTTGTCATGCAATGTAAAGTCTAGTTCGTTTCTGTGCTGGGCGAGACCATTTGCGTTCCATAGAAGAACTGACAGGGACCCACAAGTCAGTAAGTTATTTGGCATATGTGTGAGCGATTTTTTTTTTTTTTTTTTTTTTTTTTTTTTTTTTGGTTTAACGTCCGACTGTGTGAGCGAGCGACTGTGTAAGATTAGTTAATTGAGAAAGAAGACTGAAAAGAGTTTGGATGAGTTTATTTAAATTTGTGATTAAACTTACTAAATCAGTTGATGTCTGTGAATGCGACTCGACAGGAGGCCACTGGGACGACTGGTTAGTGTTGATGTCTTCAGTGTTGCTGTATGTTCTTTGTCGTGCTGTAGTTGGTTGTGAAGATTTTTGCCAAGCTGTGTTGTTGATTGTTGTGTTGTTTGGTACTGGAGGGAAGTCTGTCTGGTTGAATGATGTGGTTGCTGCTGGTTGTGCTGGAGCAGAAGACGCTGTCCTTTGCTGTCGTTGATTGCGCAATGTTTGGTACACCTGACAACCTTTATAGTTGGCAGGGTGCGTGCCCCGGCAATTAGCGCATCTTGCAGGTGTCGTGCGTGTTTTTGTGCAGATGTTTGAATCATGTGCTTCACCACAACGCACACATCGAAATGGGTGGCGACAGTAGGTTTTGGTGTGAGCGAACGACTGGCATCTTGTACACTGTGGAATACTGTGTTTCTTTCGTGGTTCTTCAATTACAACTCTGTAGCTAAGAAGAGATTTCAGATCAAAAACCTTCTCATCGTATGTGTCGCTGCTTATTTCCACAAAAAAGAGTGGTAAAGGTGTTCGGATAATTTCTTCTTCTTGTTTGTCATTGATAATTACTTTTCGGCGAGACAGTACATTTGTCACTGTAGCAGCAGTGTATCCTAACTGCCGAAAAGCTTCTTGGATGTCTTCTGTTCTTGCAGAAGGATGTAATCCGCGTACAACAACCTTTGGAAGTTTCTCCGAAGGCAGTTGACATGTGTGAAAATTTGCGTTGTGTTGTTCAAGGCACCGCACAAATATCCTGTAGGTTGCAGGCGAATTCGGATAAACGATAACGTTAGAGACGCTGCTTTTTAAAGTAAATGAGTCCTGTCCTCCAACGTCTCTCAGTATTTTTATAAGACAGTTGGCATCTGCTACTCCCTTTAAATAAATTGGAGGAACTTTTTGCTCTCGTAGTTCTGTTTCAACTATTGTGTTTGACAGAGGCGAAAAAGAGTTAGAAAGACGCACCGTATTGTCAATTTCTTGTCTCTTCTTTAAGCGTAAATCTTGATCACTATTTGATAGTGGTCTCTTTTTCCCGACCACTGTTTTCCATATTGAATCGCTGCCATTCGGTTCAACTTCTAGGTAAGTGTTCTCCGTTGCCATGGCAACCGACGTTGATTGTTGTGGTAATTTAAATGAAATGAAAATGTCTTATTTAAAATAAATATCACACATAATGTCACATATCAAACAAAACTATATTAAATAACGAATGTCACAAACGAAAATTACCACTGGTATCGATAAAGAATAAACTATAAATAAAATAACAAATCAGAACGTAAGTTCGCGCACTGTTAGTCGATTAACAAAAATCAGCTGTTTTCCCAGAAGAAACTTAAAAAAAATTTTAATAAAGATCCTAGGACTGTAGTTGTACAGCGGTATTGTACCTATGAAATGTTTGATTAAAATTTTAAGAAAGATTATTTTAACCAAACTACAATTTTATAATTTAAATTATAATTTTTAATTATTTTAATAGTTTTTGTAAAAAAATTTCGTTCATAATATGATGATATTTATTAATTCTTTTTAATTATTGTTTAAAATGTTTATTTATGGAGAAGAAAAACTTTATAATAACTTATGATGACTTTAAAACACAATACGTCTTTCATTATAATTTGCACCGTTTAAAATCAGGCTTATTTAGTTTTTAACTTTTCTGTTGTTGTTTGTTTATGGGTGTGTGTGTGTTTGTTAATGCGTGGGCGCACGCGTGTTTTACGTGGGCGTATCGTAATTTAGTTTTGTTTTTGTAACAATCATTGTAGTACTACATTATAAATTAATTCATTCTATTGTCTTTTATTAAGTTTCTCTTTTAAATGTAACGAAGATCTTTTGTTATATGATACAAATTATTCTTATGGTGAACGACAGAGTAAACTTTATTTATATTTGACGCTTTACTTTATTTTCACTCTAAATTAAAATTGGTGACAATAAATGTTTCCATGGTAACAGAAGCTTTGACCAAAGTGATTACCTTAAAATGTTTACGTCTGACTAAGTTATCCATATTAAGGCTAATTAAGCCGGTGAAGTTTAATATATATATATATATATATATATATATATATATATATATATATATATATATATATATATATATATATAAAAACTTAGAGATTATGAAATAGCAGAATTGATGGGGAATCAAACCCCAAGACTTCTGAAATGCTTAGAAATATTTCAGAACCACTGAAATGCTACATCCGAGCCTTCCAAGTGAGTTACCTAGTAGAATATCACTTTAAGAATTTAATAAACTTTGAATGGGAGAGCTACTTCGTAATATAAATCAGCTGACAGTTAGTCACGAACATGAACAAACGTAAACAACTTTGCTCAAATTAACTAAATTGTAAATTAATTTAAATTTAAAATTGTTATTTACTTGGTTTACAAAGTACAGATAGTAATAAAACAAAAAACCTGTAAACAGCATAATAAAAAAAACAGCTAATAACAGCGTTTAAATTTGGAAATCCTACTCCTCCGATGCTACTGTTCTTAATCTTATTGTAAGGAGTGGGATCTTGGATCTCAAAGGAAGTAATGACGAAGAGACTGGAAGCCTTAAAGTTATGGACTTACAGAAGAATTCTTTAAATGTCGTGGATGGATAAAGTATTAAACATCAGTTGATATAAAACGATTTAATCCCCACAAGGGTATGGCAAATTTGTTAGAGATTATATTATCCCCACGAGGGATTAGCCAAATTTGCTATGAAATAATTAAATTAATATTGTATTCTTTATTGGCGTTGTATCAGCTTTCAAGTTTGATTTTATTATTTTTCCATTTTACCTTGTCCCCTATTTCATTCAATAAAACATTATTCACATTAATACATTATGATTTTTATTCAATTAATATATTTTCATAATTACAATCACAAGTTTCATTGTTTAAATGCAATTCCAAAATAATGCTCCTGTTCTTAATACTGTTAAATCAACTTACTGGTTTTATTTGATTTGAATGTTAAAAAATCTAACAACAATTTATATGTATTAACATTTAACGTCCTTCTTATATAATTATGTATTTTTCAACTTTAAGTAAATTCTCTTCTAATATTAATATATTTTTTAGAACGAATGTGGGACCTACTAGCTGGCTTGATATTCAGCCCCACACTCAAATAGTTTACAATTTTTATTTTCTTCTTCTTAGTTGCCTAGTAACCATATTTTGTTAATGAAAATTAAATAATTTTTAAATATTTTATCTTAATCAGCTGGAATTATTTATATTTATTTCAATAGACTCAAACATAAACAACTCCAGATGTCCATTAGATTTGTCTTATTACACAGTGTACTTTAAAACTTGGCAAAGAAAAAAATCTGGTGTGAAACACTCACACAACTTACTCTTGCCAATGCAAATAATGACCAATATAACCTAACATTAGTAATAAAACATTAGAAATTAACAAAAAACTAACCTCGAAAAAACTTAAGCTTATTTTAATCATGAGTGAAAGACGCAAAATGAAAATCGACCTCAGTTTGGCTTAAAAATACAGAAAATCACTCTTTCACATTAAACTAGGCTCTGTAGAGAAAAATTCTCTAAATAAAAGATGTAGAGCTTTTAATTTCCTACAAATATGATTATATATACTTTTGTCGTAAAATACATACTAAGGCCGAAATCTTTAAAAAATTTATTTTTCACACGTTTTCGTGAGAAAAAAACAGAAAATTGCTAATTACTGCTAAACTAAGCGTTATACAAAAAACTGTTTGAAATAAAAGTTGTAGGTTTTTAAATTCTCTACAACTTTTATTATATAACATTTTGCGCTAAAATTCATATTAAAGCCATAATCTTAAAAAAACAATTAGTTTACGTAAAAACAGCCTCACCAAGAATTTCAGCAAACATGACGCCTACCCTATCTTGTAGAGAATAAAAAACTGAATAAACCAAGCGATTTTTAAAAAACTCGTAGGACCAGTTTTTGATAAAATCGCAAAAAAGTGAAAAATGACACGAATAAACTACTACTTCCGGTTGACCGATTTTGATAAAAATGTTCGTGTCGGGTCCGGTAGTGGTATGTAACTTAAGTTTCAAGTTTCAAGTTCGTACGATGTTCCATTCTTGAGATAGTTTGTTTACACACACACACACACACACACACACACACACACAGACCAATCACTAAAAACATGTTTTTTGGGTTCAGGGGGTCTGAAAACATATAGATTCGGTGAAAACTCAATTTCGAAAAATCGACATGAAAACAATACTTTCCTTCCTATATATTCATATAGGCAAGAGAAAGTAAAAAAGTAATATGCACAGCAAAAAGAAAAAAAATAGAATATTTAAATACTAATTACCGAAATGACGATGAATACTAATCGCTGAAATGCATTTTGCAAGGAAAGGTATAGATACTGAAGTCACGAGATTGCCTTTTGCGTATGTACGGGGTGTGAGGAAGGGAAGTGGAATATTTGCAGTGCTGCCAACCTCAACAGTGAGACACTACTCGTACGTTTCACTACCGTGCAGTTTCTACATACATTTTGTAAGCTGTGGTTTATTCCGAGAAAATTTTTATGAAATGTTTATATTCTTCATAAACCTAATAAGAAATAAATATGACCTGTAATATTGCCTATAGCTTAATTACGTGACTAGAAATGTTTGGTTCACTGTAATTACGAATGAATCGCCTTATTTACTATTGCTGTCACCGGCGTTTTCATTACCAGTCTCTCTAGTATCTACCTAACCGTTTTTTTTTTTTTACCAGGTGTCAACAAAACTGTTTAAGAATAGCTTCTTCACGTCCTTAATTTCCTCCTTTATTTTTCGAATTGTGGAAAGAGAAACATCTCAGTAGTTAGCCGCTCGCTCACGGCTTTTTTTAAGAGGCACGGATAGGCAGTTTTGTTTAGCTTCAACTTCATATAATTTTATTACATTGCATATTAGATTTCGTCAACACTGAAAAGTTCGACCACGTTTTCGAGAAACCGACATTTTTGTAACAAACAGTTAACCTACAAAAGGTTCCACGATATACTGTATATGCTCTGTGTATAGTATAAGTTGTTATGTTTGTCGTACTGAAATTAAAACAGTCGGGCATGCGCACTGATGCTTTTCCCCCTTTACCCCTCATTGCAAACAAGGGCAAACTCGTGACTCAAGTGACTATACAGGGTAAAAGAGGCGTCGGAAGACGACTAATATCCTGGTTGACAAACTTGAGGACCTGTCATGCAACTTCCACTACAGGGCACTTCAAAACAGCAGCGAATAGACTTATTATTGCCAACATTCGGCAGAAGATCGGCGTCAAAAGAAAAAGAAGAAGAATCTGAGTGGTTATCGACAGAGGTGTTTCCAACAAAGCCAACAAAATTAATAAATTTTTATTTAACGTCGTTTCCAAGGTGACATAAAAGTATCTATAGTTAAAAATACATATTAATTGTTGTACGTTTTTCCATATACATTTTAAATAAATAAATTTTCACACTTTCCGTATTTAACATATTTGTTTGTATATTACAATTATTTATTTACAAAGTTTGAAATAAATTGGTAAGGTAAATATATTATGAATCCGACCAAGTTAATAACCCGGTAAGTATTTGTTAAATTAATGCGCTGGATGATAAGAATATTTTTTTATTCTACTGCTTTAGTCCCAGCTCCGTGTAGTTCAGAGGAATTCAGTGCATTTTTATAGTAGTGGGAGAATGAATGAGTGTATGAATGAATTAGTAGTGTTTCACAGCTGCTGCATTTGTAGTGGTAGCGTGTACTAACAAGATTAAAAACATATTTTTATCATCCGGCCCATTAATTTAAGAAATACCTACCGGGTTATTAACTTGGTCAGATTCATAATATTTAACTTACAATTTTATATCAAAACATGTAAATAAATAATTGTAATATACAAACAAATATGTTAAATACGGAAAGTTTGAAAACGAATGTTTTATATCAGAGTAATACAACAATCGTTCTCCCAGCATGCGTCACTCATTCAATATATTACCTCACCCGTACCCTTCACCCTGCAACTACACGAAGCTGGGACTCAAGAAGTATTTAGTACACGCTACCACTACAAATGCATCAGCTGTGAAACACTACTAACTCATTCATTCTCCCACTACTATAACAACGCACTGCATTCCTTCCAACTACAAGGAGCTGGGATTCAAGGAATACTTTTATACGGAGTTGAATGCTAGACAGAGGTTACCGGTGTACATTGATGGTTGGGGTTCAATTAACCATACGTTCTCAGGAATGGTCAACTTGGTTCTGTACAAGACTACACCTTATTTACACGTCATACACATACTCTCATCTCATTAAATCATGAAGTTGCTGATTGTTCTGAATGGAACAGATTGTAACGTACACACATTAGGGATTAAAAAAAAATTAAAAGGAAGTCTAAACTATATAATACTTTCTATCCTACAGTTTTACTTATTTATCATCATCATCTTCAGTTCAAGGATTAGGCTGGATTAAACCTGTTCCGATACCCAATCTTTTCCTCGGTCTCCCTATATCCCTTTTTCCTATTGGCTTGTAATTCATAATTGCAAGCGGTAGTCTTCCTGGTTCCATTCTATTTAAATGACTGCACCAGTGTCTTCGATGGTGGATAATTTTTTCACGCAGGGGTGTGACACCCAAAGCTCTTCTGATTTCTTCATTTCTAATTCTATCTGCTCTGGAGCATCCATACACACTACGTAGAAACCTCATCTCTGCTGCTTGAACATTACTATCAATTTTCTTTGTATGGATCCAGTTCTCACTTCCATAAAGTAATGTTGGCATAGCTATTGTATTATAAAATTTTATTCTAGTTTCTTGCCTTGTTCTGTTTTTGAGGTTTCTGTGTATGCTGCCACATATCCTCTGGAATTTCACCATTTTGTCATATACATCTTTATCTTTATCGTAAGTTACATCATTTCCCAGGTAGCTGAAATGTTTTACCTGTTCTATTATCTTTCCATTCAGCTCTATTTTTGTTCTTGCTGGGTTTTTTCCTTTAAAAGCCATTGATTTTGTTTTCATTGTTGGAATTTGTAAATTATATTTTTGTATTAATTATATTATATGTGTAAATTATATTTTTATATTACTTATTTATTTAATGATAAATTTCAAAAGCAAAATTTTATATAAAATAGTTGTAAAAATAAATGTCATTTTTACAAGATATTGGATTATTAAAACTTTCCATTTAAATTTTAATTAATTAGTTATAACAGAATATAAAATCGTGTAACTTACATTATAAGAATTTATATTTAATAAACTAATCCCGTTGATAATAATGAATGGTGACATTTAGAATAATATAGTCTATAATATATAAAGTATTATAAAAATGCATAATCCTACTTTCATCTTAAGTTCGTTTTTATGTTCATGTTATACCCATTTTATTTTTCAAAGTGAATACTGTATAAGAGCAGAATGCGTTGCGGAATGTGAGCGACATTATATAATCAGCCCAAGGCAATCTTCATTTTATTTAAAATTAAGAAAAAAGAGAATTACAATCATCCTCAACTATTGAGTAAGACTGCTTTAATTTGCAGCATCAAATGATGTTTTCACATTAAAGCATTTATATGCTTAATTTATTTATTCAAAATTGCATGAAAATTTTTCAGGAGCTTTGTTCTAAACGATAAAAAAATCTGGTTTGAAACTCTCACACGACTTTCTCTTCCAAATGCAAATAATTAACCTAACATTAGTAATAAAACATTAGAAATAAACAAACAAAAATAAACATAACCTAATTTTAATTATGATTGAAAGAAGCAAAATGAAAATCAACCTCAGTTTGGTTTTAAAATACGGAAAATCACTCTTTCACGCTAAACTAGGCTCTGTTGAGAAAAATGCTCTAAATAAAAGTTGTAGATCTTTTAATTTTCTATAAATTTATTTATAATATACACTTTTGTCGTAAAATTCATACTAAGACTGAAATCTTTAAAAACATTAATTTTTTTACACATTTTCGTAAAAAAAAAACAGAAAATCGCTATTACCGCTAACCTAAGTGTTATACAAAAAAATATTTGCAATAAAAGTTGTAGAATTTTAAATTTATACAACTTTTATAAATACATTTTTGCGCTAAAATGCATATAAAAGCCGCAATCTTAAAAAGCAGCCTCCCAAAGAATTTCAGCACACATGGCGCCTACCCTATCTTGTAGAGTATAAAAATTTAGTAAATGAGGCGATTTTAAAAAATATCGTAAAAGCCGATTTTCAGAAAACCGCAAAAAGTGAAAAATGACACGAATAAACTACTACTTCCGGTTGACGGATTTTGTGTCATATTCATGTCGGGTCCGGTAGCAGTGTCTAACTTAAGTTTCAAGTTTCAAGTTCGTATGATGTTCCGTTCTTGAGATATTCTGTTCACACACATGCGCGTGCGCACACGTACCACGCACGCATGCAGAGACCAATCGCTAAAAACATGTTTTTTGGATTCAGGGGGTTTGAAAACGTGTAGATACGGTGAAAACTTGATTTCGAAAAATCGACATGAAAACAATACTTTCCTTACTATATACTCATATACGCAAGAGAAAGTAAAAATCTGGTAGGGAAATACTTATACGTCTGTATTTTACCAATTCAAATAATGAAAAATATAACTTAATTTAAACCATGAATGGATAACTCTAAATGATAAACAACTGGGACGACATTGAAAAGTGTTATATAAATAGTATAACACAATAAAATAAATTATAAGGTCGCGGTTCAAAAATTTATTAGCAAGATATTGTGACACTTATTCCTAAGGTCCGTTTCGGGATCAGTGTAAAATAAATAATTAACAAACTATCGTTGATTACAAACAGTTATTTATTACACACTATAAATTACAAATAATAATCTTACTTAAATTTGGTAATAAATTATAATTACTACAATCGAGATACAATAAAATATAATAAAGTAATTAGTATAACAAATGAATCAATGACATTAAATAAACTTAACCAATTACCAGATTATTTTTGCACTTTTTTTATCCGAGGCGGCGAGAAAAACTCATATTCACTACCTCACGATGGGAGAAGTAGAGTTGAACTCAATTGAGGCATCCTCGTCCAGTCCTAAGGAGGACGCAACCGCCTATCAACCAAAAACCCGCCGCCTGGCCTGCTGATCCGACATCAGCAAACAACCCTTCACCTCCTCAAAACTATTTATATAATACTACAAGGGAAATGTCGGGTTAAAAAAAAATTTACTTACTGTCAGTAGGGCGTGGAAGGGAACCTTATCCTAATTCCTCTCTCGCTGTCACTGACCAACACTCACTCTCTCACTTTCATTCATTTCTTTCATCACCAGCTCAGGAAATTAGTGTGTCTACCTTACCTTCTGAGATCGAGACAGGATTGATTCACTGTGGGAGAGGGCAATCCCGCTGATCTATATATGTCTCCTCCCTCCGCAGTCTCCCGACCACCCTCTCCGCAAACTGAGCGACCAACTTCCAGCTCTCCTCATTCCGCAGCATCGCTGCCCCTACTCTCTCTGGGATCCACTGTGCAACGCCTATCTTCTCAGATATCTCCATTCTGTCGAGGCCAAAATAAGGACATCTTTCAAAAATATGCGCAATCGAATCCTCCTCTTCACTGTCTCGGAGTCCATTGCACTTAATTTAACTAAATCTTACTTACGAATACGATGATTTTTTTAAGCCACATAAGGCTACATAAGTTCATTAAGGAAGAAAAATCTTCTTTCAATTTTTATTGTTTTGGAGCACTTTTCCTGATGTTTCTTCCGTTGATTCTTCTCCAACATTGACGCACACAAATCGGTAATAAATTATTTTAGGCTTCGGGGACCTGAAAATATTTCCGGTAAAAATTCAATTTCGAAAATTGACACGAAAGTACAACGTTCCTTGCCAACTTTCATACAATGCAAGAGAATAAGAATAAAAATAAAATTTTATACACAATTGGTCTGGAAATGCTTCGTTAGCGAGTTACGGTTGACAAAATATATCGCCCGGAATTCAGTTACCCTGGTGAAGTGAGACCAAATTGAAATTTGGAAGCTCTTATTATTATATTAATCTGTTTTCTTGTTAATGAAAGTGGAATTTTAATAATTTATTTACTTTTTACTTACTTAATTTTCAACTAGACTTCTTCTTTCTGATCTCTTCTGGCGTTCTTCGTCAGAATACATGATTTTCTGTCGTTTGGTCGATCTTCTTTTCAAGTATGGTGTTGTTCAGTTTGTGGTAATTTCCGGATTTTCTTTTCATTCCTCTAGTGAGATTTTGATATCGTTCATCTCCTGTTCAAATTCTTTGATCCAGTGGAGTTGAGATTTTCTGTTTAAAAAATAGTTGATGATTTCTGTGAAGCTTCTGGCGGAGTACGATGTATACAATGTTTACAGTACAAGATTCAGATCTTTTCACAAAACTTAAACTGACTGGAAAGGGCATCATGACCCCTTTAACTACCTAACTCATCCACATTCTAGATTAATAGATTTTTTTCTATACAATAATAAAAATGTAAAAGTCTGTCGGTTTTTAATAAATAAACATATTTTTGATCCGACTCTTCAGGTATCTGTCAAAAAATAGTCCTGCACTAAACCTAACCATTTATACACTATATTTCTAACCATTTCTTGGAAATAATCTGACCTATCAACTCTTATTATTTGCATTTATACTTCTACAAACTCAGTCCTCCTAAAGAAATCTGGAACACTACACTTTCCTTTTAGATATTTTCACAATAATGCAGAACTGCTAATTAACAAGCAGGAAAATGTGAGTTAAACCCCGTTATACAACCTGTATGTATATGTGCCAATTAATACTTTTTATAATGACGAAAAATTTTACGTTGTTCAAGTCCGTGCAGAAGCTTAACATACTTAACATTTAAGCCCTTAACATGCATTTTAGGGCAAAAGTACATACAATCTAAGTTATTTATAATCCTTAACAACTATTTTTCGAATTAGATCTAAACCTTTGTATTTCCGACGAAAACTCGCATTAAAAGTTTTATATTAAAACATAATTTTCCTGCGTTTAGTGTAGTAGTAGTTTATTTGATGTTACCTGTATTTCAAATAGGGTAAAATAAAGCAAAAAGAGAAGAAATGTTTATAAATGTATTATATACATGGATCCAAAATTGCTTCGTTAGCGAGTAAAAGATTTAATCCGTAATTCATTTAATGAAATGAGACTATACTTAAATTTTTAAGACTTTCATTAAGATACAAACTTTATCGCATGGTTTTAACCTGAAAAATAGATGAATCAGGTCCTAGAATTGTATCTCACACAGTTCATAAGATATCTAACATAAAACAAAACAATCATTTTTTAGGTTTAACGTAAAATAACTTTTAGTGTTTAATTAAATTATTAATATTTTTATTTTAACACATGGTAAACTAAATCCTACGAAAGCAGACGCACAAAATTAGTAACCTTGTCGGTAGCTTTAACAAACTAGTATCCTGTAAGATAGTTTCGTGTGCAATCCATTGTTGTAGCAATATTTTAAGGAATTACAGGAACTACAACCCAACTGTAAATACTACGGTTTAGAAATCCTGTTTCTAGAAGGTTCCGATACTATCTTTTACTCATGAATAAAACAACGAAAGGATATAAAAACGGTACCACTCGTATACATTCCTAGTTAGAAATATCTATGTTGTTTCCTTTGAATAGAATGTTATGTATTTCATTCAAAAAGTTTACTTTCTCTTTCCCTATATTAAATATAAAGAAGAGAAGTATTGTTTTCATGTCAATTTTTCCAAATTTATTTTTAACAGAAAATACATGTTTTCAAGCCCCACAACCCAAAAATCATGGTTATCTCGTTTGGTTTGAGAGTTTGTCTGTGTGTAAGCAAAATATCTCAAAAATGGAATATCTTAAGTTGTTGAAACTTAGAACTTAAGTTAGATACGAGGGTTGCCTTTTATATTTCGGCAATAGAAAACAAAAAAAATCAAATTAATCAATGTAAATGGCTTTATTGTTTTTCAAAATATTCTCCATGAAGATAAATACATTTTTTCATGCGCTTGAACCAATTTTCGAAGCACTTGTTCCACTCCGATTGAGGTACCTCCAAAATGTGCTTTTTTAATGCATCAACCGCTTCTTCAGGCGTCGATAAACGTTGGCCTCTTAATTTATTTTTGATGAGCGGGAACAAGAAGAAGTCGTTGGGTGCCAAATCAGGGCTGTATGGCGAATGGCCCATCAATTCGATTTTTTTATTTCTCAAAAAGTTTATTTTTTCAGCCGACGTGTGAGAGCTCACATTGTCCTGGTGGAGAATGATTCGTCGTTGGTTTCCCTTATTTTTCCAAAAACTTCTGGCAAACAAATGGTTGTGTACCATTCAGAATTGACCGTCCGACGTTCCACTAGTGGTACGTTGCCACATGCCCGGTTTTTCCAAAAAACAAGCGACCATTTGCTTGGAGGTGCTTCGTGCACGAACAACTTTTGTGGGATTTGGTTCGTCTTGAAAGACCCATACAGTCGACTGCTGTTTATTTTCGGGTTCATAGGCATATATCCATGATTCGTCACCCATGGCGATGTCATAAACGTGTTTTAAAGCACCGCTATTGTATTTCGTAAGCATTTCTTTCAAAGGATGCCTTTTTCTGAGCGATTGTCAAATTATGGGGAATCCAACGTGAATAAATCTTCCTGGTGCCCAAATGTTCATGCAATATTGAATGTATGCTGGTCCCACTAATGCCCAAGGATGCCGTAATCTCACGATATGTTATATGACGATCTTGCATAATCAGTTCACGCATAGTATCAATATTTTCTTGAATAACAACCGATTTTTGAACCTCCTTTCACTCATGATTAAAATAAGGGTATGTTTTTTAAGGTTAGTTTTTTGTTTATATTTAATGTTTTATTACTAATGTCAGGTTATATTGGTCATTATTTGCGTGGGAGTGTTTCACAACAGATTTTTTTTCATTTTTAGGGGTTCATTGGACCACTTTAGTTCATAGCCTGGTAAACTCATTTTCTGTTTTTAATCTCCTTGTTGCACTTTTGCAGTTCTTTCGCTTCTCTCTTGTTCCACCAATATTTCTTCAAAACTTCTGATCTTCTGATCCGTTCTGCTTTGGAAAACACTCCTTTTCTCAATACCTTTTTTCTGTTGGAATTTGGATTCTGGGTTTTATGATTTTGTGATAGTTTCCTGATTTAGTTTTTAAGCCATTTATTGTGATATTGAGTTTATTGTAAAACTTTTATTATCTTTTGTAATAGTTTATGTTTAAGTTTTTAACGCACTTAAATTAAAAAACTTTTTAAAATTTTTCGTATCATTTATTTATAATACTAAAATCTTAATTTGGTGTGTTTTTTTGTACGAGTTTGAAGTAACAGTTTGATTTTACAAAAGATAAATTTTAAATTGAAAAATTCTTATCAAACACTTTGAAGACATCGAAGAAGGTATTTCTCTTTTGAAATCGCACCTTTACCTTTTGTAAGATGATACGATTAAAAGTTATTTTTTTGTAAACTATCTATTGAATAACTTAAGTATACGTTTCTAGAAATTTAATCATTACTATTAAACTGAACTTTATTTCCTATTTTAATAAGATTTTTATAGTTTATTCGTGTCTCTTTATAAGTTAAAACGCTTTTATATATAAAACTATTATTTGAACGTACCTTTTTTATGGATTATTTTTTTTAGAAATACTTTAAGAAATGTATTTCCAATATCTTATTTATCAAGGTGTAAAATACGTTTATGGAGTGCTACAAATATCAAATGAATGTTTTAAAATTTAAAATGCCAACATTGTATATAATTTTTTTACACGAAAAGGTAAAAGAAAAATTTTAAATAAATATTGTAGAGCTTGAAAAATATTTAAAAATCTTTCTACAATAGTAACGATTAGTGGAATAGTAAAAATCTGGTACGCAACATTCATACGACTTTCTCTTGCCAATGCAATTAATGCATAATATAACCTAACATTAGTAATAAAACATTAAAATAAAATAAAAAAATCTGGTGTGAAACACTCACACAACTTTCTCTTGCCAATGCAAATAATGGCCAATATAATTTAACATTAGTAATAACAAATTAGAAATAAACAAAAACTAACCTCAAAAACATAAACTTATTTTAATCATGAGTGAAGGACGCAAAACGAAAATGACCTCAGTTTGGCTTAAAAATACGGAAAATCACTCTTTCACGCTAAACTAGGCTCTGTAGAGAAACATTATTTAAATAAACGTTGTAGATCTTTTAATTTTCTATAAATTTCATTAGGCCTATATACACTTTTGTCGTAAAATGCATACTAAGGCCGATATATTAAAAAAAATCTATTTTCACACGTTTTCGTGAAAAAAAAACAGAAAATCGCTTAACTAAGCGTTATACAAAAAAATTTAAGTTAAAAGTTGTAGGATTTTAAATTCTCTACAAATTTTACTATATAAATTTTTGCGCTAAAATGCATATTAAAGCCGTGATCTTAAAAAAAACAAATTTGTTACGAGAAAACAGCCTCACCAAGAATTTCAGCAAATTTGGCGCCTATCCTATCTTGTAGAGCATAAAAAAGTTAATATACCAGGTGATTTAAAAAAAAAATCGTAAGAGCAGTTTTTGAGAAAATCGCAAAAAGTGAAAAATTACACAAATAAACTATTACTTCCGGTCGAAAGATTTTGATAAAAATGTTCGTGTCGGGTCCGGTGGTATCTAACTTAAGTTTTAAGTTTCAAGTTCGTACGATGTTTCGTTCTTGAGATATTCTGTTCACACACACAGACCAATCGCTAAAAACATATTTTTTGGGTTCAGGGGATCGGAAAACGTGTAGATCCGGTGAAAACTCAATTTTGAAAAATCGATATGAAAACAATACTTCCTTCCTGTATATTCATATAGGCAAGAGAAAGTAAAAACTAATCACAAAAAACATAACCTAATAATTTTAATCATGAGTGAATGTTGCAAAATGAAAACCAAACCTTACTTTGGCTCGGAAAATCAGTCTTCACTACTAAACAAGGCTTTGTAGAGAAAAATGCATGAAATAAAAAATGTAGATCTTTTAATTTTCTATAAATTTTATAAAACACTTTTTATCGTAAAATGCATACTAAGGCAGATGTCTTAAGAAATTAATTTTTCTGATTTTATGGAGAAAACAGAAAATCACTGATTTCCACTAAACTAAGTGTTATACAAAGAAATGTTTAAATAAAAGTGGTAGGTTTCAAAATTTTCTACTACATTAATATTATATTGTGCTCTAAAATGCATATTAATGACGGAATCTTTAAAAAAACCATTATTTTTACGAGAGAACAGCCTCCCCAAGAATTTCAGCAGATATGGCACCTACTCGATCGTGTAGAGAATATAAAATGTAGTAAATGAGGCGATTTTTATAAAAATCGTTGAAGCCGTTCTTGAGAAAATCGCAAAAAGTAAAAATTGACACGAATAAATTAGTAGTACTACCGGTTGACTGATTTTGATGAAAATTTTCGTGTCGGGTCTTCTGGTAGTACTTAAGTTTCAAGTTTAAACTTCGTACGATTTTCCGTTCTTGAGATATTTTTTATGTTCACACACACACAGACCAATCGCTAAAAACATGTTTTTTTTCAGGGGGTCTAAAAACGTGTATATCCGGTGAAAACTCGATTTAGAAAACACGACATGAAAACAAGACTTTCCTTCCTATATTCACATAGATAAGAGATAGTAAAAATATATACAGGTGTACTAAGTAATCTGAGACTGCTTTGTTCAAGTCAGGATTTAAAAAAAAAGCATTAACCATTTTTCCTCCGCGTTCAGGCTTTAAGATTATCCGGATAAAAAAATCGAAAACCAAGTACAAAGTCTTCAGTTTAAGCTCTACCAGTTTAACATTAATATCTTGTGACGCTTGTTATAAACGATTAATATTAAAAATGTGTCTTTGTATTCCATTTAGATTACTAAAAAAACTGGTGTGAAACACTCTCACGACTTTTTCTTACCAATTTATGAAATGAGTAATATAACCTATGTTTAATCATGAATAATATTATATTGATTTTACTTTCTCTTGCCTATATGAATATATAGGAAGGAAAGGAGGCTTATTGTTTTCATGTCGATTTTTCGAAATCAAGTTTTCACCGGATATACAAAATTTCAGACCCCTGAACCCAAAAAACTTGTTTTTAGCCTGTGTGTGTGTGTGTGTGTGTGTGTGCGCGCGTGTGCGCGTGCGTGCGTGCGTGCTTGTGTGTGTGTGTGTGTGTGTGTATATGTGTGTGTGTTTGTGTGTGTGTGTGTGTGTGTGTGTGTTTGTGTGTGTGTGTGTGTGTGTGTATGTGTGTGTGTGTGTGTGTGAACAGAATATCTCTAGAACAAAACATCGTACAAACTTGAAACTTAAAACTTAAGTTAGACAGCACTACCGGACCCGACACGAACATTTTCATAAAAATCGGTCAACCGGAAGTAATAGTGTATTCGTGTAATTTTTCACTTTTTTGCAATTTTCTCAAAAACGGCTCCTACGATTTTTTTAAAAATCGCCTCATTTACTAAATCTTTTATGCTTTACATGATAGGGTAGGCGCCATGTCTACTGAAATTCTTGGTGAGGCTTTCTTCTCGTAAAAAAATAGTTTTTTTAAGATTGCGGTTTTAGTATTATGTATTTAAGCGCAAAAATGTATATAATAAAAGTTATAGAAAATTAAAAATCCTTCAACTTTTATTTCAAACATTTTTTGTATAACGCTTAGTTTAGCGTTAATTAGCGATTTTCTGGTTTTTTCTCACGAAAACGTGTAAACAATTGATTTTTTTTTAAGATTTCAGCCTTATTTTATGCATTTTACGACAAAAAAGTATTATCAAATTTTTATGAAATAAAGATATCTACAGTTTTATTTCGAGCGTTTTGCTCTACAGAGCGTAGTTTAGAGTGAAAGAGTGATTTTCCGTATTTTTAAGTCAAACTGAGGTTGTTTTTCATTTTGCGTCTTTCACTTATGATGAAAATTAGGTAATATATTTTATTGAGGTTAGTTTTTTGTTTATTTCTAATGTTTTATTACTAATGTTAGGTTTATTGTTAATTATCTGCATTGGCAAGAGAAAGTTATGTGAGTGTTTCAAACCAGATTGTTTTTCTTACCAATTTATGAAATGAAATGAATAACATATATTATGTAAATAAATGAATAATTTATGAAATGAATAATAATTAAACTTATGTTTAATCATGAATAAAATGCTCTTGGGTTCGAATCCCATTCAGGCACGGCATCTTTTCATACGTTACACACAATCATTTCATCTTTCACCGTCTGCATTAGCAGTAATTGCAGAACAGTCGGACGTTAAACCAAAAAAAATATGAATAAAATTAGATTGTTTTTCATTTTACATTGCTTACACATGAATAAACATAAGTTAACACCTTATAATAAGTACTTATTATAAACTAACGGGTGATTCAAAAAGAGCGCCGGTTTTTAAACGGCTGGTAAATTTTTGTTTATCGGTTGGCAACATTGTTAGACCTCATTTCTATTTCGGAGAACATTCCGATTGACGATTCAGTTGTAGTTTCTCTTGTTTGCAGTGTAGTACTCTCGCAGTCTGTGTCTAACCATGGAGAAGTTTACTATTGCACAACGAGTGTTAATCGTCAAAACATTTTACCAGAGTGGAGAGAGTTATGCGGCTACTGTCAGGCGACTTCGTGGTACTCTAGGACGTAATGAAGCACCGAATGAATCAACAGTTCGCAGGCTCATGAAAAAGTTTTTTGAGACGGGTTCAACAGTCGACCTTAAAAATTCTGGACGTCGTCTTTCTGGCCGAACTGAGCAGAACGTTGCATTGGTTCGTGAGAGTGTGGCTGTTAGCCCAGCACAATCAATACGTCGCCGTTCTCAACAATTGGGTTTACGATGTTCTTCTGTACGGAGAATTCTTCGGTATGATCTCCAATATCACCCGTATAAAATTCAGTTTCTGCACGAGAAACAATGTTGTTGCTCCGTGAACGGTTCCAGGATCGCATCATTTCTCGTAATTCCGACCATCAATGGTCACCAAGGTCGTGTGACTTGACGCCTTGTGACTTTCATCTTTGGGGTCATCTGAAGTCATTGGTGTATGCCAATAAACCCCGAAACATCAATGACTTGAAGGAGGAAATTCGACGGGTTATCGGGCAAATGGAAGTCGAAACTTGTCGTGCAGTAATATCCTATTTCATGGACAGAGT
The DNA here is from genome assembly GCA_035578175.1 of Catonia carolina. Taxonomy (NCBI): domain Eukaryota; kingdom Metazoa; phylum Arthropoda; class Insecta; order Hemiptera; family Achilidae; genus Catonia; species Catonia carolina. The sequence goes on along the minus strand of JAQMRL010000010.1, from coordinate 26,730,441 downwards.
TGATGCGTGCCAGCGCAGTAGAGGAGGACACATGCATGACATCATTTTTCATACATGAAATCGGAAGGTAAGATGAACTTGTTGATGTATTTATTTTCAGTTTTTCAATAAAATAAATCTCTTAATTTGATATATCAAAACCGGCGCTCTTTTTGAATCACCCTATAGTTATTATTCATTTCATAAATTATTCATTTATTTACATAAGTTATTCCATCTCATTTCATAAATTGGTAAGAAAAAAATCTGGTTTGAAATACTCACATAACTTACCCTTATTATAACCTTATAATAAGTTAGCGAGCTGGTTTCTCATCGAGTACACTCCCAGTTCTACGAAATTTATTTATCAATCGCAATACTGACGATTTATTCGGAACGGCAGAACGGGAAAATTTCAACTGAAACTTATCTTGTACACATTTTTCCAAGGAAGAACGCGTGTTTATTGTAGAGACTTACATAGCGAGTAAATCTTACAAATTTTGTAAGATTTACTCGCTATGTAAGTCTCTACAATAAACACGCGTTCTTCCTTGGAAAAAAACCATTGCTGACACAATATAACGAAACGACTGCTGTCACCACACTAATGCTTGACTGGAACATTTTAACTGTCTTAGGTAGTTGGCCTTGTGTACACTATTGCCAACATACCGATTAGGGGACAGAAAATTTACCGATGTATTACTTCTATCTTCTTATGATTAGGGTTGCGTCCTTAATAAAACACCCGTTAGTAAGTAATTTCATTGAAGCATTATTTTGTTCTTATGAGCAAAAGAGACAAAAAGTGTATTAGAATGTATATTACGTAAATAAAAAATAGTAATAAGCAAAGATTGTTTTGTAAACATGTAAATTTGTTATGTCAATAAGGTTTATTTGGATAAGTTCTGTTAACCTTTATATTCTTGTAAATAAATATATCAGGAGCTAACAATCAAAACGTGTTTTCTCCAAAAATTTGAAAATCGAGATTTTGATGGATTTTTATTGGCTGTAATGAAAGACACCACTATATCCTTCATATTTTATCATAATGTATTTTCTCCTTCAGTTTTAACATATTGAAATATTTCTTTTCATTCAAAACAAGGTTTCTCCAACAGCTGTGAACAATCAAATAGTGGTTTCTCCAACTGACCAATAAGATGTGACCGACGCCCCATGGTTTTTTTTATGTCATTTCTGTTTAATTACTAATTATTTGAAGCTTTTTGATCGTGGTAACTACTATCAGAAATAGTCATTTTGATATGGCTACTCCAGGTATTACTCAAGAAAAAATTTACGTAGAATCCAAAGAAATAAAGTAAAATCAGTTTTTTCATCTCCTGAAAAACTTTACAAATGTGAGAAAGCACGTTTTGATTATTACCTCCTCAATAAATAAATAATACATTCAAACGAGAAGAGATGCGTACTATAAGTAGCTAATTAGATACATAGTATAAAGAATATAATTCATTAGCTACGAAAAACACGATGCTAGCAAACATTAACGGGGGGGGGGGTTTCAACGCCCTATCTCTACCATGTTAACATTTGACCCTTTTTTTAGGAATGGTTAGAGATAATTACTCAAAATTTTCAACACATATTTATGAATATATTTTGTAACTTTTAACACGGTCGTTGTTGGTACGATTATTTAAAAAAAAGAAAACATTTTTTGCCAAGGTACCCTTGGTAAATTTTACGTTTCATGCTAGAAAATAAGTAATTACAGAGAAACTGACAAACCCTTACATTAAAAGTTGTAAAAAATATCCAGAGAGGTGTATGCAAAATTTTAAAATATTATCTCTGCCCATTCCTGAGAAAATGGATCTTTGTACTAAAGAAGTGAATTTTCGGTAAAACACGTTTAAAAATTTATTTCCATTAATAATGAATATAAAATTACAGTTTGACTTACACTTCCATGCCTTCTAAATTTTGATACTAATAGATTGTATTCTTAAAAACAGTGCTGCCACATAAAATATTAACACAAAATTTCCCTACTAAGTATTAAAAAAAAACAAAAATTCGAATTGAAATGGAACGCGCAAATACACTAAATGTTGTTTTCTGTGCTCATGACACTAATATATAAAAATCTGGTGTGAAACACTCACACAACTTTCTCTTGCCAATGCAAATAATGAACAATATAATCTAACATTGGTAATAAAACATTAGAAACAAACAAAAAAACTAACCTCAATAAACATAACCTTATTTTAACCATGAGTGAAAGACGCAAAATGAAAATCACCTCAGTTCGGCTTAAAAATTCGGAAAATCACTCTTTCACGCTAAACTAAGTTCTGTATAGGAAAATGCTCTAATTAAAGTTGTAGATTTTTAATTAAAAAAATCTACAAAATTACAAAATCTACAGTATTTTATCCTATAAAATTGATTATGTCATTTTTGTCGTAAAATGCATACGAAGGCTAAAATCGTAAAATATCGATTTTTAACACATTTTCGTGAAAAAAAAACAGAAAATCGCCAATTACCGCTAAACTAAGCGTTATACAAAAAAAAATGTTGGAAATAAAAGTTGTAGAAATTTACATTTTCTACATTTGTTATTATATTATACATTTTTGCGCTAAAATGCATATTAAAGCCGTAATTTAAAAAAAAAAACAATTTTTTTACGCGAAACAGCCTTTCCAAGAATTTCACCAGACATGACGCCTACCTTATCTTGTAGAGCATAAAAATTTAGTAAATGAGGCGATGTTTAAAAATAATCGTAGGACCCGTTTTTGAGAAAATTGCAAAAAAGTGAAAAATTACACGAATAAACTACTACTTCCGGTTGACCGATTTTGATGAAAATGTTCCTATCGGGTTCGATAGTGATTTGTAACTTAAGTTTCAAGTTTCAAGTTCGTACGATGTTCCGTTCTTGAGATATTCTGTTCACACACACTCATACACTCACACACACACGCACGCGCGCACACGCACACACACACACACACACACACACACCACAAACCAATAGCTAAAAACATGTTTTATTGGGTTCAGGGGTCTGAAAACGTATAGATCCGGTAAAAACTCGATTTCGAAAAATCGACATGAAAACAATACTTTCCTTCCTATACATTCATATTGGCAAGAGAAAGTAAAAAGTGGCATATAAATAAAAACCTACTCATCATATTTTAATAAATTTTGTCTTAAATTAAACACAAAAACTAGTAGAATATAATTCTACAAAAAAACAAAATTTGAAATTTTTCACCAAATTGAATTTAGACCCCGCTTAAACAGGGTTTGTCATTTTTGTAACCATCGTTTACTCCAGTTTTATCTCTTTCTCGTTTGATTTGTTGATGCTAATGGCAGTCCAATGGTAATAAATAGATTGCTGTCCATTACTCAAACAAGAACTGAACTGAAAAGAGTAGAAGCGTATTTTTGTTAACTAAACTAAAACGGAAACTGATTTGAGAACTGACCGTGTAAAAAGTCCTAATATTTTTTATTTTTTACATTGGTAAGAGAAAGTCATGTGAGTGTTTCACACCAGATTTTTTTTAACGAGTTATCGGCCTTTGGGCCAGCCCATTCAGTCAGCTGGTAGTAAGTCGTTATTATTTGTTAAGTAACACCGGTTGGGCAAGCGACTTTGTATGGTGACAAGCTGACAGCCATCCATGAACAAACTCTACTGGGGGTCCCTGTTCAAACTCATGCCTAATTCACGTCAAATAATACAGCAAAGCAGCTATCAAATTGGGTAGTTGTCAATAATGTACAGTTCCCGATAACAAATAAAAGCTAAAAATAAAAAAGTGAGTTATCGGCAAACGTAACACAAAATCTGCAAATCATTAAGCCTCATTAGGCATTCAAAGTCAGGACTTTTGACCCACCAATCGCGGAGCGTGTTACCGATAAAACACCAAAGCAATCAAGTTTTATAAAAATTTAATTTAAATTCTGATGTAACAATCTTGTTAAAGGTGTGTCCACTATATTTAAAAGGTTACCGTGGAATTACAATAAAATTATATCCATCCATAATCCCACGGAATTACATTTTAATTATGGTAATTATAATTCAAATAAAAGTAAGATTTAAATCGAGCCTATCCATGTTATTATATTCAATTAAAAGCTTATTAAATGGTATTTGTAGAACCGACGTACGGGCGGACTTTATTGATTTTGAATAGATTTTATGACGTCATGGTTAGTGGTCTAATAACAAAATAATTTGCGCTTGTGTACGCCTAATACAACCGTAAGCTTTTCAACAAATTGAATACACGTACTACGAAATACACGTATTTTGGTACAGCAAATTATATGTAAATTGATGGGTAAGATAATAACCTACCCTTACCATGGCCACATATGTTTACAATTGAATGTTAATTAGTTACCAATCAGACTTAAGCCAAACCTATTCTAAATATGTTCGTGAATCTGAGAAGTCATTTACGAATATTACTATTAAAGACAACTAGTTAATTATTTACACTTCAAACTTTATCAGTTATTACCGATTTGTTTTTAATTACTTTCTCTTGCCTATATAAATATATAGGAAAAAATACATTGTTTTCATGTCGATTTTTCGAAATCGAGTTTTCACCGGATCTACACGTTTTCAGACCCCCTGAACCCAAAAAAAACATGTTTTTAGCGATTGGTCTGTGTGTGTGTGTGTGTGTGTGTGTGTGTGTGTGTGTGTGCGTGTGCGCGCGCGCGCGTGTGTGTGTGTGTGAAAAGAATATCTCAAGAACGGAACATCGTACGAACTTGAATTTTAAGTTACATACCACTATCGGACCCGACACGAACATTTTCATCAAAATCGGTCAACCGGAAGTAGAGTTTATTCGTGTAATTTTTTACTTTTTTGCGATTTTCTCAAAAACTGGTTCTACGACTTTTTTTAAATCGCCTCGTTTTCTTACATGTTTGCTGAAATTCTTGGTGAGGCTGTTTTCACGTAAAGAAATTGTTTTTTTTTTTAAGATTGCGGCTTTAATATACATTTAAGCGCAAAAATTTATATAATAAAAAATGTAGAGAATTTTTAAATCCTACAACTTTTATTTCAAACATTTTTCTGTATACCGCTTAGTTTTGCGGTAATTAGCGATTTATGTTTTTTTCCCCCACGAAAACGTGTGAAAAATCAATTTTTTTAATAATTCAGCATTAGTACGCATTTTACCACAAAAATGTATATAATAAAATTTATAGGAAATTAAAAGATCTACGACTTTTATTCAGAGCATTTTTCTCTGCAGAGCCTAGTTTAGCGTGAAAGAGTGATTTTCCGTATTTTAAAGCAAAACTAAGGTAGATTTTCATTTTGCGTGTTTCACTCATTATTAAAATTAAGTTATGTTTTTGAGGTTAGTTTTTGTTTATTTCTAATGCTCTATACTAATGGTAGGTTATATTGGTCATTATTTGCATTGGCTAGAGAAAGTTGTGTGAGTGTTTCACACCAGATTTTTTTTTATTGTTTGGGTACGGTCCGTTAAAGACTACTTGGATCCACTTTAAATTTAGTTTTTCTTAATGTAGATGTTTTTTATCCGTTGTTTCTTCAATTACCACTTATAACTTTTTCTTGCCTAAATGAATATATAGGAAGGAAAGTATTGTTTTCATGTCGATTTTTCAAATTCGAGTTTTCACCGGATCTACACGTTTTCAGACCCCCTGAACCCAAAAAAACATGTTTTTAGTAAATTTAAGACATGTTGGTCTGTGTGAAAACTTAGGTTAAACACTACTACCGGACCTGACACGAATATTTTCATCAAATTCGATCAACGGGAAGTAGTAGTTGTCTATTCGTGTAATTTTTCACTTTTTTGCGATTTTTTCAAAAACGGGTCCTACGATTTTATTTTAAAATCGCCTCGTTTACTAAATGTTTTATGCTTTACAAGATAGGGTCATGTCTGCTGAAATTCTTGGAGAGGCTGTTTTCACGTAAAAAAATTATTTTTTTAAGGTTGCGGCGGCTTTAGTATACATTAAGCTCAAAAAATGTATATTTTAAGAGTTGTACAGAATTTACAATCCTACAACTTTTATTTCAAACATTTTTATATATAACGCTTAGTTTAGCGGTAATTAGCGATTTTCTGTTTTTTTTCTCACAAAAACGTGTAAAAAATCAATTTTTTTATAATTTCAGCCTTTGAATGCATTTTACGACAAAAGTGTATAGGCCTATAATTAAATGTATAGGAAGTTAAAAGATCTACAACTTTTATTTAGAGCATTTTTCTCTACAGAGTCTAGTCTAGCGTGAAGGAGTGATTTTCCGTATTTATAAGCCAAACTGAGGTTGATTTTCATTTTGCGTCTTTTACTAATGATTAAAATTAGGTTACGTTTATTGAGGTTGCTTTTTGTTTATTTTAAATATTTTATAACTAATGTTAGATTATATTGTTCATTATTTGCATTGGTAAGAGAAAGCTGTGTGAGTGTTTTACACCAAATTTTTATATTAATAAATAAGATTTTTCCTTTTTTTATTTTTTAAATTCAATGCGAATTGTTGTGACTACCAATACAGTCTCTTTCTCCTGGGAACTTCTTTTGGCCTTACACGTTCTATTTCTACCAATATCTCTGTCTCACTTATCCTGGGTATATATATTAATAAAAGCGTGGGAAGAGAAAGAGAGAGAAAGAGAAAGAGATTGAATGAAATATATGTGTCTGAAAGGATAGCGGAGAGCATCATCACCCACTATTAGAGAAGAACTCGCCGTATTTGGCAGACAGCCCGAAAAACAGACCTACAGCAACATCCGTTGCTCTGTGCCTGACCTTGATGTTTCTATTTTCTTCTATTCTTGCCCTTTGCCTCGTTTTCAAGTTTAAATTTACTCATTTTCCTATTTTCATGGTACGATATGAAGGTCGTTGTAAAATACGAAATTTATTCATTAAGTTTTCATGCTTACTTCTTATGCTATTGTAATGTACATAATTCTTATAAATTTAACTATTTTGAATAAAATTGAACATATTAAACTTGTAACAATGTTTCACAAAATAAAATTTATCTTTTTCAGTGAACCATCTACATGTTATAAAGTAATAACCGTTTTTTAAAAGCTTAACTACTTCTGAACTTCTAATTCGTTTTCAAGTATTTTTGCAGTAATGAAATTTTGTATCCGACATACATGGCATATTGGTATTGTAAGGTCCGTTTCATTATAAAAAATCTGGTGTGAAACACTCACACAACTTTCTCTTGCCAATGCAAATAATTAATAATAAACCTAACACTATTAATAAAATATTAGAAATAAACAAAAACTAACCTCAAAAACATAATCTTATTTTAATCATGAGTGAATGACGCAAAATGAAAATCGAACTCAATTTGGCTTAAAAAAACGGAAAATCACACTTTCACGCTAAACTAGGCTCTGTAGAGAAAAATCCTCTAAATAAAAGTTGTAGATCTCTTAATTTTCTATAAATTTTATCATACACTTTTGTCGTAAATTGCATACTTAGGCCGAAATCTTAAAAAAATCGATTTTTCACACGTTTTCGTGAGAAAAAACAGAAAATCGCTAATTACCGCTAAACTAAGCGTTATACAAAAAAATGCTTGAAATAAAAGTTGTAGGTTTTTTAATTCTCTACAACTTTTATTATATACATTTTTGCTCTAAAATTAATATTAAAGCAGTAATATTTAAAAAACACTTTTTTACGTAAAAACACCCTCACCAAGAATTTCAGCAAACATGGCGCCTACCCTATCTTTTAGAGCATAAAAAATTTAGTAAATGAGGCGATTTTTAAAAAAATTGTAGAATAGTTTTTGAGAAAATCGCAAAAAAGTGAAAAATTATACGAATAAACTACTACTTCCGGTTGACCGATTTTAATGAAAATTTTCGTGTCGGATCCGGTAGTGGTATGTAACTTAAGTTTTAAGTTTCAAGTTCGTACGATGTTCCGTTCTTGAGATATTTGGTATACACACACACACAGACCAATCGCTAAAAACATGTTTTTTTGGTTCAGGGGGTCTAAAAACGTATAGATCCGGTGAAAACTCGATTTCTAAAAATCGACATGAAAACAATACTTTCCTTCCTATATATTCATATAGGCAAGAGAAATTAAAAATTATTTATTGACGGATTCAGTTAACTCTTTATAGGGCAGTACCTACTACGGGAGGAAATATATATTGTGACATTTATCGTTAAGGTCCGTTTCGGGATCTAGGTTATTAAATAATTAATACACTAAAGCTTACAATTACAAATATTTATTACACTTAAAGGTTTACAAAATAAATAATAAACTAATTTAAATGACTTATTACAATAAATTACTTAATAATTTACTTCAAATAAATAATAAACAATAAATAACTTAATAATTTACTTAGCACTACTTACAATCACTTTTATAAGATTACACATACACAATGAAACTGAATACACAAAAACTGCACATTAACTTTACACAATACATACACTCACAAAGACGGTATAACAATACCTCGGAACCGTTAACCTGAAATAACGTCCCGATAATCGCTCGACAAAGATCACACGAATACTAACTCTGACCGCGCTCGGGGGTCTCTTTATATATAGGGTGATTCAAAAAGAGCGCCGGTTTTGATATATCAAATTAAGAGATTTATTTTATTGAAAAACTGAAAATAAATACATCAACAAGTTCATCTTACCTTCCGATTTCATGTATGAAAAATGATGTCATGCATGTGTCCTCCTCTACTGCGCTGGCACGCATCAACTCTGTCCATGAAACTGGATATTACTGCACGACAAGTTTCGACTTCCATTTGCCCGATAACCCGTCGAATTTCCTCCTTCAAGTCATTGATGTTTCGGGGTTTATTGGCATACACCAATGACTTCAGATGACCCCAAAGATGAAAGTCACAAGGCGTTAAGTCACACGACCTTGGTGGCCATTGATGGTCGGAATTACGAGAAATGATGCGATCCTGGAACCGTTCACGGAGCAACAACATTGTTTCTCGTGCAGAAACTAAATTTTATACGGGTGATATTGGAGATCGTACCGAAGAATTCTCCGTACAGAAGAACATCGTAAACCCAATTGTTGAGAACGGCGACGTATTGATTTTGCTGGGCTAACAGCCACACTGTCACGAACCAACGCAACGTTCTGCTCAGTTCGGCCAGAACGACGACGTCCAGAACTTTTAAGGTCAACTGTTGAACCCGTCTCAAAAAACTTTTTCATGAGCCTGCGAACTGTTGATTCATTCGGTGCTTCATTACGTCCTAGAGTACCGCGAAGTCGCCTGACAGTAGCCGCATAACTCACTCCACTCTGGTAAAATGTTTTGACGATTAACACTCGTTGTGCAATAGTAAACTTCTCCATGGTTAGACACAGACTGCGAGAGTACTACACTGCGAACAAGAGAAACTACAACTGAATCGTCAATCGGAATGTTCTCCGAAATAGAAATGAGGTCTAACAATGTTGCCAACCGATAAACAAAAATTTACCAGCCGTTTAAAAACCGGCGCTCTTTTTGAATCACCCGTTACTCTTTTAAAAAGATCATTCAAGAAAAAGCAGAGTACAAAAAATAACCCTTTATAAGTGAATGCTAGAAAAATCCGTTGTAAACAAGTCAACAATAGGTCTTATTGTAAAAAGAATAAAAGTTGTTACGGGTCCCTTTCATAACAGTTTTACAATACCCGACCTTTTATCCTACGCAATAGTTATTACAATTTTTATGAATAGACATACCTTTATGGTTGTTATTGTCCTATTTTTCCTTTTTCACTCTATTATCTCCTCTTTACTATTTTCATGAATGAAACACTAGAACCTTCGCGAACCATCCTTTTCTTCGATCTTGTTACAATATGTTGTGAAATGTTAAATTTTGTTGAAGAAGGACTTGAATAATGTATTTCTAGTGCCAGAACAGTTAGATATATCTTTGTTTTGATGTTAAGTCCTGGTAAGTATACTTAACAAGGAGCGTTTATTAAAATGAAAATCATATACGAGGTGTGGCTATTAAATAACGAGACTGACATTGTAAAAATGTTATTTTTATTTTATACATAATCATTTATTGTCACCTTCAATATAAACTCCTCCTCTATCCATACAACGCTCGATGCAAATTTTTCAATGTTGGAAACAGTGCTGGAAGTCATCTTCTGTCAGGTACTTCAAGACACGTACCGCTTTCTCTTTTACAGCTTCCACAGACTCAAATCTTGTCCCTTTTAATGCAGATTGCACCTTTGGAAACAGGTACAAGATAATAACATGTGATCAAACGTGATTTTTTACTTATGATCTGGAAAGGAAGCGCCAATCCATGCGCTGGAAGAGCCGAACTTCACCGAGAGCCAAAACAGCTCGAATCAGCAAGTCAAAATTTAAAGCAATGATTGTTTTTTTTATATCCATGGGAATTTGTACCTTAATTGGTTTCCTGAAGGTCAAACAATTAATCAATATTACTACCTTGAGGTACTTTCTAAACTACGTCAAAGGGTAAGAAAAACACGCCCCGAAATGGTGAAGGACAAATCATGGATTCTCCACAAAGACAATGCGCCAGCTCATTCCACGTTATCTGTCAAGAGGTTCCTAGCCAAGTACAGCATCTCAGTGTTAGAACATCCACTATATTCACCAGATCTTGCACCATGTGACTTCTACCTGTCCCCTAAGGTAAAATCTGCATTAAAAGGACAAGCTTTGAGTCTGTGGAAGCTGTAAAAGAAAAAGCGGCACGTGTTCTGAAGAAGCTGACAGAAGATGACTTCAAGCATTGTTTTCCAACAATGGAAAATTTGCATGGAGCGTTGTAGGGATAGAGAAGGAGTATATATTGAAGGTGACAATAAGTGATTATATATAAAATTAAAATTAAATTTTTTACAACGTCAGTCTTGTTATTTAATAGCCGCACCTCGTATAATTGGCTGAATATGTGATGAGAAACAGAACTATTTTTTGTAGCCCTGGAACCATCAGGTCAAACGCAGTTAATTTAAAACTCCACCTGGCCGAAATCGGCAGTGCTAGAAAACTATGGATGATCGTCTAGCGCTAGTAAACTAGCTCGGTATGAACATTGGAAACGTTGCTAGTAAGCTGCATTTTGTACAGCAATACACAACACAACTTAAATTTATGTTTTCAGAGCACTGGCAATCATTTATTAACTAGCTCCGTGGAACCGTCACCGACGCACTAGTAGTAGTAGTAGGTCCTTCTAGTACTAGCAGCTAGTAAACTAGTGTCGAGGGAATAGGCCTTTACCGACAAACCTACTTTACTTTTCTGTTATATAGAAAAGTGAACGGGAATCCGAAAAGGGACCTCTTGTCGAAAATTTTATGTTATGAGCTGTTACCCTTTTAAAATTTACCATTGAATTCTAACCAATTTGATGCAAAATTCAGATTTTTCTCTCAAAATTTGTGTAATTTAGAGCAGCTTAAAAGTTTTTGCTAGCCGCATTGGCATAGTTGGTAACGTCCTCGCCCCTTATCATGCAGTCTTGCGTTCGAATCACATTCAGGCACGGCATATTTTCATACGTTACAAAAAAATCGCTTCATCCTTCACCGTCTGCATTAGCAGTAATTGCAAAATTTTTGGACGTTAAACAAAAAAAAAGAAGTTTTTAATGAAAAGATTGGTGTTGAATGCATTTTAAACTTTTACGTTACTCTTTCTAAATTTTACATATTTAAGAACAAATTATACACAGAAATTACGCTAATTGTTTTTAAAAATGTTCATATTTGACACTGTTGAAGGTTCTTTTAAACTGAGTGCCTTCACATTTGTTTAGCGGTTCTCCGACTGAGTCCGGTAGGTCAGATTTGGGCTCAGGATACCCCTTGGAATGTCTCAGCATTCTTCTTTACCAAATATCTTGATCTTTTTGAATAGATATTCTTTTTATTGGGTAGTGATTCCTACAGAAGTAATTACATTCAAAATAAAAGTGGAAAAATAAGTTATAAAAATTAACATGAAAAATCTCAAATACCGGTGTATCGACCGTAACAAGTCATTTTTCTTCCGACAAGAGGTCCCTTTTCGCTTTGATGAACAGCTGTTCATATCTAAGCTCTTTTTTATCGCCGCACCAGCTTTTTTAAAACCTCAATAGAAGTTCGCTGCCTGGGAAATGAGCCAGTTGACAAATTGCAATGTTGAGTTCCTTCCTCCCACTTGTTTCCATATTGTTACAGATGACGACGTCTGTCATATACCAATATGTCACATATACCAATAACGTGTACCATATCATATTATACCAGTGCAGAAACAAAACAACAGTCAATGTAATGGCACCATAATCAACTTCACTAAACCTAATAAATCAAGCAAACCCCTTTGCTCTATGGAGGTGACCTACAAATTTTACTTTTATATTTAAGTATATTATCACATTATCAATCAATATCAATCATTGCAAAGCTGAGAGATTACAATTCGGTGGTCAAGCCTGGCAGTCCCTATGTTGTTTCAATGTTCATGAGAATCATTCGAATAATTTCGTCTTTCATCCGACTATTGATCTAGGTTTCTCATATAGATTTTTTGAAATTGAGTTTTCACCGGAAATACACGTTTTCAGGCCCTCTTTTTCACTTTATTTATTTTTATTTACAACTGTGCTGTTTTGCACAACCAGTATATGTTCTCATAATATACAATTTTAAAAATGGCGTTACACGTTAAAGGAGGACACCACTTATTAGCAGGACTCCCGCAGTTAATTGCTACTTAGCCTTTTCACAATTTAATCATAAATAGTATTCAGTTAATAATAGTAATTTTAATTATTTTTTTATGTAATTATTTAGCGTGATTAGATTTGAACTGTATTGAATCTTCATTCATTAACCTAAGTCTCTGCTCCACCTTCTGCTAAGCCGACGATAAGGATTGCCTGGTAAATGTGGAGAACTTAGTTCACGAATCAATGGGTTCGAGTTGTTAAATAATTTTAATTTAAAGCGTTGATACATTTCGTGTATGGTGTCAACAATAAATTGGATTTTTAGGTCCAAGTGAAGTGTGTGATTTGATACAAAAAAATGGAGCTTTAACTAGCGTACGAAGCAATTTTGACTGAAACCGTTGAAGTTTAGCTATAACTGATGGTTTTGATGAACCATAGATTTGACAACCGTACATCCACATTGGCTTAAGTAAAGTTTTATATGACAGCAATTTTAGAGAAATTAGCAAATTTGATCGATGAGATAGAAGGCTATATAGTTGTTTTCGCCTACCATCTAATAATGCTTTACGTTTAATGCTTACATGCTCATTCCATGTAAGCCGTCTGTCTATAGGCCTATGTAGACCGAGATACCGAATTTTGTCGGCTTGAGGTAGAGGAGAGTCATACAAGAAAACTCTCGGACAGGTCTGCCGTCTCAAGGTAAACGTAACGTGTTTTGTTTTGTCCGAATTAATTTTGATTCTCCACTTCGTACTAGGCCCTCTTTACCCCAAAAAAAAACATCTTTTTGCCAATTACTTTGTGTATGTCTGTCAGTGTGAGAACAAGAACGGAATATCTTACACAGATAAAACTTAAAACTTAAGTTAGGTACCACAAGGGAACCCGACGCAAACATTTTCATCAAAACGATCAACCGGAAGTAATAGTTTATTCTTCCAATTTTTCACTTTTTTGCAATTTTCTCAAAAAACGGCTTCTATGATTTTCTTTAAAATCACCCTACACACTACACTTTTTGGGCTCTTAAGAAATGGTTAGCGTCAAGTCTCCTGAAATTCGTGATGGCCTATTCTTTTAGCTTTAAAAACACCCAGTTTTTAAGATTACAATATAAGTATGTATTTTACAATAGAAAGGTACACAGGTGAAGTTTTTTTTGTCTTTAATTTTTATTACGGTACTGTACATTGAGCTGCACAACTTCCTTATTTGATATTAAAATGGCGGTGGGGAATTTTACATTAAGGAGAAGAGGTACCCAGTGATACATTCTCCGTTCAAAACTTCGGGTATTGTCCATTATTCAGACCAAGAGGTCTCTACTCCATTTTTGCTTTAAACGACGCACAGTTGGGAAGTTCCTTGTTGCTAGATCACGGGCTAGTTGGTTTGGATGGTCATTCTAGTCTTTCGTGAAATGTACTATACAAGGACGCGGTTAGCTCTTTAACAGTAGTAATTTTGAAATTGTCGTGAAGGGTTTTATTGCTTACATAAAAAAAGCGCCAGAGCAAGTCTTAAGAATTTTGATTGAAAGGCCTGGATCGACTTTAAATTACTCTCTGCCGCAATTTCAAAGAGCTGGACACCATAAGTCCAGATTGGTCTTAATAGGGATTTGTATATTAAAATCTTGGAGCGGAGGTTCAATCTTGAACGAGGGTTAATTATTAAGCAGAAGAGGTGAAGTTAAAGTTAACAGATAAAGTTAAAGAAAAAATACTTACATTTCTATTTCAAGTATTTTCTCTAAAAAGCTTAATTTAGAGTCAATTAGTGATTTTAAGTATTTTTAAATCCAGCAGAGGTTGATTTTCATTTAGAATCATCCACTCGTGATGAAAATTTGGTTAAATTTTTAATTTTTCATTAAATTGACAAAAAATTTTGAAAACTTGGTTAAATTTTAAATTTTTCATTAAATGATTAAAAATTGGTTAAATTTTTCATTATTTTATATGTACCAAAAAAGTTCCGTGAATGTTCTCGCTAGATTTTTTTTTTGTTTGTTGTTCGGTTACAGAGTATTTTAAAGACATAATATTACGAGGTTTTTACAAAGTAACTTGAGTATTTTAAAGTAGGGTATAATTTAGGAAGAGTACATTTTCATGTATAGGCCTACATTATTATAACGGGCCATTTAATTATTCCCTTGTGCATACGTCATGAGTCTTACCCTAAAAGCTTCCCTAATATTATCATCACCAAAGTGTAACATAACCTAACTTTGTCGGTTTTCAGAGAACAGGACAGAAATCTATGTAAGCAATGTAACATATTACTCTCCAAACTAATTGCACATGATACTTCATGTCCAAACTATTCCTAACTTATCGTGAAGCGGCGTATGATTTTAATTCAAATTTAACTTAAGTAAAATATAACCTAACCTAACCAAACATATTGTGACACTTATCGCTAAACTCCGTTTCGGGATCTAGTTAATTAAATAATTAATACACCAAGTTTAAAATTACAAGTATTTATTACAACTAAGAGATATTTACATAATAAATAATAAACTAATTATAATGAAGTAATACACGGGCTAGTTGGGCTTAAATAATTTACTTAGTACTACTTGCAAACAATTATACAGAATGCACATACACAATAAAACCGAATAACAATAGTTGGCCAATACAATGGCCGGAACGTCGACCTCTTCTAACGTACCGCTAGCACAGCCAATAAACACTCGTCAAAGATCAAACGAATACTAAATGTCCGACCGCACTTGGGGCTCTCTTTATATAGGGTGATTCAAAAAGAGCGCCGGTTTTGATATATCAAATTAAGAGATTTATTTTATTGAAAAACTGAAAATAAATACATCAACAAGTTCATCTTACCTTCCGATTTCATGTATGAAAAATGATGTCATGCATGTGTCCTCCTCTACTGCGCTGGCACGCATCAACTCTGTCTATGAAATTGGATATTACTGCACGACAAGTTTCGACTTCCATTTGCCCGATAACCCGTCGAATTTCCTCCTTCAAGTCATTGATGTTTCGGGGTTTATTGGCATACACCAATGACTTCAGATGACCCCAAAGATGAAAGTCACAAGGCGTCAAGTCACACGACCTTGGTGGCCATTGATGGTCGGAATTACGAGAAATGATGCGATCCTGGAACCGTTCACGGAGCAACAACATTGTTTCTCGTGCAGCAACTGAATTTTATACGGGTGATATTGGAGATCGTACCGAAGAATTCTCCGTACAGAAGAACATCGTAAACCCAATTGTTGAGAACGGCGACGTATTGATTTTGCTGGGCTAACAGCCACACTGTCACGAACCAACGCAACGTTTTGCTCAGTTCGGCCAGAACGACGACGTCCAGAACTTTTAAGGTCGACTGTTGAACCCGTCTCAAAAAACTTTTTCATGAGCCTGCGAACTGTTGATTCATTCGGTGCTTCATTACGTCCTAGATTACCGCGAAGTCGCCTGACAGTAGCCGCATAACTCTCTCCACTCTGGTAAAATGTTTTGACGATTAACACTCGTTGTGCAATAGTAAACTTCTCCATGGTTAGACACAGACTGCGAGAGTACTACACTGCGAACAAGAGAAACTACAACTGAATCGTCAATCGGAATGTTCTCCGAAATAGAAATGAGGTCTAACAATGTTGCCAACCGATAAACAAAAATTTACCAGCCGTTTAAAAACCGGCGCTCTTTTTGAATCACCCGTTATAGGTAGATCAGAGAGATTTCTGGAAAAACAGAGCAATATAATAAAATCAATGCAATAATAAAATACAACAATCCTTTTTATGGCTCTAGAACAATCTGAACTAGTGTAAACAAGTCACAATTGAATAAGAGGTGTTACAGGTAACCAACCGACTCTTTCACAAATAGTTGTACAACAAAGACCCTACCTTACTACACAAGGCCCTTTTTGATATTCTTTTATAAGTAACTCTATTGTTACTTTGTCACTCTATTATTTACTATTTAACATTTTATAAATTTCTAGAAACCTCTCGAACACATTTTCGATATTGTCACAATATTTTATGGTATTAATATAAATTAATTAATTAAGAGGAACCGGAAGAACTTGTACCTGCAATTTTAAATTTAGTATGTATATGATGTTTCTTTCTAAATTACTGGTTGCTGATAGGACTATGCAATTTATTTTGTTTGCAAGCGTACTTACACTTTTAATTTACAATAGACTACAATTTTATGGAAGGATCTTATATCATTTTCATTACTTTTCTTGTTGAGTATTTTATCTTTATTTTTTGTTTAATCCGTTTGATGGTTTTTGAGAATAATTCGAAAAGTACAAAAATATTTAAGAACTGTTTCATCACTTTATACAACTATGCAAGAAGTACATGTCTGCAAAGCTTTATCTTTCTACTTTTCATTAAGGCTATTTTTCTTTATTATAAGGAACTTTGAATCTGAAAAATCATCCATTTCGATAAATTGACCTCAAATTATACGGTAATGGTTTTAGTTGAATGATTTTAACATTGCTTGCATTTACGCTAAGTAACAGTTCCACATTTTCACAAATTATTTTATTCGTGTTTTTTTTTTTAATTCCTAGCCCTTTTACACTTTTTCCTAACCTACGGAAAACAAAATTTACAAACTAAAACGCCTTTTCTTGTACAAGTAATGCAAGAAAAAAGGTACAAAGACATCAGTGTATGTAGATTTCAGTCGATACAGTTACATGAAAAAATTTATTACACAATTTGCGTCATTTACTCATAACCCACCGGGTTGGTCTAGAGGTAAAGTCGTCGCCAAAATCAGCTGTTTAACAGCTGATTTTCGGAGACGAAGGTTCCTGGTTCAAATCCTAGTAAAGGTAGTTACTTTTCTGAATACTAAGACAGTGGTTACCGGTGTACTTTGATGGTTGGGGTTTAATTAACCATACTCTCTCAGGAAGGGTCGGCCTGGGTCTGTATAAGACTACACCTCATTTACACGTCATACACATCATCCTTATCTCATTAGGTCATGGGGTTGCTTATTGTTCTAAATTGAACAGATTGCAACGTACACAAATTAGGAATAAAAAACAAAACAAAATTTACTCATGATTTAACATAAGTTACATTGGTCATTATATACATTAGCAAGAGAAAGTCGTGTGAGTGTTTCACACCAGATTTTTTTTTTTATGTGGTCGCTAATATAACCTCGTTGTTGATGTGACCTTAAATAAACGCTTTATAAAAATAACTTTAAATTTTAACTCCTTTCATTACATTTCATTCAGATTTTAAAACGCCAATGGTAAAACAAATGTATTTTGTAGCAAATAAACAACTAACTGGGTTAACTGTGTTATTTTATACCTACGCATGTCTGCCCAAAATAATATTGTGTACGTTGTTTTATATGACTGACATAGACTTACCACTTTGAACAAGTTGATATTTCTGAATAAACTGAAAATAATTTCAAATTATAAAATAAACTTAATTTCATTGACTATATTTTTATGAATACAGCGATAAATTTCAGTATTTTTACTTTTTCTTGCCTATATGAATATATAGGAAGGAAAGTATTGTTTTCATGTCGATTTTTCGAAATCGAGTTTTCACCGGATCTATACGTTTTCAGACCCCCTGAACCCAAAAAACATGTTTTTAGCGATTGGTCTGTGTGTGTGTCTGTGTGTCTGTGTGTGTGTCTGTGTGTGTGTGAACAGAATATCTCAAGAACGGAACATTGTACGAACTTCAAACTTGAAACTTAAGTTACATACCACTACCGGACCCGACACGAACATTTTCATCAAAATCGGTCAACCGGAAGTAGTAGTTTATTCGTGTAATTTTTTATTTTTTTGCGATTTTCTCAAAAACTGGTCCTACGATTTTTTTTTTTTTTTGAAATCGCCTTTTTTACTAAATGTTTTATGCTCAACAAGATAGGGTATGCGCCATGTTTGCTAAAATTCTTGGTGAGGCTGTTTTCACGTAAAAAAATTGTTTTTTTAAGATTGCGGCTGTAATATGCATTTTAGCGCAAAAGTTTATATGATACAAACCGTAGAAAATTAAAACTCCTACAACTTTTATTTCAACAATTTTTTTGTATACCGCTTAGTTTAGCAGTAATTAGCAATTTTCTGTTTTTTTCTCACGAAAACGTGTGAAAAAATGATTTTTTTAAGATTTCGGTCTTAGTATGCATTTTACGACAAAAGTTTATGTATTAAAATGTATAGTAAATTAAAAGATCTACAACTTTTGTTTAGAGCATTTTTCTCTACAGAGCTTAGTTTAGAGTGAAAGAGTAATTTTCCGTATTTTTAAGCCAAACTGAGGTCGATTTCATTTTGCGTCTTTCACTCATGAGTAAAATTAGGTTATGTTTATCGAGGATAGTATTTTGTTTATTACTAATGTTACATTATATTGTTAATTATTTGCATTGGCAACAGAAAGTTGTGTGAGTGTTTCACACCAGATTTTTATGAATACAACGATGAATTTCAGTATTTTTTATTATTTTTTTTTATTTATTTAACGTCGCATCAACTGCAAGGTCATTAGCGACGAAGTTGGGGTGTAACTGTGCGTAATGAGGATGAAATGATTTTTTGTAACGTATGAAAATATGCCGTTGCTGAGTTGGATTCGAACCCAAGACCGCAATTTCAGTATTATTTTTTTTCTGTTGTAACAGTAAGTGTTTGTTAAAGTTTTATTAATTATAGATGTTAATACTCAAGTGGTATTAAAATTAGAAATCATAAGTTTAATTTATTAAATCTTTTAAACCATTTTAAATCAATGAAGGAAATACATTAGTAATCAATGAACAGTTGGCTTTAAATAACCGTTAAAAGTTTAACTGGTTTTATTGAAATATTAATAATTTTATTGATTACTTTTTAACCCCTAACCCTATGTAAGAATCCTAGTATGAAAATCTAATGGTCACGGGTTTGAATTATAACGGTGTGTTTTAATTTGTTATAATTTCTAGGATTGCCCTTAACAGACAGGTGGAGCGTCAAATTATTTACACTAAATCTGTTCGTTGTAGTGCTAAAATAAATATTCTATTTCTTTTCACATGGTCAGCCAATTAAGGGGAGGCTGTATGATGGTTTTGACTGAAAGTTTGGATTTTGGATTTTTTATTTTTTTCAATAGTTTAGTCCTAGATCAACCACAAAAACATTAAATTACGACAAAAAATTATGTTAATGAAAAAAATTAAGTTTTTATCAGGTTTACCCTAAAAAATTAACATGTCGCCAAGAACAAAATATTCTCCATATTTTTATATTGTTCGTTTTAGTGCAAAAAGAATTTTAGTTTTTTTTAAATATCTGCTTCACTATTTTTTAATATTCTCCTCTGTTGGTGCAGCTTTCTAACCAACTTGTTAAGGCATTGTGCACCGGGGTTTGCACTGTCTTGTGGACCTCTTTGCTATTTCTTCCTTCTTCTTCCCTTTGTTGGCCACTCGTAATTCGTGTCCTGTCGTGTGCGGTTGTGCTTTCGTCGTGGCTCTCTCGGTTGGCGTCTCGAATGGCGCTAGCATTGCTTCCCGTCTCGTTTTAAGGCTTGTTCTTTATTGCTTAAACATTTTGGTCTCTCCGGGCTGCGGATAAAATCAGTGCATTATTGGTTATACAGTGTCTTAAAATTGCTAAACATTCGTGTTTGTATTCGTATAGTACGCGAGAGGGGGGTGGACCCACGCTTCGTTGTGTTCGCGCCAATTCACGCACGTTTTCATACTTCGGCAGCCATTTTTTCTTACAAATCAAATCCATCTTTGTAATTTTGGTTCACACTGCGCAGTTGTTACTATCACATGTAGTAAGTGCGGTCTGCGCCGTCATCAGCTGTCCGCTGTCTCAATCTGATTGGTGGGAATTTTTCATTCATTGAAACGTCAGCTGTTTATTTAATCGAATTGTTATTTACATTTGTTGTTTTATATTATTATTAATATTGCACTAACGTTGTTTATTCGATTTTTTGCACAATTGTTATCTTATCGTTATTTTCTTTTATCCTCTGTCGTTATTCTCGTTTACTGCATTAAATATGGACAATGCTGAGCAAATTTTCAGAAAATGTCGTCAACTAATCCGATCATTGAACACATTAACACACGTTCAATCCATTTCTGCACCCAACGATGCGTTTAAAATTCAGGCTGAACGAATATTCTCAGATTTCCAACCACTGCAAAATGAATTAATTGATTTACTAAATAAGGCATATTCTGAAGACCTTGAAAACCAAATCGCTATCATCCAAACTGACTTTGAAACTAAATATTTTCAAATTATCGCTCATATGGCTAATACTAGTTTAATCGACAACAAACCTAATGTAATTTCGCCAACTACATATCTACCAAAAATAAAAATTCCTAGCTTCGATGGAAATCTGTCTGAGTTTCAAAACTTTATATCCTTATACAATGAACTTGTACATAAATCCGAACAACTGTCCGATATTCAAAAATTGCATTATTTTATATCTAGCTTGCGTGGTGAGGCGTTGCAAATAATATCTCATCTACCTTTGACTTCTGCAAATTACCAATTAGCTTACCAATTAATTAACAACAGGTACGCTAACGACAGGCGTGTCGCTCATATGCATTTTTCGCAAATCAGTAATTTTGATAAATTCGCTAGTCCATCCTATCAAAATTATAAACAGTATGTTAGCATTCATACTTCCGCCGTTGGCGCCCTACAGCTATTAAATATAAACTTAGCGGACTTTCTATTGTTTTCTATGGCATACAACAATTTGGATAATATCACTAAGGAATTATTTGAATCCCAACGCGACGCCACTAAGATTCCAAGTTATTCTGAACTATTAAACTTCGTAACTTCCAGAATGCAATCTTTTGAAATGCTAAATAAAGCGCAAGACATTGGCACTACTATTTCAAACCTCGATCAACCGGACTCAGCTAACCCGGTAACCGATAATTTCAATTCTGTACACAGTCATCGTAGTCCTATTTTGCCGTCTCCTAATTCTGATAATGTACCTTCGTTTTTCGTTAAATCAAACTCAATCAAATGTCTTTCGTGCGAATCTAACCTTCACTCGCTTCACAACTGCAGTGAATTTCTGTCGCAAACTGTCGATAACCGTTACAAAATTATTTCTCGTCTCAAACTCTGTTTCGCCTGTTTTGGACACCATGACCGCCGTAACTGCAACTCAAATAAACGTTGTCGTATCT
The DNA here is from genome assembly GCA_035578175.1 of Catonia carolina. Lineage (NCBI taxonomy): Eukaryota > Metazoa > Arthropoda > Insecta > Hemiptera > Achilidae > Catonia > Catonia carolina. The sequence continues at coordinate 26,708,424 of JAQMRL010000010.1, read as the reverse complement.
GCCAGTCAAAATCGCATAATACGCTGCTACATATCGACCGCAACGCTCAACAATCGAGTTCGCCCACCGCTTCTGTTGTCAACCCGCATAGTTCGCCAACTGCTAGTTCGTCTCATCTTGCCGTACATCCGGATAACGACCCACCATCTACCTGGTGCCTACTTGTGAATTCTTCATCTTCGATTCAAAATACTACTATCGCAACTCCGTCAATCGATTCCTGCGCTACCTGTTCTGCTGATAAGCCGGTAGCTACTAAAAATTCATCGTCTTCGTCAATTGTTGTTAACCAACCCACTGATTATTCACTTTCTTGTCGCCTTGACGGCCAAACCGCGCTGTTAGGCACCGCTATCGTTCACGCAGTCAACTCATCCGGCAAAATTGTTCCACTTCGCGCTGTGATTGACAACGGATCTCAGTCCAGCATTTTAACCTACAACGCCGCTCGTTCTCTTCAACTCGATATCGCGCCTACCACCAAGCGCCTACAAGGCATTTCATCTCAAGTCACCTCCGTCGAAGGTACTACTAACCTTACAATTCTGTCGCCGCAAAATTCTAATTTTCGCCTACCGATTCAGGCTGCTGTCATTCAGAAAATATCAGACCGCCTTCCTAGTACTCGCATTCATAAGTCCGTTGGTGAACAGTTTTCTCAACATCTGCTAGCCGACTTTCGTTTTCGCAGCCCCAATTCAGTAGACCTACTGCTTGGTGCTGACTGCTTCTCAGAAATATTAGATTTCAATAAAACGCCTTTAATTAAAGGCACTCCATCCGCTTTATCCACTGTATTCGGTTATGTATTGTTCGGCAAGTTACCCGACATACAACCACCTAATTCCGCTACAAGTAACGATTCGCTCTTAACATATGTCTTCTCGAACAACGCTACATCCTCGTCAACTGCTACTGCTTCTGACTCCGCATCATCTATTGTAGAAAATCGCACGTTAAATCCAAATTCAACCTCGCCTCAAATTCTCGCCGCTGATCATCAAACTTGTGTCACTGCTAATTCGAAAATTGACCCCGATGTCACCTCAAACCCCGAGCTCAACAAATCTATCGTTTCTGATATTCAATCGCCTAACTGCTTACTTGTTTCACCTGCTTCCAACAACATTTCGAGTCGCCCTGCTGCTTCAACTAATCGTCTTCGTAACACTTCAGTCTCTTCGCCTTCTATTCAATTCGCCGCTTCACCCGAGATCATCGCTGTTGACTCTCGTCTCGCTTCGTCTACCGACTCCGCCAGTATCTCGACCGATCTTGCTGCTGGTATTTCGTCAAATCGTCGCTTCAAGTCTACGCCTCGCTCCAATTCTACGTTGAAGGCTCCCTCCAAGTTGTCTTCAATCAATTTCTCGTCTAATCGCTTCAAGTCCTCGCAGAAGGCTTCCACTGAGTCGCCTCCAATCCACTCTTCGCCAAACCGCTTCGAGTCCTCCTCCATCATCGATACTTCGCAGACAAAACCCGCTACTCTCGCCTTAGTCGATTCTACGGCTAACCAGCTCACTTCGAATCATCGCTTCTCGTCGTCACACACACACTCTGCTGACAAACCGCTACAAATCGCTTCGCCAAAGGGCAATCGGCCCTCCTCAGTCGCTTCATGCTCTACTAACGCTCTTCGCGCGCCTTTAGCCCCTCTTGGCGGGCGGGGCCCCACTCGTCGTATACAATATTCACAACCGGTGAATGATTGTAATTTCAACTCTCATCGTTCGTTCAATGCTTGGTGTAACCTTCGTACATCTCGCTCGGTACTCCAGCTTCAATCACGGATTCACTCTCAACAGGTTTGTGAATTTCGCCGTACCGCAATTCAAGATTCTCGTCATAATTGTTCGCCTACTCGTCACTTTGTTTCGCAACCCGCGTACCAGTTAGCTTTGCCTTTGGGCAACTAACTCTTCTGTTTCACTTCGTTTCCCGCTTACTTCATCTACATTCGTTTTCGTTTCTTCGTTTATTTCTTCGTTCTTCTGTTGTTTTTTTCTCGTTCTTCGTTTTATTTTGCGTCGTTACTGGTTGCCAGCCCTCGCTGGTGATCACATCAAGATACTCCGCTTCCGTTTGCCTCCGCGCAGGCTGTGGAAAATGTCCGTTCGACGTCGGCCGGGTGCACCCGCGCGTGCATCACGCCACATCAAAATGTTCCGTTCTGCTACTTCGTCTTCAGGCTTCGTCTTCTGGCTTCGTCTTCAGGCTTCGTCATCAGGCTTCGTTTCGTCTCCAGGCTTCTTCTTCGCTGCTTCGCTTATTCCCTCCCGTGGGACTTCCACGGCGGGCGGGTTTTCAAGGCTTTTGTTTGTGTGCTAGGCTTCTCGTTCGTTTTGGCTTTTAGTTGCTTCGTTTCCGCGCCCTGCGTTGGTTCAGGGCGGGCGGCCCCGTTATTGTTCGTCGTTTTGGAAATCATTTGTCAATGATTTGGCGGGCGGTTATGTTAAGGCATTGTGCACCGGGGTTTGCACTGTCTTGTGGACCTCTTTGCTATTTCTTCCTTCTTCTTCCCTTTGTTGGCCACTCGTAATTCGTGTCCTGTCGTGTGCGGTTGTGCTTTCGTCGTGGCTCTCTCGGTTGGCGTCTCGAATGGCGCTAGCATTGCTTCCCGTCTCGTTTTAAGGCTTGTTCTTTATTGCTTAAACACAACTGTTGATAGGAAATTAAACTTTTTTGTGTACATTTTGTTTTTATTTGTGCCTTTTCCCGTAAATTTAGATTTCTAACACTTAGGTAAGTTTTTCTCAGAAACCATTTAACGTACCAGCGTGAAATATTTACCAGTTAATTATCATGTGCATGCACATTCACCGACATTGTTTTTACTTCTTCAGGTGCTCAAAAAATTAGTATTTTGCAAAAAACGTAGACAAAAATTGTAAAAATTTAATGTTATTCGTTATTCTTTTAAAAACTTTATGGTCCAACAGATTAAACTGAAAAAGAATATCAGTAGCTAAAATCACCCTACAACACTATAAGTGTGTAAAGTTCTGTTTTCCTATCTTTCACCAATCCTATGACAAATGTACCTAAAAGTAGCAAATTTAACATTGGCGGGATACAAGTACAGTCTTCCCTTAAATGACTAAATCATTTAAAAATAGAAGGGGTAGAGGTGCAAAAGACACTTATCAGAGTTGTTTCCTCTGAAAGTAAGGCATTTCAATATACAGCCAGGCCCTGTGGTGAATGAAGTGAATTTGCAGAGTGAAAAATATGTGCTTTTCAGAGGGCCCGGCATGCTGATCAGTATACTTTTCCACTCAGTGAGGAAGGCAATGGTAAACCACCTCACTCGTTTTACTTAGTAAAACCTCTACAGGTTCAAACCAGCCGTTCGGCTGATGACCTAAACACAATTTCTAGGAAATATAACCATAGAAGTCAAAAGGCGGTTGTATAATTTTGTATTTGTAAAAATACCACTATATACGAAGCAAAGGTGTGTTAGATTTTAGATAGAAATTTCAAATGCTTGGAAGAATTATAGATGAACAATTGGCGCGATTTGGAGTCACAAGATTGGTTTTGTTGTTCTTTAGGTCATCAAAAAACATAACCTTAATTTAATCATGAGTGAAAGACGCAAAATGAAAATTAAAACAAAGTTTCTGCTTAAAAATACGTAAAATCACTCTTTCACGCTAAACTAGGCTCTGTAGAGAAAACTGTTTTTAAACAAAAGTTGTAGGCCTAGATCTTTTAACTTCCTATACATTTGATTATATACACTTTTGTCGTAAAATGGATACTAAGGCCGAAATCTTAAAAAAATAGATTTTTCACACTTTTTCGTGAGAAAAAAACAGAAAATTGCTAATTACCGCTGAACTAAGCGTTACACAAAAAAATGTTTGAAATAAAGTTGTAGGTTTTTAAATTCTCTACAACTTTTATTGTATAAATTTTTGCGCTAAAATGCGTATTAAAGCCGCAATCGTAAAAAAAACAATTTTTTACGTTAAAACAGCCTCTCCAAGAATTTCAGCAGACATGGCGCCTACCCTATCTTAGGACCAGTTTTTGAGAAAATCGCAAAAAAGTGAAAAATTACACGAATAAACTACTACTTCCGGTTGACCGATTTTGATGAAATTGTTCGTGTTGGGTCCCGTGTGGTATGTAACTTTAAGTTTCAAGTTTCAAGTTTGTACGATGTTTCGTTCTTGGGATATTCTGTACACACACGCACACACACACACACACACACACACACCAAACCAATTGCTAAAAACATGTTTTTGGGTTCAAGGGGTCTGAAAACGTGTAGATCCGGTGAAAACTCGATATCGAAAAATCGACATGAAAACAATACTTTCCTTCCTATATATTCATATAGGCAAGAGAAAGTAAAAATGAGTTGACGATACTACTTCGTCAACTCATTTTTACTTTCATTTTTACCATTAGCTCATTTCGTGGTATCTCGGTTCGATGTCGAATTGAATCAAAGACCTTCCGAATTGTAGGCTAGGGCGTTTAACAACACACTTTTGAGTCGGTCATCTGTATCGTGACAATATCTAAAGGAAGTGTTTGTTCGAGAATATTCGAGGAGGACCGAAATTTTTAAAATGTTACCGTAAATAAGAGTGATAGATAAAAAGGGTTTCCAAGAAATAAAGGGTGATTCAAAAAGAGCGCCGGTTTTTAAACGGCTGGTAAATTTTTGTTTATCGGTTGGCAACATTGTTTGATCACATTTCTATTTTGGAGAACATTCCGATTGACGATTCAGTTGTAGTTTCTCTTGTTCGCAGTGTAGTACTCTCGCTGTCTGTGTCTAACCATGGAGAAGTTTACTATTGCGCAACGAGTGTTAATCGTCAAAACATTTTACCAGAGTGGAGAGAGTTATGCGGCTACTGTCAGGCGACTTCGCGGTACTCTAGGACGTAATGAAGCACCGAATGAATCAACAGTTCGCAGGCTCATGAAAATGTTTTTTGAGACGGGTTCAACAGTCGAGCTTAAAAGTTCTGGACGTCGTCGTTCTGGCCAAACTGAGCAGAACGTTGCGTTGGTTCGTGACAGTGTGGCTGTTAGCCCAGCAAAATCAATACGTCGCCGTTCTCAACAATTGGGTTTACGATGTTCTTCTGTACGGAGAATTCTTCAGTACGATCTCCAATATCACCCGTATAAAATTCAGTTGACGCAACATTTGAAAGTGGCAGACCACCAGAAGAGACGACAGTTTGTTGACTGGGTATTGAGAAAACGGCAGGATGATGACACCTTCGCAAACAAAATCATTTTCAGTGATGAGGCGCACTTCCACTTAAACGGTTTTGTTAATAAACAGAACTACCGTATGTGGGGTTTAGAAAACCCTCGCGTGGTTAATGAAAGGGAAGTGTATGCACAGCGAGTGACAGTTTGGTGCGGCTTTTGGTCGGGCGGTGTCATCGGCTCTTACTTTTTTGAAAATCAAGAAGGACAAGCCGTGACAGTAAATGGAGACCGATACCGTACGATGATTAGGGAGTTTTTATGGCGTCATTTGGATGGAATGGACATTGACGAGTTGTGGTTTCAGCAGGATGGTGCCACCTGTCACGCTGCACGAGAAACAATGTTGTTGCTCCGTGAACGGTTCCAGGATCGCATCATTTCTCGTAATTCCGACCATCAATGGCTACCAAGGTCGTGTGACTTGACGCCTTGTGACTTTCCTCTTTGGGGTCATCTGAAGTCATTGGTGTATGCCAATAAACCCCGAAACATCAATGACTTGAAGGAGGAAATTCGACGGGTTATCGGGCAAATGGAAGTCGAAACTTGTCGTGCAGTAATATCCAGTTTCATGGACAGAGTTGATGCGTGCCAGCGCAGCAGAGGAGGACACATGCATGACATCATTTTTCATACATAAAATCGGAAGGAAAGATGAACTTGCTGATGTATTTATTTTCAGTTTTTCAATAAAATAAACCTCTTAATTTGATATATCAAAACCGGCGCTCTTTTTGAATCACCCAATAGTTAGAAATATTATGTACTATAAATGGTTATGTTGTATAGTACATGTATGCCTGCCTATTGTTGTACAGCTATTATGAAAGAGTCGGGTACCTATTTAGATAAATGGCATTTTTCAAACACTGGTAATGCCACAATTGAATTTATAGTTGAAGGGTTGAGGGCACCGTTGTCGCTTGTATTGTAACTGCTGACCGCACACTCGCTCGTTAGTACGCACCGTAGAGAGTCGGGCCACTGTTTTAATAATCGCATCGCCTTTACGCGCACCCGGAAAACAGCATACTGCCCGTTCCCAAGCTTTGTGCAGCTGAGAGGTATGCATTACGTCACTACTACTGTGAGAGATTGCGTTAGTAGTAGTAACGTTTTACTTGTATTATGTTTGTAGTAGTCAAGGGTACTATCCAAACTACATATATTCTGTGTCGCCGTCTACAGTGAATAGTGAAAACAACACCCACGTATCTCACCGCACTAGGCAGCCTACTGCCTAGCGAAGAGCAATGAGATGATTAGTACAGTGTTATGACGTAACAGCAGTCTGGTACTTCGTCTGTCCCCTTCATCCCGCAGCTGTACAAAGTTTAGATACTTTCTTTTTCATACAGTACAACCGGGAAGTTTCATGTGAAGAAATCGCTCCTTGGAAGAAGGCAGCAGTGTAGTGAGTATACCTATCCGTTATTCCTGTCTTTCCCCTTTTACCCCGACTCATCTCGAGTACAATTCACGCTGGAAAAGGAGGTAAGAGGCTGCTTAATTTTGTATTTCTTTACATCGCATTCCAGGTACGTCAATCAAATAAAAAGTGCACAAGACGCGCAGAGAACACGTATCGCATACAGTCCACTGCTCTGGAGAAGGGTCCCGCGGGATCCTTCGTTGAATTCGTTTTTGTCTCCGCTCGGGGACAAACGCACCGCACCACGCACGCAAACGCGGTACCAAACATCTTTTATTCAATCCTAATTTGTTTACAGTTTGTTAAAATTCTATCCAAAAGCCGTCAGAAGGATTTTGTATTTTATTATTATATTGAAAATCTATGTCCTTCTCGAAATCTTAATAGCTCACTTATATAAACGAGTTGGTTTGTTTTGAGTGAATCAGTTTCGATTTGTCTTTGATTCAGTGAGTGAATTGCGCAGTGCGTAACAGTGCGTTACAGAAGGTCAACATTTTTTTTTCCTAATTTGTGTACGTTGCAATCTGTTCAATTCAGAACAATAAGCAACCCCATGACCCAATGAGATGAGGATGATGTGTATCACATGTAAATGAGGTGTAGTCTTGTACAGACCCAGGCCGACTATTCCTGGGAGAGTATGGTTAATTAAACCCCAACCATTAAAGTACACCGGTAACCACTGTCTAATATTCAAATCCGTAAAAAAGTAAACTACCTTTACTAGGATTTGAACCAGGAACCTTCGTCTCTGAAAATCAGCTGACTCAAGGCGACGACTTTACCTCTAGACCAACCCGGTGGCTTAAGGTCAACATTACTGTGAATTATTGTTTAACGTTTAGTATCATTTGTAAGTAGTATATTATTTTAATTTCGAGTTAAGTTAATTTATTTTCATTATTTATTGTAATTATTAATTTAATTGTAGATTTAAGACACTTTTATAATTGTTATTTTTAGTTTGTAATAAATACTTGTAGTTTTAAAACTTTAGTGTGTAAATTATTTGTTTTACCCGGATCCCGATATGAACCTTAAAGAAAAGTATCACAGTATTTTTGTTTTGAGAATTCATTCACCAAATAATGTTTGTTTATATTTTAATCTACCATTTGATTATATTAAAGTGTTATTTTCTGCTTGGTTAGAATTTAGCTATTTACTAATTGTTTTGACCCGGATATTTTTCACAGAACTTAAACATTATTTATTTTGATCATAAATAATTTAAATTTAGCAAGTACTCGATAAACCTTTTTTGAAATTTAAGTTTAAAATCCATTTATTACCAGTTTATGACAGACATTTTAAATTTATTTCCGCAAAGACCAAGTCGTTAAGTTTAGAAAACTACTTGGGTCGATCGATCATTGGTTCACAAAAATAGCACACAGTACTACTTTATGGGAAATGGAACATAGACTAGTTTTATATTTCGCACTGTATAAACAGATCATTGGTACTGCCTTTTTTTATTATCTCGAATAACCGTTGAACATTGAATACGTTAAATAATTCACAAGGATCTTTCTACAGATGTTGGTCGTTTCATTCACTATAACTTTCGATTCCTCGTTTCCTTAGGTTGTTTTCTTTTTTTTTTAAGAAAAACCTCTCGATAAATAACGTTCCTGGTTTATCCTGATTTTTAAAAATAACCTGAATAAAATTCTTACATTTCTCTTTACAACGTTGGTTACTTCAAATTATTTGAAAATGTATTTTGTACTCAATTGTGTAAGTTGTTTCTAATAAGAAGAAACCATTAGTTTTTTTATCCCATTCCCTTATTTATTGTATTTTCTCTCTATCTATCCAAATACATTTATTCAATTAAATGATTAGTCATCATTATTAATCATTATTAATTTAGCCCCACTTCTCTATTCTGTATATACTTCAGACCTACCGACCCTACCCCAGACCCTCATTGCTACCTACGCTAACGACACAGCTATATTAGCCCGAGACCAAAACTCTATACACGCTTCACTAACACTCTAACATCATTCCATTCTCTTACATGAATGGTGTAAAACATGGAAAATGAAACTTAATTCGGCAAAATCCCTTCACTAACTTTCACACTCCGTCATGGTGATTGCCCACCAGTATACATAGACAATGAACCTCTAACAAAAACAGATACGTCAAGTATCTCGGTCTGACTTTTGACAAACGACTAACTTGGAGCACACATATCAAACGTAAACGTTTATTACTGAATTCTCAACTTAAACTTCTATATTCCTACTTCACAAACGATCAAAATTACCAATTGCACAAAAATTACGCACATATTGTTCTCTTTTGAAACCTATATGGACCTACGGGTCTCAAATTTACGGTTCAACCAAACCCTCTAACTTGCAACGAATTCAAGCATTCCTGTCAAAAACATTACGCCTTATAGCAAATACACCTCTTTACGTTAGCAACAAAACCTTACATACAGATTTGAAAACACCACTTGTACAAAATTCCATCGAATACCTCTATAAACGCTTTCACGACAAGTCACACGAACACGTGAACCCCCTGGTGCGTTCACTTTCCACCGTCCATTTACCTGATAATCTCCCTAGACGCCTTAAAAGAGCTGGAGTAGAGACCTGCTAATTTCATATACAAATTTCATTCTTGGGGAGGCACCAATGGGATCCCTACTCCTCTCATGCTTATCATGTCATTTACATTATTATCATAATCATTACATTTGCTTGTTGTAAAATTTTACAGCTGTAAATAAAGAATTAAAGAGAGAGAAAAATCTGGAAATCAATGTTTGTAAGTCAGTAAGCCGTTTTTCATTTCAAAGGCTTTTCTAGCTTGAGCAGTAACTCATAGTAACCATTTTAGCGACTTTTTGAAATTAACAATCGCACTGCTTTTTTGACTCTCAAAGAAATAAGATTTTAAAATTTTGATGCAAGAATGGTAAAAGTTCTCTGCAATTAGTTTGTATGAATTTTAGTCAGTCGAAGTAATGAATGAACATAAATGAACTGATACCACTCAGAATTGTAATATGATGAGATTTTACACAGAATTAGGTTTATTAAATAATTTATCTTTTTGAAATTAACTTAGGGTTTAATAATTACTGGTTAATTCATTAAAATTACTTCACTGAAAAGTACATTGCCCTAAATTAATAATAAAATAACTCCGACTATTAATCCAGAAGAATTGAGATGAAAATTAAATAAGCATGACCCAGATTTGAAATATTAATGATTCATACAATCCGTTCTCGTTTTCGATTAATAAGTCCGGTACAAAAGGGAACGTGTTGAGGCATGGAGGTATGCATAGAGATAAATTTAGGTGAAGGATATCAGAACATGTACTTGTATAACGGGTGCGTAAAAAGTTTGGACCGGTTAATTTTTAGTCAAATAGCTTATCGTAGCAAAAAATAAAAATGCTGAGAATTAGTTTTTTTTTGTTTTTGTTTAACGTCCGACTGTTCTGCAATTACTGCTAATGCAGATGGTGAAAGATGAAATGATATTTTGTAACGTATGAAAATATGCCGTGCTTGAATGCGATTCGAACCCAAGACCGCATGATGAGAGGCGAGCACGTTACCAACTGCGCCAATGCGGCCGGCTGAGAATTAGTTGAGATTCAAAAAATGTACTTTTTAAGTACCCAAAATTTACGTCCAAATTTATGTCACATGATTCCGATGTAAACTTTCAGTAGTAAAACAAAGGTGAACGCCTTTTAACTATATATTTCGCCGTTCTTTAGATATTAGCCTTTGAAGTGTCCAGATCGGGGAAGCAACACTATCATCAACCTTTGTCTACATTTATTATTTGCAGTAAAAAAAATATAAATGATACATCATTTAACATCGTCTTCTTAAGCAAAAACCAATTCTGCAATCCATTTAGTAATATCTTTTTGTTGACAAAATGATAATTTTTATTGCGAATTTTTGAAAATTTTGTTGTTAAAATTCACCATAATGTTGTATTTCTGCATTCCTTGCAAACCATGGTGCCCTTGTTATAGCCCGAAGAACCTTATTTTGGAACCTTTGAATTATCTCTATGTTACTTTAGCTGGTAGTTCCCCAAAGTTGAACGCCGTACAAACAAAGGCAAGACTTGAAAGCCACGAAAACGAATTAGCCATAAATCTTCTTAAATAATGCAGAAGAAGTTAGGCGCCTGAAACGTTAACATGTTTTGGACTTGTCTGAAAGAGTTTAAATGTACATAAAATTATATAGAAAAGTATTCGATATTGTAAAATGTAAATATCTTTGTACATAGTCATTTTCTCTTTTAACATATGAATAATTGATCTAATGAGAGGTACTCAGGATAATGAGGCCTCAACTTGTGATTAATAAATTCAAAAGATTTGTTTATAGTTTATTTTTTTAAAAACTGATTGCAAATAATGTAATTTAATAAAAAAAAATTCACCATAAAAATTATCGTTTAATCAACTAACAAAAAAAGATATTATTAAACGGATTGCAGAATTCGTTTTTGCGTAAGAAGACGATGTTAAATGATGTATAATTTATGTTTTTTTTTTTACTGCAAATAATTAATGTCGACGGACGTTGTAAATAACGTTATTTCCCCGATCTGGACATTTCAATGGCTAATAAACTTTACAGGTAATAAAAAGTACGTGCCGTAGTCCTGTATAATCAAACAGTGCGATAAGCTAATTTTTAAACATGAAAGTAAAACTGTTTGAATTTTCTTTTTTTGGACGCATACGTCGCAAATGTAATAAACTATTACTTTATGTGTACAGTAGAATCTCAGTAGTTCGGCCTGTTCGGGACCGAGAGGGTGCCGGATTACTGGATGTGTTAAAATTTTGCAACTAAAAATTATCAATTTAAACAAAAAATGAATATGCATTGATTTCTATGTGATTTTAAATTAAATAAACTAATTAAATAGGTTTACTCAGTACTTCTGTAGTCATTGTACTGAACATAATTATCAGCTATTGCAATCGCCTAGTGCGGTGTGGGGGTGCTCGTGTTCTGAGAATTACGTTTTGTTGTCAATTCAACATGAAGTATAGATTATGGCCCAATTCTGGGTTTTGGATAAAAGGCCAAAAATTACTCCATTTAACAATAATCAAGGTCTAATTATTAACTTCTTTAATTAAATCCTAAACATACAAGTTATATTAAATCCGCCGTAATTAGGTCGAGTTGATTTCCCTAATTCAATTTAAATCTTTTACCAAAATCTGTCCTGGGTGAGGTTTCATACTTTTAGGCCTGATATTTTAAGGGACGGATTACTGGAGGTGCCGGACTACTGCACGGCCGGACTACCGAGATTTTACTGTATTAGATGTTATAGATGGAGTACAATTTTTAAGCGTAAAGGGTTAAGTAAACGTTAAAATAGGTATAAGTTTCAAGTCAACAGGAGCAGTAAGAGAGAGAAATTGCTCGACTGGTGGGAGTGCCGAGGTGAGAAAGTGGCGAAGTACACAGCTAACTTCCACCCGCCTAAATTTATCGTGCTTATTATAGTCGTAATAGGCCTGCAAAAAAATGCAATGTATTCTTAACAGCCCTGTAAAAGTTATGATGAAAGGATCACAATGGTGTCTGAGGAACCAGCATGGATTCTCACGATCTGTGCGGAAAAACCCGTGAAAATCACCAGCGATCCTCACGGCTTGTTTTGACGAAACACCTGAGGATCACATATGCATCTTGCAACAGCCAACCTGTTAAAAAGTACATTTTTACTTTCTCTTGCCTATATGAATATATAGGAGGGAAAGTATTTTTTTCATGTCGATTTTTAGAAATCGAGTTTTCACCGGATCTACACGTTTTCAGACCCCCTGAACCCAAAAAAAACATGTTTCTAGCAATTGGTCTGTGTATGTGTGTCTGTGTGAGTGTAAACAGAATATCTCAAGAACGAAACATCGTACGAACTTGAAACTTGGAACTTAAGTTAGGTACCACTAGAGGACCCGACACGAACATTTTCATCAAAATCGGTCAACTGGAAGTTTATTCGTGTAATTTTTCACTTTTTTGCAATTTTCTCAAAAACTGGTCTAGGATATTTTTTTAAATCGCCTCATTTACTACATTTGTTATGCTCTACAAGATAGGGTAGGCGCCATGTCTGCTGAAATTCTAGGAGAGGCTGTTTTTAAGTAAAAAAATTGTTTTTTTCAGATTGCGACTTTAATATTATGCACTTAAAGCGCCAAAATGTCATCATCATCTTCACTTCCAAGGATTAGGTTACATGAACCTGTTCCGGTACCCATCTCCCTCTCGGCCTCCCTACATCGCCAAAATGTATATAACAAAAAAATGTAGAGAATTTAAAATCCCACAACTTTTATTTCAAACATTTTTTGTATAACGCTTAGTTTATCGGTAATTAGCGATTTTCTGTTTTTTTATCGCGAAATCGTGTAAAAAATCGATTTTTTGAGATTTCAGCCTTAGTATGCATTTTATGACAAAAAAGTATAATCAAATTTATAGGAAAATAAAAGATCTTCAACTTTTATTTAGAGCATTTTCTCTACAGAGCCTAGTTTAGCGTGTAAGAGTGATTATCCGTATTTTTAAGCCAAACTGAGGTCGATTTTCATATTGCGTCTTTCACTCATGATTAAAATAAGGTTATGTTTTTTGAGGTTAGTTTATTTCTAATGTTATATTACTAATTTTAGCTTACATTGGTCATTATTTGCATTGGCAAGAGAAAGTTGTGTGAGTGATTCACACCAGATTTTTTCTATGTCTACTGACTCTCATTGGTTATTCTTTGCTATAAGTAGCTATTTGACTAAAAATTAACTAATTCCAGATTTTTACACACCCGGTACTGGGTACATGTATACGTTAATTCGTGTTTGTAAACTTAATACGCTTGCAAAAGCGGGTGGGTTAAACATTGTGAATGTGTGTTGTGTCCTTTCATTTTAAATAAAGGTTTATAATGAACAAAATGTACCCCGTTTAAATTAACAGGGAGAGAATTAATATTAGACCTAATGTGGGACATAAACACATTTAATAGGATTATGAAGCATCGTTCTGTGCCACAACTCGCCATTTTATCTCCTTCTACCTCACTCACAAACTCTCTCTCTCTCTTTCTCTCTCTCTTTCTCTCTCTCTCTCTCTCTCTCTCTCTCTCTCTCTTTCACTCACTCACTCTCACTCTCTCTCTTTCATTATATTTTATTGCCTATAATGACGTCACAAAATGAAATAATCTCATAAAGTAATAGCGTTTTGATAAGCTGTATTGTTATTTAGGTCACGATATACTTTTGCCTATTAACAACATCTGTAATAAAATTGGTGAAGAATTATAGGTTTCTACGTCAATGATCAAATTTAATAGAGCCTATTATTTACCTAGTGTCATTTTGCTTATTTCCTACACTGTCATTCATATTCTTTACTAATCCTAAAATAATTTTGTTATTTTTTTATTTTATTAGCAACACACACAACTGGTTGCAAAAAAAAGTTAATAGGATGATGATGAAATAAGATGAAACGCACTTTAAGACTTACTGGAAATCACCTCTCAACAGTGACTTCTTCTGTATCTATACTAATAATATAAAAAAATCTGGTGTGAAACACTCACACAACTTTCCCTAGCCAATGCAAATAATTTAAACAATATAACCTAACATTATTAATAAAACATTAAAAAAAACAAAAAACTAACTTTAATGACATAACCTAATTTTAATCATGAGTGAAAGACGCAAAATGAAAATCGACCTCAGTTTAGCTTAAAAATACGGAAAATCACTCTTTCACGCTAAACTAGACTCTGTAGAGAAAAATCCTCTAAATAAAAGTTGTAGATCTCTTAATTTTCTATAAATTTGACTATATACACTTTCGTCATAAAATGCATACTAAGGCCGAAATCTTAAAAAAATCGATTTTTTACACGTTCTCGTGAGAAAAAAACAGAAAATTGCTAATTACCGCTAAACTAAGCGTTATACAAAAATGTTTGAATTAAAAGTTGTAGAATTTTTAATTCTCTACAACTTTTGTTATAAAAACTTTTGAGCTAAAATAATACATAGTGTAGGAATCGGAAACCGAATTTGCTGGTTTTCCCGCCGGTGAGATTCAGATGGCACGTGAGCTCGCAACAGCTGAATAACGGTCGACGCAAGAAGAAGAAACCAGTGTGTGTAAAAGTGTCGAGTGACGAGAGACTGTTTTCTTATGTTGTATTCTTTTTATTCTGATGTAATAATGTTCATTTTCATGTTTAAATAATAATTTGTTAAATTGACGTGTGACGAGTTTTATTTTCATCCATTCAAATCCCACAAATTGGGGGCCCGTCCGGGATGAACTGAGTAACGAGTTTCGACACAAAACACACGACGCAATTTAGGACGCCATTTTTACGACGCTTACAACGAACCATCTTCTTTGCTGTTGCTTACGACGCTGACGACGAAACGACGTGCAGTTTTGTGAATCGACGACGTTTGGATCTAAGACGAGGATTCATTTGATTAACAAAACGTGCTTTTTGGATTTTGGGCATTTTGGCTGCAGCATTTTTGGTGGTACAAGTGACGACGAGAGGTATAAATTGTGACGACGACGAGGGATTTTGGATGTGGTGAGAAAAGGACGAAGGCTCATCAGAAAAATAAAGGAAACGACGAAAAGGTATCGACAACCTAACCTATAAACCGGTGCGACGAAAAGAAGATTACACAGTTACCGACGGTCGATAAAACTGGAAACTACTTTACCGACTTTTGAATAAAACGACGAGATGGCGACACTAGGTGACATAACCTCAATTCTGAACAACATAAACAACTCACCAACGAAAGCAATCAAGGTTTTACATCACCTTATTTTTGGGACAATTCCAACTGACAGGAAAAATAGAAAACGACTGCGGGAGTTTACAGGATTCGAGTTTACAGCAGGTTCGATTGAGGAAGAACAGCAAAAGAAATTTATGGAGGAGACGTTTTCGGTGTCGGAGTTGTGTGTTGTGATAGGAATTTTGTGTGTTGACGCTGGCACTAAAGGGGAGATGATTGATGACATTTGTTATTACCTGACAAATTTGGACGCACTTCAAGCAAAAATAAACGACGATATCAAACAGGAAGAAGAAGACGACGAAGAAGAGGAGGATGATGAGGACGATAAAAAGAAAATGAAGATAAAAAAGGACGAGAAGAAAGGCAACAGTTCTGATGAGGAGCAGGACAAAGATGTGTCGGAGGAAATAAGGCGAAATTTGGCTGCGAAGGAGTTACAAAATAGGAGGTATGAAGAGCAGCATAAATTTTCGTTGACGTTTCGTGACATAGAGGGCGCTTTGAAAACATTCAATGGCAAGGACGGATAACCGGTGAAGAAGTGGATCACTGATTTCGAAGAAACAGCAGTCTTGATGGGATGGAGTGAGCTGCAAAAGTTTGTGTTTGCAAAAAAATCACTTGAAGGTTTGGCTAAGCTTTTTGTTCAAGGTGAGCGAGGATTGACGTCTTGGTCAGCTTTGAAGAAAGCACTGAGGGACGAGTTCGATACAGCGACGAGCAGTGTGGAAATTCATAAGCTGCTAACTCAACGACGGAAGAAGCAGGACGAATCCTTCCAGGAATATTTCCTAGTGATGAAGGAGATAGCCAGCCGTGGTGACATTGAATTAGTTTCAGTGTTTCAATATGTGATTGATGGTATCGACGACGAGACAGGAGCAAAACTTCTTTTGTACGGGGCGACGAGTTCTAGGGAGTTCAAGGACAAGATGAAGAGCTACGAGTTGGCAGTGAAGTCGATGCCAAAGAAGAGCTCCAAGAACTCTAACAACGGCAATTCGCAAGGAGGTTCCAAGCACAACAGCGAGAAGGATGGAAGACGCAACGACGGTGCAAGGAAGAAGGACAGAAGCGGCGAAGGAGAAAAGAAGTGCTATAATTGTGGTGATGCTGGACATAATTCGAGGAACTGTATGCACAAGGACAAGGGTAGAAGATGCTTCAACTGTAACGACTTTGGGCACATCTCCAGTGAGTGCACAAAAGAGTGGAAGCGAGACAGAAGAGGTACTGCAAGGGATGGTTCAAACATGCACAACCTGGCGACTTCGAATAGCAACCTGAAATTCAAGGAAGTCAAGCTGTGCGATCAGGAAATCAACGCCCTTATTGACTGTGGAAGTCACTACAACCTTTTGAGACAGAATATATACGAGACGATGGAAGCTCCAGGATTGCGAGAGACGAGTGTTGTTCTGTCAGGGTTCGGAGGAAGCAAGGTGTCTCCTCAAGGTTATTTCCAAACAGTCATTGAGGTCGATGAGGATGAGTTTGTGACGAACGTCTATGTAGTGTCTGGAGATGCTATGAAGATAGACATGGTGATAGGTAACGATCTTCTGGACCAGGGTGAGGTCATCTTGAGCAAGAAGGGAGTAACCATCAGGAAACAGGAAGTATCGATCATGTGCATCCAAGTAACCAATGAACCAGAGTTGGACATCGAGAATTGTGTTGACAAAGAGACGAAGAAGCAGGTAGAAGACCTAGTGGAAGGTTATGTTCCAGAAAAAACGAAGTCAACTGACGTGAAGATGAGGATCGCAGTGAAGGAAGAGCAACCAACGTTTTGCAAACCTAGACGACTATCACCAAAGGAGAAGAAGGTCGTTGATGATCAAGTCGAGGAGTGGCTAGAGAAGGATGTCATCGAACCAAGTTCGTCGGAGTATTCGAGTCAGGTGGTAGTGGTCAAAAAGAAGAACGGTGCACATCGAGTTTGCGTGGACTATCGAAGAGTAAATCGAATAGTGGTCAAGGATCGCTATCCTATGCCGCTGATCGAGGATGTCTTGGACAAACTACAGGATGCAGCTGTATTTTGTACATTGGACCTCAAGGATGGATTCTTTCACGTAGAAGTTGAAGAGGACAGCCGACGATACCTGGCTTTTGTGACGCACACGGGACAGTACCAGTTCAAACGAGTACCTTTCGGATTTACCAATTCACCTGCAGTGTTCCAACGTTATATCAACGCCGTGTTCTGGGTGTTGATCAGGGAGAACCTGGTGTTCATCTATATGGACGACCTAATCATCCCAGCGAAGAACTTTTTTGAAGCGATTCAACGATTGGAACGTGTCTTGGGGATAGCTGCAGAGTACGGGTTAGAAATCAACTTTGCGAAGTGCCAATTCCTGAAGACGAAGGTACAGTTCCTGGGATACACTATCCAAGGTGGACAGATCCAACCATCTGAAGAGAAGGTTCTAGCCGTTCGTGACTTTCCAGAGCCGAAGACGATTGCAGCGGTGCAGAGCTTTTTGGGACTGGCAAGCTACTTCAGGAAGTTCATTCCAAACTTCTCTGTCGTGGCTAAACCGCTGAGTGACCTGTTGAGAGGAAAACCTGAGTTCAAATTTGACGATGAGCAGCGACGTGCATTTAACGAGCTCAAGGATATCCTTTCTTCAGAACCAGTTTTGAGAATTTACAACCCGAAATTTGAGACGGAGCTTCACACCGACGCCAGCAAGTATGGATATGGAGCAGTGTTGTTGCAGAAGTGTCCAGACGACGAGAAGCTACATCCGGTCTCATATATGAGCAAAAAGACGACCGTTCAGGAAGAAAAATACAGCAGTTACGAGCTGGAGATCTTGGCTGTAGTAAAAGCACTGAAGAAGTACAGAGTGTACTTGCTTGGACTGGCATTCAAGATCGTAACTGACTGTGAGGCGTTCCAAAAGACGATGCAGAAGACAGACCTAGCAGCGCGTGTGGCCAGATGGGCGATGAGCTTGGAAGAGTTTGACTATACCATCCAACACCGAGCTGGTAGCAGAATGAAACACGTCGACGCTCTAAGCAGATGTTTAGCAGTGATGTTTGGCTTCCCTGATGGTCTAACATCGAGGATCAAGATCGCACAGGAAAAAGATGACGGACTGGTAGCGATTAAAAAGATCTTGGAAGAGAAACCATACGAGGACTTCATAGTGAGAGATGGACTTCTGTTCAAATTTGTCGACGGTCAGGAGGTCTTGGTGGTTCCACGAGCGATGCACCAGGAGATCATCCGAGCGGCACACGAGAGAGGACACTATGCTGTCAAGAGGACGGAAGAAGACGTGAAGCAGGAATACTACATTCCTGACCTGGCCAACAAGGTGAAACGAGTGATCGCCAACTGTGTGAAATGTCTGGTGGTAAACAGGAAGGTGGGCAAGAAGGAAGGCCTTCTTCACCCTCTGTTCAAGGAGAGTGAACCGTTGCACACCTACCACATGGATCACATTGGACCACTCGCATCTACCAACAAGGGGTATAACCACATCCTTTGTGTAGTTGACGCCTTCACGAAGTTTGTCTGGTTATATCCAGTGAAAACGACGAAAACGGCTGAGACGATTGGAAAGATGGAATTGCAAAAGACGAACTTTGGAAACCCGGTGCAAGTGATCACCGACAAGGGGACATCGTTCACTTCCCGAGAGTTTGAGGACTACTGTGAAGCAGAAGGCATCAAACACATCGCGGTGACGACAGGACTACCCAGAGCAAATGGTCAAGTTGAAAGAGTCAACGCAACTGTTGGAACGATCATCTCCAAGCTGAGCATCGACGACCCGACGAAGTGGTACAAGGTGGTACCTGCCGTGCAACGAGCGATCAACTCCGCGTTCCAGAGGAGCATCGGAAGATCACCGTTTGAATTGTTGATGGGAACCAAGATGCGCAACAAGGACGATCTTCACATCGTCGAACTCATCGAAGAAGAGTTGCTTACCTCATTCGACGAGAAACGTGACCAGATGAGAGAAGATGCCAAGTTGCAGATCCAGAAGGTGCAAGCTGAAAATCGGAGCAACTTCAATCGACGACGAAAGGAAGCTGCAAAGTATAAGGTCGGTGATCTGGTTGCCATCAAACGCACCCAGCTGGGACCGAACCTTAAGTTGAAGACAAAGTAATTAGGACCATACCGAGTGATGAAGGCCAAGCTGAATAACACCTACGATGTCTACAAGGAAGGCGAAGACCAAGATGGACCACGGCTGACAAGTACTTGTGCTGAGTACATGAAGCCCTGGCTGGACGGGTATTCCTCATCCGAGTCGGATGAACTTCAGGACGGCCGAGTGTAGGAATCGGAAACCGAATTTGCTGGTTTTCCCGCCGGTGAGATTCAGATGGCACGTGAGCTCGCAACAGCTGGATAACGGTCGACGCAAGAAGAAGAAACCAGTGTGTGTAAAAGTGTCGAGTGACGAGAGACTGTTTTCTTATGTTGTATTCTTTTTATTCTGATGTAATAATGTTCATTTTCATGTTTAAATAATAATTTGTTAAATTGACGTGTGACGAGTTTTATTTTCATCCATTCAAATCCCACAATATTAAAGCCGAAATCTTAGAAAAAGTATTTTTTTACGTAAAAACAGCCTCACCGAGAATTTCAGCAAACATGGCGCCTACCCTATCTTGTAGAGCATAAAAAGATTAGTAAATGAGGCGATTTGCTACGATTACTATGATTGTAAAAAATCGTAGGACACGTTTTTGAGAAAATCGCAAAAAAGTGAAAAATTACACGAATAAACTACTACTTCCGGTTGACCGATTTTGATGAAAATGTTCGTGTCGGGTCCGGTAGTGATATATAACTTAAGTTTCAAGTTCACACACACACACACACACACACACACACACACACACACAGACCAATCGCTAAAAACATGTTTTTTTGGGTTCAGGGGGTCTGAAAACGTGTAGATCCGGTGAAAACTAGATTTCAAAAAATCGACATGAAAACAATACTTTCCTTCATATATATTCATACAGGCAAGAGAAAAAGAGAAAGTAATAACCGATGTTTAATCATGAGTAAACAATGTAAAATTCAAAACGTAACCTAATTTTCATCATGATTAAATGACGCAGAATAAAAATCAAATTCTATGACTAAAACAATACAAAGAATCACTAATTGTCTCTAAATTAGGCTCTGTAGATAAAAATGCTTTCAATAAAAGTTGTAGATTTTTTAATTTCATATAGCGTTACTAACGGGTATTTTATTAAGGATGCAACCCTAATTAAAAGAAGATAGATGTAATACATCGGTAAATAGTGTGGTGACAGCAGTCATTTCGTTATGTTGTGTCAGCAATGGGTTTTTCCAAGGAAGAACGCGTGTTTATTGTAAAGACTTACATAGCGAGTAAATCTTACAAATGTGTGCAAGATAAGTTTCAGTTGAAATTTCCCCGTTCTGCCGTTCCGAATAAATCGTCAATATTGCTTTTGATAAATAAATTCCATAGAACTGGGAGTGTAGACCTACTCGATGAGAAACCACCTCGCCAGCCAACAAAGTTAAACGCGGAAGTTCTCGAAGATTTGAAAAATCGTTTGACTCAATCACCTAAAATACGCTTAGAAGATTATCATCGCAAGCTGGGCTTCCGTAGCTCTGAAATGTTAATGTTAGCCCAGCTTGCGATGATAATCTTCTAAGCGATTTTTTAGGTGATTGAGTCAAACGTTTTTTCTACAGCAAAAATGTAGCCTATGTAATAAAAGTTGTAGAAAATTTAAAATACTAAAACTTTTGTTTTAACATTTTTTTGTATAACGCTTAGTTTAGCGGTAATTAGCAATTTTTTGTTTTTTCTCACGAAAACGTGTAAAAAATCGATTTGTTTTTAAGATTTCAGCCTTATTTGGCCTATGCATTTTACGATAAAAGTGCATATAGTTAAATTTATAGAAAATTAAAAGATCCACAAGTTTTATTTTAAGCATTTTTCTTTACAGAGGCTAGTTTAGCGTGAGAGTGATTTTCCGTATTTTTAAGCCAAACTGAGGTTGATTTTCATTTTGCATATTTTGCTTATTATTAAAATTAGGTTATGTTAATTGAGGTTAGTTTTTTTCTTTGTTTCTAATGTTTTATTACTAATGTTAGGTTATATTATTAATTATTTGCATTGGCAAGAGAAAGTTGTGTGAGTGTTTCACACCAGATTTTTTTTACTATAGAATCTGGTACCAAGAAATACAATTTAGATTCACCATATATGCCAATTTTTATATCGTTAATTTTTACTTTCTCTTGCCTATATAAATATTTAGGAAGGAAAGTATTGTTTTCATGTCGATTTTTCGAAATCGAGTTTTCACCGGATCTATACGTTTTCAGACCCCCTGAACCCAAAAAACATGTTTTTAGCGATTGGTCTGTGCGTGTGCGTGTGCGTGTTTGTGTGTGTGTGTGTGTGTGTGTGTGCGTGCGCGCGTGTGTGTGTGTGTGTGTGTGTGTGTGTGTGTGCAAAATATCTCAAGAACGGAACGTTGTACGAACTTGAAACTTGAAACTTAAGTTACACACCCTTACCGGACCCGACACGAACATTTTCATCAAAATCGGTCAACCGGAAGTAGTAGTTTATTCGTGTAATTTTTCACTTTTTTGTGATTTTCTCAAAAACTGGTCCTACGATTTTTTTTTAAATCGCCTGGTTTACTCAATTTTTTATTCTCTACAAGATAGGGTAGGTGTCATGTGTGCTGAAATTCTTGGTGAGGCTGTATTCACGTAAAAACAAAGTTTTCTTAAGATTTCGGCTTTAATATGCAATTCAGCGAAAAACTTTATATAATAAAAATTGTAGAGAATTTAAAAACCTACAACTTTCATTTCAAACATTTTTTTGTGTAACGCTTAGTTTAGTGGTAATTAGCAATTTTCTGTTTTTTTTCTCACGAAAAAGTGAGAAAAATCGATTTTTTTAAGATTTCGGCCTTAGTATGCATTTTATAATAAAAGTGTATGTAATCGAATTTATATAAAATTAAAAGATCTGCAACTTTTATTTAGAACATTTTTCTCTACAGAGCATAGTTTAGCGTGAAAGAGTGATTTTCTGTATTTTTAAGCCAAACTGAGGTTGATTTTCATTTTGCGTCTTTCACTCATGATTAAAATTAGGTTATGTTTATTGAGGTTAGTTTTTTGTTTATTTCTAATGTTTTATTACTAATATTAGGTTTATTGTTAATTATTTATATTGGCAAGAGAAAGTTGTGTGAGCGTTTCACACCAGATTTTTCTAAAAGGATTTATTATTTATATAAAATTTTAATGATTTGACAATTCACAAATCAGAACCATCTGGTTTGGTTTTGTTATCTTTTTTAACAATAAATACATACTCGTAAAAATTGTATCACGAATTTGACAAATATTTATTTATACAAATATGTTATTCGTAGGCTTAAACAACGGAAATGGAAAATTTATTACCAGAAAATAAAATATGATTTCATTTTATTTTATTGAATATGGCAGAACACTTTTCCTTTCCTTTATACTCATAGTATGAAACGTATTCTGCCTGCAAAGTATAATGGACTTTGACGGGTTCAATTTTAAAAGCATCAATGTAGTGTAACTGACAAGTCCCATAAATTAAGTAGCTTAGGCGCAGACCAATTTCATACCCTATTCTAATAGAGCCATACCTCATATTAAACTCCAACCCCAAAACCCCACGACCGCCTCTTTAATATCAGTTAACAAAATAATACCCTTAATAACGAAAAATTAAATTTAAAAATACAATACCCTGCAGTACATTTATTAGACAAGTAATTCAGGGTGACATTTTCTTTTTAAAAAAAATATTTAATTAAAAATTTCATTGTTGATGTTATTTTACATCAGCACGTTGACTGTCACATAATTGAGTTAAAATTTAATTAAGCCCAATACGAGTGTTGTTTTCAAACAAAATTATTATTAATATACAATAATAACTTAATAAGTCCGAAACAGGCAGATGGACTGTCAAATTACTTGCAATCAACCTGTTAGATCCAAGGCTAAAAAAAAATTTGTTCTGTATCTTCTTCTTGATCGATCAATTACAGGTTATGCTTGATTTAACGAACTATCCTTGAAAATAAATAAAACGGTTTGAAAATTACAAAACTCTAAGTAATTTTAACTTTTGCGAAGAAATATTACCAATACCAATATATGTTTTTTTTAAATCAATGTGATGCAATTAAATAACTGTAATTTAAAAATAAAATCGTCATTATTTTTTACTTATTCAGTAGTACAGTATTAGTGCAAAATAGCGTACGAAATAAAATCAGTGTTTTAGCCGGCGATTTATATTATTTTATTTTACGACGCTTTGCAGCACTTATTCAAAGGTACAGTTTTATGAAAGTTATGATAAGAAAAAGGCTATAAACAAATTCAACGTTTACTTTAACACATTATAGAAACATAAGTGACCGATTGTGTTATAACTGAATTACTTTCAATTTAACGGACTTTAGCAATAATTATCATTAGTATACCCCAAGTCCGTTAAATTGAGCATTGAATCACAACACCATTTAAAAATAAAAGAGCATAAATATGGTGGCGCATATCGTAGACATAGTTGTAAAACAACTTAACTGTCATTTTTACAATTTTACAAGAGACACTAAAAATTTTATTATTACATTCTAGCCAAAGATAGACTTTTAAAACTTTTATTTAATTGTAAGACACATATAAAAATTTTATTCAAAACATTTATTTTGTATTTATATTAAAAATTTGGTTTTAGAAACTCCTTGGAATGAACTGGAAGGCTAGTCTTAGAAAAGTAGAGAAATTTGAGAGAATGTTTCTCCGGTAGATAATGGGTCCGACGATAGCAGAAGGACAAAATAGGTTGCAAGGATGAGAAGTACTGTTCAAGGAAAATTATTGAAAACGATTAGAAAAAGAGGACTTACTTTTTACGGGGACCTTTAGCATATACGAGGCGTGTTCAGAAAGTAAGTACCGTTTAAAAAAAAACAAGTAAAACAATTTTTTTTCAACACAATTTTATTTCTACATGAAAACCCAAACCTTAAACTATTTTTCGACATAGTTTCCACCGATGTTCAAACACTTGTCGTAGCGGGTGATCAATTTTTCTATACCCTCTTCGTAGAAGGTTCCCGCCAACGAATGTAGCCACGACTCCACGGCAGTTTTCACTTCATTGTCGGTTTCAAAGCGTTGGCCGCCTAGCTCGCACTTCATGTGCAGGAACAAGTGGTAATCAGACGGTGCCAAGTCCGGGCTATAGGGTGGGTGATCGAACTGCTCCCAACGAAATTGTCGAACCAATGTTTGAGTGTCACCAGCGGTATGGGGCCGAACATTGTCATGGAGCAACACAATTCCGTTACTGAGCATTCCTCTCCGTTTGTTTTGAATTTCCCGCCTTAGTTTTCTTAAGATTTTGCAATACCTTGCCGGATTAATGGTTTCACCTCTTGGGAGAAAATCAATCAGCAAAACACCTTCCCGATCCCAAAAGACAGTGCACATGATTTTTTGTGCAGACATTGTCGTCTTGAATTTTTGTTTCTTTGGGGATTGCGTGTGTCGCCACTCCATTGACTGCTGTTTAGATTCCGGTGTGACATGACGGACCCAAGTTTCATCACCTGTCACAATTTTGTTTAAAAAATCCTCACCATCATCACTGTACCGTGTGAGAAAAGTCAAAGTACTTCCGAATCTCTTGGTTTTGTGCACGTCAGTGGCGGGAACCTTCTACGAAGAGGGTATAGACAAATTGATCACCCGCTACGATAAGTGTTTGAACATCGGTGGAAACTATGTCGAAAAATAGTTTAAGGTTTGGGCTTTCATGTAGAAATAAAATTGTGTTGAAAAAAAATTGTTTTACTTTTTTTTTAAAAAACGGTAGGCTACTTACTTTCTGAACACGCCTCGTATAAGATGACAAACGATTGATAAAATAAACTTTTAGGACACTAAATAAAAAAATAGACCTAACAAGCCGGAAAAACGGTTCAAAGAAGTCAGAAAGTATATTGAGAAAACCAGAATAAATCGAAATATTTAATGATTGGAACCAAATTCAGACAAAAAATTACTATCTTTAAGTGCCTCAATGAAGAGTAAAAATAAAATACTGAGTGAACAGAGGAAAGGAGAAAGCTACAATACTGAGAATGTGGGGTGCAAAAAGAGCTTCCAGAAAAGTCTAAAGTCACGTCACGCAACTTCAACTGCAACGGTCATTAGCGACGACGTTGGGGTGTAACTGTGGAGGATGAAATGATTTTTTGTAACTTATGAAAATATGCCGTACCTGATTCGAACTCAGGACCGCATGATGAGAGGCGAGCACGTTACCAACTAGCCAAAGCGGCCGGCATTTCTAATAATAATAAAACATTTATTATTACTACTATTTAGTAGGCCCTACTATTAGTACTATTAATTTGTAAGAGCAAAAAAATCAACACATTTGTTTATCGGACAAGATTAATTAATGAAATTCGCTAAAAATATAAAATTTGTGAGGATATTTTTTTGTAACTAATGATAAACATTCACGTTAAAGTTCAACGCTCAACAAAACTTTTAGATGACGTCAACAACACTAGAAATATAATAAATAAAAAATACAAGCAACTAAAATAAATAAGTTGAACTTTATTGTCAAACGCCAATCAACGTTTTCATTCACATCTAAACTCAACGACAGTGCAATCAGGGCTTTCATTCAAAATCCCACTGACGGCTTATGTTTCTACAAAACCTATAAGCCGACTTCTAATGACATACAACGCTCGTAGATCTATCTACTCTTATACATGTGTGTGTGTGTGTGTGTGTGTGTGTGTGTAATAATCAATGGGACAAACCCCAGCCTAGCCTACGATAACCGTCATTATTATTAACATGAGAATTACGCTATAGATTTTACAATATACAGATAATTATTTTCTTCAATGTTATTAGCGATCAGAACTAGAGTAGTAATTTTCTGCTGGATAGCTACAAGATTAGAGACACCTGTAACCGGGAGAAGAAGAAGACTATTATTAATTTTTAAAATGCTTTTTTCACGTTCGTACACACGCACAGATTACTCACCAAAAACATATTTTTTAGCTTCAGGAGAATCGTAAACGTTATTTTTGATGAAAACTCGATTTCGAAAAGTCAACACGAAAATATTACTTGCCTTACCTATATTTTATAAAAAACAAGAGAAAGTAAAAATAGATTACACTAAAAATTTCTTAGAAAAAGTCAATAAATGGTCTGACTTGTACAAACGTACTAAACCTCTCATGAAAAGTATGTTATAACATTTCATCAAATTGTTTAGTTTGTGTGAAGTAACTTCATAAAAAGTTTCAAAGACAGTGCCCAGTCACGCATTCCGGATGGAGTGGAAGCACATATGAATTTAATTTCGGGACAAGCGAGTACGCCTTAAAAAAGAAATATCTACCTTTGAAGTCCTTTTATATGAGATAAAAATTTGAAAGCAGAAACCGTTTCAGTATAAATTTCTGTAAATTTAGCGGTTGTGTTATTAGTAAACAACTTAGTTTTATTTAAAATATATGTTGAAATTTTAGTAAAGTTTTTATTGTTTTATAAGGATTTGAATACTAGACAGCAGTTACTTGTGTACTTTGATTGTTGGAGTTTAATTAACCATACACTCTCAGGAATGGTCATCCTCAGTCTGTACAAGACTACACCTCATTAACACGTCATACACATCATCCTCATCTCATTTGGGTCATGGCAGTTTTTTATTGTTCTAAATTGAACGTATATACAAATGTTGTTGTTTAGGTCATCAGCCGAAAGGCTGGTTTGAACATGTAGAGATTTTACTAAGTAAAATGAGGAGTGAGGTGGTTTACAATTGCCTTCCTCACTGAATGGAAAAGTACGCTTATCAGCATGCCGGGCCTTCTGAAAAGTACATATTTTCACTCTGCAAATGACACCTTCACTTCATTCACCACAGGGTCTGGCTGTATAATAAAATTCATTACTTTCAGAGGAGATAACTCTGATTAGTGTCTTTTACACCTCTACCTCTCCTGTTCTTTAATGATTCAGTCATTTAACTGGCTGACCATGTGATAAGAAACAGAACTATTTATTTTAGCCCTGCAACGAACAGATTGAGTGTAAATAATTTGACACTCCACCTGTCTGTTATGGGCAGAAATGTACACATATTGGGATTAAAAAACAAATTTTAAATATTTAACTATATTCTTTTTCAGTATACAGTCGCACTGATCGTTGAGGATTATTGAGGTTGTTAGACTCTGGTTGTAAATCGACGTGAGATCTTCCACATTACAGTTCAACATAATATATCGCGTTAAACCACTTTATTATGAAGGTGTCCCAGTCTCATTTATTTATTGATCAATAAATGTTTATTTTATTTAAATTTGTTGTTTAAATATTGACAGCGTTAGTTTTAGCGAATATACAATAACAACTGCACTAATTCGAATCCCGTTTATCCAATATTTCGGATAATCCTAGCAGAATTCTAATTTTATTAACATGAATTTTACGTATAAAACATTTTTTAAATAAAAATGAAGTCGTCGTCGACCATCATGGATTAGGCTATAATTGACCCTGTCCCGGAGTCCATCTTTTCCTCGGTCTCCCTACTCCCCTTTTACCCCTTGGTACGTAAAGCCATATATTCAAAGGTAGTCAGTCCTGTGACATTCCAAATAAATATGGTTTAACTGGTTAAGCACCCTTTTCAGTCCTGTAACGGTAGAATAGAAATCGTTTTTGTATAACTTTCTATTTACCTTAAAGATAATACTCCGTCCAAATTTCAGCATTTTAGCTATTGTGCAAGAAGAAAAATAAATGAAGAATGAGTGAGTGAGTCAGTCAGTGAGGGCTTTCCCATTTGTATACAGATAATAACGTGTTATTGTTTACGTCAACAACCGAAAGGCTGGCTTGAACCTCTAGAGGTTTTACTAAGTAAAAACGACGAGTGAGGTGGTTTACTATTGCCTTTCTCATTGAGTTGAAAGAGTATGCATATCAGCATGTCAGGCTTTCCAAAAAGCATCTACTTTCCACCCTGAAAATAACACCTTTACTTCATTCACCACAATGGTCTGGCTGTATAATGATGAAATTCATTACTCTCAAAGGAGATCACTCTGACTAGTCTTTTACACATCTACCTCTTCGTTTCTTAAATAGTTTTTCATATAGTTGGCTAACTACGTGATAAGATTATTATTATTATAAAATTACAATAATGTTATAAAATAGTAATGTTCTATATATATATTTTTTTTTGTGAAACATTATATTTATTTACAATCAGTTATCTAAGTAACTATAAGTAAATGATTAGAATTAAGTATGACAAGAGAGAAGGCCACCCAGTGATGGTCCTCCTCAAAAATATTCTAACATTGAAGTTTTGATAACAGTACTTACACAAATTAAAAAGTTAACAAAAGTATATACATTGACTTAACTTAAATACAAAACTGAACGATTTTAAAACATTAAAAGTTATAAAGAGAAAACAAATTGAAAAAAAATATTGATACATTGAAGCTTATTTACATTAACAGAATAAAGGAAATTTTTATAAATTTATAATAACTATATAATTTAGAAGAAAAATTATTTACAAATCTAAAACATGGATTCTTTTGAGGCGTCTGGTTGTCTGACTATTGTCCAAGAGGTTAATTGCTAAAATGTTTTTATGATAATTTAGACGTTTTTGGTACATCATACTAAACCGTTGTATTTCATCACGAACTTGGGGTACGTCGAGATATTCATGAATTTCATTATTCCTTATATACCATGCTGCATTCACTATATTTCTAAGTACTTTGTTCTGGAATCTCTGCATTACTTCTACATTACTCTTACTCGCTGTACCCCATAACTGAATGCCATATGTCCAACAAGGTTTAAGTATAGTGTTGTAAATTAACAATTTATTGTTTAGTGTCAGAGTTGATTTTCTGCCAATCAGCCAATACATGTTATTAAACTTCAAATTAAGTTCTCTTCTTTTGGTTGTTACGTGCTTTTTCCATGTTAAACGTTTATCCAAATGTATTCCCAGGTATTTCACTGATTCGCTCGTAGGAATAATAATAACATGATGTTCTATATGCAATAAAATTTTGGATCAGTAAAAAAATAATATATTGGATGATTTGAATAAAATTAAGACAATTCATAATAAGGTCACCTTACTAGAATTAGCATTGTCTTATTTTCGATTGAATAACCTTTTGCCAATTCTTAGAAGACATTTCTTAACCGACAAGCTTGAAAATTTCAATTGCATAAGAATTGTCTTACTGGCATAAGAATTTCCTTACCAGGGATTGCTTACTGCGATTCATGAACTTTTATTTTTAAACAAATAAACGGTATGTTCATGCGCATCAAGTTATTTGTTTTTAAAAATAAACAACTTGCGTGCGTGATAGAGGAGGCATTTGTAATCAGGGTTTTCCACATTCGCTCTAATTAAATGTTTGTAAAACTTATATGAACTTATTTTATTTTCTATTTTTTGAGGATTAGGAGTGGCGGAGCGAGAAGTCTGGATTACAAGAAGCTTGAACATTGATGGAAGCATAGGCTATCCCTTTCTATTTACATAGCAATCTCCATAATTCTTGGGCTTTTGAATTTCAATTTGCGTACTATGGATTACCCCTATTACAGTTGGAATTTTGAGTCGGGTGCTCCATTTTTCCTTAGCTGCTTCCATCTCTACGATGTTTCCCGAAAAATATACCCAATCAGATGCTTTTTCCAACTATATTGTGAAGAACGAGCCAAACGTTTTACGTACATTTTCTTTTTTTCTGAAATTTTATAAATTCGTTTCGGAACCTAAAAAGTTCTTAGTAGTGATTGACTTGAATAACCTTACGTATTCTGTAATGATTCTTTCAGGCACGTGCATAAACATAGTCAATTTTAAGCAAGTTATTCAATAAGAAAATGAGTTTAACAGGTTGACTCCCATGAGACACTTATACGTCTCTCACTAGATCTGTAAAATTTACTTTTGAGAGATTGATCCGTCTCTCATGTAATAGTGTTTTTATAGAATCGTGAGGCGGATTGGATGCTCGTTTGCATTGAATCATATGCTGAGCTGTTTGAAATGAGTTCAAAACATTTCCCCAGTCATGGTTCGTGATTTACTTGATCCGATCGAGTCAAAAAAGAGTCGGTGAAACTTGACAGCTTATTATTACTATTACATAATAATTGACTATTATTATAGTTTATTATTGCATTATTAATCATGTTTTAATAATATTTTATAATGAAACATCATTTTATCTTTTAATTTTTTAAGGTTTTAATATTACAGTATACGAATATTTTGCATTGTAAAAGTTGACTCTGGTCGGTGCCTCTGTGTAGACAACTGATAATCAAGTTTACCTCTCGCCGAACAACTGCTTGATAGAGACGCATCATCGATAGTTATGTAGTTTTTTTTAAAAAATAACCAGATAAATTGTTTATAAAATACATATATTTCATAGAAATACAAGTAAAATTTCAGTGAAACACATCAGTCTTTCACAATAAATTTGATTTTTTTACTCATGAGTACCTGATCAGTCTCTCACCTAAAAAACAGCGCCAAAAAATTTAAGCCTTACAATACTCTAGACTTAAAAGAAAATTAGTAATTAAAAAAAGCAAAGGATTCATGAAATAGGTTTGTGGTTTTTAAGAAA
This sequence comes from Catonia carolina, assembly GCA_035578175.1. NCBI lineage: Eukaryota > Metazoa > Arthropoda > Insecta > Hemiptera > Achilidae > Catonia > Catonia carolina. The sequence continues at coordinate 26,677,061 of JAQMRL010000010.1, read as the reverse complement.
AATTGCAAAAATTGCCTTGGGAGTCAACCTGTTGAGCAAACTAAAACCTGCCTTGATAGTTTATAAGACTTTCCTAATGTTTTATAAAGAAAGGCTTAGCTTTATTCACTCCATTTTAAGTAATTCCTTATAAAAATTTTAATTTTCAAGCCTATTTCTTAATGAAGTAAGACTTTGCTTATAAATAAGACATGTCTTAATTTTATTTACTCCAACGTAAGGATTGTTTGATAATTCAGTAAGAAAAAGGTCGTCCTTATTTTAATTCACAACACTCATTATTAATGGTAAAAAAATCGAGTGGGGGCTGTTAGTAATAAAGAAGAACAAATTAATTTACTTCAACAGTAAATTCTGTAGTAATACCACTGAAAATATAAAATTAGATAAAGTAAACATTACTTCAATTTCAATTATGAAATCCTGAAAAATTAAATGGAAAATTAAGAAAAGACGTAAGCTAAAGGACTCTGAAAAAGATTTTTACGGAAATTAGAATGTCTTTTAAAAAGTATAAAAATAGAACTGGGTCGAGTGAAAATAAGGAAAACTTCAAAATTCAGTTGTCGGAGATGAGTGTAACGATTAAAAGACAGTACTTGACGGTTTAAACTGCTTGAGGTAAAAACATATAAACTGATAAAACAAAAATAATTATTTTTTAAACTACATTTTCCACTAACAGATCATTAAACTGTATGTTATTTTATTCAAATCTCTCCGTCCGTATTCCAATAATAAAAATCTGGTGTGAAACACTCACACAACTTTATCTTGTCAATGCAAATAATTAATAATATAGCCTAACATTAGTAATAAAACATTAGAAATAAACAAAAAACCAACCTCAAAAAACATAATCTTATTTTAATCATGAGTGAATGACGCACAATGAAAATCGACCTCAGTTTGGCTTAAAAATACGGAAAATCACTCTTTCACGCTAAAGTAGGCTCTGAAAAGTAAAATGTTGTGTATAAAAATTGTAGATCTTTTAATTTCCTAAAAATTAAATATATACACTTATGTCGTAAATTGATCGATTTTTCACACGTTTTCGTGAGAAAAAAAATAGAAAACCGCTAATTACCGCTAAACTAAGCTTTATACAAAAAAATGTTGCAAATAAAAGTTGTAGGATTTTAAATTCTCTACATTTTTTATTTTATACGTTTCTGCGCTAAAATGCATATTAAAGCCGTAATCTTAAAAACAATTTTTATTACGTAAAAACAGCCTCAACCAGAATTTCAGCAAACATGACGCCTACCCTATCTTGTAGAGAATAAAAAATTTAGTAAAACAGGCGATTTTTAAAAGAATCGTAGGACCAGTTTTTGAGAAAATCGCAAAAAAGTGAAAAAATACACGAATAAACTATTACTTCCGGTTGACCGATTTTGATGAACATGTTCGTGTTGGGTCCGATAGTGGTATGTAACTTAAGTTTCAAGTTCATACGATGTTCCGTTCTTGAGATATTCTGTATACACACATACACACAGACACAGACACACGGCACACACACAGACCAATCGCTAAAAACATGTTTTTTTGGGTTCAGGGGATCTGAAAACGTGCAGATCCGGTGAAAACTCAATTTCGAAAAATCGACATGAAAACAATACTTTCCTTCCTACAGGTATATATATTCATATAGGCAAGAGAAAGTAAAAATAAAGTTATAAAAGTTATTTGTTGTTGTTTAGGTCAACAGCCGAAAGGCTGGTTTGAACCTCTAGAGGTTTTACTAAGTAAACACGAGGAGTAAGGTGATTTACCATTGCCTTCCTCACTGAGTTGAAAGAGTATGCTTATCAGCATGCCAGGCCCTCCGAAAAGCACTCACTTTCCACCCTGCGAATGACACCTTCACTTCATTCACCACAGGGTCTGGCTGCTTAGTGAAATTCATTACTCTCAGAGGAGATAACTCTGACTAGTATCTTTTACACCTCTACCTCTTCTGTTCCTAAATAGTTCAGTCATATAAGTGGTTGACTATGTGATAAGAAACAGAACTTTTTTTTAGCCCTGGACCAAACAGATAGAGTGCAATTAAAATAACACTCCACCTACCCGTTTTGGGCATAAAAAAAAGTTATTTATGTGGGTGTAAATGTTTTTGAATTTTTTATTTAACCGAATGATGATGACAAATAGCTTTGAAATAGTAATAAATTGTAATTTTGTAAAAGATTTTTGATTGTAATTACGTCATCTAGTTGTATCAATGGAAATCATGTATAGGGGTTTTCAAAAATAGAGAATCCACGATGCATGAAGCTTTAGTAGAATTATGGTGGATGACCACCAATAGGAATAATTACCCACGCACATGCCCTGGGCGAATGTGGGTAGCATTCCACTTGGGGAATTATTGGTATATATTAAAGTAGTTGGATTATAATTATCGTAACTAGTTATACAATTCTCATGTATTATTATTATTATTATTATTATTTTACTGGAAAAATCACTGTAATTAATGTAAAATTTATTTTACTTTTTATTTATTATCAAAACATTTGGTGTAAAACACTCACACAACTTCATCTTGCGAATGCGAATAATTAACATTATAACCTAACATTAGAAATAAAACATTGGAAACAAACAGAAATAATTTTAATCATGAGTGTATTATTGCAAAATGAAAATCAACCTTGGCTTAATAATAGGGAAAAACACTCTTCACAGTAAACTAGTCTCTGTAGAGAAAAATTCTTAAAATAAAAGTTGTAGATCTTTTAATTTTATATAAATTTAATTATACGTGTACACTTTTGTCGTAGAATGGCTAAGGCTGAAATCTTAAAAAATTCATTTTTTACAGATTTTCATGAAAAAAAAACAGAAAATTACTGATTACCGCTAAACTAACCGTTATACAAAAATGTTCGAAATAAAAGTAGTAGATTTATAAATTGTCTACAACTTGTATTAATACACTTTTGTGCTAAAATGCTAATTAAGGCTGTAATGTTAAAAAACCGTATTTTTCTACGAGAGAATAACCTCCTCAAGAATTTCAGCAGATATGGCGCCTTCCCTATCTTGTAGAGCATAAAAGATGTAGTAAATGAGGTAATTTTTTTAAAAAATCGTAGGAGCCGTTTTTGAGAAAATCGCAAAAAACGCGAAAAATGACACGAATAAACTACATACTACTTACTGTTGACCGATTTTGATGAAAATGTTCGTATCGGATTCGGTAAAAATATCTAACTTAATTTTTAAGTTTCAACTTTGTACGATGTTCCGTTCTTGAGATATTTTGTTCACACACACACACACACACACAACACACACACACACACACACACACACACACACACACACACCAATCGCTAAAAACATGCTTTTTGGGTTTAATGGGTCTGGAAACGTGCAGATCTGATGAAAACTCAATTTCGAAAAATCGACATGAAAACAATACTTTCCTTTCTATATATTGGCCTTCATATAGGCAAGAGAAAGTATAAAAAGTAATATTAGCTCGAGAAACATTCTTGGTGCACCAAAATTGGCCGACTATGTGATAATGATTATATATAACAAGTGTTCATTTTTTCATGAGAAGAAAAATTAACAAACTAATGAAAATCAATGATATTTCCCTATGGTTCAAATTCCGTGGGACAACCGGTATATCAGTGGACAATTTTTTACTTTCTCTTGCCTATATAAATATATAGGAAGGAAAGTATTGTTTTCATGTCGATTTTTCGAAATCGAGTTTTCACCGGATCTATACGTTTTCAGACCCCCTGAACCCAAAAAACATGTTTTTAGCGATTGGTCTGTGTGTGTGTCTGTGTGTATGTGTGTGTGTGTGTGTGTGTGTGTGCGTGTGTGTGTGTGTGTGCGCGCGCGCGTGTGTGTGTGTGCGTGCGTGTGAACAGAATATCTCAAGAACAGAACATCGTACGAACTTGAAACTTGAAACTTAAGTTACATACCACTACCGGACCCGACACGAACATTTTCATCAAAATCGGTCAACCGGAAGTAGTAGTTTATTCGTATAATTTTTCACTTTTTTGCGATTTTATCAAAAACTGGTCCTACGATTTTTTTTTAAATCGCCTGGTTTACTCAATTTTTTATTCTCTACAAGATAGGGTAGGCGACATGTTTGCTGAAATTCTGCGTGAGGCTGTTTTTACGTAAAAACATTTTCTTTTTAAGATTGCGGCTTTAATATGCATTTCAGCGCAAAACGTTTTATAATAAAAGTTGTAGAGAATGTAAAATTCTACAACTTTTATTTCAAACATTTTTTTTATAACGCTTAGTTTAGCGGTAATTAGCAATTTTCTGTTTTTTTCTCACGAAAACGTGTGAAAAATCTATTTTTTTAAGATTTCGGCCTTAGAATGCATTTTACAACAAAAGTGTATAAAATAAAATTTATAGGAAATTAAGAGATCTACAACTTTTATGTTAAGCATTTTTTTGTACAGTGTCTAGTTTAGCGTGAATGAGCGATTTTCCGTATTTTTAAGCTAAACTGAGGTCGATTTTAATTTTGTGTATTTCACTAATGTTTTTTGAGGTTAGTTTTTTGTTCATTTCTAATGTTTTAATACTAATGTTAGGTTTATTGTTAATTATTTGCATTGGCAAGAGAAAGTTGTGTGAGTGTTTCACACCAGATTTTTTAAGTTGGAACAGTCCTAGAGGCCTAACCCGTATAGTTTATGAAGATGAAATTTATATCATAACCGTTGTTTATTTTACTGGAAATATTGTACAGGGTAGATTATACAACATATTGTAGTTCATTGTAACCCTATAATTGCATAGTTTACCCCAACTAAGCCTCAAATAATTAATTAGAATCGGTTGTACGTATTCAGGACAAAGAGAATCAAATATTTTTTCTCTTTCTCCCAGAAGGCGACCCATTATTGTTTGTTATTTGATCAATAAAATACAATACCTTGTATAAAACTATATCTAAAATTGTTACGTACAATAAAATATTAAATCATCCAGGCCGTGGTATGTACTACTGTAATTTTGTTAGTATTTTTACTTTCTCTTACCTATATTAATATATAGGAAGGAAAGTATTGTTTTCATGTCGATTTTTCAAAATCGAGTTTTCACCGAATCTACACGTTTTCAGATCCGCTGAACCCAAGAAACATGTTTTTAGCGATTGGTGTGTGTGTGTGTGTGTGTGTTGTGTGAACAGAATATCTCAAGAATGGAACATCGTGCAAACTTGAAACTTTATACTTAAGTTAGATACCACTACCGGACCCAACACGAACATTTTCATTAAAATCGGTCAACCGGAAGTAGTAGTTTATTCGTGTAATGTTTTACTTTTTGCAATTTTCTCAAAAAATGGTCCTACGATTTTTTTAAAAGTCGCCTGGTTTACTAAATTTTTTATGTTCTACAAGATAGGGTAGGCGCCATGTTTGCTGAAAATCTTGATGAGGCTGTTTTCACGTAAAAACTTGTTTTTTTAAGATTGCGGCTTTAATATGCTTTTTAGCGCAAAAATGTAATAATAAAAGTTATAGACAATTTAAAATCCTACAACTTTTATTTCAAACATTTTTGTATATGACGTTTAGTTTAGCAGCAATTAGCGATTTTATGTTTTTCTCACGAAAACGTGTGAAAAATCGATTTTTTTAATATTTCAGCCTTAGTAAGCATTTAACGACAAAAGTGTATATTATAAAATTTATAGTAAAATTAACGATCTACAACTTTTATTTAGAGCATTTTTTTCTACAGAGCCTAGTTTAGCGTGAAAGAGTGATTTTCCATATTTTTAAGCCAAACTGAGGTAGATTTTCATTTTGCGTCTTTGACTCATGATTAATAAGGCTATGTTTTTTGAGGTTAGTTTTTTGTTTATTACTAATGTTAGGTTATATTTGCGTTAGGTTATAGTTGGTCATTATTTGCCTTGGCAAGAGAAAGTTGTGTGAGTGTTTCACACAAGTTTTTTTTTTTTTATTTAACGTCGCATCAACTGCAACGGTCATTAGCGACGACGTTGGGGTGTAACTGTGGAGGATGAAAAGATTTTTTGTAACTTATGAAAATACGAGTATGCCGTGCCTGAGTGGGATTCGAACCCACGACCGCATGATGAGAGGCGAGCACGTTACCAACTACGCCAATTTATATAAAATAAAGTCCAGCCTCTCTTAGTTTGCTCCTAATGTAAACTAATAATGACGTCACTGAACATGCGCATTGTATCAAAATGTGTACACGCTGATTAAGAAAGTAACAACAAAATACTTTCAAAAGTATTTAAATACAAAATACTTTTAAAAGTATTTTTTAAATGAAATTGTTAGGCCTACATCATATCATGACTGATGTTTTTAGTACTTTGTACCTATAATTTAAAACATAGTTAACTTAATAGGAATACAACATCCGTAAAGTCGCAGACTCTAGCGTGCACCCTGTAGTAGCTGGCTTTTGTTTGTTGACAGTAGGAGCAAACTAAGAACGGCTGAACTGTACTTATTGTTAATTTTTTATAAATATAGGCTATTATATTACATTTTTCATGTGGTCATGTAAAAGTATTGTGACAATATCGAAAAAGGAATATGGCTCGAGAGGGTTCTAGATAGGTTTCTATTCATAGAATGTTAAAGAGTAGATAATAGAGTGAAAAAGTAACAATAGGGTTAGTTATAAAAGGCTATTTAAAAGGGCCGTGTACAATGTAATAAGGTAAGGCCGTGTATAATGTAATGCAATGTAATAAGGTAGGGTCTTTTGTTGTACAACTATTTGTGAAGAGTCGGTTGGTTACCTGTAATACCTTTTATTCTATTGTGACTTGTTTACACTAGTTATGATTTTGCGAGAACAAATAAAAAGGATTTTTATTATTTGTATTGAATCTCTGTGTCTTTCGAGAAAACTCTTTGTTCTACCTATATAAAGGGAGCCCCAAGTGCGATCAGTGATTCGTTTGATCTTTGACGAGTGTTTATTGCGTGCTATCGGTGCGTTAGATCAGGTTAACGGTTCCAAGGCATTGTGTTGGCCAACTGTTGTTGTACAGTTTGTTGTGTGTGTGCGTTGTGAATAGTTTTTGTGTATCTGCATTCTGTTTGATTGTTTGTAAGTAAATTATTTAAGTTATTTGTATTACTTCATTGTAATTAGTTTATTATTTATTTTGTAAATCTTTTAGTTGTAATAAACACTTGTAATTTTAAACTTTAGTGTATTAATTATTTAATTACCTAGATTCCGAAACGGACCTTAGCGATAAGTGTCACAGTATTTTGCAAACAAAATGTAATGGCTTCAGCGGATCGCGCTAAGAATACGACCTATAACCGAGTTCACATGCATTCCTTTACTCTATTCTGTCCTGGAATAGAGTATAGACCAACCCGATGGGTCTCTTAATAATTTGTAATCATTTTAGTATTTTTACAATACATACAATAAAATGCATTGTTAATTTTTTGAAAACCCTGTATATTATTAAATCCGGTCAGTCACGGTTTACAGAAATAGAATGGAATCTACTCGTAAATCTGACAGATTAATCTACTTTTTCAAAATTTAGTTCTAAACAGTTTCGCATTTGTAATGAGCTAAAACAAACGCTATGTTACTTGCCTATCTCTAATTAAATTTGTAACAGTTTCATAACTTTCATTTTGCTATAGGGAACGTTTCGGTCATCGTCGAACAATATTTGGTTAATTGAGTTCGGTAACTATGAGGGACGAGGTAAAGGGTAAAACAATAACAATATTCAAATTACTAAAGGTAGTACAGGACACTAACTCTGCGTAGTCAGATAGTCTCTCTTCATACAATTTTGTCTCTTTCCTCATCCAACTCCCCCACAATCACACTCTCTCTTTCTTTACCTCATTAAAACTTAACTAAGCAATTTGTTGAATAAGTGCCACGCGTAAGTAAGTTATTATTTAACTACTTAACTGAATAATTTAACTTAGTTAAATGTCACCAATTTACTTCCTACATTCCTTGAGTATTTTAACATTTTACAACTATTTCAATGACTAGTCAAACACTGGACCAATTTTTATTTAAAATATATAATTTAATACAAAAACTTAAAATTAAAAAAGTTCCCGTTAACAAAGGGTTTTATTTTTTTAATAAGAAAAATCAATTGATAAAACTCCAAAAGGAATGTCAATAGGTTATATAACAATTATTTTTCGTAAATTAAAACCTTTTATTGAAAAAAAAATGTTAATGAACCATAATTTCAATGATTTAATATTTGATTAAATATTTATGAATATCTCGTGTGTGTATATATATATATATATATATATATATATATATATATATCTTCTTCTTCTTAAAGTGCCATGCAGATTCCTGCGTAGGCGTCCATCCTCGCTCACATCATATTACTCTATCAATTGCAGCCTCCTGCAATGCCTGGAAGTCTCGTATCCCTGTCCACTGCCGTATGTTCCGTAGCCAGGATAACCTTCTTCTACCTCTTCCTCTTCCTCCTCCCTCTATTCTACCCTGAAGAATAAGCCGCTGGAAATGATAACGCTCCCCACGCAGTATGTGTCCAAGGTACCCAGTCTTTCTTGTTTTAATAGTCTCGAAAAGCTCACGATCCACCAAACCAGCTCTTCTCAGGATGTCCTCGTTCGTCACATGATCAACCCACGACACTCTCATCATTCGTCGCAGGGTCCACATCTCAAAGGCCTCAAGTTTGCTGATACTGTTTGTTTTCAACGTCCATGCCTCTACTCCGTACAAGAGAACGGACCAGACGTAACATTTTACCATCCTATATCTAAGACTGAGACTTAAGTTCTTGTCTCTCAAAAATTTCCCAAGTCTGAGGAATGTTGCTCGAGCTTGTTCGATTCTACATTTTATTTCATGATCTGGGTCCCATTCTTGGTTGATCATACATCCCAAGTATTTAAATTGAGCGACCTGTTCAATGTTCTCTCCATTTATGGATATTCTTGTACCCGGAGTGCCGTTTCTACTGATGGCCATACATTTCGTTTTACGGATGTTAATTTTCAGACCCAAACCCTGACTCTTTTCATTGACCCTGTCTAATAGAGCTTGGAGATCATCCGCACTATCCGCCAATATCACGGTGTCATCCGCATACCGAATATTGTTAATGGGAATTCCGTTCACTTTAATGCCCATGCTACTGTCGGAGATTGACTCGGCGAATGCTCTCTCCACATACAAGTTAAACAACATCGGAGACAAGATGCACCCCTGTCGGACACCCTTTTTTATTTCGAATTCCTCAGTTGTTCCCGCATCCTGAATTCGAACTGCCGCCCTTTGATTCCAATATAAATTACCTATAAGCCTTATATCCTTCCCATCCAGCCCCAAATCCCCAAGATATGATATGAGGAGATCATGCTTTACATTATCAAACGCCTTTTCATAGTCGATGAAACACAAAAAGACGTCCTTTCTCTGAAAACTTCCCCTGGTCCTTTCACTTCCCCTGGTAGGATTGTCCGAAGAGGTCCTACCCGCTACCCATATATATATATATACACACACACAAATATAATGAAGTATATAGGTTTATTAGTCTTCCTCATTTTCCTTACTGTCTTCCGCCTTCACCGCGATGTATTTGTCACCCTCCTTCTCATTTCTGTCGTTTGCCTTCACCACGGTTTATTTTTATTCCTTCTTCTAATTACTATCTTCCTCCTTCTCCTTTCCCTCTTCCTCCTTCACCGAGGTTTATTTCTCTTTCTCCTTCGTCTTCCGCCTACACCGCGGATTATTTGCCTTCCTCCTTCTCCTTTCTGTCATCCGCCATCACCGCGATTTATTTGTCTTCCTCCTTCTCCTAACTGTCTTCCGCCTTCACCACGGTTTATTTGCCTTCCTCCTTCTCCTTTCTGTCTTCCGCCATCACAGCGGTTTATTTGTCTTTCTCCTTCTCCTTTCTGTCATCCGCCTTCACTGCCCAATATTTGTCTTCCTTTTTCTCCTTACTCTCTTCCGCCTTCACCAAGGGTTATTTGTCTTCCTTTTCCTTACTGTCTTCCGCTTTCACCTTGTCTTCCTCCTTCTCCTTTCTGTCTTCCGCCTTCACCACGGTTTATTTGCCTTCCTCCTTCTCCTTTCTTTCTTCCGCCACCACGGCGGTTTATTTGTCTTTCTCCTTCTCCATTCTGTCATCCGCCTTCACCGCGGTAAATTTGTCTTCCCCTCTCATTTCTATCTCCCCCCTTCACCACGATTTCTTAGTCTTTCTCCTTTTTCTTGCTGTCTTCCTCCTTTACCGCAATATATTTCTCTTCCTCCTTCTCCTTTCTGTCTTCTGCCTTTGCCGCAGTTTATTCGTCTTCCTTCTTCTCCTTTCTGTCTACCTCCTTCACCGCGGTTTATTTGTCTTCCTCCTACTCCTTCCTGTCATCCCCCTTCACTGCCCAATATTTGTCTTCCTTTTTCTCCTTACTCTCTTCCGCCTTCACCACGGGTTATTTGTCTTCCTTCTCCTTACTGTCTTCCGCTTTCACCTTGTCTTCCTCCTTCTCCTTTCTGTCTTCCGCCTTCACCACAGTTTATTTGCCTTCCTCCTTCTCCTTTCTGTCTTCTGCCATCACCGCGGTTTATTTGTCTTCCCCCAGTCCTTTCTGTCTCCGCTTTCACAGCGGTTTATTTGTCTTCCCCTGTCCTTCCTGTCTTCCTCCTTTACCGCGGTTTATTTGTCTTTCTCATTCTCCTTTCTGTCTTCCTTCTTCACCGCGGTTTTTTTATCTTCCTTCTCCTTTCTGACTTCCTCCTTTACCACAACCAAAGGAACGTGCTCGCCTCTCATCATGCGGTCTTGGGTTCGAATCCCATTCAAGCACGGCATTTTTTCATACGTTACAAAAAATCATTTCATCATTCACCGTCTGCATTAGCAGTAATTGCAGAACAGTCGGACGTTAAACAAAAAAAAACAACCAAAGGACGCTTACGCTATCTATCGGATTTCGTTAGAACTAAATTTACAGTAGTTGTGGATGCTTACGCTATCTATCGGTTTTCATTGGAACTAAATTTACAATAGGTGTGAACGCTTACGCTATCTATCGGTTTTCATTGGAACTAACTTGGCAATAGTTGTGGACGCTTACGCTATCTATCGGATTTCGTTGGAACTAACTTTACAATAGGTGTGGACGCTTATGCTATCTATCGGATTTCATTGGAACTAAGTTTAAAATAGGTGTGAATGCTAACACTATCTGATTTCATTGAAAGTACTACTATATTCGAGCTTTCACACCTATTTAAAAGTTAGTTCCAACGAAATCCGATAGATAGCGTAAGCGTTTACAACTATTGTAAAGTTAGTTCCAATGAAATTCGATAGATAGCGTAAGTGTCCTCAACTATTGTAAAGTTAGTTCTAATGAAATCCGATAGATAGTGTAAGCGTCCATAACTACTGTAAAATTAGTTCTAATGAAATCCGATAGATAGCGTAATCGTCCACAACTTTTGTCAAGTTAGTTCCAATGAAATCTGATAGATAGCCTAAGCGTCCTTCTGTTGTGGTAAAGGAGGAAGTCAGAAAAGAGAAGGGGAAGATAATAACACTGTGGTGAAGAAGGAAGACAGAAAGGAGAGAATGAAAGTAAATTAACCGCAGTGAAGGCGAAGACAGAAAGGAGAGAATGAAAGTAAATAAACCGTGGTGAAGGAAGAAGATAGAATGGATAAGATCGATGACTAATAAACCACGGTGAAGACCGTGGACCAAGACCACATTATAAGAGGCGAGCACGTTACCAACTACGCCAATGCGGCCGTCAAGACAGAAAGGAGAAGGAGGAATACAAATAAACCGCAGTGAAGGAGAAAGACAGAATGGATAAGGTGACGACAAATAAACCGCGGTGAAGGCGAAGATGTAACATCTATATGGCAAACGTTACAATTTGATTTCATATTTATTTTTCTTTACCGCTACTACTAATAGTTACTGTAAGCTTCTGCTATCTGTCGGATGTTTTGGGAGCTCGGTGATGGTTTGAACTGGCGAGGCAATCAGCTGATAGGTTTTGCAATGTCATTGTCCTGCTATTTTCTGCTGTCTAATTACTGGAGTGTTTTCCTGGTTAGAACGAGTCGAGTTTGGTTTATCAAAAAGTACGGTCGGCATTACTCGTCGTGTAATAGTCCGTTCCGAATTTTTCTTTATACTTTTAATGAAAAGTTTTAATATATATTGTGTTTGTTTTTAAAAAAAAAATTACGTTTATTCTTCAAATTGTTTTGTTTCAAGTTCATTGGCTCGCGTTTCTATTCTTTACCTTATGTATCAGTTTGGTGTGACGTCATGCGTGTCAATTTTTATAAGTTCTTTCCGTGTTCGGTTATTTGCCTTTGATGGTCTACGTTTACCCTTTTTACTTTCTCTTGCCTATATGAATATATAGGAAGGAAAGTATTGTTTTCATGTCGATTTTTCGAAATCGAGTTTTCACCGGATCTATACGTTTTCAGACCCCCTGAATCCAAAAAACATGTTTTTAGCGATTGGTCTGTGTGTGTGTCTGTGTGTCTGTGTGTGTGTCTGTGTGTGTGTGTGTGAACAGAATATCTCAAGAACGGAACATCGTACGAACTTGAAACTTGAAACTTAAGTTACATACCACTACCGGACGCGACACGAACATTTTCATCAAAATCGGTCAACCGGAAGTAGTAGTTTATTCGTATAATTTTTCAGTTTTTTGCGATTTTCTCAAAAACTGGTCCTACGATTTTTTTTAAAATCGCCTATTTTACTCAATTTTTTATTCTCTACAAGATAGGGTAGGCGCCATGTCTGCTGAAATTCTCGGTGAGGCTCTTTTCACGTAAAAACGTTGTTTTTTTAAGATTACGGCTTTAATATGCATTTTAGCGCAAAACGTTATATAATAAAAGTTGTAGAGAATTTAAAAACCTACAACTTATGTTTCAAACATTTTTTTGTATGACGCTTAGTTTAGCGGTAATTTGCGATTTTCTGTTTTTTTCTCACGAAAACGTGAGAAAAATCGATTTTTTTAACATTTCGGTCTTAGTATGCATTTTACGACAAAAGTGTATATAATAAAAGTTATAGAAAATTAAAAGATCTACAACTTTTGTTTAGAGAATTTTTCTCTACAGAGCCTAGTTTAGCGTGAAAGTGTGGTTTTCCGTTTTTTTTTAAGCCAAATTGAGTTCGATTTTCATTTTGCGTCTTCCACTCATGATTAAAATAAGGTTATGTTTTTGAGGTTAGTTTTTGTTCATTTCTAATGTTTTAATACTAATGTTAGGTTTATTGTTAATTATTTGCATTGGCAAGAGAAAGTTGTGTGAGTGCTTCACACCAGATTTTTTACTTTCTCTTGCCTATATGAATATATAGGAAGGAAAGTATTGTTTTCATGTCGATTTTTCGAAATCGAGTTTTCACCGGATCTATACGTTTTCAGACCCCCTGAACCCAAAAAACATGTTTTTAGTGATTGGTCTGTGTGTGTGTGTGTGTGTGTGTATGTGAACAGAATATCTCAAGAACGGAACATCGTACGAACTTGAAACTTGAAACTTAAGTTACGTATCACTACCGGACCCGACACGAACATTTTCATCAAAATCGGTCAACCGGAAGTAGTAGTTTATTCGTATAATTTTTCACTTTTTTGCGATTTTCTCAAAAACTAGTCCTACGATTTTTTTTAAAATCGCCTATTTTACTCAATTTTTTATTCTCTACAAGATAGGGTAGGCGCCATGTTTGCTGAAATTCTCGGTGAGGCTGTTTTCACGTAAAAACGTTGTTTTTTTAAGATTACGGCTTTAATATGCATTTTAGCGCAAAACGTTATATAATAAAAGTTGTAGAGAATTTAAAAACCTACAACTTCTGTTTCAAACATTTTTTTATAACGCTTAGTTTAGCGGTAATTTGCGATTTTCTGTTTTTTTTCTCACGAAAACGTGAGAAAAATCGATTTTTTGAACATTTCGGTCTTAGTATGCATTTTACGACAAAAGTGTATATAATTAAATTTATAGAAAATTAAAAGATCTACAACTTTTGTTTAGAGCATTTTTCTCTACAGAGCCTAGTTTAGCGTGAAAGCGTGATTTTCCGTATTTTTAAGCCAAACTGAGTTCGATTGTCATTTTGCGTCATTCACTCATGATTAAAATAAGGTTAGGTTTTTGAGGTTAGTTTTTGTTGATTTCTAATATTTTATTAATAATGTTAGGTTTATTATTAATTATTTGCATTGGCAAGAGAAAGTTGTGAGTGTTTCACACCAGATTTTTTAAATGGTAAGCATTCTTCTTTATTTATTCTGGTTAAGCAAATGCTGAGAATTCTTTATAAGCAAAATACAATTAGTTTTGTAAAATTTGGGTGTGGTCGCTTTGAGCCTACACGTAATTTTCTGCTACTTCCTTGTTGGAAAATTTTGTAAATTTTTTTTTGATGTAAAAAAAAATAAATAGAAAGAATTGATCTTATATTTTGTAATTGCTATAAAAAAGCTGTAAATTGCTAATTAATATGTAATTTATTACGTAATTGGTTTATGATACTTTTGTTAAGAATTCTTGATTTGATTACCAGTTAATTAATTATTAATCACACCATTAAGTGTAATTTTGTTAATCTGACTTAATTTGATGTAAATTCTACTTCACTGTATATACTTTGGATCACCGTAATCAGTGATTTTGTTTTTTTATCTTAATAATATTTTAATGCGAGATGGATTTTGTTTAAATCCAGGGTCGCAGGTATGGATTGGAGTTACCGATCAACAGGCATGGACTGAGAATACCAAATTTAATTTGAAGTGAACAACCAAAATATGTGTCGATGGCTCTAAACGTAACCACCTAAAGTCAAGCAGCAGGCAATAACAAAACCATTCTACAGCTGAAAAGTTGAACCGCCAAAGTTACACCTAAAGATGTGCTGAAGAAATTTCTTGGAAACGTTTCAGCAAGTGAATCTCATCCATGAATACACGGTGGTATAAAAACAATTTAAAGTGATTTTTGCAAATTTCTGGAATGTTCTTTTAATATTTTTTATATTTATCTTTAAAATGGCCTATTTTTACTTTCTCTTGCCTATAATAAATATTGCCTATAATGAATATATAGGAAGGAAAGTATTGTTTTCATGTCGATTTTTCGAAATCGAGTTTTCACCGGATCTATACGTTTTCAGACCCCCTGAACCCAAAAAACATGTTTTTAGTGATTGGTCTGTGTGTGTGTGTGTGTGTGTGTGTGTGTGTGTGCGTGTCTGTGTGTGTGTCTGTGTGTGAACAGAATATCTCAAGAACGGAACATCGTACGAACTTGAAACTTGAAACTTAAGTTACATACCACTACCGGACGCGACACGAACATTTTCATCAAAATCGGTCAACCGGAAGTAGTAGTTTATTCGTATAATTTTTCAGTTTTTTGCGATTTTCTCAAAAACTGGTCCTACGATTTTTTTTAAAATCGCCTATTTTACTCAATTTTTTATTCTCTACAAGATAGGGTAGGCGCCATGTTTGCTGAAATTCTCGGTGAGGCTGTTTTCACGTAAAAACGTTGTTTTTTTAAGATTACGGCTTTAATATGCATTTTAGCGCAAAACGTTATATAATAAAAGTTGTAGAGAATTTAAAAACCTACAACTTCTGTTTCAAACATTTTTTTATAACGCTTAGTTTAGCGGTAATTTGCGATTTTCTGTTTTTTTTCTCACGAAAACGTGAGAAAAATCGATTTTTTTAACATTTCGGTCTTAGTATGCATTTTACGACAAAAGTGTATATAATTAAATTTATAGAAAATTAAAAGATCTACAACTTTTGTTTAGAGCATTTTTCTCTACAGAGCCTAGTTTAGCGTGAAAGCGTGATTTTCCGTATTTTTAAGCCAAACTGAGTTCGATTGTCATTTTGCGTCATTCACTCATGATTAAAATAAGGTTATGTTTTTGAGGTTAGTTTTTGTTCATTTCTAATGTTTTAATACTAATGTTAGGTTTATTGTTAATTATTTGCATTGGCAAGAGAAAGTCGTGTGAGTGTTTCACACCAGATTTTTTTCAACTGGATTTCATTTGGAAGCAGTTATAACATCGAGCCTGATTATGCCTATGTAATGCCTGTTCATGGCAAACTGATCAGTCAATCAATCGCCGACGTTTTCTTCTAAAACCTTAAGTTTTCTCTGCGAAATCATTATGCAATATAACTTCACCTGAACTATAGATTATTCTTTTAATTCTTTTATAAAAAAATATTATATTATTCTAAATTTAATGAACTAGCCATTCATATGTTGTCAACATTTGGTACAACCAGTTTTCTAAATTATTAATATTATTTATACTATGCAAAATTTAAAGAAATTGTAATTCGTATGCTGTTAACACTAGTGCAGTATATTTTGTTATTATTCAAATATTAATTTTTTTTTTTAATTTAAAGCCTTGCAATCTAAGTGTAGTCGAATTTGGTACAAAATTTTTCTTAATTATTAGCTATTCATTTGTCTGTTTGTTATTACTGTAATTATTGTTTTCTTGTAAAAGAAATGAAGCAAAGAAGTAACTTACTATTCTGGTTTTGACTTATGTTTAAAACAATTTAATTATTTTTCTAAATTTGTTAAGATTTAATAAAGTACAAAGGCAGCCTTTAATATATTTACTTAGATATATCGCTGACGTTAGCAAATTTTGGTAATTTAAAATCGTTAAAATTTATTTAATCTCAGGTTAATTTTATTGATGTAAAACTAAACATATATTTTTTTTAAGAAATGCTGATTGGTACTTCTTGGTAATTATTTTGGAGAAATACTTGTTAATTAAATCTGTTGTTATTAATTTTACAAATTTGTTATCTTTATTTCATATTACAGTAACAACCTTACGTTTCCAAATTGTTTTTGTATCACTTCGCCAAACTTGCTGGTGAACATGGGATTTATGTTCACGGGCAACGAGTGGTTACAAAGACAGAAAGGAGGAGAGGGAAGAGATAAAACCGCGGTGAAAAGGAAGACAGGAAGGAGAAGATGGAGACATATAAACCGGGGTGCAGCGGAAGACAGAATGGAGACGGAGGAAGACAAATATTCCGCGTTGAAGGAGGAAGACTTATAGGGTTTTTTTGGTTTTAACGTCCGACTTTTCTGCAATTACTGCTAACGTATTAATAAATTAATAATTAAAAAATTAATTAATAAATAATAATAATTAATTAATTAATTAATTAATAATTAATTAATGCATTAATAAATTAATAAATTAATGCTAATGTAAAGGATGAAATTATTTTTTGTAACGTATGAAAATATGACTGCCGTGCCTGAATGGGATTCGAACCCAATACCGCATTATAAGAGCGAGCACGTTACCAACTACGCCAATGCGGCCGTCAAGACAGAAAGGAGAAGGAGGAAGACAAATAAACCGCAGTGAAGGCGGAAGACAGAAAGGAGAAGGAGAAAAACAAATAAACCGCGGGGAAGGCGGAAGACAGAAAAGATGAGGAAGTCAAGTAAACCGCGGTGAAGGCAATTGTTCTGCTCCATCGAATTAGCTTTTCTTTATTGTTTTAACCCTTGATATTTTTAAATTTGCTTATAACAGACATGTGGAGTTTCAAATTATTTATACGTTATCTGCTCGTTGCAGAGCTAAAATAAATAGTTCGGCTTCTTATCACATCGTCCGCCAATTAAATGACTGAATCATTTAAGAACAGAAAGTGTAGAGGTTTAAAAGACGCTAATCAGAATTATCTCCTCTGAAAATAATGAATTTCATTATACAGCTGACCCTGTGGTGAATGAAGTGATGGTGTCATATGCAGAGTGGAAAGTATGTACTTTGCAGAGGACCCGGCATGCTGATAATCGTACTTTTCCACTCAGTGAGGAAGGCATGGTAAACTACCTACTACTCCTCGTTTTACTTAGTAAAATCTCTACAGATTCAAACCAACCTTTCGGCTGATGACCTAAACAACACATCTACGACTATAAAAATGTTTTTATTTGTTAATTCGTACGTCCGTTCATTCGTCCGTTCGTTAGTTTGTTTGTCCCTTATGCATTCCTAAACTTTTCTACCGATTTAAATCAAATTTCGTCTATAGATTACTCAGTTTTTGGAGCAGGGTTTAAGCTTTCGAAAACCTCCATCTGATCGGTAGAAAGATAGTTAGGGGCTCAAATATTGTTTTTGTGTTTTCGAAAAATTCAGACATTCAACTTTTAAAATACAGATGTTTAAAACAAAGGACAAATAAGAACAGATGTTTTTCTTTTATGAATGATAATAATGTAAGTTATATATATATATTGTAATGACACAAATTTGATGCACACCTGGTGTTGTTTACATTTGAATCTATTTAAATAAATCTGAATAACTCCAGCTGATTAAGATAAATATTTTAAAAAATTATTTAATTTATATTAACAGAATATGGTTACTAGGCAACTAAGAAGAAGAAAAAAGAAATTGTAAATGATTTTAGTGGGGGACTGGAGGCCAAACCAAGCGAGTAGGTCCCTCATTCGTTCTTTAAAAATAGTAATAAGTATATAATAAATAGTAAATATAAATAAATAGTAATAAATATAACGTTCATGTTATTAAAAGAGACACAAAGTATTCAACTTTATAATAATAGTGATTATCTGGTAGCTTTTCAATGGCAGACGTATGAAAACAATAACAATAACCATTCGTTCAATTATGTAATTATGAAAATATATTAATTGAATAAAACTTATAATGATTTAATGTGAATAATGTTTTATTGAAATAAATAAATAAGGGACAAGGTAAATGAAAATTAATAAGATCAAACTTGAAAGCTGATACAACGTAAATAAAGAATACAATATAATTTAGTTTTCTTCAAAATTGGCATATCCTTGTGGGGAGAAATAATAGTTCTCTTCAAATTTGGCTAATCCCTTGTGAGGATAATTTAGTTCTCTTCAATATATATATGTATTATCATTATAAGTATTATGAATGCTGTTTTTTTTTTTTTTTTCAGTGATTTTTCAAGTAGATTCTGTGCAGCTATGCCTCCGAATGCGTAACAGCCCGTGAATGGTACAGCTAATATAGACCTACTATAAATCTACATTGATATTGGTAATAGAATTGACTACATCAATTTGAAAATGAATGCAGTAGACTATCTAGTTTATATTCTAATGAAACATCTGTTAAAGAATTTCAGTTCTCTGTTTTCAATATTTAATTTATTTTAAAGGTAATAGTAATAATGACTATTCAAAAATTATTATTTAAATTTTCCCTCTGCCTTGGAATACGCAACGCAACAATAATATTGTCTTTTCATTTAATAACATTTACGTAATACTGTGTAACCTTAACTGAAAGGAAATTTCCCTGCGGTGTTATTGGTTTTAAAATATTTGTTTAAATATCTTTCAAAAATCATTTTCCTTGTTTCTATTACATCAAATTAAAATATATTTTCCTTTATACATAAAAATAAATTGTGTAATAATAAAAAGTCGATAAAGAAACAACCTACATAATTTTATTTGTAATTCTCTGTCACATGTAAATAACATACGTTCACATTTACATGAAGGCATACATAAAACGCCCACTAAGATTATAAAGCTCTTTTTAGTTAAAGCAAATAGGCTATAAAGTTTATAAATTTTTTTAATATATTGTTTTATTCTTTTAACGTTTTCATTGTACTTATAAAATATAAAAATTTGGTAAGAAAAACTCATACAACTTTCTCTTACCAAAGCAAACAATGTAAAATTAAATACATAACCTATTTTTTGTTATTTATTTTTTTATAAGTCCCGTCAACAGCTTGGTTATTAGCAACTAAGGTGGATTATGATTGTAACTGGTACAGTGGGTTTGGACGCATTATAATTTTCCAGACCCTGGCCGGTAATCGAACCAGAAACCTCCGCGTGGTAGGCTAAAGCTCTAACCACTACGCTACGGAGGCGACCATAATCTAATTTTAATCATGAGTGAATGGAAGCTAAATGAAAATCAATCTCAGTAGGACTTAAACTAGGCTTTGTAGAAAAATTATTTATTTTATTTATTTATTTATTTCCTTTATTACTCCTCCAAAAGAGCAAAGCCTGTGCTTGGAGGAGGATTACGCTAATTACAAAAAATATATAGCACAAAATAAAATACAATAAAACAACAATAGCTTTGATAAAAAAACAAAAAGAAAAAACAGTTAATACCAATACTACATCACTTATTACATAATAAAAAATAAGGTATAACATAATAATAATAATAATAATCATAATAATAAGAGAAAATGATCAAAATAATATTAAAAAACACGTTAGTATAAAAGTTTTGTTCTCTTTAATATTCTTTACTTACAACTGTAAAATTTTATAACAAGCAAATGTGATGATTAAGATAATAATATAAATGACATGATAGGCATGAGAGGGGTAGGGCCCCCATTGGTGCCTCCCCAAGAATGAAATTTGTATATCAAATTAGCAGGTTACTACTCCAGCATCTTTTAAGGTGTATAGGGGGATTATCAGGTAAATGGAAGGTGGAAAGTGAACGCACCAGTGGGTTCTCGTGTTCGTATGACCTGTCTTGAAAGCGTTTGTATAGGTATTCGATGGAATTTTGTACAAGTGGTGTTTTCAAACGTTGTAAACATTGTAAAAGTACGGTTACGATGGAAAAAAATAGTGAATAAACGGAGACGTACATCACACTAGCCACTGTTACAGACAATTAATGAATGTTGTACGTAATGCTGGCAACATTAAATTATTACCAACTTATTAAAATGAAATGTCCAATCTCATGGGGAAACCGACGTATGGGCCATCCGGTATACTATGTTTGAAACTAAAAGTTGTAGGTTTTTTATTTTCTACAACTTTAAGTAGCCTATAGGGTTTTGCCCTAAAATACATATTAAGGCATATTAATACATCTTTAAAAAAACTGTTTTCTTACTATGAGAGCACAGCCCCCAAGAGTTTTAGCAGACATAGCGCTTACCCTATCTTGTAGTACATAAAAAAATTAGTAAAGCGATTTCAAAAGAAATCTTAGGAGCCATTTTTGAAAAAATTACAAAAATAAAAAATCGTACGCACAAACTATTACTTTTGGTCGACCAATTTTGATGTAAATATTCATGTCGGGTTCCCTTGTGGTAGGCCCTATCTAATTTATATTCTAAATTTTAACTTCATATGCTTTTCTGTTCTTGAAATATTTTGTTCAAACATAGATACACAAACCAATCGCTGAAACATGTTTTTTGGGGTTCATGGGGCCTGAAAACCTGTATTTCCAGTAAAAAATTGGTTATAAAAAATCGGCATTAGATCAATACTTTCTTTCCCTATACACGAGGTGTGGCTATTAAATAACGAGACTGACATTGTAAAAAAAACTTTTATTTTATACATAATCACTTATTGTAACCTTCAATATTCACTCCTTCTCTATCCCTACAACGCTCCATGCGAATTTTCCATTGTTGGAAACAGTGCTAGTAGTCATCTTCTGTCAGCTCCTTCAGGACACGAGCCGCTTTCTCTTTTACAGCTTCCACAGACTCAAATCTTGTCCCTTTTTATGCAGATTTCACCTTAGGGAACAGGTAGAAGTCACATGGTGCAAGATCTGGTGAATAAGGTGGATGTTCTAACACTGAGATGCTGTACTTGGCTAGGAACCTCTTGACAGATAACGCGGAATGAGCTGGGCCATTGTCTTGGTGGAGAACCCATGATTTGTCCTTCCACATGTCGGGGCGTTTTTCCCTACCCTTTCACGTAGTTTAGAAAGTAGCCTACCTCAAGGTAGTAATATTGACTAATTGTTTGACCTTCAGGAACCTAATGAAGGTACACAATCCCATGAAAATAAAAAAATAAAATCATCATTGCTTTAAATTTTGACTTGCTCATTCGAGCTTTTTTGGCTCTCGGTGAAATTCAGCTCTTCCATTGCATGGATTGGCGCTTCGTTTCCGGATCATTAGTAAAAACCACGTTTGATCACATGTTATTATCTTCTACCTGTTCTCTAAGGTGAAATCTGCATTAAAAGGGACAAGATTTAAGTCTGTGGAAGCTGTAAAAGAGAAAGCGGCACGTTCCCTGAAGGAGCTGACAGAAGATGACTTCCAGCACTGTTTTCCAACAATGGAAAATTCGCATGGAGCGTTGTAAGGATAGAGAAGGAGTGTATATTGAAGGTGATAATAAGTGATTATGTATAAAATAAAAATAAAATCTTTTACAACGTCAGTCTCGTTACTTAATAGCCACACCTAGTGTTCATTGTTTTTTCATATAGGGCCAATTTTACACCACGTGATGTACTTTAGATGTTTCTGGAAGCTCTTTTTGCAGCTCACATTCTCAGAATTCACTGTAGGTTTTTCTCCTTTCTTCTGTCCCCGATGTTCTGTTTTTATCTCTTCTTGGAAGCCCTTAAAGTCCGTACTAACTTGTCTGAATTTGGATTGGTTCATTGTCTTCTCTGTTTATTACGGTTTTTTTCAATATCCTTTCTGACTTTGTTTAACCATTTATCCGACACCTTAGATCAACTGTTTGTTATCTTAAAAATGTGTTTTATCAATCGGTTATCATCCATTCTATACAGGTGTCCATTTTAGTCTTCTTTTTTTAATCGTTTCCATTAATATACTTAATTTTCCTTGTACGGTTCTTCTCAACCTCGTAACCTATATTATTTGTCTACTACCTTCGGACCCATTATCTTGCGGAGGATCTTTCTCTTAAATATCTTTCTTTGCTTCTCTTAGACCAGCCTTCCCGGTCATTCTAAGGCGCTCACTCGCGTACAGACACACAGGTTTTATCACAGTATTAAAATGTCTAATCTTGGCCTGTCTTGAAAGCTTTTTCTTCTTATAAAAGTGGTGAGTTCCTCAGGGTGCACTAGCCATCTTTCCTCGTCTGTTGTCGTTTGCTTCGTTTAGTTGGTCTTTGGTTGTATTATATTCTCGAATTACTTGAAGCTATCAACTTTTGCAATTTTTCCGTATTGCGTGTTTAATAAATAGAGTAAGAGTAAGTAAAAATAGGCAAAATCTATTTCTAAAAAAATATTACCATTTTTTTACTTTTGAAAGTTTTAGATAACTTACTACGTAGAAATCATATGTAACTTTTTTGAATATCTGTCCCATAAATAATTTTACAATTTTTTTCAAAGGAAAAACTATAGGTCATATTGTAAAGTATTAGAGGTACACCTGATACCTAAATAAACAGTACATTGTATAAAGTAGAATATTGATACGTGCTCGGTTTTTACAACGATTTTCAATTTGTCAACTTTCCAATCAACTTTCTTTTAAAGTTATCAACTTTCCCAATTTTTCCGTATTAATTCTTTAATACATAGAGTAAGAGAAAGTAAAAATAGACAAAATCTATTTCTAAAAAAAATATTAGCTACCATTTTTTTATTTTTGAAAGTTTTACATAACTTTCTACGCAGAAATTATGAGTGACTTTTTTGAATATCTGTCCCATAAATAATTTTAAAAACTTTTTCAAAGGAAAAAGTAGACTATAGGTCATATTGTAACGTAATAGAGGTACACTGATACTTGAATAAATAGTATATTGTTGTTGTTGTTTAGGTCAACAGCCGAAAGGCTGGTTTGAACCTCTAGAGGTTTTACTAAGTAAAAACGAGGAGTAAGGTGGTTTACCATTGCCTTCCTCACTGAGTTGAAAGAGTATGCTTATCAGCATGCCAGGCCCTCTGAAAAGCACATATTTTTCCACTCTGCAAATGACACCTTCACTTCATTCACCACAGGGTCTGGCTGCATAGTGAAATTCATTACTCTCAGAGGAGATAACTGTGACTAGTGTCACCATACACCTCTACCTCTTCTGTTCTTAAATATATCAGTCATATAAGTGGCTGACTATGTGATAAGAAACAGAACTATTTTTTCAGCCCTGGACCAAACAGATAGAGTGCAATTAAAATAACACTCCACCGGCCCGTTTTGGGCATAGTATATTGTATAAAGTAGAATACAGATACAACGTGCTCTGGTTTTTACAGCGGTTTTAAATTTTCTGGTCGCAATTTTCGCGGTGAGGAGTCAAGACTCGGCCTCAACGGGAATTTGTTTTTTATACCTAAAAATTAATTACAATATGTTAAAACTCTCAAGAATCGGCCAACAACAGCTGATATTTTTCAAATTTTTCACAACGGCATTTTTTCATCGGAAAGTGAGGAAACACCCATAAATCGCTCATTTTTCTTGTTGTTTAGGTCATCAGCCAAAAGGCTGGTTTGAACCTGTAGAAGTTTTACCAAGTAAAACTAGGAGTGAGGTGGTTTACCATTGCCTTCCTCACTGAGTGGAAAAGTACGCTTATCAGCATTCCGGGCCCTCTGAAAAGCACTTATTTTCCACTCTGCAAATGACACCTTCACTTCATTCACCACAGGGTCTGGCTGTATAGTGAAATTCATTACTTTCAGAGGAGATAACTCTGACTAGTGTCTTTTACACTTCTACTTCTTCTGTTCTTAAATGATTCAGTCATTTAATTGGCTGTACCATGTGATAAGAAACAGAACTATTTATTTTAGCCCTGCAATGATTTTTCTTGGAGGCCATGAATTTATTAAGGTAAACATCTTATCAATTCAAGAAAATAGGTTATAAAAAACCCTTCATTTTTTATTTGATGGATTAATTAGGAAATTTGAAAACTACGAGTGATGAAAAATCTGCACGGAGCTACATTAAAAAAAAGTCCATTCGTAATCAATTTAATAGGAGCTATGTAAATTTGGCCAAAAAGCGCCTTTTACTTTTAAATAGCCTATATAGTTTTTATTATCTAATTACTAGTAAAAGTTTCTTCTCTATGTACCAAAATTATGTAAAATTAACTCTGCAACTGGACTAACTCTGTTACTAAATTTACATCTCCGTTGGTTGAAAAGGTCAACTTGATTACAAATTAATTGAAGTTTAATTGAAACGACGAAATTCAGTGATATGATGAAGCGTTCACCTGGATTTACTTCACAAAAATGTTTCTTCACAAAATTGTAGTTTATTTATCGTTGACCTTTTAAGCCATATTTATTTATATTTATATTATATATTTATTTATATTTACATAAGTTATTAAATGTTCAAATTAACAATAGGATTAAGATATAGATTTAAGAAATTAATATGTGTATAGTGCACTGTGTAAGTGACATTAGAATTGGTGCTAGCACCAGTCGGTGACTGCATGGTTATACAAGAATGGAGGGAAAGAATATCGCTAAAGAAAAACTGTTCGTTAGTTTTAAGTAACTAGTTGCAGTAGATTTAAAAAAAACAATTATCGTTGACCGACTACTTCTTAGTGAAATATAATTTCAGAAAAATTATAATAAAAATTATTAATTTTTGTAGGTTACGAAAAATTATAAAATTATTTTCAACTTTTTTATTTTTTGGGGGTTGTACGTCCATTTTAAGTTCCAAGTTTCAACTTTATTCGCTTTTCCGTTCTTAAGATATTTTGTTGATACCGTGCGCGCGCACGTGTATCAACAAAATTTAGTTTACGTTGTTGTGGTGGCGAACTGACACCAAAGCAGTCGCGCATGCGCACTGGTGCTTTTCCCCCTTTACCCCTCGTTAAAACCAAAGGCAAACTCGTGGCTTTACTGTACGTTTTTTCTTAGTTGAGTCCTAGCGTAAACAACCCACCGGGCGAGTGGAACGAACAGAACAGAGTGTTTAAAAAATTCTACTTACACTACGCCTGCTCGTACCTTTCATGCTGTTGCATACTTTTACACGAAAACTATTGAACCTACTTTTGAATTTAAACCCCATAGATAGAATTAGTTTATGAAGAGTGAACCGATTAATGCTGGGTAAATCAGGACCATTAGTGACAACCGACAAAATCTTATTTTAAGTAGGTAACTCATTTCTAAAAGAAAATTGATGAATAAGTCTTAAAGCAGTTTTGTTGATATCAAATTTGTCTAAAGCAGGTGTTTTACGTTTTCTTTTTTTAACTGAGGTTTTAAAATATCACTCTGTTTAAATTATTTTCGTACTCTGTGAACACTTGAACGAGATACACCGGTATATTTAGCAGTAAGTGATTCTATCTCTTTAATTTATAGGTTAGGATATTTATTAGCAAATTTATTGAAAACATTAATTGCAATTGTCTTTTCTCCGCTTCGTAAAGGTTTCCGATTTTTATGTTTAATATTACTTCCGGAAGAAGAAAGTTCGTCCCCCATCGTCAATACATCTGTTGTCGCACAATCACGTACACAACCACGCACTAACACCCAAAAACTAAGAAAAATACGAAAATTTATGCGAATAAATAGAATTTTACATCAAATCGCACACTAAATCATGAAGATATCACACACCACGTATTCCAAAATTTGACTGTTTCATATACGTACTACAAGATTTATTTTGTTTTGATTACACCAATCTATAAATAACTGATAAAGTCAAGTGAAATGAAAATAATTTGTGTATAAAAATGACAAAACCATTAAAATTGTATTATTAGGCCTATTACATTATACCACTGACGATTGAATTGACAAAATGTAATGAGTGGGTGTTTTTTTTTTTTTTTAGATCACCGGTTAGCTTGCAGAGAGTTCACCAAAGGCCACGCGTGTTTGTGTGTTATGTATTTACAGGAACTAACACATAGGGTACACCGTTAGTTTACATCAAGACTCAACTAACAAAAAACGGACTATAGTAACTATAGTCCGTTTTTTGGTATAGTAACTGTTACTATACCATTGCATTGGTGATTAATAGTGACGTCATAAAAAACCCAGTTTACAGTACTAATTGGTTTTATTTGTACAGTCGTGACTTCAGCTTTGAACGTGAAAAGATATGTGAGAAGTTCAACATTTAAATTTAGTTTTCCGTGAAACGCAATGATCGGGGGGAGGGCTAGTAAATGAACAAAATATCAGTGAGTAAAAAATATATACAATGAAAATTATATTATCGGATATAACACAGCAAGTAAAAAATAATCCCACGCAAAATAATACAACAAACTCATAAATTATTTTATAACAAGTTCACTAAAACAATAACTAAATCAATAAAAATATGAAAAACATCCATAAAATCAGATAAGAATCGTTTCATTTGACATAAAAATATTTTATGACGATAAATAAACAAGTATATAAATATGATATGATACAGTGAGTCAGATTACGAATCTACAATTAAGTAAGTTACAACATTGTGCAATTGAAAAATAATTTATTAATACTTCTTAGAACTTATGTTTTATTGCTTGTAATAATTTTATATGGAAGGAGAAATAATAGAGAATGCATTGGGATGTATTATATGAATTTGACCCACTAAACAATTTTCAATGTTATGTTGCATGTTAATGAGCGAGATGGAACGATAAAGTTCGGTTAGTCGAGAGAGTTTATCAAAGAGAGAGGACCAACGACACAACTTTAGTAGGCGGTGAATATGGATGAAGTGATAGGAAAGGGGTAAAGTTAAGGAACGATAAAAGATTTCTTTCAATTACTATACACTACGCAAAGGACCCATCCAAAGAGGATTTGGGTCATGCCCACGCATTTGTTAAAAATTGAATACTACGCTTGCGCAGAGAATTATTGTGCTCATCCTAAGTTAACTTACTGTGCAATAGTAGTAGTAGTTTTATACATATGTGTGCGTTTGTTGTGTCGAATTGTTGTAGTACTGTACTATCTCATTTTTTGCAACCATCTATACCTCTCCATTGTACCCCAACCTAACCTTACCCCACCGAATATGTCTTTTACCCCCGTTTTCACCCCAATTTTCGCTTGATCTGTCTATGTTGGTCTGGCTATTTCATTCCACCCACATATTTGACATAGTTCACACCACCAAATACAACCCTTAACTTTTCCCAATCATCATCCATTTTCTTAAACAACATGCCCATTTAAAAGTTGCACAAAAAAGTTTAAGTGCCTACTTGTCCTTTTAGTTTTAGATAAGTGAAATATTTTTTAAATACAGTTATATAAACATTTTTTATAGTGTTGAACAAAATGAGCGATTGCTTTCCATTCTATATATATTTTTGTAAACAATATCACAAGGTCTTTCTTTATTTACTTTTCATTCTTGCAAGTACAATTCTTTCAAAAAATAAACAAGAAACAAAAACATAAATAAAACAAACACAAAACTGACAAAGACATTTTCACCGAGTATATTTTTGTAATAATGGGATGATTTTTGACATCATTTATTTTAACCGCCCTGATATACTTAAACCAGCTACTACTAGCTACCGAGAAATTTATTTAAATAGACTATTTTATTGGTTTTCCCGATTTCACTGTACTCGTACCTTTTCTTATTTTTTTTCTTTTTTTTTTATAGGTATCACTTCACGAATACTAATGCCTTTTTATGAATGACAGCTGTTTGGGAAAGTACAGAAATAGACTAATATTTAGTCTATTGATTTATATTATAATGGGGTAACTTTCTACAACTTAGAAGTAAGTGTTGATATTCTTCCGTGAGCGATAATTTTAAACAATGTTGTAAAGTAGGTAACTTTAGAAATGTCTGGCAAATATTTTGCTACCCACAATCTCAACATTCTTTCACAATAGGCTTTTCACCATCCATTCAATGTTTTCCTTATATTCTTCGTGGAAGCCCGTGAAATTAGTGATCAGTTGTCTGAATTCACTGTGGGCTTTTCACCATCCATTCAATGTTCTCCTTATATTCTTTGTGGAAGCCAGTGAAATTGGTAATAAGTTGTCTGAATTTCACCGCGGGCTTTTCACCATCCATTCAATATTCTCCTTATATTCTTCGTGGAAGCCAGTGAAATTGGTAATCAGTTGTCTGAATTTCACCGCGGGCTTTTCACCATCCATTCAATGTTCTCCTTATATTCTTCGTGGAAGCCAGTGAAATTGGTAATCAGTTGTCTGAATTTCACCGCCGGCTTTCCACCAGGTATTTCAGTTTGGGAGGGGCTACTAACACTATTTTCTTCAGGCAACCACACTGATATTGTCAGTGAAACAGATGAGTGGGTCACAGGGGAAATTTTGAAAATGAGGTCTGAAGTTAGAGATGTATACTCAGATTTTCTTTCACACAGGACTACCTTTAACGAACAAAGGTACAAAACTATTAAAAAACATTATGCCAGAGAAGTCCAGAGAGCTAAATGCAAAAAAACTGCTGAAGTCCTTCATAAATCACCAAATTTAAACTCAGCTATATGGGAAATAATGAATAAGAATCGAGGTGTAGTTAGCAACAAAGGTTTTACTGACATACCTATTATTGTTAACAAAAACAATGAACCTATACAGAATGGTGTAGAAATTTGTAATTATTTTAACAAATATTACCAGGAAGTAGCTTTAAAACTTAAACAACAGATTGGGGAAACAGTGGGGTGTTATGATCCAAAAGGGAACAAGGTATTAAATCAATTCTTATTTAGACTAGTTTCAAGTGAGGAATTAGAATCAGTTATTGATAGTTTGAAAAGTAAGAAAACATGTGGGTTAGATGGGATTTCTAGTATAATTGTTAAAGAATGTAAACATCTTTTAATTACTCCTCTCCTTCATGTAATTAACTTCTCACTCAAAGCAGGTGTATTTCCAAACAAACTGAAGGAGGCAAAAATATTGCCTATATTTAAGAATGGAGATAGCCAGTTAGTTGAAAATTATAGGCCCATAAGTATTTTAAACACAATCAGTAAAATTTTTGAAAAGGTAGTATTTATTAGGTTAATCAGTTTCTTGACTGAAAACCTAATCATCTCAGAGGATCAGCATGGTTTCCAAAAAGGTAGATCAACTAAAACTGCAATTGTTTCACTTGTGGAGCAAGTAGTTGATATATTGGATGCCGGGGAGAAAGCATTGGCAGTGTTTTTGGATCTGAGTAAAGCTTTCGATTGTGTTGATCATGAAATTTTATTGAAAACACTAGAGTCATTAGGCGTTAGGGATGTAGAATTGAAATGGTTTCAATCTTACCTTATTAATAGATTACAGTGTGTGGAGTTAACTAGGGTTGTTAGAGGGAAACTTACAAAGGTTGTATCTGGAAAGCTTGAAGTCAAAGCAGGCGTTCCACAAGGGTCAGTTTTAGGTCCAATTCTGTTTCTATTGTATATTAATAGGTTACCAGAAGTCATACCTAATGGCAGAGCTTTGTTGTTTGCTGATGATACTTCAGTAATCAGTAACAGTTTACTGGTAGATGCTCTTGAAGTAAATACACATGTTAACATAGAGTCCGTAGTACAGTTCTTGAATCAAATGTTATTAACAGTTAATGGGAAAAAGTGTCAGTACTTGCAGTTTAAAAATAAACATAACGTTAAAGAAAGTAGAGAAGTGGATGTATTTATTCATAATAATAGTTTAGAGCATGTAGAAACAGTGAAGTTCCTGGGCGTATCTCTAGATAGATCTTTGTCTTGGGACTTCTATATCAATCAAGTTTGTAATAAAATATCATCTGGGGTATTTGCACTAAAACAAATCGCCAGATTAAATGATAAAAAATTACTAATGGCAGCTTATCATGGCCTCATTCTGTCTCATATCCGTTATGGTATTTTAGTATGGGGTAATTCTAGCATGGGTAATATGAATAGGGTTTTTAAAATTCAAAAGAAAGCTATTAGGTGTATGGTGGGAGCTAACCAGCTAACCTCATGCAGGCCACTATTTAAGGAGCTTAAATTGCTTACAGTTCCCTCCCTCTACATTTTTGAGGTGATTATGTATGTTAGGCAAAATAAATTTATGCAGAATTTCAATGTTCACAATCACAACACGAGAAACAGGAATAATTATCATGTGGCTAATCACTCCACAAAATTGTTTGAACAAAAACCTACTTATGCAGGGAGAAAATTCATGAATAAATTACCCCAATCTTTAAAGTGTTGTGAGGATTTGAATTCCTTTAAAAAAAATCTGAAAAATTACTTGATCAGTGAAACTTTTTATAGCGTACAAGAATTTCTTTCTTGATAGTAGTGATACATTGTGTGATTCTTATATGTATTCCAGGTGTTATACCTGACGACATGTCCTATACTCCTCCTGGAGTCTCCAGGGCGCAAAAAAAAAAAAAAAAAAAATCATTTTATTCACTTTAATTGGCCTGCCTCCTCACATTTTAAAATTAAAGGTTGGTGCCATAGTAATTCTGTTACGTAACATCAACGTAATCAGTGGGTTAATGAATGGCACAAGACCGGTGGTGAAAAGAATGTACGAAAATTTTCTTGATTTAGAAGTCATAACAGGAGCAGCCAAAGGCAGAAGGGTTTTACTACCGCGGTTAGATCTATTCCCTTCGGATGGTACTTTGCCATTTACATTTAAGAGAAGACAGTTCCCCATTCGTTTAGCATTTACGATTACAATAAATAAATCCCAAGACCAAACATTCAACAAAGTTGGCCTCTATCTGCCACAGCCGGTATTTTCACGTGGACAATTGAACGTTGCTATGTCACGTGTCAGATCATTTGATAGCCTAAAAGTTCAATTAATGCCACACAACAATAAAACAAAAAATGTTGTTTGCAGAGAAGTTCTATAAAAACAAATTTGCACTTTTGTGCGGGTTTTCCCGCACAGGTTCACCTAGTTTTTCTTATACAGGTAGTGAATTTTTCGGAGTGCAATGACCATCTATCCTCGCCTGTTGTTTTGTTGTTCCCTTCCTTTTTGCTGGTCTTCTATTGTATTAACTTCTCGAAATACTACGTGGAAGTATCAACTTTTCCCTTATTGTATATTCAATTGATACGTGGTTGTTTTGATGTTTGTTAGATTACGTACAGTATTTAGCTTTTTATTTAATAAAACATGTGTAGTCCTGCTTTTCTGTTGTTATTCTAACATGTTGATCTGTTCTATTGTTGTTTCCAGTGTTCCTAGAAACTATGCTAGGTCGTCTGTAAAAATAATACAGTTCATCTTTATGGTGTTATTTGATCCTTTGATTTGGTCTACTTGGTTAACAATTCTTTCTGGGCAAGTTCCATTTCCCATTATAAAATAACCTTCTTCTGGTTACAGTTAAAAATGCAGGTATTCATGTATTCTTCAACCTCCTCTATCATACCTAACACTAGTTTTAACTTCCAACACTTTGGAAAATTCAAGTGGTAATATTCGATTGATTAACGTTTTTAGGTATCACTTAAAAAATATGCCAATTTTCAGAAATGTAGCTCTTCGGAAAGGTGCAGAGAAAAGTAGGCTTTTACATTAGATTACTCCTCCCGTTTCATCCCTCAGGCACAAGTGGTCGAAATTTAAATGCTTTAGGATTTCTACTAAATCGCTAAGGAATACACCCGCCAAATTTCTGCTCTCTATAGTCTGGTTAATGAAAGAAAATACTTGAGTCTAGACAGCCTATGTTTTTAATAAGTGGTCGTAGAAACTTGTGCCACATGTCAAATTAAAGCTTTTTTTTATTTAGGCAATTCAGATTTTCTTTAAATTACGCCTAACGCGTTGTTTATGTAGACCAAGAAACCGCGGAAAACACGATTTCTAAGGCCTAGTTTTGGTTGATCCATTTTCCAGCTTTGGTAACTCAGTAATAAAATTATCTTAACTATGCAGTTTAAGTATATTAAAATATGGACTTTTATCTTTATTATCGACAAATTTCAGATCGTTTCACTTGATAATTTGCCAATGGCGGATGTATAAAAAACTTTTGCTATCTCTGTAACCCGTTGCAATATCGAAATTACTTTTTAGGTAACTTCAACTGTAAAACTGTTTATTATCCTTAATGATATCACAAATTTGTGATAAATAATGAACCGTGGATTTAATAGGCCAAGGGTTCGCAACCTTTTTTCAGTTATGTACCCCTTACCAAATTATTTTCACAAATTGTACCTCTGAATTTTAGTCTAGAGGCAATAATACAAAATAAAATTTGGGGTTACAA
This sequence comes from Catonia carolina, assembly GCA_035578175.1. Classification (NCBI taxonomy): domain Eukaryota; kingdom Metazoa; phylum Arthropoda; class Insecta; order Hemiptera; family Achilidae; genus Catonia; species Catonia carolina. The sequence continues at coordinate 26,643,927 of JAQMRL010000010.1, read as the reverse complement.
TAAAAAAAATTAAAATAAGTTAGTAATAAAAGTATACTTAGCTAATAAAAGTATATTTTTTAATGAAAAATGTTTTAAAATTCCACTTGGTTATTAGTTTTTTTATTTGTAGAAGAAAGTTGATTTTTGAAAAATGTAAACATTTTCAGCACTCTATTTTATAATTAATTGTTCGTTTAGGATATTTTACTTCAGAGAAAGTTGCTTTAGACAATCCTGGTAGGTTTTTTTGCAACCTACGCATTCTAAGCATTATTTCACGGTAGACTTTTTTCTTTCATTTGTCCATCTGGCATTTTGCTTTTGTATGTCATTGAAACCCTTGGAGTAGCCTTCCGAATCGTTTTAGGAAAAAAATTAAATTCATCTGAATCTATTTACAGTTTTGATTTTTTATGAATATGTAGCTAGGGCATATTACTAATATTTCTTAAAATAACGTTAAATATGGTATTAAAAATACCTACCCAAAAGTGGCAGGCCAATTTTGGGGATTTTCAAGTAGCTAGTTATATTAGTAGGCCTAGTGGTTTATTCGTGCAATTTTTCACATTTTTGAAATTTTCTTGAAAACTGCTCCAAAAAATATTGTTTAAAATTGCTTCAGTTAAGCGTACAATAATTAGTTTGTGCTCTAGGCGTAGAAGATGAAGTAAACAGCATGTCTGCTAAAAATTCGTGGGTGCTGTGCTCTTAAACAAAATGTATATTTTGTTTTAAAATTGTATAAAATTAAGGTTAGGCTACAGAAAATTATACATCTATCTGTTTGTCTAACTGATCCATGCATTTGAAAAGCCGCCAACATAAACAGAATAACAACGGTCTGCCTACAGCTGGTGTATAGGCTACTTGTCATGCATTCTATCGGTTATACCATGGCGTTCTCTTATTACTAAAGAACGCCACGGTTATACGGAACAACAGCCACAATTTAAAATTTGTGACGTAATGCTCTGGCTCTATCTTAACACATTTATCCGTTATAAAAATAGATGAGAAACTTAACCTATAATAATAATAGTATCACTATTACACTAGTATTAATTGCAATGATTTTTACAATGTGTTGAAATTTTCTTTTAATTCTATTTTCAATTCTCTGACCTGATGTTGTGACGTCAGTTCTTGGCCTTATCATGGCTTTCGCAAGAATCCACACGGTGCAACTTTTTGAAGGTTAAACATGGTGGATACAACAGCTGATTAAAATTTGCCAATTTTTAGTGTTGCATAACATTGGAAGCTAACAAAAATTGTAAATTAGTGATTTTGGTTTATAATATTAATAATGGCTCTTCTTAGGGCTGTTGCAAGAAATGTCAACGAAAATTTGTTGCTGTTAAAGCGTTCTGTCAGTGTACCAGTTTTACACTACCATGAAAATGTGAGTTTATATTTATGTTGAATTTAATTTTTGAAGAATTAATTAATATTTACTGAAAATTTATGTATTAAATAGCCGATATATGTACCTATATAATATTTTCAAAAACTCGATAGTTTACTATCGGTATTGCAAGTTTTTTTGTCTAAACCATATTTTTAAAATTCCGTTAAACGTGTGAATTTCAATTATTTTTAACGGCACAGTTTATTCGTGAAATGTTTATCAAAAATCTCTAACATGAGGTTCTTATTTATGTGCTGAGAAAAGTAAAATTTACTAAAAGATAACGTTATAAAATAATTTGTAGAGCTTGATACTGAAATATAGTATAAATTTTAGACCAAATTTTAGTATATGTTACCATTAACAATTTTTTATATTTTTAATAAGTTTTTTCGTAAAACTACCGTCTGCCTTTTTCTGTTCTTACCAAACTACTGTGACCTAACCTAACAAAATGAAGTTTACCGTAAATTTCATTGTGCTGGTTTGTGAAGCGTACGTTCTGTTGCTTTTTCTACTATCTATAGATCTAATTCTTGTGTATTGGTTTGAATACAAACAAATTTGGCTATTTTTAATGACAAGACTATTGCAATGCAGGTTTTTTTATATCCACAAACTTAGATTACAATGTCCAGATTTATCATTACAGTTATATATTTTTGTGGCTAACAGATTATTTTTTATTGGTTTATTCCAGTGTAACTATGTATTATTGCATTTGGACACTATCATGGTATACAGTAATAATAAACGTTTCCATTTTGTAATATGATGTAGAAAATTTATTTTCTAAACTATATAAATGTGGCTTTCGGGCTTTCATTTAACTAAATATATTTTATAGTCGATCAACTGTAAGAGTACTCCGCGCGAGGCAAGTGCCTATAGGTTGTAAACTAAAGTTTTACACTAGTTGGCGCGATTCTACCTCTCCGCCTAAAAAAATTATCTTACAGTACGTTCCATCATAAAAATATCTACATCCAGCTAAAATAAACATTATCTTTTAAACTTTTCAAATATATCGCTCAAATTACTTGTAATTATTGTAGTAATTTTTTTAACCAATACATTTAATGAAACAATTTTTTACTTTCTAAGGAAATTAAAGACATTTAGAAAAATTTGTTTTCTACTTTTTAACGGTTTACCGCTTTTGTTTCAAAAACTTAACACATTCACTATCATAAATTTTAACAAAACACAGTTTACAAAACTTTTCAACTTCAGTGTACGAAGAAACGAAACGAACTGATACAATACCAAAAGATAAGTGACAAAACTAAAAAAGAGTTAAACACGGGCAAGTGCAAACAGTTGTATTAAACTAGTCACAGACATTAATTTTAATGTTATGACATGAAATAAAGAATCTGAAATAATAAACAACAACGAATCACTGGAATTGTTTACTCTCCTGTTATAATTCAAGCGCATTAGTCTTGTATTATTTGTGACCTAAAATAAAACTTGAGTCTATAATAAAAACCTGCTAATCATAAATAATAATGGTAGTAGTTAGTAATATAACGAAAAAAAATCTGGTGTGAAACACTCACACAACTTTCTCTTGCCAATGCAAATAATTAACAATAAACCTAACATTATTAATAAAATATTAGAAATAAACAAAAAACTAACCTCAAAAACATAACCTTATTTTAATCATGAGTGAATGATACAAAATGAAAATCAACCTCAGTTTGGCTTAGAAATACGGAAAATCACTCTTTCTCTCTAAACTAGGCTCTGTAGAGAAAAATGCTTTAAATAAAAGTTGTAGATCTTTTAATTTTCTATAAATTAAATTATATACACTTTTGTCGTAAAATGCATACTAAGGCCGAAATCTTAAAAAAATCAATTTTTCACACATTTTCGTGAGAAAAAAACAGAAAATCGCAAATTACCGCTAAACTAAGCGTTATACAAAAAATTGTTTGAAATAAAAGTTGTAGAATTTTCAATTCTCTACAACTTTTATTATATAAAGTTTTGCGCTAAAATGCATATTAAAGCTGTAATCTTAAAAAACAACGTTTTTACGTGAAAACAGCCTCACCCAGAATTTCAGCAAACATGACGCCTACCCTATCTTGTAGAGAATAAAAAATTGAGTAAACCAGGCGATTTTAAAAAAAATCGTAGGACCAGTTTTTGAGAAAATCGCAAAAAAGTGAAAAATTACACGAATAAACTACCACTTCCGGTTGACCGATTTTGATGAAAATGTTCGTGTCGAGTCCGGTAGTGGTACGTAACTTAAGTTTCAAGTTTCAAGTTCGTACGATGTTTCGTTCTTGAAATATTCTGTTCACACACACACACACACACAGACCAATCGCTAAAAACATGTTTTTTGGGTTCAGGGGGTCTGAAAACGTATAGATCCGGTGAAAACTCTATTTCGAAAAATCGACATGAAAACAATACTTTCCTTCCTATATATTCATATAGGCAAGAGAAAGTAATAACAATGTAAGAGTAACAATATTAAAAGTTTTAGTTATTAATTTTAAACTAAAAATGTTCGATTTATTAAACATTTTCTAACAAATGAATTGAACGTGTTCTTATTATAATAAGCTTAGAGCAAATTAGTGTTGTATGGAATTTTGTTCATGCTGTGCGTATTTTTAATTAATACGCATGCTCACTTGTATTGCTGGTTGCCTACCTTGGAGTACTCTTAGCGTACACAGACTCTAAGTAGATCATTAAATATGAAATAAATAACTTTTAAGTGTTTTCATTTTTGTAATGTAAATTTTCTGCTTCACAGTTTCAATCAAATATACCACTTTTTCTAGTGGCATTTGATACCAAATGGTTCTGGACCTTTACATTGGAACATTTTTCAAAATATTCTTCAACATGAACTTTCTCTACATTGTAATTGTAATTCAACTTTTGTTCCGTTTTTAGGTGATTGATCACTACGAAAATCCAAGAAATGTCGGCTCGTTAGATAAGAATGACAAACGTGTTGGTACTGGACTTGTTGGTGCACCAGCATGTGGTGATGTTATGAAGTTACAGATTAAAGTGGATGAGAATGGAAAGATTATTGACGCTAAATTTAAAACATTTGGTTGTGGATCAGCTATTGCTTCAAGTTCTCTTGCTACAGAATGGGTGAAAGGAAAGACTGTAAGTTTTAGTTGTACTTATGTGTTAAAGTACTGTTAAACTTCTCTTAACGACCACCCCTCTCTCCAACTGAATATTTGTGGAACCGATTTTGTTACTCATAAGACTATTCTATTTATTCATTTCATTCTATTCATCTATTCTATTTACTCATAAGAGTATTCTATACCCCTATTAAGCGACCACCCCTCTGGTTAACAACCACCGGGTAAAAAGGCATTTTCATTTTTGGGTGACCATAAATTTTACAGCCACAAGTTTTAGTGAATTTTCAATACTCTAGTTGGGCATCAATTTATGAGCTCTTTGTAAAACTGGCGTATACTGGTATACGCCCTTTTTAGGGAGATGGTGATTTTGAACTTATGTTTTTTGAATAATTTTGACTTTTTTCCTATCGTAAATCATATCAAGGGTAAATTATTATGCTTCCGATAAAGGTGCACAGAAAAATGAAGCAGGATTAGTAAATAGATGTTGAATAGGAGAAGTGGGGAATCCTATGCTTTTCAACTTGTCATGTGACAACTGTAGACTCACTGTCATCTGAATCATTTATTTGGTGCAAAGTTTATATGGAATTACAATACCTCTACTATGGTGTCCTGAGTACACCTTTGTTGCTACATGTCTTAATTTCTCACGTGATCCATGCTAGAGACCCTGCACAATTGTCTTTGAAGAGCCTCCAGCCTTCTTTTATTCCTGGAGCTTCTTTGCTAGCACTGAGCACCAAAATATGTAATTATAGGCTTCAACATACATGTAGCTATAACTTCTTCATCCTCATCTGTACTCTACTGAACCATAAAATAGCTGTTACTATTTGAAGAGCAGCTTTACCCTGATTCATGCAGTCCCTGATTGATATCCCTTTCACTAAATAAATAAACTTTATCGGCAGATAAAACAATGTATGATAAGACAAAAATATTTGGGGTAGGAAATGAGTTGGTTATACTACTGCACAGTATACAAAAAAAGAGATTGACCTGGAATTCGCTTGGAGTGGCAAAGAAGAATTGTGTGAAAACCTTATTCCGGACAACCAAACATTATACTAAAACTGTTTGACTACAAATTATTTCTTAATAGTTTACATTGTTCATATTCCTAATCCAAATTATCACTCGTTCCCTCATGAAAAGTTGTCCCGAGGTATTTTTACTTGTCACAATAACCAACCTTAGCAATTTTTATTAAAAGATTTTCAGGATTTCTAACCACACCAAGATAATCCGTCTTGTGATGCAATTTTAAATCTTACAAGAAAATGTAGAGTGTATGCTTAGTTTGTTTTTGTTTAGGTCATCAGCCGAAAGGGTGGTTTGAACCTGTAGAGGTTTTACTAAGTAAAACGAGGAGTGAGGTGGTTTACCAATGCCTTCCTCACTGGGTAGAAAAGTACGCTTATCAGCATGCCAGGCCTTCCGAAAAGCACTCAATTTTCACTGCTAATGACACCTTTACTTCATTCACCACAGGGTCTTGGTGTATAATGAAATTAATTACTTCCAGAGGAGATAACTCTGATTAGTGTCTTTTACACATTTACGTCTTCTGTTCTTAAATGATTCAGTCATTTAATTGGCTGACCATGTGATAAGAAACAGAACTATTTATTTTAGCCCTGCAACGAACACTCCACCTGTCTGTTATGGGCAGATGCTTAGTTTATTGGTCAAAATAGAAGTAAGAAGTAAGAACCCTAGTTACATAATAATCTGTTTTTACTAATTTTATGTTGTTTACTGAGTATTATGATAAGTATGTAACTTATTTGGCTTTATTTTTTTCTATTTCAGGTTGATGAAGCCCTGAAATTGAAGAACACTGATATTGCAAAGGAATTGTCATTACCTCCAGTTAAATTGCATTGTTCAAGTATGTGCATCTCTATTTTATTTTTGTTATTATTTATTTGATTTAAAAAACAAACTAAAGTAGAACGCCAATAATTATAATTATACAGTACAACTTCATTAATTCAAACTTGAAGGGGAATGGAAAAAAGTTTAAATTATCCAAAATTCAAAATAATCAACATCATATGGAACAGTTATTGTAAAGTTAAAAATTACGAAATTCGAACTTATACTATATACTATTAACAGAAATAAAGTAGAACATCACTTTCACAGAAAAACCTCATTTGTTTCATTAATAAACTAGTAGAATTCATACATTTAAGTATAAATTTTAGTATTAGACATACGGTATGACCAGTATGTATTACTGAAATACAATACTGCAAGTGATTAAATCTATTAAACAAAATTTATAAAAGTGAAGCACAAAGTGGAAATGCTATCGTCCACTGCAGGATATTGTGCTGTTCTTACCCGCTTTTGACTTTTTTTGTTGTTTTGTTCCAATTTTCCATAATTGTGTTTCAATTTTTTAAGAAGATAATAAAGTGTTGGGTAAAATTTTGTATTCTTTAGCTGTGTCACACTTTCATTTTCACACCCCATTCCACATCTTGAATCGTTTTAACTTTTTCATCCAGTTAAACTCTTGTACGGACCACGCTTAGCCATTGTTAAAATAAACCACACTGCACGTAAAATCTTAACTGAAATGAAAAGAAGACAGTACTGAAATGTACTGTACCTAGTTTACAAAAATATATAAGTATGTAAATTGTACAACACAAATTCCATTCATCATATGCTCTTGTGTAGGTACTTGACAGCAGGCCAAATTTTATTATCTGTCTATGAAAACCCTAGCTAAACAAACATATTTTTAAACTTTGAATTTGGCATAGCATTTTTAATTAATAAGATTTTAACATGTTTTTTAGGGGAATACCAGTTTATTCGAATTATCCAAAAATTTGAAGTAGCCAAGTTCGAAATAACCAAGTTATACTGTATTATAAAATTATGATTCATATATTGCCAAAAGTTATAAAAAAGAACCTCTAGATGTACTGGATAACCTTATTCCAAAAAAAGTGTTTCCGTTATAAAAATTACTAGAATATTTTAATCCATTATCAACTTAACTGTTTCGCCCACTTCACGAATGGAATTAATGAATGATGTCACCAGGACAAAAAATGACACCAGGGGGAAAACTGAAATCTCCTTCCATAACTCAGGTCTGTGAATGGGTCAAAACTTCGTGGAACAGTGTTGACTCTAAATTGTTGTGAATTCTTTCAAGAAAAACAGCATCAGCAATTTTCTTTACATGGAGTTGGAGATTATTTATTGTTTGAAAACAGCGTAAATTCTGCATGTGACGGTAACTCTGACCAGGACTGATGTGTATTGTAATACTGTATTAACAAGAATTTTCAATTTTAGTTAGGCCTATCAGTAATATTGGTGTACCTTAACCCTTTGGAAACAGACTGTTACACGTTTAACAGAAGAATTGCAAAATTCAAAACGCACTCTCAAAACAACTGTTTTATCTAACGTCACTACTGATGAAAAATTCTGAAAATATTACAGTTGATTCATATAATGCGTACACGCCTTTTGAATACAATTACAACGAAATCATTTGATAATTCTTTGTGTTTAGGCGAGTGAAATTTTCAACCACGAAAACTGTTGTGTTTACTTTATATTTTTTACTATAACGGGCTTAAATTTCAGTTTAGAAAAAAAATTTATTAAAGATGTTTTGTAGACAAGAGTTTACTGGAATAAATGTTATTTTTTTATTTAAATTTCCGTAAATATTTGACGAAGTTACAAAATGTTCAACATTAGTCCATTTTCACATCAAAGGGAAGCATGAAGGAATGGTATTTTACATTCTTTACGGTGATGTCACAGAGCCACTTTTATATTTAGGTTACAGCTGCAAGCAAAGCAATGTAGAAAATTCTTTTCCCTACAACCATGTGTTTTGAAAAATTCTGTAGGTGCCGTTAGAAGGAAGCCGTTACACGTCCTTTGCAACGTGGCAAAGTGTCGAATTTTTTGCCTCTGTGATTGTAAACCCCCTCCTGAAAAGTAAAATAGACTTGTCTTTCTTTTTCAAGGGCAATTGTCATAACAGAATCATCATAGCTTCAACACAAACTGAAGAATATGCATGTACGTTGACTTACACACGAGCTACATAGATTTCCATTCAAAACAAACATTTCCCAAACCATCACTGCTACCTACGCACTATAGAGGGAATAAAAATTTCCCTGTTATGATATTCTATTTCTGAAAACACTATCAGATGCGTTAAAGAATTCCCTAAAAGAAATTGCAATATTTATCGGTCTCTGATTTATACTGACCTTGCAGAAGCACGTTTTATCGCCCCAACCACAATCCATTCGGCATTATCTAAAATTAATACCAGCAATCTTTAAATATCAATTTTCTTTTCAATGATTTAGCAATGCAAATACATGTTTATTGTATTTTAAAAAATTCATTACTTATGAAAATAAAATTTTCATTCCTTTCATAAAAATGAAAATCAGATATAAAATTTACATTGTAGAATGAAATCCTTCTTGTAAATGGGAGTGTGCCTTACACTCCAACAAATACAGGAATTTTTTTTTATAAGCAATTCATATTATGGGTGTTTGGTTGATCATTGTTCCTTTAAATGTGGTTTAGCTGTTACGAAATTGCACTCGTGATTTTGAGTGGTGTAATACTAATTGTTGTTATGAAAAATCGTAGAAATTGAAGTATACAGTTTCATAAAAAAATAAATATCAATGTCTGTTGTTTTACTCTTAATACATATAAGAAGAATTAATTTTCTACTTTAATGTAAATGTTTTTTTAAGTTATCTTTAAAGCTACTTAAGTAATTTACTTAAAATAGATTATTAAAAATCATATCATAGGTTTTTCATTATCTTTACTTACTATTTATAAATCACGTGATCACTTCAAATAAGAAAAATTTATGATAGATAAAACTTTTCTTTTAAGTTTAATTATTTATTTATGTTTGTTTGTTTACAGTGCTTGCCGAGGACGCAATAAAAGCAGCGTTATCTGATTATAGGATTAAACAAAGTTCTTTGGAAAAATCTGCAGAGGCTAAATCAAATTAGTCTCGAAAACAATAGTAAATGTAAAAACATCATCAGTTCTATTGAAAAATATGGAAAATATTTAGTCAACTATTACAGCATACAATACAATATTTAAGTATTGTTTAATTATGAACATACCCAGCACTTGGAAATTCTATTATTTCCTATAGATCTTGTAAAAGATATTTTTTACTATCACAAAACTTAATACTTCATTTATACTGTAAATGTAAAATAAAACTATAAAAAAATATTTATTTGTTGTTAATTTGTTAATGACCCACCAGGTTGGTCTAGAGGTAAATTCAATGCCATGAGTCAGGTGATTTTCAAAAACCAAGGTTCCTGGTTCAAATCCTAGTAAAGGCAGTTACTTTTATATGGACTTGAATACTAGACAGTGGTTATTGGTGTACTTTGATGGTTGGGGTTCAATTAACCATACTCTCTCAGAAATAGCTGGCCTGGATCTGTACAAGACTATACCTCATTTACACGCTGTCATACACCATCATCCTCAACTCCTTGGGTCATGGGGTTGCTTATTGTTCTGATTTGAACAGATTGCAATACAGTAATCCCTCGTTATCCGCGGGGGTTACATTCCGAAGGGTTACTGCGGTTTGTAAAACCATGGATAATGGTACCTTATTTGTACGAAAAGATGGGGGATTAGGTTCTGAAGGAAAATTCCTGCAGTCATTTTAAGTGTTTAATAGTTTTAGGAACATTTTACCATTATTATAATCTATGAATATTTAATAAATACAGTACTGTATGCATAAAAAATTTAAGTTGCTTTAAAATAGTTAGTTATGGCTATTAGCTTCTTCTTATAGACTTCTTTGTAAGGTATCATCAGCTCCTGGAGTCCTTTTTTGAATTGAAGGGCCCTTTCCATGATGGGATCCGTCTCCAACATGTGATCAGCGAACTGCGTTGCCATGCTTAGGATCTCGTTGATGGTTTGTGAAGAAATGCTTGGCTTTGTTTCAGGATTGTCAAACAAACAAAGAACTTTACGTATGGACGAAGAAGTTAGACTGACACATGGAAGAAAACCTATGTAGAAATTACAGTATCACGTCTGGCCGTATGTATGGTGGTTGGGGGTGGGAGTTGTACTGGCGGGCCCTGGTACCCGATGACGTGCTCACTACGTACAGTACGTGGAATCTAGCTTGGCTCATGGCGGCTGTCGACATACTAGTGTGTCACTCAACATGGTACAAACGCCAAAACATTTATTCAAACACATAGGGTGACACATGTTTTCAGTTGCATGACTTCCCCACCTCCCACCAAGTACGGTGTACACAAGGTGAGATTACGTAAGTGTTTTAAGGTTTTAGGCCTACGGATAAAGTCTGCGAATAACCGAAACCCCCAGATGCTAAAACTGCGGATACCAAGGGATTACTGTACACACACAAGGAATAAAAACATTTTTTAATAGTTTAAATATCATAAACCTCTGCCCATAACAGACAGTTAGAGTGTCAAATTATTTACACTCAATCTGTTCGTTGCAGGGCTAAAATAAATAGTTCTGTTTCTTATCGCATGGTCAGCCAATTAAATGACTGAATCATTTAAGAACAGAAGAGGTAGAGGTGTAAAAGACACTAATCAGAGTTATCTCCTCTGAAAGTAATGAATTTCATTATACAGCCAGACCCTGTGGTGAATGAAGTGAAGGTGTTATTTGCAGAGTGGAAAATATGTGCTTTTCAGAGGGCCCGGCATGCTGATAAGCATACTTTTCCACTCAGTGAGGAAGGCAATGGTAAACCACCTCACTCCTCGTTTTACTTAGTAAAACCTCTACAGGTTCAAACCAGCTTTTTGGCTGATGACCTAAACAACAACATCATAAACCTAGGTAGGATTTTCAGTTAGTAGAGAGGTTATGTTGTTTAGGTCATCACCCGAAAAGCTGGTTTGAACCTCTAGAGGCTTTACTAAGTAAAATGAGGAGTGAGGTGGTTGATTATGCCTTCCTCACTGAGTATGCTTATCAGCGCCAGGCCCTCTGAAAAGCATCTACTTTCCATTTTGCAAATATGACACCTACACTTCATTCACCACAGGAACTGGCTGTATAATGAAATTCATTACTCTTTGAGGAGATAACTATGACTAGTGTCTTTTACAACTCTACCCCTTCTGTTTTTAAATGCTTCAGTTGGGTTACTATGTGATAAGAAACTGAACTATTTTTTGTAGCCCTGGAACTAGCAGATAAAGAGTGCAAATAATTTAACACTTGCGAATAAATTTTTGAAATGCATCCTGCCAACCATTAATATAAATTACAGTACAAATGAAATTTATCACCACACCCTTGGTTGCCTTTTAAGTTTAAAAAACTTACACACGTCTCGGTGGTACCACCTTTTTCAGATCAGTATTACAAAAATCGAAAATTATACTCTTTCTTTAAGAGTTTTAATCTAAATGACTGAATGGAAACACTGTTCTGGTTGTCATTTTTGATTTTAGTAATATTGCTCTGAAGAAGGTGGTAACACTGAGATGCTCGTAAGTTTTTTAAACGTTAAAGGCAACCAAGGGTGAGGTGATGAATTTCATTTGTATTATAATTTAACACTCCACCTCCCCGTTATGGGCAAAGAGAGGTTATAAGCTGATATAATTGCTCTTATCATTGCGATCTAACGGGTTTAAGTTTAGAGGAGGATTAATTATGATTTCGTAAAGAAATTATGTGAAATAAAATAGATTTTATTAGGTACTTGTTATATAGTACAACATTCAAATAAAATAGATTGTGAATTAATAGTTAACATAAAAATTAGTTACAATTAAATACGTAATAATTTAATGATTAGCACTGCATAATTCATTATAGATAGCTCTTAATATAATTGTTATTGCATATGCTCCGGCATCTATATCTGTTAAATATGATTTATTCACATAGCTTGCTCGCCCACATCTGAAAAAAGGATAACGTTTTTTATATTTACATGAAATACACAGTGACAGTTGTATTACAATTTTATAGTTATGTTTTTAATCACTTAGTGTGCTTAAAATTAAGAATCAAACTGTATGGTGTTTTTTTTTTCAGGGCTCCCACACTCCCCTACACCCTGCCGTCTCCTCCCACAGAACAGTGTGCAGCCAGGTACGAAAGTCTGTCAGCAAGTAGAACGGCAAACAGCCTTAATATACTTGCTATATTGAATCATTATGTATTATATTTCACCACTCCTATTTATTATTATCATTTCCAAATATGCATGAAGAATGTCTGAAGATACGAAGATATGAACATAGACACACATAACATGCAGGTACAAAGGGCTTGAACATAAATTATATCAACATACTATCACAGTCAGTTATGTCAAATCACACTCCTCAGTAATTCCATCTTAGAAATGTCAATTTTAGAGTTAAGGCATTATTATAATAATTGGACTTATCACATTTTAATACTATGATAAAACCTGTGTGTCTGTATGCGAGTGAGTCCCTTAGAATGACCAGGAACGCTGGTATAAGAGAAGTAGAGAAATTCAAAAGAAAGATTTTCCACAAGACAGTCATTGCAAAGATTGTAGACGAACAATAGAGGTTACAAGAACAAGAAGAACTTTACATGGAAAATGAATGATTAATGGAAATGATTAGAAAAAGAAGACAAAAATTTTACAGACACCTGTGTAAAATGGCAATAGTTGTAAGGTGTTGGATAAATGGTTCAAAGAAATTAAAAAGGTTATTAAGAAAACTTAATGAAAACAACTATCTACGGACTTTATGGGCTTCCATGAAGAGTAAAAACAGAACACCAGGTGAAGTAACGAAAGGAGAAAAGCCTATAGTGAACCAATGCTGAGAATGTGGGCTACAAAAATAACTTCCAGAAACTTAAAAGTCACCTCATGAGGTCTAAAATTGGCCCTATAAGGAAAAAAAGAAAAAAATTGGACATGATCATCTTCTTGAATTTATCAAAAATAAACTTTGGTGGAGTCCATCTGGAAAATGTTTGTTGTTATTTAGGTTAACAGCTGAAAGGCTGGTTTGAACCTCTAGAGGTTTTACTAAGTAAAATCTAGGAGTGAGGTAGTTTACTGTTCCCTTCATCACCAAGTTGAAAGAGTATGCTTATCAGAATGCCAGGCCCTTCATAAAGCACCTACTTTCCACCTTACAAATGACACGTTCAACTTTCTCATGCTCTGTATGAATATATCGAGAGCATAAGAAAGTAAAAATAAGTAAATACCGAAACAAAAACATCATACTTAGCATCCATGGTACGTGTGCGTTCACAACCTTCTTCAGCTCGTTCAAGTGCTAGGGTTAATGCGACTTGCCAATTGTCATTGTCTAAACGTGTAAATTCATTGCAAGCAGGTATCAAAGCATCCATCTGAAAATAATATTATGTTTTTAGATATTGCATCCAGGAGACTTCTGAAGGAAGTCTTATAGGACATGTCAAGATAAAACTGATGAGCCTAAATTTTAAAACTACCTTAAACTGATTACTTACCAATTCATTTATTATCACTAATTACTTCCTTTTCAATAAGCGTGTCTTCTGACCATTTTTATTAAATAATACACAATTTGCCTCGGCATTTATTGAGAAGTTTATATATTTTTCAACCGAAACCTATTTAGAAAAACATTCTTGTACACTGTAAAATGTTTCATCTATCAAGTATTTTTTAGCATTATTTTAAACATATTATTTAGATTACCGCAAATTTTTAAAGCTTGTGGTAATTTATTGATGTATTTTCTACCTGCATAAGTAGGTTTTTATTGAAATTATTTAGTGTTGTGATTAACAACATACAGTAAAACCTTGCTAATTCGGCCTAATGCGGACTACGGTCGGTGCAAATTAGCGAAAATTCTGAATTATGGAACACTTCTAAAATCATTTGTTATCCTGACTTTTACGGACATCATGTGTTTAATTTAGATAAATTTCAAAGCGTAAGTGTACGTAATAATTTAAGTTGGTGAATTCAGTAATAAATAAGACATAAAAGTGAAAAATTTCAATTATTGTGTGTTTAATTTTAATAAAAATTGAATACAAAATGTATACTACGCACTAATTTACTATTATTATTATTATTATTATTATTATTATTATTATTATACCTAATTTGTGAAGCATTCTTAAAATAACATACACAGTTCTGTTTTAAGAAGTAGCCTTTAAAAAAACACAGTACATAATTTCATTTGTAAAAGCCTGAAATATATTTTTGTGTGTATTGTTTTTGGATTTCTTTTGAAACAATGTGCTGCTTCATTTCGTTTATCATGAAGAAATATTTATTAAATTGCCTATTTGTATTAACACAACCTTAATAATGAATCAACGTGATTTTTAGCATCAGTTAGTTTTACACCCTCTTCTTAGATTTCTTCGCAGTTGTCTTCCTCACTATCAGAAGATTCTTGTTGCACATTCCCAACTAAATGTTCATTTACAGCAGCCACTATTTCTTCTTTCGTCTGGACAGGGTACCCAAATTTATCTTCACCATTTAACCAGTCCCGTACATTTTTTACTGTACATTCTTCACCAGCATTTTCTAAAATATTTATATAGGTACTCGTCTTCTTCAATTTCGCTGAAGTCTTGTTCATGAGTTACATTTTTCAAAAGTTTTTTCCAAGCGTTTGAAATTGTCGTAGCTTTTACATCCTTCTAACTCAAAGCCAATTGAATATAGCATTTTTAAAATTGTAATTTCGCAGATTCATTAATGTCTGTGCACCTGTCGTATTACCCAAGTCTGAATCATTTTCGAGGAAACTAAACAGTCTTGAAGCTGTTTCTTTTTATAGAAGCGTTTATAACTAAGGATAACACCTTGATTCATTGGTTGGATCAACGCTGAAGTATTCGGAGGCACAAACACACATTTAATTCTTTCATTACTACTTCATAATCTGTCTTCAGTTGGATGCACTGGCGAAAATTGTCCAATAATAAAATTGCTTTAACCTCATCCTGAGGAACGGCCTTTTCTTCCATTTGAAATTTGATGACACCCGGAACGAAATCTTCTTGAAACCACGATGTGAAAATTTAAGAGGTGAACCAAGCATTTCTGCTGGCTTTATAAATATTACTGGCAGATCTATCTGTTAAATTTTTCATAGCTCTTGGGCGTCTTGATTTTCCGACAACTACAGATTTCAGTTTGTGTGTACCATCGGAATTAGCAACTCGTTACCATTAAAAATGAATTTTTTTTTGCCAGTCCGATTTATAGAAGTTCCGAATTAGTGAAGCCCGAAATAGCGAGGTTTTACTGTAATAATAAATTTGTTTCTTGTGCTGTGAATTTAGGCATTTAAATTCTGTAAAAAAGGTACAAATATTTTACTTTACATACATTATCACTTTAAAGATGTACAAAGAAGGAACTGTAAGTAATTGAAGCTCCTAAAATAATATTTTACATGAGGTTAAGCGAGGTTAAATGAGGTTAACTTCCACCATACCTCTAATAAATAGATAACACCAGCTTAAAGTAAGCCAATAAACATCGTTATATTTATATAGGCATATGGTTAACTGACTTTCACTGCCTGTTGGGCAAATTAACTCATCATTTTTGAGCTTTTTTGGAAAAAATTATTTGACATAAAATACTGCTTACCACGATTAAATGTTGCTCTGAAAATATTTCTGTAGCAATTTTAAAAATGTCATCTATCAATTTCCTTTGTCCATCTGTCCGTCACACCCAGATGTCAGAAACTACAAGAGATACCAACAAATGGTTTTCGGATTCGTAATCTACACAAAATGTTAGTAGGCATGGTTTAAGTTTGAAGTTCCGGTTTCGGCTGAAAGTAGCCCAAAACTGGAAGTTAAGAAATCAAAGTTGGAATTTGGAAATTAAAATAGTGTCATCTGATTCCTCTTAAAGAGTAGTTACTTCTGTAACTACTCAAGTTACATAAAATCCAATTGAATCCAATTGGTTATATCTTAAAGTGATTTCTATCACTTATGATTTTTGTTAACAGTAAAGGTCAGCTCTTTTAAACATTGTCACCAGTCATGGGATGTAT
Organism: Catonia carolina; assembly: GCA_035578175.1. Taxonomy (NCBI): domain Eukaryota; kingdom Metazoa; phylum Arthropoda; class Insecta; order Hemiptera; family Achilidae; genus Catonia; species Catonia carolina. The sequence goes on along the minus strand of JAQMRL010000010.1, from coordinate 26,627,275 downwards.
CGTCACATGAAAGGGATTTTTTTCTATTTACCATTGTCCGAGATCCTTCTCTAGCAGGTGAATATTTTTTAACAGTTTCAACAGCTTCTTGAAAAGCTGATGGCCAATCAGGAACCATACGTGCTGCTCCTCTTAGTAATAAGCTGTAAATTCCTCCAGATGTTCCACCCATTGTTTCCGATGCTATTTCAGCTAATTCTAGAAAACATGATGTAGGCCTGTGAACTGGAAGATTATGTAGTGATTCAATAATGCCTGAAAAAAATTTTAACAAGTTATTAATTAAAAATATCAATTACAAACACTTTAATTACAGTGTTATTGTACAGAATATTAATTTTTTCAATTTTACAATTTTTTCAATTACAATTTAATTTTACAATTTTAATGGTTAATAATTCCTTATTAACCAAAGTGCTGGGGAGCTCTTCTAAACATTATTTCTCATGATTTTAAACAGTGCAAGAAAAATTTAAAGATGATAAAAATTTTATGACATTGAATACATGTCATAGCTAAAGGTGTACAATTTTTACTCCCTCTCTTGCCCTATATGAACTATAAACACTAACACTACCTCTAGATAGAGATCTATATACAAGGGTGGTCCCAAAAGTACCCGTCCCAACAAAAAAATACAAATATTTTGGAATAGAATATATTAATTTATTTTTCAACATAATCTCCTTTTAGCTCTACACACTTTTCGCTGCTATGTTCAATAAGCTCAATACTTTTTTTGTAATAAGAACCGTCTTGCTCCTCAAAATAGCCATTAACTGCCGACATCACTTTTCATCGTTGGAAAACTTTTGACCACTGAGCCATTTTTTAAAGTTTGGGAACAGAAAATAATCCGATGGGGCTAAATCTGGCGAATAGGGTGCATGAGGTAGCAATTCAAACTTTAATTCATTAATTTTGGCCATTGCAATAATGGATTTGTGAGCTGGTGCATTGTCTTGGTGAATCAACACTTTCTTCTTAGCCAAATGCGGTCGATTTTCCTTAATTTCTTCACTTAAACGTTGCAATAAGTTTGCATAATACTTGCCATTGATAGTTTTTCCTTTTTCAACATTCCTTTTATCCCACGCGCATCCCAAAAAACCGACGCCATGACCTTGCCTGCAGATGGAACGGTCCCCGCCTTCTTTGAAGCCAGTTCTCCCTTTTCAGCCCATTGTTTTGATTGTTCTTTTGTCTCTGGTGTGAAGTGATGGACCCATGTTACATCCACAGTTATGAAACAGCGCAAAAATTCTGCTTTGTTGCTGTGAAACTTCACTAAACACTCAATTGAAACATCTTCGTGAACCTGTTTTTGCTTGAGTGTGAGCAAACATGGCACCCATCTTGCACACAGCTTTCTCATGTCCAAATTTTCAGATAATACGTGATGTACTGCACTTTTTGAAATGTCTACTATGTCTGCTAGCTCGCGTACTTTCAGTCGACGATCATCCAGTACCGCTTTGTGGATTTTTGTCACCATTTCTGGAGTCATCACCTCATTCGGTCGACCACTGCGATGCTCGTCTAGGCAGCTCGTATGGCCTCGTTTGAAATCAGCTATCCAATATTTTACTGTTGTAAACGAAGGAGCAGACTCACCCAGAGTAGAATCTAGTTCAGCTTTTATAATAGTTGGGCTGAGGCCTTTCAAATGAAAGTATTGTATCGCATAACGATGACCAATTTTCTCCATTTTCACAAATTCACTGAAAAATGTCACTATTGCTGGCTGTCAAATAAATAATAAACAACATGGCGTCTTCAAACTTGAAACATACTTTATAGATGGTGTACTTTCTAATACAATGATATTTTTCAGACAAACTGCCACCATCTCTAGGTCAGGCCGAGTACTTATGGGACCACCCTTGTTTGCCTTTGGTTTTAACGAGGGATAAAGGAAGGGAAGCATCAGTGTGCATGTGCGACTGCTTTGGTATCAGTTTGCCAATAACAACGTAAACTATACTTAGAGGATCGCGGAACCCTTTATAGGTTAACTGTACAAATATACATGTTTGCAACCGTAAACGGAAATATCGGTTTCTCGAAAACACGATCAAACTGTTGACAGTGCTGAACGAAATGTAATATACAGTGTAATAAAAAGTTGTGAAGTTGAAGCTAAACAAAAATACCTTCTCATGCCTTTTAACAAAAACCATGAGCGAGCGGCTAACTAAAGTGATGTCTCTCTCTCTTTCCACAATTTGAAATGTATAGTTAATCATAAAGTTAATTATAAAGTTAGTCATTTATCAGTTTTATTGACACCTGATAAAAAAAGGAAACGGTTATATCAATAAGAAAGTGATACTGACATGTGAAACGGTATTACCAATTTTGAATGAAAGGCTAGATTTTAGTTGGAAACTTTGTACATTAAGAAAAATTTAAAGAAAAAAGGGTTGAAGTGGAAAAAGTGTCAGTTACAATGAAGAATATTAATTGAAAGGCAACATGTGGTTAACAAACCGTGCAATTGCATGGTAGTAAAATATAGTGTCTCACTGTTGACATGGCAGTACTGACAGACTTCTCTTCCCTTCCTCACAGTCCATCCATACGCAAAAGGCATTTTCAAGACTCCCTATCTAGTTAATTTGAATTATAACCAATTACCATCAGCAAGATGTCGCAAGGTTGTCCCGCAATCACCATCCCCACAACCACTATCTAAATTATTTAACCTCTCCTCAGCTGATTGTAAATTGACTGCTACCGAATTTAAACAATTTTTAAATAGTTTACTTTCTTCTGGAGTTAATTCTGGTCCAATCAACTGAAAATAAAGAAAAGTATCAGTTATCTTTTAAATGAGCTGTTTTAGATGAGCTCTAATAATTTTAAAGTGTGTAGTAGTATGTTGTCAGACATTTTCAAAAACTTTACCTAACCATCATTCTTACACTCTGCTTAATACTCGATTAAGAAAATTTATCTTTTTAGGTACACGTCAAGAAATACAAGTTTTGAATTTTTCTTATAAAACACCAGTTTGTTAGAATTTTTGGATAAGGTTTAATGAAAACTTACAATCAAGAAGTGCAACACCAAAATATAGTTTGCTGTAATATAAAAGCTTATTGATTAGGACAGCTTAACTTAAAATTACTATATAATCAGTTTAAGTTAAACTTTACTAATTAGATGACAAACTTAAAAAGTTTATTTCTTGATAACCAACCATACTCAACCCTAGTCTCTAGGTGACCTGCTTAAATTCAAGCTAAGTAAATAAAGAAATTTGATGGTTGTTCCCAAAAAGGGATAGAATAAGAAAAATGATGAAATTATGGAACAATTGGAAATGGACAGCCTGTTAAAGGGGGTTGGACAGACAAAGTTGAGTTGGTTTGGCCAAGTCAGTAGGATGGAGGAGTGTAGACTGCTGACAAGGATGCTGTACTTGGAGATGAAGGGAAAAATACCAAGAGTGAAGTAGATGGGTTCAGTTTTGGATGAATTGGGAAAAAGATATATATTCATGCGAGGATTTACAGCCCCAGCCTCTTCCTCACTCAGCTCGCTTCCTAAGCACCACCTCTCTTTGTCTCACCAGTCCCCATCGGAGAACCACCGCAAAGACATTGCCTCCTGCATGCCATCCAACCATGTCACTTCCAGCCTACCTCTCCTTCTTCTACCAGCTGGCATCCATTCCCTTACCCTCTTTGGTCACCTACCATCATCCATCCTCTGCAAATGGCCAAACAATTTTAACTGCTTCCGGGATATGGTATCCATGGTATTTCCTTGAACGCCAATTCTTTTCCTCCAGAAATCACAGCTCCGCCTCCAGAAATCCATCTCCACTTTTATGCGATCCTTCTATCTCTTTGTCTATACCCACATTCCGCACCATAGGTACACACACTCTTCAGGATAGCATGATAAATATTAATCTTTGTCTACTTCCATATTTTATCATTCCCAATTTTCCCATCATTTGGAATGATGGGAAAAAGATGTGATGCTAAAAGAAGACTGTAGGATGACTCAATGATAGAGTGAGGTGGAGGAATTGTGTTGATGATGATGGCGGTGGTTCCCAAGAACAAACAAAAGCTAATAAAACTTATATTAGTTATAATATACCGGGTGTTTCAAAACTATACGGCAATCTCTTGGGATTTCATTCTATAGCTAAAAATAAGAAAAAAAGTTCTTATAAACATATGCCTGAAAATGCTTAGTTAGCGAGTTACGGCTAGGGAAAAATTCACCTAGAACTCTGTATCCTCGGTGAAGTAAGGCCGCATAAAAATGTTAAAGGTAGTTACAAAGATACAAATACGATTGTTTCTTGTGTTTTTTAATCTGAAAAATTGAATAAAATTGGTTCCAGAGCTGTAAATGCAATACTTTCAGAGATATCTTACATAAAACACAAGAATTGGTGCAAAGAAATAACACATTTTTGTGTTTAATGCAAGATTACTTCCATAAATGGTAAATAAAGGTGTATTTTTTCTTTAATTAAATTTTCGATATCTCTGAAAGTATTGCATTTACAGCTCTAGAACCAACTTTATTCAATTTTTCAGATTAAAAAACACAAGAAACAATCGTATTTGTATCTTTGTAACTACCTTTAACATTTTTATACGGCCTTACTTCACCGAGGATACAGAGTTCTAGGTGAAATTTTTCCCTAGCCGTAACTCGCTAACTAAGCGTTTTCAGGCATATGTTTATATGAACTTTTTTTCTTATTTTTAGCTATAGAATGAGATCCCAAGAGATTGCCGTATAGTTTTGAAACACCCTATATACTCATACTGTTATGAATTAACAATACTGTTTCTGTATAATAATATTCTACTGTTTCATGAATTTTCAGATCTTAATGAAAAGAAAATAGGTCTATTATTTTAATTAAAACTTCGAAAAGTCAGGTTAATGAGTGTGTGTGTGTGTTTTTTTTTAAACAAAGAGTTCAGAAAGTTACTGTACATTAGTCGCTTTGCATTAGTGGATTCTTCCACTGTTAGGTTGTTTGCCCTATGCTGTCACTGGGCACGATCTAGTAGTCTATATCTAACAAAACCGTTAGTCATTAAGTTGGGGTTGAACATGTAACATGTTTTATTTTGTGCCATTGTATTGTCACAAATGTATATCTTCACATCTAACAATTCAATGGCTTTCTTGCGTAATGTCTTTGAAGAACAAATCATTTCACGGAATTTATGGTCTGAAAGACTTCCTGATCTGATGCCCCCAGATTATTTTTTATGGAAATGGCGAAACAAACAAACTTTATCGCAACCAGACCACACACAATTGATGAACTAAAAACTGCGATAATGGCATAAATTCAAGGAATCACTGTTCCATAAGGTGGGGGCACGCCCCAGACCACACAGAGCATGCCCGGCTACCCAATCCTCACCTGCTTTGAGGTAATGGGCGCTGGCTGTAGCACCTCCGTGTGCTATTCGTAGTACACGGTTGTGCACAGAACATCCATGTGTGGTAGAGCCACGTGCAAAGCATTAACTGCGTATTGAGCTCGATGGTGACTCATCCAACATTTACACGAGTACTGAGGGGAGTGGGGCGCCTTGCGGACGTGACCGCACCCACTCATTTGGGTTGGCCTCTCAGGGATTGTGGGTTCCTAGGTAGCGCTTCAGAGCCACTAGGCTGCTTAAATTCCTTCGGAATGAGCGTAGCTGGCCGAGGGGTGTACAGCAATGTATAGATAAATACGCATGTTCCATAAGGTGAGAAAAGGGTTTGAAAACAAATTGAAACGAGTGCAGTGCTGTATTGTTGCCAAAGGAGGCCATTTACAACACCTCTTATAAACAATCTAATAATGTATAAAAAGGTAGTCATTAAAGTAATTATTTCTTAAAAAAGTTTAGTTGTTTCACTTCCATAATTCAAGTGCACAACAACTTTCCAAACAACCGGTATAAGCCATAAACATTTTAAATGTACTACCTCTCTGTTGTAATTTATTTTTTCAATTATCTCAACTTGATTTTGTTCAAATGATGTAACTCGTCCAGGCCAAGCAAATGCATCAGTTTCAGAATCAAGTAATTCAATCCATTCTTTATTGTTTGTTATTTTTAATAAACAGATTTGTACACCACCCATATCTAGTGATGTTAATAGAGTCCCAACGTACATTCGATGAATCTTTATACCATGGTTACCTACACAAATAAATACAAATAATAAAAAAATTAGTTTCTTGCATTCGGTTGTTGTTTAGATCATCAGCCGAAAGGCTGGTTTGAACCACTAGAGGTTTTAATAAGTAAAACGAGGAGTAAAGTCATTTACCTTTGCCTTCCTCACTGAGTGGAAAAGTAGCCTATACTTATCAGCATACCTTTTTTTTTTTGTTTAACGTCCGACTGTCCAGATGGTGAAAGATAGAATGATTTTTTTGTAACGTATGAAAATATGCCATGCCTGAATTGGATTTGAACCCAAGACCGCATGATGAGAGGCGAGCACGTTACCAACTACCCCAAAGCGGCCGGCTATCAGCATACCAGGCCCTCCGAAAAGCATCTAGGTACTTTATATCCTGCAAATGACACCTTCACTTCATTCACCACAAGGTCTGGTTGTGTAATGAAATTCATTACTCTCAGAGGAGATAACTCTAACTAGAGTATTTTACACCTCTACCTCTTCTGTTCTTAAATGCTTCAGTCATATAATTGGCTGACCATGTTATAAAAAACCTAACTATTTTTTGTAGCCCTGAAACTAACAGATCGAGTGCAAATAATTTAACACTCCACCAGCTTGTTATGGGCAGCTTGCATTCTATATAGGTACCTAATACGAAAATGAAGTCTATGATGGTGAAGACATTTTGATTTTGGATTTGAAAACTGATCTTCGTATTCCATTTTTTCTCAAGTAAAAAATGTCAAATTGGAGTAAAACTTAGAAATTTTTTGTATGTTAAAGATATGGGAAGGAAGTTTGCTAAGAATTTAATTAGGCTAATTATGGAAATAACACAACAGTGATCAGTGTTGATTTTTTTTTGGTTTAACGTCTGACTGTTCTGCAATTACTGCTAATGCAGACAGTGAAGGATGAAATGATTTTTTGCAACATATGAAAATATGCCATGCCTGAATGGGATTCGAACCCAAGACCGTATGATAAGATGTGTTGATGAGGGCCCAATGAAGAGATAGAGATTGTTAGTTTATAATAAAAATTGAATGTACTGACCTAATTGTTTGCTAACTTCTCCAGCAATTACATAACTTTCCATTTGAGATGAACCTCCTAGATTGTTAATTATAGCACAGACATCATCTCCAGGATTCAGTGACAAAGTCAATACTATTTTCTTTAATATTATTTTTACTACTTCATTTGCTGAACACATCTGAAATATTAAACAGATCAAAATATTTTAGTTATTTGTTTTAGCTAATTCATCAGAAGATAACAATCTGGCGTGAAACACTCACACAACTTTCTCTTACCAATGCAAATAATGACCATTATAACCTAGCATTAGTAATAAAATATTAGAAATAAACAAAAACTAACCTCAAAAAACATAACCTCATTTTAATCATGAGTAAAAGACGCAAAATGAAAATCAACCTCAGTTTGGCTTAAAAATACGGAAAATCACTCTTTCATGCTAAACTAGGCTCTGTAGAGAAAAATGCTACCGATAAAAGTTGTAGATGTTTTAATTTCCTAGAAATTTTACTATACACTTTTGTCGTAAAATGCATACTAAGGCTGAAATCTTAAAAAAATTAATTTTTTACACGTTTTCATGAGAAAAAACATAAAATCGCTAATTACCGCTAAACTAAGTGTTATACAAAAAATGTTTGAAATAAAAGTTGTAGGATTTTAAATTGTCTACAACTTTATTATATAAATTTTGTACTAAAATGCATACTAAAGCAGTATCTTAAAAAAAAATTTTTTACGTGAAAACAGCCTCTCCAAGAATTTCAGCAGACATGACATCTAATCTATCTTGTAATGCATAAAAAATTTAGTAAACGTGGCAATTTTTGAGAAACCAGTTTTTGAGAAAATCGCAAAAAGTGAGAAATGACACGAATAAACTACTACTTCCAGTTGACCGATTTTGATGAAAATGTTCTTGTCGGGTCCAGTAGTAGTGTAACTTAAGTTTCAAGTTTCAATTTCGTATGATGTTTTGTTAATGAGATATTCTGTTCACACACACACACACACACACACACCCACACAGACCAATCGCTAAAAACATGTTTTTTGGGTTCAGGGAGTCTCAAAACGTGTAGATCCGGTGAAAATTCGATTTCAAAAAATTGATATGAAAACAATACTTTCCTTCCTATAGCCTATAGTCTATATCCTTTCCTATCCTTCTTATAGGCAAGAGAAAGTGAAAATACTGTAATTGATCAAGTTTTGATTATACTTAATCTATTCTACATCAGAAACAAAGTATAAAAATTTGTTGTTGTTTAGGTCAACAGCCGAAAGGCTGGTTTGAACCTCTAGAGGTTTTACTAAGTAAAATGAGGAGTGAGGTGCTTTACCATTGCCTTCCTCACTGAGTTAAAAGAGTATGCTTATCAGCATGCCAGGCCCTCCGAAAAGCACTCACTTTCCACCCTGCAAATGACACCTTCACTTCATTCACCACAGGGTCTGGCTGCATAGTAAAATTCATTACTCTCAGAGGAGATAACTCTGACTAGTATCTTTTACACCTCTACCTCTTCTGTTCTTAAATAGTTCAGTCATATCAGTGGCTGACTATGTGATAAGAAACAGAACTATTTTTTTTAGCCCTGGACCAAATTAAAAAATAAAAATTTATCAAAAGATATTGGTAACCATTTTAATTACATTTATTTTTGTTACTCCAGCTTCACCATGAACTCCGAGACCTAACTCCATATGATGAGGTGCTAAATAAAATAATGGATTATTGGCTCCTGGTAATGTACACGGTGAAGTACATACTCCGAGTGATCCCATATTTGATAACATCTTGTGACAGACTTCTACTATTGTACTTATGTTGTGTCCACTGCATGCCAGAGATCCTGCTATCTAAAACAAAAAAAATCTGGTGTGAAACACTCACACAACTTTCTCTTGCCAATGCAAATAATTAATAATAAACCTAACATTATTAATAAAATATTAGAAATAAACAAAACACTAACCTCAAAAACATAACCTTATTTTAATCATGAGTGAATGATGCAAAATGAAAATCAACCTCAGTTTGGCTTAGAAATACGGAAAATCACTCTTTATCTCTAAACTAGGCTCTGTAGAGAAAAATGCTTTAAATAAAAGTTGTAGGTCTTTTAATTTCCTATAAATTTTATTATATACACTTGTGTCATAAAATGAATACTAAGGTCGAAATCTTTAAAAAAACAATTTTTCACACGTTTTTGTGAGAAAAAAACAGAAAATCGCTAATTACCGCTAAACTAAGCGTTATACAAAAAAATGTTTGAAATAAAAGTTGTAGAATTTTACATTCTCTACAACTTTTATTATATAACGTTTTGCGCTAAAATGCATATTAAAGCCGCAATCTTAAAAAGAAAATGTTTTTACGTAAAAACAGCCTTACGCAGAATTTCAGCAAACATGGCGCCTACCCTATCTTGTAGAGCATAACAAATGTAGTAAACCAGGTGATTTTAGAAAAAATCGTAGGACCAGTTTTTGAGAAAATCGCAAAAAAGTGAAAAATTATACGAATAAACTACTATTTCCGGTTGACCGATTTTGATGAAAATGTTCGTGTCGGGTCCGGTAGTGGTATGTAACTTAAGTTTCAAGTTCGTACGATGTTCCGTTCTTGAGATATTCTGTTCACACACACACACACAGACCAATCGCTAAAAACATGTTTTTTGGATTCAGGGGGTCTGAAAACGTATAGATCCGGTGAAAACTCGATTTCGAAAAATCGACATGAAAACAATACTTTCCTTCCTATATATTCATATAGGCAAGAGAAAGTAATTACTTATTTTTAGAAAATATTTTTAAAAATTTGCTATCATTACATTAGTATACTGTGGACAATTCGAACTGGCACAACTCTTGCTCTACATGTACACACAGTTCCGCATAAAGTATATCCATAACCTATTCTTTCAACAAGGTCTACAAATTTTAATATATACAGATGCCTACAACCTTATTTCCATGCACAAACGTACAAATAGTTATTTCATTTTAAAATATGTATTTAATTTGTCCCAGTAAAAAATTAAATTATAAATTACAAGAACTAACTGCAAAAACTCAATAAACTATAATCTACAGACGCACGCAACTAACTAAACCAATTGGTCTGAATATATAATGACCAGAAAGTTATTTATGAAAACAGATTAGTCTCATCATTATGTCGGACAGATTATTAATAACAACAGGGAAAACAAAGCCTAGTGACCATGTGTGAGTCGCACATTACAGTAGCGATTGTATACTTTTGTGACTGTACCGTCATTGCATGGCAAGGGGCGAAGAGTGGCGTAGATAAACACTGAAGCTGCTTGTGCCAATTTGAATTGTCCGAAGTATAAACTCATTCACAAATTTAACATACAAGGAATGTTCAAAAAGTAGCGTCCTTTTTCATTTAGAATATTTATTTGATGTTGTTGTTTAGGTCAACAGCCGAAAACCTCTAGAGATTTTACTAAGCAAAATGAAGAGTGAGGTGGTTTACAAATGCCTTCCTCACTGAATGGAAAAGTAGCCTATACTTATCAGCATGCCAGGCCCTCCAAAAAGTAGCTACTTTCTACCCTGCAAATAACATGCAGGGTTCATTCACCACATGATCTTGGTGTATAACAAAATGCATGACTCACAGATCAAATAACTCTGACTACACTATTTTTCAAAGCTGTTGAGTTCTTAACGTACACATTGCTCCTTACCCTACTTCATAGCTAGCCAATGACTTGCCAGCAATGTTGCCAATACTTGCTCTATTGTCGTTTGCACGTTCAGTTGACACAACGGAGCAGTATAGGACAATGTATTTCTTATGGGGCTCTGACTGCTACTAGCATGTACACAAACATCGGCTTTGTAGATCAATCAATGCCATCATAAACAATAACATTCCCCTCCTCCGCACTTCTATGATAACAAACCTTTATAATGTAGAGTAGTCTATATGACTATTAATTAATAATTAATACTATAAGTTTATACTCAACTTCGTATGCGGATTCCAAATGTGAAATATTTTTTCGATATCTGTACTGTGAAAGATTTTTTAGATTTATACTAACCGATTGTGTCATTTGTTTACACATATCACGCAGTGTTTAGAAAGTGTGGCAAGGGAATGTGGAGAAGCCATTAGTAGGACTGCAGTAAAATTTATAAGATATTTATTTGAACCCCTCCTAATAGAATAAAATGTTTTTACAGGTTTTTTGATTTTTTACAATTCATTAAACATTCTACATAATACACAATTTTTTTTCTGTTAAGCAAAACTTGAATTGTAGTTCTACTTTAAAAAATACTTGTTCTACAGAGGTTTAAAAAACTGTATTAATAAATACACATGCAGATGCCTTTAATTGATGTTTTTAGTTGTGCTAATAGCAGTGATGATTACCATAAGATCCATTGTGTTAACTGAACATGCAAACGACTATAGTAGCTCTGTTATATATTTTGTCAGCCATTTTTTTGGTCTTTCGATATCAATTTATAACCTATGAACATACAACCAGTTGATTATATTACAAAGTATTGCATGTTAACGCACTCTATAATCGATGTGTTCAGTACAAGATGCAAGACACGAGTGAACTATTGTGGCTCTTGTAGGCATGCGCACATAATGTTTGTCAGGCTGATACATTTGTACAATCTGACAATGCTGGCAAATATTCTGATTGGTCTAAACGCTTGGAACAGCAGAGCTCATCAACGGCGAAAAGAATTATACTGTCTTTTACTCCTCTAACTTTTCTATTCTTAAATGCTTCAGTCATATAATTGGCTGACCGTGTGATAAGAAACAGAATTATTTCTTGTATCCCTGGAACTAGCAGATCAAGTGCAAATAATTTAACACTCCACCTGCACATAATGGGGAGATTTATTTGACACGAAATCTAAAAATGATTAAAATAAATGGAATCTACTAATAAATGCTATATTTTAATTCAATAGATAAATTATTTCCTTAGATCCATTTCATCAGAGTCAAGCGTCGTTTAGGCTTACAACCTTCAGGGCTTTAGAAATGATTTAATTGTTGAATGTAGTTTATTTACCCGGTATTTTTGGTTATTTAGTATTTTTTTATGTATTGGTATGGATTTCTTTCATATTTTTGTTTTTTAATGTACCTATGTTTTATGTATATTTGTCTTTTGGAACCGTTCTTTGTTTGCAAACTGAAGTTTTCATATTGACGCTCTCTCTACCCAATTAAGTTAGGTACTTTTTTTCTCTTTGAATAAGTTTACGGTTAAGGTATAGTATATTAATTTATATTTGTGCAATTGTGATTAGTTTGTAATAAGTTACTGTTTTTTTTTTTTTTATGTAATATTGTTTATATTGTTGGGCCACTTTAACCTGTTGTAAACAATCTAATGTAAGTAAATAAATAAATAAATATTTTCCAGTAGGTTTATCAGTAATCAGGGCAATGTCGTCAGCAAAAACTAAACAGTCTACATAAAGTCCAGCCTTTCTTAGTTTGCTCCTAATGTAAATAAATAATGACATCACTGAGCATGCGCATTATATAAAAATGAGTGCACACTGATTAAAAAGTAACAACAAAATACTTTCAAAAGTATTTTTATAAATGAAATTGTTAGGCCTACATCATATCATGACTGAAGTTTTAAGTACTTTAAGTACTTATAATTTAAAACATAGTTAACTTAATAGGAATACGACATCCATAAAGTGGTGGACCCTAGCGTGCACCCTGTAGTAGCTGGCTTTGGTTTGTTGACAGTAAGAGCAAACTAAGGACAGCTGAACTTTACATTATAATCATTATTTTATTTATAAGGAAATCCATCAAGGTGATCTAGTGATAAAAATCGCTGCTGTGAGTCAGCAGTTTAACAGCTGATTTTTGGAAACAAATGTTCCGTGATTCAAATCCTAAGAAAGATCTTTTTTTTATACAGATTTGAAACTAGACAATGATCACCAGTGTGCTTTGAAATCGGGGTTCAATTAATCATACTCTCTCAGGAATGGTTGGCCTGAGTCTGTCTGTACAAGACTATCATCATTTACACATCATAATTATCATCCTCATCTCACTGGGTCTTGGTGTTGCTTATTTGTTCTTTAATTGAACAGATTGCAATGTACTCACACACATTAGGGATAAAAAATTAAAAATTAAAAAAGGAGATTATCATACTGTACCTTATACATAAATATTTGGCCACAAAGACCTCGTCTGCCAACAGCTCTAACTTCATTTGAATCTTCTTGCAACAAAGCACAATCTTCTCCAACTACAACGCTTTCCACCTATGAAATAATAGAAATGATTCATTCATGTACAAAATATAAATTTGTAGGGTTTGTAAGAAAAGAATTACAGTGTTCTGAGTTCTAGGATGAGGTGGAAAAGGAAATTAAAATTATGAATATAGTACTGAAGAACTTTAGTTGAACTTATTTCATGATATTTTTTATGTTATGCAATAATTTGTTCTACTAAATTTTGAAGTCAAGATTCTACTTCATTTATTATGCAGTAGTTGTGTTCGCTTATTTCTTTGTGCTGTAATATTTGTGGTTGCATTAAAATGTTCTATCTTACAAAATAATATTAAAACTGTTTCAATTTAATTTTTTATATACTCTGTCATTATGAAAATTTACCTTATAACCTTGATCTCTGGCCATTTCAATGGCTTCTCCAAAATTGAGAATATCACCTGTGTAATTTGGAATCAATACAATAACACCACCTGAAATGTATGTGAAATCAAAATATCATTGCTGTAAGGTACAGAAATATTAGCTGATGATTCAATATAAGTACATTTGGGTGGACATATTGCACTTTTTTTATTTAATATCGCATCAACTGCTTGGTTATTAGCAACTACAGTGGGTTTTGACTTGTGACAATTTCTAAACCCTGGCTGGGAACAAACCCGGGACCTCCACATGGTAGGCTAGCATACTAACCACTACGCTACAGAGTTATTTTAATTTCAGTCATTAAAAACAATTTATCTGTAACATAAATGTAAAAGCCCTTGCTTATATCACTAATTCTCCTACTTGCATAATAGCTAGAAAGCTCAAATTTGCAGGGAATTTTCCCTTTAAGTTAAATAGAAATGTTAAAAATAAACGATTTTGACATTCTACCATTTAGGGGAAAAGAATGTTCGACCCATAATTTTATTTTCAGTTTACTAAGTCCCGGTCAAGCTAAATGGCTGAAACTAATCAGAGAAGTTATATAGTTACAGTTCAACTTCAAAACCCTTAAATATTTTCAAAACGTTGTTATGTAAGGGGTTTAACATAATGATCAATTCTTAAACCAATATTTATTCTTTACTAAGTTCCAAATGAGTTAGATGGCTGAATTTTGGTGTTGTTATTTTCAGTGCAACTAAAAAAAACACTTAATAGTTTCCAAAATGTACCCATAAACGATTGAAACAGGTGTCCAATCCTTAGACCAATATTTTTTATTTAAGTTCTGGGCGAGTTAGTTGAAACTCAGTGGAGATGTTACGTACAGTGATATTAAAAAAATACACCTAAAAAATTTCAAAAATTCACCCTTCGGGGTTGAAAACAATGTTCAACCCTTAAACTAATATTTTGTGTATTCAGTTTCAAATGAGATAGACAGGTGACACTTGGTGGAGGTGTTACCAATAGTCTACCTAAAAAATTATTCTTCAACAATTTTCTAAATGTACACCTAAGGAGTTGAAAAAGGTATTCGACCTTTAAATGCTTATAAATTTCAAACTAATGGGTCTATTATTATATTGAAAAAAATTCCAAATCAGAAAATTTAACTTTTATTATTTATGTTGTTTAGGTTGTTTAGGTCATCAGCCGAAGGCTGGTTTGAACCTGTAGAGGTTTTACTTAGTAAAACGAGGAGTGAGGTGGTTTACTATTGCCTTCCTCACTGAATGGAAAAGTACGCTTATCAGCATGCCGGGCCCTCTGAAAAGCACTTATTTTCCACTCTACAAATGACACCTTTACATCATTCACCACAGGACCTGGCTGTATAGTGAAATTCATTACTTTCAGAGGAGATAACTCTAATTAGTGTCTTTTACACTTTTACCTCTTCTGTTCTTCAATGATTCAGTCATTTAATTGGCTGACCATGTGATAAGAAACAGAACTATTCATTTCAGCCCTGCAATGAACAGATTGAGTGTAAATAATTTGACACTCCACCTGTCTGTTATTGGCAGAATTTATTTATAACCCTAATTTTAAAATCATTGAAATAAAACAAAAATTACACCCAGGTGTATACGGGCAGCTAATAGTAAATAAAAGAAACTAATTCAGTTTTTCCATGCTGCATTATTGCTAAGGGAAAAAACTAAAGTCTGGAAAATAATCCTATTCAAGACAATTACAAACAAAGACAATCTAATTCTTTCAAAATAAATTTTGAGTGAATCTATAAAATGAAGACCAGAAATTTAATTTCGGTCACCTTTGATTTTTAGTCGTACCTTCATAGAATTTGGCATATTATTATAAATTTAATTATTATTATAAATTTGTATCACAAGCTCCTTATCATACTGCCATCTTCTATTTTATCAAAGGCAAATCTAAATAAATAATTATAATAGCTTCCAAAAGAAAAGCAACTTATTTTATGCGCCCTAAATTTAATAAAAAATTATTTTTCACATAATACTGTATTTGCATTGTGATAACAGTTTATGCAACTTTGCATTTAATTAATGTTAAATTATAATTTGTTTTTTATGTAGCTTACTATTTCCATAGGTTCAACTATTTGAAAAAGTACAATGAACATATGAGTTGAGGAATTTTTGTAAAAAGAAAGATTTATTGCATACCTTGATTGCGTTCTGCAACATTTTGAATAGCTGTTAGACAATTTAAAGCTGGAGGAGCTGTGAATACAGAACCTGAAACTGCTGCATTTAACATACCTCTTCCAACAAATCCTGTAATGAAGAAAAACTGCCTTAATACTGGTTTAGGTCATCAGCAGAAAGGCTCATTTGAACCTTAGAGAAACAAGGAGTGATGTGGTTAACAATTGCTTTCCTCAATGAGGTGAAAAGTTAAGCACTCTTAAAATCACATATTTTTTTCCCTGCAAAATAATGACACCTTCACTTCATTCACAACAGGTTCTGGCTGTATTATGAAATTCATTACTTTCAGAAGAACTTTGACTAGTGTCTTTTTCACCTCTACGTCTTCTGTTCTTAAATGATTCAGTCATTTAATTGGCTGACTATGTGATAAGAAACAGAACTATTCTTTGTAACCCTGGAATTAGCAGATAGAGTGCAAATAATTTAAAACTCCACCTGTCTGTTATGGGCTTCTTAATACTTATTATCTAAAAATACTAGCAATTGTTCCCACTCTACATGCAGACATTTTACTAGCCTCAAATATAAATAAAGTTTGGCATGACAAACTGACGAAAGTGTGCATACATTGATGTAGTCGTTATGTGCATTGTTGTGTTAGATATTGCAACTGAAGATGGATAGGCTACTTGATATCTGAAAGGACCTATCAACTTTTTTAATTGGTTGTGAATCATCTACCTACATTGTGTATTTGGTGGTATTTTTATGTCATATAATATTAGAAATAAATAATATTTAGGAGATACCGGGTGATGCAGTGAATCGGACGATTTGGCCACACTGCATACAGTTTCCTGTAGTGTGGCTAGGAGAATGAGACTACCTCTTGAAGCGTCTGTTTTACCATTTAGTTCCAGTGGAATCATGGAGCGGTGTACGAGCATATGTTGTTAAAGCGTATTATAAAAATAATGATAGTTATTTGTATATTTTGATAGTTATTTATATAATAAATTTATATAAAAATAATGATAGCAGCGCACATTTCGTAATTATTTCAATATTCCGCGTAATGATCCGATACCTTCAACCCATGCAAAAAAATATGGGTTAAAAACGTCGAAGAAACAGGCTCAACACTGAAGACACGAACTGGAAGCGTAAAAAGTGTCCGTACACCAGAAAACGTTGACAAGGTGCAGGCGGCTGCGTTAAGAAATCCTACGCTTTCAGCTCGTTGGCATGCAATATCACTTGGTATTTCTAATCGCAGTGTGAGGAAGATTTTACACAAAGATCTACAGTTCCATCCGTTTAAAATTCAGTTAATGCACGCTTTGAATAATGTTGATCACCCATACCGACTTGCTTTTTGTAATCGATTATTGGATATGATGAATGACAACACAGATCTTCTCAACAGTCTTTGGATGAGTGATGAAGCTCACTTCCATCCTTCAGGCTTCGTAAATAAGCAGAATTTTAGATATTGGTCATGCGAGAATTCACAAAAAATACACGAAAAGCCGCTTCACAGTATTAAAGTGACAGTTTGGTGTGCAATATCAACACAGGCTATCATAGAACCATATTTTTTGAGGCATTTGCGTACATTAAAATTTGTAGACCTTGTTGAAAGAATAGGTTATGGACATACTTTTTGCGGAACTGTGTGTACACGTAGAGCAAGAGTTGTGCCAGTTCAAATTGTCTACAGTATACAATTACTAAAATAGAAATAATTTACCTGAGCAAAATGGTTCATGACCAGAACCTCCTCCAGATATAATTCCAACACAGTTATCACTAGTCTCAGTCTGAAACATTTTAAAATATTTTATTATATTCTTATTGATCTGGTAAAAAAATATGTTAATTTATCATTTTATGTGCCAAAAAACATGGAGATCGTCTTCATTATCACATCAACATTGAAGCAATTCAACTGTTGGATAACAGTGTAATAGTTAGGCGTCTGAAAAGGACTAAGCCTGCAGATCTAGTGTGTCAAAAAAACTATTAAAAATATTGTTTAACTATAAATTACATTTAAGTAATGTAAATAATATAAGTTTCTAAAACTAATGGTTAACTATAAATATTATTATTAAGTTACTTTTAAGGCATGTTTATTTAAATTTATATTACAGTATATATTTATTTATATTTGCATAAGTTGTTAAATTAGTGTTTAAATTAACAATAGGATAAAGATAGAGATTTAAGAAATAATATGTGTATAGTACACTGTGTAAGTGTCAGTAGAAATTAAGTGCTAGCACCAGTGGGTGACTGCATGGTTATACAAGGGGGAAGGGAAATAATATCGCTAAAGAAAAACTGTTCGTTAGTTTTAAGTAACAAGATGCAGTAGATTTAAAATTTAAAAAAAATTATCGTTTTATAATCTGATGGTACATACATAGATTTTGTCTAGTTTACTGAACTTTAAAATAATAATAATAATAATAATATTTATTTATTCCACTTTATACAAATACAAAATTATATCTTATCTACTAGGAATAAATAACCACCAACTCAAGTAAACGGTGGTTATATATATAAAAAAAAAACACAAAATACATAAAAACAAGTTTACAAATGAATTACAAATCAAATTTGTAATCCTGGGAATCGAACCCAGGACCTTTCACTTTGTAGAGTAGCGTGCTAGTAACTATGCCATGAAGGCAGTCAAAATTTCTTATTTTGGTTACCTACATAAAATTAAACTACGTATAACAATTTTAGCAAAAATTTTAACTTTCAACTTATTACGCCACAGACACGATCTAATAAAAGTTTTAATACTGTAACAAAAAGATTGTAATTTTTGTCTACTTAAATTTTTGTAGATGTAGTCTAAATTATCTGTTCATAACACAATAATTGCATTATTGCTCTGTAAGTAATGTGCAATACAGCATATGTAACATAAACTTTGGGTATAATTGAACAAAAATTTGGATTTAAATTTAAGTGGGCCATCTTTGTAGCAAAATAGTAGCGTAAAAAGATTTTAAAATTTGTAGCTAGCCTACCACGCGGAGGCCCCGCGTTCGATTCCTGGTCAAGGTCTGGAAATTTTCACAAGAGTTAAAACCCACCGTTACAAAACATATCCCACCGTGGTCACTAATGACTGTGCTATTAATGCAACTTTAAATAAACTTAGAAAAAAATTTAAGTGATTTTTTGACATACTTAATATCAACAAAATATAAAATTAATAACTTGCAACAAAATAAAAATTATATGCAAACCTCAGATTCTCAAGTTAAATGTAATACTTTTATTAAATAAGATATTGTTGGTCAGGTTTTACAAGCCGAAAGGCTTGTTTGAACCTCTAGAGGCTTTACCAAGTAAAATGAGAAGTGAGGTGGTTTACCATCAGCCTTCCTCATTGAGTGGAAAAGTATCCTTATCAGCATGCCAGGCCCTCTGAAAAGCTCATACTTTCCACATTGCAAATGACACCTTCACTTCATTCATCACAGGTCTGGCTACATAATGAAATAATTCATGACTCTCAAAAGAGATAACTCTGATTAATGTCTTTTACACCTCTACCTCTTCTGTTATTAAATGCTTCAGTCATATAATTTACAGACCATGTGATACAAAACAGAACTATTTTTGTAGCCCTGGAACTAGCTAAGTGCATATAAAAAGTAAGATATTAATACTATTATTTTTTTTTATTTATTTACTTAACGTCACATTAACTGCAAGGTCATTAGCGACGACGATGGGGTGTAACTGTGCGTAATGAGGATGAAATGATTATTTTGTAACGTATGAAAATATGCCGTGCCTGAGTGGGATTCGAACCCAGGACCGCATGATGAGAGGCGAGCATGTTACCAACTACGCCAATGCGGCCGGCATTATTATTATTATTAGAAAAGAATAAAATAAAACAAACTGTGGATTGAATTACCTGGCATCTCATTACAATTCTAGCTGGAACATGGACACTAAGACCAGGAAATACTGATTTAATTCCATTTAACATATCTTCTACACAAGTTTCAGAAGAGTTGATTAATTTTTTGGCTTGGAAACTCATTTTTAAAAACCTTAGTTGTTATCCCTGTTAAAAAATAAGATTTAAAGCCATTATTTTTGGTTTTAAGTCTAAATACTAAATAATACTAAATACTAAAAATACCAAATACTAATACAGTAAAATCTCTCTATAGCGGAATTGAAGGGACCATGAGGTACCGCCGCTATAAAGAGAGTTCCGTTATAGAGAGAGCGAGTAATTAACGGTGGGAGGGAAGTTGGAGTACTAATTTTTCTGTAGAAAATAACTTATATACGTATGTAAATGGTGCATGGAATAAGTTTTTGAAAAAATACTGAATAGATAACTTTATGACGAATGTTTAATACAGTAGATTACTTCAATACAGTGAGATATTTAAATTAATTACATAAAGTGTAGGTTATTAACTTAACAAGAAATTTGGATACAAACTGGTTTTATTAGATGTTGTGTTACTAATGTTAAACAATAGAATTTCACTTTTCGTATTGAACTTTTTTCAATAATCATTCATACAGTACATACCGTAATAGACAGCCTAAAATTAATTAGCACTGAAACTCGTTTTTCACTGAACAGTAATAAACATAAGATACATACAATTAAAATCTCCTAAAACATAGGCTACACAAACACAAAAAAATACATAGTACAGTATATATTTTTACGTTATTAAGGAAACAATGACTGTGAAGTACATTTCATTTCGTAAAATAAGTTGTAAATTTTGTTTCGCTTTCAATTCATAAAACATGTCTTCAATCTCATTTTCAATGTTTAAAACTTGTAAATTTTCATTTACATATTGGCAATGACAGTACGTGTAAACAACATGAATAGCGTCTAGTGCCTGTTTACTTGAAGGGACAACATTTCTGTTTCATTTCATCGTCATCTTCACTTTCTTCCTCGTTGTTTTGGGCTAAGACATTTTCGATTATTGCATCATCGCCAACATCTGCTGAAGTGGCTAATGCATTGTCTGCCCCTACATATGCGTCTAAATCGATATCCTGAAGATATTGTTTAGCCGCTATAGAGAGATTTTTGTGCCGCTATAACGAGAGTTAAATACATTATCGTAGTATACGAAAGGGTGGGGGTCGGCAAATAATGCCGCTAAAGAGAGATTTCCGCTATATAGAGTTCCGCAATAGAGAGATTTTACTGTACTAAATAATAGGTTTTGGTCTAAATGCGCAAAATTAGTCACATTTAGACCACACATTGGGTGTAACTGTTTTGCACATTTAGACCAATACAAAAACGGTGATAGATGAAAATGAGTGATGACAAAATGCTGTACCTGACCGGGAATCAAATCCGGGACCCTTGGCATAAAAAACCAATTGTGCTAACCATTACACCAACAGGTTAGTCACAAAAATAAGATAGAAATACTTTAATTTCTTTTTTCAGTAAAAATATCATTGTAATAACAAAAATTACATACCAAAGTTAATGAAGTAGTCACTTTAAAGAAAGAATAAACTTGTGTATTACAGTCACAAGGTATGAGTAATAACAAGTATGAGTAATAACAAGTAATAACAAGGTATGAGCCAACAGATTACCAAATAAATTTTTGATAATACTTTTGAGTTTCATTCCCAGTCAGGTCTGGCATTCATTCATCATTCACCTTCATCTATCACCCTTCACACTGTCTGAATTAGCAACAATTGCAAAACAGTCAGATGTAAAAAAAAGATAGTACTTCCTAGTGTAAACAATTAATTCCAGACAACAGAAAAAAAGTACCTTTCATAAAACAGTGGCATTTTTTAAAAAGGCTTACCTTTGACTTACAGCAAAAACCATTAGTGATTTCTGTATATATATTCTTTAAGAGGATTCCAATGACACTATTTTAGTTTCATAATTCCAACTTTGATTTCTTGACTACTGGTATATAGAATACAAAAAATAAAAAAGTAATTGCTCATTCTTTCCACCTACAGTACACAATTTCTGTGGAATTTACGGGTATGTAGTGTATAGATAATAAACAAGTTCATAATTTACTGCAATAGGTAATTATAGCATATAGATAAAAAAAACCAATTTTGTATTGTAGAAATTTATAGAAATTTCTTCTACAATAAATACTTGAAGTAAAATTATCAATACGTGAAGACTATTAACTATTATCAGCTTTTATTCATAACACTGAGTATTATAATTAAATATATTTATCTAACATTATTCAAAGGCCACTTATTACTTTATCACCTTTGTATAAAATTTAAAAATTAAAATGTCAAAGTTTAATACTGACTACAACTACTTCTTTTGTTGTAAATTTATATCAAACTGATATTTCAGTCTATTTACACAATAAGTATTCTAATAAACCAGTATCAGAAATAAGTTGTATTTATGCTCGTATTAATGAGTCATTTGTTTTTAATTAAACCAATGAAAACTTTCATATACTTGTAATTGCTTTTTTTGCGTTCAGGAGACTCCAGGAGGAGTATAGGACATGTCAGTTATAACACCTGAAATACATATAAAAGAATCACACAATGTATCACTACTATCAAGAAAGAAATTCTTGTAGGTACGCTATAAAAAGTTTCACCGATCCAGTAATTTTTCAAAATTTTTTTAATGGAATGCAAATTATCACAACATTTTAACAATTCGGGTAATTTATTCATGAATTCTCTCCTTGCATAAGTAGGTTTTTGTTCAAACAATTTTGTGGAGCGATTATCCACATAATAACCATTTCTGTTTCTCGTGTTATGATTGTGAACATTGAAATTTTGCATAAAATTATTTTGCCTAACATACAAAATCACCTTAAAAATGAAAAGAGAGGGAACTGAAAACAATTTAAGCTCGTTAAATAGTGGCCTGCATGAAGTTATCTGGTTAGATCCCACCATACACCTAATAGCTTTCTTTTGAATTTTAAAAACCCTATTCATATTACCTATGCTAGAATTACCCCATACTAAGATACCATAACAGATATGAGACAGAATGAGGCCACAATAAGCTGCCATTAGTAATTTTTTTATCATTTAATCTGGCAATTTGTTTTTATGCAAATACCCCAGATGATATTTTACCACAAACTTGATTGGTATAGAAATCCCAAGACAAAGATCTATCTAGACATACACCCAGGAACTTCACTGTTTCTACATGCTCTAAACTATTATTATGAATAAATACTGTACATCCACTTCTCTACTTTCTTTAACGTTGTTTGTTTATGAACTGCAAATACTGACACTTTTTCCATTAACTGTTAATAACATTTGATTCAAGAACTATAGGCTACTACTGACAATGTTAACATGTGTATTTACTTCAAGAGCATCTACCAGTAAACTGTTACTGATTGCTGAAGTATCATCAGTAAACAACAAAGCTCTGCCATTAGGCATGACTTCTGGTAGCCTATTAATGTACACTAGAAACAGAATTTGACCTAAAACTGACCCTCGTGGAACGCATGCTTTGACTTCAAGCTTTCCAGATACAACCTTTGTAAGTTTGCCCCTAACAACTCTAGTTAACTCCACACACTGTAATCTATTAATAAGGTAAGATTGAAACCATTTCAATTCTACATCCCTAACGCCTAATGACTCTAATGTTTTCAATAAAGTTTCATGACCAACACAATCAAAAGCTTTACTCAGATCCAGGAACACTGCCAATGCTTTCTCCCTGGCATCCAATATATCAACTACTTGCTCCACAAGAGAAACTATTGCAGTTTTAGTTGATCTACCTTTTCGGAAACCATGCTGATCCTCTGAGATGATAAGGTTTAACCTAATAAATACTACCTTTTCAAAAATTTTACTAATTGTGTTTAGAATACTTATGGGCCTATAATTTTCAACTAACTGGCTGTCTCCATTCTTAAAAATAGGCAATATTTTAGCTTCCTTCAGTTTGTTTGGAAATACACCTGCTTTGAGTGAGAAGTTAATTACATGAAGGAGAGAAGTAATTAAAAAATGTTTACATTCTTTAACAATTATACTAGAAATCCCATCTAACCCACATGTTTTCGTACTTTTCAAACTATTAATATTAACTGATTCTTAATCCTCACTTGAAACTACTGTAGGCTAAATCGGAATCAATTTACTACCTTGTTACCTTTTGGATCATAACAACCCACTGTTTCCCTAATCTGTTGTTTTAGTTTTGAAGCTACTTCCTGATAATATTTATTAAAATAATTACTAATTTCTACACCATTCTCAATAAGTTCATTATTTCTGTTAACAATGGATCTATGTCAGTAAAACTTTTGTTGCTAACTACACCTCGATTCTTATTTATTATTTCCCATATTGCTGAGTTTAAATTTGATGATTTATGAAGGACTTCAGCAGTTTTTTTGCAGTTAGCTCTCTGGACTTCTCTGGCATAATGTTTTTTTAATAGTTTTGTACCTTTGTTCATTAAAGGTAGTCCTACGTGATAGAAAATCTGAGTATACATCTCTAACTTCAGTCCTCATTTTCAAAATTTCCCCTGTGACCCACTCATCTGTTTCACTGACAATATTTTTTACATCTTTCGTTTTAATTGGACAACTATTATTATAATGAAATTTTAATGTTTCAATAAAATTATGATATTTCTTATTAATGACAGAAGAATTGAAAACATCCAGAATTGAATTTAGACTACAATCCAGCCTTTCTTAGTTTGCTCCTATTGTAAACAAATAATGACGTCACTGAGCATGCGCATTATATAAAAATGAGTACACGCTGATTAAAAAGTAACAACAAAATACTTTCAAAAGTATTTAAATACAAAATACTTTTAAAAGTATTTTTATAAATGAAATTGTTAGGCCTACATCATATCATGACTGATGTTTTAAGTACTTATAATTTAAAAGATAGTTAACTTAATAGGAATACGACATCCATAAAGTCGCGGACTCTAGCATGCACCCTGTAGTAGCTGGCTTTGGTTTGTTGACAGTAGGAGCAAACTAAGAATGGCTGAACTGTACACAAAACTCTTAGTGCATAAAATGAGGGTTGAATTTGGTGATTTATTATAAATACTCTTATTTGAAAAAATTTAATTTTAAAGAAATCTTAAAAATCTAACCATATTATGTTTTAAGAAAAATGCATAATACAATTTGTAATCAAAAAACACTATTTTTAGGTTTCATGTGGAATATTTCATAATTTTGTGCCAATTTTTTTTTTTAGTTTATTAAAAGTTGCATCAACATCTTGGTCATTTAGGGACTACAGTAAAATACATAAGAGTAGGTTTTAACAAGTGAAAATTTCCAGACCCTTGCTGGGAATCGAATTTGGAATCTCTGTGTGGTAGACTAGCGCGCCACCACTATGCTATGGAGGTGGCCGTGGCAATTTTACAAAGCATTTTTGTATTTACATTTTTATAAAGTATGTTGTGGTATTTGTTAAAAATATAATTGATTGATGAAACATTTTTTTAAAGTACAAGAATTTCTTTCTACATAGCTTTTTTTGTTGAAAAATAAATAAATTTCTAAGTTAACAATGAGGCAAATTGTGTGTATTATTTGATAAAAATATTTGATGACAATTTTTTTTAGGTTTTACATCTGAATGTTTTGTAATTACTGCTAATATAGATGATGAGAAGAGTAATAGATGAAAATGAGTGATGAAAAAATGCCAGACCTAACCGGGAATCAAACCCAGAACCCCTGAACAGAAACCAGTTGCACTGACTACTACACCACAGGCTAACCAATGCAATGATATGATTACTGAAGTAAGCATATAAGTAGTGATACCAAATAAATTGGTAACTAATGAATTTAATATAGTGTTAATATTTAGTATGATCAGTTTTATCTTGACATGTCCTGTACTATTGTTTTTTTTTCAGAATCTCCTGGTCACAGTTATATAAAAAAAAAAATTAAACCAGTTGCTACTAATTTAGACAATCCAAATGTTTTAATTGATACAAAGGTTACTTGATATAAAATTGAAGAAAAACTATAAATAAGTATAGGTAACTTACCAATATATTAAAAATTTATAAAAATTACATTTAGACTGACCTATCTAAACACAAAAATAAAATTATTATTAATAACTTAATGACATTTACCACTAGTACTTGCATATAATGTAGAAGAAAAACAACTAATAACTAACAGAAGAAACATTATTATATTACTTTACTTGATTTATTATCTTCTCTTATCTATTTTATATTTATCAAGAAATGAAACTACTTATTGCTAACTATTTATTTATAATTAGTAAACATTAAGTTACTGACATTAAACTATTTTTGTTAACTTTATTTGGAAAATATAAATAGACGTTACTAACATGGCAGATTAAAATTTATGATACATTTTTACAAAGTAAATTATGTAATCAACTTTATTTGTTATTTTATGGGAGATAGTATTGTAATCATTATAATTTGTGCCCTTTTGACAACGAAGTAATCATTCAGTTTATTTTACTTCAAGAAATGTTTTGTGATAACAGAATTATTATCATAATTATGTAATATATTAAATATCTTTTTCTTATTTTAATATTCAATTCTTAACAAAATTTAAAATGTTGTTTCAGAATTCATTTGCAGTATTTTGTTTTGTTTATCCGTATTTCTAGATTATACGGACCAATCAGGATTGGAAAAAATATTTTATTCATAAAATCGCAATATCCTACGTACAGTATTTGAACAACACAGTAATCTAGGTACAGTATTTATTATACCTATAACCCGTACAAAAGTGTACACTTATCAAAGTTTAAATATTCAAAGTGTACTGTAAAAGAATGTACTGTGCTGTTAAAGAATTAGTGCCTTCAGTTAAATCTCAAATACTTAGATACACAAATACGATTGTATTAGGTGATGGCGGTTCCTACCCTGTTGTATGGCTCAGAGGCTTGGGTATTGACGCAACGGAAAAAACAAATGTTGGAATCGGCAGAAATGAGTTTTTTGCGAGCAGTAGAAGGAAGCTCAAGGGTGGACCTCATAAGAAGTGAAGACATAAGAGAGTAACTGCAACAAAAGCATACATGAGAAAATCTTAAAGTTCAAGGAAAGATGGAAGGAACATCTAAACAGAATGACGGATGGAAGAATACCGAAGCAGATGTGGGAATATAAACCACAAGGCAGAAGAGCTCTGGGTAGACCGAGGAAAAGATGGAGCTGAAGAGAGTGATGTCGGAACAGGCCAAGGCCTAAACCGTGAAGAGAAGAAGAAGAAGAAGAAATTAAACCTCATGTGCAATTTTTTTGCTTGAGGGCTGATTTTTTTCAACCTCCAATAGGTCATAAATAAAAGGCAAGTGAATGTTGATAAAATTTTTGATTATTAAAAGTTATGAACACTAATGCAGACATGCTAACTCTCCTGCACTTGCACTGATTTATACGCTCACCCACATGGCCCAGCCAAATCTCCCACCAATAACAAAGTGTCTGCAGCAGCACAGTGACACATAAAAGAATTTTTAACGCTTGTATGGTTGCCGACCTGTTTCCCTCGTTCCCTTCCCATTTCACAGTTCACAGACAGACACATCCGGTCTTAAGTCAAGTCTTAGCCGTGTTAGTGGTTAGAACTAGTATTATTTATGTGTATGTAAGGAAAATGCCGATGGAACAAAAAGTTTCAAATATTTAGAAAAAAAAGTGGAAGCTATACTTATTCTCCTTCATTATAATGCTGCAGAAGAACGGGTATTTTCTTTAATAAAAAATAAAATAAAACTGAGTTCAGGGATAGTCTAAGCCTTAAAGAACACTTTCATTAGTTATTACTGTCAAATTGGCATCAGAAAATAACAAAAATTTTCATCTACCACCAGAACTGTTGCAAAAAGCCAAAAATGCAACAAAATTAAACAATTATGAACACTCACAAAAATAATGTGTTTGTATGAATGTATATTATGGTTTGTAAATTCTTATTCTTCTTCTTCTTCTTCTTCTGCTACTGCCTTTCAAAAATTAGGCACCTCTGCCTGTTCCAAACCTCTCAAATCTGCCCATCTCTTTCTTGGGTGTCCTCGTTCTCTCCTGCCCTCCAGCTTATAGCCCAGTGTCTGTTTAGGTATCCTATTCTCCCTCATTTTGTTCACATGCTCTAACCACTGCATTCTGTTCTGAGATACCTTGTCGTTTATAGAGAAGATGTTGAGTTCTTTCCTTATCTCAGTATTCCTGTAACGATCTTTACTACACCCATACGTAGAAAGGATTTTATATAATGGCAAACTTCATAATATAAAATCTCTTTTAATAAATATTATTATTGAAATCTATATTGCAATATACAGTATATTGTTATTAATAAAAATTTTATAAGTTTTGAATTGATAAAATAAAAATTTTGAGAAATTTAGAAAGTACGACACTTTTTTCCATATTGATATGTTTTTTGGTTATTTCCTGCTATCTCCCGCATTTCCATCTTATGCTCTCCCACAAAATATTGACAACAGGTTGGCATCTGCTAATGGTTACTTTTTTAAATAATCGCCTTCACGATTGAGGCATTTGTCGCACCTGTGGCAATCTTTACAATATTCTTTTCATTAAATGTTGCTGCCAATGAATTTAAATAAGTCTTGATATTGAATTGAAGCTCCTCATTCATTTGGAAGCACTTACCTCTGAGTCACTTCTTCTGTTCAGGGAAAATATGGTAGTCACTCAGTGCTAGGTCGAAACTGTATGGTGGGTAATCGAAAATATCTCATTAAAATTGTTCAAGGAGTGTACGGTTGGACCAGCACTGTGAAAACGGGTGTTGTCATGGATCAGAACAATTCTAGAAATCAGCATCTCTCTTCTTTTGCATTGAATAACTCTCAACAAAATTCATAAAATTTCGCAATAAACAGCTCCATTAATCCTGGTGGAGGTTAAAAAAATGGTCCTTGTATTTGCATGGTGAGTCATCGTATGGCATATTTGGAGCAGCAGCCTAACACCACACTGGCTGAATGATGGTGTAACGATTCTATGATTACGCTGCCTTAAATGCCATATAAAAGTAAAGCAAAGAAAAATAAACGATTTCTCTTTAAAAAAATATATACACCTTACCGATATTTGTATAAAAACAAATATGCTCTCTCTCAATATGTAGCGTATTTCTGTCCAAAGATGTACCATAAATAAACAGGAAGTTTTCCCATTACATTTTCTTTTTATCAATTTCCTATTGTTTTCTATTTATTTGAATTTTATATTTTCTGGATCGCTTCTAGTCCCAAATAGGCTGGATAAACAAAGTAATACTGTATTTGAAATTTTAAAAAATGGAAGGGCATTGATTCTACTATTAAAATAAATAATTCAAGCAGTTGTTTAAGAAATTAGATTCATATTTTTGTGTCAATTTACTTTCTTTCTTGCATGGAAACCAGTATTATTTATAAAATCTGAAACAATGTTCCATCTTCAACAAAATATTTTTGCAGTTAACATTGATTTTTAGTTTATTTAAAGTTGCAGTTTACATAATGCGCTACCAAAAGCCGGTGGCGACAAATTTTTTTGAAAAAATTAGGTTTTAATCAGGTTTACACAGAAAAATTATCAAGTTACGAAGAATGAATATTTTTTCATAATTTTATACTGCTGTTGGTTCAGCTTTCTAAACAACTGTTGGGAAATTTACTTGTTGTGTGTGTAGTGCATATTGTTTTTGATTCGTGCCTTCTTGTTTTTATCTTTTCCTGTAAATTTAGATTTTTAACACTAAGGTACATTTTCTCATAAACCAATAAACCTACCAGACTGAAATTTTTACCAGTTAATTATCTTGTACAGCTACATATACCGACATTTTTATGACTTCCTCAGCTGCTCCAAAAATTAGTAATATGCAAAACACGTGGAAAATAATTTGTAAAAATTTTATGTTATTTGTAATTTAAAAAAGAAATGGTATGGTCCAAAGATTAAATTGAAAAAATGTCAGTAGCTCGAGAAGAAACCTGACACCTATAGTGTGTAAAGTTTAATTTCCCTATCTTTTACCAATCCTATGAAAAATGTATCTAAATATAGCAAATTTAAAATTGGTGGGATACAAAGTAGTTTCCCCTTAATGTTAAATTAATACAAGTAAATTATTTCATTGTAATTCTTCTTAAAAAAAATTCTTTTGTACATCCCAGGTACTATTTAAAATGTACCTGCACTATCAGGCACCCATTGATAATTATTTTTGTTCATACAGGATTTTTACAACTAAATTTATTAAAATCTGGTCTCCTTGAGTGCTGGTTTTCAAAGAAATACACATTCCACAGTAAAGTCACTTTTCCTTCTCTATAGATATGGTGGGTATTTTTGAACATTCATAAACCTCCACAATTTCCTATGAGTCACCACTTATTTCCTACATGTCACTATCAAAAGCCTTCACTGCATCAATGAAAAGAAGTTGAGTCTTCAGATTGTATTCTCTCCTTTTCTCTACTATCTAATTTAAGATAATTAAAAATTTAAGATAAAAACATTATAATGTACATGATCTTCCAATGTGAAACCCATTCAGCTCATTCATAAGGTTAAAAAAAATTCTACAAATTAAAATTCTCTTATTTTTATAATTATATTTTCTCTTCGTAGACAATTATCTATACATCATTAAAATTAATTATTTACATCTTCATAGAATTTATTCTTGTTTTTTTTTCAGAATCATTCACTTTTGCTAAGTAATACTTTACACAATGCGTCTAACCAAATAGTTACAGCATATGCACCAGCATCTACATCTTTTAAGTACGATTTATTAACATAACTTGCACGGCCACATCTGCAAAAATAATAATTACAAATAACTCATTTATTTGTTTTAACTGCTAAATGTTATCTATGAAATCAACCAAAAAGGTAAATAAATTTAAGATACCATAAAATTTGACAGCAATTAGGTCATGTTACATTGTGTGTTGTTTAGGTCATCAGCCAAAAGGCTGGTTTGAACCTGTAGAGGTTTTACTAAGTAAAACGAGGAGTGAGGTGGTTTACCATTGCCTTCGTCACTGAGTAGAAAAGTACGCTTATCAGCATGCTGGGCCCTCTGAAAAGCACATATTTTCCACTCTGCAAATGACACCTTCACTTCGTTCACCACAGGGTCTGGCTGTATAATGAAATTCATTACTTTCAGAGAAGATAACTCTGATTAGTGTCTTTTACACCTCTACCTCTTCTGTTCTTAAATGATTCAGTCATTCAACTGGCTCACCATGTGATAAGAAACAGAACTATTTATTTTAGCCCTGCAATGAACAGATTGAGTGTAAATAATTTGACACTCCACCTGTCTGTTATGGGCAGATGTTACATTAAAATATATTATTACCATTTGCTAACCAGTGATGGAGCAAGTTGTAGGAGATTGATTCTTTGTACCTGATGCATATGACACACTAGGAACAAATACAGGTACTGAGTACTCCAAGACGCCTTGTATTGCTTGAGTCCCAGCTCTGTGTAGTTGGAAGGAATGCAGTGCGTCGTTATAGTAGTGGGAGAATGAATGAGTTAGTAGTGTTTCACAGCTGATACATTTGTAGTGGTAGCATGTACTAACTAGACTAAAAAAATATTCTTATCATCCGGCGTGTTAACACATTCAATGCAGAGCAATTATGAGATATTTCTCCCTTTGAGCTGATTACTCATGCAGCGTGTTCTCCGCTTGCTTTAAGTAGGGCCTGCAACTTATGTTACTAATGTTTTTATAGATTCATTTTATGTGCGACCTATACATTGATTTTTTTTTTTATTGTATTGTCCTATATAAAGAACGCACTGGTTATGTAAAATTATTTCTTAAGCTGTCGCTTGTTCGCATGGTACGCCTTCATTCTCTCGCTAACCTTCTCCCTTTGTTCCTGCGTCCATGTCCTCTGCCTTGTTTCTGCAGTCGGGAAATTCCCAAAATCTTTTATTTTCCTTCTAAAGGCAGTTCCATCTATTACATCGTTACGTGAAGCGTTTATGGTGTTTAGGTTTGCTTCAATTTCTTTGATCCATCTATCTTTGGTTTTAAAACTTTCTTGATATGTGATCATTTTGTACGTTTCGTTATTTTTGTTTTGGAATCTCATTATGTGACCGTAATATTGTAGTCGATGTTTTATGAGCTTAGTTGTTAGAGTTTCGCCTAGGAAATTCATTATGTGTTCGTGCGTTCTCTTCTTGTGGATCTTGGTTTCTGGGTCGAAAACTGTTCCTAGGATTGTCTGGGCGAATCTCCTGTGTATTTTATTTAGTTTTGTTAATAATCCTTTCCTATGAAATGTTAGGGTTTCGGCTGCGTATAAGACTTGTGGTAGAACGACTGTGTTCAGATGTCTAAGTTTGGCGTTTCTAGATATGCATTTTTTGTTGTAAAAGTTTCTTGTTTGTACGTAGGCCATTTCTAGTTTTGCTATTCTGTTTTGCAATGTAAGTACGTCGTTTCCGTTTTGTTGTATAATTTCTCAAAAAGGAGAAATTATACATTGATTTATGTTTACTAATTACATAAAAGTAAACAATCCAATGTATTTTAGGTTTATTTTCACCTGTTATAGTAAATGTACTTCTTGTTTGAATTTTTCCATTTACCTTTACGTAATTTCTTTTATAATTTTAAACCGCAAATAATATACTTTTAAAGTAAATCTAAAAGTGTAAGCTATTTTGAATCGATACCTGCAAATATACTAAATTCACGGCTTCAACTGGACCCTGAAAACCCGTTAAAAATACTGATAGAGTATACTATACGAGGGTAGAAGATCCTATGACGAAAATTCAAAAACGAACTGCATGGTTACAAAGAAAATCCTTCTCTGAAGGCTCTATAATAGCAACTGATATCCGACAGGCAGTGTCCCTCCAGAATTACTTAAAATGATAACAAAACAGAACCCGCTAGATGAGACGGCAGCCTGGCAGTAACACCTACTTATGACCCGCTAGGCGAGTCTCGCACTGAACGTGTTAATTTAACAAATACCTATCGGGTTATTAACTTGGTTGGATTCATTATATTTAACTTACTAATTTATATCAAAATTTGTAAATAATTAGATGTAATAAATACAAACAAATATGTTAAATATGGAAAGTTTGAAAACGAATGTTTTGTATCAGAGTAATACAACAATCGTTCTCCCAGCATGCGTCACTCATTCATTATATCTCACCCGTACCCTTCACCCCGCAACTACACGAAGTTTGGAACCGCACAATACTTCTGTATCAGGTATAACATACAGTTATATGGTAAACCAGCTAATTTATATTTTGAAAAAAGTTGGTAAAGGTAGGGCCATCATCAGAAATATTACATTCTGTTTTGTGGAGTAATTACATATTTTGTAGAACAAGAATAAAATCTTCCATTCTTTTATTGATAGTTCCTCCATTAATGGCTCATTGGCTTGGATTTTCCAACCAAGATTTAAAACCAGAATAACAACTATGTAAATGAGTTTCTGGAAAAGATATATAATAAAAACAAACATCCGTCACAAATGAAAATTTGCTTATTGCAAATGTCTCACGATACCTGTCATATCGCTTATTTGTATGGTCAACGTAACAAAGAAATAAAAATAAAATAAACATACTTAGCAACCATATTACGAGTATTTTCACAGCCTTCTTTTGCATGTTGTAGAGCAAACATTATAGTGGTTTTCCAGTCATGTGTTTGAAGTTTTTGTTCGAATTCATTACAAGCAGGTATTAAGGCATCCATCTAAACATTAGGCATACATCTAATTAATAGAAGATAAATATTAATTTTAATCTGTCTTATTAAACATCCTATACAGGTATTTTCAACAGCTGCATTACATTGATAATCAAAATACAATATTATACTCTTTAAATCACCAGTAATACGGTAAACAGTAAAAACTACTGTGTTTACTTTTTTGTAATTAATTCAAAAAAATCTCATTACAGCTTTACAGTAAATTGTATTACTTGTGGTTTAAAGAATATAAATAATGTATTTTGATAATGTTAATCTATGTAAAAATCTTTTTAAAAATAAACGAATACCGGTAGTGATTTCATTATAAAAAATCACTATTAGTAAGTGGGGTAAACATGACTTTAGTATTTATTGCTGTAAATTAACGTTTCATTTAATTTAAGATTACCTACTTTAACACTTCATAACACCCAGAAAAATTGTAACATGGTTACAGGCTTAGCACGGATTCCCCTGTACAGAAAAACCATTAATTTCTAATATTATCTACTAGATACTTTCTTTTGCGATTGAAGTGTACAAATCTGCATTTTACATTTAAAATATAAAATCTGGTCCAATGGTGATTCTGTTTGCCCTTATACAAAGTTCTAACGAATTGATTCGAAAATCGATAAAGCCAAAATGAGATTTTATGAATTAATAACAAAATAACTGCATTAACATTTCAATGGTGCAACTATTCTGGCAGCAATGTTGCAAATTTCAGTTTGGTGTAAAGGGTTGTTATGGTGACAGAAATTATTTATTCAAGTGCGTATCTTATTTCATGAAGTAACACTGACACAAAACATCACAAAATCAGACTATAAATATTAATGTAATTGTAAAATTTCATTTTACAAATAAATTAGTATTATTGTGTGAATTAATTCGCACAGATCATCTGGTACATTTTATTTGCAACGTATCAAAAAATTGTTTATAATACAGAAAAAACCAGTTTGTCATGACAAGCTGACAAAAGGATACATGCATTGATGTATTTATATTTCAACTGATAATGGATACATGATATCTGAAAGGACCTATTGACTTTTTAATCAGGTGAGAGACATCTATTGTATATTTTGTGGTTTTTTTCTATAATATGTAATTCTAAACAATACACAGGAAAATGTTTAACAAAATAATAAACTTTTTGTGAAGTAATGAAAAATATTTGTTAGTAAATTTATTATAACTTTACTATCTTTTACCAGTTAAATATGTACGCAGGAATTTCTCTCTTAGGTAAATTTTCCCAAAAAATTAAAAAAGATATTGTACTTTTATTACATTTTGCTATAGGATTGTCATTTTACCAAGAATATTCAAATGATTTTACAGATTTATTTGTTTAAAGAAAAATTATTTTGTTTTAAATAATGATGAAGAGAAAACAACTCTATAGGACTAGATATTTTTCTCTAGTATAGGGCCAATTTTAAACCACGTGAGGTACTTGAGACGTTTCTGAAAGCTCTGTTTGCAGCCCATATTCTCAGCATTTGCTCACCATAGGTTTTTTCCTTTCTTCTGCCCGACCGGTGTTCTGTTTTTGCTCTTCATGGAAGTCCTTAAAGTCAGTAATTAGTTGTCTGAAATTAGTTCAGTTCATTAAGATTTTTCAGTTTATTTCGGTTTTCCCAATATCCTTTCTGACTTCAATAAACTATTTATATGACACCTTAGGTCAGTTGTTTAAAGTCTTAAAAAAAATTATCAATTGGTTGTCATCCATTCTATACAGGTGACTGTAAAATTTTATACAGGTTTGTAAAGAATTTTTATAAGAATAAATAATTAATTTATATTTATAAGAATAAATTTTATATCGAATAAATAAGTCTAGATAATAATGAAATGATTTTATAAAATGATTAACCTTTCTGGGACTGATAGGTTTTAGAATACTAACTCTTCGAACACTAATTCCGAGATCGCGGCTATAGACTTGGCTTTTTTTATCCATCTTTTATCCAAAAAAATTTAAATTTTTATGAGACATTAAGAAAATGTCGAGAGATGTTTTAAAAAAATAAAAATGAATCTCCATTTTTTTTATACCGGTTACAGCAAATTTACGAAAAATTTGTTGTAATTTTTGCAAAGTTGCGCGTTTTTGTCAAAATTTGGCAATAAATATTTTTTCTTTTAATTTCTTTTTAGTCTGGTATTATAAAAAAATGTCTAGCAAAAAATTTGATATATCAAATGCCCTTGCTTACCACACTATACGACTATTCAAGCGTATGTAAGAGTCAAGTATAAATGGATTCTGTGCTAATATGCCGGCCGAAACAAGGGATGAAGAGACGGGTTATGTCATTCACAAAGACAGCCGACTCAAGCTGTCAGACAATCTCAACTTTCTTTAAAACACTAATTAAGTAATTAAAAATTTGTTAATCATACCATTGTTCGGC
The DNA here is from genome assembly GCA_035578175.1 of Catonia carolina. Classification (NCBI taxonomy): domain Eukaryota; kingdom Metazoa; phylum Arthropoda; class Insecta; order Hemiptera; family Achilidae; genus Catonia; species Catonia carolina. The sequence goes on along the minus strand of JAQMRL010000010.1, from coordinate 26,590,930 downwards.
ATCCTTCCCTAGCTGAAGAATATTTCATAATTGTTTCTAAGGCTTCTTTACATGCAGAACCCCAATTAGGTGCACTACGAGCAGCGCCTCGTAACATAAGGCTGTAAATACCACCAGAAGTACCACCCATTTTTTCTGAAGCAATTTCTGCCAGTTCCAACAAACAAGATTGTGGTCTACGGAATGGTAAAGATTCTAACGATTCAATAATACCTGGAATTTAAAAAAAAATCAGAAATAATCAATTTTGTTCTTCCATTCTCTTTTACCCAATGTAGGAATAGGGTTCTACTAATCCCCTCCATTTTACCTAGTCCATTGCTCTACTCCTCTTATTTAAAAACATTGTACGTATGATGAAGAGTGGGTAAGGGCAAAACCCTCCAAAAACAATTAAAGGAAGAAGAAACAATATGATTAAGCATCTGCTGTGACATTTGACCTGGTTCACAACCCTACTTGAGGGACTGATAGAGGGTCATGCCATGAGGGAAAGAAAAAGACTGACGTATCTAGATGGTGTAAGTTGTAAGGGAAGGAAGAAGATATTAAAAAGTGAAGAGACTGCCTTTGGAAAAAGGTAGATTCGAGGCCCACCAACCTCTGGTTGAGGAGACAGAGAAGAAGTATGTATGATGTTACCTACCCATCTTTATAGTGATACACTCCCTCTTCCCTCTACGCCGGAGCCCAGGGTTCGATTCCTGGTCAGGTCTGGCATTTTTTCATCACTCATTTTCATTATCATCATTATCCATTGTCTGCATTAGCAGAAATTGGCAGAACAGTCAGACGTAAAACAAAAAATAACCTCTTCCCTCACCCCTTTCCACTCACTCCCTCCTCTTTCTGTTCATTCACTGTCTCTGTCTATCCATCCATCCCCTTCTAGTCATCCCCCCTCCCTCTATGATCCCACCCATCTCTTTATTCACTCTTCTCTGCTTCTTTCCCATCCCCTCTCAACCATGTGTCCATCGGTTATAAGTTTTGCAAGTTATAAATAAACTGTAAATAAGTGCAGTGTTGAAACTCTTAAAATGCCAGTGGTTAGAGTACCACACTAACAACTGGCTGCCTCCATGGCCCAGTGGTTTGTATGCTACACTGCAAAGAAGCTTCCAGGTTTGATTCCCAGCCAGGGTCTGGAAAATTATTTACAAGTTCAAATCAACCATTCTTCACCACAAGAAGAAAAATCTTAAAATCATAATCAAGTTATTTTATACTTTGACAAGTCATATTTTTAATTATGCTTCATTCAATGATCCAATTCTTAAAGTCGATTGACTTCTAAAAAAAATCTAGCAACTTTCCTTTTTGTTTTTGGAGTGTAGATTATAAAAATCTGAACAAACTAAATGTAATTTTTTTTTTATTACAGATATTTGTGTAAAATTGATCCCATCAATTTAATATTGTTAACAAAACAAAATATTAAATTTTTAATAAATGAATTAACAGATAACAAAAAAATTAAATTTAAAATTCACTTACCATCACCAAGATGTCGCAATGTTGTCCCACAATCACCATCACCACACCCACTGTCTAAAGTATTTAATCGTTCTTCAACTGATTGTAAACTGAGAGCGATTTCAGACAAACAATTTTTAAACAATACTGCTTCATCTTTAGAAATTTCAGGACCTGTAAGCTGCAATATTAAAGTCAAAATTTATACAAGTACTTAATGTAAGACTGAGTACATTTACTTCAGTTATGAACAATTTTGCAAATTCACATAGCGTAATAAGATTTATTTTTTATAAGCCAACTGAAGACTGGAGAAGAGTTCCCTCTAACTGCCTTTTTGTGATAGTTGGAACAGCGTCAGTGATGATTAACAGCTGGATCGACAATAGCGGAATAGTTGCAATGTATAGGAGTGGATGAGGCCAAAACAGTACAAGCAAAGTAAGCTACGTCTTCCAAGTTTTTTGTTTAAATTGTAAAGTAATAACAGTTTCAACACATCTTTCTGTGGGATCAAGCCCTCCCCCTCTAGGACATTTAAAACAAACCAACCTAGCCTCACATTGGGAATCACCAGCCCTACTTCTATAATAACAAGATGGCCATTCAGCATTTTCAAGAAAAATAGAGCATCATAGACTTATTGTCTGAAGTACATATACGAGGTGTGGCTATTAAATAACGAGACTGACGTTGTAAAAAATGTTATTTTAATTTTATACATTATCACTTATTGTCACCTTCAATATACATTCCTTCTCAATCCCTACAACGCTCCATGTGAATTTTGCCATTGTTGGAAACAGTGCTGGAAGTCATCTTCTGTCAGCTCCTTCAGGACTCGTGCTGCTCAAAAATGTTTGAAATGAAGCTCGCAAAAATATTTGTACTGACACTTTGTACGCGATTGAAAATTACCCAGATTTTTTGGAAATGACATAACATGTGGTAAAACGTAGTTTTTTACTTATGATCCGGAAACGAAGCGCCAATCCATGCACTGAAAGAGCCGAACTTCACCGAGAGCCAAAAAAGCTCGAATGAACAAGTCAAATTAAAGCAATGATGATTGTTTTCTTTTATATCCATGGGATTGTGTACCTTCACTGGGTTCCTGAACGGTTGAAACAATTAATCAATAATACTACATTGTAGCGAAAACTACATAAGATAGCAACAAACTGTTTTCGATTTATAATCTACACAAAAAGCTAGGGGCTAAATTGAGTTTGAAGTTCCGATTTAGACCACAAGTGGCCCAAAACTGGAAGTCAAAAATTACAAGAGATAGAAAAAAACGGTTTTCAGATTCATAACAAAAAGTTAGTGAGCCTGGATTGGGTTTGAGATTCTCGTTTCGATCGGAAGTGACCCAAAACTAGTCGTCAAGAAATCAGAGTCGGCATTTGGAAACAAAAGTAGTGTCATTCAATTCCTCTTAAAGAGTAGACACAGAAATCACAAATGGTTTTTGCCATAAGTCAAAGATAAGCCTTTTTAAAAATTACCACCAGCCATGACACGCGTCGTCTCAAGAAAAAAAATTTTTACTTTCTCTTGCCTACATGAATATATAAGAAGAAAAGTATTGTTTTCATGTTGATTTTTCGAAATCGAGTTTTCACCGGATCTACACGTTTTCAGACCCCCCTGAACCCAAAAAACATGTTTTTAGCGATTGGTCTGTGGTCTGTTTGTGTGTGTGTTTGAACAGAATACCTCAAGAACAGAACATCATATGAACTTGAAACTTAAGTTACATACCACTACCGGACGTGACATGAACATTTTCATCAAAATCGATCAACCGGAAATAGTAGTTTATTATTTGTGTAATTTTTCACTTTTTTGCGATTTTCTCAAAAACTGGTCCTACGATTTTTTTACAAATCGCCTGGTTTACTAAATTTTATATGCTCTACAAGATAGGGTAGGCGCCATGTTGGCTGAAATTCTTGGTGGGCTGTTTTTACGTAAAAAAAATTGTTTTTTTAAGATTACGGCTTTAATATGCATTTTAGCGCAAAAATGTATATAATCAAAAATGTAGTGAATTTAAAATCCTACAACTTTTATTTCGAAAATTTTTTTTTTATATAACGCTTAGTTTAGCGAGAATTAGCGATTTTCTGTTTTTTTCTCACAAAAACGTGTGAAAAATCGATTTTTTTAAAGATTTCGGCCTTAGTATGCATTTTACGACAAAAGTGTATAAAAAAAAATTTATAGGAAATTAAAAGATCTACAATTTTTATTTAAAATAATAACAATAATCTTACCTCTTTACATAAATTGATGGTTTCTACTACTTTAACCGGACATTTTTCATACGACAAAATACATCCAGGCCACGCAAATGCTTCTGTTCTTGCATCAAGTAATGATATCCAGTCTGGTTGATCTGTTGTTTTTAATAAGCTGATTTGCATTCCTCCCATATCTAAAGAAGTAACTAATGTTCCAACATATGTTCGAACTACATTTATATTGGCATCCTCTGTAAGTAATACAATATAATTTAGTGCACTTACAAAATAAACTTAAATCTACTATTAGTAACCAAAATTCAATAAACAACAACCTCACTAATCCGAACTAATTGGGATAAGGGCCTGTTCAGATTTCATAACGTTAGGATTTTCCAGAAAAATTTACATAATAAAAAAAATCTGGTGTGAAACACTCACACGACTTTCTCTTGCCAATACAAATAATGAACAATATAGCCTAACATTAGTAATAAAACATTAGATTTAAACAGAAAAACTAACATCAATAAACATAACCTAATTTTAATCTTGAGTGAAAGACGCAAAATGAAAATCGACCTCAGTTTGGCTTAAAAATGCGGAAAATTACTCTTTCACGCTAAACTAGGCTCTGTAGAAAAAAATGCCTTAAATAAAAGTTTTAGATCTTTTAATTTCCTATAAATTTGATTATGCACTTTTGTTGTAAAATGCACCCTAAGGTTGAAATCTTTAAAAAATCAATTTTTTTACAAGATTTCGTGAGAAAAAAACAGAAAATCGCTAATCACCACAGCTAAACTACGTAAGCCATAGATACAAAAAAATGTTTGAAATAAAAGTTGTAGAATTTTAAAATTTCTACAACTTTAATTATATACATTTTTGCGGTAAATTGCATAATAAAGCTGCAATCTTAAAAAAACAAATTTTTTACGAAAAAACAGCCTCATCAAGAATTTCAGTAGATATGCCGCCTACCCTATCCTGTAGAGCACAAAAAATTTAGTAAATGAGGCGATTTTTAAAAAAATTGTATGAGCTGGTTTTGAGAAAATTGCAAAAATGTGAAAAATGACACGAATAAACTACTACTTCCGGTTGACCGATTTTGATGAAAATGTTTGTGTCGGGTCCTCTAGTGGTATCTAACTCAAGTTTTAAGTTCGTACGATGTTCCGTTCTTGAGATATTCTGTTCACACACACACACACGCGCGCGCGCGCACACACACACACACACACAGACCAATCGCTGAAAACATGTTTTTTGGGTCCAGGGGGTCTGAAAACGTATAGATCCGGTGAAAACTTGATTTCTTAAAATCGACTTGAAAACAATACTTTCCTTCCTAGATATTCATATACACAAAAAAAGTAAAAATAAATAAACTTTATTGTCATGAAAAATAATATAAATTATATATGATAAGTCAAAAATGTTTGGGAAAGGGAATTGGAAGATTATACTTCTGCAAGAAGGCAAAAAGAAGACGACCAGGCAATCACTTGGAGTGGCCAAGGAAAACTGTGAAAACCATTAAGCGTTTTGGCCTCCCGCTTAAGTGGAATTTAAGTGTTAATAATAATATTAGTGTTAAAATAATTAAGTGTTAATATTTTTAAGTGGAATTTAATCAGTTACAATGTATGTATCATTGCACCATCAATGTACGTGAATTTATAAATACCCCCTGTACACGCTGCAACCCGCAATGCTGTATTGTGTTGCATGTTGCATTTACAGTTTTTGTAGGCGCTCTAGCAAAGTGAGGGGCGTCTAACAGATAAGATCTGAATAAACTTACAGACCAAAGTGAGAATCAATGGAGGAAGCTGTTCTCTGCCAGCAACTACGGCATGTTCATACAAGTGTCATTTTCACCAGTTGCAATGTAGTAATACCATTTCTGAAAGGAAGAAAATATTATAATTTTTTTTTATATCCCTAATGTGTGTACATTGCAATCTGTTCAATTCAGAACAATAAGCAATCCCGTTACCCAATGAGATGAAAATGATGTGTATGATTTGTAAATGAGGTCTAGTCTTGTACATACCCAGGCCGACCATTCCTGGGAGAGTATGGTTAATTAAACCCCAACCATCAAAGTACAACGGTTACCACTGTCTAGTATTCAAATCTGTATAAAAGTAACTACCATTATAACATGATTTTCATAAGGAGAGCGCTGGGCAAAACATGCGTCTGCATTAGTATAGTCTTGTATGAACTGCAATAGTGCAGCGTATGTAATCAACATTGGAACAGCATGCCTACAAAATACAATGGGTGTTGTCAATTTTCAACAACACTCTGACTATACATCTAACTGTAGGTCGGAGGGGTATGCGGGGTCCAATTCAAGTATGCGCATGCATAGCCCAGCGCTCACAGCAATTGGCTTGGCCTTTACTAGGATTTGAACCAGAGACCTTCATCTCCGAAAATCAGCTGTTAAACATTTGACTCATGGTGACAATTTTACCTCTAGACCAACCCGATGGGTTATTATAATATTAAATTAAATAATCTTTAAATACTAACTCAACTGTTTGCTAACTTCTCCGGCAATGATAAAATTTTCCATTTGTGAAGATGCTCCAAGATTATTAATCATAGCACATACATTATCACCAGACTTTATTGAAAGAGTTCTTATAATTTTTTGTAACATTGCTTTCACCAACTCACTAGCTGAACAAATCTGTAATAAATATAAGATATTCACTTAAATCTAATTTCAACCTAAACATAAACAATATTATAGAGTTTTAAAAATGTATAACATTAATTTTCCAAACTTTATAAATATTATGTTATCTTAAATAAAATTGTATCATGGGTTCGAATCCCACTCAGGCACGGCATATTTTCATACGTTACAAAAATTAATTTCATCCTCATTACACACAGTTACACCCCAACGTCGTCGCTAATGATCACAGCAGTTGATGCGACGTTAAATAAAAAAAAAAAAATTGTATCAATTTTCTGAAGTGATGTTTTACCGCACTATGATAATTATTTCCTACATCCTAGGGACTCCAAAAGGGAGTATAGGACATATCAAGCTAAAACTAATAAACCTGGTTAAATTTTAACAATGTGTTAAATTTATTACTTACCAATAATTTATTACTACTACTAACTTTCTTACTTCAATAACCCTGTAAATCTGCAATAATACACAATTTACCTCAACGTTTAATTACAGTTCAGCTGTCCTAAGTTTGGTCCTACTGTAAACAAACCAAAGCCAGCTACTACAGGATGCACGCTAGAGTCCACGACTTTATGGATGTCGTATTCCTATTAAGTTAACTATATTTTAAATTAAAGAACTTAAAATACTTAAAACATTAGTCATGATATGATGTAGGCCTCACAGTTTCATTTATAAAAATACTTTTGAAAGTATTTTGTTGTTACTTTTTAATCAGCGCGTACACATTTTCATATAATGCGCATGCTCAGTGATTTCATTATTTGTTGACAGTAGGTGCAAACTAAGAAAGGCTGGACTTTAGAAGTTTTATTTTACAACCAAAATTGTTTAGAAAGGAATTCATGTACACTGTAAAATGCTTTATCAATCGAGTATTTTTTTTATCTCTTTTAAACAAACTTAAATAAAATTATTGCAACTTTTTAAAACTTGTGGCAATTTATTGATGTATTTTCTACCTGCAAAAGTACGTTATTGTTCAATCAATTTATTGTTGTGATAAGCCACAAAGTAATCAATTCTGTTTCTTGTGTAATGGTTGCGGACATTTAAATTTTGTAAAAAGGTATTTTGCTTCACATACATTACCACTTCAAAGATGTATAAAAAAGGAACAGTAAGCAATTGAAACTCCTTAAATAATGATCTGCATGAGATTAAGTGGTTGACTCCCATCATAAACCTAATAGCTTTTTCTGAATTTTAAAAACTCTTTCCATGTTACTCTGTGATGAATGTTACCCCAAACTAATATGGCTCACCAGATATTAGATAAAATTATACCATGGTACCCTGCTATTAACAATTTATCATTTAATCTGGCAATTTTTAATAAAGCAAAGTCTTAATATTTCTTTCAATTTGATGCACAATAGATAGTTAACAACATTTAATTTATTAAAAGGAATAAAATGGAAAATTCCTCGGTAAAATAATATTTCATCAAAATATCATTCTTGGAGTACAGTTGTGAATTTATTATTCCTGGTATTAATATATAAAAAATTCTGCTTACTATATTAATTTTTTAAGTAAAGTGGGCCAGGTGCGGGATTATCAAAGACTAGAGAGACAGTTTTACAGAACTTGGACCAGGGGTTAGTGGAGTGGGAACGTGTAGGAACGGCATTCCCACACTGGTTTTGTTCTGAGATTCTGGGCTATTGTAGAAAATCATAGAAATACTAATAAACTAAATTGTGCTTTTATACAATATCTCAAAAAAAAATTTTAGCATTCCCACATTGGAACATTTATGACTGCTCAGGTAATTTGGACTAATATTGTACTCAAATAATTTTGTGACATTGCTTTAGAACACCTGAATTCATTTTAAATTTGCTTTGTAAAATGCTGATAAAAAATTTACAGACCAATTTTTTTTATTGAAACTCATTCATTTATCTGTTTTATATCAAAGCTGTGGACTCCAGTAAATATAACAACTGTATTAGATGAAGCTATGACTGAAAAAGTTGTTCGACAACCATATGGTAACTGCAAACTTTAAAAAAAATTCTGTGAACTAATAAAACTACTTTTATAATAAAAACTAATAAGCTAATAATAAAATAGTACATTTATTTTTGTAACACCAGCTTCACCATGATTTCCAAGGCCCAATTCAAAATGGTTAGGATCTAATTTGAACAGCGGACTAGAAGAACCAGGTACTGTACCTGGAGCTGTACAAACACCAAGGGTTGCCACATTACCTGACACTTTTGTACATGTGTTGTATATAGAATCTAAGTCAGCACCATTCTGCGACATTGCCCCAGCTATCTGTTGGCAGAAAGAAAAAATTATTATTGTCAAAACACTAATAAAATCTTCTAGTCTTCTTCCTATCATAGATTGATACCTTCGGACCTGATCCGACTTCTTTCCCCATTTTTTTCTACCTTTTTTTTACCTAAATATGTTCAACCAAACCCTCTAACTTGCAACGAATTCAAGCATTCCAGTCAAAAACATTACGCCTTATAGCAAATGCACCTCTTTACGTTAGCAACAAAACCTTACATACAGATTTGAAAACACCACTTGTACAAAATTTCATTGAATACCTATACAAACGCTTTCACAACAAGTCACACGAACACGAGAACCCCCTGGTGTGTTCACTTTCCACCGTCCATTCACATGATAATCCCCCTAGACACCTTAAAAGACGCTGGAGTAGAGACCTGCTAATTTGATATACAAATTTCATTCTTGGGGAGGCACCAATGGGGGCCCTACCCCTCTCATGCCTATCATGTCATTTACATTATTGTCATAATCATCACATTTGCTTGTTGTAAAATTTTACATTTGTAAAAAAAGAATTAAAGAGAAAAAAAAGTATGTTCGTGCAGCAGATAATGCCCGTTTCACTCATCTATTTTCACTCATTTGTATTAAATGTTTCTCCCATTCTCTCTGTATTTGTCAACTATTTTTAAGAGAGGGAAGACATTTAAATGCACATGGATTTCCTCATTCTTAATGTGATCCATCAAACTACAACTTCTCAAGAACTGCATTTCCAGCACCTGGATCTGACGTCCATCCTTCTTCCCAAATACCCAGAACTCACTACTTTACAGTAATACTGGAACAGCCCGAGTCTTGTAAAACTTCAATTGGGTATCATCTAGTGCTATATTAATTTAAATACAAGATAACAAATAACATTAACTGAAATTATTTCATCAATCCTTGTTAACGCATTCACTGCTAATAGAAAGAAGTTGTTCCTTCTGTAATGCTGTGAGGGGTATGTTGTATTTAATATGTCATTACTGCAGCGTTGTTAGCCTCCATCTTCTGTAGAACTTTATGGGCTGTAGGTTATATAAGTCGTAGTGGATTGCTTTTGATTGCCTTACAGCACAATATGCATATATATTTATTTTTTTTATGAACATTAATACCACAAAAAAATGTGTAGATAGTGGTTACCAGTGGTACTTTGATAGGAACTTGTTACACTACTTGTATAGGAAGAAAACATTTTCAAGACAAACCAAGTTTACATTCACACACATGCCCGCGCATGCAAACACACACACAAACATGGAGGAAGAGAGGTGATGGGGAGGGGAGAGGAAGAGAGAGTAATCACCAAAATCATGTTTTTTCAGGGGATTTTGTTCAGGGGGTCTGAAAACGATTATATCCGGTGAATACTCAATTTCAAAATATCAACATAAAAATTATAGGCCTGCTTTCCTTCCCTATATAATCATATACGGCAAGAGAGAGTAAAAAATATTCTGGTAACTATGTGAAGTTTTCATAGCAGATCATCACTGAGAATTTTATTTATAATTTCATCCAGTAAATTGTACTCATTGATAATACAACTCACCAAGAGATTTTAAGATCAATCGACTTTTACCTATTTCAGACAATCATTGTACTATAATAGTAGTAGTTTACAATGCATGTAATGAAAAATTAGTTTACTTTCACTTTCATTGTTACCCATTGTAAAGAGTAGCCTATTAGAAAACTGCACTGTAAAATAATTGTAACAGTGAATAACATGCTTCTGAATTCAGACAGTAAAGAAAGAGTCTGGAAAAACAAACATATTGCCCGAAATGAAATACAAGAAATAAAAACTAAATGTTTTAGAATTCAAGCAACAGAAACATGAAAAAACCCTATTGTAAATTGGAGGTTATTTGGGCAGAAACTGGGGTGTCCCATTAAAAACTTGTTGTTGTTTAGGTCATCAGCCGAAAGGCTGGTTTGAACCCGTAGAGGTTTTACTAAGTAAAACGAGGAGTGAGGTGGTTTACCGTTGCCTTCCTCACTGAGTGGAAAAGTACGCTTATTAGCATGCCAGGCCCTCTGAAAAGCGCATATTTTCCACTCTGCAAATGACACCTTCACTTCATTCACCACAGGGTCTGGCTGTGTAATGAAATTCATTACTTTCAGAGGAGATAACTCTGATTAGTGTCTTTTGCACCTCTACCTCTTCTGTTCTTAAATGATTCAGTCATTTAATTGGCTGACCATGTAATAAGAAAAAGAACTTTTTATTTTAGCCCTGCAACGAACAGATTGAGTGTAAATAATTTGACACTCCACCTGTCTGTTATGGGCAAATTAAAAACTTATTATAATAGAATAGAATTACAATAGAATCTTATTCTAAATATCCATTTGAACAGACAAAACGACAAAGCAAAATATAATAAAAATTACTGAAAGCACTGCACAGAAAAACACTTCAAAGCAGAAGTACAACAAAATATTATGGAATTATGAAATCAATTAATACTGTAGAATTAAAAAATGGATCAAAATACAATGATAATTATTTAACACGAGACATTAGGTGCGTCACTGTAACAAGAAGCGTTATCTTACTACGGAATGAAATTGGAAAATGTCAATACCAGATGGCCTCTACTGAAGACAGTTTCTTGAAGCTAAGTGACCCTCACAATAGAGAATTACAATTACAGGCAACCCTTGCACTATTGAATAAAAATACCATCACATACCATAACAAACCACTCAAAGCGAAGTCCTTATGGGTGGAATGGTGTTTATTCCCAGAGTTGGTAAGGCACGCTGATCTGGTGTAGCTGTTTGCTAAGCTCATTTGATAAGCAAACATCTTAAGAAAAGTGTCAAGGATGTTCTTTCTAATATACACTAATTAATATTACAGATATTTTATTTGTATAAATTTACATACCTTGAACACAAATAACTGACCACAAAGACCTCTCCTTCCAACATATTTGACTACTTCATCATTTCCTTCTCCAAGTAATGCACAATCATCACCAAGTGCAAGGTGTCTAATCTGTAAAAAATACCAAAAATTTTATTAATGTTTGTTTTTAGCACATATGTTTCTTTTTTTTGGAATTCCTAATTTATGTACGTTGCAATCTGTTCAATTCAGAACAATAAGCAACCCCATGGCCCAATGAGATGAGGATGATGTGTATGACGTGTTAATGAGGTGTAGTCTTGTACAGACTCAGGTCGACCATTCCTAAGAAAGTATGGTTAATTGAACCCCAACCATCAAAGTACACCGGTAACCACTGTCTAGCATTCAAATTCGTATAAAAGTAACTACCTTTACTAGGATTTGAACCAGGAACCTTCGTCTCCGAAAATCAGCTGTTAAACAGCTGATTTTGGCGACGACTTTACCTCTAGACCAACCCGGTGGGTCATGTTTTTTTTTAAAACGTTAAGAAAAACAACTGGATTTACAGACCACCATTTCCTATTTGATATTTAATGTGGGAATCAAATATAAACAAACTTAATTTAGACATGTTTCAAGAAAATTATTTTATTCCAATTTTACAACAGGTATCGAATACCGGTATTCGAATATTTTGAATACAGGTATTGAATTTTTTAATACAGGTATCGAATGTATTTTCTCCTCTAAATCCATGTAGGTTTGAATCGACATGTTTTCTTAGTGCGGCGATGTACTATCCTTTTTTGTAGGATACCGCTGAGCGGAACACCAAGCTGTCACATTATCCTGTTCTGTGACATGAATGTTCTGAGAATTTGTCAGCATTTGTTGAACTGCAGAGTTGATCGGATGTAGAATTTTTAAAATTAATTATGTATGTCCTCTTGAAGCTTGGGGTATGTTAACACCTAGGGATAGACGTAATTTGCTGCATCCTTTTCATTGTGTAAAAATGATGGATTTAAACAGTTTAACTCTTATTTAAATATTAGACAATACTCCACCAAGTTTTTCGAGCTTTATCGAATATCTGTTAAATTGTTTGATGTGTTGAGACCTTATTTATCAAAGAAATAAAACAAAATTGTTAACTTAATTAAAAAATCTGGTGTGAAACACTCACACAACTTTCTCTTTCCTAGGCAAATAATTAACAATATAACCTAACATTAGTAATAAAACATTACAAATAAACAAAAAACTAACCTCAATATACATTGGGGGTACAGGAAAGGATGGCTGTCGTTGGTGTTTATAGGTCTCCAAATGGTGATTGGGACCAGTTCTGTAAATTGTTCAGTGCATTGCTGGAGAGTTTGACTGAACGGTACTTAAGAGTTGTTGTTATGGGTGATTATAATGTAAATCTTGCTATTCAGAGTAAAATGTCCGAAGAGTTCAGGGATATCGTGAACATGAACAATCTGGATATAAAAGTTAGTGATTATACAAGGATTACTAGCCATTCTCAAACGATAATAGATAATATTCTAACAAATATTGTTAGTTGTCAGGTTAGGTTAGGGGGTTCAGAATTCTCTGATCACGGGTACCAAGTAATAGAAATTCAGCATTTAGGTGGTCAGGCCCTGAATCAAAAAGTTAATAAAGAAACTAGGCAAGAGGACAAGGGTAATATAAATTGTTTATTGCACAGTTTATCCAAAGAGGATTGGAAGACTGTTATCAATGCTTCCGAAATTAATCAAAAATATCATTATTTTATTGAAACTTTAAAATTTCACTATAATAGTAGCTGTCCAGTAAAAAGGGTAGTTTTAACAAAGAGAATTAGTGAAATAGACCAATGGATTACAGGGGATATTTTGAAACTGAAATCTGATGTCAGAGATGTCTACTCTGAGTTCAAATCAGATAAAAATGAATTGAATGAGCAAAGATACAAACAAATTAAAAAATATTATGCTAAAAAAGTTCAGAGTGCTAAATGCAAAAAAACTGCTGAAGTCCTTCGTAAATCAACTAATTTAAACTCAGCAATATGGGAAACAATAAATAGGAATCGGAATGTAGTTAGTAATAGGGGATACACAGATATACCAAAAATTGTTAATAGTAATAATGAAGTTATAGAGAATGGATCAGAAATTAGTAATTATTTTAATAAGTATTATCAGGAAGTAGCTTCAAAGCTTAAACAGCAGATTACGGAAACTGAGGGATATTATGAAGTTAGGGGGGATAGAGTTGTAGATAATTTTGTATTTAGCTCAGTTTCATATGAGGAACTAGAATCGGTTATCGATAGCTTAAAAAGTAAGAAAACAGTAGGGTTAGATGGGATCTCAAGTATTGTTGTTAAAAAATGTAAAAAGTTTTTATTAACACCTCTCCTTCATCTAATTAACTTCTCCCTGGAAAGAGGTGTATTTCCAAAGCAACTGAAGGAAGGTAAAATATTGCCTGTGTTTAAGAATGGCAATACCCAAGTAGTTGAAAATTATAGGCCCATAAGTATATTAAACACTATTAGCAAAATTTTTGAAAAGGTAGTGTTCATTAGGTTAATCAATTTTTTGACTGAAAACCTTATCATCTCAAAAGATCAGCATGGTTTCCAAAAGGGTAAGTCAACCAAAACTGCTATTGTCTCACTTTTTGAGCAGATAGTTGATATATTGGATGCAGGAGAGAAACCCTTAGCTGTGTTTTTAGATCTCAGTAAAGCTTTCGACTGTGTTGATCATGAAGTTTTGTTGAAAATGTTAGAGTCATTAGGTATTAGGGACGTAGAACTTAAATGGTTTCAGTCTTATCTGGTAGGTAGAGTACAGTGTGTAGAAATAACTAGAGTAGTTAGGGGGAAACTTACAAAAATTTTGTCTGAAAAGCTTGATGTCAAAGCTGGTGTTCCACAGGGGTCAATTTTAGGTCCCATTTTGTTTTTGTTGTATATAAATAGATTACCAGATATCTTACCCAACAGTAAAGCTTTATTGTTTGCTGATGATACTTCAATCATAAACAAAAGTTTACTGGTAGATAGTCTCGAAGTGAACACACAGATTAGCGTAGAATCTGTAGTCCAATTTCTGAATGAATTAATGTTAACAGTTAATGGGAAAAAGTGTCAGTTCTTACAGTTCAAAAACAAACACAACGTAAGGGAAAACAGAGAAGTGGATGTCTTGATACAAAATAATATCCTAGATCATGTGCAAACAGTGAAGTTTCTAGGAGTGTCACTAGATAGGACCCTATCGTGGGATTATTACACCGATCAAATTTGTAGTAAAATATCATCTGGGGTATTTGCATTAAAGCAAGTTGCCAGATTAAATGATAAAAAATTGCTTATAGCAGCTTATCATGGTTTAATTTTATCTCATATCAGGTATGCCATATTAGTATGGGGTAATTCATCACAGGGTAACATGGAAAGAGTTTTTAAAATACAGAAAAAAGCTATTAGGTGTATGATGGGAGTCAACCACCTTACCTCATGCAGATCACTATTTAAAGAGCTGCAATTGCTCACGGTTCCTTCTTTGTACATTTTTGAAGTGATAATGTACGTAAAGAAAAATACCTTTTTACAGAATTTAGATGTTCACAACCACTACACAAGAAACAGAATCGATTATTATGTTGCTAATCACAACACTAAATTGTTTGAACAAAAACCAACTTATGCAGGTAGAAAATACATCAATAAATTGCCTCAAGGTTTAAAAAGTTGTGACAATTTAAGTCATTTTAAAAAAAAGCTAAAACAATATTTGATTGATGAAACATTTTACAGTGTGCACGAATTCCTTTCTAAATAGTTTTGGTATTTAACTTTAATTAAACAAATATTGTGTACAATTTGATACAAAGGGGTTCTTGACAAGCCTGCTGAGTTAAGCAGTAGTAGGGGGAAATTATTGGTAAGTGTTGAATTTATCATTGTGTTTGATTTATTTTTATTATTTATTGTGTGTGATATTTAATTTAATACGGTTCATGACAAGCATACTGAAGCAAGCAGTAGCAAAAACAAATTTTGGTGGTAAGTAGTAAATTTATCACATTGGTGATAAACTTTCAGTTCATCAAATTTACCTTGACATGTCCTATACTCCCTTTGGAGTCTCCAGGATGCAAGTAGCAAAAAAAAAAAAAAAAAAAAAAAAAAAAATTTTTATAATCTAACGAGTGTACGTTGCAATCTGTTCAATTCAGAACAATAAGCAACCCCATGACCCAATGAGATGAGAATGATGTGTATGACGTGTAAATGAGGTGTAGTCTTGTACAGACCCAGGCTGACCATTCCTGAGAGAGTATGGTTAATTAAACCCCAACCATCAAAGTACAATATACATAATCTTATTTTAATCATGAATGAAAGACTAAGCGAAAATCAACCTCAGTGTAGCTTAAAAATACGAAAAATTACTCTTTCGTGCTAAACTAGGCTCTGTAGAGAAAAATACTTTAAATAAAAGTTATAGATCTTTTAATTTCCTATAAATTTCATTATATGGGCTACACTTTTGTCGTAAAATACATACTAAGGCCAAAATCTTAAAAAAATCGATTTTTCACACTTTTCGTGAGATAAGAACAGAAAATTGCTAATTACCGCTAAACTAAGCATTATAAAAAAAAAGTTTGAAATATGAGTTGTCGGATTTTAAATTCTCTACATTTTTTATTATATAAATTTTTGCACTAAAATGCATATTAAAGCTGTAAACTTTAAAAAAAAACATTTTTTTATGTAAAACAGCCTCACCAAGAATTTCAGCAAACATGGCGCCTACCCTATCTTGTAGAGCATAAAAAATTTAGTAATCCACGCGATTTTAAAAAAAATTGTAGGACCAGTTTTTGAGAAAATCGCAAAAAAGTGAAAAATTACACTAATAAACTACTACTTCTGGTTGACCGATTTTGATGAAAATGTTCAAGTCGGGTCTGGTAGTGGTATGTAACTTAAGTTTTAAGTTTCAAGTTCGTACGATATTCCGTTCTTGAGATATTCTGTTCACACACACACATACACACAGACCAAGCACTAAAACATGTTTTTTGGGTTCAGGGGGTCTGAAAACGTGTAGATCCAGTGAAAACATGATTTCGAAAAATCGACATGAAAACAATACTTTCCTTCCTACGTATTTACATAGGCAAGAGAAAGTAAAAATAACACTGATATTAAAGTGTTCAATTCAAACAATAATCAGGAGCTCCTTGTACAACAATCAGGCTTTTCAAACATTTCACTTCAAGTAAAAAATTGTGTCGCAGAACAGGGCGGAGTTCTGCTCTCACTTGATGAGTGTACTCAGGTCTTTGTTCCGTTTAATTGCTATCCTGCTCGGTGGCAGCATGGCCCTGCTAGTTCTAGCAGGAGCCGTGCAGCAGGACATTATACGGTGTCCATTGGTAGACAATGATTTTTTGCCGTCCCACCAAACGGGTGCTGTTTAGCGGGATGACAATACAGGATAGTGTGTCGTCATCCTTAGCTAGAAAGGAATTCCTCCAAAATAATTTTCTTGTCCTTTTTCATAACATAATGTCAAGTTCCTATTCATTACAACTTCTACTAAAGTAAAATTGTCTGCAATTAAAATTCTCTTAAACTCTTCAATGGGTTTACACATACAAATTACAGCCTGAGAAGATTAGTTTTGTTATTCCTTAGATAGAGATACACTATCACTCCCCTTGCCATGTATAAGTATGGATTCAGCAGATAAGAGGCTCATGCATCTGCTAAACATATAACTTTAATCTCATATTTCTTAGGCTTCTGAGGCATGCAGACTTTGAAGGGGCATCAACCTAAAAAATGTATCAATATTTCGTCCATTGTTACCTCTGAAACTGGTAGAAGAGGGAAATTGACGATATCGTGGGAGTTACCACCTGATCGTTCGGAGAAAATAACAGAACTGGGGTCTCTTCATAAGAGAGTTATGGAAGGGGTAGTTGATGACATGCAGTAAACGCTTTGACAACATGATATAAATTTTTAAATGTCTCTAAGACAGATGCAACCATGTCATTTTGTTTTCTTTTGGCCCTTATGATGCAATCATCATACCTTAGGCAGGACATGAAAATTACGTATTGAAGTGCAACCAAAACGAAAGGCAAGAGATATTTAATTTATATTATAATTTATAAATTAAATGGCTGGCAGGATGCATTACAAAAATCATTGTAAAATGAAAATCTGAGAATAATCTCTATACAGTGTGAACTAATTGCACATTTTAGTAGAAACAGATGTATATAATTCAGCAGTTTTCTAAATTCTAGTAGAAAAGTCAATAAAATTTTAAACATACATTTTATACACAATATTAAACAAAAAATGTCTTATACTAACATTAATTCCTTGATCTCTTGCAGTTTCAACAGCTTGACTAAAACTGAGAATATCTCCAGTGTAATTCGGAATAAAAACCATAACACCACCTGTATAACAACACAATATAACATAATGTGATTTTCTTTCCTCAGTATTTTATTCGCCCATAACAGGCAGGTGTAGTGTTAAATTATTTGTACTCGATCTGTTAATTCCAGGGCAATTAAAATTAGTTTTGTTTCTTATCACATGATCAGTCAATTATGTTACTGAAAGATTTAAGAACGGGAGAGTTAGAGGTGTATAAGACACTAGTCAGAGTAATCTCCTATGAGACTAATGAATTTCATTATACAGCCAGACCCTGTGGTAAATGAAGTGAAGATGTCATTTGCAAGGTGGAAAGTAGATGCTTTTCAGAGGGCTTGGCATGGCGATAAGCATAGGCTACTTTTCCAAACAGTAAGAAAGACAATTGTAAACCACTTCACTCCTCATTTTACTCAGTAAATCCTGTAGACATTGTATCGCACATAATTAGCCATTAATTATGTTGCTAATAAATTAATGTATTTTATAATTTTTTTTCTTTTTTTAATCCCTAATTTGTGTACGTTGCAATCTGTTCAATTTATAACAATAAGCAACCCCATGACCCAATGAGATGAGGATGATGTGTATGACGTGTAAATGAGGTGTAGTCTTGTACAGACCCAGGCCGACCATTCCTGAGAGGTATGGTTAATTAAACCCTAACCATCAAAGTACACCACTGTCTAGTATCCAAATCCGTATAAAAGTAACTACCTTTACTAGGATTTGAACCAGGAACCTTCGTCTTCGAAAATCAGCTGTTAAACAGCTGATTTTGGTGATGACTTTACCTCTAGACCAACCCGGTGGGTAAATTTTATATTAGCAAAGAAAATAGTTTATTTAAATGTCCGTTAAAAGTAATCGTTATAAAAATAAAAGAGAACAATCAATTAAATGTAATCGCTAGCTCATAAATATATATTAATATTTCTGACATAATAATGATAATTTTATGTATGTTTGTGTCGGCAAAAATTTAGTAAATGTTTATGTGGGAAGAAGTCCGTTACTTGTCTCAATAACCTATTCTTCTTCTTCAGGTGCCATCTCCGCTTCGAAGGTTGGCAATCATCAGAGCGCTTTTTATCTTTGATGTCACAGCCCTAAACAATTCATTGTTGCTGCAACCATACCAATCTCTTAGGTTTTTCAGCCAGGATTTTCGTCTTCTTCCCAAGGATCTCTTTCCTTGGATTTTCCCCTGGACAATCACTTGTAATATTTTATATTTTTCTCCCCTCATAACATAAATTAAAAGTAAAATTAATGTGTCAGTGTTTAAGTAAGCAATCACTACACCATAATATTAACTTGTATTGTGTGTAGTAATTGCTTACACATGTCTTGTAATTTTTAACGGAAAATGAGACCTTTGAAAGTTAAAAGAAGGGTTCTCATTGGCCCGACGTCATACATAGAGGGGGTTGTACAGAGTTATTATATAGAAGGCAATTTTAAATTTTCAGGGAGTTTGTCATTAATTTCAATAGATCATAGTTTTGCGTGAAGTGTAATATAACAGTCTTTACATCATTATTGTTTTAGTTATTTATTTTAAAGTTAATTAAAGGCGCGGTATTCTAATAATTTATGTTGTGAGCTGCGGAAAGCATCAATGTTACATATCAGGTTTTTATAAAATAATAATAAAAAGTTTGAATTGTTAATATTTTTATATCTTGCACTCATCAATTTTTTAAGTCTAATTAAAATATTTAAATATCGTAAAATTAATATGTTATTTTTATTTTTATTCTACATTGCATGAATGTTTCTATTCCTTTCAATTATTCGATCGAAGTCACATCTTTGGATCAGTATTGTTTTCTTTAGTTTTAATTTTGTTTTTTAATTGTATGTTACCATACAAATTTTTAATGGTACGTTCAAACCAGGCTTTTGGATGACGACCTAAAGAAAAGACAACTACTAGTTATTAGATTTATAACAATCATTTTTTGGCATTTTTCTGCTAAAAATTTCTTATAGTGACAATAAACATTAAAATAAAATTCAAATTTTAATTGAAAATGAAGTTAACAAAATTATTGATCTTACCTTGAAAATACTTAGCAACATTTTGAATAATTGTAAGACAATATTTTGCAGGTGGAGATGTAAAAACATTACCTAATACTGCACCATGTATCATTCCTTTTCCAATAAAACCTGAAAACAATAATCACTATTTTACATGTAAAAACATGGAAAGAGTTTTTAAAATACAGAAAAAAAGCTGTTAGGTGTATGATGGGAGTCAACCACCTTACCTCATGCAGATCACTATTTAAAGAGCTGCAATTGCTCACAGTTCCTTCTTTGTACATTTTTGAAGTGATAATGTACGTAAAGAAAAATACCTTTTTACAGAATTTAGATGTTCACAACCACTACACAAGAAACAGAATCGATTATTATGTTGCTAATCACAACACTAAATTGTTTGAACAAAAACCAACTTATGCAGGTAGAAAATATATCAATAAATTGCCACAAGGTTTAAAAAGTTGTGACAATTTAAGTCATTTTAAAAAAAAGCTAAAACAATATTTGATTGATGAAACATTTTACAGTGTGCACGAATTCCTTTCCAAATAGTTTTGATTGAAATGTATTTAACTTCTAATTTTTTTAAAAAAATATTGTGTACTATTTGATATAAAGTGGTTCATGACAAGCCCACTGAGTTAAGCAGTAGCAGGAAAAAGTTATTGGTAAGTGATGAATTTATCATTGTGTTTGATTTTTTATTTTGTGTGATATTTGATTCAATGGGGTTCATGACAAGCCTACTGAAGTAAGCAGTAACAAAAACAATGTTTTGGTGGTAAGTGATGAATTTATCATTGGTGATAAACTTCCAGTTTATCAGTTTTATCTTGACATGTCCTATACTCCCTTTGGAGTCTCCTGGATGCAAGGAAAAAAATGTTTTAATTTAACATTAAATTAGGTACGAACAATTTACATTAAAAAAAATTACATGAAAACAGTCTTGTTGACAAAAATTTCAATATTTTATTTGTTTTTATTAATAAAAGGAGAACTTTGTCAGGTAAGAAGATGTAGTGTGGGGTATGGTAGAAGGCAGAGTTACTGGACCTGAAGACCAGTTTGTTGACACTAACATGAAACACTAAGTAACACATTTTTAATTTTGTGATTTTTTAAAATTAAAACTGAAAATATTTCCATTATTTTGTGTTAAAATTTAAAATGTTACGGAACAAAACTTAATTGCCTTTAATCGTTTTGTAACTTTGATTATACAACAACTTTTTGATGTAACTAACAACAAAATTATTTATAGGTTTTCGTACCCCACCCCTTGGTAATATAAACACTTTTGACTTTTGCAGCCTGTTTTCATCCTGAACATGACCAGAACCTAAATACTGAAATTCATTGAATTTAATTAAACAGTTTTTGCTTGATGCTATCCCAGACAAACAGAAAAAATTAAATGTCCCTAGTTATTATCAGTGTTTACTTGGTAGATCTTATGTAGAGAAAAAAATTAAGACATTTTTTTTAAATTTTACAGATACAATAACAAAATTGTTGTTTGTTTTTTAGTTTATTTAAAGTTGCATTAATAGCTCGGTTATTAGGTACAGACTACACTGGGTTATGTAATGGTGGGTTTTAACTTATGAAAATTTCAAGATCCTAGCTGGGAATTGAACTGGGGATCTCCACGGCGTAGGCCAGTGTTCTACCACTACACGTTATGGATGCAGCCAAAAGATTATAATTTTTTTTTAGTTTATTTAAAGTTGCATCAACAGCTTAGTCGTTAGTGACTACTGTCAGTTTCGGTACAGTAACGATAGGTTTTAATGTTTTAAAATTTTCCAGACCATAGCTGGTAATTGAACCCGGGACCTTCCGCTTTGTAATTACAAATTTTATTTATACAAATTTTGTTGAATAACGAGGTAATGAAGTAAACAAAAGTTACCAGCTCCATATGGTTCATGTCCTGATCCACCTCCTGTGACAATCCCAACAGAGTTCTTATTTTCATCAGGCTGTTAAAAAAAAGAAGAAACTGTAAATAAAATATTCTGAAATAAGTACCATGAATTATAATAATGAATGAGAATAATAAAAAAGTAGAATGATTATATCTTGTAGAATATAAGTATAATATAATGGATCCTCCTTTTATATATAATATATAAACCTCCTCCTCCTTCTCATGTGGTCTTGGATCGAATCCCATTCAGGCACGGCATATACGTTACAAAAAATCATTTCATCCTTCACCGTCTGCATTAGCAGTAATTCAACAGTCAGACATTCAACCAAAAAAAAATCCTCCTCCTGCTTCTTCTTCACCTTCTTCTTCTTCTTCTTCCTTTTCTCTTCCTCTTCCCCATCATCTTCCGCTTCCGCTTTCTCTTCCGTTTTCGCTTATGCCTATGCGTACGCTTCCCTTCCCCTTCCCAAACCCCTCCACCTCTTCCTTTTCCACCTCCTACTCCTACTCCTCCTGCTACTCCTCCACCACCACCATCATCATCTACATCTCCTTTTTCTTTTTCTTTATTTCCTTCTTTTCCTTCATCATCTTTTTGTTCTTATTCTTATTATTCTTCTTCTTCTTATTCTTCTCCTTCTTTTACTTCTTCTTCTTCTTTTTCGTCATCTTTTTCTTTCACTTAACATCTCCTTTTATATATTTTCTTTAGTAATGTTAATTTTAGGAATTGATAAATAGATTGAATAGATGAAATGAATAAAAATAAATAGACATATCCATATAATGTATGATATCAGTCTATTTATTCTTGGGGTACACAGTAGCCCAGTGTAGGTTTAGTGTTTCTAGATAGCATGTAGCCTATAGGGTTCCAAGGTTAACTAACAATATGAGTAGTCCAGATGAAATGATATGGTTTTAAATAAAAAGAAAAACTTATCCTAATAGTATTGTAAAATAGAAATACAATATTTAAAAAGCCGGCCGCATTGGCGCAGTTGGTAACATGCTCGCCTCTCATCATGCGGTCCTGGGTTCGAATCCCACTCAGGCATGGCATATTTTCATACGTTTCAAAAAAATCATTTCATCCTCAATTGCATATAGTTACACCCCAAAGTCGTCGCTAATGATCGTTGCAGTTGATGTGACGTTAAATAAATAAATTTAAAAAATATATATTTAAAAAACATCTTTTTTTAATTAATTTATTTAAAGTCGCATCAACTGCTTGGTCATTAGCGGCTACGGTGAATTAAGTAACATTAACTGTGGGATTTGGCAAATGAAAATTTCCAGATCCTGGCCAGGAATCAAACCCAGGATCTCCACGTGGCAGGCCAATGTGCTAACCACTACGCTACAGAAAAAAATCTATATTAATAAAATTCAAGTGTGTATAACAGTAGACTACTTCTTATACAACTTCTAGACTAGAAATTAATTTGTTTGCTAAATTTAATAACTAAAAAGATAAACTCACCTGACATCTCAGAAACATTCCCGATGTGGTACTGACACAAATACCAGGATACGCTGCTTGTATACCAATTAATGTATCTTTGGCACATGTTTGTGGAGAATTTATTAATTTTTTTGTTCTGGTATTACTAGTATCAGTCATAATGACTCACAACAATTAAACACTGAAATTTAAAGCATATTGTAACATTATACCAAGTGATATTCAAAAAATCTGGTGTGAAACACTCACACAACTTTCTCTTACCAATGCAAATAATTAACAATAAACCTAACATTAGTAATAAAACATTAGAAATAAACAAAAAACTAACCTCAATAAACATTACCTAATTTTAATCATGAGTGAAAGATGCAAAATGAAAATCAACCTCAGTTTGGCTTAAAAATACGGAAAATCGCTCTTTCACACTAAACTAGGCTCTATACAAAAATATGCTTTGAATAAAAGTTGTACATCTTTTAAGTTCCTATAAATTTTATTAAGTACACTTTTATCGTAAAATGCATACTAATGCCGAAATCTTAAAAAAATTTATTTTTCACAAGTTTTCGCGAGGAAGAAACAGAAAATCGCTAATTACCGCTAAACTAAGCGTTATACAAAAAAATGTTACAAATAAAAGTTGTAGGACTTTAAATTCTCTACATTTTATACTATATAATTTTTTGCGCTAAAATGCATAT
Source organism: Catonia carolina (assembly GCA_035578175.1). Classification (NCBI taxonomy): domain Eukaryota; kingdom Metazoa; phylum Arthropoda; class Insecta; order Hemiptera; family Achilidae; genus Catonia; species Catonia carolina. The sequence goes on along the minus strand of JAQMRL010000010.1, from coordinate 26,566,666 downwards.
TAAAGCCGTAATCTTAAAAAAACAATTTCTTTACGTGAAAAAAGCCTCACCAAGAATGTCAGCAAACATGGCGCCTACCCTATCTTGTAGAGCATAAAAAAATTAGTAAACCAGACGACTTTAAAAAAAATTGTAGGACCAGTTTTTGAGAAAATCGCAAAAAAGTGAAAAATTACACGAATAAACTACTACCTACTTCCGGTTGACCGATTTTGATGGAAATGTTCGTGTCGCGTCCGGTAGTGGTAGTATGTAACTTAAGTTTCAAGTTTCAAGTTCGTACGATGTACCGTTCTTGAAATATTCTGTTCACGCGCGCGCGCGCGCGCACACACACACACGCACGCGCGTACACACACACACAGACCAATCGCTAAAAACGTATTTTTTGGGTTCAGGGGTTTTGAAAAAGTGTAGACCCGGTGAAAACTCGATTTCGAAAAATCGACAAGAAAACAATACTTTCCTTCCTATAAATTCATATAGGCAAGAGAAAGTAAAAATATTAGGGAATAGATTGTTTGTTAATAGTAAGAAATTAAGTGTGTCGTAACAAGGATAATGGATGGCCGATGAATGAAATGTGTTTGAAAGGAGTTCTTGCAAATGTGGTCGAAACTAGTGTGAAATACGGGGAATTTCTACTTTAATAATTTCTACTATGTTTTGGATTGTTCTAAAGCGTAGGTGGGTCTTTATTGTGTTTTTATTATGTACAAAATCTGTGCCTTTCTGGAGACGACAACCACCACAGGTATTTAAAGGCAGTAGCCCTTTATCCACTTCAGTTCAAGTCAAGTTTTCGCGTGGTTATGAATAAGTTGACCTAAGTACCGTTAGGAAGGGTTTGTATTAAGTGTAGGCCTATCAAGGACGTGAAGAAAAAGGTACGAGGCGTGTTCAGAAAGTAAGTACCGTTTAAAAAAAAACAAGTAAAACAATTTTTTTTAACACAATTTTATACATGAAAGCCCAAACCTTAAACTATTTTTCGACATAGTTTCCACCGATGTTCTAACACTTGTAGCGGGTGATCAATTTGTCTATACCAGTGGTGTCAAACTCAATTTTTCAGAGGGCCATATATTAAATTTAGAATGTGTAGGCGGGCCACATTCAAATAACAAAAAATGTACTGAATTATTATAACATTTTATTTATTTAATTGTATAGTATATAATATACGGTTGTTAAAAATCATATCAAAGTTATAAAGATGGTAATTATTTTGAGCTCGAGGATCCAGATACCTGACTTCTCTTGTTTTTGACAAGCTCATTGATGTCAGGTAGAGATGGTGTTACTGTCTATCTCTCTTGCTTGTCCTAGGCACGCGCTGCCCTTAAAATTACTTATAAATGTAGTGTGCGCATTTTAAAACTTCCGTAGAGGAATCGAGTGAAGTCTTAAAGCTCTAAAAAAACATGATTCTTCTTTCTGTGACACATTGCGATCGCGGGCTGTATTGATTCAGCTCGGGGGCCGGATGCGGCCCGCGGGCCGTATCTTTGACATGACTGGTCTATACCCTCTTCGTAGAAGGTTCCCGCCAACGAATGTAGCCACGACTCCACGGCAGTTTTCACTTCAAAAAATGAAAATCAACCTCAATTTTAATTATATATTATATAATTTTAATTTTATATTATATAATTAAAATTAGGTTATGTTTATTGAGGTTAGGTTTTTGTTTATTTCTAATGTTTTATTACTAATGTTAGGTTTATTGTTAATTATTTGCATTGGCAAGAAAAAGTTGTGTGAGTGTTTCACACCAGATTTTTAAAAAATGTATCATACCAGAATTGTCTAATTTAGTCAATAATTGAACAGAATATATTAAAAATTCTGGTCTGATATTTTTGAGGTTATTTAAAATTAAGAAAAATAACCAATCAACTGAATGACATAACGAAAACCCATCTTCTTTTATTTCAGAATTATTTTGATGTTTTTAAAAAATATCTTTTAAAGATACATGTAATGCACGCAAGCTTTATGACAACTACATAATATAAATTATATCATAAAAATGAAAAAAATTAATGAAAACTTTATTGAAAAATATTAACTAACTTACATTTACTAATTATTAGTTAATTAATGTAATACTTACAGATATTTAAATAATAGAAAAAACCAAAAGCTGAAGAGTTAAATAATTGAAAAATTATATTCAAAACCCAACAGAGATCTCTCTGAGAAAGATTAAAAATATTATCAAACTTAAAGGTCAGTTTCTGTATACACACACATCATTAATACTCAGATTAAAATAATTAATTCCCCACCCCGAAGTAGGACTAGTATAGGTATCAGACGAACTATGTCCCATAGCCGAGCGAGTGAGAGGGAGATATAGCAGCCGCGTCAGCTCGTGATCCGTGTGAGGAATTTCTGTTACGGCATGCAATGAAAGATTATACTATTCATAAAAAAAACATTTATCATAATGTTCTTGTCATTATAAAGTAACCTTTTGTTTTATTATTTCAATTTATTCTATAATATAGTAACTCTTTTACTTTTCTTTCATTGTATTTATTAATATTTAGTAATTATTTACAGTTTGAGTCAGGCAGTCCTCAGGAATTAAAATATGTACGTAGCATAGAAAATAAGGAAATTAAAAAATATATATTTCATAACATTAATTTATAGGCCTAAATAATTAGTAGCAAATTATGATTATGATTTTTTATTGAGGTAAAAGAATCGAATGGTTAAGCCAATTCCGAGTCCTTTACGCGATTCTTCATCACAGTTTTTTATAACTGATGCAATAATTTGTCGCACTTCCGAATGAATTACCGCTTTATTTTTCCGGGAAGACATATTAAAATAAAACAAAAGATATGAAAAATACACGTTGAAATGTACCTAACACAAAACACACAAAACCAATAACTTTTGACACGTTAACACGCTTTAAATTTTAAAATAAAAATCACTTTAGTGATCAAAAATCATGAATAATGATTAACACATCCGAGACGCATTAGCACAAATGTACAACTGTATATTGTGACACGTGTATCCGTTGTGAAAAGCAATAACATGTAGGCCTATAATAAATAAATACATAGACATAATAATAATATTTACATGATGACTAAATGTTTTTGTACTGCACGATAAGACAAATATATTACTCACATTCTATTACGCCACCCGTCCCACTTCCCCAGGCGACAGAGATCATGAGCTGGCGCGCGTATAGTATGCAGCATAACTATACATGCGCTCAAAGGTCTTTACCGTTGTAATCCAAATCTGAAAACATACTAGTCGTTATCTTGTTTGTTAGTTTACTGCATGCATAAACGCTTGCTCACATTAATGAGTAAAATTATACGACAATGTTATTAAAACGGGGCGTATGGCTTGTGCGAGTGAGAGCGTTATGCATTCTCCACTCCCACGGCAAGGGGACATTAGTTCATCTGAATACTGTATATTAATCAGTCTAGTATTCATTTAATAGATCCATTAATTATTTTTTTTGTTATGCAACTTCTCACAAGTAAAACATTTTTTTTGTTCATAATATAAATGCGTACGTCTTGTTTGCAAATGAATGAGCGTGCTCATTAAAATTTTCCTGTTTTTAATCCAAATATATTAAAAGCTCCTTCTCAAACATAATCAATATTTTTACTCTCTCTTGCCTATATGAATATATAGAAAGGAAAGTATTGTTTTCATATCGATTTTTCGAAATCGAGTTTTCACCGAATCTACACGTTTGCAGACCCCTGAACCCAAAAAACATGCTTTTAGCGATTGTTCCGTGTGTGTGTGCGCGCGCGCGTGTGTGTTTGTGTGTGTGTATGTGTGTGAACAGAATATCTCAAGAACGGAACACCGTATGAACATGAAACTTGAACCTAAGTTACAAACCACTACCGGACCCGACACGAACATTTTCATCAAAATCGGTCAATCGGAAGTAGTAGTTTATTCGTGTAAATTTTCACTTTTTTGCAATTTTCTCAAAAACTGGTCCTACGATTTTTTTAAAAATCGCCTGGTTTACTAAATTTTTTATGCTCTACAAGATAGGGTAGGCGCCATGTTTGCCGAAATACTCGGCGAGGCCGTTTTCACGTAAAACAATAGTTTTTTAAAGATTACGGCTTTAATATGCATTTAAGCGTAAAAATGTATATAATAAAAGTTGTAGAGAATTTAAAATTCTACAACTTTTATTTCAAACATTTTTTGTATAACCCTTAGTTTAGCGATAATTAGCGATTTTCTGTTTTTTCTCACGAAAATGTGTGAAAAATCGATATTTTCAAGGTTTCGGCCTTAGTATGCACTTTACAACAAAAGTGCATATAATCAAATTTATAGGAAATTAAAAGATCTACATCTTTTATTAAGAGCATTTTTTTCTACAGAGCCTGGTTTAGCGTGAAAGAGTGATTTTCCGTATTTTTAAGCCAAACTGAGGTTGAATTTCATTTTGCGTCTTTCACCCATGATTAAAATAAGGTTATTTTTTTGTGGTTAGTTTTTTGTTTATTTGTAATGTTTTATTACTAATGTTAGGTTATATTGGTCGCTATTTGCATTGACAAGAGAAAGTTGTGTGAGTGTTTCACACCAGATTTTTTACCAGAAGAAAGACTTGTGATACCAAGAATACTGCTCGGGTCAGCAACATTGTTCTAATCATACCTGCAGGCTGATTTGCACGGAGTACCAGTGCACAGGTTCCCTCATCAGTGTTTACTGTGAGAGGTCTGATTGAAACATAGTGGCATATTTCTGTTAGCAGGTTCACACTTGTAAGAGACCTAGCACCAGCATTAACTGTGAACTTACCCCTGCAGTATTAACAGTGATGAAATAAGTGTTCTTATTCCGAATCCTGCTAGCTGCAAGTTGTATAGCATAATCTGGTTTCTTTTAGCAAAGAGAAACACATCGCTCCATAGTTTTAAATCCAGCAGAATGAATGCTCATGAACAAGATCGAAGAAACTATTCATGACTGTCAATTGACTTTAGATAAGGATGTTGTATAGTCACTTGAGTCACGAGTTTGCTCTTGTTTGCAATGAGGGGTAAAGGGGGAACAGCATCAGTGCGCATGTGCGATTGCTTTAATTTCAGTACGACGAACATAACAACTTATACTACCCTGAGCATATATAGTATATCGCGGAACCTTTTGTAGGCTAACTGTACGAATATAACTGTTGGTTACTGTAAACACAAATGTCGGTTTCTTGAAAACGTGGTTGAACTATTCACGGTGCTGAATGCAATGTAATAAAATGTTGTGAAGTTGAAGCTAAACAAAAAAGGAAATTAAGGACTTGAAGAGGCTATTCTTTAACAGTTTTGTTGACACCTGGTAAAAAAAGAAAAGTTAGGTAGATACTAAAGAGACTGATAATGAAAATGCTGGTGAAAGCAATAGTAAAGAGGGCGATTCATTCGTAATTACAGTAAATCAAACATTTCTAGTCATGTAATTAAGCTATGTGAAATACAGGTCACATTTATTTGTTATAAGGTTTATGAAGAAAACATTTTCTCGGAATAAATTACAGCTTACACGATGTATGTAGGAACTGCACGGTAGTGTCTCACTGTTAAGTTGGCAGCACTGCAAATATTTCACTTCCCTTCCTCACAGCCACTACATACGCAAAGGCAATCTTGTGACTTCAGTATCTATACCTTAGAGCTATGTTGTTTAAGTCAACAGCCGAAAGGCTGGTTTGAACCTCTAGAGGTTTTGTTAAGTAATGCGAGTGAGGTGGTTTACTCTTGCCTTCCTCACTGAGTGCAAAAGTAGTCGATGCTTATCAGCATGCCAGGCTCTCCGAAAAACATCTACTTTGCACCCTGCAAATGACACCTTCACTTCATTCACCACAGGGTCTGGCTGTATAATGAAATTCATTTCTTTCAGAGGAGATAACTCTGACTAGGGTCTTTTACACCTCTTACCTCTTCTGTTCTTAAATAGTTCAGCCATATAATTGGCTGACCATGTGATAAGAAACAGAACTATTTTTTTGTAGGCCTGGAACTAGCAGATAGAGTGCAAATAATTTAACACTCCACCTGTCTGTTATGGGCAGTCTTAGAGCTATATGTATGTACTTTACCTTTTAAGTACAGAGTTTTTACTTGAAATAAAGCTTGCACAGACTAGGTATTTTCATGTCACTTCATAGCGTGATGAAGCTACATGGTTTGTCTTGAATTTTTCATGGTTTTTGTAACTTATTTTTATACGTTCATTACATAATAAGTTGTAATTTAAAATCTGCAATAATGTAACAAAAATTATTTTAGTACATCTTTCGGCCAAAGGCTGTTGACAATGACAGAATTGTTTTCTATAGTTCCTGCAAAGTTCTTTGTTAATATCTTCATTATCACTCTTCTTCGTCAGATTCTACAGTCATCAGATATTCACTTATTTCTTTCATCCATGTACATTTTAGAAAAAAAATCAGAACAAAAAGAAAAAAAACGCCTTCTTTTTGTTTAGTTATATAGTTAGGTAAAGAAATGTTCTCCAATTCGTTTTTTTCAATTTCAATTGGTCAAGATTTAATATAATTGTTGTTGTTTAGGTCATCAGCCAAAAGGCTGGTTTGAACCTGTAGAGGTTTTACTAAGTAAAACGAGGAGTGAGGTGGTTTACCATTGCCTTCCTCACTGAGTGGAAAAGTACGCTTATCAGCATGCCGAGCCCTCTGAAAAGCACATATTTTCTACTCTGCAAATGACACCTTCACTTCATTCACCACAGGGTCTGGCTGTATAATGAAATTCATTACTTTCAGATAAGATAACTCTGATTAGTGTCTTTTACACCTCTAACTCTTCTGTTCTTAAATGATTCAGTCATTTAATTGGCTGACCATGTGATAAGAAACAGAACTATTTATTTTAGCCCTGCAACTAACAGATCGAGTGTAAATAATTTGACACTCCACCTGTCTGTTATGGGCAGTTAATATAATTATAGAGTACTAACTCATTTTAAAGTCAATAGAATGTGGAACATAGTATTTGTTCTGGAAAGTTTGAACATGAGTTTACATGCCAGTTGGCTCTAGTCTTGGCATGTAAGTGCCATCGCATATACAAGACAGCAGTCCTCAAAGGGTTAAACTGTAAATATCTTTCCTAATTTTAAATGCATAGGATTGGTTTTTACATAAGAGATGTAGAAGTGTATTGTCATTCAGAAGCAATTTTTTCAGTTTAAAGTAGTAAAACTTACAAAATAAAAATTAACCTTTTGATGAGCGTTGTTCTGGAATATCAGCATGCTTACTGCCACTCAGAACATTAACACCATATCCATGAAGTCCATTAAGTAACATTTGGTTTTTTTCAAAATGTTTCTAGACATGTGTTGCATTCTGTTAAACATTTCAACATATCTGTTATTACAGCTTGGTTATGATACAATTTTGTCTAACAAATATCATTATTATATGATTCTCTTAATCTATACCTAAGACAGTGTTTTCTGTTGCGAGTTTTTACTCATAACAGTTGGTGAACTGCTATTGGGTTAATACCAGTTTACACTTTCGACAGCTTCTTGAAACATCAAACTGGTACATTTGAATATAGTAAATGATAATAGGTTTGTAGGGAATTTTTTAGTTTATGTTGGTACAACTGTTGCCGCAATTTTGTTGTTGGCTGCTGTTACAACGACCAGTCTAGCAAAATGGCTGCTACTCAAGTGGAGAAAGCTTATTGTGTTCTTGAATTAGCCAAAACAAACTCGGTTACGGTTGTGCAACGTCATTTCAGAACAAGATACGGTAAACCACCACCACCACCACCACCAAGGCAATCAATCTATGACTGGTGTTAACATTTTGAAAATTTACGGTTGTGCAACATCATTTCAGAACAAGATACGGTAAACCACCACCACCAAGGTAATCAATCTATGACTGGTGTTAACATTTTGAAAACAGTGGATGTCGGTGTAAAAAGAAGAGTACTGGAGACCTTCTGTTACAGACGAACAAATTGATAGTATTCGCGATTTTTATGTACCAAGTCCAGGAAAATCAACTAGATCAGCAAGTTTAGAATTGCAAATTCCTCAACTGACTGTGTGGAAAATTCTGCAGAAACATTTGAAAATTACACCTTATAAATTGAAGTTAGTACAAAGTTTAAATACCAGTGATAAAGTCGTACGTAAAAATTTTTGTCTGGAGATGCAACATTGTGTTGAAAATGACGACGCATTCTTTAATCGCATAATTTTCAGTGATGAATGTAATTTTCACATTAGTGGAAAAGTTAATAGACATAATGTTAGAATATGGGGCACAAAAAACCCAAAAATAACTATACAGCATACACGCGATTCCCCTAAAGTAAACGTCTTTTGCGCATTATCTCATGAAAAGGTTTACGGGCCGTTCTTCTTTCACGAAGTGTCAGTAACCGGAGTAATTTATCTGGACATGTTAAACAAATGACTAATGCCTGAACTCCAGAAAGATAGTGATAACTTCATTTTTGTACAAGATGGAGCTCCGCCTCACTGGCACTTACTGATCAGAAATTATCTTGATGAACATCTTCCTAGACAATGGATCGGCCATGCAATTGAGGAAAATATTGTGTTTACGCCATGGCCACCTCGGAGTCCAGACTTAACAACCTGCAACTTTTTTTATGGGGTTATGTAAAAGACAAAGTTTTTGTACCACCGCTTCCTGTAGATATCGATGATCTAAAACAACGTATTGCAAATGCTCTTGCCACAGTTGACAGTCATATGCTTAATTGTGTGTGGGAAGAATTCGACTACCGTGTTACAAATGGTACACACATTGAACATCTGTAAATATTTTCAATAAAAACTTAATGAATTCTTCTATATAATCATGTAAGTAATTACCTTAACTTTTCAAAAATAAATTTTCTATAAGCTATCTAATTTGTCATTTCATTTATTATCACCCTGTATATTAATTAAAAAAGTAATTTTTTTCCCTGGGTCAATATGACTAATTTAACACTCGCTGCTGTATAAAAAGGTTACAGACTCTTATGGTCGTTTTTTCTGTCAGCACAGGGGTAAAATTCTGCTAAAATGTACAGCAAAGGAAGTGTTAAAAGTTCAAAAAATATTTCGCGGTAAAACAATCATCCCTATTATGGTAAAACCTCTCAACCCTTGCTGATCTGTAACCCAGCTTAACTCATACGGATTTAAACATCTTTTTAAAAATCTGGTGGTTATTTAGTCTCAATACTGTATGTATGTACATACAGTACAGAACTTAAATAAGTAGTGTAAATTAAGGTAAAGAACAGTGTAACGTGAAATAAATTACAAATAGGATTCGCGACTCAGGGGAATTCGTTTACTAATGCATATGTTGAACTGGCATTTATCTGTTGAGATGAAAATGTCAACTGTGTACTTTAGAAAGCTCACTAAATATTTCCAGGAATTGAACCCCAATACTCCCAGCCTGTACAGTAACACACACTTCTACTAAAATGATGTCTTGATATTGCCGCAAACAACAGTTTCATAAAAACTGTAATTTTTTAGGACTGTAAATAATTGAAATTAGATACAGTAAATACTGATTTTATTCTCTTAAAATTACTGCATTTTTGTTAATACATACAAATAAAGTCACACTGAATACTGTACATTTACTTTTAACTGTTTTTAAAGGGTGGTTGGTGACGTTGAGGGGGATGATTAGGTGACGATTCCCTTCCACTCCCCGCTGACAGTATGATAAATTTTAACCCTACATTTTCCCCTGTAGTATCATATTAACAATTTTGAGGGAGCTGGAGAATTTTTGCAGTTGTTGGATCAAGTGGCCAGGCGGTGGGTTTTTGGTTGGTAAGCAGTTGCAGCCTCCTTAACACTGTAAGAGGATCCCAACACCACTTCCCCATAGTGGGGGGAATGAACATCCGAGTTTTTCTCACCACCTTGGATACAAAAAAAAAATCTCTAAAAATTATGCCTATGCATGTTATCTGAAATTTTGCATACTCAAAATTGGGTCTGCACCCTACATTTTGGTGTGTTCAATGCGGCCCAGTAATTGAGTAATTGTAACGCAAGTAATTTCATAAAATTAATATTTATACTATTATTACGACTAGAAAAAAGAAAAATTGTGTCTTCTTATATAATTATAATAGAAAGAAAAGCTAAATTCTCGCAAGAAATGAAAAACTGGTGGGCAAATAAAAAGAACAAGAAACCCCGAAACTGAACCATCTTTACTTAGCGTCTTCCACTTTGGGAATTTTACGACTAGTAATAATAATAATAATGTAGATGAAATAATATATAAAAATATTTCATTTAAAATAATACTTTATAATATAAGTAACAAATAAAATTTGATGAAAAATTTCAAACCGAGTTGTAAATATCGGTTTTTAAAATTTCGTCCAAAGAAAGAAACCTGTGACTACTGTTCAAGAACTGGTTGCATACTGCGACAGTATGAACCGTTCTCTAGGACAAGACAGTAATAAGAAGACTATTCACCCTACCTGAACGTAGAAAGAAACAATAATAAACCATACAGACGTGATGCAAAATTGAATCACCTGCAGTCAACATGTTAAGCGGGATAATTTTACTGTAGTAACAAAACAAAATACAGTAGAGTACCGATTTTCCGTGGATCGTTTAACCGGGGTTTGGATTAACCGTGCGATCACTAGAAATTTTTTTTTTTTGGTTTAACGTCCAACTGTTTTGCAAATTGCTGCTAATGCAGACGGTGAAGGATGAAATGAATTTTGTGTAACGTATGAAAAAATGCCATGCCCGAGTGGGATTCGAACCCAAGACCGCGTGATGAGAGGCGAGCACGTTACCAACATCGCCAACGCGACCGGCTAGAAAAATTAAAATCAATAGAAAAATTAATTATGAATGTACTGTATAACTTTTACAAATTAAAACTTTTCAACTCCCGACATTTTCGTCATCGTAATTATCACAATTATTGTGATTTACTACGATAATATTGTTCGATTACGACAACAATGAGTAGGTACATTAATGTAGACATAAACAAATTTCGTATCGTAGTACTAGATAGCTTTAGATTCAGCGGGAGGTTTTGTATGCGTCAAACATGAAAAACAACGGGCTTGTTGTTACGTAGTTTAAGGTAAGATTTATATAAATTTATGTAGTAAATATTTTTATTTCAATACAATTTGTTTATTTATTTCCGATATCCGATAGTATTAACATGTATTAATCAGCAGAATAAAACATACGCGTAACTGGTGGTTTTGATTATGACGTAGGTGGTCTCGACCGAATTGGGTTGTATTATCCGTGTTTTCCGGTTATCCGGTATAGTTATCCCCCCAATTACCACGGATAATCAGTATTATACTGTAAATAAAAAAGAAACAACCAACCATTATCGTATTCCACTTTTAATTGCACCCTTTGTACTTGCTACATATAAACTGTATCTGATAATAATAATAATAATTACTTAATTAATTATCAATTACATAATTAATAATATTAATTACTGTACTTAATTTTTATTTGTTTTTTTATTATTATTATTCGTAATTAAGGTACACTGATGGATGTGAGAAATGTGTCGATAATCATCATATAGAACAAACTGAATGTAATAATAATAATCATAATAATATTAAACATTCTATGTAAAGAATTAATTATACGAACAATTTAACTAAAATTATTAATATTGTATAATAAATCCATAAAATATGATGTCCTTATTTATTTTACATTAACAATATTCTTCCTCAATATATATTTTTTTTTATTAATTTTTCTTTTCATTCTTACTAAACCTACTTTTTTATTAATCATTCACTCGTACATCCTTACTAATTTTTTGTTGTAAATATTACGCATACATACACAACAAATCTAAATTGAATATATATTATTACTCAAAACAGAATTCTTACATAATTACTTTTTTTATTTACAAACATTTATTATTAGAATATAAAATCAAATTTTATTCTTTTTAAAATTAATATTAGTTCCATCCATTCCAATTTTAATTATGTAAAATTTTAATTTAATTGAATGAAAAAAAAAATATTTAAAATTTTTCCGTTAATAAAATTTATGGCAGTTTTTATTAGTTTTATTGAGACAAATGTTTTCTAATTGTAACTAATTCTTTATATTATTTATTTAAAAAACTTAATTACAATTTTTCAGAGTAATGAATGGGTTTTATAAACGGTTTGTTCATTAATAGGTACAATTTCAAAATTTGTCGTTTTTTTTATATAATATATATATAAAATGTCATTGAGAGCTATTAATAATATTTTAAACTAATTAAGAAAGTAAGTCTTGTCAAATACTTTTATACAGAATTTAGATCAAATTAAAAATTTTACAACAAAATTGAAAATAATTGAAGATCTGAGTTGATGAAAGTGCTATGTAACATTTTTCTAAACTAAATTTTTGTGATCTTAATATGCAACAAGTGCATATTAAGTTACGAGAATGACATTAATGGACACGGTGTTAGAGTAGGAGTACTAGTTCACAGTTAGCTGTATTTAATCCTTTCACTGCCAAACACGAGTATACACCGTTACTACGTGTATGGCTTAATATGCTTACACGCCGAACACGAGTTAACTAATTTCAAAGTTTTAAATCATATTGCCCAACACGATTTAACTTGATTGGCATTGAAAGTGTTTGAATTGCCTCCAGTAAGTGTTACCAACTGTATTTAAGCATTTACTGTTGACTTTTTTCTTCTTTATCGACAAAATCAAGTACGTAGAATTACGAAAATTTATTTTCTGCAGGTGGATAATATACAGTAGAATCTCGGTAGTCCAGCACCTCCAGTAATCCGGCGCTTAAAATATTAGGCCTAAAAGTATGAAGCCTCACCCAGGACAGATTTTGGTAAAAGATTTAAATTGAATTAGGGAAATCAACTCGATCAAATTACGGTGAATTTAATATAACATTTATGTTTAGGATTTGATTAAAGAAATTAATAAGGAGACCTTAATTATTGTTAAATGGAATAATTTTTGGCCTTTTATCCAAAACTCAGAACTGGGTCATATTCTATACTTCATGCTGAATTGACACCGAAACGTAATTCTCAGAACACGAACATCCCCACACCGCACTAAGCGATGTCAATAGCTGATAATTATTTTTAGTGTAATGACTATAGAAGTACTCAGCAAACCTTTTTTTAATTAGTTAATTTAATTTAAAATCACATAGAAATCAATGCATATTCATTTTTTGTTAAAATTTATCATTTATAGTTCAAAAAATCCAACACATCCACTAATTTGGCATTTTCAGTAATCCGGCACCCTCTCGGTCCCAAACAGGCCGGACTACTGAGATTATACTGTAATATTAATATAAATATAGCTTACAAAATATAATTTACATCTTGTTTTAATTTTCGTACGAAATATAAACTTTACAGTTAATAAAACATACGAGCAGTAGTATTGTACAATCAAATACGATAAGCTAATTTTTAAACGCGAAAATAGAACAGTCAAATAATTTACACTCAATCTGTTAGTTGCAGGGCTAAAATTAATAGTTCTGTTTATCACATGGTCAGCCAATTAAGTGACTGAATCATTTAAGAACAGAAGAGGTAGAGGTGTAAAAGACACTAATCAGAGTTATCTCCTCTGAAAGTAATGAATTTCATTATACAGCCAGACCCTGTGGTGAATGAAGTGAAGGTGTCATTTGCAGAGTGGAAAATATGTGCTTTTCAGAGGGCCTGGCATGCTGATAAGCGTACTTTTCCACTCAGTGAGGAAGGTTATAGTAAATCACCTCACTTCTTGTTTTACTTAGTAAAGCCTCTAGAGGTTCAAACCAGCCTTTCGGCTGATGATCTAAACAACAACATTTAATAATTACATAAGAATTGTTGAGACCCCTCCCCCTTTCTGCTTACGTAATTCTTGAACGGCCCCACAGTGAACAATACAATTTTCTACTGAGTAAATGTGTTATAAGTATAAGAAACTTATAAGAAAAGTAAAGTTTGAAGAACTTTAAATTAAATGATATACATTTTCATTCAGGAATAATACATGGGTGATAAGAAGAGAAATCGCTGAGATAACGTTACTTCAGCTAATAAAGAAACTTCCACTTGTGAGACAATGCCTAACGGTGTTCCCGCGGCAAGTTGGAGTGGGATAGAAAGGGAATGAGAAATTTTGGTGGATAGTTGCCTGCAGCAGAGCTCCGCATACCCCAGGTAAACACCTACCTGGGTACCGGTAAATTCGGTTTCCTCTTGTAAAAAAAAGGAATAATACATATGTAGTAACATAATAAAATCAGAAAATTTGTAATGAAGGGAGCCTTCGAAATTTGATCGCATGCATCTTTTTTTGAAACTATATCTTTGTTACATAACACCTTCATCCACAAAACTATTTAATTATTAATTAAATAAATAAATTGTTATATTTATTTAATTATTAATTAAATAAATAAATTGTTATATTACAATTTAATTTTTTTCAAATAAAAAAATTACCTAAAAATTAATTAACCCACAATAAATGACGAATGTGTTATATCAATATAATTTGTTTTTATATCAGGATTATTGAATTATTTTAAAAACATATTCTGCACACACAAATATTTATAAATTTTTACCCATAATTGGAATATTTTACATCTGTCAATTTATAACCAAAACCCTGTACATAGAATAAAATAATATAATATAAAATGAATTTACACACGATATTTTTGTCAATCATTAATATCTTTCAAAAATAATTGTTTATTAATAATAATAATAAGTAATATTGTGGGTTAAAATAATTAAAAATTTAGGTTGGCAAAACATGTAATATTCACCAAATGTAAAATGTTTTAAATTAAATAAAAAGTTTTCCTCAAATTCAATTTTATCAAATCTTTTATAAAAGTACAAAAATAATTTCAAAATATAAAAAAAATATATTAGGTATATACCAACAAATGATATATGGATCTAATTTGAAATAGTTATAGAACTGTAATTAATGACAAAGAATTACTTCCATGGAAGACTGCGAGAAATTTCACGATTTGTTTGTTAATGATTAAACACAACATCATTATCATTGGACATTGCAGTTATTTTTATCAAGTACTATAAAATTCACAAAAAACCACTGGATTTCACAAATAATTTTGAATTAATTCATTCAGATATAATTTAAAAAAATAATAATAATATAAACGACATAAATTTTGCCAACCTAATTCAAATTAATAAAATATAATATCAAAAATTTTAATCATTCAAAAATATAATAAAAACCTGGAACTATAATAAACGAATATTAAGAACTAAATAATATAATAAAATAACATTAATAATAATAATAATAATATATTTATTTTGTTTATTATACAAAAAAACTATTTCCATAAATACAACAAATAAAATAAAAATATAAAATATAATAAAGCAACTTACTAATAACACAATAAATTTAAAAAATAAAATTTCTTTGTATTAATAATGCAGAATCATTAAAATAAACAATTAAAATAATATAATAATAATAATACATAATAAAAAATAAGTAGACAGAGTAAAATATAACTCAAATAATTTTTCAATAAAATAATCTTGCAGGCAAGATTTTACTACTACCTAAAAAATAAAAAGTTAATATTTAATTTAAAAAAAAATTATATTTATAAATTAATAGCATAACTGAATTAAAAATAATTTATTAATAATAATTATAATAATGATAAATACATAATGACAATAATATAATATTGTAATAATAATAATAATCTTAAGTGTAATAAAAGTAACGAAACAAATTACTTTTACGATCTATCGAACGTATGTTATTTTCACACAACACAATATATAATACGTACAATAACAATTCTATTAAAACATAGCGGAAAATTGATAATACAATTACATGACAATACAAATAATAATAATAATAATTATGCTCAGCTTTTAACGTTTTCATTTGTAATTACAATACAAAAAGAAAAAAACAATTCAAATAGTTTGTTAATATAATATACAATGAAATAAATAACATAAGTTCTTTTCGTATGATTTAAATAAAAATATTTAATTGATGATTGTGATAATATACAAGTTTCATTAAAGTACTGTTTAAATTATAGACTAACACTGTTAAAAAATTTTATATTTTTCCGGCTGTTCCTCTTAACATAGTATAAAATATCATAAATCATGCTGTCTAACAAAAGCTGTCCCTGAGCCCTGATAAGCGTGAAAAGAATTAAAAATTACTCACACTGTTTTAGATTATATTAAGTTTCTCCCACAACTTTATAGTTATGTAGAATCTACTCTCGAACAGAAATCCTGATTTATTGAACATCTTTTAACGCAGGTTCCAAAACAAGTGACCTGGGTATAATAAAAGGGTCATTTGGAAAATAAAAAACATTTTAATTTGACACGCAGTATGATGCTCTAACTACCACAGTCGCCTGGTCAGTAATTCTATTTTCGATCCTTTACAAACATTTATTGTTTATTTGGGTGGCTTTGAAATGTACAAGAAAATTGATAATAACCTCAAATCTGAGATATGCAATGTGATTAACTTTTTGAATGCAAAAGAAGTTTGTTCAAATAAAATTTACATCACCAGGTACTACGACAATGTAATAAACAACTTAAACCACAAATTGAAAAAAATTTAATTTAAACATACTGTGAGATGCTTCACTAGCTCTACGACGCTATAAAAAACAAATGACATGGTCTACTGTCCACCAGCATTAGGCTTCTTCACGATAACACATGTCTGCACTCCAACACAAACTTACGACTTGCTTCAACTATTTAATTAGAAAATTATGGAGCACGCACCATACAGCTCAAGCTTGACACCTTCTTCTAAAGCTGAAAAAGACTTTTTATGTGGAACATGCTTTGCAAATGATATTGAATTGAATTTGGTTGTTACTACCTTATTCAAAAACTTCTCAGTGAACAGAGTACAAAACAGGAATACAAAAACTTCTACAATGTTACGATAAATGTTAAAATCTGAATATCAATCACATAGAAAAATATCTTACAACTCCTAATTTGTAAAAAAAATTGTTTTAATACTTCTACTAGGTGTAAAAAATAAAACATTAATTTAACTTCCAAAAGATCCTTGTATATTCAAGAATACGTTTCATAATTTTAATTTTATGAGATTTTACAAAAATTATTTAATTAATACCTCCATTGATAGAGCTTAAATCTATCAAAACATTTCATACTTTGAAATGCTTATTAGCGTACATAACTTCAAAATATTATGTGTTAAATTTAATTAATACCTTCACTAAGAGCTTAAATATATTTCATGCTTTGAAATGCTTAATAGCAAATAATTTCAAATATCACGTGTTAAATTTAACTGATACCTTCATTAAGAACTTAAATCTATTTCATGCTTTGAATGCTTAATAGCAAATAATTTCAAATATCACGTGTTAAATTTAATTGATACCTTCACAGATAGAGCTTAAATTTATTTCATGCTTTGAAATACTTTTTGTTGTTCGATATAACATTAACAACCAAATGGTTTTCCCATCGTTTTGTCAGCCAAAATTTATATCATTTCTGATAATGTTTCAGCGTATGTAAGTGTGAGTATTTTATTAAATACAAACTTACATTATTTGTTGAAGTAGTCTCAAGACATGTATACATGAAAACTGAAAAACTTGTGGGTTTCCAGTATTTCTGGAACCTATGATATATATTAAAGATGCTAAACTAACAAGAACTGCAAACACAATAAATCACATTCTACCCAACATCTGCTACATTAGAAAATGTGATGCCTTTACAATTATGATCTTAAATATTTAATAACTCTTTGAGATGGTATCATTCTTAAAACATGCAAACTCAGTTATTTATTAAAAACTCCACAACAGATTTAATAAAAACCTATTAGTATAAACATAAATTTTTTCTTTGCAAAAGTAATTCTTAAATAACTAATTTAAGTCTCAATTATAAACTGTACAGAAATAAAAATAAATACAAAACATAAAAGAACTATAATAAAATTAATTTAAAAGGAAGTAGTAATTCAACGTATCACAATAATACAAAAGGAAGACAATTTTTAAAATTATAAGGAAGACTTAAAAAGAATAAATTTTTAAAGGTTTTATTTGCAAATCTGACAAAATTGATGTTGCAACTGAATTGATTCGTAGTTATAAATTTAATTAAAGAAACTTTATAGCAAAATATTTTGTTAACGACACGCTCAAAACCACTAGAAATTTAAAGACAAGATTCTTTAGCCACTTCCAAGAAGGATTTACAATTTTTATAAAATAGAACGTAAATAAAAACACGCAAAAACAGAACATCCAGTAAATTAGATCACATAAATGAAGTGATACTAAATCTTGTGTTCAGATAATATTTAAGCCAGAGTATAATTTATTAAGTCGACTTGAAGTAAGTCATAAAAATTTCAGAAATTACCAAAAAAATTTTTTGTTAACACTTTATCAATTATATTTTACACATTTTGTTAATAATACAACCGCTTTTTATAATTACACATTTTACTAATAATTATATCGTATAAAACATGAATTAGCCAATATTCAAAACAAACTGAATTATTTTTTAGTTCATTTTAAATCATTAACAACACTTGCAATGATTTCCAGGCTCTACAAAGAATCATATCAGGGGTTTTCTGTTTCTTAGGTTGAATCACGGAGAGAGCCAAAATTAAAATTATAATCAATCACCGTATTAAAAAATCTTAAAGATGTTCTTACATGAATAAGTCAATTAAGTTACAACCACAATTTGTTAAAACTTACTCCAGCTCAGCAGATTAACCATGATTAAAAATAAAATATCAATTAATCAGTAATTACCTGTTCCGTCACATTAATTAATAAACATTTAAGGAAATTTAGGGAGGCGGTTTAAACAACTTTTTCAAACCCAAGTGGGGTGAATAGTACATTGTTTTGCTATTATAATACTATTCCAGTATTTTAAATAAAAACCATTTTGGTTTTAGAATTGGGTACAGTGCGATAATTGGATATGAAAGGAAGAATATCACGAGGTAGACTACAATGGAACGGGTTCAGTAATGGATAAATAGGGACAAACTCCGACACCAAGATATTAATAGAGGAGAGAAAGTTTAGGAATAGAAATGGAGAGAAGTTGTGTTTGGTCCAACCAAAGGAAAATTTGAGGACATAGCTTTGAACATGAATGCTTTTTAGTGTCAAAAGCCATTGTGACATCTAAGTGTTAATCTAACTTGCTCCAAATAGAAAGCATAAGCTGCTTCTGTAACATCCTGTTCTAGTCAACCGAATTCAAGCGTTCATCAAACCAGCGTAATAAATTGACATAGGCAAAGATTACATATCGAATCAGTGTCGGACTATTCATTTCAGCATAACATAATATGAACTTACTGTGGCACCACAGAACCATTTTATATACAAGTATAATTTACATATAAAATACATCAACAAAACAATAAACCAGAAGCCAATACTGAAAATTATTTGTACGATTACTTTTAATTAATATGACAGCACAGTAATTATAATATTATAAATTACAATAAAACCTCAAGGCAATTCATGTATACTCTCGACAAACTATATAAAAACAATAAATTAAAAACTTAACTTGATAAGATTAATTAATACCAATCACAATCATCAATTAAATTACCAATAATTTTTTTTTAAATGACAAATCGTAAAAAAATACGAATATGATATATATGTTCAATTATAAATAGATCACGAAATAAGATATTTCAATAATTACCTACTAGATAACTAGATTCACATCATTGCGAACTTACGAGTAGCAGCTGTCGTTGCCACGTTTACAAAAGTGGTGTTCACTATTATTGCTCTATGCGAGAAATTAGACGATAAAAATATTACCTCATCGATATTATTTCCTAATTTATTTTACAGTATTTAATTATAAATACTTGATAATCGATTTAATTGTTTTTCCGAACAGTAATTGATAAACCGTGCAAGTTACATGCAATTTAAATGAGTATCATGGTATGTAAACATTCAGTTTCTTACAACAGGAAAACCTCGTTACACCAGATTCGCTTTTGGACATTTATACAAAAGAGTAAAAGCACAAAGGAGTTAAAAGAAAGGAAAACCCTCAATTTTTACCCGCTTATGTATTACGTTGGTGAAGTTGTCGTATTCTGAACGGCAATGCGCACATGAAGAAAACAATAAATATCGCAAACGACAGCAAAAGATTAATATGTAATGGTAATTCCAACTGTACATACTAATACTCTACGCTTAAAAAATGCCTTTTAAGACTTATGTACTTTTATTACACATTTGTAGGGGGCAATAAAAAATATTTGTTAAACTGCAATAGCGAAACACGTTTAGTACTTCTGTTGTACTTTCAGGAAAATTGTAAAACTGTCTTCTTGTCAAGTTATAGTACCGGACCAACATTTACAGTAACTCAAATGTCCATATACGTAAACCGGTATGTCTAACGTGCATTCAGATATATCGAGAAGGGTATAGCCAGTCATTAGCCCGGTAAATGAGGTTTAACTGTATTTATTTACTTCTTGTACTGATTACTTTGAGAAGCTGTGATTTTATAATATAATTAAAAATACTTTTCAAATGAATGTTTAACCCAAACTTATCTCGTTATATTCTAATGTTTGTTAAGTATCATCGTTATTTATTTTTTAATTTTGCTGAACGTAAATAAAAATTACAAGAACTGAAAAAACGTGGTTGTAGTAGATTGACAAGGAAAAGTATAAACGAAAGGGAATTTATAAAATTAGACATCTTGTGTACATGATTGATAAATTAATGAAGCAGCAACGATGATCTAGCAGAGTTTCAATATTGAGCCCGAGTAACAAATTACCTTCACTGACGTATGAATTGGGTAAAAGTGGCAAATCTGACAGCCCCGCGATAATATTTGAATCGGGTCATTTCAGAAACAACACGTACCACTATTTTTTTGAAAATGAGTTAAAGTTATTGATAAATTTATATAGATGCATCCTTCCATGCATAAAGCATACATGTACTACAACTACTACTACACAAATGTTTTTATAGAAGAGCCTGATATCTTGTGTAGTCTCTGGCAGAAACACTACATGTCAGTGACATGGTGTTGCTTCGGCATTCACTGCGCTCTGGTGTGGTTTTTTTTAACAAATAATGCAGTTTGATTTTAATGCTAAACTTATCTAATGTGTAACTAAATAAACAAAATAAATTATTAATTAATTTTATGTATGAATAACTTATTAATAAAAAAATATTTCTCTTAAAAAGTTGTGTTAATATTTCTTTCTGCAGAAACAACACGTCACTGCCCTAAAACAAGCCCCCAAAAGTTAGCAATTTTTTTTGTTTTGTTTCACATCTGACTGTTTCACAATTTCTGCTAACGCAGAAGGTGGAAAATAATTATATATGAAAATGATGATGAAAAAATGCCAGACCTGACCGCGAATCAAACCCGAGGCCCTAGCATCGAAGCCAGTTGTGTTAACCATTACACAAACATGCCAACAATTGAGCAGAAAGACCATGTAAATATATTCCTGAAAAAATTAATATAAGAAAAGGTCTTTTATACATACATGTCAAAAATTCTGAAACATAAAAATTGAATTAATCCTTTTTTTAATTTTCCAAAAATTTAGTTTCAGTGACATATGTCGTTTCTGAAATGATCGATTCAGTTGCAGGAAAGCTCAAATTCTTGGGATTCCGACTATAACAACATTTTTAATACGAGGATAAAAATTCATTTAACTAGTACCGTAATGCGGTCAATAACGAGGCAATAACTCAATCATAAAACATCATGGGTTGCCTCGAATAAATCCTTAATGCACATTGAGACAGTTAAGACAAAAAAAAAACAAATGCACAAATATACACTTACATACTGTACATACACACACTTATGAAATTATATTACTATTATTATTAGTAACAATAACAATAATAATAATAATATAAATTTGAATTAATATTACCATTTTCATTATTAGATAATTCAGTGAAAAAATTAAAATATTGAAAAACGTTTACAATAGTTGACAAACAAACGAAAAACGATCATAAACACTGTTAGTTTTTTCATTTTTAAATATAACAACTTTTAAAATTGTAATGTTTTTTTTTATACTTTCACTTCATAAAATCTTATAACATTAAACTATGTTTTCTTAATTTGCTTACGTGAAGCAATTATAAGAAAATTATAATTAAAAAAAAAAAAAAAAAATTAAAACAAAAACACTTATTAATTTTTCATTATGTACATTACCAGAATGTGGTACTTCAAATTCAAAAATTGATTTTTGTTGTGTTTTCTTAAGATACCAGCTTTATATTATAATATTATCAATAACACATACACTCCAATACACAATCCTAGATTGTCTTTTTGTTTGTAAGGTTCTTGAATGCTCTCATTCATAAAAAAAAAATTAAACAGAATATTAATAAATTTATTTAGCACGACTCTTTGAGACTCTTCGTTGCTCTCTACTATTATTATCTTTACCAGCGGCGTTAGTAACCGTTGTACCACTATTGTTACCACTGGCGGCAGCAGAACTGGTACTACTATTTCTTGATGCTGGGGTATCGGCTGCCGAAGCGGTAGAACCAGCCGACCGTTTGTTAGCCGCTGTTCCCGTTGATCCCACTGCACCTGTAAATTTTAGAAAGTACTTTTCACACAAAATGTAAATATCTGTTTTTAAGCGATTCGCAAAAAAGGAGGACAGCTGATAAAAGAAACAGTTTCAACTTTACATGGTAAAACATTCAAATCTAATACATGCATGTGATAAAAAATTCTGTAAAATATTGGGCACATAAACCACAAATTCTGTTACATATGAGATGGTTTTGAAAAATTTCAAGATATGTGCTGCAAGTGCCAAGAGGGGCTGCACTTTACTACGACTTGTTGCCGACGGCCCCACAATTATCAGTGCTGCAGATTGTCCCAGGAACAGCCTTGGGGAGCACTAACGACATGCAGACAGCAGTGCCTCCCCTCCACCATGAAGTGGACTCGCCGGACGAGATTTAAGCGACCGCTCCGGACTGCGAGCAACACTCTCCATCCAGCTCCCGACTGAGGAAGAGCCCAGCCAAGACCGGATGTACCATCCCTGGTCAACGCCACCGGTGGCGGACGCTACATACCAACACTGGTCAGACTTTGTCCACCCGGGAGCCAAAGGAAGCCCGTGCATGCTTGATGGCACCATGGTTAAGACCGAGTTCAGCACGCCTCAACCAACAGCCTACGCTGACCCTATACTGCGGGGCTCTGGGGGCCACCACTGTCACGCTGCAGTGGGGACTTTACCACTGAGGGAGAGCTAAACCTGAACCTGGTAGCCGAGCCATCACTCTTCGGGCACAGCTTTCACTGTTTCTGACCATCTACAATGGCCTGTTTTAGGGCCAACAACAAAATACACCCAGCACTTTACAAGGCCACCACAAAAATCCAAATGGCCCTTTTCAGGGCCACCGATCCTTCTCAGGACCCCCAGTTAAACGACCACCAAATTCGCAAGCAAGGTTTTGCCACGCAAGATCAGCCCTGGTCAGTTTCAATTTTTAAAACTATGCTTAATAATGCACAAACATAGCCTGCCACCACATAAAAATGTAACTGCCAGTTCTAGGGTTTTAATTCAAATCACACCTCATATGTTAAAAATATTACAAATTTACGTTATAAATACAGCACCCTAATAAAATTAGAAACAGAAACACATATTATCAAAAAATTTTATGGGACCCAACACGAAACAATTTTAATATAAAAATTTGGAAATTTGTTTAATTTCTAATTTCACTATAAAAAAATTCAGTCAATAGCTAGCAGAATAAATTGTTAGTTCTAGATTACAGAAACTTTCAAAAATACAGATTACCAATGTTTTTCCATTGACCCCATATAAATGATTCTAATTAAATTAAATTTGCCTATCAACATAAAAACCATTTCATCCTCCACCGTCTGCATTAGCAGTAATTGCCGAACAGCCGGACGTTAATAAAAAAAAAAAACATTAGTAAAAATTAGGGATGTGTCGATTCCAAATATCAATTTTGTTCATGCCAATTCTCTAGTTTTCTAATTGTGTGAAAAATGCCATAATTTTCTGAAATATAATTGGGTAATTTTGGCTTAAGAGAGTAAAAAAAACACGTTACCATTTAAAAAATGTTTTAAATTGTTGTATTAAATAACGGAATTGAAAAGTCTTGATCAAATACTGATGTCTGACCACTCGTTTTATTTAACACAAATACGGCTATGCAAAAAAGGAACGAGTACAAATGAATCACTTAATGAACTATGGAAGAAGTCAACCACAATTCGATACAACCAGTTCACAAGAGCTCAGGCTTTCATGGTGAATAAATTGTAGTACATTTTATGTCTACACTGCTCATGTGGGTTTTCTTCATTTTTTTCAGTTTTTAAAATGTAAAGCTACAAACAAAGAATGAATGTATCAAAGAGCATTGATTATTTAGAGTGGTTTTCATTGATCGATTGGCACTCCATCATATTAAATGTAGAACTTCCGGATATGGTTACAAGCACAAGGTTACAAGAAAATGTTACCTTCCGTTTTAATGTGTGTCCGTGTTGTTTCATGAAAGTTATAATATAAAAAATAATCTTTTAGTTTCATTATAACAAGGTGTGGCTATTAAATAATGAGACTGACGTTGTAAAAAATTTATTTTAATTTTATACATAATCACTTATTGCCACCTTCAATATACACTTTTTCTCTATCCCTACAGTGCTCCATACGAATTTTTCATTGTTGGAAACAGTGCAGGAAGTCATCTTCTGTCAGCTCCTTCAGGACACGTGCCGCTTTTTGCTTCCACAGACTCAAATCTTGTCCCTTTTAATGCAAATTTCACCTTAGGGAACAGGTTAAAGTCACATGGTGCAAGATCTGGTGAATAAGGTGGATGTTCTAGCACTGAGATGCTGTACTTGGCTAGGAACATCTTGACAGATAACGCAGAATGAGCTAGCGCACTGTCTTGGTGGTGAACCCATGATTTGTCCTTCCACATTTCGGGGCATTTTTTCCTTACTCTTTGACGTAGTTTAGAAAGTACCTCAAGGTAGTAATATTGATTAATTGTTTGACCTTCAGGAACCCAGTAAAGGTACACAATCCCATGGATATAAAAAAAAAACAATAATCATTTCTTTAAATTTTGACTTGCTCATTCGAGCTTTTTTGCTCCTTGGTGAAGTTCGGCTCTTTCAGTGCATGGATTGGTGCTTCGTTTCCGAATCATAAGTAAAAAACCACATTCATCACATGTTATTATCTTCTACCTGTTCTTTAAGGTGAAATCTGTATTAAAAGGGACAAGATTTGAGTCTGTGAAAGCTGTAAGAGAAAGCGGCACATGTCCTGAAGGAGCTGACAGAAAATGACTTCCAGCACTGTTTCCAACAATGGAAAATTCGCATAGAGCATTGTAGGGATAAGGAAGGAGTGTATATTGATGGTGACAATAAGTGATTGTATATAAAATAAATAAAATATTTTACAACGTCACTCTCGTTATTTAATAGCCTCACTTCGTATTTCGCGATTTAAGTTTCATTATATACTTTTATTTTATTAATGGGACTAATTTTTTATAACGGAATCGAGAATCAAAAAAATATTGGTATCGCCACATTACTAGTAAAAACAAATACTAAAATTTCCCCAACGTTCATTACTAAAATCGGTTAGTTCACAGAATATGATATTGAAACAGAAAGCTAAATGTTTCGATATTAAATGTACACACAAAAAACACAACAGAGTAAATTGTATTGATAATTTCATATGAAAATCGCCTACTTACTTCTGGTCTTTGATGATTTCTCATCTGTTGCCTGTGGAGTGGCAGCCTCCAATTTCCTCGCTCGTTTAGCAGAAGTACTGGTGGTTGCATTAGTGCTTGCAGCTGTGCCAGCAGCGGCAGCCGATGGCGGAGTGGACGTGGATCTTTTCCTTTTCGTAGTAGCCCTCGCTGGTGTTTCAGCTGGCGCCGCTACCACTACCGGTTCCTTCTCCTTCTTCTTTTTCTTTTTCTTCGACTGTGTACTTTTTGTGCTCACTTCAGTTTTGGTCACTGCTTTTCTGGCAGTAATGGCGCTGTTAGAGGATGCGGTTTTCTTTTTTACTGAAACTTTCTTTTTCTTTTTATTCGTCTTAGCCGTAGATTCCTTCTTTTTCTTTTTATCGTCATTTGACGAAACATTTTCATCGGATTCTGATTCCGCAGCAGCAGCTGCTGCTGCTGCACTTCTTCTCGATGACCTCGGCGATTTCTTAACACTTCGCTTTACAGCAGGTGTAGAAGATCTGGTCACAGACTTTTTGGAAGGCGTTTTCTTCAACTGTGATTCGTCTCTGAATAACGATAGATCCACTGTAAAAAAAAAATTGTTTAAACCAACAATACAATTATATAACTTTGTTGTTTGTACTAGTTTGTGTAAAAAATTACACTTTGTAGTCATTTAAATAAAATTTAAATCACAAAACATATCCTCTTTAAAGTTACCTTAAGTTGGGTACAACACAACTCTTTATCGCTAAACCGTCTCTCCTTCATTGCCCTCTCAGCATCAAATCTTTTCCCCGTTCATCAACAACTGAACCCATTCACTCTTGGTCTTTTCCCTCCAACTCCAAATACAGCATCATTTCGGCAGTCCACCCTCCTCTCTTTATCTGGAGAGTTATCCCAAACGGTTCCTTAATTACATAATTTCTGCCAACTGCATTCTACTTTCTGCCTTCCTTCAACTTAACCATGTTTCTACTACTGCATAAGTTAGATACGAAAATACTATTTCAAGCTAAACTTAATTTCTATTCAAACAATCAATTACCAAATATTAATTTAAAGGTAGTACAACTTATGAAAGTGAAATGAGACTGCTCATAAACAAATTACGAATAAAACCACAGTCAATATTAAATTTTATTTTTCCGGAAACATGTGAGAGGATGTGTGCAAAAATTACAAACAAAAATGAAACTTTCAAAAGTAAAGGATAATACTTACATCCATCAGGATGCTCTTCAGTTACCGATGGCTTCTCAGAGACGCCCTTTTCAACATCCAAAGCTCTTTTCAATATGCTTTCTGTTCGATGCAACTCAACTGGCGGTAACCTGAATTTTTCCTTTTCAACTCTCTCCAAATTCAAATTGGTTAATATACAATCAAAATCTGGAAAAAGCAAACAATAAAATAATAAATTATATAAACAAGACATTTGTATAATTCAATTGAAATTGAAATATTCCTTATCTACCATGGTAGGAGTAGGAAGTTTTAAATTTTGATGTGAAAATTTTTTTAAAGAATTTTAATTTACTGAAGATGTGTACAAGACACATGAAAGTGTTATAAACATTGGTAAGTGTTTTCTGTTACCGTATTCTGGTGGTTAGAAATATAATTTCAATTTTAAATAATACGGCTGTTTATAATCCTACATAGGATGTTTGATAAAATAATAAAAATAGTTGTACAATTCAATATACTCTAATAACCCTTTTCATTCCTGGTATATTTCACCTAACGTATACAAAAAAAAACCAGCTTCGTTTTCAAGACGTTATCTTGCATCTTTCTACCTTTAAGCAATATTTTGACATATGTTGTATTTTATTAAACAACTGCACTCACACAGCTTAATGTTTATATTGTTTGAATTTGTGTTACAGGTGTGCAGTATTCAATCCATGAGGAGTCTTGTTCGAGAACTTATGCTGTAAAGTTGAATAAAATCATCTCTTTCAGAGTTTTGACATCTTGGACAAATTTTTTATTTCATTAAATTCTCTCTGTATTTTACATTAAAAACAAAATATGAAACATTTTTATAAATAACTAATAGCAGGAAATTTACTGTACAGGGGGTCCTCAACTTACGAACATAATGCGTACCGGCCGAGTGTTCGCAAGTTGAATTGTTCGTAAGTCGGAATACACGTCAGTAGATTTCGTAGTGGACACTAGCGACCTGATTGCTTTCCATAACGTACAAAAACTAGCATACTTATTGAAATAGTAATCAGCAACTAAATAAAGATAAAATCTGTTAAACCTTTTTATTCATTTTTAATATGTACTTATAGTAACTTAATACATACTGTATATACTTTTAGCAACTGAATACAGTTAACACATAAATACATTGAATACTTTATACAGAAATAAAAGACAATTAAAAATTAAAAATAGCAAAAATATAAAATAAAAAGTAAACATTTCATAAAAATTTAAAACATATTGAAGATGGTTTTACAATATTTACAGCTTTGGCTTTGTTTGAAACAAGTTTTGAATGGATGTTTGAACTGTACAAGTTTCTTTTCTTCCAAAATAATTTTGTAACACATGACAGCTCTAAACTCATTGACCGCTCTAAACATTGTTTGGAAACTTTGTTGTAATTACATTCCAAATAATATCAAGTGATAAAAAAAATAGTTTCTGGCGTTCGTATCTCCGGATGTTCGTAAGTTGAATGTTCGTAAGTCGAGGACCCACTGTATTTACGAAAACCATCAATTCTACTAAAAGGCTTTAATTCTGATAAAGAGCCACACTTTTAGTATTTCCAAGAAAAATTTTCAATATTTATTTTGTTATTGTAAAAGTCTACCACGAGTGTTACAAATTAAAGTACACGCAATACATGATTTAACAAACTTCAATTTAAAGGAAATCCTCCAAAATAAAAAAAAAACCATTTTAAAATTATAAAAATCTAACAAATGTTAATTTTTATGAAGAAATATTACCAATTAAATGTACGTGTACATTTAATAGCGGTTTTATAATCAATGTGATGCAATTTAATAATTTAAAAAAATCATCATTATCTTACTATTTAGTAGTACTGTATTGGTAAAAGCATACAAAATAAAATCAGTGTTTTAGCCAAAACATTTATATTGTTTTATTATACGAGGGGATACCCAAAAGAAACCGTAATTATTTTCCAAAAAGCTACTTATTTTCAATTTTTTGACAAAACCTTATCCTCTTCAAAATACTCTCCATTACAACTAAATCTGTCTCTCCATCACATTTATCCCGCCGGTGCTTTCACGGTTCAAAACATTTTTTGTAGTCATCTTTAGACAGCTCCTCCCTCATTTTTTCATGACCTTTTCAATGTTGTCAAATTGGTGTCCTTTAATGTCCCTTTTCATGCATGGAAATAAGAAAAAGTTGCACGGAGCCAGATAAGGCAAGTAAGGTGCGTGGGGCAGCAGAACCATGCCATTTTTAGTCAAAAAATCTTTTACCGAGATGGCTGTGTATGCAGGTGTCGTGGTGGAAGAACCAGTCTCCTGTCTGCCACAAATTGGATATTTTTTGACAAACACTGTGGCGCAATCTTCTTAAAACTTCCAAAATGTCAGTCACCGGTCTGAGAGCTTGCGCTCTCGAATTTTTTAAACATTTTCGTCGATTCAAGTAGTTGATGGATGTCCAGAACAAGGTTTGTCATCAATTGACATGTTGCCTTTTTTAAACCAAGAAAACCACTCATATACTTGAGATTTTCCCATAGTGTCATCTTTGTAAGCTGTTTTCAACATTAAAACAGTTTCAGCAGCACTTTTACTAAGTAGAAAACAAAATTTCACAGCTGCATGTTGTACACTTAAACTTGTCATCATAAAAAATGAAACAAGAACAAAACAACGCTAGTGAAAACAGCAACTGTTGATGAATATTGAAATTGCAATGAGTTGTAATCACTGTACTGAACTCGCAACGAGTTGCGCTACACAAGCCTGTGCGGTAGAAATGCGTACTACACAAACACCGCACACGGCAATGCTGTTGCGGTTACTTTTGGGTACTCCCCCCCTCATACGACACTTTGCAGTTCTTCCCGTAAGGCAAATTCTTCCTGAAAGATACAGATTTTTCAAGGTTACAATAATAAGGCTATAACCAAATCAAATGTTTACTTTTAACACATTATAGAAACATACGTGACCCGATTGTGTAATAACTGAATGACTTTCAATTTAACGGACATCAATATCCCCCCCCCCCACCAATTAGTCCTTTAAATCGAGCATTAACTCTAATTAAATTCAATTTTATATGCAAAACCATTTGCAATCTAACTTTAGCTCATTTATGAATCTTTATGGGTTCTCATTTATGGGTTCGAATCCCATTCAGGCACGGCATCTTTTCATACGTTACAAAAAAATCATTTCATCCTTCACCGTCTGCATTAGCAGTAATTGCAGAACAGTCGGACGTTAAACAAAAAAAAAAAAAAAAAAAAAAAAAATCATTTATGAGAGAATGTATTTAAGGTGAATGTAGTATAGTGTACAAAATGTGTTATATTAAATTAAGTACTGAGGTACTGCTGAGCATCTCTGTAGTAATATTGTCAAATAGTAGTTTAAGTTAGCATAAAATTACTCATCAATCTTAAGACTAGATCGTATGTAATATTTATACAAAAAAATTATACGAAATTCAGTTTGAAAATACCTGTCATATCATAAAAATCAGGTGAATATACTTCAGTTGAAGCTTCTTGTGAAAGCCATCTGATTTTTATACGAGAACTGCTCTTGTAAATATTTTGCATCGCCTGGCAAATGTAGAAACCGCCTTCTTGATTGCGGACAGCAAGAAATTCATTTCTGTAAACAGATACACACCTGAATAAAAACACATGTATGTTGCAATTTTGTTTTACCATGTCAGTATAGCCATAAACAATAAACGTTTTACAAAAATTACGAATCCATTTCAGATATTGTAAAAATCTGTATTTATACGAAAGACTAGATTTCATATTTATCTCTCACATTAAAGGAAATCAAGGTTTATGCTGTTTGAAAAAGTCAATTAGATTGACGCATAGTGCTATAAGAGTTAAACACTAGTTTCAGTGTTCAGTCTTCTTGCAACCGCAACAAACGATTATACCACTCTTGCTTGTTTTTTCAAATAGTTGATATAACCCTCAGTACATTAACACGTTCACTGCGGCGCGGGAAGAGCGTGGTTCTTCCCTGTGACTGAGGTCGATTTCAAGGCTAAACTGGTCTGACTCAATTCTGCGTCCGCAGTTATACGAGAGAGCAAAATTCTCTGACTACGTCATAGCCTGTATCCTTCTGATATTTGATATAGGCTACCTTTTAAAATGTAATTTTATTCATTATTACTTTGCTTTTGTCCCGTAATATGAAAAATATTTAAAATAAATTACAAAACAAATTAATTAAAAATAATTTTAAAAAAAACTGTGAAATAGCTCAAGTTTGCAGTGACTTATTTTAAAACAAACTAAAAATTAAATAAATGATTTTTAATTTTTAATAATAATTTAATAATAAACGTAGCCTACTTTATTTTTGGAAAATAAAAATAATAATATTAATAGTAAATAAGAATAATGACAATAACCTAATGATTAACTTACGTAATAAACAATAATAATAATACACGTCCAATAAGCCTAATAAATAATAATGGTAATACAGTACATAATTAATTTAAAATAATAGTATTCACAATAAAATAAAATTGTACTTGAAATTATTCACACAATAAATACAATTATTATTGACACAACTCATTTGTGCATTATAAATGCACTTCACTTAGGCGTATGATATTCAGCGAAGCCTCATTTAAACATAAAGCGGGTTGACTCGGACACTGCTCACAATAATACATTGTGTCTTTTCTCATTTTTTTTTTCAACACACACACACACGGCAACGTTTACGTACATTTATAGTCTTCCCTGATTCTGTCTTTTGGTTTTTTTTAAGTATGTGATTTAGAATCGTCTGTTGTAGTGCGGTCTGTCATGGTACAGTACAGGTAGAAGGGTTGTTAACAATTGCAGGGCGGTATGACGGAAGGACAAGTGATTTTATGATGGATAATCTAAATGAATACAAGGCAACTTTGGAGGTGGGAAACTAATATTTAAACGAACTAATAATCTTACTAATAATAATAACTTAACTTATAATTAATTAAATAATAATACACAAGGAGATGCAAACTGAATCGGAAAAGTACGTGATTTTAAAATTCCACTAAAAAAAGCAGGTAGTCCCTGGTCAAGAACTGATCACGCACTGGCTTAGAACGAACCTTTTTCAAACCACTGAACAATAATACAAAGACTTCTCACCCACGCTGAGCCAAGAAAGAAGTAAAGTAAAACCATATAGTCGGGACGCAGAATTGCATCCACAGTCACCTGGGAGTGTTCAGTTGGACGCAGAATTGCGTCCACAGCAGTGAACGTGTTAAGTACATGTATAATTCTTTCATTTCTTTTACAGTCCAGTAATCCATACCCAGCTAAAGATCTTAACAATTTATCTCAGTACCCTTTATTCTTGATATCTGCTGAGCAATTAGGGTCCAACACTAAATCATATATTACAGGAAGAAACAAAGTGTGATAAACATTTTAAAACAGTCTCCTTCCACTCTTTAACTACTAGCATTTTCCTCAACACATTCAGTGCTACGCTCTCGCCTAGCAAGTAATGGGTAGGTGTTACGGCCAAGCTGCCGTATTGCCTAGCGCGTTCTGTTTCATTAACATTTTAACCCATCTGCAGCGGCAAGCGTAAAATTATGTGTCTCTGATAAAGTGTGTAAGCATTCAACAGTCTGTTAGTTTGTGGAGGTCATTCAAGGCGTACCCTAGTAACATGTGTAGTTTAAATATAGCCAATGAAACGAGGTACAAGCTATGCTTTTCAGAAACAAAATACGATACGTGGGAAATTTTCTATTGATTTCTAAATGTTGTGGTAAAACTGATTGTGTACATTATTCCTAAAAACCTTTTGCGAGGCTGTAGCACATGTAAACATTCAGCTACACGTGCGTTCGAAAGCTAGAATTGTAGAGGGGATCGTTTTACATAGAATAATGGTCTTTGCAAGGTCAAGCATAGCTCATTGGGTAAAAGAGAGAGATCGAAACATCTCTGTCTTTATTTTGTAATACGTTGACGTTCCCCTTTCCATAAGATTTATGGCCACCTTTCAAAAATATACTACGATTGTTATATACGTATTTGTTCACAAAATCACGCTCTTTTATAGGTTGCTTTTATATATGTAATATCTGTACGAATGGTTCAATGAACTGAGTTGAAAGACGCGGGATTTTTTACTTTCCTTTACTGTGACTGCATATCCCACTTCGTTTTTATTAGCCGTGGCATATAGTGGTGAGTTTGTTTAATACGTTACGTTTAATACACGTACGTTACATCAAATTTTTTGTTAGACATTTTTCTATAATACCAACTAAAAGAAAACAGGAAAAAATTATATGTAGGCTTGAAATTTTAGCTTCAAAGCTGAAAATGTACACGAATTGCAACATGTTTTTCGTAAGTTAGCTTTATAAGGCGTAAAAAAAAACGGATTTGCATGGTTTTTTTTTTAAAACAACGGCCACCAATTTGTGAACGTGTCATAAAAATTTCAAATTTTTTGGATTAAAGATGGATAAAAAAAAACAATTCAAACGGCGGCTTCAATGCTACGGATGTTGCTAGTGTCTGTCGCTCACCAATGAGAGGGTTAAGGGTTAAATAATTCTGGAGGGAGAACGCCTGTCAGATATCAATGTGTTACTATTGCATAGCCCTTAAAAGGTTTAATTATCTTTGTAATCGTGCAGTTTGTTTTAGTCACATGAACTTAAACCCTCATATTGTATTTTTAACGGGTATTTCAGGATACAGATGAAACTGTGAATTTAATATCTTTACCGGTATCGATGCCAAATAGCTTACACTTTGGATTCACTTTAAATATTTGTAGTTTAAAATTTAATGATAAATTAAGTTTAAATCGTAACAGTAAATGGAAACATTCAAACAAGAAATAGATTTATTATAACACGCAAAAATTATTCTAATTCTTCGATGGTTCCAAAGTTATTCTATAATTTACAGCAAGAAAATGCACATAATAGGTCGCAAATAAGAAATTCTATTAAAAATGTAAATAACATAGTTATAAATAAAGCAAGTGGAGAAGATACCGGATGAGTATCAGCCTGGCAGGAGATATACCTCGTAATTACTCACTAATGAATGTTAAGTGTAAAAACGCACATGAAATTTTTCCAATTTGATTTCTGAATCTTATGACAGCACGTAAGAGACATGACATCCCAAACCAATAAATAAATGCACCTATTCTAAGGTCATACATATTTCCTTCAGTAATCAAAAACCTTTAAACTGTAACAAATTTTAAAGTATTTAACACGATTATTAAAAAAATAAAAATTACTTGTAAAAGACGATTAATTTGTCATCATTGGCCTTGTTTGGTGAAGGTTTGTTCATTTTTGCAATAATTGAGAATTCAGGTAAAGGGCTTTGATACGGCTGCGTCGGCAGTCTAACCCTCTTCGATTTTCTATCATCGGCATTATCACCACCCTTGGACGCCGATGAATCTGCACTTTGTGGAACAGGTGCAGACCGTTGAACGGCTGGAGAAGGCGCTGCAGGGGCAGCTGTTGCAGCAGCCGGTTGCTGAAAAATACATAACAATCATCAAAAGTTTTATAAAATAATGCCAGAAGTTCAATAAAAACCCCTACGTTCGTAAGAATTTCAAGGTAGAATTAATTTCATCTGTCAATAATACTGTACGAGGTGTGGCTATTAAATAACGAGACTAATGTAAAAAATTGTGTTTTTATATTATACATAATTTTGTATTGTCACCTTAAATATACATTCCTTCTCTAGCCCTACAACGCTCCATGTGAATTTTCCATAGTTGAAAATAGTGCTGGAAGTCATCTTCTGTCAGCTCCTTCAGGACACGTGCCGCTCAAAAATGTTTGAAATGAAGCCCACAAAAATGTTTGTACTGGCACTTTGTATGCGATTGAAAATGACCCAAATTTTTTGAAACAAATAACATGTGATGAAACGAGGTTTTTTACGTATGATCCGGAAACGAAGCGCCAATCCATTCTCTGGAAGAGCCAAAAAAGCTCGAATGAGCTAGTCTAAATTTAAAGCAATGATTGTTTTTTTTTTATATCCATGGAATTGTGTACCTTCACTGGGTTCCTGAAGGTCAAACAATTAATCAATATTACTACCTTGAGGTACTTTCTAAACTACGTCAAAGAGTAAGGAAAAAACGCCCCGAAATGTAGAAGGACAAATCATGGGTTCTCCACCAAGACAATGCGCCAGCTCATTCCACGTTATCTGTCAAGAGGTTTCTAGCCAAGTACAGCATCTCAGGGTTAGAACATCCACCTTATTCACCAGATCTTGCACCATGTGACATTTTCCCTAAGGTGAAATCTGCATTAAGAGGGACAAGATTTGAGGCTGTGGAAGCTGTAAAAGAGAAAGCGGCACTTGTCCCGAAGGAGCCGACAGAAGATGACTTCCAGCACTGTTTCCAACAATGGAAAATTCGCATGGAGCGTTGTAGGGATAGAGAAGGAGTGTATATTGAAGGTGACAATAGGTGATTATGTATAAAATTAAAATAAATTTTTTTACGTCAGTCTCATTATTTAATAGCCACACCTCGTATATTGTACATAAATTTAAGTTTCTTGCAAAACATAAATAAACAGACAGTGATCTTGATTACTTCTACTTTTATTTTTGATCACCACATGAATGTAAGTTTTGTACTTTTTAACTTGTAGTCAACAAAACATACTTTTCACTAACTGTAATTTGTAAAACCTATCATCACATTCTCTTTCTCTTGTAAACAAACATTTAAATTAGTTCTTTTACTAGAATTTTCAAGACATGTGACATAAACAATTTATTTCACGAAAATTTACAGTTAAAATAAAATTAAAACATATTTTATAATAGATGAATAAAAATATCGTGAGTGAAACCTTTAAAATACCAGATTCTAAAATGGTAAAAATAATTTATGTTGAATACTAAATTAACATATCAACTTCCTTTAATTTCCTGATACAGTCGAATAAATGTCAAAAAGTTGATAATTTAAAATGTCTTAGTCAAATCTTATAATTTTTTATTCCAGAATAAGATAACAAATGAGAGAAATAAGGTTAAAATGTCAAATTACCTTTGTTTCTCGTTTTCGTTTGCTTCCTCTTGGTATCGTGGCGACTTTAATATCTGCTTTAGCTGAAGATGCGGCAGGTGTAGTTGCAGTAGGAACGGCTGCGGAAGCCGGTGTAGGAGAAGGGGTAGAAGTGGTAGTCGTCACAGCTGTTGATGCAGCAGTAACGGCTGGTTGTTGTGCTGTTTGTTGTTCACCTTTTGTTTTAGTGTTTTGTTCACTTGCTGAATTGCTTCCATCATTGCTAGCAGGTTCAACATCACTCTTCTTTTGCGGAGAAGATGCCGGAACTGAAGGAGAAGCAACCTTCTGGCTACCACTATCTGATGCTGCTGATGCACTACTGCTGACATTAGTCACCGTTGAACTTGTTTTAGCTGGTGAGGCATCTTTAGAGACGGTTACAGTAGTCGTACTGACACCCGTTGTTGCAGGTGAAACAGTGGATTTGGCAGATGATGACGATAACGAAGTTGCCGAATCAGCAGGTTTAACTGCGGATGTTACAGAAGGGGTTGTAACAGAACTGGTAGTTGTGGTAGATACAGTTGCAGCAGCAGTCGTGGTTGCCGGCGGCTGTATTTGCGGTGACTGAGGTTTCAGGGGAATTATCGGAGTAATCGATACTGAAGATGTTGATGAAGGTGTAAAAGAGGCCGGCCCTTTAACACCACCCGATGGCTGTTCAGGTTTAGAAGAATGCTGCGTTTGTTCTGGCTTGTTACCACTGACTGAAATCGAAGACGGAGCTGATGAATTTGACGACAAACTACTAGGCTTTACTGATGGAGAAACACCTGCAAAAAACAGAAGTAAAAATTACTCCCTCGATATAAACACAATACAGTAATCAACAATAAAACACAATGCATTTACTGGGACTTTTCTGTTTTCTGTATGCCACTATCACATTCGAATTCCCTGAAGGTTATACAAATCTCCCACTCCTGCATCTAGCGCGCCAATCTGACTAGCAACATCCCTGCGTAGTGTCAACTCCACTCCCATTTCACAGTTAGTCTGCTACGAATTTTGTAGATTACTTAATAATATTCAGACGGAGGAAGATGCTGAGAGTTCCTTCATGATAAGAGGTTATTACATATCCCAGAAGATGTGACAAGTAAAAAAGTATGTGTGAAACACTCACCTGTCTTTCTCTTTCCAATGTAAATAATTAAAAAATATAACATATTAGTATAATGTAGTCTAGTAATAGCAAAAAATTCAGTTAAAAAATTTAACTTAATAGTAATGTAGCAATAGCAAAATACACAAAACAGAACCTGTAAGATAGTATAATACTATATACAACAGAACGTGTATTTTACTACACGGTATATACTGGGACTGGGAAGGATGTGTGTATGTGTGCGTCTGTCTCAGATGAGTATTCAGTAAGGCAGGGAGTGGGAAAATAAATAAGTGCGCAACCCTTCAGGGAATTCGAATTTGGTAGTGGTATACAGAAAACGGAAAAGACCCCATTTACTTGCTTTAGTCTTCTTGGTTTTTCCTTCAAGTCTGCATTTCAAAATTTAAAGGGAATTCTTTCAGGAAACATCTATCCTCCATGTTCCCTCCATTTATTTTAAATAACAGTGGAGACGTGTTATTAAAATAAAGAGTATTAAAATAATAGGCACCATAAAAAAGGAAATTAGAATACTTTGGAAACGTGATGTAAAATCAGAAATACAGATTATTGTATAATATCGTGCAAAGCAAAATAATGGTTAAATGCGGTCCAGGTTGAAGAAAAACATTGTGGCTAAAGAATCTATGCAATTAGTAGCCTATGGTGTAGATAAGAGTGCGCTTTTTTGACTCGCTGCCAATAAAGTACAAATTAAGGGTTACCAACGTTCAGAATGGACAAAGAACAAGAAGAATTATTGCCGGCCGCATTGGCGCAGTTGGTAACATGCTCGCCTCTCATCATGCGGTCCTGGGTTTGAATCCCACTCAGGCACAGCATATTTTCATACGTTACAAAAAATCATTTCATCCTACATTACATAAAGTTCCACCCCAACGTCGTCACTAATGACCGTTGCAGTTGATGCGACGTTAAATAAATAAATAAAAAAAAAGAATTATTTACTTTAAGTAATAGCTTCTAATACAAAA
Source organism: Catonia carolina (assembly GCA_035578175.1). Lineage (NCBI taxonomy): Eukaryota > Metazoa > Arthropoda > Insecta > Hemiptera > Achilidae > Catonia > Catonia carolina. The sequence goes on along the minus strand of JAQMRL010000010.1, from coordinate 26,528,207 downwards.
ACATAGACAACCACAAGACGATTTAAGAACAAATTAAGTAATTCAACACTTTATCTGCATGATACACCACAGGAGACAAGCGGTCCGCAAAACTTAAGTTTAGAAAAATTGTACGAAATAAAACAGACTCACCATTTGACAACAAACGCGCATTTGTTAACAAAAACAAATGCGTTTAAATGAAGTTGTTGTTATTTAGGTCAACAGCCGAAAGGCTGGTTTTAACCTCTAGAGGTGGTTTACAATTGCCTTCCTCACTAAGTACAAAAGTAGCCTATGCTTATCAGCATACCACCAAGCCCTCTGAAAAGCATCTACTCTGTACCCTGCAAGTGACACCTTCACTTCATTCACCACAGGGTCTGGCTGTATAATGAAATTCATTACTTTCAGAGGAGATATCTCTAACTAGTGTCATTTACACCTCTACCTCTTCTGTTTTTAAATAGTTCAGCCATATAATTGGCTGACCACGTGATAAAAAACTGAACTATTTTTTGTAGCCCAGGAACTAGCAGATTGAGTGCAAGTAATTTAACACTCCACCTGCCTGTTATGGGCGTTGGAAGTTATTCATTATAAATGAAGTTATTTAACAAATACTAATGTAAGAACACTATAATTTTTACTCCATTTTAATGTTAATAACAGAAAATGCTATTTTTAGAAAAAAAATCCTTTATATGCTTTTCTTCCTGGATGATTCCAGCCATTCAGATGGACTTCAGGAAAAAAGTTGTCAGTACTAGTGAAGAGCGTTCACTGTTTCAACCAGTCACCGTGATCACGGTGACAGTGATTTTGCGTTCACCGTTACTTTTAGTAGTTACTTGTAATTTAGCAATAACTTTGTATTTTCTAAGTACATTTTTCATTTGTTATCATGAAACAATAATAATGTTTTCAGTTGTTATTTCATGATAAATGAAGTTTTGATAAATTAAAAACATGGGCTACATATATAACTAAAATAAAAATTTAGCCTAAAACTGATTAACACAAGGTATCCTAAAATAGTAATAAAAATAACATTTTGTATAAAAAAGAGAAAGTACAAGAAACAATATTTACAACTGAAAAATAACAACGCACATTATAAATAAAATAGCTAGGTAGAATGCGGCGTGCAATAAAAATAATACTGTAATGTAATAGTGTTACCGCGATCAGAGATGTAAAGGAACTACCCTCGTTTTGTTTAGTCTAGTAGATGACAAACATAACAAGGGGAAGAGACTGAGAGAGGGAGGGAGAAAGACAGAGAGAGAAGAGTGCGTAAAGATTGAAGTAAAAAAATAATGGACGTGCCGGTTATCAAAGGAGAGCACTAAGCCCAGTGAACAGACCAACATGTCTTACGTAGCTATCATAGGGGCCTTGAAGAAGAGTAAGCATATTATGTCGTTTTGTCTGTTAACTATGAACAGTGAATGAGGGAGTGAATTTGTTCACTAGTTCCTAAGGTAAAGAATTCGTTCTCTCTTAAAAGTGACAGTGAACAGCGAATGAGTAACTGATTATTGTAAAAGTGATTGAAGGAACAGAAGAATTACGGTCGCCGTGTCGTCCTGCCTTAAACAGTGAATGAGTAAGCGATCTTTGTAACTGTGACTGGGAAACGAGAGATCTTTGTAACTGTGACTGGGGAACGAGAGGCTGTGCTATATTGTAGAATAGTACGGTGAACATTCGCCGTGTCGTCCTGTCTTCCAGTGACAGAAGAGTAAGCGATCTATGTAACAGTGACTGGGGAACGGTTACTCGCCAATCTGAATAACTGTGGTCACCGTGACTTATAAGTAACCGTGACTCGTTCACAGTGACAGTTCTTTTGTCTCTTCTCTAGTCAGTACTCAAAGTCAGACAACATGAGGAACGAAGTAATCTAGAAAAGGTAGGAAGGTCAAACAGTTGGTCCAAGAGTGTATTGAAATGTACCCGGAGAAAGAGAATACCCAGCAAAGTAATGAAGACGTCTGCAAGAGGGTGACTGAATGGATAGTGGGGCTAGGTGTCGGTGTTGTTAACTGCAACAACATTGTGAAAAAAGCAAAAACAAACCAATGATTTCATATACTAGAAAGCTAAAACTTGTCAAAGTAATACATGTCACTGCTGATTTACAACAGTATTTACAAGTCAGCATGGACATTGTAACAGTATGGTTTCTACAAATAGAATCAATAATTATGACAATTACGAAAGACCTACCTGTCGACAAAGGTGGATGATGTTGAGGTCCCGTAGCACTTGTTGTGGTCGTAGCTGAAGAATTTGTGGTAATTGGCTGTAATGACGTCGCAACCGATTTCGACGGTGATATTGTTGCAGTCGTAACTGGTTTTGGCAGCGTCAATTGGATCGGCTGTTGCTGACTGACCTTACCATCGGACTGGGATGGTGTTTGAACACTGTTGTCAGCGTTTGTCGTGTTAGAAGATGTGAATGATGGTGGCGGTGCTGAAGAAGGTGGATGAGCGACAGTGGTTGGTGCAGAAGATGTAAGCGGTGAGGAAGACGAAGATGGAGGAATAGGCGCTGAAGGATTGCGAGGAGGGATCTGAGATGCACCGCCAGCAGGGGTTCCAGAAGGAGCAGTTCCCGTTTGTACGACAGGTGTTGTAGTCAACGGAACCGGTTGAGCCGCATTTCGTTGTCCTTCGACACCATTTGAAGTCGGTTTAAGATTGGTAAAAGGTTGTTTCTCTGGGGTTCGATTCAAAGGTTGAACTGTGGCCGGCACAGCTTGCACTGACGGTGGAGGTGCTGTTTTGTGTTCCGTTGTAATTAAACTTAACGGCAAAGCAGACGCCGCTGTATGATTCATATTTTGTTGCAGTTGCGTTTGCTTCGATGGACTATTATTCTGAGGAGGCAGTGTAGACGAAATATTGGCAGCCGCTGGCGTTACACTTTTTGTTGGGCTAGGTGGCACTGCACTTTGTAGCGCTGCTGACGATGGTGTTGTTGGAGCTGCATTAGAAGATGGTGGAATAACTTTAGCAGTTGTTACACCTGGTGGCGGTGGCATGACTGGTTTCACTGGAGAAGCACTCATTGTACTCATCGCTCATTAACCTGCCAACAAATACAACACAATTAAAAACCATTCAATCAAAAACTTGTACATAAAATAGAAGACTCGCTTTTCCACAGCAAAATCCAATTATTATCTACAGAAACGTATTACATCAATTCTTTCAGGAGCACCTTTATTCCTCATTTCTGGCAATCCATTTTATTTAAACAATTTCTGTTTTTGTTTCTTTAGGAACTTTACAGTTGTGTGTAATTTCTGCCCTATTTCTTCTCTGTTATTTAAGTTTAGATTTTAAAATCAGTATATAACAATTCAGATCAGAAAAACTGCTGATGAATACATTAGCAGTTTCTTGGAACCAAACCAGACATGATGAAATTAATTTGTTAAAAGAATATTTGTTATAATACTAATATCTTTCTTTGAATGAGCGCAAAAATTTATTTCTTTGTTTTATTGGAAAATTTAGTGTGATAAATAAATTTGTTATCTTGTTTGCGATCTTAGGTCCTAAAATACTACTTACAAATTCATCTTCCAGCTTCTCTAATCCCGCAAAGTGGTTTATTAAGCAAAAATTTAATGTTTCACGTAAGATTACTAATGTAATATTAATTACTGTGGTGCTTAATTTTAAGATTCAATAAAATTCACTATACTATATTTTTTTTTTTTTTGATTTAACGTCCAACTGTTCTGCAATTACTGCTAACGCAGACGGTGAAGGATGAAATGATTTTAGCAACATATGAAAATATGCCGTGCCTGAATGGGATTCGAACCCAAGACCGCATGATGAGAGGCGAGCACTTTACCAACTACGCCAATGCGGCCGGCACTATGATATTAAATTTAAGAACAAGACATAGAATGCATTCAGTAATATATTTGAAAATTTTTAGGAAAATATGATTCCTGACAGCAACTTTATTGAATAGAATAATTATTACACTATAAAAAACCAATAAATAATCAAAACCCATAAAAATCTACTGTGAAACACTTACAACACCTTTCTATTGCCAATGTAAACCATAAAACACATAAACAATGTTAAATCATAAATAAATAAAGTAAAATCAATAATATTGATTATATACACGTTAGTCGTAAAATGCACACAGCGACCGCAATTATAAAAAAATCCTTATTTTACCATGAGAGCACTTCCTTCCGACGAATTTCAGCAGACATGGCATTTACCCTATCTTGCAGAACATAAAAAATGTAGTAAATAGGCCATTTTTAAGAAAATTACAAAGACAAAATCTCGCACGAATAACCTCATACTTCCGGTAAACCGATTTTGATGAAAATGTTTGTTGGGCCCCCTAGCAGTACCTAATTTAAGTTCCAAGTTTCAATTTTTTACACTATTCCGTTCTAGATGTATTTTGTTCCCACACACAGACCCAATCACTAAAAACATGATTTTTGGGTTAAGGGGAGCCTGAAAACATGAATTACCAGTAAAAACCTGATTTCGAAAAATCAACATGATAAAATACTTTCTTTCCGTATTTATTCATAAATGGCAAGAGAAAGTAAACATTTAATATTAATAAACTTTTAGCTCGAGGTGAAAAGAAACTCTTAAAATTATGTCTAGACTACAACAAATCCGTATGTAGAAACTATCTATTATTAAATTAACATAGGATTTTGTATAATATGATTACAAATTTAACGTATTTCACTAGTGACCTTGAAAATTGAATAATATCACAAACAACAGATAGTTAATATAATTACGACACCTTGTAGTCTCAAATCACTGTAAATACATTACAATCAAGTTAATACCGACTTCCAGATTATCCAGACCGACCGATAGATTATTAAGTTATTTTCAACACCTCGTCAATTTTGAGTATAGTCAATGCTCCATTTAACGGACTAGCCTCCTAAATTAATAGAACGGTTTGAAAATTACAAAATCTAAGGAATGTTAATTTTTATGTAAAAAAAACCTGTATATTTTGTCCTGAAAGGTACAATTTTTCGAAAATAGATCTTTATAATCCATCCTGCAGTTGGAAATTATTTCTATTTTATATAATGAATTCATATAATAATTTCACTAACCTTCTTTTTAAACTACGTCACCTTTATTTTTATTCTTACTTGACACGTGTTTCGATGGATCCACCATCATCAGAGTAAATAAAATAATTGAAACTAAAAAATTTTTTATCTCTCTTATTTAAAAATTTTTTGTTTCAATTATTTTATTTACTCTGATGATGGTGGATCCATCGAAACACGTGTAAGTAAGAATAAAAATTAAGGTGACGCAGTTTAAAAAGAAGGTTAATGAAATTATTATTTCAATTCATTATATAAAATAGAAATTTTTTTTCAAAAGTTATGTTACAACAAGGATATAAGCACATCCAATGTTTTCTTTAACACATAACATACATGGCTGATTGTGTTATAACTGAATGACTTTCAATTTAATGGACTTTAACAACAACGGACATCAGTATCCCCCAATTAGTCCGTTAAATCGAGCATTGACTATATTTCCAACTTGATATGATTCATTATTTACAAGAATACATCGACGTTTACCATTTACATTTTACTTTTACAAACTGGCCAATTCCAAATCAATCGCCATATTTTATCTAGTTCCGCAATTAATTATAGTACGAATTTGTAATCTCAAGTATGCAAGGTTTTATGATGAAATACCAAAGAAGGAGATATCTGCCAGTGAACTGCTTATATTATTTAAAAATAAATCTTTATAATGCATCCTGCAACTTGAAATCAATTCTAATTTATAAATTTCATTCATCTTTTCAGCTGCCTTGATCCGTATTCTTTTATGATCTTACACATGGTTCGGTTTTTAAGTAGATGAGTAAAGATGCTACATATTTTAAGTTTTAAATTTTTCACATGATAATTTTATACTCTGATGATGGTGGATCCATGGAAACACGTGAAACTAGCATAAAAGAATATGGATCAAGAAAACTGAAAAGATTGGTGCAATATTTGTACAATGTAATTAATTCCAAGCTACCAGATGCATTGTATACATATTTCGTTTTGTTCAAATATAATAATTTTTTGTAAAAATTTTGACTGGTTCACACACACAGACCAATAGTTAAAAACATGTTCGTTGGGTCCAGGTCTTATAAAACGTGTACATGCGGTAAAAACACAATTTCGAAAAATCTACCTGAAAACAATAATACTTTCCATCACTACATATACATATAGGGCAAGATACGGTAAAAAAATGTATTTATAATATTCAGAATACTTCAAAGTGATAATGAACAATTCATGAGATTTCAAAATTATTAAAAAAATACCAAAACTTTTTTAGGACAATTTTTTTAAAGAAATATTCCTAATTTTTTTAGACTTTTAGATTTCTTTAATTGAAAAAAATAGTAACAATTTTGAAAAATCGACATGAAAACAATTCCTTCCCAACATATTCATATAGGGCAAGAGAAAGGAAAAAATGTATAAATGATATTATGAAAATTTTGAATGACAATGAACAATTCATAAGATTTCAAAATACAAATTAACCTTACAGCCGGCAATAACATTTTTCTAGACCGGGAGAGAATTTCTAGTCACCGAACTGTAAAAAAATCATTAAAAATTTTCTATATATCACAAACCTTGTCACGTGACATCAAAATAACAAGAAAACATAAGAAAATAAAATAAATACATTACTAAAATTTTAATATGACAGCAAGGGATGCTAAAACTATTTGAAAATAATTTTTAGACAAATATTTTTCTAAAATTTCAGATCACACTATTGTTTAAAACTTTCTTATGCTCTACTTTCAAAATTCATTATATAGGAATCGTTACATTTAATGTTTATTTCAAAATAAAACCAAAAATGCAAATTATGTTCAAAACTGAAGAAAAAATATACAAAAACACATCATGTAAACCAAGAAATAACCAAATTCAGCTCTAGGACAGTGTGGTTTCTCAACAGAAAAACACAAGCAGAATATGCAACTAAAACTATTGTATTATATGTAAAGTTACTTTATACATTACAAAACTATTGTACAAAACACCAACGCTGTCTGAGATGAAATTAAAACTAAAACGACAACATTGCAATGCTATGAAGCAAATCCGATTTTGCGAAGGGACCGGTTCAAGAAGCGATAACATCGTCTCAAGATCGACGATTAACAGCTCTAGGGTTCAAAAAATACAAAATACGATTCCTAATTTAAAGTTTTAAGACACAAACAAAATAATTTCAAATGTTCAAAATTTTTTTGTAAAAACGATTGATAAATTATACAGGATCATAAATATAATTCATCAAAATTACAGATTATTAACACAAAAAAACATGAACCGATATAAAAAACAAAAAAAATGTACTTATAAATAAACAACAATATTATTTATTATGATAAGAAATATCAAACGGCCGGGCCTAAGCCACTGGCACAAGTATTTATTTTACAATGACAATGAACTTCTGTAACAATAAACATAATTATCGTCAGTAATATGAACTTCGATAGATAACTTATTAAAAAAAACAAGAAATTTTAATCTGATCATTTAGATATGGCCTATTATTGTTATATTACAATTGATTACTTGGGTTCATTTTTTTATTCATTCTACTACCATCTTAAATGAATGATTCATCTAGAACTCAAAGTGTAATCATCACACAGATATGGTTCATCAATAAATTGAATCAAAGACACGTGACATAGAGAGAATAGAGATTCTCTAAATTGTATTCTAAATTCTCTAAATTGTGTATTTAGATTCTGAATTGTATTAAGACATGTGACATAGAGAATCATCACCTTCCTAAAAAATAATCTGGTGAAACATTCACACAACTTTCTCTGTAAATAATGCACAATATAAACTATGTTCAAAATTGATAGTGAACGACACAAAATGAAAATCAACCTGTTTGACTTCAAAATACGGAAAATCAGAAATTGGCGCTAAACTAAGCTCTGTAAAAGAAAATGCTCGAAATAAAAGTTGTACATTTTTTATTTCCTAATGCTTTATATACATTTGTATTGTAAAATGCATACTAAAGTCGCAAAAAAATCATATTTATTTTAATGATTTTGATAAAAAAAAATCACAGAAAATCACTAATGTCATTAAACCTTGGACAAAGAAAAGTTTGAAATATAAAAGTTGTAGGCTTTTTATTGTTCCACAACTTTGATTATATACTTTTTTGCTCTAGAATGCAATCTTTAAAAAAAAATCATTTTTTTACCACGAGAGCACAGGCTGCTAATTATTTTCACTCGATCTGCTAGTTCAGGGCTATTAAAGTAGTTCTGTTTCTTATTTCATGATCAACCAATTTTATGACAGAAGCATTTAAGAATAGAAGAGTTAGAGGTGTAAAAGACACTAGTCAGAATTTCCTCCTCTAAGAGTAATGAATTTCATTATACAGCCAGACCCTGTAGTGAATGAAGTGAAGGTGTCATTTGCAAGGTATAATGTAAAGTAGATGCTTTTCAGAGGGTCTGGTATGCTAATAAGCATACTTTTCCACTCAGTAAAACCTCTAATGTTCAAATCAGCCTTTAGGATATAGACCTAAATAACAAACATTAATTCTATTCTACTAGATTTGTATGATTTAAGGTGATATGTAGATGAAAATCCAACACATCACTGCAAACTGCTTACAATTTTCAGGCCAACAAAATAGACCAGCTCGTCATGAATGGTCATCGATTTTAAGTCGAGGTGACCAGCACAAATGCCGACATTGAAATATTTTTATGTAAATAACCAGCACATAATTGTTACACTGGTGGCACACGTATGTGCCAGTAGGACAAAATTTAGGTGGGCAACATTTTTATCACATTGGAGCCTTTCGATACGTCCAGCTCATCCGCAGCAAACGACTAAAATCCTCTAAAATGTAAGAACAAGAGGTGTTTATCCTCACAAATTGCGTTGATTTAAACGCGATAGAACAGCTTGGTTTCGCTATAGGTTCACTTGTTATAAGCTCTTTTTATAATTTTTAGGTACTCAAATTCATCACTTGAAACACTATTTAATGTCATAGTTTTTATTACTACAAAATCGACAAGTTGTATAATGGCGTTCTTGTTTACTAAGTTTTTCGCAGCGTGTAATTTTTGTATCAGCGTTTGTAGTACTGTCAAGAAAACTGTTTGGCTAATATAGTATTAGCGTTTATACTTTTTCCAAGTTGATAAGCTCTGAAGGTAGGCATTGCCCCCTACCCACTTCAATGGCTTGCCAGCAACGTTACCAATACTTGATCTCGTAGCCCTGTTATATATTTTGTCAGCAGTTTTTTTGGTCTTTCAATAAAAATTATAACCTATGAATATACAACCAGCTGATTAGGCTATATTAACACACTATATTATTATGTTAACACGATCTATATTCAATGTGTTTAGTACAAGATGCAAGACACGATGAACTACTGCGGCTCTTATACACATGCGCGCACAATGTTTGTCAGGCTGAAACATTCATACAATCTGACAATGTTGGCAAACGCTCTGATTGGTCTTAACGCATGGAACAGCAGAGCTCATCGACCGTAAAGCATTATAAATTAAATGCTACTGCTAATAATTAAAATTCTTTTCTTAGATATTTATTTAAAAGTTTCCAGGCCATCCTAGTACACGGTTTTATTCGTAGTTGGATAAGATGATTTCCACCACCTCTTGCGTAATAGTACACATAGCTCAGAACAATGTAAACAATTTTGTATTATGGAAATAAATAAATTATTATATCCATATGTAACATATGGGTGTAGTAGAGAAGATCGTTACAGGAATACCGAGATAAGGAAAGAACTCTACATCTTCTCTATAAACAACAAGGCATCCCAGAACAGAATGCAGTGGTTAGATCATGAAAAGAGAGTGCTAGAGGATAAGATACCTAAGCAGACACTGGGCTATAAGCTGGAGGGCAGGAGAGAATGAGGACGCCCGAGAAAGAGATGGGCAGAGTTAAGAGGTTCGGAACAGGCAGAGATGCCTAATCCTTGAAAGGCAGAAGAAGAATAAATTATTATTAATGTTCTATACGAACTTAGTTCTATTATTCTGTTTCGGTTTCAAAGTGTATAAATTATTTATAATGATTACTTATGGTTTTGATTACCGTAATTATATTATAAGAACCTTTTCTCAAAAAGTGTTGCTATTTACAAATAAATATTTTAATTTCTGATTACTTTCTAGTTGTAATATTTAAATCAAATGAAAGAGGAAATTTATAGATTTTAATAGATGTCAATATTAAATAGATAAGTTATGTAGGTATTTACTTTTTATGATATTTTTGAAAATTTTGCTAAAAATGCCCAGGATCTGGTGCCATTACTTTATGAAAAATTGTAGGCTCCAATGTGTTATTGACCATTAATGAACATATCAAATGATAATTTATATTCTAATGTTAAGAGAAAAATGAGGTTGCTGCCCACAAAAATATTCAGCAAATAAATGAAAGTCACAAATCACAGACTCAAAGAAAAGATTATTCTGTAGGCCTACACTTTTGTAAAAGAAACAACTCATTAAAAAAATTATCTACTTCACATTTACATGGATTGTTTACCACAATACAACTGCTGTTGCATGACACAATAGAAGCCATTATAAAAAAAATGACTCAAGAGCAATTACAAAAAAAAAAACAGACTGTTCAGTTTAACATAAAGAGCTCAACATTAACAAATAAAGGGTCAACATAGTCAACAAAAACAAGATTTTGACAGCCCACCAACAGCTGACGCTGGCACATGAAACGTTTACTCAAGTTCCTTTAATGTCCTAACTGTTTTGCAACTGAGAAAACTGTGATTGATGAAAAAATGCCACACCTAACCAGGTATAAAACCTAGGACCTCTGGTGTAGAAGCCAGTTGCAATGTCACATGGGCTTTGACTACGAGTTAATCGTCCTTATTTCTATAAAAACGACTGATTTTTCAGAATACAACTGATTTAGCCTAAAGAAACAGGTAATTGATTTAGAAAATATTGTATAATTTAGCTAAATTAATTTTTTAAAATCATTTGCTCAAATTTCATGTTCTTTAATAATCAGCTAAAACCTCTCTGTTAATAGTAAAGTTACTATTATGACTGTTTTTGTTTTACATGAAACCAATCAGGTTTGGTTTCAACCAAACTAAAGACCAATTTAATTTAAAAATACTGTACGTAATTCATTTACAAGTTAAAAATCTGGTGTGAAACACTCACACAACTTTCTCTTGCCAATACAAATAATTACCAATAAACCTAACATTAGTATTAAAACATTAGAAATAAACAAAAAACTAACCTCAAAAAACATTAGTGAAACACGCAAAATTAAAATCGACCTCAGTTTAGCTTAAAAATACGGAAAATCGCTCATTCACGCTAAACTAGGCACTGTACAATAAAATGCTTAAAATAAAAGTTGTAGATCTCTTAATTTCCTATAAATTTTATTTTATACACTTTTGTCGTAAAATGCATTCTAAGGCCGAAAACTTAAAAAAATAGATTTTTCACATGTTTTCGTGAGAAAAAAACAGAAAATTGCTAATTACCGCTAAACTAAGCGTTATACAAAAAAATGTTTGAAATAAAAGTTGTAGAATTTTACATTCTCTACAACTTTTATTTTATAACGTTTTGCGCTAAAATGCATATTAAAGCCGCAATCCTAAAAAGAAAATGTTTTAACGTAAAAACAGCCTTACGCAGAATTTCAGCAAACATGGCGCCTACCCTATCTTGTAGAGCATAAAAAATGTAGTAAACCAGGTGATTTTAGAAAAAATCGTAGGACCAGTTTTTGAGAAAATCGCAAAAAAGTGAAAAATTATACGAATAAACTACTACTTCCGGTTGACCGATTTTGATGAAAATGTTCGTGTCGGGTCCGGTAGTGGTATATAACTTAAGTTTCAAGTTTGTTAACACCTTCTCAGGTAAGTGCACTAGATCCTAGGCAGATCCTGCGCTTTATCGAAAGTGTGGGTCTTGCATAAATAAGGAATAGGGGCAATCACAAAAGATCTTTTAGGTCGCGGTGAGGAGGGGCTGCTGAAGCCTGAACGCCCTGGTTGTAAAGTAAGTAAGTAAGTTTCAAGTTTCAAGTTCGTACGATGTTCCGTTCTTGAGATATTCTGTTCACACACACACACACAGACCAATCGCTAAAAACATGTTTTTTGGATTCAGGGGGTTTGAAAACGTATAGATCCGGTGAAAACTCGATTTCGAAAAATCGACATGAAAACAATACTTTCCTTCCTATATATTCATATAGGCAAGAGAAAGTAAAAATGCAAAGTGTGTAAAAAATATGTTTTCCCAGTAATAGTTACTTTATACTACGGTTGCAAATAACCAGAAAGTAGGAATAAACAAAATATTTTAAACAAAAATAATTCCTCCTCTACGTTTAAAAATTTTTTTATTCAATTTTTTAAAATTTACATCAACAGCTCGGTTATTAATGACAACGGTCGGTTATAACTTGTGAAAGATTTCCAGACCCTAGCTGGGAATCAAACCTGGGACCATCAGGAACCCAGGCAGGTTAGCACGCTACCACTACGTTACAGAGGCGGAAAAACTTTGTTTTTCTGTTCTGTAAAAACTTTGTTTTGTGAATATATTTATTTTCTTACTGCACCCTTCAAATCAAAAGATCCCTTTAAATGAAATTTGCAATTTATTCTTATGCACAATAATAAGCAGATGAGTTTGCTTTTTACATGACATGACTGAAGAAAACCTTTTAATGGAGGAACTTCATAAATTTATTTCATGTGTTGTATTGTCATTTTAAAATATGTCCATAGGATGTCTTCATTATTATTAATAATAATAAATAATTAATAATGTATCCGTCATAGTTATTTATTTTTTAATCATGTCATTTCAGATGCAATGTACGGTCTCTATCCATCTTTAGCTGAACAATTTTTGAACTATATTAATTTCATGAGTGGGCCAACTATTTTTAAAAATCTGGTGTGAAACACTCACACGACTTTCTCTTGGCAATGCAAATAGAGAACAATATAACCTACAAAATATTAGAAATAAACAAAAAACAAACCTCAAATAAACCTAAACTTATTTTAATCATGGTTGAAAAACGCAAAATGAAAATCAACCTCAGATTGGCTTAAAAATACGGGAAAACACTCTTTCATGCTAGGCTCTGTAGAGAAAAATGCTTTAAATAAAAGTTGTAGATATTTTAACTTCCAATAAATTTTATTACATATACTTTTGTCGTAAAATACTAAGGCTAAAATCTTTAAAAAATCAATTTTTCACACGTTTTCATGAGGAAAAAACAGAAAATCGCTAATTACCGCTAAACTAAGCATTATACAAAAAATGTTTGAAATAAAAGTTGTAGGATTTTAGATTCTCTACAACTTTTATTATATACATTTATGCGCTAAAATGTATATTAAAGCCGCAATCTTAAAAAAACACTTGTTTGACGTGAAAACAGCCTCACCAAGAATTTCAGCAAACATGGAGCCTACCCTATCTTGTAGAGCATAAAAAATTTAGTAAACTAGTCGATTTTTAAAAAAATCGTAGGACCAGTTTTTGAGAAAATCGCAAAAAAGTGAACAATTACACGAATAAACTACTGAAATGTAAAACTACTAAAATGTTTGTGTCGGGTCCAGTAGTGGTATGTAACTTAAGTTTCAAGTTTGTACGATGTTCCGTGCTCGAGATATTCTGTTCAGACACAGACCAATCGCTAAAAACATGTTTTTTTGGATTCAAGGGGTCTGACAACATGTAGATCCAGTGAAACCTCGATTTCTTAAAATCGACAAGAAAACAATACTTTCCTTCCTATATATTCATATAGGCAAGAGAAATTAAAAATGATTTAAATTTATTTGGTTTACTAAACCAAATAACAATCTAAAATGTAATTTAAAAACAAGTACAGTAAAATCTCTCTATAGCGGAATTGAAGGGACCATGAGGTACCGCCGCTATAAAGAGAGTTCCGTTATAGAGAGAGCGAGTAATTAACGGTGGGAGGGAAGTTGGAGTACTAATTTTTCTGTACAAAATAACTTATATACGTAAGTAAATGGTGCATGGAATACGTTTTTGAAAAACTACTGAATAGATAACTTTATGACGAATGTTTAATACAGTAGATTACTTCAATACAGTGAGATATTTAAATTAAGTACATAAAGTGTAGGTTATTAACTTAACAAGAAATTTGGATACAAACTGGTTTTATTAGATGTTGTGTTACTAATGTTAAACAATAGAATTTCACTTTTCGTATTGAACTTTTTTCAATAATCTTTCATACAGTACATACCGTAATAGATAGCCTAAAATTAATTAGCACTGATACTCGTTTTTCACTGAACAGTAATAAACATAGGATACATACAATTAAAATTTCCTAAAACACAGGCTACACAAACACAAAAAAATACACAGTAGGCCTACAGTAAGCTATATATTTTTTTCGTTATTAAGGAAACAATGACTGTGAAGTACATTTCATTTCGTAAAATAAGTTTTAAATTTTGTTTCGTTTTCAATTCATAAAACATGTCTTCAATCTCATTTTCAATGTTTAAAACTTGTAAATTTTCATTTACATATTGGCAATGACAGTACGTGTAAACAACAAGAATAGCATCTAGTGCCTGTTTACTTGAAGGGACAACATTTCTGTTTCCATTTCATCGTCATCTTCACTTTCTTCCTCGTTGTTTAGGGCTAAGACATTTTCGATTATTGCATCATCGCCAACATCTGCTGAAGTGGCTAAGTCATTGTCTGCTCCTACATAGGCATCTAAATCCATATCCTGAAGATATTGTTTAGCCGCTATAGAGAGATTTTTGTGCCGCTATAACGAGAGTTAAATACATTATCGTAGTATACGAAAGGGTCGGGGTCAGCAAATAATGCCGCTAAAGAGAGATTTCCGCTATATAGAGTTCCGCAATAGAGAGATTTTACTGTATGATAATGTTAGTAAACTTTTCAAATAATCCCATTTTTCGAATTGCTATGAAACAACTTAATACTTTCAAATATAGGTAGACAGGCCTATCTGATTAAACATTGGTCAACCTGATAAAAAATTATTTTGATATATTTTTATGTGTACCAGCTGATTAATTATTTTATAAAAAAAATTCCATTGTTATTTGCTTACTTGCAATTCTGTTGTGGAACATAATATTAACAGCCTAATATCAAAATACAAGTATCTGATTACCACATATAAAGATGAATCTATAATTTAAGAACATTTGTTTTTAAACAATAACTAAACACCGCACAAAAATGTCTTTTTTAAAATCATGAAAATCTAGACAAATGTAGTTAATCAGAATTTTACTAGAACATTTAAAAAAATAAATGATTAAACATTCACAACCACACTGAAAATGTACAAATAGATCAACATAACATCAGAATGACATTTTAATTAACAAAACTGGAGTCGTTTATAAAGTACTTTACTGATGACATCAAAAATAATTCACAAAAGAAAGAATGGAATTAATACTAAAAAAACTTACAGAAAGAAAAGTTAACAACAGAGTTATGACACGAAAAGGTACGCAAAAATTAATCACTAAAATTAAAAATCGAAACAATGTAGTAACATTAAAACAATAATGACATCAGAAAATATTTTTACTAATTGAGGTTAATAATATAAAAAATAAGCAATAAAAATTTAATTAACTGATAACATTAAAAATTACTAAAAAAACAGAAAAATATAATTTTATAACCCATAAGATATTAGGTAAGTAATAATCAGCACTGCAGGTTTTATGGCGATATACAACTAACTGTACATTAAGTAACAATATTATGGAATATAGTGACGAGAAATTTTCCAACCTATTAACATTAAAGATAGCTTGATTTTTAGACTGTTCTAATACATAAATGAAATCAGAATAACACTCAATTATTTAAACACTACTCATAAAAACACATAAGTACTGAAAATAAATGAAATAATTTAGAGTAATTATATAGAATCAGGGTTCCACACCATCTTTAACCTTTTCAATGTTTATTTATACATTTATACTATACTTACAAATTTTTATGCTACTATAGTACGTGGCCTAATGCGTTATGTTCAGTGAAATACCGAAATTTGTATTTCTTGTGGTAGCACTGTCCACTAGCACTTGGTGGCGCATAAATATTTACAAATTTTACAGGTTATGTGATATTAAGAAAAAAGGACAAATTACATAAGATTATAATAATATACTTTTTTAATTATTATATTACATACAAAACTTTAAAATAGCAAATATCCCTTTCAATCCCAAAATTTTCAACTACATACAAAAAATTATGTGTACATTGTTTCATAAATTTAAGTGTAATAAAATCACTTTTAGTGCTTTAGCCCTTTTGATGGCCTGACAAAAAAGTGTGAAACGTACATCACATTGGGACTTCATGGTATCAAAGTTCCCAAAAATATTAATAAGTAATATCATGTTCAGGCTTCCTAAACAAAATATATTCTCTTACTTATATTTGTAGCAAAAAACTAAATATGATTTTAATATTTAAGACTTAAAAATTTTATGAAAATATATTGGTAAAATGGATAAAACCACTATTTACTAAAAGTCTAAAAATATACTTCTACATACATACAACAAATTCGAAGAAATGCTACTTTATTTTAGTTAATGAACACGAATATTTGAAACTAAAATTAACTTTAAAAAAACTGATTATCGCCTCCATGGCGCAATGGTCAGCATACTCCACTCCAAAGTGGAGGTCTTAGGTTCGATTCCTGGCTAGGGTGCAGAAAATTATTACACTTCACACCCAGCATTCTTTCATCCAAAGAAGTCACTAACACCTAACATTTTGATGGCTGTTATTTCACTCCAATGTGACTTCTATGACTGGGTTAGAAAGGGATATACTGTATTATAGTATAAATACTATAATTAATACGATAAGGATTCACCCAGTTATTTTTAGTCAGTGTGCACATGGTACACACTGTGAATGTCATTGAGAAAAGCATTTAACAAATCAGGTTCTACTTTTCTCATAATTTTCCATGATACATGGTCGAGGTGCATATGAAATAATTCTTTCAGAACGCCTCTTTTTTTTGTTTAAGAATGTTTACTATTGTGTCCAACCACAATCTCTCAATTGCTTGTGTATTAGCTCCTGTTTGTGGATTTACATAATTTCGCGGATGGTGAACGTTGAATGCAGGTAACCAAATGTTCATATAACCTAATATAGTTCATATAACCTGTAAATTATGTAAATATTTTTTAAAACCTAATGTTCACATAACCTGTAAAATATGTGAATATTAACGCGCCAAAAGTGCTACCACATCAAGAAATACAAATTTCACTAAACATAACGCGGTAGGCCATGTACTACAGTAGCACCCAAATTTTATGATGAAAATTAATTAATATTGATCAAGTATCGATCAATAAAGAGAAATTAATTAGATATTTGCATATTCTAACCGATAACCTATTCACCATACTGTGGCAGGGTGTAATGGCATCATAGACAAGTATATTAAAAATTATGAACAGGTTATCAATTACAGGAATGTCCAAGAACCTTATTTATTTCTGTTATTGATTGATGTTTGTTAATTTTGGATTATAAAATTGGTCAGTGGACTGAAACAAAATATAAATTAAATAGTTGTGGGAAACTAAGGTTATATCGAATGACGATAAAAAAATGTTTATAAATAATTGTACAATGATTTGCATGCAAAATTAACATCAGATTTGGATTTAGCACATATAAATGTATAAATGAACAAAAAAATTTGTGATAAGCCCTGATTCTATATAATTACCAATAAATAAAATAGTTTAATATATTTAGAATGTTAACATCTGTCAAAGAGAAAATAATACAGAGGTAATAATGAGTCAACAATTTTTTTCCTCAGTATATCATGAAAACCAGTCATATACAAGGTGAAAAGAGCAATAAATTTTAAAAAGACTAAAATATTTCCAAAAAAAATTAAGAAAAAGACCTATACAATGTTGAAACAGAAAATGTTTGATAAGCTAACAAATTTTAAATTATAGACATACAAATTACAGTGCATGATAACAACTTTTATATAGAAAGACACAAGCCGGTTTAAATTTTCTTCCATAAAATGAATGTAAAGATACTGGACTCAGTGGTATGAACAGTAGTAAACTTGGACAACACAATAGCTATATATGGATTTTTTTGGCAAAAATATATTTATCTAGCAACTGGTAAACAGCAATATCAATGGTTAAAACTTCTGTTCAGTTCCATCTGAAAACATTTAATTGCTCATTTGCTTGGTGATAATCTAACCTTTAATAACCTTACCTTAACTAAGATCAATGCACTGAAATTTTTTAAATGTCAAAGTTTAATTATATTACGTTAACATTGATTATTACATTCAAAGAAGGGAAATATAAGAATGGAATTATTCCTAAAACAAATATTTCACCAATTGGAGTTTTCAGTTGTTAACCTTGTTTTACTAATATAAATAAAGCAACAACAAAATATGTCCCATAAACCTATCTATTAAGAAATATAAATGATTCTAAAATGTAATTTCATGAAATGAGCAGAATAATTTAGATCATGGGAAAAACATGGATACTGTTAACATAATATTTAACAGCTGTTTAATTAAGACTGAAATAAACAACATTATGAGCCTAACAAATTCACAGAAACTTCTTTAGAGAGCAGTTGGTAGGTTAGAAATTAGGTTGGATTGATTTTTCACAATGGTAAACAGTAACAAGTTAAAACTCAAACTTAGAATAAAAATGGGGAAAAATAGTTAATGAAAAAGAAATAGGCATAGGTAATCATCCTAAGAGGTATGGAATGTGTTAACAATATTCAGTACAAAAGAAGATAAAACTTATGCAAGCTAAGTAGATTAAAACACCTTTTTCAAAATAATATACAGTAGACAGTTAAAAAAACAAATTAGGTATACCATATTTACAATCAATAATAAATATCTAGTTAAATAAAAATAGGATAACCTTTAAAAAAATAAATGGCTTAAATTTCTAACCCATTAAGTGAAAGAGATACATCACACACACATTTTACTCCCTCCCTGATATAGCATTTCTTTCTAACCTTAGTTCGTATCTTTTTCAATTTGTAACCAGTAACTCTGAGTGGGTAATAAAAGTTAAAATTGCCTACAGAGTATCATAAAATACCATATAAGTTATAAATAATTTCATTAACTACTAAAAATACGTAAAACCGACACAACAGAAGCTTACGGAAACAATTATGTTGCTATACTAACACACAAAGCATTCCTAACTAAACAAACTTCATTATAAATACATAAAATATAATGGTCGGGGGAAGGGAGGTAGGGGTGTACCGATTTTTTAACATATTTCAAAGCCATTTATTAGACTTAAAAGTTGGACTGTATAAACGATAACAAATACCTGAACGGATCAGACGAGCAAAAACATGCATATATATTCATAAATGAAGAAGATAACTTGTAACTTTGTTTTATTCAAGGTCTCGTCAACATCTTAGGCTAAACAGAGAGTACAGAGGGAAAACAAAACCGCGAAAACTTTAAAGGCAAACTTAAAAATAAATACCTATTACACCCTTATATCTAACAGTCACTTAATATAAATGTAGTAAGATTATAGTGGAATGCCCAGTAAATTAATGTAGCTATAATACAAGTTATTTATCATACTATGCTTACAGCCAATATGAAAAGTCCTTATATCTTTCAGCCAGTTTTGCTATAAAATATCACTGCATTTAAAACAATAATAAACAGTACAAATAAAAACTAGACAGTACAAAACTGTAAACGTCCAAACTTTTAAACGTATACACTGAATTTAATTTCTATTTATTTAAAGTTTATTATACAACTATATATCCCGGTCCGCCATAGTGTCACTCACTGCTTTGGTTTGCTTTCATGTCGAGTCGACTCGAGTCGAGATGGCGTCCACTCCAAAGTTCCCATGAGGCATTGGTGCTATGCTCTTTCAAATACACTTCCTGCATGACGTCAAATATTCCCGCGTCTGTCGATTTTTGTGTTTATTATCTCCATCGAATCGTAAAAAACAAATCGATATTGTACGTCATTGGACTAAAATTAAAAAGTTTCTGTGATGATTAAAAATTATAATTTTGGTATTTGCATTTCTTCACTGTTTTAGAATTAACGTTGGTGAATTCTAATACTTCATTATGAACGCTGTGAATGTTATCAGAAGAACATTAACTACATCTAAAAAGCTTTCGTTTTGCCTGAATAAAGTAAAGGTACTTATTTTTATTACTTTTTTTATCAATGAGGTTATGTAATTAGTTGATAACCATTTTGACTTTTAATACAATATGTTATAATACGAAATTTGTTTAAAGAAAAACGTACATAATTCTTAGTTTAATGTAATAAAAACAATTTTGTAACTAATAAGAAAATTACAGATTTATTTTATTTATGACGTTCAAAATTATTTAGACGATATTTTTTTTGTAGTAATTCCGTTGCCAAATTTATTTGAATTTTAGGGGCGACAATTTTATTCTTAATAATTTTAACATAAACTTAGTATCCAAAAATGTATCATTTACTCCAAAAAAATGATAACTGATGGAAGGCATCTTTAAAAAGCTCAGCAAGTGGTTTAAGCCTAATTTTTATTAGGATAGGGTGCAAAGACAATCTGTCAACTTTTAATTTTGTTTAAAATTGCCCAGTTCGTTATGCATTACTCTACAGTGTAGCCATTAGAACGATCATTACATATATGAATACTAATTCATTATAAAATTTACTTGTATTATATAACTAGTTTAGTTCTAGTGGTTTTACTTAATACTGTTACATGCAAGTAATTGAGAGAATTAATTGCCCTCTGTTACTGTGTGGATCATGGGAGCACCATTCTTAAACTTACAGGATTATACATTCTTCGCCATCAGAACTTTTACCTCAGTTTAACACTTTTCTGTGAATGTCACCATGTATTACATCCTTTGAGAGCCCTGTATTCAAAAACTTCCGTGGCGTGTATTGTTTGTTCTTTATATTCATTATAAAATTTACTTGTATTATACCATAACTAGTTTAGTTCTAGTGGTTTTACTTATTACTGTTACATGCAAGTAATTGAGAGAATTAATTGCCCTCTGTTACTGTGTGGATCATAGGAGCACCATTCTTAAACTTACATGATTTCACATTCTTTGGCATCAGAACTTTTACCTCAGTTTAACACTTTTCTGTGAATGTCACCGTATATTACATCATTTGAGAGCCCTGTATTCAAAAACTTCCTTGGTGTGTATTGTTTGTTCTTGAATTTCAAACGTTTCCAGTATTATATATCGAGTCTTCCAGACCCTGATAAGATCTGGTACAGTCCAGGGGTCATTTTTTTTGTAGATTGTCTCTTTTTATCTTACCAAATTTATTATATTGTAACTAGTTATTAGGTTTAACAACTCATGTATTCTTACTTTTTTCTTTCTGATAAATTTCATGATCAAAAACCATTGTCAGTAGCATTTCTTTTTCTATCAACAATATTTTTTTTTATCTGGTTGTATAAATTATGACTTAACTTTACAAATAAACCTAGTTGTATTTTGCTGTGAGTAAAGTATTATATGTAATCAGCATTACCCTGTGATTTTCACAGAGTTAATACTGTTCAAAAAATAAAATGATATATTTCATCCATAGGTCAATCGAAACTTAATCTATCATGTAATTAATATGCAATTATATTCGCTATTCCCAAAACTATTATCTGATTCCAGTGGTAATGAATTGTTTTTAAAGAAATTATTTTTCCTTGTAATTTTCATTTCTCAAAGTTGCTGTTTTTAGTGCTTATGTACTATGGAATAAGTGAAATACAATGAGACTACAGTGAAAAATTCCAATTTTTTTTACAAGTAGATCTGTTTACAATAAACTAACTGTAATAGTACTGATCATTTTTTTCGTACCCTAACCTGACTTAAATTTTTTTAAATAAGCATAAAAAAATGCTATTTTATTCATTGTTCATTTTTGCATTACAATGAATAAAAAATTTGTCTACTACTGTATTTCATTTAACTTTGGAACTGTTGTAAAAATATTATGTGAACATGTTTGAAGGAATGTGACTGACGATAATAGCAGAGTATGTTGATAACTATAAACTTATCATTGTTTACGTTATTTAGTTAGTATCGTAGCAGCAGAATTCATATTAATGTAATTTTTTTTAATTTATATAAAAATCTTTTAAAATTTAACCTTATGTTACTGTTTTCTTTTTATTCACTGAGCGCTTTCGCGATGCGCACCGCATCTTCAGGTAATGACAAAAAGTTTTTGAATCAAACCTTTGACAAAAAGATGTAATCTTAACAATAATTATTCTAAAAACTTGATAGCATTACCTGCAGAAGTTTTGCGCTCCACAAAGGTGCTTATAACAAGTTGAAAAAGGGTAATTAAGTTTTTTTATACTTTTTTTTGTCATCAGTCTTTCGACTGGTTTGATGCAGTTCTCCAACCTGTTCTATCTTGCGCAAGTCGTTTCATATCTACATACTTGTAACACCCTACATCTTTTGTAATTTGCTTTATATATTCTAATATTTGCCTCCCTCTACAATTTACTCCCTCAATATTACCCTGCATTATTGATAGCCTAATACCTGGATGTCTTAGGATATGCCCCACTAGCCTATCCCTTCTTTTGGTAAGATGCTTCCATATACTTCTTTCTTCATCCACTCGCCTAAATTACTAAAACCTCTAAATTACTTATTTTGTCTACCCACCTAATGTTTAACATTTTCCTATAACACCACATTTCAAAAGCTCTCCTTCTTCTTCTTCTTCTTCTTCTTTTGTACAGCCCCTATCACCCATGTTTCACTCCAAACATAATGTTTTAAGAAATTTTTCCTAATCTGTAAATCAATGTTTGTAGTAAGTAAGCTGTTTTCATTTCAAATGCTTTTCTAGCTTAAGCAATTCTACTCTTGATATCACTTGTGCTTCTACCATCTTTTGTTATTTTACTCCCTAGATAGCAGAATTCCCCAACTTCCTGTATGTTTTCGTTGCCTACTTTTAAATTTCCCATCTCTTTTAAACCACTCTTGCTGCTGCACAACACTTTCGTTTTTTTATACATAAAAAAAATTTACATTAACAACTTATATCTAGTTCTAATACATTAATTGTTACTCTTTATGTGCAGTTAAGTGTTTTAGGCCAGGGGTATACTGGAGCACAGTTTAGGGCAGGAGCGAAAACTGTGCACCCATTGTTGCCTGCAGCGTACCGTATATTGGGAGGCAGACATGTGTGGCACAGCAAAGTGTCTGTGTTGAGCAGCCACAGTTTGTAGTCGAGGCACAGTTTTAGTGCACGCATTAAGCAGGAAACATGTCGGTCCAAGAGAAACTAATAAGATTTGTGCGTACCGAAACCTTATTGTATGATACCAATTATCCTTATTACATGAAAAACTCTTCAGCTGTAAACCTAGTATTCTTGAATGTATCGCCAAACTTGTGTTAACTTGAACTTGCCATGCGTTTTACAGTTTTTATAAAGTCACTTTGCTGCAAACTTTTGTCCCTTCGCTTTGAATTACAATACAATTAAGTAATTCAATACAATACAAGTAAAATTAATTCTTCAGTACCAGAATTGGACGAATTTTTGATACTAACATTACTTTCACTAAAATGATCCAACACGCTAAACGGCCAAACATGAGCTACTTTCTGAACCTGAAAGTATATTCGCCTGTCCTGCTTCTCCAGTATATGCTGGGAGAAATATCTCCTCTGCTCTGTCCTGTTCGGGTTCATCTCGAACGCACTGTGCCACCTGCGCTTCAGTTGTTGTTGTTGTTTAGGTCAACAGCCGAAAGGCTGGTTTGAACCTCTAGAGGTTTTACTAAGTAAAACGAGGAGTGAGGTGGTTTACCATTGCCTTCATCACTGAGTGGAAAAGTACGCTTATCAGCATGCCGGGCCCTCTGAAAAGCACATATTTTCCACTCTGTAAATGACACCTTCACTTCATTCACCACAGGGTCTGGCTGTACAATGAAATTCATTACTTTCAGAGAAGATAACTCTGATTAGTGTCTTTTACACCTCTACCTCTTCTGTTCTTAAATGATTCAGTCATTTAATTGACTGACCATGTGATAAGAAACAGAACTATTTATTTTAGCCCTGCAACAAACAGATTCAGTGTAAATAATTTGACACTCCACCTGTCTGTTATGGGCAGTGCGCTTCAGTATACGCCGTAATCTTCCTTCAACAATGTTCTATTTTATGGTTAAATACAACTTCGGCTGGATGTAAATTGGTTTCCTATCAATACACTTGTATGTATACTGCGGACAATTAGAACTGGCACAACTCTTACTCTACATGTACACACAGTTCCACATAAAGTATATTCGTAACTTATTCATTCAACAAGGTCCACAAATTTTAATGTACGCAAATGCCTATAACCTTATTTCAATGTACAAACATACCAATAATTATTTCATTTTAAAATATGTATTTAATTTGTCCCAGTAAAAAATTAAATTATAAAGTACAAGAACTAAACTGCAAAAATAAATCTTTATAATGCATCCTGCAGTTTTAAATATTTCTATTTCATATAATGAATTAATACAATAATTTCACTAACCTTCTTTTTAAACTGCGTCACCTTTATTTCAATTTTCACTTACACGTGTTTCGGTGGATCCACCATCATCAGAGTAAATAACATATAATTGAAACTAAAAACATTATTTATTAAAAATCTATAGAAGATGATACATCTTCAGTCACTTGTATAAAAATGTTATTTACTCTGATGATGGTGGATCCACCGAAACACGTGTAAGTGAAAATTGAAATAAAGGTGACGCAGTTTAAAAAGAAGGTTAGTGAAATTATTGTATTAATTCATTATATGAAATAAACTGCAAAAATTCACTAAACTATATTCTACAGACGCATGCAACTAACTAAACATATTGGTCTGAATATTATAATGAACAGAAAATCATAAATGAAAACAAATTATTAGTCACATCATTATGTCTGACAGACTATTAATAATAACAGTGAAAACAAAGCGTAGTGACCGTGCGTGAGTCGCACATTACCATAGCAATTGTATACTTCTGTGACTGTACTGTCTTTGCATGGCGAGGGGCGAAGAGTGGAGTAGATAAACACCGAAACTGCTTGTGCCAATTCGAATTGTCCAAGGTATAAATGTTTAATGTTATGAACCAACCACTCATGTTAACAATTTACATCTTCGGTTTGTTTACATTTGTTCGAAAGATAGATGTAATGGACTATAAATGAAAATAATTAACTGTTGTTTAACAGAAATTAATTCTAATAAATGTTGAGCTAACCAAGATAATCATAATAATTAGTGATTAGTTTGAATCATAACAGCAGATCCATATTAATATAATGAGTTTTTAAAAAACTTAATATTCATATATTTACCCTGTTTTTCTTTCTTTTAATTTCTTACAAGCACTTTAACGAAATATTACTTTCTAGAAATATTGTGAAATCTGAATTCAGACTTTGGCAAAGGAAGCCAGCCGCATTGGCGTAGTTGGTAACGTGCTCGCATCTCATCATGCGGTATTGTGTTCGAATCCCATTCAGGCACGGCATATTTTCATACGTTACAAAAATCATTTTGTCCTTCACAGTCTGCATTAGCAGTAATTCTGAATAGTCAAACGTTAAACAAAAAAAAAATTGACAAAGGAAGATGCCTTCTTTACGACATTACGTGATAAAACGGTGCACACCGCCAAAGTGCTCGTAAGAAATTAAAAGAAAAAGAAAAGGAAAGCAGTGAAAAAGGTGAATATTAAAAGTTTTTTAAAATTTATTACAGTAAAACCTCACTAATTCGAACTAATTGGGGGGAAGTGAAGTCCGAATTACCGCGAATACTTGTTTACATCTAAAAATTGAATAATTTAGGCAATTAAAATTTAAAAATAAACGTTACTTGTCTGAAATATTGATGTTTAATGAATTTACAGTACAGTACATTGAAAAACAACAAAGTTAAAAGTATAGAAATAAAAATATTTACGGCAGTAAAAATATTGTTAAATAATAAATGTCCAGTGTAAAATGATATTTAATTAAAACACTGTACTTACATATCGATTATTTGGCACTTGTTGAAGTAGAGGGTTGACAAATATCCTCAGAGATCATTTGAGGTTGCTTAGAAAAAAAGCTTGTTATTTTTTTCTTTGATCCTTTGCTACACTGTTTTCTTATAACTTGTTGGCGCATCTCTCTTAGGACAAGATAATAGTCGTTGAATTCCGGATTGAAGTCTGCAAATTTAATAAGTTCGTCAATGTGGTTTCTCACTTCACTAGCTTAAATTGTGGAACGTTTTCTTCACTGAGTAACCAATAATGTATTGCAGAATGAAACAATCTTTATTAGACAGTTAAAAGCTATTATTTTTTGAAGTAGCACTTTATTAATTTTTAACTAAAAAAATTAAAAAAGCTGCTCTTCTTGGAGTAGTGCGAAATATCGCTAATTCCGAATTAGTGATGTTTTACTGTATATTTACCGAAATAATTGTACATTTTAGGAATTTTAATTTCTGATTTGAGCCTATAAAAGAGTAATGATTATAATATCTGAACAAAAATGAAATTAAAATTGCATTTTTAACTAACAGAATTATTTTTAAATTCTCAGTTTTTTAGCACGTTAACCAATGGGAGTGCAACAGAAATATTTGAAGAAAAAAGTGGCAGATGGAAAGAAAATTTGGAGTTGATTTTACCAGATGAAGAAAACCCTATTCCTACTTATCGCGTAATGGATTTGAGAGGGAGAATTGTAAATAAAAGTGAAGAACCTCAGGTAAATTATTTAACCAGACATTTTTAT
Organism: Catonia carolina; assembly: GCA_035578175.1. Taxonomy (NCBI): domain Eukaryota; kingdom Metazoa; phylum Arthropoda; class Insecta; order Hemiptera; family Achilidae; genus Catonia; species Catonia carolina. The sequence continues at coordinate 26,501,060 of JAQMRL010000010.1, read as the reverse complement.
TATATAATACATTTATTTTTTTAAATAAGGTGATTATTATTATTATTATTTTGCTTTTCACCGTTGATGATGAGCTCTGCTGTTCCTAGCGTTTAGACCAATCAGAATGTTTGCCAGCGTTGTCAGATTGTACGAATGTATCAGCCTGACAAACATTATGTGCGCATGCATATAAGAGCCACAGCAGTTCACTCGCATCTTGCATCTCGTACTGAACATGTCGATTATAGAGCGAGTTAACATGCAATACTTAATAATAAGATCAGCTAGTTGTATGTTCATAGGTTATAATTGAAGAACTTAGTAGAAGATTGTGTTATGTAACAAAAATAGTTTTGAGGAAAATGAAATCAAAATTCTAAAGCTCCCATCATTTTGTGAATTGTCTAATTTCTTTCATTCTGTAAACTAACTACTTATTACCTACTTCTTTATCCAATTCAAAATTGTTTGAACATCACTTTTCATTACCACTTTTCTGATATTTTTCTTATGCATTTGACATCTTCGTTCTCTAAAAATCTGTATCGTACACTATATTCTCTGAGGATGGATAAACGGTATTTCAAAAATAGAAGACAAAATGTTTCATAACAGTATTTTGTTAAGAAATACCAAATAACGGCTTTTACTGGTAAAGATAATTATATAATACCACAGTTAGGTAACTGTTATTCTTCGAAAAAGGTGTCTCCAAGACTGAAATTCATCTGGTGGAAGGCGTCAAGGTAATCATGACACTAAAATGCACTACAGATCATTAAATTAAGCAGTACACTCGTCCATTAGTTATTCAATAGTATTTCCTTAAACTGTAGAGACTGAGTTTAAATCTTCATCAATCATAAAAACTAAGTTTTTCAAGTTTTTGAAAAAAATGTTACATAGCACCTTCATCCGCTAAGCTCTTCAATTGTTATTGAAAGACCAAAAAAATGGCTGATAAAATATATAACAGAACTTCGAGAGCATGTATTGGCAACGTTGCTGGTAAGTGATTTGCTAGCTATGAAGTAAGTAGGCGGCAATGCGTACATTCAGAGCTCAACTTTAAAAAATAGTATAGACGGAAAACTGCTATACACTTGCCATCTTACATGTCGATTTTATCATGCAGGAATTCAATTTTACCTCACAATGGTGTACTCACCCGTACAGATTATGACATCATATGTCAATATAGCAGTAAAGTGAATATTCCTGTGAAAATTTATGTTATCTCAGGTTTAAATAATTTTTTTTAGAGCGAACGCCAAATAAGTGGACTATGAAGTAATAACTATTTGTCTAGTTTATCATTTAACCCTAGAAGCGGTAACTGTCGATCTGAGCGACAGTTGTGCTGTTGAATACATGTTGATGTCGATTTGGTCGACAGATGCACCCACTCTTATTTTTAACCAGCAGGTTGTCCAACCTAGGTTATATAACTAATCATATGAAAGTATTTCATTTGATCTATTTAATTTCACAGTTTGTCGGTAGTTTCATTCTCTCGTTCGTTCGTACGAGTCTTTAAAAGTTGTTGTTTCGTAATGTCGTGTTCACTGTAATGGCGATCTGTTTGTTATGATAGATGTGTTGTTGTTTCATGTTATTAGTGTATTTTAATTCGTTTTACTGTAAGTTTATTAAATATCGTGAATTATCTGTGATATTATTTTAGTGTGTGTTCAGGTTATAAATAAAACCTACGAAAATAAATGTGTACTCTGTAAATGTTGACATTGCGTAAACATAACCTAGATCTTTTCTCTACAGACCTTACCATTTTTTCACATATTATAATAACGAAAACAGATAAACTGATAATTCAAAAAAGTAATTATTCTAGAAAGATTGTACTAAAAAATGTATATTTCCATTTTTACGCATTTGTTTAGGTAAATCTGTCAAGTAGCTAATAACACAAAACATATTTCTCAAATTTGTTATTATAAATATTTCATTAGTCCTGGTTATTTGGGAAATATTATTATCAGAAAACAAAAATAACAGTCAGGTAGAGCTATCTTTTCTGTTTAATTTGGTATATAATACGTACCTGATATCTGAAATACAAAAATAATAAAAAATTGTTTTCGTAAGCATGTTTTTTTTTGTTAAAAATGCTTGACACTTTAAGTTAAACCTATTACCGCTTCTAGGGTTAATATGCTTTTAACGGTTGATGTTCTGCTGTTCCACACGTTTAGACCAATCACAACGTTTGCCAGCATTGCCAGATTGTACCTGACAAACATTACGCACGCATGCGTATAAGAGCTGCAATATTTCACTCTTTTCTTGCATCTCATACTGAACACATCGATTATAGAGCGCGTTAACATGCAATACTTTATAATATAATCAGCTGATTGTATGTTTATAGGTTATAATTTGTTATTGAAAGATCAAAAAAATGGCTGAAGAAATATTTAACAGAGCTAGAAGAGCAAGTATTGGCAACATTGCTGGGAAATCATTGGCTAGCTATAAAGTGGGTAGGGGGTAATGCATTTGTTCAGAGCTCATCACCTTGTAAAATAGTATAGTATCATTGTGCATGTCAAAATGTTGTTGGTCCCTGATCTTATAGGAACAAATTGTGTATTACATAATCTAAATTTTGTTAATTGCAATCTACTATATTTTGTTCTGTTTATTTCAGCTAGGACAAGATGTTACCACAAATATGTATAAATGTATGGTATTGTTAAACACTATGGATCACATATTATATGAATCTCAACGTCAAGGTAGAATATCATTCTATATGACAAGTTACGGCGAAGAAGCAACGCACATTGGTAGTGCAGCTGCTTTAAATTCAGATGATTTAATGTATGGCCAATATAGAGAAACAGGTTTGTATTTATTTAACAGGTTTACTGCTATGCTAGAATATAGTGCTATCCAAGACCGCTTCGCCTAAATAATGAAAAACTTTCACCAGCGCTAAAAAGAAAACTTTTCCATTAAAGGAAATTTTTCAACCCTAAATATATATTTATTGTGTTATATTCATTTATATTCATTTTTAATTAAAAAAAAACACATTAATAGCTGAGACACAAAATTATGTCTCGTACCAACCAAAGATAATGAGACATGGTTTCATGTCTCAGTGAATTACAAATTGAAACAAAAAAGTGAAAACACATCAAGTTATTATTACTTTAGTAATAGTAGGAAAACTAAGCAGTATTTTGTAACTTACCATAATTACAAGCCAAACAATATTAAAAACTAATGTTATATTCTTGATTAAAATGAAATAAAATGTTTTACAGTTTTATAAAATAAATCACAAAAAATATACTTTTTGGTTCTTTTCAAAAATTAAAGTCTCTAGTCACAATTTACAGTACACTATTTACAAAAGATGAACTGAATTAGGCCAAGCGCACATTTTTTTAAATTTTGAAACATGGTTTTCAAAAAAAACAGTCAAGAATCTTACTGGTGTAAACTTAAAATTAGTAAAAAATATGTTCGTCACAATGTTTTTAAAGATTGTTAACAAAATAATTTTAATAATATACGCAAATGCTAAAAACATGGGTAAAAAGTTTGTAATTTTATCTTTTTATGCATATATTATAAGTCAACCTTATGTACAACTGTGTCAGCTGTCAAACTTCATAAACAATGGTCTGCAATGAGACACAAATTCATGTCTCGCACCAGCCATGGCAAAGTTATGAGAGACACAGATTTATGTCTCATAGCAGTGATTGATTTCATACTGAGACAATTATGTGTCTCATGGCAGTTAACTTGTTAAAAGTTTTTTGGTAGCAATTTTTTAAATTGTTATCCATCATTTTGTTTTGCCCATCCATCTTGTCACACCCAGATGTCAGAAACTACAAGAGATAGCAGCAAACTGTTTTCAGATTTGTAATCTACACAATATGTTAGTTTGCTTGGATTGGGTTTGAAGTTCCAGTTTCAACTGGAAGTCAAGAAATCTAAATCAGAATTTGGAAACAAGAATAGTGTTATTCGATTCCTTTTGAAGAGTTTATACAGAAATCATTGGGTTTGAAGTTCTGGTTTTGACCGGGAGTCAAGAAATCAGTCTGAATTTGGAAACAAAAATAGCGTCATTCGATTCCGCTTAGTAGATACAGAAATCACTAATGGTTTTTGCAATCAAAGGTAAGCCATTTTAAAAATTTTCACTGGCTATGAGATGCATCGTCTCATGAAAGGGATTTTTGATGAATAGTTTATGGTGTGTATTTAAAAAGGCAATTTTTGTGAAAAAAATTGGAAATTTCATGTGAAGGTGTTTGTTGAATAACTTTTTGCGATTTTAGTATATGGCTAATTTGACAACAATGTTTAATTACAGTTGGTTTGCAGAATTTTGTTGTGGTTGTACCACCATCAAAGATGAATTTTTTCTAAGTTCGACCAAAATCAGTTTTGTTCATAAAGGATCAATGTTGTAAACAAGATGATTATAGAATCATTTTATGATTTTCGTAAGGAGAGCGCTGGGCAAAATGTGTGTCTGCATTAGTATAGTCTTGTATGTACTGCAATAGTGCTGTGTATGTAATCAACAATGGAACAGTATGTCTACAAAATACAATGGGTGTAGTCAATTTTCAACAACACTGACTGTACATCTAACGGTAGGTCGGAGGGGTATGCAGGGTCGAAGTCAAGTATGCGCATGCATAGATTAGAGTTCACAGCAATTGGCTTGGCCTTTAACTAACCGCGAAATAGTCATCGAATAGATACTGCAGTACAATAATTATTCAGAAAGTAAGGTCCAATTTCTTATAAAACATAAACCATCACAGATTTTTTTTGTTTGTTCCTTATTTAACTAGGTACATTATTGTGGCGTGGCTGTTCCGTGGAGCAATTGATGGATCAGTGTTATGGAAATTGTGACGATAGAGGTACAGGAAAGCAAATGCCAGTTCATTATGGCAGTAAGGAACATCATTTTGTCACAATATCTTCTCCATTGACTACGCAACTCCCTCAAGGTATGTAAAATTGATTTTATCCATCTATAAATTTATTTATTTGTCTGTCCCGTTGTGTATTGTTCAGTGCAACAAGCTGATATGCCAGGAGTCCTGGGTTCAATTCTGAATTAGGTGCATTCATTATTCATTCCCTACGCTTAAGCCAAGCTTATGTTGGCTGGCTTCATGACTCAATAAAAAATATTGATATTTATTTGTTTGAATTGAATTGTTTACAACAGGCCAACTATGGCCCAATATTACAGAAACAATATTTAATTTAAGAGCAAAGTAAATATGCAGAAGGAAAAGGTATATAAGAAGAAAAATAAATAATTTAGTAATCAATCATGATAGAGGTCCAAAACAAAAATTAACATACACATAATGCGGAATTGCTTGAGAACTTACAACGTCTTGAAAGAGTTAAGAATGGCTGACCTAAACGATGCTCGCTTTGACAAAAAGGATCAATTGTCGCAATTCTATCCATGGTATTATAATTAATTATCATGCATTTAACTGGTAAATAAGCTGCATAATTAGTGGAAGAAGATTTGTGAAAAAACATATTTTTTGATTTCGGGCTTAGTATGGATTTTATGACAAAAGTGTATAGTTATATAATTAAATATATAGAAAATTTAAAGTTATTTTTATTTTATCAAACATCCTATGTAGGATCATAAACAGCCGCATTATTTAAAATTGAAATATATATTTCTAACCACCAGAATATGGTAACAGAAAACACTTACCAATGTTTATAGCGCTTTCATGTATGTTGTACACATCTTCAGTAAATTCAAATTCTATAAAAAATTTTCTACATCAAAATTTAAAACTTCCTTCGTATTATTAGGCCAAACTGATTTTGATTTTGCATCATTCGCTCATGATTGAAATGAGGTTGTTTTTTGAGTTTAATTTTTTTGTTTATTTCTAATGTTTTATTACTAAAATTAGGTTATATTGTTCATTATTTACATTGGCAAGAGCAAGTTGTGTGAGTGTTTCACACAAGATTTTTTTAAACAAATTTTTAAGTATTTTATTGCAGTATTTATCATTTCAGTGACCTACGTGATCACATTATATTTCAGTAATGGTAATATAATGTATAGGGTATTAAAAATTTTTGTGATTTATACAAAAAGCATTATTGAATCATTATTACTAGGCAATTCATACCTTTGTTCTCACTTCAGTATATTCGAGTCACTGTAGTAGTGTACTTATAGTTTTGAAATTATTATTTGTTTTGTCGCATTATAATGTAGTGAATTTGCCCATAAATGGCGGGTGGATTGTTAAATTATGTACACTCAATCTGGTAGTTCCAGGGCTACAAATAAATCTGTTATCACATGGTCAGCCAATTATATGACTGAAGCGTTTAAGAACAGAAGAGGTAGAGGTGTAAAAGATGCTAGTCAGTTATCTCCTCTGAGAGTCATGAATTTTGTTATACAGGTAGACACTGTGGCGAATGAAATGAAGTTGTCATTTGCAGTGTGGAAAGTAGATGCTTTTTAGAGGGCCTGGCTTGCTGATAAGCAGATAGTACATTTGTTTTTGGAAGAAGCTTGTAAGGGGAGGGCGAGTAGGTAGAGTAGGGATAGTTTCAACGGGGCAAGTGTTGTCTCCTTCTCACTTAATGATCATTCCCTCTCTTTCTAACTGTCTGTATACTACTGTTACAACTACTACACTAGACTAAAAACTAGTTAAAAACTTTTTATTTTCTGTTGTCTGTTGCCTTTCTTCATCTGAATCCCATATCTTTAATAATTTTCCATAGCAACCATTTTCTTCCTTTGAAGTTAATTTTGTCCCGCAAAACGGGGAGTAACGAATTCAAAGTTGGCCATTCAGCGTTTGTTTTATGAAAATCATATTTTGTTCTTCTCACAACACATTTATAATAAAAATCATCCACTTCACTCTTCACTTTCCTTCTCATTCTTTTCTTATTTGGTGTTCTGATTAGCACATCAGGGTTTTTTCTTTTTCTTTCAAAATTCTTTGAACTGTACTACGCGAAATCCCCATAGCTCTAGCTACACGATTATGCACATCGGTCAGTAAAATTGGTCAGTTTTGTTCAGCTTCTTATTTCATAAAATTGTATACACTGACTATATACTCCCTAGCCTGACCACGTATTACCTGCCTTTTCCGTAAAAACAATAGGTACATAAAACAGTAGGCCTACTACCGAATGCACGAGTTGGAGACTTGTGAAGGGAATAAAACAACAAAAATATAAAATTACAACATACAGTCAATGTTTTTAGGATTTATAGTACACTTAGGCTCTTACCGTTGCTAGCACTATGGAGAGACTGATCACTTCCCTTCGATGTGCTTCCCCCACCACTAAACAGAACAGCTCAGCGGCGCAGAGCGTTGGTGGGAGAGCTTCTAGCTAGAACAAATGACCTGTAATTCTCCGCTCAGTGAGGAAGACATTGGTAAACCATCTCATCCTCGATTTTTACCTAGTAAAACTCATTGTGATATTTGGTTTAACATTAAATGTAAAGCCTCTAGAGGTTCAAACCAGCTTTTCGGCTGTTGACCTAAACAATAACAATGAGTGAATGTGCTGAGATTCCTCTGTGTATCTTGGAGTAATCTAAACACGACATACAAAACTGGCAGCAGACCAACAGCTCAGTTCTATACTGTGTTTATTGAATGCTGAGAGTAACCAGTTTATGTGAAAAATTGTTCCACCCAATGACCTGTGGTTTGCGTGTGATCGTTTCACATGTGATTGATTGTTCACATGATCAACTGACTAGAAGCATACAGAATTCATGCATTCCCAGCATTTTTTTGATGTACCATGTTTATAAAGTAGATACTGAAGTCACGAGATTGCCTTTTGCATATGTATGGGCTGTGAGGAAGGGAAGTGAAATATTTGCAATGCTGCCAACCTCAACAGTGAGACACTACTCGTTCATTTCACTACTGTGCAGTTTCTGGATACATTTTGTAAGCTGTGGTTTTTTCCGAGAAAATGTTTTTTTCATGAACATTATAAGAAATATATATGACCTGTAATATTGCCTATACCTTAATTACATGACTAGAAATGTTTGATTTACAGTAATTACGAATGAATAGCCTTTTTTACTATTTCTGTCATCGGCAGTTTCATTATCAGTCTCTAGTATCTACCTAACCGTTTTCTTTTTTTACGAGGTGTTAACAAAACTGTTAAAGAATAGCTTCTTCACATCCTTAACTTCTTTTTTTATTTTTTGAATTGTGGAAAGAGAAACATTACAGTAGTTAGCCGCTCGCTCACTGCTTTTGTTAAGAGGCATGGATAGGCATTTTTGTTTTGCTTCAACTTCACATTATATTACATTGCGTTCAGCACTAAATAGTTCGACCACGTTTTTGAGAAACCGACATTTGTGTTTACAGTAACAGTTATATTCGTACAGTTGACCTACAAAAGGTTCCAGGATATACTGTATATGGTCTGTGTGTAGTATAAGTTGTTATGTTTGTCATACTGAAATTAAAGAAGTGACGCATGCGCACTTATGCTTTTCCTCTTTACCTCTCGTCGCAAACAAGGGCAAACTTGTGACTCAAGTGACTATATGTGTTACAAATAGATTGCTTATTAAACAGAGCCATTTGTGAACCAGCACTCTCATTCTAAAGCCATATAATGTGTAAATTACTCTTATCTCAGAATGAACTATTATAGTCAAATCTGCACAACTAATACTTTTGTGAATTCCTATGTATAATAATTTATGATTACCGATTGGGAAAATGAATAATTTACAATGAGGTATGATGTTATTAAGAGCTCTTTCTCTTACATATTTTGCAGCTGTTGGTTCAGCGTATGCATACAAACTGGCTGGCAACAATCGTTGTGTCATCGTTTACTTTGGTGACGGAGCTGCTAGTGAAGGAGACGCTCATGCTGCTTTCAATTTTGCAGCAACTTTAAGTTGTCCTGTTATATTTTTCTGGTAATTTATTTATTCATTTTATGTTGAAATATGTTTTAAATTGTTCTCGGACAATGTTGAGTTAAATTTTATTGTATCCTTTATCAAAGCGTTTTTTATTACTACTGATTGTACCTAGAGACATATCTTGTAACATTACGTTTGCTCACGAGCCGTTAAATCCTGCGTTAATCTACTCTGATATAAAACTATTCTTGGGTACATTTTATCGTAAAATTTTCGGAGCTTTAACTGTTAAATTATATTGTTGATTTAAAAATGTATCAAAATAAGTGGTTCACAGGAATCCATTCATGTAAGAGAGATAGTCCAGGTGAGAACAAACAAAATTTACAGGGATAAAGTCTTTATTGGGAATCGCTCATTTTTTACGTCATACACAAATGTGTTCAGGAGTTTTAATTTTTGGAAAAAAATTATTTGTTCCTCGACATCAATGTTATCCCCATCAAAATAGTCTGAATCAGTTATTACACTTTTATGCCAGCTTTTTTTTCCAATCCGTGAAAACACTTCTGGGACTTGATCTTCGAGATAGTTTTTAGATCTTTCAGTAATCTTGTCTTACTTGTAAATTGACAGCTTTTTTACACTCTTCGTATTTTTTGGGAACAAAAAGTCACACGAGAGCATGCCTGATAAATAAGGAGACTGTGGCATCATATTGTTGGTTTTAACCAAAAATTCATGAAGAAACAATGAAGCTGCTGAACATTAAATTTTTCAGTTACCGTTCAGAACATAGCTGTGCAGCGTAGAATGTGCTAGTGCACTTGCCATTCACAGAATCAGTCTCTCAATCACAAAACAACTTCTACATATTTTGCCTTTGTTTTTTTAGGACTAACCTACATTAAATGTTAATAGGTTATACTTTTCTCAAAACCCGCCAGGGGTGCCAACCTTTATAGGTTATATCTATAATAATTTTTATTGACATTTTATGCATTATTACTTTTTCTTGTCATATATGAATATATAGGGAAGGAAAGTATTGTTTTCATGGCGAGTTTTCACCCGATGTACACGTTTTTAGGTCCCCTGAACTCAAAAAACATTTTTTAGTGATTTGCCTGTGTGAGAGTGTACAAAATATCTCAAGAATGGCATATCATACGAAGTTGAAACTTAAGTTACGTACCACTAGGGAAACAAACACAAACATTTCATCATGATCGGTCAACCAGAAGTAGTAGTTTATTATTTGCATAATTTTTCACTTTTTTGTAATGTTCTTGAAAATGGCTCCTACGATTTTTATAAAAATCACCTCATTTACTACATTATTTATGCTCCACAAGACAAGTGCTTTAGTAGAAGAAAATGGTTTTCTTAAGATTAGGGTCATAATTTGTAATCTAGGGCAATAGTGTATACAATTAAAGTTGTAGAACATTTAAAAACCTACAACTTTTTTTTTCAAACATATTTTTTGTATTATCCTTAGTTTAGCGGCAATCAGTGATTTTCTGGGGTTTTTTCATCAAAATTTGTAAAAAATAGGATTTTTTTAAGATTGAGGCTTTAGTATCCATTTTACAAAAATGTATTTAATCAAAATTACTGGAAATTAAAAAATCTATAACCTTTATTTTAAGCCGAATTGAGGTTGTTTTTCATTTTGCATCATTCATTCTTAATTGAAATTATTTTACATTGTTTATTCATGATGTTATGTTAGGTGTAATAATTTTATGCAGAATTTCGCGGTTCACAATCATAACACGAGAAACAGAAATTGTTATTATGTGGCTAATCACTCCAGAAAATTGTTTGAACAAAAACCTACTTACGCAGGGAGAAAATTCGTGAATAAATTACCCAAATTTTTAAAATGTTGTGAGAATTTGCAGTCCTTTAAAAAGAATCTGAAAAATTACTTGATCGGTGAAACTTTTTGTAACGTACAAGAATTTCTTTCTTGATAGTAGTGATACATAGTGTGATTCTTATATGTATTTCAGGTGTTATAACTGACATGTCCTATACTCCTCCTGGAGTCTAGGGTGCAAAAAAAAAATTATTTAATACAGGATAATTTTGTTTCTTATCTATATTGGGAAGAGAAAGTCATATGTGTTCACATCAAATTTTTTAGATATTAATTTTTTTATCTGTTGTTAGGAGTTAAAGTTACAGAAAATCAATTTAATTTTCTTCTATTATAATGTGCAGTAGAAACAATGGTTTTGCGATTTCCACACCAGTTGACGAACAGTATCGTGGTGATGGCATAGCTGGTCGTGCTGCAGGTTACGGAATGGCTACAATAAGATTTGATGGTAACGATGTATTTGCCGTCTACAATGCTACGTCTCTGGCTAGAAATTACTGTGTCACCAATAATAAACCAATCATATTAGAAGCAATGACTTACAGGTAAAAATCTTTTCATTACCTTTTATATCATTACAATTTTTTGTGTAAAGATTATCATTTTGTAGCTCTTCAGCCAGGCGCGGATCCAGGGGGCGATCGCCCCCCCCCCCCCCAACTGACCAAGTGTTATACGAAAAAATGATTAACAATGACCGAGGAGAGATTAGTAGGACTGGCCCTACTCAACATCCACCGAGACATTCCTGTCAATGTTCCTAACGTCATCACACGATTTGCAAAGAGTGGCAATCACAGATTAGATTTTATTGCGTAAATAATAAGTTTGATTACCTCTAGTTGTACATGAACTGTAATACACGTTTTGTAAGCAACTTTATAACTTTGTTTCCTTTTTTCGTTCTCTTCAAAAATCTGAATCTGAGTATACATTTTTAAGTCACTACATATAGTCCAACATGGCTGGTGCCTGCTGAACATAGCAAAAGACTGGTACTTTTCAATTTTAATGTGCCTTAAGTATTATCAATCAATCTTCGAAAAATAGAGCTGTAAATGTTATTTTGAACTCAAAAATACAAAAATGTTCCAGGGGAGGACCCCGGACCCCCCTTTGGTTGGGGGGTGTACCCCCAAACCCCCCGTTCGCCCCCCCCCCAAGTCAAAGTCCTGGATCTGCGCCTGTCTTCAGCCCATGGCTTTCTACTTGATGCTCATTCTAGTGTTTTTGCAAATTGTCATTGCCATTCGTCCACCTTCTTCTTTGTATCCTTTCCTTCTTTACCCAGAGTCTTCCCTTCCATATTGCCTCACACTAGACTCCATCTCAGTGTTTCCAATCTCTTATCTTTAAGACTTTATGAAAGCCGATAATTTCTTTCCTGTTGATGAGAATATTCAGTTCTTTACTTTTTTGTGCTCTTTAAAAATCTCCTTTCTTTACTGGTTCAAAGATCCTCGTTAAAATCTTTCTTTCAATTCTTCCTTAAGTGTTAGCGTCTGTTTCTGATAAAAATTTAACATACGAGGGGGCCCATAAAAACCTTGGACTGAGAGTGTCCTGCCATTCGTTGACGTAGTAGAGAGTTCTCCCGCTAGATGGAGCTAGTAAAGATCTTTAACCTTTATCCTACGGACTGTTTCGTAATTCTGTGAAACAACAGACTAATAATAAGAGCCTTGCGAATAAATTCTTTTATCTTATTTACTAATGGATATAAAATTCTGAAAAAATTACAGTTCATTTATGAAATACGTACCGATTTTTTGAATATAAAATTTTGAAAATAACTTTACTATTGGCTTCGCTGTGGCTAGCGAAAAATTTTGCACGGTAATTTAAAGTACTTGGTGTACATTTTTTACCCTGAAGGGCTTAAAATTCAGTTTATCAAAAAATTTTATAGAATATATTTTGTAAAGAAGAATTTTCTTAAAAAATGGGTAATTTTCAATTCATTTTTCGAAAAATTTGTAAAGAGTTACAATTTTTTTAAATAGTACATGTTTTTACGGAAATGTCCTTCAAATTTATCATAACGATCTTGCGAATAATCTCTTTTAACTAATTTACTAATTTATAAAAATTCAATAAATATTATAAAGTAAAATAGTTAATAAAAAATAAATAGTAAAATATCTGTGATAAATGTAAAACGAAATGAGAGTAGGAATAAGACGTGTGTATTTAACGCGAAAGGTCACTACACTAACTTGTTGACAAAAACATATTCTTTCTGTAGTGATACACACGCCCCTCCTATTTTTTTAGCCTAATACTATGGGCAAAGCAGAATAGAATTAGTCCTACTCTATAAGTACAAGTTTTGATCATGTTGGTAAAAGGTCTAATAAACAAATGGTATTGCCTATAATAAGCCAATACAAATGTAACAAAAAACGTCCGTCTCTGTCTAAAACCCCTCGTAAAATAGTGAAATAGGATCGTCCTTCATATTCAAGGGTAAACTACGAACATATAATATTTATGCTTCACACACACACACACACACACAAAACACACGTGTATTTTACTTTGTGTGGGTGATAGAAACAATTCCCGTAGAACAACAGAAAAGCAACCTTATTACATGTTACCAACATTTTAAACTGAAATAAAAAATTTCCCTCTCATGATATTTTATTTCGGATTGCCTTATTACAAAGATTAGCTAATTCCCTGCCAGGAAAGTATAATATCTCTTGTTTTTAGGTTGACAGCAACTGCAGAGCGTCTATTTTAAAACTGCTGTACACATCTAATAGTGAAAACCGCTCAGATGGTCACCAGCAGTTTAAAGGTTAACAAACAACTGCCCGGCGTCAGTTCATAGATTAATGTTTGATCATAGTGTTGTGTTTCTCTTATAGTTATCTTGTTTCGTCAGTGACGTCGTTACGGCAGATTTAGAAGAACAGTGTGTTTGAAATTTTGTTTCCTGCTTGAAAAATTGACAACGGAAGCTTACCAAATGCTTTAACAGACTTTCAAGGAGGATGTTATGAGCCGCACACAAGTTTTCGAGTGGTTTGGGTGCTTTAAAAGTGGTGAGATGAGTGTTGAAGATTAGCTTGAGAAAATTAGTAAGAGAAACACATCACTATGATCCAACGTTAACCTACTAACTGACGCAGTCTGGGCAGTTGTTTTTTGAAAGTCTATACTAACCCTATCTAGCTGGAGAACTCTCTACTACATCTACGAATGGCAGCGTGCTCTCAGTCCAGTTATTTTTGGGTCGCCCCTTGTAATTTTGTAGTTATTTTTTATATATTTCTTGACATTTTTAATGATCAAGATTTCTAATGTATGACTGCAAGTTAAGTTGTCATTCACATGTTCTTATTTAAACACACCCTTCAGTGATTGATTATAAATAATGTTATATTGAATTAATTCTTGTTATTTCAGGGTAAGTCACCATAGTACTTCGGACGATAGTACAGCGTACAGATCGGCAGAAGAAGTTAAGCAATGGCAAGATTTTAATAATCCTGTTAAACGATTGAAGACGTACTTGTCTAATAGAGGTTGGTGGGATGATGAACAAGATAAAGAATGGCTGGATTCTGCTAAAAAACAGGTATTTATTTATAAATAATAATTACTTATTGTAAACACACATGCTTGATAAGAGATTTAAAAATTTCAGACCATGTATCCTTCAGTCAATTGTATAAACTCTTGTTAGTTATAGATACTGAAGTCACAAGATTGCCTTTGCGTATGTATGGGCTGTGAGGAAGGGAAGTGAAATATTTGCAGTACTGCCAACCTCAACAGTGAGACACTACTTGTACATTTCACTACCGTGCAGTTTCTACATACATTTTGTAAGCTGTGTTTTATTCCAAGGATATGTTTTACCAAGGAAATGTGCTTACCAAGGAGCTTGCATTTCATTTGCAGGAACAAGAGGTAGTCAGACTTATCTAAGTGTACCAGGTAAAAAATGTCAGAGCATTGTCTTTTCTCTTTAACACATGCAGTTGGCTACAACCTCATGGAGTAAAATTTATATTTGATGGTATATTTGTTACAGGTCATCAGAATCATCTATATTTACAATCTTCAAAATGTCATATTACAACTAATAGAAGTAAATTGCTTATGGATTCAGATTTAGAGTAACAAAATGAAAATAGTTCATGTAATCAATTGATATGTTTAGTAAATTAAAATCTAGATCAATCCAAGGGGTTAATTTCAAACAACACTATCTACAAAAACCTAATTTTTCAGGAGATCAATTACCATTTATTTACCATTTACCATTAAGAAGTAAATTCAACAAATTAAATTATACTAAATTTATAGTTTATTACATTTATAAATAACTGAGATATAGTTACTTGAGTCACAAGTTTGCCCTTGTTTGCAACGAGGGGTAAAGGGGGAGAAAGCAGTCGCGTGACTGCTTTAATTTCAGTACAACAAACATAACAACTTATACTATACCCAGAGCACAGTGTATACAGTATATCGCGGAACCTTTTGTAGGTAAACTGTACGAATATAACTGTTTGTTACCGTAAACACAAATGTTAGTTTCTGGAAAACATAGGTAGACTATTCACAGTGCTGAACGAAATCTAATATGCAGTGTAATAAAATGCTGTGAAGTTAAAGCTAACCAAAAATACCTTTCCCTGCCTCTTAACAAAAGCCATGAGAGAGTGGATAACTAGTTTCTCTTTCCACAATTCGAAAAATAAAGAAGGAAATTAAAGACATGAAGAAGCTATTCTTCAACAGTTTTTTTGACACCTGGTAAAAAAAGAAAATTGTTAGGTGATACTAGAGAAACGGATAGTAAAGACACCGATGACAGTGATAGTAAAGAAGGCGATTCATTCGTAGAAAATTTTGTTCCAATGGAATAAGGTAGCTGATAATTACAGTAAATCAAACATTTTTAGTCATGCAATTCAGCTATAGGCAATATTACATGTCACATTTTTTCTTACAAGGTTTATGAAGAAAACATTTTCTCGGAATAAACAACAGCTTACAAAATGTTTGTAGAAACTACACGGTAGTGAAATGTACGAGTAGTGTCTGACTGTTGAGGTTGGCAGCACTGTCGTATTTTCATTTCCCTTCCTCACAGCCCATCCATACACAAAAGGCAATCTCGTGACTTCAGTGTCTATAACAGGAAGAGAATCAAATTAGAAGTAGTTTTTTGCTCTCCTGAAAAATATTAAAGTATTGAGTTTTGTAGATTTTTGTAGGTAGTTGTAGGTTTTTGGTCATAGTGTTGTTTGGCATTAACCCCTTAAAACTGTCTTTACTATGCTTGATGATGTCCCATACATTGGAAAAATTCTGCCAGTGTTTAGAATGGTCTGTCCTGGAGCCGTATCAGCCATTAGTCGCTGAACTAAATCTTGTGTCGGTTCTTTTGAGGTTTTCTGGCTAGATGTTCCACATTTTGGCTTCTATATAGCTTTGCCTCTTTTCAGTTGTGCTATGAGTATGTACAGTGGTCACGTGTCATGTAGTCTAATCATGAACCTGCAGACCTGTCCTCAGCCCTTCTGGATCCATGATGTGGACATATGTGATGTCATTGTTAATTGCATACTATTTATTGGTAGCAATTTTTTTAAATTGTCATCTATCATTTTTGTTTGTCCATCCATCCTTCACACCCTGATGTCAGAAACTACTAGAGATAGCAACAAAAGGTTTTTGAAGTCATAATCTACACAAAAAGTTGGTGGGCCAGGATTGGGTTCGAAGTTCCGGTTTTGACCGGAAGTGACTCGAAACCGGAAGTCAAGAAATCAAAGTTGAAATATGGAAACAAAAATAGTGTCATTGATTCCTCTTAAAGAGTGTATAGAGAAATCAGTAATGGTTTTTGCCATAAGTCAAAGGTAAGCCTTTTTAAAAATTGCCACCAGCCATGAGACGCCTCAACTCATGACAAGAATTTTTCTTATTTGTAATGCTTTATTTCCTTATGTACAGGTTCTAAGTGCATTTGCTTCTGCTGAAAAGAAATTGAAACCTGAATGGCAAGAATTGTTTACTGATGTTTATTACGAAATGCCTGACCATATTTTGTAAGTTATAATAATACTGCAGTTTTTTTTTAATTTGATAGACTTTTTAGAATCAAAATAACATAAGTTTAAGATCGAAAAGTTCTGAAAAATGCGATTGTGTGTTGTTCTCTGAAATCTGACTGTTTGGTAGCCCTGAAAAAGGGCCATTTGGTTGTTGTTCTTGGGGGAGGGGGTAAGTAGATTTAGTGTTGTTGACCGTGTGGGCTGCTTCATCACCCAACAGAAACACCGTATTCTTTTCTTGTGGAATAAGTGATATGGTCTAGAGGTAAAGTCGTTGCCGCAAGTCAGCTGTTAACCAGCAGATTTTCGGAGACGAAGGTTCCTGGTTCAATTCCTAGTAAAGGTAGTTATTTTTATACAGATTTGAATGCTAGACTGTGGATACTGGTGTACTTTGATGGTTGGGGTTCAATTAACTATACTCTCTCAGGAATGGTCGGCCTGAGTCTGTACTAGACTACACCTCATTTACACGTCATACATATCATCCTCATTTCATTGGGTCATGGGGTTGCTTATTGTTCTGAATTTAACAGATTGCAACGTACACATATTAGGGATTAAAAAAAAGAAAAAAAAATTCCTAGTAAAGGTACACAGGTACTTTTATACAGATCTGAATACTATAATGCTTTTTTAATGGTTGATGAGCTCTGCTGTTCCGCATGTTTAGACCAATCAGAACGTTTGTCAGCGTTGTCAGATTGAACGAATGTTTCAACTTTACAAACATTTTGAGCGCATGTGTATAAGAGCCGCTGTAGTTCACTCCTGTCTTGCATCTCGTACTGAACACATTGATTATAGAGTGCGTTAACCTATAATACTTTATTATATAATCAACAGGTTGTATGTTTATAGGTTATAATTGTTATTGAAAGACCGAAAAAAAATGGCTGATGAAATATATAAGAGCTACGAGAGCAAGTATTGGCAACGTTGCTGGAAATTCAATGGCTAGCTATGAAGTGGGTTGGGGGCAATGCGTACGTTCATAGCTCATCAGCTTTGAAAAATAGTATAGACAGTGGTTACTGGTGTACATTGATGTTTGGGGTTCAATTAACCATACTCTCTCAGGAATGGTCGGCCTGGGTCTGTACATGACTACACCTCATTTACACATTAGACACATGATCCTCATCTCATTGGGTCATGGGGGTTGCTTATTTTTCTGAATTGAACAGATTGCAATGTACACACATTAAGGAATAAATAAAATAGATGTTATGTCAATTCTTCTTTAAATTTGTTCATGTACTTCTTTAACTTTATAACTTTATTCATTTAGTTACGGTTGGCGTAGTGGTTAGTGCAACTGGCTTCTATGCCAGGGTCCTGTGTTCAATTCCCAGTCAAATCTGGCATTTGTACATCACTCATCTTCATTTATCATCCTTTCACAGTCTGCATTAGCAGAAATTGCAAAACAGAAATAAAAACATGAAAACAATACTTTCCTTCCTATATATTCATGTAGGCAAGAGAAAGTAAAAAGTAAAACAGTGCCATCTGTATGATGAAATTTTATTGTTTAGCAACGATTATATATTTAGAAAATTTTCGTTGCTTAGTAACACATTACTGTTTGAGTTAAAAAAAAATTACTCAGTTGAAAAGGAAATTTTGAATTTTATGAAAGCTTAGTGTACTTATTCTGTTTGGTTTAAATGAAATGTTTCGTATAGTTGCAGAAAAGCTAAATCACTTTGAGGTTAGGTAACTACGAGGGGGTACCCAAAAGTATCCGGAATAGCTCTGCTGTGGGCGGAGCTTGTGCAGTACAAATTCCCGCCACTAGGCTGCTTGTAGCACTACTCATTGCCAGTTCAATGCCATTTTGTTCGTTGATCTAGCTTGTTCTGTTCTCGTGCAGTGATTGTTCTCGCTAGTGCTGTTTTGTGCTCGTGTCGTTTTTCATGATGGCAAGTTTTAATGAACAACGTGCGGCTGTGAAATTTTGCTTCTTGCTCGGTAAAAACGCCGCGGAAACAGTTGTAATGTTGAACACAGCTTACAAAGACGACGCTATTGGAAAAACCCAAGTGTACGAGTGGTTTTTGCGCTTTAAAAATGGCGACATGTCGATTGAGAACAAACCTCGTTCTGGACGACCGTCGACTTCCCGAACAGACGAAAATGTTGTGAAAGTGAAAGAAATTGTACGAACAGACCGACGACAGACCATTGACCAAATATCACAGGTTAGTGGGTTATCTTGGAGCTCAGTCCAACGCATTTTAACAGAAGACTTGACAATGAAAAGAGTCGCTGCCAAGTTTGTGCCTCGGGTTCTGACAGACACTCAAATTTGATTTGAAACAACAGCTTGAAACTGATCCAGATTTCATGTCAAAGATCATTACGGGTGACGAGTCTTGGTGCTATGGGTACAACCCAGAAACCAAACAACAATCCAGTCAATGGAAGACTTCATTATCACCCCGACCAAAAAAAAGTCGTCAAGTCAGATCGAACATCAAAACAATGCTGATTTGTTTTTTTGATGTGAGGGGAATTGTCCATTCAGAGTTCGTTCCACCAGGCCAGACGGTAAATCAAGCTTTTTATCTTGAAGTGTTAAGAAGACTACGAAACAGCATTCGTCGTAAAAGACCTAATTTGTGGCAGACAGGGGACTGGTTTTTCCACCACGACAACGCGCCTGCACACACGGCAATCTCGGTTACCCAGTTTTTGGCGAAAAACGGCATGGTTTTGCTACCACACGCACCGTACTCACCCGATCTGGCTCCGTGTGATTTTTTCTTGTTCCCACGCATGAAAAGGGGCATGAAAGGTCTCCGATTTAACAACGTTGATGATGTCAAGAAAAAAACGACGGATGAGCTGGCAGCCATCACTGAAGAGGAGTACAAAAAATGTTTTGAACAGTGGAAGCACCGGTGGGACAAATGTATTAGTTGTAATGGAGAGTATTTTGAAGGGGATAAGGTTCTTTTGTAAAAAAATTAAAAATAAATAGTTTTAAAAAATAATTCCGGTTTCTTTTGGGCACCCCCTCGTAAATAGTTATTGTGATTGGTTAAAGAGCCCTCTGGTACATATTTTGAAAATTTTATTTCACTTGTGAATTAATTCTTATTTTGTTTTTTCATTTCAGAAAACAGATGAAGTATATGGAAAAGCATGTTGAAATGTATAAAGAACATTATCCGTTAAGTAATTTTAAGTAATTATTAATTTATATTCAAGAAAAATAGTTTTTATATATTCCATGAGGTAACTAATGGTCTGAATTTTGATACATGAAATATGTTTTTATTTATTTTTATGTTTATAAAACATAAGTCTAGTCTATGTAATAAAATTTTAACAATCAGTTATTGATTTAATAGATTAATTGCGTTTTGTCAATCTGTTAATCTGTAATGTAATTAAATAAGCATTTTGTTTGATTATTGTAAGTTATTAGTTAGCATTGTAGCAGCAGAATCCATATTAATGGTTTTTTTTTATGTATGTACAAAAAAACTTTTTATTTTTACATTATACCGCTTATTACACTTTGTTTCTTACAAGCGGTGCGTACCGCTTCTTCAGTTTTGATTCAAACCATTGACAAAGGAAGATGCAATCTTCATAAACAATTTCTAGAAGCTATTACAGTCGAACTTCTGTACAACGAACTTCCAAGTAACAAAATTTTCTTTATAACGAATTCTTTCTGAACACCTTACAGTTTAAGGAATAATGCATGCAAAATTGCCTCCATTTAACAAAATCTGACTTCCCAACAACGAAGTGGAAAAAAAATATTTAAAGAAATTCTTTGTTATAATTCTATGGCAAATGGAATGTTTGTAGACTAGCTAAAGTAGTGATGAGTAACATCTGGTTGTTTTGTCTACAGTAACCTAGGGTGGGGTCATATGCATTCCTTTGCTACCCCCTTCTGGCCAATCATAGAGGTACAGTACACGTGTTTCCAAGAATTTAAAGCTGTTCACACTCCTGCCTTTTGTACGTACACAATACACAGTCAGTTGTTCGGTATCATTCGTATTGTTCACAGGTGTTTTCTAGTCTTTAAATAGTTCTACTGTCGTGCTCATACATTTCGTAGAATGTTGAAAAGAAAGTGTCTGAGTGTTTCGGATAAAGTGTTGGTAATTCAAGAAGTAGATAGGGGTTTAAAGAAGAAAGACGTAGCTAAAAAATTCGGCATTCCGCAAAGTTCACTGTCAACTATTCTTAAAAATCGCGAGTCTATACTTAAACAAAGCAAAGACTATGACTTAAACAGAAAGAAAATGAAAATGTGCGTTTATGATGACATTGATGAAGCGGTCATGAAGTGGATAACAGTTATGAGGGGAAAATGCCTTCCTTTATCGGGACCAATAATTAAGGAAAAAAGCTCTGGAGTTTGCGACTGCATTGGGCCACCATGATTTTCAAGCAAGCAACGGCTGGATTGACAAATTTAAAAGAAGACAAAACATAATTGAAAAAGTAATTTCAGGAGAAAGTGCAAGTGTTAACTCAACAGATTGTGAATTCTGGAAGCAGACAGTATTAAAAAACATTTTAGACGAGTTTGCCCAGAAAGACATTTTCAATGCAGATGAAACCGGGTTATTTTTTAAATGTTTGCCAAACAAAACTTTAACTTTTAAAAACGATCCTTGCTTTGGTGGTAAACAAAGAATAACAGTGTTAGTGGCTGCAAACATGTTAGGCAGTGAGAAACTTAAATTGCTTGTTATAGGTAAAAGTAAATCTCCCCGATGTTTTCGAAATACCAAGTCTCTGGAGGTTGATTACACTTTTAACAAGAAGGCATAAATGACGAATGCAATTTTTACTGAATGGGTGACCAAACTGGATAAGCAGATGGGTAAACAAAAACGAAAAATTGCACTTTTTGTTGACAATTGCTCATCCTCATGACATCAATTCAAAATTAGATAATGTAAAAGTTGTATTTTTTCCACCGAATGTCACTTCAGTTCTCCAGCCCATGGATCAGGGAGTGATAAAGACGCTTAAGCTGCATTATCGGAAGAGAATTTTTAAGAAAATTGTTTCTACTGTTGAAAAGAATGAGTCTGTACCCGCTAATATTGTGGATCTCAGAGAATGCATTTCTGAACTAGCAAAAGTCTGGACAAACGATGTACGAGATACAACTGTCAAAAATTGTTTCTCAAAAGCTGGTTTCAACTCGGTCACAACAGAATCCGATATTGAAGACGACATTGCACTAAGTGAACTGAAAAATCAATGGGATTTCCTTCAGCATTCTGGACATGTCACTGACAAAGCGATATTTGAAGACTTTTTAAATGTTGATGATCACATCGCTGTAGCCGATTTTCCAGATGACGATGATATTCTACAAAGCGTGAAGCCTATCGAGAGCTTAGAAGAACAAGAGGAGGAGGAGGACGACGACGACGGCGATGAGTGCGGCGGCAATCACCAGGATACGAACCCAACCGACGACGAAATTTTAAAGTCATTTAAAACCATCAGAAGAGGACTGCAACTTAAAGATAATGTGCCAGACAGTATTTTTGGATGCCTGAATAAATGTGAAACTTTTATTGAACAAGATGTTTTATTCAAGTGTAAAGTTCAGAAAAAATTACACATTTTTTTAAGTGAAATTGTATCAGTGTACAGTAATTAGCTACAGTTTTCCTTTGTTGTAATAGTAAACATTGACTAATTTTGGACCTTTGTAAAATCGTATAGTGTAAAATCCTTTATAAGTCAAAAAATTAATAAGTAATTAATAATTTAGTTCTGAGTTTTAAATACATACGTACATACTACATATAATAACAGTTCATAATGTGTTCGTTATTTAACTTGTGTTCATTCATCTGACATGGTGCTGCATTTCTTCCTGCAGATGCGAAGAAGGTAAGGAATATTGTACATTACCCACGAAAATACTGTAGTAATGTATTTGTAAAAAAATTAAATGCGGCCGTAACTTAACTTCCCAATAACGAATACTTCCAAATAACGAATTTTTCGTCTGGATTATGAATTTCGTTATACAGAAGTTTGACTGTATTATTACCTGAAGAATTATTTCGCGGTGCGCACCGCAAAAGTGCTTATAAGAAATAAAGTATAAGGTAAATATAAATTTTTTTTTATGTGGCGTTATGCCATAATCCTCACAACTCTTTTATACTGTTGACAAAGTGAAAATTTCCATGATTATCGCCAACATTTGAAATGGATAGGTACCTTAAGAAGAATCATTCAAATTTCAGCGATAAATTCATGAACATGAACCACACCTTTAGTAATTTTTATTCTAATTTCTAATTTTTTTTAATTTTATTCAAAGATTGTAAATCTTTGAAATATTCTGATTAGTAAACAAGAATTGGAGCTTGATTAAAATCTGATTTTTTGAATCTCTGAGTAGGCATACACAATATTAACAATTAGTAAATTAATTTATTTTTGAAATTATACTAATATTTAGTGTGGAAATTAATTAAGGTATGGTAGATCTTTATTAAATCGTACAGAATTATAAGTTTGTGCAATCAATTGTAATTTCACATTTTGGAGTGCGAGTTGTATATTATGTTTCGTTTAACTGTGGAACTGGTGAAAGACTTTAAATCTTTAAATCTGTGTTCAGTGGTTTGTTATTCCTCAGACAATGTTCTGTTTTGCTATTGTATATCAGGTAATAAGTTATATATTTATAATTTCAGGCTGTAATTATTTTTGTTAGTTTCCTAGTTCTATTTTTGGTGATAGTTTTAATAATTTTTACTGGTTAAAACGTTTTGAAGCAGTCTCAGTTGGTAGAGCGTCTTTTATTTACTTTAGACAACATCACAATCATTACTTATAACGGTAGCCTTGAATAAACGCAATATATTTAAACACAATATTTATTTACATATATCTCAGATGAGTGTTCCTTCATTAATGATATCCATATATCTATCAGCTGGTTTTTTTGTTTTTCTTTAGATTTATTTAATATAGGTGACTTTTAAAATAAAATTTAATAATTGACTATTTAAAATTTGTTTAAGATAATAAGAAATTTATTTTTATTATTTATAAAACTTTTTAGATAAAAATTTATGTATTTAAGGATTATATGAAACATTTAAAAATGTAGCATGCACTATATTTCCTATCATCACATTATAATATGCTACAGTTTATACTAGTCAAATAAGATTTCAAATAAATGCTGCTAATGCATTTACAAATAAATGTAGTTTTCATGCTATTAATTAAAAATATTAATACACCTAATCTTATAAAATACTCTTAGTAACAGGTAATACTCTTAATGGTTAGCGCAACTGGCTTCTATGCTGGGGTCCTGGGTTCGTTTCCTGATCAGGTCTGGTAATTTTTCATCACTCATCTTCATCTATCATCAATCTCTCAATCTGCATTAGCAGAAATTGCAAAACAGACATACAAAAGAAAAGGTTAGTAATGGGTGTTTTAAAAAGGATGCAACCGTAACATTAAGAAGGCAGTAGTAACACATAGGTGCTATTTTAGTGTACATTTGTCTCTATTGTGCCAACGATGTTGTTTTCCAAAGACGACTGTTGGTTTCGTTCTCTTGTCAGTGAATATGGTATTGAGGTGTTTCAGTTGGATGGCTATGTTAAGTCAAAACTGCCAAATATGGAACATTGGGAATTGAACTCTGGACCTCCATGTTGTAGGCTATAGTCCATCTACTGTAAGAGTACTCCACGCGAGGCAAGTGCCTATAGGTTGTAAACGAAAGTTTTACACTAGTTGGCGCGCATCTACCTCTCCACCTGACAATTATCTTGCACTACATTCAATTATAAAAATATCTACATCCAACTAAAATAAACATTATCCTGTAAGCGTTTTCAATTATATATTCAGATTACTTGTTATTATTCTAGTTTCATAAAGCGACAACTTAATTAATTTTTTTCTACTTTTTAATGTTTACCGCTTTTATGTTTCAAAAACTCAACACATCCACTATCACGCATGTTAACAAAACGCAGCTTACTAAACTTTTCAACATCAGTCTATGAAGAAAATCGAAACAAACCGATACAATACCAAAAGATAACTGATGAAACAAAAAATGAGTTAAACATGGGCAAGTGCAAACAGTTGTATTAAACTAGTCAGACATTAATTTTAATGATATGAAATAAACAATCCGAAATTGTAAACAATGAATCACTGGAATTGTTTACTCTCCTATTATAATTCAAGAGAATTAGTCTTGTTACGTGTGACCAAAAATAAAACCTGAGTGTAATAAAAACCTACTAATCATAAATAATAATAGTAAATAATGTAACGAAAAATAACAATGTAAGAGTAACAATAGTAAAACTTTTAGTTATTAATGGTAGGTAAACTAATGTTAGATTTATAAAACATTTTCTAAAAAATGAATTGCACATGTTTTTATTATATTGAGGTTAGAACGAATTAGTGTTGTACGGAATTTTGTTTTTGATCATACTGTGCGTATTTTTAATTAATACGCATGCTCACTTGTATTGATGGTTGCCTACGTTGGAGTACTCTTAGCATAGACAGACTCTAGTGCATTAACCGCATAGTATTTTTAAATTTGTAATAATTTAGTTGTTACATACTTTTAATATATATGGTGGTAACAGGGGTAGATTGTTTTTATGATCAGACTAAAAATTTTTGTAAATTTAAAATATGAAATTTTTTTGTAAAGTTATGTTTAGTTGTTTGTCACATTCGTGCCTTTTTAAATGGTGTTACCTTGTAATATCTAGTTCAAAATATTTTTATAAAATTTTAAATGTGTATTGTGATAATTGTTGTAAAATTAAATATATTTTTATAATGTTGTTGGTTTTAAAATAAATTTGTTGTTTTTCATCTTTGTGTTTTTATTTTACTTCTTATTGATTTTTTTAATAGAAAGAATAGCTTGTAACATAGCATTCAGTTTTTTTCTGAAAAGTTCCAGAAAACAAATATTACAATTTTGTGCCAGGTATCTTTCTAAAAATATGTTCTGGGTAGAACTAACTAACTTAAGATGAGGAAAAAGTTGTCCTCTTTACCAAATTTATTGAAAATATTACAAATACCTGTAATACATTTGTTACATTTCTAGATTAAGTTCATTCATTTTAATGTGTTTAAAACTACAAAATATTTTTAAAATCTGTTGTTAGCACTCACATGACTTAGTATCTTACCAATTTAAATAATAATATAACCTATATTTAAATATAAGTTATGTAAAATTTACAACATACCATAATTTTAATCTCAAGTGAATGACGCTAATGAAAATCAACCTTTGTTTGACATTTTGATGAGAAAAATACACAAAATGACCAATTCACACAGCCTCTAATCTCTGTTGAATCTCTGAATAGGAAGGAAAGTACTGTTTTCATGTCGATTTTTCGAAATAGAGTTTTCACCGGATCTACAAGTTTTCAGACCCCCTGAACCCAAAAAACATTTTTTTTAGCGATTGGTCTGTGTGTGTGTATACAAAATATCTCAAGAACAGAACATTGTACGAACTTGAAACTTAAGTTACATACCACTACCAGACCCGACATGAACATTTTCATCAAAATTGGTCAAGCCTAGTTTAGCGTGAAATGATTTTCCGTATTTTTAAGCCACACTGAGGTAAGAATTTCATTTTGCGTCTTTCACTCATGATTAAAATTAGGTTATGTTTGTTGAGGTTAGTTTTTTGTTTATTCCTAATGTTTTATTACTAATGTTTGGTATATTGTTAATTATTTCCATTGGCAAGAGAAGTTGTGTGAGTGTTTCACACCAGATTTTTTAATTTTCTATAAATACAGTTGCATGCACTTTGTTGTAAAATCGTAGGCATTAAGGTTGTTATCTTAAAAAATCTCATTTTTTATATATTTCAATAAGAAAAAACAAAAATCACTAATTAAAAGCGCGCTGTAGAAAAAATGCATGAAATAAGTTTTAGGTTTTTTAATTTTCTATTGCTATGAATTTGCATAAGGGCGCAATATTAAAAACCATGAATAAGAACACAACCCCTCCTTTATGATTTTCAGACATGGTGCTAACACCATCGTGTAGTGCACAAACAATTTAGTTAATGAGAAAATTTTTAAAAAAATCAATAATAACTGTTTTTGAGGAAATTGCATGAATAAACTACTTCTTCTGGTTGAAAGACTGATGAAAATTTTCTATCAGGTCTCAAGGTACCTAATTTATGTAACAAGTTTCAACTTTGTACTATTTTTTATTTTAAGAGATACTTTGTTCACACACAGACCAATCAGTAAAAGATTTTTGGGCCCAGAAAGCCTGAAACATGTATTTCTGGTGAAAACTTGATTAAAAAAAATTAATATGACATAATAACAATACTATTACATACATATTTCATATGGGGCAAGAGAAAGTAAAAATATATTAAAGCTGTCGAACTAATACTAATGTCGAATCAATTATGTTAATCAGAAAATTATGACTGCAGTAGTAATGTCCCCCAACTCTTTATTTAGAAAAATGTTTCTAAATTAAAACTAAAGAATTTTTGAAAAAAATATTCATAAAAGAACGAAAGAATAGTTTTGCAATGTCTCATAAATGCAGTAGATTATACATTATGTAATAGCCCTATTATATTAATGTAAAACTTGATAGGCTACTAAATTAAATTAATTTATTAATTAATACTCTATATTTAATTCAGGTCAGGTTATATTAAAAACACAGTAGACCAATTTGCTGAAGCTTTTGAGGAGAGGTAATTTGGAAACCACAGTGGGTTTAAAGAAAACTAAGTAGGCTACTTGTGTTATATTTTTAGAAATGTCATTTTAAGGGGCCTTTTACATGGCCAGTTCAGTTCTCATCAGTTTGTTTCAGTTAAGTTAACAGAAATTAGCTTCTCATTTGAGTGATGGACAACAAACTTATTGCAATTGGGCCGTCATTAGCATTAACAAACCAAAGGAGATAGAGATCAAATTGGAGTAAAAGATACCTTATTTAGCTAAGTAAAAGGTTTTTAACGCCGCATGTAAAACCATTGCGATGTATGGGGCTGAAGTTTGAAAGTTTGAGGCTTTAAAAGCACAGAAGACCTAGAAAATTTGCAAAGGTTCTTTTTGAAGCGAGTACTTGCGTTGCTTCTTATTTCATCTAATTACATCCTGTATTTGTGCAATCTTCAATTTCAACTTCAGTTTTTGCAATCATTAACGATTCACTTCAGATACATTCATAAGATACTTATTATGACAGATTGTAAATTACGTAATCAGCTGGTTAAAAAAAGTTATTGAAAATCAAATAGGTTAGGTTAAGGAATTAAAAGGATTATTTGATAATTAATTATGGGAGTTATTTAGAATGGAATATGATAAGCTGTGGAAGAGGAATTTCACAAAATATATTACAAATAAGATATTAGTTTGCAGAACCAGTACATACAGAATGTTCACCCAAGGAATTTTATGTTAATTTTTAGAGCGGAACAAAAAAGACAATCCCGGTCTCATTTTTGCAAGCACCATTTTTCGTATTTGATGGATTGTGCTCATTATAGGTACCTAATTAACAATATATTTGAATGTATTGTAGTAACTTGATTCCTTATTCCACAGAAATGGAAAACTGTGATATAATTAAATGAAATTGTTCGCAAATTCATTATTTGACTTCAGGTATGGGAAAAGTTACGATAGAAATAAGAAATGAACTGAAGCTTCTGTAAACACGGCTGTTTGGACTGAACTGATAACGGACAACTGACAAGTGGCTTGATGGTTTTCCTATCAAGCCAGCTTTCAGTTTCAGTTCAAACATTCAGTTTTGATGTTTACACATCAGTTTTAACTAACACTTTCTCTGAAACTAATATGAAACTGAACTGACCGTGTAAAAAGGGGCTATGATAATGATTGTCAGGAAATGTGTTTAGTTTTATTAAGTACTGCAAATTCTGTGGAAGTGATTAAATTGCAGGCATCTTAAGAAAACAAATAAATAAAAATAAAATTCATAGGAACACTACGAATTTTTATTTATTTATTTGGTACATTACACTGAAATGCTCTTTCTTCCTTAAAATTTGTTTTTTTAAATTAATGTTAAAATTTAATTGTGCCGCCACGTTGAAACAGGATGACCGGTCAATTGCCGGTGTAACATAATAGTCATTGCTGTGGCAACGATCATGTTCCATAGTTTCGTGCAAAGTACACGTATTTGCATTAACACGAAACTAGGCTACTTATCAATTTGATCCAATAATTGATCAATCTTTAAATTTATTCTGTATTGTTAAGACTCACACTTTCGATGGTACGCCTGGTAGTGTAAGTATATTAGCGATAAAATTGTGTATGTAATTTTCCCGTATAATAATAGAACGCTGCATAATTTTTTATTGATGTATCGTCTCGGAAGGTTTAAAGAGATAGTAAAGCCAAACTCCGAGAAATGCACATGCACAATGAATATTTCTCTTGGAAAATATGTTATAGGACATTTCTACAAAAGGGCTTCGTAATAGCCCTTAAATTAAGTTCTTAAAACGTCAAATATAAACATAAATTTTTTTATTAAAATGCATTAATTCAACGTACTAGGTTTATGTTTTATATTTATATTATGTTTTGTGCACCATTAGACTGCTTTTAGGAATTTTGACAGTACATTATTTATTACAATAGAACAGCTGGTCTCATCTTTTCAAATTCAGTTGTTGGTCACACTGTTTGGTGTAAGTTAATAGATGGATGTTTGTGTTGTTTCCGTTACCGCTAATTTGTATTCAGAGCTTTTTTTAATTTATGTTTTGGCTTTAATGTGATTACACTACAAAATTTAAGTTCCTTCTTACAAATTGTTAATACTAAATGTGTGTTTATTATAATTACTTTGTTGTTAACGTATGCATAATTTTTATTATAAGTTTAGCTTCATTGGGAAATATATACGATTATGTGATTTCATCAGCTATTATTTTGACTGCTGTCTTAGGTGACACTATATTAAAAGTATGCGAAAGTGATTTATCTCGTGCTTTTGTTGACAGCAGTACCCATGGCATACTTGGACTTTTGTCATGGGCTGCTGTTACTTTACACATAGGAAATCGTTACAGTAGATATGAAATAATTTGTTGTGGCATTTTATCTTCGTTTATTGACGTAGATCATTTTGTTGCAGCGAGATCTGTTAAGCTAATCGTAAGTAAATACTATTTTCTGTAGCTCACCTTTAGTTTAAACAATAAAATTTAGTCAGTTTTATAAAGACTGAAGTAACAGTTTATGATAGATTGTCACGCTTTCCTTGGGTTTAGGGTTTGTGTTGATAGTAATATTTCTGATTGTATACTATTTTGATACTGTATGCATTTTCATTTAGTACCTTGAAGTATGAAATAAGTTTACGATGTTGTAGACCTAACCTTAAAGTACTAATAAGTTTGTACATTCAGAAATTTGATAGGTTTGTTCGGTCCTTGGTCAGAAGGTACCTGAGAAATATATTGTATTGGTTTGGTGAATGTAATGTAACATGAGATCTCTACATGTGGCTCTTGCTATTTGAAATTTTGTGAAAAAGAGATTGAATATATATCCACATGGATCATAGTATGCATTTATAGAAAAACATAAACTTTTGTTTGCTTTAAGCAAATGCAATAAGCTTTTCATTGGAAATATACTCTTCAGCATTTAACAACTCTGTAACGTCTTTACAAACTTCCAAGTTAAGACTACTGGCTATCTCTACAATTTCTCTCGTTGCATTTAACACGGGGATGTCAGTTATTTCTTTGTCGTTATAATCTTCTTCTTCTACCTCAATCGTAAGATTGGTTGGCAGCCCTCCATCCAGCTCTGTCCATTGCCACCCTCTTCCACTGCGCATAACTCTCAGCACCCAGATCTTTTGTAATTTGGTTTAGATACTGTAGCCGGGGCCTTCCACGACCCCTTTGTCCATTAACTGTACCTTCAAGAATGCTTAACGTAAATTCGTTGTGTCTTATTATGTGTCCAATATAAGAATGTCGTCTGCCCCCGAGAAGCTTCAAAAGAGATCTACTTTCCTCTGCCCTTTGTAAAACCTCTACATTCGTGATCCTGTCAGTCCATTTTATCTTGAGCATTCTCCTCCAGCACCACACCTCAAATGCATTCAAAGCCTTTTCCTCGACCTTCCCAATAGTCCACGTTTCTGACCCATAGAGTGCTATACTCCAAATGCAACTCTTTATTAGTCGCTTTCTTATTTCCAACTTTAGACTATTTGAGGAAAGCAGCTGCCGTTTACTAATAAACATAGCTTTAGCTTCTCTAATACGCCTTTTAATATCCATTTTATCCTTCCCATCTTCCGATATTATGCTTCCAAGATATTTATACATTTTAACTTGCTTTAGGGCGGTGTTATCTAATTTAATGGACACATTCTCTGGAACTTTTGAGCAGACCATAACTTCTGTCTTTACCTTATTGATCTCCATATCATATTTATTTCTCAGTATTTCATGCAAGGTGTTTAGTGCTCTTTCTATACTTGGTTTATCATCTGCCACTATTGCTATATCATCTGCAAAACGAAGCATCTGGATCCTTACCCCATTTATCTTGATGCCAGTGCAAAACTCTTTGCATTCATTGATAGCTTGCTCTATGTCGTTATAATAGTGAGGACAAATTTTTTTCCATCCATCTAGAATATTTTTTGGAAACTTCCATCCATGGCGCTGAATAACTTTTGATAACTATCGTGTAAGTAATACACTTTAAAACATGCGAGGACAGATTGATCCATAGGCTGGAGTAATGATGACGTATTTGGTGGCATAAAAATGACTTACATTTGAATTTTTACCTTCCAGACCTACGGCAGTGTGACTTTTGACATTGTCAATTAATAATATTGCTTTGAATGGCAAGTTATTGTCGACCTTTCTGTACGGAACCTTTTTTATATGGTCGGTCACTATACTAAGTCGTAAATCGGGGGTCTACTGTATTGCATTTTTAGGTGCATCTTAGAATCGAGGAAATACGGTACAATACACATAACTATGTTCATGTTGTAAAGCAAAGTTTGTAATGCGTGGTGAAAAAATTTCAAGTTCGTATAGGTGGGTCGAGTTCTCGTTTGTGTATCCCTTCCACTACCTCCTATGTACTCATAGTGCTCCCATTACGCTCTTTGCAGTGTTACAAGAAGTACACTATTTTTATGTGTTAGATTAAATAAAAGTAGTTTATTCACTGTACTTTTCCATTTACTTTATTCATTATTTATTGTAGTTATTTAATGCAGTTGGATAATATATTATGTATTAATATAAATAAAGTATAGATAGAATTGTAATGTATTTATATAAAAACTGTATTTACATATAAAATATAATGTAATTTACATCTTGTTTTAATTTTCATATGAAATATAAACTTTACAGGTAACAAAACATACGTTCAGTAGTCCTTTACAATCAAATACGATAAGCAAATTTATTAAACACGAAAACAGAACAGTTTGAAATTTTTTGTTTTTTAATCTGAATTTTTTTAGAATGCATACGTCGCAAACATAATAAATTTATCACTTGATGTGTGTTAGATATTATAGGCGGAGTACATTTTTTGAGAGTAAAGAGTGAAGTAAACTTTAAGGCAATAGGAGTAGTAAGAGAGGAAAAATTACTCGACTGGTGGGATTGGCGAGGTGAGGAAGTGAAGAAGTACTCAGCAAACTCCCACCCGCCTAAATTTATCGTGCTTATTATAGCGAGATACAACTATATAATCAATAAATTATCCTCCCTTACTAGGCGCTAGTAAAATTACGCATGTTCAAAGTCACTAGCGCGCTAGTGAATACGAGCGCTTTAATCCAACTAGCAGCTAGTTGTTCATTCCCAACACACTATTTTGCTAGCAGCTAGTATTAGCATAGTGGGAATAGGACTAGGTCCTTTTCCGTTATTTTACATCATCAAAATATCGTGTGAATCCACTTTTATTGTTCAACCCAGCAATCGCCAGCGTGTGCTCTGTACTGTTCGACGAGCAGTCACCTGTCCTTTTATATCAATTGCTTTCATTTTATTTAACTGTATGTTATTATTTAAATGTAACTGTAAATAAATAGAACGATGGTTCGATAATACAACTTTGTATTAGCGAGAAATGAGTCGCTTCTTAGAGGTTTACTAATTCTGCAGATTCCTTTATTACACACCCAACGATCCTGGCCAGTGGTGTTCAGTATCATATCATGTCCATTTAAACAAATGCATGGATTATGCAACATTCGTTTGTCTTGATGGAAACATATAGCTCTTTCCTTATAATAGAAATAATAGGAGCCAATTCCAAAAGATTCATTATGTATTGAACAGAACATGTGCGAAGCAAACAACCAACTAATGTCTATTAATAAATATTCAAACAATATCTACAATTAATTATAGTGAGTGGGAGCCATCAGTAATAATAGTAATAGTGATGTGACGCTCGTGAGAGAGTCGCACAAAAGAGCTAGCTCTTTTAACTGAGCGGTGAGCTACCACCTCTTTTATTTAGAACGACCAGCACACGGAGTGTTTCTCCCCACGCAGCACGCTCTCCGCACAGAGCTGACTTGTACATCCCCTCCATGACTAAACCACTTTTCTCTAGTTGCATCATAGCAAGGGCTACCTAAACGCTGAATGGAAAGTATAGATGTCGTATCAAACTGCCTCTGTTTGTGAGGGTGCAGGAGATGGGTGTGGAGAGGGGGTCATTATTCTTTCATACTATACTACAACAACCCTGAGACAAGTGGTTGTAAAATACCATTGTACTCTACTGTAACAATTTTACTACGTGCGTACAAAACAAAGATAGACACATGACAAAAATTTGTTTGTGGAAAGGGATGCATGAACGTTCAGGTTGACGCACGCGCAAACACAATGTTCTGTGTGCGAAGGAGTTCACGAGCGAAAGTCACCCTCGGCTTGACTCACTGTCTGTTTATTCATATAACTCAGCTGAGTGCTGTAGGTATTAGAATCTACTAGCTCACTTCCACAGTTCACCCCACCTCATCGTTCGTACGGCACGCTCTGTGCCATTCACTCAAGTGTGCGGAGCGGGATGTGCTAGCTCACCTATTTTACTGTGCCGTCCCATGACTAAATAGTAAAGATGCGTTTACACAAGACGACTTTAAGGTTACAGATGATGTGATATGAAATAATGGAATAGATCCTAGGACTAGAGTAAACTAAATAAAAAATTCATTCATAGTTATTAATGTGTCAGTTAAGGTTCTGTGTATAAATCTAATAATAATCATAATTTACGTTATTGTTTGTTAATCTATTAAATTTTTTGTTCTGTTTTTTTTTTCAGAATGCGATGAATCTTCATAGAAAT
This sequence comes from Catonia carolina, assembly GCA_035578175.1. NCBI lineage: Eukaryota > Metazoa > Arthropoda > Insecta > Hemiptera > Achilidae > Catonia > Catonia carolina. The sequence continues at coordinate 26,466,728 of JAQMRL010000010.1, read as the reverse complement.
CGTCCATTTTTTCATTGTAGTACAATACCATTAATATTAGCCCTATTAAATATATTTATTTTTAACAATATTAGATCAAATCTTTTATTCGTCCGTTACGTCTGGTTATTATTTGTAGCATTCTCATCGCACCAAATTAGAGACGCCAATCGAAGAGGATTATGGTTCTATCCTTTTGGTTCAACACCTCCGCTCTCGGATATTAGTTATATTTTACTTACGTTAATATTACCGTACCTAATTATTTTTTTTTTTAGTAGTTATTGGCATAATTTTATTAATTTTAAAACGATTAGTAACATGATTGCTAATTTATCATTGAAAAATATTGCTACTTCTGATAAACAAATGTATACATCTGTGGTCAACATTGTATAATTAACTAGAAGGTAAGCATACATAACTTTTATCAATTTTTTAGATTGTAAGTTTAATAATTTAATGGTATGTCATTGGGAGTCATTCTGAATAAAACAATACAGTAATCTTTTGCTATTTGGGAGGGGTTATGTTCCATGAACTCACCGTGAATAGTAAAACCAAATCTATATGGGAATAGAGGGTTTAGTTGTCAAATAAAAAAAATAAAATTCATTTTTACTTTCTCTTGCCGACATGAATGTACAGGAAGGAAAGTATTGTTTTCATGTGGATTTTTCAAAATCAAGTTTTCACCAGATCTATACGTTTTCAGACCCCCCTGAACCCAAAAAACATGTTTTAGTGATTGGTCTGTGTGTGTGTGTGTGAACAGAATATCTCAAGAACGGACATCGTACGAACTTGAAACTTAAGTTAGATATTACTGGACCCAACACGAATATTTTCATTAAAATCGATCAACTGGAAGTAGTAGTTTATTCGTAGTACCTAGTTTATTTTTCACTTTTTTTGCGATTTTCTCAAAAACGGCTTCTACAATTTTTTTAAAAATCGCTTCATTTACTAATTTTTTTATGCTTTACATGATAGGGTAGGCGCCATGTGTACTGAAATTCTTCAAGAGGTTGTTTTCACGTAAAGTAATTGTTTTATAAGATTGCGGCTTTAATATGCATTTTGGCGCAAAAATGAATATAATTAAAGTTGTAGAGAATTTAAAATCCTACAACTTTTATTTCAAAAATTGTTTTGTATAACGCTTAGTTTAGCAGTAATTAGAGATTTTCTGTTTTTTTTTCTCATGAAAACGTGTAAAAAAATCGATTTTTTTTACGATTGCAGCCTTAGTATGCACTTTACGACAAAAGTGTATAAAATCAAATTTATAGTAAATTAAAAGATCTACAACTTTTATTTAGAGAATTTTTCTTTACAGAGCCTAATTTAGTGTGAAAGAGTGATTTTCCGTAATTTTTAAGCCAAACAGGTTGATTTACATTTTGCATCTTTCACTCATGGTTAAAATTAGGGTATATTTATTGAGGTTAGTTTTTGTTTATATCTAATGTTTTATTACTAATGTTAGGTTATATTATTATTTGTATTGGCTAGAGAAAGTTGTGTGTGTTTCACACCAGATATTTTTTCAATGTTATGTATTCGGCACACATGTAAATTTTGCTGACTGGAAAGTGCTTTCTTTTATGGATCACTGAAACATTTTCTTCCTTGTTCAATATAACAAACCATTGACTACGAACTTACTCCAAAAAATCTGGTGTGAAACACTCGCACAACTTTCTCTTGCAAATGCAAATAATTAACAATATAACCTAATATTAGTAATAAAATATTAGAAATAAACAAAAAAACATAACCTTATTTTAATCATGAGTGAAAGGCGCAAAATGAAAATCGACCTCAGTTTGGCTTAAAAATACGGAAAATCACTCTTTCACGCTAAACTAGGCTCTGTAGAGAAACATGCTTTAAATAAAAGTTGTAGATCTTTTAATTTCCTATAAATTTGATTGTATACACTTTTGTCGTAAAATGCATACTAAGGAGGACTGGAGCCTGAAATTTAAAAACCTTACAAACACCTTTTTTTGGCTTCGGAAAGTCATAAAATGTGAATATCTTTTGAAATATAGGTAATTTATAGAAAATTTTGAATTATCTTAATACTTTCTTGTTTTAAAATGTATGTGGATTTCAAGAAAGTTAAAGAAATCAAACCATCAGTTTCGCATAAGCAAATTATTCTTTTCTTTTTTATGTAAATTCAATCATTTTTGGAATTTTTAAGTTAACAAATTCTGTTAATAAAACAGTGTACTGTATCTCCACAATTAGATGCCAATTTGTAAGATATACGTATTTAAAACTCTAGTTTAGAATACAATGCATATTTCGTTAAGAAATCTTTTATTTCCCGATCCAAGTTTTTAAATTAGTAGTGAATGCAGAAAGGTTCACTAAAGAATAGTTTTCGAGAACTAAAAAACTGCATTTAATGCAATAAATCTTTACAAAATGAACGATAGATTGATAAAACCAATTTCGATAAAATAATGATACTCAAAACCAAACCAGCATGGTTTACAATAACAGTGAGTTGTACACCCTTTGATATCCAAAATCCCACTCGATATTTTTTACAATTCTTCCCTTTCTTTTTCTTAGTTGCCTAGCAACAAGATTTTGTTTGTATTAAATTAAATTTATTAATGTAAAATAATATAATTTTGAATATTTGATATCAACCAGCTGGCTGTATTTATATTTATACTTTAATAGACCAAAATATAAACACAGCCAGCTGTCAGTCATTTTGAATCATTACAACAGTTATAATATTAATTATTTTTATATTTATTAAATTTGGTTATTAATTAAAAAAGTGTTCATTAATTTTGTTTAAAATTATTAAGTAATTACCAGTTTGTTGGCTGATTATCTTGTAGTTTTTTGATGCATTTGTTATATTCTAAGCTACTGATTTCCTTATCTTATTTATAACATAATGTACTAGTTTTACTGTAATCTGTAGTGCAATTATACTAATTATTGTACAGTTATAGTTATTTTGTTTCATTCAGTGGGTCTAACAATATAGTTAATTAATAGTTATACTCATTATCAGGTGTCAAATTCCATCAGTTTAAACTACTTGCGTATATTGTCCCACAATTAAACTGTGAAATTTAAGGCAGTAATTACATAAAGTGAAAGCTTTCAGTTTTTTTCTTTCTCTTGCCTATATGAATATACAGGAAGGAAAGTATTGTTTTCATGTCAATTTTCAAAATTGAGTTTTCACTGGATCTACACGTTTTCAGACCCCCTGAACCCAAAAAACATGTTTTTAGCGATTGGTCTGTGTGTGAGTGTGTATGTGTGAACAGAATATCTCAAGAACAGAACATCATACGAACTTGAAACTTAAGTTACATACCACTACCGGATCCGGCACAAACAAAATCGGTCAACCAGAAGTAGTAGTTTATTTGTGTATTTTTCACCTTTTTGTGATTTTCGCAAAAACGGGTCCTATGATTTTTTTTATAGTTGCCTGGTTTACTAAATTTTTTATGCTCTACAAGATAGGGTAGGCACCATGTTTGCTGAAATTCTTGGTGAGGCTGTTATCACGTAAAAAAATTGTTTTTTTTTTTAAGATTGCAGCTTTAATATGCATTTTAGCGCAAAAATGTATATAATAAAAGTTGTAGTGAATTTAATGTCCTACAACTTTTATTTCAAACATTTTTTGTATAACGCTTAGTGAGCAGTAATTAGCGATTTTCTGTTTTTTTCTCACGTAAACGTGTGAAAAATCAATTTTTTTTTAGATTTCGGCCTTAGTATGCATTTTATGGCAAACAAATATATAATCAAATTTATAGGAAATTAAAAGATCTACAACTTTTATTTACAGCATTTTTCTTTACAGAGCCTAGTTTAGCGTGAAAGAGTGATTTTCCGTATTTTTAAGCCAAACTGAGGTTGATTTTCATTTTGTGTCTTTCACTCATGATTAAAATTAGGTTATGTTTATTGAGGTTAATTTTTTGTTTATTTGTAATGTTTTATTACTAATGTTAGGCTAAATTGGTTATTATTTTCATTGGCAAGAGAAAGCTGTGTGAGTGTTACACCAGATTTTTCTAAGTTGATGAGCTCTGAACGTACGCATTGCCCCCTACCCACTTCATATCTAGCCAATAACTCGCCAGCAACATTTCCAATACTTGCTCGCATAGCTCTGTTGTATCTTTAGTCAACCATTTTTTGGTCTTTCAATAACAATTTAACATATGAACATACAACCAGCTGAATATACTATAAATTATTGCATGTTAACGTGCTCCATAATCGACGTGTTCAGTACGAGATACAAGACATGAGTGAACTACTGTCGCTCTTATACGCGTTTGCGCATAATGTTTGTCAGGCTGATATTTTGTACAATCTGACAACGCTGTTAAATGTTTTGATTTATCTAAACATGTTGAACAGCAGAGCTCAGAAACGGCGAAAAGAATTATAGTGTCTTTACATCTCTACCTCTTCTGTTCTTAAATGATTCAATCATATTAAATGCTTCAGGCTGGTTTGAACCTCTAGAGGTTTTACTTAGTAAAATGAGGAGTGAGGTGGTTTACCATTGCCTTCCTCACTGAGTAGAAAAGTAGCCTAAGCTTATCAGCATACCAGGCCCTCCAAAAAGCATCTACTCTGCACCCTACAAATGACACCTTTGTTTCATTCACCACAGGGTCTGGCTGTATAATTAAATTCATTACTTTCAGAGGAGATAACTCTGATTTGTGTCTTTTACTCCTCTAAAGTAAGAAAAGTAGCCTAAGCTTATCAGCATACCAGGCCCTCCGAAAAGCATCTACTCTGCACCCTACAAATGACACCTTTGTTTCATTCACCACAGGGTCTGGCTGTATAATGAAATTCATTACTTTCAGAGGAGATAACTCTGATTTGTGTCTTTTACTCCTCTACCTCTTCTGTTCTTAAATGTTTCAGTCAATATTAAATGCTTCAGGCTGGTTTGAACCTCTAGAGGAGTGAGGTGGTTTACCATTGCCTTCCTCACTGAGTAGAAAAGTAGCCTAAGCTTATCAGCATACCAGGCCCTCCAAAAAGCATCTACTCTGCACCCTACAAATGACACCTTTGTTTCATTCACCACAGGGTCTGGCTGTATAATGAAATTCATTACTTTCAGAGGAGATAACTCTGATTTGTGTCTTTTACTCCTCTAAAGTAAGAAAAGTAGCCTAAGCTTATCAGCATACCAGGCCCTCCGAAAAGCATCTACTCTGCACCCTACAAATGACACCTTTGTTTCATTCACCACAGGGTCTGGCTGTATAATGAAATTCATTACTTTCAGAGGAGATAACTCTGATTTGTGTCTTTTACTCCTCTACCTCTTCTGTTCTTAAATGTTTCAGTCAATATTAAATGCTTCAGGCTGGTTTGAACCTCTAGAGGAGTGAGGTGGTTTACCATTGCCTTCCTCACTGAGTAGAAAAGTAGCCTAAGCTTATCAGCATACCAGGCCCTCCAAAAAGCATCTACTCTGCACCCTACAAATGACACCTTTGTTTCATTCACCACAGGGTCTGGCTGTATAATGAAATTCATTACTTTCAGAGGAGATAACTCTGATTTGTGTCTTTTACTCCTCTACCTCTTCTGTTCTTAAATGATTCAGTCATATTAAATGCTTCAGGCTGGTTTGAACCTCTAGAGGTTTTACTAAGTAAAACAAGGAGTGAGTTAGTTTGTCCATGCCTTCCTCACTGATTACAAAAGTAACCTAAGCTTATCAGCATACCAGGTCCTCCGAAAAGTATCTACTCTGCACCCTACAAATGACACCTTCGTTTCATTCACCATAAGGTCTGGCTGTGTAATGAAATTCATTACTTTCAGAGGAGATAACTCTGATTTATGTCTTTTACTCCTCTATCTCTACTGTTAAATGCTTCAGTCATACAATTGGGTGACCATGTGATAAGAAACAGAACTATTTTTTGTAGCCATGGAACTAGCAGATCGAGTGCATATATTTTAACATTCCATCTGCCTGTTATGGTCAAAAGATGTGTCTATAAATAATTAAATAATGAAACTTGATAGTATTTTTTTCCGTCTATATCAAAATAGATTTTTGTTTTTGTTTATTACTACTATTAGATACCCACCTATATCTCTCTCATTCAGTTATCATTTTATTGATATATATTACAGACTAATACATCAATGTAGTACTACAAATAAATGGAGTACTTATAAATTATTATCTTCTACCTTGTCTTGTTTTTTAATTTTTATTGGTAGGCCTATTTATTATTTTATCATGTATACAGGTACGTGTTGTAGGCCACATTTTAAAAACAGACGTTAATAATTTCCAATTATTCATATAAAGTGTTTCAGAGTCACAGATTGAGTGTTGATTATGAAGTGGTTTTGGTGTTACTTTTCATTTTGTTCTGAACGAAGCTCGGTTTTAGGTGTAACTTTTTAATTGTGTCACGTTCATTATTGTATCTAATAATTTAATTAGTGTTTGTGCAATTCGTGTTTGTGATTAAATTTATAATAAAATTAAAAATTTATCATCATGACTGCTGATGATGATTTGAAAAACAAGGTAATGTTCTTGATTTTTACTTTCTCTTGACCTATATAAATATATAGAGAAGGAACATCCGTAAAAAAAATTGGATTTTTTTAAGATTATGCCTTAGTATGACAAAAGTGTATATGTAGTTGTTTAGATCAACAGCTGAAAGGCTGGTTTGAACCTCTAAAAGTTTTACTAAGTAAAAACGAGGAGTGAGGTGGTTTACTTTTGCCTTCCTCACCGAGTTGAAAGAGTATGCTTATCAGCATGCCCGGGCTTCTGAAAAGCACCTACTTTCCATCACTGCAAATGACACTTTCACTTCATTCACCACAGGGTCTGGCTGTATAATGAAATTCATACTTTCAGAGGAGATAACTGTGACAGGTGTCCTTTACACCTCTACCTCTTCTGTTCTTAAATACTTCAGTGATATCGTCCATCCAATGGTAAACTAGCAAATGTGCAAATTCTCAGTTTTACAGGAGAGCAAAAAACAAATTCAATGCTTTCTCCTTTAACACACTTTGTGTATTTTTGTGACTTTACAAAGGCTGTATCTCCCTAACCAAACAAGATACATATTCGCAAGTTTACTACAACATGCGTTGTGTTGTATACTAACAAACTCATATCGCAAAATTTGCATATCACGAGTTTACCATTGGTGGGACAATATAATTGGCTGACCATGTTATAAAGAAACAGAACTATTTTTGTACCCCGGGAACCAGCAGACCGAGTGCAATTAATTTAACACCACCAAAAAAGTATATAATAATAAAATTTATAGGAAATTAAAAATAACCTGCAATGTTTATTTTTCTCTGCAGAGCCTAGTTTAGAGTCAAAGAGTAATTTTCCATATCATTAAGCCAAATTGAGGTTGATTTTCATTTTGTGCATTATTCACTGACTAGCAACCCCCGTTCGCTTCGCTTCACAACAGCTAATGTAGGCCTCATTAAATTATTTTAAAACCTCTATATACGATAATTATTCAAAAAATAACGGGAATTTTAGTTTTTTGAAAAAAAATTTATTTATTCATCTACATTAATATTGTCGCCTTCAAAGTAGTCCCCTTCGCATGCAATACACTTGTGCCAATGCTTTTTCCAATCCTCGAAACACTTCTGAAACTCGATCTTTGTGATAGCTTTTAGTTCTTTCACCGATTCGCTTTTAATGTCATCTATGCTTGTAAAACGACGGCCTTTTAATGTTCTCTTTATTTTTGGAAATAGAAAAAAGTCACATGGAGCCATGTCTGGCGAATATGGAGGCTGGGGCATCGTTAAAGTTTTGTTTTTGGCCAAAAATTCACGAACAAGCAATGAAGTGTGAGCAGGTGCATTATCGTGGTGAAAAAGCCAAGAATTGTTTTGCCACAAATCCGGGCGTTTTTTTGGATTGCTTCACGCAAACGGCGTTGAACTTGTAGGTAGTACTCCTTATTGATTGTTTGACCTTGTGGCAAGAATTCATGATGCACTATGCCATTAAAATCGAAGAACACAGTGAGCATAACCTTCACATTCAACCGCACTTGTCGAACCTTTTTCGGTCTTGGCAATCCAGAATGCCTCCACTGGGACGATTGAGCCTTAGTTTCGACATCGTATCCGTAAACCCATGTTTCGTCACCTGTTATAACACGTTTGAGTAGATCCGCATCGTTGTCGACTTCATTTAGTGACTCCTGAGCAACTTCCATTCGCCGCTGTTTTTGTTTGAAATTCAACAATTTTGGAACAAATTTTGCTGCCACACGTTTCATACCCAAAACATCCGAAAAAATTTCATGGCATGAGCCAATCGATATGCCAACATCATCACTGACTTCACTGATTGTGATTCGGCGATCGTTCATAACCATTTCTTTCACTTTTTTCACGTTTTCATCGGTTGTTGATGTGCTTGGACGTCCGGGTCGTTCGCCATCTTCAACGTTTTCGTGGCCATCTTGGAAACGCTTATACCACTCGTAAATCCTTGTTTTACTCATAGCAGACTCACCATATGCCTTTGTTAACATTTCACAAACTTTATTACACTTTATTTCATTTTTCACGCAAAATTTAATACAAATTCTTTGATCCATTTTTTTTAACAAACAAAAATAGCCGTGCTCGAAAAACACGTCTAACCTTAGCAGCTTCCACTTAAGAACTAAGCAATGAATATTGTTGAAAATTTTATCGTACATCAAAGGAATGTGTACCAACATAATAAAAAAAAATTTTTACAATCGGACTATCCAAACCCGCGAAATTTAAAAATTCCCGTTACTTTTTGAACACACCTCGTACAATATTTGTGGGTTTGTTGCCCTGTGGCAGAAAAATAAATTGTTTTTCTGCCCTTACAACTCTAGAAAGTCTTGACATAAAGTTGTTCCTAAGTGAAGGAAGCACTCTTGTCTCAAATCGATGCCCACCATTTTAAATGTTTGTCCCTGCGATTTAACAGAATTGAATAGAATGCATAGAAGAATACCGATGGAAAAGATAGAGACAGTTGATATATGGCTGAGATAAGAGACAGTAATGGGTGCGGTATGCAGAGTAATTGGAAATATATGACTCATTCGCTACCTGTCAAATGAAAACAAATATATGAAATACAGTACAAAAATAAAAATTTTGAATATATCCAAATTTTTAATGGTTTTAGAATCGAATGTTATTCTTCACGTTTTTGTATGAAATATAAAAGTTGAATCGTGTTTCTAGCCCAAAAAATACACCATCCAGAGGACTTAACTTAAATAGGACTTAGAAAAATGTGCTATGCACCTGATAAACTAAAACATGTGACATCGTCACAGTTTAAGTTGCTTTAACTCACTTAATTAAAGTTACTTAAAGTTGCAAAATATCCTGTATTGATCAGCAAGCTCTAAGCTATGCATCAATAAAAGATTTTTTAAAATCATTTCAGTAGTTTCTGAGATTACCTCATACAAACAAACAAACAAACAAACAGACGTTTCTTCTTTATTATATTAATATAGATGATTAAAATTAGGTTATGTTGCTTTTTGTTTATTTAAACTTGCATCAACAGCTTGGTCATTAGCAGCTATGGTGAGTTAAGAATTTGTAATGATGGGTTTTGGTATATAACAATTTCCAGACCATACATAGCCGGGAAACAAACCCGAACCTCCAGTTTGTAGGCTAGCACGCTATCCACTACGTCAAGGAGACAGCCATTTTTCATTGTACGTTGTTTTCTAATGTTTAAACATAAGTTATATTGTTCATTATTTACTATGGCAAGAGAAAATCATGTCAGTATTTTACACTAGATTTTTATAGGTTATTGTTTTTCTGTTAATTTTAAACGGTGTGATATTTTGTTTTTAATGTCCTATTTTTCATAGTAGTTGTTATTTAAATGTAACTTTAAATACTTGATATTGGATAATCCATGCCGTATAAACTGATAATATATTTAAGTGTAGAATTATAGTTAGATTTTTATATTTGTAAAATTTTTCAAAAATTCTTTCATGTAATGTATCTTTCATGTAATGTTTACGCTTTACATTACCTAGCATTTGTAATTATTCTATTTTATATACAGATTGTACAATGCTGTGCATTGAAATCGTTAGATCCTTCCCTTCTTTTTAGTTACATAAATTTTTATGATGTTTAGTGGATAACTGAAAATTTAAGAGCTTTTGTAAAATTGAAAATCCATTGTGTGCAGTGATTAAAAGATTTTCTAGAAGTACAAAGAGCGAAGGTCAAGTTAACCCTGTTCACGTTGGTAATCTAATTTTAGATGATGCCGAATGGATTGTGGTTTGGGCGATAAAACGTGCTTCTGCAAGGTCTGTATAAATCGGAGACTGGTAAATATTGCACTTTTCTTGTAGGGAATTCTTTAACGTATCTGATAGTGTTTTCAGAAATAGAATATCATAAAAGGGAAAATTTTTATTCCCTCTATAGTGTTTCATTGATGGTTTGGGAATTGTTTGTTTTGGATGGAAATCTATGTAGCTCGTGTGTAAGTCAACGTACATGCATGTTCTTTAGTTTGTGTTGAAGCTATGATGATTCTGTTACAGTGTTTGCCCTTGAAAAGGAAAGACGAGTCCATTTTACTTTTCATGAGGGGGTTTACCATCAAAGAGGCAAAAAATTCGACACTTTGTCAGGTTGCAAAGGACGTGTAATGGCTTCCTTCTAACCGCACCTACAGAATTTTTCAAAACACGTGGTTGTAGGGAAAAGAATTTTCTACATTGCTTTGCTCACAGCTGTAACCTAAATATAATAGTGACTGTGACATCACCGTAAAGAATGTAAAATATCATTCCTTCATGCTTCCCTGTGATGTGAAAATGGACTCATGTTGAACATTTTGTAACTTCGTCAAATATTTTAGAAAATTTAAATAAAAAATCACATTTATTCCAGTAAACTCTTGTCTACAAAACATGTTTTATAAATTTTTTTGCTAAACTGAAATTTAAGCCCGTTATAGTAAAAAATATAAAGTAAACACAAACATTTTCGTGGTTGAAAATTTCGCTTGCCTAAACGCAAAGAATTATGAAGTGATTTTCTTGTAATTGTATTTAAAAGGCGCGTATGTGTTATATGAATCAACTGTAATTTTTTCAAAATTTTTCATCGGTAAGGACATTAGATAAAACAGTTGTTTTGAAAGCCGTTTTAATTTTTGCAATTCTGTTTAACGAGTAACAGTCCGTTTCCAAAGGGTTAATGCTAAAACATCTGGTGTGAAATGCTCGCACAACTTTTTCTTAACTACAAAAATAATAAAACATACCTGTAACCTATGTTAATCATTAGTAAACAATGTAAAATGAAAAACAATTTAATTTTAATCATGAGTGAATGACGCTAAACTAGGCTATGTAAAAGAAAAAGCTTGAAAAAAAGAGATGTGGGTTTTTTAAGTTCCTTTAATTTTAATACTACTTTAATTAAATACACGAATGTTACAGTTTTAATTTTGAGATGCAAAAGTTATGGTTTGTAACTTGGAAATTCATCATCATCTTGTTTATCTCTCTTCTAAGTTTCCTCGGTTTGGAGTCAACACGACTCTTTTCTTCCTCTCTCTATTACTGAACCTTCTCTCCTCCATTGCTTTTTTGGCATTACATCTTTCTCCCAATTCATCCATAACTGAACCCATCCACTTCATTTTTCTTTTCTTTTACCCTCCATCCCCAAGTACAACATCCTTTTTGGCAGTCTTCCCTCCATTCTACTGACATGGTCAAACTAGCTTAGTTTTGTCTGCCCAACCCTCCTTAACAGGTTGTCCATTTCCAATTGTTCCTCAACTGCATGATATCTTATTCTGTCCCTTCTTGTCTACCCCAGCGTATTCGTCTTGAACTGCATCACTGCTGCCTGGATTCTACTTTCTACCTTCTTCGCCCCCTTCCTTGTCTCTGCTGCATAGCTCAAAATTGGCACAAAGTATATATAGGTACTATATATATTTTTCTTGAAATGCATAGGAATGTCTTTATTCAAGACTAAGCTTCTCACACTTGGAAAGAAACCACTTGCTTTCTGCATCCTTTTACTTAATTCTCTTTCCAATTTTCCATCTGAAATTTTCTGGTAAGAAAACTGTTCTTAGTATTATATAAGTATATGAATTTTTTTATCTTTCTCCAGCACTTTACCATTTAGTCTTATTCCATGTCCCTGTCTTACCTCCTCACGTCTCTTCTGCACCAACTCTTTGCTTTTTTCTTCACTGAATTCTAAACTGTACTTAACAATTTCTTCAGTCCACAAATCCAGTGTCCTTCCCACCTCCTCCTCAGTTTCTTCCCATATGATCAGATCATGTGCAAAAAATAAGCTCCCAGTATTCTCCATGGTCTCCTTTTTCATCTTCTTAAGTGTTACATCCATTGTTATTATGGACAGGAGGGGTGATAATACACTTCCCCGCCTCAGACTACTTTATTGCAAATCACTCTCGTCTCCACACAACTCTTACATTCGTCACATGTACCCTTTACCATCTTCTTTCGTACACTTCTCTCTTTAAGATCAATCGCCTATGACCCTTCTACCTATGCTGTCATTATGCTTTGTTACATGTAAATACAAGCATGCCCCATCGCGGCTTTGCACACGAAAAATGGTGTTATCGATTTTTTTAAAATATTTAGTAGAAATTGTGTTGCTGCTTGATCGACAGTATACTCTAACGTACACACATACAACATTTTGATAATTTCCTTCGCATACGTCTCTCATCATCATCAAACCCTTTGATCTACTTCAACAACAATACCAACTCACATGTACACATACATATTTATGAAAATCTTCATTAGGGCCCTTAGGGTTATCATTTTTGAAAATTTAAAAAGAAATTGTTAATGTGAATACAAATATGAATATGCTGTTAAAATTTCATGAAAATCCATTCAATAGTTTTGGAAATTAGCCTGCACAAAAAAATGTGCTTTGTCTTTATAATATTAGTATAGGTACCATGACCAACGTTTTATTACTCGCCTCAGTGCAAATAACTTTGACATTTGCACTGAGGCGAGTTTGTGAAAAGAACCAAGTCTAAATCCCATTTGCTTTTCTTCTAAACTTGTTTCTATTTTTGCTTCAATCCGCCTTTCTAGGATTCTTTCAAACAGCTTCATAGTGTGTAGGAGAAGAATACCCCTGTAATTTTTCACATGTCATTTTATCCCCCTTTTAAAATGTGGGGGCAATGATATACAGTAAATATGGGAAGAAAGGCAACTTGGAAATTATCTAAACAAATTTTTTCTGTTTCCTGTTTTCTTTTTGTTTTTGACTAATAATTTTCTGAAATACATTTATAGATTTTTTTTATATACGCTGTCAATTTTATTATGTCACAGTTTTGATGACACTTTATACTTTAATATTTAATGATATCTAATCAGTGACATTTATTGATGTATGTGTGTGTCATAATTTAATTTAATTAAACGCTGGAAATAAAAGTTATTTCATCTAAGAGTTATTTGTACTTTATCATTATAGTTTATCTAGAACAATAGGTGAATGTATAATCTATACTTCATTTGTAGTTACCTTACCAAAATTTAAACTCCTTAAAAGGTTTAAACCTTAGAATCAGATTTACTGTGTAATGTGAGCTTGCTCATAACAGCTGTAATTAGAATACTGGCTAGATCAATTGAGCAGTGAGAGTGGGGATGCAAGTGCAGCTGTCTAGTTGCTTCTTGTTAAAGGGTGCGCCCTTGCTAATGTACCTGCACTTGTTGCTAAGACCTGCAGTCATTGGCCTAATGTCCATATTGTTGTACTTGATGACAACATAAACTCATCAATTTATAAATAAATATTTTTTTTTACTTTCTCTTGCCTATTTGAATATATAGGAAGGAAAGTATTGTTTTCATGTCGATTTTTCAAAATTGAGTTTTCACCGGATCTACATGTTTTCAGACTCCCTGAACCCAAAAAACATGTTTTTAGTGATTGGTCTGTGGGGATGTGTGTGAACAGAATATCTCAAGAACAGAACATCGTACGAAGTTGAAACTTGAAATTTAAGTTAGGTACCACTAGAGGACCCGACATGAACATTTTCATCGAAATCGGTCTACCGAAAGTAGTAGTTTATTCGTGTCATTTTTCACTTTTTTTTAAATTTTCTCCGAAATGACTCCTACGATTTTTTTTTAAATCGCCTCATTTTCTACAATGTTTATGCTCTATAACATAGGGTAGGCGCCATGTCTGCTGAAATTCTTGGGGAGGCTGTTCTCTCGTAGAAAAAAACCGGTTTTTTCGGATTGCAGCCTTAATATTGTATTTTAGCGCAAAAGTGTTCATAATAAAAGTTTTAGACAATTAAAGAATCTACAACTTTTATTTTAAACATTTTTTATAACGCCTACATTAACTGTAATTAGTGATTTTCTTGCTTATTTTTCATGAAAATCTGTAAAAAAAAATTTTTGAAGATTTCGGCCGTATTATCCATTTTATGACAAAAATGCATTGTAATCAAATTTATAGGAAATTAAAGATCTACAACTTCTGTTTTAAGCATTTTTCTCTACAGAGCCTAGTTTAGCGTCAAAAAGTGATTTTCTGTATTATTAAACCAAACTAAGGTTTGTTTGCATTTTGCATCATTCACTCACGATGAAAATAAGGTTTTTTTCAGGTTAGTTTTTTTGTTTGTTTCTAAAATTAGGTTATATTATTCTTTATTTGCATAAGCAAGAGAAAGTCATGTGAGTGTTTCACATTAAATTTTTAGATTATTACTTGTTTTGTTTTAGGTGGACGAGTTGCAGTTACAATTGTATATAGCAATGGCGGTTGGATTCTTTGCAATATTAATACTTCTTATTCTGGATATCATACTGTTTGGACTTATTGACAAGTCAGTATTATGTTATATCAGTTTTTTATTTGTATTAAGTTCACTATATTTTACGTTTGCTTATTATTAATTAAGAAGTATGGAATCGCTAAATTATTCCTTCATTGTAAAATAAAAAAAAATTATAATTTATTAAAATATATTTGTACTGTTACCCAGAAGTCTGTTTAAGGGCAAACAAAATCTTTTTTAAATAAAATACATTGAACAAAATTTTGCTTCTTAATTATATTGATATCAATTTGTTTTTGCTTGGATGGCTCACACTAAGAATTTTCTGTACAATTACCTGTCCAGCTAATAGCAAAGGAGAGCTTTTGTTTACATCAGTTACAGTATTGTAACTTGAACAGAATTTAAATTTATTTTACGATAACTTTAGCAAAAATCTGCTGTCCAGCAGAAAAATTTATAGGTATTTTTACACTCTTAAATGAGCTCGAAACGCTGTATTAATATATGAATTTAAAAACAAATTTCAGACCCTCAGTGGTTTTTCTTTCCGAACATTTGCGTGTCCCCCTCAGAAAAATTCTAGATCCACCCCTGCTTGTGATAGGTGTAATGTTAGTTTACAAACATACAAAGAATCAAAATGGTAACACTAGTCATTTTGTAAAAACGTTAAAAATTTTATTTAAATATTTGAACGTAAATACCTAGTGTTATAAGAACAAAATGGTAGGTTGTAGAATTAAAATTTTGTCATTGCAAAATACAGTAAACCCCGATTACCCAGATCTACTTAACTAAAATGAATCTGAAAAACTTTTTTTTAATTTTGAATACTCGTTTTCAATATTGTGTATATGCACAGACAGCATTTAAATACTGTATATAGCTTTGTTAAAGTACAGAATTGTGTCCAATGAAATAAATTACGAGTATAAAGTTTCTCTATTCTGGGAATTAGTTTATGGGTTCTTTATCTTCAGGATGTGCTTCTAATAAAACGGTGGCACGATGTTGCCACAAAAAATGGTTTCATCAAAAATCTCATTTTTTTAAGAAGACTAAATAATTTAAAAAAGATACAGTAAAATTGACTGTATCTTAACCCTTTTAGTGCCAGCCCTCCTAGTACTAGTTGTGCTAAGATTGCCAAGCCATTTTTCGCTGTTGTGACATGCAAAAGTATTAAATTACATTATAAAAAAACCATGCACTGTGGAGATATGAAAATTTACACTTACCATAAAAAGATATGCAGAATTTAGTATCTATAGTTGAATATTTATTTTGATATATACAAATATTAAAAATAAAATGTTTTTTTAATCACAAACTACCACATGTAATTATTTTTTTCACTTTCACTCAAGTTTTTGACACTAAAATTACTTAAAAATAGTTTTATTTTATTTCTACCAGAAAGCACATTTAATTTTGATTAATTTGATATAATTTGTATTTACATATGTTAACAATTAGTTTATTTACAAAAAAAAACAGTTCAGAACCGACACGGTGAAAACTTGGTGGGTTGATTTTATGAGTTCCTAAAATTACTTTTTACGCAAATTACTATTTATAATAATAATAATAATGTAACATTTATTTATTTTTAATAATTTATTTATTTGTAATAATAATGTAATAACTATTTATAATGCGTAAATTACTTATTTACGCACAAGCGGCAGACGCATGGGTAACATAAACAAACAAAATGGAAGTACACAGCACCGGCCTATTGAATTGCCAACAACTTCGTCGCTGTATATGCTAAGAGGTTAAAATTATATTCATTTTGTACACAAAAAACCACTCTTTCAATCAGTGTTAATACCAACGCTATCTGTTAGAAATTACGAGAACTAGAACCATTCAAACTTTGCGGCCGATTGGATCGGCCATGGCAATCTTCGCAGTAGTACGAATGGCCGATCATATCGGCCGCTGGCACTCTAAGGGTTAATAAAAATATCTTGTTGTTTAGGTCATCAGTCGAAAGGCTGGTTTGAATCTCAAGAGGCTTAGTAAAACGAGTAATGAGGTGGTTCATGTATGCCTTCTGGACTGAGTGGTAAAGTATGCTTATCAGCATGCCAAGTCCTTTGAACAGCACCTAATTTCCACTCTGCAAATGATACCTTCACATCATTCACTACAGGGTCTGGTTGTACAATGAAATTCTGTACTCTCAGAGGAAATAACTCTTGACAAGTGTATTTTACTCCTCTATCTCTTCTGTTATTAATTGCTTAAGTCATATAATTGGTTGACCATGTGATAAGAAACAAATCTATTTTTTGTAACGCTGGAACTGGCAGATCAAGTGCAAATAATTTAACCCTCCGTCTGCATGTTATGGGCAATAATGTATCTTAAATATGTATCTTGAGTAATATTAATTACTGTACATTGTAACATTTTGTTCTCTTGAAATTTCTATATTTTCTGTTATACATTCTAATAAATAGTTGTACAAAATACTGTATTATCATTTTTACTATTTTTGAACCTAAAAGTATGACTTTGTGTTATCCGAATTTGGATCCGCCCCTTATATTTCGGATAAGCGGGGTTTTACTGTATGTTTTTAAATGATTTGTTTGGTTTATATTAAATATATTTGTTTTTAGGTGTCGATCACAACTAAAAGAAACCAAAGATAATAAAAAATTTAGATTTTCATCTAATGGATCTAACTCTGCTACTAATTCTATGCCAAGAGAAGAAATACATCCTGTTGAAGAATTAAATAGGAGAGGATATAGGAAATATCCTAACTACAGGTAATTCTCATTGTTATTATAACAAATCAATCTTATTTTATTGTTAAGTATTTTTTTCATGGAGTGAAAGTATTGCAAAATTTGTTTAATTACACAAAAACTGTGTTTTCAGTAGTCTTGTATGCTTTAAATAGTATGCGGTCTAATTTACAGAATAGTGCATCAATATCTGTTTTATTAGTCCTGGTTTATTTTTATTAGTCCTGGTTTTATGCAGTTCTCCAAGCTGTTCTATCTTGCGCAAGTCGTTTCATATCTACATACCTGTAACACCCTACATCTTTTGTAATTTGCTTTACTTATTCTAATCTTTGCCTCCCCCTACAATTTACTCCCTCAATATTACCCTCCATTATTGATAGCCCAATACCTGGATGTCTTAAGATATGCCCCACTAGCCTATCCCTTCTTCTGGTAAGATGCTTCCATATACTTCTTTGTTCATCCACTCACCTAAGAACCTGTAAATTACTTATTTTGTCCACCCATCTAATCCTAATCTTTAACATTTTCCTATAACACCACATTTCAAAAGCTTCTATCCTCTTCTTTTCTACAGCCCCTATCTCTCACGTTTCACTCCCGTATTATGCTACACTCCAAACATAATGTTTTAAGAAATTTTTCCTAATCTGTAAATCAATGTTTGTAGTCAATAAGCTGTTTTTTCATTTTAGTGCTGGTATATTATTATTTTACAATTAAATAAAAACTTGGAAGTTGTTACCACGGCGGGCATAGCTCAAAAATTGGTCGACATAGGCGTGGCAGGGCATCCAGTCAATTTCAAAAGGAAATAAAGGAAAATGGTTGGGGAAGCCTTCACTGCTGCCTCAGAGAGGAGCGGCCACTGGCAAGCGAGTATCATCTCTACTGCTGCCTGAAGCCAGGAGCGGTTGCCGATGCGGCGTCACCGTTTACCGCTGCCTCCAGGAGGAGCAGTTGCTGGTGAGGCGAAGAGAGGATCGTCTACACTGGTGCCTATCGAATAGGAGTGGTCGTCGATGCAGCGAACACCGTTTACCGCTGCCTAAAGCAGGAGCAGTCGCTAGTGAAGCTAAGGGTAGGAAAGGGAAGGGAAGTGGTCAGTGTGGAGCAAAGAATTACTCAATGTTGAGCAAACGATCCTTTTCCATATCGACCTTCTTGAAACGACAATTGATACTGACTGACTGTTTCCTTCCACTACTGCATTTTTCGGTTGTTCGTGTGTGTCTTACCCACTGTGAGAGGTTTGCTGGCTACGCTATCTAGCAGTAGCAGAAGCAACAACGTTCACAGCGCCAATAGCGAGCAAAAACACGAACGACGGACCGGCATAGAAAATAGTGCAGTATCAAAGTCTTATGGTCAATATTTGTATCGGTTTTGGCTTGGTTTGTACTGTTTTCGCCTCTTCCACTCTTGCACATCTATACTATTCCCCTACTGTTGATCCAGCAGTTTATCATCGCTGGCACTGCTCCAACTATCACAAAGAGACAGTTAAGGCCTATTTCCAAGACGTTAGTTTACTAGCACTTTATTCATAACTAATATCGTTTCAAAATGTTCACGATGAGTTAGTGTACTACTAGCGCTAGTCAATCTTCTGACCTTTTCTCCCCTATTACCACTAGTAAGCAACGTTCACACCGAGCTAGCTGTCAAATAATTGGCTGACCATGTAATAAGAAACTACGGGGGTTGGTTTCCCTTATTTTTCCAAAAACTTCTGGCAATCAAATGGTTGTGTACCATTCAGAATTGACCATCCGATGTTCCACTATTGGTATAGTTGCCACATGCCTGGTTTTTCCAAAAAAAACAAGCGACCATTGTTTTGCTTGGAGGTGCTTCTTGCATGAACAACTGTTTTGGAATTTGGCTCGTCTTGAAAGACCCATACGGTCGACTGTTGTTTAGTTTCAGGTTCATAGGCATATATCCATGATTCGTCACCCATGATGATGTCATAAACATGTTTTGAAGCATCGCTATTGTATTTCGTGAGCATTTTTTTCGACCGATCGACACGAGCCTTTTTCTGAGCGATTGTCAAATTATGGGGAATCCAACGCGAACAAATCTTCTTGGTGCCCAAATTTTCATGCAATATTGAATGTATGCTGGTCCCACTAATGCCCAAGGATATACCGTAAACTCATGATATGTTATATGATGATCTTGCATCAGTTCATGCACAGCTTCAACATTTTCTTGAACAACAACTGATTTTGGACGACCTTCGTGAAATTCATCACTGAGCAAACCACGGCCACGATTGAATTCCGTATACCACCGATATACAGTGGTTTTCAATGGTGCTTCATCGCCAAGTGTCGAATTAAGTTCATTGGTGCACTGTTGTTGTGATAATCCACGTCGAAAGTTGTAAAAAATAATTACACGAAAATGTTCACGACTTAACTCCATTTTTTGACCGAGGTAACAATTTCAAGTCACTATTAAACAACACAACAATGGACTGTACAAGCGAAACAGAGTGCAATCTATCAAAAAAAGTCGAGCTTTAAGATAACGATATTGGCTAACAGATTGCAGCACCAGTATTGTCCATTCCCGAAATATAAAAGGCAACCCTCGTATAAAAAACAGGCTACTTTTTGTAGCCCTGTAATTAGATGGAGTGCAAATATATAACACTCCATCTTCTTGTTATGGGCATAGCTACATAGTATGAAAATAAAAGCTACATAAGAATATCTTCACTCTTCTTGAACTTATCTTCAGCCTTTTAATGCATTCTATCTTTGGTTCTAACTTTTATATATTTATTTTTAATTTACAGCTCTAATTTAGTGGCACGTGTTGAAAGCAGAGAGGATCCTTCAGTGTTTTCCAGACAGCATTCAGTTTTATCAAGGCAACAATCCATACCATGAAAAATTATTCAAACTAAATGAACATGTTTTTAAAGAAAATTCACATTGATATTACCAGTTATAACTTTTGTTTTTTATTTTTAAATTACTCAATTTAATTTTGTGCTTGCCATATTTGCTCTCTTTATAACAGTCACATGACCTAATTATATGAACGAACTTATATTGTTTAACAAATTTGTTTTATAACAATAGATGTGTAAGTATTAGATTTAGATTTCTTAAATTTTTTTGCCATGGTGTCATTAAATTCCAATTAATTTTTTATTATTTTATTTCACATTTATGGTTTTAAAAAAAAACTAATTTAAGAAGAATCTTTGTACAAATTTAAACAAATTGTGTGAGCCTGTGTGAATAAATTTATATAGAAAAGTAATATTAGGTTTTTTAAATTATTTTATGACCCCATAGAATCACTTGAGTCAATCCATTGTCCAAGTCTCTTTGACTGGACTGTTCGGCCCTTGTGGTCCTTCCAGTATCTTTTCTTACACACCAATCTTTGTGCCCTTTCTGGTATTGTAAATTTTCGTGTTGTAAGTTTCCTTCTACTAAGTGTAAAGCGTGTATTTTTGTCCTGGATTTCCTACAGGAATTATAATTTTGTTGTTAGTTTTAGCAGATTTTCTGTTGTTTTCTCACGAAAAATCGATTTCAGCCTTATTATGCATTTTTCGACAAAAAAGTATAATCAGATATATTATAGAAAATTCAAAGATCTACAGATTTTATTTAGAACGTTTTTCTCTACAGAGCCTAGTTTAGCGTGAAAGAGTGATTTTCTGTATTTTTAAGCCAAACTGAGGTTGATTTTCATTTTGCGTCTTTCACTCATGATTAAAATAAGGTTATGTTTTTTGAGGTTAGTTTTTGTTTATTTCTAATGTTAGGTATATTGGTCATTTTTTCCATTGGCAAGAGAAAGTTGTGTGAGTGTTTCACACCAGATTTTTAAAATACAATAAGTAATAATTATGATCAAATGCAAAAGAATGGAATCTAATCATAAGATCACATGTTGTGTCTTATATTACAATGATCGCACATTTATTCTGTTGCTTATTGTACAAGGTTGTTCAAAAATATACAAATTTACCTTCACCTAATACAGAATTATTTAAAAGGAGGTTGTTTGTCTAATAGGAAGTTATTTACAGAATAATTAGGTCAGAGTAAAGTGCATAGGCTAACTTTGATAAAATGAATCACACAATATACACATATTGAAAACATTATCTCTTTGTGTTTGTGAGTACAGACATGCATTCATTTACATTTTTGAAGTGATAATGTATGTTAAGCAAAATAATTTTATGGAAAATTTCAATGTCAATCCATTATCGAAAATTCGCATAACACAAGAAATAAAAACGATTATTATGTGGCTAACCACAACATTAAATTGTTTGAACAAAAATCTACTATGTGAAGAGAATCAATAAATTACCCCAATTTTTAAAATGTGATGGTTTGCATTTCTTAAAAAAAAAATCTGAAAAACTGCTTGATTGGTGAAACTTTTTATAGTACACTAAAATTTCTTTCTAAACAGTAGCTAGTAGATCAGTATGTGATTGAAATATGTACGAGGTGTGGTTATTAAATAACGAGACTGACGTAAAAAATTATTTATTTTTATTTTATACATAATCACTTATTGTCACCTTCAATATACACTCCTTCTCTATCCCTATAACGCTCCATGCGAATTTTCCATTATTGGAAACAGTGCTGGAAATCATCTTCTGTCAGCTCCTTCAGGACACGTGCCACTTTCTCTTTTACAGCTTCCATAGACTCAAATCTTGTCCCTTTTAATGCAGATTTCACCTTAGGGAACAGGTAGAAGTCACGTGGTGCAAGATCTGGTGAATAAGGTGGATGTTCTAACACTGAGATGCTGTACTTGGCTAGGAACCTCTTGACAGATAACGCGGAAAGAGCTGGCACATTTTCTTGATGGAGAACCCATGATTTTTTGTCCTTCCACATTTCAAGGCTTTTTTCCTTACTCTTTGACGTAGTTTAGAAAGTACTTCAAGGTAGTAATATTGATTAATTGTTTTACCTTCAGGAACCCAGTGAAGGTGCAAAATCCCATGGATATAAAAAAAAAACAATCATCATTGCTTTAAATTTTGCCTTGTTCATTCGAGCTTTTTTGGCTCACGGTGAAGTTTGGCTCTTCCAGTGCATGGATTGGCACTTCGTTTCTGGATCATAAGTAAAAAACCACTTTTCATTACATGTTATTATCGTTTCCAAAAAATTTGGGTCATTTTCAATCGCATACAAAGTGTCAGTACAAACATTTTTGCGAGCTTCATTTCAAACATTTTTTAGCGGCACGTGTCCTGAAGGAGCTAACAGAAGATGACTTCCAGCACTGTTTCCAACAATGGAAAATTCGCATGGAGCGTTGTAGGGATAGAGGAGTGTATATTGAAGGTGAAATTAAGTGATTATGTGTAAAATAAAAATAAAATTTTTTACGTCAGTTTCGTTATTAAATAGCCACACCTCGTACATCTATAGATAAGTAGAGCCATCTAGTGTTGGTAACTAAAAACATTGCTGTATAGTTAAATCACTTACGTAAATATAATTTAATTAAATTTTGTACATGTTCTTTGTTCGCATCTGGTAATAATTTATAAATGTAAAATTTACTTGCGTACAATTTGATAATAAAATCTCAAATTCTTATTCCGATCACATATTGTTTTGAAAATTTCAATCCACAGTACTGCAATTTATCAGTTCATAAATACATATTTTTGTATTTATAAATAATTATACATTTATTACACGATTATATAATAGTTTTATTTATTATTCCAAACACACCCTTATGTCTAGTTAAAATTTAATACGGAATAAAATTTCAGTTGAATTTTTCATCATTACAACTGTTTTAAAATGTTGTAAGTATTTTTTTATGAATATGTACATAGATGAATCGAGCAAATAGTTAACGTAAGCAAATTATCCATGGTTTATGGTAGGCTAGTACACAGTTAGTTAGGAATGTACATATATTTACTGATGTGTAATGACGAGATGAACCTGGGACTCAGTGTGGGCAATGCGCTGCTGCTAGCGTTGTACGTACATTTCTAAAAACATGCAACTGTGTAGTATGTAGGCCTACTTACGTTATTCTAGAGGCGCAAACTCGTAACATTTAAAATAACATTCCTTTCCGCACTTTGAATTGTTTTCCGCTGCTTTCAAACGGTCGACATGATAAACTTATAATACACAGATAGATAACTAATTTATAACAACACTACAGAATAATGAATAAAATGTGAAAAATTAAAATGTAAAAAAAAAGCGGAATGAATTCAACGAATTAAAATACTGTGACACTTATTGCTAAGGTCCGTTTCGGGATCTAGGTTATTAAATAATTAATACACTAAAGTTTACAATTACAAAGGTTTATTACACACAAAAAGATCACAAAATAAATAATTCAACTAATTATAACTTAAGAAATACAATAAATGATTAAACAATTCACTTAAAATAAATAACATAATAACTTACTTAGCCTACTTACAATCGCTTTTATAGATTACACCAACATACAACACAAACTGAATTCACAAAACTACACATTAACTTTACCCAATACACACACAACAAAGAGTCGGTACAACAATCCCGAATCACTACAACACTCGGATGTGCAACCTGCAAATACACACCCCGACAATCACACGGCAAAGATCACTTGAATACTGACTGGACCGCGCTCGGGGGTCTCCTTTTATAATCATTCACAAAGATCGTTCCAGAACAAAGTAGTGAAATCTAACAAGTACAAAAATAACTCTTTATTAATGAATGCTAGAAAAATCCCTTTGTTAACAAGTCAACTATTGTAAATAGAAAACGTAAACAACTTCATAAAAATAGCTGTACACAATAGTATACCTGAACTTTTATAATAGGCGTACTACACGATAGTTTTTACAACTTTTGTGAATAGACACACCTTTATGGTCATCATTGTAAAACTGTCATTCACAATTGATATTTTTATTATTTCTTAACTATTTTTATGAATGGAATTCTGGAACATTCGTGATCCGTCTAGTCGATTATGTTACAATACTTTTATTTGTATAAATGTAGCCTAAAACGTAAAAACAGAATAGCCAAATCAAAACAATATATCCTGTACTTTTCGTCGCCTAATAAAATAAGGACTGTGTTCAATTCTTATGAACTATGAGTGTCAGTATGTTTTTGGGATTGTAATAGAGAAACTGAGCATGCGCAGTAGATTGTTCCCCTCTTACACTTTGTCTCAAACAAAGTTCATTACGTGACTAACCATCAGTACTACAGTTCAGCCGTCCTTAGTTTGCTTCCTACTGTCAACAAACCAAAGCCAGCTACTACAGGGTGCACGCTAGGGTCCACGACTTTATGGATGTCGTATTCCAATTAAGTTAACTATGTTTTGAATTATAAGTACTTAAAGTACTTAAAAAATCAGTCATGATTTGATGTAGGCCTAACTATTTCATTTATAAAAATACTTTTAAAAATATTTTGTATTTAAATACTTTTGAAAGTATTTTGTTGTTACTTTTTAATCAGTGTGTACACATTTTTACACAATGCGCATGCTCAGTGACATCATTATTTGTTGACAGTAGGAGCAAACTAAGAAAGGCTGGACTGTAGTGTAAGTGTGATTGGTGTGGACAGCTTCAGGGTTATGCTGCTAAGCCCTATCATGGAAATGGTCTGGTTCCATCAATTGAGGAGTATTTAGACACCCTCATTGTCATCACAAACAGGATTTTTACTGTTGAATTTTTTTGCTTGCTGCTGTGCATTATATTTATTGCAAATTTTTTCTTTCAGTATTTTAATCAGTATGTACGTTATCTTCCTCCTTTCCTAAACACTGGCTTTGCCTTATTCAAAGTAATTTCTGTTCAGTTAAATAAGAACTTTTACATATTGTAAAATTAGTTGTTGTTGTTTAGGTCATCAGCCGAAAGGCTGGTTTGAACCTGTAGAGGTTTTACTAAGTAAACTGAGGAGTGAGGTGGTTTACCATTGCCTTCCTCACTGAGTGGAAAAGTACGCTTATCAGCATGCCGGGCCCTCTGAAAAGCACATATTTTCCACTCTGCAAATGACACCTTCACTTTATTCACCACAGGGTCTGGCTGTATAATGAAATTCATTACTTTCAGAGGAGATAACTCTGATTAGTGTTTTTTACACCTCTACTTCTTCTGTTCTTAAATGATTCAGTCATTTAATTGGCTGACCATGTGATAAGAAACAGAACTATTTATTTTAGCCCTGCAACGAACAGATTGAGTGTAAATAATTTGACACTCCACCTGTCTGTTATGGGCAAAAATTTAATATAATGGCAGTAAATAAATAAAATTAAAAAAAAATAATTAAAATGTATGAAACAAAAGTATGTCGTTTATTTTAAATTTCTAAATAAGTCATTTTATCTAGAGGAGGCTAACAGAAAATATGAATCTAAAAATTTAAAAAAATTAATATTTGAAATATTTTCAGAGGTAAAGTTTAACTAGCCATAATGTTAAGTGTATCTCTCTCAGTACAACAACTAATTAACATTGTTTCATGTATACGTAATTTGTTATTGTATTTTGTACCATAGTTTTGTATTTATTATTCAATTAAATTGTACTCCATTGTCTTAACATAAATTAAATTGGTTATTTAACTACGACTGAAATGTATTTTATTATCAAAAGGTCTTCCAAACTTTGATTGTAGGGTTAGATATTATTAAGGTTCACTCTAAATGTAATTTTATATTTTTTCGTAGAATTTTTCAGCGCATTACTATTGGATCATTGTCCTCTCTCACCACTGTGCATGTGGGACTTATTGTCTTATTGACCGGCAACCAAATATTCGTCACATTATAAAGTCCTTATTAGGATTTGGGTATTTCGTAGGTACATTGTCAGACCCCTAGAACAGTGGTTATTAACTAAACTGATCAAGGTCTGTTTAAAATTTTAATGACTCTGCCACGGTCTGGCCAACTTTTTACGTAGTACTTTGACTTTTCTGCCCATAACAGACAAATGGAGTATCAAATCATTTACACTTAATCTGTTCGTTGCAGGGCTACAAAAAATAGTTCTGTTTCTTATCACATGGTCAGCCAATTAAATGACTGAATCATTTAAGAACAGAAGAGGTAGAGGTGTCTTCTTCTTCTTCAGGTGCCATCTCCGCTTCGAAGGTTGGCAATCATCAGAGCGATTTTTATCTTTGATGTCACAGCCCTAAACAATTCGTTGTTGCTGCAACCATACCAATCTCTTAGGTTTTTCAGCCAGGATTTTCGCCTTCTTCCCAAGGATCTCTTTCCTTGGATTTTCCCCTGGACAATCACTTGTAAAATTTTATATTTTTCTCCCCTCATGACATGTCCCATATACAATAATTTTATTTTCTTCACTGTTAATAGTACTTCTCTTTCTTTATGCATACGTCTCAACACCTCCACATTCGTCATCTTTTCCACCCATGAAATCCTCAGAATTCGCCGGTACAGCCACATTTCAAATGCATCCAGTCTCCTTTCATCAATCTTCTTCATTGTCCAAGCCTCCATCCCATAGTACAGTACGGATAGGACATAGCATCTTAGGAGACGTGTTTTTAATTCAAGGCTTAAATCTCGGCAGCAGAACAGTTTCTTCATCTTTATAAATGTTTTTCTGGCCTGTTCTATTCTGATGCGAATTTCCTGAGAGCTGTCATTGTTTTCATTAACAGTTGTGCCTAGGTACTTGTAAGCATGGACTCTTTCAATGCATTGGTTCCCTACATATATCCTACCAACGTTCTGATATGCTTTAGCTATTAACATATACTTTGTTTTATTAATGTTAAGTGAAAGACCGTACTCTTCACTAACTGTGGCCACTCTGTTTATTAGCATCTGAAGGTCTTCATGTGTTCCAGCTATAAGAACTGTATCATCAGCATATCTCAAATTATTTATCGTCATGCCATTGATTTTAATGCCTGTGTCCAACTCAGTAAGTGCCTTATTTACTACATCTTCCGAGTATACATTAAATAGGATAGGTGAAAGTATGCACCCCTGTCTAACACCTCTCTGTATTTCTATTTCCTCGGATGTCACGTCTTCTATCCGTATTGCTGCTTTTTGGCCATAGTATAGGTTCGATATTATTCTTATGTCTCGGAGATCTATCCTTCTCTTTATTAGGTATCTTTATTAGGTTCTCTTTATTAGGTAGAGGTGTAAAAGACACTAATCAGAGTTATCTCCCCTGAAAGTAATGAATTTCATCATATAGCCGGACCCTGTGGTGAATGAAGTGAAGGTGTCATTTGCAGAGTGAAAAATATGTGCTTTTCAGAGGGCCCAGCATGCTGATAAGCGTACTTTTTCACTCAGTGAGGAAGGAAATGGTAAACCACCTCACTCCTCGTTTTACTTAGTAAAACCTCTACAGGTTCAAACCAGCCTTTCGGCTGATGACCTAAACAACAACACTTTTACTTTTACTTTGCCGACTGTAAAAATTAATCTATGGAATCTCGCTAAATCTTAGTACTATTTTGCTCATAACGGGCAGGTGGAGTGTTAAATTAATTGCACTTGATCTGTTGGTTCCAGGGCTACAAAAAATTGTACTGTTTCTTATCATACAAGGTGTGGCTATTAAATAACGAGACTGATGTTGTAAAAAATTTTATTTTAATTTTATACATTGTTACTTATTCTCACCTTCAATATACATTCCTTCTCTATCCCTACAACGCTCCATGCGAATTTTTCATTGTTGGAAACAGTGCTGGAAGTCATCTTCTGTTAGCTCCTTCAGGACACGTGCCGCTTTCTCTTTTACAGCTACCACAGACTCAAATCTTGTCCCTTTTAATGCAGATTTCTCTTTTGGGAACTGGTAGAAGATAATAACTTGTGATGAAATGTGGTTTTTACTCATAATCCGGAAACTAAGCGCCAATCCATGGACTGGAAGAGCCAAACTTCACCCAGAGCCAAAAAAGCTCGAATGAGCAAGTTAAAATTTAAAGCAATGATAGTTGTTTTTTTTATATCCATTGGATTCTGTACCTTCACTGGGTTCCTGAAGGTCGAACAAGTAATCAATATTACTACCTTGAGGTACTTTTTAAACTATGTCAAAGTGTAAGAAAAAACGCCCCGAAATGTGGAAGGACAATTCATGGGTTCTCCCCAAGACAATGCGCCATCTCATTCCGTGTTATCTGTCAAGAGGTTCCTAGCCAAGTACAGCATCTCAGTATTAGAACATCCACCTTATTCACCAGATCTTGCACCTAGTGACTTCTATCTGTTCCCTAAGGTGAAATCTGCATTAAAAGGGACAAGATTTGAGTCTGTGGAAGCTGTAGAAGAGAAAGCGGCACGTGTCCTGAAGGAGCTGACAGAAGATGACTTCCAGCACTGTCTCCAACAATGGAAAATTCGCATGGAGCGTTGTAGGGATAGAGAAGGAGTGTATATTAAAGGTGACAATAAGTGATTATGTATAAAATAAAAATGAAATTTTTTACGTCGGTCTCGTTATTTAATAACCACACCTTGTATTGTCAGCCAATATAACTGAGGCATTTAAGAACAGAAGAGGAAGAGAGGTAAAAGACACTAGTCAGAGTTATCTCCTCTACGAGTAATGAATATCACTATACAGCTAGCCCCTTTGGTGAATGAAGTGAAGGTGTCATTTGCAGGGTGGAAAGCAGGTGCTTTTCGGAGGGCCTGGCATGCTGATAAGCATAATCTTTCTACTCAGTGAGGAAGGCAATAGTAAACCACCTCACTCCTGGTTTTCACTTAGTAAAACCTCTAGAGATTCAAACCAGCCTTTTCGGCTGTTGACCTAAACAACAACAACTTAATACTATTATTAAGTGACCTCCGAGACAGGATTAACCTTTGGAGGTACCTAATCCATTCTATGTTAAGGATAACGTATATTTTATTTTATGTATTTGTTACAAATTGTTGAACAGTATGGTTTTGTTTTTGAATTGTTTAATTTTCTGTTTTATTATGTTACAAAATTTAGTATTGTATTTATGATTGAATGGAAATAAATAATATTTATTATTAATTATTGTTATCAAAAAGGTTTAAAATCAAGTGTAACAAAAGTTTCAAACTACTGGAGGCTTGTAAACAAAAGTTGTAGTTTTTTGTATTTTATAGTGCAACGCTATCACGAGTTGCTTTCAGCATGATCGCATCCATAAACTTGTTCAGCGAGCATCAACTGTCTTCAGAGAAACTTAAGTATATGTTGTGATGACATCACTAGTTGATCTCAACAGACACATAGCGTAAACATAAAAAATTTCACGTAGCACATAAAAAAAAGATCTGTATATAAAAATTTTACAGATTAGGAAATTTTTTTAAAACACTATGTTTTGAATGTACCATTATATAGGAGTGAAACAAGGGTGATAGGGGCAGTAGAAAAGAAGGGGATAGAAGCTTTTGAAATGTGGTATTATAGGAAAATTTTAAAGATTAGGTGGGTGGACAAAATAAGTAATTTAGACGTTGTTAGATGAGTGGATGAATGAAGAAATATACGGAAACATTTTACCGGAAGAAGGTGTAGGCTAGTGGGGCATATCTTAAGATCCAGGTATTTTTCTATTAATAATGGAAGGTAATGAAATCAATAATGAGGGAGTGAATTGTAGGGGAAGGCAAAGGTTAGAATATGAGGTGTGGCTATTAAATAATGAGACTGATGTAAAAAAATTTTATTTTTATTTTATACATAATCAATTATTGTCACCTTCTATATACACTTCTTCTCTATTCCTACAACGCTCCATACAAATTTTCCATTGTTGGAAACAGTGCTGGAAGTCATCTTCTGTCAGCTCCTTCAGGACACATGCCGCTTTCTCTTTTACAGCTTCTACAGACTCAAATCTTGTCCCTTTTAATGCAGATTTCACCTTAAGGAACAGATAGAAGTCACTTGGTGCAAGATCTGGTGAATAAGGTGGGTGTTCTAACACTGAGATGCTGTACTTGGCTAGGAACCTCTTGACAGATAACACGGAATGAGCTGGCGCATTGTCTTGGTGGAGAACCCATGATTTGTCCTTCCACATTTCAGGGCGTTTTTTCTTACTCTTTGACGTAGTTTAGAAAGTACCTCAAGGTATTAATATTGATTAATTGTTTGACCTTCAGGAACTCAGTGAGGTACACAATCCCATGAATATAAAAAAAACAATCAGCATTGTTTTAAATTTTTACTTGCTCATTCAAGCTTTTTTTGGCTCTCGGTGAAGTTTGGCTCTTCCAATGCATGGATTGGCTCTTTGTTTCCGGATCATTAGTAAAAACCACATTCCATCGCATGTTATTATCTTCTACCTGTTCCCTAAGGTGAAATCTGCATTAAAAGGAACAAGATTTAAGTCTGTGGAAGCTGTAAAAGAGAAAATGGCACTTGTCCTGAAGGAGCTGAAAGAAGATGACTTCCAGTACTGTTCCAACAATGGAAAATTTGCATGGAGAGTTGTAGGGATAGAGAAGGAGTGTATATTGAAGGTGACAATAAGTGATTATGTATAAAATCAAAAATAAATTTTTTACCACGTCAGTCTCGTTATTTAATAGCCACACCTCGTATATCCACCAAATTATTAGCGTGCGTTTTCCCGTAAGTCATCATTTATTATCAAATACTGTGAACATTCTATTTGACGTTATATTCACTGATGATATTTGTCTTCCTTATAAAAAATAAAATAAAGAAACTACGTCAAAAATAACCGTAACTGTGTAATAAATGAACGATAGTATAATAATTTTATTAACAATGTGTTCTTACTGCGTACATATTAATCTTACATACATTTTAACGAGCAACACAACCTTATTCAAAACTTGTACGTTAGATTAATTACTAAAAAAATATGCAAAGTCACGCACGATTAGACTTTCTGACAACAAAGAAGTTTGCAAATTATTAGCAATTGTTAAGGTGTATTAAAAAGTGTAGTAGATTACGCCAAATACTTTTATAATGTAGACTGAATTATGTCTGGGCTTACTCAAGCTGATCTGTTTTACCTTTAGGATAAGTTACCTACTTCCTGTTTCCTATACAGTAGCTTACTAGTTTTAACTAAATTCTTTTATAATAAAATCAAGTGTGAAACACTCACACAACTTTCTCTTGCCAATGCAAATAATGACCAATGTAACCTAACATTAGTACATAATAAAACATTAGAAATAAACAAAAAAACTAATCTCAAAAAACATAATCTTATTTTAATAATGAGTGAAAGACGTAAAGTAAAAATCAACCTCAGTTTAGCTGAAAAATACGGAAAATCACTCTCTCACGCTAAACTAGGCTCTGTAGAGAAAAATGCTTTTAAAGTAGTTTTAGATCTTTTAATTTCCTATAACTTTGATTATTAGCCTATACTTTTTGACGTAAAATGCATAAGGCTGAAATCTTAAAAAATCGATTTGTTTACACGATTTCGTGAGAAAAAACAGAAAATCGCTAATTACCGCTAAACTAAGCGTTGTACAAAAAAATGTTTGAAATAAAAGTTGTAGGATTTTAAATTTTCTACAACTTTAATTAACTTATAGTATATAGGCTAGTAGCTACATTTTTGCGCTAAAATGCATATTAAAGTTGCAATCTTAAAAAAACAATGTTTTACGTTAATAGCCTCCGCAGGAATTTCAGCAGACATGGCGCCTAGCCTATCTTGTAGAGCATAAAAAATTTAGTAAATCACGCAATTTTAAATAAAAATCGTAGGACCCGTTTTTGAGAAAATCGCAAAAAAGTGAAAAATAACGCGAATAAACTGCTACTTCCAGTTAACCGATTTTGATGAAAATGTTCGTGTCGGGTCCTCTAGTGGTATCTAACTTAAGTTTCAAGTTTCCAGTTCGTACGATGTTCCGTTCTTGAGATATTCTGTATACACCCATACAGACCAATCGCTAAAAACATGTTTTTTTGGGTTCAGGGGGTCTGAAAACGTGTAGATCCGGCGAAAACTCGATTTCGAAAAATCGACAAGAAAACAATAGGCCTACTTTTCTTCCTACATAGCCTATTCATACAGGCAAGAGAAAGTAAAAAGTTACGAAAATTAGAATTTTAGGTTTTCCCTGAAATAAAATGTGAACGAAATGATTGTAATTAAATTATTGTTTGAAATGATCATATAACAAATTTTATTATTTTAATTTCTCCATTTATTATGCAAAGCATAATAAAATTTATAAGCTGACAGTTTCGATAAAGAATACAAAGGTAATGGCATTCAGGGGGACGAGCCAGTAAGAAGAAAAATTGTTAAAAATAATAATATTGTGACACTTATCTCTAAGGTCCATTTCGGGATCTGGGTAAATTAAATAGTTAACACACTAAAGATTAAAATTACAAGTATTTATTACAGCTAAAAATTACAATTAAATAAGTGACTAAAATCTACAAGACCCACCGGGTTGGTCTAGTCTAGACTCTAGAGGTAAAGTCGTCGCCAGCAAAAACACGAGGTTGAGATTTTATAAATCAATAGAAGAGCCGACCCTACTGTATGGCAGTGAAACTTGGGTGTTATCAAAGCGAGAGGAGAGTAGACTGCAAGCATCTGAAATTAAATTTCTTCGATATAGGGTCTACGTATGGGTGTAGTAGAAAAGATCATTACAGGAATACCGAGATTAAGGAAGAACTCAACATCGTCTCTATAAACGACGGGTATTTCAGAACAGAATATAGTGGTATGTGAACAGAATGAGGGAGGATAGGATACCTAAGCAAACACCGGCTATAAACCGGAGGGAAAGAGAGAACGAGGGCGCACGAGAAAGATATGAGCAGATTTGAGAGGTGCCAGGCAGAGATGCCTAATCCTTGAAAGGCAGAAGAAGAATAATTTCTTCATTTGATCCCAGCCATTTAGAGCTGATAAAATGTCTTTGACAAAGAATACATTTTTTCTAGAATAACTTAAAATGCAAAAATTATAAGTAGGGTCATTTTAGGAACAAAAAAGCATGCTAAATGTAAACCCTCATTTAAAAACTCTGGTGTGAAACACTCACACAACTTTCTCTTGCCAATGCAAATAATTAATAATAAACCTAACATTATTAATAAAATATTAGAAATAAACAAAACACTAACCTCAAAAACATAACCTTATTTTAATCATGAGTGAATGATGCAAAATGAAAATCAACCTCAGTTTGGCTTAAAAAAACGGAAAATCACTCTTTCTCTCTAAACTAGGCTCTGTAGAGAAAAATGCTTTAAATAAAAGTATTTAATTTTCTATAAATTAAATTATATACACTTTTGTCGTAAAATGCATACTAAGGCCGAAATCTTAAAAAAATCAATTTTTCACACATTTTCGTGAGAAAAAAACAGAAAATCGCAAATTACCGCTAAACTAAGCGTTATACAAAAAATTGTTTGAAATAAAAGTTGTAGAATTTTTAATTCTCTACAACTTTTATTATTAAAGTTTTGCGCTAAAATGCATATTAAAGCTGTAATCTTAAAAAAACAACGTTTTTACGTGAAAACAACCTCACCCAGAATTTCAGCAAACATGACGCCTACCCTATCTTGTAGAGAATAAAAAATTGAGTAAACCAGGCGATTTTAAAAAAAATCGTAGGACCAGTTTTTGACAAAATCGCAAAAAAGTGAAAAATTACACGAATAAACTACCACTTTCGGTTGACCGATTTTGATGAAAATGTTCGTGTCGAGTCCGGTAGTGGTACGTAACTTAAGTTTCAAGTTCGTACGATGTTCCGTTCTTGAGATATTCTGTTCACATACACACACACACACACACACACACACACACACACACACAGACCAATCGCTAAAAACATGTTTTTTGGGTTCAGGGGGTCTGAAAACGTATAGATCCGGTGAAAACTCGATTTCGAAAAATCGACATGAAAACAATACTTTCCTTCCTATATATTTATATAGGCAAGAGAAAGTAAAACAATACTTTCCTTCCTATATATTTATATAGGCAAGAGAAAGTAAAAACTGAAATTACTTACATTTCCATGTAGTATTTAGATATAAAATATGATGTCGTATGAATTATAGTTAAGGCTTAAATAGGATCTTGTGTATAAGACGTAGCCTAAGTAGGCCCTACATATTCGAAAAAATGATGACGTTTTATAAGCATATGTTCAAATTCCATGATAAACTGCACTTTATTTGATAACTTAGTAGTGTAAGCTATGTGTATTGGTAAGAATTCTAAACATTTAGTCTTGTTGTTTAGGTCATCAGCCGAAAGGCTGGTTTGAACCTCTAGAGGCACTACTAAGTAAAACGAGAAGTGAGGTGGTTTACCATTACCTTCCTTACTGAATGGAAAAGTATGCTTATCAGCATGCCGGGCCCTCTGAAAAGCACATATTTTCCACTCTGCAAATGACACCTTCACTTCATTCACCACAGGGTCTGGCTGTAGGTGAAATAATGAAATTCATTACTTTCAGAGGAGATAACTCTGATTAGTGTCTTTTACACCTCTACCTCTTCTGTTCTTAAATGATTCAGTCATTTAATTGGCTGACCATGTGATAAGAAACAAAACAATTTATTTCAGCCCTACAACAAACAGATTGAGTGTAAATAATTTGACACTCCACATGTCTGTTATGGGCAGAACATTAATTTTAGTCTATTGAGCTTAACGTAATCGTAATTATTTTACTCATCGTTACGAGTAAACAGATTAAAATCAAATATACAATAGGAATATGGCTAATTTTATTTTTAAATTACGTAAAACACTAAATTTTGGACTAAAACGATAAAAGTGGACAAATAGCATTGTAAAATATATTTATAGGGCCTGCATAGGTTATTTGCATTATACCCATAAAAGACAGGTGGAATGTTAAATTATTTACTTTCAATCTGTTAGTGCCAGGGCTACAAAAAATAGTTCTGTTCCTTTTCACAAGATCAGCCAATTAAATAACTGAACCATTTAAGAACAGAAGAGTTAGAGGTAAAATTACTAATCAGAGTTATCTCCTCCGAAAGTAATGAATTTCAATATACAGCCAGACCCTATGGTAAATGAAGTGAAGTTGTAATTTGTAGGGTAGAAAACAGGTGCTTTTCAGAGGGCTGGTAAACTGAAAAGCGTACTTTTCCACTCAGTGAGGAAGGCATCGGTAAACCACCTCACTCCTTGTTTTACTTAGTAAAGCCTCTACAGAGATTCAAACCAGCCTTTCAGCTGAAAACCTAAAAAACAACATATTTACGTTAAGTTATACACGAATGGTGTAAAACATGGAAAATAAAACTTAATACGACAAAATCCCTTCACGTAACTTTCACACTCCGTCATGGTGATTGCCCACCAGTATACATAAGCCTAGATAATGAACCTCTCACAAAAACAGATACGGTCAAGTATCTCGGTCTGACTTTTGATAAACGACTAACTTGGAGCACACATATCAAACGGAAACGTTTATTACTGAATTCCCGACTTAAACTTCTATATTCCCTACTTCACAAACGATTAAAATTACCAATGGCACAAAAATTACGCATATATTGTTCTCTTTTGAAACCTATTTGGACCTACGGATCCCAAATTTACGGTTCAACCAAACCCTCTAACTTGCAACGAATTCAAGCATTCCAGTCAAAAACATTACGCCTTATAGCAAAAGCACCTCTTTACGTTAGCAACAAAACCTTACATACAGATTTGAAAACACCACTTGTACAAAATTCCATTGAATACAAACGCTTTCACGACAAGTCACACGAACACGAGAACCCCCTGGTGTGTTCACTTTTTTCCGTCCATTTACCTGATAATCCCCCTAGACGCCTTAAAAGACGCTGGAGTAGAGACATGCTAATTTGATCTTAGTACAAATTTTATTCTTGGGGAGGCACCAATGGGGGCCCTACCCCTCTCATGCCTATCATGTCATTTACATTATTTTGATAATCATCACATTTGCTTGTTGTAACATTTTACAGTTGTAAATAAAGAACTAAAGAGAGAAAAAAAAGTTATTCAGAGACTTATTTTTGGTGTAATGACCATACAGGCATTAATTCTGCGTTCATAGGAGTTAGTAGGTAATTTATAAACTTATTTCATTATTGTTGACCCAACCAGTAATAAAAATAAGCTATAGATTTTTGCGTTCCATAACTAAATTTTTACTTTAATCGTAAATTTATTAGGCTATGACCTAACTTTCAAAGTATACGTTTAGGCCTAATAATTATACGATTTGTCAACAGCAGCCACGAAAGAAAGCGCCAATAAATTATATCAACGTTTTAAACCTTACAAAAAATGTCTACAACAAGAAAAACATTAGAAAACTTCTGACAAAAGAAAAAACATTGAAAGATAAATCATTGACCCAAAAAAGGAAAATGGAATGATATCATACAACAAAAAAACCCTAATCAGAATATAAAAACAGTAAAAGAAAGAAACACCAAAAGGCGAAGATTTTTTTTATACGTGGTTAGAATGAATGAGAATAGATTTAACAAAAAAGTGCACAAATTTAAAACTGCAATGAGAATTATAAAAAAAAACAAAAAAACTATATGAGGAAATTATTCAGTTTAAAATTAACTGGGTAAAGATGAATTGAGGAAAAATTTCTCAGCATCAAGACACAAACTATAGGCCTACTACGTCATTAGGCTAAAATCATACGAGAACACTGCTCCGTACCGATTGAAAAACATGAAGGAAAGGTAAAGAAGAAAAATGAAAAATGTTGGAGGAAAACAAAAATTGATTTTGCAAAGTCATCAAGATTAATTCGCACAGGAAAATTTGCTTTGCCTATCTAACTAATGTAGAAGTCATTTTTAATTTTGTAGGACAGTTGTACAAAAGGAAAACCAGTTTAGGCCACGATAAGTTGAAAGAGATCATTACTGAGAGCTTCTCATAAAAGGTACCTAAATAGTTGTTAAGCTTTTAGAGAGGAAATTTTAAATAAGTATCATAAAGTTTGTTTAGAACTATAAACAAACGTATCGCTCTCTCTTGTAAATAATAGGTCTTCATATAGGCCTATAAATACATGAAAAAGGTAGGGTTGTGATATCCGGATGGTTGTACTCAGTAAAGCTGAACTATTAAAATAAAATCTACCTGGTGGTGAATGAAAAGGTTCTATAAAATATCCAGTAGGGTGACCTGCGCAGGTGCGATTGAATTAGCGGCCATATCGATGCTCTGATTGGTTGAAAATAAACCAATAGAAGGAAGGGGCGGGTGTGCATGCTTTTCGCAGAGTCAACCGGATTTAAACTCTCCTGTATCGACGGCAGATTGTAAGGGCCGTTACGTCGCGATACAAGCGGAAACTTTTAAATAAGGTAAGTTTGCGACAACACGTTTTTCTTTATTATTACGTGATAAAAAGTTTGCTTGTTGTTTTTTCAACAACTAATATTTCTTTCTCTCTCTTACAATGTATTCACTTGCTTAAATTAATAACCAAAACTCTTTTCTACTATTGAATCAACGTTGTGTCTTTGTGAACGTGTATTTTAAAAAAAATGAAGATCAAACGTATTGGTTTTTTAATACTAAAAAATTTGACAGTGGATAAAAAATGTTTTACAGTTTTCTTTCTTAAGGTAAGATTTTAAATAAAAATACAAAAATAAATTTGAAAAAATTGAAATTTTTTAATTAAATAGAACTGTTTTTTTATTAGGCCTGCAACTTACATAACCTCAAAAACTAGGATTTCTAGTTTATCTATGTTCAATTTTGCATAGGTTTTATTTAAATTGCATCCAGAAAACTCTAGAAAGGGAGAACTATAGACTAGAATATTTTAAGATAAAAACTGACAATTTTAATTATTAATATTACATGTTA
Organism: Catonia carolina; assembly: GCA_035578175.1. NCBI lineage: Eukaryota > Metazoa > Arthropoda > Insecta > Hemiptera > Achilidae > Catonia > Catonia carolina. The sequence goes on along the minus strand of JAQMRL010000010.1, from coordinate 26,428,128 downwards.
AATACATTTAGTGTTACTTTTTTATTATTACTACTGCGTACTTGCTTCAATAAGCGTGTCATTTAATTATTTTTACAAAATAGGCTATTACAAAATTTACGTCAGTGTTTGCCCAGAAATTCATCAGTAAAACAAATAAAACTATTTGAAAAGGTACTCTTGTATACTGTAAAATGTTTCATTAACCTAGTATTTTTTACATTTCCCAAAACATAGAGAGAGATAACCAGAATTTATTTTAAGGGGAGTCCGTATCACTATCTTACTCTGTGTTAACGTTTGTACCTTTTTCTCAGGAACTATAATAAATAGAGACCTGCGGTTTGTTTTGTATTAAGGTTTATTTCTTTTTACAAAATGTTTGTGTATGAAATCTTTATATAGGCTACGATAAAATATATTTTTAGCAGGCAGAACTGTAGTACCCTAACATTATGACACAAAAATTGTTTAAATATTTTTTTCCTCGGCTAATATTAAATAGGCCTATATTTCAAAAATCTGTGGACACACAAAGAAGAACTAAGTAGATTAGTATAACATGCCAAAAAATTCATCCCTCTTTCTTTAATGGAAGCTGAGGAAAAGGTAGCCCTCCATAAAGTTCCGAAAATTCAGTTTGGAGATAAATGGGAATAGCCCTATAATGAAAATTAGCTAAATATCATAATGAAATAAGTAAAAATATCTGTAGGCCTAAATACAATTTTTAGTAATGGCCAACACCATAGGGTGGATTATCTGAGTCTAATTGAACTTCAAATAGCATTTCCAGTCTTTTCCTGGTAAGGCTTTGTTTTTGACGAACTATTTTGTCATAATCTGCAGTAGTCTTATCACCCTTGCGCATCCGTTCCAAGTCCAGTTTTCTCATTGCAGCAAGTGTGTTTTTGTCACGATTCAGATTAATTTCTTCCAAAACATAAATTTTTGCTATATATGTCTATCATTGTATCTACTTACAGCCTCATAAATACCGAAATCCAGAGTAGCAATTTCAAGAAATGTTCTTTTGAGAACGACTGTCGTCCATATGAGGTTGTTGAGACTTTCATTTGGGTTTTGTGTTTTCCCCTTGGTACATTTTTGCAACAACTTATAAACAAAACACAGCTAATCAGCATAAAAAGAGATTCAGTTATATTGTTGACCCACCGGGTTGGTCTAAAGGTAAAGTCGTCGCCAAACCAGCTGTTTAACAGCTGATTTTCGGAGACGAAGGTTCCTGGTTCAAATCCTAGTAAAGGTAGTTACTTTTATACGGATTTGAATACTAGACAGTGGTTACCGGTGTACTTTGATGGTTGGGGTTTAATTAACCATACTCTCTCAGGAATGGTCGGCCTGGGTCTGTACAAGACTACATCTCATTTACACGACATACACATCATCCTCATTTCATTGGGTCATGGGGTTGCTTATTGTTCTACATTGAACAGATTGCAACGTACACAAATTAGGAATAAAAAAAAAGTTATATTGTCGGGTTGGTCTAGAGGTAAAGTCGTCGCCAAAATCAGCTGTTTAACAGCTGATTTTCGGAGACGAAGGTTCCTGGTTCAAATCCTAGTAAAGGTAGTTACTTTTATACAAATTTGAATGCTAGACAGTGGTTACCGGTGTACTTTGATGGTTGGGGTTCAGTTAACTATACTCTCTCAGGAATTGTCGACCTGAGTCTGTACAAGACTACATTTACACGTCATACATATCATCCTCATCTTATTGGGTCATGGGATTGCTTATTGTTCTGAATTGAACAGATTACAACGTACATACTATATTAGGAATAAAAAAAAAGTTATAGGCCTATTGCAAAAAAAAAAAAAACAGAGCTGAATGTAAAAGAATGTTGGAAAATTTATGGTAATAATTATTCTTACAACACGAGTGCCGCAACAAAAGACAATTTTTTTACATCTGACAAGAATTTTTAAAATTAAAAATAAAATATTTATAATCGTCATATAAACATAGTTTATAATTATTATATAATTTTAAAGATGGAATTTCAAATAGGCCTATTATTTTACTCTTAAAAACCAAAAAAAATATTTTTTTCAATTTTTTCGGTACGGGCTACCCTTAAAGCTTGTGGTAATTGGTTAATGTATTTTCTGCGTACAAAATACGTTTTTATTCAAAATAGCTGTGAATTTTTGATGGCCTACCTTTACTTCATTTAGTCTTAAGACTTTTGGAACTTGGCTATTCTATTTAGTATTTATTGTACACAACCAATCACCAAATTGTTCTAATCTTAGAACAATAGGATGTGCTGGCGTGAGTAAAATAAAAACCACCTGATGTAGTAGATAATCTACATTGTTATAATGTTCCAATTTATCGTTGTTACTAGATTATCTATTGTTTACATTTTTAAATATAAGTTAGGTAATTGTAAACAACTTATTTTATACTGTTTTTGCTTACTGCTTCATTAAAAAAATTTCATTTTATTTGAACAATATAGGGCTTATACGTAGTTGATAGCTAAGAGAGGGGAAACTAAAAAAATTTAGGAATCCATCAATTTTTGACTTCTGTGATATTTACGAGAAAAATAAAACAAAAATTAGTAAAATACAAACGAAGTTACGCTAAATTTTGATTAACGTATAGCCTAATATAAAAGACTAATTTTAAAAAATTCAAATGTTCAGCCTTGAATTTTGAGTAGTCTAAGGCTAAATTATTGTATAATAAATTGATTGCTAGTAAATTTGTATAGCCTATATATTCGTGTATCTAACCAACTATTTTAAGGTGAGATTGCAAGATAGTTTTACCTCAAAATTTCGATTTTCGGTTTTTTAAGTTTTTCAATAGTTTAAGTTTTAAGTTTTTCAATAGGCCTAGATCTACCAGAAAAACATTAAATTACGTAAATAAAATATTTTTTTATGAAAAAATTAAGTTTTTATCAGGTTTACACAGAAAAATTATCATGTTACGAAGAACTAATATTTTTTCATAATTTTATAGCTTACTTCTCGTTTTAGTGCAAAGAGAATTATAGTTTTTAAAATATCTGCATCACGGTTTTTAATATTCTCAGCTGTTGGTTCAGCTTTCTAAACAACTGTTGATGGGAAATTTACTTGTTTGTGTACATATTGTTTTTGATTTGTGCCTTCTTGTTTCTTACCTTTTCCTGTAAATTTAGATTTTTAACACTAAGGTACATTTTTCTCAGAAACCAATAAACCTACCAGGCTAAAATTTTTACCAGTTAATTATCTTGTATGTCCACATATACCGACATTTTTATGACTTCCTCAGAAGCTCCAAAAAATAGTAGACCTAATACGCAAAACACGTGGAAAACGAAAACAATTTGTAAAAATGTTATATTAGGCCTATTTGTAATTAAAAAAAAAATGGTATGGCCAAAGATTAAATTGAAAAAATGTCAATAGCTCGAGAAGAAACCCGACACTTATAGTGTGTAAAGTTTCATTTCCCTATCTTTTACCAATTTTATGAAAAAAGTACCTAAAAATAGGAAATTTTGCATTAGCGGGATACAAAGTACAGTCTCCCCTTTAAAATTTTACTAAAATTTCTTCTTTAACTGTCTTTAAATTTTAGATCTCTTAAGATGAATTCTTGCTTATGTATCTGTTCAAAATATTTCTGATAGTTTTCGACTGGAATTGTTCAAATATTTCGATGTTAGAATTTACAGAAATACGCCTAAGTTGTATTCCGTATATACAAAGGAGATTAGATTCCGTTATATATCCCCAAAACAATTTATTTTTACAATTAGAATAGTCTGGAACGATGAGTAATTCTCATACAGGCAAGAATAGTATGCAAATAATTTTGTCCCAGTCAATTGTTGTGTTGTGATTTATTCCAAGCCCCCTCTCGCTAGCTGCAACAGTGAACAAAACTATAACTTGCGAATAAATTAACATCAAAATTTTGTTACTCTGTGATAATTTGGAACTAGTTATGAAACATCGCTATTTTTCAGTGGATCAGTGATATATCGCTAAGATATATCACTGATCACTGTTTGCCTCAAAGTTTTAATTATAAATTTGTATATTACCTAGCCTATATTTTACAAAACTATTTGGAAAGAAATTCGTGTACACTATAAACTGCTTTATCAATCAAGTATTTTTTTACGGTTTTTTTAAACAAACTTAAATTATCACAAGTTTTTAAAGCTTGTGTTCACCGGTAACCACTGTCTAGTACTTATTCAAATTCGTTTAAAGTAACTACCTTTACTAGGATTTGAATCATCAAGAACCTTCGTCTCGCGGGGACGATGTTTTACCACTAGACGAACCTGATGGGGTTTCAATACATTCTTAATTAAGGTTTTTTGCAGCCTAAATTTATGAATTAATCGATAAAAGAAAAAAATACCTATATTTTTAGATAAATAGTCCATATTAGGTCGAAGTTGTAAATTACTGCTTTATATTTTGACTAGCTCATCGACCTGTCATCCATCAGCCCGTGATAAAAATTAGGCTAATGAATTTAATAGAATTACAATGAATTTATTAATGAATTACAATGTAATTTTTACGATTAATATAAGTTACTACTGAATTTAATACTCTTTGGCAAATTAAAATTATTGAACCTTAAGGAATGTTTGATGGACTGTAACCATTTATTTACGTTTATTTAAGGTTTTACTAAGTAAATGCCTATTTATTAATTTTTGAATTTATTAATTTCATTGTCCCATTTTAATGAACAAATAATTCTTTGTCATCAAGTAAAGTAAAATACATTCGTGTATCCGTTAGGCTATATAATTGTTATATAGCGTACCATGCTTCCCAACAAATCAGATAGGGAAATTAATATTGGATAATGTACTGTCAACATTAATCTAATTCTAAGGGTGTACTAAGGGTGTAATCGTACTTTTATTACTCCAGTCGTTTGGAAACAGAATAAAAATGAGTCTAAAAAATATTTTAATAGGTATAATTTAATTAAGTTATTATTAGAGTAATAAAAAGACAAAATGTTATTCAATTTCGGTAGAACCCGGTACTGACATAAGAAAAAATTTGCTCCTGTTGTTGATTAAACATTTAGCTGGGCGTGTAAAGAGGTCAGTTTATTTTTATTTTTGATATTACCGTATGAGATGACGTGAGTTCGAGTCCTACATATTACAAGTTTTTTGTTGTTGTTAATTGATCGTTGATTATTATTATTAATTAAATAATAAAAAACATTTGAAATGATAATTGTAATTTTTAATTCAACAGAATATCCTAAAGTATAAAGCTAACCATTAAGACTAACTAGTAACCTACAGTTTAAAAAAATTAATTAGACCTAAGTTAACAAATTATTAAGTTAACAATAAAATAGGATAATATTTAAAAGAAATTAATTAGCAGCTAGGCTATGAGGGATTCGAACTCTGGCCTCTAGTTCGGTAGTATCAAAAGTAAAATAATAACTGTCCCTACTGTGTTGTTGTCCTGTTCAGATAACAACGGATGTAAACTTTTTTCTTATTTAAGTACCGCGCAAAATTGAAATTAAATAACATTTTTGTGTTTATTTTATTAATAATTAAATTATTAGCTATTAAAATCTTTTGTAGACTCATTTTTATTCAGTTTCCAAATAACTGGAGTAATGAAAGTACAATTACACCCTTAGAATTAGATTAATGTAGACAGTAGGCCTACATTGTCTTATGTTAATTTCCCTACATCTACGTCAAATTTGTTGGGAAGCATGGTATGTTAAGGCGAGACTTTATGATGGTTTTAACTAAAAATTTAGAATTTCGGTTCTTTATGTTTTTCAATAGATCAAGACCGAGATCAACCACAAAATCATTAAATTACGTGAGAAAAATTATTTTAATGAAAAAATTAAGTTTTTGGAGGTTTACCCAGAAAAATTATCGTGTCATGAAGAACGAAAAATTTGTCATAATTTTATACTGATCATTTTAGAGCAAAGGGAATTTAGTTTTTAAAATAGGCCTATCTGCATTACTGTTTTAATACTTGTAGTTGTTGGTTCAGCTTTCTAAACAAATATTGATAGGAAATTTACTTGTTATTGTAGCCCTACATTTTGTTTTTGATTTGTGCCTTTTTGTATTTTTGCCCGTTCCCGTAAATTTAGATTTTTTAACATTTTGGTACATTTTTCTCGGAAACCATTAAACATACCAGGCTGAAATTTTTACCAATTAACTTATTTATCTTGTACATTCACATATTCCGGGACTTTTATAACTTCCTCAAAAGCTACAAAAATTATTAATATGTAAAATAGGCCCTACAGTAAAAAAAATTGTAAAAATTTTATGTTATTTCTTATTCTGTTTTTAACTTATGGTTAACGGATTAAGTTGTGAAAATGTCAGTAGCTCGAGCAACCCGACAACTACATAAAGTTTCATTTCCCTATCGTTTACCAATCTTGTGAAAAATGTGGTCTACCTAAAAATAGCAAATTTAACATTGGCGGGATTCAAAGTACAGTCTTCCTTTAATGCACCAGTTTGCTTTTAAAGACATCTACAGATAAAATAACGGAATCAGAATAATTTTACAATAAATAAATTATAAATTACTTTTACAAATTGTAAATAAATTGTAAAATTATTTATCAGGCTTTTAGTAAACTTGAAAATCAGAAATAGGTAATAAATTACAGATAGCCTATTTTTACGGGTTGTCTTTAGACCACCTACGTTCCCTACTACTGTTTAAAAATTAAATAAAAAAATACATTTAGGTATCAACCTAGATATTTCTATCTAGCGGAAAATTTTTAGTTTATGGTCTAGATGACACATATGACTGATTTATTTATGCCCATTAATCATGCTGTAAACTGGCTGACAAAAAACTATAAACTAACTGTGATTGGAAATGCTAACCTTAACAGATTTTTACGGATAGTTTTTGTGGATACCTGGAGATAAAGAAAAGAAATGAAACTAAAACAATTCTCTGTTTAATGGAAAATTAATAACGCAAGATCTAATCCAGATTCTTATGATTATCGGGGCAGGGACGGATTAGCATTAGGTTCATTCGGTACAATCATCAAATGAAATTGAAATTTGGGTCTTCAAAAGGTCCGGTTAAACAGTTTTTTTTTATCAATATGTGGGCTATTTTTCTACTACAGGCAGATGGAGTGTTAAATATTTCCACTATTTGCTAGTTCCACTTCCAGGGCTAAAAAAAAATAGTTCTGTTTCTTATCATTAATCAGCCGATTATATGACATATATTTAAGAGTAGAAGAGGTAGAGGTGTAAAAGACACTAGTCAGAGTTATCTCCTTTAAGAGCAATTAATTTCATTATACAGCCAGACCCTGTGGTGAATGAAATGAAGTCTCATTTGAGGGTAGAAAGTAGAAAGTAGATGCTTTACAGAGGGCCTGGCATGCTGATAAGCATACTTTTCCACTCAGGGAGGAAGGTATGATAAACCATCTCATTCCTAGTTTTACTTAGCAAATCCTCTGGAGGTTCAAACCAGCCTTTCAACTGATGATCTGAACATGTAGGCTATATTAGAAGTATCAGAATCGGGAACAATTTTTCCTCTAAATAAAAATTTTATCTTACGCCTTTTTTCGAACATATGCTCACTTATGATAGAGTAACACGATTTAGCTTTTTTGGCAGCTTTTTCCGTTGCTTTTCTTTGTTTTGCTTGCCCACCCAGAGGTTTTTCTTAGGAAGAAATATGAATAAATAAAATTTGATAAACAAATCATGTGAATTTTTTTCTGAAAAATGAGACGGGTTAAGAAACGGGGAGGGTTTTTTGGGCAGGTTGTAATTTTTTTGTCATCAATTTCTTGACTGGTCTAATACAGTTCTCTAAGCTGCTCTATCTTGCGCAAGTCTTTTCATATCTAGCCTATATTACTTGTTGTCTTAGTCAGATGTTACATCTTACTTAGGCTACGTAAACTTTTGTGCTAAATCCAGTAATGTCTTCAAATAATAATTGATATTTGAAATAGTTAAATTCCTGTAGCAGATTTTCTGAGATCATATCTAATGTAAAAATTTACGGACGGACAAAAAAATTGAAAAATTTTATTTAATTTTAACATACAACAGAGATAAAACCTTATAAAATATTTTTTCTATTTTAACAAATTGCATTCGTAATTTAAATAATAGACTACTAAAGAAACTAATCTAAAAAAAGATAATGCTAAGTTACTAGAAAGAGGCCTAAACTAAAAATTTACATTCTGAGAATTTTATTGATTTTTTTGTTAAGTGTGGAGGCACTAATCTTGACTATTTTCTTGAAAGGATATTATCCAGTGCTTTTTTAATTTTTTCATGTTTTGAGCCAGAACTTTTACTTTCTCTTTTACGTTGTTGTTTAGGTCAACAGCCAAAAGGCTGGTTTGAACCTCTAGAGGTTTTACTAAGTAAAAACAAGGAGTGAGGTGGTTTACTATTGCCTTCCTCACTGAGTTGAAAGAGTATGCTTATCAGCATGCCAGGCCCTCCGAAAAGCACCCACTTTCCACCCTGAAAATGACACCTTCACTTCATTCACCACAGGGTCTGGCTGTATAGTGAAATTCATTACTCTCAGAGGAGCGAACTCTGACTAGTGTCTTTTACACCTCTACTTCTTCTGTTCTTAAATAGTTCAGTCATATAAGTGGCTGACTATGTGATCAGAAACAGAACTATTTTTTTTAGCCCTGGACCAAACAAATAGAGTGCAATTAAAATAACACTCCATCTGCCCGTTTTGGGCATTTCTTTTACGTATCCAACAGAAAAGAGATCTCAACTTCATCAATATGAAACATCGGGGAAGCAAATATCCTTTTTTCCCTATTTGACATAGGTAGGCCTACTGTTTATTTTTGGTAATTTAATCAGGTTAAAATTCAAAATAAAATAAAATAGCGTTAAATTTATACACAGAAAAGAATAAGTTAAGTTATATTTCAAACAGAAAATGTCATTTTTGACGTAATTTCATCTTTTTTTCTCTCCTGAAAATTTTACTCAGCGAAGATAACGTCCATTTTCCAATGGACTGACCCCATATGTATAATCAAAGTTATAAGAAATATAAAAACCACAACTTTTATTTGAAGCTATTTTTCTACAGACTTTAGTTTAATGTTAAATTGTTATTTTATTTAGCCAATTTTTAAGTTCTACAGAGGTTGATTTTCATTTTGCGTCATTCCCTCACGATTAAAATTTGGTTATATTTTTCATTTTACAATGTTTACTCATGATTAAACACAGGTTATATTGGTAATTATTTACATCGGTTAGATAAAATTGTGTAAGTGTTCAACATCAAATTTTTTAACACCGTTTTAGCTATCCGCTTACTAATTCTTTATTATCAATTTTGGAGAAGTTTCTTCTCGAAATACACTATCAAATTTAAAATAAAAGAATAAAATATGTCATTGTTTTTTTTAAAGAAATAATAAATTTATAAAATATAATTATATAAAATTATAAATATTAAACAATTGTTATTAATTTTCAAAAACAAAAGGATTGTTTTTAAACTCTTACAAGGTCTTTATTATAACTACATTATAATATATTATTACATACACTTATACAACATTGAACAAGTGAATACATATTTACGTCATAAGCTTACAATGATACATTTTATAGTAACAATATTAACAGGTCAATTATGGTTAAGGTTCAGAACCGCTCGCATGTCTCCCTCTACAATTTTTTAACCATTTAAGGTTACCGACTAGGAAAATTCATTCGTTAATTACTCTTCATTGACAGTGTTCTTTTTATAGTGCTTGTGATTACCCCTGTATTTTATCGGATAGATTAATTGTGTTACTTTATACTATCTTTTATTTTCACTTTTTTATAATCAGTGGTGTTTTTTTTAATAATTATTATAAAAATATGCATAACTTACAAATTGATAATAATAATAATCATAATAATGATAACAATAGTAATTACAGTATTGAAGAATTACAAACTGTAAATTCGAATTTATCAACGGTTTTAGATCCTTCTAATAATACATTATTGACAGTACTACCAATCGCAAAACAAGAAATATCACAACAACAAACTGAAACGAATAATTACAACAATAATAATAATAACAATAATAACAATTCAAAAGACAATTGTTGTGCAGTTACTAGACCATGTAAGTAATTTTTCAAATTTTTTATTAATTTTTGTTAGATTAATTTAATAGCTTACTGTATGTACTATGTGCTAAGTAACAAAAGTATAATTATGAAAAAATTATATGTAAGTTTTAAGGTTCTCACCTTTTGTGTGAATTTTCCAATTTATTTCGATTTTTTTAAAATTTAATATCTACATATTTAGAGTTCTTAACCCACCGGGTTGATATAGGGGTAAAATCGTCTTTGAAAATCAGCTGTTTAACAGCTGATTTTCGAAGACGAAGGTTCCTGGTTCAAATGCTAGTAAAGGTTACATTTATACGGATTTGAATACTAGACAGTGGTTACCGTTGTACTTCAATGGTTGAGGCTCAATTAACCATACTCTCTAAGGAATGGTCGGCCTGAGTCTGTACAAGGCTACACATCGATTACACGTCATATATAATACATTCTCATCTTATTGGGCCATGGGGTTGCTAATTTTTCTAAATTGAACAGATTATAACCTACACACATTAGGAATAAACCTGTCAGACGTAAAACTAAAAAAAAATTAGGAATAAAAAATGTAGAGTTCGTATCAACATATTAACAAAGTTCTTTAAAATTTACTCTTCAATATTGAATTTTACTTTCTCTTGCCCTATAGAGAAGAAAGTATTGTTTTAATTTCTATTGGTGTGTGTGTGTGCGCGCGCGCGCGCGCGCGCATGTATAAAGAAATATCTCAAGATCGGAATAGCATATGAAAAAGTTAGCATAGCCCGAGTAGCTAAAAGTATTGTTATCTAAAGTATTGTTATTTCTTTAACGAGGGGTAAGTTAGTTATCAGGGATAATGTATGTCCCCAAATTTTGTCGTTTAGGGAATAAAGACAATCTAATTTTTCTCTCTAGGCTGTAATCTATTGTTATATAGGTCATCAACCGAAAATATGGTTTGAATCTCTAGAGGTTTTATTAAGTAAAACAGGGAGTGAGGTGGTTTTCTATTGGCTGCCTCACTGAGTAGAAAGATTATGCTTTTTAGCATGCCAGGCCCTCTGAAAAGCACATACGTATTTTCCACTCTGCAAATGACACCTTCACTTCATTCACCTCAGGGTTTGGCTGTATAATGAAAATCATTAATACTTTCAGAGAAGAAAACTATGACGAGTATCCTTTATACCTCTACCTCTTCTGCTTTTAAATGATCCAGTCATATAATTTGCTGACCAAGTGACAAGAAACAGAACTATTTTTTGTAGTCCTGGAAGTAACAGATTTGAGTGCAAATAATTTATTACTCCATCTTACTGTTATGGGCATGTATGTGTCTGTTATGTAAACTTAAACCTTCCAAAAATCAGATTGTAATATTTTTTAAAAAGTTTGTTTTACTTACGTCATTTATAAAGAAGTTTTAAAATAAATCTTAATTTAACCAATTTCATTAGAGTGGGGGAATTTCTAGTACTGTCTAAAGGGGCTGCTTTCTTTGAACATGACGTATCAGAGATAATGCATCTGTCCAAATTTTCCTGTTTGTGAAAAAAGACAATGTACGTCATTTTCTTTCTCTATTGACTGTAGGCCCAACAAAGAAATAATGAAACAGAGAAATATGAACACAGGATTCTAATTTGCGAATGTTCAACCGATTGTGTGTTTTTAAAAAATGTAAATTTATATTTTTTATGCTATAGATATTTTTATAAATATAATACTAGCTAAAATGCCCGTTTTTCGAACAGTTTTCTTGGTGCTGTGTACAGCTGTTGGTGTACAGAGTTTGATTCCTGTCAGGTATGATATTTTTTAATCATTCATTTGTTATCTATTTTTACCTCCTTTCAACGTCAGCATTATTATTGATGACAAAACAAAATAGTTGGACGTAAAATAAAAGCGAGATCTAGGTGTTTTTAAATCAAGATACGCAGCGCTTTATTATTTTCAGAAGCGTAGTTAATTATTTTACATAAATAAATAAATTTACTATTTATATAGAGCAATGAAAATTGATGTTTTGAAGTTTAACTCACACAAATCTCTATGTAATGTAACGGTAGGAAATTTAATTTTTCGCTATAGAGCAATAAAAATTGAAATGAAAGGTAAATCACAATTGGAACACTCCGATGGTTAACTACTAAGGTGACTGTTTTCGTTTTTGACAATGTGATCGAGAACGGGTGTGTCTTGTAAGGTTAGTGGTAGAGTACAGAGCTTCGGAATGAATACCAGCGTCGCGTAGACCTATGTTTAATGTTCTGTTTATTTTTTCTAAATGTTGCTGTGTTTATTTTTATAAAATTGGTAAAATCTCTGTTATTATGCATAAAATTAAAAACTTTACATAATCAAACTTATTTGTTTTTAAACGTTTCGTAATTTCATTTATATAACATTTTTTGATAGATTGACTTTTAACGGAGATATTCGCAGTTTTTTGTTTACCCCTCCCTCTGAACTCCCCCATCCCTTTGTGATATTAAAAAATGTATGGCCTATTTTCATTTCGATAATGTCCAGAACTTAAATACCGAAATTCATTGAATTTGGTTTAGCGGTTCGTACGTGATGCCGAAAGATACAAACAGACAAAATTCAGCTGAACTTATTTACGGTGATTACTTAGTAGATTTGGTGTAGAAACAAAATTTGGGGCATTTTTAAAAATTGTACAGACAAAATCACAATTTTATTTATATGGATAGATATAATTTTATATTAGGTATATTTTATTTAAAAAAATAGAAATAGGTGGATTGTTAAATTATTTGCACTTGATCTGCTAGTTCCAGGACTACAAAAAAAGAGTTATGTTTCTTATCACATGGTCAGCAAATTCTATGACTGAAGCATTTAACAAAAGAACAGATAGAGGAGTCAAAGACACTATCAGAGTTATCTCCTCTAAGAGTAATGAATTACATGATTATACAACCAGACCTTGTGGTGAATGAAGTAAAGATGTCATGTGCAGGGTGGAAAGTACGTAGATGATTTTTAGAGAGCCTGGCATGCTGATAAGCATACTTTTCCGTTAAGAGAGGAAGGCATAGGTAAACCACCTCACTCCTCGTTTTACTTATTAAAGCTTCTAGAGGTTCAAACCAGCCTTCCGGCTGATTACCTAACAAACAACAGATATAATTTTCTATGTCTCAAATAGATATTAAAATAATTTGAAAAAATAAGGATAAATTAGTATCATTGATAATTTTTTCGTCTGTTGTAATTGTAAGCAATTATTTGTTGAAAATGCAAAATGTATTGAATATTGTGTAAGGTCAAGAAATGCCGTTATTGACCTTCATAAGTCTCGTTGTTTTATTATTAAATAGGCTTAGTTGTGTTTTATTTTCACCTTTGTAAGCAATAATAATAAAACAATAATACAGCATTTACAATATTGTATTAATTTTGTTGTATTGTCATTTAAATGTAGGCTAGATTGTAGACAATACAATGGTTTCATCGAGTTTACTCAAAAATTATTCATAGTTATGTTCGTAGTCTAGCCAAAAAATTAACCATTTTTATTGTATAAGTTACTAGCTATACTACTTATTTTTTTATTTATTGTATTCGTACTTATAATATGATAATGTACCTACATTAAACAACATTTTTCAAATGTATACTGTTGTAATATCTTCCTTCGGAAAATTAAAAATTAATTATACAATAATAGTACAACCTCGTTTATCCAGCCTTACTATTATCAAGGGCAATCCGGAAAATCGAAAATCCGGATTAACCGGGTAATAAGTAAAACAAATCCTTAAATAAGCAAACTTACCCTTTATTAAGATAGAAAACTATGGTTTTTTAAACAAAATTAAGTTGAATATGGTTTAAAAGACATTCAAAAATATAAAAAAAAATTTGGTGTGAAACACTCACACAACTTTCTCTTGCCAATGCAAATAATTAACAATAAACCTAACATTAGTAATAAAATATTAGAAATAAACAAAAAACTAACCTCAAAAAACATTAGCGAAATACGCAAAATTAAAATCGACCTCAGTTTGGCTTAAAAATACGGAAAATCGCTCCTACACGCTAAACTAGGCACTACAAAAAAAGCTTTAAATAAAAGTTGTAGATCTTTTAATTTTCTACAAATTTTATGATACACACTTTTGTCGTAAAATGCATTCTAAGGCCGAAATCTTAAAAAAATAGATTTTTCACACGTTTTCGTGAGAAAAAAACAGAAAATTGCTAATTACCGCTAAACTAAGCGTTATACAAAAAAATGTTTGAAATAAAAGTTATAGAATTTTACATCTCTACAATTTTTATTATATAACGTTTTGCGCTAAAATGCATATTAAAGCCGCAAAAAAATAAAATCAAAAGAAATTTTCTTAAAAAGAAAATGTTTTTACGTGAAAACAGCCTCACCCAGAATTTCAGCAAACATGGCGCCTACCCTATCTTGTAGAGAATAAAAAATTGAGTAAATGAGGTGATTAAAAAAAAATCGTAGGACCAGTTTTTGAGAAAATCGCAAAATAGTGAAAAATTACACGAATAAACTACTACTTCCGGTTGACCGATTTCGATGAAAATGTTCATGTCGGGTCCAGTAGTGGTATGTAACTTAAGTTTCACGTTTCAAGTTCGTACGATGTTCCGTTCTTGAGATATTTTGTACACACACACACACACGCACACACACACACACACACTCGCACACACACGCGCGCGCACACACACACACACACACACACACACACACACACACACACACTCACAGACACACACACAGACCAATCGCTAAAAACATTTTTTTTTGGGTTCAGGGGGTCTGAAAACGTATAGATCCGGTGAAAACTCGATTTCGAAAAATCGACATGAAAACAATACTTTCCTTCCTATGTATTCATATAGGCAAGAGAAAGTAAAAATTTCACATCATTTCTCAACAAAGATTTGGTCCGCTGTCTTCTGTTTCAAACACGTGTGGCGTTTAAATGAAGCATGGTCACGCAAACATTTTATCATAAATAATTCAGCCGGAGTGACACTCTAGTAAAGCTTTTTTAAATACGACAAAAAGAATTTTATTACTATAATTTTTTTAATTTATTTATTTAACGTCGCACTGCAGCGGTCATTAGCGACGACGTTGGGGTGTAACTGTGGAGGATGAAATGACGTTTTTTGTAACGTATGAAAATATGAGTGAGATTACTATAGTTTAGGTTACAATCTATGCAGGAACTGTACATTTAATCAGAATAAAAAGTGAATATTTGGTGTTCGCCCTGGAACTAACATATTGAGTGCAAATAATATTTAACACTCCACCTGCCTGTTATGGGCATGTAATGTTGATATCACATGAATTTTTTTAAATAAACCTTCCCAAGAATCTTATAAAATTTTCAAATATTACGTGAAGACTGTACTTTGTATCCCACCAATGTTAAATTTACTATTTTTAGGTACATTTTTCACAAGATTGGTGAACGATAGGGAAATGAAACTTTACTTACTTGTAGTTGTCGGGGGTTGCTCGAGCTACTGACATTTTTGCAACTTAATCCGTTAAACCTTAAAGTTGAAAACAGAATAAGGAATAATATAAAATTTTTACAAATATTTTTACGGAATTTTATATATTAATAATTTTTATAGCTTTTGAGGAAGTCATGAGGAAGTCAAAAGTACCGGAATATGTGAATGTACTGCAAGATAAATAACTGGTAAAAATTTAAGCCTGGTATGTTTAGGGTAATGGTTTTCGAGAAAAATGTACCTAAATGTTCAAATTCTAAATTTAACGGGAACGGCAAAAACACTAAAAGGCACAAATGAAAAACAAAATGTACAGATACAAGTAAATTTCCTAATAACATTTGCTTAGAAAGCTGAATCAACAGCTGAGAGTATTAAAAACAATAACGCAGATATTTTAAAAAACCTAAAACTCCCTTTGCTCTAAAACGATCGGTTTAAAATTATGAAAAATATTCGTTCTTGATGACACGATAATTTTTCTGGGTAAACCTCCTAAAAACTTAATTTTTTCATTAAAATAATTTTTTTCACGTAATTTAATGTTTTTGTGGTTGATCTCGGTCTGAACTATTGATAAACATAAAGAACCGAAATTCGAAATTTACACTTAAAACCATCATACAGTCTCACCTTAAGCCTCAGTAACAGTTTAAAACGTGGTTTATATTATGAACAAATGAAATCCTAAAAACTAGTTTTTTTCGATACAGTCGTTTATAAAACGTAGGCTAATGAGTCATTTAAATATTTAAAAAATATTCCAGCCTATTACAATAGGGTAATATCTTTTACTACCCATAAGAAAGTTTAAGAACGTTTTATTTCAGTATAAGAAACAAAGAGCTTTAATTTTTTATTGTTATTTGATTGCTGCGTGGTTGTATCGGTCATAAAATAATTTCTTTTCAAACTAACATCATAAAAAATTATGGAAATACACTAAAATTCAACTTAGATGGAAATTTTCTACAGTATAAAAATTGATATTCCAACATTCTTTCTTAGTCGACATAAAAAAGAAAATATATACAGTTTTACTTGCACAAGATCTTTCATAAATTACTTACCATTATTATTTGTAATTACATACAATAAATTATTCATAATAGTCGTTTTAAATCATATTTATGTTTAGGTAGACGTAATCTTACATGTAAGTACGCCTTTAGGCTTTTTCACAGACTGATGGGTATGAGCAATAATACGTGTTTAATGATACCAATATTTGCACTTTGCTCAATGACTAAACTGTAAACTATTATGATAAAATATTATTTAAAAAAAAACTATGTTTAGTTTTAAGATAAACGGAAGTATCGAGATATCAGAAGTGTACAATAGAAATAGAAGAAGATAGTCTTGTCAGGATGGTTTAGGATAGAAATTGACAATGTAGTTCTAGTAAAAAAGACAATAATTTATTTTAAAGTCGATAAGGGTTAGATTGTTGTTGTTTAGGTCAACAGCCGAAAGGCTGGTTTCAACCTATAGAGGTTTTACTAAGTAAAAACGAGACGAGTGAGGTGGTTTTTTTTTAACCGAGGCGGCGAGAAAAATCATGTTCACTCCCTCGCGATGGGGGAAGTAGTGTTGGACTCAATTGAGGTGTCCTCGTCCAGCCCCAAGGAGGCCGCAACCGCCTACCAACCAAAAACCCGCCGCCTGGTCACTTGATCCGGCATCAACAAAGAACCCTCCACCTCCCTCGGAACTGTTTATATAATACTAGAAGGGAAATATCGGGTTAAAAAAAAATTTACATACTGTCAGCGGGGCGTGGAAGGCAATCGTAGCCTAATATTGCCCTCTCGCTGTCACCGATCAACACTCACTCTCTCACTTTCATTTATCTCTTTCATCACCAGATCAGGAAATTAAGTGTGCCTACCTTACCTACTGAGATCGGGGCAGGATTGATTCACTGTGGGAGAGGGTGATCCCGCTGATCTCCATATGTCTCCTCCCTCCGCAGTCTCCCTACCACCCTCTCCGCAAACTGAGCGACCAACTTCAAGCTCTCCTCATTCTGGAGCATCGCTGCCCCTACTCTTTCTGGGATCCACTGTGCAACGCCTATCTTCTCAGATGTCTCCATTCTGTCTAGGCCAAAATAGGGACATCTTTTAAAAATATGTGAAATGGACTCCTCCTCTTCACTATCGCACAGTCGACATTTCGGTACTTCATGCAGTTGGTACTTCATAAGTGAGGTGGTTTACTATTGCCTTTCTCACTGAGGTGGAAGAGCATGCTAATTAGCATGCCAGGCCCTCCAAAAAGCAACCATTTTTTACCCTGTAAATGACAACTTCACTTCATTCACCACAGGGTCTGGCTGTATAGTGAAATTCATTACTCTCAGAGGAGATAACTCTGACTAGTGTCTTTACACCTCTACCTCTTCTGTTCTTAATTAGTTCAGTCACATAATTGGCTGAATATGTGTTAAGAAACAACTATTTTTTGTAGCCCTGGAACCAACAGATCGAGTGTAATTAATTTAACACTCCACCTGTCTATTATGGGCAAACGGGTTAGATTATAATAATTTTTTTGTAATTTCGAAGAGGTTTTTTTTTGCATGAAACCATAATTCTTTCTGTGTACAGTACTACCTTGTTTATTCGGACTAACTGGGAGCAAATACGTTCCGGAAAATCGAAAAACTAGGTAATATGGCTAAGAAGCAAACAAATTTTTAAATGAATCACTTTTTTGAGAAACCACACATGTCCATTTTTGTAAAAATTAATTATTTTTAATGAATTAATTAATTATTATTAATTATTTTTTTATAAGAATCGAATATTTCATTCGATTTATATTATTTTATAAAGAAAACCACAAGATCAGCTACTATAATGGTAGATTTAACCTGCAGAAAATTTTATTTTTATTTGAGAAACAACATTAGAAATATTTTTATGGTAATCAGCAAAAAAAAGATGATAACCCCGAAGAAATGTAATATTTATTGTTTTTCTTGAAATTAAAATGAATAAAAAATTTAACTACGTTTTTAACAACAATATAATCTTAAACACATACTCTGTAAATTAATTTTATAATATAAATAGACTGGATTATTCTAAGTAAAACAAGGTGCATTTTAGGTCTATTTATTTCGTAAATATGCATTTGTTTGAGAAAAACCACAAGGCCATGCTGGAAAATTCCTTCGTCTAATAATATCCATTAAAAATAAGATAAAATTTATAAAAATGAATACATTACTTCTAAAGAAGTACTTCAAATAATTTTCACCAATATGTATCAATAAAATTAGAAAAATAGTTTCTGTATTTCCTGAAAAATCACTTGCATTGGACGCGTGTTGTTTCTCTAACAAACGATTCAAAATAGCAGACTTACCGTTTATTACGTAAAAAAAAAACAGCTGTTTTGTAACAAAATTATATAGAATTGTTAAAAAGATATTAGGAAATATGAAAATACATTTTACATCAAAGAATTGGTTCAATGTCTTCTGTTTCAAACAAGTATGGCGTTTGGTTGTACCACTGGAGTTAAACCATCTCCCCCTACCCGAAATAATAACAAATTCAAAGTTCATATCCTAAAAAAATCCCTTCCATGAGTTTACGCGTCTCAAAGCTGGTGGCAATTTTTTTAAATGCTTACCTTTGACTTATGCCAAAATCATTAATGATTTCTGTATCAAATTTTTAAGAGGAATCGGTTGACAATATTTTCATTTCCAAATTTCGACTCTGATTTTTTGACTAGGTTTTGGGTTACTTCCAGTCGAAACCGAACTTCAAACTCAATCCAGCCCCACTAACTTTTTGTGTAGGTTGTTGTTGTTGTTTAGGTCATCAGCCAAAAGGCTGGTTTGAACCTGTAGAGGTTTTACTAAGTAAAACGAGGAGTGAGGTGGTTTACCGTTGCCTTCCTCACTGAGTGGAAAAGTACGCTTATCAGCATGCCGGGCCCTCTGAAAAATACATATTTTCCATTCTGCAAACGACACCTTCACTTCATTCACCACAGGGTCTGGCTGTATAATGAAATTCATTACTTTCAGAGGAGATAACTCTGATTAGTGTCTTTTGCACCTCTACCTCTTCTGTTCTTAAATGATTCAGTCATTTAATTGGCTGACCATGTGATAAGAAACAGAACTATTTATTTTAGCCCTGCAACGAACAGATTGAGTGTAAATAATTTGACACTCCACCTGTCTGTCATGGGCAATTGTGTAGGTTACGAATCCGAAAAACGTTTGTTGAGATATGCGTAGATACTGAAGCCACGAGATTGCCTTTTGCGTATGTATGGGTGTGAGGAAGGGAAGTAAAATATTTGCAGTGCTGCCAACCTCAACAGTAAAACACTACTCGTACATTTCACTACCGTGCAGTTTCTATATACTACATTTTGTAAGCTGTGGTTTATTCCGAGAAAATATTTTCTTCATAAACCTAATAAGAAATAAATATTACCTGTATATTGGTATAGCTTAATTACATGACTAGAAATGTTTGATTTACTGTAATTTCGAATCAATCGCCTTCTTTGCTATTACCGTCACAAGCGTTTGCATTATCAGTCTCTTTAGTATCTACCTAACCGTTTTCTTTTCTTTACCAAGTGTCAACAAAACTGTTTAAGAATAGCTTCTTCACATCCTTAATTTATTTTCCTTTATTTTTCGAACTGTGGAAAGAGAAACATCACAGTAGTTAGCCGCTCGCTCACGGGTTTTGTTAAGAGGCACGGATAGGCATTTTCGTTCAACTTCATAATATTTTATTATACTTCATATTAGATTTCGTTCAACACTGTGAATAGTTCGACCACGTTTTCGAGAAACCGATATTTCTGTAACAAACAGTTAACCTACAAAAAGTTAGAGCATATAGCCTACAATATGCTCTGGGTACAGTATAAGTTGTTATGTTTGTCGTACTGAAATTAAAGCAGTCGGGCGTGCGCTTTTCCCCCTTTACCCCTCGTTGCAAACAAGGGCAAACTCGTGACTCAAGTGACTATATCTTTTGTAGTTACTGACTTTTATTTTCTGACTTCCGGTTTTGAGCCACTTCCGGTCAAAACCGAAACTTTAAACCCAATTTACGCCCACTTACTTTTTGTATAAATTACGAATCCGAAAACTGTTGCTGTCTCTTGTAGTTTCTGACATTTAGGGGTGACGGACGAACCGAGAAGGGGAAATGATAAATTTTTTATTTTAAAAATTGCCACCAATAAATTAACATATTAGTTGATTTTTTCACCTAATCAAATGACCTGAAAATCCGTCTTAACAACTTATCATTGGTACGTTTAGTGTAACTTGGGGACGACAAATTTTACACTGTTTTTACCCAACCCATCATTAACTTTGATGTCATCTAACCCTTTTCAAAACTGTTGCCCAAAACTTTACGAACAAACACATACGCAATACAGGCTCCTACTGCTGTTATTAACAATTTTGTTTTGCACCATCAATTCTAACACGCAATGTAGATTCAACAATCGATTCTGTTAAAAACATTTCATTAGATTCAAGGTTTTACCTTTTTATTTGTTGATGTGAAAAATTAAGTAAAAAGTTCAAATAAGAGATTTTGACTCAAGAAAACTGTTGAGTCGTTAGGTTATTTCTTTGACTAATCCAAGTATTAATTACTTCGAACGGACAAATGAGACCTTTACAAATCCATTATTTAGATATCTTGAATTAAAATTTATAAATGTGAGGTTTTATTTTTTGTTATTCCAAAATTCTTACATTCTATAAAATACAACACAGACAGTTCTGCTTATTCTTAACCCTCTCTAGTGTTGTCTAATACCATCATGGCAGTCTTTTTTATCTTGTGCTATTATTGTTAATAATTTTATTGCATTCATAATACTTCCGTTCATGAATTGCATCTCAAGTTCAAAGGATGCTTGCTAGGTGAAACTATGATACTAATGCGGGTATTCTTAAATTCACCGAATTTAATCCTTCAGGCTTGCTTCTATTGTGTCCCTTTATTTTGTCTTAGATTTTAATCTGATTTTAAACACTAACAAAATATTAATATTATAATAGGGTATGTCTTTCTTCATCCATTATAGGGTAACTAAATACATTTTAAAGTTTTAAAGAGTTTTTTCTGAAGATCAACTGATAAATATAACTCTGAAAAATATAACTAAATTATTACTTTTTTACTACAGTAAAATAAATTGGCCGCCTCCGTGGCGTAGTGACTAGCACACTAGCTTACAAAGCGGAAGGTCTCGGGTTCGATTCCCGGCTACGGTCTGGAAATTTTAACGCGTTAAAACCCACCGTTACAGTACCGAACCCACAGTAGTCGCTAATGACCAAGCTGTCGATGCGACTTTAAATAAACTAAAAATAATAATAAAATAAATTGTTAAAAATTGAAACTAAAAATAATAAAAATACTTTATTTATTTCCTCTGGTCTATTTTTAACACTCTTAATTTTTGTGATTTTTTCTTTTTCCATGTATCAGTATACATCGAAGGAATATATTATTTTCACCCTAATATATAGGCTATTCAAATTTCTTTTAAATCACTTTTTGATAAAAATGGTTTCTTCTAGGACTTTTAAACTGTAAAAATACAACCAGCAAAAATGTTTACATTGTGTTTTTTTTGTTATCAGTCTCTCGACTGGTTTGAAGCAGTTCTCCAAGCTGTTCTATCTTGCGCAAGTCGTTTCATATCTACATAGGTACCTTTAACACCCTACATCTTTTGTAATTTGCTTTACATATTCTAATCTTTGCCTCCCCCTACAATTTACTCCCTCAATATTATTTTCCATTATTGATAGCCCAATATCTGAATGTCTTAAGACAGTGGTTCTCAACCCGCAGTGGTCTGCGGACCACTCAGCCTGAAAGTGAACTACCACGGACCACCCATTACATTATTGCATTTATCTTATCAGTTGTAACCAAATTAAAAGGTTATTAAATAAAACAAATTTTCAGAAACAAACTATTATTATTATTAATTAAGAAAATATTATTACAAACATATAATTGTTATTTTTAGAAAGTAGGGTACATTGTACATCACAAAAAGTAAAAATATTTTAATTGTAAATTGTCTTTTAATAAAATAAGGAATACAGAATTTACTTAGTCGAAAATAACAATACAAATTAAAACATGAATTAAAAATGAAATCAAAATTTCAATGCGTCTTTTGTGCACGAATCTTTCTGACTAGCTGAGGAATTCTAGGTTTTAGGCTCGTGCTAAGAGCTACTCTCAAATCACTGCTTACACTTAGCCGATTTCGTTGTCTGTTTTTAATTAACAATAAACTAGAGAACCCCTGCTCGCACAAATAAGTGGTTGAAAAAAATCATAAGATACCGCAAAGCTACTTGCCGAATCTTGGGAAAGCCCAGGGCTTTCTTACACCACAACTCTTCTACTTTACTTAATCTGAATCTTGAATGTATTTACTTAATCTTGTTCAATGAAAATTGTAACTTTGATTTAATCACGGGAAAATATTACTTCTTTATAAGTAGTCACCGGACTCTTACGGACCACTCCGAAGGCTTTCACGGACCACCTTTGGTCCGCGGACCACTGGTTGGGAAACACTGTCTTAAGATATGCTCCATTAGCCTGTCTCTTCTTCTGGTAAGATGCTTCCATATACTTCTTTTTTCATCCACTCGCCTAAGAATCTGTAAATTACTTATTTTGTCCACCCACCTAATCTTTAACATTTTCCTATAACAACTCATTCCAAAAGCTTCTATCCTCTTCTTTTCTACAGCTCCTATCTCTCACGTTTCACTCCCATATAATGCTTTACTCCAAACATAATGTTTTAAGAAATTTCTCATCTGTAAATCAATGTTTGTAGTCAGTAAGCTGACATTGTGTAGTCTATCAAATAAAAACAAACTGAGTTAATGGCATTGAAGGGACACCACCCATTGATAGCTCTCCAGATAACGAAAAATGCGTTAAATTTTTATTTAATTTTTTGTACACGTAATTAGGCCTACTGTTAAGAGTCGTGTTAGTGTATTATGTCTACTTCATCGGCGTTTCAGTCGTCTTTGTGGTATTCCTGATAGGCCTGGAGGTTTAATGTTTCGAATCAAGGGATTATTTTTAAGTCGATGCAAATTTAGTTTTATTTAATTTGTTTGCATAGTTTAATAGAAATTTAACAAAAAATACGTTCACAATTTCATACGGAATGTCTATATTACTTAAAATTTATTGGTTGGTTGATTTCAATTGAGGGATGAAATCTACAATGGGGTTGTAGTAGTTCCAATGTGATTTATTATTTTATTTGTGTCTTCGGTAACACATCCGAAGGGATGTTCTTAGTGATATTTATATGTGTTAACTTATACAGGGATGCTGAAGTTATGTATTAGTAAAAGTGTGATTTGTTTAGGTCAAAATAGGGATTGGTGTGAAGCGGTCGTCGGTCTTTTCTGTTGACGAGTCACTTCCGACGCGGCGGCTAATCGGAAGAAAAATTACGGCACAGATGTAGGATATTCGGTAGTAGCTTTATAACTTTTAAGGGATAATACCAATAGGAAATTGTTTCGCCAAAGGATATAACAACAACCCCTCTATATCTAATGCCACCCCTAAAGATAAAACTAATAGCTGTAATTTTGTTAATAACAAATCACCCCCGTTTATTTCGGTAAAGTATTCCTAAAAACCTTATGAGTTATAACCGACTTCCCGTTCAGACTTAGTGTTGTCCCACACTTAACATTAAAAGACCTTTTAATTTTTGTTAATTCCTTGGTACAATTTCTTTGTTTTTGTGAACAAAATATCTTGAGAACAGAATGTCTTACGATGTTGAAACTTGGAACTATGGTTAGGTACTACTAAGTAACACGACACAAACATTTTCATCTAAATCGTTCAATCGAAGTAGTAGTTCATTCGTGTAATGTATCACGTATTTACAATTTTCTCTAAAATGGCTCATACGATTTCTTCTATAATCGCATTTCCAAAATTTTTTATGCTCTACAAAATAGCATAAGCGAAATTTCAGCTAAAATTCTTGAGGAGGCTGTGCTCTCGTGGTAAAATATGATTTTTAAAATTTCGGCCTTAAAATGCATTTTAGGACAAAAGTGTAAGTTATATAAAATTAAAGTTATAGGAAATATAAAATCTACAACTTCCATTTAAAACATCTTTTTCTACAATGCTTAGTTTTGTGTCAATTAATGATTTTTTTGTATTTTCTCATCAAAATCGGCAAAAACGGGATTTTTTAAGATTCCGGTCTTAGTAGTCTTTGCAATTTACGACAAACGTACCAAGTATAATAAAAGTTATAGAAAATTAAAAAACTTACAACTTTTATTTTAAACATTTTGTTACGGAGTCTAGTTCAGTGAAAATCGGTGATTTTACATATTTTTAAGTCCTACAGAGGTTGATTTTCATTTTGCATCATTCAATCATGATTAAACTTAGGTTATATTTTTCATTTTACATTGTTTACTCATGATTAAATACAGGTTATACTTTTCATTATTTAGCCTACATTTTTAATAGAAAGTTGTGTGAGTGTTTCACACCAGATTTTTCTTCTACAGATGATAAAAACTGGTTGGTTTATTTTTTTAGAATAAACGTAAAATTAGTTTTGGTTAAGTAACGGATTCATTGACGTAGGTTTTATCTGGAATATTTAAAAAGTGTAAACTACTTCTAAACTTAAATTCTTTAGTATTTATCTATGCTGAGAATTTATTCACGTAAATTCTCAGAAGTTACGTGAATTCGTATTTCGCATCGCGGTGGATTTAGCATCAAGTTTGGAGGGGGTCATTACCGGTGGGTCTGAGAGGGGTATGGAATACCCCCAGGAGAGCGGGGGTTTCGGGAGTTCTCCCCCAGAAATTTTTTAAAAAATTCCCATCTAAAAAACACGTTTTAGCGGATTTCTGACTCAAAAATTTCCAATTTTCATACTGTTACAACAGACAAATTGGAAAAATTTTAGACATTTAAGAAATTCAACAATAGTGAATAGATTACTGTATTGGTAATTTGAAATTTAAAAGAATTTTACATCATAATGACTCATACAGCAAAGAAAATATGAACAAAATTTATTGGTAGAAGTTTACAGTAGCCTACCAAAGTATAAGTAGGCCTACTTACTTCCATAAAACCATTTGTTGTATTGGGAGCTTACTAAATAAGTTATTAAGAGCATATTCTGTTGGGTACTTATTTTACTGTACCAATAAATATAGGTATATATAATTTTATAAAATACCTATTAATTTTTAAATTTTTATTACCTTTTTAAAGATACAAAAAATATTTAAATAAATATTTAAAAAAATTAGAGGTTGTGATGCCCCCATAAATCCGCCATTGAGTTGTTGTTCTTCAAGTGCCTTCTCCGTTACAGAGGTTGGCTATCATCATGGTTAGTCGTACTTTGTCTACTGCAGCTCTGAAAAGGTCATGGTAGTTAAACGCTTATATCAGGTTTCTTAACCAGGATATTCTTCTGCGTCCCACCGAGCGTTTACCAACGATTTTTCCTTGAATTATGAGATGCAGAATCTCGTATTTAGTCCCCCTCATGATGTGTCCAAGGTATGTCAGTTTTCTTATCTTTATGCTTTGTAGGATTTCCAGCTCTTTCCCCATTCTTCTGAGGACTTCTACATTTGTGACCCTGTTCTTCCACGGTATTCGAAGTATTCTCCGGTAGGTCCATATTTCAAACGCTTGTAGTCGGGTCTCACATTCCTTGGTAAGTGTCCACGCTTCTACCCCATACAAGAGGATGGGGAAGACGTAGCACTTCAAGAGGCGGGTCCTGGTTTCGAGGCTCAGGTCGCGGGCCGATAGAAGAGGACTCATTTTTAGGAATGCTGCCCTGGCTTTTTCAATTCTGATTTTTATTTCTGGCAGGTGGCTTGCACTACAGTTGACTCGGGTTTCCAGGTAGTTATAGGCTTCCACTTGTTCGATTTTGTCCTGCCCAGCAAAAAGTTGTTCTTATGGATTGTCTCGTTTAGTAATGACCATGTATTTTGTCTTCTTAGCGTTTAATGTAAGCCCATACTCTTCACTGGCTTTAATAATGTTGTTCAGCATTCTTTGCAGGTCTTCTATGCTTTTGAGTTGTTAGAGGTGGTTAATTGTGAATCAAAGCAAGGACCATAAGCTTAATAATCGAGTATTCTAGGCCGTTTCAAGAAATGAGTTTAAATAACTTACTATAGAACTGTGTTTGCCCATAACCGGCAGATGAAGTGTTAAATTATTTGCACTCGATCTGTTGGTTCCAGAGCTACAAAAATAGTTCTTTCTCTTATCACATTGTTGTTTAGGTCATCAACCGAAAGGATGGTTTGAACCTGCAGAGGTTTAACTAAGTAAAACGAGGAGTGAGGTGGTTTACAATTAGGCTACCTTCCTCACTGAGTGGTAAAGTACGCTTATCAGTATGCCGGGCCCTCTGAAAAGCACATATTTTCCACTCTTTACTTCATCCATCACAGGGTCTGGCTGCATAATGCAATTCATTACTTTCAGAAGAGATATCTCTGATCAGTGTCTATTACACCTCTACCTCTTCTGTTCTTAAATGATTCAACCATTTAATTGACTAACCATGTGATAAGAAACAGAACTATTTATTTTAGCCCTGCAACTATCAGATTGAGTGTAAATAATTTGACTCTCCACCTGTCCGTTATTGGTAGCCTTATCACATAGTCAGCCAATTATATGACTAAACAATTTAAGAACAGAAGAGGTGGAGGTGTAACAGACACACTAGTCAGAGTTATCTCCTCTGAGAGTAATGAATTTCACTATAGGCCTACAGCTATAGTGAATGAAGTGAAGGTGTCATTTGCAGGGTAGAAAGTGGGTGATTTTCAGAGAGCTTGACATGCTGATAAGCATACTCTTTCAACTCAGTGAGGAAGGCATAACTAAACCACCTTACTCATCGTTATTACTTAGTTAAACCTCGAGAGGTTCAAACCAGCCTCTCGGCTGTTGACCTAAACAACAAAGAAAGGTGAATTTAAAACCATATTCTTATTAAACTTTAACAAATCGTTTAAATTCAGATTTCAATGATAGGTCTGTAAGAAGTTTAAAAGTAATAACCATTTTAAATCGGGAAACATATTCACTCGTGTGTATACACCCAAATCTAATATGTTGTTTAATAGGCCATTTGAAACCGATTACCTTGTGACAACATATTGACGATTTTGTATGCGTAATTGAATTTCAAGTTGGTATAGGGTTGTTTTGTAGTAAGTGGTAGGTAGCACTTTAATTTACCATCCCCTACTTTAAATACACTTGGATCTTGCATAAACCCTTAAAATGGCATGTGCTCTAGGAAAATATACATAACCTCATCCCTAAAATACAACGAAATAAAGGATAAACTGAAAACTGAATTCCATCTCTCTTGTTTAAAGAGAGAGAGAGAGAGAGAGAGAGAGAGAGAGAGAGAGAGATTTCCTGGCATCGTACATTCTCACACCCTCTGTTTCATAATGGTTATTGATTCGCACATGCGCGTATGAAAGCGTCGGTACTCAGTTCTGCGGAGTTCTGCGCTCGGGATGGAAGCTTATCCTAATACAGAATGCGTGTGACCCACCCCTGTGTAACCTACCCCCTTTGTCTACGGACCGCCTAGTCAGCTACTACAAGAACTGTGATTGTATGTGGGTGGGTGTGAACAGGATCCTCTCCCGCCCCTCCTCATAACTCTCCCTTATTTTAACTAGCTGTGCAGGATTTATTTCAAGGACTCCCTTGAAACTCTCTTGAATACTTGTTAAAATATAGGTGTAACAACCGAACGACTAGACGGGTTGAAACTTAAGACTTGAAATTCATCCTTTGAAATTTTACAACTATAATATGATCAACGACGTAAACAATTAAAGGTTCACAGACTATTCAAAGAACCATAAATTATCTAATATAGTTCTTTGAATTATATTTTAGATTTGTATTAAATTGTAAAGATCCTTTTGTATCTAAAATACAAAAGGAGGTACTGGCTGATTGGCGGGAACTCTTCACTCTCTCTTGAAAGTAAGTTGCTGCTTTACAAAATGTTACTTAAACCAGTTTGGTTGTACGGCGTTCAACTTTGGGGAACTTCCAGTAGAAGTAACATAGAGATAATTCAAAGGTTCCAGAATAAGGTTCTTTGGGCTATAACAAGAGCACCATGGTTTGCAAGCAATGCAGAAATACAACATTATTGCAACCTTCTTGATGTAATGAACGATGTCAGGCATTTTAATAGAAAATATCAGGCAAAACTTGAAAATCACCAAAACGAATTACCTTTTCTAAACAATGCATAAGAAAATAGGCGCCTGAAACGTTACCATGTTTTGGACTTGTCTGATAGAGTTTAAATGTACATAAAATTATAGTGAAAAGTATTCCATATTGTAAAATGTAAATATCTTTGTACATAAGAATTTTCTCTTTTAACATATATGAATAATTGATATAATGAGAGGTACTCAGGTAAATGAGGGCTCAACTTGTGATTTGTTAATTCAAAAGATTTGTTCATAGTTTATTTTTAAAAAAACTGATTGCAAATAATGTTGTTAAAAAAATACATTTCAATGTTTTATTTATTGAACAAATTAAACTTGAAAATTCCTAGTTCACTATACCATATGTAATATAAATAGGAGCTTTTGTAATAAGTCTGCACTCCCACACTAGTAAATTGGTTGCAGAATTTTATATAGTGTACTACTATACTCATACTACTATACTCTTGCTTACTTAAACTTAAAAAAAAAAAATTAGTTTTTTTCTATTTAGGAACAGTAGTGGAAGTTACTATTAATATTAAAAATCACGAACAAAATAAATTAAATTGTTTAAAAAGAATTGTGTTGAAGGATTTTATTACTTGGATTTTTAACGACTCCATTTAACAAAGAAAATAAATAATTTTTTTATAATATTGGTCTAGAGGTGTTGAGGTCACACGCTAAGTGTTAAAAATCTATTTGTCAAAAAGTTAAAACAAAGACGCATAAAATAAAATTATGAAATGTAACACATTCAAAAAGTTACAAAATGTGTAAAGGCTACAAAATACGGCTGATAGTTAAAAATACGGCTGTTTCGTAATAAAATAATACTGAATTGATTTATGTAAAAAAAATATATTTGTGTATAAAAACACGTTCGTGTTCGTTATTAGATCATTAGTGTTTTAAAAGTTTAGGCCTACTAGAACTTTATAATTTTGGTTCGGTTATTATCGACTGGAGAATGCGTTAGAAAAATTAAAATTTTGCCTACGGAAAAGTTTGAAAAATTAGTTTTTATTAAGAAAATATTAGGCCTATATAAGTTATAGTACGTAAAATAAAAGAACCCCAAAAACATTTTTTAGCGATTGGTCTGTGTCTCTGTGTGCCTGTATGTGTGAGTGAGTGTGTGCGCGCGCGCGCGTGTGTGTGTGTGTGTGTTGGGTGAATAGAATATCTCAAGAACGAAACATCGTACGAACTTAACACTTGAAACTTGAATTAGGTGCCACTAGAGGACCCGACACGAATATTTTCATCAAAATCGGTCAGCCGGAAGTAGTATTCGTGTCATTTTTTACTTATTTGCGATTTTCTCAAAAACTGGTAGCTACTACGGTATTTTTTTAAAATCGTCTTATTTACTAAACTGTTTATGCCCTACAAGATAGGGTAGGTGCCATGTCTGCTGAAATTCTTGGAAAAGTTGTTTTTGCGTAAAAAAATTATTTTTTTAAGATTGCGGTTTTAATATGCATTTCAGCGCAAAAATATATGAATATTATAAAAGTTGTAGACAATTTAAAATCCTACACTTTTTATTTCAATCATTTTTTTGTATAACGCTTGGTTTAGCGGTAGTCTAATTAGTGATTTTCTGTTTTTTTTCTCATAAAAATGAGTAAAATGTCGATTTTTTTAAAAATATTTCAGCCTTAGTATGCATTTTACGACAGAAGTGTATTATCAAATTTATAGGAAATTAAAAGATATACAACTTTTATTCAGAGCATTTTTCTCTATAGAGCCTAAGTTCAGTGTAAAAGAGTGATTTTCCGTATTTTTAAGCCAAACAGGTTGATTTTCATTTTGCGTCTTTCACTCGTGATTAAAATAAGGTTATGTTTTTGAGGTTTGTTTGTGTTTATTTCTATTATTTTACTAATGTAAGTATATATTATTCATTATTTGCATTGGCAAGACGAAGTCGTGTGAGTGTTTTACACAAGATTTTTGTTATTTTATTCGTATAAATTACCAAACACGGAAGTGTACTAGGCATTTTCTAGCGACTTAAAAACAGAATATGTGCCAGTTTTTTTGCGCATTTTCACTTAGTCCATGTTTCGGAATATGCAGCACGATCAATTTTAGGATGAAAAATATGGCGTTTTAGAAGATGTTCTTGCATATTTTCTAATTAATTTTAGCTAAACTTCAGCCTTTTAGTAGAAAGGGTAAAGGAATACAGCGTTTTTCTTTTTAATTGTTATTTTCGTTCCCGATGGACGTAACGAGTTAGAATCAACGCTTTATCCCTTTAATAAATAAAGGAACGTAATTATAGTCTACTAGGTGAGATGAAATGGAACTTGCCAAGAAAGGATTAGGATAAGATAAGGACCAAGTAAACATTGGACGAACTAAGAACGGCATTAGGATCAACTGCTTTTTTTCCAATCTCAGCAACCTCTCTGATAGTGATCCTACGATTTTTCAGAAACATATCCCCAATTTCTACGACAGCGTCGTCGGTTATTGATGTGCTAGGGCATCCAGGGCGGTCGTTATCTTAAAAATTTTCACGGCTATTTTTGAATCGTTTGTACCACTCGTAAACTCTTGTTTTACTCATAGAAGTTTTGCCAAAAGCCACTGTCAACATTTCGAATGTGATACTACATTGATATCATTTTTCACACAAAATTTAATGCAAACTTTTTGATTCATATTTTCGGAAGTAACAAATCGCCGAGCGAATGCAAACACGTGTACTCGTTTCAACTACTAACAATAAACTGTACATTCAAAATGGCTGCAAATGTGAACATATGTTAGAAACAGGTGTACCAAACTAAGTAAAAAAGCATTTTGAAAATCTAATTTACAAAACCCGCAAAATTAAATAATTTCCGTTATTTTTCTATCAAATGCGACCCACCGGGTTGGTCTAGAGGTAAAGTCGTCGCTAAAATTAGCTGTTTAACAGCTGATTTTTGGAGACGAAGGTTCCTGGTTCAAATCCTAGTAAAGTAGTTACTTTTATACGGATTTGAATACTAGACAGTGGTTACCGGTGTACTTTGATGGTTGGGGTTCAATTAACCATACTCTCTCAGGAATGGTCGGCCTGGGTCTGTACAAGACTACACCTCATTTACACGTCATACACATCATCCGCATCTCATTGGGTCATGGGGTTGCTTATTGTTCTAAATTGAACAGATTGCAACGTACACAAATTAGGAATAGAAAAAAAATTCTACCAAACCTCGTAGATGCTTTTCAGGGGGCCAGGCATGCTGATAAGCATATTTTTCAACTCGGTGAGAAAGGCAATGGTAAATAACTTCTTTCCTTGGTTTACTTAGTAAAGACTCTAGAGGTTTAAGGGGGATTGCAATCCTATGAAAAATGTAGGCCTATACCTAAAAATAGCAAATTTAACATTGGCGGGATACAAAGTACAGTCTTCCCTTGAACCAGCCTTCGGCTGATGACCTAAACAACAAAATTTTCCATTAAAAACGTGTTATTTTCTTGGGCGTAGCAACGCGCGCCGGGTACCGTTAGTAATTAATACTTTTTGACACGTAACCGGAGGGTAAATCCTTTAAAAATTATTATTATTATTTTTTATTATCATAATATATATACATATTTATTAAACTTTCACATTATATAATTTGATTAGATTAATTATTTAAATGATTGAAAATAATTCTCGCTAAGACTACAAAAAAAATTATTTAATAATATTTATACTAGAAAAATTAATTAAGTTTGATGAAACAATTATTTTAAAAGACAAATAAATCAATCGACAAGTAAATTATAGTTTGAGTGAAAAGTTATTAATCAACTACAAGTAGGTTTTTTTTAATAATTTACTATTAGCTTTAGTGACAAATAAATGATATTAATACGTAAGACCAATTGTAATGAAAATTTCCAACTCTTTCTTTTATGCTTTTGAAATCAATTCTAGAAAAACATTTTGTTCCTGTTAATAAAAAATAATTTTAACTATTCTTTGTCCTTTTGTATAAACCATACTTGTATGGGTTTCGCTCAGACTGTCTCTACCTATATATATATATATATATCAATAGAAGCGTCTGTGAACGTCGTTGAAGAGTCGGCATCTTTGTTGTCGTACAAGGGATACTACGGCGATAATATTAGTAATGGGTCGTGACAAATTACACTTGTGTGACGGCTCGCGTACACCTCACAGGTGTAATAAACAATCATAACATTTAAAAACGAATAACTTATATATAATAATAATTCGTGGAAAAATAAAAATGAATAAAATTAAATAATAATAAATAAAAATAAAGAATTGAAAATATGTGGATTTCTAAAGGAGAATATAGTAATATAATACAGCGTAAAAATTGTTCAGTGTTGAAAATTCTGGTGCCGTATTATGCACGGTACTTTGTCAGGTATATTGATAGCTTTTCGCAATCCAATTCCTTTACTTCATCGTTCTCTCCGATATCCCTTTGCGTACTATATTTTTTATACTATAATATTTTTTTGTTAGCCCCTAAATCTATACAGAAGACCTCAAAAAGAGAGTATAGGACATAGTCAAGATAAAATTGATAAGTATAAAAATACGAGGTAAGGCTATTAAATAACGAAACTGATGTTGTAAAAAATGGTATTATTATGTTATACATAATCACTTATTGTCACCTTTAATATACACTCTTTCTCTATCCCTATAACGCTCCATGCGAATTTTCCATTGTTGGAAACAGTGCTGGAAGTTATCTTCTGTCAGCTACTTCAGGACAAGTGCAGCTTTATCTTTTAGAGATTCCACATACTCAAATCTTGTCCCTTTTTATGCAGATTTGAGTCTGTGGAAGCTGTAAAAGAGAAAGCGGTACGTGTCCTGAAGGAGCTGACAGAAGATGACTTCCAGCACTGTTTCCAACAATGGAAAATTCGCATGGAGCGTTGTAGGGATAGAGAAGGAGTGTATATTGAAGGTGACAATATGTGATTATGTTAAAATTAAAATAAAATTTTTTACAACGTCAGACTCGTTATTTAATAGCCGCAACCCGTATACCTCTATCATTATTATAATTTTACTTTCCCTTGCTGTATACGAGTAGGCTGTATAGAACAGGAGAAAGTATTGTATTCATGTCGATTTTTAAAAATTGAATTTTCACCGGAAATACACGTTTTCAGACACATACACACACAGAATATTTAAAGAACGGAGTATTGTTCAAAGTTGAAACTTCAAACTTAAGTTAAGGAGCCCCGATACGAACATTTTTATCAAACTCAGTCGACCAGAAGTAGGAGAAGTAGAACTACTATTTGCGTAATTTTCCACATTTTTGCAATTTTCTCAAAAGCGCCTACTACAATATTGTTTTTAAATCGTCTCATTCACGTACTGCATTGTTTAAGCTCTACAACACGGGTGTTATGTTATGTTGTACCGAGAAAATATAACAATTTAAGTATTTATTTTAATCTATATTTTATATTATTAAGGTTTATTTATTAACAAAGTATTTATAGCAGTTATATTGGTGTGAGTGTTTCACACATAAGTTTTTTGTTTTACGTTGGACTGTTATGAATATGTAACTACAAAGTTTGTTTTTTTAGCAGTACTGTCTGTCTATAACTTGATGGCCTACCTCAGAGAGGAGCAGAATCAGCCCGCTACTAGCCTTCTCAATGACATTTCATTATGTACTACTACTAACTAGCACACTGGACTTAATAGCCTACATAAAGAAGTGTTATTCAGAAGGCTAGTAGCGGGCCGATTCTGCTCCTCTCTGCGGGAGGTCATCAAGTTATAGACAGATAGTAATTTGCTTAATTATTTATTTTGAAAGATTTTCTTTTATTGATTTCTATTTTACACAGGTAAATATTTGTTTTTTTCTTTCCTTTTGTTTATAATTATTTTTCTTGTAGTCTATATTGAGTGATTGTAATCGAGGCCTGCTCACAATGATATTGCTGAAGGTGAGTCTGAGTTGGTATCAGGTTTTAATTTGGAATATAATCCTTAAGATTTTCTTTATTTTTTCTTTCTGAATATACGAGTAATATAATGTTTATAAGTTTTTATTAAAGTGTTAAAATAAAATGAAGTTGAAACCAGTTTATTACCAATTAATTTGTAATTATTAAAAAATCTTTCTAACTTTGAATAATTCACTAGCGAGAATAAATACTACATTCTCATTGAACGTATCACAGTAAACTAAAACAACTGATTAACTACAAAAAGTTACTTTCAAATAAAAAGAACGAAATTAAAACGAAGAAAAAGAAATTAACTTAATAATTTACTCTCCGTCCTCGGTATCGTCGTCGCTGTCTTCGTCATTATTGTCGCTGTCAAACCCGCGTCTGGATTTTCGTCTTAAAGAGTGTCGTCTTTTGAGCCATCGAGCGCATTATAAATGCCGCATTTCAGAAAGCTTTTTGAAACTAATCCACTCGCAAATCGTTTCTTATTCTGACCTTTTTATTTTTCCCGAAGGTGTACGTACTGCTTGACAACGATCGAAATAGGATTCCCTCCCTTCCCCACTTCTTCCATTCCCGTTCGCACTACGTGCCGGATCAAATACATTGGTACGCACAACACAAATGAGCATTAATATGAATATGGCCTCCGGGCCAGCCCAGTCAGTCAGCTGGTAGAAAGTCGCTATTATTTGTTAAGTAACACCGGTTGGGCAAGCGACTTTGTATGGTGACCAGCTGACAGCCATCCATGAACAAACTCTACTGGGAGTCCCTGTTCGAACTCATGCCTAATTCACTTCAAACAAATTATATAGCGATCGAATTTGGGTAGTTGTCAATAATGTACAGTTCCCGATAACAAATAAAAAAGAGCTAAAAAAAAAAAAAATGAATATCCACTTGTACTAAATTCTTGTTATCCATAACATTTTGTACAGATTATGTGACCACCAGCAGAAAGTCATTATTTTTTCCATTATTTTTGTTTACTATTAGGTAGTATAATCATAATATAATATATAACACAGCAAGTTCTTAAATTATAATGTTGACTGTAAATTTAAATAATTGATACGATTTAATTAAAAGGAGTAAGCATTATTCCTTATTTACTTGAGAGCAGCTAATATAAACTATACTTTTACTTCAGTTGTACAGTGTTAACGACCGTGCAATATTGGTTTTGTAGTCAATGCAGTTTTATTATGTTTTGGGTTTGATCGGTTGTTCAGTATTCAGATAAATTTGTTTCGATTAAACAAATAGTGTAAGTGTATAATTGTGATTTAAACAGGTACAGGTTAAATAAGTGCAAATAATATTAAATAATAAAGTAATAGTAAGTATGAATATAAATATTGTTGTAGTAATGAGCTGTACTAGTAGACTGACTATCAGAGCTAATGTTTTTGGGACAGTGCGTAATGCGAGGTGGCTATGATGAAGTGCGGAAGGGAGGGATTCCTATTTCGAAACTTGTCAGACAGTATCTGCCCATAACAGACAGGTGGAGTGTCAAATTATTTACACTCAATCTGTTAGTTGCAGGGCTAAAATAAATAGTTCTGTTTCTTATCACATGGTCAGCCAATTAAATGACTGAATCATTTAAGAACAGAAGAGGTAGAGGTGTAAAAGACACTAATCAGAGTTATCTCCTCTGAAAGTAATGAATTTCATTATACAGCCAGACCCTGTGGTGAATGAAGTGAAGTTGTCATTTGCAGAGTGGAAAATATGTGCTTTTCAGAGGGCCCGGCATGCTGATAAGCATAGTTTTTCACTCAGTGAGGAAGGCAATGGTAAACCACCTCACTCCTTGTTTTACTTAGTAAAACCTCTAAAGGTTCAAACCAGCTTTTCGGCTGTTGACCGAAACAACAACAGACAGTATGCTTAATATTTGTTATCCATTGAGTATACAGTACCTTCGTAGGAACTTTCAATGGCTTATTTATGCAAACGTCCAAAGGTTGTAGTACAGATGTTAACCCTCCCATATGATCACTAAATCCGTTTTTACTACTGCTAAAAGGCCTTTTTTTCAAATATAACGTGCACGCCATTTTATTGGATCAATTTCATTCAAAAAAGGTGCGCAGTATATTCGAGTAAATACTGTAACTATCTCGTTATACAAGACAACACCTCATTAGGGCCTAAACGTCATACTTATCATCATCATTTCATTGGGTTACACACTGGTTCATCACATGGCTTATTGTTCATAAAATGAACAGCTGCAACATACGCACATTAGGGATTAAAAAAATATATATATAAAAGATTGCATGGCATATTTTTCGTACTAGAATTTAAACGTAGAAAACCTATTTTAATTATTTTCTTTAGTTGTGCAGAAGTGCACAAATGATAATAAGACAAAGTCGGCTTATCAAAGCGAGACAAATCGAATACAACTAGGTCTAACTCATTGTGTACCAGTAGAGTAAATCTTTCTTAATAAGCCTGCACTCCATAATATACGTTACATAATAGAACTAAAACCGGTTTTTGAAAGACAGCAAAGACACAATTCTTTCCTTGTTATAATAAAAATTTCAATACAAAATATTAAAATAGCACTTAAATCTTCATGAATGACAATTTTAATGAAATTTACAACGGACTTGGAAATCTTCCGACAAATTGTCATTATTATTTTCTTTTTTTTATGTGGAGTAGGTTATTGCGCTATTGTTGTGTTTGTGTGCCTCACACAAACACAAAACTTGACTTATTCCTCGTTTTAAAACAAGTACCTCAGTTACCATCATTACGTCTAAATATGGCGGTATGTTTCCCATAACGAAATTAGTGTTTCTTCAAAAGTAATTTACTGAAAATTACATTTACGTAAATTTTTTTAATTTGTATTATTATGAAGAAAACAAAATTACAAAAGTATAATTCAATATTAAATAGGTAAACTAATTAACATATTTTTCTGTGCGTTTTATTATAGACTGTTAATGTCTATACTACTTAAGAAAATTAAAAAATATAAAATAAATTGTTCTACAAATCTTTATTTTTTTATGATCCAGTCCTTTCTTCGTTTTTAATACTGTGATGATAAAACCTTTGTGTTTGTACCAGAGTGAATGCATTTGAATGACCTGGAAGGCTAGTACTTATAAAAAAGGAGAAAATTTCAGAGAAAGATCTTGCATTAAATTTAAGTTTTGAATTAAACATTTATTTACAATGTTTTGTTAATGTATGTCTCTACTTAATCTGGGATTCAGTGGTCTTTGTGAGATTCCTGGTAGATCGGAAGAATTTATGTTGTTTACAATGATTTTGTAGTCTGTCTTGTAACAAGTACAAAATTTTTAAAATTTATCATTGACGTAAGTGAACGAGTAGGCTTAAGTCATCGTGTAATATTTCATTGGATAAGTCGTAACTCGGGGAATTAGTAAATGAATCGCAAAAATTTAACTTAAGATTCAGTATTTTTACTTAAGAGTTTATCGAATATCAAGTTCATTTTCCTTTGTTTGAGAAAATGAATTTATGAATCTACAATGAAAGTAAAAGCATCAAACGAAGTTTTTTTGTTTTATACTTGAGTGTTTGCACATATAAGACAAATTAAGTGTTATTTTTTTTGCATTCGATCTGCTAATTCTAAGGCTACAAAAAATAGTTCTGTTTCTTATCACATTGGCAGCCAATTAAATAACTGAAGCATTTGAGAACAGAAGAAGTAGAGGTGTAAAAGGCACTAACAAAAGTACGTATAAAATGAAAGATGTAGCCTGTGTTTAAAACCGCGTATCTAACCAAGTAAAAAACATAAAAATTTCAGGTACGGCTCGTTTTAAAGCTTGGTTTTTTTGTTATTTTACGTTATTTTGTTAAATATTTAAAATAATTATTTGTAGTGTGATTTCATTCCCTTATTAACTAAAGGGATACATAGTTCGTTCTAACTCGTTACGTCTATTGGAAACAAAAATGTCAATTTTTTAAAAAAACGCTCTAATTTCTGTACCCTTTGTACAAAAAGACTAAATTTTAGCTGCCATCACAAAACATGCAGAAACACTCTTTAAAACGCCATATGTTTCCTCTTAAAATTGATCG
This sequence comes from Catonia carolina, assembly GCA_035578175.1. Taxonomy (NCBI): domain Eukaryota; kingdom Metazoa; phylum Arthropoda; class Insecta; order Hemiptera; family Achilidae; genus Catonia; species Catonia carolina. The sequence goes on along the minus strand of JAQMRL010000010.1, from coordinate 26,389,022 downwards.
TGCTTTATGTTTTGAACCATAGAAACTATATGAAAAATGCGCTAAACAACGGGTACACATTTTGTTTTTAAATCGCTAGAAAATTTCTAATACACTCCCGTGTTTAGTAATTTATAAGAATAAAACGAAATAACCAAGTTTTAAAATGAGCCGTACCTGATTTTTTGTTTGTTTTATACTTGATGAGATATGTTGTTCCAAACACAGCCTTCATCTTTCATTTCACGTACTGTAGTCAGAGTTATCTCCTCCGAAAGAAATGAATCTCATTATACAGCCAAAACCTTGGGTGAATGAAGTGCAGGTGTCATTCGCAGGGTGGAAGGTAGATGCTTTACAGAGGGCTGGTATGCAGATAAAGATACTTTCCACTCAGTAAGGAAGGCACTAGTAAACTATCCGAGGTGTGGCTATTAAATAACGAGAATGATGTAAAAAATTATATTTTTATTTTATTCAAAATCACTTATTGTCACCTTCAATATACACTCGTTCACTATCCCTACAACGCTCCATGCGAATTTTTCATAGTTGGAAACAGTGCTGGAAGTCATCTTCTGTCAGCTCCTTCAGGACACGTGCCGCTTTCTCTTTTACAGCTTCCACAGACTCAAATATTGTCCCTTTTAATACAGATTTCATCTTAGGGAACAGGTAGAAGTCACATGGTGCAAGATCTGGTGAATAAGGTGGATGTTCTAAAACTGAGATGCTGTACTTGGCTAGGAACCTCTTGACAGATAACGCGGATGAGCTGGCGCATTGTCTTGGTGTAGAACCCATGATTTGTCTTTCCACATTTCGGGGCGTTTTTTCCTAACTCTTTGATTTAGTTTAGAAAGTACCCCAAGGTAGTAATATTTATTAATTGTTTGACCTTCAGGAACCCAGTGAAGGTACACAATCTATGGATATAAAAAAAAATCACCATTGCTTTAAATTTTTACTTGCTCATTCAAGCTTTTTTGGCTCTCGGTGAAGTTTGGCTCTTCCAATGCATGGATTGGCTCTTTGTTTCCGGATCATTAGTAAAAACCACATTCCATCACATGTTATTATCTTCTACCTGTTCCCTAAGGTGAAATCTGCATTAAAAGGAACAAGATTTAAGTCTGTGGAAGCTGTAAAAGAGAAAGTGGCACTTGTCCTGAAGGAGCTGAAAGAATATGACTTCCAGCACTGTTTCCAACAATGGAAAATTTGCATGAAGCGTTGTAGGGATAGAGAAGGAGTGTATATTGATTGTGACAATAAGTGATTTGTATAAAATAAAAATAAAATTTTTACAACGTCAGTCTCGTTTTTTCATAGCCACACCTCGTACATACCTCGTTTTACTTAATAATAATAAAGTACGTTTATTGAAACAATAAAATTACAATTGCATTATTACCATTTCACTAACTTTAAAAACAAACAAATTATATCAAACAAACTAAAGATAATGATAAATGCAATAAAAATAACCTCGTTATATTCCTTTAAATACGCACAATTGAAAATGGCCTAAGCCGTCTGTCAAGACAGGGTGGAAAGCGGATGCTTTTCAGAGGGCCTGGCATGCTGATAAGAATACTTTTCCACTCAGTAAGGAAGGCATTGGTAATCTATACATTTTTCGTTTTACTTAGTAAAGCGTCTAGAGGTTCAAACCAACGTTTCGGCTGAACACCTAAACAAACACACACTTGAGTATATATTTTAGATTGGATAATAAATGACATTACAATATGACAGGAAAAATTTTGTGGGGATTTTGTTTTAAGTTATATGAGTGCAACATAATATTTAGCAGACGTAAAAACACAATATTGTATAAAGTGGTAAGAAATGGATATGGCTGTTTGCTCTTGCGTTTTTCTTGTTTTATTGTTTGTTTGTTTTGTGTTTTGTTTAGACTGCTTTATAGTCAGGTGGGCAAAGAAAGTAGTGGTGTAGTGTGTTTTGGACCATTAACTCACAGTTCTAGACTTGGTTATTAAATGCATAAAGTTTACCATACACACACGACTAATAAAAGTGATCTCAGTTAGCTGAGAGAGGTGAATGTATTCTCGTCTGTTCTCAAACATAATCCTTTATTATTTTCTTCATTTTTATTTTGTTTTCTTCTTTCTCTTGCCTCTATGAATATATAGAAAAGAAAGTATTGTTTTCATGTCGATACGTTTTCAGACCCCCTGAACCCGAAAACCATGTTTTTAGCGATTTGGTCTGTGTGTGTGTGTGTGTGTGTGTGTGTGTGTGCGCGCGCGCGCGCGCGCGTGTGTGTGTGAACATAATATCTCGAGAACGGAACATCGTACGAACTTGAAAATTAAAACTTGAGGTACATACCACTACCGAATCCGACACGAACATTTTCATCAAAATCAGTTAACCGGAAGTAGTAGTTTATTCGTGTATTTTTTTCACTTTCTGCGATTTTCTCAAAAACTGGTACTACGATTATAAAAATCGTACTACGATTTTTTTTTTAAATCGTCTCGTTAAGTAAATTTGTTATGCTTCACAAGATAGGGTAGGCGTCATATCTGCTGAAATTCTTGGACAGGCTGTTTTCACGTATAAAAACTGTTTTTTTACGATTGCGGTTAATATGCATTTTAGCGTAAAAATGTATAATAAAAGTTGTAGAGAATTTAAAATCCTACAACTTTTATTTCTAACATTTTTTTGTATAACGCTTAGTTTAGCAGTAATTAGCGATTTTCTGTTTATTTTTTACGAAAACGTGTGAAAAATCGATTTTTTTTAAATTTCGGCCTTAATATGCATTTCACGACAAAAGTGTATATAATCAATAGACCTATAATTAGTACATCAGTATATATACTATAGGAAATTAACATATATACAATTTTTATTTAGAGCATTTTTCTCTACAGAGCCTAGTTTAGCGTGAAAGAGTGATTTCCCGTATTTTTAAGCCAAACAGGTTGATTTCAATTTTGCGTGTTTCACTCATGATTAAAATTAGGTTATGTTTATTGAGGTTAGTTTTTTGTTTATTTCTGATGTTTTACTACTAATGTTAGGTTTATTGTTAATTATTTGCATTGGTAAAAGAAAGTTGTGTGAGTGTTTCACACCAGATTTTTTTTACTTGGCTGTCGATGTTTATACTACATTAAACAATAAGATAATGATTGTGCCCATGACGGGCAGGTGGAGTGTTAAATTAATAGACTCGATCTGCAGTTTACTGGGCTACAAAAAATAGTTCTGTTTCTTATCACGTAGTCAGCCAATTATATGACTGAACTATTTAAGAACAGAAGAGGTGAGGTGTAAAATACACTAGCCAGAGTTATCTCCTCTGAGAGTAATGGATTTCACTATACAGCCAGATTCTTTGATGAATGAAGTGAAGGTGTCACTTGCAGGGTGGAAAATCGGTGCTTTTCTGAGGGCCTGGCATGCTGATACGCATACTCTTTTAACTCAGTAAGGAAGGCAATTGTAAACCATCTCACTTCTCGTTTTATACTTAGTAAAGCTTCCAGAGGTTCAAACCCGACTTTCGGCTGATCACCTAAACAACAACAAATGTCAATGAGTTTACAAACATTTTCTTCTGCCCACTCTATAATTAAATTAAAAAACAGCAGAACAAAATATAAAATGGCTGCCTCCGTGGCCCAGTGGTTAGCATGCTACCCTTCAAAGCGGAGGTCCCGGTTTCAATTACCGGCAAGGGTCTGGAAAATTATTACTAGTTTAAATCCATCGTTCTCACCCTAGCGTAGTCACAAATAACTAAGATGCTGATGCGACTCAAAATAAACTATAAAAATTGTAAAATATAACGAAAATTAAATAAGAAATTAACAAAAGTAGCCAATATACAATAGAGACAGGAGGTTTGCTTGCGTTTTTAACCCACCGGGTTGGTCTAGAGGTAAAGTCGTTGGCACGAATAAGCTGTTTAACAGCTGATTTTCTGAGACAAAGGTTTGTGGTTGAAATCTTAGTAAAGGTAGGCCCTACTTTTATACGGATTTGAATACTAAACAGTGGTTACCGGTGTACTTTGATAGTTCGGCTTCAATTAAACAAACTCTTTCAGAAATGGTCAGCCTGGGTCTGTACAAGACTACACCTCATTTACACGTCATCCTCAACATCCTCATCTCATTGGGTCATGGGGTTGCTTATTGTTCTGAATTTATCAGATTGCAGTGTACACACATTAGGGATAAAAGAATACATACAACAGGTTAAAAGTTTGCTTAAAGTGCCATTTTAAGCTCTAATTTCTGAAAGATACTTTGGGAGAGGAGTCCCGGAATCAGTTACCTGTTTGCCTCTCCCAAAACAAGTCCTAACATTACCCAGAAATAAATCTACATACACCAACGGTGTATATTGTTCTGTATGTATTACAAGACAAGAAAATTTCTATAATTTAACTTCAGTACCCAGATAAGTTATTTAATGTTAACAATAAGAAAACGTGTACGTTTGGAGTAGTAATATTGTTATCGCAGTACGCGTTGTATGAACGGGTCATAATACATAATGTTACACAATTCCCCACCGCATCATACCATGTACACAATTCCAAGTGGTTGTTGTTCTGAGAAACCAGCGCACCTGCTTCAAGCGTTAAGGAATTTGTCTGGGGTTGTAAACGTCGTCTGTTCACTTGATTGACTGCTTAATGCTAGAACTGGACACCATTTCTAGCTTGTCACTCAAATCGTTTTAAAAAGTCACCTCAGCGTTTCATTTCATTTTCTTTCTTTAATTTCTTCTATTTTTAAAAGAAAATAGCTCTATAATAATATTGTTGTTAATAAGAATTGTTACCTTTCAAAATTTATTCTAAAAGATTTTGTGAGACCAACATCTATTATTTCCTTTCAAATTACCGTAATAATTTTCAAATATAACTTTTATCAAAGATATAATTTACCATCCCACGTACTTAATTAAAATTATTTTAACAAGTCTTTTAACTGCCTATAACAGACAGGTGGAGTGTCAAATCATTAACACTCAATCTGTTCGTTGCAGGGCAAAAATAAATAGTTCTGTTTCTTATCACATGGTCAGCCAATTAAATGACTGAATCATTTAGCCCTTTTTTATTCCTAGTGTGTTTTCGTTGTAATCTGTTCAATTTAATAACCCCATGACCCAATGAGATGAGGATGATATGTATGACGTGTAAATGAGGTGTAGTCTTGTACAGACACAGGTTGACCATTCCTGAGAGAGTACGGTTAATTGAAACCCAACTATCAAAGTACACCGGTAACCACTGTCTAGTATTCAAATCCGTATAAAAGTAACTACCTTTACTAGGATTTGAACCAGGAACCTTCGTCTCTGAAAATCAACTGTTAACCATAGAGCCGGCAATCGTCGATTTTGCGACGATGTTACCGCTTCTTGAACTGGTCGCGTCGCAAATTCGGATTTGTTCCATAGAATTTTTCAATGTTGCCGTTTTAGTTTTAAATTAATCTAAAGACAGCGTTGCTGTTTTGTTTAATAGTTAAGTAATGTATAAAGTAAATTTTTACGTATAATACAATAGTTTTGGTTGCATATTCTGCCTGTGTTTCTCTGTTGAAACAACGCTATTCTAGAGCTGAATTTGGTTATATCTTGGTTTACATGATGTGTTTTAGTACATATTTTCTTTAGTTTTGAACATAGAATCATTTTTATTTTGAAAAATAAATATTACGAGTAAACGTTTCGTATGTAATGAATTTTGAAAGTAGAGCATAAAAAAGTTTTGAACTGCAGTGTCATCTAAAATTTTAGAAATATATTTGTCTAAAAATTATATTCAAATAGCTTCAGCATCTCTAACTGTTAGATTAAAATTTCAATAATGTATTTATTCTATGTTCCTAAATCTTGCTGTTATTTTGATAAGTCACGTGATAAGGTTTGTGATTTATAACAAATTTTTAATGATTTCTTTACGGTTTTGTGACCCATATGCTAGAAATTCTCTGCCGGTCTAGAAAAATGTTATTGCCGGCTATAGGGTTAAGAAGAGAAGAGGTAGAGGTGTAAAAGACACTAGTCACAGTTATCTCCTCTGAAAGTAATGAATTTCATTATACAGCCAGACCCTGTGGTGAATGAAGTGAAGGTGTCATTTGCCGAGTGGAAAATATGTGCTGTTCAGTGGGCCCGGCATGCTGTAAGCGTATTTTTCCACTCAGAGAGGAAATCAATTGGTAAACCACCTCACTCCTCGTTTTATTTAGTAAAACCTCTACAGGTTCAAACCAGCCTTTCGGCTGATTACCTAAACAACAATATTCTATCAGTAATTTAATCTAATTCAATACAATTTTGTTAGCACAATACGGTGTATAGAATAAGTTTTAGACATTACCGCAAAATAAATTATTTACATGTAGTTTAGTCTGTGCAGAAGCAGACATTTGATGGAATTGAATTAGGCCTACTGCTAGTGGGAGGAAACCATGTAGTACACCAATAATCTGCTTAGGCCTTTTGACTTGTGCAAAACCTTGACCATTTAAAGGAAAACCATTCCTACCCTACTATATCCAATAAGTAAGATTGGTAGCCGTTCTACCACCATTATGTTCATCCGATTACAGTAATACTCTTAATCCATAATTTCGTAGTCCGACGCAATACAATCGAAGTAATTGAGCAATTGAATGTATAAGTTAATTTATATAAATACTGATAATATGTAAACCCGTAGTAGTATTAATAACCGCGTCGGTGGTAAAGTGATATTGATGGAGAACTGAAGAACTGGAATTCGATTCCCGGCTAGAGATTGGAACGTACCATTAGATATTATATATTATTAAATCTTATTAAAAATTTTGTAAAAAAACACACTTATTACTTCAATGTGTGTGAATATAAATGACTAGCATACCCCGCGCGGTTTCGCACGCAAAACATGTGTAGAACTATTAAATTTTTTTTAAAATAAATATGTAGGCCCTGACAGAAATGTAGCTGCTAGCGACTGTACGACTGTATACCCTCAGCGTTCACTCTCTCTCTCTCCCCATCTCTCTCCCCCTCTCTCTCAAACACCACACAACACACACACACACCCACCCATACACGCATAAATATTTCTGAAAATCTTCATTAAGGCCTTTAGGGTTATCATTTTTGAAAACTTAAAAATTAAATGTTGCTGTGATGAGAATGATGTGTATGACGTGTAAATGAGGTGTATTCTTGTACAGACCCAGGCCGACCATTCCTGAGAAGTGTAGTTAATTGATCCCCAACCATCAAAGTAGACATTGGTACCTGTGTACTTTGATGGTTGGGGTTCAATTAACCATACTTTCTCATGAATGGTCGGCCTGGGTCTGTACAAGAATACACCTCATTTACACGTCATACACATCATTCTCATCTCATTGGATCATGGGTTGCTTATTGCTATGAATTGAACAGATTGCAACGTAAACACATTGAGGATTTAAAAAAAAGTGTTGCTGTGAATATAATATGAATATGGTGTCAAAATTTCATAAAATTCCGTTAAATAGTTTTGGAAATTAGCCTGCACAAAAATAACACGCTTTGTCTTTATAATATTGGTATAGATTACAACGATTTACAAATTCTAAGTGATAAATAAAGAGTAGGCGCGAATTTCCTCAAAAGTGTCCCACCGATCTATCTTCTATTAGTCTAGATTTTCGTCAATTTCGTTACTCTAATCATTAAAAATTTAAAACATTTTAAATGTTTAAATACTTTATTAATTGTATGTATTTTTATGTAGTCGACTATAAATTATTTTTTGTCGACTATTCTCTATTTTTATTTTTTTCACAAATATATTTACAGTTACTCAGCTAACATATAAATAAATGTTACAAAATTAAAACACATGTTTAGTCATTAAACACATGTTTTGTCACCGTAGTCAAGAAACCTGTCATGAATTTATATACAAACTAACTTTTTTATTGCTCTATATCAGACGATGTGGATTAAATTTCTTTAAAATACCTCCGTGGCGTAGTGGTTAGCGCGGTAGCTCACAAAGTGGAAGGTCCCGAATTTAATTCCCAGCGAGAGCCTGAAAATAAGTCAAAACTCACTGTTCCATAACCCTCAGTATTCGCAACAGTATAAAAATGCCAAGAGTTTAATAATACGACTTTAAATAAAGTTAAAAAATTAACTAAAATATCCGTAATTAATAATCGGATATAATTGAATGAATGTAAAGGTTATCAATTGAATAAAAATCAGGTGTGAAACACTCACACGTTTTTATCTTGTCAATGTAAATAATGAAAATATTGCCTATGTTCAGTCATTAGTAAATTGCAAAACGAAAAACATAACCTAATTTTAAACATGAGTCAATGAAGCAAAATGAAAATCAACTTCTGTAGAATTTCAAAATGTGGAATCACTTATTGTCGCTTAATTAGGTTTTGTAGAAGAAAATGTGAAACGTAAAACTTGTATATTTTCAATTTTCTATTGTAACTTTGATTAGCCTACATATACTTTTTATGTAAAATGCATACTTAGCCCTCAATCCTAACAAAACTCCATTATTTACCGATTTTGATGAGAAACCTACAAAAATTCACTAATTGACTAAGTGTTGTTGAAAATAACACTTGAAATAAAAATGTAGGTTTTTGTAATTCTCTGCAACTTTGATTAGGCCTTTATACGCTTTAGCCCTTAAATGCATTTTAAGGCCGAAATGTTAAAAAAACATTTTTATCACGACAGCAAGCCCCCAAAAATTTCAGCGTACATGCCACTTACCCTATCGTGTAAAGCACAAGAAATGTAGTAAAAAAAATGATTTAAAAAACAATCAAAGGAGCAGTTTCTGAGAAAGTCAAAAGTCTGAGTCCGAGTTCTGAAAGAAGTGAGCTTGCGCTCGGGATGACTACGTCGTAGCTAGCCTACCTTGTCGTTCAGAGAATTGGATGAGAGGAACTTTATTTTGGAATTTTACTTTATTTGGAATTACAGATGATTAATTGGAGGAAAGATGGGCTTGGAATCGGGATAACAGCGAGAACATTGCCTCGGGAAGGAAGCTTTTTCTAGTCGGGAGTGTTCTTTTCTAGTAGAAAATATTTATACGGATGTTTGTAGGAAGTCTATAGGAAATCGTGGAATGGCTGTTCAATCTTTACTTGTGGTGGGCGAGTAGTCGGGTAGATTTCTCTGACAGCTGCCTGTACAGAGCGTTGATCGGTGTCGTGGACTCTTGAAGTTCGGTGTATGAACTCCTCCAGGGTGGGGGTGAGGACGTAGTCGTGGACGGTTTTATTATTGATGAGGTAGGCCTAGTGGAGTTTGGAAATTTGTCTTTCTCTGGTGGCCCGTAAAGAAGGAAGGATCTGATGATAGCTGTGTAGATGAATTTCTTATTATTGTAATTGTAAAATGCAAGAAAGAATAAGCTATTTACAACTGCATTTGATTCTTAGAACATAATATTAATTTTACAATTTAACAATCTTTTTAATCTGCTATCAGTAATTTCTAAGACCTACACCATTCTTTTACTTTATTGAAAATAAAGGAATTAGAAACCATAACAAAGGAAATGTTAAATATTTTATAATATAATAACGTACGTAGGCCTGTATCAGAGCAGTGTAAATTTACACAACATTAAGTATCAGTTTGCAACAACTGCTTTATTGTATGTACTTTACGGAAAATATTATATATTAAAAACATCAGATTTTTCTACACCCGTTGCCACGGATGTGCCTACAAATCTATAGCCTACGTTCTTTGTTACGTATACGAAGTGTGGCTATTAAATAACGAGACTGACGTTGTAAAAACTTTTATTTAAATTTTATACATAATCAATTATTGTCACCTTCAATATTCACTCCTTCTCTATCCCTACAACGCTCCATGCGAATTTTCCATTGTTGGAACAGTGCTGGAAGTCATCTTCTGTCAGCTCCTTTAGGACACGTGCCGCTTTCACTTTTACAGCTTCCACAGACTCAAATCTTATCCCTTTTATTGAAGATTTCACCTTAGGGAACAGGTAGAAGATAATAACATGTGATGAAACGTGGTTTTTTACTTATGATCCGGAAACGAAGCGCCAATCCATGCACTGGAAGAGCCGAACTTCACCGACAGCCAAAAAAGTTCGATGAGCAAGTCAAAATTTAAAGCAATGATGATTGTTTTTTTTTATTATCCATGGGATTGTGTACCTTCACTGAGTTCCTGAAGGTCAAACAATTAATCAATATTACTACCTTGAGGTACTTTCTAAATACGTCAAAGAGTAAAGAAAAAACGCCCCGAAATGTGGAAGGACAAATCATGGGTTCTCCAACAAGACAATGCGCCAGCTCATCAGCGTTATCTGTCAAGAGGTTCCTAGCCAAGTACAGCATCTCAGTGTTAGAACATCCACCTTATTCACTAGATCTTGCACCATGTGACTTCTAACTGTTCCCTAATGTGAAATCTGCATTAAAAAGGACAAGATTTGAGTCTGTGGAAGCTGTAAAAGAGAAAGCGGCACGTGTCCTGAAGGAGCTGACAGACGATGACTTCCAGCACTATTTCCAACTATGGAAAATTTGCATGGAGCGTTGTAGGGATAGAGAAGGAGTGTATATTGAAGGTGACAATAAGTGATTATGTATAAAATTAAAATAAAATTTTTTACAACGTCAGTCTCTTTATTTAATAGCCACACCTCATACTTTTCACTCAGTGAGAAAGGCAATAGTAAACCACCTCACTCCTCTTTTTACTTAGTAAATCCTCCAGAGGTTCAAATCAGCCTTTCAGCTGATGACATAAACATCAACAGAAGAACACTATAGGTAAAGTTATCTCCTCTGAATGCAATGTAAGCCAATTTCATCTTGCAGCCAGCTCCTGTGCTGTAGCCTACGAAGTGAATTTTATGTTTTCTGCAGTTTGGAAATTAGGCCTTATGTGAAAATATTTTGTACACGGGGATACTGTCAGAGCAAAGTAGAGCAGAATAGTGTTGTCTCCAACAGTTTCTCTCCGTCTAATTCGCCCGTTTCTGACAAAATATTTAGAATTCATATTTAATTATCCAAAATAATTTTTGCAATACCTATTTCAAAAAAATATCTTTTTACATACATTTTCTGTATTTTTAGAATAATAATCATTAAATTTGAATTACCTTTTTTCTTTTTAACTTTGATTCTTTATTTAGAAACTATACAATACAGTACAACCATCCAAAAGCCAATGGATAATTTAAAAGTTGAACAGTAAAAACAAATTAAGAAAAAATATAAAACTAACACAGAAATATCAAATAATATACACATAACAAGAATGACATAGAATACAAAGTACTTAGAATAAGAAGTAGCGCAGAAAGTAACAACAATAACAAATAATATATGTATTGTACGATAAACAAAATGAAATAAGAAACGAAAAATATTTAGGGTACATGAGTAATAAAGATCTGAACAACACATAATAAATTATAATTACAAAAGTGAAATGTTAAAGTTTTATGAAATCTGTTAGGGCTAAATAATATGGATATGTTTTAAGCATTATATTTACATATTTGTTATTAGATCAATAGATCTCTACTCCATTTTCTTCGTAGGCGTCGGTGAGTTAAGTTTTGTCTTGAAATTTGCTGTATTAGGGGTCTGTTAACTTTCTGTTAAATTTTGAGCATTTGATTTTAGCAGTTTCTGATACAAAAGGAATGTTTAAGTCGGAATGCAATGTTAGGTTTGTTGCGTAATATGGAGCGTTCGTTATCATGCAAAGTATTTTTGACTGATGGGTTTGAATTTTTTGTATGTGAGTTTTCATTGCCGTCCAAAAAATTTCTATACCGTAATTCCAAATCGGTCGTAGCCTTATATGTTAATAATTTAAATTTTAATGGTAGAGTTGATTTTCTGTTGATGAATTTCGAGAGTAATTGTGTACGGTTATTTAATTGCAAACGTTTTGTTTTGATATGATATCCCCAAGTCAATCTACGACCTAAATGAAGACCCAAATATCGAACTTTATTTTCCTGTCGTATCTCATTGTTATCCAGGTATAAAAGTGGACATCTTCTTCTTCTTAACGTAAGTGTCACTTGCACAGATTTCACCGGGTTAACTTTCATTCTCCAGTTTTTGAGCCATGTAGAAACCTCGTATAAGTGGTTTTGAATATTCAGCGACGTTTCTTCTGGGGATTCTTTGCTGTATAACAGAACGGTATCACGTAACTTTAATTATATAACTTTAAAACTGTATGAAACAAAAATACTGTGACTAGATAGCGTAATCAGCTGTTTAACACCTGATTTTCGGAGGTTCCTGGTTCAAATCGTAGTAAAGGTAGTTACTTTTATACGGATTTGAATACTAGACTGTGGTTACCGGTGTACTTTGATGGTTGGGGTTTTATTACCATGCTCTCTCAGGAATGGTCGGCCTGGGTCTGTACAAGACTACACCTCATTTACACGTCATACACATCATCCTCGTCTCATTGGGTTATGGGGTTGCTTATTGTTCTAATTTGAACAGATCGCAACGTACACAAATTAGGAATAAAAAAATAATAAAACAAATATAGCGTAAAAATGCAAATATTAGCTGATAAATCAATTTTGTTATCTAAGATATACGCGTATATTATGTCCAAAGTTACAAAGAAGTTAAATGGAAAAAAGTTAAAATGGCCATCCTATTTAATAAAGGCGTAAAATTACTACAATTGTTCTAAGAAATGAATTAATTTCTCCCCAGGAATTTGCTTACTTCGTTAAAAAAATAATTGAGTGTAATGCAATATAAAGTTTACCAAAGCTGTTGGTCTTTACAAGTTAAACAAAGCAAACATATTCATGTTTAAAGATTGTAAGATGAATAAAATAAAATAAAATAAAGTGATATAAAATGCACTTTGTAGTACAAATTACAAAATTTGTAGTACGAATTTAGCGCACTTTGTACAGATTTATAACACAACTCGCGTGAGACTAGTGTGACACGTGATTACACCACAGCTCGTTTTATTAGTGTAGTAGAGCGTCAGTTATCCGAACTAATTTGTACCTGAGCGGTTCTGATAATAAAATAGATTATCAAACACGCTAAATATTGTAATTTGATACGCTGTTCCATAACAATGTAATAAAACCTAAATGTTTAATACGTTAATAAACGTCTCATAAAATTTAGTTTAAAAAAACATCTATTGCATTTATTGCAAATTTAGGGTACTAAAGATTATAAAAACAAACAAAAAAATACAGAATTTCAAACGGAATGAATTAACGAAATAAACTGCGATAAAATATTTATGAAATATTTTTTAACGCAATTATACATAGGCTACTATACAGTAATTTTTTTAAAAAATCTTGAATTTTCTTTTGAACTAAGACTGATTTTTTTGTAGCAGCAACAACTCTTTTTATTTTTATTTCTTTTTATTTTTAGTAACAATGCTTCAGCAGCACTAAATTCAGGCTGTTGTTCGCACCAAAGCATTGCAGTTTTTAGAGCAGAAAAAGCCTCTGCTTGAGTAAATATGTATATTTTTAATCATCGATGGGTGGTTTGGATAATTGACAGTTCGGATGACTGACGTTTGGATTATCAACCCTTCTGTGTAATTAAGGTTTTCGTAAAAACTATCTATAAATTATAATTTTTAATGAAAATAATATCGAAGTTATTATAATAAAGCGAGAATAATCAAGAAAATTTTAAGAAAGTCCTGAGAAAATCTGGTTACCTTCATACTCCAATTCTAAAATCTAAAAATCAAATTATTTTTACTATAGAATTTGGATGAAAAGATAATAAATACCTATCACCTGAATAGTACTTTCAAAAAATTATTTTGTAAAAGTAAAATTTTTAGGAGAGAAGTCACATGGTGCAAGATCTGATGAATAAGGTGGATGTTCTAACACTGAGATGCTGTACTTGGCTAGGACCTCTTGACAGTCCTGTTTTTTGTTTAAAGGGTTAAAATTGCAGAAAATTAAAAAAATAATTTTTATTTGAATTTTTTTTCTAAAATACACAGTTTAGCGTCAAATAGAGATTTCCTGTATTTTTCTCATTAAAAGTCGAAAAATTTTATGTTTTTCATGTTATATTGTCATCATTATCATCATCATCATCATCATCTGGGTATCCTTCCAGCAGGCCGGGTAGGATTTGAGTGGACGATATGCCTCCATCTATCTCTATCTTGATATACCTTTTGTATTCCGATATCCTGTAGTGTCATTCCTTTTGTTAGGAGATCATCCCTTATTTGGTCAGTCCATCTTCTTCTGGGACGTCCAACGGGTCTCTTTCCAGATACCTCCATGTCCAAGTACTGTCTGGGGATACGTGCCTCTGGCATCCTTTGTACATGTCCAAACCATTTGAGTCTTGCGGTACGTAATCTTTCTTCCATCGTTAAGGTCACCTGCATATCTCTTCTTATATATTCATTTCTGACCTTGTCTCTTCTGGTCTTCTGCAAGGCTGATCTTAAAAATTTCATCTCACATGCCTGTAATTTGCTAATGTCCCCTTTCAATAAGACACAGCTTTCCAGGCCATATGTCATTATTGGAAGAAGATATGTTTTAAACATGGTCTGTTTGGCTCTTATGGGAACTGTATTATCCCAGACTAAGTTCCGCACTTGGTAAAAGAAGGAGGATCCTTTATTCACTCTATTTAGAACTTCTAGCTTAGCACTCCCATTATTTGAGACGACGCTTCCAAGATATCCAAAACTTCCCACACATTCAATCCTTTCTCCATCAAGTTTTATGTTACACTGCGCAGGTGTTCTGCTGACTTTCATTGCTACTGTTTTCTGCTTACTAACGGTTAGTTTGAACTCCTTAAACTTCTTGTTCCAGCAATCCAACTTTTCCTGCACCTCTTGCTCTGTCTCTCCCTTGTAGGCTACTAATAATCTTTTTTTGTAATCCCTAATGTGTGTACGTTGCAATCTGTTCAATTTAGAACAATAAGCAACCCCATAACCCAATGATTTTTTTTTTTTTTTTTGGTTTAACGTCATTACCCAATGAGATGAGGATGATGTTCAACTAACAATACTCTCTCAGGAATGGACCTGAGTCTGTACAAGACTACCTCGTTTACACGTCATACACATAACCCAATGAGATGAGGATGATGTGTATGACGTGTAAACGAGGTAGTCTTTTACAGACTCAGGTCCATTCCTGAGAGAGTATTGTTAATTGAACCCCAACCATCAAAGTACACCGGTAACCACTGTCTACAATTCAAATCTGTATAAAAGTAACTACCTTTACTAGTATTTGAACCAGGAACCTTCGTCTCCGAAAATCAGCTGTTAAACAGCTGATTTTGGTGACGGCTTTACCTCTAGGCAAACCCGGTGGGTTTTGTACTAATTAAACAAGTTATATTTATCATTATTTACATTTGTAAGAGAAAGTCGCGTGAATGTTTCTTACCAGATGTTTATTTTTTAAGCCAACTTTTTTTAGGCCGGCCCGTTGGCGTAGTGATTAGCGCAACTGGCTTCTACGCCGGGGTCCAGCGTTCGATTCCCGGTTAGGTCTGGAATTTTTTCATCACTCATTTTCGTTATCATCATTATCCATCGTCTGCATTAGCAGAAATTGCAGAACAGTCAGACGTAAAACCAAAAAATAAAAATATATAAATTAAGCCAACTAACAACTAGGCCCACATTATAATATAAAATATGACTTTAAAATATTGTAATGTTTGAAAATAAAGTTAATATATAATGTTGGACTGAAAATTTTAAATAAGTCACGTACAATTTTTAAATGTTACCAAAACAATCTTTAACAATGTATAAATTACTGTATTGTTCAATGAAAGCGTACATTATGAAGGCTGTAGGCATGGGCCTAATTTACCATTAGCCTTTCATTTTAATGTAGCTAACACAAATGGTATGAGTCTATAATGGAAAAATATTTAAAAAGAATATAATAATACAATGTTTACAAAATTTTCACGTTTTTATAATATTTTTTTTTATCAATCTCTGCAATAACACGTGTTCAACGATAACATGTGTTATTGTTTTTGTTATTGGTTTTACTATTATTACTCACTATTTCTTAGATATATTATATTATTATATTTGAACCTATTTTTTTATATTGTTACACTTTAAAAGGTCAATTTTCTAAGTAATTTCTTCCTTATTAATATTTTTTTGTTGGCCTATTAGATCAGCATTAAATTTAAAACTGAGTTCAAATAGTTTTCCTGTGTTTTCATACATGTACATAATTATGTACGTATATGAATAATTTTTCTTTGTTAATTAGTATGGATTTCTTTGGAATATTTTGATGTCATAATAACCGAAATTCCTTTGTTGTATCATGGAATAAGTGAGCTACTATAGTCTCTGTAATATTAATAGGCGACTACATAATCAGGGGGCTGTTCAAGTATTACGTCAGCAGTAACGTAGGGGGGAGTCCGGAGTCTACTTTTTTCTGACAGTCACGATAATTCTTGCGTAAGCATTAAATAACGAAGCAATTGGCTCGGCGTGCCAATGAGTTTGGTGTGTATTATACAAGGTCTTGGTGATTGAGATGTTGTATAAGTTGACGAAGAAGAGGCGGAAGAACAAAAACCGGAAATCAGCAATATTCCAGCCCACCGTTCCAGTAAAAACTTAATAGATAATGTAGAAACCGAATTTTTAAAATTAGGTTGTGTTTATTACTTTCTCTTGTCTACATGAATATTTAGGAAGGAAAGTAGGCCTATTGTTTTCATGTCAATTTTTCAAAATCGAGTTTTCACCGGATACACACGTTTTCAGACCCCCTGAACCCAAAAGAACATGTAATTAGCGATTGGTGTATTTGAGTGTGTGTGCGCGCGCGTGCGTGTGTATGAACAAAATATCTCAAAGAACGGAACATGGTACGAAATTGAAACGTAAAACTTAAGTTAGGATCTACTAGAGGACCTGACACGACCATTTTCATCAAAATCGGTCAACCGGAAGTAGTAGTTTATTCGTGTCAATTTTTCACTTTTTGCAATTTTCTCTAAAACGGCTCCTACGATTTTTTATGTTCAACAAGATAGGGTAGGCGCCATATCTCCTGAAATTCTTGGGGAGGCTGTTCTCAATAAAAGTTGCAGACAATTTAAAACTAAAAAATTTTTTACAAATATTTTTTGTCTTAGTTTAGCGGTAATTAGTGATTTTCTGTTTATTTTTTTTCATGAAAATCTGTAAAAATTCGACATTTAAGATTTTGACCGTAGTATCCATTTTATAACAAAAATTCATGTAATCAGATTTATAGGAAATTAAAAGATCCACAATTTTTATTTAACGCATTTTTCTCTACAGAGCCTAGTTTAGCGTGAAAGAGTGATTTTCCTTATTATTAAGCCAAACTAAGGTTGGTTTTCATTTTGCATCATTCCCTCATGATTAAAATTAGGTTATGTTTGTTAAGGTTACGTTATTTGTGTATTTCTATTTTTTTTTATTAATATCAGGTTATATGGGTCATTATTTGCATTGGCAAGAGAAAGTCGTGTGAGTGTTTCACACCAGATTTTTTGAAATTGTATTATACACCCAGTTTTGTGCCTTTCTGCAACTCTTTTCTTTCTTCTACAAACAAGAAGTATATGGTTAACTGTACGCCATGCTCCCTTTTTGAGAATGTGTTCAATATTGAAATAATAAATAAAAACATAATTATAAATAAGTTTGGACATGTATTTTTAATAAGTACATTTTGCTAAATACAACTCAAAAGAAAAAGTAAGACTACTGATGCAATTTTATAACTTCGTTTATAACGACCAATTCCAAATTAAAAACTTGTTCCAGTGTTAGAAAAATAAAGAATATTTCACTTCATTTATTTTATTAAACAAAGTTTTTTACATCGTTTAATAACGATTAAATATAAGTTATAATTTTCATTACATATATTGGCAAAAGAAAGTCGTGTTAGTGTTTCACAGCAGATTTTTATTGTTTATTTTCAATCCGTTAAATAATATTAACGATTAGTACATAAGAAAAATCATGTACATTTACTTACATAAATGTATTCGGTGAGCTATCTGTCAGCTTCGTCATTGAATCACGTCGAAAAAGTTCTTGGCCAATGATGATGATCTTTTTTACTGGTGGGGTTACCCGGGTTGAATCGCGAGCGTATATTGTGGTGTACAAGAGGGTTATTATGACCATAAAATTTTGAGTCCATTGTTTTAAAAAATTCTTCTGTTACTGTATAAACGAGTGGAAAGTTTATGTCATTGTGCGTCTTGTCGTTAGTTACGTAAGACGGGCATTGTTTTATCATTCGAAGAATTTTATTTTGCATTGTTTGAAAACGTTTTGTGTGTTACTGCTTTGCAGACCACAATAGTTCAATGTCGTAGATCCAAATCTGTCGTAAGATCGATTTATAAATTATTTTTGTGTTTCGGGGGTATAATTTTGATTGTATTTCAAGTAAACGTTTGGATCTCTTCTGTTTTCTGAATGCCATTCCGAATTCCTTAAACCCTGAAGGGTTGCACACACGGTCATTTCTCCCACTCCTTACTGAATCTTAGAGCGTGACGTACCCACGCATATACACGTACATCCAGTCCCATGTTACACATCTGTTTTATTTTTTTAATGTTTAATATTATTATTAACAAATATTATTAAGTAAATCTACGAAATTCATACTAGACTGTCAACAGTAGACTAACTGTGAAATGGAAGTAGAGTTGACATTATGCAGTAATGTGACTACATATGCAACCCTTCAGGGAATTCGAATTTGATAGTAGCATACAGAAAACAAAAGAGACCCAAACGTTTTATTTGGTGACAAAAAATTATCAGAAGAAAGGAAGAAAGAGTTTAGAGATAAAATTAAAAAGATTTGGGAAGGACGAAAAATAACATTGAGAAAAAGATCACTTAAGGGGAGATTTCACGATGGTTTTAACTCAAAATTTCGATTTTTGGTTTTTTGTTTTACAATAGTTTAGGCCTAGATCTACTAAAAAATATTAAATTACGTAAAAAAAATATTTTTTTGAATGAAAAAATTAAGTTTTTATCTGGTTTACACAGAAAAAATATCATTTTACGAAGAACGAATATTTTTTCATTATTTTATACTGCTTGTTTTAGTGCAGAGAATTTTAGTTTTTAAAATATCATCTGCATCTCGGTTTTTAATATTCTCAGCTGTTGGTTCAGCATTCTAAACAACTGTTGATAGGAAATTTACTTGTTTGTGTACATTTATTGTTATTTATTTGAGCCTTCTTGTTTCTTACTTTTTCCCGTAAATTTAGATTTTAACACTAAGGTACCTACATTTTTCTCAGAAACCAATAAACCTACCAGGCTGAAATTTTTACCATTTAATTATCTTGTAGTATATCCACATATACCGTCATTTTTATGACTTCCTAATGTGCTCCAAAAATTAGTAATACGCAAAACACGTGGAAAACAATTTATAAAAATTTTATGTTATTCGTATTTAAAAAAAAATTGGTATGATCCAAAGATTAAATTGAAAAAAATTCAGTAGCTCGATTAGAAACCCGACACCTATGGTGTGTTAAGTTTTATTCTATCTTTTACCAATCATATGAAAAATAAACCTAAAAATAGCAATTTTCATAAAAATTAAGAAGATTTATAAATAAAATCATTCTTTAATAATATTTAAAATTTCAAAGATTTGATAAATATTGGCCATCCTATGTACCTGAATATATATATATATATATATATATATATATATATATGTTAATTTATAATACAGTGACTATCTGTATTTCACTGACTGTCATTCATGCATAAATGATTTATGACTGAAAAGAGTTTGACATCCTCTGGCGGCAATCGGTCTGGCAGAACGGTTCGTAAAAATTTCATACATCTCCTTTCCTCACCCATCTTTTCCTATCATCCATTCACAAGAATTCATGTCCAACATTCCTTCTCACACCTTTATTGTGAACATTAACACGTGTTCATGACTTCAGACACTACCTAGGGTATTAAGAAATAACCATTTCTCTATATTTTATATCTACCTGTCTATGTTTATATGTCTAAATAGGTACAAAAAAATATGTAAGTTATCTTATAAATTATATTTTTACTTTCACTTGCCCTATATGCATAATGATAACTTACATGTACAGGGCAGACATGTACAGTTTTCATGTCGACTTTTTGAAATCGACTTTTTACCTGTCGTTTTCAGACCCCCTGAACTCCAAAAACATATTTTTATCGATTGGTCTGTGTGTGATAATGAAAAAAATATCTCAAGAACAGAACATCGAACGAAGTTGAAACTTGAAACTTAAATTAGGTACCACTAGAAGAACCGACACATAAATTTTCATCAAAATCGGCCAACGGATGTAGTAGTTTATCTGTGTAATTTTTAACTCTATTGTGATTTTCTCAAAAACGACTCCTACAATTATTTTTTTTAAAAACCGCCTTAATTACTAGATAATTTGTGCTCTACAAGCTACGGTAATCGCCATTTTTGCAGAAATTCTTGGGAAGGTTGTGCTCTCATAGATAAAAATTTTTTCTTTAGATTGCGGCTTCAATATTCGTTTTAAAGTAAAAGTGCATAATTAAAGTTTAGAGCATTTAAAATCCTACAAATTTTATTTAAAACATTCTTTTCTATAACGCTTAGTTTCACGGCAATTAGTGATTTTCTGTTTGTTCCAACAAAATTCGTAAAAAATGGGGTTTTTAAGATTGCACGTTTAGTATGTACTTAATTATGTACCATTTTACAATAAAAGTGTAAAGGTAACATCTTTTAAACCAAAAAGAATAAGATATGCAAAAGAGGTAATTACACCTTTGAATTCAGGAAATTTTGAAGTAGATATTAGTATGAAACATATTTTAATTTAGATATCTATTACTACTGCCCATAACAGACAGGTGGAGTGTCAAATTATATACACTCAATCTGTTCGTTGCCGGGCTAAAATAAATAATTCTGTTTCTTATCACATGGTCAGTCAATTAAATGACTGAATCATTTAAGAACAGAAGAGGTAGAAGTGTAAAAGACACTAATCAGAGTTATCTTCTCTGAAAGTAATGAATTTCATTGTACAGCCAGACCCTGTGGTGAATGAAGTGAAGGTGTCATTTACAGAGTGGAAAATATGTGCTTTTCAGAGGGCCCGGCATGCTGATAAGCGTACTTCCCACTCAGTGAGGAAGGCAATGGTAAACCACCTCACTCCTCGTTTTACTTAGTAAACCTCTAGAGGTTCAAACCAGCCTTTCGGCTGTTGACCTAAACAACACATCTATTACTAATTAATACATATACTATATAATTACTACATTATAATATTAAAAATATAAAAATTCTTCCTCTCAATGACATTCAAATTCAAATTGAATTCAAATTCAAATGACACCTTCCATTCACCGTAGGTTTGGCTATGTAATAAAATTCACGACTCAAAGGAGATAACTCTCAATAGTGTCTCTTACCTTTTCTATTTTTAAATAGTTCAGTCATATAATTGATTAATCATGTAATAACAACAAAACTAATTTTTTGTAGCCCTAGACTAGCAGATCGAGTGCAAATAATTTAACACTCCACCTACCTGATATGGGTATCTGCTTGATATGCTTGATTGCTTATTGTTCTTAAATTGAACAGATCGCAATGTACACATAATTATTAGGGATAAAAATTAATTCACCTTAAGGGGAGATTGCATGCTGGTTTATACTGACAATTTTTGTTTTTCAATAGTTTTGGCCTAGATCTACCAGAAAAAAATTACGGCAAAAAAGTTTTTTTATCAGTTTACCCAGAAAAATGAAAATGTTACCAAGAACAAATATTTTTCATAATTTTATTCTCTTCGTTAAAGTGCAAAGGAAATTTTAGTTTGTTTTTAAATATCTGTATCACTATTTTTAGTATTCTCAGCTGTTGGCTCAGCTTTCTAACCAACTGCTGATAGGAAATTTACTTGTTTGTGTAACTTATATTTTGTTTTTGATTTTTGTGTCATCATACTTTTTGCGTTGTCCTGTAAATTTAAGTTTTTAACACTTAAATACATTTTTCTCAGAAACCAGACTGAAATTTTTACTAGTTAAATATCTTGTATATCCACATATACTGACATTTTTATGACATTTTACGAAATTTTTATTTTTTCCTTAGGTGGTCCAAAAATTAGTTATAACGCAAAAAACGTACAAAAATATCTGTAAAAATTTTATGCTATTCGTTACTTTTTTAAAAATGTTATGGTCCAAAAGATAAAATTGAAACAAGTCAGTGTTAGAGACACACGACAACTATAAGTGTGTAAAGTTTCATTTTCCTATCTTTAACCAATTCTATGAACAATATACCTAAAAAGTGAAAATTTATCATTGGCGGGATACAAAGTACAGTCTCCCCTTAAAATATAGTGAGGAACTTAAAATACATTTAAGTTAAATATATAATATATATAATTTAAGTTACTTATATATTTAGTTACTTATACTCGTATATTTAGTTACTAATTAGTTATTATTTAGTTATTTATTTAGTTACTATTTAGTTACTATATATTTAGTTACTTATTAGTTATTATTTAGTTATTTATATTTAGTTACTATTTAGTTACTATATATTAAGTTACTTATATATTTAGTTACTTATATATATATATATATATATATATATATATATATATATATTAAGAGTATGTGTGTGTGTGTGTGCGTGTTTGTTGATCTACATGAGTATGAATGTTCTTGTTTACTAAGATTAATATCATTGTTAACATTACTAATATTATTGTAAATGATAGTATACATTTAAGTTAGTGGCTACAACAGTAATCACTGGATTGCTGATGTGAATAACTGTTTCTTTCTACTCATCGTAATTACTTATTGTTCATGATTGAATAGATTGTAATTTTGCAGAATGTCAAAAAAAAAACTTATATATTTATACCGCATTGGCCTAGATGGTAACGTGCTCGCCTCTCATCATGCGGTCCTGGTTTCGAATCCCATTCAGGTACGGCATATTTTTATACGTTACAAAAATCATTTTATCTTTCACCGTCTGGATTAGCAGTAATTGCAGAACAGTCGGACGTTAAACCAAAAATTAAAGTATATGACCAGTTTTAGACCACGTGAGGTGCTTTAGACGTTTCTGAAAGCTTTTTTTCCAGTCCTTATTTTCAGCATTCGTTCACTATAGCTTTTCTCCTTTCTTCTGTCCACCCGGTATTTTTTCTGTAAATGGAAGCCCTTATAGTTCATAGCAACGGCGGATCCAAAGAGGGGCTAGGGGGGGCTATAGCCCCCCCCTTGGGTATCCAATTTACACTAGATAAAATGGGTAATTTGTTTTGTTCGGTTGCCGAACATGAGAGGAATCCGCACGTAAAAGTAATCCGCACGCAAAAAAGTAATATCAGTTTCAGTACTAAAAGTATTTCCGTACATGAAATAAAAAGGTAATAGCTTTCAACGTTCAAATTCTTATGGTCAAAGGGTCAGATATGATATGTTAATGCAAAAACATTCTAATGGCTTTAAAATCCTTTTATTTTTAGTCAATATTCTTGAGTCAAACCATAGTTTTTTGCCTCTAAACTCTGGTCAATAAAGAGTTAAAAACGGCCTAAAAATGTGTCATTTTACACTTAAATTTTGACAATTCCCCGGACCCCCCGCCTTGCTGGGGGGTGTTCCATACCCACCAGACCCCCCGGTGCTTTCACCCACCCAAACGCCTAGCCCCCCCCCTTTGGCCTATCCTGGATCCGCCACTGGTTCATAGTTATTAGTTTTCTGAATTTTGGTCATTACGTTTTTCAGTTTACTTCAGTTTTCTCAATATACTTTCTGATTCTTTAAACCATTTATCCGACACCTTAAGTCTATTGTTTAGTGACTTAAAAATGTGTTTTATCAACCGGTTGTCATCCATTCTATACAGGTGCCCGTAAAATTTCAGTCTTATTTTTTATCGTTTCCATTAATCATCCAAAAAAGAAATTTGTAAATAATATTGCAGATATTAACCCTAAGAATATCTGGGTTTATTTATTTACTGGTACGTCGATATTATGTTTGAATCGCCTGTACTGTACGCATTCTTGACTTCAGAAAGTCAGGTGTCAAAATTACCATATATAATATTGAAAAAATCAACATGTCCATATGAACACAATATAATACAAAGTAAGTTAATCCCTTGAACAACCAACCTTTTCTTGGGACCAAATAAAAATATTTCTTTTCAAGATTGCCTGTACACGGAACTCTAACAGGTTGTTGTATGTGCACCTTATGTGTTTAGATGGGTAACCTGCAGTGAAAATATTTTTGCATTGTTAATAGGTCTAACACGTGTTAACTAAACACTTTCACACAGATATATTTACATCCAAAATAAAGTTTTGCACATCTGGAAGTGTTCTATTGTAAGGCTACTGTATTTTGTTGAGTAGGATTCTTTATGATAACAGGTGTCAAACATATGCGCTGCCCCCCGCACTGTTGGTATCATCTACGCTCTTCATCGTTCCAGTAAGACCAGTTGTTTAAAATTTCATGAAAAAAGTAACTTTTTCCCTGCTTTAAATAATTTCCTTTTTGAAATTAAAAATTTCCCTCTACAATTTTTTTAATTGTTTTTATTACGTTTTAATGTATTTTTTGTTGTATTTCATAGTATAATGTTACATAATGTTAATAAAAAGTTTACTTATTCGCATAAAGTATTATACATTATTAATATTTATTTAAGTTTTAGAACAAGTCTCGCATTTTAAATATTTAGGATGTGACGTAAGCTTTTTAAAAGATGACGATGTTCTGAATAAACTGAATAAGTTTAGAACAATTTGCGGGACAATACATCGAACTTTGAAAAATAAGACAAGAAAGGGTACAAGAATTAAACTGTACAAAACTATGGCAGTCCCGGTTTTGCTGTATGGCAGTGAAAGTTGGACCATGACGCAACGAGAGAGAACTCTAATACAAAGTGCAGAAATGAAGTTTTTAAGGGCGACGGCAGGCTATAACAGACTGGACATGAAACGTAATGAAAGTATTAGAGCAGAATTACAGGTCCAACCACTATTAGACGGCATTGCGCGCTACAATTCCAGGTGGTGTGAACATGTGAATAGAATGCGAGAGGAAAGACTACCAGTCCAAATATTAAGTTATGCCCCACGGGGTAGACGTGATAGAGGCAGACCGCTACGAAGATGGGTGCCGGAACAGGCTTTAGGCCTATCCGTGTTTGGGTGATGATGATGAATATTTATTTAAGAATAAGTTTTTTTTAAATTCCTAATATGTGAACGTTGCAATCTGTTCAATTCAGAACAATAAGCAACCCTATGACCTGATGAGATGAAGATGATGTGTATGACGTGTAAATGAGTTATAGTCTGGTACAGAAGTTCGACCATTCCTCAGAGAGTACGGTTAATTGAACCCCAACCATCAAAGTACATCGGTAACCACTTTCTAGTATTCAAATCCGTATAAAAATAACTCCCTTTACAAGGATTTGAACTAGGAACCTTCATATTCAAAATCAGTTGTTAAACAGCTGACTCACGGCGACGACTTTACCTCCAGACCAACCCCGTGGGTCAGGAATAAGTTTTCAGAACAATTTAAACTATATTACAATAGTAACTACAAATTCTTGTAATACGCGGTACTAATAAATTGATTACTACTTACAGCTGATATGGTAATTTACAAAAATTATGAAAAAAATCCGCTAGCGATGACGAAGCAGTATAATAATAAAAAAAAAATTCCCTCTTTAACTACTTCATACGTTTCCTATTTAAACAATACTTTCTTACATCATTAACGTCAATCACAAAATAACTGGCGACGATAAAACAATAGTTCTTCTGTGGATTCCTTCCCACTTAGGTATCAAAGGGAACGAGAAAGCCGATCAAGCAGCAAAAAGCGCCACTACATGCGCCAACAGAATAAACAAATCTTCCCATCGAGATCTACAGAAGATGTTCAAAAACAAATTTGGAATGAGCGGTGGAAGACTTTAACGACTAACCTACACACAGTACGGACTGACATTCGAGACTTAAACCAGAAATTTTTAAAAACAGACTTTACCAAGCGACTCTTACACGACTACGAATTGGTCACTTCAAACTAACACACAGTTACCTCATGACGAAACAAGACTATGTTTACTGTAGACACTGCAACATGAAATTAACTGTAAAACATATCCTTGTGGATTGTCCTACCTTGAACACTATACGGAGACAATTTCACTTACCGGACAATTACAAATTTCGTTAATCACACCCACTACACAAAAACACTAGACTTTGTACAATTTTTAAATATTCAAAGACAATTTTAGTGCAAATAAGAATGCAATTCATACAAAATAATTTATAATCATATTATAATTTTTTATTTATAATTTAAAAATCTAAGATTCAATTATTGTTAAGTGTAAATTTTGTTTAATTGTAAAACATTGTAAACCTAAAGTGTGTACTGTTATAATTTTATGCCATGTAACTTTTATGTAATGGGGTCGCTAAAAACTTAGAATGTTGATGCGACCATAATAAACTAATTGTAAAAATACTATCTTAATAAATTTAACCTACTGTAAGTTGGTTTTATCGAAACTTTAGACAAAATAAATTAAGTAGAATAGTAATTGATATTGAACGATGGTTACCAGATATAGATGAACTAGGTCTGACACAAAGTAGTTTCCATGGAAACCGTAAGTCTAAATCTTTCTCAGAATGAGAAAGATATTAAGATTCAACCAAAAATATTTTAGGTATAAGGAATGGGATAAAATTACGTTAAGACCCTATAATATTGTTTTTTTTTATTCCTACTTTGTATACGTTGCAATCTGTTCAATTCAGAACAATAAGCAACCCCATGACCCAATGAGATGAGGATGATATGTATGACGTGTAAATGAGGTGTAGTCTTGAACAGACCCAGGCCGACCATTCCTGAGAGAGTATGGTTAATTAAACCCCAACCATCAAAGTACTCCGGTAACCACTGTCTAGCATTCAAATCCGTATAAAAGTAACTAACTTTACTAGAATTTGAACCAGGATTCTCGTCTTCGAAAATCAGCTGTTAAACAGCTGATTTTGGCGACGACTTTACCTCTAGACCAACCCGGTGGGTTCTATAATAACGTTAACCGAAATACAGTCCAAATTTATGTGCAGTCATACTCTACCACGCGTTTGTTATTTAAGTACTTACATGAAAAATTTGAGGAACTTATTTCTAATCACGTTGGGTTGTTTAGACTGTTAATAAATAAATTATACTAAAAACAAATATTACGTAAACTCAATTAAATTTATGTGTTAAATGAGAAATGTAATTCAAAGCACGTATATTGAATCAGTTCTTGGTTTGTTTTTTTATGAATCTTAGAAAGAAGCAGGTGAATTGTTGCAAAATATCTTGTCGTAAGCTAATTATAATTTCATTATTATACAGCTACAGCTAAGCCCTGTGGTGAATAAAGTGAAGGTGTCTTATGCAGGGTAGAAAGTAGATATTTTTCAGAAAGCCGGGTCTGATAAGGATTCCACTCAGTGAGGAAGGTAATTGTAAACCACCTCACTCCTTGTTTTACTTAGTAAAGCATCTAGAGGTTCAAACCGACCTTTCGGCTGATGACTTTAACAAACAACAAATTGTTGTTGTTTTTTAATTTATTTGTTTATTTAATTCAAATTCTAAATTTTATTATTTTTAAAAAATTTTAATTCTAAAGACATTACTCAGATTTTCTCGTCTTATCTTGTTTTTGTATTTATTAACTGATTATAAAAGAACTACACTGTTACAAAAAAAAAGTTATTTGTTTAAAGTCGCACCAACTGCTTGGTTATTAGCGACTACGGTGGAATATGTGACTGTAACTAAAGGATTTGACTCGCTAAAATTTTCAGACCCTGGCCGGGAATCGAACCCGGGAACTCCGCGTGGTGGGCTAACGCGCTAACCTAAATATTTATAAAACTAAATATTTTATAATAATAAGTATTATATAAGTTTATTTATAAGTCTGTTACAAGACAGTTTTACCACAACATAAAAGAAAGTTTACAGATTTTATAAAATTTAATTTGAAATTGTGTTAATCGTTCACTGGCTTGGTCACTCACTGATGATTTATTTATTAGCTACCAGCTACTTTTGCTTAGCATTGTTTCGTTTTTTCTCACCGCTTCTTTCTAATGTTTTCTTTTATGCTTAAATATAATGACGTATTATTAGCTATTAAAACAAATCTGCCGTGAAACACTCACACAACATTCTCTTGCCAATGCAAATATTTAACAATATAATCTAACATTAGTAATAAAACATTAAAAATAAACAAAAACTAACCTCAAAAACCATAACCTAATATTAATCATGAGTGAAAGACGCAAAATGAAAATCAACCTCAGTTTGGCTTAAAAATACGGAAAATCACTCTTTCGCGCTAAACTAGGCTCTGTAAAGAAAAATGCTCTAAATAAAAGTTGTAGATCTTTCAATTCCTATAAATTTAATTATATACACTTTTGTCGTAAAATGTTCCAGCTGAAATCTAAAAAAATCGATTTTTCACACGTTATCGTGAGAAAACAACAGAAAATCTGCTAAAACAAACAACGAAAGCGATAGCCTATACAAAAAATGTTTGATATAAAGTTGTAGGAATTTAAATTATCTACAATTTTTATTGTATACATTACTGCGCTAAAATTCAAATTAAAACCGCAATCTTAGATAAAAAAATTTTTTTACGTGAAAACAGCTTCTCCTAAAATTTCAGCAGACATGACGCCTACCCTATCTTGTAAAGCATAAAAAACTTAGTAATTGAGGCGGTTTTTTTAAAAAATCATTGAAGCCGTTTTTGTGAAAATTGCAAAAAAGTGTAAAATGACACAAATAAACTACTACTTCCGGTTGACCGATTTTGATGAAAATTTTCGTATCGTGTCCGCTAGTAATATCTAACTTAAGTTTGAAGTTTCAAGTTCGTACAATGTTCCGTTCTTGAGATATTCTGTTCACACACACACACGCACACACACTCTCTCTCTCTCTCTCACACACACACACACACACACACACACACACACGCACGCACGCACGCACGCACGCACGCACGCGCACACACACACACACACACACACAGACCAATCGCTAAAAACATGTTTTTTTTAATTCAGGGGGTCTGAAAACGTGTAGATCCGCTGAAAAGTGTATATTTCTAGTGAAAACTCGATTTTGAAAAATCGACCTGAAACCAATACTTTCTCTCCCTGTACTCACCCATATAAGCCAAGAGAAAGTAAAACATTTATTAAACGCTATGACAAAATTTATTGGCCGAAGCCATGCAAAATTTTGATAAATATTCGGCTATTTTATAAATTCAAGTAAAAAACTCATAATTACGTTAATGAATGTTTTTATGAATTAAGTAGACATTTATTGTTAAGTAGCTAGCTACTTAATCTGGTTTTAAGGTTTAACCGTAAATTAAGGTGGTAAAATTAAAAAGTTATTTTACTATTTTTTAATTTGCAATACGTTGTGGTTAAGCGACCGCCTTGAATTTAACATAAAATTTTATTTCACAGACTATATTTTTTATTTCGTTCCAGTCAGCGCCGAACTAGGAGATTTGTTAGGAGGAGGCAAAGCTTTATATGCCGCCCCCTCCTTAACAATATTATAAAGTACTTTTCAAAGCTATTTTTTAACATGTGGTGGTTGAAATGACAACACCGTTCTTTTATAAGTAATTGAGAACTTTTATTTATTAAGTAAACTTATTGAAAAAACTAATACAATCATATTTTTATTATAATGTATAGTAGTAGACTGTTATCAAACTATTGTTTAATACTAAACAAATTGTAGTACTTAAAACAGTGTTTTAAGTACTAAAATTACACAAGGATCAAATATCTGATTCTGACTAAAGTTGTAGAATACATTTGTAGAATGATGTACGAGGTGTGGCTATTAAATAACGAGACTGAAGTTGTAAAAATTTAATTTTAATTTTATACATAATCATTTATGTCACCTTCAATATACAATCCTTATCTATCCCTACAACACTCCATACGAATTTTCCATTGTTGGAAACAGTGCTGGAAGTCATCTTCTGCCAGCTCCTTCAGGACACGTGCCGCTTTCTCTTTTACAGCTTCCAAAGACTCAACTCTTGTCCCTTTCACCTTAGCAGATTTCACCTTAGGGAACAGGTAGAAGTCACACGGTGCAAGATCTGATGAATAAGGTGGATGTTGTAACACTGAGATGCTGTACTTGCTAGGACCTCTTGACAGATAACGCGAAATGAGCTGACGCATTGTCTTAGTGAAGAATCCATGATTTGTCCTTCCACATTTCGGGGCGTTTTTTCTTACTCTTTGACGTAGTTTAGAAAGTTCTCAAGGTAGTAATATTTATTAATAGTTTGATCTTCAGGAACCCAGTGAAGGTACACAATCCCATGGATATAAAAAAAAACAATCATCATTGCTTTAAATTTTGACTTGATCATTCGAGCTTTTTTGGTTCTCGGTGAAGTTTGGCTCTTTCAGTGCATAGATTGGCGCTTCGTAGGTTGTAGGGGGGTAGAGAAGAGTCTATATTGAAGGTGACAATAACTGATTATGTATAAAATTAAAATAAAATTTTTTACAACGTCAGTCTCGTTATTTTATAGCCACACCTCGTATATCACCTTCATTACCCCCTCTCACCTAGTCACTACCTGGAAAGAAAAGTTATAATCTTATTTTGCAAACGTAATTTTTAGAAGACAGGCTACAATATGTCATTTATAAATTGCACAATATTAGCGCAGAGTTTGGTACGAGAACGTCGGTGCAAAAATCAAAGATTGTGGTATTCAAAGGAAGATGGCCGGTCCGCTCAAAATACTTGGCAACCGAACTTTAAAATAATATTTCGGATGTAGGATTTCCTATGTCAAAGATGATGACATGAGTGAGGAACTGGCAAAATGCAGCGTTGTATGCGGTTCTATTCTCAGGATAATAGGAAAGAAAGCGAGACAGGACACCCAATTGAAATTTTATAAAGCTGTACCACTCATAACATATGGGAATGAGACATGGGTGTCACTGCAGAGGAATGATCTCGTATCCAGTCTGCTGAAATGAGATTTTTGCGGGGAGTCAAAGGTTATACCACGTTAGATAGAGTATGCAACGAAGCTATGAAAGCCGAGTTAAATGTTCAGTAACTGTATAAAACGTTAAAAATATTTATAAGAGAAATAATTAGTCCAACCATTCTTCGCATGTCAGCACACAGACTTCCTCTACGAGCGTGGAAATATAAACCTAGAGGGAAGCGAGGCTTGGGAAGACTTAAAAAGAGATGGATGCCGGAACAGGCCATTGAGCCTAATCCTTGACAGATGATGATGATGTAATTTTTACCGTTTTAATTAACAGTATTTTTCTACAGTAATATACAGCTCTATTCTTTTACGATTGGCATTAAAATAGGCTGTATTCTTGTTCTCTAACATTATTTCTTTATTTATCGTAACTTCTTATTTGCAAGTATAATAGTTCATGTTGTTATAATACGTAGGCTTGCGTACAATTTCTCTGATATTTACCTACTAAAAGTTACGTTGTTTTAAACGATTTATAATTCTTATTCAGATTTAAACTTTTAATTCAATAACATTTTTAATTTAAGTTTTCGTTTGGATAGCACCACAATGTATAGTACAGAATATACATATTGTACACTCAAATAATGTGGAATATTAGTTATTTCCGTATTTAAAGTATTTTTACATTCTGATAAGTTACAAAATCAGTTTCTAATTGAGTTTCTTAAATGAAGGTATCAATAAGTAAAGCAGTTACCGTAACAACTGTGAATTTGGCCTCCCCACACAAAAATTAAAAAAAAAAACTAGTGGAATCGATTGTTTTACGTTTGTTCCGCTCAAATAAGCGAGAAAATTTTAAAAAATCAGTGGGGGACTAACTTCACGCTGCCCCCTCAACTTTTTAACGGGAGACTGTATGATGGTTTTCACTGAAAATTTTGATTTTTGGATTTTTATGTTTTTCAATAGTTTAGACTTAGATCTACCACAAAAATATTAAATTACGACAAAAAATTATTTTAATGAAAAAAAAGTTTTTATCGGTTTACCCTTAAAATTACCATGTCGCCAAGAACAAATATGTTTCATATTTTAATATTGCTCGTGTTAGTACAAAGAGAAATTTAGTTTTTTTTTAAATATCTGCTTCACTATTTTTAATATTCTCCGCTATTGGTGCAGCTTTCTAACCAACTGTTGATGGGAAATTAAACTTGTTTGTGTACGTTTTGTTTTTCATTTGTGCCTTTTCCCGTAAATTTTGATTTTTAACACAAGTAGGGCCTACGTTTTTCTCAGAAACCATTTTACCTACCTGGCTGAAATTTTTACCAGTTAATTATTATGTACATGCACATTCACCGACATTGTTTTTACTTCCTCAGGTGCTCAAAAAATTAGTAATATGCAAAAAACGTAGAAAAAATTGTAAAAATTTTATGTTATTTGTTATTCTTTTAAAACCTTTATGTTGCAACAGATTAAATTGAAAAAAAGTCAGTAGCTAAAACCACCCTACAACTGTTGTTGTTGTTTAGGTCATCAGCCAAAAGGCTGGTTTGAACCTGTAGAGGTTTTACTAAGTAAAACGAGGAGTGAGGTGGTTTACCGTTGCCTTCCTCACTGAGTGGAAAAATATAAGTGTGTAAAGTTTCATTTTCGTATATTTCACCAATTCTATAAAAAATGTACCTAAAAATAGCAAATATAACATTGATAGGATACAAAGTACAGTCTCCCCTTAAACTTTTTTTGGCCTTAATGATATTAATATTCCGTCTTATCCGCCCGCATTAGTCCGGTTAACCAGGGTTGTACTGTATTTCCCTTGTTTTTAAAATTGAATATTAATATACATTTTGACTTTTGAAGTTGACTGAGAACAGAGCAACAAAAGATTTTACGTTTTATATTATGCACATAAAAAAGGAATGAAAATTAAGAAGTAAAAAACATAAAGTGAGATAGAAAGAATAAAACAGAAAGGAAGGATATATTTAGAAAGAGATAAAGATTCATTGAATATTTATATAGGTACAATATACTTTACGTTTTAGTGCCTCCACCTACTTCTGTAGACTTATGCAACCGCATGCCCAGCCATTGTATATTTATTTATTTATTCTTTTATTTTAATTGTTTTTATCTTTTTTGTACTGTAAAGGGGACAAAGTTCACAATATTACCATAATATTGTGAGTATAAACCAATATGGTTGCTCAATTTACAGCCGCCATCTTAAAAATCTATATAAAAGGCGAAACCTACTACTTACATACGTTCTATGATATGTTTAGATCATACTTTACCGCATTATTTATTTATAAGTAAATCTGTAGGCTTTTTTTCTATCTGTGAGCTAATTTTAAAACAATGTTTCATTATAATTTTAATTAACCTAATTCAAATGTGCTTGTATGAAGGCCTAAGGCTTAAAACATTTTGACCTACTTGTCAAAAATGTAAATTGGTTCAAAATATTGTATCCAGTATTATTTTGTTCATTATTTTTTGGCTCTCTGTTTTTGATTCTGGGATGGTTAAACATTTTCGGTAGAGCAAGTCCAGGTAATGTGAACCGCTATTTTTCCTTTCTCTTGCCTATATGAATATATAGGAAGGAAAGTATTGTTTTCTTGTCGATTTTTCGAAATTGAGTTTTCACTGGATATACACGTTTTCAGACCCCTAAACGCAAAAAAAAAGTTTTTAACGATTGGTTTGTGTGTGTGTGTGTGGGGTGAATAAAATATCTCATGAACGAAATCGTCATCGTATGAAGTTGAAACTTGAAAAGTTATTATTACCAGACCCGACACAAACATTTTCATCAAAATCGATCAACCGGAAGTAGTAGTTTATTCGTGTCAATTTTTACTAATTTGCGATTTTCTCAAAAACGACTCCTACGATTTTTTTTTAAATCGTCATTTACTACATTTTTATACTCTAGAACATAGGGTAGGCGCCATATGTGCTGAAATTCTAGGGTAGGCTGTCCTCTTGTAGAAAACAAAAATTTTTAAGATTGCGGCGTTAATATGTATTTTAGCACAAAATTGTATATTAAGTTATAATAAAAGTTGTAGAAAATTTTAAAAAACCTACAAATTTTATTTCGTTCCATAAACGTCTTAATGGTTGGTTTTCAACCGTTCATTAGTTGTTTTCATTTTGCATCTTTCACTCATGATTAAAATAAGGTTAAGTTTTTTTAAGTTAGTTTTCCTTTTTGTTTATTTCTAATGTTTTATTACTAATGTTAGATTACAGGTATTGTTCATTATTTACATTGGCAAGAGAAAGTCGTGTGAGCGTTTAACACCAGATTTTTATTAATATGCGATTGTTAATACTGTATTTTGATCGGATTGTTTTAGCTTTTAAAATCAACGTTTCATAAGGTTTCAACAAATGTTCGAAAAATTTTATAATAATTTTTATTTTTGAAGAGAAGCTTTTATCTTATTACGGAATATTACTTGATAGTAATATTTTATTTTTATTTTCAGGTATGAAAGAAAAGAGTAAAAATGCAGCTAGAAGTCGTCGGGAGAAGGAGAATGCAGAGTTTCTGGAACTGGCTAAATTATTACCTTTGCCTTCGGCGATTACATCACAACTCGACAAAGCATCCATCATCCGTCTGACCACAAGCTATCTGAAAATGAGACATGTCTTCCCTGACGGTAAATATTCATTTGGATTTTAATTTTTCAGTTAATTCTGTTTTATATTTTAAAATAATAATGTTCAAGACAATTTTGTTTCGTTTTATGAATTGGTGTAAGCTCGGGAGTAGAATTCCTCACGTTCTCAAATCCTGAAATACATTTTTTATAATTTCCTTAATAAATACATTTATTGGGAATTACCAACATCCTCACTTAAACAATAAAATGTCATTCCAAATATTTAGCCTTTCTTTAATGAATTATATAATGAGCCATTTTAAAGGAAAATTAAAAAAAAACTTATTTTTTACAAGATCTTTACTTAAGTTTATTGAAAAACAACACTTAGTCTGATAAATAAATTTACTGCTGTCTGCGGTAAAAATTAATCTTTTGTAGTTTATTGATTCTGGAAACTTGTCACAAAATCACTTAATTTTTTAAAATTTACTGTATTATTTCAAATGTCTCCAAAATTCAGGACATTGCAAAAAAATTTAAGGGGAGGCCATAATGAAAGATATACTGGCGGTAGATAGAATAATTTTATTTAAAGATGGGAACCATAGAGAGGAACTAGGGACGCGGACACCTGCAGATACGATGCAGTCACGTAGCTAGAATTTGGTTCGGGGGGACATGAATCTGGAGATTTTGCTTATCGGGAAAGGGGGGGCTGAATCTGGCTGAATTCC
Organism: Catonia carolina; assembly: GCA_035578175.1. Classification (NCBI taxonomy): domain Eukaryota; kingdom Metazoa; phylum Arthropoda; class Insecta; order Hemiptera; family Achilidae; genus Catonia; species Catonia carolina. The sequence continues at coordinate 26,353,371 of JAQMRL010000010.1, read as the reverse complement.
GGTTTAATTAACCGGGACCCGCGGTATATTAGTCTGATATGCACTTTGAATTTCCGTTCGGGGGGCTGAAGTCCCTTAAGGTCCCCTGGCTTCTTACCTGATTCGATGGGGAGATGGTATCAAGATAGTGTTGAGATTAAACTAGATATATCAAGCAGGAAATAGAGAATTGTGGAAAAATTTGGAGGAGGCGTTTGTTAAATATTGGACAAATGGGCTGTATGAAACAATTTTAAAACATTATGTTGAATAAGAAGGCATAAGTTTTGTTTCTTGGAAAGTGCAGGGAATGCTCTTTCAAATTTCAATCTTGCGGTACATTTCAAAGCAAAAATTCATAAATAAAAATCGAAGAAAATCTTTAAACGTTTTACATTTTTTATCATATTCATTGGTGTCAATTTTTAAAATTATCATCTATAATTTTCCTTCGTCCGTCCGCCCGTCGCACCCAGATGTCAGAAACTACAAGAGATAGTAACAAACGGTTTTCGGATTCGTAATCTACACAAAAAATTAACCTATATTGGGTTTGAAGTTTCGTTTATGACCGGAAGTGGCCCAAAACCGGAAGTCAAGAAATCAAAGTCGGGATTTGGAAACAAAACAAGTGTCATTCGATTATTCTTAAAGAATAGATACAGAAATCACTAATGGTTTTTGCCATAAGTCAAAAGTAAGCCGTTTTTAAAATTGCCACCGGCCATGAGAAAAATCATCCCATGAAAAGGATGTTTTTGTTTCAAATCTTTTGGTACGACACTTTTTTATGATTTTAATTTGAAAACTCCTTAAGGGGAGATGGCACGATGGTTTTAACTCAAAATTTTGATTTTTGGTTTTTTCGTTTTTCAATAGTTTAGGCCTAGATCTACCAGAAAAAACCATTAAATTACGAGAAAAAATACATTTTTTATGAAAAAATTAAGTTTTTATCAAGTTTAAACAGAAAAATTATCATTTTACCAAGAACGAATATTTTGCACAATTTTATACTGCTCGTTTTAGTGCAAAGAGAATTTTAGTTTTTAAAATATCTGCACCACTGTTTTTTGTATTCTCAGCTGTTAGTTCAGCTTTCTAAGCAACTGTTGATGGGAAATTTACTTGTTTGTGTACATATTGTTTTTGGTTTTTGCCTTCTTGTTTCTTGTGTTTTCCCGTAAATTTAGATTTTAACACTAGGTATATTTTTCTCAGAAACCAGTAAACCTACTAGGCTGAAATTTTGACCAGTTAATTATCTTGTATATCCACATATACCGACATTTTTATGACTTCCTTAGGTGCTTCAAAAATTAGTAATACGCATAAAACGTAGAAAACAATTTGTAAAAATGTTATGTTATTCGTAATTTAAAAAAAAATGGTATGGTCCAAAGATTAAATTGAAAAAATGTCAGTAGCTCGAGAAGAAACCCGACAGCTATGGTGTGTAAAGTTTAATTTCCCTATCTTTTACCAATCCTATGAAAAATGTATCAAAAAACAGCTAATATAACATTGGTGGGATACAAAGTACAGTCTCCCTTTAAAACCGGCCAAGTTCCAAGTAGTTAACTACACAATATTATAATTATGTTGATATTATATAAATAAACACTTTTTAAGATTCAACTTAAAATTTTACAGTACCTAGTAAGTATACTGTAACAAAATTATTTATAACAATGTTAAATTTAATATTAAAAATTTTATCCATCATATGCATAGCCTACTCCATTCAGATATCTAGTAACTAATATAAGGAACAATTGAACGAAACCATGAGACATCCCTGTCTTGAATAAATCACGATAACAACTACTTGCATATTTTCTTTTGCAACTATTTCTATTGTTATAGGCCTAACAGTAGACTATTATAATAACAAGGATAAAATATTTTTTTATAAAGCTACATTGTTTGGTACGGCATTGTATGTAGTAAGAGTGCATATTTTCCAAGAAACTTCAACGCTTCAAGAGTGTGATACCAAAAGAACAACACGAACGTAAATATATACGTTATTATTTTATTACAATAAGAAATATGAACCGATAAAGAACTTAGAAACATTTTTTGTATATATTTAGGTAAGAATAGAATAATATCGTAGATGTTCTCGCAAAGTGTTGAATTTTTTTGGGCTAGAGAAATATAGGTTTGACAATAATACTGTTTCGAGAAATGATTCCATCTTTGATAAGAAAGAACACGATAATACAATAATGGTCGGCGCAGCGTTTTGTATGATTTGCCACGTGATATTACTGACGGAATATTATTTGTGGTTTTTTAGAAATTCAATAGCATATCTGAATGCTAAGTGAATTTTTTAAGTAGAAATTTAGTATTTATTTTGATTCAGTATTTTTCTTCTTAATCCCTAATGTGTGTTCGTTGATTTCTGTTTAACTTAAGAACAATGTAGAACCGTTTGCCCATAACAGGCAGGTGGAGTGTAAAATTATTTGCACTCTATCTGCTAGTTCCAGAGCTACAAAAAATAGCTCTGTTTCTTATCACGTGGTCAGCCAATTATATGACTGAAACATTTAACAACAGAAGAGGTAGAGACGTAAAGGATACTAGTAAGAGTTTTCTCCGTTGAGAGTAATGAATTTCATTATACAGCCAGACCCTTTGGTGAATAAAGTGAAGGTGTTATTTTCAGAGTGGAAAGTAAGTGCTTTTTGGAGTTAGTATTTTAAAACGTGAAAAAATGTCTCAAGTTCTTGCTTGTTTTTTAACGCATCGCTCTGAGTGAAATTAAAAAAAAACATACTTTTGTAATAGGCAATCCCATAACAGACAGATGGAGTGTTAAATTATTTGCACTCAATCTGTTAGTTCCAGGGCTACTAAAAGTAGATCTGTTTCTTATCACATGGTCAACCAATCGTATGATTGGTTATGACTGAAGCATTTAACAACAGAAGAGGTAGAGGTGTAAAAGGGATTAGTCAAAGTTATCTCCAATGAGAGTAATAAATTTCATTGTACAAACCCAGACCCTATGGTGAATGAACTGAAGGTTTCATTTGAGAGGGGGCAATATGTGATTTTCAGAGGGCCTGGCATGCTTATTAGCATACTTTTCCACTCAGTGAGGAAGGTAAATTGTATAAACCACCTTACTTCTGGTTTTACTTGGTAAAACCTCTTGAGGTTCAAACCAGCCTTTCGGTTGATGTTTTAAACATTAAACACAGTGGGCAATCGTTAAAATAAACTGATTGTTTTTAATGTTACTTTTCAAAATTGAAATAAATCTATGTTAACCTTAGCCTCCTAAAGGGGAGATTGTACTTTGTATCCCGCCAATGTTAAATTTGCTATTTTTAGGTACATTTTTCATAGGATTGGTAAAAGATAGGAAAATTAAACTTTACACACCATAAGTGTCGGGTTTCTTCTTAAAGCTACTGACATTTTTTTCAATTTAATCTTTGGACCATACCATTTTTTTAAAAATTACGAACAGCATAAAATTTTTACAAATTGTTTTCTACGTTTTTGGCATATTACTAATTTTTGGAGCACCTGAGGAAGTCATAAAAATGTCGGTAATGTGGATATACAAGATAATTAAATGGTAAAAATTTCAGCCTAGTAGGTTTATTGGTTTCTGAGAAAAATGTACCTAGTGTTAAAAATTAAATTTACGGGAAAACGCAAGAAACATGAAGGCACAAATCAAAAACAAAATGTACCAAAACAAGTAAATTACCCATCAACAGTTGTTTAGAAAGCTGAACCGACAACTGAGAATACAAAAAACAGTTGTACAGATATTTTAAAAACTAAAATTCTCTTTGTACTAAAACGAGCAGTATAAAATTATGAAAAATATTCGTTCTCGGGAACATGATAATTTTTCTATGTAAACTTGATAAAACTTAATTTTTTCATAAAAAATTATTTTTTGACGTAATTTTTTTCTAATAGATCTAGACCTAAACTATTGAAAACATAAAAAACCAAAACATCGAAATTTTGAGTTAAAACCATCGTGCCATCTTCCCTTAAGCTTAACTGATAAATACAGTAGGCCTATATCTAAATTAGATCTAAATTTATTAAAGGTTGAAAACTGTTGAGAAATGAATAACAGATTATGTCTCTAATTTCTATTACGGGAAATCATATGACATTCAATCTATAACCTACAACTTAAAGATTGCCGACAGTGATTTCCAAAGAAGAACTATAGAATCGTTATCAGTAGTTATGTAATAGTAATAACAAAAATAAAACTAATAGAGGGTGACCTGTTCTGTATAAAAAGAAGGGCGTGCACATTCGAACCCTCTGCTATACATGTGTAAATATATGTGTGTTTGTGTACATGTATAAACCCCGAGGTCTTCTCATCATCCCCTTGTGTATTGAATACAATACAATCACTCTTAAATAAATTCAAAACGAGTGGTGGCGTGCGGTGTGTAGCGGCGACATTATTGTCGGCAGAAAAAGACAGAATGATAAGAATGGGACCTTGTTGAGAGAACTCCATCCCTGCTTAAATGATGCTAATCCAATAAACAGACGGCCAGACTATTCTTCCTTTTACACATCAATACAAATTATGCGTGTAGTAAAAACGGTGATAGTCCTAAAGAGGTTGTTAAATAAACACGACGTCTATTGTCCCATTATTATCAATTCGTTACTATTAGGGACTACTAAAAATATAATAATGCTAAACGATAAGACATCTCTGAGTATGTTTTCTTTTATTTTGCCAGTTTATCGATTTACCCAATTCTTAAAACGGTGTTGGGTTTCATGTATATAATTAACGAAAAGAAAATCTCAGTTCTATTGTTGATTTAAGGAGACACTGTACTTTGTATCCCGCCAACGTTAAATTTGTTATTTTTAGGTACATTTTTCATAAATCTGTTTGACTATTAAGTTTTTAAAAGAATAACGAATAACATGAACTTTTTACAATTTTATTCTACGTTTTTTGCATATTACTAATTTTTTAAGCCACTCAGGAAGTAAAAACAATGTCGGTGAATGCGCATGTACATAATAATTAACTGGTAAACATTTCAGCCTGGGAGGTTAAATTGTTTACTGAGAAAAACTACCTAAGTGTTAAAAATCTAAATTTACGGGAAAAGGCACAAATAAAAACAAAATGTACACAAACAAATTTAATTTTCCATCAACAGTTTGTTAGAAAGCTGCACTAACAGCGGAAAATATTAAAAATAGTGAAGCAGATATTTAAAAAAAAAACTAAAATTCTTTTTGCGCTAAAACGAACAATATAAAATTATGAAAAATATTTATTCTTGGCGACATGTTAATTTTAAGGGTAAACCTGATAAAAACTTAATTTTTTCATTAAAAAATTTTTTGTCGTAATTTAATGTGTTTGTGGTAGGTCTAAACTATTGAAAAACAAAAAACAGAAAATCAAAATTTTCAGTCAAAACCATCATACAGTCTCCCCTTAAATATTTCTAAATGGTTTCTTAATTCAAAATTAGTTTTTTATTTAAAATAATTTGGTTCGTTCAAAAATAGTTGTGGATAATACAGGCATGGAGAGAGTATCTAACTTTCGTTTTTTTAGGGTGAATTGGGATTTGATCTGATTTGGATATAGAGTAGAAATCGATTAAATTCCAGAGGATTCATATATTCATGCGAGGATTTACAGCCCCAGCCATTTCTCGTTTCCTAAGCACCACCTCTCTCTGTCTCGCCATCGGAGAGCATTGCCTCCGGATCCGAGGAAGATATTGCCTCCTGCACCCCATCCAACCATATCACTTCCGGCCTACCCCTCCTTCTTCTACCGGCTGGCGTCCACTCCCATACCCTCTTTGACCAACTACCAACCTCCATTCTCTGCAAATGGCCAAACCATTTTAACTGCTCCCGGGATATGGTATCCATGATATTTCCTTGAACGCCGATTCTTCTCCTAATTTCGGAATTCGATCGATCCGCGACATACCACAGCTCCGTCTCCAGAAATCCATTTTCCCCGCTTTTAGGCGATCCTTCTAAGAAAAGAAAAGCGGCAAAGGATATAAGGGACTATAAGCAAAAGTTTGGGAAATGAAGCGGAAAAGATCACACAATTTTAAGTTCTATTAATTTATGGCAGCTCCAGTTATTCTGTATGGAAGTGAGGCATGGACAACTACAAAAACCCAAGAATGGAGAATTCAGACGGCAGAGATATTTCTGCGAAGAACTAAGAGGTGTACACGCTTGAACAGAATAAGGAATGAGGAATAAGGTTAGAATTGCGTATTTACAACTTGAACGAAAAGATAAAGGATTATCGCTAAAGTTAGAGATAGCTCATGGAAAGGATGTCAGATCACAGGATACCTAAGCAATACCGTGAACTGGTATGCTCCAGAAGGAAAAAGGGATGTCGGCAGACCTAGGAAAATATATGGAGATTGATTATATAGTGTGTGAATTTCAGAACAGGCTGCGGTCTAATCCTTTTTTGAGATAAGAAGAAGGTTTCTTAATCTAAGTATCTTTTATATATTTTATAAATGCTCCATGTCTGCTAAAATTCTTAGGGAGGCTGTTCATATCTCCCCTATCCATATCCATATCTTAGGGAGGCTGTAAATATTTTTTTAGAATATATATGCATTTTAGAGCATAGACTAAGTGTATAAAATCAAAGTTGTAAAACATTTTTAAAAACCTACAACTTTTATTTCAAATATTATTTTGTAGTACAACGCTTAGTTTAGCGGGAATAAATGATTTTCTGGTTTTTTTATCATCAAAAGATGCTTAAAAAAATGCTAAAAAAACACTTAAAAATGCTTGTTGCTGACAGAAATATTAAGTAAATGAAATATTTTTTAAAATACAATATTCATTACTAGCATGCCCATCGCGGCTTTGCACGCGAAAAATGGTGTACTCACTTTTTTTTAAAATATGATAAAGGTAAATGATTCTAGTCGTGAAAAATCACGACAAAGTACACGTACATCAACAAAAACATAACCTCAAACACGGCTCAATGTTTTTCTACATAGTTTACAAAATATTCGGTAGATTTCGCTGCAAGCATAGAAACAATGTTTTCTACATGGTTCACAAAATATTCGGTAGATTTCGCTGCAAGCATTTTTTAACTTACCTTATAAAAGTCTTAATGTAGGATATAAACATTATTTTCAACCCTTTAGGGCTAACTTTTTAAGGGTTCAATAGCCTAAAACCTGCACCGGCATCATAGTTACACCATAAAAAAACTGCATGAAAATTGGTTCAGTAATTTAGGAGATAAAGGGGAACAACCACACATACACACACACGCGCGCGCGCGCGCGCGCACACACACACACACATCGAATTTTATGGATATAGATAATGTTGTGACACAATATTTAAATTACAATGAAACTTATCATTAAAAGTTTATAATAGATGCTTATAAAATGACTACCTGTGACTCGAACGCAGGTTCGTACACATTTCGTAACATTTGTAGCTACTTAATTTTTTCACCTTTCAGGTTTGGGTGATGCTTGGGGTGCAGCGCCCCCTCCGCCACATACTAGAGAGGCCTATATTAAGGAATTAGGATCACTTTTACTACAGGTAAGTTTACATCATTGTTGTGTTTATGATAATCTACAATTTTTTTTAACAGTGTATTTATTTTGCAATCTGTTGTTCTAAACTGTTAATCAACTGGCAATCAACCACTAAAACTTTAAGCAAAAATTATAACAGCATGTGAATTTAATATTGGAAGTACACAATTACAACAACCAAGTAGTGTGCATTAAAAGATATTGTTATAATGAATCAGCGGAAAATGAAATCAGCTGTTCATAAACAGCTGACTGATTAATTATCATCATCATCAACATCTTCAGTTCAAGGATTAGGCTGGATTAAACCTGTTCCGATACCCATCTTTTCCTCGGTCTCCCTATATCCCATTTTCCTATTGGCTTGTAATTCATAATTTCAAGCGGTAGTCTTCCTGGTTCCATTCTATTTAAATGACTGCACCAGTGTCTTCGATTGTGGATAAGTTTTTCACGCAGGGGTGTAACACCCAAAGCTCTTCTGATTTCTTCATTTCTAATTCTATCTGCTCTGGAACATCCATACACACTACGTAGAAACCTCATCTCCGCTGCTTGAACATTACTATCAATTTTCCTTGTATGGATCCAGTTCTCACTTCCATAAAGTAATGTTGGGATAGCTATTGTATTATAAAATTTTATTCTAGTTTCTTGCCTTGTTCTGTTTTTGAGGTTTCTGTGTATGCTGCCACATATCCTCTGGAATTTCACCATTTTGTCATATACATCTTTAGGCCCTATCTTTATCGTAAGTTACATCATTTCCCAGGTAGCTGAAATGTTTTACCTGTTCTATTATCTTTCCATTCAGCTCTATTTTTGTTCTTGCTGGATTTTTTCCTTTAAAAGCCATTGATTTTGTTTTCATTGTTGAAATTTGTAAATTATATTTTTGAGCCACTCTGTCCAACATAAATACTGCTTTTTGTAAGGCGTCTTCACTTTCCTGCAGTATCACGAGATCATCTGCATACATAATCGAGTTCACCGATATTTGATTTGAAAGCTGTATACCTGAGTCCACAAGCATCTTCCATGTGGGTAGCATGTCGTCAAAATAATATTAAATAATGTCGGAGATACACAACATTCTTGTCGAACTCCCTTGTTTGTATGAATGGCAGAAGTCAATTGTTCATGAACTTGCAGGCAAATGGTCGTATTCTCATATAGGCTCTGTAGAGATTGAATGATATATTTGGGATATCCTCTTGACCCTAGAACCCACCATAATAGATTGCGATTAACCGAGTCAAAAGCCTTTGCGAAATCAACGAAAGCCATGTGAGTTTCCAGGTTGTATTCTCGCCTTTTTGCAATGATTTGGTTCATTGTGAAAATTGCATCAGAGCATGACCTACCTTTACGAAATCCCATTTGTTCCTCCAACAGTAATGTCTCAGTGATTACTTTTAACCTATTGTTGATTATCCTGGCATATACTTTATATGTGGTGTCTAGAAGGCTGATGCCTCTGTAATTTTGAGGATCCGCTCTGTTACCTTTCTTAAATAATGAGATAACCCTGGACTGCAGCCATTCTTTGGGAACCTGATGCTGTTTCCAGCTCATATTAAACAGATGTAATAGTCTGAGGTGTAGAAGTATTCCTCCATATTTCAGCAGCTCCATATTTATCCCATTCAAACCTGGAGCTTTACGATTTTTGGTATTTCTCAGTGCATTTGACAGTTCTTCCATAGTTATTACATCTACACTGCAATTTTCACAGAGAGTAATTATAACTGATTAATTATAAAAACGATAAATTTGGCGGAACATAAAATCAGCTGTTGATGAACAGCTGACCGATAAAATATAAAAACGAAGCATTTGATTGTTGGAGCGCCGCCGCGGTTTGAATGGCTGGTGTGTTAGTGGCCTAAATTGTACGGGATTCTTCGTTACGGTGAAGTTTGTTATTTTGTCAGCAGACATTGTTATTTAATGTTTAATTTGGTAAGGGATATTGTCTATTTTATTTTTTTGTTGAAAAATTACGTGAATTGCGATGTTTTAAATGTTTAATAACTTATTTTAATCGGTCATTTTTATTGGTTAGGTTTCTTTTCGTCAAATAATTTTGTTTAATAAATATATGTGAATTAATTAAACTAAAGTTTACAATTTTACTTTACTATAACGAGTTGTAACAATATCTTTTATTTAGCTGACAAAAATCACTTTCATTAGACGAAGCGTCTCATAACTGGTGAAAATTTTTCAAAAAGGCTTACCTTTGACTTATGGTAAAAACCATTAGTGATTTTGTATCTATTCTTTAAAAGAAGTCGAATGACACTATTTTTGTTTCCAAATTATGACTTTAATTTCTTAACTTCCGGTTTGGGCCACTTTCGGTCAAAACCGGAACTTCAAACATGAACTTCAATGATTTCTGTATCTACTGTTTAAGAGGAATCAATTATGACTTTCATTTCTTAACTTCCGGTTTTGGGCCATTTTCGGTTGAAACCAGAATTTTTTGGGCCTGAATAAAACCCTATTCAGGCCCACTAACTTTTTGTGTAGATTACGAATCTGGAAACCATTTGTTGCTATCTCTTGTAGTTTCTGACTTTGATTCCTTGACTTCCGGTTTTGGGTTACTTTCAGTCAAAACCGGAACTTTAAACTCAATTTAAGTCCACTAACTTTTTATTTAGATTACGAATACAAAAACTGTTTTTTCGTATCCATTTTAGTTTCTGACATCTGGGTGTGATGGATAAACGGACAAAGGAAAATGATATATCACAATTTTTAAAATTTTCACCAATTAGTTAAAAAAATCCATCTGTTTATTAATACACAGAATAAGTTGCCTAATCAATTAGAACATTAACCTGACTTTACCAAGAATACAAAAGAAAAAGAAAATGCAAAATTTTTAAACGACAAAATGTAATAAAAAAATAATAATCTAAACACCATAAAAAAGAACCGTAAAAATGTTAATACGAAAAAGAAACGGCAATGTTGTGTCTGTAGGTCATAAGCGTGTTATATCCGCACGACTCGGCCAACACTTTTAACACGGATTGTGACCAAGGTTTAGGGGAGGACAAGTCTAGACGACTGCGTTACAGTAACTTATAATAGTAAACTTAAAAGTAGTAAACTTTTAAATAACCACTACATAGTTTCAGTTACATAGTACAACGTTGTTACTTCAAAGAAAATTAACCATGTCTTAACGATCAACTTCGATAACTTTATTTAAAATCGATATGTAACTATCGTATATCGATAATGATATCAATGCACTCAAAGTTAATGTACCTGTTTCATTTTATATCAATTTTATTACTTTTGGTTCCGTTTAACAATCAATTTTATATGTTAATACACTATTAAATGTAATTAAAAGGTAATAAAGTTAATTTAATATCCTACCTGTTTAATACATAACTTTAAGTTCATTGAACTCTCTTTGTTTATAATCTCCGTTTTATTACCCTTATCGACTGATAAAAATAAAATCACCAAGATTAGCGTATCTACGTCTTAGAGTAATACCGGGTCATCGATAAAGGTTGCTTCCATTTTTTTAAAAATACAGTTTAAAAAATACTAGAGATAAAGTTACAAATTTTTTGTTGTTGTAAACAGAAAATATTAAACTAATTTTTTTTTTAGTTGCATTGTAAATAAAATCAACAAAACAGTCATCCAACTCGTCTGGAACTTAGTAAATAATAAATATTGGTTTAAGGGTTGAACACCATTTTCAACCCCGTTAGGGGTAAATTTTGAAAATGTTTATAGGGTAATTTTTGTAGTTGAACTATAAGTAACATCTCTACTGAGATTCAGGCATCTATCTTGTCCGGAATTGAGTAAATGGAAAATATCGGTTTAAGAGTTGAATAGCCTTTTCAAACTCTTAACGGCGGAATGTCGAAATCATTTATGTTTAACTTTTCTATTTATCCTAAATGGAATATATTATCCAAATTTCAGCTTTTTAGCTATTGTGCAAGTAGGAGAATCAGTAATGAGTGAGTCAGTCTGTCACTCAGTGAGGGCTTTCCCATTGTTTTTGTGAACCATAAGGCGTCCGGGATGTTCGGAAGATAATTATTTTACAGCGCTGTATCATCTCGATAAATTAGTCCTACTATTCCTTGAAGTTCCCTCAAGTTGCACACTGTATGCTTAAATAGGTTTTATAAATACATTTTAAAGTACAAGCAACTTGTTTTGAATTAATACTGGTGAACGTTTATCAAAGAACTACAAGGGTGATTCACGAAGTTTTACGGGCGCTTTCTGATCTCACAATACAGGCCAAAATAGAGAAAAAAATTTATATAACCATATGTCCTAAAACGCGTTGGTTGCGATGTACGGCTAGCGAAAGAGTTCACCCGGAACTAAGTACTTATTACCCTCGGTGAAATGAAGACTTCCTGAAATTCTGAGAAAAAAATTAAGGGGTGAATGCAGTTTTTTCTTATGGTTTTAAACTGAAAAATCGAATAAAACAGATCCCACTACTGAATATCTCTAGGTTTTTAACGAAAAACAGAAAAACTGTGCCTAAAAAGGTTTTTTTAGGTTTGAGCTACGTACAATAACTTTTTTAAATGACAAATAAATATATAAAAGTTAAAACTTGTAACAAAATGTAATTCTACTATTAATAATTAATTGTATTTATTAGTCATTTAACAAAGTTTAAATGAAAAAAACGTGTTTTTTATTGGCACAGTTTTTTTCGGTTTTACGTTCAATATCGTAAAAACCAAGAGATATACGCTGTTATGGGACCTGTTTTATTGCATTTTGTTTTGGTTAAAAACCATAAAAACAACTGAATTCGTCCCTTAATTTATTTTCTCAGAATTTCAGCTAGTTTTCATTTTACCGAGGGTCCTTAGTTCCTGGCGAAATCTTTCGCTAGGCGTAACTTGCTACCAAAGCGTTTTGTTTATATAAAGTTATTTCTTTCTTTTGGCTGGTGGATAAGATCAGAAAACGCCGGAAAACTCCGTGAACCACTCTGTATAGTACATGCGTTTTACTTTTGTATTTTAGTTGTTCTCTCTTGTTTTTTTTTTGTTTTACGTCCGATTGTTCTGCAATTACTGCTAATCGAGACGGTGAAGGATGAAATCATTCTTTGTAACGTATGGAAATATGCCGTGCCTGAACGGGATTTGAACCAAAGACCGCATGATGAGAGGCGAGCACGCTACCAACTACGCCAATGCGGCCGGCGTTTTCTCTTGCATTGTAGCTATGTGATGTTTACAAGTAAAACGACGTTTAACATACCGAGGTATCTCACACGGTTATTGTGCGGAAACAAAACAATAAAAATAAGAATACTTCTTTATAAGGTTGTAATTTATTTTACAAGTCTATGTTTAACAGTTTGTTACAAACATTTTATTCAATAACAAAACAACTTTCTCCTTAAATATTTGTTTGAAAAGTTACAAAAATTTCACATACAGATGACAATAAAGGATTAAAGATATTAATTCGTAAGTTTATACACCGGGTGGACCATGTAAAGGAGTTACAATATTCAATTATGGAAGAACGGTTTTTAATATAAAAATCTGGTGTGAAACACTCACACAACTTACTCTTGCCAATGCAAATGATGACCAATATAACCTAACATTAGTAATAAAACATTAGAAATAAACAAATAGTAGTATAGCGATAGTAGTAAAAAAATAGTAGAAATAGCGATAGTAGTATATTATAACTTAAGTTTCAAGTTTCAAGTTCGTACAATGTTCCGTTCTTCAGATATTCTGTTCACACACGCGCGCGCGCGCACACACACACACACATACACACACACACAGACACACACACTGACCAATCGCTAATGTTTTTAAGGGTTCAGGGGTCTGAAAATGTGTAGATCCGGTGAAAACTCGATTTCGAAAAATTGACATGAAAACAATACTTTCCATCCTATATATTCATATAGGCAAGAGAAAGTAAAAAGTTGAAACTGCATCAGAGCACTCTATAGTTCTTATATCGATGATTATAGCCTACTGTTTTCATTTTATTAAATTCAAAATTTTATTATAATACATTTTTCTGAACTGATTTGAATTTGTCAATAATTAATATTTTATAACGTTGAATAATCATATAAATTAAAATCTAAGCAATAAATATGAACTCTTTTAGGAAACTGATATTATATAACTAATTAGGCTACTATGATGTCAGCGGACATTGTGTAGTCAAATGAGTAATTAAAAATGTAGAAGTGCTATTAATAATTAATTACAAATGGAATATCTATAATGGACTATCTAAAATTCAAACTATGCTTTTTGAAATATTATTCTGATTAATTTCAACTAATATTAAGCAGTTCACTTCACATTTTGCATTTCCGAGAAAATACTAGCTCAGAAACATGATTGCAGAACTTGATAACGCCCATTATGTATAGGTGTCTTCAATGGTTCACATATCAATTTGTTGTCTGACTATTTGTGAAATACATGAAGAATACATTATTATAATTTATTGAGGTACGTGGTATAATATCTATTAAAGGTCTGTTAAACCAAATATTGATTTGAAATATTTATTAATAATCTACATAAGTTATCGAGCAATTAGGTAATTAGAAAATAAATGTGAATAAATTTTTACACAGCAAGTAACTAGTACATTGGCCATACGATTGAATATTTCAAAATAAATAGTGTTATCTTAATTTTTAATATTTTTAAATAGCTGAGTTATAAAATTATTATCTGAACTTTCAATCAATTAATATATTAAAATTAAAAATTCAGTTTTACATTCAAAATTTAGAATTACCAGTTCACTTAACCAATTATCAATGTGAATTTCATTCGATGTTCATTTGGTTTTTATAAACGATTTTCTTTTTACTTTCTCTTGCCTATATGAATATAGGAAGGAAAGTATTGTTTTCATGTCGATTTTTTGAAATCGAGTTTCACCGGATCTACACGTTTTCAGACCCCCTGAACCCAAAAAACATGTTTTTAGCGATTGGTCTGTGTGTGTCTGAACAGAATATCTCAAGAATGAAACGTCGTACGAACTTGAAACTTGAAACTTTTATATACCACTACCGAACCCGACACGATCATTTTCATACGTAGTCACTTTCCAAACAAAGCATTTTGCCAATCTCTTCCCTAAATCCAAATCAAGCCCACTGCAGAAAATTTGTCTTTTTCTACCAAATGCCTCCTTGTCCATTGTAACTCTCACCTTCACCTCATTGGCACACCTCATATACACCGACCGCATCGACGTAGTTGGTAGCGTGCTCGCCTCTCATCATGCGGTCTTGGGTTCGAATCCCATTCAGACACGGCATATTTTCATACGTTACAAAAAATTATCATCCTTCACCGTCAGCATTAGCAGCAATTGCAGAACAATCGGACGTTAAACAAAAAAAAAACATATCTTACGTTACCAGGGATTCAAGATAACTATAAGACTTTACCTGCAATATTTTATTATCTTTCAGGCTTACCATCAATCTTCTTTGGTACCCTACTTATTACCATACATTTTATCTTTCTAACATTTATTCTCATTCCACGTATATCAAAAGTCGTATCCAATCTCTCAATCATATCCTTCACTTCCTGCCAACAATGTTATTAGGGAATAAGAAACATTTATTTATATATTTATTTATTTTACAGACATTGGATGGATTTATTTTTGTAGTCGCCCCTGATGGAAAAATTATGTACATATCAGAAACAGCATCCGTTCATCTGGGATTATCTCAGGTAGGCTAAACTCTAATTATTATATATGTTTTTGTCATTATATTATGTTGTTGTTGTTTAGGTCAACAGCCGAAAGGCTGGTTTGAACCTCTAGAGGTTTTACTAAGTAAAAACGAGGAGTAAGGTGGTTTACCATTGCCTTCCTCACTGAGTTGAAAGAGTATGCTTATCAGCATGCCAGGCCCTCCGAAAAGCACTCACTTTCCACCCTGCAAATGACACCTTCACTTCATTCACCACAGGGTCTGGCTGCATAGTGAAATTCATTACTCTCAGAGGAGATAACTCTGACTAGTGTTTTTTACACCTCTACCTCTTCTGTTCTTAAATAGTTCAGTCATATAAGTGGCTGACTAAGTGATAAGAAACAGAACTATTTTTTTAGCCCTGAACCAAACAGATAGAGTGCAATTAAAATAACACTCCACCTGCCCGTTTTGGGCACCATTATATTATACTATGTCATAATATGTATTTGTCATTATATTATATTATGTAGACTACTACTATATTTATTTGTATTACTCCGTAAGATTTACCACATTATTATAAGTTAAGTAATACCCATAACAGGCAGGTGGAGTGTTAAATGATTTGCACTCTATATACTAGTTCCAGGATTACAAAAAATAGTTCTGTTTCATGACACATGGTCAACCAATTATATGACTGAAGCATTTAAGAACATTAACAGTAGAGGTGTAAAAGATAACTACAGTTGAGCCGTTCTTAGTTTGCTCCTACTGTCAACAAACAAAAGCCACCTACTACAGGATGAACGCTAGAGTCTGCGACTTTACGGATGTCGTATTCCTATTAAGTTAACTATGTTTTAAACTATAAGTACTTAAAGTGCTTAAAACATCAGTCATGATATGATGTAGGCCTAACAATTTCATTTAGAAAAATACTTTTAAAAGTATTTTGTATTTAAATACTTTTGAAAGTATTTTGTTGTTACTTTTTTTATCAGCGTGTACAAATTTTGATATAATGCGCATGCTCAATAACGTCATTATTTGTTTACATTAGGAGCAAACTAAGAGAGGCTGGACAATAGTCAGAGTTATCTCCTCTAAGAGTAATGAATTATTTCATTATATACACCCAGACCCAGTGGTGAATGAAGTGAAGGTGTAATTTGCAGGGTGGAAAATGGATGCTTCTCGAAGGCCAGGCATGTTGATAAGCATACTTTTCCACTCAATCGAGGAAGGCGATAGAAAAACCACCTCTCTCCTCGTTTTACTTAGTAAAGCCTCTGCAAATGAAGGCGTGACCTTTCGTTAATCGTATCCTTTATCGTATCACGTTGTGGTTCCGCTGTGGATGACAGACTAACAGAAAGTCAGCTGAAGTTCGGTGGAACAGAGTGTGACGTAGCGAAGGGGCAACCCACACCCCAACTTGGCTGTTATTGGCTAGATATCGTCTGCAGTCTTTAGTTCGTTGGGGTATAGAGGTTGAAACCAGTCTTTCGGCTGATGACCTAAAGAACAAGTTCAGTAAGCGTTGTATGATTCCAAACGTCCCATTCCTCACCCTGCGTTGTTGACTATTCCCTCTGCCCACATGATGTAATGAGTAATTAACCCTTTCAGTGCCAACGTCCGGAAAACAGGATGTCTATATATTTAACGTAGTTTTACTATGGTGATACTTTGTTTTTTTTTATATATCTTAAATTTAAAATTGAAAGGTAAATAATACAATGGGTGTCCATTTGTAGGTTGAGCTGACCGGAAACAGTATGTTCGAATATATTCATCCAGCTGACCACGAAGAAATGACATCTGTGTTAACATTACATCAACCACTTCTACCGCATAATCAACTTATTCATGGTAAAGTAGATATTATATTTTTACGCTAATAGCCTTTAAGGGGAGACTGTACTTTTTATCCCGCCAATGTTAAATTTCCTATTTTTAGGTACATTTTTCATAGGATTGGTGAAGGATACAAAAATGACACTTTACACACTTGTAGTTGTAGAGTGGTTTTAGCTACTGGTATTTTTTTAATTTAATCTGTTGGACCATAAAGTTTTTAAAAGAATAACGAATAACATAAAAGTTTTACAATTTTTTTCTACGTTTTTTGGATATAAGGAAGTAAAAACAATGCCGGTGAATGTGCATGTACATGATAATTAACTGATAAAAATTTTAGTCTGGTATGTTAAATGGTTTCTGAGAAAAACGTACCTAAGTGTTAAAAATCTAAATTTACGGGAAAAGGCACAAATGAAAAACAAAATGTACACAAACGTGTTTAATTTTCCATCAACAAAAATAGTGAAGCAGATATTAAAAAAAATTTAAATTCTTTTTGTTTTAAAACGAGCAATATAAAAAAAATTATGAAAAATATTTGTCCTTGGTGACATGTTAATTTTTTAGGATAAACCTGAAAAAAACTTAAATTTTTTTCATTAAAATAATTTTCTTGTCGTAATTTAATGTTTTTGTGGTAGATCTAGGTCTAAACTATTAAAAACCGAAAATCAAAATATTCAGTCAAAACCATCATGCAGTCTCCCCTTATCTTTGTATGATTTTACTACCGTCCTTCAGAATTTAATGATTTAAAAACCGAAAATCAAAATATTCAGTCAAAACCATCATATCCTACAGTCTCCCTTTAACTTTGTAAGATTTTACTACCGTCCTTCAGAATTTAATGATTTATTGCACGTGTGAAGGAAATATTTATGTTATTTACAACACAAAATTTTAAAAAACAAAAAAAACGGGACACCAAATACGGGAAAATCCCTTTGAGTATTCTACACAATACTAAAAGGAAAATTTTGTAGTATACTCAAAGGAAAATCCGTGTAGTCCACGAATTTAAATATCTAGGCGAAACTATCCGAAACAACAATGTCTGTCTGGAATGTCCGCGATGGAATCCCGAATCACAGTACACCAAACGCTATTCAACTTGACGAAAAACTCTTTACAGAACCTACCAAACGAAAAATACCAAACTCTGACACTACCAAACAACATTAAATCCGTTCGTACTTTACGGAATCCAAAGGGAATGTGTAGCATTACAAAATTTGTAATGCTACACATTCCCTTTACATTTAATGTACAAGGTGATATTAACCATGTGTTTATAACCTGACTGCTATTGATAATTATGTAAACATTTATAATTAAGTTCTTACATTTTGTAAATTATTAAACTGGCTAATTATAATTAAAATCTTCTTTCTAAATTATTAAATCAATTAACTTAATAATCTCAGCTAATAATTAAAAATCAAGTGTTAATTTAGTGATGGAAGTTTTTATGTTTAAATGAATCAAAGAGTGTTTAAAAGTTACAAAAAACATTTATTAAAATTTAAAAGTAAAGAAATTTCTACGCAGATCATCAAATATATTTTAAAGACGTATTTACAAAACAAATTTTATATTTTATTTGAAAGTTTTAAAAATTATCAAACAAAAAGTAATTAATATAAGTGAATGCATATTTGATTTTGTGTGCTGTTGACTGGGGGAGTTCGAAGAGAAAGGTTGTATTTGTGTGCGGTTTGATTTATGGAATGTGTTAAGTAAATATAAAGTGTAATTGTTATATAATTCATAGTATAAAGTCACAGACAGACCTATGAAATGAAATTGAGTGAAAGAACATTGTTAATTGAATTACGCCAAGAAATATATTAAATACGAACGGAATATTGAACGAAATTCTTAAGGCGAGCGACGGACTTCAGAAACGATAAGCATAGAACATTAACCGGTAAACTATTAAATATTATTTCAATAACAGCTGAGATGAACTTTATAAAATGTATTTTAATAATAATAATAACTAAATAATATCTAAATATTCTAAATTTCATTTTTTTTAAAAAGCCAGTCAGATTCAATTAAAATTTTATTTAAAACCGATTTTCTTTTGTTTTATTTTGATTGTCATTTGTTTTTGTGTTAATAATAAGTTACAATTAAATATTAAATGTTACAAATGGTAAAGTAACTTTGAATCCAACTATAACAAAACAATTTTGTAAAAATGTGGCACCTGAAGACTTGTAGGAGTTTTCCCTCTCTAACGTACTCTTAATGTTTGCGTACAAACAAGTTAGAGTTCGTGCTGTTAATTTTCTTTAGTCAGCCGTCCTAACAACTAGGAATTAATAAGTAATTTATTTGCAGGGTAATTAAAATATTCAAGATTTTTTAAAGTTGCCAAGTTATAGAAACCGGGCAAAAATAAAAAAAATTAAATTATTTTTTAATATTTTTTATTTTACCTACTTTTTATTTTTTTCAAAAAATTAAATTATTAAATATTTAACCGGGGCAAAAATTCAATGAAGAAACCATAACCGAAAGAATAGCTAAATTGTGCGGTCACGTGGGGAGAATGGACGAAAAAAGCTGAAATAGCAGATTTTCAGAAGTTTCGGAAATTTCAATTTAGTTTTATTCCTTGTTTTCCTGCCTATGGTTCTGCTAATATTTAATCCACTCATTTCTTGTAATTTTCCGACTTTGCATTTCTACATCCTAAAATCTTTTCTATTATTTATTTATTTATTTAAGGTCGCATCGACTACGAGGTCATTAGCGACCACGTTACATGTAAATACATGTAGTATAAAATTTTCAAAAACATAAACAGACACAATTAGGTCATATATAAAAACATAATGAAAAATTAGTTAGGTTCAATTAAAATTTAGGCAACAGAGAAATAAAAACGAAAAAATAAAATGACACAGTGAAAAAAAAACGAATGCGATTTTAAAATTATATCAAATCTGAAATTTTGTTAAATTAAAAAAAAAATTATTGTGTTTTGAACCGCTACTTTGTCTACTAAATTAAGTGCTAAAATGTTGTTAATTTTGAATAGTGCTCGTGTGAATCGTGTAGTGTGGCAGTCTGTGATGATGTGTTTGATTGTAAGTGGCGTGTTGCAATGTGTACAATTTTGTGGTTCTTCTTTCTTCTGTGAGTGTTTGTGCGTAAGGGTAAAGTGTCCAATGCGTAGTCATGTAAGTAGAACTTGATGCCCTCAAAGCTCCAAGTGAGGCTGAGGGTTTTCAAAAATGTGGTTTCTGATGTGGTGAAGTTTCGTTGGAGGATGTCGAGACCAGATTTGGTTCCAGTGTTGTTTAATTTGGTTGTGCAAATTACATCTTTTCTATGTTAATGTTATTTACTAAATAAAACAAACATATAAAAATTTATTAGGTTGCCTCCTTGGCTCTGTGGTTAACGTACTACATTGAAAAGCGGAGGTCCCAGGATCAATTCCCGGATATGGTCTGAGAATTATTACGTGTTAAAACCCATTGTTTCTTATTCTAAAGTAAGTCGCTATTAAAAAATTAAACAAAATTATTACTAAATGGCACTTTGCTTAATAAACAGATGATAATAAGCTTTGAAAATCCTATAGTTTATTTTGTAATCAATAATAATTTATTCTTTATTGGAAAAAAATCAAATTTCCTTTAACCGTTTTATTGTTTTCGTTTTGTGTAGTTATTAGTTATTTTTATTTACTGACACTAAAAGTTTTCTTTTGGTGACGAGGATAAGATTTTAGTTCTTTGCCACGGTAATTTTAATGATGTATTATTGTTGAAAGGTTTTATTTTTTTATTGCCGTAGTTTTATCACGGCAAAATCTTTTATGATTAGTGATAATTTACGGTAGTTATTTTAGAACAGAATATTATGAATTAGCTTTTACGCAATGATAAGTAACATATTTTCTTGTTAATAATGTGCTAATTTTTATTTTACTGGAGATTTATAATTCAATTATTTTGAAACAAAGATGAACAGTTGTATTGAAAATTTATTCAATATTTTAAAAGTATTGAAATTTGACCAATAGACATAAATATTTTTTACAGAAACTAACAATTTCCAATTTATAACAATCAGATATTTTTTGCCATAAATTTGTTACTTTTGACAGATTTTTATAAATCAATTATTTAATTTTTTGGTTACAAAATCAATGTTAAAGAAAACGACCGATGCAGAAATATTCAAAAATTTTATAAAATTTGCAAGGCTACAATTTTGGATTTTTTTAATTTATTGGTTTTCTAGAGTATAAAATGGTAAACAAGTATGCTGAATTTTATTATATCTCAATTAATGTATGATTCAAATAACTTGTTGCAAAAATATAAAATGAACGTCAGAAGGAAACTAAAAGATTTTTGGGCATAAAACAATTTTTGTGTTGACAAAAGAAATCATGTTCCGAAGTTTGGTATAACTTTTTTAAACTTAATATTTGTTTATTAAATTTTTCTACAACTTCTTTGAGCGTTTGAATATTTTAATTACTACATTAAAATTTGAAATTTGATGTGCAAATGTTAAATTTAACTGAAAGAAATCTCCACGGTAAGGGTAAAAGACATTCTGTTCGTCACACGACCGGAAACTGCACAAAATTTTACACAGCTCAAGGAGAATCAACTCACATTGCCGTATCTATACCGGTTAAGTAGGGCTACCAACTGTGTGTCTCAAAACAGAATTTCCGTTTCTTAGAATAAAATTACCAGACGTTAACGATTGGGTAACAGAATAAAAAATCACTCTGTAGAACATTTTTAGTTAACAAATCAAAGATTTTTATTAAAATTTCTAATTTAGACGTGTGGCTATTAAAAAATGAGACTGACGTTGTTAAAAATTTTATTTTAATTTTATACATAGTCACTTATTGTCACCTTCAATATACATTCCTTCTGTATCCCTACAACGCTCCATGCGAATTTTCCATTGTTGGAAACAGTGCTGAAAGTCATCTTCTGTCAGCTCCTTCAGGACACGTGCCGCTTTCTCTTTTACAGCTTCCACAGACTCAAATCTTGTTCCTTTTAATGCAGATTTCACCTGAGGGAACAGGTAGAAGATAATAACATATGATGAAACGTGGTTTTTTACTTATGATCCGGAAACGAAGCGCCAATCCATGTACTGGAAGAGCCGAAATTTACCGAGAGCCAAATAAGCTCGAATGAGCAAGTCAAAACTTAAAGCAATGATGATGTTTTTTTTTATATCCATCGGATTGTATACCTTCACTGGGTTCCTGAAGGTCAAACTATTAATAAATATTACTACCTTGAGGTACTTTCTAAACTACGTCAAATAGTAAGGAAAAAACGCCCCGAAATGTGGAAGGACAAATCATGGGTTCTCCACCAAGACAATGCGCCAGCTCATTCAGCGTTACCTGTCAAGAGGTTCCTAGCCAAGTACAGCATCTCAGTGTTAGAACATTCAAGTTATTCACCAGATCTTGCACCATGTGACTTCTACCTGTTCCCTAAGGTGAAATCTGCATTAAAAAAGACAAAGATTTGAGTCTGTGGAAGCTGTAAAAGAATTCGGCACGTATCCTGAAGGAGCTGACAGAAGATGACTTCCAGCACTGTTTCCAACAATGGAAAATTCGCATGGAGCGTTGTAGGGATAGAGTGGAGTGTATATTGAAGGTGACAATAGATCTAAGTGATTATGTATAAAATTAAAATAAAATTTTTTACAACGTCAGTCTCGTTATTTAATAGCCACACCTCGTACACTGTTACAAAAAAAGTTATACCTACTGTATACAAATTATAGATATGTATATTTCATGAATAAATTTTGTTAAAGATTTTTAAATTTCTGTTATAGAATTTGAAGTTGAAAGAGCATTTTTCTTGCGGATGAAATGCGTTCTCGCCAAAAGAAATGCCGGATTAACAACCGCTGGTTATAAGGTAAGTCGATTTCTACAGTGCATTAAAAAATTACATAGGTTTATTATTATTAGTAAGAGATTCTGTCAAAGAATATTTTAGGAAAGAATAGAAAAATTTGTTTCCGTATATGGCCAATTGAATATCACTTGAGGTGACTATACTTTTTTGGAAACTCTTTGTCCACCTGCTATTTAGTTTCTGCTCTTTATGGAAGCCCTTCCCTTAAATCACAGTCGGATGAAAATAATGGTTTCTTAAGATTGTGTCTTAGTATGTATTTTACGAATAAAAGTTAGAGGAAAATAAAAACCCTGTAACCTTTATTTCAAGTACTATCTTTTTTTCTATAGAGGTTAGTTTAACGTAAAAATTAAGCTTAGTGATTTAAGTCCTTTAGCGTCATTCACTAATGATTAGGCTATATTGATAGGCTATATTATCATTAACGCCCATAACAGACAGGTGGAGTGTCAAATTATTAACATTCAATCTGTTCGTTGCAGGGCTAAAATAAATAGTTCTGTTTCTTATCACATGGTCAGCCAATCAAATGACTGAATCATTTAAGAACAGAAGAGGTAGAAGTGTAAAAGATACTAATCAGAGATATCTCCTCTAAAAGTAATAAATTTCATTATACAGCCAGACCCTGTGGTGAATGAAGTGAAGGTGTCATTTGATCAGTGTAAAATGTGCTTTTCAGAGAGCCCGGCATGCTGGTAAGCGTACTTTTCCACTCAGTGAGGAAGGCAATGGTAAACCACGTCACTCCTCGTTTTACTTAGTAAAACCTCTACAGGTTCAAACCAGCCTTTCAGCTGATGACCTAAACAACAACATATTGTCATTATTTACATTGGCAAGAGAATATCGTGTTATTGTTTCATACCAATTTATTAATTATTTTGCGCATTTTTTCGGTTAATCCGAACATTACGAAATCTAAACAGATCTCGGTGTCAATTAGTAGCGGAGTTGTCGTGTCGTATAGTTCAAATAAACGTTAGCTACTTTAGAATTACTACTGTGACAATAATCAAATCTCCAGCGAAGTTATAATGAATAATATTGGACGATAAAGGCTACTGTTGATTTTTTTATGCGTTCCGTAATAAAAGTAGTATTAGAATGAAGTCAGCCACCGTTACGAGGTTCAATCATTTTTCTCATACATAACCGTACGATATTTTTCTAATGCGTACAATAACGTTATTATGAATAAAAATAGAAAAATTATTATTTACCTTAATAAGGTCATTTTTTCATTATTATTTTATGCATGGGAAACGTTTTGTTACCTTTGGATATAAAATAATTTTACATTCACGTTTACAAAGAGGATAAAATTTTATAAGGACAAAATACGATTGTGTTCTTTTACTTTAATGGAAAGCTACTAGACATATTCGTTTTATGCGACTGCTACGTTGCTTCATAAAAGTTATAAAATAAACTTTATAGGCTATTTCCTTCACCTGTTTTCATTAAAAAAATTGTAATAAATAATAAAATTTAATTTTGTTTTCAAAGAATTTTTTGATAAATGTAAAATTATAATATGATTAATATCCGATATTTTTGAAAAGGATTTTGGGTTCGATCTTAGCTCCCTTACTGGACAGATTTCGGTCTGCCTTTAAAAAATATCTGGTGTGAAACACTCACACGACTTTCTCTTGTGAATATATATATATTTATATATATATATATATATATATATATATATATATTTAACGAGTTGTTGTTCAGGTCATCAGCCGAAAGGCTGGTTTGAACCTGTAGAGGTTTTACTAAGTAAAACGAGGAGTGAGGTAGTTTACAATTTCTTTCCTCACTGAGTGGAAAAGTACGCTTATCAGCATGCCAGGCCCTCTGAAAAGCACATATTTTCCACTCTGCAAATGACACCTTCACTTCATTCACCACAGGATCTGGCTGTATAATGAAATTCATTTCTTTCAGAGGAGATAACTCATATTAGTGTCTTTTACACCTCTACCTCTTCTTTTCTTAAATGATTCAGTCATTTAATTGGCTGACCATATGACAAGAAACAGAACTATTTATTTTAACCCTGCAATGAACAGCTTGAGTGTAAATAATTTGGCACTCCACCTGTCTGTTATGGGCAGATTAACGAGTACTAATTAGTTTTCGGGGTTTTTCTGTTATTCCCTCTCCACCAAGCATAATTTGTCACATTTTGTGGATATTTCGTATGTAGTTAATCTTAGTGTTCTTAACGATGAAAACGGGAAAAATATTTCAAGAAAATTATAAATACCTATCAATATTTTTCAAGTTAACGTCACCTAAACAATTTATTGGAAGTTGCTGTTGTTGTTGTTGTTTAGGTCAACAGCCGGAAGGCTGGTTTGAAATTCTAGAGGTTTTACCAAATAAAAACGAGGAGTGAGGTGGTTTACTATTTCCTCATTAAGTGAAAAAGTATGCTTATCAGCATGCCAGGCCCTCCGAAAAGCACCCACTTTCCACCCTGCAAATGACACCTTCACTTCATTCACCACAAGGTCTGGCTGTACAATGAAATTCATTACTCTCAGAGGAGATAAGTCTGACTAGTGTATTTTACACCTCTACCTCTTCTGTTCTTAAATAGTCATATAATTGGCTGACTATGTGATAAAAAACAGAACTATTTTTTGGAGCCTTGGAATCAACAGATCGAGTGCAATTAATTTAACACTATATTTTTGCCCGTTATGAGCAATGTATTGAAAGTTATTAAATTATTTAATTTAATGATTAATTTATTTATGATGTCATGTACTCAGTGAGTTTATATTTTATTATTACATACAGCAACAAAAAAGCAATTAATTTTTTTTTTTGAGAAAAGCAATTTATTTACCCTTAACATGAAGAATATTTGTGTAGGATTTTTAAAAATATTTTTCCTGTTTTTATCTTTAAAATAATGTAAGATTGCATACGAAATATGCACAAATTATTGTGGTATTATGCTGTGTTGGGGGGAGGGGTAACAACAGAAAAGATCCTAGTTTCAGAAGAACTGTCAAAAAAGTCAATATTACTTTATAGAATAAGTTAATAACTTTTTTTAAATTATATTGAACCGGTTAAAAAAACGGTACTTTCGCACTAGCAACAAATCGATTCCAGTGCATGGTATTTTCGTACTTTCTAGAAAGATTTCAAAGCTTATTTAAATAAAAATTTTGTATTGTATAATTATTTCCATTTGTAACTGCCGTAAGTAATTGAAGAAATTACCGTCGCTTAGTAGCGCTACGGTAATAAAGAAAATAAACTTGAAAACTTGTGATTACTTATTCACGGTTAACACGTTGAAGTTTCCTGCTACTTTTCTTCAAGTACCATGTCCTTTCAGAATGTTTGGTAACAATCACAACAATTTGTACTTTACTGTCAGTCAGTAAAATAAAGCGCGTCGTATTTACAACACACTATAATAGTTGTGTTGGTTCTCTAACCACAAGTTTTTCTTTGACCTAGAACACATTTATTAGTGATTTTGTTAATTGAGAGATTGACCGGATGTGTGCAAAGAGTATGTTTACCTACGTAACGCGGGTTACGTTGATTTCCACATTTTTTGGCAATAATGACATATATGTAACTGTTTACCCTTGTCCATAACGGGCAGGTGAAGTGTTGAATTAATTGAACTCGATCTGTTGGGTTCAAGGCTACAAAAAAAGTTCTGTTTGTTAACATATAGTTAGCCAATTATGACTGAACTATTTAAGAACAAAAGAGGTAAAGGTGTAAAAGAGACTAGTCAGAGTTATCTCCTCTGAGAGTAATAAATTTCACTATGCAGCCAGACCCTGTGGTGAATAAAATGAAGGTGTCATTTGCAGGGTGGAAAATGGGTGCTTTTCGGAGGGCCTGGCATGCCTGATAAGCATACTATTTCAACTCAGTGAGGAAGGTATAATAATAAACCACCTCACTCCTCGTTTTTACTTAGTAAAATCTCTAGAGGTTTAAACCATCCTTTCGGCTGTTGACCTAAACAACAACAACTGTTTAACCAGTGCTGTACCGAAGAAAATGCTTACGACCTTTCCTGTAGATCAGTTAATTTTATACAAATGGTTTTCTTTAAGATTTCTGATTTAGACTGACTACTTAACCGCTGCAAATAAAAACAAAAAAAACGAATTTTCTGAAATTATTGCAGTACGATGGACAAAACTCAGATTCTACGTTGAAGAACTTTTGATATGCTTTTAGATATAGCTGTCAGGAATGTGTGTGCCAAATTTGAAAACTACCAATTCGAATTTTTTGCACTTGTTTAAAGTTTTAATCTCCTGGATTATTTCAACGTTTTTTTATGTCACGTACATAGTAGGTTATGTTACTAATAATTGATAGTGATTCTTCTTCTTCTTCTGCCTGTCAAGGATTAGTCATCTCTGCCTGTTCCGAACCTCTCAAATCTGCCCATCTCTTTCTCGGGTGTCCTCGCTGTCTCCTGCCCTCCGGCGTATAGCCGAGTGTCTGCTTAGGTATCCTATCCTCCCACATTCTGTTTACATGCACTGCATTCTGTTCTGGGACACCTTGTTGTTTATAGAGAAGATGTTGAGTTCTTTCCTTATCTCGGTAATCCTGTAACAATCTTTTCTACTACACCCATACGTTTGTCGAAGAAATTTCATTTCAGATGCTTGCAACTACTCTCTTCTCACTTTGATAGCACCCAAGTTTCACTGCCATAGAGTAGAGTCGGCACTGCTAATGTTTTATAAAATCTCACCCTCATGTTTTTGCTGGTGCTATTTTTTAAAGTGCGGTGGATAGTTCCGCATATTTGCTGAAATTGGTGCATCTTATTGTAAGCATCTTTATCCTGTTGCTATGTAATGTTGCAACCTAGATACTGAAAGTGGGAGATCTGTTTCAAAATATTATCTATAAGAATTTTAATTCTGACTGGCTCCTTCCCCATAAATGCCTTAACTTTGTCTTCTTCGTCGAAACTGTCAACTTATATTCTTTGCAGAGTTTGTTCAGCATAAGAAGTGCTCTCTGCAGGTCATCCTCATTCTCTTGTAGCACTATTAGTTCATCAGCAAATAATAGGCTGTTATAATATTATGCAGTAATAGGACCCTATCTTTTCCTATGAGAATACCTGAGTGTATTTGAGACTTCCACCTTCTGATCACGTCATCCAAATAAATATTAAACAAAGTAGGTGATAGATCACACCCTTGTCTTACTCCTCTATTAATATATAATTACTTCTTCAGAATTGGAGTTCTCCACTGCTATTACCCCTCTGGTATCTTTGTACAGGCTTTGGAATGCTTTTTTAAGATGAGAAGGATATCCAGTATCTCGAAATATTTCCCATAATTTTGTTCTATCCACTGTATCGAAAGTTTTTTGAAGATCAATAAAAGCTTAGTGAGTTTCGAGACTGAATTCTCTTCTTTTCTCAACAATTTGCTTTATGATAAACACATTGATAGTGATTAATTATTGTAATTCGTTACTATATTTACCGCTTGCATTAATATTAATACTAATTACAGTAGTGGTGTAAAAAAATTATTTGGTTAGAAGAATGCGTGTAAAAAGGAACAAAAAATAATAAATCTTCAATAATCAATCACTGTGCCAACTAGTTCAAAGAAATGAATGAAAAATTATTGTAAACGACAGGTGTTTTACCACCCAAGGAATAAACCGGAGACAAAATATATGAACATCAATGAATATAACACTTTTTACTACTGCAGGCTTGCTATTGTACCAAGGCACGTTTTTACTTTTATTTACCTTTGACCATTACCGTGTAACATACCAACGTATCGATACATTATAAAAATAACAGTACAAACAACATATTTTATTTCGGTGGGTAATTTTAGGGAACCGTGGGAAAAGAGCTATCAGGTTGGCAGACCTGAATTTTTAACTACATAATAAATGAAGATTGTATGATAGGTCAGTGTCGTAAAGGTGTGAAAAACATACCACACATAACTTAAAGGTATTATAACATTATTATTTCACTTAACTCCCGCTACAATGTATAAAAACATAAATTTAAAAAAATATAAAAAGGTATTTGTACTGTTTTGTAAGGTATTATGTTGTTTAGTAAGAGAAACCAGGTGAGGTGAGTAGGTCCAGAAGTAATAAATAAACCGGGGTTCCCCAGGAGAGAGTGAGAAATGCGTAGTAAAAATGTATAAATAGTAAAAACGGAATAAAAGAATCACCGGAGCTGTTTAATATATGCGTGGACACATCGCGCACACGAAAAACTGAACTTGGATTTTGTCACGTTCACTGGAGGTAGACCTTTGTACACTTACCCAAATGACATCACGCTTATACTCAGATGATCGATCGATAGTCAACCGTCAACAATTTATCAATTGGGTGTCAGTGGGAGGGGGGGGAATTCAAGGAGTAGGAAATATGAAACAAAGGGGTCTTTTCTGTTATTCACCCCCTCCACCAACAGCACAATTTGTCACATTTTTGGGATATTTTGCATGTAATCTTATAGTATTTTAAAAGATGAAAATAGCAAAATGTTTAAAAAAAATCATATATCAATGTTTTTCAAGTTAACGTTAAACTTCTTATTGAAATTTATTAAATTATTTAATAATATTCAATTTAATGTTTTTTTAAAATTTTTATTGAACATTGCTGTGTAACTAATGTGTAACTTTGCTGTGTACTGAACATTTGTAAAAAAATGAATGAATATAAATGTGGTAAATACTCAATGAGTTTATATTACAGTAGAATCTCAGTAGTCCGGCCTGTTCGGGACCGAGAGGGTGCCGGATTACTGGATGTATTGGAATTTTGGAACTATAAATTATAAATTTAAACAAAAAATGAATATGCATTGATTTCGATTTTAAATTAAATTTAACTAATTAAAGAAGGTTTGCTAAGTACTTCTGTAGTCATTGTACTAAACAAGATTATCGGCTATTGACATCGCCTAGTGCCGTGTGGGGGTGCTCGTGTTCTGAGAATTACGTTTCGTTGTCAATTCAGGATGAGGTGTAGAGTATGACCCAGTTCTGGGTTTTGGATAAAAGTCCAAAAATTATTCCGTTTAACAATAATTAAGGCCTGCTTATTCATTTCTTTAATCAAATCCTAAACATACATGTTATATTAAATCCGCCGTAATTAGGTCGAGTTGTTTTTTCAATTCAATTTAAATCTTTTACCAAAATCTGTCCTGGGTGAGGTTTCATACTTTTAGGCCTAATATTTTAAGGGCCGGATTACTGGAGGGGCTGGACTACTGAGATTCTACTATATTTCATTATTACATTCTACATTCAACATTGAGAATTACAATTTTGAGAAAAATCAATGTATTTAACCTACCTATATTTAACCTTAACTTGAACAATATTGATGCAGGATTTTTGAAATATTTTTCCCGTTTTCATCATTAAAAATACTGTAACATCACGTACAAAATATCCACAAAATGTTACAAATTATGGGGGGGATAACAGAAAAGACCCGAAACAATATTAATGTAATTGTTTCACAGAAAAATATTTTTCGGTCATAAAATTTAACGGTGTTTTTCACGGGATCTGGTTATTAATACAGCTCCTTTATCCGAAATAAAGGGGGTGAAGACATTTCGTTTAAAAGGTTTGAATTTTTTCTATGTTCAAAATTAAAAAAATAAAAGTAATGAAGTAAAAAAGTATACACTTTTAGGTTGTAAAAAGTACTTTTCATAATCCTGTGAATGTTTCTACTACAACAACTTCTTCAGTCAATACAGTATGTGGAATTTCTTTAACGTATGTTTTTTCTGAAGTTTACTGTTTTGTTTTTTTTAAAGAAATCTTCCATCTTTTGTCATGTTTGATTTTACTAGCGCCAGTAGGGGAGAAAAAATCACGTGATTTACTAGCTCTAGTAAACTAGCTCGGTGTTAACAACGTTTGGAAACGTTGCTGGTTGCTAGTACAACACAAATACAATACTCAACACAAATCAAGTATGTCTTCAGAGCACTGGCATTAATTAACTTGCTCCGTGGGAACCTTCACCTACGTGATAGTAGGTCATGCTAGTAAACTAGCATCGAGGTAATAATAGGCCTTAAAACGAAAAATATTTGGGAAACTTAAAAATTTGCATTTCAACCACTTGTGCCTAAGAGATAAAATGTAATTACTACTCATAGACTATCCGGTGCATAACTCGACTCGGACTATGGCAAGTTGCTTTTAATTGGTTTTCAACTAACATCTAGCCGATTTGTGATCAGTCTGCCCAGAAATTTAGGACAGAAGTTAATTAATTAATATTTACGCCAATACTTACTAAGGTAACAAGGATTAAATCCATCCATTGTTTTTTTTAAATTTATTGTCCTTTTCATGTAGTAAGTATTTTAACGAAAATTCTGAATTGTGTTTCAGGTAATACATTGTTCGGGATATTTAAAAGTGAAACAATTTGCGTTGGATCCAAATACGCCATACGATTCATGTTATCAGAACGTCGGATTAGTAGCAGTTGGACATTCCTTACCACCTAGCGCAATTACAGAAATTAAGCTTCACTGCAATATGTTCATGTTTAGAGCAAGTTTGGATCTGAAATTAATATTTCTTGACGCAAGGTATGTACTAACACTTTGTTTCAGTATCTAAATATAATTTATCTTTGTTATTTAAGTGATATTTACAGTGGCAAAATGTTATTTTGTTGTTATTCTTTATTTATATAAAGTAGCATTGACATGTAGTCATTTACGACCACGTTACATCTGAATTAGGTAGGTAACTGCAAAAAAAATGACATTAACAATAATAATCCTTGTAATGCATCCTGCAGCTCGAAAATGTATAAAATAGTTAAACCTGTACTTACCTTCAGAGCCCAAAAACCATGTTATTGCCGATTTATCAGTGTGTGCGCGCGCGCGTGTGTGTGTGTGAACAAACTAACTCGGAAAACGGAAAATCGTACGAAGTTGAAAATTGGACTTATGTTTGGTATGCCCACTGCAAGGAGACCCGACAAGAACATTTTCATTAAAATCGGTCAACCGAAAGTAGCAGTTTATCGTATTTTGTTTTTTTTTTTTTTAGTTTTCTCACATACGGCTTCTATGATTTTGATTAAATCCACCTTTTGGTTGACCATGTGCTAAGAAACAGAAAAAAATTTGTAGCCCTCAAATTAGCAGTTCGAGTGGAAATAATTTAACATTCTACCTGCCTTTTATAGGCAATTAATTAGTTGTAGAAAATTAAAAACCTACAACTTTTATTTCGAGCGTTTTATCTACAGTGCTTAGTTTAACGGAAAGAGATGAGATAACCGTGCGACCTGTTTCACACCAGATTTTTAAAATTTATTTAATTTACTTTGGTTTTACAGAAAAAAATTAAATTATTATAAATTTTGTATTTAAATCAAAATGACAGTTTCAAGAAGTTTTATCTGTGCGCCGAAGATGAATTTAATATAGGTCACTTTTATCAATTTGGACACGAGTACAGACGTAGACGTTGCTAAACTATCTTTGCTATTAATTTCGCCATCGAATCAATATTAACTTGAGTAGAATAATTGCACCGGTCGTTTTTTTATTCTTTGTAAACAATGACTCATAAAACAATCAAGGAACTGAGGAACGTGATGTTTTACGCTGTCTAAAATCTGTCGGTCGTTGAGTTTGGATTGCGTTAAGTTACTGATATGTGACGAAGGGTGAAAATATCCCTTCAAGTAATCCTCATCCCCTCAACCGTAGTACTCAAGTGTAGAGTAGCGATTCATCGAGTAGAGTTAGGTTATCAAACACTACGGGAGATTTTTGACGTCATTTTGTAAGGTAAAACAAGTACGCAAATGCGTAAAAATATGTTAATTAAGTTTACCTTACAAATTTATCAGATGACTTACATATTATTATCGGTAGTATGTAGCCTACGTTATTTAGTTAAGATAATAGAGAAAAATATATTGTGTTAAACATTCACACGACTTAATCTCGCCAACTTAAATAATGCCCCATATAATAATTTACCTGTTTTAATCACGAGTAAACAATGTAAAATCATGAGCTGAATCATGGACATTGACAGTTTCAATGGAACGAAAAGTGGAGGCATTCGAAATGTGGCTATATCGAAGAATTTTGAGAGTATCTTGGGTGGACAATATCACGAATTATGAGATTCTGGGAAGAATAGGAAAAGAAAAAGAAATTCTCAATGCCATAAAAGTAAGGAAACTCCAATACCTGGGACACATTATGAGAAATAACAACAGATATAAAATATTGCAGCTCATAATTCAAGGAAAGATATGTGGCAGAAGAGGTCCTGGAAGAAGGAGAATATCGTGGATCCAGAACCTAAGGACTTGGTTCTCCGTGAGTACAGCTCAATTGTTCAGGGCAGCAGTCAACAGAGTCATCATAGCCAAAATGGTTGCCAACATCCGGAACGGATAGGAACCACAAGAAGAAGAAGAAGAAACAATGTAACAGTGGCCATGCACAAGAAACGGTAGTCGAGATATATACTAAAAACACCAAACACCAGTCTTTTACCCAGAATAATTGACCATTCAATGAGACGAAAAACGTACGCTGGTAACGCATACATGTGCCACAAAGAAATCAAAAGGGATTTACAAGAACTTGGACTAACTCACGAAGATCTAAAGGAAAAACACCCAAATACAAACAGGTCATCAAGGACCACAACCATCGGCTTACGACACAGAAAAGAGTATAAGAAGAGGGAATTTTCAGAAGTAGTCAAACAGAAGCGTGCTCAAAACATGAGAGAATATCACGCCAAAAAGAGACTGAAAGCTTCCTAATTGACTAAAGTGCTTCCATTGTGACTAAACAAGCACTAAAAAAAAAAATGGCCCAAAACCGGTTGTCAAGAAATCAGAAACTGCAAGAGATAGCAGATTCAGATTCGTAATCTACACAAAAAGTTAGTGGGCGTAGATTGGGTTTGAAGTTCCGGTTTGACTGGAAGTGGGCAACACCGAAAGTCAAGAAATCAGTCTGAATTTGGAAACAAAAATATTGTCATTCGATTCCTCTTAAAGAGTAGATACAGAAATCACTAATGGTTTTTGCTATACCCCTAAATCAAAGGTAAGCCGTTTTAAAAATAATTGCCACTATCCATGAGAAACGTCGTCTCATGAAATGGATTTTCATTATTAACTCAATTTTCTGTTTCTTTTTCAGAGTATCCCAATTAACCGGTTATGAACCACAGGACTTGATAGAAAAGACCTTATACCACTACATTCATGGATGTGATATAATGCACATGAGATTTTCTCACCACACTCGTAAGTAGATCAATAATTATTTGATGTTTCACTTCAATCAACCGTCTTACAGGTCATCATCCGAAAGGCTGGTTTGAACCTCTAGAAATTTTGCTAAGTAAAACGAAGAGTGAGGTGGTTTACCATTGCCTTACACATTTAAAGGAAAGTAAGCTTATCAGCATGTCCGGCCCTCTAAAAAGCAACTACTTTCCTCCCTGCAAATGACACCTTCACTTCATTCACCACAGGCTCTGGCTGTATAATAAAATTCATTATTCTCAGAGGAGATTACTAGTGTCTTTACAACTCTACCTTTTCTGTTATTAATTGCTTCAGTCATTTAATTGGCTGAACATGTGATAAGACACAGAAATATTTATTTTTGCAGCCCTGGGAACTACCAGATCAAGTGCAAATCATTTAACACTCCACCTGCGTTTTATGGGCAATTAGAGTTTAGAAAATTAAAAACCTGCAACTTTTATTAGAGCGTTTTTTTTTGAACAGGCACGCATGTAGTGGGCAAAATTGCTAGTAATATTTGCTCATAGAACAATCAACTTTAATTTATAACTCAGCTTACTTTTAAGCTTACCAACTAAACTTAATTTTAAGCTTAATTTTCCACTCAGTGAGAAAGGCAAAGGTAAACCACCTGACTCCTGGTTTTACTTGGTATAGCCTCTAGGTTCAAAGAGGTCCAAACCAGCGTTTCGGCTGATGACCTAAACGACAACAGATTAATTTAACAAATAAATAATATTTATTAATTAAATAAACAATTAAATTAATTAAGAACGAATAATAGATGAACGAATGTTACAATTCGGTTTTAGTTTATTATTATGTCTGTAAGAGCATTTATGGCGTCTTCACCGCTCACCCAACCCAAACAAATATCAGTTTCAATAAATTAATTACGAAAAGTAAAGATACGATTGTCTGTTCATAATTGTTCGTATAGAAAATATAACTGTATGTGTGTTATTCGTTGTCACTGATCGGATTGCAAAATACTTCCTTAATTACCTATTGTAGTCGTAATTTTAAAAATTGGACTAAATTCTCTTTTACTTTTGTAATATTTGCTTCAGAAATAGAATAATATTAGATCTATTATTAATTTTTAACGATATTAATTTAGTTTATTTTTATTTCTTAACGATAATTACAATAATCATGTAGGCTAATAATCATGGTACTCTGACATAAACCGAGGGGGGCTACCCTGATTTCAGTTGGTAATTCACAGAAAATCCACACTCACTCATGATATACCCACATTGAGCGAATGAGCATTTACCGCATTACAATTTGAATTCTGGAGGTTTGAAGTACTTAATGGCAACCAAAATCGCGGTAAAGTGATCGTCTCCAGCTGGGACCTTTTCCGTTATTTCACATCACATCATCTGTAACCTTGAAGTCGTCTCGCACCTTTACTATTATTACTGATTACTCCCCTCACTAGAATTAATTTGTAGATATTGTTTGCTTCTTTATTAATACACATAAGTTGCTCGTTTGCTCGCACTTGTTTTGTTGAATACATTATGAATCTTTTGGAATTGGCTTCTATAATTTCTACGAAGGAAAAAGCAATACGTTTCCTTCGAGAGAAAGGAATATGGCATAATCCGCGCATTTGTTTAAATGGACACAATATGATACTGAACACCACTGGCCAGGATCGTTGGGTGTGTAATAAAGCAATCCGCAGAATAAGTAAACCTCTAATAAGCGACAAATTTCTCGCTAATACGAAGTTGGATTATAGAACCATCATTCTCTTCAATTAAGGTTGGTGCAAAGAGTACGCTTCAATTAAATGGTGCGAAGATGAACTAAAAATTTATCACAAAAAATAATTAATAAAAATTAATCGATTAGCGTGAAAGAGTGATTTTCCGCATTTTTAAGCCAAACTGAGGTTAATTTTCATTTTGCGTCTTTCATTAATAATTAAAATTAGGTTATGTTTATTGAGGTTAGTTTTTTGTTTATTTCTAATGTTTTATTACTAATATTGGGTTATATTGTTCAATATTTGCATTGGCAAGAGAAAGTTGTGTGAGTGTTTCACACCAGATTTTTTTTCTTATATTTCGATATAAACTTAAATTGTAATTTAACTTTAATGTATAATAACTATAAATTTTGAAATTCGTTCAAAAATAAATCTGTGACAGTCTTTTCAAAAACACCACACCTCTCTGCCGGACCCGTTATAAAACGTTAAGATTAAATTAATTGTGTTCTATATTTTTTAAATAAAGTTCCTATTATTATTTTAATAAGCATTATTATTATTATTATTATTTCTGTTGATGTTCATCAGTCGAAAGGCTGGTTTGAACCTGTAGAGGTTTTACTAAGTAGAACGAGAAGTGAGGTGATTTACAATTGCCTTCCTCACTGAGTGGAAAAGTACTGCTTATAGGCATGCCAAGCCCTCTAAAAAGCACATATTTTCCACTCTGCAAATGTCACCTTCACTTAAATCACCACAGGGTCTGGCTGTATAATGAAATTCATTACTTTCAGAGGAGATAACTCTGATTTGTGTCTTTTACACCTCTGCCTCTTCTGTTCTAAAATGATTCAGTCATTTAATTGGCTGACCATTTGATAAGAAATTGAACTATTTATTTTAGCCCTGCAACTAACATATTGAGTGTAAATAATTTGACACTCCACCTGTCTGGTATGGGCAGGATATTATTATTATTATGAATAACTCAGTGTTGTCGAATGATTCGATAGTTTTAATGATCGATTAATAATAGTCGTGAGTCACCGATGACTATTACATTTTGATATTATATTTATAATAGATGCATATAGACACTGGTGGGGGAAGAAATAAATTTTATTTCGTTCCCCACCAGTTTCGTGACACAGTATTGCGTAATCTTAAACTATTCCAGTTTTAGTCTTACAGTAGTGCTGTAATAAGGTAAAGTAGTTCAGAAATACCGATTTTTAAAACGCAGTAGTCTTCTGAAATTTACAAATATTGTTTCTTTATCGTTTTCAGTATTATGTAAAGGGCAAGTAACGACAAAATACTTTAGATTTTTGGCCAAAGATGGCGGATGGGTGTGGATGCAAAGTTACGCAACAATTGTACACAATAGCCGATCGTCAAGACCTCATTGTATTGTCAGCGTTAACTACGTGTTAAGGTAGGTTTATTTTCTGATTTAGGTATTTTATTTAAGATAGTTTATTTTTAAATTTAAAACGTCTCCTAAATTAGGAGATAGCTGATTCTTGTTCAGTGAAGTTGTAAATTTTGTCGTACTGAATTTACTTTTTGGGCTTTAACTGTATGTAGGTAGTCTATGTAATTTATAGTTTTCATATGCGCTGAAGATATGTTTTGTAACTGATAATGTGGTAAGTAAAGTTTTATATGTTGTTGGTTTGTGAAAAAACTTTAAACTTAAAGAAAATTTCAATTTTTCTGCAACATAAAATTTCTCGAATGCTATGATTATGTAATTAGAGTTGTTTTTATTCAATTGCCACAATACTCTGGTTGTTACGTCACCATAAGTATCTCAACAAAAAATAAACATTCGACTCTGATTCTACCTCGGGATTCAAGGGGATTTTCAAAATACAATAATAACTGTAACTCTAAAGCAAAAGGTAATTTAATATCCACTACCGATTGAAATAGTTCTACTGATAATAATATTAGTAATTCTGTTTCTGAAAATCGATTTACTATTCTTACGCAAGTGTGAGCGAAAATAATTTGAAACATTTACTGAGCCGAAACCGCGTATGATATTTTGGGAGTCACATACCAGAAGTCAAAAATTATAGTTCTCGTATGCTTTACTTTTAGTAGTGATTTACTTTTTGTTAACGCTTGTTGATTTATTTGTTTACATAATTAATTTGATATTATTGGATTTTTTTACAGTGAACGAGAATCAAAAGAATTAATTCTAACAACATATGGTGGTGTCGAAAATGGTGACGCAGTTGTGACAGGAACTGGATCGGTTTCGGAAACAAAACCACTTCAACGGATTCGTCAACATGCTGCCAAATATCCGAGACTCGAAGAAGATTATGATTCGAATGGTGCTTTTTATCCTGAATATAGCAGTACTCCGGTAAGTTTAAAAATAATTTATTCCTCGTTACAAGAAATTGGATAATATCGTAGTATTAGCTGAAACAAAGAGAGAATTAAAGGATATCTTAAATGGAATGGGTGAGATCATGAGAAAGAATTACTTCATTAAAATTAATAAGAATAAAACGAAAGTGTAGTGCAGTAAGCAAGAGTGGTTTAAAAGAGATGGGGAATTTAGAAGTAGGTAAACATACAGGAAGTTGGGGAATTCTGATTTCTAGGGAGTAAAATAACAAAGAATGGTAGAAGCACTAGTAATAGGCTATCAAAAATAGAATTGCTCAAGCTAGAAGGGCCTTTGAATTAAAAACAACTTACTGATTACAAATATTGATTTACAGATTAGGAAAACTTCTTAAAACACTAAGTTTGGAGTGTAGCATTATACGGAAGTGAAAATGTGGGTGATAAGGGCTGTAGAAAGAAAGAGGATAGGCGCTTTTGCAATGTGGCGTTATAGTTATTTTTCATTATTTTGATAGATGTTTCTACATTGGCAAGTCGTCGTGGGCGTGTGTGTTTCACACGAGATTTTTCGTATATTTTCAGTCTCTTATTCCTGTTTTTGTAATCACCATATTTGGGATTAAACAACATTTCGTTAGATCACACTGTGCAATCAATAGAATGAGATGACTGACTGAATGCTCCTAGCCACCTTCTTCCATGGTGGGATGGGCAGCCCTTCCAGTTCCGTTCAACATGAGACGGTCATTATGCTGATGAGAGGTCACTCGGCTACTAACAGATCATAATACTACGTGAAAAATTAAATAGTATATATATAGTATATTAAGAACATAAAGCTAACGTAATGAATATAGAAGAATTTTATTCGCGCGTTTGAACAGGACGGTACGTTTTCCTTCAAAAAAATTTAATTACAATTGGTGTAAAATTACTTTTAATAATTGGCCATCTTGACATATAACAGGAACGCTTACAAAATTCCCCTGCATTCTGTTGGTTAGAAACAAAGAAACAACGCGACGATGTAATCTAAATATATCATCAAAAATCTGGTGTGAAACACTCGCACAACTTTCTCTTGTCAGTGAAAATAATTAACAATAAACCTAAAATTAGTATTAAAACATTAGAAATAAACAAAAAACTAACCTCAATAAACATAACCTAATTTTAATCATGAGTGAAAAAAGCAAAATGAAAATCAACCTCAGTTTGGCTTAAAAATAAGGAAAATCACTCTTTCACGCTGAACTAGGCTCTGTAGAGAAAAATGCTCTAAATAAAAGTTGTAGATCTGTTAATTTCTTATAAATTTGATTATATACTTTTTTGTCGTAAAATGCATACTAAGGCCGAAATCTTAAAAAAATCGATTTTTCACACGTCTTGTGAGAAAAAACTGAAAATCGCTAATTACCGCTAAACTAAGCATTATACAAAAAAACGTTTGAATTAAAGTTGTAGGATTTTTAATTCTCCACAACTTTTATTATATAAATTTTTGCGCTAAAGTGCATATTAAAGCAGCAATCTTAAAAAAACAATTTTTTTACGTGAAAACGGCCTCTCCAAGAATTTCAGCAGATATGACCCTACCTTGTAAAGCATAACAAATTTAGTAAACGTGGCGATTATTAAAGGAAATCGTCGGAGCCGTTTTTGAGAAAATCGCAAAAAAGTAAAAAATTACACGAAAAAACTAGCTACTACTTCAGGTTGACCGATTTTGATGAAAATGTTCGTGTCAGGTCTTTTAGTAGTACCTAACTTAAGTTTCAAGTTCGTACGATGTTCTGTTTTTGAGATATTCTGTTCACGCGCGCGCGCGCGCGCGCGCGCGCACACACACACACACACACACACACACACACAGACCAATCGCTAAAAACGTGTTTTTGGGTTCAGGGGTTCTGAAAATGTGTAGATCCGGTGAAAACTCGATTTTGAAAAATCGACATGAAAACAATACTTTTCTTTCTATATATTCATATAGGCAAGAGAAAGTAAAAATTTCAGAAAAATTAATTTGACAGAGAAACTTGAAATAAATTTTTAAGGGTTCCATGTACCTGAATATTTCACTGGACAAAAAATATACGGCTTCATTTTTTTTCTATTATATAAGTGCATTTACAATAAATTTCATGAATTAATAGAAATATATTTTTTAAATGGTAGTACACACCCAGTTTTGGCCTCTCCGCCAACTCTTTCTTTCCACAGAGAAATGGTATGTCATGTTATGTCTATATGTTAATGATTTTTATAATGCAGTATTGTTTCGTTCTTATCCACTAAGTTTATTTTGTCTTTCTTTTCCGCTGTATATTATTCATTATGATGTAACGGTGATTCATTTATTTACCCTTTACTAAATTAAAAAACAATCACATTCTTCAATCATTACGTCGATTTAACGACAACATTTTAATACTTTGTGACGCACAAATTCCATAGCCTAAATATTTTTAAAGTGAAAACTTCTGTAGGCGCACTCTGCTCTCTTTTTGAACAGTGAACAAAACTGGACTGTCACGCGTCATGAAATAATTTTATTTTTTATAAGTTTTTACTTATGTCCTGTGGTCATAAGAACACACACACACACACACACACACACACACACACACACACACACACACACACACACACACAAAGTTTATTTTCTCTCAGGATACTACAATTGTACTCCTTTTAACTAATTTAGCAGATTAAAGGTAATTCTGAATTATAAAAAAAAGTAATAAAACCGATATTTTACTCGATTAATCATTAGCCTATTTATATCAAAACCCTATCATTTTTAATATTCTTTCTAGAGT
This sequence comes from Catonia carolina, assembly GCA_035578175.1. Classification (NCBI taxonomy): domain Eukaryota; kingdom Metazoa; phylum Arthropoda; class Insecta; order Hemiptera; family Achilidae; genus Catonia; species Catonia carolina. The sequence goes on along the minus strand of JAQMRL010000010.1, from coordinate 26,311,972 downwards.
GATCCGGTGAACTCTTCATTTTTATTAATTTATGTGTAATTTTTTGTGGTCGGTGTAATTTTTTACTGTCCGTGGTCATAGAAAGACAAAAGTGCATCGTCTCTAATCAAATCTCTCTAGAAATCATCCTCTCTGGAAACCTTTCGGGTTTTTAATCTTTACAGCAGTAAATTATTATTGTATGACGCTTTATGGAAGAGTATCGTGATCAAGATTGCGAAAGAGCTGCAGCGGCAAAACGAATTTCTTAATACGTAATTAAACTTGTCTGGATTTGGATCTAGTAAGCTCCCAATGTAGCCCGTTTTGTTATCCACATCGTTACTCATCAATGATTTTTCCGAGGTTTTTCTTGCATTGAACGAAAAATTCTTGCAGCTAGAATTATGGAAAATATTTACACGCCCAATCGAACTGTTGTCGTCTGAACAGATTACGCTTTCATAAAAGCGTGTTTTAACAAAATGAATACTATACCTCGACGAATTAGAGACTGCAGATGAGATCTAGCCAATAACAGCCAAGGTCGGGTGTGAGGTTGCCCCTTTGCTAAGTCACACTCTGTTCCACCGAACTTTAGCTGATTTTTTTTTAGCCTGTCTTCCACAGCGGGACCACAACGTGAAAACGCAGGGTACGATTAACGAAAGTCAATTGGGTCTGTGCTGTGATCTAGGTCACTATGATCCACCTTCATCTGCAGTCTTTAGTTCGTTGGGTTATAGAGTGATTCACGCGCGTGGTACACGGCTCGTGGAAACCCAGCTTTACTTTCCTCTGCATTTATCCAAGGGTATTTAGCCTAGCCCTCCATTATAGTCGTGTTTAGGTCATCAGCCGAAATGCTGGTTTGAACCTGTAGAGGTTTTACTAGGTAAAACAAGGAGTGAGGGGGTTTACCATTGCCTTCCTCACTGAGTGAAAAATTACGCTTTTCAGCATGCCAGGCCCTCTGAGAAGCACAGATTTTCCACTCTGCAAATGACACCTTCACTTCATTCACCACAGGGTCTGGCTGTATAATGAAATTCATTACTTTCAGAGGAGATAACTCTGATTAGTGTCTTTTGCACCTCTACCTCTTCTGTTCTTAAATGATTCAGTCATTTAATTGGCTGACCATGTGATAAGAAACAGAACTATTTATTTTAGCCCTGCAACGGACAGATTGAGTGTAAATAAATTGACACTCCACCTGTCTGTTAAGGGCAGCCATTATAGTCATTTACTTCTTTCGACACACCATTAGTGCATTAAAGAGAGTTAATATTTCATATTATTTATTTCAGGATCTAGTAACATTAGGCGGTGGAGTTGTACCCCAACAATTTGTTCCAAGTTACTCAGAAGACTATCCGTACCCAGACATATTTTATCCATATCAAGAACCATCAGCAGCTGTTGCAGCAGCAAATACGGTAAGACCATTTTCATCTTCATCAAGTTGTTCTTCTTCGGAAAGCGAAAACCATCACCAAGCGGCGTTATTGTCGACTTCGTGTTCATTTACCGGGGGCACTCCGCCGTTCACGACTGAAACTACACCCGGTTACACGAGTGTGATCGTAGATACTCAACAATATGTCAACGAATACGTTCATTAGCATTAATTTTGTAATGTAGACTTTAGATTTAGTTCAATTGAAACCTGTTAGTAGGTTTAAAACATTCCTAAAAATGAGTAGATCAAATCAAATAATTATCTCGGTTTAAACTATGATTCACTATTTATTTTTTTGGGTCTCTTCTGTTTTATGTTTTTTTTTCACGATCAAATCTGAATTCCTTGAAGGGCTGCACACGCGGTCATTTCTTCTACCCCCTGCCTTAGTGAATACTGAGACAATGACATACCTACGCGTATACACGTCCATCCCATTCCCAGTATTCATGTTACACATTTCTGTTATATTTTTTATTGTTTTTTAATGTTATTATTAACGAATATTATTTAGCAAATCTATAACATTCATACTAGTTTGTGAACAGTAGACTAACTAACTGTGAAATGGGAGTAGAGTTGTCATTACGCAGGAATGTTGCTGATCACGTTGGCCCGCTAGACGCAGGAGTGAGAGAAATGTCCGCACATGTGCAACCCTTCTGGGAATTCAGATTTTTGATAGTGGCATACAGTAAACAGAAGAGACTCCTTTTTCTTAAACCCCATTTATAAATAAAGAAATCATATTTGAAAACTACCATTTCTTCTTTTACTTTAAAATGTCATCAAGGGTATAGGTAGTACACTTCCATAACTCTTGCATTTGGTCTGGCGAGCGAGCCTAAGAATGAATAGTGTTGAGGGATATGCGTGTAGTGCGCCCACTATAATGTACTGCAGATATCGTCCCTCCAATGGTAGACTCGCGAATGTGCAAATTTTGCGAATATGAGTTTGTTAGTGCATGCTGATGTATACAACCCAATGCACGTTGTAGTAAACTCGCGAATATGTATCTTGTTCGGTTAGGGAGATACGGCCTTTATAAAGTTACGAAAATACACAAAGTGTGTTAAAGAAAAAAGCATTGAATTTGTTTTTTCCTCTCCTGTCAAACTGAGACATAGCACATTCACGAGTTTACCATTGGATGGACGATTTATTCCTGTTGGAATTCTATCGAATAAGCCGAGAAAAGATTTTCGTGTTTTATTTCATTGTACATACAATCATTAACAACCAGTTTCATATTCGTAAGTGTGATAGTTTCAAAATGTTAATTGCTATTTAATATAAGTATTTACTTCCATAATTTAATCAGTTTTTTTAAAGACAATATCCCCAGAAGGGTTGTAATGTTAATGTACGGAAAATGATCGCTTAGCTTGGAAGAATTGTAGCGAAATAGTAGACGGTAGAATTGGAGAAGTGGGTGTTCGTTCCTATGCTCCCCGACTCATCATGTGACAACTATAGACTCGCTTTCAACTTGCTCGTTTACTTGTACAGTTGTTATGAAAGTGTACTACCTTTAATCTAGTACCTGATTTTTTTTTTAATTTTACATTAAATAAGTTCATTGTAACCGACTGAATTAAGTTCCATAAATGACCAATAGTATTACTTTAGTGAATTTAATTTATTCCTGAATTCAGACTCGAATAAAACACAATTATAAAACCTTTATAAACTTATTTTTGATAAAACCAGTGAGAACTAGGTATCAGAGTATTATATTTTAGATTAAAATTAATTCTTATACTTTTTTTTTAAATTTCAAGTTTATTTTTCCAATACTTTTTTATTTCATGCTTATTTGTAGTTAAGATTTTCTGAAAAAAGAAATAACACAGTAAATACTATTAAACAAGTATTAAACTTTTTAGTAATATTTTCTTTGAATTTTTAACCAAGTACTGAAAGGGTTAGAAACTCTCAGAGTGATTTTGATCTCGGTGTAAATTTGTAAGTCTAAAAAGAGAACTAAATGCTGTTCTACAATAAGTACATTTAATTCAAATTTATGTTTTACATAACCTTTTTAAAATTTTGCAAGAGCAAAAAATACATTTTAAACTGCATTAAACAGATAACTTACGAATATTTTATTTAAAAATCTACAAAAATGAGTGATGACCATTATTATTAACGAGTCAAGTGCCAAAAATTTACAGTTGACGTAATTAAGGATTTATGATTCGAACGTAAAACTTGTGTACAAATTGGTACAAAAAATATACATTTAGCAGATAAATAGCTCTTCTTAATTGAAGTACAATTTTATTTTAAAATTAAGAATATAGGAGAAAATAGTAGACTATATTTAAAAAAAATTAAAATCTGAAACAATCCAGGTGGCACATGGTTCTTGTGAGCGCAAATAACGGATTATGGTCTAAGCCACACTTTGCTGGATCTTGAGCGCCTTACATTTTGTTGCTTGGCCCGCTATTTATTATCTACCGTTCATGTCTTTGCCTCTACGAAAAAAGCAGCAGAACGAGTCATTTTTATGCAGTCATAGAATTATGTTAGGTTGTTAACGTAGCCATGAGTAGGCCTACTACTGTCATTACAGAAAGGTTTTTAGTTAGCCACTCTGCCAGTACAAATGGTGCCATTTCATACGGCTTATGAACCTTCCCTCGCCATTCAGCGGGAATAATAATAACCCTAGCAGAAGAATTCATGTGGGAGGACAGTAATGCCCGTTTCCAAACTTTGTGCAGCTGAGATGTATGCATTACGTCACTACTACTGTAAGAGATTGCGTCAGTAGTAGTAACGTTTTACTTGTATTATGTTTGTAGTAGTCAAGGGTACTATCCAAACTACATATATTCTGTGTCGCCGTCTACAGCGAATAGTCAAAACAACACCCACGTATGTCACGTACTAGGCAGCCTACTGCCCAGCGAAAAGCAATGAGATGATTAGTACAGTGTTATGACGTAACACCAGTCTGTTACTTCGTCTTTCCCCTTCATCCCGCAGCTGCACAAAGCTTAGATTCATACTGTAGGCTGCCCTTCTTCTACCGCTCGTGATCCCCTTCGACGACATAAGGCATGTGGTTGCGTGTACGCTAATTTTAAGTCTATTAGTTAATGATCTAACTTGCTGATTTCCTATGAATCCTGTAGGATACTTATCAATACAAAATTTACCGAGTCTTAGAGACAAGCATCAACAAATACATGCGTTGTTCACGTGATATTTGTCCTGCCAGTTGCCTAACTGACGCCGACTATTGGATAATGAACCGCACAAATGAAAATTTAACAAATTTTAAATCTATGAAATCTATGATCTATTTTCATTAAAAATAACTCGCACTGTATATTAAGGGGAGACTGTACTTTGTATCCCCGCCAATGTTAAATTTGCTATTTTTAGGTACATTTTTCATATGAGTGGTAAAAGATAGGGAAATTAAACTTTACACACCATAGGTGTCTGGTTTCTTCTTGAGCTACTGACATTTTTTCAATTTAATCTTTGGGCCATACCATTTTTTTTTAAATTACGAATAGCATAAAAATTTCACAAATTGTTTTCTACTTTTTGCGCATTACTAATTTTTAGACCACCTGAGGAAGTCATAAAAATGTCGGTATATGTGGATATACAAGATAATTAACTGTAAAAATTTCAGCCTAGTAGGTTAATTGGTTTCTGAGAAATATATACCTAGTGTTAAAAATCTAAATTTACGGGAAAACGCAAGAAATAAGAAGGCACAAATCAAAAATAAAATTTACACAAACAAGTAAATTTCCCATAAACAGTTGTTTAGAAAGCTGAACCAGCAGCTGAGAATACAAAAAACAGTGATGCAGATATTTTAAAAACTAAAATTCTTTTTGCACTAAAACGAGCTGTATAAAATTGTGAAAAATATTCGTTCTCGGTAACATGATAATTTTTCTGTGTAAACTTGACAAAAACTTAATTTTTTCATAAAAAAATTATTTTTTGATGTAATTTAGTGTTTTTTTCTGGTAGATCTAGGCCTAAACTATTGAAAAACATATAAAACCAAAAATCGAAATTTTGAATTAAACCATTGAGCCATCTCCCCTTGAGCTAGGGATAATGCAACGATGTCTGGTGTTAGAAGAATGCATAATGACCTTCGTTATGCGTTCAATCAACAGCTATCACGTGACCATTTGTTTACTCCGTGTCTCCAGACTCAATGAATAGACTATAGGTTATTTTTTCTTTCTTCTACATTATGTTTCATAAGATAAAACGGTGATTCATTTTTTGTGACGCTCAAATTTCATAGCTTCCAAAAGTGTTTTTTTTTATTTTTTCACTTTTCTAGAGAGCCTCTCAAAAGAACTGCAACACATTTTAAACTATTTTTTTTGCTTTGACCCCTCGTATCCGGACTTCTGTGCATCATTGTATGTAAATAGAAATAGAAAATAATAGGCCTAAACGCTGTTATTAATCAATTATGTTTCAAAAACATAATCAATTCTATCCAATCTAACACTATTATTAAATGATAAATCAGACAGTTTTGTAATTTTTTATTGAAAGATAAACACGTTAACCATCTTGAACATTGAATGTGGCGAACAAATGTAGCACTCGGCCTATCTTGCGTAATTTTTTTGAACTTTTCCATATTTTCTGTTGCTTGGCCCGAATTTATGTATAAAATTGACGCTTGACTTGTTGTAAAAATTCATCGCTCAGAAATTACTTAAATCATTTTTATGAAAACGTTTGAAAGATCTCAACAACAGTAGGAATTTAGAATTATCCACCCGTAGTATTACAAAAAGACATAACGCATTTAACTTAGTATAATTTTTTATATACTATTATTGCTACTTTATACAATAATAATTTTATAGATAAATATATATTATGAAAGTCGAGTTAAATATTGTAAATACCTTAAAATATGTTATTATAATAATTATTATTATTATTGTAAATAGTCATATTTCTAAGAAATTGTCATTTTAGAATATTGTATTGTTATAAAATAATTATTTATTACAAAAAATATTACTACTTTACAAGTAGTAGGCCTACGTAATAATTAGTTTCATATTTTTTGACATAATTCGTAATTATGTACATGCAATAATAAGGAGTCATTTATCGATAATTTTATCCAACGATCTTTGGTCGGTTGAAAAAATGTTGGCTGGTGTTTCTGATTTAATATAATTATGATCCACCGGGTTGGTGTAGAGGTAAAGTCGTCGCCGTGAGTCAGCAATTTAACAGCTGATTTTGGAGACGAAGGTTCCTGGTTCAAATCCTAGTAAAGGTAGTTACTTTTATACAGATTTGAATACTAAACAGTGGTTGCCGGTGTAATTTTATGGTTCGGGTTCAATTAACCATACTCTCTCAGGAATGGTCAACCTGGGTCTGTACAAGACTACACCTCATATACACGTCATACACATCATCCTCATCTCATTGGGTCATGGGGTTGTTTATTGTTCCGAATAGAATAGATTGCAACGTACACATATTAGGAATTTTTAAAAAAATATTTATAATAATGCCATAATTACATTCCGAATTTATAGCGGTCATGATGGCCTTTCCTATTATCAGTACCTATCCAAAATACCGGGTGTTTGAAAAAGAACTTCCTAGTTTCATGGATTTAATGTTGAAAACATTTATGAATACATACCCTGAATTTTAGTTTTAGTAAACTTCCACATGGAATCCGTTAGTTGTTCTACAGATGTCGAGACGATAATCCACTTTTCGCCAGGTATTGATCAGTATAGCGGGTGTAACTATCCTCACTGGGTAAATGGTTGTCGCGGATCTTTTCAGCATAAATAACATTTTTTACGTGTCCTCCCCCCAAAAAAAAAGTCTAGAGGAGTTAAGTCCGAGCTTCGTGGTGGCCAAGAGATTGGACTTATCCACCTTCCAGGAAAACAAGTGTCCAACGCTGCACGCATACGGTTACTGTTTGAGGAGGGGCGTCATCTTGTTAAAAAAGCACAAGTCCTTTTTCTATCTCAATATTGTCCATTTTGGGAAAAAGATACAGTTTGAAGCAATCTGTTTTTTAGGTGGAGCATTTAAACTGTTTTAACTACTCCAAAATATTGCTTGATGACTTGCGTCATCTTGTTAAAAAGACAAGTCCTTTGTCTATCTCAATATCGTCCATTTTGGGAAAAAGATAGCCTACAGTTTGAAGCAATCTGTTTTTATGTGGAGCATTTAAACTATTTTAACTACTTCAAAATATTACTTGAATAAAACACAATATATTTAAACACACCATTTATTCAAACTTCATTCAGATTGGTCCCTTCGTACGTCTTTATAACTCCTGTTAACATTAGTTTGTTATTTTTGTCTTTTTCTCAATCAGCTGAGTTAAATTATTTTTTGTTAAGGTAATTTAGACATTTATCAAATTCTACGAAACAAACTTTTTACAACCAATTATTAATTTATTTATTTTATTTCATTTCATTAATTTATTTAAATGTAGTATTTATAATAACATGCTACAATTTGCGGCATGTAGAAATAGATTTCGCCATTTATTGTTGTTTCATTGAGAATTAAAGGGTCAACTATCCGGTCTGTCGTGAAACCGCACGAAATTTTCACTTACGGACAGTCTTGTTGATGCTGCAAAATCTCTTGTGGTGATTCTATTTCCCAAAGTCTACGAATTAAAACTTTAAATCATTCTTATTCAAAGGGATGTATTCAAAATAATGTTTTCAACACTAAAATTATTTATGAAATTCGGGAGTTTTTTTCAAACACCCGGTAAAAATAAAATACGAAATACAGGCTCAGAATATTAATACAGTATATGTTTAATTATTCGGACTAATAAAATACTGATATGATACGGATTTTCAAAAATCCGGATAATTGAAACAATCCCGTTAAAAAAATTAATCATTAACATTATTATCTTTCGTTCTTTTACAAATTTATAACAAAAAACCTTAAAAAGACGAAGTTTGCTCTGGTTGTACTGTTTTCGGTTTCCCCACACGCTTACTCCGTTTGTTGATACTATTCTACTGATAATCATAGCAGACGGTGCTCCCGTTATCACAAAAAGGCAGGTAGAGCGGGAATACTTCCCTAGTCTTTAGTTGGCGCATGCACATAGGTAATTTTTTACTATTTTTCTGTTATAGCTAGCCTTTAGTGGCTGGTGGCTTCCTCCCCAATCCTTCCGCAATAAATAAAATACATAAATCCTTATTTTTTTGAGCTACCTACCCAAATAACGGATAGAATGACGTTCCATGTTGCAACTGCTGTCCAGTCCTCTAAGGTTGTTCTTTTGTTTCTGGAACAATTTTTGTAAAACCTAGCGGTGTTCATTTTTCAATAGTTTTATTTATGACTTTGCGGTTCATGGCAAACATAAAACAGTGTTTGTTCCGAATTCGCATGGATCTTCTAGGTCGCTCTTCTATAGCTTTTTCAAGTAATTACCACTGCTTATAAAAAAATCCTTCTTGAACATGGAATACTTTTCATTCGAAAACAATTGCTTCATGTACAACAGCTGAATCTTCTATTTGCGTAATACACATTTCTTCTTGTTTATCTTCTTGTATTGATGGCATTTTATCTAGTTGCTGTGGAAAGATATTGTAATGTCTTATTGAACGGTGACTAGCCTACTTGTGTTCTCGCCGTTGGGATGGTTAATTGGGTGCAAAGTCGCTCGGAGAAGATTATGAGTGGCATGTATATGCTTCTTGCTTCTGCTGATGAACGTATTTTCTTTTCTTCTTACAAACCTTCTTCGTCAATAGCTCAACTGTTCAATGGCCATTGTTAAATATTTTAGAAAGTATAAAATCTTTTGACCGTCTCTACTGAAAACCAGATAATGGCTGTCGTCATTATTTGAACTTTTTTTAGAGATTCATGCATGTACATTTGCCAATTTCTCTGTCTAATGATATTATATTGTTAGATTTTTGCCTAGTTCTTGCTTAATTACTCCATAACACAGAATTGTAAAGTTGTAAAATAATAATCTACTTTAGTGCCGAAAATGCTTCTTCTTCAACATGAAAGTAGTTTTCATTGAAAACAGTTATTTTTTTGTACAACAGCTGATTCTTCTAGTTGTGTAACAAACACATCTTCTTCTTGTACAGAAGGCATTTCGTCTAGATCTTGTGCAAAGATCGTAGGTTGTTGTTAATAACTATGGCTAGTTGACGATTCGCCATGCAGGTGACGATTTGAGTACCCTTGTGTGCTCGCTGCTCAAAGGTATCTGGTGAGGCATTGGGAGCGAGATCAGTTGGGTTTGATTGATTTCCTCTATTACATTCTCACCAATATTATCTTCTTTAAAGTAATGTCAAACTGTATTACTAGGCGAATATGTGATACCAATGGCTGTTAAATTATGCATAGTATCTGTTGATAATTCGTGTAAAAATTCTCAGATGTGCTTGTCAATGGAAGTATTTTGTCCCACACAGCAGGCGGTTCTCCTATTTCCTGTTCTGAGAAACCTTCTTTGTCCACTTGGTGGAATGTCTATGCCCAATTGCTAATATTGTTTCGGAGAGTAATTCTAAAAAAGTTATTTTTATTAAAACCAATTACTGCTTATTATACAACAGCTGATTCTTCTAGTTATATAATAAACCTTTCCTCTTGTTCGTCTTCTTGTATAGAAGGTATTTCATCTAGATCTTGTGCAAAGATCGTAGGTTGTTGTAAATAACTATGGCTAGTTGACGATTCGCCATGCAGGTGACAATTTGAGTACACTTTGGGCTTGCTGCTCGAAGGTATCTGGTGAGGCATTGGGAGGGATATCTGTTAGGTATCATTGTTTTTCTCTATTAGTCATCACCGCTATTATCTTAATTAATCTAAACCAAATTGAGTATCTAACTAGATATATAAATAATATTTTGATTGTTGTTCATGTAAAATATGACTTATGCATGGTATTGTTGGTTGATAATTCGGTGCAAAAATTCTCGTATAACGGTTATCAATGGACGTATTTTATTCCACTCTGCAGTTGGTTCTCCTATTTCCTCTTCTGAGTAACCTTCTTTGTCCATTTGGTGGAATATCGATGCCCCATTGCTAACATTGTTTCTGAAAGTAAATCTAATGAAGTTGTTTTCATTAACAGCAATTGCTGCGTGTATAACAGCTGATTCTTCTAGTTGTGTAGCAAACTATTATTCTTGTTCTTCTTCTTGTATATTATATAGGTTCTGTGCAGATCGTAGGGTGTTAACTATGGCTAGTTGACGATTCGCCGTGCATGTGACGATTGAGTACATTTTGATCTGACTGGTCAGTGGTATCTGGCGAGGCTTAGGAAGGGAGAAAGGTCTGTAGTCATCACCAGTATGATCTTAATAAATGAAATTCCAACTATTATTTCTATATATTTACCGATGCATAAATTCTCAGATATGTTTATCAATGGAAGTATTTTATTCCACACAGCAGGGTTTTCTAATATTTCCTCGTCTGAAAAACCTTCTTCGTCCATATGGTGGAATATCGATGCCCCATTGCTAATATTATTTCTGAGCGAAAAATCTTAAAAAGTTGTTTTTATTAAAACTAATTAATGCTTCTACAACCGATGATTCTACTAGTGGTATAATAAACATTTTGCCTTCTTCGTCTTCTTGTATAGAAGGCATTTCGTCTAGATCTTGTGCAAAGATCGTAGGTTGTTGTGAATAACTACGGCTAGTTGACGATTCCCCGTGCAGGTGATGATTGGGTACATTTTGATCTTGCTGGTCAAAGGTGTCTGGTGAGGTTTAGGAAAAGAGGTCTGTAGTCACCACCAGTATGATCTTAATAAATGAAATTTAATCCCTTATTTTCATACATTTTCCGGTGCACAAATTCTCAGATAAGTTTACTAATGGGAGTATTCTATTCCACACAGCAGGGTTTCCTAATATTTCCTCTTCTAAGAAACCTTCTACGTCCATTTGGTGGAATGTCTATGCCCCATTGTTAATATTTTTTTTGATAGCAAATCTTATGAAGTTGTTTTCATTAACAGCAATTGCTACGTGTATAACAGCTGATTCTTCTAGTTTTGTAACAAACATTTCTTCTTGTTCTTCTTCTTGTATATTATATAGGTTCTGTGCAGATCTTAGGGTGTTAACTATGGCTAGTTGACGAGTCGCCGTGCATGTGACGATTGAGTACATTTTGATCTGACTGGTCAGAGGTATCTAGGGAGGTTTAGGGAGGGAGGTCTGTAGTCAACACCAGTAAGATCTTAATAAATGAAATTCTAACCCTTTATTTCTATAAATTTTCCGATGCATAAATTATCAGATATTTTTATCTATGGGAGTATTTTATTCCACACACCAGGGTTTTCTAATATTTCCTCTTCTGAGAAACCTTCTTCGTCCATTTGGTGGAATATCGATGCCCCATTGCTAATATTGTTTCAGAGAGTAAATCTTAAAAAGTTGTTTTTATTAAAACCAATTAATGCTTCTACAACCAATGATTCTTCTAGTGGTATAATAAACATTTCGCCTTCTTCGTCTTCTTGTATAGAAGGCATTTCGTCTAGATTTTGTGCAAAGATCGTAGGTTGTTGTGAATAACTACGGCTAGTTGACGATTCGCCGTGCAGGTGATGATTGGGTACATTTTGATCTTGCTGGTCAAAGGTGTCTGGTGAGGTTTAGGAAAAGAGGTCTGTAGTCACCACCAGTATGATTTTAATAAATGAAATTTCAGCCCTTATTTTTATACATTTTCTGGTGCATAAATTCTCAGTTATGTTTTTCAATGGAAGTATTTTATTCCACACTGCAGGCGTTTCTCCTATTTCCTCTTCTGAGAAACCTTCTTCGTCCATTTCGTGGATGATCGATGCCCCATTGCTAACATTGTTTCTGAGAGTAAATCTTCTGAAGTTGTTTTCATTAACAGCAATTGCTACGTGTATAACAGCTGATTCTTCTAGTTTTGTAGCAAACATTTCTTCTTGTTCTTCTTCTTGTATATTATATAGGTTCTGTGCAGATCGCAGGGTGTTAACTATGGCTAGTTGACAATTCGCCGTGCAGGTGACAATTGAGTACATTTTGATCTGGCTGGTCAGTCGTATCTCGTGAGGCTTAGGGAGGGAGATCTGTAGTCATCACCAGTATGATCTTTATAAGTGAAATTCCAACCCTTATTTCTATATATTTTCCGATGCATAAATTCTCAGATATGTTTATCAATGGGAGTATTTTATTCCACACAGCAGGGTTTTCTAATATTTCCTCTTCTGAGAAACCTTCTTCGTCCATTTGGTGGAATATCGATGCCCCATTGCTAATATTGTTTCTGAGAGTAAATTTTATAAAGTTGTTTTTATTAAAACCAATTAATGCATCTACTACCGATGATTCTTCTAGTGGTATAATAAACATTTCGCCTTCTTCGTCTTCTTGTATAGAAGGCATTTCGTCTAGATCTTGTGCAAAGATCGTAGGTTTTTGTGAATAACTACGGCTAGTTGACGATTCGCCGTGCAGGTGATGATTGGGTACATTTTGATCTTGCTGGTCAAAGGTGTCTGGTGAGGTTTAGGAAAAGAGGTCTGTAGTCACCACCAGTATGATTTTAATAAATGAAATTTCAGCCCTTATTTTTATACATTTTCTGGTGCATAAATTCTCAGTTATGTTTTTCAATGGAAGTATTTTATTCCACACTGCAGGCGTTTCTCCTATTTCCTCTTCTGAGAAACCTTCTTCGTCCATTTCGTGGATGATCGATGCCCCATTGCTAACATTGTTTCTGAGAGTAAATCTTCTGAAGTTGTTTTCATTAACAGCAATTGCTACGTGTATAACAGCTGATTCTTCTAGTTTTGTAGCAAACATTTCTTCTTGTTCTTCTTCTTGTATATTATATAGGTTCTGTGCAGATCGCAGGGTGTTAACTATGGCTAGTTGACAATTCGCCGTGCAGGTGACAATTGAGTACATTTTGATCTGGCTGGTCAGTCGTATCTCGTGAGGCTTAGGGAGGGAGATCTGTAGTCATCACCAGTATGATCTTTATAAGTGAAATTCCAACCCTTATTTCTATATATTTTCCGATGCATAAATTCTCAGATATGTTTATCAATGGGAGTATTTTATTCCACACAGCAGGGTTTTCTAATATTTCCTCTTCTGAGAAACCTTCTTCGTCCATTTGGTGGAATATCGATGCCCCATTGCTAATATTGTTTCTGAGAGTAAATTTTATAAAGTTGTTTTTATTAAAACCAATTAATGCATCTACTACCGATGATTCTTCTAGTGGTACAATAAACATTTCGCCTTCTTCGTCTTCTTGTATAGAAGGCATTTCGTCTAGATCTTGTGCAAAGATCGTAGGTTTTTGTGAATAACTACGGCTAGTTGACGATTCGCCGTGCAGGTGATGATTGGGTACATTTTGATCTTGCTGGTCAAAGGTGTCTGGTGAGGTTTAGGAAAAGAGGTCTGTAGTCACCACCAGTAGGATTATAATAAATGAAATTTCAGCCCTTATTTTTATACATTTTCTGGTGCATAAATTCTCAGTTATGTTTTTCAATGGAAGTATTTTATTCCACGCTGCAGGCGTTTCTCCTATTTCCTCTTCTGAGAAACCTTCTTCGTCCATTTCGTGGATGATCGATGCCCCATTGCTAACATTGTTTCTGAGAGTAAATCTTCTGAAGTTGTTTTCATTAACAGCAATTGCTACGTGTATAACAGCTGATTCTTCTAGTTTTGTAGCAAACATTTCTTCTTGTTCTTCTTCTTGTATATTATATAGGTTCTGTGCAGATCGCAGGGTGTTAACTATGGCTAGTTGACGATTCGCCGTGCAGGTGACAATTGAGTACATTTTGATCTGGCTGGTCAGTCGTATCTCGTGAGGCTTAGGGAGGGAGATCTGTAGTCATCACCAGTATGATCTTTATAAGTGAAATTCCAACCCTTATTTCTATATATTTTCCGATGCATAAATTCTCAGATATGTTTATCAATGGGAGTATTTTATTCCACACAGCAGGGTTTTCTAATATTTCCTCTTCTGAGAAACCTTCTTCGTCCATTTGGTGGAATATCGATGCCCCATTGCTAATATTGTTTCTGAGAGTAAATTTTATAAAGTTGTTTTTATTAAAACCAATTAATGCATCTACTACCGATGATTCTTCTAGTGGTATAATAAACATTTCGCCTTCTTCGTCTTCTTGTATAGAAGGCATTTCGTCTAGATCTTGTGCAAAGATCGTAGGTTTTTGTGAATAACTACGGCTAGTTGACGATTCGCCGTGCAGGTGATGATTGGGTACATTTTGATCTTGCTGGTCAAAGGTGTCTGGTGAGGTTTAGGAAAAGAGGTCTGTAGTCACCACCAGTAGGATTATAATAAATGAAATTTCAGCCCTTATTTTTATACATTTTCCGGTGCATAAATTCTCAGTTGTTTTTCAATGGAAGTATTTTATTCCACACTGCAGGCGTTTCTCCTATTTCCTCCTCTGAGAAACCTTCTTCGTCCATTTCGTGGATGATCGATGCCCCATTGCTAACATTGTTTCTGAGAGTAAATCTTCTGAAGTTGTTTTCATTAACAGCAATTGCTACGTGTATAACAGCTGATTCTTCTAGTTTTGTAGCAAACATTTCTTCTTGTTCTTCTTCTTGTATATTATATAGGTTCTGTGCAGATCGCAGGGTGTTAACTATGGCTAGTTGACGATTCGCCGTGCAGGTGACAATTGAGTACATTTTGATCTGGCTGGTCAGTGGTATCTGGTGAGGCTTAGGGAGGGAGGGAGATCTGTAGTCATCACCAGTATGATCTTTATAAATGAAATTACAACCCTTATTTCTATATATTTTCCGATGCATAAATTCTCAGATATGTTTATCAATGGGAGTATTTTATTCCACACAGCAGGGTTTTCTAATATTTCCTCTTCTGAGAAACCTTCTTCGTCCATTAGGTGGAATATCGATGCCCCATTGCTAATATTGTTCCTGAGAGTAAATTTTATAAAGTTGTTTTTATTAAAACCAATTAATGCTTCTACGACCGATGATTCTTCTAGTGGTATAATAAACATTTCGCCTTCTTCGTCTTCTTGTATAGAAGGCATTTCGTCTAGATCTTGTGCAAAGATCGTAGGTTGTTGTGAATAACTACGGCTAGTTGATGATTCGCCGTGCAGGTGATGATTGGGTACGTTTTGATCTTGCTGGTCAAACGTGTCTGGTGAGGTTTAGGAAAAGAGGTCTGTAGTCACCACCAGTATGATTTTAATAAATGAAATTTCAGCCCTTATTTTTATACATTTTCCGGTGCATAAATTCTCAGTTATGTTTTTCAATGGAAGTATTTTATTCCACACTGCAGGCGTTTCTCCTATTTCCTCTTCTGAGAAACCTTCTTCGTCCTTTTCGTGGATGATCGATGCCCCATTGCTAACATTATTTCTGAGAGTAAATCTTCTGAAGTTGTGTTCATTAACAGCAATTGCTACGTGTATAACAGCTGATTCTTCTAGTTTTGTAGCAAACATTTCTTCTTGTTCTTCTTCTTGTTCTTTTTATAGGTTCTGTGCAGATCGCAGGGTGTTAACTATGGCTAGTTGACAATTCGCCGTGCAGGTGACAATTGAGTACATTTTGATCTGGCTGGTCAGTCGTATCTCGTGAGGCTTAGGGAGGGAGATCTGTAGTCATCACCAGTATGATCTTTATAAGTGAAATTCCAACCCTTATTTCTATATATTTTCCGATGCATAAATTCTCAGATATGTTTATCAATGGGAGTATTTTATTCCACACAGCAGGGTTTTCTAATATTTCCTCTTCTGAGAAACCTTCTTCGTCCATTTGGTGGAATATCGATGCCCCATTGCTAATATTGTTTCTGAGAGTAAATCTTAAAAAGTTGTTTTTATTAAAACCAATTAATGCTTCTACAACCAATGATTCTTCTAGTGGTATAATAAACATTTCGCCTTCTTCGTCTTCTTGTATAGAAGGCATTTCGTCTAGATCTTGTGCAAAGATCGTAGGTTTTTGTGAATAACTACGGCTAGTTGACGATTCGCCGTGCAGGTGATGATTGGGTACATTTTGATCTTGCTGGTCAAAGGTGTCTGGTGAGGTTTAGGAAAAGAGGTCTGTAGTCACCACCAGTAGGATTATAATAAATGAAATTTCAGCCCTTATTTTTATACATTTTCCGGTGCATAAATTCTCAGTTGTTTTTCAATGGAAGTATTTTATTCCACACTGCAGGCGTTTCTCCTATTTCCTCCACTGAGAAACCTTCTTCGTCCATTTCGTGGATGATCGATGCCCCATTGCTAACATTGTTTCTGAGAGTAAATCTTCTGAAGTTGTTTTCATTAACAGCAATTGCTACGTGTATAACAGCTGATTCTTCTAGTTTTGTAGCAAACATTTCTTCTTGTTCTTCTTCTTGTATATTATATAGGTTCTGTGCAGATCGCAGGGTGTTAACTATGGCTAGTTGACGATTCGCCGTGCAGGTGACAATTGAGTACATTTTGATCTGGCTGGTCAGTCGTATCTCGTGAGGCTTAGGGAGGGAGATCTGTAGTCATCACCAGTATGATCTTTATAAGTGAAATTCCAACCCTTATTTCTATATATTTTCCGATGCATAAATTCTCAGATATGTTTATCAATGGGAGTATTTTATTCCACACAGCAGGGTTTTCTAATATTTCCTCTTCTGAGAAACCTTCTTCGTCCATTAGGTGGAATATCGATGCCCCATTGCTAATATTGTTCCTGAGAGTAAATTTTATAAAGTTGTTTTTATTAAAACCAATTAATGCTTCTACGACCGATGATTCTTCTAGTGGTATAATAAACATTTCGCCTTCTTCGTCTTCATGTATAGAAGGCATTACGTCTAGATCTTGTGCAAAGATCGTAGGTTGTTGTGAATAACTACGGCTAGTTGACGATTCGCCGTGCAGGTGATGATTGGGTACATTTTGATCTTGCTGGTCAAAGGTGTCTGGTGAGGTTTAGGAAAAGAGGTCTGTAGTCACCACCAGTAGGATTATAATAAATGAAATTTCAGCCCTTATTTTTATACAATTTACGGTGCATAAATTCTCAGTTATGTTTTTCAATGGAAGTATTTTATTCCACACTGCAGGCGTTTCTCCTATTTCCTCTTCTGAGAAACCTTCTTCGTCCTTTTCGTGGATGATCGATGCCCCATTGCTAACATTATTTCTGAGAGTAAATCTTCTGAAGTTGTGTTCATTAACAGCAATTGCTACGTGTATAACAGCTGATTCTTCTAGTTTTGTAGCAAACATTTCTTCTTGTTCTTCTTCTTGTTTTTTTTATAGGTTCTGTGCAGATCGCAGGGTGTTAACTATGGCTAGTTGACAATTCGCCGTGCAGGTGACAATTGAGTACATTTTGATCTGGCTGGTCAGTCGTATCTCGTGAGGCTTAGGGAGGGAGATCTGTAGTCATCACCAGTATGATCTTTATAAGTGAAATTCCAACCCTTATTTCTATATATTTTCCGATGCATAAATTCTCAGATATGTTTATCAATGGGAGTATTTTATTCCACACAGCAGGGTTTTCTAATATTTCCTCTTCTGAGAAACCTTCTTCGTCCATTTGGTGGAATATCGATGCCCCATTGCTAATATTGTTTCTGAGAGTAAATTTTATAAAGTTGTTTTTATTAAAACCAATTAATGCATCTACTACCGATGATTCTTCTAGTGGTATAATAAACATTTCGCCTTCTTCGTCTTCTTGTATAGAAGGCATTTCGTCTAGATCTTGTGCAAAGATCGTAGGTTTTTGTGAATAACTACGGCTAGTTGACGATTCGCCGTGCAGGTGATGATTGGGTACATTTTGATCTTGCTGGTCAAAGGTGTCTGGTGAGGTTTAGGAAAAGAGGTCTGTAGTCACCACCAGTAGGATTATAATAAATGAAATTTCAGCCCTTATTTTTATACATTTTCTGGTGCATAAATTCTCAGTTATGTTTTTCAATGGAAGTATTTTATTCCACGCTGCAGGCGTTTCTCCTATTTCCTCTTCTGAGAAACCTTCTTCGTCCATTTCGTGGATGATCGATGCCCCATTGCTAACATTGTTTCTGAGAGTAAATCTTCTGAAGTTGTTTTCATTAACAGCAATTGCTACGTGTATAACAGCTGATTCTTCTAGTTTTGTAGCAAACATTTCTTCTTGTTCTTCTTCTTGTATATTATATAGGTTCTGTGCAGATCGCAGGGTGTTAACTATGGCTAGTTGACGATTCGCCGTGCAGGTGACAATTGAGTACATTTTGATCTGGCTGGTCAGTCGTATCTCGTGAGGCTTAGGGAGGGAGATCTGTAGTCATCACCAGTATGATCTTTATAAGTGAAATTCCAACCCTTATTTCTATATATTTTCCGATGCATAAATTCTCAGATATGTTTATCAATGGGAGTATTTTATTCCACACAGCAGGGTTTTCTAATATTTCCTCTTCTGAGAAACCTTCTTCGTCCATTTGGTGGAATATCGATGCCCCATTGCTAATATTGTTTCTGAGAGTAAATTTTATAAAGTTGTTTTTATTAAAACCAATTAATGCATCTACTACCGATGATTCTTCTAGTGGTATAATAAACATTTCGCCTTCTTCGTCTTCTTGTATAGAAGGCATTTCGTCTAGATCTTGTGCAAAGATCGTAGGTTTTTGTGAATAACTACGGCTAGTTGACGATTCGCCGTGCAGGTGATGATTGGGTACATTTTGATCTTGCTGGTCAAAGGTGTCTGGTGAGGTTTAGGAAAAGAGGTCTGTAGTCACCACCAGTAGGATTATAATAAATGAAATTTCAGCCCTTATTTTTATACATTTTCCGGTGCATAAATTCTCAGTTGTTTTTCAATGGAAGTATTTTATTCCACACTGCAGGCGTTTCTCCTATTTCCTCCTCTGAGAAACCTTCTTCGTCCATTTCGTGGATGATCGATGCCCCATTGCTAACATTGTTTCTGAGAGTAAATCTTCTGAAGTTGTTTTCATTAACAGCAATTGCTACGTGTATAACAGCTGATTCTTCTAGTTTTGTAGCAAACATTTCTTCTTGTTCTTCTTCTTGTATATTATATAGGTTCTGTGCAGATCGCAGGGTGTTAACTATGGCTAGTTGACGATTCGCCGTGCAGGTGACAATTGAGTACATTTTGATCTGGCTGGTCAGTGGTATCTGGTGAGGCTTAGGGAGGGAGGGAGATCTGTAGTCATCACCAGTATGATCTTTATAAATGAAATTACAACCCTTATTTCTATATATTTTCCGATGCATAAATTCTCAGATATGTTTATCAATGGGAGTATTTTATTCCACACAGCAGGGTTTTCTAATATTTCCTCTTCTGAGAAACCTTCTTCGTCCATTAGGTGGAATATCGATGCCCCATTGCTAATATTGTTCCTGAGAGTAAATTTTATAAAGTTGTTTTTATTAAAACCAATTAATGCTTCTACGACCGATGATTCTTCTAGTGGTATAATAAACATTTCGCCTTCTTCGTCTTCTTGTATAGAAGGCATTTCGTCTAGATCTTGTGCAAAGATCGTAGGTTGTTGTGAATAACTACGGCTAGTTGATGATTCGCCGTGCAGGTGATGATTGGGTACGTTTTGATCTTGCTGGTCAAACGTGTCTGGTGAGGTTTAGGAAAAGAGGTCTGTAGTCACCACCAGTATGATTTTAATAAATGAAATTTCAGCCCTTATTTTTATACATTTTCCGGTGCATAAATTCTCAGTTATGTTTTTCAATGGAAGTATTTTATTCCACACTGCAGGCGTTTCTCCTATTTCCTCTTCTGAGAAACCTTCTTCGTCCTTTTCGTGGATGATCGATGCCCCATTGCTAACATTATTTCTGAGAGTAAATCTTCTGAAGTTGTGTTCATTAACAGCAATTGCTACGTGTATAACAGCTGATTCTTCTAGTTTTGTAGCAAACATTTCTTCTTGTTCTTCTTCTTGTTCTTTTTATAGGTTCTGTGCAGATCGCAGGGTGTTAACTATGGCTAGTTGACAATTCGCCGTGCAGGTGACAATTGAGTACATTTTGATCTGGCTGGTCAGTCGTATCTCGTGAGGCTTAGGGAGGGAGATCTGTAGTCATCACCAGTATGATCTTTATAAGTGAAATTCCAACCCTTATTTCTATATATTTTCCGATGCATAAATTCTCAGATATGTTTATCAATGGGAGTATTTTATTCCACACAGCAGGGTTTTCTAATATTTCCTCTTCTGAGAAACCTTCTTCGTCCATTTGGTGGAATATCGATGCCCCATTGCTAATATTGTTTCTGAGAGTAAATCTTAAAAAGTTGTTTTTATTAAAACCAATTAATGCTTCTACAACCAATGATTCTTCTAGTGGTATAATAAACATTTCGCCTTCTTCGTCTTCTTGTATAGAAGGCATTTCGTCTAGATCTTGTGCAAAGATCGTAGGTTTTTGTGAATAACTACGGCTAGTTGACGATTCGCCGTGCAGGTGATGATTGGGTACATTTTGATCTTGCTGGTCAAAGGTGTCTGGTGAGGTTTAGGAAAAGAGGTCTGTAGTCACCACCAGTAGGATTATAATAAATGAAATTTCAGCCCTTATTTTTATACATTTTCCGGTGCATAAATTCTCAGTTGTTTTTCAATGGAAGTATTTTATTCCACACTGCAGGCGTTTCTCCTATTTCCTCCACTGAGAAACCTTCTTCGTCCATTTCGTGGATGATCGATGCCCCATTGCTAACATTGTTTCTGAGAGTAAATCTTCTGAAGTTGTTTTCATTAACAGCAATTGCTACGTGTATAACAGCTGATTCTTCTAGTTTTGTAGCAAACATTTCTTCTTGTTCTTCTTCTTGTATATTATATAGGTTCTGTGCAGATCGCAGGGTGTTAACTATGGCTAGTTGACGATTCGCCGTGCAGGTGACAATTGAGTACATTTTGATCTGGCTGGTCAGTCGTATCTCGTGAGGCTTAGGGAGGGAGATCTGTAGTCATCACCAGTATGATCTTTATAAGTGAAATTCCAACCCTTATTTCTATATATTTTCCGATGCATAAATTCTCAGATATGTTTATCAATGGGAGTATTTTATTCCACACAGCAGGGTTTTCTAATATTTCCTCTTCTGAGAAACCTTCTTCGTCCATTAGGTGGAATATCGATGCCCCATTGCTAATATTGTTCCTGAGAGTAAATTTTATAAAGTTGTTTTTATTAAAACCAATTAATGCTTCTACGACCGATGATTCTTCTAGTGGTATAATAAACATTTCGCCTTCTTCGTCTTCATGTATAGAAGGCATTACGTCTAGATCTTGTGCAAAGATCGTAGGTTGTTGTGAATAACTACGGCTAGTTGACGATTCGCCGTGCAGGTGATGATTGGGTACATTTTGATCTTGCTGGTCAAAGGTGTCTGGTGAGGTTTAGGAAAAGAGGTCTGTAGTCACCACCAGTAGGATTATAATAAATGAAATTTCAGCCCTTATTTTTATACAATTTACGGTGCATAAATTCTCAGTTATGTTTTTCAATGGAAGTATTTTATTCCACACTGCAGGCGTTTCTCCTATTTCCTCTTCTGAGAAACCTTCTTCGTCCTTTTCGTGGATGATCGATGCCCCATTGCTAACATTATTTCTGAGAGTAAATCTTCTGAAGTTGTGTTCATTAACAGCAATTGCTACGTGTATAACAGCTGATTCTTCTAGTTTTGTAGCAAACATTTCTTCTTGTTCTTCTTCTTGTTTTTTTTATAGGTTCTGTGCAGATCGCAGGGTGTTAACTATGGCTAGTTGACAATTCGCCGTGCAGGTGACAATTGAGTACATTTTGATCTGGCTGGTCAGTCGTATCTCGTGAGGCTTAGGGAGGGAGATCTGTAGTCATCACCAGTATGATCTTTATAAGTGAAATTCCAACCCTTATTTCTATATATTTTCCGATGCATAAATTCTCAGATATGTTTATCAATGGGAGTATTTTATTCCACACAGCAGGGTTTTCTAATATTTCCTCTTCTGAGAAACCTTCTTCGTCCATTTGGTGGAATATCGATGCCCCATTGCTAATATTGTTTCTGAGAGTAAATCTTAAAAAGTTGTTTTTATTAAAACCAATTAATGCTTCTACAACCAATGATTCTTCTAGTGGTATAATAAACATTTCGCCTTCTTCGTCTTCTTGTATAGAAGGCATTTCGTCTAGATCTTGTGCAAAGATCGTAGGTTTTTGTGAATAACTACGGCTAGTTGACGATTCGCCGTGCAGGTGATGATTGGGTACATTTTGATCTTGCTGGTCAAAGGTGTCTGGTGAGGTTTAGGAAAAGAGGTCTGTAGTCACCACCAGTAGGATTATAATAAATGAAATTTCAGCCCTTATTTTTATACATTTTCCGGTGCATAAATTCTCAGTTGTTTTTCAATGGAAGTATTTTATTCCACACTGCAGGCGTTTCTCCTATTTCCTTCTCTGAGAAACCTTCTTCGTCCATTTCGTGGATGATCGATGCCCCATTGCTAACATTGTTTCTGAGAGTAAATCTTCTGAAGTTGTTTTCATTAACAGCAATTGCTACGTGTATAACAGCTGATTCTTCTAGTTTTGTAGCAAACATTTCTTCTTGTTCTTCTTCTTGTATATTATATAGGTTCTGTGCAGATCGCAGGGTGTTAACTATGGCTAGTTGACGATTCGCCGTGCCGGTGACAATTGAGTACATTTTGATCTGGCTGGTCAGTCGTATCTCGTGAGGCTTAGGGAGGGAGATCTGTAGTCATCACCAGTATGATCTTTATAAGTGAAATTCCAACCCTTATTTCTATATATTTTCCGATGCATAAATTCTCAGATATGTTTATCAATGGGAGTATTTTATTCCACACAGCAGGGTTTTCTAATATTTCCTCTTCTGAGAAACCTTCTTCGTCCATTAGGTGGAATATCGATGCCCCATTGCTAATATTGTTCCTGAGAGTAAATTTTATAAAGTTGTTTTTATTAAAACCAATTAATGCTTCTACGACCGATGATTCTTCTAGTGGTATAATAAACATTTCGCCTTCTTCGTCTTCATGTATAGAAGGCATTACGTCTAGATCTTGTGCAAAGATCGTAGGTTGTTGTGAATAACTACGGCTAGTTGACGATTCGCCGTGCAGGTGATGATTGGGTACATTTTGATCTTGCTGGTCAAAGGTGTCTGGTGAGGTTTAGGAAAAGAGGTCTGTAGTCACCACCAGTAGGATTATAATAAATGAAATTTCAGCCCTTATTTTTATACAATTTACGGTGCATAAATTCTCAGTTATGTTTTTCAATGGAAGTATTTTATTCCACACTGCAGGCGTTTCTCCTATTTCCTCTGCTGAGAAACCTTCTTCGTCCATTTCGTGGATGATCGATGCCCCATTGCTAACATTGTTTCTGAGAGTAAATCTTCTGAAGTTGTTTTCATTAACAGCAATTGCTACGTGTATAACAGCTGATTCTTCTAGTTTTGTAGCAAACATTTCTTCTTGTTCTTCTTCTTGTTTTTTTTATAGGTTCTGTGCAGATCGCAGGGTGTTAACTATGGCTAGTTGACGATTCGCCGTGCCGGTGACAATTGAGTACATTTTGATCTGGCTGGTCAGTCGTATCTCGTGAGGCTTAGGGAGGGAGATCTGTAGTCATCACCAGTATGATCTTTATAAGTGAAATTCCAACCCTTATTTCTATATATTTTCCGATGCATAAATTCTCAGATATGTTTATCAATGGGAGTATTTTATTCCACACAGCAGGGTTTTCTAATATTTCCTCTTCTGAGAAACCTTCTTCGTCCATTTGGTGGAATATCGATGCCCCATTGCTAATATTGTTTCTGAGAGTAAATTTTATAAAGTTGTTTTTATTAAAACCAATTAATGCTTCTACGACCGATGATTCTTCTAGTGGTATAATAAACATTTCGCCTTCTTCGTCTTCTTGTATAGAAGGCATTTCGTCTAGATCTTGTGCAAAGATCGTAGGTTGTTGTGAATAACTACGGCTAGTTGACGATTCGCCGTGCAGGTGATGATTGGGTACATTTTGATCTTGCTGGTCAAAGGTGTCTGGTGAGGTTTAGGAAAAGAGGTCTGTAGTCACCACCAGTATGATTTTAATAAATGAAATTTCAGCCCTTATTTATATACATTTTCCGGTGCATAAAATTTCAGTTATGTTTTTCAATGGAAGTATTTTATCCCACACTGCAGGCGTTTCTCCTATTTCCTCCTCTGAGAAACCTTCTTCGTCCATTTCGTGGATGATCGATGCCCCATTGCTAACATTGTTTCTGAGAGTAAATCTTCTGAAGTTGTGTTCATTAACAGCAATTGCTACGTGTATAACAGCTGATTCTTCTAGTTTTGTAGCAAACATTTCTTCTTGTTCTTCTTCTTGTATATTATATAGGTTCTGTGCAGATCGCAGGGTGTTAACTATGGCTAGTTGACGATTCGCCGTGCAGGTGACAATTGAGTACATTTTGATCTGGCTGGTCAGTGGTATCTGGTGAGGCTTAGGGAGGGAGGGAGATCTGTAGTCATCACCAGTATGATCTTTATAAATGAAATTCCAACCCTTATTTCTATATATTTTCCGATGCATAAATTCTCAGATATGTTTATCAATGGGAGTATTTTATTCCACACAGCAGGGTTTTCTAATATTTCCTCTTCTGAGAAACCTTCTTCGTCCATTTAGTGGAATATCGATGCCCCATTGCTAATATTGTTTCTGAGAGTAAATCTTAAAGAGTTGTTTTTATTAAAACCAATTAATTCTTCTACAACAGATGATTCTTCTAGTGGTATAATAAAAATTGCGCCTTTTTCGTCTTATTGTATAGATGGTATTTTATGTAAGTCCTTTGCAAATATCGTAGGTTGTTGTAAATAACTATGGCTAGTTAACGATTTGTCATGCAGGTTACAATTTGATTACACTTCTTGTGCTTGCTGCTCAAAGGTATCTTGTAAGGAATTAGGAGGGAGATCTCTTGTATTGTATTGTTTTTCTCTATTACAGTAATCACCAGTACTGTCGTAATAATTTAAATGCCAACCTGCATTTTTCGGTATTTTCCAGCGCAAAATTTCTCAGATAGGTTTATCCATGGGAGTATTTTATTCCATACTGCAGTCGGTTCTCCTATTTCTTTTGCTGAGAAATCTTCTTTGTCCATTTGGTGGAATGTCGTTGTCTCATTGCTAATATAGCTTCTGAGAGTAATGTTGCAAATTGTTTTCCATTTAAACAAACTACTTTTTGTACAACATTTGATTCTCTTAGTTATTGTTGATAATTGGGAGCAAGGATGCTCAGTTGTGTTTACCTGTGGAATCAGTTTTATTCTTTTTATTGGTTCTCCTACATCTTTTTTTTCTGTGAAACCTTCTTCTTTCTTGGTGGATTGTTCATCGCCCATTGCTAAACGTTCCTAGTATAAATTTATAATACAGTCCTATTTACTGTATTCTATCTACGAGTATATACTGTATTTATTTTACAGTCCTTTTATTATCTCTACTGGGAAAATAGAAAGGTTTCAACTGATTCTACAGTTCTTTTTTGCTATCATCTCTACTGATATGATGTGATTAGATTCTTTCTGAACACTAGGCTTATCTTTCCATTTTACAGAAAATTTACGCATGTATAATTTACTTTATAAACCCTCTTACATTTATGAAAAAAGTAAACATAAAATTAAAATTATCATGTGGTTTATGGGATAAGGATTTCCTAACAAGTATTTTAGCTTTACATTTCTTTTTTTTAATTTGATTAGAATTTATATCAACTATATTTTTTTTATCCATTGTAATGTCAGATTGTTTATTGCCATTGAATCTGAATCTTTTTTTGTCCACGTGAAACCACCTACATTTTAAGTTACCAACAATTAGGTTGTTTCTCCTCCATCTTCCCAAATAATTTTTAAAGTCTATATAATGTGGGAGGTATAATTATTTGTCATACCAGTCATGCAGCCAACCTTAGACAACATAAGAATATTACCGTTTTGAAACATCTGTCGGTACAACACTTATTTTAATGTCCCATCTTAATGCGATAATCGTTTTGAAGTTAATAATTAGAGTGTAAGTAAGAAATACAAATTTGTCGTAAAAAACTTCAAAGACAGTTTTGGTGTTATTTACCTTTGCCGATAACCTTCATTAACAGGTTTTGTTGCAAAAATCTCACTGCTATTGTAATCTCTTAGAATCTTCAAACATTGTAACCACTAATAATAATAACTTTTAGTTGCTGATACATAACTTCCAGAAAACCATTTACTACATTTGGTTTGTATTTAAATGAACGTAATCTTTTTATAAACTACACAAGAACCCTGCTAATCTGAAATTTTGGGTTATCCAAACTGATTTCTAATTCTTATAAAATGTGTTTTGAAAAAAAATGTATTTAAAAACTTTCAATAGACTTCTATAATACGTAAAAATTAATTTTAGAAAATAATCAGCTTAGTTAAGAATAGGAAACAAACATAAGCCCCTAATCAAATTCTTAATACAAGATGCACTTAACATTATAAATTGCTTGCTGGTACAGCATTTCTTCCAGTTCGTTAACATTTACAAAAAAATAAAGATTTTCACTTCTACCTGCCTCCATAAAATCACAAATTGTTGGCTGTCGTAAAGCTGAAAACTTTGATGATGATGCAGTATTTCGCCAGCCCCTCATAAACATGACGTCTGTGTGTAAACCATTGTTATGCTTCCCTATGTACAGCAGTGCTATTTACAATGTTTCTACTACTTCTAAATGTGAAATAAGCCGTTCCGTGTTACGTACTGAAATCCTTTTTTTTTTTTGTTATTATGCACATTTTTTCGGATAATCTGAAAATTACGAAATCTGAACAGGTCCCCCGGTCCCAATTAGTTGGGATTAGCGGGGCTGTTGTAGCCTATATTAAAAAATTGTCACATTGATGTACCGCGAAAAATCGGTATCTTCGTTGTAATGGAGTAAAAAATATCCATTATTTTTTTACAATTAATTACAATTTTAATTAATCGATTACTACAAAAGTTCAGTTTTGTATAATTAAAATTAATGACTCTTTATTACTGTATTTTAACTATTATATTAAAGCTTTAAACATTTTTATTATTATTATTATTATTATTATTATTATTAGGCCTACCTATTGTTATTTATAGTTTCTCTGTTTGTATTTTGACCAATGTATTCATTACGTGAGCATATGTTTTTTTATTATATAATTTTTGAGTTTGAACGATATCCAAAACGTTTTGTCAATTTATTTCGTTATATCTGAAGCCAAAAAAGTTTCTTTCTAATGTAATATATTGTAAAAGTAGGGTAAAAACATTAAAAATAGTATATTGAATAACCTTTTATAGTTGGAGTTTTGGATGCAGCCATTTTTTTTTATTGTAGTATAAATTTCCTTGCATCCTCGCCGAGTACTGATTGTAGAAAAGTACTGGGTTCAATTTCCACCAAGGTAAACAAAACGTGTAATCAATAATGACGTAAGCAGGTGGCCTAATGAATCCGAAACCGATAAAAATGTTTCTTCACAATTCCTCCCGACGAATAATCCTTCTCTAAAACTATAATCTATAGTGTGTTTCATTTAACTATGAAACTGTTATGAGGGTACGTTTGGAAGAATGAGTCTGTTGGTTTCGCACGGTCAGACACCAGTAGAAGAGTCATGTTGATAAATTATTAATACAAATAATATTTTTATCCACTGCTAATACAAAAAGGTTTCGGTGATTCTTTTGCAGTTCAATGCTTTGTTCTTCTTTCTCGCGAATTTGACGTTATTTTAATTTATAAAAAAAATATATAAATTTTTTTCTGTAAAATTTCAGTTTTTAAAGTAGTCATTCACGGAAAACTTGATAAAAAAATTATAATCTATTTATATTTTAAAATGACTCCGTCTATCTGTCAGGAACATATCAATGAATAACTGGTTAAATTTTGAAATTTTTTTGGCCATAGATAACGGAGAAAACGGGTTAAACATTAAAATGGGCTAAGATAGCAGTTCCGACTCCCCTTACGTTTAAAAGAACAATAGATTTGTTTGACTAAACAATCGATTACTGTTGTACTTCAGAACCAAAACGATTACCTATCATCAAACACTTGCCAATAACCGTATGCTCAATTAACGTAATTTAGAACCGATCCCGTAACGACGCTATTTACGAACGGTCCGGCACTGTTCATTCAACGATTCAGCTATTCACTGCCGACTACAAATACGCTATTTTTTATACCTGCAATCTAATAATTTCCCTAACATTCAAGAGCCTTCGCCACTATACGTGTTAATAATGTAAATAATGTTCACAATCATAACATAAGAAACAGAAATGATTATTATGTGGCTAATCACTCCACAAAATTGTTTGAACAAAAACCTACTAATGCAGGGAGAAATTAATTCATGAATAAATTACCCAAATTTTTAAAATGTTGTGATAATTTGCATTCCTTTAAAAAAAAATCTGAAAAATTACTTGATCGGTGAAACTTTTAATAGCGTACAAAAATTTATTTCTTGATAGTAGTGATACATTGTGTGATATGTATTTCAGGTGTTTTAACTGACATGTTCTGTACTCCTGGAGTCTCCAGGACGCAAAAAAATTGTCACTTTCCTCGTAGGAGGATAAAAATAAAAACAAACTTTTCTACTATATTTGATTTCTTAGAATTTCTTTTCAAAACATCTCATTCATCGTAATTTACTATCCTTTTTCAGCACATTCCACCTCATACACACAATTTCATACCAATGAAGGCAACCTATTACATTAATCATTGCTGGACTAATCGCGAATTATGTTACAGTATTATCATGCTAATACGCCTAATTTTTTTTAATGTAAGTTTATTGATGTTTTCAAAGAATTTTAGGCTACGTCATAAAATTTTGTATTAATAGAATTATTGTAAGGTAATTTTTAA
Organism: Catonia carolina; assembly: GCA_035578175.1. Taxonomy (NCBI): domain Eukaryota; kingdom Metazoa; phylum Arthropoda; class Insecta; order Hemiptera; family Achilidae; genus Catonia; species Catonia carolina. The sequence continues at coordinate 26,282,393 of JAQMRL010000010.1, read as the reverse complement.
ATAATTCTATACGTACTATATCATTCCAGTATTTTATATTTAGTTTTAATTCAAAATGTATTTATAATATATTTTGTTATTATTTTATACGAGATAAGCTTTTTGTAAATAATAAAATTTATCTTAAAAAATTCTATGTATGATAACATTACATTCTATATCTAAAACATATCATTACATTAATTTGTAGCTGATGTATTTAAGTAGTATTTTATTTTCAAATAAATTTGTTAAAAATATTTTGGGGAAAGTTGTTTGTAATTAAATGTTTACAATAATCTTTTATTGAGTAAAATTCATGGTGGAAAGAATACATGAGTATGCCCAATACATTTACTGTGATGTCACAACCGGGACTTCGTTTCTCATTTCACCGTAGCAGAATTCAAGATCACATTTTAATTATCTTTTCAGACGTTCTGGCATGTATTTTCAATGCTAAGGTGTAGAAATGTTCGTGAAAATTTTTAGCGGTTTTTATATTATTTTTCTACGATTACAAAATTGAAGGTAAAATAATAATCAGATCAGGCGATGATAACCGCCCGGTTTTCGCCTTTTTTTAAAAAAAAAAGCAAAAAATACTAAAACTAACCTCAAAATTCCTAAATTTTTTTTATTTGGTTACTAATCGGTAACTGATGTCAAAAGCAGAGAAGTGGAGATGGTTGTACTCTGTGTTACATAAGTGACGTAGTACGCAGATTGAACCAAACTAAAGAGCGGATGAGCACATCTACGTATTTCTTTCCACCATGTAACAAATTATAACAACCAAAAATAATTTTATATTTAGTTATGAATTAAGTAAAAAAAATATGATTAAATTATAAATAGGGTGCTGATCAAGTTATTTGATACATAACATCTAAAGTCTTCCAATGGAATTCAAAGTAATGAGCTTTATTTATAAAAAGAAGTCACAATTTCACGCTTCTTTGTAAAAATGCCCAAAATTTTGTACGTAGTATAATTCCTTTACTAATCTTAAGTTTCTTTCGTTTATTTTACTTTTAAAAGAATTGTCTTCCTAATTTTGATTTAAATTATCCAAACATATATTTTAAAAATAAGTAAAATTTATTAGTCGGTAATATTTTTAGATGAAAAAATTATTTGTTTCAGAATACAAGCTAATAAAAAATTAGAGGCCATCTCCGTGACACAGTGGTTAGAGCACTAGACTGCACTGCACACTGAAAATCGGAAGGTCGCCGGTCCCGGCTAGGGGCTTAAATGATTACGTTAAACCCTCCAAAATTGTGTACCGTAACCAACAGTAATCGCTAATAACCGAAGCAGTTGATGCAACTTTAAAATTTAGGCCTCTGTAACTTAACGTTACTGATGATAGTTTTCAACAAATTAAGGTTTTTTAAATTTTCTGAAAGAATAATTCTTCTGTTTAGTTTACAGTAACCTATAAGTTGTCCCAATATTTATTCCATTTTGGTGTCGTTAGTGGTTGTCTGGCTGCTATGCCAGAGACCCGAGTTCGATTTCCATTTAGCTCTGAAATTTTTGTCTCTAATATTCATTTTTATTACCATTCATAGTCTGAATTAAGGGAACTTAAGGGGGTAGACTGCACTTTGTATCCCGCCAATGTTAAATTTGCTGTTAAATTTGCTATTTTTAGGTACATTTTTTATAGGATTGGTAAAAGATAGGGAAATGAAACTTTACACACTATAAGTGTCGGGTTTCTTCTCGAGCTACTGACATTTTTTCAATTTAATCTTTAAACCATACCATTTTTTTTAAAAATTACGAATAAAATAAAATTTTTACGAAGTGTTTTCCACGTGTTTTGCGTATTACTAATTTTTGGAGCTTCTGAGGAAATCATAAAAATGTCAGTATATGTGTATATACAAGATTAATAACTGGTAAAAATTTCAGCCTGGTAGATTTATTGGTTTCTGAGAAAAATGTACCTTAGTGTTAAAAATCTAAATTTACGGGAAAAGGTAAGAAACAAAAAGGCACAAATCAAAAATATGTACACAAAGAAGTAAATTTCCCATCCACAGTTTAGAAAGCTGAACCAACAGCTGAGAATATTAAAAACCGTGGTGCAAATATTTTAAAAACTAAAATTCTCTTTGCACTAAAACGAGCAGTATAAAATTATGAAAAAATATTAGTTCTTCGCAACATGATAATTTTTCTGTGTATACCCGATAAAAACTTAATTACTTCATAAAAAAAAATATTTTTTTGACGTAATTAAATGTTTTCTGGTAGATCTAGGCCTAAACTATTAAAAAACATACAAAACCAAAAATCGAAATTTTGAGTTAAAATCATCGTCCAGTCTCCCCTTAGCCGTTTTTGCTGAATTTTTGTATTTTATATCATAAAAAACAAAACAATTCCTAGATTTTCCAAAAAAGATTGCTGTTGACTTTTTTCTGAAGTTTTCCATGTAACTCTTATTATTTTTAACCTTTAATTTTTAACGAAGAAGAATAATTTATTTGTGACTGGCAAAATCTGAATCTATTATTCATCTATTTATTATCGACTCTTCACAGGCCTACCCAAATATCCTTTTTACTTCATATAATAAAATTATTTCCAATAAATAGCTACTATAAATTTGCCTGTCTATAAATAACATTATATCAGCTTTAATCTCATGTAATTTGATAAATATCTCATAAATATCTAACCCAGTGATACATTTTTTATTATAGATATACAAAATATTTATAAATAAAATAAATAAATTGTTAATAGAAAAGACTTAACAATATTAAGTTTTATTTTTATTGTTTAACAAATAAAATTATAAAATTACGATAATAATTTATAATATTGTAGAAAAATTGTTCATATTTTTAAGTAATTCAAATTTAATTGTAATATAAAAATTTATAAATAAATGTATGATACATTTTTAGCATATATTGTAGATTAATAAATATTTTATAATATGTGTAAATAGAAACCAAATATAATTTTTATTATAAAATTAATTCAAGTTTTGTGTTTAAATTATTTTAAAACCTTATAAGTTTTATGAACTTATCCTTTGATTTTATTTCTTCAGGATGATCAGTAATGTAAAAATCTGGATCCGATACGCTTGTTGGGTTCAGTTATATATCTATCTGTTTATTAAACCCTTTTTGGGAATGAAACCCAAGAATATTCCATTCTGTAGTTTTATCACTCCACTAATGCCACAGAAAGGCAACCAAAAAATAATGGTTTTAGTACTATCTATCCTATCACATAAACATGGTGCACTGAACTAACTCTAGTCGATTTCATGTTCAGAATGTAGTATGGAAAGTCCATAAGCAATGTACCAGGTGTGGCTATTAAATAACGAGACTGACGTTGTAAAATATTTTATTTTTATTTTATACATTATAACTTATTGTCACCTTCAATATACACTTTTTCTCTATCCCTACGACGCTCCATGCGAATTTTCCGTTGTTGGAACAGTGCTGGAAGTCACCTTGTGTCAGCTCCTTCAGGACACGTGCCGCTCAAAAATGTTTGAAATGAAGCTCGCAAAAATGTGTGTACTGACACTTTGTACGCGATTGAAAATAACCCAAATTTTTGGAAACGATAATAACATGTAATGAAACGTGGTTTTTTTACTTATGATCCGGAAACGAAGCGCCAGTCCATGCACTGGAAGAGCCGTACTTCACAGAGAACCAAAAAAGCTCGAATGAGCAAGTCAAAATTTAAAGCAATGATGATTTTTTTTTAAATCCATGGAATTGTGTACCTTCACTAAGTTCCTGAAGGTAAAATAATTAATCAATATTACTACCTTAAGGTACTTTCTAAACTATGTCAAAAAGTAAGGAAAAAACGCCCCGAAATGTGGAAGGACAAATCATGGATTCTCCACCAAGACAATGCGCCAGCTCATTCCGCGTTATCTGTCAAGAGGTTCCTAGCCAAGAACAGCATCTCAGTGTTGGAACATCCGCATTATTCGCCAATCTAGCACTATGTAACTTCTACCTGTTCCCTAAGGTGAAATCTACATTAAAAAGGACAAGATTTGAGCCTGTGGAAGCTGTAAAAGAGAAAGCGGTACGTGTCCTGAAGGAGCTGACAGAAGATGACTTCCAGCACTGTTTCCAACAATGGAAAATTTGCATGGAGCGTTGTAGGGATAGAGAAGGAGTACATATTGAAGGTGAAATAAGTGATTATGTATAAAATAAAATAAAAATTTTACAACGTCAGTCTCGTGATTTAATAGTCACACCTCGTATTCATTAAGAAGCTACTAAAACGTTTGTTAAAAAGACAATTTAGTTCACATCTTTATAATGTTACGTTACCTCACTCAAGGTTTGTAGTTATCTTATTTAAGTACGATTTGGAGGTATGATCGTACAAGTACAGGCACTGTTCCATAAACAATACGAACTCAATATTTTGTTTTCTAACATAACTTTAAATAATAGTACAACAATAACAAAAAACAAACGATGTAGGTAATTCAACAAAAAAATACTATTAAAATACAGGGTGTACTTTCCGTTGTACAATACTTCTCAACACAAAATACTGCTGGCAAGTGAACTACTAAGCGACGAGTTTACACCATGACTATCGAAAATTCAGTTGCTGCGTCACTTGCCAGTTGTATTGGTAGCACTCCACTATGAACATACCACTCAATTCTAAATGCTGAGGAAGAGTAACTGCCGTCACTAGTTGCTCTCTCTATGTACGCGGCCTTAGAGTTTGGCAGCAAATACTGTTCCGTTCTTTTCCAGCTAATTTTTTTCTCCCTGTTAGAACTAATAAGTCATCAAAAACCAAAAATTGATAAAATACTCTGAATAAATAAAACAGATCCGAAAAGAGATCAATAAGATTAATTCAAAAGATTGTAGAATGGTTATCATATAAACTGGAATATGTGTATTTTGTGTTTCTTTCCGACGTAAAATCTTTTTAGCCCTTTAAAATTATTATATTTGTTTCAAAACTCATGTAGACATAATTTAAAAAATCTCATGAATTGTGGCAATTATTAAAAAGGCTTACCTTTGACTTAATAGCAAAAACCATTAGTGATTTATGTATCTATTCTTTAAGAGGAATCGAGTGACACTATTTTTGTTTCCAGATTTCGACTTTGATTTCTTGATTTCCGGTTTTGGGCCACGTACGGTCGAAACCGTAACTTCAACCCAAATTCTGTATCTATTCCTTAAGAGGAATCGAACAACACTATTTTGTTTCCTAATGCCGATTTTTATTTCTTGACTTCCGAATAAAACCGGAAATTGAAACCTAATCCCAGGCCCACTAACTTGTGTAGTTTACGAATCCAAAACCCGTTTTTTGTGTTTTTTTTCACTTGTAGTTGGTGACTTTGATTTATGGAATTCCGGTTTTGGGGCCGGAACTTAAAGTTAATTTAGTCTCACTAACTTTTTGTGTAAATTACAAATCCGAAAACCGTTTGTAACTATTTCTTGTAGTTTCTGACATCTGGATGTGTCGGACGGACAAAGGAAAATTATAGAAGACAATTTAAAAATTGCCACCAAATATTGTTTGAATTATCGGCATATAAACAGGAATATTTGTGTATTTTTTGTTTCCCTCTGACTTAAAATCTTTCTAGCTCTTTAACATTATTAGATTTGTTTCAAAGCCCCTGTAGACATTATTAAAATAATAGTTTTAACTATATATATATGTTCGGATAGATCATCACTAGACTCGTTAGTTACAAATACAACACAATTATTATAATAGTAGAGTAGAAATTCTGTAATTGCAAACAGTTGTAGATATAATAGGCACACTATGCAAGTACGTATGTACCACAACGCTAACTTGTGACTTTCCCTCCCACTGCATGTCATCTTTCGTTCCCCCAACCATCTGATCAGCGGGTGGTAACGCGTAATTGAGCGGTGATTGAACCACTAGCAGGGCACACGCATCATTCCACCCATTATTCTTGTACAGTTCATGTAAAGAACAATACAATTTGTTTTTTTTTATTTCATATTTAACCAAACTCATAACATACGATATAATAGGGTGATTAAAAAAAAGTCAGTTTGTTTTAACTTGTAACTGCGTGCGTCCCGTTAATAGACTTCAAAAATATATATTTCAAAAATGTATAAAAAATCCCTTTCATGAAACGACGCATCTTATCGTTGGTGACAATTTTTTCTAAAGAAATTATCAGAGATCAAGTTCACTTAGCTTTCGTAAGAAAGAAAAAGGTTTGTTACTTTAGACGCTTTGATCTATGGCAAAAATCATTAAAGATTTCTGTATCTACTCTTTAAGAGGAAACGAATGACATAATTTTTGTTTCCAAATTCTGACTTTGGTTTCTTGACTCCGGTTTTGGGCCACTTCCGGTCAAAACTACCAAAACCCATTAATGATTTCTGTATCTACTCTTTAAGAGGAATCGAATGACACTATTTTTGTGACCAAATTCCGACTTTGATTTCTTGACTCCCGGTTTTGGGGCACTTCCGGCCGAAACTGGAACTTCAAACTTAATCCAGGCCCACTAACTTTTTGAGTAGATTACGAATCTGAAAACCGTTTCTTGGTATCTCTTGACAATTTTAAAATTTTCCATCCATCAATTTTTAATTAATAAATTTATGAGATAGGCCTATATCCATGAAATTTTTTACCTTAAATTCTGGTAATAGAGAAGTTATTTACTAAAATGTCTCCATGGCCACATGATAAAGCACTTTAATTCTCGATTAGAAATATGCTGTTAAATACTCACATGACTTTCTTACGCCAATGTAAGGAAGGACCAATTTTGATAAGCAGTAGCCTATACATATAAAATTAATTTCGGAAATTTGTCACGAAAACATAACTTCATAGCTATATTACATGCAGAAAATAATTTATTTCACGAGAATACCCTTTGTTCAATCGTGAATGGATGATGTAAAATGAAAAATATGACCTAATTTTGATCATGAGTGGATGACGCTAAATGACAATCAACCTCTTCTGGGCATTGATTTTGATGAGCAAAATGTGGGACATTATACTAATTGACGCTAAACTAAGTACGAGTAGATTCAACTCGTAGTTCTTTTTGTAGACACTCTCCGTAGTTTATAATATTTTGAAGTTTTTGCAATTCTTAAAAGTACCTACACAGGAGTGTTGATTATCCGAACGTCAGCCATCCGAACTGTCAATAATTCAAACCACATCGATATTTTTTTATTTATTTATTTTTTTTTCAAAATAACATTATTTGCAATCAGTTTTTTAAAAATAAACTATAAGCAAATCTTTTGAATGTAAAAATTACAAGTTGAGGCCTCATTACCCTGAGTACCTCTCATTACATCAATTATTCATGTGTTCAAAGAGAAAATTACTATGTACAAAGATATTTACATTTTACAATATAGAATACTTTTCACTAAAATTATATACATTTAAACTCTTTCAGACAAGTCCAAAACATGGTAACGTTTCAGGCGCCTCTGCATTATTTAGAAGATTTATGGCTAATTCGTTTTCGTGGCTTTCAAGTCTTGCCTGATATTTTCTATTAAAACGCCTGACCTCGTCCATTACATCAGGAAGGTTGCAATAATGTTGTATTTCTGCATTCCTTGCAAACCATGGTGCTCTTGTTATAGCCCGAAGAACCTTATTTTGGAACCTTTGAATTATCGCTATGTTACTTCTGCTGGTAGTTCCCCAAAGTTGAACGCCGTACAACCAGACTGGTTTTAGTAACATTTTGTAAAGCAGCAACTTATTCTCAAGAGAGAGTGAAGAGTTCCCACCAATCAGCCAGTACATCCTTTTGTATTTCAGATTTAATTCGTTCCTCTTCATTCTCACATGGGTTTTCCAAGTTAACCGCCTGTCAAGATGCATACCCAGGTACTTTACAACTTCACTTTGTGGTAAATCAACACCTCCAAGTTTTACTGGTGGACAAGTATTCCTCCGCATTGTAAATGTAACATGCTGCGATTTTGCAGTATTGATCTTTACTCTCCATTTTTGAAGCCATGGTTGGATTTGGTCTAAACATTCCTGAAGTTTGTTTGAAACCACATCGATATAAAAAAATAAATATTTACTACCACCTACGGACATACAATTAAATGAAAGATGTGTACCGCAGCTTAGTTTTCTTGTTCAACTTGGCAACAGTGGGGACTGTTTACAGCGAAATACAATATTTTTAAAAAATTACTCTATAGTATGGACAAATAGGCCTACATTAAAAATATTTCATTAAAGGATTTTACCGTAGTTTATTTTGTTAATTTATTCAGTTTTTAAATTCTGTAAATTTCCGTTCGTTTTTTAAATTTTTATTACTCTACATTTTCAATGATTTAGTGTTTTTTAAATAAAATTTTATGTTAGCCTTTATTAACGTATTAAATATTTAGGTTATGTTGCACTGCTATGGTAGGCTACAGTATTTAGCTTTAACAAAAAATCAGTATAGGCTATAGCTTATTTGATTATCCGAACTATTTGATTATTAGAACCGCTCTGGTCTCAATTAGTTCGGATAACTGACGTTCCACTGTATTTTATTTCACTTCTTTTCTAATTTTACTGACGGATAAATTATTTTCTCCCATTTTTTTAATTTTTTTTTTTTTTAGGATGCAATTTCTCGTTGTCAAATATTTATTTTTAATATCATGAATTAGTTAAATCACCCCAAAGAAGCTTCCCCATCACAAATCATGGAAAATGTCCCACGGTACTTAGTACACGAAAACTATACGTATTTTCATTAATGTGAATAAGTCAGTTCACGGGACAATTATTTTTCTATGCAATATTCCTCACAAAAGATGATTCCCCATGCTGCACGCTGGTGCATCACACAAACTTTTTATCAGGTTTGTCGGGCGAGTTTAAATAAAACAATGACAGGCCTTTTATTCATTGCACATACTTCCCCTACTGTAATACGAACCAAAATCAACATATTGTTTTCATGTTGATGAACATAATCTAAGCTTGGTAAAATAAAAAATAGATTTAATGGACGACGAACTCTTTTATTCAGTTCCATCTTCGTTCTGTTTATTGTTTTTATCTTTATTGTGGGAATTTTAGTTGAACATTAATAGGCGTGCGTTTTGGTCGCGTGGATTTAACTAAAAATACTCTGTTTTCTTATTATGTCTCAGAAATCATTTTTTTTTCATTTTTTTCAATAAAAGATTATAATGAGAGCATTAATTCAAAAGTTAAATTCTCTTTTCAATTTCATAATTAGCGTGAGGTTTAATAATGGTGGTCTAACAGGAAATGTATAGAACTGGGGAGTAGAATTTAAAAGCGCACTAGGCCTTACAATATTTTTTTAAGAAACAAAAAATTTTCCTATAATTCTCCTCTGTCTTTGTAAAATATAGCTGCATTATGAATAGTAAATATCTGGTGTGAAACACTCACACAATTTTCTCTTTCCAGTGCAATTAATTACCAATATAATCTAAAATTAGTCATAAAACATTAGAAATAAACAAAAAACTAACCTCAAAAAACAAAACGTAATTTTAATTATGTGTGAACGACGTAAAATAAAAAAACAATCTCAGTTTGGCTTAAAAATACGGAAAATCACTCTTTCACGCTAAACTAGGCTTTATAGAGAAAAATGCTCTAAATAAAAGATCTTTTAATTTTCTATGAACTGATTATACACTTTTGTCGTAAAATGCATACTAAGGCTGAAATCTTAAACAAATCGATTTTTTACACGTTTTCGTGAGAAAAAAACAGAAAATCGCTAACTACCGCTAAACTAAGCGTTGTAAAAAAAATGTTTGAAATAAAAGTTGTAGGATTTTAAATTCTCTACAAATTTTACTAGATACATTTTTGCGCTAAAATGCATATTAAAGTCGTAATCTTAAAACAATTTTTTTACGTAAACAAAGCCTCTCCGAGAATTTCAGCAGACATGGGGCCTACTCTATCTTGTAGAGCATAAAAAAATAAGTTAACGATTTTTAAAAAAACGTAGGACCAGTTTTTGAGAAAATCGCAAAAAAGTGAAGAATGACACGGAATTAACTACTACCGACCGATTTTGATGAAAATGTTTGTGTTGGGTCCTCTAGTGGTACCTAACTTAAGTTCCAAGTTTGAAGTTCGTACGATGTTTCGTTCTTGATATATTCTATCACAAACACACGCGCGCGCGCGGGCACACATACGCACACACACACAGACCAATCGCTAAAAACATGTTTTTTGGGTTCAGGGGGTCTGAAAACGTGTAGATCCAGTAAAAATTCGATTTCAAAAAATCGAGATGAAAACAATACTTTCCTTCCTATATATTCATATAGGCAATAGAAAGTAAAAATTGAAAGAATTTTGGTGGCAATTTTTAAAATTGTAATCTATCATTTTGTTTCGTCCGTCCCAGGCCCAGATGACCCAGATATCAGAAAATACAAGAGATAGCAACAAATAGTTTACAGATTCGTAATCTACACAAAAAGTTAGTTGGCCTGGATTGGGTTCAAAGTTCCGGTTTTGACCGGAAGTCAAGAAATCAGCCGGATTTTGGCAAACAAAAATAGTGTCATTCGACTCCTTTTAAAGAGTAGATACAAAAATCTCTAATGGTTTTTGCCATAAGTTAAAGGTAAGCCTTTTAAAAAATTTCCACCAGCCATGAGAGCGTTTTTTATCGTTAAAGGGATTTTTACTTGTAAGTTTTAAGCCAAAAATTTACTTCCTAAAAAAATTGATGGATGACAAATTGCGCTTTGAAAGTAAGTATCCTGGTTTATTATTACTGCTCCTTTCAGCGGCACGTGTCCTGAAGGAGCTGATAGAAGATGACTTCCAGCACTGTTTCCAACCATAGCAAATTCGCATGGAGCATTGTACGGATAGAGAAGGAGTGTATATTAAAGGTGACAATAAGTGATTATGTATAAAATAAAAATATTTTTTTTTAAACGTCAGTCACGTTATTTAATACCCAAACCTCGTATATATTTTAACACTACTGTATTATGCACATTTGTTAGCACGTTACTGCATTTTGTTTGGCAAATTTCGAAACACTTTTTTTGAAACACAGCATTTCGAAAGGAAAGTGTGGTTTCAACATTTATATTTTCACGCTGTATATTAATTTCATTTTGACATAAAAAGTAATTATTATGATGTATGTGTACTTACAGTACGTAGATAAGGGTCACACTAAGATAAATGCATTCATAAAAGGAAATAAGAAATTTTTAAATTCTAATCCTTATGTATTCTGCTAAAATAATACAGTAGATGACTATGAGATATTAACAATCTTCAAAAGCGATTTTGTTTCTAAACTAATAAAATAAATCTTGTATAGGCTCACGACCCATTTTTATTTTATAATTTTGCTTGACCATCGGCGCCGTGGCTTAGTTGGTTAAAGCGCCTGTCTAGTAAACAGGAGATCGTGAGTTCGAATCTCGCCGGTGCCTAGTGAAATAGATATTTTTTTTTTGGTAAAGATTTCTCTAAATTTTACTCGCAAGCTCATTATTTAAATTTGAGTTTAAAAAAATTTATTCAAAAGTCTAATTAACATTATATTCTCAATATTACATTAATATTTTACTTGTGCCAAATTTTTTTTAGGTATTCAGATAAAGTAAAAAAAAATAAAAATCATTCTGAGGTTGATGATCTTGACTTTGATAAAAATAGGTTTCTGCTGATAAATTTAGTGAAGGCCTTCGAATCATTTTTATTTTATATTTTTTTCTCTATCATCGGCGCCGTGGCTTAGTTGGTTAAAGCGCCTGTCTAGTAAACAGGAGATCGTGAGTTCGAATCTCGCCGGTGCCTTGTGGGATACTTTTTGTTTTTTCTCTATTCGAATTATTATCAAATCTATCAATTAAACTATATATTGTAATTCTTGCATAGTAATTTTCAGTAATAAATAAATCAAAATAATAAAATGATTGGTTTTATCCTAAAACAAATTTAAAACAAGAACTTGTGAAATTTTACTATATTATGATTAAAATTTGGTTTCTTTTTAATTTGAATAATATTCACATCTTCCAATATTTTTAAACTCAAACGTGTAAAAAATTTTACAATAGAACTTCTGCCTAATTACTAATTCAGTTTTCAAAGATGCAAATTCTTTACTCTAAACTGAGGAGCAAACATTGAAATCGTGTTTTGTCACAAAAAATAAAAACCTGAGTTAAACTGCAGCGAACAGATTGAGTATAAATTTGACACTCCACCTGTCTGTTATGGGCAGAATCTGAGAATTTATAAAATTTATAATGCTGTTTTAAGAAAATACTTACTTTTTTGCGGGAATGCTACAAATATCGCCTCGGAATCGGAATCTCGCCGGTGCCTTGTGGTATACTTTTTGTTTTTGTTGTGTTCTACACTTATAGTGAACTCTCGCTAGTTCGTGGTGTCAGTGTGTCATTTCGATTTTATGATGCATGTAAAATTTTCAAATTTCGTAGAACATCACAATTCAAGTGCGGTCATTAGAAAAATAGACTGTTCCATGGGGGTTTGGGTGCTCCTATCAGGTAGACATTCCGACAGGATGTCACGTACACAACCTGTCAACATGGATAGTACCGCCCACCCCCCATAACCCAGTCTATTTTTCAAAATTTTAAAAATTCTACCACAACATTGGCCAACCAATATTTAACGTTAAGGGAAGACTGTACGTTGTACCCTGCCAATGTTAAATTTACTATTTTTAGGTAAATTTTTCACAGGATTGATAAACGATAAGGAAATGAAACTTTACTTACTTATAGATGTCGGGTTTCTCTAGCTATTGACATTTTTTTCAATTTAATCTGTTGAACCATAAAGTTAAAAATAGAATAACGAATAATATAAAATTTTTACAAATGTTTTTTCTATGGTATTTTACATATTAATAATTTTTTCAGAATTTGAGGAAAACATAAAAATGCCAGAATATGTGTATATGCAAGATAAATAACTGGTAAAAATTTCAGCCTGGTAGGTTTAATGGTTTTCGAGAAAAATGCACCTAAATTTTAAAAATTTAAATTTGCGGGAACAGGCGAAAAAACAAAAGGCACAAAAATCAAAAACAAAATGAACAACACAAACAAGTGAATTTACCATTAACAGTTGGTTACAAAGATGAACCAATGGCTGAGAGTAATAAAAACAGTAATGCAGTTATTTTAAAGTAGGCTACTAACATTTCCTTCGCTCTAAAATGATCTGTATAAAATTATGAAAAATATTCGTTCTTGGTGACACGATAATTTTTCTAAGTAAACATCCTAAAAACTTAATTTTTTTCATTAAAATACTATTTTTTTCACGTAATTTAAAGTTTTGTGGTTGAAATATGTCTAAACAATTGAAATACATAAAAAACCGAAAATCGAAATTTTCAGTTAAAACCATCATACAGTCTCACCTTGTTTACTTGTTTACTATATTTTTTTACGCTAAATAAAATTATAGTTTGCTCGTGCCGAATGATTGAGCGGTTACCGAGATAGCAAGGGTTCAGGATATTGTTAGCCCTAATAACCAAAATTTAAGTAAAATTCAAATATGAAATTTCGTACACTTTGTAAGAATATAATTTGCTATGTTGTGTTAAAATTTCAAACTTGTCGGTCTAAAAATTCTCCGGTTACACACCTCTAAACGCATGCAATTCTTTGCGATAGCAAATAAACCCGGGTCTTTTTGTCTTCCAATCTCGGTGTGGCTATGTTCAAACAACATTAAACATATAAGATTATTATAGGTCAACGCAGAATAAAATGAGCTAAATTTTGATGTAAAGTATGTTGAAATCCGACTCGTCGTTTTGGAGAAGCAAGGGTTCAAACTCGGGTGTGTAAATTATGAAGACGGTAGTAGATATTATAAAAAATAGAAATGGTAATCTTAAACCGTGGATTTTAAGAATGAAAACTCCCACATAAATTTGCCGATAAGAATTTAACATGTCAATAAATTATCCACCATAAGGCACCGGCGAGATTCGAACTCACGATCTCCTGTTTACTAGACAGGCGCTTTAACCAACTAAGCCACGGCGCCGATGATGAAACAAAACTGTAAAATAAAAATGTGTTGGAGGCCTTCACTAAATTTTTTGCAAGAGGCAAATTTTTATTTTAATTGTTTTCTCAGAAATATTTTTAATATTTTCTAACATCGTTATTTTAGTATCCTACCTAAACAAAAAATTAGCGCAAGTAAAATATTAATGATATATAAATTATAATTTAATATTAATTAGGTTTTTCGAATAAATGTTTTTGCAACTGAAATTTAGCCAAAATATTGAGCTGAGTATAGATCTGTTGATTTTCATTTAAAGCGGTATACTTAAAATGGATATTTAACAATTTTGCAGAATTCAACAGTTTTTGCTCTTAAATACAGAGTTCTACCAAACGGATTTTAAACAAATTACGTGGTTTTAAACAGAACACTTTCCAGGATTCAGCAAAAATCCGAAAACGGAAATTGGTAAAAGCCGTACAAGATTTTGTAAACTAGATAACAAAATAATGAATTAAATTTTTGATGATACTACTACTCAATGGCCACAACAAGCCGGTAGAGTTTTAAATTACTTGCACTTGATCTGCTAGTTCCACGGCTACAAAAAATAGTTCTGTTTCTTATCATATGGTTAATTAATTACATGAGTGAAACATTTAAGAACAGAAGAGGTAAAGGTGTAAAAGACAATAGTCAGAGTTATCTCCTACGATAGTAATAAATTTTATTAAACAGCCAGACCCAGTGGTGAATGAAGTGAAGGTGTCATTTGCAGGGTCGAAAGTATATGCTTTTAGGAGGCCTTGGCATGATGATAAACATACTTTTCCACTTAGTGAGGAAAGCAATGGCAAACCTTCTGACTCCTGATTCCTTCTTTTACTTAGTAAACCTCTAGAGGTTCAAACCAGCCTTTCAGCAGATGACCTAAACGACAGCTACTCAGGTGGTGACATTGTGAGTTCAGTTTGTTTGAAGGACTGTTATGATGACAGGAATTTTTTGTAGAAAGCATATCTTATTTCATAAAATTTATTATTTAATAATACTGAAACAAAACATTGGGAAATGAATATGTAAGTGTTAATGTAATTGTGAAATTGGTTGTTAAGATTTAGTGTTATTGTGCGAATTAATTCGCAAGGGTCAGTTAGTTGGGTTAAACTGTAGAAGAAGCATGAACAAAAAAAATATATTTCCCATTAGGCACCGGCGAGATTCGAACTCACGATCTCCTGTTTACTAGACAGGCGCTTTAACCAACTAAGCCACGGCGCCGATGATGGAAAAAAATTACAAAATAAAAATGAGTCGGCCTATACCAAATTAATCAGTACAGAGACTTATTTTTTATGTTATCAACCTCCAAGTCATCAATAAATTTTATTAATTCGATATTTTATTCGACCTTAAAAAAATTTTAAAGTGTTAAAATACCGGGTGGTAACAAATGAAATAGACACTTTTGGTATAACCTCTAAAAAATTAAACTTGTGTATTAGAATACAGTAAATGATTTAGAGGGAATTTTTTGAAGTTTATGTTGGTACAACGTTTGAAAATGACACCTTATAAATTACAGTTAGTACAAAGTTTAAATATCGCTGATGGAGTTTTACGTAATTTTTTTTTGAGTTGCAAGATTGCGTTGAAAATGTCGTTATCTTCTTTCATTGCCCAAATTACATTGATGAATGTACGTTTCGCTTTATTGTAAAAGTGAATAGACATAATGTAAGAATATGGGACACAGAAAACCCAAGAGCAAATTTACAACATACCTACACGTGATTATCTATGTGAACGTTTTTGCGCTGTATCTCGTGAAAAGGTTTACGGGCCGTTATTTTTTCACGAAGTGTCTGTAATCGGAGTAATTTATCTGGACATGTTACATGAACGCTAATGCCTCAAATCCAGGAAGATAGACAACTTCATTATTGTACAAGATGAAGCTCCGCCTCACTGGCACTCACAGGTCAGAAATTATCTGGATGAACTCCTTCCTTTACGATGGATTAGCCGTAAAAGCGAGGAAAACATGGTATGCAACCTGGCCACCTCTGTAGTCCAGACTTAACGCCCTGCGACTATTTTCTATGGGGTTATGTAAAAGACAAAGTATTTGTACCACCCCTTCCTGTTGGTCTAGATGATTTGAAGCAACGTAACCCAAATGTTCTTGGTACTGTTGACCGTCATATGCTTGAACGTGTGTGGGAAGAATTCCGATTACTGTGTTGATATCTGCCATGTTACAAACGGAGCACACATTCAAAATTTATGAATAAAAACTTAATAAATTCTTCTATATAACCATGTAAGTAATCATCTTGTTTTGAAAATACATTTTCTATAAACTATCGAAAGTGTCTATTTCACTTTGTAATCACCCGGTACCTATAAAAAATCATGATGCTTAGAAAACTTGGATTTCTTTACCCTGTCAAATTATTCGGTTATTTTTCCTAACCCACACCAAATATTTCAAATTTGAATGCAAATTTGGGAGAGAACAGGCCCATTTTTTGTCTTTTGATATTCAGTCAACTCCCGCTAATCCGCGCTAATGATCGTTAGGTATGGCTCGGATTAATGTAAATTACGGATTAAAAAAACTAGTTACAAGTTTTAAATATAGTAGTAGAGTAGTACAGCTTGATGTTGTTTAGGTGATCAGCCAAAAGGCTGGTTTAAACCTTTAGAGGCTTTACTAAGTAAAAACGAGGAGTGAGGTGGTTTACTATTGCCTTCCTCACTGAGTAAAAACATAAGCTTATCAGCATGCCCGTCCCTCTGAAAAACATCTACTTTCCACCGTGCAAATGACACCTTCAATTCATTCACCTCAGGGTCTGGCTGTATAATGATTCATTACTCTCAAAGGAGATAACTTTGACTAGTGTCTTTTACTCCTCTATCTCTTCTGTTCTTAAATGCTTCAGACGTATAATTGGCTGAACATGTGATAAGAAACAGTACTATTTTTTGCAGCCTTGGAACTAGCAGATCGAGTGCAAATAGTTTAGCACTCCACCTGTCTATTATGAACAGATTTTGTTTTATGCTCTTTAATAATGTAAGTATAAAATATCAAAATAAAGATTCCGACCATAATTGAAGAAAAACAAAAATAAATTCACCCACAAGGCACCGGCGAGATTCGAACTCACGATCTCCTGTTTACTAGACAGGCGCTTTAACCAACTAAGCCACGGCGCCGATGATGGAACATAATTATAAAATAAAAATGAGCAGAAACCTTTACTAAATTTATCAGTATAAACCAGATATTTTTTGAAGGTCACCAATCTTACGCCAACAACTGCTGCAACAAAGATGCATGATGATCAGAAAAGCGCAAGATAATTCTACTCTATGTATTAATTATTTGGTTTCTTTAAATTCTCTCTTACTATTAAATATTTTAAATCCCTCTTAGTTCTAAAACAAAATTCCACTTTCCAGTAACTATAATTTTTTTACTTGTATAGCCTTGAATTGCTTTCAACGAGTAAGGTTGTGTGAGAAGTTAAACGATTTAAGTTTAGTTTGCTGTGAAGCGCAACAAGCTAGTTGCTAGCAGCAAGCAAAATAGCGTAATGGGAACGAATAACTAGCGGCTAGTTTAGTAAACGCGCTAGTATTCACTAGCACGCTAGTAACTTTGAACATGTTTAATGTCACTAGCGCTAGTAGGGGAAAAAAGGTTACGAGATTGACTAGCGCTAGTAAACAAGCTTGGTGTGAACGTTTGGAAACGTTGCTAGTAAGCTGTACTTTATACAGCAATACACAGCACAACTCACGAATGTCTTCAGATCACTAGAACTAATTAACTAGCTCCGTGGCAACCGTCACCTACGCACCCACTAGTAGGGCCTGCTAGTACTAGCAGCTAGTAAACGAGCATCCTGGGAATAGGCCTTTAGTTATGATAACCTGATCTAAATATCTTTAGTGGATTGTTATCGAGAAGGAAACCATAAATTACCTACAAGAATCATGAGTTCTAAACAAAGGGATTCAGAACGCCACTAAATCTTGAGTCAAGTATCATTTTCTCTTCTCTTGTTATTTTGTGCGTACAATATTGCTGCTTCTTTGTAACCCTCTCTTATATGCTCTCTCTCTCTTTCTCCCCATCATCCCCGATCATTTCTCTTCCGTCTCCAATCTTGAGCGTAGTCTGTAAGTTTTAATGATCCTCTGTCACCAACACGTTCCTCCCTTTTGGTTCTGAAAACTCACTATTATTTTTGGGGGAATTGAGCAGAATACTTACTTTTATACTCTTTGGTTCTCATTACCCTGGTCTTATACTAGTCAAACTCGTCAATCTTATATTTTCATCTGTCAATCAAGTTTATTTCCCCTCTTCGTGTGTCACTCAACAGTTATCTCCTAAAAATTGATCTATAGGTATTAATTTTTTGAAATAAAATAAAATTATTTTACTTTTTTACATCTCAGTAATATATTAATTTATATTAATAATTATTATTACGAGTTTATTAGAATTATTGCCCGTAACAGGCAAGCGGAGAGTTAAATTATTTGCACTCGATCTGCTAGTTCCAGGGCTACAGAAAAATAGTTCTGTTTCTTATTACATGGTCAGCCAATTAAATGACTGAAGTATTTAAGAACAGAACAGATGTAGAAATGAAAAGACACTAGTCAGAATTATTTCCTCTGAGAGTAGTGAATTTCATTATACAGCCAGACCCTGGGGTGAATGAAGTGAAAGTGTCATTTGCAGGGTGGAAAGTAGATGTTTTTCAGAGGGTCAGGAATGCTGATAAGCATTCTTTTCCAATCAGAGAGGAAGGTAATAGTAAACCACCTCGCCCCTTGGTTTATTTAGTGAAGTCTCTAGAGGTTCAAACCAGCCCTTAGGCTGACGACCTAAACTACAACAACATTAAAAGTGTAATTTATTATTATAATTATTATATTTTTTATTATAATACGGACAATGGACAGATCATTTATTTAGAATGTCTTAGGTTCTTTGAATGCTTGGCTTTATGAACCGAGGGGTGTAAGAGGAGTGGAGAGACCGAGGAAGAGATGGGCGCTGGAACAGGCTAAATTATAGCCTAATCCAAGATAAATGACGACGATTTTTTATTATCTTTTTACTCATATTTTGTAATTTATTTAAATTTAATATCAAGAGTCAATAATCAATTTAACATCAAGATGGTTTTCCTGACAACAAAACAGAGTTGATATAAATGTTGTACAAAATATGTAAGAAAAATTAAAAATTAAAAATGTAAGATGAGTATATTGTAGATGCATTTTCTAGATTAGCACCTCGATTACTTTCCCAAAAATCTTGAGGAGGAGGTGGAAAGAATTCACATAAATAAAGAGAACTGGAACGAGACCAAGTAGGACGGAAAGTGAGCTCGATAGCTGACTAATGTTGGATAGAGGGAGACCCGCTGTGATACCACGGAAAAAAGGCACAAAAAGTGCGTAGAAAGGAGAATAAAATGAATAAAAGAAAAGTAGCTATAAGAACATAATAACACTGTGTTCCATTAGATTTTTACAATAATTTGGTTTTTCTTATCACTTTTAAAAGGTACAACTGTTTATATGCTTATTAAGAAAAGCCTTTAAAGCATTTTTGTGAGAAATCCTTACGTGATGTACAAAAATTGAGTTAATATTTGAATTCAGCACCCAAAAAAATATACGAATCAGTTATCTAATTGAAAACAATAATTCAAAACTTATAAAAGTCAAAGCGCAGTTATTACGTGTTCAAATCCACCGTTTCTTAACCCAAAGTAGTCTTTAATAACCAAGATACTGATGCAACTTCTCTCCAAACATTCGTTAACATTTCTTCGGTTATGGTTGTCATTGCTTAATCCTGTTTTTTAAGTGGTTCAGGTCGCGAATTTTTTGTGAATAAACAACGCTTTTGATGAACCCCCTCAAGAAAAATCACAAGGTGTCAGGTCTGGACTCCTTGGAGGCCACAGCATAGGTCCTTGCCGGCCTATCCATCGATCTCCAAATTTTTCGTTCAAAGCGTCAGTGACCAATGCACTGAAGTGTGGGGGGCGTCATCTTGTTGGAAATGAAGTTGATGAATGTTTTCGAGTTCATCTAGCTGAGGAAAGCAATAATTGGTTAAATTAAATGTGGCTCCCCCACACTTCAGTGCATTGGTCACGGACGCTTTGAACGAAAAATTTGGAGATCGATGGATAGGCCGGCAAGGACCTGCTGTGGCTTCCTTGGAGTCCAGACCTGAAACCTTGTGATTTTTCTTGAGGGGCTACATCAAAAGCGTTGTTTATACACAAAAATTTCGCGACCTAACCACTTAAAAAACAGGAATTATGAAGCAATGACAACCATAACCGAAGAAATGTTAACGAATGTTTGGAGAGAAGTTGAGTATCATTTGGACATTTGTCGAGCAACTAAGGACGCACATATTGAAATTTATTAATTATGTAAAAAACTGTTTGAGACAACAAAATAGATGAATAAACAACATAAACTAAGTAATTCGGTTTTTCTTTAAACCATGTTCGAAACCGCACCATCTTTTATGATAATCCTGTATTTTGTAAACAAAAACAAAGAAAGCCGCCTCCGTGGAACCAATGGTTAGCGTGCTACGCTGCAAAGCAGAATTCCCGGGTTCGATTCCCGTACAGGGCCTGGAAAATTATTATGAGTTAAAACCCAATATTCCTTCGACCAAAGTAGTCGCTAACAACCAAGAAGTTGTTACGACTTAAAATAAACTAAAAGAAACAATAAAACAAAGAAAAAAATGTTGTTCAACTGTATTATATTTTGTTATCTTGTGTTAATGAAATTGGAAACTGTTTAATAGACAATTTATTAAGTTGACTAATTAATACGATCACTGTAAACTAGTAAGAACTAGTTTGTATTCAAATGTTCCAGTATAATCGTCTGGATACTTGATCAAGATTTTGCATAGTTTTCCGTAACCACTCCAAGCGAATGCCTGGTCTTTTTGCGTTCTTTACAATTGAGGAAGTCCGGGTAAAGTAACCCTCTATCCAATTCATGTGTAACAAAGTTGCTACTAGTGAGTGTTGATAAAACTATCTTCTTTTTTACTTTATATAGTAGTTAGTCTGTTATAGAAGTTGTTTGTAACATATTGAATTCATGAAGGTACAATTTCATTTTTGACGTTCTTGAACATTTTGTAAAGATAACTAGTTTTTCTTATTTTTAAGTAGGCCTACATTAAAACATTTTGCCCGTTCATTATGTCCCCTTGTCATCCAGTAGCATAAATGTACTTTAATAATATGCCACTTATTCATTTAGTGAGATACTGGTCGAAATATAAGTGGAACTGGTCCATTTTACCCTCGATCAATATAATGTCAATCTCAATCATGCATTTCTCAAATTCCAACTTAAATAGTAACACTCTTTATATTATGTTGTTGTTTAGGTCATCAGCCGAAAAGCTGGTTTGAACCTGTAGAAGTTTTACTAAGTAAAACGAAGAGTGAGGTTGTTTACAATTGTCTTCTTCACTGAGTGGAAAAGTACGCTTATCAGCATGCCGGGCCCTCTGAAAAGCACATGTTTCCACTCTGCAAATAATATAGGGTCTGGCTGTATAATGAAATTCATTACTTTCAGAGGAGATAACTCTGATTAGTGTCTTTTACACCTCTACCTCTTCTCTTCTTAAATTATTCAGTCATTTAATTGGCTGATCATGTGATAAGAAACAGAACTATTTATTTTAGCCCGGCAACTAACAGATTGAGTGTAAATAATTTGACACTCCACCTGTCTGTTATGGGCAGCTTTATATTATATACGAGTATACTAATATTATCTGCCCATAACAGACAGGTGGAGTGTCAAATTATTTACACTCAATTTGTTCATTGCAGGCCTAAAATAAATAGTTCTGTTTCTTATCACATGGTCAGCCAATTAAATGACTGAATCATTTAAGACAGAAGAGGTAGAGATGTGAAAGGCACTAGTCACAATTATCTCCTTTAAGAGTTATGAATTTCATTATACAGCCAGACCATGTGATGAATGAAGTGACGGTGTCATTTGCAGAGTGGAAAATATGTGCTTTTCAGAGGGCCCGGCATCCTGATGCATACTTTTCCACTCAGTGAGGAAGGCGATTGTAAACCACCTCACTCCTCGTTTTACTTAGTAAAACCTCTACAGGTTCAAACCAGCCTTTCGGCTGATGACCTTAATGACAACTAATATTATAAAGACAAAGCGTGTTTTTTTGTGCAGGTTAATTTCCAAAACTACAGAACGGATTTTCATGAAATTTTGAGAGCATGTTCGTATTTATATTCACAGCAACATTTTATTTTAAAATTTAAAAAAATGGTAAACCTGAGGGCCCTAATGAAGATTTTCATAAATATGTATGTGTGTGTGCAAATGTGAGTGCGTATTGCTGTTGAAGTAGATAAAGGGGTTTATGTTGGTGAGAGATGTACGCGGGGGAGTTTATCAAAACTGTGTATGTTGTGTGTGTGTGCGCGCGCGCGCGCGCGCGTGTGTGTGTGTGTGTGTGTTTTCGCGCGCGCTCGTACGTACGTTGGAGTATTCAGTCAATCTAGCAGCTACACAGTTTCTGTTAGATATTTATTTTAAAAAATTGATTAGGCCCTAAACATGTTCGCGTGCAAAGCCGCGCGGGGCATGCTAGTTTATACTGCTTTTTGTTCAAATCAGGTGTAGGTCTACACCCAATTTACAATGGGTAAAGAGGCCCGGTGGGTCCACTTTGCCCTCCATTCTTGTAGGAATGGTTTGTACATCTATGACACAAAATATCAGAAAAATCAGATTTTTTTAATTTGACATGTATTGGAACTAAGTACAAAGTATTAGAGTTTATGAGAATGGTGCGTGGAGAATCCTGAAAAATGCTGAGATAGAGATGATACTGCAAAGAAGCAATATCCTCAGGTACATAAAAGCAAGACGAATAAGTTGGTTTGGTCACATCGAAAGAATGTCTGATGAAAGAATGCAAAAGGTAATGCTGAAAGAGAAGTTGGAGGCAGTGTGAAGAAGAGGGAGGCCGAGAGCACGATGGCAGCAGGATGTGGAGAGGGATTTGAGATCGATGGGAGTGAGGGGATGGAGACGGACAGCGAGGGATAGAGGAACTTGGAGGCGAATTGTGGAGGAGGCCAAGGTCCACATCGGGCTGTAGCGCCAGGATAAGTAAGTAAGTAAGTAAGTACAAAGTATTAGAAACTAATTTTTAAAACTTTTTCTGTTTAGAAAGTTATAAAAAGTGCTACCTATTACGAAATATATTACAAAACAAATTAGGGGTCCACATTACCCCCACCTCCTCTACTAACCTTCGTATTCCCTACCGTAAATTTTCACTTAGTTATTGATAGTTCCAAATGTATTCCTTTTTACGTGAAAATAAAGTTTGCCTATTTAACGAAAAACTTGGGTAATTTGTTAACCAGTTTTTTTCAAACTTTACTCTTTAAATTTTATAATTTTATAATTACAATTATAATTACAATTTTATAATCAATTCTAGTAAAGGTAGTTACTTTTATAAGGATTTGAATGCTAGACAGCGGATACCGGTGTACTTTGATGGTTGGGGTTCAATTAACCATACTCTCTCAGGAATAGTCGGCCTGAGTCTGTACAAGACTACACCTCATTTACACGTCATACATGTCATCCTCATCTCATTGGGTCATGGGGTTGCTTATTGTTCAGAATTGAACAGATTGCAACGTACACATATTAGGAATCAACAAAAAAATTTTATACTTCCTAAAAATTTATATTAAGCATTCAAGAAGAAAAATTTTCGTACTCTTCAAGATTCGTGTTATACAAAGCTGCTGGTAAAAATTGAACAAAGACAAAAAAATTAATCACTAGGCACCGGCGAGATTCGAACTCACGATCTCCTGTTTACTAGACAGGCGCTTTAACCAACTAAGCCACGGCGCCGATGACTAAACAAAGCAATAAAATAAAAATGAGTCGAAGGCCTTCATTAAATTTATCAGCAAAACCAATTTTATCTACACTGAGGTCATTAACCTCAGAATCATCTTTTATATATTTTTACTTTATTATTTTGTTCCACTTTTTTAGTAGAACACCTGCGTAAACAAAAAATTAACGTAAGTTAAATATTTATGAAGTAATTAAAATTTATTAATTATTATGCTTCTTGACTAAAATGTTTTTCTTATAAATAAAATTATAATGTATAATGTATTATATGTATAATGTATCAGTACGTATAAAAACTGGGTTAACATTTAGAGGAACTATTACCAAAAAAAATCTATTCCTCGAGGCACCGGCGAGATTCGAACTCACGATCTCCTGTTTACTAGACAGGCGCTTTAACCAACTAAGCCACGGCGCCGATATTAGAAAAGAAGATTAAATTTAAAATTGTGGAATTGGGCCAATTTTATTTTTATGTAATAATTATTATAAAATTTTAACGCTGCAGTAAATTAAAGTCTCTTCTTTCCTGCATTGATTCGTTTGACATTAATTGTTTTATTCAAAAATTTATCGGGGATATAGCAATTTACGCATAAAAAGTACCCAATTTTTAAACGTCTATTAATTACTTCATCCGCGCTTTACATGGAAATTCTGGATTTAAGTATGTTTAACATCACAGTTTTCGGGTCTTTTCTGCTATCCCCCCAGCATAATTTTTTATATTTTGTGAATATTTTATATGCAACCTTACAGTATTTTTAACGATAAAACCGGGAAATTTTTTTTTTTTAAATCCTACACCAATATTCAAGTTAAGGTAAATATAGGTAGGGCAAATAGATTGCTTGTTCTCAATATTGTTACTGTATATAATAATGAAATATAAACTTAATGAGTACGTGACATCATTAAATAAATTAACCATTAAATTAAATTAACATAATTAAATTAAATATTATTAAATAATTTAATAATTTTGTTAATAAAATAGTAACTTGTCAATAATTGTCAAGGTTAACTTGAAAAAGGAAACAAAATTAACGTTAACTTGAAAAATATTGATATATAATTTTTTTAAATATTTTCCCCGTTTTTACCGTGAAAAATACTGTACGAAATATCTACAAAATTTGAAAAATTATGCTGGGGGGGGGGATAACAGAAAAGATTAGATCGTTTTATAGAGTTACATACTAAACTAAAACCACTCTTTCAACCAAAAAAAAAACTCTCGTCCGAGTATTTTTACGATGTATTCAAATTTTTTCGTAACACGTCTTGCATACAACTCAATACTACAAAATCGCCCCGGCAAATGGGATACGTACGCTAACGCCGTGTCCTAGCTGCATTTAGGCGTTACGGTGCGTCCAATTCCTTGCGGACAAGTACGGGGACCGTAATTATGTCTTAACTGCGTA
This sequence comes from Catonia carolina, assembly GCA_035578175.1. Classification (NCBI taxonomy): domain Eukaryota; kingdom Metazoa; phylum Arthropoda; class Insecta; order Hemiptera; family Achilidae; genus Catonia; species Catonia carolina. The sequence goes on along the minus strand of JAQMRL010000010.1, from coordinate 26,256,885 downwards.
CAATAATAACTGCGTGCGAAAATTATTCAGTTCTAAAAAATCTCTCCATCTGGAACAATGGCCTCAAGTTCGTCTTGCACCATTTTGTTAATGGAAAATAGTTATTGCAGTTATTGTTATCTCTTGTAGTTTCTGACTTTGATTTATTTACTTCCGGTTTTGGGCCACTTCCGGTCAAAACTGAAATTTCAAACCCAATCCAGGCGTACAAGTGATGGTGTCCTAAATTAGTCCGTGGTGCGTGCGATGCGGGCGTGCGAATCGCACGCACCACGGACTAACTTAAAACACCATTACTTGTACCTATATGTGAGGTGAAAAGCGAAAAGGGACCTCTTGTCGGAAGAAAAATGAGTTGTTAAGGTCGATGCACCGATATTTGAGGTTTTTCTTGTAGATTTTTATAATTTTTTTTGTCCGATTATATTTTAAATATAATTACTTCGCAATAAAAAGAATATCTATTTAGAAAGATCAAGATATTTGGTAAAGAAAAATGGTGAGACCTTCTATAGGTATTCTGAGCCCGAATCTGATCAACCGAACTCAGTTGCAGAACTGCTGAAGACCCTTTAGCAGTGTCAAACATCAAAATTTCTAAACACAATTAGTGTAATTTGTTCTTAAATACGTATGTAAAATTTAGAAAAAGTGATGTAAAAGTTTCAAAGCATTCAACAGTAATTTTTTCATCAAAAACTTTTACGCTGCTCTAATTTACACAATTTTGAGAGTAAATTCTGAATTTTGCATCAAATTGGTTAGAATTCAATGGCAAATTTTAAAATGGTAACAGCTCAGGATAAAACATTATGTTTTATTCTGAACGACTAACGCATTGAAAGCACCTCAACGCCCAGATCCAGCTAGGACACGGCCGACTGTACCGATTTGTGAAGCGTGTAAGAGAAAGAGATAATGTTAAGGATTATGGTAATTCTTTCTATGTTATCGATAGAAGATTAAACGAACAGGCGAGGCGGACTGCAGTTTTTGTTTTATAGGTTGTCAGATGTAGTCTGTCATTCACACGTGTTGAATGTTGACTGCCCTTTTTCAAACGATTTGCTACTCACAGGTGTTCTATGGTGTAGATGTCAAATAATTGAAACGGACATTCTTTTTTAACACCCTTGAAAATTGTTTTCCCTTTTAGAAAGAAAAGACCGACCGCCTCATGCTTTCCCCTCCTCTAGATCACACCGCCAAATGTTCTATCACCTCTCACTTCGGTTTGACATCATTGTCAAAAATAAATTATCAATTTGTTAAAGGAAAATGGAATTTTAAAAAACCAGAATAATATTGACAGAATAATTTTCTTAGTGTCGTATACACATTAATTAATTATGACATTTTTTATCACATGATTTATAAGTGTTTAAAAAACTATAAATTCATGCTTGTTAACAGTTTATTCTATTAAACCTTTCCCTACTTCTAGAGAGATTAATTGAGTTCAAAAATTTTCTTTCAACGTTTCTAAAAACGTTCATTAATCTTTCTTTTATAATTTCTATGAATTGGCTGACAATGGACCCTGATACTCACCATATCTATCAAGTAAGCTACTTACTGAGATATTGAGGATATATTAAAAATTCTATGAATTATTTTTAGTATTAAAATGTTATTTTCTTAAAACAAAAGAAACGAGTGAGCGGGATATCAGGACCCGAACAAATCCGGGAAGAACTGCTCTTCAATTTTTTTTCTTTTTTTCTTTTGATTTAAAGTTTGACTGTTCTGCAATTACTTCTAATGCAGACGGTGAAGGATGAAATGATTTTTTGTAACGTATGAAAATATGCCGTGCCTGAATTGGATTAAAACCCAAGACCGCATGATGAGAGGCGAGCATGTTACCAACTACGCCAATGCGGCCGGCTCTTCAAAGACTCTTCAAATGATCTGATCTGTTGTATAGGTCATCAGTCGAAAGGCTGATTTGAACCTGTAGAGGTTTTACTAAGTAAAACGAGGAGTGAGGTGGTATACCATGCCTTACTCACTGAGTGGAAAAGTACGCTTATCAGCATGCCGGGCCCTCTGAAAAGCATAGGCTATATTTTCCACTCTGCAAATGACACCTTCACTTCATTCACCACAGGGTCTGGCTGTATAATGAAATTCATTACTTTCAGTAGAGATAACTGAATAGTATCACCTCTACTTTTACACCTCTACTTTTTCTGTTCTTAAATGATTCAGTCATTTAATTGGCTGGCCATTTGATAAGAAACAGAACTTTTTATTTTAGCCCTGCAACTAACAGATTGAGTGTAAATAATTTGACACTCCACCTGTCTGTTATGGGCAGCCAATCTGATCTAGCAAAATCCGAATGGAAGAATAGGTTAGTGACCACATCTAGCTACATTCGAGCCAAAAACTCCAGATTTTGCTGAGTGTTAGTTAATCGAATAAAGGCCAGGAATAAACAAAGGCTGGAGGCCTTAGATATGGACTGTTTAAAAAATCATGTAGGATCTCCGGAGTTGAGCACGTGAGAAATGAAGACATAAAGCACCGGACCGGTTATCAGTATACCATTTTATTTTGTCATCAGTCTCTCGACTGGTTTAATGCAGTTCTCCAAGCTATTCTATGTTGCGCAAGTCGTTTCATATCTACATACCTGCAGCACTACATAATTTAAAAATCTTTATCTTTCTGATGTGGTCCCCTATAATAGTCCTTACCCGGAGATCCCAGCGGAAGACTTGTTTTACCGGAGAGGATACCTTCGTAATTTTTTTCATATTTTGAAGTTCTCGAAACTCTTGAAGACCTGCATATACTAAGTAACCTAACCAGAATCGTACATGAGGGAATGAATACATTCCACCGCCGCTGAGACAGTTGGAATGGTACGGAAATTTGTTTTTTTTGTTTTGTTTTACGTCTGACTGTTTTGTAATTGCTGCTAATGCTAATGCTGCTAAAAGACGGTGATAAGGATGATACATGAAGATGGATTTAAAAATGCCAGACCTGACCGGGAATCGAACCCGGGTCCCTGGCGTAGAAGCCAGTTGCGCTAGTCATTACGGACCAGCCATAATGGTTTCAGAATGGTACGGTTTTATTCAAAGAATGGCAACAGGCAGATGGCCCCAAAGAGCATTCTTTTCCGTCCCAAAAATAGAAGAGATCGCCCTGGTAAAAAAATGGATACAGTTACATTTTATAATGCTAGCAGCATTATCATTTTTAAAATTTTCAGAATTTGTAATGTGTCTAAAATATGTTCTAGTCTAAGTCTAATTTTTCCATTTTGAGTTTTCAGTCTATCTATCAAGCAAAATCATTGCAAAAAACCCACTTTCAATTTTTTTAAAATTAGATAATTTTCTGGTTGCAGTTTTTAAAAAGGCTTTTTTTTAAGAGGAACCAAATGACACCATTTTTTTATTTTCAAATACCGACTTTGATGTCTTGACTTCCGGTTTTGGAATCCACTTCCGATCGAATCTGGAACTTCAAACCTAATTCAGACCCACTAACTTTTTGTGTAGATTATGAATTATAAAACCGTTTGTTGCTATCTCTTGTAGTTTCTGACTTTGATTTCTTAACTTCCGATTTTGGGCAACGTTCGGTCAAAACCGGAACTTCAAATCTAATTTAAACCTACTAACTTGTTGTGTACATTACGAATCCAAAAACTGTTTGCTTTTTATTCATAATATTGTAAAATTTTACAAGCTTTTTTTGAATTTGTTTTAGAATAAAACCAATCGTTTTATAATTTTGATTTATTTGTTATTTTGAATTACTATGCAAGAAATACAATACAGTTTCACTGATAGATTTGATAATAATTCAAATAGAGAAAAAACAAAAAGTATCCCCACAAGGCACCGGCGAGATTCGAACTCACGATCTCCTGTTTACTAGACAGGCGCTTTAACCAACTAAGCCACGGCGCCGATATTGTTTAAAAGAAGATAAAATACTGTAGAATTGGAGGGTTGTGCCAATGTACTGTTATCGTCCGTATTTCAGAGTTACTGCGATAAATTTAAACCAGAGATACTTTTGTTTCTTTATGAGCTACGACAATGTGCCCACAATTTTTTTTTATAAAATTCATACAGATATGATCACATTCTAATTTTTACCGGAATAAAAATAAATTTATTTTTAACTTGACTTTATCTCCCATAAATCAAACATTAATTTTATACTGTATTCTCTATTCATAGTTTTCTTATCGTTTAAGTAAAATTTTCTCAACTATTTATTTTACCTTCGTTAATTTACGGGTTTTTTTTAATATGTAGATACCTTTAATGATTTTTTTATATTTATTTGTTATTATTTCTAGTTCCGTCATAATTGTTGTTAGATTATCAGCCCGAGAGGCTGGTTTCAACCTCTAGAGGCTTGACTAAGTGAAATGAGGAGTAAGGTGGTTTACCATTGTCTTCCTCACTGAGTGGAAAAGTATGCTCATCAGCACGCCAAAAGCATTCAATTTCCATCCTGCAAATGACACCTTCACTTCATTCACCAAAGGGTCTGGTTGTATTATCAAATTCATTAATCTCAGATGAAATAACTCTTAACTACTGTATTTTACACCTCAACCTCTTCTGTTCTTAAATGTTTTAGTCGTATAATTGGCTGATCATGTGATAAGAAACAGAACTATTTTTTTTGTAGCCCTGGAATTAGCAGACCGAGTGCAAATTGGGTAAATTGGGTTATTACTATGAAAAATAAATCAGTCATTTCAGAAACTAACTTAGGATTAACAAAATGTAAACACACAATCCCTACAAAAATCATGTAGGATAAGTCTGGATTTTCTTAAGTTATATTAAGAAAATACTTATCCTTAAATATATAAAGTGCTTCGCTCTAATTAAAAAATGAAAGAGGATGATCTTTTGAAGGTTAAGCTTTACTTTCTAGTGGAAGAGGCTATACAAAGTTCCTATGCAAAAATCTTTACAAGGAACATAACTATTGTTTGTGACAATGACGAATAACGTGAATAGTCCTGGAAACAAACTTTTTTTCCTAAAGTTAAGATTTTCAATTTGTATCATTATAAAAAGCTAATTAAGTCACTAATGTGAACTATTGCCCACAATGGGCAGGTGGAGTGTTAAATTAATTGCACTCATTTTGTTGGTTCCAGGGCTACAAAAAATAGTTCTGTTTCTTATCACATAGTCAGCCAATTATATGACTGAACTATTTAAGAACAGAAGAAGTAGAGGTGTAAAAGACACTACTCAGAGTTATCTCCTCTGAGAGTAATGACTTTCATTATACAGCCAGATCCTGTGGTGAATAAAGTGAAGGTGTCATTTGCAGGGCGGAAAGTGGATGCTTTTCGGAGGGCCTGGCATGCTGATAACCTGCTTTTCCACTTAGTGAGGAAGACATGTGTAAACCACTTCACTCCTAGATTTACTTAATAAAGCCTCCAGAGGTTCGTACCAGCCTTTCGGCTGTTGACCTAAACAACAACAATGTGAACTAGTGAAATAAATAAATAAATAAATGTACGACACAAAAATAAATGTAACAATGCATTTTACAGAAAACAACGTAAGTTAAAATTTTACTCCAATTTATTTCAGAAATACTTTTAGTCTAAATTTTCAATATAGCAAGTGGCTTATCTTTTAAAAGCCAAAAGTGTACAGTTTATATTAAAGAGGATAGTTCTCTGAACAAATGATATTTTTTTAATATTGATTTTTATTGAAACGTAGTAAATTATACGTTTTTTAATTTTTCTGAAAGTTAGTTTTTTTGACTTATGGGCTTTCTGAAATGACCGATTCATACTCAGCTCTATTAGGAGTTCTATTAGGTTGTAAATGAGTACAGTTCTATAAACCGAATTATCGGTTATCCGACCACGCCTGGGTCCCATCCAAGTCGAATAAGGGGAGAATGCACTTTGTATCCCGCCAATGTTAAATTTGCTATTTTTAGGTACATTTTTCATAGGATTGGTAAAAGATAGGGAAATGAAACTTTAGTCACTATAGATGTCGGGTTTCTTCTCAAGCTACTTACATTTTTTGAATTTAATCTTTGAACCATATCATTTTTTTTTAAATTACGAATAACAAAATTTTTAGAAATTGTTTTCTACGTGTTTTGCGTATTACTAATTTTTGGAGCACCTGAGGAAGTCATAAAAATGTCGGTATATGTGGCTATACAAGATAATTAACTGTTAAAAATTTCAGCTTGGTAGGTTTATTGGATTCTGAGAAAAATGTAACATAATGTTAGAAATCTAAATTTACGGGAAAAGGTAAGAAACAAGAAGGCACAAATCAAAAACAATATGTTCACAAACAAGTAAATTTCTCATTAACAGTTGTTTAGAAAGCTGAACCAACAGCTGAGAATATTAAAAACCGTGATGCAGATATTTTAAAACTAAAATTCTCTTTGCACTAAAACGAGAAGAATAAAATTACGAAAAATATTCGTTCTTCGTAACATGATAATAATTTTCTGTGTAAACCTGATAAAAACTTCATTTTTTCATAAACAAATAGTTTTTTGACGTAATTTAATGTTTTCTGGTCGATCTAGGCCTAGACTATTGAAAAACATAAAAAACCAAAAATCGAAATTTTGAGTTAAAACCATCGTGCAATCTCTCCTTAACAAATTCAGTGCTAGAGACTCGCCTAGCGGGTCATGGGTACGTGTTACCGCCAGCCTGCCGTCTCACCTAGCGGGTTCTGTTTTATCATTTTAAGGAATTCCGGAGGGACACCGTCTGTCGGATATCAGTTTGTTGCTATTATATAGCCCTCAGAACGGTTTGTTCTTTGCAACCATGCTGTTCGTTTTTGAATTTTCGTTACACGATCTTCTACCCTCATATAGTATCCTCGTTCAGTATGTTTAGCGGGTTTTCAGGGTACAGTTGAAGACGTGAATTTAATATTCTGCAGGTATCGATTTAAAACAGCTTATTTACTTTGGATTTACTTTAAAAATACATTATTTGTGTTTTAAAATTATATAAGCAATTACGCATAAATTGTAACAGTAAATGGAAAAAGTCAAACAAGAAATAAATTTATAAAAACAGGCGAAAATAATACTAAAAAACATTAAATTGTTTATTTTTATGGTATTAGCAAACATAAGTCCATGTCCTAAGGTCGCAAATAAAATAACTCTATAAAACCATTATTAACATAATTTGTAGGCCCTATACCGGGTGATTCAAAACTACACGGCCATTTCATTTAAAATCAACAGTGATTTAACAGCTGATCATTATCAGCTGTTACTCCCAACCTAAATATTAGTTATATTTTATGCAGTTAAGAATGTGCGTTTTATGTGCGTCTGTTTTGATTTTAAATAAAGCGATATTTCAATATCTATTATTCATTTTTTTCCTGTGTAATTCACATGAATCTTTTCAGAATTAAATTTTCTACAAATTTATTTAAGAAAAATAAACCTTTATTTACCATTTATGGAAGTAATCTTACGTTAAACACAAAAATGTGTTATTTCTTTGCACCAATTCTTGTGTTTTATGTAAGATATCTCTGAAAGTATTGCATTTACAGCTCTGGAACCAATTTTATTTAATTTTTCAGATTAAAAAACATACGAAACAATCGTATTTGTATCTTTGTAACTACGTTTAACATTTTTATACGGCCTTACTTCACCGAGGGTACAGAGTTCTAGGTGAAATTTTTCGCTAGCCGTAACTCGCTAACTAAGCGTTTTCAGGCATATGTTTATATGAACTTTTTTTTCTTATTTTTAGCTATAGAATGAGATCCCAAGAGATTGCCGTGTAGTTTTGAATCACCCGGTATAAAGCAAGCGGAGAACACGCTGCACGAGTAAAATCAGCCCGACAGGAGAGATATCTCATAATTGCTCAGCATTGAATGTGTTAAAGAGATAGGTTCAATGAGTTATTAATTTATGGATACTTTTTAATTCGAACGTTTGTAACACGTAAAGAATCTTTGAAACTCCTGTATGAATGCAGTTAGCACAGGGGTTTCCGCGTAAACACTACACAGGGAAGAACAGCCAGTAGTAGAACGGCGCATTATGTACACACCGCCCAATGGTGATTGCTACACTTGCGGCAAGTCACCATAGCAACGGCACACTCTACCATCTGTTTTTTTACCCAACAGGAGATCTGATATGTTTGTTCAACGATTTGGTACCAATTATCTAACCCCTCCACACTTACTGAGGCACCCGAATCTCATTCTTCTTCTTCTTCTTCTTTTACTCTATCATACCAAACCCGCTTCAGGCGCATTCTCCCCGTCAATTACCACTCATTCTTTTTTTTCACCTTCGTTAAAATGAAGGTAGAGAAGCTGATAAAAACCAGGAAAGGAAGCACTGGTAATATAAATTTACAATTAAAACTAATACTTGTAAACTTTATTATAACTGACTGCAGTAGTAAAAATTATACTTATTCCAGATCCATATTCAGGTAGGCTATACAGATGTCGGAAAGATCTAACCATGTACTAATTGTTCCCAAATACTTTTAGAAAATTTTACTTTTTAAGAAATGAACAATTTTGTACATCCATTTATTTATTTATTTCCCAATTACTTTACAAATATCATTAAAAAACAAAAAAGTTACTTTCCTTAATTACAACTTAAAAATTAAATTTATGTTAACTTTTTGTGAGAAAATTTATGTACCCAAATATGTTTTTTTATTCTCATTGGTAGGGGAAAGTGGGGGAATGCCGCCACCTTAACAAAAAGTTGAGGTCTTTTCCATTTTTTGTATGCCACTATCAAATCCGAATTCCGTGAAGGGTTACACAATTCTCCCACTCCTGCGTGCCAATCTGACAAGCAACATTCCTGCTCATGTCAACTACTCCGATTTCACAGTTAATTACTACAAAGTCTGCATAGTCAGTCTACTATGAATTGTGTAGTTACTTAATAATATTCGGACGAAGGATGATGTCGCAGAGTTCCTCTAGGGAAAGGAGTTATTGCATAATCCCGGAAGATGTGACAACAAAAAAAGTCTGTGTGAAACACTCAAACTTTCTCTTTCCAATTTAAATAATTAAAAAATATAATGTTAATAGTAATGTAATAATAATTTAATGTAAATAATTGGAATGTTAAAGTAAACTATAAATAAAATATATAAAATAATAAAAAAACTCAAAATAAAACAATCTTTTATTTTTAACTGCCGCATTGGCGCAGTTGGTAACGTGCTCGCCTCTCATCATGCGGTCCTGGGTTCGAATCCCACTCAGGCATGGCATATTTTCATACGTTACAAAAATTCTTTCATCCTCATTACACACAGTTACACCCCAACGTCGTCGCTAATGACATTGCAGTTGATGCGACGTTAAATAAAACAAAAAAAAAACAGTCTTAATAAGAAATAAAACCACAGAACGTGTAAAATAGTATTTTTTACTATAAACAGGGACTGGGAAGGACGTATGTACACGTACGTTTGTCTGTCTCAGTTTGAGTTTCAGTAAGGCTGAGGGAGTGGTAGAAATGAACACTTGTGCAACCCTTCAGGGAATTTGGATTTGATAGTGGCATACACAAAACGGAAAAGACCCAAAAGTTGCAATAAATGTACTTTCGACAAAATTTAAAACTCGGAAAATGTTCAACAAGGATAATATTGATAAGTTGTTTTACTAGAAAATGTTCAATACTCTCTCTCATGCAAACCATATTTTTTACTTTCTCATCCTATAAGAATATATTATATACTCGCAGGAAGGGAAGTATTGTTTTCATGTCGATTTTTTGAAATCTTGAAATTTTGAGTTTTAACCGGATCTACACGTTTTCAGACCCCTGAACCCAAAAAACATGTTTTTAGCGATTGGTCTGTGTGTGTGAACAAAATATCTCAAGGCGGAACATCGTACGAATGTCATAGACTACTAATAACAAGGTGCACCGGTAACAAGTCAGAGAAATTTATTATTGAAAAGTTTGAACTTTTAGATGTTACCAGGTTTAGCAGAGCTAAAAACTTGAATTTTATGATCCCAAATAGGTTTAATTAAAGAACCAAATATGGTCTCGACATCCTCCAACGAAACTTCACCACATCAGAAAACACATCTTCACAGTCTGCCAAACTACACAATCCACACGAACACTATTCAAAATTAACAACATTTCAGCACTTAATTTAGTAGACAAAGTAGCGGTTCAAAATACAATAAATTTTTTAAATTTCACAAAATTTCAGATTTGATATAATTGTAAAATCGCATATTTAATTTTTCATTGTGTCATTCTATTTTCTATTTTCTGTTGTCTAAATTTTAATTGAACCTAACTAATTTTTCATTATGTTTTTATATACGACCTTATTGTGTTTGTTTGTCTTCTTTGGACATTTTATACTACATGTAGGCCTATTACCTACATGTAACGTGGTCGCTAATGACCTCGTAGTCGATACGACCTTAAATAAATAAATAAATAAAATAAATAAAGATTTGAATAGTAACAATTTTGTACGTAGAGGTAGCCTTGATCGTTTGTCAATTAGTAGGCTATTACTTTTTTTTTCTTTTTTTTCATAAATTCTTTTACAATTATTTCCATAGACATTCTTTCAAAAAGCTATAAAGCATTTACAACAATTTGCAATGTACGAAATGGAGAATGTACGAAATTGACCTACCCAACTATAGCTAAAAGCCATGTTCTAGGGTAGGTGTTTAAGGGTAAATAAATTAAATTAAATTAATTAAAGTTATTTATTTTTTATGTAGACTATTTATTTATGTCACATCAGGTCTCTATTCCACTATCTTCGCAGAAGCTTTGGTGGATTTCGTTAGTATTTTCTGTTAATCTGTTGTAGAAAAGCACAATTTTGGTGATTATGACAATTATGTCTGCCCATAAAGACAGGTGGAGTGTCAAATTATTTACATTCAATCTGTTAGTTGCAGGGCTAAAAATAGTTCTGTTTCTTATCACATGGTCAGCCAAATAAATGACTGAATCATTTAAGAACAGAAGAGGTAGAGGTGTAAAAGAAACTAATCAGAGTTATCTCCTCTGAAAGTAATTAATTTCATTACACAGCCAGACCCTGTGGTGAATGTAGTAAAAGTGTCATTTGCAGAGTGGAAAATATGTGCTTTTCAGAGGGCCTGGCATGCTGATAAGCGTATTTTTCCAATCAGTGAGGAAGGCAATGGTAAACCACCTCACTCCTCGTTTTACTTAGTAAAGCCTCTAGAGGTTCAAACCAGCCTTTCGGCTGATGACCTAAACAACAACACAATTATATCACAATTTTGTGATTAAGCTTTATTAAACAGACCGATTAGTTTATTGCCAGTATTATTATGTTTTTGAAAAGCTTTTTTTAAAAAGACTGCAACCAGTTTGACTGAATGTAAATTTGTACCAGACCAGTTTTCGGAAGGGTCATTCAACAACTGAACAAATACATAGAGTAGTAAAAGTGGTTACAGACAGTTTGAAGGAAGAAATGTATTGTTCTCCTGGTTTTTATAAATTGGACAGATTTATTTATTTTGAGTCCAGGGTAAATAAAAAACTTTTAGAAAAATGTAGTAGAGATACTTCATTTAGTCAGTTGTTTGTCTAGATCATGTAGTAGTACACATATTCACCACCAGATACCGGTAAACACTAGAAGTTCTTTTCGTTGGTACCGATTTTGTAGTAAGGTTACATAAATTTTAATAATATTAATAATTTTATGGAAGCAATCGCGAATTTATCTATCTATACCGCGCGCTTATAAATATTATGGTTTTATTTAATTTATATTGAAGATTAAAGAGGTGCACATAAATGAGTTTTCCGGAAGTTTTGTAGTCCGGCAGGTGCGTTGGGAATGTAAAATACAAATTATCAGATATACCATAATTTGATTGACAATTTTTTTGTTTGTGAGAACTCAACTTAAAAAAAACTTAGCTTTTAAAACACTGAAAACTTTTTTCTCTATTTTTCCATCTAACATATTTTAACAGAACATGAGTGATTTTCAATATATTTTCAATATTGTTTTTTTTATTTTGAGTAAATCCTCTGAAAAAGAATTTGGATATTCGACATTCTTGTTATGTGAAAGTAATTTAATTATCATTAAGTACACAACATTAATACCACCAGATGATTTAGCTACGGTCGTCGAATGAAGAAAAAAATTCATATTTCGTCTATTAAAAGTATAATTAAACTAATTTAAATTTTCTTAAGATTTTTAACTTTTGATCAAAAAAATATAGGTTAATGTGATGCCAAAAAACAAAGAGTACAACGAGGCACCGGCGAGATTCGAACTCGCGATCTCCTGTTTACTAGACAGGCGCTTTAACCAACTAAGCCACGGCGCCGACGTCTGTGGTGGTTGAAAATTACCGTACATAAATCCCCCACTACCTACTGATTAATAAGATTTTTTCAGAATTGTTTTAAAAGATATTTACAGTTTTTATTATTTTTATAACGTTAATTAATAAAACGTAAAAATTAAAATTAAATAAAATCTTTCTTCGTAATTTTAAAAATCAAACTGAGTAAAAAAATATGTGACCCCGACGTGATTTGAACACGCAACCTTCTGATCTGGAGTCAGACGCGCTACCGTTGCGCCACGAGGTCTTGTTTGATGCCGATCAAAATTTACACATATCAACAATCTTCTATTCTAAAATTATATTTTCTAGTAAAAAAGTTTATGTATTTCAAATACAGTAATTGCAAACGTACGTTACGATTGTAGAAGGATATATTATGTCATTTGAATGTTATACTCCACAAATAATACATTAAAAACTAAAGAATTTACATATCAAAATCAATTGTCTATTTTGTACACAGGCCTATTGCCTATAGTGAGTGGGTAGGCGATTTAACTTCCAGGAAGGTCTTGGATGTTCCCAGGGGTTTGTAAAGTATACAATTTTTTAAATACATTTGGTTCAATTTTAATTAAACTATGAAAAATGCGTATTATGTCGGTTCAGTTGTGCTGCATTATCCGTTACGATGTTCAAGCAGTACTCTTGTGATTCAGTACGTTGAATCAAAATCTTCGACTTTTCACCATATTTGGTTAATATTTTGTAATAAAATAAAATACTCAGTAAGCCTATCTGCATTTGGATGCAAACTGAATCCATTGGTTTTGTTAACATTTTATTTTTTTATCGATCGTTAAAACGGTGATCGTGAAGAAAAATAAAAAAACAAACGTAGTAGGCCGGAACCATTCATCACGAGTTTTGACAGTCAGTAAATCAATAAATTCAAGGATAAGGAATTCTGTTGGTGTAGTCCAATTACTTTGATATTAAACTAACGGTTTACTAACAATTTCAAGTAAGTCAGTAACTGAAAGAAAGTTTTATTTTATGCAAAATATCATTCTATTATTATTTATAAAGATTGACACATAGCCCACACATCTAAGTTACGAATTCTTCAATCGTGGCACCAACGCCCGGCTAGCTCAGTCGGTAGAGCATGAGACTCTTAATCTCAGGGTCGTGGGTTCGAGCCCCACGTTGGGCGACTTAATTTTTTACATTTTAAAGTATAAATTCGAGGAAATCTAGTAAAGCGTTTTCAATCTAATAAATGTGTTTTCCTTTACCTTTTTTATCGCAATTTTTATTTTAACCCAATTCTGTCACCGTCTTTTGCTGGATTTCAGCACGGACATCCTTTTGTAGCTACGTACACCAGTTTGTCAATTGGTCATTCCTACCCTTTGAGCTATTACTATCCCTTGACGTAGTCGTTTTTATGAACAAACATAAAAAAGAAAACGCACTGTCTTGCTAACTTAATAGTTTCTATGATATATCAAGAGTAAATAGAAACGCTTAGAACGGAAGAACAATAAAGTGTGAAATTATGTCGGCAAGATACATTACAGGAAAAAAATTGAAAATCACAGAAAGCATAGAAGTAGCCGGTAGCTACATAAAAAACCTAAAGGAAAATAATGAACCAGTTTTTCCAGCAAGTGTTCAAGTTTTCATTCTTACATCCCCTCCAGCTACACTTTCTACGTTAGTCATGGGTAGGCCTGCTACAACTTATTGTTAATTTATCAGGCAAATAGTTTTAAATAATTTTTTTATAAATTATAATGATTTAAACATCTTTCTTTGCTTTTTCTGTATTTTTATCGTAGTTTTCCTTAAAAACTCCAAGCGAATGGCCGTCGGTCGGTCTCCTTTTACTTTCTTTACAATAGTATTACGTTCCCATTTCCTACATCATTCTGTATATTTAATGTATATTAGATACAACGAAGTTTATTAATTTTATGTAATTTTAATTATTTATTTCTTCCAATACATATTTTTAGTGCCACATTCTTGACTTGTTCGGACATGACTAATCCCTCAAAAATTAATTTTCTTCTGCTCCTCTTCAGTCTAGATGGAGTTCATACACAGTTCCTGCACTCATCGGCTTAAAGATCACCCCCTGTCTCTTCGACCAATTTTTGTTCGTTTTAATTTTACAATTGACTGTTAACGGGCATTATAACAAATGCAGATGGTGAAAGATTTTTGTGTTCTTTTTATTGTCTGTTTTTCAATTACAGCTGCTAATGCAGACGATGAAAAGGATGACAGATGAAAAATGTCAGACCTGATTGGGGAAATCAAAAATTGACCAGATGGAGGATAAAATTGGTAATGAAAAATTCCCTGATCAGAAATCAATCCCATTAGGGCTGTACTGATGTATATTGCCCATAGTTTTCCTGCAATATTTTTACTTTCTCCTGCCCTATATGAATATATAGAGAAGGACCAATTTTATTTGATTTTCAGCTCATTTTGCATAAAAATTATTCAATTAATAACCTTAATTAACGCCCTGCAAATTTCTGTAAGAGTTTATTTCATAGGGGGGGCTGGAATCCAGGTGAAATCTTTTGCAAGTCATAACTCAATAAGAAAGTGATTCTGGACCAATGTTTATTGTGAACTGTAGTTCTTATTTTAGCTGTATAATCAGTTCCTGAAGTACTATCTGTTCCTCCTGAAACTCCTTGTATACGTAACTAATTGGAAGGAACCAGCACCAAGAGAAATAAAGGGTAGTGAAAGCTATCCCTAACTGTTACATAATTTAAGCTTCTGATATAATCTTTATCTGCCCATAACAACAGACTGGTGGAGTGTCAAATTATTTACACTCAATCTGTTCATTGCAGGGCTAAAATAAATAGTTCTGTTTCTTATCACGTGGTCAGCCAAGTAATTGACTGAATCATTTAAGAACAGAAGAGGTAGAGGTGTAAAAGACACTAATCAGAGTTATCTCCTCTGAAAGTAATAAATTTTATTATACAGCTAGACCCTGTGGTGAAGAAAATGAAGGTGTCATTTGCAGAGTGGAAAATATGTGCTTTTCAGAGGGCCCGGCATGCTGATAAGCGTACTTTTCCACTCAGTGAGGAAGGCAATGGTAAACCACCTCACTCCTCGTTTTACTTAGTAAAACCTCTACAGGTTCAAACCAGCTTTTCAACTGATGACCTTAACAACAACGTAATCTTTATATGAATTGATTTAATTTGTTTTATTGTAAATAATATAGATGCAATCAGCTAAAACAAGATTAGACTTGCCTATCTTTACAACAGTTATGACTACAGATGCACAGGTTAGGACATTAATAGGCATGACTATTAATTTTTGTTTTGTTTTACGTCTTGACCATTTTGCAATATTGCTGCTAATGCAGATGGTGAAATGGATGATAGATGAAGATGAATGATGAAAAAATGCCAGACCTGACCAGGAATTGAACTCGGGACCCCGGCGTAGAAACCAGTTGTGCTAACCACTACGCCAATAGGTCGGCCCATGACAGTAAAGGCAAACTCTAAGGGGGAAAAATGAAGATGATCAACTCAAATGATGGTGGATCCACCAAAACATGTTAGTATTGATAATTAAACAAGAAGAAAATTAAGGGTACCTGGAACGGAGAAAATTAAAAATTTCCACATATCTGGTTTTTTGCACTTTTAAATTCAGAATTTTCTGCATCCAATGATGTATAATTTATTTGGGTTTTTGCAATTTTTAACCCAAAAAGAAATTGAAAATATGTTGAACCCTTACATTATTTTCTAAACATTATCAGTTTGCATAAACACGCCTATTTTTTGAATGACAAACTATAAACTCATAATTTTGTTTTAAAACTAAGTTGGCATTAGATCAGCTGTGAATGTAACAGTTGAGGAATTTCCAGATTATGATCCTGGAATATATTAGAGATAACTATTTCGTAGTACTTCTGATGTGTACTCTGTTTTTTCTTGTTTCCCGTAAACAGCAATTTTTGACACATAGGGAATATTTTCTCAGCCAAATGTGAACGGATTTTAATGAAATTTTTGCACAGCCTTTTATACCACAATTTAAATGTACTGGGTTAATATTACAGTAAAAAAAATGTGTTTAAATATTTATTTTCCACTTAAATAGGGAAAAAATTATGCTTTTCAAAAATCATTTTCTTATCTTCCTAACAATATGTATAAATATAGATGCCACTAATTCTGTGGGTGTAGAATAGCCTGAAAAATAACCACAAAAAATTGAACAGGATAACTGTAATGTTACAGAGATAGGCATTCTGGGTACCCTTAAAGCATCATTAAGAGCAATACAGCTTATTAAAAACTGGTAGTATTTTTCCATTTAGATTGATTACAAGCTCAGGATGCATTTTTATGAATTACTTTTCAATTTTTCACTTAATTGAGCGTTGCTTCATTAAAGATAAAAGGGAATATGAAAGCGCCTCAGTCTGGACATGAAATTAATTGCATATTGCAAGTTTTCAGATGAGAGTAATTTCATTACCACACTTACCTTCATGTCACCTACTTAATTATTATGAAGTTCCAAGCTCTGTATAGTTGCGGGGTGAAGGGTACGGGTGAGGTATATTGAATGAGTGATGTATGCTGGGAGAACAATTGTTGTATTACTCTGATACAAAACATTTGTTTTCAAACTTTCCATATTTAACATATTTGTTTGTATTTATTACATTTATTTATTTACATGTTTTGATATAAATTGGTAAGTTAAATATTATGAATCCGACCAAGTTAACAACCCGGTAGGTATTTGTTAAATTAATGTGCCAGATAATAAGAATTTTTTTTTTAGTCTAGTTAGTACACGCTACCACTACAAATGCATCAGCTGTGAAACACTACTAATTCATTCATTCTCCCACTACAATAACAACACACTGCATTCCTTCCAACTACACGGAGCTGGGACTCGAGCAATACTTAGCTCAGACCTTGCTCTAAGTGATTTTCATCAAGAATTTTTTCCTTGATGGTCAGAAGTTCAAAGACGATGACAAACTCAAGAATATCATTTAAATATCTACTTTGAATTTAAGGCAGTACATTTTATGAAACACATAAAAATCTAGTACCGCTATGTAAAAGTATAGAGTATTTTAAACAAAAGTAAAAAGAACTTTCCAATTATCAGCAATTAATATTTTAAAAACCCATTAAAACTTATTTATTTTAACACCAATTTTTTTCTAGTAAATCATTTTCAACACTTTGTAAATATTATGGTAGGTAAAATAACTACATAATAGAATATAATACAGGGTGATTACAGTAGGCGCTCGGTAATCGGACGTTCAATAGTCGGACTTTTCCAGTAATCGGA
The DNA here is from genome assembly GCA_035578175.1 of Catonia carolina. Lineage (NCBI taxonomy): Eukaryota > Metazoa > Arthropoda > Insecta > Hemiptera > Achilidae > Catonia > Catonia carolina. The sequence goes on along the minus strand of JAQMRL010000010.1, from coordinate 26,239,141 downwards.
CGTTTTGAACGCCTTTCGTGTGGGAATAATCAGCTCTATAATCGGACGGTTTTGTTGGGTGACCGCTCGGTGATCGGACAAAGGCAAGTTCATTGCACTCCACCCCCTACTACTCCGGTCGCATTCATTTGGCGCCACTAGAGAGAATAGGTTAGTATGTCTGTGGCTTTACCCCGGCACGTGCAGTTTCAGTCAGTCTTAATGAAAAGTAGCATCACAAACTTAACGCGTGTGTACTGTACTTAACTGTTTTAAGTGTTATGTTTTAGTTCAGTGTGTTTAGTATTAACTGGAGTGAACGTAAATAAAAGTAATATACTGTACTGTGCAGTTAAAGTAGATTTTTGTGAAATGTCAACGGTCAAACGGAAACACGAGACTCTAACACTGAGTGTTAAAATGGAGATTTTAAGAAAATTGGACAAGGGAGAGAAGGTTGCTGACATAGCTCGAACATATAATATAGCGCGCACTACCATCTACTCAATCAAGAGTAGCAAAGAGAACATTGAGAAATTTGTAAAAGATGCTGAAGTTGGTTCTTCTTCACGGCAAACTGTGAAAGCAGGTGAATTTTCTAAGATGGAAGAAGCACTTTATTCTTGGTTTATAAAAGAACGTGCTCGCCACACCCCCATTAATGCTGAACTGCTAAAAGAAAAATCTTTAACATTTTATAACAAAATTTACGGAAAAGATGATTTTAAAGCAAGTGATGGTTGGTTCGCAAAATTTAAAGTGCGGTATGGTATTCGCCTGTTGACTGTGACTGGAGAAAAATTGTCAAGTGACGATGCAGCTGTAGATCCGTTTATTAAACTTTTTCTAGAGCAAGTAGATGAACTAGGTCTTACAGGTGACCAGGTGTACAATGCAGATGAAAGTGGATTGTTTTGGAAATTATTGCCACGAAAAAGTTATGTTCATCAAAATGAAGCAAGTGCACCTGGTTTCAAAGTTCCAAAAGACCGAATAACCATTTTACCCTGCTCAAATGCCACTGGAACACACAAATTAAAACTTTTGGTTCTTGGTAAGGCTAAGAATCCGCGGCCATTTAAAAATGTAAACTTGCCTGTCACTTATAAAAGTCAAAGTAAGGCATGGATGACAAAAGAAATCTTCTATGAATGGTTCCATACTGAGTTTGTACCCCAAGTACGCTGGTTTCTCAAAAAAAGACATTTACCTGAAAAGGCGCTACTCGTCCTTGATAATGCACCAGGACATGGACCAAATGACGTGTTAATGTCAAAAGACGGGCGCATTAAGACTCTTTTCATGCCTCCAAACTGCACTCCTCTGTTACAACCAATGGACCAAAACATAATTGAAATGGTGAAAAAGAGGTATAAAAAAAAGATTTTGCTTGAGGCTGTTAGCCGTAATGATGACATCACTGTGACTTTGAAATCAATCAACTTGAAAGACGCAGTATTCATGGTTGCAGCAGCCTGGGATACCGTACCTCAATCAGCAATAAGATCGTCGTGGAAGAAGTTATGGCCTTCATTGGACTCAGCTGAAGAAGGACAAGATTCTTTTGATCCAGAAGATTTAATGCCATTAGCAGACCTGATAGAGTCAGCAGTAAAGCAGGCCCAAGACACTGAGCTTCAACGAGTCGACATTCAAGATTGGTGTGACGAAAATAGTATTGATTTTCAAGAGGCAATGACTGATGATGAAATTATAGCAGAGCTAGATTCATCAAACCAAGAAGAAAGTGAAGACTTATTCGAGGTGCTACCGAAGACAACTGTAAAAACTGAAGATGCGCTCTCTGCCATTGAAACCTGTATCAAATGGGGAGAAGAAAACTCTGCAGCAACCGGCACTTTAACTGCATTACGAAAGTTAAAGAGTGATGTGCTTTTGAAAATATATAAAGGGAAGAAACAATCTACAATAGATAAGTTTTTTCATTCACAGTAAAATTAAAACATTTGAGAACAGTACTTACCAATAATACATATTATTATTATTATTAAAAGGACAGTTTATCAATAAATGTACCTTACTTTATATTAAAATCTAAATTCTAATCAAATTGTGTGTTTTTAATGCCAGACTTTTCGATTACTTCCAATTGTCGGACACTTCCAGTAATCGGACAACTTAATGGTATAAGACATGTCCGATTACCGAGCGTCTACTGTATAAACGTAATAGACAGTTTCGATAGCTTATAGAAAATTTATTTTTGAAAAGTTAAGGTAATTACTTACATGATTATATAGAAGAATTCATTAAGTTTTTATTGAAAATATTTACAGATGTTCAATGTGTACACCATTTATAACACGACAGATATCAATACGGTAGTCGAATTCTTCCCACACAAGATTAAGCATATGACAGTCAACTATGGCAAGAGGATTGTGATACGTTGTTTTAAATCAGTGATACCTACAGGAAACGGTGGTACAAAAACTTTGTCTTTTACGTAACCTCATAAGAAAAAGTTGCAGGGCATTAAGTCTGGACTATGAGGTAAAAAATCGTAGGACCAGTTTTTGAGAAAATCACAAAAAATTGAAAAATGACACGAATAAACTACTACTTCCAGTTGACCGATTTTGATGAAAATGTTCGTGTCGGGTCCGGTAGTGGTATGTAACTTAAGTTTCAAGTTTGAACGATGTTCCATTCTTGAGATATTCTGTATACACACACAGACCAACCACTAAAAACATGTTTTTTGGGTTCAGGGGGTCTGAAAACGTGTAGATCCGGTGAAAACTCGATTTTGAAAAATCGACATGAAAACAATACTTTCCTTCCTATATATTCATATACGCAAGAGAAAGTAAAAAGGAATCAAATGACAATATTTTTGTTTCCAAATTCCGACTTTGATTGCTTGACTTCCGGTCAAAACTGGAACTTCAAACCGAATGATTTCTGAATCTATTCCCTAAGAGGAATTGAATGTCACTATCTTTGTTTCCAAATTTCAACTCTGATTTATTGACTTCAGGTTTTGAGCCACTTCAAACCCAATTTAGGTCAACTATCTTTTAATGTAGATTACAAATCCAAAAACTGTTTTTTGCTGTCTCGTGTGGTTTCTGACATCTGGGTGTAACAAACAAACACGAGATAGGAAAATGATAGATGACAATTTTAAAAATTGCCAATGAAGAATCCAAGCATGAGGCAGGGAAGAAGAAATGAATTTATAACTAATCGATTGCAGATAAAGCGGGAAATTTGACAGATACTGAACATAAATAATGAAAAATAAAATAATTTTTACCAGTAATATCTTTATATATTTATAACATTTATTAATGTTACTTATTTACTACTAATATTACTCTTTTAAAATTACAATTTATACTGTATAATACATTTCATAATTATAATTATTATTCAACAATTATAGTAACAGCAATAACAACTTTATTTACTTACAATAAAATAATATATTTTATAATAATTACATGTACTTCTCACTTAAAACATAAATCTTCTCTACTTTCAGCGTTATGATTCTATATTTTAATAAAATAATTACAGAACAGTAAAACCTCAATCAACCGTCACTTTCTGTTATCCATCAGTGCCCCAAAAAAAGATATTTATTACAGTACAGTACCAATTTCGTTAAACGCAATTTTATGGAACATTGCACTACAAATTCATCGCAAATACAGAACATTGTCACACAGAAAGCTCGAACCTCAAAAAAACTGATTATTTTAAAGAGTAAACCTCGAACATCTTAATTTTTTTGTTTTTATGTCTGACTGTTTTGCAATTTCTGCTAACACAAACGGTGGAGTATGATGATTATGAAAATGAGTGTTGAAAAAATGCCAGATCTGACCGGAATCAAACCCACGACCCCAACGTAGAAGCCACTTGCGCTGAACACTACGCCAATGGGCCAGCCTCAAACATCTTAAGTACAGACCTAGAATTTCTATTAAATAACAGTTAATAATTCTGAACCAGATTTTTGTAGTTTAGTTATACAAATATAAAAGTGTATCATCCATTTGTAAACTTTACTTTCGTCCTGGCCATCAGCAAAATTAGGCTACATACTGCATAAGTGAATTTTTGTTATCCTTCTATTCACTTATCTGTCAGGCTCATGATCCCAACACTGATGGATAATCGACGTTACACTGTATTAAAAAAAAAACTGACAAGCAAGAAAAATTGTTATTCCTACACCAATATTAATTACATGTATTATTTCAAAAATTATCTGATATGTATTTACAAACAAAAAAAGTTATAAAGTACAAGATGAATTGATGTTTTATTCCTAACATTTTTTAAATGTTAAAATTACAATTACGCGAAAAATAAAATATTTTTATTAAATTAATATAACTGTTTTAACTGTAAAGAACATAAAATTTTTTTAAACAATAAGGTAGAATTACATTTGTTTTGTATATTTACTATAGATCACGTTAATATTAAAAATTCAAAAATTCCGTTAATCATTTTTGTTTTTCTACAATTGTTTACTACTGTGCGTAATGTATAAACAAATTAAAAGATTAGACGAAAAAACAAAGTGATGTAAAGATTACAAAGTATTAAAACAGTATTTAGATAATACGATATTTCACAAGCTAAAATAATAAACAAAAATTCAATCAAATTCTATTAATATTATCCATATGTTATTGCACAAAATTATTTTATATACATACAACTTTAAATTAAATTAAATTCGCAACGATTGTTAATTTTTGAATTGCAATTTGTTCATGGATATTCAGCGAAGAGAAGATATTTTATTAATAAAATCTAAAAAATATAATACAGTAAGAAATTTTAGTTATCACATCAATTTATAGATATACAGTAGAACTTCATTAAGCCGAAACTTTTGAACTTGGATCTTCAAAAATAACCAAGACTAATTTAGACTACAAATGAATAAAATGTTTTACAGTAAATATTCTCAAAAATAAAAAAAAATATCATAATTATATGCAGAATTAAAGCATTACTTTAATTAGCATATAGAAAACGGTCTATTTAAACTAGCAAACAGAAATATCATCAACTACGCTTTATGCTGAAAAGATTTCACAGCTAACAAGCGATATTTCAAATATTTTTTTCTAAGAAATAAACTTTACTGTATATGTTTTTGCTATGCGTAACATACGTTTAATTTCGATTGATTTTCCAACATTTTCCAATAAACCTTTTTTTTTATTATGCTGGATCAGCATAATTGATGCTACTCAAAAAAGTAGTACTAAGCATAAAAATTTGACTGACATATCCTACGCGTCCCAAATAATGCATTATGAAAGACATCGTTTCAGGAATTTGTTTTGGTGAAATAAAAATCCTCAAGATTTAAAAAAAAAACTTGATGCGATTATAAACAAAAATTTCATCTTATTCTACTGCAAGTATATCAGCTGCCAATAATATTACAGTACTGTTAACACAAGATTAATTAAAATTCACTTCAAAAATTGTAACTACTTCATAATAAACTGAATATGAATTTACAAATTCAAAATTTACTAAATTTAACTATACATTTGATATTCAATGAAAAGTCTATGTATAACAAAAAATGTATAAATCAAATAATCATTTTAAAAACACAAAAAATAAAACTAAAATTATCTTAAAAATTGAAAACATCATGAATATATATGGTTCGACTAAAATTGAAAACGAAAAATATTCTACACACGAATTTCAATTCATTTTTATGATCACAACATTAAAAATTTTGTACAAATTTTACAAACGTCTTTAACAGCAAAAATATATTATAATTTATGTTAAGGTTTAAAACCTTTATCTTAACTACTTTATACAATATTATAATTAGTGTTTAATTCAGGGTTTATAAACAAACAAAACATTAAAAATAAAGCAAACAAGATGAAAGTAGAGGAGAGGGTTAGGTTATCGGGATGGAAGAGACTAAGGGAAACAAAAAATAATTTGGAATGTAAAATATAATGTACACAACATTATTTATTTGGACAATTGTGCAATTTAAATTTTGTAAACAAAAAATTAAATTGCATATTTACAAGAATGGAAAATAAAATAACAGGACAGGCAGTAAGTAATACATGGTGGTAATTACAACGGAAAATTGATCCAAATATTTCATGAGTAATTTAATCGGTGAATTTACGGTTGGCGTTGCGTCCGAAAAGAGCTACTCTTATTTGAGGCACAAGTTTTTGTGCGATTAAGTCGAGACGGTTTTCCAAAGTATTCACGATTTTGATTTTTCCTTTTTGAGCAGAGAGTTCGATACCGCCGGTGGTGTCAGCCGGTAAGAATGATTCGGTGTCCAATTTTACCGAAACGTCTCGTCCAGACGCTTCCCTGTAGTGTGCGACGGATTCGTCGAGCACACTTTCAACCAGTCCTGCATCAACTTCTCTTGCTTTAATGAGAACGTGGCCTTCTAAAATCTATAAAAAGATAATATGACATTAATAAATATATTGTAAAAGTACACTGATATCTTTTAAGAATTTATAAAACAAATGAAAAATTAACTAGCTAACAAAAATAATCGTTCACAGTTAAAATTTACCCAGAATGAACTTCAGAACTACAAGACCTAGAAACTTTAAATTTTGTACATGTATCACACTAGGGTTAGGTGCAAGCTAGAGTCTGTCTACGCTAAGAGTACTCCGACGTAGGCAACCAGCAATACATGTGAGCATGCGTATTAATTAAAAATACGCACACCATGATCAAAAACAAAATCCCATACAACACTAATTATTCGCTCTAAGCTTAATATAATAAAAACACGTTCAATTCATTTGTTAGAAAATGTTTTATAAATCGAACATTAGTTTACCATTAATAACTAAAACTTTTACTATTGTTACTCTTACATTGTTATTTTTCATTAAATTATTTAATATTATTACATTATTATTTATGATTAGTGGGTTTTTATTACACTCAGTTTTATTTTTGGTCACAAGTAATTTAAGACTAATGCGCTTGAATTATAACAGGAGAGTAAACAATTCCAGTGATTCGTTGTTTATCATTTCAGATTTTTTATTTCGAATCATTAAAATTAATATCTTTGACTAGTTTAATACAACTTGCCCGTGTTTAACTCATTTTTAGTGTCATCAATTATCTTTTGGTATTGTATCAGTTCGTTTCAATTTTCTTCATAGACTGAAGTTGAAAAGTTTTGTAAGCTGTGTTTTGTTAACATGCGTGATAGTGAATGTGTTGAGTTTTTGAAACATAAAACGGTAAACATTAAAAAGTAGACAAAAATTGTTTTGTAAAATGTAATGGTTAAAGTAATTAATTAAGGCATCTCTTTATGAAACTACAATAATTACAAGTAATCTGAACGGTATAATTGAAAACGCTTAAAGGATAATGTTTATTTTAGCTGGATGTAGATATTTTAATGATGGAACGTAGTGCAAGATAATTGTCAGGTGGAGAGGTAGATACCAGCTAACTAGTGTAAAACTTTCGTTTATAACCTATAGGCGCTTGCCTTACACGGAGTACTCTTACAGTAGATAGACTATAGTAGGGCAAGAATGGTTTAATAATAATATATTTAATGGCCCATTGCATCAAATACGTATTATTAATACAGAATTTGGTTCATTGTAATAATGCTATCCTCTAATATTTTTTTTATATTTATAATATAATCACTATTTTAATGATCTCTAATGAAGAAGGACAATTTTCCATTTCATTAAAATAATTAATTTCAAATAAAATAATTAATATAATTAAATTGAAAAATGTTTTGTTGATTTGAACAAATTACATTGAATCAAAAACCTTTTAATTATATCATATTGTTAATATTAATAGATATAAATAAATATCTTGGCGAGATCATAACGCTGGACAACTCTGGCAAACTTGCGATTCAAGCAAAAGCTACAAAGCTAGCACAAGCATACGGTCTCACCCAGAACGTTTATAATAAGAGATCAATTTCGCGCAATGCCAAGATAAGACACTACCAGACGGTTGCCAGACCGGAGGTGCTGTACGCAGCGGAAACCCACCACTTGAAATCTAACATCCACCTGCGCTCGATAGAAACTACCGAGAGGAAAATCATCAGAAGAATCATCGGGCCGACTCAAAATAAAGAGGGAGAATACAGGCTCAGAAGTAACGAAGAAGTATATTCCTTCACCACACCCATAAGAGAAGTCATCCAACAGAGACGACTGGCATTCTTCGGCCACATAGCGAGGATGCACGACTCCAGACTAACGAAGCAGTTATGGAAGTACTGGGAGGGCAGGAAAACTACAACGAGATGGCACAAGGAGATCCACGAGACGATGCTGGTGAATGACATTACGGGCGAAACACTTCTCAATAGAACAGAAATGAAGCAGAAAATTGAGAATCTAAAGTGCTTGGGAGGGCCGAGGAGAACGGGAACGGCCTGGACGGAGGAGCGAAAAAGATCACATGCAGAAAAAATGAAGGCAGCATGGGTCATCCTGAAACTGGCTGGAAATTAGAGAAATGCATCCCTAGTAGGATCTAACAAGAAATAATAATAATAATAATAGATAGAAAAATCTTAACCCTGTTCACACTGTTGATCTAATTTTAGGTGATGCTGAATGGATTATGGGTGGGGAGATAAAACGTGCCTCTGCAAAGTCAGTATAAATCGGAGACCGATAAATATTGTACTTTTCTTGCAGAGAATTCTTTAACACAGCTGATAATGTTTTAAGAAATAGAATATCATAAAAGGAAAATTTTTTATTTTCTCTATAGTGTGTAGGTAGCATTAATTGTTTGTTTTAAATGGAAGTCCGTGCAGCTCGTGTGTAAGTCAATGTACATGTATGTTCTTTAGTTTGTGTTGAAGCTATGATGATTCCGTTATGGAATTTGCCCTTGATGGTGTTAGACAAGTTCATTTTACTATTCCAGGGCGGGTATTACCATCACAGAGTCAAACTTTACAAGGTTGGAAAGGAATTGTAAATGGCATGTACAGAATTGTTAAAAAAAACGTCATACAGAAAAGAATTTCCTACATTCATTTGCTTACAGCTGTAATCGAAATGTAATAATGGGTATGTGACGTCACCGTAAAGAATGTAACATACCATCCCTTCACCTTCCAAATGGACTCATTTTGAACATTCTGAAACTCCGTCAAATATTTACAGAAATTTAAAAGAAAAATGTACATTTATTCAGTAAATTCTTGTCTACAAAACATGTTTTATCATTTTTTTGCTTAATTGAAATTTAAGCTCGTTATAGTAAAAAATCTAAACACAAAAATTTTCTCGGATGAAAATTTCACTCGCCTAAACGCAAAGAATTATTAAGCGATTATCTTGTAATTATACCCAAAAGGCGCATACGTATTATATGAATCAACTGTATTTTTTCAGAATTTTTCATCAGTAATGACATTAAATAAAACAGTTGTTTTGAGTGCGCATTTTGATTTTTGTAATTCTTTTGTTTTACGAGAAGTCTATTCCGAAGGGTTAATACTATACGTTAATAAGTGTAAAATATTCAAAGCTCAGTTTCTGAAAACTACACTTTTGTAATATTGCCCTTATTCCATCCACCTCCTCAAATATTTCTTCATTTTGGAACAAGTAGTCAGTGATTATAATTTGTGAAATGTTTTGGGTTTTACTTTAGAAAATACTAATAAAATATTTTACAGGTTTTGATAAACAATAACCTTGTTTCACACAAAATTTGTAAAATAATTCTTTAATACATGAAAAAAAATCGCTGAAAAAGTTTCATAAAATAAATATTAATCAACTTTTAAAAACACTTTCCATCGTTCTAGAAAAAATGATAAATTAAAAACAATCTAATGATTCAAAATCATAACCCGACTTACGTTTACATAACTTGAGAGTTTCATACTTCTTCTGGTTAACCAACAAAATAATAATAGGTACATAATGGATTTGAGATTCCACAGGAAAAATTCAGGATTAGGTGTCAGGTGCAGGAAGGTAATGTACACTATAATAAATAATGAAGCAAATCATAAAATTACTTAATTTTAACTACATTAATTGAGATTATAGTATCAACAGTGAAACTTTACTTACTACGCATTTGTAACAAGTTTATTTCACAATAACATTTTATTTTTACAAAAAAGTCATGAAGACATTATAAAATACTAAACAAGTATGAATGTTTGAACGATAAAACAAAAAAGATTACATAACCGGACCTTTTCCGTTATTTCACATCATCTAAATATCGTGTAAATGCACCTTTACTGTCCAACCCAGCAATCGCCACCATGTGTTCTGTACTCTTCGACAGTAATCGCCAATTTCTTTTATTTTGGTCATTTTCATTTTTATTTAACTGTAATTGTATGTTTTTATTTAAATGTAACTGTAAATAAAGAGAATGATGGTTCGATAATCCAACTTCGTATTAGCGAGAAATGTGTCGCTTCTTAGAGGTTTACTAATTCAGCAGATTTTTTATTACACACCCAACGCAACGATAACAATCCTGGCCAGTGGTATCGTATCGTGTCCATTTAAAAAAATGCCCGGATTATGTAATATTCCTTTCTCTTGAAGGAAACGTATAAATCTTTCCTTAGTAGAAATAATAGGAGCCAATTCCAAAAGATTCATTGTATATTGAACAGAACATGTGCGAAGCAAACAACCAATTAATGTGTATTAATAAACATGCAAACAATATCTACAATAAATGTGGGAGTAATCAGTAATAATAGTAAAGATACTATTTACACGAGACGACTTTAAGGTTACAGATAATATGAAGTGAAATAACGGAATAGGTTCACATAACCTATTAGATGTACACGATATCCATTATTTCTAACATTTAAAAAAATGCCATGTTTATCCATATACGAGGAGGACCCAAAAAACCGGATTTTTTAAAATAAAAAATGTACTTATCCCCTTTAAAATACTCTCCAAAAGAAGTGATGCACCTGTCAAGTCTTTTTTCCCACTGTTTAAAGCACCTCTGGAACTCCTCAACTTTGATATTGTCTAGTACCCTTAGCGAAGCTGGTTTTACAGCCTCCACATCATCAAAAGACTTTTCTTTTCAATTTTTCTTCATTCTCGGTAACAGAAAAAAAGACTCATGGGGCTAGGCCTGGCAAATACAGAGGGTTGGGAACGACGGACCACCCCTGCGAGGGCAAATAGCTATTCACTCGTAAGGTCGTGTATGTGAAAGTATTATCATGATGAAGTAACCTGTCACCTGATCGCCAAAGTTCAGGGTGTTTCCTTCGCACACCGTCTTGCAAGCATCTTAAAACTTCCAAAAAGAGTTAGTTAACCATCTGGCCAAGGGGAAAAAATTCCCGATGCACAATTCCACGAACATCAAAATCGACAATGATCAAAAATGGTCTTCAACATTCATCTCACCTGGTTTACGCAAACCACTCGAAAACTTGTGACCGGCTCATAGCATCCTCCTTGAAAGCCTGTTGAAGCATTTGGTAAGCTTCAGTTGCCGATTTTTTAACCAGGAAACAAAATTTCAAACACATGCTTTGTTCTTTTAAATCTGCCATAACGACGTTACAGATGGAACACAACAATAGTAAGAGAAACGTAACACTACGATTGAATGTTAACCTACAATCTGATGGCGTTTGGGCAGTAATTTGTTGAAGGTCTCTACTAACCCCATCTAGCGGGAGAACTCTCTACTACGTCTACAAATGGCAGCACACTCCCAGTCCGGATTTTTTTTTTGGGTCTCCCCTCATATTTTAGAAACAGTAAATATTTTACTTATCCCAAGTTAGTAAGGTTTCACTGCAGAATATATTTTTAATTAATTGCCTATGGTTAAATTAGTGCAATAACACAATGGTAACAGGACCTGATAAATTTCTTAATTCATCATCTTTCAAACCTCCCACATTTCATGTGATTCAGGAAGAAATTTATTTCATAAGTGTACAAAAATTAGATTGGGAACTGCAGAGACCATTCAAAGAATTAGTTACTACGTTCTATATAGCTTAACATTTGGATCTCAAATTCATTAATCTAGAAATCATAGTAATGCATGTAGCGTTAGAATAGGAGTTCATAGGCAACTGTATTTAATAAACAATCTATTTTCAACACATAAAACACGTACTGAACATGTGTTTATAACATTGTTTTAAAACATTAGCAGTGCCGACCCTACTCTACGGCAGTGAAACTTGAGTGCTATCAAAGCGAGACGAGAGTAGATTGCAAGCATCTGAAATGAAATTTCTTCGACATACATATGGGTGTAGTAGAGAAGATCGTTACAGAAATACCGAGATAAGGAAAGAACTCAACATCTTCTCTATACGCAACAAGTTATCCCAGAACAGAATGCAGTGGTTAGAGCATGTAAACAGAATGCAAGAGGATAGGATACCTAAGCAGACACTGGGCTATAAGCCGGATGGCAGGAGAGAATGAGGACGTCCGAGAAAGAGATGGGCAGATTTGAGAGGTTCGGAACAGGCAGAGATACCTAATCCTTGAAAGACAGAAGAATATATATGATTTTCAGTACATACTTTACGGACAGAATATCACTATAATAACCTACATAAGAACTGGTACGCACGTAATCATTCGAACATGTGAACAGTACCACGTTCATTGGCTAAAATCGTTGTTAAACTGCTTGCTCTCAACATTTAATAGAATAGACCTTAGATAGGATACCATTTCAAAAAACCTCACACAGTATTAGCTGTTTCATTAAAACAAAATTAATATTTTACTAAAAAATATTAAAAGTTTAAAGTATTTTTTAAATGTACATTCATTTATTATTTACTTTTTTTAACACATAAAATATTTATATGCATCAGGATTTAGTAATTGCTTGATCCAGAAAAATTAATGGTAAATCAGAAACAATAATCTTACAACGGCAAAATCAAACTACCTCAAGAACTAATGTTCAAATAAAAACCAATAAAAATATAAAATTTTCAGAAGAGTTGTATCTTCAATAATAATTTGTATAAAACTGTTAATTTAAATTTATACTCCAAATTCAAATTTTAAATGAACAGGTTAAATTTAAAAATGATGAATCAATATTGACTGCTGTTGCTATCTGCACAGAATATGACAAGTTAAATTAGACTAATTAAACAATTTTATATGAACGACTGAAGATACATCTGCAAATTTTAATGAATTTAGTTCCATTTTATTTTATGTACTCTGATGGTGGTGGTGGATCCACCAAAACATGTCAGTAGGAAGTATAGTAAGTTTGTTTTAGGAAGAAGCTTGTTAGGGGAGGGTGAGTAGGTAGAGTAGGGATAGTTTCAAAGGGGCAAGTGTTTTCTCCTTCTCACTTAATGATCATTCCCTCTCTAATCGTATACTATGTTACAACTTCGAGGTGCTTCCCCCACCACTAAACAGAACAGCTCAGCGGCACACAGCGTTGGAGGGAAAGCTTCTAGCTAGAACAAATGATCTGTAGGATTATGTAAAAGAATGTAAACAAAAAAAGTGATACAGCAACTGTAAACAGGCCAGTGAAAAATTAAATATTTAAATAATTGGGTTAAATATCGGCTGCACGAGGCATTTTAACAAGATTTATTCATAAAATTCAGTCGCTACTGAAAACAAAATTAAAGAACCATGGGTTGAGAAGGAGAATAGAACCTATTTCTCTTTTAATTTGTCTCTCATTTATATAGTAATGGAGTTATTGGTGTAACTGTAATACAGACAGTTTAAAACCAGAAGTGAATTTGAATTTGGAGTATAAATTTAAATAAACAGTTTTATACAAATTATTATTGAAGATACAACTTCTTCTGAAAATTTTATATTTTTATTGGTTTTTATTTGGACATCAATTCTTGAGGTAGTTTGATTTTGCCGTTGTAAGATTATTGTTTCTGATTTACCATTAATTTTTCTTAATTAAGCAATTACTAAATCCTGATGCATATACATATTTTACATGTTATGGTATGCACGCTTCAAACCCAAAATCTATTTTTCCTAATATACATACTTTAATTCAACCTGACTAATGGGAAATTCACACTGTAAAAGCAAAAAATTATATGAAATGAAGACTAAAGCAGCGAGCACACTGGATACGTTATGTTACATCACGTCTGTATACAGCTTGGAGACATGACCTGACGGAATGGTGTAAAGGTGCGCACCAAAAGTATCTCTCATCATTTGAAGCTGTAGAGGTGGTTGTTTCGTCGTCATTTTTCAAGTTAATTTAGTTATTTTGCTTAAATTTCACCATGGATTTTTCTTCCAATGAGGAACTCCTTGTAATATGGAAACGTTTACCATAACACTGATGCAAAAAGAGATGAGCACGGAGAATTTTGAACATTATTTCCAGACTTTCTTCAGGATGAGTCAAAATTTTCAATTGTTTTTACAATGTCTTTCCATGCATTCTTCAGTAATTGCATATCAGCGTGCCCTTTTTTGCTCGGATCATAAATAAATATATATTTATGAACGCAGTCAATTAGCCCCTGAACGGTTCCTTTTTTAGCCAAAAATGTTCATATCCTGCTCAATTTTTTTTTCATAATTTTGTATAATATGACTGAATAAAGACATATAGATCAATTTCCTTGCACAAAAACATCATTAAAAAAAAAAAAAAAAAATTTTGAAATACTAATCTGACTTGTAATCCGTCAAACATAGTATAGGTACAACACTATTTCAGCTTCAATTAGTCTTTGTACTATATTGTTTTCACATATTTTATAAAAAACTCATTGCTATTCTTTATAGAAAATAAAATGAATATAATAATTACCTATATACCTCACTATTTTTCACTGCATTCGAATTGCCAGAGGTACCGGCCATCACTTACGAATAAATAATAAACAATCCTACTACAATAAACGGAATTGAAATACCGGACTAAATACTATGTATGAAATGAAACCTACTACTATAAAACTATAAACAATATCGAATAGCTTACAACTTCTTTTCATAAACACTGATAACGAACTTATAACTTTATAACAAAATGCACCGAACTAACCAAAACATAACCTTTTATGCAACATTGGAGAGTCCGACGTAAACAAATAACATAGAGTCTTCTAACCTCTAGAAAGGAACCTTTACTAGCGCTAATATTAAAGTTACGGATATAAGATAAACTACTTTTAATGTTACGGCGAGATATTTTGACAGAAAACAGAATAAATCGAGATAATTTCAGTTGTGAGTTATCTCGTCAGGAGCACTTTTCTACAACATTTACGTTGCGAGATATCTCGTCATAAACCATTAAGGAGTTAATACTTCATCTTCCATATTGCAAGTGTTACACAAACAACAAACTAATGAAATAACAATTTGTGCTGCTGCACAGAGAAGAAACATGTCGAAATGCTACTGGCGAGAGTGGTTTATGTCATTCATCAATTTTGCCATAAACTGCAATATATCAGTCAAATGACGTCTACAAGACGTGACATGACATAACCTGTGTGCGCCTATTAATAAGAATCTATAGTAAGCAAAGCTTTCAGTTCAACGGAAGCCGTGATGTGACATGACAGAACATGTCTAGTGTGCGCGCTGCTTGATGTAGAGGGCAAAGTTTAGCTACTACTACAACCTAGTGGTGGGGATAACTGTAAGATTAGCAAAGTGTTGGTTCTTTAATCCTCAACATTATAATTGTATACTTGATGGTACAAATTAGTGAAACTCTTGTTTACAATTTAATACCAGCGTTCACGTTTAGGTTAAGCCTATAAGTAAACAAATTAGCTTAAACTTAATTTTTTGAGTAAAAAAATTATTAGTTTATCTACTCCAAAACCACTCAATTATTTTAAATAATCAAGGACTGTTACACGTAAAAAAAATTTACACATTATTAATTCCAATATTTACCTGAAGAAGCCCTTGTACAATAAGAGCCTTAAGAACTTCCTTATACTTTGAAGGATTTTGAGTAACTTGGCCCAATCGTCGCCTAGATTCTTCTAAAACACCTCTAACATGATCTTCTCGCACTTTCAAAGCTTTTAAACGAGCTTGGTTTAACATGTTAGATGATTGACTGCAGACAAAAGAAATTAATTATTAAAGAGAAGTTGCAATGTCAAAATAATATGTATTTAAAGGAATTGTAGCAAAACTTAAATATGAAGTACAATCCAAGATGGAGGATCTAAGAAGGTTACTATATTGGTTATAGTGTACAACGAAAGTTACCTCAAAATAAACTTATAACTAGCGTTAAAAGTTTGAATTTTATACTACCCATGAATTTATATTCTATTATTCCAGCTATTTTTTTACGTACCCTTCACTACAGTATTTTACTACTTTGACATGGCCTATTAAAATATTACTTGGAACTGGCCATCAACAACTTTAAGGCCGGGCGTATATTGGAACGCAGGTGGTACAGTACGTTCGAGACGGACACGTCCAGGGCAAGGAGACATTTCTCATAGCATTTACTAGACGCAGGACAGGCGAATATTATTTTCAGGTTCAGAAATTAGTTCATATTTGCCCATTTAGTGCAATGGATCATTTTAGTGAGATTTATAGGTTAGTATCGAATTCATCCGATTCTGGTATAGAAGAATTAATTTGAAAATTGAATTGTATTTCAAAGCAAAGGGAGAAAAGTTTGTTGCAAAGTGGTTTTATGAAAAAACGGAAAATGCATCGGCAAGTTTAAGTTAACACAAGAGTTTGACGATACTACATTCAAGAATTACACTAGGTGTATAACTAAATAGTTTTTCATGTAATCAGGATGATTAGTATTATACAATATGGTTTCGGTACACATAAGTTCAAATAACTTCTCTTGAATTGACATGTTTCCTGCTTAACACGTGCACTAAAACTGCGCCTCGACTACAAACTGTGGTTGTTCGACACAGATGCATTGCTGTGCCACACATCGTCGTCGTCGTCGTCTTCATGGATTAGGCTGTGCGTTAGCCTGTTCCGGCGTCCATCTTTATTTAGACGCTTGTCAGTAATATATTAGTCCCCAGGCCGCGATACGAACGCTGCGCTGGGCAAGTTTGGTGGTGGGACCGCCACCTCTCTGCTTCCAAACCCACAGGATTTGTTCTCAGGGTTGACTCCCCCAGGTTCATCCGCCTCAAGCTTTCTTCTTCCGCCATAAAGCCGTTGACCATGCCTCAGTTGATCCGCGAGTGCTTATTTGACCTTCTGTCTTATTCGCACCTGTCCTGTATGTCTACAGGAACTTTCTTTATCAGCCATTGGGACGCGCCGTGTTGGGGTTGAGGCCCCCCATCCCAGTGTCTCACCCCCAGTTATGTCTCACTCTTACTCAGTTCAAAGTGAGACCCAGGAGCGAGCTGACTGGGCACGGTGCTGTGCCACACGTCTGCCTCCCAATATACGGTATGCTACAGGCAACAATGGGTGCACAGTTTTCGCTCCTGTCCTGCCAGTCCTAAACTGCACTCAAGTATACTCCCGACCTAAAAGTTTTTACAACAGCCAGCAAATTGTGAAATGAATTCAATCAACACAAATTCCCACAGTTGAATAATATTTCAGCATTTACTGAATAAAAATATTGCAGGAAAAACTAGAAATTTGCTGAATAGTAGATTGCTGGATAAAAATACATAGATTCCAAAATTTAGGTTATTTTCCTACTTAGCAAATTTTTGCCTGATGAGCAACAAATAATTTGTAAGCTGTGTTTGTAAAATGCTAGCATGATAACCCAAGGACTTAGCAATTGTACAGAGCAGCCACCACTCTCACATCTATCACACAAGAGATTTAATGGGGCATACACAAAAAATAAAACAAATTTAAAAGATTTCTTTTATATATTGTAATGGCGGAAAACTGCAAGGGTGTGTTTGTTGCTATGATGTCACTGCTCTGTTCTTTAAAATATTTTTCAGCAATTTCAGTCGCAGGTGAGATAGTATTCATTAGCAGTTACTGAAACTGACCTACAAAAAGCTGTCTGTGCAGTATTCGATTGTAACATCACTGTCAAATGTAGATAAGCAGAAACAGGACTCCATTTTAAGTAATTGACATAAATAAGCGTGAATTAGATCAAATTATGGTAGAAGCACAGTGATATCAAAAGTAGGATTGCTCAAACTAGAAAAGCAATTGAAATGAAAAACAGCTTCCTGACTATAAACACTGGCTTACAGATTAGAAAAAAATTCTTAAAACACTGTTTGGAGGGTAGCATTATAGGGGAGTGAAACATAGGTGATAGGGGATGATATTGTAAATTATTAAATATTTTGAATTGAAATATATATATCTAATCACCAGAATATGGTAACAGAAAACACTTACCAATGTTTATAGCGCTTTCATGAATCTTGTACACATCTTCAGTAAATTAAAATTCTTTAAAAAATTTTTTATCCACCCCTTTTTGCTATTCCTTATCTACCATGGTAGGAGCAGGAAGTTTTAAATTTTTATGTGACAATTTTTTTTAAAGAATTGTAATTTACTGAAGATGTGTACAAGATACATGAAAGCACTATAAACATTGGTAAGTGTTTTCTGTTACCGTATTCTGGTGGTTAGAAATTTAGAAATATATATTTCAATTTTAAATAATACGGCTGTTTATAATCCTACATAGGATGTTTGATAAAATAAAATAGGTAATACTAAATATTTTATATTATGTAAATAGAAATCAAATATAATTTTTATTATAAAATTAATTCGAGTTTTCTGTTTGTAATTATTTAAAAACCTTATAGCTAAGTTTTATGAACTTACCCTTTGATTTTGTTTCTTTAGGATGATCAGTAATGTAAAAATTTAAATCTGGGAATCTCTGTTGGGTTCAGTTATAATCCAATCTGTTTATTAAACCCTATTTGGGAATAAAACTCTAGAGTTTATACAACATTATACCACATTTAAAGTTAAATAAAATTCAAATTTTCTTACAAGCAGCTAAAAATGTCTAAGTTCTTAGGCGAGTGGATGAAAAAAGAAGTATATGGAAGCATCTTACCAGAAGAAGGGATAGGCTAGTGGGGCATATCCTAAGACATCTAGGTATTGGTCTATTATTAATGGAGGTAATACTGAGGTAGTGAATTGTAGGGGGAGGCAACGTTACAATACATAAAGCAAATTACAAAAGATGAAGGGTATTACAGGTATGTAGATATGAAACGACTTGTGCAAGATAGAACAGCTCTTGGAGAACTCCATCAAACCAGTCAAGAGACTGATGACAAAAAAAGACCAAATTGAGGATTGAAATATGTAAGTCTACATAGTTTTTCCACCATGATATATTGTTTTAGTTATAAACTGGAAAATTGTTTTAGGAAGATAAACTTACATTTTCTTCTGAAGTTCAACTTGTTTTTCCTTCCTTTCGAAAAATTCCATGATTTTCAAACGTTGATGCTGAACAAGACGTCCCTTTTCAATATTAAATTCTTCCTCAGCTTTTGCATCAATTTCCTCGGCTTTTTCATTGGCCTCTTGCTCAATGAAGGCCATCATATGTTTGATCTAAGAAAAAATGGAAAATTTGATGAGTAAACTGACAAAAATTTATAATCCAATCAAAAAGCACCAATAATTAACGGTTAATATCAACTGTAACGTTATACCACGCTACATCAACCCATTATGGTTAAAAGAAGAATATGCCAGAATAAGCTATTTCATTATAAAGATATCTACATAATGAAATACCTCATGAAAAAGTTAATTTCTCATTTTGAAATCAATGAAAAAATTCACTATTGATATATTTTCAGTACTAAATAAATATGAAAGTAGAATTCTCAGAAGTAGTACTTCTAAAGGTACTGATCATATGATCTTAGTACCAGAATAGATAAGACATAGTCTTCACAAACCGGAATGTAATATTTAATTTAACATAATTTTGATGAATTATTTAACAATTTTCCACCATATTACAACAATCTTTTGTACCATTCAACATAACCTAATCTCCAATAAGGCCTACACCAAGGTTAAGGTGTGGTCAGGTTAGACACCAGTATGTCATTTAATATGAGAAACTATCGAATTTAATACCTAAAATTTATGTAAAATCGGACAGGCATATAATATACACTTTAACATTACGAATTCACCGCAAAATATCTGTAAGAAAGGACTTAACTGACAGTATAAGAACACCTCAAATTATAGCAAAAGGAATATCATACCTTCACATCTCCTTAAAATTAATATTACACAAATATTTTACACGAAAATAAAGTAATTTTCAATAGTTCTTTAAATGTAGTGAGACTTTTAAAGGAGTAATAAGTAATAAGGTACAGTACAAAATTTCCTGCTCTTGAAAAGGAAAGATCAAAGATCACTCCTTCGATAAAATAAATTTCATGGTTTAAATACAATAGTGACGGCATAAATACACAATATTATTAATAAAGAAATACATTTTCATTTATTTGTAATTTAATTAGATCCCTTAAGTTAAAAATTTCTATCAAAGTTAGTGTCCTAGTTACGCCCAAAAATTTGTCGGGACATTTAATAATTGTTAAGTTTAGAAACCCAAAATATTATAATATAATTTAAAGAACTTACTTGTTTTTGAACATCTGCGTCGCTTAAAGCCATTTTTGTAGGATTTAAATGTACTTTTTAAATGAAATGCTGAGGAATAAACGAAGAAATTCACTACTGTTCGACGAAGAACCTTTCTGTTCTCAAGACACCGATCATATGATCTTAGTACCACGGTGTTTAAGACAATGTCTCTAACTATTAAATTTTTAAATACAAATTGGTAAATGAATAAACCGAAAATTAAAGTTAAATAAATAGTATCCTATTTTTTAATATCACAGTTTGTAAAGCATTCTTATATATTTTTATTATTTAGTCACTGAATTGATATACAACCGAATACAGAATAGGCTGAAGTTAAATATGGCAGATTTCTCATTTTATTGTTGTTTGAGAAGACAAAAAACATAAAATTTCATTAGAATCTCTGTGTAAGTGTGATTTTTATCGTGAATTTATGGTATGAATATGATATTTTATTATTGGTAAATGCTTTTAATAATGCGCTTTTTTTTTATTGTTTGTAGTCGTTGTAAAAGTGCTTACTGCTGCTGCTTCCACTCTTGACTGGAGCTGGAATCATAGCCTAAACTAGGTTGATTGTAATAATTATTTAGTAAAATTACCTAAAATTTACATAAAATACAGTGTTCTCGTGTGTTTATTTCATGTGATTATGTAGTTTTATCAATTTTATCCATATTTCCGTCATCAGTACGTGAACGATTCAAGGCTAGCTAATTTGTCAAATTCTGTATTTATGAATGGTTCACTAGTATTGGTTTTCGGTTCAAATATTGATAACTTAATGGTTTTCTTACAACGAATAAAATGGAATATACGTTTTGCGTTCGTTTTGTCTCTGTGTTTTATAAGCTTATTACAAATATTGGACGATATTTTAGTTATCTTCATATCGACGAGTAGCAGTTATAGCAAAAAATAACCTTAATTTACCAGTGCAGGATTTTCGAAAAATTACGTAGTAGTATTTTTTGGGCTACGTATTTAAAATTTGACACGCATTGTTTGAAGAAGGTATACTTCGATAGGTATTTAAATAATTTTTTATTATTATTTAATTAATAAATGCAATACTTTTCATAGATGGTTATGAATCAAGTTAGTTTATGCTTGTTAAGGTTATAGTTGTACCTAAGGTTTGTGTGTATTACAATATTTTGGAATCAAATTAATCTTGAGTTTTAAGTTAACTGGTGATTATCGAATTTAAAAGTATTATAGTTGCTTTTGGTATTCATTTATTAAATATAATTTAGGAACTTTTAGTAGTCTATGCATTTATTCATTATAAAGTAAGTTATTAAGTATTTTATTATAAACTTTAACAAAATATTGGGTATCATACACATTTAATACAAAAATTAGTAAGGTATTTTATTTTAAAAAAAGCTTAAGGATTCCTACGAGTAAATCACCATTACAACAATTTTATAGCATTTTGTTATAAAGCTTTATCACTACAAACAAATTTCTGTATTTGTAGTTTCTTATCTGTATTTTGGTTAATCTTATTTTTATATTTTAGGTTATTCAATTTACCCAAATATTTTTTTACATAATTTTTAACTAAAAAATTGTAATCACTGTTCCTTGCTGTTTTGTCCTGAAAAAAAAAGAAGAAAACTATTGTGAAACATGAATATTGTAGGTGAGATTTGCTGTTGCTTACAAGGAAGTTTTTATAAATGCTTATAACATTGTTTTTTATGTTTGATGCAGTTTCATGAAAAGTGTAAGGCACAAACTTCAGGATGTGTTTGTCTTGCTTATATCCAATCCTGTAAAAAAATGTATTGATGCCTAGTCATAATAACATAACACGAAGAGTAGACAGATTTCCCCATTATTTTATATCTTTTGATAATTTCTTTTTGTTCGTGTATTAAATCTCTTCTTCTTCTTCTTATGGTGCCTATCCGGTTCGGATGTTGGCTATCATGATGGCTATTCTGACTTTGGAAACAGCTGCTTTGAAAAGTTGAGTCGTCGACTGGTTGAACCACATTCTTAGATTTTTCAACCATGAAATCCTTCTTCTACCGGGACCTCTCGCACCATACACCTTTCCTTGCAGAATCTTTTGGAGCAACACGTAACGGTTCTCATTGCGCATAATGTGTCCCAGGTATTGGAGCTTTCGCACTTTCACGATGTCAAGAACCTCTTTATCTTTATTCATCCTTCGAAGAATTTCAACATTGGCGACTGTCCCTCCATGATACGCGTAACATTCTTCTATAAAGCCACATTTCAAAGGCTTCAAGCCTCCTGGCTGAGGCCTCAGTGAGCGTCCAGGCTTCCACGCCGTAGAACAGTACAGAGAACACATAACACCGAAGGAGACGCATTTTGATAGCAAGTGTAAGGTCGTGAGTTTTGAAAATTTTTCGCATATTGTTGAAGGCCACTCTGGCTTTTTCTATGCGTATCTTAATTTCTTGCGAGTGATCCCAATCCTCGTTTACATTGCTGCCTAGGTAAGTATACTGCTTAACTCTTTCCAGGGGTACACCGTCTATTTTAATATTCCCTCTTACATTCGTATGCTTGCTAATAATCATAAATTTCGTTTTGCTTATGTTAATGTCTAAACTATACTTTCTGCTATGTTCTGTTACCCTATTCATTAACCTTTGCAAACTGGTTATACTATCCGAGAAAATAGTGTCATCGGCATATCGAATATTATTGATCTTCTCCCCGTTTAGCGTAATTCCCTCTGCAATGCTCTGCACTGCCTCTCGGAATATGTATTCTGAGTAAACGTTGAAAATTACCGGCGACAGTATACACCCCTGACGAACGCCTCTCAAAATCTTCACGCTATTTGTACTCTCATCTTCCACTCTGACTGAAGAGATCTGGTTCCAATACAGGTTTATAATAATTCTAAGATCTTTTGCATCTATTCCAGTCCTCCTGAGCACTTCAACCATCTTATCGTGTTGCACCCTATCAAATGCCTTTTGATAGTCGACAAAACAAATGAAAACGTCATAATTTACATCACGGCAATGCTGGAACAGTACCTGTATAGAGAAAAGGGCCTCTCTCGTTCCAACGGCTCGTTGGAATCCAAACTGAGAATCGGATATTTGTTCTTCACACTTTTTGTATATTCTGCCATGAATCACTTTAAGGAATATTTTAAGGAGATGGCTCATAAGACTAATAGTTCGAAAATCTGTACATTTCCTTGCTTCGGGTTTTTTGGGAAGAGTTATAAATTCCGAATTTAACCATTCCTGCGGTATATTTCCGCTATTATATATTCTATTAAATAAAGCAGTAAGCCATTTCAAATTTTCCCCTTGGAAGAGCTTTATTATTTCGGCTGGTATTCCATCAGGTCCTACAGCTTTCTGTTCTTTTGCATTTTTCACGGCTGCGCTTACTTCGTCTTCTAAAATCGCTGGGCCATCATCCCCCTCAACTATTGGAGCACTTGGCCTTTGGTCGTAGAAAAGTTGTTGGATATAATTCTCCCATACTTGTTTCACTTCCATCTTGTTTGTGATTATTCTTCCTTCATTATCCGTAAGTACTTGTGTTGTTCTCTTTCTTCTTGTGCCAGCCACTTCCTTTACTTTTTTGTGTAAATTAAAATTGTCCCCTTTCTCCTGGCATTTCTCCATCTCCTGACATAATTCCATCTTTTCCTTCTCCTTTGCTTCTCTAATTCTTCCTCTAATTTCTTGCTGAACCATTCTGTATTCTACACTCTTGTTCTTATAAGTTCTTCTCTTGTTCATAAGTTCCAAGATTTCTTCAGTCATCCAGGTTTTCTTCATAATATGATCTGGCTTTAGGCATTCTTCTTTAATATTATTTATCCTCTCTTGTAATTGATGCAACTCAACCTCCACATCCACATCTCCACCGCACATATTCATCTCCTGCAATTTCTCGATCACATCCTTTCGTACCTGTTCCCCCTTCAGTCTTCTATATTCATATTTTTTGGGCATTTTCTTGTTCACTTTTTTCCACCTTGAGTTGATGTTTACTATGAGTGGGTTGTGGTCTGACATAACATCCGCTCCAGGATATGTTTTGATATTCGTGATACTATTTCTGTACCTCTTATTGATCAATACATAATCAATTTGATTCCTTGTTCTCCCATCCGCAGACTTCCACGTATACAAACGCCTAGGGTGTTGTTTGTAGAAGGTATTTGCAACAATTAGTTCGTGTTCTGCAGCAAAAACGCTGAGATAAAATCGTTAGTATTTGAAATTAAGAACTCTGAACCTATTTTAGGTAGTTGTAAGCATCCGATACAATAATGTCCAAAATAAATTGTGTTGTTTAGGTCATCAGCCGAAAGGCTGGTTTGAACCTCTAGAGGCTTTATTTAGTAAAACGAATAGTGAGGTGATTTACCAATGTCTTCCTCACTGAGTGGAAGAGCATGCCACGCTCTCTGTAAAGCATCTACTTTTCACCCTGCAAATGACATCGTCACTTCATTCACCAAAGGATCTGGTTGTCTAATGAAATTCAGTACTCTTGGAGGAGATAACTCGTGAATAGTATCTTTTACACTTCGACCTCTTCTTTTTTTAAATGTTGCCCACCAATTTTTACATGCTTCTGTTGCAAAATATTTACCATGCTTCAAAAACTTGTTTCAGTGGTTACAGATACAGTCAGACCTACTAATATCAAAATTGTAGGTTCCTTATAAAAATTTTATGTACAGAAACTTTGATAGAGAAACACTGTTTTTTTTCTTATTATGACTGCTACTTATATTAAGTGAGATTACTCGACCGTAATCATATTGCCTATAAAATAGTATTTGTTTATACGGACGGATGTGCAGGGCAATCATCCACAAAAAGAACAACTTTTTCTTTTGCTTAGTCATGTTTTTATCTCATTAGTAACATTTTTACCCATTTGAAAACTGCTTCGTCCACATCATCGTATTTACATATTTTTGATTGTATGAGAGTATAAAAGTATCACACTACTTTTGTATGTGGACCACAGTGGTCAACGTACTGACGTTCTGTATCGTCACGTTGCTCTCTCTCTCTCTAGAGTGTGATTGAATGGCTGTGTGGAGTTCTATTTATTACTTTCTCTTGCCTATATGAATATATAGGAAGAAAAGTATTGTTTTCATGTTGATTTTTCAAAATTGAGTCTACATCGGTTCTACAGACCCCCTGAACCCAGAAAAACAAGTTTTTAGCTATTGGTCTGTGTGTGTGTGCGTGCGTGCGTGTGTGTGAACAGAATATCTCAAGAACGGAACATCGTACGAGCTTGAAACTTTAAACTTAAAATAGATACCACTAGAGGACCCCACACGAACATTTTCATCAAAATCAGTCAACCGGAAGTAGTTTATTTGTCATTTTTCACTTTTTTGCGATTTTCTCAAAAACTGCTCCTATGATTTTTTTAAAATCGCCTCATTTTTACTACATTTTTTATGCTTTACAAGATAGGGTCGGCACCATGTCTGCTGAAATTCTTGGTGAGGCTGTTTTCTCGTAAAAAAATTGTTTTTTTTTATGATTGGGATTTAAATATGCATTTAAGCGCAAAAATGTATATAACAAAAGTTGTAGAGAATTTAAAAACGTACATCTTTTATTTCTAATATTTTTTTGTATAACTCGTAGTTTCGCGGTAATTAGCAATTTTCTGTTTTTTCTCAAGTAAATGTGTAAAAAATCGATTTTTTTGAAGATTTCAGCCGTAGCATGCATTTTATGACAAAAGTGTATATAATCAAATTTATAGGAAATTAAAAGATGTACAACTTTTATGTAAATCATTTTTCTCTACAGGGCCTAGTTTAGCGTGAAAGAGTGATTCCCCATATTTTTAAACCAAACTCATGATTAAAATTAGGTTATGTTTGAGGTTAGTTTTTTGGTTTTTTCGAATGTTTATTACTAATGTTAGGTAATATGTTAATTATTTGCACTGGGGAGAGAAAGTTGTGTGAGTGTTTCACACCAGGTTTTATTTTCACTAAAATTAAGTTCGATATATAAAATTTGTTTTCGATATACAGAAACAGTATTCCATCAAAATTTCACGGGACTCCTGAAATATTTCGATAAATAGAAAATTTCGTTATAATATAACGTTTTTAAGAAACTGACATTTCTGTTTACGGTAGCAAACAGTTATATTAGTACAGTTAACCTACAAAAGGTTCCGCGATATATTGTTTATGCTCTGTGTATAGCATAAGTTGTTGTGTTTGTTGTACTGAAATTAAACCAGTCACGCATATGCACTGATGTTTTCCCCCTTTACCCCTCGTTGCAAACAAAGGCAAACTCGTGACTCAAGT
Organism: Catonia carolina; assembly: GCA_035578175.1. Classification (NCBI taxonomy): domain Eukaryota; kingdom Metazoa; phylum Arthropoda; class Insecta; order Hemiptera; family Achilidae; genus Catonia; species Catonia carolina. The sequence goes on along the minus strand of JAQMRL010000010.1, from coordinate 26,212,195 downwards.
AACTATAGTTTCAAAGAAATACGTAGGCTACCTAAATTAACATTACAAGATCAGTGCGCACCAGTTCCCTTAAACAGTCCTTATCAGTTAGTGTAATATATAAACAGTCTAAATCGAAGTAGTATTCAAAATCATACTCTTTAAACTTTTTTTAAAGTTTCATTCACATTTTTACCTTTTTTTACTTTCTCTTGCCTATATGAATATATAGGAAGGAAAGTATTGTTTTCATGTCGATTTTTCGAAATCGAGTTTTCACCGGATCTATACGTTTTCAGACCCCCTGAACCCAAAAAACATGTTTTTAGCGATTGGTCTGTGTGTGAACAGAATATCTCAAGAACGGAACATCGTACGAACTTGAAACTTGAAACTTAAGTTACATACCACTACCGGACGCGACACGAACATTTTCATCAAAATCGGTCAACCGGAAGTAGTAGTTTATTCGTATAATTTTTCAGTTTTTTGCGATTTTCTCAAAAACTGGTCCTACGATTTTTTTTAAAATCGCCTATTTTACTCAATTTTTTATTCTCTACAAGATAGGGTAGGCGCCATGTTTGCTGAAATTCTGGGTGAGGCTGTTTTCACGTAAAAACGTTGTTTTTTTAAGATTACAGCTTTAATATGCATTTTAGCGCAAAACTTTATATAATAAAAGTTGTAGAGAATTGAAAATTCTACAACTTTTATTTCAAACAATTTTTGTATAACGCTTAGTTTAGCGGTAATTTGCGATTTTCTGTTTTTTTCTCATGAAAATGTGTGAAAAATTGATTTTTTTAAGATTTCGGCCTTAGTATGCATTTTACGACAAAAGTGTATATAATTTAATTTATAGAAAATTAAAAGATCTACAACTTTTATTTAAAGCATTTTTCTCTACAGAGCCTAGTTTAGAGAGAAAGAGTGATTTTCCGTATTTCTAAGCCAAACTGAGGTTGATTTTCATTTTGCATCATTCACTCTCGATTAAAATAAGGTTATGTTTTTGAGGTTAGTTTTTTGTTTATTTCTAATATTTTATTATTAATGTTAGGTTTATTGTTCATTATTTGCATTGGCAAGAGAAAGTTGTGTGAGTGTTTCACACCAGATTTTTTCTCTTAAAATCTCTAAATAGATAGTTGTAACCATGTGGTCACTTTTTAATTGGTCATAATAATAAGTGGTAATAAGGAACTTCTTTAGTTGATCTACTGTAAGAGTACTCCGTGCGAGGCAAGCACCTGTAGGTTGTAAACGAAAGTTTTACATTAGTTGGCGCGTATCTACCTCTCCGCCTGACAAAAATATCTACATCCAGCTAAAATAAACATTATCGTTTAAGCGTTTTCAATTATACCGTTCTGATTATTTGTAATTATTGTAGTTTCATAAAGACTCCTTAATTTATTATTTTAACCATTAACCCTTTTAGTGCCAGCCCTCCTAGTACTAGTTGTGCTAAGATTGCCAAGCCATTTTTCGCTGTTGTGACATGCAAAAGTATTAAATTACGTTATAAAAAAACCATGCACTGTGGAGATATGAAAATTTACACTTACCATAAAAAGATATGCAGAATTTAGTATCTATAGTTGAATATTTATTTTGATATATACAAATATTAAAAATAAAATGTTTTTTTAATCACAAACTACCATGTATAATTATTTTTTTCACTTTCACTCAAGTTTTTAACACTAAAATTACTTAAAAATAGTTTTATTTTATTTCAACCAGAAAGCACATTTAATTTTGATTAATTTGATATAATTTGTATTTACATATGTTAACAATTAGTTTATTTACAAAAAAAAACAGTTCAGAACCGACACGGTGAAAACTTGGTGGGTTGACTTTATGAGTTCCTAAAATTACTTTTTACGCAAATTACTATTTATAATAATAATAATGTAACATTTATTTATTTTTAATAATTTATTTATTTGTAATAATAATGTAATAACTATTTATAATGCGTAAATTACTTATTTACGCACAAGCGGCAGACGCATGGGTAACATAAACAAACAAAATGGAAGTACACAGCACCGGCCTATTGAATCGCCAACAACTTCGTCGCTGTGTATGCTAAGAGGTTAAAATTATATTCATTTTGTACACAAAAAACCACTCTTTCAATCAGTGTTAATACCAACGCTAACTGTTAGAAATTACGAGAACTAGAACCATTCAAACTTTACGGCCGATTGGATCGGCCATGGCAATCTTCGCAGTAGTACGAATGGCCAATCATATCGGCCGCTGGCACTCTAAGGGTTAAATTTAAAAACACAATTTTTTCTACTTTTTAATGTTTACCGCTTTTATGTTTCAATAACTCAACACATTCACCATCACGCATGTTAACAAAACACAGCTTACAAAACTTTTCAACTTCAGTCTATGAAGAAAATCGAAACGAACCGATACAATACCAAAAGATAACTCATTTAACTAAAAATTTTCTAACAAATGGAACGTGTTTTTATTATATTAAGCTAAGAGCGAATCAGTGTTGTATGGAATTTTGTTTTTGATCATGCTGTGCGTATTTTAAATTAATATGCATGCTCACTTGTATTGCTGGTTGCCTACGTCGGAGTACTCTTAGCGTAGACAGACTCTATATTATAGAAGTTCAATAACTAGAGGTCCAACTGTATATGTTAATTTATACTGTATTCTTTAAAATTCAGTATGTTACCATTTCTAACCCCGCATTAGTCCATCGTAATAACTTCTTCATTAATAATAGGCTGTGACTCATAAGCCTCCTGTATTTCAAGAATTGACTCAGTTTGATTTAAACATTGACAAAGGAAGATGCAATCTTCATAGAATATTCTAGAACTTTTATTAGCATTACCTGAAGAAGCAATGCGCACCGCGAAAGTACTTATATACCTTGGACAATTTGAATTGGCACAAACAGTTTCGGTGTTTATCTACTCCACTCTTCGCCCTTCGCCATGGAATGACGGTACAGCCACAAAAGTATACAATCTCTACTGTAATGTGCGACTTACGCATGGTCACTATGCGTTGTTTTCACTATTTTATTAATAATCTGTCAGACATAATGATGTGACTAATAATTTGTTTTCATATATAATTTTCTGTTCATTATATATTCAGACCAATTTTTTTAGTTAGTTGCGTGCGTCTGTATAGTATAGTTTAGTGAGCTTTTACATTTAAGTTCTTGTAATTTATAATTTAAATTTTTACTGGGACCAATTAATACATAATATTTTAAAATGAAATAATTATCTTTATGTTTGTATATTGAAATAAGGTTGAAGGAATTTGTAGATCTTGTTGAAAGAATAGGTTATGGGTATACTTTATGCGAAACTGTGTGTACACGTAGAGCAAGAGTTGTGCCAGTTGAAAAGTAGGATAAGGTAAATTACTAAATTGTTTATGTATACTACCTAAAAAATTGAATATACAGGGTGATTCAAAACTATACTGCAATCTCTTGGGATCTCATTCTATAGCTAAAAATAAGAAAAAAGTTCATATAAACATATGCCTGAAAACGCTTAGTTAGCAAGTTACGGCTAGCGAAAAAGTTGACCTAGAACTCTGTACCCTCGGTGACGTAAGGCTGTATAAAAATGTTAAAGGTACTTACAAAGATGCAAATACTATTGTTTCTTATGTTTTTTAATCTGAAAAATTGAATGAAATTGGTTCCAGAGCTGTAAATGCAATACTTTCAGAGATATCTTACATAAAACACAAGAATTGGTGCAAAGAAATAATACATTCTTGTGTTTAACGTAAGATTACTTCCATAAATGGTGAATAAAGGTGTATTTTTTCTTAAATAAATTTGTAGCAACTTTAATTCTGAAAAGATTCATGTGAATTACTCAGGAAAAAAATGAATAATAGATATGGAAATTTCGCTTTATATAAAATCAAAACAGACGCATATTTTTCAATATGTAGGTTGGAAGTAACAGCTGATTGATCAGCTGTTACTCCCAACCTACATAATATTAGTTAATATTTTATGCAGTTAAAAATGTGCGTTTGTTTTGATTTTAAAAAAAGCGAAATTTCCATATCTATTATTCATTTTTTTCCTGAGTAATTCACATGAATCTTTTCAGAATTAAATTTTCTACAAATTGATTTAAGAAAAAATACACCTTTATTTACCATTTATGGAAGTAATCTTACGTTAAACACAAGAATGTGTTATTTCTTTGCACCAATTCTTGTGTTTTATGTAAGATATCTCTGAAAGTATTGCATTTGCAGCTCTGGAACCAATTTTATTCAATTTTTCAGATTAAAAAACATAAGAGACAATAGTATTTGTATCTTTGTAAGTACCTTTAACATTTTTATACGGCCTTATGTCACCGAGGGTACAGAGTTCTAGGTGAAATTTTTCGCTAGCCGTAACTCGCTAACTAAGCGTTTTCAGGCATATGTTTATATGAACTTTTTTTCTTATTTTTAGCTATAGAATGAGATCCCAAGAGATTGCTGTATAGTTTTGAATCACCCTGTATAGATGGCTTAGAAAAGAAAAGGCACATGGGGTATAAAATTATATTTGTACTACTGTAGCTGCTGACATAATTCCAAACTATATAGTGTAACTAATAATGAGAACAGCACATAGATATTTCAATGTTATTTTATTGATTAGTACGTTAGACACTACAGTTAACCAGGGTCCAAACATATAGCAAAAGTGTTATAATCATGTGTTACCTTTTTATTCAATATCTCTTTATATGTTTTACTGATATCATTTTTATGTAGGCCTATTATAAATTAAAGCATTATCTTTTAATGTATTATACAAATATGTTGTATTTGTACAATAAAAGTGAATCAATTATGTAATTATAAACATTACTTACACCTTGTTAAACAAATATTGCGTATTAAAATAATCATTTTTATTATTTACAAATATTTAAACAGTTTACTTTTATAATACATACTTTCCATATTCATCAGAGTTATTATTTTTAAATTTACTACCTTAATTTCAATACATAGGGTGAAGTAATCTGTCCCAAGGTTTTGTTTCTATTCAGCATAATTGTAAATAATAAATCGTTTAGCTTATTGTTTTATTCGATTGTTATTAAAATTTATTCGTGTATTGAAATTTTATTTTATTATATTTTTGTTTATTAAATAATATACAAATTAATGTCAGCGTAAGTATTATATTATTAACAATCTTGCACTGTCACTAGTTTTTCTTTTGTATTCTGTTAATTAATGTTTAAAGTGCAATAGGCAGGTAAAGTTAAATAATATGTATTGTTAAGTTATCCATTTTTGTATTCTTATCATCTACAGTAATATAAGTGTAATGTAGGATAATTTATATCAATATCACAAAACTTAACTTATTTTATTAATAATTTTAAAAATTATCCCTAACGTGCTTTTATGAGACTATCTCCAGAAGAAAAATGAAAATTGTAAACCTTTAATTACTAATATTTTTTTAATCTATCTTTACTATCTCTTGTACTATATGAATAAATTGGGAAGGAAGGTATTATCTTCTTGTCAATTTTTCACTGGAAATACGCATTTTCAGGCCCCATGAAACCAAAAATAATGTTTTTAGCGATTGGTATCAGTATGTGAACAAAATACGAGGTGTGGCTATTAAATAATGAGACTGACATAAGAATTTAATTTTATACATAATCACTTATTGTCACTTTGAATATACACTCCTTCTCTATCCCTACAATGCTCCATGCGAATTTTCCGTTGTTGGAAATAGTGCTGGAAGTCATCTTCTATCGGCTCCTTCAAGACACATGCCCCTTTCTCTTTTACAGCTTCCACAGACTCAAATCTTGTCCCTTTTAATGCAGATTTCACCTTAGGGAACAGGTAGAAGTCACATTGTGCAAGATCTGGTGAATAAGATGGATGTTGTAATGCTGAGATGCTGTACTTGGGTAGGAACCTCTTGACAGGTAACACGGAATGAGCTGGCGCATTGTCTTGATGGAGAACCCATGATTTATCCTTCCACATTTCAGGGCGTATTTCCGTACTCGTTGACTTAGTTTAGAAAGTACCTCAAGATAGTAATATTGATTTATTGTTTGACCTTCAGGAACCCAGTGAAGGTACACAATCCCATGGATATCAAAAAAAAACAATCATCATTGCTTTACATTTTGACTTGCTCATTCGAGCTTTTTTGGCTCTCTGTGAAGTTCGGCTCTTCCATTGCAAGGATTGGCGCTTCATTTTCGGATCATAAGTAAAAACCACGTTTCATCACACATGTTATTATCTTTACCTGTTCCCTAAGGTGAAATCTGCATTATAAGGGACAAGATTTGAGTCTGTGGATGCTGTAAAAGAGAAGCGGCACGTGTCCTGTAGGAGCTGACAGAAGATGACTTCCAGCACTGTTTCCAACAATGAAAAATTGGCATGGAGCATTGTAGGGATAGAGGAGTGTATATTAATGGTAACAATAAGTGATTATGTATAAAATTAAAATTAAATTTTTTACGTCAGTCTCGTTTAATAGCCACACCCCATATAGTACAAAGTGTATGTAATTAAAGTTGTAGGAAGCTGATAAACCTAAAACTTTTATTCCAAGCGTTCTATCTACAGAGCTTAGTTTGATGTAAGTGATTTCCTGTATTTTTAAGTACTACAGAGGTTGATTTTCATTTTTGTCATTCACTCGTAAAATGTGGTTATGTTTTTCATTTTACATTGTTTATTAATTATTAAACATAGGTTATGTTTTATTATTTACATTGGCAAGAGAAAGTCGTATGAGTGTTTTATACCAGATTTTTTATTTTAGAGGCCCAAGTTACGTCTTATCGAGTTAAATACAGTTAAAAGTTAGTGAGCCTGAATTGGGTGTGAAGTTTCGGTTTCAAATCAAAGTCGGAATTTGGAAACAAAAACAGTGTCATTAGATTCCTCATGATACAGAAATCGTTGGGTTTGAAGTTCCAGTGTCAACCGGAAAGTGGCCCAAAACCGGAAGTGAAGAAATCAAAAGTGAGAAACTACAAGTGATAGCAACAAATTTCGGGTTCATAATCTACACAAAAAGCTAGTGGGCCTGAATTGGGTTTGAAGTTCTGGTTTCGGCCGGAAGTCAAGAAATCAAAGTTGGAATTTGTGAACAAAAATAGCGTCATTCGATTCCTTTTAAAGGCTAGATACAGAAATCATTGCGTTTGAAGTTCCAGTTTCGACTGGAAGTGGCCCAAAACTGGAAGTCAAGAAATCAAACGTCGGAATTTGGAAACAAAAATTAGTGTTATTCGATTTCTCTTAAATAGTAGATACAGAAATGACTAATGGTTTTTGCCAAAAGTCAAAGGTAAGCCTTTTTAAAGATTACCATCAGTCTTGAGACGTGTCGTCTCATGAGGAATTTTTGTATTTAAATTTTTTCTGGTCAGATACACATGTGTTGTCTGTATGTGTGTTTTGATTAGAAACATCAACCATCAAACTGTGTATTAAAAAAATAGTATAACATGAGTGTTACACGTTTGGTTTATTTTGGAAATTTTGTATAGTCGGTTTTTATGTTCAAACGTTTCTAATGATACTATTCCTGCATTGACGTTTTATTCTTGCTCCGTTAAATATTACATGTAGTTTCTTTGTGTTTATCAAGTTTATTTCGGTAAAAAAGATTTTCCTTAATCTGTACGTTAATTTCTATTTGTGTACGTTTGATATTTTTTCTTGATTTATTTTTAGTAGGGTTAGTGTTTTTGTTATTTTTGAAATTCTGCCAACTAAAATCAAGCCAAATGATAAAAAAAGTTGTATTTTGTTTACTATTAGATATTATCGTTTCGTCATTTGTGTTATCATGTAATTAAAATATATTACTGGTAGCCCAAAATATTTCCTTAAATTTAAACATTTCAAGGTCATTATTATGTTCATTAATATAGGGTTAATTGTACCAATGAAAATAGGTAAATTAATTTTAAGCCTATTTATGTACGTATTCCATTATTTTAATACAGTGTTTATTGTTTACCGTATTACTTTTGGTTTAAAGAAAATAATATATATTTTGATAATTTTAAGACAATATGTGTGGTAATTTTTCATTGTGGTTTCTGTTTTTTTTTTTTTTTGTTAAGTTGTATTAAATAAGGAAGTTTTCTCTTATATGTTGACTGGAAGCAAAGAATCAGATGTATATATTTTTCTGTTAATAATTTTTTTGAACTCTTCAATATTCTCTGAAATCAATTTTTGAAAAACTGGGTTCAACTGTCCCATTCAGGTATTTATATTGATTGTAAGTTTGTGGAAATTGTTGCCGACGACACATGGAAAAACCTTGTTTGAAAAATTGGTGGTCCTGAAAAGGGCCGTTGTTGGCGGTCGGAAGCGGCGAGCCAGCATGGTGGAAACTGAGCTCGAAAAGTGATGGCTCGGCTACTGGGTTCAGGCCTAGCCTTCCCTCAGCGGCAGTTGGGTCCCCACTGCAGCGTGGCAGTGGTGGCCCCGCAGTATTGGGTCGGCGTAGGCCGTCGGCCGATAGCGCGGTTGAGGTGGTTCTGTCTGGGTTGGGGAAGGCTAGCCAGTGCGATGACTTAGCTATTTCAATAAAAGAAAGATTAGTAGTAATTGTAAAATATGATATTAACCCATTCGACACTGACTGTTTCTTGTAAAACAGAAAAATTGTGAAAATCAAAACGTGCTCCCAAAACAACTGTTTTATCAACATCATTACTGATGAAAAATCCTGAAAAAAATACTGCTGATTCATATAATACATTCGCCCCTTTTGAATATAATAACATGAAAATCGCGTCATAATTCTTTGCGTTAGGGACGCAAAATTTTCATCTGTGAAAATTTTTGCGTTTACTTTAGATATTTTTCTATAACGGGCTTAAATTTCAGTTTAGCGAAAAAATGTATAAAACATGTTTTGTAGAAAAGACTTTACTGAATAAATGTATATATTTTCATTTAAATTTCCGTAAATATTTGATGAAGTTACAGAATGTTCAAAATGAGTCCATTTTGGAAAGTGAAGGGATGGTATTGTACATTCTTTATGGTGACGTCACAGACCCATTATTACATTTCGGTTACAGCTGTAAGCAAAGTAATGTAGGAAATTCTTTTCTGTACAGCGTCGGTTTTTGAACAATTCTGTACGTGCCATAAGAGGGAAGCCGTTACAATTCTCGTCGAACCTTGCAAAAAATTGAATATTTTGACTCTTTGATGGTAATACCCATCCTGGAATAGTAAAATGAACTTGTCTAACACCATCAAGGGCAAATTCCATAACAGAATCATCATAGCTTCAACACAAACTAAAGAACATGCATTTACGTTGACTTACACACGAGCTGCACAGACTTCCATTCAAAACAAACAATCAATGGTACCTACAGACTATAGAGAGAATTAAAAAATTTTCATTTTATGATATTCTATTTCTGAAAACACCATCAGATGCGTTAAAGAATTCCCTACAAGAAAAGTGCAATATTTACTGATCTCCGATTTATACTGACCGTGCTGTAGCACGTTTTATTGCCCCACCCACAATCCATTCAGCATCACCTAAAATTAGATCAGTGTGAACAGGGTTGATATACAGGGTGATTTAAAACTATACAGCAATCTCTTGGGATCTCATTCTATAGCTAAAAATAAGAAAAACAGTTCATATAAACATATGCCTGAAAATGCTTAGTTAGCGAGTTACAGCTAACGAAAAATTTCACCTAGAACTCTGTACCTTCAGTGAAGTAAGGCCATAATTCACATGAATCTTTTCAAAATTAAATTTTCTACAAATTTATTTAAGAAAAATACACCTTTATTTACCATTTATGGAAGTAATCTTACGTTAAACACAAAAATATGTTATTTCTTTGCACCAGTTCTTGTGTTTTATGTAAGATATCTCTAAAAGTATTGCATTTACAGCTCTGGAACAAATTTTTATTCAATTTTTCAGATTAAAAATCGTAAGAAACAATTGTATTTGTATCTTTGTAACTACGTTAAACATTTTTATACGGCCTTACTTCACCGAGGGTACAGAGTTCTAGGTGAAATTTTTCGCCAGCTGTAACTCACTAACTAAGCGTTTTCAGGCATATGTTTGTATGAACTTTTTTTCTTATTTTTAGCTATAGAATGAGATCCCAAGAGATTGCCGTATAGTTTTGAATCACCGTGTATAAGCTTATTACTAATTTTGTAGTGTGTACCCTATTGTATCAGAATGTGTAAATGTTGTACCAGTTTATTGTCAATTTAATGAGTCATAATATAACATTCTAAAATATGTGATATTGTTGTGTTTTACCACGTCATTGTTAATGATGAATCAGTTAACGACTCTTAATGTTAGGCCTGTTGCTAATTAATTAATACAATTAGGAATCGCTTATTTTGTTGTTACAGTCGTTTAAAATTGGCTATGGCCAATCTAAACTTCCAGCAGCCCCCTCGGAGTATAGCTAACCAAGGATTGTCGAGAGGAGGTTTCAGTTCCAATTCATTGTCTGGTCATGTTACACCGACATCGGGTATGTTTCCTGGAACTACACCGCAACAGCTTTCACCAAACAGAAATTTAGCGCCAATGGGCAGTGGGAATAGAGGATTGTTTACACAAAGAGCGTTCCCGGAAAGGAGGCCTGTACCTGCATTAGGATCTGTTGTTCAAGATTGGTAAGTATTCTGTTTTATTATTTAATTCTGAAAGACGTTGATAATCAACTATTCCCTTGAGCTGTACTACCCAACGGTGTAGAACAGTAGTAAGCGACAGAAAGTGTAATCAGAGTAATATATTTGCAAGTTTGACAATGCTCATATCGTCCCTCCAATGGTAAACTCGCGAATTTTGCGAATATGAGTTTGTTAGTGCATGCTGATGTACACAACCCAGCGCATGTAGTCGCGGATATGTATCTTGTTCGGTTAGGGAGATACAGCCTTTGTAATGTTACGAAAATACACAAAGTGTGTTATTTTTTTGTTTTTTGCATTGAATTTGTTTTTTTGCTCTCCTGTAAAACTGATAATTTGCACATTTGCGAGTTTACCTTTGGATGGACAATATGTACTGTAAAAGCTAGTTATGAGAGTTTTAGATTTAATTTCTGGTAATTAAATAGGAAATAACTTATGGATGTAAAGTAAATCACGTATGGTTTGAAATTCATTGAGAATAAAAGTACTGGTGCAGAAGGGATGGAAGGATTGAAGGAAGAAAGGCAAGGAATAAAGATTAAGGTTTAATATGGTGTAAAGTACCCCATGAGACAGTCTAACGGAGAATGGGAAACGAAAAGGAGCATGTTTACACCATTCAAAAAAGAAAAATGGAATATCTGGGTCGTATTATGCGTGGACCAAGATATGAAATGGTTTGCTTGACAATATAAGGCGAGATTCAGGGGAAAAGAGATGTGGGAAGAAGAATTTCTTGGTTGAAGAATCTTCGCAACTGGTTTGGTTGTACCTCAGCGAAGCTGTTCAGAAATGCAGTGTTCAAAGTCCATATAGCCATCATGATTGCTAACCTCCGGTCAGAGATGGCACATTAAGAAGAAGAAATAGGGTGTGATAAGAGTGCCGGAAGAAGTTAAAGAACTCACCTTATTTGGGAACTGATTTTGTATCGGTTGAAAAATGGGAAAATAAGTTAGGTAAAAAGATCCAGAAAGCCAGTGGTTTTTCCAAAATGTGAGTAGCTTAGTCTGGGGTCAAGAAATTCCTATCTTACGTTATAAAAAAATTATGTATACTGCATATTTTGTACCAATACGGAGATGTAACAGAGTTAGATGCGGAGGACAGAAATGACGTTCGAGAGGAGTATGTAAGGAAAGACAAAAAGAGAGAAAATGAGAAATGATGTAATTAAGGCGCAATTAGGGATGGATTGTCTGATAAAATTTTGGCAGATAAAACTACTGTGTTTTTGTGATAATTTCAATAGAAGTGAAGCGTTGAATGTGTAAAAGGATGTTGTATTTGGAGATGGAAGGAGAAAAGAGGGTTCAGTTTGGATAAATTAGGGAAAAAGATGCGATGTCAAGAGAGCAATGGAGGAGAGATGATTCATCAAAAGAGAGAGAGAGGTTAAGAGTAGTTGTGTTGAGCCTGACCTGATGAGGTATAAAGAGGATGATGATGATAAGTGAATTACTTTTCCTTTATGATTTTTTTCAAAATGACCTACGCTTTTTAGCGTAATATATTATATTTACATGATTAGATGGAAAGGGCTAGGAGATGTTTGGCATGGAGATATTCGTCAAATTTATAATAACCTTTATAAAAAGATCAATGCTTTATTGTGTTGTTGTTTAGGTCATCAGCTGAAAGGCTGGTTTAAACCTCTAGAGGCTTTACTAAGTAAAACGAGGAGTGAGGTGGTAAACCAATCCGTTCCTCACTGAGTGGAAAAGTATGCTTATCAGCATGCCAAGCCATCTGAAAAGCATCTACTTTCCACCCTGCAAATGACACTTTCATTCACTTCATTCACCACAGCATCTGGCTGTATAATGAAATTCATTACTTTCAGAGGAGATTGCTCTCAATTAGTGTTAAAGTAAAAAATAAAAGTGTTGTTCGGAAAAAAATGGAATCAATAAATTGCGTCTCCTTCGAATTTTGATGTTTTGTCAACTCACATGTGAGACAATTCACAAGAATGTAACTGTTAAATGAGAAATTTTTCTAAAAGAAAACAATATAAATATTCAATCGCACAATACTAAATTTAGCCAGCCAGTATTCCATAGTTCAACTAATCGCTGTAAATTACTGTTGAACGTTGTTAAATTGCCACAGGTTCAAATGCGCATTGAAGAGTATGTTGCTGAGAAAAGAAATAATCACCAAAATACACCAACTTTGGTGTATTACATGGTTTTACTTTGGTGTATTACCAAAATACACCAACTCTTAGTTACTAATAACTTAGTTATAGTAAAAAGTAGAATTAATAATATAGAATCGACAAAATAATATTAATTTTTAATAAAACATTACATTTTGGTCACTACTTTTAGCCAGCCGTTGCCGTAAGGTACCACTGAATGCGAGGCAGCTAGCTGCGTCTGTAGTGTGTATAGACCCTAAATGAATTTTAAATTAATATTAATAATACATTTAAATTACGTATAATACAGTTAAAAATTTGAAAAAAAAAAATTTTTCTGGTTGATAATTTCCTTTAGAAAATGTTCAGATTAAATGCTTTCTAGACAAAAAAATTTTCTCCGTGACTTGGAATTTTTGTAAACATTAAAAATGCTCAACCTGAAACCTCATGCTCACATCTTCAAAAACTTCAAATCCACGTTTCAAATTTTAAAACCTTAAACCGGCAATAAATTCAAACAATTGGTAACCCTAAACCGAAGCGCATAGCTTCACGAAGTTTTTTATTTCTTACCTTACACCTTGATATCTTAAAATTATATTATTCACATCCACGTAATTTATTTGACGGCCAAACTTCACCTTATGGTAAAGTATGGGCGCGCAGCACATTATGATTTTTGGATCCATTATGAATTCTGATCCACCTAACCCCAACTGATGCAAGAAACGGAAGCGGTGCGACGGGCCGCATAAGTAATAGATTTAAATAATAATATTGTGCCAATAAACCCCAGTATAAACTAAGTAGCTCAAAGAAATGAAATGTATGACATATTACTAATGTTCTGTGTTTGATATTTTATTGAGCTATATTATCTATCTATATATATATTTTAATCCCTTATGTCTGTTCAATTGGGAACAATAAGCAACCCCATGACCCAATGAGATGAGGACGATGTGTATGACGTGTAAATGAGGTGTCTTCTACAGACCCAGGCTGACCATTCCTGAGAAAGTGTGGTTAATTGAACCCCAACCTTCAAAGTACACCGGTAACCACTGTCTAGTATTCAACTCCATATTAAAGTAACTAACTTTACTAGGATTTGAACCAGGAACCTTCGTCTCTGAAAATCAGCTGTTAAACAGCTGACTCATGGCGACGACTTAACCTCTAGACCAACCCGGTGGGTCAATCTATATAATATTTAAAACGCAAAATCGCTTTCAATTTATTATAAATGGGAATTCTATTAACTCCTAAATACAAAGTTCTACCGAACGAATTTTTTTAGTTTTTACATGGTTTTAAAGACTATTCTTTCCTGATTTTCCCAGAAGTTCTAAATTTGAAATTTATGCAAATATGAGCTTTTATTTATGAAATGGAAAAGAGAAAATTTTGTTTACAACGCAGCGGTAATACAGTGCAATTTAATGTGGATCTCCCACATTTACCCCCTCTGTAGCCATATTCCATAAGCATAGACTACAGGATATGTCAACTCTCTTCTCATGTCACAACACTTCTCAGTCTGTATTAGACATGGTGTTAATGTTGTTTTAATTCAAAGTTTTAGTTTAGAAATTTATTTTCAGAACGAAACTATCGTACTACTGTGCTTTAGTCGTTACTCACCGTTCTTCTAAGAATGTTTAAGTTTGTTAACTTAAATAATTTATTTAAAAATAGGGGTTTGACACCTACTGTCTATTTCTTTATTATAGATACCTGAGTTTGGAGCCTTGTTTCTTCAAAACCGCTTGTTTAATATTAACCTACTATACACAAAAATTTAGCTAATTTCAATCTGCGTTGTTACACGTCAGTTTCATATTTTTAGCGTTTTTTTTAACATTGAAATATCTGAATGAGAAGAAAAAAGAGCCAATTTTTTTGTTGCTGCTACAGATCGGATACATTTAGAGGCTTATAACTCAAATACCGCTTGACCGATTTATTTGAGATTTCGCCGGAATATAAACTTGCATGTTTTTATTGTATGTACGAAATTTCAGATTTGTTGTTCATTTAAATTTTAAGTTATTCACAAAATGCTGAACCCCTGTTAACTCCGTAACTGCTCATTAATTTGACAAATTCATGAGTATTATGGAACAGCGATTGACCAGTTATTCGGTAGATTTTTTTAAATATTTAAATATTGGTCGATGCTGCAGGGGGTGGAAGAAGCTTAACCAGGTTGCCACGTCTTTTAATTTGTTGTGTTCTTTTCTCTTCCTGCTAAAGTTGCCTTTTGACTTTAACATACAACTAGTAGTAGTTAACTATTGTAAGTAATTGAAGAGTGGGTATTAACATTGCACTGACATGTTTATTATGCGTTAGCCTGAAGGACAGGTCCCAGGTATGCTAATAAAAATAGGTAGTAGGCCTACCAAGTTACAATGTGGCAACACTGTTAAGCTTCTTCCACCCCCGCAGCATCTATCTACCAACATTTAAATAATTGAAAAAATTTACCGAATAACTGGTCAATCGCTGTTCCATAATATTAATGAATTTATATTCATTTTTTTTGTACTGCAAAAAATGATTTTTCAAAATTGCTGAGCGATTATGGCGTTAACAGGGGTTCAGAATTTTGTTAATAACTCAAAATTTAAATTCGCTACAATTCTGAAATTTTGTACGTACAATAACAACATGCAGTTTTATATTCCGGTGAAATCTTAAATAAATCGGTCAAGCAGTATTTGAGTTATAAGCCTCTAAATGCATCCGATCTGTTACAGCAACAAAAATCTGCTCGTTTTTTTTTCTCATCCGGATACCGCAAAATTAAAAACGCTAAAAATATGAAACTGACATGTAACAACGCAGATTGAAATTAGCTAAATTTTTGTGTATAGTACGTTAAAATTTAACTAGCGGTTTTGAAGAAACAAGACTCCAAATTCAGGTATCTATAATAAAGAAATCGACAGTAGTCAAGTTTAAAATGATTGTAAGATGTTTTCTTCCTTTTTAACATGTTGTTTAGGTCATCAGCCGAAAAGCTGGTTTGAACCTCTAGAGGTTTTACTAAATAAAAACGAGGGGTGAGGTGGTTTATCATTGCCTTCCTCACTGAGTGAAAAAGTACGCTTATCAGCATGCCGGGCCCTCCGAAAAGCACAAATTTTTCACTCTGCAAATGACACCTTCACTTCATTCACCACAGGGTCTGGCTGTATAATGAAATTCATTACTTTCAGAGGAGATAACTCTGATTAGTGTCTTATACACCTCTACCTCTTCTGTTCTCAAATGATTCAGTCGTTTAATTGGCTGACCATGTGATAAGAAACAGAACTATTTATTTTAGCCCTGCAACGAACAGATTGAGTGTAAATAATTTGACACTCCACCTGTCTGTTACGGGCAACTTTTTAACATAGCATTGTTAAAATACAAACGATTGAGTTTGTCCGCAGATGTATTGTTATTAAAATGTGTATCTCTCTGGTTGAATTGCAGGAGTTCGAATCCTATGAGTAGTATGGGCACGTTTGGAATGCCACCAAGTCGGACGTATGGTAGTTCACAAGGTGCGATGAGTAATTTCCATTCTGTGTTCGGTGGTGGAGGTGGTGGTGATACAAGTACACCGCCGCTTCTTGATCTTTCTGAATTTCCATCGCTTACCAATAGAGGTCAAGGCGATGCTATGCCTCAACCCAGCACAATGCCTGGAAAACAGCCTTATGGTAAAATTTACAATTGATTATTTGTTTGTCTATGAACGTGTTCGTAAATATCAAATTGACATTCGACTTTTACAAAATTTAATCTGGTCGTATTAATTTTGACACGTATCGACGTTCTTATTGCGACAGTTCGGCGGATTGTACGTTTTAGTGTTCAAAGAGACGAAACTCAAAAAGTGGGTTGCATTTTTTGTTATTTATATTATTTTACGTAATTAATAACCATCCTGGCATGATGTCTCTTTTTCGAATGTTATAATTTGTTTTGAAACGAATGAATGCCAATCGCAAGGCCTTGTTTTTAAATGTAATCACCAGTTTTAAGGTTTTTTTCTGCAGATTGTTCAATTGTCCTACTAATGTGAAGTGATAATACATAGCTTAAAATAATTTGTTTACTGGTTATAAATTGGTTGCTGTAAATTTTTTATTTTAATGTTGATTTTTAGTATCTCCGTGGGTCTCACAGATGGTTTATACGAGGGTTATCCAGAAAATAACCTCCGTTTTGAAATAAAAAGTAAACAAGATACAAAAACTTTATTATATACATATTAAAACTACAGTTTTTCTCTATTTTTCGACATAGTCGCCAAACAGATTCAAGCACCTGTCATAACTTGGAATAGTCTTTGAAATACCCTCTGCATAAAAATCTGCCGCCTGTTAATGTAGCCAACCATTCACGGCGTTTTGAAGCTCTGTCATTGGCGAACCGCTGAGATGCAAGCCACCGCTTCATGTTCGGGAACTGGTGAAAGTCACTAGGAGCCAAGTCCGGGCTGTATGGGGGATGATCGAAAACATCCCATTTAAACTTGGCCAAAAGTTCATTTGTTTTCTCGCCCTCATACAGCTCGAAGACAAATGAACTTTTGGCCAAGTTTAAATGGGACGTTTTCGATCATCCCCCATACAGCCCGGACTTGGCTCCTAGTGACTTTCACCTGTTCCCGAACATGAAGCGGTGGCTTGCATTTCAGCGGTTCGCCAATGACGAAGAGCTTCAAAACGCCGTGAATGGTTGGCTACATTCACAGGCGGCAGATTTTTATGCAGAGGGTATTTCAAAGACTGTTCCAAGGTACGACAAGTGCTTGAATCTGTTTGGCGACTACGTCGAAAAATAGAGAAAAACTGTAGTTTTAATATGTATATAATAAAGTTTTTGTATCTTCACTCGTTTATTTTTTATTTCAAAACGGAGGTTATTTTCTGGATAACCCTCGTAATTTAGGAAATTAAAATTGATAAGATTCCTTTTCCCAAATAAGAATTTAGAAACTAATATTAAATTATTTGCAGTCTAAATAAAATTTGGAACTGTTTATTGTTTGTTAACAGTATATACTTAAAGAAAAACTGAGTTTAAAATTCTGTAATTTTTTCTAACAAGACTAATATAATTATTTAAGCTATTAGTCAGCATCTCAGCAGCTGAATCCATATTAATGTATTGTTTTTTTATGTATATATAAAAAAACTTTATATTTACCTTTTTATTTACCTACTTATACTTTATTTTATACACGTACGTTCGTAGTGCGCATCACTTATTCAGGGAATAGCATATGGCATGTAGAAACTACATGAAAATTGCCAAATTGATTTATGATGATTTATCAACGGTTTGAATCAAATTTTTTTTTTACTGAATTTTTGACATTTTTTGTGGTTGAATCAAACTACGTTTGATTCAAATCTTTAACAAAGGACGAAGATGGAATCTTCATAAACCGTTTCTTGAAGCTATTTGTTATTACCTGAAGAAGCTGTGCGCACCGTGAAAGTACTTGTAAAAAAACAAGGTATAAGAAGCAGTAAAAGGTAAATGTATAATTTTTTTTTATATATACGAGGTGTAGCTATTAAATAACGAGACTGACATAAAAAAATTTATTTTTATTTTATACATAATCACTTATTGTCACCCTCAATATACACTCCTTCTCTATCCCTACAATGCTCCAAGCAAATTTTCTATAGTTTGAAACAGTGTTGGAAGTCATCTTCTGTCAACTCCTTCAGGACACGTGCCGCTTTCTCTTTTACAGCTTCCACTACTCAAATCTTGTCCCTTTTAATGAAGATTTCACCTTAGGGAACAGGTAGAGATAATAACATGTGATGAAACATGGTTTTTTACGTATGATCTGGAAACGAAGCACCAATCCATGCACTGGAGGAGTCGAACTTCACCGAGAGCCAAAAAAGCTCGAATGAGCAAGTCAAAATTTAAAGCAATGATGATTGTTTTTTTTATATCCATGGGATTGTGTATCTCACTGGGTTCCTGAAGATCAAACAATTAATTAATATTAATACCTTAAGGTATTTTCTAAACTACATCAAAGAATTAGGAAAAAACGCCCCGAAATGTGGAAGGACAAATCATGGGTTCTCCACCAAGACAATGCACCAGCTCATTCCGCGTTATCTGTCAAGAGGTTCCTAGCCAAGTACAGCATCTCAGTGTTAGAACATCCACCTTTTTCACCAGATCTTGCACCATATGACTTCTACCAGTTTCTTAAGGTGAAATCTGCATTAAAAGGGACAAAATTTGTGTCTATGGAAGCTGTAAAAGAGAAAGCGGCACGTGTCTTGAAGGAGCTGACAGAAGATAACTTCCTGCACTGTTTCCAACAATGGAAAATTTGCATGGAGCGTTGTAAGGTTAGAGAAGGAGTGTATATTAAAGGTGACAATAAGTAATTATGTATAAAATTAAGATTAAATTTTTTACCTCAGTCTCGTTATTTAATAGCCACACCTCGTATACATAAAAACCAATACATTAAAGACTAATACAGTAGTTGTGTTTACAAAATAAATTTTGCTTCAAGAATAGGAAATCAGACAATAATTTTCTTTTCTTTAGTTGTTTGTTTTATTCTCCTTGCCAAGCTAAGCTAGGGGTCATTAACTTTATGAGTAACATGTAGGATTTTTTTAAAATTTTTAAAGTGATAATTGAAGGAGTTTTAACTTTTAGCCAGAATTTTACAACAGTTTTTGTAAAATATAAATTTATTGGCTGTGGCCCAATTAATTGATACAAAACCATTAAGTTTTCAATTATTAAAATATTCATTAGATTGCTATAATTCACAAAAGATAGTTAAAAGGCTGTTGTCATTATAGAAATTAATATTTTCATGTCAGTACCCCCTTAACTTTAGTGTTTTGTAGGATCTGTAACTTCATATAAGCTTATAACATACTGTATAGATTTTTTATTCAAGTTGTTCTTTCGATGAATTAACTACATTAGTTTCCTTTGAATTGCATGAGGATAGAAGGGAAATACTTATTGGCTGTTGTATGGAAGCCCTGGTTTTACTTTAATTTTATTTTTTTTTGTAGCACTAAGCTTTTCTACTTTATTGAACCACAACCATATGAAATTCTATTATCTTTCCAAAAATTATTAATTAGTTCGGATGTAATAGTATAGTAAATCATCAATTGTCTCCGGTAATTTAGTCTTGATAATTGATATGTTTATGAAATTTTCTTTGACTAATTCATATTGATCTGTTGTCAATTGCTGTTCAATGTTCTTCTCTTCCATGTTACTATAATCATTAGTTCCGGTCGCATTGGCATAGTTTGTAATTTGCTCGCCTCTCATCATGCGGTCTTGGGTTCGAATCCCATTCAGGCACGGCATATTTTAATACGTTACAAAAAATTATTTCATCCTTCACTGTCTGCATTAGCAGTAATTGCAGAACAGTCGGGCGTTAAACCTAGAAAAAAGAAAATAGTTCCTTAAATGCTGTTTTTAATACATTGAGGTCAGTGGTGAAAATCACTGTTGCATCACCATGCTGGGGGCATTGCAGTGAAAAATATGGTTATGCCGATGGGTATATCCGTACATGCTAACTATCTTTTTTATTTATTTAAAAATTTATCACCTAAATATATGTTTTTATTAGTTAGGTTAAAATTGAGATTAGTTTTGGTTAAAATTAGTTACTTGGTCAAATTAAGATCTAGAAATTACATTCAGAATTATGATTTATAATTATATTAACATGTCGAAATTGTTAAAAAATTAAAAAAAATTTTTTTTTGTCATCAGTCTCTCGACTGGTTTGATGCAGTTTCCAAGCTGTTTTATCTTGCACAAGTCGTTTCATATCTACATACCTGTAACACCCTACATCTTTTGTAATTTGCTTTATATATTCTAATCTTTGTCTCCCCCTACAATTTACTCTCTCATTATTACCCTCCATTATTGATAGCCCAATACCTGGATGTCTTAAGATATGTCCCACTAGTCTATCCCTTCTTCTGGTAAGATTCTTCCATATACTTGTTTTTTCATCCACTCGCCTGAGAACTTCTAAATTACTTATTTTGTCCGCCCACCTAATCTTAAACATTTTCCTATAACACCACATTTCAAAAGTTTCTATCCTCTTCTTTTCTACAGCCCCTATCACCCACGTTTCACTCACGTATAATGCTACACTCCAAACAATGTTTTAAGATAGTTTTCCTAATCTGTAAATCAATGTTTGTAGTCAGTAAGCTGTTTTTCATTTCAAAGGCATTTTTTTCATTTCATTTTCAAAATTATTGTTTTATGTTAAATAAAGATGGCTTGTACTGTAGCACTTGTATCGGTCTGAATCCCTTTAGAACATTCAGTAACTCTGCTAATATGTTATACAGTTTGAATGTAAACTATATATTACAAAGAGGCACTACGATACATTTTGCCATTATCTGGCAACAGCGTGTTGATAGGTGCGTATGAATTGTATATCCAGGAATGTTAATATTCAAGTATAAAGTTGACATAACTTGTGTAAGCTTTACATTTGGGGTATTGATAGGTCAGCAATGTAAGTTTTCAGAACTGGTCAATGCATTTTTGTTTTTTCCTTACTTGTATGAATTTACAATTTTTTTGATCATATTCTGTTTAATACTGAAATTTATTAAGAGAATTTTTTTTTAAACTGCAGATAATTTACACTAGGAATAACGAACCCACAGTAAATTGATGCTTTACTTTCTTAATCAGTTCCCAAAAGGCTTCAATAATTGACGTTTGCTGAATGTGCAAAAAACATTAAGTTTATTTATTGTAAGATATGTTCAAGACCCATACTGGTAACGCGCTATAAGTTAACGATTGCGCCTATCATGTGGAGGACAGTATACTATCTATCCTACTTAACATCGGCCAACCTGAAACCCTAAGATATGTATCAAGCGTGTAACTCAAAATGTAACCACCACAAACACTTAAGTAATAAAATTCAGTTAATGACCTGTCACACTAAATAAGTAAGGAGTAATGTAATTATTTAAAGAAAGTGAATTGTTTAAAATTCAATTGCAATTTAAGATAACTTTACCGAAAATAATGAATTATGAAAACCCTAAAAATACAATAACATTTTGAAATTACTGTAAAACTAGTATTACTCACGATAATAAGCTCGCGTTGACGAAACACACAGACTAACTAGTCTATCACTACAAATGTCAGAGTGCAGTAATTCAGTTTACTGCTGATGTCCAAAAAGGATACTAAATATATTTTTAGGCCTAGTATTATGGCTTATTTAGAATGAATGTTTATTATTTAGGATAATTATTAAGAATCAATAAATAATACAATGGGATGTTTATAAAACAACATTTGTAAACATAATAAATCAATGTAAGAGTAAAACTACAACATGATGTCATGGTTAGAGCTGTCGTTATGATGTATTTAGCAAAGCACATATAATAGCACTTCCAGCCCCTGCATAGTCCAGTCTTACTCTCGCTGATGATCGTCAACTTATATTGTGTTACCAGTACAAGTAACTTGAGTAATTGTTAAGAATTGTTTTGTAGTCCAGTTTGGTTTGTATTCTAACAATGGTATTTTGTTACTTTGTTGCAGTTGGAATGGTTAAGCAACCGACGTCAGAATCGAGTGAGTTTACAATGAGTAGTGAAGACTTCCCTGCGTTACCGGGTACGACAAATTCCGACGGTCCGTCGCCTGGTAATAGTCTTGTCTCTGCGGGTAACAGTTCTAGTGGTGATAAATCTTCTACTGGTGATATTCAACAACAAAATCAGAATCAAGATGGCACAAGTGGGACGGTGCCACCCTCGAACAGGGTTGTTATGAACAGTGATAGTAAAATACAAAATAATAAACGTGGAATCCAAACATCTCCTGATGGTTCGTTACTGTTATTATAACAATTAGTTTTTTAAGTTTTTTTCTGAACTCATTTGTTCTCCAGTATGGTGGTGAATTTATCCTATATATGAGGTTAAGACTTTGGCCTGAGCAGAGCGAGAATTGTAGTGGATTCAGCGAGCACGTTGGAACACTACAAGTGTTCTCAGGAACAGTGTGAACGGTAGTGGAGAAAGTTTAGGGTATTTCCACCAATTTGCTATTACTAAACAAGGAGAATGTTACAAAAATTCTTACTTGAAAAAAACTTTAACCCTTTGGAAAAGGACTGTTACTTGTTAAACAGAAGAATTGCAAAAATCAAAACAACTGTTTTATCTAACGTCCTTACCAACAAAAAATTCTGAAAAAATTACAGTTGATTCATATAATACATACGCGCCTTTTGAATATAATTACAAGTAAATCGCTTCATAATTCTTTGCGTTCAGGCGAGCAAAATTTTCAACCGTGAAAATTTTTGTGTTTACTTTATATTTTTTACCATAACGAACTTAAATTTCAGTTCAGCAAAAAAATTTATAAAACATGTTTTGTAGACAAGAGTTTACTGGAATTAATGTTATTTTTTATTTAAATTTCCGTAAATATTTGACGAAGTTACAAAATGTTCAACATGAGTCCATTTTCACATCACAAAGAAGCATGAAGGAATGATATTTTACATTCTTTACAGTGATGTCACAGAGCCACTATTATATTTAGGTTACAGCTGTAAACAAAGCAATGTAGAAAATTCTTTTCCGTACAACTACGTGTTTTGAAAAATTCTCTAGGTGCGGTTAGAAGGAAGTCGTTACACGTCCTTTGCAACTCGGCAAAGTGTCGAATTTTTGCCTCTGTGATGGTAAACTCCCTCTTGAAAAGTAAAATGGACTCATCTTTCCTTTTCAAGGGCAAACACCGTAACAGAATTGTCATAGCTTCAACACAAACTAAAGAACATGCATGTACGTTCACTTACACACGAGCTACACAGATTTCCATTCAAAACAAACAATTCCCAAACCATCAATGCTACCTACACACTATAGAGGGAATAAAAACTTTCCCTGGAATGATATTCTATTTCTGAAAACTATCAAATGTGTTACAGAATTCCCTACTCTAGAAAAGTGCAATATTTACCGGTCTCCGATTTATACTGACCTTGCTGAAACACGTTTCATCGCCCCAACCACAATCCATTCAGCATCATCTAAAACTAGGTTACCAGTGTGAACAGGGTCAATATGAAAAACTGTTCCATTGATGGAGGGGTGGAGGGGAAGCAAAAGAAAGTTGGGAGTGTTTGAAACCTTGTATGAAAGAGTATGATCCTAGCCTGATAATTCTTTCAATAATACGATAAAGTTAATAACTACTTTTCATTGTTTTGGGGAAAAATGGCCCAACTGCCATACTTCCAATCTTAAATGCACTGCAGAAATTATTTCTAAATTATTTTTAGAATGATGTTTCAGCATGCTCACAAAAGAAACTGGAATTGAACTGAATGTTCAACGTTTCATGGAATTGAACTAAATGCTTCAACGTTTCACGTAAATTCCCGTTGCCAGGTCATACTAACGTCATGAAACACTTAATGCCCTGCTCGGCTCAGACCTAAGTATAATTCTAATTGAATGAATAGCATAATAATTTTTTATGTAAATTCCAAATGTATGTTTTCTGAAGGCTTGGAGAAGTAATTCGGAAATCATTAATTCATCAGCATTCCCTTTTGTGTGCTGAGTGACTGTAGCAACAAATTTTTCATTGATTATTTATATGGCATGCTGAATAATCTGTGCTAATTCTACGAATTAAATTGCATTTAAAAGCAATAAGGATGTTATCTAGTTATTTATTTTTTCTATAAAATAAATTTTATTATAGTTAAGAAAATAGCCCAGAAAACATACATTTTTCTAAAATGTGGAATCGTTGAATGTAATCATTGTTGCAATAATAAAATGGTAAACTAGAATTGTGTATTTATAAAACAAACTTCAAAGTTGAGTTTTAACTCATCGGGTTGGTCTAGGGGTAACGTCGCCACCGCTAGTCAGCTGTTTAACAGCTGATTTTTGGAAAATAAGGTGCCGGGTTCAAATCCTAGTAAAGTTAGTTACTTTTATACAGAGAATTTATGGAGGGTTCTGGAAAGGAGAGGATACCCTAAACATATTATCAGGATATTGCAGAGCCTGTACGAAGATACTGTGATTTTACTAGATTTAGATGGGAAAGTGACAGAGCCTATTAAAACCAATAGAGGAGTTCGACAGGGATGTTGTATATCGTCGACATTGTTTAATATATATGTGGACGACATGTTGAGAACGTGGAAATATAATGTAGACCCAGGTATACAGATCTCAGATGGCTTCTTTATGAACTCTCTTTTATATGCGGATGACAAAGTTGTAATACAACAGAATGAAGACGAGTTACAAAAATCGGTATTTATGTTGGAACAAGTTGCAAAACAATACAATCTGGAAATATCATCCACAAAATCTAAAACTATGGCTTTTAAAGGTAAATATACAATAAGGACGAGAATAGAGATGAATGGAAGGGCAATAGAACAGGTTAAACATTTTCAATATCTTGGGAGTGATGTTTCATACGATTTTGATAAAGACATAACAGTTAAACTGGCCAAATTTCAGAATATTTGTGGAAATATTCACAGACATCTGAAGAATAAAACGAGGAAGGAAACACGCCTCAAATTTTTCAACAATATTGCGGTTCCAACACTCCTATATGGCAGTGAGTCTTGGGTGCATACTGCTAAAAGCGATAGTAGAATTCAAGCTGCGGAAATGAAGTTTTTGCGAAGTGTGCATGGATGTACCAGAATGGATAGAATAAGGAACGTGGATATTAGAAGCGCACTATCAGTTCAGTCTTTGCATGAAAAGATAATAAAAAATAGACAAAGATGGTGTAGTCACCTGAACAGAATGCCAAACGAAAGGATGCCAGTGGCAGCTTTAAATTATCAACCAGTTGGCAGAAGAGATGTAGGGAGGCCGAGAGGGAGATGGGTACCGGAACAGGTTCATGTAACCTAATCCTTGGAAGTGAAGATGATGATGATGACTTTTATACAGATTTGAATACTAGACAGTGGTTACTGGTGTACTTTGATGTTTAGGCTTTAATTAACCATAATCTCAGGAATGGTCAGCCTGAGTTTGTACAAGACTGCACCTCATTTACACGTCATACATTTTCATCCTCATCTCATTGGGTCATGGGATTGCTTATTGTTCTAAATTTAACAGATTGCAACGTACACACATTAGGAATAAAAAATGAAAATAAAAAAAAAGTTAGGTTATAATGCAGTTTTTATTATCTACGGATCTGTGTTCTAATAGTGAATGAAACAACGTCATTTGTATATTATGATCGATTTTGAGTTTTTGTTGAAAATTTTTATTTATTGTCTGTTTGTTATATTCGGATATAAAGTAAATTTTCCATAACTAGTACGATTATTCACATTTAAAATCTTTTTAAAACTAAAACTGTATTTGTTTAATACAAAATAATGTGTTAGTACAGTGTATCTTGATTTTTTAAAGGTATTAAAATATCTTTGATTCTGGAATTAGTTTCTAATGGATGTATTATCTTGTGCATTGTGTAATAGTGGTTAGTATGTTAGACCATGAACCAAATTGTCTTGGGGTTGATTCTTGGATAGACGCAGGAAATTTAACGTGTTAAAACTATTGATAAATAACAACGTCTGCTGTTTCATAACCCAGAATTGTGATAATAACCTGTAAATGCAACTAGAAACTAACAATTACTATGAGCTTACAACTTTGCAAATGTTAAGTATTGATAAAATTAATACGAGCGTGTTTTTTGAGTAAGTATAGTTTTAATACGGCAAAATCTCTTCACCTAACTTTCACACTCTGTCATGGTGAGTGCCCACCAGTATATGACAATCAACCTCTTACACCTACAGATACGGTCAAGTGTCTCGTCTGACTTTTGATAAACGACTGACTCGAGTACACGTACCAAACAGAAACGTTTATTACTGATTCCCTAATTAAACTTCTATATTTATTTATTTAATTACATTAGATTGTTTACAACAGGCCAAAGTGAGCCAATTATTGTAACAAAATTACATATTTTTTTTTTTTTTTTTTTTTTTTTATATAAAATAAACAGTAACTTATTACAAACTAAATCACAATTACACAAATATAAATTAATGTATCTTAATCATAAACTTATACAGAGAGAAAAAAGTACCTAACTTAATTGGGTAGAGAGAGCATCAATGTGAAAACTTCAGTTTAGCAAACAAAAAACGGTTCCGAAAGACAAGCATACATAAAACATGGGTACATAAAGGAAACAAAAATATTAAAAAAACCCATACCAATGCGTAAAAATACCATACTATACGCCGGCCGCAGTGGCGTAGTTGGTAACGTGCTCGCCTTTCATCATGCGGTCTTGGGTTCGAATCCCATTCAGGCACGGCATATTTTCATACGTTACAAAAATTCATTTCATCCTTCACCGTCTGCATTAGCAGTAATTGCATAACAGTTGGACGTTAAACCAAAAAAAAAAAAAAAAAAGCTTAAAAAACTAAATAACCAAAATTACCAAGTAAATAAACTACATTAAACAATTAAATCATTTCTAAAGCCCCCGGAGCTTGTAAGCCTAAACGAGGCTCGACTCTGATGAAACAGATCTAAGGGAATAATTTTCTCTATTGAATTAAAATTCACTAGCATGGTATTTAACGAAGAATGGTTAGCATAATTAGTTGAACAGGTCTTCCGATAGAACAAATATCCCCTACTTCATAAATTATCTATATTATCATGAGTAAAAAATTACTATTGTTTGCTTTTGAAACCTATACGGAACTATGGCTTCCAAATTTACGGTTCAACTAAACAATAACTTGCAACGCATTCAGGCACTCCAGTCAAAAGCGTTATTTTATTACACCTTATAGTATAAACACCCGTTTACATTAGCAATAAAACCTTACATACAGATTTGAAAATACCTTTTGTTCAAAATTCTATTGAACACCTATTCAAACGCTTTCACAAGAACACTATAACCCACTGGTATATTCACTTGCCATCTTACATCTACCTTTAATCTCGCTTGACACCTTAAAAGATGCTGGAGTAGAGACCTGCTAATTTAATATAAATATTTTATTCTTGGGAAGGCACCAATGGGGACCCTACCCCTTTCATGCCTGTCATATCTTTTACGCAATTATAATCATCACATTTACTTGTACAGTTGTAAATAAAGAATTTCAGACAAAAAGTAGTATTGAATTTTTTTTTTTTTTTTTGTTTAACGTCTGAATTATGGTTAATTATTATTGAATTATGGTTGTTTTTTTAATATAATTTAAAGTAATCTGCAGTCTTACATATAAAAAAAAATGTATTTTAATATAGGTGGAAATGAAGTTGAAAAGTAGATTAAGGTCCAAGCGTTTATTTGTAAATAAAGGTTTAAAAAATTGTCTCTTTATCAATAGTACTTTTTATAACAGTACTTAAAAAAACATGCCTTGTGTTTTTGCTGTTAAGGTAAAAGTTCTTAAAAAAAATATTGAGATGTATGGTAATACATGATCTTTAAAAATACGAAGTCTGGCTATTAAATAACGAGACTGACGTAAAAAAATTGATTTTTATTTTACACATAATCACTTATTGTCACCTTCAATATACACTCCTTATCTATCCCTACAACGCTCCATGCGAATTTTCCATTGTTAGAAACAGTGCTGGAAGTCATCTTCTGTCAGCTCCTTCAGGACTTGTGCAGCTTTCTCTTTTACAGCTTCCACAGACTCTAATCGTGTCCCTTTTAATACAGATTTCACCTTAGTGAACAGGTAGAAGTCACATGGTGCAAGATCTGGTGAATAAGGTGGTTGTTCTAACACTGAGGTGCTGCACTTGACTAGGAACCTCTTGACAGATAACACGGAATGAGTTGGCGCATTGTCTTGGTGGAGAAACCATGATTTGTCCTTCCACATTTCAGGGCGTTTTTCCTTACTCTTTGATGTAGTTTAGAAATGACCTCAAGGTAGTAATATTGATTGATTGTTTGACCTTCAGGAACCCAGTGAAGGTACACAATCCCATGGATATAAAAAAAAACAATCATCATTGCTTTAAATTTTGACTTGCTCATTCGAGTTTTTTTTGCTCGGTGAAGTTCGGCTCTTCCAGTGCATGGATTGGTGCTTTGTTTCCGGATCATAAATAAAAAACCATGTTTCATCACATGTTATTTATCTTCTACCTGTTCCCTAAGGTGAAATCTGCATTAAAAGGGACAAGATTTGAGTCTGTGGAAGCTGTAAAAGAGAAAGCGGCACGTGTCCTGAAGGATCTGACAGAAGATGACTTCCAGCACTGTTTCCAACAATGGAAAATTCGCATGGAGCGTTTTAGGGATAGAGAAGAGTGTATATTGAAGGTGACGATAAATGATTGGGTATAAAATTAAAATTAAATTTTTTACAACATCAGTCTCGTTGTTTAATAGCCACACCTCGTATATCTGTATAGAAGGAAGTATTAATTTTGTATAATCTTGACATTTTATTTTACGAATTTTCAGGTAAAGTTACAAATATCCCAGCCAGCATGGTAAAAGATCAATTTGGTATGGTCGGATTACTTACATTCATTAGAGCGGCGGAAACTGATCCAAATCTAGTATCACTGGCGTTAGGACAGGATCTGACGGCACTTGGTCTCAATTTAAATTCTCCTGATAATTTGTATCCAACATTTGGTGGCCCTTGGGCGGAAATGCCTTGTAGACCTCAAGATATAGACTACCATGTACCTCCTGAGTATCTCATTAACAGTGGAATCAGGTAATTGGTTTTTTTTTAATTTTATTTTTAAATTACAAAATTTGTAGATCCAGATTGCACCATTGCATGGTTTTTCTGTATCTGTTGTAGGGAAAGAAATTAAAAAATATATTTTTACTTGGATTAAAAATTAAGCAAATTTTCTGATAAGCTTTTCTCTGCATATATTAACTTTTTGTTGTTCATTTTTAGAATGAAAAATTTAAAAACAACTGAAATTTGTGGAGGTTGTAATAGATAAAATGTATCATTTCAAAATTTTTTTTATTTTTTCGTGCTTATTAATTTATTTAACTTTCTTCAGACCAAGTTTTTTCCATTGTTTTTATTTTCTTTGGAAATTGTAGTTCATTAACCCTTTCCACTCGTATTATGTTTGCACTGTGATTCCCCTCCACTTGTATTTATTTTATGATTTGTTGATACCCTATTACATTAATCATACACATAATGTGTTATTAGTTTTAAAAGCATGCAATACTTTTTATGTTTGTTATTACTTTAATGTTAATAATGATTCATAAAAAAATCTTTTTCTCACCTACAAACTTTTAAAATATAACCTGCAAAACATACACTGCTGTTGTAAAAACTAAAATATAATAAACTTTGTAACTAGAAATTGATACCTAAAACCTAATAAAAACATGCTAAATAATCTGAATATTATTTTTGTGTGAATTAGTTAGGTACCTAAAACTATCTAAAAACATTAACCGATCTTAAAGCGGCACGAAATACCGCAAACCAAACGGTGCACGTTCACAATTAGGTTAGTTTGTTTACTAGTTTGGTATGGCGATATCGATTCAATTAATTTCGTTTTTATCGATAATCAATAGTAGTCACTATCGAAAACTACAAGAATTAATTTTTAAAACATCCTGTAGAGACTAGCACACTACAGCAATTTTGTTGAACGTGTATTTTCATACATAATCAGCTGTGAAAACTGTGTCGGATCAGATCCGACAGTCAAGTGGAAAGGGTTAATTGTTTTCCTGAGTTTTGTATCGTGTCAAGTACTGTTTCGAAGGTTATGCTGTGTTCTTCCAGACCTCATCTAATTACCCTAATCAATTTGGTTTAATTAAGTCTTCCCATTTTCAATAAATTCCAGGATCTTTCTAATAATAAGAGGGTAGAGGTACAAAGAAAACATCCATTTCCATTCTGCCATGCGGTTCTGGTGTTATTTGTCAATTGGTGAGAGAAAACCTGTTATACTCAATGTCATCAACCGCAGCAGGATTATTCGGTCCAGAGAGACAGCTGGCATTATGACTGCTCCTCTGTCAATTAATATAAAAGAAGTTTATTTAGTTCGAGTGTTATTGATATCAGAAGTTTGCATCATTAAAGAAAAACCTTTTGACGTAATTTTTCAACGTAAAATGCACACCCACATGTTGCAAAACCAACAGTCTTGCTTTTGAAATAGTAGTTTCGGGAGAATATGACTGTACAGAGGTACAGTTCCAATCTTGCCCCATTCAATTTTCATTCATTGGGAAGTTCAAGAAACAAAACGATTGCATTTTGTCAAAAAAAAAATTGAAGGGGGAACTGTCAAGATATTATTATGCAATTCAGATGAAAAATTCTACCAAGAGGCATCGACAAACTTTTTTCCGCTAGGACAGTTGCTTATCACATTCTACAGAAAAGTAAAATAGAGTATGTGAATATAGTTTAATTTTACATTTCACGTCACATATATCTGGTGTGAAACACAAAAGACTTTCTCTTGCCAATGTAAAAAATGGAACATAACATGTTCAATCATGAGTGAATGATGCAAAATGAAATCATCCTCTGTAGGACTAAAAATTACTGTAAATCACTATTTGATGCTAAACTAAGTGATTTAAATAAAACTACTTGATGTTAAAGCTTAGTAGTTTTTTTTAATTTTCTCTCAACTTTGATTATATACACTTTTTTTCGTAAAACGGATACTAAGGGTGCAATCTTAAAAATTCGCAATTTTTTTACCAATTTTGATGAGCAAATTACAGAAAATCATTAATTGACACTAAACTAAGTCGTAGAAACCAAGATATTTGAAATAAAAGTTGTAGGTTTTTAATTTCTTACTTTAATTCAATGTATGTTTTTGCCCTTAAATCCGTTTTAAAGCCACAATCGTAAATTAGATGTGTGCAAGAATTTTCGCAGACATGTTGATTACGCTTATCTTGTAGATTATTAAAAATGTAGTAAATGTGAATGCAAAGTAGTACTTAAAAAATGTTGTCAATTTAAAGGTGAATTTAAAAAAAAACAGCCGTTTTTTAAGAACATCGTACAAAATTAAAAAATTGCTCAAATTAACTACTGCTTCAATTGACTTGATTTTCATGAAAATGTTCATATTGGGTCCACTTGTAGAGTAACTAACTTAAGTTCTAAATTTTAACTTTGTACATTACTCCGTTCTTGAGATATTTTGTTCATACGCACACACAGCAATTGCTTTTTGTAACAACAGCAACCTGTATTTCGCATGAAAACTTATTTTTGACAAATTGACATGAAAAGAATATTCCCTATTTATGCATTCATTATATGGTGAGAGAAAGTAAAAATATTTTACTTTCAAAAATACAAAAGGATGTTCCTTTTTGATCATCCCTCATATATCCCAACTTCATTTTATGCATTATAGAAGAAACCCAGCTTTCTTCCTAAATGAAGTTCTTCATTTTGTTTTTTTACAAGGGTAAATCAAATATAAACTGGAATTATTATTTTTTTAATTTATTGGGGCATGACAAAATTATTTTTCTACAAATCTCCTAATTTCCTGACACATTTTTCCCAATGGATGGGTCATTTTTTTATCCCATCATCATAAAATGAAGATGGTTGTGCCATGAGCCAGTTGCTCATGAAAGCTCAACTGCAACATCGTCATTAAAATGTTGACATCTAAGAGCAATTTTTTTTAAGGGTTCAAACAGGTGATAAACGCAGGAGAATAAGACCGGACTGTAGGGAGAGTTTTCTAGTGTAGTTCAGGATGTTCTGCAATTTTTTCCCCGAGTTGGAGCAGCTGTATGGGGGTTGAACATTGTCTCGGAAAAGGATAACGCCTCGTACGGGAAAGCCATGTCTCTTCCGACGATATGTCTGTTTTGTAAAATTCGGTAGTTGTACCAGGCATTTATTGTTCTACGTTCATAGAGAAAATCAATATGTTTGACTCATTTAAAGTAAAAAAAATACGGTCAATAAAACCTTTCCAGCCAAGAATCGAGTTTTGGCTCGGACGCTGGTTCTTGGTCGACATTGGTGACCTTAATCTACGACTTCTTGTCCTTCTAAAAATTGTTTGTGCCTTAAATACACTTGCGTTTTTTTAAAAGGGTATTATCCCCAAACTGGTCCTTAAGCCTTCTCAAAATTTCCGATGGTTTTACACCCTCTTTTGTAAGAAATTTCATTATAATTCTTTGTGCGATGGTACTTCTTGCTCAGACCTTGTGATAGTTACTAAAGAGGTGGTAATTTGAAGTTCTTTAGCGGAGGAATGTTTTCTAAGCATCCTCACTCATGAATCTCAGAAGCCATGCCCCTCTTTGTTCACCTCACTGTCGGTACAAATAGAATTCTGGTTTATGTTTGATTCCCCCTCGTATTTTGTATTCATGTATGTCTTTCCTGGATCTAATGTCTCTGATAGAATCTCCGGCTTGATTTCATTAATCAGATGTTTGTTGAGTAGTGAAATGCAATCAATAGTATAACGAATTGTTAGTTTTATCCTGTGTTGTAAGCTCTTATATTCATGTTAATTAATGTAAATTTCTTAAAGTTGTCTTACTTTATTTTTTTAAATTACAGTCTTGTTTATAGGGATAAACTGGCACAAATAAAATTATGTCGATATAAGGATGATGTACTGTTCTATATGTTTTACACGAATGTTGGTGATTTTTTACAACTAGCTGCGGCCAATGAACTGTAAGTATTTTTTTTATTTATTGTTATTGCATTAAAATTTATTGACAAATCCTTGATATAACTACAAATTTTCCTAAAAACTATTCTAAGTGTTTCTTGTGTTATACGAGGTGTGGCAATTAAGTTCCAGGAATTTTTTCGATAAAACACAAGCAATTTAAATTGAGCAAAATTTTATTATCGATCTTCACAATAGTTTCCCTCTAACTCTACACAATGATTCCAACGTTGCTCCCACGATTGGAAGCACCCTTGGTAATCCTCTGAAGTTACTTCATTCAGCACGCGGTTACAGCTTCCTAGACCTCCTGTACGTTGCCATGATAAATAAGAAGAAGTCACAGGGGGTGATATCGGGGCTATAGGGTAGGTGCGGCAACATTAAATGCCTTTTTTTGCCAAAAGCTCTTGCACAATGAACGATGAATGAGTGGGTGTGTTACCATGGTGCAAGATCCGGCCGCACACATAGAATGCGTGCTCGCAGCTGGTCCAAAACTCCAACATAGAACTGTTCATTCACTGTCTGGCCAGCAGGAACATAATTATTTACGATAAATGATGTGGCCGTGGATATTGAAAAAACGATCAACATTGCCTTCAGTCGCAACTTGGACATCCTCGCTTTCGTTGGCCACTCCGCTCCCCACCCTTTTCCACCCACTGCTGACTTTGTTTACGGGTCTTGAGGTCGTACTCAAAAATCCAGGTCTTCTCTCCAGTAACTATTAGACTCATCCAATCTCTGCCGTTGCTCTAGATGTGGGACATAAACCCTCGCTAACCTTGCTTGTATTGTGAGTCACTCATTTTCACGACCCCACTAAAGAAATGACATGCAAAACATGCCACTAATGAAAAACATGCTTAAAACACAAACCAAACATGCTATAGACTTGAAACTTTGACTGCAACAAAAAAGAAGGTCCCCAATTTTCAGTCATATGTTTACGGATGACGCAGCGTTGCCGATTGCCGAGTTATAATTGAATTCCCGAAACTTAATTGCCACACCTTGTATAGAAAACTGAGATATTCAATTTTAGTGACTTTAGTTGAGATACTCAGACTACAAAGTATTTCTTTTGTTTTAATTAAATATTTGACAGATAAATTTTTCTTTACTTATCGTAATATTTATCTAGTGTTCTGATTTTTTAAGAAGTCTTTTTAAAATATGTAGGAGGG
This sequence comes from Catonia carolina, assembly GCA_035578175.1. Classification (NCBI taxonomy): domain Eukaryota; kingdom Metazoa; phylum Arthropoda; class Insecta; order Hemiptera; family Achilidae; genus Catonia; species Catonia carolina. Next base: position 26,177,309 of record JAQMRL010000010.1, on the reverse strand, counting down.
ATAGACAAGTCTTGTTAACGTTAATTGTGCAACGGGAAATTGTTGTTTTTCTTTATGAAAATACAATTATGTGGACTAAAAAGTGCTGGATACGATCTAGATGATTGCGACAACTGTAGAAAAGAATTTGTTATAAAAAATGCACCGATTGCTTTATTATAAATTTAATTTAATTTTAATAAATTTTTATTACAAAAATACAAGTATAAAATATTTCAATGCTATCTTAAATAAAACTTAGCATTATGTATTTTGCTTCTATAAAGGCCTTTACCCATAGATTTCCAAATTGATCTTTGAAAACATGCGTTTTCTGTATAAAGTGAATTGTTTTTATTTCTCTTGCCATTAATTGGATTTGATCACATTTGTTCTTAAATTATACACCGTTCAATTCAAACACTTTTTTTATAAAATAGAAATTTCTTCCATCTTAGTTTTATAAATGTAATATCGAATTGAATGGTGTACAATCCAAGTTGCAGATGTAGCTATTTTCAAAAAATAAAAATCTATATCTTCATCCTCCAGTGCTACGGCCCGATGTGAACCTTGGAATCAAATCTGTTCCAAGGCTTATACTATTTTTCAAGGCTGATGAGCTCTGAACGTATACATTGCCCCCTACCCACTTTATAGCTAGCCAATGACTTGCCAGTAACGTTGCCAACACTTGCTCTTGTAGCTCTGTTAAATATTTTGTCAGCCGTCTTTTTGGTCTTTCAGTAACAATTATAACCTATAAACATACAATCAGCTGATTATATTATAAAGTATTGCATGTTAACGTGCTCTATAATCGATGTATTCAGTATGAGATGCAAGACTAGAGTGAACTATTGCGGCTCTTATACGCGCATGCACACGTAATGTTTTGTGTTGTTTAGGTCATCAGCCGAAAGGCTGGTTTGAACCTGTAGAGGTTTTACCAAGTAAAACGAGGAGTGAGGTGGTTTACCACCGCCTTCCCCACTGAGTGGAAAAGTACATTTATCAGCATGCCGGGCCCTGTGAAAAGCATTCACTTTCCACCCTAAAAAGGACACCTTCACTTCATTCACCACAGGATCTGGCTGTAAAATGAAATTCATTACTTTCAGAGGAGATAACTCTGATTAGTGTCTTTTACACCTCTACCTCTTCTGTTCGTAAATGATTCAGTCATTTAATTAGCTGACCATGTGATAAGAAACAGAACTATTTATTTTAGCCCTGTAACGAACAGATTGAGTGTAAATAATTTGACACTCCACCTGTTATCTGTTGTGGGCAAACGTAATGTTTGTCAGGTACAATCTGACAATGCTGGCAAACGTTCTGATTGGTCTAAACATGTGGAACAGCAGAGGTCATCAACCATGAAAAGGATATTAGTTGGTAGTGGTTTTTTAATGTTTTTAACTCGGCTAAAAAGTTGACCTGATATAAAACCGCCAACCTTGAGGAACTGGTAATTTTTTTCAACAAGTTTTCTTTTACTTGTGTCTTGAAAGCCAATTCCTTACGATGCTACTGTGGTGCCAGTTTTGGTCCGCCCCGCTTAGTTTATTTTCTCAGTTCCCATCACATCTGACTAGCATACCCGTGTCCACCATCACAATGAAAGGCATACAATAAGTGACTGGCAACAGCTCGCTGGAGAAAGGATGATACAATTAAATAATTACTCTGATGTAATATTTTAATATCCCACTATAGTATACTGTCCGTATCAGGATATCTAATGTGTCATAAATTTTATTTGATGACAAATTTTTAAATTGTCATCTATCATTTTCCTGTGTCAGTCCGTCACATCCAGATGTCAGAAACTACAAGAGATAGCAATAAACGGTTTTCGAATTCATAATCTACACAAAAAGTCTGTGGGCCTGGATTGGGTTTTAAGTTTCGGTTTCGACCAAAATTGGCCCAAAACTGGAAGTCAAGAAATCAAAGTCAGAATTTGGAAACAAAATTAGTGTCATTTGATTCCTCTTAAAAAGTAAATACAGAAATCACTAATTGTTTTTGCTGTAGATCAAAGGTAAGCCTTTTTCTTTCTTACGAAAGTGAAGTGGGCTTGATCTCTTACAGTTTCTTAAGAAAAAATTGCTGCCACCCATAAGACTGATGAAAGTGATTTTTATATTCCAAATTTTTTACTAAAACTATTTATTGCATTGAATATTATTAAAGCACTAAAAAACTACCTTCGAAAAATGAAATGCTATATTCTTTTTTTGGTTTTATCTGTTTTTAACATTTTGAGATGTGGCCACATAACTGCGCAGGTCCAGCTGAATTATGGATTTTTTTAGAGAACTTTAAAAAAGATTGTTATGAACTCTAAATCAGCCAGATTTTTTTTAACATATATCAACGTAAAACCAAAGTAATGTAATATTTGTTTGTATACAACGTATTTAGATATTTTACTTTCCCAAAAACAAGTTACTACAGGTTCAAAATTTACTAAAATATGTTGAAAATATATAAGTGTTACGGTCCACAATAATGGTGGATAAATATTTTATAATTCCATCAGGCACTCAAATTTAACTTACTCATTACTTTAATGACTAAAATAACAAAGAAGAAATCATAACATGTAATGTATTATAAGAAAAATTATAAAATTTTGAAAAAATTGTATAATTATTAAATCTGATTCAAACCAGACTTTTAATGAATAAGTTTTTTGATCTACCATTAAGTGGGTTCTGCATTTTGTTAATTTGCTGTATAAAAACGTGACAAAATTCTATTTATATACGACCACTACAAGGTTCTCACTATTCACTCCAAAACATTGGCCATTTATTTATGTGATAGTTTCTAAAATATCCACTAGATATCACTGTAACTTATTATGAATCATTGTATGTAAACGGAAAAATACCGTATTTTCTCGTGTATGTCATCCACATTGTATACCTGAAATTGAAGTCCAAAAAAGGGGCGCACGGCTTACACGAGTTAATCTAATGTAGAAAAAAATACCCAGCCATTTTTCAAGATCAGGCGCTATGTACGAGAAAATGATCTCATGTACAAGAAGGCAAAGCCATCCAGTTGGACGTATAATATGACTTATCTGCAGCGGGTGTTTGTTTTGCTCCGTCAGCCCCTTATTTCTAGGAATTTCTGAACTTCAGGGAATTTTTAGTAAGTAGAAAATAAAATGTCTCCGAATCATGTATTCAAGACTGGAGAAAAAACGATTCAATTATGCAGTGTCAACTAAAAGGTATTGAAATCGCGAAAGAGTTGAACATAGAAGAGTTAAAGGCAAGCAGAGGCTCGGTGCTACGATTTTATGACAGACATCAATTTTCATCAGGCAGAAAACTCTGATCTGTCAACGTTTGTCAGATTCCTATGTGGATAAAGTGGCCCAGTTTCAGCGGCACATTATCACAGAGTTACCAAGAGAATTCTGTTTCTCCAAGTCAAATTGGTAATGCAGATCTGTATTTTTGGATTGGATAAATTATCTAAGGGATAAACGTGCTGGCACTCTTTTCTAAAATATGTTTAGGTCGGTTTTCGCAATATGTTATAGTCTTGAGAAAGTAAGAAAGGAATTCCCCTTCCACTCCAAATCACGTGTAATAATAGCCAAACCGCATAACAATGGCAGCTTGAACGCTACTACTTTGCCTGATATTATTAGCTACTATTATAAGAAACGAAAACCAGACTTACAGTTAACTTAATTTATTGACATTTATGCAATCGGAAATAAATTAAAAAGTAAGGAAAAGTATTTTTTGAAATCCCTGTTGCCTGTAAGACGCGTTCCATAATGCCACACTTTGTATAATTCAATGAAACATCAGGTTCCTCTTTCATTTCCCGCTCAAAAAACGTTATCACATTATTAATAATTTCACGACTTTGACTAAGCAAAACTTTACCTTTTTTGCCAACTTTATTTTTTCCAATATTTTCACTCATTTTATATAAACTCAAAACTGAACCGAGTCAACAAAAAAGTAAACAGCTTTGAATTATATAAGACACTATATTTTTAATTAAAATCCGATAAATAGCAATATAGTAAAAGATAAAAAGTAAATACATGAGATAGAACAACAAAGATAGATTACAACATTTGTGTAGAATAACACTTCACTTCAATAATTAACTAATTAATCACTTCAATATGCTAAGGTTGGAACTCAACTACAAAATTGTCTAGTTGTAAACACACTACTCACGCAACCCCTCTCCTTATTAACCTTTTCAATCCCAAATTTTTTAACTATACACAAACAAATATCATCGTCGTCGTCATGGATTAGGCTATTTTAGCTGTGAGCTAAGCCTGTTCCGGCGTCCATCTCCTCCTCGGTCTTCCAATACCTCTTCTACCCCTTGGTATATGATGCCATGCGTTCAAAGGAAGGCGGTCGTGCGGCATTCTGAAAAGATGTTCTGACCATTTTCCTTTGTATTGCTTGATTATGTCAGCTAGCGGTTGTGTTCCACATTCATTGTTTCATACATTTTACTATCATTTAAGCGCAATAAAATCGCTTTTAGACCCTCAGCCTTTTTGATGGCTTGACAAAAAAGTGTGACACATAGGCCTACGTCACATTGGGACTTGATATCAAAGTTCCCAACAATATGAATTAGTAAAATCATGTTCAGACTTCCTAGACAATATTCTCTCAACTTTTAATATGTAGCAAAAAACTAAATATGATTGTAATATCAAAGCATTATTAAAGACTTAAAAAATGTTACAATTCAAAAATACTGGCAAAATGGATAAAATAACTATTTACAGTCTAAAAAATATACTTGTATGTACATTCAACATACTCGAAGAAATGCTACTTTATTTTACTAAATGAACACGAATATTTAAAACTAAAATTAACTTTAAAAAGAAACTAATGATCACCTCTGTGGCGTACTGGTCAGCATCTTACACTGCAAAGCGGAGATCTCAGGTTCGATTCGTGGCTAGGGTACAGAAAATTATTACACTTCACATCCAGCGCTCTTTAATCAAAAGTAGTCGCTAACAATTAAAATTTTTATGTCTGTTATTTCACTCCAATGTGACTTCTATGCCACAACGGGTTAGAAAGGGTTAAATGGACTTTTCCATACAGACTACTCCCACCAGCTTAGACTGGCCCAACACACTGTGATGTTACTTTTTCCCTTTACAGAATATTTTCACTGTAGTTATAGTTCTTGATAATTTTCGAGGCCATACTACGGAGTACGTCAAGGAATGTCTACGTAAAGGAAACACTGACACACTTGTCATTCCTGGAGGGTGTACATCACTGCTGCAGCCCTTACATATCTGCATCAACCAGCCTTTCAACCCCCTCCCCCTTCGATGATCATTCAGTGAATGGATGGCAACGGCAGTGCACGAAAATTACGCTAATTATCTTATAAAAATATTTTTCGCTAAGGCATGCCATCAAAATCGGGGTGCAGGGCTTACATGAGGGCGCGGCATACACGAGTAAATACAGTACAACTTAACGTGTTTAACATTTACTACACAGTACGGCTGAAATGAGACTCGGGTTTTGGGTCTGTGACTGAAAATACCTAGGCGAGTCGGATTCGAACGCATGCCTCAGTGTTACAGAGTTTTTTTTTAAAGAATCGTGTATTTGTTTTTTTACAGGTACACAAGAGAGTGGAGATACCATATGGAAGAAAAAGTATGGATAACGCAAGCGCCTGGTTTAGGTGCCGTTGAAAAGACATCCACATATGAAAGAGGTACATATTACTTTTTCGATGCGCAAAACTGGAGAAAAGTACCGAAAGAATTCCATCTTGACTACAGTAAACTAGAAAACCGACCTATCCTGCCGCAGTCTTATCTACCGCTTCAACCTGTATGACATACCGAATATGGTTGTTACTATTATTTGTATTGTTATTATTATTGTCGTAATTATTCCAGCGGCGACTACAGTAATAATGATAAAAATGGTGATAAAAATGATGCGAAGATGATTTTGATAATGATTCTGAACAGGTTGTCTTCTTCGTCCACTCACGTGGTAATTAATTATTGTTGTATTTTCGCTGATTGTAATTATAATAATGATAATAATGATTACATTTTTGCCGGTTGTAATTACAATAATTATAATCGGCATTACTGCAAAGGTTTTGGTACTTTAACAACCGGTTCACAACATGTTCTCAGGTTTTATGTTGTCATTTAAGGTTTTTTGTCTCTTTTTTTTGTATATTTATTTGTATTTTAAGTCACTAGATCGATCGGTTAGAAATGTTTTAATTGTTTATTATCTATCAATGGAGTTTAAATTTGTAGTTTTTATCAATTCAGTTTTTATAATTTAATTTTTTTTTGTATCAATGTTAAAACATTATAAAATTAAATCTTAGCATTCCTTTTTTAATTACACTATTATATAATAATTATATCCATTTCTGATGATAAATCTGAATTTTTCAAAAGAAAGTAAAAAATAAATACAAAGTAGTTGAAATTTTTGTCTATTAATTTATATAATTTTTAATTCTCTGTTGTACGATAATATTTAGTAATACATGTGATGAGATAATTTAATGTTTATTGTGTATAATTATTATAATTTACTTGTAATATTTTAATTAAAAGCTGCTGTGAACCGATCCATTTGAAAAACAAAAAATATAAGACTAATTATATTAAATTGATATTCGATTTACTATTTTTGATTGTAATGTATTATTGTATTTTTTTTTTAGAGTAACTTAAGTTGTTATTTTAAGTTGATTATATAAAAAAATGAAAAGAAAAATTAAAAATTAATAAAATAAAGCACTTGTAAGTTTATTTTGTTATGTTTTCTTCTTTTTCTTTAGTTATCTTTAGTTGAGCTCTTACTAAAATGTCATAAGATGACAGAAAATACAAAAAAAGAACAAGTACAGATACAACAATGGAATTTATTTCATAAAAATCTACTAATCTTAAACTATTTTTCATCTTAACTCCCGTGATTTTCCAGGCAAATACCTGGCACTATGACAAATGTCATAGTGTGGTACAAGCTTTTGTGTACCCTCTTCATAGAATGCTGCCGCCTGTGTAGTCAGCCAAGAGGTAACATGTTCTTTCAGCTCTTCATCGCTTTTCAACCGCTGACCGCCAAGGAAAGACTTCAGATGCAGAAACAAATGAAAGTTGCTAGGAGCGAGGTCAGAGCTGTACGGAGGATGGTCGAACAAGTCCCAGCCAAAGTCCTGAAGGAGTCTTTTTGTCTCATTCGCAGTGTGTGGTCGGGCATTGTCATAAATGAAAACCACGCCTTTCGTGAGCATTCCTCGGTGCTTGTTCTGTATCGCGCGGCGCAGTTTCTTGAGAGTCTCGCAGTAAACTTCTTTGATTGTTTGAGCTCGCGGCAAAAAATCAATCAGTAAAATTCCTTTTCTGTTCCAAAACACTTTACACATGACTTTCCATCATTCTCTGTGGTAGCACTGCGATCGCAGTTACGCGCGTGTGCGGCCATCACTCTGTGTCAAGCAGAATGAAATAACTTCATTTTGAGGTAACTAATTGTTGTGTGCACTTTGTAGCGCTTGTTTGTAATGGCTGAGTTTATCAAAAATCCTGCCACTTGTGAAATTCGATCAGTGATTCGTTTTCTGAATGCAAGAAACGTTAAACCAATTGACATTCATCGACAAATCTGCGAGGTTTACGGGCCAAATGTGATGAGCGATTCAATGGTGAGAAGATGGGTTAGACAGTTCAAAGAAGGGTGTTATACAATGCACGATGAAGATCGAAGTGGACGTCCATCTGTGGTTATTGGTTGACTGATTCGTGCAGTTGATGAGAAAATATCTCTTGGTTGACTAAACAGGCGGCAGCATTCTATGAATAGGATATTCAAAAGCTTGTACCATGCTACGACAAATGCCTGGAAAATCACGGGATTTATGTCAAAAAATAGTTAAGAGTTGCAGATTTTTATGAAATAAATTTCATTGTTGTATCTGTACTTGTTCTTTTTTTATTTCAAAACTGAACTTACTTTACAAACGTACCTCGTATACCAGAAGAAATTTCATTTGAAGTCTGGGTGAGAATACGTGTTTGGCTAACTGTGGAGGTCGGCTTTGTTGAGAAGAGGTAGCTATCCTTGTATTTTGCTTTTGCTAGTTTCTTTAAGAAAAACATATTTAGTATGTTTTGACCAGACTAAAAATTTCAAAGTTTTCATTACATTGTTGTTGTTTAGGTCATCAGCCGAAAGACTGGTTTGAACCTGAAGAGGTTTTACTAAGTAAAACGAGGAGTGAGGTAGTTTACAATTGCCTTCCTCACTGAGTGGAAAAGTACGCTTATCAGCATGCCGGGCCCTGTGAAAAGCACATATTTTCCACTCTGCAAATGACACCTTCACTTCATTCACCACAGGGTCTGGCTGTATAAAGAAATTCATTACTTTCAGAGGAGATAACTCTGATTAGTGTCTTTTACACCTCTACCTCTTCTGTTCTTAAATGATTCAGTCATTTAATTGGCTGACCATGTGATAAGAAATAGAACTATTTATTTTAGCCCTGGAACGAACAGATTGAGTGTAAATATTTGACACTATCTGTCTGTTATGTGCCAGTCATTACATTATTAAATGTAAAGCAAATACTTTGTAAACCTACTATAGTATGTACAATGAAAGAAGAAGCCTATGTTTGGAACCGCATATCTCATCAAGTAAAAAACTGAAAAATTTCAGGTACAGCTCATTTTAAAGCTTGGTTTTTTTGTTATTTTATTCATATAAATTACGAAGTACAGAAGTATATTAGGCATTTTCTAGCAATTTGGAAACAAAATATGTACCGGGTTTTTAGCGCATTTTTCACTTAGTCCATGTTTCAGAACATGTAGCACGATCAATTTTAAGAGGAAAATATGACGTTTTAGAGTAGTGTTCCTGCATGTTTTCTAATTAATTTCAGCTAAAATTCACCCTTTTAATGCAAAGGGTAAAGGAATTACAGCGTTTTTTAAAAAAATTGTAATTTTCGTTCCCGATGGATGTAGCGAGTTAGAACCAACACTGTATCCCTTTAATTAATAAGGGAATGAAATTACGCTACATTAGAATGCAATTTAATAAATGTAGTTTAAAAAAAGTTTGCTATTAGCTTACTATTCAGTAGTACTCCGTTGATAAAAGGATACAAAATAAAATCAGTGTTTTAGCTGGCAATTTATATTGTTTTATTGTATGACGCTTTGCAGCTGTTCCCGTAAGGTAAGTTCTTCTTGAAAGATATAGTTTTTTGAAAGTTATAAGAATAAGGCTATAAGCAAATTCAGTGTTTACTTTAATACATTGTAGAAATATACATGGCTGTGTTTTAACTAAAATGACTTTCACAAAAACTGACATCGGTATACCCTCAATTAGTACGTTAAATTGAGCATTGACTGGATTAGTAACAATCATCTGTGTACAACTGTAATATTATTTCTACATTTTCTGACAGGATTGAATAAAATTTGTTCACTATCAAAGAAAGTAAAGTTTTGTTCAATCTTCGCTAGTTGGAGCCTGAAGGTTTGATTACATATATACACCTTGGACAATTCGAATTGGAAACAGCAGCTTCGGTGTTTATTTACTCCACTCTTCGCCCCTCGCCATGCAACGACGGTACAGTCACAAAAGTATACAATCACTACTGTAATGTGTGACTCACGCACAGTCACTACGCTTTGTTTTCACTGTTGTTATTAATAATCTGTCAGACATAATGATGTAACTAATAGTAATTTATTTTCAGACTTGTCTTTCTGTTCATTATAATATTCAGACCAATTGTTTAGTTAGTTGCGTGCGTCTGTAGTGTATAGTTCTGTGAGTTTTTGCAGTTTAGTTCTTGTAATTTATAATTTTATTTTTACTGGGACAAATTAAATACATACAGTAGAATCTTGGTCGTCCGGCCCTTAAAATATTAGGCCTAAATGTATGACACCTTACCCAGGACAGATTTTGGTAAAAGATTTAAATGAATTAGGGACAAGATTTGAGTCTGTGGAAGCTGTAAAAGAGAAAGTGGCACGTGTCCTGAAGGAGCTGACAGAAGATGACTTCTAGCAATGTTTCCAAGAATGGAAAGTTCGCATGGAGCGTTGTAGGGATAGAGAAGCAGTTTATATTGAAGGTGACAAAAAGTGATTATGTATAAAATGAAATTAAAATTTTTTTACAACGTTAGTCTCGTTATTTAATAGCCACACCTCGTATACATTCATGTTTGTTGAACTTCAAGTCTTCAGACTACAAAACAATAACGTGACACGGCATACATTTCAGTGGTGCAAGAAAATATTGCTGGTTTTGGAATACAAAAGGTTAAGAATAAAATAAAAAATTTAAGATCGACGTACAATTAGCTATTTAAGTTCCAGTACAAATAAACTAGCCTGTTTTTCGATCGAAACTAAACTGAGAAGTTGAAAAGAGAAAAATACAACCATGTAAACTCTCTCTCGCCCACACCACTGGCTCAGCCTAATGACATTTTGCTGTCTTGTACGTTTAAAGGCTTAAAGAGTAAATTGCAAGATTTCTGATGACATTCAAATCTGTTTTACCTGTCCGTAGAGAAGCTTGTAAATGAACATGGATTACTGTGATTACAAATTCATGAAACATTGCAGTTGTTTTTAAAGATATTAACATTTACTGTTGTTTTTCACCTATGAAGTTACCCTAGGAATATCTAATTTACAGCCGATGTAAAAGTAAGTCTTTCTGGGATGTGGAATTTTTATTTCAGAAAAATTTGTTCATGTTTTTACACTAAAAACCTATCCTGTATAGAAGCTGGTTCTTTCTTAACCAATTAGTTGCAGCTAACCATTCTACATTTGTTATTAAAAAGTATCATACCTGAAACTGAAACTGATAGAAGGTAAGTAGACGATGTCGTGGGGGATACCACCTGATCGTTCGAAGAAATGTGACAGGGCTGGGATTCTTCTAAGAAATCATACTGAGGGGTAGTTATGGAGAGAAAAATTTTGTTTCAGGATCAGAAGTAAGTTTAGCTTGGGAGTAGAGTCAAATATATATATCAATTATAAAATTAATATATATATATATATTGAAATATATATTTTTCTAACCACCAGAATACGGTAACATAAAACACTTACCAATGTTTATAGCGCTTTCGTGTATCTTGTACACATCTTCAGTAAATTAACATTTATTAAAAGTCAAAATTTAAAACTTCCTGCTCCTACGACAATCAGTTGATTGTCGTATTCAATTTGTGTGTTCATTAATTTCTCCCTGCTATTGTATTTATAAATATAATATTTTTCCAGAATTTCAATTTCATTTTGTTTGTTATTTATTTCTAATATTTCTAGATTATTTTTTATATTCGACATATTGTGTTTATTTTTTATCATGTGTTCAGTTACATTGGAGAATTTTCGATTTCCTTTTTTATAGTTAGAATAGTGTTCTGTAAACCGTTTTTTAAAAGATCTGGTGGTTTTACCGATATATATTTCATTACATTCATTACATTTAATTTTATAAATTCCACATGAATTAAATTGATTATTTTCTTTTTCTTTATCATTTACATTTGCTTTAATATTATGTTTTTGTAAAATAAATTTTATAGGAAACTGGGGTTTATATGCTATTTTGTATTTATTTTTATCGTATATATTGGTAATTTTATGTATTCTATGATTTATGTAATTATATGTCATGTATTTATTACCATTTTTGTTTATTTCTTCTTTATTGTTTAATGGTAATAGATGTGTTTTTTCCTGATTGATTTTATGTAAATATTTATTTATTAATCTGTTTATGAAAATATTATTGTAACCGTTATTTCTTGCTATTTCTTTAATATAATTTATTTCTTTATTAAATCTTTCTTTATTGTTATATGTGTATATATATGCTCTGTGTATCATGTTATTGTATGTGTTTATTTTATGTATCCATGGGTGATTTGAAAATCTGTTTATTGTGTTATTTGTAACATGTGGTTTCCTATATATGTCAGTTTCTATTATATTATTTATTATTTGTATTTTTATATCCAGGAAATTTATGTTTTTATCTTTTTCAACTTCACATGTAAATTTAAGTTTTTCATAGTAATTATTCAATTTTTTATTTATAATATTATGTTCACCCTTTATTTTTTCATTATAAATTACCAATATGTCATCTACATATCTTACCCAAAGTAAAATATTGTGTGTGTGTGATATATTATTTACAATTATGTTTTCAAATTCTTGAATATAAATTTCTGATAGTATGGCAGATAATGGAGAACCCATAGCTAGTCCTTCTGTTTGATTATAAAATTTATTATTAAATGTAAAATAACTAACTATAAAAAAGGAAATCGAAAATTCTCCAATGTAACTGAACACATGATAAAAAATAAACACAATATGTCGAATATAAAAAATAATCTAGAAATATTAGAAATAAATAACAAACAAAATGAAATTGAAATTCTGGAAAAATATTATATTTATAAATACAATAGCAGGGAGAAATTAATGAACACACAAATTGAATACGACAATCAACTGATTAAGTTGGCAAGACTGTTTTAAATATAAGAATCGACTATTCCTTATCTACCATGGTAGGAGCAGGAAGTTTTAAATTTTGACTTTTAATAAATGTTAATTTACTGAAGATGTGTACAAGATACACGAAAGCGCTATAAACATTGGTAAGTGTTTTATGTTACCGTATTCTGGTGGTTAGAAAAATATATATTTCAATTTTAAATAATACGGCTGTTTAAAAATCCTACATAGGATGTTTAATAAAATAATATATATATATATATATATTATTTTATTAACACGGCAACTCCTTCGTTATATATATATATATATATATATATATATATATATATATATATAACGAAGGAGTTGCCGTGTTTTTCATAATATTAAATGAATAATATCATAAAAAATTGGCTGGGCGGGCAGAACTAGCGTTGATATATATAATTATATGTTCAACTGACTGAAAGTCGCGTTTTATAAGTAGTCATGGAATGGCAAAGTGCGAGCTGACTCCAGCGGATGCGTATCATACCCAAGTTATTGCTTTTGACAACAGATGGTAAAGTTTTTTTTGTATCCTGTGATACACTTTTGTGTTCTATATTTTATTTTAGTAGTTAATTTCAACTAAAATTTTGAGATGTAAAAGAGGAATGTACAAATGAGATCAGATTGAAAATGTGCAGTGATGACTGGAGGAAATGGTTTATTACTCCCTGAAATTAATAATATTAGAGGATATATTAACTGAAGAAGACAGTTGTTGCTCAAACTGGCTTCTATGTCAGGGGTCTTGGATTTGATTCCTGATCAGGTCTGGTATTTTTCATTGCTTATTTTCACCATCTGTATTAGTCTTTATTCATACCAGTTGTGTGAAAAATTAGAGAGAAAAAACAGCCTTGCTCAAGCTTCTATTGGCAAAAAAAATGTTGACATAAATGGCTTTCACAAATCCAATTAAACCTATTAGTACAATAAATACTATGCCTTATCATTCAAGAGTTATTTTATTTGACAGTACCATATGACACTATATTACAGGATAGTATTATGTTTGCAATCAAGAATATTGTACAATTTTCACTTCCACTATGTCTTGTATTTCATTGTAAATTGGCAAGGAGGTTGAAGTCTTTGATATTTAGTCAGCTGGGCACCTTAGAAAGCCCAACTGTTTTATTATTAAAAAAAAAACTTTTGGCAGCTGACTAGGTAATGTATAACTTGAAAACGCATAAAAAACAAATCGATAACGCAGTAGAATCAGTGTGTTATTTATTCAAAGTATTTAAATAATGCGCCTTCATTGTATGGATAGAAGAGGAAAAACCAGTTTAAAAGTAAACGGTATACCAAGTAAACAAATAAAAAAGCTAAATAGGAATGAATTTTTTTAGGCAAATAATCGATGATAGGTAGGTAAGCTGATGATAATCTTAAGTGTTTATTTTTTAAATAAATTGTGGAATATAAAGGCCTATTGTAGGACGAAATAAACGATATTGATTTTTGTTCTAAATGGTGGGTGATATTCATATTTATTTTTAGGCGGGTGAATGCAGTATAAAAGGAATGTCGCTTGTACAAATGAATGATTATTGTGTAAAATGAACAAAATTTCAGAAACACTTTAAAGTGTCGTATAACCTCTACAATACCTATCATTTGAACATATTTAAAAGTCGTAATATATAATTTACCATTAATTTTTATTTTATCAGACTAGATGCATTATTATAAGTTATATTATGAATTATCAAAAAGTTATATGTATGTGATTATTAACAAACAAATTTCCTGCATCGAAAATTAATTGTTTCTGTCATGAGGTAAAATAAATTAATTACAGAGAAATTAGTATTTTACACGTCAGTCGTTGCCAGCCTGCGAGCGGCCAGATACTTGCTGTTTGTGCGGTGTTCGTTCAGCAGGTTGTTGGCCGTTTATTAGTGTTTTGTTGTATTAATATTTTTTTAAATTTCGGTCAACGGTTGAATTCCACGATAAATAAATGTAAGTGAACTAATTTTATTTGTAGTTGTATTTGGAACATTAAGTTCTTTTGTGCACCCGGTTTCTTTATTTTATAGTGTGTTCACTGTATATTGTAACTCAGTTTTGGTACTTTGTTTAAAATTGGTAAGGTGAAAATCCTGTGTACGAGCGATTGCTTATTTTATGATTTACTGTTGTTTTTCGTTTGTGCATTACTTAGTATAGGGCAGTGTTGTCATTGATTTTTAAACAGTTACGTAAACATGATTAGGTTATGTTAACTGTAATTTTCCTTAGTATAGTATTTAAATTAAAAGTTTCCTTATTCGTTTGTATTACAATTGCTCCCCTAAAATTTATTTCATAATTTTTTACCAGAAAGTTTCGGGGATACTTTCCTTGACAATTGTTCATGATAAACTGTTTAATTATGCAGTCTGTACGTGTAGACGAAAAAAATTAGTATAACATTTTTAATTCCGTGCACGCACTTTTTAAACTATAGTAGTACATTTTGTCATACTGGCGTTGTAAATATAATTTTTTTTTGTAGTGTGTTGTAACATAAAAAAATACAAATTTGTTCAAAATGGGTTAAATTCATTACTATTACAAAGTAATAAATTAAAGTAACAGCATATATGATTGAATTAGCAAATATATTCTAAACAGAATTTGATGACAAAATGCAAATTTATGACCTTGTAAAGTTATTTAAGTGTTAAGACTCTTTAAAAAACAATTATAAAAGTGCCTTTTTAAATTCAAGTAAAAATTTGGAGGAGAGATGATAATTTTAATAATTACATTTTATAACTACACAAATCTGTGTGGTAGAAAAAATGTTTACTGTACATCATCACAAAAAAATTTAGTGTATTATTATTATTTAGTTTACTAAAATACAGCTGTATGCTTATGCGATAGATAGTAAACCATGAGAATGCCTTTTGCATAAATGGAAGGGAAGAGAAATCTGACAGTGCTGCCAACCTTAACAATGAGATACTATATTTTACTACCGTGCAATTGCACCATTTGTTAACCACATGTTGCCTTTCAATTAATACATTTTGTTGTGACTGACAATTTTTCCACTTAAACCCTTTTTCCTTTAAAATTTTTCTTAAGTACAAAGTTTCCAACTAAAATTTAGCCTTTTTCAAAACCGGTAACAACTTTTTGCACGTCGGCATCACTTTCTTATTGATATAACTGTTTCCTTTTTTTACCAGGTGTCAAAAAAAGTACTTAAGAATTATCTTCTTTGCTGTCTTTAACTTCCTTCTTTACATTTCGAATTGTGGAAAGAGAAACATCATAGTAGTTAGTCGCTTGCTCACGGTTTTTGTTAAAAGGCATGAAAAGGTATTTTTGTTTAGCTTCAACTTCACAGCATTTTATTACAATGCGTATTGGATTTCATTCAGCACTGTGAACAGTTCAACTGCGTTTTCGAGAAACTGCCGTTTCCGTTTATGGCAACAAACAGTTATTTTTTATAGGGAGTATAGGACATGTCAAGATAAAATTGATAAACTGAAAGTTTATATCACCAATTATAAATTTATCACTTACCACCAAAAAATTGTTTCTGCTACTGCTTACTTCAGTAGGCTTGTCATGAACCCCATTGAATCAAATATCACACAAAATTAAAAATAAAAAAGTCAAGCACAATGATAAATTCATCACTTACCGATAATTTTTTCCCACTACTGCTTAACTCGGTAGGCTTGTCTTGAACCCCTTTGTATCAAATAGTACCCAATATTTGTTTAATTAGAAGTTAAATACTTTTCAACCAAAAATATTTAGAAAGGAATTCATGCACACTGTAAAATGTTTCATCAATCAAAAATTGTTTTAGTTTTTTTCTTAAATGACTTAAATTGTCAGCTTTTTAAACCTTGTGGCACTTTATTGATGTATTTTCTACCTACATAAGTTGGTTTTTGTTCAAACAATTTAGTGTTGTGATTAGCAACATAATAATCGATTCTGTTTCTTGTGTAGTGGTTGTGAACATCTAAATTCTGTAAAAAGGTATTTTTCTTTACGTACATTATCACTTCAAAAATGTACAAAGAAGGAACTGTGAGCAATTGCAGCTCTTCTTCAGTTATATTGATGCAGTTAATCTACAAAAGATTCTGCGATATACTGTATGACTTCTAAGTACAGTTTACATTGTTGTGGTGGTGAATTGAATTTTTGGTGGTGAAAATATTTTGTAATGTGTTATACAGGGTGATTCAAAACTATACAGCAATCTCTTGGGATCTTATTCTATAGCTAAAATTAAGAAAAACAGTTCATATAAACATATGCCTGAAAACGCTTAGTTAGCAAGTTACGGCTAGTGAAAAATTTCACCTAGAACTCTGTACCCTCGGTGAAGTAAGGCCATATAAAAATGTTAAAGGTAGTTACAAAGATACAAATACGATCATTTCGTAGGGTTTTTAAGCTAAAAAATTGAATAAAATTGGTTTCAGAGCTGTAAATGCAGTACTTTCAGAGATATCTTACATAAAACACAAGAATTGGTGCAAAGAAATAACACATTTTTGTGTTTAACGTTAGATTACTTCCATAAATGGTAAATAAAGGTGTATTTTTTCTTAAATAAATTTGTAGAAAATTTAATTCTGAAAAGATTCATGTGAATTACTCAGGAAAAAATGCATAATAGATATTGAAATTTCGCTTTATTTAAAATCAAAACAGACGCACATAAAACGCACATTCTTAACTGCATAACATATTAGATTGGGAGTAACAGCTGATAATGATCAGCTGTTACATATTAGTTAATATTTTTAATTATATTATTATAATTATGCATATTAGTTAATATTTTTAGCTACAGAATGAGATCCCAAGAGATTGCCGTATAGTTTTGAATCACCCTATATTTTAAAAATATTATTCAAACAGTATTTGGCTGGCTTTTGTGGCATGTACTGAATCCAAGAGCAATGACCACAAAAGGCATGAAGCATTTCATCTACAGTTACAAATTCCCTCATGCTGTAATAATTGAAGAGCTGAGTGGATGAAGGTGCTATGTTACATTTTTTCAAAAATGTATTTTTTGTGATTGCTGAAGGTGGTAAGTGCATACTCTGTTACGTAGATGACATAGAACGCTGTATATCTACAGTTTACGGAAATAGTAGGGGATGAATGGACTACGTACAGCTATATTTTAAGGTTTGTAGAGGAATAAGATATTTAGATCATTTGACACCTTCTTCTACCAGAATTCACAACAACCTAAATTTTTCTTTAGAGTAATAACAGTAAAATCTAGTAATGAACACCTATCATCATTATTAATATGCACTGTGTGTTCCTTTAAAAATATCTCTTATAAAAAATATTTACGAGCATTTTGTATTATTCAATTACCGTTAATCCATTTGTAGATGATACAGTGTACAATTTTTTTTTTTTGTTTATCGTCCGACTGTTTTGCAATTTCTGCTAATGTAGACTGTGAAGGATGAAATGACTTTTGTAATGTATGAAAATATGCCGTGCCTGAATGGGACTCGAACCCAAGACCGCATGATGAGAGGCGAGCACGTTACCAACTGCGCCAATGCGGCCGGCAGTGTACAATAGAGACTTTTAGTTGATGAAAGTGTTGTATGCGTGAGAATAAGTGTTGTAAGGTGTTTGTTATATGACAATGGTAGCAATGCTCGATAAATCTAATAAAAAAGTGGCAAAGAAAAGTAAAGTTTTAAGAATTTTTAAGAAAAAATTTTCATGAAGGAATATGCCTTAGTACTTTCGTAGCAATTTCCACTACACTATATTTTTGTTACATAGCGTCTTCATCCAATAAGCTCTTCAATTTATAATGTTGACATAAACAAGTCAAATATTTCCCTGATTGCGGACAGTTTTTTATCTCTCATCCCTAGCCGAACGTTCTTCAAAAATCTGACACAGTTCAGAAGAAATAAGAATCTGTTACAGCTAATGGCAGATCTCAATAACTGCATGCCTGTCCTATGTGATAAAATGTTATTGTCTGAAGACAGGGTACGAATTATGCAGTGTAAACATACGGCAACAATGAGCCAAAAGTATGAGATCAGACTGGCGCCATTGTAAATTCCGAAAATTCCTGCATGGTGCCAGTAAAACTCCTGCATCACAGAAAATAACAATATTTTTGAATTTTTGATGACATGATAACACACAGTAGGAATGAATTGAGGAATCGACGAAGGGAATCCGACCTAATTACATATATTTAAAAAAAAAATACAAAAAATTACATCTGTTAGGAAAATAAAACAGTGCAAGTCCTCGAAGTTAATTTTTTGTATTTTCTACTTTCACTACTAATCATCTTCGTCTCTTAATTGGTTTTATTATTATCTTCGTCATGGTCATCATCATTTTTCAACTTCAACTACTTCATGTTTCAAGATATTAAGGGGAGCACTGTACCTCCTATCTAACTCATGTTAAATTGACTTCTTTTTAGGTACACGTTTCTAAGAAACCGGTAAGAGTTAGGGCTTTAATTTTTTTGTGCCTTTTCTATGACATCTTTTTAAGCTCTGGTACTAGAATTATTAATATAAAACTAGCGATTCCATTTCGAGAATTTTTTTTTTGAAAAATGTAAAAACAATTTAATTTGTTTTGTAGAATTTTTTATTTCGAACTTAGTAATAATACTGCAATGATTCTATTACCATATGTCACAATTATACTGGGAAACATGCTCAAAAAATTTCAACCTTCAAAGTCAAATAGTTTTCGAGAAAACTGTACCTTTATGGAAAAAAGTGAATTTGCGGGAAATGAGCTGTAAAGTTTTACTTACCCTAAAATCGGCCCGAACCGTAATATTGACTCTCATCAGACTTTTCTTTTTCCTTAAATAATTTCATCGTTTTTTCTCATGTCTTGCTTCATTTGACACACTTTCCATTGCCTTCTCAGCTTTCTGTGTTCTTTGAATATAGCAACTCTTAATTGTTTCCACAGATTAACTCAATTCTGGTCAAAACATTACTTAACAAATATCTGCATAGCTTCCGAAATTTCTATCGTACAGTTATAATTTTTATATCTAATTACACAGAAAAAGATACAGAAGGCAATGGCGCCAAAATTAGAAAAATCAATATTTTTCGAGGTATAGTGCTCCCCCTTAATGTGCATAGTTCAGAGTATAGTATTTTTTTTTCACACTACTGATTGTGTTTTATATTTTCATTTCAAGAATGTTATTCAGATTTTTATCATCTTTTCCAAAAATGTATAAATTAAAAAACCGGATTGCAAAAAAATTACACTTTGTTATAAAAAAGTTATTAAAAATATCACCTACATTTGTAAATCAGAAGAATAAAACTTGTTTGCACAACTTTGTTTCTCGATTGAAATTTACGGTGTGTTTTGTTCAACAGTAAATCAAACTCATTAGGTATTTTACTCCTGTGTGTGTGTGTGTTTATTTGTTTCATTGATTTTTCCCTGTAGCAAACTGCTTAATTTTATTGAAAAATTCCCCAGTTATTACTATTTGAAATAAAGTTAATTGAAATGGAAACTTATAGGTGGTTTTTTCAATTTTTTTACTGTTACAGGTCAGTCGCCGAAAAAGTTAGTAAACCGCTACCAGCTGCACCATCAAAATTTGCGTAAGTACCATTTGTATGTACCTAATTTCTAATTATACTTTTATTTTTGTGGATAATGTCTATTTAGTCTTCCGAGAGTCATAAATCGACATAGAAAAAAGTTTTCTTTATTGCGACCTCTGCTGATTATTTAGACTCAATAAACAGCTCCTTAACTATCAACTCAAGAACAAGACCCAAAAAAATGGATGTTTAACTTTTTTCATATTTTGAAGCTCTTGAAGACCTGCATATACTAACTAAGCCCAACCAGAATATACTTGAGGGAGTTTCCTCACAATAATTCTATTCAGTCAGATAAAGCTGTAGTTTACTGTTGCTTTCGACTTTTTGGTTGGTAGACTGATGTACCAAGCTACCATCTGCCAAAGTGGGATGGACATCTCTTTCAGTTCCGTTCACCATGAGACGGTCATCATGGTGACAAGCAGTCACACGGCTTCTAACAGGCCATACAACGTGAATTTAAAGATAGGACACTAGCCTTTTATACTGGCCGGTTCTTTTAAGCCTTTTGTAAAAGGACTAAGGGGTCTACTTCTAGTTAATGACAGAGCCCTTTATGGGCCTTGTTTACTTTCTCTTGCCTATAGGAGTATATAGGATCGAAAGTATTGTTTTCATGTCAATTTTTCAAAATAGAGTTTTCACTGGAACGTTTTCAGACCCCCTTAACCCAAAAAACATGTTTTTAGCAATTGATCTGAGTGTGTGTTAACAAAATATCTCAAGAACGGAACATCGTACAAAGTTAAAACTTGAAACTTAAGTTAGGTACTATTACCAGACCCGACATGAACAATTTCATCAAAATCAGTCAATCAGAAGTAGTAGTTCATTCATGTCATTTTCCACTTTTTTGCAATTTTCTCAAAAATGACTCCTACAATTTTTTTAAAAATAATTTCATTTACTACATTTTTTACGCTCTACAGGATGGGGTAGGCGGCATTTCTGCTGAAATTCTTGGGAAGGCTGTTCTGCGGAAGAAAAAATGGTTTTTTTTAAGATTGCAGGCTTAATATGCATTTGAGTTTAAAGTGTATATAATAAACATTGTAGACAATTGAAAAATCTAAATCTACAACTATAATATTTCAAATTTTTTTTTCTATAATGCTGCTTAGTTAAGCGGTAATTAGTAATTTACCGTTTTTTTTCATGAAAATCTGTCAAACAATGGTTTTTTTTAAAGATTTCAGACTTAGCATGAATTTTATGACAAAAGAGTGTACATAATCAAATTTGTAGGGAATTAAAAGATCTATAATTTTTATTTAGAGCATTTTTCTCTACAGAGCCTAGTTTAGCATCAAAAAGTGATTTTCCGTATTTTTAAGCCAACTAAGGTTGGTTTTCATTTTGCGTCATTCACTCATGATTAAAATAAGGTTATGTTTTTTGATATTAGTTTTTTTTTACTTATTTCTAATGTTTTATTACTTATGTTAGATAATATTGTTAATTATTTGCATTAGGAAGAGAAAGTCGTGTGAGTGTTTCACACCAAATTTTTGCTAATATAATTTAATACTCCATGGTGTATTATCTCGTATTAGGTCTGTTTGCCAAAATTGTTGATGGAAAACTATAATAGTTTAAATTACTAAAACATGTTTTAGTAATTTGGTGTGTTTTAATATGGTTGTTTTAAATTAAAACACCAATTTTTATCAAAATACACTAATTTTACAATTTCTTTCATTTTTTATTGTATTAAATTGTCAATTATGATGTCATAAAACGCAGTCGTAAATGCAACAATTTGCAAGTATGTATTATTTTAGCATTTACAGTATATTTTGTGTGATATTTATTTTAACAGTAGTCGTTTAAGTCAATTACTAACGCTTAGACCTTGTAAACGTGTTATCAGTGTAATTCAAATAAATTTTTTCGTTGGAGATAATAATAAATGGCAGTAAATTAATTGCTCAGTTTTTTTACAGATTATATTATAAATTCTGCATTTTTAATTTTTTGAAATTATCTATAGTAGTATCAATATCATGTTCGGAATTATAACGAATGCAAATTGTTGCGGTGGTTGACCCAGATTTAAAAATAGAACTAAGATATTAAACTAAATAATCGTAAATGTAAAATAAATTTACAACCGGTGTTGTAAAGTAAATAAAATTTATTTAAAGCAATAAATTACATAATTAAGTTGCGAAATGTGAATTCATGTTGATATAAAATATTTGCATAAAAATATTTGTGTTCCAGTAATTTTTTAATGTTTGCAGATAAAATCTTAACTTTCATACTACATTTTTAGCGTAATCTAAATCGTATTTTAAATGATTACAATTTTTCCCATTGTTTGAGGGGACATTTTAAAGAGCATCTTAAAATTTTAGTTGGTAATCGTCATCTAGTACAGCTTCCTTTAAGGCAGTCTACCGTACGCCTTGGTAACACGATCAAACCTTCATAGTTTTGTTTCTACAACTCTTTTTATCAGGCGATCCCCAATTGTTTGTTTCCTTATTGTATTCTATCTTCTTACCTTTCCTAGGTATAAATATAACCAACTATGGTGGCATGCGGGCCGCACATGCGCAGTAAGTAGCTCTTCCACCGCAGATCATAGCCTGATACTGGCTGCCTCTAAAGTAGTACTCACGTCTCATTGTGTTCTGTTCATGCGGTAATCGTTTTGACATTTTTGTGTCGCTGTCGAATGCCGCACGCCGTCGAAATTTGTTGCGCGCACACTAAATACGGGGAAAAATTTCTGCGATTCCTTTTGGGGTAATAGGCAATAAGTTTTTTCTGAATGATGTACCTATCATAAGTTTTGACAGGCCCGAAAGAGAGGTACGTCATACTCTCATTCTGTTATATTTACTGTACGGTTCTTTTTGTTAAAATTTCATAGAACTGATATTGTGCGTTTGTAGTTGATTTCTAAAAAAATATGTATGTTTGGTATAAAGTTCACAACTATAAAAAATGATTCAGCTTCTTGGAATACTAACAGGAAGGAGACACCAGACATGATGATCTATCTTTGACTTCCCTTCAAAAAGTGATTTTTTCAAGCTCGTTTATTATTCCTCTTTCTGCCCTACATAGGCCTATATAAAATTACAGATAAAATTTTATGTTTTAAAACAAAATAATGAATCGCATATTATGTCATCCTGGAAAATAAATTATGGGGTTAGTCTACGTGATACGCAAAAATTGCGATGAGATTTAAACGTCTAACTTTGTACGAGCGTATCTGATCTAAATATCAGAGTATAATAATAACATTTGTAGCGTAATAAAAAAAGATTCATTAGGAAGCGAAAGTAATTTTTTCAGAATTTTTGATGAAAAATGAGCTTGTTAGAGTGTAGTGAACAAAACTGGCCGGCAGAGTGCCCTACCGTATCGTGTGATGTCACTATTGCGCTTGAACACCGTGCACTGATTGAAATGAGTTGAGGGGAAAGGCGGACGCAACATATTCTCTCTCTGTCTCGCTACCCTCCCTACATGCCACCGTAAATGGCGAACAGTATACTGATATGTAATGACGAGATGAACCCGGGACTCAGTGTGGGCAATGCGCTGCTGGTAGCGTAGTACGTACATTTCTGCAAACATGCAATTGTGTAGCATATATAGTTTATTTTTTTCTTCTTTACAACACTTAATAACATTCTGATTATTTTTTTTTTTTTTATTTTTTTTTTTTGGTTTAACGTCCGACTGTTCTGCAATTACTGCTAATGCAGACGGTGAATGATGAAATGATTTTTTGTAACGTATGAAAAAATGCCGTGCTTGAATGGGATTCGAACCCAAGACCGCATGATGAGAGGCGAGCACGTTACCAACTTCGCCAATGCGGCCGGCATTCTGTTTAGCACTTTGAATTGCTTTACCCTGCTTTTGAGCGGTCGACATGATCAACTTATAATACACGGATAGATAACTAATTTATAACAACACTACAGAATAATGAATAAAATGTGAAGAATTCAAATGAAAAGGAATTGAATGAGTTTTAACGAATTAAAATACTTTTATTTGTATAAATGTAGCCTAAAACGTAAAAACAGAATAGCCAAATCAAAACAATATTTCCTGTACCACTCGTCGCATAATAAAAACGGACCGAGTATTCCAATGAACTACGAGTGTCAGTATGTTTTTAGGATTGTAATAGAGAAACTGGGTATGTGCAGTAGATTGTTCCCCTCTTACACTTAGTCTCAAACAAAGTTCATTTCGTGACTAACCATCAGTACTTTCCTAGCGTACTTTTCTTGAACTTCATTTTGTCACAAGTATCTTACTCTTTGTCTTCCATGTTTTGTTGCTTGTATCACTATTGGCACAAAATATGAATGTTTTTATAGTTTTTTACAATAAATTTATGAACTTATTGACCTCAGACTAAGGTTCTCACAATTAGAAAGAAACTGTTTGTCTTCTGCACTCTTTTGGCAAAAAGAATGCTTTTTTTATGCCCGACTATTTCGCAATCACTGCTAATGTAGGTGGTGAAAAGTATGATAGATGAAGATGAGTGATGAAAAAATGCCCGATCAACCGGGAATTGAACTCAGGGCCCTGGCATAGAAGCTAGTTGTGCTAACCATTACACCAATGGGTCGGCAAAGAATGCTGTACTAGAAGGTAATGGGAAAGAGGCAAAGTGGTAGACCAGGAGTGAAGTAGATGGGTTCAGTTATGGATAGATTGGGAAAATGAGATACTATAAGAGATGGTTCTACGACAGAGAGAGGTAGAGAAAAGTTATGTTGGGCTTGTCCCAAGGAAACTTTGAGGGACATGATGAACCCTGATTACCTTGAATTTAAAAATATTTATAATTAATTGTTTTTTAAATTTACTTAACTGCTTGGTTATTATTAATTCTACAAAGGGTTATGGAAAAATTTCCATATCCTGGCTAGGAGTCAAAGAATCTGGAACGTTCTGGTTTGTAGTTTATCACAAGATCAGTAAGCCGCAACTTTAAATTGTAGTAGTTTGTTTTTCTCCTAATTAAGACTCTTGCCCTTGGGCGAGCCCATTCAGTCATCTAGTAAAAAGTTTCTATTAAATTGTTACGTAACACCGATTGACTGAGCAGCTTAGTGTGGTAACCAACAGACTGCCATTAACAAACTCGTGTTAAAATCCATATTAAAATCTACTTTTAGTAGAAAAACATATATGTAGCCAAAGCAGTGATCTAATCTAATACCTAGGTTGTCAGTAGTGCAGTTCTTGTCAAAAAAATAATAGTATGTAAAAAAATAAAGAATCGAGGTTATCAATTTTACACCACATGATTAATTAATTTTTTATTTCATGTGGAAAACACAATGTACAATGTTTTTAAAGACTTTTAGTATAATGAATTAAGTAGTTTTATTTTTTTGTATAACCTTTTTATGATGGGGATTTTACTCCTTGATGGTCCTGCGGTCATTCCACAAAGAAAATTTTCAAAAGTAGATCTTAAAACGGTATTAGAAACTTTCAATGTGTGTTATATAAGTAAAAATCAATAGTAAAATTTAAATTGAAAAAAAACATACTTTGAAGTATGACAAATGGTTTGTGTAATTTTTCACTGAAAACGTTTAGCTTGACATTTAAAAAAAATATAAAACGTAAACTTGATTGATATTTACTTAATTATTTTAATAGGGTGGAATGTATATTAGGGATGTTAAATTTTGCTGAATTTTGATAGTACATTTTTTTCTGCAGTGATTTTAGATAGGAGCTTTACTTTTAAAATATTCAGCAGATAGTTTTCTGTAAGGTAGCCCAACTGGTTTTTGTTAAATGCAATTTTAATTTTTTTTATGAATTTTAACTAATAGATAGGAAATTTTGGTGAAAATTGCTAATTACCGCTAAACTAAGCGTTATACAAAAAAATGTTTGAAATAAAAGTTGTAGGATTTTAAATTCTCTACAACTTTTATTACCTATATCAAATTTTGCGCTGAAATGCATAATAAAGCCGTAATCTTAAAAAACAATTTTTTTAGTAAGCAGCCTCACCAAGAATTTCAGCAAACATAGCGCCTACCCTATCTTGTAGAGCATAAAAAATTTATTAAACCAAGCGATTTTTAAAAAAAATCGTAAGACCAGTTTTTAAGAAAATCGCCAAAAAGTGAAAAATTACACGAATAAACTATTACTTCCGATTGACCGATTTTGATGAAAATGTTCGTGCGGGTCCGGTAGTGGTATGTAATTTAAGTTTCAAGTTCGTACGATGTTCTGGTCTTGAGATATTCTGTTACACACACACACAGACCAATCGCTAAAAAAATGTTTTTTGGGTTCAAGGGGTCTAAAAACGTGTATATCCGGTGAAAAATCGATTTCTTAAGATCTACATGAAAACAATACTTTCCTTCCTATATATTCATATAGGCAAGAGAGTAAAAAAAAACAGAAATATTTTTTGTAGCTCTGTCTAGCAGATCGAGTGCGAATAATTTAACACTCTGCCGGCCTGTTATGGGCGAAACATCCTTATTATGCACAGACAAATAATAAAGCTGTTTGTTTATCAAAAGAACATCATGTAATATTCTATTCTAGTACTCAATAATTTTATTGAAGAAAATCAATTAACGGCAACTCCAATAAATAATCGTAGTTGATTAATTTGAAGCACTATTAAAAAATACATACTCTAAAACTGTTGAGCAGTTACTCTATCTCTACTCACTACACTCTTCTAATAAATAAAAAAAACATAATCTAAAATACTCAATACAAGATGTCACAGTTATAGCTTTTTTATCATTTTCTTTCTCATTTTTGATTAACTGAAGTACTTACTGTACTTTTATCATCTCTTGAGGTTTTTTAATGTTCAGAACAAGGTTATTTTTTTGTAGTAATTATTA
Organism: Catonia carolina; assembly: GCA_035578175.1. Classification (NCBI taxonomy): domain Eukaryota; kingdom Metazoa; phylum Arthropoda; class Insecta; order Hemiptera; family Achilidae; genus Catonia; species Catonia carolina. Next base: position 26,150,172 of record JAQMRL010000010.1, on the reverse strand, counting down.
TTTAATGTTTGACTACTACGCATTATTATTATTATTATTATTATTATTATTATTATTATTATTAATGTATGATTACAAAATTGAACATTGCAGCTGATTAAATTTTTTAACACGTACCGCTATTGAATCACATAACGTTGGCGTAGAATGTTGATTAGCAAATTCCATTTTCCAAAAAATTTATAGGAGAGTTAAAAAATGAAAATTTTATTTTATTTATTTTTTATCCCTAATGTTGTGAGTAAACCCACCGGGTTGGTCTAGAGGTAAAGTCGTCACCAAAATCAGCTGTTTAACAGCTGATTATCGGAGACGAAGGTTCCTGGTTCAAATCCGAGTAAAGGTAGTTACTTTTATACGGATTTGAATGCTATACAGTGGTTACCAGTGTACTTTGATGGTTGGGGTTCAATTAACCGTACTCTCTCAGGAATGGTCGGCCTGAGTCTGTACAAGACTACAAGTCGTAAAATAAATGAATTAAAAAAAAATGTACAAGACTACGCCTCATTTACACGTCATACATATCATCCTCATCTGATTGGGTCATGGGGTTGCTTATTCTGAATTGAACAGATTGCAACGTACACATATTAGGAATTAAAAAAAAAATGGGTGTAAATTACAATTTGTTCAACTTAAAAACAATAAGCAACCCGATGAGATGAGGATGATGTGTATGACATGTAAATGAGGTGTAGTCTTGTACAGACCCAGGCCGATCATTCTTGAGAGAGTATGGTTAATTGAACATCGACCATCATAGTAGCCTACACCGGTAACCACTATCTAAGAGTTCAAATCGGTACAAAAGTAACTAACTACCTTTACTAGAATTTGAACCAGGAACCTTCGTCTCCGAAAATCAGCTGTTAAACAGCTGACTCGGTAAATGCTTCTTGTACTTGCTTCGGCAGTGCATGTAGTCTACTAAAATAGCGAGTAGTATATAGTTATACTATACTACTGGCCGTGACGACTTCACCTCTAGACCAACCCGGTGGATCAACAAACAAAATGCAAAATTAAACTCGGTTCTGTTAGTCCCCCTTTCAACATAATTTATCAGATTTTGTGGATATTTCGTACGTAATCTTACATTATTTTTAACAATAAAAACGGGGAAATATGTTACAAAATTCCTACATCAATATTTTTCAAGTAAACGTTAAATAGGACTATGTAGCGTAAATAGGGATGTTACTGAAAATACGTTAAACAATTTATTGAAAGTTATTTTCTAGTAATATTCAATTTAATTATGTTAAATTAAATATTACTAAAAAATGTAATATAATTATTATTTTTTAATTAATCGGAGGGGAGACAGTAGACCAATAAGTTACCTTGTTCATACACGCGTTCGTGCAACCCGCACGTATTCCAGTGACGTTTATGAAGTTTTTTGACAATTTATGTATTATTTCCATATACTGTGCATAAACCAGTTCATAGCAATGAAAATATGTACATTAAAAGAAGATTAATTTGTAGTTTTTATCGCCTTATGTGCCCATGACGGACAGGTGGAGTGTCAAATTATTTACACTCAATCTGTTCGTTGCAGGGCTAAAATAAATAGTTCTGTTTCTTATCACATGGTCAGCCAATTAAATGACTGAATCATTTAAGAACAGAAGAGGTAGAGGTGCAAAAGACACTAATCAGAGTTATCTCCTCTGAAAGTAATGAATTTCATTATACAGCCAGACCCTGTGGTGAATGAAGTGAAGGTGTCGCTTGCAGAGTGAAAATATGTACTTTTCAGAAGGTCCGGCATGCTGATAAGCGTACTTTTCCATTCAGTGAGGAAGGCAACGGTAAACCACCTCACTCCTCGTTTTACTTAGTAAAACCTCTACAGGTTCAAACCAGCCTTTTGGCTGATGACCTAAACAACATCGCCTTATATTTAAGTTTTATATCGATTTTATATTTTAGTTTATATCGTAAGAACGGTGAAGTCGTTTCTCAAGAATCAAAAGTGCAAAACGAAATAATTTTGCGGACATCACATTACTATCTACTAAAAGAAAAACTGTTGCGAACCGAAAAATCCATTTCGCACAAAGTAGTGGTTAACCCTTTCACTACCAATTTTGTTTTGCATAGCAACTATTTTTGTGTTTTCCTATTATGTAATCTGTAAGTAATAGTGTACAAAAGAATTTTCATAAATATTTTGTAAGGGGGGCTGTGGGGGGACCCTGGGATATATTGTCCCACTGGTATTTTATAGTGGGAGATTAATCCACCATAATATACCACTATGCCCAGAACGGGCAGGTGGAGTGTAATTTTAATTGCACTCTATCTGTTTGGTCCAGGGCTAAAAAAAAATAGTTCTGTTTCTTATCACATAGTCAGCCACTTATATGACTGAACTATTAAGAACAGAAGAGGTAGAGGTGTAAAAGACACTAGTCAGAGTTATCTCCTCTGAGAGTAATGAATTTCACTATGCAGCCAGACCCTGTGGTGAATGAAGTGAAGGTGTCATTTGCAGGGTGGAAAGTGAGTGCTTTTCGGAGGGCCTGGCATGCTGATAAGCATACTCTTTCAACTCAGCAAGGAAGGCAATGGTAAACCACCTTACTCCTCGTTTTACTTAGTAAAACCTCTAGAGGTTCAAACCAGCCTTTCGGCTGTTGACCTAAACAACAATATACCACTGGGACATATAGTCCCACTGTAAAATACCAGTGGGAAAATATATCCCAGGGTCCCCCCCACAGCTCTCTTACAAAATATTTATGAAAATTCTTTAGCACACAATTACTTACAGATTATATAATAGGAAAATAAAAAAAAGTTAAAGCTACGCAACTCAGTTGAATCAGTACAAAAGAAAATTGGAAAGAAACAACCGGCAATGAGGGGTTGAGCAGAAGATTACTTTGAAGCGCTGTAGAACTGTGAAACCTTTTTGAAAACATAAACCAGTATAGCTATAGAAAAGAAGTTATAGTACCATTGGGACATAATCACGTTCAAAAATAAAGATCTACGACCCACCAATCAATTTTTCAAGCCTGTTAGAACACATATATCACGATGGTAGCGAAAGGGTCATGACTTAAATAGGGTTACCCCAACCGGCTCCCCGTAGTGTTATGACATAGCCCTGTAATACGTCTGAGATTTTGATAAAGACATAAATGACAATTTCAGTGAGTCGTTTTTGTGATTTATTCAAACACGCTAACAAACGTTTATTTTTTATACAATACGAGTTAAGAGTTAGATCTTGTAGACTATACAAAGTTAATCTTGTACAATCCTTGCGTTTCAGTCCTGTCCCTAGAGTAGTAACCAACTAAAAGGCTAACTGAATCAAACCTTGTTTATTGCCATTTAGTTGAATCCAGCACGTTTCTTTATCCCTAATATGTGTATGTTGCAATCTGTTCAATTTACGAACGATAAACAACCCCGTGACCGAATGTGATGAGAATGATATATATGACGTGTAAATGAGGTGTAGTCTTGTTCAGACTCAGGCTGTCCATTCGTCAGCATTTTTTATTTAAAACCCAACCATTAACGAACACCACTGTCTAGTATTCAAATCCGTATAAAAGTAACTTCTTTTACTAGGATTTGATTTACGGAACCTTCTGTATTTGCCCTCAATTTTACCCTCGAGAGCATGCGTATTTATCTTTCCCCTAAGAGTCCAAACCCAATCGATTGGGTGCGGATGTGAGCCGCCAGGCGTCCCACTCCCCTTAGTACTCGTGTAAACGTTGGACGAGTCGCCGTCGAGCTCGTTGCGCCGCTAAAGTGCGACGTACGTGGCTCTACCGCACATGGAATTACTACGGCCGCATTCATTTACCTCAAACTTCGAGTATAGGGTAGCTAAACCGCAGTTTTATGGGCACGCTCTGTGTGGTCTGGGGCGAGCCCCACCCTCGAGAACAGTCTGAGAAACTCATACTTATCACCACTACATAAATGACCAAGGTATTGCTTGAGTCCCAGCTCCGTGTAGTTGGAAGGAATGCAGTGCGTCGTTATAGTAGTGGGAGAATGAATGAGTTAGTAGTGTTTCACAGCTGATGCATTTTGTAGTGGTAGCGTGTACTAACTAGACTAAAAAAATATTCTTATCATCCGGCGCATTAATTTAACAAATACTTACTGGGTTATTAACTTGGTCGGATTCATAATATTTAACTTTGTTGTTGTTTAGGTCATCAGCCACAAGGCTGGTTTGAACCTGTAGAGGTTTTACTAAGTAAATCGAGGAGTGAGATGGTTTACCTACGCTTTCCTCACTGAGTGGAAAAGTACACTTATCAACAATATTTAACTTACCAATTTATATCAAAATATGTAAATAAATAAATGTAATAAATACAAACAAATAAATGTTAATTACGGAAAGTTTGAAAACGAATGTTTTGTGTCCGAGTAATACAACAATCGTTCTCCCTGCTGGTCACTCATTCATTATACGAGGCGTATTTTTAAAGTAAGTACCGTTTGAAAATAAAAAAAAAAAATAAAAGGAAATTTGCAAAAACTAATTTTATTTTCGAAATCTACATACTTTTATCTATTTTTCTCCATAGTTTCCAAGTTTTTGTAAACACTTATCATATCGCACAACTAAATTTTGGAAACCTTCTTCATAAAAACTTGCCGCCTGCTGTGATTTGACCTTTGGCTTTGACCTTTACGGGAGAGTGCATGTGTCTCCAATCCATGCTTTGTTGTTTCGATTCGGGAGTGAAATGCGAAATCCACGTTTCGTCTCCAGTTACGATCCGACTCAGCATATCGTCACCGTTTTCGTCATAACGTGTCAGAAAATTCAAGGAACTGTCGAGTCTTTTGAACTCTCTCGAGCGGCCTCACACTGCCGCTCAGACCCGAGCTGCATTGGACTCTTTTGGCTGGGAAGTTTTGGACCACCCACCCTACAGCCCTGACCTTGCGCCGAGCGACTTTCATCTCTTCCGTCATCTGAAACATCACTTGGGCGGCAGCCGTTATGACGATGACGACGAATTGAAAACGGCCGTGAATTCTTGGTTATCACAGCAGGCGGCAAGTTTTTATGAAGAAGGTTTCCAAAATTTAGTTGTGCGATATGATAAGTGTTTACAAAAACTTGGAAACTATGTAGAAAAATAGATAAAAGTATGTAGATTCCGAAAATAAAATTAGTTTTTGCAAATTTCCTTTTATTTTTTTTTTATTTTCAAACGGTACTTACTTTAAAAATACGCCTCGTACCTCACCCGTAACCTTCACCCCGCAACTACACGGAGCTTGGAACCGCACATTAGACTGTCTTTCTTCTGTTAATTATGTCCATTAACTCATCGCCTACACCCATACATCTCAAAACATCGACGTTGTAAAAATTGTCCATGAAATCTGGAGCATTCTTTTAAACATCCCTAACTACCGTGCGTTCGGAAAGTCGCTGTGCACTGGAATTGTGACTATGGATTTATGAAAATATGTATAAAGAAATGACTAAGCATTTTGGAAAAAATTTATTCAATACCTTAATTACATTGTTAAACCGTGATTACATTGTTTATAGAAGGTGTTCGAAATGACCTCCATTGGCATCAATACAGCATTGCACTCGTTTCATTTTGTTTGCAAACACCTTTCGCTACTGAAGAACAGTGGTTCCTTGAATGTATGCCGTTATTGCGGCTTTAAGTTCGTCAATCGTGTGTGGTCTGTTCCGATACACAGTTTGTTTCGCCGCACCCCATAAAAAGAAATCGGGGGGAGTCAGATCAGGAGATCTTGCAGGCCACAAATTCTTTGAAATTATTCGTTCACCAAACACGTTGCGCAGGAAAGCCATTGAGATGTTAGATGTATGTGCTGTTGCCCCGTCTTGTTGGAACCAACCATTATTCATTTCCACTTGTGTTATTTGATGCGTAAAGTTCTCTAAAATATCAGAACAATAACGTAAAAATTTTTTTCCAAAATGCTTAGTCATTTCTTTATACATATTTTCATAAATCCATAGTCACAATTCCAGTGCACAGCGACTTTCCGAACGCACGGTAGAAAGCTTCTGAACGATGCATGGACTGCATACTTCAAGTCCATGTTTCCACAATGTGTAACACGACAGAGCAGATGTATATTTTTGCAACCCCTATTTATTACAGGAAATAAAATTATATGGTTAATGAACAGATGCTTCTTGTTTAGTGGCGTTTATTAAGATAGTTCCTTCTTGAGATATTCTGTTCACACACACACACACACACACACACACACACACACACACACACACACACACACACACACACACACACACACACACACACACACACACACACACACAAACACACACACACACACACACACCAATCGCTAAAAACGTGTTTTTTAGGTTCAGGGGTCTGAAAACGTGTATATACATACAACTCATATATAACGTGGAAACTCGATTTCGAAAAATTGACTTGGAAACAATACTTTCCTTTCTATACATTCATGTAGGTAAAATAAAGTAAAAACGTACAAAACTATAATTGATGGTGTTAACTACGAATTTAGCTTTCTCTTCTTGTTATTTTAAGAACGTTAAATATGTGTACCTACATTTTTCCTTTAGTGTAACGTTAAAAATATTTTAAGCCAAGACAAAAGAAAAGATGAAAGAAAAATGATTTTGCGGTAACGTAAAGTTAAGATACTGGGGTTGGATCGATGGGTCTTGTGAAATAAAAGAGGCCCATATAATAAAAAAAGAAAAACTCTTAGGAGGTAAACGAAACTGTACTGCCAGAGTTTGTTAGATAACTTTAATATTTTATTTATAAAATAGTAAAGTAGCTACTTTCTTAACTTTTTACTAGATAAAAGATTAAACATTTGAAATCAATAAAGTGGTACACGTAAAAGTTTTCTAGGTTATTGGATTTATTTAAGCTCCTCTCGATGGTTTTGTTTAGACTCATTTTGTATCTAATCCGTCTAGAAAATGTACTGTTTTTGTAATAAATTCTTAATTAATTTTTTTTTGAATCTGTATTCTTTCTAGTTTCTCTTCTTGATCTATACAGAAATCACTAATGGTTATTGCCATCTCAAAGATAAGTCCTTTATAAAAGTTGCCTCCAGCCATGAGACGCGTCATCTAATGAAAGGGGTTTTTACTTTCTCTTACCTATATCAATAAAAATATAGGAAGGAAAGTATTGTTTTCATGTCAATTTTTCGAAATCGAGTTTTCACCGGCTATACACGTTTTCAGACCTCCTGACCCAAAAAAACATATTTTTAGCAATTGGTCTGTGTGTGTATGTGTGAACAGAATATCTCAAGAACGGAACATCGTACGAAGTTGAAACTTGAAACTTAAGTTAGATACCACTAGAGGACCCAACACGAACGTTTTAATAAAAATCGGTCAACCGGAAGTAGTAGTTTATTCGTGTAATATTTTACTTTTTTGCGATTTTCTTATAAACGGATCCTACGATTTTTTTTTAAATTACCACATTTACTACATTTTTTTATGCTCTGTAAGGTAGGGTAGGTGCCATGTCTGCTGAAATTCTTGGGGAGGTGTGCTCTCGTAGAAAATATGATTTTTTAAAGATTGTGGCTTTATTAATTTGCAATTTAGCGCAAAAATTTATACAACACAAGTTGTAGATTATTTAAAATTCTACAACTTTTATTTCAAACATTTTTTGTATAACGCTTAATTTAGCAGTAATTAGAGATTTTCTGATTTTTTTTCACGAAAATTTACAAATTTTCAAAAATTGATTTTTTAAGATTTCAGCCGTAGTATGCATTTTACGACAAAAGTGTATATAATGAAATTTATAAGAATTTAAAAGATCTGCCTGCAACTTTTATTTATAGGAATTTTCTCTACAGAGCCTAGTTTAGCGTGAAAGAGTGATTTTCCGTATTTTTAAGCCAAACTGAGGTTGATTTTCATTTTGCGTCTTTCACTCGAGGTTATGTTTTTGAGGTGGTTTTTTTTGTTTATTTCTAATGTTTTATTATGTTACTAATGTTAGGTTATATTGGTCATTTTTGGCATTGACAAGAGAAAGTCGTGTGAGTGTTCACACCAAATTTTGTATTGTATTTCTTATATTCGGTCTTACTTTATTGTTTGTAACTGTTTTTGTTTTAAACAACCTTTAGATTTTAGCATTGCGTTTTTGGCTTGATACATTTGAACAGCGATACCCACTGGTATTTTTTATTGTTTCTCTGTCAGCTGGATTCCTCGCTAAGTAGTGCGCATAACTAATGTATCTTAATAATTCAAAATTACTTTTTTATCAGCTGGTCGCCCCGTAGGACATTTTGCTTAATAAATATTCGATTCTGACATTAGTTAACTGTCATTAAAGTTTTGTACGTATAAATATTTTTGGCGACGTGATAACAGATATAAACTCAAGTACGTAGCATTGCGGTATCAAGAAAATGAACTCTGTATTTGTGTTAGTATGTTTAGTTTAGTCGCGTGGTTTAGTTTTTGGCACTGTCTGTCGTATTTTTAGAATGATAAATTCAGATTCACACATAGTAAATAGGTACTGATTCTGTGTTATAAATGATTAAATTGGTCATGGTTCTTCATTTAAAATCAAACTGAGTGCTATGAATTTGTGTTACTCAATGCACGTTTATTAATGTTAATACTTTAAGTACATTTTGTTTGTTGTGATTTATTCTGTTTATTATTAGCCAAAAGATTCTCTTTATAGTTTGTACAGATCGGCCAAGTTAACTTTGTATTTTAAGTAAAATTGAGAACAAAAAGTGAGAATGTAATTGAACAAGTAGAATTTTATTATTCATTTTAAGTATAACTAGCATAGTGGACCCGTGCGAATAAATTCGCACAATTTTCTTGGGTTTCAAACTCCTATCATTAAATAAATGATTTAAGTTAACAACATCATACAGGCGAGTGAAGATGAGCTTCTAAGAGCTGTTAATGTTTTAAATTATTTATGTAAAAAGTATAATTTACGAATTTCGGTTGCTAAATCAAAGGTTATGGTATTCAGAGGGAAGTATCCCTCTCGTTCGAAGATTGTTTTAGGCAATGTAGTATTAGATCAAGTGTCTCACTATAACTATCTGGGGTGCGATGTGAGCTTTGATAGGGACTTGGATGTCGAAAATAAAATAAATAAATTTTAAGCTATTTTTGGTACCAATAACAGGACACTGGGTAACACAGCTAGAACAGAGACAGTAGTGAAGTTCTACAAGGTAATGACAGCCCCAGTCCTTCTTTATGGAAGTGAGTCATGGGTTACCACAAAACGACAAGAAAGTAGAATCCCAGCAGCTGAAATGAGGTTTTAAAGAGAATGAAGGGCTGCTTGAGGCTGGATCTAATACATAACGAGGAAATTAGATCCGAGTTGGGTGTATTTAGCTTGAATGAAAAAGTGGAGGAGTACCGGAACCAATGGAGGCAACATTTGGAACGTATGCCGGAGAGAATACCTTTAAAGGTGACTGAATATGTTCCAGTTGGAAGAAGGGAGGTGGGAAGACCTCGAAGAAGATGGCAGTAGTTAAGATGTACGGGTTGGAGTGTCTCGTGTTTGTGTAGACGTACAGGATGGTTTGTGAGTTCGGAACAGGCTTATACCTAATGCTTGATAGTAAGAAGAAGCAGATAAGTTAACAACAAACTTAACCATTCTTAATAGAACGGTGAATAACGACTAAAGCACAGTAGTACGATAGTTTCGTCCTGAAAAGAACGGTTTAAAACTAAAAATTTAAATAGAACAACGTTAACACAATGTCTAACACCGACTGAGTGTGTTGTGAGATAAGAAGAGAGATGACACACATCCAGTATGGTTATGGAATATGGTTCTGGAGGGGTAGATGTGGGCGAACCACGTTAAATTACGCTGTATTACCGCTGCGTTGTAAACGAAATTTACTCTTTTTAATTAAATTAAATGAAGCTCATATAAGCATAAATTTAAAAGTTTAGAACTTTTGGGCAAATCAGGAAAGAATACTCTTTAACCCAGGTAAAAATTATACAAATCTGTTTGGTAGAACTCTGTATTTTGGAGTTTTACGTTTTAAATATATAGATTGTCCGTTTCGATGATTCGTTTTTGTATTATTTGACTAATAAGCTGATTGTCTCTGGATCAATTCCCGGCCAGTGCCGGAAAAAACACTTTAGCTGTATTTTGTTCTACAAATGTTCCGAATGTAAATTTGCTGTTAATAATTTTCACAGTTTGTGCGATTGTGCCGCTACAAAAGTGGAATTTTGGTGAAATTTTTTTAAATTGTCATCTATCGTTTTCCTTTGTCCGTCCGTCCCTCCCAGATGTCAGAAAATACAACGAACGTTTTTCGAATTCGTCATTTTCACAAAATGTTGTTTAGGTCAAGACCCGAAAGAATGGTTTGAGCCTCTAGATGTTTTACTAATTAAAGGAGGAGTGACGTGGTTTACAATTGCCTTCCTCACTGAGTACCAAAGTAGCATATGCTTATAAGCACGCCAGGCCCTCCAAAAAGCATCTACTCTGCACCTTGCAAATGACACCGTCACTTCATTTACCACAGGGTCTACCTGTACAATGAAATTCATTACTTTCAGAGGAGATAACTCTAAATAGTGTCTTACACATCTACCTCTTCTGTTCTTGAAAAGTTCAGTCATATAATCGGTTGACCTCGTGATAAGAAACAGAACTATTTTTGGTAGCCTGGAACCTACAGATCGAGTGCAAATAATTTAACACTCCACCTGCCTGTTATGGACGTGCACAAAATGTTAATGGGCCTAAATTGGGGTTGAATTTCCGGTTGATACCAAAAGTGGTCCAAAACCGGAAGTCAGGAAATCAGAGTCGGAATTTGGCAACAAAATAGTGTTATTCGATTCCTCTTAAAGAGTAGATAGCTTACAGAAATCACTAATGGTTTTTGCCGTAGGTAAAGGTAAACTTTTAAAAAAAATTGTACCAGCCGTGAGACGCATCGTTTATGAAAGGCATTTTTCGGAAATGGTACATTGAACAATCAAAGGTTGATGAGGAAATGTACGATTCATACAGATTTAAAAATAAAACTATTTTTGGGTCAACTGGTTAAGGTTGTTTCATCATATTTGGAACATTTTGAGAATGTAATCTTAAGTTACTTTCAAACTCTTACCAGATGTCAAACTCGGGAATTTTGGCTGGGTATTTTAAATTGGTTTGTAAGTTTTTATTAAAGTGGGCGATAACGCCCCCTTGCGAGCGTCAGAGGCCTTCAGGGAGACGGTAGACAGACTTGGGGCCCGCCCACAGAAAATTGGAGGCGTTTAACTGGTCTAGGAAGAGCAATGGCTGATTAAAAGAAAAGGCAAAAAATTATTATTTTATTATATTGAATATGCTTGCCCATAACAGACAGGTGGAGTGTAAAATTATTTACACTCAATCTGTTTGTTGCAGGGCTAAAATAAATAGTTCTGTTTCTTATCACATGGTCAGTCAATTAAATGACTGAATCATCTAAGAACAGAAAAGGTAGAGGTGTAAAAGACACTAATCAGAGTTATCTCGTCTGAAAGTACTGAATTTCATTATACAGCCAGACCCTTTGGTGAATGAAGTAAAGGTATCATTTGCAGAGTGGAAAATATGTGCTTTTCAGAGGGCCCGGCATGCTGATAAGCGTACTTTTCCACTTAGTGAGGAAGACAATGGTAAAGAACCTCACTCCTCGTTTTACTTAGTAAAACCTCTACAGGTTCAAACCAGCCTTTCGGCTGATGACCTAAACAACATTGAATATGCTATCACTTTTGCTGTTATAGTATATAACTATGTACTTTTGTAATAATATTTTTGAAATCACATAAATTACATTTTATTTAAATTTTAATAAAAAATACTTGCAAATATGATAAAATTTGCATTTTGATTACTCTTGTTTCAAATGTCAATTTCAGCTCAGAAATAGGATGTGCCAGGTATAAAAAAACTATTTCAATTGGTGTTTTTAAGAGCGTATCTTAAAAACAATTGTAATTATCATTTTTGACTAGTTTAAACATTTTGGGAGCGCTAAAATGTTTTTGATTTTCAATGTGAGCAGTGGGCGAAAAGGAAAAGAACTGTTGTTTCACTGAGGTGCTCCCAAACGTGTTGTTCATTTGATTGAATTAAGATTCTGTATAGATTATGTGAATTTTTTTTTAGATAATATGTGTACTTTGTATTTTCTTATTTACTTTTCTTTATCTTTGTTACTATGATAAATTAATCCTAATTTTTTTTATAGTTAAGCTCACCGTGTAATTTTTGCTTAGATTTTCGTACTACAATTACATATGTTGGCCTAAATGTTAAATAATACCGTATTGTGTAACTGTTTATAGTTTTTGCGTAATCTTTTCTCTCTCTCTCCATGTGCTACTTATAACTATAAGTCTCCTTAATATTGACCTATATCATGGCGCATTTTTCCCTATTTCTTAACAAGGATAACAACTCCTCAGTACTAGTAATTCCGCAATAATTCCTTATTTAACTTGACCAGGAAACGTGTAAGCTATCGATACTTGGCCGATTTTCCTTTTTCCTTTAAGTATAAGCTGAAGAAATTGATAATCGTCACTTCGATGACTTTTCTCAATACCAACTTACTATACTAAACATCTGGTATGAAACGCTCACATGACTTTCCTCTTGCTAATGTAAATAATAAAACATAATGATAAAGATTTGATCATGAGTAAACAATGTAAAATGAACATAACCTAATTTTAATCATGAGTGAATGAAAATCAACCTCTGTAGAACTTACAAAATACGAAACATTTAAACATGAACATAAACTAGTATATCATGACCGTAAACATAAATTGACTGTTCTCTGACATTTCAACTCGGTACAATTATGAAAAGAGGAATTTTTAAAACAAATCGTGAAAATGAAAAAAAAAACATAACCTAATTTTAATAATGAGTGAATGGCGGAAAATGATAATCTACGTCTGTAGTACTTGCAAATACGATAAAGTTAAACATAAACGGGTGTGCACAAAACAAACCGACAATGTTCTGACATTTCTTACTCGGTACAATTACGAAAAAGAGGTTTTTTTAAAACCAAATCGTGAATGGTGACGAAACTTGGATTTGCTATGTTACCCCGGAATCAAAACAATAATCGATGAGGTGGAGGCATACATGATCCTCTCAAGAATGTAAGGTCGTCACTGGCTGGATGTTTCTTTGAGGAAAGTTTTGGTGAGCTGGTCACCCGCTACGACAAGTGCCTAATCAATGGCGGAAACAATACAGAAAAGTAGTGTAAGGTATGATCTTTATGTAAAATAAAATACAAATAAATAGTATTTTTTTCAAAACTGTACTTATTACCGGACACAACTCATAATTTTCGCAGTTTCGGCAATTCTATGACCACGTTCCAATATCCTTCATTTTAGCTGCTATCTATAATTTCTAGTATAGTCAGTTGAGTTGCCCTTGTTTGCAACGAGGGGTAAAGAGGGGAAAGCATCAATACGCATGCGCGACTGCTTTAATTTCAGTACAACAAACGTGACAACTTATAATATACCCAGAGCATATACAGTATTTCGCGGAACCTTTTGTGGGTTAACTGTACGAATATAATTGTTTGTTACCGTAAACAGAAATGTTAGTTTCTCGTAAACGTGGGCAGACTATTCACAGTGCTGAACGAAATCTAATATGCAATGTAATAAAATGCTGTGAAACCTTTCCCCTGTCTCTTAACAAAAAGCCATGAACGAGTGGCTAACTTCTGTGATGTTTCTCCTTCCACGATCCGAAAAATAAAGAAGGAAATTAAAGACGTGAAGAAGCTATTCTTCAACAGTTTTGTTGACACCGGGTATAAAAAGGAAACGGTTAGGTAATAGATACTAGTGAGACTGATAGTGAAGAGACCGGTAACTGCTATAGTAAAGAAAGCGATTCATTCATAGAAAATTGTGTTCCAATGGAATAAGATAGCTGGTAATTACAGTTAATCGAACATTTCTAGTCATGTAATTAAGCTATAGGCATTATTAAAGGTCACATTTATTTCTTATAAGGTTTGTGAAGAAAACATTTTCTCGGAATAATCATGCACAACAACAACAAAACAAAATGCACACACAGCTTACAAAATGTACGTAGAAACTGAAATGTATGTATGTAGAAACTGTACGGTAGTGAAATGTACGAGTAGTGTCTGACTGTTGAGGTTGGCAGCACTGTCAATTTTTTACTTCCCTTCCTCACAGCCAATCCATACGCAAACGCTATCTCGTGACTTCAGTATTTATAATTCTTGATGCTTCGCATGGTTTTTGTGATTTTGTGAACATTATCGGATTATTTTTTTTAGTCCTTTTTACTTTCTCTTGCCTATATGAATATATAGGAAGGAAAGTACTGTTTTCATGTCGATTTTTCGAAATCGAGTTTTCACCGGATCTATACGTTTTCAGACCCCCTGAACCCCAAAAACATGTTTTTAGCGATTGGTCTGTGTGTGAACAGAATATCTCAAGAACGGAACATCTTACGAACTTGAAACTTGAAACTTAAGTTACATATCACTACCGGACGCGACACGAACATTTTCATCAAAATCGGTCAACCGGAAGTAGTAGTTTATTCGTATAATTTTTCAGTTTTTTGCGATTTTCTCAAAAACTGGTCCTACGATTTTTTTTAAAATCGCCTATTTTACTCAATTTTTTATTCTCTACAAGATAGGGTAGGCGCCATGTTTGCTGAAATTCTCGGTGAGGCTGTTTTCACGTAAAAACGTTGTTTTTTTAAGATTACGGCTTTAATATAAATTTTAGCGCAAAAACTTATATAATAAAAGTTGTAGAGAATTTAAAAACCTACAACTTCTGTTTCAAACATTTTTTTGTATAACGCTTAGTTTAGCGGTAATTTGCGATTTTCTGTTTTTTTTCTCACGAAAACGTGAGAAAAATCGATTTTTTAAACATTTCGGTCTTAGTATGCATTTTACGACAAAAGTGTATATAATTAAATTTATAGAAAATTAAAAGATCTACAACTTTTGTTTAGAGCATTTTTCTCTACAGAGCCTAGTTTTGCGTGAAAGCGTGATTTTCCGTATTTTTAAGCCAAACTGAGTTCGATTGTCATTTTGCGTCATTCACTCATGATTAAAATAAGGTTATGTTTTAAAGGTTAGTTTTTGTTCATTTCTAATGTTTTAATACTAATGTTAGGTTTATTGTTAATTATTTGCATTGGCAAGAGAAAGTTGTGTGAGTGTTTCACACCAGATTTTTTTTGAATACTGTGATGTAGGTTTCGTTATCTTATTTTTTTTAAATGTCAATTTTCTTCTCATAGAATATACGAACGATCTGTTTTCCGAAACAATGATTTTTCTAAAAAATACGAGTGGTTTAATTTCATTATTTATTGTACAACAAATATTTATTGTTGTACAACAAATTAGTTAATATACCCTTAGGGGGCTGTGTTGATAAAGTCGGTTACTTCTGTGTAGGATCAATTCCCCGGTTCGTGTCTGGAATTATTAAAATGTTTTTTTTAGTCCCGAAGCTGCCCATAACTGCCAGGTGGAGTTTTAAATTATTTGCACTCGATCTACTTCCAGGTTCCAGGGCTACAAAAAATAGTTCTGTTTCTTATCACTCAGCCAGCCAATTCATAGCTGAAGCATTTAAGAACAGAAGAGGTAAGGGTGTAAAATACCTTAGTCAGAGTTATCTCCTCTCAAAGTAATGAATTTTATTATACAGCCAGACCCTGTAATGAGTGAAGTGAAGTTGTCATTTATGGAAAATAATGTGCTTTTCAGTGTGTCCGGCATGCTGATAAGCATACTAAGTGAGGGAGGCAATAGTAAACTACCTCATTCCTTGTTTTTACTTCGTAAAACCTCTAGAGGTTCTTTTGTTATCCGAGGCAGTGAGGAAAAACTCATGTTCACTCCTTCATGATGGGGGAAGTAGTGTTGGACTCAATTGAGGCATCCTCGTCCAGCCCCAAGGAGGCCGCAACCGCCTACCAACCAAAAACCCGCCGCCTGGCAACTTGATCCAACATCAGCAAACAATTCTTCACCTCCCTCGGAACTATTTATATAATACTATCAGGGAAATGGGTTAAAAAATTTACATACTGTCAGCGGGGCGTGGAAGGGAACCGTAGCCTAATTCCCCTCTCGCTGTCACTGACCAACACTTCACTCTCTCACTTTCATTCATCTCTTTCATCACCAGCTCTGAAAATTAGTGTGCCTACCTTACCTACTGAGATCGGGACAGGAGCAGCCTTTCGGCTGATGACCATCAACAACAGTCCGAAGATAAATAGGTAATTTAGTAACCTTTATAGCCGATTGTAGGGCCTAAAAAAGACATTTAATAAATCGATTACAATTTTTTTTTAACTGTACTGATTATTTATAATTTTTCTCTTGAATTCATGTTTTAATTATGATTTAATACTGTAATTTAGTAATGGAGTATAAATTCATCGTTGGTAACTATCGTTCGTTATTTGATTATTATTATTATTATTATTATATTCATGCATGATAATTGGAGTCCTGAGGGAATTCAATGGTTGCCTCTTCCATGCTATTTCCATGCTAATTAATACGTCCTGGTTCGTTACTACATTATCATCGATGTTTGGTGATGTTTTTAGATTAAATTTACATTATGCAAGTAAAACTTTTCGCTAAGTACTGATTAATGGTAGAAATATTCACGACCTCGTTTAAAAAATTTGTTTTAGTCATTGATAATCCATAGAGGTATTTATAACAAATTGTTAATCATTCTTACAACGGGAATGATTGTGTGAATGTTAAATTTTGGTGAAAATGTAATTAGCAGTTATATGTAGTGTGTACTTTTAATTGGAAAAATTTAGATTGTTTATACATGGGCGTTAACCTTGTGTGTGTTCTACTTGTTTATGTGTGCAAATGCATAAATTTAATTTTACCTGGTTCATCAATATTCATGTTTATACATACCTACAGTTAACCGCGTACATTCTAACCCAGCTGAATGTGCAAAAGTAAAAACGTCGATGAACCTAAGTTTAGAGGTTAGGCGTTTTTGTGTTATTAAACATGCAATCGTAGCAAAATTAATCCATCCTCACTATATTCGCGGCACGCTATCACAACAAAGTAATTGACTTGAAAGAAAAGTGAAGTTATTTCTACTGTGTTACTTTTTTAACGTATCAAAATATTTTTCCATATAAATTTATTTTACGATAGATGTTCAAAAAATAATCTTCGCTTCTATTAAAGTATTTTTTGATGTTAAAATCTGGTGTGAAACTAACACGACTTTTCCTTGTCGTTGTAAATAATTATCATTATAATATGTATGTTTAATTGTGAGTGTATGACGAAATATTAAAAATCAACCTGTGTACGGCTGCAGGAAAATTATAAATTAGAAATTTAATTCAGGGAAATTAGAAATAGTTTTTTTGCAGGAGATTAGAAACTTTTATTTCAACATTTTTTTCTATAACGCTTAAAAAAGCGGGATTTTTTAAAGATTGCGCTGTTTTTGTGTATTTAACGACAAAAGTATTATATGTTGTTGTTGTTTACGTTATCAATGCCGGCCGCATTGGCGTAGTTGGTAACGTACTCGCCTCTCATCTTGCGGTCTTGGGTTCGAATCCCATTCAGGCACGGCATATTTTCATACGTTACAAAATATCATTTCATCCTTCACCGTCTGGATTAGCAGTAATTGTAGAACAGTCGGACGTTAAACCAAAAAAAAATCAACCGAAAGGCTGGTTTGAACCTCTTAGAGGCTTTTTTAAGTAAAACGTAGAGTGCGGTGGTTTACAATTGCCTTCCTCACTGAGCGGAAAAATATGCTTATCTGCATGCTTGGCCCTCTGAAAAGTATCTACTTTCCACCCTGCAAATGACACCTTCACTTCATTCATCACATGGTCTGGCTGTATAATGAAATTCATAACTCTCAAAGGAGATAGTTGTGACTAGTTTATAAGACACCTCTACTTCTTCTGTTCTTAAATAGTTCAGTCATCTAATTGTCTGACCATGTGATAAGAAACAGAACTAGATTTTGTAGCCTTAGAACTAGCAGATCGAGTGCAAAATCATTTAACACTCCAACTGCCTGTTATAGGCATAAAGTGTAGAATAATAAAAATTACGTTTTTTGTTGTTGGTTTTACGTCAGACTGTTTTTCAATTTCTGCTAATGCAGACGGTGGAGAATGAGTGATGAAAAAATGCCACACGTGATCGGGAATCGAACCCGGGACCCTGAGGTAGAAGCCGGTTGCGCTAACGACTACGCCAACGGGCCAGCCAATTAAAATTACAGAATATTTTAAAATCTACTACTTTTATGTCAAGGATTTTCTACAGAGCTTTTTTTAGCGTCATTTATTCAGGATTAAAATTAGGTTGTTTTTCATTTTACTTTGTTTACTCATGATTAAACATAGGTTATATATGTTGTTGTTTAGTTCATCAGCCGAAAGGCTGGTTTGAACCTGTAGAGGTTTTACTAAGTAAAACGAGGAGTGAGGTGGTTTACAATTGCCTTCCTCACTGAATGGAAAAGTACACTTATCAGCATGCCGGGCCCTCTGAAAAGCACATATTTTCCACTCTGCAAATGACACCTTCACTTCATTCACCACAGGGTCTGGCTGTATAATGAAATTCATTACTTTCAGAGGAGATAACTCTGATTGGTGTCTTTACACCTCTACCTCTTCTGTTCTTAAATGATTCAGTCATTTAATTGGCTGACCATGTGACAAGAAACAGAACTATTTATTTTAGCCCTGCAACTAACAGATTGAGTGTAAATAATTTGACACTCCACCTGTCTGGTATGGGCAGTATAGTATATGTCTGTTATGGGCAGGTTATATATATACTGTATATATTTTCTTCTTCTTCTTCTTATTCTTCATTGTTTACATTGGCAAGAGAGAATCGTGTTTTTCACACCAGAAATTTTTAAAAATTTAAGCACTTACTGACTTAACAATGTGTGTAGTAGACTACAGAGTACATCGCGTTCATTTCAGAATGGATTTTAAAATTAATGTCAACAAAGCTTGTAATATTGTACTAGTACGAAATGTGCGACTTATCACAATTTAACATTTAAACAGGAAAAGTTTTATGATGTTATGAATAACAACATCCTTTCCCGCGTTTATACAACGGTTTAATGAAAACAGATTAGTATTATGATAATACGGTTAATTCACTGAAGTACTATTCTCTGTTACAGTACTAGACTAATATACTTAACTAATATAATAGCATAACTTTGTGTCATGGCTAAACTCAATGTACTTGAGAAATTTCTTGGCGTGCCAGCAAAGTTTTCAGTTCTATTCATCGCGAAATCTTAATCAAGTATATTTTATCCATTTAGAAAAAATTGAATAATATAAAACTTTGAACTAAATATATGAACACCAGTTCTTTAATTCATACGAACAATTATTTTTTAAGTTATCAAAACACTTTTTTCAACTATTTTTATTTTGAAATAGGAGATAGAACAGATGTTTTAAGATACAATATATATTTAGTTAAAATATTTATTTCTGTTTTAAAATTTTATTTATTTATTGAAATCTATTTCCAAAACTAATTAACTTTATTCAGTGTTTCTTACATAATTATTATTCTACTAGTTAGTCAAAGTGCGTCATTAATGAAAGAAAAATTGTTTTCTTTCAATTAACGAGATACTTATTTCAAAATGTATTCAGCAGTACTATTCATTACTTTTAACTATTAAAAATAACTATATTACTTAAATAATCTGGCCCGTTGGTATAGTGTTCATCACAACTTGCTTCCATTCCGGGGTCTCGAGTTTGATTTCCGGTCACGTCTGGTATTTTTACTTATGTATATAAGCTCATATCATTATGTACGTACAAGCTAAGGCCTATTTAGGTATAACTAAAATTAAAATAAATAAATAAAATAAATCAATAATATAGTTCTCTCGTGTTAGTTCAGACGCATTTGAAAATATGACGCGCAATCGAATTAAAAATTAAATCAAATCCATGATGAGAGTAACGGTTTTTTTTGTTTAACATCCGACTCTTCTGCAATTACTGCTAATGCAGATGGTGAAGGATGAAATAAATTTTTTTAACGTATGAAAATATGTCCTGCCTGAATGGGATTCGAACCGAATACTGCATGATGAGAGGCGAGCACGTTACCAACAAAACACTGTTTGGTGCGTTTTAATAATACGTTTTTCATTGTCTTAGATCTAGTTGTTTTTTAATTAGTTAATTTAATCATACTTTCAAGTTAAGTAGGCCTACAAAAAAAATACGACAAAATGTCAAAATGATTTTTTAAAATACTAATTTTGTTCTCGATCACTGCAAATAGCCTACTAATTTTATTTGCACTTGACCCCTGGTTTTTTTAATTTTATTACACCCCTGGTATTCGCGTAACCGAAGAACTGATGGCAATGAAGTTATGATACAACAAACAAAGATGATACTATATGTTTCAATATTCACATTGGCAAGAGAAAATCGTGTGAGTGTTTCACACCAAATTTTTGTTGATTCAATAATTATGCGGACCGAGAAAATTGAAAAAAACTAAAAACATTTGATCGAACTATGAACTAAACGAACTAAAATGTTCTTTTTTTACTTATTAATAAAGAAATTTGGGTTTTAAATCTTATAGAAAATAAGACAGGGTTAACAAGAATACAAAACAACACAGTTTTTTTACGTGAGGTGGAAATACAAAAGAGTAAGATATTCCTTTGTCAACATCATAATTGGGAGTAACGACCGTTATATTTAATTAAATTACCTAAGCGTCCTTTGAAAGAACAACACAATAAAAACGTAATGTTGAAGTAAATTCAAACGACAAAATTTAAAAAAAATCCAGACTGATTCTGCGCGTTATCAATTCATTGTCAGAAAATGTATTAAAACCGATATAAAGAGGCAGCGCCCGTTATACTTTAAAAACCAATTTACAATACTACGATAATTACTGATTATTAAACAGCTTAATTAATTTAGTAACTTTATTTTATCTGCAATTTTTTTTCGATAAGACAGAAGAAGGGTTAATCAAGTCAAAAATGAATTAAAAACACGAAATACTATTAAAAGAAATAAGATAGGATTTAATTATTGCAAAACATTACTTGACATAAAATTTATGACAATAATTAAAAGATATGTGTAACTTATACACATGTAATTTGATAAAAAAAAGGTTATAGAAGATTCGCAAATCGATTAAATTACAAAAATGAAAAAAATAACTACGTCATAGTAAATGATTCTGAATAAAAAGAATTGCAAATGATTTTATCCGAGAATATATTGAAACACTTGAGCCGATGTCTTTTTTTGCCACTCAGATCGCTTCTTGCTAGTTATTTTGGTATGTTTGCGTGAATTTGATCAGGGGCATCTAGATCTTGTGTGCGTGATCACGGGTGTCTCTCAGTTGGTACCTCTTTAATCGGAGTTACTTAACAACTATTACTTAACATCTAATTCCTACCTTGGAAGTACGTTACCATCATTTCTGCCCCCTGCAACTTATTTCGTTCGCGCATTGAACGTGAAAAAAACACTCCTTACTTAGTATCACAAGTACTCCTTATAACGGGTGTTTTATTAAGGACGCAACCCTGATTATAAGAAGATAGAAGTAATACATCGGTAAATTTTCTGTCCCCCAATCGGTATGTTGGCAACAGTGTACTCAAGGCCAACTACTAAGACAGTTAAAATGTTCCAGTCAAGCATTAGTGTGGTTATCGATTTGTTATATTGTGTCAGCAATGGTTTTTTCCAAGGAAGAACGCGTGTTTATTGTAGAGACTTACAACTTACATAGCGAGTAAATCTTACAAATGTGTGCAACCGGTATAGGTACGGTAGGGTGAGTTTATTCTCCTTGAGCTGTGTAAAATTTTGTTCCTCATCACTAAAATAAAAATGATCCAACAATTGAATACCAATTTCTTCAACCAAAGATCGAAACCACTGACAATATTGTAATAGTTTCTGATGGTCTGTGGCTTTCAGTTCATGAGTTACGCCAACGCGATAAGGATGCAAATGTAACTTTTTTGTAGCTCTGATAATAGTAGTTAATTTTAGCCCAGCTTGCGATGATAATCTTCTAAGCGATTTTTTAGGTGATTATTGAGTCAAACGAGTTTTGAAATCTTCTAGAACTTCCGCGGTTAACTTTGTTGGCTGGGCAGGTGGTTTCTCTTCGAGTACACTCCCAGTTCTACGGAGTTTATTTATCAAACGCAATATTGACGATTTATTCGGAACGGCAGAACGGGGCAATTTCAACTGAAACTTATCTTGCACACTTTGTAAGATTTACTCGCTATGTAAGTCTCTACAATAAACACGCGTTCTTCCTAGGAAAAAACCATTGCTGACACAATATAACGAAACGAATGCTGTCACCACACTAATGCTTGACTGGAACATTTTAACTGTCCCAGGTACTTGGCCTTGAGTACACTGTTGCCAACATACCGATTGGGGGACAGAAAATTTACCGATTATTACTTCTATCTTCTTATAATCAGGGGTTCGTCCGTAATAAAACACCCGTTAGTACCATAAGTATCACCATCGTTTTATACAACTTTAAAAGTGTTTCTTTCCTAGTTCTCATAATTACCTCAACGTTTTATGTATCGTCCCGAAAAACTGCCCAACTAATTATTATTATTATTTCTGGCGTTTTAATAGAAAATATCGGGCAAGACTTGAAAGTCACGAAAACGAATTAGCCATACATATTCTAAACAATGCAGAAGAAGTTAGGCGCGTGAAACGTTACCATGTTTTGGAATTGTCTGAAAGAGTTTAAATGTACATAAAATTATAGTGAAAAGTGTTCCATTTTGTAATATGTAAATATCCTTGTACATAGTAATTTTCTCTTAACATGTGAATAATTGATATAATGAGAGGTACTCAGGGTAATGAGGCCTCAACTTGTAATTTGTAAATTTAAAAGATTTGTTTATAGTTTATTTTTAAAAAACTGATAGAAAATAATGTTATTTAAAAAAAAACAAGTGATTGTTAATTTTATAATTCAAGAATATGTACACCGAATTATTTACGGTGTTGAAACTTCCTTTTCGGAGTCTCTTGGATGCACTTAAAAAAAATTATTCGATTTTGGAATTTAACCTCTTTGGTTACACCATTTTTACTCTTCACTAAAGAACCGAAATAAACAAAATCCTTAACAAAATATCATAATTACTCATAATATTTTTAACATATTCTATTTATTGTTAGATTCAACAAACAGGTTTTCTTGAGAACGAATTCAGTTTAATTTTGTCTTTATTAACTGTTGTTATAGGGCCAGATTGTGTATTTTATATATAGTCTATTGTGTACACAAGTTATTTACTGTACTTGAACTTCCATTCTGTTTTCACCTTGAGAATATGATTGAATTTTCTTTCTCTCCTACCTCTTTTCTATCTTTTCTTATTTAATATTTTATTCTATTTGTATTCTATATACATACTTGTCATACAGTAATTTCTATCAAACAATTTGCTACTGTTGGCAATAATAGACTATTAAAATTCTTTAGATTTTTTTGTACTTTTTAGTATAATATATTAGTTTGATGGAAGTGTCAGCAAACATACAGGAATATTTTTTTACTACTTTTTTACTTTTTCGTGCTCTATATGAACATATAAGCCCTCTGAAAAGCATCCACTTTCTACCCTGCAAGTGACACCTTCACTTAATTCACCACAGGGTTGTATAATTTTTTTTTTTTTTTTTTTTTTTTTTTTGGTTTAACGTCCGGCTGTTTTGCAAATTGCTGCTAATGCAGACGGTGAAGGATGAAATGAATTTTTTGTAACGTATGAAAAAATGCCATGCCCGAGTGGGATTCGAACCCAAGACCGCGTGATGAGAGGCGAGCACGTTACCAACATCGCCAACGCGGCCGGCACAGGGTTGTATAATGAAATCATTACTCTCAGAGGAAATAACTCTGCCTACGCCCGGTTTCATAAACATAGACACCTGAGTTTGAACCCTTGCATCTCCAAAACGATGAGTCGGATTTCAACATATTTTACATCAAAATTTAGCATATTTTATTCTGCGTTGACCTATTATAGTCCTATATTTTTAATGTTGTTTAAAGATTGTCATATCGAGGTTGGAAGACAAAAAGACCCAATTTTTTGCTACCGCTACAAATTTCAAGCGTTTAGAGGCTTATAACTCGATATTTGACCGAAAAGTTTGAAATATTAACAAAATATAGACAATTATATTCTTAAAGCGGGTACGAAATTTCAAATTCGTACGTTATTTAAATTTTCATTTATTAACAATATTCGAACCCTTGCTATCTCGGTAACCGCTCGACCGTTCGGCACGGGAAAACTATCGTTTTATTCAGCGTAAAAAAACTTAGTACAGATACGTTAGTAACATGAAATATGATTGGCCAATGTTGTGGTAGAATTTAAAATTTTTTTTTAAAAATAGGCTGGGTAATACGGGGTTGGGCGCTACTACCCATAGGATAGCAAGGGTTCAGAATATTGTTAATTTGATCAGAAAAAAGAAAGTTAGGGGCTTAAATATTGTTTTTGTGATTTCGAAAAAGTGAGATGTTATACTTTTAAAATACAGATGTTTAAAACAAAGAACAAATATAAAAAGATGTTTTTGTTTCATGAATTATATGTATATTATATTATGATGTATAATAAATATACTCCCGCCTCCGTAGCGTTGTGGTAGCGCTCTAGCGTGTAGTGCGGAGGTCCCGGGTTCGATTCCCGGCTAGGGTCTGGACATTTTAACACGTTAAAACCCACCGTTACAGTACCGAAACCCACAGTAGTCGCTAATGAGCAAGCTGTTGATGCAACTTATTTTAAGTAATAAACTAAAAAAAAACCGAATGTTTGTTTGTCCCTTATGCATTCCTAACCTGTTCAGCAGAGTTCTCTCTAAATTCGATTTTTATAGGCGTAGCAGGGTACAGCTGGTAGAATATAAAAAAAATATAAAGTAGGTTTTTTAAAGTAGTCTACTATTTTAAGACATTGTTCGAGGTAGATTCTACGTTTTTGTAAAGCCATTTTTTTATCTCCGTCATCCAATTATTTGCTTCGCTCTTATTTGCTCCATTAAAAACACTATTAAACTGAACATCGTTTTTCCTCAGTGTTTATCGATTGTACTTCAATTTCAGTTTCTGCCTAAAGCATTTTCCTATTTAATTCAAATATCTACCAAAAAAAAGACTTCAAAGTAAGTTGTCTTTTTCTGAAGTAATCATGAAAATTGTGTAGGAATTTTTAGAATGATTGTTGTATTAAGTTTTCCTCTGCGTTTGATATTCCTTCAAGTTAGTTATTGGTTTTATTTCAGTTTTTAATTAAGAAAAATGTTTTATTCAATTGATTATAAAGTTTTCCTGTGGGGTTTCATTCGGACGCGAAATATGAAGTTTCTATTCTGTTAACTTAAAATGTTCTGTTAATTTTAAATTCCCTTTCGGAATTTTATTTCTTTGTTATTTTTTTAGTAATGATTGTTTTTGTGAATTAATGACGAGATTGTACTGCTGCAAATTGTGGTAGCCTATTGGCGGTTTAAAGTTTTATTCCCGAAGTTTCATAAACCAGTATTTAATTTTATTCATTACTTTTTCTTGCCCTTTATGGATATATTGGGGAGAAAAGTCCTTATTATTTTCTTATAGATTTTTCGAAATCGAGTTTTCACGGGATATATAGGGGCCTAATATATATACGTTTTTAAGCCTTCTGAACCCTAAAACATGTTTTTAGCGTATGGCCTGTGTGCGCGTGCGCGAATGTGAACAAAATATCTCAAAAACGAAATATCGTACGTCCTTGAAACTTGTAACTTAAGTTAGGTACCACTAGGGGACCCAACTCAAATATTTTCATCAAAATCGGTCAACCGTAAGTAGTAGTTAAACTTCAACTTTTATTTCAAACATTTCTCTCTACAATGCTAAGTTTAGTGTCGGTTAGTGCTTTTCTGTATATTTATCATCAAAATCGGTAAAAACAGGATTTTTCAAGATTGCGACCTTAGTATGCGTTTTACGATTGAAGTGTATAAAATCAAAGTTATAGGAAATAAAAAACATCTACAACTTTTATTTCAAGCATTTTTTCTACAGAGCCTAGTAATTTTGAGTCCATTCGTGATTTTTTTTAAGTCGAACAGAGGTTGGTTTTCATTTTGCATTATTCACTCATGATTAAATTAGGTTA
Organism: Catonia carolina; assembly: GCA_035578175.1. Taxonomy (NCBI): domain Eukaryota; kingdom Metazoa; phylum Arthropoda; class Insecta; order Hemiptera; family Achilidae; genus Catonia; species Catonia carolina. The sequence continues at coordinate 26,123,765 of JAQMRL010000010.1, read as the reverse complement.
TGTATTTCATATTACATTGTTTACTCATGACTAAACATAGGTATCTCATTATTTACTTTGGAAAGAGAAAGTCATGTGAGTGTTTCACCCCGAATTTACTTTTAATGGACAGGCAACTAAAATTGCAAAGCAAGAAGTGGAAAGCAAAAGACGAACTTTGAACTAAAAAAATCAAGAAAAAGGCGATCGAAAATCAAAGTCATGCTCCTGGTTTTTTTTATGTCGAAGGTGTTGTTCATCATGAATTTCTTCCTGAAGGACAAACAGTAAATGCTGAGTTCTACCTTACAGTTCTTAAGCATTTGAGATATCATGTGCGTCGTGTGCAACCAAATCTGACTCAAGGCGATGGATGGATCCTTCACCATGACAATGCACCTGCACATTCAGCATTGATTGCTCGCCAGTTTCTGGCAAAAAATTCAATCACCATACTTGATCATCTTCCTTACTCGCCCGATCTCACCCCCGGCGACTTTTTTTCTATTCCCAAAATGCAAAAATGTAATGAGGGGACATCACTGGGAAGATTTGGACACAATAAAGCAAGAAACGACGAGGAAACTAAAAAGCCTAACCGCTGAGGACTTCCAAGGGTGCTTTAAACAGTGGAAAAGAAGATGTTATAAGTGCATGGTTTATTGTAGTAGACATATTTGTTCTCAATACCGTTTGACTGTGGACAAGTACAAAAATATTACGTAATTTAGAACAAGCTAATATACCAATTAATGAATAAATTAAACTTAATGAGACGATACATTAAGTGTTTTATTTGTATGGTTGTTGTTATTTTAGAATGGTTCTGTATAAAAATCAATTTCTGTTTATTAGTGTATAAAACTTTTTGTTAAAACTACAGTGATAACATTTTTATAATACGGTTATTGAAGATTTACATTCCGATAATCTAATATGAAAAAAATATTTTTATTATTATTTAAAATTAGATTCGCTGACTGAAATTCAGATAAAAACGACAATTTCGCTAACATTATTTCTGTAGTGACTAGTTCATAATATTTATGTCTCTTCTCATTCAAATAGTGCTAAGACTTTTTTTTTTAGAAAATAAGCTGCTTTTAACTTGGCAACTAGCAGAGTTGGATGTTTCACATTTTGGCACTGGTTATCATGTGTTTCTGTAAAAAAGATATATTTGAAATTGATGTCGAATTATTCTTTTGAATATTTTTTTATAAAATTAAGGGCTTTACCAAAACAATTTGTTTATAATATCGGAATGTAAAATTGTTCTTAAAATTAGATTCAATTATTATTATTAAGCAATGTTTCCTCTAGTTCATATTTCGATGACTCTGTTCCAAGTTTTGTTTTTTGTTTATCTGTAACGTACTTATGTGTCTTTAAAAATAGGTGATACAATTAGTTCTACTTTGTTTCATGTTTGTATATTTCTCGTATCAGTCACGTACAGGTTAGTGTTATTGTAACATAAATCTATACATTTATACTTTCTCTGGCCTACATGAATATATAGGAAGGAAAGTATTGTTTTCATGTAGATTTTTAGAAATCGAGTTTTCACCGGATCTACAAGTTTTCAGACCCCCTGAACCCAAAAAAACATGTTTTTAGCGATTGGTCTGTGTGTGTGTGTGTGTGTGTGTGTGTGTGTGTGTGTGTGTGTGTGTGTGTGTGTGTGTGTGTGTGTGTGTGTGTGTGTGCGTGCGTGCGTGCGTGCGTGCGTGCGTGCGTGCGTGCGTGTGTGTGTGTGTGTGTGTGTGTGTGTGTGTGTGTGTGTGTGTGTGTGAACAGAATGTCTCAAGAACGGAACATCGTCCGAACTTGAAACTTAAGTTACACACCACTACCGGACCCGACACGAACATTTTCATCAAAATCGGTCACTCGGAAGTAGTAGTTTATTCGTGTCATTTTTCACTTTTTTGCGATTTTATTAAAAACGGCTCATACGATTTTTTAAAAATCGCCTGATTTAGGTACTAAATTTTTTATATTTTACAAGATAGGGTAGGCGCCATGTCTGCTAAACTTCTTGGAGAGGCTGTTTTCACGTAAAAAAATGTTTTTTTAAAGATTGCTGCTTCGATATGCATTTTATTTAGCGCAAAAATGTATTCAGTAAAAGTTGTAGAGAATTTAAATCCTTCAACTTTTATTTCAAACATTTTTTTGTATAACGCTTAGTTTAGCGGTAATTAGCGATTTTCTGTTTTTTTCTCACGAAAACGTGTGAAAAATTTATTTTTTTAAGATTTCAGCCTTAGTATGCATTTTACAATAAAAATTTATATAATAAAATTTATAGGAAATTAAAAGATCTACGACTTTTATTTTAAGCATTTTTTCCTACAGAGCCTAGTTTAGCGTGAATGAGTGATTTTCCATATTTTTAAGCCAACTAAAATTTATTTTTATTTAGCGTTTTTCATTTATGATTAAAATTAGGTTATGTTTATTGAGGTTAGTTTTTTTGTTTATTTTCAATGTTTTATTACTAATGTTAGATATATTGTTAATTATTTGCATTGGCAAGAGAAAGTTGTGCGAGTGTTTCACACCTGATTTTATCGTATAATTAATTTATTCGACAAACTGAAAATTTAATTGAACTTGTGTACTCACAGTAATCTTCCGTTTTTTTAATTAAAAGTCGGGTATGAAACACTCAAACTACTTTCTCTTGCCAATGTAAATAATGAAAAATATTACCTAAGTTTAACCATTAGTAAAAAATGTAAAATGAAAAATATAACCTAATTATTTTAATCATGAGTGAATAACGCTAAATAAAAATCTACTGACAGCCTCCGTAATGTAGTGGTTAGCGTGCTAGCCTATCACGCGGAGGTCCCGGGTTCGATTCCCGGCCAGGGTCTGGAAATTTTCACGTGTAAAATACTACAGTTAATGTTTCATAACCCACCGTAGTTGCTAATGACCAAGCAGTTGATGCGACTTTAAAAAATAATTAAAAAAAATCAGCTTCTGTAGAAAAAAATATAGGCCTACGGTAGTAATTTTTAAAAAAAATTATTATAAGCCTACTAAGGCTGCAATCATTAAAAAATACAATTTTTTAATGATTTTCATGCGCAAAATACAGAAAATCACTAATTGACGCTAAACTAAGCGTTGTAGAGAAAACGTTTGAAATAAAAGTTGTATTTTTAATTCTTACAACTTAAATTGCTTTAATTTGGAAAATGGCTTCTATACGGGGTCTCGGGTTCGATTCCTGGCCAGGTCTGGCATTATTTAATCTGTATATCACCTCATATCATTACCTTAAACACAAGGTAAGGGTTTTGTAGGAGGCATCGCTACTCAATTTAAGTACCTATTTAAACTTCAGGGAAATTTGAAAAATTTTTGTATCATTTTTAGTGGTGAAATTTATGTTCTAATCGTCATATTTTGACTGACTCTAATCTATTCAAAACTGTATTGAGAAAAGTAGAAAGATAAAAATATTTTTGTATTGGGTAGATTTCATTGAATTGAAGTCGTTCACCGGTAATGTAAAATGTTTTCTATATTTTGAGTCTCGTGATTTATTACCGTATAATTGAAGCTTTTCAACAACATTTATCTAACCCCATTCGTTTGCTTCAACACACAATTGCACAATATTAATGAATCTGTCAATTCTATTATCATTTCCATTAATTTTCTTTGTTAATCACTTTACCAAAATGACGTGAAATCTGTTACGGTAAACGTAACATTTAGCTGTGATGTTGCTATGGAAACATACAGGCCATGAGACAAAGAATACTTCCAATATACCTTTCACTCTCTATCTGTCTAGCCCAGCGGTTCCCAAACTTCTATCTTTTACGCCCCCTTTTGCCAAACAGAAAACTTCTCACGCCCCCTTACACAATTTTATTGGGGAATGAAAAATCACGTATTACAATTAATAACCATACATTTTTTTTATTTTTTGTAGCATTAGAAGTTGGAATTTAATTTTAACGAGAGACAAAATAAATCAGTGGATGGATGACCTTGCATTTTTTTTAAAAAAAAAGTTGATTATTAGAAAGTGCACAACGTAAATCATTGATAAAACCAATATTGCACCGATGCTTTGTTTTTATTGTAACAAGTGCTGAAAACACTTTTTTGCACAGATAGGTGCTTGATAAAGATAACTACAATTACTGCCGCTTGCTGTTATATACTGGGGTAAACTTGGTAATACTTAACCCAAAGTGATGTTTTGTCAATTTAATCGAAATAGTTTTTCGCAGCAGAAACATTTTTTATTTCTAAAACTTGTTTTTTAAGTAATTCGGGAAGGAAGTCTATGTAGACACTGAAAGGATCCGTTATGGAGGGTAAAGCTATTTCGAAGTCCCGCGCCCCCCTTGACGTGTCTTCACGCCTCCCTTGGGGGGGGGCGCCCCCCACTTTGGGAACCGTTGGTCTAGCCGGTTGGTAAAATAAATTATTCCCGGTTATAGGTTGGGATATCCTCCTCATCAATTTGTTGTTACGTCATCCAGCATAACATTTTTTTATCACACACATAATTTCCAAGTTACTAATTTTACATTGGTTTTTGAAACAATAAAATAAGTTAATTATTTATCCACTCATAATACTTTTTCTAATTAAACTAATTATATAACACAATAGTTTTTTAACCAAACTTACAGGAACATTATTATAGGCTAACACTAACTGGGGAAAATGTGGTTAGGTACCGCATTGAAAATCGATTAACTAACATTTAACGTTTAAAAACATTTAAAACTCTGTGAAGTATCTTAATGTAAAATAAACAACCATGAACTGTATTTTTAACTTGGAATCTGTATTCGTAATCATTTTTTATCTAAAACGTAAAAATCTGGATCATTGTATTTTAAATGGAGATTCTTTTTGTCTTTAAATACCGAGTTCTACCAAACGGATTAAAAATAGCAAAATTAACATGGCTGTAAAGAGAACAGATTAGGAATTGTACAAAAAAAAAATAGTCCGAAAAGAAAATTGGTAAAAGCCATAACCAGATTTTTTGAAGTAAATAACAAAACAATTGAATTAAAATTTCGATGTTGCTGCAGTTTTGGCGGTTACGGTGTGAATTTCAATTAGTTTTGAAGGGTCGATTTTTAGAAATCGAGTGTTCGCCGAAAATACATGTTTGTAGGCCCTTCGAGCCCAAAAATATGTTTTTACCGAATGTTTCTACTCGCGTACGTAGTTGAAACTTGGAAGTTAAGTTAGGTTACCACAAGGGGACCTGACACGAACATTTTCATCATAATCGGTCCACCGGAAGTAGGAGTTTCCAATTTTTGTATAAAATTTCAATTTTTTATCGATTTTGATGAAAAACATACGGAAAATCACTAATTAACGCTAAACTAAGCGTTGTAGAAAAAAGTGTAATAAAACTGGTCGGTTTTTAAATATTCTACAACTTTGAAGAACAACAAAACTTTTGTTTATTCTAGGATAACTTTTGTCCTGGAATGAATATTAAGGCCAAATGTTAAAAAAAGTTTTTTCGTACGAGATTGCAGGCCCTCCAACAATTTCAGCAGACATGGCTCTTACCTTATCTTGTAGAGCACAAAAATGTTGTAAATGAGACAATTTAAAAAAATCGTAGGAGCAGTTTTTGAGAAAATCGCAAAAGTGATTAATTGCACGAATAAATTACCCCTTCCGATTGAGCAATTTAGATCAAAATATTTGTGTCTGGTCCCGTAGTAGTATCTTAACGTAAGTTGCAAGTTTCAGCTTTGTAGCTTTGTTCCGTAAAATACTATATTCCGTTCTTGAGATATTTTGTTCTCACACAGCACACACAGACCAATCGCTATAATCATGTTTTTGGTTCAGGGGAATTGAAAACGTGTTCGAGGTGTGGTTATTAAGTAACGAGACTGACGTTGTAAAAGATTGTATTTTTATTTTATACATAATCACTTATTGTCACCTTCAATATACACTCCTTTTTTATACCTACAACGCTTCATGCGATTGTTTCATTGTTGGAAACAGTGCTGGAAGTCATCTTCTGTCAGCTCCTTCAGGACACGTGCCGCTCAAAAATGTTTGAAATGAAGCTCGCAAAAATGTTTGTACTGTCACTTTGTACGCGATTGAAAATGGCCCAAATTTTTTGGAAACGATAATAACATGTGGTGAAACGTGGTTTTACTTATGATCCGGAAATGAAGCGCCAATCCATGCACTGGAAGAGCCGAACTTCACCGAGAGCCAAAAAAGCACAAATGAGCAAGTCAAAATTTAAAGCGATGATTGTTCTTTTTGATATCCATGAGATTGTGTACCTTCACTGGGTTCCTGAAGGTCAAACAATTAATCAATATTACTACCTTGAGGTACTTTCTAAACTACATCAAAGAGTAAGGAAAAAACGCCCCGAAATGTGGAATTACAAATCATGGGTCCTCCGCCAAGACAATGCGCCAGCTCATTCCACGTTATCTATCAAGAGGTTCCTAGCCAAGTAGGCCTACAGCATCTTAGTATTAGAACACCCACCTTATTCACCAGGTCTTGCACCGTGTGACTTCTACCTGTTCTCTAAAGTGAAATCTGCATTAACAGGGACTAGATTTGAGTCTGTGGAAGCTGTTAAAGAGAAAGCGGCACGTGTCCTGAAGGAGCTGACAGAAGATGACTTCCAGCACTGTTTCCAACAATGGAAAATTCGCATGGAGCGTTGTATGGATGGAGAAGGAGTGTATATTGAAGGTGACAATAAGTGATAATGTATAAAATAAAAATTAAATTGTAAAAAAAATTAAAAATTTAAAAATTATATTACTACGTCAGTCTTGTTATTTAATAGCCACACCTCGTATATCCGGTAAAAAACTCGATTTAAAAAAAATTACGTGAAAACAATACTTTTCTTCCTTATATAATTCGTATAGGGCAAGAGAAAGTAAAAAGCCAAGAGTTTTTAATTTAAAAAAAAAAATAACTACCTAATATTTAATGGGTGTATTAATCAAATCGGTTTTAAGTTTTCCTGATAATTATAGTCAGTTAATTATGTGAAAAGATTTCTTACAATTATGTACTTTACCGTATTAAGTTAATAAGTGCATAAATTATTTGTTATAGGTTTTAGTAATCGTTTAACTACGGTTAAATGGAACTAAATTGTCTGTGAACTATAAAACGAATTGTTTTAAAATGAAATTTTAATCGACTAGTAATTTTAAATTTAATTTCCTGTTTACAAGAAAGATAAAAAAACCGTTTAATTAATTTAAAGTTCATTCAACATTTATGTATGTCGGTCGGCAAGTACACGATTTAGCTTTACTTATTAATGTTTCGAGTTTATTACGGTTAATGCTTTATTGACTCTTGGATGTAATCCAATTTAAAAAAGAAATAAGAAGTACTATTGTTTTACTACATTTAGGTTTTTATATTAAAATATATCTATCTTTTGTGTGTGTTTTATCTATAGTCCAGCCTCTCTTAGTTTGCTCCTAATGTAAACAAATAATGATGTTACTGAGCATGCGCATTATATCAAAATATGTACACGCTGATTAAAAAGTAACAACAAAATACTTTTAAAAGTATATAAATACAAAATACTTTTAAAAGTATTTTTATAAATGAAATTTTTAGACCTACATCATATCATGACTGATGTTTTTAGTACTTTAAGTACTTAAAATTTAAAAAATAGTTAACAGGAAAAACGACATCCGTAAAGTCGGGGACTCTAGCGTGCACCCTGTAGTAGGTGGCTTTTGTTTGTTGATAGTAGGAGCAAACTAAGAACGGCTGAACTGTGGTTGCACGTAAAAACTATCATTCACATTGCTTTTATAATATTCTTTTATCTATTTATTTATATAGGCCTACAAGGTGATTCTAAATTGCAATGCAATCTCTGAAGTGATGATTCTATACCTAAAAAAACAAATCTGGTGTGAAACACTCACACAACTTTCTCTTGCCAATGCAAATAATTAATAATATAACCAAACATTAGTAATGAAACATTAGAAATAAACTAAAAAACTAACCCCAATAAACATAACCTAATTTTAATTATGAGTGAAAGACGCAAAATGAAAGTAAACTAGGCTCTGTAGAGAAAAATGTTTTCTATAAAACTTGTAGATCTTTTAATTTCCTATAAATTTTATTATATACACTTTTGTCGTAAAATGCATCGATTTAAATTGAATGCATCGAAAAAAATCGATTTTTCACATGTTTTCGTGAGAAAAAACAGAAAATCGCTAATTACTACTAAACTAAGTGTTATACAAAAAAATGTTTGAAATAAAAAGTTTTAGGATTTTAAATTCTCTACAACTTGTATTAGGCCTATATAAATATTTGCGCTAAAATGCATATAAAAGCAGCAATCTTAAAAAAACAATTTTTTTACGTGAAAACAACCTCCCCAAGAATTTCAGCAGACATAGCACCTACCCTATCTTTTAGAGCATAAAAAATTTAGTAAATAAGGCGATTTTTAAAAAAAATTGTAGGACCCGTTTTTGAGTAAATCGCAAAAAAGTGAAAAATGTCATGAATAAACTATTACTTCCGGTTGACCGATTTTGATGGAAATGTTCGTGTCGGGTCCGGTAGTGGTATCTAACTTTAGTTTCAAGTTCGTACGATGTTTCGTTCTTGAAATATTCTGTTCACGCGCGCGTGCGCGCGTGTGTGTGTGTGCGCGCGCACACACACAGACTAATCGCTAAAAAACATGTTTTTTGGGTTTAGGGGGTCTGAAAACGCGTAGATCCGGTGAAAACACGATTTCGAAAAATTGACATGAAAACAATACTTTCCTTTCCATACATTCATATAGCAAGAGAAAGTAAAAACAAACACTTAACCTCATGTTAACATTTTTATTTTGCGCGTAAAGTGTTGTAATTTAATTATAGTAAGATTGTTAATAATTTTTTGTAGAATTTTAAAGTTAATCACAATCCCTTATTAAGGCATAAAGGAACCAGGACAGTCACTAGTCCGTTACAGTAGCTTAAAAAAATACGTTAAAAATTTTCCTTGTTGTAAATAACAACTTGGCATTGTGGATAACACGGGAAAATGTTATTTAAATTTATTGATACATGGCTAATTAATTCATTTCTTTTAAAGCATTATAAAAGGTTTTATTGGCTCACTATTATACTATTATTTTTATTTTTATGACGTAACAACGACTTCCCCATCTTTTCAAAGATCTGTTTAAAGACAACCAGTCGGATTAAAAGTACGGAAGAATGTTTCGGACATAAAATCGATGATGATATTATTCAAGAAAACGAGACGAGTTAGAGAAACGAGTTAGAGTTGGTCTTGATGACCGGGAGTTATTTTGGAAAGAGAAATTATTAGCGAATTCCGAAAATGAAACCTTAAGAATGTTTAACCTTTGTATTCAGTGGGCAGCAGAAAACAATGTTCCATGTCGTTAATCTTCTTATAAAATAAAATACGCCCAGTCCCAACAGAAACATCATTAACTTTGAACATCTCTGAAAAAACTAATAAAAGTGTTTTTTCATATAAAATAGTAGTAATAAAATATATAAATACCGGTATATAGTTTATTTTAAATAATAAAATAAAAAGAGTTGCTGATTTCGACTTTTTCAAAGTTAGCATCCCAAAATTAAACTTTCCGCAATTTGAACAGTCCCGATACTTTATATTTTTAAATTTTGTATTTGTTTACTCATATCCCACTGTACAGCTTTGTATTTTTAACCCTCGGCGGAAAAAGAGGGGTGTTATAAGTTAAGTAACGTGTGTATTTATCTGTGGCATCGTAGCTCCTAAACTGATGAACCGATTTTGATTTATTTTATTTTTGTTTGAAAAATGACTTGATTGAGAGTGTTCTTTAACTATGTTTCAATAAAAAAGCGTAGGTGTATAAAAACACTTATCACCTTAAAATTCGATGTGTTTGTCTGTGGTACCGTACGTAGCTCCCGAAGAGATGAACCAATTTTGATAGTTTTTTGGTGGAAAGGGTACTTGATAGCTATGATTCAATAAAAAACAGCGTAGCCCTATAAAAATAATATAACCTCATAACTCGATCGTCTCATGCTGTATATGTGTGTTAATCTGTGGCACCGTAGCTCCCGAACAGATAACAGATTTTGATTTAGTTTTTTTTTGTTTGAAAAATTACTTGATAGAGAACGTTCTTAGATATGATTCAATAAAAAAGTGTGGCCCATAAAAATACTGTAACCCTAAAACTAGTAATATTTATAAAGTTTAAAAAGCATGAAATAAAAATGAAATTAAAAATTTGAAAAACCCCCTACCAAAAAAACCTTTAAAAAGTAAAAATATTGTGAAACTTATAACTCTAAGGTCTGTTTCGGGATCTGGGTAAATTAAATAATTTAACACTGAAGTTTAAAATTACAAGTATTTATTACAACTAAGAATTACAATTAAATAAGCGACTAAAATCTACAAGTTTATTACAATTAAATTACTTAATAAATAATAAACTAATTATAATTAACTAAAACTGTAAATAACTTTACCAATTTACTTAATATTACTTACAAAAATTGTACAGAATAAACGTTAAACAATACACAGTAATAAACAGTAACGTTGACCTTTTCTAACGTAACTGTTAAGCGCTACGCGATTTGCTCACTCAAACAGAGAAATCAAGACCTAACTAGACCGTAAACAAACCTGCGCTTATATAGGCAGACTAAGGAGAGTTCGAGAAAAGACAGAGCTTTTCGATATAATATTAAAATACAAAATCCTTCTGACGGCTTCTGGATAAATCTTAACAACTGTAAACAAATTAGGATTGAATAGAAAGTGTTACAAAAAGGCCAATTATCTAAATAGGTACCCGACTCTCACAATACCCGTACAACAATAAACCTGTACTATAAAAGAACATTTATATTACACATAATATTTATAACTATTTCTCGGAAAACCCTATTTGTTACTCTTATTATTGACGTTAACATTTTAAAACTCTGTCATTCTCGAACGCTCTTTACTTTTTGATATTGTCACAATATGTAATTGCCCTTTAGGTTTGACGTTGTTGTTGTGTCGGGTTACCGCTAAGTGATACAACTAAGTTCTTTCTATTGCTTAGCGTTCTCCGACTTTATGACGTCGAATCTAAAGGGTCAATACAAATTATTTTTTACTTTTTGAAGATTTTTTTTGTTTGGGTTTTAATCTTTTGCAAATGATAATGAATTGTCAAGATTTATGAAGTTATGTTTTCATTTATTGTATTCTGATCGTTGCTTTTCCACTTAAATTATAATTAACCGGAGTCGGGTGATAACGTTGTCGTGTTTTGGTTAAATTTTTTTGGGGTTAATGGGTTCAACAACCCCGTAGTAACGGGTGGCTGTTTTGCGGAAAGCGGGTAGCGGATACAAATGATGATGCTCTCCTTTCGGCCTTGCCAATTTATTGATTTGTCTCAAACCCGAGTAAGAGTTAGTGCATAGACCTTACATGCCCTGGTACGAAATGCATATGTATGCCTAACTGATTTTTTTGTTGTACCTTGGTTTCTTGTTTTATTTCGTGCTACGTTGACTCTCATTTTATAAAACCCGTTTTAAGTAATTTTAAATTTATCTAAAGTTGTTTTATTTTTCTTACAACTTGTCATAAAAATAAAGCGAAGTTGAACGAATCTCTGTACAGAATTTGATTGTATTTTTTTTATACTGTGTTTTAATCATAGTTAATTAAAACCGGAACTAATTTGTTCGTTACAGTTAGGCAGTGGGAGCAAAAGGGGCGTTTACTAATCGATTCCCTCTGAGAGCGTTTATTTATCTTGCATGTCTCTTAGTTTCTAGTTTCTCTAATTAGGATTCATTGAAAAATATAACAGTGAAATAGTAAAAAAGTTTACATTTTTTAAAATGTAACATTCTTTATAGTATTTACAGAGATGAAAAAAAAATGTAAGAGATGATTACAACATTTTTTGATACCCAGATTTCATCTGATTTTCATAATTTGTAATCTCCTGAAGCCAAAAAAGGTTTTTTTGAAAAATATTTTTTATGCATGCATATTTGTGTGTTTTGTTTGTTCTTCTTCCTTCTCCTTCCCTCTTCCTCTTTCCCTTCTTCTTCTCTGCCTTTTCCTCTTCCTCTTCTTTTCACGGAATAGGTATTTCTTCCTGTTTCGGCACCCATCTTTTCTTCGATCTGCCAATATTTCTACTTCCCTTTGGTTTGTATCTTCTAGCTAAACTAGGCAAGTGGCTTTCTAGCATTCTATTTGAATGGTCGACCCATTGGGCATGACACAATTTTATTTTTTCGTAGAGTGTAAAAACTCCCAATTCTTGCCTTATACCTTTATTGTACAACCCTTGACAGACCTTAAGAATTTCATATCTGCATTTGGATTTTTCCTCCCTTCTCCGTATCACTGTGGTTCACTGCCGTATGTCAAGGCTGAAACTGCCACAATCTTATAAAACTTTCACCTTGTTTCGGGCCTTGTTTTTTTCCCCCCAGTGTCCTATGAGTTGTCCCACGTATCTAATTGCATTTTTTTATATCTTATTTTTCACATCATGGTCATATTCATAGGAGACATCATTTCCAAACTATGTACAGCGGCTCACTTGCTCTAGTATTTGTCCATTAATGACTATTTTGGATCTTATTGGGTCCCCCCAGAGGTGTTTTTGGAATTAGCTGTGTAACCTCAGTATTAAGGGTACTTTACTTTCTCGCAAATATACAGAATGTAATTTTCTGACAAATCAACATTGTAACGATCTTGATTAAACCAATTTCTTTTATTATACTAAAATACTATTTACTATTGCTAAGTTCATTGTAGTAGCATGTGTGATTGTCGTCTGAATCAAGTATTGGGCACACTGCCATCCAGCTTTAAAAGTTATTGGTCCTTCCATCCAAATTCCTTATTTCTTTTTTAACATCTCCAGTTCTTCAACAAAATTCTATTCCGATTATTTTCTGGGTGATTGAAAGTGGGTAAAGGTTTCTGAATAAGATTCACTGACGTAGATTTTTTGCATCCAGAAGACTCCAAAGGGAGTATAGGACATGTCAAGATAAAACTGATAAACAAAAAGTTAATAACAATGATAAATTCATCACTTACCACCAAAAATTTGTTTCTGCTACTGCTTACTTCAGTAGGCTTGTCATGAACCCCATTGTATCAAATATCATACAAAGTTAAAAATTTAAAAGTCAAACACAGTGATAAATTCATCATTTACCAATAATTTTTCCCTGCTACTGCTTAACTTAGTAGGCTTGTCATGAACCCCTTTGTATCAAATAGTACACAATATTTGTTTAATTAGAAGTTTAATACTTTTCAGCCAAAAAATATTTAGAAAGGAATTCGTGCACACTGTAAAATGTTTCATCAATCAAATATTGTTTTAGCTTTTTTTTTAAAAAATGACTTAAATTGTCACAACTTTTTAAATCTTGTGGCAATTTATTGATGTATTTTCTACATCAATAAGTATTTTTTACTAGTTGCGGGTGAAACCAATGGGAGAGGCTGCCACTTTAGAGCCTCTTGACAGGTTCTTGGTTTCATTCAGTGGCGCATCACCTTCATTCATCTGGTCGACAAATAATTGGGAGAACTTCCTCTTCTGCCTTCTTGATTGTTGAACAGTATCCGCACCTGGTCAGTTTGTGGTGTAAAGGTCAGCGCAACTGGCTTCTATGCCTGGGGTGCCAGGTTCAATTTCCAGTCAGGTCTGGCAGTTTTCATCACACATTTTTTGCTTATCTCCCTTCTTATCATCTCCATTAGCAGTAATATTGCAAAACAGTTAGATGTAAAAAAAAATAAAAAATAGCGTCTATGAATCTGGATTCTGTCAGAAAAGAGTCTGTGTGGACTCTTTTCTGTCATTGCTAGAAGTTACTTTGGGCTTGCAATCAGAGTTATAAGTGGTATGTGGTGTAAAGGAATAAAAATATGTGGCTTTTATAGAGGCAGCCTTACTGTACATTTTAGGGTAAAATTATAATTTTTGTTTTGAAATTCTGTTGTAAAACTCTAAAGGCCAATTCCCATGATGCTAGCTGCTACTACTAGCGTGTAGGTGATGGTTCCCACGGAGCTAGTTAATTAATGCCAGTACTCTAAAGACGTACGTGAGTTGTGCTAGTGTATTGCTGTACAAAGTACTGCTTTACTAGCAACTAGCAATGTTACCAAACGCTCACACTGAGCTATTTTACTAGCACTTGTCAATCACATGAACTTTTCTCCCCTACTAGCGCTAGAAAAATTAAACATCTTCAAAGTCACTAGCGTGATAGTGAATACTAGCATTTTAACTAAACTAGTTGCTAGTTGTTCGTTCCCACTACACTATTTTTCTAGCTGCTAATCAATTTAAATGGAGATTATTGCTCATCAGACGAGGCAGGGTGTTATATGGAGATTAATGATTTTTTCTACTTTTGCCATTTTGATTAATGATGCTCTTGTTGGGAATTAAAACATTGTGTAGGCCTAATGCATTTTTGTTAAGGTTTTGTTTTAGATAGACTACAATCTCTTTTTTTCAGGTATTAATACTGTTTCTTTCTTGTAAAAAAATTTGCTGGGTGTTTTATGACAGTTGTACAGTCATCTCAATTAAGAGATTTTAATTAACTTTTATATCACTTGATAGACGAGGTATGATAAAAGATTTACGACCATGCAAAAATTTATTATGTAGTTTAAAAAAAATTAATTTTATTTTTGTAATAAATTGTGTAATGTTTGTTGTTGGATTGTTTCAGTTTATTTCCGAAAATTGTTAATGGTGGAATTGCTGGAATAATTGGCGTAACATGTGTATTTCCGTTGGATCTGGTAAAGACACGCTTACAAAATCAAACAGTCGGTCCAAATGGAGAGAGAATGTACACGTCAATGTAAGTACTACCTAAATATTACTAGTTGGTATTTTAATGGGTCAACGGAAAAACGTTGCAAGTAACAAAAACAAATTTTTACAGAAAGTGAAAGATACCATCTGATTCTTAGCTGTATAATGATTTTTCACTGTATGACGATTTTGTTTCAGAGATTTTAGTTCTATTCTACCCTTTAGAATTCACTATTATGATCATGTAGAGGATCTATAGAGCGTATTCCACTGAAACCTCACTTTTGTAAATTTTGTCAGTTGCAACGTTGTTCTGTTGAGCCATTCATTTATTTTTTAAGTTGATAATAAAATCTAGGGCTAAAGAAAAAAATAGTTTTGTTTCTTATCACATGGTCAGCTAATTGTATGACTGAAGCATTTAAGAACGGAAGAGATTGAGGTGTAAAACGCATTAGTCAGAGGTATTTCCTCTGAGAGTAAGTTTGTCTAAGTACCTCTAAATTACTTGTTTTGTCCACCCACCTAATCTTTAATATTTTCTTGTAACACTACATTTTAAAAGCTTCTTCCTCTTCCTTCTATAGCCCTTTGTTTCGCGCCTGTTAAGTGCTACACTCCAAACATAGTGTTTTAAGAAATTTTCCCAAACTGTATATACATTAATCATTGTTGTTGTTTAGGGCATCAGCCAAAAAGCCAGTTTGAACCTGTATAGGTTATACTCAGTAAAACGAGGAGTGAGGTGGTTTAACTTTGCCTTCTCACTGAGTGGAAAAGTATGCTTATCAGCATGCCGAGCCCTCTGAAAAGCCCATATTTTCCACTCTGCAAATGACACCTTCACTTCATTCACCACAGGGTCTGGCTGTATAATGAAATTCATTACTTTCAGAGGGGATAAATCTGATTAATGTCTTTTACACCTCTACCTCTTCTGTTCTTAAATGGTTGTCATTTAATTGGCTGACCATGTGATAAGAAACAGAACTATATATTTTAGCCCTGCAACATTAATCATTAAAGAAGTTTTTATGGAAGTTATCCCCTTTCTCCTGCTTTTGGAACAAGTGTATGAAATATAAATGCTTTACTATTCTTAAGTATTACTTGGAGAATACACGAATAAATTTTCAGAACGGTAGCATTTTAAGACTGTAATTAATATTATTGCTTGATGGTAAACCAGTAGTGTAGTGGTCAGCGCAACTTGACTCTACGCTACGGGTCCTGGATTCAATTCCCAGGCAGATCAAAATAGTTCAGGCAATTCAAAATAGTTGGATATGAAACGAAAAAAATAAAAATTTCAGGTAAATATTTATCCCAAATTTATTCCTTAGGCACACGTGATTAAAATACAAAATGCGTTCTTATTTAACATCGAAGGAACAAAGATGTGACGGCTATCTATATTGTTGGGATGTCAGAATTGGTGATGTGTCAGTCAATGAAGGCTTTTACATTTTTATTTATAGATTTTAAAATTCTCAACAGACTATTAAATACTATAAACATTTTGATTTAGTAATGTTAGAGAAATGTCAGCTTTGTGTGTGACTAAAATCGTTTTATCTTGTCATACATTTCATTCAGTTCAAAAGTATTTAAACTGCAACCAGAACAGTAAACGATTTACACAAAAAAATAATTGAACATTTTTTACACATGTTTGTTTTACGTTAATGAAAAGTAGTGATACATGTATTTGTTCCTTTGTAGTTGTACATGAGAAAATGTAAAGCAATAAAACATGGTATTTGCATCTGTTGCATATTTTTAGTAGTATTCCCAGTTGCTGCTATTTAACACGTACGAGAAAATGCATAATATGTCATCACAGTCATAGAACATATCACTGATATAGTAAATGGTTTTTTGCTTCTTTAAAATAAGATAAATGCCAGAAGTAGCAAGTCAGGAAACGAAACAAAAGTTATGTCAAGGTGTTATGGATCCTTTTTTGTCCCTTTGGAACATTTAATTTATGGTAAATAAATGTAAAATTATGTTTAGATATTTAGGTCACCTGTGTAGCATAGTGTTTAGCGTGCTAGCCTACCAGACAGAGGTCCCGGGTTCGATTCTTGGTCTGGAAATTTCACAAGTCAAACCCCACTGTTCTCGATGCATTAACCACTGTATCCGCTAATAACCAAGCAGTTGATGCGACTTAAAAAAAAGTTATGTATAAGAATAAACGTGTTATGTCTGGAACTAAAATTGATTAAACAACGAAAATAATATTATCATTGATGTAACTTGTGAATCCTTTTTCTGGACTTGTTTGTAAGATCAGATAACAGTGCTGTTTACTATTAAAAAATTTATAAGCCTACGTTGCTATGATGAAAAAGACCAGAAATGGAGTTATAAGACATTTGAGGGATTTATGAAAAAGAGATCATTATAAGAGATCTTATAATTAACTTTATTCTGAAGAATTATCATTTTTACTACAAGCATTGTATGATTTTTGGTTTAACTTCCGACATTACTGCTAATGCAGACGGTGAAGGATGAAATGATATTTTATAATGAATGAAAATATGCCGTGCCTGAATGGGATTCGAACCCAAGACCGCTTAATGAGAGGCGAGCACGTTACTAACTACGCCAATGCGACCAGTATGAGCATTGTATGAGATTTAGAGTTATTTTTATTATTACTTTCTCTTGTTCTATATGAATGTATAGGGAAGGAAAGTATTGTTTTCATGTAGATTTTTCAAAATTTAGTTTTCACCGAGTATACAATATACTCAACTAGAACATTTTCATCCAGAAATCTGTTAACCGAAAGAAGTAGTTTATTTGTGGAACTTTTCACTTATTTGCAATTTTCTCAAAAACAGCTCCTACAATTTAAAAAAATTGCCTCATATACTGCATTTTTTATGCTCTACAAGGTAGGGAAGTGACATGTCTGCTGAAATTCTTGGGGAGGCTGTGCTCTCATAGAAAAAAATTTTTTTTTAAAGATTGTTGCCTTAATATGCATTTTAGGGAAAAAGTGTACTATTTTTAAAAGTGTATTATATTTGTTTTTATCCAAGTTGTAGAAAATTAAAAAACCTGCAACTTTTATTAAACGCTTTTATTTAACTTACTCTTGGAAGCATCAAATCTTGCAACTTAAAATTTTAATACTTCTACCGTATCAATATGAATCAAACTTTGCACACTTGTTTATCTTCGATGACAATACGCTGTGGAGGTGTTTGTAAAAAAAAATTTTTAAATTTTAAAATTTTATAACGCTTTTAATTTAACTTACTCTTGGATCCATCAAATCTTGCAACGTAAAATTTTAATACTTCTACTGTATCAATATGAATCAAACTTTGCACACTTGTTTACCTTCGATGACAATACGCTGTGGAGGTGTTTGTAAAAAAAAATTTTAAAATTTAAAAAACGCTTTAATTAACAATTACTTAAAAAAATTAACTAAAAAGAAAAAAATAAAAAAATTTACAAAAAAAAAAAATTAAAAAAAAAGAAGTTTTTAAGAAACGCTATTATTTAACAATTAATCAAAAGAAAAATGAACTAAAAAGAAAAAAATAAAAAAATTTACAAAAAAAAAACAATCACAGACATTACAGTTAAAATAAAAGCGTGGCGCATTAATATATATAATATTTATTGTAAAATATTCGTTGTAATATTATATATATTAATGCGCCACGCTTTTATTTTAACTGTAATGTCTGTGATTGTTTTTTTTTGTAAATTTTTTTATTTTTTTCTTTTTAGTTCATTTTTCTTTTGATTAATTGTTAAATAATAGCGTTTCTTAAAATTTTTTTTTTTTAATTTTTTTTTTAAAATATTTTTTTGTATAATGTTTAGAGTAGCAGCAATTTTTTTGAGTTATTAGCAATAAGTTAGAGTTAGCAATTGTTTTGTATTTTTTTTTATAAACATTGGTAAAAATGGGATTTTTAAGATTGCGGCCTTAGTATGCATTTTACGACAAAAGTGTATAAATATAATCAAAGTTATAGAAAATTAAAAAACCTACAATCTTTTTTTAAGCGGTTTTCTCTACAGAGCCTAGTTTACAAGTAATTACTGATTTTCTGTATTTTTAAGTTCTATTACAGGTTTATTTTCATTTTGAATTATTCACTCATAATTAAAATTAGGTTATGTTTATCATTTTACATTGTTTACTAATGATTCAACATAGATTATTTATGGTTTTTATTTACATTGGCATAAGAAAGTAGTGTGAAAGTTTCACACCAGATTTTTTTTATTTTAAAGGCCCGAGTCATGTCTTCTGAGTTAAATACAGTAGGCCCTACATTGTTTTTCATGGAATCTGTACGAGAAATGATATAGGCAGTACTTTTTTATATAATTTATTTTGTTTGATCTGAGATATTTTAACCCCTCTATTATTGATTTTCATCAATTAGGAAATTCAGAGAGTAGTCATGTGTGGTAAGCCAATGTTCTATTATTATATCAGTAACCCTTCTATTAACAGAAAAGAAATTTTCATTAAAGGAGAGTTACTTTTAATATAATAATTATTTTTAGATGTTAAGAGTTATTTTAAAATTTTATCTCATGTTGTTTTATTAATTTTTTCAGGTTGGATTGTTTCCGCAAAACATACAAAGCGGAAGGTTTTCTTGGCATGTACAGAGGTAAGATTTCATCAATTTAAAATTTCTTTTTTGCTTTAGTGGATATGTACGAGGTGTGGCTATTAAATAATGAGACTGACGTTGAAAAAATTTAATTTAAATTTAATACATATTTACTTATTGTCACCTTCAATTACACTCCTTTTCTATCCCTACAATGCTCCATGCGAACTTTTCATTGCTGGAAACAGTGCTGGAAGTCATCTTCTATCAGCTCAATCAGGACATGTGCCGCTTTCTCTTTTACAACTTCCACAGACTCAAATCTTGTCCCTTTTAATGCAGATTTCACCTTACGGAACAGGTAGAAGTCACATGGTGCAAGATCTGAGGTGGATGTTCTAACACTGAGATGCTGTACTTGGCTAGGAACCTCTTGACAGATAACGCGGAATGAGCTAGCGCATTGTTTGGTGGAGAACCGATGATTTGTCCTTCCACATTTCGGAGCGTTTTTCCTTACTCTTTGACATAGTTTAGAAAGTACCTCAAGGTAGTAATATCGATTAATTGTTTGACCTTCAGGAACCTAGTGAAGGTACACAATCCCATGGATATAAAAAAAACAATCATCATATCTTTAAATTTTGACTTGCTCATTCGTGCTTTTTTGGCTCTCAGTGAAGTTTGGCTCTTCCAGTGCATGGATTGGCGCTTTGTTTCTGTATCAAGTAAAAAACCACGTTTCATCACATGTTATTATTGTTCCCAAAAAAATTTGGGTCATTTTCAATTGCGTACAAAGTGTCAGTACAGACATTTATGCGAGCTTCATTTTAAACATTTTTGAGCAGCACGTGTCCTGAAGGAGCTGACAGAAGATGACTTCCAGTACTGTTTCCAACAATGGAAAATTTGCATGGAGCGTTGTAGGGATAGAGAAAGAGTATATATTAAAGGTGACAATAAGTGATTATGTATAAAATAAAAATAAAATTTTTTACACCATCAATCTCGTTATTTAATATCCACACCTCATATATCAGGCCTACATATTACAGTACCATAACTTTCTAATGAAGTGTTTAACAACATAAGTTTACGTTAAGTATTTTTTCTCTTTTGATCTATAGAATGAGCTCAAAAAGGGCTGGTTAAAGTCGGTGAATCACCCTGTATTTTTACTACTAATTTAAAAAAAAGTATTGCTAACAGTTTTTTAAAACTTTTCTTTCAGTAAACTCAGAACTAAAATAATTATACATGTTTTACTCCGTTAATTTTCTTGCTCGAGTTCTTATTTTGAAGCTTGAATTTCCTTTCTTCCCAGTATTTCTCCATTAATTTAAAACATGTTTTTTTCATTGTCCTACTTCAGTAGGTTGATTTTTTATTTGAACTTTTTCCTTTTTTAAATCTTTATGTTCTTCAATTGCTTTTCTTAACTCATTTCTATTTTCTTTCACATTTATATGTATGTATAGGGTTGTTACATCTTTTTGTATTTCTTTGAATCATCACGGTTTGTTTTTGTAGTTTTTCAGCTTTTCGAAAATATTTGTTTTGTTATCGGTGGCAATTTTTAAACTTGTGTAGATTTCTGCACAAACACAAATTTTATAAAATTACTACCATTAGGATCATATAAAAAAAGAGGTAAAAAAAAATTTGATATAACAGCTGTAACAGGTCTGTGAAAAAATTAATATTTTTACAATAGGATTAAACAATAATCTATTGTAACTATGGTTTTTGTATAGTTGTATAGACTGTACCGCTGTAGTGACTGAAATTTTCCATGGTACATCCAGGTGTAATGGAACAAGAGTTTATTTTATTTGCCATGAAAGAACATAATATCTTCCTATTCTTTTACCTTTAAATTTACAACTTGTTACATGTAAAAGTGTTGCTTAATTCATAAGATCATACGTATTTCTTGTAATTTGTAAAATAATTACAAAATCAATTAATAATTAATTGTGTAATTTGATTACTGACGTAAATGTACGTGTAATACGAAGTTTATAATTAAAAAAAAACAATTAATTACCGGTGTTTAATAATAAAATAAAAATGTCATTATTGGAATTACTGATTAATGTTCACACAGACAGTTCATCAGTTGTTTGGTGATGATCTTCAACGAACAAGAGTGTTGATTTTTTAAACATTTTTGTCAGTCCTTGAAGTTAAGAGGCATCCAGAACAAGGTTGTTATTCAACTGACATTTCCCCCAGGGAAGACTAAGGAAGAGTTTCTCTACCAGAGGCGACCAGCATTATCTCATTTTCCCCACCATCGCTTCTCTTCATAGCCCAAGTCTTATTAATTTTGGGTCACTACTCGTATATTAAGTGCCACGTGCATTGGCGTAGTTGGTAACGTGCTCGCCTCTCATCATGTGGTCTTGGGTTTGAATCTCATTCAGGCACGGCATATTTTCATACATTACAAAAAATCATTTCATCCTTCACCGTCTGCATTAGCAGTAATTGCAGAACAGTCGGACGTTTAACAAAAAAAAAAAAAAATTGTATATTAATTAGTTCATATTTTCAATAGATTTCCAATAACAGGCAAGTGGAGTGTTAAATTATTCACACTTGATCTGCTAGTTCCAGGGCTATAAAAAATAGTTCTGTTTCTTATCACATGATCAGCTAATTATATGACTGAAGCATTTAAGGACAGAAGAGGTACAGGTATAAAAGACACCAGTCAGAGTTATCTCCTCTGAGAGTATTGAATTTCATTATACGGCCAGACCCTGTGGTGAATGAAGCAAAGTGTCATTTTGCCAGGTGGGAAGTGGATACTTTTCGTTGGGCCAGGTATGCTGATAAGCATACTTTTCCACTCAGTAAGGAAGGTGTCGATATATCACCTGACTTCTTGTTTTACTTAATAAAGCCTCTAGAGGTTCAAACCAGCCTTTTGGCTTATGACCTAAACAACAATTCTCAATAAATATTTTACTTCATTATGGTTAATAAATTGTTCAATTTATTTGGTTACAGGTTCAGCTGTTAATATTCTACTAATTACTCCAGAAAAAGCAATTAAATTGGCTGCCAATGATTATTTTAGATATTTGTATTCTCCTGGACCTGGGTAATTAAATAATTCAACATTTGTTATTAGAAACTAATTTAATTTAATTTATCACAAGCAACGGTTTTTTAAAATTTAATTTGTATTTCGATAACTTGGAACAGGTTTTCTTGGTATTTATAATATTTCTTTAAAATTTTACTTTCTCTTGCCTATATGAATATATAGTATTGCAACTATTCAGAGCAGCAGCCAGTAAAGTGACCATAGCCATTATGATATCCAACCTCCGATAGGAGATGGAACTTTAAGAAGAAGAAGAAGTATTGTTTTCATGTCGATTTTAAGAATCGAGTTTTCTCCAGATCTACACGTTTTCAGACCCCCCTGAACCCAAAAACATGTTTTTTAGCAATTGGTCTGTGTGTGTGTGTGTGTGTGTGTGTGTGTGTGTGTGTGTGTGTGTGTGTGTGCGTGCGTGCGTGTGTGTGTGTGTGTGCGTGCGTGCGTGCGTGTGTGTGTGTGTGTGCGCGCGCGCGCGCGTGAACAGAATATCTCAAGAACGGAACATTGTACGAACTTGAAACTTAGACACCACTACTGGACTCGACACGAACATTTTCATCAAAATCGCTCAACTGGAAGTAGTAGTTTATTCGTGTAATTTTTCACTTTTTTGTGATATACACAAAAACAGGTCGTACGATATTTTTTAAAATCGCCTGGTTTAATAAATTTTTTATGCTCTACCATATGTGGTAGGCGCCATGTCTGCTGAAATTCTTGGTAAGGCTATTTTCACATAAACACATAGTTTTTTTAAGATTGCGGCTTTAATATGCATTTTAGCGCAAAAATGTATATAATAAAAGTTGTAGAGAATTTAAAATCCTACAACTTTCATTTCTAACATTTTTTTGTATAACGATTAGTTTAGCGCTAACTAGCGATTTTTTTTGTTTTTTTTCTCACGAAAACGTGTGAAAAATCCATTTTTTAAGATTTCGGCCTTAGTATGCATTTTTCGACAAAAGTGTATGTAATTGAATTTACAGAAAATTAAAAGATCTACAACTTTTATTTAGAGCATTTTTCTCTACATAGCCTAATTTAGCGTGAAAGAGTGATTTTCCGTATTTTTAAGCCAAACTGAGGTTGATTTTGATTTTGTGTCTTTCACTTATGATTAAAATTTGGTTATGTTTATTGAGGTTAGTTTTTGTTTATTTTTAATATTTTATTACTAATGTTAGGTTTATTGTTAATTATTTGCATTGGCAAGATAAAGTTATGTGTGTGTTTCACACCAGATTTTTTTTATCAAAGTCTGACAAAGATTTCAGAAAATGATATTTAAATTAAATTTTTATGAGGATTTCTTATTACAGTTGTCTTATAAATGTGTGATTTTAATGTTCTTGACACTATTTATCTTGCTAATGGATAACACATGTTGCTCTCTAAACAGGATAAATTTAGCCTGGTTTAAAAATCTCATGTCTGTAACTTGCAGTTCACTATTTTCACTTAATAACTGAGTTAATGATTTTGACCTGGTGATTTTTGTCGTTATGATTCATTTTATTTTTTAAATTAATAGGCGTCACTCCCAGTTTCTGAGAAGAATAGCAGTAGTTTTTTTTTATTCTTTGCGTTATTTTTGCGTAGATCTGAGAACTTGTGTTTATATTAACAATGTGGTCTTTTTTTTTGTCTCATTTTTAGATCTTGACATAAATAAGTGGTATTATGTATTTGAAATTCATCTGATTGTATGATCACCTAATTAAGCATTATCCAATATTATTTTGTTGTTAAACAAAATACTAAGTACGTCGGAAATTAGATTTTCAGCAATTCCACTTTAAATATAAGAATAACTAAGAAAGTGACACTTGTATTAATGTTTGTTGTAATTATTTTGTCGTTAAACAATATTACTTACAAGTTTATGTTCTTAAGATATTAAATATATGATTCCAAAGTTCACCACCATCCTGAATGCATTTTTTACTATCAAATTTTCAGATGTATCCATTGGAATGTTTTCACATGTTAATTTTATTAAAAACATTAATGGTGACTTAAGTTTTAGTTTGAGTGGTGTGACCTATAAATACTAAACAATGTTAATGAAAATACACTTTTCTCAAGAACCGCTAAAAATATTTTTCTTCTGATTATGAAATTTGCTCTACATTTAACATAATATGCATTCTATGTTTTATGCATAATTGTAATAGTTTAATTTTTTTTAAATATAATGGCTGTCTTTCACAGATTAAAAAAATTTGATAATTTTTTTCAAGGGTAATAATTTTTTTATGAGAGATATCTCTAAAGTAACGACCATTACATTGTTAAAAAATGTATTCTGGAGATTTTATAAATATTTTTTATTTTTCTCTTAAACTACATACGTTGTACTATTTCTCTATATAATTACCACACAAATTAATACATTTATGGTAGCGATGCACCAGCTCCAAATGCCGGCCGCATTGGCGTAGTTGGTAACGTGCTCGCCTCTCATCATGGGGTCTTGGGTTTGAATCCCATTCAGGCACGGCATTTTTTCATACATTACAAAAAATCATTTCATCATTCACCGTCTGCATTAGCAGTAATTGCAGAACAGTCGGGCGTTAAACAAAAAAAAAAAAAACAAAAAAAAATAAAAAAAAACCAGCTTCAATATATCTTTGCCATATTCTTTTGCTGCCTGCTCATTAGCAATCGGATTTTTTGTGACTTTCTGTTAAGAAGTGTGGCAACCAAAGTGGCCAAACCTTTTTGAAGCAAAAATGGTCATGAACAATGCGACCAATAACAAGTCTTAAAATGTCAGGAAAAAAGGGCTCGTCTGAAATCGTTGAGCGACAATCTTTTCTGATTTTATCATCGACATATTCAGCTAGTCCTCTATTATCAAGGACTGCCCCAAACATTCTTCATCGTGCACATTAATCTGTCATTTCTACTTACTTAAAGACTACTTCACAGCATTTTTAGACGTTTCTTTCATTCATTACATTATTACCATATACAGCAACGTATGAGTTTCCGCTGACTTCAACGTTTTAAGGGTTTAAAAAAACATATCACTCCAGCTATGTCATGATTGGTGGCAAAATCAATGTTTTTATTCATTTTATGACGTAATAACTCACTTGTATAACAACACCACAACTTACAATACAGTGTGTTTATTACTAGCATGGCCTTCACTGTCACAAATTTGCCAGCACTATGGAGAAAAATTTCCCTGCAGTCTTTACTTTAAAGATAACACTTGTTAATATTTTACATTTGTATAGTATATTTAAATTTAAATATTGCTGCAAGGAACACATTGTAAAAAAATTCACACTGATGTAATAGTAGGATCTGAGAAAAATGCAATTTAATGTCAGAAAATTAGATTTTCAGCAATTCCACTTTTAAGTATAAGAATAACTAAGAAAGTGACACTTACTTGTATTAATGTTTGTCTGATGAATACGATAAAAAAGTAAAATTATAAAAGTTATGTCCATCTGATTGCTATAAAAGTACCACCATTTCAAATAATCGATTAATGTAAAAAACGGAAAATCAATTTTTTTTTGGTATCTCATTGCACTGCTTTAAGTAAGTAGTCTTTTAACTTATTCTTTCTTGTAAAGAAATCATTCCTCTTCTAAGCTTGGCCATTGGCTTAATTAAGAGAGTAACTTATTTTTTAAACTAAATTTCAATATTCTTTTAGTTTTCACTAAACTGAGTTGTTCATAACATGTTTTAATTTCTTCTTATTCATACATTTTACTAACATGTTTTGGTGAATCCTTCAACAGGATTTATGTATAAACTATTTAAACTGAGACGATTTGTTTAAGTGACTGAAGATACAACATCTTCAGAAAATCTTCTGATGATAAGAAGAAAATAGAGCAGCGATAAGAAAAATACAGGTTGGTGAAAACTAATAGTGTGTTGCCATTTTGATTGATTACGAACTGCAGAATGTATTTTTAAGACTTTGAAATTCATTTTTAACTTTCTTTAATTTAAGACTTTATCAATTAGAAACCAGGTATTGGATGTTTCTAAACTTAAACTGGTCCAAAGAGAGTCACCTGGTCCATGTATAAAAAGAATTCCCTCACAGTCAATTCTGAAATACATCACTACATCAGCAATTAAACCAGAAGCTACATACGCCTGTGAAACCATTCGTAAACTAAACACTTTATCAACTTCTGATGAACTCCAAAAAATAGATTGAAGAATTTTAAAAACTGCCATTTATTTCAAATACCAAGTTCATGGTAAATGGTGGATAATCCCCAACGACATAATTTACAAGGAATATGAGTTTATAATCGACGCGATGAGAAAAACAAAAGTCTCCTTTTCCGACCACCTCTGTAGACTATTTAAATAGTCGCTCCTATTGGGGTGAAAACTACGATAAAATAATACTTTCTTTATAAACTTGTAAATAATTTGTTGTAAATGTATGGTTTTGTTTTATTATAAATGTAATATTACTAAAAGTTTTTTAAGTTTTAAATGTTTGTTGAATAACGTAATTGTTATATTGTGCCAGAAAGTTACCTTTGGCGAGAGAAATGGCCGCCGGTGGTTGTGCTGGTTTATGTCAGATCATAATTACAACGCCGATGGAGTTGCTTAAAATTCAGATGCAAGATGCTGGACGAGTCGCCGCACAAGCCAAATTAGGTAATAATCATACTATATCTATTTTTATTTTATGACAGTTTTCTGTTTTTTTTTTTATTTTATTGTTCTGTACTCTACTGAAATAAGCTTGATCTGTTGTGATTAAAAAGGTATAACTAGGAATAATGAGCGATAAAATAAAGGAATTTTCAAGAAGAGAATTACTACTGGCAGTATCAAATAAACTTGTAGGTTTCAGTGTGGCTAGCTAATAACATACAGTTTTTGAAAGGATTTTGTTAAAATTTGTATTTGTTGTTTTTATTGGTGCCAAATTTTTAAAATTGTCATAGTATCATTTTCCTTTGTCCGGCCATCTGTGACACCCAGATGTCAGAAACTACAAGAGATAGCAACAAACGGTTTTCACATTTGTAATCTACAGAAAAAGTTAGCGGGCTTTAATTGGGTTTGAAGTTTCGGTTTCTACGAGAGGTCATACTTATCTACACGTTATACACATCATCCTCATCTCATTGGGGTATGGGGTTGCTAATTGTTCAAAAATTGAACTGATTACAACGTACACTCATTAGGGATTAAAAATGAAAAAAATAAAGCATTTTTTGTTTTATCAGCTGGTTGAATGTCTATTTTGTATAATGAATTTATATAATAAATTTCACTAACCTTCTTTTAAAACTGCGTCAACTTTTATCTTTACTTACATGTGTTTCAGTGGATCCACCATCATCAGAATAAATAACATAATTGAAACTAAAAAATTTTTTTATTTATTTAAAATCTATAGAAGATGATACATCTTCAGTCATTTGTATAAAAAGTTTTGTATAAAAGAGTTTTATACAAATGATTAAAGATGTATAATCTTCTATAGATTTTAAATAAATAAAAAAATATTTTTAGTTTTAATATTATGTTATTTACTCTGATGATGGTGGATCCACCGAAACACGTGTAAGTTAAGATAAAAGTTGATGCAGTTTAAAAAGAAGGTTAGTGATATTTATTATATTAATTCATTATATAAAACAGAATTAATTTCAAACTGCAGGATGCATTATAAAGAGTTATTTTTGAATGGTCGAATGTCATACAGAATTTCTTAAGTTACACTAGTTGCACAAGCAATTTTGTATGGTGACTGCTTAAAATTTTACTTCTAAATTAAATAAATACTTATAAATTGTACTTATTTTAAACAATAATAGTTTTTATTTAAATAAAGTTGTTTATCACTTAACTATTCAGGTAATGCAATTGGATAGCTTGTTGTTCTAAATTGAACAGATTGCAATATATGTAGACATTAGGTTTAAAAAAAGTGTAAGCCTAAAATGTCAGTATTTTTAGATCTGTGCAATTTTTTATATAAAGATATACTTCTTTGATTTCTGTGAAATTTTGTTTGTAGTATTTAAAGTTTTTATCTTTGATTAATTTATTAATGTTGATTTTATTGCAGAGGGTAAAACGATTCCAAAAGTATCAGCGACATCACTTGCATTAGATTTACTTAAAACAAAAGGTATCGTTGGATTGTATCGTGGTACCGGTGCGACAATGCTACGTGATGTGTCATTTTCAGTAGTATATTTCCCACTTTTTGCTCGACTTAACGCTCTTGGACCTCGTAAAAATGATGGATCAGGTAAATGAAAATCACTGATTATTTTAACAATATTTATTTATTAGTATTTTTAGTATTTCTAAAGTATTTAGAAAATTTTAGTATTAGTATTTTTTTTAAATACTTGTCATTTCACTACTGTTGGAACAATTAAATTCCTTATAATATCAGAACGTGGTTGTTTTTTTATTATTTTTATGTTACTCTTGTAGTGGAATTTATTAAAGTTCTTGAGTGCTAAGATAAACAACAGTTTTACTTTTGGCTTTTTATTATATTTCAAATGAAATTTAAATGTAAATTGATTTGGAATTTATCTATAAATTTTCAGTTTTTCTTGCACTGTATGAATGAATATATAGAGAAGGAAAGTAGTGTAGTTTTCCTATACATTTTTCTAATCAAGATTTCACCAGAATATTTGTTTTCAGGCCCCATTAATCTAAAAATACATGTTTTTAGTGATTGGTGTGTGTGTGTGCGCGCGTGCGCGTGCGTGTGGGTGCGTGCATGCGTGCGTGAGTGAGTGTGTGTGTGTGTGTGTGTGTGTGTGTGTGTGTGTGTGTGTGTGTGTGTGTGTGTGTGTGTGTGTGTGTGAATAAAATATCAAGAACAGAATAGCGTACGAAGTTGAAACTTAAGTAGGTGCCACTAGTGGACCTGACACAAACATTTTCATCAAAAACTTCTACACTTTCATCAATCAGAAGTTGTTGTTTATTCATGCGATTGTTTACTTTTTATGATTTTGTCAAAAATGGCTCCTATAATTTTTGATAAAATCACCTCATTTACTACATTTTTTATGTTCTACAAGATAGAGTAAGTGCCTTGTCTGTTGAAATTTGTGGGGAGTTGTGCTCTCATGGTAATTTTTTTTTATTGAGCCCTTAATGTGAATTTTAGGACAAAAGCATGTGTAATCGAAGTTGTAGGAAACTAAAAAATTACAACCTTTATTTCAAACATTTTTTCGTGCAACGCTTAGTGTCGATCAGTGATTATCTGTATTTTTCCTATGGAAATTTAAAAAAATTAGTTTTTTGTTAAGATTGCACCCTTAAAATACATTTTACAATACAAGTGTTTACAATCAAAGTTATAGGAAATTTAAAAACCTACAACTTTTATATCAAGCACTTTTTCTACAGAGATTGATTTTCATTCACTTTTGATTAAAATTAGGTTATATATTTTTAATAATTTACATTGGCAAGAAAAAGTCATGTGAATATTTCACACCAGGCTTTTAATGTGTGTATCGGTGTTAAGAATACACTTGTACAGGTTCAGAATCTTAGCCTTGATTTGTTTTATGAATTTCTGAGTATTTTTTTTTCAGGTGAAGCAGTGTTTTGGTGCTCTTTCTTATCTGGCTGTGTATCAGGGTCATTTGCAGCCCTTGCTGTTAATCCGTTCGATGTAGTCAAAACTCGTTTGCAGGCCATAACTAAAGTTGATAGTGGACCTAAATATTCTGGCATTGTTGATACTTTTGTGTAAGTCCGGGTGTTTATTAATTTTATTAAATCTATTCTTTTAAATATAATGGAAAATAAGGTAAAAATATTGGTGTGATAGTAAGTTGAGGTAACAATGTATCGTTTTCCTGTCTGTGTTTAATTTATTGAAAAGTAAGGCAGAATCATAGTAGCACCACAATACTGGCCCAACGTTGTAGTGGAAAAGTAAATGTAATGCCAATCTTCTTCTTCTTTTTTTAGTGCCTATCCATTCCGGATGTCAGTAACCATAATGGCAATCCTCACCCTGTCTAAACACAGTTAAAGCCTTGGCACAACAATGTTAGCAATTGTCAAACAGCCTGTTAGGTGTTTGGCCGAAACGTAAAGCCTCGTACAAAAGAATGCGTGCGTTCGTGATGAAGTATTTTGCCCAAGTGGCAGATAGAAGAAACGGATGGATTGAGGGTGGGAGAAAAGGACATGCGTATTCACCTATCCGTTGCCGGACACCCCTCGGCCAGCCACACCCATTCTGAAGGAATTTAAGCAGCATTGTAGCTCCGGAGAGCTAGCCAGGAACCCACAGCCCCTGAGAGGCCAACCCAAATGAGTGGGTGCAGTCATGTCCGCAGGGCACCCCACTCCCCTCAGTACTCGTGTAAACATTGGACGAGTCACCGTCGAGCTCATTATGCAGCTAATGCTTTGCATGTGGCTCTACCACACATGGATGTTCTGCGCACAACCGTGTACTACAAATAGCACACGGAGGTGCTACAGCCAGCGCCCGTTACCTCAAAGCAAGCGAGGATTGGGTAGCTAAACTGCAATTCTATGGACACGCTCTTGTGTGGTCTGGGGCGTGCCCCCGGGAGAAAAGGACACAGAGATATTGAATAAGTATTATGTAATCTAGAAGCCCAGCATGACATTGCAGTAAATGAATTATGAAGCAAATAAACCCGCAGCGACACGGACATTTAAAACGCCTAAGTGTGTATACAAAAACTAAGTAATGGGGGTTCAATGGCGTTTACATTTTATATTCAGGTTTCAGTCGTCTATAGTGTATTTGGAGGATTTTTATATCATGTAATTCTAAGCAAGACACATTAAAATATTTAACAAAATAAAAATTAAATGATTGATTTTGCTATGTTCTTTTTTTGGAAAGAGAAACTAGTGATGCAGTATCATTGTTTCAAATGTTCTTTTTTTTAAATTTATTTATTTAAAGTTGCATCAACTGCTTGAACATTAGCGACTACGGTGAAGTATGTAACATAACTGTGGGATTTGACACGTAAAAATTTACAGACCCTGGCCGGGAATTGAACCCGGAACCTCCGCGTTGCAGGCCAATGCGCTAACCACTACGCTATGGAGGCAGCCAAATGTTTTTTTGAAATGAAGAAGTATGGACTCTAAAATCTTTCTTCTTCACCTGGACAAGGATCATCATCATCATCTTAAATGACATTGCCTCCGGTTCGTTCTAACGTCAAACTCAGGGATTGGTTATTTCTTAAAGAAAGTGGGGTGATATTCTCTTTCAAGGTTATTACATACCATATTGTCCAAATATATACTATATTGCTCAATTTGTGCATAGCCAGGGAAATTATTTCACCGGGTTGGTCTAGAGGTAAAGTCGTCGCCAAAATCAGCTGTTTAACAGCTGATTTTCGGAGACGAAGGTTCCTGGTTCAAATCCTAGTAAAGGTAGTTACTTTTATATGAATTTGAATACTAGACAGTGGTTACCGGTGTACTTTCGATGGTTAGGGTTTAATTAACCATACTCTCTCAAGAATGGTCGGCCTGGGTCTGTACAAGACTACATCTCATTTACACGTAATACACATCATCCTCATCTCATTGGGTCATGGGGTTGCTTATTGTTCTAAATTGAACAGATTGCAACGTACACAAATTAGGAATAAAAAGAAAAAAAGGGAAATTATTCCATACTTGCAAATCTTGAACTTGGCCTGTCTAATTTATTTTATAAAATTTATATGTGTTATAAAAAAATATATACATGGGAATGAGACTTTATTAAAATTTTTTATTTTCATTTTACAGTAAAACCTTGAAGAATGAAGGTCCCACTGCATTCTTTAAAGGTGGCGCCTGCAGAATGATGGTTATCGCACCATTATTTGGTATCGCACAAATGGTATATTTTCTTGGAGTCGCCGAAAAACTTCTGGGAGTAAAAAAGTAAAATAATTAATCGATGGATATAAAACACTGTAATAATTACAAACGGAAGTAATAATTTAAAAAAAATATTACATACTAAATGTAAAATACGTATTGTTTTACAGTACGTATTTATGATGTTAGATGTATTTGAATAATATATATTTTATTTGAAAATACGATATGTATTGCAGTATAGATGAAACCGGTGACAGATATATGGATTTCATTACATAGTATAGTAATGGTAATGAGTTCTTCTCTTTACATCAAGAATTCTTTTTTCGTTCGTACAAGTCCTTTTTTATACTGCCAAACATTTTTAAAACATTAAAACTATTCCTTAAATTTTAATTTTAGATAAATGCAAAGACTGCAGTATAATTTTATAGGTAGGTGTAGTCAAGACATATGAGGTTTGTTCAGAAAGTATTTGACATTCATCGGGAAAGAGCTTATTTATTGATCATGTTTCTACAAGCGCTCTTCGTGGGACTCCATCAACGTAGCCTAGTGTTTGTGCCACTTCTGGAAGCAGGTCTGGAAGGCCTCTTTAGGGAATGGATTTTAGTTGAGCAATCAAATTTTGCATCTATCATTTCTGGACTCAAATCGGGATCGTTTTTTGAAGGAGAACTTGCATGGTGCCATATCAGATGAATAGGAACCTGACATCACATGGTGATGTTGTTTTATGATCAAGAAGAGCAACTCTTTGTACGGCCAAATCTTCCATAAAAATTAAAATTAAATCAATACTGATTCGTACTTTTGTTACTAGTTAGGGCGGTAATATGTCAATCCTCCATAACAAAAATGCAAACTTGATCGATAACTTCATTGTTTTGTCTTCTTTGTCGGGGTGCTCGAATGAGGTTCACATCGATTGAAGTGCAACCATTTTAAAACTTTTTGTACCATTCTTTTATGTGTGTGACTTTCAAAGCATTCTCTCTGAAAGCCTGTTGGATTTTCGGAATGGTTTTAACTTTAGATGACCCAATTTTTTTGGTAAAATTTTTTATAATACATATCATTGTTCACTTTATTTTATCATATTGAATGAGACAATGTTTAATATTCAGGTATCTATAGCCGACTGATGCGATGTTGTGGTCATGTGATTTGCCTACGCATGCACGCATGTTTTGAATGTATCAATATGCCTTTGCATAATGTTCAACAAAATATGGTCCGATCCTTTTTAAACAAATCTCATGTATGCTTGTTTTTAATAAGACTGGCTATTTTATCCCATGTTCCATTCTAAAATATTGTAATATTTTATCGAATTATAATTTAAAAAAATCTAAACTTCTCTGGGAATTAAGAGCAATAAAAATTAATTATAATCTTAAAAATAAATTATGTACTTTTTTCTTATCGTTTAGTTGTTTCTGAAATAGAATGGAATTACGCATGGGACTATATTGCAAAATGTTTACCCACCCAGTCTGGATTACTTGGTTAATTATTGTTTTCAGTATGTTGTATTTATATCAGAAGAAGTTTAGGTAGTTTAAAGTTAAACAAGAAATTTGATAATAAATCTGTACTAAATATTGGTTTATTTATTAAATATTTTTGTATCTAAGTATGAAGCTTGGTTTAATTTTTTATCTCGTGAACGTAAAGCTACATTTGCTTTATTAGAGTAATGAATTAATTGTAAAGTTTTTTTGTTACTTATTGATGCATGTTGCCTGATGAAAGTATGAATGAATTATTACCAACATGGTATTAGCAATCAAATTGTTATGTACCTATTTGTACATAAATTTTATGTAATGAATTTGAATTTCTATTATTTTAAGGGTTACTTTAAATTGTTAAGTTGTATCAGGTAGGTAAGTTAAGTTGTTTGTGGTGATCAGTTGATGATCATAAATGAACAAACTCCATTGGGTGTTCCTGTTCAAATTTATATATA
This sequence comes from Catonia carolina, assembly GCA_035578175.1. Classification (NCBI taxonomy): domain Eukaryota; kingdom Metazoa; phylum Arthropoda; class Insecta; order Hemiptera; family Achilidae; genus Catonia; species Catonia carolina. Next base: position 26,089,299 of record JAQMRL010000010.1, on the reverse strand, counting down.
AAGGAACAATACAGTAGAAAACATCAGTCAAATGAAATAGTCTTTTAATAGTTTCCAATAAAATAAAGAATAAGAAAAGAAAAATTATCGATTTGTTGGAACTAATTATTCATGAAGTACCTCGTACTATCAAAATTTAACTGTTAGTAAATGAAAGGAAGATATGAATGTTTCTCAATGAAATAAGTAGTTCAATTATATCTGCATGAAACTCTACAAAGAAACATGCAACGAAACTTCTGCAAAGAAACAACACTTATATTTTAAAAACAATCGTAGGTATGTTAGGTTCTTGTAAATGAGCAGGTTTTATAAACTAAGAAATAAATTATGTTTGAATTATATTTTGATAAATTCATCTCTGTTGCTAATTGCTGGACAGTAGTTTTGTCATTTGATTTATAATTTTGATTATTTATTGTTGATAATAAACTTTAATTAGAATATACAATCGTTATTATAATCAATACCTATTTTCTATAAAATCAGGTGTTCAGTTCAACTTTTTTTCTCTAGAGAAGCAAGATAATATTGTATTTATTTGAGGGAAAAATCTAATTTTTAAAAAATTATTTTCCTGCCAATAAGTTGTGAAAAAAATCAAAGAAGTGTATTAAAATAATAACAAAATATTTGATAAGATAAAAAAACATTAATTTCACGTGTTGTTTATCAAATGTATTAGTAATGTTTTCTTCTCCTGGTTTTACATCAAAATGTTTTGCACACCAGTACTAATGCAAAAACGATGAAAACAGATAAAAATGAGTGATTTAAAAATATCTGACCTGACCAGGAATTGAACCTACATAATTATTATTTCTTGTGACTTCTTCTGATGTAAATACATTCATATAAATTATTACTCAAATGTAGAAGTTGATTGTGACCAAATGTATAATATTTAAAAAAAATTAAATCTTTAAATTGTGTTATTTTATTTTAAAATATTTTAGTTAAGGTTGTTTCATAAATATTACTTAAATTTAAAATAAAAAAACATTGTTATTTTGATTTTAGAAACTTAATAAATAAAATAAATTTTGAATTACGTAAAAAATATATTAAGATTTATGTATTGTTAAAAGTTCAGTTGTAGTTGAATCAGGAAGAAGCAAGAGTACCATGAAGAAGGAATGCACCGCCATACCATCATGTCATCGACATAGAAAAATATAGTTCAAGAATATAAATAAAAAAATTTAAACAGTCTCAATAAAAGTATTATTATTATTTTTGATTTGTAGTGAAAACCTACAACCAACAATAATAATAATAATCATACAGTAATATTCGGTTGTAATGAAAATCCGGTAATAACATATGAAAATAGAAAATTTGGTTGTTTTTATATGTTATTAATGCATTGTAAAGTCGGATATAACGAAAATGGAATTTGGTTGTAATGAACGAATCACTTTCCTTGAAATAAATAATTGTACAGATAAAAATATATTCTTTGGGTAATGAGAAACAAACAGTTTTGGGATATGTATGTTAATACTGTGAAAAATATTTTGTTCAGGTACTTCTACGGTAAAAAGGGATAAGAAGAGTTATTGGTAAATTGCAGTATTATCCTGATACCTCAGCCTAGACCTACTGTGAATCGAATCCGTGATCTTTTTTATACCGAGAACAGCTGACAACTAAATGTTGCTAACTATTCAGCTGCGCGGAGGTGGTGTAAAAGATTTTTATTTATGATTTTTTTTTACTTAAATTAATTATTTTGACTAATACTGGTTATTCCAGTAATTGGCTGGGCACATAAGATAATAGAGTACTTCGTAGATCCACGATTCCTAATTATCTTTATCTCGCAGCAACTAACTGAAATCCGTATTTAGTCACGGCACACTTGATCCGCTTATTTTCATAATTTACTGTAAAATTATATACTTTTTTTATACTACCGTCTTTATACATCAGGACACGATTAGTAAATAACGAGAAATAGTGTGTGTTTACTAAGGATAAACAATAAAAAAACTACAATTTAATACAAACACAAATAAACTTTTTCACGTAAACAAGATTGCATGAAATTTCATGGCATGCAGTGTAGGTGTCGCGGCACAATGGTTGGGAATCGCTAACGTAGATATTGCGGTGTGTTAGTTAATTTGGTTACAACGAACCCCTGGATATAACAAATAAATAATGCCAGTCCTTTGATATTTGTTATGACCAAATTTTGCTGTACTTCTATTCTGATTATTTAAATATTTTTTAATTAATTAATAACTTATATTTATACGATGATATAATGGTCCTGTCGCCGACCGGGACCGACGACACGTGGCTAAACCTTGTTTGTGAAATTGGTGGCCCTGAAAAGGGCCATTGTTGGCGTTTGGAAGCGGCGAGCCGGCGTGATGGAAGTGGAGCCCGAAGAGTCACAGCTCGGCTACTGGGTTCAGGCTTAGCCTTCCCTCAGCAGCAGTTGGGTCCCCACTGCAGCGTGGCAGTGGTGGTCCCCAGAGCCCCGCAGTGTCGGGTTGGCGTAGGCCGTCTGCAAATAGCGCGGCCGAGGCGGCTCTCTCCGGGCCGGCGAAGGCTGACCAGTGCGGGAATGTAGCATCCGCCACCGGTAGCGTAGACCAAAGATGGTGCGTCTGGTCTCGGCTGGGCTCGTCTTCTTCAGTCGGGAGCTCTTCTTTCTTCTTGTTCGGTTGAGAGTTTAGTGAAGAGTGACTCTCGCATGTGAGGGCTCTCTCTTAAATACCTCTCCGTCGAGTCAACAAGGTGGTGGGGAGAGGCTGTAGGCTCTCCGCCTAACATTGGTAGTGGGACCGTCTGCAGGCGCTATGTTGGTATGGGGAGTCGGCGACAGTCCATAATACCCTTCCTTCTTCCCGGTTCAAATACCACTGAATTTTTAACAATGATTACATGTTCCACTTAATATCTTTTTTTATGTAAGTTAATTAAAAATTTATTTTATTAAGTTTATAAATTCCAGTTAAGAATTTTTTGTAAAAATTGTAATATTAAAAGTTTTTTTATATTATACATTTCGTCATAATCAACTTCTACTGAATCAATGAATACTGATGTATTGCAATACGTATGAGTATTTCATTTTAACGGTTGATATTTAATGACAATAATTATTATAATATTGTAATTATATTATTTGATGTCATTATAAAACAAAAATGATGTTATTATAAAATATATGAATGTTGGTTATTGTTACAATTAATCGCTAATGTAGGTAGTAGACTCCTTCTAATCCAAATTAATTATAAACGTAGTTGTTTGGATTAGTGAAAACGTTTGGATTACAAAGATTTATTGTTATAAGATAGACTTATAATTACAGAAAGGTGATTATATATATTATAATATTTTTTTTTTTTAAAAAGTGAATTATACTGTACTCTTGAAACAATTTGCAGTGCAATTCTGTTTATCCAGACTACTGGGGGTTCCAGACTTATTAAAAAAAAGAAGAACAATGGAAATCACTAATAATAATCCATTTAAATGGCAGAAGCTATGTTTTATTATTTACATAAATATTTATGTAATATAGTATTATACACTAGAATAGTAGACCCAATTGAAGTGTTAACATAAACTAAAATCCGTTATGCTCAACTGGTGATATACAAAAACGTTTTTTAAATTTGTCCAACCAGTTCTCACTGACCTGAAAGTCATTTTTATTCATATTTTTTCTTTAGAATTTCTCCAGAAAAAGGCAGAAAAAAAGATTAAACCTATGGTTTACTTGTAAAAACCAAAAATAAAGTTTTTTCCAACTTCTGGAATCTCACCAGTTTCCAATATTTTCCACCCACTTAAACATTTTCATTTTTTAAAAGAAAGCCTTTATCTTGTCACTGTTCTTCCATTATGTCATGAATTTTAATTCGACCAACTCCATATTCTTTAGCAAGACAAACATTTCACTGTTTTCAAGTCATTTCGAAATCTTGTTTTTATCTAGAAGAAATAATGTTTTATGTTTATATTTACATTGAAGTGACATTTTCAACTCACAGCATCGCAAACACGCAAAATTACATTGATGAAATACAGATTGTCAACAAGTGAGCACGACACTGAACAGATTGGTGTAACGGAGACAAAGTAGACACATTCTACATCGTGTACAGCGGTCATTGACGCGACAATTCACCCTCAAAATTACCGAGCTACTCGCTTTGAAGTTGTCTGTAGATAAAAAAACGCCGGATTACTGGCAGGGCTGGAGAAGTAAGTGAAGTGTCGGATTATAGATGGAGAACTGTATTTCATTTCCTACATTTCTAGACCACTTCTATACCCAACTAGTCTGGATAATATCATGAAACAAATTAATAATTTTATTACAATCAATCAAAGGAAAGTAAAATCAAAATTTTTTCAAATACTTTTTAATATTTTCGTATTGAGTGTGTAATTAGTTACTTGTGTTCGGGTGAAAATGGTACAGATTAGCAGGGTTCTAATAATGGGAGTCTGCTTTAGTTGTAATAGTAATGTTATTATTATAGATGTTAATTATTAAATTTTATTTTATTTTTATTTAGTAAATAGTTGTACATAAAAGTATGTAACGGTGTAAAGTGCTTATTAAAAAAAAAAAATGAATGTAGTAATATGGTTGCGATAATATTTAATTTCTCGGATTAATTCGCTTATTTACTTTTTTGTTTTGAAACAGTCTTGTTTATTTTTTCCTTTATGAAAATTGTCATAATTAATTTATTTTTATTTATTTTGCAATTATGTGTATTAATTCTTAAAAATGTGTCTGTTCATATTTTGTCATATTATTGTAAGTTATTAAAATATTATTTTTGTGAATTTGTACCATTAAACTTTGTGTTGTTGATTATTAAAAGTGACTGCCATAAACTATAAAAGTCAATAAATTTTATCGTGACTATGTTATGAGGTAATTATGTTTTATTATTTTATGTATTTTATTACATAATTCAGTCAGTATTGATGTATCAAATATATTTTGCTGATTTTAATTTAGAAAATAAATATTACTCTTATATTATAATATATAAATACATTCGTGGAATGTAGTTTTCTATTTTTTATTAATTAAATTATTTATTTATTTTTCTAGTCGTTTTCAACTGAAATGATTATATTTTCTTTTAACTTATAATAAATAATTATGTAATTAGTAAATTTTATGATAAATAATGTGGTTGTTATAGAAGAATAAAATAAAATAGATGAAATTATTAACAAGGCTATACATGTAAACATTAAAGTGTTAAATAAATAAATATAATTTTTTGTTTAGGTACGGTTAGATTTTATTGAATAATGTCTGTGTGAATTAAAAAATTTATTTTGTATAGTAAAAATATTTTTTTAAATTGGAAGTACATTGTTTTATTTTAAAGTTTAAGGTATTAATTTTACTTAATAATGTATATTTTTGAAAAATTTGTTCATTTTTCTTGAAGGACATCAATATTTAATTTACTTTTCAATTTTTGTTATGAATGGGGTTAAGTTACTGATAATCTGAAATTTCATATAAACAAATTTTTTTATTGTTTATCAAAATAAATTTCTGATATTAGTGTTTGAAAATACAGTAGAACTCTTTAATTTGTCAATCTGTGAGTGCTGATAACAAATTTACTAGCTTCTGTTCAAATGGAAAAGAACTCTGTAAACCAGAAGGAGATCAAAAATGATCTCGAAAAATTAATTTTTATTAAATTTAAATCGTTAAATTTTAAAATGCTATTGTAATTAATTTACAGTATAAAAATTTTATAATTTTTGAAATTATAATCATGTAATGTTGACTTAAGCATGATCATGCATGTGTATATAGCACATGTATGATCATGACTTATATAATTTATATTTTATTTATATTCAGCGTACCTTTTGTTCCAATATGACAAATTAAAGAGGTTTTACTGTTTTTTTATTGATTTATTTATTTATTTGTTATGAACAAATATGAAACATCAGAAATGAAAGATAAAAAATTGTCAAAATATTTAGGATTATCTGTGTTAAAATATATAAGCTCACTCAGAAAGTCAGTAGCAGCATTCGCACGTTTCTCCTGCGCATCACAGTGTGTTTGCACAGATGTGCATGTGTAGTTACTTTCTTTTACTCCAGGATACTTGTTGGTAACCATTTTTAGAATGATCATGACCCCCGCAGTTGTGAAATAAAAACAGTTATTAAGTTTTTAAAATCTGTTTTACCGTTTGTAATTTATCATCAGATTTGTAAAACTTATGGGGTGAAGATGTTAAGTCAAGTTACGCTGAGAAAATTGTTTAAGATGTTTAACGATGGCTTAATGTTCATAAGGAGGAATGCAGAGGTCACCTGTATTGTATTTTATTTAAATTAATTTTTTAAAATATTTATTGTCATTATTGTATGAAACTGTGACTGAACATTTGTATCACAATAAATTTTGCTGAAAATTAGTGCCAAAATGCTGAACGATGTTAAATATCAGAACACATGAGAAAAACACTGTAATATCAAAAGAAATGTTTTTAACCTATTTAAAAAAGGATTGTGACAGAAGATGGGCGTGAGTTTTAATTTGTTTTCTCATCTGACAAAATGATGAAACTGATTTTCTCATCTGACAAGGCCTAGAACTGTGTCAAGTTGCAGGCAGCAACATTCTAGGAGCGGTTGTATTCAAATAATTGCCAAGATGTGATGTGTGTCTTAATTTATTTTGTAAATATGTAGAAAAGCATTTTAAGGTATGCAGGTAATTTCTGAAATTAGCTTGCTAATTTTTGAAATTGTTGAGGTGTATTTTTTTGCGTCACTGTACATAACATCTCCACTGAGTTTCAGTCATCAATTCTTCCAGAATTTAGCACAATAAATATTGGTTTAAGAGTTGAACACCATTTTTAACCCCTTAGGAGTACATTTTGGAAATGGTTGAGCGATAATTTTTTAGTTGAACTATAAGTAACTTTAAAGTATAGTTTGTTAAAGGGTTGAACAGCCTTTTCAACCCGTGAATGGTGGAATATCGAAATTGTTTATCTTTTAACTTTTCTATTTACTCTAAAGGGAATATTCCCTCCAAATTTTTCCTTTCTAGCTATTGTGCAAATAGGAGAATTAGTGACAGAGTGAGTGTGTCAGTCAATGACGGCTTTCCCATTTATATTTTTAATATAAAAATTGTACTAAATTCTGGATGAGCTTTTTGAGTTTAAATACAGTATCGATAATGTCATTCTTCAAGTAAATTCAAATAATTTTTTTTATTTTTGTTATTAATTTATTGGTTCAGTGATTGATACCAATGAAGTATTGTTTTGTGAACTATTTTCAGGATCCTTTAATGAATCCATCCAAACATATAAAAATAATAATTAATGATTAAAAAAGTAATTAAAATAATACATATCATTTTATTATCTGAAAAACAATAAAAATTAAATTGTTAACATGTAAATTCTTTTTAATTATACATCTATAGCTGCAAATTGTTAAAAATCTGAAATTAACGTTTGTCAATTGTTATGCTTAAATACGCTCTCAATTATAAGAATAATAAGAATAATAATTAGAGTTTAATACTCATAAATGTATGGCCTATAAAACAATAAAGTAATAAATACAGGGCAATTTTTTTTGTAAAAAAATCTGTGCTTTTAAAAATTTATTATATACTTGTTAAATAATGTAATGCTTACAAAATGTTATAATCCATCCTTTGCTAAAGTAGTGAAGCTGCAAACCCTAAATAATTTAAAAAAAAAATTCTTTAATATGTAAATCTACATCTTGAAGAGCTAATTATTATGAAATAAGGTTTAAATGTATTATTTTAGTTTGTATTTTATTATAAATAATTTTTATTTAAAATCACCAGAAATCTGTAATTATGATGACATGCTAAGGAGATTTAAATTTCTGTCAAAATAAATGTTATAAGAGTGTAATTTAAGTGTTGTGATGAGCTGACATTGAAGTGAAGCCATTAAAGTGAAGTCATTACTTCTCAATTGGTAAGTGTTCTTATTCATTCTTTGACCGTTTTTGGTGGTTTTAAAAAAAATTATTTTCAACACTTTTGAGTGCTGGGGTTAAAAACGGGGTCGTTCTTAGAATACTGACTGTTTTCGGCCATGTTTGAAATGTTGTAATAATAAAACTACCCTGATGACGTCTTAGACCAAATCGGTACATAATTGTCACCAGCTGCACTCCCACTCTTCTTTTTTAAAGACGTTTCATGTTTCTCGGTAAAATACAATATAAGGCTTTTTATTTTGTTTTTAATAATTGAACGTTTAAGCTGTGCTTTCTAGCTAGCTTGTTCAAAGTGTCAAATTGTTTTATTTTATTTGAATACTCATTCAGCTGGAAAATCCACAATTCTAATTCGTCTAAACATGTGGAACAGCAAAGCTCATCAACCGTGAGAAGCATATTAAATGTGTTAAATTTTGTAAATGTTTATTTTTATGCATTTAAGTTTGCGATTGGTATTTAGAAGCTCCCTCCCCATTAATAAAAGCTTTCTAACTCCATTTATAAAAGAGGATTATAGAAGTCTTGTATTATCATATAGTATCTTGTATAAAAATGTAGACGGAACAATGAGAGTAGAAAATTGTAAATAAAACAACATTATTCTTGTATTCTTATCTAGGTTTGTTAAATGTATAATGTTTCACTGCTTTATCGTAGGTTTGGTAGTATATTTTACTAGACTTTTTACGTCATATTTAAAAGTTGATTTATTTTTTTATTAGCATGTTTAATTAATTATAATTTTATGTAGTAAAATATTTAGTATTTAACCTTGTTAGTCGATTGTAACTTGTTTAAATATTTTTTTGCTTGTAATTTAATAAAAATGGTTAACTTATTTAAAATGCCATTATATTTATGCTTTTGTAAGTTTTATTAATAGTATTATTAGTTTTATTATCTAAGTAGGTAGATAGGTATTTTAAAAATAATAATTTTCCATTATTAATATTATTAACAGTTTGAACAATTTTTGAACCGGTTTGTGCACTTTTAACACTTGTAAATAATGTACTTAAAATTTATCATTGATATGTGGAACAATTTATCAATTGTAAATTTACATTCAAATTTTAAGGATAATTTTTTGAAATTTTTCTGAATGATCTGATCATCTAAAAATTATAAATAAATTCTATTTAATATGAGGTTTGTCCGAAAAGTAAGTGTCATTTTGTTTAAAAAAATGTTTTTAGCTTTTATTTGTTATCGGGAACTGTACATTATTGACAACTACCCAATTGGATCGCTGCTTTGTTGTATTATTTGACGTGAATTAGGCATGAGTTTTAACAGGGACCCTTAGTAGAGTTTGCTCATGGATGGCTGTCAGCTGGTCATCTTACAAAGTTGCTTGCCTAACCGGTTTTACTTAACAAATAATCGCAACTTATTACCAGCTGACTGTCTGGGCTGGCCCAAAGGCCAAAAATGTTTTTTAACATAGTTTTCACGTATGTTAAGATTGCTTGTCATAACCCCTTCATAAAATAAATATTGTGCCAGTGATTTTTTTTTTTTTTGCGCCCTGGAGACTCCAGGAGGAGTATAGGACATGTCGTCAAATATAACACCTGATGAAATATAACTCAATGTATCACTACTATCAAGAAAGAAATTCTTGTATGCTGTAAAAAGTTTCACCGATCAAGTAATTTTTTAGATTTTTTTTAAAGGAATTCAAATCCTCACAACACTTTAAAGATTGGGGTAATTTATTTATGAATTTTCTCCCTGCATAAGTAGGTTTTTGTTGAAACAATTTTGTGGAGTGATTAGCCACATAATAATCATTCCTGTTTCTCGTGTTATGATTGTGAACATTGAAATTCTGCATAAAATTATTTTACCTAACATACATAATCACCTCAAAAATGTAGAGAGAGGGAACTGTAAGCAATTTAAGCTCCTTAAATAGTGGCCTGCATGAGGTTAGCTGGTTAGATGATAACCGTAACTCCATAATGTTTTTCATGTCATCATCATTTTCGAACAATCTCATGCAAAATAATTTTCATAACTTGTAGAAATTCATTTAAAAGTGTTGACATTATAATCTTCCATTCTCACAAATTTGATCATCATTCACAATAGGAGGCCACACACTCTGTGCTTCATCACGGACATTTGTCCACTCTTTATTGAACAGTCTAACCCATTTGTATCAGTACTTGCAGTTCAAAAACAAACATAACTTTAAAGAAAGTAGAGAAGTGGATGTATTTATTCATAATAATAGTTTAGAGCATGTAGAAACAGTGAAGTTCCTAGGAGTATCTCTAGGTAAATTTTTGTCTTAGGACTTCTATACCAATCAAGTTTGTTGTAAAATATCATCTGGGGTATTTGCACTAAAACAAATTGCCAGATTAAATGATAAAAAATTGCTAATAGCAGCTTATCATGGTCTCATATCCATTATGATATGGGTAATTCTAGCATGGATGATATGAATAGGGTTTTTAAAATTCAAAAGAAAGCTATTAGGTGTATGGTGGGAGCTAACCAGATAATTTCATGCCGGCCACTATTTAAGAAGCTTAAATTGCTTAAATTGCCCTCTCTTTCTACATTTTTGAGGTGATTATGTATGTTAGGCAAAATGATTTTATACAGAGTTTCAATGTTCACAATCATAACACAAGAAATTATTATTATGTGGCTAATCACTCCACAAAATTGTTTGAACAAAAACCTACTTATGCAGGGAGAAAATTCATGAATAAATTATCCCAATTTTTTTAAATGTTGTGATAATTTGCATTCTTTTAAAAAAAATCTGAAAAATTACTTGATCTGTGAAACTTTTAATAGCGTACAAGAATTTCTTTCTTGATAGTAGTGATACATTTTGTGATTGTTATATGTATTTCAGGTGTTATAAGTGACTTGTCTTATACTCCTCCTGGATTCTCCAGAAAAGCAAAAAAAAATTTCACTATTTCATTATTCATAGCATTTTCATCGTAAATCTCTATTAGCTAATGATGAATTTCAGCTGGCTTAACATTCATTGCATTCAAAAACCAGATAACAGAACAAATTATTTCACATTTAGTGGGTTCATCAACTGTTTTAAACATTGTAAATGATCATAGGAAATAGAAAACACTTGACGGATCAATGTATTGTTATCTTATCAAGCATCCTATATGTGTATTTTTAACAGCCATATTATATTGATAATCAAAATATATATTATTTCTTTAAACCACCAGTAATGCGGTGGTAATCCTTATAGTAATATAAGAAATCCTTATCTACCATGGTAGAAGTAGGATGTTTTAAATTTTAAATAACAAAAACCATTACTGAAGATGTGCATTTTATGCATGAAAGCGCTATAATTGGTAAGTGTTTACTGTTTACCGTATTACTGGTAGTTTAAATAAATTTTGATTGTCAATATATTGTTATAGAATCAGCGCAGAAGCATTGAACCAGCAAAACTAGTGTGTATTCACAGAGCGATGACAATAATGCATGAATGGAGCAATGACAATAGCACTTTGGTGGGATCAGAACAAAATGATTCTTACTTTCCACACATGCCTCATATTATAAAATTTTATCTGATGGAAAATTATTTGGTAGAAAATTCATTATTTCCCAATATTATTGTTCTTACCTCTTTACCTACATACAATGTGTTATCACTGTTTTGTTTTTAAACATTCCTTTTTACTCTGTTGTTAAATTGTTGTCTATCTTTCCATTCCACTTCAATTTGTTTTATCTTATTAATGTTTTTTTTTTTAAATTATAAACCTGTAAATTTATTTAATAAATTGGTTTATTACAAAAAATCTTGTCTGTTAATTTATTACTTATTATTTCAAGCTCTGCTTCGTTCTGTCCTTAGTGATGTAAATAAATAATTTTTATTAGTTTAAAAAAAATGATATTTTTAACCTTAAGCACTGACGTCGCTTACATGTGACTGTGCTCACATACCAGGTATAGATTATTGTCACATGAACTCATTTTCAAACTTAATGGTAGAAATACTATCGTTACGTTGATACAACCAATTTATTCTTTTACCATCATGTGCTGCACTTTATCGGGTTTAAAATGAGCTAGTACTCTAGAGATATTAAATCTAGATGAATCAAAATCAGAAAAACCAACTACAGAACATTTTGTTACCAAACGATCAACCAAACAGGAAGCAACATGGTGCTAATAAACAAAAAAGAGTTGTGGCAGTTACTTCTTTGTATTTAGACTTTATTCCTAAAATATACAGCTTGTTAAAGTTTATGAGGTCTGTAAATTAAGTAATGAGACTGGCAATGTAGCGTTCGATCTGGCAACACTGGTGGCACCGGGCTTGGAGGGGAGACAGAGGAACATGTGATCCACCTTCAGTACAAGTTTGAACTCGCTCAAGTCATTTGGTTGTGTGTAGCGAATTTTTCTGTGAAACAGTTTTTTCTATTACATTCTAAAAATAAGTGACATCATTTCGAGCAATGGTGTGGTATCAGGTTTTGCTTCAGACTTGAGCACAGAGCAACAGAAACTCTTGCTGAACTTCAGTAGGCATATGGAGATAGTGTTTTGTCAGGAGCCCAGGTTTTTCAGTGGTTTAAGGCATTTTCAGAAGGAAGAGAGTTGATTGAAGATGAACCACGAAGCAAAAGGCCTTCATCTTCAAGAACCGATGAAAATGTCAACAGAATCCAGGATCTTGTGCGTTCAGATTGTCGGTTGACAGTCAGAATGATCGGGGGGAGGTTCTTGAAAAACTTCAAAAAAGGGTCATTCATGTGAGACCAAACATCAAGAACAACTGGGTGTTGCATTCCGATAATGCTCCTTGTCTCACAGCAATGTCAATAAACGAGTTTTTGCCCAGTAAAAACATTCCCATGGCTCCTCAGCCTCCTTATTCACCTGACTTGAGTCCTTGTGACTTTTTTCTCTTCCCGAAGTTGAAAAATCACCTCAAGGGAACTCATTTTAGGACACTCAAAAACATTCAAACGGCTGTAACCGACCAGCTGAAGGTTATTCCAGTATCGGAATTCCAGCACTGCTATGAGTAGAAGAACCATCTCCAGCACTGTATGGCTTCAGAAGGAAGTTATTTTGAGGGTGACAATATAAAATTGTGATTATATTTGAATAAAAAATTAAAAAAAGTCAGTCTCATTACTTAATTTACAGACCTCGTAGAATGGTCTACTGCTGCACATATGGCCTCTCTTGTCCTCTCATACCTACCAAGTTGAAAACAATTGCCTCTTCATTTTTAGAGGGAATATTTGTATGTGAGTGTTTGTGTGCGTGTGTGTGTGTGTGTGTGTGTGTATGTGAGTAGGAGTGCGTGCATACACACTCGTACAATAGATCAGTACAGCAGACTATTTAACTGGTTTTGTCCACCCATGTAAAATTCTTCCCCTTCTACTACGTCAATTGCCATCTTGAGAGCAAGAACACACCCTAGGTCTACTGCGCATTTTCTGAGTAGACCATTCTAAACTTTTACAAGCTGTACATAGATGATAATAAAATAAATGAATATCTGATGAATCCAGAATTGGACGAAGATGTAAAGAGTGATAATGAGGATAATAATGATTTTGCAGAAATTTATTTGAACTATTAAACCAGATTCTATTACTGTCAACAGCCTTCTGCAGAAAGACCCAACTAAAAAATTACTGTTATTGTAAACAGATTTCAAATTAAAACTTTTTTGTTACAAACAAAAAAAATACCAGTTAAAAAAATTAAAGTTTAAAGAAAAATCATGAAATTTAACTTCATCATAATGTGAGGAAGTGTTATGCAAAAACATAGTCTTTGCATGCATGCATTCATTCGTGTTACATTTATATTTGTTAAATCTAGGTAAGTTGAAAACCAGCTAGACACAGTTGCTAACAGGGCACGGTTGCTTTGGGGCATATTTGACTAGGTCAAACTTCATGATGTATCGAAATGTCGACTGTGTAATAGTGAAGAGGAGGAGTCCATTTCACATATTTTTGAAAGATGTCCCTATTTTGGCCTTGTCAGAATGGAGACATCTGAGAAGATAGGTGTTGCACAGTGGATCTCAGATAGAGTAGGGGCAGCGATGCTGCAGGATGAGGAGAGCTGGAAGTTGATCACTCAGTTTGCGGAGAGGGTGGTCGGGAGGAGACATATGGAGATCAGCGGGATCGCCCTCTCCCACAGTGAATCAATCCTGTCCCGATCTCAGTAGGTAAGGTAGGCACACTAATTTCCTGAGCTGGTGATGAAAGAGATGAATGAAAGTGAGAGAGTGAGTGTTGGTCAGTGACAGCGAGAGGGGAATTAGGCTACTGTTCCCTTCCACGCCCCGCTGACATTTTGTAAATTTTTTTTATTTCCCTTGTAGTATTATATAAACAGTTCTGAGGGAGGTGTAGAGTTCTTTGCTGATGCTGGATCAAGTGGCCAGGTGGGAGTGAAGGCGTAAACATGAGTTTTTCTCGCTGGCTTGGATATAACAAAAAGGTAAGTTGAAAAAATTGGTTCTCCGTAGGTCTGTCCCAATTATTTTGGATAACTGGTATTCACTTGTATACAGTTAGATTTCGGTGGTCTATATAAATTCCTTACTATAAAATAAAACTGTAACCTACTGATTTGTAATTAGCTGAGTATAAAATACTTATCGAATAGAAATTTATTTTATATTACATCATGATTAATTAATGAAAACACACGTCATTCAGTAAATTAATGCATACACTGCAACATTGAGTCACTTGCTTCAAAAAAATCAAACGTGAAACAACCCATGTAATATTATCATACTATACCAAGTGTAATAAACCCTGAAAAGATTATTTTTACACAGTTCTGCACACTGATGAATAGAATAATCATTGAGTTCTCAGAAATCAAATGAAACACGTTACAACATAATTCAGGCTTTGGTTTAGTGTGCCTGACAAAGAAATGCCTATTTAAATTTTTTATTTACTCGTACCTTAATGCTAATAAGTTACTTCAATTCAATATGCGTCATCAATTGATATGCTTCATCATTGGCAACTATAGTGAGTTTGAAACTTTTAATTTTTATTTACTAGTTTAATCCACTGGGTTGGTTTAAAAGTAGTCAGCTGTTTAACTACCTTCAAAGGTTCTTGGTTCAAATCCTAGTGAAGGTCACAACGTACAGATTTTTACTAGATTTGAACAGTAGACAGTGGTTATTGGTGCACTGGTTGGTGTTCAATTAACCATACTCTCTCAGGGATGGTTGGGCTGAGTCTGTACTATACTACAACTCATTTACATGTCATACCATCATCCTCTCATAGGGTGAGGTTTGTTCTAAATCGAACAGATCCAATTAAAACAATGTACACACTTTTATTTATTTATTTTTTTTAACGTCCTACTGTTCTGCAATTACTGCTAATGCAGACGGTGAAGGATGAAATGATTTTTTTGTAACATATGAAAATATGCCATGCCTGAATGAGATCAGAACTCAAGACCGCATGATGAGAGGCGAGCATGTTAGGGATAAAAATATTACTATAGTATGTAAAATGAAAGCTGCGTTTGGAATCAAGTATCTCACCAAGTAAAAAACAAAAATTTCAGGTACGGCTCTCATTAAAGCTTGGTTTTTTGTTATTTTATTCCTATAAATTACGAAACATGGGAGTGCATTAAGCATTTTCTATCAACTTGGAAACAGAATATGTTCTCATTTTTAGCACATCTTCCACTTAATCCATGTTTCAGCACATGTAACACAATCAATTTTTAAGAGGAAAAATATGGCATTTTAGAGGAGGGTGCCTGTGTATTTTGTAATTATTGTCAGCTAAATTCCAACTTTTTAGTACAAAGGGTAGAGTTCAGCGTTTAAAAAAAAAGAAAATACATATTTTCATTTTTGTAACGCGTAAGAACGAACACTGTATCCCTTTAATAGATAAGGGAATGAAATTTAATTTTTTATTGTCTTTTTCAATTTATTTGTTTTTTACTTGGTGAGACACATGGTTCAAAACACAAGCTTCATCTTTCATTTTATGTACTATAGTTCGATGAGTCTTCCATTCTTAAGTTAGTTTTTTCAGTCCACATTTATCATAAATTATCTCTGTTTCATAAATTAGCAATAAGTTCTCTTGCTTCACTGTGTGTAATTTTGTCTTCATTCTTTATCAAATTTATAGTATTACTAGCAGTACCTGGCGTTTGTTGCTACGCCCAAGAACAGAAAACATGTTTTTATGGAAAATATGAAATTTATTTTATCTAAGGCCCATTAGCGCAAGTGGTTTCTACACCAAGGTACCAGGTTCGATTCCCGGTCAGGTCTGGCATTTTTTCATCACTCATTTTCATTACCATCATTAACCACCGGCTGTATTAGCAGAAATTGCAGAACAGTCAAACGTAAAACAAAAACAAAAACTAATGCCCGGGCCATAAAATGATAATTGTAAAAGTCACTACTACAATCGATGCACAACTAATATTGCTATAAAAAAATAGGGGTTGGTGGTAGAAGGGTGAAAATTTAGGAGTGTATGTATTTTCTGTTTTTTTGTATGTAACTTATTTGTTTTTGTGAATTATTACCAGTATATTGACTTTGTCAGCTTTTACAATTATACCATTCTCATCTTGCAGTTATTTTTAAAATCTTTATGGTCCTTGTTTGATTTTTTATTATATTTATTAAAGTTTTTGTGATAGCAATTTATATTCAATAATATGCTACTTTTCACATTAATTCTGATTACATTGTGATTTTCTTCTTCAATTTTATATAGAATAGACTCAGTGTCTGTTATATTATGTTAAATATCCATTATAATACTACATGGAATGATGAGGTTATTAAGTGCGGTTTGAAATTCAGTGAAGAAAAAAATAAAGTGCTGGTGCAGAACAGTTGTGAGGACATGAGGGAAGGATATGAAATAAGGCTAAATAGTAAGATGCTGGAGGAACTTAAAGAATTCACATACTTTGGAAGTGTTTACTCATCTTTTGGAAAATGGGAAATGTGTCAATTAAAAGGGTGCAGAAAGCAAGTGGTTTCTTTCAGAGTGGGAGAATCTTAGTCTGGAATCAAGAAGTTCCTATCAGTTATAAAAAGTTATGTATAATGCATTTTTTGTGCCAATTTTGACTCGTGCAGCTGAGACATGGATGGATGGAAAGGTAGAAAGTAAAACTCTGGTAGCAGAAATAAAGTTCAAGAGGAGTATCCTGGAGAAGACTAGAAGAGATATACGAGGGTCATTCAGAAAGTAAAAAATTTTTTCTTTATTTTGAAATTTTTTTATTGTAGCTAAACATAATAACTATAACTATAACTATAATCAATACACGACTGTATTGGCTGGCTGTTAGTGCCAGACTCGCCCAAGGTGAGTGGAAGGTCAATGAATTGTCAGCAGATGTGGTAGGGGAACTGCGTGGCTTTTCGGATCAAAATGTTCTTTACTTTCCGAATGACCCTCGAATGAAACTATGTGATTGTTAAACAACTGGAAATGGACAGTCTGTTAAGAAGGGTTGGACGTCAAAGATGTGATAGTTCATGTCAATAGGATTGAGAAAGAAAAATCCAAGGGTTTGACGAAGAGTAAAATGGATGGGTTCAGTTATATATTATGAATTGGGAAAAAGATGCGGTGTTAAATAAGCAATGGAGGAAAGATGGTACAGTGATTGAGAAAGGTGGAGAGGAATTATGTTTTGTCTAACACAAGAAAACTTGGAAGGGGTATAAAGAAAATGAAAAAAATTATAGTATGTTCTAAGAAATTATTTAACTGAAATATGATAACTTCATTTATAAAACACCCTGTACTTCATGCTTCATGGCTTGTTATTAATAATCGTAGCACAACAGACTCATGTTTTAGACAGCATTAGTTACTTTCAGTTTGTACTGAATGACAGTTGCGTTTTGTGTAACATATATTTTAAGTTCAATGATTCCAGTAGATCAAATTCAGGGTTTATTGACTGGTGTTGTTGTGTTGACGGTTTCATCAGTGTTAACTTGGTAAGGAAAGCAATAAAAATTATTTTTTAAATAAACTAAAGGCTGAAAATTAATGAAACTGAATCTGTACATGAGTAGTTCAGAATCAAAACTCCCGAAGTTCAAAAATATTAAAAAAAATATTTTTATTTATAGGCCACCTCCATGGCATAGTGGTTAGTGCACTAGCCTACCAAGTGAAAGGTCCCAGATTCAACTCCCATTTAGGGTTTGGAAATTATAACGTGTTAAAACCCAATGTTTCATACCACAAAGTTGTTACCAATAACTGAGATGTTGATACAACTTTAATATATATAATCTCTTGGATACAATATTTTTACTTTCTCTTGCCTATATGAATATATAGGAAGGAAAGTATTGTTTTCATGTCGATTTTTCGAAATCGAGTTTTCACCGGATCTATACGTTTTCAGACCCCCTGAACCCAGAAAACATGTTTTTAGCGATTGGTCTGTGTGTGTGTGTGTATACAAAATATCTCAAGAACGGAACATTGTACGAACTTGAAATTTAAAACTTAAGTTACATACCACTACCGGACCCGACACGAACATTTTCATCAAAATCGGTCAACCGGAAGTAGTAGTTTATTCGTGTCATTTTTCACTTTTTTGCGATTTTCTCAAAAACTGGTCCTACGATTTTTTTAAAAATCGCCTCGTTTACTCAAGTTTTTATTCTCTTCAAGATAGGGTAGGCGTCATGTTCGCTGAAATTCGTGGTGAGGCTGTTTTTACGTAAAAACAAAGTTTTTTTAAGATTACGGCTTTAATATGCAATTTAGCGAAAAAATTATATAATAAAAGTTGTAGAGAATTTAAAAACCTACAACTTTTACTTCAAACATTTTTTTGTATAACGCTTAGTTTAGCCGTAATTAGCAATTTTCTGTTTTTTCTCACGAAAACGTGAGAAAAATAGATTTTTTTAAGATTTCGGCCTTAGTATGCATTTTACGACAAAAGTGTATATAATTAAATTTATAGAAAATTAAAAGATCTACAACTTTTATTGAGAGCATTTTTCTCCACGGAGCCTAGTTTAGTGTGAAAGAATGATTTTCCGTATTTTTAAGTCAAACTGAGGTCGATTTTCATTTTGGGTCTTTCACTCATGATTAAAATAAGATTATGTTTTTTGAGGTTAGTTTTTTTTTTATTTCTACTGTTTTATTACTAATGTTAGGTTATATTGTTTAAATTATTTGCACTGGCAAGAGAAAGTTGTGTGAGTGTTTCACACCAGATTTTTTGATTAGATATTTTATTTAATGATACACACTATTCTCAATTTAACAGAATACATAATTTAGTATAACACATTAATTAATGGTGTATCATAGGCAACCAGCAGAAGCGATGCTTGAGCTCTCGCTGCTGAGTTCATTCAGTCATTACGCGTTGTAACCATTACTTTGTACTAATAATAATAATACATGAAACCAAATCAAGGAAAAGGTAAAGGATGTAAAGAAACCAAGAAATTGGGGTTGACTTTAATGAAGTTTTTTATTTTCAAGAAGTTTATAACTTAATGTAAAGTAAAACAAAAATTAGTTTCATTCAACAGCCCAAAACACATAAATAATTTATGTTCTTATAAAACACTAGCCGGCCGCATTGGCATAGTTGGTAATGAGCTTGCCTCTCATCGTGCGGTTTTGGATTCGAATCCCATTCAGGCACAACATATCGTTGGTTTGGAAGAAGACCGTCACAAGTCAAATCTTATTACTTTTTCAGGACGAGCATTTTAAGAAGAAGCAAAATTGAAATATGTTATAAATCGCTATTACAAATTTTGTAGAAATATGAAAATTGGACAGTAATATAGTTTCATGTAGACCATCATTACACAACTACAATTTAAAAAAAATATATATATACAACTGAAAATCACGTGATTATTCTCACATGTGACAGTCTTCTCCAAAATATTTTTACGGTTCTTGAAATAAAACAAAGACATAAAAATTATTCGATTTTATTTAAAACAAGTATAAACATGAAATTACATTATAGAAATTACAAATTATTATAAAAATCGTAATAGTACTTTAGAATTACATTTTTTTGAATTAGAGATAATATTCCATGTTTTAAGCTACCTGTAATTCCTGGTTTTTTCTTGAATGCTTTGTTCAGTTTTATTGAGTTAAAATTAGTTTTCTGGCGCCTTGGACCAATGATATTGACGTGAGAGTAATCCAGTTCTTCATAAGAATATTTATAAAAAAATGTAAATGGCTCTTCCTTCTTCAGCATTAACATTTTTAAGTCTGACCACCGTACATTCTCACCCTTATTGTTGGTGTAATCTTCTTTTAGACCGATCGTAGCAGTAAGGTCTTTTAAATCGTAGAAGTCATCGTAACACAATTCTTCTACCGAATATGGTTTGCCATTTTTTTTGGCTTGTCTGATACACTGGATGTATTGATCAGGTACATAAATTGGTGCAGTCTTCTTTACTTTACTAATGTGTCGTTCAATAACCGAGTGGACAGAATCACCCTCATTTTGGGTGTGCCCGGATTTTATAAGGAATTTATGTGTAATGCTTTTAATTGAATCAAAGTTTGAAATTGCATACAAATATAACCCAAGAATAAATCGATTCTTGTTTTGCCCAACACAATTGTCGCTGTAAAAGACAACGTCTATCTTTTTGTTATCAGACGAGTCGGAAACATTGTCTAGATCTTTTAAATAACGCAAAACACAAGAACCGATCTCGTTGGCACCTCGTTTTGCTTGTCCTTCGTGCCAGACATAACAATAAACATTGTTACTTTTCAATTGGTAAATTGTAAAATTGAAAACATTTAATTTAGAAACATAATAGAATGATGATGTATTTCCAGAAGGGCAAGGTAAATCAGCTTGCAAATCATAAACTGCAGTAACAGCGTTCGAAAGTTTATCTTTTTCCTTTTCAATTCGAGATAAATCTTTTTCCTTAAGGTGGGTGTCGTATTTTTCCTGTAATTCAGATTTTTCATCTCCTTGAGCATTTTTAAATTCTTGACACAATTCGCACTGGTCTTTCTTCGGATTATGAAATGCTATGTTGAATTTATAGTTAAATATTGTATAATACATTTGGTAGTTAGCATAAGATTTGTGTTCTTCCTTACATGACTGTATGTAGGCCTAATCTCTATGGAGTTCTTTAATAGTTTTCCCACCTTCAACATATTCCTTGTTTGTCTGGGATCGACAGTAATGACTTTCGATCTTTGGTAATGATCTTATATGGTTTCTAATGCTGTTTTTTATATCTTCAGACAAACACGCATGATGTAAATGTTTACCCCTCAGTTCTGGTGTAATGATACCTTTGGTTTAAGCAAAAACAAATTAATTAAAACAAATTAATTAAATAAGTATGAAGAACTTAAATATAAAAAACAAATTTGTAGGTCTGTAAGACCTCTGATACCAGTTATGTCACAAAAAATGATGATATCAGTTGAGAGTTAAAGGAAAAAAGAGGCGCATCTCAAAAATTAAATGGCAGCAATATAATAATTTATCAACTTTTTACGAGAAAACAGTTATAACACAAAATATGAACACGCGGTTTTAAACAAATTACAGATAATTTCTAATCAAAACAGTTACATATCAAAATACACGTTAAATAAAAAAAATAATAAAATAAATTACACTTACCTTTTGTAGAAGACAGGTTCAACTCAAAGTATAACGGTATTGAAGAAAATTTTTTATTGGCTAGTAATACCAAACTTGAGATGTAACTCTCTTCGTCAAATCGCATAAACTTACCCGGACGAGCAACAAGACACAACTGAGTTGTGACAGTTTTCTACAAAGAACATTATACAAAATGGAAAGATCCAGACCGTTACATGTCGCTATCTAGCGGCTAATATTAAAACTATATTTATAACTCTTTTCCACTTAAAAGTTCCCACCATTTCTTATGTATATTTAACATAAAACAAAAATTCATAATTTTTGACTTGTGCCGGTCTTCTTCCAAACCGACGATATTTTCATACATTACAAAAAATCATTTCATCCTTCACCGTCTGCATTGGCAGTAACTGCAGAACAGTCGGACATTAAACCAAAAATATAAAAAATTAATAATAATAAAACACTAGTTGTTATTTAAATAATATTTTAGACAATATTGTTTATATTTACATAAGATAGTTTTATTAACTAACTTTGTAGGTAATATGGAACACATTCTGTTAATTTCATTCTTCATTATTTCTAGAATTAAATTAAATAATTGATAGATTTTTATTGCCAACTTATGAAAAAATTATTTCATTCTCTTGAAAAACTGTTATCTATGTTTTGTTATTAAATAAAAGTGGAATTTCAATAACTTGTAATGTATTTTTACTTAACTCAAATAAATTTTCTCAGAATTTGATTTTCTATGTGTTGAATTAAAAAATTAATGAATTAATTAAATAGTATTAAAAAGTTTTTATGTTACACCCAAATTTTTTTAAAAATGTTGTCCTCTAATTTTTGTGTTTTATGTTGGATATCTTTGAAATTATGGGAGGTACAGTTCTGGGACCTGTTTTATCATTTTTTAGCTTAAAAAACCATCAGACATCAACAGTTTGTTTAAGAGGTAAACTTGAGTGGTGTTAGAGGCAAAACACATATCTTGGAGTTTCGCTCACCTTTTTAAAACATTCGTATAACATAATTTTGTTTGATTTGTTTTCAGTGTTGTTGGGGATTTAAATGATGCAAAAGTGATTCGTTTTTCTAGGTAGGATTGATTTTGTTTTACTCTTCATTTACATTCTGCAAGACTGCATATTATTGTCAGTACACATACATATCCTGTGCCCATTCCTGCTATTGCCAGGCCTCTCCATCTTCTTCTGTCCATCCACCATTTCTCCATCTCTATTCGTTTCCAGTTGTATCCCTGTCCCTCCACTTTCCTCTTAACTTCATCCTTCCATCTTTTTCTTGATCGTCCTGTTGATCTCGTTCCTTTTTCTATCCTTCTTGGTAATTTTCCTCCCCATTTTCTTTACATGGCCATACCATCTTATCCTCAGTATTCTTTATTCTATCTCTCTTTGTCTTACCCTTTATTGCCCTTAAAAACTTTACCTCCCCTTTCTGTAACCTACTTTAATTCCTCTAATTCATTCCCCACGTTTCTGCTCCATACAACTTTTGGTGCAAATCAAAGTCAGAATTTGGAAATAAAAATATTGAATTTAATTCCTCTTTAAGATTAGATATAAAAATCATTAATGGCCTTTGCCATAAACCAAAGGTAGGCCTTAAGCCTTTTTAAAAATTGCCACCAGCCATGAGATGCGTCATTTCATGAAAGGGAATTTTTAATTTAGGAACACTTCACAACCCTACTAACTATAGAGACAAGGAGTGTTAATAAAATTCTCAGAGATTTAACAGTGCCCAGATAAAAATTAATTTAGTTACTCCATCATAATTTAAAATAATTAACATTTTACTTCTCCAGGCAAACTAACATTTAAAGGGTGATCTGAAACTGAAATCAAAGGGTACCGAACTGAAAGTCCTTAGGTAGAGGCTTGAAGCGTGTAATAAACTATATACATTAGTATTGGAATTACATAGACCAATATGGAAAAGTGTTGTATGAAGATTTTTAATTATTTGTATTTTGATTGAACTACTTAAGTCATCTCCTTGTGGTGCCTGATACAGCAGCCTCTCTGTGCATAGCATGGCACTGCCCTGGTCCCGAGACTGATTCCCAGCTAGGGTCTTGAAATTATTACAAGTCAAAACACATAATAGACGTTAATGCCGTTTTAAAAGTAAACTAACAAACAAAATGTTTCTTTGACATATTACAATGAATTAAATAATGAATAGACTACCATGAATAATTCATTGTAAATAACAAATTCACAAATGTCATGGAAGATATATAATTTTTGTATTGTGGTTGCTAAGAAATCTCTTTGTTGATTATATCTTAAATTTATATTATAAAAATTTATAAATTTTTTTTATTTATTTAATTTAAAGTCGCATCAACTGCTTGGTTATTAGCGACTACGGTGGGTTATGAAACATTAACTGTGGGATTTGACACGTGAAAATTTCCAGACCCTGGCCGGGAATCGAACCCGGGACCTCCACGTGGCAGGCTAACACGCTAACCACTGCGCTACGGAGGCGGTCTATAAATTTTGTTGTCAAAATTACCAGTTTCAAAAAATGTTACCAAACAGATTAAAACAAAAATAAGGGGAGCTAATTTGGTTGGCAGCAAAGTAAAAAATCCTGATTTTGATTTCCGACTAGGATCTAAAAATTTTGATGTGTTAAAAATCATCACAGTTACTGTCCATTGTCTTCTGAAGTTACTAACCACAACTAAGAAATTGATGAGATTTTAAATAAACGTAAAAAAGTACAGTAATTCCAAGGTCCCCTTTAGACCTATTCCCATGACACTAGTTTACTAGCTAGTACGCAAGACCTTCTAGAGGCCAGCCTCTCTAAGTTTGCTCCTAATGTAAACAAATAATGACGTCACTGAGCATGCGTATTATATCAAAATCTGTACACACTGATTAAAAAGAACAACGAAATACTTTCAAAAGTATTTAAAATACAAAATACTTTTAAAAGTATTTTTCTAAATGAAATTGTTAGGCCCACATCATATCATGGCTGATGTTTTTAGTACTTTAAGTACTTATAATTTAAAAAAATAGTTAACTTAATAGGAATACGATATCCGTAAAGTCGCAGACTCTAGCGTGCACCCTGTAGTAGATGGCTTTTGTTTGTTGACAGTAGGGGCAAACTAAGAACGGCTGAACTGTAGTGTGTTGGTGACAGTTCCCACGGAACTAGTTAAATATTGCCAGTGCTCTGAAAACATACGTAAGTTGTGTTGTGTATTGCTGTACAAAGTACAGCTTACTAGCAATTAGCAATGTTTCCAAATGTTCATACTGAGATACTTGCGCTCGTAAAATCAAACATTTTCAAAGTCACTACCTCTTTGACTAAACTAGTTGTTACTTGCTTGTTCCCACGATGTGAAAGTAGTTGGGAGCTCACTTGATTACTAGCGTAGGAATTCGGTTGGAGAGGATTGTTTGTACGATCCCCCCCTCCTATAACCTAGTAGTAGTAATAATACCATTTGTACGCGCCTTACTAAAAATATTAGTCACAAACCATTTCGAATAACTACTGTAGTACAAAAATATTCTATTTGATTTTAAACCAATAAAATTCTAAAATATTTTATTAATATACTAAAATTTTATTATAATACCCTAATGAGTAAAAAATATGTATCAGTTTTTAATATTTTACTACCGAGTTTTAGGCCTATATATTATTTTATATCAGTTTATTTATAAATAGGCCGCCTTTAACAATATCAGATTACATACAATAAATAGATTAATAACTTCACAAGCCGCGAGCGTAATTAACACCACTACAATGAACGGTCTCACAGTAACAACTAACAAATATGAAGAGTAAATATTTTCAGAATGTACAGTACTCAAGTCACCGTGTGGGTTAAAAGCAACCGTTAAGGTAGAAACAGACTACTCTCACGTCATGTGAGGTCACATGATGTTACGTTCTGTCATGTGACAAGCGAAGAGTGTGGTTCATTGTTGTACATGGTTCTCTTATGTATCAGGTTCACACTGAAGTCACCTCACGCGTATCACGCCACGTCACTCACCTCATCCGTGATATCACGTTTTCATTTTCTGTTCGTTTGACATATTTTGACAAACGTGAGCTCACAGGCCAAAATTAAACACGCACTGAGTAATATGGTGCTATCGGCAGAAATTGATAACTCTGCAATTTCAACGCTGCAATCTGGCAGTATTGAAATCATAACTACACCAACAGCTAACGGAGAAGACGCTGTATCGTATTCTTCCGAAAATAATGCGGAAACATCTGCGCTACTGCGACTGGTATCTCTGCCTTCAGCAGAATACCAATAAAATAAAATATAATTATTAATAATTTCAATAAAAATAAATTAAGTAAAATTATTAGTGTTTGCTCAATTTTTTTCTTACATCAAACACCTAATCTTTCTTCAGTTGTGATGGCTTCACGGAATTGGGTATTTTGTTTCCTTACATCATTTTTAATAAGGTCATGAACAAAATAAAATTCTTCCATTGTCATTCTAAAATACATTCGAAAACGTTTCGGATCTCTACGTAATTCTGGTACTAGTCGTTGAAATTCACCCAGTTGTTCCCTTCTTTTATTAATATCATGTACCCATATTCTCTTTGATTTCATGCTTATATGGTTTTCTGCATTTAATAAAACAGCCGCATTTTCCAGTTCTTCTTCCCATTCAGAAGAACTACTTGAACTTTCCATTTGAAATAAATCAAAGACAGAAGTTATATTATGTATAAAACTGATTTCACAGAATTCATACGGAAAAGAAACGATCGAGTGCGCTTGTCACGTGACAGTAGTGTGCTTGTAAACGTGATATCACGTTTCAGATATGGTACAGTGACATGACGTGACGTGATGTGAGTTCGCGAGACGTGATAGTAGTCTGTTCCTACCTTTACTATGACAACATCACGTCTCACTGTCATCAGTCCCCCTTGCCCTTCATCCCGCACTAACAAACAAGTCAGCTCCCAACTATACTAGGTGCTAATCTACTAGCAGCTAGTAAACTAGCGTCTTGGGAAGAGGCTTTTAGAGAGTTTTCTGTACTAGCTTACGTTTACTTGCTACTTATTAGCCTCAAAAACAGTTCGAAATAACATTTCAAATAGAGTTGGATTCATTTTTCAATCACTCTAGCGATTTGTGAAACATAATCTCAAGAATTCTTTTCTGATACTTAGTCGATAAAAAAGTGATATTTCATAATATTAGTTAAAAAACTACTGAAGTATATTTTTTATAGGTTATTTGAAGATATTGAATTTAATGTTGCTGAATGTTTACCTGAAATGCGTGATAATTTAAGGTAAGGAACTAGCTGATTAAATTTCCTTTAATTTTGTGTCATAATAATATTAGTTAATAAGGCACAAGTCGCTCAAGTATTCAAAAATAACTAAGTATTTTTAGATCTAGCTGTAAATTCTACGTCATGGAAAGATCTAGAAACAGTTTTAATCGCTCAGTTGTTCTGAACTGTTCTTGAATGTACTCAAATACTAAATTGTATGGTTGAGCTTTGATATCCATTTAGAGGATTAAGAAATTTCTAATACAATTCTATTCCTCAGCATACTGTGACATTCTTCAGGGTGGAAATTAATAAATGAATGATGCAATGTTTTTGTACTTTAAATTAAAGAAACTAAAACATATAAATGGGATATTTAGAGTAGAATATGAAATATTTTAGTGTAATACTTACTTTTTAATTTTTTCTGTGGTCCTACACATTTTGCCACTTCTTACATCCTAAGGCCCTCCATATCCTGTCTTCTCAGTTACCCTCTTTAAGATTCCTGGTACTCATGCTTTGTGAGTGTAGGCCTACTCCTATTTTCTGGACTGAATAGGAATACTCTTTGGGGCCATCTGTCCACTTTATTAAATTACATTCCCATACTGTACCAACTGTCTGATCTCTGTTCTGTTTGTTACTTTATCATGAGAACTGGTCCTTTGCCTTGTCTTCATTTTCTTACATGGTCCACTCTGAAGACCCTGCACATTCTTCGCAATCAGTCCATCTATAAGTTCTTAAGTTTATTCCTGAAGCTTATTTGCTAGTACTCAGCATCATCATCATCTTCTTTTTATAAATTTCTAAATTATTTCTAAATTTCTTCAGGTTAAGCCCAACACAACTCTTTTCCCCTCTCACTATCGCTAACCATATCTCCTCCATTGCACTCTTGGCATTGTATCTTTTTCCCCAATTCATCCATAACTGAACTCATCCCTTTCATTTTTAGCCTCCCCCATGGTAATTTTCCTTTCACCTCCCAAGTACAGCACCATTTTAGGCAGTGTACCCTCCATCCTACTAACAAATAAGATTTGGACATAACCAAATCAGCATAGCTTTGCCTGTCCAACTCTCCATATCAGGCTGTCCATACTCAACTGTTTCCGACATAATTTCTCACTCTATCTCTTCTTGACTTTCCTAGCATACTCCTTTAGAACTTCATATTTTCCACTTAAGTTCTCTCTGCCTTTCTTCTACCTGTCCTTAATTATATTGTGTAAGTCAGTATTGGCACAGAATACGCATTAGCCATAATTTTCTTACAATGTATAGGAACTTCTTCATCCAAGATAGGCTTCTTATACTTTTGTAGGAATGGCTTGTTTTCTCCTTTTTACATAACTTCTTTCCAATTTTCTGCCTGATAAAAAACAGTGCCCCAAATATTTGAACTATTTAGTTTCTTTCAACATCGTAGGCATCATAATTATGTAATTTAAGTTCCAATGTGGGATGTAATCACTAACTTCTTCATCATCCTCTGTATTTTACTAGACCAGAGTATATCATTTAGTCTTTGAAGCGCAGCACTACCCTAATATCCTGCTCACTTTTTCTCTCAGTTAAATTTTTTAAGTGTAGTAGGCCTACAACATCTAAACTGTCAAAAAATAATCTTTGAATTAACCGTGTTTTTCCGTGGCTGCCAAATTCAACAGTAAACATTTAAAACGATTATTTGATTAAGGTTATAAATATAATTTAATAATCTACCTGTCATTACCAATGGACATGTATATAATTACACATATGGAAGATAATTTAACTTTATAAAAATATTCGTTAATGTAATGTTAGTTACAAAATTACGGAGTTCACCGTAAGATGCAGCACATGTAATTTACTAAACAGAGTACATTGTCATCGTTAAATTACAACTTTTCCCAAAACCAACTATGAGGGGTAAACAAAAGTAATAAGTGGGGGACCACATTTCCCTAAACCTAATAAAGCTAACATTTGTACCTTTTTTCAGAAACTATACAAAATGTTGCCATAATTTTTTTTATTAAAAAGCTCATATTTTCTTACACCTCAAACTTCAGACATTACCTACTTTAATTTTAAAATTAGTGATGGGTATTGAGAAAACTGGAATAAACTGAGAAAACTTAATGAACTAAACCAGATTCAGAAAACTAATTACGGACTTTAAGGGGTTCCATGAAGAGTAAAAACAGAACACTTGGACAGATGAAAGGAGAAAAGCCTACAGTGAGCGAATGCTGAGAATATAGGGTGCAAAATGAGCTTTCAGGAACATATAAAGTCACCTCATAAGGTATAAAATTGGCTCTATGATAGAAGAAAACAACTTTATTTCGTTTTTTATGACCTGTTGGAGGTTGAAAAAACTGGTCCTCGTACAAGGAGGAATTGAATAATGCCATCCTTAATTGTATAATTATTATTACAGTATTGCAACACACTTTCAGGAATGACAAAATTTTAAAATCCTTCTGAGTTACTAACTTCATATAATTACTAATTACCTTGGTACTAATTGCTTTCTCCAACGAAACATTCAGTAACGTAGCTACTGAGTAATAACTGAGGTACAATGTTTTAATTTGCAGTTTGCTACAGTCTCACTCTTCGAAAGCTGCGACTGAGTAAGTAAAAGAATACTAATTAAAAAATTAATGATGCCATTTGAATAATATTTAAAATGAAGCAAAATATAATAAATTTTTTTAGTGTTTAATTCTGAATCCCTTTTATTGTTTCAATTACTTTAAAAGCTCTTTTTTATATTTCATTTTAGTTTCCTGAAAATATTAATTACATTTAGGAATTAAAAAAAAAATTAAAAAAAGAATTAATGTAAATAAACAATGTTAGTTCTCTGTACTCTATTCAGAACTATGTTTAATATTTTTAATGTAAAATCATCAGTAAGTATTGGGAAATAAAAAACTTAAAATCCTTATTAACAAAAAACTAGATTTTCAAATTCTTATTCATTCCTGGTTTTTTGATGTCTGGTAATGAAAATTAATAGTTCTATTTTATATAATAAATTTCACAAACCTTTTTTAAGCTGCCTTAACTTTTATTTTCACTTACACATGATGATGGATCCACCATCATCAGAGTATACGAGGTGTGACTTAAATAACAAGACTGATGTAAAAATTTAATTTTAATTTTATATATAATCACTTATTGTCACCTTCAATATACACTCCTTCTCTATCCCTACAATGCTCCATGCAAATTTTCCATTGTTGAAAACAGTGCTGGAAGTCATCTTCTGTTAGCTCCTTCAGGACACGTGCTGCTCAAAAATGTTTGAAATGAAGCTCGCAAAAATGTTTGTCCTGACACTTTGTACGCGATTGAAAATGACCCAAATTTTTGGAAACGATAATAACATGCGATGAAAGTGGTTTTTTACTTATGACCTGGAAACGAAGCGCCAATCCATGCACTGGAAGAGCCGAACTTCACCGGAGAGCGAAAGAGCTCGAATGAGCAAGTCAAAATTTAAAGCAATGATGATTGTTATTTTTTGATATCCATGGATTGTGTACCTTCACTGGGTTCCTGAAGCTCAAATAATTAATCAATATAACTACCTTGATGTACTTTTTAAACTACGTCAAAGAGTAAGGAAAAAACGCCCCGAAATGTGGAAGTACAAATCATGAGTTCTCTACCAAGACAATGCGCCAGCTGATTCCGCGTTATCTGTCAAGAGGTTCCTAGCCAAGTACAGCATCTCAGTCTTAGAACATCCACCTTATTCACCAGATCTTGCATCATGTGACTTCTACCTGTTCCCTAAGGTGAAATCTGCATTAAAAGGGACAAGATTTTAGTCCGTGGAAGCTGTAAAAGAGAAAGCGGCACACATCCTGAAGGAGCTGACAGACGATGACTTCCAGCACTGTTTCCAACAATGGAAAATTCGCATGGAGCGTTGTAGGGATAGAGAAGGAGTGTATATTGAAGGTGACAATAAGTGATTATGTATAAAATAAAAATAAAATTTTTTACATCAGTCTCGTTTTTTAATAGCCACACCTTGTATAACATTATTGAAACTAAAATTTTTATTTTTTTTAAAATCTGTAAAAGACGTTACACCTTCAGTCAATTGTACATATAAAACTTTTATACAAATTACATCTTCAGTCATTTTTATACAAGTTTTATACAAATGACTGAAGATATAACATCTTTACAGATTTAAAATATATATAAAAATTTTAGTTTCAATAATGTTATATACTCTGATGATGGTGGATCTACCGAAATGCATGTAAGTGAAAATAAAAGTTAAGGCAGCTTAAAAAAGGTTAGTGAAATTATATAGGCTGTTTAAAATTTTTATTAAAATTAAATTTCATATAAATTATACAGGCTGTATAATGAAATTCATTACTTTCAGAGGAGATAACTCTGATTAGTGTCTTTTACGCCTCTACCTCTTCTGTTCTTAAAGATTGGCTGACAATGTGGTAAGGAACAGAACTATTTATTTTAGCCCTGCAACAAACAGATTAAATGTAAATAATTTGACACTCCACCTGTCTATTATGGGCAATAAGTTTTTATATTAATATTTTTTGTTTTTTGTCAGATGTCTTAAAAACCTACTGAAGATAGGATTTGTTTTATTAAGTTTTTCAGACCTGAATATCATAAATTCACCTAATTTGTCACTAAAAGTGGCCCCCAAAAAATTCAGTATGACGGAATTTCAGGGGAACAGAAATCAGGACGAAATTTTCTGCTACCTGTAACTCGCGAATTAAGTATTTTCATTTAAGTTTATATGAACTTTTTTCATTATTTTAATAAAAGGAACACACCTGTAAAGTTTAGCGGATTCCTCCCAAGACACTCTATACATAAGCAAAAATTATTCCTGCTTACTAATTTTCATTTATATCTTTAATTAAACTAGTAAGGTAATTAATAAATTTCTAATCTTATAATTGATTGTAGAAAAAAGAACATTTATAATTTATTATATGGTTAGATTATCCTTTATAGAAAAATATATCTGCTGAGTAATGATGGAATTTAACTGTTAAAACTTTTAAGAGTTTTGTAAGTTAACTGTTTTGAATGTAGAACATTCTTTTACAGTGATTTTGTAGTAACTCAGTAGTGAAAGATTTAGAGTAAACATAATTAGAATTTTAAATTGAAAATGAATGCCTGACTGCGTTGTGATTTATCATGCATAAAATTCTTGTTAACTAGATATGTCATGGTTTAAAAATTCCATTAACTAAAAAATACATTTGAATTGTAACTTGTATCAAATAAAAGTTTACTTCGTCCATTATGTTAAAATTTTGATAGAAAAAATATGATAAATTGTGCGTCAATAATTTTGATTTATTAATACATTTCAGATCTATTGATTCAACTGGAGTGTAAGTGAATAATCATCAGCCAACTTATTAATCTTTAACTTAAATAAATCTTATTAATTTAATTAAAGTATACACCCGTTTGGATGTATAATAGCCAAATTTATTATTGTGCCAAACCGTCGGTCATTTTGAAAATACAATGCTTTCAGTCCAAACTGTTAAGACAGATAACTATAGGCATACCATAAGGAAATTGTAGTGCGAGCAAAAAGAACGGTTTTATACTAAAACTTTAAATAAAAGAACGTTAGCATAATGACTACCAACTGAGTGTGTTCTGCGAGAGAAGAGAGGTGCACATATCCTGTATGCTTATGGAATGTGGCTATGGAGGGGTAAAAGTGGGAGAACCGTATTACATTACATTGTAAATGAAATTCAATCTTTTCATTTCGTAAAATAAAGCTCCTATTAGCATAAATTTCATGTTTAGAACTTTTGCGAAAATCAGGAAAGAATACTCTTTAAGTTCATGTAAAAATTATAAAAATATGTTCAGTAGAACTCTGTATTTAAGAGTTAATAGAATTACCATTTAAAATATATTGGAAGCGATTTTGCGTTTTAAATATAAAAACAAATTTTTTTTATCCGAGGCGGCGAGAAAAACTCATGTTTACTCCCTCATGATGGGAAAAGTAGTGTTGGACTCAATTCCTCGTCCAGCCCCAAGGAGGCCGCAACCGCCTTACCAACCAAAAACCCTCCGCCTGGTCACTTGATCTGACATCAGCAAACAATCCTCCAACTCCCTCGGAACTGTTATATAATACTCAAGGTAAATGTTGGGTTAAAAAAAATTTACATACTGTCGGTGGGGCGTGTAAGGGAACCATAGCCTAATTCCCCTCTTGCTGTCACCGACCAACACTCACTCTCTCACTTTCATTCATCTCTTTTATCACCAGCTAAGGAAATTAGTGTGCCTACCGTACGTGCTGAGATCGGGACAGGATTGATTCACTGTGGGAGAGGGCGATCCCGCTGATCTCCATATATCTTCCGACAACCCTCTCTGCAAACTGAGCGACCAACTTCCAGCTCTCCTCATCCCGCAGCATCGCTGCCCCTACTCTCTCTGGGATCCACTACGCAATGCCTATCTTCTCAGATGTTTCCATTCTGTTGACGCCAAAATAAATACATCTTGAATGAACATCCTTGTCCTTTCCCCGACCCTAGCTTTGCTCCATCTCCTCTGCCATCTGCTGAGTAATCGACTCTAACATTCCTCTTTATCAGCACCAGCATGCCTCTGGATCCCATGGAGGCATTCCCTAAATTACCAGGGCTGCCTCCGTAGATACAGTTCTATAAGCACTACATATTTTCAGAACCAGTTTCCGCTGCGTCCTTAGAAGCCTATCGCTGTAACTTTTAAATCTTAGGGCTCTGCTCCACACAGGTACACCATACAATACCACTAATGTTGCTACTGCTGCCAACATCAATCTCTTTGCTTACCTTGGGCCCCCAATATTAGGCATCAATCTATTTAGGCGTTTTAAATATAGATAACCAAATTCAGACAACTAATTATGAACTCTAAAGGCTTCCATGAAGAGCAAAAACAGAACACCAGGTGGACAAAAGAAAGGAGAAAAGTTTATAGTGAGCGAATGCTGAGAATGTGGGCTGGAAAAAGAGTTTCCAGAAACTTTTTAAGTCACCTCATGTGGTCTAAAAGTGGAATATACTGGGGGGGGGGGGGGAGAAATCTACTGAACTAAAATAACAAAAAAATTAAATGACAAGAGAATTTACATCTTTATCATAAAAATAATTTTTCTAAAATTAAGATTATGTCTATTTGCAGATTTAAGATAAGTGTTCATAAAAATAATAATACAATTGAATCACAACATAATGCAAGAACAAATCATGAAGATGTTGTAAAAGGAGTTATTAGTAACATACCATTTAAATTCAGGTATAATAAATTCATACTTTTAATTTTTTAGGAAAAATTATGAGGTAAAATAAAGAAAAGTGACATCATATTCAAATTGTTGTTGTTTAGGTCATCAGCCAAAATACTGGTTTGAACCTTTAGAGGCTTTACTAAGTAAAACGAGGCGTGACGTGGTTTACATGTGCCTTCCTTGCTGAGCGGAAAAGTAGCCTATGCTTATCAGCATGCCAGGCCCTTCGAAAATGATCTACTTTCCATCCAACAAATGACACCTTCAGTTCATTCACCGCAGGGTCTGGCTGTATAATAAAATTCATTACTCTCAGAGGAGATAGCACTCTGACTAGTGTATTTTACATCTCTGCCTCTTCTGTTCTTAAATGCTTCAGTCATTAAATTGGCTGACCATGTGATAAAAAAAACAGAACTATTTTTTGTAGCCCTGGAACTAGCAAATAGCGTGCAAATAATTTATCACTCCATCTGGGTGTTATGGGCAAACATTAAAAATGTTAGTGTCTTTCATACAGTATTTTAATTATTAATTTTTTTTTATTTTTGGTTAATTTTTAACTAATTCACCTGGTTGGTCTAGAAGAGAGTCAGCTGTTTAACAGCTGATATTCGGAGATGACAGTTTCTGGTTCAAATCCTTTGATAGGTAGTTACTTTTATACTGATTTGAATACTAGAAAGTGATTACTGGTGTTCTTTGATGGTTGGGGTTCAATTAAACATACTCTCTCAGAAATGGTCGGCTCGAGTCTGTACAAGACTACACCTCATTTACAATATGTAGATTATACTGTACTAGATTATTATATTATATACAAGTCATGTGTATCTTCCTCATCTCATTGGTTATGGGGTTGCTTATTGTTCTTAAATTGAACAGAATGCAATGTACACACATTAGGAATTTAAAAAAAATTCCAAAAGCGTAAGTACATGGATACATGATATATATTTTATCAATCTATACCTTGCATTGTGCTAATACCTTTCATTAAAGTAATTTATATGCAGATGTAGAGTGATTTTAAAGTCTTTTCTAAATTTTAGGACAAAAGATAAAGGAATCATTTACACGTAAGTATTATAAGGTTGTAAACTAAGTAAAACTTAATTTCTCTTAAACATTGTTTCAAATTTTAATGATAATACTACAGAAATATTTTTATAGTAAGAAAGCTCACATTGACCTGTTGTTTAAATTCCTTTTGTTCCTGCTAATATTTTTTATTCTTTAACTTTGTGGTTAATGTTTAATCTACACTTTGAGTATTTACACGTCATTTACTAAAAAGGGAATTCTACTTTTATGTCCAATGTACTGGAAACTATAGAGGAGGAAGTGGAAAGGGCTCTGGAGTTGTGGAATGAAGAGTATGATAGGAAATTCAGTTTGGGAAAAATAAAAGTGCTGGTGCATGAGAGGGTGCTACTATAGTGGTAGCACTGTGTACTAGCACTTTTCGCATACCTTTAAAATAAAAGGATAATTTAAAGAAAAAAGGACAATAAAAAGGATAAAAATAGGATAATATAGGTAGGTACATTTACATAGGTCCTTTACATTTATGTATGTATTTCAGTTATTTTTATGCAGTGTTTATCTACACACGATGCACACTAGAAATGTCATTAAGAAAAACAACAAACAAATCAGGTTCTTCTTTTCTCATAATTTTCCATGATGTATGGCCTAGTTATGATATATTAACTGTAGTAGTTCAGACTTAACCTTAATGTAAAATATGTGAATCTTTTTGTGCGAAAAGTGCTAGTGGACACTGCTACCACATCAATAAATACAAACTTCACTAAATATAATGCGGTAGGCCACATACTATTATAGTAGCACCCATGAGAGATTTGAGTAGGAAATGCAGGAACATGGAGTAAAGCTAAATAGTAGGGTGTTGGAGAAAGTTACATTCACATATTTGGGGGCTATTTTTTCATAAAATAATTAACTAGAAATCAAGTTAAGTAAAAGAATGCAGAAATCAAATGGTTTCTCCAAATTGTGAGAAGTCGGTGATCAAGAAGTTCCTATGTATTGCAAGAAAATTATGTATAATACATACTTTAATCCAATACTGATTTATGCAGTAGAAATATGGACTGTTGGAACGAAGGCTGAGCATAGAATGCAGGTGGCAGGAATAAAATTCAATAGGAGTACAGTAAACCAGATGAATATATAAAAGCTTGTGACGTCATGATCCACAGCTCCTTACTATTCAATTTAAATAAAGGCCAAGCCAATTGCTGTGAGTGCTGGACTACGCATGCGCACATATAACTTTGACCCCCGCATACCCCTTCGACCTACACGGGTATTTATCTGTACACCTCTCGGCAAGCTACGCCCATTCCGGAGGAATTTAAGCAGCCTAGTGGCTCCGAAGTGCTACCTAGGAACCCACAACCCCTGAGAGGCCAACCCAAATGAGTGGGTGCGCCCCACTCCCCTCAGTACTCGTGTAAACGTTGGACGAGTCACTGTCGAGCTCGTTACGCAGCTAATGCTTTGCACGTGGCTCTACCACACATGGAAGTTCTGTGCGCAACCGTGTACTACAAATAGCACACGGAAGTGCTACGGGCAGCGCCCGTTACCTCGAAAGCAGGCAAGGATAGGGTAGCTAAACCGCAGTTCTATGGGCACACTCTGTGTGGTCTGGGGTGTGCCTCCCTCCGACCTACAGTGAGATGTACAGTCAGTGTTGTTGAAAATTGACAACACCCATTTTATTATGTAGGCATGCTGTTCCATTGTTGATAATATATGCTGCACTATTGCAGTACGTACATGAAATGCAGACGCATGTTTTGCCCAGTGCTCTCCTTACGAAAATCAGGCTGTGCATTAACTCTGGTACTCTACTTGAAGAATAATGATGCTACATTTACGTTCTATTATTTAAAAATTATTTTACATCAATAGTATAAATCAATTAATAGTATAGTATTAATAGTAGAAATGTCACTTGACTCACGTCACTGACCTAAGAGAAAAGATAAAATTAATTACACACATAAATACAAGGTTACTGACCAAGTTCAATGTTTCGGAAAACTGTAGTAAAATATGCATCGTCAAACGAATCAACCAAGCTTGAATATTCGTTCGGCCGACTATATGCTAGGAGATAATAATAGACAGAGGTGTTGGGCCCAACTCGAGGAAACTTAAAAGAGATGTCTTCTACCAACTGATCAAATGATAAATTATGCATTTTGGTTCAATTTATTATTTCACTCATAAAATTAAAAGTACATCTTTTTAGGGTAATGTATGAGTCAAATATTAATGTTTATTAACTTAATTATCATTGGGAAGAAAATTCTTGCCAATAAAGTGATAAGATCCTGTTCAAAGTAGTTAATGTTGATATTCTGCTATTACTTTTTCAGAAGGACACAGACAATGATCAGCGGTTTAAACATAAATGCAGGTTATACGTAAGTACAGAATTATATTTGATTACGCTTCAATATAAAATAGCTAAAATGATCATGGTTTTTCTTCTTCTTCTTACTATCAAGGCTTAGGCTCTTGCCTATTCCGTACTCACTTTTAAATATTTTACTTTTTTCTGCAAATAGTTTGTCACCAGATGGTGACATTAAGTAGTAAGGAAAATCCTTATATTTTTGTGTGTTTCTGCCAGGGTGGACAGAGTCGATTGAAAACCTTTAGGAATTGGTCCTGAGAAGGACCGTGTGGTTGGTCTCGGAAGAGACCAATAAAGGCAGTGGGTGGCTGCAGTTGCGGTGACAGCAGCTGAGATGCTTGCTGCTGCATCAAGTCCCAAATAATTTTCCTTCTTTACTCTTGTGGATCCAGTTGGTCGATCTTGGTTGGAGTTGTAGTGTGCAATCACAATCGGCTCAATGGAGTGTTCTTATATAGTAACTGAGAGTGGTAAGGGGCAGTTATTGCCCTCTGGACTGGCAACAAATGTCTGTCAGTATGCCCCCAAAGGGTCTGTCAGTATGCCACCAAAGGGTCTGTTGGTATGCCGACAAAAGTTTGGAGATGTATGGTTGATTGGCAACACAATAACTAATTAGAGGGAGTGGTAGTGACAAGCTATTTATTTTGATTCTGTAATTTAGCTGCTGCCCATCTTTTCTATAGCCTTTCAATGTTTCTTCATCTATGTGGTCTATAGTTCTTTACTTTCAAGTGTATTCATGCTGGCCAATGTGGCCGGTATGACCCAATGAAAGGAAGATGATGTGTATGACATGTAAATGAGGTGTAGTCTTGTATAGACCCACGCTGACAATTCCTGAGAGATCCTTAACCATCAAAGTACACCAGTAACTCCTGTCTATATTCAAATCCTTATAAAAGTAACTACCTTTACTAGGATTTGAACCAGGAACCTTCGTTTCCGAAAATCAGCTGTTGAACAGCTGACTCGCGGTGATGACTTTACCTCTAGACTAACCTGGTGGGTCAAATTTAAGTAATTAACTAAAATATTACCAGTATTGAGATAATTAATTTCAGATTGCTTGCTTAATTTAAAATCTTAACAATTTCAGTTGTATTTTAATTTTCTATGGAATTATTACAAAAATTAACTCACTAATTTTTTCTCTTTTCATGAGTTACCTATTTATTAAATATTAATGTTCCAGTATTCAGCCATTAACTACTAGGGATGAAACAAAAGACCATGGTAAAAGAGAACCATTGTAAGTATGAATGTTTTAATAAAACAGAATGGTTATAAATTTAATCTATAGAAAAACATAGTAAAAAATAATTTTCCTGTGCGCATGTGCCAGCTGGAGACAGGGGAAGAGTTTCCCTCTAACTGCCTCTTTGTGATAGAGAGAGCAGCATCAATGATGATCAACAATATTCAATGAAATGACTTTTTCAAACAAGTGTTTTAGAGCTAGGCTACAATAAACTAAGCTCTAATATAAGAAAGGATATGGAAATTTCAGAGAGCTAGTAGGGTAAATCATAGGAACCTTTAGTAACTGACTTTACTTCACACTGAGCTAACCAGCTAACCTCATGCAGGCCACTATTTAAGGAGCTTAAATTGCTTACAGTTCCCCTCTCTCTACATTTTTGAAGTGATTATGTATGTTAGGCAAAATAATTTTATACAGAATTTCAATGTTCACAATCATAACACAAGAAACAGAAATGATTATTTTGTGGCAATCACTCCACAAAATTGTTTGAACAAAAACCTCCTTACGCAGGGAGAAAATTCATGAATAAATTACCCAATTTTTAAAATGTTGTGATAATTTGCATTTCTTTAAAAAAAAATTGGAAAAATTACTTGATCGGTGAAACTTTTTATAGCGTACAAGAATTTCTTTCTTGATAGTAGTGATACATTGTGTGATTCTTATATGTATTTCAGGTGTTATAACTGACATGTCCTATACTCCTCCTGGAGTTTCCAGGACGCAATAAAAAAAAACCTGTCCAAACACTAACCAACTCGATTAAAGGCGGCTTCCTTTATTTGTGTGCAAATAGATTATTCCTGAAAAATAAACACACAAAATAATACTAAAAAACCTAAAGAATAATATCAATAGAATAAACTATAAAATACATTGTAGTACATTATGGAATAATACAATAATAATAATAGTACAATAGAATTCTACTTTTTGTAATAAAGAGTGTTTAAAAAGGGTGACTCGTTTTTTAATGACATGAATATAGTAAAAGAAATATTAAATTAATCCTACTGGAACCAACTTTCTCGTTCATGTAAATCTGACATTAACTGATGGACTAAGTTGTGACGAACCATACCATCCACAGATTTATCAAAAAATAAAGACTCTGTTACACAACTCCGAGAGATTAGACACCAAACACAAATGTTACGTACATGTAATGGTCGTTGGTGGAACATGTAAGGATTTTCAATGCTTCATATTCAGCAGTTTTGACTGTAAACATAGCCATCCAAGTGAACTATGTCTCATCACTAAAATAAACTCATCCATCACCTGAATACTGTTTTTATCGACACAAGAACGAAACTAACGTCAATACTCTAAATGTTTTCTGTGGTCTACTTCTTGCAATTCATGAATGACACAGGTGCGATAAGTATGGAAATGTAATTTTTTAGTAGCCCTGAAAACAGTAGATTATGAAATTCCAGCCTATGAAGATAACTTCCTGAGTAATTTTTTAGGAGAGTGAGTCAAACATTTAACATCCTCCAGAACTTCCACAATTATCACAGATGGTCAACCTATGCTTTTGCGATCTTGTACATTTCCAGTCTCACAAAATTTATTTGGCAGGCCCATTGGCGTAGTGGTTAGTGCAACGGGCTTCTATGCTGGGATCTCGGGTTTGATTCCCAGTCAGGCCAGGCATTTTTTCATCAATAATTTTTATTATCATCTTTATCCACCGTCTGCATTAGCAGAAATTGCAGAACGTCAGGCGTAAAAAAAATTATTTAACAAATTTAAGATAGTCGACTTATCGGAACAGTAGAATTGGGAAATGTTGACTGAAACTTGTTTTTTACTCATTGGTAAGATTTATAAGTGAAATTAAATTCAAGAATAAAATCACATGTTTATCTTTGGTAGACAACATTGATGACAAAATAGAAACGAATGGATACTTGGTCATAAGAACAACATTTCAATTGTTACAAGCTATTATCGTTGATTACAGTATTGCCAATTGACATGTAAGAAGACATGAAATTTATCTATGCTTCACTTCTACCAG
This sequence comes from Catonia carolina, assembly GCA_035578175.1. NCBI lineage: Eukaryota > Metazoa > Arthropoda > Insecta > Hemiptera > Achilidae > Catonia > Catonia carolina. Next base: position 26,048,164 of record JAQMRL010000010.1, on the reverse strand, counting down.
CTTAATAATGTGGTCGTAGCATTTTTGTAACATCTGTTACAATAGAATTCTACCTATTTTAGAAATGTAACAATTAACTGCTACTCAGTGCCTGTCAGATGATAAACTTCAATTGTCAAAACTCATTAGATAGCTATTGGTAATTTATCACAGTATCTATAAAAATATAATTGAAATCAACGAATTAATTTTTGTTGCTTTCGTTCACGGATTGGGAAGGTTACAGATTAAATATCATGAAGTTACTTACCTATACGCACAATTTAATACAATATGGATGTTACAGCATTAAACGTCTAAAAACTAAGAATGAAACGGATGACCAAGACTGGAGAATTGCTTTGTAAGTTTGTTTTTTGAAAATATTTTAATTGAATGGGTATACATTTTTATTACAGTAAAACCTATAAAATAGATCAACGCTTATGTTGACCATCCTGTGTATATTAATAAAGTATAACAATTTTTAAAATGTGCTAATTTGTATTTATTTAAAAGAAATCTGAAAAATGATTTGATTGATGAGACTTTTTACAATTTTTTATTTTATTTTTTATTTTAAATCTACTGCAACTAGTTACTTAAAACTAACGAACAGTTTATCTTTAGCGATATTATTTCCCTCCCCCCTTGTATAACCAAGCAGTCACCCACTGGTGCTAGCACTTATTTTCTAATGTCACTTACACAGTGTTCTATACACATATTAATTTCTTAAATCTCTATCTTAATCTTTTTGTTAATTTAAACATTAATTTAATAACTTTTGTAAATATAAAGAGATATATGCATATAATATTATAAATATGACTTAAAAGTAATTTAATAATAATATTTATAGCTAACCATAGTTTTAGAACTTTTATTATTTACATGACTTAAATGTAATTTATAGTTTAACAGTATTTTTATTAGTCTTTTCAACACACTAGATCTACAGGCTTAGTCCTTTTCAGATGCCTAACTATTACACTATTATCCAACAGTTGAATTGCTTCAATGTTGAAGTGATCATGAAGACGATCTTCATGTTTTTTGGCACACTTACACACTTCTTCTACTACTTTGTTCACTTGTAAATCACAATGGATGTCGCTGTTGCCAGCATACCACGTAGCGTTTACAATGTTTTTAAGCACTCTGTTTTGGAACCTTTATATAACGTTTAAGTTGCTTGTTTTGGTGCAGCCATAGATCTGCAGGCCATATATCCATATCGGTTTTAGCACTTGCTTGTAAAGAAGCAATTTATTGAAGATTGACAGTTCAGAGGTCCTACTGAGCAGCCAATACACTTTTTATATTTGATTTGTAGTTCATCCTTTTTCTTCTTAACATGTTCCTTCCACCTCAGCTTCGTGTCTAGGATCATCCCAAGATACTTTGCTGTGTTGGCAAAAGGTACTAGATTGCCATTAATAGTAATGGGAGTATTTTTTTGTTGGTAAATATTTTAATGGTAATATTCTTTTGTTGGTAAAATTTATGTGCACTGACTTATTTTCATTAAGTCTGATCTTCAATTTCTTGGTCCACATACTAACTGCAGTTACAGCTCGCTGTAGTTTCTCGGTCGAATCCTCTACCGAATTTCCTGGCGCCAGTATGGCTGTGTCATCAGCAAACGTACCAATAATTGCTTCTTCGCTTACTGGCAGATCACTGGTGTATAGCGTACACAAAACAGGATCCAATACGCTCCCTTGTGGAATGCCAGCATTGATCGGCTTGTAATTAAAAAACTCTTTACAATGTACAAGAATTTAATTCTAAATAATATTTATTATTAAAAAAGAGTCCACTTTCATAAGCCCACAACGACCCACAACATGGAAGACCCTGGTTCGATTCCCAGCTAGTGTCTGGAAATTACTACAAGTCAAATCCCACCGTTAAAGTCAGACTCAAACTTACTGTATTCGCTAATATCCAAGTGGTTGATGCGACTATGAAAACTAAAAAAAAATTTGAAGCGAATACTAAGAAAACAATATACTATTGTGTAAATATTATGACGCACTTATTGTAAGAGTAGTAAGTATACTTGCTGTGGTGTCTCCGTAGCATTGTGGTTAGCACATTGGCCTACCACGCGGAGGTCCCGGGTTTGATTCCTGGCTAGTGTCTGGAAATTTTATCGTGTCAAATCCCACAGGTAATGTTACACCCTACTCCACTGTAGTAGCTAATGACCAAGCAGTTGATACTATTTTAAAAAAAACAACTGCAGTAGTAAGGTATATTAAAATAATATGTTTTACTAACATATAGTTTCTTGATATGTTCTAATTTCCTCAGGAGTCTCCTGGACATAATTAACATAAAATAAAAAGACTGCTGAACGCTTTTCACGACATAAACAACATCGAGTTGATTTTTATATTGACAAGTCCTACTTATACTCCCTTTTCAGAATCTTCTGGATGCAGTTAATAATAATTTTTTTTTGGGGGCTCCCAAACTCCAAACTTCCCTACACCCCACCATCACCACCAGTCATTAAAAATAATAAATGACTAAAGAATAAAGTTAAAGAAATTCTGCAATAAATTTATGTTAATATTATGTTACAGAAAGAAAATACCTTCTCAATTTGCTGAAGTTTGTGAAGTGTAAGTTTCAAAACTTAAATTTATCTTTTAATTAAGAGATTTTCATTGTGAAATTTAAATATTAACTAATAAATTATGAAATAACCAACTTATGACAAGGAGATTGTCACATGTCATTAATAGGCTGATATTAGTCTACTTTAATAACATTTTTTGGAGAAAGAATGTGGAAACACATGTGTTTTAAAAATTAACTGGTCTGCAGGAATTAATTAATACCTCCAGAAAATTTGAAGTAAGCCTAATATAGACAAACTAACTTATCCATTTTTACTTTCTCTTGCCCTATATGGATATATAGGGAAGGAAACTATTGTTTCCATGTAGATTTTTGAAATCGAGTTTTCACTGGATGTGAACTTTTCAGGTCTCCTTAATCCAAAAAAACATGTCTTTACCAATTGGTTTATGTTTGTCTGTCTGTGTGAAATAACTCAAAATAACTCAAAAATGGTAAATCGTATGAAGTTGATTGAAACTTGTGCCATGAGCGGACCCGACAAGAAAATTTTCTTAAAAATCCACCAACCGAAATAGTACTAGTTAGTCCTAGAACAGATTTGTTAGGGGGGGCAAAGCTTAATTTGCCCCCTTACAAATCTTAGGTGTGACGTGTAGTGAAGACTTTACTCCTAAACCCGTTGTGTTTTAAACTTACATAACGGGTAACAGGGAAAGTGGCGAATCTTACAAAAGAAGATGATAAAATCAGTAATTGACACAATGGAAAAGAAAATGGTTTCCTTTTTCGGACATTACCTGAGAACGCCAGAAAATAGATTGAATAGACAGCTACTAGAAAAGCTATGGAAACTGACAAAGTAATTTACATAACTTTACTAAAGAAAGTAATATGAGTGGTAAAAATTAAAACTAAAACTTTTGGAATAAACGTCATCAATTGATTAATACTATATTTTAATTACAGAAAAAGTGATGAAGAAACGACAAAATTTGTAATGATGTTTCATGAGCACCGAGATTTGTAAGTTTTTTTTTCTTTCTTCTTCATATAGATCCTATAAATTTTCATAACATCTAAGGCGCGTATAGACGCATGAACCATACGGTTCGCGAACTGTTTATGAAACAGGTATTCATTATATTTGGTCGGGTTTACAGATAGTTTGTGAATCGTTTGTGGCGAATTGTTTCTAATCGGTTTTTCTGACTAACACAAAGGTGTTCACAGTTCACATTTAAATGGCGTTGAGGCTAGTTGGTTGCTTCTCGCTAATCTCCTTTCTCTATCTTATATTATACTTTTGTTAATATCCTTTTTTAATTTTTTGTTATACGTATTTTGTAAAAATTGATTTTGTTTCCCCGTTTTACTTTCTCTTGCCCTGTAGTATAAATTTATAGGAAAAGGAAGTATAGTTTTCTTGTAGATTGTCGAAATCCAGTTTTTATCAGAAAAACATGTTTTCAGTGCTCCTGAACCCAAAAAAGTATGTTTTTAGCTATTGTGTGTGTGTGTGTGTGTGTGTGTGTGTGTGTGTGTGTGTGTGTGTGTGTATGAACAAAATATTTCAGGAACGAAATAAATAGCGTACAAGCAAAATATCATACGGAGTTGAAACATAAAGCTTGAGTTAGGTAGGTCTTGGCATTAGGGGACTCGACATGAACATTTTCATCAAAGTCAGTCACCCGGAAGTAGTAGTTGATTTGTGCAATTTTTCACTTTTTAACAATTTTCTCAAAAACGCCTCTTATGTTTTTTAGCCGGCCGCATTGGTGTAGTTGGTAACGTCCTTGCCTCTCCTCATGCGATCTTGGGGTTGAATCCCATTCTGGCACGGCATATTTTCATACGTTACAAAAAATCATTTCATCCTTCACTGTCTGCATTAGCAGTAATTGCAGAACAGTCGAACATTAAACCAAAAAATATGTTTTTTTTTAAAATTTCTTTGTTTTCTACATCTTTTATTCTCTACAAGAATAGATTAGAGTCACATCTGATGAAATTCTTGAGGGACTGTGCTTTAAAATGTTTTTTTTTTAGATTGGAGCCTTAATATGCATCTTAGCTTATAAAAAGTGGATACAAAAGGGCAAAAGTGTGTTTGCATGTGTAGTGTATTTTTAAATTTTAATGTTTTGTAATTGTTTGATCTTAATTGTTTTGTAATTTGTAAAATTAAGCTTGTAAATAATTTCTGAACTTGTAAAAGAATAAAGGAAAAACAACCAAAAATAAAATAAAAATGAAAACAATCGAAAATAAAAGAAACAGGCGATTGCTGATTGAACAGTAGGTAATGAGCATGTGCTGACGATTGCTGGATCCAGTAAAGGTGCCTTCACACGATCTTACTTCTCACGATTAACTTCTCACTTGAAGCAGGTGTATTTCCAAACAAACTGAAGGAGGCTAAAATATTGCCTATATTTAAGAATGGAGATAGCCAGTTAGTTGAAAATTATAGACCCATAAGTATTTTAAACACAATCAGTAAAATTTTTGAAAAGGTAGTATTTATTAGGTTAATCAGTTTCTTGACTGAAAACCTAATCATCTCAGAGGATCAGCATGGTTTCCAAAAAGGTAGATCAACTAAAACTGCAATTGTTTCACTTGTGGAGCAAGTAGTTGATATATTGGACGCCGGGGAGAAAGCATTGGCAGTGTTTCTGGATCTGAGTAAAGCTTTTGATTGTGTTGATCATGAAATTTTATTGAAAACACTAGAGTCATTAGGCGTTAGGGATGTAGAGTTGAAATGGTTTCAATCTTACCTTATTAATAGATTACAGTGTGTGGAGTTAACTAGGGTTGTTAGAGAAAAACTTACAAAAGTTGTATCTGGAAAGCTTGAAGTCAAAGCAGGCGTTCCACAACGGTCAGTTTTAGGTCCAATTCTGTTTCTATTGTACATTAATAGGTTACCAGAAGTCATACCTAATGGCAGAGCTTTGTTGTTTGCTGATGATACTTCAGTAATCAGTAACAGTTTACTGGTAGATGCTCTTGAAGTAAATACACATGTTAACATAGAGTCCGTAGTGCAGTTCTTGAATCAAATGATATTAACAGTTAATGGGAAAAAGTGGCAGTACTTGCAGTTCAAAAATAAACATAACGTTAAAGAAAGTAGAGAAGTGGATGTATTTATTCATAATAATAGTTTAGAGCATGTAGAAACAGTGAAGTTCCTGGTCGTATCTCTAGATAGATCTTTGTCTTGGGACTTCTATACCAATCAAGTTTGTAGTAAAATATCATCTGGGGTATTTGCACTAAAACAAATTGCCAGATTAAATGATAAAAAATTACTAATGGCAGCTTATCATGGCCTCATTCTGTCTCATATCCGTTATGGTATTTTAGTATGGGGTAATTCTAGCATGGGTAATATGAATAGGGCTTTTAAAATTCAAAAGAAAGCTATTAGGTGTATGGTGGGAGCTAACCAGCTAACCTCATGCAGGCCACTATTTAAGGAGCTTAAATTGCTTACAGTTCCCTGTCTCTATATTTTTGAGGTGATTATGTATGTTAGACAAAATAATTTTATGCTGAATTTCAATGTTCCCAATCATAACACGAAAAACAGGAATGATTATTATGTGGCTAATCACTCCACAAAATTGTTTCAACAAAAACCTACTTATGCAGGGAGAAAATTCATAAATAAATTACCCCAATCTTTAAAGTGTTGTGAGGATTTGAATTCCTTTAAAAAAAATCTAAAAAATTACTTGATCGGTGAAACTTTTTATAGCGTACAAGAATTTCTTTCTTGATTGTAGTGATACATAGTGTGTTTCTTATATGTATTTCAGGTGTTATATCTGACGACATGTCCTATACTCCTCCTGGAGTCTCCAGGGCGCAAAAAAAAATCTTTTGATGACGTGAATTAACAGAATAGGTCCATGAAATTTTCTCATGACTATGACTATGATATGTTTGTGGACTAGTTTTTGTGTTGTTATTATTGAATTATGACTTTTTCAGAATGAATAAAACACTGAAAAGGTGAGTATCTCTTTTTATCTTTTCACAAATCAAACATAAAATAAATTTTTTCTGTATTTCAGCCTATAGCATATTTTTTAAACGAATATCTAGTGAAGAAAATCTCATAATACACCGGGAGTCAGTCATATGAACTAATGAGTGTTTCAAAAAGGTGCAACCATAATATTAAGAAGTTAGAAGTAACGTAAACTATTTGTCTGTGGAAATAAGAGAATTGGCGGAGAGGCAAAAAACTGTTTGTATAGGTCTACTACCATTTCAAAAAACATTTTATTCTTTGTAACTCATAGCTTTTTTTTGTAAATGCACTTATATAACAGAAAAAATGGAGGTGTAAATTTTTGTCCAGTGAAATTTTCAGGTACGTGGAACCGTTAAAAATTATTTTAAGTTTTGCTGAAAATTCCATTTATCTGAAATTTTTGATATTTCACCTATGGCATTATGTGTGTTTTAATAAAATTTACAAGGTGCTTGGGTACAAGTTTTTCAGATGTTGAAATGACCACTGAAGTGGATTATTCTAATCTGAAAACATTATTTAGTGATAACTGTCTAAAAGGGTTCCGTAATCCGAAAACATACATACTTTCTCGCAAACTATAAAGCAAGATCAGTGGCTCTTAAGTGAATCTGAGCTGATGTTTCACACTAACAAAATGGAAACATGGTTTTGACTCTCAGATCAAAGCTTCCCCCAAAATTATTATTTTTCGTAGGAAATTTCAGGGTCTTGGACGTTCGGCCGTTCTACGACGTCTTGGAGGAGGCTAAAGTTGACGGAATAAATTAATGTTCCAGTCAGGATCAGGGTAAGTGGCCAGGTGATGCAGAAGGAGTTTGCAGGAGCTGGAGGTTGAAGACGACGTTGGCCAGGGTGGTCACCTAAACACTAACTCAAATATTCAAAACAACAAATAACACATTAATTTAAAATACAAATTTAAAATCCTGATCAAAGGATAGCCTACACTGATTTACTTGATTAAAGCACTGCACATATGAACTAATAATTTTTCTTAATTTTCTTGTATTACCTACAAGAATTAATTTAGTTATTTATTTTCCTACTATAATATTAGTATCTAAAACTATATTTTCGTGATAACCAGAAAGAAATAAAAACATATAAATTTTGGTACAGGACGCGAAATTGCCATGTTTTGAACAATTTTATGCACCGTATCTTAGAGGGTTTCCCACCAGAGTGCTCTAGCATCGCTCCGATGTAATAATAAACGAATACTATGTTGTATATTGACACAGAGATGTCAATTTCTCATCTGCTATCAATTTCGCGACCACCCGTAAAGAAAGTAGAAAAAACATGTTATAAATAAATATTGTAGCTATTGTGTTAAGTAAAAAAAACTTAAAACAATAATAACCACACATTTTTTTTATTAATTGAAACACAATTCTTACAAAAACTAGTGTTCACAATCCAATTTACTTATCATTTGAATAATTTTTACCCGGGAAATATTTGATATAAATAATATAACTTTCTGTCTTCCTCCGTCACCGCTGCTTATATGTCTTCCCCCTTCTTCGTTTTGTCTCCTCTATCACCACGTTTTATTCATCTTCCCCTTCCTTCTGCCTTCCTCCTTTCCAGTGGTTTATTTGTCTTCCTCCTTGTCTTCCTTCCTCACCGCATATAATTTGTCTTCCCCTTCTTCTTTCTGTCTTCCTCCTTCACCGCGGTTTATTTGTCTTCCTCTTCTTCATTCTGTCTTTCTCCTTCACCGTGGTTTATTTGTCTTCCTCCTTCTCCTTTCTAACTTCCTCCTTCACCGTGATTTATTTGTCTTCACCTTCTCCTTTCTGTCTTCCTCCTTCACCATGGTTTATTTATTTTCTTCTCCTTTCTGTCTTTCTCCTTCACCACGGTGTATTTCTCTTCCTCCCTCTCCTTTCTGTCTTCCTCCTTCACCACGGTGTATTTCTCTTCCTCCCTCTCCTTTCTGTCTTCCTCCTTCATCGCGGTTTATTTGTCTTACCCCTTCTCCTTTCTGTCTTCCTCCTTCACCACGGTTTACTTATCTTCCTCCCTCTCCATTCTGTCTTCCTCCTTCACTATGGTTTATTTGTCTTCCTCCCTCTCCTTTTTAACTTCCTCCTTCACCGTAGTTTATTTGTCTTTCCCCTTCTCCTTTCGGTCTTCCTCCTTCACTGCAGTTTATTTGTCTTCCCCTTCTTCATTCTGTCTTCCTCCTTCACCACGGTATATTTCTCTTCCTCCCTCTCCATTCTGTCTTCCTCCTTCACCGCGGTTTATTTGTCTTCCCCTTCTCCTTTATGTCTTCCTCCTTCACCATGGTTTATTTGTCTTCCTCTTCTCCTTTCTGTCTTCCTCCTTCACCACAACCGAACCATGCTTACGCTATCTATCGGATTTCATTGGAACTAACTTTACAATAGGTAAGGAGGCTTACGCTATCTATCGGATTTCATTGGAACTAACTTTACAATAGGTGTAGACGCTCACGCTATCTATCGGATTTCATTGGAACTAACTTAACAATAGTTGCGGATGCTTACGCTATCTATCGGATTTTATTGTAACTAACTTGACGATAGGTGTGGGCGCTTACGCTATCTGTCGGAATTGATCGGAACTAGCTTAGTGTAAGCAACGCTTCTATGTCTATTATAAGGTTAGTTCCAATGAAATCCGATAGATAGCTCTAGCGTCCACACCTTATTTAAAGTTATTTCCAATCCGATAGATAGCGCAAGCGTCCATACTTATTGTAAAGTTAGTTCCAATGAAATCCGATAGATAGTGTAAGCATTTACACTTATTTAAAAGTTAGTTCCAATAAAATTCAATAGATAGCGTTAGCGTCCACAACTACCGTAAAGTTAGTTACAATGAAATCCGATAGATAGCGTAAGCATGCTTTTGTTGTGGTGAAAATTAAGACAGAATGGAGAAGGGTAAGACAAGTAAACCACGGTGAAGAAGGAAGACAGAATAGAGAGGGAGAAGAGAAATTAACCGTGGTGAAGGAGGAAGACAGAAAGGAGAAGGGGTAAGACAAATAAACCGCGATGAAGGAGGAAGACAGAAAGGAGAAGGAGAATATAAATAAACCATGGTGAAGGAGGAAGACAGAAAGGAGAGGGAGGAAGGGAAACAAACCGCGGTGAAGGAGGAAGACAGAAAGGAGAAGGTGAAAACAAATAAACCACGGTGAAGGGGGAAGATCTAATGGGGAAGGGGAAGACAAATAAACCACGGTGAAGGAGGAAGACAGATAGTAGAAGGCGGAAGACAAATAAACTACGGTGAAGGAGGAAGACAGAAAAGAGAAGGGGAAGACAAATAAACCGAGGCGAAGGAAAAAGACAGAAAGGAGAAGGGGAAGACAAATCAACATGATGACTCTCGTTTTCTCTGGATTGTTCTGTAAAATGTTTTGTTTGATTTGCCAAAATTAGTGAGAAAATTGTGAAAAACTTAGGAATGGGGGGATACGCTAAGAAATTCAATTTAAACATTATCGTTACCTTTATCGAGGGCCCTTCTTTTGTTTTGGAACATAAAAATTATCATTAAAATTACAATTTTTCTGCTCATATTTGCGAGAAAATCAAGGTATACTGGATGGTACTAACCTCACTCTAGGCTCCCCCCCCCCCCCCAACTAATTAATATATAAATTTTTTTTGCTTAAATCGACAGCCCTTCCTTTTCCTGGTATAGAAAATTTCGTTTGTTCTGCTTATGTAAGCGAGAAATAGGAAGTAAAACTGGATGGGTGTACTCTATTTTACCTTTAACGTTTTTTCCTGAAATCTGTAGTCACTGTCCAGAATTTTACAATGCCAGAAAATCGGTGCAGAATAAATATTAAAATAGGCCTCCTTGGTTCAGGTCTGACTCGTAAGTGTGTTATTTCCCTAATTTCTAAGTTTAATTTCTTATCGCATTGTGTTCAATCATACAACTAGGCTAATAATATACTGTTTGTCCATTTTTTTATGATTTAGAAAAACTTTTTTCTCTTTATCACTTTATTTACTGTAAAACTGCTAAAACTATTAAATGAGGCAACACCTAGTTACATGACATGAAATAGTAGAATAGAAGTGCACTTAAAATCATTTTGCAGAGATAGTGGACAAAAAGCAAAATGCGCATTCTTCTTTCATATCGTAAGTGAAATCAGGAAATATTTGACAATTTGTCTGGCGGTGTAATGTTGAAAAAATCATGAAATTACATGTTAACAAATTACTAAATGTGACAAATTAGCCTACTAAGCAAATATTTTTTGTTTTATCCCTAATGTGTGTACAAAACTAAATTTGATGAACTGTGAATCAACATCTTGAAACACAAAGTTGTTGAAGCTGGAGATGATGACGATGATAGAGATGATAACAATGCCTATTATGAGATGACGATCATTAGCAGTTGAAGTAGAAAAGAAAAAAAGTTGAAATGATTAACAAAATCGTAGAGGTAAGTCTAGTGTTTTAAAACGTTTCAGTCTGTGAGTATCTTCGCTGTTGTCGAGGAGGTTAATCGCTCATGGATTCTGTTGGTCTTCTATATTTTTTAAATGTTTTTTGCTGTGTTGTTTAATTTCTTCTATTATGAAGGGCAGGTTCAGGTCATTGTGTAGTAGGTATTTCATTGGTTAAGTACCTTGGGGCTGCAGTGATTAGTCTCAGGCATTTTGGTCGGAAGCGCTGAAGTATTTCTATATTTGATGAACTAGCTGTACCCCATAGCTCTAACCCATAAGTCAAGACTGGTTTTAGTATTACTTTGTATACGAGTACTTAATTTTTAAGGGAGAGTTGAGATTTACTGCCTAAGAGCCAGAACAATTGACGTAACTTCAGCCCAAGTTGTTTTCATTTCGTCCATATATTACTTCTCCACGTGAGTCTTCGATCTAAATGTAAACCCAAATATTTAACTTCCTCCTTCTGTGGGATTACTGTACCGTTCAAGCTGACCATTGGACATGTTGGTTTCTTTAATGTAAACGTTACGTGCGTTGACTTATCTTCATTAATCTTCACTCTCCATTTCTTACACCATTCGTGAATGTTGTCAAGATGGAAGTTTGTAACTTCTCCGAGGCACATGTCGAAGGAGCGTCCACCGCTAAAATCACTGTGTCATCTGCGAACGTTGCCGTCAGTACAGATTCATGTTCTGGAAGGTCGGCTGTGTAAAGCTTTTTTTAAGTTATTTATTTAAGGTCGCATCAATAAATCAGTCATTTAGGTCTCCTTGGAGTACCTAAGATCTTCAACGTTTCAACATTTTACAATTTTCCGTTTTTGAGCTATTGTTTTTGCACATCTACAGACACACAGACCAATCGGTTAAAAACATTTTTTTTGGGTTCAATGTACTACTTGAAAACGTGCATTTCTGATGTAAACTCTATTTCGAACATTTTTACTTGAAAACAACTTACCTTACCTATGGCATACAGGGTACGTGAAAGTGATGAATATCTGAATATACTTAAGTTTATTTTTTAGGGCCTAGCCTTAGCTATACGACCAATGGACATTAGTAGATTGGTAACCTTTTACAGAAAATTATCACAATTTCAATACATTATTAGTTTGAATAGAATAATATTCCATATATTTTAAATTAATTTAATTCACTATTAGATCTACGAGGGTAGGCTGATAAGTAATGCACACATGCTTGTAGAAGACGAACAAAAAGAAATAGCAAGATGGGGTAAATAACAAATTAAAGTACAAATCTTAACCTACCAAATTATCTATTTATTTTTCAATATAGTCACCGTTAAGCATTACACATTTCTCCCAACGTTTAACAAGTTTTTTCATTCCGTCACTGAAAAATTCTTCCGACTTTCCTCGAACCCAGGACGCAATAGCTGCCTTCACCTCATTGTCCGAGCTGTAATGATTACCCTTAAGGTCTCTCTTCAGTAGAGGAAAAAAATAAAAATCGCAAGGCGCAAGGTCGGGAGAATACGGAGGGTGTAAAATTGGTTGAAACTTCAGGTTTCTCAGAGCCTCTCCAGTTGCACGCGAAGTGTGTGGACGAGCATTGTCGTGTTGCAAAATTATTGGCGCCAGGTTGCCTCTAACACGACAAACTCGACGTCGGAGGTGTTTCAGAGTCTGTATATACTGAGCAGAATTTACCGTTGCCCCTCGTTCCAGATAATCAGTCACATAAACTCGGCGAGCATCCCAAAACACAGTCAAAAGAATTTTTTTTGCGGACGGTTGTGTTTTGAACTTTTTCACAACAGGAGAATGTGGATGACGATATTCAGCGCTCTGCCTTTTTTCTTCGGGATCGTAATGATGAACCCATGACTCGTCCCCCGTCACAATATTCAAAAGAAAGTCGTCTCCTTCGTCACGGTAGCGCTTCAAAAGTTGTTCACAGCATTCCAATCGACGCTGTTTATTCTCGTCTGTCAGACGGCGTGGTACCCATCGTGCACAGATTTTACGGTATCCCAATTGTTCAATAATGAAGCCAACACGTTCCTTAGATATTCCAATTTGGTTTGCGATACGCTGTTGAGTGATTCGCCGGTCATTTTGAATCAAATCATCGATGAGTTTGCGACGATTATCGTCTGAGGCAGTGATTGGTCGTCCACTGCGTGTTTTGTCAACAATTAAGGCTTTTCCAGGTTGGCAATCACGAAATTTTATTACCCAACGATTCACAGTAGACCTATCAACAGTATCGTCACAATAAACAGCCTTTAAACGACGATAAATCTCACTAGGATTCACTTTCTCAGCAGTTAAAAATTCGATAACAGCGCGTTGTTTAATTCTCGTTGACATAGCACCAGAACACGACGCCATACTTCCACTACTCAAAACAAACTGAATGAAAGCAACGCCTTCAAACTGCGCAGGCTTGTAGAGGAGAAATAGTACTTCCACATGCCACCAGGCGCGCTACTGAAGTTTATTTAGTTGTCTTCTACAAGCATGTGTGCATTACTTATCAGCCTACCCTCGTACTATTCCTGATAAATTTTGTCAAATTCCTGAAATATAAAAATCAACGCTCTAAGTAAAAATCTACTAAGGTCAGTAGAACAAAAATGCTTGAAATAAAAACTTGTAGGTTGCTTAATTTCCTATATTTTTAATGGACGCTTTTCCCCTAAAATGTACTACATTAAAACAGCAACTTTAGAAAAAATATTTTTACCACGAGAGCGCAGTCAACAGGACATGCCACTTACGTAGTCTACTACTCCATCCTGTAGAGCATAAAATCTATAATTCTTGTAGAGTAAAATTTTGTTGAGCATAAAAAAACAAATGTAAGAAAGTGACTATGTAGGCTATATTTCTGTAAAAATTAATTCAACGTTTTCTGTTTAAGGAGTTTCTCTCGGGAGAAGTACGACGCAGTGAAAAGATTCCGAAACTTGTGAGTAATTAAGCTACTATTTTCTCAATCTTTAGTTCAAACATGTTATACAGTAGAATACCGATTGTTCGAATAAAATAAACAAACTTTGATGTGGATAATCAAATACAGAACAACCCTGATAATTGGAACTGACTGAAACCGGAACCTGTTTGGAATATCCGAAAAAATGTGCACAATAAAGAAAGTAATAAACCAAAAATAGTTAAATATACGTTTGTAATACTGATCGGCTTCAAAAGCTCTGTAAATAGCACTTCAGTACGTAGATAAGCACAAGAATGTTACGTGCATAGACGTAATGTTTATAAAGCGAAACAATGCATCAATGTTTTTTGACCCACCGGGTTGGTCTAGAGGTAAAGTCGTCGCCAAAATCAGCTGTTTGACAGCTGATTTTCGGAGACGAAGGCTCCTGGTTCAAATCCTAGTAAAGGTAGTTACTTTTATACGGATTTGAATACTAGACAGTGGTTACCGGTGTACTTTGATGGTTGGGGTTCAATTAACCGTACACTCTCAGGAATGGTCAGCCAGAGTCTGTACAAGACTACACCTCATTTACACGTCATACACATCATCCTCATCTCATTGGGTCATGGGGTTGCTTATTGTTCTCAATTGAACAGATTGCAACGTACACACATTTGGAATAAAAATAAATAAATAAAAACAATGTTTTCGGCATTATGACAACAAACAATAAGTGTTTTTATGAAGTCAAACAGTATTAAAATGTTTAAGTTCTTGTAATTGCCAATTAACTAGAAGAAATTATTTTACCAACAAGCGTTGATAATATGTAAAACGTAGATGTAAATGGATTTCACATTCGAGGGAAATTAAAAATATGACTGCAGTAAAGAGAGAAGCCAATCTCTTTATACAAAAACGTCATATTTATGACGAACTGGCGAAATATTGCGTCATCATTAACATTTTCGATGTTACAACAGAAAAATAAGTATTTTTATGAAACCGGGCAATAGTGAAAATTAATTTCTTGTAATTTCCGACAAACTAAAATAAATGTTTTACTAGCAAGATATTTATATTATAAGTTTGTCCTGCATTAAAATCGTGGCTATATTAATTTTATATTCCCAACTACACTATAAATCTTTAAAATAATTTAATTTCTTTATTTAGAAGCCTTCTCTTCACCTAGGCATTTATTAGTACCTCTATATTAAGGCCATTAGAAGGGCTATTTCAAACATTAGAAAGAGCTCTTAGCAGGTACAATAATTTTATGTTCTTTTTACACGATACTTATTCAATTTATTGTAAAACAAAAAGTAATTATTACAAATTATATAATCTGAGAGAAATAGATCTCGATATTATCATAAAGTTGGTAAAGAGGTTTTCTCATTGTGTTGTTTAGGTCATCAGACAAAAGGCTGGTTTGAACCTGTAGAGGTTTTACTAAGTAAATCGAGGAGTGAGGTGGTTTACAATTACCTTCCTCACTAAGTGGAAAAGTATGCTTATCAGCATGCCGAGCCCTCTGAAAAGCACATATTTTCCACTCTGCAAATGACACCTTCACTTCATTCACCACAGGGTCTGGCTGTATAATGAAATCCATTACTTTTAGAGGAGATAACTCTGATTAGTGTCTTTTGCACTTCTACATCTTCTGTTCTTTAATGATTCAGTCATTTAATTGGCTGACCATGTGATAAGAAACAGAACTATTTATTTTAGCCCTGCAATGAACTGATTGAGTGTAAATAATTTGACACTCCACCTGTCCATTATGGGCATGTTTTCTCATTAACTGTATTATTTAATTTTTCTTATAATTACAGATTGCAGTTAGAATACGACCAGTAAGTAATTACTTTCTTAATTTGCACTCATAAAAAAAGAACAAAAACAATTAGAATTAACTCAGGATGAAAATTCTCAGGTTATTGTACAAAAGAAATGTTATTTGTTAAATGTTTATGTCTGTTCAAATTAACGTTAGATTTTCTGAGAAACAAAAACGTCCCAGTTCGATTCCTGATCAGGTCTGACATATGAGGTGTGGCTATTAAATAACGAGA
This sequence comes from Catonia carolina, assembly GCA_035578175.1. Lineage (NCBI taxonomy): Eukaryota > Metazoa > Arthropoda > Insecta > Hemiptera > Achilidae > Catonia > Catonia carolina. The sequence continues at coordinate 26,032,081 of JAQMRL010000010.1, read as the reverse complement.
CTGACGTTGTAAGAAATTTAATTTTAATTTTATATATAATCACTTATTGTCACCTTCAATATACACTTCTTCTCTATCCCTACAACGCTCCATGCGAATTTTCCATTGTTGGAAACAGTGCTGGAAGTCATCTTCTGCCAGCTCCTTCAGGACATGTGCCGCTCAAAAATGTTTGAAATGAAGCTCGCAAAAATGTTTGTACTGACACTTTGTACGCGATTGAAAATGACCCAAATTTTTTGGAAACGATAATAACATGTGATGAAACGTGGTTTTTTACTTATGATCCGGAAACGAAGCGCCAATCCATGCACTGGAAGAGCCGAACTTCACCGAGAGCCAAAAAAGCTCGAATGAGCAACTCAAAATTTAAAGCAATGATGATTGTTTTTTTTTGATATCCATGGGATCGTGTACCTTCTCTGGGTTCCTGAAGGTCTAACAATTAATCAATATTACTACCTTGAGGTACTTTCTAAACTACGTCAAAGAGTAAGGAAAAACGCCCCGAAATGTAGAAGGACCAATCACGGGTTCTCTACCAACACAATGCGCCAGCTCATTCCGAGTTATCTGTCAAGAGGTTCCTAGCCAAGTACAGCATCTCAGTGTTAAAACATCCACCTTATTCACCGATCTTGCACCATGTGACTTCTACCTGTTCCCTAAAGTGAAATCTGCATTTAAAGGGACAAGATTTGAGTCTGTGGAAGCTGTAAAAGAGAAAGCGGCACGTGTCCTGAAGGAACTGACAGAAGATGACTTCCAGCACAACAATGAAAAATTCGCATGGAGCGTTGTAGGGATAGAGAAGGAGTGTATATTGAAGGTGACAATAAGATTATGTATAAAATAAAAATAAAATTTTATACAACGTCAGTCTTGGTATTTAATAGTCACACTTCGTATTTCCAATGCGCCTTTTCATATGGCACCTTTCACCATTTGTATTAGCAATGGTGCACACACGAGCCAGACGTAAGACAAAGATAAATCACCCAAGACTATTCTACATGTTCCCTAAAAATTTTATCAAAATCAGTCGAGCGGTTTATGAGTCCATAGGGAACATACGTAGACCTACATACAAATATCCTCTTTTATAGTATAAAAGATCGTATCCTTTGTGATAACTTTTCACTCATTTTCTCTACGTGGTGTATTAGTATCAGACGAACTAATGTCCCATAGCAACTCCAAAATTCTATATCAGCTTGATTAAGTACTCCGGAATATCGTAGGCTATGTTGAAATGGGATGAAGGTCCAAAGGGCTTTGCTTCAATTTACTTTTTTTTATCCAGATTATTTATTTATACCTATGATACAAACATAATATTGTACATCTAACATCTCTTTGCTAATTATTGTGTTAACTATTAAAATAGGCTGAAAAATTTAGCCGTATTAATAATTTCTTAATAAATTTTTAAAAATATATGTTAAATAATTTTTACAGGATTACAAGCATTAACTTCAGACACACAAGAACAGGTGAAGCATATAAATTTCCACAAGGTGTAAAAACAGTTGGAGAAATATTTTTAAAGTAAGTAAAGTAATTCTAAAACTAAATCTGTCGTGTTTAATTTTTTAAATTTAGGAACTTAAATAAATAAATAATATTTTTTTTAGTTTATTTAAGTTGGATTATTAAGATAACTTACCAAGAATACTTACAACAAGAAAGACCTATCTATTATATAATAAATAAGTCTTTTATTTGTCAGCGACAAAAACGGAATAGATATCAACAAATACAGTTAGTTATACGGACATTTAAATCTATTTTATCAAAAACTTTTTGTTTTCAATTATGTATTCTCTAAAACAAACAAATAATTTCACTAAATTACTACTAAGATAGTAATTTAGTGACGTTATTTGTTTGTTACAGTAATATAAGCTCTCTGATTGGACAATATTAACCAATCAAAAAGACGCAAATATAGACATCTGATTGGTTAAAACTGGGCTTTCTTATTGGCCGAAAATACGAGACTCTGATTGGGCAATTATTACCTGAGCCGTTGACGTCACATGCGCATCACACTCAACTTGCCCCAACTTACTCACACGACCCTAATAGATCGTTTGTTGAATACCAGTTATATTTTGATACATATATTTTTGTTTCTGTTAAACACAATAATAGTGTAGGTCAAAAATGATTTGTCAAGTAACGTCTTGTGAAGTCTATTTTTCGTTGATTTAGGATCTGTTAGTTAACGGGATATTTAAAAGCAGTATTTATATCTTCTACACAGGCAGTGTAAAACTATAACCTTTAACACCTGATTCGTACAGATGAGATAAATAAAAAACAATTCGGCGACAGCATTCGCGTAATTGTCGTAGCGAAAGTATAAGCAGAAAAATTACGATCCCAATAGCTGTGATTTTATAGAGTTTCAGGCCTGTAATCAGTGTTTATGTAGGCAGCTAGTTCGAATATTACAATTTTATAAGCATTATCAGGTGCGACTTTTTAACTTTCCGAATCCGAACAATTCATGCGTTCTATTAAGGAAGGTAGGCTCATAAAATTACTTATTTTCAATCCAATTTGTCAGTAAACTAAAATGCTGGCTGTTGAAATTGTTGTGCGATAAAAGTTGTTTCTTAGGTAAGCAGCGAACAAGGTGGTTTGAACCTCTATAATCTTTTCTGAGTGAGATGAGTTGAGTTGGTTTACATGGTCTTCTCACAGCGTTAATAATTATACTTATCAGAATGCCAGTCCTTCGGAAAATCATGTACTTTCGACTCTCCGAATGACACCACCTGTATTTCATTATCTACAGGGTTTGATTGTAAAAGGAAATTGATGAATCTCAGATGAGATAACTCTGACTAGTGTCATTTATACCTCTACCTCATCTGTTCTTACGTGCTTCAGTCATATAATTGGCTGACCCTGTGATAAAAATGAATACATATTTATAGTCAGGAACTAGTAAATTACGTGCAAAAAATGTTTAACACTCTACCTTTTTATTATGGCCACAATAAATTTCATCCATCTTAAAATACAGGAACTAATGAAATAAGAGTAAAGCCAGAAAACGTTTTTCGAAATTACATCGGCCATTATTTCATCATTTTGTCAGACCGTTGATTATAATTTTTCGACTAATGATCGTTGGAAGAGCAAAATCGTTTTCTTGTTGTTTAAACGGATTAATGAGTTATACTTTCTTACCCGGTAGGGTATTGACTTTGTTTCGCCTCAAGATATTTTGAATTAGATTTTTCAGTTGCTTTCTACGTATCGTAATATTTATTTACAGTTGTATAAAGTCATTCCCTTAAAAATATGATACATTACTGGCCAAAAATGAGGTTACAAAAATCGAACAACTAGGAAAAATAGTCTATAACTATCTTTTGTTTTTTTCTTGGTGTCGGTATCGAATGAACACTCGTGATTTTTTAAATAACCGTGTTAACATTTAGCAGCAACAGAAACCAATTTTTAATTTCCCTAAGAACTCAAAAGATCTCTACAATGAGGTACTACATATTTCGTAAGTGATATTTACCTAGATATTATAAATCTCATTAAAAGGTACCTTCATATGTTCTGCCCTACCGTTAACTAGAAGTTGACATTGGGTGTGGTCTTTATAATACAATCACACTCGACGTGACGCCCAGAATCATTACGGACCAATCAGAAAGCAGCATATCCTGACGAACGACGTAACGCTCAAGACACTTTGTCATTGGTTGACATCGGTGTGACGTAGTACAGTATTATAAACTCTCTGATTGGACAATATTAACCAATCAAAATGACGTAGAACAAGGCATCTGATTGTTTAAAACTGGGCTTTCTTATTGGCCGAAAATACGAGACTCTGATTGGGCGATTATTACCAGAGCCGTTGACGTAACATGCGCATCACACTCAACTTGGCCCGACTTACTCACGCAACCCTAACAGATCGTTTGTTGAATACCAGTTATATTTTGATACATATATTTTTGTTTCTGTTAAACACAATAATAGCGTAGGTCAAAAATGATTTGTCAAGTAACGTATTGTGAAGTCTATTTTTCGTTGATTTAGGATCTGTTAGTTAACGGGATATTTAAAAGCAGTATTTATATCTTCTACACAGCCAGTGTAAAACTATAACCTTTAACACCTGATTCGTACAGATGAGATAAAAAAAAATATTTCGGCGACAGCATTCGCTTAATTTTCGTAGCGAATATATAAGCAGAAAAATTACGATCCCGATAGCAGTGATTTTATAGAGGTTTGGGCCTGTAATCAGTGTTTATGTAGGCAGCTTGTTCGAATATTACAATTTTATAAGAATTGTCAGATGCGACTTTTTAACGTTCCGAATCCGAACAATTCATGCGTTCTCTTAAGCAAGGTAGGCTAATAAAACTAGTTATTTTCAATCCAATTTGTCAGTAAACTAAAATGCTGGCTGTTGAAATTGTTGTGCAATGAAAGTTGTTTCTTAGGTAAGCAGCGAACAAGGTGGTTTGAACCCCTAAAATTTTCTCTGAGTGAGATGAGTTCAGTTGGTTTACATGGTCTTCTCACAGCGTTAATAATTATACTTATCAGAATGCCAGTCCTTCGGAAAATCATGTACTTTCGACTCTCCGAATGACACCACCTGTATTTCATTATCTACAGGGTATGATTATAAAAGGAAATTGATGAATCTCAGATGAGATAACTCTGACTATTGTCATTTATACCTATACCTCATCTGTTCTTACGTGCTTCAGTCATATAATTGGCTGACCCTGTGATAAAAATGAATACATATTTACAGTCAGGAACTAGCAAATTACGTGCAAAAAATGTTTAACACTCTACCTTTTCATTATGGCCACAATAAATTTCATCCATCTTAAAATACAGGAACTAATGAAATAAGAGTAAAGCCAGAAAACTTTTTCCGAAATTACATCGGCCATTATATCATCATTTTGTCAGACCGTTGATTATTATTTTTCGACTAATGCTTGTTGGTAGAGCAAAATAGTTTTCTTGTTATAAAAAGGATTAATGAGGTATATTTTCTTACCCTGTAGGGTATTGACTTTGTTTCGTCTCAAGATATTTTGAATTAGATTTTTCAGTTGACTTCTACGTATCGTAATATTTATTTACAGTGTTATAAAGTCATTCCCTTAAAAAATATTATTCATTACTGGCCAAAAATTAGATTACAAAAATCGACCAACTAGGAAAAATAGATAACTCTCTTTTGTTTTTTTTCTTTGTGTCGGTATCGAATGAACACTCTTAATTTTTAAAAAAAGTCGTGTTAACATGTAGCAGCAACAGAAACCCATTTTTAATTTCCTTAAGAACTCGAAAGATCTCTACAATGAGGTACTACATATTTCGTAAGTGATATTTACCTAGAAACTATAAATCTCATTAAAAGGTACCTTCATATGTTCTGCCCTACCGTTAACTAGAAGTTGACATTGGGTGTGGACTTTATATTACAATCACACTCGACGTGACGCCCAGAATCAGTACGGACCAATCAGAAAGCAACATATCCTGGTGAATGACGTAACGCTCAAGCCACTTTGTCATTGGTTAACATCGGTGTGACGTAGTACAGTAATATAAACTCTCTGATTGGACAATATTAAACAATCAAAATGACGTAGAACAAGACATCTGATTGGTTAAAACGGCGCTTTCTTATTGGCCGAAAATACGAGGCTCTGAGTGGGCAATTAGAACCTGAGCCGTTGACGGCACATGCGCATCACACTCAACTTGGCCTGACTTACTCACGCAACCCTAATAGATCGTTTGTTGAATACCAGTTATATATTGGTACATATATTTTTGTTTCTGTTTCTGTTTTTGTTAACACAATACTAGCGTACAGATGAGATAAATAAAAAATAATTCGGCGACAGCATTCGCTTAATTATTGTCGTAGCGAAAGTATAAGCAGAAAAATTACGATCCCGATAGTGGTGTTTTTGAAAAGTTTTAGGCCTGTAATCAGTGTTTATGCAGGCAGCTTGTTCGAATATTACAATTTTATAAGAATTGTCAGATGCGACTTTTTAACGTTCCGAAACCGAACAATTCATGCGTTCTCTTAAGCAAGGTAGGCTAATAGAATTACTTTATTTCAATCCAATTTGTCAGTAAACTAAAATGCTGGCTGTTGAAATTGTTGTGCGATGAGAGTAGTTTTTTTAGGTAAGCAGCGGACAAGGCGGTTTGAACCTCTAAAATCTTTTCTGAGTGAGATGAGTTGAATTGGTATAGGTTACATAGTCTCCTGACAGCGTTTTTTATAATTATACTTATCAGAATGCCAGTCCTTCGGAAAATCATGTACTTTCGACTCTCCGAATGACACCACCTTTATTTCATTATCTACAGGGTTTGATTGTAAAAGGAAATTGATGAATCTCAGATGAGATAACTCTGACTAGTGTCATTTTTACCTCTACCTCATCTGTTCTTACGTGCTTCAGTCATATAATTGGCTGACCCTGTGATAAAAATGAATACATATATACAGTCAGGAACTAGCAAATTACGTGCAAAAAATGTTTAACACTCTACCTTTTCATTATGGCCACAATAAACTTCATCCTTCTTAAAATACAGAAACTAATAAAATAAGAGTAAAGCCAGAAAACGTTTTTCGAAATTACATTGGCTATTATATCATCATTTTGTCAGACCGTTGATTGTTATTTTTCGACTAATGCTCGTTGGTAGAGCAAAATAGTTTTCTTGTTATAAAACGGATTAATGAGGTATATTTTCTTACCAAGTAGGATATTGACTTTGTTTCGTCTTAAGATATTTTGAATTAGATTTTTCAGGTGCCTTCTACGTATCGTAATATTTATTTACAGTGTTATAAAGTCATTCCCTTAAAAATATGATACATTACTGGCCAAAAATGAGGTTACAAAAATCGAACAACTAGGAAAAATAGTCTGTAACTCTCTTTTGTTTTTTTCTTGGTGTCGGTATCGAATGAACACTCGTGATTTTTTAAAAAACCGTGTTAACATTTAGCAGCAACAGAAACTAATTTTTAATTTCCTAAAGAACTCGAAAGATCTCTACAATGGGGTACTACATATTTCGTAAGTGATATTTACCTAGGAACTATAAATCTCATTATAAGGTACCTTCATATATTCTGCCTACCGTTAACTAGAAGTTGACATTGGGTGTGGACTTTATATTACAATCACACTCGACGTGACGCCTAGAATCAGTACGGACCAATCAGAAAGCAGAATATCCTGACGAATGACGTAGCGCTCAAGACACTTTGTCATTGGTTGACATCGGTGTGACGTAGTAAAGTAAAATAAACTCTCTGATTGGACAATATTAACCAATCAAAATGACGCAAAAGAAAACATCTGATTGGTTAAAACTGGGCTTTCTTATTGGCCGAAAATACGAGACTCTGATTGGGCAATTATTACCTGAGCAGTTGACGTCACATGCGCATCACACTCAACTTGGCCCGACTTACTCACGCAACCCTAACAGATCGTTTGTTGAATACCAGTTATATTTTGATACATATATTTTTGTTTCTGTTAAACACATTAATAGCGTAGGTAAAAAATGATTTGTCAAGTCTATTTTTCGTTGATTAAGGATCAGTTAGTTAACGGGAAATTTATAAGCAGTATTTATATCTTCTACACAAGCAGTGTAAAACTATAACCTTTAACACCTGATTCGTACAGATGAGATAAGAAAAATAATTCGGCGACAGCATTCGCTTAATTGTCGTAGCGAAAGTATAAGCAGAAAAATTACGATCCCGATAGATGTGACTTTATAAAGTTTTAGGCCTGTAATCAGTGTTTATGTAGGAAGCTTGTTCGAATATTACAATTTTATAAGCATTATCAGATCCGACTTTTTAACGTTCCGAAACCGAACAATTCATGCGTTCTCTTAAGCAAGGTAGGCTAATAAAACTAGTTATTTTCAATCCAATTTGTCAGTAAACTAAAATGCTGGCTGTTGAAATTGTTGTGCAATGAAAGTTGTTTTTTAGGTAAGCAGCGGGCAAGGTGGTTTGAACCTCTATAATCTTTTCTGAGCGAGATGAGTTGAGTTGGTTACATGGTCTTCTCACAGCGTTCATAATTATACTTATCAGAATGCCAGTCCTTCGGAAAATCATGTACTTTCGACTCTCCGAATGACACCACCTGTATTTCATTTTCAACAGGAATTGATTGTAAAATGAAATTCATGAATCTCAGATGAGATAACTCTGACTAGTGTCATTTATACCTCTACATCTTCTGTTCTTACGTGTTTGAGTCATATAATTGGCTGACCCTGTGATAAAAATGAATACATATTTACAGTCAGGAACTAGCAAATTACGTGCAAAAAATGTTTAACACTCTACCTTTTCATTATGGCCACAATAAATTTCATCCATCTTAAAATACAGGAACTAATGAAATAAGAGTAAAGCCAGAAAACGTTTTTTCAAAATTACATCGGCTATTATATCATCATTTTGTCAGACCGTTGATTATTATTTTTCGACTAATGCTCGTTGGTAGAGCAAAACAGTTTTCTCGTTATAAAACGGATTAATGAGGTATATTTTCTTATCCGGTAGGGTATTGACTTTGTTTCGTCTCAAGATATTTTGAATTAGATATTTCAGTTGCCTTCTACGTATCGTAATATTTATTTACAGTTGTATAAAGTCATTTCCTAAAAAATATGATACATTACTGGCCAAAAATGAGGTTACAAAAATGGACCAACTAGGAAAAAATAGATAACACTCTCTTTTGTTTTTTTCTTTGTGTCGGTATCGAATGAACACTCGTGATTTTTAAAAACCGTGTTGTTATTTAGCAGTAACAGAAACCAATTTTTAATTTCCTAAAGAACTCGAAAGATCTCTACAATGGGGTACTACATATTTCGTGAGTGATATTTACCTAGAAACTATAAATCTCATTAAAAGGTACCTTCATATGTTCTGCCGTACCGTTAACTAGAAGGTGTAATTGAGTGTGGACTTTATATTACAATCACACTCGTCGTGACGCCCAGAATCAGTACGGACCAATCAGAAAGCAGCATATCCTGATGAATGACGTAACGGTCAAGACACATTTTCATTGGTTGACATCGGTGTGACGTAGTACAGTAATATGAACTCTCTGATTGGACAATATTAACCAATCAAAATGACGCAAAAGAAGACATCTGATTGGTTAAAGCTGGGCTTTCTTATTGGCCGAAAATACGAGACTCTGATTGGGCAATTATTACCTGTGCCGTTGACGTCACATGCGCATCACACTTAACTTTGCCCGACTTACTTACGCAACCCTAATAGATCGTTTGTTAAATACCAGTTATATTTTGATACATATATTTTGTTTTTCTGTTAAACACAATAATAGCGTAGGTCAAAACTGATTTGTCAAGTAACGTCTTCTGAAGTCTATTTTTCGTTGATTTAGGATCTGTTAGTTAACGGGAAATTTATAAGCAGTATTTATATCTTCTACACAGGCAGTGTAAAACTATAACCTTTAACACCTGATTCGTACAGATGAGATAAAAAAAATAATTCGGCGATAGCATTCGCTTAATTGTCGTAGCGAAAGTATAAGCAGAAAAATTACGATCCCGATAGCTGTAATTTTATAGAGTTTTAGGCCTGTAATCAGTGTTTATGTAGACAGCTTTTTCGAATATTACAATTTTATAAGCATTATCAGATGCGACTTTGTAACGTTCCGAAACCGAACAATTCATGCGTTCTCTTAAGCAAGGTAGGCTAATAATATTACTTATTTTCAGGCCAATTTGTCAGTAAATGACAAAGTAATCGTCATATTTTGCAACATAGAAAAGTAACTATAAAATTGATTGGTGAAAGTTCACCAAACACTTTCACGCGAGTTTGTACAAGAGTAGGCCTACACTTCATTTACAAGTCATGGTTGTCATACTTATTTCATTGGGTCATGGGGTTGCTTATTGTTCTTAAATTGAACAGATTGCAACGTACTTATACACACGTTATTGTATTGTTTACGTTTTTACTTTCTCTTGCCAGTATGAATATATAGGAAGGAAAGTATGTTTTCATTTCGATTTTTCTAAATCGAGTTTTCACCGGATTTACTAGATTTCAGACCCCCTGAACCCCCCTTCAAAAAAAAAAAAACGATTTGTCTGTGTGTGAACAGAATACCTCAAGAACGGAAAATCGTACAAAGTTGAAACTTGAAACTTAAGTTAGATACCACTAGAGGACCCGACACAAACATTTTCATTATAATCGGTCAACCGGAAGTAGTAGTTTATTCGTGTCATTTTTCACTTTTTTGCAATATTCTCAAAAACGGCCTCTACCATTTTTAAAAAAAAAATCGCCTCATTTACTAATTTTTTTATGCTTTATAAGATAGGGTAGATGCAATGTCTGCTGAAATTCTTGAGTAGCTGTGCTCTCGAAGAAAAAATTGTTATTTTACGATTGCGGTCTTAATATGCATTTTAGCGCAAAAGTGTATTAAAATAAAAGTTTTAGAAAATTTAAAAATCTACAACTTTTCTTCCAAATATTTTTTGTACAAATCTCAGTTTTGCAGTAATTTGTGATTTTCTGCTTTTTTCCATAAAAATCTGTAAAAAAATGTGTATTTCTCAACAAAAGTGATATAATCAAATTTATAAGAAACTAAAAGATCTACAACTTTTAACATTTTTCTCCACAGAGCCTAGGTTAGCGTGAAAGAGTGATTTTCCGTATTATTAAGCCAAACTAAGGTAGGTTTTCATTTTGTATCATTCACTCATGATTAAAATAAGGTTATGTTTTTTGAGGTTACTTTTTTGTTATTTCTAATGTATTATTACTAATGTTAGGTTATATTGTTCATTATTTGCATTGTAAAGAGAAAGTTGTGTGAGTGTTTGACACCAGATTTTTTTCTTTAGGGAATCTTTGGAGGAAGAGGAACCTGACCATAGTTTAGCTTTAGAATTCAAAGATATTGAGTAAGCCAACCTTTTTAAATAAATTATTTTTAATGTTAGCCATTTTAAAATATCGCAAAAGATAGTCTATAAGTAGTAAAAAATAAATAATTTTGATTTGTTTTAATTTTTTTATTGACAGTCAATTTAGTGGGCTACTACTCTAAAGTTTAGAACATTATTTGTAGTGGAGGATTAAGAGGGTGTCACAGGGGTCATGACCCCCCTTCCCAAATTTTTGAAGCGAAAACTTCTTTAGGCGCACCTTGCACTTTTTATAAACAGTGAACGAAATTAATAGTCACATGTTACACAGGGATGAAATATTATTTTAATTTTAAGATTATAGTCTTAATATGTATGTATTTTAGGAGAAAAGTGTAGGAATTAAAGTTGTAGAACATTTTTAAAAAACTACAATTTTTATTTCAATAATTTTTTGTACAAAGCTTACTTTAGTGGCAATTAGTGATTGTTTGGTTTTTTTCAAAAAATCTGTAAAAATTTTAGGTATTTTTTTTAGGTATTTTTTAGATTGCACCATTAGTATCCATTTAACGATACAAATGTATATTTATTAAAGTTACAGGAAATACAAAAATCTACAACTTTTATTTAATTTATGTTTTCTCTACAGAGCTTAGTTTAGCGGCAATTTGTGATTTTGTTTTTCATCAGAATTGGTAAAAAATTATGCTTTTTTTTAGATTGCGGCCTTTATTATGCATTTTATGATAAAAGTGCGTATAATCAAAGTTGCGTTGTTTTCTAGGTTAACAGCCGAAAGGCTGGCTTGAGCCTCTAGAGGTTTTACTAAATAAAAACGAGGAGTGAGGTGGTTTACCCATACCTTCCTCATCAAGTTGAAAGAGTATGCTTATCAGCATGCCAGGCTCTCCAAAAGCACCCACTTTCCACCCTGCAAATGACACCTTCACTTCATTCACCACAGGATCTGGCTGTATAGTGAAATTCATAACTCTCAGACGAGATAACTCTGACTAGTGTCTTTTACATCTCTACCTCTTCTGTTCTTAATTAGTTCAATCATAATTGGCTGACTATATGATAAGAAACAGAACTATTTTTTGTAGAGCTGGAACGAACAGGTCGAGTGCAATTAATTTAATACTCCACCTACCCGTTATGGGCCAAATTAAAGTTACAGCAAATTAAAATATAGCTTACAGTAATTTAAAAATTGTCTTGAATTTTCTTTTGAACTAAGATTAAACTTCTTTCTATAGCAGCAACATCTCTCATTATTTTTAGTAAGAATGGTTGTGCAGCACTAAATTGAGGCTGTTGTTCTAACCATACAATTTTAGTTTTTAGGGTAGAGAAAGCCTGTACGTGAGTTGGTCTTTTTTGTTTATTCTCTTCTTTTTCTTCAGTATTTGAAGAACATCGATCTTCACGTTGATTTGATGAAACAATTTCTTCATCAGATAAAATTTGATAACCTGGATTATCAGAGTCGGCGTTAAACGATTCTTGAACATCATTTTGGGTGCAATCTGAAATTTGCACTCTATAAATTTTTTTATTGAATTGTATATTCGGATTTTAGTAGTAAATAAGTATTTTTTCTATTGATGGTGGTTCAGGTGACTGACGTTCGGATAATCGACGTTCCTGTGTATTTGTCAATTAGCTATTATAACTACTATGATGTAACCAACACCTGTGGTATTTTTTACTCTAATTTTATTTCAACTTAGGTTAGAGATTATTCCATGTGCACCGCAGGTGTAACTGCTAGTTATTATAATATTCACTTAATATTCTAATACTCTTACTTTTTTCTAGGAAAAGTTTTGCTAAAAGGTATATGAAATATCTGTTAAACTTGGGAAAAATTCGAAAAATGTCAGTGTAAATATATTGAAAATTTTTTTGGTTTTCTCTTTTCTTACTTCTTTCTTCCCTTCTGCTTCATAACTTTTTTATTTGTGTTTTAACTGTACAGAGTGATTATAAATGAAATAGACACTTTCGACAGCTTCTTAAACATCAAACTGGTGTATTTGAATATAGTAAATGATGAAGGTTTGTAGGGAATTTTTTAAAGTTTATGTTGGTACTATAAATTTTATTTTATTTTTTATTAATTTTTATTTTTTAACTGTTGCTAGCATTTTGTTGTTGGATGCTGTTACAACGACCAGTCTAGAAAAATGGCCGCTAATCAAGTGGAGAAAGCTTACTGTGTTCTTGAATTAGCCAAAACAAACTCGGTTACGGTTGTGCAACGTCATTTCAGAACAAGATACGGTAAACCACCACCAACAAGGCAATTAATCTATGACTGGTATAAGCTCCGCCTCACTGGCACTTACAGGTCAAAAATTATCTTGATGAACGTCTTCTTAGACGATGGATCGGCCGTGCAAGTGAGGAAAACATTGTGTTTACGCTGTGGCCACCTCGTAGTCTAGACTTAACGCCCTGGGACTTTTTCTTATGGGGTTATGTAAAAGAGAAAGTTTTTGTACCACCGCTTCCTGTAGATATCGATGATCTAAAACAACGTATCGCAAATGCTCTTGCCACAGTTGACCATCATATGCTTAATCGTGTGTGGAAAGAATTCGACTATCGTGTTGATATCTGGCGTGTTACAAATGGTGCACACATGGAACATCTGTAAATATTTTCAATAAAAACTTAGGTAATGAATTCTTCTATAATAATCTTGTAATTACCTTAACTTTTCAAAAATAAATTTTCTATAAGCTATCGAAACTGTCTATTTCATTTATAATCACCCTGTACTGTAGCCCTATACATTTAAAAGTACACGTGAACAAATTAATAGTAGGCCTACCTTGGAGTTGGGTATACTGGAAAAGTGGTTAAAAACAGGGCATTTTGTTGGTACTATAAATTTTATTTTATTTTTTATTAATTTAATAAATTAATAATAATTTTTAATTATTAGTATAATTTTTGCGTAATGCGTTATTTTTAAAACACTATTAATTTCTGTAAATATTAATGCATATCCGGTTACCAACAATAAAACAAGCTTTAGTTTGATGTATTACATGCATTTAAACAATACAGTTAGTTTCCATCAAGCCACTGTAGTTGGATTTTAGTTATGAATTATTTGTTGTTTAAATAATGGAAAATATTAATTCAGAAGTTTCGAAACTCACCAGGTTGGTCTAGAGGTAAAGTCGTCGCCAAAATCAGCTGTTTAACAGCTGATTTTTGGAGACGAAGGTTCCTGGTTCAAATCCTAGTAAAGGTTGTTACTTTTATACAGATTTGAATACTAGACAGTGATTGCTGGTGTACTTTGATGGTTGGGGTTTAATTAACCATACCTCTCAGGAGTGGTCGACCTGGGTCTGTACAAGACTACACCTCATTTACACGTCATACACATCATCCTCATCTCATTGGGTCATTGAGTTGCTTATTGTTCTGAATTGAACAGATTGCAATGTACACACATTAGGGATTAAAAAAAAGAAAAAAAAGAAGTTTTGATTACTTGATCTTAATAACTTTTATCAATAGTACAGTAAAAGTGAATGGACGTATAGATTGTAGATAAACACAGCATTTATATTTGAATTGGTCATCTTTCAGAGAGTATGTGAAGTCAAAATACTAACTACAGACTTTTTTGTTTCTGAAGAAAAAGAGAGTAAAATGATGACTTGTTTCTGTATGAAATGCTTTGTAAAAAATAACCACAAGAAAATTGTGTTATGCCATAATAATATTTATTTATTTGACTGGGAACTTGAGGAATCTTTTCACTACAATAAAAATAGAATTCTTGACTTTTAAAAACAATTTTTGTCTCAAATATCATGTTTTTTGTCATCACCATCAATTTTTATAATATAGTTTTCTCATGTACACAGGTGTTGCGTAGCAACTTTGAATTTCTAAAGTGAAGGACTTCAGCTTCAAAATATCACCCATTTTATTTTCAACCAGGAAAAAGGCTTTTAGGATAAGTCTTATTAAATAAAAACAAGTTCTTAGCATTATATTAGTGAAGGAAACCACAACTTACGTGATTTCTGTATGGAATTGTATGTTTACATTCAACCAATCCGGAAATGTACTAAAGCAAAAAAGGCAGAATTTTGACATACGGGTTTTCTGAAATTACTGATTCATTTATATTTTCCTGAATGTAATGGGCAATATCTCCATTGGTTGTATATACTTCTTAAATTGTGTGTTTTTGTGCTGAAGGGGATTCTTGAGTTGTTATGTAGTTCATTAAATGAGGTAATGGACATTCCAAAATAAATAAAAAACTTAATTCCATCTCTCCATAGGTGCTTAAATTAGATAAAAAGTAAGCCCATTTTGTATCTCATTTCATTGATAGATGCACTCAGACATGATGTTTATGTTGTCTTTTTCGACGATGATTATGTAACCATAATGCAATCATTTGTTTACGATTTACTATAACCAAACAGCACACCACTCAACTACAAACTGGCTTGTGACAGAAAAATCCGTGTACTGTGAACTTGTTGCCATTTTGGATTTTCAATGTTTGGTTTTGCAACTTGCAGTCAAAACCGTATAGTGTGAAAAGATCTAGTGGTGTCTGTACGACAAGTAGCACTGGAATAA
The DNA here is from genome assembly GCA_035578175.1 of Catonia carolina. Lineage (NCBI taxonomy): Eukaryota > Metazoa > Arthropoda > Insecta > Hemiptera > Achilidae > Catonia > Catonia carolina. Next base: position 26,016,442 of record JAQMRL010000010.1, on the reverse strand, counting down.
GCAATAATTTCACCATCAATTTATAATATAGTTTTCTCCTGAGCACAGGTGTTGCGTAGCAACTTTGTATTTCTTAAGTGTAAGACTTCAGCTTCAAAATATCATCCATTTTATTTTCAACCAGGAAAATGGCTTTTAGGATAAGTCTTATAAAATAAAAACAAGTTTTTAGCATTATATTAGTGAAGGCAAAATATTTGTTCAAATAAAAATTAATCATTTGTCTAATGACTAACTTAATTCACTACAGTTTTATGTTTAATACAAAAAATTAAATACTTTTTAACTAAATAATAATTTTTTCCATTATTTTAGACCAGTTAAAGATTACAATTACCCACCGACATTTCATTTCTCTTCGTAAGTACTCTTTCATATTCTATTGTCAAAATACATTGATTAGTAAGGCAAATGTAAGAACATAAGACTATGAATATTATTTAACTTCTTCATGCAATTGTCAGAAAAGAGAGGAACATAGAAGACAATGTTTGAGTGACAGAAACTATTTTCGTGTTCAAACTTATTAAATCTTTTTAGAATATGGAGCTAAATGTAATTAACATATGTTACATTTTGAACAAAGATTGTACAAATTTTAATAGAAATAATTTAAATGCTCTTTAGGCCATTAGACAAAAGAATGGTTTGAACCTTGAGGTGGTTTACCATTGCCTTCCTCACTGAGTTGAAAAGTATATTTGTCAGCATGCTAACCCCTCTGCAAAGCACATTTTTCCAACCTGCAAATGAAACCTTCACTTCATTCACCACAGGGTCTAGCTGTATAAAAATTCTTTACAAAAAAATTTGTTAAAAATTCTTTATTAGAGGAGATAACTGACTAGTGTCATCTACACTTCTACGTCGTCTGCTTTTAAATACTTCAGTTGTTTAATTGGCTGACCATGTGATAATAAACAGAACATTTTTTGTAGCCCTGGAACTAACAGATTGAGTGCAAATAATTTAACACTCCACCTGTCTGTTACAGGGAAAAGTTTAGTTAAGTGTGTTAAAAAAAATTGAATTTACGTTATTGTAATTTTATTTCAGCTCTGATATGTTAGAAATCCAAAATTTATTTACGGTTTAAAACAATTTTACTGTGTAATAATTTCTATCTCTTTCAGAATTTCAAATGGAAGTATTTGCATTTATTACTCATGGTGAGTTTTCTGTTTTTCTTTTATTATCATCATCCACTGAATATAAAATTGAACTTGAAAGAAAGGATTGGTAAATCTTTCCCAGACAACCTGACACTTGTTTACAGAAACATGGAAAAAGTGATGGAGCAAATTCAACTTTTTAAAAAACAAGCAGAAAAAATGTAACTGCTTAGTGTATTAAATAAAAAAAAAACAAATACAAAATACGTAATAAACATCAAAACAGCCCCTCGACACTTGAAAACACAATACAGAAAAATTGGAAAAATTGATACCATCGGGTACCTTTGGAAGATAAGACTACCAAAGGCCAGTGAAAAGAAAACGAACTGCAGCTGACTAACAAAGATGGGTGATGCATTTCAAAGAATTCACAACATATAAAATAAGAAAACACTCAAGACATAATAAGCTCAGACATTTTAATTTTTTCTTATTTTATTTTATTTATTTTTTTGAACAATTTTGTTCTAATTTAATTGATTTAACTAAGTACTTAATCTAAGAATTTACCAATAGTTCTTAAGGTGTATTTACACATGCAATGATTTGCTGGCGCCAATGAGAATTGGCGCCCCAGTAAAACGATGCTTGTACATGTAAACCATTGTTGGCGTGCAAGTTTCAACATGCATGCACAGAAAGAAACTTGCATGGAATTTTCTGCAGCCTTCTGAAATTTTGTTCGCCAGTAAGTGACTGGCGCGCCACTAAATAAACATTTGCATATATAAACCTTCACCTCGCCAGTAGGCTATTGGCATACAGAAGGTGGTTAAATTTCAATTGATTTTTCACTATCATCCATTAACTGTTATTATATATTTTCATATAGATAGCTTTTTATTTTGCTGTATCTTTAAACGGTAACTAAAATGAGCGACATTTTTAAAAATAAGAAGTGGAGTAGTGATGAAACCATTTAATTTTTGGAAAATTATGAACAACGTTTTTTATTTGTGGGACGTATACTGTTCGTCTTATAAAAACAGACCTCCAAACTATCAATACAAACGTAACAAATCACAGTTCTTCAAGCTTTCACGAACTTGACACTTCACAACATCAAAATAAAATGGAACTGGTGCAACAAAAAGTGTTTAATGTGCAAATGTCTACTGGCTTCAATACTGGCGCCAGAAAATCGTTGCATGTATAAATGCGCCTTTAGTTTATGTTTGATGCATTCTAATACATTGTTTATAATACAGGGTGATTCAGATAAGTCAAACCGTATATATTTATGCAGTTTGGTTGGAGCCTATAAAGTACATCTCTCACCATCATCATCATCAAACCCCTTCATCTACTACAACTCACATGTACACACACACATACATATTTATGAAAATCTTCATTAGGGCCCTCTGGGTTATTATTCCAGAAAATTAAAAATAAAATGTTGCTGTGAATATAAATTTGAAAAACTGTCAAAATTTCATAAAAATCATTCAGTAGTTTTGGAATTAGCCTGCACAAAAAAACACGCTTTGTCTTTATAATATTAGTTTAGATTAAATGTAATATTTAATTAAATTAATTTATTTAAACATAATTTATGTTTCATAATTTAATACTATTATAATATTAAGTTAAAAAAAGTTTTGTTTACAGTGACTTAAAAGAGTACAAAGATGAAAAAGCTGGAAATGGTTCATCTAGTAAGAACGAATCAGAGAATTTAACTGAAGGTCTCAGAGGCCAACCTTCAATGTAAGAAAGAAATTTTGTTTAAATTATAATAATTAAGTATTTTTAAATTTTCTTTAATTTTTCTCATATTGATATAAAATTTTAATATTCTTCTCACAGAAATAATTGGACCGTTTTAAATTTCTGATGAATTTCTTAAACAAAAACAAATTATTAAAATATTTATTTTTCTTAAAACTGGATTTTAAAAAACGTGTCTTTGTATTGGAGAGTGTAACCCTTTTTAATAGGTGGTCCCAGGAGATTTTTTGTGCCTACCACCAAGGGGTTTATCTGTGGAAAATTTTTCAAAACTAGGGGTTAAAATGGAATTTTAAAGCAACTTTTAATCTGTTTTACAAGTTGAAATCCATAGAAGATAAAAAATAGTTATTGAAGTAGGACAGTAGGTTTTATGTCAACTTCACTTTTCACTAGAAACTATATATATTGTTGGGCTTCTAAAAAATATTTTGTTTTTTAGGTCATCAGCCGAAAGTCTGGTTTGAACCTGTAGAGGTTTTACTAAGTAAAACGAGGAGTGAGGTGGTTTACCACTGCCTCCCTCACTGAATGGCAAAGTACGCTTATCAGCATGCCAGGTTCTCTGAAAAGCACATATTTTCCACTCTGCAAATGATACCTTCACTTCATTCACCACAGGGTCTGGCTGTATAATGAAATTCATTACTTTCAGAGGAGATAGCTCTGATTAGTGTCTTTTACGCCTCTACCTCTTCTGTTCTTAAATGGTTCAGTCATTTAATTGACTAACCATGTGATAAGAAACAGAACTATTTATTTTAGCCCTGCAACGAATAGATTAAAAATATATAATACAGTAAAACTTCACTAATTCGGAATATGAGATGGGAAGATAAGTAAAATTAGTATTAGAATTAGTAAAAAAGAACGGAGATGAAGGTTCCATGGTTCAAATCATTGTGAAGGTAGTTACTTTTATACGGATTGGAATACTAAACAGTGGTTATCAGTGTACTTTGATGGTTAGGGTTCTATTAACCAAACTTCTCAGGAATGGTCGGCCTGAGACTGTACTAATTTAGACATCATACATATCATCCTCATCTAATTGGGTCATAGGGTTGCTTATTTTTCTAAATTGAACAGATTATAGCATAATGTGTTTTAGGTAAAATAATTGATCTCTGTAATGTATTATTAAAATAATATAAACTTTTATTGAATCATGCAATTCTCATGTACACTTTTGAGGTTTACTTTTTTACTTCTGTTTATTAAGACCTCCCTAAATTGAAAAAAATACTGGTTTCTAGAGATAGATTCATATTAGAGTTCCAACTCTATATTTTATTCCAGGTCCTTGTCTATTTCTAAACAAAAAAATTATTCTTGGTAACCAATGAAATATTATACAATGATCTAAACCTGCCCGTCTTAAAAGAAGAAATTAAACAACACAGTGAAAAACATTTACAAAAACTAAAAGACCATCAAAATCCAGTAGCAATTAACCTCCTCACCAACAGCAAAGATACAGACTGAACCATTTTAAAACATTACACTTACATTTACGATTTTGTTAATCATTTAATCTGTTTTTTCTTTTCTAATTCTACTAGTAATCAGTATCACCATCTTTATCATGGTCATCGTCATCTTCAACTTCAACAACTTAGTGTTTCAAAATGTTGACTCACAGTTCATCAAGTTTAGTTTTATAAATTATATTTTTTTTCTTCAGTTTAGTCTTTTTTGAAAGACACTACTTAATGTGGTTTATATTTTAATTAATTGTAAGGGCATTACTCAAATTTTTCTCTTCTTTGCATAAAGTTCATAAATTAATTTATAAAAAACTGATTGCAAAAGAAATACACTGTTAAAAACATTTAATGTCTGCTGTATTACTGTTTTATTTTCTAGAGTTTTATAAATTATTTATTTTTTAGACTTTCTGGAGCTGCAGTAGACAACGGCATCCGTAAATACTATTCATTATTGTATTCAAAAACTATTGACATTGAAGAGTAAGTACTTTTTGAAGACTAATGAAGTGGGATTTATATTATTCATTTAATTCTTTTTAATAACATTTTTCTAGGATTTTGTTATTTTCATAAAATTAAATTACTGTTGTTTAGGCCATCAGCCAAAAGGCTGGTGTTTTAACCTCTATAGCAGTAGCTCTCAACCTTTTTTTTGGTCACGGCACACTATCCTATGTAGAGAGTTCCCGCAGCTTACTTACCTAGTTAGAAAAAAAGAGTACCCAATAATAGCAATACTATTTATACCTAGATACATTTCTCAGCTATATGAGGTGTGGCTATTAAATAACGAGACTGACGTAAAAAATTTAATTTTAATTTTATACATAATCACTTATTGTCACCTTCAATATACACTCCTTCTCTATCCCTACAATGCTCCATGCGAATTTTCCATTGTTGCAAACAGTGCTGGAAGTCATCTTCTGTCAGCTCCTTCAGGACATGTGCCGCTTTCTCTTTTACAGCTTTCACAGACTCAAATCTTGTCCCTTTTAATGCAGATTTCACCTTAGGGAACAGGTAGAAGATAATAACATGTGATAAAACGTGGTTTTTTACTTATGATCCGGAAACGAAGCGCCAATCCATGCACTGGAAGAGCCGAGCTTCACCGAGAGCAAAAAAAGCTCGAATGAGCAAGTAAAAATTTAAAGCAATGATAATTGTTCTTTTTTGATATCAATGGGATTGTGTACCTTCACTGGGTCAAACAACTTCCTGAAGGTCAAACAATTAATCAATATTACTACCTTGAGGTACTTTTAAAACTACGCCAAAGAGTAAGGAAAAAACACCCCGAAATGTGGAAGGACAAATCATGGGTTCTCCACCAAGACAATGCGCCAGCTCATTCCACGTTATCTGTCAAGAGGTTCCTAGCCAAGTACAGCATCTCAGTGTTAGAAGCTGTTCCTAAGGTGAAATCTAGATTAAAAGGGACAAGATTTGAGTCTGTGGAAGCTGTAAAAGAGAAAGCGGCACGTGTCCTGAAGGAGCTGACAGAAGATGACTTCCAGCACTGTTTCCAACCATGGAAAATTCACATGGAGCGTTGCAGGGATAGAGAAGGAGTGTATATTGAAGGTGACAATAAGTGATTATGTATAAAATTAAAATAAAATTTTTTACAACGTCAGTCTCGTTATTTAATAGCCACACCTTGTATACTTGTTCGAACTGCGCTTTTCAACACCAACAAACACAAAAAACAAGAAGCCCAAGAGTCTTCTTTCAGTTGAACAGGTAATGCATCTGTGTTTATCGTCAATTCTCCCATGAATTGAACTTTTATGTAAGAAGCAATAGGCTTAAGTTTCTCATAAATAACTATTAATAACTAAATAATCTTTTCCTGTAAGGGGTAAGCCAATAAATCCGCTAAAAAATATGTTTAAGTTCTTCAGTATTATTCTCTTTTTTTTAAATAAATATTGAGTGAAATAATTTTAATTTTTTTTAACACAAATATTACAAAGTTTCAGAAGTTTTGCGGCACACCCATTGAGAACCACTGCCCTAGAGGCTTTACTAAGTAAAATTAGAAGTGAGGTGGTTTACCATTGTCTTCCTCACTCAGTGGAAAATAATGCTTATCAGCACGCCCGGCCCTCTGAAAAGCATCTACTTCCCAACCTGCAAATGACACCTTCACTTCATTCACCTCAGGGTTTCACTTAATTTAAAATACATGAAGTTTAACGGGTTATCAGGAAGAAGATCACAATTATCTGCTCAAAATAAGGTCTTGATCTATAATACAATTTTCAAGCCTGTTTGGAAGTATGGCATTCAGCTTAGGGGTACATCCAGCAGATCCAATTTAGAAATAATACAATGCTTCCAAAATAAAGTATTAAGATTGACGAGTAACGCTGGGTGGTTTATAAGAAACTCGGAAATACCTGACCATCTTCAAATCCGTACGATAACAGAAGAGATAAGAAGCTGAGCCTCTGGTACCAGCTAAGATTAAACGACCACCAGAACCACCTGGTATTAAATGTTTTAGATAGGCTGTAATTCTGTTCTTAAATGTTTCAGTCATATAATCAGCTGACCATGTGATAAGAAACAGAGCTATTTTTTATAGCCCTGAATCTAGCATAGAGCAAATATAATTTAACACTCCACCTGCCTGTTATGGGTATAAATTACACAAATAACGTCATAAAATTTATTTTTGTGTAATAATCGATTTCACTATTCAATCTTGTACAGTAGGTTCAATTTATCAAGAAAGTATTGTTTGAATAGGGAATGTATGAAGTGGTCAGAGGGAAATTTTTAGTTATTATTATAATGCATTTATTATCGCTAGAGGGATTTTTTTAATAATTTTGTAAATTACCATTTATCAGCTGTTTAAAGTAGTAATCAATTTTTATTTATACCGCGTATTACAAGCATTTGTAGTTACTATTGTAAAACAGTTTAAATCGTTTTGAAAACTTTATTCTTAAATAAATATTTTTTTTTTTTTTTTGTCATCAGTCTCTCGACTGGTTTGATGCAGTTCTCCAAGCTGTTCTATCTTGCGCAATTCGTTTCATATCTACATACCTGTAACACCCTACATCTTTCGTAATTTGCTTTATATATTCTAATCTTTGCCTCCCTCTACAATTTACTCCCTCAATATTACCCTCCATTATTGATAGCCCAATACCTGGATGTCTTAGGATATGCCCCACTAGCCTATCCCTTCTTTTGGTAAGATGCTTCCATATACTTCTTTTTTCATCCACTCGCCTAAGAACCTCTAAATTACTTATTTTGTCCACCCACCTAATCTTCAACATTTTCCTATAACACCACATTTCAAAAGCTTCTATCCTCTTCCGTTCTACAGCCCCTATCACCCACGTTTCACTTCCGTATAATGCTACACTCCAAACATAATGTTTTAAGAAATTTTTCCTAATCTGTAAATCAATGTTTGTAGTCAGTAAGCTGTTTTTCATTTCAAAGGCTTTTCTAGCTTGAGCAATTCTACTCTTGATATCACTTGTGCTTCTACCATCCTTTGTTATTTTACTCCCTAGATAGCAGAATTCCCCAACTTCCTGTATGTTTTCGTTGCCTACTTTTAAATTTCCCATCTCTTCTAAACCACTCTTGCTGCTGCACAACACTTTCGTTTTGTTCTTATTAATTTTCATGAAGTAATCCTTCCTCAAGATCTCATCCATTCCATTTAAGGCATCCTCTAGTTCATTCTTTGCCTCGGCTAATACTACTATATCATCGGCGAATCTCAGCATTTTTATTGTCTCTCCTTGAATTTTTATTCCTGCGTCAAATTTCTCCTTCACTTCATTTATAGCCTCTTCTATATACAAGTTAAAAAGTAGTGGTGACAAAGAACAACCTTGTCGTACACCTTTTCTTACAGCAGCCTCTTTTTCGTACCCCTCGATTCTCAAAACAGCCGTTTGATTCTTATACAGACTGTAGATAACTTTCCTTTCTTTGTATTTAATTCCTAGCCTTTTCAAAGTTTTAAACATTTTACTCCAGTCCAGATTGTCAAATGCTTTCTCTAAATCTACAAATGCCATAAAAGTAGTTTTATTTTTCTGTATCCTTTTCTCAATAATCAGTCTCAGAGCCAATATTGCATCTCGAGTTCCCATTCTCCTTCTAAATCCAAATTGGTCATCGTCCAATACTTCTTCTACTCGGTGTTCTATTCTCCTGTATATAATTCTTGTCAGTATCTTAGATGCATGGCATGTTAGGCTGATGGTTCTGTAATGTTCACACTTCTCCGCTCCTGACTTTTTTGGTATTGGAATCATAATATTTTTTTTAAAGTCCGATGGTACCTCTCCACTCTCATAAATTCTGCACACAAGTTTGTATAATTTGTTTTGAGCAACTTTGCCACATCGTAATAATAATTCCGATGGTATGTTATCTATTCCTGGGGTCTTATTCATATTCATATCCTTAAGTGCCCGATCGAATTCTTCTCGTAGTATAGGGTCCCCTTTTTGATCTTCTTCAACATCAGTTTCTTGTTCTATCGCATCATATTCTAATTCTTTTCCCATGTAGAGTTGATTTACGTATTCCTTCCATCTTTCAGCTCTCTCTTGGCCATTCAACAATGGTTTACCACCTGCGCTTTGTAAATTAACAGCTTTTATCTTTCGTTCTCCAAAGTTTTCCCTTATTTTTCTATAAGCTGCGTCCACTTTACCAACTGCCATTTTACTTTCAATGTCCGTACATTTCGCTCTGATCCACTCTTCCTTCGCTTTCTTACACCTTTTGTTTATGGTATTTCTCAAGTAGCAATATTGCCTTTTACCTCTCTCGTCCTTTGCGTTTTTATATTTTCTTCGCTCATCCATCAGTTCTAAAATATCATTAGTAATCCACGGTTTCCTACCTCTTCTTTTAGTATGTCCTAACCATTCTTCCGCTGCTTTCACTACCACCTCCTTGAAGTTTATCCACTCCTCCTCTACATTTCCTGTGTCATTACCTCTTTCTTCTATCCCTTTTTGAATACTCTCCTGGAAACCTACCTGGTTGTCTTGTTCTCTTAGTTTGTCTACATCCCACCTAGCATTTCCCTGTCCCTTCTTCAGTTTTTTAAGTTTAAGCCTGCTATCCATTACTACTAAGTTATGATCACTCCCTATGTCTGCACCTGGATAGGCTTTACAGTTCATAATCTGGTTTCTGAATCTTTGTCTAACCATTATGTAATCTATTTGGTATCTTCCCTTGTCACCTGGCATCATCCAAGTGTATAACCTCCTTTTGTGATTCTTAAAAAGTGTATTGCCTATCACTAAATTATATTTGGAGCAGAAATCTACCAGCCGACTCCCTCTGTCATTTCTCTTCCCTAGACCATATTCTCCGACTATCTTTCCTTCTTTTCCTTCTCCAACTACTGCATTCCAGTCTCCCATAACTATCAAATTTTCATCACCCTTGACATATTTTATTACTTCATCTAATTCCTCATATACTTGTTCTATTTCTTCCTCTCTGTGTGAAGACGTAGGCATGTAGACCTGCACTATAGTGGTAGACTTTGGTTTCGTATCTACTCTAACCATGATAATCCTATCACTACACTGCTTATAGTAAGTCACTCTTTGTCCAATTTTTTTATTCATTACTAGACCCACTCCGCCCTGCCCTCCGATGGCTTTAGTGTTAATAACCCTATAATCCCCGGACCAAAAGTCTTGATCATCATCCCAGCGTACCTCACCAATGCCTACAATATCTAACTTCAGCCTGTCCATTTCCCTTTTTAAATTCTCTAACCTACCAGTTTGTTTTAAACTCCTAACATTCCATGTTCCAACTCGCAGAATTTCAGAAACTTTTATTTTTTTGATGAAGTCCCCTCTGATAGTCCTCGCCCGGAGATCCGAATGGAGGACTAGTTTATCTCCGGAATGTTTTACCAGAGAGGACGCCATCATAAATTTTTCATATTTTGAAGTTCTCGAAGTTCTTGAAGATCTGCATATACTAAGTAAGCCTAACCAGAATCATGCATGAAGGAGTTTCCTTACGATAATTCTAGTCAGACAGAAAAAGCTGTAGTTTACTGTTGCTTTCAGCTTTTTGGTTGGCAGACTGAGTGCCCCAAGCCACCGTCTGCCAGGGTGGAATGGGCAGCCCTTCCAGTTCCGTTCACCATGAGCCGGTTATCGTGCTGATGAGCGGTCACATGGTTACTAACAGGCCACACAACGTGAATGTATGGATAGGACACTAGCCTTCTATCCCGGCTGGTTCCCTTAAGCCTTTTGTAAAAGGAATTAAGGGGTCTCCTTCCAGTTAACGACAGAAGCCCTTTATAGCCCAAAATAAATATTAATAATGTAAAATCCTTTCTTTTTTTTGAGATAAATAAACTTTTAATTAATATATTTGTATAACATTATACCATGAACTGCAACTATAAAAATAAATAAAAACTATTAAAAAAATTGTAGAGGTAAATTTTTTATTTCAATTAGGGAAATTGTTTTTAAAAAATCTATAATATCCCTCAGGGGAAAAGTTACTATCTTCAATAATTTGAAACAACTGTACTAAATTATATAATTAATAAATTAAATAACTTTTTTTTAAAATTTCAGACCAATTAAGAAAAATCCATGGCCTGATATTTTATACACAGCAGATAGAAAGTAAGAAAGCTAAATTAATCATCATCATCATCATCCTTTTTACCTTTCTTCCAAGTTTACTTGAGTCGGGCCCAACATAAATCCTTTAAATATTTCTCTAACTCCAAACTATCTTTCCATTGTTTTTTTTAGCATCAAATCTTTTTTCCAATTTATCCATGATTGAACAGTATCCATTTCTTTCTTGGTCTGCCTGCAGTTCTTTTCTCCTCCATCACCAAGTACATCAAATTATTAGGCAGTCTATGTTGTGTATCCAATTAAATGCCAAAGTAAAAGGGTCATAAAAGGAAAGCAATCTATGAGAGTGTATGTACCTATGGTGTGGAAGTGCGGGCATTTACTAAAAGGCAGAAGGATCGCCTAAAAGTGGTGGAGATGGATTTCTGGAAGCTGAGTTGTGGTGTGTTGTGCATTGATCAAATTCCAAAACAAGGAGAAGTGTTATTAAAGGAAATATCATGGATACCATATCCTGGAAGCAATTAAAATGGTTTGGCCATTTGCAGAGAATAGAGGATGGATGGTAGGTGGTAGGTGTATGGGTGTGGGCGCCAGTGGGTAGAAGGAGGGGTAGGCTGGAGATGACGTGGTTGTCCGGTGTGCAGGAGGCAATGTCTTTGCGGAGGCTTTCCGATGGTGATTGGCAGGACAAAGAGAGGTGATACTTAGGAAGCGAGATAAGGCTGGGGCTGTAAATCTTCACATGCTTATATATAAATATATAAAATAAAACAAAAGTGGACTGTATGTATGGTTATGGTGAAAAATCAGATATAGAAACAAATTAAAATTGGAATGACAGTACTTTAGTCTTTGGTGATTTGCAGTATCTGCTGGGGAGTAGCCACCTTGGAGAAGTGGTTGGTGTCAGGTAGAACAGCCAGCGGTCAGCAATATTCCCATGAGTATTGTCATTAGTCTACTGCACTAATTCTGTGGTAGGAAGCACCAAGGGTTGGGATAGGGTAAATAGATAAGGTAAATAAACGAAATAATTATACTGCAATAACAAACAGTCTACCCTTCTCTATCCTACTGACATAACCAAACTTCGCTCCTTATCAGAGTAGCTAGTTTAGAGCTAGCTAGCTTATCAGAGTAGCTTAGAGTAGCTTTGTCTCCTTATCAGGATATCCATCTCCAGTATTGTTCCCTAACTACATAATTTCTCAGTCTATCTCTTCTTGTCTTTTTTAGCATACTACTCTAGAGTTTCATTTCTGCTGACTGCATTCTATTCTTTTCCTTCCTTCAACCTGTTCATATATCTGCTGCATAAAATATCAGTATTGGCAAAAATTAAACAATATACATAATTTTCTTTGGAAGAAATCGTTTGCTTTCTTTTACATTTTTACGTAACCCCTTAACTCCTTCTCAAATTTTTACTTTTACTTTCCTGTATGCTTAATGACATTAGCTGTAATATTAACCATTTGCTGATTGCTAAGTTATTATATCTTATTTTTGTTTCAGTTGCATAGCTCTAATTCAAAGTTTATCAGATAATGTACCTGTCGAACAGACTGGAGTTTTTGCTGATGGTGCAAATGATGAATCTCTTGTAACTATCAGTTGTAGATATTTATGTGAAAATGTACAAAATAGTTGTCCAAAGTTCATGGATGTAAGTAGGCGTTATTTAGCAAAGAAAACTACAAAATAGATTAGAATTATTTTTATTTGTTTGTTATGTGAACGGTGAATATATAAGGGGTGTGATAAAAAAATTGTGAATAATTTTATTGAGTACAAACTGCTGATGGTACGCCCATTTGAAGTCATAAGTCATGTTAATGGTGTCTATCGTGCGTATGGAGATGAAGGTTCCGTGGCTCAAATCCTAGTAAAGGTAGTTACTTTCATACAAATTTGAATACTAGACAATGGTTACCAGTGTACTTTGATGTTTGGTATTCAATTCACGATACATTCTCAGGAATGGTTAGCCCAAGTCTGTACAAGACTGCACCTCATTTACTTGTCATAGATATATCATCTCACTGGGTCGTGAGTTGTTTATTGTTCTAAATTGAAGTTTGTAATGTGTACACATTAGTATAAAAAAAAAATCTTGTGTTATTTGGGGTTGAACGCATCTGGCGGTGGACCAAATTATAACAATGAAAGGATCTCGTTCTAGTGATCGACCCTTGGCATAGCCGATTCCGTTATTTTTATACCTGCTTATTTGGTCCCTGCTACATGGTTTAACATGTTGACTACCACGCTAAATTTTGTGACACTTACTCGCACAGCAGGGGCATTGTACTTTTTTTGTTATTTAATTTATTTAATTTAATAACAAATACTAATTTATTTTTGTGAAATAAAGTTGTGACACACTTTTGGATCACATGGCCTGCTGGAATGATTTTACATTTCAGAGCCATGTTACACATTTTTGTATCACAATAAAAAATGTAATAGACAACTGGGTTTTGTTGCAAAGTTTTCTAGCCTATTTCTTTCAACCAAAATAAACAAAAGAAATAGTAAAATTAAAAGTAATAGCTGCATTTTAGTACAGGACAATAAGAAAAACTACTTGTGTTACACAATATCCTATTATTTGAAAAATGCCAACTATTTGAACAGGCTAAGGGTACAACGTCACTCTCTGAAACCATAGATTTTGAAAACACATCAGTAATACACAACTTAAAAATGATTTAAAATGTACTTTGACTCATTTCTGATGCATGTAGCCCATTTTTAATGATAAGTGTGACACATATTCGGGTCATATAGCAGTCAATATGTACATCAACATTCTACATGGTATACGAATGTATTTTCCCTGGTCCACTAAAAGTATAAAATATGATACATAAAATTGTAGGGTTCAGTGGATGAAGGTGTTATGTGTCATAAATGCAGTTCTGAGGAATTGAGTGTTAAAGTTCAAAAGTGTAACTTATTTTACTGATTTCAGAAAGTTAAATTTTTGGTGTCAATATACAACATAGAGAGAAAATTTATTTACGTATTGTAGACCCACCGGGTTGGTCTAGAGGTAAAGTCGTCGCCAAAATCAGCTGTTTAACAGCTGATTTTCGAAGACGAAGGTTCCTGGTTCAAATCCTAGTAAAGGTAGTTACTTTTATACGGATTTGAATACTAGACAGTGGTTACCGGTGTACTTTGATGGTTGGGGTTTAATTAACCATACTCTCTCAGGAATGGTCGGCCTGGGTCTGTACAAGACTACACCTCATTTACACTTCATACACATCATCCTCATCTCATTGGGTCATGGGGTTGCTTATTGTTCTAAATTGAACAGATTGCAACGTACACAAATTAGATAAAAAAAAAAAAAAAAAAGTATTGTAAACCTTGTCTATTTTAGTTTTTAAAATGAATTTACCCCATTTTGTGTAGATAACACCTCTTTCATTTAAATATTTTTTAATAAAATGTTTATTTTTAAATTGAATGTAGGTGTTAACTAACTAGTATATAACAAAAAAATGTCAACACCTTCATCTTCTAGTATCTTCTTAAAGGAAGCAGATAGAGATTTCTATGTTAGTGCTATTGAAAAATATCACATAACAGCTTCATGTATGATAAAAATTCAATATTTGTGAAACAGTCTGTTAACACCTTCATCCACTGACTCCTTCAATTATTATAAAGCAGTGCACCAAATCCATACAATCAGCGCAGTGGCTTAAGGAGTCTTGTCACAATATTTTTTTCACATTGAAATTTTTTTTAAATAACATTATTTGCAATCAGTTTTTTTAAAAATAAACTATAAACAAATCTTTTGAATTTACAAATCACAAGTTGAGACCTCATTACCCTGAGTACCTCTCAATATATCAATTATTCATATGTTAAAAGAGAAAATTACTATGTACAAAGATATTTACATTTTCCAATATGGAATACTTTTCACTATAATTTTATGTACATTTAAACTCTTTCAGACAAGTTCAAAACATGGTAATGTTTTAGGCGCCTAACTTCTTCTGCATTGTTTAGAAGATTTATGGCTAATTCGTTTTCATGGCTTTCAAGTCTTGCCTGATATTTTCTGTTAAAACGCCTTACCTCATCCATTAAATCAGGAAGGTTGCAATAATGTTGTATTTCTGCATTCCTTGCAAACCATGGTGCCCTTGTTATTGCCTGAAGAACCTTATTCTGGAACCTTTGAATTACCTCTATGTTACTTCTGCCAATACATCCAATCAGTCAGTACATCCTTTTGTATTTTAGGTTTAATATTCCTCTACATTCTCACATGGGTTTTCCAAGTTAACCACCTGTCAAGATGCATACCCAGGTACTTCACTACTTCACTTTGTGGTAAATAAAATTGAAATGTACAAATTTTTATAAAAATTAAATGGATAAATGTTTATATTACCTTACCTTTTGACTGAACTGACTATTTGTTCCCACACACAGAACAAATGTTGTTCATTTTTATCATTCCGTGTAAAAGTAAAAATCTTATTAACTTATACTCATTTAAATACTTTTTACATTTTGACAGGCTCTTTAAAAATTCTATTTTGCTAAAGAGCCGTTTGAATGTCAGAGAACGAATGAAATATTTTTAAAACATGTAGCATGGGGTCAAATAAGCAGGTATATAAATGTGATGGAATACCAAGAGTCGATCACTAGTAATCCTTTCTTTGTCATAATTTGGCCCCCGCCAGGTGCGTTAAACTAGTTATTTAATTATTACTTATTTTTATTTTTCCTTATTTAGAAAAGAGATAAGGAGTTCTTTAATATGGTACCACTAAGAATGATACTACAGTTTACTTTCTATGGGTCTGAGGTACTTGGTGTGACATCTGAAAATCAGCCAATAAAAGAATGGAAATGGAATTATAAAATTCTAATTACGCATACTGTGAGTTGAAAATCAATGTACCCGCATGTTTTATCTACATATTTTAGTTAAAATTAGTTATTATTGGTTGGGTACTGAAACTTTTTGTAGTACAACTGCATCAGTTTTTGGTAATTCGCCATTTCTTGATACATTCCTGAATGACCTTCTTTCTCAATTATTTTTCTCATAAAGACCTATCTCTCAACGATATTTTAATTTATTGTATATATTTTTATTTGCTCTATTTTATATAATGAATTTATATAATAAATTTCACTCACCTTCTTTTTAAACTGCCTCAACTTTTATCTTTACTTCTTTACTTACACGTGTTTTGGTGGATCCACCATTATCAGAGTAAATAACACAATTGAAACTAAAAATTTTTTTCACTTATTTAAAATCTATAGAAGATGATACATTTTCAGTCGTTTGTATAAAACTGAAATTTATTATATAAATTCATTATATAAAATAGAATTAATTTCAAACTGCAGGATGCATTATAAAGATTTATTTTTATTTGCGCTTATTCTTTCTGAATAATTAAAAAATATTGAATTTTACAGTGTTACTGTGGTAACATTTTGCGTTTGAGGGTACTGTGGAAGAAGGTGGAATGTCAGAAAAATTCAATTTTTTGTTTTTTATTGTATTCGATAGATTACCCCTGACATTTTTCAGCAGTGAATAAGTACTGGTTAAGAACGGAAATTGTCGGTAGTTATACATAATGACCTTGTTCACCTAACATGATTTTGCTCACAAACAGCAGCTGAATATTTTACAACTTTGCTTCGTACTGAGTGAAAACCTTTGTAGTTTCTTTTTTTTTAATGTACTAATTTAAGTAATTGTTTAGTAAATTGTGGTTTTTTTTTGTAATTACAGATAGTTTTATAACATAAAATGTCTGTGGTTCTGCTTTTGAAATTCCTCCTTTTTAACCAGTAAAAGTGTACTTTTTTATATTTTGTTACATAATTACAGTAAACATTACTACAGTAGTTACAGTAAATTTCTTAAAATTAAAAACTACACAGCAAACTCCCCAATCTAAAGTTTTATTGCTATAGGAGTCCATGTAATAAGAAAAATTGCATATATCTAGGTCTTGTAAACAAAAAAACTTTCTGTAAAATTTATAGAACCTAACATTCCTCCTTCTTCCCTGTACCCTTCATTTGTACACAAAATGAAAGGTAAAATACTAATTCATTTTATGCAATATCTTCACAAGAACATTATACAAAACAAAAATGTTCTAGATATTTTGATATTTCATTAGCACTACACATTTTAGTAGGTTATTTTAAATGAAATAGACTTCAACTGAAGTAATTTTATATGTAGGGGTAATGTACATCTATCTAAATATCTTCAGCTTTTTTAAATAGAAATGTTTGAGTATTATGGAAATGCAATTTAGTTCTTTATTTCTTTAATGTTACATGAACTCTTACGTTATCAGTAGTTACGGTTGGGTTTTGAGTGAGGAACATCCTACAATTTAAACCCAGGACCTTCAACATTACTATCTAGCATTCAAATGAACTTTCAAGGCAGATAAATAATTATTGAGTTAATCAACTTTATTTTATTTATATTTCGTTCCTTAAAGTGATTTGTTTCTCATTAAGAATCTAAAAAGTTTGATCAGTGTAGATACAAGTATACGCATACTACACATAAAGCAAATCTGTAATATAATTTATATTTCAAGAAATAATCATAACCTAACTTATAATACCATGACTCTTTGAATTTTTCTTTTATTTTAAAAATATTACACCATTCTTTAAACATGTTTGTTTCAGGAAAGGCCGTATAACTTACTGGATATTTACCATGAAACTCAGCTGAATTCTGTTTCCACTTAGATTTTTTGACCACTTTCGGTCGTAACCAGAACTTCAAATCCAATGATTTCTGTATCTACTCTTTAAGAGGAAAATCGAATGACATTATTTTTGTTTCCAAATACTGACTTCGATTTCTTGACTTCCAGTTTTGGGACACTTCTGGTCAAAACCGGAACTTCAAACCCAATTAAGGCCCACTAACATTTTTGTGTAGATCACGAATCCGGAACAATTTTAAAAATTGCCAATAATCAGTAAATATTATGTGGTTTCTTAATGATAAACCAATTTTTAAGATTTTTTAGTTACCAATTTTTTTATCTTACATTAGCCTAGTCTTGGAAATTACAGTAAGAGCCAAATTATTGATCTTAGGTATATTATGCAGAGGACCATTATGGTCGTATTGTCTAATAAAGAGAGATTCAAGAAAGCTTAAAAAATAAAAAATATTGTAATTTATGTTTAAAAATTTTGTTTTATTTTAAATTGAAAAAAATTTGTGTTTAGGATTTTAAATTGAATAAATAAATCAAATTTTTAATTTATTTAAAGTTTATGGTTTTTCTTATAAAAATAATGTTATAAAAGTTTAGTGGTGCTTGAACAGAGATGAAAGAAGGGTGTCTTGGCACAAACTTAAAGAATATAAAATTATGAACAAAATATATTTATGTAATGTAATCGATATAATTGAAGTTTGTATTGGTTAAAAGAAAAATATACAGTAGGCTATATGCAAATATTAATAGCTGATAAGATATTTTGTGACAATTTATACAATTATATTAATAATAAATGAACAGATTTATGTAGTAGTCTGGGTACAATTATACCCCAACGAACTAAAGACTGCAGATGAGATCTAGCCAATAACAGCCAAGGTCGAGTGTGAAGTGTCCCTTCGCTAAGTCACACTCTGTTCCACAGAACTCCAGCTGACTTTTTATTAGGCTGTCACCACAGCGGGACCACAACGTGACAATGCAGCATGGGATTAACGAAAGTCATTTGGTTCTGTGCTGTGTCTAGGTGGCTATGTTCCGCCTTCATCTGCAGTCTCTAGTTCGTTAAGGTTTTTTAGTATACTTTTTCAAACATACTATATCCACCATTTAATATCAAAAGTGAACATATCCAAACGTTTACTACAGAATTTAGACATAATTGTAATTGGATTTTTATCAATTTTACTATAAAAAATAATAGCGGTAAGTCCCACTAACTTTCAAAATTATGTTATATACTTTATAATGTTTAATTACCATAAAAAAATGTTTGTTTAAATATAAATTACAATATTTCTTATTTCTTAAGCCTTCTTGCCACTTCATAAGTAATACATTAAGCCAAATAGTTGCAAAATATCTAAAAAGCCAACTGAGTTACAAGTTTTTGGTGTCTTCTGAAAAATTTCATCATATGGATATGTGCACTTTTGATACAAAGCCCCTCAATTTATTTATCAAAAATAGCAAAGACTGCAGTTACCATTATACCTGACACAATTCTGACCAAATAAATAGTTTTTAAAATCTTACATGTACAAGAGTTTTTATTTTGATTTATTTTTTCCTTAGTTTTCACCCCAATAGGAGTACTTATTCCACGTCCGTTGCAACGTATTTTTTTTTGATCTGAGAGCTCTTCATATTCTCTGTTGTTTTAATATTGGGTCGTTTACTTTTTTAAGTTCTTGTGAATTAACTATTGTGTATTGTAAATTGATGGTTTCTAGACACTCAGTTTGGTCGTTATCTTATAAGTGAAGGCCCATTGTAACTGAGAGCTATCTTTTCTAAACTCTTATTTCATCCAGCCAGTGGATTTTTCTTAGTACATCTTTCATGTTTGACTCTCAGGTTGTCAAACATGTAACTGAATAAATCCAATCACAGTTTTAGTTCTGGATGTTCTCCAGAAGGTGATTATTAGAGATAAAGGGTGGTTTAATAAGGCTGATATTTTTTTTTTTATTCGATTAAGTTCACTAGATAGAATCTATAATAATTGCTGGTTATACGTATATTATGCATCACATAAAGTCTTGATCTAAATTATGTGCTTAAGATTTCTTGTAAAGTATCAAAATGTAAGATTTTTCACATTTTCTTTTAATATGGAATGTTAATTTTAAAATTTTTACAAAATTCATGGATAGAATATCTAAATCTATTGTTTTTTTAAATTTTTTTGGTTTAACGTCCGACTGTTCTGCAATTACTGCTAATGGAGATGGTGAAGGATAAAATGATTTTTTGTAACATATGAAAATATGCCGTGCCTGAATGGGATTCGAACCCTAGACCGCATGATGAGAGGCAAGCACATTACCGTGCTAAGATATTAATTTTTATAAGTAAAACATCCTGCAGCTTGAAATTAATTCTATTTTGTATAATAAATTTCACTAACCTTTTTTATTTATCACTAACATGTTGTGTTTCAGTGGATCCACCACCATCAAAGCATATTATATCGTTTGAAACTAAAATTTTTTAAAATCTACAGAAAAACATCTATAGATTTTAAAAAATCTGATGGTGGATTCACCAAAACACGTGTAAGTGACAAATAAAAAATAAAGGCAGCTTAAGAAAAGGTTAGTGAAATTTATTATATAAAATAGAATTTTAGTTTGTTTACGCTTTCTGTGCAAATTTATTTCGGATAGAAATTAGGAACAAGGCAAACAAGGAATAGAAAATACAAATAATTAAAAGTATAAATTTATTAACTCCTAGACATGAAACAAAACAACTAATGAGCACATTAATCAGTCAAATTATCCTACAAAACTATTTTTATTTCAGTTCAATATTTGACAAAACTATTTTCATGTACACAATATGAATAAAACGATACAAAATTTTAACTAGTTTTTTAATATTTAAAATTAAATTAATTTAGATAATCTACTTTATTAATGTTAATTGATGAAAAGATGTAATCGTAAAGCCAATAAAATTTTGTAGATACTTCCTCAGATTATTCATTAATTCAATTACAAAATTAGCATGTCTTCATAATTGAACTTATTACAATAACTAAATTAATATTTTGAAATGTTCAAATGAAAGGGTTTCCAATAGTTTTAAATTATTTTAATTAAATCTGGTAATCTGGTTGTTTAATTGGTGACTCGGTGGATACCAGTTGTCACCAATGAAACTTAATTATACCAGGTGTGCTTAAAATATTATGGTGAATTTATATTACAGACGAAGTAAAAAACTTTCATCAAATTCAAATTAATTTCCTTCAAAGTACTCTCCTTGGCTATCAATCCACATATCCCAATGTTGATTCAATTGAAAGCATTTCTTGAAGGCTTCTTTTGAAAGGACCTGAAAGAAGCTGCTCTGTCGTGGCCCTAAATATTGGGAATGGTGTCAAAAACGTTTTCCTTTCAGCACAGTTTTTATTTTTGGGAAGAGCCGGAAGTTACATGGTGCTTAATCCAGAGAGAAAGGCAGATGTGAACAGACGCGAATAACGTATTTTTTTTTGGGCATAAATTTGTGGAACCAAAGTGTGACATGGGTCATCAAAAGTCTGGTACCTAACAAATTTTGTGTTCACTCATCTCATTTGCAAATTATTAGTTGAAATGCTTTGCATGAACCTATACAAAATATTTAGCTTCAGTGAGCTCTTAAATAGTCAATCACCTGTTTGAACAAACCATTTTTTCCACATTTTTTTTTCATCTGTTTTTGAGGTCAACGGACGACCTGAACATTGCTTGTCTTCAATTGACTCATATTCGCTTTTCAATCACTCATACCACTTGTAAACAATCTTCAGAGTACGTGTTATCATCATATACTAATTTTAATGTTTCATGAGCTTCTTTGACATTTTTTTGACTTTTTTTTTTGCCACTTCCGGCTCTGGAAGAATACTAACAAGTCACAACTTGTTGAAACTTAACACTGACTATCTCAAAGAATCAGGCAATCAGACTAATTACTTCAAATGGATGTAGCATCAGCAGTTTGCAATAAAATTATGCTCTGTATTTTTTTATTACACACCTCGTACTTGATCCTAAGTGGTTATTGAAATTTGTATTATAACTATACAGTAAAACTGATAAAGAACATTGTCAGTTTTACTATAAAGGAAGGTAAAACGATTAAATTTATACTACATTCCATGAACAGTAATGTATTTAAATAAAAACTGTTTTTTATTACCATCAACCAGATTAATATTGTTGAAATTTCACTACTGAAGAGGAATTACCATTAAAATAGTGCGGCAAATATTAAGTTTTTGTTAATTACATGAAAGAATAACACACATGAATAATGATTACTACATGAATGATAAAGTATCTGGCATGTTTGTGTGAGAACAAAAACAGATTATTTTCTAAGAATGAAAGTTCACAGTCCTGTACGAAAAATACACCCCCCATTGTAATACACAAATTGTGCAGTTAAATTTATGTTTTCTTCTAAAGTTAGTTAGTATGTAGTTACTATGTTAGTTTTATGTATTCTCGTTAAAGAATGGTAAGGTTGGTATTTTTACAGTAAAAATATCTTAGATTAGTTTTTTATCTGAGGAAACAAGTGAGCAGCAGCATATCAGTGACTGCATAAATCAGAGTAGAGCTGCTCTTCAAATATTAAATATCTATTATCCTCTCATCTAGTCAGATTTAGATGACAGTAAAGAAGTTAATGGTTATATCTGTATTTGGAACTCAAAATTACATTATGGTACCTACTTAGTGCTAATAGATAAGTGCCAGGAATAAACGAAGACTGGAAAATTTAGATATGGACTGGTTGCTGGTTGCAAAAGTTGTACAAGTTCACCAAAGTGGAACACGTGTTTTATGAAGACGTAACTGGTGCAACAAATGTTCTCAGGTTATCATAGACAAAATGTAGCGGGGCGTATGGCACAGTATGGCCATGTCCAACAAATATTAATGGATAGATGACTTTAGAGTAAGCATTCCTTTTCCATCCAGAAAATAAAAAAAGAAGAGATTATTCTTATAAAACTATAGAGAATTCAAGATGCTAAAACAGTAAAAAAACCTCAAGGACAGGAGATGATGAGCTTTAGGAGTGAGATGCAGAGAAATCCATGGGACCCATTGTTTTCACCTATTGTTGTTCAGTGCATTGGCTAAACATGAATTGAATATTTTTATTAGTTTTAAAGTTTTTTAAATACAAAAATAATGTTTGTACTTTTTATTACATTACTTATGGCTTGAAATAATATCAGTTTTTGGTTTGAAGAAACCAACTGTACTTTTTAAGGCCATACATAAATATGCCCTTACTGTACTTCTATACTTCTTAAAACATTTCTTAACTTTAATTTTCAAAAGTATACTTGAGACTATGAATACAACACTAAACAACAAAATAAATTCTATAAAAATTTTATGGCAATCTAATATGGTGAGTTACTGAAATGAAAATCCTAAAGCATATTTATACATAAAAATTCAGAGGTTTTGATCTAAAATATAGTTATTTCTTTTTAAACGGTAAATCTGCATATTATATATAGGCCTATGTATGAAAACATAAACATACATCTTTAGCTATAACACAACACATACATGCAAACACAAAAAAGCACACACTCGTACGACATTGTCTTCTTGAAGATGAATCTTCATGAAGTTACACACAAAAACAAAATTTTTATTAACAGTTAATTTATGCTTCATTTAGTTTAGAATCCAAGCCTTCTCAATGCTTTTAAATCAATGTCTCCGTAGTAATCTTCACTGTAAGAGAAAACAAACATTTATTGTGCATTAAAAAATGTATTGTATTGAACTCTACTTTCAGTAGAGTACTACTGTCTGTCTATAACTTGATGGCCTCCTGCAAAGAGGAGCAGAATCGGCCCGCTACTAGCCTTTTCAATAACACTTCATTATGTACTACTACTGACTCGTACATTGGAATTGGCACATAGGCCTAATGAAGTGTTATTGAGAAGGCTAGTAGTGGGCCGATTCTGCTCCTCTCTGCAGGAGGCCATCAAGTTATAGACAGACAGTACTTATTTCATCTTTAAAATGTATCCTGCAGCTTTAATCGAATCAGGCCCACCTGTACTCCTTTTATTACAACTTTAATTTTCTTTTCACTTATTCATTTTCTTACACGTACATGTTTCAGTGAATTGATCAACATCAGAGTATACAAAACATAAAAAATTGAAACAACTCTTTCTTTGAGTGATGATGCCTACATAAGCCTTGGCTTATCGGTAGGTAATGATATGAGGTGTTATTGTTTAAGTCATGAGCCGAACCTCTAACCCGAATGAACCCGAATGAATGGGCTGGTTTGAACCTCTAGAGCCACAGTCTCAAACACGCAACTTGTGGGCCACATGCAACTTGTGAGCCACATGCGGCTTGTGGCCCACATCCGGCTTGTGGGCCACATGCAGCTTGTGGTCCACATGCGGCTTTTGAGCCACATGCGGCTTGTGGGCCACATGCGGCTTTTGAGCCACATGCGGCTTGTGGGCCTCATGCGGCTTTTGAGCCACATGCGGCTTGTGGGCCACATGCGGCTTTTGGGCCACATGCGGCTTGTGGGCCACATGCGGCCTGGGATGAATTCTCATCATTTCAATGTTATAAATTACAGTTGTTATACCTACTAGTACAAAATAGTAGATGATATAACATTAAGTTGAGTGAAATTTGCCTATAGAATAGAAAAAAGTAATTATATTTGCGAAGAACGAAATTACTCTTTGTACTGCCTACCTGCAGTTTGTAGGAACCCTGTATAAATTTTGTTCAGAATTATGCAGCCCCCCAAATGTTTTTTAAATTTTTAAGTGGCCCTCTGAAGGCTATAAGTTCGAGAACACTGCTCTAGAGGCTTTTTAAAGGAAAACGAGGAGTGAGGTGGTTTACAAATGCCTTCCTCACTGAGTGGAAAAGTATGATTATCAGCATACCAAGCCCTTTGAAAATAATTTACTTTCTACCTTGGAAATAACTTATTGACTTCATTCACCACAAGATCTGGCTGTATAATAAAATTTATTACTCTCAGAGCAGATGCCTCTGACTAGTGTCTTTTACATCTCTACCTCTCCTGTTCTTTAATGATTCAGTCATATAATTGGGTGACTGTGTGATAAGAAACAGAACTATTTTTCAGTATCATTTTTCGGAGGCAGCCAATTAAAGATAAATAACGTCTTTTAAAAAGGTTTTTAATAGATAATTAGTTTTAATGTTTTTTTTTCTAATTTATTTAATTAAAGTTACATTGACAGCTTGGACATTAGCGGCTACTGTGAGTTTTGGTACTGTAACAGTGGGTTTTAACTTGTTAAAATTTCCAGATCCTGGCTGGGAATCAAACTTGGGACTTTTCACTTTGTGGGCTAGCGTGCTAGTTAATACACCACGGAGGCGGTCAGTTTCAATGTCTTGTGTACTGATTGATGGTGGTAATCCAGAATAGATAAGTAGACAAAATTAAAGCACCACTAAAAAAAAACAGGCAGTAAAATACGAATGGTGTTTTTTCACTTCTATTAATTATTGTAGGATACAATTTAAAAAAAATTAATTCAAGAAAATAAAATTTGTGTGAAGAATTTCATTAGCTTGTAAACTGCATCAAATTTATTTTGTATTGAATTTATTATTTATAACATATTCTTTAGCAGCTACGGTATACTGTTTAAGTATTAACTAGGGAAAATAAAAAAATAAACAAAAATATTTGAGTTTAAATTGAAGAAAATCATGAGTAACATTACGTGAAAAGTGCATAATATTTACAAAACAATATACAAATTATTAAATCAATAATAAATTCACTTATAAAATTATACGTATATATTTTTTTTGTATAAAAATTTAAATGATATTTAAATGATAAGATGTTTTTACAACAAAATGTAAAAGAAACAGATTTTTTAAAAAGAATAAAGATATTTTGATTTTTAGATAGAAAAATAATATTACCATGCATGTGCAAACATGCCATAGCATTTTTTCATGCAATAAAATTCAAATTATTAAAGTTTTAGAATTAAAAGAGATCATATTTGCAGTTCATTTATAACAATTAATTTGAGAAATAGATTGAAACAAAATGCATTGGATGTTTATTTTTTAAATATAAAATTACTTACCATGTGATCGTAGAAATATCTTTGCTGAAATATTTTTCTTGTAATTGTAGTTGTATAAAAATATTTTTAGGCAAATATTTTGATAATGTTGATTGCTAATAACTACACTAGCCACTGTTTATTATGATCACATTGTAATGTCACAGCAGTATGATTCATTGTAGTAATAACTATTAAAAAAAACTCTGTTATACTATTCAGTAATAATTTTTGAACAAGACTCATTTATCATAGACTGATTAGTGCACACCATTTATTGGTGGTTGTTAAGGTAGCCTTTTAGAACTTTCCAAATCATTAACATAATAAATAAATAAATAAATAAATAAATATTTAAGAGAGAGAATATAAAAAATTAGACACATGTCAGTTATTGATACTCCTCATAATATCAAAAAATTGCATCAATAATAGCCTGGTCGGCAAACTGAAACGTGATGTCAAATAAGGGTAGGCTTAGTGACAGACTGATGTTTTTAACAAAACACTTGTTTCTATTATTGATATTATTGTACTGAAGGTATGCACACTTTAATCTTTCCTAAAGATTCTATGACTGACTTCACGTTAGCTAAAAAAATTACCCAAAATCAAATTAAATTAAGTCAGATAAAACAATGCACTCTCTAGTATTTCCATATTAGATAAGGATAAGTTTGTATATTTTCAAAGACTTAAGAAAATAGTAAAGGCAAAATATAAGTATGTGATCATATAATCAGAAGAAAAATACATGTTATTTTATGATTTTTTTTACCTTTTATCATAATATGCAACTGTCTCATTAACTAGTGAACATAATAAGCAGCACCTTCTGTTTTTTTTAAAAAAAGCTATTGCTCTTATTTAACAAATTGCTGTATTTTTTTGTATAATACTTTTTTTCGAAATGTGAGTTCTTTATAAATGTATTCCAGTATTTAATAAATTTGTTTGGTTAATGTAGTTTTGTAATAGGTAATTTGAAATTGTTGCTTGCTAACATGTATTTAATATTACTGTTTATTTTTTATGGATGAATTCATTCATTTATGTTTTAAATATAATATCACATAGGTAATATATACTTATTTGACATTCAGATACAGAATATGGTATTCTCTATCATGTACAGAGGAATGTAGATTATCCTCAAAATTTTAAATACAGTTTTATTAAACGTCAATCTATGTTCATACTGGGTTAACCTTGTTGATATTCAATGATTAAATTTTTTATCTTTCCATTCTCATGACTTATCAAGATCTTCATGTAAATAATTTTTCAAAGCCCTTATTCGCATGTATCATAGTGGGATAAATACACGGGTGTGTGCTGAAACATATGTTGCTGTGATGTCATTACTGGAACATTGCTCCTCATCTTACCATAACAGAACTCAGGGTTACATTTTTTATTGCTTCGCATAGTTTAGCCAAGAATTTTTTGTTTTGCTGTGTTGTTGGCATGTTCATAAATATTTTTCAGTGTTTTTAAAAAATATTTTTCTACGATTCTAATCACAGATGAAATTTCAGTATATTTACTGAAGCAAACCTAAAACTACCTGCCTGTGCAGTATAATTGATTGTGAAGTATATTGTGAAAAGCAGACAAGAGGAGATGGCAGGATTTGGTGATATATAAATGATGTGGAATTGAACTAAATTGAGCAACAAGATAAGCACATCCATGTGTTCTTTCCAATATAATGCTGATTGGCAAAAGAACACATGGGTGTTCTCATCCATTTTCTATTCTTTATATTTTGCTCAAGATTTTCTAGGATGCAATAAGATTAGCGATGAATTTTATATTAAAAAATGTTTTTAGGTTATGTATGTAATTTTTTTTAATCCCTAATGTGTGTACGTTGCAATCTGTTCAATTCAGAACAGTAAGAAATCACATGATGCAATGTGATTAGGATGATGTGTAAAAATGAGGTATAGTCTTGTACAGGACCCAGGTTGACCATTCCTGAGAGAGTATGGTTAATTGAACCTCAACCATCAAAGTACAATAGTAACCACTCTCTAGTATTCAAATTCATATAAAAGTATAGGCTGTACAAGCTTGTGGTCCCTTCGCACTAAGTGAAGGACAGTCAAAAACAGGCCGAATAGACCTCTAGAATTGTATAATGCCATCTTGTGTGAAACAGCTGACTTTTAGAAAGCTGCTTTTATTAATATTAACTTACCAATAATTAGATAATTTAAATAAAATCATATTTATACACAATCATATAACAACCATCATTAACCTATATGAAATACTTAGGATTAAATTAATTCTTCACAAGTATACTATACCAAAATTTTCATCAGTTAATTTAAAAAATTGATGAATTGAAGGAAAATTGCTACACCAAAAATTTGTAATTTTCTATATTCTAAATGGTTGAAAATAAATTTTTAAATATGACAAAAACTCTTTTTTTAGATGCTGGTACACTTTACAAAGAACCATAATCCTTCTAGTTTTATCTGTGGGGTTAATGACTTCTAACTAAAAGATAAATTGATTAATTTCAACCTATAAACAAGTGCATTTTACTCAATTACAATCATCAAAAGATGAAATCATTCCAGAAATTTGAGTCTTATTTAATTAATTAGTTTTAACATACACTTGACAGGTTTGAATATCTCACGATACCTGCTAGACACATAAATTTATGCACTGCATATAAAAAATCAAAGATTTTCTCTAGGATCTGAAAAGATTAGCAATAAATTTTATAAAAAAAGTTTTTAGGTTATGTATAGGCTAAATGATAATTTAATTTTGATAAAAATATAAAACAACAAAGAGCAAATGTAATTATATTATTTTTTATTTCCAAATAAAATAATATTTACATAAAACTTAAAATTTAATACATAAAAAATTGTAAATAATATTAAATTTAAATAACAATATGAAAAAATTGAGTTGACAATGATTTGTTCAATAAATATTATTTTATGGTCCGAACTTACGGAAAAAATTTATATTTGTACTGACTGAATTACACAAATAGTTTTAAGTCCCTTTTAATATTATTTTTAACTTGAATATGACTCCCAAATCAGTCTTTTCTTAAAAAAAAGTAAATTGTAAAAATAAAATTGTTCAGTTATGTTTCTTAAAGAATACATATAAAACAATGTTATTTTAGCAATTTGTATTGTAATATTATGAATGAATTTGAAGTCATCTCCAAGTATAGATATATGAATACATATTTATAAATACGTATTGAGTATTTTTTGTTAAATTTCAATGTATTTTGTAAATTATTTGTCTAATAATTTAAATACATTGTGGTATGCACTATTCATGTTATCTGTATTGATAAATACATATTTCAAAACACTTTTTTACAAAATATTTTATCTTTCCAGAAACTTCTTCGTACGTGACACACTGTGACAAAGTCTGATAAACATTCATAAATTTATTTTAGAAAGATAACCATGTTATAGTCACTGAGTTTGTTATTTTTTCACTAATTTATAAATAATTAGTACTTAATTAGCATCGTCATATACCTCTTTGCTTGGGTTAGGTCTGGGAGAAGGGGACGCCGGCCTTGGACTTTGAGCTTGGGCTCTTGGTTTACTTGGAGCAACGTTTTGTGATTTTCCAGAACCTGATGATTTTCCACCTGTGTTTGTACCGATACCGGCTAATAATTCACTTTTCCTGATGCTCTTGAGGTCCAAGTCTCCGTAATAGTCTTCACTGTGGGTATCATATCACATTCGATTGAGGTCAATTAGGTTAGAATCATTTACAATAAATAAATTAATTTTAACATGCAATAGAAAGTTATTATATTATTAAGAACATGCAATTTTCACATTTGTACATGCCTGAAAAGTAATTTTTTAAGATTCAGTAAAAAGTAAGACCAGCAAACAGAAAATAAGAATTGGTTTGAAAATCCAGAAGTGGGATAATTAGAACATCTATATCTATTCTTATTTATATCTATTCTTAGATCTTTCAAATTTTCTAGCTAGTATCTTGTCTAAAAAATTCCATAATTTATTATGGGTAGCATAAATTTGAAAGATCTATGATGTTTCGTAAGAATCTTTTGATTAATTTAATGTTTTATCAGCAAACTAATTTTTTTGTTGGTTTATTTAAAGTTGCATTAACTGTGTTGGTTATTAACAACTCAACTACTATGGGTTGTGTTTAGGTCAACAGCCGAAAGGCTGGTTTGAACCTCTAGAGGTTTTACCGAGTAAAAACGTGGAGTGAGGTGGTTTACTATTGCCTTCCTCACTGAGTTGAAAGAGTATGCTTATCAGCATGCCAGGTCCTCCAAAAAGCATCTACTTTCCACCCTACAAATGACACCTTCACTTTATTCACCACAGGGTCTGCCTGTATAGTGAAATTCGTTACTCTCAGAGGAGATAACTCTGACTAGTGTCTTTTACACCTCTTCTGTTCTTAAATAGTTCATTTATATAATTGGCTGACTATGTGATAAGAAACAAAACTATTTTTTGTAGCCCTGGAACCAACAGATTGAGTGCAATTAATTTAACACTCCACCTGCCCGTTATGGGCAATTCTGTGGGTTATGGTACAGAATCAGTGGAATTTTTGTTTTGAATTGAACCTGGTACATCCAGTTTTTTAGTGTGCAGTGCAGTCTAAATAGTTGAAAAATAATTGAAGAACAATACATAAAATTGAAGTACTGCAATTTTATAGAATATAAATTCAGAAATATCATTGAATTCATAAAATTATCATTTAATTTACTTATTTCATTTATACATATATAAAATTTATAGTCCTTTCCAAGCAAAATCTATTTCAGATTCAGATTCTTGTGAAATTTAAAACAGTTTGAGTAAATCCTGAATTAGTTTGTACAATAATATAAGAAAAAATTGAAATTGAATCAAAAACATATGGTTTGCAGAATGCAAACCGCGATGTCTTGAATAGAGAATTAGAACAGATAGGGTTTGGGTGTCAAAGAACAGAGAAACACAGCAGGGAGGACAGAATAAGTTACATGGGTGAGAGGGAGATATAAGACTGAACAATGCTGACAGTCCTAGTGATTTATTTATAGCAAGAATGAATAAACAACATTTATTCGAATAAATTTGATGTTCAGAGTCCTGCATTGTATTATACTGTATTGATAACATTCATGCAGTGAGTAGCTGCTAGGAACTTTAATCGAAAATTGTATTCAAATAAATTTTTTAAATTTTTTTTATAAAAATTGTTCATATATGAAAACTATTCATTTGTTTCATGACTATGTTATAATCATTAGACACCTTTCAATAGAATGCACTACAATAAAAGCATCATCTCTCTTGGAATAGTTTTTTTTTGTAAAATTTCTTATGAAATATTTTGTCTTGCATTATTAAAAATATTTATCCATTCACAAGGTATAGAGTGTGCAATACAGATTTTTGTAAACGAAGGTGTTATATGCATTAGAAACATGATATAGAATAGAAATGTTGAAACAAATTTTGAAAATTTTTTAATTAAATTACATAATATAAATTTTTATGAAGTGGTAAACTGGAGGTACCAAAATTAAAGAAATCAGATAATTCACAAAAAACCTCTTCAATAAGATTGTACATAAGATTGTACCTGTATTAAAGAATAACTTATGATTCTGAAATAAGATATTTTATAGGGAAGAAAATTTATCTAATTTAAAATACAGAATTATACATATTGCAGAACATTAATTATAAATGATTAACAAAAAGAAGTAAAAAGAAAATAGAAATTCAAGAAATAACAAACCAAAAAAATACATGCTTTGCATGAGTACAAGACACTGTTATTTTTATCTTTGCATAGAATTATGTGCAACATTCAGCATGTAATTATGCAATAATGCAAATGTAAATTAGAAGAAGAGATGCCTGAAAGTAAATAAATTATTCAAAATTTCTTAAGTGAGTAAATTGCATAATTTGATGCAATATTTATAAGTACATTTACAAAATTATTTATAAAATGTACATAATTTTTTATGTAAATTTTTGTTGTGAAGTGTGAAAGATCAATTGTTTGGGGAAACAACCTTAATTATGTATAAATTTACTCTAAAATAATATTTTAAAAATTCATTATCATTTACAGATAGTTTGAATGTTGTGTCCAGCAGCATTTTATAATATTCTTATGCAACACAATAATAAATAAATAGACTATATTATTTATGTGAGTTGAAGTGAATAAAAACTAACTTCAGTAACATGAAAACAAATATAAACATCCGGTGTGAAACAATCACAGAACTTTCTCTCCAGTATAAATAATGAATACTATATTCAATGTTCAATCTAAAGTGTACTAAGTAAAATTAAAAACTTAAACTAATATTTACCATGAGTGAATGACGCAAAATGAAAATTAACCTCTCTTTGACTTACAAATGGAAAATCAGTAACTGGCGTTAACTAGGCTCTTTAGAGAAAAATGCTAGAAATAACAGTTGTAGGTATTTTTTAAATTTCCTATAACTTTAATCATATATACTTTTGTCGTAAAGTGCATATTAAGGTCGCAAACTTAACAAAAATCATTTTTTACCATGAGAGCACAGCGTCAAGAATTTCAGCAGACATGGTTCTTACCTTATCATGTACAGAATACAAAATGTAGTAAATACGGCGATTTAAAACAAAATCGTAGTAACAATTTTTGAGAAAGTTGCAAAGAAGTGAGAAATTGCATGAATAAATTACTATTCCCAATTAACCGATTTTGATGAAAATGTTCGTGTCGGGTTCTTTTGTGGTACCTAACTTAAGTTTCAAATTTTAACTTTATATGATATTCCATCTTGAGATATTTTGTTCACACATAAACCAATCAGTAAAAACATGTTTTTTGCGATTCAAGGGGCTGAAAAATGTGTGAAGACCCTTCTACAGATATTGGTGGGATTTGACTTTCTGCAGCCCTTGGTGAAGGAAGTCAAAACCCATCAAGGGTTTTAGAACTACAAAAAGATGAAACTAATAATAAAGTACATTTATTTATTACTGTGTTGCATACAACTAGATAAGTTTGTTAACCTAAGATCCTAACCTAAGATTAACCTAAGAACTGTAGGACAATAATACAACATAATAAAGTGCACTGAAAATTAAATAGGTGAACACATGAACATAAGACTATATAAGATTACTACCATTAACACCAAATTATAAAAAAAAAAACACAAAACATCAAAATGTTCTTGAACATTTAAAAATATCTAGATCTCGATACAAATTTCTGATATTTTCTTCTAAATTTGTAGAAATTTAGTTGTAAACACTTTCTCTAATCATAGATCGTACTCATGGAAATTTAACAGAAAATTTTTGCCAAAATCTACCACATTATGAAGTTTTAAAACATTATATATATCACTAATTGTTTATATATTGATAATAACAAAGTAAAAAATTTTGGCAAAATTTATATTTTCTGTATCGCTTATTTATAACTCATTATTTATAATTCATTAGTAAATGAACCATTTGTCATGGTAATCGTATAAGAAATGTGCACAATAATTCTCCTGAGGGTATTGTTATTTGACCATGAAATAAAATAATTTATTATGAACTAAGACTTATAGTTCAAATTAAATTAAAAAAATAAAGTTTCGGGAAGACCATTCTTTGTCTTTCAGTTGAGAGTAAATACAATATAATTAATTTCATAAGTTTTTTTTATGATTCATAAATACAGTAATACTAACAGTACTATGTCAATTAATTAAAGATATTACGCATTACAAGTTCATCTAAAAATCAGACAATAGAAAACGAAAACTTGACTGGACCTCCTCCAGGGATGTAGCATAAAAAACATATTGCATCACTCGAAGGGGCTAGTGACTAAATGCAGTACAAATATATTTTGTGCACAAGAACTTCCGGGAGAACCGAACTTCTGGAATTGTATTTTTTTAGGTTGCATTATTATAGCATCTAATGACTAATGAAATATATATTTTTTTTAGTCTATTTAAAATCGCATCAACGAATTGTCATTTATTGGGCTGTGGCACATTATCGGTGGGTTTTAACATGTAATAATTTTCCAAACCCTGTTGGGAATTAAAGCAAGGACATTTGAATCTTAGCATGGAAGAGGTTGAATAAAATATCAGTAATATAAAGTTCCATTTCCTATTGAAAAATTGAGCTAAGATGTAAACGGTACAGTTGTCTTACCAACTGTACCTTAGAGGTGCTGAATTTTAAACGTGAAATTTTGATGGATTCCAGAAAAATAAATAAATTTGACTTTAATACAAAAAAAATTAGTCAGGTTATCTAAAAATTATCCATAGCTATCAACTATTTCTTGTCAATATAGACAGTGATCCTGAATTCAAATTATGAATTAATTACTGGGAGTTTATATTGGATTAAATTGCAGAAGAAAAATACGCAAGAATTATTGATATAAATAATCTAAGGAAGTGGTAGCTGTAGTAAGAAAAGTATCGTTTTTGGGATTGATTACTTTGAGGAACAGCTTCTTAATTTTTGAATAATTTTAAGTGCATTGTACCTCAGAGTATGATTTTAATCAGACATTAGATTACCGTAAGTTAATTTTTGAAAAATTTATTTGTTATTTTTGTTTTTTTTCTCACGAAGACAAAATCGGGTAATTGAAGGAGATAAAAGTTATCTGGCGCTGTTATAATCCCTAACTTCCATACTAACAATAAAAAATATATAAAATAATATAAAAATAATACATACCAGCCTGGTACGTCTTCTGGGTCTTCGCAGTTACCGGATCCATCACTGTCGCCAATCTTGAAGACTGTACCGATTGGGCAACCATATTCTCTTGGGATTCCTTCAAGACAGATAAAGTATTTACGGCAGTCGTCTGGGTGGGCATGTCTTGAGAATGAACCGGCGTTGCTTACTTCACCTGGAGCTGGGCAATTGAAACCACCTGCAACTTCTGTAAAAGGTAACAAAAAAAAAACCAATTAGTAAATTATGAATGTACTGGGTGATTCATTTAAAAGTAGCCCGCCGCTCGAGTAATTTTCATATGCTGTATTGGCAGCACTGATCACAATGTGATCGATTAGCCTTGAACCGACGATGAACGCAAGTACAATTTTTTCCAGCAAGATGGTGCAACATGTGACTCATCTCGCCAGTCCTTATCTCATATCAATCAGGCTTTCCCCATGCGAGTTGTTAGTAAAGATTTGTGGCCTCCTCGTTTACCCGATTTGAGTATGTGCGATTTTTTTCTATGGGGTTATTTAAAAGGAACTGTTGACCAAACAAACCCCTGCAGTAAACATGAGCTAAAGAATAACATCGTGGCAGCCATTCAAACTATAGACGAACTATCAGACTACATAAACTATTAAAATTTAAACTATCAAATTATAAAACTTCTCTAGAAAAAGTTATCTCTTATGTCCCTTATAAAAAATGTATTACAGTTTTTTTCATTTTTCTAAGCCTATTAAACTATATGAGTGTATACTAAATTTATTTATTGTGTTCTTACAAATCTGATTGAAAAACAAAAAAATAAACACAAGTTAAACAAAAATCATCTTTTGCGCGGTTTCAAGCTCTGTGTAGTTGCGTGGTGAAGGGTACCGGTGAGGTGTAATGAGTGACAAATGCTGAGAGAATGATTGTTGTATTATTCTGATACAAAACATTCGTTTTCAAACTTTTCGTATTTAACATATTTGTTTGTATTTATTACATTTATTTATTTACATATTTTGATATAAATTGGTAAGTTAAATATTATGAATCCGGCCAAGTTAATAACCCAGTAGGTATTCGTTAAATTAATGCGCCGAATGATAAGAATATTTTTTTAGTCTAGTTAGTATAGGCTACCACTACAAATGCATCAGCTGTGAAACACTACTAACTCATTCATTCTCCCACTACTACAACAACGCACTGCATTCCTTTCAACTACACGGAGCTGGGACTCAAGCAATACTTTGAATAAAAAACGCTTTTACTTGGTTTAATAATATATTTTGAATTATATTACATTTTACTTTATTTATTACACATTTTTTCAATAAACCATTTTTTATTTAAAGTCACATTGACAGCTTGGTCATTAGCGACTACTGTGGATTTTGGTACCATAATGATGGGTTTTAACATGTTAAAATTTTCAGACCCTAGCTGGGAATAGAACCTGGGACCTCCAAGTTGTAGGCTAATGCGCTACCACTATGCTATGAAGGCGGCCAAACTATTTTTAGTTTCATAAATTAGAAAATTATAATAATATCTTATTATTAATTATTTATTCTGTATCAGATTGATTACTTGTTTTATTCTTATTCCGTGCCATAAAAAGCAACTTAAACATCGTACAATGCTTCCAAAACCGGGGGTTGAGAAATTTGTGCACTCTAGTTTATCAAGAACAATGTCCTCCATGGAGAATTGCGAATTGACTAGCCTCCAACACAATTGAGACGTTTTCTGCAGTTAATTATAAGTTCCATCGAAAGCTTTCTTATTAGAAACTACTGAGAATTTTGGTACTGTAGCAAGGAACTGGTTTTGACTCCCCACTAATGTCTGAAAATTTTAACATGTTAAAACCCAGTGTTACAGTACCAAAACTCTCAGCAGTTGCAAATGACCAAGTTGATGCGACTTTAAATAAACTAAAAATCTGGTGTGAAACACTCACACAACTTTCTCTTGCCAATGCAAATAATTAACAATAAACCTAACATTAGTAATAAAACATTTGAAATAAACAAAAAACTAACCTCAAAAAACATTAGTGAAATACGCAAAATTAAAATCTACCTCAGTTTGGCTTAAAAATACGGAAAATCGCTCCTACACGCTAAACTAGGCACTGTACAAAAAAAGCTGTAAATAAAAGTTGTAGATCTTTTAATTTTCTACAAATTTTATTATACACACTTTTGTCGTAAAATGCATTCTAAGGCCGAAATCTTAAAAAAATTGATTTTTCACACGTTTTCGTGAGAAAAAAACAGAAAATCGCTAATTACCACTAAACTAAGCGTTATGCAAAAAAATGTTTGAAATAAAAGTTGTAGAATTTTACATTCTCTACAACTTTTATTATATAACGTTTTGCGCTAAAATACATATTAAAGCCGCAATCTTAAAAAGAAAATGTTTTTAGGTAAAAACAGCCTCACCCAGAATTTCAGCAAACATGGCGCCTACCCTATCTTGTAGAGAATAAAAAATTGAGTAAATGAGGTGATTAAAAAAAAAATCGTAGGACCAGTTTTTGAGAAAATCGCAAAAAAGTGAAAAATGACACGAATAAACTACTACTTCCGTTTGACCGATTTTGATGAAAATGTTCGTGTCGGGTCCGGTAGTGGTATGTAACTTAAGTTTCAAGTTTCAAGTTTGTACAATATTCCGTTCTTGAGATATTTTGTACACACACACACACACACACACACACACACACACACACACACACACACACACACACACACACACACACACACACACACACACACACACACAGACACACACACACAGACCAATCGCTAAAAACATGTTTTTTGGGTTCAGGGGGTCTGAAAACGTATAGATCCGGTGAAAACTCGATTTCGAAAAATCGACATGAAAACAATACTTTCCTTCCTATATATTCAAATAGGCAAGAGAAGTAAAAACATTCAGGAGTACGTACAAAAGCATGAAGAAATAGTTCACTACCATAACAACGTTGAAACAATCCAGCTGCTCAACTATGGTGATCTGGTGTAAAAATTTCAAAGGAAAATACCTTTTGAACTGGTGTGGTGTCAGTATTAGATTGAAATCAGAACAGTGTTGAATAGAATAGAATTTATGTTAAAATTTATGTGTACAAGATAATGTATAATGTATTCTTTTCAATATATTTAAGAGGTTCTGGTGAGGATTTCTGGAATAGTTTTGTAAATAGTAGTTTAAGAGAAAGATTAGGCTGTTCGTTTATATCTATTTTTTATAATTGTCTACTTAAATAAAAATGTAAGTAGACAATTTCTGTAATTTATCTATTATTAAACATTAGTATAAGGTACTCACAGCAGCGGGCAAGTTATTTTTTTGCCAGTAATTCCTATTTATAAATTCATTTGTTTATAATTTGTGTAAAATATACTAATGTATTTATTTTTGGAAAATAAAAAATAAATTAAATCAATTTAAATGCTCTACAATATATTTCAGTTTCCAGTTGCATGAACTGGGTTCATTAGTGATTAAAATGTGTTTGAGTAATTTTAATGTTAAGTTAGTTTCAAGCTTCAGAATTTACCGTTCGATATGGTTACAATGTATTTCATACGGTTACCAGTCAAGTATACCATCAAAAGAGTAATTACATAGATTAAAAATATATAATTCTGTAGTGAATAAATCTTACCATCGACTTTACATTCAGGTACTTGATCGGCCCACATACATACACGTGCTTCTCTGTCATAAGCTAAACCTGGTGAACATTGATAACGACTTGCTTCACCGTTCCAACAGTTCCAGAATGTGTCACATTTGCTTTCGTCAGCGAAAATTCCATACAGTCTTGGACAATGTGGTGTACTTACAGCAGGTTCTGTAAAAAGTAAATTATTTATATTTATCATTTGTAAATTGAACATATTAATAAAAAATAAATCAAAAATTCTATTTTACTAACTTTTCTTTTAGCTGCTTACAAAAAATTAAATTAGTCAATGTTTAAAACAAGAAAATACTCATGGAGATTTCATCCACTGATATAATTTCACTATAACATTCGGTTTGAGTGATTGAAAGTGAGTAAGTAATGGTTGGAACTTTGGAGAAAGGAAAAGCGTGTGTACGTTGATTTTTGCTGATACATTGCAACGTGCTTAATATGAGCTCCATCAAAAATTATGGTTTGATGATTTTGATTGGAAAGTTCAAGGTGATGGCATTTTGTGGAATACTACATCGAAAGTTGTTCTTTATAACAAGGTGATTAAGCAGTGTGTCTTTTTTAAGTTCATGGGATGTGACGTACCCTTTATTGGAGAAGTAGATGTGGGTAAGAAACTAGAGAGATATAATAAGTTAATGGAACAGTTAAGTATATCTTAAGAAATAAGGTGAAGAGGGATACTCTGTTGAAGTTTTATAAGGTGATGTCCATTCCAGGCTGCTTGTATGGTAGCGAGATATGGACACTTACATGAGCACACAAGGTGAGACTGTAAGGGGTGGGGATGCCATTTCTGAGGTTGGTGGCTGGCTATACTAGATGAAATATGAAAAGAAATGATGATGTTTGGTGGGAGTTGGGCCTTCGATTAGTAAATTAGATGGTGCGGGAATGTAGACAGAATTGGTGGGATCATGTAAGATGTATGGAGGAGGTGAGAGTCTCGAAGTGGAGAGTATCAGCCTAAGGGTAGAAGGGATCTAGGGCGACCAAGAAAAAGGTGGAAAGACCAATTTCATTGAGTGACATAGTAGGCTCTGGGGTTTATACTTACTAAAAAGAAGTAGGATTCAGTTTAGGTTTTAAAAATTAAACAAAACTTTAATCCCTGCATGTTAATATGCCTGCAGTACCAAAGAAAGTGCTTAGAAGCTTTTTTTGCAGAACATTAAATTCTTAACAAATTTATTTTTGAGATTATTAATTTATACTGTCCGTTTGATCACTGCAATTGAAAACTTAAATGAAGAACACGAATTTTCCGTTATTTTCCATTATAGTGGACGAAGTAAGTCATAGAGTCGGAACTTCTGATATGTTATTTAGATAGCTGTCAAAAGTGTATGCCAAATTTGAAAGCTAGTATATATGAACTATTTCCACCAAAAATCTAAATCTCCTGAGCTATGTAACGCTTTAATCTGTTTCATTGTCTAATATTTTTCACCCATCCATATTTGTTTCCTGATCTTTTACCGCTGTAAAAATTAAAGACTGAATTTGTGCGTATTTTTATGGAAGCACATGTTCTATCAATAAATATAAAGGGTGTTTTTGTGGAATACATAAATCTTCAAACAAAGGTACAGGTAAATTTGATCTATCAGAAAATTTAGTAAACCTCATACAATATCTGTTTAAGAGTTTTTTTATAATGTTTTTGACCAGATTTAAATAGTTCAGTTTTAAATGACTTGAAGGTAATGTAATCATCATTTTGATGTATTCTTATTTCGGTTGAGTCAACAATCTTGATTCTGGCATGGATTTAACTCATACTAAAGTCAAATTAAAAAAAACAATCCCGTTTATGAAGGCCGACCTGTAAAGTGGTCTTTAGGTTATACATCTTTAAATATCACATCTAAATTTTATCAAGCATTTTCTGTAACCGGTTTTTAAACTTGTAAGTAATTTAAAATAAGAATTTATAATTTTCTGTCAAATTTAGAATTTTTAAAACAAAAGGATGCCTTGAAAGTATCGATCATCGAGGCATCACGTCAGTAGAGAACAAACATTTCTTTGTATTAGAATTAAAAAATCGAGTTAAATATAACTAAACCATAACTCTTGGGGACGAACTATTTAGAAATATCTATTTGATCTCTATACATAGAAAAACAAAAATCCAGCAGATAATCTATTCGATAAATTTTAATGTTTTTTTCATTAACAGAATTATCTACAACCGGTTCTTTAAAGAACAATAGATTTATTAAAAAGAAAATTGACATGAAAGGTAACTCCTTGTAGGGATATATTTATTAAATATAAAAGATTTACGTTCATATTCTCCTTCTCCTTCTTCTCCTTCTCCTCCTCCTCCTCCTCCTCCTCCTACTACTACTACTACTACTACTCCTCCTCCTCCACCTCCTCCTTTTTCTTCTTCTTCTTCTTCGTCTTCTGAAGGTACATATCCGTTATGAATGTTTGAGATCATAATGGAAATTCTCTTTTTATCAACAGCAATACCAAAGAGTTATGAGGAGGTTTTGTTGAACCAGGTCCTAAGATTATTGTAACCACGATATCCTTCTTTCGAGGGGGCCTCTTTCTCCAAAGATCTTCCCCTGCAAAATACACTGAAGCAAGGTATATCTGGCTTCGTTCCGCATAATATGACCCTGGTACTGAAGTTTACGTGCTTTGATAGTTGCCAAAATTTACAGGTCCTTTCTCATCCTTTCCAGAACTTTATCGTTAGTCACTCACGCCGTCCAAGGAATTTTAAGAACTTTCGATACAGCCATATCTCGAATGCATTCACATTATTTGTGATGGTCTCATTTAAGGTTCAAGACTCTAATCCATAAAAGAGAACGGAAAAGACGTAGCATTGTTTCTGCGATTAGTATTCACATTAATGAAGCTAAATTATGGAAAAAAATGGTAGGAACTTCACCTACTAAACGAATATTATCTGTTGGATGACTCTATTTTAGCCATCGTATCGTAACATCGTTTTTCAATCGATTGATAGCCAAATAATTATCGTTTGATTCTAACCATTTTTCATACGCTAAATTTTTAAT
Source organism: Catonia carolina (assembly GCA_035578175.1). Taxonomy (NCBI): domain Eukaryota; kingdom Metazoa; phylum Arthropoda; class Insecta; order Hemiptera; family Achilidae; genus Catonia; species Catonia carolina. The sequence continues at coordinate 25,974,998 of JAQMRL010000010.1, read as the reverse complement.
TTCTTCTTTAACCTGTTAAAATAATTAGATGGTTTTATGTGTTTGTTTATCAATTACGAAGGATATATCCTTGAGCTTTGACCTGAGATTAAGGATGGTTTGATGTTACATCTTCTCAACAGTGTCATATGGCGCGGAAGCTTGGACGTTAAAGAAGACGAATTTCAGGAGAATAGATGCGTTTCAGCTTTGGTTGTACAGGCGCATGCTAAAAATACCCTGGACAGATAAAGTACCCAACGAGACAGTCTTGTGGAGAACAGAAACAGAAAAGGAGCTTGTTTACACCCCCCAAGAAAGGAAAATGAAATATCTGGGTCATATTATGCGTGGACCAAGACATGAAATGCTTCGCTTGGTAATATAAGGCAAGATTCAGGGGAAGAGAGATGTGGGAAGAAGAAGAATTTCTTAGTTGAAGAATCTTTGCGACTGGTTTCGTTGTACCTCAGCGGAGCTGTTCAGAGCTGCGGTGTCCAAAGTCCGAATAACCATCATGGTTGCCAACCTCCGGTTGAAGAGAGCACGTTAAGAAGAAGAAAGGTGCTGATTTTAGACCTCAGAGGACCTTCGACTGGTAAACGCTGAATAATTTGGATACGTGATTTACTGGATACCCCTTATAACTTGATTATACAGATCCAGACCGCTTTGAATATAAACCGTTGCATAAGGACTTACGTGTCAACACCGTGAAAAAAGAAATTACGTAGCTAAGTTCTAAATATCAAGAAAAATTATCAGATCACCCAAATTCTTAGGCGCTTAATTGAATTGATAAAAGCGAAGACGTAACACGACTAAAACGAATAAAATTGCTTGACCTTTCGTTTAGATTTATCGACTAACCTACATGGTAAATAATTGAAGTCCATATCAACATCAACATCATCTCTATTAACATCATCTTCTTTCGCTACGCATTCTACTATCACCGCTATTAATTTTGTTACCTTTTTTATTACTGTTCATCTTTTATCTAGTTAATGTTTTCAAAAATTATACATTTTTTTTTTGAAGCAATACCATTGGGTATTGGTTAAGACAATCGTCTTCACCATGTAAACACTTTCATGTTATTTACTTATAGTTTTTGTTTTTAAACTGATTGTAAATAATCTCAGGTGTTAGGAAAATCTTTATTAAACCTTTCTTTTTAATGCTTGTACAATGCAAAATTTAAATAAGATAAAACCCTCAACATGCCATTTCTTATTGTTGGCTATGTTACAGCTGACTTTAAATAATTTTGGATGAATCATTGAAAGATTTACACTTATTTGTTAAAATTAAACTCAAATTAAGTCAAATTGATCAGTGAATTAACTCTTAGTGACGGTTAAGGAATATAATACTAACATCCAAGACAGGCCATTTTCACTGTGTTCCCGAGTCAACGGGCTGTAACTTCAAAACGATAAAAGATATTTGAAAACGGTCTTCACCAGTGGAGTTTTTGCAAAATTCTACATGGAAATGATGTGCCACATGACCACCTTTGTATTTAAAAAAAAGTTGCATTCAAGATGGCGGAAAAAATGTACAAACATAATTTTCACTAGTTTTTATTCACATTCATAAGATTATATTGTATTTTAAAGAATAACATCACTAGTTTGCGAAATATTTCGCCGTGCTCAAACTTTTGGGACACCCGGTATATACAGTTTTACGAAAACTTAGTCTACTTTAATTTGTAGTTTAAATAATATGTTTCTTACCCAACTGCGTTCTGTCACCACAATCAACGTTGTGAAGGTAATCACAGTTTTCTTTCAGGTACTTTGGATCGGTATCGTCAAAAGCTAAACCATTTCCACATGTTTTTAATTCTGATACTCCATTATCACACTTCCAATATTTGTCACAGGATGAGGGGTGTGGGTAGAAACCGTAATCATCTGGACATTTGAAGTCATCTTTTTGGGCTGAGCCTGTAACAAACAAGACAAAAAATCGTTACTTTCTAAATACATTATAATATAATTATTTACATTCATTTAATGGCAAACAAATAAAAATAACAAATACTTTATTTAAATCGTCAATTCTGGTTGCTTCTTTTCGTCTTCTTTTTCCGTTAACAACCATTATTTTGAATCTTGTCCGGAGAATTTGGTGCTCAGACAATGCCGAGTTTCAAATTACTAAAATAAAACTATAAGTACATTAATTATAAATTTTCATTCATTTTTATAAGTTTTTGTATTGTATAAAGATTATGAATTTTTAAGTACATGTGCTGAGAAACTTTATTGGCAAAGGGTATTTTTAAATAGTTTTGAAGCATTAAATAGGGAACATAGAAAGAAGTATTATTATTCTTTAGAATTCAGATTGGAAACCTGAATTTCGGAAATTTACTTCTTGCTGCTTCACCGAAAAGTTGGATTCCGTTATTATACATTTTTATTTTAATGTTTAAAATTAATTTTGAATATCATTTTTAGAAAATTATTTAATTTTAAACGTATAAATTATAAGTGTTTTTTGTATTTACTTGATTTATAATTATAATTTTTATTATTATTAAATGTAATTTTGTATATGTAAATTTGAGTTCGTTTAATAATTTTTTTTATACAATACACATGACAAGAAGATTAGAAATGAGGATGTTATTTACCCAGAAATGATTAAAAATACTTTCAGAAAGTATATAACCATGTTATATTTATTGAAAACTATTGTACAAAAGTGATTTGAATTTTCCTATGTATTCAGAACTAATAAATTTACAAAGAAAATGTATTCTTATTGCTTTCTTTATTAATATTCACTTGATTTCAACTATTCTTAACAATATCAGTTTTATTGCTAACAATAAAAATCGTAATAATAATAACACATACAATGAATGTCACGAAGACATTCATTGAAATGGAAATTATGTTTCCTGCCATCCATAACATGCCGTATTAACCGGAAGAATGAAAGCACGTTTTTATTTGAAACATGCTTGGAACTCTTTACACTTTGCTTAAAAATATGATTGAATATACATCAGTCCGTCTATCACCATGACGAATATTTCAACAATAATTCTAGCTTGCCAATAATCCCAGACAGGCAATGACCTTATGTTTCTATTTATAAATTATTGAAAATATATTATTACGCATGTAATTTTTCTTTCATTTACAATATTTTAATTTTCTGTATGGTACAAGTTAGGCTAATTTTGTTTAAACTAAAAAAAATCTGGTGTGAAACACTCACACAAATTTCTCTTGCCAATGCAAATAATTAACAATAAACCTAACATTATTAATAAAACATTAGAAATAAACAAAAAACTAACTTTAATAACATAACCTAATTTTAATCATGAGTGAAAGACGCTAAATGAAAATCAACCTCAGTTTAGCTTAAAAATACGGAAAATCACTCTTTCACGGTAAACTAGACTCTGTAGAGAGAAAAATGCTCGAAATAAATGTTGTAGATATTTTAATTTCCTATAAATTAGATTATATACACTTTTGTCGTAAAATGCATTCTAAGGCCGAAATCTTAAAAAAAATCGATTTTCACACGTTTTCGTGAGAAAAAACAAGAAAATTGCTAATTACTGCTAAACTAAGCGTTATACAAAAAATGTTTGAAATAAATGTTGTAGAATTTTAAATTCTCTACAACTTTTGTTATATAAATATTTGCGCTAAAATGCATATTAAAGCCGTAATCTTAAAAGTACTTTTTTACGTGAAAACAGCCTCATCAAGAATTTCAGCAAACATGACGCCTACCCTGCCTTGTAGAGAATAAAAAATTGAGTAAACCAGGCGATTTAAAAAAAAATCGACCAGTTTTTGAGAAAATAGCAAAACAGTGAAAAAGTACACGAATAAACTACTACTTCCGGTTGACCGATTTTGACGTGAAAAATATTCGTTCACATGATAATTTTTCTGTGTAAACTTGATAAAAACTTAATTTTTTCATAAAAAAATATTTTTTTGACGTTTAATGTTTTTTCTGGTAGATCTAGGCCTAAACTAGTATTGAGAAACATAAAAAACCAAAAATCGAAATTTTGAGTTAATACCATCGTGCTATCTCCCCTTAAAAGGGTTCCCAGAAGGAAATCTTAAGAATTTTGACTAGATTGAATTTAAATTACTCAGCTGCTGATCCACAGAACTGGAAATTCACTATACGTTTTGATCGATCCCAAAAGGGTTTTGTAATAAAAATTTTGGAACGAAAGTTTTATTTCGATTGAGGGATGTTTAAGTAGAGGGTGTCTATTGGTATGTAGAATTAACAAATAGTTTTTTTCTTGGTTCACGATTTGTATAAAGAGTGGATTCTTCTAATTAATAATGTTATTGTAACTTATGATACAACCAAAAATTAAACTTTAATGTGCTTAAACCATCGCACTTGTTATATTACGTTTACAAGTGAATTTTTATAAAATCAAAAATTATAAAAGAATAGCCTAAAATGTATTGACGATATTACATAACTTTGTAGCGTAATAACATAAAAAGTTACGTCATTATATTTGATTAGTGTAACAAAGAAGAGTATTAAGTTACACTTGAAAGTATATTACACACGTTATGAATGAAAACCAATTTTTACCTACACGAATGAGTGATTTATGAATCAAATTAAAAAGAATTAGTAACCAGATACGAAAGATAAAAATTTTAATTTCTATAATCATTTATTATCTAAAAATCTGAAATATAAAAGTAATAAATTCATATACGAAATGATATACTATACAATTATGTAATAAAAGGAAAAAATAGAATATTCAAATATCGGTTTACTTTTAAATGAATGCATAAATGATCAGGTAGTTTTAAATCAAGTAGCCTGAGTTAAAACCATGTTTTAAATCTAGTACCGAGTACAGAACCTAAAATAAAACATTAAGTATAATAGATTACATAAACATTGTTTATGTATCTGTCTCCAACATATAAGTAGACTAATTAAATGAAATAAAACTAAATAATATGTTTACAAGTATAACGTTATATAACAAAGGCCATACAACATTCCTTTCTTATAATACGATATCTTTATTATTGTACACAGAACTGGAAAGTGATGATTAATGTAAGTTACTTAGATATAGAAGGCGGGGTGTTTATAGGTTTGGTTGGGAAAGTGGGATCTATAATACGAAGATATACAGTAGGCATTGGATGCTAGTTGTAGAGAGACTAGACAATCTTCCGCTTCCGGAATTATAATAAAATAGAAAAAATATATCATCTATTTTAACGTATATTTTTATTGTCCTTTTTTATTAGAAATAAAAATGGAATTTAATAATATTTTAGTGTAATGGTGGCCTGTGAGGGCTACATTAATAAACTGGTAGAAAGTTCTATAGAGATTTACACCTATGTAAATAATTTCAATAGCCTACATAAATAATAATTTGACCCACCGAGTTGGTCTAGAAGTAAAGTCGTCGCCGCTAATCAGCTGTTTAGCCGCTGATTTTCGGAGATGAAGGTTCCTGGTTCAAACCCTAGTAAGGCCTTCGGGCAGGGCCGCTGAATAAGGATTCAACGGCCAAATAAGAATTTTTTTATTAAACGGCCCTGCCTTCGGGCCAGCCCAGTCAGCTGGTAGAAAGTCGCTATTATTTGTTAAGTAACACCGGTTGGGCAAGCGACTTTGTATGGTGACCAGTTGCCAGCTATCCATGAGCAAACTCTACTGGGGGTCCCTGTTCAAATTCATGTCTAATCCACGTCAAAAAAAAAAATACAGCAAAAAGTAGCGAACAAATTGGGTAGTTGTCAACAATGTACAGTTCCCGATAACAAATAAAAGCTAAAAAAATCCTAGTAAAAGTAGTTACTTTTATACGGATTTGAATACTAGGCGGTGGTTACTTTAATGGTTGGGGTTTAATCAACTATACCTCTCAGGAATGGTCGGCCTGAGTCTATAAAAAATTATACCTCATCTACACGTCATACATAATTATCACCCTCATCTCATTTGGTCATGGGGTTGCTTCTTATTCTTAAATTGAACGGATAACGTACACAAATTAGGAATTTAAAAAAAAATCATAAAAACTAAGATGTGAACCCGGGACCTCTACGTGGTAGGCTAACGCGCTAACCAATATGCTACGGAAGGGGCCAAGATTATTTATATTTAAAATTTATTTGCTAAATTTTGTTCACAATTTTTATCAGTTGAATCAGATTCAGTGGACCTTGATTCTATTAATTTGAGTTCCTATTATTAACAAAATTACATATTCTCATATTTTATAGAACTTATTGTAATGTCGCAGATTTTTTAATAAAAAAACATTCATAAGAGGGAGCGTTTACAATTTATCGTAATTTTAGAACCATCTGAACTTTGTTTATTTATGACGGTTTTGCTTTTTCGATTTAGAAAGGACTTACGTACTGTCTATAATTTTAGATTGATACTAAATTTATATCACTGTGAAAGTTGGTTAATAAGTTGAATTCGTCTATCTTTCAATGGTTTACGTTTGATAGTTTACTTCTTTCCCTCAAGAAGTATTTTAATAAAGATTGTGATTCCGGCACGGCATATTTTTATACGTTACAAAAAATAATTTCATCCTTCACCGCCTGCATTAGCAGTAATTGCAGAACAGTCGGACGTTAAACAAAAAAATAGATTGTAATTAGAATTACCACTTAAAAATCTGAAGTGCTTTTCCAAAAATATATATAATTTTATCATAACTTATTAAAAATTAGTATTTGAAATCTTTTATACGAATTGAATTTTTTTTTATAAATTAAACATTTTTTTCTGTTTTTTTTTTAGCTATATCTCAAACCAATATGGACCTATGGACTACAAATTTATGGCACAGCTAAACCTAGCAATCTACAAAAATTACAAGCCTTTCAGTCAAAGTGCCTACGTTTAATCACCTGCGCACCTTTTTATGTCAACAACAAAATTCTACATGACGACCTTAATATTCCGTTCATAAGTGAAGTAGTTAAGTCCAGCTACAGTGTTTTTCACAGAAAATTGCATGATCACCCCAACGAATTAATCACCAAACTATCGGATGCATCACTACCAGGAAATCCGCAGCGCAGGTTGAAACGTCAATGGGCCAGAGATCTTCTATAAAGTGATTTATTTTATTTTTCTTTCTTCTTTTTTTTCTTATGTTGTTATTTATCATTCATGTATCATGAACTTTATTTCATAGAACATATACCAATGGGTATCACTGTTCTTTTTCATTTATTTATTTTTATTTATTTTTTTTATTTTTTTTTCCTTGTCATCCTTTGTTTACTGTCATCTAATTTGCTCGTTGTATCGTAGTATATAGTTGCAAATAAAGTTATTAAAGTTAAAAAAAAAAAAAGCTATATCTGTTTCAAATTCATTTCAACAGGGACTAATAAACGAATTAAAATTTATCAGTAAAAATCTATTAATTATTCTTATTTTGATAACTTGTATAATTTAAAAATATAACAGGTGTATATTTATATTTGAACAGACAATATTATTTATTTATCAAATACCGGTTTAGACGTAACGTACTTAAAGATAGTTAACATAACACATCCAGTTATTTGATTAGCCTCTGGCTATATGTTGAACAACACAGGTAGGTATTCAATAACAATCAAATAACAATACTAGTAACAAATACAACACGTTTTGTAGTAGAATTACTAGTTTACAGTAGGTTACTGGGTAAAAGTGAACATAAATACATAATGTACATATAAATACGTTCAAACAAATCAGTATTTAAAATTTAACAAATCAATATATTTTAAAACACTACCGTATTTTTATAAACTGACAGCTTTTACATGTAATACAAACAAGTATTAAAATACTTCCTACAACTGACAACTAAAGTAAAATTAAAATATTCGTATTTGTCACTAAAAAATATCCCATTTCCTTTTATGTCCATTAAGGTGTGAAACGTGTATCTACATTTTATTACCTATAATAGAAGTAAAGTCTGTAATATATTTTTTATATAAATTACATTATCATGTCTGTACAGTCTTAACCAGGAAGAAATAATAAATATATTTTTATAATTAGTTTATATTTTCGTGATTTATTTCAGTTACTTTAATAAATAATATAAAAAGATTTTAAATTATAAAGCAATGGCGTCAGTTTGTTGCTAGCATTGTATTGCAAACAAACAATTCACTGTTAGCGTCAGAGCGGATTCACTAAGTTTGGAGTTAAGGGTATAAATTGGTTGGAAAGACCATCGTAGTTAAACTCATTTTATGAAAATGGCAACAGAAGAGCTAATCCACAAAAAATATTCAAGATTATTAAATGAATTCAAAGGGACCCTGGTCAGTAACCCAAAATGGCAGATGGGAACATATTAGTAAATAAAAAAATATAGGAACACCAAATACTGGTGGTAAAGTATAATTTGAAATTTAAATTTTACGAAATTTTTATTTTTTGGAGTTCCGTCAGTGGGTGGAGTCCTTTTCTAAGCCATTAGAAAATGCCATTACAAATTAATTAGACACTTCGATAATTATTGATAGTGTCTTTACACAATAAACAATTTTTAAAAAGAGGACAAAATACTTTTCCTATTTACAATGATTGTCTAAAAAGTTCAAAAACCCTTAAATAAAGTTTTAACTCTTTATAAAAGAGTAGTTACATGTTTTCTTGTTATTTATTACACAATTTTAATTGTATAAATGGGGTGAAAAACTAGTAATAAATGAAATCGTGTCTTGGGTGAAAACAACATTCAATATCTCCACTTCCGAGTGACTTTAAAAATAGACTTTTATTTAAAATCGATTTTAGAACAATATCGATTTTTACATTTATCAAAAGGCTATTAGACGCCTAACGGACGTTCTTGAACTCTGAGAGGCGCAGAAAGAATTCTATATTACCCCCACTACTTTGCTTCACTTATTAGTTTCTCCCACCTTTCATTGTTATGATGAATCATGCCTCGCACTTCTAGTCTTGAACAGAGGTCCTGGTTCACTGTGCATCTTTCAGCTAAGGTTTAAAACACGAGCGACCGAGGTATACCTATTGTGGTCTCTTTTCGATAAACGTCATAAAGATTGAAGTGGTTCCACGATAGATTGTTAGATGCAAAATCATTAATAAGTCGGTTTGGTTTGTGCAGTCACCCTTGAACAGTGCGACTGGACGCCAGCTTGAGGCTTTTGAACTGTGGTTGTATAGGGGAATTTTGAGAATTTCGTGAACGCGGAAAGTCACTAATGTTGAAGTTTTGTTGAAAATGAACAAGGGTCTGGAATTGTTCAAAATTGTTTAGTACCTCGGGAATATTTCAAGAAATCAAAAAAGATATGATCTTCTGCAGCGCATTCTGCATAGAGGTAACGAGTAGAGGTAACTGGTAGAAGAAGAATTTCCTAGCTCACCACTTTGAAGACCTAGTTCGGTAAGAGCTTCACGGGGTTGTTCCGGATTGCAACTAATAAAGTCAAAATAGCCATGATGATCGCCAACATCCAAACCGGATGGGCACGACAAGAAGAAGGTTTATGTAACAATTTCTTCTTGAAAAGTCTGGACAATTGTAGGAACTTTTGTTTACACACAAAACGAGTGCCTAAATGGGGTATTTGTAACTGTAGCTAAGTGAAAGAATGTTTTAATTGAAAGTTTCTTTTTTGAAAACTGAAAACTTGACGCAAGGACAGACAGTCTTGTTTGACTCATACAAAAATTGCTACCTCCTATAAAAGCGGTTCATATTTTTTCTGGTAAATCGTAATTGACTGATTTTTAATTATCCTATCAATCTTCAATAAATTTCAAACAGATTTTTAACATGATTTTTTTTGTACGTATACGTTTATTTATTGTAAACTTTAACCTGTGATTCCTTAAAAATAATTGATTAACGGTCTTGTATAATAGTTTGTAACCTACATAGTGTTCTAATGAACTGAGGGGATTTTGCAGGAATAGTATAATTTTTCTTAAATAAAGTAGGAACATTTATTGGTTTTAGTTAATTTTTATTTGGTTGAAAGGAAATTTTCTAATATTGTAAACTTTAAATGTTATTCTTGAGATAGGTTAACATTATAAAATGATAATGCGATAAAATAAAATAATTATCAATGTAATTTATATTTGAATGAAAAGAAATGAAGTTAACCCCGAATTAATTTAAAATAACATCAGTTAGGATGAGTATTAATAAAACTAATGCATAATGAAAGAATACCTTACTAAATAAGGATTAAAAGTTGACTAAGATGAAACCTGAATTTCTATGTCATAAAATATGCAAGACATGTGGTAATTAAATAAGCTATAAATTTGTTTCATCTAAAGACAACTTGCAATGTTGAAACATTACTGAACATATTAACATTCTTCACAGGTTTACATTTTGTGTACTGAGTAGCCTACTAAGAAAAATAGTAAAGAAAAAAATAAATACAACGCACGCAAATTAATTAAAGTGTAACCTAGTTATGACAATATTTATGTTCGCTTTGGGATTAATCGGTCAATCACCTGGTAGAAAAATTGTATTGAATGTTATCGCATTGTAAAATCTGTTGCAAAATAAACTTTGTATGGTGACCAATTATGGTAAAATGAGTAGTTCCATAGAATTGTTTGTCAAAAAAAAAGTTACAAAGCTTTCGTTCAAAAGTACTCATGATGATATTCAGAACCCTCATACGTAGGGGTCTATCAAATATAACTTTACGGATTTACATTTTCATTACGTGAATGATGTATTTCTGAAGCTTAAGAATCGTCGTTTTATGAATAAACTAGTAGAATAAAAATCCATTTGTACGTGATTTAGATACTATACCGAATTTACCAAATGACTCACAAAGCTTCCGTAGAAGATGGAACTGAAGACTTAATGCTGACGGATGACAGGATGATTTCAGAGTCAATCCTTAATAAAATAAAATATATCTCCATGAACTATTATCAGTTTCAAAACTATAAAGACTCAAGTTTGAAAGCAAGTTGTCGATAAACGGCTAATTTAGCGTGTTTAAATTTACGTTGGTTAGACGAAGGCCAAATTTTTGAAACGGGTTTAAGTCAAGTTATTGAGGTTTGAACAAAAAAGTGCTCGTTTTTTTACCCTAATTTCCCGAAGCCCTAATTTGAAGTCGTGTAAAATCAGAACGGGTTGTCAGATTCTCGCCTAATTTCAGGAGAATGTATATGTATAACAATTCTTTCTGAAGGACTCTGCAAAATCCCAAATTCAAAACTTAATTTTTCAAGAAGCTGTCGTTAATTTTTCAAAGTAACTTTTACTTTCAAACCCATAATCAGAACAACTTGCAAATTATATCGTTATTTTTGTCATTTGATCTGAACTAAAATTGTGAATATTATTGAAATAAAAATTTTATGGTAGACGTTACAGGAATTTAAAAAAAAATGTATGTAGATGTATGTAGATTTATTTATTTAAAAACTTAAAACGGAGCGGGCGAAAATACTCGTTCTACGGATGAGGGAAGGTTCAAACGTCACACAACGTTGCCAAACTTCATGCCTAGTTCCAACAAGTCTATTTCACTGAATACGATTATTTTAGTTATTATTAAGTTAATATTATTACTTAAGTTGGAAATATTTTTTGAATATAAAACTGCGAATAGTTCAGCAAATTATAATATAAGAGGATTTCCAGATTAAGGGGAGACTGTACTTTGTACCCCGCCAATGTTAAATTTGCTATTTTTAGGTACATTTTTCATAGAATTGGTGAAAGTTACCTTTACACGTTTTTAGTTGTAGGGTGGTTTTAGCTACTGATTTTTTTCAATTTAAACTGATGGACCATACAATTTTTAAAAGAATAACGAATAACATAAAATCTTTACAATTTTTTCTACGTTTTTTGCATAGATATTACTTATTTTTTAAGCACCTGAGGAAGTAAAAACAATGTCGGTGAATGTGCATGTACATGATAATTAACTGGTAAAAAATTCAGCCAAGTAGGTCAAATGGTTTCAGAGAAAAACGTACCTAAGTGTTATAAATCTAAATTTACGGGAAAGACACAAATGAAAAACAAAATTTACACAAACAAATTTAATTTCCCATCAACAGTTGGTTAGAAAGCTGTACCAACAGCGGAGAATATTAAAAATACCTAGTGAAGCAAATATTAAAAAAAAAAAAAAAATTCTTCTTGCACTAAAAAACGAGCAATATAAAATTATGAAAAATATTTGTTCTTGGTGACATGTTAATTTTTTAGGATAAACCTGATAAAAACTTAAATTTTTTTCATTAATATAATTTTTTGTTGTAATTTAATGTTTTTGTGGTAGGTCTAGGTCTAAACTATTGTAAAACATAAAATCAAAATTTTCAGTAAAAACCATCATACAGTATCCCCTTTTAAAGATTTACAATAATTATAATAAAAATTACCATAGAAACTTAAAGTTAGAAGAAAAAATTGTACAATAAAAAGAAAGTTCAATAAAAAAATAAATAAATGTAATTCATCGTAAAGTTATATGAAATTTAAATACATAACGATGACAAATAATAAAAGGCCATAAGTTTTAAAAATTTAAATATTTATAATCAATCGTACAAGCGGTAAAAATGTTAATAATAATAACAACAGGAGAATAGTTTCACTTTAAGTAGTCAGTCAATTTATAATATAGTGTTGTTTATTATATAATATATGACGTAATTTTTTATAAGTATTATTATACTACAAACAAGTAATGGTAAAGGTTATACACGTTGTAACATGCCTTATAGTAGTTGAATGTAGAAAGTAACTCCAATAGACTTGTAATAAATTCCAAAGTATTTACTTTAAGCATAAATATTGTATACTTAATTTAATAAGTGCATTAACTAAATATTAAGCGTAACAATTATAAAGAAAACGAATAAATAATGTAATATTTAAATTTAATTAATACAGATATATATTTCAATGTAATTGCAGGATTTTAATGCATTGGAATGCAGGAGGAATGTGAGTTATAACCTTGATTTAATATTTATTATAGGTTTATTACCTTTCTATCAATAACCGCATCTGAATTAGTTATTTATCCTTTGATTATAAATTATACTTAATTTTTTTATTAACAGTTTTAAATTCATATACATGATTGTTAAATAGGTTTTAGAAAAAACTTGAATTTTAAATCGACACAATACAGAGGTATTTATTGTGTTGTTTAGGTCATCAGCTGAAAGATTGGTTTGAACCTCTAAAACAGTGATTCTCAACCTGGGGGTCGCGACCCCCATGGGGGTCGTGGTGATATTATAGGGGGTCGCCAAACAATAATGAAATCATTTAATCATTTTATAGGAAAATATCTGGTGTGAAACACTCACACAACTTTCTCTTGTCAATGCAAATAATTAACAATATAACCTAAAATTAGTAATAAAACATTAAGAATAAACAAAAAACTAACCGCAATAAACATAACCTAATTTTAATCATGAGTGAAAGACCAAAATTAAAATCACCTTCAGTTTGGCTTAAAAATACGGAAAATCACTCTTTAACGCTACACTAGGCTCTGTAGAGAAAAATTCTCTAAATAAAAGTTGTAGATCTTTTAATTTCCTATAAATTTTATTATACACTTTTATGTAAAATGCATACTAAGGCTGAAATCTTAAAAAAATCGATTTTTTTTACAGTATCTCGTGAGAAAAAACCGAAAATCGCTAATTACCGCTAAACTAAGAGTTATTTTTAAAAAAATGTTTAAATAAAAGGTTCTAGGTTTTTAAATTTTTTACAACTTTTATTATAAGCCGCATTCTTAAAAATAAACAATTTTTTTACGTGCAAACAGCCTCTCTAAGAATTTCAGCAGACATGACGCCTATTCTATCTTGTGAAGTATAAAAATTTTAGTAAATGAGTCGATTTTTTAAAAAATCGTAGGACCCGTTTTTGAAAAAAAATTGCAAAATAGTGAAAAATGACATGAATAAACTACTACTTCCGGTTGACCGTTTTTGATGAAAATGTTCGTGTCGGGTCAGATAGTAGTATCTAACTTAAGTTTCAAGTTATATTCAAATATCAAATAGGCAAGAGAAAGTAAAAATAATTAAATATCAACTTACTTATAAAAATTTTACATACAATAATTTTTTACACTTACTTGTAAAGAAAAGAAATTAAACAATAAATTATTAATGTGATGGTTGCATTTTTTTTTCATTGAAAATTTTCTTCATACGTGAATATTCGTTAGAAATATATAAAAGTAAATTGTTCTCGAAAGATAACATACAATATTTCTACAGAATTTTAGGATCTTCATAAAGTTTTAAGTTTGTTTTACTTAGTACACCCATAATTATTGAGTCATAAGAAATATCTAAAATAAAGAACAATGATAATTAATTCTACAAAAGTAATAAAGAAATTAACAATAATTTCCTTAACAGATTAGAAGAGTAGGCCTATACATTTTTACTTTCTCTTGCCTATATGAATATATAGAAAGGAAAGTATTGTTTTTATGTCGATTTTTCGAAATAGAGTTTTCACCAGATCTACACGTTTTCGGACCCCCTGAATCCAAAAAACATGTTTTTAGCGATTGGTCTGTGCGCGCGCGCGTGTGTGTGTGTGTGTGTGTGTGCGCGTGCGCGCGCGCGCGCGTATACAGAATATTTCAAGAACGGAACATTGTACGAACTTGAAACTTGAAACTGAAGTTACATACTACTACCGGACCCGACACGAACATTTTCATGAAAATCGGTCAACCGGAAGTAGTAGTTTATTCGTGTAATTTTTCACTCTTTTGCGATATTCTCAAAAACTGATCTTACGATTTTTGTAAAATCACCTGGTTTAATAAATTTTTTATGCTCTACAAGATAGGGTGGGCGCTATGTTTGCTGAAATTCTTGGTGAGGCTGTTTTCACGTAAAATAAATTGTTTTTTTTTAAGATTACGGCTTTAATATGCATTTTAGCGCAAAAAATTATATAATAAAAGATGTAGAAAATTAAAAATTGTACAACTTTTATTTGAAACATCTTTTTGTATAACGCTTAGTTTAGCGGTAATTAGCGATTTTCTGTTATTTTCTCACGTGTGAAAATCGATTTTTTTAAAGATTTCGGCCTTAGTATGCATTTTACGACAAAAGTGTATATAATAAAATTTATAGAAAATTTAGCGATCTACAACTTTTATTTAGAGTATATTTCTCTACAGAGCCTAGTTTAGCGTGAAAGAGTGATTTTCCGTATTTTTAAGCCAAACTGAGTTTGATTTTCATTTTACGTCTTGCACTCATGATTAAAATTAGGTTATGTTGATGATTAGTGAAATTAGGTTATGATAATGAGGTTATTTTTTTGATTATTTCTAATGTTTTATTACTGATGTTAGGTTTATTGTTAATTATTTGAATTGGCAAGAGAAAATTGTGTGAGTGTTTCACACCAGATTTTTTTGTAGTGTACGTAGAGCCTATGTAGTATAAAAGTAACACATATTGCAAACCTTTTATTCTGGTTTATATTAAGTAGTTTATTGAAGCATAAAATTGTATTATACGGAGAAATAATTGAAAATGATTATGTTAAGACAGCTGGCTTTTATATATAAAAATGCAGGGTTAACAATTTATAAAGATCAAAAAGAGAAAGATAAAATGATTTTGACAAAGGAGATATGTTATTTATTTTAACGATAATAGAACGTGTTTTTTTTTATTTTGGAGTATGACGTAAGATTTAAGGAGCGTTAATACTGGTTAAAAAGAGTTAACTGGCCAAAGCAAGCTGCTGTACAAGAACTCTAACAAACGGTTGGTTATTTGAACTAGTAAATAACATAAGATCAGCCGGTTATTGGTACTGGTTCAATTCTATACCGATAAAACGTAGAAACCTACCTACTATGTACTATGGAACTATCTATTCAGTTTCAACACACTAGACGCAGTTATGAAATGCACTGCTACCAAACTATGACCATACCGACGCAGTACTGTGTACTGTATAACGTAATACAGGCACAACAACGTTAAGCACTTTAAAAAACTCAATAATGTCTCTGTGTACAAGAACTGTAGTACAATACAAATAGGCAAAGATCTGCTCTGAATTTTAACTACTATTTGTGGTTTCACTCGGTTATTCTTCAATAGTAAAATGAGATTAAAGAAAGCGTTTGCGAGAGAGATTTAAAACAAATTTAAATAGGAACTTAGAAAATTTTTAATACATTTTTTATAAAAAATGATAAAAAGATAAACGAGGTAAATAATTTTATTGCCTTCTAAACTAGGTGAGAGGTACAATTTCAGTATGCTAGGAGTTTTTAAAGAAACTATTTCCTTACTCCAAGTAAAATTCATATTTTATTCACCATCAAGTTCGTTGGTATAGTGGTCAGCGTAACTGGCTTCTATACCGGTTGTCCCTGGTTCAAGATACTATCAGATACCTTTAATATACACTAAAAAGTACCGTAGTAGTTGCAGTTGTAGAAAATAAAGAAGTACTGGCTTGATTTACCCTTGAACATAGGAAACCGTTGTTGACTAGATTTATTTTGCAACACGAAGTGAATAGGGCTATAAGTAAATTAAAATTTTTAAGCTGTTAGTGAAGTGAAGTAACTATGATTTGTTATTTTCATGTTTTTTTAATCCCTGTAATATGAACGTAGCAATCTGTTCAATTTAAGGACAAAGAATCTATGTATGACAAAGAATGGATGTATGGTGTGTAAATGAGGT
Source organism: Catonia carolina (assembly GCA_035578175.1). Lineage (NCBI taxonomy): Eukaryota > Metazoa > Arthropoda > Insecta > Hemiptera > Achilidae > Catonia > Catonia carolina. The sequence goes on along the minus strand of JAQMRL010000010.1, from coordinate 25,958,240 downwards.
GTAGTCTTGTACGAATTCAAGATGACCATACTTTAGAGAGTATGGTTAATTGAATTCCAATCACCAAATTGCATCGGCAATTACACTATCTAGTATTCAAATCTGTATAAAAGTAACATTTACTAGGATTTTTTTACTTTCGTCTACGATGAGCTATTAGCTGTATAAGCCTGTCGGCTGTATAACGTGCATAACAGTCGGATGTAAAACAGAAAAGTACAATAAAAACACAATCACAAGTCCGGGTCTAGAAAGAAATTCCTTAACTTCTGGTAAGTGTCACTTTATCAATAATATTTTCATTGTTAAATTTTCCAGCTATCAAATTAAGTTAAATTAATAAAATTAAGTTAAATTTTCCAGTTCTCAAAGCACGAGAAAAAACCAGTACTGGGAAATATTTTCAAAGTTCTGGAATGAGCAGGTAAATTTTAATTCATTTCTATACACTTAAAAACAGTGCAAAGTTAAATTCATTGAATTCCTGGCGAAGTTAAAGAACCTTGGTTGAACTTCTAATTTAGTATCTAGATGTAACCTAAATGTACGAAAAAGTCAAAGTATTCCAAATCAAAATAATAACGGTATACCTTAAAGGAATTTCCTAACGCAATAAACAATTAAGAAAAATAATTACATAGAGTAGACTATTCCTTAAAAAAACATGTTTTAATAAAATACTTAATTTGTGTACTTTTCTGAACAGTATGTCTCAGGTTTTATAATAATTTACGGTAAAAATATCACAGTTTCTAAGTTAATAGACCAGGTAGCTACTACTTGCTGATAGTAAAGTTAATACGACCTTCAGTACTTTAATATGAATAGAGAAACATACCAGGTTACAAACAATACAATATTTGTAAAATTTCCTTAACTAAAATTAGAAAATATAGATATAAGCTGCATCTAAAGAATTTATGAAACGTGATAATTTTGTTATGAAATAATTACATACAGCACGACAAAAAATATAAACTGTATGTTAATTGATAAGCAAAAGGCATTTCGTTGTTAAATGTTAGACATCAGTATCATAAAAAAGTCATGAAATGTCAAGATTTTAATATTTCACGTTGCATTGTTAATATCTGCATCATTATACTTATGCCTACATCAATTTGATTGGAATTTAACTAAAAGAAACAACGGGAAAATCACATGCGGATGAATTAGTTATAAGGTTAATTAATAATAAAATATACAAGAATTTTAATATTATTTTAAAATAAGAAAATTTAAATAATTTCAAATTGCAGTATACTTCAACATAATGCTGATTGTTAACATACAAAATACATAAAATTCAATCACGACAACGTGACTTAATCACACCTACATTATCTAAACATTCCAAAATTAACGATTAAATTAAATCGTGCAATTTGTTGTAAATTTAAATGTCAAATATTTGATAAATTATTTTAAAATATTCTATCGTAAATTTATTTGATTTGTCAAAACCTTTTATAGTAAGGTATAATATGTGTCAGTGTGTTGAATAGTGTATGTATGTTTAGAAAATAATGTTGACGAGATTAACTGAAAGCATTGGATTTCAAGAAATCAATAATTTTATCCCGATATTGTGTTTTATTATGTACTCGTATGCATGGTGAAATGCGTTGTTTTATTTTTATGTAGCTGCTGATATGTGTTGGGTATATGATAACGATCAGTAGTTACTCTGAACTTATAATAATCCGTATGTAAAGAGATTCATGTTTTACTTACACGGTGGCGTAGATTTTGTAATCATATTATAATTATAGATTTTCTGCAGTTGATTATAAAGGGAAAAATGTCTTGCTTACACGGTGGTATGATTTAGTAAATATTATTCGGATAGATTTGCTGCAGGTGATTATAAAGAGAAAAAAGTAGGTTCAGAAATGAGGATATACGGTGAGAATTAGATGTTAGTTCTCTTTAGGAGATAGTTATGGAGTACCGCTGGAAATGGATCAACCATCTTGAAAGAATCCACGTAGGATTTCTAGAATGACCAAAAGTTACAAACAAATTGGAAGGCGTTATCCGAGGCGACCAGTGGTTAGGTAGCTGGAACAGGTCCTGGTATCTAATCCTTGAATGGTAGTTGAAAAAGAATAATTGCAGGAGAAAGCAGCGTAGGAAGACGAAGAATATTAAGGTTAAAAAACCAGCCAGACTAGTATCAAAAATTGAAAATTGCTGGTATAATCGCGAACCTCCGCTAGGAAAAGGCACCAAATCCGTTTGACGAGCCCTACTGGTACAGGTTTTCCTTCCCGATTGGTCAACTACACTACATTGATATTTCTTTTAACAGTCCTTTTGCATTTCCTTCAACATCTGGATAGGAGATAAGGAGATAATAGGAGATAAGGAGTTAATACAAATACAAAAAAAAATATTATTTTTACCGACCAAAACATTAACTCCCATTAACTGACAATGAATCAGATTCTGTTCTCGTGTTTCTCGTATTTAGTCACTTTTTGATTAACTTATAGTGCGGCATCAACGTAAATATTGTATTTATAATAATATTACAGCATAATCCTACTGACATGTTTCAGTGGATCCACTATTATCAAAATATAGAAATTGAACCTAAACTTATTATTTAAATTTAAAATTTTTATATAAGTGACTTATGATAACGTCTCCTGAAGATTTTAATAAATTTTAATTAAAGTTTAGTATAAATTTATTTGTGTACTCTGGAAAACGAATAAACTATGACAATTTTATGAAGGAAAACATTTAAATCACCATACAAATTAATATAAAATTTGTTGTGTTGATAAAATAATATTGTAAATTATCAGAAAATTTAATAAACTAGTTAGACACAAAATATACATAATTCATAATATTATATATTAAAATAGTGCAATAGAAAAAAACAAAAGATATAAATAATTGGTAACGGTGATTAAATTAATCGAAGAAAATCCCACATGTATAATAATATTAACTACAGTAATAAAATTTGTAAACTGAAATGCATCAGCTAGTTTTTCAAGGTAACAATCATTATTAAATATTATTTACCACATAAATAAACATACCTTTTAGAATACACAATGTTACTTAATAATGTTATTGTATTATTGATGTTTACAAGAATGTTAACAGTTGATTTTAAACAGGTAATATTATTATAAATTCAATAACTAATTAAACAATATATTATTATAGTAAATAATAATGATATTTACTTATTGTATTGAGGTTTATATGTTACTAAAGTGTTTTCATTCTGTTCTCACGACTGTGTCCTTGATAGTAATAAGTAACAGCAAAATATGTCACAATTTATTTTTGAAAACAAGAACTGCAAGTTGTTCCATAAAACATATTATTCTGGTCATTACAAGTAAGGTTAATTAAATCCGATTTTTTACTTTCTCTTGCCTATATGAATATATAGGAAGGAAAGTATTGTTTTCATGTCGATTTTTCAAAATCGAGTTTTCACCGGATCTACACGTTTTCAGACCCCCTGAACCCAAAAAACATGTTTTTAGCGATTGGTCTGTGTGTGTGTCTGTGTGTGTGTGAACAGAATATATCAAGAACGGAACATTGTACGAACTTGAAACTTGAAACTTAAGTTACATACCACTACCGGACCCGACACGAACATTTTCATCATAATCGGTGAACCGGAAGTAGTAGTTTATTCGTGTAATTTTTCACTTTTTTCGATTTTCTCAAAAACTAGTCCTACGATTTTTTTAAAAATCGCCTGGTTTACTCAATTTTTTATTTTCTACAAGATAGGGTAGGCGTCATGTTTGCTGAAATTCTGGGTGAGGCTGTTTTTACGTAAAAACATAGTTTTTTAAGATTACGGCTTTAATGTGCAATTTAGCGCAAAAATTTATATAATAAATGTTATAGAGAATTTAAAATTCTACAACTTTTATTTCAAACATTTTTTTGTATAACGCTTAGTTTAGCAGTAATTAGCGATTTTCTGATTTTTTTTCTCACGTAAACGTGTGAAAAATCTATTTTTTAAAGATTTCGGGCTTAGAATGCATTTTACGACAAAAGTGTATATAATAAATTTTATAGGAAATAAAAAGATCTACAACTTTTATTTAAAACGTTTTTCACTACAGAGCCTAGTTTAGCGTGAAAGAGTAATTTTCTGTAGGCCTATTTTTAAGCCAAACTGAGTTCGATTTTCATTTTGCGTCTTTCACTCATGATTAAAATAAGGTTATGTTTTTGAGGTTAGTTTTTTGTTTATTTCTAATGTTTTATTACTAATGTTAGGTTTATTGTTAATTATTTGCACTGGCAAGAGAAAGTTGTGTGAGTGTTTCACACCAGATTATTAATGTACTATAACTTAATAGGCTTATGATAATACTGTTAAATCTGTAACGATTTTTATTATTACAAATTGCAACATTCAATTGTATGTTTTTCCCACAACGGGAAGTTATTTTAGCTAAGAGTTATGGGGAGTCGGAACTGTTATCTTAGCCCATCTTAATGTTTAACCCGTTTTTTCCGTTATCTATGGTCAGATAATCTTCAAATTTTCACCAGTTATTCATTGATATGTTCCTGACAGATAGACGGAGTCATTTTAAAATATATATATTATTAATTTTTTCATAAATTTGTCCGTGAATGCTTACTCCAAAAACTGAAATTTCAGAGAAAAATGTATATTTATTTATAAATTAAAATAACATCAAATGCCCTCGTCTGTTGATGTAAATACATGTAAGGAATATGCCATTAAAATTAAGAGGAAACAGCTTTAGTGGTTCTTTAGAAAACAGGTCTTTTGAATGAAAAACACAGTTTTTGAGAAATGGTGATTAAAATTTATAAACGCATTTCTATATAAAATCGTACTTAGTGCATTTCTGCTCCATACGAGTAGGAATGCACTAAGTAATTTATGCAACATAAATTGCATAACCTAAACCTTAAAAACAAATGTGCCTTCTAGATTGAAAGAGAAATACTAAAAAAATTCGTAAAACTTAGTGACAAAATAACTAAAAATCATGTACACAGTATGACTTGTTTACGAAAACAGGAAAATTTTCACATGGCATGTGTTTTTATAAAAACAAAAAAAATATTTCTTATTGTCGTAGAAACGTGATTTTGGTACCATTGGAAAGCGCTAATTTCAAACTCAAACTGTATAACAGTTTTTTTTAAATTCCTAATATGTGTAGGCCTACGTTGCAATCTGTTCAATTCTGAACAATAAGCAACCCCATGATACAATGAGATGAGGATGATATGTATGACGTGTAAATGAGGTATAGTCTTGTACAGACTCAGGTCGACCATTCCTGAGAGAGTATGGTTAATTGAACCCCAATCATCAAAGTACACCTGTAACCACTGTCTAGCATTAAAATCCGTATAAAAGTAACTACCTTTACTAGGATTTGAACCAGGGAACTTCGTCTCCGAAAATCAGCTGTTAAACAGCTGAATTTGGCGATGACTTTACCTCTAGACCAAATCGGTGGGTTATAACACAGTTAAAACTTGAAAATCGATACTTTTTTATTTTTTCGAGTCCGACTCCCTTTAATACTAGAAAAGTACGTGGCTCAAAATTTATTTACAGTCTAAATAATCTTGAAATAAGCTTAATTAAACCCAAAAAGTTTTTATATTCTATAACTTAATAGGCTTGAGATCTATAATAGGCTTGTTACATCTATGTGAAAAGAGAAATATAAAAAAATAACTCCCACTAGAGATACCTTCAAATAATACTTCCCTTAATCTGTAAAGTTTGATATTATTACAAACTGCAATATTCAAATTCTACGTTTTTCGCACATCGGGAAGTTAATTGTAACAGTCAATACTAGAAAAATGCGTGGTTCAAAATTTATTTAAAATCTAGATGATCTTGATTGTAACTAACCAAACATAAACCCAGCCCAAATACATAAAAAATATACATTACGGTTAATAGATTTTGTATAATCAAATCCAATCTTGTAGAAAAAAATGTGTGTTATAAATGTTAATAACCCTCCTCTAAAAAATCTATTATCGTCAAGGGTTGTTAAAAAAAATTTATATACACATCTCTGTTTTTTAAAAAATACAAACATAAACAACCTATCATTTTCTAGGCTGATTATTAAACAAAACAATTTTAAAAAATTAGCTTATTACAATATTTAGTAATGTGTAAAAATGTAAATGTAGTAAAACTAAAATTTGGATGGAATAACTTCTTGACTACTGTGTGTGATATGGTATAAACTTATATATTAAAATTTAAATCCTTGTAAGGAATTAAAATGGGATTACTTTAATCTGGAATAAATTTCAATAATCATGACAAAAAACTTTGATTCATATTGTAAAAATACAAAACGTTAGTGATATTTTTATTCGAGTAAAAATTTAGATACAAAACAAATTCAGTTACTGTTTATAATTACAAAATTAGAGAAGTAAGTGTACATATATTATTGTAACTTAATAGGTTTTTAAAGTTATGACTTAATCAAGTAACCAATTTTGTTACTTTCACAAAATTTAGTATACAAAAAACTTATAACTCTATTGATTATCAACCTTCGAAATATATTAATTAATAAATAAACAAACTATTAATAAATGTAATTAAATGCAAATTAATCGAAGGACAACGAATACGGCCTTATCAAAATATAATAAAAAGATACATAAATGGATTCCAGTTTACAAACGTGTGGGTACATATATGTATTTTAAAGTATATACAATTTGGTATGTTTGGTTTGTTTAAAAATATCACTAGCATTGCAAAATAACTTCTGTTAAAAACGTATTCCATGTAACATATTATAGGTACCTGGTGTTTATAAATGAATAGCGGGGTTTTAACGCTAGTGCCTCCACTACCAGCTGACCTTCCCGAATTAAGAATCAGGATTGAAGCAGCTGTTGCAACAATTACTCGAGAGACACTAAAAAAACGTTTGAAAAGAACTCGCATATCGTCTTGACGTGTGTCGTGTGACGAATGGTGCGCACATTGAACACTTGTAGGCATTTCTATAAAACTGTTTGAGTTGCTCTTTCGTTTGATGTACTTATCATTTATAACTGTAAGCATAATGTATTAAAAATTATAGAGCGTTAAAACACCGCTTTTCATATTCTATAAACACCCGGTATATTAGTAATACTTATTTGACTTACGGCATCAAGAAATATGAAACCAGTTACAGGAATCTATTATCTTGGGAATCTTAGGAATACACTATTACAATAGGAAAAAATTATCTTAATATTTTAAAATGCAAATTAAAGATTAAAATTTTAAAAATAGCATTTTTTGATTCGCAAAAATTTTAATTATATATTTTCATTGAATTAAATTAAATTCATGTATCAATTACTTTATCTGATGTTATCATAACCGGATTATTTTAAAATGAAGGTTACAAGGAAAAACCTTGCAAGTGAATTTTTTAACTTGTAATTTTTTTTAAAGACAAAGTGGGCGTCTTCTATTGAAATATTTCATGAATTTAAGTGTTGACAGAACTTTTTAAGGAAGTTATCATTAATAAGTTTTAATAAAAGATCTCGACAAGTATTACTGTTCAAACTTAATTGTATGTGATGACTTGGTAAAAAAATCGTAATAGTTGACTAAATAAAAGTACAATAAATATTTACAGTTGTTATACTTTGCCTTGAGCAAGTTACTATATTATAACTTACAGAAGATTGATAGAAATACATTAATAATTCTGCATACAAAATGAATAAACCTTCGTAAAGTTTATCATTCAAAAGAAACATTATTAGGTATCAGACCATTTTATAATATTAAAGTTTTAAAAGTAATAATACAGTACATGTATTTTACACAAGAGACACTTATACATATATCTATGTTTTTAGAAAGAAAGTTAGGGCTTAATGTTTTTGTGTTCAAAATATGTCAGATATTCGAATTTTAAAATAAGGACAAGTGTTTGAACCTGCCTTTTACAGACAGGTGGAGTGTCAAATTGTTTACACTCAATCTGTTCATTGCAGGGCTAAAATAAATAGTTCTGTTTCTTATCACAAGGTCAGCCAATTAAATGACTGAATCATTTAAGAACAGAAGAGGCAGAGGTGTAAAAGACACTAATCAGAGTTATCTCCTCTGAAAGTAATGAATTTCATTTTACAGCCAGACCCTGTGATGAATGAAGTGAAGGTGTCATTTGCAGAGTGGAAAATATGTGCTTTTCAGAGGGCCCGGCATGCTGATAAGCATAGTTTTTCACTCAGTGAGGAAGGCAATGGTAAACCACCTCATTCCTCGTTTTACTTAGTAAAACCTCTAAAGGTTCAAACCAGCTTTTCGGCTGATGACCTAAACAACGACAACAAATATAAATACAGTACATTGTATTTTACACCATAGAAACTTATAAGTTTGTACTCATTATTTGAAGTACCTAAATATAATCAGTTTTTAAATAAAACTACCACTGTTTAACGGTTCTTTAAAGTAAAATAAAATAATCTAAAATTTTGTTTAATATTTCCCGTACTACTTAAAACAATAATTTCATTCGGATAATGCTAAGTCAGTTACCTTGTACAAGATCTATATGACATCTATTCTATGCCTTCATTATCTTCCCACATATATCATAGTCATAAAAGTTAATCCTGAAGCTTTTTCTTAAATAAATTAATATTCATTTTTTTGTTTACATGCAATTTTATCAAGAAACAATAGTCACAATTTTTTCGTTGGTAGTTAAGTGAAAGTTATTTTATTAATTTAATTAAGTGTACAGACGTATATTTTATAACAAACTAAAATTTATTTCAATTAAAATTTTTTTAATAAATCAATATAATAAATAATTCTCTAATACTTAACATATTTTTTTAATTTTTCATAAGATCTCTTATACTTTTCTTTTTATTTTCTTGGAAAGTTTTTTTTTGAATCAGGCCTAAGTAATTTACTGTTTTAAACTAAAATAATTTTGACAGGTGAAAGACTCGGTGAAGAGCATTTCATTTAAAATGGTTCTGAAATAAATTACAAGTACCTTTCATTAAATTTCTCTTTTGCTTTCTTTTATTTTTCAATAGTCTTTTTCCATCTTATTCTGTTTTACTTAATACGTATTAGTTTGATTTTGTTATCTGTTCTATTAAGATAAAATCCTACAATAGAATTTAAAAAATATAAATTTTAATTTGATAGTTTTGTTTTTATTACTAAATTTTTATTTTTAATCAATGTATTTTTAAGATACTAATAATTAATAAAAAGAAATTTAACGTTTCACATTATTTTTATAATATTTTGTAACCTTAGCATTGCCACTTTAATTCAGTTTAATTTCTATCTATGGTTTCAATTTAACATAATTTAGTTAATTGTGAAATCATATATTGTTTTAATTAAAAATAATTACTGTAGAAAATATCTAAATCTAACTTACGATCATATAAACAAAGAGTGTGTATCATATTTCATATTATTCATAAAAGAAGGTAAGAGATCTTTTCAATTAAGGAAAACTTATAGTTATAAAATTAATTTAACACAACACTCCCTTCGTGTAAGTAACTCAAATATTCTGCGAGACAATAAAGTAACGTACGTAGACCTATGGCTAGTGGAAAAGTCAAACAAAACTTGAAATGGCTGGAACTGAATAAAATTATCTTGAAACTAGCAAACCCCGCTCACTTCGCTTCACAGCAGCTAATGTAGGTCTCATTAAATTATTTTAAAACCTCTCTATATAAAATATTTGTGGTTTTGTTGCCCTGTGCCAGCAAAATAAATTGTTTTTCTGCACTTACAGCTGGTTGATGAGCGTACTTTTTCATTCAGTGAGGAAGGTAGGGTAAACCACCTCACTCCACGTTTTACTGAGTAAAACCTCTACAGGTTCAAACCAGCTTTTCGGCTGATGACCTAAACAACGACAAACTTTATGTCTAGAAAGTCCGACATAAAGTTGTCCATGAGTGAAGGAACTCTTGTCTCAAATCGATGCCCACCGTTTTAAATGTTTGTCCCTGCGATTTAACAGAATTGAATAGAATGCATAGAAAAACCGATGGAAAAGAAAGAGACAGTTGATATATGGCTGAGATAAGAAACAGTAATACGTGGGTCGGTACGCAGAGTAATTGGAAATATATGACTCATTCACTACCTGTCGAATGAAAACAAATATTTGAAATACAGTACAAAAATAAAAATTTTGAATATTTTCGAATTTTTAATCACGTTTCTCTATGAAATATAAAAGTTGAATCGTGCTTCTAGCCCAAAAATACACCATCCAGAGGACTTAGAAAACATAAAATGCACCCGATAAACTAAAACATGCGACATCATCACAGTTTAAGTTGCTTAACTCACTTAATTAAAGTTACTTGTGGTAAGTTACTTGTGAAAATAGCCTATATTGATCAGGAAGCTTTAAGCTATGCAACAATGAAAGATTTTTTAAAATCAGTTCAGTAGCTTCTGAGATTACCTCATACAAACAAACAAACAGCCGTTTCTTCTTTATTATATTAGTATAGATGTTATATCCTTTATAATTTTAAATTAATTTTGTAAACATGAAAATAAAATTTATAATTATATATTTAAAATCTTTACCTATGTTACAGAATCCATTTCAAAGATTTTAAGTTTTCAATCTAAATTCTTAAGAACAATTTGAAAGTGCCGCTTACTACATTTAAAATTAAACTAAGAAAAAAAAATTAATTGAGGTGCAACAATCGTTTTGTTCAATATTTCGTAGCCGACCAAAACCTCTTCCAAATTCTTCTTACAACAAAACCAAATTTTGAATACAACAACTAAGAAAAAAAGGAGAAAGATACAACAAATAAGTTGAATAGAATTATCTACTAAATTAGGAGTAACAAATAAATAAATAACTGCCTAAAATATTGTTATATTAAATCGAATATTTTACCTTTTCAAAAATTATCACACTATTTTTTTATATTCCTTATTCTATATAATGGTTGTGTATTGCTCGTAAAAATCTAAGTTTTAAAAGAAAAAACATTAAAAAACTTGGAATATTATTTTTCCACTAAAAACAACCAAAGGAACGTTAAAAAAGTTCTAATAATAATAAATTAAAATATTAATTTACGAAAATATATTGTCCATTAAGTACGTTAATAGAAAAAAATCTATAAATTTACATTTAAGTAACCTCAATATAAAATAATAGTGAAAAAATGTGTAAAATGAAGTTATTTAATAGGTACAATAGCTAATTATTAAGTAAGTAATTATTCAACAGAATTTGTAAGGTAACAGTAAAATAAGAAATAATAATAATAATAATGAATAGGTAAAACTGGTATTTAGTTGGCTAGTGTATATAATAACATAAGATTAAGTAATAAATTAACATTTGTTACAACGACTAAACAGAACACGACTCGTTTTCACGGTTCGACGAAATACCACAAGTTATATAATGTTATTAATTTCGATATTCAGGAAGATTATACAAGTAGCTGTATGCTTTCTGTTATGATTTTACCGTACCATACTTGCTACTAATATTATAACCAAATTTTCTGTTTTATTTTTTTATTATTATTATTCAATGTTACGTCGAATAATATTTTAAAATAAAATAATTTTTACTTGTGTTGTATAAAGGGGAGACTACTTTGTATCACGCCAATGTTAAATTTGTTGTGTTTAGGTACATTTTTCATAAGATTGGTAAAAGATGGATAAATGAAACTTCACACACTTTTAGTTGTCGGGTTTCTCAACCTACTCACAGTTTTTCAATTTAATCTGCCAGCCCATACAATTAAAATCAAATTAACGAATAACATAAAATATTTATAAATTTCTTTATAAGGTGTTTGCATATTGGTTATTGTTGGAGCATCTGAAGAAATCATTAAAATGTCGGTATTTGTTCATGTACAAGATGAATAACTAGTGAAAAATTCAGCCAGCTAGGTTTAATGGGTTCAGAGAAAAATGTACCTAAATTTTAAAATCTAAATTTATGGGAACAGCGAAAAAACAAAACGGAACAAATAAAAAAGAAAATGTACACAAACAAGTAAATTTACTATCAACAGTTGGTTAGAAAGCTGTACCAACAGCTGAGAATATCAAAAACATTAACGTAGATATTTAAAAAAAACTAAAATTCCCTTTGCTCTTAAACGATTCAGTATAAAATTACGAAAAATATTGGTTCTTGGTGAAATTATCATTTTTCTGGGTATGCCTGCTAAAAACTTAATTTTTCATTAAAATAATTTTTGACGTAATTTAATGTTTTTTTTTTGTAAATATAATTCTGAACTGAAGGAGCTGACAGAAGATGACTTCCAGCATTGTTTCTAACAATGGAAAATTCGTTTCTAACAATGGAAAATTCGCATGGAGCGTTGTAGGGGCAAAGAAGGAGTGTATATTGGGTGACAATAAGTGATTATGCATAAAATTAAAATAAAATTTTTTACAACGTCAGTCTCGTTATTTAATAGGGGACAAACTTTTCAAAACAAATTTTTACGTTTAATCACATGCAGTCTCTACCCTACGGAATTCTATTGTAAATCGAGACTTTAACGTAGATACAGTATAATATATCTTTAAAAATAGTATTTCTAAACTGATTAGTAAAAATAAATTTATTTGCATAACTGTCGTAATAATAAAAATAACAATTATTCGTTCTTAGCATTGTTACAGTAAGTTTCGCAACATATTTAAATTAAATAAAATTCAATGTAGATTACGAGGAAAGGGCGGGGCGTGTTACAATGCATTGTCCTTAGTATACAACATTTCGTCATCCCCGATAATCAACCCCTGGCATAATGTTACTCAGTGAAAAAGATTATTGACTATTTTATACATAGCTACGTTGATTTAATAACTGCAAATACCCTGAAGGTGTAATTACTCTATAAATATGGGGCAATAGAATAACCGATATTAAATTAGTCAACATTAATATTATTATGGTATTAGATAAATTAAATATAAGTAATCAAAAAAAGATTATTAACGGTTTAAAATTGCATTTAATACAAGTTTTAAGGTTAATAGTTGCTAGAGATTTAAACTTTATTTACTTTAATTAATGTTACAGTAGACTTGATAAATTTACAAATTACCCAAATTTTATTTCGTTATTAACGTATAAAATAATAATACTAATTTACTATACTTACATTTTATTCTAATTGGATTTATCTGTACTAAATATTTTACAGTAGTGTAAATTCCGTAGAAAATTATTTCACCATCTTATACCCTGTAGTTTTAATATGTATTTCGAGTATTGCATAAAGTTTTCTTTGAGAATTCTAATTTTTTATAATTTTGGATAAATAAATTAATATTGAGCAATGAAAATTTGTTATTTAATAAAAAAAATCCAAAATTTCGAAAGAAATAAGGAAGAGGATAATAAGATTCTATGGACATTTGGTAAGGATAAATACAGAAAGACTTAAAAAATAAGTTGGTACGCGTGTGAAATGTGGCAGAGCGTATTTGTGTGATTGATTTTATGGTTTTCCCTTTTATTTTTATTTTTTTCTCAGTTTTTAGTACCTTAATTATTATTTTATGAAGAATGTCAAGCTAAGTTATTTTCCTTTGTTTTTAATTTGCTTCAAGCCCCATCAACAGCTTGGTTATAAGCCACTACTTTTAGTTATAGAACAATGATTTTTAACTTTTAATAATTTCTAGAGCTTTGTCGGGAATCAAATACATGACCTTATACTTTATAGTTCAATACGCTGACCACTACGCCACCGAGATGGTTTGTATATAATTCTTATTGTCATAAAATATATAATTAATTGATTTACCTAAATATTTATACTCTTAAATTTTTGTTGAATAAATCAATCTACATTATTTATTTTATAAACGAAATTAATTAAGATACAAAAAGTTGGTACTTTAACAATGTTAATATGAAATATATAAAAAATGATATAATAAAAATTTATACTTTCGCTATGATAAACAGAAATTCATTTGAAAGTATGTTGACATTTAAATTCGAAGAAAGCTATTTAAAAATTTGAAAGTAAACATGTTTAATTATAGTAAATTGCATCAAATACAGTAATATTTAAATACATTAAAATGTATCTTAATAGAGGTTATTGCATATTATTACATTAACTACGTAACAAATATTTATTTAAAGTAAATAATTATGTAGTAAATAAATGAATATGACATAAAATTTTAAAATAAAAATTACTCAGTTTTATCCCTCTAAGTAAATTATTTTGTAATAGGCCTAAAGCTAAAGGCTTTTGCTTGTGGAACTTATCCTATTATGGAGTAAACAACCTTTTAAATGTCGGTAAATTACATAATATCACTGAATAATAATAAATCAGTACAAATATTTTTCATAGTTTAAGCTAAATAGGTCAATTCGTATTTTTATTTAAGTATTTATTCTGGGGTTACCAAGGAAGTGTACTTGATCCATTATTGTTTTCACTACCGTAGTAATCTAATCCATTTTTTTGTCTTTATTTAGAAAAAAACTACACCTATATTATACTACCAGCAGTATTTCTTATGTAAGTATACTTGATGACATAGTTGAAACAATTACAGTCCAGCCTTTCTTAGTTTGCTCCTACTGTAAACAAATAATGACGTCACTGAGCATGCGCATTATAGAAAAATGTGTTCACGCTGATTAAAAAGCAACAACAAATTACTTTCAAAAGTATTTAAAATACAAAATACTTTTAAAAGTATTTTTATAATTGAAATTGTTAGGCCTACATCATATCATGACTGATGTCTTAAGTACTTTCAGTACTTATAATTTAAAACATAGTTAACTTAATAGGAATACGACATCCATAAAGTTGTGGACCCTATCGTGCACCCTGTAGTAGCTGGCTTTGATTTGTTTACAGTAGGAGCAAACTAAGGACGGCTGAAGTTTAAGTAGTATTTGCTATGCATTTCTTATGGGAGTTTGGAACTACTATTCATTATAAAAACATTTAGCTATCGTACTGCCTTTGCAAACACAAGTAAATTGTGTATCTATACTTTATTTATTATGTTTATTTCGTGATTATTATTGTTGTACAATAATATTTTACCCATAACGGGCAGATGGAGTGTTAAATTAATTGCACTCGATCTGTTGGTTCCAGGGCTACGAAAAGTAGTCCTGTTTCATATCCTATAGTCAGCCAATTATGACTGAACTATTTAAGAGCATAAGAGGTAGAGGTGTAAAAGACACTAGTCAAATTTATCTCCTCTGAGAGTAATGGATTTCATTATACAATGAGAACCTGTGGTGAATGAAGTGCAGGTGTCATTTGCAGGATGGGAAGTAGATGCTTTTTGGAGCACCTGGCATGCTGATAAGCATAAACTAATTTCCCACTCAGTAAAGAAGGCATGGTAAACCACCTTACTCCTCGTTTTAATTAGTAAAGCCTCCATTTTGGTTTTTTGTTTTTTGTTTTTTTGGTTTAACGTCCGACTGTTCTGCAATTACTGCTAATGCAGACGGTGAAAGATGAAATGATTTTTTGTAACGTATGAAATTATGCCGTGCCTGAATGGGATTCGAACCCAAGACCGCATGATGAGAGGCGAGCACGTTACCAACTACGCCAATGCGGCCGGCAGCCTTTCAGTTGATGACCTGAACAACAACAGCTCCATTAGTAAGCCTTTCAAGTTTATTCTTAATAAAAATACGATAACAATTACAGTAATTAACAATTTAACAATTTAATAAGTTGACAAAGGTTGTGTGAACAGAACGTTTACAGAAAACAATTTAAAAAGAATAAATTAATAGAGACTAGACAGACTAGAAATCGAAGTAAACGTAAAGAAATAAGTTATAAATAAACTAGGTCGAATCCGTGATTAGTTTCAATAAATATGAAGACGATATGTCTATAGTCTTCACAAGGACGGGAATTAATAAGTGAGAAAGAAAATATAAAATAGATGAAGAAAAATGAAAAGATAAAATAATCTTCCGTGCTCTATTTCCCATGATGCTTTGTTGTTTCTTAAATGTGTATTAAACTTTCATTTCACATACTTTGATATTTTTTATTGAAAAATGCAATTTGATTATTAGGACGAAGCTATTACTTTCCACTTTAAGTCTGTGGCACAGTTTCACAGCCAATAATTTTTATGTATCAAGTAAAAATATTAATAAACTGAATTATTTAAATATTAATTTTGTTACATTCACTAAACCATAACGTTAAGCAATTAAAATTTTCACTTATTAATTGTTATAAAAGCAGAATTATTATATTAAAATATTTAATTAATTTAGAAATAGTTTCATTATTTTTTGAAGTATCCATTAACTTCTGTATTTTGTTATAACTAAAAGAAATTTTAGGACAAACAAGATGAAAATTCATAAATATTCATGCAGATTTTTAAACTCCTGTTATTACAAGAATTCCATTAGACTATTTGTGTAATGTATGACTTTACACCAATATCTCACAGTTGCAGTTAAATGTTTAGGAATTACTTGATAAATTCATGTGGAGATCTCAAATTTTAATGAAACAACGAGTATTAACAGAAAAAATACTTTTAAAGTTTAATTTTTTCAATTTATTTTATTTCTGACAGTGCAAAGACAACAAAAAACTTGGGCAAAATGAGTAAGTTAAAAAAATTAGCGTTAATGATATTTAGAGAAGAGCTCATTCCAGTGATAAAGCTACAGGGAATTGAAATTGTTAAATTTGTACTTGTAGTGTTGTGTTAATGTGTCAAGTCTCTATTACATCGGTATTCGTTTTTCGTGTGAGATTTCTGGTAAATCTGTAGTAGTATTTATAATGCGCATTAAGAAATTAAGAAATGTACAGTTTAATTAACTGACATTCTTTTCTCCCTTTATAAAAGAAATAAAGTCTTTAGATATAATGACTGCCAGAAATCGATCTGGAAATATGGTTTCCAAATTTACGGATTCTCTATACCAAGTAATTTACAGCTCGGTAACGCATTTCGAATTATAAAGCACTCCCCTTGGTACTTCAATAACCTGACTATTTGTATTAACGAACAAGTTAAATACGTACGCAAATTCAGTACAGTACAAAATTCTATCAACGTTTCAAAAAAAAAAAATAGCAAGACATAAATATCTAATAAAGGCAATTAGCTCGGTGAATTTACCGGAAAATTTTCAACGAAGACTAAAGCGAACATGGAATAGATTTATTACTTACTTATTTACTACTGAAAATTTGAATTGATAAAATATAAACATAAAACAGTAATCATAATCGTAAATACAGTTAAAAAATAAACAAAGAAGGTTGGTTGGTGATCGGCTTCCTCATGTAGGCCTATCTCATAATATTTGTATCATTATCTCTTCTGTTATTGTAAAATAAAGTTAGAAAAGTGTAATATTTCAATATAGCTGGTTCAAATTCGTGGCATAAATTATATAGTTTTAGTAATTTATTTCATTGCTAACCAATATAGAACTAAATATTCTTCAAAGACATCAGTCAAAAGCACTTAGAGCAATAACAAACGCACCTTTTTACGTAACCAATCATACCCTTCACAAAGACTTGTAAATACCAACGGTTCGAGACATTGTCAACGCAACATACAACTCATTACACACAAAGACAATTGACCACATAAATCAAAATGTCCAATCTCTTTCAACTAACCATCTCCCTGTTAACAGACGACTGAAACGAAGGTGGAATAGGGATCTTTTCCGACCACCATAAAAATAACAAAAAGAAACATTTCAATTTAACTTGTCATGCCTGTTTTTTTTTCATAAAAAAGAAAATCATCTCCAAAAAATCATCCATCATAGTTTATAAATCATTATCATTAAATAAGCACCACATTCCTTGAAAAATTTCACCCCGAAATCGGTCACTGGATCGATTCACATTCATGTCACATTCCTACCATTCCTCATTCATTACATCTCATTTACTAGTTGTGCTTAAAAAATTGTACAGTTGTAAATAAAAATTAAATTGAAGCTAAAAAAAACCAATAGAGACCGGTTAAAATCACGGCTGGGTTCTTGATTAATTTAATGTTATTTTATTTTAAAATTTTATAGTCGCGACTATAGCTATAAACACAAATAAAATGTTGTAAAATGATGAAAAAATTATAAATTATTTTTATAATTAATATAAAAAAAATATTTCACAGAATATGAAGTGACTTTTATTAAGTAAAAAAAAAACATATTTGCTAAAACATTTAGAAAGGGCAATAAAAATATAACTAGTCTAGTATATCGTGTTTTATTCTATATTTTTCTTCTGTATTAGTGTTGCCAAGTAACACAGTGTGAAAGTTTATATAGTTTAGAAAAGGTAATAAAACTATTACTTTACATCTACCACGTTCAAATAAACTACTGTTCTGTGCACTAAATATTGCTAAGAAAACTAAATTCAATAGAAACTTATAAATAGAGTCAGTTTAAAGTTTATTTTGGTGAAACTAGAAAAATATAACAACATTACATGATGTTAACCATTTCGTTACTTGAATTAGTGTAACAATGTCCATTAAATCTTTTTAGATTTACGCGTAGGTTTTAAAACTAGAAAGTGAAAATTTGGTAGTGACAAAGATTAAGATACAGGAAATAAGAGTAAAATTTTACTCATTAATTCATACCATTATGTCCTTCCGACGGATATAATAGTACATCAAATTATTCAATACATTGAATTTTAAAATTTTAATGAAATATAAAATATTATATAAATATAATAAAACAACCAATTGAAATAGCTCTAGAAAACAGATTACTCAAAATAGAAGAAGTGTACAGTACCACGAAAAACATCTACAACAAGAAATCTTTATCCTGGAACATCAATATAAGACGTTAGTTAGACCAGAAGTCCTTTATAAGAAACAAACACTTAAACTGCTTAAAGCATTTGACATAGAGAGAGTAGGGAAAACAGAAAGAACAATTATAAGGCCTCCCTACTCGATTCAAAGCCAAACCCCCGCAATAGCTGACCAAGTAAGGCGTAATGTAATGGGTGTCATTACACAGGAATAAATCTCGTACCCAGGCTGCTGAAATGAGATTTTTAGGGGAGTCAAAAGTTGTACCCGATTAGATAGAGTACGTAACGAAGCGATACGCGACGAGTTAAATGTTCAATTGCTGTGTACAAAGTTAAGAACATAAGAGAAAATGGTCCAATCATTTATTTTGCATGCCAGCACACAGACTTTCTCTACGCGCATGAAAATATAAACCTAGAGAGAAACCTTGGGAAGACCTGAAAAGAGATGGATGCCGGAACAGATCCTTGACAGATAATAATGGCAGTATAATCAACTATTTTACAAATTTTATTAATAAAGTTTTATTAATTTTATCTGTTTTACGTGGAAGGCCAAAATGAGCTTGAAATAGATATTTGCTGTTTCCTTAAAAATTAAGTTGATTAAAATATCCGTCGTCATTGGTGCTCTGTTTCCTCATCTCGTTCATATTATTTGTAAGATTGTCATCAGCTTTATTTTTTATTGTAAATCAATCTACAGGCACAAATTTACGTAAAGTAAGGTAAAAAACACTCGTATTATTGTTTAATCTAACACAGAAACACTTAAATATTATTTTTCTTTTAAAGTCAAAAAAAACTTACATTAGTAGCTATTTATTTTTCACGACTTTTCAGTGGTTTAATTCGCTTGTGATTTACAACAGATTTTATTTTTATTAAAAATTGGTTTAACAAACTACTAAAACTGTACAACAAAAAGACTACATAAATAATTAGGAAAATCGTAATGCAAAAATAATTACAGTATGAGATTATATAAATGACTATTTTTACGAAATGAAATTAATCCCAAAACAGAACATTTTCCGAGGAAGAAAAATATTTTTAACTGTTTATAAGATGCACCAAAATGTTAACTGTATTGATTAGAACTACAACCTTACACAATACATATTTTAAAAAGTTCATAGTCTTTTTAGTTTATTTTAACTCGCATCAACAGCTCGGTTAAATCGTAACTGGGACGTCCACGTTGTAGGCTAGCGCGCTACCACTACGCTACTGAGGCGGTCGTTTAATAATTTTTTTCAATCGAATCTTCTGGCTAATTTTTTGCTTTAAATGTTATGAACATAGTAAATTTTAATCGTTATTAGAGCCGGGAAATAAACCCAAGATATCCTATTTCTAATCAAGTGCACAACCGAACAAACCATCAAATGAATTTACATTAATAACACTACACTACAAAAATAATAAAATTACATTTGTATTTTGCAATCAATACCTACTAAGAATGAATTAATTTCAAAATAATTTTCATTGTGTTACGAAAATAATTAATTTTTTTCATCACTCAATTAAAATGATCAAGGACATTCTAGGATGACCTATTGTGTTTAATGTTAAGAGCTGATTCACAATGACGGTGTATCAATGGTTTTTAACAATGGTTTAATATGTGTAAGTCTCGCATAAGAGCAGTGTCCGCTTGACTAATCAATTTATTGTATTAGTACATATATATAATTTCGCATAGATAGGTCGATAAACTAATAGAATAAAAGATTTCTGTATAATATAACTTATTAAATACAGTATATACATATGAAATACTTGTCGTAATATATAATAAAATAATAAACATACTTTCCGCCTTAATAATGTACAATATGAAATAATCCTATATAATTTATACCACCACTAACGTTAAAATATGTAAATAAAATTTAAATAATCATAAATGCCAATACTGTCATATTTTAAATAGATATCTACTTAATGAACTATGTCTGAATAATTATTTTTATATTTATTAAGTTTGTTTTATTGTATTTGATTTTAAATTTCACTTTCTTATTTTTATAATAAACCCTAAAGGTATATTTGGAATTTTAAATTCCATTTAATGTCATAAACAGTTTTTTCTTATGGCAAATATTCCAAAAATATATTTCTAGGATTAAGTTTTAAATTTTAAAATTAAATTCCATTCATCCGTTACTGGTTATCCGAAATATTTTTCTCGGTAATTTTTTATTTACGAAAGTAAAATTGTACAGTAGGATTATGATAAAATTGTATAAATGACATAATAGGCATGAGAGGGAGACCCCATTGGTGCCTTCCCAAGAATAAAGTTTATCCGAAACATTTAAAAAATATACGAGTATTTTAGTAAAAACCAAACGGTATAATGGTGGTTTGTGTAGGTTTCACTCTGCTGGACTTTGCAGACTGTAATGGTCCTGACAAGAACCGTTAATGGCTTCCTTGCTTGTCATTTAGCAAAAACATCATCTTTTTCCGATGAGTTTCTCCGTGGTCCGGAATTTTCTCTGACGTAGCTGGTTCGGTCTGTTCAATAACAGACTTAGACAACTGTAAGTTGAAAATCTGCTTTGTTAGTCTGATGTTTTCCACCCTGTATAGTAAGTGCCTGTAGAAATGTAATCTTTTATCATTTCTTTCTGATTATGTTTATTTTTTCTATTTTTGAATAAAGTTCTTGTTTGATCTTTCTTATGCTCTGACCCGGTGTTGATTTTAAGACCTAATATTTTCCTGAAAATTGTCATCATCATCATCATCATCATCATCTGTCAAGGATTTGGCTCAATGTTCTGTTCCAGCATTCATCTCTTTTTAGGTCTTCCCAAGGTTTCCCTCTAGGTTTATATTTCCATGCTCGTAGAGAAAATCTATGTGCTGCCATGCAAAGTAAATGGTTGGACCAGTTTGACTTATATATTCCTAACTTTCCAACAGTGACTGAACATTTAACTCCACGCGTGCAGCTTCATTACGTACTCTATCTAACTGGGTACAACTTTTGACTCCCCGCAAAAAACTCATTTCAGCAGCCTAGATACGAGATTCCTTTGTAATGACACCCATGACCCAGACTGGTGTCCCAAACTGGACAGGCAAAGTCAAATAAGAATAATACTGTTGTTTTCTTAATACAATTAATTCCCTTATTTGTGTTTAATTTTTGTTTTTGGAAATTCACAATCTGTTAGAAACAATCAGAGAATGTGATAACAGAAAATATGGAAAAAATTAACATGGTAAATAAACGTGAGTGGAGACACAGTCCAGTGACAAAACTCCGACGTGAACAGATAAGTGTAGCATTAAGTACAGCATTTAGAACACCGAAATGGATAGTCAATTACAGCTAATTGATGAGATCCCGGCTCCGTCGACGTTTTAGTCGTCTTATTGGATTGTTTGGGAGAGTCTGCGTAGCCAGATTTGAGATCAATGGGTTATGGTGGTTCACGAGTTTCTTCCTAAATTTTGTACAGAGTTTTAAGGAAACGTCATTTATGTAGGATACGTTTAGGTCTGAGTGTAGCGTTTTATTGGTTACATAATAGGAGGCGTTAAATATCCTCCGAAAAACCTTTGATTAAAAACGCTGTATATTTGCTAATACCGATGGTTTTGCACCGCAGTAAAGCTGACTGGTATAGCTCCATATTGGTCGAAGGAAAGAGCTGTAAATGGTTAAATTGAAATGTAGTTGGTAACTTATTTGCGTGTTTAATTAAAAAAGTATTTATTTATTGAGAATGAGTTAACTCAAGTATAACTTGAATTGACAAATATTTTACCGGAAAAGATTTGAAATCAAACACGCATTTAAAATAGTGAATATTATTGTATAAACAATGAACAAATAAGCCTTATTAAATTATGTATGATTTTTTTTAAATTAATCAATTAATTAACTTAAAGAGAACGTGACGATGAATAGTACAGTTTTATTGACAAGTAAGGCATTTGTTAACTAATGCACTGTTAAGGTTATTGACCGCATTCAATATATACATATGTATGTTTAAGAAAGACCATCCATCCTACCTTATACGGAAATGTATTTAATACAATACAATAGGTAATATGACTTAAATAATATTCTAGTAACGTTTTATGATAAAGTAACTGTAGTTACGTCAAACTGTTATAAAAAAAATATTAAATCAGTCAAATATATCACCAGTAAGTAAACAAAATTGTCTATTAAAATTTATGATGAGTGGTAAATACATTTTAATAGTTATTCAAGTATTATATAATGTTTAGAAAAAATATATAAGAAAAAAGGTTTGTCAATAAATCCTGATAAAATTTAAGCAAGTGATTATAAAAAACCTTTCTTTGAAGGTAGAGAATTTTAATATTAATATGTTAACCCTTTATAGGTTTTTGGGACGTATACTTGTTGTTGTTTAGGTCATCAGCCGAAAGGCTGGTTTGAACCTGTGGAGGTTTTACTAAGTAAAACGAGGAACGAGAAGGTTTGCAATTGCCTTACTCACTGAGTGGAAAAGTAAACTTATCAGCATGCTGGGCCCTCTAAAAAGCACATATTTTCCACTCTGCAAATTGCACCTTCACTTCATTCACTACAGGGTCTGGCTGTATAATGAAATTCATTACTTTCAGAGGAGATAACTCTGATTAGTGTCTTTTACACCTCTGCCTCTTCTGTTCTTAAATGATTTAGTCATTTAATTGGCTGACTATGTGATAAGAAACAGAACTATTTATTTTAGCCCTGCAACTAACAGATTGATGCAAATAATTTGACACACCACCTGTCTGTTATGGGCAGATGTATACTTACCACTGGCAATAAGGTCTAGATTCTTTAACAACCACTACCACTAGCTAAATCTTTTCTCCGAAATCAATAAACCTACCAGGCTGAAACTTTTATCAGTTAATTATCTTGTATATCCACATATACCAACATTTTTATGACTTCCTCAGGTGCTCCAAAAATTAGTAATACGCAAAAAAAACGTAGAAAACAGTTTGTAAAAATTTTATGTCATTCGTAATTTAAAAAAAAGTGGTAGGGGTTAAAGATGAAATTGAAAAAATATCAGTAGCTCGAGAAGAAACCCGACATCTATGGTGTGTAATGTTTAATTTTCCTATCTTTTACCAATCCTATGAAAAATGTACCTAAAAATAGCAAATTTAACATTGGCGGGATACAAAGTATAGTCTCCCCTTAAGTAGGTCTCCCCTTCCCCTTCTCCCCTTCTGTTAATTTGTTTCATGGTGGTTGGAATGGCTGTAAGGGGTAAGTGGAAGCCATAAAAAAAGTTATATAATATTTAAAACTTACGACGATGAACAAATAAATTGGATAGGAAAGTGCATGAACATCTTGATCTGATATTAATTTAGATTTAAAATCAAGGAAATCATTTAGTAATTTTAATACGCGTGTTATCAATTTTTAAATCTATTGTAATAAAAAAATATGTTAGAAAGTAATAAAAAATAACTAGGAAACAAAATGTGTAATTAAGATCTATATATCACGGAGTATATTTTTGTTACGTATGAACTATTGCATTGTAATAATTTACATTTTTACAAAATTATGTAGGCTTAGATTAAATCATCATATTATTCATATTTGTTACAATTTAATATTTTTATGTTTGCATGTTAACATGATAATTGAGAAATAATAAGAGTAATGAATAATAATGAATACAATTATATTTCCGTTAAGGAAACTATATAATAATATAATAATAATATAAATAATAATAATAATAATAAAGATAAAACTAATATTGTATACGTTTTGTAATAGTTTTCTCTTATAAATATTTATATATTAAAATGAAATATATTTTTTATTAAAATTATTATGCAAATTGTTAATATTTTATTTTTTTAATAAAGATTTTATAAATAATAAAAATATTGTCAGATAAAATAATATTGTATAAAATAAAGACATAATGTTTTAATCAGTAGAACTTTAACTTAAAAGTTCAAAGTTGGTTTTTGGGCAAGGATGAGGAAATAACTAAACGTTGTTTGTATGATATAATATCCTAAAATCAAAATATTTGTTATAAATGAATCAAAACATTGAATGATATAATATATATATATTATTTTAGTTTATTTAAAGTCATTTTGCTTTGGTTTGTAATGGTGACTATTGCTACAGTACTGAACCTGAGCTTTAACATGTAATAATTCTAGGTTCTGGTCTGGGAATTACATCAGAGACCTGTTTTGCACTGGCAGTACAATCTAGCTCTTTATTGAACCATGGAGGTGGCCATTTTTACATTTTTAACTATTAAATTTATTTCATTTGGTAATTTGATTAGCTGCCCATAACGGACAGGTGGAGTGTCAAATTATTTACACTCACTCTGTTCGTTGCAGGGCTAAAATAAATAGTTCTGTTTCTTATCACATGGTCAGCCAATTAAATGACTGAATCATTTAAGAACAGAAGAGGTAGAGGTGCGAAAGACACTAATCAGAGTTATCTCCTCTGAAAGTAATGAATTTCATTATACAGCCAGACCCTGTGGTGAATGAAGTGAAGGTGTCGTTTGCAGAGTGGAAAATATGTGCTTTTCAGAGGGCCCGGCATGCTGATAAGCGTACTTTTCCACTCAGTGAGGAAGGCAACGGTAAACCACCTCACTCCTCGTTTTACTTAGTAAAACCTCTACAGGTTCAAACCAGCCTTTTGGCTGATGACCTAAACAACAATTTGATTAGAATCTCATTATATTTCTCCTTATGGAGTAAAAAAACCGTTTTGTCTTCTTTAAATTTTGCTTATCGGTTTTCTGTGAGATCATCTGGCCCCTGGTATTTAAGTCTCCTCATAGAGTCACCTGGTGTAGAATGGTCACCGGATGTAGAGCGCTCATTGCCTGTATAAGTGCATTTGTATGTACGTAGAATATTTCAAAATTTTTGTTGAAATTTATATAAAATGTATTAACCTGATCAGATACGTATGAGAGTTGTAAATTCATTATGATTTATGTTTATTTTATTTTATCAACTTTAATGTTAGGTGTTATCATCTTCTGAATAAACAGATTTCGTTTCAGATTTTCGTGTTTATTTATTTATTTTTAATTCCTAATGTGTGTACGTTGCAATCTATCCAATTTAGAACAATAAGAAACCTGATAATACAATTACAGTTCAGCCGTCCTTAGTTTGCTCCTACAGTCAACAAACCAAAGCCAAATACTACAGGGTCCACCACTTTATGGATGTCGTATTCCAATTAAGTTAAACATATTTTAAATTATAAGTACTTAAAGTACTTAAAACATCAGTCATGATATGATGTAGGCCTAACAATTCCATTTATAAAAATACTTTTAAAGGTTTTTTTGTATTTAAATACTTTTGAAAGTATTTTGTTGTTACTTTTTCATCAGCGTGTACACATTTTTATAATGCGCATGCTCAGTGACGTCATTATTTTGTTGACAGTAGGAGCAAACTAAGAAAGGGTAGACTTTAGATGATGATATGTACGATATGTAAATTACTTGTACTCATGTACAGACTCAGGCCAATTAACTGAACCCCAACCATCAAAATACTCCGGTAACCACTGTCTAGTATTCAAAATTCGTATAAAGAATTGTTCTGTAGGATTTAAACAACAGAACCTTTCGAAATTATCTGTTAAACAACTGACTCACGGCGATGCTTTTGCACACTAAACCAACCCTCTTGGAATGAATCCTGAATCCTGAATCCTGGTTGAGAGGGCTAAGAAGCCCTATGATGGCGACATCGTGTTAAGGAACACCTGGTCGCTCGGGGAACAATATAACAGAATAATTGCAAACCCTCTTGGTGTTTTTATTTTAATGAAAAATTACAAAGCATAATGTTCCATACTTTGATGTAGTTTGTCATTTAATAGGTTCTATTTCTACAAATAACTAACAATAATTTCACAATATCTGTATAGCTTAAATTCATTTACTACTAAATTTTGAAAAATGTAATTAAATAACTGATATTTATTCCTACATATATATTTAATAACGGAATACCGAAGGTGAACGTAATTAATGTATATAAAGAGAGTTAAAGGAATATTGCAGTCACGTTTATGAACAATTATTGTAATTATATCTAGTATAACCATCAGTGTATTCTAAATGCAGTTTACTGAATATTACTGTTTAACCTTGGTTCTGCCTTCTTAACGCCAATCAATTTACTTAAATGGGAATTTACATGAAGTTATGTACATACAGCCTACATACTATTACAAGAAATAAACCAAAAAATCTATAGACATTATCATAACACAGTTTTCTTTTTTAAATTAATCGTTCTGTACATCTAAAATACTATTTTTAAATTGATTGAAAGTTATAAAATTACTAGTTAATAAAGTTATTTTTCTCTTTTAATTCTTAAGTGCGCCCTTGTTAATTCTTTTTAATAATAAGAGAATTAATAATTTTTTCTCTTTTTAGGAAATGCACAATCTGTTGGAAACAATCAGTGAATGTGATGACACAAAATTTGGAAAAAATTAACATGGTAAATAAACGTGAGTGGAGACACAGTCCAGTGACATAACTCTGACTTGAATAGATAATTGTAGCATTAAGTGCAGAATTTAGAACACTGTAATTGAAAGTTAATTACAGTACTACGTTAATTGATGAGGTCCCGGCTCCATCGACGGTTTAGACGTCTTAGTGGATTGTTTGAGAGAATCTGCGTAGCCAGATTTGAGATCAATGGTGGTTCACGAGTTTCTTCCAAAATTTTGTATATAGTTTTAAGAAAACGTCATTTATATAGGATACGTTTAGGTCTGAGTGAAGCGTTTTATTGGTTACATAATAGGGGGCGTTAAAACTATCCTCCGTAAAAGCTTTGATTGAAAACGCTGAATTTTTGCCAATACAGATGGTTTTGCACAGCTGGAAAGGTAAATTAATAATTAAATTTAAAATTAGACTATGAATAAATCTTTATGGATGATACTTCTTTTACAATTATGTTAAAGTCATCTTAAAAGTGTTTAAAGCAAATAACTTATTGTTTAATTTGTTAAAATTCTAAGAAAAATTGGAATCTTAAAGTTTGTAAATTGTGTATTGTAAATCTTAATCGTATCCGTGGCATAGTGGTTTGAATACTAGACTAAAAAGTGAACAGTTCCTACTTTAATTCCCGGCTAGGATTTCAAAATTTTAAAATGTAAAAATCTATTCTGACTTCTTTTTACTTATGATAAAACTCTACATTGCGACTTATAATAACGGCAGAAAATTAATTTTATTCTTACTAAAACGTAATAGATTTTGCTAGATTTAATGAGTAGTCTAAAATTGTTATCCATTGTTGTCTGTATGCATAAAATTTATTGAAGAATTAAGATTGTACTAAATGTATTCCTATTTAAATTAACAATTAATTGTGCAGCTCTGCTAAACCAATAAATATATCAATATTTTTTTTTAATTCTATGAATAGTATTTTACAAAATTAATAATTATTTTAACTATAAATACATTTTTAATTTTGTACACCTACTAGCGTAATTTAACAATGAACTGTAGTTATTAGTCAGGTTAATTTTCTATGTGGTTTTTATAAAACATGTATTTATTTAAAACATAAATGCTTTTCTGTGATAATTAAGATAACCGGTAAATCTAGGCCTATACCAAATCTGTTTTACCGTTTGCAGAGCCGATGATTGCGGTTACCAGGTAAATATGGACAGTTCAGATTGCAAATTAGTGGGAGGTTATTGGTTTTTAAATTTCGATTTAATTCGTTATAAGGTGAACCCAATTAAATCAACACAGGTTACGTTCACCTTACGACGTCAAACTTGTCTACCTGTGATGTTGAATAACATTCATATCCCACAGGCCAGGGTGGTGCGATATCTTGGCTTATAGCTTGACAGGCGACTAACTTGGAAGCATTATCTGCGTACAAAACGTTTAGAACTTAACCGCTGCCAGAAGCTACTCTTCTCCTTAATTAACCCTCGTTCAAGATTGAACCTCCGCTCCAAAATTTTAACATACAAATCCGTTTTAAGACCAGTCTGAAATTATGGCGTCCAGCTCTTTGGAATAGCGGCAGAGAGTAATTTAAAGTCGATCCAGGCCTTTCAATCAAAATTCTTAAGACTTGCTTCTGGCGCTCTTTTTTATGTAAGCAATAAAACCCTCCACGATGATTTCAAAATTCCTACAGTAAAGGAGCTAAGGGCGTTTTTTTATAGTACATTTCACGAAAGACTAGATGACCATCCAAACCAACTAGCCCGTGATCTAGCTACAAGGAACTTTCCAACTGTGCGACGTTTAAAGCGAAAATGGAGTAGAGACCTTTTGGTCAGAATAACGGACAACACCCGAAGTTTTAAACGGAGAATGTACAGTGGGTACCTATTATTCTTAAAGTGAAATTTCCCACCGCCATTTAAAAAACATATACGGAAGTTGTGTAGCTCAGTGTACAGTACCGTAATAAAAATTAAAGCAAAAAAAAAGAAAATGGTTGGTGTATCTGGTGGATTGTTTCACTGATGTAAGTGTGTGAAATGTATTATTCGAAACGTATAAAGAAGCGCTAGCAACTATCCTGAGCATTTTTGATTAGAATCGTTGTAGCTTAGCTAAAACCAGAGATTTAGTTGAGATATAGCTTCGGCATCCGTATAAAGAAGTCCGTTAAGATGACGAGAGGGTTAACTTTCGACCGTCAGATAAAATTTGTGTTTTAAAATGTTTAATTAAATGTTCAATTTGATACGTAAGAATGAATTTATCTTACATTTACAAAATTTTAAATTAATATAACTTATATATGAAAACCATAAAGATTATTAACGGTTTAGTTTGAGAAAATAGTATAACTAAGTTATATTAACGATATTACACATTTTGGGAATAAAATCGAAACTTTCAGAATGATAAATTCAAAAATTTCACCTCAGCACTTTATTGTATTTTAGCTAAGTATATATATAATTATAATGAATGTCATTTATTTCGTTTGACAATAAATCAAGTGATTAAATAACATAATATAACCACAAGCATAAATAGAAACTTTCGAAAACGTAAACTTATTGTATAATAACTAAAAATAATATTTATTTTACATATATTACAAGAATAATAAAGTACACTGACTTTTTTCAGTCACAAGAAATATTGACCGCAAAACTGCGTGTCTTTTTAATAAGGTATACAAAAAATAAAAGAAAGATAATGCATCCTTGTTTAAGGAAAATTCTGGTTAAAGGAATTCAATATAGTTTTTACATAAAAGCATTCCTACAGAAAGGTAAGCCTACAATACTACAGATGCTGTGTACAGTGGAGAAACGCTATTTTGTCTTTCACTCTAATGAGCTGAATGCAAGACGCTTCATTTACTTTCACACACCGCTTGCTTGCCGTGCCGTGCTTTTCTCACTACAATAATCTGTTGTAAACCTTTCGCTACTTTCCACGTGTTATTAATATTAAATTCAATCTATTTAACATGTATTTAACGTTTATCATTAATGAAATCTAAATTAAATATATAATAGATAAAATTCTTTAAATGATAATTGATATTTCAATAAATAGAATTCATTTACCTGTACTACTTACTGTATAAACTTAGAGTTATTAAAAGTAAACTTATCTGATTAAATAATTAAAGAATTTATAAGAAATCCATCAATTGGTATTCACAGTAGGCTAGTGGGTAAAATTAAAAATATATAAATTTATTTTTCTGAAAGACTTACGACAGTTTTTGTGAATATGTAGGTTTGGAATAAAATCGGTAGTTGGATATTTTTAATAAGAAATAACTTTTATTGTCACTTAATTTTACTCTGAAACGGATCTCTACTATGATTCCCTCATTTACAGATCCGTTAAATTAATTATTATACAGCTTGATTACAGTATTGTCATTTACGAGCATTTCGAATTATAATATTGTCTCCTCTTGGAAACTTTGAAACGAGATAAAGTTTCGACAGAAATTTAGCTAGATATAAAAACCAACCAATTAGGATTGGTTAGTTAGTTTACTTACCGGAAAACCCTACAAAAAGGTTAATGATAGCTTGAAACAGAAATGTTTGTGGCTTTCTAAAGTATTTTAATGATTATGAACAGGCAAAAATAAATTAGGAAAAGAAAGATAAGTAGTAGTCGCGTACTTCCTCATGCCGTTCATGTTATTTTATTTTTGTATTATTGTCATCATCAGCTAATTTATTATTGTAAGCCAATTTGCAGGCAGAAATGTAATGTTCATAATAAAAATTGAAAAACATATATCCAAAATTTAACTTCAGATTCCCAGCTTTAACAAAAGATGATTTTAGGAACAAAGCTCCGAAGTTTTTTTATTGGCTTTTTAGGAGTAGTACATTGAAAATATTTCATCCAATTAAAATATAAAAACTCGAGTGATTAAAATTTCAAAAAGATTTATTAGTTGATTTAACATCAGCTCTTTGAATAAACACAAAGAGCTACAATAAATACATTCCTTCATTTCATGGTTTATAAAGTGAAAATGTTCATAAGAAATCAGAGTAAAAATCGTAAACATGGGTTATGGAATTGAAAATGTGGGTTTTCAGGTGAAATAATTTCCAGAATTGAACCCTGAACCTTTCATTTTGCAGGCTAACGCACTAATCACTACGCCATGAAAGCGTGGCGTAATAAAAAAGTAAATATAAAAACTTTTTTTTTGTTTAACGTCCGACTGTTCTGCAATTACTGTTAATGCAGACGGTGAAGGATGAAATGAATTTTTGTAACGTATGAAAATATGCCGTGCTTGAATGGGATTCGAACCCAAGAAGAAAGGATGATGAAAGGCGAGCACGTTACCAACTACGCCAATGCGACCGGCAAATATAAAGACTTACTAGAAAGTAAATATTTTATTTTTCTAGTATTATATGCAGATTAATTTATTTTGTGTGACCACGTGGAAAACATAATTTTAATAGAGGCTGATGTAATTGATAAAAAATGAGGATTACATGGAACCAGTTAAATATGAGAGAGATCTAAATCAGAACTCCTGTGAATACAATTTATGATATTTTTAAGGTAGCTTTTCAAGCATATATTAAAATTTAAAATGTCGAAGTTAATCGGTCTGTGTACAACAAAGGGGGCAAGATTAAACTGACGTTGTCTCCTTTTAACAGATAGCTACAGTTTATTAATAGCACAGCAATATGGCGTGATGTAAAATTCGCTCAAGGATGTCGAGATTGCAAAATAGACTTACGGACAAAGTGAGATAAAGGCTGATAGAAAGATAAAGATGGAGAATGTAAGAGTTTAAAATAGAAAGAGAAAAAATATGAAAAGAGATACTTGCTCGTCAACCTTAGTTCTTTCATAGCATAATGTCCATTCTAACCATTATGTAGTCGATAGACATGTAGGATGAATTCATTGAAAAAAAAATCAATAAATTATTAAAATAATTTAATATGGACGACCTCTATAAAAATAATTTTGGAATTAATTCAGAGTAAACAACAAACATGTTTACGCTTCTAACCCTTTTTAAAATAAGAAAATTGATTCGCCTAAATATCTTTAGGCATAATGACAAATTAGGCAAGTATTAGACCTGAATACTAAACAAGAAATCAATATAGTAAAATCACATTTTTGTTGCATTACTGTAACAAATTCTCAAAAAAACAATAAAGTATTTGGTTTATTAAAATAAAATTATGTCAATGCAATTTCCGCAAATATATATCTTTCTTAGATTAAGAAGGTAAATCTACTTTCAAAACAAAATTTTTTCAAAACGATTTTCGGTATGTTTGTAAAATAGATTATATAGTATGAAATGATTGAACATTAATTTTATTAATTAGGTTAGTTTTACTTCAATAAATAAATGCGATAAGAAAGAAAACAAAGTCATAGCAAAATGAAGAATTTCATTTGTGAAAATTTCGTCATTGTAAATTATATTTATCTCATTCAAAAATTCAAACATAGGCCTATTTATTACCAGTTTTAGAATTCATAACATTTGAGTTAGACAATTCAAACAATTTCCTAGATTTAATTTGTAAATTATTCAGAGTTTTGTTCCTTGAAACCCTTTGTAAAGAAATAGGCCTATTAATACAGTAGTTCAGTATTTTAAAAATACTAAAACGTTTTTTGATTTCTTTGTTAATAAAAGTTTTCATTATTGTTAGAAAACTTTTTTTAGATAGATACGTATTCAATGTAACGGAATAAATAAAATGACAAACGTATAATCACGTTATGATTTCTGAAACTAATGACTGTTTCTCAACCCCTCAATTTTTAATCAGGATTTAATGAATAGAATAACTGCATTTAACGGCCATTTTTTTTTAGAATGAAATACGAATTGAAATTTGAAATAAAGCACTTTTACTTAAATTTAAGATGTTTACCATTTTTATAGTTGGATCGTTGGCATTTCAATAGTCCCGGATTTAATTACGGTTAAATCGATCTTCTAGATATTTCTATAGATATTCTCTCTAGATCTTCCAGATCATATAGTTTTCTTATAAATTAAATCACCGTTATTAGAGAATTTAATCTTTTCAAATACCAACTTATCAATAATGACTTTAGCAATTAATAGGAATTCATAATAATTTAAAAACAATCTGAATCAATAATAATTGTCTGAAAAAAAATCGAGAAATCGTTTTTGTTCTTTTTATTTATTTTAATTATGTCAATGTTTGATTAAATGTAAACATTAACTATAGTTTATCCACATAACAGTGAAACAGATGCAAGCCTTTGATATGTATACTAATTTCAAAATCACATTTAGAAAAATTAATAATGCCTGAATTTGAAATTTTAGAATTTTGAATGTAAAATTAAATTTGAGATACAATTTTTGTACTTATGAAATAATAAGTTAACAAATGTAACAGTTCCTTTTATATAGCTACTAAATATATATTTTTATTATCAAATTTAGTTTTTTTATGGAAAGAATTTTTTTTTTTCAAAAATATTACTTCTACATAGAATCGCAAAATAACGAAAAATAAAGAAAATATTTAAAACAATTATAATTGATTTTCTAAATGGTAATTAGAATTTATTTTTGTATTGAAGTAAAATTAATATACACAAATAATTACTAGGTAATTTAAATTTCTTTATATAGAAAAAGAACGTGGAAAATAAATTATGATAGACGTTGATGAAAGAAAAAATGTCGATATCGTTCTTAACCACCTATTAAAGTCTCTGAATTTTTCACTTAAAAATAAAAAAAACACTCTTGTTTTTCAAGGATGACACAGTTTCCATTCAATTTATTTGTTTTTTAATTGATAAAACATATTACATACCGTATTCTACGAAGAATACAACCAACGCTGTGCACACTACTGATTTGAAGGACATGGTCGACGTCATTTCTTTAACACTCTCACTTCAGTCAGACTGGTCTTTGCTGAGCCGTCACCTGGCTTTTATATCCCCTTCCACTGACCTAGTGTACCACCAAGGGTGGTACTATGAGTCTTAAAATTAAATTACAATCCATCCCCCGGTGTCTTTTGTTTACAAAGGGTTCGATACAAAGAAATTATAAATAAATAACTATAATTTAATTACTTTTTGTGGTTTTATTAATAAAATATAATTAAATCATGTAATAAAGTTATTAATATTTGTTTCCTTAAAACACATATTTAATTCCTTGATAAGAAATAGCCTATTAATTCTCATTTATAGGTAACCTGCATAATTTCTTCTAAAATATGCATAAGATTTAATTTCTTATTAAAGTTTACATTAATTAAAAATTTATATCTTATTTGAAAGTGCAATAAGATATATGGTGATATTCAGAAATCTTTCAAAATTTTTGTCTTTACTCATTGTCCCAATATCCAATTCAATACTTATTTATTTTTTTACCATTGCTTTACAAAACCATTAGGCCTAATATACAAAGTTAATCTCCTTAATTACACTTAAAATTTAAATTTACTTACATTATTTTTAGATGTTTATTAGGTGGAGTGTCAAGTTATTTACACTCAATCGCTTCGTTGAGGGGCTAAAATAAATAGTTCTGTTTCTTATCACATGGTCAGCCAATTAAATGACTGAATCATTTAAGATCAGAAGAGGTAGTGGTGTAAAAGACACTAATCAGAGTTACCTCCTTTGAAAGTAATGAATTTCATTATACAGCCAGACACTGTGGTGAATGAAGTGAAGGTTTCATTTGCAGAGTGAAAAATATGTGCTTTCCAGAGGGCCCAGCATGCTGATAAGTTTACTTTTCCACTCAGTGAGTAAGGCAATTGCAAACCTTCTCGTTCCTCGTTTTACTTAGTAAAACCTCTACAGGTTCAAACCAGCTTTCCGGCTGATGACCTAAACAACAACACACTATTTTCGTGATAGGAAAATTAATCTAACCAATAATGGCTGCCCTCAGTGCCTCTCTTTATATTTTTTATACTGTTGCAACTAATACGGGTATTATATGATAATATAATTAAGCTACATGTTAGTGACTTAAATATTAATGTAACTACTAAAAGGTATACTTAAGTATTATGCAACAATATATTTAGTATACAACTTAATAGAAAAATGAATTCAAAGTACAAATGAAATTTAAAAATTATCCACCAATTTAGAAGCAGATCGTGGTCCGGTGAACGAGCTCACAGAATTACTGTCGTTGTTTAATTCATAAGCCAAAAAGCTGGTTTGAATCTCTAGAGGCTTTAATAAGTAAAACGAGGAGTAAGTTGGATTACAATTGCCTTTCTCACTGAGTGAAAAAGTATGCTTATCAGCATGCTGAGCCCTCTGAAAATCATCTACTTCCATCCTGCAAATCTTCATTTCATTCACCGCAGAGTCTGGGTGTATAATGAAATTCATTACTCTCCGAGGAGATAAACTGTGACTAGTGTCTTTTACACCTCTACCTGTTATGTTCTTAAATGTTTCAGTTCTATAATTGAAAGAAGAATTGAAAGAAAAAGAACTATTTTTTTTAGCCGTGGAACAAGCAGATTAAGTGCAAATATTTAACGCTCTACCTGCCTGTTATGGGCAAAGAATTACTGATAAAATCATTATTTACATCGTTTCTCTTCCTACTTCCATTAAACAAATGGTTACTGCTTTTTTATACCTTACAATGATTTACCATAAATATGATTATAGGATTCCAAAAATTATGCAAGCAAAAAATAATGCTAATTGCCTATTTAATTAGGTAGATAGTGTTATATTTAAAACCCCTTGTAACTAGGCACAAATTGCACTCCGCAACTATACTGTGGACAATTCGAACTGGCACAATTCTTGCTCTACTTGTACATACAGTTCCCCATAGTATATCCATAACGTATTCTTTCAACAAGGTCTACAAATTTTAATCTACGCAAATACCGACAACCTTATTTCAATTTACAAACATAACAAATAATTATTTCATTTTAAAATGTGTATTTAATTTGTTCTAATAAAAATTGAAATTATAAAC
Organism: Catonia carolina; assembly: GCA_035578175.1. Taxonomy (NCBI): domain Eukaryota; kingdom Metazoa; phylum Arthropoda; class Insecta; order Hemiptera; family Achilidae; genus Catonia; species Catonia carolina. The sequence goes on along the minus strand of JAQMRL010000010.1, from coordinate 25,921,796 downwards.
TACAAGAACTAAACAGCAAAAACTTACTAAACTATACTCTACAGACGCATGCAACTAACTAAACAAATTGGTCTGAATATAAATAATGAACAGAAAATCATATGAAAACAAATTAGTCACATCAATGCCTGACAGATTATTAATAACAACAGTGAAAACAAAGCGAAGTGACCGTGCATGAGTCGCACATTACAGTAGCGATTGTAGCCTACACTTTTGTGAATGTACCGTTGTTGCATGGCGAGGGGCGAAGAGTGGAGTAGATAAACACCAAAGCTGCTTGTGCCAATTCAAATTGTCCAAGGTATACCATCCTGATTCAATCTGAGAGATCCAAAGGTGGTCATAAAATGACAACAACTTCTGAATCAGTTCTTGTAGTAGCTTAGTCTCCTAAAGATCAAAGATCAGTATCCCACAACCATCAATAGTGGTTAGTTGAAAATAGGTGGGTCAAAGATTATTTCTGTAGCCCTTAACTCTTGTAATTATGCATGGGTCGCATTACATATTCAGTTGAGTTTAACTGATTAATGTTGTTTAGCTCATCAAACAAAAGCTGGTTTGAACCTCTAGAAGCTTTACTAAGTAAAACGAGGAGTGTGGTGTTTACCATGGCCTTCCTCACTGAGTGGAAAAGTATGCTTATCAGCACGTCAGACCCTTTGAAGAGCATCTACTTTTCACTCTGCAAATGATACCTTAACTTCATTCAGCACAGGGTCTGTCTGTTTAATGAATTTCATTACTTTTAGACGATTATATTAAATTGTCTTTTACACCTTTACCTCATCTGTTCTTAAATGGTTCAGTCATATAATGGCTGATCATATGATGAGAAACAGAACTATTTTTTTAGCTCTGGAACTAGCAACAAGTGTAAATAATTTAACACTCTACTTGACTGTTATGGGCTAAACTGATTAATAATGGAGATTAGTCTATATATTTTTCAAAAGAATAAGGAAATGTATAACAATATTAGGTAATTCTTTTGTTCCTACAGAAGGTCTATTTCTTAATATTTCTTGCTTTTAAAGGTAAAATTTTTCTTATATTTCAGCGGTTTTAATCTCCTACAAAAATTTCATAAAATCATAAGAAAATTGAACGGTGATACAAAAATTTAGTGGGTGATAATTTACTCGAGTAACATATTTAATTGAAAAAGAAATTTTATTAATTATTTTACTGTAAAATTAAAAAAAACCGCTAGCCTAGATACTTGGAAAAAAATTTCACCCAGAATTTTAAGAAAATAAATTAATATAATTTTTTGACAAAGTTCAAAACCAATAGATTATTGCATTGAATAGGCTAATTATCTTTTTGGTGAAATGAGTAAAGTTTTGAACGTAGGCTATTATTCAGACAGATGTCAAATACTGCTGATTGTATGTGACTACAAATTCATTCGTATTAAAATATATTAGCAATGAGTATTTTAATTTTATGTAGTTAAACTTTATTTATCTGCATATTTGTGTATTAAGATAACTACAGAATTTGTAGTTAAATAAGTTTTTGTTTCATTTAGGAATAGTAATTTAATTTACTTCTTGTAGATAACTAAATTTTTAATTAAATTCTTTCCGTTATAAATTGGTATAGTTCACGAACAGTCATTTACCTCCCAGTGACCTTCATTTCATAATCTTTTACAAATCTTCTTCAGGTGATTCTGTTTTTTTTTGCAACATATCTGAATTTGCAAATACAAATAGGTTATTATATAGCCTACATTTATATATTATTTAAATAAAATTGTTAAAAATTATTTTGTTCAATAAAATTTTTAGTAAGTGCGTTTTCAAAAAAAAATTACAAAGTGCAGCGATAGTCTTCTTTTAATATTCTCCTCTTCTTTTTTTCCTTCTTCTCCGCTCCTACTCCTCCACTCTATTCTACTTTCTTCTTCTTTCCTCCTCCCCCTTCTCCTTTTCCTCCTCCTACTGCAATCATTGCTGCTATTTCTCCTATTCTTCTTTTTCTTCTTCTTCAGGAAAAGTAGAAGAAGAGAGAGTAGGCTCTTCTTCTTTTTCTTCTACTTTACTTCCACTTCTTCATCTTTTCCTTCTTCTTCCTTTTCTTCATCTTTCTTCTTCTTCTTCTTCTTCTTCTTCCGCTTCTTCATCTTTCTTCTTCTTCTTTATCTTTATCTTTATCTTCTCCTTCTTCCCCTACTTCTTCACCTTCGTTTTATTTCTTCTCTTCTGCTCCTTCTCCTACTTCTTCTTTATTCTCTTCTTCTTCTTTTTCTCCTTCCTTCATCATCTTTATCTTCTTCTCCTTCTTCTTCTACTTCTTCTTCTTAATCACAAGAATCCATTTAATCACAAGAATCGCGCTCCATTTCTCCTTCTTCTCCTTCTTCTTATTTCTTCTCTTCTGCTCCATCTCCCACTTCTATCTTCTCTTCTTCTTCTTCTATTTCTCCTTTTTTCATCTTCTTTCTCTTCTCCTTCTTCTTCTTTCTCCTTTTCTTCATCTTCAACTTCTCCTTCTTTTTCTTCTCCTTTTTATTTCTTCTCTCTGCTCCTTCTCCTACTTCTCCTCTCTTCTCTTCTTCTTTTTTCCTTCCTTCATCTTCTTCCTATTCTTTCGCCTTTTCTTCCTCCTCGTCGTCTACTTCATCATTTACTTCGTCATCTTTTTCTTATCTTGGTCTTTTCCTCTATCATACTATTTCGGTCTACGATTACCTTGCCATACACATAAAATATTTCTCTCCACCCTACTGTCACTCCCATCTCTCTTCTTTTCTCATTTTCCCAGTGATCATCAGAATAAATTAATTTTTAAGTAGATACAGCCATGTTTCAAAATTTTTGAGAAGAAAAACTAAGTATTAAATTTGATATGGTATAGTTCTTTGAGTCACGAGTTTGCCCTTGTGTGCAACGAGGGGTAAAGGGGGAAAAGCATCAGTGCGCATGCGCGACTGCTTTAATTTCAGTATGACAAACATAACAACTTATATTATACCCAGAGGATATACAGTATATCGCTGATTCTTTTGTAGGTTAACTGTACGAATATAACTGTTTGTTACCGTAAACAGAAATGTCGGTTTCTCGAACTATTCACAGTGCTGAACGAAATCTAATATGCGATGTAATAAAATGTTGTGAAATTGAAGCTAAATAAAAATGCCTATCCATGGCTCTTAAAAAAAGCCGTGAGTTAGCGGCTAACTACTGTGATGTTTCTCTTTCCACAATTCGAAGAATAAAGAAGGAAATTAAGGACATGAAGAAGCTATTCTTTGACAGTTTTGTTGACATCTGGTAATAAAAAGAAAACGGTTAAGTAGATACTAGAGAGACTGGTAATGAAAACGCCGGTGAAAGCAATAGTAAAGAAGGCAATTTATTCGTAATTAGAGTAAATCTAACATTTCTAGTCATGTAATTAAGCTATAGGCAATATTACAGGTCACATTTATTTCTTTAAGCTTTATGAAGAAAACATTTTCTCGGAATAAATTATTACAGCTTAAAAAATGTACGTAGAAACTGCACGGTAGTGAAATGTACGAGAAGTGTATCACTGTTGAAGTTGGCAGCACTGCAAATGTTTCAATTCCCTTCCTCACAGCCTATACATACGCAAAAGGCAATCTCGTGACTTCAGTATCTATAATAGTCAGTTCTCAGGTCAGACCTTTATTACTCGTACTCAAACATCTTGCTTTACTATTTACCTATTTTTGGCAAATATATTTAATTAGCCCAACTGTAAAATTTTATTGACAGATTTTCAAAAGAATTACTACTATTATATGATCTTGACAAAGCCTTAACTGAAAACTCGTATTTTCATACGAGTACATAATTCCTTTTCAATATACTATTTTTAACTTCATAATTTATTGTACGCATCATCAAAATAAAACTGAACGAATTTATGTTTAAACAATTGCCTCACACGTATGAACAAACCTATGATTCTAAACGCACATCTTTTCACCTTTTACCAAGCAAACTGAACATAAGAATATTCGAGCATACATAATTATCAAAAACGCCTTGCTATTGTTTAAAATTCATCACAACTCACATCCAACCCACACGCACTTTCTTTATTATTTCAATAGGTAATATTTATTTATTACTAATACAAATACCTACAACGGATTAGAAATTGTATCAAATTTAATGTTACATAATCTAAAAAATTGTTATGTATTTAAGAACGTGATTATTATTTTCATCTGTTCAATAATTACTATCGTAGAATAAAAATATTCCGAAAATTATGAGCAATAAGAGTTATAGGTTTCAGCAACGTTTTCAAACTCATAATTTATTAGTTTATGATCTCATAATGAATAATCCAGAAAGTATTGAAAATCTTGGTAGCTAGTTTTATGGAAGATGAATAATCATGACACAAGGTATTACTAAACCCACCGGGTTGGTCTAGAGGTAAAGTCGTCGCCGTGAGTCAGTTGTTTAATAGCTGATTTTTGGAGACGAAGGTTCCTGGTTCAATTCCTAGTAAAGGTAGTTACTTTTATACGGATTTGAATACAAGACAGTGGTTACCAGTGTACTTTGATGGTTGGGGTTCAAATAACCATACCTCTCAGGAATGGTAGGCCTGAGTCTGTACAATACTACACCTCATTTACAAGTCATACACATCATCCTCATTTCATTGGGTCATGGGATTGCTTATTGTCCTAAATTGAACAGATTACAACGTACACACATTAGGGATTAAGAAGGTATTGCTAAGTAAATCTTCTTGTTCCTAGTCAGTAAGAGATATTGTTGTAGCTGGCATTACAACAATACAACTCGTAGTCTCTTTCAGTAGCATAGGTCTGTCCAAAACGTGACCGGATTTTTTAAATTTCGCTGTCCATATACATTCCATATAGTTTGGTCTAGAGGTAAAGTCGTCACCAAAATCAGCTGTTTAACAGCTGATTTTCGGAGACGAAGGTTCCTGGTTCAAATCCTAGTAAAGGTAGTTACTTTTATACGGATTTGAATACTAGAGGGTGGTTACCGGTGTTCTTTGATAGTTGGGGTTCAATTAACCATACTCTCTCAGGAATGGTCGGCCTGGGTCTGTACAAGACTACACCTCATTTACACGTCATACACATCATCCTCATCTCATTGGGTCATGGGGTTGCTTATTGTTCTAAATTGAACAGATTGTAACGTACACAAATTAGGAATAAAAAAAATAAATAAATAATATACATTCGATTTAAAAAAATTTTAATTTATTATGTTGGTACACATGTTCTAACACGTGTTTACATTTTCATTATTTTATTTTTGTATTTTTTTCTTGATGGATAAAACAGTTAGTTGTGTTTTGGTGTGCAGACGTCAAGTTCGGTCAAATATGAAGGTTTTGCTCACCGTTTGCTTCGATGACAATGTCGTAGTGCATCATGAGTTTTACGAAAAGGTTGAACGGTCAATAAAGAATACTACCTGGAAGTTATACGCCTATTGCGTGAAGTAATACCAGAAGAACGCCCGGAATTTTGTAAAAACCACTCATGGAAACTTCAACACGATAATGCGTCAGCACACACTTCACTGCTTGTTCGTGAGTTTTTGAGCAAAATCCAACACCATTATGACGCCTCATCCTCCATATTCACCGAACTTGATCCCCTGCGACTTTTTCCCCAAAACTAAAAAGGCGTATGAAAGGAAGATGTTATGACACGATTGAAGACATAAAGTTCGCATCGTTGAACGGGATACCAAAAAACGATTTCCAGAATTGCTTTGAAGATTGAAATAAGCTCTTGCGTAAGTAGGCCTATATTACATCTGAAGGGGTTACTTTGAAGGGAACACATATGTATTGACGAATAAATAAATAGTTTTTTAAAAAAATGAAAAATTGGTTAACGATAAACAGCACTACATACTGTTATATACTTAACAGTTACAAACGTTTAATAGGAATTAGGCTATTAAAAAAAAGAATATTACTAGAAGTAATTTAATAAACTACTAGTTTGTTTACGGATGTCCAACAGAATTCATGGAATTTCCCGAATGACGTTATGGAAATTAATTTTACTTGTTTTGTTTTTACAATTAGAAGCATTAAAAAATAAATACGCCCTAACTTTATAAACGCAACATGAATAAGTTAAAATGTATTCGTGTAAAAATGTAGGTAGTTTACATATAAACACGGACCTCTAAATATTTAAATTCGATAGTCAAATTGTTTTCAATTCTCACACGACTTTTTTGCCATTGTAAATAATAAACGCTAAAAACCTATATTGAATCACGAGTAAAAGATTTTTAATGAAAAACTTAAACTAATTTTAATCTTGAGTGAATGACACTTAATGAAAATCAACCTGCTCTGTATGACAAAAATACGGAAAATCACTAATTAACGATAAAGTAAAAAACCCTCTGTAAAAAAACCTTTGTTGGTTCTGTATGTAGGCTGTGGGGGTTCTCGTAATAAGACAATATTGTTTTTTTTTCTTGAGATTGCAGTCTTAATAATTTTGAATTTATGGCAAAATTGTGTATAAATAACGTTGTAGAAAATTAAAAATCCTGCAACTTTTCTTTCATTATTTTTTACTAAAGAGCTTAGTTTGGCACGTATCCTGAAGGAGTTGGCAGAAGATGACTTCCAGCACTGTCTCCAACAACGGAAAATTTGCATGGAGCGTTGTAGGGATAGAGAAGGAGTGTATATTGAATGTGACAATAAGTGATCATGTATAAAATTAAAATAAATTTTTTTAGAACGTCAGTCTCGTTATTTAATAGGCACACCTCGTAATCCTAGTTTTTATTTTATTTAATGTTTTTAATTATTTACTTTAGCTGGAGAAGGTTGTGTGAGTGTTTCAGACCAAATTTTATACTGCTAATTTTGTAGATCATGACTATCTACTTGTTTGTGGTATGTTTCTTCTTCTTAGCTCTTGTTCTAAGAAATTCGGATGAAGAGTTTAGTTGGTTATGAAATATTGAACGTGTCAACTTCATTCAAAATGTGCATGTTAAAATCATTGTGAAGGGTCAAATCTTAAACACAGCAATGGACATTCATTGTCAATTTAGTTTAAAAAGGTTTTAATTTTAGCAACTGCTGAAGAATTGAATTCATTGTAACCCTATAAGTTTCGATATTGTTATAATTTAATTTTAAAAGATGATAAACAGTTGGTCCAGACGATTTATGTTTTAAAAATTAGGCTGTACTACAGTATTTGTTTACAAGTTGAAATAGGCACAGGGCATATTAATATTGTTTAAATTACTAATCTAAATTATTTTTTGATTATTAATTTGCATACTAATATAGGTCAGCAAGATGATATTTTGCTTCTCCAGTTATTCAACAGTAACCTTGCCAAGGTTATAGAAATACAATCCTACTACTGTTATTAAATTACAAAACTTATAATATCGGTTAGATTATTAATTATTATGACAGTCATACATTATTGTATTTGTATCCTGTTCGAAGAATTATGGTTTAAGTACCTTTGTTGTACTTAGAAAATGTATCTTAAACTTTAAATAAATTTTTGCAGATTTTTTTTAACTTTGTTTTGTTTAAAATAACTACAATAACTACGCCGGCCGCATTGGCATAGTTGGTAACGTGCTTGCCTCTCATCATGCGGTCTTGGGTTTGAATCCCATTCAGGCACGGCATATTTTCATACGTCACAAAAAAATCATTTCATCCTTCACCATCTGCATTAGCAGTAATTGCAGAACAGTGGAACCTTAAAAAAAAAATTACAATTCCGATTATCCGAAACCCGCTTTACTGACTTGGAGATTGTACTGAATTTCAATATTATGTATACGCGTAGCTACAGTATTTAAGTATATAGAGTCGTTTAAGTACAGAACAGTGTTCAATGAAATAAATAACAAATATGAAGTTTCACTCTTTTGGGAATTCGTTTACTGTACCTCCAGAACGTGCTTCAAATGAAACGATGGCGTGATGTTGCCGCAAAAAAACGGTTAACCCACAGTAGTTGCTAATGGCCAAACTGTTGATGCGACTTTAAATAAACTAAAAAGACTGACATTTTTTACAAAATAATGTAAATTACTTAAAATAGCTACTGTAAATATTTAAAAAATGTACAATAAAGTATTTTTTCTTTTAAAATTTCTGAATTTTCGTTTATATAGTAGCTACTAATAAACAGCGTAAAAAATACTGTAATAATTTTTGTTGTTTTAAAACCTTAAAAGTATGACTCTTTGTGTTATACGAATCGGGTCTACCTTCTAGGTTTCGTTTACGCGGGGTTTTACTAATAAATTTATTTATTTATGTAAAACTGTTGGTGATTACATCTCTCTAAGATTCAACCTTTGGAGAAGATCTCTTGGTTATCTTTTCTATATTTTAGCTGGTATTTGTTGCAAAGGAATCAGCTATATTTATCTTGTACTATAAATTTGTGCGTGATTAAAATTTATAAAAATTAAGTCGTTTTGTGGTGTGCTGTTTGTTGTGTAGTAAGGGCATCGTGTTATTGTACTTAGTATTTAGTTCTGTGTTGTTGTTTAGGTCATCAACCGAAAGGCTGGTTTGAACCTCTAGAGGCTTTACTAAGTAAAACGAGGAGTAAGGTGGTTTACCATGTCTCCCTCACTGAGTGGAAAAGTACGCTTATCAGTATTCCGGGCCCTCTGAAAAGCACATATTTTTCACTCTGCAAATGACACCTTCACTTCATTCATCACAGGGTCTGGCTGTATAATGAAATTCATTACTTTCAGAGGAGATAACTCTAATTAGTGTCTTTTACACCTCTACCTCTTCTGTTCTTAAATGATTCAGTCATTTAATTGGCTGACCATGTGATAAGAAACAGAACTATTTATTTTAGCCCTGCAATGAACAAATTAAGTGTAAATAATTTGTCACTCAACCTGTCTGTTATGGGCAGTAAGTTCTGTATTACATGAATACTTTTTCTTCTTGACGGTTTGGCAGAGCCCCACAATTAATTGTATCCAAACTGGTCAAGAACCAAGCCGCGACTATCCATCAAGAATAAAAAAGGAAGCTAAAAGTACTCAGAAAAAAACAATTATTATGCCCGATATTCTGTAAAGTCCTTTTCTTAGAAATCAATTAAACTAGTGTCATTAGTACTATATACTCGTATCTTTAATTTAGATTACAGAAATCATTAAAAAAAGAGTTTACATTTGAATTAAAATAGCCAGAAATAATTGTCATTTTTGATTTAAACTTATTTTCTTTAATGATTTAAAACTTATAAAACTATAAGACCATGAAAAAGATCAATGTCCGTTGATAAATAACTACAACCTGCAAGTTAGTAACCTTCTCCTCATACATTATTTTCACTCTAATATTACTTTCTCTGCATTACGGTTACGTTTTAAAATAAATAGCATTATTCTTTTCCAGCATATGTTGTGTATGTTATTTATATCTTATTTAAGAATAATTTATTAATTGATATTAATATTTTAAATTGCACTCTAAGTAAATTCTGTATTTATTATTTTCTTGTGGTTAATTTCCTTTCTAACTATAAATATTAACAGATTTAACAAACACTAAATCGAGTATTTCCTTGTTAAATTAATCTGTCTTCATTCTTATGTGCGTGCCTCTTCAGTGAAACTGGAACCAATTAGTCGACGAAATTACTGGTTAATATCATTTAATGTATGAATTTGTAGTTCATATAAGTTTAATTAATTTTTATTAATATTGCAGTAATAAAATAGCTTGGTACTTTTAAAAACCACAAGGAGACAATGGAAGTACTAGGAAATCTGAATTTTAATGAATACAGATCTAAAAATCCTTGGTTGAGTATGGAAGGAAAGAATCAATAACATGTGGAGGTCTAACTTGTTGGTCCTACATTTTGCTCTCACCGTGGTCGTAGACTCTGTTTTGACATGATTCACCATAAATACGAGGTGTGGCTATTAAATAAGGAGACTGATGTTGTAAAAAATTTAATTTTAATTTTATACATAATCACTTATTGCCACCTTCAACATACACTTCTTCTCTATCCCTACAACGCTCCATGTGAATTTTCCATTGTTGGAAACAGTCCTGGAAGTCATCTTTTGTCAGCTCGTTCAGAACACGTGCCGCTTTCTCTTTTACAGCTTCCACAGACTCAAATCTTGTCCCTTTTAATGCAGATTTCACCTTAGGGAACAGGTAGAGAAGTCATATGGTGCAAAATATGGTGGATAAGGTGGATGTTCTAACACTGAGATGCGGTACTTGGCTGTACTTGGCGGAATGAGCTGGCGCATTGTCTTCGTGGAAAACCCATAATCTGTCCTTCCACATTTCAGAGCGTTTTTTCCTTACTCTTTGGCGTAGTTTAGAAAGTACCTCTAGGTAGTCATATTGATTAATTAATTGACCTTGAGGAACCCAGTGAAGGTACACTATCCCATGGATATAAAAAAAACAATCATTGCTTTAAATTTTGACTTGCTCATTCGAGGTTTTTTGGCTCTCGGTAAAGTTCGGCTCTTCCTGAGCATGGATTAGCGCTTCGTTTCCGGATCATAAATAAAAAACCACGTTTTATCTCATGTTATTATCTTCTACCTGTTCCCTAAGGTGAAATCTGCATTAAAACGGACAAGATTTGAGTCTGTGGAAGCTGTAAAACAGAAAGCGGCACGTGTCCCGAAGGAACTGACAGAAGATGACTTCTAGCACTGTTTCCAAGAATGGAAAATTCGCATGGAGTGTTGTAGGGATAGAGAAGGAGTGTATATTGAAGGTGACAATAAGTGATTATGTATAAAATTAAAATAAAATATTTTACGTCAGTCTCATTATTTAATAGCCACACCTCGTATAATACTTGTGAAATACCTTTTTGAGCGAACATTCAAAACACGACTTGGGATGTGCGGTCTCGAAGGGGTTTATTTGCCTGGAATGTGGATGAATCTATAGCGATACGGGTGCTGGAATACGAGGCGTAATAAAGAAAACACTTCCATACAATCATGCGTAGTGGTAGTACAGTAGACTAAAATACTGTTGTAGACTGCAACAAAACGGAACATCCCGTTTTAGGTTTCCAGCTAGAACTGTAAATTTTTCAACAAGTTAAAAATTTGAGAATATTTGACTTTCATTAATAAAATTTAACTTTGATTCTTTTAAAACTGATAAAATTCTGGCTTTCCTGAAGAAATATACACTAGGGAAACCTTATCCTTAAGGGTATAAAGTGCTTCCTTCTAATTAACAAATGAAAGTGGATGATCTTTTGAAGCTTAAGCTGTACTTTCTAGTAGAAGTTGATATTCAAAAATCTTTTAAGGGAGATAACTACTGCTTGTAGCAACGATAAATAACGTAAATATTCCTGAAAACCAACATTTTTCTTTTTTTAAAGTTAACAAATTCAATTTTTATTATTGCATAAAGCTATTTAAGTCACTACTGTAAACAAGAGAAATAAATGCCGGCCGCATTGGTGTAGTTTGTATCGTGCTCGCCTCTCATCATGCGGTCGTTGGTTCGAATCCCACTCAGACAGCATATTTTCATACGTTACAAAAAACCATTTCATTCTCCATTGTAAATAGTTACACCCCAACGTCGTCGCTAATGACCATTGCAGTTGATGCAACGTAAATAAATAAAAAAAAGTAGAGAAATAAATAAATAAATGAATACTACAGTACAACACAATATTTTTCGTCTGGGCAAAGAACGCATTTTACAGAAAACAACCTAAGTTATCATTTATACTTAGTCCAATTTCTTCAGAAACACCTTTAGACTAAATTCACATTTTTTTAAACAAGGACTTATATTCAAAAAGATAAAAGTATACATTTTATATTAAAGGGAACAGCTCTTTGAATAAATTATATTTTTTAATATTAATATTGGTTTTTACTGAAACGCTGAAACGTAGTAAATTACTTTTTATTTATTTTTCCGAAAGTTCCTTTTTTGACTTAACATTCTGAAATGACCGATTCAAAGCTATATGCTACGGATATTTGTAAATATCTTGATCTGAATAACTCAAAAATATTTACTTTAATTCTATTTTAATTTCAATACGAAAAATTATAATACAGGAAATAGACAAGGTGAGGTTTCCTTTTGCATAAACAAATAATATATGTATTAATACATACATGCATACTTACGTATAATGACCCAGATTAAGTACAAACGCATGAAGTTTCCTTGACTTAACTAGACAAGGTATTGGCAAGGTTAAGGCTGCTTAATAAATTTTGTTTAAATTCAATTTAACTTTATAAGTAGCAAAATCTAGGACTACATGTTTGCAAATTAAATGCAAATAAGAAATAACGTTATTGTAAAGTGAATAAATAAAAATAATATAAAAAATAGTGCATTAAAAATTAATAGAATTATGACTTAACAGAAAATTAAATATTTGTTTATTGCTTATTTAAATTGTTAAACTATAATCCAATATAACCTTACAACTAAAAACATGCGACAAAAACACATCATTTTATAATTATTGTAATCTTAAAAAGGTTAAACGGTTAATCATTCATAGTTGTGATAACATAACCTTTCTTTTTAAAAATAATAAAAAATAAATTTTACAATATACGTCAAATATTAACTTATCAATATAAAACAAAATAACATCAGATTTAATTCTCGCAATTTACTTAATTTTGCCTATTTCCATTTTCTGTTCAATTTTAATTTTTCTATGCTCTAACCAATTTTGGTGAATGGTAGTCAGATGTATGTTGAAGTAAATACTCAGTAATTTAATGAATACGAGGTGTGGCTATTAAATAACGAGATTGACGTTGTAAAACTTTTTATTTTATTTTATACATAATCACTTATTGTCACCTTCAATATACGAGGGGGTACCCAAAAGAAACCGGAATTATTTTTTAAAACTATTTATTTTTAATTTTTTTACAAAAGAACCTTATCCTCTTCAAAATACTCTCCATTACAACTAATACATTTGTCCCACCGGTGCTTCCACTGTTCAAAACATTTTTTGTACTCAGTGATGGCTGCCAGCTCATCCGTCGTTTTTTTCTTGACATCATCAACGTTGTTAAATCGGAGACCTTTCATGCCCCTTTTCATGCGTGGAAACAAGAAAAAATCACACGGAGCCAGATCGGGTGAGTACGGTGCGTGTGGTAGCAAAACCATGCCGTTTTTCGCCAAAAACTGGGTAACCGAGATTACCGTGTGTGCAGGCGCGTGTCGTGGTGGAAAAACCAGTCCCCTGTCTGCCACAAATTAGGTCTTTTACAACGAATGCTGTTTCGTAGTCTTCTTAACACTTCAAGATAAAAAGCTTGATTTACCGTCTGGCCTGGTGGAACGAACTCTGAATGGACAATTCCCCTCACATCAAAAAAACAAATCAGCATTGTTTTGATGTTCGATCTGACTTGACGACTTTTTTTTGGTCGGGGTGATAATGAAGTCTTCCATTGACTGGATTGTTGTTTGGTTTCTGGGTCGTACCCATAGCACCAAGACTCGTCACCCGTAATGATCTTTGACATGAAATCTGGATCAGTTTCAAGCTGTTGTTTCAAATCACTACACGTTTCAATTCGACGTTCCTTTTGAGTGTCTGTCAGAACCCGAGGCACAAACTTGGCAGCGACTCTTTTCATTGTCAAGTCTTCTGTTAAAATGCGTTGGACTGAGCTCCAAGATAACCCACTAACCTGTGATATTTGGTCAATGGTCTGTCGTCGGTCTGTTCGTACAATTTCTTTCACTTTCACAACATTTTCGTCTGTTCGGGAAGTCGACGGTCGTCCAGACGAGGTTTGTTCTCAATCGACATGTCGTCATTTTTAAAGCGCAAAAACCACTCGTTCACTTGGGTTTTTCCAATAGCGTCGTCTTTGTAAGCTGTGTTCAACATTACAACTGTTTCCGCGGCGTTTTTACCGAGCAAGAAGCAAAATTTCACAGCCGCACGTTGTTCATTAAAACTTGCCATCATGAAAAACGACACGAGCACAAAACAGCACTAGCGAGAACAATCACTGCACGAGAACAGAACAAGCTAGATCAACGAACAAAATGGCATTGAACTGGCAATGAGTAGCGCTACAAGCAGCCTAGTGGCGGGAATTTGTACTGCACAAGCTCCGCCCACAGCAGAGCTATTCCGGATACTTTTGGGTACCCCCTCGTACACTCCTTCTCTATCCCTACAACGCTCCATGCGAATTTTCTATTGTTGGAAACAGTGCTGGAAGTCATCTTCTGTCAGCTCCTTCAGGACCCGTGCCGCTTTCTCTTCTACAGCTTCCACAGACTCAAATCTTGTCCCTTTTAATGCAGATTTCATCTTAGCGAACAGGTAGAAGATAATAGCATGTGATGAAACCTAGTTTTTTCCTTATGATCTGGAAACGAAGCGCCAATCCATGCACTGGAAGAGCCGAACTTCACCGAGAGCCAAAAAAGCTCGAATGAGTAATTTAAAATTTAAAGCAATGATTATTGTTTTTTTTATGTCCATGGGTACCTTCACTAGGTTTCTGAAGGTCATACAATTAATCAACATTACTACCTTTAGGTACTATCTAAACTACGTTAAAGTGTAAGGAAAAAACGCCTCGAAATGTGGAAGGACAAATCATGGGTTCTCCACCAAGACAATGCGCCAGCTCATTCCGCGTTATCTGTAAAGAGGATCCTGGCCAAGTACAGCATCTCAGTGTTAGAACATCCACCTTATTCACCAGATCTTGCACCATGTGACTTCTACTTGTTCCCTCAGGTGAAATCTGCATTAAAAGGGACAAGATTTGAGTCTGTGTAAACTGTAAAAGATAAAGCGGCATGGGTCCTGAAGGAGCTGACAGAAGATAACTTCCAGCACTGTTTCCAACAACGAAAAATTCGCATGGAGCATTGTAAGGATAGAGAAGGAGCATATATTGAAGGTGACAATAATTAATTATGTATAAAATAAAATAAAAAGTTTTTACAACGTCAGTCTCGTTATTTAATAGCCATACCTCGTATAACGTTTCCAAAGTAAATTATTGAAATTCTTTACAAATGCACCCAGTTACGTACCTAATAATACATAAAATCAACTGAATACACTACACGATGACTTACGTTAAAGAATTATTTCTAAAATTGTAACGTAGGTTCAGAGATAGATTTCAAATTCATAATAAACCCTTAATGAAATACAACAAAATTTTCAGTATTACCAGAATTAACACAAACACGCTGAAATGGGAGTACAGATATGATACTTTAATACAGTTAATAATTAAAAAATTGAATTTTATACAATTTTAATATTCTGGATCACTATCAGTGGGTAGTTCTTTATGTCATCTTTTTTTTACGACACACTAAAAATTTTTACTAGTTATCCTTGCACAGTTTTAAAATTAAAAAAATAAGTTAAAATACCTACTTGCATACAGGTCACAAGATGTTAAGGTGCATTGGTTACGTGAGAGATCATTTGACTACCAATTACGAACACGCATCAATGGGTTTCCTTGTAAAAATATAAAAAAAAAGATTAAGTCCCCTAAGTCACAAAAATTGTGGTAAAATCACTGAAAACTCACTTTTATATATATAATTATAATCTCCGATGTTAGGTACTCAAGGGTTTCATTTATTACACGAGGAATTATGACTTTTGAAGTGGAACGCAAAAGTTTGAAAGAAAAAATTTCTTGAAGGGGTGTGTGGAAAGTTTTTTAGAAATTGATTTCATTTTTTATGTTAGTTAGCTGGTGTATTGGTAAGCGCAACTAGCTGCTATGCTACAGATCCAGGGTTGGATTTCCAGTCAGGTCTGGCAGTTTTTCATCTGTACATCACCTCAATCATTTCCTACGCACAAGCATATGTAGGCATCATCATAAAAAAAAACTACATTTTGAGGTCATTAGAGAGTACGAAAATTCTATTTATCATACAGTGATAATTTTAAATCTGCACAATAATTTTTTATAAGCCTAAGAAATTAATTTTGTCTGAACGGTAAAACTAAAATTTTTAAACTTTTAATTCTCCGCCATTAGTCACTTTTATCCAAAAAGTGAATTATTACTTAAGGGTTTTGATGGCGTTTAAAATGTCTAAGTAGCTTTAATTTGATTAAATTTCGTCTATATCAGTATTAGTATGTAAGTTATAGTGAATTACGTCATCGGGTTAAAAGTCTAGAGGAGTCTGTGATTATTAAAAGAACCTTCTATTGCAGATAAAATAATTTTTGATTCTAAAATAATTGTTTATTTCATTGTCAGATTTAAATTACTATAGATTATTTCAATAACTTTTATTGAAGATTGAACAATCTACAAATAAGATACGGTACACCTGTAATAAGATTCATATCTATAATGCTACAAAAATATTTCACGATTAGTAGTTAACAGTTCAACAAATTTGGTATCTAAAAAAATATTTATTGACGCATTATTTCCTAGTACACAGAATTTATCTGTAATCACGCTTCTGTACAATAAAAGAATGTTAATTTGTAAAATAATTTAAAGCGCTATTTACTTTTAATAATAATAATAAAAAGTTATAAGGTACTTTTAACAATGATTACCTTTATTAAACGGGTCATTAATTTATAATAACGTTTCAAATACAGTTAGTATTTACGAGGAAGAAATATTGGTGAAACTGTAGTAGAAACATTAGTCTAGTTCCAATGAGTTACTTACTGTTACACTTTTATTCTATTTTGTACACTGAATTTGATTTTTTTTTAATTAGGCACCAGTTTTTTGTGTTGTTCTTCCAATTATTTTGTACATTAAATTCTAATGCTATTTGATAACTCATATTTTCTTAAATTTTAAATGCTAGACATAAATGTTCGTTTAATCTTAGACGACAAAACTGCCCAACCGTTTACATTAATAATATTCCGCTGCCTCACCAGGGGCGTTTCAGGGAAGGGGCCATGGGGGCCATGGCCCCCCCGAAATACTAGGAAAACTTAGTTTAATATTTTCTATAAGCTATTATTTCTAACAAAACTGAATCCCAATACTCGTACCTATCAATTAACAATAATTATTTTAGTATAAAAATGAGTCAAACAGAAAGTATCTATTTTGAAATAGTATTAAGATAACAATCAGTGTCAGTAGTCAAAAGCCACTTGCATCCAGTCAGCGCCTTCATTTTTCAAGATTTTCTTGATTTACAAGGACTTTGACGAAGCGAAAATTTCTCAATGAATTAAAATTGTGATTACAGCAATACAGCATAAAAGAGGACTTTTCAATGACTCAATTACAAACAGTAAGAGCTACATAAAAACAAGATAGCCCCTCCCCCCGAAAATCAGCCCTGGAACCGCCCCTGTACCTCACACTACTCAAACACGCTATTTAGGCTTACACTTCGAAAGAAAACTTACATGGAACGCACATGTTACACACACACGCCACAAACTCAAAACACGCTTCTATCAGCTGAAAAGCGTACTCGATAGACGTTCTAAATTAAACATGTCACAGAAAATAACAATCTACAAGACAGTCTTAAGACCTATCTGGACATATTGAGCTCAACTTTGGGGATCTGCTAAACCACACACAAAACGTATTCAAGCGATTCATAACAAGATTCTACGAAAGATAACGCAATGCCCCTTTTACATCACAAACTCAATGTTGCACAAAGACTTACAAATCCCATACGTAATTTGATGTCGCAAAACAACTATACAAGTCGACGACCCTCTCATACAAAACATGCACACTAGGGTGATACCGGGTACTCAGCGCAGACGTTTGAAGCGCCTCTGGCCAAGAGATCTTCTAGGCCAACTATAAGACTGTAGTGATAACTGCACGCTCCTTCAAGTAAATCAAATTTTGGAACATTAGCTTCACATTTAGAAATTGTTGTATTAATGTAATAACAGGTACTAAAGTTCGATTGAAAGTGTCAAGAAAAAGACCATATGTTCGCGTACTAATGCTAAAAATTTATTTAATTTATTGAATTTAAAATCCTAAGCATACTTTTTTAAATATAAAATTAAATAAAAATAAATCATTTATATATTTTTTTAATTGAAAATTTCACAATATTTTATAACTCAAATTTTCTTAAATTTCAAATACTAGACATACGTTCATAATATGTCAAGGTGTGGATAAGGAGGACATTTGGTGATACCACCCACGAGCTGACGCAGTTGCTAACAGGTCATGGTTGGTTTGGAGCATATTTGACCAAGTTCAAACTTCATGAAGTATCGAAATGCCGGCTGTGCGATAGTGAAGAGGAGGAGTCCGTTTCGCATATTTTTGAAAGATGTCCCTATTTTGGCATCGACAGAATGGAGACATCCGAGACGATAGACGTTGCAAAGTGGTCCCAGAGAGAGTAGGGGCAGCGATGCTGCAGGATGAGGAGAGCTGGAAGTTGGTCGCTCAGTTTGCGGAGAGGGTGGTCGGAAGACTGCGGAGGGAGACATATGAAGATCAGCGGGTCGCCCTCTCCCACAGTGAATCAATCCTGTCCCGATCTCAGTAAGTAAGGTAGACACACTAATTTCCTGAGCTGGTGATGAAAGAGATGAATGAAAGTGAGAGAGTGAGTGTTGGTCAGTGATAGCGAGAGGGGAATTGGTCTACGGTTCCCTTCCACGCCCCGCTGAGAGTATGTAATTTTTTTTTTACCCGATATTTCCCTTGTAGTATTATATAAACAGTTCCGAGGGAGGTGGAGGGTTCTTTGCTGATGCCGGTTCAAGTGGCCAGACGGCGGGTTTTTGGTTGGTAGGCGGTTGCAGCCTCCTTGGGACTGGATGAGGACGCCTCAATTGAGTCCAACACTACTTCCCCCATCGTGAGGGAGTGAACATGAGCTTTTCTCGCCGTCTGGGATAAAATAAAATTAAAGTTAATGTAAATAACAGTTGACTTAAAATGAGACATTTTAAAGACTAAGGAATTTTATCTGTGGTTAAATACTCGGTAAAGAAATATTGGTTAAAGTATTCGTACAAATAATATAAATATTTACAATGATGAATTAATTTGCAGATGAACATATCACGTACGTACAATTATAATGTTTTACTACCTTTTAAATAATTATAGTATAAATTTAATTAAAATTTTAAAACATAATTTTACTTAAAAACTTTCACTATTGCCTAGCAACTTAAGTATTTTTTGAAGTCCAAAAGAATGCATTTTAAAATAAATAAAATATTTAATTATGTACATCGTGATATTAATAAATGAATAAATTAAGTTTATGTATAATTTATGCGTTAATGCAATTTTGCAATCGATCAGGTTTGTTTTTTGTGCAGAATCGGCATCTATATGTTTTTTTCTTCTTTTGGTATCTTAGATTAGCTAATAGGTTAAAAAACAAACGGTGTTTGAAGATGACTTACTGTATATATGGTAGACGTGTATAATGAGAAGTATTCCTTGCAAAATATTTCTTTCATAACTTCATTCATTTAATCTTTAGATCGTTAGACATTCTATGATAAAAGCAAATTACTTAGTAATGTAATACTGCTAAGCTAAGCATCATCCCGTACTCTCTTTAATAATTAAAAGAAATGTCTAAGTATTTAAAAACCTCAACCATTAAAATGTTTTTTCTTCAACTACAAAAAGGTATTATTTAGAAAAAAAATTGTTTTAAATTTATGTTACACACACACGCCACAAACCCAAATCACGCTTCTATTAAGGCGAGACTGTATTATGATGGTTTTAACTGAAAATTTCGAATTTTGGTTTTTTATGTTTTTCAATATTTCAGACCGAGTTCAACCACGAAAACATTAAATTACGCGAAAATAAATATTTTAATGAAAAAATTAAGCTTTTAGGAGGTTTACGCTATAAAATTATCGTTTCACCAAGAACGAATATTTTTCATAATTTTATACCGATCGTTTAACCCTTTATAGGTCTGTGGTAGGTATACTTACCACTGGCAATAAGGACGATTTTTTTAAAGAATAAGCCATGCAGTTGAACCTTATTGGCATTTTACGGTTTTATAGATATACTCTGGTAAATAAGCTTTCCACATTTTGAAATTAGTGCGCAGTGACCATTTGCTTCATGAGTTACACGAATGTGGTAAGGAAGGATTCATACCAGCGTACGCTACCATGTTGTTTTGTTGTTACTTTTGTACAGTGCTTAGAAAATTTAAGGTTTTTTACGGGAAAACAAGCATTCATGCTAATAAATAGTTGAGATAAGTTATTCTACACATTATTCTGTTATATAGGACTACAAGTTGTTTTAATAAGCATTCTTTCCACTAAACATTATCTGATTTCCATTTCAATAAATGTTCCTTGGTAAGTATACTTACCAAGGCTTAACATCTACAAAAAGAAATATCTTAGGCCTACTGTTCTGGCACTTGAAATACATTATTCAAGTCCCTATAAACCAAAATTTAAAATTTTACAACATGTATATTATTCCCCGTAGTACTGCCCTATAAAGGGTTAAGAGCAAAGGCCATTTTAGTTTTTTTAAATATCTGCATTACTGTTTTTAGTACGCTCAGCTGTTGGTTCAGCTCTAACCAAATTTTGATAGAAAATTTACTTGTTTGTGTACATTTTGTTTTTGATTTGTGCCGTTTTGAGTTTTTGCCCATTCCCGGAAATTTAGATTTTTAATATTTAGGTATATTTTTCTCGGAAACCATTGAACATACCAGGCTAAAATTTTTACCAGTTATTTATCTTTATCATACACATATTCCGGCACTTTTATGACCTCCACAAAAGCTATACAAATTATTAATATGTAAAATATACCGTAAAAAAATTTGTAAAAATTTTATGTTGTTCCTTATTTTGTTTTTAACTTTATGGTTTAACGGATTAATTTGTAAAAATGTCAGTTACTCGAGCAACGCGACAACTACAAGTAAGTAAAGTTTCATTTCCCTATCGTTTACCAATCTTGTGAAAAATGTTCCTAAAAATAGCAAATTTAACATTGGCGGGATACAAAGTACAATCTTCCCTTAACTGAAACACTTACTTTATAGACATTCTAAATTAAACATGTCACATACATTAGCAATCTACAATGCATTCATAAAAACAATCAGGACATATGGCGTTCAACTTTGGAGATCTACTAAAACTTCACACACGAAACGTATTGTACATAAAAAAGTACAAGCGATTCAAAACAAGATTGTACAAGCTATAACGCAATGGCCTTTTTGTCACAAACTTAATGTTGCACAAAGGCTTACGAATCCCATACGTAAATGGCTCTGAGAAAATACAAACCCTTCTTGATAACTTTTACAAATGGTGTATGTAAGAGATTAGATCCTATAAAAACTCGGAGCAGAACAGACTGGTAGTTTAATATAAAAAACAAAAAAAATTAACACCTTCTGCAAATAAATAGACAGATAATCAAAAGTTTTTGACAGATTGAAATACAGGCATTTCCCCATTTGCCACTAAAGCACCTTGGTACGTTAGTAACTACACCCTTCATGTTGACTTCGTATTCCCTACGTAAAAGACGTTGCACGAAAACTTTATCAAAGTTTCTTTGATAAATTGCAAAATCATCCAAACGATCTCGCTCTACAAATGGCCATTCAAAATTTTCCCAAGTTTCGATGTCTTCGCCGTCTTTGGTGAAGGGATCTTCTTCAATAACATTCTATTATCATTCTATCATTATCTTCATCATCAACATCCCATCTTCTTAATTTCTTCACCGTTGAGCTTTCATTTTCATTCCCATCAAGATCATCTCTATCATAGCATGTTAATATCATCCTGGAGGATACGCTAGTGGGTGTGACCCCTTCCTTCTACGCCTAATAATAACTATCATCAAATCTACTCTTCCACCTGTGATGCTGTGCCAAAAAAGCTCGAATGAGCAAGTCAAAATTTAAAGCAATGATGATTGTTTTTATTTTGATATTCATGAGATTGTGTATTGCCACTGGGTTTCTGAAGGTCAAACAACTAATCAATATTACTACCTTGAGGTACTTTCTAAACTACGTTAAAGAGTAAGGAAAGAAAATTTCACGAAATTTGGAAGAACAAATCATGGGTTTTCCACGAAGACAATGCGTCAGCTCATTCCGCGTTATCTGAAGAGGTTCGGTTCCTAGCCAAGTACAGAATCTCAGTGTTAGAAAATCCACCTTATTCACCAGATCTTGCACCATGTGACTTCTACCTGTTCTCTAAGGTGAAATCTGCATTAAAAAGGTAAGATTTGAGTCTGCGGAAGCTGTAAAAGAGAAAGCGGCACGTGTCCTGAAGGAGCTGATAGAAGATGACTTCCAGCACTGTTTCCAACAATGGAAAATTCGCATGGAGCGTTGTAGGGATAGAGCAGGAGTGTATATTGAAGGTGACACAAAGTGATTATGTATAAAATAAAAATAAAATTTTTTACAACGTCAGTCTCGTTATTTAATAGATATACCTCGTATTTTCGAGCCACATGTTCTTTTTATATTTTAAATTATAACCAAAAAAATATGTATTAAACCAATAACAACAAAATGTTTTGCGAAATAGAAAGTACATATTGTTTTTTACTATGTACAATTCTATAGAATTCCCATCAATTATATGTTAATTTTCATACCTAAAATATTTGCATGTACACTTACACTAACAGTTAATACTTAACACGTAGCAATTTGCGCAAATGAATATGAATGGATTCATTTGGCAAACCGCCTTTGTTGATTGCACTTACTTGTAGTTTTACATCTCCCGTAAGCCTATCTTTATATGGAGGTTTCTCTTTACTTTCGTATAAATACATTCCTTTACTTACTATTGTTCTTTCTTCCAATTGATTGTAACTGAATAACGTTTAATGTTATTTCATTTGTCGAAATATAAAACTCTTTGACATATATCCAAATACATTAAAAAATATTTGATGGTTTCTTGGAAAACTTACTCGAAGGATTGAAATTTAACAAGAACAATCAATGGTGTTATCCAATCAATGTACTGAACTTTTTTAAAATAGTAATATTTTACTAGATGTAATAATAACATTATCTAATTTTTTTCCAGTCTGAAAGGACTGTAGCAAAATTAATATTTATTAAAATCTACTATAAAATGCCAATAACTTAATAAATGAATATAAAATGAAAAATATAACCTAATATTTATCATGAGTGAATGAAGCAAAATGAAAATCAACCTCTGTTTGATTTAAAAATAAGGAATATCTATAATTGCTGTTAAACTAGGTAGAAGAAAATTCTTTGTAGAAGAAAATGCTTGAAATAAAATTTGTAAATTTGTTTTATTTCCTGTAACTTTAATTATATGCAATTTTGTCGTGCATATAAATAAAGGGTGAAATATTAAAAAATTCCATTTTTACATATTTGGATGAAAACATGTAGAAAATCACTAATTGACGCTAGACTAAGTTTGTACAAAAAGTTGTTTGAAATTAAAGTTGTAGGGTTTGTAATATTCTACATCTTTAATTTATACACTTTTGCTATAGAATGGATATTAAGGCCCTAATTTTAAATATTATTTTCCTACGAGAGCACAAGCCTTCAAAGAATTTCAGCAAACATGGCATTTATTTACCCTATCTTATATAGAATAAAAAATGTAATGAGGTGATTTTTTAAAAAAATTGTAGGAACCGTTTTTTGAGAAAATTACATGAAAACTACTTTTTCTGGTTGACCCATTATAACGAAAATGTTCGGAACCCCGAAGTTGTACCTAATTTAAGTTCCAAGTTTCAGCTGTGTACTATAATTCCGTTCATGAGTTATTTTGTTTACAAGCAGGCCAATCTCTAAAAACATACTTTTTGGGTTCAATGGGCCTAAAAACGTGTGAATCCAGTGAAGACTCGATTTCAAAAAATCAACATGAAAAATAGGCCTACTTTCCTTCCCTATATATTCATACAGGAAAGAGAAAGTAAAAATCAAATAAAGAAAACTTAAAACTATAAACACTTTTGAAATAAATTACAAAAATAAAAAACATCAAAGATGTACAGGAACAAAGAAACTGGATGAAATAACAGGAATTAAATAGTAAAGACATGAAAAATTTTCGTCCAAGAAATTGAAAGCGTTTGTTAAGAAAGGGGTTAATGAAATAAATAAATACCAAGAAGAATAAGATGAAATATTAACAAAATTGTCGATATAAACTTGTGTTTAAAACACCATAAAATTATATCATTTTTATTTTGTTTGCGGCTAAACTAACTAAATAGGTAGTTTGCGGCTAATAATAAAATATTTTGATTGTATAATACTCGTATTATTAAATTAAATATCAGTTTAAGGAAGAGGAAATGATTTTAACAAAGATATACACGTGACAAGGATTAAATAAGTAACGGGTATTTTTATTCTATTGTATTTTAAATGAACAGTTCAGCGAATTTATGACACTTATTTGGAAGTTTTTTTTAAATTTTTTCTTTAGGTCATCAGCCGAAAGGCTGGTTTGAACCTGTAGAGGTTTTACTAAGTAAAACGACGAATAAGGTGGTTTACCTACGCCTTCCTCACTGAATGGAAAAATACGTTTATCAGCATGCCGGGCCCTCTGAAAAGCACATATTTTCCACTCTGCAAATGACACCTTCACTTCATTCACCACAGGGTCTGGCTGTATAATGAAATTCATTACTTTCAGAGGAGACAACTCTGATTAATGTCTTTTATACCTCTACCTCTTCTGTTCTTAAATGATTCAATCATTTAATTCGCTGACCATGTAATAAGAAACAGAACTTTTATTTTAGCCCTGCAACGAACAGATTGAGCGTAAACAATTTGACACTCCGCCTGTCTGTTATGGGCAGATATTTTTTTATTATGCACTTCCAATTAATGTATTAGTAATTAATAATCACTTTAAATGTTCCTTCTAAAAAATTTTAGAAGTTAAGAAGTTCAAACTGAAAAATTAGTTTTAAAATAGGTATTCTAGCCAATTGTTTTAGACGGCTTTTTAAAGAGAAAGAAAATTATTTATTTCCTAAGGAGAGTACTGAGGCGAAAATTCCGTAATTTGTCTAAAAAATGTTTGATTTTGTGTTTTTAGTAAGTGTGAATCATTCATAGATTTAAAAAAGTATTCATTTATGCCCTACGACAAAAATAGGCTCTGTGATGTTATCTATATAAATAAAATTGTGACTTTGTCTGTACAATTTTTCAAAATGCTCCAAATTTGTTTTCTACGCCAGATGCACCACGTAAAATAAGATGTACCAAAAATAAGTTCAGCTGAATTTTTGTCTGTTTGTCTGTTTGTATGCTACGGCATCACGCGAGAACCGCTCAATAAAATTCAATGAATTTCGGTATCTAGGTTCTCGACGTAATCAAAATGAAAATAGGCTATAAATTATTTCAATTTCACAAAGGGATAGGGGAGTTCAGAGGGAGGGGTGAACAAAAAACTACGAATATCTCCGTTAAAAGTCAATGTATCAAAACAATTTGTATAATCGAAATTACGAAACGTTTAAAGACAAATAAGTTTGATTATGTAAAGTTTTACATTTTCATGCAGAGATATTACCAATTTAAAAAAAATAAACCAACATTTTTTAGAATATTAACAGCGAACATTAACAGAACAATAAACACAGGCCTACGCGCCGGTAAAACTCGTATTGATTCAGTGAGTTACCTACCTACCCATTTCATCAGTACCCTATACATATTTTCTCTGTTTTTTTGTTAAAAATGAATTAGTCATTTTAATAGTGTTCACCATCGTTGTGTTCCTATTGTGATTTACCTTTCATTTATTATGAAAATAATAAAGCGCTGCATATCTTAATTATTAAAAACACCAAGATCTCGCTTTTATTTTACTTTCAGCTATTTTTTTTATACATAATAATGCTGACGTTGAAAGGAGGTAGATAACAATGAATAGTTAAAGAATATCAGATCTGACAGGGATCGAACACGGTACCCCAACCAACTGTCCATGGCATCAAGGAAACCGTTCAAAGAACGGGCACTTTACCTAGTGTAACTATATAACGAATAGAATTTAAAACATAGTATAGTGTATACGTTAATAAATTGCACTTCTATTTTTTCCACGGTTTTTTGATCAAGTGAAAGTGTAAATTATTATTATTAAAATATCTTAGAACTATCATAGTTAATAAAAAAGTAAATTAATTTTTTTATTAATTACAGTAGGCCCTACGTAGCAAATAATTTACATTTCGTAGGCTGTCACGTATAAAAACCACAGAATTTATAACAAATTTGTACAGGAAGTTCCACTCTGTGTTAAATTCTTCAGTGCACAGATTAAAAACCTTACATTAGTTTTGTTCAGAAATGCTACGCACTTTAATTTATCAAACGCATAAAGTTTATTGTATTTTATTTTACAAGAATCTTATTTGTTCAGTAATTACAAAAAATGATTCTATTAAAAATCATTAGCATTTTAAAGCAATGAAAGTACTTTTTAGGAGATAAATATTTTATTTTAATTAAGGCCATTATAACTTAGTAGTCCATCACCTTTATATACTATAGTGGTAGATAATAAAGCGAAAGATTCTGAGTTCATGTTTAAAACCCAGTCTTCAATAACCAACAGCAATCGTTGATAACTACTTGTTGATGCAAATTTCAATACAAATTCATCATAATAAACAATACAGATTAGGCCTACATTTTCATGCGTTCGAGATGTGGCTGTATCGAAGAATTCTTATAATTTCTTTAACGGCGCGCGAATTACCAACGCCAAAGTTCTGCAAAGTATGAGAAAGGACTTGGAGGTTTTCGGTAACAATCAAAGCTTGTAAACTGTAGTAAGCCTACCTGTGTCATATCTTGCGGAAAAAACCCAGGTATACCTTGCTTCAGTATATTTTGCAGGGGAAATCTTTGGAGAAAGAGACCCCGGAAGAAGAAGATA
This sequence comes from Catonia carolina, assembly GCA_035578175.1. NCBI lineage: Eukaryota > Metazoa > Arthropoda > Insecta > Hemiptera > Achilidae > Catonia > Catonia carolina. The sequence continues at coordinate 25,894,804 of JAQMRL010000010.1, read as the reverse complement.
TCGTGGTTAAAAAAATATTAGGACCTGGTTCAACAAAACCTCATTGCTTCAGAATATTTTGCAGAGGAAATCTTTGGAGAAAGAGACCCCGGAAGAAGAAGATATCGTGGTTAAAAAATCTTAGGACTCTAAAGAAATCTTAGGAATCTCAAAATCTCTAAATCTTAGGAATCTGGTTCAACGAAACCTCATATTATGCGAAACAAACCCAGATGTACTTGCTTCAGTGTATTTTGTAGGGAAATCTTTGGAGAAAGAGACCCTGGAAGAAGAAGATTTCGTACTTAAAGAAATCTTAGGACCTGGTTCAACGGAACCTCGCATTATGCGGAACAAACCCAGATATACCTTGCTTCTGTATTAAATTTTGCAGAGGAAATCTTTGGAAAAAGAGACCCCGGAAGAAGAAAATATTGTGGTTAAAAAACGCTTAGTACCTGGTTCAACAAAACCTCATATTGTGTGGAACAATTCAAGATATATCTTGCTTCAGTGTATTTTGTAGCAAAAATCTTTGGGGAAAGAGAACCCGGAAGAAGAAAATATCGTTGTTAAAAAAATTTTAGAACCTGGTTCAACAAAATCTCATATTATGTGGAACAAACCCAGATATACCTTGCTTCAGTATATTTTGCAGGGGAAATCTTTAGGGAAAGAGAACCCGGAAGAAGATATCGCGGTTAAAAAAATCTTAGGATCTGGTTTAACAAAAGCTCATTTTTCTTTCGTATTGCTGTTGACAAAATGAATATTTCGATGATGATCGCCAACATTCATAATGGATAAGCATTTTAAAAAGAAGAATATACTATTTCTGAAAGAAATTGGGATACTCGTCTTTCTTGCGATCGTTCAATTCCACGTTTTTCAGTTGGCTTGTAAGTAAACAGTATTTCCTAATACTTAATATCACTCCTGATACATTAAGGGGAGACTGTACTTTGTATTTTGCCAATGTTAAATTTGCTATTTTCAGGTACATTTTTCATAATATTGGTAAAATATAGGGAAATAAAACTTTACACACCATAGGCATCGGGTTTCTTCTCGAGCTACTGACATTTTTTCAAGTTAATCTTTGCACCATACCATTTTTTAAAAATATTACGAATAACATGCAATTTTTACAAATTGTTTTCTACGCTTTTTGCGTATTACTAATTTTTGGAGCACCTGAGGAAGTCATAAAAATGTCGGTATATGTGGATGTACAAGAAAATTAACTAGTAAAAATTTCAGCCTGGTAGGTTTATTGGTTTCTGAGAAAAATGTACCTAGTGTTAAAAATATAAATTTACGGGAAAACGCAAGAAACAAGAAGGCACAAATCAAAAACAAAATGTTCAAAAACAAGTAAATTTCCCATCAAAAGTTGTTTAGAAAGCTGAACCACCAGCTGAGAATACAAAATACAGTGATCCAGATGTTTTAAAAACTAAAATTTTCTTTGCACTAAAATTAACTAATTTTTAAGGTAATTTTTCTGTGTTAACTTGATATAAACTTAATTTTTTTTTGGCGTAATTTAATGTTTTTTCTGGTAGATCCAGGTCTAAACTATTGAAAAACATAAAAAACCAAAAATCAAAATTTTGAATTAAACCATCGTGCCATCTCTCCACTTACAAAGATTTATGATAAATATCATAATTTATTTCTTTTATAGTTCACCAATCAATACCCTTTTAAAGGTCATAAAAATTTAACCTCAGAAGCTTTATTCTTGATATCTGCTGAGCAGTCAGGGTCAAACACTCTGAATCATTTTTTATCACTGAAAGAACTAAAGTGTGATAAACCTTTAAAATGGTCTCCTTCTGCACTTTACCGACCACCGTTTCCCTAGAAGTGTTTATTTTAACATTTTAAATTATTCAAATTTGAATTCTACGTCTTAAATTTATATAAATATAAATTTAGTCTAAATTTATAAGAACTTCAGTAACACTGGTCCGGTGAGTGACTTTGTAAGGCCAATAAAAGGTATTTATGAATACATAACCATCGCTATTCAAATTTGGGTCAATTACACCCAAAAAGAAATCGACAAAGTCCATTTAGGTGGTTGTCTTACCATAAAGTTTCTGAGAATTAATACAAAATAAAAAACCCTAAATTATTTTTTGCAGTTAATACAAAATGATTAGTATGGTAGGGGATTAGTTTTGTAATGTAGGCCTATAACTTATGTATAAAACCTACATAACGCTTACACAGGCGTTTAAAAACGAAACTTTCTGAAAACTAAAATAGGTTAATACGTGACCTCAATTCATAAACCCTATCTCAAAATCTGCGAAAGCGTCTCTCCAGAGTTGGTGTAGAGTTATTGCGTAAGCAACATTGATTTATCTATATCCCGTGGGAGTTTTACTGTAGAGTATTGTTTTCCTTAAAGTACTTCTTCATGTAATTTTCCAATGTTATCAGATGTACTACTGGTAATAAATGTAATAATCGTATATAAAAAGTGGGAGTGCCTGAAATGTCCAATGAAGTAAAATATATTTAAAATACTGTCTGTCTATAGCTTGATAACCTCCTGCAGAGAGGAGCAGAATCGGCCCGCTACTAGCCTTCTCAATAACACTTCATTATGTACTACTACTAACATCTAGTACACTGGACATGGTACATAATCAAGTGTTATTGAGAAGGCTAGTAGCGGGCCGTTTCTGCTCCTCTCTGCGGGAGGCCATCAAGTTATAGACAGACAGTAATTGATTGTGTGCCATTGAGAACATAAGTGTGATGTTCCATACCATATATTTTTATAGTTCATAAACTTTTCCTGTGTAAAAATAAAACTCAATAAAAATCTTTTTATTTTTGTTTGTACAGGAGTGACATGTCAGAAGAATATGGATGAGTGTTATTAAATGCCTTGTCAAAATGGAGGGTCGTGTACCGACAAAATTAATGGTATGTAAAAAGTAGTAAAAGTAGTAGTACTTAATCTTAAAAATTACTCAAGAAATTATTTAAATTGTTTAAACCCTTTAAACTGATATTTAGATTCATTAAAAGAATATGGCCTAAAAATAGTATTTTGACAATATAAATATTTAAATATTGCTGATAAGATACACAATATTATGAAACGTACAATAAACATAATACGATGATGATAATAAAGTACAAATAGAATTGTAGAACTATCTTAATTTAGTGTTGTTAATTTATCTTGTCTACTTAAGTTGCATTAGAAAATTAACTAGAACTAGCATACAGCTACAACTTTGTTTACTTATACAACCAGCAGTATTTATGATGTACGAGTTAAATGACTTGTTGTCGTATTGACTGAGTAAATCACTGTGACAAACCCCATCGCTGTTTCAGGCTAACTGTACTACAGTTCAGCCGTTCTTAGTTTGCTCCTACTGTCAACAAACAAAAGCCACCTACTACAGGGTGCACGCTAGAGTCTTCGACTTTACGGATGTCGTATTCCTATTTAGTTAACTATTTTTTAAATTATAAGTACTTAAAGTACTAAAAATATCAGTCATGATATGATGTAGGCCTAACAATTTCATTTATAAAAATACTTTTAAAAGTTTTTTGTATTTAAATACTTTTGAAAGTATTTTGTTGTTACTTTTTAATCAGCGTGTACACATTTTGATATAATGCGCATGCTCAGTGACGTCATTATTTGTTTACATTAGGAGCAAACTAAGAGAGGCTGGACTGTAGTATATTTTTATTCTCCTTGTGGTAGGTTTTGTGGTAGGTGTTGGTATGACAATGTTCGTATATGTATTCGTGTGATTTATTAATTTTGAGTGGAAAGCAGTGTAAGCAGTGTCAAAGTTGAGATATCGATGTACAACATGTACACATGTTAACATAGAGTCCGTGGTACAGTTCTTGAAACAAATATTATTAACAGTTAATGGAAAAAAGTGTCAGTATTTGGAGTACAAAAACAAACATGACGTTAAAGAAAGTAGAGAAGTGGATGTATTTATTCATAATAATAGTTTAGAGCATGTAAAAACAGTGAAGTTTCTAGGAGTTTCTCTAGATAAATTTTTGTCTTGGGACTTCAATACAATCAAGTTTGTAGTAAAATTTCATCTGGGGTATTTGCACTAAAACAAATTGCCAGATTAAATGATAAAAAATTACTAATGGCAGCTTATCATGGCCTTATTCTGTCTCATATCCGTTATGGTATCTTAATATGGGGTAATTCTAGCATGGGTAATATGAATAGGGTTTTTAAAATTCAAAAGAAAGCTATTAGGTGTATGGTGGGAGCTAACCAGCTAACCTCATGCAGGCCACTATTTAAGGAGCTTACATTGCTTACATTTCCCTTTCTTTACATTTTTGAGGTGATTATGTATGTTAGGCAAAATGATTTTATGCAAAATTTCAATGTTCACAATCATAATACGAGAAACAGAAATGATTATTATGTGGCTAATCACTCCACAAAATTGTTTGAACAAAAACCTACTTATACAGGAAGAAAATTCAGAAATAAATTACCCCAATTTTTAAAATGTGATAATTTGCATTCCTTTAAAAAAATTTGAAAAAACTAGCTGATTTTGAAGGATAATGAGTTAAGCTTAATTTATCTTTGTTTGGAAAACAATTAGGAACTCCATCAAAATCAGATTTAATCTGTGAAATGCACCATAATAGTTTAATAAATCGTATACTTACCAGCTTATTTTACTTACAATCATCATTCGAAAATTCTTCGGCAAAATCTAGTATTTTCCCGTAATAATATCACGCTTGATTTTGCTTCGTGGCTGTTTTGTAGAGCCTACAACTGAACAATCTGCTATTTAATAAGTAAAAAATCTGGTGTGAAACACTCACACAACTTTCTCTTGCCAATGCAAATGATTAATAATATACCTAACATTATTAATAAAATATTAGAAATAAACAAAAACTAACCTCAAAAACATAACCTTATTTTAATCACGAGTGAATGACGCAAAATGACAATCGAACTCAGTTTGGCTTAAAAATACGGAAAATCACGCTTTCACGCTAAACTAGGCTCTGTAGAGAAAAATGCTTTAAACAAAAGTTGTAGATCTTTTAATTTTCTATAACTTTTATTATATATACTTTTGTCGTAAAATGCATACTAAGACCGAAATGTTAAAAAAATCGATTTTTCTCACGTTTTCGTGAGAAAAAAACAGAAAATCGCAAATTACCGCTAAACTAAGCGTTATACAAAAAAATGTTTGAAACAGAAGTTGTAGGTTTTTAAATTCTCTACAACTTTTATTATATAAGTTTTTGCGCTGAAATTTATATTAAAGCCGTAATCTTAAAAAAACAACGTTTTTACGTGAAAACAGCCTCACCGAGAATTTCAGCAAACATGGCGCCTACCCTATCTTGTAGAGAATAAAAAATTGAGTAAAATAGGCGATTTTAAAAAAAATCGTAGGACCAGTTTTTGAGAAAATCGCAAAAAACTGAAAAATTATACGAATAAACTACTACTTCCGGTTGACCGATTTTGATGAAAATGTTCGTGTCGCGTCCGGTAGTGGTATGTAACTTAAGTTTCAAGTTTCAAGTTCGTACGATGTTCCGTTCTTGAGATATTCTGTTCACACACACACACACAGACACACAGACACACAGACACACACACACAGACACACAGACACACACACAGACCAATCGCTAAAAACATGTTTTTTGGGTTCAGGGGGTCTGAAAACGTATAGATCCGGTGAAAACTCGATTTCGAAAAATCGACATGAAAACAATACTTTCCTTCCTATATATTCATATAGGCAAGAGAAAGTAATAATCTGTTTTTAATAAATAAATAAGACGTTAAATTTTTAAAAGATATGTTTTCTAACTTAATGAAGCTAACAGTTATTATCTCAGTTTACTTATTGATAAATATATAAAATGCATCTGTAAGTGGATTTATGGGCGTATAAATTTGTGTTGAATGTTTTAGACAGATCAAAAATATATAGGAATTATAAAACTAAGTATACTGTTTGTAGTAAACAAGAGGCACTTTGTAATTGTACGAATAATTTTGTTGTGTATGGCCTTAATTGACTTAGTACTGTGTAACGGGTTTACTGATACCCAAAATTTAACTCCTTTGTATTAATATCTCTTGGAGATATTGAGTTTTGAACGTCTATCAAGTAGCCTTAACTGACGATAAAACTGTACCTCAACTGATGAGAAAATACCTTAACTTCAGAACAAACAGAAATACATCGAGGGGTATAGTATCAAAACCAGCCACATCCAAAAATTTTTTTGTTTCTATTCTTTTTTACAAGTTTTCAATGTTATGAACATAGTAAAGAAGAGAATCTCCATCAAAACGATCCATATCCAATGGAAATGCTCAAAGAAATTTTGAAGTTATTTTCAAATCAAGCCACATCTATACTTACAAAACTAGCCAGTGGGTGCACTAGCTAGTGCCCTTCTGTGGTGAACTAAATTATATTTTATCAAAAACATTGTAGTCTTGTAGTTAATGTAGTTATATTAAAACAATTTTTAATACAACATCGTTTAATTTTATTATGACAGAGTACTATTTAATTTTTGCTTGAACAATTTAATTTTAGAACGGCACAGTATTGAAAAGTATATTTTTGTATAATTTATAGTTAGGAATAGTTACTTTATTAAATAAGTTGAAATGATCAAATTCATTACTTTAATAAAAAAACCATGATTTTTACAAAAAGAAAACAGTAAACTTTTGTTTCAAAACCAGCCAGGTGCCCGAATCAGCCACATTCAAAAGAAAAATTCTTTTGACGCATGCGTTGTTATGCCATTTATCTTCCTCTCATTCGCTCGGCTATGGAACTTCAATTCATCTGACATCTTTACTAAGTCCTCTTAGTAGTTCGTAATAACTTCAAGTACTCTGGATTAACAGGACTGTAATGGAGCTATATTACTCGGTTTTGCAGACCCATACATTTAGGAATAGTATGTCCAGGTCGGTTGAAGAAAGTATTGACATATCATTAATTTCTTTGATAAAGGGAAATAGAAATCAATATTCTTAACGGCAAACAGACCTGTTTCGTATAAAAAATTGATTTGGTATGAATATAGTACCGGATTGAAACTACGTGACAATGAACAAAACTTTTGGACAGTAAACCAATATTTTTCTATGGATAGCAGAACAGGTGACATAACGGAGATATCATTAAAACGTACGATTTATAACTTTATGGATAATTATCAAACAATCGACAAACATTTATAAAACCTCAGTTTAAAAGTTTTCTGAAACAAAAAGAAATTAAATACCTGTTTTTTTTAAATTTTTGTTTATTTTTATGCATAGAATATTAAGACATCTTACAATGACTTCATAAAATATTCTTTAACACGACTATTTATATGTTCATGATATTCACAATATGAGAATCGTGAAAGGCAAAGTTAAATCTGGAGAAATGTCAAAAACAATTAACTTATTTTTAAATGTCTCAATAGGTGATTTTTGGCAACGTATTGTACCACGTTTTTGCGTGATTAAGAATTTGATAATGGCGCCAAATAATATTCATATTATGAAATAAATTATTTCTGAACTCCAAATAATTACTTTAATGTTTTATCAATTTTAATGGCGCTTGAGAAGGAGATTATATTGAACTTTACTTGATGCGGGATCAAGAGATCTGTGGCTAGAATTGCCACATCGTTCGGAAATTTAACAAAGTATAAAATTAATATATTAATTATTATACATGGGAGGATTTACAGCCCCCGCCGTACCTCACTTCCTAAGCACCACCTCTCTTTGTCTTTCCAGTCACCATCGGAAAGCCGCAACAAAGACCTACACACTATCCACCCACGTCACCTCCGGCCTACCCTTCCTTCTTCTTCCAGCCATCAAAATGTACCGTTAACTACTGTTCAGTATTCAAATTCGTATAAAATTAACTGCCTTTACTAGGATTTAAACCAGGAATCATCGTCCCTGAAAATCAGCTGTTAAACAACTGACTTGCGGCAACGATTTTACCTTTAGACCAACCCGGTGGGTAAATGTAAAATTAATTGCAATATTAATAAGATATTGCACTGTAAATTATCACTATGAAGAAAATAATTAGAGAATATCTGTAAATTTATCTGGTGGAACGAGTTAAAATGTATTTTTGTATTCTGTAAAACGATACTAAAATCATCGACAGCTTGATAAACTTTGAACTTTATGATAAATAAACTAATTTTAATAAATATATTACGTAAGTTTTGTTACATAAGGTATGTTAAATAAAAAAAGTAGTTAGTGTAATTCAAAAAAATATATTGAAATTATAATTTTTTTTTATTACAGAATACAACAGAATGACGTTATCTAACTATGAAAAACACAGTTAAGACAAATTTTAAGAAAATAATATTATTTAAATTTGATTACAGAAATATCCAAGTCGTTTATCAGTGGAGTTAAATATTTAGTTCTATTCTTAAAATGAGATAGTAATAAAAGAAGCTTTCAAAAAATAACTAAACTGAGTTCAAAATTTTTATATTTTAGACTTTATCGTTATTTTATAAAAATTTTTTATAAATAAACTAATTTATGTATTGTAAGAACTTACAAGTAATGGTTTGAGTATTTTTAAAATATCGTACTTCTACTTTCATATTTGTGAGGTGAAACGGGTAAAGGGACCTCTTGTCGGAAGAAAGATGAGTTGTTAGGATCGATACATCGATATTTTGATTATTTTTGTAGATTTTTGTAGTTTACTTTGTTCGGTTGTACTTTCAATGTAAAAAAAACTCCTGTAAGAATGACTAAACAATAAAATAAGTATTCAAAAATATCGAGGTATTTGGTGAAGACAAATCCCGAGACCTTCCATTGGGTATTTTGAGCCTGAGTCGAAGCCACCGGACTCAGTTGCAGAACCACTACATAAAAGTGAAGGCACTCACTTTAACGAACGTTCAACATTGTCAAACATGAACATTTTTTAAAACATTTAGTATAACTTCTATGTGTAATTTGTTCTTAAAATGTAAAATTTAGAAAAGTAGAGGTAAAAGTTAAAAAATTCATTTAAAACCAACTTTTTTAATCAAAAACTTAAGCTGCCGTAACTTACACAACTTTTGAGAGGAAAGTCTGAATTTTGCATGTAATCGGTCAGAATTTTATGGTAAATTAAAAAAGGTTAATAGCTAAAAATAAAAAAAATTCGACAATTGGTCCCTTTTCGGATTCCGGCTCACATTTATAAAATTCTTACATTGTATTTAGTTCTAAAATAATATAAAAACCTATTTGAAATTAAAATGTTAAAAGATTAAAATCAATGAATTTACCAATAGTTTATTTAATCATTACAATACTTTTTATCATTACAAAATGCTTAAAATTTCAACGTGTTTATTTTGTGCACTCCAGTTTAGGACTTCATAAGAATAAATCTGTTTAGCCGAATTTAAGGGAAGACTGTACTTTGTACCCTGCCAATGTTAAATTTACTATTTTTAGGTACATTTTCACTGGATTGATAAACGATAGGGTAATGAAACTTTACTTACTTATAGATGTCGAGTTTCTCTAGCTATTGACATTTTTTCAATTTAATCTGTTGAACCATAAAGGTAAAAGCAGAATAACGAATAATATAAAATTTTTACAAATTTATTTCTACGGTATTTTACATATTAATAATTTTTGGAGAATTTGAAGAAGTCATAAAAATGCCAGAATATGTGCATATGAAAGATAAATAACTGGTAAAAATTTCAGCCTGGTAGGTTTAATGGTTTTCAAGAAAAAGTACCTAAATGTTAAAAATTTAAATTTGCGGGAACAGGTGAAAGAATAAAAGGTAAAAATCAAAAACAAAATGTAAAACACAAACAAGTGATTTTCCCATCAACAGTTGGTTAGAAAGATGAACCAATGGCTGAGAGTATTAAAAACAGTAATGCAGATATTTTTAAAGTACTAAAATTCCCTTTGCTCTAAAACGATCCGTATAAAATTATGAAAAATATTCGTTCTTGGTGACACGATCATTTTTCTGGGTAAACCTCCTAAAAACTTAATTTTTTTCATTAAAATACTATTTTTTTCACGTTATTTAAAGTTTTGTGGTTGAACTAGTTCTAAACAATTGAATAACATAAAAAACCGAAAATCGAAATTTTCAGTAAAACCATCATACAGTCTCACCTTGATGATACATTTATTTTAAGTTGTATCATCTTTTAGAATAATTCAGTCTGCGTTTGGTTATATTGAACTGTGTTACTAGTTTCCCTAAGGATCTTGATCTTTTTTACTTGTTACTTCAAAATCATTGAATCAATTTTATGAAAAATTTCAAGTAAATTAATGAAACCTATCATCATATAATTTCTAAAGTTTTTAGATCGGTATCTTTAATCTCTCCTAAGTAATAATTTGGTTTATAAAGACTGGTTTGAACCTCTAGAGTCTTTACTAAGTAAAACGAGAAGTGAGGTGGTTTACCATTGCCTTCCTCACTGAGTGGAAAAGTATGCTTATCAGCATACCAGGCTCTCTAAAAAGCATCAACTTTTCACCCTGCAAATGGCACCTTCACTTCATTCACCACAGGATCTGGCTTAACACTTTGAGTGTTTTAATCACGTCATTTGACAGAATGATGAAATGTTTACAGGTTGCGGATCATGTCATTAGACAGAATTTGTATTTATGCAGTTGTTGTTTAGGTCATCAACCGTAAGGCTGGTTTGACCCTGTAGAGGTTTTACTAAGTAAAACGAGGAGTAAGGTAGTTTACCATTGCCTTCCTCATTGAGTGGAAAAGTACGCTTACCAGCATGCCGGGCCCTCTGAAAAGCACATTTTTTTCACTCTGCAAATGACACTTTCACTTCATTCACCACTGGGTTATGTTTACGCAGTTATGCTATCTAATGTCACATCATTTGACTGAGTCAGTTCGTTTATTGTGAATCCTAGTATCATTTTAGTACATAAGTACACCATTAGAGCGCTAGTAGTTTAGTGTTCAAGTCAATTATAACGAAAAGTAACGGTTGAGGTTACACGTGTGTTTTGGGAGGTGTTTATCAACATGGATTCGAGAATGTTGTCAGATGATGCAAATAATGGTTTCTTTAAAAATTATATTACAGTATAAAAGTGTAAATAAATTATGTGGACTAAATACGAATCTAGTGTAAAATTCTTGCATTTTCTTATAAATGTGCTATGAAAAGGTGATAGTATTTTTCTTTAATAAAATAATTTAATGACTTGTAATATACCATTGAAAACTAGAAGATTTGACGTTTCTAGTCATGTAAAAGTCATTTATAAGTCCTTATAGATTTATTTTTATAACTTTTCAAAAATAGACAAAAGTGGCCAGCATTCTATAAACAGCCATGTTTTAAACCCCAGCACTCAAAGTGTTAATAATGATGAAATTCATTACTCTCAGAGAAAACAACTGTGATTGGTGTATTTTAAACCTTTGCCTCTTCTGTTCTTAAATGCTTCAGTCATATAATTAATTCACTGATCACATGTGAAGAAACCTATTTTTGGTAGCCCTGGAACTGTCATATCGAGAGCAAATAATTTAACACTCTACCTCCCTGTTATGAGCATATAATTGTTTAATCTATACGACGAAAATCAATTAGATTTAGGTCAAATTGTTAGTCAAAAGTTTTCTGAATATGTTATTACGAGTAAATAAAAGCCTACAGACTTGTCATCTTCACCTATTACGAAATTATTAAAGGCGAGGTTGTTTCACCTACCTGAACTTAATTTTGGGTAATTATTTTGTCTATTGTAAATAGACATTAAATCAGTCATTAAATTTTGTTAGGAGTGTGTAAAATACAAAGATAGGTCTTTGGTATAAAAAATATCACATAGTGTTCACACAGTAGAAACATCCTCTCTTTCAAGGGTTGGTAAACAAATTAAAAATAAACGAAAACGTACTAACAGTATTAGAAATGACTGTTTTGCATAAAACCGTAGGTTTATCATTAATCCTACCCATAATTGCAAAATTGCGATCACGTTTCAGTTTGGAGCTCAAGCTATTATTGACGCAATTTTTGGATTGTTATGATCAACGCTCATAGTACGTTCAAAAATACGGAATACAAACGCGATCTCAATAAAGAGCAGTGTTTTTTGGTTTAAATGAAATCACTAAAACTTGAGTGCAGTAAATAAATGAATTGATAGTAAAATTAACCATCAGATAATAAAAATATTTGCACAAATAATTTCACATTATTTTATAAATAAACAGAAAACTGGTCTCTGAATATCGTCTAAAACACATTGAACCTTATCTAAAGATAACGGACGTAAAAACTTAACCCTTTTAATCCCAGGTTTATATCTAGCTTCCTAGTAACCCACCTTTCAAACGTCGAATATAACACAATTTAAAATGTTATTACTTATTTAATATAAGTTGTGCGAAAAACTACGTTCTTTTATAATGTTTATAACTCTGTTAATTAAATTCATTATTAAAGACGAAATCAAATGTCATATTCGACGACGATCTGGCCACCATCATCGGTAACAACGTTATTTTGTTGATTATTTATAAAAAGTTGAAGAATACCACTGAAAATACTTAAATATGTGTTCTTCTTTAGAATTAAATCAAGTTAGGATCAAGTTAAGGGGAGACTGTACTTTGTATCCCGCCAATGTTAAATTTGCTATTTTTACGTACATTTTTTTCATAGGATTGGTGAAAGTTACGAAAATGAAACTTTACATACTTATAGTTGTAGGGTGGTTTTAGCTATTGACATTTTTTCAATTTAATCTGTTGAAGTTTTTAAAAAATAAGGAATAACATAAAATTTTTACAATTTTTTTCTACGTTTTTTTGCATATTACTATTTTTTGAGCACCTGAGCAAGTAAAAACAATGTCGGTGAATGTGCATGTACATGATAATTAACTGGTTAAAATTTCAGCCTGGTAGATTAAATGGTTTCTGAGAAAAACGTAACAAAGTGTTAAAAATCTAAATTTACAGGAAAAGGCACAATTGAGAAACAAAATGTACACAAACAAGTTTAATTTTCCATCAACAGTTATTTAAAAAGCTGCACCAATAGCGGAAAATATTAAAAGTAGTGAAGCAGATGTTTAAAAAAAACTAAAATTCTTTTTGCTCTAAAACGAGCGATATAAAAATATGAAAAATATTTGTTCTTGGCGACATGTTAATTTTTTAGGATAAACCTGATAAAAACTTAAATTTTTTTCATTAAAATAATTTTTTGTTGTAATTTAATATTTTTGTGGTAGGTCTAGGTTTAATTAAAGAAAACAAAAAAAACAAACCGAAAATCAAAATTTTCAGTCGAAAACATCGTACAGTCTTCCCTTAAGACTACTGATTACTGACTTCAAGGGTTTACAAGAAGAACAAAAGCAGAACACCCGATGGTAGGACAAAACGGAGAAAACCTAAAGTGTAAAATTCTGAAAATGTGGGTTGCAAAAAGAGCTTCCAGAAATCTCTTAAGTTATTTTACGTGGTCTAAAATTGTTCTTAACAGAGAAACCTTAATTTAATTTCCATTTTTTTAATTTTTGACAATTTTTTTCATACGTAAATCAATCAGGAAAAGCATTTTTGTATAGTTAAGATATCCCTGGGATTAATAGGATTAAAGTTTTGAAATTATTTTAAAAATATTTTAATTTTAACATTCATTATAATTCTATAAGTAACAGTTCAGGATTTTCTAAATATTTCTTAATAAGATTACTAAATCTAGAAACGGTTGCTCCATCAATAATTCTATGATCAGATGAAAAAGTGAAATTAACAATGTGTGCAGGAAAGACTTCATTTTTCGAATTAAATCTAGGTAGTTTTTGTACTCTACCAATGGCAACGATTGAAACTTCTGGTGGTAAAATACAAGGTAAACCTTGAACACCACCAATTGGACCGATATTTGAAACACTAAATGTACCATTAGTTAAATCGTTTGGTGATAAATTATTATCATTAGCTAATTTTTGAAGACGTTTTAACTCATTAAAAATATCAATAATTGATAATTTTTCTACATTTTTTATATTCGGTACAACTAAACCTGATGGAGAATCTATTGCAACACCAATATTATGTATTTTTTTATAAATAATATTTTCAAAATTTTGATCAAATGATGAATTTATTATGGGATATTTGAATAAAGATTTAGATATTGCTTTAATAATGAATGGTAAATAAGTTATTTTTATATTATTAACTTCAAGTAACTTAGTTTTAATCTCAACTAATTTTGAAAAATCAAAATCATCAGAATATCCAAATGTCGGTATTGAATTTGATGCTGTCATAGCTTTGTTCATGTGTTTCATCATTCTAGTTAAAGGTTTTATTTCGAAATTATCGTCATCGTTAATTGAATCTAATTTTTTATTATTTAAATAATTTAAGATATCTTCTTTTAGAACCCTATTATTTTTACCAGTAGCTTTAACATTACTTAATTTAATATTATGTTCCATAGCAATTCTTCGTACAGCAGGAGTTGCTAACGATTTATTCCATTCAATTGGTTTTTCATCCACTAATTCTTCTCTAATTATATTATTATTATTATTATTATTACTAAAACTCACTTGATTTTCACTTGATTCTATATGTTGTTCACTTGATTTTTTAACACTTTCACTTGATATATTTTCATTTATCACTTGATTATCACTTGATTTTGATATATCATCACTTGAATTTCCTTCGTCACTTACATCGATATCAACTAAAGGTTTACCCACTAAAGCTATTTCTTCAATATTATAATATAACTTTTTTATAACTCCATCGTATCTACTTGTTATTGTCACGGTAGCTTTGTCACTTTCAACTTCACAAATATTATCAAATTGACTCACTTTATCGTTGAGTTTTACATGCCATGATTTTAAAGTAACTTCTCGTATACCTTCACCAATATCCGATAAACAAAATTGTAAATGTTTATTTAAATTTTTCGTAGAATGTAAATAACGTATATTAAAAATGTAATCTTTAAAATATACTCTTTTAGTAATTATATTACGTACTGCCATTTTAAAATAGTTAACCTTTTATGTGTTATCATTTATAAAACGTTAAACGCTACTAATGAATACAATGGATTTTAACTTTTCAGTCGTACCACTACAAAAATATAATATGCCTTTAATATTTTAAACATTTATCTTCTTATCGTTTTCAGTTGTTAACTTTTATTTTTGTATCAAAATATTTTCTAATTCTAATGTAATTTATGACGTGCGCAACATTTTTATATTATTCGTCATAAAAATTGGTTATCAGCTAATATTACATGTTAAGATTCTAACAAAACTAATTAGTAATGTTGCTGTGCGTCCCGGGTTTAACTCCCAAATCAGGTTTAGCATTTTTCATCGTTCATTTTCATCTACCGCCCTTCAACGTCTGCATTAGGATTTTTGTGCAAAACAGTTGGATATAAAAATTAATTCAGAAGTGGTTAATAATTGTTATCAATAATACATTTTTTTACTTGACGTCGTGATTAGTTTGCTAAACTGCATGATTAAAAGTCGAGGGTTCGATTACATGCAAGAGTCTGGAAAATTATTTCATGTTAAAACCCATTGACAATGTACTACTGTCCACTCAAGTCACTAATAATAGAGTAGTTGCTGCGCCTTTATATGGAACTTAAACAATGTAAAGTATTATTTATGGCAGGCCCTTGGTGTAGTGGTCAGCGCAACTGGTTTCTATGCCGAGGTCCGGGTTCGATTTTCGGTCCAGTCTGGCATTCTTTCATCTGTAAATCCCCAACATATCATTACCTTCTCACAAGCCCAAAGCGTATGTAGGCTTAATCACCTAATAAAAAAAATGGCAATAAGCAGACCATTTAAAATGGGTTCATCATATATATCTACAAAAGAAAGTATAAAACTACAAAAAGATGATTGAAGAAATTAAGGGAAAATTTACACATGCAGTTTGAAGAAGAAGATTTACAAATTTCATTAATTTGCATCTTTATATTTGTATACGAGTGATACAAATTTGTATACAACAAAAGGACTATTTTTTTTAATAAGAAATCATGTCTTGAGACAATTTTTTATAAAATAAATTTTATTTTTAATTTTTAATTCCTAATGTGTGAACATTGCAATCTGTTCAATTCAGAACACTAAGCAACCTCATGATCCAATGAGATGAGGATAATGTGTATGACATATAATGAGGTGTAGTCTTGTACAGACCCAGGCCGATCATACCTGAGAGAGTATGGTTAATTGAAACCCAACCATAAAATACACCGGTAACCACTGTCTAGTATTCAAATCCGTATAAAAGTATTTACCTTTACTAGGATTTGAACCAGGAACCATCGTTTTCGAAAATCAGCTGAAAATTCTGTTAAATTGCTGACTCGTGGCGACAACTTTACCTCTAAACCAACCGCGTGGGTCTTTCATAAAAAAGTGTCGAGAAATTTGAAGTAAAGTAGTTATAGAATTAAAGAAAATATTACAAGTTTATTTCTTTTAAAATATTTAAATTGATAATTGAACTAATAAAGATTCTTGTGTTCTCACCGTACGCGCGAAAGTTCCGTCTGACCAGATGGAAGAAAGTGTTTGCACTAAAAGGCGTAATGTTTTTGACTGGAATGCCTGAATGCATTAAAAATTTGAATATTTAGTTGAACCGTAAATTTGAGAGTCGTAATTTCAAATAGGTTTTGAAATGGCAAAATATATTTACAATTATTTTTGGTCTGTTATAAAGTAAGGAAGATAAAAGTTTTTTATCCCTTATTTTGAATCTTTAACTGTACTATATAGAACAACCAAAAGATGAGAAAACATTGATATTAAATTACAAATAACAAGAATAGACATGATATAAAATTTAACATTCAGCAATATTAAATTTAGAATAATAATGCACGTAAAATATACAAAAGTATGAAAAGAAAAACAAAAAAATTCATATTGTCTCAGAAAACTTATTACTAATAGTAATAAAACATATTAAAAAAAAAACAAAAATTACATCTAATATTTCACATTATTTTATCTTTTTTGACATAAACATGCAGAAAGAATTAAAGAAGATCTCTGCTCCATCTTCTTTTTATCTTCTAATGAAGCCTGCGGATTTGCCATATCACTGATAAGCGGATTATCAGTGGTATGAAATGGAATGGTAGTTTTGAGTAGAATTTAATATATATAACTATTTTTGACGATGTCGTAAATGAATGGTGTTTTTAAATCGGTGTGTAGTGTGTAATTTGAGACATAGTATGGTGAACCGGTAATTATACGGAGAAAATTAGACTGGAATGCTTGAATAGTTTTTAACTTCCTCAGCTTTGCGCAACCAAAAATTTGAATACCGTACATAGAGATAGGTTTTAAGAGAGAATTGTAGAGTAATAATTTCTGTTTGAGACGTATAGGTGATTTAGAGTGAACAAACCTGTATAGTTGTTTTAAACGTAAGTTTAGTTGAAGCCGTTTTGTCTTAATGTGGTGTTTCCAGGTCATGCGTTGATCGAAATGAGCCCAAGATAGCAAACAAGAGAATTTTTCGGGATAGGTGCATTATTTAAGAACAGCGACGGCACCGGTTGTTTATTTAGAGTGAATGTGATGTGAACAGACTTCGCCGGATTCACCTTCATTTTCCAGTCCTTCAGCCAGTTGTCTACTAAATGTAGGTGATGTAGTAAATTTTGAGTGGCCGTTTAAATAAAAAGAACTTGTGATAAAATGGCTGTATCATCCGCAAACGTTGCTACAGAGGTGTTTTGTGTACAAGGGAAGTCAAAGGTGTAGATCGAATGTAGAAAGTCTAGAATATAGAAATAATAGTTTTCATTTGGTATGTGTACTCCAAGTTAGTACGTTATTAAAAATCGGGGCAAAATATTGTAATCTTTGAAAATAATCTTTTAATTTATAATGTTATATTGACAATAATGTTACTAAAGTAAATTATTAGTAGTATCTAAAATAAGGTACATTTTTGCAAGGAACACAAAAAAATTTCACCTAATTAATTTTATAATAAAACCAATACAAAAGAGAAAGGGTTGTACAATATTATCGATACACATCACCTTTAATTTAACAACAATTAGAAAAATAAGTTTGTTGCAAGTCCTTCAACGATGACATTTCATTTTAGGTAACTAATGATTTAAAAAGAAAAGTCGTGCAAATGCGTTACCAACGATTTAAAATTATATAGCGAATGCAGTTAACGTGTAGTAAAGTAAACTATTAGAAGAATTAAATCGAAGTAGTCATACACGGAAGAGATCAAATGAAAGTGAAAGATGTGCAAAGTCCTTGATTCTGTAGAGCGGTAAAGCTGTGCAACTTACATTGTATTGGCTTACGTCAAAGAAATGATGCTGCAATTCTTTCTGGAACAAAAAGTCGTGGATGTATGTAAATGAATCAACTATTAATATATAATAGAAATGAAGCAAATGATCATCATAGAATAATTTTGTTTAATTTGTTGTTTTTTTTTTGTTTTTTTTGTTGTAACAATGTATTTTCTTTTGCAATCAGTTTGCAAATACTAAAACGTTAAGCAAAAATGAGAAAATCTGAGTAATGTTCTTAGAATTTAAATAAAACCACACGCAGTAGTGTGATTTAACAGGACTAAACGTGAAGAAAAATATATATCTATGTATATATGTACAAAACTAAACTTGATGAACTGTGAATCAACATCTTGAAACACAAAGTTGTTGAAGCTGGAGATGATGACGATGATAACGATGCCTATTATGAGATGACGATGATAAGTAGTTAAAGTAGAAAAGAAAGAAAAAAAAGTTTAAATGATTAACAAAATCGTAGAGGTAAGTCTAGTGTTTTAAAACGTTTCAATCTGTGAGTATCTACGCTGTTGTTGAGGAAGCTAATCGCAAATGGATTCTGATGGTCTTCTAGTTTTTGTAAACGTTTTTCGCTATGTTGTTTAATTTCTTTTTTTATGAAGGGCAGATTTAGGTCATTGTGTAGTATTTCATTAGTTACGTACCATGGGGCTGCAGTGATTAGTCTCAGGCATT
This sequence comes from Catonia carolina, assembly GCA_035578175.1. Lineage (NCBI taxonomy): Eukaryota > Metazoa > Arthropoda > Insecta > Hemiptera > Achilidae > Catonia > Catonia carolina. The sequence goes on along the minus strand of JAQMRL010000010.1, from coordinate 25,875,664 downwards.
TTGATTGGAAGCGCTGCAGTATTTCTATATTTGATGAACTTAATTTATAAAATTATTTTCATTTTAACAGATAAATAAGTAATGAAAATGCGTGGGTTTATATATTTTTCAATGTAATACAATTTAATTTGTTATCAATTTATAAACAACTGCAATTTATATAAAACAATATAACGTTGCATGTCATGTATGTCAGTGTTTCCTTGTATAGTAACAATAAGTTTTCTAAGATTGCGAAGAATAAAAAACTTCTTCATGTTATTTAAGCCATATTATGTTACATTTTATAAATGTACCTTACTTCAGTACATAAATTTTTCACGTCGTTTTTTATCAACTTGTAATCATCTAGATCAGAAAAAACTATAAAATGTTTAGTCTTTAGTTTTAAGTCATTGAGAGTTAGTTTTCCACAACAATTTTGATCTACAAAATTTGTAAAAATAAAAGATATGTAATTAAAATTAGACTAAACTATTTATTTCAAAGTAAACTGAAATACGAAATTAAATTTTATTATTTTCCGTACAACCCACCGGGTTGTCTTGTGGTAAAGTCGTCAGCCCATGTAAGCAGTTTAACAGCTGATTTTTGGAAATTAAGTTTCCTGGTGTACGAATTTTTTAGAAATTATCCCTAATGTGTGTACGTTGCAATCTGTTTAATTTAAAAAAAATAAACAACCCCGTGACCCAATGAGATGAGGATGTTATGTATGACGTATAATGAAGTGTAGTCTTGTACAGGCTCAGGCCGACCTAAGGTACAGAGACTCAGGCTGGTCCATGTCGTAGTGGTTAGCGGAACTGGCTTCTACACTGGGGTCCTTGGTTCGATTTCCGTTCAGTTCATTTTTTTGTTATCACTCATCTTAAAAATCCCAGGCATATTCATATTCAGACCCGGCTTATTTTCATACGTTACAAAAAATCATTTAATCCCTTACCGTCTGCATTAGCAGTAATTGGAAAACAGTCGGACGTTTAACAAAAAAAAAAAAAAAAAAATCACTCATCTTTATCTATCATTCTTCTGACCGTCTGCATAGCAGTAATTGCAAAACAGTTGGACGTAAACCCAAAAATTAAAAATAAATTAAGAAACTATGGTAAATTGAACCCGAACAATCAAAGTAAACCAGTAACCACTGCCTGGTATTCAAATCAGTATAAAAATAACTACACCTTTTCTAGGATTTGAACCTGGAACCTTCGTCTTCAAAAATCAGTTGTTAAACAGCAGAATCGATGCAATGACTTTTACACTAGACCAATCTGGTGCGTTAAATCCCAATTACGTGGCTCTAAATCTTTTAGAGAACAATAATATCGGTTTTGGTACATTCAAGCAACATAACATACTACGATCTACTGTACAGATTTTTGTAAGAAGACTGAAATATTTATAAATAAAGCACTCTTGAATGTGGGTGTTAGATTTTTCTACGTGCAGTAATCATTAATAACACAATTACTAATTTTGTTCTAAATTCAAGAACAGATTGTAATGTTGTAGTTTCGTAATAATAAAAAAAACCTTTCCGTTCACCTGGAAACAGTTCAAACAAAACTAAAATTAAAACGACAAATAAAATGACAAAGATTTATTCAGTAGGCCTAGAGTTCAAGAATAATTTAACAAAACCTTGAGTTTCTTTTAAAAAAGATGACTAAAAAAGAACGGTCAAGAACATGGGTCGAAAGAGATTTTCCCTCAACAATAGAAGAGAAACAATGAAAGAGTCGGGTTGAAAAAGTAGATAAATAAAACAAGTTTAACAAAAGACACCGGTTATCGAAATCAAAAATTCAGAAGTGTACAGTACATTATTTCCGTTGAATGAGCAAAGGTCGCGAGGTCAAGGAAACGACGGCGCGCCCTCAACAGTTATATGTACGTACGACCGATTAGGTACTGAAATACAATACAATACATTTATATAGAATACAGTAACAAGCATACCCTTGACTATGTACAGTTGAAAACTGGTGATTGTTTGAGTTAAACTTACTTCATATCAATGCGCAAGTACTCAATTCAACTACTATTGTATTACAGTGCATACATTCATCAGTTTTGCATTTTAATCGGGCAAATTATCCTGGTTGAAATGCCTAACCCTTAAACAATGAGTCATATTTAATTCTAAGAATTATTTACAGATATTCAACTCATGTGAGACAGGATATAAAAAGTAATAAAGTATTATTATAAAAATAATAAAATGTTTATCTTACCACAAGATCAACTTATAATACCCAGAAATTAATTGATCAAAACTTCTTCTTGAGATATCTAATTAAAAAACAAAATAAGTCCCAAAATTTTGATAAGTTACACATTAAAAAAATTTGGTATGAAACACTCACACGATTTTCTCTTGCCAATTTATATAATGAACAATATAACCTATGTTTAATCATTACTAAAAGATGTAAAGTGAAAAACATAACCTAATTTCAATCATAAGTAAATGATGCAAAATGAATATTAACCTCTGTTTGGCAAATACGGAAAATTAATAATTGACGCTAAACAAGACTGTTGAAGAAAATGCTTTGTTTCGTATAAATTTAAAGGGGTCGTACACCTTCAAAAAAAGTTTTTTTTCTATTAACTCTATGACTTGTATTTTATGTAGTAACAAATAACAACATAAAATAAGGCTTCCACCACTCAAACATGCAAATTTCAGTTTCAGCCCTCTGAAATATTCGGGGATGATAAAAAAATCAGGTTTAGCAAATAATAGAATATCTCAGGTAAATATCAGGTCCTGTTAGGCATAAAATTTCCCTGCAGCATACATGGTACCTTCTTTCTTCTTTTCTAAATTTACTCTTCAATTTCTTTTTACGCTCAGTATATTCTTTTGATGCTTGTTTTATCATCCGTTGCTTTCTGAGTTTGTCTCTTCTTTTTGCCAAAATATTACACTTCACAAAGTATTACACTTCAATTAGGTGACATGCCAAGTTTTTGCATAGACTGAGTAATCATATTTGTCCCAGAATTGTATTCTTTTACAGCCTCTGCTACATCCCTATCAACAAGTCTTTTAGAAACATTTTTTGGCTTGTCGCACTTGCTCTATGTTCGGCAATGGAGGCTTTCATTTGCATTTTGTGTCTGCTTTCGCAAACAACGCTCTTACAAATTTGTATTTATTAGCCGTTTATAAATTGGACCTTTATGTTTTGGGACTGTTAAATTTATTGGAGTTCCCAAGTTATTTTTATGGCTACCAGGAGTTTTACCTTGTATTATTTCAAAATAGCAATTTGAAAATTGATAATTTTTTGTTGGACTTTCAGTTCTTTCATCTTGACTTATATGTATATATGTGTATATTTTATTTTTTTAAATTTTTTTGGTATTTTTTCTCAAGGAAATGAATATACCATCATGTAGAGAAAAATTCAGCGAATTAAAATAGCTAAAAAAATAAATTGAAAAAAAAGTTTCCTCAGTTTTTAAGGTGTACGACCCCCTTAATTATACAAATTTAATTAATTTAAACTTAATTACATTTATATTTTGTCTTAGGACAAAATATAACGGGACTGGCTTACCCGTTGGCGTATTAAGGTGAACCCAGTTAAGTCAACACAGGTTACGTTTACCTTACGACGTCAAACTTGTCCACCTGTGATGCTGAATAACGTTCATATCCCCCAAGCCAGAGTGGTGCGGTATCTTGGTTTATGGCTTGACAGACGACTAACTTGGAAGCATCATCTGCGTACTAAACGTTTAGAACTTAACCGCCGCCAGAAGCTACTCTACTGCTTAATTAACCCTCGATCAAAATTGAACCTCCGCTCCAAAATTTTGTTATACAAAACCCTTTTGAGACCAATCTGGACTTATGGTGTCCAGCTATTTGGAGTAGCGGCAGAGAGTAATTTAAAGTCGATCCAGGCCTTTCAATCAAAATTCTTAAGACTTGCTTCTGGCGCTCCTTTTTATGTAAGCAGTAAAACCCTCCACGACGATTTCAAAATTCCGACAGTGAGGGAGCTAACCGCGTCCTTGTATAGTAAATTTCACGAACGACTAGACGTCCATCCAAACCAACTAGCCCGTGATCTAGCTACAAGGAACTTTCCACCTGTGCGACGTCTAAGGCGAAAATGGAGTAGAGACCTCTTGGTCTAAATAACGGATAATACCCATAGTTACAAATGGAGAATGTGCCACTGGGTACCTCTTCTCCATAATGCGAAACTCCCCACCACCAAAATATATTTAAATATCATTTACGGAAATTGTGCAGCTCAATGTACAGTACCGTAATAAAAATTCAAGACAAAAAAAAATATTTTGTCTTAAAGTGTATACTAAGGCCGCAATCTTAAAAAAATCCCATTTTTTACCGATTTTTATGAAAAATTAAAAAGAATATAACTAATTTTCGATAAACTAAGCGCTGTACTATAAAAACATTTCAAATAAAAGTTGTAGGTTTCTAAAATGTTCTACAACTTTGAGTATACAGACTTTTGTTCTAGATTGCATCTTAAGGCCGCAATTCTAAAAAAACTATTTTTTTTCTATAAGAGTACAGAACCACAAGAATAGTAGACATGCTCTATACGATAGGGTAAGCTGCTTACCCTATCTTGCAGAGTATAAAAAATATAGTAAATGAGGCAATTTAAAAAAAATCGTAGAAACCGTTTTTGAGAAAATTGCAAAAATGTGAAAAACCGCACGAATAAACTATTTCCAGTTGACCGATGTTGATGAAAAAATCCCTGTCGGGTCTGACAGTTGAATTTAACTTAAGTTCCAAGTTTCAGCTTTGTCCTACGTTTCATTCTTGAGATATTTTGCTCACAGACACAGACCAATCGTAAAAACAAATTTTTTTGGGTTCAGGAGCCCTGAAAACGTGTATATCTGGTCAAAACTCAATTTCGAAAAATCGTCATAAAACAGTACTTTCCTTCCCTACATATTCATATTGAGCAAGAGAAATTAATATGAGAAACATTAGGCTAATATTTTTTTACTGACTACTAAATAGAATCTGACACTGATTTTAAAAATAATGAGTAAGTAATTTCATTTTTTTAAATTAAAATTTTAATGATCTTTTGCAGAGAATAATTAATATTTTTCATATCAATCGATTTAGAAAAACTAAAAATTTTACCAACCGTGCCAAAATTAAAAAAAACTTATTTATATTTTCATTTTTAAATTTCTTGTTACTTTAATTTCTAGATTCACATACTAATTTGTGTGCAATATAGTTTTAAAATATTTCCTTCAATATGACGTACAATATTTTAAATATTATAAATTTTTATTACCTTTTATTATCAATAATAATGAGTTAATAAAATAATAGATAATTGATATTAATAAGCCAATAATTAGTTTAACAACATATAGTGCACTTGAAATTAATTGAGTGTATCTGAATATATTAAAAATATGATTTGAAAATAATTAATACATAATTACCTGGTGTTAAATAGATAATAATATTATGTTTGATTTAGTATTACAAAACGGGCGTGTTTTTATTGTCAATAGGACATTTCCATTCCACAAAAACTAATCAAAACAATGAATATTCATCGTAAAAACAAGCTCGAATTGATGCTCTCCTTGTACCGACCTCTACAAAAATCTCTCTCAATAAACCCTGAGAAATTGAGGTCACTATTAAAAATTTATAAAAATTATTCTAAGATTTAATACGTTTTAATCATGCAAATTGTATTAACAATGTATACTACTACGTAAATAAACTATAATAAGCAATTTCCAAACTAAATAGTAACCTATGTAAAACAACGTACAAATTAGGTTATCATTGTGAAATAATATTGTTAGTGCTTAACAATGTTGTTAAGGTTATCAACCTTTCGGCTGAATCGAACCTCTAGAGGTTTTAATTAGTAAAACAAAGAGTGAGGTGGTTTACAATTGCCTTCCTCAATGAGTGGAAAAGTATGCTTATCAGTATACCAAGCCTGCTGAAAAGCATACGAGGTGTGGCTATTAAATAACGAGACTGACGTTGTAAAAAATTTAATTTTAATTTTATACATAATCAATTATTGTCACCTTCAATATACACTCATTCTCTATCCCTACAACGCCCCATGCGAATTTTCCATTGTTGGAAACAGTGCTGGAAGTAATCTTCTATCAGCTCCTTCAGGACACGTGCCGCTTTCTCTTTTACAGCTTCCACAGACTCAAATCTTGTCCCTTTTAAAGCAGATTTCACCTTAGGGAACGGGTAGAAGTCATATGGTGCAAGATCTGGCGAATAAGGTGGATGTTCTAACACTGAAATGCTGTACTTGTCTAGGAACCTCTTGACAGATAACGCGGAATGAGCTGGCGCATTGTCCTGGTGGAGAACCCATGATTTGTCCTTCCACATTTCGGGGCGTTTTTTCCTTACTCTTTGATATAGATTAAAAAGTACCTCAAGGTAGTAATATTGATTAATTGTTTGACCTTCAGAAACCCAGTGAAGGTACACAATCCCATGGATATAAAAAAAAACAATCATCATTGATTTAAATTTGGACTTGCTCATTCGAGCTTTTTTGGCTCTCGGTGAAGTTCAGCTCTTCCAATGCATGGATTCGTTTCCGGATCATAAGTAAAAAACCACGTTTCATCACATGTTATTATCTTCTACATATTCCCTAAGGTGAAATCTGCATTAAAAGAACAAGTCTGTGGAAGCTGTAAAATAGAAAGCGGCACGTGTCCTGAAGGAGCTGACAGAAGATGACTTTCAGCACTGTTTCCAACAATGGAAAATTCGCATGGAGCGTTGTAGGGATAGAGAATGAGTGTATATTGAAGGTGACAATAAGTGATAATTTATAAAATTAAAATTAAATTTTTTAAAACGTCAGTCTCGTTTTTTAATAGCCACACACCTCGTATAATAATAAAATTCATTACTCTCAGAGGAGATAATATTGGACTAGTGTCTTTTACACCTCTCCTCCTCCTCTGTTCTTAAATGCTTGAATCATACAACTGCCTGACCATGTGATAAGAAACAGAACTATTTTTTGTAGCCCTGGAAATAGCAGATTGAGAGAAAATAATTTAACAATCAATCTGCCTGTTATAAGTATGGCTTAACAATATAGACAGAAAACCCGGGTTTGATATTCGGCTAGTATCTAAAAGAGTTTTTAGTAGTTTTCTGATTTAAAGGCAGTTCTTCATTTGGACTACTAATGATGAAGCTCGTTAACACAACTAAATAAATAAATAGAAAAATAAATAAATAGATAAATAAATCACACCAAGAGGTGACAGTTTACTATAGTTATATTGTATATTACGGGTTTATAATTAATTCAGCCTGACTCTGAGTAGAGAAAAAGTGAGAAAAATAAGTAAGAGTGAGGCGGTAAGCGATTATGTAACCGATTCAAATAGATATTAGGTAGTACAATCATTTTTACAGATTTTTAAAAATTTGACTTTTCTACAAGATACTATATGGTAAATAAGCTTAAGGAAGATAGAGGGTAGTATATCTTCAGGAAGGTATCTAGAGACCTCTCTTTTAACCGGTTTTTTCTTAACCGATATTTCATTAACCGACTATTTATCAAAGAACGTGATTTTTTAATCGCATTAACAAGTAATTAAATAAATACATTCAAGTAATTAAATACCCTTTGACCTTGGCAATGCAGTCAGCTGATAATTAACAGAACTATCGAGGTATATTTCTTATATTATACATTACGGTATAATTATTTTATGTAAGTATAAGTCCCGATAAAGAAGGTTCCTGACGTACTAGAGTAAATCTTCTATGTTTAGCAATACCTAATGGATTTTGTAAGCGATGAATTATATTTATATTTAACTGTGTTTGCCGATTAAATATTTAAATATTTGCCACGATCTTCTAGTTCAAGGGCTGCAAAAAATAGTTCTGTTTCTTACCACACAGTCAGTCAATTATGTGACTGAAGCACTTAAGAACAGAAGAAGTAGAGGTGTAAAATATGGTAGTCAGAATTATCTCCTCTAAGAGTAATGAATTTCATTATATAGCCAGACCCTGTGGTGAATGAAATGAAGGTGTCATTTGCAGGGTGGAAAATAGATGCTTTTTGGATGGTCTGACATGCTGATAAGCATACTTTTCCACTCAATAAGGAAAGCAATCGTAAACCACCTTACTCCTCGTTATATTTAGTAAACCACTAGAGGTTCAAACCAGCCTTTTGGCTTATGACCTAAGTAACAAAATTACTGGTCTCATAATTCCATACTTGAACCTTGTAAATCCGTACTGGTTTATAATATGCCTATATCGGAACAGTTTATTGCACCTTGAAAACTTTGGAGCTCTTACTAGTAAAACATACTTGTTTGTATTTAATTTCAAGCTCTTTTTACTTAAAGTGTTCTATCCATCTGAGCTGGTTAGTTTTAGTTATATTATTATTATTATTATATTTTATGACCGCATAAGATAATTTTAGTCAGTCCATTCTCTTAGACTTCAAAAGAACTGTTCGGGCATTGCGGTCCTTTCACTACTTCCTTGCACGTTGTAATCTGATGGCCCTTTCTGTTGTTGGAAATGTTCGTGTTGCGATTTACCTTCTTGTGAGTAAGAAGCGATTGTTTGGTTCTGGATATTTTCGTTTGATTTTCTTTGGTCTGTTGTGTCTTCTAGTGGTAAGGCCAATTTTCTTCAGATACTCTCTTATATCTCTGATCCATCTACATCCTGTCTTGGTGGTTTTAAAGTCAAAATTGTACTGTACCAGTTATTTCAGAAGTCTCGAATTTTACATCCTCGTGATGCGTCCAATGAATCCTATTCCCCTTTTACGCAAGGTATCGGTAAAGAGTTTTAGTTTCTTATACACGAATTTTTGGGGTATTGCCCGTCTTACTGTTTTTTGTATGCACGTTTTTCAATTTATTTCGATTTTTTAGAGTTTCCGGTCTTTGATTGTTCGTTCAAGTGAAAACATTTTTTCTGCATATGTTGTGGCTTCTGGTTTAATAACTGTATTTTAATGTCTTATTTTCGCATTTATTGATAGGATTTTTTTACTGCAGGTGTAACATGTAAATTTTTGGCTTAAGCTAATTAGTTAGTTCTTGTCTTAGTTAAGCTTTCTTCTAGTTATTCTAATTGGATTGCTATTTTGACTTTATTGCTTAAATGGTATGTAAAACAATTTTTTTCTACTATTAGCAACAATGATTGTGTTTAGCAATGATATTCATAGACTAAAACGTGCTATAGTACTGGGTCTCCCAGGGTGATTCTGATCATGTGATTTTAAATTTTAAATAATATAATGTTAATATTCTATAGATAACTGGCGTGTTTGAGTGTGAATTTTGTAAATAACTGAATGAAAATTTTTAATTATCTCCAGTAAAGTTCGGTGTTTAAGCAATAAAGAACAAGCCTTAAAACGAGACGGGAAGCAATGCTAGCGCCATTCGAGACGCCAACCGAGAGAGCCACGACGAAAGCACAACCGCACACGACACGACACAATTTACGAGTGTCCAACAAAGGGAAGAAGAAGGAAGAAATAGCAACGAGGTCCACAAGACCGTGCAAACCCCGGTGCACAATGCCTTAACATTCGGTGTACATATATTTTGGAAGCTGTGCTTATTATTACTTCTCATTTTGTTTATTTTTCATTTTAAAGGAGGTTTAGGTTATTTTTTTATTTTTATTTATTATTTTAAACACTATTTATCTAATTTTGATTGTAAATCATAATTAAGAGCAGTATAATATGTTGTAATGTTATAATTTGTTAATTACACCAGTAGGTATTAATAATGTAATTTGTTCATGTGTTAATTCTAATTGATAAGTTGAATTTATTGTTATACAACAGATTATCCATTAAAAAAATAGTTATATGAAAAAAATTAGCAACAGCAATATAAATATGTTTTTGAATAAAGATTTATATTGGTAAAAATTTAACATTATGATATTTGTGAATTCGTAATTAAATTATTATAATTTTCCATACCATTAAAAATAACAAAAAACAATAACAAAATAACAACTTGCCGTACCGTACCTCTAACAAAGCTAAATAACAGTACAGGGTGTCACATTAAACAATTCTTGCAGTTGTAGCCTTAGGAACACAATAAAGATTGACAAAAAAGTGTTGTCAAAATTAAATCAATTTTCAATTCAATACGAATGAAAGGTATTAAATAAACGTGAGATTAGATCTGACAGTCTATAGTTTGAACAACTGGAAATTATATTGCAATCTATTAAGTGTTAAAGAAATTGAAACCCCTGAAGCAAACTCTGGTTCGTTTTCTAATCAGCTGCAATAACAACAATCAGCCAGTATGAATCATTCGTTAACTGAATGCAATTTTTAGAAAGGTCATTGTACTTTTCTATTATCTAATTAAAAATTGTTATCCCATGAACCGTACATTTACATTCAAAAATTCAAGTAACAGCCATTTGAATTGTAATTCTGATTGCGTAATTTACAATGCATAATTATTACTTCAGTATCTTAGAATTCATGACCAAATATGTATTGTTAAAAACTTGAGTGCACCGTTTAGTCATTACATATTCCATAGGTATAACAGCAAATTAATTCCCCTTACACGTTGTGTAATTCCTTGAACAAAATAAAAACTATATGTTGTTGTTTAGGTCATCAGCCGAAAGGCTGGTTTGAACCTGTAGAGGTTTTACTAAGTAAAACGAGGAGTGAGGTGGTTTACCATTGCCTTCCTCACTGAGTGGAAAAGTACGCTTATCAGCATGCCGGGCCCTCTGAAAAGCACATATTTTCCACTCTGCAAATGACACCTTCACTTCATTCACCACAGGGTCTGGCTGTATAATGAAATTCATTACTTTCAGAGGAGATAACTCTGATTGGTGTCTTTTACACCTCTACCTCTTCTGTTCTTAAATGATTCAGTCATTTAATTGGCTGACCATGTGATAAGAAACAGAACTATTTATTTTAGCCCTGCAACTAACAGATTGAGTGTAAATAATTTGACACTCCACCTGTCTGTTATGGGCAGAAAAAACTATATATAGGTTTCAAAAACTGTCTGTCTGTGTGACCGGAAACCTATTGTACTTTAACCAACGAACCCCATAAAATGTTGGTAAGGAAACGGAAATTATATTACAGTACAACCTCGGTTAATCGGACTCATGTGGGTGAACTCCAATCCGGATAAACAGAAATCCGGATAAGACGGAATGTTGTAAAATAAAATATTAGAAATCATACATAAGTAGTTTACTGTACAATTGAAATTGAGTTTACAGAAGAGTATTGAAAATTAATGCCTCCATCGCTATAACTTTATAAGTAATGGATATATTGTTTACATATTTGTGTGAAATGATAGATTAAACTGTCCCCTACTCACCAATTTATTTACTTTTCCATATAATCGCCGTTAACAGTGACACATTTACGCCAACATACTACACTTTGGAAAACTCCGTCACGGAAGAATTCTGAAGTTTTCGTATGGCACCATTTCCTCACCACCACTAACACCTCTGCATCCGAAGAGAAACAAATGCCCATGAGATATTCCTTAAGCTTCGAAAAGAGAAAAGTTACAGGGCGCAAGATCTTGGTTCTATAAGATGGATGAGGTAAAACGTCTTAAAACCCAAGCTTCTCAATTGCTGAACGCGTTTTCAGACGTAGTATGTGAGGACGAGCGTTGTGATGATGCAGAATTGGCTCTTTGTCTGGACGAACCCTACGTAGCCATCGCTTAAGATTTGATAGGGTAGTGACATATTGTGACACTTATCTCTAAGGTCCGTTTCGGGATCTGGGTAAATTAAATAATTAACACACTAAAGTTTAAAATTACAAGTATTTTTTCAAACTAAGAATTACAATTAAATAATTGACTACTACAATCTACAATTATATTACAATGAAACTAAATTAATAACAAACTAATTAGGCTATAATTAACTAATACAATAAATAACTTAACTAATTTACTTAATACTACTTACAGAGATGACACAGAATAAATAAAAGTTAAACAATAGCCAATTATTCGCAGCATCGTTGACCTATTCTAACGTACTGCACTACCTGTATGCTCTATCGAATACGCTCACTCAATCACAGACAAATGTAAACTGATCCTGGACCATAAACAACCTGGCGCTTTTATAGGTGGGCTAATGGAGAGTTCGAGAAAAGAGAGAAATTTTTGATATAATGATAAAATACAAAATTCTTCTGGCGGCTTCTGGATAAATCTTAACAACTGTAAACAAACCATGGTTGAATAGAAGATGTTATAAAAGGGAAATTATCTAAATAGGTACCCACCCGGCTATCACAACACCGAGTGACAATAAAAGCCAGGCCTACTTTTACTACAAATGAGCATTTATATATAACACATAATATTTAACTACTTCTTGGAAAACGCTATTTATTACTCTTGTTATTTACGTTAACCTTTTTAATCTCTCTGTCTTCCTCGAACATTCTTGAATCCATATTCCCTTTAGATATTGTCACAATATTGTTCGGAGTTGACAGTGCAGTTACGTTCCAAAAAACTCCATGTGAACGATACCATCACAATCCCAGAAAACGGTAGGCCTAATCATGACCTTCCCGGCAGATAGCATTGTTTTGAATTTTTTCGGTTGCGGCTGTGAATCGCCGCTAGGGTGACTTGTTTACACAGAATTCCAGTACATGACTAACCACTTTTGAGACTGTCTGACCCATCATATTTTATAATAGTTATAGCAATGGACGCATTAACGTTTCAATACATTCTCGTATTATATAATAATGAGCTTACAATACATACTGATACTTTAAATACGAAAATAAATAAATAATATTGTACATCAACATTTGCGTGTACAATATTTATGTACTGTACTATACAATGTGGGAAAACGGAATTGATCCGTTACTTTTCTTATTTATAAGTATGATACATATGATGTACAATTAAAAAACTGATCCAGTTAACCTGTATTCCGATTAACCGAATTGACTGTATCGGACAACTTCAGATTTGTTAATATTGTAACAATTATTCCAGGTTATTGCAGGATCTGGTAAATAATAAATAATAACAATATTTTTTTTCATTTATTTATTTAACGTCGCATCAACTGCAAGGTCATTAGCGACGACGTTGGGGTGCAACTGCGTGAGGATGAAATGATGTTTTGTAACGTATGAAAATATACTGTGCCTGAGTAGGATTCGAACCCAGGACCGCGTGATGAGAGGCGAGCACGTTACCAACTACGCCAATGCGGCTGGCATATAACAATATTTTATTTATTAACAAATTCTTAAATTAGAACAAATAGTAAAACTGTTAAACTACTAATTAACTGCAACTAAATTATTTGACTTATTAGTAGACAAAATTAGTTACAAAATGGTTATTAACGCAAGACTTAACTAAAAAGAAAAGATGACCATTTACAATTATAATAATTAATTAATCTTAATTATTATCGACTTAATGTATACAATGTTTGCCGTAAGCAGACCTGTTTTCTTACGTTCTGGATTAAATGGCTCAATAATCATTCTTCGTTCGGTACTTTTAATTACGCAGAAACTAACGATATACAACGTACCCTCTTACGTTTCTAACGCTACTTCTCATAACGACCTCAAAATTCCTCTGGTAACAACTAGTAAATTTTGTAAACAATCTCTATTTGTGTAATTCAATTTGTGTAATATGGTACTTGAACAATAAACTGATGAAAATAAATGATTGATAAATTTTAAAATTGTCAATGATAAATTATGGAAAAATTTCCTTTCGAAAGGGCAAATTACACAATTAATTCTGAAATTTATACCTTAGTACCTGGATTATCTTTGGAAAAACAATTCAGCTTATTCATTTATTCTTATTAAAGTGTACAACTACAAAAGCCAAAGACTTAGTAGCTACGTTACAATGGCAAAAATGCATCTGAAATATTTTTAGAAAGTGTTTTTTATTGTTATTATTTAATACATTACTAGTGTATTATGTATTTAGCAAAGCTACACATTGCCTCATCAATAGGCAGCTGGTCTATTGTTTTCAATTTGTTTCCGGTTTGCCTAGTTAGTTGAAGAGGTGTTTATATGTTATTGTGAAAAATAAAACAAATTACAAATGCTGTTTCAAAGGAAACTCCACCTATGAACTGTTTTGTCCCTCCTACTCCTTATTTTTCCACCTTATCTAAATGTTCAAAATGTCTTGAATTGTCCAAACCGTAAAAATTAATTGAAAAGTGTAAATAAAAATAAAATCTATTGCTCAATTCTAAAAGGAATTGTAAATTATGTTTACAATTGATACGTAATTTTTAATATAAATAAAATTTTGTTATTTATAGTTTTAAGGAGGGTTTCTCGCCAACTCAATCTGTCAACTGGTGGAAGGTCAACTGAGAAAGTTAAGTAACAATTTTACATACATAAGCGATTTGATTAGATAGTCATTAACACATGGTACCATTAACAGATTGTCTTTATATAGTAGCAACTATGCTGTGAGTTAATACAACCGGGAGTATTTATATAAATTTAAGTGTATAAGGTGCTGTATTTATCTTAATCGAGGAAATCACCCAATGGCAAGCATTTGCCGGTGTTTTAAACAAGATTCCACTATTCCTTTAATCTTCTTTGCTGATTTTTTGTACTTATGAAAAAGCGGCACTTGTCCTGAAGGAGCTGACAGAAGATGACTTCCGGCACTGTTTCCAACAATGGATAATTCGCATGGAGCGTTGTAGGGATAGAGAAGAAGTGTATATTAAAGGTGACAATAAGTGATTATGTATAAAACAAAAATAAAATGTTTTACAACGTAAGTCTCGTTATTTAATAGCCATATCTCGTAAACGTAATATGATGTGATTTTTGTCCATGCATACATTAAGTCCATACATTAATGTTGGTCGTAATAGCTGCATCGTGCGTATATTGTAACCTTTAAACAATCCGTTAAATTAAAAAATTGCGAAAAACAGCCATCTAATTGGGATAGTGAAAAAGTATTACATACCAAAAAGGACTTGTCAGGGAAAGCATTTTAAAAAAACATTTGCCAACAAATCTGACTCTTATAGTGATATTCCACATCTGTTAAAGTGTTATAATTTCAAGTTTTAACTGTAGTTAAATATGTTAGTCAGCATTGATTATGTCCACTGAAACAGAATATCGACTAATAAAATGTACTGCCCAGTTTTATTTTCATTTTTATCTTTTACATCATCAGAATAAATTAGAAAAAAAATTAATTATTCTATTTAAATTTTGAGAAATGTCCCTAATTTATTCAAAAATAGAAATAAAATTCCTTTGTATTTTACAAAAATAGAAATCCACCACAAGAAAAAAAAACGCAATTTATCGGTGTAACGGTTTTAAATACAGACAACGAACATCTTTTATAAACGTATTGAATTTAGTCAAGGTGAACTTGTACATCCCTGGTAAATGAAAGTGTGTAGTAAACTGAATATTATCTGAAGAACAGAGTGTTATGTGGTTTCAATAACGACATTGCTAAATATGTCTTAGGTATGCCATTCTTTATGTCGTAATCCCATGTAATTACAGATGGTTTCTTTTTAAGTAAACAACAAAAAATATTTGTAAAAATAACCGCATAATTATTTTAAGCTTAACGGGTACAAATTATATTATAGTAAGTACGGCCTATAACATCTATATTAGTTTTGAAACTTTAAAATCATATTACCTAAAAAATGTAAATTAGATGAACTACTGGGGGTTACATTTTTGCATTAAATTACATAATACTAATTTGATTTGCGTAATGCAAAACTTAATGATTTTATTCAGAATTTGGTAATGATTTTTTTAAAAATTGTCGTGTATCATTCTCCGATGTTTGTCCGATAAAACGTAAATAGTTGGGCATTAAGTTGCATTAAGTATGGCATGATGGACTTTTAAAACTTGTCCACCTGTGTTGCTGAATAACATTCACATCCCACAGGCCAGGGTGGTGCGATATCTTGGCTTATGGTTTGACAGGCGACTAACTTGGAAGCATCTTCTGCGTATAAAACGTTCAGAACTTAACCGCCACTAGAAGTTACTCTTCTGCTTAATTAACCCTCTATCAAGATTGAACCTTTGCTCCAAGATTTTAATATACAAATCTCTATTAAGACCAATCTGGACTTATGGTGTCCAGCTCTTTGAAAAGCGGCAGAGAGTAATTTAAAGTCGATCCAGGCCTTTCAATCAAAATTTTTAAGACTTGCTTCTGGCGCTCCTTTTTATGTAAGCAATAAAACCCTCCACGACGATTTCAAAATTTCTACAGTAAAGGAGCTAACCGCGCACTTGTATAGTACATTTCACGAAAGACTAGAAGACGATCCAAACCAACCGTGTTCTAGCTACAAGAAACTTCTGAACTGTGCGTCGTTTAAAGCGAAAATGGAGTAGAGACCTCTTGGTCTGAATAACGGACAATACCTGAAGTTTTGAACGGAGAATGTGTCACTGGGTACCTCTTCTCCTCAAAGTGAAATTCCCCACCGCCATTTAAATATCAAATACGGAAGTTGTGCAGCTCAATGTACAGTTCCGTAATAAAAATTTAAGATAAAAAAGAAGTTGCCTCAATTATATTTTTTCTCTGGCCAACAAATTTCTGATAAACAGTACGATAATAAAACCAGTATGGAAGTACAGGATTGAACACTGAGCATCTTCAAGTTCATCTAATTTTGCAATATTTCTGCGTCTGCAATCGAAGATTCTTCAGATTATTACTCCTTGGTTTATAACCAATAATGTAATAGGTGGCAATTTTTAAAATTGTCATCTACCTTTCCTTTGTCCGTCCGTCCGTCACATCCAGATATCATAAATACAAAAAATAGCAACAAACGATTTTCGGATTCTTAATTTACACAAAACGTTTGTGGGCTTGGATTGGGTTTGAAGTTCCGACCGGAAGTGAGCCAAAAGACAAGAAATTAAAGTCAGAATTTGGAAACACAAATAGTGTCATTCGATTCCTCTTAAAGAGTAGACACAAAAATCACTAATGGTTTTTGTCATAGGTCCAAGGTAAGTGGTTTTTTTTCTTGATCCGATTATGATGAGGAAGATAACTCCGATTGAAGTTAAAATGTGACTTTTCAGGCCGACTTCTTATGTTTTCTTGAATTTTATATTTCATAAAAAATATTAAATTAAGGTTTTAATATTTTCTTTAGAAAAAATTGACACCAGCCATGAACGCGTCTTCTCATGAAAGGGAGGTTTTATTTATTATAAAAGGGATGTTTAGCGGGCATCCACTGCTACAATCATTAGCCCTCATCAAAATTCTAAGAAATTATTTTATTTAGATCAGAAAACCAGTGCTGTTAAAATGTATTTAAATTAATCTGCTTACGCTTCATCAGTTAGAATACAACTACCCAATGGTATGTGATCCACAACAGTTTAAAAACAAAAATATATTTCAGTTCTTATAAGAAATTCGTTTGACGTTTGGTAATATTTTATTTTATTTCACAAAATAGGTAGCTTTGTATAAATTTAATATTCCGAATAAATCAAATTTACTTAACTTTCTAGCGGGAGTCCTACGGATTTCTGTTCTTTCCGCATCCTGCAGCTTCGTCTCCTGTCGTTACAAGACCCGACACGAACAATTTCATCAAAATCGTTCAACCGGAAGTAGTGGCAGTTTATTATTTTATATGATTTTTCACATTTTTTCAAAAACTGCTTCGATGATTTTTTAAAAAATTGCCTCTTAATTATACTAGATTTTTTGTGCTGTACAAGATAGAATAACGGCATATTTGCTGATAATCTTGGGAGGCTATGATCTTGTGGTAATTTTTTTCTGATTGCGTTTAGAGTAAAACTGAAGCCTATATAATTAAGTTATAGGAAATTAAAAAATTTACAAACAATTTTATTTCTAGTGTTTTTTCTACACACCCTAGGTTAACGTCAATTCGTGGTTTTATGTATTTTTTTAAGTTCAACAGAGATTGATTTTCATTTTGTGTCATTTACTCATGATTAAAAATTACGTTATGTTTTTCATTTTACGTTGTTTACTAATTAAACAAAGATTATATTAATCATTATTTAGGCCTACATTGGCAAGAGAAAGTCGGGTGAGTGTTTACACCATATTTTTACTTTCTCTTGCCTATATGAATCTATAGGAAGGAAAGTATTGATTTCATGTCGATTTTTCGAAAAAGAATTTTCACCGGATCTATACGTTTTCAGACCCCCTGAACCCCAAAAACATGTTTTTAGCGATTGGTCTGTGTGTGAGTGTGTGAAAAGAATATCTCAAGAACGGAAACTCGTACAAACTTGAAACTTGAAACTTAAATTAGACACCACTACCGGATCCGACACGAACATTTTCATCAAAATCGGTCAACCAGAAGTAGTAGTTTATTCGTCTAATTTTCCACTTTTTTGCGATTTTCTCAAAAACTGGTCCTACGATTTTATTTAAAATCGCTTGGTTTACTAAATGTTTTGCTCTACAAGATAGGGTAGGCGCCATGTCTGCTGAAATTCTTGGTGAGGCTGTTTTCAGGTAAAAAATGTTTTTTTTAAGATTGCGGCCTTAATATGCATTTTAGCGCAAAAACCTATATAATAAAAGTTGTAGAGAATTTAAAATCCCACAATCTTTTTATTATACATAAAATAATTGTCTCTTTTGATAAAGATTTATGTCGTAGCATAGTAGTAGGTCGCTAGCGTACAACGCGGAGGTTCCGGGTGCTAGTGTCTGAAAACTTTTACAAGTTCAAACCCACTGTTACATAACCCATTTTAGTCCCCAATAACCGAGCTGTTGATGCGAATTTAAAACTAAAGAAAAAGACTCTTGCCATGAATTATGAAATTAAATCATTTTTATTCAAACGGTTTAAATTTTCTCAAAAAACTAAACAGAAGTAATGAAACTTGTTATATAGCCTACTAAATAAAAACCACAACACAAACAAACGCACCTATGCTAATGTTTCTTTCTGGATATGCAAATTAATTTTCACTCAATAATACTAATGTTGTTTTGATAATTAACATAAAATTAGGCTAACGTGACAAGACACAATAATGATTGCTTTAATAATATCTGATGATATAATAACTAATTTAAATATAGGAAATTAGTTGATAGACAAGTTATGCGGTATTTCGTAAAAGAAAATGATTACAAAACATTACCAATTTAAATTTTAGTCTCATTTAAATTCATCATAACAAACTTACGTTTTTAAAGTGGTTTTAGTAGCGTCTTATGTTCAAGGTCATTGGCGATTTTTTTATGGAGATGAACAATTTAGATAAGTATCTTTTATGTTGTAAAGAAAAATGTATGCGCAGATGTTCAACAGGAATTAATCTCCTAACACTTAGGTAATATTTGAGTGGTGATATCCATTCTTGATTTGTTTTCTTGAAGTCTATTTACCAAGAATAACGGTTTCTTACGTTAAAAGAATACTAATATAAAAGTTAGTTATGTCTCTGCGTGGTTAAATATCTAAAATCAAAATGCAACGTGGATCGTACTGGAAAAAATCTGGTGTGAAATACTCACACAACTTTCTCTTGCCAATGCAGATAATTAACAACAAACCTAACATTAGTCATAAAACATTAGACATAAACAAAAAACTAACCTCAATAAACATTAAAAAAAAACTTCTTTTGCAGGTTCATTTGAAAGTTTAAGCTTTATTATGGATAGATAATATAGAAAGTTGGAGAAACACATTAAGTCAATAACTTATTTCATAAACAGTACTTTTTTTTTTGTCTTGAATTTTTATTACGGTACTGTACATTGAGCTGCACAATTTCCGTAAATGATATTTAAATGGTGGTGGGGAGTTTCGCATTAAGGAGAAGAGGTACCCAGTGGCACATTCTCCATTTGTAACTATGGGTATTATCCGTTATTTAGACCAAGAGGTCTCTACTCCATTTTCTTCTTAGACGTCGCACAGGTGGAAAGTTCCTTGTAGCTAGATCACGGGCTAATTGGTTTGGATGGACATCTAGTCGCTCGTGAAATTTACTATACAAGGACGCGGTTAGCTCCTTCACTGTCGGAATTTTGAAATCGTCGTGGAGGGTTTTACTGCTTACATAAAAAGGAGCGCCAGAAGCAAGTCTTAAGAATTTTGATTGAAAGGCCTGGATCGACTTTAAATTACTCTCTGCCGCTACTCCAAATAGCTGGACACCATAAGTCCATAAACAGTACAATAAATAATTTTTGATTGCCTTCGTAGTGTAGTGCTTAGTCCGCTAGACTACAACGCGGTGGTCCCGAGTTCGATATCCGGCCAGGGTCTGGAAATTTTTACAAGTCAAAATTCCATGTTACAATTGCATAACCCACTGTAGTTGTTAATAACCAAGCTATTGATGCAAATAAACAATAATAGTTTTAAAAATAAACTAAAAAAAAACAAATAGCTTTTTTAAGATAATCTTGAAGATAATTTTTTTATTGTTACGTATTATCATATCTTAGACAAGCAGCAAAATTTCTTCGGTTTTTTATTACCCCCACTAATATAATAAAAATTTTAATAACTAGTAATTATATGATAATTTTTATTAAACTAGGAAGAGGAAATTTATAAAATATTTTTAAACCTTTATTGTTAATTGTTAAAAGATCAGTTACAACCAATAACTAGTCGTAGTCGATTTATATAGATTAACCTTGCTTTTAACGCCTTGTTTTAAAATTAACAGATTCTTATTATTAAAATTATTGATCTAAATCTAGGTTAATTATGAACAATTTGTTAATTCAATTTGAATAATTTATCAGTTACCTTATAAAATTTAATAACAGTTTTTATTATATGATAAATTATTAAAAACACATTCTATCCTAATATTTAACTGGGTAATAAGAAAACAGTTAAATATTAGGTGTTCATTTGATAGAATAAGAAGTAAGTTGGTTATAATAATGCATTTTAAAAACAAATTATTGGAACTAGGAGATTGAATTTATAAACTGAATATTATGATAAGTATAAATTAGTTCCTTAGAATTTACAAAATTTAAAATGTTTTTAACATGTATGTCTATAAATAGAGTTGTTCGTCAATATATAACGAATAAATAATTTAGAGGAAACCAGAAGATGTTTACTTAAGACTAAGCAATAATTTCATAATGGGTTCAATCAGTCAATTACCGGATTTCTATTTATGTCCCCTCAGATAATTGAGCGCCGGGTTTAGGTAGTTTACTATTTTGCAAAAAATACTAAACTATGTTCATTGAGTCTTGGGAGTAAGCAGTTTACATGTACAACTATTTCAGCTAATGACTGCTGATAGTCAGATAGATAGTAGAAAAAAAAATGATGATTGATCACTTACCTCGGTGATCATTCACAGCTCACGTGACATACCAGTTCACGTTCAAAATTCACTCACAGCTTTAAGTTTAAATAAAAATTACGTGCTATAGATTGTTTATTAAAATCAGCTGCCTGTGGACAAGTACTCCTATTCTAAAGCCACATGCATTACTCTCATTTCTGAATGAACAAAATAGATTTGTTGCCAAAGTAGGATACGGAAGAAAATAAATATTGCTTTAATAGTTTTCAACTTATTTAATACAGCCAAAAAATATCTGTTACAGATAAAATTGTGTTTTTTTCAAGTAATATGTCTAAATTATTATTTAAGATCTTAATATCTCCTGTATGAACTTATTTTTATTGTAACTGGTTACCACCATTCTTGTTTATTTGCGCTGTAGTAGTTTGTAATAGGTGTTTTTTCTCAATGTTGTAGACCTAATAGTTAAAATTTTTATACGTCAAAGTTTGAATTCTGTTTTGGTTCTCACCACTCTTTTTTTGTAACTAAAGATTTTTTTTTGTAAAGAGTATTAGAAAAGTTGTAAATTTTCTCATGTAGAGACAGGATGTAACACATGCGGTAAACTTAGGGGTACCCGGAACGAAAGAAATTTAAAATTTCTACATTTCCGGTTTTTTTGTAAATTATTAAAATTCAGAGTTTTCTGCATCCAACGATGTAGGTATAATTTGCTGGGGGTTTTGCAGTTTTTTTTTAAATAAAATATTACGTTATTTTTTTAATGACGACAGATAAATTTATAATTCATTTTGTGCAAATTTTTTATTTTAAAACTTGAATTATTTAACGTATAATGTGTTCTCTTTTAGTTTTTTCTTGTTTCCCTTAAATAGCAATTTTTGACGCGTAAGAAACATTTTCTCAGCCAGCTGTTAATGGATTTTAACGATATTTTTCCACAGCCTTTCATATCATAATATCAATGTACTGAGTAAATATTACAGTAAAATAATGTGTTTAAATATTTATTTTCCACTTCAATAGGCATAAAGGTATGATTTTTAAAAGTGGTAATTTAAAAAAGAAATTTCTTATTTTCCTAACAATATATCAGAATTCTACTCATTCAGTGGGTGTAGAATAGCCTGAAAAGTAACCACAAGAAAATTTGACTTGATAACTCAAATAGTGTTTGAGAAAATGTTCCTTATATTAACATTACGGAGATAGGCTTTCCGGGTCCCCTTAATTAAAACACCAAGCCTAAGAACAATGAATGATGTAATAAATTTGTTCTCTTTATTAATAATAAAAATCATAGAAAAAAAATTTCAAATTAAAAATAATGTTTTCCTTTATTACTGAACTAAAATAAAATCATTTCTAATTTATTTTAAATAATCCAAAATTGATCAACATTTTCAAGGATCTTTGGCAACGCAGAACACAAAATAACACTTCAAAGTGTATTCGAAAACTTGAGTTGTAAGGATTAAAACCCTGGTGAGAGGAGAAAAAAATCTACCGTTAAGATTTTATTTATTGACACTAACACAAATTTTTAACCATTATATCCGGACCAATAACGAAACAAAATTTTACGATTTCATTAACAATAACATAAAATTTAATTGAATATTAAAATTCATCCATAGTTGTAAGGTTAAAGGAAATGAAGCACTAGGAACAAGAATCTGAGGCCACCAATGAAACTATGCGAATATAACATGAAATATATCAAGAGCCAGGAAGAAAATAAAATAGCAGACAATACTACACTATTCTTAAATAAATAATCATACTTACAGACATACATAAATAGTTTTATATACAGTTAGACAAACTGCAAAGTAGACGTCCTTGTTCATACCGTAGGTTCTGAATAATACGCCCAATAATGCTCAAACTGCATTACTCATTAATTCTGAAAGTATTCATTATTGTGAGTCATTGTTAACGGTAATAGTATTAGGTCAGCTTAAATTTTTGAAAAATAACCTTATTAAAATTTTTTATTGTAAAACTAGATTTTTGATCAATTAGCTCATTTTTAATGACTATTTAGATGTTAATTTATTATATTTTTTAGCTAAAAATTATCATGTTATCAAATTAAAATAATAGGCTATCATTTTAGCTCTAAGCTAAACTAGTATTGGTTCTGTAACTTTTAAATTAGTTGGTTTCGTTATCAACCTTCTAACGATTGATTATTGTCAGTGTTTTAAGAGGTTTTTTTACAAGAGTTCAGTCACAAATAACTTCTCAGTATATTCTCCTCATCAAGATTTTTACTTTCTTTGATTATTTTGTCTCCAATAAGCCTTCAGTTTTTAGAATATTTTTTAAATTCTTCAAAAAATCCTGTCTCTTTCTTTATTTTTTCCTTCTCCTGATCTTCTTTCTTCTCAATATTTTCTGATCTGGACTTTTTCAAATCTTATAGAAGTTATTGTTTCTCTTTGGTTGCTTTCAGGAATTACCATTTCTGAACTTAGTTTCTTCGAAATCATTTCATCAAATCCTAATTTCTCCATTTGTTTTTTATTATAATCATTATGTATAATTATATTATTACATTACATTACATTATATTATTACGAAACGCCAAGAAAGTAGGATCCAATCAGCTGAAATGAGGTTTTTCAGAAGAGTGAAGGGCTACGCGAAGCTGGATCTAATACATAACGAAGAAATTAGATCTGAGTTGGGTGTATTTAGCCTGAATGTAAAAGGGAAGGAGTACCATAATCAATGGAGGCAACATTTGGAACGGATGCCAGAGGACAACGGATGCCAGAGGACAACGGATGCCAGAGGAATACCCTTAAAAGAGACGGAATATGTTCCAGTTCGAAGAAGGGAGGTGGGAAGACATAGAAGAAGATGGCAGTAGTCGAGATGTACAGGTTGGAATATCTCGTGTTTGTGTAGAAGTACAGTTTGGTTTGTGAGTTTGGAACAGGCTTATGCCTAATCCTTGATAGTAAGAAGCAGAAGAAGAATCATATTAATTATCTAAGAAAATATTTTTAATATTTCTCCTACTTCCTTATCGAGCTAGTCTAGTTTATTATCATTTTTTAATTAATTTGAAGTAAAGCTGATATGTGAAAACAAAATAAATTTCTTTATAGGAAAGAGATGTTGTTTTCCGGAAGATAACTGTTTGGCATTCAACTGTAAAAGTTCAAAGAAAGGTAGATTATAGATTACTTCAGAAGTTGCAAAATAAAACGACCTCTTGTCATTATAACCCTGGACCAATTTTCTGTGATTGAATCCTATAAATTTTCAATCCCGAAATACATTTATTGTTGTGCGCAAAACTTGCGTAGGGAATAAATTTGCTAATCTGCTCAGCCACTTTGTTTATCAGTTGCAAGGTAAGCAACCTTCACAAATAGCATCCCTTGATTACAAATAGCTACAAGTTTCAGGGAAAACTAAAAAAATGTAGTTCAAAACGCAGAGTCCGTATTTTACAGGTGAGCCTACAGCGGTAGGAAGTTATCACGTTGCAAAAGACTCCATTGTAGTTACTTGACCATGGACATTTTAACTCTTGGCACGAATTCTGATTCACCACCATTTGGGTTATATTTTAAAACTTTCTCGTCAAAAAATTCGTGAAAAAATTAGGCTTGACAATATTATTGTCAAAAAATCAAATTATAGGTAATTTTTATTAACTCTAAACCGACAAGGTCAGTGAAGACTTTTGTGAAATATAAAAATAACAAAGTTTATAATTTCTGTTTGGTGAATTACAGAAGAAAAGTATTGTACATATTGTTTCTTAAGATATATACAGACCATAATGATGGACGCTACTTACTATCCTTAGTAAAGATCAAAAGATCAAGGTCATAAAAAGGTTAATTACAACCATTAACAGATTACATTATTCTAGAGCATAGAGGAATGTCAAGAGTGACAGGGTCACATAAATTGTCTTTAGCATCACTAATTTCATTTAGTTGCAGTTATTATATCATATTTTAATCTTTGCTAATTTCTCAATAACGGCTCCTAATATTTATTTAAAAATCGCCTCATTAACTATATTTTTATGTGCTCTACGAAGTACGGTGAGCGGCATGTCTACTGAAATTTTTGGAGGGTCTGTGTTCTTGATGAAAAAATTATTTTAAGCTGAGACCTTAATGTACATTTTAGCGCTGAAACGTATATAATAATCAATGTTGCAGGAAATAAAAATTTTACGTTTAACCATTAGTGATAACCATTTAATATTGTCTCTTTGATTCATTGATAAATAGTTCCAAAAAATCCATGGTTCATTTTATCTCATGACACGCAGCGGTGTATTTTACTAATAACCGTACCACTGTATGAGAAAATTTTATGACATAAGTGTGATAATGATTTATTTTCAGAATTCCTTATAGTCCGTTCGCTCTTAGAGCTTGCCTGAAGTAAACAAACCTCTTCCTTTGCAGTAGTGCGTAACAGTGTACATGTGTCCTTGTATTGCTGTTGGGGTCGTGTGTGTTAGTACACAGTTGGTATAGGATCACTAATACATAATAATGACATTTTATGGATATTAATATAACTCCGCGTAGCCTAAATAAAATTGAAAACAGTTTATTTAAAAATTATTGTTTTCAGTTAAAATAATGAAACAATTCCACCATGATCGTATATTGTATTACTCATCCCATCAGTCTCTAATTGGTTGTTGTTTCATAAACATCCTACTTCATGTGTTTGCAGTTTGTACTTAGTTCTATTTGTAATTTATCAGTTTAAAATATTTTCTTCCTTCTTTTATTAATATTGCTTAAATCCGTGTGACTTTTTCCTCAACTTTGTTGTTATTGTGTGTGAGTATATGTTTTTGTTTTGTTACACTAGTAAGTAATGATGAATGACGGCGCTTCAACTTCAGTTATAAAACATAAACGAGGACAACTTCTAAAAAGTGGGCAAAAAATTATAATTTACAATGTTTTAATTCTTTATGCGTAAAGTATCCTACTATGGCCTTAAAAGACGTAGAAAAATGGGATCAGAATAATTGACAGGCGTGTCTACATTTAGTGTACACGGTATAAGAAAAGAGATGAAAGAAAGTGGCAAGTTGCAGACACCTAGCAAGAAAAGGCAACGAAACAAACCAGTTTTTGAACAGTGCGACGAAGTTATTAAAACTGCAGTTCGACTAAAAGTTCACAGTTTTTTTTCCAAAATAAGGAAGCTTTTACGCTTAATAAACTTTTATCTGTCTTAAACAAGGATTTGGATACACCACATTTTAAAAGAACGTCGCTCTATCATTTACTGAAATCAATCGGATTTGAGTATTTGAAAAGAGGACTATATGTCATAATGAAATAATTAAAATAAGTAAATTGCATAACATTTTACTTGTTATTAATGATTGAATGGAAAACTTTTCGGGGCAACCTGTAGGTTATCAGAGCGGTTTGTTTACTTCAGGCAAGCTCTTAGCGCGAACAAACTATACCAAAGAATTGTTGCTAGAGAGACAATCTAAGTACTAATAGATATTGGTATTATTAAGTTAGTATTTACTTTTTATCAAATCAATTAAAATCATTTTTAATCAAATCAATACATAAGCATAAATTTTATTATGGTATACTTACACAAAAACTGACTATACCTTTATGGGAGTTTATGGAAGAAGTTGTAGGTAGATTGTTTTACTAATATTACTAATATTATTATTATTATTATTATTATTATTACTACTAGTACTATTAAAGTAAGTTTACATTCCGTAAGTTCTTTTAAATCGGGCACGCCCGTCATCTAGTTGTATCTAAACTCCCAAGGCTGGAATGTCCAAGGTTATTTCAGAAATGAATTTCCTACCTTATAACGTTCAATTAAATAATTAGAAAACAAGCAATACTGTTAATTTAGATGAATATTTAATTGTATCAAAAAATCATATACTTTATAAACACATTATTTGAAATATTTTTGTACAATCTTGAATCTTAAAACAAATTTAAAGTCGTTAGCATGCAACTTTCTCTTGTGCTTAACTTTATTAATGTTATTCAGTACGACATTGTATACAGTATATCTAAGTAATAAAAATAACATAGATTAAATTAAATAAGTACTGTTAATTACCTGATAAATTCGTTAATTAAAATTAGTTTTTTTTTAAATCTTAATTAGCTAATATTTATAAAAATAAATAAATTTCACACCTTTCTCAATGGAATTTCTCTTTTAATTTTAACGGTTTTACATCATTAAATAACGCTTTATCTACTTTAAAAAAAACTATTTTAGAATACCTTTTTAATATTACATTCATGTTTTTCTGATTAGAAAAAAGGGATTTTTTGGTTGAAATTTTTAAAATTGTCATGTATCATTTTGTTTTGTCCATCCGTCTGTCACACCCAGTTACTATCAGAAACTACAAGAGATATCAACAAACTGTTTTTGGATTCGTAATCTACACAAAAAGTTAGTAACCCTGGGTTGGGTTTGAAGTTCTAGTTTTGACCGAATGTAGCTCGAAACCGGAAGTCAAGGAATCAAAGTCGAAATTTGGAAACAAGAAAGTGTTGTTCAATTTCTGTTAAAGAGTAGATACAGAAATCATTGGTTTTGAAGTTCCGGTTTTGGTTTCAACCGAAAGTAGCCTAAAACCGGAAGTCAAGAAATCAAATTAGGAATTTGGAAAAAGAAAATAAAATCATTCAATTCCTCTTAAAAAGTAGATCCATAAGTAAAAATTTTTAAATTTAAAAAAATTGCCACCAGTCATGAGACACGTCGTCTCACGAATTTTTTTTTTTTATTTCGAATTGTTAAGTCGCGTTCATGCCCGTAACGGGCAGGTGGAGTGTTAAATTAATTGCACTCGATCTGTTGGTTCCAGGGCTACAAAAAATAGTTCTGTTCCTATCACATAGTCAGCCAATTATATGACTGAACTATTTAAGAACAGAAGAGGTAGAGGTGTAAAAGACACTAGTCAGAGTTATCAACCTCTGAGAGCAATGAATTTCACTAACAGCCAGACCCTGTGATGAATGAAGTGAAGGTGTCATTTGTAGGGTGGAAAGTGGGTGCTTTTCGGAGGGCCTGACATACTCTTTTTATTGAGTGAGGAAGGCAAAAGTAAACCACCTCACTACTCGTTTTTACTTAGTAAAACCTCTAAAGGTTCAAACCAGCCTTTCGGCTGTTTACCTAAACAACAACAACAAGTCGCGTTCGTTTCCGGGCACTTCCAACTCGACTAAGATTTTACTTCTGTACTTAAACATGAAATAAATTCAAAGCCAGTAAATGACAAAATCCAGGCAGCTCATATGTTTTTAAGAAGTACCAATACATATGTTTTTACTGCCAGTCAAGATCTGAATGTTAGATTGGGGGAGGAACTGGGTGTTGCGAACAGGATTAGAGATTATAAGAGACGGTGTAATAATTATCTGGGTAGGTTGAGTTCCGACAGGTTTCGTGTAGTGGCAGTTCAGTACCGGCTAGGTGATCGAAGAATTAGAGGAAAAGTAGAATTAGAGGAAAAGTAGAAGAAGAAGAAGAATAAGAAGAAAAAGAAGAAGAAGAAGAAGAAGAAGAAGAAGAAGAAGAAGAAGAAGGAGAAGAAAACTAATAAAGTTTTAATTGAATGGCGAAACACTAATTATTTATAGTAATTTTAATTTAAACATTTCAATATGTTTTCTACATCTTATAAGATTTGAAAATTTCGATGCTACGTCTTAACAGGATTGGATGGTTAGACGCTTAAAAACCAAATTACCGATAAAGTTTTAACTTTTGAACTTTTCATGAACCGCCGTATGTTGAGAAATGCGTGGACAGAGAAGAAAAAATTAAAGAGCCCTGCATCTAACAAATAAACAGAGAGTAATTTTAAAGACTAGTGTTAAGTACAAGATGGCCTTTTAAAATGTATTATATATAGGATAAAATACAGGGGAACACAAATCCGGGAAGACGATAAGCTTCATGACGATAAGCTTCATGACTGAAAACTTGAGAGAATTGTACAGCGCTTCTCAATAGATCTGTTCAAAGCATGGGTGTTCTCGAAATTGCAGAAGAAGAAAAAGAGAAGAAGAAGAACCATTTTAATTTTTTATTTTTTTTTAATTCCTAATGTGTGTACGTTGCAATCTGTTCAATTCAGAACAATAAGCAACCCCATGACCCAATGAGATGAGGATGATATGTATGACGTGTAAATGAGGTGTAGTCTTGTACAGACTCAGGCCGACCATTCCTGAGAGAGTATGGTTAATTAAACCCCAACCATCAAAGTACACCGGCAACCACTGTCTAGTATTCAAATCCGTATAAAAGTAACTACCTTTACTCCATTTTATTAAAATTTTAAATGTTCACACAAAATAGAACAATACTAATACTAAGTATTATGACGAAATAAACCGTACGGGATTTCGTTGGATTAACAGCTTGTCATTAGCGAAATTTGTTAGTTAATGGCACAGCCTGTTTTTACGTATTAATAATAAAAGTGAATACTAAAATTTTAACCAGTGGGAGTTATGGAACTGTAGGTTTTAACTGTATAAAGTAATTCAGAAGTTAATGAAACAGCGTACAAAAGTTCAAGGGTCATTGTGTTTATGCAATTCTATTATTAAAAAAATTCTGAATTAATTATCTTCAAAGAATATGTAGAGATGTGTGTATTTGTTAAATATTGTGGTATTTTTTGTTAAATTTTTTTTTTTATTATAATGTTTGTACTTCTTCAATTGTGCGCACATCAACGCTGAGAATTTTTAAATAAATTTATTGAATGCTATTGTAAATATACTATAATTTTTATTAACCTTTGACAGCTTCTAAAGGGAAGACCTAAAAATAGTTTTACATTAAATATTACCTAATATTTTTATTGAATTTTTGAAATATTTATACCTTAATTAGGTTCAAAAAGTAATTTCAGTGAGATGACGTTCTTTTTGTTGGACGCGAATCCGGAACTTCTCCTGAAATCTCTGAGTGGCTTTCTCCAATATTTGATTCGACACAGCTTTGATTTCTTGACGAATTGACATTTTAGGTCTTTGAGTGTGTGCGTGGCTTGTTTACGTACACTTGATTTAAAGTAGCTCCACAAAAAGAAGTCACAAACTAATAAAACAGGAGAGTGTGTGGGCCGAGAAACATCGACGAATCGTGTCTAGGAAACATTTGTTGAATCAATTTCACTGATGTTCTCACCGTGTGAGCTGAGACGGTTGTGGTTACAGGAAGTTGTTTAAAATTGTCGATGAAATAGTAATGTTAACAATGAAACATATTTAAAAAATTATTTTCAAAAAAATGATTAAAGTTGTATCTTTAACGAACTTAAACAATGATGAAACTGAAGTTGTATCGATTGAAATGTTGGAAAAAACCATGGATATTTTTCAGGAGAGGCTCCGGATTTGCGTCATCTCACTGACATTATTTTTCAAACCTAATTTAGGTATGTACCTATATTAAAAAAGTGCAATAATATGTGTTTCCTCTGCTCCACTTGTATTTTATTTCATAAATCTTTACAGAAGATGTCGTTTTTCAAGTCATTTGAATAAAAAATAAATATTTTTTATAAGAATTTAATGACTGACGATACATCATCTTCTGAAAAGATTTTTATTTAATGAAGATTACAGTATTTTTTTGCTTAATGATTTCGTGGGTAAAAGACTTGAAGCGTTAGAGATGTGGCTCTACAGAGGAATCCTAAGAGTCTCATCGGTGGATCGGGTTTCTAATGAGGAGGTATTGAGACGCATCCAGAAAGCAAAAAAAGTCATGAACACGAATAAGATTCGGAAGTTCGAGTATTTGTGACGAATAATGGGCAACAAGAAAATATTTGGGTTGCTGCAATCTACGTTATGGTGAAGACGTATTATCCTGGTTGAAAAATCTACGAATATGGTACTCGATAACGACAATACAGCTGTTCGAGCAGCAGTGGATAAGGTTAAGATTGTTAATATGTTGGCCAACATCCGAAACGAAAAGGAACCTAAAGAAAAAGAAGATAAAGACAGTATTATTACAATAGAAATAAAAAGGATCTTTTCTCTTATTCCCCCCTCAGCACAATTTTCACATATTTTAATATTTCGTTTGCAACCTTACAGTATTTTTAATGATAAAAACGGGAAAAATATTTTAAAAAATCCTACACCAATATTTTTCAAGTTAAGTTTAAACATAGGTAGGCTAAATA
The DNA here is from genome assembly GCA_035578175.1 of Catonia carolina. NCBI lineage: Eukaryota > Metazoa > Arthropoda > Insecta > Hemiptera > Achilidae > Catonia > Catonia carolina. The sequence goes on along the minus strand of JAQMRL010000010.1, from coordinate 25,843,981 downwards.
CATTTTTCTCAATATTGTTACTTACTGTATGTAATAACGAAATATAAACTCATTGAGTATATGAAATCATTAAATAAATTAATTTTACATAATTATATTAAATATTATTAAATAGTTTAAAGATTTGTATAAATAGATTGAGATTAACTTGAAAAAGGAAAAACATTTTAACGTTAACTAGAAAAATATTGTTAATGATTTTTTAAAAATATTTTTCCCATTTTTGTCGTTAAAAATACGATTATATTACCTACATACGAAATATTTAAAAAATGTAAAAAATTATGTTGGGGGGATAACAGAAAAGATCTAATAAAAATTATAGGCTGCATGATGCATAATGAAGATTTATTTTTATGGATGAAAATTTATTGGAGTTTTTAAATTTATACGATTTCAGGTACATGATTTTCTAAATCGGTTTTTGAGATCAAAGAGATGAGAAAAAAAATAGTTGAGCTTCTTTTTACCCTAAAAATTATTGCGTTGGCCGAAATCCCAAGTTTGAGTTTTTGGCAGTAGGGTATGTGAAATGAAAGTAACCTTATTACGTTTTAAAAACGTCCTAAATTTATTTTAGCGTCCGACAACCTTGACAGCAGATACTATATCAGGTAAATGATTGTACTTCAAATAGTACAAAATAGAAAACGTACGTTGAATGTTTACAAAATCTTAAAATTTGAGTGTAGGTGTAGTATTTATTCATGACAGGGTTTGCATGATTACAGAAGTAGGTGTGGATCGAAAGAAATATATTTGTCAAAACATGTAACATATAGTATGTTACAGTAGTGTGTGTTATTAGGTCATGGTCTGTGTACAGGCGTAATTATTAAGTTACATATTATATGGCGTAACGATTAAAATTAGATCTGATATTCTAAGTTAAAATTATGATGACAAATTATTTGTATTTGTACGTGTAGTTTCCGTAATTGTTATATGATGTTAAACGTTCCTATGTAACATAATAACTTGACTCAGGATGTTGTTTTTATGATAATAAATTAAAAATAATTTTTACTGTAAAAATGTTTAATTTACGTGCTCGAGTCTATTTGTATAAATGAATCGGTCATTTCAGAAATCCCGTAAGTCAAAAAACTAACTTTTGGAAAAATTAAAAATTTTTTAATTTATTATGTTTCAATTAAAAAAATGAGTTGTTAAAAATTGTTAAAAATGAGAATTAAAAAAAACATGAGTTCAACCTGGAAACCCTCTAGCCTTTGTGGACTTCGAAAAGGCGTTAGATAACGTGGATAGGAAGGTACTGTGGGAAGTTTTAGGGAAACGAGGAGTACAAACTAAAATCATAGATGCGATTAGAAGTATGTACAGGTCAACAAGTGTATGTATAGATACAGGAAGTGGAATTCTGCAGGAAGTGGAAATAAATCAGGGGGTGAGACAGGGTTGTAGAATGTCACCAATACTCTTCAATGTATATATTGACGATGTGTTAAGGAAGTGGAAAAAAAGACGGGTACCTGGGATTACCATTAACAGGAACTTCAAATTTGGCACAATTTTATTTGCAGACGATCAGGTGCTTGCTGAAGACTCCGAAGATAATTTACAAAATCATTATACCAACTGCAAGAGATAGGTAAAGACGTAAACCTAACAATATCTTCAAAGAAGACAAAGATAATGGCTTTCTGTGGAAGAGATGTAATATGATCTAAGATTGTAGTAGATAACAAAAGCCTAGAACAAGTTCGAATTTTTAGATATCTTGAATATGAATTAAGTATAGACACTGAGAAGGTATAGACAAGGAGGTAGTAAGGTTTAGAAATATATGCGGAACAATCAGAAGGACGCTGAGAAATAAGACGAGAAGAGATACACAAATATGATTGCATCAGGTGATGGCGGTTCCTGCCCTGTTGTATGGCTCAGAGGCTTGGGTATTGACGCAACGGAAAAAACAAATGTTGGAATTGGCAGAAATAAGTTTTTTCATCTAACTGTAGAAGATTGAAAAAGTATAAAAAAATTAAATTGTTCAGAGGGCTGCCTTCTTTAATATAAAGTATACGTTTGTCTTTTTAAGACAAGCCATTTGTTTAAAAAAAATTCAAAATTTAGACTTCAGGTGTTTCTGAAATAAATTGGAGTAAAATGTTAACTTATGTTGTTTTCCGTAAAATACATTGTTAGACCAGAAGAAAATTTTTCTGTACAATGGTATTCATTTATTTATTTCAGTAGTTTACATTATGACTTAAATAGCTTTCTGCAATAATAAAATTGAAATTCTTAAATTTAAGAAAAAAAAATGTTTGTTTTTAAGGCTATTCATGTTCTTCATCGTTGTCATAAACAGTAGTTTTACACATTAAAAAGATTTTTGCATAGAATCTTTGTATGGCTCTTCCACTGGAAAGTAGAGCTTAACCTTCAAAAGAACATCCACTTTGAATTTTTAATTAGAAAGGAACACATAATATTATACTTATGGATAAGCCTTCTTTTTCTGTTATATATTACTTAAGGGAAGCTAGACTTATGTGATTTTTGGAGGGATCGTGTGTTTACATTCAGTTAATTCTATAATGCACTAAAGAACAATGTAAAATTTAGACTTATGGGCTTTCTGAAATGACTGATTTAAATGGTGTTCTAACTAAATTAAGTGCTGTAGAAAATAAATGTTGAAATAGAAGTTGCAGATTATTTCATATTTTATAAATTTGATTATATACCCTTTTGCCCTAAAAAATTTATTAAGGCCGCAGTCTTATAAAAAACGGTTTTTCCGTGCAAGCCCAGCCTTCCACGAAATTAGCAAGCATTCCGCTATCATTGCCCTATCATTCATAACCCTATCATGTAGAGCACAAAATATGCAGTAAATTATTGTTTTTGTGCTTTCGGAAAAGTCAGATGTTCGACTTTTAGAATACAAATGTTTAAAACAAAGAAAAAATAAAAACAGATGGTTTTGTTTCCATGAACAAAGCACGGGGACAATCGATCCAAGTTTGTGGATTAAATTTGGAAATATAAATCACTATTTTTTTTGTGATCAATTTGTGTACGTTGCAATCTGTTCAATTCAGAACAATAAGCAACCCCATGACCCAATGAGATGAGGATAATGTGTATGACGTGTAAATGAGGTGTAGTCTTGTACAGAATCAGGTCGACTATTCCTGAGAGAGTATGGTTAATTGAACCCCAACCATCAAAGTACACCGGTAACCACTGTCTAGCATTTAAATCCGTATAAAAGTAACTACCTTTACTAGGATTTGAACCAGAAACCTTCGTCTCCGAAAATCAGCTGTTAAACAGCTGATTTTGGCGACGATTTTACCTCTAGACCAACCCGGTGGGTAAAAAGTCACTATTACGGCCAATTTGGCTATATAATGGACCAATGTTTGGAGCCTATCACAATACAACACTGAATATTCTTCAACGACACAAATCAAAAGCACTTAGAGTAATAACAAACGCACATTTTTACGTAACCAATCATACCCTTCACAAAGACCTGAAAATACCAACGATTCGAGACATTGTAAACGCGACATACAACTCATTACACCCAAAGATAATTGGCCACATAAATCCAAATGTCCAATTTCTCTCAACTAACGATCTTCCTGTTATCAGATGACAAACGAAGGTGGAATAGGGATCTTCTCCGACCACCATAAAAATAACAAAAAAAACATTTCAATTTAACTTGTCATGCCTGTTTCATTTCATAAAAAAGAAAATCATTTCATAAAAAAATCCTATTATAGTTTATAAATCATTATCATAAAAAATTGGCACCACATTCCTTGAAAAATTTCACGCCGAAATCGGTCACTGGCCATTCCTCATTCATTCCATCTCATTTACTAATTGTGCTTTAAAAATTGTATAGTTGTAAATAAAAAATAAATTTGAAGCTCAAAACAAAAAAATTTGGGAAATCCATGTTTCTTATATGGACAGTTGTATGTGACCACCTCACGCGTCGGAAAACCTTCCGATTTAATCGTGTACGCACAAGACGGAAAAACAAAATATATTGTATATCCAAGAGCACTTCAATAAAAAAAACCAAAGATTTTTTGGCACAAAAAAAAACACATTCAGGCGCGCCAAATAAAAGTAATCACTACTAAAATGAGCACGGAATTGTTGTAACGAGTTCCTTTAAATTCAAATTTTGTAGGTATTGCAGCGCGCGAAGAATACAGCTAAGTTACTTAAATTTATACAAATTTAACAAACCACGACTTTTATTTCAAGAATTTTTCAACAGAGCATCAATTATTGATTTTCTGTATTTTGCTCATTAAAAGAAAATGTCAAGTCTGGTTAAATTTCATTTAACGTCATTCTCTCATGATTTAATTTTTTTTTAAGTTTTCATTATTTACGTTAGCAAGAGAATGTTTCTCACCAGATTTTGTTTGAATTTCAGGCACTCTATTAAAAGCTGCAAATGGTTATTTTATATCAAATTAACTAGGAAATAATGGAGATTTAAAACATTAAGCAAACAAAAAGTTGAAAGTTTTCGTTATTTACATTGATAAGAGAGATTCGTGTGAATATTTCACACCAAATTTTGTTAAATTTCAGACACTACAAATGGTTTACTTTGTAACAAATTAACTAGGAAATAATGGAGATTTAAAATATTTTAATAAACTTCAATTTTCAAAGTTTCCTTCTTCCGTAAAGTTACCTATTACTTGGTAGAAGAAGAAGAAAAAGAAGGAGAAGAAGACAAAGAAGATGATAATGATGATAAATACTGGTTAATAGGTGGCTACATTATAATAATAAATTCTATCTCTTTGCCTTTATTTAAAAATTTGTCTTTTTAATTGTAATCAACTCTTTATTTCTTCCACGATCTGAGTTTGTTTTAGCTTGTTTTTCCTGCTCTAAAATTCGTGGTTTATTGGACAAGTTAACACTGTTAGTACACTATTATTATCTTATTCATGCAGTAGAAAGAACAAACGATATAATACAACATTTTATGTAAGTACATGTTACATATAATTTTGCAGAACTAGTTGGTTACTTAAACATTAAGATCTAATTAAGCAGGTAATTAGTTTAGATATCTTTTAACGGTATCATTGTTCATATTTATGAGTAAGGAATTCTATGATCATAGCTTACATTTTTCTTATAAAACTGTTACAATTTCAAGGTTGAAAATTATTTTAATTGATATCTATTACGCATTGACTTTTTTATATTTCAAATATTTATTGTTCGATTTTCTTACAATTATCTATTGTATCAAGTATTGAGAGATCTGATAATTGTATTTAAAGTACCCACTAACAGGCTTACATATATAATTAATATTTCTGTATTTATTCTCGCAATTTTGCTGGCGCAAAGCGCCTTGGCCGTTGCTCTCATCAGAGGAATTGTAGATCACAGAGGTTAAGTAGATCAAAACCCTAGACGAACGGAAGCTTTACGTTCTCATCGCGTATATACTTACGTCTTGTTGTTTCTAATATTTACTAAATATTGCAGTTTGCTTTAGAATTCGCTTGGACGTTTATCTATTATTTTACGGTTTGTAATATTGCACCTTGGTTGGTTATTTTTATTAAATGAAAACTATATTCTTAATCTGAAAGTGATAGAAAATATTTTATATTAATAAATAAACTGTAATTCAATCCCAAACAAAGAAATCTACAAACTAATCCCCCCACTAACAAATAACTTTAGAAAGAAAAGAATATCATTCCTAGGACACATACTCAGAGCCAAAAAGTTCAGATTTGTGAACCGACTGATCAACCATTTTTGGAATTAAGTGTCGAGACCTAGGTGGCTGTTGGATGTACAGCGCGATATGGAGGAACTTGGAATCACTCAACAAGACCTGCTAACAAAATCAGCGAAATACAACCAACTAGTCAAGACTAATATGGTAACATTCGAACCAAAAACCAGAAGAGTGTACAGCAGGATGTTTACCGACAAAGACCGGAAACAGAGATCGGAACGTTTTAAGAAAACGTGGGCCAAATGGAAGGAAGCCACGCCTAGGAGAGCGCGCTTTTCAAAGAAACCCAACACTGGAACAGATCTAAACTTGAACTAGAGTGATCCTATGAGGTCTCAAAAGTAAAATAAAGAAAACTCAAATTAAAATAACTTATCTTGTTTATTGTATTCCAGATATAATATATTCAAATATATTATTACGTTTTATTTAAATACTGAATCAAAATATTATTTATATTGAAAATAAATAATGCCTTAAGCTATAAAAATATTAAGTTTTCTTCTTTGAGCTCTAGTTTGAAAGTCGGTATAAAAGTTTTCTTTTTAACAAATCAACACGTCGTACAATGAACAATTTAAAAAGAATAAATCAATATTTTATTAATACATTATTAACAAAAACATTCAATAAATATGTGAAAATAATTGAAGAACATAATTTAAATTTCTATAATGTAGTTTGGTTAAAATAATATTTATTAAAATTTAAATTGCTAAACCTTCCATAAGTACGTCACATATACTACTACTACCCGGTTGTGCCGCTACGGTCTTTGTATGCGTTGCTCTCCTCTGTCGGTAGGCTCTCAATCTTCCCCCGACCCTACCCCGATGCTCCCGGAACTATTCCCTAGATCTTCGACCTTGGAACCGTCTCTCTGAGATAACCATTTCTACAGTTCAGCCGTTCTTAGTTTGCTCCTACTGTCAACAAACCAAAGCCAGCTACTACAGGTGCACGCTAGAGTCCGCGACTTTTTGGATGTCGTATTCCTATTAAGGTAAAGATGTTTTAAATTATAAGTACTTCAAGTACTTAGAACACCAGTCATGATATGATGTATGCCTAACAATTTAATTTATAAGAATAATTTAAAAAGTATTTTGTATTTAAATACTTTTAAAAGTATTTTGTTGTTTTTTTTTTAATCGGCGTGTACTCATTTTTGTATAATGCACATGCTCAGTGACTTCAATTTTTGTTTACATTAGGAGCAAACTAAGAAAGGCTGGACTTTACAAGTGTCTGCCTGTACTGCTTGAGTCCCAGCTCCGTGTAGTTGCGGGATGAAGGGTACGACAAGATTATAATGGTGAAGTATATTGAATGAGTGACGCATGCTGGGAGAACGATTGTTGTATTACTCTGATACAAAACATTCGTTTTCAAACTTTCCGTATTTAACATATTTGTTTGTATTTATTACAATTATTTATTTACATATTTTGATATAAATTGGTAAGTTAAATATTATAAATCCGAGAATATAATCCCAGTTGAAGCCATGAATCTATCAGGTGTAAATTGTTTTGTGTCTTTTTCAAACCTAAAACAAAATTCTTAAAAGTCAACAGTATTTATAGTCAATTATTATTCTGTTCACAATATGTACACTTCTGTACAGTAAACTACAGATTAGTTTTGATGTGTATGAAAAAAATATATAGGAATCATTTTAAATAATGATTTATCGTGGAGTCTGAGACGTGTGACCCTTTACGATACGTTGAATTGAGGAAAATTGTGTGATCGAAATGAGGGTTGTGACACAGAAGGCTATTTACAATACCTCTAGCATTTCTGAAATTTTAATCTAATTCGTTTTTATGAAAATTATTCAAATCATATCAAATATTTTTGATATCGTGTTGTAAAAAAAGAAAGGAAGGACTATTGGTTGTTAACATCTTATAACCAGTTCTATCACATGAAATTATTATAATGAAATAAATTTTGCAAACAATTTTTAAACTAATGTAAATAAAAAAATGAACTGAAAACAAATGCATAATCTACTATTATATAAACTAATAGGTATGTTTTGTAAACACGATTACTCGTGTGAAGTAAACACGCACAATATGGTTGTTTAGTAAGTTATTTCCGAAACAGGAGGAGAAGTGGTCGTCTTAAGGATGACCAGTTTAGAGTTTACCGAATAAGTGAAATCAGATCAAATCGCAGTCATTTTATATTACCGTGTTATTATTTGTTCATTGAAAAATGAACTAAACTGACCCCATTTTATTACAAGCAAGTTAGCTAAAGTTACTCAATGGAAATGTAGCATTGCTTAACGCATTATAACAACAGAATAAAGAAAAGAATAAATCAGAATTCTTAACTATCTCAAGTGACATCTTGCCACAGTTTTAGGCCAATATCTTAAACAAATACACATTATAAAGTTCAACCTTTATTACTACCGATATGAAATAGTCTTCATAAAAATCATTTTCATGATTCTCGATTGTAAGTGAAAGGTACATTTCAAATACAGAAGATTCCATCATATATTGAATAACGTAATAAAAACGTTTGTTTCTTATTTATTTACTTTAAAATAAAGTTAAAACCACGTAAATCATCGTCTTAATATTAAAAAAAGTGCATAATAAACTTGTGTTTATCACTTTAATACATAAAAATCACGAACTAAATGTTAATAAACTTATAAAAAAATTATTAAACGTATGTTCAATGTATGTTTCATACTATTTTTATTTCGATCACAAATTATAAAGATTTTTATGCGGTGGACCTATTTCATGACGTAACTAATTAATAGAAATCTTGAATAGTTGAAAAACTAATGTTTCATTTTATTATTCTCTATGTTATGTTTGGCCATAACAAAAATGTACTTTCACAAATACATGGCAATTCTAAATAAGACTGAATTTCTGGAATATAGTAATTCAAGTAATAATTTATTAGATTAATAAATGTTAGTTACATATAATAATACTCACAATGAAGTTTACTTATGATAATACTAGCATCCCTTGTGCGGCTTTGCACATGAAACATATGTAATCAAAACTGGCTGTGTACAAAACTTTCTTCGATTTACCTGAAGTTTTCTTCCGATACTCGTGGTCTGCCCGTGTTCTTGTCTTTACAAAGACACCCGGTTTGTTAAAACTGGTTAAACCAACGACATAAATATGCTTTCCCTGGTTGGTGGTTCGATGTTGAATCGGTGTCAAAATGCACGCTCCACTGCCATTGCTGACTGGGTTTTGCCAAACTCAGAAAACCTTGCGTTGCATTGTCGGCATCTTACAACTACCACTGCAACTACATTATACTCTATTTCACGTTCAGAATACAGTACAGCTCTTATGAGAAGCTATTGTGTTATCAGGCGTAAGGAAAACATCAGCCCTCCTCCGCCGACACAATCCGAAGGTCACGGGCAAAAATATTTGGAGTTTCGCTTACCACGCTCTAACAAGCTCATTTTCAATCAAAAATTATGTAAAAAAAATACTTCCACTTCATAATGAATCGTATTTTATTACGCTGTAAATGTTAGTATGATACTCTGATATTTTTAGATAAGAGACCGTAGGTACGTATAAGAGAAAGGGGTATGACGTCTCTCTCTTCGTCACCCTCACTGTCGGGCCAGGGGCGTTTAATTACCATTTTTAGATCTTTTCGAGATACTAACAACTGTTATTCAAACAAGATTTAAACAATAACTATTCTTTACTTTAAAATAATTAAAAAAGCCAATCAAATTGATAAACTATTCCATTACTACAATAATTTCGGTACCTGATCTTTAAAACGATACAAATATTAGGTATGTTTTTGTTTTACATCATTCAATTAGTGGCACGGAGTCGATATTTTTACTTAGTGTAGTAGCGCTCAAACTCTCATATGAAATATATTGATTATGGACTTCCCGAACTGTATTCTGAACGTGAAATCAACTATAATGCGCAGCGTGCATTCTAGCAGTGTTATTCAAAACTTTCAGACATTCTTTTTAAAAACAACTGTATGCAGTAAAGATACGGTGTAAAGTTTATGAAATAGAGAGTTAAGAAATTGCGTCCATAATTTAGAATTGTTCTGTAGTGTAAACGTTAATTATAAGTGTTGCTGTTTAGGTCATCAGCCAAAAGGCTGGTTTGAACCTGTACTAAGTAAAACAAGGATTGAGGTGGTTTACCAGTGCCTTCCTCACTGCGTTGGAAAGTATGCTTATCAGCATGCCAGGCTTTCTGAAAAGCATATACTTTCCTCCCTGCAGATGACACCTTCACTTCATTATTCACCACAGGGTCTGATATATAATGAAATTCATTATTCTCAGAGGAGATAACTCTGTTTAGTGTCTTTTACTCTGATTTTTGTCTTTTACAACTCTACCTTTTCTGTTCTTAAATGATTTAGTCATATAATTGGTTGACCATGTGATAAAAAATAGAACTATATTTTGTAGCCCTGGAACTACCAAATCGAGTGCAAATAATTTAACACTCCACCTACCTATCATGGACATGAGTAAACGATATGAAAAACCTAAGTTTAATAATGAGTGCATGACGCTGTATGAAAATCAACCACCGTAGGCCTTAAAAATACAAAAAAAAATCACTAAATAAAGCTAAACTAGGTTCTGTAAAAAAATGCTTGAAAAAATTAGTTGTAAATGATTTCTTATAATGTTGATTATTTACGATTTTGTCGTAAAAGTCTGCAATTTACTGATTTCGGTGAGTAAAATTAGCGTTGTAGAAAACAATCTTTAAAATAACAGTTGTAGGTTTTGTGTTTTTTTTACAACTTTAATTATTATTGCATTTTCGGGATTTGTGTTTTTTTACAACTTTAATTATATACGCTTTCGCCCGAAAATGGATATTATCAAAATGCATATAATCTTACAAATAATAAAATTTTGACTACTGTAGCACAGCCCTCCCTGACTTTATTAACTGAAATCAAAAATACTGTCCATATTGATACTTTATCCTATCACATAAATTTTAAAATGAAATTGGTCATGAAAATATACGAAGCGACCTTAGTGTACATCCATTCTCGTTTAACTAACGTCAAATAATTCTAATCTGAATTGCCCAAAAAACGAATGAGAAATTCTCAGTGCCATCCAAGGGCAATCTTAGATTTATTTACTATTAAACCTATAGCTGGCAATAACATTTTTCTAGACCGGCAGAGAATTTCTAGCACATGGGTCACCGAACCGTAAAGAAATCATTAAAAATTTGCTCTAAATTACAAACCTTATCACGTTACGTATCAAAATAACAAGAAAATTTAGGAAAATAGAATAAATACATTATTAAAATTTTAATTTGACAGTTAGGGATGCTGAAGCTAATTGAAAATAATTTTAGACAAATATTTTTCTAAAATTTTAGATGATACTACTGTTTAAAACTTTCTTATGCTCTACTTTCAAAATTCATTACTTACGAATTGTTACTCATAATGTTTATTTCAAAATAAAACCAAAAAACCGATTCTATGTTCAAAAATAAAGAAAATATATAGAAAAACACATCATGTAAACCGAAAAAATAACCAAATTCAGCTCTAGAACAGCGTGGTTTCAACAGAGAAACACAAGCAGAATATGCAAGTAAAACTATTGTATTATACGTAAAAATTTACTTTATACATTACTAAACTATTGTAGGCTACAAAACAGCAACGCTGTCTGTAGATGAATTTAAAACTAAAATGACAACATTGCAGTACTATGAAGCAAATTCGATTTTGCGAAGCGACCGGTTCAAGAAGCGGTAACATCGTCTCAAAATCGTCGATTGCCGGCTCTAGGGTTAATTATTATTAGATACTGATAAAATATCGTTAATCACTGATTAAACCAATAGTCAAACGCAAAGTGCTGGTGCAGTAGATTGTTTGTTTTTAACCACAACAATAGCCAACAAATTATTTTTGAAACAAAATAAACTTTTATAAAATACTTTCATTGAAAACCATTTAAGATCACTACTTTTAATTAAATAAAACAAATTAAATTGAATCTTCTACAAAGATAGTATGAGATACAATAATTAAACAATAAAAATAATTAAAGATAGATTTAAAATAAAGAAGAAATATATGAGATAAAATCGGACTACATCCTGGAAGCTAAGTTAGAAAGTTGAAAATGATGCCAAGGATGCCCTTCAAGGATAGGTCATTCACCGCTTCGTGTCCTGTCAGTCCTCCTCTTAGAACATCATGATTGATGCAACTTGTCTAAAAAAATGTATTATTTTTGCTAAAAAAATAATTTTTTTAATGTTGTGAATTCAAGCTAATAGTAAAGGTTTATACCACATTCTGTGATATATTTTAACGAAGTGATGATATAAATAACGAGACTGATGTTGTAAAAAAATTTATTTTTATTTTATACATAAACACTTATTGTCACCTTCATTATACACTCCTTCTCTATCTCTACAACGCTCCATGCAAATTTTACATTGTTGGAAACAGTGCTGGAAGCCATCTTCTGTCAACTCCTTCAGGACACGTGCCGTTTTCTCTTTTACAGCTTCCACAGACTCAAATCTTGTCCCTTTCAATGCAGATTTCACCTTAGGGAACAGGTAGAAGTCACATGGTGTAAGATCTTATGAATAAAGTTTATGTTTTAACACTGAGATGCTGTACTTGGCTACGAACCTTTAGACGGATAACGCGGAATGTGCTGGCACGTTGTCTTGGTGGAGAACCCATGATTTGTCCTTCCGAATTTCGGGGCGTTTTTCCTTACTCTTTGACGTAGTTTAGAAAGTACTTCAAGGTAGTATAATTGATTAATTGTTTACCTTCAGGAACCCAGTGAAGGTAAGTAAAAAACCACGTTTCATCGCATGTTATTATCGTTTCAAAAAAATTTGGGTCATTTTCAATCGCGTACAAAGTGCCAGTATAAACATTTTTGCGAGCTTCATTTTAAACATTTTTGAGCGGCACGTGTCCTGAAGGAGCTGACAGAAGATGACTTCCAACACTGTTTGCAACAATGGAAAATATGCATGGAGCGTTTTAGAAATAGAGAAGGAGTGTATATTGAAGGTGACAATAAGTGATTATATATAAAACAAAAATAATTTTTTTTACAACGTCAGTCTCTTTTTTTAATAGCCACACCTCGTATACCATATTCTGCGATATATTTTAACAGATAAAAACATGTATAAACCTAATTATATTTTGCATCATTATGTAGGTAAGTTTAACTATTCCAAGAAAATCCATTGTGTTTATGGTTTCCTTAGTCCTCCTAGGTAAATGTACCACAATTACTTCTTGTAACTTATTGTTTGCTTAACTTTTGGGAAACAGCAATATGACCATGCACGTGCATGATTTGTTTACTATAGGAACTTAACATATTACACATTTATGTCACCCTTATACTGTTGAAAATACGAATAGTTGTGGGATAATTTTAGTTTCAATTAATTTTAATAAGGTAGTAATTACTTACTGCTCTTTTCTTTTAAGAACAGATTTTTTTCAACGAGGTGCACTATCTGAAGTAGTATACAAGCATGGTTGGAACAAAAGGACTGTAAAATGTTTGGACGTTGTGCACTCGTAAAAATAACAATTAACCTTGTGCTGACAAAAATATAAATCACTGAATTGAAAAAGTCTTACAATAATCTTCATTTTCCTCACAGGTATAAGGAAACTGTCTATTACGTCATGTATCCTTGGAATTGGACGTATCACAGGCCAACCTAAACTTCTTCTTCCTTGTGGTATGTATTCATCAACCAGACGGAGAATTCTTGTTAGATACGTTCACTGTATGTGCTGACAAAATTTCACGGTTACATATCTGGTTAGCTCAAGTAAGGGTTTGGCTTTTAACTGATTAAGATTGAGCTTACCCTTGTGTTAGACTTTAGGATGGGGAGGCCTGAACTCCAACAATGGCTGATAGGGGAAGAACCTGAAGAATATAGAACATGTTTGTGTAACTATATGTGTGGTTAAGGAACTGCCTATTACGTCATGTATTCTTAGAATTGGTCTCCCAACGTTTCACAGGCCAACCTAAACTTATTCTTCCTTGTCAAACGTATTCATCGACTAGACGGAGAATTATTGTTAAAATCCGTTTACTGCATATGTTGACGTTTCACGATTACGTATCTGGTTAGCTCACGTAAGGATTTAGCCCTATATTGAGTAAGACTGAGCTTATATTTGTGTGAGACACTAGGATGGAGAGGCTTGAACCCCAACATGGCGCGTCCCAATACCTGACAGGAGAAGTTCCAGTAGAATGCAGAACATGTATGATTAAGGTGGATATGCATTAAGAATCTACTAAATTAGCTAGCACCCGTAGGTAAACTGAGGTGAATAGGAAGATCTCAAAGGTTTTAATCATGGAAGAGGAAGATGATGCCAACAGTGGAGAGGACAGACGTACATAAGACACGAGTCTCCGAATGAAACCCAGAGCAAGTCCAAATGCTGTAATATGGCAGCCCCACCACAACTCTTACTCACGATCAGGTCTGAAACCCGTTCGGAGAATTCAAAATCACTTTGTCGTTCAGAAGGTAAAAATCGAATGGGAATTAAGGTTTATTTAAATATTAAAAATACTGTAACATAAAAATAGCAGTAAACTCTAGCGCGTAACGCTTGGAATGTTACATATTTGTGGAAGAGAGATCAATAATTGCTATTTTTTATACAAAACAATGTTGCAAAGTACCTCTTAAATTCCTTTTTACTTCCTCCAGTATCTAGACACAGAAGATTATTGCAAATCTGATAAGCTCGGAAAAGTTTTTACTTCTTCCATTATATAGACTCAGGAGATTATTCCAAATCTGATAATCTCAGAAATTATTTTTACTTCCTCCAGAATCTAGACACAAGAGATTATTGCAAATCTGATGATCGCAGAGAATGAAGCAGTTACTATTTTTACCAATTTTTTAAAATGCGTGAAATTTTATTAATTTTTCTTATTTCTTTTAGCTGAAGAAAGACCAAATTTGTAGTATGCTTTTTTTGAGTAACTTTCCATAAATGTTAAAGAAACCCCTGTTACCTGTAATCTTAGTTTGGCACTGTTTTGAAATTGACTTTTAGTAAGTTTTTAAATGAATATACGGTATCAATCTCCACCTCATTTTAATTTTATTAATCGTTATTCCAGTGGGAAAATACTCGAAGTTTTGGTCATAGTAACTAATAACTTTTTTTTAAAGAAAGAGTACAGAATACTTTATTCTCAAGCTAAAACTAGATGTCAGGATTAGCATTTGACCCAGTATTTAATACTATTTACGTTATGTTATAAAGTTTAAATAGGAGCCGTTACACATTTTTGTCTGTTTGAAATACATTTGAAAAGCTAGGAACAATAAAAATTGAGTTATATTTTTTCACTAGTGTAAAAACATTCTTATTTTAATGAATTTATAAGAAGTTAAAAACTTAAAACTGATTGATTAGACAAATGGGTGGCCAGAAAAATTTACTTTAAATTTATCAGTTTGAGTTGAAGGTCGGTATAAATTTTGTTAGCAATTCAAACAAATTTTTTTTATATTGCTTTATGCCAGGTGTGCACGGCAATTATGAGAAAAAATATTAATACATAAAACATTTAAAATAAATACAACTTAAAACGACTGATTTATTCAAATAATAAATTATAACAAACTAATAAAAAATTATGAAAATTTCAATAGTCTTTTAAATTTATAATGTTTTTTCGTAGTAACTATCATTTCAACCTTGAATCAGATGTCTCCAAGAATACTTTTGCGGTCACGACATAAATTTAAATGTTTTAAAATCAAATAAACATTTTTTACATAATGTAGATTTCGTGTGATATATCTTTTCACTTTCGATTTACAATTTTTTTTATTACTCTTAAATTTTTTATTGTAATCTTAGTGGATTACCTTAGATATAAATTTTATTTGAAATGAAATCTGTGTTTAGTATTTAAATATTTTTTTATTGAATTAATTTATTAAATCCTTATGGTATTTAAATTATTAAATAAAAATATTTGGTAATATTATTAATCTGTCTGAATAAACTTTTTTTATTAAATTCTTTTTACTTAAATTTATAAAAACTACATTAGTTTACCTCATTGTTAAAACTTTTCATTTGTGCGTATTATTCAATAACACTATTATTTTTATCGTCCTTCAGACGTAAAATTCTATCAGATTTAAGATTTTGTTTTTTATATTTAAAAGTTTATTAAATCGGTTAACCCAACTGATTTTTTTTGGTTTTACGTCTGACTTTTCTGCAATTTCTGCTAATGCAGACAGATGATAATGATGATAATGAAAACGAGTGATGAAAAAATGCCAGACCTGACCGGGAATCGAACCCGGGACCCCAGCATAGAAGTCGGTTGCGCTAACCACTAATCCAACGGGCCAGACATAACCCAACGGGTTTGTCTATCAGTAGATTCGCTGTTTAACAGCTGATTTTCGGGGACAAAATTTCCGAGGTTCAAATCCTAGTAAATGTAGTTACTTTTAAACAGATTTGAATAATAGACTGTATTTACCGGTGTACTTTGATGGTAGGGGTTCAATTAACCATACTCTCTCAGGAATGGTCGACCTGAGTCTGTACAAGACTACACCTCATTTACACTGATATATATAATATATATATCATCTTCATCTCATTGTCTCATGGGATCGCTTATTATTCATAATTGAACAGATTGCAACGTACCCACATTAGGGTTAAAAAAATAATAATGAATCAAATTTTCAGTCATCAGCTAATCGGCTTTTGAGTCCCATTCGGAAGGGGGAAGATGGTATCTCCATCAAAACATTTACAATTATTCATTAAACTCATTCCAGTGTCCTCAAGAAAATGTTGCTGTGCCATTGTTTTACCACAGTGAAGTACGTAGGTCTTCGGGACGATTAATCACAGTTACCACATTTCAAGGGTAGACACGTGGCTCAGTATAAATAAGTAAAATAAATAAATAAATAAATAAATAAATAATAATGTGCCCATAATAGACCGGTGAAGTGTCAAATTATTTGTATTCAATCTGTTAGTTGCAGGGCTAAAATAAATAGTTCTGTTTCTTCTCACATAGTCAGCCAATTAAATGACTGACTCATTTAAGAACAGAAGAGGTAGAGGTGTAAAAGACACTAATCAGAGTTATCTCCTCTGAAAGTAATGAATTTCATTATACAGCCAGACCCTGTGGTGAATGAAGTGAAGGCGTCATTTTCAGAGTGTAAAATACGTGCTTTTTCGAGGGCCCGGCATGCTGATAAGCATACTTTTCTACTCAGTGAGGGAGATAAGGGTAAACCACCTCACTCCTCGTTTTACTTAGTATAACCTCGACAGGTTCAAACCAGCCTTTCGGCTGATGACCTACACAACAAAAAAATAAACGAATACTTACGTTTTAGATACAATTTTTTGATAATATTATCACCGTTTAGTACGATCTGTATCTGAATTCTAGAGTGCTAATGTAATCACAAGTGCTTCTGTTGTATTACTAAAGCTAATAGCGTTAAAACCGTAAATTCTTTATATAAAATTAATTAGCTCAATAGTTCAAGTCAAAATTTGTTACCAAAAGGTTATTCACGAATCATTAAAACGAAAAATGTAACTGTTGATAAAAATAATGTGCATAAAAATCACGTGTCACATGGTTACATAATTATTTACTTGTTTTTTTTTAAAACAAAGAATAAAACTTAGAATTTCAGGAATATTAATTTGTTTCACCACTATACCATACAGAAAAAAACATATTCTTTAGAAGAATTGTAAATAAAACTAACAATACTAACAACGGAAATATTTTGAAATGATACTGTTGGTAAAACTGCATGATGAATACCTAACCTATGCATGATGTGCTGAGTCGTTCAACTGGGAACTAAAACTGTTAGATAATAGACGTGCATTGTCTAACAATTACACTTTAGTAGCATTGTATCAGTACTTTACTGTCACAATGCACTTCTAATTACACTGCACGTTTTATAAAGCGAGATTTCTTGTTTATGGAATATTTTATTTAATTTGTAGAAAATTGCACAATATTCTATCAGCACCAACACAACTAAAGCTACAGAAATAAATAAATAAATAAATAAATGTCTATTGTTTTTAATTATATATTTACCTTTCATTATATTGTGAATTAAGTTATATAATCCAATCGTTTACAAATAGATTATATTTTCAGTGATAACTTAATCATTACGTACAACAAAATATATACTACTGTTAAAACGTTTATACAGTAACTACCATAGCTGTATATTAAAATTTTGTATTCTGTGTGCTGTACCTAATTTTCATAGCTTCACTGACTCTTGACAAATTCATATTAAAAATCTTCAGTCATAATCTTTCTATTTTGTAATCAGCTATTGTTACATTGAAGTTGAGTTTTTTTTAATACAAACAGTTCGATTCCCGGCTAGAGCCTGGACATTTTTACAAGATAAAATCCGCCATTCCAAGTTTCATAACTTACACTAGTCATAACCTACTTTACTGCCCACAACAGACAGGTGGAGTGTCAAATTATTTACACTTGATCTGTTAGTTGCAGGGCTAAAATAAATAGTTCTGTTTCTTATCACATGGTCAGCCAATTAAATGACTGAATCATTTAAGAACAGAAGAGGTAGAGGTGTAAAAGACACTAATCATAGTTATCTTATCTGAAAGTAATGAATTTCATTAAACAGCCAGACCCTGTGGTGAATGAAGTGAAGGTGTCATTTGCAGAGTGAAAAATATGTGCTTTTCAGAGGGCTCGGCATGCTGATAAGTGTACTTTTCCACTCAGTGAGGAAGGCAATGGTAAACCACCTCACTCCTCGCTTTACTTAGTAAAACCTCTAGAGGTTCAAACCAGCCTTTTCAAACCAGCTGATGACCTAAACAACAACAACCTACTTTAAATAACCTAAACAAAAAACAAAAACAAATTTATTTACAACACGAATGAAATACACATTGTGTGGGTTCCGTCACATTGCAGTATTAACGGAAATGAGAGCGGACACGGCCGCCAAAGAAGCGTTAAAGACTCCACTGATAGATAAACATCTTTCGTCTCATACAGATATCAGGAGACATCTGCGCAACCAAATTAAACAACACTGGAACCAAATCTGGTCTCGACATCCTCCAACGAAACTTCACCACATCAGAAAACACATTTTTGAAAACCCTCAGTCTCACTTGGAGCTTCGAAGGCATCAAGTTCTACTTACACGATTACGCATTGGACACTCTACCCGTACGCGCAAACACTTACTGAAGAAAGAAGAACCACAACATTGTACACATTGCAACACGCCACGTACAATGAAAAACATCATCACAGACTGGTTAACTACACAATCCACACTAACACTATTTAAAATTAGCAACATTGTAGCACTTAATTTAGTAGACAAAGTAGCGGTTCAAAACACAATAATTTTTTTTAAATTTCACAAAATTTCAGATTTGATATAATTGTAAAATTGCATATATTATTTTTCATTGTGTCATTCTATTTGTTTTTCATTTTTCTGTTGTCTAAATTTTAATTGAACCTAACTAATTTTTCATTATGCTTTGATATATGATCTAATTGTGTTTGTTAATGTTTTCTTTGGAAATTTTATACTACATGTATTTATATGTAACGTGATCGCTAACGACCTCGCAGTCGATGCGACCTTAAATAAATAAATAAATAAATGAATTTACCATTTTTTGTTTGTTTTTTGTTGTTGTTTAGGTCAACAGCAGAAAGGCTGGTTTGAACCTCTATAGGTTTTACTAAGTAAAAACGAGGAGTGAGGTGTTTTACTATTGTCTTCCTCACTAAGTGGAAAAGTATGCTTATCAGCATTCCCGGCCCTCTGAAAAACACCCACTTTCCACCCTACAAATGAAACCTTCACTTGATTCACCACAGGGTCTGGCTGTATAGTAAAATTCATTACTCTCAGAGGATATAACTCTGACTAGTGTCTTTTACACCTTTACCTCTTCTATTTTTAAATAGTTCAATATATAATTGGCTAACTATGTGATAAGAAAGAGAACTATTTTTTTAGCCCTGGAACCAACAGATAGAGTGCAATTTATTTAACACTCCACCTGCCCGTTATGGGAAACTTTTGTTTGTATCACTACATATTTTTATTGTTATTATGTTCAAAGCTACTCAAAAATATTAAAACATATATTCACCTAATAAGAAATTATTTAAGGGTTATTGTTTTATCTAATCTAACTTTAGGGTTATTGTTTTTGACTGACGAAAAGCCACTCACAGAATAGTTCGGAAAGAGTGAAGTGCATTGGTCTTCGGGACGATAAATCACACAATTAAGGTTGGACTCCTGGTTCAGTAAAAGTAAAAAAAAAAAAATAATAAACGAAACTTACTAAAAAAAAACAGGATATCTTGATGCCATTAGGCTATTTTCTATTTTTAACGAATTTTTCGCATCAAAAATTGCGATAACGTTTCAGTTTGCCTTTATTAACTACACAGATATGCGGAAAATCACAGTTACAAAATGTAATTAATTAATAAATTTGACAATTAAATAGAAACAAAACAACTAAGTTAAAATGTATTCTACAAAATTACTTTCGTTGACTAGAAAGAAAACAAAATAAAAATAATAAACGACTTGATAATACTTATAAAATAAGGAACATTTATATTTTTAATAGGCCTAAGTTATATTTTTTTATATTCGAAATGAAACGGAGTTGATGTTTCGATTGAATTGTCAATTAATAATGATTATGTACAGACTGTAAAACAAGTGACCTTTTCTATTCAAAGAATACACGTGGTTAATCAAATAAATATATATTCTGAATGCAGGTGAGAGATTTACAAGCTTCTTTAAGGGCGGGGAGAAAAATAACTACGTGACGTATTGTGTTAGTCACGCACTTCCACGTTGGCAAACATTAGGATACAACGTGTTATTTCTATTAATACCTTAAGCCTATAACTTAGACAAAAATTCTGGTTATTTATGCAAATAAGATAATAGCTGTGGGAATTTGTATTTAAACGAGATGATATTCTGTACTTTAAAGGAAAAACGTACGAACAAAGACAATTAATGTTAATGTAACTAAAAATATCGTCACCAAAAAAAACCATTAAACCTTTGACAAGACCGGCAGGAGAATAGTGTTTAAAGACAAACGAAACCAAAAACTAACATGTTACATTTATATTTCGTCATAAAAATTGTCCACATGTATATTTTAACAACACACAAATTCCACACCCGCGCGTGCACACACACACACACACACACACACACAAATACAGCTAAATATGTTTGCATTTAGACAAACGCCTACATTAGAGAATACTGAAATTGGGTTCAGCAGAAAGGAAAATATCTGGACTTAAAATTCAAACAATTCTTTTGGGTATTCGGACTTATATCAAAACTGTCGCTTTAAAACAAACCTATGACACACTGAGTTGGTCTAACAGTAAAGTAATCGCAGCAAGTCAGTTGATTTTCGGTGACGAAGGTTTCAACATTCAAACTTCGGCAAAAGTAATTTTTTTATACGGATTTGAAATAATAACAGTCGTTAACGGTGTACTTTAGTGGTTGGAATTCAATAAATCATTCACTGTCATGAATGATCGGTCTGAGTTTGTACAAGACTACACCTCATTTATACGTCACATCTTCTTATGGGACAAGGTGTTGCTTAATGTTCTTATTGAACAGACTGCAACGTACACACACATTAGACGTAAAAAAACTTAATTTTCTAACCAGTTTGGACCTATGGTATCTCAAATTAAAACTATACAAATACAATAATACAAATTGAATAGATTGCAACGGACGCACATTAGGGGATTAAAATACTATATTTTTTGTTCTTAAAAAATAAAGATAAAATCTATAAATAAAAAAAAGATATGTATTTTTATAAAAACTGCTTTTTACTTTCTCTTGCCTATATGAATATATAGGAAGGAAAGTATTGTTTTCATGTCGATTTTTCGAAATCGAGTTTTCACCGGATCTATACGTTTTCAGACCCCCTGAATCCAAAAAACATGTTTTTAGCGATTGGTCTGTGTGTGTGTCTGTGTGTCTGTGTGTGTGTCTGTGTGTCTGTGTGTCTGTGTGTCTGTGTGTGTGTGTGTGTGAACAGAATATCTCAAGAACGGAACATCGTACGAACTTGAAACTTGAAACTTAAGTTACATACCACTACCGGACGCGACACGAACATTTTCATCAAAATCGGTCAACCGGAAGTAGTAGTTTATTCGTATAATTTTTCAGTTTTTTGTGATTTTCTCAAAAACTGGTCCTACGATTTTTTTTAAAATCGCCTATTTTACTCAATTTTTTATTCTCTACAAGATAGGGTAGGCGCCATGTCTGCTGAAATTCTCGGTGAGGCTGTTTTCACGTAAAAACGTTGTTTATTTAAGATTACGGCTTTAATATAAATTTTAGCGCAAAAACTTATATAGTAAAAGTTGTAGAGAATTTAAAAACCTACAACTTCTGTTTCAAACATTTTTTTGTATAACGCTTAGTTTAGCGGTAATTTGCGATTTTCTGTTTTTTTCTCACGAAAACGTGAGAAAAATCGATTTTTTTAACATTTCGGTCTTAGTATGCATTTTACGACAAAAGTGTATATGATAAAAGTTATAGAAAATTAAAAGATCTACAACTTTTGTTTAGAGAATTTTTCTCTACAGAGCCTAGTTTAGCGTGAAAGTGTGATTTTCCGTTTTTTTTTAAGCCAAATTGAGTTCGATTTTCATTTTGCGTCTTCCACTCATGATTAAAATAAGGTTATGTTTTTGAGGTTAGTTGTTGTTTATTTTTAATATTTTATTAATAATGTTAGGTTTATTATTAATTATTTGCATTGGCAAGAGAAAGTTGTGTGAGTGTTTCACACCAGATTTTTTACCTTACGATTTCCGGAACATTTTTAAGACATAAGGGAAACAAATTGTGCAGCTCCCAGAAGCCGAGTGGCAGAAATGCCTTTAGTATAACATTTTTCATCTTTACATTATAGTTGCTTGAGTCATGAGTTTGCCCTTGTTTGCAACGAGAAGTTAAGGGGGAAAACATCAGTGCGCATGCGCGACTGCTTTAATTTCAGTACAACAAACACAACAACTTGTACTATACCCAGAGCATTTATACAGTATATCGCGGAATCTTTTGTAGGTTAACTGTACGAATATAACTGTTTGTTATCGTAAATAGAAATGTTAGAATTTCAAAAACTGTAATGAGACAAATTTAATGCACATCTGGAGTTGTTTATTTTTGAGTCTATTGAAATAAAAATAAACATCTCCAGCTGATTAAAATAAATACTTTAAAAATTATTTAATTTATATTATCAGAAAATATTTAAAAGAGTTATTTATATGGTTGCTAGGAAACTATAAAAAATAAGAAGTGAGAATTTTGTAAAGAAGGGGACTGTGGTTCCGAACGTCGAAGAAGATGGACGGGCCACATGACAAATAAAAAGTTTAATTTAAAATATACAACTAAAGACGGGACAGTGTAAACTAAAATGACATTTTAAAAAAACAGTAAAATCTAATACTTATGGGACACGTTTTTGTTAAAATAGATAAAATGTATAAGTAATAATTTTAAAACACATAAAAAAAATAAACACTAACGATAATGTTGTGAAAATAGTCTAAATTAATAAAGAGAATTTGTTCAACAATATTGAATCTATTTAATCACAGCAAAACAAAGGCAGAGTATTCATACTGCTGAACGAAATATAATGTGCAGTGTAATAAAATGCTGTGAAGTTTAGCTTAACAAAACTGCATTTCCCTGCCTCTTAACAAAAGCCATGAGCGAGTGGCTAATTTCTGTGAAGTTTCTCTTTCCACAATTCGAAAAATAAATAAATAAAGAATTGAAAAAGCAGTTGTCAACCAGATGTCAACAGTGTTGTTGACATTTGTTAAAAAAAGGGAATGGTTAGGAATATACTAGTGGGACTGATAGTGAAGACGCCGGTGACAGCGATACTGAAGAAAGGGGATTCATTCATAAAATATTTTGTTTCAATGGAGTAAGGTAGCTGATTACAGTAAATCAAACATATCTAGTCATGTAATAAACAATAGGCAATATTGCAGGTCACATTTATTTCTTATAAAAGGTTTATGAAGAAAATATTTTCTCGGAATAAACCACAGCTTACAAAATGTATGCATAAACTGCACGGTAGTGAAATTTACGAGTAGTGTCTGTTGAGGTTGGCAGCAGTGTCAAATTTTCTCTTACTTCCTCACAGCCCCCATCCATACGCAAAAGGCAATTTCGTGACTTCAGTATCTAAAGTCCAGCCTCTCTTAGTTTGCTTCTAATGTAAACAAATAATGACGTCACTGAGCATGCGCATTATATAAAAATGTGTACACGCTGATTAAAAAGTAACAACAAATTACTTTCAAAAGTATTTAAATACAAAATATTTTTAAAATTTTTTTCTAAATGAAATTGTTAGGCCTACATCATATCATGACATGTTTTTAGTACTTTAAGTACCTATAATTTATAATTAAAAAAAATAGTTAACTTAATAGGAATACGACATCCGTAAAGTCACAGTCTCTAGCGTGCACCCTGTAGTAGGTGGCTTTTGTTTGTTGACAGTAGGAGCAAACTAACAACGGCTGAACTGTAGGTCTATACCTCTTATCATTATCTACGCACAAACCGGCCGTATCTACAAACGCCGGCCGTATTGGCGTAGTTGGTAACGTACTTGCCTCTCATCATGCGGTCTTGGGTTCGAATCCCATTCAAGAACGGCATATTTTCATACGTTACAAAAAATTATTTTATCCTTCACCGTCTGCATTAGCAGTAATAATTGCAGAACAGTCGGACGTTAAACCAAAAAAAAAAAAAAAAAAAAAAAAATATACGCACAAACCAAGGCTTTTGTAGGCAACATCACCAAAAAAAAGTTATAAAAAATGAAAGATCCTTGTTTGCATTGGAATGAATTCATGTAGGAGTTTCTATTGTTATATTTGTAAATTAGAGCTACTCTTACAAATATTTTGCGGATATCAAGTACATGGAATTCTGGGCAACGCTTCTCCGATGGATACCTTGGGGTTTTCTCTATTAATTACTCTTAAAATCAGCTTCTGAACTTTCAGTAGAAGGGTATAAAAGAAGGGAAAATACGAAGAAAGAAATATCAGTAACATAAATATTTTATTCATTCAAATCAATTCATGTAGCTCTGTTTAGACAGATTATGATGAAAAATTTACATTTGTAATTACAGTAAATAAAAATCTTTCAAGACCTATTGATAACTGATAAGGTCATCGGGCGATGACCTCCAGAAGAACAAGTGCAGAGCGGGTGACCTATGTGGAGGGTGAACAACGCCCCACCTGTTTGACAAATATAACACTTTATATCGTAAGATAGACACGACGCTGAACGCACTTCCTACATGAACAGGAAGTCTAACTTTGGCACGGGTGATCGAAACGTATATATGGACTGTTAATTAATGAACTATTATGCCATGTAAAAACATAGACAAGATAACTGTCAATATAATAATTTTTGTTAAACCTGGGGCTAAAATAATATAACATTATTTTATTACGTGTTACAATAGACATACCTTTATGTACATGCAAATATGTCAAAAATTGATTCAATCGGAATCTTTTACACCCAAAATTCCTCACATGATTACAGATAAATATATTTGTTTGGAATAAATTAATACGAGGTGTAGCTATTAAATAACGAGACTCACGTAAAATTTTTATTTTTATTTCATACAATCACTTATTGTCATCTTCAATATACACTGCTTCTCTATCCCTACAACGCTCCATGCGAATTTTCCATTGTTAGAAACAGTGCTAGAAGTCATCTTCTGTCAGCTCCTTCAGGACACGTGCCGCTCAAAAATCTTTGAAATGAAGCTCACAAAAATGTTTGTACTGACACTTTGTACGCGATTGAAAATGACCCAAATTTTTTTGAAACGATAATAATATGTTATGAAACGTGGTTTTTTACTTACGTTTCGGAAACGAAGCGCCAATCCACGCACTGGAAGAACCGAACTTCACCGAGAGCCATAAAGCTCGAATGAACAAGTCAAAATTTAAAGCTATAATGATTGTTTTTTGTTTGGTATCCATGGGATTGTGTACCTTCACCGGGTTCTTGAAGGTCAAACAATTAATCAGAGTTACTACCTTAAGGTACTTTCTAAACTACATCAAAGAGTAAGGAAAAACGCCCCGAAATTTGGAAGAACAAATCATGGGTTCTCCACCAAGAAAATGCGCCAACTCATCCACGTTATCTGTCAAGAGGTTCCCAGCCAAGTACAGCATCTCAGTGTTAGAACATTCACCTTATTCACCAGATCTTGCACCATGTGACTTCTACTTGTTCCCTAAGGTGAAATCTGCATTGAAAGAGACAAGATTTGAGTTTGTGGAAGCTGTAAAAGAGAAAGCGGCACGTGTCCTGAAGGAGCTGATAGAAGATGACTTCCAGCACTGTTTCCAACAATGGAAATTTAGGGATAGAGACGGAGTGTATATTGAAGGTGACAATAAGTGATTATGTATAAAATTAAAATAAAATTTTTTTGTCAGTCTCGTTATTTAATAGCCACACCTAGTATAGTAAATAGTAATAATAATAAAAATAATTTTATTTATTTCCATGATATTACATATTACATAAAAAAAGAAATTACCATAATACAAAATTTCTTACAGTAAACTACTATCCTATTACGTTAGAGGTGATGGAAATTATCCCATCCAACTATGGACAAAACCATGTACTAGGATTGGTTAAATAAACGAATTATAGGATCTGAACTTGTATATAAATTTACGTGGCCAAAAAAAGTTAGTTTCTGCTATACATGTTTGGTTCCCTTAACCTCCAAATGCGACTTAAGTGGCCTTTGCTGATGACTCGGCTAATTCTTAATATCTATGACCACTGATATTAAGCCACCTGCCGGCCGTATTGGCGTAGTTGGTAATGTCCTCACTTCTCATCATGCGGTCTTGGGTTTGAATCCCATTCAGGCACAGCATAGTATTTTCATACGTTACAAGAAATCATTTCATCCTTCACCGTCTGCATTAGCAGTAATTGCAGAACAGTCGGACGTTAAACCACAAAAAAAATATCCATGACCACCTAATAATATTGTTTTACCATTTTTACAAGAGTTCCTTACATCTTTTGAGAAATGGAGAATTAGAGTAAATGCAAAAATACAGAACAAAAATAGCTTGAGCTGACTACGTAAATTATTCTGGTTAGTTGGGAAAATAATTCACCTTTGCCAAGCGAAACAAAAATTATTTAATACAAATAACTCTTAAAATTCATAGGGTGTAAGGATTCAGTTGTCTGATTATTTTGTAATATTTTTTTAACTTTTTGCTAAATTTTCGGTACTCTACAACAGGAAAATAATTATGATCCGATTCTTTTATAAATAGTATGTAAGGTCTGATAATTTGTGTAGCCTATTAAAGTAAATTAAAGTAAATATATTTTTTGGGTTTTTGTATATTGTTGTTCTGGTCGTCAGCCGAAAGGCTGGTTTGAACCTCTAGAGGCTTTATACTAAGTAAAACGAGAAGTAAGGTGGTTTACTTCCTCAATGAGTGGAAAAGTATGCTTTTCAGCATTCCCGGCCCTCTAAAAACCATCGACTTTCCACCCTGCAAATGACACCTTCATTTCATTCACCACAGAGTCTAGCTGTATAATAAAATTCATTAATCTCATAGGAGTTAACTGTGACTAGCGTCTTTTACTTTTTGATTAGCGTTTAGGTCTAAGTATAGCGTTAAATTGGTTACATAATAAGGGGCGTTACCTAACTATTACTCGCCACTCCAGCGGCGCCTCGCGCCGCTTACGTGTCTCGGCATCAGAGGAATAGGTGGATCAGAATTCATAAGTGTATGAGAACCATTTGCCATAAGGTGAAGTTCGGCCGCCAAAGGGGTTGGGTGGATCACAATATTTTGAAATTTTAAGATAGAAATTAATCCCATAGGAGTTAACTGTGACTAGCGTCTTTTACTTTTAGATTAGCGTTTAGGTCTAAGTGTAGCGTTAAATTGGTTACATAATAAGAGGCGTTAACTATTATTCGTAAAAGCTTTGATTGAAAACGCTGAATTTTTGCTAATGTCGATGGTTTTGCATAGCCGCAGAGCTGACTGGCATAATAAAAAAGTTTAATAGCTAATTTTTTATTTAAATTACGTTCAAAAACTAATTGTTTTCTACTCTGTCTCTTCAAAATTTTATTTGAAAACTGTAGTAGTAAAAATGTACTTAGCCTTCGTTTATACGAAGATAATAATCCCTTTATAGAATATAATATAATAAGGGAACAAGGTTTGTTTACCGTTGTATTACTACAAAACGAGAAAAGAATTTTATCACTCTAATAATAATGTAGATATTTTTGTAAATATTTACTATTTAAAATACCATAATAGATTCTTAAAATAAAATAAATATTACCTAACATTATTACTAGTATTACGAATAATGCCATAACATTTGACCGATATAAAAATAAATCAAATTCTATCAGCCTACTACTAAGTAAAATATTAATACTATTTCACTGGCGAGTGAAAGTTACTGAAGTCTTTGTTTTCGTTACTATTAATGAACATTATTGAATGTGAAAGGCGGGCGTTTCAGTATCTTTAAAAATCCATTCAATTAAAACTAAAAGTAACGAAGATGAAGCAACAATTTGTCTGCAAATTAGGGTTATTAAACAAGCTATATTATAGTAATTCACTGAAACTAATTTACATGTTTTAATTTTTAATTAATTGTGGTTGTAATTAATTAAGAATTAATTAATCAAAATTGTTTTATTAACTAAATGTCTGTTAATTCATTAGTTTTAATTTTTAAAGTTAACGCTATTAAATTTATGTAACTTTATTTACAAAATGGGTTTACAAATTTTAGAGCGTTGTTAGCAATTACGTAAACTTTTTAACGCATGATTTATCTTGTATTTTATGTAGTAAATGTTTGTTTAATATCAATAAAACCATATTGGTCGCATGACTGATAAAATACTTAATAAAAATTTATTATATAGAATTTTAAAATTTCTGTGGGTTAAGAAATTAAAATAAATTTGATTTTTTGACAAAAGATCATGTGTTCACCTAAATAACAAACGAGAGACAATAGAATGTAGACGGAGACAAATAAGTTCTTTAACTACACGATGATTTAAAAATTACCTATCGATCTATAATTATTAACAGTTTGTTTTTTTAGATCAACAAACCATTGCCTTCCTCACTGAGTACAAAAGTCGCTAATGCTTATCAGCATGCCAGACCCTCTGAAAAGCATCTATTCTGCAACCTGTAAATGACAACTTCACTTCATTCACCACAGGGTCTGGCTGTATAATAAAATTCATTACTTTCAGAAGAGATAACTTTGACTAGTGTCTTTTATATCTCTACCTCTTCTGTTATTAAATAGTTGTCATATAATTGGCTGACCACGTGATAAGAAACAGAACTATTTTTTGTAGCCCTGGAACTAGCAGATCGAGTGCAAATTACTTAACTCTCCACCTGCTTGTTATCGGCGATTTAACAGGGTTTTTTTGTCTTATGACCACAATGGATCACTTTAGTCAAATTTAGAAAGCTTCTTCCTTTTCATATTCTTTAGCTTGATGTTCTGCCTGTATGCCTTTATTCGGGCTGATCTTGCTTGCCGAACTTCCTCTGAAACGATCGGTTTCTTCCTGCTTGGGTTTGTTCTACCATCTCATTTTGTTTCAAATCAATCTAATTTAATAGTTTTTGAGTAATTTTTAAAATTTATTTGTATGCGTCAACCATAAGAAAACTCTAAGGCTTATTTCCATACTAGCAGGACATACTAGCGCGTCGGTGACAGTTTTCACTAAGCTAGTTTACTAGCTACTAGTATTAGCAGCTTATTAGTGACTAGCAACGTTTCCAAACTTTCACACCATGCTAGTTTACTAGCGCTAGTCAATGACGTGATGTTTTCTCCCCTACTAGCGCTAGTAAAATCAAACATGTTAAAAGTCACTAGCGCACTAGTGAATACTAGCGCTATCAACTAAAAACTAAAAAGTTAAATTAAAACTGAAAATAACTAGGGCTTTAACTAAACTAGCTGTTAGTTGTTCGTTCCCACGACTTCTAGCAGTTAGTACTAGCGTTGTAGGAATAAGCTTTTAGGGGTTTATACATCCATATACTTATAAACTCTCTCTTATTCGTAAATATTGTTGAAGAAATAGGACATCTAGTTTTTCACGACTTTTTAAACGATGCTGTAAACAACATAGTTTACAGCCAAAAACGGGTGTCTGTACAAGTTGAAACTATCACAGAAAACAGCTGTAAATTATGTTTACTGAATAAGTTACAGTGTACGAATTTATTTTACGTCACCCTTCTCTTTTTGAAGTAAACTTGCACAAAATTTGAATGAGTGACCTTTCTGTCACGTAGGTTCTGTCAAGTTGTAGGTTTACAACTTTTACAACTTTTATTTTAAAATTATTTTTTTTGAACGCGTAGTTTAGCGGCAAATTAGTGATTTTTATTT
Source organism: Catonia carolina (assembly GCA_035578175.1). Classification (NCBI taxonomy): domain Eukaryota; kingdom Metazoa; phylum Arthropoda; class Insecta; order Hemiptera; family Achilidae; genus Catonia; species Catonia carolina. The sequence goes on along the minus strand of JAQMRL010000010.1, from coordinate 25,813,426 downwards.
AGTTTTTTTTATAGCTAACACTCTTGACCAAATCACCTTCTAAACAAAAAAACTACAAATCAAAATCGGTTTATCCGTTTGAAAGCTACGATGTCAGTCAGATACACACCTTAAACTTATAACACCCCTCTTTTTCTGTTGGGGTTTTTGTTCATTCGAGGCGTCGAGAAAAACTCATGTTCACTCCCTCACGATGGGGGAAGTAGTGTTGGACTCAATTAAGGCGCCCTCGTCCAGCCCCAAAGAGACCGCAACCACCTACCAACCAAAAACCCGCGTCTGGCCACTTGATCCGACATCAGCAAACAACCCTCCACCTCCCTCGAAACTGTTTATATAATACTACCAGGGAAATGGGTCAAAAAATTTACATACTGTCAGCGGGGTATGGAAGGGAACCGCAGTTTAATTCCCCTTTCGCTGTCACTGACCAACACTCACTCTCTCACTTTTATTCATCTCTCAGCACCAGCTCAGGAAATTAGTGTGTGTACCTAACCTCTGAGATTGGGACAGGATTGATTCATTGTGGAAGAGGGCGATCCCGCTGATTTCCATATGTCTCCCTCCGCAGTCTCACGACCACCTTCTCCGCAAACTTCCAGCTCTCCTCATCCCGCAGCATCGCTGCCCCTACTCTCTCTCTCTCTCTGTGATCCATTGTTCAACGCCTATCTTCTCAGATGTCTCCATTCTGTCGAGGCCAAAATAGGGACATCTTTCAAAAATATGCGCCATGGACTCCTCCTCTTCACTGTCGCACAGTTGACATTTCGGTACTTCATGAAGTTTGAACCTCGTCAAATATGCCCCAAAGCAACCATGCCCTGTTAGCAACTGCGTCAGCTCGAGACCATTCCGTCGGGGGTTAATAAAAACGAATAGTACTTTTGTGACGTAAAAATGTTTATCTTAAAGTGATTGTTTATAATTTTTTAATTTGGATATTTATTATTTACTTTCTTTCACCAAAATAAAGTAAAAGTTAACTTTTTCTTATTCCCGATGAAAAAATTGTTTAGAGGTCATCATTACATAATTTAATAATACATGTACATAATATTAACAATAATATGATGTAACAACTGGTTTATGTAGCTTTAAAAAATTATTAGCTTATTAAGATTATAAATTTCTTTGACACATTGCATTTTCTAAAAGAACGTAAAGTTATAAAATGAATATTAAATTTACACTATGAAATTCATCTTCCATAACGTATAAACATGGAATTATATTTTTATAAACTCACCTATTATGCATTATTTTGTTTATTGTCTTCATGTTTCTAGACAGTTTGACGATCTGAACTAAACTTGTCAAGAATAACCTTCAGTGTCCTCTTAATCCATACAATTACATAAACACTTCCTCAACCAATCAAAAACCTGTACTTTGATTACTCAAGCTCAAATCTTTTCGAAAATAAAAATTCACTGAAAATCTCATTTACAATAAAATCATCAAACTTATCCGGACGTACGAAGTTTAACTTTGGTGATCTGTTAAACCTTCATACACGAAAAATTTACAAATTATATGAAACAAAATTGTATGCACGACAACGCAATATTTTTTTTTTTTTGATGATGGCCTCCACTCACCCCTTACAGCCATCCCAATCTCCATTAAAGGGACTAATAGGGAAGCGGGGACGACCTACATGAATTGAAGAAGTGCAGCAACAGATAGAAATCATTGAAACGCTGCACTTACCTATCGGGATGTAAATACAGAGGACGTTAAAAGAAAAAAAAACACTAATTACATATGCCTATAAGCTTTAATTAGTGCAGGAATTGGCAATGATACCACACCTACAGCGTGGAAAGATAACAATGAGAAAGAATACAAACACTAACAATAAGAAAAATAAACCAATCTAACAGCCAAGTACAAAAAACCAATTATCAAAACAGGAGTCCTATATGACTTAATAACGCTGGTAGGCTACTCAGTTCACCTACCAACTTGTCATATGGCTGTCCCTACTGGATCAACCCATCCAACATAATACAATTTTCCTCTTGAACGTTGATATATTCTTGTTGAATATATCAACCCCGCAACTGTCAACAACATTCATAATTTGAACGCATCTTGCCAGAGAATATATCCGAGTCTTTACCTTGTAGTCCAAAAGCCTGTGCCCTCTGGAGTTCACATATGGCACCCTGTACGCTACATGCGCAATATTGACACTAATAGCTCCATGCATTGCCTTGAATAAAAAACATGGCATCTGCTATATCCCGCCTCTTATCCAATGTCATTATAATAATGCTTTGTAGCTTAACTTAACGTGAACGTGACATCTTCTTTTCCTTCAGCTGCCCTATCCGGTAATGGCGATAACGTTGTCTAGTGTTCCTTAAAACAGTTCGTCAATTTCCGGAAATTATTTCCTTCCCATCCTATAGAATGACAATCACCAATCTACCATGTTAATCACCATAAGTGCTTATACAAAAGTTAATAAAATTCTATTTTAGTTGTAAATATTATTAAGTTAGATTTAAGTTATCAATATGTTTGTAAAACATTGTGTAAGTCTACAATAAATAAAGTGCTAGTGCCGTGAGTGACGTCAAAATTCTATATTTCAGGTGGTGGAGGGGGGGTGGTTAATATCGCTTAAAAAACCTGTTCGTTTTAAGAAACTAGTTGCAGTGAATTTAAAAAACAATTAATATATATAATATTATTTTTATAAAATAATATTAATAATTATAATAAAAATAAAATTTAGGGGATTTCAATGCCCAACTCGGCAGAGAAAAACACCATCGGAATGTATCCAGCACACCAGAGAACAAATACCAATGGCAGACGATTGGTGCAAACCTGTCGAATGTTCAATCTCCACAAAGGAAGTATTTGATTTCTGCCATAACAGGAAAACAACACAGGCATGGTTCCGAGAAATAGCAAAAGACCTACAACTGAACCACATTACAACACGAGACATCTTAGATAGAAACAAATACAGAAGCCAAATACGAAGCATCAAAGAGTTCCAGGGTGGACACAGACCTCCGAGGACTGGAACAGCATGGTCTCAGGAGAGGAAGAAGAGATTCACCGAGGGAATGAAGGCAGTTTGGGCTGAACGGAGGAAGAACAGAGCGAGATGATTTGAAGTTCTATCGTGATCCCTAGTGGTCCTAACGGAAAAAAAATAAAAATAAAAAAAATTAAATTTAAAATAAAAAAAAAATTAAGAGAAACCTTTTTTTGGTTTAACGTCCGACTGGTCTGCAATTACTGCTAATGCAGACGGTGAAGGATGAAATGATTTTTTGTAACGTATGAAAATATGCCGTGCCTGAATGGGATTCGAACCCAAGACCGCATGATGAGAGGCGAGCATGTTACCAACTACGCCAATGCAGCTGGAAAAAAGAAACTTTAAACAATCCTTGTTGTCTTCCTTCTTTTAGTGAGCCCGAAGTACCTTTGGACCTTTATGAAACAAACTAATGTTGTTTAGGTCATCAGCCAAAAGGCTGGTTTGAACCTGTAGAGGCTTTACTAAGTAAAACGAGAAGTAAGGTGGTTTTACCAGCCTTCCTCACTGAGTGGAAGAGTACGGTTATCAGCATGCCGGGCCCTCTGAAAAGCTTTTTACTCTGTAAATGACACTTTCACTTCATTCACCACAGGGTCTGGCTGGATAATAAAATTCATTACTTTCAGAGGAGATAACTCTTATTAGTGTCTTTTACATCTCTGCCTCCTTTGTTCTTAAATTATTCAGCCATTTAATTGGTTGACCATGTGATAAGAAACAGAACTATTTATTTTAGCCCTGGAACTAGCAGATTGAGTGTAAATAATTTGACACTTCACCTGTCTGTTATGAGCAAGAAACAAACTATATCTGCCTTTAATTAAGAGTATTCAGTTCCTTATTTTTACGTAGTCTTTAGTCATCTTCTTCTCTTACTGCTCCAAAAATTCACCCAAAAATTACCTTAACCCATAATTAAATGCATTGTCGACATGGAACTATCTCCGTACATGAAGGCTTAAATATAACCGCACTCATACAATAATGTTTATGTTGTAACTTGTATTATGTTAACTGTTTGAAACGTGTTGGAATATTCTAGGAGGCTAGTAACCCCGCATAAATAGATGTGCACTAGTAAATCTGTGAGGATTCTTGTTTGATGACTTTTAATGTACGTTGAATAAAATTCTGATTTTGATGTCTTATTTTTTAATAAGAATCTTATAACAGTAATTTTAATAAACGTATATTCTATTTTTGTACAATTCAAGTTATAATTTCATCCTTAAATAATTTTGTCGGAAAATCAGGCTCTATAAACTGGAATTGTATTTCGTAAGAAGGTGGTGTAGTTTATTTTCATATAATGGGAATTAAATAATTAGAATAATGAAAGAAATTAGACATTTTACCCATTGATATCCATAATTAATTTTACTGAAATACTTCACTGTATTAAATATATAAAAGAATATAGATAATGCAGTAACGATAAGAAAAGTATTTTATCATAAATGGAGACGAGAAAAATTTGAGTGGCGTTTGAAATTCTGAATAGGCCTACTTCGGTAGTGTATTGAATTAACCAGTACATATTTCGATAATCATTGACACATTTTTCCTGGTTTCGGTTTCAGAAGATCTATTTTAGACAAAATAAATAATTTTTGCAAACGTACACCTTAAGGTGAGACTGTACTTTGTATCCCGGTAATGTTAAATTTGCAATTTTTAAGTACATTGTTCATAGGATTGGTTAACGATAAAAAATGGATTTTTACACACTTATCGATGTTGGGTTTCTCTAGCTACTAGAATTTTTTCAATTTAATCTGTAGGACCATTAAATTAAAAATAAAATAACGAATAACATACATTTTTTTCAAATTTATTTCTACGTGTTTTTGCATATTACTAATTTTAGAATCATCTGAGGAAGTCATAAAAATGCCAGTGTATGTGCTTGTACAAGAATAATAACTGGTAAAAATTTCTACATGGTAGGTTTAATGGTTTCCGAAAAAGAATGTAGCGTACCTAAATGTTAAAAATCTAAATTTCCGGGAACAGACAAAAAACAAAAAGGCACGAATCAAAAACAAAATGTGTACAACATGCAAATTTCCCATCAACAGTTGGTTAGAAAGCTGAACCAACAGTTTTGAGAATATTAAAAACAGTATGCAGATATTATAAAAAACTGAAATTCCCTTTATACTAAAACGTGAAGTAGCTATAAAATTACGAAAAGTATTCGTTCTTGTTAACATGATAATTTTGCTGGGTAAACCTGCTAAATACTTAATTTTTCCATTAAAATAATTTTTTTACGTAATTTAATGTCTTTCTAGTAGATCTAGGCCGAAGTACTGAAAAACATAAAACACCGAAAATCGAAATTTCAATCAAAATCATCCACAGTCTCACCTTAAAGGTAAGTTAAAAATCTCATTCATAATAAAACTTACAAAACAAAGAACGAAAGTTAAGTAACAATGAAGTCATAATAAAGAAGAATAATAAATTATAAATTTATATCGAGGTAACCGTAAAGAACATAATTGTCACCGACCAAATGGAAGAAGAAGAAGAATGACTGATGTGATATATCTTAAGTTCTGATAATAAATCAATCATTGTAGATAATTTTAATTGCAGATTTATTTAAATCACACCTGTCATTGTATGTTAATCACAAAATCACATCATTGCTAAAAGCAAAATCTAATAACTAATGACTTCCTGGAGTATTGTATAGTAAACAATTTTAGAATCGACTGTCTTATTAATAATAAGGTCGTCTGCGTTCTAGATTAGTTCTGCTGTACGCAAATAAGCACCGTACGCTGAACATTATCTAGTTATAATAGCCGGTCTTATAGAGTGGTTTATAAGTCTCTTAACTCATTAAGGCAGAGTAACAACTTAAAATTACCTTTACAAAATATTACAGGTGATCAAACTAGTATCGAATATTTGCAGTAGAATCATGGAAAAATTGTTCGAGCGCCTCCTCATTATGGGCTAATTGTGAGATACTTCTTTAAGTTCATAATTATGTTAAAATGATTGAAGTATTTGAGAACAGAGGAGGTAAAGTGTCAAACACAATAAAATTTAAATTATATTTTAAACTAGTCGATTCCAAATTGTTTCTTGAACTACGAGGTGTAGCTATTAAATAACGAGACTGACGTTCTAAAAAAAATTATTTTTATTTTATACATAACCACTTATTGTCACCTTCAATATACACTCCTTCTCTATCCCTACAACGCTCCATGCGAATTTTCCATTGTTAGAAACAGTGCTAGAAGTCATCTTCTGTCAGCTCCTTCAGGACACGTGCCGCTTTCTCTTTTACAACTTCCACAGACTCAAAACTTGTCCCTTTTAATGCAGATTTCACTTTCGGGAAAAGGTAGAAGATAATAACATGTTTTGAAACGTGGGTTTTTACTTATGATCCGGAAACGAAGCGCCAATCCATGCACTGGAAGAGCCGAACTTCACCGAGAGCCAAAAAAGCTCGAATGAGCAACTCAAAATTTAAAGCAATGATGATTGTTTTTTTTATATTCATGGGATTATGTACCTTCACTGGGTTCCTGAAGATCAAACAATTAATCAATATTACTACCGTCCGGTACTTTCTAAACTACGTCAAAGAGTAGCTAAGACAAACCCCCCAAATATAACCCCGGAAGATAACCATTACGCGTTATCTGTCAAGAGGTTTCGAGCCAAGTACAGCATCTCAGTGTTAGAACATCCATCTTATTCATCAGCCCTTGCACCATGTGACTTCTACCTGTTCCCTAAGGTGAAATCTGCATTATAAGGGACAAGATTTGAGTCTGTGGAAGCTGTAAAAGAGAAAGCGGCACGTGTCCTGAAGAAGCTGACAGAAGATGACTTTCAGCACTGTTTCCAACAATGGAAAATTTGCATGGAGCATTGTAGGGATAGAGAAGGAGTGTATATTGAATGTGACAATAAGTGATTATGTATAAAATTAAAATAAATTTTTTAGAACGTCAGTCTCGTTATTTAATAGCCACACCTCGTAGTTCAAGAAACAATTTGGAATTGACTAGTCTAAAATGTAGTTTAAATTTTATTGTGTTTTACACCTCTACCTTTTCTTTTCTCAAATGCTTCAGTCATTTAAACATATGAACTTGAAAATCATTACCAGATATTAAGTTTAATTTGTTAAGTATTTCTCATAACTATTATTAAATAATAATATACACACAGATAGTAATTTAGAATGTACACACGTACAAGGATACAAAACAATATGTGACCAAAACTAAATAAAAATCTTTAAAACGACCTTCACGATAAATTAGCATGAAAAATCGTTAATGGTTATCAAGTAGATTTGCTGCGCAAAAATGTTAATTTAACAATGTATTTGGTGACTATTTTATGTCTAAGCATTTATTTGTACGCATTTTACGCCATTTAAATTCGCACTAAAATGGAACATGCTGTGGTATTTTGGAGCCCGTATTTTTTGGGTGACATAGACTAGCTGGAAAGGGTACAGCGACGTGACACCAAAACAGTCCTGAGCTTCGATTTCTCTTGTAGGAAGACAGTCTTCGCTTCTTATATCATCCTATCCTGGCATACCATCACCATCGTTGGGGGGGGGGGGATCTGATCGAAACGTACAAAATATTAAATGCTTTATCCTGAACTTCATTTTCATGTTCATACAGCAATGTAGCTGTAACAATGTAGTACATTGAATTTCTTCAATTTTTGGAAATGGCTTTCCGATAGTGAACTCTCTGTGTGCTGCTTAGATTGAGTATCTTTAAGAAGCATTTAGATGAATCATTGAAGAAATTAACTGGTGATCATTTCAGCTTGTCATAGTTCATGTTTAATTTTTAAGGCTTTTTTTTGAGTGGAAGAGTTTAGTAATTTATTAAGAAGATATCTTGTTATTTAAAATATTTCTTATATTTCTTATTTCTGAGTGGAAGAGTCTGAGTGGTGAGTCAGAGTTCTTGACTGTAGGACTCGTGGTGATACAAGCGCTCACTGAAAGACCACTCTACTGCATTTGTTGTTTAGGTCAGTAGCCGAACGGCTGGTTTGAACCTGTAGAGGTTTTACTATTGTGCGGTTCCAAGCTCCGTGTAGTTGCGGGGTGAAGGGTACGGGTGAGGTATAATGAATGAGTGACGCATGCTGGTTGTATTACTCTGCTACAAAACATTCGTTTTCAAACTTTCCGTATTTAACAAATTTGTTTGTATTTATTACACTTATTTATTTTACATATTTTGATATAAATTGGTAAGTTAAATATTATAAATCCGACCAAGTTAATAACCCGGAAAGTATTTGTTAAATTAATGCGCCGGTTGATAAGAATATTTTTTTAGTCTAGATAGTACACGCTACCACTACAAATGCGTCAGCTGTGAAACACTACTAACTCATTCATTCTCCCACTACTAACTTATAACAACTCACTGCATTCCTTCCAACTACACGGAGCTGGGATTCAAGCAATAAGTAAAACGAGGATTGAGGTGGTTTACAATTGCCTTCCTCACTGAGTGGAAAAGTACACTTATCAGCATGCCGGACCCTCTGAAAAGCACATATTTTCCACTCTGAAAATGACCCCTTCACTTCATTCACCACAGAGTCTGGCTGTATAATTAAATTCATTTGCCTACTTTAGAGGAGATAACTCTGATCAGTGTCTATTACACCTCTACCTCTTCTGTTCTTAAATGATTCAGTCATTTAATTGGCTGACAATGTAATAAGAAACAGAACTATTTATTTTAGCCCTGGACTTAACAGATTGAGTGTAAATAATTTGACACTCCACCTGTCTGTTATGGGCAGTTCCTGCATTTACGAAACAGAATTTCTTCAATTTTTGGAAATGGCTTTCCGATAGTGAACTCTCTGTGTGCTGCTTAGATTGAGTATCTTTAAGAAGCATTTAGATGAATCATTGAAGAAATTAACTGGTGATCATTTCAGCTTGTCATAGTTCATGTTTAATTTTTAAGGCAGAATGTATTTTTTACTATTTTTTATAACATTTTTAGTAATTTATTAAGAAGATATCTTGTTATTTAAAATATTTCTTATAATGTATAGTGTTGGCCACCTTGTTTCAAGCTAACAAACTTTCACGTTTGTCTTTATTAACTTTTTTTATTTTATCGCTAATATGTGTAGCCTACGTTGTAACCTGTTCAATTCAGAACAATAAGCAACCCCATTTCCCAATGGGATTAGAATGATTTGTATGTATGACAAGTAAATGAGGTGTAGTTTTTACAGATCCAGGCCGACCATTCCTGAGGGCGTATGGTTAATTGAATTCCAACCATCAAAGTACACTGGTAACAACACTCTAGTATTCAAATCCGTATAAAAACAACAGTCTTTAATATGATTTGAACCAGGAACCTTCGTCTTCAAAAATCAGCTGATAAACAGCCGGCCAACCTGGTGGGTCAATATTAAATAATAATAGCTTTTTTTAGCTTTTATTTGTTACTAGCAAGCCCCGTCGCGGTCTCAAGCGAAAAATGGTGCAAACACTTTTTTTTAAAATATGTAGCAGAAAATAGCAGAAAAATAGGCGAGATTCTCGTTGTTCCTCCGTTTCAGCAGTTCTTGCTTTTTGAAGTTTTTTTGCTTTTGAAGATTTTCTTCCTAGTGATGGTTTTTTTGATGGCATTATTACAAATTGGAAAAAAACAAAAAACAAAAGAAAACAACCACAATAAAAAAATTCTCAAAACCAAAAACTTTAGTCTACGTTGAATAAATTAAAAGTCAAAATAAAATATCAAAGCAATTGATCACTCACCAATTAAAAGAAAATTAAAACAAATTAAAGAAACACGGAACTTTATTTTTATAAAATACTCAACAATACAAAATCGTATTTACATAATAAAATACAATAAAATTATCATGTGATGTTGTCACCAGCTGATCCTTAGCACCACGTCGCTCTATTTGCTAAATCATATGACTTTATTTATGATAAATCTTTATTTGAATCACATCAGCTGGTTTAAAAGCAGCAGATTATCTAACCTCATAAAAGCCTTAATGTAGGACATAAACATTATTTTCAACCCTTTAGGGCTAACTTTTTAAGGGTTTCAATAGCCTAAAAACTGCACCGACATCATAGTTACAACAGAAAAAAACTGCATGAAAATTGGTTCAGTAATTTAGGAGATAAAGGGGAATACACACACACACACACACACACACACACACACACATACATACATCGAATTATACATACTCGTATATAGATCGGGAACTGTACATTATTAAAAACTAACCAATTTGATCGCTGCTTTGCTGTATTATTTAACGTGAATTAGACATGAGTTTAAACAGGAACCCCCAGTAGAGTTTGTTCCCGGATGGCTGTCAGCTGGTCACCATACAAAGTCGCTTGCCCAACCGATGTTACTTAACAAATAATAGAGACTTTCTATCAGCTGACTGACCTGACTGGCCCAAAGACAATTTAATAATAACAAAAATGATGTTTGAAGGAGTAACATGACGGATATAAAATGGCGGTTTACTCAAGAAAAATATTTCACTTAAAACAATTCGCATTGAAATTTGTAAATTCGTTTAATAGATGAACAGGAATGGACAATTAAATAAATTTATAATTAAAATTAGAATCTTCTTTCCTTTGATTCAGAGTTAAAAAGAAATATTTTTCTCAATATTGACAGTAAATTAACTTACAGACGTGTTACACCAATTTGTTTATAAATACTATTACATAATCCATAGAAACTTTTTTAAAATTCAGTACCATGTTATATTTTTAGTTGAATAATGAACGTAACCTCCTTACTCTTTCACCACCCCCTCAAACTTTCTATCTCTCTTTAATATATATCGTTATTTCGATCACTCTCGATTTCTTTCTCTCCCCTTTCTCTTATCTCCATGGCCTTGACACAGACTATTTAAGAATCAGAATAAGAAGGGTACACGGGACTGTTTTACTCTCTTACAGTCCGCACTCTCACTTAAACAAGAAAGTAAAATATTTCAACACAATAATAAAAAATTAAAATAGCAAACAAGAATTTCATGTACCACTTTTTACAGTATAATATTTTTAGTACATTTATCCAGAATATTTGTTGGAACTTACAATCAATTTAAAAATGTTTCTCGATTATGTTTTGTAAACTTTTATTGCTGTATTTTCTGTTCACGTTTTTTACTTTCTCTTGCCTATATGAATATACAGGAAGAAAAGTATTGTTTTCATGTCGATTTTTCGAAATCGAGTTTTCACCGAATCTACACGTTTTCAGACCCCTGAACCCAAAAAACATGTTTTTAGCGATTGGTCTGTGTGTATGTGAACAGAATATCTCAAGAACGGAACATCGTACGAAATTGAAACTTGAAACTTAAGTTACATACCACTACCGACCCCGACACGAACATTTTCATCAAAATCGGTCAACCGGAAGTAGTAGTTAATTCATGTAATTTTTCACTTTTTTGCAATTTTCTCAAAAACTGGTCCTACGATTTTTTAAAAATCACCTGGTTTACTAAATTTTTTATACTCTACAAGGTAGAGTAGGCGCCATGTTGCTGAAATTCTTGGTGAGCCTGTTTTCACGTAAAAAAATGTTTTGTTAAGATTACGGCTTTAGGCTAATATGCATTTAAACGCAAAAATTTATATAATAAAGAATGTAGAGAATTTAAAATCCTACAACTTTTATTTCAAACGTTTTTTGTATAGCAAACAAGCTAATAAAAGTTAAGTTAAAAAAAGTTAAGTTAAAAGTTAATAAAGTTAAGATAGTTTAGCGGTAATTAGCGATTTTCTATTTTTTTCCCACGAAAACTGTGAAAAATCGATTTTTAAAGATTTCAGCCTTAGTACCTATGCATTTTACGACAAAAATATATAAAAAACTTATAGGAAATTAAAATATCTACAACTTTTATTTAGAGAATTTTTCTCTACAGAGCCTAGTTTAGCGTGAAAGAGTGATTTTCCGTATTTTTAAGCCGAACTGAAATTTATTTTCATTATGCGTCTTTCACTCATGATTAAATTTAGGTTATGTTTATTGGGGTTAGTTTTTCTTTTTTTGTTTATTTCTAATGTTGTATTACTAATGTTAGGTTATATTGTTAATTATTTGCATTGGCTAGAGAAAGTTGTGTGAGTGTTTCACACCAGATTTTTTTACCCAGTAGAAATCCTTAAGAGGTGCAATAAAATTATATCCCTTTTGCTTGCATTCAAATGAAACAGTTAAATGTTCAAGAGTTCAATCGTTATTTTTAATCAAATATTCAACCATTTTCCACTTGTATTGGGTCAATTTTAGACCACATGAGGTGACCTTAGACGTTTCTGGAAGCTCTTTTTCAGAAAACTTCCACATTCTCAGCGTTTGCTCAATGTAGGCTTTTTTCCTTTCTTCTGTTCACCCGGTGTACTGATTTTGCTCTTCATGAAAGCCCTTAAAGTCCGTAATTGGTTGTCTGAATTTGGTTTGGTTCAATAAATTTTCTCCGTTTATCCGGTTTTCTCAGTATCCTTTCCGACTTCTTTAAACCGTTTACCCGACACCATAAGTCTATTGTTTAGTGTCTTAAAACCGTGTTTTGTCAACCGATTGTCATCCGGTCTATACAGGTGACCGTAAACTTGTAGCCTTCTTTTTCTAATCGTTTCCATTAATCGTTCATTTTCCTTGTACAGTTCTTCTCGACAGTTCACTTAGGCCTATGATAATCATAATTAATCTTTTCTTAATTTATGTTAAATTTGTCTCAGTGAGAAAAATGTATAGGCTAAGTGCAATATATAGGTATTTTTATTATTTTACTAAACAATATAGGTACGTACAATTTCTTATACATCATATTCTGCAAGAGTTCCTTAGTAGTCAATTTTTTACTTTTTCTTGCTCTATGTATACGGAAGGAAAGTATTATTTTCATGCAGACTTTTCTCGGGAAATACACGATTTCAGGCCACATGGGCCCAAAAAAACATTTTTACCAATTGGTTTGTATGTGTGCGTGAACAATATATCTTACAAAGTTGAAACTTTTAAATTAAAGTTAGGTACCCACTAGATCTAAAGAACCCAACACGAACACCTTCATAAAAAAAATCGGTCAACCGAAAGTAATAGTTTATCCATGCAATTGTTTACGTTTGTGCGATTTTAAAAAAAACGCTTCATTTACAAAAATTTTTATGCTGTAGGCCTACAAGATAGGTTTATCGCCATGTCCGCTGATATTTTTGAAGAAGTTGTGCTTTCGAAGTAAAGATTTTTTTTACATTGCGGCCTTATATGCATTTTAGAGCAATAATGTATATAATTGAAATCGTAGAAAATTAAAAAAACTAAAACTTTTATTTCTATTTTTTTTCTACAACGCTTAGTTAACGGCAATTAGTGATTTTCTGTATATTTCTCATAAAAATTGGTAAAAAAATGAATTTTTACCATTGCGCCCTCAGTTTGCATTTACGCCCATAACAGGCAGAAGGAGTGTTAAATTATTTGCACTCGATCTACTAGTCCAGGGCTTCAAAAAATAGTAGTTTTTCTTATCACATGGTCAGCCAATTATATGACTGAATAAATAGTTCAGTTTGGTTTTTAACATGAAGCATCTGCCTGTTATCAATAGTTTTATTTCCTGATTAAATTTAGGTTATGTTTATTGGCTTAAAAACACATGGGTTTTTAAAGACATGGTTTTATCACATGGTCAGCCGATTATATGACTGAAGCATTTAAGAACAGAAGAGGTAGAGGTGTTAAAGAAACTAGTCAGAGTTATCTCCTCTGAAAGTAACGAATTTCATTATACAGCCAGACCCTGTGGTAAATGAAGTGAAGGTGTCATTTGCAGAGTACAGAGTAGATGCTTTTCAGACGGCCTGCCATGCTGATAAGCATATGCTACTTTTGTACTTAGTGAGGAAGGCAAAGTTAAACCACCTCACTCCCTGTTTTACTTAGTAAAACCTCTAGAGGTTTAAACCATCCTTTCGGCTGTCGACCTAAACAACAGTTTGCATTTAATACAAACTGTATTTAATCAAAGTTATAGAATATTAAGAAATCTATGACTTTTGTGTCAAGGATTTTTCTCTACACAACTTAGTTTAATATCAATTAGTAATTTTCCGTATTTTTTTTAAGTTCTAAAGAAGTAATTTTTATTTAATCTCATTAACCCATGTTTAAAATTAGGTTATATTTTCGATTTTACATTGGCTTTAGAAAGCGTTGTGAGTGATTCACACCAGATTTTTTCTTAGTATTATCTAAAAATAATAGACTATATTCTGGAACAATTTTACCAACACCTTATATTTTCTGAAAAACAAGGTTGAGACATTTTTTTTTTTTTTATCGAGTGATGATGCCTACATAAGCCATGGGCTTGTGGGTAGGTAATGATATGTGGTGATTTACAGATGAAAAAAATGCCAGACCTGACCGGGAATCGAACCCGGGACCCCGGCATAGTAGCTAGTTGCGCTGACCACTACACCACAAAAAGTTGGTAGCAGCTAGCACAAAAAGGGGTTGAGGCCGGAAAGATTAGCTTGTCAATGGCATAAACGATAATTATGTTGTGAGATTAAAATATAATTGAACCTAGTAATAGTATATTACGATGAAGTTTAGCTTAAAATGACAAAAATCCAATGAGAACTTTATCCGGGAATTAAACCCACGAATTTCTGAATGCATCTCTACCTATTGTTTTACTGGAATATCTAACAAAAATAACGAAATTTTCAAAACAAAAGTTAACGTAACTATAATGTAGGAAATATTTTATTATAAAAATAAAACGCAAAATGAAATAACATGTGTACGAGAACAATGATATATCCTACATGAAAATATCTTGTATTTTATACTATTCCCACAATAAAACAAAAAACAAATGAAATTATGGTAATAGAATTATGATGAAACTTTTATTGACAATGTTTTCTGATGTTACATCATTTAATTATGTTATGTAACATATGTAACACATTCAATAGTTTACTATGTAACATCTTTTATGAAAACTAATTGCTTATACATTTATATTTACATTCTTATAATTTAATTAAAAATTATTTTGCAACATACAGATATGCAATTTTAATAATACTGCACTATCTTAATTAAATAAGAGAAGGAAAAAATTCTGTTAAAATAAGCTAATTAATTATTTCTTTAATGCTATCTGCTCTAGTTGTAAATATAGTATCATCTGTTTTTTCAATGAATTTTATTTGTTTAGATTATGTCTAAACACGCTTCTATCAACTAAAACGCTTACTCGATAGACGTTCTAAATTAAACATGTCACACAAATTAACATTCTACAAGACAGTCTTAAGACCAATCTGGACATATATGGAGTTCAACTTTGGGGATGTGCTAAACCTTCACACACGAAACGTATACAAGCGATTCAGAACAAGATTCTACGAACGATAACGCAATGCACCTTTTACATCACAAACTCAATGTTGCACAAAGACTTACAAATCCCATACGTAATTGATGTCGCGAAACAACTATATAAACCGATGCATGACAAATTTGAACTACATGACAACCCTCTCATACAAAACATGCACACTAGGGCGATACCGGGTACTCAGCGCAGACGTTTGAAGCGCCTCTGGCCAAGAGATCTTCTTGGCCAACTGTAGAACTGTGGTGATGACTGCACGCTCCTTCAAGTAAATCAAGTTTTGGAACATTAGCTTCACATTTATAAATTGTTATATTAATTTAATAACAGATACTAAATTTCAATTAAAAGTGGAAAAAAAGATTATGTATATTGTCCATAACAGACAAGTGGAGTGTCAAATTATTTACACTCAATCTGTTCATTGCAGGGTTAAAATAAATAGTTCTGTTTCTTATCACATGGTTAGCCAATTAAATGTCGCATTTTATATTATTAACTTCAAATACCCCTTTAACAAAAGGAATAAATTAAATAAATCTACTTAAAAATAACATCAACGAGAACATACATTAATGAAACAATTAACAAATAATTATTTATGTAATCAAAAAACAAAATAAACTGGTGTAGCCTAATTTAAATTAAGTTAATAGATTTTATTTAAAAAAGACCGTAATAATAATGAATTTATGTAATCAATTGGTACAGAAATTAAAAATCAATCAATAATAATGTAACAAGAAATTGACAAATAAAATTAATTAAATATGAATATTGTTGGTTGTGGTCTTTCTTTCTTTTTTCTTTTTTTGTTTATTCATTTAGGTAGTTTAAATGAACCAGATAAAAGTGGCGGTGACATTGTTATTAGTAAATTATCAGGAATTATTTTCTTCCTTTTAATACGTTTATGAATGTATGTGTAAAATCAGCACGCGTATCTAAAGAAACATATTTCAGTATTGAGATAGTGTAAGTGTTTAAATCATGTATTTATACTAATACAAATGCATTAGGTTGGTTATATTGCGTCACTTAAACCAGTTTCAGTAAAATTTCTCCTTACGTCACCCGCCTCTATAGAGTGCCACAGCATATAGCATGTTTTAAACGTTCCCGATTCCCTTCACCCTGCCCGTGTATCATTATGTTCAGCTTGGTTCCCCTTCTGGGCTTAAAAACATTGTGGATTTGCCCTCCTTTACTACTCAACTGAAATTATATCGAATAAAACAATGTTATACAATTTAATAAACATCTCCAAAAAAATCCTTCAACGTTGAAAGCCTCGAGGAAAGTTTTTAATTATTCATCTTTTAATATCGTATCAATTATAAATTTTTAAATACAGCGTTTAATGGTTATTTATTATGCCAATTCTAATCAGAGTTTGTTTTTATTTAAATGTAACCTATAATTTCCTTGTTTCCTATGTTCGTTTAATTCGTATCTCTTCCTGAAACAATAATCTATTTTATTTTGTATTCTACATTATTAAACTATTTAATAATGTAGAAACGAACAACAATGTAGAAAATGTAAAAAATTTAAAATTGAATAGAAAAACGATTTACAATGTTAAAGAATTAAAATCAGGTATCTTCTTCATATTTTTCTTTATAAGTGTCACAGTATGTTTAAATTGAACCCGAACCATCAAATTACACCGGTAACCTTTGACTAGTATTCAAATCCGTACAAAGTAACGACCTTTACTAGAATTATTTTCTGTTTTTTGTAACAGTGTATTTCTTTTGCAATCAGTTAAGATGAGACTGTATGATGGTTTTAACTGAAAATTTCGATTTTCGGTTTTTTATGTTTCAACCACAAAAACTTTAAATTACGTGAAAAAATAGTTCTTAAATGATCAAAACTTAAGTTTTTAGGAGGTTTACCCAGAAAAATTGTTGTGTAAACAAGAACGAATATTTTTCATAATTTTATACTGATCGTTTTAGAGGAAAGGGAATTTTAGTACTTTAAAAATATCTGCATTACTGCTTTTAACACTCTCAGCCATCGGTTCATCTTTCTAACCAACTGTTGATGGGGAATTCACTTGTTTGTGTTGTACAATTTTTTTTTTTTGATTTGTGCCTTACTTTTTTGTCGCCTGTACCCGCAAATTAAAATTTTTAACATTTAGGTACATTTTACTCGGAAACCATTACACCTACCAGGCTGCAATTTTTACCAGTTTTTAATCTTGTATATACACAAATTATGGCATTTTAATGATTTCCGTAAATTCTGCAAAAATTATAAATATGTAAACTACCGTAGAAAAATATTTGTAAAAATTTTATATTATTCGTTATTCTGTTTTTTACTTTATGGTTCCACTGATTAATTTGCAAAAATGTCAAAAGCTGGAGAAACCCGACATCTACAAGTAAGTAAAATTTCATTTCCCTATCGTTTACCAATCCTGTGAAAATGTACCTAAAAATAGCAAATTTAACATGGCGGGTTACAAAGTACAGTCTTCCCTTAAAAGGAATTGTACATTTTTTTCAACAGAATTTATCTTATAATCTGCTATTTAAAGAAAAAATGGTAGGAATTTAATTTATTAAACAAATATGACTTATGGATACCTCCGTTTTAGCCTTCGTATCAGTCAGACGAGCTGACTGTTTATATAACATTCTTTTAGAGTTCAAAAAATAGATAGAAAATACGAGATAAGAAACACTGTTCATACAACATTCCGTTAGAGTTCAAAAAGGAGATAGAAAAGACGAGATAAGAAACACACAATAGAAATAAAAAAGATTTCTCCCAAAATCTGCAAACAAATACAGAATAATATGGTGTGAAACACTCACACGACTTTCTCTTGCTAGTCTGTTGCTTATCACGTCTTTTTTACATGTATCCTAATTTAATGTTAACATAAAATGTTTTAATCTACGAAGCTTACAAACAAAAACAAGAATATTATAGATGCTAACAGGTCAGTGGTAATAAGAGAAGCTAATGTCGGAATTTGGGCGTGGTTCACAATACTAGGTTATGATTGATGAGCTTATAAAATGTGTGACCCACCGATTTAATTTAGAGGTAAAGTTGCGCCGCGAGTCAGCTGTCCAACAGCTGATTTTCAGAGATGAAGGTTTCTGGTTCAAATCCTAGTAAAATAGTTACCTTTATACGGATTTGAATACTAGACAACTGTACCGGTTAATGAGTGGAAAAGTATGTTTATCAAGATGCCAGGTCATATGAAAAATACATAGTTTTCATCTTGCAAATGACACATTGACTTCACTCACCACTGAGTCTGGTTGTATAATGAAATGCATTATTCTCAGAGGAGATAACTCTGACTAGTGTTTTTTAAACCACTACCTCTTCTGTTCTTAGACGATTCAGCATATAATTTGATGACCATATGATAAGAAACAGAGCTATTTTTGTAGCCCTGGAACTAGCAGATCGAGTGCAAATAATTTAATACTCCACCTACTTGTTATAATCAAAATTACCGTTTATTTTATAAAATTAAAATGGTGTTTTTTTAAATATAATTATTATATTTTGTAAAATTCTTCAGGTACACGTATATTTACGAGGTGTGGCTATTAAATAACGAGACTGACGTTGTAAAAAAATTTAATTTTAATTTTATACGTAATCACTTATTGTCACCTTCAATATACACTCCTTCTCTATCCCTACAACGCTCCATGCGAATTTTCCATTGTTGGAAACAGTGCTGGAAGTCATCTTCTGTCAGCTCCTCTAGGTCACGTGCCGCTTTCTCTTTTACAGCTTCCACTGACTCAAATCTTGTTCCTTTTAATGCAGATTTCACCTTAGGGAACAGGTAGAAGTCACATGGTGCAAGATCTGGTGAATAAGGTGGATGTTCTAACATTGAGATGCTGTACTTGGCTAGGAACCTCTTCACAGATAATGCGGATGAGTTTTTGAAAATGCGCATTTTCTTGGTGGAGAACCCATGATTTGTCCATCCAAATTTCGGGGCGTTTTTCCTTACTCTTTGACGTAGTTTAGAAAGTACCTTAAGGTAGTAACTCTGATTAATTGTTTGACCTTCAGGAACCCAGTGAAGGTAGACAATCCCGTGGATATAAAAAAAACAATCATCATTGCTTTAAATTTTGACTTGCTCATTCAAGCTTTTTTGGTTCTCGGTGAAGTTTGGCTCTTCCAGTGCATGGATTGGCGCTTCGTTTCCGGATCATAAGTAAAAAACCACGTTTCATCACATGTTAGTATCGTTTCCAAAAAATTTGGGTCGTTTTCAATCGCGTACAAAGTGTCAGTACAAACATTTTTGAGCGGCGCGTGTCCTGAAGGAGCTGACAGAAGATGACTTCCAGCACTGTTTCCAAAAATGGAAAATTCGCATGGAACGTTGTAGAGATAGAGAAGGAGTGTATATTAAAGGTGACAATAAGTGATTATGTATAAAATAAAAATAAAATTTTTTACAACGTCAGTTTCGTTATTTAATAGCCACACCTCGTACATCAAAACGACATAATCTATTGAACTAGAAACGATTTTAATTTAATCATTTTTGTTGACTTTGAGGTTATGAAAAACAAGTCGCTTACGTTATCTCATATATTAAATGTTATACTTATATAAAAAAATAAAAATAAATAATTAATAAATAAACAGAAATATGTCGTTAAAGGTAAAAAACAAGCGTAAAGTGGGCGGTAAGATGTATATTAGTAGGTAGAGGTAGTGAAAGTAGGTGAAAGTGAAATCAGAAGTAACGCTGTCTAGCGTTCAACTTACTAACTAACATTCTAATCGCTACCAGCTAGAGCTACTACTTCAAACCTATGTTGTAATCTTCTAATTTTTGTTACCATTTTAAAGAGTCTGTAATACTGTAATTATTATTCTTAAATTGTCTTCTTTATTACGAAACTATTTAATTACAGTTTATCAAATTAATAATCCCTTATAATTCATTTTCATTCCTATATTAATTATTATAACTTAAGGGCGAGACTGTATGATGGTTTTAACTGAAAATTTCGAATTATGGTTCTTTATGTTTTTCAATAGTTCAGACAGAGATCAACCACAAAAACATTAAATTACGAGAAAAAAATATTTTAATGGAAAAATTAAGTTTTTAGGAGGTTTACCCAGAAAAATTATTGTGTCACCAAGAACGAATATTTTTCATAATTTTTATACCGATAGTTTTAGAGCAAAGGGAATTTTAGTTTTTTAAAATATCTGCATTACTGTTTTTAATACTCTCAGCTGTTAGTTCAGCTTTCTAACCAAATGTTGATAGGATTTACTTGTTTGTAAACATTTTGTTTTTGATTTGTGCCTTTTTGTGTTTTTGCCCGTTCCCGTAAATTTAGATTTTAAACATTTAGGTACATTTTCTCGGAAACCATTAAACGTACGAGGCTGAAATTTTTACCAGTTATTTATCTTGTACATTCCCATATTCCGGCACTTTTATGACTTCCTCAAAAGCTACAAAAATACCGTAAAAAAAAGTTGTTAAAAATACCGTAAAAAAAGTTCGTAAAATTGTTATGATATTCATTATTCTGTTGTTATGGTTTATGGTTTAACGGATTAAGTTACGAAAAAGTCCCGACAACTACAAAAAAACCAACAACTACAAGTAAGTAAAATTTCATTTCCCTATCGTTTACCAATCTTGTGAAATTTTTTTTTTCTCTTTAATTCTTTATTTACAACTGTAAAACGTTACAACAAGCAAATGTGATGATTATCATAATAATGTAAATGACATGATAGGCATGAGAGGGGTAGGGCCCTCATTGGTGCCTCCCCAAGAATGAAATTTGTATATCAAATTAGCAGGTCTCTACTCCAGCGTCTTTTAAGGCGTCTAGGGGGATTATCAGGTAAATGGACGGAGGAAAGTGAACGCACCAGGGGGTTCTCGTGTTCGTGTGACTTGTCGTGAAAGCGTTTGTATAGGTATTCAATGGAATTTTGTACAAGTGGTGTTTTCAAATCTGTATGTAAGGTTTTGAAAAATTTACCTAAAAATCACAATTTTAACTTGGCGGGATACAAAGTACAGTCTTCCCTTAACAAAACTTTGGTGTGAAACACTCACACGACTTTCTCTTGCCAATGCAAACAATTAACAATATAACCTAACGTTAGCAATAAAACATTAGAACCAAAGAAAAAAAGTAACCTCAAAAAACATTAACCTAATTTAAACATGAGTGAAAGACGCAAAATGAAAATCGACCTCAGTTTGGCTTAAAAATACGGAAAATCACTTTTACGATAAACTAGGCTCTGTAGGAAAAATTCTTTAAATAAAAGTTGAAGATCTTTTAATTTCCTATAAATTGATTATACTATATACTCTTTCGTCGTAAAATGCATAATAGGCTGAAATGTTTAAAAAAATCGATCTGTTGCACGTTTCGTGAGAAAAAAACAGAAAATCGCTAATAACTAAGCGTTATACCAAAAAATATTTGAAAAGAAAGTTATAAATTTTTAAATTTTCTACAACTTTTATTACATACACTTTTGCACTAAAATGCATATTAAAGTCGCAACCTTAAAAAAACAATTTTTTACGAGAAAACAGCCTCCGCAAAAAATTCAGCAAACATGACGCCTACCTTATCATGTAGAGTATAAAAAATGTAGTAAATGAACAGGTAGAAGATAATAACATGTGATGAAATGTGGTTTTTTACTTATGATTCGGCAACGAAGCGCCAATCCATGGACTGGATAAGCCGAACTTCACCGAGAGCCAAAAAAGCTCGAATGAGCAAGTCAAAATTTAAAGCAATGATGATTCTTTTTTTGTATATCCATGGGATTGTGTACCTTCACTGGGTTCCTGAAAGTTTAACAGTTAATCAATATTACTACTTCGAGGTACTTTCTAAACTACGTTAAAGAGTAAGGAAAAACGCCCCGAAATGTGGAAGGGCAAATCATGGGTTCTCCACCAAGACAATGGGCCAGCTCATTCCGCGTTATCTGTCAAGAGGTTCCTAGCCAAGTACAGCGTCTCAGTGTTAGAAAATCCACCTTATTCACCAGATCTTGTACCATGTGACTTCTACCTGTTCCCTAAGGTGAAATTTGCATTAAAAGAACAAAATTTGAGTCTGTGGAAGCTGTAAAAGAGAAAGCGGCATGTGTCCTGAAGGAGCTGACAGAAGATGACTTCCACCACTGTTTCCAACAATGGAAAATTCGCATGGAGCGTTGTAGGGATAGAGAAGGAGTGTATATTGAAGGTGATAATAAGTGATTATGTATAAAAGTAAAAAAAAAATTTTACAACGTCAGTCTCGTTTTTTATTAGCCACACCTCGTATATTTTACCGTCCTTGCAAATATTTTGGTAAATGTGGTTGTCTCAATGTTCTTATTTCTGGATTTTTTAAATTAATTAATATTGAATAAAAATAAGTGTAATTTTTTATTGGTCGAACATACTGAATCTATATTGAGGTCACGATGTATGAAAGAACTTCGTGCGTAGTTGGGACTACATGTAATTAAACTTAAAAATCTGTTTTGAAAAACTTGTACCCTGTTTACATTTAATTTCTTCTTTAAACCATGGATCAAAAGCTTCATACAACCACATCGACTGGATAAGGTAAATATAAAAATTTACATTTTGTCTTATATGCAAGTGTGATCTACGTGGAAGTAGAAAGTACAGTCTTCAGACTGTGATTCAGCGAAATTATCTTTTGTTGTTTGTTGCGGTTGCATGTCAGTATCCTGTCTAGTACAAGGCCTAAAAATATTAACTGTGTTTGTCAGAGCGTGTGTTTCATAGGTAGTATAGGTGAACAATATTTTGTTTATTTCATTTAATTTTCCATAATTTACACCAATGAAAAATTAACTTTTTCACGGTTAAATTAAATTTATATTTACGTTATTGTAAATTTCTCACCACCAGTCAATTTATGTTGCTAGTAACTTTAAAATAATATTCCGAATTCGGTTGCTCATTCGTTGATATTATCAATTATAAGCTTAATAATTTATTCTTGATTTCCAGAAAAATATTTGTATAAAATTACTGATAAATTCATTATTGACATCCAATGTAAATGCTAACGACATTAAAATTTTGATGGTAATTTAAATAAATTTACAAAAATTTTCTTAAGAAATATTTGTAATTTCAAATTATTGTTAGAAAATATAAGAAAGTTTTTATTAAAAAAAGTAATTGTTAAATATTCAATACCATTATCAATGTTGGCAAAGTAAAAAAATGAAGAAATTCACTCACATAAAATTCAAAGAAATCAGATTTTCAGAATTGAATGAACTACAAGCGCGTAATGTCAATTTGCTTTCACCAAAACTTTTGGCACACTAAATATTAGGCTACTTCTAAATACCTGCAGGTGGTGTTACGTCAGTCAATCGGATGTTGATTTAATTCAGTTCATATCAATTCGTACCATAGAGAATGATAAATGTTTCCTAGTAAAAAGTATTCCTAATTTAAATAAAATAAACAAATTGCAACATAAATGTAATATTTATTTAGGTAAAACATATTTCTGTGCGGTAAGTAGACAAGATCTTTATAAAACCCCTCAGGTTTCTCAACAGATTTTGAACTCGATTACTGAAGTGAGTAATCGATCTCTGGTCTCGAGTAACTCGACAATAGCATGTCCGTAAAATGTTCAAATTCTAGTAAAGTTACTAGTGACATGAAATTCGCATCTAAAGCCCTATTCCCACGATGTTAGTTTACTATTAGGTGCTATCAGGACGTACTAGCGCGTAGGTGACGGTTCCCAATGAGCTAGTTAATTAATGCCTGTGTTCTGAAGACATACGTGAGTTGTATTGTGTATTTCTGTACAAAGTACAGCTTACTAGCAACTAGAAACGTTTCCAAACGTCCACACAAAGCTAGTTTACTAGCGCTTGTCAATCACGTTACCTTTTGGCCCCTACTAGCGCTAGTAAATCAAACATGTTCAAAGTCACTAGCGCGCTAGTGAATACTAGCGCTTTAGCTAAACTAGCTGCTAGTTGTTCGGTTCTATTTTGCTAGCTATTTTGCTAGCTGCTATTCAACTAGCAGCTAGCTAACAGTACTAGCTAACTAGTTAGCTAACAGTACTAGCTACTAGTTAACTAGCAGCTAGCTAACAGTACTAACAGTACTAGCTAATTAGCTAGCTAACAGTGCCAGCTGCTAGTCAACTAGCAGCGAGCTAACAGTACTAACAGTACTAGCTAACTAGCTAGCTAACAGCTAGGCAGCTAACAGAGTACTAGCGTTGTGGGAATAATCTTTAAGAGTTTTGAAGTTCAGCAAAAATTAATATTTTTATTTGATTAGAATTATCTTGTTTAAAAATACGCCACGCTTTATTTACGATATCTTTTACTTTAATACATTTTTTCATTAATCCCTACACAACGTTTTCAGTAAAATCGATTCGACCAGAAAAAAAAGAAAAACACAAAAATTTCTTTATTTGGTATTTAATCAGTTCGTTAATGTCAATATTTATCAATCTTACTGATGTTTTAAACGGAAAATTCCGAAAAACTAAAACCAACGATTATGCTACCTTTGCTACCTTTACTTACCATATTTACCCGGTAATTCCCCAAGCAGGCTCCATAGAAACAAACAGAAAAGACTTCTTGTAAAAAATTTAAAAAATTACCCGTGGGAGTGTTACTACTGAGTACTGTTCTCGCTTTAGTCACTCACGTATTATTTTCACCCACAAAGCAGTACTCAAATTTACTAGTTATTTATGTTGTAAATAACATTTTTAAAGTAAAAAGAAAACAAAAAAATTTGATCACTAATTTAACAAGGATTTAACAGTATCCTATATTACCTTTTTATAACAAATAAAATTAAAATAAAAATGACAGATGAAAGTTTAAATTTTTTATTCCTAAAGTACAATGGAATGATATATTGAGATTTTTGCTAAATTTTTAAGTTAATTGGTACTTAATAAGAGTTTTTATGTGAATTTAAAAGTTAGTCTTCCAGCGAAAATATAATTTTGTAACAAGAAATGAAAAACGGAGACTACAGCACCATCTGTTGTCGGTTATTGTAACTAAACTCTGATAGTAGTATTAATATTAACCGTAAGAGAGCAAGCAGGTCGTGTACGTAAAGTAACAAGTTCGGCGGAATTGCAGAAACGCTCTATCTCAGGGTGAAAGAGTTTATAAAAATAATAAGTATTTATAATGCTTTTTGTTTAAATAATTACAACTTTTTTATCTTTGTATTATGAAGACGGTTGGTTTGAGGTGTAACTCTTGGTAACATTTATTTCATTTTGTAAATAGTTAGGCTTACCATAATATCTGGACTCCAATTCCAGATATTAATTTTTTTTTTGAAAAAAGCTGTTTTTTTAGTAAATAACATACAAAGTATTTTTTGTTTATTTAACAATTTATTTTTTCCACTGAAATACATTGGTTTATTAATTTCTAAGTAATTATTTTCTAAAAATTATTATTTTTAGAATAATAATGTTAACTAAAAATAGGCAATAAACATCCAAACATTTACTTAGAGCTGGGTCCTGCGATTATAACATCTGTACCATCGGATTTTTTTCTTGCACTGGAGTTGGACAGGTTTTCAGACATCCGAAAATCCCGGACATTCATTTATTCTGGACTGTCCGGGCTAATCCAGGACGTAGGATAAACCTAAAATAGTAGATTAAATTTTTGGCTATACTGAATAAAACTGTAGCTATGTGTGTATATACAGAGCTAAATGTACACAGGTCTCCGCGTCAAACTGGGTTTATCCAAAAGACGCAAAACTAAAATCTAAAAGGCACAAATAAAGTATGCAAGTAGATAGTAATTTTGTGTAAGACGGGACGTAAACGAGCTCTCCCACGTAACATTTTCAAAAATTACATCCAAAAATACACTTCATTTTCAGTTTTTAGTTTCAGGCTTGCGTGATTAATATATATTCGGTCCAACAATGGAAAGAATTACTTAATGTGAAATAAAAGGAGAGAATTGTGAGGTATGGAACAAAAATATATAAAACAAACTTCAAAAACGTCTATTTATTGTGTTTGGTCATCAGCAGAAAGGTTGG
The DNA here is from genome assembly GCA_035578175.1 of Catonia carolina. Taxonomy (NCBI): domain Eukaryota; kingdom Metazoa; phylum Arthropoda; class Insecta; order Hemiptera; family Achilidae; genus Catonia; species Catonia carolina. Next base: position 25,786,763 of record JAQMRL010000010.1, on the reverse strand, counting down.
TTTGAACTTCTAGAGGATAGCCTATACCAAGTAAAACGAGAAGTGAGGTGGTTTACCGTGCCTTCCTCACTGAGTTGAAAAGTACGCTAATCAGCATGCCAGGCCCTCCGAAAAGCACCTACTTTCCATCCTGTAAATGACAGCTTCACTTTATTCACCAAAGGGTGTGGCTGTGTAATGATGAAATTCATTACAGTCGTGTACCTGCTGGTCGATTGTTTGTTGAATCTTCCGGTTGCAGAAAAGTGATATGCGTGGCTGTGTATTTTTTACAAGGTGCAGTTGTATTTTTGTACACTGCAGTTGTATTTTGAGCCACAATTTGAACATATGATAAGGAATTAGTGTTACGAGACAAACGAGGAGAAACTTTAAGTTCCTCCCCGTTTGTTTCTTCGTTCGTTCGTTTGTTGGTTTCTTTAGGTTGATTCACATCACCGACTGGTGGTTTGTTCCTGTTTACTGGAACAAACTTTGGTATTTTTTAAAAATTTGAACATTGATAAGGAATCAGTGTTACGAAACAAACGGGGAGAAACTTTCAGTTTTTCCAAAATTGCCGGTTGATTCACATCACGGATTGGTGGTTTGTTCCTACTTGCTGGATGTTTACTTTGGTAATTTTTTTATAAATTTGGCAACCCTTATAGTTGACAGGGTGTGCCCCATCACATAATATACATTTTGGTGGTGTTAAATTATTACGTTTTGGACAATCTGCAGTCGGGTGTTGAGGGCATTTTACTCAACGAAATGGGTTTCTACATTACGTTTTAGAATGCCCGTATCTGTAACACCTTTGATAATATCACTGATTTTGTCGAATAAGAAAATGATTTCCTTCGAATAATAATATTTCAAATTTTATTTTTGCGTTCAACAATAATATTAAATGTTAAATATTTCTTTATTATTTGACTTTTTTTAATATCAACTATAAACATACCTAAAGGATCTTTATTTAGTAACTCTATGTCTAATGTTGTATAACAATATCTATTAAAAGGATATATAATATTAAAAAAAGGATATATATAATATTTAAAAGGATAAGGGTTTTTGTCCATTTCGGTCTTAAATCCTACTGGACTGATTCTGGGCAGCCTTATTTTTAATGAACCTCTCACGCGCATATATCCTATCACCTATCACTATTGTTTACAAATATACGAGTAATACAGAAAAGAAAAATAATGGTTTTTTATTAGCCGGTATTTTGAAGATTTACCGGGTTTAATCATTTTGAGATACTTTGATTTCTTTGTTCCGGATGAAACTACACCGTTTTGAAGAATCTGGAAATCTTTGTTTGTTTGTTCACTCAAATTCAGAAATTTTATAAATTTTTAGGCGTTGAAAACGAAAATATCCCTCCCAAGCTCGTGTTTTGAATTCTTTTCGTGTGATAAAAAAAAAGTTAAATCGCTGTATTTGTCCAAAGGACCGATAGAGTTTACCTAAGGATTCGACGATCATATTTCCAAAATTTACGTTAAAATCAGAGCAAATATTTTTAAATTTTTCACATTTTTACCTTTCCGTTACGTCTAATTTCTTTCATTCTTTTTACGTTGTAATTGGAACTTACATTAAGATTCATGTGATATTTGTTTCTGTCCACTTTTTTTTTTTTTTTTGGTTTAACGTCCGACTGTTCTGCAATTACTGCTAATGCAGACGGTGAAGGATGAAATGATTTTTTTGTAACGTATGAAAAGATGCCGTGCCTGAATGGGATTCGAACCCAAGACCGAATGATGAGAGGCGAGCACGTTACCAACTGCGCCAATGCGGCCGGCTGTCAGATTTTCTGTCCACTGTATGTCAGATTACTTTCTTATTGGCTTTTGAGTTTCGTTACCATATTTTCCCGCATTCTGAACCTACTTACATATTGAGATACTGACAAGTTCTGTTTTGATTAATTATGATAGTTCAGTTAATTATTCGACCATCGTGACTTTTATTAACTTATTTTTGTCGTGAGCTTTTATGGTTTTAATGATGTAACTAAACCCCGCTATATACAGCCCCAATTTTAAAATTTCATATATACAATATTCTCCCCTTACCGTCTCTTTATATACATGAAATTTTAAAATTGGCTAAAAGGAACACTGTGTTATTTACAAAAAATAAGTACAATCATAATTATGAAACTCGACACAATGGAGAATGAAAAATTGAAAAACATAGAACTTCAAAGTTCTCAAAAGAATTCACTACAATTCCGTTCGGTTTTTCAACAGATACCATTTATAATAAGACTCCTTAATTTAAAATACTTTGATCGGGAAGTAAAAGGTTTTTTTAATAAAACACGCATTTTTTCTGATCAGGAGTTCTTAAATTATCTTTCAATGAATGCTCTTTAAATGTATTGTGTCTAGAATTTAGAATTATGAAAAATTGTTAGTAAAAATAAATAACAGAATTCCAATGTACAATTAAGTAGTAATTTAATGACTAAGTTATTTTTGTTTTGTTTTAGTTAATATTTAATTGTAAAAATTATTGTTTGTTAAAATAGATTTAAAAGTACGTATAACTGTATCTGACGATACCTATTCCTTTTTTGGTCGCTGAAAAATAAAGATTTATTTATTTATAATTGCATTGAGAATAACAATGAGCCTCCACTATCCCTACAACGCTCATGCGAATTTTCCATTGTTGGAAACAGTGCTGGAAGTCATCTTCTGTCAGCTCTTTCAGAGTACGTGCCGCCTTCTCTTTTACAGCTTCCACAGACTCAAATCTTGTCCCTTTTAATGTAGATTTCACCTTAGGGAACAGGTAGAAGATAATAACGTATGATGAAACGTGGTTTTTTACTTATGATCCGGAGACGAATCGCCAATCCATGCACTGGAAGAGCCGAACTACACCGAGAGCCCAAAAAGCTCGAATGAGCAAGTCAAAATTTAAAGCAATGATGATTGTTTTTTTTTTATTTCCACGGGATTGTCTACCTTCACTGGGTTCCTGAAGGTCAAACAATTAATCAGAGTTACTACCTTAAGATACTTTCTAAACTACGTCAAAGAGTAAGGAAAAACGCCCCGAAATTTGGATGGACAAATCATGGGTTCTCCACCAAGAAAATGCGCCAACTCATCCGCGTTATCTGTGAAGAGGTTCCTAGCCAAGTACAGCATCTCAGTGTTAGAACATCCACAAGATTCACCAGATCTTGCTCCATATGACTTCTACCTGTTCCCTAAGGTGAAACCTGCATTAAAAAGGACAAGATTTGAGTCTGTGGAAGCTGTAAAAGAGAAAGCGGCACGTACTCTGAAAGAGCTGACAGAAGATGACTTCCAGCACTGTTTCCAACTATGGAAAATTCGCATGAAGCGTTGTAGGGATGGAGAAGGAGTGTGTATTGAAGGTGACAACAAGTGATCATGTATAACATTTTTTACAACGTCAGTCTCGTTATCCAATAATTCCAATAATCCAATACAAAAAAAATATCGTAAAAAAATATTGTAAATATCGTTGTACAAGAATTTGGAGTTCTTAGTCAGGATCTTTTGTTGCAAGGTGCCAAGTAAAAAAACTGTATTTAAAATTTAATTTGATTACTTTAGGGTTAAACTCAAATTTCCAGTAGCTAGTAAATTTACATAACTGTTCACGGAAAGGTCTACGACCGGGAAATCCAGGCAATGTAAAAAAACTTCTACAGAAATAAACTTCAAAATTTATTATAAATATAAATACATCAATTTATTTCAAAGAAAAACCGGTTCACAGTAACGACATTTTTAACCAGTGTATATAAATAGCAGTTGTTCTATACGTGACACAAAAATTGCACATACGTAGGATTGTGTATAAATTATATTTTACATTCTAACTGAAGATGTATCTATATTCATTTTTAAAGTTCAGTAAACTTTGTAACTAACCATAAGTAACGTTAAGTTTTTATTCAAATGAAGACTTCTCATTAATAACATGAAGATAACATTAATTAATTTAAGCTGTGTATAAATACCTAAAAGTTGGAAATAAATCTCTTGAGTTGAAAGTATTAACGGGAACTAATTAATTCAATATTTTAATATTTTAATTATATTAATATTTTAATATTTTTTTTATTTTAATATTTTTTTCAGGGCTAAAATAAATAGTTCTCTTGCTTATCACGTGGTCAGCCAATTAAATGACTGAATCATTTAAGAACAGAAGAGGTAGAGGTGCAAAGGACACTAATCGGAGTTGTCTCCTCTGAAAGTAATGAATTTCATTATACAGCCAGACCCTGTGGTGAATGAAGTGAAGGTGTCATTTGCAGAGTGGAAAATATGTGCTTTTCAGAGGGCCCGGCATGCTGATAAGCATACTTTTCCACTCAGTGAGGAAGGCAACGGTAAACCACTTCACTCCTCGTTTTACTTAGTAAAACCTCTACAGGTTCAAACCAGCCTTTTGGCTGATGACCTAAACAACAACAATATTTTTTTATTTCTCCTTGGATTAATATCCAAAAGATCAATAGGTCAATTAACTAACCGTTTTAATATTTCGGTGGCATTTTTTAAAATTGTCATCCATCACTTTGTTTTGTCCGTCCGTCACACCCAGATGTCAGAAACTACAAGAGATAGCAACAAACGGTTTCGGAATCGTAATCTACACCAAAAGTTGGCCTGGTTTTGAAGTTCTGATTTTGACCGGAAGTTACCCAAATTTGGAAGTAAAGAAATTAAAGTTGGAAACAAAATAATTTTATTTGATTCCTCTTAACCCTTTCAGTACTAACGTCCGGAAAACAGGACCTAGATATCTTTTACGTAGTTATAACATCCGGTTTACCCGACATCCGTAAGTTATGCATAAAGTGCCAACGTCCGAATAATTGAACATTTCCAAAAAAACTTTTAAACAAAAATTAATGGAATAATGTATTTTGAAACCGCCTCAGTGGCGTAGTGACTAACGCGCTAGCCTATGAAGCGAAATGTCCCGGGTTTGATTCCCGGCTAGGGTCTGGAAATTTTAAAACATTAAAACCACCGTTAAGGTACCAAAACCCACAATAGGCCTAGTAGCTAATGACCAAGCTTCCCATGCGACTAAATATATATTATAAAAAACTATTTTGAATAGTTTTCATGTTAAAACGATTTATTTTTTTATGAATACAATAAAAATTAATTTTTAACAGGACATTTTCTTTTTCTGTAATGTTGAAATGTTGGTCAGAAATGGCAGGCTTACTCCTGCAAGTTTTCAAAATAAAGAGCTGACACTTTTTGTACACCCTTATTCAAATTAAACGCCACTTTAGATTAACCTTTTAAATATTGTTTCGGCACTGAAAAGGTTAAAGAGTACGTACAGAAATACTAATGGTTTTTTCCATTAGTCAAAGGTAAGCCTTTTTTAAAATTTGCCTGCCACCAGACATGAGATGCGTCGTCTCTTGAGAGGTATTTGTTACTTTCTCTTGACTATATGAATATATAGGAAGGAAAGTATTGTTTTCATGTTGATTTTTCGTAATCGAGTTTTCACCGGATCTACACGTTTTCAGACTCCTAAACCCAAAATGTTTTTAGCGATTGGTTTGTGTGTTTGTGTGAACAAAATATGTTAAGAACGGAACAGTGTACAAAGTTGAAACTTAAGTTAGGTACCACTAGAAAACCCGACACGAACAGTTTCATCAAAATTGGTCAATCGAAAGTAGCAGTTTATTCGTGTCATTTTTCACTCTTTTGCGATTTTCTCAAAAACGGCTCTACGATTTTTTTTTTAAATCGCCTCATTTACTAAATCTTTTATGCTCTACAAGATAAGGTAGGCGTCATGTCTGCTGAAATTCTTGGGGAGGTGTTCTCTCGTAGAAAAAAATGTTTTTTTTTTTTTAATTTTGCGGCCTTAATATGGATTTTAACATTTTAGCGCAAAAGTTTATATAATAAAAGTTGTAGAAAACTTAAAAATCTATAACTTTTATTTCAAAAGTTTTTTTTACAACTCAGAACTAAAGACTGATATCCGCAATTAGGCTATTATTATTGAGTAAAAGTAAAGTGAAAAATATGTGATGAAATTTGCGTGGATTCTGAGCCTTTAACAACAGTTTTATATTCAAGAAAACATATTTCTTAAAATATAATTTTTACCCCAACCGATAATTAAATGCATTTGAGACATGGAACTAATTCCGTCCACGAAGGGTTAATAATTTGTCTTTACTAAGAAGAAATCAAAAGGCCAGTAAATTTATGTTCCACATTCTTTAAGGCCGACTGGAAGGATTAGCTGGTTTTTTTTAGTTTTTTTTTAGTTTTTTTTTTAGTTTTTTTCAGTTCAGATCACACATTATGGATTGTTATTGTTTTATAATTTTAACTTGTTGTTGTTTAGGTCATGAGCCGAAAGGCTAGTTTGAACCTGTAGAGGTTTTACTAAGCAAAACGAGGACTGAGGTGGTTTACAATTGCCTTCCTCACTGAGTGGAAAAATATGCTTATCAGCATGCCGGGCCCTCTGAAAATCACATATTTTCCACCCTGCAAATGACACCTTCACTTCATTCACCACAGGTTCACCACTCTACCTCTTCTGTTCTTAAATGATTCAGTCATTTAACTCTACAGCCGACTATAACATTTTCCTAGACCGGCAGAGAATTTCTAGTCACCAAATCGTAAAGAAATCATTAAAAATGTACTATAAATCACAAAACTTGTTACGTGACATCTAAATAACAAAAACCCTTAGGAAAATAGAATAAATACATTACTGAAATTTTAATCTGACAGTAAGGTATGCTGAAACTATTTGAAAATAATTTTTCGACAAATATTTTTCCAAAATTTCAGGTGATACTACTGTTTAAAACTTTCTTATGTTCTACTTTCAAAATTCATTATATACGAATCGTTACTTTTAATGTTTATTTTAAAATAAAACCAAAAAAAAGAATCTATGTTCAAAACTGAAGAAAATATATACAAAAACACATCATGTAAACCAAGAAATAACCAAATTCAGCTCTCAGATAGCGTTGTTTCAACAGAGAAACACAAGCAGAATATGCAACTAAAACTATTGTAATATACGTAAAAGTTTACTTTTTACATTACTAAACTATTGTAAAAATAGCAAAGTTGTCTGTTGATAAAATTAAAACTAAAACGACAACACTGCAGCACTATGAAGCAAATCTGAGTTTGCGACGCGACCGGTTCAATAAGCGATAACATCGTCTCAAAATCTACGATTGCCGGCTCTAGGGTTAATTGTCTGACCATATGATAAGAAACAGAACTATTTTTTTAGCCCTGCAGCTAGCAGTTTAGGAGTAATTAATTTGATACTCCACCTGTCTGTTATGGGCGGTATTTTAACTTCTAATTTAAATAAAAACTAAACATAATTAATTAACTTTATTAAGTATAATAGTAGGCCTACAAGTAATGAACAACCTTCAACCGTAATAAAAATTTCATGAAGAATCTATTTTTACAAAAAACTAACCTACTCAACAATATATATTTTTACTAGTACTACTATTCTGATGGAAAACCATAAGAGTAGAACACAAAAAACATACGCATTCACAACAAATTTTAAAACAAAGATGAGATTTCTTTAACAGAAAAACAAAACAACATAGGCCTACTACATTACGAAACGGAGTCAAAACTACAACATGCGAACTACAAAAATCAAAACCACTATAATTTATTATGTGAATTTAACACATTCAAGGTCATGGAACTCTACAAAAATATTATTTATTTTTGTTAAAAGATCATAACTGATGTTTAATAAGATTTAAAGCAACCCTATATGTATACATTTTTTGCTTTAATTTACTAAGACTACTTATATTGGTTTAAATCTACATTATTTTGATTTATACTGGGTGTCGCAAAAATCTGAGTACGGTAAAATATTTCGAATTTAAGAAAAATTTCAAGTTATATGCAAACGTGAACCTCACTCAAATATAAAGTACTAATTTATGATGAATCAGAAAAAATTTTCCGACTGTTCTGCAATTACTGCTAATGCAGACAGTGAAGGATGAAATGATGATTTTTTTGTAACGTATCGAGAGAGATACAAACCGTATGAGTTAACGATCTGCAATTTTTGCCATCCAAATTGTCTTGAAATTTTCCATTGAACTTTATAGATAGAGCTTGCTCTTAATTTGTGTTATCACTGCAATTTTTACACCAGAGTCTTCCAAAATCCTTGCTAGCTCCATCTCCTTAAAAGCCAGCTCCCTGACATTCCAAAGGAAAAACTGGCGAAATTCAGCGCTGTACGCGGTTCTATTCGCAGGACAATAGGAAAGAAAACTAGACAGGACACCCAAATGAAATTTTGTAGAGCAATGTCTGTACCACTCATAGCATTTGAGAATGAAACATGGGTGTCATTACATAGGAATTAATCTTGTATCGAGGCTGCTGGAATGAGATTTTCGTTAAGGGTAGTCAAAGGCTGGACCCGATTAGATAGAGTACGTAACAAAGCCATACGCGCCGAGTTAAATTTTCAGTCACTGTGTGAAATATTAAGAATATAAGAGAAATTATTGGTCCAACCATTTACTTTGCATGCCAGTACACAGACGTCCTCTACGAGCATGGAAATATAAACCTAGAAGGAAGCAAAGCTTGGGAAGACCAAGAAAGAGATGAATGGCGAAAACTGCATATCATTATCTCATACGGTGTGGAAGATATTAACATTTCTATATATTTTACCGTACTCTGTCTTTTTGGACACCCGGTATTTATAAAATTGTAAAGAGATGATTATTGTAATTCATAAATTAGATGAGATATTTTGGAAGTACCAATTATTTAGTCAACAAGATTCTTAATGTGTATTTGAACAATTATTATTGTAAACGCTCGATGATGAATCGAATGCCCTTGGCATGTCTTTTATAATAAAGTAACATTCGAAATATAATTACCGAGTTTATCATCCAATGATTGCGTTCGTTAAATTATCTTAATTATTGATTTATATTTAAAAATTATGAGGGTGTAGAATTCATTGTGATATCCATTTAAAAAATAATTATAAGGTTTTTGTATACTTATGCAAAATTATAACAAAATTTACCCATGAATTATTAGAACCGTATGTTAACATACCGGAGATAAATGTTAGGTTATAATTCATTCTTGAATTTTTTTATAAATGTTTCTTCGAAAATCATTGACCTTTAAGTTTGTAATTCGTAATGGATGTAAACATTAATTGAATAATGAAACTAATAACGATAGGTATAAAATAAGAAAACATATTGGGATAGAAAAAAATACAAAGTATAGATTACGAAATTAAATGTTTCCACGAAGAGATGAATAAAATAATCGAGGATGGAAAGAAAATAGAACAAAATCAAAAAGAGGGAAATAAAAAATGCCGAGAATGTGAGATGTAAACAAAAGATTCCAGTAAAGATTAAAGTTGTATGATGTGGTTTATAAAACTATTTGCTTCTATTCCTTGTTTATTAGAACTTACGAACTTTCCTGTTTTCCTTCGGTTTATCTTTTCCGTCCATCGTACCCCCAAATCCTCTTCATGTGTTCCTTGTGTTCCCTTCTTCATTCCTCTATCCTTTTTTCCTCTTCTTACTGTGATGTTTTATTCAAATTTATGTTTTTTGATGTTGCGCCAGAAGTTTTTCCAATTGTTCATATCGATTTCTGTGATCTGTTATCGTTTGAGATCTTCTTCAGTTTCAGTTATCCATTATTAGTCAATTTTACTGGTGTTTGTGATGTCGGAGATTTCATTTGTGATTCGAAACTCTTCCATTCGGTGTATGTGTCCGTAAAATCTTTCTCTCCGTCTTCTGACAGTGTCTGTGATTGTTTCTGTGTGTTCGTCGATTTCTTATAATTGTCGTTGCATCCATATTCCATCTTTGTTTGATGTAAAGGGTGGTATACGAGTATTAAAATGAGTGATAAAAATTGTCAGACCTGACCGGGATATGGGTGCTTGATAGAGCAGGTACAACATTTTAAATACCTGGTATGTGATTTAACATACGCTAGAAATAAAGATATGATCGACAAAATTAACCGTTTTTGATATATAGCCTATTTGGAACAATAGACCAGTCACTAAGTAAAAGAGTTTGGAAAGACAGCCAGTTAAAGTTTAATAAGGCTCTGGCTGTTCCAGTATTGCTGTACGGTAGTGAGTCCTGGGTACCTATGAAGAAGGATGAACGTCAGATCAGAACGTCAGAAGAAGAAGAACTCAGGGATGTAGTTAGAGGGATCACATTAAAAATGAGGAAAGCTGGGTCCATATGAAAGTATCCTCTTTAGTTGATGAATGCATTGAGAAGTGGGAGGAAAATTTAATACGCATAAGTGAAGATAGATGGGCGAAACGGGTATTAGGCTACATATATGTTAGATGAGGAGATGCAGGTAGACCGCGAAAAAGATGGGCAAAGAAGTCGGAACAGGTCGGAAGGCCTAATCCATCATGACAGGGAGGAGTGGGAAAAGACAGAGAAGGAGAAGAAAAAGGAGGAGCTAGAGGAGGAGGAGGAGGAGAAGGAGCTGGAGGAGGAGGAGGAGGAGGAGGAGCTGGAGCTGGAGAAGGAGGAAAGGAAGAGAAATACAAACAGCAAACAATAATAACTTTAGGTTTTTTATTACAAAGTTAAAATTCTTAATAACCTGATCATAGTAATTATATTATAGGAAAAAACAATTCCATGAATTAAGCATGTGATTATGAGATCATAACAGCGTTGAACTGGATATTTTTCAGTTGGTTTCATCAATATGTTGTAGCCTTCTACCTCACATTAGGTTACTTTTATAAAATATCCTTGCAGACGATTTTTAATAGGGTGATTCAAACGTATAATTTTATTACTATTAAAATACTGTATAATATTTTAAAACAACAAAACTTTTAATTGGTACCGTAGTCAGCTATTCGATAAAAACAGTTTGTCACTTCTTCGAAAAGCGATTTTATAATAAATATTTTTCTGTTAATCTGTGGAATGAATACCCTAATTTCAAAGAAAAATATCAATACCGTTAATTTCACAAAACAATACAAACTTTAACAGCTTAGATTACATGAAAAAAATTGTGTGCCTTAGGACACAAAACACTTTTAGGTTTCTCGTTTTAAATTCCTGCCGTTTTACATTTTATCGTCGTCGAATTTGAATAAAGCTATTGTAGCCTACTCAATGGAATCTCACCTATTTTAAAAGTAAAATTCTAATTTAAAATACCTTAATATAGAAAAAATTTACCTTAAAGTTATATCGAAAATGTTTTTGGAAAGTTAATTTAGGTGATCAGCCGAAATGCTGGTTTGAATTTCTAGAGACTTTACTAAGTAAAACGAGGAGTAAGTACGTTCTAGTATGTTGAGGTTTCAATTTAAAATTATGATACAGTTTCAGACGTAATCTGTACATGTGATTAAAGGTTAAAATAAATTTTTTAAGAAAAATTACAGTCACTAGAGTCACGAGTTTGCCCTTGTTTGCAACGAGGGGTAAAGGGGGGAAGGATCAGTGTGCATGCGCGACTGCTTTAATTTCAGTACGAGAAACATAACAACTTATACTATTCCCAGAGCATATACAGTATATCGCGGAACCTTTTGTGGGTTAACTGTACGAATATAAATAACTGTTTGTTACCGTAAACACAAATTTCGATTTCTCGAAAATGTGGTCGAACGCAACGTAATAAAATGTTGTGAAGTTGAAGCTAAACAAAAATGCCTATCCTTGCTTCTTAACAAAAGCCGTGAGCAAGCGGCTAACTACTGTGATGTTTCTCTTTCCACAATTCGAAAAATAAAGAAGAAAATTAAGGTCGTGAAGAAGCTATTTTTTAACAGTTTTGTTATCACCTGGTAAAAAAAGAAAACGGTTAAGTGCATACTAGAGAGACTGATAATGAAAACGCCGATGATAGCAATAGTGAACAAGGCGATTTATTCGTAATTACAGTAAATAAAACATTTCTAGTCATGTAATTGAGCTATAGGCAATATTACAGGTCATATTTATTTCTTATAAGGTTTATGAAGAAAAAATTTTCTCGGAATAAACCACAGCTTACAAAATGTACGTATCTAAAAACTGCATGGTAGTAAAATGTACGAGTAGGGTCTCACTGTTGAGGTTGGCAGCACTGCAAATATTCCATTTCCCTTCCTCACAGCCTATACATATCCAAAAGGCAATCTCGTGACTTCAGTATCTGTACCCTATTTACAATTAATTTTTCACCGAACAATAAATCAAAGTTCCATATTACATTTAATGTAATATGGAACTATTCGTCTAATTTAGACGAATTAGGTAGCTGTAAAAATTTAGTATTTGTTTAACACGTAAGTGTGAACTACAATAAAGTAAACAGTTCTACTTTAATCTATGATACTTAGAAATAATTTTTTGCCGTGTCTAGTAATTTTATCCCAGTCTTCTGTCTAGTGTGAATGTTTAGATTTGTCTGTCAGAGGTAATGAATTATTGTCTTAGTAAACAGGTGGACAAGTTTTCCGATGAGATGAAAACATAATGTGGTGTGATTTTTGTTCATTCAGTTAAATTTTTCTTATTTTATATCAGTGTAAAATTAAATTTAGATAATGTTGTAAAAAGACCCATAACAGGCAGATGGAATGTTAAATTATTTGCACTCGATCTGCTAGTTCCAGGACTATAAAATAGTTCTGCTTCTTATCACATGGTCAGCCAATTATATGACTGAAATATTTAAGAACAGAAGAGGTGAGAGTGTAAAAGACACTAGTCAGAGTTATCTCCTCTGAAAGTAAAGAATTTCATTATACAACCAGACCCTATGGTGAATGAAGAGAAGGTGTTATTTGTATTGTAGAAAGTAGATGCTTCTCAGAGAACCTGGAATGCTGATAAGCATGCCATTTTTTTTTACAAAAATGTGTGTTCAGTTCTTAAATAAATAACAATATTGTTCAATATATTCTTCTTCTTCTTTATTACAATATATTACAATTTATAAAAGACTTTACGATAAATTTGTTAGTAGTATTGACCTTTTTTGACAATCAGTTAAGTTATAAAAAAATGAATTCAATTATTCCTAAATTAGAATTTTTGTTCCACGGCTCCTGTTCTGATATTTTTGCTCTTCTTTTTTCTTTTATTTTCTTTTCATTTTTCTTTATATCTTTAATCCTTTTTTTTCTTTTCTTTCTAAATATACTGTCATTTATTTGTAAAAGTATACAGTACATGCTTCGTTTAAATTTTTATGTTAGTTTGTGTGTTTTTTATTCAATTTTATTCCATTATATTATTACAAAATTATATTACTATACTATCATATTAAAATATTATATTGTGACAATATCGAAGAAGAGTATGGTTCCCGAAATTTCTAGTACTTAATTCATAAAATGGTAAAGAGTAGATAATAGAGTGAAAAAGTAACAATAGGGTTAGCTATAAAAGGATACCTATTTAAAAAGGGATTTTAAAAGGGTCTTTGTTGTACAACTATTTGTGTAACACCTTTTATTCTATTGTGACTTGTTTACAATAGTTAAAATTTTTCCGGTACTAATAAAAAAGGGTTTTTTGTACTTTATTATTTGCATCGAATTTCTCTGCTTCTCTGGAGTTATATTTTTGATCTACCTATATAAAGAGCGCCCGAGTGCGGTCAGGGAGTTAGTATTCGTTTGATCTTTGACGAGTGTTTATTGAGTGAGCTATCGGTGCGTAGTACAGGTCACGTATCCGGGCATATAGTGGTCAACTATTGTTATATTATCTTATTGTGTATGTGCATTGTATTCAGTTTTTGTGTATGTGCATTCTGTTTAATTGTTTGTAAGTAGTATTAAGTAAATTATTTAAGTTATTTATTGTATTAATTCATTGTAATTAGTTTATTATTTATTTTGTACATCTTTTAGTTGTAATAAATGCTTGTAATTTTAAACGTTAGTGTTTTAATTATTTAATTACCTAGATCCCGAAACGGACCTTAGCGATAAGTGCCACAATATTCATCATGTTCATATATTATATTCATCATATTCATATATTATAATCATCACATTCATATATTATATTGTAGGATATAAAGTTGAAGCACCATTATTGTATATATTGTAAGCTTGTTAAATTATGATTGTATGTGTTACATGTGTTTTAAGAGAGCAGTATTGGGTTTTACCTGTTGCTCTCATATGTAATACTTTCTTAAATAAATAAAATACTTTTCCACTCAGTGAGGAAGGCAATTGTAAACCATCACACTCCTCGTTTTACTTAATAAATCGTCTAGAGGTTCACACCAGCTTTTCGGCCGATGACGTAAACAACAATGTTGCAAAGTTATAGTTATAGTGTTGCAATCATTATTATTGATCATGATATTTATATAATCTGCATAAATAGTCGTGAAACAACCTGGAACAGTTGGGAATTCAGATATTTGTACAGAGTAAAGAGAAGCTTGTGGTTATTTTTTGCTGCAACATGCACACTGATTAATTTTTATTTATTGCGATGTACATTTCGTACCAAAAAACATACCAAAGATTTAAAAATAAAAAATTTAGAGCAGATCAAACACAGTGGGATACAGTTTAAAAAGACATTAAAATAAACTGTTAAAAAAAGGAACAACCAGATTAAGTTTTCCATAAAATTTATTGACCACAGCAGGAAAGAATAACAGCAATAACCCAAAGCAAATATTAATAAAATAAAAATAAAATGAATGTGTTATTGCAGAAAAAAGAAGTATTTTCTTAAATAACCGGTCTTTTGATCATTTATTATTTTAACCTAAACGTGTTAACTTGTCCGTTGATTCCAATTTTTGTTGTTGCATCAGGTCAAGTAGTGATTCTGTAGCAAAATCAAGAGTAATAAACATTCTTACTGTTGATTTATTATGTAAATGGATCTAAAAAACCGGTGTCAAGACACCTAAAGTCGATTATCTACTCGTATTATCATAAAATAACAATTTTTAAAGGTGATCGTATATAAATTGAAATTATTTATTATAATTATGGAGATATTTGAATCTTCCTGGAAAAGCCAATGTTAGTGTCAAGTATTTATCTATATTTTAAAAAGTTGTTACTCTACTATGCGTTGGCAGAACTGTGGAGGGTCTTGTTTCAGTTCATACTA
Organism: Catonia carolina; assembly: GCA_035578175.1. Taxonomy (NCBI): domain Eukaryota; kingdom Metazoa; phylum Arthropoda; class Insecta; order Hemiptera; family Achilidae; genus Catonia; species Catonia carolina. The sequence goes on along the minus strand of JAQMRL010000010.1, from coordinate 25,771,564 downwards.
TGTTTTTTTAATCCCTAGTGTGTGTACAATGCAATTTAAGAACAATAAGCGACCTCATGCCCAATGAGATGAGAATGATAATATGTATGACGTGTAAATTAATTAAATTCTTGTACGACTTAGGTCAACCATTCCTGATATAGTGTTGTTGTTGTTGTTTAGGTCATCAGCCAAAAAACTGGTTTAAACATCTAAAGGTTTTACTAAATCAAACGAGGAGTGAGGTAATTTACTTTTGCCTTCCTCACTGAGTAGAAACGTATGCTTCTCAGCATGCCAAGCTTTCTAAAAAGCATCTACTTTCTACCCTGCAAATGACACATTCTCTTCATTTACCAGAGGGTCTGGCTGTATAATGAAATTCATTACTCTCAAAGGAGATAACTCTGAATAGTGTATTTTACATTTCTACCTATTCTGTTCTTAAATGATTCAGTCATGTAATTCGCTAACTATGACTAATACACTATTCAGAGTTATCTCCTTTGAGAATTATGAATTTCATGATACAGCCAGACCCTGTGGTAAATGAAGAGAAGGTATCATTTGCAGGGTAGAAAGTAGATGTTTCTCAGAAGGCTTGGCATGCTGATAAGCATACGTTTTCACTCAGTGAGGAAGGCACTGGTAAATTATCTCACTCGTTGTTTGACTTGGTAAAGCCTTTAGAGGTTCAAACCAGCCTTTTGGCTGATGACCTAAACAACAACAAACTATTCGAATCGGATATTTAATTTTTATGTTAACTTACCATTTAAAAATATATATATTGTACAAAAAAAAACAGATAGCAGATGAATAATCAACTGTTAATAAATAAAAATAGCTTATTTATTTATTTGTAGTTTCAACCGATCTTGTAGGATATCAGTAATTATCTATATTTTTCAATGAAATGGAGTTATATAGAAAAAAATGTAATAATTTACTTTTTTCGATACTAAAATTTGTTTATACACGTTCAGAATTAATTAACTATTTGATGTTTAAAGTAATATGATGAAAATTAAGCGTATGTAGGCCTGTACCATATAAAATGTATTAAATTTACATTACAGCAAATCCAATTTACATCTATCGTCCTTGTAAAATCAATAGGCGGATGAGGGTAAGGTTAACCGATTCTGGCTATCTCTATTTGCCACACTTTACATCATTTTAAAAATGTTTTGTAAAGTAGTAAGGTCTCACAAACTCTTTCTTATTTCTACCAAGAGGGTGTCAAGTTTCTGAAATATCGTGTTTAGCAACTAAAATTATACATATTCTTAACTTGTTGTTTAGGTTTGAACCTCTAGAGATTTGCTAAGTAAAGCAAGGAGTTAGGTGGTTTAAAATTGCCTTCCTCACTTAGTGGAAAAGTATGCTTATTAGCATTCCAGGCTCTCAGAAAAGCATCTACTTTCCACCCTGGGAATGACACCTTCACATTCACCAAAAAATCTGGCTATATAATGAAATTCATTACTCTCAGAGAAGATACTCTGATTAGTACCTTTTACACCCTTACCCTTTCTAAGAACAGAAAGGGAAAGGGTAATCATTTAAGAACAAATGATTCAGTCATTTAATCAGCTGACTACGTGATAAGAAACAGAACTATTTTTTGTAGCCCTGAAACTAGTGGATCGAGAGCAAATATACACTCCACCAGCCTGTTATAGGCAAAAGTACATTAAGGTTGCAAAAAGAAAGTATTTTTGCAACCTTTTACTTAATTCGCTTCCAATTTTCTGACTGATGAGAAAACAGTCCCTAAAATTATGTGAGTTCTTTAATTTCCTCAAGCACTTCACCGTTTCGCTTTATTCCATGTCCATGATCTTCTTTCATCTTCTTCACTCTTTTATATATTCCATCCATAGTTATAATGAACAGTAAGAGGGATAATACATTTCCCTGCCTTAAACCATGTAGTACACAGCTGCGTTGTACCTATGAAATATTTATTGATTAAAATTTTAAGAAAGAATATTCTAACCATATTACATTTATAATAATTTAGATATTATATTTTTTATTTGAACACATAAATCCAAATGTCCAATCTATTTCAACTAACGATCTCCCTGTTAACGGACCACTGAAACGAAGGTGGAATAGGGATCTTCTCCGACCACCATAAAAAACATTTTAATTTAACTTGTCATGCCTGTGTCATTTCATAAAAATATAAAAATCATATCATATTAAAAAAAATCATCCATCATAGTTTATAAATCATTATCATTGAAAAATATTGACACCACATTCTTTGCAAAATTTCACGCCGAAATCAGTCACTGGGATCGATTCTCATTCACGTCACATTCCCGCCATTCCTCATTCATTCCATCTCATGTACTAGTTGTGCTTTAAAAAATTGTACAGTTGTAAATAAAAATACAGTTGAAGCAAAAAAAAATTATATATTTTAATTATTTTAATAATTTTTGTTAAATGTTTTTGTTCATAATTGTTAATATAATATTCATTAGTTCTTTTTAAATAATCATTGTTTTAAATGTTTATTTATGAAGAAGAAAAACTTCTTTTTTTTTAATTCCTAATTTTGTGTACGTTGCAATCTGTTCAATTCAGAACAATAAGCAACCGCATGACCCAATGAGATGAGGATGATGTGTATGACGTGTAAATGAGGTGTAGTCTTGTACAGACCCAGGCCGACCATTCCTGAGAGAGTATTTTAATTGAACCCCAACCATCAAAGAACACCAGTAATCACTTTCTAGTATTCAAATCAGTATAAAAGTAACTATCTTTCAAAGGATTTGAACCAGAAACTGTCGTCTCCGAAAATCAGCTGTTAAACAGCTTATTTTGGTGACGACTTTACCACTAGACCAACCCGGTGGGTTAAGAAAAACTTTATATGGAGAATTAAAATCTAGAGCTCGAAGAGCAAACATTATAATTTTGTGTAAATAACCAAAGACCTGAATTAATGTTATAATATTTTTAAACTACATAATTAACGTAACTTATATTAAATAGTTGGATTTCATTAAACAAATATAAGTGTTAACTGATTTTACTTTATTTTTTTAATATATTATTTTCTATTATATTTTCAGATTGAAATATATTTACAACCATTCACTATTCATGCACTATTTGACGATAATAACCCGCCTATTGATTTTACACAGATTATAGTAACTTCGATAACTATAATTAATTATTTTTAAAAACCTTTAAAATTCATCACATAAAAATGAACTAAAAATCAAATGTAGTGTTAGAGTAAATAAATTATACGTACTAATTTTATAATCTAGTATAAAATCTATAATGATAACAATTATGATATGCATGAAATCGACTATAACAAAATTTGATAGTCGATGCAGAGTTTATGTACGTATGTAGCCTACACATAAAAAAACTAGTTTCAAAAGTGAATTTTAAAAGATGTTGCTAAAATTAGCAACTGGTACATGAATCATTGACTGACGTTTCTTAATAAGGTATAGAATAAAGTGCTTCATATCATGTAATTACCACTAGTTCATTTTTTGTGTAACGCTTATTAGAACCGAAATAAATTACTGTTATCAAAGAAGATAAAATATATAAAGAAGGAACATTTATCAAACAAAGAGGTATTTCAAAACAACAAGGCCTATAAATTATTTAACTTACCTTGCAAAAAATATTCATTTTTAATGTTCTACTACCTTTTTTTAAATATTGTTAAATTTAAACCGAAATATTAAAGTGCAAAACAATAGATACTTAATACTTCAGTGACCTAAAGGTAAAATTCTATTTATTTTAAAATATTTTATAAAAAATTGCATCTGTTCTTTTTATAAAATCATGAAAAATTACTTTTTTATCATTTAAACCCTCTTAGCAATCTTTTATAAATATACATATGATGGTACATTATCTTAATAATACGTAGTATGTTATTTTATAATTAGGTTTAGTTTTGCATCACAAATAAAAATTTGATTGGATTTGGCATTTTAATTTTATAAAACAAAATTTATTGTATATTTTTTATGAAATTATTTTTGTATTAAGTATCTTACTGTTTAAAAACTATTGCATATCACTGTATCACAATAATATTTTAATATAAATCAAAATTAATACATGACAATTACATTTATAAAACCTGAACTTGCAACATGATGTTATAGATTAATATTAATGTCAAGGACATCAATTTGAAAAATTATAAAACAAAATTTGTGTTTTTTTCAAGAGTCGTAGTAATAGAAGTAGAAAAAATTAATCAAGTTAAATTATTAACAGTTTATTATTAATTCTTACGTGGGAAAAGTCATATATGGACGAAACGAAAACACCTTGGCCTGAAGTTACGTCAATCGTTCCGGCTCTACGGCAATAAGTCTCAACTTTCTCTTGGAAATAAAGTTATCTTTTACATAGTAATACTCAAACCAGAGTGGGTTAGAGCTGTGGGGTACAGCTAGTTCATCAACTATGGAAATACTTCAGTGCTTTCAATCAAAATGTCTGAAACTGATCACTGCAGCCCCATGGTAGGTAACTAATGAAATATTGCACAACGATTAAACTTCCCTATCATAAAAGAAGAAATTAAAAAACGTAGTGAGAGGTATTTTAAAAATTTGTAAGAGATCAAAATCCGTTCGCAATTAACTTCCTCGACAACAGTGAAAATACTCAGAGACTGAAATTTCTTAAAACATTGAACTTACCCCTTCAATTTTCTTATCATTTAACTCGTTTAATCTCTTTTCTACTTCTACCACCAATCATGGTCATCTCATAATAAGCATCATTATAATCTCCTTCATTGTCATCGTAATCTTCAGCTTCAACTACTTCATGTTTCAAGATATTAATGCAAAGTTCAGAGTCAAGTCTAGTTTTATTTTTTCTTCAGAGTTAGGTCTTCTAAGAACGTTGATAACGCAGTTGGTAACGTGCTCGCCTCTCATCATGCGGTTCTGGGTTCGAATCCCACTTAGGCACGGCATATTTTCATACGTTACAAAAAATTATTTCATCCTCATTACACACAGTTACACTCCAACGTCGTCGCTAATGACCTTGATGTTGATGCGACGTTAAATAAATTTTTTTTTTTTTTTTTTTTTTTTTTTTTTTTTTTTTGTCATCCCTAATGCGTGTACGTTGCAATCTGTTCAATTCAGAACAATAAGCAACCCCATGACCCAATGAGATGAGGATGATGTGTATGACATGTAAATGAGGTGTAGTCTTGTACAGACTCAGGTCGACCATTCCTGAGAGAGTATGGTTAATTGAACCCCAACCATCAAAGTACACCGGTAGCAACTGTCTAGCATTCAAATCCGTATAAAAGTAACTACCTTTACTAGGATTTGAACCAGGAACCGTCGTCTCCGAAAATCAGCTGTTAAACAGCTGATTTTGGCGACGACTTTACCTCTAGACCAACCCGGTGGGTTAAATAAATTTAAAAAAAAAAAAAAAAAAAAAAAAAAAAATACTGTAGTGTTTTTAACACATAAACATTTCCACATTCCTATTTGCAACTTATAGGTTTTTTTCTCTATTTAGGAAATTCACAGTCTGTTGGAAACAATCAGTGAATGTGATAACACAAAATTTGGAAAATATAACATGATAAATAAACGTGAGTGGAGACATAGTCCAGTGACAGAACTGCGACGCGAATAGATAAGTGTAGCATTAAGTTTAAGTAAGTTTTAGCATAAGTGTAGCATTTAGAACACTGTAATGGATAGTCAATTACAGTACTAAGTTAATTGATGAGGTCCCGGCTCCATCGACGTTTTGGACGTCTTATTGGATTGTTTGGGAGAGTCTGCGTAGCCAGATTTGAGATCAATGGGTTATGGTGGTTCATGCGTTTCTTCCTAAATTTTGTACAGAGTTTTAATAAAACATCATTTATGTAGGGTACGTTTAGGTCTGAGTGTAGCGTTTTATTAATTACATAATAGTGGGCGTAAACTATCCTCTGTAAAAGCTTTGATTGGAAACGCTGAATTTTTGCTAATACCGATAGTTTTGCACAGCAGTAAAGCTGACTGGTATAGCTCCATATTGACCGAAGGTAGGAGCTGTAAATGGTTAATTTAGATGTATTTCGTAACTTGGATTTGCGTGAAAGAAGTCTGTACAACTGTTTGAACCTCTCCTGGAGTGCCTTTCTCGTTTTATCCATGTGTTTTATCAAATTTGTTTTAAAAAATATATTTGTAAATTACTTTAACCCACCGGGTTGGTCTAGAGGTAAAGTCGTCGCCAAAATCAGCTGTTTAACAGCTGATTTTTAACAGTTGGGGTTCAATTAACCATACTCTCTCAGGAAAGGTCGGCCTGGGTCTGTACAAGACTACACCTCATTTACACGTCATACACATCATCCTCATCTCATTGGGTCATGGGGTTGCTTATTGTTCTGAATTGAACAGATTGCCACGTACACACATTAGGGATTACAAAAAAAAAAAATACTATTGAAACTTTCACAGTAAATTATTATTAGATTAAATTAAAAATTGATAAATATTTTATGTCCCGTGATAAGATAATTTACTTGATTATTCAGACATGAGATATTTGGACATAAATTAAGGATAAAGATTTACGGTCGCACCTACTTAGTAAAACATTTCCCTCAATTTTTCTTACATAGATAACAAGTTACAGATTAAATGGCGGTAAGGAAACGGGAACTTGATTTTAATCAATCCATTGGAACACTAACTAACCGACCGAAGCATTTATGTCCCATTTAAAAATGTGCGTGGAAGTTGGGTCCCGCTACAGTTAAACTAATACCATCTCAACTGACCTGTCCTTTTAAGTTAGATGCGGTCAGTAACCCCAAAACCGGTTCAATTTTTGCTTATCGTAAAAATTTCAAAGAAAAATTATACTAATAATATTTAAATAAAAAATTATCAAATTTCTAGAATTTTTGTTTGAAAATGAACTTTAAATAATTATAATGCGTTAAAAATTTTAATAAGTTTTTCTTAAAATTATAGACATAAAATAACGTTTCTAAAAATATACCTTTATACAAGATGACTAATTCTTGACATATTTATTTTTAACTTAACTTGAATATAGAAACGACATAAGTTATTCTTTAACTCAACGCTTCTGTTTTATCTGGATGATTTTAAATGCAGAGTTCTAGAGGTTACGTGAACTTTCCGACGGTTGTACTTTCCGACGATTCTCAAGTAGAGGAATTTGACGCGTGTATTTTCCGAAGGTTATAATTAATAGTTCCAGGGTAAAGTATGTATTTATTCAATTGACAACACTGTAAACCCTTAATTAAGTTATTATTTTATTATATAAAATTTAGTTATTTCATTGTATAAAAAATTCTGTAGCATTAAAAATTCGCACAACACTTACTATGAACAAGTACACTCGGAAGAGACAGTTGAATCTTGTTTTTCATAGATTGATTTCAGCGGATACTAAAAACTTCATTAAAAATATCTAATTGTTTTTCTAGCAGAAACTGTTTAATTTAATTTAAAACTGTGAAATGAATGATCTTTCAAATAATTTGGTAGGTTGTTATAAATTTTGAAGGGGTCATAGTACGGTGCTTTTTCGTATCCGGTACTTCTATTTGGACAATTCTAAAACCATTTTTGTGCCTGGTCCTGTACGAATGGATATGTTTATTTTTCAAGAATAAATGCTCATTCTTCTTGAGAAATAGGCCTAATCCACTCTCATAAATGTAAATGCATGGGAACGTTAGAAATTTAGTTCCTTTACAAAAGGGTTTAACCTTTTATAGGTCTGTGGTAAGTATTTTACCACTGGCAAAAAGATCAATTTTTTTAAGAATAAGCTATGCATTAATTAAACCCTATTGGCATTTTATGGTTTTATAGATGTTCTCCGGTAAGTAGGCTATCCACATTTTGCAATTAGTGCGCAGCGACCATTTGCTTTATGAGTTACATGAATGTGGTAAGGGGATTCATTCCAGCGTACGAAACCGCGTTGTTTTGTTGTTTCTTTTGTACAACACCTAGAAAATTTGAGTTTTTACGGGAAAGCAAGAATTCATGCTAGTATAAAGTTGAGATAAGTTATTCTACACATTTTTCTGTTATATAGGACAAGTTGTTTTAATAAGCATTCTTACCACTAAACATTATGTGATTCCCATTTCAATAAACGTTCCTTGGTAAATATAGTTACCAGGGCTTAACATAAAAAAATCATGCTGTTCTGGTATACTAGAAATACGTTATACAAGGCCCTATAAAACAAAACTTAACATTTTACCCCATGCATATTTTTCCCCGCCCTATAAAGGGTTAAAACAATCTCGTCTTTTAGCTCCTCAGATGGCCCTAACAGTCCACTTCTGCTTTCTGAAGACAGCATCTGCTTTACCCAAATATCCTTAAGATGAAACGTTCTATTTTAAATGTGAGAATAAAAACATGTTACAAGACTAATAAAGACATACTGAAAGCTTTAACTATTTATTTACGTTGCCAAATGTACGATCAACTAGGGTATTTTTTATAAAATATTACGGGGCATGAAATCGTCGGAAAGTACACGGGTCAAATTCCTCTACCTGGAATTCATCGGAAAATACATCTTTTTAGGCTTCCGTCGGAAAGTACACGCCACCATTCTAGATCCCCTAATTTAACTATCTGTATTAAGAAAGACACAGCTGCTATTTTTTCACTTTTACTTCGACACTTATATTTACCATGCATATATTTATAAATTACTAAGTAGAATAAGGAATAAGCATTATGGTTAAAAAATCTGGTGTAAAAAACTCATTCAACTTTTTCTTCCCAATGTAGAAAATGAACAAGATAACATACGTTTAAGTGAGCAATGTAAAATGAAAAACATATTAATCTGATTTTAATCATGAGTGAATGACGCTTAATGGAAAATCAACCTCTGTTTGATTTAAAAATACGTAAAATTAAAAAAATATGAATGTATGGAAAATTAAGAAGGCCCCACTAGGTTTACTAGAAGACAGAAAATGTTCTACGACTTTCCATAGAAAGATTTGACTATTCGGCGTCATAAGAAAGTCCTATCGCACACAAAAATGCTCCTCATTAATGTTATTGCAAATATAAGATTTTATTCAGCAAGTAGGGGAGACCGAGGCTAGTAGGCGCAGGGGCAAGTAGGCGCACTCACGATAAATCTGTTGTTTAGATATTGTCAATCCTGGAACTTGGATCACTGTTTCCGGCAGTCACTGTGAGTATTTCATTGTGTTTTGTGCTGTTTATGAAAGCCTAACAACTTTCTACATTAATTTTTTTGTTTTTTACCACAGGCAAGTAAAATTTCGATTCTCTGTTATTAATTTTTCATACAAAAGTATGGTTGAATAACCCATTAATATTTGTATCATTAAATTCACGAGTTTGCGGTTTTACTGTGGCCAAGTTTAAGTAAATTGATTGCTTATTTTTTGAACTACGCCATCGTTTTTTCAAAACGATGAGTCGGGGCTAGTTGGCGCAACAGTCCCGGGGCAAGTTGCGCCAACTTGCCACAGGATAGGTGAAAGTTCTTTAGAAGCTGAAAAAATGCAAACAGGGATGAAATGTCTAGGAAGTCTCCAGCCAAAGATAAGAAACGTGTTAAAACTACAGGGAGGAAAGGAAAAGAACACCGTATCCAGTCAGACGAGGACGGCACACTAAGTTTGTATTGTCTTTCATCTTACAAAAAAAAGAAGCAAACCAGGAGAGCCTTAGATAAGGGGCACTTCATGTTGTATGTGGTTGTGGGTCCATGAAGCTGTGCAGGAGAGCCAAAAAGTTTCTTTAGGTGTGCTAATTGAGATTCATGTAACGACATTGAATAGTCCTATGTCATATAATCGTGGGTTCCTACAACGGTTTAACGTTTCCTAATGTTTATTACTGTATCCAAAAAAAAATTTTTGTTTTTTTTAAGTAGTTTTGTAGTTCGTTTGGTCAAAATGAGTAAACTTATTTAGACGTCTGATAACCATTAAAATATAGATTTTTAAAACAGTAGATTACTGGAAAAGTTAATTTTGTTTTCATTACCTGTTCTGGTATTCCAGTTTTATATTAGTTAATCAATAACATTCATTAAAACAATTCGTTTCAGATGTTGTTTTACTTTATTAGCAAAGGCCACACACCTATATAACTGTTTAATGAATGAATAATAACTTGCGCCAACTTAGCCCAGGTACTGCGCCAACTAACCCCGAAGTTGAGATAAGTTGGCGCATGGTTTTTAATTACTTTAAATGTTCATAACTCACAAAATATTTAAATTAAAAAAAATTAAAAAATTGAGACTTAAAGGCTAATATGTTAAGGTATGTCATCAGCATAAAACATAATCTCAAATACTTCATAAATAGCTACAAAAAATATATGTAAAAAGTGTGCCAACTAGCCCCGGTCTCCCCCTACGGCGAGTTTTTTTCTACGCCAGTGAGTACAATACTCTGCGTTTTTATTATCATAACCGCTAGACATATTTTTTAACAATCAATTATCAACAAAGTATTCAGTTTATTTAGAACCGAATCGTCATCACATAGACTTTATGTACGAAAATACGCCACGAGACCACCTGCTTGGTTCCCTGTAATACCGTCACGACGAAGTTTCGATGAAAACACGTCGTGCTGGTGAGAGAAAGGCCTAATTGTTTTAACGATGTAGGCTAAGCAAAACCGAATCATTCTGAATAGATCAGAAGACAAAACATGACAGTTGTTTTTAAAAATTTTAAACGCAAGTTTAATTGATTGTTTGCAGCCGATTTTATTGAATATGATGTCAGCATTTCATCACTTCTATTTGAGAATGCTATTTTCAATTACCCAGTAACACAATGACTATTCACAAATTTTATACTAGATCTGTTCAGTGAATGACTATCAAAGTTGTCTTATTTTTTTATTGTTATATCGTTTTATTGTTAAAGAACAATAAAACGATATTGTAATATATGGATAGATTCTTCCCGAGCAAAACTGGTGGGTTATTATTGTTAATAGAAGTTGGGAACTAAACGAATAAACGCCGAAGGCGTTTGAATATTATAAGGTTCAGAAGGCAACAAGGTCTTTCTGCTTAGCTATACGCACTGATCTCATTCGAGCCAATTTGCACACAGATTAGCTGGTTTGAAAATACTTTTAACCGCACCCCAACCATGAAATATTTTACTAACAATTTAAAAAATTAACTTTTATGATTCATAAAATTATTATGAATATTTTTCTCAGAATTCATATCAAAATCATCTAGATCTTGCTATTTCTTTTTTTTATTATACTGAAAATTGGTTCGTAAAGTTAGGTCAAACCGAAAATAATTTACTTTTAAGTGTGAAAGGAATTACAAATATTTCTATGAAAACTAGTTTCAAAACTTCAAAATATTCATTGAAACTTTAACAAATTGTTTTATCAATTTGTCATCCACAAATAAAAACTTTATTCTTACTTTCGTTAACTAACCTGTTGTAATTTCTGAAAAAAAGAATTAATTTCAAAAAAGGAGTACATACATCTTGTTTATTTTGTTATGTTTCAGATTAAATTGGAGTAGATTTCATGCAGCCATTGTCAAGAATCTGACCATAGTAAGACGTTTGTAATGTTAATTTAGTTATATTGTGGACAATACGAACTGGCACAACTCTTGTTCTACGTGTACACACAGTTCCGCATAAAGTATATCCACAACCTATTCTTTCAACAAGGTCTACAAATTTTAATGTACGCAAATGCCTACAACCTTATTTCAATGTACAAGCATACAAATAATTATTTAATGTTAAAATATGTGTTTAATTTCTACCAGTAATAATTTTAATTAGCCTATAAATTACAAGAACTAAACTGCAAAAACTCACTAAACTATACTCTACAGACGCACGCAACTAACTAAAAAAAAAATATCTTATAATGAACGGAAAATCATATACATAAAAATAAATTAGCCACATCATTATGTCTGACAGATTATTAATAACAGCAGTGAAGACAAAGCGTAGTGACCGTGCGTAAGTCGCACATTAAAGTAAGGATTGTATACTTTTGTGACTGTACCGTCGTTGCATGGCGAGGAGCGAAGAGTGAAATAGATAAACAACGAAGCTGCTTGTGCCAATTCAAATTGTCCAAGGTATACTAATCTTTCACTATAAAAATTGTGCTCTTTTGAAACCAAAACAACAGCATTGGTTGATAAATTTTAAAAGATGTATTTAAGTATGAAAGGAAATTATTCTCTAAAATATTTAAATGAAAACTAGTTTCAAAAGTTCAAAATATACATTGAAACTTAAAAAATTTTTCTTCCACAAATAAAAACTTATTCTTACTTTCGTTAACTAATCTGTTGCAATTTCTGAAAAAAGTTTTTTTAATTGCAGAAAATAGAGTATACTTACATATTATTTACTTTGTTTTTTATGTTTCACATTAAATTGGCGTAGATTTTATGCAGCAATTGTCAAGAATCTGACCATAGTAAGACAATATTGTAATGTTGATTTAGTTACCAATCTTTCGCTATAAAAACTCTGCTGTTTGGAAACCAAAACGACAGCTTTGGATGTTAAACAGGAAATTACAGATTAAACAACAGTGCGCTCAACGAAATAATTATGAAATGTAGTTGTAATATGGAAAGTGATGCTGAAACCTGGTAAAATGACGTCACAAATGATTTGATTTTACTTAATTTTTTTTCTAACCCTGATGTGTGTACGTTACAATCTGTTCAATTCAGAACAATTAGAAACCCCGTTACCCAAGGAGATGAGGATGATGTTGTATGACGTGTGAATGAGGTGTAGTTTTGAACAAACCCAAGCACCCAATTGAACCACAGCCATCAAAGTACACCGGTAACCACTGTCTAGTATTAAAATCCGCATAAAAGCCACTACCTCTACTTGGATTTGAACCAAGAACCTTTACCTCTAGACCAACCCGGTGAATTGATTTTATTTTGATAGTTATTAGAAGATGAAGGGTGTTAGTAACTGGCAAATAGGTTTGTGGTAAAAGCCAAGGCCAACGAACAGCTATAGAGCTACAAGATGTTATATTATTCGTTACCAGGAAAAATTGCAATGTTTTATCAATTTTACTATACCTATATTAGAAAAATAACACCTTGGGTGGTATTTTTTTACAATTAAGATTTTTTTAAAAAGTTAGTACTTGATCCTCTTAAACTTTGCAAGTATTTGTAATTCCCACAGTAATTTTAAAACCACATTAAAATAAAAGTAAATATTATATTTTATTAAATTAAAATTGCATGCTCTAAATCTGATAATTTATACAAAAAGAATTGCTTCATTCTACCGTAATTCATACCTTGATCATGATTTAATATCAATTTACATTCCAAGAGATTAATTTCAGAAGATGCTTAATCAATTTACACTAATAATGCAAACAATTTAACAATGTATTAATATATTTTTCCAATTTTAAAATATAATATCTCTTGGGTGGTAATGTTAAATAGAAAGAACCGAATGTTAGCGTTTAAAATTATATTTACAAACTTAGTTTTTTTTAGTAATAAGATTAACTTATGAATCACGAATTATTTGATCCAGACTTAGCAACGGTAAAACAATAAAATATTCACGGATAAAAATCAATTAAAAATATTAAATCCATTATAAGTAAACTCTTATTTTCGTTTTTTTAGTTTAGTTTATTTAGATTTGCATCAACTGCTTGGTTATTAGCGACTACTGTGGGTTATGTATCCAGAACAGTGGGATTTGTCTTGTAAAAATTTTCAGATGCTAGTCGGGAATCGATACCGGCACCTCCACGTTGTAGGCTAGCGCGCTAACCACTATGCTACGAAGGCGACCAAAAACTTTTTCTATTTTTATTTTTTTAGTTTATTTAAAGTCGCATCAACAGCTCAATTATTAGTGACTACGATGGGTTACGTAACACTGGGAATCGAACCCGGTTCGATTTAGCACTCTACGTACGCTACGAAGGCGGCTTCTTTCTTTATTATTTTGTGTTTAACTCATCAGTCAAAAGGCTGGGTTGAACCTATAGAGACTTTACTAAGTAATACTAGGAGTGAGGTGGTTTGCAATTACCTTCCTCACTGAGAGGAAAAGTATGCTTATCAGCATGCCAAGCCCTCTGAAGAACATCTGCTTTACATTCTGCAAATGACACCTTTATTTTCACATGGTCTGCCTGTATAATGATATTCATTACTCTCAGAGGAGATAACTCTAACTAGAATTTTTTACACCTCTACCTCTTCTATTTTTAAAAGCTTCAGTCATATAATTGGCTGACCATGTGATAAGAAACAGTACTATTGATTTTAGCCCTGGATCTAGCAGATCGAGGGCAAATAATTTATTTCTCCATCTTTCTGTTATGGGCACTTTATTATTTTATCAGAATGCAAATTTTAAGAATTCAGAACTTATGTTAAAAAATTTTTGCATTATTATTTCCTCTCCAGTGATGTAGGGTTTAAATTTTATATGACTAGATTCAGTTATTAAAAACGATTATTCTTGATTAGTCTTGAAACGAGTTATTCTTGATTCAATTAGTTAAATGAAAAGCTATAGAAATGCTACTTGTTACTTTTGGATAATGAAGAATTCGAAAGAATGGCTACAACTAATTTTAGGATAAATAAAATATCCAGATTAAGTAGCAGATTTTTGATATAATTTTTTTCTTAAAATAATCTTTTATATATTTTTCCTTATCTATCTTCAATCGTATTTATTTATCTAATTTATTTCATTTAATTGATTACTTCTTGATTTACTTCCTTCAGTGATTATTCTATTGCATATCTGGTTACACCAATCCCTGTTGAAGATTCCCTCTTTTTTAAATTAATATTTTTTAACCATCATTGAATAACCAATTTTAAGTGTTAAAAGATGAAGTTATGATAGTTCTAAATTTCGTTATTTTTTAATCTAACTATAGGTTAAATGTAAAAAAATACGTTACTGAAAGAATTGCTAATTAAATATCACCACCTCCTCTTTTCCATTTACTTTTAAATTATTCTCTATTTCAGATTTCATTCATGTATTATTTTATATATTTTTTAAATTTTGTCAGTAGAATTCACAAATATTGTAAATAAATAAAATGTGAATATGATGTGAGTAAAATAATGGTAAGTAAAGGCCAAGCCAATTGCTGTGAGCGCTGGACTACGCATGCGCTTACATAACTTCGACCCCGCATATCCCTCCGACCTGCAGTAAGATGTACAGTTAGCGTGTTGTTGACAATTGACAACATCCATTGTATTTTGTAGACATTCTGTTCCATTGTTGATAATATACGCTGCAGTATTGCAGTACATACAAGACTATAACTACTAATGTAGACGCACGTTTTGCCCAGCGCTCTCCTTACGAAAATCTGGCTATACCGTTTCAAACATAGTCTAAAAAGATATTGAGTAATATTCGTAATATCTTCGATTGAAAACTTTGGATTCGAGCAATCACTGGTAGTTTAACTCATATAGCACATCAATAAATTCGATCGGCATATATCCACATTGGTCTTAGAAGCAGCTCGTAAACTGTTAGTTTTTGTCTAGTTGGAAGTTATTTTACAATTATATAGTTTTTCTTTCTGCGTATTTGAAGTCGCATAGTCATAAGTTATTGCTGTGAATTAGGAACTGCCAATTTTTTTTTCAAGGGTTTGCTATGGTTATCTCATACCTTCCAACGTCAATGTCTTTTTCCTTTTGTATTGTTTGAGATGAGTCTAACTCTCGTAAGATTTGCGCAGAATTGCACCACAACCCCCTTCAGAGGGATCCAATTCAACTACCCAGTCTGGTCAGATCCTATCTTGTTATAAATGTTGATCCATGGGAGTAATTCTATTGTGTTTTCTGCCACCGATACCTGGTAGGCATTTCCCAATTTGTCATTCGGGAGCGCGATCTATGATTTACAGACATCCGGATAGGCAGTAAGATTTAACTTGTAAAATTTTCAGACCCTATCCCGAAATCAAACCTGGGATATTCTGCTTTACAGCTTAGTAAGCTTACCATTAAGCTACAGACGTGTCCATTGCACAATCGTAATTTAAATTTCATTTTAATACTAATTTATATGTAATTATCATTTTAATAATTCTTGAATTATTTTGATATTAGGCCTACCAAATTTTTTTTTTTTCAATATATTAATGTGTATAAATGATAGTTCAAATATATTTAAACTTAAAAGGAATTATCTCACCATACTTAATGATATTCAAAATTTGATTTGTTGATTTTATAAAGTTAATTAATCAATGTTTAGTTTAGTAATTAAACATTTCTCTGCAATGTCTTCTAAATATCCCCAAACAGTAGTTTGAAATATTGTAAATCTATCCATGCAACTAATTAAGTTAATTATCTGCATAAAAGATTGGATAGAGTTTTATTTGTCCAAACCATGAGCACCTCGGCAGACAACACTACATTAAAGCTTTATTGAAATATTGATACTATTTAAATTTGACTATGAAATACGGATCCCTATTTCTACTATTCTGCTTCCAAATTGAAATTCCTAATCATCCGGTTTGGTGGTTTTGCTACTCATAGAATATAATATAAAGTTTCGAGTTAAAGAAAGAAATAAACTATATCAAAGCAGCTGTCTTAAAAATAAGATTTATTTTCATATGTTTTGTTGGTATTAGATTTATGAATTCTAAATTTTTATGATCTTGATAACCCCATTGATAATGATAAGCCCTTTGGTATAGTGGTCAGCGCAACTGGCTTCTATACCGGAGTCCCGGGTTTGATTCCCTGGTCTGGTCTGGCATTTATTCACCCGTATTATATAACTCTCATATTATTACCTAAGCACTATCTAAGGCTTATATAAGAATCATCACTCAAAAAACCTTATGGATCTATCTTGATTAGGTAAGTTTAATAATCAAAAATTAAATACACAACTAAATTTATTTATTGATTTAAGTACTTGCCGGCCGCATTGGCGTAGTTGGTAACGTGCTCGCCTCTCATCATGCGGTCTTGGGTTCGAATCCCATTCAGGCACGGCATATTTTCATACGTTACAAAAAAATCATTTCATCCTTCACCGTCTGCATTAGCAGTAATTGCAGAACTTTAAACAAAAAAAGTACTTAGGTTTCTTCTTTATCCATTTTATTTTGAGTCCGATTGATAAATTTACAAAATTTATCTGTGTTGTTCTTATAATATCGGATGATTTCAAAAATTTATGTACCTTAAACTTGCAGTTAAATGTTAAAAGGATATCCATTGGAAAAATTCTTCTTTAAGTCAGAATGTTATAACCGCAGTTAATATCAAATCTTAGATAGGGCCGTAGTTCGACTAAAATTCCATAAATAAATGTATGACTTCTTGATATTATATTTAATATTCTACATTACATTTTTTTGAATTCTTTGATAAAAATTTAACATTGTTAAATTATTACCAGTGCAGAAACTTTTAAAAAAAAGTTTGATAATTTGAGAAAGGATGTCAAAATTTATGGGGCCTTTGTTTATTTATCGTATCTATTATATAAAATATTTTATGTAGAAAATTTATTAATAAACTATTTTTTAAAAGGAACTTTATTTATTGAATCTAAAAAATAATAATAAATGGAAAACTTTCTTAGAAAATGAATCGATAACTAAGTGTATATTTATTATACGTTTAACCGTAGTAGTAACTTACTTTATCTGTGCTTATTTCAAGCACATGTGCTGTGGATCTCATTAGTGGATTTACCCTGAATGTTTGTTACAACCACAACAACACCTAACATTCCTTCTTCTTGTTGTCGTGGTCGTATTTTATTAGGATTTCTTTTTTAATTTTTTTGTGCGGATTACATTCCTGCAAGTCTGGAATAAATACGGGAAAACCAAATTGAGTCAGCATACAACGAATAAGGTTAAAGTACTGAGTTGTTTATCAACTAAGATCAAATTAAAAAGATAACTTTTAAATTCGAGATGAAAATGGCAACTACATTTTTGGATTAATATCTTTACTGAGTAATGTTTTAATTAGTTGTTTTTAATGAGTAATTTAAATAACAAGTCAATAATATAAACCATAATCCTAGTATTATATTTTATTTTTAAAGTAGTTATATCTGTATAAAAGTATATGTAAATTCCCTATTATATTAGGATTAAAACATTTATTTCAAGTTTTGATAATATGTAGTTACTTTTATGAATGATAAAAACTAGAATTGATATTTTTAACTTTATAATAAAGAAAACCCTGTTTGTAAGTAGAATTCGCTCTTCTCCTTCTCATCTTCCTTTTCCTCATTTTCCTCCGCTCCTCCTCCTTTTCTTTCTCCTCCTTTTCCCCTTTCTCCTTCCTTTTTTCATTTTCCTTCTCCTCCCCCTCTTCATCTATTTTTTTCTTACACCTCTTCTGGCCGGCCGCATTGGCGTAGTTGGTAACGTGCTCGCCTCTCATCATGTGGTCTTGGGTTCGAATCCCATTTAGGCACGACATATTTTCATACGTTACAAAAAATAATTTCATCCTTTACCGTCTGCATTAGCAGTAATTGCAGAAAAGTTGGACGTTAAACCAAAATTTTAGCTTTATAATAAAGAAAATCCTGTTTGTAAGTAGAATTCACTCTTCTTCTTCTCATCTTCCTATTTTCCTCCTGCTCCTCTTCCTTTTCTTTCTCCTCCTTTTTTCCTTTCTCCTTCTTCTCTTTTTATTTTCCTTCTCCTCCCCCTGTTATTCTATTTTTTCTTACCCCTCTTCTGGCCGGCCGCATTGGCGTATTTGGTAACATGCTCGCCTCTCATCATGCGGTCTTGGGTTCAAATCCCATTCAGGCACGGCATATTTATACAAAAAAAAACATACGTTACAAAAAAAGTATTTCATCCTTCACCGTCTGCATTAGCAGTAATTGCAAAACAGTCGGAGGTTAAACCAAAAAAAAAATACCCCTCTTCTACTCTTTTTCCTTCTCCTTCTCATTACCCCTTTTCCTCCTCCTTTGTCTTAATTTTCTTACTATTTCTCTTCCTTCTTTATCTTTATCATCAGCCTATCATAATCGATTGTTGAATATAAGCCTTCTTTTATTTGTTTCCAAAATACTCTAAATAGCGGTCTTCCTATCCAATTAAATCCTGCCACCAGTTTCTAGCCATCTTTCCATAGAGCTCTTGGACGACCTCTACCTGTCTTTTCCAACCACGGACTCCACTGCTGAATATCCTTTTTCCATCAATCGTCTTTCTGCATCACTACGTGTCCTGCCCATCGCTATTTTAGTGGTATCACGTGCTAAATTATTAATTTAGTTGGCAGCGAACATCATCATATCATATTTGGTCTTTCAATGTAATACTAAGTATCAGCCTCTCCATGGATCTTTGTGTCTCGGCCATTCTTTCCATCAGGCCTCTTGCAAAATACCATGTTTGTGCAGATTATTAGAATACAAAAATTACACTCGGATTAAAAACAGAACTTGGTTATTTTAATGTGATTTTTAGAATTTTACTTTGCCTGCCGAAAGCACATCATGTCAATCTTGTGCACCTACCTATTTCACCATTTTGGCTCGTTTTCACGCATTTAATGACTTTCAGACTCACTGAGAATAAAATTTAAATTAATTATTTATAATTCTTACTATCAAAATTTAATAAAGATTTATTTCAAAGTTCACTAAATATTTTTATATCAACAGTTTGTGAAATTTATCGTCTGGTTGACCATTAATCACAACTATGTTTTTTGGATTGTATACATATTCTTTAAAATGATAGAAATCATCCAAAACCTTGCCGAGAATGAAAAACAGGATTTTTGACTTAGTAGTAGAGATAAGCTCGTTTCTATTAGAGTTCTTGTCACAAAGTATTTCCCACTACATTTTAGATCCAGGCTTTCAATCCAATTTCTTAAGACTTGCTTCGGGTGTTCATTTTTATGTAAGCAATCAACCCCCCCCATGAAATTTTAAAACTTCTGATTGTAAAAAAACCACCACTTAAGGACAGTCCTTTTACAGCAAATTTTGCGGTCGGCTAGATAACCATCTCAACCAACTGGCACGTGACCTATATAGAAGGATTACTGTACAACGAATAAAGAAAAAATGGAACAGGGCCTAGATGTTCTGATCAATAACAAGGAAGTTTTAAAAGAAAGAAAATTTATTAAAACAAAAAATTGCTTGGAAAAGACTAAAAGTAGTAATGAAAAAGTGAAAATATTATACGAGACAAAATCATTGGTGGCAATTTTTAAAATTGCCATCTACCATTTTGTTTTGTCCGTCCGTCCGTCACACCCAAGTATCAGAAACTACATGAGATAGCAACAAACGGTTTTCGGATTCGTAATCTACACAATTGGCCATAAATTGGGTTAGAAGTTCCGGTTTTGACCAGAAAAGGACTAAAACTGGAAGTCAATAAATAAAGGTCAGAACTACAAGAGATAGCAACAAACGGTTTTCGGATTCATAATTTACTCAATTGGCTCTAAATTGGGTTAAAAGTTCCGGTTTTGACCAGAAGTGATCCAAAACTAGAAGTCAATAAATCAAAGTAAGAATCTACAAGATATAGCAACAAACGATTATCGGATTCATAGTCTACTCAAAAAGTTTGTGGGCCTAAATTGGATTTGAAGTTGCAGTTTCGAACGGAAATGACCCAAATCCAGAAGTCAAGAAATCAAAGTCGGAATTTGAAAACAAAAATAGTGTTATTCCCTCTTAGAGAAGATACAGAAATCTTTAATGATTTTTCCCATTGGTCAAAGGCAAACTTTTTAAAAACTTCCAACCATGATGTACGTCAACTCATTAAAGGGATTTTTTTTAACTTGGTTTTAATTAGGCTGAAATTATAAAAGACGAAATACAATAGAGTACGAATTAGAAAAATAATTTTTGAAACACATTTTTCCGTTGACAGACCAAAAAAGTAAGATACATCTGTTAGAAATTTTTATTTCTTTGAATTAATTTTAAATACTAATTATAATTTTTGAACTTATTGTTATTAATATTGAACCTTGAAAGATTGTATTCGTCAATGTCAATCTAAGAAGGAAAACCAAGAAATCTGTGTGGCATTGACCTACCGGTCAAGTAACTCAAATTCATTTTGTACAATACAGTAAATCAAGTAAACAAGTACACATCATTATATCATTTATATGTCAACAAACAACAATACTTCTTTGATAAAATAAAACAAATACAAGTAAAGATTACAATTCTTAGAACAAAGTACATCGAGGTAAAAATAAACACCACAATAACAACAGCATTGACGTCGTCAACAAGATTGTCATTGGGGGTTGGTGAAACCGCTTTAGTCAGCAAAGAGGATAAACTTCACATTCTTTAGAGGAGTCTCAAAGACAACGACGAAGAAGAAGCGAGGTTAAAGATCTCCCGGACCAGTAGAACAAGTTAAATGTTGGTAAAGAAAAGAAGCGAAGAAAGATTTTATTCATTTTAACCACCTCGCAAAGAATTAAAGATCAAAGACCATCATCCTTCGGGTATGTTTTAAATAATGCAGAAACGGATAACCACAAAAAGCTTAAGTGAAATGTAGAATATCTATTTAAATAGATACCGAAAAGATTATTATAAAAAACATATTTAATTGGATCAAATAATTCTGTCAACAGAATTATTATTAATAAAACTATTGGTCCGTTAAAGTATTATATCTGAAAAAGAATCTTCAAAGATCCTATTAAAAATTTGTGTAAAATGTAATATCTAATATACTTCAACATACATTAACAAAAAAAGGTTTAAAATATTTTGCAAAACTGTCATTTTATCTTTGTTCAATATCAGGGTTTCATAAATTCATTAAACCTATAATTTAGCTCTTAAAAATCATAATTAAAAATTAGGTATTAATTTATTTTTCTTAGATCCGCCCTCCATTGTCTCAAGTGAGACCATATTTATCCTCACCTCTTACGTATTACTATTACCATACCGTACTTAGCTCCTCTTCATTCTTAATTTTCTATTCAGCCTTATTGCACGCCGCACAATTATACATTGTAAATTTCTATAATGTGTATATAAATATATTAACAAATCTGCGACTTGTAGTATGTTCTTCAAAATACGAGAACAATAAGTAATTTTGCTAATAACAAGAACTCAAATTAATAGAATCAGAAGTTCACTGAATCTGATTCAACTGATAAAAATTGTGAACAATTTACACTGAAATTTTAAATAACACTTAATTTTAAATAAAAACACTCTCTACCATGTTCTCCGTTCATACCTAGAGGAAAGATTTTTCGTCGTTCGTCAAAGGGATGATTACTCCGAATACAGACAGATCTTAGCTGGAGTGCCACAGGGGTCTATCCTCTCTCCGTTATTGTACAATATCTACACATCTAATCTGCCGGAGACTGACGTGACTACCATTGTTACATATGCTGGCGACACTCTTCTTTTTTCATCCTCCGATAATCCACAAATCACAAGTGCTAATTTACAATATCATCTGTATATTCTACAAGACTGATTGGAAAATTGAAGAATACAAATTAATCCAACCAAATTTATTCATGTTTCTTTTACTCTTCGAAAAGAAATATGCCCTAATGTCTTTCTTAATAACGTTTCCATACCTCAGACGTGTGAAATTCGATACTTAGGGCTTATCTTGGACAAAAGACTTACGTGGCAGTCGCACATAAAAAAGAAAAGACCAATTAAATACAAAATTACAACACACCGATTTCTTCTAGAACGATTTCTAGGATTCTAAGCCTGGGGTCCTGGATTCGATTCTTCGTCAGGTCTGGTATTTTTTCATCATTCATTGTCATCTATAATCATTTATCGTATGCATTTGTAGTAATATGCAAAATATTCGGACGTGAAACAAACCAAAATAATTCTTACGAGAAGAGTAGAAATGTTTTCAGCAGTTTTTCAATATATTTGTACAATTAAACTAAAAAACACGATTACTATTTTCAAAGTTCTTAGAATAAATAATATCTCTTAATTATAAGAATAAAAAAAATTAAGAGGAGACTGTACTTTGTATCACGCCAATGTTAAATTTGCTATTTTTAGGAACATTTTTCATAGGATTGGTAAAAGATAGATAAATGAAACTTTTCACACTTTTAGCTGTCGGATCTCTCTAGCTACTCACAGTTTTTCAATTTAATCTGTAAGCTCATAAAATTAAAAACAAATTAACGAATAACATAATATATTTACAAATTTCTTTATACGTTTTTTGGATATTAGTAGTTGTTGGAGCATCTGAGGAAGTCATTAAAATGTCGGTATTTGTGCATGTACAAGATGAATAACTGGTAAAAAATTCAGCCAGCTAGGTTTAATGGGTTCCGAGAAAAATGTACCTAAATTTTAAAATCTAAATTTACGCGAGCGACCAAAAAACAAAAAGGAACAAATCAAAAAGAAAATGTACACAAACAAGTAAATTTCCCATCTACAGTTGGTTAGAAAGCTGTACCGACAGCTGAGAATATCAAAAACAGTAATGCAGAAATTAAAAAAAAACTAAAATTCCCTTTGCTCTTAAACGATTGGTATAAAATTACAAAAAATATTGGTTCTTGGTGAAATGATCATTTTTCTCAATATGCCTGCTAAACACTTAATTTTTTCATTAAAATAATTTTTTTGACGTAATTTTATGTTTTTCTAGAACCTAGATATAGGCTAAGTCTGAACTATTGAAAAACATAAAAAACCGAAAATTGAAATTTTCAGTGAAAACCATCATACAGTCTCACCTTAGACCTTTTATAAAAAGTAATTTAAAATAATCAATGAAATTTATATTTATTTATAGTCTAAAACACACATTAACTGGTCTCATTAAAATATTAATAAAAACCATTAATATTTAGATATATCATACGCAAAATAAAACCAAGTTATTAATATATTAAACTTATATATCTACAGCAGATTACTAAAATGTAACCTGAAAAAGATGCTTCGAACGAACTTATCAATAAATAAAAGTTTCAAATACACCGACCGCACAATTCTTAAGTTTATAAATCAACATAATGGGTTTTCAATAAAATATATATTGTGAATAAATTAAGATAAATAAATACGTCAAATACATATTTTAAAAATAAAAACCCTATTGAATATTTTTGCACATTTAAATTCATTTGATATTACTGCAAAAAAATTACTTTTTTTAATCCATTATTTTTAAAAGTAAAATGATTGATTTAATATTATTATAAATTTATAACTATAAATTTTACAAAAAGTTTGCAAAGTATATAAAAATGTATGGAATTTGGAAAATATAATAGCTTTCTAAATTTTGCTTCTGGTGAAATAGTTTTTCTTTTATATTATAATGTTTTGGGGCACAAAGAAGTTAGATATTTTATAAGATTTATTGGTAATATTTAAAAAAATTTTAATATTAGATAATTTAACCTCTTTGTTATTCGGCATTTGGGGATAGTAATTTAACCCATAGGGTTAGATCTGTAATGGGGTAATATGTAATTTATTATTTTTTGTTTTTTATACAGAACTATCTACCACGATATTTTAAGAATCTTTGACATTTAAAAATTTTTTTTAAATTAGGAAATTCCGAAGCAGTCATTAACATGATTTTTTGGAGTTCATATCATTAAATTTTTAAAATCATAAAAGTGTTTTTATTTATCTCTATTCACAAACATTATAAACTGGTTGTTAAGTCAATACAACCAGCAATATTTTTACTTTCTCTTGCCTGTATGAATATATTATAGGAAGGAAAGTATTGTTTTCATGTCGATTTTTCAAAATAGAGTTTTCACCAAATTTACACGTTTTCAGACCCGTTGAACCCAAAAAACATGTTTTTAGCCTGTGTGTGTGTGTGGAAGAATATCTCAAGAATGGAACCTCCTCCGAACGTGAAACTTGAAACTTAAGTTACATACTACTACCGGACCTGACACAAACATTTTCATCAAAATCGGTCAACCGGAAGTAGTAGTTTATTCGTGTAATTTTTCACTTTTTTGCGATTTTTTCAAAAACTGGTCCTACGATTTTTTTTAATATCACCTAGTTCACTAAATTTTTATGCTCTACAAGATAGAATAGGCGCCATGTGTGCTGAAATTCTTGATGAGGCTGTTTTATGTTAAAAATTTGGTTTTTAAGATTGCGGCTTTAATATGCATTTTTTTTCTCTTTAATTTTTTATTTACAACTGTAAAATGATACAACAAGCAAATGTGATGATTATCGTGATTATGTAAATGACATGATAGGCATGAGAGGGGTAGGGCCCCCATTGGTGCCTCCCCAAGAATGAAATTTGTATATCAAATTAGCAGGTCTCTACTCCAGCGTCTTTTAAGGCGTCTAGGGGGATTATCAGGCAAATGGACGGAGGAAAGTGAATGCACCAGGGGGTTCTCGTGTTCGTGTGACTTGTCGTGAAAGCGTTTGTATAGGTATTCAATGGAATTTTGTACAAGTGGTGTTTTCAAATCTGTATGTAAGGTTTTGTTGCTAACGTAAAGAGGTGCTTTTGCTATAAGGCGTAATGTTTTTGACTGGAATGCTTGAATTCGTTGCAAGTTAGAGGGTTTGGTTGAACCGTAGATTTGGGATCCGTAGGTCCAAATAGGTTTCAAAAGAGAACAATATATGCGTAATTTTTGTGCCATTGGTAATTTTGATCGTTTGTGAAGCAGGGAATATAGAAGTTTAAGTCGGGAATTCAGTAATAAACGTTGCCGTTTGATATGTGTGCTCCAAGTTAGTCGTTTATCAAAAGTCAGACCGAGATACTTGACCGTATCTGTTTTTGTGAGAGGTTCAATATGCATTTTAGCGCAAAAGTTTATATAATAAAAGTTGTATAGAATTTAAAATCCTACAACTTTGAATTCTAACATTTTTTTGTATAACGCTTAGTTTAGGGGTAATTAGTGATTTACTGTTTTTTTTTCTCTCAAAAACGTAAAAAACATCAATTTTTTTAAGATTTCAGTCTTGTATGCATTTTACGACAAAAGTGTATAAACAAATTTATAGGAAATTAAAAGATCTACAAATTTTATTTCGACTATTTTTCTCTACAAAGCCTAGCTTAGCGTGAACGAGTGATTTTCCGTATTTTTAAGCCAAACTGAGGTTGATTTTCATTTTGCGTCTTTCACTCATGATTAAAATTAGGTTATGTTTATTGAGGTTAGGTTTTTGTTTATTTCTAATGTTTTATTACTAATGTTAGGTTATATTGGTCATTATTTGCATTGGAAAGAGAAAGTTGTGAGTGTTTCACACCAGATTTTTATAAATACGAGTATAAGTGTATAATTTCCTGTTTTTGTCTTGATTGAGAAAATAACCCAGTAGCAAGTCATTATGGTTGTTTTGTTACAATTACCTCTTCCAGTATCTCTTTTTAGTTTTCTTTGGCGATTTTATAGTGGAGATTGTTGTAATAATGTTCTCATATATGCATTTGTGTGTTCTTGATTAAAAATTGAATGTATAATTTTTTTTAAATTGTGCATATTGTGTCAATGCGAGAGGTCTCGATGTATGACAAAATTTTGTACGTAGTAGTGATTACATGTGAATTGAAGAAAAAATTCGTTTTGAAAACCGTTTATCCAATAGTAACTTCTTTTTCTTTAAGATTCCTTTTGAGGCATCCTTAAGACTTTGAAATCCTTCCATCGCCAACATCCTTAACTCTCTCAAATCCTTACCCCTCTTCCGTTTCAACCATCTCACGTATTCCTCGCACCAATCCTGGGTCTTCCTCGCCTTCTCCTTTCTTCTTAGTTTCACTGATACCCAGGATAGCAATTTTGTATTTTTCCATCTCCTTCACTGCCTCCACCTCTCTTCCAGTCAATGAGCTTATATTCCATGTTCCAAAAATCAAGTTATTTTTTCGTTTCAATCCTTTTACCGGTATTCCTGTCATACTTTCCTTTAAGTTCTCCGAACCCTACGACAAAGCTACCTAGGGGAGGAGCTGTTTCTTTTCAGCCATCTATACCGACTAGATTTGTAAATATTTCAAACTTTCTTTCACACAGCATATACAATAACATAAATTTTGAAAAAATAAATATTTTACATCTTCCTTATTAGCGACTACTTCGGGTTAAGTAACGATAAATGTGAACGTATTTTAATTTTCCTAAAATAAAAATTTTAATTAAGAACAAAAACGTTCAAAAATAGTTGTGAATAATACCGGCAAGGAGAGAGTATCTCACTTTTGTTATTTAGTGTGTGACATGGGATTTGATTCTGATTTGGACATAGAGCAGAAATTGATCAAATTCCAGAGGATATGGAGGACTATACGCAGAACTTAAGGAAATAAAACGAGAAGGGTCACAAAACTTAAGTTCTAAAAAGTTATGCCACCTCGAATTCTTCTGTACGGAAGTGAGGCATGGACAACCACAAAAACCTAAAAGCGGAGAATCCAGACGACAGATATGAGATTTCTGCGAAGGACTGAGGGGTGTACACGCTTGGACAGAACAAGGCACGAGGAAATAAGGTTAGAATTAGGTATTTACACCTTGAACGAAAAGATAAAGGATTATAGCCAGAGTTGGAGACAGCACGTGGAAAGGATGTCAGATCATAGGATACCTAAGCAGGCGCACTGGTATGCTACAGAAGGGAAAAGGGATGTCGGTAGACCTAGGAAAAGATGGAGATAGATGATATATTGTGTGAGTTAGGAACTGGCTGTGGCCTAGTCTTTGTTTAGAAGAAGAAGAAGAAGAAGAAGAAGACAATTTTCCAGGCCCTCGCCAGGAAGTAAACCCGGGACTTTTGCTTTGCAGCGTATCACGCACACCACTGGGCTAAGAAGGTGGCCAAGATTACTTTAAGTAGGAAGTTTCCAGTAATTAAATTACTTTGATGTAGCTACCTATTCGATTAGACAGGCCGTTACATAAATTGGAATTATTCCAGAAATAAATTAACAATACCATTTTGAAACCTTTAAATACAATATTTCTTGCAACAAATTTTGGGTGTGCTCTCGTAAACTACACTCCAACGATCTAATTATACATGTATATATCATTGTGTTGACATGTGAATGCAGGAACTCCTTTGCAAATCTATTTCAAGTGAATAAACTTTTTGAATTAAATTTTTGACTATCCCTGTGGCTATAAATAACAATTGTGTATGAATAAAATTAAAATGCCGTTGGTAAAGATTGCCTAAACCACCAACATACTTCAGTTTGTTAAAAATAATATCATCTATATTTTTTGCCACGAATATTTATAAATTAACGCAAAGCAAATTATTTTATCCGATAACGTTAAATTAGGCACATAATAGGCAGGTGGAGTGTTATTAGCAGTCGATAAGTTATTTGCACTCGATCTGCTAGTTCCAGGGCTAAAAAAAATAGTTCTGTTTCTTATCAAATGGTCAGCCAACTATATGAGTAAACTATTTAAGAACAGAAGAGGTAGAGGTGTAAAAGACACTCGTCAGAGTTATCTCCTATGAGAATAATGAATTTCATTATACAGCCAGACCCCGTGGTGAATGAAGTAAAGGTGTCATTTGCAAGGTGGAAAGTAGATGCTTTTCTGAGGGTCTGGCATACAGTTAAGCATACTCTTTTGATACAAACCATACCCTGCTAAAGATCTTAACAATCTCATCTCAGCAGCCTCTGACCTTGACATCTAACTGCTGAGCAGTTAGAGTTGAACACTTTAAATCATAGTTATCTTTGCACAGTTGCAAAATTTAATCAAATAAGTCAAAATAATCAAACCATACACGTTATGTTAACCAGTTTTATTTTTAAAGTTATATAAACTATCCGATGTGGAATGTTAAATTATTTCCACTCAATCTGCTAGTTCTAGGGCTATATAAATAGTGCTCTTTCTTATCACCATCTGATAATTGTCATCTAATCAAATTCATCTAATTAAATGACTAAAGCATTTAAGAACAGAAGAGATAGATGAGTAAAAGACACTAGTCGGAATTTCATTAAACAGTTAGACCTTGTGGTGAATAAAGTGAAAGTGTCATTTGTAGACTGGAAAGTGGCTGCTTTACGGCGGACTTGGTATGCTGATAAGCATACCCTTTTGACTCAGTGAGGAAGGCAATAGTAAACCACCTCACATCTCGTTTTACTTAGTAAACCCTCCAGAGGTTCAAACCATCAATTCGGCTGTTGACCTAAACAACAATGTTACATTAGCTTTGAAATTTTAATAAGCTTTTTAACTGATCAAAAAAATATCGATTTCCTTCTCGTGCTACCTTAAAATTTATATATTATAATAATAAAAATTATCTACCAAAAATCCGGGAAGATAAAATTATACATCCAATTCCAATTTTGAAATAAAAACAGTACAAGTTATGTAGTAGTGTTAAGATACTTATAGATTGGCATGCCTGATTTCAAAGCGACTAATTAGAACTAATTTCAAGGTATTATTATAATATAATATTATTATCTTTCCAACAACCAAATTACTAAAATCATTTTTATCTGAACATGAATCCAAAACAACATCTCACGTGATACATGATATGCAAAATTCAACCGCAGATACTTGTACAAAAAGAAAAACTTTAAAACATTATCAGAAGTAATAAATCACTTGTTTACACTGTCAGACAACCGAAAAATAAAAGAATGAAGAAAATTTTACAAACAAAATGCCTTAAGGATAAAAACCAGTATAGTATGTATATATGCATTTTAATTAACATATTCATCTTTTACAACTGATACAAATAACTAGTATAATTGAGCGGTAGAAGATTCAGTAATCCTTCGGGCAAAGTGTTACCAACACCTTAGCTAATACACTTGAAATTGACTATACCAATAATTTTGCTCTGCAATAAAAATTCTAAAGAAATATTAGTATTCTTTGAGAAGCAGATCTAATATTCTCTAGATGAAATGGAAATATATATTTTTTATATTGCTTATGATCACAGCTGTTAATTTACAACCAGTAAATTATATAAACACAATGGAAAATGACATGAAAAATTACTTTTATGTAGATCAATACTCAACAGTAAAACTCCCACGGAATACACGAGTATACGAGGTGTGGCTATTAAATAACGAGACTGACGTAAAACATTTTATTTTTATTTTATACATAATCACTTATTGTCACCTTCAATATACACAACTTCTCTATCCCTACAACGCTCCATGCGAATTTTCCATTATTGGAAACAGAACTGGAAGTAATCTTCTGTCACCTCCTTCAGGACACGTGCCGCTTTCTCTTTTACAGCTTCTACAGACTCAAATCTTGTCCCTTTTAATGCAGATTTCACCTTAGGGAACAGGTAGAACTCACATGGTGCAAGATCTGGTGAATAAGGTGGATGTTCTAACACTTAGGTGCTGTACTTGGCTAGGAACCTCTTGACAGATAACGCCGAATGAACTGGCGCATTGTCTTAGTGGAGAACCCATGATTTGTCCTTCCACATTTTGGAGTGTTTTTCGTTACTCTTTGACTTAGTTTAGAAAGTACCTCAAGGTAGTAATATTGATTAATTGTTTGACCTTCAGGAACCCAGTGAAGGTACACAATCCCATGGATATCAAAAAATCATGATTGCTTTAAATTTGGACTTGCTCATTCGAGATTTTTTGGCTCTCGGTGAAGTTTGGCTCTTCCAATGCGTGGATTGGAGCTTCATTTCCGGATCATAAGTAAAAGACCACGTTTCATCATATTTTATTATCTTCTACCTATTCCCTAAGGTGAAATCTGCATTAAAAGGGACAAGATTTGAGTCTGTGAAAGCTGTAAAAGAGAAAGCGGCACGTGTTCTGAAGGAGCTGACAAAAGATGACTTCCAGCACTGTTTCCAACAATGAAAAATTCGCATGGAGCGTTGTAGGGATAGAGAAGGAGTGTATATTGAAGGTGACAATAAGTGATTATGTATGAAATAAAAATAAAAATTTTTTAACGTCAGTCTCGTTATTTAATAGCCACACCTCGTATCTCGATTACAATCCTCCTAGTCTAGATTTTTGAGCTATAACGGACTCCCTATGGTATGTACAAAATGAGTATTCATATTGACCTACAAAGCTTCATATGTATTACACGATAAAACAATAATTACTACGTTTCTACTGAAAATAATTTAGACACAACAATGGGTTTAATCAGGGCGATCAGTTACTTTACCTGATTAACCATCCAAGAAGGGTAAAGAAAACTTAGAACAGAGCTTTGTTACTCCCTTAAAAATTCAGAAGATTAAAATATAATTTAAGTCGGTAGGTCAGTGTTCATTAGATTTAATTCATACTGTGTCGCATTATTTATGATTATGCAAATATTATTATTAAAAATTACCTTTTAATAAATTGATACGTAACTCGAGGAAATAGTAATGAGTCCAAAGAATTTACTTTGGAAACGTTGTATTCGTGAAATTACAGACGGCTTTGCTGCACCATAAATCTGACTACCATACATCTAGAAACAGCCTATTGTTCTAATTATATTTCTTAATTTAGCAAGATAACGATTTTTTGTAAATATAATTAGCGCAATCAATTTGCAGACCCTGAAAACCCCTGTACACGAATTTTCAGAAAAATTGTTAAGAGCCGTTTTCGAGAACAGTTGGAAATACAAATATACATACGCCAAGTTGTCGTATAATATTGTAGGATAGGATTAAAATTTAACGCATTTTTTTATTATCTGAAACATTATCACTGAGTGATCTCCTCTAAGCCATTAATGCGGATTTTTTTTAAATTAATACTCATTGGGCGGATATTGGATAGGTTGTAGTTTGTTAGTGAGGAACTTTCAGAAGATTTGATAGTCTGATTTGTATGTTAACAATTTGAAGACCTCGGTGCAAGAAGGGGACAGTTTATTTTTTTATATTTTGAGGTTTCCATACATAAATATGTGAAGAAAAATTTATCTTTCTTTTAATTTAAGAACGGAACAGTTCCATGCTACAGTCCATAAGATATTAAAGTGAAGGAGGTGTACCAATGTTTACTTCGAAGAATAAAATCTGGTGTGAAAAACTCACACAACTTTCTCTTGCCAGTGCAAATAATTAACAATAAACCTAACATTAGTAATAAAACATTAGAAATAAACAAAAAACTAACCTCAAAAACATAACCTTATTTTAATCATGAGTGAAAGACGCAAAATTAAAATCGAACTCAGTTTGCCTTAAAAATACGAAAAATCACTCTTTCACGCTAAAAGAGTGAGAAAAATGCTGTAGAGAAAAATTCTGTAAATAAAAGTTATAGATCTTTTAATTTACTATAAAATTGATTATATACACTTTTGTCGTAAAATGCATTCTAAGGCCGAAATCTTTAAAAAATCGATTTTTCACACGTTTTCGTGAGAAAAAATTAGAAAATTGCTAATTACTGCTAAACTAAGCGTTATACAAAAAAATGTTTGAAATAAAAGTTGTAGAATTTTAAATTCTCTAAAACTTGTATTATACAAATTTTTGCGCTAAAATGCATAGTAAAGCCATAATCTTAAAAACCACGTTTTTACGAGAAAACACCCTCACCAAGAATTTCAGCAAACATGGCGCCTACCCTATCTTGTAGAGAATAAAAAGTTTAGTAAATGAGGCGATTTTTAAAAAAATCGTAGGACCAGTTTTTGAGAAAATCGCATAAAAGTGAAAAATTATACGAATAAACTACTACTTCCGGTTGACCGATTTTAATGAAAATGTTCGTGTCGGGTCCGGTAGTGGTATGTAACTTAAGTTTCAAGTTTCAAGTTCGTACGATGTTCCATTCTTGAGATATTTTGTATACACACACACAGACACACAGACACACACACACAGACCAATCGCTAAAAACATGTTTTTTGGGTTCAGGGGGTCTGAAAACGTATAGATCCGGTGAAAACTCGATTTCGAAAAATCGACATGAAAACAATACTTTCCTTCCTATATATTCATATAGGCAAGAGAAAGTAAAAAAGAGAACTCAAGAAACGGTTTTCTTCAATTCCTAAAATTTTGTAAAATGGAGATGTTCCTTCTTCCACCGAGGCCTTCTTTTTGAATAAATCAGTATTCGTGGGAGTATACTTAGGAAAGGAAATAATAATTTGTCGGCCACATTTTTCGAAGAACTTTCAGTTTAGGTCATTGTTAATATTCCAGGTAAGACGTCGTTTAACCAAACATTTAACCTCGATAACCACTCAGGGATAAGGCGGAGTCATACGAAAATAACAGAATAACATGTTTTTCACCGTAGTGCAAATATTACTTATTTGCATAAATTGAAATCTAAAAAATATTACTTAACTTTTCATTTTAAAATAAATTTTGTACCTACTTTATAAAAAAAAAAATAATTTAATTAATCTTGAACTTTTAAGCTAATAAATTCAATTTGTCTTCTGATAACATAGATTAATTAAATTATTTATTAAAAGCTTTTATTGACGAGTATTGATTGGATTTATAATTTATCAATTAAATTAATAAAAAAACTATATGAAGTTGCCGCATTGGTGCAAGCGGAACAATTTTTTTAAAGAATATTGGATTAGGATTTTCGATTAAAAGTTTATCTGTAGACCGAAATGTAGGTAGAATATTTTAAAATTTTAAGTATTCATATTTGCATTTAAAGATATTTTTCTTCTGTTTTTGTACGAGATATTTCAATCAAGAACACTTAAGATCGTTCTGAGAACACCATGGTATCTTTTTAATAAAATCATTTATCATTACACAACGATAACCACAGTTAAAAAAAAATATTTAAAGTAAGTACAAAGTATATGCACCAGACAAAAATATCACCTTAATTATCTGACCTTCAACTTGCTTGAAGACAGCACCTTAAATAAAAGTCTTTTTCCAACAACTAATAGATGTATAATATTGATACCATGAAAAAATTATTAGATGCAAAAAAGAGAATAATATTTTCTTGACCAATTTGAAGGATATCATGGATAGAGAACAGGACACATGACGAACTCTTACGTCAGTTATCATAAAGAAAAAATTGTTAACACAATAAAATAACGGAAACTTAAGTATTTCGAATATTTTTGGTGAGTAGTGTTAACCTGCTAAATCCATTTTTAGATTAAAACTTGTATTTGGTATGGTTGGAAAAAGGAAAATTTTGTTTACTAGAAAAACTACCAACTCCAGTTAGTTAACCCACGGTTTGTTGTAATATGTTTTCTGCCATCTCCTTCGAAACTGTACAGTTTCATTCAGGTTTTAGCTCTCCTGCAGACTTTTAGGAGATGGAGTTAGCTTAATAATACTCTTATAAATCACGTTATGTGACTGCAGAAATAGAATTAGCATCTGCTGCAGTTGATTATAGAGGGAAAATTAACAGAAGAGAAGAGCGCAGGAAAACAAATAACATATTAGATACTGGTATTATTGCTTCTCCGCACTTTAAGGCAGCAGTGTCAGAAGAAAGAATTGTTATGTTCGCCAACTTTATCGAAGTGAAAATAATCAGGGGATGATCTCTCTAAAAAGACACACTGAACGATATCGAATCCATCATTACTTGCTGCTAGTGGAGAGGTGGCAAAATTGTAAATAAAAATATATTTAAAAGCAGGAAACAATTAAAATAATTTTTTTCACGGCCGACTGTTTTTCACATTAATGCTAATGCAGACGATCAAAGGTGATAGATGAAAATCACTGATGAAAAATGAGAGATCTGATCGGGAATCGAATCTGAGCCCCTGGTGCAGAAGTCATTTGTGCTGACCGCTACACCAACAGAACTCCTGTCCATCTTTATCACTAACCCACGTTTCCTCCATTGATTTCTTGATATTGGATCTTTTTCCCAATTAATCCATAACTGTACCCATCTGGTTCACTCTTGTTTTGCCCCTTAATCTTCTTCCCTCCATCTTCAAAGTACAGCATCCTTTTAGGCAGTCTACCTTCCTCCATTTTACTGACATAACCAAACCGTCGTAGCTTTGTCTGTCTAATCCTCCTTATCAGACTGACCATCTCCAATTGTTTATTGATCAAACCATTTCTCATTCTACCTCATCTTATCTTTATCTTCCCTAGCATACTCCACTTGAATTTCATTTCTGCATTCTATACTAACTTCTTTCCACTTCTCAATGTTTCCCCTCCATAAGTCAATATTGCCACGAAATATGCATAAATCTTAGTTTAAAAATGCATAGTGGAAAGATTGAAGAGTAGGCACGAAGAGATCATTTCTGCATGTAATTGTTATTGCACAGTTACAAATTAAATTGAATAAGTTTAAAAATGTTTACATTTTATAATTATAATTTTATAATTTATTTTGTTTTTATCATAAATAGCCTACAACCTTATGTCAATTTAACTTCAAACGGTTAAAAAACTGACCATAATTATCGACGTTCATTGTTTATAATACACATAATATATAAATTTATCAAACAAAAAATCTGATACGGAAATAATTAAGACATAAATATTAAAATATAAAGTTATTAACTACATATAATTAAAGATTTATTTTTGATTTTAATTATAGCCATAAGTGGTAAAATTAATCGTTGGTTTAGTTCAATCTTAGTCGATTAAAATTGGCGGTATCGATATAAATGATAAAATCAATCAATAAATTTATTTTAATTTTATTTTTACTCTAATGAAATACCAATCCGGGAATCAGATAAATCAAAATCGTAACCAGTTGATAAATATTGGATAAGTGTTATAAATCGGCGTAATATAATCTTAACAGCTATCGACCTAAGAGATCCAATACGCGTTGAAATAAGGTACGCCCCTTTTCAGTTGAAAGATTCATGTTTGAGATTTTTTTAATACGTCATTGTATTCATGTCAAACTACATAAGTCTCTAACTTAACATTGAATAGATTTTCGTGCGGTCGTTCTTTTCATTCGACCCGCCCTTACCACGGGCTGTGCAATCTTTTAACTTATTTTATTACGTTTTACTTGACAGTTAAAAACTCGGCTTCTTGCCAGAGTATTCTTATAATAAGTTTTTGTAATAATGGTCAATAATTATTAATTTTTTTTTCTTGTTCTGGTATTTTAAATACGGGCATACTTAAACAAGCTACTCTACTCGGATAAACTTACACATACAACGTAATAATATTGTTATTACTTTGGGGTAAACAACCTTTTCATCGTCACTTTGAAATTTTTATCTTATACTTTCAAACAAAAATAATAGTGTAGTTTATTTTAAGTACATTAAATTAAGACTTCCGTTTCTATTAGCATATTTTTTTTGTTAAAATTTTTATCTCATAAAATTTTTTGGATTTAAAAATAATGAACAATACAGAATCAACTTCTACTTTAATAAATCTGTTTTAAAGAAAGCATCATTGTTTTCTTAACATTCATTTTTAACATTTAAAATGTCACTAAATTTAAGATGTCATTTAATCACTAAGCAATAAATCTCTTAGACAATAGCAATGATGTTCATAGACTAAAACGTACTACAGTACTGGATCTCCCAGGGCGATTCTGATAGTCTGATTTTACATTGTAAATAATATAATGTTAATATTCTGTATTTTTTTTTTTTTTT
Organism: Catonia carolina; assembly: GCA_035578175.1. Classification (NCBI taxonomy): domain Eukaryota; kingdom Metazoa; phylum Arthropoda; class Insecta; order Hemiptera; family Achilidae; genus Catonia; species Catonia carolina. Next base: position 25,734,839 of record JAQMRL010000010.1, on the reverse strand, counting down.
TTTTTTTTGTTAACGTCCGACTGTTCTGCAATTACTGCTAATGCAGACGGTAAATGATGAAATGATTTTTTGTAACGTATGAAAAAATGCCGTGCCTGAATGGGATTCGAACCCAAGACCGCATGATGAGAGGCGAGCACGTTACCAACTTCGCCAATGCGACCGGCTAATATTCTGTAGATGACTGGCATGTTTGAATGTGAATTTTGTAAATAACTGAATAAACATTTTTAATTATCTCCAGTAGAGTTCGGTGTACATATATTTTGGAATCTGTGCTTATTATTTATTACTTCTCATTTTGTTTTTTGTCGTTTTAAAGGAGGTTTTGGTTATTTTATTTTATTTTTATTTTTATTTGTTTTTTAAACTATCTCATTTTGATTGTAAATAACAATTAAGAGCAGTATAATCTGTTTTAATATTATAATTTGTTAATTACACCAGTGGGTTGTAATTTGTTCATGTGTTAATTCTAATTGATAAGTTGCATTTATTGTTATACAACCGATTATGCTTTAAAAAAAAACGTTATATGAAAAAAAAGATGTCACTAGTGTGATGCAGCATTAAAAAATTCCTTTTATGAATAACTCACTTTTTAAAAGACAGAGAATTAACAATTAAAAGACAATAAGAATTAATCTTTTCAGCTATAGGTTTTCAAAAAAAATTTAGAACAAAAGGCTAATAAATTAATTAGTTTGTCAGAATTTAGGTTCTGATAGGAGTTGCTTGGCTTGTGAGTCATCTTAATTATTGTCATTTTAATTGCTATAACCTCAAGCATTGAATTTATTTTGTACCGTGATATTCTAGAAATACCTAAAGAAAGAAATTGATCATAGTAGTAATAAATTGTGTTGTACTAAGTGTTGTACTCTGCCCATAAACGAAAGGTGGAGTGTCAAATTATTTACACTCAATCTGTTAGTTGCAGGGCTAAAATAAATAGTTCTGTTTCTTGTCAGATGGTCAGCCAATTAAATGACTGAATCATTTAAGAACAGAAGAGGTAGAAGTGTAAAAGACACTAATCAGAGTTATCTCCTCTGAAAGTAATGAATTTCATTATACAGCCAGACCCTGTGGTGAATGAAGTGAAGGTGTCGTTTGCAGAGTGGAAAATGTGTGCTTTTCAGAGGGCCCGGCATGCAGTAAAGCGTACTTTTCCACTCAGTGAGGAAGGCAATGGTAAACCACCTCACTCCTCGTTTTACTTAGTAAAACCTCTAGAGGTTCAAACCAGCCTCTTGGCTGATGACCTAAACAACAACAAGTGTTGTGTATTGGACAAGGATTGCATTGCGATGAATGGAAGTTTTTGAAGAGTAATTTTCAAAAATCGAACTAGTAGCAGTTTTTGTATTTATTTTGATTTATTCTACAATGTTATCGATTTTTTGGAGAAACTATCAGACCGCATGTATAAAAACAGCGCCTTTTTCCACTCAGTGAGAAAGGCCAGGGTAAACCACCTCACTCCTCGTTTTACATTTTTTGTTAAATTTTGAGAAACTATAATCCTCTAAACTTTACTGTGTTCATGAACTTTATACAAATTTTTCTTTCTGTAATATGTTCTTCTATTATAATGTATCAATCATTTTTGTGAAATTGTTATAGTTTAATTTTTAAACTAATAACCTTTGTTGTTAATGTGCCAAACAATAAACAAAACAAAAGTTTTTTTAATTGCAGGTAAATTTAGTTCATTAATGCCAAACGCCGTATGACAACTTATTCAAATACGAGATAATCTCTACTTAATAATTTATGATACAACATGTTGAACGAGTGGCTTGATACTCTACCAAACTGGTCAGATGGACACCCTGACCATCTCAAGAGAATGATAATAAACTACTGGGTGTCCTTTTTCAAATTCGAAAAATTGATATTTTTCATCAACTAAAATAAATTCCACATGACAGTTTCTAATTAAAAATTAGAATAAATAATTTATTGTTCGTTAAGTTATAATTGAAATTTATGAACTTAGTGAAAGAATTCCAGCTTTTATCATTTAAACTTGTAATTACAAATTCAGTTTAATCTTGTAATACTGATTTTATTGAACTAACTAGTGTAAATTCTCTAAGGAAAGTTAAGTTTAACAAATAAACCTACAGGTAGGCCTACATGTTCTTACATTAATTAACGTGTACACCCACTCTAAAATTTTTATTTTACTCTGTTTTTCGTAGAGAGCTTGTCTTTTATTTGTATTACTAATAAGTAAAACAATTTGTTGTCTATTTACGCTGCCAAATAATATATTTATAAGTTAAATGAATATTTTAAACTTATTTAAAATTCATAGAGCGAACCACGCAGAAATGCAGAACTGTACTATATGATTTATAAAATGTCATTTGTATGTACTGTGGTATACGAATGAAAATAGTTTTAAGTAGTTGTAATTTTGATTTCAACATCAGTCACATAAGTTTTATGTTACCTACACATCTCAGAATTTATTACTTAATATTAAATTTATATTATTCTAATGTTATAAGAGCGTATGAAATTGTACTTGTCGTCAGTTTAAAATAATACGCTGAAATAATTCAATGTGATGTCCATGGGGGGCAAGACACATTTTTTTCATAAAGTAATATGCATACAAGTGTAGTTATTGCCATTTCAATTCATAATTAATCAAAAATGACCATCCTGTTGCTTAAAGGTATGATTCCTAACTTAGATCTGCTAATTTATCTTTTTTTTTAAATATGCTAATTATTACGTTGTTTTTTAGTTCTTATTTTGCTCTATTTGGTCCAATCCGCGCAACTACATCACACACATAATCTTGTCTACATTTTTTATCCCTAATATATGTACGTTGCAATCTGTTCAGTTCATAACAACAAGCAATCCCATTACCCAATAAGATGAGGATGATGTGTATGACGTATAAATGAGGTGTGTTCTTGTACAGACCCAGGCCGATTATTCCTGAGAGAGTGTGGTTATAACCGGTATCATGTCATAATATGCTACATTTATAAAGTTAAAATATACATTTTATATATGTATAAACCTTTATCTAAAATGTTTTCAAATAAAAATGTCTAAATCTCAAACTTTAAATATTACATAAATATTAACTGTTTGATTAAAAAGTTAAAAGATTAAAAAGAATTGGGTTGTTTCATTTTGGACTAATCAAAGTTTTCATATGATATTGATGGTAAATATTATTTTTGTATTATTTTGTTTGATAACGAATATTATAATTTTGAATGGTCTACAATAATTATTGAATATTACTGTTATAAGTAAGTGATTTGATACTATTTAATGCTAATACAGACGCTCTACCGACTGAGACTGCTTCAGAATGTTATAAACCTCAACTATCAAAGTATCAAAGTACACCGATAACCAAATCACAAATGTGATTTGTGAACACTATCTATTATGGTTTACACGGTTGATAAGCTCTACTGTTTTACGCGTTTAGACCAATCAGAACGTTTGCCGGCGTTGCCAGATTGTACGAATGTTTCAGCCTGTCAAACATTACGCGCGCATGCGTATAAGAGCCGCAGTAGTTCACTCGTGTCTTGCATCTCGTACTGAGCAAATCGATTATAGAGCGCGTTAACTTGCAGTGCATTATAATATAATCAGCTGGTTGTATGTTTATAGGTTATAATAATTGTACTTGAAAAACCAAAAAAATGGCTGAAGAAAAATATATAACAGAGCTACAAGAGCAAATGTTGGCAACGTTGCTGGCGAGTCATTGGCTAGCTATGAATTGGGTAGGGAGCATGCGTATGTTCAGAGCTCATCAGCCCTGAAAAATAGTATAGTATTCAAATTCGTATAACAGAAACTACCTTTACTAGGATTTGAAACAGGAATTTTCTTCTCCGAAAATCAGCTGTTAAACAGCTGACTCGGGGAGACGAATTTATCTCTATATCAACCCGGAAATCGGTGGGTTTGTCTGCTTTTAACCATAAAATAACAACCAAATACTGCCCAAATAGGAGCTTTTTTATTACTTCATTGATAGATACTAAGTTAAACTTATGATAATTAGTTTTGAAAAGTTGGTATCCTGTTCACGTTTGATTTTTTCTTCTTTGCTGAACCATAGATCAAAGCTTCATACATCCACATCGGAAGAATTTGTTAGTTGCAACAATTTAGTTTTTGTTTATTATGACTGTAACTCTTATCTACGGTGTAGTAGAGAGTAGGCCTATAGTCTTTAATCTGTGATTAGGCGATTTTTTTTGTCAGGAGGGTAATTATAAACCAAATATTAAGAAAGGCTTTAACTGTTTTTCTTTTTAAAACAACTAGTTTACAATTATAAACCAACTGCAATCGTAGATATTAAGCGAACATAATTAACTTTATATCTATCTGTTTTACAAATAACTTGTAAGATAAGAGTCAATATAACGCAAACTATTATATTTTAAAATGCGTGCCTTGTGGAAGAAATTCCTTAACAACTCCAACTTCTACTTTAACATACCAAAACGCAACAACACTATTTTATTATCATTGTAATTTATTATTATAGAAGTTAAGAAAGTATGTTAATAAGCATAGATTTACATACCAACTAATACTAAAATATTAACTAAACAAACAAATTTTATATATTATGTCGATAAATTTCTTTAATACTTACTCGTTTGCACGAAATGGGATAAAAGCGATGTGTGAGGGATTATCCTATAGTTATTCTACTATTCAAACTTTAGTTTCGTGTATACGAATGTTTCGTAGAAAAATGTTCGTATAGAATTTATTATTTCTTAAAATAAAATATAAATTTTTGTTGTAGGGTACTTAGGTTTTTTGACAGAACCTGTTGACTTTTTAAAAAGATTGGTACTTTTTAGCACTTTTTCTTTTATGATCATGAATTTAATTTTGAGAGTATTATCATTCATTTAAATAAATGATTGCTAATTTATGCACTTTTTTCGATACTAATAAATAGTTAAGATATTCGACCTCTTCAGGTTATTTAATGACCTGAAGTATGCAATCAGGAAAAGATAATCGCAGCAACAGGTAAATTTTATCATTTGCTGCGTCGGCACACTTGTATTCAATATCATCGTATATCTATAATCTATAACGTTCATAAATTTGGAAAATTGTATCCTAAAAATAGAATGAATGTTTTATTCCGGGTTCTTTCTACGTATATGTAGTGGTGCATCAATAACAAAACTTCCTTTTAAAACTATAACAAATATTTATTACAAATTAATTTTTATCAGTAATATGTGTATATTGCAATCTGTTCGATTTAGGAACAATGATAACCCAATGGCCCAATGAGATAGTCTTCTTCTTCTTCTTCACTAATCAAGGCTTAGGTTCCAGGACCTGTTCTGGCATCCATCTAACCACCGGTCGCTCTGGATCGCGCAGTCCAATCAACCTGTAACTTCTGTCTAGTCTAAGAATCTTGTGCGGAGAAATTCTTTCAAGATGATTCATTTCCGGCGGTACTCTATAATTTGTCTCCTTAAGAGAACACACATCTAACTCTCGCGATACCGCGAGATAAATGAGGATATACATCCTCATTTCTGAGAGATAAGTATGATATATAAATGAAGTGTAGTCAGAATCAGGCCGACCATTCCTGAGAGAGTGTGGTTAATTGAACTCGGACCATCAAAGTACACCGGTAACCGCTGTCTATTATTCGAAATAAAAGTAAACTTTACCCGAAACCTTTACTAACCTAACCTAGAATCTAAGAATATATCCCTACATTTGAGTCTATTAAAGGTTGGTAACCTTTATTAGAATTTGAACCATGGAACCTTCGTCTCCAAAAATCATCTGTTGAACAGCTGACACGCCGTGACAACTTTACCTCTAGACCAACCCGGTGGGTTAAACTAAATTGATTATAAAATGTTTTAAAACCTTACAAACCAAACAATAATGATTGCTTGTTACAAAAAACTACAACAATCGCAACTTATGTAAGAAACTGTTTTTAACCATAACTAAAGCACTAGCAACACTGGCTTTACAACCGTTTTTATATAAATAAGACATATACATTTCTAGAAGGATAAACAGGATTCCCGATAAATAAATACACAATAACCGCAATTGAATTATCGATTATAAATAACAATAGAATTCTTCAGTTTCTACTGTGTCCTTAAGGTAATAAATTGCACCAATCAAAGCTCATAATAAAATAACTGCATCAATTATTTATTTGTAATTGGACTATTACGTGGTCTGTTGACAAATTTAGTCCATTTGTCACAGCATATTCCCAATGTAATGAAATCTGTAACGTTTACATTTTTTCTTGTCTAATATAGGAAAGGAAAGTATTGTTTTCATGCTGATTTTTAAAATCTAGTTTTCAACGGAGATACACGTTTTTCAGCCCCCTTAAACCCCAAAAACATGGTTTTACGGATTATTCTGTCTGTGTACATGTGTGTGTGTGTGTGTGTGCGTGTGTGTGTGTGTGTGTGTGTGTGTGCGCGCGTGTGTGTGTGTGTGCTGCAAGGGGACCCGATCAAAACATTTTCATCAAAATCGGTTAACCAAAGATTACTTTGGTAATTTTATTCGTGCAATTTCTCACTTTTTGCAATTTTCTCAGAAACAGGTCCATCAAGTTTTCTTTTAAAATCACCCCATTAACTAAATTTCTTTGTACTTTAGATGATAGGGTAAGCGCCATGTCTATTAAAATTCGTGGAAAACTGTGCTCTGGTAGAAAAAAATTGGGTTTTTTAAGTTAGCGGCCTTAATTCACATTTTAGGGCAAATGTGTTATATAAACATTGTTTTATTTTAAGAATTTTTTTCTACAAATCTTAGTTTAACGTTAATTAGGGATTTTCCGTATTTTTTCATCCATCAAAGGTTGATTTTCATTTTAGAGTTATTTACTCATGGGTAGTGTTTTTGATTATTTATATTGGCTGGTGAGTGTTTTTCACCAGATTTTTAATTCTGTGTTGGTTTTACTTGGTAAGTACCATTTAATTTAAACTTTTCTTTGGATTATTTAAGGGGAGACTGTACTTTGTATCCCGCCAATGTTAAATTTGCTATTTTTAGGTACATTTTTCACAGGATTGGTAAAATATAGGGAAATTAAACTTTACACACCATAGGTGTCGGGTTTCTTCTCGAGCTACTGACATTTATTCAATTTATTCTGTGGAGCATACCATTTTTTTTTTTAATTACGAATAACATAAAACTTTTACGAATTTTTTTCTACGTTTTTTTGCGTACTACTACTTTTTGAAACACCTGAGGAAATCATAAAAATGTCGGTATAAGTGGATATACAAGATAATTAACTGGTAAAAATTTCAGCCTAGTAGGTTTATTGGTTTGAGAAAAATGTACCTAGTGTTAAAAATCTAAATTTACGGGAAAACGCAAGAAACAATAAGGCACAAATCAAAAACAAGAAAATTCCAATCAACAGTTGTTTAGAAATCTGAACCAACAGTTGAGAATACAAAAACAGAGATATAAATATTTTAAAAACTAAAATTCTCTTTGTACCAAAACGAGCAGTATAAAATTCTGAAAAATATTCGTTCTCGGTAACATTATAATTTTTCTGTGTAAACTTGATAAAAACTTAAGTTTTTCATAAAAAAATATTTTTTTGACGTAATTTAATGTTTTTTCTGTTAGATCTAGGCCTAAACTATTAAAAAAAATAAAAAACCAAAAATCTAAATTTTGAGTTAAAACCATCGTGCCATCTCCCCTTAATAACATTCAGTTACGTCGCTACACTGCTAAAAAAAGCCACAATTAAAAAAGAAAATAACGTAAGATAATCTTTATAATGCAAGAAATATGAATTTAATAAGGTAAAAATGGATTAAAATATTGGGTTGTTAAAGAATATTCTTGAAAATTATAATCCCCCTATCTACTTGTAAAACTATTTCTAAAAATAATTTTACAATCTTCCAAAGATTTATGACTGAAAATTTTCATCAATGTAATTAAATTGCAAGAAATTTATGAAATAAAATTATAAGAAAATTAATACCTTTCTGTATTAAAATTGTCTACATTTAAAAATGTAATGCTTTGAAGCAATTTTATCCGTGCCGTGTCTTTAACCCTTCAGGTGAAAACACGCCAGCGAGATTAAAATTTAATTATGCAGTCAAGTAAAAATTGCACTTTTTCAAATGGTTTATAAAAGTAACGACAAGAATACTAACGACAGGTTTCATTTAAATTAAAAGGAAGTCCAGAATTTTATTTTCTTTAATTCATTTTAACTGCCACTTTAATTCTTTGGGCGACAGTTCATGAAAATGATAAAAAGTGAATTAAATCCGTTGATAAAACTTACACAAAAAATATTTCGTGACAAAGCGAAACAAAATTGAAAGGATAATATACGAATATGAATTTAAATTTTTAATTAAAAACTGCAATCACAATTCTTTTTTTTGTACAATTTTTTTGAAATTTACAAATCTGTTTATTTTTATAATAGGTAAAAATTTGAAGCTAAATTTTGAATAAAAAAGCATATATTAAGTTTATGAATCTAACGGTCATTACCTCAGATTCATAGTGATTTTCTGCGGAAAGTTCTCTTGGCCACTGTGTAATGTAATTTAAATTAAAATAAAATAAATAAAAAGGCAAATAATTTAAATTGAAAAATAAAAATATTTAATATGAAATTTAATTGAAACGGTTGAAAAATAAAACAAAATTGAATATGTTACAAAATTTACGTCTTTTGAATTTAACTTATGAGATACCATTTCGTTCTGATCCGTGTCACCAATAAATATTTGAAAATATAATATTATAATTGACCGGATCTAAATTTTGAAATTTATAATCTTTAACTGGCTTTCACAATTACTAGATTTTGTCGAATAACTCAACTTTTTCAGTAACGTTGGTTCTTGTCGGTTTTAGCCAACCTCGTGCCGTTACGTTGGGCGCCAAAATGTAAAGTAAAGAAATGAAATAAAGAAAAACGCAAAAATTGAAATTGAAATTTAATTGAAACTTATGAAAATTGAAAAATTTACTGACAAAATTGAATGTTACAAAAATGTTACTTATCTTGAATTTAATTTATTGATGACGCTCTATTCTACTACTCTAAATATATGCTAAATTAGTAAATAACATAAAATGTTAAGTTGAATTTATTTTTTAATCTATTGAGCTCAAAAAGTATGAAATAATAATTAATAGTTACAATTCGTTTACATTTTCTTGAAGTTTCAGCTGTACCATGTGCCTTCTTCCATCGACCGGGACCGAATGGGGGACTTGACCATTGTTGCAATTTGTTTTATAGTATCTATTAGATTCTCTTAGAATTTTATCTGCTTGTCTTAAAAATCATTAAGTTGTTTAATTTAGTTTTAATAATTCAATTGTATCGTGTTGTTCTTCTAATTTCCATTTATTATTAAATTAATTATTAATTAACAAATTTTGTTAATCAATCTGTTCAAATTATTTTTATTCAAAATTATACCTTCTTTTGTTTTATGATTTCATTTCTAATAAATTTGAATCTTTGACTTCTGGAATAATTATTTATGTTTCTGATACATTCTTTTTAAAATTTACTTTAATATATTTAATTTTTGATTTAGAATATTTGGATAATAACTGGAAATTATTTATTCTGATGATTTATTATGATGATTATTTAATTATCTATTTGAAATTCTTCAACAATTGATTTCTAAACTTGACCTTCGATCAACGATATTGTGAATCATAGACTGCTATTCTACAACTGGTACTTAAGCCTCTTAAAACTGTCACCTGGTGAGTACAGGGTCCTCATTATTTGTGTAAATAGATTTGTGTGTGTTATAAATTGTCTAATTGTGTGTAGATTAGTGAAAAATATTTACACCAGAATTGAACCACCGGACTTTGTAAAACGGAAATATGTTTCAAAATATAATTTTACACGTAGAACAAAAATCTACTGTAACAGTAAATTTCATAAAAAAATGGTTTTAATTTACTTCTTTCTACTCATAACAGGCGTGGAGTGTTTAATTATTTGCACTCAATCTGCTAGTTCGAGGGCTACAAAAATAGTTCTGTTTCCTATCACCTGGTCAGCCAATTAAATGACTGAATCATTTAAGAACAGAAAAGTTAGAGGTGTAAAAGACACTAGTCAGAGTTATCTCCTCTGAGAGTAATGAATTTCATCATTATACAGCCAGACCCTGTAGTGATGAAGTGAAGGTGTCATTTGCTGGGTGGAAAATATGTGCTTTTACGAGAGCCTGGTATGCTGATAAGCATACTTTTCAATTTAGTGAGGAAGGCAATGAACCTCTAGAGGTTCAAACAACAGAAACTTATGTTTTAGGGTCAGTTATAAAAATGTGTTTTTTCAATATCTTCCTATGTACTAAAACGTTCCGTTTTTAACCATTTTGTTGGCCTAATTTTCGTTCTGTCATACGCTGCACAAACATGGTTAATAAAATTAACTTTTAATAAAATGAATCATGAAGATGAATCTCAAATAGAAAAGACTGTCACCTAAGAAAATTTAATTAATTTTACTGATGTTGTTTTGGTTATCAGCCGAAAGGCTGGTTTAAACCTCTAGAGGCTTTAAGTAAAACGAGGAGTGAGGTGGTTTACTATGCCTTCCTCACTAAGTTAAAAAGTATGCTTATCAGCATGCCAAGATCTCTGAAAAGCATCTCATTTTCACTTTACGAATGACACCTTTACTTCATTCACCGCAGGGTCTAGCTGTATAATAAAATTCATTACTCTCAGAGGAGATAACTCTGACTAGCGTCTTTTACACCTCTACCTCTACTATACTTAAATGCTTCAGTCATAAAATTGGCTGATAATGTGATAAACAGAACAATTTTTTGTAGCTCTGGAACTAGTAGATCGAGTGCAAATAATTTAACACTCCATCTGCCTGTTATGGGCAAGATTTTACTGATATTGTGAAAATTTTAACAATAAACTGATATACAGGTACAACAATAGATAATCTTTGTATTTGGAAAAATAGTTTTTTTAATCGTGTTGACTTTAAAAAGGCCGCCTCCGTTGCGTAGTTGTTAGCACATTAGCATACAACGAGGAAGTCCCGCGTTCGATTCCCGGCTGGGGTCTGAAAATAAGTCAGAAACCACTGTTCCATTTACATATCCCACCGTAGTCACGAATAACTAAGCTGTTGATGCGAATTTAAATAAAAATTTAAAAAAAGTAAAATTGTGATGATTTAAAAAAATGAAATCCTTTTCCGATGACAGCATGTCTTTCACGGACGCTAAATCAAATATTTGAACTATGAATTCTTTCTGCATGGCTTATGAAATATTATGAGACCATAATGAGCTATGATTTGAATTGATTTAATCTGATCCTGTCTCAATAAAAATGTTAAAAGCTTCCGTCCGAAACGCTTCATTTTAATTAATATTCAAATCCTTTTAGCCAAATTTATTCCGTCATCCTCTCTTGCGTGAAAAAAGAAATAAGAAAAAAAGCTCACCTCTCTAATTAGTCGGTGGGTCAGTGTTCATTAGATTTATTATTACACTACATACCGTACCGCATTATTTATTACTTTATGCAAATATTATTACTAAAAATTACCTTTTAATAAATTGATCGATAAAATTAATTAATAATTTTTTTTTATTAAATTCTGCATGTGCAGTCGATTACAATTTTATTATATTATGTATCAATTTATGAAACTTGTTTGCATAGAAAAAATTCTATTACAAATTTTATTTATAATAATTCAATAGTAACATTACAAAATATGAAAAAGTTTGTCAATTTTATACTTGTATTTAGTAAGTTATTAAAAGTTTTCCAAAAAAACGGGCTATCAGGGCTTTCTCAGTTTCTTTAATAAGCTAACTTTACCAGTCTAAGAAGATTCAAGATAGCTTGGAACAAAGATTTGTTGCTCTCTTAAAATTTCAGATGATTAAAATAAATGGCTATAAACACTAATGCACAAGTGCTTCAGATAGAAGATACATCGATGGGTGGTTTGCTTCCTCATTTTGTTCATGTTATTACACAACAATTCGCTAATCCGATAACCTGTTTCCGATAACCTGTGATTCGCTAACCTGTTTGGATTTTTAAATGTTCGGATTATCCAAAAAAAAATGTGTTTAATAACAAAGAGTAATCCAAAAACTGATGAAATATGTAACATGGAGAGGTTTGTTTTACATTCAGAAGCACCAAGAGCACTGAAAATAGCACTGCCGGCAGCTGTGTTAGCACCAACAAGTCTGCGCGAGTGCAGTTTTTTTAAATTTACGTCTGACTTACAAATTCTGTTTGTAAATCAAAATTAAATTTGTTTTACAAATTCTGCTAATGCAAATTTTTTAATGAGTAATAAAAAAATCCCAGACCTGACCGGGAATCGAACCCGGGACCCCGGATTCAACATCAACAGCTTGAGCCTCAGCTACTACTGAGAATTTTAAAACTGTGACTAAGTTTAACGTACTAACTGTTTTGAAATTTCTGCTAATGCAGACGGTGGAGAATGATATATGAAAATGAGGATGAAAAAATGCCAGACCTGACCGGTAATCGAACCCGGGACCCCGGGACCCCGGGTTTAACATCAACATTAACCTACTAAACTTTTCAGGCCCTAGCCAAGTGTCGAACCCAGAACCTTTCGCTTTGTAGGCTAGCGCACTAATCATTACGCCACGGAGGCGGCCTATTTATTTTCTTTTTAAAAAATTGTAGGTTTTTCTACGTTCTTACATTGTAATTCTTTGATTTTCGGGATCCTATCTTGCACAGACAATTAAAAAATTAAGATATAATTGTGAACTTACACTTTAGGGATCCCAGTTGTATTCTCAGTTAATTGGAATTAACCAAGTAATTTTCTTAAGATTCAATAAATAAAATTCCTGTTTATTTAAAAAAAATATTTAATGTTTTTATCATACAGTATCGTTTGTTCCAAATTTCAATTTCTACGCTACTTCTTATTCTATGTATTTAATGCTTTTTTGTTATATGAATTTATATTTAACATGATTTATATACCTGATTTTTGGAGACGAAGGTTCCTAGTTCAAATCCTAGTAAAGATACTTTTGTACAGATTTGAATACTAGACAGTGGTTACTGGTGTACTTTGATAGTTGGGGTTCTAGTAACCATACTCTCTCAGGAATGGTCAGCCTGGGTCTGTTCAAGACTACACCTCATTTTCACGTCATACTCAGTCGCTCTAACAAGCAAATTTAAATTATTTTGAACATTGTTTTTCATTTTTAGTAACTGACAGGAACGTCAGATTTAAATTTCACTGGAATGAAGTTAACAAAATTTAATTGGCGTAAAATTATCTTTTTTAATCCTTTCTTTCTTAACTCTTGCTCTGTTAACTTAAATAAATTCTATTTTTCTTTTTTCATTTAAAAATTTAAAAGCAATATTACAAAATTCTAGACCTGAATATATAAAACTTACTGAACCTTCAAAATCTTTGCTCGATTTTTTAAATATTACTAGTATAATAACTTCATAAATACTTAGCCAAGTGCTTTTACAAAACGATGAGTGTGAAATGTACATCGTACACACGATATTTATTCTTATAATGCCAACTCATAAAAATTAGCTTCGACTCTGTAAAAATGAAACAATAAATTATGCACAAATGGAATTTGTGCTTAAGCCGACTGAAGACTGGGGAAGAGTTTCCCCTCTAACTGCCTCTTTGTGAGAGCTGAAGCAGTGTCCTCGATGATTAACAGCTGGATCAAAAGTAGGGGATTAGTATCGATACACAAGAGTGGGAGAGGAGAAAACAGTACAAGCAGAGCAGTTCAGGACTGGTAATCAAGTTTTTTTAAAAATTGCAGATGTTTTTCATTTTAAAATTGTTTATTACAAATTTATTTATTTTTTTTTTGTAAAATTGTAAATCACCGTCGCCAACATCCTTCAAAAGAGTGTGCTTACTCATATTTTTCCAGTCTGTAATATTCTCCTACCACGAGCATTTCCTTTGTCCAGGTTTACGCCTACCCATAACTTTCCCTCGAAAATAAATCTGAAAAGCTCATACATATCACCCCTGTATAAATGAACAAGGTAGGCAGTTTCCATTCTTTTAATTATGCTCATCAGTTCATGGTCTACACCCATAAGACTCAAAAAATCAATCTTGGTAACATGAATTATTCATTAATTTCAGAACATTTACAATAATTCTAAATACCCACATCTTAAAAATTTTCTAAACGATTGATGAATTTCCACAATATATAGTAGAGCAGAGTAAATTTTTGTATGTTATTGTTTAGGTCATCATCCGAAAGGCTGGTTTGAAGCTCTGGAGGCTTTACTAAGTAAAATGAGAAGTGAGATGGTTTACAATTGCCTTCCTCACTGAGTGGAAAAATGCCTATGCTTATCAGCCTACCAGGCCCTCTGAAAATTATGGCACGTTCACTTCACTCACCACAGGGTCTGGTTGTTTAATGATGAATTTCATTACTCTAAGAGAGAAAACTCTGACTATTGTTTTTTACACTTCAACCTCTTCTGTACTTAAATGCTTCAGTCATATAATTGGTTGGCCATGTGATCAGAAACAGAAAATAGTTTTTGTAGCCCTGGAACTAGCAGATCAAGTACAAATAATTTAACATTTCACCTGCCTGTTATGGGCAATATAGACATATGTCTTTAAAAACCCATGTGTTACAGGAAGTGAAATTATATTGTTAACAGGCAGATCCTTCATTTTAAAAACCAAGCCTTGGCCATTTCAATATGAGCTTTTTGTTCCGCTTCTGGCTCCAGATTGGATGTAGTTCATTCTCCTAAATACTACTTAAATTTCATTTTTTTGAGTGTAAGGAACCTTACTGACCTCCATCATCACTTTTCAATCGACTGATTTTCAGATCAAGTGGATTTACCTCTTTACAAATTTTATGCATCAAGCACTGAAGTCCATCTGCTAAATCAAAATGGCAATATCATCAAGCATACATTATATTATTAAAAAATACTCCATTCAACGTATTGCAAGAGCATTATAAAGGACTCGTCTAAATACCAGTTTTGAGTAAAAGAAAGAGAAGTGGTGAAAAACAAAAACCTTGCCGCACTTTATCTTTACGCGGCTTGTAATCTTGTGTAAAATTCCGTTGATTCAAATCTAGTGGTCAAAATTCAACTCGAAGAAAGTAAAATGGAAATAAACTTAACTTTACAAAAATTTTAACCACAATATAATTGTATGTACGTTGCAATCTGTTCGATTTAAGAACGATGAGTAACCAATGATCCAATGAAATGAGGATGATGTGTATGACGTAAATGAGGTGTAGCATTGTACAGACTCAGGCCGACCATCCGTGTTAATATACAAGGTGTGGCTATTAAATAACGAGACTGACGTTGTAAAAAATTGTATTTTTATTTTATACATAATCACTTATTGTCACCTTCAATATACACTCCTTCTCTATCCCTACAACGCTCCACGCAAATTTTCCATGGTTGAAAACAGTGCTGGAAGTCATCTTCTGTCAACTCCTTCAGGACACGTGCCGCTCAAAAATGTTTGAAATGAAGCTTGCAAAAATTTTTGTACTGATACTTTGTACGCGATTGAAAATAACCCGAATTTTTTCGAAACGATAATAACATATGATGAAACGTGGTTTTTTACATATGATCCGAAAACGAAGCGCCAACCCATGCACTGCAAGAGCCAAACTTCACCGAGAGCCAAAAAATCTCGAATGAGCAAGTCAAAATTTAAAGCAATGATGATTGTTTTTTTTTATATCCATGGCATTGTCTACCTTCACTGGGTTCCTGAAGGTCAAACAATCAATATTACTACCTTGAGGTACTTTCTAAACTACGTCTAAGAGTAAGGAACAAACGCCCCGAAATGTGGAAGGACAAATCATGGGTTCTGCACCAAGACAATGTGCCAGCTCATTCCGCGTTATCTGTCAAGAGGTTCCTAGCCAAGTACAGTATCTCAGTGTTAGAACATCCACCTTATTCACCAGATCTTGCGCCATGTGACTTCTACCTGTTCCCTCAGGCGATATCTGCATTAAAAGGGACAAGATTTGAGTCTGTGGAAGCTGTAAAAGAGAAACCGGCACGTGTCTTGAAGAAGCTGACAGAAAATGACTTCCAGCACTGTTTCCAACAACGGAAAATTCGCATGGAGCGTTGTTGGGATAGAGGAGTGTATATTAAAGGTGACAATAAGTGATTATGTATAAAATAAAAATAAAATGTTTTACTTCAGTCTCCTTATTTAATAGCCACACCTATTATTGTTTATTTAACCCAACTATCAAAGTACACCGGTAACCACTGTCTAGTATTCAAATCCGTATAAAACTAACTACCTTTACTAGGATTTGAACCACAGAACCTTTGTCTGCGTACATCAGTTGCCAAACAGCTGGGTCGCGCCAATGACTTTACTACTAGACCAAACCGGTGGGTTACAACAATGCAATAACTGTAATATTTGATCAGCATCGATAGCAACCTTCCTGACAACCTAATCGGCCATCACTATAACACTAACATTTTGTTAAAAATATACAAAAATAGTAATCTTACGTTATACGAAAAGTATCAGGGCACAGTAATCTTATTGAAAAATTACCGAGTTTAATGAATCGTGACGTGTTTACAAACAGAATGCAAACACATTCAGTTGAAATGATTCCGTTACAAAGCTACACGCGTAGGTTTTCTTTTTGCAATGAAATGCTTACTGAATTTGGCACGGATTTAATGGGAACAAAAATTATTGCTTTACTGACTCAACTGGTATAGTACAAAGTAACCAATGTCCTTTTAACATTGACATACGTCGAAGAAAAAATAAAATAAAAAATAACATTCTTTAACTTGTTTTACTTCAGTACATACCAACAAAAGACATTCATAAAAAGTTCAATAATTTTTCTTCATTAAGTAACCTTTTCTTCATTTTATTAATAAAATAAACCTTTAAAGTTGTCTAAAATCACAAAGCTCTGAGAAATTAATAAATTTTTAAAACCTATTGCCACTATTGTTTAGGTCATCAGCCGAAAGGCTGGTTTGAACCTGTAGAGGTTTTACTAGGTAAAACAAGGAGTGAGGTGGTTTACCAATGCCTTCCTCACTGAGTGGAAAAGTACGCTTATCAGCATGCCGGGCCCTCTGAATATCACATATTTTCCACTCTGCAAATGACACCTTCACTTCATTCACCACAGGGTCTGGCTGTATAATGAAATTCATTACGTTCAGAGGAGATAACTCTGATTAGTGTCTTTTACTCCTCTACCTCTTCTGTTCTTAAATGATTCAGTCATTTAATTGGCTGACCATGTGATAAGAAATAGAACTATTTATTTTAGCTCTGCAACAAATAGATTGAGTGTAAATAATCTGACACTCCACCTGTCTGTTATGGGCAGCTATTGCCACTATCAGATGAAATGAATGAATAACAAGTAAATAACCTTGGTGGCACAATTCATGTCCGACTACAAAAAGAGCTAACGGGTTCGATTCCCGGCTAAAATGTGGCAACTTATTAATCAGCTTAGCTTGTGCAACTTATTAATCGTTTCTTTACAAATAAAGTTTATACAAATTTCTTGGAAAGATAAAAAATATTTCTATCAGTACCTTATTTAAAGTTAAAAATTTTCTTCTACCTATTTTGGGTTTTTACGATAACAAAACGGGAAACGAACCTAAGACCCAGTTTAAAAGTCTAGCACAGTTTAAAAATTTGTGATTGGTAAAATGGAGTCATCTTTTATCTTATTTGTTTGATGTAAGGTGGTTTGGTACGTTTAGTTTTTTATTTATTAGTATTGTCATAAATTTTATAAAATTTATTGATATTATTCTGGTGGGTATCAGAAGTGGTACAATAACGCCCTGCAATGTGACATCTTTTACTCTTTTATTTTTTCAAAATTTTTTAAAATTATTTACGGAACATATATTCAGAAAATAACGTCAACGGATTTCTGCATAGAAAGTTAGGTAAACCTTCCAAAAATTGTACCATTGGCCGTGCCGATGGCGTAGTGGTTAGCGCAACTGGTTTACGCCAAGGTCTTGGATTTGATCCCGGTCAGATCTGGCATTTTTTCGTCACTCTTCTTCATCTATAATCCTTCTCACCGTCTGCATTAGCACTTATTTCAAAACAGTCGGACGTAAAACAAAAAAAGCCATTTGTAAGAAATAGAATTTACTAACTTCTTATTGTATACTTATAGTTATTTTCAGGTCGTAATTCTGTCTTCCATTAGTGTTTCATACTGATGTCATCAAAATTCCCGTTTCCAGTACTGGTATTATTTGGTTTTATTTGTACAGTTTGATTTACTTTCAACGTGAAAGGTTCTGTGACAAGTTAAAAGTCATTTAATTTTAGTTTGCAGTGAGACACAGCGAACGGGGATTTGCTAGTAAATAGCTAATAAAGTTGTATTTAATTTTAAAGCTGACCTCTGAGGAGAAGTCGTAGCTTGTTGCAATGAAAAAGAAAAAGTCTCAGATTCGATTTTCAGCTACAGTCTGAAAATATACCAATACTTCCTTATTAGTGACTAAAGTTGTGTAACTAACTAAAAATAAAAATATCAAAATTATAACTAAGCTAAAAAATACTAAATCTGAATTTGTTTACTTTAAAATAATATAAATTATACATCTCTAATTTTTTTAAATATTTAATAAGAATAATTAAAGATCTCAGTTTTACACAACACACGAATATAAAAAAAAAATTATATATTTTTTTTTTACTAAAACCCTTTAAAGACCATTAAACTCCATTAAATTCGGCTGTCAACACGAATGTACATAATACTGATAAACGTAAACGTACCCAGGTATGAAAATAAAATATTTTAATATATTTTTGCACGAATAAAATATATTTTAAAACGATAATAATTCAAAAATATAAAATAAATGACAGTATTAAAATTTATTATGTAATCTATCAAACATAAAAAATAAATAATTAATAAAAAACCATACTTTATAGGAATTTAGAATCTTAAAATATTTTATTAATATTAAAAATAAAATTCCGCATATATTCAAAATTTTCGTAAGAGATTAATGGTGTAATGTAAAACACCCATTTACTGGTTTATTTTGCGAAATATAGTATGGCACACAAAGCTATTCAAATTCTCAAGTATTTTAGATTAGTTGTTTATTTATGATTTCTATAAAAAGGGAAACTAATAAAATGAGAAAACGATTGTGTAAATAGGGTGATCAATCACCTAGCTTAATTTATAGTTTTTAGTATAGTTTATAGTTTATATTTTCATCTAGGTTGTTGTTTAGGTCATCAGCCAAAAAGCTGGTTTGAACCTGTAGAGGTTTTACTAAGTAAATCGAGGAGTGAGGTGGTTTACCTTGCCTTCCTCACTGAGTGGGAAAGTACACTTATCAGCATACCGGGCCCTCTGAAAAGCATATATTTTCCACTCTGCAAATGACACTTTCACTTCATTCACCACAGGGTCTGGCTGTATAATGAAATCCATTACTTTCAGACAAGATAACTCTGATTAGTGTCTTTTACTCCTCTAACTCTTCTGTTCTTAAATGATTCAGTCATTTAATTGGCTGACCATCTGATAAGAAACAGAACTATTTATTTTAGCCCTGCAACTAACAGATTGATCTTATTGTTAGATTGATCTAACAGATTCATCTAGGATTTTCAAGATACATAGAAAACAAAGTTGAAATACCTATGTTCTAGATACAATAGGTTAAATTATTTTTAAAACTATACACCCGTTTATAGAATCAACAGCACAATCAGTTTCAGTACAGGGCGATTTATAATTACCTCCAGGCTTTCAAAAAATTATTATCCAGTATATTTGTTACAAACAAAAACAATTATAGCCTACCGTAAAAAGGGACATATTATTACAGTAACAGATTTTAGTTTTGTGTACGTTGAATGTGCTCAAAATGTGCACTTATTATACCATGCCACACATTACAGTATTTAACTTCTAATTAAACAAATATTGTGTACTATTTGATACAAAGGGGTTCATGACAAGCCTACTGAGTTAAGCAGTAGTGGAAACAAATTATTGGTAAGTGATGAATTTATCATTGTGTTTAACTTTTTAATTTTGTGTGCAATTTGACATAAAGGGGTTCATGACAAGCCTACTGAAGTAAGCAGTAGCAGAAACAAATTTTTAGTGGTAAGTGATGGATTTATCATTGTGATTAACTTTTTATTTACCAGTTTTATCTTGACATGTCTTATACTCCCTTTTGGAGTCTCCTGGATGCAAAAACAAATTAATCTGATATTAAACATTTTCCACAAGTTTTAACATATCATGACGGAGAGTAGTGATCCTATAATATACGTATTCTTTCTTGCATTTTTGCTGAATTGTATTTCAAAGGGGTCAAAAACCCCGCTTTCCAATCTAATCCCATGAGTAAAAGTTGTATAGGAAGTTTAGCATTAATTATGTAAATCTTAAAATAAATTTCCCAATATTGTTGTAAAATAAAGTCAAAACTGTCGCTATGCAGGACTATTTTAAATCATGTGTGAACGTACGGGACAACAAAAAATTCAAATGTAGAAGTATATTGTTATAAATAACTGATAAAATTCGGGATAACTTATAAAGTAAAAAGTGTGTGTTTTCAAAAGTGTAAATTTTAAATTAAAAAACAATTGCGGCCGCCTCCGAGGGCACAGAAAAATTATTACCCACCGTTCCTCACCCCAAAATAGCCGCTAATAACGAAGATATTGATACAATGTAAAAAAATAAAGTGTGAATATTTCATAAAACGATAAGTTTGTGTAAAATAAATAAAAATAATATATTTTAAAAAGAAATTTATTCCAAAAGCATTCAACAATACAGAAAATTATACATTTTAATTTAAAAACAACCAATAAATTAATAATAAAGGAAATAACACTTTCATCGAATTTTAATTAATTAAATAGCAGATTTGAAAATAATTAACCTTTGACATTATTACAAACATTTTATTTAATTTAAAATTCTTTCTAAATTTATTATATTTCCATTTGATCTGAAATTTATTAATGAATGATAATGTTTTATTTTGTGTGTTTCTGTGTTATCTCTATTACTTATTGTTTATGTTTGTTTTTTAATTTTAAGAACAGATTGTAATTTTTCTAGGATAGGATTGACTGACATAGTAATTTTACACTTGTAAATTGTATTATTGTGCCTTTAAGAATATTTCAGACTTTATACGTACAATATACTGCAATCACACTCGTTTTACAACTTACTTATTTTTAAACGAACAATCACATTATTTTCAATCAAAATATAGAAGTCATATAATACAAGAATGAAAACATGATTATCTTTTCTACAAATCGAACAGAAAAAGAACAAATATTATAACACGTATAAAATGAGATATTGTAGATTGAAAAAGCAAAGATACATTACAAGGACTTTGGATGTGAAAAGTATGAGTAAAAAAATTGTGCACCTTCAGTTTTGATTGACATTTGGACAGAGGTGAATGTATTATAAATAATTAACATATAATTGAATATGTACATAATATTAATCATAAAATATATGTGGAAATACCTCTGTGGTTTAGTTGGTAGTCACCTTTAGCTCAGAAAGTACGTCGGGTAGTTCATGGTTGACGAGACACTGACCAGAGCTGAAGAGATTAATGACCAAGCACTTGATGAGGTTTTAAATGAAATACACCTTTAAAATAATAACTACGCATGGATGAAGTATGCTTTTATAATACACTTTTTAGTGATTTTTAAGAGTTTTCTTACTATTATGTATATAATGAAAAAATTGCCAGGACTTGCTGGATGTACGACCCAGAGAGCGTTGTCGTTAATAACAAACAACGTTTCCATCAACGCAGTTGGAAGTTAGACATACCAGCGATCACCATTTGATTTAATAGTCTACCGATGTTTGGAGTAAGCATTCTTAAACAGTATAAATTCAACGCCATCTATTGCTTTAAAATTTTTGGTATCTTACCATAATTATATTGTGCCAAAATATAAAAATAATATGTAACTGTGCCGGCCGCATTGGCGTAGTTGGTAACGTGCTCACCTCTCAATATGCGGTCCTGGGTTCTAATCCCACTCAGGCACGGCATATTTTCATACGTTACAAAAATCATTTCATCCTCATTACGCACAGTTTCACCCCAACGTCGTCGCTAATGACCTTGCAGTTGATGCGACGTTAAATAAATAAATAAAAAAATATACGTAACTGTATCAAGTGAAATTTTACTGCAATATTTGTATCACGTATATGTATGTGTGTGTGGGTGTGTGTACAAGATAAATAACTGGTGAAAATTTCAGCCTGGTAGGTTTATTAATTTCCGAGAAAAATGTTCCTAAATGTTAAAATTCTAAATTTACGGGAAAAGGCAAAAATAAAAAACAAAATTTACACAAACGAGTAAATTTCCCAACAACAGTTGATTTGAAAGCTGGACCAGCAGCTGAGAATATTAAAAACAATAATGCAGATATTTTAAAAACCTAAAATTTCCTTTGCTCTTAAACGACTGGTATAAAATAATATAAAAAATATTTGTTCTTGTTGACAAGATTTTTTTTGATAAAACCTGGTAAAATCTTAATTTTTTCATTAAAATAATTTTTGACGTAATTTAATGTTTTTTCTGGTAGATCTAAGTCTGAACTATTGAAAAACACAAAAACCGAAAATCGAAATTTTCAGTCAAAACCATTATGGCCTTCGGGCCAGCCCAGTCAGTCAGCTGGTAGAAAGTCGCTATTATTTGTTAAGTAACACCGGTTGGGCAAGCGACTTTGTATGGTAACCAGTTGACAGCCATCCATGAACAAACACTACTAGGGGTCCCTGTTCAAACTCATGTCTAATCCACGTCAAAAAAAAATACAGCAAAACGCAGCGATCAAATTGGGTAGTTGTCAACAAAGTATAGTTCCCGATAACAAATAAAAGCTAAAAAAAAACTATTATTATAGTCTCACCTTAACACTCCACCTGCCTGTTATGGGCATATTTACTTTTTTTTTTGGTTATGGCATATTATTTTTATTATTTTATTGACAGTTAAATTTCTAATGGTAATTTATCTAAATTAAAATAAATCGTTTATTGAAATAAAAAAATGCTGAGACTCTTCCAATATTACGTCTAGGATCCAAGTGATCAAATCCAGAGGTTGTGCAATTATAAATGGTAGTAGGTAGCGCTCGATATAAATTTAAAAACAAAAATAATTGTAATTAAGTATTGTCTGTATTATATCCACCCATAGTGTTATAAAGTACGTAAAAATGAATAATAAAAACAGAAGTTCCTTTTTTATAGAATTTTAAACTAACTGAATAAATTTATACAAGTACATGTTTTAGATTAACCAGCTAATTGGGTTATTGTTTAAAACAGTTGACTATAAATCTAAGCGGTACATAGTTAACACTAACTTATGTAATACAATAATAGTTTTCAATGCGTTTGTGTTAAATAAAATAGAATAGAGAAGGACAAAACAAAAAATGTAGAGTAACCATAAGAAAGACGAAGAGGAGGATTTAGGGTGGGGGAAAATGTATAAGAAGATCCCCGACCCTGACATTGGTTACTGCCTGTGCCATTGGTAACCTGTACAGGCAAGATGTGTTCCCGTCGCGATACAATCACATTTAACGCATACAATTATGTCATAGCCACCCTTTTTGTGCTAATATGCTATTCCGCATCCCTATCGGAGGGTAATTTACAACAGTATCACCCTATGCGTCATTATCCACTCCAAAGAGTACATAATAATCCATACACAAAAAATTCAGGTAAGTTAAACATTTTCATAAATTTTAACTAATTAATTATTCATTTAAATAAAATTTTTAAATATCTTAATATAAATGCAGCATTGGAATTTAAAATTTAAAATATAATCACAGATTAACATTTTTTTAAATCACAAAATTTACTAAAAAAATATACTTCTCCCCGTTTTTCTTCAAGAGGAAAATTAGTTAAGCTAATTATTATTATTATAATATAAATTTTAATAATTAATAATTTTTTTTTATCAGTATTATTATTTAATCGATTCTTGAAGCAAAATATAAATTTTAACCCAATTATTGTAAAAATGTATTTTTTTGTAATATGTAGCAAAATATTTGAGGAAAAGAAAGGTATATTGTACTATCCTAATTCTTTTTACCATAAAAGAATGTAAACTATTTAAATTTATCTCAATTTTTAATTTTATTAATAATTAAGGAAAATAAAAATAAATTTCTTTTAAATTCTATTAATTAAATATTAAAAATTTTGTCTTAAAATCCTATTAAAAGTTTAAAATAGTCACCTAGTAGTGGTTAGTGCACTAGCCTATTAAACGGAAGGTCCCGGTTTTGATTTCCGACAAAAGACCTGGAATTTATTAAATGACAAAATGCATTGTGTCATACTTCCAAAGTAATCGCTAATAACCAAGATGTTGATGCGACTTAAATGAAAAACTTAAAAAAGTTTTAAAATTTTTATTTTAAATTCGCAAGGTATTAAACTGTTAAAATAACTGGGATTATTATTAAATAGTTATTCACATTCTGTCCCCTGATGAATTTACCGGTCATTACTACTACTTCCTCATTGACTTTTTGAGAATTTTGAAGGTCTCATGACCATTGATGTTTTTAGGCCACTCACAGGATATCAATTATTATGTACAGTGTAACTCTATATTTTTATAAATAAATTGTTATGTATGTCAAATTTTGTATGCAGATTAATGTAGATTTTGTTTGCCAGATAATTATAATTTTGCCCATTATAAGTATGGGAGTTTAAATCGTTACGAAGGGGTACTTTTTGAGACATAGAACGAGAACTATATGATTCCATCTCTAAAAATATTTTTTAACATAATAATCAATGATTTTGAACAGTTAATAGAACTCCTTATTAACAAGTAATAATATAATTCTAAATTTATCTTCTAAAAGAAATTTTGCAATAAAAATATAATTAGCAAAATTTATCTCTTAAGGATTGAGTGATTTTTTTTGTAACATTTTGGTAAGCAATAATAAGGACTATTTAAAAATACCTCTTATGTAAGCTATCAATTTATAAAGTGTATGTAAGATTACATAAGGGAAAAATTACTCATTATTTCACGTCGTAAGAGATAGGCGAGAGTGGTGCGATATCTTGGCTTGTGGTTTGACAGGCTACTAACTTGGAAGCATCATCTTGGTACAAAACGTTTAGAACTTAACCGCCGCCAGAAGCTATTCTTCTGCTTAAATTACCCTCAATCAAAATTTAACTTCCGTTCCAAAATTGTAATTTACATAACCGATTTTGAGATCAATCTGGACTATGAATCAATCTGGACTATAGATCAATCTGTCCAGCTCTTTGGAGCAGCAGCAGAGATTGACTTAAAGTCGATCCAGGCCTTACAGTCAAAATTGTTAAGATTTACTTCTGGCGCTACTGTTTATGTAAGCTATGAAACCCTCCACGTCGATTTCAAAATCGGGGCAGTAAAGGAACTAACGTGTTCTTCTGTAGTTAATTTCGCGAACGACTAGATAACCATTCCAATTCATGACCAAACCACAAGAAACTTCCCAATTGTACGACGTCTTAAACGAAAATTGAACAGATTTAGACCGCTTAGTCTAAATAACAGACAGCACTCATTGTTCCAAACGGAGAATGTACCACTGAGTACCTCTTCCCCTGAAATTAAAATTCACCACCGCCCGTTAAATTAAATATCAAATACAGAAAAAATGCGCATTACCATAATAAAAATTAAATACAAAAAAAATTATAATTTATTGTCGATTTTAGTATAAATGAGGTATACCTTGGACAATTCGAATTGGCACAAGCAGCCTCGATGATTATCTACTCCACTCTTCGTTCGTCCCTCTCCATGCAACGACGGTACAGTCACAAAAGTATACAATCGCTACTGTAATGTGCGACTCACACACGGTCACTAGGTTTTGTTTTCACTGTTATTATTAATAATCTGTTAAGACATAATGATGTGACTTATTTGTTTTCATATATGATTTTCTGTTCATTATAAATATTCAGACAAATTTGTTTAGTTTGTTGCGTGCGTCTGTAGAGTTTAGTTTAGTAAGGTTTTTCCGTTTAGTTTTTGTAATTTATAACTTAAATTTTTACAAATTAAATACTTATTTTAAAATTAAATAATTATTTGTATGTTTGTACATTGAAATAAGGTTGTAGGCATTTGCGGACATAAAAATTTGTAGACCTTGTTGAAAGAATAGGTTATGGATATACTTTACGCGGAACTGTGTGTACACGCAGAGCAAGAGTTGTGCCAGTTCGAATTGTCCACAGTATAAAGGGTTTTTAACTTCTTCAAATTATGTAACAAACACAAAGTGCTAGATTTATTAAATCATAGAGTACTCGAATGCAATTGTGAGGAAATTCGTTGGTACAGATAAAAGAATCCGCATCCAAAAATATGCTATAAGAATTATTATGGCAAATATTTCAAAATCAGACGGTTAAATTTCTTCATGGAATTCATACTTTTTTTGCTGTCGATATAATATTGTATATTCTTGAGGTTTTAAAATTTAAAAAAACCCAAAACTATTTATTGAAAAAAACTTCAATCATAATTACCGAAATAGAAGTGATTTCCAAATCGAGAAATACAGAACATCTAAGTTCCCACAAGTAATTCATTATAATTCCATTAGTTTTTTTTAAATAAATTACCAAAAAATAAATAAGATTAAGTAATTTTGATCGAGTAGTTGAACCTTTTAAAAAACCTCGGCTTCTAAACTGATCAATTCTACTGTATATCTTTTTTAAGTTTATTAAAAGTCACATGAACGGCTTGGTCATTAGGGACTCTATGAACATTTTCAGACCCTAGCCGGAAATCGAACCCAAGATCTCCGTATTGTAGGCTAGCGCGCTAACCACTGTGCTACGAAAGCGGCCTTAGATTAACTTAACTAGTTTTTTAAATTTTCATTAAATTATAAATTTTAAATGTAGAAAATAACCAGATAGACTAATATTTTTTTAGTGTTAATTTTTGTAAATATTTATTTTTTGTTAATTCTGTACGTTTTTGCATGTAATATAAGTCTATTCCTGAAATGGCCATCTACAAAATGTATTTATTAATTTATTTATGTAAGCGTAAAATTAGTGAAGATTTCTTCATAAATTTAAGCACCTGAAAAGATGTAAATAAGTAAACCACTTTAATTTTATGTCCGAATCATTAAAAATACATCATCATATAAATAATCAGTTTATACTTTTTAGTTTAAGACTGAATTTGTTAATAAGATACATTTACATATGTGAATATCCATTAATTTTTATTTGTTATGCCATTAATATCAAATAAGATCAACCTAATCTGGAGATATATTTAAAATGATATTATATACAAACATTTAGATACAAAATTAGTAGAGGTTTACAAGGTAAACAAGGTGAATGTATGTCAAGATATTTATTTATGTTGTTTTCATAATGTCATAAAATTAGTTTGTTCAAATGTTTCACATTGTTAAAAAAATTGCATAACAGTATTATTTTTAACTTTTTTATCCGTTATTTTTGCAAAGTTTATTGCCACTTTCTTTTAGAATGTAGTACCCTATCAGACAAAAATTATTTTTTTATTTTATTTACTTACAATCTGTTATTTCAAAATAATAAGAAAATATCAAACATAAAAAAAGTTTTTACTTATGCACCAGCGTGTTGGTGCTGTATCACTACAGCAATACACTAAGAAGTTCTGTTGGTGACTTTTAACAATTTTTATAAAAATGATTGATACATATAATTATAGAACGACATATGACATAGAATAAAACAAAAAAAAAACACAATTTTAAAGTTCATGAACCCAGTATTTTTTATTTAGTTTTATATTTTATATTATTTATTTTCATTTGTTTACACTTTCATGTTATGGAAGAGGTTTTATTCGGTGTTAACCGTATACAACTCAAAGAACGCGTTAAGAAAATATAATTCGGCATTATTCAATTTAATCCTGAAATAAGTTCATTGGATTTTACATTTAGTAGTTTTCCTATATTTTCAGGACTGGATGGCTAGTAAATCCTATAAATTTCTACAAATGTGGGAAATCATTTCTCTTAATTATTCTTATTTAACAATTTGTTTTGCTTTATGGTAAAACGAACATTTTTATATTAAAATAGCACTGCAGTGAAAATCCGAAATTAAATTGATTTATTTAACTTAATGTTTTAATTCAAAATTTAATGTAATGTTGTATAAAAGGATAAAATCATATAATTTTAAAATTAATAATTTATTTTACAAAAATTTAATTCAAGTAGTTACGTCGTAGGATAGACTAGATCAATGTCAAAGGAAACCATAATGCCTTAAAAGGAAACTAGCTAGATGTAATTGATCTCCGAGGCATTCTATATTTTCCCAGACATTCTATGGAATTACCGTCTAATTAACTAGAATAGATTTATAAGAAAACTATCGTCTGATCCACTACACTAAAAAAAAAAAAACGGCACAAACTTGTTCAATCTTTTTTAACCGTGTATCGAATTATAATGAATGATGATTTAACACATCGGTTCTCGATCTATCTTCACTGGTGTACTCCACTTCTAAAAATCTGGTGTGAAACACTCACACAACTTTCTCTTGCCAATGCAAATAATTAACAATAATCCTCACATTAGTAATAAAACATTAGAAATAAACAAAAAACTAACCTCAATAAACATAACCTAATTTTAATCATGAGTGAAAGACGCAAAATGAAAATCAACTTCAGTTTGGCTTAAAAATATGGAAAATCACCGTTTCACGCTAAACTAGACTCTGTAGAGAAAAATGCTCATAATAAAAGTTGTAGATCTTTTAATTTAGGTACCATAAATTTGATTGTATACACTTATGTCGTAAAATGCATACTAAGGCCGAAATCTTATAAAAATCTATTTTTCACACATTTTCGTGAGAAAAAAACAGAAAATCGCTAATTACCGCTAAACTAAGCGTTATACAAAAAAATGTTTGAAATAAAAGTTACTTATAGGATTTTAAATTCTCTACAACTTTTGTTACATAAATTTTTGCGCTAAAATGCATATTAAAGGCCCAATCTTAAAAAAACAATGTTTTTACGTGAAAACAGCCTCTTCAAGAATTTCTGCAAAGATAGCGCCTACCCTATCTTGTAGAGCATAAAAAATTTAGTAAACCAGGCGATTTTTAAAAAAATCGTAGGACCAGTTTTTGAGAAAATCGCAAAAAAGTGAAAAATTACACTACTAATAAACTACTACTTCCGGTTGACCGATTTTGATGAAAATATTCATGTCGGGTCCGGTTGTAGTATGTAAATTAAGTTTCAAATTTCAAGTTCGTACGATGTTCCGTTCTTCAGATATTCTGTTCACACACACACACACACACACACACACACACACACACACACACACACACACACACACACACACAGACCAATCGCTAAAAACAGTTTTTTGGGTTCAGGGTGTCTGAAAACGTGTAGATCCGGTGAAAACTTGATTTCGAAAAATCGACATGAAAACAATACTTTCCTTCCTATGTATTCATATAGGCAAGAGAAAGTAAAAATTATATCTCTTGTTTTTAGAAGAGCTTTTCATTAATGTTCATAATTTTTAATTAGTAAAAAAAAGTCAATATGAAAGGAAAAATAACTAATACAGGTTTTAATCAACTACATTTTTATTAGCCACGATTCAAATTTGTTTTATGTAACTATGAACTCAATATCAACAATCAGTCATTTCAAAAAGCCCATAACTCAAAATTTTACATGTATTCTTTAGTGCATTTTAGAACTTTTATAACTGAATGTAAACACACCATCCCTACAATAATGATATAAGTCTGGCAATCCTTAAGTAATATAATGAAAGTGGATGTTCTTAAACCCATGTTGAAGCTTAAGCTCTAATTTCTAGTGGAAGATGAATGACTTATTGGGTCATGGGGTTACTTATTGTTCTGAATTAAACAGATGGTAACGTACACAAATTAAAGATTAAAAAAATTATATAATCACTGCACCATCGAAAGCTTATCGGGAATTTTTGTAAACACAAAATTTATCATGTGTAACGGTCCTTATATGTCTGCAGTATTTTTATAGAATGTACATTTTATAAAAAAATTGACCGCGTTTGAACCGCACTGTTTATATTTAGTCATGACGTCATGAATCAGATTATAAAGATAAACACATTAAAAAAATATAAAACTAGAATATGTAATAATGTACATAAAAGAGGACACAACAACAGGTTATGAGTTTAAAATACAAATAATTGTAATTCATATGAAGAAAAACGCGGAATTTCAAGTAAACTAGAATTTACTTTTTAGAATCTATTTTAGATTGGATCGAAGCAACAAAGCATGACTAGATTATACATAAAATGAACATATAGTTCTTCTTTTACTACAGCGAAGAAAAAAAACACGAAGAAAAAATGTCCAACGAGCAACCTGTGTCATCGTCCACGACGATTGCACGAACATCATTTCCTCTACTCCCTCCATCTTAACTAACACACACTTACACATATAATGTACAAAATATTCAAATAACTTTGCATGTATTTTTTATGTATCTGTTAAAAAGTTAATCTATTTAAATGCATTTTCCTTGCACTACTCTATGTTTATATAAAATTTGCATTCATTTAACAACCAGATAACTATTACGCTTGATAATAAATTCACATTAGCTAGATACAACTAATATACCCGAGAATCTAATCTAAATACCTTAATATCTTTCTAATAAATGGTTTTCAATGAATATTTTAACATTCGCATCTGTATCAACTTAGTTCAAATACATTAAATTAGTTGTCAAATAAATACAAATGTATGCTGTGATTAAAACTAATTGAATGGTTTTTTCTCGTACATAAATTTCATTTTACTGAAAGAAATTTATCACAAAATAAAATTTTATATCATAAATCATCCAATTAGTTTTCTTTATGTTATCTTAAGGGGGGACTGTACTTTGTATCCCGCCAAAGTTAAATATGCTATTTTTAGGTACATTTTTCATAGGATTGGTAAAAGATAGGAAAATTAAACTTTACACACCATAGGTTTCATCTCGAGCTACTGGCATTTTTTCAATTTAATCTTTGGACCATACCATTTTTTTAAAAATGACGAATAACATAACATTTTTACAAATTGTTTTATACGTTTTTTGAGTATTTCTAATTTTTGGAGCACCTGAGGAAGTCATAAAAATGTCGGTACATGTGGATATACAAGATAACTAACTGGTAAAAATCTCAGCCTGGTAGGTTTATTAATTTCTGAGAAAAATGCACCTAGTGTTAAATATTAAATTTACGGGAAACAAAAAGGCACAAATCCAAAACAAAACAACAAGTTCATAAACAAGTAAAATCATCAACAGTTGTTTAGAAAGCTGAACCAACAGCTGAAAATACAAAAAACAGTAATGCAGATATTTTAGAAACTAAAATTCTCTTTGAACTAAAACGAGCAGTATAAAATTGTGAAAAATATTCAATCTCGGCAACATAATTTTTCTGTGTAAACTTGATAAAAACTTAATTTTTTCATTAAAAAATTATTTTTTGACGTAATTTAATGTTTTTTTTTCTGGTAGATCTAGGCCTAAACTGTTGAAAAACATAAAAAAACCAAAAATCGAAATTTTGAGTTAAAACCATCCCCTTAAAGGGTTGATGCTAAATTATGATGATAACTAATGACAGTTTGATCATTGCAATTCCCGGGTAGTCACCTCAAAAAAATTATTTTTTTTTTACTTGTCGGTTGGTATCATTTAGGTCATCAGCCGAATGGCTGGTTTAACCTCTAGAGGTTTTAATAAGTAAAACGTGGAGTGAGGTTGTTTACAATTGCCTTCCTCACTGAGTTGAAAAGTATGCTTATCAGCGTGACAACCCCTATAAAAAACACATAATTCCAATCCTGCATCATCTTTCTTAATTTGATTTACATACTCTATTCTTTACCTCCCCCTGTAATTCACTCCCTTAATATTACCCTCCATTACTGATAGAGCAATACCTGGATGTCTTAAGATATGCCCCCGAGCCTATCTCTTCTTCTGGTAAAATGTTTCCATAATACTTATTTTTTCATCCACTCGTCTAAGAACCTCTAAATTACTTAGTTTGTCCAACCCTTCCACTTAATGTTTAACATTAAGACCACATTTCAAAAGCTCCTATCCTCTTTCTTTCTATGACCCCTATCACCTACGTTTCCCCTAGACTTCCTAGAAAAGATTTTTTGTGTAAGTTTCATTTTATACTAATGGATTTATCCATAATTTTTTCTCTATATGACAATAAATAAATTGGTCAAAAGTTAATCAACATGAAAAGGTCCCACTGGAAATACCTTAAATAAAAAATACTGTTAACAGCTGGATTTTGTTTTGCATTAATTTCCACACCTTAGCCGGGATTTAAATCTGGAATCCTCCCGTTGTAGGCCAGCGCGCTACCACTACGCTACGATAACGGCCTGTTATATTTTAATTTTTAATTAAATAAATTAAATTTGAGTTTTAAAAAAATGACCAAGATGTGCTGTCTAAATTTTTAATTGAGAAACATTCAAAATATAACCACACAACTTATAATATTACTT
The DNA here is from genome assembly GCA_035578175.1 of Catonia carolina. Taxonomy (NCBI): domain Eukaryota; kingdom Metazoa; phylum Arthropoda; class Insecta; order Hemiptera; family Achilidae; genus Catonia; species Catonia carolina. The sequence goes on along the minus strand of JAQMRL010000010.1, from coordinate 25,701,954 downwards.
AGGCCTAAATTAGCTTAAATTTTATGTTGTATTTTTTACATTAATGTTCAATGAGTTCTGATATGAATAATTTTAATGTTTAGAATAATTTCCTGACTCTTCGAAAAACAAAATAACAGATATTACTCGTATTTTTTCTCCAATTAAGAAATGTAAGATAAAAAATTATTTTTGAAGAAACTCATATATTTTATAATGTTTTTATGGGAGTTCTTTAAATATTTCTTTTGTATACACGATGACTAAAACACGAAAAAAAGTGTGGGTGATAACTGCATTAGAAGCAGTAGGACCATCTTGAGAAATACAGTTGATGGTTACCGGTTTTGAGGGCGTATTACCATAAACGGTGAAATTGTAAAATAATAAATTGAAGAAAGAAAGAAATAAGGAAAGAGTATTATGTTGAAGGTACGATAACATGGCATAAAAGATTATGCAGTCAGTAAAAGAAACCAGTTCTTTTTATTGTTACTACATATATTAATGCTGTAATATTTTACGATTACGCACGTATTTGAATCTGTAAAACTAGTTAATATTATTGACCGTGTAATAAACAGAATAAAATAAATTATTTAAACCTCGTTAGTTAGACTAATCTAAAATTATTGATATAGTATCATCTTACACATTTAACAACGATGAATAGAATTTAAATTTTCACATTTTCATTTCTATTATTGTTAATATTGATTAAAAGAAAAAGAAGATATCAATAAAATTTAATTAAATGCAAATTTCAATTTAAATCGATAATTATATTATATATCTTACAGGTTCATTAAATTTATGATATTAGTTCCTTCATTAGATTTAAAATACACAAGATAATTAAATTCATTAAGTAACTTATCTTAGTTCCAGAATTGATTTGCATCATGTGTTGATAACGTAACAATCGCTTGGATTGTCGCATGAAACACCGGAAACACCAAAACTTCAAGAATAACTATCAATATTGACTGTTTACTGAAATTTGGGCGAATTTAATACAACGAAAAGGAAAGCTTTACAAATTATATGTACATATGGAAAATAAATCTTTCCTCAAGTCACACTAAATAAGATTCCACTACCTTTAACAGATCCTTTAAGTAACTTGAACTCTGATCCATTCTGTAAAGTATTTAAATGATAAATAAAAAATAAAGAAAAACGCAATGAATTGAAAATAAACGAATTGAAATTTAATGAAATGATTGAAAATAAAAAAAAATTGACTGACAAATTTATGTTACAAAAATTACTTCTCTTATATTTATTTAGTGATGACACTCTATTCTACAACTCTAAATATATGCTAAATTAATAAATAACATAAAATGTTAAATTGAATTTTATTTTTAAATCTATTAAGCTCAAAAAGTATGAATTAATAATTACGATTCTTTTATAATTTTCTGTAGTCTCAGCTGTACCATGTGCCTTCTTCCATTGACCGGGATCGAATGGGGGAGTTGACCGTTGTTGCAAATTGGTTTCATAGTATCTATTAGATTCTCTTAGAATTTTATCTGCTTGTCTTAAAATCATTAAGTTGTTTAATTCAGTTTTATAATTCAATTGTATCTTGATGTTCTCCTAATTTCCTTTTTATTATTTGTTAATGTGTTCAAATTATTTATTAAAAATTAAACCTTCTTTTGTTTTATGACTCCATTTCTAATAAATTTGAATCTTTGACTTCTGGAATAGTTAATTATGTTTCCGATATTTTCTTTTTAAAATTTAGTTTAATATATTTAATTTTTGATTTAGAATATTTGGATAACAATTAGAAATTATTTTTTCTCATGACTTATTATGATGATCAATTAATTATTTATTTTAAATTCTTCAACAATTGATTTCTAAACTTGACCTTCGATCAACGATATTGTGAATCATAGACTACTATTCTGCAATTCGAAATAGCATGATAGCAAGTCTCTGAATGCTGGTAACTATTCAAAATAAAAAGTCCCTTTTAATTATTTTTACAAAATATAACATAAATCCTACGCCCTGTGACTTACAGCCCTTCACGGAGGATGATGTCACCTCTGTAATTTCCTCGATTAATCCGCGTAAGGCCCCTGGTCCTGATAATGTCTCTGGATACGCCATCCTGAATTCCCCGCCAGATCTAAAGCTTCATCTTTTGACAATTTTCAATGCAGTGTTGGCGCTGCAACATTTCCCCTCTTCGTGGAAGGTTTCCAAAGTCATTACTATTCTGAAACCCCACAAACGTCCAACTGATCCCGAAAGTTATAGACCAATTTCCCTTTTGCCGATCCTGTCAAAATTATTCGAAAGGCTTCTTCTCCCACGCCTGCGACCTGTTGTTGAATCTGTTCTTCCCCCCGAGCAATTTGGTTTTCGTCAAGGACACTCCACAACTACCCAACTCCTCCGCATCGTCACGGCACTTGTGGATGCCAGAAATTCTTACTGTGACACGACGGCTGTACTGCTTGATTTTCGGGCTGCATTTGACCGCGTCTGGCATATGGGCCTCCTTTACAAACTGGCACAATTCTTTCCCCCCTCAACTGTCCGATTACTCCATTCCTATCTTACTGGAAGACAATTCCAAGTCTCTGTCACTATTCCTCAGTTCCACATGGCCATGTCCCCACTCACCCATTCGTCCGCGGGTGTACCTCAGGGCTCGGTCCTTGGGCCCATCCTCTATCTTATGTACACCTTCGATTTTCCTGTCCGTGATTCAATCCAATTCGGACTGTTTGCCGATGATGCTATCCTGTACCGTCACGGCAGATGCCTCCGCCTCAATTGCCGCGCGCTTCAAACTCAGCTTCTAGACATCACTAGCTGGTGTCGTGTCTGGAGACTATCACTTAACCCCACAAAATGCGAAGCAATCCACTTTACACTAAAACGCAATGTTCCTCCGCCTCTACGATTGGAAGGGGAACTCCTCCCATGGCAGAAGAGCGTGAAATATCTAGGGGTTGACCTAGATAAACGATTGACACTTCGACAGCACATTGACAGCAAGCTTAGCAAGGGTAGGGCCTTGTTCGCTTTACTCATCCCTTTGTTCCTCTCTCCTGCATACTCCTCAAAACTGAAACTTCTGATGTACTCCTCTATCCTACGTCCTTTCCTTTTGTACGGGTCACCGGTATGGTGGCCCTTTCTCTCCAAGTCCAACAAAAGACGTACTTCAGCATACCAGAACAAAGTCCTCCGGTGCATCACACAGTTCCACTATCTTATATCCAATCGCATCATACACGAACACCTTCTCTTCCCTTCTATGGAGGACTTTATTTACAATACCTCGAAACAGCTACACGACGCTGGGAAAACTGACGGACCCCAGATCATTCAGGACTTGTACCGACGCCTACACCCACCTGAAGTCTCTATCCCATTACCATTCCACGACTTTATCTAAATTTTAGAATGACCCACTTAACAAAATTTAGAGTTGCCACATTTTTATTCTGCCCTGTATTCCTCTAATTTACCCATGCCCCTCCTACTTGTATGACTCACTCCCCCCAGTTGGTAGTTGTCCCCATGTTCCTATGCATAATCACTCCACTACGGTGAAAAGAGCCGCCATTTTAAATTAATAAACACTCAGAAGATAAAAAGGCCGGTGATTATGCCAAACTCTACCCTTTCCGTCTCCCCTGAAATCATAAACTAACCCCTACCTTAAATTATACCTTTAGTCCACGTTCAGTAAAATGCATGCCTTCCCCTCACCAAAATATTAGGCCTCCCACAAAACTGAAAAAAGGCCACTGAAAAATAAAATAAAATAAAAGAGCCGCTCTTAAACCCACTTGTCCCTTAATTTAAATTTTCCACAAATAACTTCTAAAAATAAATTACCTCCTTTCAAGTCCCAGTTCCAATGTCCCACGAACCAGAATCCTATTTCCTATTTAAACTATAAAATTCCCCCTAAATTTCTTGAGGTTGCAATTATTCTGTTATATTGTTCCCCGAGCGACCAGGTGTTCCTTAACACGATGTCGCCATCATAGGGCTTCTTAGCCCTCTCAACCAGGATTCAGGATTCAACATAAATCTTTGTTTTGCAATTTCCAAAATCATAGAATTAACTATTTTACTGATATTTGTTATTGTTGCAATCAGTAACCCATGCATTCAATACATGAGACGTAACTAATTAATACAATAATTTTAATAATTAATTTTTAATTAATAACATAATATACTAAAATAACAATTAATTATTAAATTTGATTTTTATTTCCTGTGTTTTATTGGAAAACTCATAATTTTTTCTTTTCCATTATTAATTTATCCTTTAAAACGCTTTCATTCACTAACAGGAAAAGTTAACACAAAGAAAAATCTCTTGAGTGGTAGCACTGACGCATGAACACGTAAAAAATTTCCTCTGATCATTATTCCATTTAATTAATAGGCTACTATCATGCTATTTCAAATGGACTGTACATCTTGACAAACACATCACTTGGAAAACACACATCTGAAACATTTTATTTTAAATTCTTTCTAATAATTTATTTTATTTTCATTTGATCCATAACATTTATTATCAATGGATCATGTGTTGTTTAGGTCAACAGCCGAAATGCTGGTTTGAACCTCTAAAGGTTTTACTAAGTAAAACGAGGAGAGAGGTGGTCTACCATGCCTTCCTCACTGAGGAAAAAAGTAGCCTTTACAGCATTTACCACAGGGTCTGGCTGTATAATGAAATTCATTACTTTCAGAGGAGATAACTCTGACTAGTGTATTTTACACCTCTACCTCTTCTGTTCTATATTTCAGTCATATAATTGGCTGACCATGTGATAAGAAACAGAACTATTTTTTGTAGCCCTGGAACTAGCAGATCGACTGCAAATAATTTAACACTCCACCTGCCTGTTACGGGCATCAATTGAATATAATGTTTTATTTTATGTTTTTCTGTAGTATCTCTATTAGTCTACTTATTTTTCTTGTTTTTTTCTTGTGTTTTTAATGTAAGAACAGATTGTAATTTTGCTGTCTAGATAGCAATGGAAATAATTAAGTTGTAAGCCTATCAAGTTGTAAGGTGACTGTTTTATATTAAAAAACTGTGGGTTCGAACATGTATCAATTTGTCAGATTTGAATTGAGAATCAAACCCGGTAACTTCTGCTTATTAGCGTCCCTGCTAAAATAATATATTACATCCGTTCAGGTGTTAGAACCAATTCAAAAAAATTAATGCAATCTTTTTTGCATAAAGCTAAATTTATAAAATTAATAGTTTATCAGTTTAAATTGATAATAATTACATATTAGGATGTGATAGATTTATTTTTGAATATAAATAGACAGGTATTACGAAGGTTGTTTTATTATAACCGTTGTACGATGAATAATACAAGTTAAAAATATTTCAGTTTTAAAACGTCGCCTTGAGTCACACATATTGTGCGATTAAAGAGCAAGACTTTATGACACAGCAGTAAGATAGTAGCTTATAAAATGATGTTACTCAAGGCGTTTTTATACCTATAATCCCGATGGGTGGTCATGCTTTTTATATTACTTTTTTCATATGAACATACACTCCAAAGATGTTTTTAAAAAAATGCATGCAGTTATCACGTATATATTTTTTCGATTTAATTTCAGTTATAGGAATTAGAATAAGGACGTGATATTCATTTTCTAAAAAATGTACGATTTAAAAGAAACTTCCTCAGATATAACGGATTGCGTATGTGTCATTACCCCTTTCTGAAAACCGGTAAAAATGTCATATCAAATCATATCAAAAAATGTTATTGTATTTTTCTGTTTAATCCTTTCAATCAAACCATGGATTTTATTTCATTTTGAAATTTAGAACCTTTTTCTCTATATTTAAAATAATTAATTTTCCTTTTTATTGGTCTTGGGTTTGAATTCCATTCAGGCACGGCATTTTCATACGTTACAAAAATCATTTCACCCTTCACCGTCTGCACTAGCAGTAATTGCAGAACGTTAAACTAAAAAAAAAAAATTTATAATAAATATCTGCCCATAACAGACAGGTGGAGTGTCAAATTATTTACACTCAATCTGTTCGTTGCAGGGCTAAAATAAATAGTTCTGTTTCTTATTACATGGTCAGCCAATTTAATGACTGAATTATTTAAGAACAGAAGAGGTAGAGGTGTAAAAGACACTAATCAGAGTTATATCCTCTGAAAGTAATGTATTTCATTATACAGCGAGACCCTGTGGTGAATGAAGTTAAGGTGTCATTTGTAGAGTGGAAAATATGTGGTTTTCAGAGGGCCCGGCATGCTGATAAGCGTACTTTTCCATTTAGTGAGGAAGATAATAGTAAACTACCTCACTCCTTGTTTTACTTATTAAAACCTCTACAGGTTCAAACCAGCCTTTCGGCTGATGACCTAAACAACACATAATAAATATACAATTGGATTAACTTTACAAGTTGAAGAGAAAAAATTTGATGAAGTTAAGGAATTTTAAAACTTAGTAATACTTTAAATCACAATAGTATAATGAGTAACTTCACACGATAACGAATTCAACTGGTAATGAGCCTAATATGCCATCGTAAAATTATTTAAGAACAAATGAAGAAATAGGAAAACCAAAATTAAAAAATACTTGTATTTGGTGAGCCTAGTTTCAACCTATGGATGTGAAACATTGAATTTGTTAGAAACGAATTGCAACATGTTGGGAAGAAATAATTTAAAAATGATTTTGACGGGTAAAAGAAGAAAATATTTTGGAGAGTATGTAAAAGTTAGGAACTGAATACTCTCACAGAAGGCAGCGATATAGTCCGTTTCATAAAAACCCAAATACTAAGGTGGTTTTGGGCACTTTGAGAGAATGGAGTCAACGAGGATGGTTAAGGTGATATGAAAAGAAATAATTTGATTCCGATGGGTGTAAGACGATGGAGGTAGCAACTATGTAGAAGCCAAAGCCCATTATGGGCTTTAGTACGACGAGATGTTGATGATGATTGGATTAACTTATAAATTATTAAGCCGGCGATTTAACATGAATACTTTGGTATATTTATCAAATATTGCCTCCAACTTTATCGAAATTTTATATATATATATATATTATTTTTTTTAAATTGAATGATATACAAATTCATTTCCATACAAAACTGAAATATATATTCTTTTTGGTTATGATAGCATTAAAAAATCAGAACCAACTAAATCATGTTGTTATGTTGTTTAGGTCATCAGCCAAAAGGCTGGTTTGAACCTGTAGAGGTTTTACTAAGTAAAACGAGGAGTGAGGTGGTTTACCGTTGCCTTCCTCACTGAGTGGAAAAGTACGCTTATCAGCATGCCGGGCCCTCTGAAAAACACATATTTTCCACTCTGCAAACGACACCTTCACTTCATTCACCACAGGGTCTGGCTGTATAATGAAATTCATTACTTTCAGAGGAGATAACTCTGATTAGTGTCTTTTGCACCTCTACCTCTTCTGTTCTTAAATGATTCAGTCATTAAATTGGCTGACCATGTGATAAGAAACAGAACTATTTATTTTAGCCCTGCAACGAACAGATTGAGTGTAAATAATTTGACACTCCACCTGTCCGTCATGGGCAGAACTAAATCATAGTTGTTGAATTAAAATAATATTTAACACTTAAGGAATTTACTAACTTAATTAAGATACAAATGCTATTTACACAAGCTTTAGAATAGTTGTGTTATGCTCAGGTAAGCATGAAAACTATTTATGGAGATCTTAGTAAAAACTATAATCTTTTAAATGTTACTTTTCTTTCATTTTTAATGCCTGTCTGTAGACATGAACGCGTGCGTGTACGTTATTCTTTCATCAGCCTTACGATGAGTTTTCAAGAAAAATTGCACTAATAAAAATATTTTGTTCAATGCTTATTTTATTCCCTAATTTATGAAAACATTTTGTGTAAACCACTACAAAAATAAATTTCGCTAAAATTTAATGCACCTACATTCAAATTACATGATAAAAATTATAGATAAATTGAACATGTTATTTTTTTTGTACCTATAATAACTTTTTTATCTGAAGTTTGGTTTAGCGGAAAGTTTTGATTTTTTGTATGGTAATATTATCGCATTAAAACTGGTTTATTTCACGTTGATTTTTCCTTTTGTTGACCCCCAAAAAATAAATAAATTTATTTTTATTTCTCAATTTTTAACCCACAGATCTTGTTGATCTTGTGATAAAATCGTTGCCACGAGTCAGCTGAAGTACGGACACGAAGTTTTCGTGGTTAAAATCCTAGTAAAGGTGCTTTTATACGAATTTGAATAATTTATACAGTGGCTACCGGTGTACTTTGATGATTGGGGTTTAATTAACCATTCATTCTCAAGAATGGCCAATCTGAGTCTGTACAAGGTACACACCTCATTTACACATCATTTATATATTATTCTTATTTCAATGGTCTGCCCATAACAGACAGGTGGAATGTCAAATTAATTTACACTCAATCTGTTCGTTGCAGGGCTAAAATAAATAGTTCTGTTTCTTATCACATGTTCAGCCAATTAAATGACTGAATCATTTAAGAATAGAAGAGGTAGAGGTGTAAAAGTCACTAATCAGAGTTATCTCCTCTAAAAGTAATGAATTCATTGTACAGCCAAACCCTGTGGTGAATGAAGTGAAGGTGTCATTTGCAGAGTGGAAAATATGTGCTTTTCAGAGGGCCCGGCATGCTGATGAGCGTACTTTTCCACTCAGTGAGGAAGACAATGCTAAACCACCACTCTCCTTGTTTTACTTAGTAAAGCCTCTACAGGTTCAAACCAGCCTTTCGTCTGATGACCTAAACAATACATTTCAATGGGTCATGGGGTGGCCAATTGTTCTAAATTGAACAGATTGCAATGTGCACTCATTAGGGTTTAAAATACATTCTCACTTTATAAAAATTGATTCATAGGGGGGGGGGGGACAGGTGCACAAAGCAAACGGACTCGGCACTCTTAGCGCCATTGCTCGTTAGACTGGGTGACCGAACCGTGTGTTACCCACATTTCAGAACGCACCGCACGTATTTCTTTCTAGCACGGACCCGGACAATCGGGTACCCAAAAATGTAAGGAGCCGACCCCCGACTACTTCTCTTGCTCTACACCAGGATGTTACGACTGATGGACCGGACCCGGTATACCGGCGCGCATTTTTCATACATGTTTTTTTCATACTGGTGGTGCGATAGAAGCGAACTCCCTCTTACTTAAGGGCACATGTGCAAAACGAATGTCTCGCAAAGATCCTCAAAACCCCCAAAAGCAAACTTGTGACCATAGTCATTAAAGCTACTGCCGCAAAGAGTCCGTCACCATGACCAGACACCAGCTAGCCAGTAAGCCGGTGAAGTTCCTGGTTCCCCTAGCACATGTATGTTGACAAGGCTTTCCTTATCACGTTTGATGAGTAACCGCCGCGAGCTCTCATGAGATACAGCTACAACACATCACCTCTGCAGAGACGAATCTCTTATAACCAGAAGCCTGGAATTGGGTATCACATCGCAGGTTTACGAGATCTCGGCTAAACCTCCATGCGTAACACACCGTGGTTAAATGTTTATCCGCATTACATCGATATGAAGCGTTCCGATTCTACGTAGACTATAAAGGAGTCCGTTATGAACTGTAGAAATGTAGACTGAAAAGATTAAAAACTAGCGAAGTTACTGGTTATTACTGGACCATTAATTTGACGTTCGTATCTTCAACTTAGTTTGAGGTGATAGTTGTATAAATTATTTTTCCAGTGGTCCTGAAGAATGGCATTAAACATTTTATTTACAATCCATCGAAATTAATCTATTTCATTCGACATATAAATATTACACACCGTTTATTTTATTTTTATTTTTTATTTTTTTGAATGGAATTAATTTAAACTTGCTTTATAATATTGTTAAATTATGAAATCATGTTTAATAGATTTTTGAATTAATCAATATAATTTTCAATGATTAATAAAAGATTATGTATGAAAATTTTTAAGTTGTAAAAATATAATAATACATAATTGGAAAAAATAAAAACAAAATATCTTAAAGTTGTCCAATAAAAAGTGTAACGAAGAAGCAAATGGTTATCTAATATGATTGGTACATTAAATTAAATTAACAATTACCAAATAAAATTATGATTTAAAAATTAAAAAAGTAAAAAATTATGATCGATGCTATTTGAATTCATAATCAATGTTAAATCATTGTTATTCTTTTTAAATTCTACCATTAACATCCTTGCTTATCGCTTATGTAGTTTCTGACAGGTTACCTTTCCGCTTTGAAGTTTTAAAAGTCAAAATCTATTTATGGTGCAATGATCTCCACTTGGCAACATATAATTATCACATTCCTTTTGAAAGAACCATTTAATTACTATTATTATTGCAGGTTACAATAAGCCTATAATTACAATAATTATTTTGTTGTTATACTATATAAAATACATACAAATTTTTAATCCTTTTTTCTTTAACGTAAGTATTTTTTAATACAAAAATGAAAAACATTTAATTAAAATGCAATTAATCTTATATACTTAAAAAAAAGCTCAAAATTGCATTCAAACTGAAACATTTGTACTGATGTTTCTATAAGAAAATTGTTGGTATTCTTATAGAAAATTGTATTTTGTTGACAAAACGCCCAATTTGATCGCTGTTGTTTGCTGGTAGTTTGTTTTATTTCCAGAGGTCTTATTCTTATTCAGTCCTATTCATCATAAATCTCCCCTTACAATTTTTTTAGCGATCTATGGATCAGCTAAAAATCTAGCATAAAACGTATTCAGATATTTTAGAACAAAACTTTACACAACGTACTTCAAAGTGTTACCTTGTGTACTATGCTCCAATTATCCGAAGCCATCACTTGGAGGGCGCACCTCAAAATTGTTACCGAACTTCTCGACACATTTTTTTTCATTTTTGATTGCTCCAAAATCTTTTCAGTGCAGGAGAATAAGCCCAGTTTTTTTAAGTTATATAAATTTATCTACATTATATTTCAGAAAATTGGCCGAATTTCCGTTACTGCCCCCGGGGGGCTCAGGAGGGTTGCCCGAATATTTTGAACTCCCTTAAGGAGGCGTCGTAGCGCTACGGTCTCTGCGACCTTTTTTCTTCGTCTCGAAGTATTGCATCTATGCCCTCAAATAATCCAGCTTAAATAGAAAGAGTACAAACGGGATTTATATTATTTTTTGAAAAAAGTAAATTAGATAAAGGTATTTTCCTTTTAGATGAAATCTAATAAAATTTTAAATCTTGTTTGTTTAATTAAAAAGGAAGAAGTTATACTTTCAGATTACTGAATTCTCATTTTTAAATTTGTGTAACATTTATGCTTTTTTTACATGGCTCTAAAATTTTAAGTTTAACCCAGACAGGATTGAATGCAACTGTAATTCTTGCATAAAAAATTCATATATTTAATTAACGTTATTTGAAAGGAGACCTTTTACAAAAATTATACTATATATATTTTGTAAATTTTATACAGTTAACTATTATGTTTTTTATTCTAAAATAAATTAACCAACATTTACGTTGTTTTAACGAAAATAATTATAAATACATTACAAATAAATTAATGTGGTCGAGCAAGTCGTAATATAATACATTCAATGTCTAAAAAATTTTAATTTTATTTATTGTTTTATATCTAAAAATGCAATTTAAGAATGCACGCATAATTTTAATTTTTTTTATCTATAAAAATTAAAATGGCTAAATTATATTATTAACATGTTAGCAAACAATTCACACTTTTTTACGACCACAGACCGTAATGTATACTAGATTCTTGTATAATATAAAACAATTAAATATTTTAAATAATTCATATTTCTATACATTTTAAAGTCATTTAGTATGAATAAAAAAACATTTTAAAGATAACATAATGCTACAAATATTAACGGAAACATAAATATAACAGCTGACTCTTTTACCAGCACCAACATGAAGAATTTCTGTTTGTATTTTCATATAAAAATAAAACAATTGGATGACTTTATTATTCATTAACCTGCAAAATTATTTACATACTTGCAAACTCATTTACTAAATATGTATTATGCAACAAAAAAATTCCCCAAACTTGTGAAAAATATAGAGCATTAAAGAATATTATTAAATTGTATTTTTAAGTAAAGTACTTTTGTCAAGAAAATAATTTATAATGATATCCTTGAGGTATTTAAATTAAAAGTTGTTTAATTTAAAAAGTTTTGAATAGAGTGCATAGAAATAAAAGGATTTCTGCGATGTTTATATGAATGTAATAAATTCAGTAATTTAATTCAATACCTATCATGAACCGCTACTTACCCACGCAAATGAATAAACAAGGTTAGCTTCTACAGGAGTAGAAGTTGAATGTACACACAGGTCGGCACTTTTGTCAGATTCTTGGCATCTACATTAATTATAGTAAAGTAACGTTTGTTTGTTTTTTTATACGAGGTAACCTCAGAAACTAGCCAATCGATTTCACAAATTATTTCACCGTTGAAAATATTAGAGCTTCTTGAGTAACCCAGTCTTTTATGTCATTACGTATTTTTTAAATTTTGAAAAAAACGATTGGTGAAATGAAGTCATCACCTTTTGTTTTATTTGTTGTGTTTAGGCCATCAGCCGAAAAGCTGGTTTGAACCTGTAGAGGTTTTACTAAGTAAAACGAGGAGTGAGGTGGTTTACAATTGCCTTCTTCACTGAGTGGAAAAGTACGCTTATCAGCATGCCGAGCCCTCTGAAAACCACATATTTTCCACTCTGCAAATGACACCTTCACTTCATTCACCACAGGGTCTGGCTGTATAATGAAATTCATTACTTTCAGAGGAAATAACTCTGATTAGTGTCTCTTACACCTCTACCTCTTCTGTTCTTAAATGATTCAGTCATTTAATTGGCTGAACATGTGATAAGAAACAGAACTATTTATTTTAGCCTTGCAACGAACAGATTGAATGTAAATTATTTGACACACCACCTATCTGTCAAGGGCAGTTATTTTAGTTAAGGTCATTTGAAAATTTCAGTTAATTTATTTTTGCATTATAGTCTATCATCTATTACATAAAATCTGGTGTGAAACACAAAATTTTCTCTTGTCAATGTAAATAATTAAAATATAGCCTATGTTTAATTATTATGAGTAAACCATGTAAAATAAAAAATATAACCTAAATTTAATCATGAGCGAATGACGTAAAATAAAAATCAACCTTTGTAGAACTTAAAATTTTTAAAATACAGAAAATCACAAATAAATAAAATCAGCGCTAAACCAGACTCTGTAGAAAAATGCTTAAAATTAAGTTGTAGATATTTTTTATATTTTCTAAAACTTTGATTATAAACACTTTTGTTGTAAAATTCATACTAAAACCGCAATATTAAAAGATCCCATTTTCACCGAATTTAATGAGCAAAATACAAATATCACTAACTGACGCTAAACTAAGCGTTTAAAAAAAATATTAAATAAAAGTTGTTGCTCTTTTAATTCCTACAACTTTAATTATGTACACTTTTGCTCACCATTATATATTAATTTTGTTTTGTTTTTTTTTTTTGGTTTAACGTTTGACTGTTCTGCAATTACTGCTACTGCAGACGGTGAAGGATGAAATGATTTTTTTTTGTAACGTATGAAAATATGCCGTGCCTGAATGAGATTCGAACCCAAGACGCATGATGAGAGGCGAGCACGTTACCAACTACGCCAATGCGGCCGGCATTATATATTTAAGCCCGCAATCTTTTCTTTTTAAGAAATTCACAATCTGTTGGAAACAATCGGTGAATGTGACAACATAAAATTTGGAAAAAATTAACATGATAAATAAATGTGAGTGGAGACACAGTTTAGTGACAGAACTCCGACGAGAATAGATAAGCCAGCAATCTTTAAAATAATTTTTTTTAGCTCGAGAGCACAATCTCTTAAAAAGTTCAGCAGACATGGCCTTATCCTATTATGTAGAGCATAAAAAAATGTAGTAAATGAAGCGATTTTTAAAAAAAGAGCCGTTTTTGAGAAAACTGCAAAAAGTTAAAAATGGCACAAACTGCCTCTTTCGGTTGACCGATTAAAAAAAGTTAGCCAAAAAATTTCATTTTGAAAGAAAAATTTTTATAACGTATTATCTCCTTCCTGCATAAATTGTTCATTCATGAACACTAAGCTTACTTATGACATGAGAATGTAGCAAAGACATTTACATTTTCTTGACGATAATGTAACAAAGACATTCTTTTTTTTTAACGAGAATGTAACAAAGACATTCATATTATATTAACTTAACAGCCGGCTCAGTCGGTGGTGTACAAATATACTGCGAAGATCATGAAAACAAAAACTGCTACAACTTGTAATTTATCGATTCTCATCATAACTAATAAAAAAAGAATAAGTATTATATTCCATATAACAAATTTAGAATTATGATTTATCTGTTAGACAATTTGTAACAAAATAAATTTAAAATCAAGCTATTAAAATATCAAAGTATATGGACACATGTTATATTTCACTTTTGACAGTAACAAGACAAGATATGTGGGCAATTATAATTAACAGTGGCAGAATCTTTCAATAAATATTGTACACATGGCATTGAACGTAAATGTAGGCTTAACAAATTTTCTTAATTTAATTTACAACAAAAATTGATATTAATTTATTCAATACAAATCAAACATCGCTGTATTATTTTAATTAAACAATGGTTACGCCTTGGTCAGGCAAGAAACCCTATTGTGATGAATCAAAACGATTAAAGATTTTTTTTAAATTTATTTATTTAACGTCGCATCAACTGCAAGGTCATTAGCGACGACGTTGGGGTGTAACTGTACGTAATTTTTTTTCTCCCTAATGTGTGTACTTTGCAATCCGTTCAATTTAGAACAATAAGCAACCCCATGACCCAATGAGATGAGGATGAGATAAGGTATGACGTGTAAATGAGGTGTAGTCTTGTACAGACTCAGGGCGACCATTTCTGAGAGAGTATGATTAATTGAACCCCAACCATCAAAGTACACGGGTAACTACTGTTTAGCATTCAAATCCGAATAAAAGTAACTACCTTTACTAGGACTTGAACTAGGACCCTTCGTCTCCAAGCAGACCTTACTTTACCTCTAGACCCCGGTGGGTGACTGTGCGTAATGAGGATGAAATGATTTTTTGTAAAGTATGAAAATATGCCGTGCCTGAG
Source organism: Catonia carolina (assembly GCA_035578175.1). Classification (NCBI taxonomy): domain Eukaryota; kingdom Metazoa; phylum Arthropoda; class Insecta; order Hemiptera; family Achilidae; genus Catonia; species Catonia carolina. The sequence continues at coordinate 25,686,691 of JAQMRL010000010.1, read as the reverse complement.
TGGGATTCGAACCCAGGACCGTATAATGAGAGGCGAGCACGTTAGCTAGTGATTAGTGGTTAGTTAGACCACGCTAGCCGACCAAACGGAAGGTCCCGGGTTGGATTCCCTGCTTGGGTCTGGAAATTGTAAGTGCCAAAACACTAAGTTGCATACCCCCAAAGTACTCGCTAATGACCAAGTTGTTGATGCGACTTAAAATAAACTTTTAAAAATTACAATTTTTTGTTATGCATGTCAATTCATTTTACAGCTAAGAGTAGATTTCACATAAGTTTTAAAAGATTTCAGTCTAACAATTAAGTGGTATTTAATATTCTAACCAGAAATCTGGACCTTCAAATTATCTTATGCAATACTGATTAAGCGACCAAATCAATCTTTAATATTTTTAAGCAAGAGAATACAATAATAATCCATAAATATATTGCAGTGATGACAATGGCACACTATTGTACAAGGTTATGTTTTCAGGAAGTCATTTTAACAGCACTGACTGAATGTAAAATGAATCATCATTGTCCCAACAAAACTTCTGAATGAAAATCATGTCAAAGTTTTGGCCATACTACTAGATCGGTAAATCGTTCCGTTCTAGATCGTTGATCATGTGGTATTCCAAAGAGAAAATTCATTCATGCGGTTGTAATGTTGATATTTCTTTTCAATTCTTATTTGCTTTATTTTTGTCTTTAATACTGCTTGAACTTCTTTTTGATAAAAGTTCATACTAAATTTTATTCATTGCTAAGGTATTGAATAATATATTATAACTATAATTAATAAAAACAAATCAACACAAATTACATCTATACTTCGGAGAAATAACAGTTTACCTATAGCTAAAATATTATACTAACACAAGACACACAAGTAAAATGAAATCATGCACGTAAATTAACATTATTATAATTTATTAATTATTCGATTTAATGTGAATTAATTATATAATTTTCCGTGGAAGTTTATAACTCTGGGCTCCTATTATAACATAAATTATAGGCTAACGACCTTAGCAATTGATTGCCCAAAATATTATATTTTTAATGCAGAAGTTGAAATTTTAATGACCTTAATGGAATGTTTTAGACAAAAGAAAATGGAAGAATTTAATATGACAAATATTTTTTTTAAATATTGGGCTTGTACTAGATAAAACAAACAAAAATACCGCTTAAATAAATATAATTTTTATAACAACCTCTTAAATATAACAACATAACATAAAAACTTTAAATTTTTATCAGGTACAAATTTATAAAACATATATGGTCCAAGACAGGGAAATGCTTTTTATCCGACATAGTTTTTCATATTTTTAATATACAGATAAGTAAATTAATAAACATATTACTTTACTTAATTATTTCTAAGAAACTTGTTTTAAAGGTCGATGACCTTTAAAAAGACCGCTTTTATAATTTAATTTGTTTACAACACAAAACATTGTGGTAAACAAATTTTGCCGTCAGCAAACATTTTTCGCGATATAAAATTCACACTAATTAACATAAAATATTACATTCTTAGTTAAACTTGAAAATGAAATATACTGAACTAGACGAAATACGAGAAAAAAGATTATTTTCGAATTTTAATGGCCGATGATTTTTATTTAATGACTTTGGATAATCGATTACAAAGAAATTAAACCGAGTTTAAGTGGGATGAGTTTAAGTTATTATTAAACCTAACATGGAGTGTATTAAGTGAGGTACGGAACACTTTATTATAATAAAATAACTCTAATATTCTTATAATACTAAATTGTTCCATGACATGTCATACAAATGGCTTCATTAAATCAACTAACTTTTTGTTGTAGTAAGCTACCTTTTCCTTTTTTCAATTTAAAAAAAGGCATGCGTGCAACTATTTCTGTAGAAGAAAAGTTTTAGGTTAATTTTTTAATATTCAGCGATATAAAATAATCTGTTGTGAAGCACTCACAAGACTTTCTCTTGCCAAAGTAAATGAAAAATATAACTTATGTTTAATCATGAGTAAACAATGTTGTTAATAAGGTTAATGGTTCCTAAAAAGGGGGGCCCCTCAAGGGAGGAGTGAAGACAAGTTAAGGGGGCGTGGGACATCAAGATAGCTTTCCCGTCCGCACATCCAGAGCTGTTGCGCTTCACGAGTCGTGTTTAAGCACCTATTACAAAGTGTACCCCAGTATATCACAGCAAGCGCTGCGATTGCATTTACCTTTTTCAAGCACCTATTCGTACGAAAAGCGTTTTCATCACATTTTGTAATAAGGACAAGGTATCGGGACAAACTTGATGTTGGTAACGATTCACGTTGTGCACTTTCTAATAATCAACCAAGAATAGAAAATCTTGAAAAATAAATGCAAGGTCATTCATCTTACTGATTTCTTACTTGTTCTATTAAAATTGCAACTTGTAATGTCATCTTCTTCAGGTGCCTTCTCCAATACGGAGGTTGGCTATCGTCATGGTAAGTTGTACTTTGTCTACTGCTGCTCTGAAAAGGTCATGCGACGAGCAGTTAAACGCTTCTCTCAGGTTTCTTAACCAGGATATTCTTCTGCGTCCCACCGAGCGTTTACCAACGATTTTTCCTTGAATTATGAGATGCAGAATCTCGTATTTAGGCCCCCTCATGATGTGTCCAAGGTATGTCAGTTTCCTTATCTTTATGCTTTGCAGGATTTACAGCTCTTTCCCCATTCTTCTGAGGACTTCTACATTTGTGACCCTGTCCGTCCACGGTTGTTCAAACGCTTGTAGTCGGGTCTCACATTCCTTGGTAAGTGTCCACGCCTCTACTCCATACAAGAGGATGTAAAAGACGTAGCACTTCAAGAGACGGGTCCTGGTTTCAAGGGTCAGGTCGCGGGCCGATAGAAGAGGACTCATTTTTAGAAATGCTGCCCTTGCTTTTTCAATTCTGATCTTTATTTCTGGCAGGTGGCTTGCACTGCAGTTGACTCGGGTTCCCAGATAGTTATAGGCTTCCACTTGCTCGATTCTGTCTTGCCCAGCAAAAAGTTGTTCTTGTAATGTCATAAAGAACAATAAAAAATAAATATATGGTTATTCAATGTAATACTTGTTTTTTTGTCATTATCACATAAACTTCTGTAAGGGGGCGAGGAATGTTTTCTTCTAACAGAAGGGTGAGTGTTAAAAAAATGTTGGGAATCACTGATTTACGTCATCATAAGAAAGATTTGTTTGAACCTCTAGAGGCTTTACTAAGTAAAATGGGGAGTGAAGTAGGTTAACATTACATTCCTCACTGAGTGGAAAAGAATGCTTTTCAGCATGTCAGGCCTTCTGAAAAGCATCTCTTTTCCACGCTGCAAATGACACCTTCACTTTATTCACCATAGGGTGTGGCAGTATGATGAATTTCATTACTCCCAGAGGAGATAACAACTCTGATTAGTGTTTTTTACACCTATTCATCTTCTGTTCAAATAACACCTTCACTTCATTCACCGCAGGGTCTGACTGTATGACGAAATTCATTACTCTCAGAGAAGATAACTCTTATTAGAATCTTTTACACCTCTTCCTTTTTTGTTCTTAAATGCTTTACTCAGAGTATAACCACTAAAATTTTCCCTTAATTTACCTTCTCAGAATTTCAGTATGGCTTTATTTCACTATTTTCCCTTGAATCATGGCGAAATATTTCGCCAGGCATAACTCGCTAACGAATCATTTCCGGACCTATGTTTATACGAGTATGAACGGTTTTTCTTAGCTATAGAATCATCTCCCTAGAGATTCCCCTGCAATTTTTAATTACCCGATATAACTACTAGATAAGTTTTGTTTATTTCTTTATTGTGCATTTTTATTAGTTTAACCATAGCGTATAGAAGAGATACGCTATGGTTTAACTATAGATTATATACAGAAATACTACAAGTGTTTCACACCAGATATTTTTTTGGTTTTTGGATAATTTCATTACCCAAACAAACTAAAACTACAAAAAACATAAATACAACTATACATTATTATTACATACAAAAGAAAACAAATATCGTAAATTTTTATGAAAATAATCGTATACTATACTTCATAATTATAAGACGAGTACAATAAATAAGCACAACAAAATGCCTTAGAGCTTATCGATTTGAAACCCACACAATAAGATTTGCATTGATTTAACTAAGAATTAAAGTAACAATTTGAATAAATAACCTAATAATCTTGATACATATAACAGACTTAACAAATACAATGCAAAAAGTAAAAAAGCTATTTTAAATTTCAACCATAATCGGTTAGTTCATGAATAAACGGCCACTATAGTATATCATTGTTAATGGCGATAATAGCGGCCAGAAGAAAAGAAAAGGATTTTCTTTATAATGGTTTAACTTGTTACTTGCTTTGTTGTCCGTTCAAAATTTATATCAATGTTGATCACCTACCGTTTCAAGTTCAAGTTGTTCGTTAGAACATTCATTTATTTGCAGTAGGTAACCAGTTCCACATAATAATCAGTATGTTACCTTTATCTGTTCAAATAGATAACTTATATTATTGTATCTATAAATCATACTTAAATTACCTTCAAATCCTTAGGCTATTAAATAATAACTCTCTCAATTAAAAAAAGATTTGGATGAATCTTTTTTTTGTTTTACAATTGAGTTATTTAAAATACAAGTTCTATTCCAATCTTGACTCGACTCCTTTATAACTCGACTTTATATTCTATAAATGTGTTATTGTTATCCATGAACTTATGTCGACAACTGTCTGTTGACAACTATAAATTTTGTTGTGCCATTTTCTTGAATATAATTACCATTCTGTTAAATTCTTTTAATACTTTTTCTTTTCTTGTTTAAAGACATTAAACTCTATAGCACATTGTTAGCATTCTACAACTCGATTGGTTTTTTTTTTATTTTGTTACATTTATTTCCTAATTCCGGTTCCACTGTAGCTGTTTAGAAATAAAAAATGTTTATTGATTTTATAACATTTAAAAAAAGTGTTTTTGAAAAATATAAATTGTATATTAAAGTATACATTCAATTTATAAAACCGTCTTCAAACCAGCTCTGGACCTATCGTATCCAGTTACAGGGTACATCCAGTAATCCACATTATTCCGTGTTTTTAGTTCAAAGTCCTCTGGGCTCTTTTTTTTTTTTTTTTGCGAACTTCTACAGCAATTAAAGCCGTCTTTCGCATTTCAATCGCCAAGCTTCCCGATCCAGCCAATCACCCTCCTGCAGATCTCTCTTGCTCATTGCTTCCATCACCTCCTCCATCCACCGTCTCGTTGGACGGCCTCTTTTCCTTCTCTCTGTTGGGGTCCAATTCCATATCCTACTGGGCCATCTGCTCTCACTCATCCTTCTCAAGTGCCCATACCAAAACAATACTTTTTTCCCAATTTCATCCAATACCCTACTTGGTTTTCCTACTCTCTGCCAGATTGTTTCATTTCGTATATCCAGAAAACCATAGACCGCAAAAAATTTCAATAACAAGCCTCTGGGCTCTAATAGTCTTTATTCCTTGTACATAACAATCGCATTACAACGATCTATTTATTTTTAAAGTTACCAAAAATTTTAAATTTAATTTAGCTAAATGAAAACAAGTTATCGCACAATTATTTACTGGACGATAATACAGTATAATACAGTTATTATAATACAGTTATTATAATACAGTTTTACGATACAGTTGTGCAGTATAATACAGTTGTGCGATGTTTTAGATGACGTGAATGTAGTGGGCTACAAAAAGTAGTTTTGTTTCTTATCATATAGTCAGCCAATTATATGAATGAAGCATTTAAGAACAGGAGAGGTAGAGGTGTAAAAAACACTAATCAGAGTTATATCCTCTGAGAGTAATAAATTTAATCATTATACAGTCAGACCCTGTGGTGAATGAAGTGGAGGTGTCATTTGCAGAATGGAAAGTAGATTCTTTTCAGAGGGCCTGGCATGCTAATAAGTAAACTTTTCCATTCATTGAGGAATGGATTAATATACCACCTCATTCCTTGTTTTACTCAGTAAAGCCTTTAGAGGTTCAAACCAGCCTTTCAGCTGATGACCTAATCAGCAACATAAATGTAGTGCAAAAATATACTTATTAAATTAATCCTCCTGGAACCAACATTCTTGTTCTTGTAAATCTAACATTCCAATAAACTGATGGATTGATTCGTGATAAACGATACCACCAACAATTTTCTCAAAAAATAAAGGCTCCATTATACGATGTCGAGAGATCACAGACCGATTTATTTACTTTAGCTAGAAAAAAACCTCCATTCCCAAAAACATTTTTGTTTATCTGACCCACCAAACCGTACCACCCACTTCCCCCGAATTATAAAAGTGTACATCATAAAGTTTGAAGGTGAATTACAGATATGGATCTTCAGCATCGGTAGACAGTACACAAAGGAAAGGATTACCCTTAAATCTGTGAGCTCACATCTTCATTTTTTTGATTTTGGATGACCAGGTGTTTGAAGAAAAGAGATACTTAATTGACCTATCCTTGGAGATGAGAAACTATTGTTGGGTTGGTTAATTTGCCACCTACTACATAAAATTAGTAGTTGAGATTTAGTAAAAATAAATTAAGAGCATTTATATGTATATATATATATATAAATAATTATGTAATAATATATAAGCCGGCCACATTGGCGTAGTTGGTAACGTGCTCGCCTCTCATCATGTGGTCGTGGGTTCGAATCCCGCTCAGGCACGGTATATTTTCATACATTGCAAAAAATCATTACATCCTTCATTACACAAAAAGTTACAACCCAACGTCATCGCTAATGACCATTGTAGTTGATGCGACGTTAAATAAAAAAAAATCGTTTGCTTTGTTTGGAAATTTATTAGTAAATTAATAAATCTGTAAATACATTTAAATAAGCAAATAGAATCAAGCACATTACTATAAATCTATGTTTTGTTCCACTCACATACCTCTTTTAGAAATCTATCCATCATTTGTTTACATTTTACTGCATTTTTTTATGTAACGGTAAATTTGTTTAAAATTACTCGTGAATAATGTAGGCAGTATTGTAAGATAATAATGTCTTCTAGAAGATCAAGATAGTAATATATTTGACCGGAATAATGTTATCGCTTTAGCAGTTGACAACGTGAAATGAATAACGATTCTACAGTAAAAAAAATACAAGTTTTTCTGTTTGTATAAATAATGTGTATACCTACCTATATTTTTTGTGGAGAGTAGTTTTAGTTTTTTGTGAAACATACTTTTTGTAATTTGGTGTTTTATCCCATCAACCTGTTAACAATTTTTTTGTTTTTTTTTATTGTAAATACAGAAATGTTAGGCGTTGTAGATTTTTTAATTAGTATGTGGCCTGGTTACAAACAAATTTTATTCAACAAACTTTTGTTTAATAATAAGTAATTTTTATTTTATTTTTACATTGAGGATGTGGCACGTTGAGCACACTTTGAAATAGTGGCTCAAATTAAGTCATATTGGTTTTTCTCGTCACAGAATGTTCAGTGACTTCAGCTTTAGATTATAAGACAAAATAACAAAATAAATAAAATAATTACCATTTGAAAATCTAAACACCATTTGTGCAACTTGTCTTTGAACTCAGTTATAGGTTTGTAACTGAGTTTTCAGTTACAACTAATGATAAAATTTACAACACTATTAATACGTAATAAGCCTGTCATACATTCTTCACTGAGGCACACTTACTAGTGATCAACTATAGGTCGCTATATTTAAATTTTAGTTATTTAATTTTAATATCACTTTGCGTAACGGAACTTGAAAAACATAGATTAATAATTCACAATAATTGAATTGTAATAATTATTAAAATTCAAAAAGTTACAATACCTTCCTTGCCGTAATGTAATGCATGACAATGTATAGCTCTAATATGCTTAATTGCCACAGCTAAAATTAATTAAATATCTTTTAAGATATAAATTAATACAGTTCAATGGATACATAGGAATTTAATAATTAATGAACTAAGAACCTATAATTTAATTAGAGGAAGCTTAAAATTAGTAAATTCCTTTTTATTGTTTTAATGGAATCTTCAAATCAAGAAAGTAATTTATGAATACCATAATTATTAAAGTAATAATTTTTGCAAATTCTTTATACCATAATTTAAAAATGTTAATAATAGTTTACATGTTATTCTTAGAAACATGAGAAGAAAACATAAAATATGTTATGGTAGGTTTTTAAAAAAATAGAACTAAAATTAATTCGGTGGCTGGAACAGATCGATTTCATCAATCGATAAAAAAAATGTCGATTCTGATTATATCTTAAACCTAACCTATTACCATAATAGATAGTCACGAACTGGTATTAAAATGATTGAATAGTTTTTGCATAAATTATAAAAACATAAAAAGTATGTTTCTGTATTAAAACATAAAACTTGTAGAGTTTTTAAAGGGTTACCCAACTTTTTACTCCGTGCTTATCGTTCCCAAATACCCAAATTTATTTTTTTTTTTTTTTAGTGCTCGTTTAGCACAATGGACCACTTTAGTCAATTTGGAAGCTTTCAGTCTCTTTTTGGCCTGATATTCTCTCATGTTCTGAGCACGCTCTGTTTAACTGCTTCTTAAAATTCCCTCTTCTTATACTCTCTTTTCTGTGTCGTAACCCGATGGTTGTGGCTCTTGATGACCTGTTTGTATTTGAGTGATTTTTCCGTTAGATCTTCGTGAGTTAGTCCAAGTTCTTGTAAGTCCCTTTTGATTTCTTTATGGCACATCTATGCGTTACCAGCGTCCGTTTTTCGTCCCATTGCATGGTCAATTATTGTGCGTAAAAGTCTAGTGTTTGGTGTTCTTCGTATACGAGGTGTGGCTATTAAATAACGAGACTGACGTTGTAAAACATTTAATTTTAATTTTATACATTATAATTTATTGTCACCTTCAATATACACTCCTTCTCTATCTCTACAACGCTCCATGCGAATTTTCCATTTTAAACATTTTTAAAAAAATGACGAATAACATAACAATGTTACAAATTTTTCTACGTTTTTTGCATATTACTAATTTTTTGGAGCACCTGAGGAAGTCATAGAAATGTCGGTGTATATGGATATACAAGATAATTAACTGGTACAAATTTCAGCCTGATAGCTTTATTGGCATCTGGTAAAAATGTACCTAAGTGTTGAAAATGTAAATTTACGGGAAAAGGCAAAACACAAGAAGCCACAAATCAAAAACAAAATGTATACGAACAAGTAAATTTCCCATAAACATTTGGTTAGAAATCTGAACCAACAGCTGAGAATATTAAAAATAGTGATACAGATATTTTAAAAAACTGAAATTTTCTTTGCACTATAACGAGCAGTATAAAATTATGTAAAATATTAGTTTTTGGTAACATGATAATTTTTCTAGGTAACCCTGACAAAAACTTGCTTTTAAAACAAATTGTTTTTTTTTTTGACGTAATTTAATGTTTTTCTGGTAGATCTAGGCCTAAACTATTGAAAAACATAAGAAACCAAAAATCGAAATTTTTAGTTAAAACCATCGTGCAATCTCCTCTTAAGTTGATGACATTATTTCTTAAGGAAACCTACAAAAATGAAATAATTTGGGACAGGGATTTTTACATTCCTAAAAAATAACATAGTAGACTATTAATTTTTTTTTTTTTTTTTTTTATTCCTAATTTGTGTACGTTGCAATCTGTTCAATTTAGAACAATAAGCAACCCCATGACCCAATGAGATGAGGATGATGTGTATGACGTGTAAATGAGGTGTAGTCTTGTACAGACCCAGGCCGACCATTCCTGAGAGAGTATGGTTAATTAAACCCCAACCATCAAAGTACACCGGTAACCACTGTCTAGTATTCAAATCCGTATAAAAGTAACTACCTTTACTAGTATTTGAACCAGGAACCTTCATCTCCGAAAATCAGCTGTTAAACAGCTGATTTTGGCGACGACTTTACCTCTAGACCAACCCGGTGGGTAGACTATTAATAAAACTGCAAAACTCTAAAGAACTCTGAAATTAAATTTATTTTTTGTATTCGTCTGATGTGTGCACGGGAAAAAAATTGGATTTTGTGGTAACAAAATATTGTCATTACTCGTAATATTAAGTTGTAATAAAAAAACAGATAGTAATAAAATTAATGTTATTATACTCATTGATTTTTTTCCCACTATGATTGTGTTTTTTCACAATCCATTTATTCTTAGTACTCTTCATTAGACAATTAAGTTATCTATTTAAAGTTTTTATTAGGTAATTAAATTTTCTATTTATTGTTGAAATAATAGATTATTTATGGAGTGAAAATTAGCCGGTTTAAACCAGTATATTTTTTTCTTTACCTATTAGAATCTGATAATATTTTGGTTACTAACGGCTATTTTGGGTTAAGGGTTTAAACATATAATAAATTTCCAGGACCTAACTGGGAACCGAACCCGGAACTTTCGCTTTGCATCATAACGACTGCAACCACTGGGCAATGCAGTCGGTCTTTAACCCTTTTATTGCTACAAATTGTCCATAACAGGCAGGTGGAGGGTTAAATTATTCGGCCTCAATCTGCTAGTTCCAAGGCTACAAAAAGTACTTGTTTCTTGTCACCTTTTCACCGATTATGACTTAAACATTTAAGAACAGAAGAAGTAGAGATGTAAAAGAAACTAGTCAGAGTTATCTCCTCTGAGAGTAATGAACTTCATTACACAGCCAGACTTTGTGGTAAATAAAGTGAAGGTGTCATTTGCAGGGCAAAAAGTAAATGCTTTTCAGAAGGCCCGGCATACTGATAAGCATTTTTTTCCACTCAGAGAGTAAGCGAATGGTAAACCACCTTGCTCCTCGTTTTACTAAGTAGCTAAGAGTTTTACTAAGTAACTAAGAGGTTCAAAGCAGCCTTTTAGCTGATGACCTGAACAACATAGCCTGTATATATACTGTAAAATCTATTAAATCGCCCCCTATGTACTTTAATTAGTATTTAAGTTACTAACACATCGTTTTAATGACGTACATATTAATATATATTTTTGAAACCTTGAACGTGGGAAATACATACGAGGTGTAGCTATTAAATAACGAAACTGACGTTATAAAAAATGTTCTTTTTCTTTTATACATAATCACTTACTTATTGTCACCTTCAATATACACTCCTTCTCTATTCCTACAACGCTCCATTTGAATTTTCCATTGTTGAAAACAGTACTGGAAGTCATCTTCTGTCAGCTCCTTCAGGAGTCGCTTTTTTTTAGGTGCCGCTTTCTCTTTTACAGCTTCCACAGACTCAAATCTTGCCCCTTTAAATGCAGATTTTACCTTAGGGAACAGGTAGAAGTCACATGGTGCAAGATCTGGTGAATAAGGTGGATGTTCTAACATTGAGATGCTGTACTTCGCTAGGAACCTCTTGACAGATAACGCGGAATGAGCTGGCGCATTGACTTGGTAGAGAACCCATGATTTGTCCTTCCTCATTTCGGGGCGTTATTTCCGTACAGTTTGACGTAGTTTAGAAAGTACCTCAAAATAGTAATATTGATAAATTGTTTGACCTTCAGGAACCCGACGAAGGTACACAATGTATCTTCCATGTGATCCAAGTGTATCAAAAAAGACAATCATCATTGTTTTAAATTTTTATTTGCTCATTCGAGGTTTATTGGCTCTCGGTGAAGTTCGGCTCTTCCAGTCCATGGATTGGCGCTTCATTTCCGGATCATAAGAAAAAACCACGTTTCATCACATGTTATTATCTTCTATCTGTTCTCCAAGGTGAAATCTGCATTAAAAGGGACAAGATTTGAGTTTGTGGAAACTGTGAACGAGAAAACGGCACGTGTCCTAAAGGAGCTGACAGAAGATGACTTCCAGCACTGTTTCCAACAATGGAAAATTTGCATGAGCGTTGAAGGGATAGAGAAGGAGTGTATATTGAAGGTCACAGAAAGTGATTATGTATAAAATAAAAATACAATTTTTTACAACGTCAGTCTCGTTGTTTAATAGCCACACCTCGTATAAATAGTTAGATAGATTTTTCCACCACAAAGTTAATATCAGTAAATTTTATTTCTAAGTTGTAATTAAAATAAGCAACTACGGGTAGCATAATTATTTATATACCATTGGGAAAATAAATAAAGGAAAATTAATTTATATTCAAAGATACCATTCTTTTTATAATTGTTGAAGTTCGTATTAAATCTGTACGAGAGCGTATTGAAAATTAATGCCTCCATCGCTATAAATATTTTAGTTATGGGCCAGTCAGTCTCAAAAGTAGTTACACATGTACTGGAACTTTTTGTAAGCAAGTCACCCTAGGGGTGCCACAACCGAAAAATTTAAAACAATGCCACCTGCCGGGAAAGTCATGATTAGGTCTACCGTTTTCTGGGATTGTGATGGTATCGTTCATTTGGAGTTTTTGAAACGTAACGTACTGTCAACTCCTAATAATATGTTGCTACCCTATCAAATCTGAAGCGACGGCTGTGTTTGGATCGTCCAGACAAAGAACCAATTCTGTATCTTTACAACATTTGTCCTCACACAAGTCTGAAAACGCATACAGCATTAGAGAAGCTTGGGTTTCAAGACGTTTTACTTCATCCACCTTATAGTTCAGATCTTGCGTCCTGTGACTATTTTCTCTTTCCGAAGGTTAAGAAACATCTCAAGGGCATGCGTTTCTCTTCGGATGTAAAGGTGACAGCGGAGGTGAGGAAATGGTGCCGTACGAAAATTTCAGACTTCTTCCGTGACGTACTTTTCCAAAGGGTAGTACATTGGCGTAAATGTGTTGCTATCAACGGCGATTACGTGGAAAACTGATTATATTGGTGAGTAGGGGACAGTTTAATGTAAACAATGTATCCATTACTTATAAATTTATAGCGATGGAGGAATTACTTTTTAATACAACCCCTCGTATTTTGTATTTTTTGTTCAGTAGTTTTATTTTTATCGGAAGATAAAATTATTGAATTTATCCTCAAAGTTTTCTTGTTAAACTAATTCATTTTGTTACTTGTTTCAAATTTGAGTTGAATGAACTAAAATCAAATGATTGGTTGACAATTAAACAGCTGATAAATAAACAAATACACAAAGACCGCATGATGAGAGGCGAGCACGTTACCAACTACGGCCGCATTGGCGTAGTTGGTAACGTGCTTGCCTCTCATAATGTGGTCTTGGGTTCAAATCCCATATTCAGGGTTCAGGCATGGGATATTTTCATACGTTACAAAAAATCATTTCATCCTTCACCGGCAGTAATTACAGAAGAGTCGGACGTTAAACAAAAACAAAAAAAATAAACAGCTGACTCAATGGAGGCTAGCCGCTGGGCGTGCCGCAGGTATCTAGTAACCGCAGTGTGTGGTGGGCAGCCGCACGGTAGTGCGTAAACAAACGTACGATTTACATTGTTTACATCACCCGCTGTGGTAGCCCACATCGCGGGTATTTTTTTTTTTTTTTGTCTAACGTCTGACTGTTCTGCAATTACTGCTAATGCAGACGGTGAAGGATACAATGATTTTTTGTAAAGTATGAAAATATGCCGTGCCTGAATGGTATTCGAACCCAAGACTGCATGATGAGAGGCGAGCACATTACCAACTACGCCAATGCGGCCGGTACATCGCGGGTAGCCATATGGGCATTTGGGCATACGAAAAATAAAAATCTGGTGTGAAACACTCACACAACTTTCTCTTGCCAAAGCAAAAAATGAAAAGTATTATCTAACATTAGTAATATCACATTAGAAATAAACAAAAAACTAATCTCAAAAAACATAACCTAATGTTAATCATGAATGAAAGACGCAAAATGAAAATCGACCTCAGTTAATTTTCTATAAGTTTTAATATACTTTTTGTCGTAAAATGCATAGTAAGCCCGAAATCTAAAAAAAAATCATTTTTCACAGATTTTCATGAAAAAAAAAGAAAATCGTAAATTACTGCTAAACTAAGCATTTTAAAGAGAAATTTTTGGAATAAAAGTGGTAAATTTTTAAACTGGCTACAATTTTAATTGTATAGCTACTCTTTTTTGCCCTAAAATGCATATTAAGGCCGCAATCTTAAAAAAAAAAATTCTTACGAGAGAAAAATGTATATTAAGGCCGCAATGTTTAAAAAAACCATTTTTACGAGAGAAAAGCCTCCCCAAGAATTACAGCAGGTATGGCTCCTACCCTATTTTAGAGAGCATAAAAATTTTATTAATGAAGCGATTTTCAAAAAAATCGTGAAAGCCGTTTGAGAAAATGTTAAAAAAGTGGAAAATTATACTGATAAACTACCTACTACTTCCGGTTGACTGATTTTGACGAAAATGTTCGTGTCGGGTCCTCTAGTAGTACGTATTTAACTAAAGTTTCAAGTTTAAACTTCGTACGATGTTCCTTTATGGATATATTTTGTTTACACATACACACACACACACACACACACACACACACACACACACACACAACTTCACAACTTTATTACTTGTTAAAGTAATAAAAAAAAACAACATGATGTAACTTATTGACTTTTATTAGTAACATTGCAAATATTTTTAACTTCTCAAACTTTCTTGCATCTTTTTACACCACATTTTGATTGTCGGCATTTCGAATGTGCCCATTTTCCCTTATAAACTGCACAATAAGAATCACTGGAACACTGAAAAAGAAATTATTTATTACAAAAGTATTGAAGAAATAAATTTTTACTTCTTTCACCCTATATGAAGGAAGGAAAGTGTTGTTTTTGTGTCGATTTTTCGAAATCGAGTTTTCACCGATAAACGTTTTCAGACCCCTGAACCCAAAAATCATGTTTAAGCGATTGGTCTGTGTGCGCGCGCGTGCGCGCGTGTGTGTGTTGTGTGTTTGTGTGTGAACAGAATATTCTAAGAACGAAACATTTTGCGAAGTTGAAACTTGGAACTGAAATTAGATACCACTAGAGGACTGACACGAACATTTTCATCAAAAGCGGTCGACCAGAAATAGTATGTTTATTCGAATCATTTTTCACTTTTATGTGATTTTCTAAAAACGGCTCCTAAGATTTTTTTTTACATCGCCTCATTTACTACATTTTTACTACATTTACTACAATTCTTGGGGAGGCTATGCTCTCGTAAAAAAATGAATTTTTTTTTTAAATTGCGGCCTTAATAAGCATTTTAGGAAAAAATAGTATGTAATAAAAGTTGTAGACAATTTAAAAGTCTATCACTTTTATTTCAAAAATTTCTTTTTATGACGCTTAATTTATGTAATTTGTGATTTTCTGGTTTTTTTCATAAAAATCTGTAAAAAATTGATTTTTTTAAGAATTTGGCCTTAGCATGTTACTACAAAAGTGTATATAATAAAATTTATAGAAAATTAAAAGATATACACCGTTTTTTCAAAAAGTTTTCTCTACAGAGCCTAGTTTAGCGTCAAAAAGTGATTTTCTGTATTTTTAAGCCAAACTGAGGTCGATTTTCATTTTGTATCATTCACTCATGACTGAAATAAGGTTATGTTTTTTGAGGTTAGTTTTTTGGTTAATTCTAATGATTTATTACTAACGTTGGGTATATTGTTCCTTATTTTCATTGGCAAGAGAAAATCGTGTGAGCGTTAACACCTGATTATTCGTATCATTAAGCAAAACTGAGGTTGATTTTAATTTTGCATCATTCACTCATGATTAAAATGAGGTTATGTTTTGAGGTTAGTTTTTTGGTTAATTTTAATGTTTTACTACTAATGTTAGGTATTGTGCGGTTCCAAGCTCCGTGTAGTTGCGGGTTGAAGGGTACGGGTGAGGTATAATGAATGAGTGACGCATGCTGGGAGAACGATTGTTGTATTACTCTGATACAAAACATTCGTATTCAAACTTTTCGTATTTAACATATTTGTTTGTATTTATTACATTTATTTATTTTCATATCTTTTTTATTTTTTTTATTTATTTATTTTTTATTTAGTAAAAAATAGCTACATTAAAATTACAATTCATGACTATACTAAGCTATGTACAATATTTTAAACTAAATATACTTATACGCAAAAACTCTTCTTCACAAAGAGTTTTGTCCGCGCATAGGAGTATACAGAACAAAAACATTAATTCACTTAAATACTTATAACTACTATAAAATTACTAAGTTAAATTACTACTGGTAGCTATATTATTATAGCGATATTATAATTTTTATTTTATAGCTATAACTACTTTACAATAATATATTTTAACTAACACAACTTAAATATTTTAACTTTATACGAAATTAATTCAATAAATGAGCATAAAGAGACAGTTAAACTGTCGCAAAGAGAAAATTAAAAACTAATAAAACAGTTATTTTAAGACCTGGAAAAGTTTCTCAAGTTCTTGCTCACAGATCGATATTATATGATATTTTAGTTTATGATTTAATAGATGTGGTGACATAATACTTTGTATATGGGGTGGAAGTACGTTAAAAAATCGCCTCTCAAGATAGAGAAATGACTTCTGAAAAAATGTACTATTTGGTTTTCTAGTTTTAATTTTTCCAGCGTTCCTAGTACCATAATTGGTTTTATTGGGATCAATTATTACTTCACGGTTACCACAAGCCCAAAAGAATTGTATCAGAACCTTGAAAACAAATAAATGCCTTACAGGAAGAACTCCAAATTCCTGGAACAGGCTCATACGATCGCACTTTTTGTAACCATTAATAGTGTATAGAAAAGATTTTTGTAGATTAATCACAGATTTAATGTGAGTAATGTATGTACCACCCCAACATGCAATTCCATACGACAACCGTGAGTGGACAAGAGCAAAATAAATTTGCTTCAATAAAGATCTGGGACACATATATTGTAAATGATAAAACCTATGTAGGAGAAGACGTAAGTATTTCTTGATATAAATTGTTAAGTTAAATATTATGAATCCCACGAATTCCACAAATATATTGTTATAGATTTGTAATGTGTAGGCATAGTTCGTAGGTATTTGTTAAATTAATGCGCCGGATGATAAGAATATTTTTTTAGTCTAGTTAGTACACGCTACCACTACAAATGCATCAGCTGTGAAACTCTACTAACTCATTCACCCACTACTATAACAACGCACTGCTTACCTTCCAACTAAAGTCCAGCCTCTCTTAGTTTGCTCCTAATGTAAACAAATAATGACGTCACTGAGCATGCGAATTATATAAAAATGTGTACTCGCTGATTAAAAAGTAACAAAAAAATACTTTCAAAAGTATTTAAATACAAAATACTTTTAAAAGTATTTTTATAAATGAAATTGTTAGGCCTACATCATATCATGACTGATGTTTTTAGTACTTTAAGTACTTACAATTTAAAAAATAGTTAACTTAATAGGAATACGACATCCGTAAAGTCGCAGACTCTAGCGTGCACCCTGTAGTAGATGGCTTTTGTTTGTTGACAGTAGGAGCAAACTAAGAACGGCTGAACCGTACACGGAGCTGGGACTCAAGCAATATATTGTTCCTTATTTGCATCGGCAAGAGAAAGTCATGTGAGTGTTTCACACCAAATTATAATGTATTGTTTTATTTTAATTTCCTTTTAACTACTCCTCAGAAAAGTTCTTATAGAAGAAACCCCATTCCTCATTTTGCCCCGTAAGACTAGATCGTATTTCCCACGATGTCGTCATTAACATTTTAAATCATTTTCAGTTTCAGTTAAATTACGTACTGGATGATGACTGAGGTGGTACACACATATTACGTTCCTCTCTAAAAATGATTCAGATTCAGATACTGATTCAAATTCAGATGATCCAGTTGCATAAAATACTTTTATTTTTATTAAAATGGTTAATAATATAACGTAAATTAAATTCATTTTTAAAAACATACAAACCAAAATACTATTTATAATTAATACACGTTGTTGTCTTAATGTGCGGTTATAAAATAATATGAATCGATAAATAAATCAATAATGTCTTTTTATATTGATTATAGAACACAGTAATTGTTAGACTCAGTTTATATTTAATTGCTGAGTTTAAAACAAAATTATTAATTGTATTTTGTTATTTCGTTGAATGTGGTTCGTGTATTAGTAATATTGATTGGCTGCCATTTACATAATGTTTTAATAATGTAGACAAAATTTCATTGAGCCATTAATGTATAACAATTATAATGGTTAATAACTTTATTTTTTTAATTAAAAACCTATATGTAATATAAAAAAAATATGCGTTTTGTTTGTTTGACAATGTCGAATGGTATCTTACAGCGAATAGCTGAATTATTAAATACGGGGTTGGTATATGAAAGTAGTATAAAAAGTTTTTTTTTATTAATTTTATTTTTTCGAAATTATATTTTTAATATGTTATACTGTTCGCCAATTACGGTGGATGTAGGGAGGGTAGCGAGACATAGAGAGAATGTATTGCGTCCGCCGTTACCCTCAACTCATTCCAATCAGTGCACGGTGTTCAAGCGCAATAGTGACAATACGCGATACGGTAGGGCACTCTGCCGGCTAGTTTCGTTCACTACACTTAAACAAGCTCATTTTTCATCAAAAAATTCTGAAAAATTACTTTCACTTCCTAATGAATTTTATTTTATTACACTATAAATGTTATTGTTATACTCTGATATTTAGATAAGATACGCTCGTACAAAGTTAGACGTTTAAATCTCATCACATTTTTTGCGTATCACGTAGGGTAATATAACTTCTTTTCCAGGACGACATAATATGCGTTTTATTATTTTGTTACAAAATATAAAATTTTATCTGTAATTTGTAATATGTTAGGAAGAAACAGAAATAATAAACGGCTTGAAAAAAACACTTTTTGAAGGGAAGTCAAAGATAGATCATCGTGTCTGGTGTCTCCTTCCTGTTAGTATTCCAAGAAGCTGAATCATTTTTTATAATTGTGAACTGTATACCAAACATACGTCAATTTTTAGAAATCAACTACACAGGGACAATATCAGTTGTTTGAAATTTTAACAAAAAGAACCGTATAGTAAATATAAGAGAAAAAGGGTATGACGTCCCTCTCTTTCGGGCCTGTCAAAACGATGGTAGGTACATCATTTAGAAAAAAATTATTGCCTACTACCCCAAATTGAATCGCAGACATTTTTCCCCGTATTTTGTGTGCAACTAATTTCGATGACGTGCGGCTTTCGACAGTGACACAAATGTCAAAACGATAACCGCACGAACAGAACACGAGTAGTGAGTACTAGTTTAGAGGCAGCCTGTATCAGGCTACGACGCTGTGGTGGGGGAGCTACTTACTGCGCATGTGCGGCCCGCACGCCACTGTAGTTGGTTATAGTTATACCTTAGATTTTTCTGTTATTAATCATTAGTTATTAAAAGTACAGAGTGAATGTTTAGTCCTGTTACCCAATTTAACGCCTGGTCATTTTTTCCTAAGAAAAAGAAATTTTGTTTTGTGACGCGAAGTTGGTACCCCTACTCAACCTGTATAGAAACGGCAGTGTGAGTGGATTCTCCTGTGTAAAATTTTGTGCCGTTTGCGGTCGTGTTACGAACAGAATGTATTTTACCCTAGAACAATGGGTTTTCATTCTTGGACAATATTTAGGTCTTTTGTGTTATTCTCCCCCCCCCCCAGAATAATTTTTCCCATTTTGTAGATATTTCGTATGTAGGTATTCTTACAGTATTTTTACTTTATCTTGCCTATATGAATACATAGGAAAAAAAGTATTGTTTTCATGTCGATTTTTCGAAATCGACTTTTCACCGGATCTACACGTTTTCAGACCCCCTGAACCCAAAAAACATGTTTTTAGCGATTGGTTTGTGTGTGTGTGTGTGTGTGTGTGTGTTTGTGGTCGGTCAACCGGAAGTAGTAGCTTATTCGTGTCATTTTTTTCTTTTTTGCAATTTTCTCAAAAACTAGTCCTACAATTTTTTGTTAATTGCCTCGTTTACTAAAATTTTTATGCTGTACAAGATAAGGTAGGCACCATGTTTGCTGAAATTCTTGGTTAGGCTGTTTTCACGTAAAATAATTGGTTTTTAAGATTACGGCTTTAATATGCATCTTAGCGCAAAAATTTATATAATAAAAGTTTTAGAGAATTTAAAATCCTACAACTTTTATTTCAAACGTTTTTTTGTATAACGCTTAGTTTAGCGGTAATTAGCAATTTTCTGTTTTTTCTCATGAAAACGTGTGAAAAATTGATTTGTTATGATTTCGGCCTTAGTATGAATTTTACGAGAAAAGTGTATATAATCAAATTTATAGGAAATTAAAAGATCTACAACTTTAGTTCTACCTAGTTTAGCGTGAAAGAGTGATTTTTCGTATTTTAAGTTAAACTGAGGTCGATTTTCATTTTGCGTCTTTCACTCATGATTAAAATAAGGTTATGTTTTTTGAGGTTAGTTTTTTGTTTATTTATAATGTTTTATTACTAATGTTATGTTATATTGGTCATTATTTGCATTGGCAAGAGAAAGTTGTGTGAGTGTTTCACACCGGATTTTTAATGATAAAAACGGGAAAATATTTTAAAAAATCATTTATTAATATTTTTCTAGTTACAGTTAAAGCTTTTTACAGTGTTTACATCAACCGCCGTGGTTGCCTGTACCGCGGGTAGCCTTATGGCCACTTAAGCACACAAAAAAAAAAATCTGGTGTGAAACACTCACACGACTTTCTCTTGCCAATGCAAATAATGACCAATATAACCTAACATTAGTACGAGGGGGTACCCAAAAGTATCCGGAATAGCTCTGCTGTGGGCGGAGCTTGTGCAGTACAAATTCCCGCCACTAGGCTGCTTGTAGCGCTACTCATTGCCAGTTCAATGCCATTTTGTTCGTTGATCTAGCTTGTTCTGTTCTCGTGCAGTGATTGTTCTCGCTAGTGCTGTTTTGTGCTCGTGTCGTTTTTCATGATGGCAAGTTTTAATGAACAATGTGCGGCTGTGAAATTTTGCTTCTTGCTCGGCAAAAACGCCGCGGAAACAGCTGTAATGTTGAACACAGCTTACAAAGACGATGCTATTGGAAAAACCCAAGTGTACGAGTGGTTTTTGCGCTTTAAAAATGGCGACATGTCGATTGAGAACAAACCTCGTTCTGGACGACCGTCGACTTCCCGAACAGACGAAAATATTGTGAAAGTGAAAGAAATTGTACGAACAGATCGACGAAAGACCATTGACCAAATATCACAGGTTAGTGGGTTATCTTGGAGCTCAGTCCAACGCATTTTAACAGAAGACTTGACAATGAAAAGAGTCGCTGCCAAGTTTGTGCCTCGGGTTCTGACAGACACTCAAAAGGAACGTCGAATTGAAACGTGTAGTGATTTGAAACAACAGCTTGAAACTGATCCAGATTTCATGTCAAAGATCATTACGGGTGACGAGTCTTGGTGCTATGGGTACGACCCAGAAACCAAACAACAATCCAGTCAATGGAAGACTTCATTATCACCCCGACCAAAAAAAAGTCGTCAAGTCAGATCGAACATCAAAACAATGCTGATTTGTTTTTTTGATGTGAGGGGAATTGTCCATTCAGAGTTCGTTCCACCAGGCCAGACGGTAAATCAAGCTTTTTATCTTGAAGTGTTAAGAAGACTACGAAACAGCATTCGTCGTAAAAGACCTAATTTGTGGCAGACAAGGGACTGGTTTTTCCACCACGACAACGCGGCTGCACACACGGCAATCTCGGTTACCCAGTTTTTGGCGAAAAACGGCATGGTTTTGCTACCACACGCACCGTACTCACCCGATCTGGCTCCGTGTGATTTTTCTTGTTCCCACGCATGAAAAGGGGCATGAAAGGTCTCCGATTTAACAACGTTGATGATGTCAAGAAAAAAACGACGGATGAGCTGGCAGCCATCACTGAAGAGGAGTACAAAAAATGTTTTGAACAGTGGAAGCACCGGTGGGACAAATGTATTAGTTGTAATGGAGAGTATTTTGAAGGGGATAAGGTTCTTTTGTAAAAAAATTAAAAATAAATAGTTTTAAAAAATAATTCCGGTTTCTTTTGGGTACCCCCTCGTATATAAGAATAATTTTTCCACTCCCTAAAGAAAAATGCCCTAAGAAAAGTTGTAGATCTTTCAATTTTCTATAAATTTGATTATATACACTTTTGTTGTAAAATGCATACTAAGGCCGAAATCTTAAAAAAATCAATTTCTCACACGTTTTCGTGAGAAAAAACAGAACATCGCTATTTACCGCTAAACTAAGCGTTATACAAAAAACGTTTGAAATAAAAGTTGTAGGATTTTAAATTCTCTAAAACTTTTATTATATAAATTTTTGCGCTGAGATGCATATTAAAGCCGTAATCTTAAAAACCAATTATTTTACGTGAAAACAGCCTCACCAAGAATTTCAGCAAACATGGCGCCTACCCTATCTTGTAGAGCATAAAAAATTTAGTAAACGAAGCGATTTTTAAAAAAATCGTAGGACCAGTTTTTGAGAAAATCGCAACAAAGTGAAAAATTACACGAATAAACTACTACTTCCGGTTGACCGATTTTGATGAAAATGTTCGTGTCGGTTCCGGTAGTGTTATGTAACTTAAGTGTCAAGTTTTAAGTTCGTACGATGTTCTGTTTTTAAGATATTCTGTTCACACACACACACACACACACACACAGACCAATCGCTAAAAACATGTTTTTTGGGTTCAGTGGGCCTAAAACGTGTAGATCCGGTGAAAACTCGATTTCGAAAATTCGACATGAAAACAATACTTTCCTTCCTATATATTCATATAGGCAAGATAAAGTAAAAAACAAAAATACATCAAAGATGTGATTTATTCACTTTTATTAACATTTATGTATCTTTTTTAATAACGCTCACACGTTTTTCTAGCACATCTTGATCGTCGGCATTTCGTTTTTTTCCATTTTTTCCCATAAACTGCACAATAGGAGTCACTTGTACACTGAAAAAAAATTATTTATCACAAAAGTATTGAAGAAATATTTTTTTATAATTAGGCTTGTTTTATGTTGTCTATATACAATGTATTTTTTTTTTTTTTTTTGAAGAATTGGTTGATGCATGTAGTATAATCTGACTCCTGGTTTTAAAACGGTTGAATTATAGGGAGACTGTATTTTGTATCCCGCCAATGTTAAATTTGTTACATTTAGGTACTTTTTTTATAGGATTGGTAAAATATAGAAAAATGAAACTTTACACGCGTATAGTTATCCGGGTTTCTCTAGCTACTGTTATTTTTTTCAATTTAATTCGTTGAATCATAAAGTTTTTAAAAATTTATGAATAACAAAAAATTTAAAAAATAATTGTTCTACTTTTTTGGATATTAAAAACTTTTTGGAACACCTGAGGAAGTTATAGAAATGTCGGTATATGCGCATTTTTTAAATTATTTAAAAAAAATGGTATGGTCCAAAAATTACATTGACAAAATGTCAGTAGCTCGAGAAGAAACTTGACACCCATGGTGTGTAAAGTTTAATTTCCCTATCTTTTACCAATCCTATGAAAAATGTACTTAAAAATAGCAAATTTAACATTGGCGGGATACAAAGGACAGTCTCTCCTTAACGATTATTCTATCTTGATGTTGACAAAATTTTTCTATTATTAGAGAAGTAAGTTTTTAAAGCAATAAATGAGTGTTATTGAGAGAAAAAAGTAGAAAACAATTTGTAAAAATGGTATATTATTCGTAATTATTACGAATAATACTCCATATATAAAAATGTATAAATGTATATATACCATATATAAAAAATCTGGTGTGAAACACTCACACAACTTTCTCTTGCCAATGCAAATAATCAACAATAAACCTAACATTATTAATAAAATATTAGAAATAAACAAAAAACTAACCTCAAAAACATAACCTTATTTTAATCATGAGTGAATAATGAAAAATGAAAATCAACCTCAGTTTGGCTTAGAAATACGGAAAATCACTCTTTCTCTCTAAACTAGGCTCTGTAGAGAAAAATGCTCTAAACAAAAGTTGTAGATCTTTTAATTTTCTATAACTTTTATTATAAACACTTTTGTCGTAAAATGCATACTAAGACCGAAATGTTAAAAAAATCGATTTTTCTCACGTTTTCGTGAGAAAAAAAACAGAAAATTGCAAATTACCGCTAAACTAAGCGTTATACAAAAAAATGTTTGAAACAAAAGTTGTAGGTTTTTAAATTCTCTACAACTTTTGTTATATAAGTTTTTGCGCTAAAATTTATATTAAAGCCGTAATCTTAAAAAAACAACGTTTTTACGTGAAAACAGCCTCACCGAGAATTTCAGCAAACATGGCGCCTACCCTATCTTGTAGAGAATAAAAAATTGAGTAAAATAGGCGATTTTAAAAAAAATCGTAGGACCAGTTTTTGAGAAAATCGCAAAAAAGTGAAAAATTATACGAATAAACTACTACTTCCGGTTGACCGATTTTGATGAAAATGTTCGTGTCGCGTCCGGTAGTGGTATGTAACTTAAGTTTCAAGTTTCAAGTTCGTACGATGTTCCGTTCTTGAGATATTCTGTTCACACACAGACACACACACACACACACAGACACACACACACACACACACAGAGACCAATCGCTAAAAACATGTTTTTTGGGTTCAGGGGGTCTGAAAACGTATAGATCCGGTGAAAACTCGATTTCGAAAAATCGACATGAAAACAATACTTTCCTTCCTATATATTCATATAGGCAAGAGAAAGTAAAAATATAAAAATGGTATATTATTCGTAATTATTACGAATAATATACCATTTTTACAAATTGTTTTATA
This sequence comes from Catonia carolina, assembly GCA_035578175.1. NCBI lineage: Eukaryota > Metazoa > Arthropoda > Insecta > Hemiptera > Achilidae > Catonia > Catonia carolina. The sequence goes on along the minus strand of JAQMRL010000010.1, from coordinate 25,661,801 downwards.
CTTTTTGTGTATTTCTAATTTTTGGAGCATCTGAGAAAGTCATAAAAATGTCGGTACATGTGGATATACAAGATAATTAACTGGTAAAAATCTCAGCCTGGTAGAAAATGGTTTCTGAGAAAAATGTACCTCAATGTTAGAAATCTAAATTTACAGTAAAAGGTAAGAAACAAGAAGGGACAAATCAAAAACAAAATGTACACAAACAAGTAAATTTCCCATCAACAGTTGTTTAGAAAGCAAAACCAACGGCTGAGAATACAAAAAACAGTGATGTAAATATTTTAAAAACTAAAATTCTCTTTGCACTAAAACGAGCAGTATAAAATTGTGAAAAATATTCATTTTTCTAACATGATAATTTTTTTGGGTAACCCTGATAAAAACTTGCTTTTTAAAAAAAATTTGACGTAATTTAATGTTATTCTGGTAGATCTTGGCTTAAACTATTGGCAAACATAAAAAAACCAAAAATCGAATTTTTTAGTTAAAACCATCGTGCAATCTCCCCTTAACACGGTCGTTGATATTCCCTGTTCGGAGTTTTCTCGATGCAGCAATTAACAGATGTTTAAATTACTTACTGGATGCTCACTGAGATGATACACACATATAACTTCTCTCCCTGCAATTGATATATTATGTTTATATGTTTCCTTATTTATTCCAGTTGCATAAAATACTTTTATTATTATTAAAATGGTTAATAGTATAACGTACGCTAAATTCATTGTTTTTTAAAGTCATACGTACCAAAATACTATTTGTAATTTAATGTGTGTTGTAGCCTTCTTGTGCGTTTATAAAAACAATATGAATCGATAAATACATAAAAAATATCATTTTATAAATTGTTTATAGAACACAGTAATCGTTAAACTCAGTTTATATTTTATTATGGAGTTTAAAAAAATTTTATTAAAAATATCTTTATTACATGAACTCGTTTTTGTTCGTGTATTATTAATGGTGATTGGCCATTTACATAATGTTTTAATAACGTAGACGAATCTATTAATCCACTGATGTATGACAGTTATAATGGTTAATAACTTTTGTTTATTATTATTTTATTATTACTTTCTCTTGCCTATATTAATATATAGGAAGGAAAGTATTGTTTTCATGTCGATTTTTAGAAATCGAGTTTTCATGGATCTATATGTTTTCAGACCCTCTGAACCCAAAAAACTTGTTTTTAGCGATTGGTCTGTGTGTGTGTGTGTGTGTGTGTGTGCGCGCGCGCGCGTGTGTGCGCGTGCGTGTGTACGTATGCGTGCGTGCGTGTGTGTGTGCGCGCGCGCGTGCGCGTGCGGGTGTGCGTGCGTGTGCGTGCGCGTGTTCGTGCGTGTGCGTGCGCGCGTGTGTGTGTGCAGAATATCTTAAGAATGGAACATTGTACGAACTTGAAACTTGAAACTTAAGTTACATACTACTGTAACCCGCTTAAGTGCGCTACTGGACCCGCCACGAACATTTGCATCAAAATCGGTCAACCGGAAGTAGTAGTTTATTCGTGTAATTTTTCACTTTTTTGCGATTTTCTCAAAAACTGGTCCTATGATTTTTTTTAAAATCGCCTGGTTTACTCAATTTTTTATTCTCTACAAGATAGGGTAGGCGTCATGTTTGCTGAAATTCTGGGTGAGGCTGTTTTCACGTAAAAACATAGTTTTTTAATATTACGGCTTTAATATGAAATTTAGTGCAAAAATTTATATAATAAAATTTGTAGAGAAATTAAAATTCTACAACTTTTATTTCAAACATTTTTTTGTATAACGCTTAGTTTAGCAGTAAATAGCGATTTTCTGTTTTTTTCTCACGAAAACATGTGAAAAATCGATTTTTTTAAGATTTCGGCCTTAGAATGCATTTTCCGACAAAAGTGTATATAATAAATTTTATAGGAAATAAAAAGATCTACAACTTTTATTTAAAGCGTTTTTCACTACAGAGCCTAGTTTAGTGTTAAAGAGTGATTTTCTGTATTTTTAAGCCAAACTGAGTTCGATTTTCATTTTGCGTCTTTCACTCATGATTAAAATAAGGTTATGTTTTTGAGGTTTGTTTTTTTGTTTATTTCTAATGTTTTATTACTAATGTTAGGTTTATTGTTAATTATTTGCACTGGCAAGAGAAAGTTGTGTGAGTGTTTCACACCAGATTTTTTTAAATTTAGAGCCCGCCGTTTTTGACAACGTTGAGTCGTATCTTACTGCGATTAGTTGAACTACGAAATACTGGCTTTATAAAAGTAATAATACTACGCCGATCAAATTGGTGTAGTTGGTAAAGTGCTCAGTCTTTCAACATGCGGTCGTGGGTCGAATCCCACTTAGGCACGGCATATTTTCATACGTCACAAAACAAATCATTTCATCCTCATACAGTTAAACTCCAACGTCGTTTCTAATTGCCTTTGCAGTTGATGCGACGTTAACCCTTTCTAACCCAGTGTGACATAGAAGGCATATTGGAGTGAAATAACAGACCTCAACATTTTAGATGTTAGAGACAACTTTGGATTAAAGAATGCTGGGTGTGAAGTGTAATAATCTTCTGTACCCTAGCCAGGATTCTAACCTGAGACCTCCGCTTTGCAGTGTAGTAAACTTACCATTGCGCCACGGAGGCAACCATTAATTTCTTTTTAAATTTCTTTTTAATTTTGGTTTCAGAAGTTTGTTTCATTTACTAAAATCAAGTAACATTTCTTTGAATATATTGTATGTATGTACAAGTATATTTTTTAAATGTTACTAAATAGTTATTTTATCCATTTTATCCATAATTTTTAATTGTAAAATTTTTAAAGTCTTAAATAATATTAACTTAGTACTTACTTAGTACACACTTAGTTTTTTTTACTATAAATCTAAGTAAGAGAATATTGTTTTGTTTAGGAAGGTTGAAAATGATTTGACTTATTCTTATTGGTGGGAACTTTCATACCATCAAGTCCTAATGTAACGTACATGTCACACTTTTTTGTCAGGCCATCCAAAGGGTTAAAGCTCTAAAAGTGATTTTATTACACTTAAATATCAGTTAAATGTTTGAAACAATGTACACATATTCTTTCGTATACAGTTTAAAAATTTGGAATCGAAAGGGTTAAATAAAAAAAATTAAAAAAGTAATAATCAGAAATTGGTATTAATTTTTATGTAAAACTAATACAGTCGAACTTCGATGTAACGAAATCGAGAATCCTGGGAAAAAATTCATTAAATCGAGGTATTCGTTATATCGAAGTAACAAGAATTTCCAAGCTAATTTTTATTAAAAAAAATTTTTCACGTTGTATGATGAATCAAATACAGTTTTTTTCTTAATAGACACGTCTTAACTAGTAAATTAATTTTTTTTCTAGATGATGTTTTACGTAATTACGGTTAATAATAGTACAAAAGTTTGTATTGATTTCAAGTAGGAACTTACCTCGTACATAGATCTTGGCTACAATTAAAAGTATCTGAAACTCATTTGTAGCTTAATACTGTATTTTTATTTTTAGTACATTTTTCTTCGAAACACTAAAGTAAAAGATAAATACACTAACTTTATCTAAATCGTTTAAAACAACTTTAATCCAAAATGCATTCTTTAGTTTTTGATATTGACAGGTATAGGTTAGAATATTTAATTATAGTATTTGAAATGTTTATTTACGCCTTGAAAAAGTGAGTAATTTTCCGTTGTTTCTTGTGTTTGAATAAAGCAATACGCCCAAAAAAAGTTTTACATTTATTTAAATTTTCAAAAATACTGTCATCCTTGAGCTGTAGTCCAAGCCTAATTATTTTTAATGACTGTAAAATCTCGTCGTCGGTAGGTTTTCTCTCCTGCTGCTGGTCTTCACAGTTTTCATCTTCATCTTCTTCTTCTTCTTCTTCTTCTTCTTCATCATCCCGGTTAGCGAACTTACTAACACCATGAAGAATGTCGTCATCGTTTGAAATTTCTATTACATAAATCTTATCTATAATTTATTATACAGTTGTTTTTTAATTTAAGTCCTTCTCTTAAAACCGGCTGTCTTTTTCAGCTGCGTAAACTATTACACTAGTGTCCAACAGTTAAACGGCGTCAATGTTGACGTGGTCGTGAAAAACAAGAAAAGCACATCTAGTATTCGCTTTTATTAACATCGCAAAATACACGACTTCTAATAAGACTGACATACTTTTTTACCGCATCTTGATCGACGACATTTCCCATCTTTCCATTCTGCCCCATACACTGCACAATAGGAGTCACTTGAACACTGAAAAAGAAATAATTTATTACAAAAAATTTAAGAAATAACTTTTTGGTGGCAATTTTTAAAACTGTCATCTATCATTTTGTTTTGTCCATCTGTCCGTACTTCACGACCAGATGTGAGAAAATAGCAACAAACAATTTTCAGAGTAGTATTTAAACAAAAAGTTAGTGTGCCTAAATTGGGTTTGAAGTTACAATTTTGACCAAAAGTGCCCCCCAAAACCGGAACTCAAAAAATCATAGTCAGAAACTACAAAAGATAGCAACAAACGGTTTTCGGATTCGTAATCCACACAAAAAGTTAGTGGCCCTGAATTGGGATTGAAGTTCTGGTTTTGACCGGAAGGGCCCAAAACCGGAAGTAAAGAAATCAAAGTCGGAATTTGGAAAATAATATTTTTATTCGATTCCTCTTAAAGAGTAAGTATTGCTTGAGTCCCAGCTTCGTGTAGTTGGAAGGAATGCAATGCGTTGTTATAGTAGTGGGAGAATGAATGAGTTAGTGTTCCACTGCTGATGCATTTTGTAGTGGTAGCGTGTTCTAACTAGACTAAAAAAACATTCATATCGCCCGGCGCAATAATTATACCTACCGGGTTATTAACTTGGTCGGATTCATAATATTTAACTTACCAATTTATATCAAAATATGTAAATAAATAAATGTAATGCCGGCCGCATTGGCGCAGTTGGTAACGTGCTCGCCTCTCATCATGCGATCCTGGGTTCGAATCCCACTCAGGCACGGCATATTTTCATACGTTACAAATAATCATTTCATCCTCATCACACACAGTTACACCCCAACGTCGTCGCTAATGACCTTGATGTTGATGCGACGTTAAATAAAAAAAATAAAAAAATAAATGTAATAAATACAAACAAATAATGTTAATTACGGAAAGTTTGAAAACGAATGTTTTGTTTTGAGTAATACAATAATCGTTCTCCCAGCATGCGTTACTCATTCATTTATACCTCACCCGTACCCTTCACCCCGCAACTACACGGAGTTTGGACCCGCACAATAAACGTTGAAGAATATTCAGTATTTTTTGGTAAATACGAGGTGTGGCTATTAAACAACGAGACTGACGCCGTAAAAAATTTTATTTTAATTTTATACATTATCACTTATTGTCATTTTCAATATACACTTCTTCTCTATCCCTATAACGCTCCATGCGAATTTTCCATTGTTGGAAACAGTGCTGGAAGTCATATTTTGTCAGCTCCTTCAGGACACGTGCCGCTTTCTCTTTTACAGCTTCCACAGACTCAAATCTTGCCCCTTTTAATGCAGATTTCACCTTAGGGAACAGGTAGAAGGTAATAACATCTAATGAAACGTGGTTTTTTTACTTATGATCCGGAAACGAAGCGCCAATCCATGCACTGGAAGATCCGAACTTCACCGAGAGCCAAAAAAGCTCGAATAAGCAAGTCAAAATTTAAAGCAATGATGATTGTTTTTTTTTCATATCCATGGGATTGTGTACCTTCACTGGGTTCCTGAAGGTCAAACAATTAATCAATATTACTACCTTGAGGTACTTTCTAAACTACGTCAAACTGTACGGAAAAACGCCCCGAAATGAGGAAGGACAAATCATGGGTTCTCCACCAAGACAATTCGCCAGCTCATTCCGCGTTATCTGTCAAGAGGTTCCTAGCCAATTCTTCTTCTTCTTTAAGTGCCGTGTCCTCCTAGAACATTGGCGATCAGTCGCATGACCTTCACTCTGTCCACAGCCAAACGAAATAGTGTCGTGGTGCTCACCCCGTACCACTGGCGAAGGTTTCTAAGCCAGGACGTTCTCCTACGTCCGGGGCCGCGCGTCCCCTCTATCTTCCTCTGGATGATCACATGCAGCATTCCATATTTCGGATTTCTAGCCAATTACAGCATCTCAATGATAGAACATCCACCTTATTCACCAGATCTTGCACTATGTGACTTCTACCTGTTTTCTAAGGTGAAATCTGCATTTAAAAGAACAAGATTTGAGTTTGTGGAAGATGTAAAAGAGAAAGCGGCACATGTTGAAGGAGCTGACAGAAGATGACTTCCAGCACTGTTTCCAACAATGGAAAATTCGCATGGAGCGTTGTAGGGATAGAGAAGGAGTGTATATTTAAGGTGACAATAAGTGATTATGTATAAAACTAAAATTAAATTTTTTACAACGTTTGTCTCGTTATTTAATAGCCACACCGCATATTATCGATGATACCCTTATTTTAGTAAGTAGTAGCAATATAATTATAATTAATAAATTAAAATATAAGTAGTATTTTGACTTATCAGTGTTATCTAACATATCTGGTACTCCCTATTCGGAGTTTCCAAGATGCACTAATAAATAGATTTTAAATTACTTACTGGGTGATGACTGAGACGGTATGCACACACATTTCTTCTCGTTGTATACATTAATCGAAATTCATTTGTTCTCTCATTTACTCCAGTTGCATAAAATACTTTTATTATTATTAAAACGGTTAGTAATGTAACGTACGCTGAATTCATTGTTTTGGAAATTACACCTACCAAAAATAATTTTTAATTAAATTTCAATTAAATTAATGTACGCTGTATTCATTACATGAGTTTATAAAGGAATATGAATCGAAAAATTAATTAAAAAGTGTCGTTTTATATTGATTGTAAAAACAATTCACAGTGATCGTTAAATCCTGTTATACTTTATTACCATGTTTAAAAACAAATTAAGGGTTTGCAATAAGAAGGAGTCAGCTACAAAAATTGTAATTGTTGGTAAAGTAATAAAAACATTTAAAAAATTCTAAATTAATCTTACACAAACTATATTTTGCATTATAAATTATATATATAAGGTACATATTTAAAGCTACTTAACTTTTTAAAAACTTATTTTATCTATGAGAAATTTATATTTGTTTGTTGCACCTGACTCGTTCTTTCACCAACCCACTAGGTTTAAATCAATTACTGAAGCAATATTATGCTGAAAATACATTATTTTATTAAAAAAGTATATTATCTCATTATTTTACATTATTATTGACAAACCGATTCCAATACTTGATATTTCTTGAAAAATTAAATGATATTTTCATCTTCTGACAATTCTGATATAGCTCCGTCATCTTCTTCTTCAACTGTTAGTGCATCGCAAATACTGTGATAATACCACATATCAGCCTGTGGTACATACTGAGAAGCAAGATTTATTACATCTTTACGTTTAGCAGGTTTCAAGGGCAAACAGTTGAAATAAGCCTGAGCTAACTTTAAATCTTCATCCCGTATAACTTGTTGCATTTGGAATGTCTGTTTGACTCCTAATTCAATATTATGGCTTAACGAACATTGTATTTTATCTGCAAAATCTTGATTATAAATAAAATATCTATATTTAGATATTGTGAATTTGTCTTTATTTAGACATTTAGTTATTTTTTTGTAACGCAGTTTAAAATAATTTACATAATCAAAAATCATAGACTGTTTAACATCAACAACTGAAAACTTTTTTGAAGTCTGGTTCACCAGATTTATGTATTCTTGAGGTAAAAATACTCTTTCTTTTTTCGTTTATTTTGTTCTATAATTTCAAAGGCCCGGTCACAAGGCAGGAAACTGTGACCGGGCTCAGGAAAATGATGTACAATTGATTCAAATCTATTTACAGAAAGTAAATCATAAAGAAAATTAACCAAAGCATTGTTCTTATTCTGTGAACAGCAGTTGTCACTAAATAGGTAAACTTTCTTTACATCCTTACTCATAACATTCTTAAAATAATGGGCCAGGCAGCTTATAACCTCATTAGGTGTCTTTTTACCTGTTGCTTCATCATACATATAAAAAGTGACAGCTTGTGATCTAGCTGAATGTATTGCAAAGTTAAACATCCACGCTTGACGGCTATAAAAGGCATCACTAGCTGGTACACAGGGCAGAGGCATATTCTGTTGGTAATCGAAAGATAACGTATCTACATCATTAGCTGATTTTGCAAGTTTTGTTTTCACTTTTAAATCATTATAAAATTCTTCAGCTTTTGCAAGATGGATTGCTTTTGTTTGCTTTAGTTTTATTTTTTCCTCATTTGACTGAGAACTGCTTTTTAATTTATTTTCAATTTTATCACATGTCATACAGGTGTCAGTTCGCGGAGTTCCAAATCTAAGGTTAAAGTTACATTTAAAGTATCTGTAATAAAAGTCATAAGAAACACTGGATGCCTTCGGGTCATTTTTATACTTATCAATAAATAACGTATACATTTTCTTCACATTTAGTTCAGGTGACAGATACATGCGTTTATGGTTGTCTTTACGACTGTAATGTGATGTCCTTTTTGGAAACGAATTAATATGTTCTGTAATATGGTTAATGACATCTTGATCAACAGCCTTAGGCCTATTGTGATGTTTGCCTCGGTTCTCTTTTATATTACAAACAAATTTTCTTCCTTTATTTTGCATTTCAGCTAGACGTTCAATTCTCTTTCGAGAGACGCCATGAAGTGAAGCAAATGCAGCTTTACACACTTTTACATTTTTCCCATACATTTTAATTGAATATGTATTAGCAAATCGCCTTGGTTTAGATATCTTGTTTTCATTGGCCTCACATGTATTTGAACCTTCAGCAGCAGAATTTGTATTAGGAAAAAATTTTGGTTTTCTAGAAGGTTGAACAGGTGAACCTTTTATTAATCCAACTAAATACGTATCTTGAACAATTTTATCACCGATATCATTAAATTGTTGAATAATCTGCTGCTGTTCAGTTTTTGTAAAATTACTGAAACATTTGTATTTACAGTGACAATTTGGACCAATTTTCCTTTCAGGTTTAAATTTTTTTGAAGTATTAATGTGTTTTTTACCTGAGGCTAAAGCTTTCTTTCTTACGTTGTTTTTCCATGTATCAGGATTGTATGATTTTCGAATTTTTCTTTTTGATAGAACTTCATCATCTGCCGCTTCTGATTCTGATGATGGGATATATTCTTTATCTTTATCACTGTCATAAAATAGTTCACTTTCATCTGAGTTATTCATATTTAAAATAAAACAACACACTTTTATTACACGTACCAAAAGAACTTGCTAACACTATGAAAACGAAATAATATCAAAGCAGGAAGAAATCAAAATGCACGGCGCGATTAAAATGAAACAAATACAGAAATATATTTTGTAAATAATACACGAAATAACATTGTTCAGTTTAATTATGTTCTTTAACTTAATAGCAGATTAACGACAGAAAACCACACACTGCAACAACAAACTAGGTTATGTTACACCATTCACATTATAGTACGCATGGCGTGGTGAGTGCCGAGTCGCATATGACTTGGGTTAGTTGATTGGTAAAAGAAGGAGTCAGCTCCTGGAGCTGACTTCTTCTTCCTCCAAAAAACTTTCGAGTCAAATACAAATATACTTGTATTTTACGTTATAAAACATTTTTTTTTTTTTTTTTTTTTTTTGTGAAACATTATATTTATTTACAATCAGTTATCTAAGTAACTATAAGTAAATGATTAGAATTAAGTATGACAAGAGAGAAGGCCACCCAGTGATGGTCCTCCTCAAAAATATTCTAACATTGAAGTTTTGATAACAGTACTTACACAAATTAAAAAGTTAACAAAAGTATATACATTGACTTAACTTAAATACAAAACTGAACGATTTTAAAACATTAAAAGTTATAAAGAGAAAACAAATTGAAAAAAATATTGATACATTGAAGCTTATTTACATTAACAGAATAAAGGAAATTTTTATAAATTTATAATAACTATATAATTTAGAAGAAAAATTATTTACAAATCTAAAACATGGATTCTTTTGAGGCGTCTGGTTGTCTGACTATTGTCCAAGAGGTTAATTGCTAAAATGTTTTTATGATAATTTAGACGTTTTTGGTACATCATACTAAACCGTTGTATTTCATCACGAACTTGGGGTACGTCGAGATATTCATGAATTTCATTATTCCTTATATACCATGCTGCATTCACTATATTTCTAAGTACTTTGTTCTGGAATCTCTGCATTACTTCTACATTACTCTTACTCGCTGTACCCCATAACTGAATGCCATATGTCCAACAAGGTTTAAGTATAGTGTTGTAAATTAACAATTTATTGTTTAGTGTCAGAGTTGATTTTCTGCCAATCAGCCAATACATGTTATTAAACTTCAAATTAAGTTCTCTTCTTTTGGTTGTTACGTGCTTTTTCCATGTTAAACGTTTATCCAAATGTATTCCCAGGTATTTCACTGATTCGCTCGTAGGAATAATAACATCATTCAGTTTAACATTTGGACAGGTACCCTTTCGCATAGTAAATGTCATATGGCTTGATTTTGTCGAATTTACTTTAATCTTCCATCTAGACAACCATCCTTGAACTTCATCTAAATCTTCCTGTAAACTATTTGATGCCACAATGGGATCAGCATTTGAAGACAATATCGCAGTGTCGTCTGCAAACGTAGCTGTTAAACCGTTTTTAGACTCTGGCATATCTGAAGTAAAAAGAGAGTACAAGAATGGTGCTAATGTGGATCCTTGAGGGACTCCTGCATGTATCTCTTGAAAAGATGACAAGGCACCGTTATACTTAACTTGGAAGATTCTTCCAGATAGGTATGATCGCAGTAGTAAGAACAAAGAATGGGAGAGGAATAACTTTATCTTGTACAACAGACCAATGTGCCACACTCTGTCAAAGGCCTGCTGAACATCTAAAAATGCGGCTGTACAGTATTCTCTTTTTTCCAAACATTGAGTTATGGTATCAACCACTCTGTGTACCTGCTCAATAGTAGAATGACCTTCCCTGAAACCAAACTGGTGATCAGGAAGTAGTTTATCTGATGGCACAATTTCTTTTAGTCTGTTTAACAATAATTTATCAAACAATTTTGAAATGCATGGTAGTAAACTAATAGGCCTATAGGATGATACTTCATGAGCAGGTTTACTTGGTTTTAAGAGCATAATTATTTGAGACACTTTCCACGCAGAAGGATAATATTGGACTCTTAAAATGCTATTAAAAAGATAGGTTAAAAAAAAGTATAGCCTTTTCAGGAAGCATTTGTAGAATTTTTCCAGTAATTAAGTCAAAACCTGGCGCTTTTTTAGTATTAAGATTAGCAATCCCATTTTTAATTTCAGCAACGTTATAAGACCTTACTGGCAGATCCAACTGCAAAGGACTTTCTAAAAATTGAGTTACATGATCATCATTAATTGTTGATGGATGTGCCTCAAAAACAGAGGCAAGGTGCTCAACAAATATTTCTGCTTTATCTCTATCTGATCTTGCCCAATCACCTTGTGGTCTTCTAATAGGAGGAACTGCATGCTGCGGCCTTTTAAGATGTTTTGTAGCTTTCCAAAGACTGTAATCATCCCGTTCATTTGTTGATAGACTTTGCAGGTGGTGTTGGAAAGTTTCATTTTTACAATTGTATAAACTTTCTTTAAGTTCCCTTATCGCCCTGTTCAAAGCTGTTTTATCAGCAGGGTTTCTACTCAAGTGCCAGACCCGTCGCAACCGCCGTTTCTCCGATATTTTCTCCATGATGTTCCTTGGATAATTCATGCCTTGTGGTTCATTCTTTTCTGTGGCTGGAGTAGACAACCATGCAGCCTTTTGAATAACCTTGGTTAAGTGTTCAGCTGCAAACTCAATTTCTTCGTCTGATTTAAGAGATATATTTGTATTAATATTATTTTCTACAGAGCGTTGAAAACTTCTCCAATCAGTATTTTTATTACAAAGAGTATGATACGTTTCTTTTTTAATAATATTGGTACTGATTGTAGCAATAACTGGGGTGTGATCGGACGAAGAATCACAACAATTTTCAATATCAATATAAAATTTAGAAATATTATTTATAACAAAAAAATCTAACAGGTCTGGAATTTTGTTGGCATCTGTTGGCCAGTACGTTGGTTGACCACCAGACAGTGTGTCTAAATTGAGATTATCAATACATTTTTTTAACGTTCTTCCTCGTGGGGTTGTTAAACGAGAACCCCAAAAAATGTTTTTGGCATTCCAGTCTCCTCCTGCTATGAAACGGTAACCAAGTGTTTCAAAGTATTCAGTAAATTTAATTTCTGTAACAGAATGTCTTGGTGGACAATACACTGAGGATACTACTATGGGACCACACCAATCCAATATTTGGACATTAGTAGCTTGTAAGTGAGGAGTGCAATACTGCGGAAGTTCATGGTGTTTAATTGAATTTCTTATGATCACGGCTGTACCACCATGGGCTCTACCATCTGGATGTTGCGTATTGTAAAAAGAATAATTTTTAATTTTAAAGAAATTACGATCAGTGAAATGGGTCTCTGATATTAATAGAATATCAAGTTTATTTATTAAAATTAAAGTTTCTATTTCCTGGTGTCGCTGCGCTAAACCATTGATATTCCAAGAGGCAATTCTCAAGAATTTCATGCACATAACTTATTTATCACAGTTGTCAGAAGGTTCATTAATGTACCCATTTGATTAACCAATAATTCAATTTGATCTGATAATTTACTAATTTTATTGTCATTATTACGCAAATCATTCTCATCAATTTGCTGTACAGCATGGGCATATGATCGGTACAGCCTTGCTTCTTTTTGAGAACCTAAGTTTTGCTGTGCGAGTTCTGGAAAATGTCCATTACTGTGACCATTATTCAAGTTAAATTCTCTTTTTTGTGATGGATTAGTAGGTGAATTCCTCGTTGCTAATCGCCCTTTCATTTTTCTCTCTAAAATTTCTTTGTAAACCCTACATCCCCTGTAATTGGCAGGGTGGTCATCCAGGCACAATGCACACGTAGCAGGTGTAATTTTATCTTTCGGACAATCTTCCGTTTTATGACCTTGTGCGCATTTTACACATCTATAAGGACGCATACAATTGTTACGAGTATGGCCGTATTGTTGGCAGCGCATGCACTGCACAATGCCAGTGGTTTTCCTCGGCGGTTCAAAGGAAACAGCGCAATTACATACATATTTTATGTTAAAAATATCTTTGTTATTTTCTTTTGGCTCTAAATTTATAAAAAACATTGAAAGATTAGCCTTGGTGATTCGACTACGAGCATTAATTATTTCACCTCGCACTTTGTGGCCATGCTGTTCGATCTCTTCTTTAATTAACTCCACTGGTGTGGAATAGTGAAGATTTTTTAGAACTACCCGATAGGCTTTGGTGTCTTTTCTGGTGAATGTATGTCCTATCAATTTTTTCTCCCGGATTATCTCAATTAATTTTTTATATGTGTCTACATTTGTTGTTGATATTTTTAATTGTTTATTATTAACTATTCTAATTGTATAATCATTTTTATCGATAACCATCTCTATGAATTCGCACAACTTAACAATGTCTGTAATACCATACAGTATTATAGGTGGTGGTTTCGGGACTTTTTTCTCTACAATATGAATTTCTTCCATAGGAAGTTCGCTAAATCTATTCGTTAGCTCAATTTCAGTTGCATTTGTCTTAGTTTGGTTAGAATTCAACCGTACTTTATTTTTTGTGGTTCTTAATGTAGGCACTGTATGCCACTGAGATATATCAGAATTAACAAGTTCCGTTTGACAGCTGATGACAGTGCCTTCGTTATTATTTGGTCTGCAAACCTTTATGGTATCCTTTGTTGACGATAAGGAAGAAGAAGAAGGTCGTTTCAACTGAGAGGCAGAGCGCGTTGCCTGTTCAAGATTTTGATCTCTTTGTACATTTTCATTGATGATCACAGGGATATTCCCATATGATTGAAAATCAGCTGGATTGTTAAACATATTAATATTTTATGATATCCCTTTGAAGGTTAATATTTTTTAAACAAAAATAAATTATAATAAATATTAAATTCAAACCTGAAATATGGCTCCCCAGGCACAAAAACTGTTATTAATAAAAACTACATACTGCAAACGGAGTTCACATAGAAATAGCTTAAGAAATAACTCAATATTCCAGACAATGAAATCTAACGACTTATATCGGTATGACAACAATGACTCGACCATGTTATAAAACATGCAGCTGACTTTTTCTTATAGCAATCGAAAGAAATATTTTTTTTAGAGTAGATAACATCATAAAGTCGATTTTCAAAAAAAATGCATCTGACTCCTTCTTATAGCAAACCCTTTTATTTAATATATTTTTTGTTGTATCATCACTGGTGTTTTACCATTTAAATAATGTAGACGATTTCACTGATTCAATTAACGGTTTTATTTTGTGTATGCCAATTATAATGGTTAATAATTTTTGTTTATTTATTTTTACTTTCTCTTGCCTATATGAATGTATAGGGAGGAAAGTATTGTTTTCATGTCGATTTTTTGAAATCGAGTTTTCACCGGATCTACACGGTTTCAGACCCCCTGAACCCAAAAACCCGTGTTTTTACCGATTGGTCTGTGTGCGTGTGTGTGTGTGTGTGTGTGAACAGAATATCTCAAGAACAGAACATTGTGCGAACTTTAAACTTGAAACTTAAGTACATACCACTACCGGACCCGACACGAACATTTTCATCAAATTGGTCAACCAGAAGTAGTAGTTTATTCGTGTAATTTTTCACTATTTTGCGATCTTTTTCCAATTGGTCATACGATTATTTTTTTAAAATCGCCTGGTTTACTGAATTTTTTATGCTCTACAAGATAGGGAAGGCGACATGTTTGCAAAAATTCTTGGTGAGGCTTTTTTCTCGTAAAAAATTATTTTTTTAAGATTGCGGCTTTAATATGCATTTTAGAGCAAAAGTGTATATAATAAAAAATGTAGAGAATTTAAAATCCTACAACTATTGTTTTAAACATATTTTTGTATAACGCTTAATTTAGTGGTAATTAGCAATTTTCGTTTATTTTCACACGAAAACGTCTAAAAAAATAAATTTTTCCAAGATTTCAGGCTTAGTATGCATTTTATGACAAGAGTAGCCTACATATAATAAAATTTATAGGAAATTTAAAATCTACAACTCCTATTTAGAACATTTTCCTCTACAGAGCCTAGTTTAGCGTGAAAGAGTGATTTTCCGTATTGTTAAGCCAAACTGAGGTCGATTTTCATTTTGCGTCTTTCACTCATGATTAAAATAAGGTTATGTTTTTGTGGTTAGTTTTTTGTTTATTTCTAATGTTTTATTACTAATGTTAGGTTATATTGGTCATTATTTGCATTGGCAAGAGAAAGTCGTGTGAGTGTTCCACACCAGATTTTTTTTTTTTTTTTTTTTAGAGCCCGTACGCTATACGGCGACTAATCGTCGTGGCTGTTTGACAACGCTGAGCGGTACCTCACGGTGATTAGCTGAACTATGAAAAATATTGACCGGTTAAGAGTTATGCGGCTACCGAGCAATAGCAAGATATTGTTTTCTAATTGTGTTCTTTTAGTAACAGGAAAAAGTGATTGAATTTTATCCTTAAAAAAATTATCTTTTAACAATTTCGTTTTGGTTAGTCTGCTTGTCTCACATGTTGATTGGACTATAGCAAATAAACTTGGTTGATAAAAAAATCAGTTAACTGAATAAGCAGAAAAACAGCTGGCTCTATAACTGGGGCTAAACGCTTGGCGGGCGGCAGCTTTCTAGCAACCGCTGCTATTGTAATTATTCTTGTAGTCAACCGCCTAGCTCCCGCGGTAATTCGCGGGCAGCCGCTTTGAAGTGCATGTACCGGGTGGGGCATAAGTCGTACAACCCGAGGGGGGTCATAATTTGTGCGACCCAGCGCAAAAATTTAAAAGCAATCAAAAAGAATTTATTTATTTCACTCGAATCATACAAAAACGAGTACAAAAATTAATAAAACCTTACAATAAGTGATGAAATTACCCCCTCCCACTCGGCAAAAGCGCAGTGTTCAATTAACCATATTTCTGAAGACTTTTCTCAACATCTCTCTGTAATTTGTTGCTTTAACTCGGCCAAATTGCCAGGTGATGTCTGGTAAACGTTCTCCTTGAGGTACTCCCGAAAATTTGGTTTGAAATTCATTTTGAACTTGGCAGTAAGAGTTAATGCGAAAATAAACACGGACAACGAAAATTCGGTGAATAGTGTGCATTTTAAACTTTGGTCTTTTAACACAACAACCATTACAGAGAACGAACAGGTTGTAATAACGACTTCCGCTCACTTTCATTTTGAACAAGAGGGATCAGTGTTGTCACTCGCTTGATACCCAAATACCCTTACTATTTTCTTTACATTTTGCTGCACATAAGATTTTCGGGTTGCCCCACCCGGTACAAACTTAAAATTTTCATTTTTTACATCAACCCTCGCGGCTAGCCGCCCAGCGCGGTTAACCGTTAAGTGCGTAAGACTCTTACTGAAGCAAGTTACTTATAACTGACAATTTTTCTCCACCGATATAATCCCTTCTCACTTATAATTATCCAGTCACCCACTGACGTACACACTTATTTTAGTGTCGCACAGTGTTTTAGAAACATATTATTAATTTAAATCTAACTTAACCCTAGAACTATTAGTGGGAGGGGGTCCTCGAACCCATACTTTTGTATTTTTGTAATATCTCCGACCCTGTTCGCGGAAAAAAATTTTTTAAAAATGTAATATTATTCTTCATTCATTGTAAACTCTATAAACTCCAATTAGTAGATTTCAAAAATAATTATACGTCATATGTTATTCATAATAAAAAATGAACAAGGTATTTAGTGGGTTCGATCGAAACCCACCGTAGGCCATACTTAGTACTTTTTTTATTTTTCATACTAAGTTCGTTTAAACTTAAAAATATATTGTATTTATGTAATGATATAGTACTTGTAAATGTTCCTTCCATCTTAGTTTCGCGACTAGAATCATCCGTAGATGACCATAGTTTTTTAAGAAGACGGTTGTTTGAATATTTACAGAACAGTTGCCTTGCTTAATCAATTTGTGACTTCCATGAAAACTATTGAAGAGCTTTGGTGCAGTTTTACATGATTTTTTCAGTTTCCGGTGAAATTATACCATTCTGGAAAATTTTCAAACCATCAGCTGTTCGTTGACCCGTTCGGAGACTCGTGATTTTAAAGAGTTTTAGGTTTAGAAAACGAACATGTCCTAGCCGAACCAGTTTTTTGAGTCCTTACTGAAAAATTATTAATCACCTTTTGTATAAAAAAATAGGCCTACACTGTAGTGTTTTTCTGGCAATAAAGTATAAATAAATGGTAAGTTTTCTATTACATTTTGGTTTTATTTGTTTTCTATTGTTTATGTATCTTTTCTGGTATCAATCAGTCCGAATAAACGAGACCTGTTATTGTACTGTACAATAATATATATTTTTAGTTTATTCAAAGTCACATATGCCCATAACTGACAGGTGGAGTGTCAAATTATTTACACTCAATCTGTTAGTTGCAGGGCTAAAATAAATAGTTCTGTTTCTTATCACATGGTCAGCCAATTAAATGACTGAATCATTTAATAACAGAAGAGGTAGAAGTGTAAAAGACACTAATCAGAGATATCTCCTCTGAAAGTAATGAATTTCATTATACAGCCAGACCCTGTGGTGAATGAAGTGATAGTGTCATTTGCAGAGTGGAAAATATGTACTTTTCAGAGGGCCCGGCATGCTGATAAGCGTACTTTTCCACTCAGTGAGGAAGGCAATAGTAAACCACCTCACTCCTCGTTTTACTTAGTAAAACCTCTACAGGTTCAAACCAGCTTTTTGGCTGATGACCTAAACAACAACAACAACAACAACAACAAAGTCACATAAACAGAGCTATATCGTTGGTTATTTTATGCGAGTTACAATTCTTCCACGTTGGTGTTTACCTCGTAAAAATTCCAAACGCTAGGTATAGCGTTAGCAAGCGCAGTATAGCACGCTAGCAAATTTACTTGTAACTTTGACTGTTACAGTTTAATAATTATTCTCAGCAGCTTCATCTTAAGTATTGTTAAATATTACAAACTATGGTATTTTATTAAGACGGTACAATTTAAATTACAATACATAGAAACTAAGGGTGCATCTGAAGCACTTACAGAATAATAAAACACAATATAATTTAGTATTATCTTTATTAACAATCAAAGTATCATAATTTCTTACAACTTTTGGTAGCACATCTTAATCGGCGGCATTGCATGTTTTTCCCGTACATCGAACAATAATCTGTACTTGAACACTGAAAAAGATAAATTTTCTGTAAAAGTAAATAATTAAGTATTGCTCTGTTATTAAGTACGATGCATAAATGAATCCTGAATCCTGAATCCTGGTTGAGAGGGCTAAGAAGCCCTATGATGGCGACATCGTGTTAAGGAACACCTGGTCGCTCGGGGAACAATATAACAGAATAATTGCAACCTCAAGAAATTTAGGGGGAATTTTATAGTTTAAATAGGAAATAGGATTCTGGTTCGTGGGACATTGGAACTAGGACTTGAAAGGAGGTAATTTATTTTTAGAAGTTATTTGTGGAAAGTTTAAATTAAGGGACAAGTGGGTTTAAGAGCGGCTCTTTTATTTTATTTTTCAGTGGCCTTTTTTCAGTTTTGTGGGAGGCCTATTATCTTGGTGAGGGGAAGGCATGCATTTTACTGAACGTGGACTAAAGGTATAATTTAAGGTAGGGGTTAGTTTATGATTTCAGGGGAGACGGAAAGGGTAGAGTTTGGCATAATCACCGGCCTTTTTATCTTCTGAGTGTTTATTAATTTAAAATGGCGGCTCTTTTCACCGTAGTGGAGTGATTATGCATAGGAACATGGGGACAACTACCAACTGGAGGAGTGAGTCATACAAGTAGGAGGGGCATGGGCAAATAAGAGGAATACAGGGCAGAATAAAAATGTGGCAACTCTAAATTTTGTTAAGTGGGTCATACTAAAATTTAGATAAAGTCGTGGAATGGTAATGGGATAGAGACTTCAGGTGGGTGTGGGCGTCGGTACAAGTCCTGAATGATCTGGGGTCCGTCAGTTTTCCCAGCGTCGTGTAGCCGTTTCGAGGTATTGTAAATAAAGTCCTCCATAGAAGGGAAGAGAAGGTGTTCGTGTATGATGCGATTGGATATAAGATAGTGGAACTGTGTGATGCACCGGAGGACTTTGTTCTGGTATGCTGAAGTACGTCTTTTGTTGGACTTGGAGAGAAAGGGCCACCATACCGGTGACCCGTACAAAAGGAAAGGACGTAGGATAGAGGAGTACATCAGAAGTTTCAGTTTTGAGGAGTATGCAGGAGAGAGGAACAAAGGGATGAGTAAAGCGAACAAGGCCCTACCCTTGCTAAGCTTGCTGTCAATGTGCTGTCGAAGTGTCAATCGTTTATCTAGGTCAACCCCTAGATATTTCACGCTGGTCTGCCATGGGAGGAGTTCCCCTTCCAATCGTAGAGGCGGAGGAACATTGCGTTTTAGTGTAAAGTGGATTGCTTCGCATTTTGTGGGGTTAAGTGATAGTCTCCAGACACGACACCAGCTAGTGATGTCTAGAAGCTGAGTTTGAAGCGCACGGCAATTGAGGCGGAGGCATCTGCCGTGACGGTACAGAATAGCATCATCGGCAAACAGTCCGAATTGGATTGAATCACGGACAGGAAAATCAAAGGTGTACATAAGATAGAGGATGGGCCCAAGGACCGAGCCCTGAGGTACACCCGCGGACGAAGGGGTGAGTGGGGACATGGCCATGTGGAACTGAGGAATAGTGACAGAGACTTGGAATTGTCTTCCAGTAAGATAGGAATGGAGTAATCGGACAGTTGAGGGGGGAAAGAATTGTGCCAGTTTGTAAAGGAGGCCCATATGCCAGACGCGGTCAAATGCAGCCCGAAAATCAAGCAGTACAGCCGTCGTGTCACAGTAAGAATTTCTGGCATCCACAAGTGCCGTGACGATGCGGAGGAGTTGGGTAGTTGTGGAGTGTCCTTGACGAAAACCAAATTGCTCGGGGGGAAGAACAGATTCAACAACAGGTCGCAGGCGCGGGAGAAGAAGCCTTTCGAATAATTTTGACAGGATCGGCAAAAGGGAAATTGGTCTATAACTTTCGGGATCAGTCGGACGTTTGTGGGGTTTCAGAATAGCAATGACTTTGGAAACCTTCCACGAAGAGGGGAAATGTTGCAGCGCCAACACTGCATTGAAAATTGTCAAAAGATGAAGCTTTAGATCTGGCGGGGAATTAGAATGGCGTATCCAGAGACATTATCAGGACCAGGGGCCTTACGCGGATTAATCGAGGAAATTACAGAGGTGACATCATCCTCCGTGAAGGGCTGTAAGTTACAGGGCGTAGGGTCAGAGAGCGTTGAGTTGACTTCATCATGAATGAGTTCATCCTGGTCATGATGAACGGGCGGAGGGGCAACAAAATGTCGTTCAAAATGCGAAGCGAAAGTGTCAGCAATCGCCTGCGGAGAATATGTCAAACCATTAGTTGTCATCAGAGGATGCGACTTCCTCTGGGTCGACAACAAACGACGTGTAGCCTCCCATGGTCTTCCGTCATCCGCTACTCGATGAAGGCAGTCCTCCCACTTACTACACCGGTGACCATCGAGTAGCAGTTTACACCTAGCAGCGGCACCGTTGAACAGATCCCGATGATGTGGATCTCTGGTGCGCTGCCAGAGCCTTCGAAAGCGACGCCTATCGGCGATTGCTGCTTTGATAGGAGCTGGAAGTGATGACCTAGTGCGAGGCGGGCGTGGGTGCGAGTTCTGGGCAATGGAATCGGAAAGTATCGAAGTGAGGGAATCAAGATGGGACTCAAGCTCAGTTACAGTGGTAATAGTAGGGGGTTCAGGTGGAATTAGGGAGGCAACTGAGTCATAGAAGGAACGCCAGCCGACCTTCAGAGAAGGAGGCGAAACAGGGATACGAGCAGTCGAGGACGTGAAAGTAAACAGAACTGGATAGTGATCAGAATTCAATTCAGGTAATACATCGATGTCTGGGACGGAGGCAAGATCGAGAGAAATAGCGTAATCAAGGATATCAGGAAGTTGATAGGTGAATGGGGGCACCCTTGTCGGGGTATCAGGAACATGGAGCGCTAACGACAAAGGAGACTGCTCGAGGAAGGACAGGAGTTCAGTACCAGCAATGTTCGTTGTTCGGCAGCCGAGGTCCGTGTGTTTGCTGTTCCAATCGCCAGCTGCAAACACAGGTTGACGTTGGTCGAAGAGCATAGCAAGGGCTGCGGGGTGGAAATGGGCAGCAGATGGGGGGCGGTAAACTGAAATGAAAGTAACCAGACGCGAGAAGAGAGGCACCGTAACAGCGACATGTTCAATCGAAGGAATATGGGTCAAGTCAAGGAAGTTATGAACATGTCTCTTATGTATCAGAACAGCTACCCCTCCTGCTTTTACTTTCTCTTGCCTATATGAATATATAGGAAGAATTGTATTGTTTTCATGCCGATTTTTTGAAATCGAGTTTTCACCGGATCTACACGTTTCCAGACCCCCTGAACCCAAAAAACATGTTTTTAGCGATTGATCAGTGTGTCTGTCTATGTGTATGTGTGAACAAAATATTTCAAGAACGGAACATCCTACGAACTTGAAACTTGAAACTTCAGTTATATATCACTACCGGACCGGACACAAATATTTTCATTTTTAAATTTTTACCAGATGCCAATAAAGCTATCGGCTGAAATTTGTACCAGTTAATTTTCTTGTATATCCATATACACCGACATTTCTATGACTTCCTCAGGTGCTCCAAAAATTAGTAATATGCAAAAAACGTAGAAAAGATTTTTAATGTTTAAAATGGAAAATTCGCATGAAGCGTTGTAGGGATAGAGAAGGAGTGTATATTGAAGGTGACAATAAAAAATGATAATGTATAAAATTAAAATTAAATTTTTTAAAGCGTCAGTCTCGTTATTTAATAGCCACACCTCGTATACGAAGAACACCAAACACTAGATTTTTACGCACAATAATTGATCATGCAATGAGACGAAAAACGGACGCTGGTAACACATAGATGTGGCATAAAGAAATCAAAAGGGACTTATAAGAACTTGGACTAACTCATGAAGATCTAACGGAAAAATCACTCAAATACAAACAGTTCATCAAGGACCACAACCATCGGCTTACGACACAGGAAAGAAAGTATAAGAAGAGGGAATTTTCAGAAGCAGCCAAACAGAAGCGTGCTCAGAACATGAGAGAATATCACGCCAAAAAGAGACTGAAAGCTTCCAAATTGACTAAAGTGGACCATTGTGGCTAAACACGCATAAAGAAATAGGTTAGGGTAATTTAAGGATAATTTTTTTAGTAGTTAGTTAACATAGTTTATTTATTTTTCTTATGCTCTGCTACAGAGCTGGCGTCCAACAATTTTTTTATTATTTTTTAGTTCATGTTAAAGTATTTGCCCACCGGTCACAATTCAAGGTGGTGCAGAGTAGATCCAGAAATAACTGGATTTGAAGTTCCGGTATCGACCGGAAGTGACCCAAAAACGGAAATCAAGAAATCAAAGTCGGAATTTGGAAATTAAAATAGTGTCATTCGATTTCTCTCATAGAGTAGATACAGAAATCACTAATGGTTTTTGACATAAGTCAAACGTAAGCCATTTTAAAAATTTCCACCAGCCATGGGACTCGTCAGGAATGGTCGGCCTGAGTCTGTTCAAGACTACACCTCATTCACACGTACACATTTATCATCCTCATCTCAATATGTCATAAAATTGCTTATTGTTTTAAATTGAACACATTGCACCGTACACACATTAGGGTTTAAAAAAAATATTTTCTATACGTAACGACACAACAATAGTAGTTCTTTTTATTATTGATACCAAACAGACATTTTGTATACCTAATTCTACTCTTAATTTGTTTTTATTCGTCTGAAACACCGTAGTCAATAGTAAAACAACAATATTAAGATAAAAGATTAAATTCCTTGGGTAATTTATATTTTTATTTCATATAATATTGTGTAATTTTTAACTTTTTTGCTATTTTATCAAAAACGCTCCTACCATTTTTTTTAAAATCACCTCATTTACTAATTTTTATGTTCCACGAGATAGGGTAGGCGCCATGTCTGCTGAAATTCTTGTGGAGGCTGTTATCTCATAGAAAAAAGATTTTTTTAAGATTGCGACCTTAATATGCACTTTAGGGCAAAAGTATATAATCAAAATTGTAGACAATTAAATCTACAACTTTTATTCTAAACACTTCTTTGTATAAAGCTTAGTTTAGCGGTAATTAGTGATTTTCTGTTGTTGTTTTTTTACTAAAAATCTGGAAAATGGATTTTTTAAGATTTCGGCCGTAGTATGCATTTTACGACAAAAGTGTATAATATAATCAAATTTATAGAAAAGTAAAAGATCTTTCATTTTAAGCATTTTTCTTTACAGAGCCTACTTTAGCGTCAAAGAGTGATTTTCCTTATTATTAAGCCAAACTAAGGTTGGTTTTCATTTTGCATTATTCACTCGTGATTGAAATAAGGTTATGTTTTTGAGGTCAGTTTTTACTTTCTCTTGCCTATATGAATATATAGGAAGGAAAGTATTGTTTTCATGTTGATGTTTCAAAATCTAGTTTTCACCGGATCTACACGTTTTCAGACCCCCTGAATCCAAAAAAATGTTTTTAGCAATTGGTCTGTGTGTGTGTCTCTCTGAGTGTGTGTGTGTGTCTGTGTGTGAACAGAATATCTCAAGAACGGAACATCGTACAAACTTGAAACTTAAGTTACATACCACTACCGGACCCGACACGAACATTTTCATCAAAATCGGTCAACCAGAAGTAGTAGTTAATTCGAGTAATTTTTCACTTTTTGCGATTTTCTCAAAAACTAGTCCTACGATTTTTTTTTTTTTAAATCGCCTGGTTTACTAAATGTTTTATGCTTTACAAGATAAGGTAGCCGTCATGTTGGCTGAAATTCTTGGTGAGGCTGTTTTTCCGTAAAAACATTGTTTTATTAAGATTACGGCTTTAATATACATTTTAACGCAAAAATTTATGTAATTAAAGTTGTAGAGAATTTAAAATCCTACAACTTTCACTTCAAACATTTTTTTTTATAACGCTTAGTTTAGCGGTAATTAGCGATTTTCTGTTTTCTTCTCCCCGAAAACGTGTGAAAAATCGATTTTTTTTAGATTTCGGCCTTGGTATGCATTTTACAACAAAAGTGTATATAATCAAATTTATAGAAAATTAAAATATCTACAACTTTTATTTAGAGCATTTTTCTCTACAGAGCCTAGTTTAGCGTGAAAGAGTGATTTTCCATATTTTTAAGCCAAATAGGTCGATTTTCATTTTGCGTCTTTCACTCATGATTAAAATAAGGTTATGTTTCTTGAGGTTAGTTTTTGTTTATTTCTAATGTTTTATTACTAATGTTATGTTATATTGTTTAAATTATTTGCATTGGCAAGAGAAAGTAATGTGAATGTTTCACAACATATTTTTCTTGGCTCTTTTACACCATAATCAAAATAATTGTATATTACTTACTGAGTGGTTGGAAAGATGGTACACGCACACCGATCTCCTTGCAGAAATATTGAATTCAATCGGTTCCTCATTTTCTCCATTTGCATAAAATACTTTTTCTATCATTAAAATGATTACTAATGTAACGTAGATAATATTCATAGTTTTAAAGTTTTTTAATTATTCTTACCAGATTTTAAATACTCGTAAATTAACGCCATACACCTTTATATTCATTTATAAAACAGTCGAAGATAATTAACAAGTCATAAAAATCGCTATATATGTTTAAGTCATGGTAGGAAAAATATATAGTAATAATTTTTAAACGAAATTAAAAGTTTTATTTACCGGTATATAAACAGTTTTCTCTTTAATATTTATTATTTTATCATATGTTTTTTTTAGTTTTTCTAAGCCATTTACAAAAGTTTTAATATAAATTCTTTCACTCCTACAGTTAGGTGATAATCATAAAAATTTTATTCGAAATCAACACCAATTAATGGTGATACTATATTATAGAAATACAATATTTTATTGTGAAAAATGCTCGTTTTCTTTCCTTAAATATTCAATAGAATTTTTACGCATGAAAAATTGGTGCAAGATATGAAGTATGCAGAAGTACTGTCTGTTAATAACGTTATAGCCTTCTGTAGAGGGGAGCAATATACGGTTTATTAAACCATTTCAGAAAACATACATTCAATTTTTTTGAAATACGCCTAACTGAAACTTATCGGAAATGACGTATTTTTAAAAAAAAAACAAAGTATTTCACATGTTTTTTGTTCTATAAAATTATTTCGAAAACCACCAGCTTAATGACATAATGTATAATTTAGTAAAAGTTTTGTTTTTGGAGAAAAAATGCATATTTTTTCAAATATTTCGTCATTATTCAACAACTATTTCACGAATTAACATAAATTTGGCAGGTTTTTTTGTAATACTAATTACGGAAAAACGATGATGCAATAAAATTTAACAAAAAATCATTACTTGTTAAGTTTCGAGGACAGTTTTTTCTTCAAAAACAAAACTATTACTGCATTATATATTATCTCATTAAGCTTGTTTTTCAAAATAATTTTATAGAACAAAAAATATTTTGTTTTATAAAAATACATTATTCCCGACAAGTTTTAGTCACTTACAATATTAGAAATGTTTTCTGAAATTGTTTTAAAATTCGCATATTGGACCTTTCTGCCGGAGGCCATCAAGTTATAGACAGACAGTAGTAATGATACAAAAACCCAACAAACATCATTAACTTTTATCCTGTCATCCTGTCTCATTTCAGTACCTTCAAAAATGTTCCCAAATTTTTTTAAGCGCATTCATCACTCGTTGTGATGTAGAGGTTACGCCACGAATTTCCAAGATTGCTGTTGTAATGCCGATTTATCCGCCAGCCGTCATTCTACCACCCGTTTAGTATAAAATATTTCATTTCATGTTGTTGAAAATATAAATAATGTTTATAACATAAACAAATCCACCGGGTTGGTATAGGGATAACGTCGTCACCGCTAGTCATCTGTTTAACAGCTGATTTTTCGGAGACGAAGGTTCCTGGTTCAAATCTTAGTACAGTATTCAGATGAACTAAAGTCCCCTAGCCGTGGGAGTGAGAGAATGCATAACGCTCTCACTCGCACAGGCCATACGCGTCATTCCAATAACATTGTACAATTACTCATTGTTGTGAGTAAGCGTTTAAGCACGCAGTAAACTAACAAGCAAGATAACGACTGTAGTATGTTTTCAGATTTGGATTATAACGGTAAAGACCTTTGGGCGCATGCGTAGTTATGCCACATATCTCCCTCTCACTCGCTCGGCTATGGGACATTAATTCATCTGATGTCTGTAAAGATAATTACTTTTATACTGATTTGAATACTAGACAGTTTCGGTATACTTTGGTGCACCGGCGGTAATTTAAATTACAATGGAGAATTTAAATTATTAGTGAATAAATATTCCAACAAAGTCAAAGTAGGACAAAAGTTTTAGACAAATTTAATAATTTTGATAAGATTTTCGTTCTGAAAATTATTCATCTATTTGACTTTCAAATTATAAATAATACAAATCGGTACATTATTACATTAATTATATTAATAAATAATAAAAAATGAGTTATTCAAATGCAAACAAAAACCTTATGGATAAGATGTACATGAAAAATGAGGCATTATAAAATGTATACCTTTGATCTTGCTACAAAGTTTGTATAAAAAAAAACTGAATGACATGTTTAGTTGAGACTACTGTTCAAATGGACATAAGTAAAATTACTAACTCTTCTGAACACATTACAGTGAAATTTTTAGGGCAATTCTCTCCTTCCTCTCTCTCTTTCCTTATCCTATTACTTTTACTATTACTTTACTTTTACTCTTTTTACTTTACTTTTTTACTTTTACTTATACTTTTTACTTTTACTTACTTTACTTACTTTCTTACTTTTTACTTTTTTACTTTTACTTACTTTTTACTTACTTTTACTTTCGTACCTACTTTTAACTTTACATTTTTTACGTTTTACTTTTTTACTTTTACACTCTCTTTCCTATCCTATTCCTCTCACTCTCTTTTCTTATCATATTACTACTTTACTACTCTGATTACTTTTTTATTAGTTTACTTTTATATTTTACTTTTTTACTTAATTTTTTACTTTTACTTACTTTTCTTAATTTTTTTTACTTACTATTTTTACTTACTTTTTTACTTTTTTTACTCTTTATTTTGCTTTTTTATCCTATTACTTTTATACTATTTTTATTGATGTTATAACTTTTATGGCTCGGTATAAAAACAGTATGACATAACGTTCTAAATTTAGACAAACTCTATTATTAATTGTATTTATTATTATAACTTATCTGTTTAATCATTTTTTAATGACATTACTGGTTAGTTTCCGCTGATGTATTTTATAGAGTATGGTACAACAATAATAATCACGAAATAAATATAGTATATAAAATATACACAATTTACTTGTGTCTGCAATGGCTACGAAAGTAAATGTTTCCATCATGAACAGTAGTTCCAAAATGCCATAAGAAATGCATAGCCAATACTACTCAATAATCTCAAATAACTATGTCATAAAGTTTTTTTTTACTAGTTAAATACTACCTATATCAATATTAATTACAAATCACTTTACTCTCACCACTGGGATGGCCCGACTTATCTGTAACGCACATCCATCCAAAAGCAGAGCTTTTGTTTTGACACATAAACAAAAACAATTTACAACCAATATTTTTTTCTTTTATTAACACCCAAAACTTCAAAACAATAATTCATACTTTCTCACAAACTCTTATACCACATCTTGATCGGCGGCAGTCCATATCTCTCTTATAACTCTTTGCACAATCTGACTTGCGTACACACTGAAAAAGATAACATTATTGTAGAAGTAAATAATAAAAAATTATGTTAGTTTAATTGAATATAATATATTAATAAATTCTATCATTTTTTTTAAGAGGTGCTAGAGAAATGCTGAATAACCTCACTCTACAATTTTATGTCAGTTGAAAACTTAAATTTAAATAAAAATCACCTTCTTTTAAATTATGCTTTAATAGGTCATTATCCTTCCACTTTCGAACTTGGCATGCCATTTAAAAAAAAAAAATAAACTATTGTTTTTATTTATTTATTTATTTTTTATTGAGTTTTATTTTTATTTCATACACTTTTTAATATTTTTTAAGACGCGCTTTTTCAAAATTTGAAATTAAATTTAAATTTTTTAATATAAAAAATATATTTTTCACACCATTGTGTTTAATGACTAATGTAAAAGGGCATTAAACATTTTACAAAATTACTTATCTTCCATTTTTCTAGCTTCATTAGGATTTTTGAAAACTTAACATAGCCATATTTTCAAAATTGGTTAGTAAATTTAATAAAATTCGGTACGTTTCTTCGACTATATTGATACTACTTATGTCATTAAAGTCTGAAATGGTAAGGTAAAGTGGGTGCGTTGATCTTGCATGGAATGAGCCCCCGCCACCGCTTACAAAAGTCGTCGGTTATTTATATTTATTTCAAATCAAATAATTATACTTATTTTATCAAATGATCGACTACTTAAAAGTTAGACTTATGGAACATTTATGATACCGGAAATTGAAGATAATATTAACACTTGTACGATTTTTTTGACAATTTAATGTGCAATATTTTTTAATTCCTAATGTGTGTATTGCAATTTGTTCAATTCAGAAAAATAAGTAATCCCATGACCCATTTAGATGAGGATGATGTGTATGACGTGTAAAAGAGGTGTATTCTTGTACAGACCCAGCCCGACAATTCCTGAGAGAGTATGGTTAATTGAACCTCAACCATCAAAGTACACCGGTAACCATTTTCTATATTCAAATGTCCAATATATTTTTTCTCTTTAATTCGTTATTTACAACTGTAACATTTTACGAAAAGCAAATGTGATGATTATGATAATAATGTAAATGACATGATGGCATGATTGTGGGGGGGCACCCCATTGGTTCCTCCGCAAGAATTAAATTTGTGTATCAAATTAGCAGGTCACTACTCCAGCGTCTTTTAAGGCATCTAGGGAGATTATCAGGTAAATGGAAGGTGGAAAGTGAACTCACCAGTGGGTTCTCGTGTTCGTGTGATTTGTCGTGAAAGCGTTTGTATAGGTATTCGATGGAATTTTGTACATGTGGTGTTTACAAATCTGTATGTAAGATTTTGTTGCTAAAGTAAAGAGGTGCTTTTGGTATAAGGCGTAATGTTTTTAAACGGAATGCTTGAATTCGTCCAATATTTAAATTGTTATTTTTATGTTGACATGAAACCCTAATTGAAATTCGTTTGAATGAGAAAACACGCGTACAATGCAACGTATCATTTCCTTTAGTCACGGAATTTATTCATCTCGTTCTCTGAAATTATGTAAAATTACATTAGTTTGGAAAAATTTCTAAAATCAATCTGTTTAATTTTTGTTCACTTGTGAATCAGTTATGTTTAGATTTCTTACTTGGTGATAACCTATTGTTGTTTAGGTCATCAGCCGAAAGGCTGGTTTGAACCTGTAGAGGTTTTACTAAGTAAAACGAGGTGTGAGGTGGTTTACTATTGCCACAACTCACTGAGTGGAAAAGTACGCTTATCAGTATGTCGGGCCCTCTGAAAAGCACATATTTTCCACTCTGCAAATGACACCTTCACTTCATTCACCACAGGGTCTGGCTGTATAATGAAATTCATTATTTTCAGAGGAGATATCTCTGATTAGTGTCTTTTACATCCTTACTACCTCTTCTGTTCTTAAATGATTCAGTCATTTAATTGGCTGACTATGAGATAAGAAACAGAACTATTTATTTTAGCCCTGCAACGAACAGATTGAATGTTATAATTTAATGTATAATTTGACACTCCACCTGTTTTTATGGGCGTGATAACCTATTATGTTACGATTTTCAAGTCTTAACACGTTAGGATTGTGTGTTTCACACCATAAACAGAATACATTTAAATTACTCACTTTGGTTCTCGTGAGATGATATGCACACACCGTTCTCCTTGGAGAGCCTTCAAATTTCAGGATTTCCTTATTTATTCCATTTATAAAACATAGTTTTATTAGTAGTAAAATGGTTAATAACGTAACGTGTAAAATATTCATCTTTTTTTTTTAATTCTAAGTACCGAATTTCTAATTTAAATAAATAGAAATGTACACCACGCATGCATTTATAAAATACTCTTAGGCGATTAATTATAAAAGTGTATTAATATTTTTAAGTCATGGTAGAAGAAAAACAGATAGTAGTATTAATTGACATGAGTTTTATTGGTCAGTGGATAAATAGTTTGTATTTAATATTGGCGATTCTGTCTATTGTTATTAGTTTTTTTAAATTTATTGTTAGTTTTTACAAGCCAATTAGTAAACAATTTTTAATATCAATTCTACTTTTAAGAGACGTAATACTGTTTTTATTTTTATAATCAACACCAATCGGGGATAAAAGTATATTAAGGAGAGCACTATACCTCCTATCTAACCTATGTTAAATTTACCTCTTTTTAGGTACACGTTTCTAAAAATCCGTTAAGAGTTAGGGCTTTAATTTTTTTGTGTCTTTTCTATGACATCTTTTTAAGCTCTGGTACTAGAATTATTAATATTGTGACACTTATCGCTAAGGTCCGTTTCGGTATCTAGGTAAATTAAATAATTATTATACTAAAGTTTAAAATTACTAGTATTTATTGCAACTAAAAGATTTATAAAATAAATAATAAACTAATTATCATGAAGTAGGTAATACAATAAATAACTTAAATAATTTACTTACTACTACTTACAAACAATTATACAAAATGCACATACAAAAACATTATACACAATGCACATACACAATAAGACAGAATAACAATAGTTGACCACTGCCCGGATACGTTAACCTTTTCTAACGTACCGATAGCACACGCAATAAACACTCGTCAAAGATCAAACGAATACTAACTCCCGACCGCACTTGGGGCTCTCTTTATATAGGTAGATCAGAGAGATTTCATGAAAAACAGAGAGATTCGATGCAATAATAAAATACAAAAATCCTTTTTATGGCTCTGGAAAAATCTTAACCAGTGTAAACAAATCATAATAGAATAAAAGGTGTTACACAGATAGTTGTACAACAAAGTACAAAAACAAAGTTGAACATCAAAACAATACTGATTTGTTTTTTTGATGTGAGGAGAATTGTCCATTCAGAGTTCGTTCCACCAGGCCAGACGGTAAATCAAGCTTTTTATCTTGAAGTGTTAAGAAGACTACGAAACAGCATTCGTCGTAAAAGACCTAATTTGTGGCAGACAGGGGACTGGTTTTTCCACCACAACAACGCGCCTGCACACACGGCAATCTCGGTTACCCAGTTTTTGGCGAAAAACGGCATGGTTTTGCTACCACACGCACCGTACTCACCCGATCTGGCTCCGTGTGATTTTTTCTTGTTCCCACGCATGAAAAGGGGCATGAAAGGTCTCCGATTTAACAACGTTGATGATGTCAAGAAAAAAACGACGGATGAGCTGGCAGCCATCACTGAAGAGGAGTACAAAAAATGTTTTGAACAGTGGAAGCACCGGTGGGACAAATGTATTAGTTGTAATGGAGAGTATTTTGAAGGGGATAAGGTTCTTTTGTAAAAAAATTAAAAATAAATAGTTTTAAAAAATAATTCCGGTTTCTTTTGGGTACCCCCTCGTAGAGCTATCAATACCATTTCGAGAATTTTTTTTGAAAAATGCAAAAACAATTTAATTTTTTTGTAGATTTTTTTTAAATTTTATTTTGAATTTAGTAATAATACTGCAATGGTTCTAGTACCGTATATCAAAATTATACTGAGAAACATGCTCAAAAATTGTCAACCTTCAAAGTTAAATAGTTTTTGAGAAAACTGTACCTTCATGGGAAAAAGTGAATTTGCGAGAAATGAGCTGTAAAGTTTTTCTTACCCTAAAATCGGCCTGCACCATAATATTGATTCTCACCAGACTGTTCTTTTTCCTCAAATAATTTCCTCTTTTTTTCTCTTGTTTTGCTTCTTTTGACTCTTTTTCCATTGCCTTCTCAGCTTTCTGTGTTCTTTGAATATCGCAACTCTTAATTGTTTTCATAGATTAACTCGATTAAAAGAAATTTGGTCAAAACATTACTTAACAAAAATCTGCATAGCTTCCGTAATTTCTATCGTACAGTTATAATTTTTATATGTAATTACACAGAAGAAGATACAGAAGGCAATGGCGCCAAAATTAGAAAAATTGATTTTTTTCGATTTTCGAGTTGTAGTGTTACTGTTACTGTTACTGTTAGAACCAGTTCCAGAGAAGAAGGAATGGAGAATGAATATTTTGTTTTTAAACAACATTGATAAAATTATCCAGAATTGTTAGACAGATTGCTTGTAGTTTAATCGTAGTTTTTTACCTATGAACCTAGAATAAAGTGCCAATCGATGTATTGGACGAGGAAAACCTCAGAACTGCAAAAAAACTGAGCAAAATTCAAAGCCATGATTATTGTTTTTACTTTCTCTTGCCCTTTGTGAATGAATAGGAAAGAAAAGTATTGTTCCATGTCGATTTTTCAAAATTGAGTTTTCAACGGATCTACACGTTTTTAGACCCCCTGAACCCAAAAAACATGTTTTTAGCAATTGGTGTGTGTGTGTGTGTGTGTGTGTGTGTGTGTGTGTGTTTCTATGCATGTGGGTGTGCATGAACGGATAAACTCAAGAACAAAACATCCTACGAAGTTGAAACTTGAAACTTAACTTGTATACACCCAGAGCATCCGACATGAACATTCATCAAAATCGGTCAACTGAAAGTAGTTGTTCATTTGTGTCATTTTTCACTTTTTTGCGATTTTCTCAAAAACGGGTAGTACGATGTTTTTTCCAACAAAGAATAGTCAAAGTAGGACAAAATTTTTAGATAAATTTAATAATTTTGATAAGATTTCCGTTATGAAAATTATTCATCTATTTTACTTTCAAAATATAAATAATACAAATCGGTACATTATTACATTAATTATATTAATCAATAATAAAAAAATGAGTTATTCAAATGCAAACAAAAACCTTATGGATAAGATGTACATGAAAAATGAGGCATTATAAAATGTATACCTTTGATCTTGCTATAAACTTTGTATAAAAAAAACTGAATGACATGTTTAGTTGAGACTACTGTTCAAATGGACATAAGTAAAATTACTAACTCTTCTGAACACATTACAGTGAAATTTTTAGGGCAATTCTCTCCTTCCTCTCTCTCTTTCCTTATCCTATTACTTTTACTATTACTTTACTTTTACTCTTTTTACTTTACTTTTTTACTTTTACTTATACTTTTTACTTTTACTTACTTTACTTATTTTTTTACTTTTTACTTTTTTACTTTTTTACTTTTACTTACTTTTTACTTACTTTTACTTTCGTACCTACTTTTAACTTTACATATTTTACGTTTTACTTTTTTACTTTTACACTCTCTTTCCTATCCTATTCCTCTTACTCTCTTTTCTTATCATATTACTACTTTACTACTCTGATTAGTTTTTTATTAGTTTACTTTTATATTTTACTTTTTTACTTAATTTTTTACTTTTACTTACTTTTCTTAATTTTTTTTACTTACTATTTTTACTTACTTTTTTACTTTTTTTACTCTTTATTTTGCTTTTTTATCCTATTACTTTTATACTATTTTTATTGATGTTATAACTTTTATGGCTCGGTATAAAAACAGTATGACATAACGTTCTAAATTTAGACAAACTCTATTATTAATTGTATTTATTATTATAACTTATCTGTTTAATCATTTTTTTTAATGACATTACTGGTTAGTTTCCGCTGATGTATTTTATAGATTATGGTATAACAATAATAATCACGAAATAAATATAGTATATAAAATATACACAATTTACTTGTGTCTGCAATGGCTACGAAAGTAAAAGTTTTCATCATGAACAGTAGTTCCAAAATGCCATAAGAAATGCATAGCCTATACTACTCAATAATCTCAAATAACTATGTCATAAAGTTTTTTTTTACTAGTTCAATACTACCTTTATCAATATTAATTACAAGTCACTTTACTCTCGCCACTGGGATGGCCCGACTTATCTGTAACGCACATCCATCCAAAAGCAGAGCTTTTGTTTTGACACATATACAAAAACAATTTACAACCAATATTTTTTTCTTTTATTAACACCCAAAACTTCAAAACAATAATTCATACTTTCTCACAAACTCTTCTACCACATCTTGATCGGCGGCAGTCCATATCTCTCTTATAACTCTTTGCACAATCTGACTTGCGTACACACTGAAAAAGATAACATTATTGTAGAAGTAAATAATAAAACATTATATTAGTTTAATTGAATATAATATATTAATAAATTCAATCATTTTTTTAAGAGGTGCTAGAGAAATGCTGAATAACCTCACTCTACAATTTTATGTCAGTTGAAAACTTAAATTTAAATAAAAATCACCTTCTTTTAAATTATGCTTTAATAGGTCATTATCCTTCCACTTTCGAACTTGGCATGCCATTTAAAAAAATAAAATAAACTATTGTTTTTATTTATTTATTTATTTTTTATTGATTTTTATTTTTATTTCATACACTTTTTGATATTTTTTAAGACGCGCTTTTTTAAAATTTGAAATTTAATTTAATTTTTTTATTTAAAAAATATTATTTTCACACTATTGTGTTTAATACCTAATGTAAAAGGGCATTAAACATTTTACAA
The DNA here is from genome assembly GCA_035578175.1 of Catonia carolina. NCBI lineage: Eukaryota > Metazoa > Arthropoda > Insecta > Hemiptera > Achilidae > Catonia > Catonia carolina. The sequence continues at coordinate 25,626,582 of JAQMRL010000010.1, read as the reverse complement.
AATTACTTATCTTCCATTTTTTTAGTTTTATTAGGATTTTTGAAAACTTAACATAGCCATATTTTCAAAATTGGTTAGTAATTTTAATAAAATCCGGTACGTTTCTTCGACTATATTGGTACTCATTATGTCATTAAAGTCTGAAATGGTAAGGTAAAATGGGTGCGTTGATCTTACATTGAATGAGCCCCCGCCACCGCTTACAAAAGTCGTCGGTTATTTATACTTATTTCAAATCAAATAATTATACTTATTTTATCAAATGATCGACTACTTAAAAATTAGACTTATGGAACATTTATGATACTGGAAATTGAAGATAATATTAACACTTGTACGATTTTTTTGACTATTTTATGTGCAATATTTTTTAATTCCTAATGTGTGTATTGCAATTTGTTCAATTCAGAAAAATAAGTAATCCCATGACCCATTTAGATGAGGATGATGTGTATGACGTGTAAAAGAGGTGTATTCTTGTACAGACCCAGCCCGACAATTCCTGAGAGAGTATGGTTAATTGAACCTCAACCATCAAAGTACACCGGTAACCATTTTCTATATTCAAATGTCCAATATATTTTTTCTCTTTAATTCTTTATTTACAACTGTAAAATTTTACGACAAGCAAATGTGATGATTATGATAATAATGTAAATGACATGATGGCATGATTGGGGGGGCACCCCATTGGTTCCTCCGCAAGAATTAAATTTGTATATCAAATTAGCAGGTCACTACTCCAGCGTCTTTTAAGGCGTCTAGGGGGTATTATCAGGTAAATAGAAGGTGGAAAGTGAACTCACCAGTGGGTTCTCGTGTTCGTGTGACTTGTCGTGAAAGCGTTTGTATAGGTATTCGATGGAATTTTGTACAAGTGGTGTTTAAAAATCTGTATTTAAGATTTTGTTGCTAAAGTAAAGAGGTGCTTTTGGTATAAGGCGTAATGTTTTTAAACGGAATGCTTGAATTCGTCCAATATTTAAATTGTTATTTTTATGTTGACATGAAACCCTAATTGAAATTCGTTTGAATGAGAAAACACGCGTACAATGCAACGTATCATTTCCTTTAGTCACGGAATTTATTCATCTCGTTCTCTGAAATTATGTAAAATTACATTAGTTTGGAAAAATTTCTATAATCAATCTGTTTAATTTTTGTTCACTTGTGAATCAGTTATGTTTAGATTTCTTACTTGGTGATAACCTATTGTTGTTTAGGTCATCAGCCGAAAGGCTGGTTTGAACCTGTAGAGGTTTTACTAAGTAAAACGAGGAGTGAGGTGGTTTACTTTTGCCACAACTCACTGAGTGGAAAAGTACGGTTATCAGTATGTCGGGCCCTCTGAAAAGCACATATTTTCTACTCTGCAAATGACACCTTCACTTCATTCACCACAGGGTCTGGCTGTATAATAAAATTCATTACTTTTAGAGGAGATAACTCTGATTAGTGTCTTTTACACCTCTACCTCTTCTGTTCTTAAATGATTCAGTCATTTAATTGGCTGACTATGTGATAAGAAACAGAACTATTTATTTTAGCCCTGCAACGAACAGATTGAATGTTATAATTTAATGTATAATTTGACACTCCACCTGTCTTTTATGGGCGTGATAACCTATTATTTTACGATTTTCAAGTCTTAACACGTTAGGATTGTGTGTTTCACACCATAAACAGAATAAATTTAAATTACTCACTTTGGTACTCGTGAGATGATATGCACACACCGTTCTCCTTGGAGAGCCTTCAAATTTCAGGATTTCCTTATTTATTCCATTTATAAAACATAGTTTTATTAGTAGTAAAATGGTTAATAACGTAACGTGTAAAATGTTCATCGTTTTTTTTTTTTTAATTATAAGTACCGAATTTCTAATTTAAATAAATAGAAATGTACACCACGCATGCATTTATAAAATACTCTTAGGCGATTAATTATAAAAGTGTATTAATATTTTTAAGTCATGGTAGAAGAAAAACAGATAGTAGTATTAATTGACATGAGTTTTATTGGTCAGTGCATAAACAGTTTGACAGTGCGATTCTGTCTATTGTTATTAGTTTTTTTAAATTTATTGTTAGTTTTAACAAGCCAATTAGTAAACAATTTTTAATATAAATTCTACTTTTAAGAGACGTAATACTGTTTTTATTTTTATAATCAACACCAATCGGGGACAAAAGTATATTAAGGAGAGCACTATGCCTCCTATCTAACCTATGTTAAATTTACCTCTTTTTAGGTACACGTTTCTAAAAAACCGTCAAGAGTTAGGGCTTTAATTTTTTTGTGTCATTTCTATGACATCTTTTTAAGCTCTGGTACTAGAATTATTAATATTGTGACACTTATCGCTAAGGTCCGTTTCGGGATCTAAGTAAATTAAATAATTAATATACTAAAGTTTAAAATTACAAGTATTTATTGCAACTAAAAGATTTACAAAATATATAATAAACTAATTATCATGAAGTAGGTAATACAATAAATAACTTAAATAATTTACTTACTACTACTTACAAACAATTATACAAAATGCACATACAAAAACATTATACACAATGCACATACACAATAAGACAGAATAACAATAGTTGACCACTGCCCGGATACGTTAACCTTTTCTAACGTACCGATAGCACACGCAATAAACACTCGTCAAAGATCAAACGAATACTAACTCCCGACCGCACTTGGGGCTCTCTTTATATAGGTAGATCAGAGAGATTTCATGAAAAACAGAGAGATTCGATGCAATAATAAAATACAAAAATCCTTTTTATGGCTCTGGAAAAATCTTAACCAGTGTAAACAAATCATAATAGAATAAAAGGTGTTACACAGATAGTTGTACAACAAAGACCCTTCCTTACTTTACACGGCCCTTTTTTAAATATTCTTTTATAACTAAGTCTATTGTTACTTTGTCACTCATCACAATATAGAGCTAGCAATACCATTTCGAGAATTTTTTTTTAAAAATGCAAAAACAATTTAATTTTTTTGTAGATTTTTTTTAAATTTTATTTTGAACTTAGTAATAATACTGCAATGGTTCTAGTACCGTATATCAAAATTATACTGAGAAACATGCTCAAAAATTGTCAACCTTCAAAGTTAAATAGTTTTTGAGAAAACTGTACCTTCATGGGAAAAAGTGAATTTGCGAGAAATGAGCTGTAAAGTTTTTCTTACCCTAAAATCGGCCTGCACCATAATATTGATTCTCACCAGACTGTTCTTTTTCCTCAAATAATTTCCTCTTTTTTTCTCTTGTTTTGCTTCTTTTGACTCTTTTTCCATTGCCTTCTCAGCTTTCTGTGTTCTTTGAATATCGCAACTCTTAATTGTTTTCATAGATTAACTCGATTAAAAGAAATTTGGTCAAAACATTACTTAACAAAAATCTGCATAGCTTCCGTAATTTCTATCGTACAGTTATAATTTTTATATGTAATTACACAGAAGAAGATACAGAAGGCAATGGCGCCAAAATTAGAAAAATTGATTTTTTTCGATTTTCGAGTTGTAGTGCTTAATGTTACTGTTAGAACCAGTTCCAGAGAAGAAGGAATGGAGAATGAATATTTTGTTTTTAAACAACATTGATAAAATTATCCAGAATTGTTAGACAGATGGCTTGTAGTTTAATCGTAGTTTTTTACCTATGAACCTAGAATAAAGTGCCAATCGATGTATTGGACGAGGAAATCCTCAGAACTGCAAAAAAAAACTGAGCAAAATTCAAAGCCATGATTATTGTTTTTACTTTCTCTTGCCCTTTGTGAATGAATAGGAAAGAAAAGTATTGTTCCATGTCGATTTTTCAAAATTGAGTTTTCAACGGATCTACACGTTTTTAGACCCCCTGAACCCCAAAAAACATGTTTTTAGCAATTGGTGTGTGTGTGTGTGTGTGTGTGTGTGTGTGTGTGTGTGTGTTTCTATGCATGTGGGTGTGCATGAACGGATTAACTCAAGAACAAAACATCCTACGAAGTTGAAACTTGAAACTTAACTTGTATACACCTAGAGCATCCGACATGAACATTCATCAAATCGGTCAACTAAAAGTAGTTGTTCATTTGCGTCATTTTTAACTTTTTTGCGATTTTCTCAAAAACGGTACCTACGGTGTTTTTTCCAACAAAAAATAGTCAAAATAAGACAAAATTTTTAGACAAATTTAATAATTTTGATAAGATTTCCGTTATGAAAATTATTCATCTATTTTACTTTCAAACTATAAATAATACAAATCGGTACATTATTACATTAATTATATTAATCAATAATAAAAAATGAGTTATTCAAATGCAAACAAAAACCTTATGGATAAGATGTACATGAAAAATGAGGCATTATATAATGTATACCTTTGATCTTGCTATAAACTTTGTATAAAAAAAACTGAATGACATGTTTAGTTGAGACTACTGTTCAAATGGACATAAGTAAAATTACTAACTGTTCTGAACACATTACAGTGAAATTTTTAGGGCAATTCTCTCCTTCCTCACTCTCTTTCCTTATCCTATTACTTTTACTATTACTTTACTTCTACTCTTTTTACTTTACTTTTTTACTTTTACTTATACTTTTTATTTTTACTTACTTTACTTACTTTTTACTTTTTACTTTTTTACTTTTACTTACTTTTTACTTACTTTTACTTTCGTACTTACTTTTTACTTTACATTTTTTACGTTTTACTTTTTTACATTTACACTCTCTTTCCTATCTTATTCCTCTTACTCTCTTTCCTTATCATATTACTACTTTACTACTTTTATTACTTTTTTATTAGTTTACTTTTATTTTTTTACTTAATTTTTTACTTTTACTTACTTTTCTTAATTTTTTTACTTACTATTTTTACTTACTTTTTTACTTTTTTTGCTCTTTATTTTGCTTCTTTATCCTATTACTTTTATACTATTTTTATTGATGTTATAACTTTTATGGCTCGGTATAAAAACAGTATGACATAACGTTCTAAATTTAGACAAACTCTATTATTAATTGTATTTATTATTATAACTTATCTGTTTAATCATTTTTTTAATGACATTACTGGTTAGTTTCCGCTGATGTATTTTATAGATTATGGTACACCAATAATAATCACGAAATAAATATAGTATATAAAATATACACAATTTACTTGTGTCTGCAATGGCTACGAAAGTAAAAGTTTTCATCATGAACAGTAGTTCCAAACTGCCATAAGAAATGCATAGCCAATACTACTCAATAGTCTCAAATAACTATGTCATCAAGTTTTTTTTACTAGTTAAATACTACCTTTATCAATATTAATTACAAGTCACTTTACTCTCGCCACTGGGATGGCCCGACTTATCTGTAACACACATCCATCCAAAAGCAGAGCTTTTGTTTTGACACATAAACAAAAACAATTTACAACCAATATTTTTTTCTTTTATTAACACCCAAAACTTCAAAACAATAATTCATACTTTCTCACAAACTTTTATACCACATCTGTATCGGCGGCAGTCCATATCTCTCTTATAACTCTTTGCACAATCTGACTTGCGTTCACACTGAAAAAGATAACATTATTGTAGAAGTTAATAATAAAAAATTATATTAGTTTAATTGAATATAATATATTAATAAATTCTATCATTTTTTTTAAGATGTGCTAGAGAAATGCTGAATAACCTCACTCTACAATTTTATGTCAGTTGAAAACTTAAATTTAAATAAAAATCACCTTCTTTTAAATTATGCTTTAATAGGTCATTATCCTTCCACTTTCGAACTTGGCATGCCATTTAAAAAAATAAAATAAACTATTGTTTTTTTTATTTATTTATTTTTTATTGAGTTTTATTTTTATTTCATACACTTTTTGATATTTTTTAAGACGCGCTTTTTCAAAATTAGAAATTTAATTTAATTTTTTTATTTAAAAAATATATTTTTCACACTATTGTGTTTAATACCTAATGTAAAAGGGCATTAAACATTTTACAAAATTACTTATCTTCCATTTTTTTAGTTTTATTAGGATTTTTGAAAACTTAATATAGCCATATTTTCAAAATTGGTTAGTAAATTTAATAAAATTCGGTACGTTTCTTCGACTATATTGGTACTACTTATGTCATTAAAGTCTGAAATGGTAAGGTAAAATGGGTGCGTTGATCTTACATTGAATGAGCCCCCGCCACCGCTTACAAAAGTCGTCGGTTATTTATACTTATTTCAAATCAAATAATTATACTTATTTTATCAAATGATCGACTACTTAAAAATTAGATTTATGGAACATTTATGATACTGGAAATTGAAGATAATATTAACACTTGTACGATGTTTTTGACTATATTATGTGCAATATTTTTTTAATTCCTAATGTGTGTATTGCAATTTGTTCAATTCAGAAAAATAAGTAATCCCATGACCCATTTAGATGAGGATGATGTGTATGACGTGTAAATGAGGTGTATTCTTGTACAGACCCAGCCCGACAATTCCTGAGAGAGTATGGTTAATTGAACCTCAACCATCAAAGTACACCGGTAACCATTTTCTATATTCAAATGTCCAATATATTTTTTCTCTTTAATTCTTTATTTACGTCTGTAAAATTTTACGACAAGCAAATGTGATGATTATGATAATAATGTAAATGACATGATGGCATGATTGGCGGAGGGCACCCCATTGGTTCCTCCGCAAGAATTAAATTTGTGTATCAATTAGCAGGTCACTACTCCAGCGTCTTTTAAGGCGTCTAGCGGGTATTATCAGGTAAATAGAAGGTGGAAAGTGAACTCACCAGTGGGTTCTCGTGTTCGTGTGACTTGTCGTGAAAGCGTTTGTATAGGTATTCGATGGAATTTTGTACAAGTGGTGTTTACAAATCTGTATGTAAGATTTTGTTGCTAAAGTAAAGAGGTGCTTTTGCTACAAGGCGTAATGTGTTGACATGAAACCCTAATTGAAATTCGTTTGAATGAGAAAACACGCGTACAATGCAACGTATCATTTCCTTTAGTCACGGAATTTATTCATCTCGTTCTCTGAAATTATGTAAAATTACATTAGTTTGGAAAAATTTCTAAAATCAATCTGTTTAATTTTTGTTCACTTGTGAATCAGTTATGTTTAGATTTCTTACTTGGTGATAACCTATTGTTGTTTAGGTCATCAGCCGAAAGGCTGGTTTGAACCTGTAGAGGTTTTACTAAGTAAAACGAGGAGCGAGGTGGTTTACTATTGCCACAACCCACTGAGTGGAAAAGTACGCTTATCAGTATGTCGGGCCCTCTGAAAAGCACATATTTTCCACTCTGCAAATGACACCTTCACTTCATTCACCACAGGGTCTGGCTGTATAATAAAATTCATTACTTTCAGAGGAGATAACTCTGATTAGTGTCTTTTACACCTCTACCTCTTCTGTTCTTAAATGATTCAGTCATTTAATTGGCTGACTATGTGATAAGAAACAGAACTATTTATATTAGCCCTGCAACGAACAGATTGAATGTTATAATTTAATGTATAATTTGACACTCCACCTGTCTTTTATGGGCATGATAACCTATTATGTTACGATTTTCAAGTCTTAACACGTTAGGATTGTGTTTTTCACACCATAAACAGAATAAATTTAAATTACTCACTTTGGTTCTCGTGAGATGATATGCACACACCGTTCTCCTTGGAGAGCCTTCAAATTTCAGGATTTCCTTATTTATTCCATTTATAAAACATAGTTTTATTAGTAGTAAAATGGTTAATAACGTAACGTGTAAAATATTCATCGTTTTTTTTTTTTTTTAATTATAAGTACCGAATTTCTAATTTAAATAAATAGAAATGTACACCACGCATGCATTTATAAAATACTCTTAGGCGATTAATTATAAAAGTGTATTAATATTTTTAAGTCATGGTAGAAGAAAAACAGATAGTAGTATTAATTGACATGAGTTTTATTGGTCAGTGCATAAATAGTTTGTATTTAATATTGGCGATTCTGTCTATTGTTATTAGTTTTTTTAAATTTATTGTTAGTTTTAACAAGCCAATTAGTAAACAATTTTTAATATAAATTCTACTTTTAAGAGACGTAATACTGTTTTTATTTTTATAATCAACACCAATCGGGGACAAAAGTATATTAAGGAGAGCACTATACCTCCTATCTAACCTATGTTAAATTTACCTCTTTTTAGGTACACGTTTCTAAAAAACCGTTAAGAGTTAGGGCTTTAATTTTTTGTGTCTTTTCTATGACATCTTTTTAAGCTCTGGTACTAGAATTATTAATATTGTGACACTTATCGCTAAGGTCCGTTTCGGGATCTAGGTAAATTAAATAATTAATATACTAAAATTTAAAATTACAAGTATTTATTGCAACTAAAAGATTTAAAAAATAAATAATAAACTAATTATCATGAAGTAATACAATAAATAACTTCAATAATTTACTTACGATTACTTACAAACAATTATACAAAATGCACATACAAAAACATTATACACAATGCACATACACAATAAGACAGAATATCAATAGTTGACCACTGCCCGGATACGTTAACCTTTTCTAACGTACCGATAGCACACGCAATAAACACTCGTCAAAAATCAAACGAATACAAACTCCCGACCGCACTTGGGGCTCTCTTTATATAGGTAGATCAGAGAGATTTCATGAAAAACAGAGAGATTCGATGCAATAATAAAATACAAAAATCCTTTTTATGGCTCTGGAAAAATCTTAAAAAATCTTAATCGTAGTTTTTTACCTATGAACCTAGAATAAAGTGCCAATCGATGTATTGGACGAGGAAAACCTCAGAACTGCAAAAAAAACTGAGCAAAATTCAAAGCCATGATTATTGTTTTTACTTTCTCTTGCCCTTTGTGAATGAATAGGAAAGAAAAGTATTGTTCCATGTCGATTTTTCAAAATTGAGTTTTCAACGGATCTACACGTTTTTAGACCCCCTGAACCCCAAAAAACATGTTTTTAGCAATTGGTGTGTGTGTGTGTGTGTGTGTGTGTGTGTGTGTTTCTATGCATGTGGGTGTGCATGAACGGATTAACTCAAGAACAAAACATCCTACGAAGTTGAAACTTGAAACTTAACTTGTATACACCTAGAGCATCCGACATGAACATTCATCAAAATTGGTCAACTGAAAGTAGTTGTTCATTTGCGTCATTTTTCACTTTTTTGCGATTTTCTCAAAAACGGGTCCTACGATGTTTTTTTTAAAATCACATTTGCTACATTTTGTATGCTCTCTAAAATAGAATAGGAGTCACGTCTGTTGAACTTCGGAAGGGAGGCTTTGCTCTCGTAGAAAAAAATGTTTTTTTTTTAAGATTGTATCTTTAATATGCTTTTTAGCGCAAAAATGTGTAGCCTACTACAATAAAAGTTGTAGACAATTTAAAAACCTACAACTTTTATTTCAAATATTTTTGTATAACGCTTAGTTTAGCGGTAATTATCAATTTTCTGTTTTCTTTTTCACAAAAATGTGTAAAATAAGTCGATTTTTTAAGATTTCAGTCTTAGTATGCATTTTACGACAGAAGTGTATGTAATCAAATTTATAGGAAATTTAAAGATCTACAACTTTGATTTAGAGCATTTTTCTCCACAGAGCCTAGTTTAGCGTGAAAAAGAGTGATTTTTCGTATTTTTATGCCAAACTGAGGTTGGTTTTTTATTTTGTCTTTTACTCATGATTAAAATTAGGTTATGTTTATTGAGGTTAGTTTTTTTTGTTTATTTCTAATGTTTTATTACTAATGTTAGGTTATATTGTTACGTATTTGCATTGGCAAAAGAAAGTTTTGTGAGTGTTTCACACCATATTTTTCCGAAAACATTGCTAACGTTAAAACAATTTCATCCTCTATGCTTCATCCACTAAAAGCTGCTGTATAAGTCTGTTTCTAGACGAAAATAAATTTTCTGACATAATGAACAAAAATACACAACCGTATATAGATAATTTAATCAGTCATTTCAGAAACCCCGTAAGTGAAAATTTTACATTTTTTCTTTAATGCATTTTAGAACTAACTGAATGTAAACACTCCATCCATACAAAATCAAATAAGTATGGCTTCCCTTAAGTAATATGTAAGACTAAGAAACACCTTATTATTTTTAAGGATATAAAGTGTTTCCTTCTAATTAAAAAATGAAAGTGGATGTTATTTTGAAGCTTAAGCTGTACGTTCAAGTGGAAGAGGCCATAACTAATATTCTATACAAAAATCTTTTTTTAAGGTGTATAACTACTGTTTAAGAAAACGATGAAGAACGTGAATAGTCCTGAAAATCAACATTTTTCTTTCTTAAAGTTAAGAATTTCCATTTTTATTATTGCAGAAAGCTATTTTAAGTCATAATGTTAACGACTGAAATAAATAAATAAATACTTTTTTACAGTACAATTTTCTTCTGGTCTAACAACGTATTTTACAGAAAACAACAGAAATTAATATTTTACTCCAACTTATTTCAGAAACACCTTAAGTTTTACGTCTAAATTTTCAATTTTTTTTAACAAGTGGCTTAACTTTAAAAAGATAAAAGTAAATTTTATATTACAAGGAACAACCCTCTGAAAAAATTATATTTTTTAATATTTCTTTAATTGAAACATATAAAAATTTAGTTAGTTTTTTGACTTATGGACTTTCTGAAATGCCGATTCAATCATTGAAAGACTGAGTAGTAACTTGGATTGCTATCGCGTGGATCATAAATACATGCAGGGGCCTGGGAGTGGGTCGCGTCCCTAGGAACCGAATGTTACCTTAAGGGTACAAGATTTGACAGCGTGGAAGCAGAGAAAGCAAAAGCGACGGAGGTTCACAACCTCAACAAGCTAACAGAAGCGGACTTCCAGCAATGCTTTCAACAATGGAAAGTTCGTATGGAGCGTTGTAGGAACAGCAAGGAGAGCACATTGTAGGGTATAAACTTTGTAATGAATTGGAGATCAATAAAATGTTTCGGAACTCCAGCCCGGGTAATTAATTGCCACACCTCGTACTTTAATCTTCCCTTTTTCAAAGATTTTGAAAATTATTTACTGAACATATGAGATGTGGTTATTAAATAACGAGACTGACGTTGTAAAACATTTAATTTTAATTTTATACATAATCACTTATTGTAACCTTCAATATATACTCCTTCTCTGTCCCTACAACGCTCCATGCAAATTTACCATTGTTGGAAACAGTGCTGGAAGTCATCTTCTGTCAGCTCCTTCAGGACACGTGCCGCTTTCTCTTTTACAGCTTCCCCACAGACTAAAATCTTGTCCCTCTTAATGCAGATTTCACCTTAGGGAACATGGAAGAAGTCACATGGTGCAAGATCTGGTGAATAAGGTGGATGTTCTAACACTGAGATGCTGTACTTGGCTAGGAACCTCTTGACAGATAACGCGGAATCAGCTGGCGCATTGTGTTGGTGGAGAACCCATGATTTGTCCTTCCACATTTCGGGGCGTTTTTTCCTTACTCTTTGACGTAGTTTAGAAAGTACCTCAAGGTAGTAATATTGATTAATTGTTTGACCTTTAGAAACCCAGTGAAGGTACACAATCCCATGTATATATAAAAAAAAAACAATCATCATTGCTTTAAATTTTGACTTGCTCATTCGAGCTTTTTTGGCTCTCGGTGAAGTTCGGCTCTTCCAGTGCATGGATTGGCGCTTCGTTTCCGGATCATAAGTAAAAAACCACGTTTCATCACATGTTATTATCTTCAACCTGTTCCCTAAGGTGAAATCTGCATTAAAAGGGACAAGATTTGAGTCTGTGGAAGCTGTAAAAGAGAAAGTGGCATGTGTCCTGAAGGAGCTGACAGAAGATAATTTTCAGCACTGTTTCTAACAATGGAAAATTCGCATGGAGCGTTGTAGGGATAGAGAAGGAGGGTATATTGAAGGTGACAATAAGTGATTAAGTATAAAATAAAAATAAATTTTTTTTTTTTACAACGTCAGTCTTGTTATTTAATAGCCACACCTCGTAGGCCTATACATGTCTAAAATATACTAACACATTCGATTTCTCCACAGGTTGTTATATAAACATCTTTCATATCAAAGAGACTTCCATTTTTTTCTTTTAAAGAAAAATATGTATTACTTAATTTTTCTTATAACACATAATAATGTTATTTCGGTTATCAGCCAAAAGGTTGGTTTGAACCTGTAGAGGCTTTACTAAGTAAAACGAGGAATGAGGTTGTTTTTCATTGCCTTTCTTAAGGTCAATAATAGGTCAAATTAAGGTCAAATAAGGTAAAAGTATGTCGCATAGGTCGGGTAGTTTCGTTTGTGCAGTGGAACGTGCGATCCAACTGCACGTCCGGGTTAACCGAAACCCGAGTTATCCGAAACGTCAAAAAATACTCAGTATTTTAAATGTAATTTTTCTATAAATAATTAATAAAAACAATAATAATAAATACCGTAAATTGTATTTCTGTACTAAAATACTGTTTAAGCAAACTGAATTGTAAATAGCACGTAAAGTATGCCTATATGACATTCAGCACTGCAGATAGGATTTTTACCGATAACATGAGTGTATTCCTTGGAGCGGTAGCCTACTGTTTATTTTGGCTACATCATCTTTGCTGCAAACAGTCAATTAGTACTGTATTGTGGTTGAGTGGGTACGGTAGTGTCTTGGCCTTAATGTAGTTTTCATTTCGTTTTGTGGCTAATTAGTGTTACGTACTGGTAGTGGAAGTGAAATGATATTAAATAATGTCGTGTAAACGTAAACGCGTGGTCAAAACCATCGAAGCGACGCCCACTGATGCACTTTTAGTTGAACGTTGGCGGGACATTTCGGTAAGAAAACGAATGGAAAATAAAAACCAAAAAAACAATCTCAGACTTTTCAAAATAAGAATTAAAATGTACGGAAAATATTCGCAATTAAATCGTATGAATGAAAGTTTTAGGACACAGTAATATTTTTTTACAATAAAACACCATTTTCTTGTTATTTAAAAACCCGGCTTATCCGAAATCGGCTCACCCCAATTATTTCGGATTAGCGGGAGCTTACTGTATCTATTAGACGATGAAAGCAAGTTTGAAGGATCAAAAAGTTGTAGTTTTCTGCAGCTAACTCAATGATGTTTGCGTCATCGTCTGTAGAAAAACTCATTTTCTCAAACCAGTCCCCAAAGCAGTCAATGCAGCCGACGCATGCGATCTCTTGCGTCGGACGCTAAACGGAACCACTTCTTAACAAATCCATTTGATGAGTAATGGCAGTGACGCATGCAGCGGCTGCATCCAGTAATCGCATGCGACGATCACATAAACGAAACCGCAGCTTTACTGAGTGGAAAAGTATGCTTATCCAGCAAGCCAGGCACTCTTAAAACATCTACTTTCCACCCTGCAAATGACACCTTCACTTCATTTACAACAAGGTCACGCTGTAAAATGAAATTGGTGATAAGAAACAGAACTAACTTTTTTAGCCCTGGAATTAGCAGATTGAGTGCAAATAATTTAACACTCTACCTGCCTGTTTTGAGCAAATATTAATGTTAATAATGTTATTATTTTGTAATAACTTATCAACCCATTTGGTAGTTGTATTTTACATAATGAATATTAAGATTCAAAGAATAACAGATTAAAAAACTTATACTAACCAAATTTTTATTTAAAAGAAACGTGCACTGTACACCTTAATACGTTAATAAAACAACAAAACCAATTAACATGTCATAAAAATCATTCACTATAATATAATTTTTAAATCAAGGTATAAAAAAATATAAAGTAATAATTTAAATGAATTTTATAGTTTTATTTAACAGTTTATTTTGATATTGATTATTTCATCATTTATTGTTTTGTTTTTATAGGCCGTTTACAAAAGTTTTAATATAAGTTTTTTTCACTTTTACAGTTAAAAGATAATCATTAAATTTATTTTCAAAATCAATACCAATTTTATGTTTCTGCACGTTCATAAACGATCATATTTAGCAATGGTACAAAAATTTGACATGTGTTGCTTTCCTTTTTACTTTCTCTTGCCCTATATGAATTTGAAGGAAAGGAAAGTATTGTTTTCATATCGATTTTTCAAAATCGAGTTTTCACCAGATATAAACGTTTTTATAACTCCCTGAACTCAAAAAACATGGTTTTAGCGATTGGTCCGTGTGTGTGTGTGTGTGCGTGTGCGTGCGTGTGTGTGTAGGTGTGTGTGTGTGTGTGTGTGTGTGTGTGTGTGTGTGTGTGTGTGTGTGTGTGTGTGTGTGTGTGCGTGCGTGTGTGTGTGTTTGAACGATAAATCTCAAGAACAGAATATCGTACGAAGTTGAAATTTGGACTTACGGGTACCCGGAACGAAAGAAATTGAAAATCTTCACATTTCCGGTTTTTTGCAAATTATTGAAATTCAGAGTTTTCTGCACCCAACGATATAGCTACAATTTGTTGGGGATTTCGAAGTTTTTTTTTTATTAAAAATATGTTGAATCCTTACGTTATTTTTTAAGCGTTACCATTTGCATAACATCTCTTTTTTTGAATGGCAACAAATAAATACATATTTTTTTTAGTTTATGCGACATTTTTTGTTTTAAAACTTGAAGTTAGCACCAGACCACCTGTGAATATAATATATTAACCTCTGGACTGTAAAAATTAATATATTGAATTATTTAAAGTATAATGTGTTCTCTTTAGTTTTTTCTTGTTTCCCATAAATAGCAATTTTTGACATAATTTATGTGGAACATTTTCTCAGCCAACTGTGAATGGATTTTAATGAAATTTTTGCACAGCCTTTCGTACCATAATTCCAATGTACTGAGTTAATATTACAGTAAAATAATGTGTTTCAATATTTATTTTCTACTTCAATACGCAAAAAGTTATGATTTTCAAAATTGGTAATTTAAAAAAAAATATGTCTTAATTTCCTAACAATATATCAAGATGCTACTAACTCAGTGGGTGTAGAATAGCCTGAAAAGTAACTACAAGAAAATTGGACAGAATAACTTTAACAGTGTTTGAGAAAGTGGTCCTTACTTTAACATTACGGAAATAGGCATTACGGGTCTCCTTAAGTTAGTTACCACAAGTGTACCCGACACGAGCATTTTCATTAAAATCTGTCAACCAGAAGACGTAGTTTTTCCGTGCAATTGTTAACTTTTTGTAATTTTCTCAAAAACGGCTCTTATATTTTATTTTTTAAATTTCCTTACTATTTTTTCATTCTGTATAAGATAGGGTTTGCTGAAATTCTTTGAGGGCTCTCATAGTAAAAAAAACTTTTTTTTTAATTTTTGCCTTAATATGTATTTTACAGCAAAAGGTATAATGAAATTTGTTGTTGTTTAGGTCATCAACCAAAAGGCTGGTTTGAACCAGTAGAGGTTTTACTAAGTAAAACGAGGAGTGAAATGGTTTACCATAAAATTTGTAGAAAATTAAAAAATCTAAAATTTTTATTCCAAACATTTTTTCTGCAACGCTTCTTTTAGTGTCAATTAGTAATTTTCTTTATTTTAAACAAAACACCTATGTATATAATTTTTTTTATCCCTGATGTGTGTACGTTGGAATCTGTTCAATTCAGAACAATAAGCAAGCAATCCCATGACCCAATGAGATGTAAAATAAGTCAATAATAGACAAACGCAAGTTTTAAGAAAATTATTTTTAATTAAATAAAAAAAACATGAAAAATAGACAAAATCTGTTAAACTCTCTATTAGCTTAACTAATGTAATATTTAAAAGAAAACACTTGTATTAAAATAAATTAATGAGTTACTTACTGTTTATGTTTATCAAGTAAACATTTTTAACAACCATAAATTATCATACATCAAAAAATCTTAGGGATCTTAGAAAGAGTTCGCCAGTCCATGAGAAAACGGCTGGATGCTTGTATTTTAAACGAGGGTAAATATTTTGAACATCTGTTGTGACGTGGCTATTTTTTATGGCAACTGTTACTTTTTTGATGTATGATAATTTATGGTTATTAAAAATGTTTACTTGATAAAAATAAACAGTAAGTAACTCATTAATTTATTTTAATACAATTGTTTTCTTTTAAGTATTATATTAATTAAGTTAGTAGAGAGTTTAAAAGATTTTTTCTATTTTTCATGCTATTTTTATTTAATTAAAAAATATTTTTTTTAAAAATTGCGGTTGTCTATTATTGACTTATTTTACATCATTCTCTTTAGAATTAAATTTTCTACAAGTTTTGTATAAGAATTTCTTGTACTTATTATCCATTTAACAAAGTTCATCTACTTCAAACCTAAAAGAAACTTGTTTTTCGGGACCAAGTTTTGCGTATTTCATCAGATATCTTAAAAATTACTGCAGCTACAGGTCTGAAACCTGTTTTGTTCAATTTTTCTGTTCATTTTACATACGATACAGTAAAATTTATACCTAATTTAACGCCCAACAAATATCTGTAGGGCTTCGTTTCAACGGGGTAACTGAAATTCTGACGAAATCTTTCATCCTGTATAACTCGGTAACTAATGATTTTCGGACCTATGTTAATTTGAACTTTTCTTCGTCTTTTGTTGTGAGGAATCACGCCCTGATTTCTGGGAACCCTTTTTTAGAACGCCCTGTATAAATAAAATTAAAACTGACCGTCTCCGTACCGTAGTGGTTACCGCATTTATCTGCCACGCAGAGGTTCCGGGTTCGATTCCCGGCCAGGTTCTGGAAATTTTCACGTATCAAATCCCACAGTTAATGCTGCATAATCCACCGTAGTGTCGCTAATGACCAAGTAGTTGATGCGACTTTAAATAAATTATTTTTTTTATTAAATTTGGCCGCGTCCGTGGCGTAGTGACTAGCGCGTTACCCTACAAAGCGGAAGGTTCTGGGTTTGATTCCCGGCAAGGATGTGTAAATTTTCACACGTTCCACCTACCGACATACCGTTACCTACCGTTACAGTACCGAAACTCACAGTAGTCCCTTATGACCGAGCTGTTGATGCGACTTTAAAAAAAGAAAGAAAAAGACTACTCACAGTAGTCCCTTATGACCGAGCTGTTGATGCGACTTTAAAAAAAGAAAAAAAAAAAAGACTACTCACAGTAGTCCCTTATGACCAGCTGTTGATGCGACTTTAAAAAAAAAAAAAGACTCGTAAAAGTACGAGTCTTCTACTTTTATTTTTAATATTCATTTAAATTATGTTCTCTTAAAAGAAATAAAGAATAAATTAAAATAAGTTCGTCGGGTGTTTACGTTTCAATTGTCTCTTTGTGTTACTGTTGTCGAAGAGCGTAATAGCCGGGATGTTAAAATGGGTTCCAATCGGTTTTGATATTTTACCGAAAATCCTGTCGTTTCATTCTACACCTCGTACGTACGTTGTAATCTCTATGAATTATTTTATTGTTTACATACCTAGGAGCAAACTTGAGTAATAGATTTTAGCAGTTTGGATTGCAAAAGTTGTATGATGTTCACGTTGGAATTATTAATTGCTTTCCAAAGATGTAAGCCGTACTTCCATATTGGTTTATTAATGCTCTTGTTAATTTGTAATATTTATTGTATAATGTCAGTGATGAATGTTTTCTTAGTAGCCAAATTTTCTTAAATTTTATATTAATTTGTATACTGTTTTTGAGTTCTTCATGTAAGTTACTGGTCAAGATGAAGTCCTAAATACGTTGCGCTCTTGAACTGCTACTTAAGTTTTCCGCTCAAAGTCACAAGTGGATGTTTCTTCTTTCTCATAGTAAACGTCACGTTAGTGGTTTTTCGTTTTGTTTGTTTTCATACGCCACTTTTGCTGCCATTCTTGAATTAAATTTAGTTATCCTTGAAGATTTTTAGAAGCTACAACTTGATCTTCGTGATTAGGATTCACCATTACATATATCATTTACTAAGCGCTAATACTGCTAACTGAGAATCTGTTTGTGGAAATTCAGCCGTAAATAAACTGTACAGAATTGGTGATAACGCACTTCCTTGTAAGACTCTGGCACGGTTCTGACATTTTTTTGTCGTAGCTACGGTGAAATATTTGTTCGAAAGAAATGATTTTATTTATTTAGTACAGTTGGTAAGGTATTACTTATTTTAATTTGTAAAGTCCCTTTGTGCCAAACCTTGTCAAATACTTGACTTATATCAAGGAATGCCATATCGCAATACTTTCTTATAGACTGCAGCTAGCACAAGAGTTGGCAAAAACAGTGTTTTAAACATTTTTTAACAATTTCAATTACAAGGAAAGAATTTCATTAAATGATAAGGAGGAAAATATAACTTCAACAAAGAATAGTAAAAGTTGGAAAAAGTGTTAGACAGAATCAGCAATTTTGATAAGAACGCCTTTATGAAAAAAATCTGGTGTGAATCACTCACACAAGTTGCTCTTGACAATGCAAATAATGAGTAACCTCATAAAACATAACCTAATTTTAATCATGAGTGAATGATGCAAAATGAAAATCAACTTTAGTTTGGCTTAATAATACGGAAAATCACTCTTTAACTAGGCTCTGTAGAGAAAATGCTTTAAATGAAAGTTGTAGAACTTTTAATTTCCTATAAATTAGATTATAATTTTGTCGTAAAATGCATACTAAGGCCGAATTCTTAAAAAAATTAATTTTATACAGATTTTCATGAAAAAAAAAACAGAAAATCACTAATTACCGCTAAACTAAGCGTTATACGAAGAAATGTTTGAAACAAAAATTGTAGATTTTTACATTTTCTACAGCTTTAATTACACATTTTGGCGCTAAAATGCATATTAAGGCCGCAATCTTTAAAAAAAAAATTTCTACGGGAGCACAGCTTCCTCAAAAATTTCAGCAATGTATTATTATTTACAAATCACAAGTTGAGGTCTCATTACCCTGAGTACCTCCACTACATCAATTATTCATTTTTTAAAAGAGGAAATGACTATGTACAAAAATATTTGAATTTTACAATGTGGAATACTTTTCTCTATAATTTTATGTACGTTTAAACTCTATCAGATAAGCCCAAAACATGGTAACGTTTCAGGCGTCTAACTTCTTCCGCATTGTTCAAAAGGTTTATGGCTAATTCGTTTACGTGACTTTCAAGTCTTGCCTGTCATTTTTTATTAAAACGTCTTACCTCATCCATGACTTCAGGAAGGTTGTAATAATGGTGTATTTCTACATTCCTTGCAAACCATGGCACCCTTTTTATAGCCCGAAAACCTTATTTTGGAACCCTTGAATTACTTTTGCTTTTTCTGCTGGTAGTTCCCCAAAGTTAAACGCCGTACAAACTGGTTTAAGCAACATTTTGTAAATCAGTAACTTATTCCCAAGAGAGAGTGAAGAGTTCTCGACAATCATCCAGTACAACCTTTTATATTTTAGAGTTAATTCCTCTTCATTCTCACATGGGTTTTCCAGGTTAACCACCTGTTAAGATGCTTACCCGGGTACTTCACAACTTCAGTTTATGTTAAATCAACTTTTGAGTTCCAATAGATAAATGGAATAAACTGTGGGCGTCGAACACGGAACCATCGGCTGTGTAGTGTAGCCTGCTATGAAAACATTTATATGTAACTTTGACTATTATAAAGTTTAAGCTCAATAGTGATTAACAGTAGCTTAATGCTAATAAATTTTAGGTATTATTTCATAGTTCTTTTGTAAAAATATTAAATTTTTCACTAACCTATTGCAGCTCCAATATCACTTGTTTTTTACCTTTTTTTATATGATCATACTTTCTATAGACATGTTTCGGTGAATGTAACATCATCAGAGTAGACGAAATTGGCATTAAACTTTTTTTTTTAATTATTAAAATTTATAAAAGTTGTTATATTTTTAGTTATTTCTATAAAACAATATAAAACACAATGTATTTATATAAAAATTTGTATATATTTTTTAAGTTTAATTTTAATTTTGTGGACTCTGATGGTGGTGGATCCACCGAAACATGTCAGTAGACAGTAGGATTATATTAAAAAAGATAAAAATCAAGTAATATTGCAACTTTAACAGGTCAGTAAAAAAATTAAATATTTTTACAATAGGATTTAAAGTAAGCTGCAGGATACTCATAAAATAAATAAAAGATTTATTTACAAGTGTATATTTTATAATTGTTGTGTTTAATTAGGATAGTCCATTCCAAAGTACATTACGGAAAAACGAAATCTAAATCGTCTATTCCCACGATGCTAGTTTACTAGTTGCTGCTACTAGCAAGACAGTTGCTACAACTAGCGCATAGGTGACAGTTCCCAAGGAGCTAGTTAACTAATGCTAGTTCTCTGAAGACATTCGTGAGTTGTGGTGTGTAATGCTGTAAAAAATTACTGCTTACTAGCAACTAGCAACGTTTCAAACGTTCACACCCAGCTAGTTTACTAGCGTTAGTCAATCACGTGACCTTTTCTCCCCTACTAGCGCTAGTAAAATCAAATATGTTGAAAGCTACTAGCACGCTAGTGATACTAGCGCTTTAACGAAACTAGTTTCTAGTTTTTCCTTCCCATTACATTAATTTGCTAGTCAACTAGCAGCTAATACTAGAGTCGAGGGAATAGACCTTCAGACACACGAACAATGAAAAACAAGGTTAATTATCAACGTATATATTTTTCCCTTTAATTAACACCCAAAACATTAAAATATCTCATACTTTCCTACAGACTTTCTTAGCACATTTAGATCGGCGGCATTCCAGGTGTTTTCCATACATTGAACAATAATCAGAATTTGAACACTGAAAAAGATAACATTATTGTAGAAGTAAATAATAAAAAAAAACTATTAGCGTAATTGAGAATAATTTCATTAGTATAATAAAAATAATAATTACAGTCATATTATCAAAATCGGTCGGTAAATTTAATAAAATGTACTTTTCTTAGACTACGAGGTGTGGCTATTAAATAATGAGACTGACGTAAATTTTTATTTTATACATAATCACTTATTGTCACCTTCAATATACACTCCTTCTCTATCCCTACAACGCTCCATGCGAATTTTCCAATGTTGGAAACATTGAAGATATCATGAAATGTCGGAAACTGGAAGTCATCTTCTGTCAGCTTCTTCAGGACACGCGCCGCTCAAAAATATTTGAAATGAAGCTCGTAAAAATGTTTGTACTGACACTTTGTACGCGATTGAAAATGACCCAAATTTTTTGGAAACGATAATAACATGTGATGAAACGTGGTTTTTACTTATGATCCGGAAACGAAGCGCCAATCCATGCACTGGGAGAGCCGAACTTCACCGACAGCCAAAAAAGCTGGAATAAGCATGTCAAAATTTAAAGCAATGATGAGTGCCTTTTTTTATATACATGGGATTGTGTACGCTGAGAAATAAGACGAGAGGAGATGCACAAATACGATTGTATCAGGTGATGGCGGTTCCTATCCTGTTGTATGGCTCAGAGGCTTGGCTACTAACGCAACGGAAAAAACAAATGTTGGAATCGGTAGAAATGAGTTTTTTGCGAGCAGTAAAAGGATGCTCAAGGGTGGACCACATAAGAAGTGAGGACATAAGAGAGGAACTACAGGTTGTTAGCGAACGTGAGAGAATCATAAAGTACAAGGAAAGATGGAAGGAATATCTAAACAGAATGACGAATGGAAAAATACCGAAGGAGATGTGGGAATATAAACCACAAGGCAGAAGAGCTCTGGGTAGACCGAGGAAAAGATGGAGCTGAAGAGAGTGATGTCGGAACAGGCCAAGACCTAAACCGTGAAGAGAAGAAGAAGAAATATCAATCACACAATTTGGACTTTATTTATTTAAACTCGCCACTCCAGCGGCGCTTCGCGCCGCTTACGTGTCTCGACCTCAGAGGGGTGGATCAGAATTCATAAGTGGATCAGAACCATTTTCCCCAAGGTGAATGAATGAATGAACGTTACGTACCTGTAACGTTTTGTTAATAAAAATTTGCCTAAAAACCGTTTTGAAGGTGTAAAGATAAGAATACCTGAAAACGGCAAACCCCAAAAAACCGAAATTTGGTTTTTGTAGTTTACTCAGCAGACCGGTGGGTTAAGGGAAACCTTGGTTATATAATGTTGAAGTACGTTTTTGTGCGGCACAAAACAGGTTCATGCATTTTATCCCTATTATTCACCGTTAAGGAGATAAAGAAATACAACCCCTACCGCAGGCTAGAGGGTTCTAAATGAAAATTTTCGGGTTATCAAATTTTTGTGTAATTTTAAACGCTAAACAACATGCCGTCAAAAGACTTTTTGTATTCTAAAAATGAAACATTTCATATCTTTTGGATAAGGGTAGCGACCCCCGTAAGGCCCCGATTTAAAATTTGGAACAATACCCGTGATCCTACAGGTACGTGTAACTGTTTATATATATAAATTTGACGAAATAACCCATTTTGAAGGAGTAAAGAAAGAACAATATGAAAACGGCAAACCCCAAAAAGCCGAAATTTTGTTTTTTGAGTTTTTTCGCCAAACCGGCAAGTTAAGGGCAACAATAGCTATATGGTTTTAAACTACTTTGCAAGGGGTACAAAAAATATTCTATACAATTTTTCTCTACGATGCACCGTTTAGGAGATAAAGAAATACAACCCCTAACGCAGACTAGAGGGTGCTGATTGAGAATTTTCGGGTTATCAAATTTTTGTGTAATTTTTAACGCCAAACAACATGTCGGTAACAGATTTTTTATGTTCTAAAAATTTACAATTTTCATTATTTTTAGATAAGGGTAGCAACCCCCGTAGGACCTTAATTTAAAATTTGAAAAATTTCCCATAATGCCGAGGGTACGTGTAATGTGGTCCTAGCAAAAGTTTGCCAAAGAAACCCGTTTTGATGGTGTTACAAAGGAAAACTTGAAAAATGCAACCCCAAAAAAGCCGAAATTTTGTTTTTTTAGTTTTTTACCGAACCGGCAAGTTGAGGACAACGATAGCTATATGATTTTGAAGTACATTAAAAGGGGTACAAAAAATATTCTGTACAATTTATTTTTACGATGCACCGTTAATGAGATAAAAAAAATACAAACCCTACTGCAAGAAAGAGGGTGCAACTTTAAAATTTTCGGTTTATCACATTTTTATGTAGTTTTTAACGCCAAACGACATGCCGTTATCAAATTTTTTGTATTCTAAAAATTTTAAAATTACATAAATTTTAAATAAGGGTACCAAACCCCGTAGGACCCCGATCTAAAATTTTGGAAAGTTACCCGTGATTCCGGGAGTTAGTGTAATGTGGTCCTAATAAAAATTTGTCGATGAAACCCGTCTTCGTGGTGTTACAAAGAAAAACCTAAAAAGTGCAACCCCGAAAAAGCCGAATTTTTGTTTTTTGAGTTTTTCCAGCGAACCGGCGGATTAAGGGCAACTTTATATATATGGTCTTCACGTACTTCGGGAGGGGAACAAAAATGGTCGCAGTGGCCTTTGCGCTACGAAACTTCGTTAAAAAGTTTGAAATATTCGGACGCATCCCCTGAGCTTTCGGGAAGATGTACCTTAAATTTGGCATTTTTCCCGGGGGTTTCAGCCGACGCCCGACAAAAACAGTCCTCAGAGATTTTGCTTTTAGAGACCTCCTAATAGGCGAGAATTTCCATCAGTGAGTCATTAGTGGCTGGGGCTTTATATATTATAGATAGATTTCCACACCAATAGTAAACCACCTCACTCCTCGTTTTTACTTAGTAAAACCTCTAGAGGTTCAAACCAGCCTTTCGACTGATGACCTAAACAAGAACAATTGAAATGAGTTTAAATTACTTACGGAGTGTTTCGTGAGATGATATGCGCATACCACTCTTCTTTCAACAACTCTAAATGACGGTGTTACTTCATGTACTTCATTGTTACAATATACTTTAATTATTAGTAAATTTATTAATAATGAAATGTAGATAAGATTCATTGTTTTTATTTTATAGGTACCGAATTTATATTTTAAATGAACGTACTCTGTAGGATTACACCTTTTATAAATTTATAGAATACCCCAAGTCGTTTAATCTTAAAAGTTAATTAATATTTTTAAGTCATGGTAGAAAAAATAGACAGTGATTATTGAAATGAGTTTTATTACCCAATATATAAGAGTTTTTATTTAATATTGGTAATTTCGTCTTTTTGTCATTAGTTTTTTTATTCATTCATTATTATTTTTTATAATCCAATTTAACAAAATGTTTAACATGAAGTATTTCACTGTTTTGTAATACGCATTTAATTAATTTTAACATAAACGTTTATCTCCGTTTTTAAATTAATTCCATTTTCCAAGGAGGTGGAAATTAACACATACAACTATGATTAAAAAACCGTGAGCCAAAATACTTATAAATATAGTTTACTAATTTTTCAAAGTATTTACCACAAATATAAATGGTAAGTGATCTCTCAGATTAACTTATTTCTTTTTTTGGATTAACTGTTCTGCAATTACTGCTGATGCAGACATGTAACGTATTAAAACATGCCGTGTCTGAATGGGATTCGAACCCAAGACCGCATGATGAGAGGCGAGCACGTTACCAACTACGCCAGCCGGCATTAACTTCTTTTCTTTCTTTCTTACCACCATTCAATGATCTGCCCATAACAGACAGGTGGAGTGTCAAATTATTTACACTCAATCTGTTTGTTGCAGGGCTAAAATAAATAGTTATGTTTCTTATCACATGGTAAGCCAATTAAATGAGTGAATAATTTAAGAACAGAAGAGGTAGAGGTGTAAAAGACACTAATCAACAAGTCAAGTTATCTCCTCTGAAAGTAATGAATTTTATTATACAGCCAGACCCTGTGGTGAATGAAATGAAGGTGACATTTACAGAGTGGAAAATATGTGCTTTTCAGAGAGCCCGGCATGCTTATAAGCGTACTTTTCCACTCAGTGAGGAAGGCAATTGTAAACCACCTTACTCCTCGTTTTACTTAGTAAAACCTCTACAGGTTCAAACCAGCCTTTTGGCTGATGACCTAAACAACAACAATATTCAATGATATCCTTTCCTATATTAATGACCCATTTCTGCATTTCATCCCTAAATTTTATTTTGTTTTTTTAGTATATTTTTAGATATCAGGTTATAAAATTTGGGGGCCAAATGAGAGAAGTTTCGCTCGTAAGCGTTTTTCTGGAAGCTTGTAAAAAATATTTGAAATTGTTTCCATTACTAACTACTCTATGATGGTAACATCACAAAAAATTTCATTTTTTAGTTTCGGCTCTGAGCTGAATTATATCAAGGTAAATACGTCTAAAATATCACCTCAGAAAAAGCTGTTATTTTCTATATAATAAATAATAATTATTTTTAAGGGAAGATGATCAAGCTGCCAAATAAAATTTTTTGGTTACTTGAAATGGATTGACGCGCACGCTAAAAATGTATTTTTTTTAAACCACATAGAACTACATAAGTTTATTAAAGGAGAGACATCTTCTTTCAATTTTTGTTGTGTTGGAATACTTTTCCTGATGTTTCTTTCCTTAATTCTTCTCCAGTATTCCTTCAATCTTTCTGATCTCTTCTGGCGTTCTTCGTCGGAATACACGATTTTCTGTCGTTTGGTCGGTCTCTGTTCAAGTCTTGTATTGTTCAGTTTGTGGTAGTTTCTGAAAAAATGTATTTTTTTTTTAAAAAAACCACATAGTATTACATAAGTTTATTAAAGGAGAGACATCGTCTTTCAATTTTTGTTGTGTTGGAGTACTTTTCCTGATATTTCTTTCCTTAACTCTTCTCCAGTATTCCTTAAATCGTTTTGATCTCTTCTGGCGTTCTTCGTCGGAATACACGATTTTCTGTAGTTTGGTCGGTCTCTGTTCAAGTCTTGTGAGGGTCAGTTTGTGGTAATTTCCGGAAAAATGTAGATTTATAATATATTTTACTGTAAAAAAGTTATAAATTGTGTTTAAATTGTATTTTGATAAGCAACAGCTTATTATTTATATGTAGACTTAGAATGCAAAATATGGCCTGTGTAATTTAAATTGAAATTCAGTTTTCTCTTAATTTTTTTTCATTTATTGAAGTATTTTTAACATGGTTGTAAAGAGGCCTCTTACGGAATTTTGCAAAAAATATAAAAATGAAAATTGGTGAAATCCGTTACGAGATTTTGCGAAGTAAATGACAAAGTAATTAAATTAAAATTTTTATAGTAATGCTATTCTGGTGGCGACGTTTCGAAGTTCAAATCCTTACGACGCAATCGTTAAAGTAATACATATGAGATTTTAAGGCGTATGTACGAATTTTATTGATGAAACTACACTCTATATATTTAAATTACTATGCCATTTTAAAATACGACGTGTGGCTATTAAATAACGAGACTGACGTTGTAAAAAGTTTTATTTTAATTTTATACATAATCACTTATAGTCACCTTCAATATACACTCCTTCTCTATCCCTACCAAGCTCCATGCGAATTTTCCATTGTTAGAAACAGTGCTGGAAGTCATCTTCTGTCAGCTCCTTCAGAACACGTGTCGCTTTCTCTTTTACAGTTTTCACAGACTCAAATCTTGTCTCTTTTAATGCAGATTTCACCTTAGGGAATAGGTAGAAGATAATAACATGTGATGAACGTGGTATTTTACTTATGATCCGGAAAAGAAGCGCCAATCCATGCACTGGAAGAGCCGAACTTCACCGAGAGCCAAAAAAGCTCGAATGAGCAAGCCAAAATTTAAAGCAATGATGATTGTTTTATTTTATATCCATGGGATTGTGTACCTTCACTGGGTTCCTGAAGGTCAAACAATTAATCTATATTACTACCTTGAGGTAATTTCTAAACTATGTCAAAGAGTAAGGAAAAACGCCCCGAAATGTGGAAGGACAAATCATGGGTTCTCCACCAAGACAATACGCCAGCTTATTCCGCGTTATCTGTCAAAAGGTTCCTAGCCAAGTACAGCATCTCAGTGTTAGAACATTCATCTTATTCACCAGATCTTGCACCATGTGACTTCTACCTGTTCCCTAAGGTGAAATCTGTATTAAAAGGGACAAGATTTGAGTCTGTGGAAGCTGTAAAAGAGAAAGCGGCACGTGTCCTAAAGGAGCTGACAGAAGATGACTTCCAGCACTGTTTCCAACAATGGTAAATTTGCATGGAGCGTTGTAGAGACAGAGAAGGAGTATATATTAAAGGTGACAATAAGTGATTATGTATAAAATAAAAATAAAATTTTTTACAACGTCAGTCTCGTTATTTAATAGCCACACCTCGTATGCCTATTTTTGGATTCTAACCGGACATGTTTATACAATTCCTGCGGTGATAGGTTTCTTTTACCATGATAATTTGCCAAAACGTATTTAAGTACCTTAAATTTAAGCTGCATATTAATTTTTACAAAACAAAATAAATAAATAAAATGGCCGCTTCCGTGGTGTAGTGGTTAGCGTGCTAGCCTACTAAGCGGAGGTCCGGGGTTTGATTTCCGGCTAGAGTTTGGAAATATTACGTCCCAAAACCCATCGTTACAGTTTCTTAATTAGCGTAGTTGCTAATGACCAAGCTGTTGAAGCGATTTTAAATAAACAAGAAATAAATAACAAAAAATAACGGAGCTCGTTCTCCTCCACCGAAAGGAGTTTGGAGCGACCAAAACCGGCAAATGCTTCTGCCGGAGATGGTCAGTAAGGTCCAGAATTTGACGTGCGATCTCCATGTGGTGGTGACCTTGGATGGGTAGAGCATCTGCTCTTATGAACTGAAGATGAGATCCATAGAAGCAATAATAAACTGACCTTACTTGTTTTTTCCACAAAAAAGTCGAATTAAAATAAATAAATTAAAAATATAATAAATTTGTAAATTACATACAGTAATTAAAATATTAACTGTTGTTTAAGTTGCAATAATATAATTCAATAATGAAATACGTTCTTTTCGTAAACTGTTTATTTTCACAAAAAAGTCAATAATTTTTTCAGTTTCTTGAAAGCCAAACTTTGTTCGAATGCTTCGTCTCGAAACTGCATTAGCAATAATATTAAATGAAACGGCTTATCGGTTTCCTTAGATCATTCTATACACTTATTAAAACTTGGAACTGACAGTTCATGGTTTATTTTATTTTCTGGTGGTTTTGTGTTATCGTTATAATCATCATTCTGCAGACTTATGTTTACGATTTAGGCGTCTGATTACCTTATTAAGACCAAAAAAATAATCGTACCATTGAAAATCATCATCGCTACATAAAAACAAACGTTTTTAATAATTCAGATTACTAGCGGTTTCAATTTAAAAGTTCGGATTAGCGAGCTTGTACTGTACTCGAATTGTAGTATATATAATTGTAATTTATTGTCGTTATAATTTATTGTAATAAATTAATTTGTTAATAAATACTGGTAAGTTTGAAATAGAGTTTTGTTGTTTAAATTTTAAATAAATACCTGATCCATAAAGAACCCGGAACAAACGTTACAATATATTTAAAACTTACTGGATGTCTGGAGTGACGGTACCAACACATCTTTCTCCGTGCAGATGTTTCAATTTCATCTCTTTCTTCATTTTCCTCAAATGCATGGCTTCCTAGAGTTTTTATTATTAAAATGATCAATAAAATAACGTGTATAATATTCATTTTTTGTTTTAATACATATGAAGTATAGGTAGTTTTTAAATAAATTTTCCATGCAGTCTAGATGCATATATATGAAAGACTAAATTTATTGAAAACAAACGTCACTTAATATTAGTCTGCCAGTCATGGTTATAAATATTGTATTTTATACTTTTTCCGTTATTATTTATGAACTCATTTTATTTAGTGTGAAGTAATTATCCATTTTACTTCATTTTTTTATTAAATTGATTTTATTTATTTATTATGCAGTGTTTATAAGCCATTTACATAAGATCAAAAAAAATATTTCCATGAGATCGATCTTTATAACAATTTATAAATTAATTTATTTTATCATCCTGTAGTTGCTTCAAACAACTTCAGGAATGTTTAGATCAAAATCCAACCATGGCTTCAAAAATGGAGAGTGAAGATCAATACTGCAAAATCGCAGCATGTTACATTTACAATGCGGAGAAATACTTATCCACCAGTAAAACTTGGAGGTGTTGATTTACCACAAAGTGAAGTTGTGAAGTACCTGGGTATGCATCTTGACAGGCGGTTAACTTGGAAAACCCATGTGAGAATGAAGAGGAATCAATTAAATTTAAAATACATAAGGATGTACTGGCTGATTGGCGGGAACTCTTCACTCTCTCTTGAGAATAAGTTGCTGCTTTACAAAATATTTATTAAACCAGTTTGGTTGTACGGTGTTCAACTTTGGGGAACTTCCAGCAGAAGTAACATAGAGGTCATTCAAAGGTTCCAGAATAAGGTTCTTCGGGCTATAACAAGGGCGCTATGGTTTGCAAGGAATGTAGAAATACAACATTATTGCAACCTTCCTGATGTAATGGACGAAGTCAGGCGTTTTAATAGAAAATATTAGGCAAGATTTGAATGAATTGAATTGAATGGCTAATTCAATTTCGTGACTTTCAAAGTCACGAAATTGAATTAGCCATAATTCTTCTAAACAATGCAGAAGAAGTTAGGCGCCTGAAACGTTACCATGTTTTTGACTTGTCTGAAAGAGTTTATGTACAAAAATTATAGTGAAAATTATATTAAATATTGTTAAATGCAATAATATCTTTGTACTCAGTAATTTTCTCTTTTAACACATGAGTAATTGATGTAATGAGAGGTACTCAGGGTAATCAGGCCTCAACTTGTGATTTGTAAATTAAAAAGATTTGTTTATACAGGGTGATTTTTTAGTCCTGTACCCTATTGTAAGTGTGTGGTAATTTATTTTTAATAAAGGGAAATTTTGTTTTGTCGCACGAAGTTGGTAGCCCTACTCAATCGGTTTACACACGGCAGTGCGAGTTGATTAACCTTGAGCTGTGTAACATTTTGTGTGGATTCCGGTCGTCTTATGAACAGAATGTCTTTTACCATAGAACAACGGGTTTTCATTATTGAATAATATTTTGCTACGAAATCGTACGAGTGTAAAAGATGCATTTAAAATTAAATTTGTTGGTGTACCTCCGCCAGAAAAAATGTCAATTTTTAGGCTAGCAAACCGATTTCGAGAGACAGGTAGTGTTTACGACAGAAAACGTAGCGGTCGACCAACTGTCTTGACAGATGACTTTATAGAGAATGTGAAAACAAGATTACTCAATTCTCCACGGAAAAGTTTACGAAAACTTTCCTCGCAAGTTGGTTTATCATATTCGCGTGTTCAGAAAGCTGCTAAAAAATTGCATATGTATCCGTATCGCGTACGATTAGTCCAAGAGCTTCAACCTCCAGATTTAAACAAGCGATTGCAATATTGCCGTTGGTTAGGTCATTCGTAAATGATAGCGGAATCGAATCTTTGAACACAGTGTTCTTCAGTGATGAAGCTTGGATCCATCTAGACGGTTATGTAAACACTCAAAACACTCGAATTTGGGCGGCTGAAAATCCTCACGCCGTTCACGATAAATCTTTACATCCTGCAAAAATTGGTGTGTGTGGTGTGCGATATCTCGTCAGCGTATAGTCGGACCCATTTTCTTCGAACAGACTGTAAATGGTGAAGTGTGCAGGAATATTGTGCACCAATTTGTGGCTCTACTGGAACCTCAAGAACGGTATTGCTGGTTTCAGCAAGACGGCGCTACCTGTCACACGTCTCGAGAAACCATGAATTTTCTGCAAGAGTTCTTTGGTGGTCGAATAATAAGCAAGGGTTTATGGCCTCCAAGGTCGCCAGACCTCACATCCCCTGATTACATTTTGTGGGGCTACATTAAGTCCGAGGTCTTCAAAAACAATCCTCACAATATTGATGAACTTAAAGCCAATATTACAGACTTAATCACAAATGTTTCCAGTGCAACTCTCAAAAAGGTTTCTGCTAATATGGTGAAAAGAGTCAAAGCGTGTATAACCTCAATGGGTGGACATTTTGAGCATATTCTTTAAAAATCTTTAGTAACTAAGAAATGTGAGTAATAAAATATTAAATTTCTTTTGTATATAACAACTATACATTTTTATTACAACTAAATTTCCGTTTTATAAATTACATTAAAAATTGGGTAACAGGACTAAAAAATCACCCTGTAGTTTATTTTTTTAAAAACTGATTGCAAATAATGTTCATTTAAAAAAATTATTTTATCGGGTGTAATAAACGAGTTGAAAACGAAAAATTTATATTTTATTGCAGTGTTATTTAAATATTGTATGGTGGGATATTGTGAATTTATGAACAATTTCTCTCCGATGGAGATTGGTCCGAATAAAGGAAAATATGAGCTACAACTCATCTAAGTTAATAAAGCTCAATTATCGCGCAGGGGCGGACAGAGTGCTGGCCGATTGGGAAGTCACAATATGGTATGGTGGGAAGGAAAGTTAACGAAATATCCCTCCATTGTACAACTAGAGAGTGATTTTTAGTCCTGTTACCCAATTGTTAATGTCTGGTAATTTTTTTCTAAGAAACGGAAATTTTGTTTTGTGACACGAAGTTGATAGCTCTACTCAACCGGTATAGATACGGCAGTGTGAGTTGATTCTCCTTGAGCTGTGAAAAATGTTGTGCCGTTTCCGATCGTGATACGAACAGAATGTCTTTTATCTTAGAACAACGGGTTTTCATTCTTTTAAATTAAATGTGTTGGTGTTCCTCCGCCAGAAAAATGTCAATTTCTAGGCTAACAAACCGATATTGAGAGACAAAATAGTGTTTGCGACAGAAAACGTAGTGGTCGACCGACTCTCATGACAGTTGTATACTCACACTAGTGTGAATTACAGGAAAGGTATTATAATTTATTCACTACAAAGAAAATAATTTCCAGTCAACAAATTTTTATTTAGGTTTTACTTTTTACATGTTATTTACGTTTCTATTTAAGTTAATCATTTTTCTTATTTAGATATCTCGACAGATTTGTATGGCACATTGTTTTCTATGACACTTCATTTTTGACCCAAAAGTCAGACAGTCATGATAGGTTTCACACTGAAAAGAACATCAACATTACTAAATATATAATTTTATTCTCTATTGATACCTAACTTCATTCGTATAACTCTTGTACTCTTTTAAAACTACATAACAACACTACTAATCCTAACCGGGACTCGGACAGGAACCAGTTCGAATTTTGGAATTTTTGGATTATCCAAAAATAATAAGTTGATAATGAAAATAATCCATAAATATTAAAATTTAATATGTTGTTTAGGTCATCAGCCAAAAGGCTGGCTTGAGCCTGTTGAGACATTATTAAGTAAAAAAAGGAATGAGGTGGTATACCGTTGCCTCCATCACTGAGTGGAAAAGTGTACTTATCCGCATCCCAGGCTCTCTGAAAAGCATCTTCTTTGAACCCTGCAAATGACGCCTTTACTTCATTCATCATAGGGTCTGGCTGTATAATGATGAAATTCATTACTCTCAGAGGAGATAACTCTGACTAGTGTATTTTACACCTCTACCTCTTCTGTTCTTAAACGCTTCAGACATGTAATTGGCTGACCATGTGATGAGAAACAGAACTACTTTTTGTAGCCCTGGAACTACCAGTTTGAGTGCAAATAATTTAACACTCTGCCTGCCTATTATGGGAAAATTTTAAAGTTAAACATGTTATTATTTTTTTCATAACTTATAAACCCATGTTTTAAAAACCGATGACGTACTGACTCCTATTTGAAATGTGAGAAAAGGTATTACGTCATTGAATTTCAACAAGATTATCATAGCAGATATTTTTATATTGTACTACAAAAAGTTACAGATTAACATCATCTGTACCTTTTTGTTGTTGTTTAGGTCGGCAGGCGAAAGGCTGGTTTGAACCTGTTGAGGTTTTACTAAGTAAAACGAGAAGTGAGGAGGTTTACCAATACCTTCCTCCCAGAGTGGAAAAGTATAATTATCAGCATGCCAGGCCCTCTGAAAAGCATCTACTTTCCACCCCGCAAAGAACACCTTTCGGTTGACCGATTTTGATGAAAATGTTCATGTCGTGTCCGGTCGTGGTATGTAACTTAAGTTTCAAGTTTCAAGTTTGTACGATGTTCCGTTCTTGAGATATTCTGTTCACACACAAACTCACAGACACACAGACACACACACAGACCAATCGCTAAAAACATGTTTTTTGGGTTCAGGGTGTCTGAAAACCTGTAGATCCGGTGGAAACTCGATTTCGAAAAATCGACATGAAAACAATACTTTCCTTCCTATATATTCATATAGGCGCAAGAGAAAGTAAAAAAGCTAGAAGAAATGTTTTTACCTTTAGCGATTTATATTGTAAGTAGCTTAATTCTTGTAGTAAGAACTTGGTTACATTCATTACTATTTTCGACTACACTATTTGTAAATTTTTTATTTAATTTATGTTTAAAAGTCTATTAAAAATATTTTTTCACGATTAAAATTACCAAGTTTTAACTTTAAAACGCTTTTTATACATAAAAAGCATATCAAAAATTTGATATTTGTTCAGATAACCCGGGTTCGGGCTCATAACCAGGTTATGAAATTTTAGAAAAATAAAATTGGTTTTTTATATATATTTCTTCGATTTTAAATATTTTTTTATCCCTAATGTGTGTACATTGCAATCTACTCAATTAAAAATAATAAGCAACCCAATGAGATGATATGGATAACGTGGAAATGAGATGTAGTCTTTTACAGACTCAGGCCCACCATCCTTGAGAGAGTATGGTTATTTGAAACCCAAAAATCAAAGTACACCGGAATCCACTGTATATTATTTAAATACTTTATTATTATTATTATTATTATTATTATTATTATTATTATTATTATTGTCTGTCTATTATTTAAATACGTTAAGTAACTAACCCACCGGGTTGGACTAGATGTAAAGCGTTGCCGCGAGTCAGCTGTTTAACTGGTAATTTTCGGAAACGATGGTTCCTGGTTCAAATCCTAGTAAAGGTAGTTACTTTTATATGGATTTGAATACTATACAGTGGTTACCGGTGTACTTTGATGGTTGGGGTTAAATTAACCATACTCTTTCAGGAATGGTCGGCCTGGGCTATACAAGACTACACCTCATTTACACCACAAACTCATCTCATTCTCATCTCATCTCATTGGGTCATAGGTTTGCTTCTTGTTCTAAATTGAACAGATTGTAACTTACACATTACGGACAAAAACATAACTATCTTTACTATAGTGAATTCACCGAGTCTAGAACAAGCATCAACAAACATGCGTTGTTCACGTAATATTTGTACTGCCGGTTGCCTAACTGACGCCGGCTGCGTGTCTCCAGACTCGGTGAATAGACTATAGGATTCGAATTATGGAAACTTCATCTTTGAAAATCAGCTGTTAAACAGCTGACTTGCGGTGACGACCTTACCCCTAGACCAACCCGATAAAACGATTTTATAAAATAATTGTTTAACCATTCTCTAAAATTATTTTTACCGTAAAGAGAACAAATTATTGATTTTTTGATAATTTGGATTGCTTCCTGAAATATTGTGATGAAATTTTAGTTCGAATTATTGAGGGTTTGCTGAACTTACCGTTTGATTAATCCTTTTAAATTTCCTTAAATATTGTGAATAAATTTAGTCTAAATTAGTGAGGATTTACTAAACTTACCATTTGATTAATCCTCTTAAATTTCCTGAAATATTGTGATGAAATTTAGTCCGAATTAGTGAGGGTTTACTAAACTTACTGATTGATCAATACTCTTAAATTTCCTGAAATATTGTGATGAAATTTAGTCCGAATTAGAGAGGGTTTACTAAACTTACTGATTGATCAGTCCTTTTAAATTTCCTGAAATATTGTGATGAAATTTAGTCCGAATTAGTGAGGGTTTACTAAACTTACTGATTGATCAATCCTCTTAAATTTCCTGAAATATTGTGATGAAATTTTAGTTCGAATTATTGAGGGTTTGCTGAACTTACCGTTTGATTAATCCTTTTAAATTTCCTTGAATATTGTGAATAAATTTAGTCTAAATTAGTGAGAATTTAATAAACTTACCATTTGATTAATCCTCTTCAATTTCCTGAAATATTGTGATGAAATTAAGTCCGAATTAGTGAGGGTTTACTAAACTTACTGATTGATCAATCCACTTAAATTTCCTGAAATATAGCGATGAAATTTTTATCCAAATTAGTAGTAAATGGTTTACTCAACTTACCGTTTGATCAACCCTTTTAAATCGACAAAATAAAGCAGATCGATCCAAATTGTCTTCTTCTGCATTTACGTAAAACGAATTTCCATTTAGCAGTCCTAACGCCACTATTATCATGTGCAGAACTTTCATTTTATTTTTATTTATTAATAACGTAAAATAGGAGTTGAAATAAATTATTGTAGAATAGAAACCTATTAACTGAAGTAAAGACTCAACAAAATAATGCACTACCTGATTAGAAACCAACTTTAAAACAATAAACGAAATTTTCACTTGATATTGCAATAATTTTGTTCGTTTACATAGGCCTACAAATTATAACAAACTTACTTTATGATTTAAAAAAGTATTAATTTAGAACTTATTTAATTATTCACGTATCTATGGTTGGTTAAAAAACAGTTAATAAAAGTAATTACCAATATTATTTTTAATGTTTTTTTCTTATGGTATACTTTATTAAACAATATATATATATATATATATATATAGCCTATATATATATTCAATTTTAAAACGTAATCACTTCTCAATATTTTGTTTGTTATACCTCAACGCAATTATTATTATATTTTAATGTCACATCGATTTGCAGCTCATTGGCGCATATAAACTAATACAATAGTTAATATTAAAAATACTAATATTAACATTTTAGAACTTTTTCAAACAAAATTTTTTAGTCAAAACATTTTTTAGCAAAACATACGAATGAACAAAGACTAAACGGACATCCAAATCATCTCGCGATAAACTTACTGGACAACAGTGGTCCTATACGTTTACAAGACGTAACAGATACAATAAGTTGGATTTAATTAACAGATTCGAACACAATTCACTTTTTATTTTCGGTATTTTTATGTGTATGTGTATAAATATTTTATTTTTTAAGTTTTGAATCATTTCTAAATTGATTTTTAAAATTACAGAAAGGTTATCTGTAACAATTATTATTAATTTATAATGTTGTAAATTTTTTTTTTTTAATGTTAACACCTTATTACTATTATTGTTCTTGTTCCTTTATAACAGAACAGATTGTAATTTTGCTTATTTGAAAAAAAAATCCCTTTCATGAGACGACGCGTCTCACGTGGCAATTTTGGAAAAGGCTTACTTTGACTAATGCCAAAAAATCCATTTGTGATTTCCGTATCTATACTTTAAGAGGAATCAAATGGCACTATTTTTGTTTCCAAATTCCAAATTTGATTTCTTAACTTCTGGTTTTAGACCACTTTGGGTCGAAACCGAAACTTCAAACCCAATACAGACCCACTAACTTTTTGTGTAGATTACGAATCCGAAAACCGTTTGTTGCTATCTCCTGTAGTTTTTTTTTTATTTTTTGACTTCCGGTTTTGGCCCACTTCTGGTTGATATCGGAACTTCAAACCCCATGATTTCTGTATCTACTCTTTAAGGGGAGACTGTAGTGTACATTCTATCCCGCCAATGTTAAATTTGCTATTTTTAGGTACATTTTTCATAGGATTGATAAAAGATAGGGAAATGAAACTTTACACTCTATAGGCCTAGGTGTCGGATTTCTTCTCGAGCTACTGACATGTTTCAATTTAATCTTTGGACCATACCATTTATTTTTTTAAATTACGAATAACATAAAATTTTCACAAATTGTTTTCCACGTGTTTTGCGTATTACTAAATTTTGGAGCACCTGAGGGAGTACAAAAATGTTGGTATATGTGGCTATACAAGGTAATTAACTGGTAAAATTTCAGCCTGGTAGGTTTATTGGTTTCTGAGAAAAATGTACCTTAAGTGTTAAAAATCTAAATTTACGGGATAAGGTAAGAAACAAGAAAGCACAAACGGAAAACAATATGTACACAAGTAAATTTCCTATCAACAGTTGTTTAGAAAGCTGAAACAACAGCTGAGAGTATTAAAGACCGTGATGCAGATATTTAAAAACTAAAATTCGCTTTGCACTAAAATGAGCGGTATAACACTCAGAAAATAAAAAGGCCGGTGATTATGCCAAACTCTACCCTTTCCGTCTCCCCTGAAATCATAAACTAACCCCTACCTTAAATTATACCTTTAGTCCACGTTCAGTAAAATGCATGCCTTCCCCTCCCCAAGATAATAGGACTCCCACAAAACTGAAAAAGGCCACTGAAATATAAATAAAATAAAAGAGCCGCTCTTAAACCCACTTGTCCCTTAATTTAAATTTTCCACAAATAACTTCTAAAAATAAATTACCTTCTTTTCAAGTCCCAGTTCCAATGTCCCACGAACCAGAATCCTATTTCCTATTTAAACTATAAAATTCCCCCTAAATTTCTTGAGGTTGCAATTATTCTGTTATATTGTTCCCCGAGCGACCAGGTGTTCCTTAACACGATGTCGCCATCATAGGGCTTCTTAGCCCTCTCAACCAGGATTCAGGATTCAGGATTCAGCGGTATAAAATTGTGAAAATATTCGTTCTTGGTAACATACTAATTTTTCTGTGTAAACTTGATAAAAACTTAATTTTTTCGTAAAAAAAGTTATTTTTTTATGTAATTTAATGTTTTCTGATAGATCTAGGCCTAAACTATTGAAAAACATAAAAACCAAAAATCGAAATTTTGAGTTAAAATTATCGTGCGTCCCCCTTAAGAGAATCAAATGATACTATTTTTTTCCAAATTCCGACTTTGATTTCTTAACTTTTGGTTTTAGGCCACTTAGGGGCGAAACCGAAACTAAACTCAATCGAGACCCACTAGCTTTTAGTGTAGATTGGGAATCCGAAAACCGTTTGCTGCTATCTCTTGTAATTTCTGACATCTGGGTGTGACTAACGGACGGACATGGAAAATGATAAATGACAATTTAAAAAATTTCCACCAAAAAATTCTGAAACAAAAGGAATATTTTACAGAAAGAAATAATATAAGAACTTCTTAATAACGTCCAAATTTGGAAAATAAAATAAAAAGTTATACTGATTGTCATTTAGAATATGAATTTTTGAGTTTATTTTTTGTGCCATCAAAAATCCTGGTAATTGGCTACTACACTGTAGGTTTTGACTCAATAATATAATTTCCCGTATTCATTTCAGACACTAGAGGGAACTGAACTTGAGATCTTCCCATGGTAGAAAAACTATACAGATGTGCTCAAAAAAAAACTTGCTGCTGCTCAATTTGATCCTTAGTGAGTTTGTCTGTTTTTGATAATGGTGTTCCAAACAATACTGCACAGACAGGCATTTTCAGGTTAGCTTCAATTTCTGATAATGAATCAACTGCAATTTTGGAATCGCAGAAAAGTATTTTGCATATTAAATATTTTAAAGAGCGCTGAAAATATTCACAAATTTATTTTCTCCACCATGGTACAGTCTGTTTATTAGGCTAGAACAGGGGTTCTCAAACTGTGAGGCGCGACCCCCAAGGGGGGCGCAAAGGATAAATGGGGGGGCGCGAGAAAGTTAGGAAAATAAAAAACTGTATTAATAACACAGAAAAAATGTTAAAAAACTTACTCA
Organism: Catonia carolina; assembly: GCA_035578175.1. Lineage (NCBI taxonomy): Eukaryota > Metazoa > Arthropoda > Insecta > Hemiptera > Achilidae > Catonia > Catonia carolina. Next base: position 25,587,683 of record JAQMRL010000010.1, on the reverse strand, counting down.
TTTGCTTTGTTGGTTTTAATTTCTAACTCTTAACATAAGGGGGCGCGAGCCTAAAAGAGTAAAGAAAAACTGAATAAACTTATTCATTTGCTTTGTTGGTTTTAATTTTTAACTCTTAACATGAGGGGGGCGTGAGCGTAGAATAGATCAAGGTGGGGGTCTTGGCCTAAAAAGTTTGAGAACCCCTGGGCTAGAGTATTAACCATTATGCCAGTGTTAGCCTTCCACATGTTTGGGGGTTTTTGTCAGATTAGGCTGCTGTTGAACTTGCCCTGCGTCAGGTATTGCCCAGAGTTTGGATTAAAAAGTTGTGGTATTTAACTTAGGGAAAAATCTGACGATATTATTAATAGCCTAAGTTGTTCTATATGATTTATTCAATAAATTCCTCTTACCATTAGATATATAGCAAGAGAAATTTATATTTTGTGTGGTACAAGTCTTAATTTGAACAATATATGTTTAATTCATTACTTACCAATTCATTTATTACCACTACTAATAATGCCACTATATATCTAATGATAAGAAAAATTTATTGAATAAATCATACAGAGCAACTTAGGATATCAGATTTTTCCCTATAAATAAATAAATAAATGCCGGCCGCATTGGCGCAGTTGGTAACGTGCTCGCCTCTCATCATGCAGTCCTGGGTTCGAATCCCACTCAGGCATGGCATATTTACATACGTTACAAAAAATCTTTTCATCCTCCATTGTATATAGTTACACCCCAACGTCGTCACTAATGAACTTAGTAGTTGATGCGACGTTAAATAAATGAATTAAAAAAAAAATAAACACATGACTAAGAACCAATATGAAAAACGTTTTTATTAGGTAAGTAACCAATGTTTTTCAGTGATAAAAATGTGTTAAAAATCATTACACACGTTTTATTTATATTAAAGTTCTGTTGAACTTTTTAATACTTCAATACAGAATCATTACTACAATAAAATTATATTATCTATTTTTAATTTAATATCACTTGATCAGGAAATATATTTTACTGAATTATTCAAGGTTATGACAGATTGTTTTGACACATCGATTTCTATGGCATTTCAAGTTTTTGCCAAATATTGTGCAGTCAGTCTGAAACCCACACTGAAAAAAAGAGAATAGTGTCAGATTATTTTATTATTGGTTATTTATTTATTAAATCAGAAGAATAGTGAAAAAACTTAATGTGCTGAAATTATAAAACAATAATTCATATTTTAAAACTAATTAATTAATAATACCGTGCGTTCGGAAAGTCGCTGTGCACTGGAATTGTGACTATGGATTTATGAAAATATGTATAAAGAAATGACTAAGCATTTTGGAAAAAAATTTATTCAATACCTTAATTACATTGTTAAACCGTGATTACATTGTTTATAGAAGGTGTTCGAAATGACCTCCATTGGCATCAATACAGCATTGCACTCGTTTCATTTTGTTTGCAAACACCTTTCGCAACTGAAGAACAGTGATTCCTTGAATGTATGCCGTTATTGCGGCTTTAAGTTCGTCAATCGTGTGTGGTCTGTTCCGATACACAGTTTGTTTCGCCGCACCCCATAAAAAGAAATCGGGGGGAGTCAGATCAGGAGATCTTGCAGGCCACAAATTCTTTGAAATTATTCGTTTACCAAACACGTTGCATAACGTTTTATACAGTTGCGAAAGGTGTTTGCAAACAAAATGAAACGAGTGCAATGCTGTATTGATGCCAATGGAGGTCATTTCGAACACCTTCTATAAACAATGTAATCACGGTTTAACAATGTAATTAAGGTATTGAATAAATTTTTTTCCAAAATGCTTAGTCATTTCTTTATACATATTTTCATAAATCCATAGTCACAATTCCAGTGCACAGCGACTTTCCGAACGCACGGTATAATGACTAAATCTTGTATTGTTGTTAAGGCAACAGCCAAAAGGCTGGTTTGAACTGCTAGAGGTTTTACTAAGTAAAAAGGAGGGATGAGGTGGTTTACTATTGCCTTCCTCACTGAGTTGAAAAAGTATGCTTATCAGCATGCCTGACCCTCCCGCAAAGCATCTACTTTCCACCCTGCAAACGGCACCCTCACTTAATTCACTACAGGGTCTGGCTATATAGTGAAATTCATTACTCTCAGGAGATAACTATGACTAGTGTATTTTACACTTCTACCTCTTCTGTTCTTAAATATTTCAGTCATATAAATGGCTGACTATGTGATAAGAAACGGAACTATCTATTGTAGCCCTGGAGCCAACAGATTGAGTGCAATTAATTTAACACTCAACCTGCCCGTTATGGGCATAAATCTTGTATAATAATAATAAAATAATAATGATTAAATAAATAATTAAATCTAGTCTAATAGTTAATATTATTATATACCTATAAAATATAAAGTAAAATTTGTTAATAAAAAGAAGAAAAAACTGGCTTAAGCCTCTGTTTTAATTGAATAAATAAAAAAATAACAAAGAACAGTAGGTAATGAAAGCAATGAGCGGTTCATGACAAGCAGGATCAGTCCCTGAACTTTTTTTTTTAATTGTAATTTTAGGTCTTTTCTGTTATCCCCTCCCCGCTAATTTGTCACAATTCGTGGATATTTCTTAGGTATTCGTACAGTATTTTAAAAAAAAAAAACAGGAAAAATAATTTTTTTAAATCATATATCAATATTTTTCAAGTTAACATTAAAGTTTTTTTTTCTTTTCAAGTTAACCTATTTATTGAAATCTTTAAATTATTTAGTAATATTTGATTTAATTATGTTAAATTAATTTAATGATTAAATTATTTAATGATGACATTTACTCAGTGAGTTTATATTTCATTATTACATACAGTAATAATATTGAGAAAAAACAATGTATTTACCCTACCTATATTTAACCTTAACTTGAAAAATATTGGTGTAGAATTTTTTTAAATATGTTTCCCGTAATTACCGTTAAAAATATTGTAAGGTTGCATACAAAATATTCACAAAATGTGAAAAATTATGATGGGGGAGGGAATAACTGAAAAGACACGTAATTTTAAATTCTTTGTACCTATCTTGATGATGATCAATTCAGTCCTGAAATTTAACTGCAGCTGCTGCAGGCTAGATATGAGAATTTTTTAGGAAACAAAACAATATAAAATTGTTTGAAATTAAGTTACATAAAATTAAGTTGGGTTTTTAGTACAATATAGACCTAAACGTACTTCTTATCTATTCTGAAAATTAACCCCGAAAGTACAGCTACAATTACTCAGTAACTATTTTTTTTATTAATTCTTTATTTACAAATTTTACAACAAGCAAATGTGATGATTAAGATAATAATGTAAATGACATGATAGGCACGAGAGGGGTAGAGCCCCCTTAGGTGCCTCCCCAAGAATTAAATTTGTATATCAAATTAGCAGGTCTCTACTCCAGTGTCTTTTAAGGCATCTAGGGGGATTATCAGGTGAATGGAAGGTGGAAAGTGAATGCACCAGTGGGTTCTTGTGTTCATGTGACTTGTCGTGAAAGCATTTGTATAGGTATTCGATGGAATTTTGTACAAGTGGTGTTTTCAAATCTGTATGTAAGATTTGTAACTCAGTAACTTAACAGAAAAACAGTAGGCCTTTGGGTTACATTTAAAGTTTTGGTTACAAATATTGGATTAGGTATGTTTTAGGTATAATGGATGATAAACTCGAATCTAATTGGATGATAAAGAGTCTAATTGGATAATAAGATCAGAATTGGGAATTTAAAACTTGAATGAAAAGATAAAGGATCAGATAAAGGAATTATCGCCAAAGTTGGAGACAGCATATGGAAAGGATGCCAGATCACAGGATACCTAAGCAGGTGCACTGGTATGCTCCAGAAGGTAAAAGGGATGTCGGTAGACCTAGGAAAATGTGAAGATCGATCATATAGTGTGTGAGGGCGGAACAGGTTGCAGCTTAATCCTTGTTTGGAAGAAGAAGAAGAAGGTTCGAGATAAAAAAGCAAGTTGCAGACAGCAAAAATACCTTCTAGCTGTCAAAGGTTGTTCCAGATTGAACAGATTTTGAATTGAAGGTACTTAAGTAGAGCTGAAAGGCCAAGCACTGAGTGCTAGCATGAATGAGTATAGAAAGTGGGAGATAAAGGGATTATGTTTATCGGATGCTTACAGGAATTATCCCCGTCAAAGCACAGAAGTACAGACCCAAGGGAAATAGAGATGTGGGTAAGCCTTGGAGAATATGGTCAGATTTTCCAATCACTGTGAACCAGTGCAATCACCTTTCCTAATCCATAGTAAATCAAGAAGAAAACGAATCTATATATTTAAAACGCAAAATCGCTTCCAATGTATTTTAAATGGAATTTCTATTAACTCCTAAAAAAAGAGTTCTACCAAACAGATTTTTATAATTGTTACATGGTTTTCAAGAGTATTCCTTCCTGATTTTCCCAAAAGTTCTAACCTTGAAATTCATGCTAATATGAACTTCATTTTACGAAACGAAAAAGAGTAAATTTCGTTTACAACATACCGGTATTACAGCGTAATCTAATGTGGTTCTTTCACATTTACCCCTTCCGTAGCCATATTCCTTAATCATACAGGATATGTGGCATCTCTCTTCTCATCTTACAACGCACTGTCAGTACTAGGTATTGTGTTAACGTTGTTTTAAAATTTTAGTTAACCCTTTCAGTGCTGAACAATATTTAAAAGTTTGATCTAAAGCCATTTAATTTAAACAAGGGTGAACAAAAAGTGTCAGCCCTTATTTCAAAAACTTGCAGGCGAAACCCTGCCATTGCCAACCAAAATTTCAACGTTACAGAAAATAAAATATCCTGTTAAAAATTATTAAGTATTAGACCTATGTTCATAAAACAAGAAATAGTTCTAACACTAAAAATAATTTTTATTAGTTTATTTAAAGTCATATCGACAGCTTGGATATTAGTAGCAACTACTGTGGGTTTCGGTACCTTAACAATAGTTTTAACGTGTTAAAATTTCCAGACCCTAGCCAGGAATCGAACCCAGAACCTTTCGCTTTGCAGGCCAGCACGCTAGTCACTAAGCCACAGAGCCGGTTACAAAATACATTATTCCATTAATTTTTGTTCAGTTTTTTTTGTAAGTGTTCGGTTATCGGGATGTTAGCACTTTATGCATAACTTATGGGCGTCCGGTAAACCGGATGTTATCACTACGTAAAATATATTGAAGTCCTGTTTTCCGGACGTTGGTACTGAAAGGGTTAAAAACCGTTCTTTTCAGGATGAAACTGTTGCATTACTGAACTTTAGTTGTTACTCACCATTATTCTAAGAATGGTTAAATATGTTGTTAACTTAAATCATTTATTTAGTGATAGGGGTTTGAAACCCAAGAACATTGTACAAATTTATTCGCACGGGTCCACTATGTTAATCATTATTTACTTTATAAAATCTTATTCATTTTAATTTTTTCGTTTTCAGTTAAATCTACAATTACATGTTAATTTACATCGGTAAAATATTTGCAAATTACTTACCACAGATTTAACACGTTCATATTTACAAATTCGTTTATGTTTATGTTTGTGATTATGCTTAAGCCTCTTTTTAGGCCTTTGTTTATGTTGATTTTTTTCTGCAGTTACACAAAATAACAACTGTCCTATTAATAAAATAATTAAAATCAAGTAAAGAATTTTCTTTTTCATTTTCATTTTTTAAGCTATGTAGTGAAGAATCCAATCAAACACTTCTACTCTGACTAAAGTTAAAAAATTGTAAACGTTATAAGAAACCAATAATGCATAAAATATGCTATTAAAAATAGGTATCAGATTAAGTCATACCATAAGAATGAAAAGTAATGACTAATTTTTTACTGTTTTTGCAATTAACATCATTGATTTATTATTTATGCAAATGTATACATTTTAATTTACTCATATTTCAAGTTAAACTCATTATAACCTTTTATTACATATGCCTATTTTTCTTTTATAACCTGATCATAATTATTTATTAAATTTTTTTTAAATAGCGTTTAGGTTAGGTTACTTAAAAAAAGAAAGTTTAGGACACGTCATAATAAAAACTGATAAGCCTAAATATTAACACTACAATATTATAACTTAATTCATTACTGTACTTACTCATTTACTAACCTTTTTTTATAAGAGCAACCATTTATTTGCTTCAATAAACATCTAATCTACTACGTTATTTTTACCAAATATACCTCAATTTACCTCAAAATTTTTTCCTCAGTCTCTTGACTAGTTTGATGCAGTTTTCCAAAATGTTCTATCTCGCACAAGTCGTTTCATATCTACATACCCGTAACATCGTACATCTTTTGTAATTTGTTTAAATATGTTAACCTTTGCCTCCTCCTATAATTCACTCCTTCAATATTAACCTCCAGTATTGATAGACCAATAACTGGATATCTTAAGATATGCCCCACTAGCCTATCCCTTCTTCTGGTAAGATGTTTTCATATATTATATTTGTTTTATCCACTCGTCTAACAACTTCTAAATTACTTATTTTGTCCACCCACCTAATTTTTTACATTTCCCTATAACACCACATTTCAAAAGCTTCAATCCTCTTCCTTTCTACAGCTCCTATCACCCACATTTCACTCCCATATTATGCTATACTTCAAACATAGTGTTTTAAGAAATATTTCCTAATCTGTAAAGCAATGTTTATAGTAAGTTGTTTCTCATTTCAAAGGCTAGCTTGAGCAATCCTACTTTAGATATCATTATTTTTGTTGCTTATTGTGCTAAATTGAACAGATTGCAACAAACACATAGTAGGGTTAAAAAATAAATAAAGAAAGGAACTCTTGTGTACTACTGTAAAATGGTTCATTAGTCAAATATTTTTTATCATTTTTTTAACAAATTTATTTTATTATTATTAATCTTAATGCGTGTACATTGCAATTAGAACAATTTACAATAATAAGGCAAACTCATGACTCAATGAAATGAGGAATGATAATATAAATGGCGTGTAAATGAGGTTTGGTCTTGTACAGACTCAGGGCAACCATTCTCGACGAATTATGGTTAATTGAACCCCAACCATCAAAGTACACGAGTAACCAAACAGTTATTTTAATTTACGTAAATTATCACTACAAAAATGTACAATAACAAACTGTAAGTAAATGAAGGTTTTTAAATTTCAGATCCTCTAATTTAGTTTTTTTTAAGTTTTGAATGTGTTTAGTTTCGTAGCAGGTTTTATGCAGTAGGTTGTTTTGTTTTATCCACCATTACCAGCTTTCTGAAGCTGTCCTTAAGAATTTTTTACAAAACTGTTTAATTATTTAAAATGAATACTACAAATAATTTGAAATGGATAAATTTTAAATAATTGAATAGTTTTATAAAAGTGATGTAAGAGACTATAGTATTTAAAAAAATAATAATAGTCCTTTTGAAGGACATGTGACATTTTTTAGAATAAGAGAAATAGCTGTCCATAATCTGGAAGTAAGTGTGAAAGATACAATAGCCATAAAGTTATTGGATGATTAATGCTTCTTATCTCAGAAAATTGACCTTATTTTAAAAAAAAAACACTGATCTTCAGTTATTGAGAGGTATAGCCTGATTTTTGTAAGGAGAGCGCTGGGCAAAACGTGCGTCTGCATTAGTGTAGTCTTGTATGTACTGCAATAGTGCAGCGTATGTAATCATCAATGGAACAGCATGCCCACAAAATACAATGGATGTTGTCAATTTTCAACAACACTCTGAACATATAACTGTAGGTCGGAGGGGTATGCAGGGTCCAAGTCAAGTATGGGCATGCGTAGCCCAGTGCTCACAGCAATGGCCTTGGCCTTTATCATAAATTTGTAGTATTGGTATGAGCCTTTGATTATCAAGTACATTAGTTCTTCATCTTTAGAAACATATTAATTTTTATTGAACAAGATTACCTTATTCAAACAGTCAAATTTCTCATTTTTTGTTGCAGGATACTATTCATTTCGCCAGTCAGAACCTCAAACCCAACCTCAAACTCAAGTTCTATCACCATCAGATGTAGAAAAGTATAATGAGTACCAACGACAAATTCAACAATGGCAAATTGCTGTAGTAGTACCTCCTGGTGGAAGTACTTCCGCTGGTTATCCTCCATCAGGTACTGGTGTTCCTGTGCAAGGAGGTCAAAGTCCACCACCAGCACCCCCAGGACAAGTATGGATTCAAGTTCCAGCTGGAGGAACATATTATCCAAGTGCTCCAAGTGGTCCAAGTGCTCCTCCATCAAGCAGCGGCGGTTACCCAGGTTCACAACCAGAACCTGCTTATCCAAATCCACCACCCGATGTTTCATATCCAACAAATCCTGTAATTCCCCCACCAGATAATAGTTATCCTCCACCAGATAATAGTTATCCTCCACCAGATAACAATCTTCCTCAAACATCCCCACCAGTTTCTGGCCCAATTTCGGTACAACCTTATCCAGAACCACCGAGCAGTGGATTGCCTCCTTCACCTCCAAATGAATTACCAGCTTCTGGTTCCTCAACTTCTGATTCAGCACTTAAAAAGTACTGTAAAGCTCCAAGAGGACAATTTCCAGGAACAGCATGTAATAAATTTGTTAATTGTTGGGATGATGTAGTCGTTGAACAGGAATGTCCAGCTAGCCTCTATTTCAACCCCGGAGGATTCTGCGATTATCCTTATAATGTTGACTGCAAAGATGGAGATTCTCCAAAAGGTAATCACAAAACTTAAATCTATTTTTAACACACCGTTTGTATTACAGTAGAAACCCAATGAATCAGTCACTTCATATAATGAACAATTAAGTTGAAAAGGGTTGAAATTTTTCTTTCAGTGTCATTTAAGCATGAATACATAACATGAGGATTGTAAGAAAGAAAAGCGTTCTAAAAACTAATGAAATATTGACTTCTATTTTAAATGTGAGAAAATATATTACTTCATTAAATTTCAAAAAGATTAAGATAGATATTTTTGTATTATTTAACATCATCTATTTGTACCTTCTTGTTGTTTAGGTCATCAGCCAAAAGGCTGGTTTGAACCTCTAGAGGCTTTACTAAATAAAACTAGTAGTGAAGTGGTTTACCATTACCTTACACTCACATAGAGTGTTTAAATGTGTTAGTGTTTTGTTACTGCCATTTATAAGTTGCAGTAGTACTAGGAACTGCAATGGTTTTTACCTTTCTCAGGTTGTTTCTACGATTTTCAGTTTAACCGACTTTCAGGTTATCTGACCTATACCCAGCCCTGTCATGGTCAGTTGAGAGAAAGACCATCTGTGGATGTAACGGATTCCTTGCTGATTGATAATTGATAAAATTCAGTTGAATCTCATCAGTGTTCATCAAAACTGTTTCAGTACTCCTGAAACCCATCAACTTTGTCTTCTCTAAAGAAATCAGGAGTTTACATTGTTCAGCAAGTTAATTGAATGTATTCAATTATTTCTGTAAACCATCTTCAAACTCCATAAATTACAAAATCCTTGTACCTATATAATTGTACTGTATAATTTAATGTAATAATATATGTTATATGTATACTATGTGTTTAACAGAACCCTCACCAGGAGTTCCTTCAGGTGGAATTGATGCACCACAAGGTCCAGGTTCTCCACCCTCTGGATTGCCACCACCCATAGAAAGTTATCCTCCACCAGGAAGTTACCCACCTCCACCACCACCAGGAAGTTACCCACCTTCTCCACCACCAGGAAGTTACCCACCTTCACCACCGCAAGGAAGTGTGCCACCATCACCACCACAAGGAATTCCTCCACCATCACAACCATCACCTCCTTCAACCTCACCTGAAGTTGATGTTGGAGCCTCCGGAACTTGTCCATCATCTTATGGTACTTACAGAAGTAAAACTAATTGCGGACAATTCTATGTTTGTGTTGGTGGTAAACCATATGAGTTTATCTGCCCAGCTGGACTTAATTTCCATGAGGTAAGAAATCTATAGGTACAAGAAATTTTTGTCTTATCAGGCTGCCCATTGACCCGTAATTACATCATTTTTCACTGTATCTCTTCTTGTTTTTTCTAGAAAATTTCTCTTAAATTTCATGTCACTGTCTTTATGTCAATATCTTTTACGTAAAGTGCCAACGTTCGGATAACTGAACGTTTACAAAAAAATTTTTTTTTAAACAAAAATTAATGGAATAATGTAATTTGAGACCGCCTCCGTGGCGTAGTGAGTAGCTACCTAGCCGACAAAGCGAAAGGTCTCTGGTTCAATTCCCAGCTGGGTCTGCAAAAATTTAACACATGTAAACCACCATTTTAGTACCAAAACCAACAGTTTCGCTAATGACCAAGCTGTTGATGTAACTTTAAATAAACTAAAAAAAATATGTATTTTGAATATTTTTAGTGTTATCAGAACAATTTATTTATAACCACAATAAAAATTAATTTTTAATGGGAAATTTTATTTTTCTGTACCGTTGAAATTTTGCTTGCTGATGGCAAGCTTAAGCCTGCAAGTTGTCAAAATAAGGGCTGGCACTTTTTGTACATTCTTATACAAATGATGTGGCACTTTATACATAAACTTTAACTTTTAAACATTGTTTGGACACTGAGAGAGTTAAAAATGTTACATTAAATTCTCTACCTACTACTGATCCTAGTGACAAAAATTTGAATCGAGAAACATCTGTGCAGGTCAGAACATTGTAGCACAAATATTAAAATTTTGTTTTGGCACTTACGTTTTGGAGATATATGATTTAATTAGTAAATTGAATTGTGAAAATGAGATAATACACTCTTAAAAATTTATTTGTAGTCAATTACTTTTAGTATGTTTGGCTGTCTTGGTCAAGGTTTTCACACAGTTTCCCTTGGCCACTCCAAGTGAATATCTGGTCAGTCTGCTTTTTGCATTCTTTGCAGTACCTTTACATTTCCTATCCCAAATATTTTTCACTAGCCGTGTAAAATGTATTTTATTATTAAATAATATGACAATAGAGTTTATTCGTTAATTTATTTATATTTATTTATTCTTCTAACAGGATCTTAAGGTATGCGACTACCCATACAGAGTTGAATGTAACGGAGTTCCAACAAATCCTATACCACCAGAAACAGAAGGAGAAGAAGGGTCAGAAGGAGGTGCAAGTCCTGCTCAACCGGTGGAGTCTACACCTCCACCAGCGGTTGCTGGACCTCCGCCATCTCCTGTCAGTGAAAATCCTTCATATTATGGACTGAGGAATTTTTACAATTGTATGTATTAATTTAATTATAACTATATTATTTTTACCTTATGTCTAACTTTTCACTTTACATAACGGGTGTTTTATTAAGGACGCAACCCTGATTATAAGAAGATAAAAGTAATATAATGTTTGCATTGCAATTTGCTATTCATTTGTAAAATAATAATTTAGATTAATTCATAATTTGTAAAGTACGGAAAATAAAAATATGCCATAGATTGTGACTTTTAACATAGGGTTGTTGTTGTTGTTTAGGTCATCAGCCAAATGGCTGGTTTGAGCCTGTAGAGGTTTTACTAAGTAAAACGAGGAGTGAGGTGGTTTACCATTGCCTTCCTCAGCAACATAGGGTTGCGTTCTTAATAAAACACCCGGTTCTTCCTTGGAAAAAACCATTGCTGACACAATATAACAAAACGACTGCTGTCACCACACTAATGCTTGACTGGAACATTTTAACTGTCCTAGGTAGTTGGCATTAAGTACACTGTTGCCAACATACTGATTGGGGGGACAGAAAATTTACCGATGTATTACTTCTATCTTCTTATAATCAGCGTTGTGTCCTTAATAAAACACCCGTTACAATGTTACTTCGTATTTGATCTCATATTTTTTAAATATTTTTCTTTTATATCACTGCAAGTTTATTAATAAATAATCCTACAGCATACAGTACACATTTATTTCTATAATAGTAAATAAATAAATAATCAGACTGCCTATGTGGCATAGTGACTAGCACACTAGCCTACTAAGCAGAAGGTCCTGGATTCAATTCTCAGCTACAGTCTGGAAATTTTAACACATTAAAACCCACCATTACAGTACCAAAATCCACTGTAGTCGCTTATGACCAAGCTATTAAAACGACTTCAAATAAACTTAAATAAATAAATAATAATTTAAATTTGATTTATGTGTTTAGTTTACTTCAAAACGGTTTTTTTTATTTAATCAATCCATAAATTCTGTCCTGTATAATTTATTGGTCAATTCATCTAATTCAAAATTTTTTACAATTAAATTTATGCATTTTTTTATCATTTCATACTGATTTACATTTAATGTATCTTTATTACTATCTTGACTTATATTTAATATTAAATTATTGCTTGAAATTTGAAGCACACATTTATGATATGTTGTTTAGGTCATCAGTCAAAAGGTTGGTTTGAACCTGTAGAGGTTTTACTAAGTAAAACGAGGAGTGAGGTGGATTACAATTGCCTTTCTCACTGAGTGAAAAAGTATGCTTATCAGCATGCCACGCCCTCTGAAAAGCACATATTTTCCACTCTGCAAATGACACCTTCACTTTATTCACCACAGGGTCTGTCTGTATAATGAAATTCATTACTTTCAGAGGAGATAACTCTGTTTAGTGTCTTTTACACCTCTGCCTCTTCTGTTCTTAAATGATTCAGTCATTTAATTGGCTGACCATGTGAAACAATTTGACACTCCATCTGTCTGTTATGGGCATATTTATGATATATTTTATATTTAAATTTTATTGTAGTCTGTGCAAAAACCGCATTTCTTGTTTAAGCACTACTAAAGAACCCAACAATGCCTTTGCTCTCTTAAGGATATGAAATTTTAAACCAAATTGTTTAAAAAATTAATAAAATATTCCAATTTTGACATCCTAAACATGTTTCTTTTAATAAACAAAACTAAGCCAGATTTTTTTTTTTAATTACTGAACACACCTCTCAAAGACATAAATCTGTGATTTTGGAAAGCTTGTAATTCAAACAAAAATGTTAAACTGATTTTTTTCCATTTTTCCAAGTTAGACTTCCTTGAAGTGCAGTAATTACATAAATACAGACCGTCAATAATTAGATAAGAATGTACAATGGATGACAATGAGCTATTATTTCAAAAACACCAACCATTATGAATGTAAAATTCTTATATATTATCTTGTTCCACACTCATAACTTTTTTATAAGGTTTATGTTCATAATATCAGAACATTACAAACTAAATAAAAAAAATCCCTTTCATGAGACGCGTAGTCTTATGGCTGGTGGTATTTTTAAAAAGCCTTTCCTTTGACTTATGGCAAATACCTTTAGTGATTTCTGTATTGACCCTTAAAGAGGAATCAAAAGACACTATTTTTGTTTCCATATTCTGACTTTGATTTCTTGACTTCCAGTTTTGGGCCACTTTCGGTCAAAACCAGAACTTCAAATTCAATCCTGGCCCACTAACTTTTAGTGTAGATTACAAATATGAAAACTATTTATCTCTTGTAGTTTGACTAATTTCTTGACTTCCGGTTTTGGACCACTTCTGATCGAAACCGGAACTTCAAACCCAATTTAGGCCCATTAACTTTTTGTGTAGATTACAAATCCGAAAAACTTTTGTTTCAATCTTTTGTAGTTTCTGACTGTTTCTTGACTTCCGGTTTTGGACCACTTCTGATCAAAACCGGAATTTCAAACCCAACTGATGCCCATTAACTTTTTGTGTAGATAACTAATCCAAAAACCATTTGTTGCTATCTCTTGTAGTTTCTGACATCTGAGTGTGACGGACGGACAATTTTGTTAATTCCCATTAATCAACTGATCATTATTTTCTGTTTCAGATAACACTGGATTAAACAGTTTGAATATGGGAAGATACCACTGTATGGGAAGAAATAATTTTGTTTATCGATTAAGTCCAACTTGCAGTTCAGTTGCTGTTTGTCAAAATGGATACCCGCAAGTAATTAACTGTGGTCAAGGACAAGGTTATGATACTTATTCAAGAAGATGTCTTTCAGTTTACCAAGCCAGATGGTAAATTTTTTCATTACATTTTAGGAATGTTATGTTAAATATTTTTTAAACAATAGAAATTTTTATAATAAGAATTTATAGTGAGAGTTTAGTAAGAGATTGTAGATAATTTATAATTATAATAAGACTAGAGTCAATGCTCGATTTAACGGACTAATTGGGGGATAGTGATGTCCGTTGTAGTGAAAGTCCGTTAAATTGAAAGTCATTCAGTTATAACCCAATCGGTCACATCCATTTCTATATTGTGTTAATAATAAACATTGAATTTGCTTATATAACCTTATTCTTATAACTTTAAAAAAAGGTGTACAGCAGTAAACAGGTAGTTGTGTTTAATAAACAATATTTCTGTAGCACATGCTTTAAATATATATACGAGTACATCAACTAAATGCTGAATAATTTCTGCTTGTGAACTGGTAAGCTGGCAGTCAGTTGATCACAAGAACCATGAATCATCAATGATGTGAATGATCAACGTCATTGGCTGAAAAGTTTTTTTCAATCTGGGGAACTTATTCTCAATCTGGGGAAACGTAGAGGAGGAGATGGAAATGGCACCAAATCAGTGGAAAGAATAGATTGTCCAGGAATTTATAAACAATGGAGTTAAACTTTGTTTTATTATTGTATGCGACTGATATTGACAATTTGTTTTTTCTTCTTTTTCTTTTTCTGCCTTTCAAGGATTAGGCATCTCTGCCTGTTCCGAACCTCTCAAATCTGCCCATCTCTTTCTCAAGCGTCCTCGTTCTCTCCTACCCTCCGGCTTATAGCCCAGTGTCTGCTTAGGTATCCTATCCTCCCGCATTCTGTTTACATGCTCTAACCACTGCATTCTGTTCTGGGATACCTTGTTGTTTGTAGAGAAGATGTTGAGTTCTTTCCTTATCTCAGTATTCCTGTAATGATCTTCTCTACTACACTCGAACATATGTCGAAAAAATTTCATTTCAGATGCTTGCAATCTACTCTCTTCTTGCTTTGATAGCACCCAAGTTTCACTGCCAAAGAGTAGGGTCGGCATTGCTAATGTTTTATAAAATCTCACCCTTGTGTTTTTGCTGGTGCTATTTTTTAAAGTGCGGTGGATAACCGATAATCCCGGTCCATCATCAGAGGCATCATGAGGTTTGCCAGTAGTTAAGAAAATCCTCTGGCCGCGTTACGAGCGCTGCACAGATTAAGCTCTTTAGTGGGATTGCCACATCACTGCATATGACCCTGCAGGACAGTTCCTTCGAGATGCCGCTCTACTCTTCCCCTCCACTGTTAGAAAAGTCTTCCATGTCTGCCTTTGGAGCCGTTGACCATCTTCACTGGTTTTTGTCCACCCTGAGTATTTTATTTCCTCAGCACTCTCCAACAGAGTTGACGAGAGTCCCAATCGCCAGGGGCGGCTCCCAATAGCAGACCCAGCAACAGCCATGGGATTTGTTTTTTCTATGATGTTTCTTTCAATACTTTTTAAGAGATGAAATGTTTGATGCTGACTTATCCTAAATTTTTTTCGAGTTTTGAATGGATTAAAATTTTAAATAAATGAATTATTTACCATTATTATTACATTTTTTTATATGATATCTGTTTTGTTTTTGTTTCAGTTAATTCTACACAATTTCTTATTACTTGAGTGCCATACTTGAAGACAATGCTCAACAGGAAACATAAGACCCACAAGTGTAACCATTTTGGGACGACTCAAATTTTAAAATTTTCAATATTACTGTAATAGTTAACTATTCATTTAAATTTATTATTATTATTTACAATTACATGTAGTCAAAAATCCTATTTTTGGTAAATTCAGTGCAAAATTTTAATATGATAACTTAATGAATCAGTAGTACATAATTTACTTCAGTACATCTAGTCAAATTAGATTTACTTACAAAAAAATTTCACAATTTTTAAAAAGGTGATGGGAAATGAGTCAATATGGTTTTCATTTAAAGGTGGAGGTTTAAAAAATGAATAAAGCCGGGTCAGTTTTCATTCCATTGGGCTTTTAGTTTATAAAATTCAAATAATTTCTTTGAGATGTTTCTATTTCATTCTTTTTCTTTAATCTTATATCTATATTTCTGCTTTTAAATGCTAATAGATTTCTCTTGGTTTGTTTTTACATTTTTTTCAACTTTCTCTTAATTTTATACTTTTACACAATAAAGATTTGTAAAGATAACTTTTGTTGTTGTTTTATTAACTGTAAAATTACATACTCCTTTTTTGCTTGTACAGTGCACTCATTTTTCAGTTGAAAAAATCATGCCTACACAATACTGGATGTTCTTGCCATAAAAGATTTTCAGGATAATAAAGAGCAGACCCATCATGCCAACCAGTAACCTGGAGGACCACTAATTTTTAATTAGGGTTTTCTTTCCTTAGTCTTAAAAGAACTAACTCCTTTACAGTGAATTAGCAGCTGGTATGACACATCCAATTTTGTGGAGTAATTGCATATCTTGGGGCACTAAGAATAGAATCTTTTGTTTGTAAAATAGAATCAAAGTTTGTCCAGTTATACAGCACAGAGGTTTTGATTTTCTAACCACAATTTTAAAGCAGAATAATAGCTATGGAAATTAGTTTCTGGAGAAGTTGTCAGTTCTTATTATGTATGAATTCATTAATTCATACACAATACTGGATGTTCTTGGCATAAAAGATTTTCTGGATAATAAAGAACAGACCCATCATGCCAACCAGTAACCTGGATGACAGCTAATTTTTAATTAGGGTTTTCTTTCCTTAGTCTTTAAAGAACTAACTCCCATACTGTGAATTAGCAGCTGGTACGACACATCTTATTTTGTGGAGTAATTGCATATCTTGAGGCACTAAGAATAGAATCTTTTGTTTGTAAAATAGAATCCAAGTTTGTCCAGTTATATGGCACAGAGGTTTTGATTTTCTAACCACAATTTTAAAGCAGAATAATAGCTATGGAAATTGGTTTCTGGAGAAGTTGTCAATTGATTATGTTGAATCAAGAAAAAAAATGAACAGAAAACTTTCATCAATTGATGAAATTGAAGTAAGAAAACTCATCGGGTATATAGTCATCGGCTGTATAGTCATATGCAAAGAATGGAGAACAGGTTGCCATAAAGATTTGACAGAAGATTTTTTAAGGGCTCCAGCTATAGTATTTTCAATCTCCATATTGATGCATTACATGTAATGCATCATAGTACACCTGCCTAAGTAGATTGAAAATACTTTAGTCAAGGAAACAATGATGACACAAAATGGAGTTGAAATTTGGTGTTATGAGAGCTATGGAGGAGGGGTCTAAGGGATGAAGATATGTTCCATCCAATAAGTATCTGTACTGATTTGTTCTTGCCGAGAGGAAGGGAATGAAGACAAGATTGGTGGAGGGGATGTCAGACCAGTTGAAAGACACAATTTGGCTCCCTCTAAACCTCTGGAGTGTGCAGACCATAAAAAAGTGTACCCTTGATGTCATCACTCATGAGCAATCATGATACAGCAAAACCTTGAGCTATTGCTGTTTAGCATTTAACTGAACTAGCTTTCGGGGCCACAATAGAACTAGGTAGTGTTCTTGAACGGGAAAAAAAATTTAAAAAGGGCCAAGAACAGTTGCAAGACAACTTAATATTAGCTCAGGAGTTAAATATTACACAAATTACTCACGTGTTGAGGGTAAAAACCACCACAACTAACTTGGGGATAATGTCCAACTGGAGATCACTGATACCTGGATTCTCCTTCTTGACAGTGCACCCAGTCACACATGCCTCATAATAACCGAACTGCTGGCGAAAAACAGCTTGGCAATGCTGCTCTTGACCTCCTACAGCCCAGATATTGCTCCCTGCAACTTCTTTTTCTTTGTGGAACCCAAAAAAAACCTGAGAGGACATCATTTTGGGACAGACAAGAAGCTACTCAAGCCCCTTGAAGGGAATACAAGGACTTCCAGGTCACATACAACTAGAAAAATTGCTGGCAGCAGAGTATCAATGCCCAAGGAGAGTACTTCTAAGAATTTAAAATTGCTGCACCAATAACTACAATAATTTTTTTGTAGCCTTAACCTGACTAGAATGGAGATTTTAACGATCACGCGGACTGTCATTTTATGCCTAATAAAAACTTTTATTTCATTTAGTTTAATTTCTAAAAATTTCAAAAAATTACCATTTATTCATAAAGAATTTGTTATTAGAACAACGTTGGAACCAAATTTTTCCATTTTCATTTACGACCAGAAAAAAAATTGAAAATTTAAGGAAAAATATTTCCTTTTAGTAATATCAATTTACGTACGAAAAAGTGACACTAAAAAATACAAAAACATATGTTTAGCTATATACATAAATAAAGCAATTCATTGTAAAAATAACATTTAGATATTGCAAATTGATAGACACATTCAAAAGATATCACACTTTTCGTTCAACAAAGTACCGTGCTGGATGAAAAAATGGGCAAAAATTTGCCTCAAAATAATATGGTGTCTTTCCAATTTTTATTTACTCCTCTTCTATTAAAGTTCAATCTCTTTTCCGCATGTTGTTTTGTGTATTATCCTTTTCTAAACAGGATAGCATAAATCAAAATATGTTATTGTTTATTTTGACGCTAATTGTAAGATTTAACCGAGGGATAGGAGAGATGGGTAGTGTTAAACTTCTTTGTTCGATTTTAGGATCATAAAATTTGTCGCTGGTACTTCTAATTAACTGATTTCGATTGTTACATTTAAAGCTAACTAATGATGTCATTCCCAAACAAATACCTTTTTTTGTTGCAAAGTTATGGATAAAAACATTCAAATTTAGAACTGGCTCATCAAAAAAAAATTTCTTTATTTCGCGTAACACCATGTCGTCAATTTTCATTGTACAAATATGCAAGATACATTAAATGAAAGAAGAAAAAAGTCTATCTGATAAAACTAAATCCGTTAGAAAATAATGAACAGTTGCGAAGATAATTGAGTTTAAAGAAAGGTGATGACAAAATTTGTCATCACCTTTCTCTCTCTCTTGTCATCACCAATATCACTCATTTAATGAGTGATATTGGGCCTACCGGTTAGTAAGGGTTAATACAGAAACTTTTGGACAGACCCCATATAATAACAAATCTTACTTGTGTACCATTAAACTTACCTTATAATTAAAGAAAACAAGGTAACAATGATAAGATCATGAAAAACCACAAGACTAAAGAAAAATCACATTATTTATTAATTTACTATATACAATATTTTAGCAAGCCAAGAAATGAAACTGTACAATTGTGTAGTATATATTGTACTAATAAATATTTACAATTATTTTATAATTTTTATTTATATATTATATATATTTATACCGTATAATAATATAATTAATATTATTATAATATAAGAAACTAAAAATAATATATACAACTAACAAAATAAAATGACACAAACAGAATAATAAACTAATAATAAATCGGCTAAATATAATAATTATTATTATAATAATACATAATTTTTATGAGCATTGACATAATTATACTTTTATTTTTGTTCATAGTCCACAACTTCACACGCACACACACGCACACATACAATTATATAATTGATACATATACATAATAAATAAATAAATTCATTTAAATTAAAACGAAAGCTATTAACAACGCTTTCAGTACATTTATTATTAACTATTCAGTTAATGAGACTAGGTGGACTCCAAACCAAGATACACACAATATAATTGTCTTTATTATGCCTCATTACTACAAAAAGTATGTAATTTGATTTATACATTAATTATTCTATACTTTGAAGAAAATTTATGGTGGAAATTTTTAAAATTGTCAACTTCCTATGGCCACCCATCCGTTCGTCACAGCCAGATGTCAGAAACTACAAGAGATAGTAACAACTGGTTTTCAGATTCGTAATCTACACAAAAAGTTAATGATTCTGGATTGGGTTTGAAGTTCTGGTTTCAACTGAAAAGGGCCCAAAACCGAAAGTCAAGAAATCAAAGCTGAAATTTGGAAACAAAAAAAAAATCATTCGATTCCTCTTAACCCTTTATAGGTTAGTGTGGTAATATTAGACCACCGTACAAAGTACCTGAATGAAAATTTTTTTTGTAATCGCCAATGCGTGTACGTTGCAATCTGTTCAATTCAGAACAATAAGCAACCCCAAGACCCAATGAGATGAGTATGATGTGCATGATGTGTAAATGAGGTGTAGTCTTGTACAGACTCAGGTCGACCATTCCTGAGAAGAGTATGGTTAATTGAACCCCAACCATCAAAGTACACCGGTAACCACTGCCTAGCATTCAAATCCGTATAAAAGTAACTACCTTTACTAGGATTTGAACCAAGAACCTTCGTCTCCGAAAATCAGCTGTTAAACAGCTAATTTTGGCGACGACTTTACCTCTAGACTAACCCGGTGGATAGTACCTAAATGGGCAAATTTTTTTTAATTTTGTTTTCAACTTATGATATTTATGTTACTTAATTATGCACTTTGATACATTTAAAAACAATTTTGAATATGTTTTGTGTTGGAAAAAGGTGTCCTTTTATTTAGCCACCAAGCGTCTCAGCCACCATAGTGTCCTTGTATAAGGGCACTTTTCAAGTAGAGTGCAGCACCAGCCACACAAACATTTTAATTTTGATAAGTGCGCATAAAAAGGAACTCCCAAGCATTTACGAATATACCCCGGCATTTCTCATTGTATAATGTTCAAAGATTTTTATGAAAATTAATTCGCCCTATACAGGGTTCAATAATAAATCCAGAAATCATCGGGTTTGAAGATCCAGTTTTGACCAGAAATGGCCTAAAACTGGAGGTCACAAATCAAAGTCTGAATTTGGAAGTAAAAATAGTGTTCTTTGATTCCTCTTAAAAAGTAGATACAGAAGAAATAACTAATGTTATTTTTCTTTTCCAAACCAGTGCTCAATTGGATGTTTCAATTTTCTTTATAATTTTTAAATTACACTCTACAAATGTTTTAACTATTCAATCCTGTTCACACTGGTAATCTAATTTTAGATGATGCCAAATGGATTGTAGTTGGAGCGATAAAATGTGCTTCCGCAATGTCAGTATAAGTCGGAAACCGGTAAATATTGTTCTTTTCTTGTAGGGAATTCTTTAACGCATCTAATAGTGTTTACAGAAATAGAATATCATAACAGGGAAGATTTTTATTCCCTCTATAGTGTGTAGGTAGCATTGATGGTTTGGGAATTATGTTTTGAATGGAAATCCACGTAGCTCGGGTGTAAGTCAATGTTACATGCATGTTCTTTAGTTTGTGTTGAAACTATGATGGTTCTGTTAAGGTGTTTGCCCTTGAAAAGGGAAGACAAGTTCATTTTACTTTTCAGGAGGGGGTTTACCATCACAAAGGCAAAAAATTTGATACTTTGCCGGGTTGCAAAGAACGTGTAACGGCTTCCTTCTAACTGCACCTACAGAATTTTTCAAAACATGTGGTTGTAGGAAAAAGAATTTTCTACATTGCTTTGCTTACAGCAGTAACCTAAATGTAATAGTGGCTCTGTGACAACACCGTAAAGAATTAAAATACCATCCGTTCATGCTCCCTGTGATGTGAAAATGGACTCATGTTGAACATTTTGTAACTTCGTCAAATATTTACAGAAATTTAAATAAAAAATACCATTTATTCCAGTAAACTCTTGTCTACAAAACATGTTTTATAATTTTTTTTGCTAAACTGAAATTTAAGCCCGTTATAGTATAAAATATAAAGTAAACACAAAAATTTTCGCGGTTGAAAATTTCGCTCGCCTAAACGCAAAGAATTATCAAGCGATTTTGTTGTAATTATATTCAAAAGGCAAGTACATATTATATGAATCAACTGTAATAATTTCAGAATTTTTCATCAGTAGTGAGGTTAGATAAAACAGTTGTTTTGAGAGCGCGTTTTGAATTTTGTAATTCTTCTGTTTAACGAGTAACAGTCCGTTTCCAAAGGGTTAAGTCAATCAGATAATAATTTACTGTACTTTCTTGTTTTCCAAACCGGTGTTCAATTGGATATTTAAATTTTCTTTATAATTTTTAAATTACACTCAACCATTGTTTTAACTATTTAATTTTTTACAATAAATTCTAGTAGTACTAAGGCTCAAACCAAAATGAAAATGATTTGAATTTATTACGAATTATATTAATGCTACACATATTTACTTACTTTTAACTTTCATACAGAAACATTTAAAATTATAACTAAAGCCACCTGGACAGAGAGTATGATAAAGATTACATGAACTTTTTAACATCATAGCAACAAGAACAAAGAAAAATTAATTTATAAAACAGTAAATATAAGAATAGAAATTTAAGTATCAATATAAATCAAATTACATTAAGGCCTAAAATATTTTAAGTTAGGTACCCACTCATGATTTTCTGTTCAGGAAAAATAAATGTGTATTATATAATGAAATTGCGTCAACTCAAAACTCTGATAAGGAACTACAAAGGTTTGTAGGATTTCCATCACACATCACAATCATTTATTTAGTTTATTTTCTTACAATTCAAAAGAGTTTGCATTGCATCTGATTGATATTGTAACTGAAGAATTTTGATGAATACTAATATGGATCATCTTTCCAAACTTACAGTAGCTAAGAGACTTTGAAAAAGGAATACAAGACATATCTTGAATATTTTGTTTGGTTTTGGTAATATGTTCTAAAACAGACTTAACCATTTAAGTGCCCAAACAATTTTGAAAAGTTTGACCCACATTGTCATATAATTTAAACAAGGATCTACAAAAAAAAATCCAGTTCTTATTTCAACAACTTGCAGGCATAAGCCTACCATTGTCAACCTAAATTTCAACATAACAGAAAATAAAATTTCCGATTAACAATAAATTCTTGTGTTCATAAAAAGAATAAATCATTTTGAGAATACTAAAAGATTCAAAAAACAGATTTTTCCATTAATTTTTGTTTAAAAAAAGTGATTTTTGTAAATGCCTGGTTTTCCCAGGCATTAACACTTTATGTGTAACTTACAAACATCTGGTAAACCAGATGTTGGCAATTTACGTAAAAGATATCAACTTCTTATTTTCCGGACGTTGGTAATGAAAGGGTTAAACCAATTTTTTTTATCTTTTTAAATTTTTTTTCATTCATATACCGAATGATGCTTTATTATTCTTTCTTGGTATTATTGTGCCTATTTCTTTTTTAAAACTTTTATTTCAGCTACAGCACATTGGGAGTGTCATGAGATGTTCAACAGGCATTCATAGTGATCCTATTAATTACAATAAAGGTCAGTAAATGCCAAGAATGCTTAAAAAAAAATTTTAAATGTCCATTTGGACATCGTAACGTAATTTTGAAAATTACAAAACATTTATATCTATCCAATAAATCGGAAAATAGACAAGAAAAATCGTTCACATAACTATTATGCCAATTGGCAAAACTATTTTTTTTTCACTACAATGGCATGCCAACATGGCAGTACAACCATGATTCTTGATTTCTTGATTCATGATCAATGTGTAAAACAAAAACAACCAAATCCGAAACTAAGAAATTTACAGCTGAATTTTTCAAAAATCTTGAATTCCTCAGGTCTTGTAAAAAGCTCAGATATGATAGTAAATAATTTGAAATATTATTTAATTACAATTTACAGTTATATTATATCAAAATTCATGTAACTTACACAATTTTGAATTCTACAAGTATATACTTTCATTTAAACATTCAATTTTTTTAAAATCTTCTATTACCAGTAAATCACAAACGGTAGCTAAACTTAAATTTTACAGAAATGTTTTAATAATATTATAAAGTACATAAATTTTTACATTATATAAATTCTTACAGCATACCAATAATAATAATAATAAAATGAAGCCTATTGCTTTTTAAACTAAATTTTACAATAATACTTATAAAAACAAATTTTCTCAATTACATTCTGAAAACTAAAATATATTTTCTTTAAATCTATTTATTGTACATAATACGTAGATCTAATATCATCAATTCTGTCATTATTTTTATTTGAAAAAAAACCATTAATTACAATATTTTACGGACACTATTGTTAATATTATTCTGTACATTGAATACATAATATAAATATTGAATTTTTTCTACAGATACTATTCATTGAATATAAAATTGTATTTTTACTGTTTTTTAAGGCAAAAAAGAAATGTATTGATATTTAAGGCACATCTCCTTAAATTGTTCCTAAACTGTTTTTCTAATGTAATGCACAAAATGAAATGGATAAAAAAATAAACAGTTTGAATATCTTATTGTAATTTGTCTAATTTTGTATTTACACTATTTTTTTTTTTTATAATTTAGATATTTTGGGTTGTATTTTAATGTAAAAAAAAATACATTAACAATACTTTGAAGGTTTTATTTGGGATAGCAATATCTTGCCATTGTAATGACATGGTACACAATTCAAATTAAATACTTTGTAGTCACCAGCTCTGTATCTTGGCAGGATGAAGGGATGAGAAATGTTTGATTCCCGATATCATCCAGTGGAGTGTCAATTTATTGTGTGTCAATATGGATACAAAAATATTGACCATAAATCCCACAAAAATTAAATTTCTATTTAAACTAAAACTAAAGTAGCCTGCTTATGACTACTACACTTTAATACTTGAATAACGATCGAATACTAGAAACAATCACGGAACTAACATCAAAGTCCAAATAAAATTCATGATATACAGTGGACCCTCACTTTACGATGCACTCACATAACGATGTTTCACTTTACGATGTATCATCAAATTAGTCATCGGATTCCAAAAGTCGCACGTGCACCTGACCCGCCAATCGTCAACCCCTACAGTAAGAAGATCTGATCGAATGTACTCCCTCCCTCTTGTCAAGATACCCTCGACCTGTTACCCTCACCCTCCCATCATCAGCTCAAGGTTGTTTCTGTTTTTCAGTTTTGTCACAGCACCCATACTATTTAGTGGTGTTACACGTATCGCCTTGGTTATCGGTTTAGCACATGTCTATTAAAGAAAAGCAAGAAATTTATTAAAAAACATGATGAAGGGGCTATTATAATGAATTGGTTCACCAGTATGGTTATTCCCAGTCTACAATTTGTAAGAACAATGTCTGAACCATACAGCAAAGTGTTTTAACAAGAAAATTGAGTTTTGTTCATAGTGAAGCTCAGTAAATAACTTTTGGAGTCATTGAAAAATAATAAAACAAATCAAAATTAAAGCATTAAAATTTTGATAACTTAACCAGATGGATTAAAAATTATGCATATAACGATATACAAGTTTACTACTAGGTTAAAACAGGTTGCATATTTTTTGATTAGACATTTAAATACAAATTCTCTAAATTGCATTCTTTTCAGACAAACAGAGCTGGCGGCAGTACAATACACAATTATTCTGTGGGAGAATTTTACTATTTGGATAAGAAAAAACAAAGTAAAATTTCAATTGAGGCACCTTAAATTAGCCTAAAATTATTACTATTATTACAACTATTACTACTCAATACATCCATACCTACGACTCGAATAAAATGAAATAAATATAAATTTAATATTCAGTCTGTATTTAACTGTATTACCTTATTTACATACCTAGTAATATACAAAATGAATTGCAAGGAAAGTAAAACACTGTATTACTATGGAAACGCATGGATTAAATTAAACAATAATATTAGATAAAAAATTACACTAGTGTAATTGGTGTATACATTGTCATAAAATGCCTTCAGAATCCAGGTTGAGGGCTAAGAAGCCCTGTGATTGCAACATCGTGTTAAGAAACACCTGGTCGCTTGGTGAACAAAATTACGGAATAAATGCAACCTCGGGGACTTCAGAGGAATTTTATTAGATTTACTTGAGTAATTGGATTCAGGTTCTAGGGGGAATGGGAAGTCATAAAAGTGGAGGGAATTTAAAATTTATTGGGCAGTGGCAATTTATTAATATTGTGGGAGAGGTGAAATGAAGGGATGGCGGCTCTTGTTTAATTTATATTATTTTATCAGTGGCCTTTTTGTTTTTTAGATTATTGTGGCGGCTCTTTTGTTATTTTTCAATTTCTGTGGCCTTTTCTTTTTGTGTGGTTTTTGGGAAAGGGAAGGGGCAGCTTGCGTACTTGGGGACAAATTGGAATTAACTGAGGGAATCTTTAAAATTGTGTGGGGCTGTGACAAGTTAGGTTGTTTAATTAGTGAGACGGGTAAGGGGAAAAATTGGCATAATCATTGGCCTTTTAATTAATTTTTGTTTAATTTGGTGGCTCTTTTATACAACTTTGATTGATCAGTAGCCTTTTGTTTTTTATAGTGTAGTTGGTGGCTCTTTTCACAGTAGTGTATGATTATGCATGTGTAGCGGGCCTTTAAAAGCCTTTAAAAGTAATTAGATGATGAATGGTAGGGGAATTTAGGAAATAACACGGGGGAAATTAAATAAGTAGCAACTCATTACGGGAATTTAGAATTTTTGTTATTTAGAGATAGTTGTGGAACAGTAATAATATCAATGATGAGAATTTTTATTTTTATTAAAAAAATTTAACAACAGACTTGGCTGAATATATCAACTTCCAAAATAAATCTTACAACTATAAAATTCTTGTGTCCAGTAAAACTTTAAGAGACTTGCAATCTTTGCAGTTTTTTTTTTATACAAAGATGACGCACTGATTAGATGTGTGTAGTAGTACTGGAGAAGAAATGTCAATGACTCCTGCCAGTCATCTGTGAGAAAGACACAGTATCAAAATTGTCTAGTCATGGTAAAATGTATCTAGTTCAACGCTGTGATTTTGCTGTAGAACAAATTTTTAGAAATTGAGAATCAGTTATAACTGTGTGTAGCAACGTTGATGTCAACAGTTTAATGTTGTGTATAATGGTGCAAACACAAAATTTACATGTTGACTTGTTAAATAAATGTTTCCCCAGAATCTCACATTCTAACTATATTCCCTGGCCCCACAAACACCGGATCTATTTATCTACAATTTCTTTCTTTGGGGCTACCTTAATTGGATGTGTACACTCGCAAATTTCATTCAAAACCAACTTGAACAAGACTATATGTAAAGAAATAGAAAATAAGACTTCAGTTAAAGCGGTGATGAACTTTGAGGAAAAGCTTTCTATATGTACACATGAAACGATTTTTAGGACATGAACTGTTAGAAATTGAAAAACAAAATTAATATCCATGAAAACTGGATGTATAACAGATTTTGACGACACCAATAAAAAATTTCTACTTTAACAAACTTAGAAGTTTTGCTTACTTAAAATCATATGTTTTTTTGTGACACTTCGAACAAATTATTTGGGTAAAAATCGATAAAATTTACAAAAAATTGTAGTAATTTTTTGCCAAAAATTAAAGTTCAACTCGTTTAATGTTAAATTTAAAAATTAGAAAAAAATCCTATAGGTAATTTACACATAAATAAATCTAATATGAAAATTAATTTTTCATCAAATATGGAAATTTCTAAACTAATTTCATCAAATTTTTAATACATTAGATACATATAAAATATTAAAAGTATACATCATTCATGTCATGCGGTCTTGAGTTCGAATCCCATTCAGGCACGGCATATTTTTATACATAACAAAAAAATTATTTCATCCTTCACCGTCTACATTAGCAGTAATTGCAAAACAGTCGGACGTTAAACCAAACAAAAAAAAAGTTCTAATAAAACCATCTAAATGAAGTTACCAAGCATATTTTGCATAACTAAATATAAATAGATTGGCAAGATATTGCTAAAAATAATTATGTAACATAAAACTATATTCATTCAATTTTTCATACATTTACGGAGTAAATAATACAACAGTAAAATCATACAAATCTTGTTAAGCACAAAATAGATTGGAATAAATTAAAAAGTATCTTGAATTGATAAAAATTGATTAATTAAAAATCCTGAAAAATTACGACAAAATTAATGACTGTTAAAAGGTAAGGTACATTTATATTTTTATGATGACATTACTTTCTAAATTTAACACTTTTGCTGCTTAAATTTAAGTTGCTATCATAAGCTAAAGCTTATGTTTAAGCTTGAGTGTGCATAATCTTAATTACACATAAGCTTAAATATTAGATTTGATTATATATAACATTTACAAGCTTATGTTAATGTCAGCTTATAAGTTAAATTTTTAATAAGCTTATATTTAATTTTAAATTCAGAAATACTACATTAATCAAATGTAACTACAGTTGAGCTGTTGTTAGTTTGCTCCTACAGTCAAAAAACCAAAGCCAGGTACTACAGGGTGCACGCTACAACTCCACCACTTTATGGATTTCGTACTCCTATTAAGTTAACTATATTTTGAATTATTGTTGTTGTTTAGGTCAACAGCCGAAAGGCTGGTTTGAACCTCTAGAGGTTTTACTAAGTGCAACAAGGAGTGAGGTGGTTTACCAGTGCCTTCCTCACTGAGTGGAAAAGTACGCTTATCAGCATGCCGGGCCCTCTGAAAAGCACATATTTTCCACTCTGTAAATGACACCTTCACTTCATTCACCACAGGGTCTGGCTGTACAATGAAATTCATTACTTTCAGAGGAGATAACTCTGATTAATGTCTTTTACACCTCTACCTCTTCCGTTCTTAAATGATTCAGTCATTTAATTGGATGACCATGTATATGATATGATAAGAAACAGAACTATTTATTTTAGCCCTGCAACAAACAAATTGAGCGTATTTAATTTGACATTCTACCTGTCTGTTATGGGCAAATTTTGAATTATAAGTACAGTAAAACCTCTCTAATTCGTCACTCTCTAATTCATCACCTTCTATAATTCGTCAGCCCTCCCCAGTTCATTATAGGAAAATATTTCTGCAGAGTTCGATATTTTCCGAAAATGAAACGCAGGTTCAAGAATTTTGGAAAAAGTATACAATCAAAGGATGCTATATATAACATATCACAAGCATGGCATAACATTTTGAAAACAACACTTAAGTCTTGTTGGAACAATCTGTGGGCTGACCGAGAAGAAACTAGTAGCATCCGTTCTTACAATGAAACAAACAATGTCTTATCAGAATTAAAAGAAGTGTGCCAGAGTATACCTGTGACTAAAAATATTACCGACGAGGAATTAGTTGAATGGATAGAGCAAGATGCTAACGAACTTGGGTATGAGATTTTAAGTGACAAAGAAATTGTGGCCTACGTTCAAAACAAAGATTCACCCTGTTGAGGAAGATAGCAACAAAGAATATGTTTCAAGCCCTGAAAATATTGGTACGAATCGAAAAATAGAAGGAATGCTGACGAAGTGCATCGAATGGTATGAGAGACAGAAAGAAGCAGAGTTATCAAAATTAATTGTAATACGACAAATTTGCCAGTTGGCTGTGGAAAAAGAAAAGAACTCGTTGGTAGAAAAGAAGATAACCCACTTTTTCAAGAAATAAATTTGGCATTTTACATACATACATACATACATATTAGTGTAATTAAGTAACGTTTTCAAAATTTTAATGTGATTTTTTTGTAGTGTTAAGTGATACATAGTTAAAGATTCGTTTCATCGATTTTGCAAATGTATACTTTTTCGATTGTAATTTTATATTCGGTAACGTGTACTGTGTTGTGCCTTCTACAAATTAGAAAATGTAAGTACAACCATATACAGAATTTCTGAAGTAGTATAAAACTAGATACGTAGACTAATACAAATCTACTGTAGTTATAGGACTTAGGATTACTTATTGTGTTTATCGTTAATGTAAGTTTCATTTATGTAATTCGACTTTTACGGAACTAATATACGTACGAGTATGTTATTTATTAACCGTTCATAGCAAATTCCATAATTCGTCACTTTCTGTATTTCGTCACTCCTTCGGTCCCGAACGAGACGAATTAGAGAGGTTCCACTGTACTTAAATTACTTAAAACATCAGTCATGACATGATGTAGGCCTAACAATTTCATTTATAAAAATACTTTTGAAAATACTTTGTTGTTACTTTTTAATCAGCGTGTACTCATTTTTATATAATGCGCTTGCTCAGTGACATCATTATTTGTTTACATTAGAAGCAAACTAAGAAAGGCTGGACTTTAGGTTTTTTTCTTTTTATGAGGAAGGTACAAGATTTACTTTGACATAAATAACAAAAATTATAGTTCACAATAAAGAAAAAGAATACACAATTGAAATTATAAACAAACATCCGGGATTCAAAAACTGGTTTCATAATAATTAACCAGCAGCACAATCATTAAATAAATTAACAGAATTAATTACACAAAAATGATTTAATAAGATATTAAGTAATACATTATTAAAATTACATAAATATTATAATTTTATTAAAACAAGACATAAGATTTATAAGAAACTAGCACATAGCAATAGCAGAATATATTAAAAATTTAAGGTTTATTTATATTGTAATGACACTAAAATAAACTTACGATAAACCGTAATTACTTTAATAAACCAAAAAAAAAATCAAGATCATACATAATTTAAATATTATTACATGTACCTGTAACATAACACATCAAAAAAATTTCAAAAGAATAAAAATTTTAAATGTTATTTGTCAACTTAATATGATTTTACATCTTACAAGAATTTTTTTTTTAAATAACATACTTTTTAAATTATTGTCTACCCATATTTAAAAGTTTAAGTATTTCTTTTAGCATTAAACACTGTTTTTTTTTTCAACAAAACTTTGAAACCTGTAAAAATGAAGCGAAGGTCAAGTATGTATAAAATTTTTTTAACACTGAGTACTAATCATGTCATTTGACAGAGTTCTTATTTATGCAGTTAAACTATCTACGGCTGATTTCTTTATTATAGATACTCGAGTTTGGAGCCTTGTTTATTCAAAACCGCTTGTTCAATTTTAACGTACTATACACCAAAATTTAGTTAATTTCAATCTGCGTTATTACATGTCGGTTTTAAATTTTTAGCCTTTTTTAATATTGCGATATCTGGATGAGAAGAAAAAGAGCCAGCTTTTTTGTTGCTGCAACAGATCAGATACATTTAGAGGCTTATAACTCAAACACCGCTTGACTGATTTATTTGAGATTTTGCCGGAATATAAACTTGTATGTTGTTATAGTACGTACGAAATTTCAGATGTGTAGCAAATTAAAATTTTGAATCATTAGCAAAATTCTGAACCCCTGTTAACTTCGTAACCGCTCATTAATTTGGCAATTTCGAAAAATCATTTTATTCAGTATAAAAAAATGAATACAAATTTATTAATATTATGAAACAGCGATTGACCAGTTATTCGGTAGATTTTTTAAAATATTTAAATAATGGTAGATGCTGCAGGGGTGGACCTCTCTACTGGAGGCCATCAAGTTATAGACAGACAGTAGGTACTTAGTTTAATTTGGCTGAAATCAGAACACATCGGAGAAAAACATGGACCTGGCTTAAAGTACAAAAAAAACACATCGTGACAATTATGTCCATATCTTTTTCCTTCCTGTGATCTGACCAATATCTTAATCTTCATGATATCGGTTTTAAGTACAGAATGCACAACTGCATGGTAGTGAAATGTACGAGTAGTATCTCACTGTTGAGGTTGATAGCACAGCAAATATTTCACTTCCTTTCCTCACAGCCCATACACACGCAAAAGGCAATCTCATGACTTCAGTATCTATATCAGGAAATTATTTCACTTAGCAATCTAGTACAGGGGGTCCTCAACTTACGAACATAATGCGTACCGGCCGAGTGTTCGCAAGTCGAATTGTTCGTAAGTCGGAATACACGTCAGTAGATTTCGTAGCAGACACTAGCGACCTAATTGCTTTTCATAACGTACAAAAACTAGCATACTTAGTGAAATTGTAATCAGCAACTAAATAAAGATAAAATCTGTTAAACTATTTTATTCGTTTTTAATAAGTACTATTTATAGTAACTTAATACATACTGTATATACTTTTAGCAACTGAATACACTGTTAACTCATAAATACATTGAATACTTTTTACAGAAAGAAAAGACCATTAAAAATTAAAAATAGCAAAAACATGAAATAAAAAGTAAACATTTTCATAAAAATTTAAAACATATTGAAGATGGTTTTACAATATTTACAGCTTTAGCTTTGTTTGAAAAAAGTTTTGAATGGATGTTTGAACTGTTACAAGTTTCTTTTCTTCCAAAAGAATTTTGTAACACATGACAGCTCTAAACTCATTGACCGCTCTAAACATTGTTTGGAAACTTGTTGTAATTAGCCTATATTCCAAATAATATCAAGTGATAAAAAAAATAGTTTCTGGCGTTCGTATCTCCGGATGTTCGTAAGTTGAATGTTCGTAAGTCGAGGACCCACTGTAATACTAAAACTAGAATAAATAGATAAAAAATTTTATTTAATGAATGAAAAAGGATAAAAGGGGAATTGCATTAATCTTTTCCAACGAACATCACTAAAATAATCCAAAAAGGGACAATTATATGGGTTAAACCAATCTACCATACGTACATAATATGTACATATGGTAGATTGGTTTAACCCATTATTATACCGTGCGTTCGGAAAGTCGCTGTGCACTGGAATTGTGACTATGGATTTATGAAAATATGTATAAAGAAATGACTAAGCATTTTGGAAAAAAATTTATTCAATACCTTAATTACATTGTTAAACCGTGATTACATTGTTTATAGAAGGTGTTCGAAATGACCTCCATTGGCATCAATACAGCATTGCACTCGTTTCATTTTGTTTGCAAACACCTTTCGCAACTGAAGAACAGTGATTCCTTGAATGTATGCCGTTATTGCGGCTTTAAGCTCGTCAATCGTGTGTGGTCTGTTCCAATACACAGTTTGTTTTGGAACAGACCACATCTAACTTCATTATGTGTATCGGAACAGACCACACACGATTGACGAACTTAAAGCCGCAATAACGGCATACATTCAAGGAATCACTGTTCTTCAGTTGCGAAAGGTGTTTGCAAACAAAATGAAACGAGTGCAATGCTGTATTGATGCCAATGGAGGTCATTTCGAACACCTTCTATAAACAATGTAATCACGGTTTAACAATGTAATTAAGGTATTGAATAAATTTTTTTCCAAAATGCTTAGTCATTTCTTTATACATATTTTCATAAATCCATAGTCACAATTCCAGTGCACAGCGACTTTCCGAACGCACGGTATTATAATAATCATTTAAATTACCGATTATAAATTCCATCACAGTGCTTAAATTGTATTCATTAATTTATTAATTATTACAAAATAATGGTAAGCAACACTTTAAATTTTTGTTTAAATTTAATAAACTACAAATTTTATACTTATTATAATATTATTATTATCATAAAATGTTTACCATAACACAAAAGAAATTTACTACATTTTAATGATGATTAGATAAGTCATAAATAATTATTACTAATGTACAATATACAAAAATATTATATAGATACAGTTTTTTTTTCATTACACATCAATTCCATAATAGTAATTTTTATAAATGTATTATTAAAATTATTTTGTTACCATGATTTTAAAGGGTCCACTTTATTTCAAATTGCCCATAACAGACAGGTGGAGTATATAAATTATTTGCACTCGATCTGCTAGTTCCAGGGGTACAAAAAAAAATTCTGCTTCATGTCTTATGTTCAGATAATTACCGTATTGTTCCGAATACAAGCCGCAGTTTTTTCCTAAAAATCGGTTCCATAATTTGACCTGCGGCTTGCATTCGCGCTTTAATAATAATAATCGTTTCTTATTAAGCATAAGTAGGTATGAATAGAGAGTGAGAGAGAGAGAGAGAGAGAGTGAAAGAGAAAGAGGGGGAGAGATAGAGAAAGAGAGAAGGAGGGAGAGGGGGAGAGAGATAGAGAGAGAGGGAGAGATGCCTTCCTTACGTAGTGCGTGTACAGTCATTTTGATCAGTTTGGTGTTACAGTATAAAGTTTGGTAGCAGTGTTCTTATAGGTATTTCATTTTGTTTTTTATCCGATCATTTGTTTTTTTTTTTGTATTTTATACATCGCCATGAGTGTTGTTATATAGGTTAAGGGTACTTTGTCTATACAAGTACCCAAAAAGTAGCGCAGGACTTGCGATACCAATTTCGAATTATTGGTATCGCAAGTCCTGCGGCTACTTTTTGGGTAAAAACGCGGAAAAGACATCCACAAAAGAAGCCGGAAGAAAACACAAATAATGTAGATGAATCCTTGTGTTCGGTATAGAACAAAAAATAAAAAAAAACTTCTAAATGCTAATTAAGTAGTAAGTGTATTTTGTTTATACAGTATTTTCTTCTTAAAAAATAAAATACTTTCAAAAACATACAAGTACTGTACTTGAAATTTATTTCCTAGTTTTGATCGTAATTTTTCTGATGCGGCTTAAATTCGGGTGCGGCTTGTTTTCGGAACAATACGGTATATGACTAAAGAATTTAAGAACAGAAGAGGTAGAGGTGTAAAAGACGGATATCAGAGTTATCTCCTGTGAGAGTAATAAATTTAACCCATTAACCTACGAATTGTTTTGTACTGTTGGTGGCCTTACAGTTGGATTTAATTTTGCATAAAATGACACTATATTGTAAATAGATAATAACGTTGTTTTCTTTTAACCAATTCTCTTAATTTTTTTTAATTTTTTCAGAATTTAGTAACCATTTAGACCAAAGATCTACAAAGCTACTGCCTTGTAGATGGAATGTAGTGGAATTCAAAGGCTAAGGGAAGAAAACCCTAACAGAAAATTGACTGCTGCCTTGCAGTTGGGTATTGGGTTATCAAAGGCTAGGGAAGAAATCCTGAACAAATCACCTGGTCCTCCAAATTGGGGGTTGGGCGCGAGGTCAGCAGCCTCACATTGTAAAAATCGTTTCATGCTTTGAAAACAAGCAATGAGCCTCGGATAGGGACAGGAATTACGGATAATCAAAATGGCATTGAATTAAATAAGAGAAAATAGAAACGGAAATTTTTGGTAAAGGTAGCATCCTGGAATGTGCAGACTTTGATGAAGGCAGGAAGGATGATGGAAGTATTTAATGAGATGAAAAAATTCAATGTGGATATACTGGCCCTGCAAGAAGTTAGATGGAAAGGATCAGGAAAGATTTGAGATCGATGGGAGTGAGAGGATGGAGACGGACAGCGAGAGATAGAGGAGCTTGGAGGCGAATTGTGGAGGAGGCCAAGGCCCACATCGGGCTGTAGCGCCAGGATAAGTAAAAGTAAGTATTTAGACCAAAGAATTACTTTTATTGTCTTTGAAATAATTTTTTTTCTACAAATTTTTAAACAATTTTTCTCTTGTAAATGAAATTTTTTTTATTTGTAACGTAGACATTTATAATTTTCTATAAAAAACTTTATAAGGGCAATCTAGAGAATTCTTTTTTCTACAAAACTAATTCAAATTTTAAAAAATTGATTAATATAAAAAAAGTTATACCCTATTTTCTAATTACTGGTCATTGCTGTTTTAACTTATTTACGCATCAATATCCTGTCGGTTATAAAATTAATATGTTAGCATGCAGAAAATTTATTTAATAGTTAAAAATTATTAAATTAATAATATTGAATATTATGACTTGATATAAAACACCAAAAAATACGATAAATAACTAAAAAAACTCTTAACAAACACACACTTACAAAACTTAAAGAAACGCCATTTTTCAACACATGGTATAGGTTGTTTTGATCACGAAATTATAACTGAACGCTTACATGCACTCTATTGGTAGATATATGTAAATAAAGCAAAAATTATGTAGTTTTTGTTAGTGCTGCTACATCAAGAAGTTTTTAAAAACTATGTAGACAGGACTAAATAAAGTACGAGGACGTTGAATCGCCGTCATTGTACACAACAGCACAAATGTGGTGGACAGCGTTTCGCAGTCATTATATGCCAATGGATTAATTATACAGCCAGACCTTGTGGTGAATGAAGTGAACATGTTATTTGCAGGGTTGAAAATAGATACTTTTTAGAGGGCCTGGCATGCTGATGAGCATACTTTTCCACTCAATGAGGAAGGCAATGGTAAACCACCTCCTTCTTCATTGTACTTAGTTAAGCCTTTACAGTTTCAAACCAGCCTTTTGGCTAATGACCTAAACAATCAATTTCAAAATATTTGCAGCATTAGATATTTGGTATACTCTTGAATAATCGATGTTGGAGTAGTTTACGACTCCCTTTGATAAACCGAAGGATTTATCAATGCAAAAGCCTCTTAAAAAACAACTCATTGAATAACCGTGTTAACCTGTTAACTATATTTTTTAGGCCTAAAATAGATTTTGGTATCATTGGAAATAGGAATTAACCCTTAAAACGCTCGAGGTCTATATTTAGATATTACTCGATGAGTATGTAAGTACTCAATAATTAGTCTAATAGTAAATGTCATTGAAGGCGCACACTAATATGCTTTTCACAGTTGATGAGCTCTACTGTTCTACACGTTTAGACCAATCAGAACGTTTGCCAGTGTTGTCATATTATATGTAACAAACATTACGTGCACATGTGTATAAGAGCCGCAATAGTTCACTCTCGTCTTGCATCTCGTACTGAACACATCGATTATAGAGCGCGTTAACATGCAGTACTTTATAATATAATCGATTGACTGAATCGATAGAGTGTATGTTTATAATTGTTACAGAAAGACCAAAAAAAATGGCCGACGAAATATTTAACAGAGCTACAAGAGCAACTAAAACTGAGCTATTGGCAACGTTGCTGGCAAGTCATTGGCTATCTATAAAGCGGGTAAGGGGCAATGCATACGTTTAGAGCTCATCAGCCTTGAAAAATAGTATAGTAGAAGTTATAGTTAAAATGTACCTAAATGTACAAAGAAAAAGATAAACTTTAAAGAAACCCAATACGATAGGTGAGAAATTTTCTAATAACGTATGAACCAGCTCAGTCAGTCAGCTGGTAAAGAATCGCTATTAACTGTTAAGTAACACTGGTTGGGCAAGCAACTTTAAATGG
Source organism: Catonia carolina (assembly GCA_035578175.1). Taxonomy (NCBI): domain Eukaryota; kingdom Metazoa; phylum Arthropoda; class Insecta; order Hemiptera; family Achilidae; genus Catonia; species Catonia carolina. The sequence goes on along the minus strand of JAQMRL010000010.1, from coordinate 25,550,493 downwards.
TGTCCAGCTAAAAGCCAATCGTGAACAAACTCCACTGGGAATCTCAGTTCAAATTCACGCCTAATCCACATCAAAAATACAGTACAAAAGCAGCGAGCAAATTGGGTGGGCTGTCAACAATGTATAGTTCCTGATAAAAAATTAAAGCTTGAAAAAATTTATTTTTAAAAACAATAAAGCGGACCCTTAAACAGACTACTACAAAATTTGATCTCTAGCAAAACAAACTGTTCTGGTTTAAAAGCAAAGAAACAAACACATACACATGACTTTAAAATATTACTCCTGAGAAAACAATAAGTTATAATAAGAATGAAATAAATAGATATAATTATGGATTAGTGTAACTTATCTACGTAATAATTAACGACAAATTTTTGACTTTTTAATATTTAAAAAAATGGTGTAATTAAATAATGATTACAAGTCAAAGTTTCAGTCATAAAAGTACATATGGAAAGAAAATAATAAAAAGCAACGTTTTATAACAAAATCAAACGTCGTGAATAACTTTTACAAAAATAAACAGCAGTGCCAAAATTAATTTAAGAAGCATTTAAGAACAGAAGAGGTCGCAGTGTAGAAGACACTAGTTCCACCCCCTTTCCTTTGGTAGGGGTTAGTATTTTTCACCTCCTGAACGGTGCTTCGTGGAGAAAAAGTGTACAGAATCTTTTTTGTGCCTCTCCCAAACAAAGTACTTCAATTTCATGTAGCTAAAGTTGCCCTTAACCTACCTGTTCGCTGAGATAACTCAAAACACTAGCATTTCGGCTTTTAGGGCTTGCCGTTTTCATGTTTTTCTTTCTTTACACTTTCACGACAGTTTTTTTCGCAAATGTTTATTGACAAAATGTTACACATACCCATAGAGTTACAGAGAATTTATTAAATTTTAAATCGGGGTCCTATGGTGATTGCTACCAACAAAAAATTTAAAATTTTCGGAATACAAATAATTTTTTAACAGCATGTTATTTAGCAAAGAAAATTACATAAAAATTTGGTAATCCAAAAATTTTCAGGTCGCATGAGAAAACGAAAAAACTTAAGTATCATACATTTAAAGTTGAAATTTTGAAACTAAACATTAACCTTAAACTTCAAAACCTTCAAATGTTAAATTTTGAAACTTCAAACTTCATCTTTAAACTTGTGTATCATCAAATTTCAAAATATTGTGATCCACCCAACCCCTTTAGCAGCCGAACTTCACCTTGTGGCAAATGGTTCTGATCCACTTATGAATTCTGATCAACCTACCCCTCTGAATCTGAGACACATAAGCAGTGCGAAACGCCGCTGGAGTGGCGAGTATACTAATAAACACTGTTGCTGCTGAGATATTCGGCTTGCAATTGGAGTGCGGACTGTACCGGCCAGTTCCACGGTCATTGAATGTCAGACTAGGCATTCACCATTGAGAGACCACGTGGTTTGAGTTGAGCAATACATATAGTATTACTTTACTAATAATTTTTTATTTATAATTTGTTTTACTTTTAAAACAGACAACAAAAAAATTTCAGAACATAGTATAAATATTAATAATTCTTCTCACCAGGAAAATTCCAGAACTCAGTGAACAAACATAAGAAAATGATAAATTATATAATTATATAACTGAAATTTAACAATATAAAATTATTTGTTTAGCTAGAGAACAAATTACATAATCATGCAAAATTTGTACTAAAAATTTTTTTAAATAAATTAATAAACTATATTTTTATAAAAAATATTTTAGACAGATATATGGATATATATTATACAATGATGAATATTTAAGCCAAACTTTAAAAAAAAAAATACATGTCTGCCAATATAAAATCTAATTAATTTTTACAAAATTTATAATCCAGCAATGCACTTATATTTTATACTACTACAGAAATTGTACATCAGTCGGCCTAGCCAAAAAGTTTCAAATTATTGAATTATGTTAATATATTATTTTTTTTTAAAAATTGAAATTCAAGTAACTAAAAAACTACCTTATTTTCTACCACTCATGTTAATGCAGCATTATTATAGTACTCGCAACAAAAGAAGTCCATTGTATTTAAAGAACTATATTTTAGAATGGACCAAACGAAAAAATTAGAATGATACACCAAATAAAGATTATTTTATTTTTGCACTAACTATACACATAAATTTTTTAATCTAAAAATAATAGATGTCAAAGTTTTTGCATAAAAGTACCCAGTTTTTAGCTGGTTTTCCGTTAATGAGCTCTTGAAACTTATGTTACTTTGTCCACGCTAAACATAAAAAATGGCGTTTATCTATTTTCATCACACATCCATTTCTGTTTTATTGATAATTAGAAATTGGAAAAGCTACATTTAGAATAAAATTATAGTAAAAATACGTGGTTCAGACCACAAAATCACTTCCTTTATGGAGCCAAAATAGCAAATGTTTTTAAATGATCACCATTTAAAACAAACCATCAGATTTTACTTTAAAATATTCACTTTATAGTGACGCCGACAACACGTGGCAAAGCCTTGTTTGGAAAATTGCTGGCCCTGAAAAGAGCCATTGTTGGCGGTCAAAAGCGGCAAGCCAGCATGATGGAAGCGGAGCCCGAAGAGTGATGGCTTGGCTACCAGGTTCAGGTCTAGCCTTCCCTCAGCGGCAGTTGGGTCCGCACTGCAGCATGGCAGTGGTGGCCCCCAGAGCCCCGCAGTGTCAGTTCAGCCTACGCCGTCTGCCGATAGCGCGGCCAAGACTGTTCTCTCTGGGTCGGCGAAGGCTGACTGGTGCGGGAATGTACCATCCGCCACCGGTAGCGTAGACCAAGGATGGTGCATCTGGTCTCTTCTTCTTCTGTCTGGAGCTCTTATTTTTTGTTCTTCTCCGGTTGAGAGTGGATTGAAGAGTGACTCTCGCAAGCCAGGGCTGTTGCTTAAATCCCCAACAGGCAAGTCCACTTCAAGGTGGAGGGGAAGCACTGTAGGCTCTGCGCGTCTGTAACGCTCAACGCAGCAGGCAGGTAGTGGGATCATCTGCAGGCGCTAATGTTGGTAGAGGAGTCGACGACAATAGAAAAAACTGTCACCTTTAACCTACCTGAACACTGTTTTATTATACTTTGCCAAAACAAAGTGACATAAATTTTAAAACCTCATTAACAGTAAACCAGCTAAAAACTTTGTACTAGTAAACTTCTGTATATCCTGTACAAGTCAACATAGAAACGAACAAGCTTTTAATAAGTGTTATATTGTTCAAAATTTTCTGTTCAGTACTTACTAAAATAGAGTTCTTCAAACACAACGGACTTCTTTCACGGCAAGCACTTTACAAAAGTAAAAGTTAACTGTTTATAGCCTGATTTAGAGTGCATAGCAGCCTCAGCAATAATGTTAGTAGTATGTGAAACTTCCCTTCAATTTAGAAAATTCCTAAATATACAATACAAAACATGTTTTCCCTACTGAATCCTTCAACTGTTAATTATCGTTCAATTTTGTAAAAATTACATTAAAAGTAAATTCTCTGATCAATTTAGTATAATATGATACATAAGTATGATTTAATAGTTTGATAGCAATACAGAATCAAGTAAATGAACCTAACTAGTCTACAGTAATATAACAAAGAAGTCCCATTCGTTTGTTTGTACGAGGTAATATCAGGAACTACCCAATCAATTTCAAAAATTCTTTTGCACTTGGATAGCTTAAAACTTCCTGAGTAAGATATGCTACATGGGATTTCGTAATTTTCAAAATTTTGAAAAAATTTTATTGAAGCAATGAAGTAGGCTAAACTTTTGTTTTGTTTGTTTGATTTAAAATTAGTTCTTCTATCCATCTATAATATTTTATATACAATGTATTGGTATTATGCAGTAAGGTATCTGGTACGGTATAGTACATCTCTACAATTCGATATCAGACGAATTACTCTTTCCTTTTTTTTAAATTTTGAAAATTTTATATCAGACACATATCCAAAAAAATTTCAAATCTGATATCTTCATAGAAATTTATATACACCTTCCAAAAATCAAAGAAATCGTACCATTTTTTAGACCTACTTTTTCTTTTGGTATATTCACCCATTCTCAGGTTGTATTTCTCCTAAATCACTGGAGATTCATATGGATATCAACAAAATTCATGTTCCAAGAACTAACTGGTTTCATTTACACAGTAGTGATTCAGCTTTCAACATTATAAAGTTGTGTAAGAAATAAAATACTTCAATTTTAGTTTACTAGATAGATTAAATGAATAGAAAATAAAAAATACAAATTTCAAGGAATTTATTGTAACAATTTTACAGAAAAAAACATTTTAATTAATGAATTCACGGAATGTATATACTGCGTAATACAAAATCAATTGTACCGGTTTTAAGCGTACGAATATCTTATCATTCTAGTCACAGCTTATAATGCAATAGAAATACAAGTTATTACAGAAATGAATCATCACACCTACACGTGTACCTCCAGTTAATTTGTGTTTATCACATGCAATAAGGTATCTTCCCTGTAAGATTCACCTTGTATAACAACAACAATGCACTTTTAATCGGACTATAAATAACAGTTTATCGTTACAAATATGCTAATAGATACTAACACATATGCCAGCATCCACACAAATTACTTTTTGTAATTTTTTTAACAATAAATAAATAAATAAAATTTAATTATAAACATCTGACCTGGTTTACGTTTTCTTTGGTAATAGTTCATAATATTTACTAGTTAACTTCTAGCCAACTTAATAAACCAACTGAAAAAAGAATGCAAGGTCAATGTCTTCAATAATAAGAATGTCTCTAAATCATGTCGTCAGGTATTAAAAATTGAAGTTGTGTACTTGGTAGCTGAAACAGATAAAATAATAAAAATTTTGATTAAAAATAAACGCATTTTTTCTTAAATAAGAACAATAAGTTACCTGTAGAGTTTCAATTAACATTTTTCTGGACTTAATATTGGAGTTCTTCTTGGACATTTAGCAAATTAGAATACTGGATTTCTTTAATTGAAGGAACAGACGTACCAACACTAATCACATCAAGTAAAAATATGGTATAGCAAGTAATGGTACCCTAAATCATATGTGTGTGATATAATGATGTTTTAAGCTTGTTTCTTTGTCTATGATAAAAAAAATATAAATTATGTAGATATTTTTAATGACTATTTAAATATTTCATATATCTTTAAAACATGATGAACAGTAAATCCAAAGTGACAAAAATTAAATTAAATAGTATAAATAAACTGTGTCTGAATTTGACTTAATGTTCAAAAAGATTAAATATAATAGTGCAGTTAAATTTCAACCGATGAGATTATAATTAATAAATATAAATGCGCGAGTGAAGGAATAATGGAACATCAAAGGTCAATGGAGTTGTTGAATATATAAAACAACGAAACCATTTTTTATTTGAGGATGGTCTCAGATCATCAAGAAGAGTACATGAACTAAGAACCTCCAACAAGACAACAATACCAACGATCAAAAGTGAACAGCATGGACAATCATTGTGGTAAAACCTTTTAATTTTAAAATAAACGATAAAGAAACTTTAAGATCTGTTAAATTAATATTACTTTAAAAAAAAGGAAAGGAATCAAATCATAAATCATTTAAAAAATATATTTAATGTATTACTAAGTAAACTCTCATATTTGTATCTAATTCTAAATTCTATATGATTAAATTTTGTTTTTCTCAGCATAACCTTAAAATTCTGTTTTTTTATTTAACTCCATTTTTGGCTAGCTTAAATTTACGGCAGTTAATTATTAGGAACCGTGGCATATTACAGACAGATAATACAGTTCTAATAAGCTGAAAGATTACCAATAACCGTAACGCTAGGTTTTTTCTTCTGTTTACTTTTCACTTTTTAATCGCCTATTTCATGCTTTTCAAGTTCATTTCCTAACAATATTTCTTCTACATCTTTAAACCAGGAGGAACAATCAAGGGAGTAAAACAAGGCTGCAATTTAACACCCACTTTATTTAACAACGATACATGAATCACGTTTTCCACCAATGGAAAAACAAGGTTAGTTCAGGAATTAGGCTAAAAAATGATGTTTACCTAAATGCTTTATTGTTTGCGGATAATTTGTATATTGTGTAAGAGAGTGAAGATGAGCTTCAGAGGTCAGTGTATGTTTTAAATGATTTTCACGAATGGCATTCACTGGCAAATATCTTACCAGGTCTAAAATTGTGGTCAATGATGTGGTGCTTGAACAAGATTTGGGTATAGAGAAGAAATTTGGCAATTCAAAGCAGTGTGCGGCAATATTAGCAGAACCTCAGGAGGAAAACAAAGAAACTCAAAAAAAAATTTACAAGGTGATGGCTGCCCCAGTCCTAATCTATGGAAGTGAGCCGTGGATTAGTACCAGATCACAAGAGAGTAGAGTACAGGTGGAAAAGATGTAATTCCTGTGAATAGCACAGGGTTACAGTTGTAGGGACCAACTAAGAGATGAGGACATATGAACGGAATTGGATGTTTACAACTTGAATGGGAAGATTGCAGAATATTAAAATCGATGAAGGGAGCACACAGAAAGATTGTCTAAGGTAAGGATCCCTCTTAATGTTGTGCCATATAGACCGGAGGGAAGGAGAGATGTTGGGAGGCCATGCAAGAGATGGCAATAATTCAATAGTTTTGTCGCTGTTGTGAGTTGGAACAAGTAGAAGCCTAATTCTTAATTACGAGAAGATTTTTAAACCATCCTCCTTATTGTCTTATTAAAAAACAATTCTCACCCAAGGTGCACATTGTAACGGGAGCATTCGTAACCACTACCTAAGCAGACATTAGCTTCATAATTTTTTTATTTTTAGCTACTATGCAAGTTTTCAGCTTTATTCGCTACAATTGATTGAAAGTACATATCATAACTGCAATGCACACCTTGATTCATATGGCTCCTTGTTTCTTTATTTTTACAGAATATTCCTCCACACGTTACATATATTACTCGCTTATTTACAACAAGTAATGATAACTAATACCGTCCAAACACACTTTAAATGTACTAACGAAAATGTGAAACTGACAGCCCCACAGAATATGATCACTCGACATGCAACCCCCACCACCCAACCAAAGAAACCCAAATGAAAAAACCAACCCTCCAGTATCTAAAAGCTTAGTTTGGGAAGAATAAAAAAAAATCACTGGGTAGAATTATTGAAACGTATAATACCCAGCTGTGCAGATAAGTCCACAATCTTAATACACATTACATAAAACATGTTTATCTAAAATAAAGGTAATTTAAAATTTAATCAAATATAAGACGTAAAATTACTGAACTCTCCAAAAATTATTTGTACTAATTCCCATCCAGCCACCCTTATCAGAATCAGCTCCAGAATTATTACTTTATCAAACAATATTTTTAAAAAAATTTGAAATGCATAATGCTACAAAATAATCAGAATTAATTCCTACATTATTTATTGGAAAAGAAATATTACGAAGAAAGTTTATGCAGACAATTTTCTGAAAGAGCATTGATACAATTAAATTCAAGTTCCAGATAAACCAGTGATTGATTGTTGATTTCTTCAACACATATTTAAACTTAAAGACTATTTTAAATTTATAAAATTGATTAATTACCATTGGAGAGAGTCCACTTTGTGACAGCATTAGCCATCTATCCCTAAAAAAACGAACAAAGGTAAATTACAATCACAATATTCACAGTAATAATTAATACTAAATAAAAAAAAAATTTGTGAAAAACATAATTGAGAACACCTCTGTGAAACAAAGGGACAGTTCCAATTTTGTATGATTTTGAGGTTTCCATACATAAATATGAAGAAAACATTATTTTCCTTTTAGTTCAAGAACGGAACAGCTCCACGCAATAGTCCATTAGATATTAAAGTGAATGAAGTGTACCAATATTTACTTTGAGGAAAAAACTCAAAACTTTTTTTCAATTCCTGAAACATTTGTAAAATGGGAGCTGTCCCCTTCTTGCACCGAGGTCTTCAATTCTTCTTCTACAAATAAATCTTTATAATGCATCCTGCAGCCTGTATTCAATCCTATTTAATTGTGGTAGTTTATAACTGTAATTTAATTTATTTTTAAACATAGTTTATAATTTTAATTCTTTTACTGTTTTCTAACTTCCGTGTTACAGTCTGTCTAATCTCGCAATGTTTACTTTTTCAACGTTTTAATTAATTTTTCGTTCAAATCTACTTTACTGTGTTCTAAGGCCAATAATAAATAATTAATTGTGCAATAAATTCAGTGTTTTTCTCAAATATAGTCTTCTGCACATTCAGTTGACATAATAATTCTTATGGGAATCGTCACTGCTATTAGCGCAACTAAAAACATCAATTTAAAGGCATCTGGATGCGTATAAAAAAACATTTTTTTTTAAACTCTACGAAACACGTATGTTTTAAGATACAATTAAAATTAAAATTTGCTTAACAGAAAAAAATTATGTATTGTTGATGTTGTTGTACAGAAAAGAATACATTTATTTGCTTACAGCTGCAACCAAAATGTAATAATGGGTCTGTGATGTCATCGTAAAGAATGTAAAATACCATCTCTTTATCCAAAATGGACTAATTTTTAACATTCTGTAACTTCGTCAAATATTTATGGAAATTTAAATGAAAAATATACATTTATTCAGTAAACTCTTTTCTACAGAACATGTTTTATAAAATTGTTTGCTAAACTGAAATTTAAGCCCGTTATAGTAAAAAATCTAAAGTAAACACAAAAATTTTCACGAATGAAAATTTCGCGTCCTTAATGGTTAGAATTAACACGCGATTTTCATATTATATTCAAAACGGGCGTAAGTATTATATGAATCAGCAGTATTTTTTTCAGAATTTTTCATCATTTAGATAAAATAGTTGCTTTGAGAGCACGTTTTTGATTTTCGCAATTCTCCTGTTTAACAAGAAACAGTCCGTTCCCAAAGGGTTAATTAAAACTGAAATATATATTTCTAACCACCAAAATATGGTAACAGAAAACACTTACAAATGTTTATAGTGCTTTCGTGTATCTTGTACACATCTTCAGAAAATTAAAATTTAGAAAATGTTTTTTTCACATCAAAATTTAAAACTTCCTACTCATCTACCATGGTAGATAAGGAATGGTCGATTCTAATATCTAAAACAGTCTGGCCAACTTAATCAGTTGATTGTCATATTCAACCAGTATTGAGACACATGAAAGCGCTTTAAACATTGGTAAGTGTTTTCTGTTACCGTATTCAGGTGGTTAGAAATATATATTTCAATTTCAAGAAATATAATTATTCTATTAAGTCATGTCCATATTACAGTTTCTATAAACTTAACCACATTAACATGAAGGTTATCAAACCTGTCGGTATTATCCACTGTTACCAAGTGTTATGAAAGACAAAAACTACAAGATTTCGACAAAACTTTCTTAAATTCAGTAAATTCCACAAATGATGAATCTTTAACCCTTTCCACTCGTATTATGTTTGCACTGTGATTCCCCTCCACTTGTATTTATTTTATGATTTGTTGATACCCTGTTACATTAATCATACGCATAATGTGTTGTTATTAGTTTTAAGAGTGTGCAATACTTTTTATGTTTGTTATTACTTTAATGATAATGATACATAAAAAATGCTTTTTCTCACCTAAAAACTTTTAAAATATAACCAGAAAAACATACACTGTTGTTGTAAAAACTAAGATAAAATAAACTATTTAACTAGAAATTGATACCTAAAACCTAATAAAAACACGCAAAATAATCTGAATATTATTTTTGTGTGAATTAGTTAACTAAAACTACCAAAAAATATTAACCGATCTTAAAGCGACACGAAATACCGCAAACTAAACAAAGCACATTCACGATTAGGTTAGTTTGTTTACTAGTTTGTTATGGTGACATCGATTCTATTAATTCCGTTTATATCGATAATCGGTAGTAGTCAACTATCGAAAACTACAAGAATTAATTTTTAAAACATCCCGTAGAGGCCAGCACATTACAGCAACTTTGTTAAACGCGTATTTTCATACAAAATCAGCTGTGAAAACAGTGTTGGATGGAGTCCGACATACGAGTGGAACGGTAATACTATCCCGTCGGATCAGATTTAACAGTCGAGTGGAAAGGGTTAAAGCTTATTAATCATCAATAAATCTGAAACCAGTTTCCAAATGAATGAACACATCAGTATACCTGCAGATATAGTCACATCGTCACCTTGCTTGATGTCATATTAGTCATAGGTTGTTGAATTCTGCTGGAGAATTACTCCAAACTCTGCGTTGTGGTTCCGGTGTATGAAATCGAGCAAGCTGACGCTGCGAGTGTTGCGGGGAACCAGGAACTGAATTACACTCGGAGAGGCGACGTGGAGGAGGTTGAGGAGGAGAAGGAGACACATATCTGAAAAATAAATAACAATGTCAGACGAGTTTAGAACTGACCTGTACTCCTTTTATTACAATTTTTTACTCGTTATTCGTACCAAAATATACAAAACATAAAAAATTGAAACTGATTATTAAAAATTTGTATATTAAAAAAAAATTAATGAATACATAAGTGACAACAAATAGTATTCTTTCATTTGGGTTAATTACAAGCTTTGAAAGCTTTATATTTTATAAAGCACAGATATGTTGATATTAATGCTCTACATAGAGTTGTGTTGTTTAGGTCAACAGCCAAAAGGCTGGTTTGAACCTCTAGAGGTTTTACTACGTAAAAACGAGAAGTGAGGTGGTTTACTATGGCCTTCCTCACTGAGTTGAAAGCGTATGCTTATCAGCATGCCAGGCCCTCCGAAAAGCACTCACTTTCCACTTTGCAAATGACACCTTCACTTCATTCACCACAGAGTCTGGCTGTATAGTGAAATTCATTAGTCTCAGAGGAGGTAACTCTGACTAGTGTCTTTTACACCTATACCACTTCTGTTTTAAAATAGTTCAGTCATATAATTGGCTGACTACATGATGAGAAACAGAACTATTTTCTGTAGCCATGGAACCAACAGATCGAGAACAATTAATTTAACACTCCACCTGCCTATTATGGGCAACTACATAGAGTATATAAACATTAAAAATGTAAAATTAGAATCCACATCAAACTGAAGTATATATTACAGCATCATGTTGTAACAGCTGATGGCCCCATATTGGGTGCATTTGTTATGGCTGTAGTTCTTTTCAGTTGGCGTAGGCATTTTCTTCTTCTGATCGGAGAGGCAGGGGCATCTCACTACCCAGAGCAATTGATAAATAAAGTTGAAAGTGCTGCATAAACACAAGTTAAAAGGTTATTGCTAGTAAACCCATTTCAGATATAGCCACATTTACACTGGCAGTGAACAGAAGAAATGGTACCAAAGCTGGGTGAGGAACAAGAAAAAAGACTTGCATTTAGTAGGTGATTTTTTGCCTAGGAAACAGCGCTGTTACATAAAAGGCATCAAAGTCACTAACTAAAGCACCATTCAGCAACCTCTCTGATAGTGATTCTGCAATCTTTCAGAATCAATTTTGTCACTTCTACAACGTTGTCGTTGGTTATTGATACGTGAGGACGTTCAGGGTGGTCGTCGTCTTCAACGTTTTCACGGCCATTTTTTAACCATTTGCACCACACATAAACCCGTTTTACTCATAGTACATTCACCAAAAACCACTGTCAACATTGCTAATGTGGTACTACAATTGATATCTGATAATGCAAACTCTTTAATCCATTTTTTTCGGAAGTAACAAATCACCGAGCGAATGCAGACATGTTTACTCTTTACAACTATTAACAATAAACTGTACTTTGAAAATGGCTGCAAATGCAAACATAAGTTAGAAACAGATGTATCCAACAAGCTAAAAAAATTTTTTTGGAAATCAGATTTACAAAACCTGCAAAATTAAAAATTTCCAGTTTTTTTATCAAACATTGTACATCACGCCTTTTTACTGTATAACATGCATTTATCTTCAAAAACTGTAAATTTATCATCCTAAAGAACAAAAAAAAAGACACTGAGGTCCCTTTCTGAAACACACAATTCAAATTATAATTACATAATTTTAAATTGTGTGAATTCTTGAAAACATCTAAAATGTTTATGATATCTATACTAAAAAAACAAACTTGTAATAATTACACAAGATATTTACCTCCTTGAAAGAGAAGGAGACCCATTATCTCTACGCGTCGGCAATGGGGAACCAGACTCTAAATAATTACGCCTAATTACTAAAGGAGACGCAACCCTATTAAGACGTGGTGGAGGATCAGGCGATGAAGATAACGCAGGAGGACCAGGAGAAGAATGACGAGATGAACGCTGAGGTGGTAAAGCACCTCCTAAATGTACTTTAACGCATGAGGAAAACCTCTTCTTTCCATTGCTATCCTCAACTTTGATACCCTCCGAGGTGTACTGTCTACAAGGAGACACTGATGTTGACCTGAAACAAATACATCAAAATTATTCACGTTTACAGAAATAACTAAAAAAACACCTATTATGAAAGAAGCCAACACAGATTACATACAGATCTGATTTCTATTACAGAAATCAGTAATATGTAATACATACAGATTTCTTAGCTATTAGTTGCGATGAACTGAAACAGAATTTACACTGACACTCACAGAATGTTAACGTATATAACGAGTATTTTATTAAGGACGCAACCCTGATTATAAAAAGATAGAAGTAATACATCGGTAAATTTTCTGTCCCCCAATCAGTACGTTGGCAACAGTGTACTCAAGGCCAACTACTTAAGACAGTTAAAATGTTTCAGTCAAGCATTAGTGTGGTGACAGCAGTAGTTTCGTTATATTGTGTCAGCAATAGGTTTTTCCAAGAAAGAACGCGTTTGTTGGCTGGCGAGGTGGTTTCTCATAGAGTACACTCCCAGTTCTACGGAATTTATTTATCAAATGCAATATTGATGATTTATTCGGAACGGCAGAACGGGGAAATTTCAACTGAAACTTATCTTCCACACATTTGTAAGATTTACTCACTATGTACGTCTCTACAATAAACACGTGTTCTTCCTTGGAAAAAACCATTGCTGACACAATATAATGAAACGACTGCTGTCACCACACTAATGCTTGACTGGAACATTTTAACTGTCTTATTAGTTGACCTTAAGTACACTGTTGCCAACATACCGATTGGGGACAGAAAATTTACTGATTTATTACTTCTATCTTCTTATAATCAGGGTTGCGTCCTTAATAAAACACCCGTTAGGTCAAATGCCATTGATGTCAGAAATGTACATTGTTAGATATCAGAAACAAACATGCAGGAAAACTTTCGCGATGCATCGTTTTTTAAAAAAAAACAATGGATGTCCATTTTCTGTCACACAAGCAACAGCCTCACTTTTGGAATCGTACCGTCAGGAGATTATAACTCCATAGGTCAACCCCATTTCATTTTCGTTCGTTAAGGAAGTTGAAGAACATTTTGAATGAATGCATTTTGTTATGAAGAAGTTCAAAACATTTGTAAAGAACTTGATGGAAAACTCTACAGAGAGAAATTCAACAAACTTGTTTTATTCGCCAGGATGACTACTTATAACATTCTGGAATTATACATTAAGGGATAAAAACCAATTTTCCTTTTCCAGAATTTATTCAGTTTGTACTTGTAATTTTCTAATACAAAAACTTAAGTGATAGCTTTTGTAAGAAGAGTTCTAGTAAAATTCAAGATGATGATAAGTAACTATTATTGTCTAGGTCATAACATTTAATTACTTGGGCTGCCTCACTATACTGATTCTGACAAAGTTTTAAATTGACTAAAAAGGTACAGATTTTATTTTTAGGAAAAGATTTTATAGCGTAATGACAATTCCAACTCCTTTGTATGGCAAGAAAATGTGGACAATAACAGGAAGAAGAAAACAAATCAGAAGCTGACAAGATGCATTTTCAGAAAAAAGGGTCACAGGTTATATAAGAGAAGAGAGGATATATTTATTTTTTATTTACATTAGAAAAAAAGTTGCAGATAATAAGTGTAAACGAAACAATCAGTTATTATTGGAATAAATAGATGGAGTATATTCAAAAAATGAAGGTTCTGGGAAACAGGCACCTTTACAACACTAAAATTAACTTATTACTATTACAATTTTCAAACATAAAACATTTTCACGCCAGAACAAGCTAGGCTGGATGGCCTTAGCCATGAAGAGATGATGACGAAGAAGAAAATGTACACAGATCTCAATTATTTTATTCATTTTTACATTTCACATCAAATAAATACTTCAAATAAGAACAAAGTTAATTTTTGAACAACCCTTGTTTAACTTTTCTAACTATATTCTTCTGTAACAATTTTGAAAAAAAAACAAAAATGTTTGTAGATGAGCAGTAATAAAACAATGACTAGTTATAATTTTCAAGTGAGGTATAATGAACATAAAAAAGCACTGAAATGTGACTACATTGTATCTAAATATACCAATCATAAAAAAGAGGAAAAACATAAATTTGGTGAAATAGATGAATATTTTAATATAGGTAATAGAACAATGTAATATAGAAAATAAAAATAAAATTGAAAAATATGAGATATTCAACATTTATAAATATTGAAAAGAGCAAAAGCAGGAAATTTTGAACGAACAGGTCAAATTTAGGAATGATGAAGTGATATTGACTGCTGCTGCTATCTATAGTAAATATGAGAAGGGAAAAATTAGAGGAAATTAATTTTAAGTCAGTTTAATATAAATGACTGAAGATGTATCATCTTCTATAGATTTTAAATAAATAAAAAAGTTTTTAGTTACAATTATGTTATTTACTCTGATGATGGTGGATCCACCGAAACACATGTAAGTAAAGATAAAAGTTGACGCAGTTTAAAAAGAAGGTTAGTGAAATTTATTATATAAATTCATTATATAAAATAGAATTAAAACAATGAAGTACAGTATTCAGATGAACTAATGTCCCCTAGTCGTGGGAGTGAGAGAATGCATAACGCTCTCACTCGCACAAGCCATACGCGCCGTTCCAATAACATTGTCGTATAATTTTACTCATTGTTGTAAGCAAGCGTTTATGCATGCAGTAAACTAACAAGCAAGATAACGACTGTAGTACGTTTTGAGATTTGGATTATAACGGTAAAGACCTTTGAGCGCATGCGTAGTTATGTCACACATCTCCCTCTCACTCGCTCGGCTATGGGACATTAGTTCGTCTGATAGCTATACCTGTGATGAGTGACTGGAAAACTAAGAGGCTGCTGATGATGTTGATTTTGTTGATGATGCAATTGCTGCTGGTGTTGATGATGGAAACGTTGCAGAGCCAAAGGGCTTGTGCTACCATGAAGGAACGAATTATAATTGGACGGGTGATTGTGAAGCGACGAAGTATGATTATTTTGATGATGAGCTTGGTGTTGTTGTTGTTGTTGCTGTTGTTGTTGAGTATGGAGGTAGGCATTGGTTTGATACTGATAAGGACTAGAAGAATGATTTTGGCTTGATGTAGTAGTATTGATACCGTCAAATGGATATCGTTTACGCGCTTGCAATGGTGAATCCAATCTAAAAATTCATTAAAAAACTTATTACACCCTAGTTCTGAAATTAAGAATATGTTATAAAATAACATAACAGAAAAATCCACCATAATGTCCGATACCAAGATATTGATTTTAGTTTTTTTTTTTAAATTACCTAATAGTTTTTATGTTATTAACTTTTTGAATGACATAAAATGTGTCAGAAATATACTCTATAAATTTCATTCATCAATATATTTTATGATACAGTATTTTATGGTGTAAAAAGAACCAAAGGAGTGCTGAAAAACTGATAAAAACACATTTACATACTGTTTTTCATTTTACAATTTTTTTGTTCATAAAGAATACACTTACCTGGAATCACTACATAATTGTTTCAGAATTCTTAAAAATTAATAGCATTTTTTACTGATATTCTTTTCAGAAATGTTACAAGCCTCATCTTAAGAATATTTGTCGCTCTTCTAAGTCTTAGATATTTTTATATCAGTAGCATTTCAAGACGGGGAGAATACATGACAGAATTGGGAGAAAAAACATAGGACAAAATATGAGGGAAGAGTGAGGATGAACATGTCAACAGTTTTACAACAGGTACGTAACAAATAGATTATATTTACATCTTACAACAATTTGATTGAAAGAAAAAAAGAAAAATAGGGACACACACTTGACATCTGTACATATACAGAAGGCGTATGATACGTTACCCGGAAATGAATTTGGATGACTATGAATAGGCTCAGAACATCTACAGCTGTTGCTGTAGATATAGCCTGATTTTCGTAAGGAGAGCGCTGGGCAAAACGTGCGTCTGCATCGGTATAGTCTTGTCTGTACTGCAACAGTATAGTGTATGTAATCAGCAATGGAACAGCATGCCTACAAAATACAATGGGTGTTGTCAATTTTCAACAACACTCTGACTGTACATCTAACTGTGGGTCGGAGGGGTATGCAGGGTCGAAGTAAAGTATGCACATGTGTAGCCCACTGCTCACAGCAATTGGCT
The DNA here is from genome assembly GCA_035578175.1 of Catonia carolina. Taxonomy (NCBI): domain Eukaryota; kingdom Metazoa; phylum Arthropoda; class Insecta; order Hemiptera; family Achilidae; genus Catonia; species Catonia carolina. The sequence goes on along the minus strand of JAQMRL010000010.1, from coordinate 25,533,866 downwards.
TGGCCTTTATCTATTAATTAAAAACACTACAATTTTTATCATTAATATAAGATTTTTTCCAACAACACTTTAAGCACTTTGTTTTATTTCAAAAGATTAAAGAATTTATCATTTAATTCTGCAAACAAATGTCGCGTTTGATTTTTTATCCCGATTTACCCATAAAATTATTTTATAACAATTATTTGATTGTACAGAGTCAGCAAAAAAGAATGTCCTTATTTTAAAAATGTACTACATCAAGTAGAATGAACGTATTGAGTTGGTTGGGGTCTTAAAATGTAGGTAAAGTTTGAGAGTTATTTGATATACGTAAGAGGTTTCAATATGTCCGCTATTAGTTGCATGGCAGACATCAAGGCAATAATCGATTTCTGCCTATGTACTCCGGAAATGATCCAGCGTACATGGGCATATTTTTTCGATGACCCGGTATAAAGTAGGCCAACTTCAATGTACCCTATTGTTTGTCAATCGTCATTGGTAATCCGGAATTTTGATAATCCAAAAAAACTTTGAGACCCGTATACGTCGAACTGAGAAGAGAATAAAAGTAATTACCCAACATTTCTGTTACGATCCCATTCAGAAGGTATAGGTGATGCACTAAGTCTAGGAGAAACAGGAGGTGGAGGTTCAGCAGCTCGATATGGTGAAAACCGTCCGCTAGTTAACCCAACATCACCATTCGGTTGTAAACCACTAGCCTCTGATCCAAACCGATGATGATTGTGATTAGCAGGAGCTGGTGGAGGAACATGTCTTCTAGGAGCTGTCGTAGGCGGAGGTATAAATCTGTTGGAGGGGAAAAACAGTTCATAAACCATAACCATCGATAAAAAAATATATAACATGGAAAAAATTTCAAATTACTATACTTTAACTATTTAATTATCAATTATACATACTAAGAAGTCTTATTTATTACCGAAAAACCCCTTGATGCCATCTCTTATTGCTCTCTGCATCATAGTTTACTTTATTCACTGATCCTATTACTATCTTATAATTAAATAATTTGGAGAAACTTTACATTTTTTATTAATATGAATAAAATTTAAATGATCATGCTATAATGTGCTCAACCTACAGTACTCTATCTTTTAACTGAACAAAATATTTAGAGAATTTTGTCTTAGTACATCCACAACATAAACAAAGATAACAGGTTTTAAATGGAAATGGTGAATCAAACCTGAAATTAGTTAGAGATTCAGTGTTTGAGTAAGTGCATGTGTTCAGTTAACTGGGTTGCACCCTACCCCACAAAAATTAGATAGATATTGGTAAACATTGTTATTGGAAAATTAGATTTATTTCAACTTTTTATAATTAAAAGAAAATTTTTAACAATAAAACTTCTCAAAATTTTTGTGATGATAAGAAATGTTTATAATGCAACATTGTACAGTCATATCATAGAAATGGCTAAAGGAATAAATTGTACATTGTAAGAAATTGTGTTCTATGAAGAGCTGTGTACAGAACAAGGATATAGGATTGCAATGAATGGAATGCTTTAAATAGGAATTCATGGAAATTGAAAATAGTAGAAATGTTAGTTTTACTTTAATTCCTTCTAAAATATTTTAGTACAACAGAAAAGACATTTGAAGGATTTCGATTGACCCCCTCCCACACAACTTTGAGAACCTAACTATCAGATTGCAGGTATACAAACAGTTAGCACCTTTCTAGTGCAATAGATAGTAATTGACTGAGAATAGGATTGGTGTTGTCGGACCATTTAAAAATAGTGTGGTTACAGGACTGGTTCTGAATTGTGTTAGTAGTGTGTTGTGTATGGGTGGTAACAAGTGGTTGTGGACAGGTAAATCATTGTTTTTATTATTAATGAGTGACAGAATCTTATTTACAATCGATTTTAAGTTTTGATTAATTTAATCGAAGTAATCTAATACTGTAATTTGTTAGAAGCCTAAGTTTAATAATTAATTGTAATTACTGTGTCATAACTGTTGTAAGTTTAAAGAGAGTCCGTTTAATATTTTATTATATTCAGATCCCGAATGAACCTGGATATAGGTGTGCCGGCCGCAATGGCGTAGTTTGTAACGTGCTCGTCTCTTATCATGCGGTCTTGGGTTCGAATCCCATTCAGGCACAGCATATTTTCATATGTTACAAAAATCATTTCATCCTTCACTGTCTGCATTAGCAGCAATTGCAGAACAGTAGGACATTAAACCAACAAAAAAAGGCATAGGTGTTACAATATAATATTTCTATTTCGATTTGAAACCTGGTTACCATGTTGTAATTCTTATATTTATAGCCATTCCACAATATTGCAGAAGATTATAGATCTATTATTGTGTGCAGCATTAAAAATTATGTATATCTACTATTAAAAATTCTGTTTTTTTCTTTTAAGATAACTGTATTTGCAAATACAGAATTATTACAGGCTGCAGATATTGTGATGAAAGTGAGTAGGTGTGTGCGTCAGTCAGCGATGTTCCATACTTATATTTATATAGATTAGGACACAATAGATGTGGCTGTACAGATGATGATTGTTAAGGGTCCCATGGACTGCTCAGATGCCAAATTTGGAGGTTCTCAGGAGAATGAAGATAGATATGGAGGTCATTTCCACCATCAAGTGTAGGATGCTCCAATATTTTGGACATATCAGGTGGAATGATTCACAATATTCATTACTACAAGCCAATCCGCAGAGAAAAATATATGGAAAATGTGGACCTGGCAGAAGAAGGGGGCAGAAGAAGAAGAAGGGGTGACATGGCTTCAAAATCTGAGAAATTTGTTCAGGAAACCCCAAAAAAGTTATTTTGCAGTGCAATGAACAAATTAAGAATTGCTATGATAATCACAAACATTTGGAATGGATAGACACTTGATGAAGGACTCTCACTGTTTTCTTACACAGAAACACTTTCTGCTAAAGGGTTTTTTAAATTTTATACAAGATTTCTATAAAACAAATTTACTTATAGACTGCAGACATTTTCAAAACAGTCCATACACCGGAAAAATAATGAAATCCACAAGCAGAAATGTTAAAACTATAAAAAATTATTCCAAAGATAGTTTTAAAGATGTTCTGAAACATTTCTTCATTAAAATACCCATGATCAAACAAACATTACACTAAAAAACAAAATAGGAATCAATAATATTGTGATATGTCAGATTCCCAGTATGGACAGAGATGAGTCCATGGTCATTTAGTTAGTTTCCCACAAAAAAATTCCAACAAACAATTTATGACTGAATAAAACTGAAATATACACAATAGCATTTTTAAATACACCTAAATGATGAAAAGATATTACAACTTATTGCTCTTAAAAATTACGTTTCAGTTGATTAGACAAAATAAGATTCATTAATCGAAGCAAAATAATTTCATACAAACACACTGGGGAAATCGGGTACAATACATCTTTTATCAAAACCACATGGCACAATTTAAATTACTGCCTCTTCATCAATTATTGTCAGAAACTTCTTACAGTATAACTTTTCCAGACATAAAATTTGGGCTCCCAAATACATCTTCAACTGTTAAACATTAGTTCTTTATAATTAAGTTTAAATTGGAGAAGGTTTTCTATTATGTAGTTTAATTTTATAAATTGACACACAAACGTATATTTACAAGAATAATCATCAATCACTTACAGCCATGAAAATACACCACATGAAATACACCGCAGAAACTACAATAAATTTCCTGAAAGAAATATGGCAGGGGTAAATAAAAATGATAAACATGGAACCAATTTTGTTTAAAATTAAATCAGATGAACACTATCTTTCTAAGTAATACCCAATAGTTACTCAAACAGACATTAAAATTCCTGAAATTTATTAGGGAAATCATGTAAATGATAACCAATTACTCTACGGATGTCAAAATTCACCTAGTAAAGCCAGGTGCACCGTTTTCAAACGAGAAAATTCATTTCAGAATTATGACCTTGTTTTGAGCCACAGAACCGGTTTTGTTAACTGTTTCCTAAACTGTCATAGAAAAGTTGAACAGTAGATCATCAGAAGATGTTAAACCAAAGTTGGCAAGAAGACCTTGTTTAGATTTAGATACACCAAAACAGTTTGTAATAGGTTGCATGTACAGATTAACAGATACAGAACTGTTGAGAAAAACTAAAAAATATCTGGTTAAAACTACAAAATTAGAAACCGAAATACTATAGGTACAACATATCACGTAAAGCGTATCAAAGTAACAACTAATTTCACACGGATATACATGGGATTAAAAAGAACAAGTGAGATAAAAAAATACCTCTGCTAAAAATTACAGATCAAAAGATCAGTAAAAAAATTTGTAGTATAGAGTTTTCTTACGGTTGTTTTACAATATATTTAAGAATAGACAGCAACAATTACCATCGAATGCAAATCACTTCAAGCATCAGATGAAAAATAGTAACCCACAAAAAGAACTATGGGTGAACAAAGCACGTGACATGAAGTTCCTAGTTTGACACAGAAAATACTTTTGTCTTTTAGTACCCCGTAAATAATAACCAAAACATAAATTTATCCCAACGAATTGCCCAAAACGGGCAGATGGAGTGTTAAATTAATTGCACTCGATCTGTTGGTTCCGGGACTACAAAAAATAGTTCTGTTTCTTATCATATAGTCAGCCATATGACTTAACTATTTAAGAACAGAAAAGATAGAGGTGTACTGTGACACTAGTCAGAGTTATCTCGTCTGAGAGTAATGAATTTCACTAACTTATACAACTAGACCCTGTGGTGGATGAAGTGAAGGTGTCATTTGCAGGGTGGAGAGTGGGTGCTTTTTGGAGGGCCTGGCACGCTGATATGATAAGCATACTCTTTCAACTTAGAGAGGAAGGCGATGGTAAACCACCTCACTCCTCGTTTTTACTTATAACAATATTAGATTTAATAAAATCTCTAGAGGTTCAAACCAGCCTTTCGGCTGTTGGCCTAAACAACAACAACATCCCAACGAACTCATCCCACTCATTTTTCAACACGTAGTTTTTTCTAACTTCTTAAATGGAACAAAATTTAGAGTCCTAATTCAGTTAATTGATATCAAATCAACTACGGACCTTAATCAAGATGTGATTCACCACATCAATTCCACTTTCTGCACATGAAGTTATGTTAATGCACACCCGTGTGCATTAACATAAAACATCGCTTAACCGAACATATTTCCTGATCTCATTGCAAAATAACTACATCGGTTAACAAAGCTAGCCTAAAATGTCCGCCTTAGCAGTATTTGATTGCAACAACTCCAATCATAAGACATAAGGCTCTGAGATTAAGTATTACAGTCCTCCTGAAGAGCTACCTTCAGCAGAAGTGAGTAGACTCTCATAAAAAAGATTAACTACAAAAAAATGCTTAAAAGTATTTTACAGCAGATTGTTTTATAACCCTTCTAAGCCACTGAAAAACTAAATTAGTTCGAACATACATAAGATTAAAACATCTGAATAACTACCCACAGTATTTATTATTTATTGTATTTATTTTTTATATCTAATATTATTTGTTTATAATATATTTCTTTAATAAATATTTATATATTTGTTTCTTTACAGCATTTGAAACCAGAAATAAAAATAATCGGTTCATGAATGGTATATACTTAACTGGTTATTCTTTTTTAATTGAATTTATTTTTAAAAATGGCTTAAGAGTAGTCAAATAAAAGATCTTAACCATTTTATTTCATCGTGTAAGATTTTAATGCATGTTAAATATCCTACTCGTTTAGTAATTTACAAAATGGTTTCTAATAAAATGTGTTAAGTCATCTACAGCATTAACTCTCCTTCCGCAGGCAAATAGCGATGGAAGGGCTTCATGATGTAGTTGCATGGAGTGGACCACCAAATTGAGCAGTCAGATGAGAACACCTGTGTATACTTTATTCAGTCTAAAAGCTATCCTACGAACGTGTTTGTAGTGGTGAGTAATACTGCAGGGTGTGTCTAAGTGTGGTGCATGACAACAACGGGGTTACTTGAATACCATTTAATATCTATATCATCTTGAATAACTATAAGAATATAACCATTATAAATCATTATAAGCCTTGTACTTATTTTGAAACACATAATGCTATTTTCAATTCTTTTTGAACATTAACTATTCAGTTTACATTCAATCTTTTAAGTGTAAGCTCACACAAATTATTTTTTTATTTTTAATTTGTTGTATTTATATCATGTACAGTATAATTTATTTTTGTTTTGTTATGTGTATGGTGTTTTGAAAATTTAATTTACATATTTTATCCCGTATTAAACTTTGAAATGAATGACACCATCAACTTTATGTTGTGGAAAAACAGAAATGGAAATCGTTTAAAACTTGAATAAAAAATAATTATTTTAAATGTATTTAATCCCCTGCATATAAAAAAAAATCCTCTTTACTTATTAACGATACTGAACAAAAATGACATGGAGTTGACTGGTGTATATACATTTAGCGTTCACAACATCAGGAATTAAATTAAACACACATGTAAACTGGTAACACCAAAGAAGAAACGAAAAAAAGCAAACCCGTTATGGAGCAGTAAAATAATTTTTTTTTTTATTTAACATCCAACTGTTCTGCAATTACTGCTAATGCAGACGGTGAAGGATGAAATGATTTTTTGTAACATATGAAAATATGCCGTGCCTGAATGGGATTCGAACCAAAGACCTCATGATGAGAGGCGAGCACGTTACCAACTGCGCCAATGCGGCCGGCAGTAAAATGAATTTGTGAAAACGGCAAAATTATATTAAAAAGTACACAGTATTTTCGACTTACTAAAGCTCCAATCTTAAATGAAACGTGGTCAGTTATAAAAGAGGATACTGATTTACATTCGTTCAAAAGAAAATCATTTTATAACATTTTAAAATTAATCGGTTTTGTGTCCTGAAAACAAGTGCCCAAGAATATAATACGGAAAGGGATGGCACAGCCTATTATTGTGGAGAAGGGGATATTTAAAAATAATAGAGTTTAGGAAAATAGGATGAAAATTTATTACCCTGACGAAACATGGGTTAATTAACTCGTAACTTACTATTGTTATGTCTCATTGTAATATCGATACACGAGGGCTGTTCAAAAAGTATCAGACTTTCTGTCCTCCCGCTGAAACAAATGAAGCGCTGGCGTAAGCTTAGTGGGGATAAGGAGGGGACGGTCATGCGCGCGCATGCACTGTTTCGTGTCATGACAAAGCTTCTGTCGCCGGCAGTCAGCCTAGTTAGTGTAGACCTCTGTTGTGCTCAGCGATTTTTATAAAGTTATAAATGATAGAAAAACTTGAGCAGCATTACTGCATTAAATTTTGCCAAAAGCTTGGCGATTCACAAGTGGAAACAATTCGCAAGATTCAACAGGCTTTTGAGGAGTCTGCCATGAGCTGTACTCAAATAAAAGAGTGGTACAATAGATTCAAAAATGGTCAAACGTCAGTGAAAAGTGAATCGCATTCAAGCAGGCCATCGACAAGCTGGAATGAGAATGTTATTGAACAAGAGCGAACTTTAGTCACCGAGGACCAAAAGAATACTATCTTGAGGTTTTTCGTCACCTACGTGATGCTGTGCGGCGCAAACGACCGAATCTGTGGGCAGCAAAAACTTGGCAGCTCCATCACGACAATGCACCTGCCCACTCTGCACATCTAATTCAGAGTTTTCTCGCTAAAAACAACACTCCTCTGGTTCACCAAGCTCCATACTCCCCCGACATGGCTCCCTGCGACTTCTAGCTATTTCCTAAGCTAAAAATGCCCCTGAAAGGAACTCGATTTCAAGAAACAGAAAACATTAAAGAGAATATGACGGCCGAGCTTAACAGCATTTCAAAAGATGCCTTCCAGAAATGTTTTGAACAGTGGCAGAAGTGCTGGGAGAAGTGTGTGCATCACCAAGGAGACTACTTTGAAGGGGATTAGAAGTTTGTAGCTCTAGTTCAATAAATGCACTTTTAATTAACAATAGTCCAATACTTTTTGAACAGCCCTCGTAAACTTTGAAACATCCTATACATTCCATGGTAGAATGACCTTTACTAGCTTTTATAGAATAGGGAACAATTCTTTACACCATGGTTGAAACAGAACTTAAATTTAATTATCAAGCAAATGCTATCTAATAGCAGTTATAATGAAATAAAATTATGAATAACAGTTGAACAAAAATGTGAACTGAATAATAAGAACATTAGACACTTACTTTCTAGAATGTAAATTAGTTGGAGTCGCTGGTGCTTTAGTTTCACATTGACTTGTAGTTTTGGCATACCATTCAGCAACATTAACCTCTTCCGACTCAAACCTACGAAGCCAAGGATGTTCCAATAGTTTCTTATACTTAGGACGATGACTATAATTTTTGGTCAAACTAAAAATTTAAGAAATAATACATTCACTTAAAAATATTCTGCAGCAGGTGATTTGGAAACATGTACAGTATTCAGATGAACTAAAGACCCCTAGCCGTGGGAGTGAGAGAATGCATAACGCTCTCACACGCACAGGCCATACGCGTCATTCCAATAACATTGTACAATTACTCATTGTTGTGAGCGAGCGTTTATGAACACAGTAAACTAACAAGCAAGATAACGACTGTAGTATGTTTTCAGATTTGGATTATAACTGTAAAGACCTTTGGGCACATGCGTAGTTACGCCACATATCTCCCTCTTACTCGCTCGGCTATGGGACATTAATTCATCTGATATCAGTATCAATAAAAGAACCGTGTTTAATTACTTATTATTACATCATTAATAGAATAGATGTACACAAAAGTCAATTCCTTTCAGAATTCTTGCATGTTATACGCTAAAGTCCAGTCTCTCTTAGTTTGCTCCTAATGTAAACAAATAATGACATCACTGAGCATGCGCATTATATCAAAATGTGTACACGCTGATTAAAAAGTAGCAACAAAATACTTCCAAAGCTATTTAAATACAAAATACTTTTGGTAATTTTTTTCTAAATGAAATTTTTAGGCCTACATCATATCATGACTGATGTTTTTAGTACTTTAAGTACCTATAATTTAAAAAATCGTTAACTTAATAGGGATACGACATCCGTAAAGTTGCAGACTCTAGCGTGCACCCTGTAGTAGGTGGCTTTTGTTTGTTGACAGTAGGAGCAAACTAAGAACGGCTGAACTGTAGATGCCTTGGTAAATTAATTCTTAGCCATAGAAAAATAACATGGTTTGATTGCATTGGTAGGATGACACGGTTCTTTCAATCCTTTAACACTAAAGGTCCGGAGACTCTTATTGTATTATCCCATCCTCTTTGTCCACTCAATAAACAGACTACTCTTCTTTGCATAAGTTTCAGAAGATTGCCTCCTAAATATTTACACAGAATTGCCACTCAGGTTTATTCGCCTGTTGTCATCAGTTGTTCTGAGTCAAGCAGATGACACCATTTTCAGTTCACTGTGTGTAGTTTAACCTTTATAGAGCTTGGTTATAATGGCAAAGTTAATTGCAAATCCTGCCACGTGCAAGATTAGATATGACACTTGTTTTCTAAATGCCAAGAACACTAAACCAGTCTATATTCATTGACAGATTTGCAAGGAGTGCGAAGAAAAAGTGATTCGTGATTCACTTCATTCAATTCATCACCAGTAAAGAAAAATATGTTTTATACCACCCCTTCCTGTTGGTGTGGATGACTTAAAACGACGCATCACAAATGCTGTTGCTACCATTGACCAGGATACACTAGCATATGTTTGGGTCAAATTCGTTTTAGCGTTGATGTCTGCTGCTTTACAAATGGAGTACACACAAAACATTTACAGATGCAAACTTACAGAAATCTTCTATAAATATAATCGTAAAGTAATCATTCCAACTTGTAAAAAAATTTTCAAAGGTGTATGTTTCATTCATAAATCAACCATATTATTCCTAAATTAACACTTTGAAGCCGAAGCCTAAAAATATTCGGGCTGACTAAATTACGCAAGTGGACGAAGCCCAAACATGTTCGGGCCATCATATGTTACTCGATATAAAACTTCACACAGCTGATTTTAATGTTTTGGCTTCGCAGAACGACTCACTAGTTCATTTTGTTCAATTCTTTATGAATTCAGCGCATTCTAACGGCTTGTTTTGAAAACATAAAAGAAATACAAAGGCATTGTAATTTGAGGTTAAACGTATATCTTATAGGCGGTCGAGTTCGTTGTCCGTGTTTATAATTTATTTGCTCTTTCCGCAGTTTTAAATAATTTAGTTGCAGTTTTATTGAAATGTTTTTTGTTAGTATTTCTCCCAAATTTATGTAGTAAGTGTTTTTTTTGCATAGTGTTTCATGTTTATAATGTTTGTGTTTGTTTTGTGTAACTGTTTGTTTACATTGTATTGGATTGTATATTACATTACATAGATTACATATTACATTGGATTATACATTTTATGTTTAGTGACTAGTTTTTAGTATTTCTAACTATACATTTAGTGCAAGTGCTTCCAATTATCTAATATTAGTGCAACTGCATGCAGTACAATGAACTGAACGAATGTTACAATTTTTATTTTCTTAATTTATTACTACATTTTCAACACTTCACAAAAGTAGTGGTGAAGACTCTATTGTATGCATGTATATACTAAAATAAACTGCATGATTTTCTCTTTAAAACGATGTATAAATTGTCTACCTTCATTAAAATATTATGCCGGCACAATGTTTTTAAAAAAACCTCAAAACCCCCAGGCAACCAGGTCCGAGCATATGTAAAACTGATAGGCTTCAAAGTGTTAAATTATCATTCAGCACAAAAATTACATCATCAATTGATTGAATTTAACCTCAAAACTATTTCTTAAATAAATATATCTTACTCTGAAATGTTTATTACTCACCAGCATTTAACAAAATTCTGGAATTCAGGTGTAAATCCTTTTTCAGTCGGTAGCGTTGGTGGATCTTCTTGAAGGACTTTACTAAGTACTTCAAAGTCAGATTTACAATCTTTATAAGGGAATTCACCAGTGGCTAATTCAACGAGTGTTATTCCAAGACTCCAGACATCAGCACGAATATCATAATCCGGCTTTGTCGGATCAGGTGGATCAATTCGCTCCGGCTAAAACAAGAAGAACAATAGTAAAATAACAACAACAAATTCAACACACACATTTCAACTAATTAATTTTCATAAACTATTATGCAAGATCAATGGTTACATATGCTGCAAGATTCTGAAGTACTTATAGGTAACGCAATATAAGTTGACGATCGTCAGTGAGAGTAAGACTGGACTATGTGGGGGGGAGGGGGTGGAAGTGCTACTGTATGTGCTTTTCTAAATACATCATAGCGACAGCTCTAACCATGATACCATGTTGTAGTTTTACAATGATTTATTATGTTTACAACTATGTCGTTTTATAAACATCGCATTGTATTATTTATTGATTCTTAATAATTATCCTAAATAATAAACATTCATTCTAAATAGGCCATAATACTAGGCCTAAGCTATATTTAGTATCCTTTTTGGTCATCAGCTGTTAACTGAATTACTGCATTCTGACATTTGTAGTGATAAACTAGTTAGTCCCCATGAGTTCCGTCAAAACGAGCTTATTGTCTAAGTAATACTAGTTTTATGAAAATTTCAAAATGTTATTCTATTTTCAGGGTTTTCATATTTCATTATTTTCCGTAAAGTTATGTTAAATTGCAATAGAATTTTAAACAATTCACTTTCTTTAAATAATTACATTACTCCTTATTTATTTAGTGTGACGGGTCATGAACTGAATTTTATTACTTAAGTGTTTGTGGTGGTTGATACATTCTTATGCTTTCAGGTTGGCCGATGTAAGTAGGATAGATAGTAAACTGTCCTCCACACGATAGGCACAATCATCAACTTATAGCGCATTATCAATACTTATATTCATCAGCAATAATCAGGACTATTTATTTATCCCATAGAATCAAGGTATATGTATGGTAGGTTATGTTTATCATACGACAAGATTCCCACTTGTAAATTTTCAAAGTGGTCAATTTTATTTTCTATTGTGCTAGTCTACATGAAATAAAGGAAAATATTGTTTTCATTTCAATTTTTAAAATCAACTTTTCACTGGAAACACTAATTTAATGCCGCTTGACCAAAAAAAAAACCATTTTTTTACCTATTGGTTTGTGTGTGAATAAATTATCTCGAAAACGAATTATTGTACAAAGTTGAAACTTGGGGAACTTAGGTTAAGATACCAAGAGGGGCCCAACATGAACATTATAATCAAAATTGCAAATTTCAATTAACATAGTAATTTACACATGCATTTTTTCATTTTTTTGCAATTTTCTGAAAAAAGGCTCCTACGATTTTCTTTAAAATCACTGTTTACATTAATTACATTTTTTAAGTTCTACAAGATAGGGTAAACGGCATGTCTGCTGAAATTTATGGGAGGAGACTGTGCTCTCATAAATGCAGCGTTAACCCTTTCGCTGCCACCATTATTTTCGTTATATGATTTCGTGTGACGATTTATGTTTAACCATTTTTTATTGTATTTACTCTAAATATACGTAAAAAGTGAAAGATTTTTGTGAAAACAGTGATTTACTAAAAAAAGAAGAACAGAATGTGTACTGTGTGCCAAGGTCAAAATAGTAACGATAGGTTCACTGCCAGCTTTAAAAAGAGATACGAGAGCGTGCTAGGCAGACCCGCAGCTTATACGAAGCCGGCACAGGGAAAACACACCCGACTACAGCGTCAATTAGTCAAAACACATCACTAAAGCGTCAATTAGTGATTTTCTGCGTTTTTAAATCTAACAGAGGTTGATTTTCATTATTAAATTGGCAAGAGATACAGGGTTTGTATAAAAAGTAACCGGACTGAACTTAGAAAACATATTTATTGGCAAAATTTCTACACTTTTTTTCTAGAAATCTTCGAAGTAGTCCTCATTGAAGTCGATAACCCTTTGGTATCGGATTTTCCAGTCCCTGAACGCCCCCTGGAAGTCGGTAACCCATAAAGCTTCTAGAGCCCTTGTAGCGAGTTGAACAGCTTCTAGAGTCCCGAACCGTGTCCCCTTTAGTACTCTCTTGATCTTGGGGAATAGGAAGAAGTCCGGTGGTGCCGTATCCGAACTGTAGGGAGGCTGTGGCAACGTCGCCCTCGAGTGTTTGGTCAATTCCTCGGTAACAAGCAGACACGTGTGCGACAGCGCATTGTTGTGGTGGAGGATCCAGGAATCGGCAATCTCCAGACGGACTCGGCGAACCCGGGCGGTCAGTCTTATCTATCCCAACCTCTTCTGCGATTGCTCGGTAGCTCAGACGATGGTCAGTGTTCAACACATCACGCACTTTTTGCACATTAGGGTCCGTGTGACTGGTTGATGGACGTCCGGCGCACTGTTCGCCGTGGATGTCATCGCGGCCCTCTCGGAAATTCTTGTGCCACTGGAAGACTTAAGTTCTGGACATAGCTTCCGCACCGTAAACCTCATTGATCATTTTAAGAGTTTCTGTAGGCGTTTTTTTGAGTTTGACACAAAATTTGATGTTAACACATTGCTTGATGGTACGCTCCATTTTCACTCCGACGAGATCACTGAACATGCACTGCGCTCTCCCACGATGCTAACCCTCCAAGCGTCTAGAGGCAACTGACTCGGGCCCGCTCCCCTTCCCTCGATCCCCCACCACCACTAGAGCACCAACAACCGGTTTACAAACGTTTTACCTGGGCGTCACAAGCTCAGTCCGGTTACTTTTTATACAAACCTTGTAGTTGTACATACGTACATATCCGGGAACTGGATAAAATAAAATATTAAATTTCAGCATATCAACACTAAATGAAAATATATTATGCATCTATACTAAAACAAACTAAACACAATAGATAAAACAATTTTTTTAACTATTTTTACCGATTTAAATCATTTTATCAAAAGGAAAGGATTTTATTTTCCTGTTCACAATAAGTAAAAATTTTATTTGTCAGTAAAGCACAGATAAGAATGGTATTTTTATTTTTTCATCCGCATATACATTTTTTCATACATCAACAAAACTGAAATTTATTTCCTTTGACTCACCGCCATGTATGCAGCACATCCTGCGTTTTTAGTTCTTGCTTTGGAATCAACTAGACGCCCGGATATGCCAAAATCACATAATTTAACATTCCCACGTTCGTCAAGGAGGATATTTGATGGTTTAACATCCCTATGAATGACACCATGACTTTCTTTTAAGTAGTTCAATGCCTTCACGGTCTGAAACAGAAATACAATTTATGAATATTAAAAAAAAAGCCAAAAAGTTAATTCATATAATTATACTAGCAACCCCCGCTTGCTTCGCTTCACAGCAACTAATGTAGACCTCATTAAATTATTTTAAAACCTCTCTACATGAAATATTTGTGGTTTTGTTGCCCTGTGGCGGCAAAATAAATTGTTTTTCTGCACTTCCAGCTCTAGAAAGTCAGACATAAAGTTTTCCATAAGTGGAGCACTCTTGTCTCAAATCGATGCCCACAGTTTTTAATGTTTGTCCCTGCGATTTAACAGAATTGAATAGAATGTATAGAAGAATACCGATGGAAAAGAAAGAGACAGTTGATATATGGCTGAGATAAGAGACAATAATACGTGGGTGCGGTATGCAGAGTAATCGGAAATATATGACTCATTCAATACCTGTCAAATGAAAACAAATAGGCTATATGAAATACAGTACAAAAATAAAAATTTTGAATATTTTCAAATTTTTAATGTTTTTGGAATTGAATGTTTTTGGAATTGAATGTTATTCTTCTTGTTTTTCAATGAAATATAAAAATTTAAACATGCGACATCGTCATAGTTTAAGTTGCTTAACTCATTTAATTAAAGTTACTTAAAGTTGCAAAATAGCCTATATTGATCAGGCATCTCTAAGCTATGCAACAATGAAAGATTTTTTTTAAATCAGTTCAGCAGTTTCTGAGATTACCTCATACAAACAAACAAAGAAACAAACAGACGTTTCTTCTTTATAATATTAGTATAGATTAATTACCCTGCCAGAAGGTCTAGATTAGAGAATTCAACTCCAAATCTCAATTTAAAATACCAACATTGCTTGAAAAAATAATCTGCATCGAGAACTGTAAAAAGTCAATTCTTTAAAACCGATTCTCAAGTTTTCAAAATATGGCAAATAAGCCGTAATTTTGTAAGATTAGAGATATTAAATATTAATAGTTGGAAAAATGTTTAAAATATTGTTTTCGTTAAATAACTAATTCAACCAATATTCATCACAAACGGGAGTTCGACAACTCATTTTAACACGAATACAGCTATCCAAAAAAAGGAACGAGTCACTAATCAAGTATGGAAGAAGTCAATCACGATTCGATACAATCAGTTCACGAGATTGGGTTTTCATGTTGAATAAATTGTAGTAGATTATAGGCTTATTGTATAGATTTTTTCGATGTTTTTTTATAACGTAAAACTGCAAACAAAAAGTGAACGTGTCAAAATCAAAAAACTTGAAAAAAAGTGAATGGCACTTAATCTTAAAAAAATTTTCAAAACTTTTGAAAAATTTGTATACAAAGTTCAAAAACCTTCCAAAAATCAAATACATACTACCATTTTTAAAAAAAAGTAGATATTACCTACTCTTTTTCATAATACATTATCAGTTAAATTCTACGGTCATATTTCTTGCCTCCCACAGGTGAATCATACAGATATTGACAGACTTCCTGTTCCAGAACTAAAGGCTCTATTTGTACAGTGTGATTTGACTTTCATGAAATATTGCGTAAGAAATTTAACACTTTACATTTAGTTTGCCATGTAGAGCAACTTGCACATGGAGAGGGGTTAGTTAGTATTTCTTTTAAATAAATAAGTCGAATAAACATTTTTTATAATAACACGAACCTTAGACAATAAATAAAATACATTTTAAATGAAGAGAAAAAAATAGTACCGCTAAAGTAACTTTTCCAAGAATATTCTCGGGTACAGGTTGGCGAGACTTTTTTAGTAATTTATCGAAACACGTTGCCATTAATTCCATACAAATCCAAACATCAGCTTCAGTAATGAAACATCCTAGACATCGAACTATGAAAGGGCAGTCATGCGACTTTAATACAACATCCAAGTCCATGATAATCCTCTTGTTTTCTTCGCTGTTACCTGACCTTCGCATTTGCTGTAAAAAAAAAAACAAACCAAAAATGTAAAAAAACTAGTTATTTCCAATGAGATGGCAGACATTTATGAAATCCATGGAAGCACCTTACAATGTACAAATGATAAGAATCAACTTCAATTTTTAGATATTTTTAATTTTATTTACGAGGGTTTATTCTAAAGTAAAGGTGACTGAGAAATTTCTCTCCTTGATGTTGGTAAACCTGTGTCAGTGAAGGCCACACTAGTAATACACACCTTTTGTCATTAATATTATATTATTGTCATAAAATGAATAAAAAAATTGATTTTGCCACCGACTGTGAAATATATGGAGTGATACATTTTTTAAACCATTATACCGTTAAGCCGGCAGAAATTCAAAGGCTCTATACAGTGATAATGTAATGAATGAAAGAAACTTCCAAAAATGGTGTATATAGTTTAGAAATTACAGAATTAATGTGCAAGATGAAGAACGTTTATGGCGGTTTTTGCTCCTGCCCTGCCTGTCCTGAACTGTGCCACCGGCACTCCAGTATACGACCTTACTCGACCTTACTTCTCGGTTGGATATATCTCAACATATAAGTGAGTGATGCGTATGACGTAGGCAACTGCAGACAACAACATGCGCATGGCACGTACCATGGTTTTAACTATCTCATAGTTAAGGCATTATAGACAGCACTCTATTCTAAAAATTATAGACATCAATACTAAAAACTTAAATGTACGTTTAAAACCAACGTTCTTTACCATTGAAAGGACACATGGTTTGAGTTGGGTTATATTCGGTAATGACTGATTTATTTAATTTAAAAAAAATAAATGTATAACTTTTTATAAGCTTAAAAAAATCTTACCTTAACAGCTATAACAGTCTCACTAAATTTATGAAGCATCTTGACGACATGACCACAAGTTCCATTACCCAATTCTCCAAGATGTTCCATATCTTTGATTTCAGTCTGATATTTCTGAAATTCAAACCAAATACACAATTATTATTATTCCAAGTACTCCAATTTTAAGGTGGCAAATTTAAAAAAGCCTTTAAAAAATACTTCAAAATTCCTTCATTCTATTATTATTCATTAGTTTCACATTAGATTTCTAGTTTGCAAAAAATTTAGACGATACCTTATAACTGTTTGAGATTTGGTAAACATCACACTGCTTCACTAAAACTCAAAAACCAAATTTTCAATTAATTTTTTTTAGAATGATGCAAAAAATAAAAAATATCTTAAAAACCTTTTTGTCGTAATATTTACAGAACAAAAAGTTGACAACATTATTATTTTTCAAAACTTAAAAATATTTCATAAAATGTAATAATTCTTGTTGAAGAAAAAGAAGTTTTATTACAGTCATAATCATCATCTTCTTTACCCTTCTTCCAGTTTTCCTTGGATTGGGCCCAAACCACCTCTTCACGTTTCTATTGCTGAACCATCACTTCTCCATTGCTTTCTTCGCATCGCATCTTTTCCAATTCATCCGTAACTGGACCTATGCATTTCACTCTTGGTCTGACCCTTGGTCTTTTTCCCTAAATCTCGAAGTACAGTATCCTTTAAGGAAGCGTACCCAACTAACCTACTAACCTGACCAAACCACCGTAGCTTAGTTTGATCAACTCTCCTTATCAGGCTGTCCATAATGTCACTCCTTATTTCCTCATACAATCCACAAACTCCTCCATATATATCTAGTAACCAACATGAGATTTGTCGTACCAAACCACACACATCTTTCTTTAACCTTTTTCTTTAGACCGTTACCAGATTAAAACATCTCGGCTGGTCACCCCAAGGTCAATGCTTCTGGTGCATACCTTAGCCTTTACCTTTCCAAACTTCTTTTATAGGCTAAGACAACATAGAGGTTACCACTCTTAGAAGCAATTAAAACAACAATAATGTGAAAAATCAGAGAACGCAGTATACATGAGAACAAGTTCCCTGAATAAAAATAAAATTTTTAACCAAGAATTTTTGGTGCTACTGTAGTACGTGACCTACCACGTTATGTTTAGTGAAATTTGTATTTCTTGATGTGGTAGCACTGTACCCTAGCATTTTTGGCGCGTAAATATTCACATACAACAACAAAATGTTTTGTTTGTAACAAGTGGAAAAAAACAAAATAAAAAAAATCAAAGCGCAATTTCTTCATATTACCTAAAGATTATGTTTGTGAACATTAGGTTTGAAAAAAGATTTATATATTTTACAGGTTATATGAACTACATTAGGTTATGTGAACATTTGGTTACCTGTATTCAACAGTTAACCATCTGCGAAATTATGTAAATCCACAAGCAATTGAGAGATCATGGTTGGATCCAATAGTAAACACTCTTAAACAAAAAAGAGGTGTTCCGAAAGAATATTTCATTTGCACCTCGACCATATCATGGAAAATTATGAGAAAAGTAGAACCTGATTTGTTTAGTGCTTTTCTCAATGACATTCACAGTGTGTACCAAGTGCAGACTGACTAAAAATAACTGGGTGAATCCTTATCGTATTATTAATTATAGTATTATTTGCTATTGTAAATTTTTGTATGCAATATTATTATTATAATTAAAAAATTATATCATTATAATTATCGTATTTAATTTGTCCTATTTCTTGATATCACATAACCCGTAAAATATGTAAATATTTATGCACCAAAAGCGCTAATGGACAGTGCTACCACATCAAGAAATACAAATTTCAAAACATAACACAGTAGGCCACGTACTATAGTAGCACCGAATTTTCCTTAAAAGCTTTGTTAACTGATAAAATTCACCAAGAAAATTGTTAATAAAAGTCAATAGTTATTAATGCAAAGAAAAAAATACAAAGAGTAGGTTTTATACATACTTAGAACATGGTTGGTTAGGAACACAGGATAAGAGTCAGGAAAAAATCAGGTTTAGGAAAAAGGAACTCCAGGAATTTTGTAGCAGTACCTATGATCAGTTAAAATTATGTATATTACTAAATAAAAACACTAAAACAGTTAAATAAAATTCATAAAAAATTTATAAAGAACATAAGAAGTCTACCTACAGAAAAAAATCAGCTAAATTACTTAAATTTTTATTTCAAGTTCTATCATAAATACCCGTAGAAAAAATGGCACTTAATACAGCCAATTTAACATAATATAAATTATTGAAATATATATTTCTAACCACCAGAATACGGTAACAGAAAACACTTACAAATGTTTATAGCGCGTGTATCTTGTATACATCTTCAGTAAATTAAAATTCTTTCACTTCATAATTTAAAACTTCCTACTCCTAACATGGTAGAAGATTCCTAGGAAGTTTTAAATTTTGATGTAGAAAAATTTTAATGCATTTTAATTTATTGAAGATGTGTACAAGATACACGAAAGCGCTATAAACATTGGTAAGTGTTTTCTGTTACCGTATTCTGGTGGTTAGAAATATACGAGTATATTTCAATTTTAAATAATACAGCTGTTTAAAATCCTACATAGGATGTTTGATAAAATAAAAATATAAATTATATACAAACATCCCTACTACCTTTATAGTTTTTAAAAATCTGGTGTGAAACACTCACATGACTTTCTCTTGCAAACGCAAATACTGAACAATATAACCTAACATTAGAAATAAACAAAATAACTATCTTCAAAAAATATAACCTAATTTTAATCATGAATCAATGCTGCAAAATGAAAACCAACCTTAGTTTAGCTCAATAATATGAAAAATCATTTTTTGACGCTAAACTAGGATCTGTAGAGAAAAATGCTTGAAATAAAAGTTGTAGATATTTTAATTTCCGATAAATTTGATTGTATGCACTTTTGTCGCAAAAGTCCATTTTTACAGATTTTCATGAAAAAAAAACAAAAAATCACCCATTACCACTAAACTAAGCGTTATACAAAAAAATGTTTGAAATAAAGTTATACATCTACAACTTTTATTGTACTCTTTTGCCCTAAAATGTATATTAAGGCTGCTATCTTTAAAAAACTGTGTTTTCTACGAGAGAATAGTTACCCCAAGGATTCCAGCAGACATGGCACCTAACCTATCTTGTAAAGTGTAAAAAATTTAGAAATTAACACTATTTTAAAAAAATTTGTAGCAGCCGTTTTTATGAAAATTGCTAAACGTGAAAAACGACATTAATAAATTCCTACTTCTGGTTGACCGATGTTGATGAAAATGTTCGTGTCAGGTCCACTAGTGGTACCTAACTTAAGTTTTAAGTTATAACTTCGTACTATGTTCCGTTCTTGAGATATTCTGTTCACACATAGACCAATCGCTAAAAACATGGGTTCAAAGGGTCTGAAATATCTGGTGAAAACTCAATTTCGAAAAATCGACATAAAAACAATACTTTCCTTTCTATATACTCATACAGGCAAGAGAAAGTAAAAAATAAAAATATTTCAAAACATACCTTTCCATCTATAGTAAGCAGTCCATTCATTTGCATAATCTCTTTCATTTTGTTATCTATTTCACTAGCATCTTGACTTTTTGGTTGTACTAAATTGCAAACTGGAAGATCTAACTGACGACGTGAACGTGTAGGAGTGCCCATATCACCAACTGAAATTGTAAACAAGAAATTTAAGTTAGGTAAATAGTCACAATTACTAAAAATAATTAAATTATCTTTGTATTAAGAGCAATAACATACACTAGGATCTGTTACTACACAACTGAAATTCAATAAATCTTAACTCTTAATATTTACACTTTACATTTATGTCAAACCACTCACTTACAAATTGTATTTTATCATAAAACTATTGTAAAGTAAAAAACCATTAAATAATATTTGTTGCTATTGTTTTACTAATGTCACTTCCTCAAAATGAAATCACTGCTAGGCTAATCACCAAAGGAATTTTAATATAAACAGAAGGACTGTAAACAGGATTAAATTAGTAACAACAATAATATCAAATATTTGTATGACGCCACGAATATGTTTGCAAATTGATAAGTAATAGAACTGCATAAACAATCAGATAAGGCTACTATGTATTCGTACCTCTCAAAACAATAACAAAACACGAAATGTTCTTTATGAAAACTTTTAAAGAGATATATCAAAATAATATTTAGTTTGTAATGTTATTGGTTCAAAGTCAAAGAATCAACATAGTTTAAGATAATTTAATTTAAAAATAAAAGATAAAAGAGAATGTAGTTGCTTTGTAAAACAATCAACCAAACTACGCCTAACCTTTCACGAAACAATTCAATAAAATTACATGAAATTTATTGAATAATAATTTTTTACCACTGTTAAAATTATAATCATGTCATTTTTATAAAAAGTACTATTAGTTTTTAGAGAAGTGAAGAAAAAACTAATTCCTGGCAAAATATGTAAAGGTTACTTACGCTGCCTAGGCCTGCTACGTCCTGAGCCATGTCTTACATTTAATCCACCGCTTACTTCTCGTTCTAAGTTATCTCTCTCATTAGCTTCATTTTCTGCTCTCAAACGAGCTTCAAGATTCATAATTTTACTTTCAAAAGAAGAATTAGCCATTTTTAGTTAAAGATACATCTGCCATCTACAACAAGGCCATCTTGATTTTCAAATTGCAGACGGAAAATCGTAGGTGCAGAGAGACTGCAGTCTGCAGTCACAATGATACCAACTTTGTCGCACTTGATAAAGTTATATAGTTTGTTGCTACACAGAACTTAATTCTAAATAATACTAATACGGAGTACGTCTGTAAATTTGGTAGTTAAATTACTGTTTTATGCATTGAAGCAACGAATCATATTTATTATAATAGCATCAGTATGCACGAACAATGCATTTGAATCTTGCAAGCCTGAACGAAACTTGAGTAAGCGCGAATTATAAAACTGTTTATCCTGCGATAAACAGGTATATCTGGGGCTTAGTTTGATTGTGGTCCAACTCCAGTCTCTATGTTTATTATAAAAAATTTTCTACAGTTCAGACAATACAGAAAATTCACCAGTTAAATTTATGAATAGTTACACCAAATAGTAGGCAACAAAATATTTATTTTCACTTTCTCTTGCTCTATAAGAAAATATAGGGAAGGAAAGTATTGTTCACATGCCGATTTTTCGAAATCGAATTTTCACCGCATATGCTACATGTTTTCAAACTCCCTAAACCTAAAAAACATGTTTTTAACGATTGGTCTGTATATAGGTGTAAACAAAATATCTCAAGAATGGACTACCGTACAAAGTTGAAATATGAAACTTAAATTAGGTACTGCTATAGAACCCGACATGAATATTCTTGTCAAAATCAGTCAATTGGTAGTAGTTTATTCATGCGATTTTCTCAAAAACTGCTCCTACAATTTTTTTCAAATCGCCTCATTTACTAAACTTTTTATTCTCTACAAGATAGAACCATAATAAAGGGCATTTAAGATTGTGGCCATAGTATGTATTTTAGAGAAAAAGTGTACATAAAGTTGTAGAACATTTAAACACCTACAGCTTTTACTTCAAACATTTTTTGTACAATGCATAGTTTAGCGGTAATTAGTGATTTTCTGTTTCTTTCATGAAAATTTGTAAAACAAATGGGATTTTCTTAAGACTGCAACCTTAATATGTATTTTACAACAAAAAAAGTGTATATAATAAAAGTTAAAGGAAATTAAAAACCTACAAGTTTTATTGTAAGCATTTTTCTCTACAGAGCCCGGGTTTAGAGGCAACTACTGATTTTCTGTATTTTTAATTTCTACAGAGGTTGATTTTTCATTTGGCGTCATTCACTCATTATTAAAATTAGGTTATATTTTTCTTATTACATTATTATCTCATGATTAAACATACAGTTCAGCCATCCTTAGTTTGCTCCTATTGTCAACAAACCAAAGCCAGCTACTACAGGGTGCACACTAGGGTCCACGACTTTATGGATGTCGTATTCCTATTAAGTTAACTATGTTTTAAATTATAAGTTAAAAGTAAAGCTAAATTATAAAGTTACTATAAGTGAAAAGTACAAGCTAAATTATAAGTACATCAGTCATGATATGATGTAGGCCTCACAATTTCATTTATATAAAAATACTTTTAAAAGTAATTTGTATTTAAATATTTTTGAAAGTAAATTGTTGTTACTTTTTAATCAGCGTGTACACATTTTTATATAATGCGTATGCTCAGTGACGTCATTACTTGTTTACAGTAAGAGTAAACTAAGAAAGGCTGGACTGTAGTTAAACGTTGTTCGTTATCTACATTGAGAGGAGAAAGTTGTCTGAGTGTTTCACACTAGGTTTTTTTTATTTCTTTTAATTCCTTTATGTTGGGTTAATTACTACTTCATTATAATAAACATAGTATGCAAAATCACTTCAAGAACAGGTTCCTTTTTAGAAGTTATGAACAGCTCAATAAGAATATTATGTCTAGAGTGGACGCCAAATAAGCTTTCCAGTATAGCTGCGCAAAAAGTTCGGATTCAGTCGGTAGATTTTATGTCTTAGTACCGAACAATGTAAATTATCATCTATTAGCGACGTTAAAAACATTCAATTGTAAATATTGTATACAACAATTAATGCCTACCACATACAATACATTACAAACTAATGTTTTCAGGTTAGCTGATATAATATTTATCAGCTTACATTATAACGTTAAAACATTACGAGAGTGACGTGACTCTGATCACAGCTAGTACAGCACTGACCCCCACCACTCACTGAGGCAACCAAGCGCGCCAATACCAAAATAAACCTTCTGCGCACTTCAGAAAACCGGCAAGCTTATTTGGCGTCCACTCTACCTGACAATAAATAAAAGTAATACAGAAGGAAAACATAAACATGATCCCATTCATATGAAAAATGTCATAACCAACCAATCATTGTGCGGTCTTGGGTTCGAATCCCATTCAGACATGGCATATTTTCAAACGTTACAAAAAAATAATTTCATCATCTATCACTGTCTGCATTAGTAGTAATTGCATAACAGTCGAATGTTAAACCAAAAAAATAAAAAAATAGAATAAAATAAAACCAATCATTGGGTTCGGAATCCCATTCAGGCACAGCATATTTTCATACATTACAAAAAAATCATTTCATCCTTCACTGTTTGCATTAGCAGTAATTGCAGAACAGTCAGACGTTAAACCAAAAAAAATAAATAAATAAAATAAAACCAATCATTGGGTTCGAATCCCATTCAGGCACAGCATATTTTCATACATTTCAAAAAAATCATTTCATCCTTCACTGTCTGCATTAGCAGTAATTGCAGAACAGTCGGAAATTAAACCAAAAAAAAACCAATCATTAAAATGTAATTTAATTACAAGGATTGATATATGATAAAAACACTCGTTTCAAGGAATTACTTTAATCAAATATAATTTTACACATTACAAGTTCATTTTTGTTTAATTTCTGGTTTCTTTCCCATACAAACATTTCCAAAAGTTAACATGCATGTTCGTGCAGCCTGCTGACATAAATGAAAATCTTTAAAAGGTGGTGCTAAAGTTTCATCTAACATTTGTAAAAGTTCTAAGAATTTCATTAAAGCTTTGTTAATATCGCCTTCGATCATAAATGCTCGAGCAACACGAAACATTGAATCAGTATCCTGGAAAAGAAAAACATGATAAATAGCTATGTTTTAAACATTTTTTAGTAAATTGTGTGTAGTACATTTGAATTGCTGCACAAATTCATTTTATGAATTATGAGTTTTATAATTATTTTATCAAACATCCTATGTAGAATATGACAATCAACTGATTAAGTTGGCAAGACTGTTTTAAATATAAGAATCGACTGTTCCTTATCTACCATGGTAGAAGCAGGAAGTTTTAAATTTTGACGTAAAATAAATTTTAATTTACTGAAGATGTGTACAAGATACACGAAAGCGCTATAAACATTGGTAAGTGTTTTATGTTACCGTATTCTGGTGGTTAGAAATATATATTTCAATTTCGAGTTTTATAATGTAGTTAGTCCACTACAGAGTTGAACCCCTTGCACACTGTAATGCTACTCCATTTTGAAAGCCAATGAGTAACACCAAGACTAGAGAATATTTTCATTTTTTTTATTGTCCAAATTGTTTCCCTCATGTTTTATCTTGATTACCTAACAAATAATCACGCTCTAACGTTACTGACTCCTTTTCAAAATGAATAAGTGACTTCAATCTGTCTGGGTTTGTTTCCTGACGTTCCTTGTATGTTTTCTTCTAACGAATTTAAGTAAGAGTAGCCTTTGTGGTAGTTTCAAGCTTGAAATTAAAGAAATACTACACAAAGAGAAAACTTATCTTTATTCAACAATTTTCAAACACTTTTCTTGAAAATATAACAGCTTCTCAGACAGTACCGAGATTCCAAGCACTGTGCTTGAAAATACATGTCTTAACACAATCTATACAATTCTTAAACTCCAAGACGTGTTGTCTTGATTTACCTTCATCAATATTCTAGTGACACAGTACTAGTGTCTAGAGTCTAGTGACAGAGGACATGATACAGAAAGGAGTATATGCACTGCGAGAATAGTGATGACTACAACCTGACGATATCCACTAAGAAAACAAAAGTGATAGCTTTCAGTGGAAAATACCCAGTGAGATCAAAAATTGTCATGAACAATAATTATGGAACAGATCTCTCGTTTCAGTTATTTAGAGTATGAAGTATCTTTCATGAAGGACGATGATGTGACAAATAAAATAATAGATTTAGGGATATTTGTGGGACAATTCACAAAACCCTAAAGCACAAAGCAAGAAAGGAAACGGAACTAAAGTTCTACCAAACTACAGCAGTGCCTGTTATAATGTATGGCAGCGAGGCATAGGTGTCTTCAAACAGAGAACGAAGCCAATTTAGAGCTGCGGAAATTTCTTCGGGCATTGAAAGGCTGGACCCTTGAGGACAAGATCAGAAGTGATGTTAAGGCAAGAGTTGCAAATATTTAGCCTAGAGAAGAAGATCATGAGTACAGAATCAACTGGAGTAGTCATTTCTGTAACGCATAAAGGGAAGCCGTTTCCCTAGGTTGGCAATGAATTATAAACCTAATGGTCGAAGGGGTGTTGATCGTCCAAGGGGAAGATGGTTTCCGGAACAGGCAGTACTGCACCGTAAAGTGAAAAAGAAGAAGAAAAATATTCTTGTGTTATCTTCAAAAAGGCTTACGATAAGCTATATCTTATTTTTATTCTCTTTGTTTCTTGCTGGCCGCATTGGCGTAGTTGGTAACGTGCTCACCTTTCATCATGCGATCTTGGGTTCGAATCCCATTCAGGCACGGCATATTTTCATACGTTACAAAAAATCATTTCATCCTTCACAGTCTGCATTAGCAGTAATTGCAGAACAGTTGGGCGTTAAACCAAAAAATAAATAAATTTTTTAAAAAATTGGTTTCTTGATAGGTGTCCAGGATTGAATGAAATCCATGTTCAATCTTACATAAAAAGGGCCCTATGCAAAAAAAGCTATAAAGTGCTTTAGATATAAAAATAATATCTAATCACAATTGATTTACCTGAAGTGCTTTTAACCCTTTTAATAAATTCATATGCTGATTACAATCTGGACAAAGTGCCATGAATTTCATTGTTTCAATTGGTACAATAAGAACATTTTTACAATCGGGGGTTTCACAACGAAATCTCATTTTACTTTCATCCATCTCACTAAATACAGGCCAATCTTCTTCGCAAGCTACACAGTTACAGTTAAACCAATATTGGTTTTTTAAAGTCATTTTCCTTTCATTTTTTGGTGTTTGTGTAAATGTTGGTCCATAATTTTCAGCTACCATTTCTCCTCGAAATGTTGTTCTTATCGCTCTTCCAATTACAGTTGTACCCTGAAAATATCTGTAATAAAATATTTTATTTAAAAAAAAATTATCATTATCAACTTAGGTTAAAACAACTAGTATATGCATATTATTAATATATTGAAAAAGAACGTAGAATAAAACAGTAGACATGAATTCACTTGTTTATACAATAATACGTATCATGTATATACATGATATGTATTATAATTCTGGGGTACATTGTTGTAAGAAGTACAATCATCATCTGTTCATGAATGACATCGTTTACTTTCCTTATTTAAAATAGAAATTACTGTAAAAAAATAATTTTTTAATTTCAAATATTGGTACGACCCACCGGGTTGATCTAGAGGTAAAATCATCGCCTCAAGTCAGCTGTTTAACAGCTGATTCAGAGACAATGGTTCCTGGTTCAAATCCTAGTAAAGGTAGTTACAGTATTCAGATGAACTAATGTCCCCTAGTGGTGGGAGTGAGAGAATGCATAACGCTCTCACTCGCACAAGCCATACGCACCGTTCCAATAACATAGTCGTATAATTTTACTCATTGTTGTGAGCAAGCGTTTATGCATGCAGTAAACTAACAAGCAAGATTATGACTGTAGTATGTTTTCAGATTTGGATTATATGGTAAAGACCTTTGAGCGCATGCGTAGTTATGCCACATATCTCCCTCTCACTCACTCGGCTGTGGTACATTAGTTCGTCAGATACCTATACTTTTATACGGATTTGAATACTAGACAGTGGTTACCGGTGTACTTTGATGGTTGGGGTTCAATTAACCATACTCTCTCAGGAATGGTTGGCCTGGGTCTGTACAAGACTACACCTCATATACTTGTAATACACATCATTCTCATCTCATTGCTGATTTTAAATAGAGTTAAACAAACTGAGTTAAACAGCTGATTTTGGCGACGACTTTACCTCTAAACCAACCCGGTGGGTCTCATATTAAATGAGAGAAATAATAACGAGTTACACTGTTAAAAAACAGCTGTTTTGAATTGTCAGCTGATGCAGGTTTTCAAGCTGTAAGTGTTCTCTTCAATTAATTTATCCGTTTAAAATGTGTGTACATTTTTCTGAGACACTCAGTATTATGTGTATTTTTTTCTAATGTTTAAATATTGATGTAATTTTCATAAACAGTTTCTAGAAGCTTATGTTATTACCTAAAGAAGCGATGCGCACCACAAAAATACTTATGAATACAAATATAAGAAGCAGTAAAAGATAAATACAAAAAGTTTTTTATACATATAATAGCAACCCCCGCTTGCTTCGCTTCACAGCAGCTAATGTAGGCCTCATTAAATTATTTTAAAACCTCTCTATATTCAATATTTGTGGTTTTTTTTGCCCTGTGGCAGCAAAATAAATTGTTTTTCTGCACTTCCAGCTCTAGAAAGTCCGACATAAAGTTGTCCATGAGTGAAGGAAGCACTCTTGTCTCAAATCGATGCCCACCGTTTTAATTGTTTGTCCCTGCAATTTAACAGAATTGAATAGAATGCATAGAAGAATACCGATGGAATAGAAAGAGACAGTTGAAAATATATGGCTGAGATAAGAGACAGTAATATGTGAGTGCAGTACGCAGAGTAATTGGAAATATAACTCATTCACTACCTGTCGAATGAAAACAAATTATATGAAATACAGTACAAAAATAAACATTTTCAATATTTCCGAATTTTTAATATTTTTGGAATCGAATGTTATTCTTCATGTTTTTCTATGAAATATAAAAGTTGAATCGTGCTTCTAGCCCAAAAAATACACCATCCAAAGGACTTAGAAAAAATAAAAGTGCTATGCACCCGATAAACTAAAACATGCGACTTCGTCACAGTTTAAGTTGCTTAACTCACTTAATTAAATTTACTTAAAGTTCTAAAACAGCCTATATTGATCAGGAAGCTCTAAGCTATGCAATAATGAAAGATTTTTTAAAATCAGTTCAGTAGTTTCTGAGATTACCTCATACAAACAAATAAACAAACAGATGTTTCTTCTTTATTATATTAGTATAGATAAACAACACAATACATTAATGTGGTTTCTGCTGCTATGATGCTAACTAGTAACTTAACCACTTATTTATTATGAAAAGAAATTAGTAGTCTACTAAAATAAATGCTGAACTTTTGTTTATCCAACCAATCATAAAAACCATAAATTTTAAAATTCTGGAAAACCAATGATTTGTATTAGAAAAAACTACCTTACAATAGCAGGATTGCAAGAATGATTGAACAATGAAAGCGTTGGGTAGATTGCGCCACCAAGAAATAATGATTTTGATTTATCAATTTCTCCATCTTTCATTTCCAATTCAGATACTTCATGAGCGTTAAATTGTAAAAATTCTAAGTTGTGTAAAATAAGACCTCCAATAAATATTTCATCTTCTGACAACACGTTTGTTTCGGTTTGAGCACCTGCAATACAAATATTGATTCTGAGGTTAATTACAGAGTTAAAATTATCAGTAATATTATAAAAAGACATAATAACAGCTGATCACCATAAAATCGAACCCATAACATAACCACTTCAGAATCGGTAAGTTACATTGTAATGAAATTATATAAACTAGGTGAACCTGTGCGGGAAAACCCGCACAAAAGTGTAAATTTGTTTTTATAAAACTTCTCTGTAAACAAATATTTTGTTTTATGGTACTACTGGTTCATTGAATCTTCTTCTGTCCTCATTCGGCTCATGATGGAACTTCATAAAAAAATTGTATAGTGGCAGGCGATTTTCAGTTCGTGCAATTGTCTTTTCATATTTTACCATGTCACCCAGTTTCTTATAGCTTTGAGCATCCGGATTGACAGCAGTCATAACTGCTCCAGTTTTTTCTAAAATCTCATTATTTAATTCCACACAAAAAGAAAACCAAAATATAGCAGATCGAACTCTATACAATTTACAACTACGTTGGAAATTCCAAAGCGATCTGACCGTGACACTGCCAATGCATTGGTAGGCCTATACTTTAGTTCGTTGAACTTGCCCCCTCTCCAAACTGAAATAGCTGTGCGAGATGTGGGAGGGATAGATAGAGAAAAAGAGAGGCCTATGCTTCAGTTTGTTGAACTTGCCCCCTCTCCAATCTATTTTAGACCTCCTATTTTACGGTCATAAATTGAAATATTTGATTTTGGATAGTTTTCTGCAAATCTACTCAAACAGACGATTCATTTGAGTCCACTTCGGGGGAAATCGGTGAAGTTTCAGGTGGTTAAAATCATGTTGAAAAAAAAACTGCTCACTATTAATATATAGATGATTCGATTAATTTAAATAAAAAATAACATTAAATGTAATTTAATAGTTTGACTCCTAAGTCAACTTTTGCAATTTTGCATAAAAAACCATGCCTGTTTTTTGGTTCCTTTGCTTTTTTCTAATTAATTTTCTTTCAAGTCTAGAGTATTGTAAGGCTTTAATTTTTTGGAGCTGTTTTTTAGGTGAGAGACTGATCAGGTACTCAAAAGTAAAAATATCAAATTTACTGTGAAAGACTGATGTGTGTCTCACTGAAATTTTACTTGTATTTCTATAAAATATTATAATATTTATGTATTTAATAATAATTAACTTCGGGCTATTTTTCAATAAAACTACACAAATATCGATGATGCATCTCTCTCTCTCTCTCGCTCTCTCTCTCCCCCCCTCTCTCCCCCCCTCTCTCTCTCTCTCTCTCTCTCTCTCTCTCTCTCTCTCTCTCTCTATCAAGCAGTTGTTTGACAAGTGGTAAACTTGAGTACCAGTTGTCTACATAGGCAATGACCAGAGTCAACTGTGCTTGCCTCTCATCATATGGTCCTGGGTTCGAATCCCACTCAGGCATGGCATATTTTCATATGTTACTAAAAATCATTTCATCCTCCATTGTACAAAAAAGTTACACCCCAAAGTCGTTGCTAATGACAGTTGTAGTTGACGTGGCATTAAATAAATTAATTAAAAAAAAGAGTCAACTTTTACAATGCAAAAATATTGTAATATGAAATCTATAAAAAATTAAAACATAAAATGATTTTTCATTATATAATATTATTAAAACATGTTTAATCATGTAATAATAACTATAATTAATATTAATATAGGTGACTTTTTATAAGGATCTGAATAATAGACCATGGTTACCGGTGTTCTTAGATGGTTGGAGATCAATTAACAGTACTCTCTCAGGAATGGTCAGGCTGAATCTGTACAAGACTGAACCTTATTTCCATATCATCCTCATCTCATTAGGTCACGGGCTTATTGTTCATAAATTGAACAGATTGCAACGTATACACATTGGCAATTAAAAAGAAGAAGTAAATACTACATAATGGTACCTGAGTCTTAAGGACATACCTGAGTCTTTAAAGAACCCAGCTTTCTTTAGACACATAAATAAAAACACAGCCATATGAGTCCGATGTAAATAATCTTCTCCTGATCTTTCAGATTCATTTCGTTCTAAATAATAGACACTGCGATAATCATCATAATTAAATGAATTATTCTTTTCCAGTTCAACAGAATCCTGCAACAGAATTAAGATATTATAATCCAATATAAAATATAATTATAATAAACTCATTTTAATAGTTCTATTCTCTTCAAATGGTACCTCCATCTTTCTGGTTTGTTCCTCAATCACATTAATTGTCTTCTCATTAATGTTAGGAATAAAAATCTTTCCTGGATATTTGAATTTGCTCATAACAGGCAGGTGGAGTGTCAAATTATTTGCACTAGATCTACTGGTTCCAGGCCAACAAAAATAGTTGTTTCTTATCACATGGTCAGCCAATTATATGACTGAAGCATCTATAGTCTGTTTACACTAAGAGTACTCTGATGTAGGCAACCTGCAATACAAGTGAGCATGCGTATTAATTAAAAATACCCACAGCATGTTAAAAAACAAAATTCTATTCAACACTAATTATTCACTGTACGCTTAATATAACAAAAACAAACATGTTCAATTCATTTGTTAGAAAATGTTTCATAAATCGAACATTAGTTTACCATTAATAACTAAAACTTTTACTATTGTTACTTTTACATTATTATTTTTTGTTACATTATTTACTATTATTACATTATTTTATTAGTGGGTTTTTATTATAGACTCAGTTTTATTTTTGGTCACAAGTAATATAAGACTAATGCGCTGGAATTATAACAGGAGAGTAAACAATTCCAGTAATTCGCTGTTTATCATTTCAGATTCTTTATTTCGTATCATTAAAATTAATGTCTGTGACTAGTTTAATACAACTGTTTGCACTTTCCTGTGTTTAACTCATTTTTAGTGTCATCAGTTATCTTTTGGTATTGCATCGGTTCGTTTCGATTTTCTTCGTAGACTGAAGTTGAAAAGTTTTGCAAGCTGTGTTTTGTTAACATGTGTGATAGTAAATGTGTTGAGTTTTTGAAACAAAATGGTAAACATTAAAAAGTAGGCAAAAATTGTTTTGTTAAATGTAATGGTTAAAATAATTAATTAAGGAGTCTCTTTATGAAACTACAATAATTACAAGTAATCTAAACAGTATAATTGAAAATGCTTAAAGGATAATGTTTATTTTAGATGGATGTAGATATTTTAATGATGGAATGTAGTGCAAGATAATTGTCACGCGGAGAGGTAGATACGCACTAACTAGTGCAAAACTTTTGTTTTGAAGAGTTAACTGTTTAAAAGGCATTAGTCAGAGTTATCTTCTCTGAGAGTAATGAATTTCATTTACAGCCAGACCACCCTATGGTGAATGAAGTGAAAGTGTCATTTACAGGGTGGAAAGTAGATACTTTTCAAAGGGCCTGGCATGCTGATAAGCATACTTTTCCATTCAGTGAGGAAGGTAATTATAAACCATCTCACTCCTTGTTTCATTTAGTAAAGCCTCTAGAGGTTCAAACCATTCTTTCGGCTGATGACCTAAACAGCAACAGACATTTGAACTTCCTAACCTTTTAAATTATAATTATATTTAAGCGAGCCTTTTATAATGCTTTTGATGGGATTAAGCTGACTGGAGTAGCCTACTTCTTAACAACATAAGATATGGTAATGACAATCAGTTTTGCAGATTCAGCAGAGGGACTTCAGTGCTAGATGAATAGAGTAACCAAACAGGGAAAGGCTCTTGGTTGAAAAATTAGCCCACTGAAAACTAAGGTGATGGTGGTCAGGTAAGGTTCCTCACACTCGATGTGACTTAATTATTCAAGATCAACATATTGAACAGGTTAAAAAATGTAAATATTTAATAAGTTCGATTACAGCAAATCTGGAGCCAGCAGAAGAAGTGAGAGCTCATTACAATTTCACTTCCTGTAATATATAGATTTGTAAATATACACATTACTCTGTCCTGCTACATAGTATGAAAATATGGACTTTACTTTGGTAATCCATGCATCGTTTAGAAGCTTTCAAGATGTGGGTGTTTAGAAGAATGCTCCAAATTCTGTTGACTAGTCATGTTTAGAGAAGAGACAAAAGAACTGTCACTGTGAACGAGTCACGGTGACCACAGTTATTCAGATAGGCGAGTAACCGTTCCCCAGTCACTGTTACAAAAATCGCTTACTCTTCTGTCACTGGAAGACAGGACGACACGGCGAATGTTCACCGTAAGTCAACAGCTGTAGTACAGACCTCTCGTTCCCCAGTCACTCTTACAAAAATCACTTACTTACTCATTCACTGTTCACTGTCACTTTTAAGACAGACCGAATGCTTTACCTTAGAAACTAGTGAAGAAATTCACTCACTCATTCACTATTCAAAGTTAATAGACAAAACGACATAATAGCTGCCTAAGATATGTTGGTCTGTTCACTGGGCTTAGTGCTCTCCTTTGATAACTGGCACGTCCATACTCTTTTACTTCAATTTTTACGCACTCTTCTCTCTCTCTCGCTCTTTCTCTCTCCCTCTTTCAGTCTCTTCCCCTTGTTATGTTTTTCATCTACTATACTTAACAAAACGAGGGTAGTTGCTTTACATTTCTGATCACGGTATCATAATTATATTACAGTGTTATTTTTTAAACACGGCGCGTTCTACCTAGCTATTTTATTTATATTGTGCGCTGTTAATTTTTTCAGTTGTAAATTGTTTCTTGTACTTTATTTTTTTAACACAAAATGTTCTTTTTATTACTAATTTAGGATACCTTGTGTTAATCAGTTTTAGGCTAAATTTTTATTTTAGTTATATATGCAGCCCATTTTTTTAATTTATCAAAACTTCAGTTGTTATCACGAAATAACTGAAAACATTATTATTATTTCATGATAACTGAAAAATATACTAAGTATATACACAGTTATTACTAAATCACTAGTAACTATTAAAAGTAACGGTGAACGCAAAATTACTGTCACCGTGATCACGGTGACTGGTTGAAACAGTAAACGCTCTTCACTAGTCATGTTACCAATGTCAATGTTTTGAGATATATGGGTATGGACCGCGAGTTGATGGGTATAATCTAAAAAAAAAGACTTCCAACAATTGGTCATTTTTACAGGGGTGATAAGTACAAGTTTCTCAGTCTTATTCTCGAGGTTAAAGTTGAGAGAAAGTGTAGACCTGGGTAAAGGAAATGCTCATGGTTGAAAAACATTAGAGACTGGATAAAATTAAGGGGAGAAGGCACGATGGTTTTAACTCAAAATTTCAATTTTTGGTTTTCTATGTTTTTCAATAGTTTAGGCCTAGATCTACCAGAAAAAAACATAAAATTACATCAAAAAAATAATTTTTTTATGAAAAACTTAAGATTTTATCAAGTTTACACAGAAAAATTATATTACCGAGAACAAATATTTTTCACAATTATATACTGCTCGTTTTAGTGCAAAAAGAATTTTAGTTTTTAAAATATCTGTATCACTTTTTTTTGTATTCTCAGCTGTTGGTTCAGCTTTCTAAACAACTGTTGATGAGAAATTTACTAGTTTGTGTACATTTTGTTTTTGATTTGTGCCTTCTTGTTTCTTGAATTTTTCCGTAAATTTAGATTTTTAACACTAGGTACATTTTTCTCAGAAACTAATAAACCTACCAGACTGAAATTTTTACCAGTTAATTATCTTGTCCACATATACCGACATTTTTATGACTTCCTCAGGTGCTCCAAAAATGAGTAATACGCAAAAAACGTAGAAAACAATTTGTAAAAATTTTATGTCATTCGTAATTTTTTTAAAAAGTAGTATGGTCCAAAGATTAAATTGAAAAAATGTCAGTAGCTCGAGAAGAAACCCGACACCTATGTTGTGTAAAGTTTAATTTCCCTATCTTTTACCACTCATATGAAAAATGTACCTAAAAATAGCAAATTTAACATTGGCAGGATACAAAGTACAGTCTCCCCTTAAGTACACACACTCTTTAGAGGGTGGCTCATGATAGAGAAAGATTTGTGAATGTTGTGGCCAATCTTCAGTAATGGAGTCAGCGCTATAAGAAGAAGAAGAACCGTTTAACATATACGCTCTTTCTTTCCCAGTAACTATCTTTTGATAAAGAAATCAGTTCCAGGTCATACAGAAGCTTAACTTTACAAGATTTATTTCTGTAAACTGAACTTAACATTGTATCAAATTATAGACTAATCCAATGATCCAGTATTTTTTAACCCTTTCAGTACCAATGTCCGGAAGACAGGACGTTGATATATTTTCCGCCATTACACCATCCGGTTTACCGGACATCCATAAGTTATCCATAAAGTGCCAACGTCCGGATAACTGAACATTTACAAAAAAACTTTTAAACACAAATTAATGGAATAATGTATTTTGAAACCACCTCCATGACGTAGTGACTAGCCTGCTAGCCTGCAAAGTGAAAGGTCCTGGGTTCGATTCCTGGCTAGGGTCTGAAAATTTTAACAAGTTAAAACCAATGTTAAGGTACCAAAACCCACAGTAGTTGCTAGTGACCAAGCTGTCAATACGACTTAAAATAAACTAAAAAAATATTTTGAATATTGTTAGTGTTAGAACGATTTCTTTTTTTTATGAATATAATAAAAATTAATTTTTATCAGGAAATTTTATTTTTCTGTAATGTTGAAATTTGGGTTGGCAATGGCAGGCTTATGCCTGCATGTTTTCGTAAAAAGAGCTGGCACTTTTTGTACACCCTTATTCAAATTAAATGGCTCAAACTTTTAAACATTGCTTCGGCACTAAAAGGGTTAACCCAGTGAGAAAGACATTATAAAATCATGAAAAACTTGTTAAAATCATACTATTCAGGTTATCGGGGGGGGGGGGGGGCTTGCAGTTTACCATCATACCTAGGATTTGTATAATAAATTAATTTGAATATATAAAAGTAAGATAAATTAATACTTGACCTGTTTTAAGGATGACTTCATTTTATTAAAATATCCCAAATTTTTTTGTGTAATTATTCGTAGGGCCATATGACATGTTACAGATGCACCAGATCCCCATATCGTTGGAAGTATTGAACATTCTGTAGCATGGTGCGATTGCATGGCTAAATTACAACATTTTTTACTACAAAATGCAACATTACTGCAATTAGGACATGGATATGGTGCTACCAATCTATAAAATAATGAAAAACCTCTGTTAATGAAGAAAATCATAGTTACTTTTAATTTTTAATTTAATAAGATAGCATGACTTAATATGACCTTAGCTTATGGTATCTTTGTTTAATATGAAGATACTTTTTTAAAAAAATCATGGTATATTCTGTTTGTTTTTTTTACTTTTTAGTGTTTAAGGAGGTATTCTTGTAAAATGTTTTTTTGTTTATTTGTTATTACGACTTAATTCTAAGTGTTCTATTAACAGAATACATTAACACTTTTTTCAGAAGTTATATATAAATATTATAAAACAATATTATTATAACTGGTCATAGAATTTCAAAGATAATACAGAATCATCGAGAAAATAAAAAGCATAAAAGAATAATAGAACTGAACTAGAACCTTCCATTATGTACTAGAAGATTGGCAATTGAACTAAGGTTAGTGTGCCATTGCAGGTAATAAACCGTACCTGTCAATAATTCATACAAAAACCACTATTGTCAAAACACAACATAATCGACACTATAAACACCATTTAACAATGTTACAGTACTTTTCACAACGTTATTCTTTCAAATTTTTCTCATGGTTTTGGAATAAACAAAGTATTTAACACCTCTGAAAATGAACAATATAAATAAAAGTTCAGTTGAAAATATTTGCAATAGGTACCATTTTATTGATACGTACCCAAAAGTTTTACATAATGTAAAAAATTAAGAACCGTAATAGTTGAGTAAAAAATTATTTACCTTACAAAACATTGAAAACAATGAGACTGAGAACGTTCAGCCAATAATGCAGAACAATGTGGTTTTTCAACAATAATTGTATCTCCAGGTTTAATAGTACTAGAAGCTTCAGCATATCTTCCTAAACTTTTGGAAGATTTAAATGTTACTGAATCTGATACAGCTGGATGTCCCTTATTTTGTTTACCAGTAACTTTTGAAATTTTATTACCAGGATCTTTGACTGGTTCTGAAACAAAAATGTTTTAAATTAATGAATTTAGACCCTAAATAAAAATAGATATTCATCTTGGATTATTTTTTTTCTTCTTCACTCAAACCGTATGTGTGGAGTACCTATAGAAGGCATTAAACACACAAAATAATTATAGAAATAATAATTATATAAAGCACACACTCAAGACAATGTGTGTGGAGAATTCCCACAAATGAGACTGTCTATAATACCACACAACTAATTTCCAGTTTTATGAAAAAGCGGAGAATTTCAAATTTCTTCCACATCCTGAGGATGCCAGAAAACAGGACACTAAAACAATTTATAACCAGAGGGGTGAGAAAGAAATCTGAAGGAAGATATACAGCAGGAGTTAAGGAGACCTGGAAGAAATTGGACTGATGACTGAGGACGCAACGAATAAACTGAAGATAAACAAAATTTTGAACACAAATGGGTTTCAAAGTGACCAGAGTTGTATGGTTGACGGAAAAACAGTGGAAAACGAGATCGGAAAATATGGAAAAGTATTGGCAGAGAAAACAAAGCTAATAGGAGCCAAAGAAGACCATTCAAATTTAAATAATCGACATGAGAACAATACTTTCCTTCCTATTCATATATTCATATAGGCAAGAGAAAGTAAAAACCTGATTGTTTTCAATCAATTCTAATCCTTAATTAACACTAATATTTCAACAAGAATTTTGCTATGATCTACACTAATGAGGTTGACTCCCAAATTTGACATGTATTATTAAAACATGTTAGTTACGGTCAGTAGAAATATACTAATCTTTATTAAAAATAATAACAAAAAAACTTTCTTAATATTTACCATCTTTGAGAGGATTTTTAGATAACATAGCAAGCATTATTTGAACATCTTTTTGCCATTTCTGTCGTTTCTCTAAAGGTAATTTTGCTTCATCTAGACTAGTTAATGTGGAACGAAATGCTTCAATTGCAGCTTTATGTTGTTTTAAAGCTAATGAACATCTTGCTTTCCTGAAATATAAATTTGTCAGTTGATTCATTTACTTCATAATTCAAAATTTTATTTTAGGTGTTTTTGTTTTCCCCCAAATACAAAAATTATTTAAGAATGTATACGTATCAAACATTTTTTGGTATGTAATAGACTGAACAATATCTTTTGAACTTGATAATCAATCAACAAAGCATGTGAAGGCAAGAGCTCATCTAAGAGCTTTTGTGTCAGTTAAGATTAAAAGAAAATAAATTTATTCAAATATAACCAGTAGATTCTTACCTGATACTTTTGAAATATAATAACTACAAATAAATTCTGTTGTTGTCGTTGCTAAGGTCATCAGCCGAAAGGCTGTTTTTTTTTTGGTTTAACGTCCGACTGCTATGCAATTACTGCTAATGCAGACGATGGAAGGATGAAATGAGTTTTTGTAACATACGAAAATAAGCCATGCCTGAATGAGATTTAAACCCAAGACCGCATATGATGAGAGGTGAGTACATTACCAACTACGCCAATGTGACCGGCTGTCGAAAGGCTGGTTTGAACCTCTAGAGGCTTTACTAAGTAAAACGAGGAGTGAGGTGGTTTCCCATATCTTCATCACTTAGTGGAAAAATATGCTTATCAGCATGCCAGACCCTCTGAAAAGCATCTTCTTTCCATCCTGAAAATGACACCTTCACTTCATTCACCACAAGGTCTGGCTGTATAATTATGAAATTCATTACTCTCAAAGGAGATACTAGCTCTGACTGGTGTCTTTCACACCTCTACCTCTTCTGTTCCTAAAAGTTTCAGTCAAATAATTGGCTGACCATGTGATAAGAAAAAGAACTATTTTTTGTAGCCCTGGAACTAGTAAATCAAGTGCAAATAATTTAACACTCCACTGCCTGTTATGGGTAAAAATACATGTACTAAAGTGATAATAACTAAACTAACCTGTCATATATTTTATAGTGCAAATTAGATGGATAACCAAATACAAAAGCATTACTTATGTCATCAAGTGATTTTTGATGTTCTCCAATATGATAAAATGCTGCTGATCGATTTGCTAATATAATAGATAATTCTTGAAGCGAATCTAAAACAATTAATAATTTTATAACTAAAAAACATATTCAAATAGAGTAAAAGTACACTTCAAATGTTTTTCAAATATTTAATAGAATTAGCATAGTTTTTTTTTCGGTAAATCAGTCTCTAAATTCATATTTCTGATGAATGTTTACCTGTTTGTCATTCTTTTTATATTTTCACTCTTTCCAAAATGCCTTTATTCCCTCACACGGGTGAATCTAGAAATTACTTAAGTAGTTAAAAGTGTCTGAAAGGAAAAATTCATGAGGGTCCAGAATGTTTTATTGGAAATTGATGCTATAATAATGCATCTTGAGTTAATTTGAGAATGTAAAAGTAGTACTTCTTAATTTTTATGTGAGTTTTCAATGTAATACAGTTGTGGACAAAATTAACGCATTACTTTTTTTAACTTCATTTTACTGAAATTTCACAACTGTAGAATTTGACAACTAATGAAAATGATAAAACTATAACTATGGATTAAGGTACTTCAAGAAGTACACCACCCAGGGACAGGACTCCAGCGTTATAAGTATGTTTGTTTATATTTATTTGTTTAAATTTTGAAAATTGTGTACGTACGTAGCCAATATAGTTTATCTTATAATGTTTCTGCTCCATTGTCTGCGTAGACGCCTTGGGGGATTACCTGGGAGATGTTCATTGTCTAGATCACGTATAAGGGGGTTCCGGTGGTTGAACAGTTCGTCCTTAAATCTGAGATAAAGTCTGTAGAAAGAATCATTGACAGGCGGGTATATGTAAGTCTGTGAGAAGAGTTGCGTTCAATAAGTAAGAAGGAGCATTTGTTATGCGTCGGAGAGTCTTGGACTGAAATCGTTGGATTCGAGCTACAACGGATGGTTTTGCCAAGCCATAAATCTGGCTCCCGTACGTCCATACGGTTCACGTACATCCGTACGTCCACATGGGTTTGAGGAGAGTTTTATACAGAAGAACTTTTGAGGAGAGTGTCAGTTTAAAATGTTTCGAAACTAGTCGGTGCAGTTGTTTCAGTCGATCGTCTAGAGCCCTCCTCTTTACATTTACATGTTTATTCCACGTGAGACGACGATCAATGTATAACCCAAGTTATCGGGTATGGTCACTCTGTGGAAGAGGTGTATTATAAAGAAATACTGGTGGTCACGTTTGTCGAACACATCACTTTAACTAAAAGATTTTAAATGGTTTTATGGTATCTTGATGAAGTAGGTATTAACTGTATGATCTGGCCAGCCAACAACCCACACTTAAATCCTATTGACCACGTTTTCGTTATGCTTAAAAAAAAGTTTGTCAACGTAATGCAGTGAATCTTCAACAGCTGTCACATGGTGAAAGAAGAATGGGAAAAATCCGACCAGGAAGAAATCCAGAACTTGATTCAAAAAATGCTGAGATGGATGCTAGCTGTAATTAAGGCAAGAGGGGGCTGTACTTCTTACTGAATTACTAATTCATTATAAATAACATAATAATAATTTACTTTTAATTTTTTCCGTTATGTATAAACCAAAATATGAAAAACATTCAATATGGAAGAAACCTTTCTGTTTTTGTTAAATAAAACTTAAGTGTTTTTAAAGCTAATTTATCTTCTTTTTCATTAAATTACCATAAATTAAATTTACAACTCTTAACTTTTAGTTAGAAAATATTAACTATTGCTTAAAATTATGATACAAAGAATAACAGTAACAGTAATGAACCTGGAACATTGAAGAAAATTACTATTTTTACATTTAGCCCAAAATCTTACAATATGTGTTAATTTTGTTCAGGACTTTATTTAAAACTAATAATATAATATTTAAATTTTAAATATTTTAAGTAACATTTACTCACCACTGTTATCCTGTGGACATTTCAAAACTGATTTGGTATATTTAAACAAAGCACTTATATAATCACCAGCTTGAAAAGCCTTATTTCCATCATTTTTTAATTGTTTAGATACTTCAATATTTTTATCATTAGTTGATTTTGATATCTGATTAGATCTTACAACTGGGTTGTTATAAACAAACACAAATCTATCTTCATTACTCTTCAGATTAAAAAAATTGTTTAAATCATTTTCTTTTAATGAATTACATAATTGTAAATGTTGTTTTTTGAAAAAACCAGAATTACTTTCTAATGTGCTTAACATATTTTTTGTGGTTAACTTTTTCCAATTTAAAATAAGACTGTACACCACGTGGGTTTGTCTACTAGAGAAGACTGGATGAGAACTAACTGGTCTAATTTTAGAACAGACTCTACGTTATAGAAAAGGGAACAAACTATTTCTGAACTACTTTAACAGTGCTTTTTACCAATCTACATTTTTATTGGAATATATATTTTTTTAGTAACTTAAACAAGCACCACTTCAAATAACATATTTTTTAATTACAAAAAATCGGTACATTATGAAAATAAATTTTATTTATACGAATGTAAACATCTGGTGTGAAACACTCACGCAACTTTCTCTTGCTACTGTAAATAGCAAACAATATGAGCTACGTTTAACCATGAGTGTACAATGTAATATAAAACAAATCTGGTGTGAAACACTCACACAACTTTCTCTTGCCAATGTAAATAATTACCAATATAACCTAATATTAGTAATAAAACATTAGAAATAAACAAAAAATTAACCTCAAAAAAACAACATTATTTTAATCATGAGTGAACGACGCAAAATGAAAATCAACCTCAGTTTGGCTTAAAAATACAGAAAATCACTCTTTCACGCTAAACTAGGCTCTGTAGAGGAAAATGCTAAAAAGAATTGTAGATCTTTTAATTTCCTAAAAATGTTATTATATTCACTTTTTTCGTAAAATGCATACTAAGGCCAAAATCTTAAAAAAAATTGATTTTTCACACGTTTTCGTGAGAAAAAACAGAAAATCGTTAATTACCGCTAAACTCAGCGTTATACAAAAAAATGTTTGAAATAAAACTTGTAGGATTTTAAATTGTCTACAACTTTTATTACATTTTTGCGCTAAAATGCATAATAAAGCCGCAATCTTCAAAAACAATTTTTTTACGTGAAAACAGCCTCACCAAAAATTTCAGCAGACATGACGCCTACCTTATCTTGTAGAGCATAAAAATTTTGAGTAAATAAGGCAATTTAAAAAAAATCGTAGGAGTAGTTTTTGAGAAAATCGCAAAAAAGTGAAAAATGACACAAATAAACTACTACTTCCGGTTGACCGATTTGGATGAAAATGTTCGTGTCGGGTCCGGTAGTGGTATATAACTTTGTAAGTTTCAAGTTCGTACGATGTTCCATTCTTGAGATATTTTGTTCACACACACAGACCAATCACTAAAAACATGTTTTTTGGGTTCAGGGGGTCTGAAAACGTGTAGATCTGGTGAAAACTCAATTTCGAAAAATCAACATGAAAACAATACTTTCCTTCCTCTATATTTATATAGGCAAGAGAAAGTAAAAATATAACCTAATTTTAATGTTGAGTGAATGAGGCAAAATGAAAATCATACTCTCTTCAACTTAAAAATACGGAAAATCACTAATTGAGGCTAAAATAAGCTCTACAGAAAAAAAATCTTGAAATAAAAGTAGTTAATTAAATTCTTTATACATAAATT
This sequence comes from Catonia carolina, assembly GCA_035578175.1. NCBI lineage: Eukaryota > Metazoa > Arthropoda > Insecta > Hemiptera > Achilidae > Catonia > Catonia carolina. Next base: position 25,490,453 of record JAQMRL010000010.1, on the reverse strand, counting down.
GGTATATATTATAACATACAGGGTGATAGTAAAGTCACGCAACCCAAAATGATAACAGTCTTAGAAAGCTGTAATATATTTTTTATTTTTATTTCAAAGTTTACGATACAAGTTATAATTACAACTTACTTACTTACAAGTTCACAACAAGTGCTGGAAATGTCCACCGTGGTTTGCAATGCATGCATCAACGCGTTTTCTTACATTGCACGCAACCTTTCTGAGTGTAGCAGTAGCAATATTTGATATACAGTCTTCAATGTTTCTTCTAAGTTCATCTACTGTATGCGGGTTGTTTTTGTACACATTATCTTTCAAATAGTCCCATAAATAAAAATCAGGAGGAGTCAGATCTGGTGACCGAGGAGGCCACAAACCACGAGAAATTATTCGGTCATCAAAGAAATCGTGGAGAAATTGGATAGTACTGTTTGCTGTATGTGAAGTTGCTCCGTCTTGTTGTAGCCAGCAATAACATTCGTCAACATGTAGCAGTGCTACGAACTGCATGGTTATTTCTTGATAACGTTCTGCTGTGATTGTATCCGAAAAAAGATAGGCCCGACAATTCTCCGGCGAGATACACCACACCACACCCCAATTTTTTGAGAATGTAATGGCTGTTCATGGAATTCATGTGGATTCTCTGCAGACAATACTCTACAATTTTGACTATTAACATATCCACTTAGATGAAACCAAGCTTCATCGCTGAAAAAAACTTTGTCCAGGACAGATATGTCATTTCGAATGAAATTTTTAAACCGATGACAATACCGCAATCGCTTCTCCTTATCTGGCTCTTCGAGCTGATGAGTTACGTTAATCCGGTACGGATGTAATTTTAATAACTTAGTGGCTTTATGAACACTTCCACAAGACAGTCCAGTCTGAGTAGAAAGTTTTCGAAGAGACTTGCTCTGCAGACTGTCGTCAGATAAAACACTTGGTCGGCTGGTACGATTACGGTCATTCACGCAACCTGTATTCCGAAAACGATGAAACAAACGAAATATGGTCGATTTGTTTGGCACTTTAGCATCTGGAAAGGCATTGGAGAAATGTTCTTGACACTTCGCGTAGGATTTCGATTCACAGTAACTCAAAACGATAGAGACGCATTGTTCTCTTGCGTAAAAGACATTACGACTCAAACTGAACAAACCAACTGGTTTCTGGCTAACTGTCGCCCGGTGGCGTGATCTAGCAGTGCTGCCACATACTGTACTACTAAACAAAAAATCAAGTGATTGACTGGTTGGTCACATGGTCAATCAATCACATTGTCACATTTGGGTTTATTGTGAATGCACTTTAAACATTGGTTTATCATGCACTTTTCTCACATCAGAAGTTTTTATTATTATTATTATTTAATATAAGATATTTCTGTGCTACAGTGACAAAAATTCGCTAAAATAACAAATTTTTTTATTAATAATAATAATATTGTTATGAATTAAATTGTAAATATTTTTATCGTGCCATTTTCTTGATATTTATTTTGGCATCGTTATTTGATATTAGTCTAAAACATTAAAATTTTTGATGAATAGCACATCTTTGTTGAATGTAGGCCTAATAAAGTAAATTATATAACACAATTATGTAATAAATGTTATTAAGTTAAAAAATACACATGAATAATTTTAAAATATGACAAATAATTACACATGACATTCAATAAAGTGTTGCTGAAATGTAAAGAAAGTTGTTGAAAGAATATTTTTTAACTGTACAAGATATTGATATGCAGTTTTCACTATTCAAATTGTCATTTCGCATTGAAATCATGTGTCGCATGACCACCTTCTCATTAAAAAAAATAAAGTTATATTCAAGATGCTGGACAAAAATTTTTGATTCTTCATAATTTTGTATTCGAAAAAGGTTTACATTTGCATAAATTTTTAAATTCCCCTTATTCAATATTAATCCATTCTTGGACTTTTCACGCATCCTAAGTAATTACACACAACATTTAATAAGGTGTTGCTGAAATGTAAAGAAAGGCGAATGTCTTCCAAACTGTATGAGATATCTATGTGCGGTTTTCACCATTCAAATTGTCTTCAAGTTTTACATTGAAATCACATGTCATAAGATAACCTTCCCAATTAAAAAAATTAAGTTACATTCAAGATGCCGACAAATTTTTTGATTCATCATAAAATAGTATTTAGTATTGAGTGAGGTTCACATTTGCGTACAAGGTGTGGCTATTAAATAATGAGACTGACGTAAAAAAATTTATTTTTATTTTGTACATAATCACTTAGTGTCACCTTCAATATACACTCTTTCTCTATCCATACTACCCTCCATGAGAATTTTCCATTGTTGGAAACAGTGCTGGAAGTAATCTTCTGTCAGTGCCTTCAGGACACGTGCCACTTTCTCTTTTACAGCTTCCACAGACTCAAATCTTGTCCCTTTTAATGCAGATTTCACCTTAAGGAACAGGTAGAAGTCACATGGTGCAAGATCTGGTGAATCAGGTGGATGTTCTAACACTGAGATGCTGTACTTGGCTAGGAACCTCTTGACAGATAACACGGAATGAGCTGGCGCACTGTCTTGGTGGAGAACCCATGATTTGTCCTTCCACATTTCGGGGCGTTTTTCCCTTACTCTTTGACATAGTTTACAATGTACCTCAAGGTAGTAATACTGATTAATTGTTTGACATTCAGGAACCTAGTGAAGGTACACAATCCCACGAATATCAAAAAAACAACCATCATTGCTCTAAATTTTTACTTGCTCATTTGAGCTTTTTTGGCTCTCGGTGAAGTTCGGCTCTTCCAGTGCATGGATTGGCGCTTCGTTTCCAGATCATAAGTAAAAAACCACTTTTCATCACATGTTATTATCTCCTAAGGTGAAATCTGCATTAAAAGGGACAAGATTTGAGTCTGTGGAAGCTGAAAAAGAGAAAGCGGCACGTGTCCTGTAGGAGCTGACAGAAGATGACTTCCAGCACTGTTTCCAACAATGGAAAATTCGTATGGAGCATTGTAGGGATAGAGAAGGAGTGTATATTGAAGGTTACATTAGTGATTATGTATAAAATTAAAATTAAATTTTTTACATCAGTCTCGTTATTTAATAGCTATACCTCGTATACCTTGAAATTTCTCTTACATTCAAAATATTACGCCATTCTCAGACTTTTCATCCACCTGTATTTATTTGGTAAGTGTTCTAGTTGTTTTTGACTCTATTCCGGTAAAATACTTTATTTACGTAGAATTCATGTTTCTACTGTCACATTTTCTGCAAGATCTGTTAAACAAAAGACTAACTAGGATCACAAGGCAAAATAAAAACAAACGTTTCAAATAAAAAGTCATAATATTAAGGCACAACAGAATTTTATACATTTTTAATATTAAATACAAAACAATGCTTACAATAATTCAAAATTAACAATTTTTAAAATGCAATAAAATTAACAATTTTAACAAGTCAATTTTAAAAACAATACATTATAATACCTGCTTAACAACGAGCTAAAGCAAAACCTCAGTAATGTAAGTACCTACTTCCTCATTTTTTTAGTTCAGAGAAGGCTTAACGCAGTATTTATACAGAGTGATTTTTTAGTCCTGTGACCCAATTGTTAATGTCTGGTAATATTTTTCTAAAAAAAATAAATTTTGTTTTGTGGCACTAAGTTGGTAGCCCTACTCAACCAGTATGGATATGGCAGTGTGAGTTGATTCTCCTTGAGCTGTGTAAAATTTTGTGCCATTTCCGGTCGTGCTACGAACAGAATGTCTGTTATCCTAAAACAATCTCTTGTTTAAATCTGGAAGCTGAAGCTCTAGAACTAATCGTATGTGATACGGACACAATTTCAATTTTTTAGCAGCTTTCTGAGCACTCGAACACGACAAATCAACATGCGAGGAAAGTTTTTGTAAACTTTTCCATGGAGAATTGAGCAATTTTTGTTTTCACATTCTTTTTTTTTTTTTTTTTTTTTTTTTTTTTTTTTTGCGCCCTGGAGACTCCAGGAGGAGTATAGGACATGTCGTCAGATGTAATACCTGAAATACATATAAGAAACACACTATGTATCACTACTATCAAAAAAAAATTCTTGTACGCTATAAAAAGTTTCACCGATCAAGTAATTTTTTAAATTTTTTTTAAAGGAATTCAAATCCTCACAACACTTTAAAGATTGGGGTAATTTATTTATGAATTTTCTCCCTGCATAAGTAGGTTTTTGTTCAAACAATTTTGTGGAGTGATTAGCCACATAATAATCATTCCTGTTTCTCGTGTTATGATTGTGAACATTGAAATTCTGCATAAAATTATTTTGCCTAACATACATAATCACCTCAAAAATGTAGAGGGAGGGAACTGTAAGCAATTTAAGCTCCTTAAATAGTGGCCTGCATGAGGTTAGCTGGTTAGCTCCCACCATACACCTAATAGCTTTCTTTTGAATTTTAAAAACCCTATTCATATTACCCATGCTAGAATTACCCCATACTAAAATACCATACCGGATATGAGACAGAATGAGGCCATGATAAGCTGCCATTAGTAATTTTTTATCATTTAATCTGGCGATTTGTTTTAGTGCAAATACCCCAGATGATATTTTACTACAAACTTGATTGATATAGAAGTCCCAAGACAAAGATCTATCTATAGATACGCCCAGGAACTTTACTGTTTCTACATGCTCTAAACTATTATTATGAATAAATACATCCACTTCTCTACTTTCTTTAACGTTATGTTTATTTTTGAACTGCAAGTACTGACACTTTTTCCCATTAACTGTTAATAACATTTGATTCAAGAACTGCACTACGGACTCTATGTTAACATGTGTATTTACTTCAAGAGCATCTACCAGTGAACTGTTACTGATTACTGAAGTATCATCAGCAAACAACAAAGCTCTGCCATTAGATATGACTTCTGGTAACCTATTAATGTACAATAGAAACAGAATTGGACCTAAAACTGACCCCTGTGGAACGCCTGCTTTGACTTCAAGCTTTCCAGATACAACTTTTGTAAGTTTCCCTCTAACAACCCTAGTTAACTCCACACACTGTAATCTATTAATAAGGTAAGATTGAAACCATTTCAACTCTACATCCCTAACGCCTAATGACTCTAGTGTTTTCAATAAAATTTCATGATCAACACAATCGAAAGCTTTACTCAGATCCAGAAACACTGCCAATGCTTTCTCCCCGGCGTCCAATATATCAACTACTTGCTCCACAAGTGAAACAATTGCAGTTTTAGTTGATCTACCTTTTTGGAAACCATGCTGATCCTCTGAGATGATTAGGTTTTCAGTCAAGAAACTGATTAACCTAATAAATACTACCTTTTCAAAAATTTTACTGATTGTGTTTAAAATACTTATGGGTCTATAATTTTCAACTAACTGGCTATCTCCATTCTTAAATATAGGCAATATTTTTGCCTCCTTCAGTTTGTTTGGAAATACACCTGCTTCAAGTGAGAAGTTAATCAAATGAAGGAGAGGAGTAATTAAAAGATGTTTACATTCTTTAACAATTATACTAGAAATCCCATCTAACCCACATGTTTTCTTACTTTTCAAACTATCAATAACTGATTCTAATTCCTCCCTTGAAACTAGGCTAAATAAGAATTGATTAACTACCTTGTTACCTTTTGGATCATAACATCCCACTGTTTCCCTAATCTGTTGTTTAAGTTTTAAAGCTACTTCCTGGTAATATTTGTTAAAATAATTACAAATTTCTATACCATTCTCTATAAGTTCATTGTTTTTGTTAACAATATTAGGTATGTCAGTAAAACCTTTGTTGCTAACTACACCTCGATTCTTATTAATTATTTCCCATATTGCTGAGTTTAGATTTGGTGAATTATGAAGAACTTCAGCAGTTTTTTTACATTTAGCTCTCTGGACTTCTCTGGCATAATGTTTTTTAATAGTTTTGTACCTTTGTTCATTAAAGGTAGTCCTATGTGAAAGAAAATCTGAGTATGCATCTCTAACTTCAGACCTCATTTGCAAAATTTCCCCTGTGATCCACTCATCTGTTTCACTGACAATATTTTTTACATCTTTCTTTTTAATTGGACAATTATTATTATAATGAAATTTTAATGTCTCAATAAAATTATGATATTTTTGATTAATGTCAGATGAATTGAAAACCGTCTTCCAATCCTCTTTGGCTAAACTATGTAACAAACAATTAATATTCCCTTGGTCTTCCTGCCTAAATTCTTTAATATTTTTTTGATTTGGGACATGACTACCTAAATCCTGAATCTCTAATACTTGGTAGCCGTGATCAGAGAGCTCTGAACCCCTTAACCTAACCTGACAACTCTCCATATTTGTTAAAATATTATCTATTATGGTTTGTGAGTGAGTAGTAATTCTTGTATAACCTTTAACTTTTATATCAAGATTGTTCATCTCCACAATATCCCTAAACTCTTCAGCCATTTTATTTTCAACAGCAAGATTTACATTAAAATCACCCAAAACTACCACTTTTATGTATCGTTCTGTTAAAACTTCCAGTAGTTCACTGAACGATGAACAAAACTGACCCCAATCACCATTAGGGGATCTATAGACACCCACCACAACCATCTTTCCCCTCTTTTCTAACCTAACTTCTACCCCAGCCACTTCAATAACCATTTCCCGAGAAAACCGTTCTAGATAAGGTAAATTACGAGTGTCAAGTTTCTTACTTGAATTAGCTAATATACAAACCCCCCCACTTTTGTGCATTTTCCTACAATATGAAGCAATAATAGAAAACCCTGAAAAGTTTATTAGTGACATCTCATTACATTTTAAACCGTGTTCAGTTAATACCACCATATCTGGGTTCTCAGAACTTAAAAATATATCTAACCTGTCTATTTTATTACTTAAATATTGAATATTTTGATGTAAAATAGAGAAGTGGGATGCATTATTTTCCTGATTGTTTTGGTTATCTACAACTGTGTTGACTCCAATTATGGAAGCTGGTCGCAGCCTATTTACTAACCTGAGATCATGTAAACCTAACCTACCGTTACTGTAATTAAAAACCTGTGATCTCCTCTTCAGTTGCGTTTCACCAATAAAACCTAACCTTATATTTCCTATCTCTTTATCCCTTGTTTCAGCCAACTCATTAAAAAAGACTCTTTAGCTTTTAATTTGTCAGGGAGTTTACAAGTGACGAGGGATGCTAACCTATCACACAACACGTTTTTACCAGACTGATTCAAATTCTTAACGTCATCTGTCAAGAGAGTTGGTCGACCACTACGTCTCCTGCTGCAAACAATACCTGCCTCTAAAAATCAGTTAGTTAGCCTAGAAATTGACTAGAATAGAGTGGAGGAACACCAAAAAATTTAATTTGAAATGATTCTTTTACACTCGCATACGATTTTGTAAGCAAAATATTGTTCAAGAATGAAAACCCGTTGTTCTAGGGTAAAAGACATTCTGTTCGTAACACAACTGGAAACAGCACAAAATTTTACGCAACTCAAGGAGAATCAACTGAAACTATCGTATCTATACCGGTTGAGTAGGGCTACCAACTTTGTGTCACAAAACAAAATATCCCTTTCTTAGAAAAAAATTACCAGACATTAACAATTGGGTAACAGGACTAAAAAATCACCCGGTACCAGAACGAATCAATACAAGGAGATTGAAATATGCGGTAAACATCTTAGGCAACAGATGTCAGACATAGGTATATGATGGGAGCTAACTACCACATCTCATGGAGGCTATTTAAAGATCTTAAATTGCTTACAGTTCCTTCACTCTAATTTTTTGAGGTAATAATGTATGTAAACAATATACTTTTATGTAAAATTTCAATGCCTGCTAAATCATAACACAAGAAGCAGAAACAATTATGTGGCTAACCTAACCACAACACTCAATTGTTTGAATAAACACCTACTTAAGCAGGGAGAAAATACATCAATAAATTACCACAGTTTTTAAAGTGTTGTGCTAATTTTCATTCATTAAAAAAAATCTGAAAAATTACTTGACTGACGTGACTTTATACAGTGGACAAGAATATATTCCTAAATAGTAATTTATTAAAATTAAAAAAAAAAATAATTTAAAATAAATAGACACCCAAAATATCCAAGAGAATTCAAAGAAAACTGTGTACTATTGTTTAAAGTATTAGTAGATGGCACACTTATTGTAATAAGTAATAAGTATGCAGTATATATAATTTAAATAATTATTCATTAAATTACAAGTACGAGGGTTGTCCAAAAATTAAAAACCGTTTGAATTTTACCGCCGCACCGGTGAAATATTCCGCTAGGTGGCAGAACTACCTTGTAGCTTCGCCTCTCCCCTCTAAAATGAGGCGTCGCGCACATCTGTACCTTTATTAGTGTGTCCTTGGCAGTCGTTAGCGATGGATGTCCCAGTACCGAATCCCGCCAGTTGTGAAGTTCGTTCCGTCATCTGATTCCTTCACGCGGAAAAATTGCGCCCTGTCGATATTTATCGACGTGTGAAGGCCATTTACGGTAATGTAATGAATGAACGCAATGTCAGGAAGTGGTGTACAGAGTTTTCAAGTGGCAGAACCAACGTCCATGACAAAGAAGGGAGGGGGAGGAAATCATCCGTCGACGAAGTTTCGACAAGAATCATCTTGTCGAATTTTTACCTAATGGCACCGCAATTAACGCTGCTCGGTATTGTGAAACCATAAAAAAGCTTTGAAGAGCGATCCAAAACAAGCGCCGAGGGAGATTGAGCAAGGGAGTCTGTTTGTTGCACGACAATGCTCGGCCCCACACTGCGGCGGTCACCATCGCGCTCCTGGATTCCTTTAAATGGGACGTTCTTAGCCATCCTGCTTACAGCCCTGATCTGGCACCGAGCGATTTCCATCTTTTCCTTTACCTGAAGCAATATTTGGCTGGAAAACGCTTCGAGACTGATGAAGAAGTCCAGGAAGAGGTGGAGAAATGGTTGCGGTCACAGGCGGGAGACTTCTATGACCAAGGCATTAAGAAGCTCATCCCCCGGCTAAGCAAGTGCATAGATGTTGACAGGGACTACGTTGAAAAATAGTTTTTATATGTACTTACAACTCCATGTATTTTTTTTGTTAAAATAAAATTTTCCTGCTTTTTAAAATGAAAACGGTCTTTAATTTTTGGACAACCCTCGTACTTGAAGTTTAATACATAATTATTTAGTTCTTAATTGTTAACTTCCTCAAGAGGATGTATTTAACAAAAAAAACCATTTATTCTATCGGACCACATTTCTTCAGAAATGTGACTCACAGAAGAGAATTATAATGGTGATACAGCAACACACATTGTTAAGACATTTGCCGCATACAATAAAGAAGGCATGTATTAAACAATCATTATAATGGAATAAGGTGAAACAGTGGAGAAAAAGGATGAAGAGTTTTTACGACTCATTTTATCTAATTGTTAGAAAAATATCCATGCCTGTTGTTTACGTCATCCGCCGAAAAGCTGGTTTAAACCTGAAGAGGTTTTACTAAATAAAACAAGGAGTGAGGTGGTTTACCATTGCCTTCCTCACTGAAATTGAAAAGTACGCTATCAGCATGCTGAGCCCTCTGAAAAGCACATATTTTCCACTCTGCAAATGACACCTTCACTTCATTCACCACAGGGAACTGTATAATTAAATTCATTACTTTCAGAGGAGATAACGGATTAGTGTCTTTTACACCTTTACCTCTTCTGTTCTTAAATGATTCAATCATTTAAATGGCTGACCATGTGAATCCATGACTACGATTTTATTTTGTAAAAGTATCAGTTTCTTGAGTTTATTAATTAAAGCTGAATTAACAATAACATTAGCAACGATAGATGTGGAAAGGTGGGTTTTGACTTGTAATAATTTCCAGACCGCTAGCTATAAATTGAATCCTGAACCTCTGATTTGTAGGCTAGCACTCTAACCACTGTGCCATGGAGGCAGACATGGTAAAATAATTAACTTTTTTTAATTACACAAGTCATTCTACTGTAATCGATAGAGCAGGAAAATAATTTAAAACAGCTATGATAATTAAAATTTTGTCAAAAAATTGAGATTAGTTTTTTATCCTAGATAACAACTCACTTGTTCAATACTATACTTTGAAACACCCAAAAAAACATAAAATATTAACTGCTTCAGTATATTTTTATAGTATGATTAGATACTTATCACTAGTGCTCGGATTTTGCATATCTTTTTTTAAGTTCTAAAATAAGTTTATAATCCGTTTTGAGTGTTTTTGAATAATTTGCGACCAAAAAACCCCAATTTTATTTTGAATATTTGTGCATATTTTGGACCTTTTGCATATTTGTGGTATTTTTGCATATTTTAGACATATTTCCAGAAAACTTGTAAAAAAACAAAAGTATTTGTGAAGGCACCGAGCAGAATAAGAGCATTCAAGAATGCTTATCCTAACGTTCCTCACCCACCTCAACCGATAATCACAAGATGGGGTACTTGGATATCTGCAGCCAATTACTTTGCTGAACACCATGAAAAAGTGAAGGAAATAATTGGAAGTTTTGATGAATCAGAGAACCAAGCAATATCTCAAGCTAATGCTGCACTAAACAGGTCTTCAGTGGTTCAACACCTTGCTCATGTTTATTCCAATTTTGGATTCAGTCAGCCTCATTGACAGGTCAAAAGAAAAAGGAAAGAATGGGGAGGACCTGTCGGCGAAAAGTTGAGGAAAAATTGGACGCTGTCTTGAAGAAAAACCCAGGATAGAAGGCAGCTCAGGATGTTTCTAGAATTTTGAAGGGAGAGCTTGCGGATGAAATGGAAATGCAAATGAGTGACCCCCTAGCAATTTCAGCTCTAAAATTCCTACCAATTGTTTCATGTGATGTTGAACGCTCCTTTTCAGCAATGAACAACGTCCTGTCTGACAAAAGACGGAGCTACAAAGTGGAAAATTTGGAAAAACTTTGATTATTTTATGCAATTAACATTATTTATTTATTTAAAACTTCAATTTTTTAAAATGTGATGATTACGGTTAAAGTGGTTAAATTCTGATTAGATTAGCGTATTCAATATTTAAAACATATTATAAATATAATGTATTTCAAAGGTAAATTAAATTAAACAAAATTATTAAAAAAAGCTTGTTATTTTTGCATTAATTTTTGCATATTACAACTTTTTTGGTGCATATTTTCTCTTTTTTTGGCATATTTGCATGCATATTTTGGGTCAAAAAAGTGCATATCGATCCGAGGACTACTTATCACATATCATACATTGTATTGAACTGATGTAAGGCCTACCTAAGACTACTCAAACTACTGAGATTTTACTATGCATCTGAATAACAAACAATCAAATTACATTCTTAAAATATTAAACAATAACATATTAAAAATATAGTTAATAAAGATAAAAATGTGTATTCAGCATAAAATATAAATACTATATTATAAAAAACTTTTTGATATAAAACTGTATGGTACATTTAATAAATACAGAGAATTAAACAATAAATATATTTATCATCATTTAACTTATATTATTAAAAATAAATTAAGTGATGAAATAATTTATATAATTACATAACAAAACGTTTTTATGAAGTTAATTACACAGATAATTCAAAAACGTAATAAAAAATTAAAAACCATAAACCACACATCATTAAAATACAATCTAGTAATACATACTTCTTATTTTTAACATTAAAAGAGAATTGTAACATAAAAAAATGCTGACAAAAAATATTTAAATATATTACACTTTTGGGCATGAAAACCGTTGGTAAAAAATTCATCAACCTTGGATTAACTTTACATAATCAATATAATAGATTTGAGACATTTAAGTATATTTATTTGAAAAAATAAAGTTACGAAATAAGACAAATAAGGAATAATGTGTTTATACCCCTAAGTGATAAGGGTGGTCCACCCCAAACAATTTTTTTAAATTTTTTGGACAGTTTTTTTTTTTATAATGTGGCATTAAAAAATACATCCACTCCTAAATTTTCACCCTTCTACCACCAACCCCTATTTTTTTATAGCAATATTAGTAATTTAATAAATTTCTACTCTCGGTGGTCAATAACTGATCAGTTATTCCCACCAGGCATCTACCGGTGTCACTCTCACTTCGTAAACAGCACAGAGTAGGGAAACAAAATAAAATAAATTTCATATTTTCCATAAAAACATATTTTCTGTTTTTGGGCGTAGCAATGCGTGCTGAGTACCGCTAATATACTATAATTTTCCTACCTAAATATATTATTATTTAAAAACTATAATTTTCAATAAATTATGTAATAAATTTATTAAAAAAATTTTTAGTAATTAATTATAATAATGCACAACCCATGCCCACGCAGGAATTAGTAAATATGTTAACAAAATGTATTTTGTATTTAATAAATAAAAAAAAATCCTTAATGAAATAAAAATCACCAAAGAAGTATAGTCTGTCGGAAAGGAAACCCTGTGGAAAGTACACTTTACGTATTATTTAAGCTTTGATCAGTGTACATACTTGTATGGGTTATAAAGTGTGCGATGTACTGTATCTAGATTTCAGTGTTGTTCAAATACTGTATGTGGAATATTGTGATTTTATAAACAAAAAATACTTTTTCTGATCCAGATTGGGCAGGATAATGCAGACATCTGGATAAACAAGGTAGTACTATATTCACGGCAGTTAAAAATACAATGGTTAAACCATAAAAACAAAAGTGAATTAGAAAAAGAAACTGAACAACTTAATATACTTACATTAACTAGTAATACTAAACAAAAATCTGAAACTATCCCAATAGAATAATTCACCTGTATTAAATTTTGTAATCAATTACAATTTCATATGGACTAACTACAAGGTATGTCCAGAAAGTAAGTTCCGTTTCTATTTATATCCGCTGCAGCACTGCGATCGCAGTTCCGCGCATGCCCAGCAGACGCTCCGTTTCAAGAAGAAGAAACCTGCGCCATTTTGAGATTGCTGTCAGTCGCCTACGCTTTGTTGTACTTGTTTACAATGTCGGTGTTGATTGAAAATCCCGCCGCTTGTGAAATCAGATCTGTGATTCGTTTTCTGAATGCTAAAAAAGTGAAACCAATCAAAATTTATCGGCAAATTTGCGAAGTTTACGGACAAAATGCGATAAGTGATACAATGGTGAGAAGATGGGTCCGACAGTTCAATGAAGGACGTAGTGAAGTGCACGATGAAGAACGAAGTGGGCGTCCATCTTTGTGTACAGAAGAACTGGTTCACGCGGTTGATGAGAAGATCAGGGAAAACCGTAAGTTTACAATTAGAGCTCTCGTTATTAAATTTCCACAAATCTCAAAATCACTAATTCATGAAATTGTTACTGAAAAACTGAAATTTCGTAAACTTTGCTCACGTTGGGTACCAAAAATTCTTACTGAGCAACACAAAACCAAATGGATGGGCAGTGCACTTCATTTTTTGACCCGTTATGATGAAGGCGGCGAAGATTTTCTGTCACAGATAGTCACAGGAGATGAAACTTGGGTTTCTTATGACACCCCTGAAAGTAAGCGGCAATTAACGGAATGGAGGCACACTTCATCCCCAGCCAAGGTTAAGCCAAAACAAATGTTGACATCTCGAAAAATCATGTGCACAGTCTTTTGGGACAGCAAAGGCATCTTACTGATTGATTTCTTACAGCGAGGTCAAACAATCAATGCAGATGTTTACTGCGAGACACTTGGGAAATTGCGCCGCGCAATACAGAATAAGCGCCGAGGATTTCTGTCAAAAGGTGTTGTTTTTCTTCACGACAATGCTCGACCACACACTGCAAATGCAACGAAAAACCTCCTACAGGGATTTGGCTGGGACGTGTTTGATCATCCTCCGTACAGCCCTGACCTCACTCCTAGCGATTTTCATCTGTTCTTACATCTTAAGTTTTTCCTTGGCGGTCGACACTTCAATAATGACGAAGAGCTGAAAGAAACTGTTTCCAACTGGTTGAAGACACAGGCGGCACCTTCTATGAACCTTCTATGAAGAAGGTATAGAAAAACTTGTACCACGCTATGACAAATGCCTGCAAAAATTCGGCAGTTATGTGGAAAAGTAGTTTAAGAGTTGTACATTTTTGTGCAATAAATGTTTTTTCTGTATCTGTACACAATTTTTTTTTATTACCAAACAGAACATACTTTCTGGACATACCTCGTACAATATGTTTTTATTTAAAAAATAATAATTGTTGATTTTTATCAAATCTGTACTACAGAAACATTAAAATCATAATTATAATAAAAATAACAGCATGTTTTATATAAATCGTAAAAATGATTATATACTTTATTATTATGTACTTTCTAATATTATGTATTTATAAATTATTACGTAAACTTAAGGCAGTGAGACAAGAGCCATTAATATAAAAATACGAGGCGTGTTTTTTAAGTAAGTACCGTTTTGCGATTCCGCCGCCGCAGCGCTACGGTCGGCGTTCCGCGCATGCGCGCTGGTTACCTACATCTCTTGTCTACGCACTGACGCCATTACAGTCTGATTCTTCATTGTATACGTTGTTTACCGAGTGTTTAAGATGCCTCCGACAATCGTGAGTCCCGCTGATTGTGAAGTACGGGCTGTTATACGATTTCTTAGTGCTAAAGGCGTAAAACCGATCGATATTCATCGTGAAATCGTTGAAGTTTACGGACAAAACATTATGAGTGATGGAATGGTAAGGAAATGGGTGAGAGCATTTAAAGATGGCCGCACAAATGTGCAACAATTTCTGCCCAGAAAATCATGTGCACAGTTTTTTGGGACAGAAAAGGAGTATTGCTAGTGGAGTTTCTGCCTCGTAATGAGACAATCAATGCAGCGTCTTATTGTGAGACATTGAAAAATCTGCGTTGTGCAATCCAGAACAAAAGACGTGGCAAGTTGAGTAAGGGTATCGTTTTGCTGCATGACAATGCCCGTCCACATGTGGCTAATCAGACCAAAGATCTCATCAAATCATTTAAATGGGAAACTCTAGATCATCCTCCCTGATTTGGCGCCCAGCGACTACCATTTGTTCCTGCACTTGAAGAAACACCTGGGCGGTCGGCGTCTTCAAGACGATAACGAAGTCAAAACATTTGTGATGCAGTGGTTAACAAATCAGGCGGCAGAATTTTATCAGGAGGGTATTCAAAAACTGGTGCCACGTTATGACAAGTGCCTCAATATTTACGGAAATTATGTAGAAAAGTAGATTAAGGTACAGGCTTTCATGTAAAAATAAAATTATTGCGATATCTTTGCACGTCTTTTTTTAATTCCAAAACGGTACTTACTTAAAAAACACGCCTCGTATAAACATTAGTACTGCATGTAACTTGTTGCCTAACAATTAAAAATATATGCTGGCCGCATTGGCATAGTTGGTAACATGCTCACCTCTCATCATACAGTCTAGGGTTTGAATCCCACTCAAGCACCGCATATTTTCATACGTTACAAAAAATCATTTCACCCTTCACAGTTACAACCCAACGTCATCGCTAATGATCACTGTAGTTGATGCGACGTTAAATAAACGAAGAAAAAAAAATTGAATATTTAAACCGCAAAATTTTATCCAATTTAATGGAGATTCTGTTTACCCTTAAATACAGAGTTCTAATAGACTTAAATAATTTTTGCATAGTTCTAAGGAGGGCATTTTGAGATTTTTAAAAAATATTAAAAATAAAAAATTACTAAAAACTAGAACAAGATTTTGAGAATTAACTAACGAGTTAATAAGAGTATTCAATACTTTTAAATTGTTAAGTGATTTCAGAGCCAGCTTATTTTTTTAAATCTATTCAGTTATTTTCTTTGTGGTGATAGTATCCTTTACCGGGCTGAATTGCCACAAAGTATTAAAGTACAGTAAATCTGTGAGGTTTCATTCAAAAATTAACCTTTATAATGCAACCTGCAGCATGAAATCAATTCTATCGTAAAAATTTCACTAACCTGATCCTAATGTATAAATAGATACTTACACATGTTTTAGTGGATCCACCATCATCAGAGTACCTAAAATATCATATGAAACTTTTAAAAAAAATATTTCAAAATATACTGCAGAAGATGCTTCAGTAGTAGGTTTTAAATAATTATTGAAGTTTCATATGATATTTAAAAAATTATTAAATGATATTAAAAATTATTAAAGTTTCATGTGATATTTTAGGTACTCTGATGATGGTGGATCCACTGAAACATATATGTAAGTAAATAATTGGCCTTCGGGCCAGCCCAGTCAGCCAGTTGGTAGAAAATCGCTATTATTTGTTAAGTAACACCGGTTGGGCAAGCGACTTTGTATGGTGACCAGTTGACGGCCATCCATGAACAAACTCTACTGGGGGTCCCTGTTCAAACTCATGTCTATTCTACGTCAAAAAATACAGCAAAAAAGCAGCGATCAAATTGGGTAGTTGTCAACAATGTACAGTTCCCAATAAAAAAATAAATAAATAATAAATAATTAGGAAAAAGGCAGCTGAAAAGGTTAGTCAAATTTATATAATAATATTTAAACTACAGAACTGTAAGGTTTATTTTATTTGAAAGAGAAATTTCATATAATTGAATTAAAGATTTGATGGTGCAGCAACTCAAGTGACAATGTTTGATTTGCCATTTGAGCTGCTGCCCAGTTATGCTAAACAGCAACATTTAATCTAAAAGGTCAAACCTTTCTTAACGACCACATTTATTCAGTGATCACTCTATTTACAACCAATTTTTATTTTATCCCCAATTATTTACACCCACCTTCATCGAAAAATTACCTCTATTTACAAACAATTTCATGAAGAATGAATTTATTGAGCATGCGGCTCATGTATTTTTAGTCATTTTAGTCCCACCTGAAGACAAAATACTCCATTTTGAATAATAACATTTCAACTCTCATAAAAAATAAACTGACTAAAAAACAATGCAAGAAAAAACTAAAACTAGATAACAAGATACTACTACCAACACATTTACTTTGTACACTCATGTTTAAATTTTTATACTTCAACAATGAAGCCTTAACAATTAAATATCTGCAATTCCCATAAAGTACGGTCATTTCAAAATAAACTTCTTAATTTTGGAATTTAACAACTACTCATTTGACAAAGGAATAAATTTCGTCAGTCAGTCAGGTATAAGCATTATCACCTAATTAACAAAACAAATACCACTGAAAAGCTAACAGTTTTACCAACAGGGTGCGTCATCAAATTTCGAAATTAACTATTGAATAATAAATATCATTCAAAGATATACGTTTTTGTGAGTTGGAACAGGCAGAAGCCTAATCCTTGATAGCGAGAAGAAGAAGAAGAAGAAGAGATGAAAAACAGAAGAGAGAAAACCCCACTTTATATCAAGTATTCAATGAAATGATATATTAGTCCCATCGGTTCGATGTAACATAAATCCAAAGGTAATATGACTTTTAACGTTAAAAAACACATAATCTAGGAGATGACTAAATTGATTTTCAAATCGGCCGACGATTCAAATTTCACGAAACCTTAAATTTAAGTACACAAAATAAAAGGTGTTGATTGTAGTTAATACTAATGAAAAATACTCAAGCAGTTTAAATACTAAACTTAACATCTAATTAAACGCTAAAATACTTGATAAATTTACTTTAAAATACCTGTTAACTACTGGTATAAAAATAATATTAAAACAAAAACAATCGTGGACCGTTACAACATGCAAGTGGTATGATTTGATTTTTTACATCACTGAACTTGATTTTGTATTAAACTGAACTGACTTAATTAACTCCATTACTTTTACGTAATATCAAATCGGGACCGATAACACTAAAAAAAGCACCAATAAGATGTAGCGAACCAGTAACTAATACGTTATTCTTCCCTGACAAATTTTCTATAAAATGTACCGACTCTTCAACGGTATCGAATGTTTTTGTTACTTTTTCTTTCGAATCATTATCCATGATATGTTTTTGATTAGTTTCAATCCAAATCAGCGCATTTTCTTTGGTGCGTTGTATCTGACGTTCAACTGTAGTTTGTAAATTGGCAAGATCTAAAACAAAAGTATAATTATTCAATCGCTCAATGACTCAACAATGAAAAGCTTTTAAAACAATTCTACATTCTAGGTTACAGTACAAAAGCAGATTAAGTAGAAACTGTACTCTTAATGATGACAGAAAGACTACATGAGTAAGCTTATCTCGCAGCTCAATTCGATTCAATCAGCGCAACTACATCACTAATGCAACGAGGAGTTTGCCTGAACTCCTTTTGACAATACTTGTTATACTAGCTCAGAGTGAATTTTTGGTAACGTTGCTAGTTGCTAGTAAGCTGTACTTTGTATAGCAACACACAGCACAACTCACTTATGTCTTCAGATCACTGGCATTAAATTAATTAGCTCCAAAGCAACCGTCACCTACATGCTAGCGTTTGCTAGCAGTAGCAGCTAGTAAACTAGCATCGTGGGAACAGCCCATTACGTAACCTGCTATTGGAATTGCAGAAAAATATTTTAAAAACGCTGAAAAATATTCATAAACATACCTCAGAGCCATAGAAAGATACACATGGCTAAACAATGCAACCAATGTGACTTACATTTACGGTGAGTAGAGAAACAATGTTTCCCAGTGACATCATAGCAACATGCACTATGGAAAACCCATGAAAACCAAGACTCTTAACACTAAATTTCAGACCAGTTTCAGTTTTTCAATCTCAAATTATATTTCAACAGAGAGTTGGACCAATGGAACCCAAAGGGTGGTCTGCGGACCCCCAGGGATTCGTAAATGGCTGGTGAAAATATGTATAAATAAACCAATCATCACAACAAAAGAAAAAATTTTGATTTTATAATACTTTTATATTATTCTCTTGTTTTCTTTACCCATAATTGGATTTCTTTTTACAAATTTAGATTAAATTACGAACACTAGTGACAGTAAAGTAAAAGTCAAAGGTATAATTTTAATTTAAAGACATAATCAGGGGTCCCCGAGATTAATTTAATTTACTGGGGAGGGGGTCCGCGATTGACTAAACTTTGGCAACCACTGAGTTGGGCAACCAAAATTAGTGTTCGGCTGTTTTGCTCCTTTGCACTCGTGTGTTATCTGTACCTCGACATTTGGATTATGCCATTCCACTTATCTGTCATGGTGCTCCCTGTCGGATAAAATATAAATTATTAGAAGTGCATTCAGAACAATAACAAATGTCTATTTGTCGTCTTTCTTTCTTCTTTGTTTTAAAATGTTGTCTCACATCACGAAAGCACACACTTTGTTAGATAGTACTTTGTTTGTCAGCTGATCTGAGTTTTTGTTGATGTTCACATGTGGGGAGCCGGTTTATTTTAATTTTACAAAGTCTTGCCATTTCATATATTTGTTTGAAAGTGAAATAATACAAATTAATGTGGGATATATTGTATCTACTGTCAGTTATTGACAGTTTTGCTTGTGTCATCTTTGTATAATAATGCTCATTTTACTGTAGTAAATTAATACTTATTTTTAGGTAAATACACTAATTTATATATTTTTAACGTTGACAATGCCTTGGTATAGTTAAGAGATGAAAACTGTCAATATCCCTTACAATGCCAGCGTCTTAATAATAGGACGTCAAGATTTAGATTAAAAAATACCAGCATCCTAATATTAGGACGTCAGCAGTTTTACCAAAACATGCTGATGTCGTCCTTTTATTAGTACGTTGACTAAAAAAATCATAGAATTTTTATTTTTCACTCAATTTTTAAAAACAGCGTATGAAAATAATCAGTACGAAATGTAAATTAAAAAAAATACGTGTTGAGTTTTTTATGAATTTAACTGATTTAAAAAACTAAAAATTGGATTTTTAAAACTTCTATCGCAGTATTTTTATTTTTACAATACATAGATGATTTTTTTTTGTAATTTTTGCATAATTAAATTAACTTTTAAGTGACATAAGTGAATTTTTTTTTTTTTTTTTTATTCCTAATTTGTGTACGTTGCAATCTGTTCAATTCAGAACAATAAGCAACCCCTTGACCCAATGAGATGAGGATGATGTGTATGACATATAAATGAGGTGTAGTCTTGTACAGACCCAGGCCGACAATTCCTGAGAGAGTATGGTTAATTGAACCCCAACCATCAAAGTACACCGGTAACCACTGTCTAGTATTCAAATCCGTATAAAAGTAACTAACTTTACTAGGATTTGAACCAGGAACCTTCGTCTCCGAAAATCTGCTGTTAAACAGCTGATTTTGGCGACGACTTTACCTCTAGACCAACCCGGTGGGATATAAGTGAAATTGAGTAACATAATTTGTTAGGGTCTTTTTTTTTAATTAAAAAGGAAATTTCCACAAAAAATGACTACATATCATTTTATTTTTAGATTGAAAGAAATGTGTTCAAAGTTGAATGTCATACTAGATCAACTCATTTTGAACAAAACAAAAATGTCATTAAGGTACCTTGAAAAATAGCCATGTTCTGGGTATATATAAAAAATGCTACAAATCGCACAAAAATAGGCTGGCATTTTTCGGTAGGCACACACAATATTCTCCTGGCACTGTAAGGGATATTTAGAGATAAAAGAAAATAAAGAACAAAATGTGCTGTTAAACATAATTTCATAGGAATAATACGAGTGGATTGGGCAGACAGGTTCAGAATGATATGAGCACAAAGGGTTAAGTATCCAAAATATCATGGCTGTTAAATTAAAAACACATACTAATAGAATATAACATACTTACAAAAAACTGATTCACAAGTAAACTGCAAGATAATCAATCAATCAACTGAGCTAAGGGAACAGTTAAGATTGTTCTTTATTTCCAAAAATTACCAAACTCTTAATGAACACGATTACAAACAGAAATTTCTCTAAATATTTTCATGATGTTTTATTTAACTCAGTGGCCAATACTATCCCACAATTGGTCATAATGATTAGTACTAGTTTCAACAATTTACAATAAAACAATAACATTATAATTACCTGATGAATTAGTTATTCTATTTGTAGCAATATTAGTGCAGAATATAGCAACATCAAAATAACATGAGAGCAAAGGTTTTAGTAGAGACAAAGCATCTCTGTCGCTGGTTATATTAAATAATAACACACGTGTAGAATTTTCACTAAAAAACACAGACAAAAAATTAGTTTTAAAAGAAAACCAAAATATGTTATTTATTTTTTGTACTTATCAATAATGTGATGAAATATTTTAGAGAAGTATATTTTTGTAAATACAAACTTTGAAAAAACATTAACAAGTTTACAATAATTGAATCGTCCATTTACAAAATGTTGTAAGTGCTACCTTTGTTAAAGATTAAACTGTTAAAAGTTTTAACATCAAAAAACCAGTTTAACCCGTATTATTTTCTAAACCAATAACTTTGAGAATCTAGACATAAAAAATGTTTTCTATGTTGCCTTAAAGCACCATCAGATGTACAGGAGAAACTTATTTAAACAACTTCAGGTGATATCCCCGGCACCATGTTAAATACAATTTAACAATTGTTAATGGAAAAAAGTGTCAGTACTTAGAGTTCAAAAACAAACACAATGTAAGGGAAAACAGAGAAGTGGATGTCTTTATACAAAATAATATCCTAGATCATGTGCAAACAGTTAAGTTTCTAGGAGTGTCACTAGATAGGACTTTATCGTGGGATTATTATACCAATCAAATTTTTGGTAAAATATCATCCGGGGTATTTACATTTGGGGTAAATTGCAAGATTAAATGATAAAAAAATTGCTAATAGCTGTTAATCATGGTTTAATTTTATTTCATATCAGATATGCCATATTAGTACGGGGTAATTCATCACAGCGTAACATGGAAAGAGTTTTTAAAATACAGAAAAAAGCAGTAAGGAATATGATGGGAGTCAACCGCCTTACCTCATGCAGATCACTATTTAAAGATCTGCAATTGCTCACAGTTCCTTCTTTGTACATTTTTGAAGTGATAATGTACGTAAAGCAAAATACCTTTTTACAGAATTTAGATGTTCACAACCACTACACAAGAAACAATCGATTATTATGTTGCTAATCACAACACTAAATTGTTTGAACAAAAACCAACTTATGCAGGTAGAAAATACATCAATAAATTGGCACAAAGTTTAAAAAGTTGTGACAATTTAAGTCATTTTAAAAAAAAGCTAAAACAATAATTGATTGATGAAATATTTTACAGTGCGCACAAATTCCTTTTTTTAATAGTTTTTGGTTGAAAAGTATTTAACTTCTAATTAAACAAATATTGTGTGCTATTTAATACAAAGGGGTTCATGACAAGCCCACTGAAGTAAGCAGTAGCAGAAGCAAATTTTTGGTGGTAAGTGATGAATTTACCTTTTTGTTTATCAGTTTTCTCTTGACATGTCCTATACTCCCTATTTTATTTTATTTTGCCGGATGCAAAAAAACATTTATTTATTATTTTTAAATTAAATTATTTAATGGAAAAATAAAACATTATCACAGAAAGAATTCAATACAAATAAAACTACAGTAAAATCTATTTTGAATTAAAAAATACTAACCCTTTAGTCTGTTCTTTGAACCAATATGAACATTCAGACATACTTTCAACAGTATGAGCACCATCAATAAAATATTTGAAATCTCCTTTTCTTCTGGTTATAATCTGTTGTCTGCCAGGCCAGAAACAGTTTTTTATTCCTTCAATTGATTCTTCTTCTAACTTAAAACCTTTGCCAATATTTTCGAGTGATCCTCCTAATAACATAAATAAAAATCAATTAGCTTAATTAATGAAACATTTAAAAAAAAAATCTGATGTGAACACACACACACAACTTTCTCTTGGCAATGAAAATAAGGAACAATATACCTAACATTAGTAATAAAACATTAGAATTAAAAAAAAACTAACCTCACATAACATAACCTTATTTTAATCATGAGTGAATGATGCAAAATGAAAGTTTGGCTTAAAAATACAGAAAATCACTCTTTCATGCTAAACTAGGCTCTGTAGAGAAACATCCTTTATACAAAAGTTGTAGATCTTTTAACTTCCTATAAATTTGATCATACACTTTTGTCGTAAAATGCATACTAAGGCCGAAATCTTAAAAAAATCAATTTTGCACATGCTTTCATGAGAAAAAACAGAAAATCGCTAATTTCTGCTAAACTAAGCACTATACAAAAAAATTTTGGAAATAAAAGTTGTAGGATTTTAAATTCTCTTCAATTTTTATTATATAAATTGTTGCGCTAAAATGCATAATAAAGCCGCAATCTTAAAAAAACAATTTTTTTTACGTGAAAACAGCCTTTCCAAGAATTTTTAACGAACATGGCGCCTACCCTAAATGTAGAGCATAAAAAATTTAGTAAACCAGGTGACTTTTTAAAAAATCGTAAGACCAGTTTTTTGAGAAAATTGCAAAAAATTACATGAATAAACTACTACTCCGGCTGACTGATTTTGATGAAAATGTTTGTGTCAGGTACGGTAGTGGTATGTAACTTAAGTTTCAAGTTCGTACGATGTTCCGTTCTTGAGATATTCTGTTCACACATACACAGACCAATCGCTAAAAACATGTTTTTTGGGCTCAGGGGGACTGAAAACATGTAGATCCGGTGAAAACTCGATTTCAAAAAATCGACATGAAAACAATACTTTCCTTCCCATATATTCATACAGGCAAGAGAAAGTAAAAAGTAAAAAAATAAGGAAACGATAATAGAAATACTTACGATTTTTACATTTTGTTAACCAAGCATAAGCCAATTGGAGACCAACAGAAGCATTAATTGGATTGATAGTTCCAGACAAATTTAAATCACTCAGTTCAGAATTAGAGTTCCATTTATACTCCGCAATGGATGGTGCTTCCAAGAGTACACACTTAAAACAAAAATACAAATAAATAAAAACAAGATTACAAAACTATATACAGAGTGTATTTAAAAGCCTCCACATATGGCATGATATCTCCTGATATCATCCCATTAGACTTTCCTTGTTAGATGGGATGAAGCCAAAATTATTAACACATGGAGTGATCTAACGTATCAAATATTAGAAACTGTAGAAACTGTTAAGAAAAGGCCTGCCTATACGATTCAATTTGATAGAATAATGGATTCGTTGAGCGAAATTATGGATTGAACAAAACAAAAATCATTTTGAGCAACTTTGTAGATAATAAGAAACACATTTTATTTTTTAATCATGTCATTCTTTATTGTTTCCAGAATTTAAATAAATAGTCGATAAGCAACTATTGCCAACTACGAAAAACCTATCTCATTTTATTGAAAAAGAATAATTTTTTTAGTAACAATATAGTTCAATTTTGTTACCAATAAAAGTCAAATTTCTATATCTTGAATTTATTTTTTACTTAATTTACACCATTTTTTCAGAATTAAATTTTGTGCGTGTAGAATTAACAAAATTAATGACTTAATTAAGCATTCACAAAAGTTATTTTATGCCCATGACATTTTATGATGGAGTGTTAAATTATTTGCACTCAATCTGCTAGTTCCAGGGCTACAAAAAAAAAAATAGTTCAGTTTCTTATCACATGGTCAGCCAATTATATGACTGAAGCATTCAAGAACAAAAGAGGTAGAGGTGTAAAATACACTAGTCAGGGTTATCTCCTCTTAGAGTAATAAATTTCATCATTATACACCCAGACACCGTGGAGAATGAAGTGAAGGTGTTATTTGCAACGTGAAAAGTAGATGCTTTTCAAAGGGCCTGGCATGCTGATAAGCATACTTTTCCACTCAGTGAGGAAAGCACTTGTAAACTACTTCACTCCTTGCTTTACTTGGTAAAGACTGCAGAGGTTTAAACCAGCCTTTCGGCTGATGACCTAAACAACAAAGTTATGTTACATTAAACCAAAAAAAAGGTGTAATTTTTTTATCCCTAATTTTTGTGTTTAATGTAAGATATTTTTAAAACTATGAAAAATACAATTATGGGACCTATTTTATAATTTTTTTTAGGTTAAAAACCATAAGATGACACCAATTAAGCCTTAAAATTTTCAGTATGGCCTCATTTCAGCGGGGTAACTTAATTACAGATGAAATCTTTTGCCAGCCGTAACTCACTGACAAAAGCTTTTCCGAACCTGGACCTATACAAACATTTTTTTCTTTAGTTATAGAATCACTTTTTTCTTTCCAAGATAGATGGAACAAAGTGGTTGCAAAAAGGAGGCAGTATATACCAAGCGATAAAACACTTGTTATAGGACAGAAAGATACCAGAGAAGGCCAAATTAATGATGTATACGCTGTATTATGCATCAGCAGTTCTCTGTATGGAGTGGAAACATGGGGGATGAATGAGAGGAATTGAAGTAGTTTACAGGCAGGAGAGATGAAGTTCTTAAGAGCAATAAAGGGTAGGACAAGGAGAGATAAAATAAAGAATATGGAGATTAAAGCGAAGCTTAATGTGGAATGTATGAGAGAGAGGGTGGAGAAGATGGTATGGCCATGTGAAGAGAATGGGGGAGGAAAGTTACCTATAAGGATGGAAGAAACAAGATCAAGAGGACAACTAAGAAAAAGATGGAAGGATGAATTTAAGAGGAGTACGGAGGTACGGTGATACAACTGGAAACAAATAGAGGATGGACAGAAAAAGACGGAGAGGCTTGGTGAATACCCAGACCTGGTGATAGGTGGAACGGGCTAATCACTATATATACACAAATCACTTCCTCAAGTTTGGCTTACCGTTTAAAAACACCCTGTATATTGTTTAATATTAAAACTAATACATGAATATGGTATTGTATCTTATATAATAAATAAATATACATCTATTCAATTACAATGTAATTTACAATTATGAAAAAAATACTACAGATCAATAAATTCTTATTTGTAATTAGACCTTAACTTGAACCCTAAATTTTCCATACGTTATTACAGAATGAACTGGCAGGTCAAATGTGAAAAACAAGATAAAACAGTACACCATCTCCTAACTGCATTATGTAAAATGTATAATAATTATACATTTTACATAATTTTTTGTTTTGGTTTTGTTAATTACATAATTTTTTCGTTTTGTTAATTATTAACAAAACTGAAAATAATTAATCACATACATTACTCTACGAATTCAGTTCATGTTTTATTAAGCCATACAGCTCAAATAAATGCGACTTCCCCCTTAATTTATAAAAACTAAGAATGACTTAATGACATAGTGGTTAATGCACTAGCCTCCAGATCAAAAAGTCCTGGGTTTCATTCCTGGCTAGGTTCCAGAGATCATTACAAGTTAAAATTCACCATTCCAATTCCACACGCCACAATATTTGAATAACCAAGCTGCTGATGCAACTTTAAATAAAAAGAAAATAATAATAAAATAAATTTAAACAAAAACAAAATTATCCTTACTCTTGCAATACTGGTTTAATGAATGGCAAAAACAATGACAAACAACAGTCATTTAGTAATGACCAGTTTTGTCCACCGTTCCATTTCAAGGTTTCTACTTAAGCATATTTCATAATATTAAAACCCTTTAAAAATTCCTGAACAGAATGTTGTATTATACAACTATAAAAAATGTAATCCGTGCCTACTACAACTGCAATAATATTTTATCTATTTTTATTACAACTTAATTATGCATTAAAATTCAAGGTCCATGAATAATTTTAAAAACAAAAATTTTAATATTTTTACACGCAATTATTTAAATACCTGCCTGCTTTTCTTTGGCACGATCGTATAAAACTTTTAACGCAGCTGCTGGTTGATTACTGGCAGTTATCGCAATGGATTTCTTCTTCATTATTCCAGCTTTTTGCCAAGCAATTTTATCGACAGTATCACCTAATAATGTGGTATGATCTAAACCTAATGATGTAATTCCAACAACTGGTGTATTGCTAAACAAAAAAATGCAAAACAATTAAAACTTGTATGAAAATTATCAGAATTTTTAACTATACATAACATCTGAAACTGATTTTAAATATCCCTTATTTTTCTATTCATTCATACACTTGTAAATTATCTCAAAAAAATTAATACAATAATTTTAAATTATTAAAAAATAATAATAGATTTTATTTTGATTTCTAGTATTATGAAACATCTGTATTAATTTCTGAACTGGGCTTTGAGTCAACCCAGTCATTCACTGGTAGAAAGTTGTTATTAATTGTTAATTAACACCAGTTGAGTTAACAACTTTGTATGGTGACTACCAAACATAAATTAACCCTAAATTCATAAACATCCATCACAGAAGCAGCATTCATAAGCATTCCTCTCTCAGACTACTTAAAAAAAAATTGGAAAAATAAATAGAAAAATTAATATTAAAGAAAAATTTCTGTGCTCGTCTTTATTTTATACATTTTTCACATAATTTGCCAAAAAAGGAAATTGATTTTGTTATTCATTATTCACAACACTGAAAACAAATTTTTCCAAAATGTTCCATACACATATAATTTTTGCAGTCATTACATTGATAGCGAGTCATTCTCTTTTTTTTTAAAGGGCAATAGGCACAAATCTTTCTTCCCTAAGCAGGTTGTGGTTGATCTTCAGTAGAAAACGTTGATTTGCCTAATATTTCAGCTATATTCCTTTTTTTCACCTAATATTTCAATATACATTATACATAAACACTCATCTGATACGCAATGGCAATTGATTATCTCCGAAACAAAGCAAGCTGCACGTGCGAGGACAAGAACAACACTAATTAAAAGACAAAAAAGGGG
Organism: Catonia carolina; assembly: GCA_035578175.1. NCBI lineage: Eukaryota > Metazoa > Arthropoda > Insecta > Hemiptera > Achilidae > Catonia > Catonia carolina. The sequence continues at coordinate 25,462,542 of JAQMRL010000010.1, read as the reverse complement.
AATACTGAAAAGGACAGTTGCTCCCTCCAACTCAAAAATTCTCTACGGGTAATATCTCCCGGCGTTGACGAATGTTTATGAATCTCGGGTTAATAACACTGGGATTTCCTGATCAAACTCACGTCTATTCAAAAAATAGCAAAAGCTGGTCAGATTCAATGGTTGTCAATAACGCACTGTTCATGACAGTAATATATAAAATTACAGCAAATTAACAAAAAAAAAAACATTGGAAATTATGGAACGAAAATTTCTGGACTTACTAAGCAAACAAAGGGTAAATGTCTATTCTAATAAAAATATTTCTCAATTTGACTAAATCTCAACAAAACATAGTTTTTATGAATTATAAGGTATCACATCCACAACAAAATATACTTTTGAGCTGACGTAACTTAACTATTTTCAAGATGAAGTGGATGGGTTATAAGACCACATAAATTTGTCAGATATTTCATTAAATATCATTAACTTAATGTTTAAAGCAACTTCTGTTTTATAATTCACTGAAAACATGTTTTATAATACATAACATGATAACATGTTTTGTTGGGTTCAGGGGGTCTGAAAACGTGTAGATCCGGTGAAAACTCAATTTCGAAAAATCTACTTGAAAACAATACTTTCCTTCCTATACATTCATATATGCAAGAGAAAGTAAAAAAAACCTCTATTTAGATGTTTGGAAAGATAAAACAGTGTAGTAATATGTTTGGCATCACACACTCATGAGTATTAGCAAACATCTTTACTTACAATAGAAAATGATAAAAATGTTTATTCAACAACTTCCTGTACATTATAACCACATAACAGCCCACCAGGTTGGTTTAGAGGTAAAGTTGTCGCTGCTAGTTAGCTGTTTAACAGCTGATTTTTGGAGATGAAAGTTCCTGGTTCAAATCGTAGTAAAGATAGTAACTTTTATGGATGTGAATACCAGACAGTGGCTACTAGTGTACTTTGATTGTTGGGGTTTATAAACCAAACTCTCTCAGAAATGGTCAGCCTGGGTCTGTACAAGACTACACCTCATTTACACATCATCCTCATCTCACGTGGTCATCGGGTACATTATTGCTTTGAATTGAAAAGATTGCAACGTACACACATTAGGGGGATAACCACATAACAGAAAAATAAATGAAAATATTGTGCATCTAACCTAAAAATGTTCGTTGAATCATTTTCACCACCAATACCAACTTCGATAATAGCAACATCAACTTTTTCCGCCAAAAATATTCTTATAGCCATAACAGTTAAAAATGAAAAGTAGAAGGGCATCGCACCATTATAATCATCCTGCAACAGAAAAAATTAAATTTCAAAAAATTAACAGCAGAATCCTTTTAAAAATAATTACAATAGCTCATTTATAAATTAATTTTTGAAATGCAACCTGCCAACCATTAATATAAATTACAGTATAAATGAAATTTATCACCTTACCTTTGGTTGCTTATGTAACTTTAAAAAACTTACGCGTGTTTCGGTGGTATCACCTTCTTCACAGCATATTTTAAAAAAATTAAAATTAAAATTTGGAACGGTGTTTCCATTTAGTCATTTAGATTAGAACTCATAAACGCACGTAAATTTTTTAAACTTAAATAAGCAACCAAAGGTAAGGTGATAAATTTTAACTATACTGTAATTTAAATTACAATAGCCTATATTTTCAAAAATTCAACCTTTGGAAACTAAACATTTTTGCCTGAATTAGGTTAATGAAGGAGGGTGGGGAAGAGTATGTGCCCGACAAAAAAGATTGATTCGTTGGATTTTGTGGGCTTGGTTGTGCACCTCTTGAAAGAACTTGAACCAATAATTCCTATTTGCTCTTGAAGAAAAAGCTAATAGATCATTCAAAAAACACATTTTCAAAAAATAAAAAAGAGACAGACAATTTTTCCAACAACTAAACTGGAATTCAGGATGTGAAGATATTAGGCCAGCCGCTCACACGATGCAACGAAGCATTTGTCAAAGACTAACTCTAGTACTAATTAGACGTGGGTCGTTATGTGAAGGTGTATGGCATTATGTCTTGTCGTGAACGAGCTCGAGTCATTCAGCTTTGCGCATGCGTCAAAACATATGCGATAGCCATCCAGTAGTCAAAAGTAATATTATCTACATAGTTGAGAGGATAGCTTAGTTGAAATTATGTAGTTTAATTTAAATTAATTATTTAGTTAATTGTTTGAATCGTAAGTACACAGCGGCCATATCAATCATGATGTGGACAAACTTCTTTCTGGTTAATTGGATCTGTCGAAAACTTACGAACTGGGCTTTCTTCCTCCAAACATATCAAATAATAATCGAACACAATAACTAAAACTTCATCACACGCCATATTACCTCAGAATGAGAAATACTGCACGAGTCATCAGTGACAGTCTGAAACAAAACAATTCGTCTTTGACGTTTTTGTCTCGAGACAGTTTTATCACATCCTGTGTGTGGCGGGCCTTATGGATAGTGATATTGGAGAGTGGCTGAATCAAGATCAAGATGAAGCCAGTGCAACTTTGGGAAATAATGAGAACACGTTTTTTTTTTTGTTTAACCATAATTGGCTATTTAGCAATTACTGATAATGCAGACTGTGAAGGATGAAATGAATTTTTTGTGAGGTATGAAAGTATGCAGTGCCTGAATGGGATTCGAACCCAAAACCGCAAGATGAGAGGCAAGCACGTTACCAACTACGCCAATGCGGCCGGCGTATGAGAACATATGTGAGAACTACACACAGCAATGGGTCAGAAGACAGTAAATATACAATACAGGTTATGAGAAAAAGAATAACTGTACAAGAAAAAGAAAATGGACACCTATAATGAATGAATGACAGATAATTGACAAAACAAATTTTTAAGACAAATAGAACTAAGGTATCGAATAACTGGTTTGAATAAGTCAAACAGGATATTGAGAAGTCAAACCAGAATAAACCGAGAAAACTTAATCAATTGAACTAAATTCAAACAACTGATTACTGACTTTAAGAGCTTCTAAGAAGAGCGAAAACACAACAACAGGTAGACGGAAGAAAGAGCTTCCATAAATGTCAAAAGTTACTTCTAGCAACCTAAAATTGGCTTTACACAGGAATGGGGGAATAAATTATAATTACTAATTGAAATTTCAACTTAAATTATCAATACAAGTTTTTTAACAACAGGTATAAAAATGTGTAAACACAACAATGGATAATAAATTACTCACTGATATAGAACAGTTGTAACTTAAAATACGTACTATACAATAAAATAAACTAATATAAATCTAGAATAAATATTTATTATCTTTTTGATAATGTTAAATGACTGGTAGAATAAATATAATCATAGTACATAAGATAAAATACCATTATTTTAATAGGCTTGTAATTATTTGTTATAAAACTTTACGTATTTAAATATCTAATTTTTTAAATTCAAGTTAAAATTATTTTTAATAAATAAAAATTAATCATGGGCTGCCTCATAGTGTAGTGCTTATCGAGCTAGCTACAACGTGGAAGCCCCAGGTTCGAATCCTGGTAAGGAAATTTTTGAAAGTCAAAACCCACTGTTCTTGATACATAGTCCCTAATAACCAAGCAGTTGATGCAACTTAAATAAACTAAAAAAAAAAAAATCAAGGCTTCATCTACATATTAATAGTTAATTCAGCATACGCACTACTAAATTGTTAGTATCAAACCAATGATTTTCAGCTTGAAATCACTTATTTACCACTGAGCTAATGCTGGCAGAAATTTATTAATTTTTAACATTTACCTAAAATGTAACGAACATGTTAATTTTTTTTTCATTTGGATTGATTACAAGCTGAAATAAATATACAACCTAGCCTCAGATAGTCAATATTAATGTATAAAATTCCACTATTATTCCAGTTTGACGACAGAGTGTAATGTGGGATTTGATTCTGATTTGGATATAGAGCCGAAATTAAGCCAATTCCAGAGGATATGCGGGACTATAAGCAGAACTTTGGGTAATACAGCAAGAAAGGTCACGAAACTTAAGTTCTACAAAGTTATAACAGCTCCAGTTATTCTGTATGGAAGTGAGGCGTGGACAACAACAAAAACCCAAGAGCGAAGAATCCAGACGGCAGAGATAAGATTTCTTCGAAGAACTAAGGGGTGTACACGCTTTGACAGAATAAGCAATCAGGAAATAAGGTCAGAATTGAGTATTTACAACTTGAATGAAAAAGATAAAGGATTATTGCCAAAGTTGGAGACAGCACACGGCAAGGATGTCAGATCACAGGATACCTAAGCAGGCACACTGGTATGCTCCAGAAGGTAAAAGGGATGTCGGTAGACCTAGGAGAAGATGGAGATTGATGATATAGTTTGTGAGTTCGTAACAGGCTGCAGCCTAATCCTTGGTTGGAAGAAGAAGATTATACCCAATGAAATGAAAAATATATTTTTTGTAAGTAATATAAAAATGTAATGTTGAAGTAATACTACAATGAAGCATGTTTGATGACAATGAAGCACTTGAAAAATTATACACGAATAGTTCATACATCAAGGCAAAGACTTCTACACAGTGGGAATAATAAAGCTCACAGAATAGTAGGACAAGTGTCTAAATGTAACTGAAGACTACATCGAAAAGTAGTGTAATGTCATTGAATAAACTGTTTTTTATCTACATCGATTGTCTCATTAATTATTGAGTGTCCATCGTACATTACCAATTTACATTAATTTTTCAAACTAAAAAATTTAGTTTGAAAATAATTAGTCAGCAAACTACATGGTTAAAGTTGACTAATTTCAACTGCTACCAAATTACAAAAATTTCTAGTAGATTAATTACAATTACTGTACCTTCAATAATAATACGCTACAGTAACACCTACTTTCTGTCTATAACTTGATGGCCTCCCGCAGTGAGGAGCAGAATCGGCCCGCTACTAGCCTTTTCAATAACATTTCACTATTTACTACTACTAACTAGTACACTGGAATTGGTACATAATGAAGTGTTATTGAGAAGGCTAGTAGCGGGGCGATTCTGTTCCTCTCTGCGCGAGGCCATCAAGTTATAGACAGACAGTACAAATCACAATCGAACTCCAATTAAATAAATCAATTTAAAAATGAACCCCAACTATTATTAACAGTTAACCTTTATCAATTACTCTGTTAGCTTCCAATTTCGTGTAAACATCCCAGAAGTAATAAGCAAAATCGGACTCTGATAACGGTTGTCCATTTATCCTTATTCTTTCACGGACAGCGACTAAATGTGGTGAAGAGTAGAAACCAGTTTTGTACCCATATTGTCTTAAAACTGACTCACAGTATGCACAAGTTGAACCTTTTCCTTTTGTACCAGACACGTGTATTACTGATAACCCAGAATCTATTTCTTCTGCAGTAATACCAATCCTGAAATAAATAAATGTTTTTTTAAAGATCACAAAAACAATTAAAAAATTTTTTAAATAAGAGAATGTTTTCATATTAAGACATATCGTGGCAGGACCAATGGTGTTGTAAAATTTATTTAAATATGAAACAGGGCAATTTTAGAACATTTTCTATCATTAAACTAATTATAGTTTGTTCCACTTAAGGGGGTTGTTAACCCAGAAAATGAAAATCAAAACTACTGGCTGTAATTTATCATTATATATTTTTAATGAAAATGTAATTTACTAGTAATGATCTACTACTTGACCAGGCCAAAAAATTAATTACAACCCCTAATATAAGGGTTGGGGTGGAAAAGTGGGCTTTTACGGGGAATCGAATATCTCAGGAACTAAGAAAGACATCAACATGATTCTTATACTAAAAAATACAGAAAATTGCTGTCTATTATTTGTTGTATGTTCTTGTATTTATTTTTAATTACAAGAAATTAACTGAAGAAAAACCATATTTTCAAAAACATTTATTTTATGTATTCAAAAATTATTGTATAACAAATTCCCTATTAAGTTTTTTGTTACCATTCGACAGATAATAGAGCACGAAATTAAGAACATTTGAAAAAACAATTCATCCAAATATCTCCAATACAAACCAAAATATTTAATTCCCAAGAATGTACAATCATGCAAAAACACATTTCCAGAAAACTTAAAAGTTAAAGGAATAATTTCACTTGCCTTGCTAGTGAGCTTTGTTTTAAACAGATGTTTTTATAACTTTTTGTCAACGTACAGACACAGTAAACACAACATGGTATGATTCAAAAAATTTTAAACTTCAAAAAAGTGATAATTTTGTAATTTTAAAAAAATCATCTTCTTGAATTGACTACCCCCTTAACTCTGGAACTTGTGTTAACAAATCATATGAGAGTACAGATAGAAACGTAAGACATGACTGATAGCTGAAGCGAGTCATGTTGATAACGTAAAAATAATATGTTTGTGTCTGCTTCTAACAAAGTAATACTTTGAAAGCTTTTTATGAGCAGTTCAGTGCTCTACTCTTCCTAGTATAATGTTGTATTTTTTCAGTTAAATACAACTTCAATTAGTAGATGCAAATAGATTCTCGTAGTTGGAATATCTCATGGTAAACATTTTCTGTAACTTCAAATTATACTACACCCAATGGCAAATCAGAATATTTGTTTACATCTGTTCCAAAGTTAAATGGAAATAATATAAAGTGGTTAATTTGTGATTAAAGATTTGTTATTTAAAAATAACCAGATCTTGATTGACTTGTAAACATAACAATAGCTTAAAATTGTTATCAGATATTTTTACTGATAAATTATATTGGTAGCAAGATTAAATTTTACAAGCAAGTTAACAATTCAATTTAAACATCAACAACAGTCAATAAACAACTTCTTGTTTAATATGCAAAATAATATCAATTAAGTAAAGTTCTTTTTGTAATTTCCATCCTACAGCCTGTTTAAAACAAGATAAAAACCAGTATTTTTAATTAGGTACTTAATATTTCCTGAACAAACCTCAATGGAACAATTATTGTTTAAGTCATCAGTAAAAGGTTTATCTCAGTAAAACAAAGAGACTTAATAATTTCTGAACAAACCCCAATGGAACATAATGTCAATTATTGTTTAGGTCACCAGCCAAAAGGCTGGTTTAAACCTCTAGAGGCATTACTAAGTAAAATGGTGAGGTGATTTACCATTGCCTTCCTTACTGAGTAAAAAAGTATGCTTTTCAGCATACCAGGCTCTCTGAAAAGCATCCACTTTCCACCCTTCACTTCATTCATCAAAGAGTCTGCTGTATGAAGGAATTCATTACTCTCAGAGAAGATAAATCTGACTAGTGTATTTTACACTCTTACTTCTTCTGTTTTTAAATGCATCAGTCGTATAATTGGCTAGTTATATGATAAGAAACAGAGCCATTTTTCGTAGCCCTGGAACTAGCAGATCACGTGGAAATAATTTAACACTCTACCTGTCAGTTATGGGCAGATATATCAATTATAGATTAAAATTAAAGTAAAACACACTACACACCTAAAATACTCAAAGGCTAAATCAACTCTTACATAAAAGCGATATCAGAAAATCAGTTGAACTTTTCCACACAAATTATTAACACTACAGTAAAATAAAAATATGATGTTACCTTTTTAAATACATTTTAGTGTCACTGTTGCTTCTACTATTTAAACCTCTTGCTACACGTTGTTGACACTGTTTTAGTACTGTACTGTTTGATTGTAAATAATTTAATTTCTCTACCGCTTCCTGTATTCCAAACAGATTAAAAATTTTGATTAGATTAAAGGTGGGTTCTGTATATAAGGTATTTTACGTTCAGAATGCAGTACAGCTTTTATGAGAACCCGTCATCTTATCGACAAGGAAAACATCAGGCTCAGACAATACAATAACCCTCCTCCACCGACACCATCTGAAGATTACGGGCAAAAAATTTAGAGTTTCACTCAACACGTTCTAACAAGCTCATTTTCAATCAAAAAATTCTGAAAAAATTACTTTCGCTTCCTAATGAAATGTATTCTGGTACGTTATAAATGTTATTATTGTACTGTGATATTTAGATAAGATACGCTTGTACAAAGTTGAACGTTTAAATCTTCTCACATTTTTTGCGTTTTACATCAAATATAACTTTTTTCTTTCAACAACGATATAAATGTGTTTTATTATTTTGTTATAAAATATAGAATTTTATCTGTAATTTGATATATGGTAAGTCATATGCTGGATGGAAACAGAAATAATAAAAGAGTTTGAAAAACTCGCTAAATGTTTTCGTATTACGTTATTCAACAAGAGTTTGTAAATGAGAACGTGTTGAGGCATGGAGTCGATATTTTTACTTATAGTTGCGCTCAAACTCCCATATGAAATACATTGCTTATGGACTTACCGTACTGTATTCTGAACACGAAATCAACTATAGGTGGTTTCAATTGATCAATTAGAGTATATGTAAAGAACTGAATCGTGATCGAATGAATGACTCAATGAAGTAAAATCAATCTGAATTTTGGTTCAATTAATATTGTATTGATTAAAAGTTGACAGCTGGTCAACTTTTTATGAAAATACAATGTTAAAGATGTAGCAACGTATAGATAGTATTAACAAAAATATAATTATATAAAAATACAAAGAGATAAAATAAGAAATTAATACAAATTACGACAATCTTTAACCGCAAGCAGAAAACTTATCAAAAGTAACTATAGAAAAAATACCAATTAAATGTCTTGCACATACTAACAAAAAACAACCAAAATTTTATAGTAAATAAAGAAAATGGAATAAACTAACATCACAAAAATGTCTCTGTATCCTCAACTGTAAACAGCAATTCCATCATCAATGAGTAAAACCATTTAAAATTTTGAGTATTTTTCATATCCTTTGGTACGCAGTTGAAGGTTTTAAATACAAATAAAACAGTTTAAATAACTCAATTTTAGGCCTTTCTGGTATTATCATATCAGCATGACATATAATCAGCTTAGTAAATGTGATACACTGGATAATATCTTGAGAATAACTTTTATAGTAATTAATAAGCAATCTATTGAAGTACACACACGGTAGATGTAATAATCTCAAAGAATCATTCACGATATTTATACCTAATACAGGGTGACTGTAAAATCGTGCACCCGAATTTTTCTGCTTTACAGGAATGACAGTCGAAGTCGTGAAAGGTAATGCGAGTAGGAAAATTTTTTGTGTGACAGTACTGTGTATGGTAACACTGCTAGATCACCCCATCGGCCAAAGGAGGGGGTTGCGTGAAACAGTTCGTTTAGTCCAAGCTACAATGTCATTTACACAAGAACAACTTGTCTTCATTGTTGTGAGTTACTGCCAATCAAATCGAATTTGAAGTGTAAAGAAGAGTTTTCAAATGCTTTTCCAGATGCTAATGTGCCAAACAAATCCATCATTTATTTAGTCATTTTCGGGATGCAGGAAGAGTGGATGACCATAAACGTACAGGCCATCCAAGTGTTTTAACAGATGATACTATGCAGACGATAAACAAAAAACTTCATCGTTCTGCGAAAAAGTCTTCGGAAAAATGCTAGCCAGACTGGGCTATCTTATGAAAGTGTTCGTAAGGCTACTAAAGTGCTGCATTACATCAGTATCGGATAAGTGTGACTCATCAGCTCCAAGAACCAGACGAGAAAAAGCGAATGCAGTACTATCGGTGGTTCAGAAGTTTATTAGAAATGACATATCTGTTTTAGACAAGGTTTTTTTCAGCGATGAACCTTGATTTCATCTTAGTGAATATCTTAACAGTCAAAATTCCAGAATATGGTCTGCAGACAACTCACACGCGTTCCACTAACAGCCATTACACTCGCAAAAAATTGGAATCTGGTGTGGTGTATCTCGTCGAAGAATTGTCGGGCCTATCTTTTTTTTTGGAGACCATAACAGCTGAACGGTATCAACAAATAATGTTAGAATACAAATAATATTGTTATTTTGTAATTTAGTAAGTTAAAAAAATGAAAAGGTAAGCTCGAAAAACAATTTTTGTAATTTGGGTCGTGACTTTACAGTCACCCTGTATAATGCTTCTGAGCAATTAATAAAGGTTTGAAAACGTTGTATACATAACACGTAACAAATAAACTTTTTGTTCAATATGCATAGAAAACTGCGACTGTACTTGTAAATAATAATATAAATGTCTTTATTAATAGTGCAGCTATCTCTAATTACCTAGAATCAATACTTATATATCAATATCATATTATTTTTCTTTCCTAGCCTAAAAAATTATACAAAATCTATTTATAATAAACCTATTCGAATAGAAAATTAAAAAATAAATAAAACTATACCCTTTTACAAGAAATGCTACATATTTACACAATAATTAAATAGTATATATAAAGAATGACTGGAAGTATTGGATTATATAGATTTCGGTAAAAGGGCTTGTGGAGACTCAACATTGAATTGTTCAAAAAATGAGGTGATAAGGGTTAGAAATAGGCCCATTACACACTGTCAACCAGTCGATGGCAACCACAAGACTGAAAAAATTGTATGCGCAAATACACATTTGGTCGCAGCAACCAAAATTATATGAGCGATGCACAGGAAACCAGTAAAGTACTTTGTTTCAAATGAGTGCGTTCAGTATTTGAGAAACTTTGGTGGAGACTAGACCATGAGTTTTGATACAGAAATGTTCATTTCCGAGATTAAATCACACCTGCAGGTCCATTTGGGACTTGTCCATAATGATTACGCTGACCTTGAACCAAAAAACAAGCAGCGGGAAGACATAGTCATATTTTCATACGTCTCGGAAAAATAATGCAAACTTCCCTTTCTTATGACATTCTTGCATTAAGGGATGCACCCAATATTTTCTATTTTTGTTCTTATCGTTCAATAGATCAATGCGACAATTTCCTCTACGTCCATACTGTTGAATCTTTTGAACAATACTGACGGTTGCCAGTTTGGTCTAAAAATTTTGGTTTCCCGATTTCTGGTCACCAGTGACTGGTCGAAAGTTCATAATGGGCCTTAAGGTTGAAGACAATTTTGTGAGAATTTAAAATATGCAGTTGTCACAGTATGGACATATGAAGAATTAGGTAAGCAATGAATTTAGATAAACATAAGCTAAATGTTAATTTTAGGTTTAATAGTTTTATCTTGGCATCTCCTATACTCCCTTTCTGGAGTCTCCTGAATAAAGTTATCAAGCAAAACAATTTAAAAACCCCTACTGGTTCTGTACGATAACTCAAAATACTCATTAATAACTAAGCATTTGATGCGACTTCAAATAACACAACAAAATAAAATGCCATAATTTTTAAAACTCCCTATCTATAGGACCCCATTTAATTAAAAATTTATAGTATTATAAAATAATAAAATGAGAGTAAATCTTAAACAATGTAAAATTAACTGTAATTTGTAGTGATTTACGAGATTACCTAAATCTTATGTGCTATATTGCATATAACTTTTACTTTTCCCTACCCAATAGAAATTATGATTCCAGTTGCATGTAAAACTACAACATATAAGTTCCAAATCTGAAACTGACATTACCATAACCAAAAAACAAAGTTTTTCCAAGACAAATGTGTGTATTCTTATTTACAAGTACATACAGACCTAACACTGATATAACTAAAGTATTTATGATACCACTTGCTAACTATAACTAATTCTTTTACTATAAAAATTAATTTTGAAACTTCTGGAGAAATAAAATACCAGGAATAACGAGAACTTAACCTATATTTTGTCCCAAAACATTTCTTAAACGTCCGCAAACTATAATAGTATGAACAGCACAGCAAAAAACCGCCAAAATTATTGGCACAATATGATTAAAAAAAAAATTATTATCTAATCATTCGAAAAGTTTTACAGGAGAAGAAATACATCACCTACCTCGTAGTCATTTTTCTTGCTTAAACTACGCTGTAGTACAAATCTTAAATTAAAACTGTACATTATGTCCGTAGTAACTTTTGAATTTCCCAATAAGCGACACTTCGCAAACAAAGACACCGTAAAACTCATGCTGGCGCTTTTATATTGAATTCTACAAAAAACAAATAACTCGACGTCAGTCTCTAAATTCACGCACTCACAAACACACACCATGCTCTTTATCAACACATGATTCAAGCGCCTACCGAGTACCGCCTATAGTTTGTCTGCTCTTATCATCTGTTATTTGCTAGTTAACAGCTAATCGGATCAGTAGAACAAACGTATAACAGAATTACGTTTCGTATAAAAGTACAATTTGTATTGTTTTTAAAATCATTCTCTTTGAAATACATCGGCTGGTAATAAAGGTAAGACTTTTCTTAAACACTCTTCATTTTATATTAAATTCATGTATACGATACAAAATAATTTTAAAAATGAATAAAAATTACATATCTGTAAATTTTTTTAATCTATTATAAAATACAGAGCAAATTGAAACAATAATTTAATTATTTTCAACTATTATTATTTTATTGGAGTATTCCGAAATTTTGTTGTAACAAGTGTTAGTGTTGCATGCCCTGTTACTTCCTAACCGGATTGAAATCGCATGCTTTTCTAATATCCGTTTAGTCTCGTTCACTTTTGTTGTATCCGTGTAATGGTTAGGATGGTGAGTGTCTTAAATTTTTAATTTTGTTGTTAATGTTAAAATTAGGTATTCTTCTTTTAATTTATGTTAGTCATATTGGTATACCGTCATATTATATGATTTAAACGAGGTTTGATCGTAGTTCAGTTATGTCTGCATTTTTTTTTATTCGATTTCGGTCTTAGCATACGGAATCGAAGCTAACGCTCTGTTAACTGTTGCTGAAGACCGTTTAAAATTAAATAAGCTGATTAATAGTAATGATGAGAAAACTTGTAGCTTTACTGGTGGGTACTGTACGGAATTTCACTTTATTCAAAACTGAATTGATTTCTCTCTTGGATTGTTAATTATTGACCCCCACGTGGTTGTGGTATGTGCGAAGGCCTTATAGTTGTGTAAAAGAGAGGCATTTTCATCTTTATGAAAAATCGAATGGGTGCAGCTCTTTTTTAATTTGTATTAGATGCTTGTTTACTTATTTAGCTGAGGAAATTGTATATTTACCGAATTAGTATAGTTGAATTACCGAATTTTGTGTTGTTACTTACCTTCCTTCACGGTTTAGGCCTTTGCCTGTGCCGACATCACTCTTTTTAGCTCCATCTTTTCCTTGGTTTACCCAGAGCTCTTCTGTCTTGTGGTTAATATTCCCGCATCTACTTCGGTATTCTTCCATCAATCATTCTGTTTAGATGTTCTATCCATCTTTCCTTGTACTTTATGATTCTCTCATGTATGCTAACAACCTGTAATTCCTCTCTTATGTAGTCCACCCTTGAGCATCCTTTTACTGCTCGCTAAAAACTCGTTTCTGCCAATTCCAACCTTTGTTTTTTTCCGTTGTGTCAATACCCAAGCCTCTGAGCCAAACATCAGGGTAGGAACCACCATCACCAGATACAATCGTATTTGTGTATCTCTTCTCGTCTTATTTCTCAGCGCCCTTGTGATTGTTCAGCATATATTTCTAAACCTTACTACCTTCCTGTCTATATCCTTCTCAGTGTCTATACTTGATTCATATCCAAGATATCTAACACTTCGTACTTGTTCTAGGCTTTTGTTATCTACTACAATCTTAAATCGTATTACATCTTACAGTCTTCCACAGAAAGCCATTATCTTTGTCGTTTATCGTTGTTACTTACCTAGAACTTCAATGAACTACAAGCCGTGATGTCTGGCATGGTACAAATTTATATTTGTTAAAAATAAGTTAGTGAAATGCCTTCCTTTATTGATTGGTTTCAAGTTTTAATTTTAAAAATTTCTTTACAGTGAGATAGTATGGTAACAATGGACAATAAAGAAGATTTGACAATGTGTGATAAAATTCCTAATGAGGATGAAAAAGCAGTATTAGAAAGACAAAATTCTAGATTAATATCAGAATTCAAAGCAAATAAATTAGAATTAGAAGCTAAAAAGAACTGGGATTTATTCTATAAAAGAAATGATACTAGATTTTTTAAAGATAGACATTGGACTACTAGAGAATTCCATGAATTAACTGAATGTGAATCGGTTGAGAATAAAGTATTATTTGAAGTAGGATGTGGTGTTGGAAATTTAATCTACCCATTGTTAGAAGATGGTCTTAATCTTTTTATAAATGCTTGTGATATTTCACCGGTCGCTGTTAATTTGGTAACAACGCATCCAAAATTCAGTGAGGATAAAATTAATGCTTTTCAAGCTGACATTACCGTTGATGATTTATCATTGAATGTTCCATTAAATAGTGTTGATATTATTAGTATAATATTTGTTCTTTCTGCCATTCATCCCGATAAATATATCAACACATTAAAAAATTTGTATCCAATATTAAAACCTGGTGGAATGATAATTTTTCGGGATTATGGTCTTTATGATATGACTCAATTACGATTTAAACCTGGAAATAAAATTGCTGATAATTTTTATGTGCGTCAAGATGGGACAAGGTAAATTAGTTTTTTTTTATATAAAGTAAGTTTTGTTTATTTTAGAATGTTGTTAACTGTTAAAACTTAAATTTTAATAGTTGTATTTGTTTTAATTTTTATAACTCGTCAGAAAATCTGTTTTTACTGACATGTGAAATATATATTGCTTTTTAACCCTTTGAAGACAAAATTTGGGTTAGTTCAAAAATTTATAGCCTATTATCAGATTTGTGACAAAGACCGCACTTTAAAAGGTAGTTGTGCATGCATTAGCCAAAAGTTTTAATAGGTATAGTGTTTGTTTACCAAAATAGCGAGAAATACTTAAAATTGCAGCCCATTATGCTAATATTCTAATAATAATATATTTATTTTGTCAGCCTTTTTATAAATAAAAAATGAAAATTATGGGAAACTGTTAATTTTGTTCTGTACATGCCTATAAATTTTCTTAAAGGTAAATATTATAAGCTAAAAAATTATACTATTGTAAATTTTCATGATACTTTACCAAATTAATATCTAACGGCACTAAATTCTTTATAAATGAGAAACAAATCACGTACAATTGACAAAATATAACCTTAAACAATTCCTATTTCATATAATGAATTAATATAATAATTTCAAACTGCGTCACCTTTATTTTATTCCTACTTACACGTGTTTCGGTGGATCCACCATCATCAGAGTAAATGAAAAATTGAAACTAAAAATTTTTTTCATTTATTTAAAATTTACGGAAGATGATACATCTTCAGTCACTTGTATAAAACTGATTTAAAATTAATTTATCCCTTCTCATATTTACTGTAGATAGCAGCAGCAGTCAATATCACTTCATCATTCCTAAATTTTATCTGTTCATTCAAAATGTCCTGCTTTTGCTCTTTTAAATATTTATAAATATGGAACATCTCATATTTTTCAATTTTATTTGTATTCTCTATATTACATAGTTCTATTATATTGAAATGTTCATCTATTTTACCAAATTTATGTTTTTCTTCTTTTATATGATTGGTATAGTTAGATATAATGTAGTCACATTTCAGTGCTTTTTTATGTTCATTATACCTCACTTGAAAATTACGACTAGTAATTATAAAAAAATTAGATGCATTATAAAGATTTATTTTTAAACAATTCCACAATAAATTCAGTTTGGCTCTCTGCTGACAGCTGATTGAATAAGCAATTTATTTTTGAGTATGTCTGTATAAAATAATACCATTAACGATGTAATATGAAATTAAAATTACAGAATATTTGATTTAGTATTAATAAATGAAACTCATTTAGGATAAGTTTCATGTTATATAAACAGCCACAAAGTAAACAATATGATGGGCTGGCGATCTTCAAGGTGACTAACATGAAGGCTGAAAAAAATCAGCCTATGGTCTTCAAAGGGTTAAAACGTTTCATTAATTTTATGTTAACCGAAATTCCTGTGTTATTTAAACTACTTTTGTTAGGTAGATTATAATTAAAGAGTTAAGTGGATAAAGGTGCTATTAATAGAAATATAATTTTGTGCTAATTATGCTATTTTGCTAATATTCTAATAATAATATATTTATTTTGTCAGCCTTTTTATAAATAAAAAATGAAAATTATGGGAAACTGTTAATTTTGTTCTGTACATGCCTATAAATTTTCTTAAAGGTAAATAAATTATAAGCTAAAAAGTTATACTATTGTAAATTTTCATGATACTTTACCAATTATAATGCTCCTATTTCTGTGAATTACATGATTTCGTTAATTTTGCTGTTTACATACCGTGTGGTTATAATATCAAGCTTTACTTTTTGTCAGTATACTTCCTTCTGTGTACAACACTATCCAATATATTTAATGTGTTTTATGAAAGAAATTTTAAACTCCTTTTACTTATGATATTGTTTATTTATTATCCAATTCCAAAGATGTCTTATTCTATAGAAAATAATAAAATTTGTCCGTTCTGTTAAAAGAATGTATATTGAACGCCTTTATATCCATTACAAAATGAAACCAAGTACATTTTTAGCCTTGTAAAAACTAACTTCTTTTAGAAAATAGTAATTTATAATAAAACTGTAGCTAACTGCCATTCAAAATCGACAAAATATGGTGTCAATCACTCTCACAACTTTCTCTTGCCAATGTAAAAATAATTAACCTAATATTAGTAATAAAACATTAGAAATAAACAAAAAACTAACCTCATTAACTAATTAATTTAATTCGTGAGTGAAAGACGCAAAATGAACATCAACCTCAGTTTGCCTTAATGCGAGAAATCACTCTTTCACGCTAAACTAGACTGTAGTGAAAAATTCATAAAATAAATGTTGTCGATCTTTTAATTCTCTATAAATTTGATTATATACACTTCTGTTGTAAAATGCTTACTAAGGCTGAAATTGTAATAAAGATCAAATTTTTACTTGTTTTAATAAAACAGAAAATTTCTAATTACCGCTAAACTAAGCGTTATACAAAAAACTGATTAAAATAAAAGTTGTAGAATTTTTAATTTTCTACAGTTTTGATACTAAACATTTTTGCGCTTAAATGCATCTTAAAAAAACAATTTTTTTACGTGAAAACAGCCTTCCCAAGAATTTCAGCAGACATTGTGCTTACTCTATCTCGTAGAGCATAAAAAAAATTTGTAGGAGCTGTTTTTGAGAAAATTGCAAAAAAGTGAAAAATGACATGAATAAACTACTACTTCCAGTTGACAGATTTTGAAAAATGTCCGTGTCGGGTCCTCTAGTGGTACATAACTTAAGTTTCAAGTTTGTACGATGTTCCGTTTTTGAGATATTCTGTTCCCACACACAGACCAATTGCTAAAAACAGTTTTTTGGGTTCGGGGGGGGGGGTCTGAAAACACGTAGATCCGGTGAAAACTCAATTTCGAGAAATCAACCTTAAAACAACAGTTTTCTTATATATTCATATAGGCAAGAGAAAGTAAAAAAAGTTAAATGAAAGTAGGTATTGTCAGACAAGAGTAAATGTTTCTAAGGCTCTATTTGGCATCAGGGACAATGACACCTTGGAGAAATCGTCTACAAAACTAAATGCGCACGTAAAACTCATTCATTTAGCTCTTCAAAAAACAGTAATTAAAACATTTTACTTTTATTAGAAGAATGCCTGAGTGATGTTTTATTTTATAATTCAAGTACGCATGAAATAGTGTATAGAAGACTTGATGAATATTCTAAAGAAACTGATAATGTTTAACTGTCAGTTCTGTTAATTTCCATTATATTTAAAGGTTTGTTCATGTTTTTATTAGCACATAATTTTGCATTCGTAGGCCTAGACATTGTTGTGGATTACATGTTTAGTAGTTCGAGGATGCTATATTAAAAATGTTTACGTTGATGAAAATGACGAGTCATTGATAAAAATGATTTGTCAACAACTAAACGTACATTCATTAACTAATTTCATCATTATTTTCAGATCTAAAATGTGTATTGAATACAGGGATGTAATTATCGTAATTTGTTTTTTTTTCAGGTCATATTTTTTTTCGCTTGATTACGTAAATGAAATATTTACGTCTTCTGGTTATGTAATGAAATCTAATTGTTATATTCATCGGCGAACGATCAATAAGAAAGAAAATATTGATGTACCGAGAATATTTGTTCAATCTAAATTCATCAAACCATTTAACGATGTTACTTGAAAAGAATTTTAATATGAAATTACTACAATTGTGTTGCATTTTGTCGTCCGGCGTATTATTTGACCTACTTGTATGGAGATGAATTGTAAGTTTAACATTAGTAACATGTATATTTTTTGATGATATTATAAATACACTTGTGTTATCATTAGGCCATATCTAATTGCCTTTCAATTACTGAATTACATCATTCATAAAATTGACGTCACGTTCTGTTTGTTGTAAATTATCGACTATAAACTAGTCAATTAATGGCTCTAAATGATTTTTTTCAGTTGTCATTGACAGATAAAACATCTGTTCATTGTTTAAATTATTTAGCTTGGATACACACTTACAGTATTGTTATCAGTTGGCCTGTTATATTTTAAAGAGAAGCGTTGAATATTTTTTTTAAATTTTTTGTGGTAAAGATAAAGCGTTATATTTAACTAAAAGATTAATTTTGTCAAAATTGATATTTCTTTTTGTAATGATTAGCTGCTAATTTTTACTTTCTCTTGCCTATATGAATATATAGGAAGGATAGTATTGTTTTCATGTCGATTTTTCGAAATCGAGTTTTCACCGGATCTATACGTTTTCAGACCCCCTGAACCCAAAAAACATGTTTTTAGCGATTGGTCTGTTTGTTTGTGTGTGTGTGTGTGTGTGAACAGAATATCTCAAGAACGGAACGTCGTACGAACTTGAAACTTAAGTTACATACCACTACCGGATGCGACACGAACATTTTCATCAAAATCGGTCAACCGGAAGTAGTAGTTTATTCGTATAATTTTTCAGTTTTTTGCGATTTTCTCAAAAACTGGTCCTACGATTTTTTTTAAAATCTATTTTACTCAATATTTTATTCTCTACAAGATAGGGTAGGCGCCATGTTTGCTGAAATTCTCTGTGAGGCTGTTTTCACGTAAAAACGTTGTTTTTTTAAGATTACGGCTTTAATATAAATTTTAGCGCAAAAACTTATATAATAAAAGTTGTAGAGAATTTAAAAACCTACAACTTCTGTTTCAAACATTTTTTTGTATAACGCTTAGTTTAGCAGTAATTAGCGATTTTCTGATTTTTTCTCACGAAAACGTGTGAAAAATCGATTTTTTTAAGATTTTGGCCTTAGTATGCATTTTACGACAAAAGTGTATATAACCAAATTTATAGGAAATTTAAAGATCTACAACTTTTATTTAACGTATTTTTCTCTACAGAGCCTAGTTTAGCGTGAAATAGTGATTTTCTGTATTTTTAAGCCAGACTGAGGTTGATTTTCATTTTGAGTGTTTCACTCATGATTAAAATAAGGTTATGTTTATTGAGGTTAGTTTTTTGTTTATTTCTAATATTTTATTACTAATGTTAAATTATATTGTTAATTATTTGCATTGGCAAGAGAAAGTTGTGTGAGTGTTTCACACCAGATTTTTAAAATTGTGGCCATGTCTAATTGTCCAAATTTTAATTTAATAATTGAAGTACTTTGCGTAAATTTAAAGGTCAAATTTGATATAGTCCTGAGAAAGGAATTCCCCTACACTCCACTTCATGTGTAATACTAGCCAAACCGCATAACAACAGCAGCTTGAAGGCTACTACTCTGCCTGATATTATTAGCTACTATTATTAGAAATTATACACCAGGTCTCTTCACTTCCCCCTCAAAGTCATATTCACGGCTTTGACAATGCAAAACTCGACCTTTTTTGCCGACTTTAATTTTTCCCCTATTTTTGCTCATTTTATATGAACTCTGAACTGAACTGAGTCAATGAAAAAGTAAACAGCTTTGAATAATATAAGACACTACATTAGAAATTAAAATCTGATAAATAGCAATATATTAAACGATAAAAATAAATACATGAGATAGAACAATAAAGATGGATTATAACATTTTTGTAGGATAACACGTCACTTCAATAACTAATTAATCACTTTAATGCACTAAGGTTAGAACTGAACTACAAAATTGTCAAGTTGCATCCCACTACTAACGCACACTCCTCTCATTATTAAATGGACTTTTCCATACAGACTACTCCCACCAGCTTAGACTGGCCCAAGACACTGTGACGTCACTTTCCTTTTACAGAATATTTTCACTATACGAGGGTTGCCTTTTATATTTTGGGAATAGAAAACAAATTAATCAATGTAAATAGCTTTATTGTTTTTCTCAATATTCTCCTTGATGATCAATACATTTTTTCATGCGCTTGAACCAATTTTCAAAGCATGTGTTCCACTCCAATTGAGGTACTTCCAAAATGTGCTTTTTGAATGCATCAACTGCTTCTTTAGACATCAAAAAACGTTGACCTCTTAATTTATTTTTGAACAAATGGTTGTGTACCATTCAGAATTGACCGTCCAACGTTGTACTAGTGATACAGTTGCCACATGCCCGGTTTTTCCAAAAAAAAAACAAGCGACCATTTGCGTGTGGAGATGCTTCGTGCACGAACAACTTTTGTGGGATTTGGCTCGTCTTGAAAGACCCATACAGTCGACTGCTGTTTAGTTTCAGGTTCATAGGCATGTACCTGTGACGATGCCACAACGTGTTTTGAAGTACCATTATTGTATTTCGTGAGCATTTCTTTCAACCAATCGACACGAGCCTTTTTCTGAGTGATTGTCAAATTATTGGGAATCCAACGTGAACAAATCTTCCTGGTGCTGAAATCTCGTGATATATTATATGACGATCTTTCATAATCAGTTCATGCACAGCATCAACATTTTCTTGAACAACAACCGATTTTGGACGACCTTCAAGAAATTCATCACTAAGCGAACTACAGCCACGATTGAATTCCGTATACCACCGATATACAGTGGTTTTCGATGGTGCTTTATCGTCAAATTAAGTTCATTGGTGCACTGTTGTTGAGATAATCCATGTCGAACGTTGTAAAAAATAATTGCATGAAAATGTTAACAACTTAACTCCATTTTTTGACCAAGATAATAATTTCAAGTCGGCCTATTAATAATATTACTAATAACTAACTTACTAACAATACTAATAACTAACTTACTAATAATAAAGTAGGCCTATTTAAAATGAAAACATAATGTCCCTTAAAAATTTCACCTACTGAAAAATGTTAACTAATATTTATTAATTGTTATCAAAATTAGCATTCTATAACAGTGTTCAGTTTATAAATCAAATAAACTGTACAGATTGGCTGAATGCAAAATTAATTGTGGAATTCAAGATGGTATTATATATTTAATGTAATATCATTATTTCACATCACATACATTTTAATTTAATGAACGACTAACTGTTTTCGGATTTGTAATCTACATAAAAAATTAGTATACCTAAATTGGATTTGAAGTTTCGGTTTTGACTGGAAGTCAAGAATTCAAAGTTAGTAACAAATTGTTTCAGTTTCAACCGTAGGTGGCTGAAATCCAGAAGTCGAGAAATGAGTCTGAATTTGGAACCAAAAATTGTGTCATTTGATTTCTCTTTAAGAAAAGATTAGTTATTGGGTTTTAAAGTTCCGGTTTCAATTGGAAGTCTAGAAATCAGTCTGAATTTGGAAACAAAGTATCATTGTTTCCTCGAAGAGTAGATAAGAAATCATTGTATTAAAGTTCAGGTTTTGATTGGAAGTGGTCCAAAACTGTTAGTCAAGAAGTCAAAAGTTGAAATTAAAAAAAAAATTGTATCATTCAATTTCTATTATATATAGAAATCATTGGGTTTGAAATTCTGGAATCGGCCCAAAATTGGAAGTTGCGATATCTAAAGTGTGAATTTAGAAACAAAATTAGTGTAATTTGATTCTTCTTAAAGAGTAAATACAGAAATCACTAACAGTTTTTGCCTTGAGTCAAAGGTAAGCCGTTTTAAAAATTGCCACTAGCTGTGAGATGGGTCGTCTCATTAAAGGTCTTCGTAGATAATTAATGGGACCGTTATAAGGCAAAACCTGATTTTCCACCGGAATTAAATTTCGGTGTGTGGCTATTAAATAATGAGACTGACATTGTAAAAAAAATTATTTTTATTTTATACATAATCACTTATTGTCATCTTCAATATAGACTCCTCTATCCCTACAATGCTCCATGCGAATTTTCCATTGTTGGAAACTGTGCTGGAAGTCATCTTCTGTCAGCTCCTTCAGGACACACTCCGCTTTGTCTTTTACAGTTTTCACAGAGTCGAATCTTGTCCCTTTTAATGCAGATTTCACGTGAGGGAACAGATGGAAGATAATAACATGTGATAAAACGTGGTTTTTTACTTACGATCCAAAAATGAAGCGCCAGTCCATGCACTGGAAGAGCCGAACTTCACTGAGAGCCAAAAAACCTCAAATGAGCAAGTCAAAATTTAAAGCAATGATTGTTTTTTTTCCCCATGGGATTGTAAACCTTCATCGAGTTCCTGAAGGTCAAACAATTAATCAATATTACTACCTGCTAAACTACGTCTTAAGAGTAAGGAAAAAACACTCTGAAATGTGGAAGGACAAATCATGGGTTTTCCACCAAGACAATGCGCCAGCTCATTCCGCGTTATTTGTCAAAGGTTCCTAGCCAAGTACAGCATCTCAGTGTTAGATCATCCACCTTATTCACCAGATCTTGCACCATGTGATTTCTACTTGTTCCCTAAGGTGAAATTGCATTAAAAGGGACAAGACTTGAGTCTATGGAAGCTGTAAAAGAGAAAACTGCATGTGTCCTGAAGGAGTTGACAGAAGATGACTTCCAACAATGGAAAATTCGCATGGAGCATTGTAGGGATAGAGAAGTGTATATTGAAGGTGACAAAACAGCCATTTTTAAATGACTTATTTTATATTCAGTTGTTATTAGACAAGCAATTATATTTTGTTGTTTTAAAGAGGATTTGTTCTAGTTTAATTTGAATAAAATAAGGTATAATTAGAGCCCAATATTGATTCAACAACTGTGTAGGGAAATGTTTTTACAATTCTAAAATGTTTAAGTTGCAATATGATGATATCGTAGTGCATTTGATCTTTTTTATGAGAAACAAACCAATACAATTTGTACTTCTCATTTAATATTTGGTTAGGTTTTAGAGTAGGCTTTTATTTTTAGGTTAATTGATTAACATTAAGAGTTTGCATGGTAAATGGTTAAATACTTCAACACGCAGGTCAGAGTGAACTTATTTTCATAATTCTATTAAATTAACTTTACTTTTAGTTAGGTTTAGATTTTTTTTAATGGGTTGTACATAGCGCATCTGATTGCAACAAATTTATTTAATCTGTAAAAAAATTATTTGTAATGTGGATATAAAAATGTTTAATACTTCAAAATGATTGGTTACAGATTGCTGATTTTTAAATATGTTTGCTACTTAAGTGATTTAAGTAGTAGTGATTTTGGCTGGAATGCTAATTTATATGTATTAACATGACGATATGAGTAAAGTTTTGCTATTTAAAAACCAGTTGGTGAGTACGAAGTTTTTTTAGATATTTTATTTATTTTTTTAAGAACTGCCAACAATATATTTTATCTGCTGGTTGTTTTTTTCTCTCCTTAGAACTGCCATCTATTGTATTAGTTTGGTACAGTAAAATAGTACAAATGATGACTTCATAGTTCAGCTGAAATGTTTGATGAACTACTCAATTATGTCTTTCGCTCCTATCTGATGTACTGTTTTGTTTTAATTTTGATGTGTTAATATTTATTGCATTAGATAATAGAAAATAAAGAAGGTATTAAAGGATGATAGTATCATTATGCAAAAATTAGTTTCCTCAACATTATGTAGTATGAAAAATCTGTTTTATTGATAATCAAGAAGACAAGTTTTTACTTTCTCTTGCCTTTATAGGAAGGAAAGTATTGTTTTCATGTCAATTTTCCGAAATCGAGTTAGTACAAATGATGATTTCATAGTTCAGCTGAAATGTTTGATGAACTATTGATTTATGTCTTTCGCTCCTATCTGATGTGCTGTTTTTTTTTAAGCAAGATATTAAAGGATGTTGTGATAGTATCTTATTGCAAAAATTTGTTGTCCTCAATATTAGTATAAAAAACCTGTTTTATTGATAACCAAGAAGACAAGTTTATATTAAGTTGTGTTTATATAATAAATTTGCATCAACTGCTTAGGTAATTGGCAATTACTACTGTCTGCCATAATACTTGGTAGGTTTTAATGTGCTACCGTAATTTTTTTGAGAATTAAACCAAGGACCGTTTCACTGGGCCACAGAAGCAAGTAATTGAATTTGTTAAACAATTTCTTTGTAGATTATGTGTCATATTGTGAGAATGAAAGTTGGTGGTGTTTCCTATGTGATAGTGGTATGATTATCTCTCTGACACAAGTACATTTAAACAACAGTATGTATCTTAATACAGTTAATAAGCAGTAACCTTAATGCTGTCCTAGGTGATTCAACTTTCTATGACGTATGCCAGAGCGCACATCTTCCTACTCAACTAGGGGTAAGCGCACAGTGAACGGTGGTTGCTTACAAGCAAGAGCCTGCTAGTAGGAATTGGCCATTATATTTTAATCTGACGTCTCACAGTAAACGCTGGTCATCTGCACATATCAGCTCACTGGTTTGTTTTGAATAAACCAATTTGCTGCTTGCTGGCAGGTTGTTAAATTATACCTGGCATCATCGTATAATACGTATTCATAATTACTTACTTAATTTTTTACCATAGTTTTATTAAACTAACTTTAAAAAATTATTACTGGCCTAACAATGCTTTATAATATTGAATATCGGTAGTCAAAAAGTTCAAAATACGTGTGAAATGTTTAAAGTAATTACAAATCTTTCTTCCGGTAATATTGGTTGCTTGTGGAAGTTGCACCGTTGTTTTTTTTTAAAACGAGTTCTACTTTAGACCATATAAAATTTAACATTTCCAGAGTCATAATCATGCATTTAAAAAACCTGTATCTTTGAAAAAGATGATTATGCTGAAAAGTTTTCTGTTCTTATTAACACTTTGCGTGCCAAGCACGTAATTATACGGAATTCGGTCATTTATTCTGAATTTACATACATTTTAGTACAAAAGTACACGATTGAAGCGCTAGTACGTTAGTGTTTTATTCACTTATAATGAAACAGCTGTTGGAACAGTAAACAGTGAAGTTATACAAATGAGTTTTGTTTTTCACAAAAGAAATTTTTGTGTTAAGTTAGTTGTTTTTTTTTTTAATTCAAGAACACAGTTTTGTTTATAAAGTATTATAAAGGTGTATAATAGTTTTTGTGTATAAAATTGTATAATAGTTCAAATAAATTGTTCAAACAACATGCAAAATGCAGTTGAAAAATTCTTTTTTCTAAAAAATGTGCTATGAAAAAGTGATATTTTATTAGAACAATTTAACAACTTATAATACACCATTCAAACCTAGAAGATTTGATGTTTCCAGCCGCCATGTTAGTACTGTCTTAATACTCCTTATAGTGTTATTTTTACAATATTTCAAATGTAGACAAAATTGGCCAGCATTCTATTAACATCAATGTTTTTTTGTCCTTACCACTCAAAGTTTTAATGTCCTAACGGTATTGTTTGTAGAAACGTTTTCCATTAGGAATAATTCATCATGACTGCTGCTACTGGAACTCATGTTGAATACCGACAACTGAATGAAGGTAAAGCACGTAGTTACATGCTCCCACTTTGTGCGTTCGCCACCGTGAATTGGTACCTGCGACCAGCGTTTATTATGCACTTACTTTAGGAAATCTCATGCACTGTTTCATTCCTTTTAGTTACAACTTGTCCGTTTTACTTGTGAAACCGGTTGCTATTACTTCTTCTTGCCTATATTTAATTTCCAATTAATTTGTGTTGCGTATAATTTTTTAATTTGTTTAATGGCTGAAAGTAAAGAATCAGTAATTGCTTCGACTCACATTACAGTCTTTTGATGTATGAATGTTATTGAGGCTTTTAAAAACCGTACACTGAACAAAGCTAGTTTAATACAGTTGGGATATGGGCAGTACACAATTTCATTTTTTTAATGTTTTTATTTCAGGGTTGGCAGTTGTCAGCAGTATGATTTTTTTCAGGCTGTATATACCTTAGTGATGAAACTACAGTAGATCTTTTTTTACAGTATGTGAAGTCTTGATGGTTAAAAGTTGGCCAACTATTAGGAAACTACCATTATATGAAAAGGTATTCAATTGTTTCATTTTTTTTATGAGATTTATTATTGTCAGCTTTGTAAACCATTCACCTTTTTTCTGGTATTTGTACTTGTTTCAAGTTAAAAAAACTTGGCAGAATATGCACAGTGTATAGTATACTCCTATGTGCAGACATAACTCTTCATGAAGAAGAGTTTTTGCTTATATAGTATATTTAACTATATATTAGTATATTTAGTTATTATATTTAACTTAATAAAATACTTTAAGTATAATTAAATGCAATTGTGCAGTACAAATGATGATTTCATAGTTCAGCTGAAATGTTTGATGAACTACTCGCTTATGTCTTTCGCTCCTATCTGATGTACTGCATTAAAAAAATTTGTTAATTATGTTGTGCTTTTTTTAATTTATTGTAGATTATTTAGATCATGAACTAATAAAGATATATAACATAAATCATTGAATGAGGTTCAGCAGTAGAATTTTAACTAATAATTGTAAGTAAATGTGTAAAAGTAAGTTTAAGGGCTGTAATCTTATAGAATTAACTGTAATTGTCGCACCTACTAAACCAAAGAATGCCAAGCTAAAATCCCGTTATTTTACCAAGTGATTTTTTTTAAATTTCAGAATTTAGACAGGAGAAAGCTTTTTAGTATCACTTTTTTATCTTAAATTTTGCTCATAAAGTAGGAATGGAAAAAAATATAAATGGTTTCAATTAAAGTTAAAAAAAATTTGAGCTGTAAATTAAAACATTTTATTTGCAAAAAGTGTTGGGAGAAGTCTTAATATTTTTCTTTTTTTCATTTATATCAAAAAGGGCTTTCTTTTATTTTTAAAGTGCAAAATAACTAGAAAAGATAAGCTAATTCAAATATTTCTTTATTATGAATTGAAATTAAGATTAGTATGAAAGCGAGATTTTGCAAGCCAATATTACAGCATACCTTTCAAAGAAGCCTTACTATGGTTAACATGTTGACAGCTACATTAAAAAAAATTTTGCGACACAGCTGGGCCATTGTACTTTTTTATTTTTTTCACATTTCATTTATTTTACTTATTTTGTTTAATAACAAATACTTTTTTTTTAAATAAAATCGACACACTTTTGAATCTTATGTAATGATTTTACATTTCAGAGCCATGTAAAATATACAACGGGGTTTAGTTACGAAGTTCTCTAGACTATTTCAATCAACCAAAATAAGCAAAAGTAATAATAAAATTTAAAATAATAGCAGCATTCTAGTACAGGACAACAAGAAAAACTACTGTATACGCAATATCCTATTTATTTGCAAAAGGCCGACTATTTGAACAGGCTAAGTGTACAGTGTCTTTCTCTGAAACCACATTAGTAATGCATGACTTGAAAATTATATTAAAATGTTCTGTGACTAATTTTTGATGCATGTGGCCCATTTTTAAAGACAAGGGTGATGCATATTTGCGTCAAATAGCAGTCAAAGTGTTAAATGAGGCAATAAAAAGTTGTATGAGCGAGTTAATTGCTTCACAAAGTCTTATAAAGCTTCAAATTGGAAAAAGAAGATTAAATACTTATAAAATTTAAATTTCATACAAATTTTTCTTACTTTCTGATATACCAAAGTGAGTGTGGGCCCCTACATTCTATAAACACCCACATCTATGTGTTAATTGTGCAAGTGATGATTTCATAGTTCAGCTGAATTGAATGTTGATTTTTATTTTGTCTTTCGCTCCTATCTGATGCACAGATGTTAGACTAAATAAATTATCTATCTCGTAAGCATGGTGGCACTCCTGTACAGGCCAGCCTTTCTTAGTTTGCTCCTGCTGTAAACAAATAATGATGTCACTGAGCTTACGCATTATATAAAAATGTGTACATACCGATTCAAAAGTAATGATAAAATACTTTTAAAAGTATTTTTATAAATTAAATTGTTAAGCCTACATCACATCATGACTAATATTTTTAAGTACTTATAAGGAATGACACTACAGGATATCAGAATACAAAAGGTATATCAAGATAGAGATAGATGGAGGCATGTCGTCCACTCAAATCCTACCCGGCCTGCTGGAAGGATACCCAGATGATGATGATAACCATAAAGTCGTGGACCCTAGCATGCACCCTGTAGTAGCTGGCTTTGGTTTGTTGACAGTAAGAGCAAACTAAGGATGGCTGAACTATTGATTTGTTACAGTACTGTGTTGATAGTTTTTAAATTATTTTTAGGTTGATATTTCAAAAAAAACTTCAGTGAGATGTGTGAGGATTATTTAAGACTGAATTTGAAGGATGCATTTTTGGTTGATTTGATGTAACCTCTAAGAAAAAGGTATGTATATTAAATACAAATGTAGTAAAACTAATAAAAAATTAATTTTTATATGAATTTCTGAGTGATTAAGATTGATAAGTGGTATTCAGATTTAACAAGTCACCAAATTACTGTACTGTTTAATATAATTGAAGCTTATAAATTTGTCTTTGTTTTGAGGTGTTTAACAATAACCATGAACATAAATAATTTCTTAAACCTACATGATGATAATTTTTAATATGATTTTTCAGTGATCATGACTATTATTAGCTCTATCTGATTATGAACTTGACATTTAACAGAGGTATCTTGTTGCTGTTGGTTTGATTAAAATAAGTGTTTTTTTTTATTTTTGTGTTTCAGGGCCCAGGGTATTTATGTTGTTATTATGGAGTTGCAAAGTTTTGTTGTTAAAGAATTAGTGATTCTACATTGTTGGTTGATTTGATGTAACCTCTAGAAAGAAGGTATGTATATTAAATCTATTATATAAAATGACATGTCCTGACTGATTCATTTATAGATCAACGCACAGCTGAAACTACTGTTGCTAGAGACTTGAAATTTGGAAGTTAGCGTTGTTATGTTGTGTAAGCACGCACTAAGAAAGGATTTTGCAAAAATTCCCCTCCCCCCCCCACTGATGCAAGGATGCAGAATCAGCGCTAAGTGCTACGCTTATGTAGTGGCGGTTTTTCAATACACATTTACCCCCCTCCATAGGCATATTCCGTAGAATCCAGTTTATACATTCTTATCGTACGTAAATAGCAGATCAATTACGAAACTATAGTTATTTTCCCAGAAGTTTAATTGACTTTAACAACGATTTTAATCTATGTTGTACTATTGTCACTCCGGATGTTGTACTGTACGTAGTGTTTAATCTATTGACCTAACACTGGATTTACATTTTAACCAGAATTGTTGTAATTAGCATAATAAGTGATACGTTTTTTTATGCTTTAAAGTATTATTACTTATGCGAGATACGAATCTCATTGCTTAGGTTACACAATGTATTTGACTGACATTGTAAAAATGATTTTTGCAACCAAACAATTAAAATTTAATTTTTAAGAAATGTGTCTTAATTCATTAAAATTCATACGGTAAAGTTATTTTCTTAAATCTAACTTAAATTAAAATAAAACTACAGTTATTTATGTAAATTCAGGCATTATGTTAATCATTCTCTTTTTCATTTTTTCACCATAAGGGTTGATTCACACACATACGTCACGTCTCGGTTCCGTCATTCCGAGAAGTATCAGTCACTGAAAAATTAATGACATTGTCTACACTGAGCACCAGCATTAACCATGAACATAAATAATTTCTTAAACCTACATGATGATAATTTTTAGTATGATTTTTCAGTGATCATGACTATTAGCTCTATCTGATTACTAATCTTGACATTTAACAGGTATCTTGTTGCTGTTTGTTTGATTAAAATAAATGGTTTTTTTATTTTTGTGTTTCAGGGCCCAGGGTATTGTGTTGTTATTATGGAGTTGCAAAGTTTTGTTGTTAAAGAATTAGTGATTTTTGTAATAAGTTTTTTTATAGAATTGAAATAAAATAAAAGTAAATTAACTATGAATTTTTTATTTTTACCTTTTCAAGTAGTTAACAGTATGCCTAATGTAAAGCACCCCTTTTGACAAGTTTGTCTCACATTGTAAAATGTCCAATCTTTAACAGGTTGGCTGCCGTGAGTAATACGGTTGCTACTCAATTCCTATTCTACAATTTGTTAATATCTTTTCACGGCCTGCTTGAAGAGTGTTGTAATTTTAATACGGCCTCTATGGCATACTTGCGTATATGTATGGTAGCAACATCTTTGAGAAGCCATAAGAACTCTTAATGACATGCGAGAGAACTGACGCCATTCGCTTCCGTTGTTTCATTAAATAAACATGTTTTATTGTGAATTTTGTCCATTTTTTAGTTTAATTTGTTGTTTTATCGCAATAGTTTTTTATCTAATTAATTTAAACCGGTGAACTCACTTTTTTTTTTTAATTGTATTAATGGTTTTTTTATATTAATAGAATAATAAACACATAATTAAAAAGAAACTGTGTTTTTATTACGCGGCCTGTCGGGAAGAGGTTTCCTTTAACATGGGCGGCAGCCAACCTGTTAAAGCTTTTAAGTGACCTGACATTTTTACTTCAAATATTGTTTTTATCAAGAGATGCAAAAGCAGCTACAGTTTGTGCAGAATATGAAGTTGATGAATTATCAAAAAGAGGGAATTTTTGGATGTTTTCATTATCACTTGGTCAATATTTATCAAGGTCACATTTTTTGTCGAAATTATTAAAATTAATTTTTTTAGTTAACCGCAACAATTAAAATTCTGTTAATACCATGAAATAAGAAATTTATATTACATTATAATGATGCTTGAAATTTTCAAATAAAAATTAAACAATACATTAATAAAACAAGAATCATGCATCTACCTGATTTGCTTTTAAATTGTTCCGATTTTAATAATGATTCGGCAGCTAAGGATCATCAGCTGATTTATTGCAAAAGCAACGTTAGTTTAAAATAAAAGAAATTTTTCACTACAATTTCAGTTTTATTCTTTGTGCATTCATTCCTTGCTGGTGACTTACTGTCATGCTATTCTGTATAAACTGTACTTTTAAGAGCTTAATAAGCATGGAGGCAAGAATCACAGTTTAACTAATCCGTTTTTAACCCCTTTTACCGGTTTCTTTTTTTTTTAGAAAATGATACTAAGTTGCTCTATTTTTTTTATTGCATAGAAAGTTTTGTATATCCTAGTTATGACTTATTAAGTAACAAACACTGGTATTTTGCATGCAGTTTAGATGTTATTACAATAATAAGAAATGGATACCTAACCTGTCATAACTGCTTTTGGTGACTGAAGTTTTGCGTCATTTTGAAGTCATGTGTCATTTTCCCTATATTAGAAATTATAATAATTACACTACACTGTTTTACACTAAACACTAAACTCTTAACAATACATATAATACTCAACAAAACTACACTAACTCTTTACAATAGTAAACATGTGGGCTGGCTAACACTAACCTAAAACTGTCCGAGAACCGATAGCAGAATAGCTACGTTATTTCGAAGATAGACTTCTACAAAAATATTTACTAGCGCTATATGTGTTAGAATATAGAACTAAAATAGCTATACAAAGAGATACGCAATAGTTACGACGGAATAGTCCGACAACTGACGTTTTAAAACTGGACAAAATCTATCGTCGGAATATTCCGTCAGTGGCCCTTTTTATGCACTTCTCGTACGCCGGAATATTCCGGCAAAAACCAGTAAGGGGTTAACAAGTTCAATAGTAAACTGGCCCAACACTGTTATATTCTTATACAAAAAATTTCATTACATTTATAATTAATTTTGAGCAGTTGTTACACAAGTAATGTCATAAAATAGATTTTTATAAAATTGCTATGTTTATTAAACTGAAATATCTTGTAAATGCTTAAGTTTTTTTATGTGATTATAAGACGTTTAAGAATAATACATTCAATATATTGGCTTGAGTCCCAGCTCCGTGCAGTTAAAAGAAACGCAGTGTGTTGTCATAGAAGCGGGAGAATGAATGAGTTAGTAGTGTTTCACAGCTGATACATTTGTAGTGGTAGCAAGTACTAACTAGACTAAAAATATTCTTATCCGGCGTATCAATTTAACAAATACTTACCGGGTTATTAACTTGGTTGGATTCATAATATTTAACTTAACAATTTATTTCAAAATATGTAAATAAATAAATGTTATAAATAAACAAATTTGTTAAATACGGAAAGTTAGAAAATTAATGTTTTGAATCAGAGTAATACAACAATCGTTCTCCCAGCAGGCGGCACTCATTCATTATACCACACCTGTACCCTTCACCCCGCAACTACACAGAGCTTGGAACCCCACAAAAAATGTGGCTTAATAATCTATAATTTTTACTTGACAAATAAAATTGCACCAAAAACTTCAAATTGAGTTGTAAATATATTTGTATATAAAATTCTTGTAATTGAAATTACACTACCAGATGACTGGTAAATGCGGCCGGTTTATGTTTCATTATCTCTTCTTACATTCAGGCAGGGTGAATAGTACTTCTGTTATTGGGGCCGTCCTAGAAAAAGGTTCATTCTATGCAAGTAAGCGATCAGTTCTTGAACAGACTTAACAGAATTTTAAAAACCGATATATTTACAACTTTGTTTGAAATTTTCTGTACAATTTTATTTGTTACTTACAATAGTTTCAAATTTAATATTTTTATATATTATTGATTATTAGGCTACAAAATAATTGATTATATTATTTCTTCTACATTCTTATAACCATGTAAGGAAATTTGAGCATTTACAAGATTTTTTTTGTTTTCTAGTCACGGTAATAATATTATATATATTTATTTTATATTACTTGCGTTAGGTACAGTTACTCATTTACACGAAATTAATTGCAGTAAATATTAAGTTATGGCAAAAATAATTAAATATTTGCATACGAATATGATTGCATCAAGCAAATTTACCATTGAAGTATTGCTCAGTCACAGCAAATTACCTTGTGTTTACCAGTTCACTTTAAACATATTAAAACTTAGGCTACATAATTCTTGAGATATATATATATATATATATTGTTAACGCCACTTCGTACTGTCAAAATGCTTCCGTAATCCCGCCTTGTTAGTATTTCAAATTTGCTTGTTATTTCCGTATGACCTAACTGATCACGTCATTTTTCTCCCTTCCACTTTCCTTCATTTCCGTCTTGTTCATTGTACACTATTGTTTCAGCATTCATGATGAATGGATGCGCGCTTATCGGCTGCGTGTAACGCATGGCTTGGGTACGCCACCTCGCCTCCAGCGTTTACAATCTTGTTTCGTTCGTACATTCATTTCGTTCGCCATGAACTCAAGTCGTTTGTTGCTATTTAATTTGTGTGAATTATTATATTCGATTGCTCATGTTTATATATTGTGAACTTTTGCGTTTGTTCTTTATGCTGTTTGTTAGTGCTATGCCGCATGCGTTTTCTACAAGCTTGATTTATCATTACTGGATTAAAGGTAAGTGCGTATTTATTTACTATGCATTGTTGACCAATAGTGTGCGCTCCTATGTAATTTCATGTCCTGTCACTTCGTTTCCTACCTATTTTTGTCAGTTTTGCTTAACCGCCTATTTAATCATTTCGTTTGTTCATTCAGTCGTTTAGTTGTGGCTGGCAACTACTTAAAAACTAGCCTGGTCCTCCTGGTTAAATCGTTTAATCGTCTATTCTTTGCATTAGAAATTATTAATCTCGATTTTGCTTTATTTTGTTTTTCAAAAATCGTTTCTGCTTTAACATATATATATATATATATATATATACCGCAACCAGTCATGTCAGAAAAAATTTTTCTGTCCTTAGTACAACTCTGTGCCTGATACTTTTTTGATCCAAATACTGACAAAGAAATACAAACTAAAAGCAAAGAAAGATTATTGTTTTCACTGTACTTTGTTCATAGGCTACATAATTCTTGAGATACATATATACTGCAACCAGTCATGTCAGAAAATTTTTTTCAGTTCTTAGTACAACTCTGTGCCTGATGCTTTTTTGATCCAAATACTGACAAAGAAATACAAACTGAAAGCAAAGATTATTGTTTTCACTGTACTTTGTTCAATTGGAAATTGTGATAAGACAAGCTATAGCAGACCAAAACTTTGGATCTGGTAATAAGAACACAACTGTTACTGCATGAAGTTTTAGGCTTAGGTCTGTCACACGCACAACAATTTTGTTGGAAGTGATTACCATGTCGGTTTGTAATTAAACAATATTATTTCCTTTTCAACATGTATGTAGATGCATACACATTTTAGTTCAGTAATGACGAGGAGGTCCTACTGCTAACTGCAATTAAACGGGAAAAATTAATTAGAAAGAGAAAAAACATCAGGTCCATGCAACATAGTATACATATACCAGTAGAATGTTGCAGTTCCAGTGTGCATGCGTCAGGAAGTAGGGGTAAATTCCCACAACATATCTCTCTGACTGAGGTGTTATAGTATCACATTCCAAAATACTACAATGGTGAGGGTAATGCTTCCCCACCAAAGTTGATGCTTACACTGCAATTTCCTTACAGCATGCCTATAGTAGCTACAATATCAGATTAAAATAATATAGAAACTATAGAAAATTACCAATAAAAGTGAAATAGTTTATAAATTACTTGATAAAATTAACCATCTCACATGAATCTCCTAAATCAATGTGTTTGACTTGACAAGCCTAGATGACTTTTGACTTAACTTTTTACAGCTGTAAAATTCTTTTTTTTGTAAGATATATTAAAGTTTCAGTGAATCCATCATCATGAGAGTACATAAATTTAAAAAAAAAACATTGGAACTAAATCTGTTAAATTTTTTTAGAAAATGTCATTTCTATATTCTTTACATCTAAATTACAAATCTAAAAAATTTAATTAATTTTTTTAAAATTTATTTGCTCTGATGAAGGTGGATCCACCATGACAAAAGTTAAAAACCTGGTGTGAAATACGCACGACTTTCTCTTACCAATGTAAGACGTAATGAACAATAATAATAACCTTAATTTAAGAAAATGACTGTTTCTCGTTCAACAGATGAATTGCAAAAATCAAAACAAATGTTTTATCTAACATCATTATTGATGAAAAATTCTGAAAAAATTGCAGTTGATTCATGTAATAATTATGTACACCCCTTTTGAATATACTAATTACAAGAAAATTGCTTCATAATTCATTGCGTTTAGGCCAGCGAAATTTTCAACCACGAAATATTTGTGTTCACTTTAGATTTTTTTACTACTAAGGGCTTAAATTTCAGTTCAGCAAAAAATCTATAAAACATGCTTTGTAGACAAGTTGACTGAATAAATTATATTTTTCATTTAGGTTTCCGTAAATATTTGACGGAAGTAATAAAATTTTCAAAATTAGTCTAATTTCCCTCTCGTTTAAACTATCTGTGAACCTAGTGACGTACAATATTTTTTATAAAAGCTATTTTCCGACAAAGAATTCTAAATAATAAATAAAAGTTCGTACAGTGAAGGAAGCATGCCTAAATGCTAAGCAATTCTAAGAAAACTGGGTCGAACGAAGCGAAAAATGTAGATAGCATACAGGCAACAGAAAGCAAGGGGTAGTATTCACATTCTTTTACAGTGACGTCACAGAGCCACCATCGTATTCAGGGTAAAGCTATAAGCAACCGTTTGTACGAAATTTTTTTGTTTGCAACAACTTGGTTCGAACAATTCTGTAGGTTGTATGAGAGGGAAGCTGTTACATTTTCCTTGCAACGCAACAAAGAGCTGTATTTTTGACCTGAGTGAGGTAAACCACCTCCCGAACAGTAAAATGAACTCATCGACCCACATCAAGGGCAAATTTCATCATAGAAAATACACAGCTTCAACACAAACTAAAGATATTTAATTTACACATGAGCTGCACAGACTTCCATCACAAAATACTGATTCCCTAACCATCAATGCCACCAACACACTAAAGGGAGAATAAAAAATTTCCCTTTTATGATATTCTATTTCTGAAAACACTATTAAAGTGAATTCAAAGTAAGAACCAACTGTTGAATCAACAAACTGCATCTGTGGTAGTACATGTAAATACACCACACAAATACATGCAACAGCCTAGCATTAGTCACCGGGTGGACACCAACACTTTTATAATTGCTAAACAATAACAGCGAACAGCCACGTTCCCTAACGTCAATAAAATCTTTCCCTTATCACTTAATTTTGTTTAGAATTCAGTTACTACTCCATATTGTTTATAGGCTTATTCAATGTTAATATTACAAATTCTTCATGTATGTGTCATTTTTAATTTTATGATCCTAAATGAGTTTTCAATTTAGTTGGCTTTGTTATTTTAAACTGTTCGGTTCGGTTTAATTGTGCGTCTAGTTCGAATGGTGCTTTTAGTTTCATGTACGGTTTAATTTTATTGTAGTTTTTACTTTATTCAACTGTATGAGTCGGGTGAAAGGAAACGTAGCACGGAATAATAAAATGTACAAAATGAAAGAAATCAAGGAAATGCTTAGTAGTGCCCTGAATGTGCTGTCCCCAATCAAGTGGCAAGAATGTGTTAACCACGTTAGAAAAGAAAAGGAATTTCGCGAAATGGACAATTTTGTTGATATTCATATTGACAATTTAATAATAAATGTAGGCATGAATCGCCATCTTCATCTTCATGCACAAATTCTGATTTTGAAGACGGATACTTAGACAATACGATGGGCGGAATCGAATATCTATCAGACAACTGCCCAGAATAAAGTAAGTGAGTTTTAAAATTAGTAAACAATAATAATTTTATTTATAAAGTAAGCATTTAAAATTATAAAAACCAATTAAGTATTTAATTTTATTAAGCTAAAGAATTAACTACTCATAAGAATATTAAGCATGAATCGTTTCGCATACGCCTACTATGAAAAACACATAATACTTTTGGTGCGTACGGTTCTGGAGCTGTGACATCATTCACTGTTTGTTTACTTCGCAGTTGGTTCTTAAAATGAATTTAGTATAGATGCGTTAAAGAATTCCCTACAAGAAAAGTTCAATATTTATCGGTCTCCGATTTATACTGACCATGCAGAAGCACGTTATCACCCCACCCTCAATCCATTCAGCATTACCCACAATTAGATCAACAGTGTGAACCGGGTTAATCATGAGTAAACAATGTAACATGAAAACATAACCTAATTTGAATCATGAGTGAATGACACAAAATGAAAATCAACCTCTGTAGACTTAAAAACACGGAAAATCACAAATTGATGCTAAACAAAGCATTGTAGAAAAAAACCACTTGAAATAAATGTGCAGGTTTTTTTAATTTCCTATAAATTTAATTATATACTTTTTGCCCTGAAACATAAAAAAAAATTTTTTTACCATGAGACCAAAACTCCCAAGAATTTGCAGACATGGTGTGTACCCTATATAGTGGAGCATAAAAATTCAGCAAATGAGGCATTTTTTTTTAAATTATAGCAGCTGATTTTGAGAAAATTGCTACTTCCAGGTAACCGATTTTTATGAAAATGTTTGTCAGGTCCCCTAGTGGTACCTAACTTAAGTTCCAAATTGCAACTTAGTATAATATTTCATTCTCAAAATATTTTGTTCACAGATTTCAAAGAACAATCGCTAAAAAATGTTTTTTTGGGTTGAAAGGGCCTGAAAACATACACTTCCAGTGAAAAATCATCAAGAAACCAATACTTTTTTACTTTCTCTTGCCTATATGAATATATAGGAAGGAAAGTATTGTTTTCATGTCGATTTTTCGAAATCGAGTTTTCACCGGATCTATATGTTTTCAGACCCCCTGAACCCAAAAAACATGTTTTTAGCGATTGGTCTGTGTGTGTGTGTGTGTGTGAACAGAATATCTCAAGAACGGAACATCGTACGAACTTGAAACTTAAGTTACATACCACTACCGGACGCGACACGAACATTTTCATCAAAATCGGTCAACCGGAAGTAGTAGTTTATTCGTATAATTTTTCAGTTTTTTGCGATTTTCTCAAAAACTGGTCCTACGATTTTTTTTAAAATCGCCTATTTTACTCAATTTTTTATTCTCTACAAGATAGGGTAGGCGCCATGTTTGCTGAAATTCTCGGTGAGGCTGTTTTCACGTAAAAACGTTGTTTTTTTAAGATTACGGCTTTAATATAAATTTTAGCGCAAAAACTTATACAATAAAAGTTGTAGAGAATTTAAAAACCTACAACTTCTGTTTCAAACATTTTTTTGTATGACGCTTAGTTTAGCAGTAATTAGCAATTTTCTGATTTTTTCTCACGAAAACGTGTGAAAAATCGATTTTTTTAAGATTTTGGCCTTAGTATGCATTTTACGACAAAAGTGTATATAACCAAATTTATAGGAAATTTAAAGATCTACAACTTTTATTTAACGTATTTTTCTCTACAGAGCCTAGTTTAGCGTGAAATAGTGATTTTCCGTATTTTTAAGCCAGACTGAGGTTGATTTTCATTTTGAGTGTTTCACTCATGATTAAAATAAGGTTATGTTTATTGAGGTTAGTTTTTTGTTTATTTCTAATATTTTATTACTAATGTTAAATTATATTGTAAATTATTTGCATTGGCAAGAGAAAGTTGTGTGAGTGTTTCACACCAGATTTTTCCCTATATATTCATATTGGGCAAGAAAAAGTG
Source organism: Catonia carolina (assembly GCA_035578175.1). Taxonomy (NCBI): domain Eukaryota; kingdom Metazoa; phylum Arthropoda; class Insecta; order Hemiptera; family Achilidae; genus Catonia; species Catonia carolina. Next base: position 25,423,478 of record JAQMRL010000010.1, on the reverse strand, counting down.
AAAATAAATCTTAAAAAAAATAACATAACAGCTGTAAAATGTTAGTAAAAATTACGAAAGAATAAACTATACAAGCTGCGAGATATAATATAAGAATTTATTAGTAAATTCTTGAGTAAGCTGTACCTTATACCTGATACAGAGTGTACCAGGTAGTTTGCTAAGTACTCGGTAACTGTTCCTAGTACGTCATTTTTATGTAACAAAATTTCAGTCTCCTGAAACAATTAACGGGTGATTCAAAAAGAGCGCCGGTTTTTAAACGGCTGGTAAATTTTTGTTTATCGGTTGGCAACATTGTTAGACCTCATTTCTATTTCGGAGAACATTCCGATTGACGATTCAGTTGTAGTTTCTCTTGTTCGCAGTGTAGTACTCTCGCAGTCTGTGTCCAACCATGGAGAAGTTTACTATTGCACAACGAGTGTTAATCGTCAAAACATTTTACCAGAGTGGAGAGAGTTATGCGGCTACTGTCAGGCGACTTCGCGGTACTCTAGGACGTAATGAAGCACCGAATGAATCAACAGTTCACAGGCTCATGAAAAGTTTTTTGAGACGGGTTCAACAGTCGACCTTAAAAGTTCTGGACGTCGTCGTTCTGGCCGAACTGAGCAGAACGTTGCGTTGGTTCGTGATAGTGTGGCTGTTAGCCCAGCAAAATCAATACGTCGCCGTTCTCAACAATTGGGTTTACGATGTTCTTCTGTACGGAGAATTCTTCGGTACGATCTCCAATATCACCCGTATAAAATTCAGTTGCTGCACGAGAAACAATGTTGTTGCTCCGTGAACGGTTCCAGGATCGCATCATTTCTCGTAATTCCGACCATCAATGGCCACCAAGGTCGTGTGACTTGACGCCTTGTGACTTTCATCTTTGGGGTCATCTGAAGTCATTGGTGTATGCCAATAAACCCCGAAACATCAATGACTTGAAGGAGGAAATTCGACGGGTTATCGGGCAAATGGAAGTCGAAACTTGTCGTGCAGTAATATCCAATTTCATGGACAGAGTTGATGCGTGCCAGCGCAGTAGAGGAGGACACATGCATGACATCATTTTTCATACATAAAATCGGAAGGAAAGATGAACTTGTTGATGTATTTATTTTCAGTTTTTCAATAAAATAAATCTCTTAATTTGATATATCAAAACCGGCGCTCTTTTTGAATCACCCTTTAGTTCCAAAACTACTGACAACCACCAAAACAAGAACAAAAAGAACATTATATTCCTTAAGATCAAGGAAAAATATTGTAATGTTTACAATTAAATAAACAGAATTTTTACAAGTTTAAAAGAAAAATAAATGTTAAAAAGAACGCTTATCATTTTTTAATACTAATACAATATAGTTACATAGGTTTAAAATAAATCCAGACGTAAATAATTAAACTAAAAATAAAGTAAATATTATTATGTACACAAAAATACTATAAATAAATAATTAATTAATATTTTGATAACAAGTTATAGGTATAACATAACTTTAATTAAAAAAAAAGTTTTAATATTTTTCCTATGTACAAATATTAAGTAAGTAATATAATAATGAATTTTAATAATTACAACAATTTATAACACTCTGTAATGATAAAAATCCATAATAGTCCGAATGATATTCCAACCAGAACATAATGATACTACAAAAGTTAAAAATAAGGGTACCAGCGGATACAAGAGGACTTGCGTTCTATGTAGTATAGGTAAACCTGAAACAAATTGATAACATTTTAATACAGTAATCATCGTTACAGTGACATCGGATACAATGAGCTATTGGTTAGTGTGTCCAATATTCAATAAAAAGGTTGGCGCAATATAAAATAATATCGTTTACAGCAACATCGGTTAAAATCACATATCGGTTTTAGTGACAACTTTTTATTTTGTTTATTCCTAATTTGTGTACGTTGCAATCTGTTCAATTTAGAACAATAAGCAACCCCATGATCCAATGAGATGATAACTGCCTAGTAAAGGTAGTTACTTTTTTACGGATTTGAATACTAGACAGTGGTTACCAGTGTACTTTGATGGTTGGGGTTTAATTAACTACACTCTCTTAGGAATGGTCGGCCTGGGTCTGTACAAGACTACACCTCATTTACACGTCATACACATCATCCTCATCTCATTGGGTCATGGGGTTGCTTATTGTTCTAAATTGAACAGATTGCAACGTACACAACTGTATGAATTTAGTGACAACTGTATGAATTTTCAACTACGCCGGTTATCTGTCAACAGTATGAGTCAGGGTGTTACTCATTAGTTTTTCTAGTTTTAAAAAGTTTTTTTCTTAAATAGTGTTAAGCTCAATATGCATTTATAGTAGTTCATATCGGAAGTCTGATTACTAATAGGCCTAACCTTTCTTTTTGTGTTAAATACAGCACTGATCTATAGTTTTATTGTACTGTTTACTCAAGTTTAGTTCATATCTTCTGTGTACACACGTTCGTTATTTTCGTGTTTTACACAAACGTAAATATGGCGTCATTGCGTAGACATTTTACAGTGATGAAAAAGACACACATTATTTGGTGTTTGGAAAATGGTGAAACGAATGGGGATATTGAAAGGGAGTTTAACGTTGAACACTCCACAATAAACGTAATTTGGAAAAACAGTGAAAAAATTTAGAATAGTTTTGATGAAGGTAAAGAAAATTGAAGAGACTTCGACTTAGTAAAAAAAAAAGAAACGTAGAAGAAGCTCTTTTAAAGTGGTTTACTTCGCAACGGGCAAACAATATGACTTAAACTGGACCTTTCCTAGAAGAAAAGGCCATCGATTACAGTGGCTATCGCTAATAGTGGCCGGAACTAGCCAGTCCCTTGGAGGTCACTGTATCCGATAGTGTATATGAATTTTAAATGTGAAAACTATTTTATAGTCAATGTTCAATTTAAGGAACTAGATTCCCAAGTACTATAACAGCATGAAATTCAATTTTTCCATTTAATAAACAATCAAAAATTTGAGAGGCAAAGGTGGTAATGTTTGTAGACGAATCGACAATTATGAAACCTTTGGATAATTTATGGAACTTGCTATCAAGAAGCTTAATCTGGGATCAATAAGTTCCTATCTATTACAACGCATATTTTATGCCAATACTAATTTATGTAGCAGAAATATGGACAGGTGGAAGAAAAGCAGAGAGTGGAATTCATGCGGCAGAAATGAAGTCCAAGAGGAATACACCAAAAATGACAAAAAATTATGTACTTATGGAAAAATTGGTAACAAAGTTACAATGGTTTGCACAAGTTGGAGGATGGGCGACATTAGACTGCCTAAAAGGATGCTGTACTCAAAGGCGGAGGGTAAAAAACCAAGGGGTAGACTGCGCGGAGTGAATGGGTTCAGTTGTGAATGAATTGGGAAAAAGAAGCAATTTATAGAGCCATGGAGGAGAGATGGTCAAGGAGCAGAGAGAGGTGGAGAGTAGTTGGGTTGGACCAAATCTGAAAAAACTTGGAAGTTCACCGTTACCATCTGTCATCAAACAGATAATAATAAACAATATGATTGAGCCCTGTAAAATAAGAATAAATTTAATATGATTACTGCGCCAACAAAACATCATTTCATGGTTTGTTATGTCTGTTTCCGTGGATAGCGCCGGTAACACATAACACTGCCTCAAGTACAGAGAGAAATAGTAAGGCCTGGGGCTTGATTGTCAAAGAACAGAGAAACAGTGGAGGCTGGAATAAGTCACACGGGTAAGAGTAAGACGGAAGACGGAACAATACTGACAGTACATAGTTTTACGATAAGTTCATAATTCGAGTTCAGAAATAAATCTTCATAATGCATTCTGCAGCTTGAAATCAATTCTGTTTTATAAATCTCACTGACCTTTTCAGCTGCCTTGACCCTTGGTCACATGAGTACACTGCATTTATTCGAATAACTTCATATGTTCATACGTTTGGGAACACTTGTGCAGTGTGTAGAGCTGCTATAGTCGTTTGCATGTTCAGTTGACACAACAGAGCAGTATAGGACAATGGGTATTTCTTATGAGGCTTTTACTGCTACTAGCACATACACAAACATCGGCTTTGTAGATCAATCAATGCCATCATGACCAATAACATTCCCTTCCTTCCATGCCCTATCGATTACAAACCTTTATAATGTAGAGTAGTCTATATGACTATTAATTAATAATTAACACTATAAGTTTATACTCAACTTCATTATGCGGATTCCAAATGTGAATATTTTTTCGATATTTGTTCTGGGAAAGATGTTTTAAATTTGTAATAACCGATTGCGTCATTTGTTTACATTTATCACAGTGTTTAGAAAGTCTGGCGAGGGAATTTGGAGAAGCATTAGTAGGTATGCAGTAAAATAAATAAGATATTCATTTTGACCCCCCCCCCCCCCAATAGAAGAAAATGTTTTTACAGTTTTTTTTGTTTTTTACAATTTATTAAACATTCTACATAATACATAATTTTTTTCTGTTAAGCAAAACTTGAATTATAGTTCTACTTAAAAAAATACGTGTTCTATAGAGGTTTAAAAAATGTATACGCATCCAGATGCCTTTAATTGATGTTTTTAGTTGCGCAGTGACGATTCCCATAAGATCCATTGTGTTAACTGAAGGTGCAAATGACTATAGGAACTTCGTATAAATAAAAATTATTTGATTATGAAAACTATTCATTTGTCCCACGACCACTAGATCCACATGACTTTACAACATGAACTTCCTTTTCATGTTCTTGTCCATACGCTTTCACTCCTATTTTACTTGTGCAAATTTTTGCCGAAAACATCCTTATTTTTTACAAGAACATCAACTGGATTCACATTTTAAAAACTGAAATATTAAATTTGGGAAGTATCCCACTCGTTCGAAGATTGTTTTAGACAATGTAGTATTAGATCATATGTCTCACTATAACTATCTGCTGCGATGTGAGCTTTGATAGGGAGTTGGATGTCAAAAATAAAATAAATAAATTTTAAGCTATCTGTGGTACCATTAACAGGACACTGGGTAACAGAGCTAGAACAGACAGTAGTGAAGTTCTACAAGGTAATAGCAGCCCCATTCCTTCTTTATGGAAGTGAGTCATGGGTTATCACAAAATGCCACGAAAGTAGGATCCAAGCAGCTGAAATGAAGTTTTTAAGAAGGGTGAAGGGCTGCTCGAGGCTGGATCTAATACAGAATGAGGAAATCAGATCCAAGTTGGGTGTATTTAGCTTGAATGAAAAAAGGAGGAGTACCGGAATCAATGGATGCAACATTTGGAATGGATGCCAGAGGAGAGAATACCACTAAAAGTGATGGAATATGTTCCAGTTGGAAGAAGGGAGATGGGAAGACCTCGAAGAAGACGGCAGTAGTCAAGATGTACGGTGTTTGTGTAGACGTACAGGATGGTTTGTGAGTTCGGAACAGGCTTATGCCTAATCCTTGATAGTAAGAAGAAGATATTAGAAAAATATCCCTTTCATGAGACAATGCGTCTCATAGCTGGTGGCAATTTTTCAAAAGGCTTACCTTTGACTTATGGCAAAAACCATTAGTGATTTCTGTATCTACTCTCTAAGAGGAATCAAATGACACTATTTTTGTTTCTAAATTCCGACTTTGATTTCTTGACTTCTGGTTTTGGGCCACTTCCGGTCAAAACCGGAACTTAAAATTTAATCCAAGCCCACTAACTTTTTTTATAGATCATGAATCTGAAAACCATCTGTTGCTACCTACCACTTGTAGATTCTGATATCTGGGTGTCACAGACGGACAAAGGTAAATGATAAGATAATTAATTTTAAAAATTGCCACCAATAACTTAAAACTCAAATACTACAAAAAGAAACTTACAAGTGTATCCTAGAAATGTTATGTAAATGTAGAGACCTAATGAGATCAGCCATAAGGAATTTCCAAATAAACGAGCTATAAACCAATCCTGACTGATGAACACTAAACACAAAACAGAAACAAAATTTGTAATATATTAATGTATTAATATATTATTATGTATTTAGAAACACTACGTTATAAAACAAATTTATTATATAATAAATCTATAAACAAGCACCAGTACTCCAATTTTAAAATGAAAAAAGACCTTATAAACAATTTTTTTGAAACTTGTTTTAACCATTTAACCAAAAACCAATATGCTGCCAGACTGCCAGTACCTACTAGTCCAAAGAATGCCAAGCTAAAATCCCATTATTTTACCAGGTGATTTTGAAAATTGTTAAAAATTTCAGAATTGACACAGGAGAAAGCTTTTATACCCCAACAAAGTTAAGACTGCAGATGAGATCTAGCCAATAACAGCCAAGATCGGGTGTGAGGTTGCCTCTTCTCTAAGTCACACTCTGTTCCACAGAACTCCAGCTGACTTTTTTTTAGGCTGTCATCCACAGTGAGACCACTAAGTGACAACGCAGGACGAAAGTCAATTGGCTCTGTGCTGTGATCTAGGTCACTGTACTCCATCTTCATCTGCAGTGTCTAGTTCGTTAAGGTACAGTATAATTTTTTACCTTAAATTCTATTCTTTCTGCTCATATAACTAATAATAGAAAAAACTTTTAAATAATTTCAATAAATTTGAAGTTAAAAAAATTTTGAACTGTAAAAAAAAATTTCATTTTCAAAAGTGTTGGGAGAAGTCTTAACATTTTTTTCATTTATATCAACAGAAAAGGCTTTCTTTTCTTTTAAAACAGCAAAATAACAATAACTATTCGTTTTGTACAAACACACCGTAACAGAATCATACAAAGTCTTACCGAGAACAGCGTAACCAAAACAAACGTTGTTAATGTACTCAAAATGTTTGTAAGAATCAAAAAAATATGTTCGGGTAATGAACAGTACATCATTAGATAGACGCATATACTAGTGAATTTTAAAATATAAACACGATCTATTGAGAAATATTCAAAATATGGCAATAATGAGTTTTCTTTATTTTACTTATCAAAATCGGTAAAAACATGGGACTTAGTAATATTGCAGTTTTAGTATAGATTTTAGGACAAAATTGTAAAGTATAATTAAAGGTATAGGAAACAAAAGAATCTACAACTTTTATTTCTAGCATTTTCTTCTACAGAGCCTTGTTTAGTTTCAGTTGTTTTAGTTTTCAGTTAGTGATTTCCTGCGTTTTTAGTCGGAAAAGGTTGATTTTAATTTTACAGCATTCAATTATGAATAAAATTGAGTTGTTTTTCATTTTACATTGTTTACTAATGATGAAACACAGGTTAATTTTTATTGTTTAGAAAGAGTCATCTAATGTTTATTTCGTGGTTTTTACTTTAATAATATGTAAATGTTTAACAAAAAAATGTTACAGTTATTTAAAAATGTATATTGACATTATATATATCTGAACAGTACAAACTTAAAAAAATATTTAACCTTTATTTGATTTAAATTAACTATCAAATGAATAATAAAAATTTTTTGACGCAAATACACAACAATAAAAAAATGTTATATGCCTTGTTAACGCAAAATCATGTTTCATTCTTAAAACACTAACACAAAATTTTAATGATTTATACATACCATGATAGAAAAATAACTGTAAAACATGAAGAATGATCAACGGGGGGAAAAATGCATTTAAATGTACATCAAATGCATAGCCCCATTCCACATCTTGGCCTCTAAAATTTTGCTTCAAAAAATATTTATTGCTTACATACCTAAAATTAAAAAAAAAACAATACACCTTGATTTAATTTAAATATATTCTACTTAAGACACTTATTTTTATTCTAAATTTTTTTCATTTTTTATTTATTTATTGAAAGCCGCATAAACTTCTTGGTTATTACCAACTATGATGGGTAATGCATCGAGAACAGTGGACTTGTGAAAATTTTCAGACCCTGGTCAGGAATCAAACCTCCGCATGGTAGGCTAGTGCGCTAATTTTATATTTTAATCCATATATGAAATTCAAAATGAATAAAGGATAAGTCAGGTCAATATCAACATTAAAACTCTACAACAAATGTTCAAAAATCGGAAAAATCACACATTATCAATCGCAGTCTCATTCCTCAAACTGGAGATAAAAACAGTAGTAAATCAAACCCCATTGATAATAGATTCCGGCAATGTACAGTAAGTATGCCTTTTTAACTAGGTAAGACTTTAACTCCCTTTTAAATATTTGTTTCACAATCACAAAACCTTTGAGTACAATGTGACATTATTTACAAACAAATTAGTCTGAAGAAGATGGTACCACCAAAATGAACGTAAGTTTTTTTTAAACTAAAGGGCAACCAAAGAACACGTGGGTGATAAATTTTCATTTTTATTGAGATGGGACATCAGTTTCTATCCAACATATGATGGTTTCTTTTCATAGAGATAACCTACAAGATTCTAGAAGAGTGCTTTTAAGTGAGATATCCATGACGTTTTTTGATCAAACTATCACTTCTTACTTATTTTGTCCACAATATGGACTCCATAATAAATAATCCATCACACCTCATAAAAATGTAAACATTTATAATTAGCCTAATGAAATATAATTTTCTAACTTAATTAATAACTTAAATTACACTTACCACAACAAAGTTGCGACAACCAACCCCGCTCCAATACAGTCAACAAATATTACATAAAGAAGAAATTTAAAAAATTCCCAAATACCTAATCCTAAAACGAATGTGAACCCGACCGATGAAACTGAGAACAAAGAATAAAAATATAATTAGGCAACAAAAAAAACACATTTATTATAAATAGTTACTAACAAAATCGTAAATCATTATAGTGGAAATATTCTGTAAAGGGAAAAAGTGACTTCACAGTGCCTTGGGCTAGTCTAAGCTGGTGGGAGTAGTCTGTATGGAAAAGTCCATTTAATAAGGAGAGGGATGAGCGTGAGTAGTACGTTTACAACTTGACGATTTTGTAGTTGAGTTCTAACCTTAGTGTATAGAAGTGATTAATTAGTTAGTTATTGAAGTGAAGTGTTATTCTACACAAATGTTATAATCTACCTTTGTTGTTCTATCTCATGTATTTATTTTTATCATTTACTATATTGTTATTTATCAAATTTTAATTTCTAATGCAGTGTCTTATATTATTCAAAGCTGTTAACTTTTACGTTGACTCGGTTCAGTTCTGAGTTCATATAAAATGAGTGAAAATAGGGGAAAAAATAAAATCGGCAAAAAGGCCAAGTTTTGCATAGTCAAAGTCGTGAAATTATTAATAATGTGATAACGTATTTTAAGCGGGAAGTGAAAGAGGGACCTGATGTATCATTGAATTATAGAAAGTGTGCCATTATGTAACACGTCTTACAGGCAACAGGGATTTCAAAAAATACTTTTCCTTACTTTTTAATTTATTTCAGATTGCATAAATGTCAATAAATTAAGTTAACTGTAAGTCTGGTTTTCATTTCTTATAATAGTAGCTAATAATATCAGGCAGAGTAGTAGCGTTCAAGCTGCCATTGTTATGCGGTTCGGCTAGTATTACACGTGATTTGGAGTGGAAGGGGAATTCCTTTCTTACTTTCTCATGACTATACAGTAAATTTTATGAACTTACAAATACAATACATGTAGAGCCTATCTGGTATTAACACGTTGAGCTGGCAAAGTGGAATCACGGATTTGTCACTATGCCAACGCACCATTGCATTGAAGGAATACCAATATATCTCAAGACGTCGGTACGCCATGCGAATGATCTTACTTATTTGTTCACCTATTCATCAGCTGAATATAGTACGGTATTATATGCGGTTTTTTCGTTTGTGGCATGATTATAAAAGTACAAATATATATTATTGTATATTATTTTATCAAACATCCTATATAGCATTTTAAACAGCCGTATTATTTACAATTGAAATATATATTTCTAACCACCAGAATACAGTAACATAAAACACTTACCAATGTTTATAGCGCTTTCGTGTATCTGGTACACATCGTCAGTAAATTAATTTATTAAAATTTTTCTACGTCAATATTTAAAACTTCCTACTCTTACCATGGTAGATAAGGAATAGTCGATTCTTATATTTAAAACAGTCTTGCCAACTTAGACACTTTCTGTTAAAATCTATACTCAAAATCGATTTCTGACGTTTTATATTCAGCTTATCAAAGTTACATATCATCTTATATCAATATTTAAATATTATCTTAGCCTGGAATGGCTTCATTATTATTTTATCAAACATAATAAATGTATATTTATTTCAATTTCAATATTATTGTATAACATACAGTACGTAAGAATTTCGGTCCATATAAGAAAGTCGTGAGTTCTCGAAGTACGATAAATTACTTTTGAGTAACAATTAAACTATTTTTATGTAAAATGTATTTATTCTTACCTTTTCTTGGTAAAAAGAAATTACTAGGAACGGAGAAATTTGTGGAATAAATTATATAATTGATTTATTATAATGATATAATTGCACCGCTCTGGGAGGTCTGAATTGACTACACTTTTAAAATCCGTTCGAAAATCCCTGGTAGTAGGTAACAATAGACAACCTTCACTACACTGCTTGTACAACCAATCTGAATGCCAGAACAATATTTATTAAAACTGCCAGTGCGCCAGCGATTAAAAAAAAGCTATAGAAACGTAGTAGAAAACATGACGCCTTGAGGCGTCAGTCAGCCCAGGTTACAAACTCGATTTGACCCCTAAAGACGTCAGTTAATCTCAACATGTTAATAAATTAGCCTAGATATTAAAATCCCTGCATTACTCAGGTAGTTCAATTCCATCCATTCAACCTGTTCAACCTTCAGCTTCGCTATCTCCATTTTTGGTTTCCGATCCTCACAATTCTTCGGCACTGCTCTCACTACCTGTAATTATCAGTTCATCCGCCTGTATATCGATTGCTGGATCTGCCTTGTAGTATCCTTTCACATACTTCAACACTTTTTCACATTTTTTACAAAAAGTAAAAAATTGAGACATCAATGAAATAGAAAATATTAACATATTTTTCACAAAATATTTCAAAAAAATTACACACATAACTTTACATGAATTACTACTTCTAAAAAAGGAAATATGAGCTAATAATATAAGCATTTCATTAACTTACCAAATAACCAAAAACTAAGTAATACTAAGAATGCAGGATCATCTCTAGCAAACTGTGATTTGGTTTCTGAAAAAAATTTATTATAAACAATATTTCAGTGTAAAAATTTATATAGCATGTATGAAAATGTATACTATTAAAATTATAAATACAGAATTTATATCTCGTAACACTAAATCCTAAATGTAAGATTATAACAAAAGGATTACTAAATTATTATCTTTAACTTGTAACCAAAGTTATTTCATCAGTTTTCGTGTTTCATGCCATAACAGGAGAGGGCAAAGTAGAGCACAGGCACCTTCATTTTTTTACAAAAAGAAAAAAGCTGAGTATTATATTTAGGAATTTGGTTATGAAATAACAAGTTACATACATTATGTTAATAAATTTAACAATATGATATTGTTAAACTTATTAGTTTTGTAATGAAATAAGGAAATATTATAAGGATATTACATATTTTATTTTGGTTGTTTGTTTATATTTGAATGCTTGTAACCATTTTATTACAATGAATATAATTATTATTACACTTTTTTAATCCCTAATAATTATGCGTATGTAGCAATCAGTTCAATTCAGAACAGTACGCAACCCCTTGACCCAATGAGATGAGGATGATGTATATGACATGTAGTTTTGTACAGTTCTAGACCGACCATTCCTTAGTGAGTATGGTTAATTGAACCTTAAACATCCAAGTACACCGGTAACTACTGTATAGTATTCAAATCTGTATAAAAGTAACTACCTTTACTAGGATTTGAACCAGGAACATTTAGTACATAAAGCTTGTAAAATTGTTGTGAAATAATAATTTTTTTAAAAAGATAATTAACAGCACATCCTTAGACTCAAGGTTTGTAAAAACGTGTGCCCAAGGAACCTAATCTCGAGACGAAAAACACAGCAAAAATGTGACTTCGATTTTTACCAATAGTATTTTCTTCAAAATTTAAAAATTACTTAACAATAGCCTTCGTTTCTTAGGAACTTCTAAGCTACTAGCAGTGAAATAATTATTTTTGAAACTGTTGGGTAGTTTCTGATACTACCTCATAAAAATAAACAATGTTACTTTTTTATAATAGTATTAATTAAGTAACTCTTTAATTTATTTTAGTACAAGTGTTTTCTTTAAGTATTATATTAATAATTAAGTTAGTAGAGAGTTTAACAGATTTTGTCTATTTTCATGCGTTTTTTTTATTTAATTAAAAATAAATTTTTTTTAAAAATTGTGTTTGTCTATTATTGACCTATTTTACATCATTCTTTTCAGAATTAAATTCTCTACAAGTTTTGTGTAACAATTTCTTTTGTTTGTTATCCACTTAACAACGTTCATCTGCTTCAAACCTAAAAGAAACTAGTTTTTCGGGACCAAGTTTTGCGTATTTCATCAGATATCTTAAAAATTACTGCAGATACAGGTCTGAAACCTGTTTGTTCAATTTTTCTGTTCATTTTACATACAATACGGTAAAATTTATGCCTAATTTAACGCTCAAAAAATATCTGTAGGGCTTCGTTTCAATGGAGTAACTGAAATTTTGACGAAATCTTTCATCCTGTATAACTCTGTAAACTAATGGTTTTCGGACCTATGTTAATTTGAACTGTTTTTCTTCTTTGTTGTGGGGAATCACACCCTGAATTCTTGGACCTTTTTCAGAATGCCCTGTATATAGATTATGAATTTCAAGTTAATGTTGGTTGTGTAACAGAACAAAACCATAGAACAATAATAATAATAATAATGAAATATAAATAGTTTCTCGTGGCTGTTGATGGACCTGCTATCGGGCGCCGCCCCTGGCGATGGGGTACGCTCACCTCTTCGGAGGGGGGTACTGGGGATATAAAATACCCAGGGTTGACAAAAACCAACAAAAGAAATCCTACAGCGTCTGCCTTGCATCAAGCGGCTTGTAGGTCAGCGTCTGTTCACCAGAGGTGCGGCTGAAAATACCATGTTCCAAAGGCCTCAACAACCTCTGGTCCTATTTGGTCCTGACACTTGTTAGGCCACACTACCTAAATACAAGTAAATATGAACTGTGCAAGTAATTACAACTCTACCCCAGGTGGTACTCAATCCACCCGTCAACAGGCGGCAACTGGACTTTCGGATTCTGGGGAGTCCAGGCGAGCACAACAGAGAGTATCAGAGGTCTCTGATAAACTTCCCTAATAACAGAAAACATTTATAGGAACACTGAACATCAATACATTAATCCAAACTGGAAAACTGTATAACCTCACACAAGAGATTGACCAGCAGAAAATTCGCATCCTTGCTCTTCAAGAGACACGACTGACTGACAGTGAGACTGTGGACTATGGAAATTACCGCATTTTTAAAAGTGAAACACAACGGACAGTTGCAAACGGTGCACCAATCTTTGGAATGGCTTTTCTTGTACATAAATCCATCATGAACTCTGTTAAAGATGTCACTCCTGTTAACAATAGACTTATGACAATGCACATCCAGAGTGCTAATAAAAAGTATACACTTATCAATGCACATGCCCCCACTAACATTGATAACAAGAAGAATCCTGAAGCCGTTGAGAGATTTTGGGGGAGTCTTGAGGAGATCATGAGCAGAATTCACCAGGATGATGTGAAAATACTGTTGGGAGACTTCAATGCTCAACTTGGCAAAGAAAAGGTATATCGGAAGATAATTGGCAAAAATTCTGCACACCAGAACACAAACACCAATGGTACACATCTGATTGACATATGCCAACAATTCAACCTTAAAGTGATGTCTACTCATTTCAGAAAACCTGCACACAAACAGAAAACATGGCGATCCCCCATTCAACATCTTGGTGAGTACCAGATCGATCATGTGGCCATCTCTCATGCTCACTACAGGACCATCCATGATATTCAGGTTCGACAAGGGGCAAACATTGATTCGAACCACTATCTCACAAGAGTCAAAATAAAATTCTCTCCAAGAAGAGTTCAACACAAAAAAACTCACATACAAAAATTTGATATATCTAAGATTCAAGAAACAAATATTACAGAAGAATGGGATAGGGAACCTGCTAACAACTGGACTGACTTCCGCAACAAAATTATAACAAAAGCAAAAGAGCTGATCCCACGTAGAAGGAAAACAAAGCATCCCTGGTGGAATTCCAATTGTGATCAGTCTATCGGTGAGCGCCGTCTTGCATTTCAAAAGTACAACAGTCAGAAGTCCCCGGAAACCTTACAACACTTCCTTGATATCCGTAAACAGGCAAGTAGAACCATCAGGAGAACTAAACGCAACTACGTCAATGAACAACTTCAAACGATTGAAGTAAATTTCAGAAATTACAATAGCCGAAACTTTTACAGAACTTTTGCAAACACAATTAAAGGTTACTCAGCACAAAATTTGACTTTCAGGAAAAAAGTTGGAAGACTTGCACTTACCAATCAAGATAATTGTAAAGAACTAGCGTGCTACTTTTCTGAACTTCTCAATTGCCCTGAACCACTTGAGCGATTTGAATACACTGTTCCAGAACATACTAAACCCAATGCTGATCCACCAACACAAGAAGAAATCCACCAACATATCAAAAGACTCAAGAATGGGAAAACGTCAGGAGAAGATGGAATTATTGCAGAGTTGCTAAAAAGTTTGGGACCGCAGTCACTACAAGAGATTACTCAAATAATTCAGAAAATCTGGCAAACTGAAAAATTACCAGATGAATGGAAATGTGCCCTCATTCATCCTCTCCACAAAAAAGGAGATAAATCTGATGTGAATAATTATAGAGGAATCTCTATTCTTCCTGTCCCTTATAAGATTCTCTCTGCTTGTCTCCTACAATGCACACAAGAACAGATTGAGCCCCTTATTGGTGAATATCAAGCTGGATTCAGACCGCACAGATCAGGCATTGAACAAATTTTCAACCTCAAGTCCACACTGAAACTTCGAGCAATTAGAAATCTTCCAACAATATGCACATTTGTTGACTTCCGTAAAGCATATGATTCCATTGACAGGCAATCTCTCTTTAATATACTGGCAGAGAACAATTTGGACCCAAAAACGAGCCGACTCATCCAACAGACACTGACTGACACGACCTCCAAAGTCAAATTTGCTGGCGAAATATCTCAGCCTTTCTCCATCAAAACGGGTGTTCGGCAGGGCGATGGACTCTCTCCATTATTATTCAACATTGTTCTTGATAAAGTCATTAAGGAATGGAAGAAAGAATTAGAAAAAAACAACATATGGAAACCCATCAAGCTAGGTAGGCAACAGGATAATATCAACGTCACATGCCTGGCCTTTGCTGATGATCTGGCAATTCTCTCTGAAGATGAGCAAACGGCAATCCACCAGATTGAGATCCTTAAAGAATGTGCGGAAAAAGTTGGACAGCAAATATCGTTCACCAAAACTGAATTCATGACCACAAAACACATTAGATCGCGGAGTTTAGTTACGAAGTATGGCACCATAAAGAAGGTGGATCACTTTAAATACCTAGGTGAAATCATTGAACCCACAGGTACAGAAAGGCTAGCACAAAAAACACGTGAACTGAAAATGCGTAGAGCATATGGAAAAGTTGCAAACATCTACAACAAAAAATGTATGAGCATAAACACCAAAATTCGACACTACACGACTGTCATTAAACCTGAGTCTCTTTATGCCAGTGAGACCTTGAACCTCAACTTTAAAGGGGATCTTGAGAATATTAAGAAAGCTGAGAGAAAAATCATTCGGAAAATTTTTGGCCCAAAACTCACAGATGAAGGATATCGTCTACAATCACACACAGTGACGGAAAAATACTCAAACATTGAAGTTGATTTCCGTAAACGACGGCTGAGATTTTATGGTCATATAATGAGACTGGATGACTCTCGGCTTATAAAGAAGATTCTGATGCACTCACAGAAACTCAAAATTACAACCGTCTGGATCAAGCAAGTGCAATCCGATCTAAGAGATGCAAATATCACACCTTCAGACCTCAAAGACCGTAAAACCTTCAGGCATAAAATTCACACCTGGGAAGTTGCATCAGAGGGTAAGCCGAAGAGACCTAGGGCAAAATGGACGGATGAACGTCGTGTTAGACACCGCGAATTTATGAAGGAGTACTGGAGAAACAAGAGGAATGGCGGCAACAGTTCATGATTGACTTTATGTGATCCTGAATGGGTCTAAACAATCTAAATAAATAAATAATGAAATAGAAAACAGAATGACCATAAAAACCGAAATATATCCTTTTGTTTCAAAAAGAGAAAAACATACACAACTTGTGCCCTAAAACTTATTTTGAAATTAAATTTAATTACGGCTTACTTCAACTAGTTGTACCCACCACATTACTTAAATCTTAAATTGTAAGATTAAACACTAATAGACTCTAATGATAGTCAAACTCTATAACATACTTGTA
This sequence comes from Catonia carolina, assembly GCA_035578175.1. NCBI lineage: Eukaryota > Metazoa > Arthropoda > Insecta > Hemiptera > Achilidae > Catonia > Catonia carolina. The sequence continues at coordinate 25,406,898 of JAQMRL010000010.1, read as the reverse complement.
ATACGTAACTTAGACTACACTATGTAGCTGACAAGAGATGTTTAAAATATCTTTGAGCCATAAAATATTGCAGACTTGAAAGTTCTACATTAGTATTAAACAAATTATTTTATTTCTTAGTTTACCTTTACGATAATGAAAATTTCGATACACTTTTTGTGGTGCGATAAATAAATACGTCATTTGCCATAAGGCAAATTCAAAATCCATCTGTTCAAATTTGAATAATCTTCTCAGATATCTGTAGCGTTTCACTGCCGCAGACATGCAGTCTTTTCTGAAAAAATAAACAAATTAAACTTCAGTAAAAAACAAAAAAAAATAGATAACCATAACAGGTGCTACTATAGTATGTGGCCTACCGCGTTAAGTTTGTACTTTGTTGATGATTAGCACTATCCACCAGCACTTTTCGCATTTTTACAATAAAAGGATAATTTTAAAAGAAAATAGGACAAAATGACAATAAAAAAGGTCACTTGAGTCACGAGTTTGCCCTTGTTTGCAACGAGGGGTAACGGGGGAGCATATACAGTATATCGCGGAACCTTTTGTAGGTTAACTGTATGAGTATAACGGTTTGTTACCGTAAACACAAATCTCAGTTTCTCGAAAACGTGGTCGAACTATTCACAGTGCTGAACGTAATGTAACAAAATGTTGTAAAGTTGAAGCTAAACATAAATGCCTGTACGTGCCTCTTAACAAAAGCCGTAAGCGAGCGGCTAACTACTGTGATGTTTCTCTTTGCACAATTTGAAAAATAAAGAAGGAAATTAGGAAAATCAAGAAGCTATTCTGTAGCAGTTTTGTTGACACCTGGTAAAAAAAGAAAACAGTTAGGTAGATACTAGAGAGACTGATAATGAAAACCCCGGTGACAGCAATAGTAAAGAAGGCGATTAATTTATAATTACAGTTAATCAGACATTTCTAGTCATGTAATTAAGCTATGGGCAATATTACAGGTCATATTTATTTCTTATTAGGTTTATGAAGAAAACATTTTCTCGGAGTAAACCACAGCTTAGAAAATGTATCTAGAAAGTGCACGGTAGTGAAATGTACGAGTAGAGTCTCACTGTTGAGGTTGGCAGCACTGCAAATAAATCATTTCCGTTCCTCACATACGCAAAAGGCAATCTCGTGAATTCAGTATCTATAAACATAGTTTACATGTACGTATTTCAGATATTTCTATGTAAAGTCTGTTTACACACGATACACACTACGAATATCGTTAAGAAAAGCAAGAAACAAATCAGATTCTTCTTTTCTAATAATTTTCCATGACATATGATCGAGTTATATGATATAACTTAGTTAAGACACATAACCTTAATGTAAAATATGTGAATCTTTTTGCCCGAAAAGTGTTAGTGGACAGTGTTACCACATTAACAAATACAAACTTCACTAAACATAAAGCGGCAGTCCGCATACTATAGTATAGCAACCCATAATATTTAGCGATTAAAAAATAATTTACGTTTTGTTTAATCATGATAAATACTGCTAATCAATTTATAAGTAACGTCCTACCTATGTGTTACTGGAGGTGGAAGAAATGGTGAAGTAGCTCTATTAATTGAATCGCTTCCAAAACTTGATTCTCCACTTTGTATTACCATATCTGCATTTTACCTAAAATAATAATTAACATAAATCAGTTATTTTTCATAATACATTAATAAAAGGTTACAATTATATTACCAAGAAGCAATTATTAACCTCAATTAGGAAAAAGATCTAGTCAAACAATTAAACACACTGACATTTTTACTTTCTCTTGCCTATATGAATATATAGGAAAGAAAGTATTGTTTTCATATCGATTTTAAGAAATCGAGTTCTCACCGGATCTACACGTTTCCAGACCACCTAAACCCAAAAAACATGTTTTTAGCGATTGGTTTGTGTGTGTGTGTATACAAAATATCTCAAGAACGAAACATCGTACGAACTTGAAACCTAAGTTACATACCACTACCGGACCCGACACGAACATTTTCATTAAAATTGGTCAACCAGAAGTAGTCACTTTTTTGCGATTTTCTCAAAAAATTGGTCCTAAGATTTTTTTTTAAATCACCTGGTTTACTAAATTTTTTATGCTCTACAACATAGGGTAGGCGCCATGTTAGCTAAAATTCTCGGTGAGGCTGTTTTCACGTAGAAAAATGTTTTTTTTTTTTTTTAGATTACGGCTTTAATATGCAATTTAGCACAAAAATTTATATAATAAAAATTGTAGAAAATTTAAAATCCTACAACTTTAATTTCTAACATTTTTTTGTATAACACGTAGTTTAGCGATAATCAGTAATTTTCTGTTTTTTTCTCACGAAAACATGTGAAAAATCTTTATTTTAAAGATTTCTGCCTTAGTATGCTTTTTACCACAAAAGTATATATAATCAAATTTATAGGAAATTAAAAGATCTACAACTTTAATTTAAAGCATTTTTCTCTACAGAGCCTAGTTTAGCGTGAAAGCTTGATTTTCCGTATTTTTAAGCCAAACTGAGGTCGATTTTCATTTTACGTCTTTCACTCATGATTAAAATAAGGTTATGATTATATAGGTTAGTTTTTTGTTTATTTCTAATGTTTTATTACTAATGTTAGGTTATGTTAATTATTTGCATCGGCAAGAGAAAGTTGTGTTGAGTGTTTCACAGCAGATTTTTTTGTCATCAGTTTCTCCACTGGTTTGATGAAATTATCCAAGCTGTTCTGTCTTGTACAAGTTGTTTCATATCAACATAATTTTCAACACCTAACATGTTTTGTAAATACACACACATAATATTTAATTAATTACAAACATAATTAAACACTTATAAATATAAAATTTTTAATTGATTTTAAACAACAGCAGCTTATCATATATCAAACAGGGGATTCCCGACATACTCTTCTTGCGAGTACAAGCTTTGCTTTATGAGTCATGCCTTTAACTGGGTTTAAAAGCCATCTTAGTTTGAGGTCCCTCAAATCCTGCAGCAGCTTGTTTTAAAGCCTATAGGGCACCACCGGATTATGCCTTATTAAGCTTACATGTTGACATTTCCAGATTCGTGGTTCATGGTTTTATAGCCTGAGCTGGGGTGATGTCTTTACCAGAAAAAGAGAGCTAAAAATAAATTAACCGTAGACTGTAAACACATAAACATGTGTGAACAACAGTTTGTAAAGATTACACTGCTCATTATGGAGCTTCAATACTATCCAGAGCTTTCTGTAATGATTGGAGAACAAGATACTTAACTAAGCAAAGACAATTGGATGTTTTCAAGTTTGTACAATGGACTCCACAAAAATCCATAAATTGGTATTACTATTTTGATAAAGCCAGTACTTATGAACCTTTTCTCACGAACTACTATTACAAAAGCAATAATGCAACACAATTTTGAATTTCAAGTGCATAGTGTTTTTTTGTCACAGATAAACTAAGTAACCAATAAATTTATTCACTGTTAATAAACTATTCACCCTATGTGTTGGTTGTATTCCACTATTTACAAATTAAGTTCACAAGTAGTCAACGTTAATTAATGAACACGAATCTGGTGTAACAATATCAGTACAGTAAAACCCAAAGAATAATACGAAAAATAAAATTTCATTAAAAGTATTGTGCAATTTGGTAAAACATGTAGGTTTATAAATAAAGAAAAATAAACATACCCAATGAAGTTAATAATATAAGCAACAACTTTTTAAATGTCCATCAAAACATAAATATTAGTTAATTCTGTCACAAAATAGATTGTATTAGGTGCACTCCAGCGATAAAATATAAATATTAATGTTGATATTACCACAAGAAACGAAATCCCAGTAGTAAAATCTGTGCAATAACACAAATGAAATCAAATTTATTAGAATTATAACATAAGTTCAATGATACATGGAACGATTTTATTTTGATGAGTACCTATCAAACCACACACATAACCTCAATATGATTGGCGTCACGTCCAACTTTCATAAAAACATATGATCAAATTATATCGACTTCTGCATAAACGTAGCAATATTATTTTATTTTATAGTAACACGTTGTTATTTCATTATAACTTGATGAATTAGCAAAATTACAGAAAAAACTGAAACATCCTTAACTCAACGATAAATAATACAACCTTCTCGTGCGTGTAGAATAAACATTTTGTAAGATAGCACATTTTTATATTACGTTGGTAACTCTGTCACCGATGTCACCAAAGAGAAGTTTTATACCGTGGAAAACTTCTATGTATTTACCCGAATTCTTTTTAGGTTATGTTTGCATCCATACCATGTGGATTATGAGTATGATTTTGAAGTACGCTTAAATTGTTATGAGATTGTTTTTTTATGTTCAAGATGGGAACAGACGGTACTCAACAAGAAACTCACCGACCGGGAAATCTAAAACAACAAAATAAATTGCATAAACATGGTCGTCATCGAAGTAAAGGCAGTATAGATAATCTTAATAAAGGTACATTTTAGATTTTTGCTTAATTTTTCCGAAATATTGTTGTATTGCTATGATCTGAAGAATAGTAGGGTTTGTGAAAACTGTTCTCAGGTTTCTTATTGGTAGCATTTTTAAATTGGGCATACAACTTTACTGTTACAAAAGCAGACTATTAAGGTGCAAAACAATTTGTTTTTGTGTGTCTTGAATTGTACGTTCATTACTTTGTTAATAATTAATAAATAATACGTTTTAAAATGACGTTATTTGGTCTAGTAGGTAACCTGTCTTAATTAACTATAGAAGCTCTGTGAAATTATATTAATATTTGACTTCAATTTATCCACGTCTTTGTTATCACATAGTGACATTTAAATAGTAGCCTTTGAAACACTTTTCTGCTTTCTCATTTGAATGACAGTGGTGTGAAGTTTACTTTTTCGCATAAATTCACTGTATGGTTGCTGATGCACACTTGTACTAAAATAATTAACTACTTCTTCTTTACATGTGAACAATCTCATACAGCTTTTTATATTTTACTTTTGTTTTTGTATGTTTATGATTTGTTTATACATTGACAACCATTATTGTATTAGTACATTTATCAGTAAAATTCTTTTGTGTATTAAAGCCTAATTTCAGGTTACTCATTCTTTATGTCTATAACAATTTAATACACAAAAATTATATATAATTTATCAAGTCATGGATCGTATACTCAGACCGGAAAGATTCGGTGTCCATCCCAATGATGTGAATGCAAGTCAAGAATGGAAACATTGGTACAAGACTTTTGAAAACTTTGTAGTTTCTGCAGAAGTAAGTGAACAAGACAGACTTAGAGTATTAATTAATTTCATCACACCTTCTGTTTACGAATTTGTTAATGATTGTGAAACTTATACGGATGCAATTGATATTCTAAAGAAACTATATTCAAAACCTGTTAATGAAATCTTTGCACGTCATAAACTCAAGATCAGACGACAAGAACCCGGAGAAAATATTGACATGTATGTAGAGTCACTAAAGCGTTTATCGAAAGACTGTAATTTTAAAGCTGTTAGTTCAGAAATTAATAGAGGCGAATACATAAGAGATGCATTGATTGACGGCTTACTAGTATCACAGATTCGTCAAAGGTTATTAGACAATTCCACTTTAACTTTGGATGAGGCTGTTTCTCAAGCTAGGGCGCTGGAACTCGCACAGCATTAGTCTCAACAATACGCAGAAGTGTTTTCCCAACCTACAGTAAACGCAGTGACTTCAGACTCCTGTGATGACAAAACTCTGAAATCCAGTATACAAAAATCCGAATCAAGACCTCCTACACCTGAGAAGAATGTTGTATCCTCAATTAATGAAAAATGTTATTTCTGTGGATTGCGTAAACACAACAGATCGGTTTGTCCCGAAAGGCCATTACCAAAAGGTATGTAGGAGAAGTAAACAGTCATTAAAATCTAATGTTTCAATTCATCAATCGAACTGTATTGCTTCAGTACCTTCCTGTCTAAGTAAAGCTGTTGTTCCAGTCTCCTTAAATGGAATTGAGGCATTTGCCTTGATAGATACAGGAAGCTCTGGGAGTTTTATCAATCAAAGTTCAGCTCACAGATTCAACATTCCTGTGATTCCATGTAAAAGGGGGGAAGACGTTTCTATGGCTTCCACTACTTTACGCTCTTCAATAAAAGGCCATTGTATAGTCGATCTGAAATTGCAGGATTGCATCTACACGAGTGTAACATTGGGCGTTCTCTCAAATTTATGTTCTGACATAATTGTGGGCCATGACATTCTAAAAAGACATTCCAGTCTGCAAGTGCAGTTTGGTGGAAAAGAGGCTCCTCTTAACATTTGTAGTGTAGCCGTAGCAAACGTAGAACCTGTCGAATTGTTTGCTAATCTTTCATCAGATTGTAATCCTATTTCGATGAAATCACAAAGGCAATCTGTTTTTGATGCTAAATTCATTGAAGGTGAGATACAATCATTATTAAAAGATGGCATAATTGAAGAAAGTAAGTCTCCTTGGCGTGCGCAAGTCCTTGTTGTCTCATCCGAGAACCATAAACGACGAATGGTCGTCGATTATTCACAGACTATAAATCGCTTTACAGAGTTAGACGCTTTTCCTCTCCCTAGGATTAATGACATTGTGAACAAAGTAGCTTCTTATAAAATCTATAGTTCTATCGATTTAAGGAGTGCGTACCACCAAATTCCGATTAAAGAATCAGACAAACCATATACCGCCTTTGAGGCATGTGGAAAACTATACCAATTCACACGTGTACCTTTTGGAGTTAGGAACGGTGTTCCCGCATTTCAACGTACTTTAACCAATATAATCACTTCTGAAAACTTAGAAGGTGTCCAAGTTTACTTGGATGACATAACAGTCTGTGGCCGTGACCAGTCTGAGCATGACAAGAACTTAAATAACTTCATGAAAACTGTTGCTAAGTACAACCTTACCTTGAATGAGAATAAATGTCGTTTTTCTACAACTACTATTCATCTCTTAGGATTTGTAATCAGCCATAAATCTGTAAGACTGGATCCGGAACGACTGCAGCCACTTCGCGATCTCCCAATTCCTTGCAATATAAATTCCCTCCGTAGAGCTCTTGGGATGTTCTCTCATTATTCACAATTCATTCCTAAGTTTTCAGAAAAGGTAAGTTGTCTAAACAGAAGCTCATTTCCATTGTCTGACAAAGCTAAACATGTTTTTAACGAGCTTAAACTTAACATTTTAAATGCTGCTGTTTCTTCTATTGACGATAAAGGAATGCTGTCAGTTGAGACTGATGCTTCCGATCATGCTATAGGTGCTGCGTTGTCTATAGAAGGCCGACCTGTTGCTTTCTTCTCAAGAACTCTCACTAATTCAGAACAAAGGCATTCCTCTGTTGAGAAAGAGGCCTATGCAATTTTGGAGGCACTGAGAAAATGGAGGCATTACCTTCTTGGCAGACACTTCCGCTTGATAACTGATCAACGATCGGTAGCTTTTATGTTTAGTGACCGTCACTCTGGAAAAATTAAGAATGATAAAATCCTGAGATGGAGAGTAGAGTTGTCTTGTTATAAATATGAAATAATTTACAGGGCCGGAAAGGAAAACAAAGCAGCAGACACGCTATCTAGAATATGTTCATCAGTACAAGGGAACTTATCAAAACTAATATCATTACATGAAGCACTATGTCACCCAGGAGTATCAAAGATGTATCACTGGACGCGAAGTAAAAATCTCCCTTACTCGCTTGAAGAGATAAGGAAAATTTCTTCTTCTTGCCGAATCTGTTCAGAAGTCAAGCCTCGATTTTATAAACATGAAGGCCAACTTATCAAAGCTACACAACCATTCGAGAGACTCAACATAGATTTTAAAGGTCCACTTCCGTCATCTACTAGAAATCGTTATCTGTTAATTATTGTAGATGAATACTCCCGGTTTCCGTTTGCCTTCCCTACTCAAGACATGACTGCTAGCACTGTTATATTCAAACTTAAAGAACTCTTTTCGATTTTTGGCACACCTGCTTACGTGCATTCAGACAGAGGAACAAGTTTTATGTCTCACGAACTGAAGTTATTTTTATGTAAACTAGGAGTTTCTACAAGTCGTACGACAGCATATAATCCGCAGGGGAATGGTCAAGCTGAAAGATATGTAGGTGTAATTTGGAAGTCTGTTGAGCTAGCTCTAAGAAGTAAGAATCTTCACATCTCTGACTGGGAAAAGGTTTACCAAGAAGCTTTACACTCCATTCGCTCACTCCTATGCACATCGACGAATGCAACACCTCACGAGAGACTGTTTCTTTTCTCTCGTAGATCTAGTAATGGTAATGCCACACCTTCATGGCTGATGAATCCTGGACCTGTCCTTATGAAACGTCCAGTAAGGCTTTCAAAATACGAACCCATTGTTGAGGAGGTACTTCTTCTTGAGGGAAATCCCGAATACTCCCACATAAGGTTCCCAGATGGGAGAGAAACAACAATAAATTCTAGACACCTGGCCCCTGTAGGACAAACGTGTGAAACTACACCAAATGAAACAGAGTTAACGCCTCATGAAGCTGATCATAGTTCATCACAAACAGACCCTCATCCAGAAAGTGAAGGTCCTATTACAAATTCAGGTACTCTCAGAAGAAGTTCAAGAGAGTGGCGCCCACCATCGTTTTTGAATGACTATGTTACCTAGGAGGGGAAGTTGTTGTTTTGGTCATCAGCCAGAAGGCTGGTTTGAACCCTTAGAGGTTTTACTAAGTAAAACAAGGAGTGAGGTGGTTTACCATTGCCTTCCTCACTTAGTGGAAAAGTATGCTTATCAGCATGCCGAGCCCTCTGAAAAGCACATATTTTCCACTCTGCAAATGACACCTTCACTTCATTCACCACAGGGTCTGGCTGCATAATGAAATTCATTACTTTCAGAGGAGATAACTCTGATTAGTGTCTTTTACACCTCTACCTCTTCTGTTCTTAAATGATTCAGTCATTTAATTGGCTGACTATATGATAAGAAACAGAACTATTTATTTTAGCCCTGCAACGAACAGATTGAGTGTAAATAATTTGACACTCCGCCTGTCGGTTATGGGCAGAAGGAGGGGAAGAATGTACTAAAATAATTAACTACTTCTTCTTTACATGTGAACAATCTCATACAGCTGTTTATAATTTACTTTTGTTTTTGTATGTTTATGATTTGTTTATACATTGACAACCATTATTGTATTAGTACATTTATCAGTAGAATTCTTTTGTGTATTAAAGCCTAATTTCAGGTTACTCATTCTTTATGTCTATAACAACACTTAATCAGCTATCAATTATAAGTGTAATCTGCACTTAACAAAAATAAACATAATATTTAGTATTGTTCATTTGAAGTCAAGCAATACTACAATACTTTTTGAATGCGAGGTATATGCTTAAACATCACTGTGAAAGTCATTATGTGGCGTACTTGTAATATCAGAGTTCAAAATAATTTCTGGTATAATGTCAAAAGCATTATTAACTTAAAAATTGGCATGGTATTGGTTAACTTAACCAAGAAAATTGTGCTTGCACTGTGTCCTTAGTTCTTAATTTTTTCTCTTTCATTTCTAATTCTTAAATTTCTTGTAATTTTTAATTCTTATCTAATGGATGTTTTTCTGGAGGGTTGTATGCATTACTATAGATACTGAAGTCACGAGTTTGCCTTTTACGTATGGATGGGCTGTGAGGAAGGAAAGTGAAAATATGGCAATGGTGCCAACCTCAACAGTGCGATACTACTCGTACATTTCACTACCGTGCAGTTTCTACATATATTTCTACAGTTTCTGTGGTTTAATCCAAGAAAATTTTCTTCATAAACCTTATAACAAATAAATTTGACCTGTAATACTGCCAATAGCTTAATTACATGACTAGATGTTTGATTTACTGTAATTACCAGCTACCTTATTCCACTATTATATTATTCCACTATAATATCCTCATTGCTGTGAAACACTAATAACTTATTCATTCTCCCACTACTATAACGACGCACTGCATTTCTTCCAACTACACGGAGCTGGGACTCAAGCAATACATATCGTGTGCGGCATAAGTCGCTACCCGTCGCTAGAAAATTACATGTTCACTCACTGAAGTGGTGGTGGGGGGTAACCTTGAACGCCAGTACGTTTACACATCTGCCTTTTCAGTTCTACTCGTGTATTCGTGTTAGTTGCTACCCCCCACATATTCACTTGTTACGGTTAAAGAAGTCTTTCATTATGAATAGAAAACTGTCTCTTCAACAGAGAGTACAGGGCGTTTCAAAATGTTCTTCGGGGTTACGAAAATTCACTACAAAAAAACTATTCCACTTACCTAAATGAAAGTTGTACGTGCAGATGCAGGGATTCAAACAGTTTTTTTTAACATCTATAAATGTTCAATGTGTGCTCCTTTGGTGACACGGCATACGTCAACACGAAAGTCTAGCTCTTGCCAAACACGCCCTAACATGTCTCTTTCGATAGAGTTGACCGCATTGGTTATGCGATCCTTCAGCTCAGCGATATCGTTCGGCATTGGTGGCTTGAAGACCTTGTCTTTCACATAGCCCCAGAGAAAGAAGTCACATGGCGTGAGGTCTGGTGATCTTGGTGGCCACAGCAAAAGTTGTTGGTCTTCCTCAGACGCGCGTCCTATCCAGCGTCGAGGCAGTGTTGTGTTAAGGTACCGTCGAACCTCGTTATGAAAATGGGCAGGACAACCGTCTTGCTGGAAAATGAAGTCATTTAATAGCTGAGGCATAAGCCATAATTGCAACATGTCCAGGTACGTCATGCCGTTTACTGTCGTTTCTGCAAAAAAAAACGGCCCATACACTGCTTCACGAGAGATCGCGCAAAAAACGTTTACTTTCGGAGAATCCCTAACGTGTTCCACATAAGCGTGTGGGTTTTCACTTCCCCAAACTCGCATGTTATGACGATTTACTTTGCCGCTGATATGAAACGTAGCTTCATCGCTGAAAATTATCTTCTCTAGAAAACCTTCATCCAATGACACCTTTTGCTGTAACTCTAAACAAAAATGGAGCCTACGTGTTTTATCTCCATCAGATAGATGCTGCAGTAATTGAAGATGGTACGGTTTGAATAATAAACGTTTACGGAGAACTCGCCACACTGTTGTTTTCGGAATTCCTAACTCTCTGCCTGCAGACGCAGTGGATTTTGACGGGCTGCGAATAAAACTTGCACGCACACTGTCAACACTGGCATCTGAGGTTGATGGACGACCAGTTGATTTCCGCTTGCACAAGCAACCAGTTTCGCTGAATTGTTTGTACCATGCACGAATTGAATTGTCACTTGGTGGATCCTTATGAAATTTCAACCGAAACGCACGTTGCACAGTAATTACCGACTTTGACGAGTGAAATTCTAAGACACAAAACGACTTCTCGCTTCCCGTGGCAGCCATTTTCTCTACTGTCTACACCTAGCGGGCAGACGGTCAACTAACTGCCCAGTACCCGTGGAAAAAAACTGTTTGAATTGCTCTTTCGTACAGTACTTGTTTCATTTTTGTAAGTGGAATAGTTTTTTTGTAATGAATTTTCGTAACCCCGAAGAACATTTTGAAACGCCCTGTATTTATTATACAGCAGTGGAGCAAATTTAATTGTAATTACGATAAAGTACGTGATCAGGTCTGCATAAAATTTCCTAATGTTTTGCCGCCATGTACGAAAATTATGTATAATTTAAATAAATGCTTTGAAAGCACAGGTTCAGTCAATGATTTACCCGGATCTGGTCACCCTGTATCGGTTACTACTGAAGAAAATTTACACCACGTTGCACAATCATTTGTCAATTCTCCAAATAAATCAGCAAGACGTGCTTCCACAGAGTTAGGCTTTTCGGATAGAAGTGTTAGAAGAATGTCATCAACGTTAAAAATGAAACCACACAGGCCGGCCTTACTGCCAGCTCTACATGTACACAATATATAAAATCTACAATGCATTTTATATGAATGTTCGGGGTAGCGACTTATGCCGCACCCAGTATTACTAATATAATTTTAAAGAAGAAAAAAACAAATAACAACAAGAACACCCCATTGAAAATGTTGTAAAGACAGTTAGTAATTAAAATACGAAAAAAAATCTTTCTTTAATACAATGCTGCTCTCACAAAGGTAACCAATTTTCGCCATTTCACAGTAGGATAACTTCTTCCTCGCTTAAGACCGCTTTATCGAACCATTTCCTTCTAATGTAAATCTAATCCTGACAATCATTGCTTTACATTATTCATTATTATTATTATATCATTTAATTACATTATTTTTAGGTCGAGTCTCAGTTAAGACTAGCGTAAAAAAGCATCGACAAGTTTTAAGGAAAGAAGATAGACGTAATCAACTTACACAGTTGAGACACAAAAAACGAGCTGAGTATATGCAAAAACGAAGAGGTTTCGCTGATGCTCCACATTTGGTTGCTGTAGTTACTCTTAGTCAGAATGTTCAATATGATAAAGTATTTGAACTCCTTGAAAATGCTGATAGTGAAGCCATAATTAGGCACACCTCTGAAAATCATACACATATATGGTAAGTATCTGTAGTGTTAGTAAAAAGTTAGCTTTTAAGTTTTATATAATCTCGGATAAAGATTTAGATTTGGTGTTAAACCAGGTGAGGATGACCGAATTTTTTTAATCTGCGCCAAACTAAAAATAGAACATGAAATGTTTTATGGAAAAACAGGATGTGACTAGTGATATGTTTCCATAGATAAAATCACATAACTGTAGTATTAATCCTTTCCCATACATCTCACCGGTTGCAACCTCTCTTTGGGCCTTTGAAAGAAAACATGGTTTGTTCATGTTGAAAATTTTCACAGAAAAATCACCATGGCGGATGTAGTGGGATTGTTAAACAAAGCGTTTGTTAACCCTGTTCACACTGGTCATCTAATTTTAGATGATGCCGAATGAATTGTGGTTGGGGCGATAAAACGTGCTTCTGTGAGGTCAGTATAAATTGGAGACTGGTAAATATTGCACTTTTTTTGTAGGGAATTCTTTAACACATCTGATAGTGTTTTCAGAAATAGAATATCATAACAGGGAAAGTTTTTATTTGCTCTATAGTGTGTAGATAGCATTGATGGTTTGGGAATTGTTTGTTTCAAATGGAAATCCGTGTAGCTCGTGTGCAAGTCAACGTACATGCATGTTCTTTAGTTTGTGTTAAAGCTATGACGATTCTGTTATGGTGTTTGTGCTTGAAAAGAATAGAAGAGTCCATTTTACTTTTCAGGAGGAGGTTTACCATCACAGAGGCAAAAAATTTGACACTTTGCCGGGTTGCAAATGACGTGTAATGGCTTCCTTTTAACCGCTCCTACAGAATTTTTCAAAACACGTGGTTGTAGGGAAAAGAATTTTCTACATTGCTTTGCTTACAACTGTAACCAAAATATAATAGTGGCTTTGTGACATCACCATAACGAATGTAAAATACCATTCCTTCATGCTTCCCTGTGATGTGAAAATGGACTCATGTTGAACATTTTGTAACTTCGTCAAATATTTATGGAAATTTCAAAAAAACTAATATTTATTCCAGTAAACTCTTGTCTACAAAACATGTTTTTATAAGTTTTTTTGCTAAACTGAAATTTAAGCCTGTTATAGTAAAAAATATAAAGTAAACACAAAAGTTTTCGCGGTTGAAAATTTCGCTCGCCTAAACACAAAGAATTATGAAGCGATTTTCTTATAATTATAATCAAAAGGTGCGTACGTATTATATGAATGAACTGTAATTTTTTCAGAATTTTTCGTCAGTAAGGACTGGAGATAAAACAGTTCTTTTGAAAGCGTGTTTTGATTTTTATAATTCTTCTGTTTAATAAGTAACAGTCCATTTCCAAAGAATTAAAGTTATGACAATGGAAAAAAGTGTTTCAGGATTTCCCCTTTAAACCCAGACAAATTTTCTCCTGAGGAGTTTGCTCCAGCTAAAGAATTTCACGATCTTAATGTGTTCGATGACCTACAGATTTTGGCTTTATGTTAGATAAAACTATACTGTCATCAACTGATCCGGAAGTGGTTGCCTCCTCGGCATCTGAACAGTCAAAGAGTGTTTCGATATTAATAGAAATAACGCCAATTCCTGAATATCGCTTAAAATAAAAAAAACAGCACTCTAAAATACTTACAAGTACACCAATAAAAGTTGTCATAGAAGCAACAAAGGAAAAAACCAATAAAAAACCTGTTGTGAAACACTCACATAACTTTCTCTTGCCAATGCAAATAATGACCAATATAACCTAACATTAGAAATAAACAAAAAACTAACCTCAGAAAAGATAACCTTATTTTAATCAGTGAAAGACGCAAAATTGCGTCTTTCACTCATGACCACACAAAATCTACAGGTCTTATCATTCAAAACTACTTTGTTTCTGAAATGATAAGTATGTCTGAAATCCATCACCTTTGTCTTCTCCGAAGAAATCAGGAGGTTATATTGCTCAGCAGTTAAATTAAATATTTATATACAATGACTTCTGTTTTAAAATAAAAAATAAGGTAATTATATAGAATCAGGGCCCATCATTGTATGATTGTAATGATTTTTTTGAAACCGATACTTTTTTGGGCGCTGAATCCGAATATGAAATTATTTCTCCCCGCAAATCACCATGAAATTAGTTATAAGCCCTTTTCTATCATGTACGGACATAACCTCATTTGTTTATATATGTTTCATTTGCCGTTTTATTTGAATTCATTTACACTTTAAATGAACAGAAAAATGTTGAAATGTTGATTTTACCTATTGATTAAAGATGTGTCATTTGAATATTTGTATATTGACAAAATTGCTAACCGACTAACATCTAACCTTTTAAGATACTGTGACGTCATTACAAGCTGTACGAAAATATTAAAATGTGTACACTAACCGATAACCTTTCATTTAAAACTGTAAATAACAACCAATAACCTTTAGGACTTATTTTTATAAAAAAAGTTAGCCCGTAAAACTGCGTATAGTAACCAATAACCTTATTATGAGTAGGTTATCGGTTGTCATGTGTATTTATATCTGTGTGTAATAAACGATAACCTTCTCACCATTTACTAACTATTCAAGTTTAATACTGCCCGTCCCCAAGCTTTGTGCAGCGGAGAGGTATACATTACATCACTACTACTGTGAGAGATTGCGTTAATAGTAGTAACATTTTACTTGTATTATGTTTGTAATAGTCAAGGGTACTATCCAAACTACATACATTCTGTGTCGCCATCTACAGCGAATAGTCAAAACAACACCCACGTATGTCACGCACTAGGCAGCCTACTGCCCAGTGAAGAGCAATGAGATGATTAGTACAGTGTTATGACGTAACAGCAGTCTGGTACTTTGTCTTTCCCCTTCATCCCGCAGCTGCACAAAGCTTGGGGATGGGCAGTATACAGTGCACAATAACCATGTACATAACCTTTAATTTAAAACTGCATATAGTAACCAATAACCTTATTATGGGTAGTTTATCATTGTTTATGCATTTATAATTAACTGCATATAATAACCAATAACATACTCACCATTTACTAACTAATCAAGATTAGGTAAATTTTCAGTGTACAATAACCTTTAATTTAAACTGCATATGATAACCAATAACCTACTCACCATTTACTAACTAATCAAGGTTAGGTAAATTTTCAGTGTACAATAACCTTTAATTTAAACTGCATATAATAACCAATAACCTACTCACCATTTATTAACTAATCAAGATTAGGTAAATTTTCAGTGTACAATAACCTTTAATTTAAACTCTGTATGATAACCAATAACCTACTCACCATTTACTAAATAATCAAGGTTAGGTAAATTTTCAGTGTTCAATAACCTTTAATTTAAACTGCATATGATAACCAATAACCTACTCACCATTTACTAACTAATCAAGGTTAGGTAAATTTTCAGTGTACAATAACCTTTAATTTAAACTGCATATGATAACCAATAACCTACTCACCATTTACTAAATAATCAAGGTTAATTTTCGGTGTACACCATTATGTGGTAGGAGTGATTATGTCATAGGTTACAATTAGTTTGAAATGTTATAAATCATTAATAAATATATTTTTTAAATGATTAATAAATTAAATTTGTAAATATTGCGACATTATTAATTGGTTGTGAGCATTTATACGATAATGAATGGTAATATAACGGCAAAATTGAAAATTACTAAAAAGTGAGGTTATATCAGCAAATGATAAAAAAAGGCTTATAATTAATTTCATGGTGATTTGCGGGGAAAAATAACTTCATATTCGGATTCAGCGCCCAAAAAAGTATTGATTTCAAAAAAAATCATTACAATCGGTGATGGGCCCTGATTCTATATCAGCGGTTCCCAATTCAGGGTATGCATACCCCTTGGGGGTACGTGACAAACTGGTTAGGGGTACGCCGAAAATAAAGGGCAATGGCGGACGTTTTTTTTCTGAGTAACTTAATGGGGTTATTGTACTAACAAACTTAATGCAAGCTCAGATCTAAGGCTTTATTTGTCTGCATTTGAACCTGATTTCAAACAATTAATTGCAACAAAACAGCCTCAAGGGTCACACTAAAAAAGAGTTCTGAAGACGTTTCCTGGACTAATAATTTAGTTTCAATACATCACAATTTTCATGTTAGATTTTGTATTTAAAAATTTTAAAAGCATTTTGTATACGATGTGAGTTTTTTTCAAAGTTTAAAACTAATCTGTCTTGTCTTAGATTAGAAATACTATAATTATTATAACTCTGTCATTAGTATTTTGATGTAAAATTAATACCATACAAGAAATGTTCAGTTTTCAATAATCTATTTTAAATGCTTGTGTTAACTTTCATTTCTTTAGTTTAAATTTATCTTAATTTGAACACATAATAAAACGTACAAGTGTAAGTTATATTTTGCAGTATTTAAAAACTAACCAACGTAAACTTACAGAAAAATACCATTATGATTATAAAAAATAAATTTACATTATGCAAAATATTTGAAAATAAATAAAAAACACATGAAAATATGCAAATTTATTAGAGATTAGCTAGTGATTGAATAGCCCCTCATTAGTGAAGTATTGTAGTTACAGTGATGTTACATTTTTGGGGGTACAATTTTAGTTAAAGATTCACCAAGGGGTACGAGAGAAAAAAAAGGTTGGGAACCGCTGTTCTATATAATTATTACCCAAAATAATTAAAATGTGCTTAATTTAAAGAAACCCACCAGGGTGGTCTAGAGGTAAAGCCAAAATCAGCTGTTTAACAGCTTACGGATCTGAATACTAGATTGTGGTTACCGGTGTACTTTGATGGTTTGGGTTTAATTAACCATACTCTCTCAGGAATGGTTGGCCTGGGTCTGTACAAGACTACACCTCATTTACACGTCATACACATCATCCTCATCTCATTGGGTCATGGGGTTGCTTATTGTTCTAAATTGAACAGATTGCAACGTACACAAATTAGGAATAAAAAAAAAATTAAAGAACACACTATAAACAAGTACACAACTGAAAATAGTGACGAATAAAAATATAAATTAAAGAGTGTGCAGAAAATGCAAAGATAAAGGGTAAATAAATCATATGGTATTTCATAGAACAGTTGTTGTTGTAAAGTAGATGATTTGTAAATAAACTTTGTAGTGAATGTTAAGACAGATTTTTAATTTGTGTTTTTAGTACGTTTTTCAATTATTAGTTATTAACTGTTTGATTAAGGTGATTTTTTTTATTATTTTCAATATTTTAAAAAAAGTTCTGAAAATTTAAGTTGTTTTTTTCTTTATTTGATCTTATGGCTGATAAAAAATCAAAGAAGGATAAAAAAGGAAGTCCTAAAACAAAATTGGAGGTTATATCAAAAGTAGTCAATTACAGCTTATCAGATAAAAATTTTATTAATTTGGGATGGACAATATTACCTGAAAAAAGTGAAAACGTATATTACCAGACTAGATTTTCCAGTTGTTTTAAACATAGGATTGACACAAAATATTTGTTTTATCCGAAAGGTCTTTTAGCTGCAAAATTTGAGACGAATGGCACTGGAGTTATTTATTACAGAAATGGACACATTGCAGTGGAATTAGTGGATGATAAGTTTCAAGGTCAGCGTATTCTTTTGTATGATATTGTCAAAGAGGGAAGCATTACCAATTTAGATACTTCTCGTTTGCCGAAAGACAAAAGAGAACTCATGGGTTTTCTTGATTATTTAGGAAATTGTATAATATACAATAAAAACGGACATCCTATCATAAATTATGATTATACTGGCGGTATTTATCATAAAGATTTAAAAAATGTTGTGGCTTGGTGTTGGGATGTTTTTAATAAACAAGGGAGAAAAGTTTCAAATGACCTAACGGCGGAAAAAAATACAAACTTCTCTAAAGAGGTAAGAAAGACCTCTGAGAAAACTTTGCACTCCAAAGATTCTCTTACTGCGAAGAATTCAATGGCAGGCGAGGATAAGCAATTTCGAAAATCAAAATTTTCAAGTGTTAGTCGGTATTCAAGACTTCTTAAACATGCAAAAATTGGATGTGACAGTGGTACTAGTGTTCGGTTATTAACCAATTATTTAAATAATGTTAACTGTAGATTTGGTATAGAACCAACATCAGGATGTGCAAAACCGCTGCATTGTTATATCAACGAAACTTTATCATTACTTATTTCGAGCCAAGATAAAGTCGACCTTTGTGTTGTATCTAAAGGATTTGCAATGCGGATTGATGTAGGCATTATCAAAGAACCAAGGCCTAATCTACCTATGATTGCAATGGAATGCTTGCCATTTGACCTGACACAGTGTAGGATTTTTCCTCAAGCAAATCGTGCGAGTACTGAACCAAATCAAGAGAAAGTACAAAACTTAAAACCAAAACCAGTGACTAAGTGACTAATAAAAATAAAATTTATCTGTGGAAATAAAAAAAATAAAAGTTACTTGTCTATCGTCAATTTTTACTTGCCGTACTTATCACATTATTGTTTTTCGTCATTTTTAGATGGCCAAAAATTTTAATATTTAGAAATTTGAATTTTCCTGGAACAATGTTCACCAATTACAGTGGCGTGAGGGCCGCACATGCACAGTAAGTAGATCCCCCACCGCTGCGCCATAGCCTGTCAACTAAAGATACAGGTTGCCTGTAAAGTAGTACTCATTACTTGTGTTGTGTTTGTGCTTGTGTGATTGTCGTTTTGACATATGTGTCGCTGTTGAATGCCGATTAGTTGCGCACGCATAAAATTCAAGGAGAAATCTCTGCAATTTAATTTGAGGTAATAGGCAATCAGTTTTTTTTCTAAATGATGTACCATTCGTTTTGACAGGCCCGAAAGAGAGGAACGTCATACCCTCTTTCTCTTATATGTACTATGCGGTTCGTTTTGTTAAAATTTCATACAACTGATTTTAGGCCTAAGCTGGTGTAATTGATTTCAAAAATTGACGTTGGTTTGTATAAAATTCACAACTGTAAAAAATGATTCAGCTTCTTGGAATACTAATAGGAAGGAGACACCAGGCTTGACGATCTATTTTTGTCGTCCCTTCAAAGAGTGATTTTTCAAGCTTGTTTATTATATCTGTTTCCACCCAACATATTACCCAATATTTATATCAAATTACAGATGAAATTTTATAACAAAATAATAAAACGCATATTATGTCGTACCAGAAAAAAGTTATATTACATGATACGTAAAAAATGTGATGAGATTTAAACATCTAACTTTGTACGAGTGTATCTTATCAGAGTATAATAATATCATTTACAGCGTAATAAAATAAGATTCATTAGGAAGCGAAAGTAATTTTTTCAGAATTTTTTGATGAAAAATTAGCTTGTTAGAGTGTAATGAATGAAACTGACCAACAGAGTGCCCTACTGATCGTGTAGTGTCACAATTCCGCTTGTACACTGTGCACTGATTGAAATGAGTTGAGGGGAACGGCATACGCAACACATTCTCTTTCTGTCTCGCTACCCTCCCTACATGCCACCGTAATTGGCAAACATTATAAAGTTTTCTAAAGAGCTTTATTATTAAGATGATTATGATTTTGTAGTGTGGTAGTTCCTTTCTACTGTTTTTTATTATACCCAGTTGACACCCAAAGGTAGGATAGGACACATTAAGAACGTATGAGTAAATACTGATTCCAGTAAAACCTCAATTATCCGGACTAATTAAGCCTCTAAGTCATCCAGATAAAAATAACCTTAGTATGAGCTAAGGTACATATAAGTATGTAAACACTCTGTATAGAAAAACGAATGTGTACAACGTATTTTTTGAATTTAAAAAATCTGGTGTGAAACACTCACAAAACTTTCTCTTGCCAATGCAAATAATTAACAATATAATCAAATAGTAAAAATAAACAAAAAACTAACCTCAATAAACATAACCTTATTTTAATCATTAGTGATAGACAAAAAATGAAAATCAACCTGTTTGTCTTAAAAATACGGAAAATCATTCTTTCACGCTAAACTAAGCTCTGTAGAGAAAAATGCTCTAAATAAAAATTGTAGATCTTTTAATTTTCTGTAAATTTGATTATATACACTTGTCGTAGAATGCATACTAAGGCTGAAATCTTTAAAATCGATTTTTTTTTACATATTTTCATGCAAAAAGCATAAAATTGTTAATTACCAATAAAATAAGCGTGATACAAAAAAATGTTTTAATTAGAAGTTGCAGGATTTTAAATTCTCTACAACTCTTTTTGTATAACATAAATTTTTGTGCTAAAATGCATATTAAAGCCGCAATTTTTAAAGAAAAAACAATTTTTTTACTAGAAGACAGCCTTCCCAAGAATTTCAGCAGACATGGCACGTACCCTTTCTTGTAAAGCTTAAAAAATTTAGTAAATAAGGCAATTTTTAAAAAAATCGTAAGAGCTGTTTTTGAGAAAATCACAAAAAAGTGAAAAATTACACAAATGAATTACTTATTCTGGTTGACCCAGATTCCAATTTCAAAAGATTAATTATGTATTGAACAGAACACGGCAAAGCAAACAACCAACTAATATGTATTAATGAACGTGCAAAAAATATCTACAATTAATTAATGGGGAGTGGGAGTCATCAGTAATAATAGTAAAGATGCGTTTATACGAGACAACTTTAAGGTTACAGATGATGTGATGTGAAATAACAGAATAGGTCCTAGTTTTTTATTACCTATTAGTTATTAATGTTATATATTTTGAAAAAATCTAGCGTAGTTTAGTGTCATTCATCATTTAAATTGATAAATCATGTTTCTTTTTTAAAGATTGCAGCCTTAATTGTGTTTTAGGTCAAAAGTGTATAATAATGCTATAGAATATTAAGAAACTTACAAATTTTATTTCAAGAATTATTTTGTACATTGCTTAGTTTACGTTAGTGATTTTCTTTACTTTGCTCACCAAAATCCTGAGACCAACAGTGGTTGATTTTTTTTATTTAGCATCATTAGTGAATGATTCAAATTATATTAAGTTTTACATTATTTTCAATGGCAAGAGAAAGTTTTGTGAATGGTTCACACCAGATTTTTTTTTTCTTATTTCAGTGTACCTCGGTTTCGGCAGCGGTTCACTTTTGTAAGAGTTGACAGAGATGAATTATTTAATGTTTTGGATATTCTGAAAACAGCTGATACTGTGTTATTCGTGGTGTCTGTTTTGGGAATTGATGATTGGGGCGATATCTTATTAACAGCTGCCATGGCACAGGGATTACCAACGTGTGCTGTTGCTTTAGTAGGACTTGAACTTGTCTTACCAAAAGTAAGTTAATTATACATTACACACATTTTACATTTCTAGTTCGCATGGTTTCTCAATTTGATGAATAATTACTGGTAACGCGCTATAAGTTGACGATTGCACCTATCATGTGGAGGACAGTATACTATCTATCCTACTTACATCGGCCAACCCGAAAGCATAAGACATGTATCAAGTGTGTAACTCAAAATGTAACCTCCACAAACGGGCCTCGTATGGTGGAATGGGCTTGTGTGGGCATCATTCTGCCAATGGTCACGTACGAAGATGTTGTATGGTGGCCAACAACAGATCTAGGACGGCGCAGGATCGGCTGAGGAGCTATAGAGACTGGCCTGCCTAGGGATATGTGGTGCAATGTGCACTGGTCCAACGGCCGCTATGGAGGCGATGTTTGATTTGCCTCCTATTCATGTGCAAGTGAAGGGAGAGGCGATAGGAACTGCCTTGAGGCTGGAGGACGGGATCGGGGTCCCATCAGTGGAGATGGGCCACACTGAGATCTTCAAGGTGATTGAAGGGATGGGTGTGGTAGGTGGTCCTTGGGACCGTATGAACAGAGCATACAACTTCTCCGACACACTGAGGATGGAAAGAAATTTTTTTTTTTTTTTTTTTTTTGATCGTCAGGAGTGGGCGGAGGGACGGCCGGTGATGCCGGAAGGGGCTACCTTTGGTATATTGACGGCCCTGTGATGAGCGGAAGAGTGGGATTGGGGGCCTGGGGGGCCGGGGGAATGAGTTCCCTGGCCCTTGGGTGTAGCATGACTATCTTCCAAGATGAAATATGGGCCATTAAGGTCTGTGCGGAGAGGTGTATTGTAAGGCGCCTCAGTGGGTCGCACATTTATATTTTTGCAGTTGCATAGTGGTTGGCTGCAAAAGTATAGCACTGTTGGGTGGGGATGTGTTTACACCTGCTCAGGTAAGTGCACTAGATCCTAGGCAGACCCTGCGCTTTATCGAAAGTGCGGGCCTTGCATAAATTAGGAATAGGGGCAATCACAAAAGATCTTTTTGGTCGCGGTGAGGAGGGGCTGAAGAAGCCTGAACGCCCTTGTTGTAAATGAATGTAAATGAACCTCCACAAACACTTATGTAACAAAATTCAGTTCATGACCCGTCACACTAAATAAGTAAGGAGTAATGTAATTATTTAAAGAAATTGAATTGTTTAAAATTCAGTTGCAATTTAATATAACTTTACTGAAAATAATAAAATATGAAAACCCTAAAAATACAATAACATTTTGAAATTACTGTAAAACTAGTATTACTCACGATAATAAGTTCGCATCAACGGAACTCATGAACTAAATAGTCTATTGCTATAAAAGTCAGAGTGCAGTAATTCAGTTTACTGCTGATGACCAAAAAGGATACTAAATATAGCTTAGGCCTAGTATTATGGCTTATTTAGAATGAATGTTTATTATTTAGGATAATTATTAAGAATCAATAAAAATAATACAATAGTATGTTTATAAAACAACATAGTTGTAAACATAATAAATCAATGTAAGAGTAAAACTACAACATGATGTCATGGTTAGAGCTGTCGCTATGATGTATTTAGAAAAGCACGTATAGTAACACTTCCATCCCCCGCATAGTCCAGTCTTACTCCCGCTGACAATCATCAACTTATATTGCGTTACTAGTACTTAAGAGTGGGAAGCTGTTAGTCTGAATATCAGCCCCTGAAACCTATGGTGGCTACAGCAGAAACATAATCTTCTTCGCTTACAGAGTTGATGTTGTGTCTTCATCAGAGTCTGGGAGCTATATTATATTATTATTACTTGTAGTTAAGCCGATTATTTTCGCCTTTATATTGAACAGAATGAATATTGCTCAGTCTGAGAGAACTTTTTCGCTGATTAGTCAAAAATCTCATCAGGTGTTTTAATGGCTGCTTTGCTTTTCTGGTAACAGAATACCATTCTCCTGCATTTAATAAGTGCAATACATTAGTTATTAAAACATAGTACATAATTTTATTTTACACATACTAGAATCAAAGATTACAAAATAAAACTGTAATTTTTAAATTATTATTTTAGAAAAAACAAGAATCTAAGTCTCAAATCCAAAAAGCAATTAATCATTGGCTTCCAGAAGAAAAAATAAATGTCTTGGAAAAAGACAGCGACGGTCTGAATCTTTTGAGGAGAATCGGCAATCAAAAACAAAGGACTGTCATGCATCGTGATAGACACCCACATTTGTTAGCTGAAAGTGTGTCATTTGTAAATAATGATCAGGTAAATATTGTCTTTTATTTTAGTAATATAGTCTAGAAGTTATTTATGAATTAATAAAAGATTGTTGAAAGTTTCTACATGAAACTTACACTACCAGGTAGAATTATTTAAATTTATGTATTGGGTAATGATACCTACATACTTCGGTTGTTTGTTGGTAATGATTCGAGATAATGTAAAGATGAAATAATGCCCGACCGGGAATTGAACCTGGGACACTCGTTAATTTTGTGTAAATGATATAGATTTATAGATATACAGGGTGATTATAACACTTTCGACAGCTTCTCTTAAACATCAAACTGTTGTATTTGAATATAGTAAATGATATAGGTTTGTAGGGAATTTTTAAATTTTATGTTGGTACAACTGTTGCTAGCATTTTGTTGTTGGCTGCTGTTACAATGACTATTCTAGCAAAACGGCCGCTTCTCAAGTGGAGAAAACTTATTGTGTTCTTGACTTAGCCAAAACAAACTCGGTTACAATTGTGCAACGTCATTTCAGAACAAGATATGGTAAACCATCACCAACAAGGCAATCAATCTATGACTGGTATAAACATTTTGAAAACAGTGGATGTCTATGTAAAAGGAAGAGTACTGGAAGACCTTCTGTTACAGAAGAACAAATTTATAGTGTTCGTGATGTTTATGTACCAAGTCCAGGAAAATCAACTAGATCAGCAAGTTTAGAATTGCAAATTCCTCAACCGACTGTGTGGAAAATTCTGCGGAAACGTTTGAAAATGACAACTTATAAATTGCAGTTAGTACAAAGTTTAAATACCAGTGATTAAGTCGTACATAAAAATTTTTGTCTGGAGATGTAACATTGTGTTAAAAATAATGACGCATTCTTTAATCGCCTAATTTTCAGTGATGAATGTAATTTTCACATTAGTGGAAAAGTTAATAGGCATAATGTTAGAATATGGGGCACAGAAAACCCAAAAATAACTTTTACAGCATATACGCGATTCCCCTAAAGGAAACGTCTTTTGCGCATTATCTCGTGAAAAGGTTTACGGGGCGTTCTTCTTTCATGAAGTGTCAGTAACCGGAGTAATTTATCTGGACATGTTAAACAAATGGTTAATGCCTCAATTCCAGGAAGATAGTGATAACTTCATTTTTGTACAAGATGGAGCTTCGCTTCACTGGCACTTACAGGTCAGAAATTATCTTGAACGTCTTCCTAGACGATGGATCGGCCGTGCAAGTAAGGAAAACATTGTGTTTACGCCGTGGCCACCTCGTAGTCCAGACTTAACGCCCTGCGACTTTTTCTTATGGGATTATGTAAAATATAAAGTTTTTGTACCACCACTTCCTGTAGATATCGATGATCTAAAACAACGTATCGCAAATGCTCTTGCCACAGTTGACCGTCATATGCTTAATCGTGTGTGGGAAGAATTCAACTACCGTGTTGATATCTGTCGTGTTACAAATGGTGCACTCATTGAACATTTGTAAATATTTTCAATAAAAACTTAATGAATTCTTCTTATAATCATGTAAGTAATTACCTTAATTTTTCAAAAATAAATTTTCTATAAGCTATCGAAACTGTCTATTTCATTTATAATCACTCTGTATTAATAAATCATGTCTTGTGTATTGAATGCTTGGGTTACTGAATGCAACAATTACAATGCCAGTAAAATTTGATTTTCAAAATTGCAAAACAAAGATTTATATTATTTTGTAAGAATAATTAAAAGGGAAATTTTTCGTATGAAAAGGCACTTTTTATTCAGTAAAGGTACCACCATTCAGAGACTTACTGTCATGCTTTTTCGAATGGACTGTACTTATGGAAACATTCTTATGTCTGCTGAAACAATAGTTCTTTGTTTGGAACAGGGTTGCTTGATGTACGATAGAACTTATAAATTACAATATAAATAAAGTTATCGCTTACCTTTTCTTAGGTTGCCCTTTAGTTTAAAAAACTTACGCACATTTCGGTGGTAGGTACTGCCTTTCTCAGAGTAATATTAAATTTAAATATAAATTCAAAATGGTATTACCACTCAGTCATATCAAATAAAACTGGCTTAAATTTATCAATCCTTATTTGTTTGTATTTATTTCAATAGATGGCAGCAGCATCTAATTAAATTATCATCTTTAAATTATATTTGTTCATTAATTATTTTATCACCTTTCAAATTTATATTAACTATATTTGAAATATTTAATTTTTTTGTATTTTATAATTTATTATCATATTTTATGTAGATTTTTTTTTAATATTTATAAATTTCCTTCGATTTTTTTTTCTTCAAAAGTTTCCTGTGTCTTTAATATGTTTTGCGTAATTAGATTCCAATTTACTGTATTTGAACCCGCATTCACATTCTTTATATCTTGTGTAAAAATTACAGGTATTCAATCCAATACAAAACTTATTGCATCATCATTTTCTTATTTCATTTTATGTATTGCTCCGTTTTCAAATTTGTTGTTAGTATAAACCTTATTATTGTACATGAACATCTATGATAATTTTGCTAAAAGATCCAAATGAATGGTGTGTGGCTGTGCTGATCAAGATAGTTTTTGAGTGAAAGGAAGTGTGAATAGAATAATAACTTGCTTTCTTTTACTTTTTACTGGCTCTGGCCAATCCACTTGCACTACTAATACCATGGATTACTTTGCCTCTGTAAGGAATGCGGCAAACACAATTTTTTTTAGTAAAATATAATTAATTAAGGAATTCTTGTGCACTATAAATTATCCCTTTATCAAGTAATTTTTCAGGTTTCTTAAATTATTGCAAATTAGCTCAGCTTTTTAAAAATTGTGGTAATTTTTTTATGTATTTTCTCCTTTCATAAGTAGGTTTTTATTCAGACAATTTAGTATTATTATTAGTCATGTAGTAATCGTGTCTGTTTCTTGAGTTATGATAGTGGAAATTAAAATTCTGCATCAATTTGTTTTGCGTAACATATAATTATTATTGATTGAAAAATGTTAAGTGGAAATGTAAGCAACTTAAGCTCCTTAAGTAATGATTTGCTTGAGGTAAGGTGTTTAACTTCCATCATACACCTAATACAACTTTCTTGTTGTTGTTTAGGTCATCAGACGAGAGGCTGGTTTGAACCTCTAGAGGCTAAGTAAAACGAGGAGTGAAATGGTTTACCAATACTTTCCTCACTGAGTGTAAAAGTGTGCTTATCAGTATGCCAGGCCCACTGAAAAGCATCTACTTTCCACCTTGCAAATGACACCTTCACTTCATTCACCACAGGGTCTGGCTGTGTAATGAAATTCATTACTCTCACTGGAGATAACTCTGACTAGTGTATTTTACACCTCTACCTCTTTTGTTCTTAAATGTTTCAGTCGTATAATTGGCTGACTATTTGAAAAGAAACTGAACTAATTTTTGTACCCCTGGAACTAGCAGATCATGTGCAAATAATTTAACACCACTTCCCTGTTATGGGCTTTCTTATGAATTTTAAAATACCCATCCATATTACCTATACTGAAATAGCATAACAGAGTTGAGACAGAATTAGACCGTGATCAAGCTGTCATTAGTAATTTTTTTATGATGATCACAGATGCAATGGGGAGATGCCATCAAGAGATTTAACAGCACTCAGCTTGCTAGAAACAAGTATTTTTAGGTTTTAAATTTATCTGTTTAACGTTCTTTATGATATTTTAATTTCAGAGTGGAAAAGGAGTTTTAAAAGTGACTGGATATCTTCGAGGTCAGCCGTTATCTGTAAATTCTTTGGTTCATATACCCGGTTGGGGCAATTTTCAAATGAAACAAATTGATGCACCTTTTGAAATAAATCCTTTGACATCAAAAGGACGAGGTGATACTGATATAACTGATGAACAAGAAATCAAAATTCTTGAAGTTGTAGATCCTTCTAAACAGGTAAAAATCCAGTGTGAAACACTTGACATGATTTTCTCTTGCCAATATAAACAATGAACAATATAACCAATGTTTAATCATAAGTGAATTATGCAAAATGAAAATCAACCTTTGTATGTCTTAAAATTATAGAATACCCACTAATTAACGCTAAACTAAACTATAAAAAATACATGAATTAAAAGTTGTGGGTTTTTAATTTTCCTTTAACTTTTATAATACACTTTTGTCATATAATGACAATTTAATGACAGTATGACTTTTGCATGACAGTGTAATGACTGTATGACTTCTGTCATACTGAGACCACAATCTTAAAAATCTAATTTTTTACCCATTTTAATGAGAAAAATACAGAAAATCACTAATTGATGCTAAACTAAGCATTGTAGAAAAAATAATAAAAAAATAGATGTAAATTTTTGATTTCCTACAACTTAATTATATATGCTTTTGTCCTACAATGCATATTAAGGCCACAATCTTGAAAAACCCATTTTTTACCATGAGGAACAGCCTCCCCCCCAAGAATTTCAGCAGACATCCCAATAACCCTATTTTGTAGAGCATACCAAGGTCAGTAAATGAGACAATTTTTTTTTTAATGGAAGGAGCCGTTTTTGAGAAATAATAAAAAATAAACTATTAATTCCAGTTGACTAATTTTGATGAAAATTTTTGTGTTGGATCCCCTAGTGGTACCTACTTTTATACATTACAACTTTGTACCGTATTTTGTTCTTGAGATATTTTGTTCACATACACACACATACAGTAACCAATCGGTAAAAACATGTTTTTTTGGATTCGTATAATTTTTTTTTTTTTGGTTTAACATCCAACTGTTCTGCAATTACTGCTAATGCAGACAGTGAAGGATAAAATGATTTTTTTTTTGTAACGTATGAAAATATGCGGTGCCTGAATGGAATTTGAACTCAAGACCACATGATGAAAGGCGAGCACGTTACCAACTACGCCAATGCGAATTCATATAAAATTATAATTGAAATAATAAAATTAGTTTTCTACAAAGTGAGTGAAGTCTTCAATCAATCACTTTGTCTTCAACAGATTTTCATAGATTTAGTTTCAGTTTTTTTTTAATGTGTGTACTCTCACAATGGTAGATCCACCAATACATGTTCATAAAAATTTTGTAATTTATACAGGATAAAACCTAGTGGTATGGTATACTAGGTGTATCAGCTCAGTAAAAAATGTTCCATATTTTTACTTTAGAATTGATCGTAGAATCCAGGATGCATTTTAAAAATTTATCCACAATTGTAAACTTTGATTTAATTAATTCACATATAGTTATTTAACACAATTATTTGACAAGAACTAAAAACTAACCTTTACAAACGACAACAATGAACATGAGTTTATGAAAACAAGTTATTAAACATTGAAAATAATACAGTTCACGCAATTAATTAACAATAAAATAAAATAGACAATATCCCTTACCAAATTAAACATTAAATAACAATGTCTGCTGACAAAATAACAAACTTCACCGTAACGAAGATTCCCGTACAATTTAGACCACTAACACGTCAGCCATTCCAACCGCGGCCGCGTCCCAACAATGGAAAACTTCGTTTTTATCTTTAACCAGTCAGCTGTTTATGAGAAGCTGATTTTATTTGACCAGCTGATTTTATTTTCGCCACTTCATTATAACAATAGTTTTCTTGACCAGAGTTGGGTCGTTTATAAAGAAAAAAATTTTATTGTAGGAATCATTGGATAGTGAAAACGTTCCGGATCCTATGG
The DNA here is from genome assembly GCA_035578175.1 of Catonia carolina. Taxonomy (NCBI): domain Eukaryota; kingdom Metazoa; phylum Arthropoda; class Insecta; order Hemiptera; family Achilidae; genus Catonia; species Catonia carolina. The sequence goes on along the minus strand of JAQMRL010000010.1, from coordinate 25,377,019 downwards.
ACGCTGAACAGACTTGGCCTACTGAAGAAGAATTAGCTGAAGCTGACAATGAAAGGAAAGTAAAAAAGGTTAAAAAAGTTCCTCAAGGCTTTTCAGAATATCAGGCTGCTTGGATACCAGACTCAGATGCAGGTAATAGATGCAAAAAATATAAGATTTTTAAAGATAATTTTATTCATTACATTTTTAGTTTTTTTTCTTTGTTCGTATCTTGGATTGTGTTATCCATAAATCCTGGTCCATCATCCGAGGCATCATGAGGTTTGCCAGTAGTTAAGAAAATCCTCTGGCCGCATTATGAGCGCTGCACAGATTAAGCTCTTTAGTTCGATTGCCACTTCACTGCATATAAGCCTGCAGGACAGTTCCTTCAAGATGCCACTCTAGGCTCTTCCACCCCCTCTGTCGTTAGAAATATCTTCCATGCCTGCTTTTGGAGCTGTTGACTATCTTCACTGGTGTTTGTCCACCCTGAGTATTTTATTTTCTCAGCATCCTCCAACAAAGGTAGCGAGTATCCTGATAGGGACACTTGTCATCTTATATGTCATAGGACATAAGTCTTACAGATCTTATAGCCACCATATAGAACTTTTGCCACCTTATCATAGGTCTGCTATCGGGGGCGACCCCCGATAGCAGATACAGCAACAGACATGAGCTGTCATTTCTTTGACATACGAGGGGTACCCAAAAGAAACCGGAATTATTTTTCAAAAGCTATTTATTTTCAATTTTTTTACAACATAACCTTACCCCCTTCAAAATACTCTCCGTTACAACTAATACATTTATCCTGCCGGTGCTTCCACTGTTCAAAACATTTTTTGTAGTCATCTTTAGAAATGGCTGACAGCTCCTCCCTCATTTTTTTCTTGACCGCTTCAATGTTGTCAAATTGATATCCTTTAATGTCGCTTTTCATGCGTGGAAATAAAAAAAAGTCGCACGAAACCAGGTCAGGCGAGTAAGGTGCGTGGCACAGCGGAACCATGCCATTTTTAGTCAAAAAATCTTTCACCGAGATGGCTATGTGTGCAGGTGCATTGTCATGGTGGAAGAACTGGTCTCCTGTCTGCCAATAAAACGGATCTTTTTTTGATGAACACTGTTGCACAATTTTTTTAAAACTTCCAAATTGTCAGTCGACGGTCGGAGAGCACTTGCTCTCAAATTTTTTTTAACATTTTTGTCGATTCAGGCAGTTGATAGACGTCCAGAACGAGGTTTGTCATCAATCGACATGTCACCATTTTTAAACCGAGAAAACCGCTCGTATACTTAAGATTTTCCCATAGTGTCATCTTTGTAAGCTGTTTTCAACATTAAAACAGTTTCAGCAGCACTTTTATAGAGTAGAAAACAAAATTTCTCAGCTACACGTCCACTTAAACTTGCCATCATAAAAACGAAATAAGAACAAAACAGAGCTAGCAAAAACAATCACTGCAGATGAAAATTGAACTTGCAATGAGTTGGGCTATACACATCTGTGCAGCAGAAATGCGTATTACACAAGCACCATCTACGGCAATGCTATTCCGGTTACTTTTGGGTACCCCACCAATGTTTGAGTGTAATAAAGAAAATCATTAGAGGAACACCGAGATAAGGAAAGAACTCAACATCTCTATAAACGACAGGGTATCTCAGAATAGAATGCAGTGGTTAGAGCATGTGAACAGAATGAGGGAATTTAAGATACCTAAGCAAACACTAGGCTAGAAACCGGAGGGAAAGAGAGAACGAGGACGCCCAAGAAAGAGATGGGCAGATTTGAGAAGTTCGGAACAGGCAAAGAAGCCTAATCCTTGAAAGGCAAAAGAAGAAGACATTATTAATCTTAAAATAAATCAATTTGAAGAGTTTTTATTAAGGGGGGAGTCTACCCAAGATTTACAAGAAAAAAAAATTTTTTCTTCCAAATTTTTTTCTCTATTTGGTAGTTTAAACTTTTCTGAATAAGCTGGTGTATTTATTTTATCTGTAGCTTCATTTTTACTATTAAAAATAAATAAAAACAAAAGGGTTGTCATGGTGACATTTCTCATTTTTGCCCAAGAAAAATATAAAAGTTTAAACTTCAATATCTCACTTGTAAAAAAAAGATAATTACACAATTCTTTTTTTAAAATAATCCGCGTTCTCTGTGTTATTAATTCTGTTAGTTTCGAAGAGATAGTGCAACTAATAAATAAATAGAAAGAAAATGAAGGTTTTACATATGGGGCTGGAGAATTCTAAGACTAAGTAAAGTTGTAACCAGTGAAATCTTTGTTTTCTTTTATTCCCGCAAAAATCATTTTTTCAACTTTTTATAATTTTGGTTGAATGTAACTTGGGAACCGTGACAGGTAGAATGCTATTTTTTTTTGTGACCATATATCCTTATTCTATAATCTGTAGGAGTGATTTAAAAATACCTTTACATTAAATACTTTTATACATGTAAAAAGGGTTGCAGAGGAGGTAATTATTTAAAAAAAAAAAAATTAATAAAAAATGTATTTACAAAGATAATTTAAAACCAACCCTACAGATCGTAGAACATACATTTATCTGTAATTTGACAAAATTTTATCTTTGTATGTTGAAAAGTAACCAAATTACATTCTACCAAAAACATGCCAAAAAATTGAACCTCCCCAAATTTTGGGGCTAGGTTCACAGTTTTTTGAAGTTTTATTATTGATGTACGTACAGACAATCTTAAGAAGTAAATCTACCAAATTTCAGCATTATATCATTAAAAATAAAAAAGTTTGTTTTATTGGTAGACTCCCCCCTTAAGATAACTAAAGCAGATTTTTAAACAGTATTTTTTGATTTTATTGAAAGAATAACAGTAAGAAAATTCCATAATTTCAGAAAATCTGGCTACTTGGATACCAGATAAGATGCAAAAAATTTAAAATTAAAGATTTTAAAATTAAAATTATTCATTTTATATTTCATTTAGGTATAAATTAATTTACATGAGGTGTCCTTGAATTCAAAACACTATGCTTCATCGTGAAGTTTAACATAATATTATTATATCACGTCAAAATAGCTGTAATGAATAACGTCTGAATTGAATAAATTAATTTCATTATTTCCCAATCTAATGATTGGTATAAAAGTATTTACTGCTTAGAATATTTATTATAATTAAATGTGTTTATATTTTTACTAACTGTTAATTTTTCCTGTGTAGAAGTTACGGATGATTCAGGTGATGAGGATGTCGACAAAATGGACATGGAACCAGCTGAATCAGATAATGCTTCTGATAATGAAGATGCTCAAAGTGAAGCCATGGAATCTGTTGCACCTTCAGAAGCACCAATTGGTGATGAAAAATATGATAAACAGATTAATTTTGCCGAAGAAGAGGATACACTTAAGAAAATTAAAGGTAGCTAGATTAAAATACCAGGGCTAATTTATTTTTCCGTGTTTTTAATAAAACTGGCTGGCCAGTGTGAATGAATTTTCATATTGAATCCTGAGTGACTTAATTATTCTTCAAACAAATTTTTGCTGCAATAAATTTATAATTATTGGCATATTTCATCTGATTTATCCTGAATTGTTCACAAAACATGATCAAGGTCGTTTATACTCTGTGTTCTATCCATTGGATGTTGAATAAAATTGAATTTAAAATGTTATTGTACATCATATTTGCAGTTGTTTTGTACCAGTAGATGCAAAGAACTACAAGCTTTTGTAATTTGTTCACGAATCGTGTTAAAATAATGTGTACTGTTGTTAAAACAATAATCAACCCAGCCAGTCTTTAGTAACAAAGTTAGTTTGTCAGTTACTTCTATTTTTTTTTTTTAATTTTTGAGACCCCATAGGATACTTTAGCTCAAATTCAGGTTTGTTCCAGGGTTGGGTTTCTTTAAGAAGCACGCCCTCTTGAGACCGCCTTCCTTTAGTTTGGCCCACGCTTTCTTAAGGCGCTCCGGTCTTTATCGGTAAACACCCTATTGTATACTCTCCTGGGTTTTGGTGCAAATGTTATCATGTTAGCCTTGACCAGTTGGTTGTACTCTGTTGATTTCATTAGTAGGTCCTGTTTAGTGATTTTAAGTTCCTCCATATCTTGCTGTACATTTTTCAGCCACTTAGGTCTCGACACCTTATCCCAAAAATGGTTGATCAACCGGTTCACAAGTCTGGAGTTTTCTGTTCTGAGTAGGTGTCCTAGGAATGATATTCTTTTCTTTCTGAAGTTGTTTGTTAGTGTGGTGATTAGCTTGTAGATTTCTTTGTTTGGGATTAACCGCCACTGTCCTTCCACCATATGCTTTTTGTTTATGCACTTCCTCAGTATTCTTCTTTCTATTTTCTCAATTCTGTCGGTGTCTCCCACGCGATACGGCCCGAATAAAGTTTCGCTGGCATAGTAAATTTCAGGGAGAACCACTGTTTGGTAGTGTCATAGTTTGGTTTTTGTTGACAGACACTTCTTGTTGTAGATGTTTTGAGTGGTGATAAGGGATTTTTTGAGTTTAGTAATCTTTTCTTGCCATATGTGCCTTTCGCTGAGACAGTTGGTTATGGTTTCTCCTAGATATTTAAATTTTTCTACAAGTTCTATTTGGTTTTTGTTAATATTTACGCAATTTATGCAGACTGGATCTCTGACCATAATTTTCATCTTTTCATAGGATATTTTTAGTCTGATCCTTTCCGAAAGTTGTTCGAGGGATTCTAATTGCGTTCTGGTTTCTTATATGTAATTTTACTTCTATTTTATATAATGAATTTATATAATAATTTCACTAACCTTTTTGAACTGTGTCACCTTTATTTTTATTCTCACTTACACATGTTTCGGTGGATCCACCATCATCGGAGTAAATAAAAAAATTGGAACTAAAAAAATTTTTATCTCGCTTATTTAAAATTTACAGAAGATGATACATCTTCAGTCATTTGTATAAAACTGATTTAAAATTAAGTTTTATAATTATGGTTGGTTATTTTAGAGGCAAGAGCTGATCAGCTGTTCCCTGATGAAATTGATACGCCGTTTGACGTACCAGCAAGAGAACGGTTTCAAAAGTATCGAGGATTGCAATCATTTCGTACTTCTCCTTGGGATCCAAAAGAAGATCTTCCTGCAGATTATGCAAGAATATTTCAGTTTCAGAATTTCAATCGCACTAAGAAACGAGTTATTGAAGCTCAAGAAGAAGCTGATGGTGCTCAAGTAAGTAGTGAGTTTTGCTATTAAACTCTATCAAATTTTCATTTCAATATGAAGATCGTTTTATAACTTTTCAATAAATGGGTACAATATGTCTAGAAAAACTTAAAATTTTTTTAAGTCTCTTTAATTATAGTGTCACCAAATCTAAAATCGTATGCCTATTTACAAATTGAATTGTAACTTCATGGAGATTCGGAGATGAGAGTAATCTACAAAGATTACTGAAATGCGAGAATAGCTAAGTTTTTAGGATGCCCAATTTTGTTACACTTAAAAATCTGGTGTGAAACACTCGCACAACTTTCTCTTGTCAATGCAAATAATTAACAATATGATCTAACATTAGTAATAAAACATTAGAAATAAACGAAAAAACTAACCCCAATAAACATAACCAAATTTTCATCATGAGTGAAAGACGCAAAATGAAAATAAACTTTAGTTGGGTTAAAAAAACGGAAAATCACTCTTTCACGCTAAACTAGGCTCTGTAGAGAAAAATGCTCTAAATAAAATTTGTAGATTTTTAATTTCCTAGGCTTGATGCCATCTGAGTATGCCTCCAACTTTAAAAGTACATGTTAGACTGTATTAAAACTTTAGAGGAATCTTACAATACCAACAACATATCATGACAAAAATAATATGAGTTAATAAATAAAATTGGTTTTTATTTGAGATAATAAAGGTGTATAGTTACCTGACACACCTAAGGGTGGAATTCTATTGTAGGTGGTCTATTATTGACCTCTGTATTGTTATCTATTTTTGTATTCTTTCATGTTATTTTCTTTGATCTATTATCTGAATTCATCTAGCACTACAGTCTTTTCAATTTTAATTATTAAGGATAATTTTATAAGGTTATTGTTTACTTATATATCCAGTCCTTTCTCTGTCTTGTTAGAAATTCTAAATCCTAGGGTGTGTATATTAAAAAGCCAGCTCTTCTGTCAGTGAGTTCTAGTTGTAACTCAGATTTCAATGAAGTCCGTGTGTTGGTTTATAAAACTAGTTTAGTTCTTAATGTTTTTACGTTTGAGTAGTTCTTCGTAAGACACAATACGTTCACGTTAGGTATAATAGTTAGTTTTGTAGGTAAGATTAATTATTCATTGTGTGCGGCCATGTTTTAATTTTAGTTAAGTTTAGAATTTTTAATAGCATTTTATTATCACTTTGGGTTAAATAGTTATTATTTTACAATTTTTAGAAAACTTGGAAGACGTGGCTTGTACTGTTTTTTATTCTTTCACTCCTGTGCATCGATGGTGTTTCCCTACTATCAGCCGAGCTGTTAATCATCACTATGCTGCTCCAACTTTCTCAAAGAGGCAGTTAGAGGGGGAATTCTTCCCCGTCTTCAGTTAGCGCATGCACATAGGAAATTTTTTACTATGTTGTTCTGATATAAATATTATAATTTATCATTATTATTTTATCAAACATCCTATGTAGGATTTTAAACAGCCGTATTATTAATATATATTTCTAACCACCAGAATACGGTAACATAAAACACTTACCAATGTTTATGACGCTTTCGTGTATCTTGTACACATCTTCAGTAAATTAAAAGTTTTTTATGTCAAAATTTAAAAATTTTTTACATCAAAATTTTTAAATTTTAACATAAAAAAACTTTTAATTTACTGAAGATGTGTACAAGATACACGAAAGCGCTATAAAGATTGGTAAGTGTTCTATGTTCCCGTATCCTGGTGGTTAGAAATATATATTTCAATTATAATTTATCAATAGTTTTAATGTTGCAATATGTATTATATTTTCAGGGTTTATGAAGCTTTTATTATTTAGTGAGTTCTATTGTGTTATCTTCATGTGTTGTTTAGATAAATCTTACTTTCCTACAAGAATCTTTGTTTTATCGAGGATTTTTTTTTTGTTTTTCAGCCTGGCTGGTTTATTACTGTACATGTTGATAATGTGCCTGAAGAATTGTTTAATACAAAAGGTGACCAACCTGTCGTTTTGTACGGAATGTTACCGCATGAACAGAAAATGTCTGTCTTAAATATGGTTCTTAAACGTCCAACTGTCTCTGCTCAAGGTGCACTTGAACCAATTAAATCAAAAGAACAATTAATATTTCAGTGTGGATATAGGCGTTTTAAAGCTTGCCCTATTTTCAGTCAACATACAAATGGAAGTAAACATAAAGTAAGTTTGTTTCTATTTTTATCTTAATGTTCCTAAACTGATTCACATTCATTTTCTCATTTGGGTTCCTTGAATGCAGTCAACTCTCCATATTAGCAGATTTCAATAAATTTCATATTCGCGGTTCTTTTTTTTTTGTTACTGTTTTTAGTATTTGCAGTGAGCTAAATTCAGTAGTTGCATTTTGTTCTGAATGAAAAAGAAATTGGAAAACGATGATAAAATGCATGATAAAGATGATTATGAACATATTATAATGTTCTGTACATCATTCCTGAATAATGTGCTTTTATTACGGGCCAGCCTAGTCAGTCAGCTGGAAGAAAGTTGCTATTATTTGTTAAATAACACTGGTTGGGTAAGCGACTTTGTATGGTGACCAGCTAACAGCCATCCGTGAACAAACTCTACTGGTGGTCATGGTTCAAACTCATCCCAAATCCACGTCAAATAATAACAGTGAAAATCAGCGATCAAATTGGGTAGTTGTTAATAATGTACAGTTCCCGATAAAAAATAAAAGCAAAAAAAAAGAATCTACTGTGGGTTGTTGTACTAATAGAATTTAAAAGATTGTTTTATTGGCGAAATGAGATGAGGTCTTGTTACTTACGTTAATTGTTGTTTAGGTCATCAGCCAAAAGTCTGGTTTGAACCTGTAGAGGTTTTACTGAGTAAAACGAGGAGTGAGGTGGTTTACTTTTGCCTTCCTCACTGAGTGGAAGAGTATGCTGATCAGCATGCCGGGCCCTCTGAAAAGCACATATTTTCCACTCTGCAAATGACACCTTCACTTCATTCACCACAGGGTCTGGCTGTATTGAAATTCATTACTTTCAGAGGAGATAACTCTGATTAGTGTCTTTAACAACTCTGCCTCTTCGTTTCTTAAATGATTCAGTCATTTAATTGGCTGGCCATGTGATAAGAAACAGAACTATTTTTTTTACTTATTTATTTATTTTTAGCCCTCCAACTAACAGATTGAGTGAAAATAATTTGACACCACCTGTCTGTCATGGGCAGTTACATCAATTAACATAAGCGTTATCTTATCATTTAATGCTTATATTTTTAAAATCATTAGTGTTTAGGCTTATTGTACATAATTATGCTTTTGAATACTCCTACATAAATTTTATATTTGTGCAAGGCTTTCAAAACGACGGGAATCACCAATCCCCAGTTAGCTTGTTAAATTAAGAAGCAATTGTAAAACCATTTTATAATGTTTATTGAAGAGATAGTATCATCAAAAAGTGTTATTCTTTAATATTAATTTTAATTTAAATGTTATATTATGCACTTCAATAGTAATGGATATACTAAAACAAGTAAGTTAATCCTTTGACACACAGAATAATGATATATCGGTTATCTTTTTATAACAAAATAGTTGTCATTCTTTCCCAAAGATAGGGCATATGTATACCTTGACTTCGATACCGTAGGAGACTGGTTTGTTCTCTACTCTTGGCCTTTAATGTCTTAATGAATAAATGAATCAGTCTTTTTTCAGTTAGCCCATAAGCAAAAATTTACATTTATTTTCTTTAGTGCATTTTAAGACTAACTGAATGTAAACACACCATCCCTACAAAAATCACATAAGTCTGGCTTTTTCTAAGTAATATATCATTAAGGATATAAAGTGTTTCCTCCAAACTAAAAATCTGGTGTGAAATACTCATACAACTTTCTCTTGCCAATGCAAATAATTAACAATATAACCTAACATTAGTATTAAAACATTAAAAATAAACAAAAAAACTAACTTAATGCTAAACTAGGCTCTGTAGAGAAAAATGCTCTACATAAAAGTTGTAGATCTTTTAATTTCCTATAAATTTGAAAATGCTTTTTGTTGTAAAATGCATAATAAGGCTGAAATCTTTAAAACATCAATTTTTTTACACGATTTAGTGAGAAAAAACAAAAAATCACTATTTACTGCTAAACTAAGTATTATACAATAAAATGTTTGAAATAAAAGTAGTAGAATTTTAAACTCTCTTCAACTTTTGCCATATACATTTTTGCCCTAAAATGCATATTAACATTGCAATCTTTAAAAAACAATTTCTTTATGAGAAAACAGCCTCACCAAGAATTTTTAGTAGACATGGCGCCTACCCTTTCTTGTAGAGCATAAAAAAATTTAGTTAATGAGGCGATTTTAAAAAAAAATTGTAGGAGCCATTTTTGGGGAAATCGCAAAAAAATGAAAAATTACACAAATAAACTACTACTTCCGTTTGACCGATTTTGATGAAAATGTTCGTGTCGGGTCCGGTAGTGGTTTGTAACATAAGTTTCAAGTCCGTACGATGTTCGGTTCTTGAGATATTCTGTTCACACACACACACAGACCAATCGCTAAAAACATGTTTTTTGGGTTCAGGGGGTCTGAAACGTGTAGATCCAGTGAAAACTCGATTTCGAAAAATTGACATGAAAACAATACTTTCCGTCCTATATATGTATTCATATAGGCAAGAGAAAGTAAAAAATGAAAGTGTATGATCTTTTGAAGCTTACGCTCTACTTTCTAAAGGAAGTGGCAATGCAAAAATCTTTTTAAGGGAGATAACTGCTGTTTGTGACGACGATGAATTTTCGTGAATAGTCCTGAAAACCAACATTTTTCTTTCTTAAAGTTACAAATTTCAATTTTTTTTCAATTTATTTAAAGTCGCATCAATTGCTTGGTCATTTGTGACAATGGTGGATTATTTAACAGTAACTGTGGGATTTAATGTGTGACAATTTCCAGACCCTGGCCGGGAATCGAACTCAGGACTTCCGCGCCGCAAGTGATGCGCTAACCACGCTACGGAGGCAGCCAATTTCAATTTTTTTATTATTGCAAATTGCTATTTAACTCACTAGTAAACAAGTGAAATAAATAAATAAATAAAAACTACTATACAACACAATATTTTGTCTAGTCTAAGAATGTATTTTACAGAAAACAATGTAAGTTAGCATTTTACTTCAATTTATTTCAGAAGCACCTTTAGACTAAATTACAATTATTTTTTTATGAAAAACAAGTGGCTTGTATTGAAAAAGTATAGGCCTACATTTTATATCAAAGGGAACAGCCCTATGAACAAATTTTATTTTTTTAATATTGTTTTTCATTGAAATATAGTAAATTACCTGTTTTTTATTTTTCCAAAAGTTCGTTTTTTGACTTATGGGCTTTCTGAAATAAATGATTCACTGTTGTTATAACCTTCTCACTGAGTTATAAGAATTAGATATAAAAATGTTAGAGATGCATATTAATAATTTAATTTTAATCTACAAATGTAATATTAAATTTTGTTGTTTTTATATTGTTTTTTTTAGTACGAGAGGTACTTCCATTTAGAAGGAAATGTAGTAGCTACTGTATATGCACCGATTATATTCCCGCCATGCTCGGTTCTGGTTTTTCAAGAAAAATCTGATAGTTCTATGGTAAGACTTGTCATTTTAGTTGAAAATATTTATTTATTGTACTAATATAATGATAGAACAAGGGTTAATATCAGTAGTTGCTATAGTTTTACACAAAGGTGATATTATTGTTGTATGTACTGCGTTCTACACCAGATCTTAAGATATTTTTATTTCTTGTAATTGTTATTACTTTTGTACGAGACTTTTCTGGTATAATATCCCAGTCTTTTATCCGAGGCTAGCTCGAGGTTTTCCAATAAGAAAATATGTCTCCAGCCATGTTTCGGAACGTTCCACAAAGTAGTTTGAAGGGAGTTGCTACCTCACTGCCTCCAAACAGGCATGGATTTTTTCTCAAGTTAACTCTCTTAGACTCTTCTACCCTCTTTGGCATTGAGAATTTCTTCCACTGCTGAAACCATTGGTAATCTTCATCTGTCTTCCCAGGCTAGGGGCCCTCATTGAGTGGTACCATCTGGGCTAGATGTACTCAGGTTTTTATGGAGTTTGTTATGCCTCGTCGTCGTTCATCATGGATTAGGCTATTTGGAGCATTGCAAGAGATTCCGCAGCCATTTTTCCCGACAGGAAACAAAATACTGCCACACGTTGCTCCCGGGTGTCCACCATTTCACATTTTCACCGAAAGAGGAAATCTTGTTTTACTTAAAAATTCACTACAGATGAACAGGTGGACTCATAGTGACAAGGCTTTACATACTGACTCAGGAAGAGTTTCTCTACAAGAACCCATCACCGAGAACTTCTCCTCTACAACCAAAGTCTAATTACTTTTGGGTTCCTCCTCGCAGAAGATTGCTAAGTTTGAAGTTGGAATTGGGCAGAAGACGTATTTCGTATTGTTTATAATGATAGTTTATTATTTTTTCCACATAATATATTAATATATTTTTTATGTTTTTTTTTCAGCCTTTAGTAGCAACTGGTACCTTGTTGTCTGTAAATCCTGATCGATTGGTTATTAAACGTGTCGTATTATCAGGACATCCATTTAAAGTACATAAACATTCAGCTGTAATAAGATTTATGTTTTTCAATAGAGAGGATATTAATTGGTTTAAACCAGTTGAATTGAGGACGAAATGCGGAAGAAGAGGTCATATCAAGGAACCTCTGGGTACGTCTAAAATTGTATTGATACATTTTGTTTTTTATTATCTAAAATGTCTACTTATAAATTTGAAAACACTATTATAAAGTGATTTTAAATTAATCATTTCATTAACAGTACTTAGCATCAGTTATCAATGTTCTTGAAAATATAGGTTACTCACTTAACGAGCATTGTCTGATGTGCCTTTTAAGTATAATAAATTTTAAATAATAAATAAGGTTTCAGTACAAAAAAAAATTAATTTGTAAGGAATTAGTATTAATTTGAATAGCGCTGTTTTAACTTTTTCTTAAGCCTTATATAATGTAGACCTTTATATAAGGAAGGAAAGTATTATTTCAAGTTGATTTTTCGAAATTGAGTTTTCACCAGAATTACTACACATTTTCAGGCCCTCTAAACCCAAAAACAAAACATGATTTTAGCGATTGTGAATAAAATCAGTAAAAAAGTCTGTGGGTGAATAAAATATCTCGAGAACAGAATAATGAACAAAGTTGAAACTTGAAACTTAAAATATCTACAACAAGAGGATCCGATATGAACATTTTCTAAAATATCGGTCAACCAGAAGTACTGTTATCGCCATTTATCTGGGTATGTGGCTGCTCGCTACTAATCAGATGCAAAAGATCAGAAATGAAACCACTTGACTGGCTAAACAAAAGCTTTCATCTTTTTACAAAAAATTAAGTTATGTTTTACAAAGTGCATTTAAGTTATTTATAAATGTTATTTATTTAGTTATAAGTGTTATTTTATTAGTTTTAAGTGTATGAGTACACAATAACACTCACTTCACCATCACAATTGAAACAGTAGTGAATATACAGTCGCCTTTCAATACGACAGCTTTTGTAAGTACATACAAGGTGTGGCAATTAAATAACAAGACTGACGTAAAAGAAATATTTTTTTTTTTTACATAATCACTTATTGTCACCTTCAATATACACTCCTCTATCCCTACAACGGTCCATGCGAATTTTCCATTGTTGGAAACAGTGCTGGAAGTCATCTTCTGTCAGCTCCTTCAGGACATGTGCCGCTTTCTCTTTTACAGCTTCCACAAACTCAAATCTTGTCCCTTTCAATGTAGATTTCACCTTAGGGAACCGGTAGAAGTCACATGGTGCAAGATCTGGTGAATAAGGTGGATGTTCTAACACTGAGATGCTGTACTTGGCTAGGAACCTCTTGACAGATAATGTGGAATGAGCTGGCTCATTGTCTTGGTGGACAACCCATGATTTGTCCTTCTACATTTCGGGGTGTTTTTTCCTTACTCTTTGACATAGTTTAGAAAGTACCTCAAGGTAGTAATATTGATTAATTGTTTGACCTTCAGGAACCCTGTGAAGGTACACAATCCCATGGATATAAAAAAAACAATCATCATTGCTTTAAATTTTGACTTGCTCATTCAAGCTTTTTTGGCTCTCGGTGAAGTTCAGCTTTCCAGTCCATGGATTGGCGCTTCATTTACGGATCATAAGTAAAAAAACCACATTTCATTACATGTTATTATTGTTTCCAAAAAATTTGGGTCATTTTCAATTGCGTACAAAGTATCAGTACAAACATTTTTGCGAGCTTCTTGTTGTTCAAACGTTAGAATTTTAGGCACCACTTTAGCACACACTTTTCGCATGTTAAAATTTTCTGTACACATTCTTTATCAATACCTACAGTTTCACCAATTGCATGAATACTTAATCGATGGTCTGACCGAATCAAATTACCGACTTTTTCGACATTTTCATCCGTTTTTGACGTTGAAGGGTGACCTGGATGCTAATCATCTTCAACGTCTTCTCTTCCTTTTTAAAATGCTTAAATTATTCAAAAACACGTGCCCGCGATAAACATTCACTGCCATACTCTTCTTTCAGTAAATTATAAGTTTTAGTAGCAGTTTTTCCAAGTTTAAAGTGAAATTTCAGAATAATTCGTTGCTCTACTATTTCACTTACCATTTTATCCGGCAAAACAAATAAACAACAATAACATGAATGTAGGCTCTGACTAAACGGTGTTGTTTACAGAAGCGAGACTAGCTGCATACTAAAGAGAAAGGTTCACACTAAACAGCTGTTGATAAATGGCGGTTGTCGCATATCTTCTTGATCTGCAGCAGCGTCAGTCTTGTTATTTAATAGCCACACCTCGTATTACATATTTTGTAAATATGTATATAGTAAGATATATAGTGTATATAGTAAGACTCAAAATAAAGAGGGAGAATACAGGCTCAGAAGTAACGAAGAAGTATATTCCTTCACCACACCCATAAGAGAAGTCATCCAGCAGAGACGACTGGCATTCTTCGGCCACATAGCGAGGATGCACGACTCCAGACTAACGAAGCAGTTATGGAAGTACTGGGAGGGCAGGAAAACTACAACGAGATGGCACAAGGAGATCCACGAGACGATGCTGGTGAATGACATTACGGGCGAAACACTTCTCAATAGAACAGAAATGAAGCAGAAAATTGAGAATCTAAAGTGCTTGGGAGGGCCGAGGAGAACGGGAACAGCCTGGACGGAGGAGCGAAAAAGATCACATGCAGAAAAAATGAAGGCAGCATGGGCCATCCGGAAACTGGCTGGAACTAAGAGAAATGCATCCCTAGTAGGATCTAACAAGAAATAATAATAATATATATAGTAAGATTGGAATTCATGATTTGTAGGCTATTAGCACAGAGAGTTTATCACTATTAGTCATTGATGTTTTTACAACAATGCGCACATTGACCCTTTTCCACCTTACCCGCTTAGTGCCAGGCTCTCGCATCTGTGCACCGAGATAATAAGCGATTAGAGAAATAATTTATTTGTACAGTTTTTCTTCTTTTGCAATTTTCTCGTAAACGGCTTCACAAATTTTTTTTAAAAACGCCTTATTTACTTAATTTTTACGCTCTACAAGATAGGGTAATTTTGCTTATTTGAAATATATTAATTAATTTTTTATCATTTTCTGAAAATTAAAACAAACATCCTGGTAGAAAATGTTATCATAGAAGTGAAGTGTGTGTGTAATTTCAGTTAGTGAATGAAAAAAATAAACTCTTATTTTATATTAAGTTAAGTTTATATTAAGTTTTATTAAGTTTTATATTAAGTTTTTATATTAGTATATATATTAATTATTTTTTTTTTCATTTTCTGAAAATTAAAACAAACATCCTGGTAGAAAATGTTATCATAGAAGTGAAGTGTGTGTGTAATTTCAGTTAGTGAATGAAAAAAATAAACTATTATTTTATTCAGTAATGTTAATTGATTGTTAACCTGTTGATTGGTTACCGGTGTACTTTGATGGTTGGGGTTCAATTAACCATACTCTCTCAGGAATGGTCGGCCTGGGTCTGTACAAGACTACACCTCATTTACACGTCATACACATCATCCTCATCTCATTGGGTCATGGGGTTGCTTATTGTTCTGAATTGAACAGATTGCAACGTACACAAATTAGGGATTGTTAACCTAGTAGAAAAAATTAAATATTCTCTTGAAAAGTCACTCTAGATATTGTTAAGTGTTCTTATATTATTCATAAAGATTACTGCTTGTCTCAATATTATTGTATACTTTCCTTGTGGTTTTCCGTATAAGATGTCACACCTTTTCAAATTTCGATTCTCATGATACCACATTTTATCCCTCCATCTCAAAGTATATCATCCTTTCAGGTAGTACTACATGACCAAACCATCATAGCTTTATCCAACTCTCCATATCAGGCTATCTTTCCCCTATTTTTACTTTCTCTTGCCTATATGAATATATAGGAAGGAAAGTATTGTTTTCATGTTGATTTTTCGAAATCGAGTTTTCACCGGATCTACACGATTTCAGACACCCTGAATCCAAAAAACATGTTTTTAGCGATTGGTCTGTGTGTGTGTGTGTGTGTCTGTCTGTCTGTGAACAGAATATCTCAATGCTTAGTTTAGTGGTAATTAGCGATTTTCTGTTTTTTCTCACGAAAACGTGTGAAAAATCGATTTTTTTAAGATTTCGGCCTTGGTATGCATTTTACGACAAAAGTGTATATAATCAAATTTGTAGGAAATTAAAAGATCTATAACTTTTATTTAAAGCATTTTTCTCTACAGAGCCTAGTTTAGTGTGAAAGAGTGATTTTCCATATTTTTAAGCCAAACAGGTCGATTTTCATTTTCCGTCTTTCACTCATGATTAAATATGGTTTTGTTTTTTGAGGTTAGTTTTTTGTTTATTTCTAATGTTTTATTACTAATGTTAGGTTATATTGTTTAAATTATTTGCATTGGCAAGAGAAAGTTGTGTGACTGTTTCACACCAGATTTTTCTCTTACTACTTCAATTGTCAGTCTATCTTTTCTTGTTTTGCTTAGCATACTCCTCTTGAGTAACAATGGAAGTTTAAAAAACTCTCTAAATATATTCTGTTATTAACCCTTTTAGTGCCGGGACCTTTTATGCGAGAAGTGCCATAACCGATCGGATCGGCCACCAAAGGTTTTCTGCTTGTAGTTCCTACAAATATTAACAGATGGTGTTTTTGTTAACATAGCTATTGTTAACATTCCCTCATTCTTTTAGTTTTAAAATGATTATATAGTATTAACGCATGCGTGGATAACGCATGATCGATATATTATCGAATAGTGAGAACATGTTTCGACTATTAAGTTTGGTGGATTGTTGTTGCTTTTTGTTTACCATAACCTCGTTTAGACAAAGTGTTCTAGTGTTTTGCAAACTAATTTCATGTTATTATTAGTATATTTTGTGTTTGAAAAGTTTTTTGGTAGAATACGAGGTCTGTCCAATAAATACGCGAACTTGTGCAAGCTACTAGCACCTATGACACGGACTTTAGTCCCGCCCACTGGCGGTGCTAGTTGCCTGATTCCCAAAGAGCCCGTCAGTGCTTGGCGGATCGTCGAACTATGCGTCGGATGCTAACGGGTGTTTCAAAAAGGACGCACTTCGAAGTTTAAGGGTTAATATTTTCTGCATAGGGAATATATTTTCCCCCCCCAAATAACAGTTGGCACTATTGTACTCATTGTTGACCCATTGTGTATTATTGAGATGTACTAGTGCTATCCCAGTATTCATTTGTGTCTGTAGTGTCTGTATAAGTTCAAACATGGTTTTTTCAAAGGATGAACATGTTTTTATTATTGAAAGTTATTGCGCATATAAATCTTACGAACGAGTTCAATACAATATTCAGAATCAGCACACTAAACTTTGGATAAGTACCAATTTTCATAACAATAGCCTGAGGTGGACATGAATGTATGTCAAACATGTAAAAATTGATTTGGCACTTTTAGCGTATTCTGTAATTTAGCCCTCGGCACTAAAAGAATTAAAGATGTCAAATCAAATAATCACTGGTTTTTTTTTTAATTTTTATGAACCAATGCTTTGAACATGTAGGCGCAGAAAATTATTAATTTTAGTTAATTCAGTATATTTTCAATTAATAGAATAATTTTAAAGAGATTTTAAAATTTTTGAAAAAAAATTAAATATGTGTGGTCTTAATTATCTCACTTATGACATCACTTCTTCTATATATTTTTAACATTAATTCATGATTTTGTTCATTATGGTATGTTATACCTGGAGTAACAAAATTTGTTACATCTATTTAATGAATGTTTGTTTTGTATTTGCAGGAACTCATGGTCACATGAAATGCGTATTCGATGGTCAGTTGAAATCACAAGATACTATTTTATTGAATCTATTTAAAAGAGTTTTCCCTAAATGGACGTACGATCCTTGTATTTCCACTAATACAACAAAGGATGTTGTAATGAATTGAATTGAAAATATTTACATCTAATGTATTTTAATTTTATAAATTATGTTTTAACCTTAAGTTATTCCAGTTGTAAAGAATATATATTTACTTTTTTTGTTTATTATTGTTGTTTGTTCCTAATATTATCTATAGTGTATGTATAACAGTCAGGTCTGAATGTAGAACTATTGGATAGTAGTTTTCAAGTGTTTATAAATAATCTTATTAAATTAACGCTTTGGAAACATACTGTTACTCGTTAAACAGAAGAATTGCAAAATTCAAAACGCGCTCTCGAAACAACTGTTTTACCTAACGTCACTACCGATGAAAAATTCTGAAAATATTACAGTTGATTCATATAATATGTACACGCCTTTTGAATATAATTACAACATAATCACTTGATAATTCTTTGCGTTTAGGCAAGCTAAATTTTCAACCGCAAAAATGTTTGTGTTTACTTTATATTTTTTACAAAATGTTCAACATGAGTCCATTTTCACATCATAGGGAAGCATAAAAGGATGGTATTTTACATTCTTTACGGTGATGTCACAGAGCCACTATTATATTTAGGTTACAGTTGTAAGTAAAGCAATGTAGAAAATTTTTTTCCCTACAATCACGTGTTTTGAAAAATTCTGTAGGTGCGGTTTGAAGGAAGCCGTTACACGTCCTTTGCAACCCGGCAAAGTGTCAAATTTTTTGCCTCTGTGATGGTAAACCCCCTCCTGAAAAGTAAAATGGACTCGTCTTTCCTTTTCAAGGGCAAACGCTGTAACAGAATCGTCATAGCTTCAACACAAACTAAAGAACATGCATGTACGTTGACTTACACATGAGCTACATGGATTTCCATTCAAAACAAACAATTCCCAAACCATCAATGCTACCTACACTATAGAGGGAATAAAAATTTTCCTGTTATGAAATTGTAGTTCTGAAAACACTATCAGATGCGTTAAAGAATTCTCTACAAGAAAAGTGTAATATTTACCAGTCTCCGATTATACTGACCTTGCAGAAGGCCTTCAATTATTTTATTTACTCTGATTATGGTGGATCCACCGAAGCACGTGTACGTAAAAATAAAAATAAAAATTGACGCAGTTTAAAAAGAAGGTTAGTGAAATTATTATATAAATTCATTATATAAAATAGAATTAATTTCAAACTGCAGGATGCATTATAAAGATTTATTTTTGAATGAAGATATAAAATTATATAAGAAATAGAACGTTGAAATAGAACTGTATGATTGGCGGATTAATCCGGGCAAGAAATGGTGATGCAGTCTTGCAGAGTGGAGTGTCCAGCGGCAGTTGTTCATAGGCAGTGGTACATGAGAGTGATAGAGGAACAGTTGTTTGTGAGTTTGGATTCGGACTCTTGTACGTGAAGAGCCAACACGGCTGCTCATTTTAAACATTTTGGTAATGGACATTAAATAGTTACAGTGTGCTGAGATGATTATAAATTATTTACCTAAATAAATGAACGTGAAAACTAAACATTCAAATATGGAATTTCAAAGAACATCTAGAAGCAGTTACAGATTGAATATCCGCCTTTTCTCTGACTACCAGTAAGATCAATCCATAAGTTTGTATTTAAATTTACATTAGAATATCATCAGTCCCTAGAACTTTAATCAATTTAATAATTAATTACATGCTGGTTAATTTAAATATTTGTTTAATAATTTATTTTCTGTTATTTCTGGGTTAAGAGATCCTTTTATCCACAGTCACAGGTTTTCATTGGACACACGTACCTTTGGAAACTAAGTAGCCGCATACTGGGTATTACAAATATGCTATTTAAAATTATTTCATTAAAAAATTAATAATATAAATTT
This sequence comes from Catonia carolina, assembly GCA_035578175.1. Lineage (NCBI taxonomy): Eukaryota > Metazoa > Arthropoda > Insecta > Hemiptera > Achilidae > Catonia > Catonia carolina. The sequence goes on along the minus strand of JAQMRL010000010.1, from coordinate 25,357,372 downwards.
ATTAAATTGAGAAGACTGCTACACCTACTGTTGGAAAAATACATGGTTCAGTACAAAAATCATTTCCCTATCTTTACTTGGAGCCAAAAAAACATTTTTAAAAAAATGGCTGACGTATTAAAACGGAACATCAGATTTCACTTTCAAAATATTTATATTATAGAGAAAACTCTGATCTTTAACTTACTTAAATGTAGATTTTTTTATATAAAGCCTGGACGGAGTAACCGACGTTTACAGAGCACATTAATAAACAACCGGCTGAAAGCTGAGTATTTTTATGCGTAAATTGCTGTATCTCTTGACTAATTTCTATATTAAATTATCTAAGTCAAACCAATCAGTGCAGAAAAGAACAGGCTTTAATTTCGTGTAGCATTCAAAATTTTCTGTTAGCTTGGTTTTCAGGAAGAGTTCTTGAAACACAACTAACTTCTTTCATGGTGCGCAGTACAAAAACACTACAAATTGAACGTTGAAACCTCAGAAATCCAAGGCTGGTGGAACTTCTTGCGGTACACTGCGTGCTATGAAAATTTGCTACTTTTGACTCTTCTGGGGCATACCTTTGACGCATGCGTCCCTTGCGTCAAGGCATACGCTTAGCGCAAGCAAAAACGCACGATTGTGGGCATAGCTATTAAAAGACACATGGGTGGAAGATAAAGTAGTGTTATTAAAAAATGAAGACCATGGACAGGAAGAAGGGGATGGGAACAACTACTGATGCAATGGGAAGATGATAAAAAGGAGAGTTGTGGGATATAAATGGACACAGCATTTAAAAAATGGAAGTAGAGAAATTTGAAAGATGCTTACATAAAATGCTGGCTATATAACAGTACAAATCACACAAAATGAAATATCGTACACCATTACCTAAATTATCAAATTTAAAAGTTTCCTATAAATGATAAATAAAATCCATATACAGCCAGCCCAACATCCGTTTTATTATCACTGTAGTACTAAATATAGACGATGTAACTTTTTCAATTTTATGATAACAAATTTTGTTAAAAAATTATCTCCTCTGATTCACAATTTATCTTCATTTACAGATTAAATAAGTATTTTACATTAAACAAGGATGTGCACAATTATCAAAAAATATTTCTGTAGAATTTTATCTCCATGATAATAATTCTACAGGAACCAATTTGTTGAAACTATCTAATATGGTTTCCTTTATGTATTTTAAACTAACCTTGTAAACTGAAACTTTTTACCAAATTAAAAAAATCTGGTGTGAAATGCTTACATAACTTTCTCTTGCCAATGTAAATTGGGTCTCTCATGCGATCTTGGGTTCGAATCCCATTTAGGCACGGCATATTTTCAACGTTACAAAAAATCATTTCATCCTTCACTGTCTGCATTAGCAGTAATTGCAGAACCGTCTGATGTTAAACCAAAAATAAAAAACAATGTAAATTAAAAACATAACCTTTTTATTTTACCTTATGTAGAATTATCAACAGCCGTATTATTTAAAATTTAAATATATATTTCAACCTTATTTTAATCATGAGTAAATGACACAAAATGAAAATTAACCTCTGTTCGACTTTAAAACACAGGAAATCACTAACTGACAGTAAACTAGGCTCTATAGAAGAAAATTCTTGAAATAAAAGTTCTATTTTTTTAATTTCCTATAACCAATTATTACACACACTTTTGTTGGAAGATACATTCTAAGGGTGCAATATGAAATAATCCTATATTTTTACCAATTTCAATGAAAAATTACAGAAAATCACTTTTTGACACTAAACTAAGCATTGCAGACAAAATGTTTGGAATAAAAGTTGTAGATTTTTAATGTTCTACAAATTTGATAATATACATTTTTACTTTCTCTTGCCTATATGAATATATAGGAAGGAAAGTATTGTTTTCATGTCGATTTTTCATCGGATCTACATGTTTTCAGACCCCCTGAACCCAAAAAACATGTTTTTAGCGATTGGTCTGTGTGTGTATACAAAATATCTCAAGAACGGAACATCGTACAAGCTTGAAACTTAAGTTACATACCACTACCGGACCCGACACAAACATTTTCATCAAAATCGGTCAACCGGAAGTAGTAGTTTATTTGTGTAATTTTTCACTTTTTTGCGATTTTTTCAAAAACTGGTCCTACAATTTTTTTTTAAATCTCCTGATTTACTACATTTTTTATTCTCTACAAGATAGGGTAGGCGCCATGTTTGCTGAAATTCTTGGTGAGGCTGTTTTCGCGTAAAAGAATTGTCTTTTTAAGATTGCGGCTTTATTATGCATTTCAGCGCAAAAATGTATATAATAAAATTTGTAGAAAATTTGAAGTCCTACAACTTTTATTTCAAACATTTTTTTTGTATAACGCTTAGTTTAGGGGTAATTAGCGATTTTCTGTTTTTTTTCTCACGAAAACTTTTGAAAAATCGATTTTTTTAACATTTTGGCCTTAGTACTCATTTTACGACATAAGTGTATATAACCAAATTAATAGAAAATTAAAAGATCTACAACTTTTATTTAAAGCATTTTTCTCTACAGGGCCTAGTTTAGCGTGAAAGAGTGATTTCTGTATTTTTAAGCCAAACTGAGGTTGATTTTCAATTAACGTCTTTCACTCATGATTAAAATAAGGTTATGTTTTTTGAGGTTATTTTTTTGTTTATTTGTAATGTTTTATTACTAATGTTAGGTTTATTGTTAATTATTTGCATTGGCAAGAGAAAATGTGTGAGTGTTTCACACCAGATTTTTGCCCTAGAATTCCAGCTGACATGATCCTGACCCTATCTTGTAGAGCATAAAAATATGGTGAATGAAGTGATTTAAAAAAAGCCCTATAGATTCTCCACTCTGCTATTTTTTTAGATGTAGTAAAACTCTGATGTACTACACCTTCATTAGTTTTCTTTTCTTTCAAAATGAATTGGCTGCTAGCTACTTAAGAGAAACACCTGCAGCTGAATGTACTCTTTCTTGTATTTTTGTTAACGAGTTCAGCCCCTCATTCGCCTTCTTTTTCATGTTTATATGTATAGATGGGAGGTCACTTAATTGATAGCGTAAGGAATTCAGTTGGAGAGGATTGTTTATACGTTTCCCCTCCTCCTATAACCTAGTAGTAATAATACCATTAGTATGCGCTGTTCTAAAAATATTAAGTCACAAACCATTTCGAATAACTACTGTAGTAACAAAATATTTTATTACATTTTAAACTAATAATATTCTAAAATATTTTATTATTATAATACCCTAATACAGCAAACAAATGAATTAGTTTAGTATTTTACTACCGAGTGTTATATATATCAGTTTGTTTATAAATAGGCCGCGTATAACAATATTAGATTACATACAATAACTAGATTAATAACTTCATTAGCCGCGAGCATAATTAACACCACTACAGTGAATGGTCTCACATTAACAACTGACAAATATGAAGAGTAAATATTTTTAGAATGTACAGTACGCACGTCGCCATGTGCATTTAAAGCAACCGTTGCTATGACAACATCATGTCTCACGGCCTCCGATCCCCCTGCCCTTCATCCCACACCAGCAAACAAGTCAGCTCACAACTATAAGTTAAAATATGTTCTCTAGTTTGACTGTGTATAAGTTTGCCTCCAATCTTTCTCTGATACATAATCATATTCCAATTAGTTCACAATGAATTGCATTGGTAAAATACTGAATACAAAAAATATAGAAACTGATGAACTATCAACATAACTAATTACAGTCTACATTTACTGCACTGCTGTTAATTAGGTGCTTAATATACTTACTTACTTACTTAAGCGAGGTCTCTTACAGCATCATCAGGCCATTTCTCGCATCTCAACCTACATTTGCCCCTATCCAGTGCATCTTCAGGAGCCAGTTGCCTCAAATTCATGGCGTTTTGAATGTCTTGCTCCCATTTTCTAGGAGGGCGCCCCCTTTTTCTCCTTTCTTGAGGTGTCCATTCCATTATGAACTTGGGCCATCTAGCTTCTGACATTCTTTTTACATGTCCATACCATAACAGTTGGCGACTTTCTATTGCTTCAACAACTGACTCCTGTTGATTCATTCTTCTTCTTATTTCTTATGTGCCCTATCCTAGATACCCCGCAGCTGCGTCTCAGGAAGTCCATTTCCACTGCATTCAGTCTATCTTTATTTCTTTTTGTTAACTCCCATGCTTCTGCGCCATACATCAGAACACTTCTAAGGATGGCATCGTTCATCATTCTTTTAGTCCTTAGACTGAGAGTTTCTGACCAAAGCAGTGGGTTAAGTTGACTAATGACTTTTCTGGCATTTGTGATACACTCTGTAATTTCTTGCTCACTATTTCCTTTTCTTGAAAGAACTACTCCCAGGTATTTCACTTCCTCACATCCTGTAATTATTTTATTTTCGACAACCAGATCTTTCACGTCTTTTTCAGCTACCGCGTCTCCTCCAGCTACCAAATATTTGGTTTTGTCATAATTTATTTTCAAACCCCATTTTTCAAAGGTTTCTGTCAACTTTCTCATCAGATACTGGATGTCAAAGCTGCTTAATATAACAGTTAATAAACTACTGGCACAAATAACTAAATAGAACTACACCAATTTAGAAGTTTCTCTACAGATGAATAATTAAAATAAAATTTTACAAAAAGAACAAAATAGTGTTCTTTTTACCCTCATGTGTGTACATGCAATCTGTTCAGTTCGGAAAAATAAGCAACGCTATGTATGACAAGTAAATGAGGTATAGTCTTGTACATACTCAGGCCAACCATTCCTGAGAAAGTATAGTTAATTGAACCCCAACTATCAAAGTACACTGATAACCACTCTCTAGTATTCAAATCCATATCAATGTAAATACGTTTTCTAGAATTTCAACCATGAAACCTTCGTCTATGTACATCAGCTGACTTGCAGCGACTAACCTGGTGGTTTAAAACAATGATAGGACATTAATACTTTTAGCAATAGGATAAAAGCATCCTTCTGGCAGTCAACTGCAATATCCTCTAAGCCTTACCGCGCTTTCCTACATGCTTTACAACATTCTGCAGTTACCATATTTGAGTGATTAATATAATATACCACCTCCAATACATGTTCATTAGTAGAACGCTATAGTTAACTGCAAAAATAAGGCAGATTGATTTTTTAAGTCTGGAAAATTTTCAAACTGTTTAAACTCACAGTGGTAGCTGATAAATCAAAGAATTGGATGCTAAATAAATAAATAAAGGGCATTTACATTTTAGGCTTTAATCTGTTAAAAGACAGATAATTTCTTTCGTAATAAAGTAGATAAATTATGTACCAAATATACAAGTCATATGGGTAGTCGCAGCTCAATTTTTAAGAAATTTCATTAGACTACGTTAAAATTGTTTAGTGTTAGAAAAAAATAAATACCTAAGTGAAGAAGCAAGATTATGATTACCTAACCCTCTTACATGGTTTTTCAATTACACTACAAGATTATCACTAACATAAAAGAATTTGTGAACACTTAAGATTTTCAATTAAATTTATCTAAAGTTCAGCCGTTCTAAGTTTGCTCCTAATGTAAACAAATAATGACGTCACTGAGCATGCGCATTATATCTAAATGTTTATACGCTGATTAAAAAGTAACAACTAAATACTTTCAAAAGTATTTAAATACAAAATACTTTTAAAATTATTTTTCTAAATTAAATTGTTAGGCCTACATCATATCACGACTGATGTTTTTAGTACTTTAAGTACTTATAATTTAAAAAATATATAACTTAATAGGAATACGACATCCATAAAGTCACGGACTCTAGCGTGCACCCTGTAGTAGCTGGTTTTGGTTTGTTGACAGTAGGAGCAAACTTAGAGCGGCTGAACTATATATAATTCACTTATTAACATCATTTCTTTATTTAAAAATTTTTTTGTCATCAGTCTCTCAACTGGTTTGATGCAGTTCTCCAAGCTGTTCTATTTTGCGCAAGTCGTTACATTTCTACATACCTGTAACACCCTACATCATTTGTGATTTGCTTTATAAACTCTAACCTTTGCCTCCCCCTACAATTCACTTTATTCTTTACTTATTCACTTTATTTCTTTTTTTTCTCATTTTATGACCACAAAGGATCACTTTAGTCTCTTTGGTTAGTTCTTTTTCTTCACTTTACTTCTTTATTATAAGACCAATTACTGTTTCTCAAGTATACTAAAAGTTCAATCAATGTTCAATTCATAACAAACTTTTACCATACCATGATTATGACGTGTAATAAAAGTATAGATAAAAAGAACAAAGAAACTTTCAGACCCTTAACAATTAATTAGAAAATATTTTTGAATGTTTCTGCCCATAACAGGTAGGTGGAGTGTTAAATTATTTGCACTCAATCTGCTAGTTCCAGGGCTACTAAAAATAGTTGTTTCTTATCACATGTTCAGCCAATTATGTGACTGAAGTATTTAAGAACAGAAGAGGTAAAGTCATAAAAAACAGTAGTCAGAGTTATCTCCTCTGAAAGTAATGAATTTCAGTACACAGCCAGACCCTGTGGTGAATGAAGTGAAGGTGTCATTTTTCAGGGTGGAAAGTAGATGGTTTTCAAAGGGCATAGCCATGTAATAATCGTTACTCTTTCTTGTGTTATGATAGTGGACATTGAAATTTTGCGGTGAAGTATTTTGCCTAACATAAATTATCACCTCAAAAATATAGAGTGACAGAACTGTAAGCAATTTAAGCTCGTTAAAAAATGGTGGCCAGGATGAGGTGAAAACTGGTTAGCTCCCACCATACACGAAATGACACGCATCTAATCAACGTATGTTGAGAGAGAAGCATTAGCATGAGACTTGTCAAATGCGGGCTCTCTCCCTATTAGCTTAATACATTACAGTTGCACTGTACTTTGCCGAGCAGTATAGGTAAGATGGTGCTACTAAAATACATGGCCTACTGCGTTATGTTTAGTGAAATTTGTATTTCTTGATGTGGTAGCACTGTCCCCTAATACTTTTGGTGCGTAAATATTCATATATTTTACAGGTTATGTGATATTAAGAAAAAAGGACAAATTACATACAATAATTTACAGTAGTAAATAATACTATAACTCTGTGGTTTGGAGCTAGAAGGGCCAAAGTTTGATTTTTGCAAAATTAAGTATCATCACCGAAGTCATTTTTCGACACTCATTTTCTACTGTAAAAAGGGTGCAAGTTGCAAACTGTTCCTGAGGTACGGTCATCTGACCTCAAGTTAAGCCCTAACATACGCTCGTTATTATCATTAGAATTGCCAAAATTTACTTGAGCACTTTCTTTAACAGATATGTGTATTTAGTATATAGTCAATGTTGACTCAAGCCATTATATCTTTTTATTCCAAATATTGTTTGGGCAAACGTTATGATAGATTAAATTTTTTTCTTGAAAAATACATGTGTTACGCTGATCTAACAGGCACTCTTCACTTTTTAATTTTTCAGCCATTTTATTCAACAATTACAAGAAAATCGGCTAATGTCACAAGTTTTGAAAAGAATAGATTTAAAAGTCAATGTAATTTTTATTGCTTATAAAAAATATCACTAGATTGAAAACCTTGTGAGATATCCTAAAAAACTAACCAGAAAACCCGAATTGATATCTTCTCAATTATACAAGTTGCAGTTCTTCAAAAATTTGAAGAAAACTGTAGGTTTCTACTGGAAAAACAGAATTTAAGACTTAAGCCCTTCTAGGACCAAGCCACAGAACTAATAATACGATAAGGATTCACCCAGTTATTTTTAGTCAGTCTGTACACGATACACACTGTGAATGTCATTGAGAAAAGCAACACACAAATCGGGTGCAAATGAAATAATTCTTTAGGAATGTCTTATTTTGTTTAAGAATGTTTATTTTTTCGTCCAACGACGATCTCTCAATTGCTTGTGTATTGGCTCCAGTTAGTGGATAATTTCGCTGACGGTTAACCGTTGAATGCAGGTAACCGAATGTTCACATAACCTGTAAAATTTATGTAAATATTTTTTAAACCTATTGTTCACGACCATAACCTAATGTAGTTCTCATAACCTGTAAAATATGTGAATATTTACGCACCAAAAGTGTTAGTGAACAGTGCTACCACATTAAAAAATACAAATTTCGCTAAACATAACGCGGTACGCCATGTAATAGTAGCAACCAGTAATAAATATGAACCAAAATATTATACAAATGATATACATAATATATTTTAATAAATTACATTAAAATCTGAATTGGAATTAAAATGACAAATGTTTTTATTTGAGTTAACAATAATTTACAACAATTGATAATAATGAAACCAACTAGAAATAAATTAAATTAGGCCTAACCTTAATACTGTATTTGTACCTATGCGAGTGATATCTTAACAAAATACTTAAAAACATAACCTAACTTGTTTACAATAACTGAAATGCAATTATTACCTGTACAGTCCTTTGACATTATTCGATGTTTGGTTGCATGTTTTGAAAATGAAAATGCATTTATTAAATGCAGTTACGTATGGTATCTTATGCTGTTCTAGTGTATGATTTACTAGTTTTGCCACAATAAATAACTATTTAGGAATATTTTCAAGGCCTAAGTAAAATAAATAACAGTTATTATATTATTTATGAATGACATTGGCACATATATAAAACAATTTAAAATCACTTTTCTTCAATCACAGCATTAGTTAATTAAAACATATTTCGTTTTATATAATATATATATATATATTTTTTCTCTTAGGGTTATTTTGACTGTTTTAAAAGTCTTTGTACTATCTGATATATTTCTTGCAAACATGCTAATCTGGGTTTGGTATTTTGAAATAATGTAACAAGTCCTTCACAAGATTTTCTGTTATCACTGGGCTGAGATTTTATAACCGAAACGGCGAGATAAAATAATACTTTTTGTCTGGTAATTACTTCAACAATTAATACATCTTTTATAGCACTCCATGGTATAAACATTACAGTCTCATGTCCAAAAGCATATGTTGTTGTAAACTGTATTCCAACAGGCACTATTACAAGTAATGTTTCTTTTTTCACAAACACCATAGTTTTTATGCTCAAAAGTATGACAACTATTAATGACAAAATAAAATACCATTCTGAATTTTTTATAAAGACTAGATCGTGTAAATAATTTGACCAGTAATGCAGCCCTATTATAACAGATAATAAAGCAACAACAAACGAGGCAATATATACATTAATTCTAGGTTTTTCTCTTGAGATAGTGAACTCTACACAAACATCAGTTTTGCTGTTTTGTTTGTAAATAGAAAGACCGTAATACTTTTTAATATCACCATTTTGTATTGTATCCATTGATCACCAAGGAAAATTAAACACAATTTTCAGTTATTTTTCAAAATATCCAAGCGAAAAATTAATAACAGATGAATAATTATTTAAGGTTATAAGTAATTGCAGGTTATGTGAAAACATAAACACCACACGTACAAATTCACCAAACATCACACTATAAACCGTGATAATAGTCACAAGACATTAGCGCTAATTTACACATTATGTTAACACCATTTAAAATATTAATTTTTTTCTTTACAAAGCATACACAATCAGAAATTCCTCGACACTGGCTAGTTGATACACCCCTAGACATTTAAATGAATGTGTCGTGTCTTGACAACACACTGACTGATAAAGAATCGATTGTTGATCGTTCGGTTAGTAATCTTAAATTCGGTTTTTAAACTTCTGATTACCGAAACGCTGATAACACAAATTGTTTTTCCAATTAACTTTAACCAGCCGAATCATTTTCAAAAACGGTGTGAGAGCTATGTTATTTATTAATTTCCACTGTGCATTATTACAGTTAACAAAGTTTAAGTAATCTCACAAATTCTTTAGAATATTTTCAGCTTGTATAATTAATATTTATTTATATTTTGTGATACCATTCATAGAATTTTGTAAAATAACCCACAGAATTTATCCTTTCCCGGCTACTACATTAGGATTATTTACTCTCTATGGCGGTTTGGGAATGTAGATTTTGAATTTTTAGACAATTTCGTTGTGGATTGCACTCGTTAAAATGTCTTCTGATGAAGATGATTACATGTCTGATACATTTCTTAAGGGCTGGTTGGTATTATGAACATTATTAGCTGCTCTAGAATAATTAATTAACTTGCAACATTTTTTTTCTTTCAAGGAGTCCCTCATTTACGTTTATGCAGTGTAGGTTATGTTGCCCATGAAAGTGTCAAATATAATTTTTAAAAGGTTCTATTTAAAACTGGTGGAAACTAATCACTCGCGTAAAAACAAATGATTTTAAAGAGTTAAGTCTCATTTGTTAAGGTAGGGACTTAGTATGGTGACCAGCTGACAGCCAACCTTAAATAAAACTTCTTGGTTCAAATGGTAGCATAATATGAAAATGCAGTTGAAGCAAAAAATGTTATATATAATATTGTCAAAAGTACATAGTTCTTGGTTTAATAAGTATATATTTTTATAACTTTATGTTATAAACTAGTGTTTAGACTATGTATATTGTAAATTTGATATTTTTGTCAGTATTGTGAAGTAATTTATCTCTGTACTTTTATATTGTAAACTATGCTTGTTATTTACTACAATCTAAACTCATCGAATAACCTACTAAATAAAACGGTTAGGAAGGGATAATTTTGTTGTTCTCTAATTTTACTCGAAGGTCTTCAAGAGTCACCAGAGCTAGAAAATGTCATCATCATTGCACATAAATTTATATCAGATTATTACTGGATTACTTTAAATTTTGTAAACTGTTCTTTTTTTGCTGCTAAATGTTGGCAGGCATTCTGGCAATGATTTATAACTAACTGTGTAATTCAAGTTATAGGCTAATAATGTTTCCATTTAAATACTTGTCAGTATATGTGTTATAACATAATTATAATAAATACTAACCCAACCGAAGCATGTTTCAAAATCTTTACAGAAAAACCTATTGTCATTTTATTTTTCAGTGTTAAGGAAGACATTAGACCTGGCCTCATACGAAGTCATTCTGATAAGCGTAATCATGAAATGTTAAAAAAGAGAATTGAGACTAATGAAACAAATAAAATTTATAATCGCCCAAAAGGTTTTGTTGAGAAGGAACGCAGAGATGATGCTTTAAGTCAGCCAATTTCATCAGACAACAAAGGTTTTGCACTGCTTCAAAAGCTTGGTTATAAACCAGGAAGTGGGCTTGGAAAGTCAAGTAAGTAATATTTTGAATGTGAATCTTAAATTTTAAAATGTTTGTTCTGTACTTAATATTTATCTATAATATCCGTCAATGTATTTAGATCCTTTGGCTGCTCATTTCGTTTCTAGTGTAATCACCTCATGCAGGCCACTATTTAAGGAGCTTAAATTGCTTACAGTTCCCTCTCTCTACATTTTTAAGGTGATTATGTATATTAGGCAAAATAATTTTATGCAGAATTTCAATGTTTACAATCATAACACGAGAAACAGAAATGATTATTATGTGGCTAATCACTCCACAAAATTGTTTGAACAAAAACCTACTTATGCAGGGAGAAAATTCATGAATAAATTATTCCAATTTTTAAAATGTTGTGATAATTTGCATTCCTTTAAAAAAAATCTGAAAAAAATTATTTGATCGGTGAAACTTTTATAGCGTTCAAGAATTTCTTTCTTGATAGTAGTGATGATACATTGTGTGATTCTTATATGCATTTAGGTGTTATAACTGACATGCTGACATGTCCTATACTCCTCCTGGAGTCTCCAGGACGCAAAATTAAAAAAAAAATGGTCAAGCGCTCTTTGGCTTAAGGGTACATCTTGGGATTGAGCTGGAAATCTTCTTTCCCTATCATTATAGCTTTGGCGGTGCCAATTCCCATTTTCCAATAATTCCCTATTGTCCTCATCTCCCTCATTACCTCTTATCTTTTCAAGCTCTTTATTACTGTGGCTTTTTCTTCTGTTCTTACCTCTATGAACTGTTTAAGCTTCCTGCCACTGTATATTGTGAGACCGTGGCCAAACCACTTCAGCTGTTTTTCTTCGAACCCTTTACTTTCAGAATTTTATCCAATTTTTTCTTAAATTTCTTCACTTTTTAGCTTATCTCTCTTTGTGATTCCTTCTATATGTCTGTTACACCATATTTCAGTAGTTGTTATTCTGCTTATGTGTTTATCTTGTGCCAAGTAACTCTCTCATTTCCATGTTATAGAACGGGGCTATAACATTTCATATTGGTCATTGTATATTAGTCTTAGGATCCAGCTCTCTTTTATCAAACATTTTGCTGTTAATTTGGTTGTACACTTGATTGGCTTTATCTACTCTGAGAATATCACACCAAGATACTCATAGCTATAGATAATGAAGTCGCGAGATTGCCTTTTGCGTATGTATGGGCTGTGAGGAAGGGAAGTGGAATATTTACAGTGCTGCCAACCTCAACAGTGAGACACTACTCGTACATTTCACTACTGTGCAGTTTCTAGATACATTTTGTAAGCTGTGGTTTATTCCGAGAAAATGTTTTCTTCATAAACCTAATAAGAAATAAATATGACCTGTAATATTGCCTGTAGCTTAATTACATGACTAGAAATGTTTGATTTACTGTAATTACGAATGAATCGCCTTCTTTACTATTGCTGTCATCGGCATTTTCATTATTAGTCTCTCTAGCCTAACCGTTTTCTTTTTTTACCAGGTGTCAACAAAACTGTTAAAGAATAGCTTCTTCACATCCTTAATTTCCTTCTTTATTTTTCAAATTGTGGAAAGAAAAACATCACAAAAGTAAGCCGCTTTGTAAGGCTTTTGTTAAGAGGCACGGATCTAAGGCATTTTTATTTAGCTTAAATTTCATAACATTTTATTACATTGCATATTAGATTTCGTTCAACACTGTGAATAGTTTGACCACGTTTTCGAGAAACCGACATTTCTGTAACAAACAATTAACCTACAAAAGGTTCCGCGATATACTGCATACGCTCTGGGTATAGTTTAAGTTGTTATGTTTGTCCTACTGAAATTAAAGCTATTGGGCATGCACACTGATGCTTGTCCCCCTTGAGACCATAAAAATTTACTAAATCAGGCGATTTTAAAAAAAATCGTACTACCAGTTTTTGAGAAAATCGCAAAAAAGTGAAAAATTACACGAATAAACTACTACTTCCGGTTGACCGATTTGATGAAAATGTTCGTGTCGGGTTTGGTAGTGGTGTGTAACTTAAGTTTTAAGTTTCAAGTTCGTACAATGTTCTGTTCTTGAGATATTCTGTTCACACACACCCAGACCAATCGCTAAAAACATGTTTTTTGGGTTCAGGGGTTCTGAAAACATGTATATCCGGTGAAAAATTACATGAAAACAATACTTTCCTTCCTATATATTCATATAGGCAAAAAAAGTAAAAATCTGTCAACGGACAGTAGTAGTTCATTCGTGTGATGTTTCACTTTTTTACATATAAACATACAACCAGCTGATTATATTAATTTCATGTTACCGCACATTATAATCAATGTGTTCTGTACGAGATGCAAGACACAAATGAAATACTGCGACTCTTATAATGTAATGTTTGCCAAGCTAATACATTTGTACAATAATATGTATTTATAGTAATTTTATGTAAGTTTTCAATTTATCAAGTCTTTTGCGATTCTCCTGCTGTCTATGGTGTTAACATATGATTTGATTTAAGTCATGGGTTTTTCAAGTTGTTATTGTTGTGTATTCTGAGTTTTGTTTTTGTTTACATGTAGAGTTAAAAGAATAAAATAATACTACTTCTATTTCTTATTTGATATGTAATTTATTTCCAAAATTACAATGGCGACGAGGAAAAAAGATATTGAACAGTATATGAAGAAAAGGAAGTTACTAGAACTACGCTTGAACAAACTAAAAGATGAATTACCTAAATGTGAAAACTCTCATGAAATATATACAGTCTACACGGACAAACTATCAACCATATGGAGTGAAATTGAAGATACACAGTCAAATATTGAACTTTGTACTAATTCAATAGAAAATGAACTTGAAGTCAGATGGCATTTGGAAGGAATATATGAAGAGATATGGATATTTCTAGAAGCAGAAAAGAAAAAGTACAATACATCCACTGCAATGGCTGCTTCTGTATTATCTCAAAATGGACCGAATATTTCTTTTCAGCCATATACACAGGAGGAAAGTTTTCAAAACTTCACCCGGCGTTTTGAAAACTACATCCAAATACGGGGAAACATAAGTCCTAAAGTTAAAGTGGAATTATTCCTACAAGCAATCACCCCACAAATACATGAACAACTTTATGATATTTGCATACCAGACGACCCACATAATAAAACATACGAGGAGTTAACTCACTTGTTAATGGCTCAGATAGAACCAAAACCCAGTATTTGGGCCCGCCAGCACAAATTTACGACACGTACTCAACTACATAATGAATCTGTACAAGATTACGCAAATGTTTTAAGAAAACTCAGTGTGGATTGCCAGTTTACTTGTACAAAATGCCATGAATCAGTATCTGAAATTCTACTTCGCATGCAGTTGGTCAGGGGACTAAAAGACTCTGATATACGTCTTCAGCTGCTTCAAGATAAACAATTACAATCGTTTAAAGATGTAGTCGAAAGGGCAGCTACATTGGAACTAGCAAAAAGTGAGAGTAGGATAATACAAACACAGGATAATCAAGATGACGTTCACCAAGTGTCTAGCAGGAACAGACAGCCCAATAATGATAATAAGTCAGGCAAATCCAACGTGGATACACAACGATCTGCAAAACAATCTCGTTTTGAGGGACTAAGAAACAAATGCTATAGATGTGGTGATGATTCACATAGAGCAAATCAATGTAAGTTCAAAAATACTGAATGTAACTTTTGCAGACGTTTTGGTCACTTATCACGAGTATGTTTGAGAAAGCCGAACAAAGAGGTAAAACAATCAGAGGAAACTGTCGAAGGTGTAGAAGATAACACTCATGAAATTTACCAATTTCATTCAAAATCGAATGACAAGTTTATGATTGAAGTGAAATTGGAAGGGAAACTCATGTCAATGGAGTTAGACACGGGTGCAGCTCTAAGTATTGTATCTTACGACACGTTCAAACTTTTAAATTCAACGAAAAGGATTTTCAAAACAAATGTTCAACTACGGACATATACTGGTGAAATAATCAATCCAAAAGGAGTGGTGTTTGTTGAAGTTCAGTACAAAGACCAAAGTTTTGTCGGAAAACTGTATATAGTAAACAAATGTGTAGACTCTATATTTGGAAGAGATTGGATAAGAGAGATCCAGGTTGATGCAGCTGATATACATATAATAACCTCAAGTGATGAAAAGAAAAATATCCCAGAGCTGGATAAATTGATGATTCGTTATGAATACATTTTCAAAGAAGGAATTGGAAAAATACCAAATGAAAAGGGTCATTTCAAATTAAATGACAAGACCCAGCCAGTGTACATGAAACCGAGACACATGCCATATGCATTACAGGAAAAAGTAGAGAAGGAACTTGAACGTTTAGAGACATTGGGTATAATCACCCGAATCGAATCGTCAGATTGGGGCACACCAATAGTACCAGTCGTCAAACCAAATGGTTCATTTA
Organism: Catonia carolina; assembly: GCA_035578175.1. Taxonomy (NCBI): domain Eukaryota; kingdom Metazoa; phylum Arthropoda; class Insecta; order Hemiptera; family Achilidae; genus Catonia; species Catonia carolina. The sequence continues at coordinate 25,341,673 of JAQMRL010000010.1, read as the reverse complement.
GAATTTGTGCTGATTACAAGGTGACTCTGAACAAAGTGATCAAGGACGAACATTACCCCATACCCAGAATTGAGGATATAATGGCAAAAATGCACGGTGGCAAGATATTTTGTACTCTTGATATTAGAAATGCATATTTACACTTGGAGATGGATGAGGACAGTGCTGTTATGCAAACAATTAGTACCCATAAAGGGTTATTTAAGGTGAACAGATTAATGTTTGGAGTGAAAGTTGCACCTTTGGTGTGGCAACGATTCATGGACAAAACATTAAACAATTTAGAAGGTGTACAATGTTTCTTCGACGACATAATTGTACAAGGTTCTAACAGCGAGCAGCTTTTTTGTCGACTGGAGCAAGTATTTGAACGGCTTAAGATAAATGATTTGAGGCTAAACAGAGAAAAATGCAAGTTCTTCCAGTCCAAAATTGAATATTTAGGTCACATGATCGACAGTGAAGGGCTGCACAAGTCAGATAATAAGATACAGAGTATTTTGAAATGTAAAAGACCAGAAAATATATCTGAACTCCGAACCTTTCTAGGCCTAGCAAATTATTACAATAAATTTATAAAGGATTTGGCAACACTATTACATCCCTTGAACCAGCTACTACAAAAAGGAAACAAGTTCAACTGGAGTCTATCTTGTGAAAGGAATTTTCAGAAGATTAAGGATATTATCAGTAGTGACGACGTTTTGGTACACTTTGATCCAAACTTACCTCTGATCTTAGCAACGGACGCATCACCAGTAGGCTTGGGAGCCGTTTTATCTCACCGCCACAGCGACGGAACAGATAGACCAATCGCCTTTGCATCTCGATCGTTGACAAAAGCTGAACAAAGGTACTCTCAAATCGATAAGGAAGCCTTGGGTATATATTGGGGCCTGAAGAAGTTTTTCCCGTTTTGTTATGGACGCAAATTTACACTGATTACAGATCATAAACCGTTAGTGTCGATTTTCAACCCAAGAAAAACCTTACCAACAATATCGGCAACACGGATATTCAATTACGCTCATTTTCTCTCAGGGTTTGACTATGATATAGAGTACAGGCAAACCGCTCATCATTCAAATGCTGATTATCTCTCACGGTTCCCTACTGAAGTGGTCCAACAAGATGTTGTAGATGACCTTTCTAGGTACCAAATAAACCAACTGGAAACACTCAATATCAGCAGTACCATAGTAGCTAGGGAGACCCTTAAGGATACAGTTTTAGGTCCAATCTTACAGGCTTTAAAATCAGGACAATCTGTTGAACAATATGGATTTCACGATAACGAGCTGTCTATTCAAGATGATTGTGTGATGAAAGGCTGGAGAGTTATGATTCCTCGTTCTCTCAGATCTCGTGTGCTTCAAGAACTTCATGTGGCCCATTTGGGAGGAATAAAAATGAAAACTTTGGCTCGTAATTTTTGCTGGTGGACAAGCATGGACAAGGATATTGAAGCGATGGTTGCTGAATGTCGACAATGTATTGAAAAGCGTAACAACCCAAGGAAAACTATCCATCCATGGGAACCACCTTCTAATCCATGGGAGAGATTGCATATGGATTTCTTAGGGCCAACAGTACCTCATATTGGTGGATGCTTTCAGTAAGTGGGTGGAAGTAATACAGACAAGAACAACAACAAGTACATGGACAATCCAAGAATTACGAAGAATATTTTCAACCTTTGGTTTTCCTCACATATTGGTATCCGATAATGGAAGACAATTTGTTTCCCAAGAATTCAAAAACTTCATGAATGAATGTGGAATTATTCACAGAACATCTGCACCATACCACCCAAATTCAAACGGTCAGGCTGAAAGATACGTGCAGACTGTCAAAAGGGCGCTAAGGTCTATGGAGGGAGAAAAGGGATCACTACAAAATAAAATACAAAAACTTCTTATGCAACTCAGACAATCGCCAAATGCCACTGGAACATCAGCATACCACCTAATGTTTGGAAGGAGTGTTAGAACGAGCCTCTCCATAATTGTTCCAACATTAGAAACAACGAAATATCGGGAAAAGGGACTACAAGTTGGAATCAACAGGAATTTTAAGGTTGGAGATAAAGTTCAAGCTCGCGAATACGTCAATGGATCAACCAAGTGGCACTTGGGCCATATAACTGCCAAACATGGACATGTGATGTACACAGTTCATCTAGATGATGGGCGGATCGTCAAAAGACATATTGACCAGCTGATACTACGTAAGGTACCGCATCACAGCAAATAGAGGAGGAGGTGTTAACATATGATTTGATTTAAGTCATGGGTTTTTCAAGTTGTTATTGTTGTGTATTCTGAGTTTTGTTTTTGTTTACATGTAGAGTTAAAAGAATAAAATAATACTACTTCTATTTCTTATTTGATATGTAATTTATTTCCAAAATTACATATGGAATAAAAATAAATCATAATGTTATATTCTTCTTTTTTTTTAGGTACTGGTCGCACCGAACCAGTTCCAATTCAGTTGAAGACTGATCGTCAGGGTTTAGGTCGTGCAGAAGCATTAAATGAATTAGCAATTATGAAAGCTAATATTAAGAAAGAAATGCACAATAGATTAACAAATATCAATGACTACAGGTCTCAGTTATCAGAAAAAGCTTCTGAAAAAAGAGCTGGAATCGATTTACGAAAGAGTCAAAGAATTTGTAAACAATTGGATTTCGATCTGGTGAGATAATGTGTTCAAATTTATATTTTGTTGTATAAAAACATTATTCCATGTGTAATTTTTTGTAATTATTCTGTTGTAAATTTCTGCCAAAAGAATGTATTTATTTGATCCTCTCTAATACATTTTAGTAATAATTTATTTTTAGATCCTACCTTTTCTCTTCTTGTGGGCCGGCCTGTAGCGTAGTGGTCAGCGCAACTGGCTTTTACATCGGGGTCCTGAGTGTAAAAAATTATTTAAATGAAAAATGTGAAATAAAGAATTGTAAATTGAAATGATTAAATGAAAATTAAATTAAAAATTGAATGTTACATATAAAATTGAAAATTAATAATTAATTGGACACTTTTGTTATTATAATAGTAATAATATTAATCTAATGAATTTACTTTTATACAAAAGTATTGCAATATGTGGTTTTAAAAATATTTAAGTTTAATGATATTTATGAGCTCAGTTATAATGAATAATACAGGGTGATTATAAATGAAATAGACACTTTCAACAGCTTCTTAAACATCAAACTGGTGTATTTGAATATAGTAAATGATATAGGTTTGTAGGGAATTTTTTAAAGTTTATGTTGGTACAACTGTTGCTAGCATTTTGTTGTTGGCTGCTGTTACAACGACCAGTCTAGCAAAATAGCCGCTACTGAAATGGAGAAAGCTTATTGTGTTCTTGAATTAGCCAAAACAAAATCTGTTACGGTTGTGCAATGTCATTTCAGAACAAGATACGGTAAACCACCACCAACAAGGCAATCAATCTATGACTGGTATAAACATTTTGAAAACAGTGGATATCTGTGTAAAAGGAAGAGTACTGGAAGACCTTCTGTTACAGAAGAACAAATTGATAGTGTTCGTGATGTTTATGTACGAAGTCCAGGAAAATCAACTAGATCAGCAAGTTTAGAATTGCAAATTCTAATAAGTAGACTGTAATTGTAATTCATTCGATAAATTGCAATTCTACCGACTGTGTAAAAAATTCTGCGGAAACGTTTGAAAATGACACCTTATAAATTGCATTTAGTACAAAGTTTAAATACCAGTGATAAAGTCGTACGTAAAAATTTTTGTCTGGAGATGCTACATTGTGTTGACAATGACGACGCATTCTTTAATAGCCTAATTTTCAGTGATGAATGTAATTTTCACATTAAAGGAAAAGTTAATAGACATGTTAGAATATGGGGCACAGAAAACCCAAAAATAACTTTACAGCATACATGCGATTCCCCTAAAGTAAAAGTCTTTTGCGCATTATGTCGTAAAAAGGTTTACAGGCCGTTCGTCTTTCATGAAGTGTCAGTAACCAGAGTAATTTATCTAGACATGTCAAACGAATGGTTAATGCCTCACTGGCACTTATAGGTCAGAAATTATCTTGATGAACGTCTTCCTAGACGATGGATTGGCCATGCAAGTGAGGAAAACATTGTGTTTATGCCGTGGCCACCTTGTAGTCCAGACTTAACGCCCTGCGACTTTTTCTTATGGGGTTATGTAAAAGACAAAGTTTTTGTACCACCGCTTCTTGTAGATATCGATAATCTAAAACAATGTATCGCAAATGCTCTTGCCACAGTTGACCGTCATATGCTTAATCGTGTGTGGGAAGAATTCGACTACCGTGTTGATATCTGTTGTGTTACAAATGGTGCACACATTGAACATCTATCTGTAAACATATTTTCAATAAAAACTTAATGAATTCTTCTATATAATCATGTAAGTAATTACCTTAACTTTTCACAAAAAAATTTCTATAAGCTATCGAAACTGTCTATTTCATTTTTATAATCACCCTTTACTAGACAGTGGTTACTAGTGTATTTTGATGGTTATGGTTCAGTTTCAGGAATGGTTGGCCTGAATCTGTACAAGACTGTACACCTCATTTACATGGTATACATATAATACTTATCTCATTGGGTCATGGGGTTGTTTTTGTTCTTTAAATTAAACAGATTGCAATGTACACACATTAGGGATAAGAGAAAAACATTTTTTGGTTGGTTTTAAAATTTAATAATAATTTAGTACAATTTTTCTTTTATAGGGTATTTTGAAACCAGTTGAAACTTGGTTCTGGCCTGAAGAAGAACAGAAAACAGTTTCACCATCGGACAATGATGATGATGATGATGATTGGCACAATGATAATGATGAAAAAGTCTCTAAAGAAAACATTGATGATGATGATGATGGTGACGATGGCTGTGATGAACAAGAAGAAGAAGAAAAAGAAGAGGAAGATGAATATGAATTTACGGTAATTGTTTTGCTGATTCTGAATTTATTTTTAAATTTTAAATAATTATTGACTGCTAATAAAAGGGCTATCTTGTATAAGTTAAAAACTTATCTTGAATTTTAATAAGATTAATTTCATCAAAATGATTGCATATGGACTACTGTTCCAGTACCAGATACTGCAAAAGAAGGAACTTATAAGTTCTGCTAAGCTGATGGTTTCTCTGAAATAAATGTCTTCTACTTCTGGTGTTGATGTTAACACATTATTTATGTTTCTTACTGCAAAATTAAAATACTTCATTAAGTTAAATGCTTACATAATTTGTGGTAGAATGTTATGGACAACATGATTTTGTTTTTCTTGATATCGGGCCAATTTTAGACCACGTGAGGTGACTTTAGACGTTTCTGGTAGCTCTTTTTGCAGCCCATATTCTCAGCATTTGTTCACCGAAGGGTTTTCTCCTTTTTTCTGTCCACTTGGTATTCTGTTTTGTCTCCTCATGGAAGCCCTTAAAGTCCTTAATTAGTTGTCCGAATTTGGTTCGGTTTATTCTGATTTTCTTAATAACCTTACTGACTTCTTTAAACAATTTATCCAACACCTATGTCTATTGTTTAATGTCTTGAATATTTATTTTCTTAACCTGTTGTCATCCATCCTATACAAGTGTCAGTAAAAATTTTTTCTTATTTTTCTAACCGTTTTCATTAATTGTTAATTTTCCGTGTACAGAGTTCCTCAACCTTGTAACCTACGAATATTGTCTGTCTACTATCTTCAAACCCATTATCTTGCAGAAGATCTTTCTCTCAAATTTCTCTTAGTCCAACCTTCACTGTCATTCTAAAGATGCGGTTTCGTTTGTGCGACTGACGCATAGGTCGAGTAGTTTCATTTGTGCAGTGGTACATGTGATCCAACTGCACGTCCGGGTTAACTGAAACCCGGGTTATCCGAAACGTAAAAAAATACTCAGTATTTTAAATGTAATTTTTCTCCAAATAACTATAATAAAAACAATAAATAATAAATACTGTGAATTGTATTTCTATACCAAAATACTGTTTTAAGCAAACTGAACTGTAAATTATAGTATGTAAAGTATGCGTACATGACATTCAGCACTGCAGACAGTATTTTTACCGATAACATGAGTATTTTCCTTGGAGTGGTAGCCTACTACTAGGCCTACTGTTTATTTTGGCTTCATAACCTTTGCTGCAAACAATCAATTAGTACTGTAATGTGGTTGAATGGGTACGGTAGTGTCTTGGCCCTAATGTAGTTTTCATTTCGTTTTGTGGCTAATTAGTGTTATGTACTGGTAGTGGAAGTGAAATGATATTTAACAATGTCATGTAAACGTAAACGCGTGGTCAAAACCATCGAAGCGATGCCCACTGATATACTTTTAGTTTAACTTTGGCGGGACATTTCGGTAAGAAAACGAATGGAAAATAAAAACCAAAAAAAAATTTTTGACTTCAAAAAAGAATTAAAATGTACGGAAAATATTTGAAATCGTACGAATAAAATTTTTTGGACACACTAATATTTTTTTTACATTAAAACACCATTTTCTTGTTATTTAAAAAACTCGGTTTATCAGAAATCGGCTCACCCCAATTATTTTGGATTAGCGGGAGTTTACTGTATCTATTAGACAATGAAAGCAAGTTTGAAGGATCAAATAGTTGTATTTTTTTTTGCAGCTAACTCAATGAGTTTTGCATCATCGTCTTTGGAAAAACTCATTTTCAACTTCCAGACGCATGCGACTGCTACAGGTGACTGGTACCCAAAGCAGTCGATGCAGCCGACGCATGCGATCTCTTGCATCGGACGCATAAACAGAACCATTTCTTAAGAAATCCATTTGATGAGTAATGGCAGTGACGCATGCAGTAATCGCTTGCGACGATCACACAAACAAAACTGTACCTTAAGATACTTGCATACAGACACACAGTTTTTATCACAGTATTATAATGTCTAAACTTGACTTATCTTTCAAGTGTTTTCTTCTTATACAAGTAATGAGTTTCTCAACATGCACTGGCCATCTTTCCTTTGTCTTGTGTTCGCTTCCTATCACTGATCTTCGGTTTTATTATCTCCCCAATGTACTTGAAGTTATCAATTTTTCCGTATTGTGTCTTCAAGTGATGCGTTGCTGTTTTGATGTTCATTACGTACTTAGTTTCCTTGAAGCAAATCTGTAGTCCTGCTTTTTGTACTGTTTTTTAATGAGTTGATTTTGTTTTATTGCTGTTTCCATGATAATGTATGCCTAAATATGAATGTTTTATTTACCCAAGGAATTGTGAGTAACCTTTCTTAACTAAAAGAGTTACAGATATGAAAATTCACTGAATAACGGTCATTGGACAGTGTACATCATTATTCCTTCACATCTCAAAAACTGTTTGAATTTTTCCTAGTTTATATACTCGTACAAGATACTTTGAAAGTCTACAAGAGCTGATATGATGTTTTGGAAAAATTTGTTGAGAGTTTTTTCCAAAGGGGATCTTTTTTAAAATTTCAGTCTTTGTATGCTTAGAGCAAACATGCCTGAGTGATTTCTTGTCCAGCGCGTGGTGTAGTGGTCTGCACAACTGGCTTCTACACCAGGTGTCCCAGCTTCAATTCATGGCGAAAAGACTGACATCAGTATGTTCTCTCCCATCTGATCTGCACAACTACATCATGACATAAGCTTGTCTACTTTTGACAGTAGTGTTACAACAAAATTCACAGGCGCGAATTTTTAGGTTTGCTTCAATAACTGACATTGAGTACTATGTCACCTGTGATTAGATTCACAGAAAAATATTTAAAATAACACTGAAAAATATTCACATACATACCTACTATAGGGTGATTCAAAAAGAGCGCCGGTTTTGATATATCAAATTAAGAGATGTATTTTATTGAAAAACTGAAAATAAATACATCAACAAGTTCATCTTACCTTCCGATTTCATGTATGAAAAATGATGTCATGCATGTGTCCTCCTCTACTGCGCTGGAACGCATCAACTCTGTCCATGAAATTGGATATTACTGCACGACAAGTTTCGACTTCCATTTGCCCGATAACCCGTCGAATTTCCTCCTTCAAGTCATTGATGTTTCGGGGTTTATTGACATACACCAATGACTTCAGATGACCCCAAAGATGAAAGTCACAAGGCGTCAAGTCACACGACCTTGGTGGCCATTGATGGTCGGAATTACGAGAAATGATGCGATCCTGGAACCGTTCACGGAGCAACAACATTGTTTCTCGTGCAGCAACTGAATTTTATACGGGTGATATTGGAGATCATACCGAAGAATTCTCCGTACAGAAGAACATCTTAAACCCAATTGTTGAGAACGGCGACGTATTGATTTTGCTGGGCTAACAGCCGGGCTATCACGAACCAACGCAACGTTCTGCTCAGTTCGGCCAGAACGACGACGTCCAGAATTTTTAAGGTCGACTGTTGAACCCGTCTCAAAAAACTTTTTCATGAGCCTGCGAACTGTTGATTCATTCGGTGCTTCATTACGTCCTAGAGTACCGCGAAGTCGCCTGACAGTAGCCGCATAACTCTCTCCACTCTGGTAAAATGTTTTGACGATTAACACTCGTTGTGCAATAGTAAACGTCTCCATGGTTAGACACAGACTGCGAGAGTACTACACTGCGAACAAGAGAAACTACAACTGAGTCGTCAATCGGAATGTTCTCCGAAATAGAAATGAGGTCTAACAATGTTGCCAACCGATAAACAAAAATTTACCAGCCGTTTAAAAATCGGCGCTCTTTTTGAATCACCCGTTACTTAGCACCACAGAAAAATAAATGGGTGAGCAATGCGAAGACATCAAATGTGATCTTGAGTTTTATTACAGTGAGAAGAGGAACGATTTTCTGTCGTGATGTCACAGCAATTTGCGCATCCGCTTCTTCATGTACCCTACCACGATGGGTTCAATACCCAGTAAGGTGTGGGATATTTTGGGTGAGACGGAAATGGTGGTTGTCGTGTCGAATCAGCAAGTGGAAGCTTTATCTTCTCTCTAGTGAGGTCTTCGTCAGAAGCCGATAGCCGTGTGCTTGTTGGTATGTCTGGTCAGAGCTTTAGAATGGAATGGAATGACGATCCAGATCAAAGGTGTCTCCCTTATTAACCAGAGGGGCAGTTACTAGTTCTCTGCATTACCAACTTTATTTTTGTCGGTGTTTTTGAAAGTATTGTCGGCTGGCAGCACATACCGTATAAAATGGGGTGACGGTATGTGTTAAAACCAAAAATTTTTTAAATTGGTTTTTTTAACCGAATTAAAAAAAATATGTACTCATATTTTTTCAGGTAAAAGAAAAATTGGAGATGATAACTCTATATTTAAGAGAAACATATTATTATTGCATATGGTGTGCCGTACAGTATGATGATGAACGTGATTTACAGCATGAATGTCCAGGAAAAACTTATGAAGATCATTAATGAAAAATACATCTAAATCACCGCAGCGTACAACATGCGGGTTTTTTTCAGATGAAGATCCCGGGTTAAATTTTGTAATTGAATTACAAAATTGATATTACTGAGCTTAGAAATAAGGGCATACCCAGGATCTAGGGAGGAACAGTTTGTTGTTTGCTTGGAGAACAAATTGACATGAACTGTGTAAAAAAAAAACTCAAGATTTTCATGGGAAAAGTATTTCTCTCTTTAAATCTAGGTAATTCTTTTTGAGCATCTGGGCAAGGTTGGCTGTCCCATGCCGGTTCTCTGGGTATGCCCTTGCTAAGAAACTTAGTTTTTATGTGTATTTGTAACTTATAATGTACAATTTTGTAAATAATATCCGCAAATAATAAAGATATTTTTTCATAAGTCGAAGTATTGAATTTATTGTACAGAAAACTTTCTTCTGTTTTTCTCTACCAGCTAAGGATCTTTGTCTAAGGATATTGTTGGTCGAAGGTGTGTATGTATAAACCAATAAATAAAACGTATATGCCAAAAAGCATCAGTGATTTCTCTATCTACTCTTTAAGGGTAATCGAATGACATTTTTTTTGTTTCCAAATTCCAACATTGATATTTTGATGTCCAGTTTTGGGCAACTTCTGGTCAAAACCAGAACTTCAAACCCAATTTAGGCCCACTAACTTTTTGTGTAAATTACAAATACGAAAATCATTTGTTGCTATCTCTTGTAGTTTCTGACATCTGGGTGTGATGGGCGGACAAAACAAAATGATAGTTTTAAAAGTAGCTACCAATAATAGAATACTTGTATGTTTTACATTTTCGAGGCTTGGGTTTTATCTTCAGAATTCATTGAAGGTAGATTGTAGTGTGAAACACAATTCAAGTATACCTTCTGTCTCTGAAGAGGCAAAACTCTTAAAAATTTACAGGTATAGTCACTTGAGTCACAAGTTTGCCCTTGTTTGCAACGAGGGGTAAAGGGGGAAAATCATCAGCGTGTATGCGTGACTACTCTAATTTCAGTACGACAAATATAACAACTTATACTATACCCAGAGCATATACAGTATATCACGGAACCTTTTGTAGGATAACTGTATGAATATACTATTTGTTACTGTAAACACAAAATGTGGGTTTCTTGAAACTGTGGTTGAACTATTCACAGTGCTGAACGCAATGTAATAAAATGTTGTGAAGTTGAAGCTAAACAAAAATGCCTATCCGTGCCTCTTAAAAGCCGTGAGCAAGCGGCTAATTACTGAGATGTTTCTCTTTCCACAATTTGAAAAATTAAAGAAGGAAATTAAGGACATGAAGAGGCTATTCTTAAACAGTTTTGTTGACACCTGGTAAAAAAAAACCGGTTAGGTAGATACTAGAGAGACTGATAATGAAAACACCGATGTCAGCAAAAGTAAAGAAGGCGATTCATTCGTAATTATAGTAAATCTAACATTTCTGGTCATGTAATTAAGCTATAGGCAATATTACAGGTCACATTTATTTCTTATAAGGTTTATGAAAAAAACATTTTCTCGGAATAAACCACAGCTTACAAAATGTATCTAGAAACTGCACAGTAGTGAAATGTATGAGTAGTGTTTCACTGTTGAGGTTGGCAGCACTGAAAATATTTCACTTCTCTCCTCACAGCCCATGCATACACAAAAGGTAATCTCGTGACTTCAGTATCTATAAGTACTCTATTTTAATATTTTATGTTAAGTTTATTCTATCTAGTATTTCAAATATGCAAATGTGTAAAGTTTGTTTTATAATTTTAAAATGTCTTTTATATGTATTCCTGTACAACTTTAATTTCATTATAGCCAGTATTGATTTGTTACGTTACCGGAGTTTTGGTTGAAGTTTCCTCAATCTGCATAAATCTCACTTCCCAAATGCATAAAAATTTAAAAACTAGTTTAAGGGTATTTCACTTAGTTAATATCTCCCTCCATATTTGTTTTCCTTCCAAAAATTATCACTTAACTCTCATTTTGACTTATCTGCAGTCCATAATTTTTCATAGTGCTTTATTGAGGTAGAGATATCATAAAAACACTGCTTCCTAAATAAATATTAGGTCACTTATATTTTTTTAGTTTTTTGATTAATTGTATGTGTTATAATTTAGATTGTAGTTGTTTTAATAAATTGAACTATTTCATAACTTGTTTTTGTACAACTTTTTCATGATTTAAACCCATAGTTCTGTTTAGCCACCCTTTTTGTACTGTGAAAACTGTGTGAGAGAAGAGAACACCTACCGAGGAGAGTTGGACATGGCTTCTAGCCATAATTGGGTTGGCCAATTTCTTCCACATTGTATATTGTGTACTAATATCCATGGATTATAGTTTCTAAAAAGTTTGTATGTAGAATGCAATTCTAAAAATCTGGTGTGAAACACACTACTTTCTCTTGCCAATGCAAATAATGAACAACCTAACATTAGAAATAAACAAAAAACTAACCTCAATAAACATAACCTAACTTTAATCATAAGTGAAAGATGCAAAATGAAAATCTATCTCAGTTTGGCTTAAAAATACAGAAAATCACTCTTTCACGCTAAACTAGGCTCCGTAGAGAAACATGCTACAAATAAAAGTTGTAGATCTTTTAATTTCCTATATATTTAATTATATACACTTTTGTCATAAAGATTATACTAAGGACAAAATTTAAAATAAATAGATTTTTCATAAGTTTTTGTGAGAAAAAACAGAAAATCGCTAATTACTGCTAAACTAAGTGTTATACAAAAAGAATTAGAAATAAAAGTTGTAGGATTTTAAATTCTCTAAAACTTTTATTATATACATTTTTGCGCTAAATGCATATTAAAGCCGAAAATCTTATAAAACAATTTTTTACGTGAAAACAGCCTCATCAAGAATTTCAGCAAACACGGTGCCTACTCTATCTTGTAGGACTCATTTTTGAGAAAATCGCAAAAAAGTGTAAAATTACACGAATAAACAACTACTACTACGGTTGACTTCGTGTCGGGTCCGGTAGTAGTGTCTCACTTAAATTTCAAGTTCGTACGATGTTCCGTTCTTGAGATATTCTGTTCACACACACACCCAGACCAATCGCTAAAAACATGTTTTTTTAAATCAGGGGGTCTGAAAACTTGTAGATCCGGTGAAAACTCGACATGAAAACAATACTTTCCTTCCTATATACTCATATGGCAAGAGGAAGTAAAAATAATGAAATAAAGTATGGTTTATTGGGTTTTTATTATTGAAGATTTAAAGGTACATGTAAACAGTCAACTTTAAAAACAAAAACTAACAAAACATGAAATTTTTAAAACCAATTTTATTTCAATTTACATTCAGTAAGACAACTAAAACATGGTAATACAATATTGGTATCATTATATTTTATAACTTAATTAAAAATACATTAAGATATTTATAAACAATAAATTCTTCACTATTTACAAACAATTTTCCAACTGATGTTTGAGTTGTACCATGCAAATTCACTCAAATATTGTAAAACAAAAAAAAAATGATTAATTTTAATAACCAATTAACAATTATATTGATATCATAATAAAATAGCTTAAAACTTTTACAGTGTTTTAAAAACTATAAGCAGATATATATTTTAAATGTTTAAAAATCAATAAGAAGATCTACTATTTGTGGAAAAAAAAATTTATATTACAATAAGCAAGTGCATTTGACATTACAGCGTCACGAATAAACATTTAACATTAAAAATTAACAACGTATTGGGCGACCCTATTACATAAATAACAATAAATTTATAATTTATGAGAATCAGAATAGTATTTGAATAAAAAAAAGAGTGTTAAAGTTTAATAATTATACTTGTAAATTATAAACATAGAATTAGAAGTTTGTATTCCATTACCATTAGTAATCAGTCAGACATCTTAATTTTTGTATATAGTGAAGGCATGCGACAGCTTAGATAGAGGGAGTTAATAGATTGAGCTGGTGGAGAGGGATGTAGAAAAGGAGATGGTAGAAGATATTTGTGAGGAAAGTCAGAGTTGTGTAAAGACAAGAGCGGGGTCGATCAGAATGTTTTAAAGCAGGGAAGTGAATCATCCCTTCTACAGTCATAATAATCATGAATGGAATACACGAGACTGAAAATGAAAGAATATACTAGGAGGTTATTGTTTGTAGATGATCTGGTTATATGAGAAAATGTAGAGGAAGAGATGGAAAGTGCATTGGAGTGTGGAACAAGGAGATTGTTAAGTTAGGTTTGGAATTTAGTTGAAAAAAAGTAATGCTGATGTAGAAGAGATTTGAGAAAGAAATTAGGATTTCACATATTTGGGGACTTTTTCTTATCAGGTGAAAATTTATAAAAGGTTGTATTATAAAGCAAATGGGTTCTTCCAAAGTGTACGCATGCCAAGTGTCTGGGATCAAGAAGATCCTACGCATTCTAAAAAAAAATATTTATTATGTGTGCCCATACTGGTTAAAACAGTAGATACATGAACAGGTGGAAGGAAGGCGGCACAATTGAAATTCTCGAGAGAGTTTCAAGAAAGACCAGAATGGAGAGAATGAGGAATTATGTAATTATGAAATAATTTGGGATGGACACCCTGATAAAGGGGAGTTGGCAAAGGTGAAATGGTTTGGTTGTGTCAGTAAGGTGGAAGAGAGGGTAAACAGCCTAAAAGGATGCTGTACTTTGAGATTGAGAGAAAAAGACCAAGAGTAAAGTGGGTGTTCATTTCTGGATGAATCAGGAAAAAATGCAATGTAAAGAGAGAAACTATTCAATGATAGAGAGGAGTTGTGTTCTGCCTGACCCAAGGGGAACTTTAAAGAAATATAAAGAGGATGATGATGAATCAAACCGATATTTCGGATGCTTCCATGTGTTTTATTTTTAACAAGGACATTATCTGTCCCAGTTTATAATTTTGTTTCACTACTTATTACATGGCCTTCACGCCAGCCCAGTCATTCAGCTGGTAGAGTCATTATTAATTGTTAAGTAACACCGTTTGGGCAAGCGACTTTATATTGTGATCAGCTGATGGGCATTCATGAACAAATTCCACTGGGAATCCCTGTTAAAATTCATGCCTGATTATGTCAAAAATACAGGACAAAAGCGGCAAGCAAATTGGGTGGTTGTCAATAATGAACAGTTCCTGATAACAAATAAAAGCTACAAAACAAACTTATTACAATATCTAACATATATTTAGAATTGTAATATAAATCTAAATCTGATTTTACAAAACTGTCCTTACGTTATTCTTTTTTTTTATCTAATCTACTGCAATATAATTTTTGAAATTTTGTTCATTCTTAAGTAGCATATATTTTTGATACAATGGAGATTACCCTTCAATAGGAAATAAATTTAAAGGGTAATGAATGATACATCACGTGTCAGATAACTAAATCAATTCTGTTAACTCCAGGAAATATAACAAAACAAAATTAGAAAACAATAACATATAAAGGTGTGTAAAAGATTGTATTATATGAAATCTTACAATAAACATCATCTTATCTGAGTAGTTTTAGATCAGCAAAAGATTTAGAAAAAAACCCAAATGTCATTAAAGAAAAAATAAATCTTAATGAAACTGGGATCAATCTTTTACTGCTTGGTAAAAAAACCAGATTTGAATGTAAAAGTTACTACAGAAAACTTAACCATTATTCTTTGTAGTTATTCCTTGCTGAACAAGCTAATAATTTTCAGTGATAGCTAAATTAAAGAACCAATATGGCTTTAATCCTTATCAGTTAATAAGTAGATTGTTCGACCAACTTAAAGCATATAAACAACTGTTTAATATGATAGAGATTTTCAGATGAGCAAACTTCTATTGTATGAAACATTATCATACAACTCAAAAGAAAGCTATTAGGTGTATTATAGGAGCTAACCAGCTAACCTCATGCAGGCCACTATTTAAGGAGCTTAAGTTGCTTACAGTTCCCTCCCTCTACATTTTTCAGGTGATTATGTATGTTAGGCAAAATTTCAATGTTCACAATCATAACACGAGAAACAGAAATGATTATTATGTGGCTAATCACTCCACAAAATTGTTTGAACAAAAACCTACTTATGCAGGGAGAAAATTCATGAATAAATTACCCCAATTTTTAAAATGTTGTGATAATTTGCATTCCTTTAAAAAAAATCTGAAAAATTACTTGATCGGTGAAACTTTTTATAGCGTACAAGAATTTCTTTCTTGATAGTAGTGATTCTTATATGTATTTCAGGTGTTATAACTTACATGTCCTATACTCCTCCTGGAGTCTCCAGGACGCAAAAAAAACTAGCTCAGTTTAGGGAGGCATCCACTGTCCACAGAATATTTTTAAAAAAATAAGAACTCATTTATGTTCATTCAATTTGTTATAAATAAATTTCGATCACTTTAACAAACAGAATAAAAAAGATATAAACAGTAAATTGTAGGGTTGAAGGCAATGTCATACAAAATTTTTACACTATTAATATAGCAACAGAAACTTATAATAAAATAAATAATAATAATAACATTATTACTATACAAATTTGTACAAGCACTTAAATTTACAAACAAATTTTAATTGAGGAGAAAAATTAGGAATGATTCTAGAAATAAACAATGTGTTTACATAACATATCTATTAACAATAATATTATTAATATATAATACAGATGGGAACCATCAATATACAATAAGGTAAAAATCATTTTGAAAAATCAATAACAAATTTTTTTCATTTAAAAAATAATTAACAATTTTTCTAATATATATAATAATAATAATAATAATAATAATTAAAATTTATAATAAGATTTGCTTATCAATTGGTATTCCTATTGCCTTTTTTTGAAGATTTTATCGACTTAGGTTTCTGTTTGTCAACACCGCCGAAGAAACTTGTGATCATTTCGGAAACTTCAGGCATATCATACTTTGTTAAATTATTTAACTGTTCCATTTCCTGAAAACAAACATACACAAATGTAATTGCTGACAAAGAAAAAAATGTTTCAAGCATTACAACCATCACAGATAACCATCACAGTAGGTATGTCCACACTCATGCGCTTTCTTATTCGACGTCGCATGCCACCTTCCCGCACTCGTTTGAAGAAATTTATCTCCAAAAAAAACAACAAATATTTTTGAACAATGCACTAAATTAAAGCCTGTTATTTCCTGCATTGAATGGTTTGATTTAGATTGTTTTATTTAGAAATTAATCAGAGATAATTCCAGCAATTTACGCAAAAAAGTACTCAGTTTTTAGCCAGTTTTCCGTTAATGTGGTTTTTAAACGTCCGTTACTCCATCCAGGCTTTTCATAAAAATCGGCGCTTAAGTAGGTTGAAGATCAAAGTTTTTTCTATAATATGAATATTTTAAAAGTTAAATCTCATGTTCCATTTTAATATGCCGGCCATTTTTTAAAAAAGTTAGGGAAATTATTTTTGGACAAAACCATGCATTTTCATAATGGTATTATCTCCAGCAAAGCGTTTATTTTTTTAAAATAAAAACATCGTTAAATCATTCAAAATGAGCTATGGAATGAGTTGCAGCAGGAAAAACACAGAAGTTTGTTTTTCTAAACGACTATACTCGGAGCAGATACCGCTATAGAGCTCTGCTCCTCTCAAGAAGTTTAGAGACTAACAGAATTTTCTATTAACACCACATATCTATTTCTAATTACAAATGGAAAATATGATATATGGCACAATACTACTGTAAAAATCCATGGTTCAGTCCAAAAATTATTTCCCTCCATTTACGTGACTCCAAAAAAAAAAAAAATGGCCGGCATTTTAAAATGGAACATCAGACTTCTATTTTAAAATGTTCATATACAGAAAACTTTGATCTTCAACGTACTTAAACGCCGTTCTTTTACAAAAAGGCTGGACGAAGTAACGGATGTTTAAAAACCACATTAAGGGAAAACCAGCTAAAATCGGAGTACTTTATGCGTAAATTGCTGAATCTCCGACTAGTTTCAAGTTAAAATAATCCAAGTCAAACTAATCAATGCAGGAAAGAACAGGCTTTAATTTAGTGTAGTGTTCAAAAATATTCGTTACGTTTTTTTGTGATAAAGCCCTTCAAACAAGTACAGACAGGTGAAATGGCATTCAATGCGACATCGCACATAGAATCAAAAGTCGAATAAGAAAGCGCATGAGTGTGGACATACCAATTCATCTGACAATCTTACATATCATCCTTTCCAACAAATTAGATGTATAGAGAAACTAACATTAAACAAGGTACTTTTTTTGTCATCAGTTTCTTGACTGGTTTGATGCAGTTCTATCTTGGGCAAGTCGTTTCATATCTGCAGACCTGTAACACCCTACATCTTTTGTAATTTGCTTTATATAATCTAACTTAATATTTAACTAACTTAATAATTCTAACTAATATAATCTAACTTAATATTCTAACTTAATAATTTCTGAAGTAGTATAAAACTAGATACGTAGACTAATACAAATTTACTGCCTTACCCTACAATTCACTCCCTCAATATTACCCTCCATTAATGATAGACCAATACACTGGATGTCTTAAGATATGCCCCACTAGCCAATCCCTTCTTCTGGTAAGATGCTTCCACATACAGTAAAACCTCTCTAATTCGTCACTCTCTAATTCATCACCTTCTATAATTCGTCAGCCCTCCCCAGTTCATTATAGGAAAATATTTCTGCAGAGTTTGATATTTTCCGAAAATGAAACGCAGGTTCAAGAATTTTGGAAAAAGTATACAATCAAAGGATGCTATATATAACATATCACAAGCATGGCATAACATTTTGAAAACAACACTTAAGTCTTGTTGGAACAATCTGTGGGCTGACCGAGAAGAAACTAGTAGCATCCGTTCTTACAATGAAACAAACAATGTCTTATCAGAATTAAAAGAAGTGTGCCAGAGTATACCTGTGACTAAAAATGTTACCGACGAGGAATTAGTTGAATGGATAGAGCAAGATGCTAACGAACTTGAGTATGAGATTTTAAGTGACAAAGAAATTGTGCCCTACGTTCAAAACAAAGATTCACCTGTTGAGGAAGATAGCAACGAAGAATATGTTTCAAGCCCTGAAAATATTCGTACGAATCGAGAAATAGAAGGAATGCTGACGAAGTGCATCGAATGGTATGAGAGACAGAAAGAAGCAGAGTTATCAAAATTAATTGTAATACGACAAATTCGCCAGTTGGCTGTGGAAAAAGAAAAGAACTCGTTGGTAGAAAAGAAGATAACTCACTTTTTCAAGAAATAAATTTTGCATTTTACATACATACATACATACATATTAGTGTAATTAAGTAACGTTTTCTAAATTTTAATGTGATTTTTTTGTAGTGTTAAGTGATACATAGTTAAAGATTCGTTTCATCGATTTTGCAAATGTATACTTTTTCGATTGTAATTTTATATTCGGTAACGTGTATTGTGTTGTGCCTTCTACAAATTAGAAAATGTAAGTACAACCATATACAGAATTTCTGAAGTAGTATAAAACTAGATACGTAGACTAATACAAATTTACTGTAGTTATAGGACTTAGGATTACTTATTGTGTTTATCGTTAATGTAAGTTTCATTTATGTAATTCGACTTTAATCTAATATACGTATGAGTATGTTATTTATTAACCGTGCATAGCAAAATTCCATAATTCGTCACTTTCTGTATTTCGTCACTCCTTCGGTCCGGAACGAAACAAATTAGAGAGGTTCCACTGTACTTCTTTTTTCATCCACTCGCCTAAGAACCACTAAATTACTTATTTTGTCCACCCACCTAATCTTTAACATTTTCCTACAACACCACATTTCAAAAGCTTCTATCCTCTTCCTTTCTACAGCTCCTAACACCCACATAATGCTACACTTCAAATATAGTGTTATAAGAAATTTTTATTTTTACATAGTATTTTATTTTAGGACAATGTACTGTCAACATTAATCTTATTATAAGGGTGTAATCTTACTTTTATTACTCCAGTCATTTGGAAACAGAATAAAAATGAGTCTTTATTACACTTGACACAGGCAG
Organism: Catonia carolina; assembly: GCA_035578175.1. Classification (NCBI taxonomy): domain Eukaryota; kingdom Metazoa; phylum Arthropoda; class Insecta; order Hemiptera; family Achilidae; genus Catonia; species Catonia carolina. The sequence goes on along the minus strand of JAQMRL010000010.1, from coordinate 25,322,118 downwards.
TACCTGGACTTTTTTCTTTCATTTGTTTATTACTTTAAATTCATGTCCAATTGTAGTGCATTATTAAGCTTAAGTTGTAAAAAAAATATTTTTATTTAACTGACATATTATATTAAAATATTAATTGTTACAGTTTTGTACATATATAATTCAGTTTTTCTAATGGTCCTTTTAAAAGGATTTCGGGAATTTTGGCATACATATCAAACGTCCTTTTAAAAGGAAGTTGGTACTATAAGGATTAATAATATTTTTAATGAAACTGTTTAGTAAAAAAATTTTAAATAGTGTGTGTGACTTGAACTTACGGCTAGCTAAGCTTAGTACCCTAGATTCAAGATGCAAGGTAAAAGTGAATGGGAAAACCACAAGGAGTTTTGAGGTTAATACTGGAGTACGGCAAGGAGATGGGGTGTCACCAACGTTATTTAACATAGCCATTGAAGAAGCGCTGCAAAGAGTAAGAAGCAAAAACGAAGGAATTAAGATTGGGGTGAATATAAATATCTTGGCTTTTGCAGATGACATTGTTGTAATGGCTGAGAAAGAAGAAGACTTGGTATACCTGACGAATATTTTGATTGAAGAAACTGAATACGTAGGACTACAAATAAATGAAAAAAAGACCAAGTTTATGCAGATAAGTAGAGATCGAAATATAAATGGACACCATAATCAGATTTTAAAAGTAAGAAACTATAATTTTGAAAAGGCAGAAACTTTCACATACCTAGGGGTAACGCTCACGCACAACAACTCAGAGGAACTGGAAGTGACTAACAGAATAAGATCGGCAAACAAAAGCTTTCATGCATGCAACAAGCTGCTTAGCTCAAGACTCCTCTCACATACATCAAAAGTAAGACTATACAAAACCATCATTAGACCAGTAATGCTTTATGCTTCAGAAACGTGGATACTGAACAAAAAAGAAGAAAAAAAGATCCTTGTTTTTGAAAACAAAGTACTTAGAAAAATCTTTGGCCCAACTCTGGAGAACGGAGTTTGGAGGATGAAGCACAACTGTGAAATACGTCAGCTATTCAAAGAACCGGACATATTGGGCGAGATTAAAAGCAGAAGGTTACGTTGGGCGGGACACGTTGTGAGGAGGGAGGGGAACACATTGACGGGCAGTGTATTGAGGAACAATCCTGAGGGAAGAAGACCAGCTGGAAGGCCTAAGACAAGATGGTGGGACCAGGCCCGGAAGGACATGGGAAAGATGGGGCTGAAGGAGGATGACGCTGCTGACCGGGTTCGTTGGAGGGGTTGTGTTGATGAGGCCAAGTACCGACTGGGGTACGAGTGGCCACTGCAGTAAGTAAGTAAGTAAGACTTGAACTTACAGCCTCTCGCATGGTAATATCAAAAGTAAAATATCAACTGTCAACTAAACACATGCGGCTGATGTTCAGATAACAATAGAAGCAAAATGTTTACTTTCTCTTACCTGCATGAATACATAGGAAGGAAAGTATTGTTTTCATGTCGATTTTTCGAAAATCAGTTATCACCGGATCTACATGTTTTCAGACCCCCTGAACCCAAAAAAACATGTTTTTAGCGATTGGTCTTTGTGTGTGTGTGTGTATACAGAATATCTCAAGAACGGAACATTGTACAAACTTGAAACTTAAGTTACATACCACTATTGGACCCAACACGAACATTTTCATCAAAATTGGTCAACCAGAAGTAGTAGTTTATTCGTGTAATTTTTCACTTTTTTGCGATTTTCTCAAAAACTGGTCCTACGACTTTCGAATCGCCGCTACGAAAATCGCCTGGTTTACTATTTTTTTTATGCTCTACAAGATAGGGTAGGCGCCATGTTTGCTGAAATTCTTGGTGAGGCTGTTTTTATGTAAAATAATTGTTTTTTTAAGATTACGGCTTTAACATGCATTTTAGCGCAAAAATTTATATAATAAAACATGTAGAGAATTTAAAATCCTTCAAATTTTATTTCAAACATTTTTGTGTAACGCTTACTTTAGCGATAATTAGCGATTTTCTGTTTTTTTCTCACAAAAATGTGAAAAATTGATTTTTTGAGATTTTGGCCTTAGTATGCATTTTATGACAAAAATGTATATAATTAAATTTATAGAAAATTAAAAGATCTACAACTTTTATTTAGAGCATTTTTCTCTACAGAGCCTAGTTTAACGTAAAAGAGTGATTTTCCGTATTTTTAAGCCAAACTGAGGTTGATTTTCATTTTGCGTCTTTCACTCATGATTAAAATAAGGTTGTTTTTTGAGGTTAGTTTTTTGTTTATTTCTAATGTTTTATTACTAATGTTAGGTTATATTGGTCATTATTTGCATTGGCAAGGAAAGTTGTGTGTGTTTCACACCAGATTTTTTCTTATGTTTAATTAAGTACCACACTATATCAAAATTGAATAACATTTTTATCATTAAATAAACATATTTATTAATAAATTAAATTATTAGCAATTATAATCTTTGGAGACTCAGTTTTAATCTGTTTCCAAAAGACTGGAGTAATGAAAGTAAGATTACACACTTATAATAAGATTAATCTTTACAGTACATTGCCTATGTTAATTTCCCTAAATGTCAAACTTGTTGGACAGCACGGCATAAATCAGAGATTGAAGCAGGGTTAAAAAGAATACAAGGTTGGTGTAACCTAATAATTTGTCTGTCCACTGTGAAACGCAAGGTCCTAGGTTTGATTCCCAGCTAGGGTCTGGAATTAGTACATGTTATAACCCACTGATTCTATACCAGTAGTAGTCGCTGTTAACTAAATTAACAGATGTGACTTTAAATAAACTAAAAAAAACTTGTTTAAAACAACTTCAAGTGGAAGAACTAAACTTGTAGAACAAAATTATTTAATAATGAATAATGCAACATTTCAGAAGTCAGTTTCAAACGAATCACCTTCTATTGCCACCTGTTAACTCATATGAGAAATTGCAAAAGTACATTGACATCTGCAATTTAATTGAAGAATGCCAAAACTGATTTTCCTTTTTAATACGTTCAATGCGGTAGACACAAGGTCATTCGCCATGATAGAGCAATATTTCAATGGTAAACCGGTCCAATGCCATTATATTCGTATTCAAAAATTTAAATGGTTAACCACCTCACTCCTCGTTTTACTTAATAAAACCTCTACAGGTTCAAACCAGCCTTTTGGCTGATGACTAGACAATACAAAAATTTAAAATTTTTTTCCATACTTAATATTAACTACAATTAATTTCAAGTATTTAAGTAGTTGTAACATAAGTGATGTCATAAAATAAATGTTTATAATATTATTACTATGGCTAGAAAACATAGAAAAATCACGTAAATGCTTAAGTTTTCTTATGTGATTATAAGAATGTAGATGAAATAATGTTATAGCGAAAATATTCTGTAAAAGGAAAAAGTGACGTCACAGTGTCTTGGTCCAGTCTAAGCTGGTGGGAGTAGTCTGTATGGAAAAGTCCATTTAGTAAGGAGAGGGGTGTGCGTGAGTAGTGCAACTTGACAATTTTGTAGTAAAGTTCTAACCTTAGTGTATTGAAGTGATTAATTAGTTATAATTAATTATTTAGTGATTAGTTAGTTATTGATTGAAGTAAAGTGTTATCCAACACAAATGTTATAATCTATCTTTGTTGTTCTATCTCGTGTATTTATTTTTATCATTTACTATATTGCTATTTATCCGATTTTAATTTCTAATATAATGTCTTATATTATTCAAAGCTGTTTACTTTTTCATTGACTTGGTTTAGTTCTAAGTTCATACAAAATGAGTGAAAATAGGGGAAAAATTAAGTCGGCAAAAAAAGGTCAAGTTTTGCGTAGTCAAAGTTGTGAAATTATTAATGGTGTGATAACGTTTTTTGAGCAGGAAGTGAAAGAGGGACCTGGTGTATCATTGGTTTTCATTTCTTATAATAGTAGCTAACTAATAATATCAGGCAGAGTAGTAGCGTTCAAGCTGTCGTTGTTATGCGGTTCGGCTAGTGCATTAACAGTTCAATCCATTTACAGGTGATGTCGAATAGAAGGGCCATTCCTTTCTCACTACTATATCAATATTTATGAAAAAATCTGGTGTGAAACACTCACACAACTTTCTCTTGCCAATGAAAATAATTAATAATAAACCTAACATTAGTATTAAAACATTAGAAATGAACAAAAACTAACCTCAAAAACATAACCTTATTTTAATCATGAGTGAATGACGCAAAATGACAATCGAACTCAGTTTGGCTTAAAAATACGGAAAATCACGCTTTCACGCTAAACTAGGCTCTGTAGAGAAAAATTCTCTAAATAAAAGTTGTAGATCTCTTAATTTTCTATAAATTTTATTATATACACTTTTGTCGTAAAATGCATACTAAAGCCGAAATGTTAAAAGAAACGATTTTTCTCACGTTTTCGTGAGAAAAAAACAGAAAATTGCAAATTACGGCTTAACTAAGCGTTATACAAAAAAATGTTTGAAATAAAAGTTGTAGGATTTTAAATTCTCTACAACTTTTATTATATAAATTTTTGCTCTAAATTGCATATTAAAGTCGTAATCTTAAAAAAACTTTGTTTTTACGTGAAAACAGCCTCACCCAGAATTTCAGCAAACATGACGCCTACCCTATCTTGTAGAGAATAAAAAATTGAGTAAATGAGGCGATTTTTAAAAAAATCGTAGGACCAGTTTTTGAGAAAATCGCAAAAAAGTGAAAAATTATACGAATAAACTACTACTTCCGTTTGACCGATTTTGATGAAAATATTCGTGTCGCGTCCGGTAGTGGTATGTAACTTAAGTTTCAAGTTTCAAGTTCGTACGATGTTCCGTTCTTGAGATATTCTGTTCACACACACACACACACACACAGACCAATCGCTAAAAACATGTTTTTTGGGTTCAGGGGGTCTGAAAACGTATAGATCCGGTGAAAACTGATTTCGAAAAATCGACATGAAAACAATACTTTCCTTCCTATAAATTCATATAGGCAAGAGAAAGTAAAAATGAAATATATGTCACCTAGTCATCAATAATATGTTAAAATATTTCATTTAAAACAAATAATTTATAAGTAACAAATAAAATTGCACAGAAATCATTAAATAGAGTATACAACTGTATATATATATATATTGGTTTTTAAAATTCCATAAAAAAAAACCCCCTGACATGCTCAAGAACTGATTGCATACTGTCATAGAATAAACCTTTTTCTAGGTCTGTCCAATAATAGAAATACTATTCACCCTGCCTCAATGTAGAAAAGAGAGATAATAAAACATGCTGACCGGCCCGCATTTATGCGTCTGCCAGTCACCTGGTAGTGTTTGATAAACCACATAAATGCAACCGCCACACTGAAAGTGTTAATTATTCACTCACAATCTTTTAATTATATTCTTGTAATCATCAAAATTGAAAAAATTCATGGACTTTCTATTCTCACAAATTAACAAATGTGTAGTCCAAACCGATCACAAGAACAAGTGGTCAAACAACGGGAACATTCAATTACACAATTCACGTGATTAAGAAGCGAATACTGTATAAGTGAAACAAGACGCAATGAATAGTTTTAAAATAATTCAAACATTTTATAGTTATGTTACTTTTTAAAAATAATTATTTTAGTACAAAAATAAGATAAACAATTATCATAAAATACAAACTGTTACCCCATACAGATTATCTTGATAGCTTTATATTTTATCTTGATAAAAAACTATATATTTAAACATTTGTAATACTCCATAATTTTATTCAAATTACCACCTTTTGTAATGACACAATTTTATATCGTACAACAAAATTAAAGAACATTGAAAAATGTGATTCGATTGTTAAAAATCTTATTTAAATCCAAATTTTCATCATAGTGTAATTTTAATGAAATTTTTAAAACCATGGGGTTACCTTTAACGTTTCTTCAAGAATTAGATCAGGCTGAAAACAATCAAGCAATTTTGTAACATTGGCACATTGTCTCATAATAAAACTTAAAAGTACAACTGCCAAATTAATAAATATGTATGCATGGTTTAACATAAAACATTTATGTAATTTTAATAAGAGAATGTATATTCTCTGTAGAGCACTGTTCATCATTAAGATAAAAAACAAATTATAATTTTTTAAACATAATTCAGTAATTTTTACAAGCAGTTCAATCCAATGAAGTTAACCCATTAAGATCTAAGGTGTGAAACACATGACTTTCTCTTCCCAATGTAAATAATGAAAAATATAACCTAATTTTAATCATGAGTGGATGAAACTAAATTTTAAAAAAATTCCTTTTATGAGGCGACGCAATTTTTGAAAAGGCTTACCTTTGACTTATGGCAAAAACCACCAGTAATTTCTGTATCAACTCTTTAAGAGGAATCTAATGACACTATTTTTGTTCCAAATTCTGACTTTGATTTAATGACTTCTGGTTTTGGGCCACTTCTGGTCGAAAATAAAACTTTAAACACAATTCAGGCTAACTAACTTTTTGTTAAATTACGAATCCGAGTAGTAGTGTTTGTTGCTATCTCTTGTAGTTTGAAATATATATTTCTAACCACCAAATACGGTAACATAAAACACTTACCAATGTTTATAGCGCTTTCGTGTATCTTACACACATCTTCAGTAAATTAAAATTTTTTTACGTCAAAATTCTCTAGTAGTTTGTTTTTGATTTCTTAACTTCCAGTTTTGGGCCACTTCTGGTCAAAACCGGAACTTCAAAACCAATGATATCTACTCTTTAAGAGAAATCAAACAACACTATTTTTATTTTCAAATTTCGACTTGATTTCCTGACTTCCGGTTTTGGGCCACTTCCGGTCGAAACCAGAACTTCAAACCCAATCCAGGCCCACTACCTTTTTGTGTAGATTACGAATCCGAAAACCATTTGTTGCTTTCTCTTGTAGTTTCTGACATCTGGGTGTGACAGATGGACAGACAAAACATAATGATAGATGACAATTTTAAAAATTGCTACCAATCAACCTCTGTTAGGATTTGATGAGCAAAATACAGAAAACCACTGACTGATGCTAAATTAAGTACTAGAAAAATTACTTGAAATAAAAGTTGAATTTTTAAAATTTTCTATAACTTTGATTATATACGATTTTGCCGTGAAATGCATATTAAGGCCGCAATCTAAAAAAAACCCCAATTGGATGTGCAAAATATGGAAAATCACTGATTGACACAAAAATTAGGCTCTGTAGAAAAACGCTTGAAATAAAAGTTGTCTGGTTTTAATTATCTAAATAATACTTCGAATACACGTATTAAGGTCACATTGTTATGCAAAAAACCATTTAACACAGCAGCACAGCCTCCTCATGAATTTCAGCAAATATGCCACTTACTGTATCAAGTAGAGCATAAAATATGTAGTAAATGAAACGATTTAATCAAAATCATAGGAGCCATTTAAAAAAATTGCACAAATAGAATACTATTTCTGTTGACTGATTTTGATAAAAATATTTGTGGCAGGTTCCTCATGGTACCTACTTAAATTCCAAAAGTTTCAATTTTGTAGGATTTTTCTTGTTCACGATCTCGCACACACATACAGACAGAACAAACAGTAGAAACATGTTTTTTTTAAATTTCAGGAAGCCTGAAAACATGTATTTCCAATGAAAACTCAAATTTGAAAAATCAACATGAAAACATAACTCTCCTTGCCTATATTTCATAAACAGATTGGCTGCTATGGACGATGTGAAACTAAATTTTTTTAGGAACATAGGGAAAAATTCTTTAATCCAGACTGAATCTAGGAGCTTCAATTTCGAAGTCCAGTACCGAGTTATAGAGACAGCTAATATTATACGCACTTTTTTTATTGAGAAATCAATGTCTTCCTTCTCAACATGTAGTTGCTGCTTTTCAGTGAGGGGAAGGGAGCATGAATTTTCAGGGAATTAGCCGACTGAACACACCGTAAAGCACCCGCTAAGTTCAAGTCCAGCAACTAAAAGAGTTTGATTAATCGATAGTCATGACAAGATAGATCCCAACTAGGAATTGAAGGCGTTTAATTAAACCAGAGAGGGATTGCTCAGAATAAAAAGACATTGATGTATTTACTAAAAATGATAACTAATATAAATTGAGAACAATTCAGATTTATGAAGAGTAACACATCCTTTATATCAGCAATGCATAATTTACAAATACCCATTAAAAAATATTTTAAATAAGAAAATTTCAACTTACTTTTCTAGTTTCAGGGTCATTCATCATTCTTGGTAACACCATAACCAACAACAATGGTAACACCATCATCAAAACCTGAAAACAAATTTATTTCAATAGTATGTAGTAATAAACCACCCTAACCTAAAAAATATGATGACAATGAAAAATATACACCGATTATTTGCGACTACAATAAAGTGCTGAATTGAGGCTGAGTAAAGCACACATTAATATTAAGTACAGTATTCAGATGAACTAATGTCCCCTAGCCGTGGGAGTGAGAGAATGCATAACACTCTCACTTGCACATGCCATACGCGCCGTTCCAATAACATTGTCTTTAATTTTACTCATTGTTGTGAGCAAGCGCTTATGCATGCAGTAAACTAACAAGCAAGATAACGACTGTAGTATGTTTTCAGATTTGGATTATAACGGTAAAGACCTTTGAGCGCATGCGTAGTTATGCCATTTATCTCCCTCTCACTCGCTTGGCTATGGGACATAGTTCGTCTGGTACCTATATATTTGTATTAACCCTTGAGCGCTGGGAACTGCATATTCGAGGTCCAGGTAGTAGTGAGCTTTAAGTGGTCATATTTATAAAGCTATCAAGGCGTATGATATCTCAAATTACATGCGCTGAAACGTAGTCCAATTTGATATAGAACATTATCTATTTACTTATGACAGTGCTAGTGAAGTTTGCCAACCTAACGTTTGGCTTTACTAATCTTTCAGATAGTGAAACTTAGGGAATAATTCATCTTTAGGGTTGGTAAAACTGTAGGTCTATTTTACTGGATTTGTGTTATTGTCTGTGTTTGCGATTGAGGAATCGAACATTTATGCCGTTGCTGAAGCTAAGTTATGGGAATGTTAATAAGAGCGTAAATTTGTTCTTTGTTTATTTGCTGCAACATGTGAACCCCCTCTTTTCCCACTACTGGTAACACGCTATAGGTTGACGATTACGCCTATCATGCGGAGGACAGTATACTATCTATCCTACTTACATCGGCCAACCCGAAAGCATAAGACACGTATCAAGCGTATAACTCAAAATGTTATCACCACAAACACTTAAGTAATAAAATTCAGTTCATGACCCGTCACACTAAATAAGTAAGGAGTAATGTAATTATTTAAAGAAAGTGAATTGTTTAAAATTCAATTGCAATTTAAAATAACTTTAATGAAAATAATGAAATATGAAAACCCTAAAAATACAATAACATTTTGAAATTACCATAAAACTAGTATTACTCATGATAATAAGCTTGCATCGACGGAACTCACGGACTAACTAGTCTATCACTACAAATGTCAGAGTGCAGTGATTCAGTTTACTAAACACTGCTGATGACCAAAAAGGATACTAAATATAGCTTAGGCCTAGTATTATGGCTTATTTAGAATGAATGTCTATTATTTAGGATAATTATTAAGAATCAATAAATAACACAATGGGATGTTAATAAAACAAATTAGTTGTAAACATAATAAATAAATGTAAGTAAATGTACATAGAAGCAGCTGTAATTTTTTATTAGAAATGAACTTAGCTAAATGGATTTATTCGGGAGCGTGTTTTGACATTTACTGTTTATCATTAGGTGAAATGCGGAGTGGCGCAAGAGGGTTAAGTTTAAGATTTTTCTATAAATAAAAAATTAAGGAAATTATAACTGCCTAATGCAGTGAATTAGGGTGTATAGGGCTCAACACAGGGTGCTTCTTTCAAGATTTGTGTACAGTAATCATTTGCCATTTACAGTTGATTATTCACAGTTGCTTTTCACAGCGATCAAAATATTAAAAATTGTGAAATTCAACATTGTTTTCCCCAGTTCTTATTTAACACAATATGCATTGAGGCGTTTTTAATAAATATAATGTATTAAACGAGCGCTCAAAGTTATTAAATTAAAGAATTTGATAACACTGTAATAACTAGGTGGGCGAAACACTATTTACAAAATATAGATGGAACACTGCTCAAAAATGAAAAGATGCTATGACTTGTGTAAACAGTTGGACTTTTCCACATAGATATCAATGGCATATCTCAATAGAACTCATGAGTTGCAGGTGTCTATACAATACGTATTGAGGTGTGTAGAATATTACAAGAAGCACTACGCGTTAGCCCAGTGTTTCTAGGTACCCGGGTGTCCATTAAGTGTGGAAGTGGCTGAATTATAGAAAAGTGAGCATGACTAAGTGACCAGAATGACTTTAATTGCTTGTTGCACCAAAAAAACTATTCTGGGTGATATTTGAAATTTTTGTCCGCCATATTGGATTTAACTTTCTTAATTTAAATAGGATGATGGTCATATTATACATGATTTCGATCTAAAATTTCAAAATAAATTCAATGGCGAAAACCGGAAATCGATGTCTTTTTTCGTTTTTGAGATATTACCATTCAACTATCCAGATCAGGGCAGAACGGCCATTCCTACCTCCTCCGTCTTTAAGCCTACATAGACAATTTAGGTAGCAAGTGAACGACTACACGTAAGATTATTGAAAATAATAAGTTTTTTAATACCTCCACTCCTTCATAAATAGGAAATTATTGTCATTAAGAAATACGGAAAAACAATTTATGAGCTGATTTATTGCATTATAAAACTACAGTATTTAATTTGTTACCAGTTAATACTTATTGTTATTATTGTAAATGTTAGTGTTTATAAGTAACTAATTGTGAAAATGAGTTACATAATTGAAGATAAAATTACCAAATGTTTCTTGACTCAAGAGTAGTTGTTCAAAGTGGCCTCCTCCTACTTATTGACAATATGGTGTACATGCGTAAAAACTAGTTTACAGCGTAACGAATGAATTCCCTTGGGATTCCAGCAGATTCATTTAGAATTCTTTGTTTGAGTTCATGCAGACTGTTAGGTTTTGTTCTGTAAACTTTGTTTTTTAAGTATCCCCAAAATAAGTAGTCTAATGGACTCAAATCAGGTGATCTCGGAGGCCATTCAATTGCTCCTCTCCTACCAATCCATCATTCTGGAAAATATATTCAATGCCACTTTTCCAGACCGTGCCCCGATTGAAACATTAACTGTGTTCAAGACAGTCAGAAGATCTGAGGAATCGGGAAGTGTTAACAATCGTCTCGAAACTGGCAGACCTCAATCCGTAATAAATGAAAACATGCAATTACAAATCATGTTGAAAATAACAGAAGACCCCCACAACTCAATTAGAGATATCAGTAGGGATCTTCAGGTAAACAACCTACATCATATTGTCAATAAGTAGGAGAAGGCCACTTTGAACAACTACTCTTGAGTCAAGAAACATTTGGTAATTTTATCTTCAATTATGTAACTCATTTTCACAATTAGTTACTTATAAACACTAACATTTACAATAATAACAATAAGTATTAACTGGTAACAAATTAAATACTATAGTTTTATAATGCAATAAATCAGCTCGTAAATTGTTTTTCCGTATTTCTTAATGACAATAATTTCCTATTTATGAAGGAGTGGAGATATTAAAAAACTTATTATTTTCAATAATCTTACGTGTAGTCGTTCACTTGCTACCTAAATTGTCTATGTAGGCTTAAAGACGGAGGAGGTAGGAATGGCCGTTCTGCCCCGATCTGGATAGTTGAATGGTAATATCTCAAAAACGAAAAAAGACATCGATTTCCGGTTTTCGCCATTGAATTTATTTTGAAATTTTAGATCGAAATCATGTATAATATGACCATCATCCTATTTAAATTAAGAAAGTTAAATCCAATATGGCGGACAAAAATTTCAAATATCACCCAGAATAGTTTTTTAGGTGCAACAAGCAATTAAAGTCATTCTGGTCACTTAGTCACGCTCACTTTTCTATAATTCAGCCGTTTCCACACTTAATGGACACCCGGTATATTGTATTGTTTCTTCAGTTAATTTGCCTGTTAAAACCATTTCATCTTCTTGTTTCAAGTTTCTCACAAAGAGCTGATTTCGTTTTTTTAAAATCATCTCAAAACTGAAGACAAAACTCTGCTCAAAAATGTTAAGACATGGTATTATTATATATCATTAAAAGAAGAAAACCATGAGTTTGGAAAGAACTTATGGTTCTTATCAAACCATAATTCTTACTTAATAAGAACTTATGGTTCTTATTAATGAAAATATAAATAAAATTGAAAAATATAAGATGTTTCATGTATATAAACATTTAAATATAACAAAGGCAGGAAATTTTAAATGAACAAATAAAATTTCAATTTACTGTGTTTTGAAGTGATACTGAATTTAAATTTAAAGATGAAGTGGTAATGACAGCTACTATCAACTGCTATGAATATGACATCATTAAGATTCAACAAATTAGTTTCAATTTTTATGTTATTTTATAAACATTGATAATGGTGTTTATTTTATATTTTTATTATTATTATAATAATATTATATGGTATTATATTTATAAATACAATAACAGGGAAAAATTAATGAACACACAGATTGAATACGACAATCAACTGATTAAGTTGGCAAGACTGTTTTAAATATAAGAATCGACTATTCCTTATCTACCATGGTAGGAGCAGGAAGTTTTAAATTGTGACTTGTAATAAATTTTAATTTACTGAAGATGTGTACAAGATACACGAAAGCGCTATAAACATTGGTAAGTGTTTTATGTTACCGTATTCTGGTGGTTAGTAAATATATATTTCAATTTTAAATAATACGGCTGTTTAAAAATCCTACATAGGATGTTTAATAAAATAATAAAAAATGAAAAAAAAAATGATAATGGTGTATCTACCAAAACATGTTAAGTTTATCAGAATGAGAATGTAGATTTTTCCATTTTACCCTAATGTGTATATGTTGTAATCTGCTCAATTTAAGAACAATAAGCAACCCAATGAATGAGATGAGGATGATATGTATGACATGTACATGAAATGCAGTCTTGTACAGATTCAGGCTGACCATTCCTAAGAGAGTATGGTTAATTGAATCTCAAACATCGAAGTATACCAGTAACCACTGTATAGTATTCAAACATGTACAAAAATAACTACTTTTACTAGGATTTGAACCACGGAAACTTCGTCTCAAAACAAGGGCTGTCAAACAATTGACTTGTGGTGATAGCTTGATTACTAGACCAATGCGATGGGTGAGAACATGATAAGAAAAAATTGAAGCAGCTACAGATGGTTGTAAAAATTTTTTTTAAATTATTTATACATTATCATAATTTCGTAACAGACAGGTGAAGTGTTAAATTATTTATATTTGATCTGCTAGTTCCAGGACTACAAAAAATAGTTCTGTTTCTTATCACATGATCAGTCAATTTAATGACTGAAGCATTTAAATACATATGTTGTTATTATCGTTGTTAAGGTCATCAGCCCAAGTGTTTTTTTTTTTTTTGGTTTAATGTCCGACTGTTAAGCAATTACTGCTAATGCAGACGGCGAAGGATGAAATGATTTTCTGTAATGTATGTAAATATGACATGGCTGAATGGGATTCAAACCCTAGACCGCAAGATAAGAGGCGAGGATGTTACCAATTACGCCAACAGGGCCAGCGTTATTGTAAGTTATAAGTTATTTATTGTATTACTTCATTATAATTAGTTTATTATTTATTTTGTAAATCTTTTAGTTGTAATAAATACTTGTAATTGTAAACTTTAGTGTATTAATTATTTAATTACCTAGATCCTGAAACGGACCTTAGCAATAAATGTCACAATACTTTGCGAACACACCTTATAATCTATAAGGTGTGTTCGCAAATCTTTCCAACCAAACAAATGAAAAGAAATCTTTATATCAGAAAAAATTTTTGAAAAATTATTTTTATACACCAAAAAAGATCATAGGTTTAATAAATTTGTATGACGTAGCTTACCATAGGATTAAATAAGAAATCCGTGGCTCTCCATTGCTCTCTAACTTGAAAATACCTGGCTGGAGAAAGAGATTTCAGTTTTAATGGATAAGGTACTTGAATAACTTGAGATGTTTGTATGTAATTGACTTTTCTAGCTCTATATTTTCCTTTTGAATTAATTTCAACTCTAACTGGTTCATACATGTAGTTCGAATTGACCACCTCCACCACATATGATCCTGATGGTACATTATTAATTGTAAAGCTACCGTCTTCTCTGAAAACAAAAACAAATTAATCATTTTATCATAGAAATTATTTTTAAACTCAGAAAAGATATTTAATGATGTCTCATACATCTGTAACATGACCAAAAAATTGAATTATTAAAGAATCTATAAAATGAACAAATCGTGTTTTAAGTTTACTCTGAATCTGATCTTACTGAGCAAAAATTTACAATCATATCAGTAAAAATAAATTGAAAACTAAAAACTAACCTTATGCTCAACTGAACCAACTAAATGCTCATATTGTTTTTAATGATAACATTCATGGATATGTAAATACATCCGAGTATTTCAAAATTCTGCCACCACGCACTGAATCTAGCCAGTGTATCAATACTTTGCTGTTACACATCACCTAAACATAAATGGTTGCACCCGGGCTTCCTATTTATATATTTATCACCGTGTTCATTAGGTTTGATTATCGATACATAAATGCAGTCCACAGTCGGTATATTGCACTTTGAAAATAATACTTCTGTTGTCAAGCAACCTGAGCTTCCATTATCACTTTAAAGAAAATTTGGTGTACGAGGCCTACCGCAATACGTTTAGTGAAATTTGTATTTCTTGATGTGGTAGCACTGTCCCCTAACACTTTTGATGCTATAGTAATAATACTTTAACTAATAATATGATAAGAATTCACTAAGTTATTTTAAAGTCTTAATCGTCAAATCCACGTCAAAAGTTACCAACCTTTTTATAACAAAATACAAGAATTCTGTCATTTCAAAACTAACTGACTGGCACTCAAACAGTACTTAGCATAAACTAAGTTGGCTCAAATAATTTGCAATTTAAACTTGCCCATTATCTCAAATATTTAACCAATCACCTGATTTTATGTTAAATACATATACTGTGCAGATCTCTCAAATTCCTTGCCTAGCACCCATTTTAAAATAGCATATTCAACAAGCAAAATATTTTATTATCTTATGTAAAACTTTGCTTGATAGGCCTACACTGTAAAAAAAATGATTTGATTATTTCTGCACAAATAGAAACCAGTACTAGCTTTAAATTAAGCACAATAAAATGATCTTTATCTTTATAATATCTGAAGTAATTTTATAAATATTCTAGTAAAAACGTGATTTATTGAAAAAATATGATTTAGGTGAAGAAAACCATTTATAGGCAAAGAACAAAATCATATTACCACTCTTTTGGAATAAATTGCTACAACAATGTACACAATATATAAATGCAATGCTGAAAATTTACTTATTAAGAGATAAAAAGACTAAGTTTTTTTATGAGAAAAATAATCTGGTTTTAACATAATTGCACAAATGAGTACTGTAATTGTCAGTTGCATCATGAAGCCTAAAAAATATACCTATTCTATTATAAGTTTGTTACATTATCGTCAAGATATTGAAATGTAAACATATGTAAAAACATTTAATTATTAATTAGCTGAATTACTTTAAAAATCGGAAAGAATATCTGCAGATATTATGTAAATAAGACCCAAAACCTTGACGTGATGACACGCACAAATAAGTTTTTAAATAACTTCAGAAATATTTTATTTTTAACAACTAGTAAATTCTTATAGCGTAAAAATAAGCTAATTAAGTTATTAATAATTCGAGGTACTTTATTACTTACTTTAAATAACCAACATGATAACCTCCTTTCAAGTAAACAGTGGTTTCTGTTTGCCAGTTCACACTCAATGAATCAGGAGGAAATACTTTTCCTTCAATAACATAAGTGTCTGGTTGACTGGCAACTTCATTAATTTCATAACTACTAACTGTAATAAATAACGTTATGCCTATAATAAATAATTTTAATAAATGTTGAAGATCTATTAAATCCATGATGAAACCTTCTGCTAACGAAAATGTTACTCACACACGGAAGAGATTCGATTGTACGTCATATATCGAACTAAATAAATCGATTGAATTTATAATAAAACAGATTATCCGTTTACTTATTAACAAAAACCTTATTTTATCGATTTGATAATTAATTTTTCAGAACTTCTAATTGCCTCTTTTTCTATTATTCAAATATATATTTTTTATATTAGTCAAATCTAGACACAATGAACTCCTTATCTGTAATAACTAACTGTACACTGTGTTTTTGTCAGCTGTAAACGTTGTCATTCGTAGTTTGGTAGTTGAAAACATAACCTGTATTTTACATTTTACCAAACATTTTTAAAAAATATTATTTTAATAAAAATGATAGACGAATTGAAAGATGTGGAGTTGTATGAACTATTGGGTGTTCTCCAAAGTGCTACAGTTGATGAGGTATGTTGAGATAAATTAAGATTTAAATTTTTATTAGGTACATATTTAATGTTTAACAGCTTATTTTTGTTGTTCAGTACCTGTACTTTCTCTTTATCAGTGTGTAATATTCCACTTATTCATTTTTTTCTGAATAGATTATGCTGGTTTGGACCCATATGTTTAACTTATTAAAACAAGAAATGGGGCAATGTTCTTGAACAACTCTGTAAAATTTTGTTTTGTTACCCTGCACCAGTAATTATCCATTATGCAGGGTACATGTGAACCTTAATAATCATTTAATTTATAACAAAGATGTTGATAAAAATGCTGTGGTTAACTGGTATGGTCTGTTATTTTAAGCTACTGATACTGCCATTAAAAAAACACATCTTATTTGACACATGTAGTAATGAGTTAAGTATACTGAGACAATTCGAACTGGCACAACTCCTGCTCTACGTGTACACACAGTTCCGCATAAAGTATATCCATAACCTATTCTTTCAAGAAGGTATGCAAATTTTAATATACGCAAATGCCTACAAACTTATTTCAGTGTACAAACATACAATAATTATTTCATTTTAAAATATGTATTTAATTTGTGCCAGTAAAAATTTAAATTATAAATTACAAGAACTAAACTGCAAAAACTTACTAAACTATACTCTACAGATGCACGCAACGAACTAAACAAATTTGTCTGAATATTTTATAATGAACGGAAAATCATATATGAAAACAAATAAGTCACATTATTATGTCTGACAGATTATTAATAACAACAGTGAAAACAAAGCGTAGTGACCGTGCATGAGTCGCACATTACAGTAGCGATTGTATAATTTTGTGACTGTACTGTCGTTGCATGGCGAGGGGCGAAGAGTGGAGTAGATATACACCGAGGCTGCTTGTGCCAATTCGAGTTGTCCAAGGTATACAATTAAAAAACTAGTGAGTTTGTGCTGTGATATATATTGAAGGTAGTGTTTTATTATCGTCAAAGAAGATTAAAATAAAGTGTTGTAATCTAGGCTTAATTTGCGTACCTGCTTCATCTCTACTAGATATTTTTTTTATTGATTCACACACAGGTGTGATGTGTTAATGTTATATTATGTCAAGACATGACTTAAATTTGACGTTTTTCATTACTTGATTACAGATTAAGAGTTCATACCGTAAAAGAGCTTTAAAATGCCATCCAGATAAGAATCCAGATAATCCTAAAGCTGCTGAATTATTTCATCAGTTGACTAAAGCTTTAGAACTTCTTATTGATACTTCAGCCAGGGTAAGTCAGAGTTCATTTATTTTATAAAGTATTTTTTAAGTTTAGTTAGTTTTAATTAAGAAATTTTGATGTTGTAGAAAACAAGTAATTTGACATAGTAACATATGGTACTTTATGTTATTAATCAAATGAGTGTTATTTTATTGACTTTTTGAAGATATATAATCTTCTATGAATATTATAATACGGGAGCACAGACTAAACTAATTGAGATTTTTCCATAGTGTCATCTGCGTAAGCTGTTTTCAACATTATACAGTTTCAGCAGCACTTTTACCAAGTAGAAAACAACATTTCATAGCTACACATTGTTCACTTAAACTTGCCATCATAAAAATGAAACAAGAACAAAACAGCGCTAGCAAAAACATTCACTGCAGATGAATATTGAACTCACAATGAGTTGCAATCACTGCACTGAACTCGCAATGAGTTGCACTATACACGTCTGTGGCAGAAATGCGTGATACACAAGCACCGCCCATGGCAATGCTATTCCGATTACTTTTGGGTACCCTCTTGTAATTGTTTTGAACTGTTGCTCCAAGTACACCGTGATCTTGTCCAGTGATGATTCACTAAGCAAATACAATAATGTGCATCGGATCTTTAGCTCAAGGCACTAATGCTATAACAGGACATACTGTAAGTGTATACACTTTAAATATATAAACTTTGTTAAGTGAACAATACTGTATGGTCATTCAAAAATAAATCTTTATAATGCATCCTGCAGTTTGAAATATTTCTATTTCATATAATGAATTAATATAATAATTTCACTAACCTTCTTTTTAAACTGCGTCACCTTTATTTTATTCCTACTTACACATGTTTCGGTGGATCCACCATCATCAGAGTAAATGAAAAATTGAAACTAAAAATTTTTTTCATTTATTTAAAATTTACAGAAGATGATACATCTTCAGTCACTTGTATAAAAGTTTTTAGTTTCAATTTTTCATTTACTCTGATGATGGTGGATCCACCGAAACACGTGTAAGTAGGAATAAAATAAAGGTGACGCAGTTTAAAAAGAAGGTTAGTGAAATTATTATATTAATTCATTATATGAAATAGAAATACTGTATGGGTTGCACAGTTTATGATGTATTGTTTGTTGATTGTCATTGTTAATATAATGAGTTAATATAAAACCTTTTATTATTCAACTTTTTCACTGTTTTCCTTTTTTTAATTTCTTACGAGTCCTTTTGCTCTGTTAAGGGGAGATGGAACGGCCTATCTACCCAATGTTAATTTCTATGATTTTAGGAACATTTTTCTCAAAAACTATTAGACCAATTCCCTTCCAATTTTTTTTTTGTTAATTTTCTTGTAATTTTCTCTACATGTTGTGATAATTTTGTTAATATATTGCTATTCTTTCTTTTTCTATAATTTTTTTAATATCTCTATAACAAAATAACTCATTTTTTCATGTTTTCTTCCACTTAGTGATTTACAACTTAAAAATTTTAAAACCTATAATAATGATTTTGTATCCACATATGTAGTACACACTTTTCTACTAGTGGGCAAAATTTCAACTCTCTAGCTTTAGTAGTTTTTGAGAAAAATGTACCTATTTATGAAAAAAATGAATTTTCAAAAAAACGCAATTAAAGTAAAAAGTCCTATTTTATGCACATGCAAAATGCACATTTTTTCGACTTGTCACCTGTTTTTAATTTAATTATTTTTAATACTTCTAGTCCACCAATGTATATGGTATTAATATCGTTTTAACCAGAAAACCCGGGAGAATTCAAATACGCAATAAAAAAATTCATTTTTTTTTTTAGATTTTTCCGTTCCATCTCCCCTTAAACTATCAAGGTTGATAATGACAATAGTCTAAAATCTATCATAAATGATATATAATAAAATATTACCTAGTTCCAATTACTGACACAGATTAGTATCTGCAGTAGAGTTTTTTTATTTTATAATCAGTCTGTATTCAAACTTTGAGTAAGGAAGATGGATTCTTCACAATAATTCTAGAAGCTTTATGATATTACTTGATGAAACAGTGCGCACCATAAAAGTGCTCATAAGAAATTAAAGAAAAAAGAAAAGGAAAGTAGTGAAAAAAATGTGAATATTAACAGTTGTAAGTCCTTTTATAGTATGTGGCCTACTGCGTTATGTTTAGTGAAGTTTGTATTTGTTGATGCGGTAGCACTGTCGTCTAGCACTTTTCGCGCATAAAGATTCACTTATTTTATATAAAGGTTATGTCTTAACTACAGTTACGTTATGTGTTAACTAGATGTAAAATGTTGTTAAACCATTTTTATAGAAGTGTAATTGCTAGTGAAGAAACAGCTGTGACTTTTTGAGGCAGAACAATCTACTCGACAGTTGACATAGTGTAAAATTCTCCCCCATGTGATTGATGGAGTATCATGGAAGAAACCAAGACTTTCGACCCGTAGGGGCATTTATGCTGATTCTTTGTTGGCCCCACAATTGTAAATTATCCTTTTTATTGTCCTGATTTTATCCTTTTTTCTTTAAATTATCCTTTTATTATAAAAGTATGTGTTGGAAAAAGTGCTAGTGGACAGTGTTACCACATTAACAAATTCAAACTTCACTAAACGTAATGCGGTAGGTCGCATACTATAAAATAGAAGTACCAAGTTTATAAAAACTCATTATATTAATATGGATTCTGCTGCTATGATGCTAACTAACTTAAATAAACTTAAATAATTGCATTGTTGTTTGAGTACTGCATGTGGGATTCTACGATTATATGAATAATTTTTTTTATCTGGATTGATCTTTTTACGCTGGCCACATTGGCGTAGTTGGTAACATGCTCGCCTCTCATCATGCGGTCTTGTGTTCGAATCCCATTCAGGCATGGCATATTTTCATGCGTTACAAAAAAAATCATTTCATCCTTTACCGTCTGCATTAGCAGTAATTGCAGAACAGTTGGACGTTAAACAAAAAAAAGATTGTATAAATCTGGATGAACGAGATTGTACTGTATTTCATTTTTTTAAATATTCTAGTATTTGATTACGTAAGTAATGTAAAAATTATTTTACAGGCCGCGTATGATAAAGTTTTAAATGCAAAACAAGCTGCGAAATTAAGACATCAAGAATTAGACTCCAGAAGGAAGAAATTTAAAGAAGAATTAGAGGTGCGAGAAAGAGAAGCGAAATTAGCTAGTAGGCTTGGTAGAAATGTCAGTTCGTACAGTTCGAAGACAGATGAGGAGAAATTACAGGTATATAATAATTATGCATAGTGGAAGTCTATTTTGCTAGTAATTTAACATAATTATTTTGATGGAATGATTGTTGGAGGTTTTTTTAAATGCATAAATGAAAAGAATAATTTATTTTATTAATGGGCTAGACTAAAATTTTGGTGATGAGTATGATTAAATATTTCCAATGATTAAAAGGATAAAATTATGTCTAGGAAGCTGCGTTAGAGAGATAATAGAAACAGAATTAGAAGAGCAGTAAATGGGATTTAGACTTGGAAGAGTAACAACAATGTAATGTTTACGTTGAAGTAGGCCTAAGTCTGTGAAAATAACAGGAACTAGTTATGGTAATAAAGGTCGGTTATGTTATTTTTTGATATTCAGGGGGCTGTGCTTTTAAGAGTGAGGCTTTAAAATGCAGTTTAGAGCAAAAGAGTATATAATAAAATTGTTGTTGCTTAGTTCATCAGCCAAAAGGCTGGTTTGAACCGTTAGAGGCTTTACTAAGTATAACGAGGAGTAAGGTGGTTTACCTTGCCTTCCTCACTGAGTGGAAACATATACTTATCAGCATACTTGGGCCTCTGAAAAGCATCTACTTTTCCACTCTGAAAATGACACCTTCACTTCATTCACCACCAGGGTCTGTCTGTATAATGATATAACTCATTACTCTGAGAGCAGATAACTGACTAGTATCTTTTAAACCTCTACCTCTTCTGTTCTTAAATGCTTCAGTAGTACAATTGGCTGACCAAGTGATAAGAAACAGAACTATTTTTGGTAGCCCTGGAACTATCAGATAGAGTGCAAATAATTTAACACTTCACCTGTCTGTTATGGGTATAATTAAGATTATAGAAAGTTAAAAACATAAATTTTTATCTCAAACGTTTTTTTTTCTACAGTGTTTAATGCAGCGTAAAATAGTGATTTTCCATATTTTGCTTATTGAAATCCATAAAAAATTTGAATGATATATAATTGTGTGTA
Organism: Catonia carolina; assembly: GCA_035578175.1. Classification (NCBI taxonomy): domain Eukaryota; kingdom Metazoa; phylum Arthropoda; class Insecta; order Hemiptera; family Achilidae; genus Catonia; species Catonia carolina. The sequence continues at coordinate 25,299,910 of JAQMRL010000010.1, read as the reverse complement.
ACATTGTTTTCTGTTCTAGGCTGAAATTGAACGATTAAGAAAAGAAAGTTCAAAAGAATTGGAAGCAGAAATTGAGCTTGTTAGACAGCAAGTATTACAAGAACAAGAGAATTCATCTAAAAATGCTCCATCTCAAAAGAGATTGAAAATACGTTGGACAAGTGCTAAAGATGATGAAACGAATGGAGGTTACAACTCGGAAAATTTACATAAAATATTTTCAAAGGTAAATTAAAGTGTTTAAGGTTTTTCATTCATTAAAATTATCCAATTGATAAATATTTTATTAAAGAAAATTAGCTGGCCTGTGCATATTAATTCACATATTGCAGTGTTTCTTAAACGGTGGATTGGTATTCTCCAGGGGGTCACGAAATGTGGGAGAAAATTAAAAACAGTTATTTATTTAAGAAAAAGGCACAAAAATTGTACATTACTTTTACAATGTTTTCCAATTCAATTAATGCAAAATTTGGGCTTGTTTGGAATTAACCAATTTTTGAATGTCTGGATTTATTTTTATAATACGAGGGGGTACCCAAAAGTAACCGGAATAGCATTGCCATGGGCGGTGCTTGTGTAGTATGCATTTCTGCCGCACAGATGTGTATAGCGCAACTCATTGCGAGTTCAGTGCAGTGATTGCAATTCATTGTGAGTTCAATATTCATCTGCAGTGAATGTTTTTGTTAGCGCTGTTTTGTTCTTGTTTCGTTTTTTATGATGGCAAGTTTAAGTGAACAGTGTGTAGCTATGAAATTTTCTTTTCTACTCAGTAAAAGTGCTGCTGAAACTGTTTTAATGTTGAAAACAGCTAACAAAGATGACGCTATGGGAAAATCTCAAGTATACGAGTGGTTTTCTTGATTTAAAAATGGCGACATGTCGATTGATGACAATCCTCGTTCTGGATGTCCATCAACTGTCCGAATCGACGAAAATGTTTACAAAATTTGATTGTGCTCTCAGACCGGTGACTGACAATTTGGAAGTTTAAAGAAGATTGCGCAACAGTGTTAGTCGAGAAAGATACGATTTGTGGCAGACAGGAGACGACAGGGTACTACCAGCACGACAATGTACTTGCACACGTAGCCATCTCTGTGAAAGATTTTTTGACTAAAAATGGCATGGTTCCGCTGCCCCACGCACCTTACTCACCTGACCTGGCTCTGTGCGACTTTTTCTTGTTTCCATGCATCAAAAGGGACATTAAAGCACACACAGATTTGACAACATTGAAGCGGTCAAGAAAAAAACGAGGGAGAAGCTGTCAGCCATTTCTAAAGATGACTACAAAAAATGTTTCGAACAGTGGAAGCACCGGCAGGATAAATGTATTAGTTGTAATAGAGAGTATTTTGAAGGGGATAAGGTTGTTTTGTAAAAAAATTGAAAATAAATAGCTTGTAAAAAATAATTCCGGTTTTTTTTGGGTACCCCCTCGTACACCAAACAATGTATTTTTCCAGTGTCAAATAATTTCTTGATTTGGTTTTCAAATTCACCATTTTAGAAAATCCTTGTTCACAAATGTAGAATGTGGCAAATGGCAACAAAATTTTCAACGCTGCTTTCAACAGCTCAGGATATTCCTTTTTTAATACTTTTCTGAAATTTGTCTTCACAAGCATTGTTGAAAGTTAATTTTATTGTCTGATCACTTGATAGCTCTATCAAACCCGTAGCTCAGCATTTTGTACAGCTTGCTCATTAAACAGATTGATTACCTACAAATATCTTCTCATCCTTAACTGGAATATAATCTGTCAATTGTTCAATTTAAATCCCTGGATTTATTACTTGTCTGATTTAAAGTGATGTGTAATAATATTTCTTAATAAGTACATGTGGTTGTTATTAGTAAAAATTACAACTATTACAGATTTTTCAATTTATAATTCAGAGGGGGTTGGCAAAATACACAACCTAAAAGAAGGGGTTGCAGTTTCTAAACTTTAAAAGGTTGAGAATGACTGGCATAGTGAATCCTGAGTGATGAAATTATCCCTAGAAGAGATTTTTGCTGTAATGAACGTGATGGGCTTGTAGAGCAGATGCCAAATTAGCTTACCGGTTTTCTGAAGTGTGCAGAAGGTTTATTTTGGTAACCTAATAAATCCTGAAAACTTTCTTTTTCTGAAAAGCCTATTGTCAAACCCTTGAAAAAAAATATACACTTCAGGAAGATTATTTCTCCAGGTGGAAAACTTCTGGATATGGATATAAACAGCAGTCTAATAAAATTCTAAATCAATTCAGTGATTCAACAGTATTAAAATCACTAAATTTATGAAAGGAATTAAAGAATTTTCTTTTCTTCTTCCTAGCGAAGTACCAGCAAGTGGTACTTCGAGATATATGTCATTTGCGATATGTTATGAACCTTTTTTATCACCTCCCTTTTGACTTCAAGTATCTGTCTGTGCGTGTCACGTATCTTATATGTCACCTTAGTATGAACAGCGCCTAAAACAACATGGGATGTAAGACACATCCTTGACAGACTTGTATTTCTACGTCTAAGTAGTTTCTATTTCATATAATGAATTAATAATAATAATAATAATAATTTACTATTAATTTTAATAATAATTATAATAATTTCACTAACCTTCTTTTTAAACTGCATCACCTTTATTTTAATTTCTACTTACACGTGTTTCGGTGGCTCCACCATCATCAGAGTAAATGAAAAATTGAAACTAAAAATTTTTTTCTCATTTATTTAAAATTTACAGAAGATGGTACATCTTCAGTCACTTGTATAAAACTGATTTAAAATTAGTTTATTTTAATTTATCCCTTCTCATATTTACTGTAGATAGCAGCAGCAGTCAATATCACTTCATCATTCCTAAATTTTATTTGTTCATTCAAAATGCCCTGCTTTTGCTCTTTCAAATATTTATAAATATGGAACATCTCATATTTTTCAATTTTATTTTTAATCTCTGTATTACATTGTTCTATTATATTGAAATGTTCGTCTATTTTACCAAATTTATGTCTTTCTTCTTTTATATGATTGGTATAGTTAGATATAATGTAGTCACATTTCAGTGCTTTTTTATGTTCATTATACCTCACTTGAAAATTACGACTAGTCATACCAATGTAAAATTTTTTACAATCCTCATTACCACAATCTATTTTATACACACCCTTTTTATTGCTTAGTGTTGCATTTATATTATTTTTAATTATATTTGTGGACAGTAGTTTTTTATTATTACATTTGTATGCGATTTTATAAAATTTATTTAATGTTCTGTATAGTTTATTATTAATAGTTTTATTGTATTTTAATGCAATAAATGGTTTATGTTTTATTTTATTTTCTGATATAAGGGTGGTTCTTAAGTTATTTTTAAAATATAGTTTGTTTTTAATTTTATTTATTACTTTATTTATTTCTTTTTCATGATACCCATTCTTTTGTGCTATGAATTTTATTGTTCTTAATTCATTTTCTAGTAGTTTTTTATCTTTTATATAATTATATGCTCTGTGAATCATACTATGGTAAGCTGCCATTTTATGTGAGTATGGGTGGTTAGATGACTTATTTATATTTGTTATTGGTAATATACTTTTACGAAATACACCTGTTTGTAAAAAATTTTACATTGGTATGACTAGTCGTAATTTTCAAGTGAGGTATAATGAACATAAAAAAGCACTGAAATGTGACTACATTATATCTAACTATACCAATCATATAAAAGAAGAAAGACATAAATTTGGTAAAATAGACGAACATTTCAATATAATAGAACAATGTAATATAGAGAATAAAAATAAAATTGAAAAATATGAGATGTTCCATATTTATAAATATTTGAAAGAGCAAAAGCCGGACATTTTGAATGAACAAATAAAATTTAGGAATGATGAAGTGATATTGACTGCTGCTGCTATCTACAGTAAATATGAGAAGGGATAAATTAAAATAAACTAATTTTAAATCAGTTTTATACAAGTGACTGAAGATGTACCATCTTCTGTAAATTTTAAATAAATGAGAAAAAAATTTTTAGTTTCAATTTTTCAATTACTCTGATGATGGTGGATCCACCGAAACACGTGTAAGTAGAAATTAAAATAAAGGTGACGCAGTTTAAAAAGAAGGTTAGTGAAATTATTATATTAATTCATTATATGAAATAGAAATAATTTCAAACTGCAGGATGCATTATAAAGATTTATTTTTGAATAAGTAGTTTCTGTTGCCATTTTCTGTTTGAACACTTCCAATTGGTTATTAATAATGATTATTTAATGTTAACCCGATTTGATTCAATTTAAGGTTACTTGCTGAGTCTTACTTAATGTGGTCAAAGGCTTTTTTTATAGTCTACAAAGTATAAATATAACCTTAAGACTTAAGTATTCTTTTAGTAGTTAGTTGTGTAAACGTTTGATTAATATTTATTTTATTTTATTTTTCAGTATGGTGATATTGAAGCTTTAATTATTTCAGCAAAGAAAAAAGGTAGTGCATTAGTTGAATTTACAACTCCTGATGCTGCTGTAAGTTTTACTCAAAAAAAAACTCTGTTCTTATGCTTTCTTAATTTTATTACTTTTATTAGTTTATTTAATGTTGTTACGTTTAATTATTATATAAAATATTTTATGAGGACCTGAAAGGAAAATCCGGAAGTTAGCACAAACTGAACAACTCAAGACTTGAACAGAGGAGACGGACCAAATGACAGAAAATCATGTATTCCGACGGAGAAAACTAGAAGAGATCAGAAAGATTAAAGGAATAGTGAAAAACATCAGGAATTAAAGGAAAGAAACATCAGGAAAAGTACTTAAACACAACAAGTATTGAAATTAGATAGTTTCTTCTTTAATGAACTTATGTAATCCTATGTGGCTTTAAATATATATATGTACTACTATCATTTTCGCGTCCATACATTGACAATTTCCTAACAATCTGGAGTCCGAGTGCAATTTGGCGTCCGTATACGGACGCCAAATTGTAATCCTTAATAAAAACTTAATAAAAATTTATTGTGACATGGTTTTCGGACGTAATTTTTTTAAACTAAAGTACATAGTTTCGGGCAACTATATTTATTTTTTGAGAATTTTATTGTTACTCAGAGAGACACAAAAAAATAAATAAATTTTGGTACCGGATGCGAAATGGCGGTGTTTTGAAACTATTTTATACACCGTACCTTGGAGAGTTTCTCACCAGAGTGCTCTCGCTACGCCCCTATGTAAAAATATACGTATATTATGTATATTCTTACAAGGACGGCAGTTTCACATCTGCTATCAATTTCGCGTCCACCGGTTAAGAAAATAGACAAAACAAGTTATAAATAGATATTGTGTTGTGTTAAGAAAAAAAGTTTAAAAGAATAATAAAAACAAATTTTTATTAATCATCGAATTACAATTCTTTCAAAACTCACAATCTAATTTACTAAACATTCAAATAAATATTATTCGGCAAATTATTTGATATAAGTAATACAATTAAATTAAAAATAATTATATATTTTTTGATAGAATTAAAAAACTCTCTTTTCCGATAGACGATTTTTTGGGTTGACAAACTATCCTGGAAGGAAACCAGTGCTGCGCATAGTAGTGTCAGGATTAAATTATTCTTATGGCTGGCAGGATATCTTTCTAAACGCATTGTATACACAACGTATATTATACGCAATTTTGAAGAGTTGTTCTCCGCCGTGCTGTCACCTTCCATACATGAGTCCATCGCACACCGCTTTGGTTTCTTTTTTCAAATTAGGCATAAACCCACTATCAACGAATCCATGAACAAATCCTTTAGTAATTTGTTTACGTCGTTCGTTTAGTAACCAACGGGTTGGTCTAGTCTAGAAGAAAAGTCGTCGCCGCAAGTCAGCTGTTTAGCTGACTTTTCGACAGCTTTTCTGAGAGCTGATTTTCGGAGATGGAGGTTCCTAGTTTAAATCCTAGTATATAGTATAATTGGTTCTTTTATACGAATTTGAATACTAGACAGTGGTTACCAATGTACTTTGATGGTTGGGGGTCAATTAACCATACTCTCTCAGGAATGGTCGGCCTGGGTATGTACGAGACTACAGCTCATTTAAACGTCATACATATCATTGGGTCATGGGGTTGCTTATTGTTCTCAATCGAACAAATTGCAACCTACACGCATTAGGGATAAAACAAAACAAAAATTTGTTTAAGAATTTTTAACATGTTATTTCACGCTTTTTTTAACATTACACCACCTGACAATTGTCAATCAAATATTTCCTGATTACGCTTACGATGTGTAAAAAGAATGCGCATTTTGCTGTTTGCCCACTCTCACTGCAAAATGGTTCAAGTACACTTCCATAATGCTATTTCGTATCATGTAATATGTCGCCCCAATTACTAGGTTTAGCAGTTTTACAGTAAGTAAATGAAACATTAAAGAGAAAAAACTTTTTCTAAAATATAAAAAATGAAAAATAGACTAGGAGTAGATTATTAGCCTTGTTTTTTGCTTAAAAACAATGCGATAAAAAATTAAACTAAGAAATTCGGGAAATAGCAAACTTTACTGACCTGAACCAAGTAGACATATTTTAATATTTATTCTGGACCGATTTTCTTTCATTATAAAATTCTGGACAGAGATTACAGATTTCAGAAAAAAAATGTTAAGGGTAGAATAAAGTACACCCATTCAGTTTTTTCCCTTTTTCTCTTACAACATCTGAACAAACGACATTTTTTTTAAATGCCCGGAAAAAACAAGGGCCATCGATTTAGACAAAAAAGTTTAAATATTAATGAGTGGGTGACCTAAAGTGAAGTTTGTACCATCCAGTTCACCTCGATTTTCTCGCGAGTATGAGCTTAACAATCGTAATATTTATGGAACGTTCCAAAACAGCAAAACGACTCTCGATAGGGATAACGATAAAGTTTAAATTGAATTTCTTAGAGTATCGCCACCATTCCTAAGTTTTTCACGATTTTTTTCGCTAATTTCGGCAGACCAAACAAAACAATTTACAGAACAATCCAGAACAAATGAGAGCTATCATTTAAAGTAAAAACCAAAAAGTATTGAATGCATGGGCTTATACTTGCCACTCCAAATTTTTCTTTGATTTTCTAGCATATTTGAACGGGAAAAACGAAATTTTCGCGAAATGATCCGGTACAAACGAAGGGCTGTCAATCTATATAAAAAAACTTTAAAATATTGAGTCGAGGGGGATTAGAGTGACATTAGCACCACCCAGTTCTTCTCGATTTCTCGCTTACTTGAAAGGAACTAAAAAAATATTTTGCGAGACCATCCGAAACAAACGAAGGTCTGTCCCTGAAGTCCAAAAAAAATTTAAAAAGTTGAGCGGGAGGAGGCCAGTGTGAAGTTAGCCCCTCCCGGCGTTTTTTCACTTATTTGGACGGAACAAACAAAATATTTTCCGGAATAATCCGGTAGAAACGTAGACCGATCAATTTTACAAGTTAATTTTTGAAATTTTTGTATGGGGGCCAACTTTACAGTCCTGGTTTGAACTTCTACAGGTTTAGCTAAGTAAAACAAGGAGTGGGGTGGTTTACAATTGCCTTGATCGCCGAGTTGAAAAGCTTATCAATATGCCAGGCCGTCTAAAAAGCACCTATTTTCCACCCTGCAAATGACACACCTCACGTTATTCACCACAGGGTCTGGCTGCATAATGAAATTCATTGCGCTCAGAGGAGATATAACTCTGACAAGTATCTTTTACACTTGTACCTCTTCTGTTCTTAAATACTTCAGTCATATGTTTGGCTTACCATGTGATAAAAAAAAACTAAATTTTTTTTAGTCCTGAAACAAGCAAATCGAGTGCAAATAATTTAACACTCCACCTGCCTGTTATGTGCAACCCCTTACAGTACTATTATTTTATTAAAGGCAGTTGCCTCTGACAATCAAAACATGCATTTTATTCGTCACTTGGGCGAGTAAATTTAAATCGATAATTCAAAGGATACCCACATCGGGAAAATGTTTCCAAACGGCGAAAATATTTTTACAAAAGATAATAAATTGATAAGAGAGTAGATTAGTCGATTTTTTTAAAGTAAATTCAGTACACTCGCAAATGTCCAACACGAGTCCTGAAAGTGTAGGTCAACAGAGACTGTAATTTCCCGATACTGAAGAAGCTTACTGAAATTAATCATTAGCAAAAACAAACCCCTGTTATTTATTTTTTGTTTTTGTAAAGCTTTTGACCGTGTCCCGTATGATTTGCCCATAAAAAAATTGAGGTGTATGGTATTAGAGGGACATCAGAGGGTCGAATTGCCATCCAATCATTGCAAAGTTAAAACAAAATACACATAAAATTTTATACAAGTTAAAAGGGGAGTTCAACGAGTTAGAATTTTAAGACCCTTGCTATTTTTAATTTTTGTTAACGATCTCGCTGAATTTCTTGGCTCCTTCAATGTTATATTATTTGCTGATGATACGATAATATCTTTCGAAGATGAAAACTATGAACAAGGTTTAAAACTAAAGAAGCTTGAAGTAAGGTTATAGACTGGATGCAATAAATAATCTTGTTCTCAACTCAGATAAAACTGTGGCCAAATGCTTCACTGGTCGTAAGGAAATAAGTAACCAAAGTAAGGATATCTCCATTAATGACAATATATCAAAATCTTTTGTAACAGGTAAGTTACAAAATTTTTAGAATTAATATTAGGTAGCAAACTATCCTGGGACAGTTGTATTAAGGAACGTGTCTGCTATATAATCAATTCCTACTGCTACGCCCTAAAACGCTTAAAAATAAGGTACTTAGCGTACCAATACCTTTGAGTATTTATCATGTTTACAAATTCTGTTGGATTTGTTTTTAATTTAGTCACACTTAAACTTATTCAAATGTATGTTTAAAAAATCAAATAATGTTCAAATTATTCCGTCATATAATTACTTTTTATCTAGTTTTTTGTTAATTATAATGATTAAAATTTTTAATGATTTTTAATGATCAAGTTGACTTATGAATATGGACACTGTTTACTATTAAGAATTCGTTTCTAATCAGTTGGTCCTAGCATATTGTTTGGCTGTCTTGGTCAAGGTTTCACATAGTTTTTCTTGGCCTCTCCAAGTGAATGCCTTGTCTGTCTCCTTTTTGTCTTCTGTGCAATAGTATAACCTTCCAGTTCCTTATCCCAAGCATTTTGACTTGTCAAAAATAATGTACATTATTTTACGTAACAATAAGGTTTATTTATTTCATTATTTGTAATATTGATTCCTAGATTGGGTGGTTGGTTGACGATGTAAATAAAGTACTAGAAACCAAAAGAATATCAACAAAAAGTGGCCACCATGGCTTTTACAACACTAAATAATTTAAAAGAAAACGCAGAGAAAAATATCAGGGTTTGGAAGACTGACTGAAAGTTGTTTAGCCGAAAAATAATCTTGGAAATGGCCTGTTAAAGGATAACCTTCAACGTGTACAAAACAGCTGGATACGAGAATTATTAGTGTAATGTATACTTTGTTGAAGATCAAAGATTACCATTACTTGAGGAACAAGAATAAAAATACAAACTATGACTAAGCCGGACTGCATTTCAAATGTTGTAGAAATTTTACTGGCCAAAGTACTTTTGTATAATTTATAAAATCATTTTGATTCAGTCACTAAAACATGCAAATATAAACCTAGAGAGAAGCGAGGCTTGGGAAGACCTAAAAAGAGATGAATACTGGAACAGGCCATTGAGCCTAATCCTTAACAGATGATGATGAAATCATTTGAACACCGAAAAGACAATGGGTGAATGGTACTCCATTTGAATATTGAACAAATTATGTCGCTTTACAATTACATAATTTTGTCAACTAAGTAAATATTTTAATTGCATTGTCTACTAATTGATCATATTATAGTAATTACAGTCGAACCTCCCGGATTCGAATCTGATGGAACCGGCTGATTTCGATTTACAGAGGTAAAATATTGAAACAAAAAATGTACTTAAAAATTGCGTTTTAATAAAATTCATGTAATTCCATAAAATATTAAATTACAAAAGTCAAAATTATTAATAGACCACCAATTTGATTGAGGAAAGTTTTTTACAAATATTATTTTACTTGTGTTGTTTAGATCATCAGCCGAAAGGCTGGTTTGAACCTGTAGAGGTTTTACTAAGTAAAACGAGAAGTGAGGTGGCCTTCCTCACTGAACGGAAAAGTACGCGTATCAGCATGCAGGGCCCTTTGCAAAGCACATATTTTCCCCTCTGTAAATGATACCTTTACTTCATTCACCACAGGGTTTACTTAATACTGTGATTAAGAATTAAGGGCATGTTTTGGTATTACAAGCTCCATTAGTACTCAAAAGCAAAAGAATATTCTACTTATAAGAACGATATGACAAATTATTGAAAAAACGACATAAAAAACAGAGTAAAATAAAATCGGGATACGCGTAAACAGTACAACTATACCTACAAACAAAAAGTTAGGTCAGCCTACAGAAAATGAAAAATAAATTGGGTACCGAAAATTTTAGAAATTTTAACGAGTAAAATATTGCTTAATCTGAATGAATACAGCTACGGTATTTTTTACCCTGTTAGTACGAAAATCATACACCAAAGAAGGAAAGACTGCATTACTAATTTAGCCTAACTATTTTTTTTTTGCTTTCGTCTGGTTTCCTCTGACTTAAAAATTAACTGAATTTTCAATATTTCCTGATGCGTATTGAAGCTTTGAACTACGCTTGTTATGCCCTTATTTGGTCGTAAGGTTTTGTGACAATAATGTTTTGTAAGTGTAATTGTTTGTGTTTCTGCCTGGTTTCTTCTAACTCAAAAGTTAACTGCATTTTCAGTTTTTTCTAAAGCTTTTTGGAGTTTTGTACTACGCTTACTGTGTCTTTATTGTCGTGATTTAACGCATGCTTCATTAAAAATCGTGTACAATGTGTAAATTGGAAATTTTGTAATTATTTTATTAATAATGTATAAAAAAATGTATTGTTACAATATATATGACCACGAAACTCTCGAAAATTTTCGAATAGGGAGGTAATTTAATTCATATTAAGGACGATTTTTGAAGGGGATAGCATACAATTATATTCGATTCAGGGAGGATTTCGAATGAGGAGGTTTGACTGTATTTGTAACAATTAGGATATTTTAAATAATTAACTCTAACAAATAAAAAATATACTTTCTTTAATTATTCTGGTTTTACATTGATTTAAAATAAGTACCTATTTAAAATACATGTCAAAATAATAAACAACAAATAAATTATTTTGATGACTGGATTGGATTCCGTCCGAGAACGAATTGTTTTCATACGATGGTCTTGTGTGGAGAAGTACTAGGGTGAGATGTGAATATCTAACTACAATCATTACAACACGTAGAAGTGGCAAATGCTACAGTACACGTGCCGGTACGACATGGCAACATCGTTTACACTGTTGCAGGCTATAAGTCATAATAGCGGGAACGATGCCGGACGCGAAATTGTCGGTAATTTGTACGAACGCGAAATTGTCGGTAATTCGAAAGGAGTCTGAATTGATAGCACAGTGAATAAAATTGAAAAATGCTCAATTTTCAATATCAGGACAAACCAATACCAAAACTCAGGGTGTAAGTGTAACAAATACCCTATATACTCTCATCAAAGTTGAATATACTCTTCAAATAAGCGATGTGCGAAATGCACGCTTTTTGAAAAGACGCGGAATTGTTAGCGGGATGTATATATATATATATACACGAGGTGTGGCTATTAAATAACAAGACTGATGTAAAAAATTTTAATTTATACATAATCACTTATTGTCACTTTCAATATACACTCCTTCTCCTTCAATATACAACGCTCCATGCAAATTTTCCATAGTTGGAAACAGTGCTGGAAGTCATCTTTCGTCAGCTCCTTCAGGACACGTGCCGCTTTCTTTTTTACAGCTTCCACACACTCAAATCTTATCCCTTTTAATGGAGATTTCACCTTAGGGAATTGTTAGAAGTCACATGGTGCAAGGTCTGATGAATAAGGTGGATGGTCTAACACTGAGATGCTGTACTTGGCTAGGAACCTCTTGACAGATAACGCGGAATGAGCTGGCGCATTGTCTTGGTGGAGAACCCATGATTTGTCCTTCCACATTTCGGGGCGTTTTTTCCTTACTCTTTGACATAGTTTAGAAAGTACCTCATTAATTGTTTCACCTTCAGGAACCCAGTGAAGGTACACAATCCTGTGGATATCAAAAAAACAATCATCATTGCTTTAAATTTTGACTTGCTCATTCAAGCTTTTTTGACTCTCGGTGAAGTTTGGCTCTTCCAGTGCATGGATTGGCACTTCGTTTGTGAATTTAAGTAAAAAACCATGTTTCATCACATGTTATTATCATTTCCAAAAAATTTGGGTCATTTTCAATCGCGCAAAGTGTCAGTACAATCATTTTTGTGAGCTTCATTTCAAACATTTTTGAGCGGCACTTGTCCTGAAGGAGCTGACAGAAAATGACTTCCAGCACTGTTTACAACAATGGAAAATTTGCATGGAGCGTTAGGGTACGGATAGAGATGGAGTGTATATTGAAGGTGACTATAAGTGATTGTGTATAACATAAAAATAAAATTTTTTACGTCATTCTCGTTATTTAATAGCCACACCTCGTACATGAAACAATTTTTATTTTTAAAAAGCTGAAAATTTTAGAGAAATTCATATACATTTTATGAATATATAATGATATTTTATATATATAAAATAGATGTAATTTTTTGTGTATTACAGTTACACACTACAGTTTACTCATTTGTAGCCATAGAATCAAGAAACTTCTAAAAGCAACGAGGCTGGAAAAAATACTTTTCATCGTACTTACGAGAGACTTGAGTATTTTAGATGGTAAGATTCTGTCAGATTTTACAAAACAGATTAAAACCATTTTATTTTGTGAGGCAGAGAGCATAATAATTTGTTAAAATAGATTATGATATTTGTTGGGACAGTCAGAACTGGATCACGTTATAAGGAAAATTATGATTCTGGCCATGAAAATACACCCTTATTGCTAATATTGTATCCCTGTATTAATAATAAGTATTTTGTTTTATTTTTGCAGGACAAAGCTGAAAAATATGAAAAAGGTTTACCATCTAATCCTTTAACACTAGAATGGCTTGAAAAAGTTACTTCTTCAGACACAACAAAAAATAGCAGATCATTTGGGTATACTAATATAAAACCTAACCAAAGCATATTTCCTTCTTCAAATTCAAATGCGACAAATTCACAACCTAGGAATACTTTTCCAAATGTAAGTATAGGGAGGATTTTTTGAAAAAGAAATATTCATAAAATAAGCCAAAACCTGTTTTTACATTTTTAAATTCTTGCAGAAAAGCTGCAATTTAGATTGTTTCATACTGACAACTGTCAGTCTCGTTCGGTTGCTATACTTGAAGACTTATAATGCTACAATAATGAAGACCTAAGTAGTTGGCATAATTTGTCCTTGGAAAGAGAATTTTACAGAAAATATCTTTAACGTTATTAAAGTAATGTACTTAAATCAGAACAAAGGTATAAACTTTATGAAATGGGATCAATTTTAGACTATCGAAAAAACTTTTTGAAGCACTGATGAAAATCTGCTTCAGGGTTAACATTTAATGTTGATCGACACAGTACTTTCTTACCAAATTCCATGGGCTACATATGCTAACACGTTTTGTGATTGGTAAAGGTATGATTTCGATCCTCGCTGCCGCTGCCATTGCATTGCGCTGCCGTAGCAGTTAAGATACCACTAGAGGACCCAACACGAACATTTTCATCAAAATTGGTCAATCGGAAGTAGTAGTTTATTTGTGTAATTTTTCACTTTTTTGCGAGTTTCTCAAAAATGGCTTTTGCAATTTTTTTAAAATCGCCTCATTTACTAATTTTTTTTATGCTCTACATGATAGGGTAGGCACCATGTCTGCTGAAATTCTTGGTGAAGCTGTTTTCTCGTAAAAAAATTGTTTTTTTAAGATTGCGACTTTAATATGCATTTTAGTGCAAAAATGTATCTAGTAAAAGTTGTAGAGAATTTAAAATTCTGCAACTTTTATTTCTAACATTTTTTTGTATAACGCTTAGCTTAGCGGTAATTAGCGATTTCTCATGAAATCATGTAAAAAAATTGATTTTTTAAAGATTTCAGCAATATTATGCATTTTACGACAAAATATATAATCAAAGTTATAGGAAATTGAAAGATCTACAACTTTTATTTTGAGCATTTTTCTCTACAGAACCTAGTTTAGCGTGAAAGAGTGATTTTCCGTATTTTTAAGCTAAACTGGGGTTGATTTTCACTTTACATCTTCACTCATGATTAAAATAAGATTATGTTTTTTGAAGTTAGTTTTTTTATTTATTTCTAATGTTCTATTACTAATGTTACGTTACATTGTTCATTATTTGCATTGGCAAGAGAAAGTTGTGTGAGTGTTAACACCAGATTTTTGTCCTTAATATGTGTACGTTGCAATCTATTTAATTCGGAACAATAAGCTATCCCATGGCCCAATGAGATGAGGAATGTATGACATGTAAATGAGGTGTAGTCTTGTACAGACCCAGGCCGACCATTCCTGAGAGATTATGATTAATTGAACCCCAACCATCAAAGTACACCGGTAACCACTGTGTGGTATAAAGTTCTGTATAAAAGTAACTACCTCTACTAGGATTTGAACCAGGAACCTTCATCTCCAAAAGTCAGCTGACTCGTAGTGACAACTAATAATGTATGAATCTGGTTTGAGTGTAATTTATTTGTCTCCACCGTAGAATTATTATTTTATGTTTTGTATGTAAAAATTAATACTAGTGCATTTCTAATCAGTATTTTATATTATGTTACAGATAAACAAACCTGGTTTAAACACAGATTTTGAAGATTTAGTATTACAGCAGATGAGACAGCTCGAAGAAAGGAAGCGACAGGTCAGAATTAATGAAGAAGAAGGATAATTTATGCTCTAGTTAATATTATCTTGAATTTGAATATTTTACTTTGCCAGTAAAGAAAATAAATTGTTTCAGTTTTGTTTAAACCTAAATTTCAATGGTATTGAAATATTGTATAGTATTATTTTCAATAGATGGGTACGCATAATATCAAAGAAAATCTTAATTTTTTAGTTTTATTTTTAACTGAACGTGTAGAGATTTTATATATAATTTATTAAAAGAAATTTATGCCTACAGAAAAGAATTTTATACAAACCACTTATGTCAAATTAAATTATACAAACCAAGTTTTGATGTTAATTTTATTTACTATACCACCAGATCTATTACAGTTTCTCAGTTAAGAACTTCCCAAATTTCTTGTAAACATCAGGTTGTACTTAAAATATCTGACACATTTGCACTGTCAGGTTATAGGATTCCAAAAACTATGGTATCAACGCCGTTTTATGCTACCGAGGATGTCTTGCATAATACAGGTAGTTTATAAAAGAACTCCTCGATTTCAATAAATTATAATAAAATAACCTACCTAGTTAAAAGCATTTGGTTTTCATAGTTCTGTCAGGCATGTCGTAAAGTTTCAATTTATTGCATTGGCCAACCTGTTGATTAACTTGCCTGACCTTCACGCGGTGTCAGTCTACCAGTCATGGCATCATGGCAGCAGAAAGGACAGTGCGTGATTTGGTTTACAGAGATGCGTTCAGTTATTACAGTTCAGCATAATTTTTGGCGCGAATACGGCCATACTGCATCTACAAATAAAACTAAATTTAGATATAAATAAATATATTCTTGGGAGGATTTACAGCTCTACTACCCGGCTACGTTAACTTTAAATCCGGTGAGGAGAGGTAGAGCAGCACTATTGAAACGGCTGCGGGTGTGGAGAGCATGCTCCCCACCGCATGTAGTAGTCACTTCTCCTACGCGCCTGCTAAAAGTACAGTCAGATTCAGCATTGACAAGCGCTGAAGTATATCCACAACCGTTTACGCAGTAAGTTTTAGATACGCTAATAATTGATGTATCTAACCTAAAACCTCAAGCGGGATTAGTATAAACTCTAATAGAATAAACGTGCTATACCTATTACGTTATAACGTAAACGTATACGTTAGATAAATTATAAGTAACAATTGAATTATAATCTAATAATGTGAATTGGTTAAAAATATTTACCTTTTTACGAAATATCGTAGTATGTTGTACGGGAAAAGGCACCTGAGAATGTTCTTCCTTAGTGTTCTTTTATTAATAAATAATGATTATTAATGCACCGATCTTACAAAAAACACACGCACGCACCCACAAAAATGTTAAATTAAAAACTGGTTTCATATAATTTTCTTATCTACACCAAATTACCTTTCATTTAAAAAAATAACATTATTTTATCATAAAAATGTTTCTGTAGCATTCTAATCTAAATCCTCCACTCCAGACATTGCACATTCATCTGAGGATCGTGCAAAACTGTCGTCGTTTGAAAATTCGCCATCACTTTCACTCTCAGTCTCCGAGCCTTCACCAAACGAGATAATAATTTTTTCTATTTCGTTTTCAAATAAAGCATCACTTTCCCAATAACTTGCCTCTGCCTTCTTAACTAATGCTATTTCTTTCTTCCAGTCACTTTCAGTAATGGAAGAAATAATATTCTGAGTTATGTCGCAAATTTTAGTAGTATTCTGGTCAACGTTCAATTTTGCTACTCGGCCTTTTATCACGTTCCATATATACTCAATGGCATTAAGATTGCAATGATAAGGTGGTAATCTTACCACTTCATGTCCATTCTCTTCAAATATTTGATCTATTTTGTAAGTCGGCGGTGATTTTCGTAAACGAACTAGTTCTAACAGTTCGCTTTTCGTAACTTCATGCGAAAAAGTAATATTATTTTTTTTTAACCACTCCTGAATTTCACCTTTTCGCGATGCAGTTGATGGTGGTTTGTTTGCCTGCACACTATGATATGGCGCGTTATCCATTACGACCAAAGAATTTGTGGGTAGGTTTGGTAGCAGCCTTTCTTTCACCCACCGAGAAAAGTTTTCAAAATTCATTTCATGGTGGTAATCACCTTTACTTGATTTCGATTTGAACATAAGAAAGGCTCCTGGAATGAAACCTTTCTCCCAACCTGCATGAACAATGATCCAGCGTTATCCAGCGCTATCATTTTTTAAAACACCATCAATTTCTGGATGCTGCCAACACTTACTCACTGTGTAAGTTGGATGGATAAATGTCTCGTCGAGATAAATAACAGGACGCTTATCATCACTAGTGTCGTTTTGTCTCATTCTTCTTAGATACTTAGCCCTCCAAGCAACGATTTCATTTCTTTCCATCAGGACAAGTCTTTTATTTTTACACTTTTTGAAGCGAAATCCCAGTTTCAAAATTATTCTCCGTAAAACTTCCTTTCCTCCAATAAAACCTATCTCTTTTTTTAACTCTGAGAGAAGGGATCGTAACGTAGGTACTTGTTTTTTCACATTATAAATTTTTTTTACTGTATTGCGAACTACACATAAATCGAAGTCATCCAGAACAATTTTTTTCTTACTATTTTCCCGGGAGTGATAATTTTTTTACCTGCAGATTTTCCCGTATTTGCTTCCTTTCGTATACTACAAATTGTTGCTTCTGATTTTCCAGTTGCAGCAGCAGCTCGCTTAGTCGCGTTGTTTATTGCAAATTGATGAAATCCTTTAGCCTTTTCTTCATCAAAATACTGAATAACATTCGCTATTACTTCGCGAGCCTGACTGTGAATTGTCTGTCTCTTTTTTGCACTAGTACTTGCCATCCTCGCAAAATTTACAGTTTGGCAGAGTAATAAAAGCACTAATTAAAAAAAAACACAACAAGAGAAAAAAGAACACTATCAAAAGACTATTAAAACACTATTAAAAGCAAACACTATTAAAGAAAAAAAAGAACACTTTAATAAAAACAGTTAGACTGGGGCGGACATGGAAACGAAACTATCACCGCGAGAACTAACAACCAACTGATTAACTTTTTGATGCTATTGTACATCAGCTCGGTCAGAGGGAGTCATAGGCAGCGCATGCTCAGTGCTTGTGTTCTCAGTGATGAATTCCAGTAGTTCACATATTTTCCGCATCAAATGTTAACGTAGCCGGGTTATAGCTGCATCTTGCTTCCTAAGCACCACCTCTCTTTGTTGGCCGGCCCGTTGGTGTAGTGGTTAGCGCAACTGGCTTCTATGCCGGGGTCCCAGGTTCGATTCCCGATCAGGTCTGGCATTTTTTCATCACTCATTTTCATATCAGTCAACGTAAAACCAAAACAAAAACCTCTCGCCAGTCCCCATCGGAGATCCACCACAAAGACATTGCCTCCTGCACGCCATCCAACCATTTCACTTCTGACCTACCCCTCCTTCTACTACTAGCTGGCATCCACTCTTACACCATCTGTGGCCCCCTACCATCCTCCATCCTTTGCAAATGGCCAAACCATTTTAATGGGTTGGTAGATATAAATTAATAGGAAAATATTGTGAAGGCTTTTATAAAGGTAGACATTTCTTTTTAAATAACCCAATTCTAAAGTATAAACATCATACACTATTGTAGAGACCAATGTTAAAAGGCTAAGGTATTTCACTCATAAATTTCATATTACACTCCTGAAATTTCTTAATAGTATAAAATGCCTTGCTTTTTAACTTACTAACTTGTGTCTTCAAACATTCCTAAATCTGCCAGTTGTTGAAAAAAACACCTTTAGGTAAGTTATGAGTTAGAGTCAAGCTGAGATGTCTATGACTGTTACATATTTTGGCTAGTCTAGATCAGCGGTTTTCAAAGTTTGGTACGCGTACCAGCGAGTATTTGCGTTAAATTGATTTCGTTTTGTATCTTTCTGATCTTTTATTTTCGAGAAAAGGAGAATTGAAAATTTGTGCTTGTGTGCAAGATTTACATATCCTGCAGCCTGTATTGAATTATTCCTGCATTCATTCTTTCTAGAGCAAAAGAAAAGAAAAACCAAAAGAAAATAAAACCGTTAAATTAGTGAACGTTCTGTGGTTGCGAGCTGTGAATTTCCGAGCAGCAACTCCTGTTATAATGTTTCATTTTCGTGTACGAGTTTTAAATATAATTTTTACTAGTACTTCTATTTCTGTTTGATTTTACCATAATGAACTAGGTTTTGTTTGAAGTGTTTTAAGCCAGTTCAAAAAATTAATTCGATTGGACACTAATTTGTATAAATAAAAAGTTGTCGTCGACTAATCAGTGTGTATTATTTATTTATAGTAACGTGAAAAGTGTATGATAAGCGTGCACCTCCCTTTCTTCTGTGCCCTTGACCACGTTTATACATAATTATTTTGAAATAGAACCACTGGTGGTACATGAACATGTCAAGACATATTAAGTGGTACGCCACCAAAAAAGTTTGAGAACCGCTGGTCTAGAATAAGGTACATCTTACGAACAGTTTCGAGGGAGGTGGAGGGTTGATGCTGATGTCGGATCAAGTGGCCAGGCGGCAGGTTTTTGGTTGGTAGGCGGTTGCAACCTCCTTGGGGCTCGATGAGTATTAGTCAGTATATTATGAGTATAGTCAGTGTTGTTGAAAATTGACAACACGAAGATAGAACAGCTTGGAGATCTGCAACAAACCAGTCGAGAGACTGATGACAAAAAAAAAAGGCTTAAAAATACGGAAAATCCCTCTGTCACGCTAAACTAGGTTCTGTAGGGAAAAATTCTCTAAATAAAAGTTGTAGATCTTTCAGTTTCGTGTAAATTTGATTAGATACACTTTTGTGAATGCATTTTGTAAAATGCATGCTAAAGCTGAAATCTTAAAAAATCAATTTTTTTACAAATTTTCATGTGAAAAAAAAAACAGGAAATCGCTAATTACCGCTAAACTAAGCGTTATATAAACAAATGTTTGAAACAAAAGTTGTAGTATTTTAAATTCTCTACAACTTTTATTATACATTTTTGCGCTAAAATGCATATTAAAGCCGCAATCTTAAAAACAAAACAATTTTTTAAGTAAAAACAGCCTCTCCAAGAATTTCAGCAGACATGGCGCATACCCTATCTTGAAGGGCATAAAAAATTTAGTAAATGAGGCGATTTTTTTAAAAATTGACGAGCCGTTTTTGAGAAATTTGCAAAAAAGTGAAAAATGACACGAATAAACTACTACTTGTGGTTGACCGATTTTGATGAAAATGTTTGTGTCAGGTCCAATAATAGTATCTAACTTAAGTTTCAAGTTTGTACGATGTTCTGTTCACACACACACACAGACCAATCGCTAAAATCATGTTTTTTTGGGTTCAGGGGATCTAAAAACGTGTAGATCCGATGAAAACTCAATTTCGAAAAATCAACATGAAAACAGTACTTTCCTTTCTACATATATATTCATATAGGCAAGAGAAAGTAAAAATGAATTAAAACATTGTCCGGTTTTTCTGGGAAACAAATTCTTTAAAAATATTAGTAAATCTCTAGTAATTACTGTATAAATATGCCTTGTTAATGATATTGTTTATAGTACATGTAAAAGTACTGTTTTCTTGCTAAACTTGCAGAAATTGAAAAATCCCTATTGCTTCATATCTGTTTAATCAGCTGCACATAGTTTCCAACGCCTATAATAGGCAGGTGGAGTGTTAAATTATTTACACTCGATCTGCTAGTTCCAGGGCAACAAAAAATAGTTCAGTTTCTAATAAGATGGTCAGCCAATTATATGACTGAAGCATTGAAGAACAGAAGAGGCAGGTTGTAAAAGATACTAAACAGAGTTATCTCCTCTGAAAGTAATGAATTTTATTACAGCCAGACCCTGTGGTGAATGAAGTGAAGGTGTCATTTGCAGAGTGTAGAGTAGATTAGCTTTTCGGAGGGCCTGGCATGCTGATAAGCATAGCCTACATTTGTACTCGGTGAGGAAGGAAATTGTAAACCACCTCACTCCTCGTTTTACTTAGTAAAACCTCTAGAGGTTCAAACCATCCTTGCAGCTGTTGGTCTAAACAACATAGTTTCCCTACGCTTTATCTGCTAGTGATGTGATGTTAGCACATCTAATGCTCTTTTGTACTTTGAAACTTACTATAAAATATTTTGATGCTGGAACATTTTAGGTGGTCTATGCCGTAAAGAGAAAATGATCTGCAGCTTTATTCACCCATTATTGTCTAAAAAATGTTCATACTATAGTCCTACCACTGAAGTAAATTGTTTTTGTTAAGTCACTAGTAATGTACAAGCAGATGATGCAACTAGAACTAAATTTTGTAAAAAAACATGTTACAAGTTGTGAGAATCCAGATTACAAGATTGCTACTTCAACTTTAAAAAATTTTAAATACCAATAAACATTGGTACGCCAGCCGCATTGGCGTAGTTGGTAAGATGTTCGCCTCTCATCACGTGGTCTTGAGTTTGAAGCCCATTCAGGCACGGCATATTTTCATACGTTACAAAAAATCATTTCATCCTTGTTCGTCTGCATTAGCAGTAATTGCAGAACGGTCGGACGTTAAACCAAAAAATCTTAATACAACTAAAAAAATAATCCCTAATAACTTACAGTACACAGCAATTTACTGACTGATTGAAAATGAGGAATGGGGCAATTTTCGTAATTCCTTAATATTGCAGATCCACAGAATCTCTTGTACTATCCTCCCTTGTTCTTTAAGCAGACAGACCCCTCACTTAAATAACTTTCAGGAGACCACTTACTAAGTCTTTCTGGAGAGGACTGCTCTCCAGGTTTATTCAATATAATATTGCTTACCTCTTACCAGTTATTAGTAAGATTTCATTCAAACAATTTAGCGTAGTGTTAAGTTTGTTACTTACCAATTCATTTCATATTAACAAAATTATAACATTTTTATTAGCTACTACTTACCTGTATCAATAAGCTTGTCATTCAATAATTTTTACCCAATAATACATAATTTACCTTATGTTTACTTAAAAATTTATTTCTATTTAAAACAAGATTATCTTCATCTACGAAAAGATCTTCAAAACGCATCCTGCAGCTTGTAATTAATCCAAATGTAATAATTATATAAGTTTTTACTACTTTTCTTTTGCTGCTTCAATTTTTCACACTTAAAACATTTTTCAGAAAATATATAGTGTTTTCTAAAATAGTTTTAATTCATTAGTTTCAATTTTTGTTTTTAATATACTCTGATGATGGTGGATCCACTGAAACAAGTAACTGTGGGACAGAATAATAAATGAAAGGAAAATTGAAGCAGCAGACAAAAGTTATATCTTTACAAGTGAATTAAAAATTTGTTTAACCTACCAGGTTGGTCTAGTGGTAAAGTGATCACCACGAATCAGCTGATGTACAGAGACGAAAGTTCCATGGTTCAAATCCAGGTAAAGGTGGTGGTAAAGTGATCACCGTGAATCAGCTCATGTACACAGACTAAGGTTCCATGGTTCCAATCCAGGTAAAGAAACTTTCTTTTAAATGGATTTGAACATTAGACAGTGGTTACCAATTCAGCAGTATACTTTGATGATTGGAGTATAATTAACCATACTTTCACAGGAATGTTCGGCTTAAATCTATACAGGACAACATCTCATTTACATGTCATACATATCATCCTCATCTCATTGGGTCATAAAGTAGTTTATTGTTCTACATTAAACAGATTGCAGCCTAACGTATTACGTCTAGACAGCAATCATCTATACCACACTAATATTTCTAAAAACAAGTATTTTTAAACAGATACAGATACCTACCACACAAATTTTTAAAGATTATTAATGTATTTTCATTTATTTGTATAACTAGGTTTTTGTTCAATAAGTGTTGTCATTAGCAACGTAGTAATCAATTTTGTAAAAAAGTATTTTGATTCACATACTTTAATATTCAAATACGAGGTGTAGCTATTAAATAACGAGACTGACGTAAAAATTTTTTATACATAATCACTTATTGTCTCCGTCAATATGCACTCCTCTATCCCTAAAACGCTCCATTCAAATTTTCCATTGTTGGAAACGGTGCTGGAAGTCATCTTCTGTCAGCTCCTTCAGGACACGTGCCACTTCCTTTGTTACAGCTTCCGCTGACTCAAATCTTGTCCCTTTTAATGCAGATTTCACTTTAGGAAACAGGTAGAAGTCACATGGTGCAAGATCTGGTGAATAAGGTGGATGTTCTAACACTGAGATGCTGTACTTGGCTAGGAACCTCTTGCTCATTCGAGTTTTTTTGGCTCTTGGTGAAGTTCGCCTCTTCCAGTGCATGGATTGGTGCTTCGTTTCTGGATCACAAGTAAAAAAACCACGTTTCAACACATCTTATTATCGTTTCCAAAAAATTTGGGTCATTTTCCAATCACGTACAAAGTGTCAGTACAAACATTTGAGCGAGCTTAATTTCAAACGTTTTTTAGCAGCATGTGTCCTGAAGGAGCTGACAGAAGATTACTTCCAGTACTGTTTCCAACAATGGAAAATTTGCATGGAGCGTTGTACAGATAGAGAAGGAGTGTATATTGAAGGTGACAATAAGAGATTTGTATAAAATAAAAATAAAATTGTTTACATCAGTCTCATTATTTAATAGCCACACCTCAAATGTATAGCAAAGGAATCCTAAGCAAACAATTTTTTTAAAATAATGGTCTGCATGAGGTAAAGTTGTTTTCTGCCACCATACACCCAACTGTATTGTTTCCTGAATCTTAAAAACCCTGTAACTAGGTACATAAACAGAGTGACAAGATTAGTGAGCATCTTGTTAAATTACTAAAATTAAAAACTATTTTTGCTTCGCACAGTAACATTTTCCATTTCCAGTGTGAAGCACTAAACTGTATACTGCAGTCGGGAGCCGATGAAGGTTGTGGAGCAACACTGCGTTCCTATTCTCAATTCTATAGTCAGCTATATTCTGCCTGCAAGGAATGTTGATTCATTTTTGAGTCCTTAATATTGTGGGAAACGTAAGTTGACAACATTTTTTGGGCATTGTGCATCATATCATTTTCTATAACTTTGTAAAATTGTTCCATAAGATAAATTTCCCATTTAGTTATATGTTATAGAAAAATTATGAGCTAACTGTCTACGAATAGTTAACAGCATATATAATACTGAAATATATATTTCTAACCACCAGAATACGGTAACAGAAAACACTTACCAATGTTTATAGTGCTTTCGTGTTTCTTGTACACATCTTCAGTAAATTAAAATTTTTCAACATCACATTTAAAACTTCCTAATCCTACCATGGTAGATAAGGAATAGTCGATTCTTATATCTAAAACAGTCTTGCCAACTTAATCAGTTGATTGTCATACGAGTATTCCTTATCTACCATGGTAGGAGTAGGAAGTTTTAAATTTGATGTAGAAAAATAATTGTAATGAATTTTAATTTACTGAAGATGTGTACAAGATACACGAAAGCGCTATAAATATTGGTAGGGGTTTTCTGTTACCATATTCTGGTGGTTAAAAAAATATATATTTCAATTTTAACTAATACAGCTGTTTAAAATCCTACATAGGATGTTTGATAAAATTAAAATAATATTATAATAATAGTGTTTTTATTTACCATGAAAGTTTGCAAAACAAGAGAAAAGAATGAAAAAATACAAAACATTAATGATATTCTGCGCATAACCACACATAAACTGTTAATTTTTTACCATTCATAATTTTTATATAAAAATTTGATCTCAAAAAATGTAGCAATAAAGATAAAATTACCCTTAACAAAATTTGTAAAAAAATGACTAGAGTTGCACAAGCAAAAGATATATGCACAAAGCTAAAGAAATATTAAATTTTGTTTCTCACATACAAGGAACACAAAAGTGAATCTACTTCCCTTGCCAACAGAACAGATAATAAGACCACAGAATATACTGCGCTTCGCATGATGCGTTAAATGTCTCTAAAAGTTTAGTAAATAGAGCTTCAAATAAAAAAATAATTATAAAAAGTGTTTGAGATACCAAAAAGGATGAACCTAACATCCGTAGTTCTCAGGAAGAAATAATCCTTCGAAAAATGGTACGTGCACAGGTGTCAATTACGCATTAATTAGCATACGTGATGTATGCTGTTCAGGTTAGAACCTGATGTCACACATTTAAAAAAGCAACAGGCATATCTATATATTTTTTAAAACAATTTCCAGATCAGTATTGATAAATAATTTATACAATAAAAGCAAATCTTTTAAGTTGTACAAATTTTATTTTAAACAAAAATAAAACCATTTATTACAACAAACATAGATAAATGTTAGTAATTTTAAACACAGAACACAAATAGTACACTAAATAAATGGTAGGACTTTTTTTTGTCAAGAGGGTAAGAATTACTCTACTAAAAGGGAAAGTATCATCTATCTTCTACAAGAATTACTAATTTCAAATATAGTACACCAAATTATACACCTAAAAACAAATAAGTTATAGTTACTCGTTTTTTTTCTACTTCCCTCATTTTTTATTAATCTTAGTCCACCTTGTTTTAGTAATATCCTAATTTACTACTACAATAACAATTCAAGTACAAAAAATTAAAATTTCATACAATTAGTCAAATATTCTAATTTAAAAAAAAAATCTAATATTAACTTTGTTCTTATAAAATAAAGTATTGTTAACTTACTTAGGATAAAATAATATTTATATTAAAAAAATATGTTACATAAAAATTATGGTACCTTGTTTGATTAGAGATCACTTCAATAAGTTAGCAGCAGTTCTGTACCAGTATCTAAAAATAAAATCAAAC
Organism: Catonia carolina; assembly: GCA_035578175.1. Classification (NCBI taxonomy): domain Eukaryota; kingdom Metazoa; phylum Arthropoda; class Insecta; order Hemiptera; family Achilidae; genus Catonia; species Catonia carolina. The sequence continues at coordinate 25,274,015 of JAQMRL010000010.1, read as the reverse complement.
ACTGGAATCCTGAAAACATAACCTCTACTATGAAAGATTATAAACCATCAATTTATTGTAATATTAACATTTAAATTTTCTTATCCGCTTTAAAAAATTCAGCGGAAACATTAATACAATATTCAAATAAAAAATATTTAATATAAATTTACCCATTCATCTCGGATATTTTAATTTCTTTGAACCCTGTAGTATAGTTAGTTGAATGTTTATTTACTTTGGATGCGCAAATTTTATGTTGTGGAAATAAATCAAATTTCCAGACAACATCATCATTCATTTTATCATTTGTACAATTCTCTAAAACGACTCGTTTAACAAAACTTAAAAATCTAATACAAAAATTTATACATATATTTTTATCCCATAAGCCTGCTGCTAACTTTGGAAATTCATTAACATCATATCGTTTAAGTTTTCTTATGATACCATTATCATCTCTGAAACCACAAATAATTGTATCAATTCCAACCAGATAACTTTGGCACCACCATTTTAACATTTTAAACCTACGAAAGTTTTTGTCCTGGTTGTAACGTTCAATTTTTTTATTTGTTTTTAACTCTACGAATTCAGCTTTTGACAATGTTTCATTATTTATTTCTAGTAACTTATCAGACACTATTCCATCCATTTCAGCACCATAAATTATTCTATGATTACCTAACTTACGATCAAATACACAACAATATTCTTCATTTTCATTTAATATTTCATTAGGATTTGGTTTATTATTTGGATCGTTAGTCAACATGTATTGTTCAAACTTAAATCCCCATGATGCACATTTCTTCTGAAGTTCAGTTTCGGATTCGGCCTTTCTAATGTCATTGTCGGTTTCAAAACTATTTAAATAAATAACTCCATTGCAAAGCCTTGCACAAATGGTCCAGTCGTCTTTTTGTTCATATGGTGAACAAAATATAGTCGTAAGATTCCCTCGATATGTTAGAAAAACAACATCGTCAATGGGAAACAACCGTGAACTATTCAAACTTAGCCAGGTGAACATGTGATTAAGTTTATCCCAATTTTTCCAAGAAACGTTCTTTTTTACAGTAGTTTCGGCCATATGATTAAGGTTAAAATTAACCTTTTCTTCGCCGTTATTTACTTTATAATAAATGTATTTTAATTGGCTGGCATCAGAACAATATTCCTGGTTTCCATTTACACTGAAATAACCAATAATTTTTTTACCAGCATTATCATTCTGTTCGGTGCTTTTAAGTTCATCATCTACATGAAATACATACATTTCAAGACGCGAAGCATTACTTGGTTCCATAATTGCGCACAAAAGTATAACCGAGTTTAACTTAATTAATTAATATTAAAATCGTGCATTTGTTTTTGACAAAAACCGGTGAAGAACAATCAACTAAGACATACAAAACACTTATAAAAATTATTATTACTATACTGTTTTTGTTTGTTTAGGTTAAGTGGTTTCTACCCAAACGCAATGATACCAACTTTTTATCGTAATCCAAAAAGGCTAAATGTCTCTGCATTTAATTGGTGACATTTTAAGAAACTGTTTCGATATTTTAACTGTTTATATAAGATAACTATTTAAATACATGATAAAATTTAAAAAAATAATATTTTATCGTGTATTTGTAACAGTTTGCGCGAAAATTATAGAACATTTTGTATATTTTTTTATAGTCGTAAGTGGAAGTTGATGAGACAGACGTATTGTCACGCATGCTTCAATTACGTTCATTCCTAGAAAAGCAGTCGGCAAACTTTAAAAAAGGGAGCGATTTAAAATAAACAACAAAAGGAAATTATTTTATTGTATCACACTACATTTTACGAAAAATCAAATGAAAATGAAACATTCAATTTTTACATTATTAAATAGTTCAAACCTCGAAATGTTTTAAATAATTATTTTGATATAACAGGCTATAGTTTTAGTTTCAAAAAATTGTTGATTTCTCTTCGCACTAAAAGATCTTTTTTTTACTTTCTTCAAATTAGAAAATATCGTTTATTTTTATCTGACATACTGCTGTTTGTATTAGTTACAATGTATTTTAAAATATCGCAAAGTGATGTTATTTGCTGTAAAGCGTATTTATTTTAATATTTTGAATAAATAATATTCATATTAATTTTTAAAATAATTTTCTTAATGTGATTCAGTATAATTAATACTGTAAGTACTTATATTCGTATTTAAATACACGCGGTAAATTTATTATTGTTGGTACTAAAATACAAAAAATAAAATTATCAGGACTATCAGTTGAATGAGATGTGACGTCAACATCTACTCTCTCTCTCACTACACTCAGCACTTCTCTTAGTTTCATGTTCTCCTGGTAGCTAAAACTCAGCTTTGGATGACGTTTTGAATGCATTGGTTCGAAAAGCAAACATGTTCAACTTTTAAGATAAACCACTGAAGTGGAGTATCTGAACTGTTACAGAACACGCTCTCTATGTTTAGTATTGAGGCAGGTCATGGTTTGGACGATTCCACTTCGGTGTCTCGTGTTCAGACAGGGGAAGCAACGTCAATGACCGCACTCAAAATTCCTCCAATGTTGGGTAGAGTACTATGCAACTGCATAAGACATAAAAAATACAAAAAAATTGTGTGACGTAGTGTAAGTGACGTATTATGACGTAGAAATTCGAATTCAGTGACCTGTGAAGGTTTGAGTGAAATTTTATCGAATGACATTATGGATTAGTACTGTTATTAAAAGAAAGCAGCAATTGAAGCCGGCAAGTGTTTGAAAAGTTTTTTGAAATAAGGTCCGTACATATTTATCACAATTTTTTCTACCATTTTAAGTTACTATAATTTATAAATTAAGATAGGTATTTTAAAAATTCAAATTAAATACTTATAATATTCAATTATTTTTAGAAAGCAGACGGTATTGTTATCGCTGCAAACTCATAAGATAACTGAAATTTACAAAATAATTTTTTTAAATTGCTATACATTGAAACCTTTTAATCAAATATCTTGAATTTATTTGATTTTTTGTTACATATTTTATATTTAAATATTTCGTACTTAGGTTAAGTTTCTTTGTTCTAAGGGGTTAAGAATATATGATGAGCGGTAGCACGCTTGGGGTTACTCGGGTTCATTCTCAGGGCCGTCGTTATTCTATAAGAGAGTGACGTCACAAAGTTGTGGTATGGTTGTAGTGGGTGATGTAATAAAAGTCGGTGACGTTTCATGCAGTATTTGAAGCTGCGCAGAGATTTCAGCATTGACGTAGGTAATTGGTACGGGGTAAATTTTCTTCCAAGGATTGATTTTCATAGTGGAATTTTGTGCGAAGTTAAAATTTTGTAATTAGTTTCATTATCTATAATTGGTAGGTTCTGGACTATTTTTACAAGTCATTAATTTATAAATGAAAAGCTTGTGATTTTATTAAATTGTTTTCAGGTTTAGCCTGTTTGGTTTTTGTATGTAACGCTTAATTAGTATTCTAGCTCTTACTTTTTTAAATCTAAAAATATGAAATAACTAATGCTTTATAAACATAGTTTATTTCTTCATCATATATAAATTTTTTTTTGTAAATACCTGACAGTATTGTTGAATAAAGTTTTATGATTCTACTTTATATTATTACCTATTATTATTTTAACTGACACAATTCTTTAGTGATGATTTATTTTATTTTTGCTGTAATTAGTGGTGGTAATAGAAATATAGGATGCAATATCCCTCTGAGTTAAACAGATGCGTTCAATCCTTGATTTTAATGTTTCTGTGTGTACAGGAAAGTCAAGATTATGTTTGTGGAAGTTAATTGCTGTACAGAAAAAACATACGAATAAACAACTTTGTCAATTTAAGAATTTAGACTCGTAAAATTGTTGAGTAAATTCCCTGAAACAAATCGTGATAGTTTCATGATTTTATATCCTACTGTTTAAAAAACCTTTTGAGGTTTTCTCATTTTTTTTTTGAACAATCAGTGGCATGTAAAACGTACATCATACTCACTATGACAGTATACTATGGTATACTCTATGTAATGGACTTACAAAGTCTCGTTACTTTTTGGCTTCCTTCATGGAACAACGGTAGAAAATATTATATTCCATGGAAAGCTGGAGGTCCCCCAGGTTTGATTCCCAGGAGGGTGTTTTTACACCCTCTACTGGTAAATTTTTACACTATTAAACCCAAGTTCCTGCTAAATTCTCACTGAAGTCATTGTGATATTATGTAAATAAACTTTTTTAAATTCTATACATTTAGTACAATTTGTTGACTGTATTTCTGTGCTAACATTTCATAAGACAGGATTATTATCTGATCTTTGCTGACAAATCTGACTATAAATACAGAGTCAGTAATAATAATATGTATAGGTATCAGACAAACTAATGTCCCATAGCTGAGCGAATGAGAGGGAGATATGTGGCATAACTACGCATGCGCTCAAAGGTTTTTACCGTTAAAATCCAAATCTGAAAACGTACTACAGTCGTTATCTTGCTTGTTAGTTTACTGCATGCATAAACGCTTGCTCACAACAATGAGTAAAATTAAAGACAATGTTATTGGAACGGCGCGTATGGGTTGTGCGAGTGAGACCGTTATGCATTCTCTCACTCCCACGGCTAGGGGACTTAAATTCATCTGAATACTGTGCATATACAATATATGATGGTGAACAGTGGTCAAATAAAGTTATGAACATTTTACAGCACATCCCAGAAACATATGATGAAGTTGCATTACAGGCAGTAAGTAAAAGGGAAATTTGAGGTGATTGGTAAGACAGATAGTGTTTGAGGCACAGGATGCAGTCTGTAAATTTCTGCTTCCGTGATATAAAGTAAGTATGGAAGTAACTCTATTTTATATAATGAATTTATATAATAATTTCACTAACCTTCTTTTTAAACTGCATCAACTTATATTTCTTACACGTGTTTCGGTGGATCCACCATCATCAGAGTAAATAAAATAATTGAGACAAAAAATTGTTTTTCTCACTTATTTAAAATCTATAGAACATGATACATCTTCAGTCATTTGTATAAAACTTTTTAGTTTCAATTATTTTATTTACTCTGATGATGGTGGATCCACTGAAACACATGTAAGTAAAAATAAAAATATAAGTTGACGCAGTTTAAAAAGAATGTTAGTGAAATTATTATACAAATTCATTATATAAAATAGAATTAATTTGAAACTGCAGGATGCTTTATAAAGATTTATTTTTAAGGAAGTAATGAATGAAATTATAAACTAAATTACATTTCTGTAATTATTTTACAGTAGGAAGATCTTCATTTTTCTATTCTGTATAACTTGAACACTAAAAGGTGTTAACACTAATAGGTACCATATTTTTTATATGGTACCTATTGATAAAATGAAGTTTAATACTATATATATTAATTGAAGTTAAAATTGAAATATAATATATAATTCCTTATCTACCATGGTAGGAGTAGGAAGTTTTAAATTTTGATGTGAAAAAAACAATTTTTAAAGAATTTTAATTTACTGAAGATGTATACAAGATACACGAAAGCGCTATAAATATTGGTAAGTGTTTTCTGTTACTGTATTCTGGTGGTTAGAAATATATATTTCAATTTTAAATAAAACAGCTGTTTATAATCCTACATAGGATGTTTGATAAAATAATAATAATTGAAGTATGTAGGAAAAAACCAATATTGTCTGTTCCATTATAAATTTGTATGCTAACATACAATTTAAAAAAAAATTTAAATCAAGTATTATTCCAAAAATGTGTTATTCAACAAATAATTAAGAGGAATGGAAATATTCATGCAATGCAGAACAAAATAAAAATAACTAATATTGATTTTATGATAATATTTAAATTTATTAATAATACTTAAACAATTGATGAAAACAAGATACAAAATATAAACAATTTAAATTTTACATTATTCTTTATAAAAACTCTGAAGTTCTCCGCAGTTCAAAATATAAAGTATTAAAATTGTTGCACGTTTCATTAACTTTAAATCAAATGTTACTGAAATGATAATGGAAAATACTCATACTCTACTGAAATCACGACATACTTTATAGAAATTACGCCAAACTCTATTAAAAAATTAAAATTGCCCTCTATATAAATTTTTTATAACCCTTCGAAAGGTATTATTTTCCATTAAAATTTCCAAAAGACATGTGTAAGCAATTACTACTCACCAATATAAGTTAATGTACAGGGTAGTGAGGTTCGGGTTCGGGTTGAGGTAGCTCGATGGCTAAATGTTGGCGATATCGTGTTAAGGAACACCTGATCGCTCGGGGAACAAATTTACAGATTAATACAACCTCAGGTAGAAACAGGAGAGTTTTAGGGTAGTGATTGCTTACTTAAACACAGACATATTAATTTTTACATTTACTGGGCTATTGAGACAACTAACGAACTTTTCCCCAAAGAAACATTTACTAAATTTTGCTGACACAAACATACATAAAAAATGTATCACTATTATGTCCGGTACCATTTAATATATATTTATGAGCTAATGGTTACATTTATTTGATTGTTTTCTTTTATTTTTAAAATGATTACTTTTAACGAATATTTAAAATAAACTATTTTCTTCCCTTCGTTTATTATATTATATTATATATTATATAAATTAATATACATTAATTTATAAGCAACATAATAAATGTCTAATTATTTGCGATACAAGTCACAAAACAGTTTTTACAGATCAAAAACAAACACTTTAACATTGAGGGATATTTTTACACTTATATAATTTGTTTATTCCCACTTCTTGGTTATCTTATATCATGAAATAAAGTTTTTTTTACAACAGTGTATTTATTTTGCAATCGGTTAAAAATTTACAAAAACTTGAGGCAAAAATTATAATAACGTGTGACTTTAACGTTGAAAGTAGTCGTACAACAAAATTAGGTTAAATTATGATGTAGATAAAAAGAAGAGAAAGTGATTATGACTGTGATGATTATCAGTTAAGTGAATCAAGTCGCTAAATCCAATATTTTTAAAAACACTTCAGTATGTAAATGTTTTCGGTTTGTCAAGATTATGAAAAAAATTTACAAAAAAAAAAAAAAATTAAAAAATTTTTTTTAAGAAACGCTATTATTTAATACAGTTTTATACGTTAATTTGTTGTAAGAAGGGATAGGCTAGTGGGGCATATCCTAAGACATCCAGGTATTGGGCTATCAATAATGGAGGGTAACATTGAGGAGTAAATTGTAGAGGGAGGCAAAGATTAGAATATATAAAGCAAATTACAAAAGATGTAGGGTGTTACAGGTATGTAGATATGAAACGACTTGCGCAAGATAGAACAGGTTGGAGAACTGCATCAAACCAGTCGAGAGACTGATGACAAAAAAAAAAAAATACGTTAAAGCAGTTTTATACTTTGTTATTTAACAATTAATCAAAAGAAAAATGAACTAAAAAGAAAAAATAAAAGAATTTACAAAAAAAAACAATCACAGACATTACAGTTAAAATAAAAGCGTGGCGCATTAATAATATAAAAGAAAAAAATAAAAAAAAATTACAAAAAAAAAATTTTTTTTTTTAAATTTACAAAAAAAAAATTAAAAAAAAATTTTTTTTAAGAAACGCTATTATTTAACAATTAATCAAAAGAAAAATGAACTAAAAATAAAAAAAATAAAAGAATTTACAAAAAAAAAATCAATCACAGACATTACAGTTAAAATAAAAGCGTGGCGCATTAATATATATAATATTACAACGAATATTTTACAATAAATATTATATATATTAATGCGCCACGCTTTTATTTTAACTGAAATGTCTGATTGTTTTTTTTTGTAAATTCTTTTATTTTTTTCTTTTTAGTTCATTTTTCTTTTGATTAATTGTTAAATAATAGCGTTTCTTAAAAATTTTTTTTTTTTTAATTTTTTTTTGTAAATTTTTTTCTTTTTTTCTTTTTAGTTAATTTTTTTAGGTAATTGTTAAATAAAAGCGTTTTTTTAAATATTTTTTTTAAATTTTTTTTAAAATTTAAAAATTTTTTTTTACAAACACCTCCACAGCGTATTGTCATCGAAGATAAACAAGTGTGCAAAGTTTGATTCATATTGATACGGTAGAAGTATTAAAATTTTACGTTGCAAGATTTGATGGATCCAAGAGTAAGTTAAATTAAAAGCGTTATAAAATTAAAAAATTTTTTTTTACAAACACCTCCACAGCGTATTGTCATCGAAGATAAACAAGTGTGCAAAGTTTGATTCATATTGATACGGTAGAAGTATTAAAATTTTAAGTTGCAAGATTTGATGCTTCCAAGAGTAAGTTAAATAAAAGCGTTTAAAAAGAAACATAATTTTTTGAAATTTATTTATTTGATAACTTAACGAACTCTGTTGGTTGTTCCCTAGTAATTTTCAAAAAAAAATTAAAACATTGTTTTACATACTTATGTAGACTAATATTGGTTTTTTGTTAAACATTTTTTGTGTATTATTCAGAATTATACAATATAGAAAAAAACACCAGATACACAATACATGAGTCTCACCTGACCAGAAAAGTCAAAAGGCCCTTCCGGATATCATATGACCTTCATCAGTTGAAATATAAACGCATCAATGCATGCACTTTTCAACAGTTTGTCATGACAAATTGATGATGGTGGATACATGATATCCGAAAGGACATTTATTGACTTTTTTAATCAGGTGAGAGTCGTGTATTTGATGGATTTTTTTTCTTTATTATATACTACTTATGTATTTATTTATGTAAGTATATGATGTTTAAGTTCAATAATTTGGTCTCAAGCTTGACCTTATTGGCTTCCTGTAAAATGAAAATGGTAATAAGTGCAACACTACTGTCAGCAGGTACTACTGTTCTAGCTGAACATAAAGGTGCACAAAATTTGAGAAAAGTTAAAAATAAGAAAAATTTGCAAAGCTAAATACAATACTTTTATAACCTATAATTCTTTACACCTACTCCTGTATATTATAAAGAAATTAAGTCTCATTTTATAAAAGTACCCACTGGGTTGGTCTAACGGTAAAGTCATTGCTGTGAGTCAGTTGATTTTTGGAGAAAATATTTCCACGGTTCAAATCCTAGTAAAGGTAGTTAATTTTATACAGATTTGAATACTAGACATACAGGTGTCTTTTGATGGTTGGGATTCAATTAACCATACCCTCTTAGGAATGGTCAGCCTGAGTCTGTACAAGACATCATACTCATCTCGTTGGGTCATGTGGTTGCTTATTGTTCTATATTAAACAGATTGCATTGTCCATGCATTATGGTAAACACATTTTTTTGTAACAACAAGAGTGGTTAACTCTTAGGCAAAGCCTGTATGAGTAAAAGTTGTTTGCACAAGCGCTGTGCTTACAACTGATAAAGCTAGTTTCAGCTGGGCAGTTGTCTCTTCCTCTGAGATATCTCCGCTGGTATAATTTTGAAATAACTTGTGACTGGTTTAGGTTTTCCTTGTATGTCTTACCATGTTAAAATATAAACTATGAACAACATAATCGTGTTTTTGTATTTTTTTGGACTATTTCCTTCCTCTATACCCCACAATAATAAAACTATTTTCCCAGGCTTATTTTTCCTTTCTCTCGCCTGAATATATAGGAAGGAAAGTATTGTTTTCATGTTGAGTTTCCACTGGATCTACAAGCTTTCAGACCCCTTGAATCCAAAAAACATGTTTTTAGCGATTGGTCTGTGTGTGTGTAAGAACAAAATATCTCAAGAACGAAACATCGTACGAACTTGAAACTTAAGTTACACACACTACGGACCCGACACGAACATTTTAATCAAAATCAGTCAACTGGAAGTTTGTAATTTTTCACTTTTTTGCGTTTTTTTAAAAAAGGGGTCCTACAATTTTTTTTAAATCGCCTGGTTTACTAAATTTTTTATGCTCTACAAGATAGGGTAGGCGCCATGTTTGCTGAAATTCTTGGTGAGGCAGTTTTCACGTAAAAAAATTGTTTTTTAAGATTGCTGCTTTAATACGCATTTTACCACGAAAATGTATATCATAAAAGTTTTAGAGAATTTAAAATCCTACAACTTTTATTTCAAACATTTTTTTGTATAACGCTTAGTTTAGCGGTAATTAGTGATTTTCTGTTTTTTTTTCTCACGGAAACATGTAAAAAAGTAATTTTTTTACGATTTCAGCCTTAGTATGCATTTTACGACAAAAGTGTATAATCAAATTTATAAGAAATTAAAAGATCTACAACTTTTATCAAGCATTTTTCTCTACAGAGCCTAGTTTAGGGTGAAAGAGTGATTTTCCGTATTTTTAAGCCAAACTTAAGTCGATTTACATTTTGCGTCTTTCACTCATGATTAGAATTAGGTTATGTTTATTGGAGTTAGTTTTTTGTTTATTTCTAATGTTAGATCACTAATATTAGTTTATATTGTTAATTACTTGTATTGGCAAGAGAAAGTTGTGAGAGTGTTTCACACCAGATTTTTTTAATATCAAAACTCCAGTCAGCACACAAGAAATTCCAATACCTAAATAAAAATTCTCAAAGTTTTATTGAAAATTTTTTGAGGGATATACAAACTAGTTTTAAAAGAAATGTTGAAATGAACTTGTTAAAACACCGAAAGAAAAAGCAAACAAATCTTTAAATAACAATGTTTATTGGTAACAAAATCATAAAGAGACAGAGCTTGTATTTATTATTGATATTTCTGGAGTAAGAGATCGATTTCCTGGTAATGGAGGAACAGCATGGCGCCTCTTGATTACATATATCTTTTTATTTGACAAACAAATTGTGTAACTTGTATCTTGAAATGTTACTGTAACAAAAGAATAAAATAAATAATTAATTGTGAAATGTGAACAGAATATTTTAACTAACTCAAAATTGTCTCCAATTACGCTTAAAATCTTACTTGTAGCACAGTCAAAATGTATTGAAAATACATCGGAAGATTTATGAATAACAAGATTCTCACCAATACTAGCCTACATTAAAATAATTTTTTCAACAACTTTACTGCTGTAACACAAATTAAATATAAATGATCATTTTGTCCATTGTACAAAAATCTATTACAACACTTCCAAATTGTTGTAGCCAGAAACAGCTGTGAAATAGTGTGAAACAGCTGTTAAAACTGGTTTACTGATAAATTTTTATATAGTTTTAACCAGCGATGAAGGAATGATCTACATAAAATCAGGATAATATCTCATAAAATAACCACTCCTTTCCTTTTACAAACTTAAATCACGAGTGATAACTCCTGTTCACATGTATATATAAGTAAGAATTTTATGTTAAATACTAAATAATTATCATAAATCAATAAATATTCATGTTAATATACAGAAACTAGTTTTCCTTTAGGAAATTTAAGGCAAATCGAAAAAAAAACATCATCTTTAACTCTTTTCCAAGTTTCCTCGGGTTGGGCCCAACACAACTCTACATCTCTCTCTATTCCTGAACCCTCTCCTCTTCTGCTTTCTTGGTATCAAATCGTTTTCCTTTCATTTCAAAGTACAACATTTAGGCAGTCTACCTCCTCCATTCTGTTGGTATGACCAAACCGTTGTAGCTTTACCTTCTTGTCTTTCGTAGGATACGCCTGTTCAATGTCATTACAGTTGCCTGTAAACTAATCTCTGCCTTCCTTCCACTATTCAAGCCTAAACACAAACACAAATAATACACAATACTCTACAAGTACTCAAGGTTCACTGGGTTCCCGCTTGGTTTTGGATCTACAATTTCAACGATCGACAGCAGTGATTAACTGATACACTAGTTAGATATGTGGTTCAGTAAGCTACTTGAGCTAGCAGCTGACTTCTTTATGTATCAGCTGTTCAGCTGCTACAATTCAAGGGGTAATCAATCAAGTACTACTCAAGAATGCTCCATTAAGTACACAAATGGACTTAATCGCAACTGGTAAGTATGGTAAAGTTTCTTGTAAATCTTAACTAACTTCGTATGATCACTATTAATGTTTTCATAGTTCTAAACTCAGAAATACTTGTTCTAAAGTCTCTCAATTAAATATAATCTTATATTGCTCATCCATTCCGGATTTTAGTAATCAGCATGGTTATCTTCACTCTATGGGCAGCAATTCTTTACAATTCGACAAATTCTACAACCAAAAAATTCTTCTTTGCTCTTGTCCGTGCTTTCCGTGTATCTCCCCCTGAATTATGGATTGAACTAGGGCTTATCTGCTGATATTTCTCATTGTGAGTCAAAACTAAATATAAATTTAAGAAAACAATTTATTGTATGAGATTTTATTTCTGTAATTTAACCCAACTTTTACAGGATATTCAAATAAGGAGTTTATTTTAAAATTGATACTAGTTATTTTAAGCTGTGAATTCATAAAGAAACTTACAGATTTAATTTTTTAGATATACAGTGAGGTTTAAACCTATACGCAAATAATCAGTAGCCTATCTTTTCAGAGGTTTTCTATTCAATAAAATTACATAATTTTATTTATATAGGTTTCAAATGCATAGTATCCATATGTAATCATTAAATTTAAGAAAACATTATACGTACCAGAAAACTTTTTGAACCCTTCATTTTCAACACCTACTGAGTCGGTCAAAGTAATCATTTCAAGTACAGCATTAGCAGTTATTTCTGAGTTTTCAAGTTCACCGCCAGACTATAAAAAGAAAACAATACGTATTGTACACAATATAATCAGTCTTGAAGCTCTCAGGTTGTGAAATTTGCAAACTGCAAACAGCACGCCCAGGAGCCAGCAAGCTCACCTATAAGAATTACTACATCGCAAGAGTTAAAAATTTAATCGGTGTTTTTACTTAACATTAATAGATACTACCAAAAAACATGATTTTTGTATTAATAACCTAAGTAAACCTTCAAAATATGGCCACTACTTATCTTTTAAATTATGGAGAAATTATTTGAAAAAAATGTATGCAAAACTTATGCCTTGGTTAGAATCTAAAGATCAACCTAATCAAAAATATGTTTACCAAAAGAAACTATTCAGATTTGTTTTTAGAATTTAAAAAATAGAAATTCTACATGACCAGTATAAAAAACTTCAGCTAAAAATAAAAACAAAGTAAAAGAGTTAGCAAAAAATAAGTTGACAACTTCTCCATTGTCTCAGTCACAAGGAGAAAAATTGTTTTCATAAAAAATTACCAGCTTGTTTCAATGTAAAAGAAGCAATAAGAGGAAGTACCTTCTTTCAAACCTTTCAATATTCCTACAGGAATTTTAACCACGCTGGCCAAATGAAATATACAAATAAATTGTTTTCCTAACACATAAAAGGTGATACAATTGACAATACAATCAAATGCCTACATTATTTACATTTAAAAAAATAAAAATAAATACAACTATATAAGATCATAGCAGATTGAAACTAACTACAGAATCCTGTGAATCTTTACTGAATCTTCAACGACAGGAATATAAATAAAGAAGTTTCAATATTCCTACAGGAATTTTAACCACGCTGGCCAAATGAAATATACAAATAAATTGTTTTTTAACACATAAAAGGTGATACAATTGACAATACAATCAAATGCCTACATTATTTACATTTAAAAAAATAAAAATAAATACAACTATATAAGATCATAGCAGATTGAAGCTAACTACAGTACCCTGTGAATCTTCAACGACAAGAATATAAATAAAGAAGTTAAGTAACTTACACCAATAATAGCACCATCTTCTGTCAAAACAAGATAACCTAACAAATCAGGAATTCTATCAAGAGATATCATCTTTGAAGTGTCACCAATTTATTTAATTACTGATTCAACACTTCGTGTAGAATAACCAGTCAAATTAGTTATAAACGATTAGTTAAGTTTTTATCGTGAATGCATTGCACAAGCATAAAGAGAAGGTTACAGGTGAAAGGTTACATGAGCTACGAATGGATGTTTACTAAAGCACGTGACCGCTCGTGATATTTGGAGAAAATTCGTACTAAAAACTTACTTTTTGTTAGATGGTACGATATTCTTAAAATTACAGACTTTTTCAGATAATCGTGCATTCTTGCTAAAAAATTGCCGCATTTATTTCCTGTGACTGATTTACATTAAACCGGCGTAGTTAGAATAACACCTTTAATTATCGAACTAATATAAAAGGCTGTCGTAATTCAAATACAGTATAAAATTTAAATACGTAATTTCAGCAGTCTCCTTTACAAGAAGTAGACGATAATTTTTAATATACATTTTTTTCGATAATACACCACTCTTACCTTAAAAAATTGAATAGAAAAAATATGGTGTTCATTAGACAACTATATAAAAACAGGTTGTCCCGGTACAAGTCGGATGGTGACTACAAAAAAAAAAAAAAAAAAAATTAGTGTGAAACACTCACACGACTTTCTCTTGCCAATGCAAATAATTAAAATTATAACCTTAGAAATAAACAAAAAACTAAGCTCAAAAAACCTAACCTAATTTTAACCATGAGTGAAAAACACAAAATGAAAATCAACCTCAGTTTGACTTTGAAATACGGAAAATCACTCTTTCACACTAAACTAGGCTCTGTAGAGAAAAATGCTTTAAATTAAAGTTGTAGATCTTTTAATTTCCTATTAATTTTTATTAATATACATTTTTTTTAATAATTACATTATTTGTCGTAAAATGCATACTACGGCCGAAATCTTAAAAAATTAATTTTTCCCACGTTTTTGTGAGAAAAAACAGGAAATCGCTAATTACCGCTAAACTAAACGTTATACAAAAAAATGTTTGAAATGAAAGTGGTAGGATTATAAATTGTCTAAAACTTTTATTATATAAATTTTTGCGCTAAAATGCATAATAAAGCCGTAATCTTAAAAAAAATTTTTTACGTGAAAACAGCCTCACCAAGAATTTCAGCAAACATGGCGCCTACCCTATCTTGTAGAGCATAAAAAATTTAGTAAACCAGGCGATTTTTAAAATAATCGTAGGACCAGTTTTTGAGAAAATCGCAAAAAAGTGAAAAATTACACGAATAAACTACTACTTCCGGTTGACCGATTTTGATGAAAATATTCATGTCGGGTCCTCTAGTGGTACCTAGGGCCTATCTAACTTAAGTTTCGAGTTCGTACGATGTTCCGTTCTTGAGATTTCTGTTCACACAGACCAATCGCTAAAACCATGTTTTTGGATTCAGGGGGTCTGAGAACGTGTAGATCCGGTGAAAACTCGTTTTCGAAAAATCGACATGAAAACAATACTTTCCTTCTTATATATTCATATAGGCAAGAGAAAGTAAAAATATATAGTTGTGTTCTTCATCTGAAACAAATTAGTTCAATCAAGTGTAACTTAATAACAAAATTAAGTACCTTAATAAAGTACCTGAAACTACTAAAGCCTGTAGAAGATGTTGATTTAGCTATTTACATAAAGTTATTAAGTATTGATAAAACTTACTCTTTAGCCATGTGCCTGGGTAGTAGAATAACAACTGTTAGTAGTACTTGCACTGGTTGCTTAGTTACCTAAGTAACAGCATCTTGTAATTTCATGAGACATTAGTTTATAAACAAACTTTCATACTTTAGTTGTATTATCATTTTTAAATAAGTTACACTAGACAACTCTACCATGAGCTCAGTCAAGTTTACATTTGTTCATATACCAGGAAAGACGCCAGGCTTCTTCAAAAATGCATCTGTTCAAGAAAATATTATGAAATGGTAATCATTTAGGTTCTACTTTTAATTATCTAGGATTTATTTATATTCCTGTCAATTTATGAGTTATATTTCACACAAGGAGACATAATTTTAAAATTTTGATGTTCAAATAACTGGTATTCCAAAATAACTTGTAAGAGATTTTTTTCATATAAAACTCATTTCTGATGTCATATGCAAGTTTGGCTCATTACATAACAAAGCAAGAAAGCTAAAACTTATCCTAATAAATGCTAGATGTTATTATTAAAAAAGGGAAGTATATAATTAATTAAATAGCCGTAATGTGAAAATAGGCTCAATAATATTCTAGTCTTAGGAGCAATATGTTTTAATTCGCCGGTCTATTCTGCAATCTACTTATAGTAGAAACTCAGTTTTGTAAGCATAGCCAAGCTGTAATGGTATACTGTTTTGAAGTCCTTACACAAGGTGAATTGAGTTGTAGCCACAAAATTAAGTAAAATTTTTCACTGACCTGTTACCGCTGCTATTTCACTTGTTTTTCACATTTTCCTTAAACAATCCTACTTTCTATTGTCATGTTTCGATGGATCCACCATCAGAGTACACAAAATTGAAACTAAACTTAAAAAAAAATATATAAAAATTTACAGAAGATGTATCTTCAGTCATTTATGTAAAAAGTTACAAATGGCTGAAGATAGAACATCTTCTGTAACTTAGTAATTTTTTTAAAAAGTTTTTTTAGTTCACTTTTTAAAGTCACATCAACAGCTTGGTCGTTAGTGACTATAGAAGGTTATGGAATGTTGGGTTATGACTTGTTATAATCTCCAGACCCTAGATGGGAATCGAACCTGGGACCTCCACGTGTTAGGGCAGCACACTACCACTATACTACGGAAGTGGCATTTAAAAAGTTTAGTTTCAATTTTGTGTAATCTAATGATGGTGGATCTACCAAAAAATGACAGCACGAAGTAGGATTATAAAAGAAAATGTAGAAACAAGTGTTATAGCAGCTGTAAAAAATTAGTGAAAAATTAAATATTTTTACAGTAGGATATAATATATGAGGTGTGGCTATTAAATAACGAGACTGATGTTGTAAAAAATTTAATTTTAATTTTATATGTAATCACTTACTGTCACCTTCTCATATACACTCCTTCTCTATCCCTGCAATGCTCCATGCAAATTTTCCATTGTAGGAAATAGTGCTGGAAGTTATCTTCTGTCAGCTCCTTCAGGTTACGAGCCGCTTTCTCTTTCACAGCTTCCACAGACTCAAATCTTGTCCCTTTTAATGCAGATTTCACTTTAGGGAACAGGTAAAAGTCACATGGTGCAAGCAAGATGAATAAGGTGGATTGACAGATAACGCGGAATGAGCTGGTGCATTGTCTTGGTGGAGAACTCATGATTTGTCCTTCCACATTTCGGGAAATTTTTTTCTTACTCTTTGACGTAGTTTAGAAAGTACCTCAAGGTAGTAATATTGATTAATTGTTTGGCCATCAGGAACCCAGTGAAGGTACACAATCCCATGGATATAAAACAAAACAATCATCATTGCTTTAAATTTTGACTTGCTCATTTGAGCTTTTTTGGCTCTCAGTGAAGTTGGGCTCTTCCAGTGCATGGATTGGCACTTCGTTTCCGGATCATAAGTAAAAAAACCACCTTTCATCACATGTTATTATCGTTCCCAAAAAATTGGGTCATTTTCAATCGCGTATAAAGTGTCAGTACTGCCCATGACGGACAGGTGGAGTGTCAAATTATTTACACTCAATCTGTTCGTTGCAGGGCTAAAATAAATAGTTCTGTTTCTTATCACATGGTCAGCCAATTAAATGACTGAATCATTTAAGAACAGAAGAGGTAGAGGTGCAAAAGACACTAATCAGAGTTATCTCCTCTGAAAGTAATGAATTTCATTATACAGCCAGACCCTGTGGTGAATGAAGTGAAGGTGTTGTTTGCAGAGTGGAAAATATGTGTTTTTCAGAGGGCCCGGCATGCTGATAAGCGTACTTTTCCACTCAGTGAGGAAGGCAACGGTAAACCACCTCACTCCTCGTTTAACTTAGTAAAACCTCTACAGGTTCAAACCAGCCTTTATGGCTGATGACCTAAACAACAAAGTGTCAGTACAAACATTTGTGTGAGCTTCATTTCAAACATTTTTGAGTGGCATGTGTCCTGAAGGAGCTGACAGAAGATTACTTCCAGCACTGTTTCCAACAATGAAAAATTCGCATGGAGCGTTGTAGGGATAGAGAAGGATTGTATATTAAAGGTGACAATAAGTGATTATGTATAAAATAAAAATATAATTTTTTATAACGTCAATCTCGTTATTTCATAGCCACACCTCGTAGGCTGCAGGATGCATTATAAAGATTTATTTATGTCATTGTTTTAGGTCACTAAAAGGTCATACATCAATTCAATATTATTCGTTTAATGAAAGTTTTAATGTATATCAAAAACAGGAATTTGCCGAGGTAACTAATTCCCATCATTTACTAATAAAAATTTTCATATAATCACCAAAATTATAAAGTACCTAGGTAAATAAAACAACAAATTGTTTTACAGGCATTTTTTAAAGATCCAAATGTGTATAATTCATTATTGAAAACCTGTGACAGCCGACAGTGGGTACCAATTGGTAAGTAATGATAATTTTTGATAAAGTAAATTATAAATTTGATTGAATAATAAAAAAACTAAGGAGAGAATTATTAAGGAAGTAACACTCAGTGTACCAAAATTGCAGTGTGATAATAATTATTTTTAGAATTTTTCATGCACTTTTTTAATTCCATCTTTATAAACTAGTGTTCTCTCTATCATCTGTTCTCTCTTGTGTTCATAATTTTGCCTTATTGCCATTGATTGCGTTACTCCTCCACTTTTTTATTCAGGCTAAATACACCCAATTCAGATCTAATTTCCTCGTTATGTATTAGATCCAGCCTCAAGCAGCCCTTCACCCTTCTTAAAAACCTCATTTCAGCTACTTGGATCCTACTTTCTTGGCATTCCGTGGTAATCTATGATTTACTTCCATAAAGAAGGATAGCGGCTGCAATTGCCTTGTAGAACTTCACTACTGTCTCTGTTCTAGCTCTGTTACCCAGTGTTAACATAGAGTCCGTAGTGCAGTTCTTGAATCAAATGTTATTAACAGTTAATGGGAAAAAGTGTCAGTACTTGCAGTTCAAAAATAAACATAACGTTAAAGAAAGTAGAGAAGTGGATGTATTTATTCATAATAATAGTTTAGAGCATGTAGAAACAGTGAAGTTCCTGGGCGTATCTCTAGATAGATCTTTGTCTTGGGACTTTTATACCAATCAAGTTTGTAGTAAAATATCATCTGGGGTATTTGCACTAAAACAAGTTGCCAGATTAAATGATAAAAAATTACTAATGGCAGCTTATCATGGCCTCATTCTGTCTCATATCCGTTATGGTATTTTAGTATGGGGTAATTCTAGCATGGGTAATATGAATAGGGTTTTTAAAATTCAAAAGAAAGCTATTAGGTGTATGGTGGGAGCTAACCAGCTAACCTCATGCTGGCCACTATTTAAGGAGCTTAAATTGCTTACAGTTCCCTGTCTCTACATTTTTGAGGTGATTATGTATGTTAGGCAAAATAATTTTATGCAGAATTTCAATGTTCACAATCACAACACGAGAAACAGGAATGATTATTATGTGGCTAATCACTCCACAAAATTGTTTGAACAAAAACCTACTTATGCAGGGAGAAAATTCATAAATAAATTACCCCAATCTTTAAAGTGTTGTGAGGATTTGAATTCCTTTAAAAAAAATTTAAAAAATTACTTGATCGGTGAAACTTTTTATAGCGTACAAGAATTTCTTTCTTGATAGTAGTGATACTTAGTGTGTTTCTTATATGTATTTCAGGTGCTATATCTGACGACATGTCCTATACTCCTCCTGGAGTCTCCGGGGCGCAAAAAAAAAAAAAAAAAAAAAAAAAAGTGTCCTGTTAATGATACCACAAATACCTTGAAATTTATTTATTTTATTTTCTACATCCTTTGATCTATTGATTCTTGAAATGTGTTATTCATAAATATTTCTTTTGTTTACTAGGGGAACCATTACCTAATGTTAAAGTAGAAACTATACCATGTTCAATAACATCACTTGAATTTTTTGATCGCATTTACAATCTAAACAATCAAATAATTCGACAAGATGATGGTGAAATTATTAAATGTTTTGAAGAACAAATGGAGGATAATATTTTTGTCAGTGATAATTTACGAATGGTGAGCGATTTTTTAAAAAATTTTATAATAGTTCTATTTTGTTAAAAATATATAACATTATTTAGGGAATAAAATTTAACAAGACTGCCTTGATGATTTCAAATGAGAGTTCAATGTATCACATCATGATTACTTCTATTTCTTATAATGAATTTCTCTAACCGTTTTTAAGCTGCTTTGATTTCTGCTATCTGTCACTTACATGTGTTTCGGTGGATCCACCATCATCAGAGTACACAATATCATTTGAAACTAAAAAAAAAAATATTTATTATATCTGCCACAGATTTTAAACAAAAATGTTTAGTTTCAAATGATATTCTGTACTCTAATGGTGGTGGATCCACCAAAACAAGTGTAAGTGTCAGATAGTAGACTTAGTAAAGCCTCTAGAGGTTAAAACCAGCCTTTCGGCTGATGACCTAAACAGTAAAAAAAGTATTTACAGTCAATGCTCGATTTAATGGACTTTCAATTTAACAGACTAGCCTCCTAAATAAATAAAATGTTTTGATAATTACAAAAATCTAAGAAATGTTAATTTTTGTGAAGAAAAATTACCAATAACAGCTTGTGTTATTTATAACCAATTATATACACACGATAGATATTTTTTGAAGGGTTGGCATCACTGCTATTCGTATAAACATTTGCATTTTTCCCGCACAGCTCTTTCTGTAAGGTAAGTTCTTTCTGAAAGGTACAGTTTTTTTTAAAGTTATGATAAGAATAAGGGTATAAACAAATTCAATGTTTATTTTTAACACATTATAGAAACATATGTAACCAATTGTGTTATAACTGAACGACTTTCAATTTAACGGACTTTCACAACAACAGACAGTCCTCAAATTAGTCCGTTAAATTGAGGATCAACTGTAGGTATTTTAAAATTTTTTAACAAGATTTTCTGATGTAAAAAATTGTGTGTTTGTTAGTAATATCATTTATAATTAGTTAACTTAAATAATTTTATCTTTTGTTTTTTTTTTAATCAGATGCTACTCAACAAAGAAAGTGACATGTATAATATGTACACTGAATCAGAGAGAAATCAATTCTTATTCCGTTTATTCAATTTTTTTTGTATTGGAGGACAATGGTGTCAGTATGAAGATAATGTTAATCCTTATGTAGACACTGCTAAATTACTTTATAAAGATCTTCTCAGGTAAAAAAATAATTTTTAACATACATCAACATTAATAAATAGTGTAACATGAATGCGCTTTATGGGGTTTTCCAATATTTATCAGAACGCATTTGATGAAGGGTCCAGGGGAAAACGATGAGAGTCCATTTTTTATTTTAGATCTTTATGCCATTCTGTTACTGTAGGTTTTACTTTATTATATCAAGAACTTGGAGGGGAAATATGTTGACAGTCCTTCAAAAATACAGTGAAAGATTCATGGTACATGGGTACAGGGTACAGGGGTTCAACGATAAGGGTCCACCCATTCTTTTACATTTTCTGAAAAATAATCAATGGTTAACCCTTATCATTTTTCCCTGGACCCTTCATTTGTTTCTGTTTTAAGGTCCTTAAGTTTTAAAGACTTTTATGGTATTGATAACAAATGATCAATTTGAGAATTTAATTGTCCTCAATTGCAATAAAAAAAAAAAAAAGTTATTAACAGATCTGTAAAAAGTAAATGAGTTAAAAGGAAATTCTAATTCTCCAATCGCTACCAATCAAACATATTCATTAAACGTTGATCAAGAGTTTACATGACAGCACTTCAATCAGTGAATTTGATCATAGTTTATCCTCTAAAATATGTTCAATGATATGAATTCACTTTCAAACTCGAATTTGCACTTGTTTCGCTAGGGAGAAATTATCTGCATCAGTTTCAATGGAGGAGTATGTAAAAAAGACATGAAGAGAACTCCTACGGGTTTCTGTGTTTGTTCAGGCCATCATCTGAAATGCTGAGTTTGAACCTCTAGAGGTTTTACTAAATAAACTAGAAGTGAGATGGTTTACAATTGCTTTCCTCATCGAGTTTAAAATTATGCTTATCACCATGTTAGGCCCTCTGGAAACCACCTATTTTCCACCCTGCAAATGACACCTTCACTTCGTTCACCATAGGGTCTCGCTGTGTAATGAAATTCATTACTTTCAGAGGAGATAATTCTGAATAGTGTCTTTTACATCTCTACCTCTTCTGGCTTCTACGCCAAGGTCCTGGGTTCGATTCCCTGTCAGGTCTGGCATTTTTTCATCACTCACCTTCATGTATCATCATTCCCATTGTCTGCATTAGCAGCAACTGCAAAATGTTTAAGACGTAAAACCAAAAAAAAGTCTCTCCCTCTTCTGTTCTTAAGCGAGAATATTTTATGGAGAGGATATTGGAAAGATTGTCCACAGGTATGACAAATGCTTCAATCGTCATGGTGATAATGTTAAAAAGTAGCGATAAGTGTATGTAACTTTTAATAACAAAACATTTTTTCTGTATTCACTTGTATTTTATACAGCCTTTCAGAAGTTGAAAAAAAAACTCTAGTATTTTTTCACAAAGGTTAAAGAAAATTTACAACTTTAAGAGTTTCATTGCGTTATTTAATAAAATAATTAGCAAATACATATTACAGATATTGTTGCACCGCTTTATATACTTAACCCTTTCAGTGCCGAAACAATATTTAAAAGTTTAATCTTCAGTCCCGTTTATTTTGAATAAGGGTGTACAAAAAGTGCCACCCCTTATTTTAAAAACTTGCAAGCGTAAGCCTGCCATTGCCAACCAAAATTTCAACGTTACAGAAAAATAAAATTTCCTGTAAAAAATTAATTTTTATTGTGTTAAAAAGAACAGAAATTGTTCTAACACTAAAAATATTCAAAATAGTTTTTTTTAGTTTATTTAAAGTCGCATCGACAGCTTGTTCATTAGCAACTACTGTGGGTTTTGGTACCTTAACGGTGGTTTTAACGTGTTAAAATTTCCAGACCCTAGCCAGGAATCAAACCCGGGACATTTTGCTTTGTAGGCTAGCGCACTAGTCACTACGCCACGGAGGTGGTTTATAAACACATGTTTCTATTAATTTTTTATTAACAGTTTTTTTGGAAACGTTCGGTTAACCGGACGTTGGTAATTTACGGACGCCTGGTAAAGCGAATGTCATAACTACGTATAAGATATCGACGTCCTATTTTTAGGACGTTGGCACTGAAAGGGTTAAGAAATAAAATAGTAAAATAACTTAAATAATCTAATGCATTTTTTGTTTCAGTGTTGAGAGAGTTTCAGACACAAACGAACTGGTAGTTAGATCTGTTGTGATAAAAGTAATTGCCAAGAATAAAAATGGTACTGATGAAATACCATACAATTCAAAACACTTTCAAAACTTTTTATACATGATTATTGATCCATTCACCCGGCAAATTACCACGTTTTGTCATCAATGGGACGGTTATTTTATTGGTTAAATGCCAATCTCACTGTACCAATAAACATCATATTAAAAAAATCACAATTGTAATTTTATTTTTATTGTTACTTTCCTTAATATTAAGTTTTTGTCAAAACAAAATAAGTGTAAATCTTAATATACTAAAATAAAGGATTCATTTGTAAATGTAAATTGTCTTGTAGTTCCAACCATTACTGGGATGTAAATAAATAATCTAAAATCTGATTTCCAATTTTAAAATATTTTATATATATTATAAAAAATTTTAAATATAAATTGATACATTTAAGAGTCGATCACAAAAGATCTTTTAGGTCGCGGTGAGGAGGGGCTGAAGAAGCCTGAACGCCCTTGTTGTAATGTAATGTAATACATTTAAGAAGGGTGAAGGGCTGCTCACAGCTGCTCACTAAAACGCAATGTTCCTCCGCCTCTACGATTGGAAGGGGAACTCCTCCCATGGCAGAACAGCGTGAAATATCTAGGGGTTGACCTAGATAAACGATTGACACTTCGACAGCACATTGACAGCAAGCTTAGCAAGGGTAGGGCCTTGTTCGCTTTACTCATCCCTTTGTTCCTCTCTCCTGCATACTCCTCAAAACTGAAACTTCTGATGTACTCCTCTATCCTACGTCCTTTCCTTTTGTACGGGTCACTGGTATGGTGGCCCTTTCTCTCCAAGTCCAACAAAAGACGTACTTCAGCATACCAGAACAAAGTCCTCCGGTGCATCACACAGTTCCACTATCTTATATCCAATCGCATCATACACGAACACCTTCTCTTCCCTTCTATGGAGGACTTTATTTACAATACCTCGAAACGGCTACACGACGCTGGGAAAACTGACGGACCCCAGATCATTCAGGACTTGTACCGACGCCCACACCCACCTGAAGTCTCTATGCCATTACCATTCCACGACTTTATCTAAATTTTAGTATGACCCACTTAACAAAATTTAGAGTTGCCACATTTTTATTCTGCCCTTTATTCCTCTTATTTGCCCATGCCCCTCCTACTTGTATGACTCACTCCCCCCAGTTGGTAGTTGTCCCCATGTTCCTATGCATAATCACTCCACTACGGTGAAAAGAGCCGCCATTTTAAATTAATAAACACTCAGAAGATAAAAAGGCCGGTGATTATGCCAAACTCTCCCTTTCCGTCTCCCCTGAAATCATAAACTAACCCCTACCTTAAATTATACCTTTAGTCCACGTTCAGTAACATGCATGCCTTCCCCTCACCAAGATAATAGACCTCCCACAAAACTGAAAAAAGGCCACTGAAAAATAAAATAAAATAAAAGAGCCGCTCTTAAACCCACTTGTCCCTTAATTTAAATTTTCCACAAATAACTTCTAAAAATAAATTACCTCCTTTCAAGTCCCAGTTCCAATGTCCCACGAACCAGAATCCTATTTCCTATTTAAACTATAAAATTCCCCCTAAATTTCTTGAGGTTGCAATTATTCTGTTATATTGTTCCCCGAGCGACCAGGTGTTCCTTAACACGATGTCGCCATCGCCATAGGGCTTCTTAGCCCTCTCAACCAGGATTCAGGATTCAGGATTCACGGCTGGATCTAATACATAACGAAGAAATTAGATCCGAGTTGGGTGTATTTAGCTTGAATGAAACAGTGGAGGAGTACCAGAATCAATGGAGGCAACATTTGGAACGGATGCCAGAAGAGAGAATACCTCTAAAAGTGACAGAATATGTTCCAGTTGGAAGAAGGGAGGTGGGAAGACCTCGAAGAAGATGGCAGTAGTCGAGATGTACGGACTGGAGAGTCTCATGTTTGTGTAGACGTACAGGATGGTTTGCGAGTTTGGAACAGGCTTATGCCTAATCCTTGATAGTAAGAAGAAGAAATTGATACATTCAAAAACTGCAAAGTTTTGTTGGGGACATGAGTATGATTTGTCCATACCAGGCAGGTGGAGTGTTAAATTATTTGCACTCAATCTGCTAGTTTCAGGGCTATAAAAAATAGTTCTGTTTCTTATCACATGGTCAGCCAATTATATGACTGAAGTATTTAAGAACAGAAGAGGTAAAGAGGTGTAAAAGGCACTAGTCAGAGTTATCTCCTCTGAGAGTAATGAATTTCGCTATACAGCCAGATCCTGTGGTGAATGAAGTGAAAGTGTCTTTTGCAGGGTGGAAAGTAGATGCTTTTTGGAATGTCTAGCGTGGTGGTAAGCATACTTTTCTAATCAGTCTGAAAGGTGTTTGTAAAGCACCTCTCTTGTAGTTTTACTTAGTAAAGCTTATGTATGTTCTGTTGTATACGAGGTGTGGCTATTAAATAACGAGACTGACGTTGTATGTTGTAACGAGAACTTAAGAGTTGCACTGTTAGAACTGACTCCGCGAATCAGAAAGCTTTGCGCTGAGTAAAAACAGGCTCATCCATCATCTTAGTAGTCTTAATTTTTGTTTTGAGTTATATTTAGCAATATACGAGGTGTGGCTATTAAATAACGAGACTGATGTAAAAAATTTTAGGTTAATTTTATACGTAATTACTTATTTTCACCATCAATATACACTCCTTCTCTATCCCTACAACGTTACATGCAAATTTTCCAATGTTGGAAACAGTGCTGGAAGTCATCTTCTGTCAGCTCCTTCAGGACACGTGCTGCTTTCACTTTTACAGCTTCCACAGACTCAAATCTTGTCCCATTTAATGCAGATTTCACCTTAGGGAACAGGTAGAAGTCAGATGGTGCAAAATAAAAAAAAAGTTTTCTCTTTTTTGCATGAATGAAGTGTTGAAGGAAAGTATGTTTTCAAGTAAACAACTGCAAAATTCTCAGATAGGTTAGATAAGCTGATGAGCAAAAGGACGTCTGACAACGTGTTTGCTTTCGTAATATGAAGTGACACATTTTGACACAAAGAAAAAACAAAAACAAATCAACATCTGTTATCTGAATGGACTCCAAAAGGTCTATATTTCAACATACAGAGTATAACACACAATAGAATTTCAAAAAGTGGTGTCTATGGAACAACAGATGAGTGGAACGGTATAATCCAAATGTCATAGTACATGAGCGGAAGGATTAAAAACTATGTCCATAAGGGCTATTAAAGAAAAGAAAAAATTAATTAGCAAATGAAAAAATGTTACTTTTATTTTATAGATATAAATTAAAACTGACTTAAATTAAAAAAAAATACAAGAAGAGTTCAAAACAAATAGATAATTATTTTACAAAAACATGGAATATGAAGTAAGTGGCTTTTATAAATGTTTTTAATAAGGAAAAAAATCCAATATTTATTCAGTCCAACGATGAGTGCAGTGTTGATTTGTACATACATAATACAGCCTCATTTCTTCCTGCAAGAAAAAAAATTTTTGCATTAAATACACAAACTTGCAGGTGATATTAGGTGGTCTATT
Source organism: Catonia carolina (assembly GCA_035578175.1). Taxonomy (NCBI): domain Eukaryota; kingdom Metazoa; phylum Arthropoda; class Insecta; order Hemiptera; family Achilidae; genus Catonia; species Catonia carolina. The sequence continues at coordinate 25,247,114 of JAQMRL010000010.1, read as the reverse complement.
CATTACACTATTATTTAATAACGACACCTAAACCTTAACGAACTAGAGACTGCAGATGAAGGTGGAGCGTAACAACCTAGATTACAGCACAGAGCCAATTGACTTTCGTTAATCGTATCCAGTGTTGTCACGTTGTGGTTGACAGCCTAACAAAAAGTCACCAGGAGTTCGGTGGAACAGAGTGTGACTTACCGAAAGCGCAACCTCTTATTCGACGTTGGCTGTTATTGGTTATATCTGATCTGCAGTCTTTAGTTCGTTGGGGTATAATTGGTTATTTCATTGAGAATTTTCTTTCTTGCTTATATTAAGTAACTGAAAACCATTCGACAGAGAAAACATAACAGGGTATAATACATAATGAGAGAAGGTTTTTGAATTTTCTGGTCGATTCATACGGAATCTCTTGCTCGTTCAGTCAGCAATACTGGTTGCAACTATTCATTGACAGGAGGAATTTATTTCCTGCTTCACATACACACTACTTATCTGTACAATACAATTTATTTTACATTTACGAGGTTTGTTCAAAAAATAACGGGAATTTTCGTTTTTTGAAAAAAATATTTATTTATTCATCTACATTAATATTGTCGCCTTCAAAGTAGTCCCCTTCGCATGCAATACACTTGTGCCAACGCTTTTTCCAATCCTCGAAACACTTCTGAAACTCGATCTTTGTGATAGCTTTTAGCTCTTTCACCGATTCGCTTTTAATCTCATCTATGCTTGTAAAACGACGGCCTTTTAATGTTCTCTTTATTTTTGGAAATAGAAAAAAGTCACATGGAGCCATGTCTGGCGAATATGGAGGCTGGGGCATCGTTACAGTTTTGTTTTTGGCCAAAAATTCACGAACAAGCAATGAAGTGTGAGCAGGTGCATTATTGTGGTGCAAAAGCCATGAATTGTTTTGCCACAAATCCGGGTGTTTTTTTCGGATTGCTTCACGCAAACGGCGTTGAACTTGTAGGTAGTACTCCTTATTGATTGTTTGACCTTGCGGCAAGAATTAATGATGCACTATGCCATTAAAATCGAAGAACACAGTGAGCATAACCTTCACATTCGACCGCATTTGTCGAACCTTTTTCGGTCTTGGCGATCCAGAATGCCTCCACTGACACGATTGAGCCTTAGTTTCGACATCGTATCCGTAAACCCATGTTTCGTCACCTGTTATAACACGTTTGAGTAGATCCGCATCGTTGTCAACTTCATTTAGTGACTCCTGAGCAACTTCCATTCGCCGCTGTTTTTGTTCGAAATTCAACAATTTTGGAACAAATTTTGCTGCCACACGTTTCATACCCAAAACATCCGAAAAAATTTCATGGCATGAGCCAATCGATATGCCAACATCATCACTGACTTCTCTGATTGCGATTCGGCGATCGTTCATAACCATTTCTTTCACTTTTTTCACGTTTTCATCGGTTGTTGATGTGCTTGGACGTCCGGGTTGTTCGTTATCTTCAACGTTTTCGCGGACATCTTGGAAACGCTTATACCACTTGTTAATCCTTGTTTTACTCATAGCAGACTCACCATATGCCTTTGTTAACATTTCACACACTTTATTTCATATTTCACGCAAAATTTAATACAAATTCTTTGATCCATTTTTTTTAACAAACAAAAAAAGCCGTGCTCGAAAAACACGTCTAACCTTAGCGGCTTCCACTTAAGAACTAAGCAATAAATATTGTTGAAAATTTTATCGTACGTCAGGGGCATGGGTACCAACATAATAAAAAAAAAAAATTACAATCGGACTATCCAAACCCTCGAAATTGAAAAATTCCTGTTACTTTTTGAACACACCTCGTACATTGACTACGGTGGTTACAATGACAGCAGTTTTGTTATTACTTTTTCTTTAGTTTATAATATGCTGCGATCTCTGCACTACTTATAGAACTAACGGAAATACAGTGGAGCATCAGTTATCTGAACTAATTAGGACCAGAGCGGTTCTGATAATCAAACACAGTATTTAGCGTGTTTTGAGACACTGTACCATAACTATGTAATATAACCTAAATGTTTAATAGGTTATTAAAGGCTAATAACATAACATAAACATACTTTCACATAATTTTTAGTTTAAAAAACAGTAATTTATTGAAAATGTAGAGTCCTAAAGATTATAAAACCAAACGGAAAAATACAGATTTAAAAACGGAATAAACTAAAGAATAAACTATGGTAACATTCGTTGTGATGTATTTTTTAACATAGTTGTATACATACTATACAGTAATTTTAAAAAATCTTTAATTTTGCTCTAAACGGTCTCCACTGTTGCCAATTGAACAAGTAAACTAAACTGTAGTAATTTACTAAACTGTAGTAAATTTTTCATTGAATTGTATGTCCGTATTTCGGTAGTAAATAGTATGAATTTTTTTCTATTGATGGTCGTTCGGATAATTGTGGCTCCTATATGTATACATGTTAAATCAATAACATGATTTTATCCTGAAGCCAAAATCTAACAAGAAATTTTTAGTTCGTAAATAAACCAGGGAAACAAATTCTAAAGTGTAAAATTTACTTAATTTTTATATTTACCTCAGCTCTGCGAGTTTGTGCTTGAAAAAAGACGGCTTCACGATGATTACATTTTGGGCATGGATGTTCTTCAGTGCGAGGTAATGTTGGATCAGAAATTACATCAGATACAATATGTGTCAATTCACTAGAAATAAAAAAAATTATCTTAAAACATCTAAACAAAGTTCATCATATTGTAAGTAATTTTTAAAACAGTAAGTTTATTAACCCAATCACAGATGACGTACTATAATGTTATCATTCCCAAAGCTAATACCTAACGTTTTTAAAATTTAAGTGAAATTCCTTAGAAATAAATTGAAGAATTTAATTATTTGAGAAAAAAATATGAGGACAATCCAAAAACAATGATCATATATGTTGATACGTGGTGTGCACTTGAGACTAAAATGATTTCTTTACCTATGCTGAATATGCAGTTATGGAAGGTTGATATTCATGTTACAAATTTCTAAATCTTTAAGTAAATTTATACAAGAATTTTGTACATATGAAGTTTACAGTCAAGTACCTTGCATATCTATAATAAAATGTGTAAATGACAGTAAAATCACTTAACTTTGGCACTTCATTTCCCTAGCATTTAAAATTTTTGTATTTTTTAAGCCATAAATACTGCTCGAGTCCCAGCTCCGTGTAGTTGGGAGGAATGCCGTGCATTGTTATAGTAGAGGGAGAATGAATTAGAGTGTATGAATGAATTAGTAGTGTTTCACAGCTGGTGCATTTGTAGTGGTAGTGTGTACTAACTAGACTAAAAACATATTCTTATCATCCGGTGCATTAATTTAACAAATATCTACCAGGTTATTAACTTGGTTAGACTCATAATATTTAACTTACCGTTTTATATCAAAACATGTAAATAAATAATTGTAACACAAACACATATGCTAAATACGGAAAATTTGAAAATGAATGTTATATATCAGAGTAATACATTAATCGTTCTCCCAGCATGCATCACTCATTCAATATACCTCACCCGTACCCTTCACCACGCAACTACACGGAGCTGGGACCCAAGCAGTAATTTTATGTCAACGTTCTGTAAAATATGGATTTCTGTTAATAGTTAGTAAATGGAGAATTTGTGGTTTTATAAGTGATGAAAAAACAAAGAGTTACAATTATTTATTAATTACAATTCCAAGACTTAATAAAAATATTGTTGATTTCTAGACTTATCTAAGTGAATAGTTCATTGATAACAAGAAAATTTTTGGGCTAACAACCTTGTAAAGAAGAGAAAAAGTTGGCCAAATAAAAAAGCCATAAAAAAAGAATGTGCCCTTATAACTCCAAAATGATACACAGAAAAATACTGTGAACCTTATTGAAGTGGTAGTGTACAACTCAGAACTAATAGTCTGCTAACACATGTTGGAAATAATACAAAACACGGTAAACAACTATAATTTGTCTAAGCATGGTTAGCATGGTGTGTACATTAATATAAATCACACATTTATGTGTGGTCAGGAACAAATGTGGGTACTACTACAGAACGTGGCCTACTGTGTTATGTTTGGTGAAATTTGTATTTATGTGGTAGCACTGTCCACTAGCACTTTTGGTGTGTAAATATTCACATATTTTACAGGTTATATGAACTAGATAAGTTTACGTGAATATTACGTTTTAAAAAATATTTACATATTTTACAGGTTATGTAAATTACATTAGATTACTTGCATTCAACCATTAACCATCAGCAAAATTATATAGAACCACAAACAGGAGCCAATACAAAAGCAATTGAGAGATCGTGGTTGAACGCAATAGTAAACATTCTTAAACAAAAAAGAGGCGTTCCGAAAGAATTATTTCATTTACACCTTGACCATGTATCATGGAAAGCTATGAGAAAAGTAGAACCTGATTTGTTTGTTGCTTTTCTCGATGACATTCACAGTGTGTACTGTGTGCAGACTGACTAAAAATAACTGGGTGAATCCTTATCGTATTATTTGCTATTGTAAATTTTGAATGTAATATTATCATAATAATTAAAAAAGTATATTATAATTATTGTATGTAATTTGTCCTATACATATATATGCATATTTATTTACACTACAAACATTCCACTTAGTTACATTGAAATGTATCTCAATTCTTATACTTATAGTAATGAATTAGTTACCAAGAACTCTACAAGAGGTGTTTTGATTAAGTTAACAGGTTGACTCCCATGAGACACTTATATGTCTCTCGCATAATAGTGTTTCAATGGAATCGTGAGACGGATTGGATGCTCGTTTGCATTGAATCATATACTGAGCTGTTAGAAATGAGTTCAAAAACATTTCTCCAGTCATGGTTCGTGATTTAATTGACAGATTTTGATGAAAATTTTCATGTCGGTTCCGGTAGAAGTATCAAACATAAGTTTCAAGTTCCTATGATGTTCCGTTCTTGAGATATTCTATTCACACACACACACACACACACACACACACACACAGACCAATCGCTAAAAAGATGTATTTTGGGTTCAGGGGGTCTGAAAACGTGTAGATCCAGTGAAAAATCGACATGAAAACAATACTTTCCTTCCTATATATTCATACAGACAAGAGAAAGTAAAAAAGCAAAGAAAACATAAAATAGGTATCGGTTTTTTTTAAAAAATTGCCTTGGGAGTCAACCTGTTAAACAACAGGCCCTCATTTTTAAAGTATTCTTCAGTATTACACTTGCTTTTTCAGTTGTTATACTTCAGTATTGCAGTATAAGATGAACTAAGTAACTGAACTACCATAAAACTATAACAAATCAAGAAATAAATCTTGTAAAATTAAAATTTTAATTTTCAAAAGCATTTTGAAAATTAAAAAATAAAATGCAGATCGAATATGGCTACTACAGTATACAGCAGATGAAAATAAAATATATTTATTTTCATTGAGTATTAATAACTACAAATACAAAATAGTTTGTTTTCAAAATTTGAAAATAATATTACTTACTCAATTTCGTGCATAATTTTATTAACGTATATGCAATTGCTGTCAGCTAATTGTTTGAAATCGCAGTTACGGCACTGAAAATTAAAAAAAATATTTAGCCTATGTTGTTACTTAAATAGAATAAATTAAATGACTAATAAACAAAACACAAAAGAAAGTGCCAATACAAGCCGAGATGTCTAGTAAAATGATTTCAATACATAAAAATTTTATCATATGATAATTGAAACCATCTACAAGGTGTGGCTATTAAAAATAATGTGACTGACATAAAATATTTAATTTTAATTTTATACATTATCATTTATTGTCACCTTCAATATACACTCTTTCACTATCCCTACAGCACTCCATGAGAATTTTCCATTGTTGGAAACAGTGTTGGGTAGTTATCTTCTGTCAGCTCCTTCAGGACACATGCCGCTTTCTCTTTTACAGCTTCTACAGACTCAAATCTGGTCCAATGGAGATTTCACCTTAGGGAACAGGTAGAAGATAATAATATGTGATGAAACGTGTTTTTTTACTTATGATCCGGAAATGAAGCGCCAATCCATACACTGGAAGAGCCGAACTTCACCGAGAGCCAAAAAAGTTCGAATGAGCAAGTCAAAATTTAAAGCAATGATGATTGTTTTTTTTTGATATCCATGGGATTGTGTACCTTTATTGGGTTCCTGAAGGTCAAACTATTAATCACTATTACTACCTTGAGGTACTTTCTAAACTACGTCAAACAGTAAGGAAAAAATGTCCCGAAATGTGGAAGCACAAATCATGGGTTCTCTACCAAGAGAATGCGCCAGCTCATTCCGCGTTATCTGTCAAGAAGTTCCTAGCCAAGTACAGCATCTCAGTGTTAGAACATCCACCTTATTCACCAGATCTTGCACTATGTGACTTCTACCTGTTCCCTAAGGTGAAATCTGCAATAAAAGGGACAAGATTTGAGTCTGTGGAAGCTATAAAAAAGAAAGCGGCACATGTCCTGAAGGAGCTGACAGAAGATGACTTCAAGCACTGTTTCCAACAATGGAAAAATCGCATGGAGCGTTGTAGGGATAAAGAAGGAGTGTATATTAAAGGTGACAATAAGTGATTATGTATAAAATAAAAATAAAACTTTTTACAACGTCAGTCTCGTTATTTAATAGCCACACCTCGTACATTAAAATTTTATCATATGATAATTGAAACCATTTCTACTCGGTTCATAGTAAGAAAGTTATGTCAAGTAAACAAATAATGACGTCACTGAGCATGCGCATTATTTAGAAATGTGTACACGCTGATTAAAAAGTAATAACAAAATACTTTCAAAAGTATTTACATACAAAATACAATTTTAAAAGTTTATATTTTTATAAATGAAACAGTTAGGCCTACATCATAGGCCTATCATGAGTGATGTTTTAAGTACCAATCAATAAATTTATAAAAACGGTAGGTCTATACTTTATTTGCATTCTTTTTCATAAATAAATATGGTTACAAGTTATTTATGTATTACCCCCAATCTGTATGAGAACCAGGAGAACTTTAAAAGTAAACATTTTTATTATATTGATAGTCATCTAATATTAGTTTAGTCACTCGTTATTTCACAATTGAATTTGACGATGACTAATCCAAACCCATGAATCTCTCTCCACATTTTTGACAAAGAACATGTCATACGCTACCAGTTGGCTTTTGACATCGTATCGTCTCGAATTGTTCTTACGAGTTGTTAAGTCATGTTCACCTGGGTTAAGTAATGTTTCGTCACCGAGTGAGATATTTTCAAATTTTACGCGCCTTATCTCTGTTGAATTCATCTTTTTCTATCTTGCTGTCTCATGGTTATGTCATGCCTGTTTCGTAATCTTTGCCTCCCTTTTCATCCCTACTCTATTTACTGCATCCTGGCTTCCGATCTTTCCCGTTTCCCACTTGTGAACTGATCTCGAATGAGTGTGCATGTGTCGTTTCTCTTTCACTGCTAGACTAGGGACGCCACCTAGTCTATGCATTCTACAGACGATAATCTAGACTTATTCGATCGAACATTTCGGACTCTTTGTGTTGTGCTGTATGTATCCAGGCTTTGGGTGCTTTCTACTACTTCGTGACGATTTCCAGGCTTAATGAGTAACCGGCTTACGTTCATGCTTCAAGACCTACATTGTTTTTCTACAATGCTATTTCTGGTAAGTGACGACTTGCATATCTTGTTCAGTTAAGTTCATTAGTCATTCCTTATTCGTTGTGTTCCTATGCTAACTGCTCTTTTATTTCTTTATCCTAATTTTCTTCTCCGTTATTTGGCTTATTACATCGCTTCACTGTTGGTGAATCCTAATCGTTCAGTTGTGACTGCCGACCACTTTAAATTGTACTCTGGTTCTCCGGAAAATATCGCATTTAATAGATTGTTAATTAATTATACAAATTTTCAAGTTCAACTGCTTGGTGGGCTTAACACGAGTATTTTAATTTATTGTCAGTTAGGAATTTAGTGTTATAGTATTTTTGTTTTTTTTTTCATTTCTATTTATCGTTTAATTTTGCGTATGGTTAAAAGCATGAATAAGTTATCATTGTGACGGTTTCTTTAAAAGTGTGGCATTTTTCTGAGTCACCGCTTTAGCAGCTGATTCGGTAACCGCTGTTTGTTTACTCGACATATCATTCATTCAAAATGTTGGGTAGGTGCATAATCTATTTAAAGAATCCTTATTCACTAATGCTGGAGTATATTAAATGAGTATTTTGAACACATTTCAGTCACGCTCTTTTCACATGGTGTGGTAACGTTACCAAAAAAGGAAGTCACTAGTCGCGTGGCAGCTACCTGGCTAGGCCAGTTTGTTTGAAGATACTGAATGGAATGGAAGTTGAAGCTATTTTGTTGCGGTCATATTGTAAGAAATGGGCGGAGGCAAAGAGCCATTTGAGTAAGACCTCATTTACTTGATGGAACAAGGAAAGGTGTATTTTACAATCTGATATAAGAAAAGATAAGAGAGAATTTTTCAAATGTGTGTATGATTGAGCTATATTTCTGGGTCAATTTCCATTGTTTTTTGATATCACAATAACTATCAAAAATTAATTAATTAATATTTTGTTTTTTATGTATATAAAAAAAAACTTTGTAATTTACCTAATACTGCTTTTCAAAATCCTTCTTACAAGTACTCTCGCAGTGCGCACCACTTCTTCGGGTAATGATAATTAAAGTTCTAGAATATTTTATGAAGATTGCATCTTTCTTTGTCAATGGTTTGAATCAAATGGAAAAATCTACTTCTATTGCTATCTGTGTCATAACTAGGAAATAAATTTTATTATGAGGTTTTATTATTGTATTTTATTATTTATCTTCTATGTGGATTTATGATAGATTTTAACCAACTATCATTGTCAAACTGCAACTGTTCATTTATCAAATTATTATTATTAATATTTTTTTAAATATGCATTTTTTTAAAAGTTTGAATGTTATATTTATTGTCATTTATTTCCAGAACAGTAATGTCTTCTAATGTAGAAAATTTGTGGTTATTTAATCGAACATGTTCTGCATAATTAGATTTCTGTTTGTTTTAAACATACATAAAAAACAAAATTTTAATATGGATTCTACTGCTATGATGCTAACTAATAATTTATAAATAAAAAATCTGGTGTGAAACACTCACACAACTTTCTCTTGCCAATGTAAATAATTAACAATATAACCTAAAACTAGTAATAAAACATTAAAAAAATGAAAATCAACCTCAGTTTGGCTTAAAAATACGGAAATCACTCTTTCACGCTAAACTAGGCTCTGTACACAAAAATGCTTTAAATAAAAGTTGTAGATCTTTCAATTTCCTATAAATTTGATTAAATACACTTTTGTCGTAAAATGCATACTAAGGCCGAAATCTAAAAAAAATCGATTTTTCACACGTTTTCGTGAGAAAAAAAAACAAAAAAAACGCTAATTACCGTTAAACTAAGCGTTATACAAAAAAATGTTTGAAACAAAAGTTGTTTTACAAGTTGTTTTAAAAAAAGGATTTTACATTCTCTACAACTTTTATCATACAAATTTTTGCGCTGAAATGCATATTAAAGCTGTAATTTTAAAAAAACAATTTCTTTACATGAAAACAGCCTCATCGAGAATTTCAGCAAACATGGCGCCTACCCTATCTTGTAGAGAATAAAAAATTGAGTAAACCAGGCGATTTTTAAAAAAATCGTAGGACCAGTTTTTGAAAAAAATCTCAAAAAAGTGAAAAATTACATGAATAAACTACTACTTCCGGTTGAACGATTTTGATGAAAATGTTCGTGTCGGGTCCGATAGTGGTATGTAACTTAATTTCAAGTTTCAAGTTCGTACGTTGTTCCGTTCTTGAGATATTCTGTCACACACACACACAGACCAATTGGTAAAAACATGTTTTTTGGGTTCAGGGGGTCTGAAAACGTGTAGATCTGGTGAAAACTCAATTTCGAAAAATCGCCATGAAAACAATACTTTCCTTCCAATATATTCATATAGGCAAGAGAAAGTAAAAATTATAGGTTAATAACTTCACCTGTCACGGCAAGTGTTATGACTCGAATGAACAAACCTATTCACTGTCATGTAAAATGTGGCCACTTGTCACCAGAATGGCAATGCAGCAGCCTTGGACCGAACACCCATCTTTTGTGATCACATAGTTACCACTTCTGTCTGAAGTTACTCATTCTAATCACATGAAAACATGGTGACATGGCCATGACCACACCATGTGAAAAGAGCCTTAGATAATAGCTAATTATAAAAGATTTTATAAATAAAAACCTGTGATACTTCACATATACTTACAGCGTACAGTAAGACTTTATTTTCTTTGTCTTCTTTTGGGTACAACATATTGTTACTGGAAAAAGAAAATCCAATTAAAGGTAATTAAATCTATAAGAACTAAAATCTAATAAAACCTTAAAGTCACAACTTATTTTTAAATTATGTAAACATACGTATTAAACATTAAGAAATACTGTCACGATAAATTGAGTAAATTTGAAGGTGCAACCCTAACTCAAACTGAAGGAAATATATTTATCTCTATTCTGCTGTGAACTTTTATCACTTTACCCATATTTAACATTGAAAATTGTGTCCACAATTTTTCCTAGAACATACATAAATCAATTTACCTCAATTTTTTACCTAAGTCGTATTCCCGATATATTTTATATGTTTAAAATAATCCACAACACTGACAGGAGTAAACTAATCAGGTTACCATGATTTTAAAGCCTATCAGATCTACTAGACATTGAAACCCAGTGAAAATGATCGACTTCGCTGGAAAACATCCCAGTGCAAAAGCCATGAAATGAGGATTTTATACCGATACAGATTTTGAAAATTTATTTACCATTCTTGACAAAACCGTATCCCAACAAATCCTGGCCCATCGTCGTGAGTGTCGTATCCGCTGATTGGCATAACTGTAAATGCGTTTAATATACTTCACACAAATAATGAATTACTTATAAATTAATAACACTGAGCTGTAAAATACAGATAAAGCAATTAACTGAATGAAGAATACGCAAATCGACGTAACCTCAACACACTGTTTTGCAACCAGCCATCCACTTCTATCAGTTATACACTTGCCAAACACATCAGCTCTACACTAAGCTAATGACGTCAAAGTATGCGGCTAAAGTAGCCGTATTATAGATAGATAACGTATTAATACAACAGCCTTGGTCTATTTGACTTTGTTTCCTGTACGTTTCTTAGACTTTCTCACCAGTTTAGTAAAAATACTAGAGTATTAGTATTTTATTTTCAGTATCCATATTGAGTTTAGTCACAGATTACGTACCTATATAACCAAGCTACCAAGCTACTATCTTGGTACAGCTCTCGCTATTTATCGGATTTTTTTCAAAACTATCTTAGTATAATCAAGTATAAGTTTAAGTATAGTATACGAGGTGTGGCTATTAAATAACGAGACTGACGTTGTAAAAAGTTAATTTTATTCATAATCAGTTATTGTCACCTTTAATATACACTCCTTCTTTATCCCTACAATGCCGGCCGCATTGGCGAAGTTGGTAACGTGCTCGCCTCTCATCATGCGGTCTTGGGTTCGAATCCCATTCAGGCACGGCATTTTTTCATACGTTACAAAAAATCATTTCATCATTCACCGTCTGCATTAGCAGTAATTGCAGAACAGTCGGACGTTAAACAAAAAAAAAAAAAAAAAAAAAATATCCCTACAACGCTCCATGCGAATTTTCCATTGTTGTTAACAGTGCTGGAAGTCATCTTCTCTCAGCTCCTTCAGGACACGTGCCGCTTTCTCTTTTACAGCTTCCACAGACTCAAATCTTGTCCCTTTTAATGCAAATTTCACCTTAGCGAACAGGTAGAAGTCACATGGTGCAAGCAAGATCAGATGAATAAAGTGGATGTTCTAACACTGAGATGCTGTACTTGGCTGGCTAGAAACCTCTTGACAGATAACGCGCATTGTCTTGGTGGAGAACCCATGATTTGTCCTTCCACATTTCAGGGCGTTTTTCCTTACTTTTTGATGTATTTTAGAAAGTACCTCAAGGTAGTAATATTGATTAATTGTTTGACCTTCAGGAACCAGTGAAGGTACACAATCCCATGGATATAAAAAAAAACAATCATCATTGCTTTAAATTTTGACTTGTTCATTTGAGCTTTTTTGGCTCTCAGTGAAGTTCGGCTCTTCCAGTGTATGGATTGGTGCTTCGTTTCCGGATCATAAGTAAAAAACCACGTTTCATCACATATTATTATCTTCCACCTGTTCCCTAAGGTGTAATCTGCATTAAAAGGGACAAGATTTGAATCTGTAAAAGAGAAAGCGGCACGTGTCCTGAAGGAGCTGACAGAAGATTACTTCCAGCACGATGGAAAATTTGGATGGAGCGTTGTAGGGATAGAGAAGGAGTTCATATTGAAGGTGACAATAAGTGATAATGTAAAAAATAAAAATAAAATTTTTTACATCAGTTTCGTTTTTTAATAGCCACACCTTATAAGTTTAGTATAGTATAACTTTTTGTTTTAAAAAAGTACAGAATAGAGAATTTTATAGTCCAATATCAAACAGATGATTTGTATACAGATGTATGTACGAAAATATAAACTACATAAGCTAGGATGTTCTTATCATCACTCAAAAAAATTACATTTATTGCCTACAACACAATAAAACAATAATTATTCATGAACATAGTGAAGCTTAGAACATAATTCTCAAAATTCAGCAAACATTAAAACACAAAATATTTTTATAGTACACTGAGGTTTTATAGGTACACTTTATTCAAGTAAAAATTATTTTTTCAAAAATAAAATTGTTTTAGTTGCAGAAGTCTCATCACTGAGGCACCTGTGCATATTATTAGGAATTATTTATGATACTAAGGATAATATAGTATATTTGTTTATATTTTTATTTAATAATTTTATCTGAAATTATATTATATATTTATTGAATTTTTGGATGGAATGTGATGCAAAGAAGCTACTGGCTTTAGTTGAACAATGTCCACCAATCTACAATTTTAAAATGAAAGAACACTGCAACAGAGTAGTAATTGATAAATAATGTGATGAAATTTCATGCGAGCACTGTATAATAATATGTTGGAATTTTATACATAAAATAAAACCAATTATAAAATCAACATTTAACATTATTTACTGGTTTCACATACCCTAACTTGCTAACCACGGCAAGTCTGATGTAACAACAAAGTCATGCTGACGTTTTTTTAACTACAACGGAATGATTCACCACAAGAAGCTTCTCATCTGGTTTAATACTATTCTGAAAATTAGAGTCTACTTTTGTAATCCTGCGCTGAATGACACTTACTAAATAATCTAAACTTGCAGGACTCATTTTAGTAAAATTAAAGAACTTGTTAGGGTACTATTTTAATTCACTTGAAATTGAACTAATATTATTATTATTGTAATTTCTACATTGATTCTAAGGGTGCACCTGATACTTCTGTCTTGATGATTTTGATTGTAGCAATAAGCACTGCCATAAAACAGGTATAGGTTGGGTCCAAGCTCCATGTAGATGCGGGGTGAAGGGTACGGGTGAGGTATAATGAATGAGTGATGCATGCTGGGAATACGATTGCTGTATTACTCTAATACAAAACATTCGTTTTCAAACTTTCCATATTAAAATATTTGTTTGTATTTATTACATTTTATTTATTTACATATTTAGATATAAATTAGCAAGTTAAATATTATGAATCCGACCAAGTTAATAACCCGTAAGGTATTTGTTAAATTAATGCGCCAGATAATAAGAATATTTTTATAGTCTAGTTAGTACACCCTACCACTACAAATGCATCAGCTGTGAAATACTATTAACTCATTCATTCTCCCACTACTATTACAACGCATTGCATTCCTTTCAACTACACGGAGCTGGGACTCAAGCTACACATAATCTTCCACTTCTTCATCTGAAGACAACTAAATATAGTACACGTGCATCTGTTTATTATCACGGTTCACAACTGACTGATTGTGTTTGGCTGCAGTGTGGGTTGGAGCTGTTCCAGTTACGTTCAGTCGCAAAAAAACATTTTGTTTTGGTTTGCTTCAACCAAATTGACTGATGTGTGTTTTCGGCCTTAGACATCACAAAAACTAGCTTCAATATTGTGCTAAAACTATCATAACAGGTGATGAATTGTGGGTTTACGGATTAGACCCATGAACCAAAATGGAATCTTCCCAGGAGAACCAAGGAACATCACCTTGGCAAGTTTGAAGCAACAGCAAAATCATGCTGACGGTGTTTATTTTAACTACAACGGAATGATTCACCACGAATACATGCCTAAGGGCCAGACTATCACAAATAAGTACGACATACTCCATCGCATATGTAATGCTAACGCCCTGACTTTAGGAAAACAAAAACTGCAGCTTCATCAGAACAATACTCCTGTGTATCCTTTCCACTTTATTCAAAACTTCTTCGTCAAACACATCATCCCTGTTTTATGTCACGTTCTCAAATCACCTGATAATGCACCACGTGACTTCTGGCGATTCCTTCAAGAAGCTGCTCCTTAAAGTGTCTCAATTTGCGACCAGAAATGACATTATGCAACGGCTCACTTAAATTCATTCTGAAAGAGGCTTTCCACATTTGCTTACAAAAATGGTAGTAGCACTGGACAACATATGTGGATACCTTTTGTGCATACCTGAGAGGGTATTTTGAAAGACACTACTTGTTAAAATGTGTTGAACAAATTTTTACTTTCTCTTGCCTATGTGAATATATAGGAAGGAAAGTATTGTTTTCATGTCGATTTTTCACCGGATCTACACGTTTTCAGACCCCCTGAACCCAAAAAACATGTTTTTAGCGATTGGTCTGTGTGTGTGTGTGAACAGAATATCTCAAGAACGGAACATCGTACGAACTTGAAACTTAAGTTACATACCAATACCAGGACCCGACACGAACATTTTCATCAAAATCGGTCAAACGGAGTAGTAGTTTATTCGTGTAATTTTTCACTTTTTTACGATTTTCTCAAAAACTGGTCCTACAATTTTTTTTAATATCGCCTCATTTACTTCATTTTTATGCAATACAAGATAGGGTAGGTGCCATGTTTGCTGAAATTCTTGGTAAGGCTTTCACGTAAAAAAATTGTTTTTTTTAAGATTACGGCTTTAATATGCATTTTAGTGCAAAATTTTATATAATAAAAAATGTAGAGAATTTAAAATCCTACAACTTTTATTTCAAACATTTTTTTGTATAACGCCTAGTTTAGCGGGTAATTAGCGATTTTCTGTTTTTTCTCACGAAAACATGTGAAAAATCGATTTTTTTAAGAATTCAGTATTAGTATGCACTTTACGACAAAAATGTATATAATAAAATTTATAGGAAATTAAAAGATCTAAGACTTTTATTTAGAGCATTTTTCTCTACAGAGCCTAGTTTAGCATGAAAGAGTGATTTTCCGTATTTTAAAGCCAAACTGAGGTTGATTTTCATTTTGAGTGTTTCACTGATTATTAAAATAAGGTTAGTTTTTTGTTTATTTCTAATGTTGTATTACTAATGTTAGGTTATATTGGTAATTATCTGCATTTGCAAGAGAAAGTTGCGTGTTTCACACCAGATTTTTTCTGGATTGAGGTTGGATAATTTTTGAACAAACCTCACAGATAAAGAAATAAGATGAATATTTAAATAAAAGAAACTTTTGAATCTTATGTACTAATAATAAACATTTTATTTTTACAATTTTTTAAACTACAATAAACAGTACATTTATTTTAACATTACAAAAAAAACAAATTATGCAGCAGTTTGAATTAAATCGGTATATTTCTTGACTTTGCTGGCGATGCTCATGTCAACATATTTGTCACCGATGCTGACAATTAATCCACCAATTATGGAGGGATCGACTTTCACTTCCAACAAAATATTTTCTCCTTTCTTTGAAAATGATTTTAATACATTCTGTAATTCTTTCGTAGTTGCAGCATCCAATGGCTGTAACAAAAGACATTTATTGGTAACAGTACCTACATACAAATTCTATCAATTAGACAACCAACTTACAATTCCAAAGTTAAAAATATATCGCACTAAGAACAAAAATGTTTATAAACTCTTATTTTGTATACTGCCTGTCTATAACTTGATGGCCTCCCGCAAAGAGAAACAGAATCGGCCCGCTACTAGCCTTCTCAATAACATTTCATTGTGTATCAAGTCCAGTGTACTAGTTAGTAGTAGTACATAATGAAGTGTTATTGAGAAGGCTATTAGCGGGCAGATTCCGCTCCTCTCTGCGGGAGGCCATCAAGTTATAGACAGTCAGTAGATAATAAAAATTATTTTGTAAATACTAATGACGAAATTCTGTCAAGAAACAAAAAAATTGTTATTAGTTGAAAACATTTTTGTGGAACTGGGTTGCTTGGTTGGACACAGATGGAAGTCAAGTTTATCTAGTGTCAATATAAAAATGTTTCATTAATTTATTAACCCACTGGGTTGGTCTAGAGGTAAAGTCGTCGCCAAAATCAGCTGTTTAACAGCTGATTTTCGGAGACGAAGGTTCCTGGTTCAAATCCTAGTAAAGGTAGTTACTTTTATACGGATTTGAATACTAGATAGTGGTTGCCGGTGTACTTTGATGGTTGGGGTTCAATTAACCATACTCTCTCAGGAATGGTCGACCTGGGTCTGTACAAGACTACACCTCATTTACACGTCATACACATCATCCTCATCTCATTGGGTCATGGGGTTGCTTATTGTTCTAAATTGAACAGATTGCAACGTACACATATTAGGAATTAAAAATAAAAAAAAATAAAAATTTATTTATTAAACTTAAACCAAAAACCTATCCTTGGACATTATTTGGTTTAAATTCAACATTTTATAAAGTAGAGAAATATCTAACTGCATGTTTTCAAGAAAAATATTGTAAACTTGTAAAGCAAATAGATTGAAAATTACGTGAGTCTTCTTACAGTGTATTTATAAGAATTCAATGTTTTCTTCTAGGACATTAATTTATCAAACTGAACATAATTTTTTTTAGTTTATTTACAGTCACATCAACAACTTTGTTTTTAAGACTATTCTGAATGAAGGAAGGGTGGATTTGAGCATGTAATTATTTTACTGACTCTAGTTGGGAATCAAAGCCGAAAACTCAGCTTCGTCGCATAGCACAATGACCACTGGGGCAAGGAGGCAGCCAAAATTTTTTTTGTGTACATAGATGTTTTCCTTGCATTATTTAGTTCATTCTGTTCCTGATAAAAAAAATAATTAAGCAATTTTACAGAAGAAAATAACTAAGATACGATAATTTATACATAAGCCTTTAACATGTTAAAATTTAGGGTGGAATTTTTTACATTCTTATACAAAATATTTATGGCACTTTGGGGTCAAACTTTTAAATGTTTAGACTTTCAAGTGTAATCATATGTATGGCTTTAATCAGAACCTAATTGCTTTTTCAAAAAGAACTAGTTTTATTTTACTATTTAAGAAATTAAGACCATTTACTTGATTTCTTGACTTTCGGTTTTTGGCCACTTCCGGTCAAAACCAGAATTTACTATTTATGGGATCAAGCCACTTAGCTTTGTAAGAAAGCATTTCTTCAAGAGACATTGAATGATACACTATTGCCGTTTCCAAATTCCGACTTGATTTCTTGACTTTCGGTTTTTGGCCACTTCCGGTCAAAACCAGAATTTCAAACCCAGTGGTTTCTGTATCTACTCTTCAAGAGGAATGAATGATACTATTTTTAATTTCAACTTTGATTTCTTTACTTCCGGTCGAAACTGGAACTTGAAACCCAATCTAGCTCTCTAACTTTTTCTGTAGATTGTAACTCCGAAAACTGTTTGTAGCTAATCTCTGTAGTTTCTGACATCTGGATGATACGGACAGACATCAGAAAATGATAGCTACCAATAAACTAAATGCATGATGAAATAATATAATATTCCACGAAGAACAAAGTCAAGCATGTTTTGAAGTAGATACCTCAATTTCTGCTTTAATATCATTTTCAAGAAAATTGACTCAAAAAAATCAGAAAACATTATTTCTACCTTGGCTGAAACAACTTCACATGGGAGATCACCACGATGAGCAGCCATTATTGTTTTGAATGCATTGATAGTTGAATTCAATTTCTTCAATCTTCCATTTTCAGCGAGACAAGCTGTTGGCACAATAAATACAAGAGAGATTAGTTGGCAATAATTATAAAAATATATGCTTCTGGTTTTATTTATTTGTCTTTTTGTTTTTAATTAATTAATTAAAAGTCGCATCAACTGCTTGGTCATTAGCGACTACGGTGGATAATGTAACATTAACTGTGGGATTTGACACATGGAAATTTCTAGACCCTGGCCGGGAAGTAAATTTGGGACGACCTCCGTGTGGCAGCCAATGGACTAACCACTATGCTACGGTGGCATTTCTAGTGGTGATAATGTATTTTAACCACTCTTAAAACCCTAATTTGTTGTCCTGGTTACAAAATAATTTTTTAATTTTTTCAGTATCATATTTATCTTGCTCTTCTCTAGAACTTAAAAAAAACTTACATAAAAAAAATGCGTGTGGAACATTCACATGACTTTCTCTTACCATGAACAATATTAAATAATTTCATCTTAAATAATGAACAATATAGCCCATGTTTAATCATGAGTGAATGATCCAAAATTAAAATCAACCTTCGTTGAACTTAAAAATACAAGGAAAATCAGTAATTGCCATTACACTAAGCTCTGATGAGAAAAGTGCTTAAAATAAAAGTTGTAGGTTTTTAAAGTTTCTATAACTTTGATTATTTACACTCATTAGTCATAAAATGCACACTAAGGGTGCAATCATAAGAAATCCTATTTTTTTACTGATATTTATGGGAAACAACAGAACATCACTAACTGCCACTAAACTCAGTGGATTTGGGCCACTTCTGATCGAAACCGGAATTTTAAACCCAATCCAGGCCCTAACTTTTTGTAGATTACAAATCTGAAAACCATTTGTTGTTATCTCTTGTAGTTTCTGACTTCTGATTTTTTGACTTCCAGTTTTGAGCCACTTCCAGCCGTAACTAAAACTTCAAACCTAATCCAGGCTCGTTAACTTTTTATGTAGATTATGAATACGAAAATCGTTTGTAGCTATCTCTTGTAGTTTCTAACATCTAGTGTGACAGATGGACAAAACAAAAAATGATAGATGAAAATTTTTAAAATTGCCACCAAAAATTGATATACTTGGAAAACCTTTGAGACTATCATGTTAGGGCCTATTTCTCCCTGTACATGTGGCCTCATAGAGGTTGAAATGGATTAGAGATAATTTCATAAAATAGCTGGTGGAAGGACAGCAAGTATTTTTTGTTTTGTCGTTTTATCACCAAAAGTTTTAAGAAACTCATTAATGAAATATATTTTTGATACTGTGAAATAACACTAAAAATGAGGTAACGACTGACATACACTAATAAAATTAACATAAAATATAAATCCAATCTACAGCTTCTTTTTCATGGTGTGTAGTGGTCAGTGAAATTGGCTTCTACGCCAGGGTCCTGGGTTTGAATTTTGGTCAGATCTGGCATTTTTTCAAGTGTGTATCACCTTATATTACAACCAAGGCACAAACCTGTCTTGTGCATTATCACTCAATAAAAAAAATCTCTTACTAAGGAAATTAGCAGTTGATGGAGCAAAACCACTCTTTTCGGCAATCTTTTTTACAGCATCAACTTTCAATTCCTTTTTCAATATAGGATTAAGGATAAAATCTTGCAATTTTGAATCAGACCTCATGGCACCCTGGAACAAGAAATGTGTTATAATAAAAACATTTTGACATTACATGTGAAAATCATAATAACTGATTAAAACTTATAATAAAATTAGGGAATCTCAAAGTACGAGCATAAGATTCTGGAAGAACTGATATTGTGATTGTACAGCGAGTCCTGATTTAAGATATTCATCATTCATCTACCTGAATTAAAAAATAATGAAGAAGTAATTACAATAATAATAGCATCAATTAAGGAAAGAAGTGTATGTTAATCAAACATAGTTGTTCTGTTGTGTACAGCCAAGCGATCCAGCTGGTCAACGTGGCAATGCCACTCCCTCTCCCTTATCAGTCACCAGTCCTATTTTGTAATTGATTCAACTATAATAAACAATGTGAAATGAAAAACATAGCCTAATAAAATTTTAATCATATGCAAATGACGCAAAATTAAAATCAACCTGTGTTAAGACATAAAAATATGGTAAATCACTAATTGACGCTAAACTAAGCTCTGTTGAAGAAAATGCTTGAAATAAAAGTTGTAGATGTTTTTATTTCCTATAACTTTAATTTTATACACTTTTGCTGTAAAATGCATACTACGGGTAAGTGCACAGTGAACGCTGGTCACAGGTAGTGATTCACAGTGGCGAACGCGCATAGTGGGAGCATATAACTACGCGCTTAACCTTCATTCACTTGTCGGTATTCAAAATGAGTTCCAGAAGCAGCAGTGATGATGAATTATTCTTAATCAAAAACGCTTATACAAAATTGTTTTCTTTTAAAGACGATATTGTTAGTGACATTAACAAGAACAGAAAATTGTTTAGCATAATCATCTTTTTCCGCAATTAAAAAAAAGATAGGTTTTTTTAAATGCATGAGAATGACTCTGGAATAATTTTATATTGTCTAAAGTAGAACTTGTTTTCAAAAACAATGGCGCAACTTGCACAAGCAACCACTATTACCGTACGAAAGACTTATGATTACTTTAAAATATGTATTTTGAACATTTTTACTACCGATATTCAATATTATAAAGCATTGTTTGGCCAGTAATAATCTTTTAAGTTATTTTTATAAACCTGTTATAATTAATTAACAAGTTATTATTTATGAATACCTATTATACGACGCCAAGTACACTTAGCAACCTGCTAGCAAGCAGCAGGCAGGTTTATACATAACAAACCAGTGAGCTGATATGTGCAGATGACCAGCGCGCAGCTTTCTCCACTAGCGTTTGCAGTGAGACGTCCGATTAGATATGATTGCCTAGTCCTACTAGCAGACTCCCGCTTGAAAGCGACCAGCAACCAGTGTTCACTCTGCGCTTATCCTACGACCTTATTATTGAAAAATCTCATTAAAAAAAACACACAAGATCACTAATTGCCCGCTGAACTAAATGTTGTACAAAAATTTGTAGATTTTTTATAAAACTTTTATTATTTATACATTTTTGCTATATACATTTTAATGCTATAATCATTGAAAAAAACCATTTTGTACCACAAGAGCAAAGACCCCGCCCCAAGAATTACAGCAGACATGGTGCTACCCAACCATGTAGAGCATAAAAATGTAGTAAATCGCAATCTAAGTGAAAAATTGCACAGATAATCTACTACTTCCAATTAATTGATTTTGATAAAAATATTTGTGCTGGGCACCCTTATGGTACCTAACTTAAGTTCCAAGTTTCAACTTTGTATGCTATTCTGTTCTTGAGACATTTCATTATCACACACACACACACAAACACACCAATAACTAAAAACATGGTTTTTGGGTTCACGGGGCCTGAAAACAAGTATATTCGGCGAAAACTTTATTTTGAAAAATCGATGCTAAAACAATACTTTCCTTTCCTATATTATTCATATCGGATAAGAGAAAGTAAAATTTAAAACAACTTTCAAACAACCTTGATTAAAGTTACAATAGTTGTTTGCTCAGATTACTTCCTTTTTTATTTCTATTTCATATAATGAATTAATATAATAATTTCACTAACCTTCTTTTTAAACTGCGTCACCTTTATTTTATTCCTACTTACATGTGTTTCGGTGGATCCACCATCATCAGAGTAAATAAAAAATTGAAACTAAAAATTTTTTTCATTTATTTAAAATTTACAGAAGATGATACATCTTCAGTCACTTGTATAAAACTGATTTAAAATTAATTTATTTTAATTTATCCCTTCTCATATTTACTGTAGATAGCAGCAGCAGTCAATATCACTTCATCATTCCTAAATTTTATCTGTTCATTCAAAATGTCCTGCTTTTGCTCTTTTAAATATTTATAAATATGGAACATCTCATATTGTTCAATTTTATTTTTATTCTCTATATTACATTGTTCTATTATATTGAAATGTTCATCTATTTTACCAAATTTATGTTTTTCTTTTTTTATATGATTGGTATAGTTAGATATAATGTAGTCACATTTCAGTGCTTTTTTATGTTCATTATACCTCACTTGAAAATTACGACTAGTCATACCAATGTAAAATTTTTTACAATCCTCATTACCACAATCTATTTTATACACACACTTTTTATTGCTTAGTGTTTCATTTATATTATTTTTAATTATATTTGTGGACAGTAGTTTTTTATTATTACATGTGTATGCGATTTTATAAAATTTATTTAATGTTCTGTATAATTTATTATTAATAGTTTTATTATATTTTAATGCAATAAATGGTTTATGTTTTATTTTATTATCTAATATAATAAAATACAATAAAACTATTAATAATAAATTATACAGAACGTTAAATAAATTTTATAAAATCGCATACACATGTAATAATAAAAAACTACTGTCCACAAATATAATTAAAAATAATATAAATGAAACACTAAGCAATAAAAAGGGTGTGTATAAAATAGATTGTGGTAATGAGGATTGTAAAAAATTTTACATTGGTATGACTAGTCGTAATTTTCAAGTGAGGTATAATGAACATAAAAAAGCACTGAAATGTGACTACATTATATCTAACTATACCAATCATATAAAAAAAGAAAAACATAAATTTGGTAAAATAGATGAACATTTCAATATAATAGAACAATGTAATATAGAGAATAAAAATAAAATTGAAAAATATGAGATGTTCCATATTTATAAATATTTAAAAGAGCAAAAGCAGGACATTTTGAATGAACAGATAAAATTTAGGAATGATGAAGTGATATTGACTGCTGCTGCTATCTACAGTAAATATGAGAAGGGATATATTAAAATAAATTAATTTTAAATCAGTTTTATACAAGTGACTGAAGATGTATCATCTTCTGTAAATTTTAAATAAATGAAAAAAATTTTTAGTTTCAATTTTTTATTTACTCTGATGATGGTGGATCCACCGAAACACATGTAAGTAGGAATAAAATAAAGGTGACGCAGTTTAAAAAGAAGGTTAGTGAAATTATTATATTAATTCATTATATGAAATAGAAATATTTCAAACTGCAGGATGCATTATAAAGATTTACTTTTTTTTTTTAATGAATGTTTTGTAATTCATTGCTTGTAATTTAACTGCAATGGTTAGGCTTAAATCTACTACACTAAAAACAACTGTAAGATTATAAATTATTCAACATACCTGAAGCTGAACAAGATTCTTCTCAATCTGTTCAAGTTGTTGGGTTTTAGAACCAGCAGAATACAATGCACATGCATAACGACCTTCTAAGCCAAATACTTGAACTGGCGGCTAAAATTTAAGAACACAAATAATTAATTTGAAAAGATAAACTACGTCAATTAACTGATTAAATAAAGCACACTTACAAGTTATCAAGTTGTACGTTCTATTTAGTTCATGAAATGGATGTTATTTGCTGACTGAAATTGAAATACAACATTGTTTCACTAGAAAAGGAATGGACTTGTTAATTAACTATAACAGAATGTGACATACTGTAGCAACATGATTAATAACGCATTCCTAATGATAAGCTACTCACAATTTTCAAATCAACATTGAGTCAAGATAAAAATACAGGTAAATATAGTTACTAGAGTCAGGAGTTTGCCCGTGTCTGCAACGAGGGGTAAAAGGGGAAAAGCATGAGTGCGCCTGCACGACTAGTTTAATTTTAGTATAACAAACACAACAACTTATACTACACCCACAGCATATACAGTATATTGCAGAACCTTTTGTAGGTTAACTGTACGAATATAACTGTAAGCTACCGTAAACAGAAATGTTAGTTTCTCGAAGACGTGAGTGGACTATTCACAGTGCTGAACGAAATCTAATATGCAGAGTAATAAAATGCTGTGAAGTTAAAGCTAAAGAAAAATACCTTTCCCCTGCCTCTTAACAAAAGCCATGAGCGAGCGGCTAACTACTGTGGTCTTTCTCTTTCTACAATTCGATAAATAACCAAGGAAATTAACGACATGAAGAAGCTATTCTTTAACAGTTTTGTTGTCACCTGGTAAAAAAATGAAATGGTTAGGTAGATACTAGTGAGACTGAAAGTAAAGGCGATTCATTCATAGAAAATTTTGTTTCAATGGAATAAGGTAGCTGGCAATTACAAATATTAAATCAAACATTTCTAGTCATGTAATTAAGCTATAGGCAATATTACACATTTATCTCTTATAAGGTTTATGAAGAAAATATTTTCCCAGGATAAACCACAGCTTACAAAATGTATGTAGAAACTGCATAGTAGTGTCTCACTGTTAAGGTTGGCAGCACTGTAAAATTTTCACTTCCCTTCCTCACCACCCATCTATATGCAAAAGCAATCTTGATACTTCAGCATCTATATTTATCTGTGTTTTTACCAGAAATACATATGACTTACATACATTATATTTCCTGTTAAAACGGGGGTGTCAGATTTCTCGCTTTGCCTGCTTTATTATGTTAGTCAAGGTCGTGTATCTGAGCCGAATTGCAACTCATGCATGTTCAATTTTTTTGAAATTGAATTTTTACATAATTTGATAACTGTTAAAATCACTATAACTTGCACAGTTTATCAGTTACAATCAAGAAAAATAACAAAGTCGATATGCAAGGATTTATAATGGTGTACAATAAAGGAGAAAACAGTATTAATGAGATGATTTTCTTATTGCTTTCCCTCATATCAATATAGACTTCTAGCAATTAATTGTAACAATGTCTGCCGTTATGTGCAAGCTTGCCTTCATATGATTTTAATAATTGTACAACTTTGAGGGCACAAATTATGTACTCATAACTACTGTATTCAATAGTATCCACTTTTGATTGTAAACAATTTTCCATACAGCCAACCATAAGAAAAGTTACCACAACCTAGTATGGCGATCTCAGTTTCTTTATTATTTTTTGAGAATTTGGGTCTACATGTTAGTTTTATTAGCAGACGATAAACACAATAATGTAATTCACAATTATGAAATAAACTTATGATAACATCACTTGTTAGAATCCTATCCACTTGGATAGAATTCAATTTTTCCCCTTGCATAGCAAGGAGTTTAAATTTGTTAGTACAGTGCCTAACTTAAAAAAATTGAACCACAATTGAAGTGTGTGTGATCAAAATACTATACCATGAAAGGCTATTTTTAACTGATGTTTAAATACAGACGATAATACTAAGAAAATAGTACTGAAATAAGTACGTACCTTAACCAATTGGCTATTGGAAGCCGACGAGGAAAATGTCCTCACCTAGCAAAAAAATACAACATACTTTAGTATAATACATAAAAAAAGTCCAAATGGGTTACAAAATGCAAAATTATGAACCAATAAATACAAAATAATTCTTAATTACTTACACAATTAATGACCTGCCTGGATGCCATCATTTTTTCAAGATTAGCAGCTGAGGACACTTCCAAGAGGTTAAATGCAATGTTACCACTACATACCAGTCAAAAATGTCTCCAAATGTATAGTCGGTCTAATTACAAATAGTTGTTTAATTAAACTCTAAGGAGATACTATTGAGTTAAAATAACAAGTTTAAATGAAATATATTATTATTCTATGAAATATTTATAAGAGAAGTTAACAAAATAAATGATTCTACATTATGATTAATCAGCTGGTAGCTCGTAGTCTGTTCTGTTTTGTGGCAAAATGTTTATTGACGTGAATTGCTGAGAAATTCCAGTAGTGTTTTACTTTAATAAATCTGTACATTATTGCCTAAATTAAGATGGCTGGTAGTTATTATTTTGTGATAGTTGGCCACGGGGATAATCCTGTTTTCGAAATAGAATTTACTCCTTTGAATAAAGATGTAAAGGTAGGTAATAAACTATTACTAACCTATAAATTTAATGCTTTCTGTTGTTTGTTTTTTTATTTTTACGCCTGTGTATTTTTACTGAAAGATGCTAGTATTTTACTCAAAGATGCTGCTGTTTGGGTGGTTACTAGAATCCAGTTCACCGACCTAGGTTATTAGACAAAGACTGATTTCCCTGTAATTAAGTTTCTTTTGTATTAGAATGTAAACAGGTCACCAGTGTTCAGTTATGTTGAAAGTAATATTTATATTCTATGCATTCTTATTGTAGCTTAAACCAACATGATGTTCTCTGTCTTGAGAAATAGCTTTACCTTCTGGTAGTCTTTTGTTCTTAAAAATCTATGTCCTCAGAACACAATGGTTAGTAATGACAAGAAAACTGTCTTGTAATTTTCCCTTCATTTTTTAAAGGGTTTAGACTATGTTTTGAGTTAGAAGCAATATCTTTCTTGATTCCATTCAAATGTTCATGTAATGTTTTATTTCCCCATGCCTCTTATAAGACGTTGATAAATTCATTCAGTTAGTTACACTTATAAACTCTGGTATAGCGCAGTTTTTTTTAAAATTATATATAATAAGATCATAATTTTATTACATTTGTTGCATTTGTTTCACTTAATGTTGAAAATTATGGCAATTTTGGTTCTTTTGTATTTTGTGATTTCAGAAAGAAGATCACAGGCACTTGAATCAATTTGTTGCAAATGCAGCTCTGGATTTAGTTGATGAACATACATGGAAAAATAATAATATGTATTTAAAATCAGTTGATAAATTCAATCAGTGGTTTGTTTCTGCTTTCGTTACTGCTAGTCATATTAGATTCATTATGGTGCATGATGTTAAAAATGAAGATGGAATCAAAAGTTTTTTTATGGAACTGTATGAGATGTATATAAAGGTTAGTATTCTTTAACAAATAAGTAATATCATAAATAACCTACTTTTTGGTTTGTTTTCTTGTGCTGTCAGCAATAAGGGCTGTTACTAAAGATCAGACTGTCCATTTAATCATATCGTAGCTTCATAAAATTTTAAGGGGATATGGGTTTAAGTTTTTCAAATTTATTTCTTTGTAAATCATTCACTATCAATGTTTGGATTTAACTTTACTGTCTTAAATTAGCGTAATTACTATTGTCAGTAGGATCCAAGCAGCTGAAATTAGGTTTTTAAGATGGGTGAAGGGCTGCTCGAGGCTGGATCTAATACATAACGAGGAAATTAGATCCGAGTTGGGTGTATTTAACTTGAATGAAAAAGTGGAGCAGTACCGGCATCAATGGAGGCAACATTTGGAACGGATACCAGAGGAGAGAATACCTCTAAAAGTGATGGAATATGTTCCAGTTGGAAGAAGGGAGGCGGGAAGACCTCGAAGAAGATGGCAGTAGTCGAGATGTGCGGTGTTGTGTAGACGTACAGGATGGTTTGTGAGTTCGGAACTGGCTTATGTCTAATCCTTGATAGTAAGAAGAAGAAGAAGAAGACTATTGTCAGTCAGAATGAGAAGATATTCAGTTGGTTTATGCTCAGTTTCAATTATAAAATTATAGCGTTTATTTTGGCCTATTATGTTGTTGTTTTATCTTAAAACCCTAATGAATTCTATAAGTTCTTCTTCTCAGGGTGCCTCTCCGTTTCGAAGGGTGGTGACCATCATTGCAATGCTTACCTTACTGGTAGCTATCTGAAAGAGTTCCTCTGCGCTTTTGATAAACCATACTCTCAAGTTGGCCAAATATGAAATTCTTCTTTCGTGCCTTCACTGTGCTGACCAATTCTGCTGTCTTGTTCATTCGACATAGCACTTCTGCATTAGTAATTTTCTCTGTTCTGGATATTCACAGCATTTTCCTATGCAGCCAAAGTTTAAATGCTCTCAATGAGTGTTGCTACTGTCAGAGTCCAGGCCTCAACTCCGTTCAACAGGACTGAGAACAAGTAACACTTCATGAGTTTCATTTTAGTGTCAAGGGTCAAATTGTGGCTTTTAAAAACAGAATTCATGGTGTTGAAGACATTTCTTTTGGTGTTGAAGAAATATCTTCTATAAGTTAAATCTAGATATCGCAATTATTTTTTTCTTTGGTTTAACGTCCGACTGTTCTGCAATTACTGCTAACGCAGACGGTGAAGGATGAAATGATTTTTTGTAATGTATGAAAATATGCCGTGCCTGAATGGGATTCGAACCCAAAACCGCATGATGTAGAAATCTCAGTGAATTGGATGCCTGGGAAAGCAAAATTATTGCTGAGAATAGACAAAATATTTTTAATCCTGATTCCAGGATAAAGTTAAGAACAAAACGTGGTCAATTTCTGTCTGTAGTGAAAAAACAATAGGTAAGCCAACTATAGTCACTTGAGTCACGAGTTTGCCCTTATTTATAACAAGGGGTAAAGAGGGGAAAGCATCAGTGTGCGTTCGAAAAATAAAGAAGGAAATTAAGGATGTGAATAAGCTATTCTTTAATAGTTTTATTGACACCTGGTAAAAAAAGAAAACGGTTAGGTAGATACTAGAGAGACTTGATATTGAAAACACCGGTGACAGCAATAGTAAAGAAGGTGGTTAATTCGTAATTACAGTAAATCAAATATTTCTAGTCATGTAATTAAGCTATAGGCAGTATTACAGGTCATATTTATTTCTTATAAGGTTTATGAAGAAAACATTTTCTCGGAATAAACCACAGTTTACAAAATGTATGTCGAAACTACACAATAGTGAAATGTACGAGTATTGTCTCACTGTTGAGGTTGGCAGCACTGCAAATATTTCTATTCATTTCCTCACAGCCCATCTATACGCAATAGGCAATATCGTGACTTGAAATTTGAAATATCGAATTTGAAATTCCCAGTACAAGATACATCTTCTGTACAAACCTTTATTTATGGATATCTTGTTATGTAGTTCTTTTACAGTAATTGTCTTCTGAATCATTCAGATTATAAGAAGATAGTACAAAATTTAGGTTATATTGAGTAGGTCTACTGGGATATAAAGTAGGTATAATTTTTCTGACCAGAAGAGCGATCGATTAAATAATAATAAAAATAGTATAAAAATGGTGTTAAACATTTACATGACTTTCTCTGGCCAATGTAAAAAATATATAATATAACCTATGTTTAATTGTGAGCAACGGATGTAAAATGAAAAGCGACCTAATTTTAATCATGAATGAATAATGCTAAATTAAAATGAACCTCTGTTCGACTTGAAATCATTCTCATTGAAATCCAACAGAAAATGTAACTTTTTAAAGATTTTAGTCTTAGTATCACTTGTGTAATTGTAAATTTTCCAGTGTGGAACGCTAACAATTTTTGTGTTGTATGAAAAGCACTATTTAGTTCAGTTGTATTTCTATAATTTTCTACAATAACCCAGAATCTCGGATCAAAACCAGTGTGGGAACACCATTCCAACGCGTTCAGGCTACCACTATAACCCTGTTTAATATGGATTTTACACAAAAGTGTATTAACTTACGTGATTACAGTTTTTTTGTAAAACTATAGAAACTGAAACTTAACCTACAAAGCATTTGTTTGTACAGAGCTTAATTTTGCATCAACATATTTAAGTCGAACAGAGGTTGATTTTCATTTAGCATCATTCACTGATGATTAAAATTAGGTTCTGTTTTTCATCTTACATTGTTTACCACGATTAAATATAGATTATATTTTTTAATTATTTACATTGACTAGAGAAAGTTGTGTGTGTTTCCTACCGGATCTTTCGGTATGTTTCATAACTAAGCAACATAATGTTTCAAAATTTGTCTGTTGCCAAGCAATTTTAAATTTGTGTGATCAGTATTGTTGTAACGAGTGGGTGATTTAATTAACTTTTTCTGTGACATCAAGCTTAGAACTTAGCTTTTCTGGAAACTACTCAGTATTTTGGAGCTAAAGACTTGTGTTTCATATTACATTATTTCTTTGAATCTGTCTGTCTTACTAAATAGAAATCATTTACCTTCAAAATCAGTAGTTTTGAGACAATGTGCTTGACATTTCATAGTTGTAATTGTTATGTGTGGCTAAAATGTTTGAGTATTCTTCTTTCATTGTATCAGAAATTGGTACTTAATATATTAGCAGGAGATTACTTGAGTTTTGTAGGATCTTTCTTATATTTTTTATTTATTTTGTAGTTTATTATTGTACATCTAGCTTATTGTAGTCCTGTTAATATAATATAACTATAGGGTGATTCAAAAAGAGCGCCGGTTTTGATATATCAAATTAAGAGATTTATTTCATTGAAAAACTGAAAATAAATACATCTACAAGTTCATCTTACCTTCCGATTTCATGTATAAAAAATGATGTCATGTATGTGTCCTCCTCTACTGCACTGGCACGCATCAACTCTGTCCATGAAATTGGATATTACTGCACGACAAGTTTCGACTTCCATTTGCCCGATAACCCGTCGAATTTCCTCCTTCAAGTCATTGATGTTTCGGGGTTTATTGGCATACACCAATGACTTCAGATGACCCCAAAGATGAAAGTCACAAGGCGTCAATTTTGTTTGCGAAGGTGTCATCATCCTGCTGTTTTCTCAATACCCAGTCAACAAACTGTCGTCTCTTCTGGTGGTCTGCCACTTTCAAATGTTGCGTCAACTGAATTTTATACGGGTGATATTGGAGATCGTACCGAAGAATTCTCCGTACAGAAGAACGTCGTAAACCCAATTGTTGAGAACGGCGACGTATTGATTTTGCTGGGCTAACAGCCACACTGTCACGAACCAACGCAACGTTCTGCTCAGTTCGGCCAGAACGACGACGTCCAGAACTTTTAAGGTCGACTGTTGAACCCGTCTCAAAAAACTTTTTCATGAGCCTGCGAACTGTTGATTCATTCGGTGCTTCATTACGTCCTAGAGTACCGCGAAGTCGCCTGACAGTAGCCGCATAACTCTCTCCACTCTGGTAAAATGTTTTGACGATTAACTCTCGTTGTGCAATAGTAAACTTCTCCATGGTTAGACACAGACTGCGAGAGTACTACACTGCGAACAAGAGAAACTACAACTGAATCGTCAATCGGAATGTTCTCCGAAATAGAAATGAGGTCTAACAATGTTGCCAACCGATAAACAAAAATTTACCAGCCGTTTAAAAACCGGCGCTCTTTTTGAATCACCCGTTACTAGTATGGTGTCATGTAACATGGATATATGCAACTGGTGTGAAAGAAGAAATGGTATTTGCTTTTCTTCAACAACATGAGATTTACATGTTGTAAAGTACTGAAGTACTATTAACCATTACAGTGCCAGGAGATATTGTGAGTGCCTACCGAAAAATGACAAATATTTTCCACTAGGTACTGCTTAAAAATGCCAGCCCATTTTTGTGCGATTTGTAGCATTTCATATGTGTATCCATAACTTGGCTATTTTTAAAGATAACTTAAAAAATAAAAATTTCTGCTTAAACATTTAGTTGATGGAACTTTCTTTTTTAATTTAAAAAATCACACTAAAAATTATGTTACCCAACTTTATTTATATAATTTTAAAGAAGATTTAATTTCGTACAAAGTCACCTAAACTCATTTACGTATTGTAAAATATAAAAATACTGCAATAATTGTTTTAAAAATCCAATTTTTAGTTGTTTGACTTTGGAAAGTATGTAACTAATCTACTATAGAACATCCTAATTTCTAATAATTATTACATTAAAAGTTTATACATTAAAAATGTATGTATACCACTATAAACACAAGAAATAATCAGCAAAAATGTAAATAAAAATAGAGCGAAAAATAAAAATTCTAAAACTTTTTTAGTCAACGTACTATAACAAAAGGACGCTGGCATTTTTTTGGTTGAACTTCTGACATCCTAATATTAGAACACTGGCACTGTAAGTGTTAATTTTGCAGCTTAATGCATGACTCAGTTTTACGGAGAAGTATAATTAAACTTCATTCAAAAATAAATCTTTATAATGCATCCTGCAGTTTTAAATATTTCTATTTCATATAATGAATTAATAAAATAATTTCACTAACCTTCTTTTCAAACTGCGTCACTTTTATTTTAATTTTTTTTTTTTTAATTTTTACTTACACGTGTTTCGGTGGATCCACCATCATCAGAGTAAATAACATAAAATTGAAACTAAAAACACTATTTATTAAAAATCTATAGAAGATGATACATCTTCAGTCACTTGTATAAAAAATACCAATGTAAAAAATTTTACATTGGTATGACTAGTCGTAATTTTCAAGTGAGGTATAATGAACATAAAAAAGCACTGAAATGTGACTACATTATATCTAACTATACCAATCATATAAAAGAAGAAAAACATAAATTTGGTAAAATAGATGAACATTTCAATATAATAGAACAATGTAATATAGAAAATAAAAATAAAATTGAAAAATATGAGATGTTCCACATTTATAAATATTTAAAAGAGCAAAAGCAGGACATTTTGAATGAACAGGTGAAATTTAGGAATGATGAAGTTATATTGACTGCTGCTGCTATCTACAGTAAATATGAGAAGGGATAAATTTAAATAAATTAATTTTAAATCAGTTTTATACAAGTGACTGAAGATGTATCATCTTCTATAGATTTTTAATAAATAGTGTTTTTAGTTTCAATTTTATGTTATTTACTCTGATGATGGTGGATCCACCGAAACACGTGTAAGTAAAAATTAAAAAAAAAAAAATTAAAATAAAAGTGACGCAGTTTGAAAAGAAGGTTAGTGAAATTATTTTATTAATTCATTATATGAAATAGAAATAATTAAACTTGTTTATGCATCTCTGAAAATGGCTTGTAAAAAATTTGTAGTACTTAGATTTGGTTCGATTCTTACCAAACATTCATTCATGCTTTATCAGTGTGTTTACAAATTTTTATATGAAATAGTTGTTAAACTACTTTATTTTATATTATAAATTTCACTAATTTTTTCAACTGCCTTGTTCCTTTTATTTACTTGTGTTTTGGTGGATCCACCATATAAAGTACGAGTGTAAAAATTAAAAAAAAAATATTTTAAAACTTACAGAAGATGTAATATTTTGTGTAGGTTTTAAAACATTTAGTGCTAGAGACTCGCCTAGCGGGTCATGGGTAGGTGTTAGCGCCAGGCTGCCGTCTCACCTAGCCAGTTCTGTTTTGTTGTCATTTTAAGTAATTCTGGAGAGACGCCGCCTATCGAATATCAGATTTTTGATATTATATAGCCCTCAGAAAGATTTTATCTTAGTAACCGTGCAGTTCGTTTTTGAATTTTCGTCATACGATCTTCTACCCTCATATTATATACTCTTTCAGTATTTTTAACAGGTTTTCAGGGTACAGTTGAAGCCGTGAATTTTTGCAGTATCTTGTAGTATCTTTGCAGGTGTGTTGTTGTTTAGGTCATCAGCCAAAAGGCTGGTTTGAACCTGTAGATGTTTTACTAAGTAAAACGAGGAGTGAGGTGGTTTACCATTGCCTTCCTCACTGAGTGGAAAAGTATATACGCTTATCAGCATGCCGGGCCCTCTGAAAAGCACATATTTTCCACTCTACAAATGACACCTTCACTTCATTCACCACAGGGTCTGGCTGTATAATAAAATTCATTACTTTCAGAGGAGATAACTCTTATTAGTGTCTTTTACACCTCTACCTCTTCTGTTCTTAAATGATTCAGTCATTTAATTGGCTGACCATATGATAAGAAACAGAACTATTTATTTTAGCCCTGCAACGAACAGATTGAGTATAAATAATTTGACACTCTACCTGTCTGTTATGGGCAGATCTTGGGCAGATGCTGGGCAGAAGCAGATGTTGGGCAGATCTGTTATGGGTATCTTTGCAGGTATTGATTCAAAACAGCTCACACTTTTAGATTTATTTTAAAAGTATATTATTTGTAGTTAAAAATTACATAAGAAATTACGCATAAATCGTAATGGTAAATGGAAAAATTTAAACAAGAAATACATTTTATTAAAACAGGTGAAAATAAACCTAAAAAAAGCTTTGAAATGTTTACTTTTTTGTTGTTAGCAAACATAAAGCCATGTGTAGGTCGCAAATAAAATAACTCCATACACTCGGTAGTAACATAAGTTGTGGGCCCTACATAAAGCAAATGGAGAACATGCTGCACGAGTAATCAGCCCTATGGGAGAGATAATAATTGGTCATAATTGCTCAGCATTCAATGTGTTAAAAAATAATTGACAGTTTCATGTGTGTACTCTGATGATGGTGGACCCACCAAAACGCGTGTAAGTCGATCATAAGAATCAAAGCAGCTGAAAAGTAAGTGAAGTTTGTAATATTTATACAATAGAATTAAATTGAAGCTGTAGGATGCAATATAAAGATTTTTTTGAATGATAAAAAATTATAAAATTTTTATATAGATGACAGAAGATGTAACATCTTCTGTAGTTTTAAAATTTTTAATGTCTCAAATGATATTTTATATACTGTTGTAGGTGGCTCTATCGAAACACATGTAAGTAAATCGTAAGAATTATGACAGTTGAAAAGGTTACCGAAATTTATTCACTTGAATTGATTTTAGTCTGCAGAATACATTGTAACGATTTATGTTCTTTATTATGTTTCAGTACTCAATGAACCCATTTTATAAAATAAATACATCTATTAGATGTCCTTCGTTTGAGAAAAAAGCACAAGTTTACGGTAGAAAGTATCTCATTGGTTAATATTCTTGGAAAAAGAACTTAAATGATGATATTTGTATTTATGTTTGTAAAAGTGGTGAAGACTCTGAGAACTTCATGGATAATAAAATTAAAGAAACATGAAGTGAATTATTGAGGTATTACAGATTTTCTGAAGGAAATGAGTGGTATCATTGCAAGACAGTATAGTAAGGTTTATCTGATAATTTGATGTTTTCAAGTTCTTGATTTACTCATAATACGACAGGATATTTTTACTCTGTATTTATTTTCGAAATAGTGATTTAATACATTCCTGTCCAGTAATGGTTTTTAGTGACATTTAAATAATCTAAAGTTAAAAACATGTAAACTGTATTATTGCGGTTATGTAGAGTTCATTTTTATTTTATCAAACATGCTATGTAGGATTATCAACAGCCGTATTATTTAAAATTGAAATATATATTTAAAATCACCGGATTACGGTAACACAAAACACTTACCAATGTTTATAGTGCTTTCGTGTATCTTGTACACATCTTCAGTAAATTAAAATTTTTTAAAATATTTTTCACATCAAAATTTAAAACTTCCTACTCATACTATACTTGAGGCCTTTGAGATGTGGGTTTACAGAAGGATGCACAAAATATCTTGGATAGAGAGAGTCACAAACATGGAAGTCCTAAGGAGGATGCAGAAGGGAATGGAAGTGATGATCGAAATCAAGAAGAGAAAGCTGGTGTACCTCGGTCATGTCTTGAGGGGTCCGAAATATGAAATCCTTCATCTTGTTATCCAGGGAAAGATTGTGGGCAAACGATCGGTTGGAAGAAGAAGAACCTCCTGGCTACGGAACCTGCGAGAGTGGTTTAATTTGTCATCCATCGACCTATTTAGAGCTGCAGTTTCCAAGGTCAGGATTGCCATGATGCTAGCACACCTTCGTAATGGACATGCTACATGAAGAAGAAGACTCATACTATGGAAGATAAGAAATCATGAATTCTTTATCATGCTATTCCTTGTCATGGTAGGAGTAGGAAGTTTTTTAATTTTGATGTGAAAAATATTAAAAAAATTTTTAATTTACTGAAGATGTGTATAAGATACACGAAAGCGCTATAAACATTGGTAAGTGTTTCGTGTTACTGTATTCTGGTGGTTAGAAATATATATTTCAATTTTAGAGTTCATTTTATATTTTATGAAAATACATGTACAGTATTCAGACGAACTAAAGTCCCCTAGCCGTGGGAGTGAGAGAATGCATAACGCTCTCACTCGCACAAGCCATACGCGCCATTCCAATAACATTGTTTAATTTTACTCATTGTTGTGAGCAAGCGTTTATGCACACAGTAAACTAACAGGCAAGATAACGACTGTAGTATGTTTTCAGATCTGGATTATAACGGTAAAGACCTTCGGGTGTTTACGTAGTTATGCCACATATCTCCCTCACTCGCTCGGCTGTGGAACATTAATTCATCTGATGTCTGTAGGTAAATTGTTATTTATTACAGAATGAGATATTAGGATATGGATGTGTCCTAACGTCTAACTTGAAAAGATTTTTAAGTTTTCTGTATTACGTTGTCTTATTTTGAAATGTACGAGAGTTGTTTTTTTCAACCTCCAACTGGTTATAAAAATTAAACTAATGAGAATAAAAAAATATTTTATAATTAAAAGTGTACATCCTTGGTTACTTTTCAACCCCAACCATGATTTAAATTGAGGCATTTATTGTACTGGTGTACAAGCTTTTCAATACCCTTTTTATAAAACTACCACCAGTAACTTGAAATGGGTCTTCACAGTTTCTTGGAGCTCGTCTGTTTGGAAGTTCTGCCCTCCTGGCTACTTCTTCAATTCTGGTAACAGGTTTAAGTCGCTCGGTGCTAAGTCAGGGCTTTACGCCGGATGATCAAAAACGTCCCATTGAAACTTGTCAAGAAGCCATTTTGTTTCTGCAGCACTGTGAGGAGGGACTATCATAAATGAGCACAACTACAGAAGTGAGCATTCATTCCTCTTCTTTTGGTTTGAATGACTCTCCGCAACTTTGATAAATGCAGAAGGTTACTGTGAAACTTTGCAACGGTTTCTGAGCTTCCGAACAGACAACGAGCTCCAAGACACTGAAGATTTATTTCAAGTCACTGGCTGACGTTTTATAAAGAGGGTATTGGAAACCTTGTACACTGGTATAATAAATGCCTCAATTTAAATCAAGTTTATGTTGAAAAGTAACCAAACATGTATGTAACTTTTGATAATCAATTTATTTTAATATTCTTATTAGTTTTATTTTTATAACCAATTAGATGTTGAACAAAACAATCCTTATAAAATATATATATAGTCACAAGATATTTACTTGGAATGTTGTTCCTCTAATTATTTTTATAACTAATTTATAAATTTTGAAGGGAATTGTGTTGATTCTATACAAGGAAGAAAATATTCTTCAATATAATTTCCTGTAAAATTGTTTATTTAAAATATTATTTTTGTTAATGTTTTATTTAATTATACATAAGTGATTTGTTGGTTTCATTGTAATATGAAATGTGTATATTTCTGTATATATTTTTGTTATTGTATTCATAAATTATGTTTACATTTAAGTATGTTTTGTTTCATTTATATTACCTGTTATGTTCCTCTTTGTAATCACTTCTTATGTGCCTTACTGCATCGAAGTATCCTGCTAAGTATCAAACTTTCTCGTATTCAAAGTTATTCTTTTCACCTCTTAGAACTCCTTACCTGTCTTATAATTAATTTTTAGAGAACCATTATTATTCCAACTTAAAAAAAATTGACAATTTTTTGTTTCCAATGCTTATTCCAATAATCCTGTGTCTATCACTTCTCTTCTACTCTAAAAAAAGGTTTACTAATTATTTGATTCAGGTGGGCTATTAACCTTGTGTGAAGGCAAGTCATATGAAAGGGCCGTTTCCTCAGGCATCATGACCTATTTAGGTTTCCACTTGTTTTTTTTACATAATCCTACTTTCTACTGACAAGTTTTGGTGGATCCACCATCGAAGTAATATAAAATTATTGAAAATAAACTTTTATTAAAATTTTTAGATGTATCTTCAGTCATTCGTATAAAACTGAAAATACAAAATTCTGAAAATTTAATAAGTTCTAAAATGTCTGGTTTCAATTTTATGTACTTTATTTATGTTATTTTCTATCTGATGGGGAAAACAGTCCAACACAAAACTCATTGTTCAGAAGTACAATCTGTCAATGTTTTGTAAGCGTAGTTCGCGCAGAAATGAGAAGTGAGTGGGGAGAATACTGCCGGCTGCAGAAGGGATGACATACGTTTGATGCATGCGTATATGCATGCGTGAATTGTCTTATTCTGCTTAAGCTGTCGCAGAACGGTTGACTATTTTGTCTTATTGTCTTTGGTCAGTGGACATTTGTGAAAAGCCCCCAAGGAAACGTCATCCCTTCCACCATGTTGGAGGTTGCTCTTTTAGGAAAAAGAGGCTCCCGTAGGCCTAGACCATATAAACCTACGGTACTTTATGCATTCCAGCGAGTCTGCTGTGAATTCCCCCCTCTCCTGCTGTACTACTCACACCATTATTTCCCCCTTCATCGTACCTCAACCAAATCCATCTACTGCGCATACGCTTACATAACTTTGAAGGCCTGTACAACCTTTTGCTCATGCTCATAATTTGTTTTATTGTTACATCCTAAAGAGGTTGGATAAACTTGTGTTTGGTTTTTAATCGATTTGCTACTGGAAACTGTTTTACAAGATTACCCATTGATACTTTAGGTGGATTTTTTGTAGGCTTGTAGATCTTATCTTGAATATGAAGAATACCAATTATGTATCCTCATGGTTTTAACGAACCTAAACTTATACCTTGTTATTTGTCATAAATAACATTTAAAAGTTATAAATTAATGTTACAACAACATTTTGCCAGCTGATCTAAAGGCCCAGTTCAATAAACTAGGATTCTTAATATATTTACAAAGTTATTATTATTTTCCCTAGTAGAGGGGAATATTATTTTCTTATTTTCTAATTTTCTAATTTTATTTTCTTTTTTCTTCTGTCCACCTGGTGTTCTATTTTTGCTCTTTATGGAAGCTTCATAGAGTTATATGTATATGGTTTGGTTAATTAAGTTTTCTCGGTTTACTCCAGTTTTCTCATGATATTATTAAATAAAAGAAAATGGAAACAATGTTTTATTGCACTTTAATTTACATGTGATACACTCACTATTTCTTTAATAACATATACACAAACATAATAATATTAATGGGATGGTCTTACACTGATATTAATACATTTATATATAATAGGTCATTACTACATTAAATGTACTGTATCTATCAATTTACTGGGTAAGGTAACCAACAATTAATTCATAATTAATAAAAATTAAACAGGTAAATATATATCTGCAGAATGACTACAGTACATTCTATTTTTCTTGTGCACTTAATAAAACTAGATTTATTGAAGTAAAATGAAAATATAATTTACATAAAATATCATGATTATTTTATTATAATTAATAATGGTAATAAAAATAACAGTTATTTTGTCAGTAATTTCTTAACCACCAATATGG
Organism: Catonia carolina; assembly: GCA_035578175.1. Lineage (NCBI taxonomy): Eukaryota > Metazoa > Arthropoda > Insecta > Hemiptera > Achilidae > Catonia > Catonia carolina. The sequence goes on along the minus strand of JAQMRL010000010.1, from coordinate 25,207,498 downwards.
TTCAGCCCTTTGAAGTACCTGAAACAAAAAACAAAGTATATGATTATCCAGTTGATAATATGGTACCTATATACAAGGACTGTTTTTTTAACATCTGATTGGCTATCAATAAAAGATAAAAGAATGAGAAAACATGTTTCATTACTAAAAGTGACACATGTATTACACTGCCCATAACAGACAGTTGGAGTGTCAAATTATTTACTCTCAATCTGTTCGTTGCAGGGCTAAAAATAAATAGTTCTGTTTCTTATCACATGGTCAGCCAATTAAATGACTGAATCATTAAAGAACAGAAGAGGTAGAGGTGTAAAAGACACTAATAAGAGTTATCTCCTTTGAAAGTAATGAATTTCATTTTACAGCCAGACCCTGTGGTGAGTGAAATGAAGGTGTCATTTGCAGAGTGGAAAATATGTGGTTTTCAGAGGGTCCGGCATGCTGATAAGCGTACTTTTCCAATCAGTGAGAAAGGCACTGGTAAACCACCTCACTCCTCATTTTACTTACTAAAACTGCTATAGGTTCAAACCAGCCTTTTGGTTGATGACCTAAACAACACATTTATTGCGACTTATCAACATAACTTGACGATGGAGCATTTGTTGTGCCTATGGACAAGCTTTCTAATATACTTTTCATAAAATTTGCCACCGATGAATTTAAATGAATCTTGACAACTTGAAGCTTCTTGTTGTGTTTCTTGTGAATTTCATGCAGCCGGGGACTACGATAATGTAGCTGTTTATTGTGAAACCTTACAAAGTTTGTGGACAGCCATTCAAAATAAAAGAAGGGGCATGCTGAGTTCTGGAATTGTTATTATTCATGATAATGCCCATTTTCAAAGTGCTGGTGCAACTCAATGACTCCTTAAGCAATTTCAATGATACATTTTCGATCACCTGCCATGCAGTCCTGACCTATCATCAAGACGTGACATCCATATTTTCGCTGGACTGAAGTGGCTAGGAGGGCAGAGCTTCCAAACTAATAAGGAGCGTCAAGACTTATTAAATTATTATTACTGGAAAGCTTGTCCACAGGTACAAAAATGCCTCAATTGCTAAGTTGATTTATGTTGAAAAGTAGCCATTAGTGTGCGTAACTTTTAGTAATAAAACATTTTTTTCTATACCCTCTTGTTTGTTATTTATGGCTTAATGGATGTTCAAAAAATGGCCCTCATAGTTACATTTTGTGTAACAGAAAATGAAATTGGTCGAAATGAAAAGAATCAAGCTATCATTAACTTAAAACACATTTTTTGTGGAAGTTTAAATTTTTACTTTAAACCTAAGCCTTTATTTTTATTTATTTTTTGTCATCAGTCTCTCGACTAAGTTTGATGCAGTTCTCCAAGCTGTTCTATCTTGTACAAGTCGTTTCATATCTACACACCTGTAACACCCTACATCTTTTGTAATTTGCTGTAAATATTCTAACCTTTGCCTCCCCCTACAATTTACTCCCTCAATATTACCCTCCATTATTGATAGGCCAATACCTGAATGTCTTAAGATATGCCACACTAGCCTATCCCTTCTTCTGGTAAGATGCTTCCATATACTTTTTTTTTCATCCACTCGCCTAAGAACCTCTAAATTACTTATTTTGTCCACCCATCTAATCTTTAACATTTTCCTATAATACCACATTTCAAAAGCTTTTGTTATACTTCTTTAAATTTTTCATAAATTTTATGTTAACGACTATATCTAGTACCCAATCTACTCGTTAAAAACATCCCTGATGCCAGTACCTACAAAATGTAATTCTTTGACGGTATATTTGATGCGATAAACTTATATGATGTTACTTTTGTATAAAAATAAAAGAACTACTGTATCTTTTTTAATAATAAAATGGCTATGGCAATACTTTTAATTCAGTGAAGTTCATACTTACAGGTAGATTACTGTTTGTATTTGTGTAAAACTGGGTACGTCGTTGTCTTAACGCATTTGGTCCAAGCCATGATGTGTATCCCACAAATTTCTTACCCAAATTGAACTGGAAATTAAAATAATCATATTATTACGTATATTATATTTTTAAATTATAAGTATCATTTTATTTATGTCTATTCCTTCAATTTTAGTTAACTTTTTTTATTACCTATTTGATGTTGATTGGAAAGATAACCTAAGCTGTATTTACTACAGAAATTGCTATTCGTGTTTTATAAAATAGATAACTTTTAACCCTGGCCCAAAAATTGTTAATGAAAAATTTATGTAATAAAGGTTTCTCCTCACATATCTTTATCAAACTCAGGTTAATTATTATAGCTAGTACATTTTAAACCAACATTTCTAAGTCACAGGCAGTTTGATTATAATAATACAATGGTACCTATTAGGTATGTTCAAAATATTCATGGTTGCAAATTTCAGTAAATTTCCTGGAGAATGCCTATCAAGCATCTTATATTATATCTTATAATATTTTTTTGGTTTATCTTGTTAATAACATCCGAATTGAAGAATTTAGGAGAAATTAACTTCACTGTTTTGATTGAAAAATTCTAACCAAAAGAAAATTTATACTATTATTTAACGAACATATTGATATCTAAATAAATAACTTTTCTGTTAATGAATTACTTACCGCACCACAGTTCTGTTCCAGTAGAAATTCATACAGAAAGCATGAAAGCAACAAATAAATCACATAAATTAATACATTGAGGAACAGAGTTTTTACATACTTAGATGAAATTTTATGTTGTAATAACAGTTCCAACTCTTTTGTATGGCAGAGAAACATGAGCTCTTAGAGAGGGAAGGAAACTGTAGAGATGCATTTCTACAAAGAATCAAGGGTTATACGAGGGAGGACAGGTTTCAAATTACAATATAAGGAAGGACAGATGAAAGGTTGGCAGAGAGGAGAATGTAGGGGGTAGATATGAAATTCAAGAGAAGTATGCTAGGAAAGAAAACAAGAGATAGAATGATAAATGATGTAGTTAAGGAACATTTGGGGATGGATAGCCTGACAAGTAAAGTTGGACAGAGAAAACTATGACGGTTTTGTCATGTAAGTAGGATGGAGGAGGGTTGACTGTCTAAAAAAACGCAGTACTTGGAAATGGAAAGAAGAAGACTAAGGATAAAGACCAAGCATAAAGTGAGTGGGTACAGTTATGGATTAAAATGGGGGAAAAGATATAATAGCAAAAAAGCAATGGAGAAGAAATGATTCAGCAATAGAGTGAGGTGGAGAGGAGTTGTGTTAAACCCAACCCAAAAAATTGGAACTGGAATAAATAGGATGATGATAATGATATAGTTTGAAATTTGAGTTTTCTAATGTTATCAATATTGCATTTTTATAGGAACTAAAAATATTTTTTTAATAAAAAAAAATTTGTGTCATGTAATTCTAATTTTCTGTGAATAAGTAGAATGCAGTTCGTTTTTGTTCATTTAGTAGGTTTATTTTCTTCTTGTCATGAATTAAGCCTTCCGATCTGTTTCGAATTCTTTGCCCATCTTTTTCGCGGTCTAACTACATCTCTTTGTCCAGCGGGTATGTAGCTTGATTCTCATTTTCATCTATCTTCACTTATGCGTTTGTTCCTCCCACCACTTCTCTCTGTGTTTGTCAATTACTTCTAATAGAGGAGAGACATTTAAATGGGCCTGAATTTTCTTATTTTTAATGTGATCCATTAAATTACACACTTGAACTCTTCTCATGAACTGCATTTCTGCCACCTGGATCTGATGTTCATCCTTCTTCCCAAATATCAAGGACTCACTACAGTACAGCAATACTGGTACAGCCAGTGTCTTGTAAAAATTCAACTGGGTATCTTTTCGAACTCTTTTACCAAGTGATTGTGCTATTGTCTCAAATATACACTGGAAACGATTCAGTTTATCGATCATGTCTGCGTTTTAAGCGTATGTTAAGTCACACCCCAGGTATTAAAAATTCTGTACCTGCTTTAACAGGCACCCATTAATAACTATTTTTGTTCATATGGGATTTTGCCCCCAGAATGACATCAATTTCGTCTTTGCAATGGATATATCAATACCATTTAGTAGGTATTTGTACATTTTCTGAAAATTCCCTTTTTAAAGATTTTATTCCAGATTTCTCAGAGCTGATGACTAATATTTTAAACAAAATTTTAGGATTTGTTCAATAAGTTAAATTCTAGTTACTTACAAATGAAAATTAAAATATACATATTACTTTTTGAGAATAAAAATTGTGACATTTTTTCCACCAGATCTTGGAAACGTGGAGAATGAAAAAAAATCCGGTTTCATTCTAATCAATAAATGCCCTAGTAAGGAACTAAAAATGATGGGTATTTAATAGGACAAAAATGAAAGTTTTATCTTTTATAGATCCTGAGATGTATGATAAAAAGTGAACTTTGAGTTATATAGGAAGTTTTGACTCCTCTTAGAAAATAGTAGAGAATAATTAGTTAAATTATATACAGTAGGTTCTCAATTTACCAAGACTTGGATTTAACATCACCCATTTGAGAAAAGAAAAATATCACCCCCACCCTTGTTTTGTTAAAGAACTAACAAAAGTCCCTAATAATTAATTCCACAACATGAATTAAATTCATGAAAGAGTAGATGATGAGTTATTGATAATATTTCCATCTTTATTATGATTCATGTCCTAATGAAGTACATAATATCATTGAACAAAATATAAATAGATAAATTCCTCCATCCCTTTTTTGAAGACTTGGATTTAACGACGCTTTGATTTAATGTTGGTGTCTGACCAGACTTGAGCATGGTAAATCGAGGACCTGCTGTATGTATTATTTTGTAATAACACAATTTTACATACCCTGCTATCCAACTGAAAGCATAAACAAGAGAAAAACAAATATAAAACATAAAATTTGATTTAAAGTACATAATAAGTTACAGTATTTAAATATGCCAAAAAAATATGAAAAAGTGTTAATAATTTCATTAATTAGTTATAAATGTTTCACACTTTCTAATGAAATGCTTATTGATGATAAAAATATACAACAATTTTATTTAAAAATGATCCGTCATACAGAAAAAATTATTTTTTTGTCATCAGTCTCTCGACTGGTTTGATGCAGTTCTCCAAGCTGTTCTATCTTGTGCAAGTCGTTTCATATCTACATATCTGTAACAGCCTACATCTTTTGTAATTTTCTTTATATATTCTAATCTTTGCCTCCCCCTACAATTTACTCCCTCAGTATTACCCTCCATTATTGATAGCCCAATACCTGGATGTCTTGAGATATGCCCTACTAGCCTATCTCTAAATATTGCCGTATCTAAAAGTCTCTTAAATACTTTTTATATTGTTCTATTAAAAGGCTTTCTTCAACTACTGCAGGCTGATGGAGTGTTAATTATTTGCACTTGATCTGCTTGTTCCACAGCTACAAAAAATATTTCTGTTTCTTATAACATGGTTACCAAATTAAATGACTGAAACGTTTAAAAACAGAAGAAGTAGTAATGTAAAAGATACTAGTCAGAGTTATCTCCTCTGAGAGTAATGAATTTAATTATACAGCCAGAACCTGTGGTGAATGAAGTGAAGGTGTCATTTGCAGGGTGGAAAGTAGGTGATTTTTCGAGGGCATGCTGATAAGCATACAGTACTGTTCCACTCAGTGAGGAAGGCAATTGTAAACCACCTCGCTCCTCGTTTTACTTAGTAAAGCCTATTCAAATCAGCCTTTCAGCTGATGACCTAACAACAATAATGTAATAGCATTTTTTTAATGGCCTAAGTTTGAAGATTAATTGAAATTATTATTGTTATAAGTTTAAAATTAGTCTTTCATTATATTTTACTGCCAGATCTACTATTACTGAATTATAGCCAGATCCCGAACGGACCTAGGGTAGGTGTTAAAATATTTTGTTGTAATAATTATCTTGATAATGGCTGCACATCTATTTTTGATTATCTAACATAATCAAAACTTATCTCTTTTTTATAAAAAATATTATAAATTTTTATAATTCTATATAACTTATATTCTATAAGGATAATGTGGTTTTTAAAAAAAATTGTCATGTGAAAATAATGTTTGTACACAAACTGTGTACTTTTGGAAGGTACCATAATTTTTTTAAAGCGTTGAGAAAAATGGATAAGCTGTTGAAAATTTTTCACTTTGACTCATGATTGGTTTAAGGTCAGGACATTGTCACTATAAGCTGTCATGAAAACTCGTTCATAAAAATTTTTATTTTACTTTAAAATTTTTAACTGATTGACAGGTACCTTTCTGTATTTAACAAATTTTACTCATTCATGAACTTGAGGTATACCCCACACCTTTTAAACACAACATGTGTTTATATTAAATTGTGAAATACACAATTCACAATATGAACTCATTTTCAGATTTTGTATGTGTATGAATAATCATTAAGATCTTCCATAATATAAAATGAAGCTGTTTTATTTCCTATATTGTTATTTATCTGTTCCTCCATCAAAAGTATTGATTTACACTAACTAAAATAGACTGACTAAAATTAATGTATAATAAAAAATTATTTAATTACTGAATGACATTATACTTACTTGGCACATCTATATTTTAAAGAAAGCATGAAAACAAATTTAAAACAAAATAATGTTAATATTTTATTGTATAGACTATTTTATATAGCTTATTTTAGTTATTAGTATAATAGAGTTAAGATTACGAGATTATTTTCTTAGATGTTTTTACTTTTAATTTTAAATATATTTGATCAGTGTTCCAAAAATGGTAAAAAGATTTAAAACCCCGGGTAAGAAATTTCAAGTCTACATTTTATACATGAGGATAAACATTTTATAGTAGGTATTAGGTAAATCTACCAACTATTTTTAGATTTTTTTTATATACTCTTTTAAGTTTAAAATTTAAACTAAAATGATTTACTGACATAATAGTAGTTATTAAAATAAATAAAAATAAATAAAACTGGTAATATTTGAAAAATGAAGCGGCTTACTTACCAACTGATAAATCCAAGTGAAATAACATGAAAGAAAAAAAATTAAATTACATTAATAAAATGCAAAATAATAAACATTTGAAATAAAATAAGAGTAATGTAGTTTTAAATACTTTACGTATATATTTATTTTTGTCGTGTATTAAACAAGATAAAATTTATTTAAAGGATTATTTAAAGCTTTGCGGGACTTGATTCCAATTATATAATAAGGTAGATTTTTCATGTATTGTAAAAATAATATATAAACTAAATCAAACTAATTATAACTGGTTATTTTACTAATTTAACAGTAAACTCCTGATCCGGTAAAAATTAGTTCCCGAGTGTTTGAGGTATTCCTGGGTAATCAATTCACACAACAGAATTTAAATGGATTCCTGTAATTTAAATTGTTTTACGGTCTGGGATTTCATATTTTACACGTGCGATTTAACCCCGTTATTAGTTAAATTAAATAAAACCAAAAACACCAGAAATATTTTTCAATTTGTGAGAATTTACGACGGCAATAAAAGAAATCGGTAGATATTTTTCATTCCCATTGCCAGTATGTTGTAATATTGGTGTGCTGGTTAGAAAACGGAATTGAGATGCAGTTGTCCCATAGACCGTGTGGCCTAACGGATAAGGCGTCGGACTTCGGATCCGAAGATTGCAGGTTCGAATCCTGTCACGGTCGCATATTTTTTTACATGTATTTTTTAAAATTCTTATCTGTGAATAGTTCTTGTTCAATTTTTATTTTAAAATATTTTTTAGTATTCAATGCAAGGAACATTATCTTAATTTATTGACAATAATTTAATAAAATTTATTTTTGTTATATACAACTTATCCAATTTTATTGCGTAAAAATGTATTCATTTACAAGTTCGTTAAATCAATAAGCCCGCAGTATCTGAAATTAGGCAGTCTAGGACAAGAAATATATTGATTATTTTATTTTTGTAAAGTGCCTTATCACATGCATAGAAGTCATTATTTTTAGGAAAAAATATTAACTTTTCTCGTATAAACTTTTGTTTTTTGTTGCAATAACATTTTAAAACATATTGATAATCTTTAAAAATACATTTTAAAAAGCTTCGATTCACGTTAAAAATCTGTCCAATAAATTAACACGAGTTTTCTAAAATACACGTTGGTTGTTGATAAGTGACATTGCGGGTTTTTTAAAGTTTGTTACGTCAGTACTTTGATCATGAGTGACTACATTGGGTTAATGAAAGGCAGATTGAAACCTGTAATAATTTTACGAACCCTGGCCGGGAATCGAAACTGGGACCTCCACTTTGTGCGCAGCACGCTAACTACTGGACTACGGAGCCGGCCATTTTAGGTTTGATTGGAAAGTCAGCGCAACTGTCATCTACGCCAGGCGTCCCGGGTTGTATTCCCGGTCAGGTCTGGTATTTTTACCTCTGTATAGAACCGCTTATCATTATCTAAGCACAACTCTTATCTAAGCATCATCATAAAATAATAATAGACTAATAATAATAATAATAATAATAAAAAGTCAAAATATGGAAAAATGACTACCAACTGAGGAGACCTTTAAATCACAAAGCCCATACTTAAAGTTTTCCTTTTTCTTATAAAATTTTCTGAACATATTTACTTTCTCTTGCCTATATGAGACAATATATAAATAATATAGGAAGTAAAGTATTGTTTTCATGTCGATTTTTCGAAATCGAGTTTTCACCGGATCTACACGTTTTCAGACCCCCTGAACCCAAAAATAACATGTTTTTAGCGATTGGTCTGTGTGTGTGTGTGTGTGTGTCTTGAAACTTGAAACTTAAGTTACGTACCACTACCGGACTCGACACGAACATTTTCATCAAAATCGGTCAACCGGAAGTAGTAGTTTATTCGTGTAATTTTTCATTTTTTTGCGATTTTCTCAAAAACTGGTCCTACGATTTTTTTAAAATCACCTAATTTACTAAATTTTTTATGCTCTACAAGATAGGGTAGGCGCCATGTTTACTGAAATTCTTGGTGAGGCTGTTTTCAGGTAAAAAAATTGTTTTATTAAGTTTGCGGCTTTGATGTGGATTTTAGTGCAAAATATATATAATAAAAGTTGTAAAGAATTTAAAATCCTGCAACTTTTATTTCAAACATTTTTTTGTATAACGCTTAGTTTAGCGGTGATTAGCGATTTTCTGTTTTTTTCTCACGAAAATGTGTGAAAAATTGATTTTTTTAAGATTTCGGCTTTAGTATGGATTTTACGACAAAAGTGTATATAATCAAATTTATAGGAAATTAAAAGATCTACAACTTTTATTTAAAACATTTTTCTCTACAGAGCCTAGTTTAGCGTGAAAGAGTAATTTTCCGAATTTTTAAGCCAAACTGAGGTCGATTTTCATTTTGCGTCTTTCACTCATGATTAAAATCAGGTTATGTTTATTGAGGTTAGTTTTTTGTTTATTTCTAATGTTTTATTATTAATGTTAGGTTTATTGTTAATTATTTGCATTGGCAAGAGAAAGTTGTGTAAGTGTTTCACACCAGATTTTTACTTTCTCTTGCCTATATGAATATATGTATAGGAAGGAAAGTATTGTTTTCATGTCGATTTTTCGAAATCGAGTTTTCACCGGATCTATACGTTTTCAGACCCCCTGAACCCAAAAAACATGTTTTTAGCGATTGGTCTGTGTGTGTGTGTGTGTGTGTGTGTGTGTGCGCGCGCGCGCGTGTGTGTGTGTCTGTGTGTGAACAGAATATCTCAAGAACGAAACATCGTACGAACTTGAAACTTGAAACTTAAGTTACATGCCACTACCGGACCCAACACGAACATTTTCATCAAAATCGGTCAACCCGAAGTAGTAGTTTATTCGTGTAATTTTTCACTTTTTTGCGATTTTCTCAAAAACTGGTCCTACGATTTTTTTTAAAATCGCCTCATTTACTCAATTTTTTATTCTCTACAAGATAGGGTAGGCGCCATGTTTGCTGAAATTCTGGGTGAGGCTGTTTTTACGTAAAAACAAAGTTTTTTTAAGATTACGGCTTTAATATGCAATTTAGCGAAAAAATTTATATAATAAAAGTTGTAGAGAATTTTAAAACCTACAACTTTTATTTCAAACATTTTTTGGTATAATGCTTAGTTTAGCAGTAATTAGCAATTTTCTGTTTTTTTCTCACGAAAACGTGAGAAAAATCGATTTTTTTAAGATTTCGGTCTTAGTATGCATTTTATAATAAAAGTGTATATAATCAAATTTATAGAAAATTAAAAGATCTGCAACTTTTATTTAAAACATTTTTCTCTACAGAGCCTAGTTTAGCGTGAAAGAGTGATTTTCTGTATTTTGAAGCCAAACTGAGGTTGATTTTCATTTTGCGTCTTTCACTCATGATTAAAATTAGGTTATGTTTATTAAGGTTAGTTTTTTGTTTATGTCTAATGTTTTATTACTAATATTAGGTTTATTGTTAATTATTTATATTGGCAAGAGAAAGTTGTGTGAGTGTTTCACACCAGATTTTTTATTTTTAGTGGCATCCACAGAGGTTATTGTGAAAAGACGGGCTTAAATTAAATTAAATTAATTAATGAGTTAAATTTCCAGATCATAGATCGGAAAACCGACCTCGTGACCTTAAGCTTTGCAGTCTAGCACAGTAACCACTGCACCACGAAGGCGAACTGTTTTATGAATTTTCTTTACAAAATATTTATGAATCTAATGTGGGCGTTCTCACAACTGCGTGGAATTTGTTTCATCATGACTGCAATTTCTTAATACCACCTTAATACTGTGTGGGCGTGATAATGGCAGGCTGTCATCTGGCTGTTTTACTAAGTTGCTTTCTTAATAGATATCACATAACTTCTCAAAGCTATCTGCTGCAGTTGATTGATTAAGGAGAGACTGTACCTTGTATCCCGCCAATGTTAAATTTGCTATTTTTAAGTACATTTTTTCATAGAATTGGTAAAAGATAGGGAAATGAAATTTTACACACTTATATAGGGTGATTCAAAAAGAGCGCCGGTTTTTAAATGGCTGGTAAATTTTTGTTTATCGGTTGGCAACATTGTTTGACCTCATTTCTATTTCGGAGAACATTCCGATTGACGATTCAGTTGTAGTTTCTCTTGTTCGCAGTGTAGTACTCTCGCAGTGTGTGTCTAACCATGGAGAAGTTTACTATTGCACAACGAGTGTTAATCGTCAAAACATTTTACCAGAGTGGAGAGAGTTATGCGGCTACTGTCAGGCGACTTCGCGGTACTCTAGGACGTAATGAAGCACCGAATGAATCAACAGTTCGTAGGCTCATGAAAAAGTTTTTTGAGACGGGTTCAACAGTCGGCCTTAAAAGTTCTGGACGTCGTCGTTCTGGCCAAACTGAGCAGAACGTTGCGTTGGTTCGTGACAGTGTGGCTGTTAGCCCAGCAAAATCAATACGTCGCCGTTCTCAACAATTGGGTTTAAGATGTTCTTCTGTACGGAGAATTCTTCGGTACGATCTCCAATATCACCCGTATAAAATTCAGTTGATGCAACATTTGAAAGTGGCAGACCACCAGAAGAGACGACAGTTTGTTGACTGGGTATTGAGAAAACGGCAGGATGATGACACCTTCGCAAACAAAATCATTTTCAGTGATGAGGCGCACTTCCACTTAAACGGTTTTGTTAATAAACAGAACTGCCGTATGTGGGGTTTAGAAAACCCCACGTACGGAAACTTGTCCCACATAGTCGAAACTTGTCGAGCAGTAATATCCAATTTCAGGGACAGAGTTGATGCGTGCCAGCGCAGTAGAGGAGGACACATGCATGACATCATTTTTCATACATAAAATCGGAAGGTAAGATGAACTTGTTGATGTATTTATTTTCAGTTTTTCAATAAAATAAATCTCTTAATTTGATATATCAAAACCGGCGCTCTTTTTGAATCACCCTATAGTTGTCGGGTTTCTCTAGCTACTGACATTTTTTAAAATTTAATATGTTCGACCATAAAATTAAAAACAAAATAACGAATAACACACAATTTTTACAAATTATTTTCTATGTTTTTTCCATATTACTAATTTTTTGAGCATCTGAGGAAGTCATAAAAATGTCGGTATATGTGCACGTACAAGACAAATAACTGGTAAGAATTTCAGCCTGGTACGTTTAATGTGAAAATGAAAATAAATTGGTCAGAGGGCTGTCCTGTTTAATATAAAATAAACTTTTGTCTTTTTAAAGACTTTTTGTTAAAAAAAAAATTAAAAATTTAGACTTAAAAGTGTTTCTGAAATAAATTGGAGTAAAATGTTAACTTACATTTACAATGTTTAACGTTGTACGTTGTTTTCTGTAAAATGAGTCATTCGACCAGAAGAAAATTGTGCTGTTATTAATTAATTTATTTATAATTTAGTATTCATTTATTTGTTTCACTAGTTTACATTATGACTTAAAATAGCTTTCTGCAATAATAAAAATGGAAATTCTTAACTTCAAGAAAGAAAAATATTGATTTTTAGGTCTATTCACGTTCTTCATTGTTGCCATAAACAGTTGTTGTTGTTGTTTAGGTCATCAACCGAAAGGCTGGTTTGAACCTGTAGAGGTTTTACTAAGTAAAACAAGGAGTGAGGTGGTTTACCATTGCCTTCCTCACTGAGTGGAAAATTATGCTTATCAGCATGCCGGGCCCTCTGAAAAGCACATATTTTCCACTCTGCAAATGACACCTTCATTTCATTCACCACAGGGTCTGGCTGTATAATGAAATTCATTACTTCCAGAGGAGATAACTCTGATTAGTGTCTTTTACACCTCTACCTCTTCTGTTCTTAAATGATTCAGTCATTTAATTGGCTGACCATGTGATAAGAAACAGAACTATTTATTTTAGCCCTGCAACGAACAAATTGAGTGTAAATAATTTGACACACCACCTGTCTGTTATGGGCAGAAAAAAAAACAGTTGTTTACACGTTAAAAAGATTTTTGCAGAGAATCTTGATATGGCCTTGACTTATGGGCTTTCTGAAATGACTGATTCAATTGTATTTTAGTTTATTTAAGAGAAAATCAACTGCTAAAGTGTTTATCGATTACTAAAGGTAACGAACGGTACGGAACCAGTGGGTTTTGACACGTTATAAATTTCAGACCGTAGCCGGGAATTACGCCTGGGGCCTTCCGTTTTGCAGTGTGTAGCGCTCTGACCACTAGGCCATGGAGGTGGCATTATTATAAAATAAATCGTAGCCTACTGAATTCAGAGTAGTCGCTGACTTATATGCAACATTTACAACTGAAAAAAATTCAAAAAAGTAGAACAAAATGCAAGACCATCAAATAATATTTACCTTCTGGTTGGTGAAACATTACGATATGTTAACACAGTAAATTTTAGTTTTCGAATAAAACTAAAAATGTAAACATGACCGGATTGATATAATTTATATGTTCATTATTCAGATTTAATAATAAACAGACAAACGATCATAAATTATACAGTGTACATTGTTTTGAGGAAAAACAACTCCCTGCTTTTGCATAATTAACTGACACGGGTAGTGTGTAGGCTATACAGGTATACAACGCATGAAAAAAACAAGCTTACTAATTTACTGGCGGTTGCCTCAGTAGCGTAGTGGTTAGCGCGTTAGCCAACCACGCGGAGGTCCCGGGTTCGATTCCCGGCCAGAGTCTTAAAATTTTCACGTCAAATCCCACAATTACACAAATACATAATCCATTGTAGTCGCTAATAACCAACCAGTTGATGCTACTTCAAATAAATAATTTATTTTATCCCTAACCCACCGGGTTGGTCTAGGGGTAACGTCGTCGCCGCTAGTCAGCTGTTTAACAGCTGATCTTCGGAGACGAAGGTTCCTGGTTCAAATCCTAGTAAAGGTAGTTACTTTTATAAGGATTTGAATACAAGACAGTGGTTGCCGGTGTACTTTGATGGTTGGGGTTCAATTAACCATAGGCCTACTCTCTCAGTAATGGTCGGCCTGAGTCTGTACAAGACTACACCTCATTTACACGTCATACACATCATCCTCATCTCATTGGGTCATGGGGGTTACTTATTGTTCTGAATTGAACAGATTGCAACGTACACATATTAGGAATGAAAAAAAAATTATCCCTAATGTGTGTTGATGTGTGCGTTGCAATCTGTTCAATTCAGACCAATAAGCAACCCCATGACCCAATGAGATAAGAATAATAAATGTATGACGTGTAAATGACGTATAGTCTTGTACAAACCCAGCAACTGTTAACCGAATTAAAATTTAAAAAATCTGGTGTGAAACACTCACACAACTTTCTCTTGCCAATGCAAATAATGATCGATATAACCTAACATTAGTAATAAAACATTAGAAATAAACAAAAAACTAACCTCAAAAACATAACCTTATTTTAATCATGAGTGAAAGACGCAAAATGAAAATCAACCTCAGTTTGGCTTAAAAATGCGGAAAATCACTCTTTCACGCTAAACTAGACTCTGTAGAGAAAAATGCTCTAAATAAAAGTTGTAGTACTTTTAATTTCCTGTTAATTTGATTATATATAGACTACACTTTTGTCGTAAAATGCATACTAAGGCCGAAATCTTAAAAAAATCGAATTTTCACACGTTTTCTTGAGAAAAAAACAGAAAATTGCTAATCACCGCTAAACTAAGCGTTATACAAAAAATGTTTGAAATAAAAGTTGTAGGATTTTAAATTCTCTACATTTTTTATTATATAAATTTTTGCGCTAAAATTTATATTAAAGCCGTAATCTTAGAAAAAACAACTTTTTTACGCGAAAACAGCCTCACCAAGAATTTCAGCAAACACGGAGTCTACCCTATCTTGTAGAGGATAAAACATTTAATTAACCAGGCGATTTAAAAAAAAAACGTAGGATAAGTTTTTGAGAAAATTGCAAAAAGTGAAAAATGACACGAATAAACTACTACTTCCGGTTGACCGATTTTGATGAAAATGTTCGTGTCGGGTCCGGTAGTAGGGTATGTAACTTAAGTTTCAAAAAAAAATCGTGCGATGTTCCGTTCTTGAGATATTCTGTTCACACACACACACACACACACGCGCGCGCGCACACACACACACACACGCACGCACACACACACAGAACAATCGCTAAAAACATGTTTTTTGGGTTTGGTGGTCTGAAAACGTGTAAATCCGGTGAAAACTCGATTTCGAAAAATCGACATGTAAACAATACTTTCCTTCCTATATATTCATATAGGCAAGAGAAAGTAAAAATGTACTTACAGAAGTTTAAAAATAATATAAAATAAGTATAAAATTATGTAACTACATTTTTTAAATAAAAAACACTGAAAGAAATAAATAAAAACCATGTACATTGTAGTTAATCCAGCATCTATTTTTCACAAAAAAAAAACAGCCTATTGCGGTTATAAATTGAATTAGAAGTTGCAAGATAGACTACACCTTGTAAGATAAGTTGCTTTTAACACAACTTGAATGTTTACGTAAGAAGTAAAAATAAAATTAACTTTATAAAACTACATAAACTTGAAAAGTAAACAAGTTGTCTTGATTTATTCTGGAAGACATAAGAGTAGAGAATAAAGTTTACTCGAGAATAGGATAGAAACGCTAAAAATTCTTTTGATTGTTCCATCAATAGAATAAAAAAAAGAGAACAAGATTTAGACGTGGAGGTGGCCCTTTAAAAACTTTTAAACTTTTTATTGTGTTGTACCGAAATTATTGGGATTTTAGATGCGCTTATTAAGTTTTAAGTTGTATAGGCTGGGCGATTCCCAAGTGTGTTTCCAATTTATCAGAAGACTACGTAGTGTTTTACTACGGAGTATGACATCTTGTTTAAAGGAAATCCCGTGACATTAAAAGTTAACTCATGTTAACTTGCTTTTATAACTTTCATTGTAAATTCTGTAAGTAATAATTTCCTGTAGTATATTTATTGAGAATTTTAAACTTTTAAGGATATTTAAAGTTTTAGGTGATTTGAAATATAATACATTCGGATACAAAATTGAAATTTCACCTGATATTTAAAACGTACTTGTTCATTTAATTTCATTAACTAATACCATGTAGGTGATAAAATATAAGCTAGAATTTCAATTTGACTTGACAATAACTTTTCACATATTAATATTGTAAGTAATGAAAATTTTAAATTATTCAAGTTACTTTTATCAATTTATTTTTGTTATATGATTTCTCATATTCCATCAAAAGAATAAATTATTATGAAATTTATTTTAGAATTAAATTATTACAATTCGTTTTACAATTCTATAAATGAAATTCGATAAGTAATTATTTTAATATTGAAATTTACTTCTTGAGTATTTATCTTATTTACAGGTGTCGCAAAAATAGTATTGGTTTTACTGCCTTTACATATTCGTAGTACCGGCAAGTTAAATCCATATTTCATGAATGTACATTTGCATTAAAGGATTAGTGGTCGCATCCGTGGCTCAGTGGTTTGCTAACCACTAACAGAGCGGAGGTCCCGGTTTTGATTCTTGAAAATTATTATACGTTCAACGTTTTTACTTTCTCTTGCCTATATGAATATATAGGAAGGAAAGTATTGTTTTCATGTCGATTTTTCGAAATCGAGTTTTCACCGGATCTATACGTTTTCAGACCCCCTGAACCCAAAAAACATGTTTTTAGCGATTGGTCTGTGAGTGTGTCTGTGTGTGTGTCTGTGTGTGTGTGTATACAAAATATCTCAAGAACGGAACGTCGTACGAACTTGAAACTTGAAACTTAAGTTTCATACCCTTACCGGACCCGACACGAACAATTTCATCAAAATCGGTCAACCGGAAGTAGTAGTTTATTCGTGTAATTTTTCACTTTTTTGTGATTTTCTCAAAAACTGGTCCTACGATTTTTTTAAAATCGCCTGGTTTACTAAATTTTTTATTCTCTACAAGATAGGCGTCATGTGTGGTGAAATTCTTGGCGAGGGTGTTTTCTCGTAAAAACGTTGTAGTTTTAAGATTACGGCTTTAATATGCATTTTAGCGCAAAACTTTATATAATAAAAATTGTAGAGAATTTAAAATCCTACAACTTTTATTTCAAACATTTGTTTGTATAACGCTTAGTTTAGCGGTAATTTGCGATTTTCTGTTTTTTTCTCACGAAAATGTGTGAAAAATTCATTTTTTTAAAGATTTCGGCCTTAGTATGCATTTTACGACAAAAGTGTATATAATTAAATTTATAGAAAATTAAAAGATCTACAATTTTTATTTAAAGCATTTTTCTCTACAGAGCCTAGTTTAGAGAGAAAGAGTGATTTTCCGTATTTTAAAGCCAAACTGAGGTTGATTTTCATTTTGCGTATTTCACTCATGATTAAAATAAGGTTATGTTTTTTGAAGTTAGTTTTTTGTTTATTTCTAATATTTTATTACTAATGTTAGGTTATATTGTTTAAATTACTTGCATTGGCAAGAGAAAGTTGTGTGAGTGTTTCACACCAGATTTTTTTGTAATTGAATGAACATTATATATTTTCAAAGAAAAAAATTGAAATTAAATATACAATTTAAAAAAAACAAACCAAAATAACAACTTAACTAAAAAGAAGTATTTAAATTTTAACGGTAAGTAGGAAAAAACATTAATCAGCTATTAATTTCAGTAAACAAACACAAAAATATTACTTGCTGGCTGCACTGGCGTAGTTTGTAACGGGCTCGCCTCTCATAATGCGGTCGTGGAACACCTCTTTCACCCTTTTATCTTTACATTAGTGATTGCGGTGTTGCCCATAACAGGCAGGTGGAGTGTTAAATTATTTACACTCGATCTGCTAGTTCCAGGGCTACAAAAAATAGTTCTGTTTCTTTTCACTTGGACATTCAAAAGACTGAAGCATTTAACAACAGAAGAGGTAGAGGTGTATATGACACTATGTCAGAGCTATCTCTTCTGATAGTAAATTTCATTATACAGCCAGAAAATATGGTGAATGAAGTGAACGTGTCATTTGTAGGGTGAAAAGTAGATGCTTATCGGTGGGCCAGGCACTCCGATAATCAAACTTTTTCACTCACTGAGGAAGGCAATGGTAACCACCTCACTCATCGTTTTACATAGTAAACCCTCTAGAGGTTCAAATCAACCTTTCGGCTGATGACCTACACAACAGGGGTTGCGGTAATATTATTTTACCTATTAATATTATATTATTAAGCACATTAATGTAAGATTTAAGGTGAGACTGTATGATGGTTTTGACTGAAAATTTTAATTTTCGGATTTTTATGTTTTTCAGTAGTTCAGACTATTGAGTTTATTTACCAGAAAAACATTAAATTACGTCAAAAAATTATGTTAATGAAAAAATTAAGTTTTTAGCAGGCACATCCAGAAAAATGATCATTTCACCAAGAACCATAAATTTGTACCAATCGTTGTAGAGCAAAGGGTATTTAGTTTTTTTTTAAATATCTGCGTTACTGTTTTTGATATTATCAGCTGTTTTTTCTGCTTTCTAACCAACTGTTGAAGGGAAATTCACTTGTGTACATTTTCTTTTTTATTTGTTCCTTTTTGTTTTTTGGCTGTTACCCTAAATTTAGATTTTAAATTTAGGTACATTTTTCTCGGAACCGATTAAACCTAGCTGGCTGAAATTTTTACCAGTTATTCATCTTGTACATGCACATATACCGACATTTCTATAACTTCCTCAGATGCTCCAAAAATTAGTAATATGCAAAAAACCTATAAAGAGATTTGTAAATATTTTATGTTATTCGGTAATTTGTTTTTAATTTTATGGGCTAACAGATTTAACTGATAAATTGCCAGTATCTAGAAAAACACAACAGCTAAAAGTGTGTAAAGTTTTATTTGCCTATTTTTTACCAATCCTATAAAAAATGTACCTAAAAATAGCAAATTTAACATTGGCGTGATACAAAGTACAGTCTCTCGTTAAGTAAAGTAAGTTTATGTAAAATTTTAGATTCATAACTCGCCTACTCCCTTAGATAGTGTTTAGTTTAACGCATTTATTTATTCATGATTATTACAATTTACAATTATTTTTTTATTATTAATTATTAATTTATAATTAGACGTCATTGAGAAAACTTCAGGGATAAAAAGTGTCTGTATATTTTTAGATAATAGATAGACTATATTATAAAAAACAATTCATGTATTTGATAGTTTCTTCTTCATTTATGAATTACTTGCAGTGCGGTTGTACACAAAGCTATAACTTTAGTATTATTTTATGTGAAAAATATTAAAACTTAGAATTTCAAAGCCGAAACCACTTCATATTGTAAAGGTTAAAGACAATAACAATGAAAGACTACAATGACAAAAGGTGAAAGCATGCATGTACAACTTCCATTAGACGATTGGATTCAACACTTCATTTGTTTTCTTTTACAAAATATATGCATAAAAATTAATATTTAAATTCTTGAGTCTTAAAAATATCCTGAAATTTATACTACTCGTCTAAGTTACTACTTAAAATAAAAATTTGTTTTCAGAACAACTAAAAATCCATTTCATGAAACGACGAGGCTCATCGCTGTTGGCAATTTTTAAAAAGGCAAAATTTTTTAAAAATTATTATTATTAATTATTATTATTTAAAAAAATTTTTAAAAGACTTACTGCAAAAAATATTAATGTTTTCTGTATCAACTCTTTATAAGAGAAATTTGGAAACAAATATAATGTTATTCGATTCCTCTTAACGGGAGACTGTACTTATTGTATCCCGCCAATGTTAAATTTACTATTTTAGGTACATTTTTCATAGAATTGGTAAAATATAGGGAAATGAAACTTTACACACTATAGGTGTCGGGTTTCTTCTCGAGCTATTGACATTGTTTGAATTTAATCTTTGAACCATATAATTTTTTTTAAAAATTACGGTAACATAAACTTTTTACAAATTGTTATCTACGTGTTTTGCGTATTAATAACTTTTAGAGCACCTGAGAAAGTCATAAAAATGTCGGTATATGTGGTGGCTATACAAGATAATTAACTGATAAAAATTTCAGCCTGGTAGGTTTATTGTTTTCTGAGAAAAATTTATCTTAATGTTAAAAATCTAAATTTACGGGAAAAGGTAAGAAACAAGAAGGCACAAATCAAAAACAATATGTACACAAACAAGTAAATTTCCCATCAACAGTTGTTTAGAAAGCTGAACCAACAGCTGAAGATATTAAAAACCGTGATGCAGATTTTTTAAAAACTAAAATTCTCTTTGCACTAAAACGAGCAGTATAAATTATGAAAAATAATCGTTCTTTGTAACATGATAATTTTTCTATGTAAACCTGATAAAAACTTCATTTTCTCATAAAAAAAATATATTTTTTGACATAATTTATTGTTTTTCTGGTCGATCTCGACATAAACTATTGAAAAACCTAAAAAACCAAAAATCGAAATTTTGAATTAAAACCATCGTGCAATCTCCCCTTAAAAAGAAGATACAGAAACTGTAGATACAGATACAGGTTTGAAGTTCCAGTTTCGACAGGAAGTGGCCCAAAACCAGAGGTTATGAAATAGAAGTCGGAATTTGGAAGCAAAAATAGTGTCATCCGATTCCTCTTAAAGAGTAGATACAGAAATTACTAATGGTTTTTTCCATAAGTCAAAAGTAAGCCATTTTAAAAAATACCATGTCATGAGGCGCGTCGTCTCATGACAGGCATTTTTAAAGTATGAAATTCTTTGGTTTTTTTGTGACACTGATCTCTACAGCGGTATAAACAGGGGTCACCATCTCTACAGCGGTCTGTTCAGGTACTATTAGCCTATACCTAATAGTTGGTCTCCTGGGTTTGTAATTCAATCCGGAGAATATTACAGATTGAAAAAATACGGGTGAAACATTCACACGACTTTCTCTTGCTAATGTAATTAATGAAGAATGTAACCTATGTTTAATCATTAGTAAACTGTGTAAAATGAAAAATGGCCGCCTCCGTAGCATATTGGTTAGTGTGCTGGCCTACTAAGCGGAGGTCCAGGGTTCGATTCCCGGCTAGGACCTGGAAATTATTACGTGCCAAAACCCATCGTTACAGTTTCTTAATCCACCGTAGTCATTAATAACCAAGCTGTTGATGCGAAGTAATACCACTACCGGACCCGATACGAACATTTTTATCAAAATCGGTCAACCGGAAGTAGTAGTATATTCGTGCGATTTTTAACTTCTTTGAGATTTTCTCAAAAACAGCCCCTATAATTATTTTAAAAATCGCCTCATTTACTACATTTTATGTTCTACGACATAGGGTAAGCGCGATGTCTGTTAAAATTCTTGGGAGGCCTTTACTACGGTAGGAAAATATGTTATTTTTTTAAGATAGCGGCCAAAATATGCATTTTAGCGCAAAAATGTATACGAGGTGAGGCTATTAAATAACGAGACTGTGGTAAAAAAATTAATTTTAATTTTATACATATTAATCACTAATTGTCACCTTCAATTATACACTCCTTCTCTATCCATACAACGCTCCATGTGAATTTTCCATTGTTGGCAACAGTGCTGGAAGTCATCTTCTGTCAGCTCCTTCAAGACACGTGCCACACAAAAGTGTTTGAAATGAAGCTCGCAAAAATGCATGTACTGACACTTTGTATGCGATTGAAAATGACCCAAATTTTTTGGAAACGATAATAACATGTGATGAAACGTGGTTTTTTTACTTATGATCCGGAAAAGAAGAGCCAATCCATGCACTGAAGCCCTCGGTGAAGCCGAACTTCACCGAGTGCCAAAAAGCTCGAATGAGCAAGTCAAAATTTAAAGCAATGATGATTGTTTTTTTATGATATCTTCTTTTAATCGTTACTGTCACTATTTACATTTATTCTACCTACTAGTATTTGACAATGTGGAATCACTCTCACTTTGCCATACGATATCGTTCTGTGCCGTTCCTTAGCATTATAGCTACAGCATTTTTTAAACTCATCCTCATTAAATGTTCAGGAATTTCACCATGGTTTATTTGTCTTCCTCCCTCTCTTTTCTGTCTTCCTCCTTCACCACGGTTAATTTGCCTTCCTCTCTCTCCTTTCTGTCTTTCTCCTTCACCGTAGTTTACTTATCTTCCTTCCTTCTCCTTTTTATCTTCCTCCTTCACCACGGTTTATTTGGCTTCCTCCCTCTCCTTTTTGTATTCCTCTTTCACGACAACAGAAGCATGCTTCACGCGGTCTTGGGTTCGAATCCCACTCGGGCATGGCATTTTTTCATACGTTACAAAAAATTCATTTCATCCTTCACCGTCTGCATTAGCAGCAATTTGCAAAACAGTCGGACGTTAAACCAAAAAAAAAAGAAAAAAAAAAAAGAAGCATGCTTACGCTATCTATCGGATGTCATTGGAACTAACCTTACAATAGGTGTGTAAGCTTACGCTATCTATAGAATTTCTTTGGAATTAACTTTTAAATAGTGTGGGCGCTTACGCTATCTATCGGATGTCATTGAAACTAACTTTGCAATAGGCGTGGATGCTTAGCTATCTATCGGATTTCTTTAGAACTAACTTTACATTAAGCGTAGCATACGTTAAGCTAGTACCAATGAAATCCGATAGATAGCGTACGCATCCACACTTATTGTAAAGTTAGTTAAAATAAAATCCGGTGGATAGCGTTAGTATCCACGTCTGTTGTAAACTTTGTTGCAATAAAATAACGATAGATAACGTAAGCGTCCACATTATTTAAAAGTTAGTTCCAATGACATCCGATAGATAGCGTAAGCATTCACACCTATTGTAACGTTACTCTCAATGAAATCTGGATACATATCGTAAGCATGGTTTTGTTGTGGTGAAGGAGGAAGTCAGAATGGAGAAGGGAAGACAAATAAACCGCGGTGAAGGAGGAAGACGGAAATTAGAGGGGGGAATACAATTAAACCGCTGTGAAGGAGGAAGACAGAAAGGAGAAGGGAAGACAAATAAACCGCAGTGAAGGAAGAAGACAGAAAGGAGAAGGGGAAATACAAATAAACCGCGGTGAAGGAGAAAGACAGAAAGGAGAGGGAGAAGGCAAATAAACCGCGGTGAAGGAGGAAGACAGAAAGGAGATGGGGGAAGACAAATATTCCATGGTGAAGGAGGAAGACAAAAAGAAGAAGGAGGAAGGCAAATAAACTGCGGTGAAGGAGAAAGACAGAAAGGAGAAGGAGAAGGCAAATAAACGGCGTTGAAGGAGGAAGGCAGAAAGGAGATGGAGGAAGATAAATAAATCGCGGTGAAGGAAGAAGATGGAAAGGAGAAGGGGGAAGACAAGTAAACCGCGGTGAAGGAGAAATACAGAAAGGAGAAGGGGAAGACAAATTAACCGCGGTGAAGGAGTAAGACAGAAAGGACATGGAGGAAGACAAATAAAAAATGGTGAAGGAGGAAGACAGAAAGGGGAAGGAGAAAGATAAATAAAACATGGTGAAGGAGGAAGACTGAAAGGAGAGGTAGGAAGGCAAATAAGTTATAGGAAATAATAAAACTCTTATTTTAAGTACGTATATTCTTCTACAGAGCGTTGTTGCATATAAAATACAGTTAAAATAAACAGAAGTTACTTGACTTAAGGTTAACCGTAAATAAATAATATTCCATACATATCGTAACATTAAAGCAGTGATATTGAAGAAATATTTAAGGGAATGAATCGTTGGGTCGTATCTGTTACATTTTTATCCCGCATTCTGTTAGCGCGCCTACAAAACTGCAAATGCAACATGCAACACAACACACCATTGCGGGTTGCAGGATGTACAGGGGTTATTTCTATATTTCACGTGCATTGATGATACATACAGTACTTTGTAACTGACGAAGTTCCACTTAATCAGAAGGAGGAAAGTAAGAAATGAAATACAAAATTCAGGTAAGAAACACTCACACAACTTTCTCTTATCAATGTAAATAATGACCAATATGACTTAAGTAAACATGTAAAATGAAAAACATCCTAATTTAAACCTGGTTTTTTTTTATGAGTGTGGCTGTACTGTTTCAGTAGGGTCCATGTGATATGTTTATTCTCGGCTAATTTCTATGAGGTTTCCTTCAGACTTTCCCCCTTTTCTTGTTTTTAATGATCCTGAATTTGGTTTTTCTTTGTTATTGTATTGGCTGCCTACTACAGGTCTCCAATTTCGGATTAATAACGGCATATTAAAGCTTCTGCTTTTCTGCCGTTCCAATCTCCCACTTAAGGTATTCCCTTGGTGTGGATAGGACTGGTTATGAGAGGAGTTGGGAGGCCAACACAAAAAATAACCTAATTTTAATCATGAGTGAATGATGCAAAATGAAAATAAACCTCTGTTTGGGTTAAAAATACGGAAAATCATTAATTGACGTCGAACTCGGGACTCGATAGAAAAAACAGTTTGAAATAAAATTTGTATGTTTTTTAAAAATTTCCTATAACTTTTATCAAATAGGCGTACACTTTTGTCGTAAATTGCATACTAGATCACAATTTTAAAAAATTCCGTTTTTTCGCAGACTTTGATAAAAAAAAATACAGAAAATCACTAACTGCCGCTAAACTAAGCGTTGTAGAACAATAATTGTTTCAATTCAAAGTTGTAGGTTTCATAACATTAGTGAATGTTTTAATTTTATTTTTTGATAGTTTAACACTATAGTAGTCTTCCTCTTAACCGACTTTTTTCAACCGCACACCCGAATTCCCTAAATTCAAACAAATTTTCCTTCAAATTTTTTCCGGATTAATCGATTCTTTCCAGGATGATATTATTAGACTTGACTTCTGCCGCGGCAACGAGGGATCATCGCAAAAACAGACAAGTCACCACATGTCTTCTGCGACTAATGAATCATCAGTTTCATAGCAATATGGGTCATTAATGCATTGTTTTGTCTGCAGTACGCTTCGTGGTTTGTTGTCGTTATCTCTCTGCTGCATCATAGTCATATTGAACAGTTGTAGTAAACTCTTCCAAAAATGAGTAGAACTAGTAAGCGGAAACGAGTTATGGTAACAATGAAAAGCAAGTTAAATACTATTGAGCCACTTGAGAAAGGAAAATCGGTAAAATTAATCAGTAGTGAATTCGGTGTCGGAGTGACAACGGTTAAGGACTGGCGCCGAAACAAGAAAGCTATCCAAGGATACTACACTCAAATCGAGACTGATAAAGTGATTTCGACTAGTTGTACTTTAAAAAAATCGATAAATGAACCGGTAGACGATGCGTTATGGCTATTGTTCATTCAAGAGCGTCGCTAAAGTACGCCTATAAGCAGCCCAATTTTTCAAGAAAAGGCTGTGATTTTAAATGCCAAGTTTGAAAATGGAGGAGAGTTTTCTGTAAGTGAGGGCTGGTTGACGCGCTGGAAGAAACGACACGGCATTCATTCATTAACTGTGTGCGGTGAAAAACTATCAGCCTTTATGAGGTTGTTTTTACGATTTTCGGTTTAACCGACTTTTAGGTTACCGACCTATGCCCGGCCTCGTCATGGTTGGTTGAGAGGGAAACTACTGCATTAATAATAATTTTTACATGCTGGTTTACATCAATAAGTGCCGAATGCACTTTACAACTGCTGCTGTTAATTCCATCTCTATTATCTCGCAGAAGAAAAACAATGCAGCTAACGATTAAATACATCGTTAAATTCAATACTACATAGTAAAATATTTGCTATATATTTTTTCTTAGGTTGGTAGAATTTGTCGTATTCTAGGATACGCGTTTCATGGGTTTCATTGGTTATCGACAACTACATTTTAGTAATTAACTAAACGGGTAGACGGAAATATCTCTCTTGAGATTTGGCGAGAGAAATATCGGTGCGTCGATATTGTCTGTTGTGTTGTCATCTTTTAGTATTAACTGTTTTACTATTCTCGAATCTACGCCATTATAGTTGTGTTCATTATGATAGACATTTTTTAATAACTTTACTAGTATATCATTTTATTATCAAGTCGAAAAATTTTAAAAAGTGCACACACATATCTTTCTCTTACGTAAATAAACCTGTTCAATGTATTTTTACTTTCTCTTGCTCTGTATGAATATATAGGAACACCTTCTCTTCCCTTCTATGGAGGACTTTATTTACAATACCTCGAAACGGCTACACGACGCTGGGAAAACTGACGGACCCCAGATCATTCAGGACTTGTACCGACGCCCACACCCACCTGAAGTCTCTATGCCATTACCATTCCACGACTTTATCTAAATTTCAGTATGACCCACTTAACAAAATTTAGAGTTGCCACATTTTTATTCTGCCCTGTATTCCTCTTATTTGCCCATGCCCCTTCTACTTGTATGACTCACTCTCCCCAGTTGGTAGTTGTCCCCATGTTCCTATGCATAATCACTCCACTACGGTGAAAAGAGCCGCCATTTTAAATTAATAAACACTCAGAAGATAAAAAGGCCGGTGATTATGCCAAACTCTGCCCTTTCCGTCTCCCCTGAAATCATAAACTAACCCCTACCTTAAATTATACCTTTAGTCCACGTTCAGTAAAATGCATGCCTTCCCCTCACCAAGATAATAGGACTCCCACAAAACTGAAAAAAGGCCACTGAAAAATAAAATAAAATAAAAGAGCCGCTCTTAAACCCACTTGTCCCTTAATTTAAATTTTCCACAGATAACTTCTAAAAATAAATTACCTCCTTTCAAGTCCCAGTTCCAATGTCCCACGAACCAGAATCCTATTTCCTATTTAAACTATAAAATTCCCCCTAAATTTCTTGAGGTTGCAATTATTCTGTTATATTGTTCCCCGAGCGACCAGGTGTTCCTTAACACGATGTCGCCATCATAGGGCTTCTTAGCCCTCTCAACCAGGATTCAGGATTCAGGATTCAGGGAAGTAGGTATTGTTTTCATGGCAATTTTGCACCGAATATACACGTTTTCAGAAACTAAACTAAAAAAAAAACATATTTTTAGCGATTGTTCTGTTTGTCTGTGCGTGCGTGTGTGTATATATGTACAAACTTTCTCAAGAACGGAATATAGTACGAAGCTGAAAGTCTAATTTAAGTCAGATACTACTACAGAACCCGACACGAAAATTTTCATCAAAATCGATCAATTTTGGAAGTACGTAGTAGTTTATTCGTGCAATTTTTCAATCTTTTGGAGTTGTCTAAAAATCGGCTCCTACGATTTTTATAAAGATCGCCTTAATACTCTTTAAGAGAAATTGAATGACAGTATACAGAGTGGCCCATATGTTGGTCCCCAATATTTACGGATATTGGAAGAAATTTTAATGGAATAAGAAACCTATAGACAAAAAACAAAACAAAATTATTATATAAACTGTACATACTGGATCAGGGAAATTAAGGAGGACATGAACGGACTCCAGATCTCACTTGAGGACCTCAAAACAAAATCCGGAAATTACCACAGGCTGAAGACCACAAGACTTGAACAGCAGAAACCGACGAAACGACAGAAAGTTGTGTATTCTGACAAGGAACGGCAGAGAAGATCGGATGGATTGAAGGAATACTGGAGAAAGTTCAAGGAGGGAAACACCAGGTAAGGACTCCAAAAACTGAAAAATTGAACCGCAAAAATTGAAATGAGTTTTTTTTTAGTTTGATGAACTTATGTAGTCCTATGAGGTTTTAAAAAAAGGAAAAAGAAACCGTACATACATTACTTTCAAAATATTATAGCAGGTGTTCAAAATGTCCACATGAATCTCTATACACTTTATACAGCGGCTTAAACTGATTCACAAATTTTTAACAGTAACATTTCATCGTCATTTACATAGTCAAATACAATTTCAATTGAACTTTTCAGTTCGTGCAGGTTTTGTGGCTTGGAAGAATACACTAGTTCCTTTACAATGTCCCACAGTGAAAAATCCTATGGCGTTAAGACTTGCGAGCGCACAGGCCATTCGGTTGTACCACGACGACCAATCCATTCATCAACTTTGGAATTTAAAAACTCACGAACTTCGATACCGAAATGTGGTGGGACGCCATCTTGTTGCCAGATGAGCGATTGGATATTGTAAACAAGATTGTTTTCAAGTTCCGGAAATATTTTTAAGTATATTACTTGAAATACATTACACTATTACCAACTTATCAAAATGAAATGTCCCATCTCATGGGGAAACCGACATTGGGCCACCCGGTATTTGTTTCCAAATTCTGAATTGGATTTCGTGACTTCCGGTTTTGGGCCACTTCCGGTCAAAACCGGAACTTCAATCAAATTTTACGCCAACTAACTTTTTGTGTATTAGATTACGAATCCGAAAATCGTTTTTTGCAATCTCTTGTAGTTTCTGATATCTGGGTGTGAAGGACGGACGGACAAAACAAAATACAGGTTATCATAAAAGAATGATGCGGTTTAGAACATGGTTTAAAGAAAAACCGAATTACTTACAGTTAATGTTGTTTATTCATCTAATTTGCCGTCTCAAACAGTTTTTTTACATAATTAATAAATTTCAATATGTGCGCCCTTAGTTGCTCGACAAATGTCCAAACGATACTCAACTTCTCTCTAAACATTCGTTAACATTTCTTCGGTTATGGTTGTCATTGCTTCATTAATCCTGTTTTTTAAGTGGTTCAGGTCCATATGAAAGACACATAAAGACACATGAAAGACACAATTCACGAATATGGGGTTCTAAAAACCCACACACAATTGTTAAGAAACAACGTGATTCGCCTAAAGTTAATGTTTGGTGTGGTGTGATGAAAAATCGCGTATAGAGCCTTTCTTCTTTGCTGAAAAAACAATCAATGGAATTGTGTATCTTGATATGTTAACCAATTATTGTTTTCCTCAGCTAGATGAACTCGAAAACATTCATTAACTTCATTTCCAACAAAATGACGCTGCCCCACACTTCAGTGCATTGGTCACGGACGCTTTGAACGAAAAATTTGGAGATCGATGGATAGGCCGGCAAGGACCTATGCTGTGGCCTCCAAGAAGTCCAGACCTTACACCTTGTGATTTTTTCTTGGGGGGGGGGGGGGGTACATCAAGAGCGTTGTTTACTCACAAAAAATTCGCGACCTGAACCACTTAAAAAAACAGGATTAATGAAGCAATGACAACCATAACCGAAGAAATGTTAACGAATGTTTGGAGAGAAGTTGAGTATCGTTTGGACATTTGTCGAGCGACTAAGGGCGCACATATTGAAATTTATTAATTATGTTAAAAAAACTGTTTGAGACGACAAACTAGACGAATGAACAACATTAACTAAGTAATTCGGTTTTTCTTTAAAGCATGTTCAAAACCCCACATTCTTTTATGATAACCCTGTATTATAGCTAACTATTTTAAAAATTTCCACCAATGAAAAATAAGTACATAGGTGACTAATGAAACAGTGCTGCAGCAGACTACAACCGTCAATCAATACCGTCAATATTTTCTTAAAAGATAGATAGATCTTCAACTAGTCTACATCAAATCTTACAGAATAGATTATGTACTTTCCAGCGAAGTACCTGCTTAATATATTTAATATTATTAATGAATTATTTCTTGTAATTTTTAGTATAAATAGAATAAAAATCTACTTACTACATAAATTATTGAAGAATAATAGAAACAAAAATCTGGTGTCAAACACTCACACAACTTTCTCTTGCCAGTGCAAATAATTAACAATAAACCTAACAATTAGTAATAAAACATTATAAATAAACAAAAAACTAACCTCAATAAACATAACCTAATTTGAATCATGAGTGAAAGACGCAAAATGAAAATCAACCTCAGTTTGGCTAAAAATACGGAAAATCACTCTTTCACGCCAACTAGGAACTATAGAGAAAGATTTTTTAAATAAAAGTTGTAGATCTTTTAATTTCCTATAAATTTGATTATAAACACTTTTGTCGTAAAATGCATAGCCCTACCAAGGCCGAAATCTTTTTAAAAAAATCGATTTTTCACAGGTTTTCGTGAGAAAAAACAGAAAATTGCTAATTACCGCTAAACTAAGCGTTATACAAAAACTGTTTGAAATAAAAGTTGTAGGATTTTAAATTCTCAACATTTTTATTATATAAATTATTGCGCTAAAATGCTTATTAAAGCCGCAATCTTAAAAAATAATTTGTTTACGTGAAAACAGCCTCTCTAAGAATTTCAGCAAACATGGCGCCTACCCTATCTTGTAGAATATAAAAAATTTAGTAAATAAGGCGATTTTTAAAAAAAATCGTAGGACCAGTTTTTGAGAAAATCGCAAAAAAGTGAAAAATTACACGAATAAACTACTACTTCCGGTTGACCGATTTTGATCAAAATGTTCATGTCGGGTTTGGTAGTGGTATGTAACATAAGTTTCAAATTTTAAGTTTGTACGATGTTCCGTTCTTGAGATATTCTGTATACCCACACAAAGACCAATCGCAAAAAACATGTTTTTGGGGTTCAGGGGGTCTGAAAACGTGTAGATCCGGTGAAAACTCGATTTAAAAAAATCGACATGAAAACAATACTTCCCTTCCTATATATTCATATAGGGAAGAGAAAGTAAAAATGATAAAACCTTATTGCTGCCTTATGTGTGGGTAGTTATGAGGGAGAAGAAAATACAGGCAGATAAAAATAAAAGAATAAATCCTTAGTCGTAAAGCGGAAGGCCGATGTTTAATAGAAGTTCTCGTGTTGAAGTTTACTGAATAAAGGAACTGTAATTTTAACACAGAATAACAAAGTTAATAACTGTTACTTCAGTTATTACAATTTTGTTAAATTGGGATTTATTTGAAAATATGTTTTGTTAAATTTAAATCAGAATTCCGTTCGTTCAAAAGTATTGAATTCTGAATTTGTTTTATCCTCTTTTTATTATTTTTATAAGATATTTAATTAGGTAGATTTCTATTTTAATAACTGAGATTGCGAAACTGTGAGTTTTATTCGCGATCAATTAGTAAAAAGGCTACCATATTGAAGGCACTTCATTAATTCCAAATTAAATTTTTTTTTGGAGAAATGTCACAGACTGCCGTAACCGTTCCGCGGAAAGAATGCATAATAAATGGGAAGTACAATATTTATTTTTAAAATATTTCCCGTACTTGTGTGTTCTAAATCAAAACAAAAAAATAAAACTAGACTTAAGTAGTACTTTACTATTTATTTTTTAATTACAGTCGAACCTCTCTAATTCTAACCTCCACAATTCGAAATAGCCTACTCCCTAAATCAAATATTATTTACTTTATCCTCTTGAAAAATATTCTTTTATTTGAGTTAAATTATTTCCTTTATTCGAAAAATTTCGTGGTCAAATGTATTGTACGATACAGCGCCGGAATTCGGAGCTATTGTAGGGAGGGGCAGTTCGGAGTTTTGAGGGGGGTTCGGGGTTCTTCCCCGGAAAATTTATAAAAATTTAAAGCTGAAAACTTGATTCTAGGTCTAAAAAATCTATATATAAGGAGAAGCTGAAAGCTACTTTCTTTCCTTTAGAACATTGTTGTTTAGGTCAACAGCCGAAAGGCTGGTTTAAACCTCTAGAGGTTTTACTAAGTAAAAACGAGGAGTGAGGTTGTTTACTATTGCCTTCCTCACTGAGTTGAAAGAGTGTGCTCATCAGCATGCCAGGCCCTCCGAAAAGCACTCACTTTCCACCCTGCAAGTGACACATTCACTTCATTCACCACAGGGTCTGGCTGTATAGTGAGATTCATTACTCTCAGAGGAGATAACTCAGACTAGTGTCTTTTACACCTCTACCTCTTCTGTTCTTAAATAGTTCAGTCACACAATTGGTTGACCTTGTGATAAAGAACAGAACTTTTTTTTGTAGCCCTGGAACCAACAGATCGAGTGCAATTAATTTAACACTCCACCTGCCCGTTATGGGCATTTTAGAACAAAATAAACTGTAAAAAGTGTTTATATCTAAGGAATGTGCAGCAGGCGTAGCCCAATCGGTTAGTACAAAAAAAGTCACCAGACTCTTTGCTTCCGGTAGGTGTGGGATTGTTGTCGCCCTGTTTCAGATAATTTTTTTGTTAATAATAGATTTAGGGTACTATGAAATTAATATATTGTTATCAGTGACGTAAACATTTTATTACTTTATTTTTGAAATATTAATTATTAACTTTTATGACCCATCGGTATAAAATTTTTGTATGTGTTACCAAAGAGTAGAGATATAAAGGATTAACGATTGTTATTTAGGTTATATTACTTAAATATGGTCTTACGTAAACACATCCCGCTACTTGTTAGTTGAAAAAAATATATCTAAATATAAATATAGTTTTATTATATGTATTTTTCACTGATTAAATATTTAATTTTGTATTGGTTAACCAAGTAGGGGTTTAAAAGATAAGATATTTTACTTATTTGTAAATATATCGATCAACCCTTCTTGTTTATCAGAAGCATTGTGTGCAAAATAATAACACTGCGTAAATTCATTACTTTTGGATTACGTTTTTGTTAGTTTATTTAAAAGTTGCCTAGTATCAACAAGTTTGTAATATCAACGTAGTATCAGTCATTAGCGACAGCTACATCACTCATAGTTATTCAGATTAAGATGGTTTGGATGGTTAATGTTTTGGTGTTAACTTTTTTTGTCTCTCGACCGGTTGGATACAGTTCTCCAAGCTGTTGTATCTTGCATAAGTCGCTTCATATCGACATACCAGCAACGCTCCACATCTTTTGTAAATTGCTTTAAATATTCTAACATTTGCCTCCCCCCACAATTTACTCCCTCAATATTACCCCCCCCCATTATTGATAGAGGCATATAGCCTGATTTTCGTAAGCAGAACACTGGGTAAAGCATGTTTCAGCGTTAGTATAGTCTTGTATGTAGGCTACTGAAATAGTGCAGTGTATGTAATCAACAATGGAACATCATGCCAACAAAATACAATGGGTGTTATCAATTTTGAACAACACTCTGACTGTATATCTAACTGTAGGTCGGATGGGGGGGGGGCACGCCCCAGACCACACAGAGCGTGCCCATAGAACTGCAGTTTAGCTACCCAATCCTCAACCGCTTTGAGGTAACGGGCGCTGGCTGTAGCACCTCCGTGTGCTATTCGTAGTACACGGTTGTGCGCAGAATATCCATGTGTGGTAGAGCCACGTGCAAAGCATTAGCTGCGTAACGAGCTCGACGGTGACTCGTCCAACTTTTACACGAGTACTGAGGGGAGTGGGGCGCCCTGCGGACGTGACCGCATCCACTCATTTGAATTGGCCTCTCAGGGATTGTGGGTTCCTAGGTAGCGCTTCGGGGCCACTAGGCTGCTTAAATTCCTCCGGAATGGGCGTAGCTGGCCGAGAGGTGTACAGATAAATACGCGTGTAGGTCGGATGGGTATGCAGGGTCCAAGTCAAGTATGCGCATGCGTGGTCCAGCGCTCACAGCAATTGGCTTGGCCTTTACCTGGATGTCTTAAGATATGCCCCACTAGTTCATTTCTTCTTCTGGTAAGATGTTTACATTTAAATCTAATTCCATATCAATTCAGCTGTTGTGTACTTCAAACCATCTGTAATTCATCACTTTTATAATCAAGTACGAGTCTACTCGTACTATAGTCTACGCTTTTGCGCTAAAATACATATTAAAGTCGCAGTCTTTAAAAAACTAATTTTTACCACAAGAGCACAGCACTTCCCCCATGAACTTCATCAGGTATACCGCTCACCCCATATTGTTGAGCAAAAAAATATAGTAAATCATAGGAGCTATTTTTTTAAAAACTTACAAAAAGGAAAAATCTCATGAATAAACTACTACCCTCCAGTTGACCGACTTTGATAAAATGTTCGTGTTGGGTTTCCTCTCACAAATAAACTTGATTTGAAATAAATGTTCATGTCGGGTTTCTTCTTAGTACCTGACTTTAGTTCCAAGTTTTAAGGGGAGACTGTACTTTGTATCCCGCCAATGTTAAATTTGCTATTTTTCGGTACATTTTTCATAGGATTGGTAAAAGATAGGGAAATGAAACTTTACACACTATAGGTATCGGGTTTCTTCTCGAGCTACTGGCATTGTTTGAATTTAATCTTTGGACCATATAAGTTTTTTTTTTAAATTACGGTAACATAAACTTTTTACAAATTGTTTCCCACGAGTTTTGTGTATTACAAACTTTTGGAGCACCTGAGGAAGTCATAAAAATGTCGGTATATGTGGCTATACAAGATAATTAACTGGTAAAAATTTCAGCCTGGTATGTTTATTGTTTTCTGAGAAAAATGTATCTTAATGTTAAAAATCTAAATTTACGGGAAAAGGTAAGAAACAAGAAGGCACAAATCAAAAACAACAATACGTACACAAACAAGAAAATTTCCCTTCAACAGCTGTTTAGAAAGCTGAACCTACAGCTGAAGATATTAAAAACCGTGATGCAGATATTTTAAAAGCTAAAATTCTCTTTGCACTAAAACGAGCAGTATAAAATTATGAAAAATATTTGTTCTTCGTAACATGATAATTTTTCTGCGTAAACTGATCAAAACTTCATTTTCTCATAAAAAATATTTTTTTTGACAAAATTTAATGTTTTTCTGGTCGATCTAGGCCTAAACTATTGAAAAACATAAAAACCAAAAACCGAAATTTCGAGTGAAAACCATCGTGCAATCTACCCTTAACTTTTTACGAATTTTCGTTTTTGAGTTAATTTTTTCACACACCCAAATCGGAAAAAACAAGTGTTTTTGGGTTCAGAAAACCTGAAACTTGTATTTCCGGTGAAAACTTGATTTCGAAAAATCGCCATGAAAACATAATTTTTCCCTACCTATATTTCATTTAGGGCGAAAGAAAGTAATAGAACTTTAAACAATTTTCATAAATCTAAAAGTGGGAGAAATAGAATGATAACATTTCCCGTGCGTATTAAAACAAAAATACATTTATATACGTCACATTCTTTTAAACAATACTCTTGTTAATATAGAAATACGATTGCAGCAAAATACACATTCATCTAATTTTTGATGAGCTTTTAACTTAATGCAAAATTACAGATCCAGTTGTGGTAACTGGTAGAAACGGAGAATCGTATTATAAGTATTGAAGTAAAAAAAAGAACAAAAACACAACCACTCACATATTTTTGAGACGAGGGGATGAATAAAATAAAGACCGATGACGATTTAATGTAAATTAAATGAAGATACAGATGGACGTGTTTGGAAAGAGTGGAAGATGGAAGGCGGAAATATGGTTGAGACAAAGCGATAGAAATGGACGGGCAGCTGTTGTGG
This sequence comes from Catonia carolina, assembly GCA_035578175.1. Lineage (NCBI taxonomy): Eukaryota > Metazoa > Arthropoda > Insecta > Hemiptera > Achilidae > Catonia > Catonia carolina. Next base: position 25,172,135 of record JAQMRL010000010.1, on the reverse strand, counting down.
ATTTCAAACCATTTATAATTCATCATCCATTTGTTCACTCATAAATTTAATAAATTAAATTTTAACTGAAACAAATTACAATTCAAAATTTTTTATTGTTAATTTCTTCATAATACTTACCCTACTTCCCAAGTTTGACTGAAACAAAGAGAAAAAAAGGAAATATTAAAAATATTTTTTTTTATCAAAAGTTGATACATTTTTGATTACCTAATATTAATTAATTAAAATCATATTCATGTTGTCTGTTGCTTTATAGTATTGAAGTCCTCGGAAAGTAATTCACATTTCTTCTTCTTCCTTTAGCGCTACAGCGCGATGTGAGCCTTTGTCTTCACCACCAATCCCCTCCAATGTCCTTTAAGGTTATATCCCACTAGGACCCCACGGTGGTGCAAGCAGTGGCCACACCAAAAAGAACAAGAACAAAGACATCAAAAACTAAGGATATGGAGCATATCTTACCTGCCGTCGTTGCTCCATTACCATGTAGCTTTCGGAGATTTTACTGGTGTCTCCACCACTCTGATTGCGCCACCAGTAAAATGTACAGACGGTAATGATTATACCGTGCGTTCGGAAAGTCGCTGTGCACTGGAATTGTGACTATGGATTTATGAAAATATGTATAAAGAAATGACTAAGCATTTTGGAAAAAAATTTATTCAATACCTTAATTACATTGTTAAACCGTGATTACATTGTTTATAGAAGGTGTTCGAAATGACCTCCATTGGCATCAATACAGCATTGCACTCGTTTCATTTTGTTTGCAAACACCTTTCGCAACTGAAGAACAGTGATTCCTTGAATGTATGCCGTTATTGCGGCTTTAAGTTCGTCAATCGTGTGTGGTCTGTTCCGATACACAGTTTGTTTCGCCGCACCCCATAAAAAGAAATCGGGGGGAGTCAGATCAGGAGATCTTGCAGGCCACAAATTCTTTGAAATTATTCGTTCACCAAACACGTTGCGCAGGAAAGCCATTGAGATGTTAGATGTATGTGCTGTTGCCCCGTCTTGTTGGAACCAACCATTATTCATTTCCACTTGTGTTATTTGATGCGTAAAGTTCTCTAAAATATCAGAACAATAACGTAAAAATTTTTTTCCAAAATGCTTAGTCATTTCTTTATACATATTTTCATAAATCCATAGTCACAATTCCAGTGCACAGCGACTTTCCGAACGCACGGTATAAGCTATAGCTTGTCACAATATTAGGCCCAAAATTGTATTTCATTATTGTCTTACACATTATTACCCATAAAATACCTTATCGTGACAAATGTTTCAACATCTAAATATTTTGAGTGTTTCACACCAGATTTCACATCAAGTCGAGAAAATTTACGAAATTCTTCTGTCATTCCGTAAATATCAGCTACTATTATAAATTTTTGAACGATTTTCTTAAATCGATTTTGTTCGTTCCAAGGTGGTAAGGCTACATTCACTGCACGAAGTGTGCAAACACAGAAAATTTGTTATTACATTATTTTTTATTTAATTTAATACATTAATGAATTTCTATAAAAAATGAATTCTACTGAAACGAGTATGAAAATAAATTTTGTGGTTTTGGGTTCGAAGTTTGTTACTTCTTTGTTTTGTTTTATTCATTATAGAAATAAATGGCATAGGAACGATAGTTTAAAATATTCGAAAACGATTTATTGAACGCTGCAAGTTAACGATAAGGAAGGGAATAATCTTAAGATTGTTTTAATGTAAAACGATCTTGTCTTTAAGGTTTTCAGTAATCCATGGTGAAAATTCAATGTACAAGGATTAGCAAACAATAAGTAGCTTTGTGTTATTAGATTGAACAATAATAAAAGACTGGCTTACTTTCTACGGAGTAGGGTAATTTAATCGACCGAACTGGTATCACATGGACTACATTTTAGAAAACACATTTCTTACAAAAAAAAATCTGGTGTGAAACACTCTCACACAACTATCTCTTGCAAATGAAAGTAATGAACAATAAATACCTGCCATAAGTAGTAATAAAACATTAAAAATAAACAAAAAACTAAACTCTAAAAACATAACCTAATTATAATCATGAGCGAATGATGCAAAATGAAAACCAACCTTAGTTTGGCAATATTTAATTCAGAAAATCACTATTTTACGCTAAACTAGGTTCTGCAGAGAAAAATGCTTAAAATAAAAGTGGTATCTCTTAATTTCCTATAAATTGAATTTTTGTCGTTAAATGCATACTAAGGCCAAAATCTTAAAATATTAATTTGTTTTACAGATTTTCGTGAAAAAACCCAGAAAATCACCGCTAAAATAAGCTTCATACCAAAAAATAATTGGAATAAAAGTTGTAGGTTTTTAAATTTTCTACAAACTTACTTTTGGCCATATATATTATATATATTTACTTTTGGCCTAAAATGCATATTTATTAAGGCTGCAATTAAAAAAAAAAACATTTTTTTCTACGAGAGCACAGCCTCCCCAAGAATTTTTGCAGACATGGCGCCTACCCTATCTTGTAGAGCATAAAAAATGTATTAAATAAGGCGTTTTTTAAAAAAATCATAGGAGCCGTTTTTCAGAAAATCGCAAAAAAGTGAAAAATTACACGAATAAACTACTACTTCCGGTCGACCAATTTTAATGGAAATGATTGGGCCGGGTCCTGTAGTATTACCTAACTTAATTTTCAAGTTTCAACTTCGTAAGATGTTTCATTCTTAAGATATTTTGTTTACACACATATACTCACACACAAATACACAGACACACACACACACGCACGCACGCACGCGCGCACACACATACACACACACACACCAATCGCTAAAAACATCTTTTTTCGGTTCAGGGGGTCTGATAAAGTGTATATCCGGTGAAAACTCGATGTCAAAAAATCGACATAAAAGCAATACTTTCCTTTCTAATATTGATTTAGGCAAAAGAGAGTAAAAATTAGAATGTTTTAAATTCATTCTGCAATTGAACTTGTTAAGGTTCATTGAAATATTGTGTCCTTTTGACAGTTTATTTAAGAATCTGATAGGCATTCTAATCCAACTTTCGAACCAGTATATTTACACCTGTAAAGTTGATCCGACTTTTAAAGTTTATATATTTTTTTTAAACTAAAGAAGAGAAGTTATAGACCTGATGGTGATAATTATAATAAGGTAAACCCTCCATAACTGATAAAAACAGAGTGTGTAAAATAATATAAATACCTCATTTTCTTATAACATGCTAATATTTTGTAATATAAAATGAAAGATGACCTTTTTTGCCTAAAAGTGATGTTATTCGTTCGTTAAAGCTGATGGTCTTATTTTACGTTGAAGTTGAAATAGCTGCCGTCACTTTGAATGAGTTTACCCACGCTTCAAATACGAAATACAACGCATAGAAAACTCACACGTACCTAAAACGTCATATGTTAACACATACAAGTTTATGAGATAACTAAATTTTAGTTTTCTATAAAGTGGCTGCCATGGAATACTTCCAAAATAATGGATTAATTAGTGAAATGTGCATTCAGCTATAACGACTTTATTTCAAATAACTTTTAATTTAATAAATTAAATATATAGGTATTAAATAAATAGATATGACGGCCTACTTAATATTTTTTGCTCTTTTATTAACTCCTTAACCCACCGGGTTGGTCTAGAGGTAAAGTCGTCGCCAAAATCAGCTGTTTAACAGCTGATTTTCGGAGACGAAGGTTCCTGGTTCAAATCCTAGTAAAAATAGTCACTTTTATACGGATTTGAATACTAGACAGTGGTTACCGGTGTACTTTGATGGTAGGGGTTTAATTAACCATACTCTCTCAGGAATGGTCGGCCTGGGTCTGTACAAGACTACACCTCATTTACACGCCGTACACATCATCCTCATTTCATTGGGTCATGGGGTTGCTTATTGTTCTAAATTGAACAGATTGCAACGTACACACAAATTAGGATTAACTCCTTAATCAATTTTCTGTATAAATAACTAAGAAGATTGTTTTGGAACTGAAAATACACAACCTTAAAAGTAAATTGGTAATCCAAATCCCAGATTACATAAGACCGCTTTGAACGTGTACATTTAGGGAAGAAAATCAGATTTTGTTTTTGTTGTGTGTAATAGAAACGGCTAACCTGGTCAAGATTTTTGCATAGTTTTTCTTGGCTACTCCAAGTGAATGCTTGGTTAGATCCTTTTTTGTATTCTGTGCATTAGCATAACCATACAAATCCCAATTCAAAAATTTAACGTGTCACATATAAGGCGCAGAGTGGTAATAAAGGTTTGTTTATTTTTTATTTATTTATTTCACGTCGCATAAACTGCAAGGTCATTAGCGACGACGTTGGGGTATAACTATGCGTAAAGAGGATGAAATTATTTTTTTTTGTAACGTATGAAAATATGCCGTGCCTGAGTGAGATTCGAACCCACGACCGCATGATGAGAGTCGAGCATGATGAGGTTTGTTTATTTATTTATTTATAAGTAGTTGGGCCCACCGGGTTGGTATAGAGGTAAAGTCGTCGCCGTTAGTCAGCTGTTTAACAGCTGATTTTGGAGACGAAGGTTCTTGGTTCAAATCCTAGTAAAGGTAGTTACTTTTATACGGATTTGAATACTAGACAGTGGTTGCCGGTGTACTTTGATGGTTGGGGTTCAATTAACCATACCTCTCAGGAGTGGTCGACCTTGGTCTGTACAAGACTACACCTCATTTACACGTCATACACATCATCCTCATCTCAATTGAGTCATGGGGTTGCTTATTGTTCTGAATTGAACAGATTGCAACGTACACATATTAGGCATTAAAAAAAATTAGTAGTTGCTGTAATACTGATAGATGAAATGTATAACCTTCCCAAAAAAGTAAAGTAAAAGATGACATGATGGCGTACAAGAATTTCTTTCTTGATAGTAGTTATACATTGTGTGATTCTTTTATGTATTTCAGGTGTTATAACTGACATTTCCCATACTTTTCCTGGAGTCTCCTGGACGTAAAAAATACGAGGAGTGAGGTGGTTTACCATGCCTTCCTCACTGAGTTGAGAAGTATGCTTATCAGTATGAAAAACATCTCGTACTTTCCACCTTGAAAATGACACCTTCACTTCATTCATCCCAGGATCTGGCTGTATAATGAAATTCATTACTCTCAGAGGAGCTATCTCTGACTAGTGTCTTTTACACTTGTACCTCTTCTGTTCTTAAATGCTTCAGTCATATTGGCTGACCATGTAATAAGATAAATAACTATTTTTTGTAGCCCTGGAACTAGCAGATAATGGAGTGCAAATAATTTACACACTTCACCTGCCTGTTATGGAAAATGAAAATTGTATGGAGAATTTAAACATGAAACGAGAAAATAACATTCTTTATTGAAAGGGAGTCGGAAGAACCTTTAACTACAATTTTAAATTTTGAATATTTGATGTTTCTTTCTAAAGTTTTGGTCGCAATAAGACTTGCTGGAGTTTATTTGCAATAGTATACTTTTCTTTACAATTTGATGAAATGATATTTTATCATTATTTCATTTCTTTTTTGTTAGATATTTTCAAACATTAAAAATTTTTTCAATTTGTTTGATGGACATTTTTAAGAATAATTCTAAAAGTAAAAAAAATTAAAAACTGTTCCATCACTTTGTAGACATATACAAGAAGTACAAGTCTGCAAAGTTTCTCTCACGAAAGCCTCAAAAAGGAACATTGAATCTGAAAATGACCCATTTTCGGTAAATTGACCTCAAAGTATACGGTAATGGTTTTTGTTGAATGGTTCTAACAGTGCTTGCACTCACATTAGGGAATAGTTCCAATTTTACACTAATTACTTAATTAGCTTTTTTTGAATTCATAGCCCACTTACACTTTTCCTAACATAAGGAAAACAAAATCTACCTACTGAAACTCCTTTTATTGTACAAGAAATGAAGAAAAAGTTATGAAAATATCAGTTATGTAGATTTCAGGCGATACAGTTACATGAAAATAATTCATTACACAATTTCTCACATCAAAATTTTGTAAATTATGCATAATTTTAAAAAGGACCTGTTTGGTCCAGAGGTAAAGTCGTCGCCGTGAGTCGGGTGTTTAACAGCTGATTTTCAGAGACAAAAGTTTGTGGTTCAAATCTTAGTAAAGGTAATTACTTTTATACGGATATGAGTTCTAGTCAGTGGTTACCGGTGTACTTTGATGGTTAGGGGTTCAATTAACCATACTTTCTCAGGAATGGACGGCCTGGGTATGTACAAGACTACACCTTATTTACACGTCATCCTCATATCTTTGCGTCATGGGGTTGCTTATCGTCCTGAATTGAACATATTGAAATATAGTCTACACAGATTAGGGATAAAAAAAATTAAATAGAAAATTCTGAGTAATATAACATTTTTTCAGCAAAAAGTAATTTTTTTCCAAAATTCCCTTCCGACTCTTCTTAATTCCACAATTATAGTAGAACAGTATTGTTATTTAAGTATTAATACACTATTACAAAATGTAAGTGGACCTGATACCTGAAGTAAACCTTAAATAAAGAGAAATAATAGGTACGAAAGAGTTTCGAAACAATAAAAACTGCTTCACAAAAGTTAGTGGGAGTTATTCGAGAAGAGAATGAACAGATTTGCTTTAATGTTGGTTAAAAGATAAAAACATAGTGTGGGTCAGATAAGAACTAACTGGAAATGTCATGAACAATAAAATGATAAAGAAAAAAAATCAGAGATATTCATTCATTAAAGGATTCTTTTTATTGCATTTTAATTCATTTATGTTGTTTTTATTACTGTAACTTTTCTCAAACTTTTTATCTATATAATAACAACGGAAAAAAATTATTATATAAATTGTAATAAATATAAAAATCATATAATTTGTAATATATTTTGAATAAAAACCCGAGATTATGCATGCGGATCCACCACTAACGAAATGTATAACGGTAGGAAATAAATAAATTAAAACAGTGAGAAAATTTAAATATGTAGGAGAAGCTATCATTAATAACCTAAACGAAAAATAATCATAGAGGCATAAAAAGAAAAAAATGATAGGAGTGGAAAAGCTATCGAAAAATACATACAATGAGAAAGTCTTATTCATTAAGGGGAGACTGTATGGTGGTGTTCGAGCTTTTTTGGCTCTTGGTGAAGTTCGGCTCTTCCAGTTCATGAATTGGCGCTTCGTTTCCGGATCATATGTAAAAAACCACGTTTCATCACATGTTATTATCGTTTCCAAAAAAATTGGGTCATTTTCAATCACGTACAAAGTGTCAGTACAAACATTTTTGCGAGCTTCATTTTAAAACATTTTTGAGCGGTAGGCCTACGTATCCTGAAGGAGCTGACAGAAGATAACTTCCAGCACTGTTTCCAACAACGGAAAATTGGCATGGAGCGTTACAGGAATAGAGAAGGAGTGTATATTGAAGGTGACAATAAGTGATTATGTATAAAATAAAAATAAAATTTGTTACAACGACAGTCTCGTTATTTAGTAGCCACACCTCGTACACAGACCGATCGCTAACAACATGGTTTTTTGAGTTCAAAGGGCCTGAAAACGTGTATTTATGGTAAAGACTCGATTACGGAAAATTGACATGTAAACAATATAAGCTATCTTGCCCTATTATATTCCTACAAGGCAAGAGAAAGTAAAATTTTAATTAAATTCTACTGGTAACAATTGGAAAATTAAATTTTTAAAGTTAAAATGTTTGGCTTTTATGAAATTTCTGGTTGAAAATTTAAAGTAACGGATAATATTTTGTACACGCAATACAAGCAATTTATGTCGTACTACTAACGTGCACAACATCCGCACACGTACGACATGTGTAAATAATTCCAAAACAATGTTTTACGCTTATTTCGGTATACACCTGCATGAACAGGTAAACTCAGCTACAGCCGAATAAAAAAACAATTTCCTTTGTATCACAAGATAGTAGTGTTAATAATATTTATTATTGAGTAGAAGACATATTTAAAAAATAATATTTTTATAAAAGTTTGTGGTAATTACGTGTTTTAAATTAATAAAAAAGACAGAAATTATAGAAATGTTTCTAATAAATTGAAAATAAAATAGTCTGAGAAAAATAACATAAACACCTTGAAATTTATAATTAATTATTAAAAAGATTGTTTTATGTTCAGTTTTAGTATTGAACGTGATGTCGTTAAACCGTAAACACAAAATTTTATGAGAGTTTTGAGTGTGTAATGTTCGGCAAAGCTCGTTTCCTCAAGAGGCAGGGTATCCTTAGGCGAAGGTCCCGTATTCTCAAATCCACCGTTTATCCCTTACACTTGCCTATAATACAATTCTACAACACTTTTCTATCGTTGAACTCGTTGGTTAAAAATATGAGACCCATGAAATAATTTTTTCTCTTTAAATTTATTTCTGTATTGACCATATCTTATTGTCTTTTCTATTCTGAGCGAATTTTATAATGTAATATACTTTTTCGTAATTTAAGAATGACACCTACATTGGACAACACATATTCAGCAGATACGGAAACTACTAGACTTAAGATTTAAACGATTCTTTCGGCAATTCGGACCGAAATCCATTTGTTAATTATCGCTTCGAAACAATTTTTTAATCTAGAAACCCGTTCTCAAACCAGTTGAATCTACGGTATCCAGTTATTGGGCGCATCCAATCTCTCAAATATCCATTTGCTCAGCATTTACAGTCAAAGGTCCTATAAGCTTTAACACAACGATTCCCAACCATTTTTACCTCGCGGCACACTAACTTGAACCCATATTTAGTCACGGCACACTTGATACAATTAGTATTTTCGTAATTAACTATAAATATAAGGTTTTATTACCGGCTTTATACATCAGGACACGAATAGTAAATAATTAGAAATGGTGTGTGTTCACTAAGGAAAACCCACATTGTAATACAAACACAAATAAACTCTTACACGTAAATAAGATTGCGTGAAATTTCGCGGCACACCTACTGCTTGAGTCCCAGCTCCGTGTAGTTGGGAGGAATGCCGTGCGTTGTTATAGTAGCGGGAGAATGAATGAGTATGAATGAATTAGTAGTGTTTCACAGCTGGTGCATTTGTAGTGTTACTAACTAGACTAAAAATATATTCTTATCATCCAGCGCATTAATTTAACCCTTTCTTACCCTGTGAGGCATAGAAGTTACATTAGAGTGAAATAACAGACATAAAAACTTTAATTGTTAGCGACTACTTTTGATTAAAGAGCGCTGGATGTGAAGTGTAATAATTTTCTGTACCCTAGCCAGGAATCGAACCTAAGACCTCCGCTTTGCAGTGTAAAATGCTGACCACTACGCCACGGACGCGACCATTAGTTTATTTTTAAAGTTAGTTTTAGTCTTAAATATTCGTGTTTATTTACTAAAATAAAGTAGCATTTCTTCGAGTATGTTGAATGTACATACAAGTATATTTTTTAGGCTGTAAATACCGATTTTGTCCATTTTACCAATATTTTTGAATTGTAACCTTTTTTAAGCCTTAAATAATGCTTTGCTACAAATCTAAGTAAGAGAATTTTGTTTAGGAAGCCTGCACATGATTTTTACTTATTCATATTGTTGGGAACTTTGATACCATCAAGTTTATGTGACATATGTGTCACACTTTTTTGTCACGCCATCAAAAAAAGGCTGAAGGTCTAAAAGTGATTTTATTTCACTTAAATGTCAGTAAAGTGTATGAAACAATGTACACATATTTGTTTGTGTAAAGGTAAAAAATTTGGGATTGAAAGGGTTAAATACCTACCGGGTTATTAAGTTGGTCGGATTCATAATATTAAACTTACCATTTTATTATCAAAACATGTAAATAAATAAATGTAATAAATACGAACAAATATGTTAAATACGGAAAGTTTGAAAACGAATGTTTTGTACCAGAGTAATACAACAATCGTTCTCCCAGCATGCGTCACTCATTCAATATACCTCACCCGTGTCCTTCACCCCGCAACTACACGGAGCTGGGAATCAAGCAGTACGTAGGCCTCGCGGCACACCAGTGTTGAACACACTGGTTGGGAATCGCTAAAGCAGCTAAGCCCTAACACATGAAAACAACCACATCTAAAATGATGATTAAAACTTAAAACTTGAATTTTCGAAATGTTACTTCTCGTAACTGCACTTAGAGTAGGATTCCGTATAGCTATACAGGTTTCAATACATCATAGTACTAGGATATCATATTCTAGGACGATTATTAAGTTCCAGACGTTTAAATTTTATAAGATTTTTCCAAGTTAGTCTTTTATCTAGCCAGAGGTCTCGGTACTTTACTTTACTGTCTAATGGAATTTGCGTTATTCCGATGGAGACTAACTTTTATTTTAGAACATTGGCTTCAGGTTAAAGTTTTATTAAATCCATACAATATTCTATTATTTTACGATGGAATCATTAGGTACGGAAAAATCTGGTGTGAAATATTCACTCGTCTTTCTCTTGCCAATGTAAGTAATGTAAAACACAACCTAATCGTAATCATATGAGTGGATGAAGCTAAATGAAAATCAACCTCTGTTCAACATCGACTTTGATGAGAAAATATGGAAAATCACTAAAGGTATGTAGAAAAAATAATTGAAATAAAAGTTGTAGGATTTTTAATTTTCTACAACTTTAACTACGTAAAGTTTTACTGTAAATTGTACAAAATTAAGGCCGAAATCTTAAAAAAATATTTAGCATCACGAGAAAACACCTCCACGAATTTCAGCAGAATGCCGCTTACTCCATCTTAAAAAAAACAAAAAAATGTAAAAAGTGAGGTGATTTTAAACAAAATTGTAGGAGCCATTTTTCTGAGATAATTAGTACAGAAAAGTGAAAAATTACTCGAATAAACTGTTACTTCCAGTTGACCGATTTTGATGAAAATTTTCATGTCGGATCCCCTAATAGTACCTAACTTCAGTTCCAAGTTTTAACATCGTATGATTTTCCTTTTTTGAATTTTTTATTTACACACGGATACAGGTTAATCGGTAAAAACAAGTTTTTTTGCACTCAGGTTCTTTAAAAACGTGTATTTTCGGTTAAAAATTTTCTTTGACACTTCCAATTGAAATTTAGTATCTTTTATTATATAAATACAACAATTTCTAAATGTGAAGTTAATGTTCCAAAACTTGATTTACTTGAAGGAGCGTGCAGTCATCACCACAGTCTTACATTTGGCCAAGAAGATCCCTTGGCCAGAGGCGTTTTAAACGTCTGTGCTGAGTACCCGGTATCACCCTTGTGTACATGTTTTGTATGAGAGGGTCGTCATTTAATTAAAATTTGTTATGCATCGTCTTGTATAGTTGTTTCGCGACATCAACTAAGTATGGGATTTGTAAGTCTTTGTGCAACATTGAGTTTGTGATGTAAAAGGGGCATTGCGTTATCGTTCGTAGAATCTTGTTCTGAATAGCTTGTATTCGTTTCGTGTGTGAAGGTTTAGCAGAACCCCAAAGTTGAACTCAATATGTCCAGATTGGTCTTAAGACTGTCTTGTAGATTGTTAATTTGTGTGACATGTTTAATTTAGAACGTCTATCGAGTAAGCGTTTCAGTTGATAGAAGCGTGTTTTGAGTTTGTGGCGCGTGTGTGTAACATGTCCGTTCCATGTAAGTTTTCTGTCCAAGTGTAACCCTAAGCAGCGTGTTTGAGTAGTGTGAGGTAGCAGAATATTATTAATGTAAACAGTTAGGCAGTTTTGTCGTCTAAGAATAAACGTCATTTATTGCGAATTGTTTTCATTAATTTTAATTTTCCAAATTTAAGGTTTAAATTTGATTTTAAAACATAAATTTCCTTACCCGTTTCTTATAGGGCAGGAGAATGTAAAAAAATTATGGCGATGACCCAGAACTTTGATTAGATTTTAGAGCTTATTCAAAAAGTTTTGTACATGTTACTAATGTTAATATAGTAACATCTGAAGTTATCTGTATCTATTTAAGAGAAGGTAATTAAATTTATGTGACTAAATTTAAGTTATTTCAAAGTATATTCTGAAGGCGTATTAAAACGCAGTTTAATTCATGTTAACCCAATCAAAACGTGAGAATTTCGATGGTTCCACCCGATATTCTAGCGTCGTATTCAAGATCACTAAGTAGAGAAATATAAACACACGTAATTTCTGGTTCTGGCCTAATCTTTTATTAACGCAGGTAAAGGATCGATCAGGTTAATCCTTAGTGGGACTGCAAATTGATTCTAAAATGATACATCTGAAATTAATAATTATGGAACTCAGACACTGATTAGAATAATTCAGTACTAGTTTCGACTAGCTCATCCAAAATGGGGTGAGGCTGAAACTATTATCTTAAGTAAAATTTAATTTAAGCCTGTTCGAGCCAAATGTCATCAGAAATAATTTTTAAAGTAACTAAACTGAAATCTACGGGAAATTTTAATATACCTTTTTTATTAAGTTTAAAAAAATGTTCTAGCCTACAACTGTTAAAAAATATTTCCATAGTTCGGCAGTTTTATACTTTTAGTAAAATAATTACCTTAATTATAAGACCTTAATTATATTTAAAATTGTCAACAGACATTTTCTCTCTTTAACAAAACCATTTTATGAAGAAAAATTCCAAGAATGAAGAAATTTAAATATAAATTCTTAAGAAGAAATATTAATGAACCTTAATCCATTTCGAATTTAACTCTTCACTTAGATCTAAAAATGCCCTTAGTCAATAAATTTTGTTCAATCACAGTATTCATTTTAAGCGGACTTAACTGCTATACAAATTCCTTGGTACAACAGCCAAGGAGAATACACATACCACAAATTAGAAGACTAAAGGAAGATAGATTCGTGATGATCTACTAAATTAGGAGTAAAATATGGTCTTAAATTGACCCTAAACTAGAATAAAATCATATTAATGAATAATAATTAATTTTAATCAAAAAAAAGTGTCAAATAAAAGTGAAAAATTATTATTTATAATAAAATAATTAACACGAAATAAATTAAGTTCTTATTCTAAAATGTTAAATTATCTTTTAAAAATTTATAAAAATAGTTTTTGAATGTTTTATTTTTAGTAGTAATAGTTGTGATAATCTTTGTAACGCAATCTGTGAAGATTTTTGTTGTTGTATGGCCTACATTACTAAATTGTAATGGTTTCATGAAATAGATTAAGATTATGATATCTCAAGCGATTCGTTTATTAATGTAAAACTCTATTTCAATTAAAGTTTGTATAATATAGTTCCAAAGATTTATTATTGTAACGTTTACTTTTGAATTTGATAGAAATATAAAGAATCATTAAGGAAAGCAATGTAAAATTACAGTCAGAAATCTATAATTCTAGGAACGAGGGTAGAATATAATTTGAAAACAAACAAAGATAATTGTTCAAATTAATAAATTAATCAAATTATTTGAACAGAACCATTTTCCCCGTCCGTAATCCGTTAGAGTTACAACACTGTGCCACGTTCCTTGCCATTCAACTCAGGATCTTTGACCTGACAGAAAACTTTAGTAGGCTACTGAATAAACACAAGGTTTTACCTGCTTTGTCTATTTTTTTATTTTTTTGAAATGAAGCCAGAAAAGACAAGTTTAGGGCGTTGAGCCAAAATCAGGAAATGAATTCTTAACATTTTTCAAGAAAAATGACCAATAACGACTACTTTTATGTAGGTAGAAAGACTTATCTTGTGGGAAAAGCAGGGGTACACTACAGTCTGTAGCACTCTTATTTCGATATTACAACTCATTTAAAAAGTGATTTATTTTGACCTAATGTTCATATATTATCAACTAAAGCGTGATAGATATTCTAATGAAACTATTACCTACATTTCCTTGAACCTACAATAAATTTTCTAAATTTTATTTTTTGCGTGTATTCCAAATATGTTTGGACCAATTGAAGCTGAGAAATTTGTAATGGATGATGAACAAACGCTCACAGCTGTCATTAGAGAGCAAGCTCCTCCTGTACAAAGCCATATTGAAACCGCTGAGGACTTATGGGTGGAAAGTTTTACGGATAATAACAAATGCTCCATGGTATGTGACAAATAATGCAGTTCATAAGGATTTACGTGTCAACACCGTGAAAGAAGAAATTACGCAGCAAAGTTCTAAATATCAAGAAAAATTAGCAGATCACCCGAATTCTTTGGCGCTTAATTTACTTGATAATAGCGAAGACGTGACACGACTAAAACGAATTAAATTGCTTGACCTTCCGTTTAGATTTACCAACTAACCTACATTTTAAATATTGAAGATCAACATCATCTCTATTAACATCATCTTCCTCAACGCCTTCTACTGTCACCGATATTAATTTTGTTACCTTTTCTATCACTGTTATTCATCTTTTATCTGGTTAATATTTTCAAAAATTATACATAATTTTTCTCCTTTATGGAAGCAATACCATTGGGTATTGCCTTCGTCATGTGAACCCGTTCATGTTATTTACTTATAGTTTTTGTTTTTAAACTGATTGTAAATAAGCTCAGATGTTAGAAAAAAAAATTAAATTTCGAAAGTAAATATTTGGGATTTACAATATCAAAGGTGCCCATAACAGACAGGTGGAGTGTTAAATTATTTACACTCAATCTGTTATTTCCAGGGCTACAAAAATAATTATATTTCTTATCACATGGTCAGCCAATTAATTGAAAATCATTTAAGAACAGAAGAGTTACAGGTGTAAAAAATCTGGTGTGAAACACTCACACAACTTTCGCTTGCCAATGCAAATAATAACCAATATAACCTAACATTAGTAATAAAACATTAGAAATAAACAAAAAACTAACCTCAAAACACATAACCTTATTTTAATCATGAGTGAAAGACGCAAAATGAAAATCGACCTCAGTTTGGCTTAAAAATACGGAAAATCACTCTTTCACGCTAAACTAGGCTCTGTAGAGAAAAATGCTTTCATTAAAAGTTGTAGATCTTTTAATTTGCTATAAATTAAGTTATACACTTTTGTCGTGAAATGCATACTAAGGCCGGAATCTTAAAAAAATCGATTTTTCACACGTTTTCGTGAGAAAAAAATTCGATTTCGAAAAATTGACATGAAAACAATACTTTCCTTCCTATATATTCATATAGGCAAGAGAAAGTAAAATGAATCGGTACGTTTTAACGTGTAATAATACCAGAATCTAGCTTAGAATCAAAACTGGGACCTTTTGCTTTGCTGTGTGGAGCAAAGTCTGACGTTCTAATCCAGGAGAGGCGGTTAAAATTTTATTTTAGTTTTTTTGTAAAATTTTAACTTCGCACATTTATAAATTATTTAGAAAACAATTTATAAATATCTCATTCGGTGTAAAATATCTACGTATTTAGCGAACAATATTATGATAAATTGTTTCAAATTAAACTGTCTATTGAATTGTGATAAAAAGAGATGTAGGCCTACTATTTTGAATGTTTTGGCTGTAAAAAATTAGTATAGGCATCATTCGTATGTGTTAGAGGCGGATAATTTTTACACGAGTTAATGTCAAATTTAATTAGTCTTTTAATATGCTTGTAATAAAATTATGAGTTCTGATGATAACAAAATTAACTGTTAAACTGAATGTCAAATTTAATTAGTTTTAATATTTTTGTATTTAGTATTATTTTGTTTTAATTATTACATTTCGTGTTGATAATAATTTTGTAGGTTGATCTTTTAACTTCCAACGCAGTGCTGTGTGAATTTCTTTTTGTAGAAAACAATTTTTGAGTAAATTACAATGATCATTTATATGAAATGTCACCAATTTGAAAATAAAAATAAATTTAATGATTATTATTATTATTAATTTATTTCTTCTTCATTCAACATGGATAGGCGAACATGGAGGTTCCAGTCATCACCGATCAGAAAACAGACTATCTATTTCAAGGCCTACCCATCCGCTATTTTCCTCAGAAACTGAGATACCTCAGTGCTTCAAGAGTGATTCTTCCTACACGAGGTGTGGCTATTAAATAACGAAACTGACAATGTAAAAAATTTAATTTTAATTTTATACGTAATAACTTATTGTCACCTTCAATATACACTCCTTCTCTATCCCTACAACGTTCCATGTGAATTTTCCATTGTTAGAAACAGTGCTGGAAGTCATCTTTAGACAGCTTCTTCAGGGCACGTGCCGCTTTCTCTTTTACAGCTTCCACAAACTCAAATCTTGTCTCTTTTAATGCAGATTTCACCTTAGGAAAAAGGTAAAAGTCACATGGTGCAACATCTGGTGAATCTTGTGGATGTTCTAACACTGAGATGCTGTACTTGGCTAGGAACCTCTTGACAGATAACGCGGAATGAGCTGGCGCATTGTCTTGGTGGAGAACCATGATTTGTCCTTCCACATTTCGGGGCCTTTTTTCCTTACTCTTTGACATAGTTTAGAAAGTACCTCAAGGTAGTAATATTGATTAATTGTTTGACCTTCAGGAACCCAGTGAAGGTACACAATCCCATGTATATACAAAAAAAACAATTATCATTGCTTTAAATTTTGACTTGCTCATTCGAGCTTTTTGGCTCTCGTTGAAGTTCGGCTCTTACAGTGCATGGATTGGCGCTTCGTTTCCGGATCATGAGAATTTTCGTTGTTCAAATAAGCTATTTTCTATGATTTTCGCAGATCATGTGAATTATAGTCACTAGAGCGATTTATTCTCTTTGTTTTAAATCGCATGCCTTCTTGATCAGAAGACATGTTATTAAGAGATTCGTTCATCTTATTTATGTTTAAAGTTCATATACAGTTTAACACGAATGAAACTAATCTTTCCAATATAAATAATCCAATACCATGAAATAACAAACATACAGACACAACTTAAATCAACAAAACACTATTACGTCAATAATTTTTGAATTCACGCTTCAATAAGATACACACGGCAACCAAACCCAACAAAAATTCATTCAATTACCCGTCAATATTTAAATAACAAAAATGCCCGGTTTCAAATATTTTATTGACGTACTTAACATGTACATCAAACTTTGGGTCTTTTCTCTTAGTCCCCCACCAGCATGTTTTTTTACGTTTTGTGGATATTTCGTATGTAATCTTATGGTATTTTGAACCATAAAAACGTGAAAAATAGTTTTAAAATGCTACATTAGTATTTCACAAATTAATTATGTTATTAAATCTACCCACAGCAAGTATGACTTAATAGGTAACTCACCACTTACTGTTTCTACTGCACATAAGTGTTTCCAGTTGGTAAAACGCCCCAATATCTTAATTTCGTTACGGTATGTTCTTTACACCAATAGTAAATTAACTAAAAAACTTTTCCTAGGAGTAATCTACTACCTTTGAGCCATGTTTCTACTCCTAACCCCTCTTCAACTCGACACGAGCGACTGTGGCAACGCTATCAATCGTTTTTATCTGCAAGCGACTTTCATATCATGGCCATTTCTAAAGACGCGCTGCTTGTGAAAAATATTTCGTTCTTGCAGATATTTCAGAGCCTTTTCTTAAAAATTAATACTACGAAATAAATCAAACTAATTCATTGCCATTGTAGCAATAACAGCTTCTTACCTTACGGTGAGGAACAACAATAACTGAATACTAACCTATTTTCTATTCTGGTTTAATTTATGTAAATTAATATTTTATATTACAGAGTACAATACATTAAGATAGGATAATACAACTGAGTAGAACACTTAAGATAAGATAAGACACTAAAATTCGGTAGTCTACTGTGGCGGGGGACCAAGAGAAAATACCCCAAACTTTTTCAACAAACTATCAACTTAATTTCTTCTTTTCCGTCGTTATGGGTTGTTTTTTTTAAATAAATCAATTTACATACATCTTCTTTAAAAAAAAAAAGTAAATATAACAACAATTTTAAAAGTTGCACGTGACACCGGTTAGTAATATAAAAAAAATTAAAATATTTAACTTAAAACAAGCAGACTATAAACTTAGAAAGGAAATCAACTGATATTTAACCAGGAAAATATTGGGTGCCATTTTACAAAATTATTGTAAGATACCACCCAGTATGTGAGGTGTTTTAGTTATTAAAACATTTCATGCTACAAGTTTCTTATAACCTTTAAAAAGAAATTAACAGAGTTAAATTTCATAGCAAATAAACTTTATAGTAGCCGGCCGCATTGGCGTAGTTGGTAACGTGTTCGCCTCTCATCATGTGGTCCTGGGTTCGAATCCCACTCAGGCACGGCATATTTTCATACGTTACAAAAAAATCATTTCATCCTCCATTACATAAAGTTACACCCCAAATAATTAGGGTTGATGCGACTTTAAATAGAAAAAAAACTTAGGCCTAATAGTATTTATATATTACAATTTCTCTAGCGCATCTTCATTATTAATAAGTCCGGGTTTTACTGATTAGATTAACTTAATCTATTTCTATTGTGAAGTTGAATCTAAAATAGGTACTGATTTGTTGAATTTGTTAAGAATCGTGTTTAAAAGAATATTTGCCGAACGTTTTATCACGGTTTTTTTTAATGCCGGATGTAAAAATCACATTGGCTAGGTTTTTAAAATAAAAAAGCTACCGTTATGAAAATTAACCCCTTAAAGGTTTATGACGAAATATTACATCGGAAGCATTGTACTTGAAAAGTGCTAGTGACGCAATATTACGTTTCTGTCAAAACATGAACTTATTTTTGCTTTAGAACGTAATATTTTATCGCCAACAGCCGATAATATGTACCAGTCTTTTGCACTAGTACTGTTCTCATCCATTTGACGCTAGCAGCGCTTAATGTTAAAATGTTGCTAAAATTGTTTAGTGTTAATCTTTCCATATTAAGTGACAGTTCCTAGGCAACTAATTGTTGTTATTACAGTCGTATAATGTAACTAATACGTTGTCCGTTGCTTGCTGCGTGTTCGTATTAGTTTTATTATACACTATTAGTTTCATTTTTACTTTCTCTTGCCCATATGAATATATAGGAAGGAAAGTAGCCTATTGATTTCATGTCGATTTTTCGAAATCGAGTTTTCACCGGATCTACACGTTTTCAGACCCCCTGAACCCAAAAACATGTTTTTAGCGATTGGTCTGTGTGTGTGTGTGTGTGTGCACGCGCGCGCGCGCGTGTGAACAGAATATCTCAAGAACTAAACATCATACGAACTTGAAACTTAAGTTACATACCACTACCGGACCCGACACGAACATTTTCATCAAATCGGTCAACCAGAAGTAGTAATTAGTTTATTCGTGTAATTTTTCATTTTTTTGCGATTTTCTCAAAACTTGTCCTACGATTTTTTTTAAATCGCCTGGTTTACTAAATTTTTTATGCTCTACAAGGTAGGATAGGCGCCATGTTTGCTGAAATTCTTGGTGAGGCTGTTTTTACGTAAAACAATTGTTTTTTTAAGATTACGGCTTTAATATGCATTATAGCGCAAAAAGTATACAATCAAAGTCGTAGAGAATTTAAAATCCTACAACTTTTATTTCAAACATTTGTTTGTATAACTTTTAGTTTAGCGGTAATTAGCGATTTTCTTTTTTTTCTCACAAAAACGTGTAAAAAAATCGATTTTTTAAAGATTTCGGCCTTAGTATGCATTTTACGACAAAAGTGTATATAATCAAATTTATAGAAAATTAAAAGATGTACAACTTTTATTTCAAGCAATTTTCTCTACAGAGCCTATTTTAGCGTGAA
This sequence comes from Catonia carolina, assembly GCA_035578175.1. Classification (NCBI taxonomy): domain Eukaryota; kingdom Metazoa; phylum Arthropoda; class Insecta; order Hemiptera; family Achilidae; genus Catonia; species Catonia carolina. Next base: position 25,152,351 of record JAQMRL010000010.1, on the reverse strand, counting down.
AGAGTGATTTTCCGTATTTTTAAGCCAAATTGAGGTTGATTTTGATTGGCAAGAGAAAGTTGTGTAAGTGTTTCACACCAGATTTTTTGTTTTATTAGTGTTAAAATAATTATAATTATAATAATAGTTTTTGAACTGTTAATTTTCTTAAATATACGTACCTATAAAAATGTCATATAATAAAAAATAAGAAATAAAATAAATAATAAAAAAAGATTATTCATTGGGAAAAAATTAAGCAAAATAAAATTGCTTTAGGTTAAAAAAAGTCAACTTTTAAGGGGTTAAAGAAAGTATTAAACTATAAAGAAAAAGGAATAAATGTTTTGAAGAAGACTGGAAACTTTTTAAAACGTACCAAGTGTAATTTCTTGAAAACATCGCCGACTAAAGTAATTATTATAGGTGTCTACAATACAATATCGTGTTTTAATCCTATTAAACTTTGACATAATTTTGTTAGAGCGTAATTAAATCATATTTAAGTATACTTACCATTGTATGAGTTTAAACGAAACTGTTAAACTAAATCAATATGGCATTAAGAATAACTTAAATTTAAGTTCACAGTATTCTCAATATTCAATAAATTAAAAAAATCTTTAGTAAAAAAAATAAATAACAATCAATAATTACATTAGTTATTTCATTTCAAGAAAGTTATTTCAATTTATTTTGATTGAAAAATTACCGCCTACATAAATGTGTCTACGATGTTTTTATCAAGAAAATCTTGAAGTCTTGAAATTTCGACGGCGTTACGTGTCTGGGACCTTATTTTCTTGTTTCATATTAACTTTTCATACCCACATCAGATCACAGTCGTAACTTTTGAGATGTTTTTTTTTATATTAAGTTTTGTTATTTTTTGAAAAGTATTGATCAGAAGGTACTCAACACCATATAGTGTCGATTATTCGAATATAAAAGGATCCGGACTTATTCTGATAACTGATAATTCTCACTAAATTAAAAAGAAATTATTGTTAAAACTTTGTTTTTGATTTTTACTAAACGCACAAAAACATTTTTGTCTCTATACAATAGATTTCTATTCATAAATCTAGGGTGTCGGGGAAAAATAATACAAGTCAAAGTTTTAATCGTTCAGGAGAACAAAAATCTGTTTTCTTTATATATTATTTTATTTTAAGAGCCGAGGGCAGCCGAACCCAAACGACCTTAAAACAAGGGATGATTTTATAATGATTTGAATAAGTAACTAATATTAAAGAAGTTCGTTAAGCGATGCAAGTTTAAATTATTTTAGTTAGTTATTTAACTTTTTAGGTTTCCTGCTATTGAAAACATTTAGTAATCTTTAAAATAATTTTTTTTTCACATTTCGGGGGTGTCTGAGCACCCTGGATGCCCCCTTTTTTACGCCACTGTCCACATTTATATTATATCTAAGAGAAAAAATTTGCACTTTCAGAATGCTGACTTATAAAATATTTACAATTTTTTTACTTATTCTCTTTTTTTGACCCTAAAAATATGAAGAAAATAATAAAAGTAAAAGGACTCAATTGTGGTTTCGTTTTGGGTTGTGATAAAATGGTCTACTGCTATAGAACAACCATTATAATGATAGCAATAAAATTAATACAAATATTTCTTTTTTATTTATCGACTGACAATTTAAAAAAAAAACAAAACTGTGTTCCCTAAATTTTCTTGGTGGGTGTACGAGAAAAGTTAAGAAAATCCTTACCTTCTTCTTAAAAAATAAATTAATTTACATGCCAATAAAAGAGCGGAAAAGCTGTAACACGTTGAAGAAATTTGTGTAAATGTAAACAACATACTATATAAAAACTTTGTCAGGAAAGAATTAAGCAGGAGGTGAGTGGAAATAAATAAATTTAACAGGAAGAAAGATGCGATCGTATTAAAGTTTTTTTTTATGTATCCCCTTAAGGTATTTTCTATCTCTCTTGATATCTAACTCACTCTGCCAAATCGCTCTTGGTAAAAGTTCTCATCAAATATCACTTGACTGGATAACAAGAATTTTCTTTGCATTACCTGATAATAAACCTTTTAGTGACTTTCTTTTATTTATCAGAAGTGGGAAATATTAAAAAAAAACAATTATGATTATGTCATAAATATAAACATTATTCGATTTTTGTATTAATTGCTTAATTTGTGTATGCGGCCAAGTAGTTGGTTAACGATAATGCATTTGTAAATTTTACTTTTTTACTGAAGTAAAAGGAAAAACTTGTTGAGCTTTAAGGCAAGCAATGCAGAGTGCGTGATACGGAAATGGTTTATTTAATTTATCAGAAGTTATTATTAGATTCTGGTAAATTTAAATTTGTGTGAAGAGTTTCTTTTAGAGCAAGACATCTTTTCTGAATTTTCTTATTAACAATTCTAAATTTAATTGCATTGACTTCCGGGTCTCGGTAGAATATTGTACATCGAAGTAGAATCAAGTATTCGGTAATTAGATCTCGAATACTATTTAAATAGATAATAAATTACCGTAAAAACTCGTTATACCGGGCTAATGACTAGCTGCACCCTTCCCGGTATATCCGAATTCGTGATTGCAGTTCAACAAATATTTTTTTTATTACCTCATACAAATGTGTAATAAAATAAATAAATTTTTATTTGTCAGCGACCAAAAACGGAATAGAGATCTTCAAATACGTTTGAATCTATTTTACCAAACAATTTTTGTTTACAATTTACTTTAAATAAAAGTACCTAAAAGTCATAAAAGACATGTTTAAAGTGTGAAGTATTATTAATACTCCATTATTATTAATAGTATGTACAGTTGGGATTACCATTGCCATTGTATCGCCATTATTATTTGGTTAAGTTAGTATTGTAAGTAAGTATAGTAAATTTTGAATGCTATTACTAATAAATAATACTTTAGTTTTTTGATATTTATTTAAAAGTTTCCAACCCATCCTAGTAGATGGTTTTGTCCATAGTTGGTTGGGATAATTTCCACCACCTCTAGCATAATAGGATACAATGCCATTCAGAATACAATAACGTCGTGAACGTAATACATAAGCAGGTAGAAATTGAGGGTTTTCCTTTATTCAACTTCTTTGCACTTTCATTTTTTTTGTATAAATGTGACGAGTCGAGCCCGGTATATCTGAATCCCGGTATCTCGAGGCACGGTATAACGACGTTTTACTGTATATATTTAAATAGAATAACAAATTGAAATTTCAGAAATACGTTAAAAGTTATAAACAATTTTAATTATGTGGCTAATTATTAATAAATAACAAATTTCATCAATTACTTACCGCTCTTTTTGGCTGAATTTCAGTTATCTCTGGTTCAGAAAAATCTTGCCAGGGTTCTATTTGATTCTGGTAGTTTACACCTGAAATCAGAACATAGAAGTTACAGAAACAACATTTTTATACATTAATTTTTTTTTTATCTCTAATGTGTGTACGTTGCAATTTAATAATAATAAGGAACCCCATTAGGTGAGAGTGATGTGTATGACGTATAGTCTTGTACGCCGAAGTCCCGGGTTCGATTCCCGATCAGATCTGACATTTTTTCATCACTCATTTTTATTATCATTATTGTCCACCGTCTGCATTAGCATAAATTGCAATGAAACAGTCAGACGTAAAAAAGTTGTACTGGCCGACCACTACTGACAGAGTTTGTTTAATTGAACCCCAACAATAAAAGTTCGCTGGTTCAAATCCGTTTAAAAGTAACCTTTATTAGGATTTGAACCACCGAATCTTCGTTTTCGAAAATCGGCTGTTAAATAGCTGACTCATGGCGACGACTTTACCACTAGACCAACTCGATGGAGTTACATTAACAAAGAGTAAATAGTTTAAATAGGTAAGGTAAATCAGGTAAATAGGTATAGGTAAGGTTTAATCAGGTAAGGTAAATATGAATTTCTTAGTTTTGTTAACAATTATACATTTTCTACTCATCTGTGGTAGTTTTTATTATCAAATTAATTCATTAGATACTGACTCGTTAGCTGAACATAAAGAAAAGAACTGATTTTTCCTGAAATTTATTTATCGACCTCTGTCAAGCGGAAAATATATGAATGTTGGTTTCAATTTATTTTTTTAATTTTATTTTTTGAGAAAATTGGAAAACAGTGAAAAATGACACGGAGAAACTACTCCTTCTGGTTGACCGATTTTAATGAAAATATTTGTGTGAAATTGTTGTGTTCCTCTAATAGTACCTAACTTAAATTTCAAGTTTCAAGTTCGTACGATGTTCCGTTCTTAAGATATTTTGTTCACACACACACACACACGCACGCACGCACGCACACGCGCGCGCGCACACGCACACGCGCGCGCGCACACGCACACGCACACACACACATACACACACACGCGCACACACACACACACACACACACACACACACACACACACACACACACACACACACACACACACACAGACACAGACACACAGAAATACGAAAACCAATCGCTAAAAACATGTTTTTGGGTTCAGGGGTCTGAAAACGTGTAGATCCGGTGAAAAGTCGATTTCGAAAAATTAATATGAATACAATACGTTCCTTTCTATATATTCTTATAGGCAAGAGAAAGTAAAAAACAAACATAATTGTTTGAAACAATTAGGGAATAATAGTACAGTATTAGTTTTGATACAGATAAATTTGGTTTTGTAACATTTATTGGCGTTAAAAATAGATGAATATCCTCTTTTATTTTCCTTCTGCATTTTACTCCCGGGTATTATGATCCAACTTAAGAAAACGATCGTCTATTATATTAGCAATATCCTTTCAGATTAGTTGACAATTGTTTTATTATATATTATTGTCATATTTATCTAATGCAATTTTTATTTCCACCTGATATCTTTGATTATATTCCCCTCTTGCACTTCTATTTACAACAATCTGTTTCCCCTCGACTAGTTTATCATCGATCACAACTGCTTCCATCATCTTTCCACCCTCTGAAACGTCCTCATTTTCAGCATTACCTGTCACTACTCTCCCCCCTCTCTCTCGCTCTCTTAGGAACACCTCAAAACATATAATCTTCAAAAACTGTACAGTATTTTACAATAATTTTCTTGAATATATGAATACCACATATGATTGTAATTGACATTTATGTATTTGTACCATTTTATTGTTTTAAAAAATGTCTGTCTGTTTATACTGTAATTATTTAAAAGGGTCAACTGGTTATAAATTTGCAACTACAGTGGTTTGAGGAATATTTTTTTTTTTTTTTTTTGGTTTAACGTCCGACTGTTCTGCAATTACTGCTAATGCAGACGGTGAAGGATGAAATGATATTTTATAACGTATGAAAAAATGCCATGCCTGAATGGGATTCGAACCCAAGACCGCACAGTGAGAGGCGAGCACGTTACCAACTGCGCCAATGCGGCCGGCTGTTTGAGGAATAATTTACTAGTGTAGAACGATGTAAAATATGTCCAGACCCTGTCAAGAAATCCTTTTTGTTAACCATCTGTACTTTTTGTGAAATTTTAGCATCAATTATTTAATCTATCTTGTAGTTCTCAAATAATAAAATTGGAAATTCAGTCATTTACTTCGTTCTGATCTCTTTTTTATTATTGTTACTGCTGATTCAAAGGGAAATGAGTATGCACTTTTAAGGTATTTTCACTCAAAAAGGGTATTATTTTTGGACACTGATCCAGAAGGGCATGATTAAATATTCCTTAAATTTTGTTTCCAAGGCAGTTTCACTTTGAAGACCAATGAGGTTTTCTTTGCCTAAAGAAAATTTCACTTCATTTATTTGGTCTACATAAAACTTTATTTACTTTTTTACACTAAGCTTTGCGCCCCTCCAAACCTTTCATCGCTCCCCCTACGTTGAGAACAATTGAACCAAAACACTAATTAGATCTGTCAATTAGTGATTTTTTATATTTTTCTCATCAAAATCTAACATAGGTTAATTTCCATTTAGCATCAATCACTCATGATTAAACGTAAGTTACGAGTATTATTTATATTGACAAGAGAAAGTCCTGTGGAATGTTTCACACTAGATTATTTTTTAATAAAATTTTTAATTCTTCTACACAAAAGAAAGTTTTTAAACGCACTTACAATTTAACCCGAAATCGTTTAGGATTAAAAAATATTTTTTAAATTCATAATTGGTGGAAATACTACCATCTGTAATACCCGCAATTGAATACCCAATTAAATTACTGCATTTGAAATGCAGTGGAATTCAAAATTATTTTGAGTACATACAAGATCAGAGTAGACGAGTTATCATGCGTCAAAACAGCCTGTCTAATTGAGGATTAATTATAATTATTTATATGGAATCGGTATAACAGATATTTACAATGAGAAATATTCATAAAAGATAAATAACCAACAATAAACATCTTTAATAATATTTTAAATAAATCAAATATAAAATGATTAAGTGAAATAAAAAGAGAGAATTAATCAAAAAAATATAATCCAAATCCCATTGGGTAACCTAATTTTATGAATTTAATGAAACATATAATATAAAAAAATCATCAAGTAATTAAAAAAAGAACACAAAAACGTGTTTTCAAAGTATTCAATACAATTAAAATTCATTAAATTATTTAATTATTTGCAAACGATATTAAATTGATAAAACAAAAAAATCTGTAAAGTATTAATTACAGGATTAAAAATATCAATAAACATGACTACTTAGCCGATTATTTATATCGTATATCTTTCAATTTACAAAATAAAAATACAGTAATCCATACATTTTATTATTATATGTGTTAATTGGTTATCCATTTAATTAATCGTACAAATTAATTTAAATAAATGAATAATAGGTTTTCTGTACTCGGTTGTATAATAAATTCACTAAATGAGTAATTAAACGAAACGTCACTTTCAGTTACCATTTTGTTTAATTACGTTTTTTAAATCTCTATTTGCAAAGTCAACTGAGAATAATTATCCGTAGATGTATAACACTTTTAATCAGTATTATCCATAATGCCATTGGATTTATACTTTATTAATAGTTTTTATCTGTATTAAAATAATAAAAAAAAATTTGGTGTGAAACACTCACACAACTTTCTCTTGCCAGTGCTGTCGTAAAAAAGGAGATAAACAACGATCGTAACACCCTGGGGATAACGTACAACATAATTCTAAGACGAGAAGATGGACCAATACTCGGGGACCCAAAAATTCAATTGCCACTCTTCTTCTTCTTCAGGTGCCATCTCCGCTTCGAAGGTTGGCAATCATCAGAGCGATTTTTATCTTTGATGTCACAGCCCTAAACAATTCGTTGTTGCTGCAACCATACCAATCTCTTAGGTTTTTCAGCCAGGATTTTCGTCTTCTTCCCAAGGATCTCTTTCCTTGGATTTTCCCCTGGACAATCACTTGTAATATTTTATATTTTTCTCCCCTCATGACATGTCCCATATACAATAATTTTCTTTTCTTCACTGTTAATAGTACTTCTCTTTCTTTATGCATACGTCTCAACACCTCCACATTCGTCATCTTTTCCACCCATGAAATCCTCAGAATTCGTCGGTACAGCCACATTTCAAATGCATCCAGTCTCTTTTCATCAATCTTCTTCATTGTCCAAGCCTCCATCCCATAGTATAGTACGGATAGGACATAGCATCTCAGGAGACGTGTTTTTAATTCAAGGCTTAAATCTCGGCAGCAGAACAGTTTCTTCATCTTTATAAATGTTTTTTGGCCTGTTCTATTCTGATGCGAATTTCTTGAGAGCTGTCATTGTTTTCATTTACAGTTGTGCCTAGGTACTTGTAAGCATGGACTCTTTCAATGCATTGGTTCCCTACATATATCCTACCAACGTTCTTATATGCTTTAGCTATTAACATATACTTTGTTTTATTAATATTAAGTGAAAGACCGTACTCTTCACTAACTGTGGCCACTCTGTTTATTAGCATCTGAAGGTCTTCATGTGTTCCAGCTATAAGAACTGTATCATCAGCATATCTCAAATTATTTATCGTCATGCCATTGATTTTAATGCACAGGCATTAAAAAAAAATGATGAGTTGGACACAGGTCCAACTCATTAAGTGCCACTAATAACCAGAAAAGTTTGACAATATAACATAACTGATAAGCAGAGGAGGACCAGATTTTAGGATACGAAGAAGATGTGGGATAAAAGAAAACAAATCAAACGATCCGCTAAAGACTGAAAGTTCACTACAGTGCTCCATTTGGGGCTTAAAATTAAAAACAAAATGTAAAAATTTAAATTCTTAGAAGAAATCATTGATAAAAGAAATGATAACAAGGAAATTGTTAAAGAACAAATTCGAAATAATGGAAAGATTATACTTTGAAGTTTAAAGATATTTTAATCACAAAAATCAGATAGTCATGGCTTAAACTTTGGAAAATTAAAATTAATGAAAACAATTCGCAATAAATGACGTTTATTCTTAGACGACAAAACTGCCCAACTGTTTACATTAATAATATTCTGCTACCTCACACTACTCAAACACGCTACTTAGGGTTACACTTGGACAGAAAACTTGCATGGAACGGACATGTTACACACACGCGCCACAAACTCAAAACACGCTTCTATCAACTGAAACGCTTACTCAATAGACGTTCTAAATTAAACATGTCACACAAATTAACAATCTACAAGACAGTCTTAAGACCAATCTGGACATATTGAGTTCAACTTTGGGGATCTGCTAAACCTTCACTCACGAAACGTATACAAGCGATTCAGAACAAGATTCTACGAACGGTAACGCAAGGCCCCTTTTACATCACAAACTCAATGTTGCACTAAGACTTACAAATCCCATACGTAATTCATGTCGCGAAACAACTATACAAGACGATGCATGACACATTTTAATTACATGACAACCCTCTCCTAAAAAAGATGTACACTAGGGCGATACCGGGTACTCAGCGCAGACGTTTGAAGCAGCTCTGGCCAAGAGATCTTCTTGGCCAACTGTAGGACTGTGGTGATGATTGCATGCTTCTTCAAGTAAATCAAGTTTTGGAACATTAGCTTCATATTTAAAAATTGTTGTATTTATATGATAACAGATACTAAATTTCAATTAAAAGTGTCAGAAAAAATCATTCAATGAAATATATAATTCGACATTATAGTTCAGTGATTATTTCAGCATTACTGTATGGAACTGAAACAGAACAATTTACAAAAAATAGGAATGAAGGAGATATAGGGCAGAAAGAAAAAAATTATAGAAAAATTTTAGAAATAATTTCGAAAATGGGAAACTTAAATTAAAATCAAATACCTATAGAAGTTTATGAATATATATGTAATCAATAAAAAAGGGCTAAGTTAACATTAAAGGGATATATTACAATAGACTAAACATAGTAATGATAAAAAATTATTGTTATCATTATACTTTGTAATTAAATACAAAAAAAGTGGAGAATTAGGGTTCAACGAGCAGGATTATTTCGATGTAGATAAATTTAGAGAGAAAATATTTGATTGAACATTCCTACAGAAATAAAGGTCGAAGACAATAATAAAGATTTCTTTATTATTGTCTTAAAGTTGAAAATTGTTTTGTTGTAAGTCTCAAAACATCTCATGCAATGAAAAAAGTTTGGAACAAAAGAAGAGAAACCATTATCTGGTCAACATCAACTGGTTTCGGAAAATTGAAGAGTAAGAATTAATTTATTTCCTATAATCTTTCTACTTGTATTACGTTATTATGTGAAATTGTAAATAAATATTGTAATTTTTTTACTTTGTTTTTATTTTTCAGCTGTGTGTTTTGGCACAACTAGTAATTATGCATAAAATATTATAATTATATTTAAAAAAATGACATTAGACATTAAAGGAGGACACCACTCATTAGTAGCACTGAACGTTAATTACTTAACCCTATAGCCGTCAATAAAAGTTTTCTAGACCGGCCGAGAATTTCTAGCATATGGGTCACCAAACCGTAAAGAAATCATTAAAAATTTGCTATAAATCACAAACCTTATCACGTGACGCGTCAAAATAACAGAAAGACTTAGGAACATAGAATAAATACATTATTGAAATTTTAATCTGACAGTTAGAGGTGCTGAAGGTATTTTAATATAATTTTTAGACCAAAATGTTTCCAAAATTTCAGATGACATTACTGTTTAAAACTTTCTTATGCTCTACTTTCAAAATTCATAACAAACGAAACGTTACTTATAATTTTTATTTCAAAATAATAAAAAAAAAGATTCTATGTTCAAAACTGAATAAAATACATACAAAAACATATCATGTAAGCCAAGAGATAACCAAATTCAGCTCTCGGATAGCGTGGTTTCAACAGAGAAACACAGGCAGAAGATGCAACTAAAACTATTGTATTATACGTAAAAATTTACTTATACAATACTGAACTATTGTACAAAACAGCAACGCTGTCTGTAGATTAATTTAAAACTAAAACGACAACATTGCAATGCTATTAAGCAAATCCGATTTTGCGACGCGACCAGTTCAAGAAGCAGTAATATCGTCGCAAAATTGACAATTGCCTTCTGTAGGGTTAAGTAAACCTTTTCATAATTTATTAATTAATACTATTTAATTAATAATAGTAATTTTAAGTACTTTTTATGGTTTTATTAAGTTTAATTAAATTTTTCTTTCCTTTTTAATGTGTAATTTAATATTTTAATTGCTTCACGTTACTGTGTTTTTAAATTTGTAAATAAATTAAAGTTACAGTTATAGTTAAAGTTAATATATAGTTGTTATAGTTAAAGTTATAGTTAAAGTTAAGTTATAGTTGCTAGAAAATCAAAATATAACGATCACAAAACATGTCAGATCAAAACGTAATTCGAATTTATTTAGCTTGATATGATCAATTTGGAGGTAGAAAATTCAAACTAAGAAATATTTTTTTGAGAATAATTTACATGTATCCTATGTGTGTTACCTTTCTCTGTCATACAAATTCCTAGCATTAATGGTTACATTTCCGGATTATTTTCAGTAAATTCGATACAAATTTTTGATTTTCTTTTAGATAGCTACTTGGGAGTAATCGGAGTACAATTTTGTACGACTTCCTTCATCACTTGGCTGAATTGGAAAATAATTCACATCAATATCGAATATCGAATCGATCCCGCTAAACCTCCTTCTATTATAAAATTTGATAAAGTAGATTATTTTTAATTTCATACATTTTTTATCCTCTACAAAATAGGGTAAGTGGCATATCTGCACATACAACATGTTTTTAAATGGAGACTGTACTTTGTATCCCGCCAATGTTAAATTTGCTATTTTGAGGTAGTACATTTTTCATAGGATTGGTGCAAGATACGAAAATAAAACTTTGCACACTTATAGTTGTAGGGTGGTTTTAGCTGCTGACATTTTTTAAATTTAATCTGTTGGACCATAAAGTTTTTAAAAGAATAACGAATAACATAAAATTTTTACAATTTTTTCTCTACGTTTTTTGGATATTACTAATTTTTTGAGCACCTGAGGAAGTAAAAACAATGTCGGTGAATGTGCATGTATATGATAATTAACTGATAAAACTTTTAGCCTGGTAGGTTAAATGGTTTCTGAGAAAAACGTACCTAAGTGTTACAAATCTAAGTTTACGGGAAAAGGCACAAATGAAAAACAAAATGTACACAAACATGTTTAATTTCCCATCAACAGTTGGTTAGCAAGCTGCACCAACAACGGAGAATATTAAAAATAGTGAAGCAGATATTAAAAAAAAACTTAAATTCTTTTTGCACTAAAACGAGCAATATGAAAAATATTTGCCCTTGGCGACATGTTAATTTTTTAAGATAAACCTGATAAAAACTTACAGTTTTTTCATTAAAATAATTTTCTTGTTGTAATTTAATGTTTTTGTAGTAGATCTAGGTCTAAACTGTAGACTCTAGGTCTAGGAAAAAATTAAAATCTGAAAATCAAAATTTTCAGTCAAAACCATCATACAGTCTCCCCTTAAGACTTAATAATCATTTTAAGGCAAAAGTGCATTTTAATAAAAATTTTAGAAAATTAGAAAACCTACAACCTTCGTTTAAATTATTGTTTTCTACACTTCTTAGATTACCGGCTGTTAGTAAATTTTCATATTTTCTTATTGAAAACGGTAAAAATGGGGTTTTGTAAGAGTGCAGTTTTAGTACGCATTTTACAACAAAAGTGTATATAATTAAGTTATAGAAAATTACAAAGAACATAAGAACGGAACTGGATGTTTACAACCTTGGAAGATTGCAGAAAATCGAAATCGATGGAGAAAGCAGGTAGAGTGAATGCCTGAGGGAAGGATCCCCTCAGTCTTTTGCAGTACAGACCGTTGGGGAGGAGAGATGTAGGAAGGCCACGTAAAAGATCGCAATTCAATAGTTTCTAGCTATTGTGAGTTGGAATAGGCGGAAGCCTAATACTTGAATGTGAGAAGAAGAGGAAGAAAATTAAAAACCTACAATCTTTATTTCAAGCATTTTTTTTCTACAGAGTAGTTTACCGTTAAAATAGTGATTTTTCCGTATTTTGCTCATGAAAATCAAAGAAAAAGATAGGTTTATTTTCATTTAGCGTCATTCACTCATAATTAAAATTAGGTTGTGTTTTTAATTTTACATTGTTTATTCATAATAAAACATACCTATTTTATATTTTTTATTATTTACATTGGCAAGATAAAGTGTGCGAGTGTTTCACACAGATATTTAGTTTTCCATGTAATATTATAGAGATTTGTTGTAGGAAAAGAATATGGATTATAGTGTCTTTTAAACTTTTTGTAATACTAGTCGTCGAGTTTTTTGATGGCGTTCAAACAAAAGGTTTGCGTAAATCGTTGCGTAGAGTGTCGTCATTAAAGTAAAAAGAAAATGATAGTCAGTTAAAAGTACTTTTGTTGATAAAAGGCCGTTTAAATCCACTGGCTATTAGTATGCTACACAACAGTAAAAATCTTGTGTGAAACACTCACACAACTTTTTCTTGTTAATTTAAATCATGAAAAATATAATTTGATTCTTTAAATATACTACGATACTTAATCAAACGAAGTGGCTATTAAATAACGAGACTGACGTTGTAAAAATTTTTATATTTTTTTATACATAATCACTTATTGTCACTTCAATATACACTCCTCTATCCCTACAATGCTCCATGCGAATTTTTCATTGTTGGAAACAGTGCTGGAAGTCATCTCCTTCAGGACACGTGCCGTTTTCTCTTTTACAGCTTTCACAGACTCAAGTCTTATCCCTTTTAATGCAGATTTCACCTAAGGGAACCGGCAGAAGATAATAACATGTGATGAAACGTGGTTTTTTTACTTATGATCCGGAAAAGAAGCGCCAATCCATGACTGGAAGAGCCAAACTTCGCCGAGAGCCAAAAAACTCGAATGAGCAAGTCAAAATTTAAAGCAATAATGATAGTTTTTTTATATCCACTGGGTTCCTGAAGGTCAAACAATTAATCAATATTACTACCTTGAGATACTTTCTAAACTACGTCAAAGAGTAAGGAAAAAACGCCCCGAAATGTGGAAGGACAAGTCATAAGTTCTCCACCAAGACAATGCGCCAGCTCATTCTGCGTTATCTGTCAAGAGGTTCCTAGCTAAGTACAGCATCTCAGTGTTAGAACATCCACCTTATTCACCAGATCTTGCACCATGTGACTTCTATCTGTTCCCTAAGGTGAAATCTGCATTAAAAGGGACAAGATTTGAGTCTGTGGAAGCTGTAACAGAGAAAGCGGCACGTGTTCTAAAAGAGCTGACTAGAAGATGACTTACAGCACCGTTTCCAACAATGGAAAATTCGCATGGAGAGTTGTAGGGATAGAGAAGGAGTGTATATATTTTTTCGGTTTAACGTCCGACTGTTTTGCAATTACAGCTAATGCAGACGGTGAGAAGGGTGATAGATGAAAATGAGTGATGAAAAATCCCAGACCTGACTGGGAATCGAACCCGGGACCCCGGCGTATAAGCCAGTTGCGCTAACCACTACGCCAACGGGCCGGCCTAGTCTTGTACAGACCCAGGCCGACCATTCCTGAGAGTGTGTGGTTAGTTTAACCCTAACCATAAAAGTACATCGTTAACCACTGTCTAGTATTCAAATCCGTATAAAAAGCAACTAACTTTACTAGGATTTGAACCAGGAACCTTCGTTTCATAAAATCAGCTGTTTAACAGCTGACTTGCGACGACGACTTTACCTCTAGACCAACCAGTTGGTTATTTCATGCAATCGAACAATTTTTATATTTCTGTCCGATTAAAAGGAAAAGTTGTATTAATAAAAATTTATCATTTCGATAAATGTTTTAATCGGGATAAAACGTTTTGTTCATATGTAGACTCATCGTAGGTGTACTCAATTACGTTTGCTCATAAACTTTTAAAAAATGATAGCCTACTTTTTTATTTTGGAATACAAATTTATATTATTTTATTCTGCCTATGAAAAGATCCTTCGGGAATTAATTTTTTGATTAATCTTATTAAAATTTTGATTGATCTTATGGGAATACTGTTATAAAATTCAAAACTGCTACAGGGATACACATTTACGATCTCTAAATTTAGCAGAGAAATTAACGAGTCTATGTATTATTTATACTTTAGTAAAATGAAAAGGCTTAAGTGTATTAATGTTTCACAAATTTTGTTACAAAAATTATACGAAAGAATGTTTTTAAGTACTTAAATAAATATAAATAATTTAGGATTTTATAAAATTTATCTTTCGAAATAACATGTTTGAAGTTTGTGTTTTAAAACAATTAAACTTTTAAAAAGTAAACTTACTAATTTTGTTAATTTACTGTCAACATGTAGCATATTTATCCGAAATTATTTTTATGAAACTGTAAAAAAATAAATACGTAGAGTATTTGAAATATTATTAGATAAGAAGTTTTTTAAAATAATATATTTTTTTTTACTTTAAGACACATCTACATCTTTGTTATTAGCGATTACTTTGGGTTGAGGAACGATCGGTTTGAACGTTTAATAATTTTCTAGACCCTGATCGGGAATCAAAGTCGGAATCTCCGCTTTGCAGCGTAGCATACTAACCACTGCGCCACGGAGACGGTCATTATTATAACTACATTATGAATATTGATATTATGTAAATAATAAAGAAAAATACATAAATTCTTTACTTTCAGATTCGTGTGGGTGTTAAAGGGCCCGTTAGTGAAGTGTTCAGTATAACCAGCTTCTACAAATGAGGTCCCGGGTTTGATTCGCGATTGGATCTGGCATCGTTTTATCATAATCGTTCATCGTCTGCAGCCTACACCTATATGTTTTAGGAATACATATTTTCAAATGCTAAGTCAAAGAGAAAATACATTTAAATTTTAGCTTGTCGGTGGAAAATATAACTACAGTAAAACCACGAAAAATTGCTGGGTATCAATCTCAGTATCGATTAAATGTTTTTAAGTTAACAACAAACTTCGTTCTTAGAAGAATGGTGAGTAACGACTAAAGCACAGTAGTACGATATTTTCGTCCTAAAAGAACGGAGGCGTCCTCGACCACCCTTAAGGAGGCCGCAACCGCCTTATCAACCAAAAACCCGCCGCCTGGCCATTTGCTCCGACATCAGCAAACAACCCTCCACCTCCTCCGGAACTGTTTATATAATACTACAAAGGAAATGTCGAGTTAAAAAAATGTACATACTGCCACGCTGACAGTGTGTAAAATTTTTTTTAACCCGACATTTTCCTTGCAGTATTATATAAACAGTTCCGGGGGAGGTGAGGGTTGTTTGCTGTTGTCGGATCAAGTGGCCAGGTGGAGGGTTTTTGGTTGGTAAGGCGGCTGCGGCCTCCTTGGGGCTGGACGAGGACGCCTCAATTGAGTCCAACACTACTTCCCCCATCGTGAAAGAGTGAACATGAGTTTTTCTCGCCGCCTCGGATAAAAAAAGACAATTCTAAAATAAAACTTTAAAAAAAACAACTTTAACACATCTAATACCTACGATTGTGTTGTCAGACGAGAATAGGAAAATAACTTTTCTGTATGCTTATGGATATGGCTATGGAAGGGGTAAATGTGGGAGAACCGCATTACATAACGCTGTATTAACGCTACTTTAAACGAAATTTACTCTTTTTCATTTCGTAAAATAAAGCTCATATTAGCAAGAATTTCAAGTTTAGAACTTTTGAGCAAATCAGGAAAGAATTCTCTTTAAAACCATGTCAAAACTATAAAAATCTATTTGGTAGAACTCTGTATTTAGGAGTTAATAGAATTCTCATTCAAAATACTTTGGAAGCGATTTTGCGTTTTAAATATATACGAGGTGTGGCTATTAAATAACGAGACTAACGTAAAAATTTTAATTTAAATTTTATAAGTAGAGGAAGAATGTCTGTACTGGGACAACCTTGACCTTTGACCCTGACTTTGATAAAAAAAAAAAAAAAAAAAAAAAAAAAAAAAAAAAAAAAAAATTAAAAAAAAAAAAAAAAAAAAAAAAATTAAAAAAAAAAAAAAAAAAAAAAAAAAAAAATCCCGCCAAATTTTTTTCCCGCCAAATTTTCAAACTCAATTTTCTCCGCAACCGCTGGACCGATTTTGACGCACGTGGTACCCACGTGACCGGGAGATCGAGATCTACAAGATAAGCCCTAAAACTCGTCGATCCGATAACCAGGTCACGTGTTACAAGCTATCTCAGGTTCCATAGGGGATACGGCTACGGATTAGGGCTTATCTTGTAGATCTCGATCTCCTGGTCACGTGGGTACCGCCCGCGTCAAAATCGGCCCAGCGGTTGCGGAGAAAATCAGGTTTGAAAATTTAAAAAAATAAAAAAATGGCAAATTTTCAAACCCGATTTTCTCCGCAACCGCTGGTCCGATTTTGATGTGGGCGGTACCCACGTGACCAGGAGATCGAGATCTACAAGATAAGCCCTAAATCTCATCGATCTGATAACCAGGTCACGTGTTACAAACGATCTCAGGTTCCATCGGGGATACGGCTACAAATTAGGGCCTATCTTGTAGATCTCGATCTCCCGGTCACGTGGGTACCGCCCGCGTCAAAATCGGCCCAGCGGTTGAGGAGAAAATCAAGTTTGAAAATTTAAAAAAAAAAAAAAAAAAAAAAAAAAAAAAAAAATTCTCGCCATTTTTTTTTTTTTTTTTTTTTTTTTTTTTTTTTTTTTAAATTTTCAAACTCGATTTTCTCCTCAACCGCTGGTCCGATTTTGATGCGGGTGGTATCCACGTGACCAGGAGATCGAGATCTACAAGATAAGCCCTAAACCTCATCGATCAGATAACCAGGTCACGTGTTACAAGCTATCTCAGGTTCCATCGGGGATACGGCTACGGATTAGGGCTTATCATGTAGATCTTGATCTCCTGGTCACGTGGGTACCGCCCGCATCAAAATCGGTCCAGCGGTTACGGAGAAAATCAAGTTTGAAAATTTAAAAAAATAAAAAAAAATTGCAAATTTTCAAACCCGATTTTCTCCGCAACCGTTGGGCTGATTTTGATGTGGGCGGTATCCACGTGACCAGGAGATCGAGATCTACAAGATAAGCCCTAAACCTTGTCGATCTGATAACCAGGTCACGTGTTACAAACGATCTCAGGTTCCATCGGGGATACGGCTACGGATTAGGGCTTATCTTGTAGATCTCGATCTCCTGGTCACGTAGGTACCGTACGCATCAAAATCGGCCCAGCGGTTGCGGAGAAAATCAGGTTTGAAAATTTAAAAAAATAAAAAAAAATGACAAATTTTCAAACCCGATTTTCTCCGCAACCGTTGGGCCGATTTTGACGTGGGCGGTACCCACGTGACCAGGAGATCGAGATCTACAAGATAAGCCCTAAATCTCATCGATCTGATAACCAGGTCACGTGTTACAAGCTATCTCAGGTTCCACAGGGGTTACGGCTACGGATTAGGGCTTATCTTGTAGATCTCGATCTCCTGGTCACGTAGGTACCGTCCGCATCAAAATCGGCCCAGCGGTTGCGGAGAAAATCGGGTTTGAAAATTTAAAAAATAAAAAAAAAATGACAAATTTTCAAACCCGATTTTCTCCACAACCGTTGGGCCGATTTTGACGTGGGCGGTACCCACGTGACCAGGAGATCGAGATCTACAAGATAAGCCCTAAATCTCATCGATCTGATAACCAGGTCACGTGTTACAAGCTATCTCAGGTTCCACAGGGGTTACGGCTACGGATTAGGGCTTATCTTGTAGATCTCGATCTCCTGGTCACGTAGGTACCGTCCGCATCAAAATCGGCCCAGCGGTTGCGGAGAAAATCGGGTTTGAAAATTTAAAAAAATAAAAAAAAATGACAAATTTTCAAACCCGATTTTCTCCGCAACCGTTGGGCCGATTTTGACGTGGGCGGTACCCACGTGACCAGGAGATCGAGATCTACAAGATAAGCCCTAAATCTCATCGATCTGATAACCAGGTCACGTGTTACAAGCTATCTCAGGTTCCACAGGGGTTACGGCTACGGATTAGGGCTTATCTTGTAGATCTCGATCTCCTGGTCACGTAGGTACCGTCCGCATCAAAGTCGGCCCAGCGGTTGCGGAGAAAATCAGGTTTAAAAATTTAAAAAAAATAAAAAAAATTGCAAATTTTCAAACCCGATTTTCTCCGCAACCGTTGGGCTGATTTTGATGTGGGCGGTATCCACGTGACCAGGAGATCGAGATCTACAAGATAAGCCCTAAATCTCATCGATCTGATAACCAGGTCACGTGTTACAAGCTATCTCAGGTTCCACAGGGGTTACGGCTACGGATTAGGGCTTGACATGTAGATCTCGATCTCCTGGTCACGTAGGTACCGTCCGCATCAAAATCGGCCCAGCGGTTGCGGAGAAAATCAGGTTTGAAAATTTAAAAAAATAAAAAAAAATGACAAATTTTCAAACCCGATTTTCTCCGCAACCGCTGGACCGATTTTGACGTGGGCGGTACCCACGTGACCAGGAGATCGAGATCTACATGTCAAGCCCTAATCCGTAGCCGTATCCCCGATGGAACCTGAGATAGCTTGTAACACGTGACCTGATGATCGGATCGACGAGGTTTAGGTGCCAGCAGGATCCGAACGTTCCGTAGAACGCGTTACGTCCGGTTTCGGGTCTTAGGTTCTTTCGGGATCCGAACAATCGGTAATTTCAGTAATTTCGGTAATTTCGTTTCGGAACACACTGTACTTTAGTTTGTAATCATTGACGTCATTCGTTTTGATGCGGTCGGTACCCACGCGACCGGGAGACCGAGATCTACAAGATAAGCCCTAATCCGTAGGTGAGGAAGGCAACTGTAAAACATCTCACTCCTCGTTTTACTCGTTAGGTTCTTTCAGGATCCGAACAATCGGTAATTTTGATAATTTCGTTTCGGAACACCCTGTACTTTAGAATATTCACATTGTCATCATTGGTTTTTGTTTTTATCTATTTGTTATTGCAATTAATTTTTCTAGATGACTCAACTTGTCTATTGTAAATTTAAATGTACAGTTAATTTTTCAAAATGATGCAATGTATTATTCATTAAAGTCACGAGCCACCTACTCAGCAATTAGTTGTTTGTTTCAATGTTTGTTTCAATCTTAAAAAACCATCAACGTCATACCGCGTGTTATTATATATCGAACCGTGGACTCAGCGATTCCAATGCAACAGCATGGGGGTATTATATGTATAAAAGGCCTCCGATTTTCCCATTGCGTCATAACTCCGCTAACTGATCCTGCACTGCTAGAAGAGTTTCTCTACCTGCTACGCTGCTAGTCATGTGAGTGTTATTTTACTTTAAGCAAACAAATTGAACTTTAAATATTTTTAAATGTTAAAAGACTTTACCTTGTCTAGTTGAACTTAGAACGAAAAGTAAAACCTAAATGGATAATACATTGTTGGTCTGCAACATCGCCAGTTGTAACCGTTGTTGCTACATCAACAACAACACCAGTGTTAGCGTTTATTATTACAAGTTCGGAATAACAATTTCCATACCTAAATTAAATCGTGTTAACTTCATGTCAGTAGTTTAGTAACGCGTGTAAAACGCTAGCACACTGATTATTTAGTCTGTTGTGTTAATCTGCATCAGCAACCACAACAACCGATTGTTACTTAAACGTAGAACTAAATAAATTTGAACTTAAAATATCTAAATTAAATCGCCCTAACTTCATGTCGATAGTTTAGTAACGCATATAAAACGTTTGTACACTGAATATTTAGTCTGTCGTTTTAATCTGCAACAACAACAACGATTGTGACTTACAACAACTAACAACAACAACAGCAAAATCAATTTAGGGATCAGTAGCTTATATTGTAAAGGTTGGTCTTATTATAAATACTAATAATGTACATGCTAAAAAATAAAGGGCGATTTCTTTTAACTGCACGCGTATAGTTTA
Source organism: Catonia carolina (assembly GCA_035578175.1). Taxonomy (NCBI): domain Eukaryota; kingdom Metazoa; phylum Arthropoda; class Insecta; order Hemiptera; family Achilidae; genus Catonia; species Catonia carolina. Next base: position 25,131,823 of record JAQMRL010000010.1, on the reverse strand, counting down.
GCAAGGCGAATTCGAATAAATATCTATTTTGCTTATATTGTAAAGGTTGGTCTTATTATAAATACTAAACCGGAATAATAATGTACATGCTAAAAAATAAAGGGCGATTTCTTTTAACCGCGTGCGTATAGTTTAGCAAGGTGAATTCGAATAAATATCTATTTTATATACGTTTGGCTAGTCTCTAATGCGTGTTTCTGTTTTTGTCATCGTTTCAGTTTGCAACTACAGCAACAACATCAACAACAACATCAACAACATCAACAACAACAACAACACCAACAACAGCAACAACACCTCCATCACCACCGCCACCGTCACCGCTACCACCACCACCATCACCAGCAACAACAGCGTTACGCGCAGACCTTCGTTTAAAGGTTAGCCTTATATTTAAATACGATATTTGTACTAACTAAATACGATTAAATTAGCATTGTATAATCATTGTACTGAATATTACTAAAAATTAAGGGCGATTTCTTTTAACCGCATGCGGGTAGTTTAGCAAGGTGAATTCAAATAAATATCTATTTTATATACGTTTCACTAGTCTCTAATGTATGTTTCTGTTTTTGTCTCCGTTTCAGTTTGCGACAACAACAACAACAACATCAACATCATCATCATCATCAACAACAACAACATCAACAACAACACCAACAACAACATCAACAACAACAACAACACCAACAACAACAGCAACAACAACACCACCATCACCACCGTCACCGCTACCACCGCCACCCCCCATCTCCAGCTTTAAAGGTTAGCCTTATATTTAAATACGATATTTACATACGATTAGATTAGCATTGTATAATCATTGTACTGAATATTATATCATGTTAATAATTATAGTAGCCTTTACTATAATTATACCTAAAACTAGAAGTTTGAGTAACTACGAGAGGCAATTAATATGCTAGTGCACCGTCACCTAAAACGTAAAGTTCGAACTTGCTGTAGTAACTAAAAGAGACGAATTATATGCCTGTGTACCGTCGGGAAACTTTGATAGACGATGAACCGTCGTTTTTGTTTTTCCAGCAAGTATGCGGTCTTGTAGAGTGGTGCTCCCCAAAATACAAGGGCGGATTTGGGGGCACAGGCTCCAAGCTGGAGAGATTCAGGCCCTCATATTCATGCCTGAGGCTGGGGACTGCATGACTGCATGGATAGACCTGCGTACTCTTTGGGAGCTGGGGTTGTACGAGGAATTTCGTACATATCTAGATTCCCGTCGACCTACAACCCCGAGGAGGATCCGGTCTAGGAGAAGAAGGAGATATTGAAATAGGTAATTTTTATTATTTAGATACGGTATTCATACGATAAAGGAATAAATATATGTTTTTGCAGTAACTCCTCCATCAACATCAACATCCCAGCACCCTCCTTCGCTCTTTTAGTTCGTTGAAGGTCGAGGAAGGTGTAATTGCTGGGATGTTGTTATATATTGACCTATCGTATTTCATCCGAAAGGTACTAATGCTAAATGTTCTCTTTACAGATGAATCGTACCCCAGCTGCGTCCCAGATGAATCGTGCCCCAGCTGCGTCCCAGGAATTGGCAAGACTGGAAGCTGCAAGACTGTTTGACGAGGTGTTGGGGGCAGCTAGAAACATGCCGGTAATAAACTTGGACGACGAGCGGCCCGAAGTCGAGGTATTACCGGCGCGACCAGCTCCTCAACCACCTCGGCAACCAGTCGAGATTCCAGTCGAGGTCCCAGCTCCTCAGCCACCTCAGCCACTAGCCGAGATGCGGCCGGAGGTCGTGCAGGTTGAACAGGAGGTGCAAGTGCTCGAACCTGCGGCGCAGCGGCCGGAGGTCGTTCAGGTCGAGCATGAGATTCAGGTGATCGAACCTGAACCGCAGCCTGTTCAACCGGCCCAGCCTGTTCAACCGGCCCATCCGGCAGTGGAGCAACCGGCCCAATTACCAGCCCGAATGCTCAGTTTGTTAGATGTAGTTGTTCAGTATTATATATTCGGGTTGGTAACCCTAGCGAAATGGGAGGACGCGATCGCTAGGGTGGGCGGTAGGGAACCCGACAGTTGTAAAAGGCTGTCCCTTGGCATCTTCGAATTTTGTAAAGTGATAAAATTGAAGATGCTCTTGCCCATCTTCAATGAGAACAACCAGATGGGTGTCTTGGAGAAGATGGACGAGAGGTTAACTGTCGGTTTCCTGTTGGAATGCGCACGGGTCGCGCCTGCTTCCGAGGAGAAACAGTACCGGGAGCAGGATGTTAACGAATTATGGGAACTCCTGAGGGCCAGGCCGGCCAAACGACCCATAGCCGAGCTCTTCGAGGATGCAGGTCCCTCACGGGAACCATCATCTTACTCGGAGACCGTAGAGCTCAAAACGGACCAGAAACATTACAACGCGTGGTCCGCGCCTAAGAGGGGTAAATACCTCATGCGGATTGAGCTCTTTGAGACGAGCGAGATCGAGGGATTGTCCTCCAGGGACAGATCCAGTCGGGTGAAGAGCAGAGTCGAGTTAGTCGCCAACGAGGATGACCCTCGTTTGAAGGCTGTCGACGATGTTATTCATAGCACGCTGGAATCGATCTTGAGTGACCGAGGCAGCAAAAAAATAGTACGTAAAATCGCTGCAGTGAAGCCTCGGGTAGAATGACGGGAGTGTGCATTCCATCATAGTATTAGTATTATCAGTATTAAGTATCAGTATTGTAGTATAATAATAGTATAATAAAGCATTAAACGGTTTATCATTGTTATCATTTCAAAGCACCATACATTTCCCGTCAAACTAAAACATACGGTTTTACAGGAAATAAGCACGGTCTATACCTTACATAGACTTGAATACCCGCATTTACGGAGACTCTACAGTCTTGAATTTCAGTAAAAACCTTAATGTATGCATGACATTACAACGACCTGAAGAACAGGTATGGATCGTAAAATCGATTTCCTGTGCACGGATACTCCGTGTTAATTTACATAAAAATTGTCCTATAAGTATGTTAAAGATAGAATGTATGTTAAAATATGTCTTGTCAAGTTAATTGTAGTTTTCTATCTTTGTGAAAGTTTATCGCGTAACGCCAAGTTTAAGGTCATTGTTAGTAGGATAATTTGTTTCATAAATGTTTATAAATTTGTTAAGAACTAAATATGATTTAATGCCAGTTCTAAATACAATGTTTTGGCTATTATAAAAAAGAAAAATTAGGTAATGAAAGGTGTACATAAATCCGAGAACATTCAATAATTAATGAGACAAATTTTGGTGTAGAGAAGAAAGTAAAAGTACCATTTACAGGTTGGAAAGTGTGTGCTTTTCGGAGGGTCTGGCATGCTGATAAGCATACTCTTTCAACTCAGTGAGGAAGGCAATGGTAAACCACCTCACACGCCGATTTACTTAATACCCACAAGAGGTGGGTAAAGTGCTAAATTATTATTTGCGCTCGATCTGTTAGTTCCAGGCCTACAAAAAATAGTTCTGTTTATTATTACTAGGTCATCCAATTATATGACTGAAGCATTTAAGAACAGAATAGGTATAATTGTAAAAGGCACTAGTCACCGGTAGTTCGAAAAATAAGCACTTGGTCCTGTAATATAATTTACATATGATTTTAACTAACAAAACGTTTGATGTATCATGGCAAAAAAAAAATTGCCTACATTAAAATAAGCTTGGTCTCTGGCCTGAACTGAAATAAAATATCTCATTTTATTTTAAAATACGAACGTAAAAAATTAAGTATAATGTACTTACGACTAAATAATAATATTTTAAAATTGAATTAATTAATTACTTAATCTGCATAATTATAAAGGTTATCTGTTGTTTGACCTTTTTTCTTTATTCAAGCAATGTATGTTACGATACACTCGTACTATGTAAATGTAAGTCCATTGTTCGCTCTGTAGGCCGCACAAGAGACAAATTATTATTTGCACTAGATCTGATAGTTCCAGGGCTATAAAAAATAGTTCTGTTTCTTATTACTAGGTCAGTAAATTATATGACTGAATCATTTAAAAACAGAAGAGGTAGAATTGTAAAAGACGCTAGTCATCTAGAGCTATTTATCTAAGAGCTATTTCCTGCGAGAGTAATGAATTTCATTATACAGCCAGGCCCTATGCATTTAACGGGCTCTAGCCTGTAGAAATTTTATGCGCTATAAATTTAGCATAAACATAAAATAGTTTTGTTTCTTATCCCGCGGTCAGTCAATTTAATGACTAAATCATTAAAGAACAGAAGAGGCAAAGGTGTAAAAGATACTAATCAGAGTTTTCTCCTCTGAAAGAAATGAATTTCATTTTACAGTTGGACCCTGTGGTGAATGAAGCGGTGGTATCATTTGCGGAGTGTAAAATATATGTTTTTCAGAGGGCCTGTCATGCTGATAAGCGTACTTTTCCACTCAGCGAGTTGTGGCAATGGTAAACCACCTCGCACATCGTTTTATTTAGTAAAAACCTCTACAGGTTCAAACCTCTACAGGTTAACCTCTACAGGTTAAAACGTTTCAACCTCTACAGGTTAAAACGTATAGATCCGGTGAAAACTCTTATAGAAAAAACTCTGATCTTCAACGTACTTGAACACCAATTTTTATGAAAAGCCTGGATGGACTAACAGACGTTTAAAAACTACATTGTCGGAAAACCGGCTAAAAACTGAGTACTTTATTCCGTAAATTGCTGAAGGTATCTCCTATTATTTTTTAAATAAAACAATCTAAATCAAACCAATCAATGCAGGAAAGAACAGGCTTTAATTTAGTGTATTGTTCAAAAATCTTGGTAATGTTTTTTGAGATAAAGCTCTACAAACGACTGCGAGAAGGTTGTACGCCGCAAACTTTAAAAAGTGTTTTTACAAGAAAACAACCTTCCCAAGAATTTCAGCAGACATTGCGCCTATCCTATCTTGTAGAGCATAAAAAATGAGTTAATGAGGCGATCTTTTTAAAAAAATTGTATGAGCTGTATTTGAGAAAATCGCAAAAAAGTGAAAAGTGACACGAATAAACTACTACTACTTCTGGTTGACCGATTTTGATGAAAATGTTCGTGTCGTGTCCAGTAGTAGTATCTAACTTAAGTTTCAAGTTTGTAGAATGTTCCGTTCTTGAGATATTTTATTCACACACAGACCAATCGCCAAAAACATGTTTTTTTGTTTGTAGAATGTTCCGTTGTTGAGATATTTTATTCACACACAGACCAATCGCTAAAAACATGTTTTTTGGGTTCAGGGGGGCTGAAAACTATTTCCAAAAATCAACATGAGAACAATACTTTCCTTCCTGTATATTCATATAGGCAAGAGAAAGTAAAAAGAAGGCATTTCATACATTTTATTGTTTACTCAGTCCGTTAACCTACAAACAAACAAGTTCTATTTTGGCCTAGATGTATTTTAATTATCATATTAATACTTCTAGGTTTTCAGTCTCTTAGAAAACAGAAGAAATGACGTTCCCTATACCTGCGCGAAGAAAACATATTGTTTACTCAGTCCGTTAACCTACAAACAAACAAGTTCTATTTTGGTCTAGATGTATTTTAATTATCATATTAATACTTCTAGGTTTTCAGTCTCTTAGAAAACAGAAGAAATGACGTTCCCTATACCTGCGCGAAGAAAACACTTTTTTACCTAACAAAAAATAAAAGGTCTCCCAAAAACCGTGGTCTCATTCGCCATTACGACGAAGTTAAAGTACTACTTGTTCTCCCCACGTTTGCTCTGTATGATGCCTAGGATTCAAATTTTAAAGCGGCTGTCATACCAATGCACAATCCTTGAAACAACTAGCAGGCAACAAACAGTGTTGCATTTTGCCCAGGGCCGTTGGTTAAGGAAAGGGCTGTCTCATGGCGCGCGAAAAGTTGTACCGACAGCTGTTCGACTGTGACATCACTGCTCAGACACGGCTGCAAGACAGATCTGCGCTGTTTACACACATACATTCTCGGCTATTCATCTTAAAATATATGCCTAATGAATTAAGAATAAATGTCTATTCATTGTTATTAATTGCAATTATCCGTAACATTATTTATAAAACAATAGATAGCAGTAATGTATAAGTATAATGACATTCTAAAAACAATATGTGACAAAAACATTTTGGGTTGCGTAAAATACTTAGTCTTATTCTAAAGGATATGACCTAGGAAGAGATTGTAAAAAATAAATAAACAGAATTAAAATAAAAATCTTACATAAGAAATGCGAATTAACGCTAACAATTATTTTATTTTTTGGAACGTATCCATTTCTTAGCTGTGTTCATGCAGTTTCTATCGTTTGATTTGTTCTATCACTTACATAACCTGGGACCATGGATAGTTGCACCCACCTCCTCATGACCAAGTCTATTTATTCAAAATTTTAAAAATTCTATCCCAATATTGGTCAATTAATAGTTCATGTTATTAATACATTCTTCACGCTGAATAAAACGATAGTTTTTGCTTGTGTCGAACGATTGAGCGGTTTCCGAGATAGCAGGGGTTCAGAATATTGTTAATAAATCAAAATTTAAGTAACATACACATTTGAAATTATGTATTCACAAAAAGAATATAATTCGCTTTGTTGAGTGAAAATTTCGAACTTTTCAATCGAATACTTCTTGGGTTATACGCCTCTAAACGCATGAAAGTCTTTGCGATAGCATAAAAAACCAGGTCTTTTTGTCTTTCAACCTTGATATGGCAATTTTTAAACAATATTAAAAATATAGGACAATTTATGTTAAGTCCTGGTAAGTATACTTATCAAGCCCCGTTTATTGTACTTGTATTCGCATAATATTTTAGAACTTTAAGCGCTATAAATTTAGCATAAACAGCCGTTGCATTAGTTTAAGATAAACGAAAATAAATAGTTCTGTTTCTTATTACTATCTAGCGCCAGAACAGTAGGATGTGTTTTTATGTTAAGTCCTGGTAAGTATACTTATCAAGCCCCGTTTATTGAACTTGTATTCGCATAATATTTTAGAAATTTTATTCGCTATAAATTTAGCATAAACAGCCGTTGCATTAGTTTAAGATAAACTAAAATAAAAATATCACATTTTTTTTAAAAAATACAAACGTAACAAATTAAGTATAATGCATATGATAAGAAATTAATTCTATTAACTATATAATAAAACAATTAAATAAATTATTCAACTGCGCGCACGCCCATACGCACGCATAGAATTGAATTGAATTTTTTAAGATAACATTTAGTTTCTGTCGAGTATGCTTATCTGCAGAATTTGAACCATAATAGAGATTACAGTAAGTTCAAATAGAATCGGTTTGTCAATTATTTTACAATATTTTACGACGGAAACATTTTAACCCTAAAACTTATTAAATTAGAACAGGCCACCGTTTGATCCAGGTAGGATCGGCACTGCTATTGTTTTATAAAATCTCACCCTCGTGTTTTTGCTACCTAAGTAGATACTGGAAAAAATTGAGTAAACCAGACGATTTAAAAAATCATAGGACCAGTTTTTGAGACGCTTTGCTTTTTTACTTAGTGAGGAAGGTAACTGTAAAACACCTCACTCCTCGTTTTACTTAGTAAAACCACTACAGGGTCAAATCAGTCCTAAGACACTAATCAGAATTATATTCTCTGAAAATAATGAATTTCATTATACAGCCAGACCCTGCGGTGAATGAAGTGAAGGTGTCATTTATGGATAGAACAGGGTACCGTTAGAGTTTCATTTAATAAATATATTTAACATTTCAAGTCTGGATGGTTTACCACCAACTTTAATCAGAGGGCACGGCATGCTGATAAGCCTACTTTTCCACTCAGTGAGGAAGGCAACTGTAAAACACATCACTCCTCGTTTTTAGTGCCTTTTACACCTCTACCTCTTCTGTTCTTAAATGATTCAGTCATTTAATTAGCTGATCATGTGATAAGAAACAGAACTATTTATTTTAGCTCTGGAACAAACAGATTGAATGTATCAGCATGCCGGGTCCTCTGAAAAGCGCATATTTTCCACTCTACAAATGACACCTTCACTTCATTCACCACAGGGTCTGGCTGTATAATAAAATTCATTACTTTCAGAGGAGATAACTCTGATTAGTGTCTTTTACACCTCTACCTCTTCTGTTCTTAAATGATTCAGTCATTTAATTAGCTGACCATGTGATAAGATAGGACGATATTTTTATGGCTGATCCGAACACGGAGTTTATTCCAAAAATGATTTGATAATAATTTTAAACAATCTGTATTATGTATGTAGGTCATTCAGAAATTTATTATATGAAAGTAATGAATTTCATTATACAGCCGGACCTTATGGTGAATGATGCGGAGGTGACATTTGCAGAGTGTAAGATATGCGCTTTTCAGAGGGTGCAGCATGCTGATAAGCGTACTTTTTTTTACTTAGTGAGGAAGGTAACTGTAAAACACCTCACTCCTCGTTTTACTTAGTAAAACCACTACAGGGTCAAATCAGTCCTAAGACACTAATCAGAATTATATTCTCTGAAAATAATGAATTTCATTATACAGCCAGACCCTGCGGTGAATGAAGTGAAGGTGTCATTTATGGATAGAACAGGGTACCGTTAGAGTTTCATTTAATAAATATATTTACCATTTCAAGTCTGGATGGTTTACCACCAACTTTAATCAGAGGGCACGGCATGCTGATAAGCCTACTTTTCCACTCAGTGAGGAAGGCAACTGTAAAACGCATCACTCCTCGTTTTTAGTGCCTTTTACACCTCTACCTCTTCTGTTCTTAAATGATTCAGTCATTTAATTAGCTGATCATGTGATAAGAAACAGAACTATTTATTTTAGCTCTGGAACAAACAGATTGAATGTATCAGCATGCGGGGTCCTCTGAAAAGCACATATTTTCCACTCTACAAATGACACCTTCACTTCATTCACCACAGGGTCTGGCTGTATAATAAAATTCATTACTTTCAGAGGAGATAACTCTGATTAGTGTCTTTTACACCTCTACCTCTTCTGTTCTTAAATGATTCAGTCATTTAATTAGCTGACCATGTGATAAGATAGGACGATATTTTTATGGCTGATCCGAACACGGAGTTTATTCCAAAAATGATTTGATAATAATTTTAAACAATCTGTATTATGTATGTAGGTCATTCAGAAATTTATTATATGAAAGTAATGAATTTCATTATACAGCCGGACCTTATGGTGAATGATGCGGAGGTGACATTTGCAGAGTGGAAGATATGCGCTTTTCAGAGGGTGCAGCATGCTGATAAGCGTACTTTTTTTACTTAGTGAGGAAGGTAACTGTAAAACACCTCACTCCTCGTTTTACTTAGTAAAACCACTACAGGGTCAAATCAGTCCTAAGACACTAATCAGAATTATATTCTCTGAAAATAATGAATTTCATTATACAGCCAGACCCTGCGGTGAATGAAGTGAAGGTGTCATTTATGGATAGAACAGGGTACCGTTAGAGTTTCATTTAATAAATATATTTACCATTTCAAGTCTGGATGGTTTACCACCAACTTTAATCAGAGGGCACGGCATGCTGATAAGCCTACTTTTCCACTCAGTGAGGAAGGCAACTGTAAAACGCATCACTCCTCGTTTTTAGTGCCTTTTACACCTCTACCTCTTCTGTTCTTAAATGATTCAGTCATTTAATTAGCTGATCATGTGATAAGAAACAGAACTATTTATTTTAGCTCTGGAACAAACAGATTGAATGTATCAGCATGCGGGGTCCTCTGAAAAGCACATATTTTCCACTCTACAAATGACACCTTCACTTCATTCACCACAGGGTCTGGCTGTATAATAAAATTCATTAATTTCAGAGGAGATAACTCTGAGTAGTGTCTTTTACACCTCTACCTCTTCTGTTCTTAAATGATTCAGTCATTTAATTAGCTGACCATGTGATAAGAAACAGAACTATTTATTTTAGCCCTGGAACAAACAGATTGAATGTAAATAACTTGTCACTCCACCTGTCTGTTATGACCAGAGTGCGAGATTATGGATTGCAAAAAGAGTTTCTATAAATTTCTAAAGATTGTTAAGATCATTAGCCTTAAGGCTAGTTTAAACCTCTAGTGGCTTAGCTAAGTAAAACGAGGATTTAGGCGGTTTACCTTTACCTTCCTCACTGAGTGGAAAATATGCTTATCAGCATGCCTGACCCTCCAAAAATCATCTACTTTCCACCCTGAAAATGTCACCTTCACTTCATTCACCACAGGGTCTGGATGTATAATGAAATTCATTACTTTCAGAGGAGATAACTCTGGCTAGTCTCTTTTTCACCTCTACCTCTTCTGTTCTTTCAATGCTTCAGCAGAATAGATCACGCCATTCATTAAAAAACTACATTGTATAAGAGGAAAAATTAATTATTTTTACGATGATTATTTTGTTCCGTCATGATTTCCTTATCAACATTTTATTTTATTCACAAAAAGCTTTCTACAAGTAATTTATTCACTGTTTTATTTTATAACATCTATTGATTTTTTTATTTGAAGGTACATGAGAATTTTTGAAAATTAACTGTACATTTAAATTTACAATAAACAAGTTGAGTCATCTAGAAAAATTAATTGCAATAACAAATAGATAAAAACAAAAAACCAATGATGACAAAGAAAATATTCTAAAGTACAGGATGTTCCGAAACGAAATTATCAACATTATCAAAATCGCAGTCGACTGCGCAGTCGACTGACCTGCTCCCTAAGCTGCGCAGCCGACTGCGCAGTCGACTGACCTGCTAGCTGCGCAGCTTTTTCCAGCTTTTTCCAGCTTATTCCTGCTAGCTGCGCAGCTTTTTCCTGCTTATTCCTGCTAGCTGCACAGCTTTTTCCTGCTAGCTGCGCAGCTTTTTCCTGCTTATTCCTGCTAGCTGCGCAGCTTTTTCCTGCTTATTCCTGCTAGCTGCGCAGCTTTTTCCTGCTTATTCCTGCTAGCTGCGCAGCTTTTTCCTGCTTATTCCTGCTAGCTGCGCAGCTTTTTCCTGCTTATTCCTGCTAGCTGCGCAGCTTTTTCCTGCTTATTCCTGCTAGCTGCGCAGCTTTTTCCTGCTTATTCCTGCTAGCTGCGCAGCTTTTTCCTGCTTATTCCTGCTAGCTGCGCAGCTTTTTCCTGCTTATTCCTGCTAGCTGCGCAGCTTTTTCCTGCTTATTCCTGCTAGCTGCGCAGCTTTTTCCTGCTTATTCCTGCTAGCTGCGCAGCTTTTTCCTGCTTATTCCTGCTAGCTGCGCAGCTTTTTCCTGCTTATTCCTGCTAGCTGCGCAGCTTTTTCCTGCTTATTCCTGCTAGCTGCGCAGCTTTTTCCTGCTTATTCCTGCTAGCTGCGCAGCTTTTTCCAGCTTTTTCCAGCTTATTCCTGCTAGCTGCGCAGCTTTTTCCAGCTTATTCCTATTAGCTACGCAGCTTATTCCTGCTAGCTGCGTAGCTTTTTTCTGTTTTACTAAGTAAAACGAGGAGTGAGATGTTTTACAGTTGCCTTCCTCACCTACGGATTAGGGCTTATCTTGTAGATCTCGGTCTCCCGGTCGCGTGGGTACCGACCGCATCAAAACGAATGACGTCAATGATTACAAACTAAAGTACAGTGTGTTCCGAAACGAAATTACCGAAATTACTGAAATTACCGATTGTTCGGATCCCGAAAGAACCTAAGACCCGAAACCGGACGTAACGCGTTCTACGGAACGTTCGGATCCTGCTGGCACCTAAACCTCGTCGATCCGATCATCAGGTCACGTGTTACAAGCTATCTCAGGTTCCATCGGGGATACGGCTACGGATTAGGGCTTGACATGTAGATCTCGATCTCCTGGTCACGTGGGTACCGCCCACGTCAAAATCGGTCCAGCGGTTGCGGAGAAAATCGGGTTTGAAAATTTGTCATTTTTTTTTATTTTTTTAAATTTTCAAACCTGATTTTCTCCGCAACCGCTGGGCCGATTTTGATGCGGACGGTACCTACGTGACCAGGAGATCGAGATCTACATGTCAAGCCCTAATCCGTAGCCGTAACCCCTGTGGAACCTGAGATAGCTTGTAACACGTGACCTGGTTATCAGATCGATGAGATTTAGGGCTTATCTTGTAGATCTCGATCTCCTGGTCACGTGGATACCGCCCACATCAAAATCAGCCCAACGGTTGCGGAGAAAATCGGGTTTGAAAATTTGCAATTTTTTTTATTTTTTTTAAATTTTTAAACCTGATTTTCTCCGCAACCGCTGGGCCGATTTTGATGCGGACGGTACCTACGTGACCAGGAGATCGAGATCTACAAGATAAGCCCTAATCCGTAGCCGTAACCCCTGTGGAACCTGAGATAGCTTGTAACACGTGACCTGGTTATCAGATCGATGAGATTTAGGGCTTATCTTGTAGATCTCGATCTCCTGGTCACGTGGGTACCGCCCACGTCAAAATCGGCCCAACGGTTGCGGAGAAAATCGGGTTTGAAAATTTGTCATTTTTTTTTATTTTTTTAAATTTTTAAACCCGATTTTCTCCGCAACCGCTGGGCCGATTTTGATGCGGACGGTACCTACGTGACCAGGAGATCGAGATCTACAAGATAAGTCCTAATCCGTAGCCGTAACCCCTGTGGAACCTGAGATAGCTTGTAACACGTGACCTGGTTATCAGATCGATGAGATTTAGGGCTTATCTTGTAGATCTCGATCTCCTGGTCACGTGGGTACCGCCCACGTCAAAATCGGCCCAACGGTTGCGGAGAAAATCGGGTTTGAAAATTTGTCATTTTTTTTTTTTATTTTTTAAATTTTCAAACCCGATTTTCTCCGCAACCGCTGGGCCGATTTTGATGCGTACGGTACCTACGTGACCAGGAGATCGAGATCTACAAGATAAGCCCTAATCCGTAGCCGTAACCCTTGTGGAACCTGAGATAGCTTGTAACACGTGACCTGGTTATCAGATCGATGAGATTTAGGGCTTATCTTGTAGATCTCGATCTCCTGGTCACGTGGGTACCGCCCACGTCAAAATCGGCCCAACGGTTGCGGAGAAAATCGGGTTTGAAAATTTGTCATTTTTTTTTATTTTTTTAAATTTTCAAACCTGATTTTCTCCGCAACCGCTGGGCCGATTTTGATGCGTACGGTACCTACGTGACCAGGAGATCGAGATCTACAAGATAAGCCCTAATCCGTAGCCGTATCCCCGATGGAACCTGAGATCGTTTGTAACACGTGACCTGGTTATCAGATCGACAAGGTTTAGGGCTTATCTTGTAGATCTCGATCTCCTGGTCACGTGGATACCGCTTACATCAAAATCAGCCCAACGGTTGCGGAGAAAATCGGGTTTGAAAATTTGCAATTTTTTTTTATTTTTTTAAATTTTCAAACTTGATTTTCTCCGTAACCGCTGGACCGATTTTGATGCGGGCGGTACCCACGTGACCAGGAGATCAAGATCTACATGATAAGCCCTAATCCGTAGCCGTATCCCCGATGGAACCTGAGATAGCTTGTAACACGTGACCTGGTTATCTGATCGATGAGGTTTAGGGCTTATCTTGTAGATCTCGATCTCCTGGTCACGTGGATACCACCCGCATCAAAATCGGACCAGCGGTTGAGGAGAAAATCGAGTTTGAAAATTTAAAAAAAAAAAAAAAAAAAAAAAAAAAAAAAAAAAAAAAAAAAAAAATGGCGAGAATTTTTTTTTTTTTTTTTTTTTTTTTTTTTTTTTTTTAAATTTTCAAACTTGATTTTCTCCTCAACCGCTGGGCCGATTTTGACGCGGGCGGTACCCACGTGACCGGGAGATCGAGATCTACAAGATAGGCCCTAATTTGTAGCCGTATCCCCGATGGAACCTGAGATCGTTTGTAACACGTGACCTGGTTATCAGATCGATGAGATTTAGGGCTTATCTTGTAGATCTCGATCTCCTGGTCACGTGGGTACCGCCCACATCAAAATCGGACCAGCGGTTGCGGAGAAAATCGGGTTTGAAAATTTGCCATTTTTTTATTTTTTTAAATTTTCAAACCTGATTTTCTCCGCAACCGCTGGGCCGATTTTGACGCGGGCGGTACCCACGTGACCAGGAGATCGAGATCTACAAGATAAGCCCTAATCCGTAGCCGTATCCCCTATGGAACCTGAGATAGCTTGTAACACGTGACCTGGTTATCGGATCGACGAGTTTTAGGGCTTATCTTGTAGATCTCGATCTCCCGGTCACGTGGGTACCACGTGCGTCAAAATCGGTCCAGCGGTTGCGGAGAAAATTGAGTTTGAAAATTTGGCGGGAAAAAAATTTGGCGGGTTTTTTTTTTTTTTTTTTTTTTTTTTTTTTTTTTAATTTTGTTTTTTTTTTTTTGGGTCAAGGTCAGGGTCAAAGGTCAAGGTTGTCCCAGTACAGACATTCTTCCTCTACTTTTATACATAATCACTTATTGTCATCTTCAATATGCACTCCTTCTCTATCCCTACAATGCTCCATGCGAATTTTCCATTGTTGGAAACAGTGCTGGAAGTCATCTTCTGTCAGCTCCTTCAGAACACGTGCCCCTTTCTCTATTACAGCTTCCACAGACTCAAATCTTGTCCCTTTTAATGCAAATTTCACCTTAGGGAACAGGTAGAAAATAATAACATGCGATGAAACGTGGTTTTATACTTATGATCCGAAAATGAAGCGCCAATTCATGCACTGGAAGAGCCGAACTTCACCGAGAGCCAAAAAAGCTCGAATGAGCAAGTCAAAATTTAAACCAATGATGATTGTTTTTTTTTATATCCATGGGATTGTGTACCTTCACTGGGTTCCTGAAGGTCAAACAATTAATCAATATTACTACCTTGAGGTACTTTCTAAACTACGTCAAAGAGTAAGGAAAAACGCCCCGAAATGTGGAAGGACAAATCATGGGTTTTCTACCAAGACAATGCTCCACCTCATTCCGCGTTATCTGTCAAGAGGTTCCTAGCCAAGTACAGCATCTCAGTGTTAGAACATCCACAAGATTCACCAGATCTTGCACCATGTAACTTCTACCTTTTTCCTAAGGTGAAATCTGCATTAAAAGAGACAAGATTTGAGTTTGTGGAAGCTGTAAAAGAGAAAGCGGCACGTGCCCTGAAGAAGCTGACAGAAGATGACTTCCAGCACTGTTTCTAACAATGGAAAATTCACATGGAACGTTGTAGGGATAGAGAAGGAGTGTATATTGAAGGTGACAATAAGTGATTATGTATAAAATAAAAATAAATTTTTTACAACGTCAGTCTTGTTATTGAATAGCCACACCTCGTATATTACAAAAATGCACGTGTTATCAAGGAAGTCGTACTATTGAGGGTCGTGTTAGCAAGCATCTACTATACTACGTTTCATCCACTTTTGTTAAATATTTTAAAGTCTGTTAAATACACGCGTCAAGCGACTTCAGGATACAGATGCCCAACTATATAATGTTTTTATCTATTGTAATAGATAATAGAAGCGAGTTTAAATTTATACGAAATCGACTATTAAAATAAAGCTATCACTTCTAGCATTACGGTCACTGAAAATTTTATTTCGCTATTAACGTAACATTTTACTATACCGAACTGAACGTGGGTTCTAAAATATTCCTATAAACCATTACTCACCTAGTGCACATTGAGACACAGTATTCCCTCTCGTTCATTTCTTCACACGTATGCCCCATTCCTCAAATTAAACTTCACTTCCCTCTCTTAACAAAACAACTTCTGTCTCCTTCAGTATACTCATGTTAAACGATTTGTACAAAAATAGAAAACACATTATTCAATCTGTTATTGTCTTATCTTTTCCTCAAACTCGTAATACAGTCCAACGTCGATTATCTGGGCCTTGGTTATCCGGGATTCGGATTAACCGGGGTCATGATCATCCGGGATCCTGATAATGGGAACACCTGCATCGGCGCCGAAGACGTTTTGGAGTGGTTCGATTGCAATGGAGAAGCTCCACTGTTTACATGCCTTAGTCCTGAAGAAATCGTCCAGAACATCCGAGAAGAGGAACCGGAAGAAGGAAACGAAATCGACGAGGAAGAGAATGATCCCCTAGGAATTTCCTTGGATGCAGCGTCGAATTCAGGTTGCTGAATTGATAGAATTTTTTCACGATAAGGAGATTCAAGGCAGTGACAAAGTTGTGCTTTTTAAATTGCGCACACATCAGAGAGTGATCGTTTGATAAAAAAAAAACAAAAACCACTTGGAAAGTTTTTTTTCAAAGAGTTGAACGGCAAAAAAATGAAAAAATAAACAAGAAAAAAATTGAAAACAAAAATTTAAAAAGTCGTCTAAGATAGGAGTTGATCTCTGGGATGAAACGGTTTTTTAATTCACTTTCACATACGCATCTTACTGATGAGTCCACCAAAGCACCTATATAATATACATACATACATACTTATATATATATATATATACAGTATAACTTGGTTATTTCGAACTCGGATAATTCGAATTTTTGGATAATTCGAATAAACTGGTATTCCCCTTGAAAAGCATATTAAAATCTGAACAAAAATGGTATGCCTAATTCGAAGTTAAAAATAGGTTATTTGGTTAATTCGAAGTTTTTCAAAGAAAGAATAAAAATGTTTGTTTAGCTAGGTTTTTCGTAAACAGGTTCTGTAATAAAATTATTTCTACCTGCTGCGTTTGGGTTGAAAATAGACACAATAGAGTGTCAGTTATTAGTGCGTAGTAAGCCTAATCTACGGAATTCCAGCCAGTATGCCGTATAGGCTTTGAACATTGTAAAGTGAATTTCACTTTCACACAGACCTGCACTGTATGATCGGTTTGGGATTTCCCTAGTTAAATTTACACCCACATTCTTGAACCGTTTTCAGTCACAGCACAGTAGGCCTACTATAGAGTATACACGAGTGCATACGGTGTGTAGAATTTGTGTTGTACAATTTACATACAGTAGTACTACGTACTTTTTTTTAACTAGGTACAGTACATTTCAGTACTACTGAATTGTTTTCGTTTCAGTTAAGAGTTTACGTGCAGTGCGGTTAAGTTCATTTAACAATGGCTAAGCGTGGTCCGTATAAGAGTTTAACTTTGGACGAAAAATTTAAAGTGATTCAAGATGTGGAATGCGGTACAAAAAGAAAGTGTGACATAGCTAAAGAATACGGAATTTTACCGAACATTTATCGTCTTTCTTAAAAAATAAAAACACAATTATGGAAAACTGAAATCAAAAAAACGGAAAATGTCGAAAGCGGGTAAGAACAGCCGAATATCCTGCAGTGGACGATTGTGTTTTGAAGTGGTTCAAGCAAGCTCGCGACCAAGTGATTCCTTTAAGTGGAACAATAATTCGTGCAAAAGCAGAAGGATTTGCAAAAAATTAGACATTCGGGATTTTAAAGCAAGTACATAGTATACATAGTGTAGTACGTATGACAAAAGTTCGAATTTTGTAATTTTTTTAACTTTACAATACTGTTCCATATGATGTTGGTTATTTCGAATTTTGGATAATTCGAACTTTTTTCCATTCCCCTTCAGGTTCGAATTAACCAAGTTTCACTGTATATATACATTTATTCGAGATCTTTCGTCTCTTTCGGAGGCATCATCAGGAATTAAAACACGCTAATCACATATATAACAAAAAAACATTAAAACAATTATGGTTGAAGACCACGTCAATTATTGCCTATATAATAAACCATTACGCGCGCGATTATTCCATCATCAGTGCGCATGCGTGAATGCTTTATTTCAGTACACAAACATAACAACTTATATTATACCTAGAGTATAACCTATAGCCGTTCGCGGAACCATTTGCAGGTTAACTGTATAACTGTTTGTTACCGTAAATAGAAATGTTAGTTTCTCGAAAATGTGGGCAGACTATTCACAGTGCTGAACGAAATGTAATATGCAGTGTAATAACATGGTGGGAAATTGAAACTAAACAAAAATGCCTTTCAATACCTCTTAACAAACTACCTCTTAACAAAAACCATGAGCGAGTGGCTAACTACTGTGAAGTTTATCTTTCCACAATTCGAAAAATAAAGAAGGAAATTAAAGACGTGAAGAACCTATTCTTTACCAGTTTTGTTGACACCTGGTAAAAAAAAGGAAGCGGTTACGTAAACTAGTAAGACTGATAGTGAAGACGCCGGTGACAGCGATTGTAAAGAAGGCGATTCATTCGTAGAAAATTTGTTCCAATGGAATAAGGTAGCTGGTAATTACAGTAAATCAAACATTTCTAGTCATGTAATTAAGCTATAGGCAGTATTACAGGTCAGATTTATTTCTTATAAGGTTTATGAAGAAAATTTTCTCAGATTAAACCACAGCTTACTAAACGTATGTAGAAACTGCACGGTATGTACGAGTAAGTGTCGCACTGTTGAGGTTGGCAGCAGTGTCATATTTTAATTTCCCTTCCTCACAGCCCATCCATACGCAAAAGGCAATCTCGTGACATCAGTACCTATACTATATGTCAAATTAATGCCGGTTTAATTTTGCGTTAAACGCGAACATTTTCAATTTTTATATATTTTTTAAAAATTTTACCAAAAGTAGCTTCTGCAATTTTCATTAAAACCACCTCATTTACTACATAGTTAGACATAGTTAGACTTTACAAGACAGGGTAAGAAGCATGTCTGGGAAAATTCGTAGGGAGAGGGCTCTACTATCGTGTAAACATTCTTTTTTATAATTTAATATGCATTTTAAGATAAAATCGCCGCCTCAGGTACAAAAATAAATAAATATATAAAAACATTTATGAATACGAAGCGAGAAAATCAGGTGTCACTAGTTTGATTTGTAAAATTATATTTTTATGAAAAGCTTTTAATATAGAAATCAATGTGACGTCACAAACGTAGAATACAAATTAACGGATGAAATGTAATAGCTTGCGTATCAGTATTAAATTTAATATATCATTAAATACGTCAATGTGTACTCGATTAAGAAGGAAGTTAATTAACTTATGTAATTGATCAGCAAACTTAAATTTTGTTTCCAATTAGATGTCTGTACACGTAAAAGAGATCATGTATTTCACATACACTGTTGGTAATTCTACTGAACAAAGTCATTGGATATATCGATCCTGATTTACTTTATAAATTTACATAACTTCTCCAAACTTTTTTAGGAATATTCTGAGTAACAAAGTTCATTGTACATCTATATCAGTCAATAATTTTCTAATTAAATATTTATAAATTTCGATTTGAAAATATTGTTTTGATATCTTTTTATAATCATATAAGTTACGAGGTGTGGCTGTTAAATAACGAGACTGACGTTGTTAAAAATTTTATTGTTATTTTATACATAATCACTTATTGTCACCTTCAATATACATTCCTTCTCTATCCCTACAACGTTCCATGCAAATTTTCCATAGTTGAAAACAGTGCTGGAAGTCATCTTCTGTCAGCTCCTTCAGGACACATGCCGCTTTCTCTTTTACAGCTTCCACAGACTCAAATCTTGTCCCTTTTAATGCAGATTTCACCTTAGGGAAGAGGTAGAAGTCACGTGGTGCAAGATCTGGTGAATAAGGTGGATGTTCTAACACTGAGATGCTGTACTTGGCTAGGAACCTCTTGACAGATAACGCGGAATGAGCTGGCGCATTGTCTTGGTTGAGAACCCATGATTTGTCCGTCCACATTTCGGGGCGTGTTTTCCTTATTCTCTGACGTAGCTTAGAAAGTACCTGAAAGTAGTAATATTGATTAATTGTTTGACCTACAGGAACTCAGTGAAGGTACACAATCCCATGGATATAAAAAAACAATTATCATTGCTTTAAATATTGACTTGCTCATTCAAGCTTTTTTGGCTCTCGGTGAAGTTCGGCTCTTCCAGTGCATGGATTGGCGCTTCTTTTCCGGATCATAAGTAAAAAAACCACGTTTCATCACATGTTATTATCTCCTACCTTTTCCCTAAGGTGAAATCTGCATTAAAAGGGACAAGATTTGAGTCTGTGGAAGCTGTAAAAGAGAAAGCGGCACGTGTGCTGAAGGAGCTGACAGAAGATGACTTCCAGCACTATTTTCAACAATGGAAAATTCGTATGGAGCGATGTAGGGATAGAGAAGGAGTGTATATTGAAGGTTACAATAAGTGATTATGTATAAAATAAAAATACAATTTTTTACAATGTCAGTCTCGTTATTTAGTAGCCACACCTCGTATTTGTATTTTAGCGACAATAATACTTGTTATTTTATCTACATTTGTATTCGCTAACAATTATTCGGTCCCAATATTTGATTAAAAGACGCAGTATTTAAAATTAAAAAGGAATGAAATACATTAAAATAAATGTAAAAATTTAGATTTATAGAATAACAATTTATAGATTATTTATAGAATTTATAGGTCTATGGCGAAGAAATAGATAAAAATATAGATTTTGAAAGAGTAAAAAGAAATGTTAATTTAATTTTATCTTTTCATAACATTTTTTGGTTTTACAAACAAAATGCTGTACATTACCCTATAAATAGATATTCAATTACAAAAATGTAATAACAATTTTGTCATATAATATAATATATTTCAGATAATAACGTAAACATTTCAAATCGCAAATGTAATTAGTTTCAATATTATAAGTACAATATAGCCTACAATGAGATGAACTGTTACTTTCATAGCGTAAGTCAATGTTTTTAACACAGTAGGCCTACGTAACAGCGCTCAGGCTATAAAAGCAATGGTATCTTCCAACTGTTGGACAAAGTTTTTATAGTATCCGTCTCGTACCAGCCAACGGAACAGTTGATCAACCTGTATTAACAAAATAAATAATCTTTGGATAAGCTGTGTTTCGGAATTGTATACATTATCCATGTAGTAAAATCACAGTGTGTGGTGCTACAATACGAAATAATTAAATTTAAGAAAAAGTTCACACGATAGCGTTCATTATGCAAGTAGCCGACACTCGAATTCAACTGGATGTTTTGTGGATTACCTACCATTCACAGAAAAAAGTTCTAAGTTGAGAGTGGTTTATAATAAAAGAAAGTTTATTGAAAGGGTTATGTTCACTTAAACTTTCTAACAAAGATATTAAAGTCAAAAACCATTCTTGTTAGGTTGTTGAAAAAGCAGTCAGTTAACAAGTTTGCTTTATATTGTAATAAGTTGATAAAGTGTGAAAATAACAACATCCTCAAAGTCGTTCAACTCAAATTAAAGTACGATATACATAATAAGTTAAAGGTATGAATAATAATCTAAAAAGTTTTAAATTTTTCTTAAAAAATAAAACAATATTTAAATGTTGGTCACAGGGGTTTATAAGACGATGGTTTCTATTTCTAAGTTAAATGTCTTGGTTTGAATCTTTGGAAATGATCTTTTTTTTGGTTTAACGTCCGCTGTTCTGCAATTACTGCTAATGCAGACGATGAAGGATGAAATGGTATTTTGTAACGTATGAAAAAATCCCGTGCCTGAATGGGATTCGAACCCAAGACCGCATGATGTGAGGCGAGCACGTTACCAACTACGCCAATGCGAAATGATCTAGATTCCCAACATCTTAGCAACATTCAGCGATTCCCAACATCTTTACCCGCGGCACACTAACGGAAATCTATATTTTAGTCACGGCACACTCTTGTACACTATTTCTGTAATCAGCTATAATCATATGCTTTTTTTCTTGGCTTTTACGGCCTCATTGGAGCACTTGAATGAAATTTAGAAATCCTTCTTGGTTTGGTTTTAGGATTCTTTTGCTTTTCCCAATAATTATTCATATTTTGGGAACTGATCTGTCTGATTTTATTTGTACAAGTCATTGACCACGGAGCTCAAGTTTTTCGACGAGTCTTGTGTCTTTATCTTTAAGCAACTTAAGCTGTTCAGACTTTTCTAAAATATCTTGTTCTGCAATTAAGTTCTTGCATATCTTGTTTTACTTATAACAACCTTGGAGAATTTTTCCACGAGTTAATTAGTATAGAAATGAGTTGTTTAGTTGCTCGATTTTCCGGCATTCTAAGTAAATGCCTGAAGAAAGAAATTCGTTTCTTCCGCATGATGTCAGTAATTGGCTCGATTTCATGGTAAAGTTCAGAATTAAACATTAAGATCCAGATATCGTTGAGTTTCCGTTTTTTTGTTTATGCAAGTCCTAAGAATTCTTCTTTCTATTCCAAGAATTTCTCTCATTCTCGTTTTAGTTTTGGAATTAAAAATACTTTCGCAGCAATAAGTGGCTTCGTGTTGTACTACCGTTTTATAGTGCTGCAGTTTAGGTTGAATAGATAGGTCTTTCTTGTTGTACGTGTTCTTCGTATGCTTTTTTATATTACCGTCTTTATACATCAGAACACGAATAGTAAATAATTAGAAATGGTGTGTGTTTACTAAGGAAAAACAATGAAAAACTTGGCAAATCCAAATGTTAAGCGTGCTACAGCTACATAAGTGGCGAGATAAACTTTTACATGTAAACAAAATTGCGTGAAATTTCACGGCACACCTACGTAGGCCTCAAGGCACACTAATTGAGAATCGTTGATCTAGACGAGTTGTTAAATATTAAAGACCCCCTGTTACAAAGAAAAACCAACATGTGTGCATTATAACTAAGATATTGAAAACAAAGATCTTCAGAACGAAGATTTGAAACGAGAATGAAAATGAAGTGACAATATGGAACAATGGTAAGCGTAATTAATTGCCGCGTACAATAATTTTATTAAGTTATGAGAGGTGTGGTTATTTACTTGACAAGCGATCGAACAGTTTCTATAAATTTGTTGATTTTTCAAGTAGGCCTATAACAAGATAGAAAGTGTTGCTGTGTTTCTTTAGGGTCAATTATTCTTTTATACCTATTTTAATTATTTCATTCTCGTTTATTCATTCCATTTATTGGTTTATTTTGAAGCTATTTTATTATCTATGTACCCTTTAATTCTTTTTTCCTTTTCGAATTGTCTAAAGTCGCTTTTATTTAAGGTCGCTAACTTGTTCTGAATCGTAATGCGTGAACATTGTCAAGTGAATGTTGATTGATTCTAGCGTTAAACGATGTGAGTTATTGAAAGCCAGTTTTGTACGTAAACATTTGCGTATTGAAACAGCTTCTACGTATCAGGGAGTTGTTTTGTAAGTAGGATTCATTCACTAATTGTTTGACTACAGATGGCCATATTTATTTTTGGTTAAGTTTAAGTTCAAATCTTGGTTAAGGGGAGTCGGAAGGGCATTTTGAAAAATATTATATTACTCAGGATTTTCTCTTTAAAATTATGTATATTTTATAAAAATTTGATCAGATAGAAATTGTGTAATAATGTTTTTAATGTAACTATTGCGACTGAAATCTATGTAGACTGATATTTTCCTAACATTTTTCTTGCGTGTCTTGTATAAGAAAAACAGTTTTAATAAGTAAATTTGTTTTCCTTAAGTTAGGGAAAAGTGTAATAGGGCTAGGAATGTAAAAAAAAAACTGATAAAGTAATTAGTGAAAATGTGAAATTATTACCCACTAGTGTGAATGTTAGAACCAGTTTACTGTTAGAACCATTCAAAAAACAAAACATTACCTTATACTTTGAGTTCAATTTACCAAAACAAATGGTTATTTTCAGATTCAATGTTCCTTTTTTAAGGCTATTGTGAGAGGTATAGAGATGAAACTTTGCAGACGTGCACTTCTTGTGTAGCTCTACAAAAAATGGAATAGTTTTTACATTTTCTTTATACTTTTAGAAAATTATTCTCAAAAATGTCCATCAAACGGATTGAAAAAATTAAAGAAAAAAAATTAAAAATATCGAACAGAAAAAGTTATAGAAATAATAAAAATTCTTCCATCATATTATAAAGAAAAGTGTACTCTTGCAAATAAAAAAAACTGCAAAGTCCTATTTGCAAGGAGAATTTTAAAAAGGAACTTAAAATATACCAAATTTAACATTTCAAGTATAGGCTATTCCAACTTTCTTAATCGATTTTTTTAATCGATTAACAATTCATTAGGTTAAATCATTTAATAGTACTAGGCTAATAACTGTAATAATTAAATGTAATACATGTTTGTTAATAATAAAAGGAAGTTTTATTTAGAAACAATGAGATCCCGAAATAAACCGAATCCGAAATAAACATCACAGTAATTTTCCTGCAAAAGCAACAGTTGCAAAAACTCAATATTTATTTATTCTTTAACTTATTGATTTTAAATTTTGACACAAAATACTAATAAATGAATATTTCATAAGCCATTTTATTTATTTAATGATATTCATCAATAATGAAAATATAATATTGTTATACCTGTCATTGATTATAGAAAAACAAAGAGAAATTTCCATACACTTTTAGTTGATTGATTGATTTTTGACGTCTTTATAAATCAACATAAATTTTATAGAATGTACTTAAATCTCAAATGATAAAATAAATAAATTTTAAAAATATTCTTATATAAGTCAATTTATTGTAAAGATTTTCTATTAGCCTACTAAACACTTCGCAAAAATATTGTAAGCCGTTTATTTGGTGTGGCTATTAAATAACGAGACTGAGGTTGTAAAAAATTTTATTTTTACTTTATACATAATCACTTATTGTCACCTTCAATATACACTCCTCCTCTATCTCTACAACGCTCCATGCGAATTTCCATTGTTGGAAACAGTGCTGGAAGTCATCTTCTGTCAGCTCGTTCAGGCCACGTGCCGCTTTCTCTTTTACAGCTTCTACAGACTCAAATCTTGTCCCTTTTAATACAGATTTCACCTTACGGAACAGGCAGAAGATAATAACATGTGATGAAACGTGGTTTTTACTTATGATCCGGAAACGAAGCGCCAATCCATGCACTGGAAAAGCCGAACTTCACCGAGAGCCAAAAAAGCTCGAATGAACCAGTCAAAATTTAAAACAATGATGATTGTTTATTTTGGTATACATGGGATTGTGTACCTTC
Organism: Catonia carolina; assembly: GCA_035578175.1. Lineage (NCBI taxonomy): Eukaryota > Metazoa > Arthropoda > Insecta > Hemiptera > Achilidae > Catonia > Catonia carolina. Next base: position 25,106,781 of record JAQMRL010000010.1, on the reverse strand, counting down.
ACTGAGTTCCTGAAGGTCAAACAATTAATCAATATTACTACCTTAAGGTACTTTATAAACTACGTGAAAGAGTAAGGAAAAAAACGCCCCGAAATGTGAAAGGACAAATCATGGGTTCTCCACCAAGACAATGCGCCAGCTCATTCCGCGTTATCTGTCAAGAGGTTCCTAGCCAAGTACAGCATCGGAGTGTTAAAACATCGACCTTATTCACCAGATCTTGCACCATGTGATTTCTACCTCTTTCCTATGGTGAAATCTGCATTAAAAGGGACAAGATTTGAGTCTGTGGAAGCTGTAAAAGAGAAAGCGGCACGTATCCTGAAGGAGCTGGCAGAAGATGACTTCCAGCACTGTTTCCAATAATGGAAAATTCGCATGAAGCGTTGTAGGAATAAAGAAGGAGTGTATATTGAAGGTGACAATAAGTGCTTGTGTATAAAATAAAAATAAATTTTTTTTACAACGTCAGTCTCATTATTTAATAGCCACACCTCGTATTCTATAGTAATTTAACGTATCGTAAAGTAATATATCTGGCTAAAATAAACTAAATTTATCTTTCCTTAATAATATTAAAAGTGAGGGTGATCTTAAAAGAAGTTAAAATTAGGGTATAGCCTATATATGTCAAAACTTAAATTACTGGGAAAATGATAGATCCGCTGTCACTAAGCGTAGCATATCCGATTAGTTAAATTAAAATAATTTCAACATTCATTTTATGTGATTTAATCTGTCATTCTCTGGGAATAAGATTATTATTTAAGAATATGCTTTATCGAAACAGTAACACTGAATTACTAGAGTTGGGGAGTAAGTGTAAGAAACGTAAGATTGTGTTTTCTCGATATTTGGTATTATTGAAGGCTCGGATTTTCTTGACCAGTCTTTGAGAAACATTTAAAACTTTTAGATTTCTTTGAAGTACGTTAAACCGTCTTACATTACGTAATATATTGAGACAACTTAAATCTTTCTTTGTCTTGATATTTTCCGTTAGTTCAATTCGTTTTAAATTTAACCTAAACATTTTCTTTTCTCCTTTTTATTTTTTAAATTAAAGAAAAATCTACAATCTATTTTAATGTAGAATAATAAGTAGATGGTTTTCTACTTTATTTTACATGACCGAAGTAAACCCTCTAATAGAGAAACCGTAGCTTTATCCATATGCTGTTTTTTCAGCTTAAAATAAGTCCGTGGATAGCTTCGTTTCAATCCCCGAGTGCCGTTTGAATTATCTAAGAGTAAGATGGGGAGATGATTTGTGTGGACTTCAAGTTTTCTTTGATATTTTGTAGGGAATGTGTTGATTTCTTATTAAATTGTAGGAATGATTAAACCTCTGTGTAGTATGTTGTTTGTTATGTACCTAGGTGAGGCTGTAATTTTAAATGGAATCTTTGCAGGATTTCAATACTTGAATAGCTTGCTGAACCCCATGATTGGATTTCTTACAAATTTGTCGTCCAAATTTGTTTGAAAATTTATTTGTATATTAAAATTTTATTGTGGTGCCTCCATGGCCCAGTGGTAAGCGTTCTACGCTACAAAGAAGAGGTCTCGATTCTCGACCAGGGTCTGAAAAATTATTACAAGTTCAAACCCACCGTTCTTCAATGTAGTCAAACCCAATGTAGTCGCTAATAACCAGGATGTTGATACGACTTAAAATAAGCTAAAAAAATCCTTTTCATGAGACGGTGCGTCGCATAGCTGGTGTCAATTTAAAAAAAGGATTACCTTTGATTTATGGTAAAAACCTGTCATCGGATGGCGACATTAAGTGGCGAGTTAAAACCTTTAATTTTTGGTGGCCTTGAAAAAGGGCCATTTAAGGGGTGGTCGTCTTGGAGAAGCGTCGGTCGTAGTCGTCGTGGCGGTCGGAGGCTGAGCGATACGGCGTGTCGTCGTCCAGTGGAGACGTCATCTTCTTCCCTCGCAGTAGTACGTCGATGGCTGCTTCGTCGGATACGGTGGGCGTAAGGCTCGGTCGAGGGACCGTTGTGGGCATCGCTCGCGTTAGCGGGCGATGACGGTCCGGTCGACGGCTTACGGTGTCGGGTCGGCGAGCGGAAGCATCATCTTTTCTCTTGCAGGGCCGTCGATGAGCCTTCGTTGGAGTCCGGTAGCCGTGTGCCGATGGTGGACGTCTTATCTGCTGTCTGTATCGGAATTGAATCGCTTGGCTCAGTGCAGCGTTCTTTTTATAGTCGCTGAGAGCGCTGTGGTAGAGGGAGGTTACTGGCTCGGCCTTGATGACAAAGGCCTCTGTCGGTACGCTGCCACAAGCCTACCGCCCCTCTCGGAACTATTGGTTGCTCCCTCTGTCGCTACGTCGGAAGCTTTGATAGCCGGCAGCACAATACCTAATTAAAGGGAGAGATGGTGATAAACCATTAGTGATTTCCGTATCAACTCTTTAAGAGAAATCGAATGACACTATTTTTGTTTCCAATTTCCAACTTTGATTTCTTTACTTCCGGTTTTGGATTATTTCCGGTCAAAACTGGAACTTTAAGCCCAATTTAGACCAACAAAATGTTTGTGTAGATTACGAATCCGTAAACCGTTTGTTGCTATCTTTTGTAGTTTCTGACATCTGGGTTGTGGAAAATGATAGATAACAATTTTAAAAATTGCCCCCATTACATTGTTTAGACTGAGTTTGGACCATCTAGCTAGTCTCAAATAAAACTGTTTTAATTTTGTGTTCTCTAGCTACTAGCAAGATTTTATTACATTTCTCAGAAGTTTTTATAAAGAACTAATATTCCCGAGTAATTATGATATCATTTAAGAAATATAAGTCATGTAAATAATATAAGTTTCTAAAACTAATGGTTAGCTATAAAAATTATTATTAAGTTACTTTTAAGGTATATTTATTTATATTTATATTAAATATAATATCCACCGCACTTTACAAAATAGCACTAGCAAAAACATGAGGGTGAGATTTTATAAAACATTAGCAGTGCTGACCCTACTCTATGGCAGTGAAACGTGGGTGCTATCAAAGCGAGAGGAGAGTAGATTGCAAGCATCTGAAATGGAAATTTATTCGACATTCGTGAGGGTGCAGTAGAGAAGATCGTTATAGGAATGCCGAGATAAGGAAAGAACTCAACATCTTCTCTATAAACAACAAGGTATCCCAGAACAGAATGCAGTGGTTAGAGCATGTAAACAGAATGCGGAAGGATAGGATACCGGTACTTAAGCAGACACTGGGGTATAAGCCGGAGGGCAGGAGAGAACGAGGACGCCCAAGAAAGAGATGGGCAGATTTGAGAGGTTCGGAACAGGCAGAGATGCCTAATCCTTGTAAGGCAGAAGAAGAAGAAGAAGAAGAAGAAGAAGAAGAAGAAGAAGAAGAAGAAGAAGAAGAAGAAGAAGAAGAAGAAGAAGAAGAAGAAGAAGAAGATTATATATATTTATTTATATTTACACAAGTTATTAAATTTACAATAGGATTAAGATAGAGATTTAAAAAAATAATATGTGTGTTCTACACTGTGTAAGTGACATTAGAAAATAAGTGCTAGCACCAGTGAGTGACTGCATGGCTATAGAAGTGGGAGAGAAATAATATCGCTAAAGAAAAACTGTTCGTTAGTTTTAAGTAACTAGTTGCAGTAGATTTAAAACAAAAATTTAAGAAATTTCAGGTTTCTAAATGTTAAAATTTGAACATTGAATAAATCTATCCGTTATTTAAAAGCTTTGTAGAAGACAATTTTATTAGTTACATTTATGTTACAACTTAAAGCTGTTTAAAAGTTTTAAGAATCGATAGATCGTGTTAGAAAATTGGATTTCATTGTTTAGTAACTTTTTTGTAACAAAACAAATTAATCTTAACAATCTTGAACACACAGTGGAACTTCCATTTAACGAGGTTCTATTTAAAGAAATTTTCTATTCAGCTAATTTCTACAAGATCATGTGATACTGGTTTCATTAGTCACATGTAGTTTACTTCTATTGACCAAAGTTTAAATCATGTTTTATGAACTTTTCTGGGTAAACAAACATAAATAATAAGTTGTAGTCCAAATGCGTATTTAATTAGTATAAGGAAGCCCTAACTGTTAACATTTTCTGTGTAAAACATTTTTGATAATGAATCACTGGGATATGAAGATGAGGAAAACTAAGAAGAAAAAACTGTAATCAAAGTGATGGACCACGAATTATTTTTAAGGGGAGACTGTACTTTGTATCCCACCAATTGTAAATTTGATATTTTTAGGTACATTTTTCAAAGGATTGATAAAATATAGGGGAATAAAACTTTACGCACGCATAGTTGCCGGGTGTTTTAGCTACTGACATTTCTTTCAATTTAATCTGTCGGACCATAATATTAAAAACAAAATAACGAATCACATAGATTTTTACAAATTTATTCTCTACGTTTTTTGCATATTATTAATCGTTGGAGCATTTAAGGAAGTCATAAAATGCTGGTATATGTGCGTGTACAAGATGAATAACTGGTAAAAATTTCAGCCCGTAGGTCTAATGGTTTCCGAGAAAAATGTACCTAAAATTTAAAAAATCTAAATTTACGAGAACAAGCAAAAAACCAAAAACAAAACGTACACACATAAGTAAATTTCGCATCAAAGTTGGGTACAAAGATGAACCACCAGCTAAAAATTTTAAAAATAGTGATGCAGGTATTTTTAAAAACTAACATTTCTTTTGTTTTAAAACGATCCGTATAAAATTATGAAAAATATTCGTTCTTGGTTACATGATAATTTTTCAGGGCAGACCTGGAAAAAATTTAATTTGTTCATTAAAATAATGTTTTTGACGTAATTTAATGTTCTTTCTTGTAGATCTAGGGCTGAACTATTGAAAAGCATAAACAACCGAAAATTGAAATTTTCAGTCAAAACCATCATACAGTCTTACCTTAAGAATTCGGCACAATTAGGAATAAACTGGACCGGTTTGAAAATGGTTCAGATGCAATTATTTGTTATTTAAATAACCTAAAAATGTAAGCAGAAAATAGAACGAATTTTAGAAGAAACCCCAGAATAAGATTACAGATTTCTTTCTGTTATCTTAAACAAAACACAAAATGTGACAAAACAAAAAAAGCCAAATCAAATGAATAACAAAAGAAAGAACATAAAGAAATATAAAAAAATAAATAAAAATGAAAAACAATAAAAAGGACAAAGAATCGAATAGCCTAAGCCTAATGGATAAAATATAACTCTCCCTTTTGAGCCCAGGTAACAACACACCTTTACATCATAAAAAAACCAACTTTTATCTGAATTTTTTCTACTACGTACTGTATTTTTTTAGATTATATTTTTGGTTAATTTTAATGGATCATTGTTTATTTATTTATTTTGACCTTTCTCTGACTTTCTAGAAATTCTAAAATAACTGTATAAATTAAACATTAGCAATTCGGATTTCGAACCAGTGTGATTACTAAGTTGTTCGTTAAAACCAGTGAGTTTAGAAAACACGTCTGCATAAGCGAAACACTGTAAGTTTTGCATTTGGTTGATTGTAATTAAGATTAATTAATTATTGTACATGATCATCCTTTCTTTTTAATTAAGTCTTAAGTTTAGTATCATTTTGTAATAAATTTAATTTACCATAAGTCAAGTAATTTAATTTATAATCTTCTAGCGCTTTAATATTAACTATTTTTATTGTAATTTATTAATCAGCTAATAAATAATAAAATTGTTATAAGTTTAATAAAGTTTGTTTGTCATTTGTGAATAACCATATCCTTAAAAAAACCTGGATGAAATGTTACATTAGTCATATCGTTCTATTATCTGTGTTCAATAAAAAAGTGACTTCTCTTGCCTATATATACGAGGGAAAGTATTGCTTTCATGTCGATTTTTCGAAATCGAGTTTTCACCGGATCTACACGTTTTCAGACACCCTGAACCCAAAAAACATGTTTTTATTGGTGTGTGTGTGTGTGTGTGTGTGTGTGTGTGTGTGTGTGTGTGTGTGTGAAAACAGAATATATCAAGAACGGAACATTGTACGAACTTAAAACTTAAGACTTAAGTTGCATACCACTACCGGACCCGTCACAAATATTTTCATCAAATCGGTCAACCGGAAGTAGTACGTTATTCGTGTAATTTTTCACTTTTTGGCGATTTTCTCAAAAACTGGTCCTACGATCTTTTAAAAAACGCCTGGTTTACTAAATTTTTTAAGCTCTACAAGATGCGGTAGGCGCCATGTTTCTGAAATTCTTGGTGAGGTTGTTTTCACGTAAAAAAATTGTTTTTTCAAGATTATGGCATTTTATCGCAAAAATTTATATAATAAAAAGTGTAGAGCAAATTTTGTAAATAAAAATGTAGAGAACATCTGACTATTTTGCAATTTCTGTAATGCAGATGGTGGAGAATGATGATACATAAAAATGAGCGATGAAAAAATGGCAGACCTGACTGGAAATCGAACCCGGGACCCCGCCGCAGAAGCCAGTTGCGCTAACCACTACGCCTACGGGCCGGCCCCCAAAAGTAAAAGTTACAGTAAGAGACAATACCACAAATAAAAAAAATTAAAATATATTCGTTTCCATTATTTACTTATAAAATTTAACAAATATTTGCAGTATTAAATTTTTTTAAAAATTCCTAATGAGTGTACGTTGCAATCTGTTCAATTCAGAACAATAAGCAACCCTATGACCCAATATGAGATGAGAATGATGTGTATGACGTGTAAATGAGGTGTAGTCTTGTACAGACCCAGGCCGACAATTCCTGGGAGAGTATGGTTAATTGAACCCCAACCATCAAAGTACACCGGTAACCACTGTCTAGAATCCAAATCCGTATAAAAGTAACTACCTTTACTAAGATTTGAACCAGGAACCTTAGTCTCCAACAATCAGCTGTTAAACAGCTAACTTGCAGCAACGACTTTACCTCTAGACCAACTCGGTGGGTTAATATTAAATATTACTGTTATTTTCTGTAGAATTAACCGTTAATTTTTATTAATTCAGACCGAAAATTTTACTTATCATGCCAGCCCATTTGAAACACATTCAATCAAATTTACCTCCCAAATTAATTAAGTTTATAAATATTTTAAATTAATTAATTTATTAGTTAATTTCTACTTGTCAGTAATTTATAAAAAAGGGTTCAAATGTTTGTAATTAAAATGTAAAACGTAATTTACGCAAATGGTTATGGCCACTTTTTCAATAAAGTAAATTCAAATGAAATTTCAATCTGTGAAAAAAGGTTTTTAATGTTGCAAAAATGTAACCGTAAATAACTCAGTAAAGCAGTATACGTTCAGTTAACCTATTTTAATTTGTTTACCAAAATTCCGTGCATTGATGTATTTGAGTCTAGAAATCTATTCTTTTTTATCCTTTTAATTTTTTAGTGGAGGTACACAATCCCATGGATATCAAAAAAACTGTCATCATTTCTTTAAATTTTGACTTAATCATTCGGGCTTATTTGGCTCTCGGTGAAGTTCGGCTCTTCCAGTGCAGGGATTGGCGCTTTGTTTTCGGATCATAAGTAAAATCCACGTTTCATCACATGTTATTATCTTCTACCTGTTTCTTAAGGTAAAATCTGCATTAAAAGGGACAAGATTTGAGTCTCTGGAAGCTGTAAAAGAGAAAACTGTACGTGTCCTGAAGGAGCTGACAGAAGATGACTTCCAGCACTATTTCCAACAATGGAAAATTCGCATGGAGCGTTGTAGGGATAAAAAAGAAGTGTATATTGAAGGTGACAATAAGTGATTATGTATAAAATAAAAATAAAATTTTTTACAACCTCAGTCTCGTTATTTAATAGCCACACCTCGTATAGCATAGCCTATAACAAAGAGGTGGAGTGTTAAATTATTTACACTCAGTTATATGACTGAAGCATTTAAGAACAGAAAAGGTAGAGGTGTAAAAGAAACTAATCAGAGTAATCTCCTCTGAAAGTAATGGATTTCATTATACAGCAGACTCTGTGGTGAATGAAGTAAAGGTGTCATTTGCAGGGTGAAAAATGTACTTTTCGGAGGGCCTGGCATGCTGATAAGCATACTTTTCCACCCAGTGAGGAAGGCAATTGTAAACATCCTCACTCCTAGTTTCACTTATAAAACCTCAAGGTTCAAACCGTACTTTTGGCTAGTGAACTAAATAACTACACAAAGTAGCTACGTTGAGAAATGTAAAAAATATAAAATGAGGAAAAAGAGAATTTATTTCTTTGGACATCTCTTGTGGATTGACTCCGTCAGAATCTCCACACAAATCATCAACATTTTTCTTAACAGAAAATCTCAGCCCCACTGGATCAAAGAAATTGAACAGGTCATGAACGAAATCCAAATCTCACTTGAAGACCTGAAAAGAAAATCCGGAAATTACCACAAAGTGAACACAACAAGAATTGAACAGAAAAGGCCGACCAAACGACAGTAAATTGTGTATGCGACGTAGAACGCCAGAAGAGATCATAAAAATTGAAGGAATACTGGAGAAGAATCAAGGAAAGAAACGGCAGGAAAAGTACTCCAACACAACAAAAATCGAAATAAGATTTTTATTCATTATTGAACTCATGTCACTAAAGCCTTCTAAGTGGCTTTAACAAAAACAAAGGTAAGTTATTACAAATTGACCGGCGCCTTCATTGGAGAACATAATTATATTTAAAAAAAAACACAATTAGTTACAAAAATTATTCATTTTTCTTTTGGTTTGATGTCCTAATGTTTCGTGCATTAATGCTAATGCAGACGATGAAGGGTGATATATGAAAATCAGTGACGAGAAAATGTCACATCTACCAGGAATCGAAGTTAGTTGCTCTGACCACTACACCACACCCAGCCATAAAATCGTTTGGCTTTTCAAATCAAAATCAAAATTAATATAACTTGAGAAAAGAAACTTTTAACATACAAAACCGTTTTCAAACCAGTTTGGACCAACGAGGCCCAGTAACTCAAGTATCTAAATTTTGCAGCGTTTCCAATAAGCAATCTTTTGAGTTCTAACAGCGCATTCCAAAAATCAAAGAGATTGTATCATTTTTCTAATGTAAGGAGTTCCAAAATTTTTTTAAACCCCTTAAAATTTCCGAATGTAGTTCTCTTGCTAATTAAAAAAAAAATCAAATTTTGAGTCGTATGTTCATTTTACTTTTTGAACATACGGTAGTTTTATTTTATAATTTTTATTATTAAAAAAATCTATTTTAAATTGAATTTCTGTAAAAGATTTTCATCGAATGATTCTATAAGCATTTTCGGTCTGAAATTTCTTTATTTATAATTAACTACGTGTTTAATTCAATATTTTTTCAATTAATTCAGTGTAATATTTCAATCGCTCACATTTCACATTGTGTAGCCACGGTGTTTAGTTCTTATTTTACTAACATTTCCTTATAATACATATTTAGTTATTTTCAGGTCATATTTCACTAGTGATTCATTCTGAAATCAATAAAACTCCGGTTTCCCATAGTAACTGGTTTTATATGTACTGTTGTGATTTGACTTCTAATGTGCAAGGTTGTTTGAGAAGTAAATACATTAAGTTAAATTTACCGTGATGTGCAGTGAGCGGGGGCTTACTAGAGTGGTAGAGCACATAAATGTTTGACTGATATTACAAAGAAAAATATTTTTTCGTTCCAAAGTACAACATTGGGGGAAATGATACAATCTGTTATTTTGAATGTTTGTAATATACTAAAATAAACGAAGTAATTAAAAAACCTCGTAGGTATCACTAGGGTAACATGGATGTTACAAAACATTATGGTATAACTAATAACGATACAAAAAAAGGCTGCTAATTTAAACGTGTTTAAGGGAAGACTGTACTTTGTATCCCGCCAATGTTAAATTTGCTATTTTTAGGTACATTTTTCACAAGATTGGTAAACGATAGGGCAATGAAACTTTGCTTACTTGTAGTTGTCGAGTTGCTCGAGCTACTGACATTTTCGCAACTTAATCCGTTAAACCATAAAGTTAAAAACAGAATAAAAAATAACTTAAAATTTTTACAAAATTTTTACGGTATTACATATTAATAATTTTTGTAGCGTTTGAGGAAGTCATAAAAGTGCCGAAATGTGTGAATGTACAAGATAAATATCTCGTAAAAATTTCAGCGTGGTATGTTTAATGGTTTCCGAGAAAAATGTACCTAAATGTTAAAAATCTAATTTTACGGGAACGGGCAAAAACACAAAAAGGCACAAATCAAAAACAAGATGTACACAAACAAGTAAATTTCCTATTAACATTTTGGTTAGAAAGCTGAACCAACAGTTACGAGTATTAAAAACAGTAATGCAGATATTTTAAAAAACTAAAATTTCCTTTTTCTCTTAAACGACCGGTATAAAATTATGAAAAATATTCGTTCTTAGTGACATGATAATTTTTCTGGGTAAACCTCCTAAAAACTTAATTTTTTCATTAAAATGATTTTTTCACGTAATTCAATATTTTTGTGGTTGATCTCGGTCTGAACTATTGAAAAACATAAAAAACCGAAATTCGAAATTTTCAGTTAAAACCATCATACAGTCTCGCCTTAAACAGCTGTCCAGAACAACCTACCGACAATTTACCTCCACACGATTTAACCATATTGAATTTCAATATTTAAAATACCATCAGGAAGAAAATTATGCCTGGAAAACTGTTACGAAAAAGCCATTAATAATAACGGGTTTTAACATGAACACTTTTAACAGAAAATTATGTTGCTTAATATTATTAATAATTTTTAAATTTGCAATCTCTCAATTTTCGGTGCCCTTCACACCCAGATGTCAGAAACTATAAGAGATAGCAACTAACGATTTTCGGATTCGTAATCTACACAGAAATTTGTTGAGCCTAGATTAAATTTGAAGTTCTGGTTTTGACCGGAAGTGACCCAAAACTAGAAGCCAAAAATTAAATCTGGAGTTTGGAAAACAATAGTGTCACTCGAATCCTTTTAAAGAGAAGATACAGAAATCATTAGGTTTGAAGATCCGGTTTTTATAGAAAGTGGCCCAAAACCGGAAGTCAAGAAATTAAAGTCGGAATTTGGAAACGAAAATAGTGTCATTCGATTACTCTTAAAGAGTAGATACAGAAATCAGTAATGGTTTTTGTAATGGGTTAAAGGTAAGCCTTTTTAAAAATTACCACAAGCCATGAGACGCGTAGTCTCATGAAAGAGATTTTTTTATAGGAAGGAACTTTCCGTTATCTCTTTACTCGCAATAGTTACTCTGGAAACGTAACGAATGAAACGTATGAATTTTAAATAAAGTAATACGAATAGTTTAAAAAGAACTTTGTACTCTTGCATCCTAATGGTAAAGTATATTACATAAATTACCATTTATTATTTTATGTATGTGGAACATTGTTATAAAAATACAGGAGACACTCATTATCCGGCCACCAAGTTACCATCCGGCTCACGTCCAGTGATATACTAAATGCACCTAGATTGGACCCCTTAATCTTTAGTGTTTTTGAGTATCAACTACAGAAAATAGTAATATTTTTTTATTTTTTTTATTTATTTGTTTTATTTAGTTAAACATAACACAATTTTATTGCTATACTAAGCTATTTACAATATTTTTAACTAAATATACTTATACGCAAAAACTCTTCTTCACGAAGAGTTCTGTCCGCGCATAGGAGTAAACAAAAAAATTATTTAAACAAATTTATATAATATACTAATAACTACTATAAAAAATACTATTATAACATCTAAAAAGGGTACAAGAAATACATTAAACATTTTTTGTTAAAAGCATTAAAAATAAATGATAAATACCTTTAAATTTATATAAAAAAAAAAATAATTTTAATAACAATAAAATTAAAAAAAAATTATACCTTAGATTATGTACAATTGTATTAATAGAGAAAAAACTTCTTTTTTTAATAACTAAAAACTACTTTACAATAATTTTAGGGAATACATGTGGATATTTACTTATGAGAATTAATTCAATTAATGAGCACAGAAACAACAACAAAAAAACTACTGCAATGAGGAAAGCAAAACATAATCAGAGAACAGTTATTTTAAAACTAGGAAAAGTTTCTCAAGTTCTTGCTCCTATATCGATAGGATATAATATTTTTTTGTTGTTGTATTTTTAGTGTGATAGCATTTATTATTATGTTATCTTTGAATATAAGGTACATAATTAAAGTTCCATAAATTATGTTTTTAATTAGAAACCTTTTCCTTAACTCTTACAAATGATCGTTGTGAATGTTTTGCCTTGGTTGGACCATCACATTCTTTAAAAGGCGAGGCTGTATGATGGTTTTAACTGAAAATTTCGAATTTCAGTTCTTAATGTTTTTCAATAGTTCAGACCGAGATCAACCAAAAAAGCATTAAATTTCGTGAAAAAAATTGTTTTAATGAAAAAATTAAGTTTTTAGGAGGGTTAACCAGAAAATTATCGTGTCACCAAGAACGAATATTTTTCATAATTTTATACCGATCGTTTTAGAGCAAAGGGAATTTTAGTTTTTTAAAAAATCTGCATTACTGTTTTTAATACTCTCAGCTGTTGGTTCAGCTTTCTAACCAAATGTTGATAGGAAATTTACTTGTTTGTTTACATTTTGTTTTTGATTTGTGCCTTTTTGTGTTTTTGCCCGTTCCCGTAAATTTAGATTTTTAACATTTAGGTACATTTTTCTCGGAAACCATTAAACATACCACGCTGAAATTTTTACCAGTTATTTATCTTGTACATTCACATGTTCCGGCACTTTATGACTTCTTCAAAAGCAGCAAAAATTATTAATATGTAAAACACCGTAAAAAAAAAATTGTAAAAATTGTAAGTTATTTTTTATTCTGTTTTTAACTTCATGGTTTAACGGATTAAGTTGAAGAAAAGTCAGTAGCTCGAGGAACCCGACAACTACAAGTAAGTAAAGTTTTATTTCCCTATCGTTTACCAATCTTGTGAAAAATTACCTAAAACAGCAAATTTAACATTGGCGGGATACAAAGTACAGTCTTCCCTTAAGCTTGACCGCATTAACCTCATGTATTTGGTCAATAATTTTACTATGTACACAAGCAAACTTTTTCAGATTATTTTTCTAATCAAGAGGGGATTCATCGATGGGTCTTCCATTCTTCCATCAAGACACATATACACTAATTATTACTTATTCATCCATAATATATATTTATTGTTCCATGGCGAACAGATTGTAAATTTTTATGTTGAAATAAAAAAAAATTAATCACGAAATATTTCCAGTACAGTACAAAGAATAATTCATGATAACAATATGAAGTAAAATAAAATCATAGAAATAAAACGCTACAGATTTTATTATGTTTTTATGGAAAAAATAATTTAAAAAAATTAATTAACATAGAAATTTTAGTTTTTTTATTATTTAAAAAATTCGTAATGTGTGTATGTTGCAATCTTTTCAGTTTAAGTACATTAAGCATCCCATGACCCAATCTGATGAGGATGAGTGTATGACATGTAAATGAGGTATAATCTTCTACAGATTCAGGACGACAGTTCCTGATAGAGTGTGGTTAATTGAACCCTAACTTAAGCAATTACAAGATTATTTTTCCATTTAATTTAACTAAATATTGCTCACAAATGATTAGCTATATGACATCCACAGTATACGCCGGATGTTTTCGCAGACGTAAAACTGTTAAATTACGCGGTAGACACTCATAAATGACAGATCAAAGACTAACTAAAGACCAAATCTGGCGGCTAATTATATACATGAAACTATGGAAATTACGAGAAGGACAGCGATTTTCGATAAATAATAATAAAAATACAAAGTCTTTACTAAGCGCAAACAACAAATGATAATTGAATAAGATGGTTACAAAAACAGCCAATTATCTAAATAGATACACTGAACCTATCATAGAAATAGGCATAAAAATAACTTAGTAACCATTCATATACCATATTTCTCATTATTTCTTAGAAATAACTCGTTTTTATAACTATTAATATTTACATTACACTTTTTAAATCTCAGGCCCACTAGAGAATTTTAGACACGCTTACCGTTTACATATTGTCATAATATTTTATGGGTTGAATGATGTAGTCTACCACTAAACGTTGTGAATTAATTCTACATGCTGGCAGTCAGTCAATCAGGTGAACAGTGACACATTCATTGGCTGAAACAGTTATTTAAATAAACTGTTTACTTACAAGACCGAATGAATACAGTATAAGTACGAAATGATTAAGTGGGAAACTCGAAAAATTGAACGTTTTTAAATGTGAAGCCTTATCACTGGAAAAGTTAGTTATAAGTGTACATTAAATCCTAGATGGGTTTTTGTTCTACAATTCAATTAGGAAATGAAAAACAGCTTACTGACTACAAACATTGACTTATAGATTAGGGAAAATGTCTTAAAACACTGTGTTTGGAGTGTAGCATTATACGGGAGTGAAACGTGGGTGATAGGGACTGTAGAAAGGAAGACAATAGAAATTTTTGAAATGTGGTGTTATAGGAAGATGTTAAAGATTAGGTGGGTGGACAAAATAAGTAATTTTGAGGTTCTTAGGCGAGTGGATGAAAAAAGAAGTATATGGAAGCATCTTACCAGAAGAAGGGATAGGTTAGTGGAGCATATCTTAAGACATCAGGTATTGGTCAATCATAATGGAGGGTAATATTGAGGGAAAGAATTGTAGGTTAGAATTTTCAAGGCAAATCACAAAAGATGTAGGGTATTACAGGTATGTAGATATGGAACGACTTGCGCAAGATAGAACAGCTTGGAGAACTGCATCAAACCAGTCGAGAGACTGATAGCAAAAAAAATCAATTAGAGAAATTGCACCATTACTTACCTGATCTAGAAACTTTATATACATTTTTAAACGTTAGACTGTAAGTTTTAGATTGTAACTACATTAAGAAATATGTTCATAAATCCATTAATCACGATATCAATGCAATAAAATTACATAAAACCGGGATATAAAAATATATAAATTTTTTGCGTTAATGAAGAAATTGGAAATAATAAAGATGGGTGATGGAAAATATACAAGTCGCGTCAGCTCCTTCTGCATCTTTGAAGTGATAATGTAGCTACTTATAACAAAACACCTTTTTACAGAATTTAAATGTTCACAACACTAAATTGTTTAAACAAAAACCTACTTTTGGAGGTAAAAAAAATACATCAATAAATTTCCACAAGCTTTAAAAAGTTGCGTCAATTTAAGTGCGTTTAAAAAAAGTAAAAAAAAAATACTTGATTGATGAAACATTTTACAGTGAATAAGAATTCCTTTCTAAATGGTTTTTGGTTAACAAATATTTAACTTTTAATTAGACGTTGAGACAAATATTTGTTTTCTTTGTTAACTTTATTTATGACATTCACACTGTTACAAGGAAAACAACCAGTGAATACGATGGTGGGTGATAGAATGAATGAAATGACATGAGTGACGTGCATGAAGAGCACCATCCACTGACAGGGCTCCCCTATGTTATTAGTTACTTCTTACTAAGTCATCGATTAATTTATTAATTTATTCAGTCATTATTAACATTAACCATTTTTAAAACAGGAAATCCCTGCTCCAATTCCTCCTTAGTCATTTTTGAACGTTGTTTGGTAGATGACAGGAGGAAAGTTTACTTATCAGTTCGTTTGGATGAGCGAAAAGTCTGTCGTGGAAGTTTTGATAAAGTTGAATAAAAATATCTGTCTCAAGAGGGATATTGAGGTCGTTTTGGACGTAAGGTCTTCGATTAAAAGCTCTGAATCCGAGCTATCATTGAGGGTTTAGCACATCCATAAATTTGACCGGCGTATATCCAAATATTGTGAGACAAATATAGAATATTATTTTATATTAATGGGTTGATACTTATTGAGGTAAGCAATGTAGTAGTGGTAAAAAAAACATTGGTAAGTAATGAATTTATCGTATGTTAAAATTTTTACTTATCAGTTTTAACTTGACATGTCCTATACTTCCCTTTGGAATCTCCTGGATGCAGCTTTATAAAAAAAAGAAAAAAGTGGGTTCATTTAAAAAAAAAAATGGTTAACCGGAATCAGTCCAGTGTGGGATCTGAGACTGAACTGTGCAATTACAACTGAACTAACTTGAACAGGTAATTGTCTCCTTTAAAAAAAGTAAAATAAAAGTCAGATGAATTGATAAATTTTACAACTGAATTTGGACAAAATCTGTATTTTATTTAGACGTTTTTGCTCAGTTCTTTTTTTTGGTTTAACGTCCGACTTTCTGCAATTACTGCTAATGCAGACGATGAAGGATGAAATGATTTTTTGTAACGTATGAAAATTCAGACAGGGCATATTTTCATACGTTACAAAAAATCACTTTATCCTTCATCGTCTGCATTAGCAGTAATTGCAGAAAGTTGGACGTTAAACCAAAAAAAGAACTGTGCAAAAAGTCTAAATAAAATACAGATTATGTCCAAATTCAGTTGTAAAATTTATCAATTGATCTGACTTTATTTTACTTTTTTTAAAGGAGACAATTACCTGTTCAAGTTAGTTTCTTTATGATTGTAAATAAGTATAAGGGAAACCCATGAAAAAAACGGTTAGGCCTGTATATTATCAACATAGGTAGTTTAAAACCATGGAAAAAGCTTATATGTTGTTTTGTCACGGCACGTTCATTTGAAAATTTAAGAGCAAATATTTCCCACCAGGAAATCGGACAATAATATTATTTATAAAGAAATTTTATAAGAACGTGATTTGAAATTTCTTTTGCAATGGTCAGGTAGTAGATTTTTATTTGAAATTTTCTTCCTTCTTGTAATAAACTTCAGATTATACTAACAGGTTTTTTATACAGTATTAAATTCATAAATTACACTTGGAAAATGTTGGTTTAGACCCAACAGATTTTTTTATTTTTGATAAGAACCCACGCTCGCTTCCCTTCACATTAATATATATTTTATTCAATAATTTTACAAGAACGTGTATTGAAATATTTTGGGAGTATACTGTGTGGACAATATTCGAACTGGCGCAACTCTTGCTCTACGTGTACACACAGTTCCGCATAAAGTAGGCCTATATCCATAACCTATTCTTTCAACAAGGTCTACAAATTTTAATGTACGCAAATGCCTACAACCTTATTACAATGAACAAACTTACAAATAATTATTTCAATTTAAAATATGTATTTAATTTGTCCCAGTAAAAATTTAAATTATAAATTACAAGAACTAAACTGCAAAAACTAGCTAAACTATACTCTTCAGACGCACGCAACTAGCTAAACAAATTGGTCTGAATATATTATAATTTTTTTTTTATTCCCTAACGTGTGTACGTTGCAATCTGTTCAATTCAGATCAATAAGCAACCCAATGACCCAATGAGATGAGAATGATATGTATGACGTGTAAATGAGGTGTAGTCTTGTACAGACTCAGGCCAACCATTCCTGAGAGAGTATGGTTAATTAAACCCCAACCATCAAAGTACACCGGTAACCACTGTCTAGCATTCAAATCCGTATAAAAGTAACTAACTTTACTAGGATTTGAACAAGGAACCTTCGTCTCCGAAAATCAGCTGTTAAACAGCTAATCTTTGGCGACGACTTTACCTCTAGACCAACCCGGTGAGTTCATATTATAATGAACAGAAAAACATATATGAAAACAAAATATTAGTCATATCATTATGTCGGACAGATTATTATTAAGAACAACAGTGAAAACAAAGCGTAGTGACCGTGCGTGAGTCACACATTACAGTAGCGATTGTATACTTTTGTGACTGTACCGTCGTTGCACGGCGAGGGGTGAAGAGTGGAGTAGATAAACACAGAAGCTGCTTGTGCCAATTCGAATTGTCCAAGGTATAAGTTACCTACATGCTTTTCTTTATCGACACAAACTTTTATAATGTTCAGTAGGTGACTAAAAAGTGTACCCAATAAACTTCTTGAATAAATAATACCCGCATTATTATATTTGTACAATGAATAGACCGATTTTGTCGTATTTTACTAGAAAACAAGGAGATAACTTTTTCCAAACTATGAATCGGACAAAAATATTTTATAACCGTAATACTTATATTTTATTTACTTTTAGTTTTATTTTGTTCAATATTTATAACGTGGACCGTGTACCAAATAAAAGTGTGTTATACAATTTACAATTATACATATTTATTTATTTTACATGATAGTCAGTGGTTACCGGTGTACTTTGATGGTTGGGGTTCGATTAACCATACTTCTCAGATATGTTCGGCCTGAGTCTGTAAAAGACTTCCCCTCATTTACGCGTCAAACATCATCCTCAGCTCATTGTGTCAAAGAGGTTGCTTATTGTTATAAATTCAACAGATTGCAACATACACACATTAGGGATAAAAATCTGGTGTGAAACACTCACATGACTTTATATTGCCTATGAAAATAATGAACACAATAACTTAACATTAGTAATGAAACATTAGAAATAAACAAAAAACTAACCTCAATAAACATAACCTAATTTTAATCATGAGTGAACGATGCAAAATGAAAATCAACCTCAGTTTGGCTTAATAGTACGGAAAATCACTCTTTCACGTTAAACTAGGCTCTGTAGAGAAAAATGCTTGAAAAGTTGTAGATCTTTTAACTTTCTATAAATTTGATTATATAGCTACACTTTTGTCGTAAAATGCATACTAAGGCTGAAATCTTAAAAATTAATTTTTTTACAGATTTTCTGCAAAAAAAAAAACAGAAAATCACTAAGCGTTATACAAAAAAAATGAAGGAAGTAAAAGTTGTAAATTTTTAAATTCTCTACAACTTTTATTATATACACTTTTGCGCTGAAATTCATATTGGCCGCAATCGTAAAAAAACCCATTTTTTCCTACAAGAGCACAGCCTCCCCAAGAATTTCAGCAGACATAGCTCCTACCCATCTTGTTGAGTATAAAAAACGTAGTAAATGAGGTGATTTTAAAAAAAATCGTAAGAGCCATTTTGAAGAAAATCACAAAAAAGTGAAAAATGACACGAATAAACTACTACTTCCGGTTGACCGATTTTGATGAAAATGTTTACCACGGGTCCTCTAGTTTGCTAGTTTGCTCTAACTTAAGTTTCAAGTTTCAACTTGGTACGATATTTCGTTCTTGAGATATTTTGTTCACACACAGACCAATCACTAAAACATATTTTTGGGTTCAGGGGGTCTGAAAACGTGTTTATCCGGTGGAAACTCGATTTCGAAAAATCGACATGAAAACGATACTTTCCTTCCTATATATAGGCAAGAGAACGTAAAAATACATACAATTAAATATTAATTATATTTTATATGTAATTAAAATAAATGTTTTTTGAACATCAGAATATTTAGCATACTAATTCATTTATTTAAAATTTACATTCATAATCTGTCACTAAGCTTTTAAATGTGATGCTGTCTTAGAAGTCTACTGGTAGTAAATTTATCATGAAATAATTTTTGTGTTGAAAATTATCTTGGTATATTTCTCTAAATTTTCTTATTTCTCTTTAGTAGACGGAATATTCGTATTGTGACGGATTTTTTTTCTAAATTGTAAATCTGTCTGCCATGCGTTCAAAATGGTTTCGCTAAAGCCTCCATGTCCTTTTTATTTATGAAAACAATTTAAACGTTTATCAGTGATTGAAAGTTAAATTAGACACAAAAAAAATCCACTGATTCGGGAGCTAAATTCGAATTACTTGCCAGAGAATTTAAAACGAAGCTAGAGTAGGTCATGGTACAGTCCTTAAATCCGCTATTTCAAATTTTATTTCTATTTCATGGTTAACCGGACTAATGTGGGCGGACTCCAATCCGGATAAGACGGAATGTTAACATAATTTAGGCCAAAAAAGTTTAAAAAGTTAAAAGATGGGGCTAGCGGGATATTAGCCCCCCCCCACCGTTTTTCTCGCTTATTTGAGCGGCACAAACGAAAATTTTGCGGAACAATCCGGAACAAACGTGGAACAATCGATTCTTCAGGTTTATTAAATTTTTGTGTTCGAGGGGGCAACTTCACAGACTAACTGTTTTACGTATTGATATCTACATTTAAGAAATTCAATTAGAAACTGGTTTTGTAACTTATCACAATGTAAAAATACTTTAAATATGGAAATTAATAACTAATATTTTACATTAACATTTGCGTGAACAATATTTATGTACTGTACATTGTGTGAAAACGGAATTGATCCGTTAATTTTTTTATTTTTTAATAATTATAAATATCTGTAGTATAATTTAAAAAAAAAACTGATCCGGTTAACCAGGATTCCGGTTAAGCGGGGGTTGACTGTATAACTGTATAACTTCATAACGTAAGGAGAGTAGTATGAAATTATTATTATAATTTAACAAGTTTTCTAAAAAATTCGACAACATTTCCAATTTCTCAGGAATCATCACGTTTGACCAATTCAGCCGATTTCCAAGATGATTTTTTAAAATCACTCAGAATTTTATTCTCTAGAAGCCCTTGCATACAAAATGTAATATTTATTTATTTTTTCCATTACTTTACAAAAATCATTATAGTAACATTACTTTATTTAATCCCACAAAAAAATAAAAAAAATTGATGAAATTTATGTCAAAGTACATCCAAGTTATGATTTTCGAAATTGGTAGCTTTTTTCATCCCATAATTCTATGCGGATAAGGATAAATGTTTGAAGTAATTTTTAATCAGAGTTTAATAAAAAGAATGGCTCAATTTTCTTTTGTTACAGAAAAATGACAGTTTATTTCTTTTTGTTTATATTATATGTAGATTTAAATACCTATGTAAGTGTAATATTTAAGTAACTAGTTGAAAAATTGTATCATAAATTTCTTGTGTGTGGTATTATCTTTTGCTATAAACTAATAGTTATTTAAAGTGCATCTATGAATGAAACCTTATCTTGTTAATGTATACAAATAGGATTGTAAATTATATTGTTGTTTGTTATTCGTAATTATTTACTATAATTTGTTTTTTTATAGCAGAAAATAACATGAATTGTTTTTCATCAATTATGAGGTGTTAAATTTGTCTTTTGTCACAATCGGTTTGCTTTTTCAATTATTTGATTTATTGATACATAAACGGCAGATTAAGGGTCATGAAGATTTATTATTTTAAAGCCTGTGAATTTGTTCTTAATATTTCCAAAGATTTTGTTCTTCTGGTGGAAATAAATAACAGAGAAGGTTTTTGATTGTAATTGTCCATAGTTTCGTTTTACTTAAAATTAAGTCTTAAGATTTTAAAATATTTTGTGATCAATTTAGTTTGTAATTAGGCTAATTCTTTTGCTGTAATTTACTTTACTAAATGTATTAATTGATGTAAGTAATTAATTTGTAATAAATTTTAAGCACACAAAGTTTTTCATTAAGTTGGTAGACAAATAAAAACAGACTCTCCTCTTAATTAACTGAAAACATTTAGATTTTTAGTTTTAAACCAATTTAAATTCAATTAGGCCTACAAATAATTTTTTTTAAATACATTCACAAAATTTGTGAATAACTTTTTACAACTATAAAAAAATTAATAGTTTTATAAATAATTTTTAAGTGTTCTCAGAAGTGAACAATTTATAAAATTGTTTATAATAATTCTGTTGTAATACATTTTCAATGCGAAAAAATTGAAAATTTTAACATTTAAAATATTCTTAATATTTTCTGAAAACAATTTATAATATTATATATTAAAATAATTACCTATTTGTAAATTTAAGTAAATGAGTTTTGTAAAAAAATGAATAGATCATAATTTAGGAGACTATGAGAACCTATAAATTTTTTCTGAGGATTTTACCAGAGAAATAAATTTGCTTTGAAGAATTTAAAAGTTTATATAAATAGTTTAAAAATTACTTTAGATGTATTAATTTTATATTTGGGGATTTATTGAAGATATATTTTACCTTCAGGAGGTACAGCAGCCGCGGTACAAGTTCCGCGAAGAATAGAGTTGACAGTTAACAGAAGAGTTGCGACAAGTGCCAAAGTACGTCGCCAGCAGGCCATCTTCCTTTGAATGTGTGGACCAGTGAAGTCCCGTCAAGTTCTGTGGTGCGCTTCTAAAAAGGTGAACTACGGGCACGCGCTCATGAATCTATACTCTCACTTCGTTACCTAAATGCCTCTCCCCCCCTAACTTATTCATCAACATTTCCTTACACAACATATCTATCCCAATTGAAACATAAACGTCCCACTCAATGAACAAATTTTCTAATATGTACTCCACTTCATATTAATCCTCAATAAAACACACCAAACAAAAACAAGTAGAAGAGCCTTTCATCACAGCCGCTGATATATATTATTTATATTTATTTTCATAAATATGAGAAATTTTATTAGAAAAAATAAATTTATCTGATCATTTTCCCTGGTAAACAGGAACTAGTTGCTTAATAAATTCTTAATTAATTTTTAAAATCAAACAAAATATTTTTAAATGAAATTAAAATAATGTGTCGGTGCTCAGTTTTTAGGTAGAGCGCTCACCACAGTGATAACGAGACGATAACATCAACGTTGTTGTTTAGGCCATTCGCCGAAAGGCTGGTTTGAACCTCTAGGGGTTTTACTAAGTAAAAACGAGGAGTAAGGTGGTTTGCTATTGCCTTCCTCACTGAATTAAAAGACTATGCTTATCAGCCTGCCAGGCCGTCCGAAAGTATCCACTTTCCACCCTGCAAATGGTGCTTAAGTTATCTTGTAGGGACAAAATATTTAGTAAATGATGCGATTTTAAACAAAACCGTAGGAGCCATTTTTGAGAAACGCTCAATAAACTAATAATTTCGGTTGCCCGATTTTGATGAAATGAAATCAAGTACAACAACACTGGATTCGTGATAAAATTCTCTTAAAAATATACACCTGGAGTGAAACGCGGTTGAATAAACTGGATCGTGTGTGTTTTTGGTTGAAATAATTATTTGTTCTGCACATATTTTAAGGCATTTTAATGTAATCCTTAATTTTTTGTGGGTTTTTTGGTATAATGATACTTTTTCTCATGAGTATTGCAATTGAGAAACGTCGCAGTTTGTTCGCAGTTTTTTTAGAGTTTTTTAATAACCCATTTTGGTACCCTGAAACGTGCGGGTGCAAGGGTTGCACGGGCCTTTAACCGCCCCTGAAGTTACCTATCATGGTACAAACTAGGGGTATTATCTGTTAGACGTCTTGCACTCTGTTAGCGCCCTTACAAAAACTGAAAACGGAGCATGTTTGATGATTTATCAGAAAAAGGACTCGGTTGAGAAGAGTATGTTGTACACATACACTCATCCCATTACAAAACCAATGAATTCCGCTTCAAATAACCAATAATAATAACAACACACATCCTGTCAGAAAACTATACAATAACACTATACATTACTTTGGGAATATTGGCTCCAGATGTAATAAATAACATAAAACATTTTTGTTACGTTATGTATAATATTGCCATGAATTTAAAATTAATTCATAAACCAAATTTCCTTGGAAATTAAAAAATTGTTAAATAGTTTCCTTGGAAATAGTTGAAATAGTTAAGTGTTAATATTTTTAAGTGGAACTTCATCAGTTACAAGCGAGTATGTATCATGTATCATCAATGCACGTGATATACATAAAAGTAACTCCTGTACATACTGCAACCCGCAATGAAGTATTGTGTTGCGTGTTGCATTTGCAGTTTTTGTAGGCGCGCTAACAGAGTGCAGGCCGTCTAACAGATACAGACCTTTCAGTTGGTGGTCTAACAGGCCTTTTTTTTAACCTTAATTTTGAATCTTTAACTGTACTATAGAGAACAATCAAAAGATGAGAGATCAATGATATTACATTAAAATTAACTCGAATAAATATAAAATACAACATTCAGCAGTGTTAAATTTGGAATAATAATTATCGAAATAACGTACTAAAGTATGAAAAAATTAAAACAATAAAAAGTTCATATTGTTGAAGAAAAGTTATTGCCAACAACCGGTTAGTCCTATAAATTCTTTATTTATAAAGGATTAAAAAAAACAAAAATTATATCTACTATTTTTCACATTTATCATTTTCGATTAGGTATACATAAAAAATGCAGCAAAAATTAAAGAAGATCTCTGGATCATCTTCTTTTAAATCTTCTAATGAAGCCTAGTGGACTTACCATGTCACTAATAAGTGGTTTTTTATGAATTTGTAGTTTTGAATAGATTTTAATATAACTATTTTTGACGATGTCGCAAATGAATAGTGTTTTTAAATCGGTGTGTAGTGTGTAATTTGAGACATAGAAGGATCAACCGGTAATTATACGGAGGAATTTAGACTGGCATGCTTGAATAGTTTTTAAATTACTCTGTTTTGCACAACCAAAACTTTGAATTACGTACATCCAGAAAGGTTTTAAGAGAGAATTTTTCGGGATGGGGCATTATTTAAGAACAATGTCGGCAATGGTTGTTTTTTTTATTTATTAATTTGAAGTCGCATCAACTGTTTGGTTATTAGTGACTACGGTGGATTATATGACTGTAACTGTGGGTTTTGACTTGTGAAAATTTCCAGACCCTGACCGGGAATCGAAACCGTGATCTCCGCGTGGTAGGCTAACGCGCTAACCATTACGCTACAGAGGCGGCCACTGGTTGTTTATTTAGAGTGAATGTTATGTGAACAGACTTCGCCGTATTAACTTTCATTTTCCAGTCCTTCAGCCATTTGTCTACTATTAGGTGACGTAAATTTTAAGTGGCCGTTTGAATGGAAAGATAGCTTAAACTAGTATAAATTAGTTGTAGGTCGCAAACCAGCCAATCTGATAACGGCTGGTTGACCTTTTGGAGATGCCTAATAAAATGTATTTTTTATTCTTCAGGACAAATAAGCCTAGGCTACATCTAAAATCGTCTGGATGTGTATAGAAGAATATAAGTTGTGTGAACTTCCTTAAGGGGAGATGGCACGATGATTTTAACTCAAAATTTCAATTTTTGGTTTTTTATGTTTTTCAATAGTTTAGGCCTAGATCTACCAGAAAAAAAACATTAAATTACATCAAAAATATAATTGTTTTATGAAAAAAATAAGTTTTTATCAAGTTTACACAGAAAAAATATGTTACCAAGAACGAATATTTTTCACAATTTATACTGCTCGTTTTAGTGCAAAGAGAATTTTAGTTTTTAAAATAATATCTGCATCACTGTTTTTTGTATTCTCAGCTATTGGTTCAGCTTTTGATGGGAAACAACTGTTGATGGGAAATTTACTTGTTTGTGTACATTTTGTTTTTGATTTGTGTCTTCTTGTTTCTTACCTTTTAACGTAAATTTAGATTTTTAACACTAGGTACATTTTTCTCAGAAACCAATAAACCTACCAGGCTGAAATTTTGACCAGTTAATTATCTTGTATATCCACATATACCGACATTTGTATAACTTCCTCAGGTGCTTCAAAAAATTAGTAATGCGCAAAAAACGTAGAAAACAAATTGTAAAAATTTTATGTTATTCGTAATTCAAAAAAAATGGTATGGTCCAAAGATTGAATTGAAAAAAATGTCAGTAGCTCGAGAAGAAACCTGATACCTATGGTGTGTAAAGTTTAATTTCCCTATCTTTTAACAATCCTATGAAAATGGTACCTAAAAGTAGCAAATTTAACATTGGCGGGATACAAAGTACAGTCTCCCCTTAAAATAATTTTTGTGAAAATTTCCAGACCCTAGCCGGGAATCGAATCCGGGACTTGTACGTGGTAGGCTAGCACGCTACCACTACGCTACGGAGGCGGCCAGAAGAACTTAAATTCAAGGAACATGCCTACTTAAGAGTAATAGGCCTAAAGATAAGTGTCCACTTGAGACAAAATAGTCTCGAGACTAGACTCACAAATATATGGGCCTGAGACCTCTCTTCGAGACAAGCTGGTGCTGGACACGGACACTGCACTTGTCGAAAGTGAACACTTTTATTCCTGCTCTCGAAACCTAGTCTTCAGTCTTCCGTCATTGTTGGAGGAGCGAGACCTCAGGCTGAGACTTTAATCAAAAAGCATGTCCAATTTTAATTTGAAGTTTTCAAAATAAATATAATTTTTTTATGTTTATTTAATTTGATAAAATGAGTGTACTAGAGTGGGCAGATGTTGAAATTTTTCAATTAATCAATCTTTATGAGGAACAGGATTTTTTTTGGAACGTTAAACATACAATGAAAATAATGCTCACAATGAATCGATACACTCGAAAAATGAGTCTTGTAGGACGAATTCCGGACTCCGAAGGAGACAGTCTAAAAACGAAATTACAGTAAAAATGAAAAAAAAAAGAAAATTCGTTCAGAATTTGGAAGCCAAAAATATAAAACTCGGAGAAAGTCAGCTTTTATGAAGAAAATGATGAAATTATATTAGAGATAGCAGCATTAAAAATGAACAATTAAAATTGTTTTCAATGTAAGAAAAAAAAAACGATGCTGTTTTTAATATTGTGGTAAACTACATATAGAAAATTTTTGTTTTCTGAATAGTACACACTGTGGTGGTTATTCTTTTCTAACTTAACTTTTTTTAAATTAATATTCGAAAGGTTTAGGAAAGAAAAATTAAAGATCTTAATATCGTTTCATCATGAAAGATTGTCATGTGTATTGAATTTTCTACTTAATTAGTAATAAATGCGAAATGGTATCTAACATGCATTCAGTCACCGGCCGATTCTACTACAGCTGGCTAGTATACTGTTCGCCAATTACGGTGGCATGTACGGAGGGTAGCGAGACAGAGAGAGAGTGTGTTGCGTTCGTCGTTTTCCCCACAACTCAAATCAACAGTGCACGGTCTTCAAGCGCAATAGTAACAATACGCGATACGGTAGGGTACTCTGCCGGCCAGTTTCGTTCATTACGCTCTACAAGCTCATTTTTCATCAAAAAATTTTGAAAAAGTTACTTTCGCTTCCTAATGAAAGTTATTTTATAACGCTATAAATGTTATTATTATACTCTGATATTTAGATCAGATACGCTCGTACAAAGTTAGACGTTTAAATCTCGTCGCATTTTTTGCGTATCACGTAGCTAACCCTATAATTTATTTTCCAGGATGACACAATATGCGTTTCATTAATTTGTTATAAAATGTAAAATTTTATCTGTAATTTGATATAACTTATGTAGGGCAGAAAGAGAAATAATAAACGAGCTTGAAAAAACACTTTTTGAAGGGAAGTCAAAGATAGATCATCGTGTCCGGTGTCTCCTTCCTGTTAGTATTCCAAGAAGCTGAATCATTTTTTATAGTTGTGAACTTTATACCAAAAATACGTATTTTTTTAGAAATCAACTACACACGCACAATATCAGTTGTATAAAAGTTTAACAAAAAGAATCGTACAGTAAATATAACAGAATGAGGGTATGACGTACCTCTCTTTCGGGCCTATCAAAACTTATGGTAGGTACATCATTTAGAAAAAAACTTATTGCCTATTACCCCAAAAGGAATCGCAGAAAATTTTCCCCGTATTTTGTGCGCGCTCTCGTTTCGACAGCGTGCGCGTGCGGCTTTCGACAGCGACACAAATGTCAAAACTATTACCGCATGAACAGAACACAATGAGTATTGAGTACTACTTTAGAGGCAGCCTGTATCAGGCTACGACGCTGTGGTGGGGGAGCTACTTACTGCGCATGTGCGGCCCGCATGCCACCGTAGTTGGTTATATTTATACTACTTTAGAGGCAGCCTTGAAACATTAATAAAGAGAAGGATAGATCTCCGAGACATAAGAATAATATCGAACCTATACTATGGCCAAAAAGCAGCAATACGGATAGACGTGACATCCGAGGAAATAGAAATACAGAGAGGTGTTAGACAGGGGTGCATACTTTCATCTATCCTATTTAATGTATACTCGGAAGATATAGTAAATAAGGCACTTACTGAGTTGGACACAGGCATTAAAATCAATGGCATGACGATAAATAATTTGAGATATGCTGATGATACAGTTCTTATAGCTGGAACACATGAAGACCTTCAGATGCTAATAAACAGAGTGGCCACAGTTAGTGAAGAGTACGGTCTTTCACTTAACATTAATAAAACAAAGTATATGTTAATAGCTAAAGCATATCAGAACGTTGGTAGGATATATGTAGAGAACCAATGCATTGAAAGAGTCCATGCTTACAAGTACCTAGGCACAACTGTTAATGAAAACAATGACAGCTCTCAGGAAATTCGCATCAGAATAGAACAGGCCAGAAAAACATTTATAAAGATGAAGAAACTGTTCTGCTGCCGAGATTTAAGCCTTGAATTAAAAACACGTCTCCTAAGATGCTATGTCCTATCCGTACTGTACTATGGGATGGAGGCTTGGACAATGAAGAGGATTGATGAAAGGAGACTGGATGCATTTGAAATGTGGCTGTACCGGCGAATTCTGAGGATTTCATGGGTGGAAAAGATGACGAATGTGGAGGTGTTGAGACGTATGCATAAAGAAAGAGAAGTACTATTAACAGTGAAGAAAATAAAATTATTGTATATGGGACATGTCATGAGGGGAGAAAAATATAAAATTTTACAAGTGATTGTCCAGGGGAAAATCCAAGGAAAGAGATCCTTGGGAAGAAGGCGAAAATCCTGGCTGAAAAACCTAAGAGATTGGTATGGTTGCAGCAACAACGAATTGTTTAGGGCTGTGACATCAAAGATAAAAATCGCTCTGATGATTGCCAACCTCCGAAGCGGAGATGGCACCTGAAGAAGAAGAAGAAGAGGCAGCCTGTATCAGGCTACGACGCTGAGGTGGGGGAGCACTTACTGCGCATGTGCGACCCGTACGCCACCGTAGTTGGTTATAGTTGTAGTGATGGCAGGATTACATATTCCGTGTGTGACGTATACGCGCGGACAGGACCAAATATTGAACAGCGGGACGAACACACTGTCTAGTTTTTACGTCATAGGGTATATTCCCATCGCTCGTTTTTGAACCTTCGTTAAAAGATGCGCTCTGAACTACGACCTCTGTTTGAGGCTAGATTATACAAAACATTGAAATTGCGGGAGAAACTAATGCTCAATATAACGTATTGAGGGTAAGTTAGAATAGGGGGACCTGTTCCGTTATTTCACACCATCAAAAGATCGTGTGAATGAACCTTTACAGTTCGACCCAGCAATCGCTAGCACGTGCTTAGTACCGTTCGATCAGCATTCGCCTGTTTCTTTTATTTTCAGTTGTTTTCATTTTTATTTTATTTTTGGTTGTTATTTCTCTTTATTCTTTTATAAGTTTTAAAACTTATTTACAAGCTTCTGATGATTCGATAATCGAGCTTCGTATTAGCGAGAAATGTGTCGCTTCTTTGAGGTTTACTAGTTCTGTAGATTGCTTTATTTTACACCCAACAATCCTCGGCAATGGTGTTCAGTTTCAACTGAACATTGTTCCAAAAATATACTTTAAACTTGTTTGCAATTTAAAAAAGTTCGGTACACTCTTTATTGCAAAAGCGGAGCGCTACTGAAATGTGACAACGTAACCACGAAAGATTGCCATGAAAATTACTCAGGTTGGCCGAGAGCAAGCCGAGCCCCCGACCGGCGGCTTCGGCTCCCTTTGGCCTCGCTAGCTCCAGGTTTGTTTTACTTTTAATTCTACTTTAATGTGTATTAATAAACATGCAAAAAATATCTACAATTAATTATATTGAGTCGAAGGCATCAGTAAGAATAGTAAAGATCAGGGCCTTGAGTAAAGATGCGTTTACACGAGACGACTTTACGGTTAAAATGATGTGATGTGAAATAACAGAATAGGTCCGAATAGGGAGCTGAGTCAGGAGAATCGAACCATATGTGACCCACAGCATATTTTAGTCTACAATAAATGAAATTCCGTTCGGGGAATTAACGCCTCCAAGTACCCCTTGCCACATGTTTGTTTCCAGTAAAAGATCTGGCAATGCGGTGACGTAACCTATAGCATTATTTGCCGTACAACAGGATAATATAATTTTTGGGAGAGCCTTGGCTTGAAACATTCAGTCGGGACTTGTTGCTTACCAGTTGCACAGTCCTTGATTTTAAACATTAATTAATTATACTTAATAAAAATAATATAAATGAAGTAGTTAAGAAATGCAATATTACTAAATCAGAGGATTTATTGTTGTTTAAAGGCTTTATTATTGTTGATTTTGTACACGATTTTTAAGGAAATCAGGATTATAAAGAGAAAACCTCTAATTTTCCATTAATGCTGTACAATAAATATTTTAAAAAGTTATAGTTTGATGTGTAATGAAACCAACGAATCGTACACAAATTTAGAAAATTTTCCTGCAGTTAAGTTGGTAATTTGTGTTTCGCAACAAAATGAATCTGTTGCACATTTTGGTTTTATTCAAGATGTAGTTATTTTCATGTACACATACCGAAGACGAAATCCATCAAAATTTCTGTTACTTATTTTTCATTAAATTTTCGTCTTATTTAACATTCTGTGTAGTAATTATGCTAATTTTGCTTCACATTCTGTACATTTATACGGAGTATATATGGTCTTATATTGTAAACAGAAAGAACAACCGATCGGCAGATGAACCTTTTATCAGCGAAATAAATCCATCAAACGAGATCGATGACGGTGATAAAAAAAGCGATTTAGTAGTACTTAACAGTGAAAAGTTTTTAGTTTCTGAATCCGTGGCTGCACCTGAGCCGGAAAAATTCGATGTAGGTTGTACATTACCAAGTGATAACCTAGAAAATGATCTTTCAACAAAAGATGCCGAAGACAAATTCATATTCGATGACAGTTTAGAAGAATTTGAGCATGCCGTTTATGATCGTGATACTAAACAGATACGGTTTTTTCCTCCTGTTTACATTCAAAGATATATCACAGCCGTAAACGTTTTAAAGGATAGTCGGTGGTCAGCTGAAATAAAAAAGGTGAGGCGTTTTTTGTCATTTTAGTAGAATTACGGTATTGTAATATGAAAAATTTATTACAAACGCTGTTAACTTGTACCGAATATGCTCACATTGTTTCGTCGTTGTTAAAAAATAAAGAAAAACACTTCGAATTAATAAATGATCAAATTTATATTAAGAAGGTTAGGTTTCCATACAAATTATGGAAAAACTAGTACTTAAAACTTCCTTCATGTTCTTGATATGATACGACTCATTCCGATGTAAATAATTACCATTTCCAAGGTAAGTAGAAAGGCAGGTTTCATTGTCCATGACATTTTCCATGTATGTGTTAGGTAGTATTTAGATAAACAGTTTTTTTTGTTAGCTTGCAGCTGATTGTGCTTGTGCATGTATTAGTCCTGGATCATAGATGAAGGTACTTGATTTAGTGGATATTTGTTAATAAACTCTGGATAAATCCTATTCACAGCATGCACATTGTGATGTCACTGTTTTAAAGGTTGTTATAGCAAATGATTAATCAACTAACCCATTTATAGCCCAGTATTCATGTAGATAAATCTTACTGCTGAGAATGCTCTTCCTATTGTAGTGTTATATATAACATTAAGAGAGTTATTGATTAGTCTGAGTTTACCAGTGTAGATTCTTTTTCTAATAAAACATCCAATCTGCTGTGTTTTGTTCTACTATAACTCGTAGAATGTAAGGAGGTTAGTGTAAGGAGGTTTGCTTCTCAACATGTTGGATATGATAGAAAGTTAGGTTATCAGTTCTTCATCTTTTAGCCCAACCTATTCCTTTATTTCACATCATCAAAATATCGTGTGAATGCACCTATACTGTTCAACCCAGCAATTTCCAGTGCGTTCTTTGTACTGTTTGACTAGCAATCGCCTTTTTCTTTTATTTTGGTTGTTTTCATTTTTATTTAACTGTAACTGTGAATGAATAGAGTGATGGTTCGATAATCCGACTTCGTATTAGCGAGAAATGCGTCACTTCTTAGAGGTTTACTAATTCTGCTGATTGCTTTATTACACACCCAACGATCCTGGCCAGTGGTGTTCAGTATTATATCGTGTCCATTTAATCATATGCGCGGATTATCCAATATTTCTTTCTCTTGAAGGAAACTTATAGCTCTTTCCTTTGTAGAAATAATAGGAGACAATTCCAAAAGATTCATTATGTATTAAACAAAACACGTGTGAATCAAACAACCAACTAATGTGTATTAATAAACACACAAACAATATCTACAATTAATTAGCGATGGGGCGGGGATTCGGTCAAATCTTTAAGGGTTTGGATTCGAAGATTCGATTACAATTTAGGAAGACTAAATTTCGAATCCAGATATCATGAATTGACCAAATTTTAATAAATTTCAGTTGAAGTTAGATTACCCTTAACGGCCAATTACAAAAAAAGGAGAGAGAATGCTAGCAGAAGGAACAACATACGCGATTCAAAATCAGGGTTGTTTCCAAGCGTATTTCTTCATTTTTATCTTAGCGCGGTTGTATGCAAGTATTATGTCTGTTTAATTCAAAAACATTCTATTCTAATAATGCAAATAAAAATATTATTAATGATAAAATAAAGCAAAAATGCTTCGGTAATACAGAAAACAAAATTTAAATTCAAAATTTAAAAAATTGTTAAATTCAATAATTTCTTTTTAGGGGTAGGTTGAACCAGCATTTTATATTCTTATTTATCTTAAAGAATAATAAATGGTTGTATTAAAATAATGGAATTGGGCATTGTTTTTTTTTAAGTAGCAGATAAAATAATAATTATATTTGTACTTCTTTTCCTTTAAGTTTTATATTCTACCAGCTATTACCATTTATAAGTGAATTAGTTTGTCAACTTTTTTTAAATTCAATACATACAAGTCATTAAACATATTTAAAATAATACACACTAATTTTTATTTACTGTTCATTGCAGCAAAGAGTAATAGTGAAAGGAAACGCACGACAAATTTATTATTTCACTGGCTAATTAGTATTTTTGCAGCAGGATGTTATTTGTAAACATGTTTCATGACGTGATCAACATTATTCTTTTATTGAAATGTATAATTTAATTTTGGATTCGAATTTGAATAGGATTCGGATTCAAATAAGATAATTTAAGATTCGGGTTCAGATTCGGATTCGAAAATTTTCAGGATTCGACCGATCACTACAATTAATTATAGTGAGTGGGAGTTATTCATAATAATAGTAAAGATGCGTTTACACGAGATGACTTTAGGGTTACAGATGATGTGATGTGAAATAACGGAATAGGTCCTTTTAGCCTATTTGCAGATTTTTCTTTGTATATTAATATTTTCTTTCAATGACGTGAAGACCTAAAGTTAAAAACTTTAGTGTAGAAACTAAGTATTCGTTTATATATAAATGTGTTTTGGAAGTTTCCAATGTGATTTTGTTTTTGGTTTTACGTGAAACTGTTATGTAAGGAAAGGCTATTGCAGAATGTGAAGGGTGATAGATGAAAAATGCCAAATCTAACTGTAAACCAAACCTGTACCCCTGGCATAGAAGCCATAAATGCTGACCTATACAGATACTAGGCCTAATACAGAGTGATTTTTTAGTCCTGTTACCCAATTGTTAATGTCTGGTAATATTTTTATAAAAAAAATAAATTTTGTTTTGTGACACTAAGTTGGTAGCCCTACTCAACCAGTATGGATATGGCAGTGTGAGTTGATTCTCCTTGAGCTGTGTAAAATTTTGTGCCATTTTCGGTTGTGCTACGAACAGAATGTCTTTTATCCTAAAACAATCTCTTGTTTAAATCTGGAGGCTGAAGCTCTAGAACTAATCGTATGTGATACGGATACAATTTCAATTTTTTAGCAGCTTTCTGAGCACTCGAACATGACAAATCAGCATGCGAGGAAAGTTTTTGTAAACTTTTCCATGGAGAATTGAGCAATCTTGTTTTCACATTCTCTTAACGTCATCTGTGAAGAGAGTTGGTCGACCACTACGTTTTCTGCTGCAAACAATACCTGCCTCTAAAAATCAGCTAGTTAGCCTAGAAATTAACTAGAATAGAGTGGAGGAACACCAAAAAATTTAATTTGAAATGATTCTTTTACACTCGCATACGATTTTGTAGCAAAATATTGTTCAAGAATGAAAACCTGATGTTCTAGGGTAAAAGACATTCTGTTCGTAACACAACTGGAAACAGCACAAAATTTTACGCAACTCAAGGAGAATCAACTCAAACTGTCGTATCTATACCGGTTGAGTAGGGCTACCAACTTTGTGTCACAAAACAAAATATCCCTTTCTTAGAAAAAAATTACCATACATTAACAATTGGGTAACAGGACTAAAAAATCACCCGGTAGTATGTTATAGGCTTACATGTGCTACAGTGCTAATGATAATCTATTTGATATTACTGTGTGGCAAAGTTTGATTTCCCCTTGCAGAGAGGCGCAGCATCAGCCCACTCCTAGCCTTCTTAATAACATTTCATTTTTTACTTTCTCTTGCCTATATGAATATATAGGAAGGAAAGTATTGTTTTCATGTCGATTTTTCGAAATCGAGTTTTCACCAGATCTATACGATTTCAGACCCCCTGAACCCAAAAAACATGTTTTTAGTGATTGGTCTGTGTGCGTGCGTGCATGGGTGGGTGCGTGCGTGCCTGTATACAAAATATCTCAAGAACGGAACATTGTACGAACTTGAAACTTGAAACTTAAGTTACATACCACTACCGGACCCGACACGAACATTTTCATCAAAATCGGTCAACCGGAAGTAGTAGTTTATTCGTATAATTTTTCACTTTTTTGCGATTTTCTCAAAAACTGGTCCTACGATTTTTTTAAAAATCGCCTGGTTTACTCAATATTTTATTCTCTACAAAATAGGGTAGGCGCCATGTTTGCTGAAATTCTGCGTGAGGCTGTTTTTACGTAAAAACATTTTATTTTTAAGATTGCGGCTTTAATATGAATTTCAGCGCAAAACGTTATATAATAAAAGTTGTAGAGAATGTAAAATTCTACAACTTTTATTTCAAACATTTTTTTGTATAACGCTTAGTTTAGCGGTAATTAGCAATTTTCTGTTTTTTTCTCACGAAAACGTGAAAAATCGATTTTTTTAAGATTTCGGCCTTAGAATGCATTTTATGACAAAAGTGTATATAATAAAATATATAGGAAATTAAGAGATCTACAACTTTTATTTGTAGCATTTTTTTTGTACAGTGCCTAGTTTAGTGTTAATGAGCGATTTTTCGTATTTTTAAGCCAAACTGAGGTCGATTTTAATTTTGTGTATTTCACTAATGTTTTTTTGAGGTTAGTTTTTTGTTTATTTCTAATATTTTATTAATAATGTTAGGTTTATTATTAATTATTTGCTTTGGTAAGAGAAAGTTGTGTGAGTGTTTCACATCAGATTTTTTAATATTGCAATATCAGGATGAGAAGAAAAAAAGAGCCGGTGTTTTTTTGCTGCAACAGATCGGATGCATTTAGAGGCTTATAAATCAAACACCACTTAAACGATTTATTTCAGATTTCATCGGAATATAAACTTGTATGTATGAAATTTCAGACTTGAAGCTTATTTAAATTTTAAGTTATTAGTAAAATTCTGAACCCTTGTTAACTCTGTAACCCCTCGTAATTTCAGCAGTAACGAATTCGTTCCATTCCAACCGAAAGTACTAGAGGTCATAGAATTATGCAATGTACAACGTTTTTATGAATATTTGCTGTTCAGAGTATGTAAACATGGTCATCGAAATAAGAGTTCCTCCTTACCCAATCATGAGCACACCCAAATAGCAAGCTATTTGTAATGTACGAGTGATTCCAAACCAGACCAGAGAAATGATGTCATACATCTCCTGCCAAGATCCTAACCGAGTTGTTAATGCAGAGAGAGATGTTCATGAGTCCATAATCAAAATGAAATGAAATACCTTAAATAAATAATACCATAGAAACCATTCTACATTTCAATCTATATTGTTTATTGTTGTGTATTTTATTTATTTAAAAGAAAATTTTATTACTATTGATAAGTTTTCTATACACATGAGGTCTGTTTAAAATGTATGCAACTATTTTGAATAAAAAAATTATGTTTATAAATAATAAAAAACTTGCCAGTTCCTCCACCTCACTTGCCAGGAACATTGTCATGATGGAGCTGCTTTTTACTTTCTCTTGCCTTTATGAATATAAAATAGTTTATATATGAAAGTATTGTTTTCATGTCAATTTTAAGAAATCCACTCGTTCACCGGATCTACACGTTTTCAGACCCCCTGAACCCAAAAAACATGTTTTTAGCGATTGGTCTGTGTGTGTGTGTGTCTGAACAGAATATCTCAAGAACGGAACATCGTACGAACTTGAAACTTAAGTTACATACCACTACTGGACCCGACATGAACATTTTTATCAAAATCAGTCAACCAGAAGTAGTAGTGTATTCGTGTAATTTTTTACTTCATTGCGATTTTCTCGATAACTGGTCCTACGATTTTTTTAAAAATCGCCTGGTTTAATAAATTTTTTATGCTCTATAAGATAGGGCAGGCCCCATGTTTGCTGAAATTCTGTATGAGGCTGTTTTCAAGTAAAAAAAATTTTTTTTTAAGATTGCGGCTTTAATATGCATTTTAGCGCAAAAATTTATATAATGATAAATGTAGAAAATTTAAAATGTGAAAACTTTTATTTCAAACATTTTTTTGTATAAAGATTAGTTTAGCGGTAATTACCGGTAGCGATTTTCTGTTTTTTTTCTCACGAAAACGTGTGAAAAATCGATTTTTTTTTTAAGATTTTGGCCTTGATGCACTTTATGACAAGTGTATATAATCATATTTGTAGGAAATTAAAAGCTCTACATCTTTTATTTAGAGCATTTTTTTTCTACAATATCTGGTTTAATGTGAAAGAGTGATTATCCATATTTTTAAGCCAAACTGAGGTTGAATTTCATTTTGCGTCTTTCACTCACGATTAAAATAAGGTTATGTTTTTTGAGGTTAGTTTTTTGTTTATTTCTAATGTTTTATTACTAATGTTAGGTTATATTGTTTAAATTATTTGCATTGGCAAGAGAAAGTTATGTGTGTTTCACACCAGATTTTTTAATATTGCAATATCAGGATGAGAAGAAAAAAGAGTCTGTGTTTTTTTTGCTGCAACAGATCGGATGCATTTAGAGGCTTATAAATCAAACACCACTTAAACGATTTATTTCAGATTTCATCCTTGTATGTATGAAATTTCAGACTTGAAGCTTATTTAAATTTTGAGTTATTAGTAAAATTCTGAACCCTTGTTAACTCTGTAACCCCTAGTAATTTCAGCTGTAACGATTTAGTTCCATTCCAACCGAAAGTACTAGAGGTCACAGAATTATGCAATATACAACGTTTTTATGAATATTTGCTTTTCAGAGTATGTAAACATGGTCATCGAAAATTATTTTGAAGTCTTAAAAAATTTTAAACAAGGTTTCTTTTTATGAATTTTTTGTTAGAATCTTGTCAGAACGTAACATCATTCCCCTCCTGGTAAGGTCACCGATTAAACTTTTTTTTTTTTTTTGTCATCAGTCTCTCGACTGGTTTGATGCAGTTCTCCAACCTGTTCTATCTTGCGCAAGTCGTTTCATATCTACATACCTGTAACACCCTACATCTTTTGTAATTTGCTTTATATATTCTAATCTTTGCCTCCCTCTACAATTTACTCCCTCAATGTTACCCTCCATTATTGATAGCCCAATACCTGGATGTCTTAGGATATGCCCCACTAGCCTATCCCTTCTTTTGGTAAGATGCTTCCATATACTTCTTTTTTCATCCACTCGCCTAAGAACCTCTAAATTACTTATTTTGTCCACCCACCTAATCGTTAACATTTTCCTATAACACCACATTTCAAAAGCTTCTATCCTCTTCCGTTCTACAGCCCCTATCACCCACGTTTCACTTCCGTATAATGCTACACTCCAAACATATTGTTTTAAGAAATTTTTCCTAATCTGTAAATCAATGTTTGTAGTCAGTAAGCTGTTTTTCATTTCAAAGGCTTTTCTAGCTTGAGCAATTCTCTTGATATCACTCGTGCTTCTACCATCCTTTGTTATTTTACTCCCTAGATAGCAGAATTCCCCAACTTCCTGTATGTTTTCGTTGCCTACTTTTAAATTTCCCATCTCTTCTAAACCACTCTTGCTGCTGCACAACACTTTCGTTTTGTTCTTATTAATTTTCATGAAGTAATCCTTCCTCAAGATCTCATCCATTCCATTTAAGGCATCCTCTAGTTCATTCTTTACCTCGGCTAATACTACTATATCATCGGCGAATCTCAACATTTTTATTGTTTCTCCTTGAATTTTTATTCCTACGTCAAATTTCTCCTTCACTTCATTTATAGCCTCTTCTATATACAAGTTAAAAATTAGTGGTGACAAAGAACAACCTTGTCGTACACCTTTTCTTACAGCAGCCTCTTTTTCGTACCCCTCGATTCTCAAAACAGCCGTTTGATTCTTATACAGACTGTAGATAACTTTCCTTTCTTTTTATTTAATTCCTAGCCTTTTCAAAGT
This sequence comes from Catonia carolina, assembly GCA_035578175.1. NCBI lineage: Eukaryota > Metazoa > Arthropoda > Insecta > Hemiptera > Achilidae > Catonia > Catonia carolina. Next base: position 25,068,055 of record JAQMRL010000010.1, on the reverse strand, counting down.
TTTAAACATTTTACTCCAGTCCAGATTGTCAAATGCTTTCTCTAAATCTACAAATGCCATAAAAGTAGTTTTATTTTTCTGTATCCTTTTCTCAATAATCAGTCTCAGAGCCAATATTGCATCTCGAGTTCCCATTCTCCTTCTAAATCCAAATTGGTCATTGTCCAATACTTCTACTCGGTGTTCTATTCTCCTGTATATAATTCTTGTCAGTATCTTAGATGCATGGCATGTTAGGCTGATGGTTCTGTAATGTTCACACTTCTCCGCTCCTGACTTTTTTGGTATTGGAATCATAATATTTTTTTTAAAGTCCGATGGTACCTCTCCACTCTCATACATTCTGCACACAAGTTTGTATAATTTGTTTTGAGCAACTTTGCCACATCGTAATAATAATTCCGATGGTATGTTATCTATTCCTGGTGTCTTATTCATATTCATATCCTTAAGTGCCCGATCAAATTCTTCTCATAGTATAGGGTCCCCTTTTTGATCTTCTTCAACATCAGTTTCTTGTTCTATCGCATCATATTCTAATTCTTTTCCCATGTAGAGTTGATTTACGTATTCCTTCCATCTTTCAGCTCTCTCTTGGCCATTCAACAATGGTTTACCACCTGCGCTTTGTAAATTAACAGCTTTCATCTTTCGTTCTCCAAAGTTTTCCCTTATTTTTCTCTAAGCTGCGTCCACTTTACCAACTGCCATTTTACTTTCAATGTCCGTACATTTCGCTCTGATCCACTCTACCTTCGCTTTCTTACACCTTTTGTTTATGGTATTTCTCAAGTAGCAATATTGCCTTTTACCTCTCTCGTCCTTTGTGTTTTTATATTTTCTTCGCTCATCCATCAGTTCTAAAATATCATTAGTAATCCACGGTTTCCTACCTCTTCTTTTAGTATGTCCTAACCATTCTTCCGCTGCTTTCACTACCACCTCCTTGAAGTTTATCCACTCCTCCTCTACACTTCCTGTGTCATTACCTCTTTCTTCTATCCCTTTTTGAATACTCTCCTGGAAACCTACCTGGTTGTCTTGTTCTCTTAGTTTGTCTACATCCCACCTAGCATTTCCCTGTCCCTTCTTCAGTTTTTTAAGTTTAAGCCTGCTATCCATTACTACTAAGTTATGATCACTCCCTATGTCTGCACCTGGAAAGGCTTTACAGTTCATAATCTGGTTTCTGAATCTTTGTCTAACCATTATGTAATCTATTTGGTATCTTCCTTGTCACCTGGCATCATCCAAGTGTATAACCTCCTTTTGTGATTCTTAAAAAGTGTATTGCCTATCACTAAATTATATTTGGAGCAGAAATCTACCAGCCGACTCCCTCTGTCATTTCTCTTCCCTAGACCATATTCTCCGACTATCTTTCCTTCTTTTCCTTCTCCAACTACTGCATTCCAGTATCCCATAACTATCAAATTTTCATCACCCTTGACATATTTTATTACTTCATCTTATTAAACTTATGAAAGTCATAAGTTTAAAAGATTAAACTTAAACTTACTTCATCTTATTAAACTTATGAAAGTCATAAGTTTCAAAGATTAAACTTATGAAAGTCATAATGGCCGATCCACCCCGTACTCCTGAAAAAAAAAATTTGAAAAGATTGAAAAAATATAAACAAAATTTTGAAAATAGACATTCGCGATCGTTACACTATACAACAAGAGGAGCTGTGTTGGTGGAAACACGGCTGTGAAAAGGCCAATAAGAGTTCCTCTAAACTCAATCATGAGCACACCCAAATAGCAAGCTATTTGTAATGTACGAGTGATCCCAAACCAGGCCAGAGAAATGATGTCATACATACCCTGCCAACATTCTAACCAAGTTATTAAACGAAGAAAATAATATAAAGTATAACTCCAAAGAGAGTTCATGAGTCCAGAATCAAATCTATAATGAAAAAAAATTAGATAAATAATACCATAGAAACCATTCTACATTTGAATCTGTTTTGTTAATTGTTGTGCATTTTATTTATTTAACCCTTTGAGTACCAGATACTTTACTTTCTCTTCCCTATATGAATATATAGGAAGGAAAGTATTGTTTTCATGTCGATTTTAAGAAATCGAGTTTTCACCAGATTGCACGTTTTCAGACCCCCCCCTGAACCCAACAAAACATGTTTTTCGCAATTGGTCTGTGTGTGTGTGTGTGTGGTGTGAACAGAATATCTCAAGAATGGAACATCGTACGAACTTGAAACTTGAAACTTAAGTTACATACCTCTACCAGACCCGACACGAACATTTTCATCAAAATCTGTCAACCGGAAGTAGTAGTTTATTCGTGTAATTTTTCACTTTTTTGCGATTTTCTCAAAAACTGGGCCAAGGTTTTTTTTAAATTGCCTAATTTACTAATTTTTTTATGCTCTACAAGATAAGGTAGGCGCCATGTTTGTTGAAATTCTTGATGAGGCTGTTTTCACGTAAAAAGATAGTTTTTTTAAGATTACGGCTTTAATATGCATTTTACCGCAAAATTTATATAATAAAATTTGTAGAGAATTTAAAATCCTACAACTTTTATTTCAAACATTTCTTTGTATAACGCTTAGTTTAGCGGTAATTAGCGATTTTCTGTTTTTTTTCTCACGAAAACTTGTGATAAATCATTTTTTTAAGATTTTGGTCTTGGTATGCATTTTACGACAAAAGTGACTGTAATCAAATTTATAGGAAATAAAAAGATCTACAACTTTTATTTAAAGCATTTTTCTCTACGGAACCTAGTTTTGCGTGAAAGAGTGATTTTCCATATTTTTAAGCCAAACTGAGGTCGATTTTCATTTTGCGTCTTTCACTCATGACTAAACTAAGTTATGTTTTTTGAGGTTAGTTTTTTGTTTATTTCTTATGTTTTATTACTAATGTTAGGTTATATTGGTCATTATTTGCATTGGCAAGAGAAAGTTGTGTGAGTGTTTCACACCAGATGTTTTACTTTCTCTTGCCTATATGAATATATAGGAAGGAAAGTATTGTTTTCATGTCGATTTTTCGAAATCGAGTTTTCACCGGATCTATACGTTTTCAGACCCACTGAACCCAAAAAACATGTTTTTAGCGATTGGTCTGTGTGTGTGTGTGTGTGTCTGTGTGTGAACAGAATATCTCAAGAACGGAACATCGTACGAACTTGAAACTTGAAACTTAAGTTACATACCACTACCGGACCCGACACGAACACTTTCATCAAAATCGGTCAACCGGAAGTAGTAGTTTATTCGTGTAATTTTTCACTTTTTTGCGATTTTCTCAAAAACTGGTCCTACGATTTTTTTTAAAATCGCCTGGTTTACTCATTTTTTTATTCTCTACAAGATAGGGTAGGCGTCATGTTTGCTGAAATTCTGGGTGAGGCTGTTTTTACGTAAAAACATAGTTTTTTTAAGATTACGGCTTTAATATGCAATTAAGAGCAAAAATGTATATAATAAAAGTTGTAGAGAATTTAAAAATCTACAACTTGCAATTAAGAGCAAAAATGTATATAATAAAAGTTGTAGAGAATTTAAAAATCTACAACTTTTATTTCAAACATTTTTTTGTATAACGCTTAGTTTAGCAGTAATTAGCAATTTTCTGTTTTTTTCTCACGAAAACGTGAGAAAAATCGATTTTTCAAAGATTTCGGCCTTAGTATGCATTTTATAATAAAAGTGTATAAAATCGAAATTATAGAAAATTAAAAGATCTGCAACTTTTATTTAGAACATTTTTCTCTACAGAGCCTAGTTTAGCGTGAAAGAGTGATTTTCCGTATTTTTAAGCCTAACTGAGGTCGATTTTAATTTTGTGTATTTCACTAATGTTTTTTGAGGTTAGTTTGTGTGTTTATTTCTAATGTTTTATTACTAATGTTAGGTTTATTGTTAATTATTTGCATTGGCAAGAGAAAGTTGTGTGAGTGTTTCACACCAGATTTTTTTTAAATGTTTGCCTCATTTAAAAATTGGTATAGAAATATTTTATTAGTACCTATTTATAATTTTAGGAGCCTACGAGGCGAGCACATTCACACAAAGCGGCAGGGTCATTTACTTATAATAGTATACTAGTAGGCTTATTCAATTCTTTTCTTAGGTGACCCCATTTTTGGAATTGCATTTTTACCTGTCCACGGAAAGACTTACTGCTGTGGGAACAAAATGGGTAATAAAATATTGTTGAAAACAAGAGAAAATTGTAAACCCGTCACAGGTACCGATTTCTGACGATTCCGATTTTCAGATTCCGATTGTACGACGCCAAGTACATTTAGCAACCTGCCAGAAAGCAGCAGGCAGGTTTATGCAAAACAAACCCGTGAGCTGATATGCACAGATGACCAGTGCGCAGGTTTTCCCAACAGTGTTTACTATGAGACGTCAGATTAAAATATAATGATTGTTTGTGATTGATATAATGATTGATGAAAAATTTAAGTATAATGGCTTATTTAGTAGGCTCCTGCTTGTAAGCGACTAGTGACCTGCGATCAGCGTTCACTGTGCGCTTACCCTTTATGCTGCACACATTTTCAGACTTGTGTGAGTACAAGTGTCTTCATGATGCAGAATTGGCTCTTTGTCTGGACAAACCCTACGCAGCCGTCACTTCAGATTTGATAGGATAGCAACATTTTGTTCAGAGTTGACAGTACTGGCACATTCCAAAAATGCCATATGAATGATACCATCAAAATCCCAGAAAACTGTAATCTTGACTTTACTGGCAATGTATTGAATTTTTCAGTTGTGGCTGTGATTGCCGCTAGGGTGACTTGTTTACAAAGAGTTCCAGTCCATGACTTACCACTTTTGGGACTGGCCCATCATTATAATGGTTTTAGCGATGGAGGCATTATTTTTCAATTCACCCTCATACATAAGCAAGAGAACGTTATGTGAGAGTTTCAAACCAAATGTTTTCTTTAATTTTGCAGGTCGTGGATATTGGCTGCTCTGAATTTGGTTTCTTTAAATTTTTAAAACATGTCGAAGGTATCGAACATATAGTAGAAGTTGATACAGACAGAGTAATTCTTGAAGGGTTTAAGTATCGTGTTCAGCCGTGGGTAAGCGACTACGTAAGAGAACGTGAACGACCCCTTGAAGTTACCATATTGTGTGGAAATGCTAGTCGCCCTGATTGTCATTTAGAAGGAGCAGATGCTGTCGTTGCTATTGAATTGTCAGTAATATTTTGTAAATTATATTTTTAATGATTTTACTTTGTAGTTTTATTGTTGTGAAGTTTTATGTAGTAGCATTCAAGTAATTGATTTCAGATTGAGCAGAAACCATTTATATATTTTAAGGATGAGAATTTTTTGGTGAATATGGTTTCAGCTCCCACTGGACTGATTTTGGTCAAGCCTTTTTTAAAATGAAGCTTTCCACATGCAGATTTTCCATCACCTATCACTATATTTCCCAAATTCCTGATTAATCCAGACAATAGAAAATTTAATTTTTTAAAAAAATTTAGTTCTTTGAAGATTTACTGAACCTTTCACCTTGCTTAATCAATCCGTAGCCTCCAAAAACAATAATTGGTGTTGTTTTACGGGTGTTTTCTAGTTACCGATAACATTATGCCATTCTGGAAAATGTGGAAATTAACAGCTGTTTGCGGATTCTTTTAAAGATTTTTTTAGGGTTTTATAAATTTTGAGGCATATAAAACTAAAATGTTCTTGCTGAGCCCATGTCTCAAACCCTTACCATAAGAGAAGGTTTGGCAACCTAATTCTCAGAATTTACATCAGATATTAATTTATTAAGCCTTGGCTGTTCGGATGACAAATCAGAGATGTATGATGTGCCAATTAAGTTCTGTTTCCCCACTCTTAATTCATTGATCTTGAATGTGATGCTTCCATCATCAGGAGGTTTAATGAGGCAGACAGTAAATGTTTGGTTTGTATTTGACCCACCCTCTCATTTTGTCGTTCAAAGAGTTGATAAACCGATCGTATTGCTGTGACATTATTTGTTTACAGATAATCGACACAATAGTTGTATTATAAGTGGGATTCAGAAATGGATTAGAAATTAATTTAGAAACTGTGAAGTTAAATTAATTGCTTTTTTAGAATATACAAGGTATGGCTATAAAATAACTAGACTGATGTAAAAAATTTTATTTTAATTTTATACATAATCACTTATTGTCGTCTTCAATATACACTCCTTCTCTATATCTACAACGCTCCATGCGAATTTTTTATTGTTGGAAACTGTGCTGGAAGTCATCTTCTGTCAGCTCCTTCAGGACACGTGCTGCTTTCACTTTTACAGCTTCCAGAGACTCAAATTTTGTACCTTTTAATGCAGATTTCACTTTAGGGAACAGGTTGAAGTCACATAGTGCAAGACCTGGTGAATAAGGTGGATGTTCTAACACTGAGATGCTGTACTTGGCCAGGAACCTCTTGACAGATAACGTGGAATGAGCTGGCGCATTGTCTTGATGGAGAACCCATGATTTGTCCTTCCACATTTGTGGTGGGGGGTTTCCTTGATATTGGACCTAGTTTAGGAAGTACCTCAAGATAGTAATATTGATTAATTGTTTGACCTTCAGGAACCCAGTGAAGGTACACAATCCCATGGATATCAAATAAATTAGTCATCATTGCTTTAAATTTTGACTTGCTCATTCAAACTTTTTTGGCTCTCTGTGAAGTTCGGCTCTTCCAGTGCATGGATTGGCGCTTCATTTCTGCATCATGAGTAAAAAACCATGTTTCATCACATGTTATTATCTTCTACCTGTTGGCTAAGGTGAAATCTGCATTAAAAGGGACAAGATTTGAGTCTGTGGAAGCTGTAAAAGAGGAAGCGGCACGTGTTCTGAAGGAGCTGACAGGTGACTTCCAACACTGTTTCCAACAATGGAAAATTCACATGGAGCGTTGCAGGGATAGAGAAGGAATGTATATTGAAGGTGACAATAAGTGATTATATACAAAATAAAAATAAAATTTTGTACAACGTCAGTCTCGTTATTTAATAGTCACACCTCGTATATTTGACTTGCCCTCAATTTTGTCGTTCAAAGAGTTTGATTTTGTCGTTCAGAGTTGATAAAAAGATCGTATTGCTGTGACATTATTCGTTTACAGATAATCGACGCAATATAAATATTAATCTTAGTTGTATTATAAGTGGGATTCAGAAATGGATTAGAAATAAAGTTTTATAATTTTCAAATTTTATTCACAATATTATTTTGAAAATGATTTGATAATTTTTTTTGTTGTAGAATTGAGCATTTGTTTCCGGACGATCTTGAAGAGTTACCATTTAATATATTTGGTTTAATCAAACCTCGAATAGCAATTTTCACGACACCGAACCAAGATTTTAACGTACTGTTTGGAGATTTTTCTGGATTTAGACATGCTGATCACAAGTTTGAATGGAGTAGAGAATTGTTTATAAACTGGTTAGTATGCTGTTTTAGCACATACATCTAAATAATTATTTTTATGATTTTCAACTGTGTAAACTTGTTTGATTTTTGTTGTTTTGTCGTCGTCTTCTTCTTCTCTTCACGGGTTAGGCATTTCTACCTGTTCTGGTACCCATGTTTTTCTTCGACCTGCCAATATCTCTACTTCCCACTGGTTGGTATCTTCTTGCTACACTAGGCAAGCGGCTTTCTGGCATTCTATTTCAATGATCGACCCATTGGGCACGATACAATTTTATTTTTTCGTTGAGTGGAAAAATTCCAAATTCTTGCTTTATATCTTCATTTCTGATCCTGTCTAGTCTTGTGCAACCCTTGACAGACCTTAAGAATTTCTTTTCGGCAGTTTGGATGTTTCTTTCTTCTCTTTTCCTCATCACCCATACTTCACTGCTGTATGTCAAGGCTGGACATGCCACATCTTAATTGCTGAACTGCCACCATCTTATAAATCTTAAACCTTGTTTTAGGTCTTATCTTTTGCCTCAGTTTCCTATGAATCATCCCATATATCTGATTAAATTTATATAGTTTATTCCTCACATCATAGTCATCATCTTCATATTAGACATCAGTTTCAAGGTATATTATAGTAGCTCACTTGCTCTAGTATGTGTCCATTATGGACTATTTTGGATCTTTTTGGGATCTTTTCTAAGAATGCCATGACGTTTGTCTTATTTATTGCTACCTTTATGTTGTATTCTTACAACTTTTTGGTTAGTGTGAAGAGTGATTTTTGTAGATCATCCTCACACTTCTGCATTATAACCACGTCATCAGCATACAGGACTGCACTAAGGAGGTAGTTGTCACTCAGTCTTATTCCTAAGCTATTTTCCTTTTTCCATGACCAAAAAATGTTGTCACTATATATTCTAAAAAATGTGGGTGAAAAGGACATTCCTGCTTTAATCCTTTGTTTGTAGGGATCCGATCAGGTTGTTTACCATCTATATTTAGTACAACAGTGGTCTCTTCATATATATTTCTAATCGTTGCTATTAAGTGGTGTGGGTATCCTCTTCTTTCTAGCTTTATCCATAGTTTTGAACGGCTGACATTATCGAATGCTTTCTCTATGTCTATAAAAGCATTGTTCTTTTGTCTTTAGGGTCATTCCATGTCACATCAACACATTTTTTTGCCTTACCATCTCAGATTTCGATAAAATTTCAGATGGAGGTTGCCTACGAATTTTCAATAAATTTTACCAACCGGTTCTTGAATTACAGCTGTATAAAATTACCAAAAAAGTCCTAAAAACGCGCGTAAGGAAAATTTTAAAATTCAAATTGTGCCTCTCCTAAGTAAGATACAGAGCTAGAAAAGGTGTCATTTTAAAGCATTTTTCATGGTCTTTCATTTAACATACAACAAAACATACGTTAAGAAGAAAAATTTATTTTTTAAATCCGTTTCAAATTTTGATTTTAAATTTTTCAAAATACGCCGCTTCAAAAAATTTGAAAAAAATTGAAAACAACCTTTATATGTTTATAAACAAACACTGTAAGTTTAAACATGGGATCATAATGGGTTCTGTCAAAAAGCTATCTCAAAAATAAAATACATTCAATGAGATTTTTTGTAAAATTTTAGTCATACATGACTAAATAACATACATGAATACAATCAGTCATGAATAACATAAATACATTTATTATTGAAGTTTTGTTAAAATGCAGCTTAGCTTAAATTTAAACTTAACCAAACTGTTTTGAAGGACAATCATAACTGCAGGTCATTGATATATGCTACAGTTGCATGACATGTTTCTAGTTCAGTGATATTGTAAACTCTTCCTGTTAAGAGTGAGTATATGATGAATAGACTCAACGAAAACCTAAAGGACTCAGAATAACTTGTGATTTAGCCGAAAACTACGGTTTTCTTCTGCAAGATAAAATACAGAGCTACCAGTTGACAAGCAACAGTCTGCCCATTTGTAATGTACTACAAAAAAGAAAAGACTCAACTGTAATTGTTATAATATCTGAATGTTTAGAGCATACTAGTACACTATTCTGCTTTCAAAAAAACTTAAGACTTAATTGAATGTATGTTTGGTGACCGTATCGAAAAAAATACTACTTATTTGATGAATCTGTGGCCCAATACAAGAATAGAATTTTTTTTATAAACTTGTGTTTCCATAAAGATGATTAAATATTGCAGCTGAATGGCATTTTTCTGCAACACCACACGGAAAAGGTCTTTGTGATTGTGTTGACTGTTCCCGCCAACATACAGCTTCCTTTGGAAAACGAAATTCAAACACCACTTCAGCTGCATGAGTGGGCAAACGATTTTTGTGGCAATTAGTATATTACTTTGGAGGGAAAATTAAGTTATGTAGAAACATTACTCATGTGTATAATGATCTGGCAGCTTCATGGCTCTTGGCTTTATCAATTTTCAACTCATACTTAATCTGGTTGGATGTTTGCAGCTACTGATATCAGTTTTTATAAATTTGTCTACTTACCTATATATAGGGTCCGGCAGAATAATCTGACGATTTTGGAGGGTCAATAAAAAAAACACGATTCATAGTACAACAAAGTTTAATGGTTCAAATGAAAATTCAAATTATACAATTTTACTTACAGCATTTCAATAGTTCACTTGAATATTTCATTTGAAAATTATGTCATCCAAATGTACTCACCAAATGTTCCTCACGTACTCATTCAACCTTACAAATTTTCGAGAATTATCTCAATTGCTGTTTTGCGAGACGCGTAGTCATTTTCAGTAAGTTGTTGCATGAACATCATCTTGTACGAATGGAACTGAAGGTCATCATGAAGGATTCTTCCTCACACTTCGGTCAGACATTCTTAGTGCGGCAGCATGCTTCACTACGGAACGTCGTGGAGACTGCAACACAGATAACCTTACAGCCTCAATATTTTCAGGAGTTCTCACACAACGCTTTCGTCCTGTTGGTTTCAGTTTCAAAGCAGACGATGTTAAACGAAAGTTTTTCTTCCACAGCAATATCGTATTCCTACTTGGAACAGACGCGTTTCGGTTTAAATTAAAATTTCTACGAAATAAACGCTGCGTAGCAATAACAGAATCATTGTTTTTGAAATACGCTTCAATCACAAAAGCAGGGTGCTCACACGACCAACTCATGATGGCAGCAAAAATGGTAGTATTAGCGCTACCCCCGTAACAACTGTACCAACTTCCTATTCACAGTGTTGCCAACATACCGATGAATACAAAATCGTCAGATTAATCTGCCGGACCCTGTAGTTTGTATAACCCAACTCAAACCAAGTGGCCTCTCAATGGTGGATGCACAGTAGTCTATTCTGACCTTGAATGACCGTGGAACCGTCTGGTACAGTTTGCACTCCAATTACAAGCCGAATATCTCAGCAGCAACAATGTTATTTAATTATATTCATTCAGCGTGAGTAGTTAACTTGGAGTTTCATAAATGCTAATTCGATATCATTTTAAATATTACGTTGATTTCTAGTAAATATTATTTATTTTCCGAGTAGTTAAGTTTCTAGTGACGTGAATAAAATATATTTTGAATCTTAGTTTAAATTTTGAATCAGACTGTACCGAGAGCGTCACAGTATTTCCATCTCTTTAAATAGCTCTTTCTCACACAGCCGGTGTGCCCATCTCTGAGGGCACTTGGTTTGAGTTGGGTTATAGCTCTTCTCAAAAAGAGAAACTGCCATTTTTCTTTCATCCATTTGCTTGTATTTTGTTTACTAGGGCAAAAAATATATGTGATCGGTATCCATACTACGAGGTAAGTTTCATTGGTATCGGGCCTAGTCCAAAAGGAAAAGAAGAATACGGATTTTGTTCTCAGGGTGCGGTGTTTGTAAGACTCGATTCTCATTTACCAGTGGAAGATTTTTCGTTACCACCATTAAGTTCTTTTGTAAGTACACATTACATATTACCCAATATTACCCTCAGATTGTGCGGTAAACAGCAGCCGAATGCCGGCTGCAAAACTCTTCACCCCTACTCTCAGCCCATAACAAAATCCAAATAATTCATAAAGTATTACAAGAATACGAGCTTTATTTTTAAAAAAAAACCATTAACAAAAATTGTATTATTTTTACTTTAGTTATAATGGTTCAAAATTAGATGTTCGAAAAAAGTCCAAAAATTTGTGGAATCCTTGTATGATAACACAATTTTACCGATTTATTTATAATTTTTTTATTTTTATTTTATCAAACATCCTATGTAGGATTTTTAAACAGCCGTATTATTTAAAATTGAAATATATATTTCTAACCACCAGAATACGGTAACATAAAACACTTACCAATGTTTGTAGCGTTTTCGTGTATCTTGTACACATCTTCAGTAAATAAAAATTTATTTTACGTCAACATTGTATTCTTTATCTACCTTGGTAGGAGCAGGAAGTTTTAAATGTTGACGTAAAATAAATTTTAATTTACTGAAGATGTGTACAAGATACACGTAAGCGCTATAAACATTGGTAAGTGTTTTATGTTACCGTATTCTGGTGGTTAGAAATATATATTTCAATTATAATTTTTTATTCATTCAATTCACATTCCTTATTAGAGAGACCTCTTACATTCCATGTTGATATAAGCAGTTTGTCCGTTATTCCAAAATCTTTTTTCGTGTTCCTTTTCCGATTATTTATTCCAATTTGTTCTGTCCCTGTTCCGAGGCTGTTTGTGAGTTTGCCAGTAATTAACCTTTCCTCCGGCTGGGTTACGGGCCCTGCGGAGAGTAAGCTCAGTGATGGGGCTGCCATCTCACTGTCTCCGAGCCGACAGAGCATTTTGCTTCAAGATGCCACTCTAGGTTCATTCGCCCTCTCCGCCGTTCGGAATAACCATTTCCTCTTCCGTCATTGAGACCGTTGACCATTTCCTTTTTCCTCAGTTGATCCGCGGGTGCTTATTTTGCAGACACGCTTGCATTATTCGCACCTGTCCTGCATATCTATAGGAAACGTTCCCTATCAGCCATTGGGATGCGCCGTATCGGGGTTGAGGCCACCCATCCCAGTATCTCACACAAGGTGAAGTCCAGCTCCTACTCTATTCAGAATCGGACCCTCGTGTGAGCTGACCAGGCACGGCAGTGTTTTTATGGCAGTGTGCGTATATATTATTGAACAACACATTTCAGTGAATAATTTTGCACTAAAAAAAGTAAAGTAATGTAGAAAATAAGGGATAAAGATGATGCTAAGCACTGAACGATGTGATGCGTGAATGGCAATACTCGAACGAAGCATTCCTTGCTCTCCAGTTCAGTGCTAAACTACATTGTTATATATCTGTGTTGTGTAAAAAGTAAAAATAATAGTAACTGTACTTTCCTTCCTATATATTCATACAGGCAAGAGAAGTAAAACTGAATAATAATAGAAAAAGACAAAATTATTTTTAGTTTGGAAATGATCCTCTTAAACAGTCAGGTAATTTATAATGTCATTCTTTTCTCATAACTGTCAACAAAACCGTAATAAATCACTTTATTTTCAAGATAAACCTGTTACTACACATAGTAAACATGCGATATGTTTATTTGTTCAAAAAAAACTAACTTGCTATACAAAATACTGAGAACATTTTATGTTTCTATCCTTGTTTTTTCTTTACTCTCTTTCCACTGCTATCAAACCACATGAAAATAGACTAAAAATATTTAGTTTGGCATTAGATTGTAGTTTGTTTTATTGTGAACAAAGTGATTTGCATGTCGATATAACTACAATCTACAATTACCGAGAAAGGACTTACGAGCATTCACTCTGTGCTCTACATGTTGACGCATCAGTGCGGTTCCCGTTATTTGTCAGTTAATACGAGGTGCTATTGAATAGTTTTAAGATATGGACCACCACTGTTCTAGCAGAGGGGCTTGGTTTGCCCAAAGGTAGGGAAGGGAAAGCTTGTTTGGTCAAGAAACTGTTAAGAATACTCATTCTGTTGTGATTCACACTAGAAAAGAATGGATTCATTGAGCGAAATTATACAAGGTGTGGTTATTAAATAACGAGACTGACGATGTAAAAAATTTTATTTTTATTTTATACATAATCACTAATTGTCACCTTTAATATACACTGCTTCTCTATCCCTACAGCGTTCCATGCGAATTTTCCTTTGTTGGGAACAGTACTTGAAGTCATCTTCTGTCAGCTCCTTCAGGACATGTGCCGCTTTCTCTTATACAGTTTCCACAGACTCTAATCTTTTCCCTTTTAATGCAGATTTCACCTTAAAGAACATGTAGAAGTCACATGGTGCAAGATGTGGTGAATAAGGTGGATGTTCTAACACTGAGATGCTGTTCTTGGCTAGGAATCTCTTGACAGATAACGCTGAATGAGCTGGTGCATTGTCTTTGTGGAGACCCTTGATTTGTCCTTCCACATTTCGGGGCGTTTTTTCCTTACTCTTTGACATAGTTTAGAAAGTACCTCAAGGTAGTAATATTGATTAATTGTTTGACCTTCAGGAACCCATTGAAGGTACGCAACCCATGGATATAAAAAAAACCATCATCATTGCTTTAAATTTTGACTTGCTCATTTGAGCTTTTTTGGCTCTGTGAAGTTCAGCTCTTCCAGTGCTTGGATTGGAGCTTCGTTTCCGGATCATAAGTAAAAAACCACGTTTCATCACTGAATTTCTCCTGAATAAATTAATTTATCTAATTTCATTATTGATAAAAAATTATGAAAAAATTACAGCTGTTTTTTTGTAATAAGTACGAATATTTTGATTTTACAAACATAAAAATTGGTTGTGCTTTCTGTTCGCTAGACGGCACGAAATATTCGCGGGCAAAAAAAGTTCATATTTTTTGCTGTAACGTGCTGAAATTGTAATTTATGAAAAAATTTTGCATATCACTTTTGTAGAAGACAATTTCATGAATAAAATGATGTATCAGATTACTATTTTGGGTAAAATTTAGTTGAGTTATAGTAGTTGAAATGTATAAAATTTTTTCCTCATGGCTAGGCAATTGGACCGTTTGTCTCTTGAACGTAGTGCGTTCTCCCCACACATCCCTATGTCAGTGTAGGTTGTTAAAATTATATAATTGTTAGAATGTAGAACAGGCAAAAGATAATAGTAGTAAAAGGTTGTTGGGGATTAGAGAAGGAATGAATAGGGCAGATAAAGACGAACAGATTTCCTGTTTTAAAACACGTGTGTTCGTTACTGTAAGCTGTGTCCTTGGTGAACTAAAAATAGACACCGTTGTAAGTGGGAGAACAGTTTTACCAACTCAAAATAAAAATATTTCCAAGTTTGATTGCGACGAAACTCAGATGTTACGTTGGCTAACTTTTCCCGCCTCCTTATTCTGTATTCTAATAAAAATCTCATTAGTATATTAAAACAAATAAAACTACTTTTCAAGGTACGTAGCCTAATTTGAGGTATATGCACTGATAGCTTAATAAATACGCATGCCACGGCTGTCCGAAGCCTCAAAACGCCGAGTGAAGCATATACGAGGGGTAACGTTGAGAAACTGGAATTATTTTTCAAAAGCTATTTATTTTCAATTTTTTTACAAAACAACCTTATCCCCTTCAAAACACTCCCCGTTACAACTAATACATTTATCCTGCCGGTGCTTCCACTGTTCGAAAAAGTTTTCTGTGTCATCTTTTGAAATGGCTGACAGCTCCTCCCTCGTTTTTTCTTGACTGCTCCAGTGTTGTCAAATCGGTGTCCTTTAATGTCCCTTTTCATGCGTGGAAATAAGAAAAAGTCGCACAGAGCCAGGTGGGGCGAGTAAGGTGCGTGGGGCAGTGGAACCATGCCATTTTTAGTCAAAAAATCTTTCACCGAGATGGCTATGTGTGCTGGTGCATTGTCATAGTGGAAGAACCAGTCTCCTGTCTGCCACAAATCGGATCTTTTTTGACGAACACTGTTGCATAATCTTCATAAAACTTCCAAATTGTCAGTCGACAGTCGGAGAGCACATGCTCTCGAATTTTTTTAACATTTGTGTCGATTCGGGCAGTTAATGGCCGTCTAGAACGAGATTTGTCATCAATCGACGTGTCACCATTTTTAAACCGAGAAAACCACTTGTATACTAGAGATGTTCCCATAGCGTTATCTTTGTAAGCAGTTTTCAACATTAAAACAGTTTCAGCAGCACTTTTACTGAGTAGAAAACAAAATTTCACAGCTACATGTTGTTCACTTAAACTTGCCATCATAAAAAATGAAACAAGAACAAAACAGCGCCAGCAAAAACAATCACTGCAGATAAATATTGAACTCGCAATGAGTTACAATCACTGCCTTGAACTTGCAATGAGTTGCGCTATACACGTCTGTGCAGCAGGAATGTGTACTACACAAGCACCGCCCACGGCACTTCTATTCTGGTTACTTTTTGGTACCCCCCCTCGTATGCTTCACTCGTAGTTGAAGGGTTTATTATTGTATTAAGGGAACTCATTTTTCCTCAAGATGTTCAGTGGGAAACGGAGGCACTCCTGAGGGACTTTTTAAAAATTGAGTTCCAGAAATATTACCAGTAACGGCAGCATTGAATGCTGATTGGAACTACTTTGAAGGTGATAACATCACCTTCAAAGTGATAGGAACAGTCCTGTTTTATTTTTGTGTCATGCTTTGTACTTCTGGTATGACTTCTAGTGTTTGTCAATTTGTTGATTACTTTGTATTGAGTTAGTGCTTAGCTTTGTATTGAGGTAGTACAGGCCGGCAAGATCCAAATGAATTGTGAGTTGCGCAGAACAACTGAGTGAGAAAGAAATATTTAGAAAAAGAGGGGTATATTGCTCCCCACACTTGTCAGCGTGGAACAGCCTGCCTACAAAGTTCTGTGTGCTGCTTATCACATACATAAACACACACATTATTGTTATACTTCTAGTTACAAATAGACTTAATTTTCTCTTGTACTATTACCGAAATGAAATTAAAACTTACTGCTTTTATGCAGATGTTGTCTTTTATGAAAATTCAATCTTAATGTAGGCCCTACTACGACAAATCACAAGTCTTCCACACCGGAAATCTCACTTCCTGAATAACTCTCGTCTGAATTGTCACTGTCAGTATTAGGATTTATTACCACACTATCAATCACGTCATCTAAAGTATATTCATTTTGCATTAGCTCGGTTTCTAACCTAAGACGTGTTTGCATCAAGATTTCCAGTTATCGGCAGTAAATGTAGGTAGTAAAAAAGTCATCACATAGTTTTCTGACATAATTAAAATTATAGTTGACATTATTTTTAATTACGTAATCTTTAAGTGAAGCCCAAACCAACTCGATAGGGTTCAAATCGGGATGGTACGGAGGAAGTCGTAATACAACATGACCTTTACTTTCTAAAATGTTATTTAAAAAAAAATTGTCGCTGCAGCCACATGCTCTTGAACTTTGACTAACGGAATTTCTGGGCTCCAGACGCATGAATTTTAATAATGAGCCGATTACTTCACCTTGAGAGTGAATAGTTTTTTGCTTCACTTTACTTTTTACACTCATAGCGCTGTTAATAAAATATTATGCTGTTATTTTAGATACACTAAAACACTATTTTTAAATAAACACACAATTACACTGTTTTAAATAAACTAACAGTGAACATGAGTTTTTCTCGCCGCCTCGGATAAAAAAAACTAACACTGAAATACACTTTAAATAGAATACACAATTACACTGTTTTAAATAAACTGGTTTTTGATAACGCAAAAAAGAAAATCACGTGTTATAGTATGTAAGGTACTATTCTAAAGAAACTGACTGGACTACAAAACCGAAACACTACTTTTTTGACCCACTTTATGGATGTTCACTCTTTGGTGACTGGGAACGCACTGGCTCTGAAACCCCCCACTACTTCCTTTGCTACTGTGCATACACAACTCACATCTCATATGGAATGAGTTGGCCTGTACATTGTGTGCTAGATTCAATTAATCGACTGTCATATTTGTTATAAAGTTGGATTTTCGAGAAAGTATTTTTATTTGTGATTGTTTTTGACAGGAGGAGTATGATATCATAGACCATATTGAATATCCATTCAAAAGAGACACCCGGCCAGAAGATAAAATCACATTAGACGATGCCAGCAATTTTATTAATTTAGCAGTTCAAGCCGGTGATTATTGTAAAGGCGAACAAAGTGAAGTTCCTTTGACTGCAATATTGATGCGAGTCTATAAAACGTGTGCTATCATTGATAAATTAAAGTAAGTATAAGTGAAGTGTTTGAAAATTGGAACAAATTTATTGAAAAGTTTATTTAACTTTGTGAGAAGCTTGTACCTTGTTCATTAACACGCTCAGTGCTATGGATTTTAAACATTTTCACCAGCCATGAGATGTATCTCATGAAAGAAAGGGATTTATTTTGTAAATGCTTAAAAAAATTTAATGTTGTAATTAGCAACTTAGTAATCAATTCTGTTTCGTGTGTTGTGATTGTGGACATTTAAGTTTTTGCTTTACGTGCATTATCACTTCAAAAATGTTCAAAGAAAGAACTTGTAAGCAATTGAAGTTCCTTAAATAATGATGTGCAAGAGGTGAAGTGGTTTGCTCTTACTGTACACCTAGTTGCTTTTATTTGAATTTTAAAAATTCTTTCTGTCTTGTTTGATCATTATTACCCTAAATTAATATGGCTTACCAGATACGAGATAGAATTAAACCGTGGTAAACTGTTGTTACCATATTTTTATCATTTAATCTGGGAATTTGTTTTAATATAAATACCTTAGATGATATTTTACTACAGATCTATCTGTTGATTTTCCTAGAAAATATGATAGGTATAATATTGGGCGTCTCACTTGGTGTGCAGAGAGTTTAGCCTGTAATAATATAAGGTGAATCAAAAATTACAGACTAAAACAAAATGCACGATACAGTTTTCTATAAAGCGTACATTTATACAACAATATTCATTTATAAATATCTTTCTAACCTTAAGGGGAGTGTGGATCCCTATCCTTCTTCTTCTTCTTCTTCTTCTCATAGCGCTACAGTCCGTGGTGAACCTTGGCTTTCTCCACGATCTGCCTCCACACGTCTCGCTCCATTGCTTTCCGCTTCCAACCTCTCACTGACATTGCTGTCAGATCCATCTCGACATCCTGCAACCATCGTTTCCTTGGTCTGCCTCTCCTTCTTGCACCCATCATATTACCTGTGAGCATTTGCCTCTGCATTCGCTGTTCATTCATTCTGTAGGTATGCCCAAGCCAGCTTATTCTCCTTGACTTTATGAAACGAACAATATTAGCACCTTCCAGGATTTTCTCAATCTCTGAGTTTGTTCTTGTTCTCCATTCTCCATTGGTCCTTACTGCTCCATATATTTTCCTGATAATTCTTCTTTCAAAAACATTTAATGTATTAACGTTATAAGCAGTCAGGGTCCAGGCTTCTGATCCATATGTAACAATTGGTCTTATGATTGTTTTGTACACTTTCATTTTAGTTTGCCTGGACACTAGTTTGGACTTGAGGAGCTTGTCGCTTGCATGGTAGGCCCGGAAACCTTGGTTTATCCTTCTTTTAATGTCTTGACCAATATCATTGTTTATATTTATTTCTGTTCCAAGGTATGTAAAAGAGTCCACAGTTTCAAAAGTATAGTTGTCTATACGAAGGTCTTCACGGCATCTTCTGGCTAGTGAGGTTGTCATCTTGAGGTATTTTGTTTTATTTTCATTTACACTTAGACCCATATTGTGACCTGCTCTCTCTAGGGATGTGAACATTTCTTTTAGTGCATTCATGTTTCTGGCCACCAGCAGAATGTCGTCGGCATAAGCATGGACTTGCTTGGACTTGTGAATTATATTTCCTTTTGGGTCAATATCTTCAACTACTTTGTGCAGGGCAAGACTGAACAGCAAGGCCGATAGTGAATCTCCCTTTCTAACCTTAAGGGGAGTGGGGATCCCTATCCTAAGCAATGTTAATTAATGTTTGTACTTTTTTCTCAGCAACCACTACAGCTAGAGCTACAATTTTTTTGTATGGAAGGGCGCTCTTTGGTACATAATTAGAATGTGTAGCATTAAATTCTGGTAAGAAGTTTGATTTTCACAATTTTTTTTAAATGAGACCACTTTTTTCATCGAAAAATCACCGAAAAAATTTTTTTCTCCCACAATTTTCAATATTTTACAAAACGGCACGCTCAATCAATAGAACTGGACGATTAACATACTCCATAAAAATTTCAGCCTTGTACCTTTTGTGGAAGCTGAGAAAAATGTACATAAAGTTCTAAAAATGACATTTTGGGATATTCGTGATTAAAGTTTGAGAAACAAAAACATGAGTATAAACAAAGACAGACAACAAAAAAAAAATAGTGCAGGTTTTAACTTTTAAGTTATACCGCCAACCTATGAATAAATAAAAAGAGAGACGGCAGTGTGAAAAAATGGTATAATACATCTTAGTAAAATATTAATCGAAAGGTAAAATTATATTGTAAAATTTCGTGGCAGATTGCAAAATCAGCTTAAACATAAAATCACAAAAAATTAATAAAATATTTTCTAGTTGGCATAGCAACATGATTCTAACGCCATTTTAAAGCGTACATTTCAAACTATATTTTTAATGACAAAACGAAAAATCAATAATTTTTTTATTTTTTCATTCCACACTCCCCTTAACAAAATTTTGGTAACTATTTTGAAACGGTGCTACTTTAATTTTTTAATTAATTATTAATATTCACCAATATTTCTAGAACCTGTTACGCACTGTTATGAATGTTGACATTCTTACTGTTTGTTAATCTAAAAATAATTTGTAGCTAGTAGACTCTAGTAGTACATTAGAAAAAGAGTTATTTTTCTAGTACAACTAGTACAATTAGTACTAGTAGGTACCGTAAAATAGTAAATAATAAAATAATAAACACTACACTTGGTATTCTATAAATTCGGTACGCACACATAAAAAAAAACCTTGACAATATTTAACTGTAATTATCGCACTGAACGACAGTTGATTGAACACTAATTGACAACTCTTATTTTATATAATGAATTTATAAAATAAATTTTACTAACTTTATTTTTAAACTGCGTCAACTTTTATCTTTACTTACACATGTTTCGGTGGATCCACCATCATCAGAGTAAATAACATAATTGAAACTAAAATTTTTTTATTTATTTAAAATCTATAGAAAATGATACATCTTCAGTAATTTGTATAAAACTGACTTAAAATTAATTTCCTCTAATTTATCCCTTCTCATATTCACTGTAGATAGCAGCAGCAGTCAATATCACTTCATCATTCGTAAATTTGACCTGTTCGTTCAAAATGTCCTGCTTTTGCTCCTTTAAATATTTATAAATCATATTTATAAATCAACATCTCATATTTTTCAATTTTATTTTTATTTTCTATATTACATTGTTCTATTATATTAAAATGTTCATCTATTTCACCAAAATTATGTTTTTCCTCTTTTATATGATTGTTGGTATAGTTAGATATAATGTAGTCACATTTCAGTGCTTTTTTATGTTCATTATACCTCACTTGAAAATTACGACTAGTCATACCAATGTAAAATTTGTTGCAATCCTCATTACCACAATCTATTTTATACACACCCTTTTTATTGTTTAGTGTTCCATTTATATTATTTTTAATTATATTTGTGGACAGTAGTTTTTTATTATTACATGTGTATGCGATTTTATAAAATTTATTTAACGTTTTGTATAACTTATTATTAATAGTTTTTTTATATTTTAATGAAATAAATGGTTTTTGTTTTGTTTTATTGTCTAATGTAAGAGTGGTTATGTTATTTTTAAAATATAGTTTGTTCTTAATTTTATTTATTTCTTTTTCATGATATCCATTCTTTTGTGCTATGAATTTTATTATTCTTATTTCATTTTGTAATGGTTTTTTATCCTCTATATAATTAAACGCTCTATGAATCATACTATGTTAAGCTGCTATTTTATGTGAATATGGGTGGTTAGATGACTTACTAATATTTGTTACTGGTAATATACTTTTACGAAACACATTTGTTGTTGATTGTCAACTTTTTACTGTGCATTTCATTCGTTGGTTAGGCGTAAGTAGTTGATAATATTCGCTGTCAAAACCAGTATTATTTGTTAATAAACTGTGTCTGTTAATAAGCCGATTACTGTATAATAACAGTAATAACTGATGTTTAATTATAATACATTACATCACTCCCCATTCGCATCTGTATTTATAATAAACGTATTTTACTATGAAATGTAGAAAAACTATGCATTAGTTTTGTTAACAGTCTATAACACTTTTCGAGGGACGGGTGGACGTAGTATTTAGTAAGCTGATTCATTCGAAGCCTCGACGCGCCAGATAACATGCCTATACTTAGTGTACTTTCCCTTGTGGGTAACAGCAGTTGCAAAGTTATAGTGCACTACCTGAATGCTATCGTTCCTTGTGACTGAACTTTATAGATTGCTTAGGTTTTTTTTTGATCCCAGTTACATAATTATTCTATTAAAGCAAAAACTTCCTTGTAATCAAATCAACTACTGTAAAACCCCGATAATCTGAAACCTGCTTAAACATAACCCACTTTAACTGAAATGGATCTGAAAAACTTATTTTTAATGTAGTGATTAACCCACCGGGTTGGTCTAGAGGTAAAGTCGTCGCCAAAATCAGCTGCTTAACAGCTGATTTTCGGAGACGAAGGTTCCTGGTTCAAATCCTAGTAAAGGTAGTTACTTATATACGGATTTGAATACTAGACTGTGGTAACCGGTGTACTTTGATGGTTGGGGTTTAATTAACCATACTCTCTCAGGAATGTTCAGCCTGGGTCTGTACAAGACTACACCTCATTTACATGTCATACACATCATCCTCATCTCATTGGGTCATGGGGTTGCTTATTGTTCTAAATTGAACAGATTGCAACGTACACAAATTAGGAATAAAAAAAAAATGTAGTGATTACATTATTTCAATATTGTCTATACACGCGTGCGTGTGTACACACACACACACACACACACACACACACACACACATACACACACATGCACACGCGTGCGCGCGAACACACACACACACACAACAGACAGGCAAACCAATCGCTAAAAACATGCTTTTTGGGTTTAGGGGGTCTGAAAACTTGTAGAACCTGTGAAAACTTGATTTTGAAAAATTGACATGAAAACAATACTTCCCTTCCTATATATTCATATAGGCAAGAGAAAGTAAAAATATATGTTAAAGCTAAACAAAACAATGACTAACATGCTGATTCATACTGTTGAAAGATCACTAGTATAGTTGAAAATTCTTACAGTTGTCACTAAAACCGATATGTGATTTTAACCGATGTCACTAAATGATATTATTTTATGTTGCACATAATAGCAGATCAACATTTCCATCAAATATTTGTCACACTAAGCACTAGGTCATTGTATCCAATCACTGTATGCGATTACTACTGTAGTCATAAAATTACTTTATAATCATTTTTACTAATTTTAAACCCTAAAAGGTATGACTGTGTGTTATCCAGAATTTCATGTTTCTGAAATTGAGTCTGCTTCCTATTTTTCGGTTAACCCTTTATAGGGCAAAATTACGGGGAAATATACATGTTGTAAAATGTTAAATTTTGTTTTATAGGGACTTGAATAATGTATTTCTAATGCCAGAACAGTAAGATATTTCTTTTTGTTGATGTTAAGCCCTGATAAGTAGGCTATACTTACTAAGGAACTTTTATTGAAATGGGAATCACATAATGTTTAGTGGTAACAATGCTTATTAAAAAAAACTTGTAGTACTATATAGCTGAAAAATGTGTAGAATAACTTAGCTTTATATGAGCATGAATGCTTGCTTTCTTGTAAAAAAACTCAAATTTTCTAAGCAATGTACAAAAAAAAAACAACAAAACAACACTGTAGCGTACACTGGTATGAATCCTTACTACATTTGTGTAACTCATGTAGCGAATGGTCGCTGCGCACTTAATTCAAAATGTGGATAGCCTACTTACCAGAGAACATTTATAAAACTGTAAAATGCCAATGGGGTTCAACTGCATAGCTTATTCTTTAAAAAAATCGACCTTATTGCCAGTTGTAAGTATGCTTACCAAAGACATATAAAGGGGTAAGTGGGGTTTTATTGTAATTGGATTTTTTTGTAATCAGTGGTTTACTACATTACTGAAGTTATTAATCGTTACTGTTTTGAAAATTTGTGAAAAAAAATAAAACATTAAGCTAATCTTGTTATTATTTTTGCAGAGAAATTTTGCAAGATGGCGGTTATACAATCGGAAGAAATTCATTTGGAGATTTAATTGTAATTGTACCTAAATTGTATTTGGATTCTGAAACCTCGGAAGATGAAGTTGAACAGTGTATCGTACATGAGTATACTGATGCATCCTTGGAAGATGATTGGGATACTATGAATGAAGAACAGGTGAATGAATCATCGGCTTCAGATGAAACCCAGTTAAGTAAAGTGGACTACATCGAAGAAACGGAGTGTAGCAAATTAATAACGTATTCAGAATTAATGGTTGATAAGGTTAAATCAGATTTAAAAGACGTAGCAAATAATTTTTACTGCCAATTCAATGATGTTAAATTACCTTTTGATATTTGTACCCAGTTAAATATTTCTAAGTCGGCACAGAAAAGTGATGAAAATTTTACAACAAGTAATAGTGCGATTGTTGAAAAACCAAATTTCGTGATCGATTTAACAAGCAGCCTTGAAAGCTATGCTTTAAGTGGGAGTACGTCTGATTCTAATTATATGAATTCATGTGCTTATTCGTCAGTCAGTTTACCAACAAGTACTAATTCGTGTAGGAATAATAGTGATACTTTGGAATCTGAAATGAGGAATGCTTCAATTGATTCCGGTAGTGATTTTAGAACAACCAAATCACTTTGTGAGAATGAACAAAGAAAAGATTTGAGTGAAACTATGCTTGAAAATAATGACAGCTTGTTAGTTAATTCAATCAATAGTTCATTGTCTAAAATAACATTAAGCGAGGACTTTGTTGCCGATGAAGATGATAGCCAATCTGGCACGTTAGATTCGAGTTCACACAATGTTCGGAATTTTATGATGGAAAGGATCAGTGAAGAAGATTTAAAAGATGATGTTGAACTTTCAGTTGGCAGTGCATATAGTGTTGATGAATGTGTTGAAAACGTTCAGGCCCGAATTAAAGGTTTTAATTCAGAATGCGGTAATCTACGCGATGTGAATTGTTCCAGTGAATTAGAAAGTTCTAGCGATAGTCTTTTGCGATGTTTTTCTAATCAACAATTGGTTTCAGAGGTAGATAAATATTCAGGAAAGGAAAGTCGTAATGATACCTTAAATTTGGAGACTTTTGATGATTTGATGTCTCGTAATGGACGCTATCATCAATCAAACAATGAGATGATTCTAACTTCTAAAACACAATCGAATGTTGATCTTGTAAACATTCAAGGTGTTTCAAGTAATCGCCGTGTAAGTGAAAGTAATTTAGTTGCAAATGATGTAATTAATGATCAAACATATCGAGAAAGTAATTTTAGTAGCAAATCACCAGTTAGTGTTCAATGTTCTTCATCTTTGTGTACAAAAGAAGCACCCACTGTTTTACAACCAGGTCAGCTGGAAAATATATTTGAAGAAGTTAACATTTTAGACCTCAACAAAAAAGTAGGTGAGAATGACCATGATGGCAATGATAAATATATGTATTATTGTTTAAATTGTTCTTCGGTCGTATCTAATCAACGTGAATTGTGTCAATCAACAAGCGAGAAATCAGCTGATGATCTGTTGAAAACGTCAGAGGAGATACGTGTAAGCAGCTCGGATAACTGCACGAAAAATGTTCCCGCTTGTAGTAATTGTCGTTGTTCTTCAAGCTTGATGTTGTTTGAAGATCAAAGTAGAGAAGTTATTGTCAATACGCACGATTTTCAGAATGATATACAAATAGATGGCAGCGTATCTAAAGGTACATTAAAGACTGACAAGGATTTGGTTTTAAGTGGGGATAATAAATTGTTGAAATCAAGTAATAAAGGCTGTGATAGATTTGTTCGTTCATCTTCATTAGGTGAGTTTGATCCATATCCGGTGTCAAAAGGAACATTCTCATTTTTTGAGTCAAATGTTACAAAAGATATGTCAGATTTTAATGCTGAAAGTTTTGCAGAACAGTATGTGTTTAACCATCAGTCTGATGAGTGTTTAAACGCAGATGCAGAACGACAAGATAGCTGTAGTCCTGATAAAGCTGCTGATAGCGGTTATCCGAACTCGAATTCGGGTCAGGATATGGAAATGGATTTAACACCTGAACAAGTTAAGGAAATTATCACTGAAAGTGAATCAAGTATTGAAAACTCGCCGCTTGATTCACCGGTTTTGGAAGAAGCCGCAGCTGTACAAAATGGAGTGGCAGGAATACCACATCCTCCATTAGTTCATTTAGGTGATAACGTGGAAAATGGTGATGTTGCTAATAATAATCGTGACGGTGAAGGTAATAACATGGTCGGTGAAGCAGATGTCAATGTGGTCGTCGGTGAGCCAAGAGAATTTCATGCGGTTATTGATCATCCTCAAGAAATGGCGCTGATGGATGCTGCAGGCTGTAATTTTACCTTTGAAGAAAACGTTAGCATGTCTAAAATAGAGGCAGACAATGGTGCAGATGCTGCAGGCTGTAATTTTACCTTTGAAGAAAACGTTAGCATGTCTAAAATAGAGGCAGACAATGGTGCAGATGCTGCAGGCTGTAATTTTACCTTTGAAGAAAACGTTAGCATGTCTAAAATAGAGGCAGACAATGGTGCAGTTGATGATGAACAGTCTGATTATTTAAGTTGCAATAAAAATACGACCACGATTAATAAAAGCATAACTTTTATTGTAGATCAAAATGTATCCCAACATTCAACGGACAGCGATAAGTTAAGTTTCAGATTAAGTGTCACTGAAACTAGTTGTTCATGTCCAGAATCTACAATTCGATTCACAGATGATGAAACCGATGAATCGGCTAGTGTGGTGTCTGTTAACAATGTAAAAGAATGGGAAAGTATCAAAATGGTACAGAGTTTTAAAGTGAAAGATTTAAAAAAGTATGAATCGTGGTTGGTAGAGAAAATGAATTTAGATCGTGCTTCAGTAAATCCTGGTGATGACTTGACGAGTATAAATGGAACAGAGTCGACACAATCTTGTGCGTCTGAAGCAACAGTTGACTGTAGTTTAGCGATATCGCATTCTGTACCAGATCAGTTATTCTCAGCCTGTACAGTTCGATTGGATCGCCCTACAACTTCACGGTTTGCCGATGAATTACAGTCTCCAATGTCACTTGTTGATAGAGCATTGAATCCATATATTCAGGAAATAGTTTCTGAATTTATTTCTGCAAACAGCGAACCGTTTGCTGATTGGTTGTTACAGATTCAGTTAGATGGATCTGAAAATGATGTTCCACTGGATGTGGATAATGTACAACCCGCATTAAGAATAATTGAAGAATTAAATAACGATTTTCTTCACACAGATAGTTCAGTAGAAATGACTGTCGAACCAGATGTTAAAGGAGGTGGTGATAGAACTTAATGATGTTAATTTCAGATCGCAATGTACTGATGAACTGTATGTACAATGTAATGCTGTATGAACTGATACATTACCTCCTTAGCATATTTTTACGTATATAGATCTTTGTAAACGCACAAACATTTTTATAGCGATATTGAATTGTAAATCCAAGACCAAAGTTACTTAGTGCATATTTAAAAAAAAATTGTGTATAGAGTGTGTAATATATTATGATGATGTAGATAAAATTCGTGGAAGTGTAAATTTTTTAAGATAACTACAGGACGTGCATAATTTTGTATATAAATAATTTGTGAACAATGTAGCTAATTTATTAAGTACCTATCATCAATATTTTTAATAATTTAGTAAATTCCTCCTGTTGAAAAAAGCTATTGTGGTAAATTAAATGAATTTTTTACTGTTATTTATTTTATTGTTTTTTTTTGTTGAGAATTTAATCTCAAGAATTACTCAAAAGTATCAAAAGACATTCAAATTTTAATTCAGATTTTTTCATAGAAAATCTAGTTATTATTATCATCTCTCAACTTACTTTTCTTTTAACCACCTGTTCTTTCTTTTTTTGTGATATTGAATTTCTTTTGGGTATTCTATCTGGGTCTTAATTCTTAACTTTTAACACATTCAATGCTGAAAAATTATGGTATCTCTGCCGCCAGGCTGATTACTCTTGAGACGTGTTCTCGCTTGCTTTATTTAAAACTGTATTTACTTAAGTTTTTATAGAATTTTTTATTTGTGACCTATACATGAATTTATGTTTGCTAATACAGTCTAACGTGCCCTTTATGGAATGTCAGTGGACCGGGAAAAAATTCCGTGATCATGGACCCGTTAATATGCTGGATGAAAAAATGGGGTAAAAATCACCTCAAAATAATGTGGTGTCTTTTCAATTTTTATTTACTCCTCTTCTATGAAAATTCTGTCTCTTTTCCGCATGTTGTTTTGTGTATTATCCTTTTCTAAATAGGATAGCATAAATCAAAATATGTTATCGTTTATTTTGACACTAATTGTAAGGTTTAACCGAGGGATTGGCAAAACGGGTAGTGTTACCCTTCTTTGTTCGATTTTAGAGTCATAAAATTTGTCGCCGGCATAAGTGACTGTTGGATATAGTACAGCATTGAATGTGTTAATCTTTAAATCAAAAATCATCTTATTCAATTATTGTAAAGATGTTTTACCTTCTCTTGTTTTTTTGTTGGTGTAATTACCATCACAAGATTCATGTATCTGTTAGTTTTGTTTATCTTCGTTCATTCTTTTAATGTATCCCATACAGTTTTGCCCTGCTTTTAATAATGGAATCTTTTATTTATTTGATTCTAACGAGTGGCGCATATAAAAGTAGCCCCGTAAATAAAGTGCAACACAATTGAAATGAAATCTGTTTACTTACAAATATACCAATAATTTTTTTTATTATTTTATTCAATAGTCTAATATTGTTACGTTATTACAAGATATGTTGAAAGTGATCACCGTCAGCTTGTACGCATAAGATAGCGCGGCGTAGCATATTCTGAAACACAGACTGGAGTTCAGGAGCTGTAATGGTGCGTATGACGTTCGTGATCGAGATCTTTAGGTTTTCAATGGATTTTGAATTGCTGGCGTATACTTTATTCTTTAAATTTCCCCATAAGTAGTAATCACAAGGAGACAAATCCGATGATCGCGGTGGCCATAAGCCTAAAGAGATAGTCCTCTAATCGGTAAAAACACTACGCACACGAGCCAGTGATCTGCAAGATGTGTGACAAAGTCTCCCCGTCTTGTTGGAAAAAAGAATATGTAATTTCGTGTGGTGCTAATTGATTAATAAATTGATCAAAAATCTGGTTTTAAACATGCAGGTTGTACACGGGCAGGGGAAAATGGGGGGAATTTTCCTTGACTCGGCATAAACATCATACAATCTCGGCTAAGTTATGGGGCTACTTTTATGTGCGCCACCCGTTAGAATACAGTTCATTGTTTGATTTTATGCGCCTTTTAATTAATATTGCAATCATTTATTTTTCTTAAGATATCTTATTCTACGGTTAAAAATTTTCACATTCCAGTGTTGGAAAATTTTACTGTTTCTGTACCATTAGGTAATACACCTACAGTTAGTTACCTTTTTTTAAAAATTTGATAGATTCTTTTGGTTATAGATTTTTTTTCACAAAAGTAGTTTGCCATTTTTCTAATTCCTTCTAACATCAAGAATTTATTTTTGTTTAGTCAACCAATAATTTTTCCAAGGTAAAATTTAATTTATTATTTATTTATTTTGTCAAACTTTGTATGTTTTTGTTGTTAAAAGATATATATTTTTTTAAATTCATTGGCCTATATAAGAAAATTCAGGGCTGTGTTTTGTATTTTTTTAAATTATGATTTTGTATGAATGTACAGTAGAATCTCAGTAGTACGGCCGTGCAGTAGTCCGGCATCTCCAGTAATCCGGCCTGTAAAATATTAGGCCTAAAAGTATAAAACCTCACCCAGGACAGATTTTTGTAAAAGATTTAAATTTAAATAGGGAAATAAACTGTACCTAATTACGGTGGATTTAATATAACATGTATGTTTAGGATTTGATTAAAGAAATGAATAAGCAGACCTTAATTATTGTTAAATGGAATAATTTTTGGCCTTTTATCCAAAACCCAGAACTGAGTCATACTCTATACTTCATGCTGACAACGAAACGTAATTCTCAGAACACGAGCACCCCACACCGCATTAGGCGATGTCAATAGCTGATATAATTATGTTTAGTACAATGACTACAGAAGTACTCAGCAAAAGTTTTTTAATTAGTTAATTTAATTTAAAATCACATAGAAATCAATGCATATCCATTTTTTGTTTAAATTTATAATTTATAGTTCCAAAATTCCAACACATCCAGTAATCCGGCACCCTCTCGGTCCCGAACAGGCCGGACTACTGAGATTCTACTGTATCTCGTTTCCTAATTTTCAGTTTTTTTATGTGTAATAGGGTTTATGTTCAAAAAATATAAGTGTGGTCCTAAACTATTGAGCATATGTCATAGGTGAACAAAAAAGCGATGTACGAGGTGTCATAATTAAACAACCGGATTAGTGTTGCTACTGGCAAATAGCGACCACATCACAACAGGTTTGAACATGTTGGTGGCTGTTGATGTTTCCCTCACTTTGAGGTTGATGGGCATGGTTGTACGTTTCTCAGTCTGTATGTAGCAATCACCCGTTCAAGTCCTTGCGCTAGCATCTCGTCAAAAAAATTCAGAGCGTTCAGATGGAGCGAATTAACCTCAAGTTTCTTGTGAAATTAGAAAAAACTGCTACAGAAGCTCATGCCATGTTAAAGGAAGTGTACGGAAGTGAATATTTATCATTTACACAAATTTTTGAGTGTTTTAAAAGGTTTAATGCGGGACGTGTGATGACCGAAGATGATCTGTGCCATGGACAACCCTCAACATTAAAAACGGACAACATCCAGAACATTGGTGAATTGATCCACAAAAATAATTGTCTGGATGTTCGAGCTCTTGGTGAAATCATTTTTGAGGTTCTGACTATCCTTCATGAATGAGTGAGAAGATGAAGACCTGATTTGTGGTAGAGGAATTCCTGGATGCTTCACCAAAACAATGTGCCAGCCCATTTTGTCTTGTCTGTGAAGGCGTTCTTTGAGAAATACGACATCACTATGTTAAACCACCACCTTACTTGCCCAACCTGGCTCTCTGTGACTTTCTTTTATTTTCTAAGGTAAAATCGAAGCTTAAGGGGACAAGATTTGACAGTGTGGAAGCAGTGAACGCAAAAGCAACGGAGGTTCTCAACAAGCAAGCTGAAAGAAGCTGACTTCCAGCACTGATTTTAACAATAGAAAATTTGTAGGGATCGACAAGGAGAGTACATTGAAGAAGATAAACTTTGTAATGTAATTGGTTATCGATTAAATGTTGTGTACCTCCAGTCTGGTTTTTTAATTGTCACGCCTCATACATACACATATAATATATTACTTTAATGAAAAGGCAATTTCAAACAGTTCTGTAGAAGTAGTAACTTCTATAACAAGTCATCACCAAATAAGTGACTGTATGTAGTTGTCAAATGACAAGTTGGGGTGGGTAGGACTCTCCATTTCTCCTTTTCTATTTTTATTTACTTTTCTTTCTCCAATTATTCTATGGTGAATGATAGAATCATTGAATTAAATAGAATCAATGATAGACACTATGTTAATTGTATATTAACACATTGAATGCTGGGTGGTAAAAACACAATGTATGACTGTGCACTGGCATCAGTTGCTATACCAATATGGCTGGACGCATTGACGTGTCCTCAGTGGCTAATTGTACGACTTTTATATGCACCCACAGCCCTGGGAGAGTACATTTTTTATTAGTAATTCGGCAATAAATAACACTACATATTATTAAAATTACTGTAATCAGAATTTTACTTGTTATTTCATTATTGTACTGAGTTATTATGTAAAATTTTGCTTATGTTTATATTGAGAAGGATATTTGTACAGTAAGCAGAAAAATATTTAAATTAAAATATTTAAAACATTTTTCTGAGGCACAAGTAAACTAAGGTTCTTTTGTATATGTTGTACAAAAATATTTCTCCAGTTATGTTAGTACTTAAAACTAAAATATTACCTTTCTGATTATTTTATCTGTGCGAGAACTCACTGGAAATAACTTTAAATTCCACAAAAAAATTATAAGTTGACATACTGCATGTCTGCTGTACTCCAGTATTTAGAAAGGTCTACTGAATGGTTTAAATGAAACAAAACAATAACGCTAGTTTCACACCGCCGCTGCGAAATCGTGACAGCGGTTTCACTGTTATTTCGCAGTGAAATGACTTTCACACCGGCGCAAAATTTCAAAGCGGAATCGCGTGATTCCTGGTGCATTTGTATCAATTATTGATTGGCTTCGGTAGTGTTTATACACAAGTCAAGTATTTCTTCTTCTAAAGAAGAGGAAGTATTGCTGTTGATTTGGGCTTCGTGTCAAAAAAGAAAGCGTAGCATTTGGATTCAGGAAATTAACACAAAAATAAAATATTTGGGAGAAAATGTGTTGTGCAAAGAACTGCAGTTTCATGAAAATCGATTTCACAATTACTTTCAGATGAACCTAGAAAGCTTTGAAGAGCTTCATAATTTACTAAAACCTCGTTTCACTAAACAAGATAATAATTATAGAGAAGCCATCCCCAGCAAGCAAAGACTGGCATTGTGTTCAAGATAATTTATTTTTATTTCTGTTTAGGGGTTAATTTAACATGAAATTGTTGAACTTGACTAATTCTTTTTGTATTTCAATCCAGGCTTTTTGCTTTTTATGTAATTTTTATAGTCGTGGTGACTCATGAAATATATTTCAGGTCGTTGCTTGACTGACTGAATCAATAATTCTATCGATGTGTTATCCATGATAATAGTAAACTTGTAAAATACTTTATTCATAATAATTATTATTTATTCATAATAATAGTTTAGAGCATGTAGAAACAGTGAAGTTCCTGGGCGTATCTCTAGATAGATCTTTGTCTTGGGACTTCTATACCAATCAAGTTTGTAGTAAAATATCATCTGGGGTATTTGCACTAAAACAAGTTGCCAGATTAAATGATAAAAATTACTAATGGCAGCTTATCATGGCCTCATTCTGTCTCATATCCGTTATGGTATTTTAGTATGGGGTAATTCTAGCATGGGTAATATGAATAGGGTTTTTAAAATTCAAAAGAAAGCTATTAGGTGTATGGTGGGAGCTAACCAGCTAACCTCATGCAGGCCACTATTTAAGGAGCTTAAATTGCTTACAGTTCTCTCCCTCTACATTTTTGAGGTGATTATGTATGTTAGGCAAAATAATTTTATGCAGAATTTCAATGTTCACAATCATAACATGAGAAACAGGAATGATTATTATGTGGCTAATCACTCCACAAAATTGTTTGAACAAAAACCTACTTATGCAGGGAGAAAATTCTTAAATAAATTACCCCAATCTTTAAAGTGTTGTGAGGATTTGAATTCCTTTAAAAAAAATTTAAAAAATTACTTGATCGGTGAAACTTTTTATAGCATACAAGAATTTCTTTCTTGATAGTAGTGATACATAGTGTGTTTCTTATATGTATTTCAGGTGTTATATCTGACGACATGTCCTATACTCCTCCTGGAGTCTCCAGGGCGCAAAAAAAAAAAAAAAAAAAAAAAAAAAAAACTTGCAAAAGATAACAGAATGCAATATTCTGAAATGTTTCGCTGGCGAAAATCTGTCGACTGTGACAGATTCCGTGCAGTACTGAAGCAATACTGTGGCGAACTGGCAAAACTACGGCGGTAGTATGAAAGGATTTTGCTGCTCTAGCCATCTCAATTGATATCTTTGTAAGGGGGCAACATATTGTTTCACCTGATTATCGTGTATTCAGATCGACAACTTGCTGCGGAACGAAAGCGAAACCACTGTTACAGTTTTGCGGCGTCTGTGTGAAAACGGTGTATGCAATTCAGCTGCCTGGAAAATAGTCATAAAATAATATCCGAATAGGATATGTATACAGATATGCAGTCAGACAGAAATGTTTTAGTTGGTCATGTATATGCATCCTCAGTGGTGATGTGTTAAAAATACTTTTTTTTTAAAGCTTTGCTTGATGACACTCCTAGAAACTTCACTATTTCTGATTTTTCTAAGATATGTGTAAAGAAATCCACGTCTCTATTTTCTCTTAAATTGTTTGTTTTCCAACTGAAAAACCTGTAGAGCCGATGTGTTCATTAAAGGTCATTAAAAAATTTCAGTACTTACTCTAATGTTTGGAAAAAAATGAGCGTGCTGGTTTCATATGCTATTTTTTATTTACCTATAATATTATATGCTAGGTAATTTTTGTCCATTTAGTATAACTTAAAACTGTTAATCAAAAATTATCAAGTGTTTTTTATATAGATTCTGAATTGTTAGGTTAAGTTTGTAAGAATAAAAGTTTTTTAGTCGTTTCACTTTTAGAGACTAAGAAAAAAAACAACTGTTTCTTGAAAATTAAAAACGTGAAAAACAGTCTGAAAGTACAAAATTATTTTCAGGTAAATAAACTCGTTTAAGAATAATTTTAGGAATTATGTACCATACCAGTGCTTCAGTGAGATTTAGCAAGGCGTTTGCCTATCTACTTATAGTGACCGGCTGAAACCGTTTTCTAGAATAGGGATTGGTGAATCATCAGTTTTCATTTATATGTTATGGATTTCACTTTGGTATGCTCATAAATTTCAAAAACTTTTAATACTCAATAACATTAAGTGATATAATGTCACCCTCCGTAAATACCTTGGTAAATCTCACTAACTGTACATAAATGTGGACTTTGATTTATAGTGCAAAACAACTGAACTGTAACATAGAAAACTTTGTTTTTGGGTTGACTTTTTAAAAATTTTTTTTAAGTAATTTTTCCTAAATACTCTGATAGAAAGGTTTCATGCTAAAATGAATCAAGTTAAATTTCTTGTTTTTAAAGAATTCAGAATTTCTTCAAATTTAGTATTAGTATCATTTTTGTAGTTGGCAAAAAAATTATGGCTTTTATGTACACTGTTACATGCTCACTATTTTATTTACAACTTTTTTAACTTAGAGCTAGCTTAATAGTACTCATAATTTAAAAGAGAGCCATATTTATTTCACTCGGGCGTACAATTTTTCCACAAGGAAGAAATCAAAATTTCTCTTTCACTAGTTAAAAATAAAACAAAATATTTCTCTCTTAGGCTAGAGAACCTAGTTCACTCTTTTTTTTTGAAATTCCTTATGAGTGTACCGTGGAATCTGTTCAATTTAAGAATAATAAGCAACCCCGTAATTGAATGAAATGAGGTTGAAACATGTATGTTTGAGGTGTAAATTAGGTGTAATCGTGTATAGACTCAGGCTGACCATTCCTGAGAGGTATGGTTAATTAAACCCCAACCATCAAAGTTCACTCCGGCACAAGAAAGCTTATTTATACTAGAACAAACCCATCAGGTCGGTCTAGTGATAAACGTCATCGCTATCAGTTAGCTGTTTAACAGCTGATTTACAGAGATAAATGTTCTGTGATTTAAATCCTACTTAAAGGTAGAGCGGATGCCAAATAAGCTTGCCAGTTTTCTGAAGTGCACAGAAAGTTTATTTTGGTAATGGCGCGCTCGGTTGCCTCAGGGAGTGGTGGGGGTCAGTGCTGTACCAGCTGTGAACACATTCACATCGCTCTCGCCATGTTATATATCAGCTGACCTGAAAATATTAGTCTGTAATGTGTTGTATATGAGGCGTTCCGGACCAGAAGGGCGAACTCAACATAGGGTCATTTTTTTTTTGTTTTATTTGGCATCTTTGGGCTACAAACTTCAATGTTATAGGTATATTTTGTTGAGTTCGCCTTTTTAATTACATGAAAAGAGAAGTAGAAAAAATCAGGGAGTTACTTTGAATGATAGTTGCACGGACCAGAAGGGTGAACTCAACAGGAAGACGTGATTCTTGTCACCTCTATGCTACTGATCCCACTCAACTTCTACCCTTTCCCCTTCCTACCACTATGCATCATACACTCTGCAATTTTTGTTGAGTTTGCCCTTGGATCAAAAATTTTAATTTGCGTTTTTCTCAAAACTACCCTTTGTTGAGTTCGCCCTTCTGGTCCGCAACGCCTCATATGGTAGGCATTAATTGTTGTATACAATTTTTACAACTGAATGTTTTTAATTTCGCTAATAGATGAAAATTTACATAGTTTAGAACATGTGATTTAATAGGCAGTTTGGTACTAAGACACAAAATCTACCGACTGAATCCGAACTGTTTGTGCAGCTACACCGGCAAGCTTATGTGGCATCTGCTCTTGTTACTTTTATTTGATTTTGAATACTAGACAGTGGTTACCGGTTGTTTTTGATGGTTGGGCTCAATGAACGGTACTTTTTCAGGAGTAGTCAGTCTGAGTCTATACAAGACTACACATCATTCATATCATCCTCATCTCATTGAGTCGTGGAGTTTTTGCTTGTTGTTGTAAAGTTGGACAGATGTACAACATGTACACATTAGGATATTTAAAAAAATAATTCTAGAACAAGAATACAACATTACCAATCATGAATTTTGTACTTAGTTCACTCTGGTGTATACTGTTCCTTTTCATGTTAGTTGTTAATTGTACATTCTTTATAAAATCAATTACAATTTTTTTATAATAAAATTTGAGAACTTTTAACTATTATCATTCAAATTAATTAATCGTAGCCCTCTGCTGTGATCTCTATGAGCTTTTTTCATGCATTTGAGTGAATACATACATGAGCTTGTTGTTGTTTAGGTCATCAGCCGAAAGGCTGGTTTGAACCTCTAGAGGTTTTACTAAGTAAAACGAGGAGTGAGGTGGTTTACCAATGCCTTCCTCACTGAGTGAAAAATTATGCTTATCAGCATGCCAGGCCCTCTGAAAAGCACAGATTTTCCACTCTGTAAATGACACCTTCACTTCATTCACCACAGAGTCTGGCTGTATAAAGAAGTTCATTACTTTCAGAGGAGACAACTCTGATTAGTGTCTTTTGCACCTCTACCTCTTCTGTTCTTAAATGATTCAGTCATTTAATTGGCTGACCATGTGATAAGGAACAGAACTATTTATTTTAACCTTGCAACGGACAGATTGAGTGTAAATAAATTGACATGCCACCTGTCTGTTAAGGGCAGTCATGAGCTTATAAATAACAAATTATTAAGAATTTTAATTAATTCTTTCTTGCTTGCTGTTAAATATGTATTAACCTATAGTGCTCGCTACGAAAGAAGTGCACTGTGAAAATCCTTTGCCAATCAACCAATTTAATAAAATTTCTATTTACATCACAATTTCATTTCTATTTTATTTATAATTTATAAATATAAGAGTACTATACTTGGCACAACACTGTTGTAAAAATGCATAGTTCAGTCGAAAAATCATCTCCCAATTTTCACATGGAGCCAAAATATCAGTTTTTTTAAATTGCTGGCATATTAAGACGGAAAATGAGATTTTACTTTTTAAATATTCACATTGGAGAAAAAATTATAATCTTTATGTACTTGAACCCCAATTTTTTTGTGTAAGGCCGGGCGTATATTGGAGCGCAGGTGGCACAGCTCAGGACTGGCAGGGCAGGAGCGAAAACTGTACACCCATTGTTGCCTGTAGCATTCCATATATTGGGAGGCACACATGTGTGGCACAGCAACGTGTCTGTGTTGAGCAGCCACAGTGTATAGTCGAGGCACAGTTTTAGTGCATTTGTTGAGCAGGAAACATGTCGGTCCAAGAGAAGCTAACAAAATTTATGCGTACCAAAACCTTATTTTATGAAACCAATCATCCTGATTACATGAAAAACTCTTCAGTTGTAAAACTAGTATAATTCTTGAATGTAGTATCATCAAACTTGTGTTAACTTGAACTTGCCATGTGTTTTACGTGTTTTTATAAAGTCACTTTGCCACAAACTTTTCTCCCTTCACTTTGAAATACAATACAATTAAGTAATTCAATACAATACAAGTAAAATTAATTCTTCTATACCGGAATCGGACGATTCTGATACTAACGTATCACTCTCACTAAAATGATCCAACACACTAAATGGTCAAACATAAGCTAATTCTGAACCTGAAAAAATATTCACTTGTCCTGCGTCTCCAGTATACGCTGGTAGAAATATCTGCTCTGTCTGCCCTGCCCTGCTCGTGTCCGTCTCGAACACACTGTGCCAACTGCGCTCCAGTCTAAATGCCCGGCCTAAAGCCTGGATAAAGTAACAGAAGACATTTAAAAAGCACACTTACAGAAAACCGGCTAAGAACTGAGTACTCTTTATGTGTAAATTACTGTTTCTCCGACAAATTTTTAAATGAAAAAATTTATGTTAAATGAAAAAACGCAGGAAAGAACAGGCTTTAATTTGCTGTAGCGTTAAAATTTTTCGTTCAGTTTTTGAAATAGAGCTCTTTAAACACAACGGACTTCTTTCGTGGTGGGCGCTATAATTATTTTTTCTTGACGCATTAACATTTTGTATCTTAGGATACATGTATACCCTGAATAGAATGAAGTGTGTGGGTGAATAAAGTCCATGTATACCTCATGTTATCGCAGATTTAATTAAATGACTATCGCCTGTTGGGCTATTCTCATGGTTAGGATTACTATATATTTCCATAATTTAAAGTGAACAATTCAGTGTTATTTCTTATGCATTGGGGCGATCTTTTTTGAAAACAAGTTTGGTCAACCATTTGCTTCTTATTGTTTCAATGAAGTACAGCTAATTTTTAAAAGTTCATTGTGCTGTTTTCCCATGTTATTCGGTTGATATTTCATAAATAAATCAACATATACTTTGTTTTTTTTTAGTTGAAAAATATTATCTTATGATCTTATTTATGTTTAAAAAGTTTTTTTTTTTGAAATGTGTCTAAAAACATATAAAAATAAAATTTAAATTAATAACCAAAATATAAAAATAGTGCAAAAATTTAAATATCTGGGCGAAATAATAGATAATAAAATTAAAAGAAAAACTCACTTGGAATAACAGAGCACTTAAAATGAGGAATGCTCATGTTTTAACTAAATTTACATATAATAAAAAATGTCTCTCTACAAACACAAAGATAAGGCACTGTAGAACTGTGATTCTGCCGGAGGCACTATATGGTAGCGAAACCTTAATACAAATTAAAAACGAAGGGAAAAGTGATCAGACAATTAAAACAGAACGTAGAATTGTTAGAACTTGCATTAATAAGAACTACAAAAAGGATGGTGTGTGGAGAATCCCCACTAATAAAACAGTGTATGAAGTCGTGGAACCGATTATTAGTCTAATGAAGAAGCGCAGAATTTCTTATTTCTTTCTCATATTAAGAATGCCAGAGAATAGGTTATTAAAACAACTTATAACCAGAGGAATCAGTGTGAAATCTGGTGGAAGATACATCTCAGCAATTAAAGAGGATCTTGACGAAGTTGGACTGAAGATTGAAGATGCGACAAATAAACGAAAGATAAGGGCGTTTCTAAATGCAAAGTGTTTTAATGTGGACAAGGTGGCTAGAGTTGTGCAGGTAACTGACGAACAACGAAAAGCAAGATCTGAAAACATGAGGAGGTATTGGCAAAAACGGTGAGCCAGTGAAGTACATGAGAAGCGAACCAGAAAGTTGACTAGAGTGATCCATTGAGGTCAAACAAGCTTAAAAAAAAAAAAAAAAAAAAAAAAAAAACTAGGTTATTATCTTTCAAATAAAGTACCGCTTATTTATTTGTCTATAAAATATATCAAGTAATAAATTTTTCAAAATGGAAACCGCCTTGGAGGTGGTTTCAAAATACATTATTCCATTAATTTTTGTTTAAAAGTTTTTTTGTAAATGGTCAGTTATCCGGTTGGCACTTTATGCATAACTTACGGACGTCCGGTAAATCGGTTGTTATAACAACGTAAAATATATCGCCGTCCTGTTTTGCGAATGTTGGTTCTAAAAGGGTTAAGTCAAAAAAAAAAAAAAAATGGTTTAAAATAACAAAAATTTTGAAAAATGAAACCAGCAAGGTGTTAAATACGAGCACTGATACTAAAATTAAAATGTACAAAGGTAAAATTAAACTAGTAACACTGAAACAATGCAAAGAAATCAGTAGCAAACAACCTTTGTAATGAAGCAAACATTCTTGGATACTTGCCAGAATAACTGCCCTCATAATGAGAGTTTTACAGAATTTCACCTACAAAAATATTCAATCTGTTTTGTATTTCCATAAAAGCCTCATTAAGTACCATTTAAAAAATTCTGGAGATCAGAATAGATGAATGAGATCTATTAGACAGGAAACTACTACACTTTATTGTAACTTTTTATATAGGGTTTCTCAAAAAGAAAGTAGATTTTAAATATTTATTTCTAATGAATGACAATAGATAAGAGATACATATTATTATATATTCTAACATATAGACAGGAAAAAGTTCAAAGTTATATTTTATGCTTTCAACGTGAGCACCATTTGTTACGTGACAAATGTCAAACCGGTAATTCTTTTCTTGCCACACGGTCATTGAATTTACTACTGTAACAGTTCAATTTTGCAGATCTTGAAGAGTAGAAGGGGTAGGTGGTACATTATGTGCTGTCTTTTATGTACCCCCACAGATCATCCCAATCTTGTTGCATTTGTGGAAATCATCATTTTTGGAGCATGTCCATGTCCTTGTGGATTTCCTAGAGCTACGATCGAAAGCAGTTCGGGTAAGCTTAACATTTTCGTTTCACGTCCAAGGACGAATGATGAGTGCTTTTCCCTTTGCTTGTGCAACCATCTTCTATGAATTTCTTGTACCAGCTGTAAATCTTTTTATGACAAGGTGGTTCTTTGTTTAACTTAAAATGAATTGCACACTGCACTGAAATAATGGATTCACTCTTTGCATACTGCAGCATACAAAATGACTTTTTTTTGTGGTACTATCATTTTCTTGTAAACTAAACACAGTGCCACTGTCAGCATCGGATGTAACTAATTGGTGCGAATTTAAAATTTTGAACATTCTGCTATCCAGTGATGTATTGTATATGTCTCTATCTATTGATAGTCATTCATAAGAAAAAAAGTATTTAAAATTTATTTCTTCTTTCTAAATAACCCCGTACATACAGTACAGTAAATGCTCGATTTAGCAGACTTCAATTTAACGGACTAGCCTCCTAAATTAATAAAACATTTTGAAAATTTACAGAACTAAGGAATGTTAATTTTTGTGAAGAAAAATGACCAAAAATAGTTTTTGATATTCGTAACTAATTATATATACACAAAAGTAGTACTGTGTTGGTAAAAGCATTTAAATAAAAATCAGCGTTTTAGCCGGCGATTTATGTTGTTTTATTGTACGATGCTTTGCAGCACTTCTCGTTAGGTAAGTTCTTCCTGAAACGTAAGTTTTTTTAAAAGTTATGATAATATTTTTTTTTATGTATTTATTTTTTTTATTGCGCTCTGGAGACTCCAGGAGGAGTATAGGACATGTCAGGAACGTATTAGGCTATAAGCAAATCCAATTGCTACTTCAACACATAATAGAAACATGCGTAATTGATTGTGTTAACTGAATGACTTTCAATTCAGGATCTCGGGTTCGATTCCCGATCAGGTCTGGCATTTTTTGCATATGCATATTATCTCGTATCATTACCTACACACAAGCCAAGACTTATTTAGGTCATCACTCAATAAAAAAAAAAATTAACAGACTTTCACAACGGATATTGGTATTCACCAATTAGTCTGTTAAATCGAGCATTAATTGTATTTTTATTTCAATAATAATCTGTGTAAAATTTCTTATTTGTTTTGTAATAACTTATTAATATTATTTACTCTTGGATTATGATCAAACATTTTTTTTACAAAATTCTACACTTTTTTTAATTTAATTTCGCTGTAAAGTTTTAATTTTCAGATATAAATAATATATATTAATTATATTTAAATTGACGTATTATAAACTTATAATCATTAAAAAAATGTAAATCTCATGTATCAAACTGTAGTTTTTGTTGTAAAAGTATATACAAGAAGTATTCATGCACTGTTATGTATGCGTGAATACCTTAGAAATGTGTAATCTCTTTAGTTAGTAATAAAATTAATTTAAAAAAATATTGCTGCTTAGTTTTCAGATTATATCATATTGATGAATATTGACAGTTTCATTCTAATAAACAATCTATTGTTTTTTTACTATTTCAATATTCAAGTGTTTTCTTCATTAAGATGGGGAATCGTAACTTTTTATGAACATTTTTACTCTTAATTTGAAATGTTTTCTGTATACTACTTGAAAGAGTATAGTGAACCTAGTTTATAACATAAAAATTTATTTCAATATTAATTGCAACTCACATGATATAGGTTGAATAAAAAAAATAGGGGTTTCGTAGAAAAACTGTATCTTTGTAATCTTTAAACTTTCAAACTTAAATCTGGTGTCAAATTAAACATTAAATTATCATGATGTTTTTAAATATCTTTCAAAAAGTATTTTTAAAATATTTGAAATAAAATATTACATTTTATGACTAATATTAAACTTCTAAGTATGCAAAAAGAAATAAAAGTAGATGACTGATATTTTATAAAAAAAACTACTGTGTATTTAATTATTACAAACACTGATAAAAAAATATATTTGAACTATCATAGGAACAGAAGCTACAATTTTTCTTCAGTTTTAAGACACATAAAATCTGAATCATATTTTAAGGGATCTCTAAGTTACCATTGTAACACTTTAATTATTATTCTAAAAAAAAATTACAGATGTTGTAGGAACAAAGCAATTGTACCATTTTGTTCAGAATTAGACGATAATATTTTAGCTAAAAAATTTCTAAAATTTTATTTTTTGAGGTCGACTCCTTTCCCTTAAAGGTTTTTATTTAAATATTTTAAGTAATTTTATGTAATTTTGTATTTTTTATTTATTTTTTGTAATTAAAATATCTTCGAAGCTGAATTATTTTGAAATTATAAAAATAATATGATTGTTTTTATATTGTTTTTGTGTAATCATTTAATAAAAATAATTAAATGTAAATGAAATAATTGTTAAAATATATAATTTTTTACTAATATATTTTAATTTTTTTTATTATTCCTTTATCCTGTTATGCCGGCCATATTGGCGTAGTTGGTAACGTGCTCACCTCTCATATGCGGTCTTGGGTTCGAATCTCATTCAGGTACGGCATATTTTCATACATTACAAAAAAATCATTTCATCATTCACCGTCTGCTTTAGCAGTAATTGCAGAACAGTCGAACATCAAACCAAAAAAAAAAATATTATCCTATTATGAAATTTTATGTAATTTATTGATGTATTTTGATTGTTCAGTCAGTTAATTTTTATAACTTCAAATGTTACTTTTCAAACAAATTTTACATTTAATCATATGCAGTTTTTTATGTATATATTATTAATTC
Organism: Catonia carolina; assembly: GCA_035578175.1. Classification (NCBI taxonomy): domain Eukaryota; kingdom Metazoa; phylum Arthropoda; class Insecta; order Hemiptera; family Achilidae; genus Catonia; species Catonia carolina. The sequence continues at coordinate 25,024,752 of JAQMRL010000010.1, read as the reverse complement.
GTTGATCCACCAACTAAGGATCACGTTAAGCACTATGCATCTTGGTTTCTTCTTCTCAGGATGTCATTCCCCGTATCTGCCCAAAAAGCCTTCATTCGTTCGGAATGCTCCTTTCTTCTCTCATCCGTCCACCTCCCACCAGTACCCTCTCTTCTTGCAGATTGCACAGTCAGACTTATCCTTTTGTCTTCTGCCTAAATTTGTCTCTATCGTAAATGTCCTCTTCTTCAACTCGAAGTTTTTTTAGATCCTCTTTAGTATTGATAAACCACTTCAAAATAGTCTTAGTATTATCAAAGTTATTCAAAATTTTCTTTGTCAGTCTGTCATTGCTCATCCTCTTTATGTGCCGTAAAATCGTGTTCTTCTTCTGAAAGTCTCTGACATCCTCTTTACATTTTCATACAATTTGGTGTTTGAAACGTTTTTATAGGTATTGTGTTCTTCATCATATCGTGGCCCATAGATCTTTCTCAGAATCCTTCTTTCTCTCTTCTCGACATCTTCTATAAGTCCTTTATTTTCTGAGGTCAATGTCTCTGATGCATATAAAGGCACAGGCTTTACTACTGTTTCGTAATGTCTTAACTTTGCAGTTCTTGAGAAACATTTTTTGTTGTAAATATTTTTAGTAGCTAAATTTTTATGTATATATATATATATATATATTTTTTAAACATGTTGTACTGTGTGCTGAATTTACTTTAGATAATATTAAACCACCAGTAAACACACAAAATTAGCAAGAATGATCTTACCGTTAAAAAGGCCTTTTCAGATCCCTGGATCCATCATCAGTTAACTCACAAACACTATAAAATTTTTTTCACTGGCAATGCATTGCCTTGTCAATTCAAGTCATGACTGAATAAAATTATTTGTTACTATTTAAAATTATTTATCAAACAGGTGTACCAATAGAAATAGATCATCTTGCTCAAAATTTACCTGGTGGTTTATTAGTTTAAAATTTTTGTGTTTATAAATGTAATATTTCTCCAAATGTTCAAGTTTATTTTTATCATTACAAATTTCCAAGATTTCAAGATTATTTTCTACATCTGTAATTTTATAATCCAACAAACATAAAATTACAGATGTAGAAAATAATCTTGAAATCTTGGAAATTTGTAATGATAAAAATAAACTTGAACATTTGGAGAAATATTACATTTATAAACACAAAAATTTTAAACTAATAAACCACCAGGTAAATTTTGAGCAAGATGATCTATTTCTATTGGTACACCTGTTTGATAAATAATTTTAAATAGTAACAAATAATTTTATTCAGTCATGACTTGAATTGACAAGGCAATGCATTGCCAGTGAAAAAAATTTTATAGTGTTTGTGAGTTAACTGATGATGGATCCAGGGATCTGAAAAGGCCTTTTTAACGGTAAGATCATTCTTGCTAATTTTGTGTGTTTACTGGTGGTTTAATATTATCTAAAATATATATATATATATATATATATATATATAAAAAATTTTCTATATTTACCTTATACTGCTTCTTATACTTAGTTTCTTACAAATATTTTTGCTGTGCGCACAGCTTCTTCAGGTAATAAAATATAGCTTCTAGAAACTGTTTATGAAGATTGCATCTTCCTATTCATCGCGAAAGTACTTGTAAGAAACAAAGTATAAGAAGCAATATAAGGTAAATATAAAAGCTTTTTATACAATATATATTACATATACATTCTTTTTTTTTTTTTTTTGTTCACGAATTGACCTGCTATGGATCACGTTACCAAGTTGTTCCTCTGGCCTACTGTATTTGCCAGCTTCCCTTGCGTTCGGCCCATAACGCCTTTATTCTCACGCTTTGTTGGTGTCTCCTTTCCTCTGACCATTCATTGTTATTATATATACATAAAAAACAAAACATTAATAACAAAGCAATGGCGTAGTTGGTAACGTGCTCATCTCTCATCATGCGATCCTGGGTTCGAATCCCACTCAGGTCTGGCATAATTTCATACATTACAAAAAATCATTTCATCCTCATTACGCACAGTTACATCCAACGTTGTTGCTAATGACCTTGCAGTTGATGCGACGTTAAATAAAAAAAATAATATAAAAAAAAATTAATATGAATTCTGCTGCTATAACGCTGTTTAGTACTTAAATAATTATAATTGTTTATAATTATATACTTAATATTTCTGGTTCTAAAGTCAATATTAAAAAGAATGACCGCTGCAGAGATTATCAAAAATTAAAAATTTGTAATGCCGCAATTTTGAAATATTTACGGAATAGTTTTTTTTAATTTATTGTTTTTGTAGAGTATGAAACATTAACCAAATATGCTAAATTGTATTTTAAAATTTCATTGGCTCATGATATACCCTAAGTGATTTTATTGAAAAAAAAATACAAGATGGTTGCCAGAAAGAAAACTAAGCAATTTTGGGTATAATTTTACTAAATTTTTTTTTGAATCGACAAGACAAATCATGTCTCGAAGTTTGGTACATGATCTTCTTCAAAACCTGTATGTTATTGTCATGTTATGAATGGTGTACTTTTAATTGTGTTAAAAAATAATTTTAGTGTTTTTTTTATGATGTTATGAGTGTGCTGGTTTTTAAAACTGTAGCTCAAGAAAGTATCAAAATAGTATGTATGAATTTAAGGTAATCACTCCCTTTTTACTCTTTAAGTGTAAGTTATCAAAATATTAATGTTGGAAAATAATTATAAATTAATGAACAAGTCAAATGATGAGAATTCATGTACTTGTACATAAAAATTTAATTCGGTTTTCACACATATAAATTATTAAAAATTGATCATAAATAAATGAAAATTGTCATACTAGAATTATTACAATGTATTTTAATATTTAATAATACATTACAAGTACTCAAATATAGATAAAATAATTTATCTAACATTTATTCTTTAAACTGGAAGTCATGTTGTCAATCAAAAAATAATTTAAATATTATTTATGAAGTTTTTCTTAAATTATTATTTTACATCTGTCTTGTAGAATACCTTATGTACAGGGGCTGCACTATAATATGAAGAGGCGGCACAGTAGGGGGGTGACATACTCATAAGCAAGAAAATCAAGATACAAATTGAACCATATTAAAAATCTTTACATAGTGCTTTTCTCTATTATTTTGACATTGATGTATTTAATTTATGATTTATTGCAAGTCTCTGCCTAAGCACTTTTGGTACCATTTGATTTCAATTTCTGGTGCAGGTGCATTGTTGATAAGTGTTTACCGAAAGACTTTGATCTGGCAGTCTGTACTTTTGTTTGTAATACACAATAAAGCTGGGAAGGTAATAATCACAAAAGATATTTTGAAGTGTTGTTAGTTCTGCTTTGAGCTTACAAAATCATTCATAATATTTGATTTCAAAGTTAATTTGAGAGGGGGAATTTCAAAGAGTAGCATCATACTGAGAAAATCTATAACAACATTATTTGTATATTAATAATACAATGAAACTTAATACAAAGGAAGAAGTTTCAAAAAAAACTTTAAACGCTTTAAGTCCTTTAGTAATTTCTGGTAAATTGTTAGGTTTATTTCTGTTTCGTTTAACAACAACTGGTAAAGCGAAATTATCATTGTTACCATCAATATATACATTTTTAATATTTACATTTGCTATGTATAATTTATTATATGTATCAATATGGTCAAATATAATCAGTTCAAATAATTTCCAAGATTCAATTACTATTAGAGTTCTTATAATTTATGAAATATCTGAAGCATTATTGTTAGTTACTGGACTTATATGTTCATTAAGCACTATAAAAGAAAATGATAAACGAATGAGTACTGTAGTAAAAATAAATCTATTGTTTAATGATATTGGCGTAAAAGTAAATGATGAAGAAATAAAAAATAAAATAATAATTAGATATATTTTTATATATTCAATATGGGCAACTGTATTCGTAGTCGATTATTTAGTAGTTTTTGTATTTGGAGAAGATGAATTATATGATACAATTTATAGATGGATACTTGATGATATCGTCGTAACATATAACAGTTTATTATTATTCCAAATAATATGTGTGAATATAGTTATAACCGATTCATTTATCACTATTAATAAAGAATTAAAAAATATTAACGATGTAAAATTAATTCAAAAGAAAATAAATAATAAACTAGAATATCAGTATTTACGAGTAACTGCGAAAAAACGAATTATTATACTTACTTTAGCGCATGAATTATATGTCTGGATTGCAGAAAGTTGGATAAAACAATTTTCTTTGCCATTATTGTTGGCAGTATTGACTTCCATATTAGGAGCAACTGGTTGTTTGTATGCTGCACTTATGCTAGTAGTTGATGTATTGAATGGAAAAATAATTAATGGTTATATATTAACATATTTTTGTTATACATGTTTATTAATGTTGGCAAAAATAACAGTATTAATTTCAAATGTTGTTTATCTAATGGATCAGGTAAGAAAATTTTATGTATTCAAATATGTAGCCTAAATATACGAGGTGTGGCTATTAAATAACGAGACTGATGTTGTAAAAAATTTTATTTTTATTTTATATAAAATCACTTATTGTCACCTTCAATATACACTCCACTCTATCCCTACAATGCTCCATGCGAATTTTCCATTGTTGGAAACAGTGCTGGAAGTCATCTTCTGTCAGCTCCTTCAGGACACGTGCTGCTTTCTCTTTTACAGCTTCGACAGACTCAAATCTTGTCCCTTTTAATGCAGATTTCACCTTTGGGAACAGGTAGAAGTCACATGGTGCAAGATCTGGTGAATAAGGTGGATGTTCTAACACTGAGATGCTGTACTTGGCTAGGAACCTCTTGACAGATAACACGGAATGAGCTGGCGCATTGTCTTGGTGGAGAACCCATGATTTGTCCTTCCACATTTCGGGGCGTTTTTACTCTTTGAGGTAGTTTAGAAAGTAACTCAAGGTAGTAATATTGATTATTTGTTTGACCTTCAGGAACCCAGTGAAGGTACACAATCCCATGGAAATAAAAAAAAACAATCATCATTGCTTTAAATTTTGACTTGGTCATTCGAGCTTTTTTGGCTCTTAGTGAAGTTCGGCTCTTCCAGTGCATGGATTGGCGCTTCATTTCTGGATCATAAGTAAAAAACCATGTTTCATCACATGTTATTATCTTCTACATGTTCCCTAAGGTGAAATCTGCATTAAAAAAGACAAGATTTGAGCCTGTGGAAGCTGTTAAAGAGAAAGTGGCACGTGTTCTGAAGGAACTGACAGAAGATGACGTCTTCCAGCACTGTTTCCAAAAATGGAAAATTCACATGGAGCGTTGTTGGGATAGAGAAGGAGTGTATGTTGAATGTGACAATAAGTGATTATGTATAAAATAAAAATAAAATTTTTTACAAAGTCAGTATCGTTATTTAATAGCCACACCTCGTAAATCTTGAAATTTTGCTAGTTTTAATGTTAAATATTTTTGTTAGGACTGCTATTACGTCGGGTTGGTCTACTGGTAAAGTCACTGACTTGAGTCAGCTATTAATGTAGCTGATTTTCAGATGTTGTTCAAAAACCTAGTAAAGGTAGTTACTTTTATATGAATTGAAATACTAGACTATTTTTATTGGTATACGTTAGTTGGGGTTCAGGTAACCATACTCTCAGGAATGGTTGGCTTGAGTCTATGTAAGATTGCACCTCGTTTACTTGTCATATACATCATCTTAATCTTAGGTCTTGGGTTTGCTTATTGTTTCTAAATGGAGCAGATTACAACATAGACACATTAGGGACAAAAAAGGAAAATCAGCGGTTAGATTTTTAAACCGACTTGATGTTTCATTAAAAATTTTTAAAAGATTTTAAGCAAAGACAAAGGGGCTGTATGATAGCTTGTAGAGAGGGATGTAGACATGGAATTAGTGAATAGTAAAGGGTGCGTGTGAGGAAAGTAGGAACTGTGTGAAGACAAGAGTGGGTCGATCAGATTTATTTGCAATAGAGAGTGGTCTAAGGCAGAAAAGTGTATTATGTACCCTTCCTAATTGTTATTACCATAGATAAAATTTATAGGAAAATTAAGAAGAAGGAGAAGATTTAAGAAAAGACTGGGAGCTTATTGTTTGCAGATGGGTATAAACCCGGTTGTGTGAGGCGAGACAGAGGATGAATGGACGGAAAGGTAGAGATGGACAGGAAAACAGAGGAAGAGGTGGAATGGACACTTGTGTGATGGAACGAAAGGTTTGTTAAGTGTGTTTTGAAATTAAGTGATGTAAAAGAAAGTGTGCTGGTACAGAAGAGTTGTGAGAAGTGAAAGTACGCAAAAAGCAAGCAATCACTTCCAAAGTACAAGACACTTAGACTGGGATCAAGAAGTTTTTATTTAGTTTAAGAATATTATATATAATGCATATTTTGTGTCAATGCTGACTTTAAAAAAAATTTTGTACCTAATGTGTGTATGTTGCAATCTGTTCAATTTTAAGAACAATAAGCAACCTATGATCCAATGAGATGAGGATAATGTGTATGAAGTGTAAATGAAGTGAAATCTTGTAGTAACCCAGGACGACCATTCCTGAGATAGTATGGTTAATCGAACCCCAACCATCAAAGTACACTATTAACACATTCACTGCGGGTGTGTACCTGTTAAACTACCTCATATACAGATTTTTTTTTTATTTCATAACATTATGTTGGACATAACATTATGTCTGGTAATATTGGAAAAGACATATAAAAATGAAGAGGATGTTATTTAAAAAAAATTAAATACATTTGATGATAAATTACACCACACTATGGAACTTGAAAATAATAATAAATTAAATTTCATGGACATACAATTAATCAAGGGTAATAGTAAAATAACAACAGGTGTATTTCGTAAAAGTATATTACCAGTAACAAATATAAATAAGTCATCTAACCACCCATACTCACATAAAATGGCAGCTTACCATAGTATGATTCACAGAGCATATAATTATATAAAAGATAAAAAACTACTAGAAAATGAATTAAGAACAATAAAATTCATAGCACAAAAGAATGGGTATCATGAAAAAGAAATAAATAAAGTAATAAATAAAATTAAAAACAAACTACAATTTAAAAATAACTTGAGAACCACCCTTATATTAGATAATAAAATAAAACATAAACCATTTATTGCATTAAAATACAATAAAACTATTAACAATAAATTATACAGAACATTAAATAAATTTTATAAAATCGCATACACATGTAATAATAAAAAACTACTGTCCACAAATATAATTAAAAATAATACAAATGAAACACTAAGCAATAAAAAGGGTGTGTATAAAATAGATTGTGGTAATGAGGATTGTAAAAAATTTTACATTGGTATGACTAGTCGTAATTTTCAAGTGAGGTATAATGAACATAAAAAAGCACTGAAATGTGACTACATTATATCTAACTATACCAATCATATAAAAGAAGAAAAACATAAATTTGGTAAAATAGATGAACATTTCAATATAATAGAACAATGTAATATAGAAAATAAGAATAAAATTGAAAAATATGAGATGTTCCACATTTATAAATATTTAAAAGAGCAAAAGCAGGACATTTTGAATGAACAGGTGAAATTTAGGAATGATGAAGTGATATTGAATGCTGCTGCTATTTACAGTAAATATGAGAAGGGATAAATTAAAATAAATTGATTTTAGATCAGTTTTATACAAGTGACTGAAGATGTATCATCTTCTATAGATTTTTAATAAATAATGTTTTTAGTTTCAATTATATGTTATTTACTCTGATGATGGTGGATCCACCGAAACACGTGTAAGTGAAAATTGAAATAAAGGTAACGCAGTTTAAAAAGAAGGTTAGTGAAATTATTGTATTAATTCATTATATGAAATAGAAACATTATGTTCATTTATATAATTCTGTTATTTTTAAAAGATGACAGAAAAAAGACTGGAGAGTTATACTAGGAAACGGCAAATCCTTAAATCTATAGAAAATATTGTTAAAATACTTTCTTAACAAACATAAGATACAAAATGCACCTTTCATCCCTTGAGGATATATTATAGCAGATGACAAAAAGTGAGAATAAGAACACATTATATAATGTGTTGTCCGCATGCCGTGTAGAATTTCCACTACAGTATATACTGTGCTTCACACTGAAAGTGTTAATCACTGTTTAGTATTTAATTCCATATTAAAGTAAATACCTTTACTAGAATTTGAACCAGGAACTTTTCTCTCAAAAAATCAGCAGTTAAACAGCTGATTCGTAGTGACAACTTTACCTCTAGGTCAACCAGTGGGTCAATACTGACTTATGCAGCAGACATATGGTGATAGGAATTTCACTTTTCACTTGTTTGTTTTTGTATTATTTTATTTTGTATTTATTTTTTATTAATTTGTATGTTATTTTACTGGAACTTAGTTGTAGTAGTAAAAATTCAGGAACGAGTGCTGGTGTAATTTGAAACAGGCAGGTAATATGTGATCAGACTAGGCAGTATATAGTCAACATGTATTATTTCATGAAAAAAGCAAAATCATGTGGCTACAGCTGTTGGGATTTTGCGTAGTACGGCTTAAAAAGTTTTGAAATAAAAAACAAAAAACACTGATATGCTAATCAGAACTGAGAATGAAAAGGAAAGTGAATAGCCAAGTGGATGAAATGGATTGATAAGTGTGTTGTGAGAGAAAAATAGGGTATAATAATTATGATTTTCACAAACCAAACGCTAAATGGCCAACATTAAATTCATTACTCCCTGTTCTGCAGGAGCAAATTAAATTCAAAGAAGGTAAACTGTCGTTGTGGAAAATTATTAAAGCTATGGGATTCAGTTGGAAATAAGCAAAAGACAATTAAATATTGCTAATCAAGAAAGTTTCTTATCACATGGTCAGCCAATTAAATGACTGAATCATTTAAGAACAGAAGAGGTGTAAAAGACACTAATCAGAGTTATCTCTTCTGAAAGTAATGAATTTCATTATACAGCCAGATCCTGTGGGGAATGAAGTGAAATTATCATTTGCAGAGTGGAAAATATGTGCTTTTTAGAGGGCTCAGCATTCTGATAAGCATACTTTTCCACTTAGTGAGGAAGGACATGGTAAACCACCTCACTCCTTGTTTTACTTAGTAAAACCTCTACAGGTTCAAACCAGCCTTTCAGCTGATGACCTAAACAAATCAAGAAAGTGACACAAGGACACAACATTAAATAAGATTAGTATTGAATTACTGAAAGGGAAGGACAACAAATAATTTACAGAGACAAAATGTGTGTCCATGATTCATACATGTAATCCTGCGCATGATCAGATGACACGAATCAGGTATTTCAAAACCAATTTCTAAAGATGAGCGAGCTATTATTTTCTGTCCAGGGGTGATGATTATGTTGATGGTGCAGTTCTAGTTTGCAAGTCTAGTAAGAAAACAGGATATTTTCACAATGATATGAACTACCAAACTTATAAAAAAAGTCTAGTGCACTAGGATAAGTGAGTAGTACTCTTTTAGAAAGAGAGTGAATGCCAATTATGTGAGAGGGACACAATACTTGTTTTGTTAGCGCTATCCCTACTCTAACTATTTGCCCTCCCCTACAAGCTTCTTTGTAAAACAAATGACCTGTATTCATTTGCATACAGAGACTTTTTGTGGTTCCTGTGTTTTATGGTGAGCTTGGTTTTTTTTTGAGAGTACTTTCTTCTGATACTGGTTGTGTTTTTTTAACCCAACATTTCCCTTGTAGTATTATATAAACAGTTTCGAGGGAGGTGGAGGGTTGTTTGCTAATGTCGGATAAAGTGGCCAGGCGGCGGGTTTTTGGTTGGTAGGTGGTTTCAGCCTCCTTGGGGCTGGATGAGGACGCCTCAATTGAGTCCAACACTACTACACTACTTCCTCCATCGTGAGGGAGTGAACATGAGTTTTTTTTTGCCGCCTTGGATAAAAAAAATAGGTTGTATTTTCTGTGTAGTGCAGCAGACATCTTTTCTCACCTTCTGTTGTTTGCCTCTTTACACTGGTTTTCAGTTATTTTACATCATTGAAGAACCCAAGGCAATCGGCTTTTCTATAGAATTAAAAGTAAAACAAACGTGGAGCAGTGATGGTAGGGGGAGCGCTTGGGGTTCTCAGCCTCCAGTGTTGCCGCTATGTGCAGTGTGTTACCAGCACTGGCGCTGTACGCATCATTTGCATGCCTCCACTGCCCCTCTCTTCGCTTTGCTTTCTCTTGTTATGAGATGCATTTTACAGTGAAAATAAAAAATAAAAAAAGGGTAGAAGCACAAGTGATATCAAAAGTAGAATTGCTCAAACTAAAAAAGCCTTTGAAATAAAAAACAGCTTACTGACTACAAACATTGATTTACACATAAGGAAAAATTTCTTAAAACATTATGTTTGGAGTGTAGGGGAGCAAAACGGGGTGATAGGGGCTGTAGAAAAGAATAAGATAGAAGCTTTTGAAATGTGATGTTATAGGAAAATGTTAAAGATTAGGTGGGTGGACAAAATAAGTAATTTAGAGGTTCTTAGGCGAGTGGATGAAAAAGTAAGTATATGGAAGCATCTTACCAGAAGAACGGATAGGCTAGTGGGGCATATCTTAAGACATCCAGGTATTGGACTATCAATAATGGAGGGTAATATTAAGGGAGTAAATTGTAGGGGAAGGCAAAGATTAGAATATGTAAAGCAAATTACAAAAGATGTAGGGTGTTACAGGTATGTAGATATGAAATGACTTGCGCAAGATAGAACAGCTTGGAGAACTGCATCAAACCAGTCGAGAGACTGATGACCAAAAAAGAAGTGAAAATGGTTCCAAAAATACATTACAAACTTGTTTGCCATTTAAAATAGTACAGTAAGTTACATTCTTTATTGCAAGATCAGAGTGCTACTGAAATATGACAACGCTGTCATGAGAGGTTGCCATGAAACTGCTCAGCGCTGGTTCGCTGAGAGCGAGTCGAGCCCCCGACCGACGGCTTCGGCTCCCTTCGCCCTCACTAGCTCCAGGTTTGTTTTACTTTTAATTCAGCTATAGTTTTAATGTACATTATTATTTATAATTTGTTAAAATGTATTTCAGGGTAATAAAACAGCCATGATTATTCATGAATTGTTAGCTCGTGGTGAAAGTATTCAAATTACAAGTGAGGTAAATTAATTATTCATGTTTTTATTCTTGAAGAATTTCTTGTGTGTATTTATATAAATTTATTTTTTATTCAATAAATAATTTTAACACTTTTTGGATCTCAAAGGAAACTTAAGTTTTCTTTATTTAAAATTTTAACAATTTAAACTTTTGAAGTTTTTTCTCATGTAGGCTAAGCCTATTTTTGTCTCGATAATGTGCCATCATACAAATTAGTGACATCACAAATTTTTCTGAATCAAGAAGTTTTTTAGTTTTTTAAACAAATTTAAATTACCACAACTTTTTAAAGCTTGTTGTAATTTATTGTTGTATTTTCTACCTGCATAAGTCATAATGACTTATGCATTAGAAACTTGGAAAGGCGGAAGGAAGGCAAAGAGTAAAATGTAGAAGTGCAGGGTGTGCTAGGAAAGACAAGAGGAGTTATAATAAAAATGATTTAATTAGGGAACAATTAAATGTGGATGAAGAGCCAGGTAATGAGATTTGGAGAGGCAAATATATTATGGTTTGCTTCTATCAGTTGGGTGGAGGAGGATAGACTGTCTAAGAGGATTCTCTACTTGGAGATGGAAGGAACAAGGGCAGACCAAGAATGAAGTAGATGGGTTCAGTCATGGATGAATTGAGAAAAAGATGCAGTGCCAAGAAACCAATGGGAGGTTGTTTTGGGTTTTATGTCTGGCTGTTTTGCAATTGTTGCTAATGCAGCCGATGAGAAGGATGATAAATGAAGATGAGAGATGAAAAAAATGCCAGACCTGACCGGTAATAGAAACTGGGACCCCGGCGTAGAAGCGAGTTGCTCTAACCACTACATCAATGGGCTGGCCAAGCAATGGAAAAGAGATGGTTCATCAATAGATCAAGGTGGAGAGGAGTTGTGTTGGGTCCAATCCAAGGAAACTTGGAAGAGGTTTAAAGAGGATAATGGAGACTACAGCTGTTATAAAAATGTTAATAGTTTTTTGAAATAGAATAAAATACAATTTCAATGTGTGGAGGATCATCATTGGTCACATGTCAAGTGTAGAGAAGTTCAAGAAAGCTTAAGAAGTAAATATTGTAATTTACGTTGAAAAGAATGGTTAAACAATATTTAAAGAATTAAATTTAATTTTATCTTCGAGAAAATTTACGTTTAATCTGCTTCCATTGTGTAGTGGTAGCACGCTAGCCTACAATGTGGACGTTCCGGGTTCGATTCCCAGCTGGTGTCTGAAAATTTTCACAAGTTAAAACCCATCATTATTTAACCCACTGTAGTTTCTAATAACACTGGTCTGCATCAGAAATTCCCCTTGAACTTTCATAGGTGATCTTTATGTATTTTGACCCCCTGAATCCGAATCTGACCTCCGTTTTGCTCCATCACTCACCATTTTTAGGGGGTGGGCCACTCCCCCTTATTTGGGAAATTTCAACTTTTTATCAGTCTGGTGTAACTATGATATGAAATTGTGCAGTCGTATCACGGTTTTATGGTTCTTCAAGGCTTACCTAACACTGAAAGAGTACAATAAGAGAGTATGGACGTATTGATATATTTTGTGTATTTTTACTTATACAATTTTTCTGGTTCAAGATACTTGTCATCGAATACATATACTTAAAGAGAGTGGTTTTACTTGGAGGAAGCTTTTCTCTTGTACTGATATCTGGGAGTTTCACGCAAGAGTGACCAGCAGTAGTCTGCTAACATACTTGAGTTCCACTTCCCAGAGAACAGTTTTACGAAGAGTGCAATGTCTTCATGAAACCTTTTTCTGCGTGCATCGTAAACTACTCCCAAGTTATCTGGGAAAAAGTCCAAATGCGCGTGTAAAAGGTGCAATCTTAATAACATGTTGCATCGACTCGTATGCAGATAGCAATTCTTCGACGAGTTCAACATAATTTTCACTTTTGTTAGATCCTGAAAAATATTCACACATGTCTTTAAATGCAGCCCAAGCTCTTTTTTCTTTTCAATTTAAGTGATTGATGAACACTGAATCTTTAAAAGGCTCTCTAATTGGTGGACCAACAAAAATTCCTTCTTTAATTTTTGCTTCACTCAAACATGGAAATTTGCTCTTCAAATACTGGAATCCGTCTCCTGTTTTATCGATAGCTTTCACGAACTGTTTAATCAAACTGAGTTTGATACGCAAAGGATGCAGAAATATGTTTTTACTTGAGACTAAAGGCTTATTGGCAACAGTTTTTTGACCAGAAACTGAACTTTCGCACGAGGGCTAATTTCGAACCATATAATTTTTATCACGGGCTCGACCAGCCCACTCACACAGAAAGCAACAATGTTTGGTGTATCCCGATTAAAGTCCTGTAAGTAAAGCCACAACCTTAAAATCAGCACAGAAGTTCCGGGATGATCTTTATAACTAATTTTTTCAAGGATACGGCTGATATTTTTGTATGTCTCATTCACGTTGACCCCGTAAGCAACCGGAACTGAGGGCAAATCATTACCATTTGCCAACAAAACAGATTTTAAACTGGTTTTAGATGAGTTGATGAATAGGCGCAAATTTTCTGGATCATCTGGCATGTTAAGTTCAATCACTAATCCATTTACATTATTGCAGTACACTAAGTCACCGTCCTCCAAAAAAAATTGTTTAAACGAAGCTAGCCGGGATCTAGAAACATAAATTTTCACTTCTTTTTCCAAGAGGTTCCATTGCTGAAGCTGAGACCCGAGCAGTTGTGCTTTAGTTTTTGGGAGATTTAAATCCCGTATGAGATCATTAAGCTCCTCTTGTGTGACAAGATGAGGCTCTAAGCGTAAAAAATGTTCTGAAAACGTTTAATCGTCGCTAAGCTTATCACTTCGCCCGGCTTCCCACCTTGGCAGAAACCCACCCTGCTATACCTCTGAACTAACGGTGATGTCACCCCTCCCTCTTTGGTCTTCATGCACAAAAATGTACGTGCACTGAAATAACATTTTCTAAGGAGGGGAGGATGACCAACCTCCTTACAACCTCCTCCCGCCCCTCGCTTTATTAGGAATAACCGCTTTTAGGTATTTTTTCGAGAATTTCAAGGGGGCGCCCCCCTCAAAAACGGTGGGTGATAGAGAGTAACGGAGGTCAGATTTGGATTCAGGGGGTCAAGATACATAACAATCACCCATCAAAGTCCAAGGGGAAAAAATTTCTTTTTTTTTGCAGACCAGTGTAACCAAGCAGTTGATGTGACTTTTAAAAAAAATTACAGTTAGGATTGCATGGTTAGATTATTTTGAAACTTTAAATTTATTTTAAGTTCATGTTATACAAAGAACATTTTTGTAAAATTTTAGTGGTGCTTGAACCAGGACAACAGAAGGTTGTCTTGTACAAACTCATATAGAATTTAAAATTATAAATTAAAAAAAAAATATGTACGTAATATATTCAATTGATAAGTGATATTGTGGTTAGTGCAACTGGCTTCTACTCTGGGGTCCCGGGTTCGATTCCTGGTCAGTTCTGGCATTTTTTCATCACTCATCTTCATGTATCATCCTTCTCACTATCTACATTAGCAGCAATTGCAAAACAGTCAAATGTAAAACCAAGAAAACAAAAAAAAACCTGATTCAGTATGACTATTCTTCTTCTTCTTCTTCTGCCTTTCAAGGATTAGGCATCTCTGCCTGATCTGAACCTCTCAATACTGCCCATCTCTTTCTTAGGCATCCTCGTTCTCTCCTGCCCTTCGGCTTATAGCCCAGTGTCTGCTTAGGTATTCTATCCTCCCTCATTCTGTTCACTTGTTCTAACCACTGCATTCTGTTCTGAGATACCTCGTCGTTTGTAGAGAAGATGTTGAGTTCTTTCCTTGTCTCGGTATTCCATAACGATCTTTTGTACTACACCCATACGTATATCGAAGAAATTTCATTTCAGATGCTTGCAATTTACTCTCCTCTTGCTTTGATAGCACCCAAGTTTCACTGCCATAGAGTAGGATCGGCACTGCTATTGTTTTATAAAATTTCACCCTCATGTTTTTGCTGGTGCTATTTTTTAAGGTGCGGTGGATAGTTCTGCATATTTGCTGAAATCGATACATCTTATTGTAGTCATACAATAAGTATGACTAGTTAAAGACGGACGAGTGTATACATTAGAAGTTTCATAAAGTTTTATGAAATAAAAATTAGAATTACTTGATGATAATAAAAGTTTGTATTGATTAAAAAAAGATATATGGAAAAATTTTGTTAGAATAAAATTTTTAGATAGCTGATAATAAGATATTTTGGTTTCAATTCTTATTCAGCTGGGGCAGAACTCTCACTTGGAGTCTTTGATTTCTCTTCGCCACTAGGGTTAGGCGGGTATTATTGGCTCACTAAAATACTATACTAGTAGTAGTTATAGTTATATATGTATATTTATAATAATTTTTGTTTCCTGATATTGCGCTAGTATTATATATTCTGTGTTGCATTTGTGGATGAAGAAATAGTTAAATTTAAGGGAGGTAGTTAAGGCTAAATTTTGTTTTCATTTTTTTCTCTATAATAATGTAAGTAAATTGGTAGAGGTTTTTTGTCATAGGCTATTTTATTAATGATATTTTATAACTTTGCTGATGTTTGTTTTATCATTTTTATTAACATTTTAGTTTCGTTATCTAAAGTTTTAATTTTTATTTAAATTATTTGTATTCTGTCTGGTTTTTTATTATTTAAATTTTATACTAACATGTTTTTTAATGTTATTTTGATCATTTTCTCTTATTATTATTATGTAATACCTTAATTATTATTATGTAACAAGTGATATAGTATTGGTATTAACTGTTTTTTCTTTTTGTTATTTTTTATCAGTGCTATTATTGTTTTATTGTAGTTTCTTTTGTGCTATGTATTTTTTGTAATTAGAGCAATCCTCCTCCAAGCATGGGCTTTGCTCTTTTGGAGAAGTAATAAAGGAAATAAATAAATAAATTTATACAGGGCAATAATTAAACAACTACTGAGAATAAATGAATAAAAGCTTAATTTAGTAGTCTGGATACAAGTTAAATATTTATATATTCATTAAAAATATGTTATACAGTGAAGTCTATAAATGAGCACTCATAAAATACTAATTTTAAAATTAGTATTTTAAAAAATTTAATAGCTAATTTTTTTAAAAATTGATTTTTTAAAAATTGATAGCCAATGGTTTGGATTTGAAGAACATTACCAAGAGGTAATCTATTTCTTGTTTAAAGTGCCATTTTATCAGTTTGACTAAAAAATTGATGAAATGTATTTGCTTTTTATGTAATAATAAAGGTAAGTAATTTGCTTCAGGTTTAAACTATATGAAATCAGTTCAATATATGTAATCATGTGTATATGTAATATATGTAATCATGGTTTACACAGCAATAACATAATTCTTCTTGGTATTTGTGGTTAGAACTAATAGAACTGGAATAGTATGTGAAACTGAACTATCTGATGGATAAAAGGAAACTAATCTAACTACAATCTAACTTTGGAACAAAAGTTACATTGTAAGTTCTCTGACAATACCAAAGGCTTAAATGTAATATAACTATTATGTTATATTCTAAATTAAATATTGATTAATTTAGCTGATTAAATTTTCTTTTATTTATCAAAATATATAATGAAACAAACAAAACAAAAATTACAAAGGCCGCCTCCGTAGTGTAGCGTTAGTGCTCTAGCCTACAACGTGGAGATCCGGGTTTGATTCCTGGTTCGGGTCTGGAAATTTTAACACGGAGAGGTGGAAAGGAGATGTTTTGGGCCCAATCCAAAAAAAAACTTGGAAGAGAGATGAAGAGGATGATTAAGTTCTGCCTTGAGGTAATGTATTAGTTAACTGAACTATGTAATTACTTGAAAAATTTTAAGGTATGTGAAGATATTTATAAATTTGATTGGCTTTTGAGATTTTTTGAGGTATTAATTTAACAAGAAAATTGTCTAGCAAATAATCTTTAACCTTATTTTTATCTGTATCAATTATTAAGTTAATGTAACTTGGTAGAATTTAGTGTATATAAAACAAGCTTGTGATTGAATTATTTTTGTTTTGTTTGCAGCTAGAATGTTATTCTCTGCAATTGTTGCATCACAAATTAGATTTATCTGTGTTTGGTTTATTTCCATTTAATTATTCACTCCTTGGATCAGTAAGTTAATAAGAAAGTTGTGATTTTATTTTACAATGCACTATTATTTTTACTCAATGAAAAAATAAATGTACGTGTTGATTTCTTGTCGACTGTACAAATGTGTAGATCTTTGTGTAAAATGTTGTTCATTATGTACCAAGGTAATTCTGTGCTTGACCTGTGTAATTTTTATGGAACCTTTGCAGAATTTCAATGTTGGAATGACTTGCTGAGTCCCGTTCTTAGATTCCATACATCCAACTGGTTTGAACTTTAAAAGTTCAAACCAACTTTTAAAATAACTCATTTGTAAATTAAAAGTTTGTTGACAAGATTGAGTGTCAAATGTTTACCAAGTATCCAATAGAACTGTTTCAATTTTGTTTTCAGCTGTTTCCTTTTGTTCCGTACGTGTGTTTTCCAATTCAGTTTTTTGTCAAGATGTAATCCTATACCAAGGTGTTTAGCAAAGTCTGCTTTAGGTATCTGTATGTTGTTTAGATAAACTGGTGGGCATATGTCTTTTCTTAATGTAAATGTTATGTGTATAACATGATTGTGTTGGTTTACAAATTTAATATATTCACGGAAAAAATATAACTTATATATGAACTTACCACTTAAATTTTAATAAAAATGTTACTTTGGAATTCTATGTTTGTTATTCAGTGTCATAAAAGTCTAAATTTTGCACAGATTACAGAGCATTCTTTGTAACTTAATTTAATAATGATAAGGATAAAATGCAAGTTTGTTAAAAAAACGTTTTATTATACTTCCTGATCAAAGTTTTTTTAAAATTAAATACAATTAATTAATTAGTTAATTGTAGTCTTACTTTAGGTGGTAATTTGTTGACAAATCAAATGGAATTGTAGTGGATTTCTTTCGAGAACTTTGAAGTTCTATGTTTTTCAATTCTGTAGTCATTGTTGTGGTGAGTTTCATAATATGATTGTACTTTTTTGTAAATAACATTGAGTTCCTTCTCATGAATTTTAAAATTTCATATAAATAAAGAAACAGTAAGGGGAGAATATTGTATTTAACAATCAATCTTTTGCAAGAATAATGCTTTGGAATGTTTGTGATAATTATTCTGTTTGTGTATTTTTTTATGCAAAAAATCTTAAGGTGTTCAGTTGAGTTGCCCTATTACTTAACCCTAAATTTATTGTATTTGTTTTAATTTTTCAGATGATTGGAGCTATTACAACATTTCTTGTAATATTAGTTCAATTTGAAGTTGGGTCACATTAATTCAATTTAATATCTGGTCAGATTAAATGTTCTCTTTTTCATTACTACTAAAATCTGAAAAACTACATCGTAATTTTGTAATGTATGTACTATTTAAATTAATTTGTTTTATTATATGCATCACCTGTACACTTTATATTCTATTTGTGAATTTTATTTTTATAGGTCATTTTATTTGAATATAATTTTAATATGTCATTCTGTATAAAACATTTCTTACATTTTTGTAATCTGGTAATGTATCAATTCAACTAAAAGATTGCTTTATAATTTAATTTACAGAATATACAGGATTTTATTCTAATCTAAGTTAATGTAATCGTTTCAAAAGCCATTTTCAATAAACTGAAAAATATAATTTCTTCTAAATCATTCTAGTTAGTTTTTTATTCGACTGAGAAGAACAGTGGAAACAGAAGAAATAAGATATAAAATTAAGTTAACTGTTAAATATATATAAAATTGAAAAATACACATAAATTTTAAAATAAATACAACAAATAATAATGCAACTAATAAGTACATCAGGAGTGTCTTGTGATGATTTTAGTTTAAATATTTTGTATATTTGGTTATCAGTAATGGGTGTAACGTTACATAAATCTGAAGCCAATACATTTAAAATTGATGCGAAACGAGTAGTTATGTATTTATTATTAAATACTTTATTTATTTCAACAGTTATATATTTTTTATTGAAATTAGAATTTTTTTTTCAAACTAAACATATTGATGAAATTTTTATGGCTGATTGTATTAGCATGGTTTTTGAACTACTTTATTTTATAGCATCCCAAATAAAAGTTTATACATGTGGCAAAGAATTTTTGATTAATTTTTATAAACTATATGAATTTGATAAAATATTTATAAAATTAGGTATAATACCGAATCATAAACAATTTAATAAACTTTTAAAATATGAGTTATATTTTTTGCCGATACTTCATATATGTTTCATTTTATCAAATTTTTTAAATTTTATTAGTAGAGAAGGAGAATTAAATAATGGACGTTTATTTCAATGGATGTTTTATTTGGAAATTTTGTCAGTAAATAGAATCTTACAAATATTTCATGCTAATTTATGTATTTATATTAAAAATCAATTCAATTTATTAAACAATGAATTAAATTCATTAAGTACAATGTTTTTTAAAATATTTAATAATAACAGTAATTTTAAAATGTTGAATTTGAATACTGAAAATTTAACTTCTAATTCGACATCTATACCGATAAAACGGAAATTACAAACGTTAATATTTTTAAGAAATGACATAGTAGAATTATGTAATTTTTTGAATAATTATTTAGGTCAGCGTAATCTTTTTTTTATTGCATTTAATTCGGTTATGTTAACATTTCATATTTATATGATAGTGAGTACATTGATCAATACTACATCTGACTACAACGCTGTATACTATTCGATGACATGGATATTGTTCAGAATTATTAATATTGTATCAATAGTACTTACATTTACATTCACAGCTGACGAGGTGTGTAAATCTGTATTACTGTATATGTATTAACTGTTCTATTATTGTCATTTTGCCCATAACAGGCAGGCGGAGTGGTAAATTATTTACACTCGATCTGCTAGGTTTAGGGCTACAAAAAAAGACCAGTTTCTTATCACATGGTCAGTCAATTTAGTATGGAAGCAGCTTTATATTGCGTAACTGAGACGTATTTGGCGAAAGAAGCTTATGCGGATCTGCATATTTTTAAAAATCGAACTTTTTTTGGTTTTGAATTTTTTGTCCGCCATCTTGGATCCGCCATATTGGATTCAACTTTATTTTTTTTTAAAATGGGATGTTGGTCGTGTGATACGTCATTTCAATGTGAAATTTTAAGAAAAAAACAATGGCGAAAACCGTTTTTCAATAGATGCCTTCGTATTTTAGTTATAAGCATTCAAAGTTGCAATTTTAAAAAAAATTGTGTTAGCAATAAAAAAGGTAGAACCCAGTGTATAAACCATTTTATTGCATTTTTCAATCATAAAGTATCTAATAACTAAGTTTAAACGGTGGTAAGACATGATAATAATGAGAAAAATATAATTATAAATAAATAATACAACAAATAAATGGCTATGTTAATGTTTAACTAACTATTAAAAATTAAATTTATTTGTTGTATTATTTATTTATAATTATATTTTTCTCATTATTATCATGTCTTACCACCGTTTAAACTTAGTTATTAGATACTTTTTGATTGAAAAATGCAATAAAATGGTTATACAGTGGGTTCTACCTTTTTTATTGCTAACACAA
Source organism: Catonia carolina (assembly GCA_035578175.1). Classification (NCBI taxonomy): domain Eukaryota; kingdom Metazoa; phylum Arthropoda; class Insecta; order Hemiptera; family Achilidae; genus Catonia; species Catonia carolina. The sequence goes on along the minus strand of JAQMRL010000010.1, from coordinate 25,003,854 downwards.
TTTTTTTTAAAATTGCAACTTTGAATGCTTATAACTAAAACACGAAGGCATCTATTGAAAAACGGTTTGCGCCATTGTTTTTTTCTTAAAATTTCACATTGAAATGACGTCACACGACCGACATCCCATTAAACAAAATAAAGTTGAATCCGATATGGCGGACAAAAATTTCAAAACCAAAAAAAGTTGGATTTTTAAAAATATACAGATCCGCAAAAACTTCTTTCGCCAAATACGTCTTAGTTACGCAATATAAAGCTATTTTCGATACTTAAAAATCACCCTGTATAACTGAAGCATTTAAGAAGCGAAGAGGTAGAGGTGTAAATGATACTATACAATTTTTCAAAGTTGATGAGCTCTGAACGTACGCATTGCCCCCTAGCCAATTACTTGCTAACAAAGTTAACAAACTTGCTATCGTAGCTCTGTTACCTATATATTTTGTCAACATTTTTTTGGTGTTTCAATAACAATTTTATAACCTACTAGCGGTACCCGGCGCGCGTTCCTATGCCCAAGAACAGAAAACATGTTTTTATAGGAAATATGAAATTTATTTTATTTTATCTAAGGTCCATTAGCGTAGTGGTTAGCACAAGTGGTTTCTACACCGGGGTACCGGGTTCGACTCCCGGTCAGGTCTGGGATTTTTTCATCACTCATTTTCATTACCATCATTATCCACCGGCTGTATTAGCAGAAATTGCAGAACAGTCAGACGTAAAACAAAAAAAAAACACTAATGCAGGGGCATAACATGATAATTGTAAACGTCACTACTACGATCGATGCACAAACAATAGTAATGGCCGTAAACGGTATAGAGAGTGAGAGAAAGCTATTGTGTGCGAAAGACTGGAGGCCGGCTTCGTTCTCATCCTTATTCTGTGCTGTTTACGAAGTGAAAGTGACACCGGTAGACGCCTGGCGGGAATAACTGATCGAGTGACAACTGATCAGTTATCGACCGCTGAGAGTAGAAAATTATAAAATTACTAATATTGCTATACAAAAATAGGGGTTGGTGGTAGAAGGGTGAAAATTTAGGAATGTATGTACTTTTTATGCCACATAATAAAAAATAAAAATTTTGTCCATATAAAGAAAGCTTTTTTGGGGTGGACCACCCTTATCACTTAGGAGTATAAAAAATAGATATACCTATTCTTAGACCTACCAAGTGTACATATAAAATTTCATCAAAATCGGTTGAGCCGTTTCGGAGGAGTATGGCAACTAACACTGTGACACGAGAATTTTTATTAGATTAACATACAACCAGTTGATTACGTTATAAAGTACTGCATGTTACGCGCTCTAAAATTGATGTGTTCTGTATGAGATGCAATGACTTGAGTGATCTATATGGCTCTTATACACATGTGCGCATAATGTTTGTCAGGCTGATACATTCGTACAATCTGACAACTCTGGCAAACGTTCCGATTGGTCTAAACACTTGGAACAGCAGAGCTCTTTAACTGTGAAAAGCATTGTAGTCAGAGTTATCTCTGAGAGTAATGAATTTCTTTATACAGCCAGACCCTGAGGTGAATGAAGTGAAGGTGTCATTTGCAGGGTGGAAAGTAGATGCTTTTTAGAGAGCCCAGCATGCTGATAAGCATACTTTTCCACTCAGTATGGAAGGTAATGTTAAATCACCTTACTTTTTATTTTACTTAGTAGTCTAGAGTTTTAAACTTTCGGGTGATGACCTAAACAACAACACATCTACTTGCAAGATTCCATTCTGTCATTCAGGCAGTGTTCAGTACTAAATAATATATGATGCGAAATGCAGGTTTGATATCTTTAATACTAATGTAATTTCTGAATATTATACAGAAGAAAAATATGCTTATAAAGATTATTTGTTATTAATTTCTAACAAATTAGAACATAATTTTACCTTTTTATTAATAAATTGCATTGGTATATGTTTCAGATTAATAAAACTGCACAAATAGTTCATAATGTTTTAAATTCAGATCCTGAAGTGGATATTGTAGCCGATGTAGGTTTAAAATACTTTGTTTTATTTCTGTTCGATTTTTACTTTAAAATGAATTATTTGTGAACCAATATCTATAGTATATCTATAAGTATATCTATAGTATAGTATCTCTATAATATAATATAGTAATTTCAGTGGTATCCATCTCTGAAAATTCTCTGCAAAATTACTTAATATTATAAAACAAGTATTGTCAGTACATGTAGAAATTTTATATTAAATTAAAATTAGTAATATTGTATTATTATTAAAGCAGAAATTTCAGTGTTACGATCACTTTTACGTAAATAATGAGCTTTAGTACACAGATTGCCATTACACATTTATAAGTCTTGGTTTCTAGTGTAAAGGAGTTTAAGTGTAGAATTTATAACAATGTAACAGAGTTCAATTTTCACAACAAAGTAGCCTAAAATAAAATAAAAGAAGTGGAGGTATGAAAGGCCAAGACCAGTGAATTTTAGAGTGCAAAAAACGCCAATGGAGCTGTAAAACTGAGTAGTAATAATAAATTAATTACGGGCTCAACGAAAAGAACCGAAATATCAAGTGTGAGTTTATTTTTCGTGTCAGTAATATTTTGAACGTCGTTACAATGTTAAAATAATGAAAAATGTAGGTCTATAATGTGAAACAACCTGTCATGAAACACTCACATGACTTTCTTTTTCCAATGTAAATAATTAAAATATAACCTATGTTTAATCATGAGTAAACAATGTAAAATAAAAAAAATTATAACGTAATTTTAATCGTGAGTGAATGACGCTGTATGAAAATCAACCTCTGTTTTACTTAAAAATACGGAAAATCAATAATTGACGCTAAACTAAGTGTTTTGGAAAATATGTTGATGATAAAAGTTGTAAATTTTTTAATTTCCTACAACTTTAATTATATACATTTTGCCCTAAAATGCATGTTAACGCCAGAATCATAAAAAAAATTCCACGAGAGCTCACTCCTCCACATTTTTTAGCAGACCCTATTTTGTAGAACATAAAAGAAATAATAATGAGGCGATTAAAAAAAATTCGTAGCAACTGTATATGAGACAATGGTAAAAAGTGAAAAATTGCAAAAATAAACTACAACTTTCGGTTGACTGATTATGATATGGGATTTTCCTGTGGTATCTACCTTAACTTCCACGTTTCAAGTTCGTACGCTATTCCGTTCTTGAGATATTTTATTCACACGCAGACCAATTGCTAAAAACATGTATTTTTTTGGGTTCAGGAAACCTGAAAACGTATATTTCCGTCGAAAGCTCGATTTAAAAAATCGTCATGACAACAATAAGTTCTTTCCCTGCATTTTTCATACAGGACAATAGAAAGAAAAACATGGGTAAAAATATAGAGTATTTGTAAAATATTAGTTTACCTAACGTTCATGATAATTTTTATAAATATCTAGAAATAGCTCTTCCATGGCGTAATAATTTGCGTGCTAGATGACAAAGTGAATAGTCACAGGTTCGATTCCCGGCTAGGGTATAGGAATTGTAACACGTTCGCTGACTTACGGTAGGCTTACATATTATTGTACTGTATGTTGTAGCTTACAGTCCTCTGCTGTTTTTATTTTCTTTTTTGTTACTTTTCCATTGCACTCTACTCATACTTTGTTGTTTTGTAGTACTGTGGTAGTACTATACTACGGAGAAAATCCACTGTCATGTGAAGGCTAATTCCTGTGTCAGTGGTGGAAGTATACGAGGTGTGGCTATTAAATAACGAGACTGACGTTGTAAAAAGTTTAATTTTAATTTTATACATAATCACTTATTGTCACCTTCAATAAACACTCCTCTATTCCTACAACGTTCCATGTGAATTTTCCATTGTTGGAAACAGTGCTGGAAGTCATCTTCTGTCAGCTCCATCAGGACACGTGCCGCTTTCTCTTTTACAGCTTCCACAGACTCAAATCTTGTCCCTTTTAATGCAGATTTCACCTTAGGGAACAGGTAGAAGATAATAACATGTTATGAAACGTGGTTTTTTACTTATGATCCGAAAACGAAGCGCCAATCCATGCACTGGAAGAGCCTAACTTCACCGAGAGCCAAAAAAGCTCGAATGAGCAAGTCAAAATTTAAACCAATGATGATTGTTTTTTTTTGATATCCATGGGATTGTGTACCTTCACTGGGTTACTGAAAGTCAAACAATTAATCAATATTACTACCTTGAGGTACTTTCTAAACTACGTCAAAGAGTAAGGAAAAAACACCCCGAAATGTGGAAGGACAAATCATGGGTTCTCCACCAAGACAATGCACCAGCTCATTCCGCGTTATCTGTCAAGAGGTTCCTAGCCAAGTACAGCATTTCAGTGTTAGAACATCCACCTTATTCACCAGATCTTGCATCATGTGACTGCTACCTGTTTCTTAAGGCGAAATCTGCATTAAAAGGGACAATATTTGAGTCTGTGGAAGCTGTAAAAGAGAAAGCGGCACGTGTCCTGAAGGAGCTGACAGAAGATAACTTCCAGCACTGTTTCCAACAATAGAAAATTCGCATGGAGTGTTGTAGGGATAGAGAAGGAGTGTATATTGAAGGTGACAATAAGTGACTATGTATAAAATAAAAATAAAACTTTTTACAACGCCAGTCTCGTTATTTAATAGCCACACCTCGTATTGTCCATCAATGTGTGCGTAAATGATAAAGTAGGAGTAACTGAAATATTAGAAGTGAAGGTGGCGGTATCAGATCGTTGAAAAATAAATTGCATTAGAATTGTACCCTAATATACCCTTTTCTTGACAACAACAATTACCGGTCAGTCGGCACCCATACGGCAATAAATTGCACCTGTCAAAACTCGTACAAAAGCTATTGTTTTCAAAAAACCCATTATCCGTCTAGCCGATGTGTTACAACTTACAATTACTAATGATAATTTTTATCCACCCAGTGATGTTCGCAAACCAAATTTTTACGAAACAAGTTGTTGATGTGAATTTTTAATACATTAATACTAATTCCAGATTGCTCTAAAAACAAGAAACTTTATATTGTTTTCATAATAGCAGCTATTATAAAATTTTATGTAATGCACATTGTTATCAAAAACAAAGGTCTCGGACATTCAGAAATGTTTAAACAAAAGAAATATTGTTACAGAAAATTACAACTATAATTTTCCAGTTATTAAGGAAATAAACGTGTATTGTAATTGTAAAATTTATTATTTTTTAACAAAGCCATTTCAAAGTCTAATTACATAAATTTTCACTATTTTATTTCTTTTTGTTTAACAGTTGGAACATTTTTCTCTGCAGTTATTGCACAGCAAATTTCATTTTACTGCTTACGATTTTTTCAAAATTGACTTTACTCTTTTACAGTCCGTAAGTATAAAAATGTTATAATTTGCTGTGGTGTATTCAATAATATTTGTTGTTGTGTCCATACTTTGTAACACAGACTGCAACGTTTGGGCAGTACATAGATAATACATAAAAAATTCAGAACACAGCTTAGCCAAAAGTTATTTATTGTTCTAATACAAAATGATCAACTTAACCATTCACTGGTACGACACGGACCTAGATTTCAGGCATTGTTATTGAAATATTATTTTTGTGTTCCGTACACCTAATAACACAACGGGTTCTCATAAGAACTGGTACTGCATTCTGAACGTGAAACAGAGTAAAGGATTTGATCCACGGAACCTTTATCTCCGTACTCACGGCGACGACTTTACACCTCTAGAGCAACCCGGTGGGTTGCTCAAAAATAAATATGTTTTACTTTTTTTTAAATTTTTTATATGAAATTTTCAATAGTACACAAATATACGACTACTAGAAAATGTGTTGTACATACATAATCAAGTAGCATGAAAGGAAACAAAAACAAAGATTGATTCCCATTGGTATTTCTCTGGGTGTATAAGTAAGCATTAAATATGATAATTAGTTCGTTTAATTGTTATTATTTTTATTATAATATTATTATTATTATTATTATTTTAGTTAGAACTCGGAGAAGATCTCTATTCCATCTTCTTTTTAGGCGCCGGGCTGAATTCCCAGGAAGGTGAAAGCGATGAAGTTCTTGAATTAGAGGATTCGGATTTATTAGTAATTTTGAAAAGAATTTTTTTATAATAGGACTGTGCTACTTCTTCAACTGTAGGAATCCCGAAATCGGAGTGTAACGTGTCGTTACTTACGTAGTACGGAAATTTAGATATTAAACGGAGAAATTTTAATTGGAACGTCTGTAGATGATTAAGATTACTGGATTTTGCTGAGCCTAATAACTGGACAACGTAAGTCCAAACTGGTTTAAATAAAGATTTGTACAACAGTAATTTTTAAGAAATTGGTAAAGGAGAGGTTCTATGAAGAAATCATACAGTTGTCGTAATTTTGTATTTAATTGAAGTCTTTTCTTTTTAATGTGCGACTGCCACGTAAGTCTTTTGTTCAAAAGAAGCCCTAAGTACCAAATTTCACACTTCTGAGGTATGGGAACGTTATTAAGAAAAACATGTTTTACTGCATGTTTTTTAAATGGTATTCTTCACGACCGAATCAAAAAATATATTTTTTGATTTGACCACAACATTTTTATACCATTAGTTACTAATTAACCTTCTTTGTGCATGCAAAAAAGTTTAAAATTGTATAATGCAGGATTAAAACCAGAAAATAATAAAGATAAAAGTTTGCAATGCATTACCATCGTTTCAATCTAACCTGTACTACTGATGAATCAAAAAACAGATTATGCACAACAGATTATGAAAAAAATAATAAAATTAATATTTTCTTTGTATAATTTTTTTACACAAATTATACGCACATATCGTGCATTTCATGAATAATAAACATTAATATTTGATTTTGTGTAGCATAATTTACTAAATTTTTATTTAATAAATTTATTTATTACAGATCGCTGGAACTGTCGCTACATATCTTGTTATATTAATTCAATTTAAAGTGGCTAATTCTTCAACTTTAAAATGAAATGTACATACAAACACAAACACCATTGCAATAGTTATACAGTTCATGCGAGGTGAATTTGAGATCAAATTACAAGCGACTACATGATGTGAATTTGAATTTTTAAATATGAGAAAAGGGTAATATTTTGAATCAGGAGTTTGTCTTAAAATTTCATTAAATTATTTAATGTATTCAATCATTAAAATTGATGACTATTGGATAAATGTATTTTTATTTACAAAAAGAAAAACACGATTTGATTATCAAGAAAATATTGTTCTTGTTGGCGGCGACAATAGTCGTACTGCAATGAATTATGATAGATATGTTTTAAACATACCTAAAAATATTATAAATAAAGTATAACGTCACAACAACAAAGTGTAATCTCTAACTTAATCCTAAAGTTAATTTAAACATTAATGTACTACCTTGGGTAGAAATATACGGGGTGTGGCTATCAAATAACGAGACTGACGTTGTAAAAAATTTAATTTTAATTTTATACATAATCACTTGAAGATTGTCATCTTCAATATACACTCCTTCTCTATCCCTACAACGCTCCCTGCAAATTTTTCTTTGTTGGAAACAGTGCTGGAAGTCATCTTCTGTCAGCTCCTTCAGGACACGTGCCGCTTTCTCTTTTACAGCTTCCACAGACTCAAATCTTGTCCCTTTTAATGCAGATTTCACCTTAGGGAACAGGTAGAAGATAATAACATGTGATGAGACGTGGTTTTTTACTAATGATCCGGAAACGACGCGCCAATCCATGCAATGGAAGAGCTGAACTTCACCGAGAGCCAAAAAGCTCGAATGAGCAAGTCAAAATTTAAAGAAATGATGATTATTTTTTTTATATCCATGGGATTGTGTACCTTCACTGGATTCCTGAAGGTCAAACAATTAATCAATATTACAACCTTGAGGTACTTTCTAAACTACGTCAAAGAGTAAGGAAAAAACGCCCCGAAATGTGGAAGGACAAATCATGGGTTCTCCACCAAGACAATGCGCCGACTCATTCCGCGTTATCTCTTTAGAGGTTCCCAGCCAAGTACAACATCTCAGCGTTTAGAATATCCACCTTATTCACCAGATCTTGCACCATGTGACATCTACCTGTTCTCTAAGGTGAAATCTGCATTAAAAGAGACTAGATTTGAGTCTGTGGAAGCTGTAAAAGAGAAAGCAGCACATGTCCTGAAGGAGCTGACAGAAGGTGACTTCCAGCATGTTTCCAACAATGGAAAATTCGCATGGAGCGTTGTAGGAATAGAGAAGGAGTGTATATTGAAGGTGACAATAAGTGATTATGTATAAAATAAAAATAAAACTTTTTACAACGTCAGTCTTGTTATTTAATAGCCACACCTCGTATATCAATATATAACTTAAAAGTAGCTTAATGTTATTTATAGCTAATAATTAGTTTTAGTAACTTATATTATAGTCCAGCCTCTCTTAGTTTGCTCCTAATGTAAACAAATAATGACTTCACTGAGCATGCGCATTATATAAAAATGTGTACACGCTGATTAAAAAGTAACAACAAAATACTTTCAAAAGTATTTAAATACAAAATACTTTTAAAAGTATTTAAATACAAAATACTTTTAAAAGTATTTTTTAAATGAAATTGTTACGCCTACATCATATCATGACTGATGTTTTTAGTACTTTAAGTACTTATAATTTAAAAAATAGTTAACTTAATATGAATACAACATACATTAAGTCGCAAACCCTAGCTTGCACCCTGTAGTAGCTGGCTTTTGTTTGTTGACAGTAGGAGCAAACTAAGAACGGCTGAACTGTATATGCATGACTTAAATCATGTAATTACATGACTTATGTATGTAATTCACTATGTATATATAGTTTAAAAAGTACTTTTATTAGTATTTTTTCTTAACACACTAAATCTATCGGCTTAGTTTTTTTTCAGTCGCCTACCTATTACACTTTTATTAATATTTTTTTTTATTTAACACACTAAAATCTACTGGCTTAGTCCTTTTCAGTCGCCTAACTATTACACTACTAACCAACTGTTGAAGTGCTTCAACGTTGACATGATTGTGAAGTCGATCTTCGTGTTTCTTGGCTCACTTAAACACTTCTTCTGCTACTGTATTAACTTGCAAGTCACAATGGATGTCGCTGTTGCGGGCATACCATGGCGCGTGTACAATATTTCTGAGCACTCTTAACACACATTGTGTGATACTATTAAAAACGGTTGGAAGAAAATAAAAATTCGATGTTTATCAATAGTTTCATCTCAAAAAAATTTAAGAAAAGTTAGATCTGATTGTTAAGCTGATTGGTAAGCGACATGTGTTTTCCTCAAATAGTCTCAGGTTAGAAATGAGAAAGAGACTAATAAAAAGCTGCATTTGGAGTGTTGCCCTCTATGGCTCAGAAACTTGGACTATTGGTAAGGTGGAGGAAAGAGCACTCAATGCTTTTGAAGTAAGGTGTTGGAGACGAATGCTTAAGTTGAAATGGACTGACAGAGTTAGTAATGAGGAAGTATTTCAAAGGGCTGAGGAGAACAGATCTCTTTTGAAAATTCTAAAGGACAGACGACATTCTTGGCTTGGCCATGTAATAAGACACAATGAATTCACGTTAAGAATATTAGAAGGAATGATAATTGGACAAAGGGCTCGTGGAAGACCCCGGCTACAGTATTTGAAACAAATTACCAAAGATCTAGGGATCCAGAGCTACATCCAACTAAAAACTATAGCTCTGGACAGAAAACGATGGAAACCTGCCTACCAATCGCATGATTGAAGCTAAAGAAGAGATCTGATTGATAAATTTATTTTGCAGACCTCTTAATTACTTTATTACTTACTAGCATGCCCCGTCGCGGCTTTGCACGCGAAAAATGGTGTATTCACTTTTTTTTATAAATATGTAGCAGAAATTGTGTAGCTGCTAGTTGAAGCTCGGTCGCGTTTACATCGAAGGTGAGATTCTCGTTGTTCCTCCGTTTCAAATACTCTCGAAGTTGAAGCTCGGTCGCGGTTATGTAGAAGGCGAGATTCTCGTTGTTCCTCCGTTTCAGCAGTTCTTGCTTTTTGAAGTTTATTTGCTTTTAAAGATTTTCTTCCTAGTGATGTTTTTTTGATGGCATTATTGAAAATGGAAAAAAACAAAAAAACAACCACAAAAAAAATAATTGTCAAAACCAAAAACTTAAATCTTCGTTGAATAAAATAAAAGTAAAAATAAAATATCAAAGCAATTGATCACTCACCAATTAAAAGAAAATTAAAACAAATTAAAGAAACACGGAACTTTACTTTTATAAAATACTCAACAATACAAAATCGTATCTACATAATAAAATACAATAAAATTATCATGTGATGTTGTCACCAGCTGATCTTTAGCACCACTTCGCTATTTACTAAATCATATGACTTTACTTATGACAAATCTTTATTAAAACACATCAGCTGGTATAAAAGCAGCAGATTATCTAACCTCATAAAAGCCTTAATGAGGACATAAACATTATTTTCAACCCCTTTAGGGCTAACTTTTTAAGAGTTTCAATAGCCTAAAACCTGCACCGACATTATAGTTACAACATAAAAAAAACTGCATGAAAATTGGTTCAGTAATTTAAGAGATAAAGGGGAACACACACACACACACACACACATACATACATATACATACATCGAATTTTATATTATATAGATTTATTTATAAATATATACGTTCTATTTTTACTACAGTTGGTACAATATTTGCTGACCTAAATTATAAACCCTCTCCTACTATTGAAAACTATTTCTGTTGAACGAAGAACGGAGTTAAAAAAGTTAATAAAATGAAATATAAATTGGAAATACGTTTAAATGTACATCAGAATATTACAATGCAAATTAAATTTTACGTTCGCGAAGATGGTGTTATCGAATTGAAGTACCATTTATACACTGCCGTGCGGTATTTAACATTCAGTTGCCGTGTTCTTCAGATAACCAAGTTTCCTTTTTACGTTATAATTTATTCAGGCTTTGACGAAGTAGAAGAGACTATTTTAATAGTGAATTTATACAAGTTTACATCATTATTGCAAATAATTGAACATTTTGCAGGTTTTTAAGTTTTCAAAAAAAATTGATATTTCTCAAAAAGTAGGCTATCTCTATAAACGCATCCCTTGATTTACGCGGTTAATTTGTTCCAAAAAATTGGCGCATAATTTAAACAAATAATTAATGAACCCGTTCTTCAAAAAATTATAAAAGAATTGAAAGGTAATAAGAATCAGTCTTTTATTTTCAGTTTATATAAATAACTGGCTAATTGTAAAGCATTACGCTCTATTTAAAAATAATCATAATGTTTTGGTTTAATCCTTAATGGTTAACCTTGCAATCTGTTCAATTAAGAACAATAATCAACCACATGACCCAATGAGATGAGGATGATGTGACTAATGTGTAAAATAAGGTGTAGTCTTGTACAGTCTCAGGCCGACCATTCCTGAGAGATTATAGTTAATTGAAACCCAAACATGAAAGTATAGTCGTGAGAAAGTGAGAAAGGAATTCCCCTTCCACTCCACATCACGTGTAATACTAGCCGAAACGCATAACAATGGCAGCTTGAACGCTACTACTCTGCCTGATATTATTAGCTACTATTGTTGTTTAGGTCATCAGCCGAAAGGCTGGTTTGAACCTGTAGTGGTTTTACTAAGTAAAACGAAGAGTAAGGTGGTTTACCATTGCCTTCCTCACCGAATGGAAAAGTACGCTTATCAGCATGCCGGTTCCTCTGAGAAGCACATATTTTCCACTCTGCAAATGCCACCTTTACTTCATTCACCACAGAGTCTGGCTGTATAATGAAATTCATTACTTTCAGAGGAGATAACTCTGATTAGTGTCTTTTACACCTCTACCTCTTCTGTTCTTAAATGATTAGGTCATTTAATTGGCTGACCATGTGATAAGAAACAAAACTATTTATTTTAGCCCTGCAACGAACTGATTGGGTGTCAACAATTTGACACTCCACCTGTCTGTTATGGGCAGTAGCTACTATTATAAGAAATGAAAACCAATGATGCACCAGGTCCCTCTTTCACTTCCCGCTCAAAAAACGTTATCACACTATTAATAATTTCACGACTTTGACTACGCAAAACTTGACCTTTTTAGCCGACTTTATTTTTACCCCTTTTTCACTCATTTTACATGAACTCAGAACTAAACCGAGTCAACGAAAAAGTAAACAGCTTTGAATAATATAAAACACTACATTAAAAATTAAAATCAGATAAATAGCAATATAGTAAACGATAAAAATAAATATATGAAATAGAACAACAAAGATAGATTATAACAATTGTGTAAAATAACACTTCACTTCAATAGCTAACTTATCACAAACTAATTAATTATAACTAATTAATCACTTCAATACAATAAGATTAAAACTTAACTACAAAATTGTCAAGTTGCACTACTCACGCACATCCCTCTCCTTATTAAATGGACTTTTCCATACAGAATACTTCTACCAGCTTAGACTGGCCCAAGACACTGTGACGTCACTTTTTCCTTTTACAGAATATTTTCACTATACACCGGTAACCACTGCCTAGTATTCAAATCCGCATAAAAGTAACGAACTATCTTTACCAGGATTTGGACCAGAACCATCATCTCCAAAAATCAGCCGTTAAACAGCTGATTCGCGGTGACGACTTTACCACTGGACCAATCCGATGAATTCAACCTTAAATATAAATGGTTTTGTTTTACTTTTCTAATTATAAGGAAAGGTGTTAACGTTAAGAAAAAGTAATTGAATTGTCAATTTTTTTCTTGGTGGATGTAATGTCTATAGAATTTTATTATACCCCCAATGAAATAAAGACTGCGGATGAGATCTAGCCAATGACAACCAAGGTCGGGTGTGAGGTTGCCCCTTCGCTAAGTCACTCTCTGTTCCACCGAACTCCAGCTGATTTTTTGATAAGCTGAGTGTCATCCACAATGGGACCACAACGTGACAACGCAGGATACGATTAACGAAAGTCAATTGGCTCTGTGCTGTGATCTACGTCACTATGCTCCGCCTTCATCTGCAGTCTGTAGTTCGTTAAGGTATAGTAGATTTAAAGCATCATAAGATTATGCTTTAACAAGTTATTACCACTTACAAATAAAGATTTTTTTGCTTCTGCTGAAATTTTGCCGCTAGAAGATCAAGCCTACTACTAAAGATACTGTTTACGGTAAGTTTAGGAAATACTTCTGTAAGCGATAAACAAGACAACCTGTTACGTTGACTATCGGCAGGAGATAAAAACAGCGGCGGACTTAACCTTGAACTGTCGGCTTCTAAGACTATTGTTCCCGGGGAATTATAGAGAATTCCGCCTCATAGACTGGTATAGGGGTTGGTATTATTGTATATTAATATATTCTTAGGCCATGTACAGTTAAGCCGTTCTTAGTTTGTTTCTACTGTCAACCAAAAAAAAGCCACCTACTACAGGGTGCACGCTAGAGTCCGCGACTTTACGGATGTCGTATTCCTATTAAGTTAACTATGTTTTAAATTAAAAGTACTCAAAGTACTTCAAACATCAGTCATGATATGATGTACGCCTAACAATTTCATTTATAAAAATACTTTTGAAAGTATTTTGTTGTTACTTTTTAATCAGCGTGTACATATTTTTATATAATGCGCATGCTTAGTGACGTCATTATTTTTTGACAGTAGGAGCAAACTAAGAAAGGCTGGAGTTTAGGTTGACTCAGGGTACAAACTCAAAGGGGCGTTTATAACCCCACATTATAGATCAATCAATTATGTATTAATGCAGTAAAATTGTTCAAATAAAAAAATATTTTGGTTTTCTTCTTCTTCTCACAATCAAAGATTAGGGTTCCGCCTGTGTTGACTAACAACAGTGACAAACTACTGAATTATTACCATCTTTTGCGTGAACTCCCAACATCTCTCCTCCTCTACGATCTGTATTGAAAAAAACCTTTTTTTTCTTTTTTTGGTTTAACGTCCGACTGTTATACAATTACGGCTAATGCAGACGTTGTAGGATGAAATGATTTTTGTAACGTATGAAAATATGCCGTGCCTGAATGGGATTCGAACCCAAGACCGCATGATGAGAGGTAATTGCAAAACACTGAGGGGGTTCCTTTCCTCAGGCATTCTCTCTATATGCCCCTCCATCGATTACGATATTCTGCAATCTTCCCATACAGGTTGTAAACATCCAGTTCTGTTCTTATGTCCTCATTTGTTAGTTAGTCCCTACCCTTTGTTTTTCGCAGGAATCACATCTCTGCCGCCTGTACTCTACTTTCCTGGTCTGGTACTAACCCACGACTCAATTCCATAGAGTAGGACTGGGGCAGGTATTACCTTGTAAAACTTTATTTGGGTTCCTTTCTTGATTTCCTGCCTAGTGTTCCGCTAATATTGCCGCACACTGCTTGGAATTCGCCAACTTTACTCTCTATGTTCAAATCTTTATCAAACCCGATGTATAATTTATAATTTATACCCCTGAATAATTTCATTGTGATACTTGCTCGAGCACTACATCATCTACTACAATTTTAGACCTGGTAGGTAATTTACCAATAAATGCCATTTTCGTAATAAAAGCGTAAATTCCGTAAATAAAGAAAGTAGAGAAGTAGATGTATTTATTTATAATAATAGTTTAGAGCACGTAGAAACAGTGAAGTTCCTAGGAGTATCTCTAGATAGATTTTTGTCTTAGAACTTCTATACCATTGAAGTTTGTTGTAAAATTTCATCTGGAGTATTTGCACTAAAACAAATTGCCAGATTAAATGATAAAAAATTACTAATGGCAGCTTATCATGGCTTCATTCTGTCTTATATCTGTTATGGTATCTTAGTATGGGATAATTCTAGTATGGGTAATATGAATAGGGTTTTTAAAATTCAAAAGAAAGCTATTAGGTGTATGGTGGGAGTTAACCAGGTAACCTCATGCAGGCCACTAAGGAGCTTAAATTGGTTACAGCTCCTTCTCTTTATATTTTTGAGGTGATTATGTATGTTAGGCAAAATAATTTTATGCAAAATTTCAATGTTCACAATCATAACACGAGAAACAGAAATGATTATTATGTGGCTAATCACTTCACAAAATTGTTTCAACAAAAACCTACTTATGCAGGGAGAAAATTCATGAATAAATTATCCCAATTTTTAAAATGTTGTGATAATTTGCATTCCTTTAAAAAAAATTAGAAAAATTATTTGATTGGTGAATTTTTATAGCAAACAACTTTTATTGATAGAACTTTCTTGATAGTAGTGATACATTGATTCTTATATGTATTTCAGGTGTTATAACTGACATGTCATATACTCCTCCTGGAGTCTCCTGGACGCAAAAAAAATTACCTTTGACTTTTTTACGGAAACATTGAAATTATATTTTTTGCATAATTCATTCAAAACATCTCATATACCGATCTCTGAAGCTAATCCTCATTATCTTGCACAATCCATAAATCATTTAAGCATTCAGCATTCAGGTAAACGTCATTGTTCAGCCAAATTCCCGAACTAACCTTGTTTTCCTTTGGTTCCTTTCATAAATTTACTACAAGTGTTTGTGATCTACAATGATGTTTAAAAAGAACATTTTTATTCGTAACTACATACTACAAAAAGAAATCACAGCATTCTTTAAGTATGCAAATTTCTGACACGTAATAAAGGCTCTTGAAAAAACCATAAAATTGCAACCGGTTGTTTTATGCATAAAATAGATCAAAGGCTATACGAGGTACTGTGTTTGTAAAGCCCATTTTATCATATTTCCCAAAGGAACAAAGTATATTCACGGAATTAAGCCACACGATGAAAAGATTGTGTTTATTTTTCATTAAATTTAGTCTTAGTAATATTTAAATATATTTCCATGAAATTACTAATTACAGTCACTTTGTATGTATCCCTTCATATATATTTTTAACGACTATATTCCTTCATGAATATTTATTCAAGTTGCATTTTTAAATAAATAAATGGCAGCAGTTTTTTTTTGTAGTAATATAAATAATGGTGTATTGATATTATTATTTATTTATTGACATTCTAATAATTTTATTACATTTTGTTTATTTCGTAATTCAGAGAAAAATTGTTATAGAACATAATTGTGACATTCATTCCGGTGTCTTGGCAAGATCTGGTTGTTTCTAAATAAAAAAATCCTTTTCAATATCTAATTATTTATAAATTAATTTATAATTAATAAATTATAAATTATAATTTATAATAAATTTATTATTATTATAATAATATAAATATATAATAATAATAATAATAATAATAATAATAATAATAATAATAATAATAATAACCAGAAAATTATAACAAACTACTAATTTAATAACAAATTACAAAATGTTTAAAACTTAAACAAGATTCACGGAAATGTACACTAACTGTTTGCTACAAAGAAACTGTTTCAATACGCAGCTTGTTATGTACATACTGGTTTTCAACAACTCACTTCATTTAAAAATAACTTAAGAGATTGATTAACCAACAAAACTGACCCACTCACAAAAGTGCAGGACATTTTATACACAGGCAATAATTTCCCAAAATGATAATGAATATAACAAAATGATAGAACACTAATAATAAGAAAACTAAGAATAATAATAAATAAGAATAACTAATAATAAGAAAATCAAGAATACAGAAACTTATACAAGAGCCGCCGACCATTGTCAATATCATAATATTGTTCATTAAAAATCCAATATAACTAATTTCTTAATTTATCTAACCAAAAATACGTCAGCTACTTATAAAAAATCTGGTGTGAAACACTCACACAACTTTCTCTTGCCAATATAAATAATTAACAATAAACCTAACATTAGTAATAAAACATTAGAAATAAACAAACAACTAATCTCAAAAATATAACCATATTTCAATCATGAGTGAAACACGCAAAATGAAATTCGAACTCAGTTTGGTTTAAAAATACGGAAAATCACTCTTTCTCTCTAAAATAGGCTCTGTAGAGAAAAATGCTCTTAATAAAAGTTGTAGATCTTTTAATTTTTTATAAATTTGGTTAACTTATATACACTTTTGTCGTAAAATGCATACTAAGGCCAAAATCTTTAAAAAATCGATTTTTCACACGTTTTCGTGAGAAAAAAATCACAAAATTGCTAATTACTGCTAAACTAAGCGTCATACAAAAAAATGTTTGAAACAGAAGTTGTAGGTTTTTAAATTCTCTGCAACTTTTATTATATACGTTTTTGGGCTAAAATTTATATTAAAGCCGTAATCTTAAAAAAACAACGTTTTTACGTGAAAACAGCCTCACCGAGAATTTCAGCAAACATGGCGCCTACCCTATCTTGTAGAAAATAAAAAATTGAGTAAAATAGGCGATTTAAAAAAAAAATCGTAGGACCAGTTTTTGAGAAAATCGCAAAAAACTGAAAAATTATACGAATAAACTACTACTTCCGGTTGACCGATTTTGATAAAATGTTCGTGTCGCGTCCGGTAGTGGTATGTAACTTAAGTTTCAAGTTTCAAGTTCGTACGATGTTCCGTTCTTGAGATATTCTGTTCACACACAGACACACAGACACACACACACACAGACACACAGACACACACACAGACCAATCGCTAAAAACATGTTTTTTGGGTTCAGGGGTCTGAAAACGTATAGATCCGGTGAAAACTCGATTTCGAAAAATCGACATGAAAACAATACTTTCCTTCCTATATATTCATATAGGCAAGAGAAAGTAAAAATGAATTTCAGACCCTCTTTCATCGTCCTAGCCAACTTTATTATATAACTTGACGCCGTTATTACTACCACTTATAAAAAATACCATTATACAGCAGCTATTTCCTCGAACCAATTTGGATTTATGCACATCAAATTTCTGATTCAGTAAAAGAAAGTAATTTTGCTCCTTTGTACCCTTTCAGTCCAGGCTTTCAAATACTCATAAAGGATACCCTTTAAAAAGGCCATAGACAAAATCTTGAAAATCGAGAGAAGGATGGCAAGTTTTTGCATTAATAAAAAAATATCAGAAAGATGGACACTGGAGAATTTTTCCTAATGAAACAGTGTATGAAGCGATAGAGCCTGTCACCAGCACAATTAGGAAAAAACGCATTTCCTGTTAATGAATTTAATTAGAACACCTCGAAACAGATTATCAAGACGAATTATAAAAAAACTCTAGGAGAGTAAAAGTAATATTAAGTGGATTACAGAAATTAAAGATGATTTAAAAGAACTTGGAATAACAATGAAAGATCTACCAGAAGAAAACAGACAAAATAAAGGAATTGAAAAAGAAACAAACTATGTTACAAATGAGAATAAATAGACAGCAAGTAGGAAGGGTGATTTCAAGGAGAAAAAGACAGGCGAGATCTGAAAGGATAAATAAATATTAGGAAAACAGGAGGTTATACACCCTTCTTATATGAGGTGTGACTATTAAATAACGAGACTGACGTTGTAAAATATTTTATTTTTATCTTATACAAAATCACTTATTGTCACCTTCAATATACACTCCTTCTCTATCCGTACAACGCTCCATGCGAATTTTCCATTTGTGGAAACAGTGCTGGAAGTCATCTTCTATCAGCTCCTTCAGGACACGTGCTGCTTTCTCTTTTACAGCTTCCACAAACTCAAATCTTGTTCCTTTTAATGCAGATTTCACCTTAGAGAACAGGTAGAAGTCACTTGGTGCAAGATCTGGTGAATAAGGTGGATGTTCTAACACTGAGATGCTGTACTTGGCTAGGAACCTCTTGACAGATAACGCGGAATGAGCTGGCGCATTATCTTGGTGGAGAACCCATGATTTGTCCTTCCACATTTCGGGGCGTTTTTTCCTTACTCTTTGACGTATTTTAGAAAGTACCTCAAAGTAGTAATATTTACTAATTGTTTGACCTTCAGGAACCCAGTAAAGGTACACAATCCCATGGATATAAAAAAAAACTATCATCATTGCTTTAAATTTTGACTTGGTCATTCGAGATGTTTTGGCTCTCGGTGAAGTTCGGCTCTTCCAGTGCATGGATTAGCACTTCGTTTCCTAATGATAAGTAAAAAACCACTTTCATCACATGTTATTATCTTCTACCTGTTCTCTAAGGTAAAATCTGCATTAAAAGGGACAAGATTTGGGTCTGTGGAAGCTGTAAAAGAGAAAGCGGCACGTGTCCTCAAGGAGCTGACAGAAGATGACTTCCAGCACTGTTTCCAACAATGGAAAATTCGCATGGATCGTTGTAGGGATAGAGAAGGAGTGTATATTGAAGGTGACAATAAGTGATTATGTATAAAATAAAAATACATTTTTTTACATCGTCAGTCTCGTTATTTAATAGCCACACCTAGTAGTTGACTAAAATGATCCTGTGCTGAGCATAAAAAAGACATCCTTCGTATGCCTTGGTTGGCGAAAGATAAACTCTACTTTTTAGATGCGCAATGGTTCTAGTGCAAAGCGGAGTGGTAGGAGTTTGCCAGTAACCAGTTTTATACCGAAAGACAAGATAAATAAATGCTTCATTAGCGACTACAGAAGATCCCCGAATAAATCTTTTGAACTAGGTATCTGTGAACCTTAATATAGTGAAATTTTCTAGATTTTACCGGGACATGAACAGCCACCTTTTGCTTTAATTCTCCGTAGTTTAATGCAGTGATCTAGTAGTTTACAGAGACGACCTTTCATAAATCTTACAAGATGAAGTTGAAGCGAGTCGCTCTTTCGTGTTATAGCGTTATAGTGTTATAGTGTTATAGCCTTTTAAATTCTTTTTAATGTCTTTACCACCTCTATGGTTCATTAATGTTCCATCAATCAAGTAAACGTGAGAAGTTAAATAGGGATGTGGCAGACGTTATGTTAAAGCAAAATATCTTCGTGTTATATAAGTAACTCAATAAATGTGACGTAATCGGTTAAGTTTGAACAGAACTAAAAATAAACTAAAGTTGATTTATCGGTTTGACAGTGTACTATTATTTTTATGTAATGTTTCTCTATGATTTTGATCTTTACATCAAAACATACACGTCTTAATAAGTCACGCTGTATTAACTACATAAAGTCCATTAGTAGCAAAAATCTAACTGTATGGATTTTGTGGACACATTTAAAAAGATATTTCCTCTGGAAGTTACCTTTTCATGTCAGTTCACTTCATACTAATCAATTATTCATTGTACTGCAACAAACAGATCGTAGATAAATTTTCTTAATAAAAAATTGTTAATCAAATTATGAATTTTTATATATTTATCTTGCCGTTTTTGTATTTGTTCTTTTTTGTTTTTCTGTAAAAAACTTCTTTGAATAAAATAAAATACAGAAGAGTTAGTTAACCTAAGGTTAACTGTAAATAAATAATATTCCCTAAATATTGTAACATTTAAACAGTAATATTTAAGAAATAATTAAGGAAAGTTATTATTGAGTCTTGTTAGACGCCCCATATTCTGTTAGAGCGCCTACAAAACTGCAGATGCAACATGCAATACAATACACCATTGCAGGTTGCAGAATTCACAGGGGTTATTTATATACCTTGTTTGTAACTGATGAAGTTCCACTTAAACAGGAGGCCAAAATGCTGACGAAGTTCCACTAAAAAATATTAAGGCTTAAATATTAATATTAATAGTGTTAAACTATTACAAAATAATATTAAAACATTCGCCAATGTTGTTATGATACCTGCAACTTTGAATTGAAACAATTTGTTAAACAACGCTTAGTTTAGCGTTAGTCAATGGTTTTCCGTATTTTATCAACAAACCGTGAATAAACGGAAAAAATTGCGACCTTAGTATGCATTTTATGACAAAAGTGTTAGCCTATTTAATAAAAGTTATAGGAAATTAATGAAAAAAACATATACATGTTTTGAATAGAAATTATAAGAAAACTAAACTAGTAGAAACGTTTGTTTTTATTTTGATTTCTTCTACCACGTTCCAGTAAAGGAGAAACTTTTATAAGGGTCTCGATTATTTGGAAAATCTACAGACCGTAGGTATAAAAACAGTTAGCGTCTTAGTAGTTAGTCGCTATTTGTCCTGTGAATGGATATTATTCTTGTCGGACCGTTTATAGTGTCGTTACAGAATCGGTTATAAATTATGTTAATAGCGCGTGTGCGTACCAGTGGTTAAGTGGTTGTGGACAGGAAAATCATTGTTTTGATTGTAGGTTAATTTTACGTAGGCTATAGTCAAGCTTAATTTAAGCTTGAGTTTTGTAATTAATATAATTGAAGTAACTAATCTATTGTAATTTGTTAGTAGTTTAAGCTTAATAATTATGAATAATTGAAATTATTAATCATGTCAATAAATAAAAATTGTTATAAGTTTAAATGTCTGTTTGTTACTGATTATACCCAGATCCCGAACGAATCTAGACTTAGGTGTTACAATATATTCAAGCTTTTGGAAAACCAAAAATTTGTGAACAAGCTTATAGAAATATCTAATGCTAAGTCAATGGCCAATGTTGACAAAAATATGGAACCAAGGCGTTATTTCCTTAAAATATGTTGCTCTACCAGATTATCTTCAACAATGCTGATTTAAAAAAAAGAAACATAAATGACATTTTCAACTTGTTTTTTTAGGAATATTTAAAATAACTACAAAATTTGTTGTAATTTGTTTTAAATAAATAAAATATCCCACAAAGAAACTTTAAAAATATTTAAACCTAATTAAAAAGTATAGCCCAATTGGCCGAATCCGTGCTGTAGTGGTTACCACGGTATACTACCTAGCGGAAGATCTCGGGATCGATTTCCAGCTAGAGTCTGGAAATTATTACTAGCCAAAATTCAATGTTTCATATCCCATATTAGTCACACTAATAAAGATGTTGATGCGACTTCGAATAAACTAAAAAAATTAAAAAAAAGTATTTATCTATATATAAAAATGAATGTTTTTATACAAACTGAAATTCCATGCACACATTATGAGAATGAATAACCAAAGATGGGTGAAACAGATTTACAATAGAACCCTTAACATGAAGAATAGTACTCATATATTCAGTAAAACAGTTAAACAATTCCTAGAGAGATATAAAATTACAGAAGAACTTTGCCAAAACAGAGAAAAGTTTAGACAACACATTGAAAAAGTGGAAGTCTTTGAATGCGAAAAACCTAAAAGTAAACCGGGGACCAAATGGACCCAAGAAAGAAAAGAACAATTTGCTATCCAAATGAAAGGCTACTGGCAGCAACGGAAAATGAAGAATATAAAAATAAACTTTCCTAATTAGTATTTGCGTAGTCCTTAGAAGGCTAGACCGCAAAAAAAAGAATGTTTGTTTGTCCCTTACACATTCCTAAACTGTTCAACATAATATCAAATTCTATCTATGGATTACTCAGTTTCCGGAGCAGGTTTTAAGCTTTTTAAAACCTCCATCTGATCAGTAAAAAGAAAGTTAAATGTTAAATGTTGGGCTTAAATGTTGTTTTTGTGCTTTCGAAAAAGTCAGATGTTCGACATTAAAAATTCAGGCATTTAAAACAAAGGACAAATAAAAACATATATTTTTGTTTTATAAATCATAAGTATAATGTATTTTCATCATAATTTTCCATTGTCGGTGTGACTCGCCTTTGCAACAACCATCAACAAAGCACAGGGATAATTAATACAAGTTTGGGAATTAAATTTGGACAATCCTTGTTTCTCACATGGACAGCTGTATGTAGCCACCTCACACGTCTGAAAACCTTCCGATTTAATCATGTACGCACCAGACGGAAAAACAAAAAAATATTCTATATCCAAGAGCACTTCAATAAAAAATGAGCCTAGAATTATTATAACGAGTTCTCTTTAAATTCAATTTTTGTAGGCGTAGCAGTGCACACAGGGTACATACAGGTAGTATAGAATAAACACATTTGAGAACACATTCAACTGTTTCCTCGCTATTGTCAGAAAATACCTTGACCTTACTATTCTTTGAAGTTGCTCCATAAACATTGTAGCCACAAAAAGTAATTGATATGACTCAAAAACTCATTAGAAAATTGATAGTAATATCTATCAATTAATTCTTCTCTAAATTTGTATTCATTCTTCTCTAAATTATCTATTATTATTTGTAAAAAAGAAATAAATAAACAAATAAAAATAAAAAAAATAGGTGATTTATCTGAGTAGTTTGACTTAATGTGACAACATCAGAAAATTATGTAGAACTTGATTCTCGACATGTGCATTTCATATAATGAAAATTTGTAGCCTAGAATTCAACAAAAATTAAAATTGATGAAAATCCGGTATATCGGTTTAAGTTTTAGAAATAAAAATTTAATTAGAATTATGAATGGTGTTGACACATTTATTTAAAAATGTAAAAACATAAATAAGTGGTAATTACGCAGAAGATGAGATTAGTAAATTTAATTTCTAACTAAAGGTCACGATTATCCACTTTAAATTGAACTAATATTACAAGAAATGTAGAAATAGCTCCAATCATCTGAAAAATAAAAAAATAAAATTATTAATAGATTTTTATATACACATCATTCTCATCTCTTGGGTCATTGGGTTGCTTGTTCTGAATTGATCAGAATACTTTAGATCTTCATTTCCACCGGGTTGATCTAGAGGTAAAGTCGTTGCCGCGTGTCAGCTATTTAACAGCTGATTTTCGAATATGAGGGTTTCGTGGTTAAAATCCTAGTAAAGGTACCTTTAATAGAAAATATAAAAGTTTCGCTCCTCCATGTGGTGCGGTTAGATAACCTTAATCTTGATGGGAAACGATCAACCGAACTAAAAGGGATCTCACAATTTCGCAGTAAATCATCCTCATACCTCTCTATAACCTCTCAGCTGAAAATCGGTATTGTAATTTAGTGAAAAATCCCAACAGATTGATCACCTCGAAGAAATCATACTATGGAAGGTCTTTTGAGGAAAAATCCACCTTCAGGTAAAAATACCCTGAAAAGACTACACTCGAATTGGGTGGGCGTCACTTAAAAGAAAACAATGTATCGAAGCGTCTGGAAAAACACTCAAAAATTAAACATAAAATGTCACATAATTATTAACATAACATAACAGAAAAAATAAGAATCCTAAACGATAAAAATACACGATTTAAATGTAAAGAGATAACAAGAGAAAAGAGAGTTTATTTGTATGAAGAAAGCTAAACAAGATCTGAAAATATGAGAAGATACTGGGCAAAGAGAAAAGCAGCCAGAAAAAAACTCCAAGGATTGATTTAAAGTGGTCTC
This sequence comes from Catonia carolina, assembly GCA_035578175.1. Lineage (NCBI taxonomy): Eukaryota > Metazoa > Arthropoda > Insecta > Hemiptera > Achilidae > Catonia > Catonia carolina. The sequence continues at coordinate 24,979,456 of JAQMRL010000010.1, read as the reverse complement.
ATGTGGCCGTAAAAGTAAAAAAGTGACGAAATCTAGAAACAATGGAAAGAAAAATTCTTGGTATGAATACGATTTTGATGATAATATTAAAGAAACTGGAGAAAGAAAAAATAACCAAACACACAACTTTACTAGGACTTTGAGATATTAGAATATGATATATATATATATTTTTTTTTTTTGAAATATTAATTATATTATAATCTTAAAGGGAAGAGCAAGAATTTTTGGATACAGGAAATGTATGAGAAAAAACCATTTAAACAAACATATTTCCAATCTTTGCATCGACAAAACTACTATAATCACAAACAACTGGAAATTGAACAACCAGGATTTAACGAAACTGAATATTTGATAAATCAAACAAAGTTCAGAAGCAAATTATATGGATTGGTAATTCTTGCGAAGATTCAGGAAATAACCAATGGAGAAAATAATACACAGGCGTGCTCATCCTGCTGCTCAATTTTGTTCGATCCCGGCAACTACATCACTCACTTACAACGGAGTCCTCCCATCTCCATTTATCTTGTTTTGACAATAAAGTTACAACCAAATTCTGCGTAGACAGACTTTTCAGGTTAGCTTCAATAACTGATACAAAATAATACCTGTGTCACCTTCGACTGAAATCGTATAGTTAACAATATTTTTAAAACGCTGAAAAATATTCATGAAAATGCCTACAACCTAAACACCGCTAAAAATAGAAGGCTATTTGACCTTGAGTTCTGTTACCGTAAGATAAACAACTGTGTTCCGTAGTGACTTCACTGGAACAAGCAAATTGGTGCATCCATATATTTTTCCCACTATAATAACCATCAAATATAAAATGCGGCAATTAGAAGATGTGAGAAAGTCCAGAACAGAAAATATAAAAAATATTGGGAAGAAAGAAAAATAAGAGAAGGGAAACACCAAAGAAAATAACAGGACTTTTGGATGAAATTAGAAAAAGTAAATCCAATAAAATGAAAGCTTATTAGTGAGAAAAATCAAAGAAGATAAGGATTCGGATGATAAATGAAGAAAAAATGGAACAGTCAATGTCTGTACGAGAAGTTAATTACGAATGAACTATTTTTAAAAAAGGGTGGTGAAATTTTAATAAACTAATAATTTTAATTAGATATACTTACAGATCCAAGAAGTGAGTAATTAAAAGGAAATAAACCAAATATTGTCAAATTAACTTTATGATGTAACAATTGCAGTGAAAAGTATTCCAGCTGTAAAACATACATGAACATTATTTCAATATACTATAGGACGTCACAATATTGAATACAATTTTTGATTAAATATTGTCTTATTCACACAGGTAAATATTGCTCTAAATGGCAGTCAAATGAAACAATAGAAACTGCTATCATACCGTATATCCTTAAAAGAATTTAAAATTTATAAAATTATTAGAAATTAATATACGAGGTGTATTTTAGAGCTATTAAACATCGAGACTGACGTTGTAAAAAATTTAATTTATTTTTATACGTAATCACTTATTATTACTTTCAATATACACTCCTCTATGCCTCCAACGCTCCATGCGAATTTTCCATTGTTGGAAACAGTGCTGGAAGTCATCTTCTGTCAGCTCCTTCAGGACACGTGCCGCTCAAAAATGTTTAAAATGAAGCTCGCAAAAGTGTTTGTACTGACAGTGAAAAAATGACTCAATTTTTTGGAAACGATAATAACATGTGATGAAACGTGGTTTTTCACTTATGATCCGGAAACGAAGTGCCAATCCATGCACTGGAAGAGCCGAACTTCATCGAGAGCCAAAAAAGCTCGAATGAACAAGTCAAAATTTAAAGCAATGATGATTGTTTTTTCTTGATATCCACTTTATTCACCAGATCTTGCACCATGTGACTTCTGCCTGTTCCCTAAGGTGAAATCTGCATTAAAAGGGACAATATTTGAGTCTGTGGAAGCTGTAAAAGAGAAAGCGGCACGTGTTCTGAAGGAACTGACATAAGATGACTTCCAATACTGTTTCCAGCGATGGAAAATTTGCATGGAGCGTTGTAGGTATAGAGAAGGAAAGGATATTGAAGGTGACAATAAGTGATTATGTATAAAATTAAAATAAAATTTTTTACAACGTCAGTCTCGTTATTTAATAGCCACACCTCGTACATCATCTGAATACATAAAATTAACTTATTCCTATAGCGTTTTGTTTATTTGGAAAAAAACTAGCCATTGCCAGCCTCAAAGGGCTGCATCAAATGAACTGGTTTGTTGTTTTTCCTAATTTCAGAACACACTTTATTTTTCTAGGTATTACTTGTAAAATCTGCATGCTGACATTCAAAACTTTAGCTCTTCTTTGGTAAAGTATGGAAATATTACGCATTGTCTAGGGTATCTGTCCATTAGCCGTAAGTGCCCAAGATGTACTTTAGTTTTTATGTTCAGCTCCTAAGAAACAGATTTTTCGAATTTCGGCTTTTAAGTGATTGGGAATTTGGAGAATTAGTATTGAGAGAACGAGTCTGTGAGGACTCTGCCATTTATATAATTATACGGATTCTAGAGTCAGGTCAGTCTGTCTACCAACGCTATGCGAATTGGAAGTGTTTTTAGCTGCATTTGCATCATGATGGTATTATCCAAGAGTACAAAACAGAAGAGCTTGGTTTTGTTTTCAGGAAGGAACACGGATGTTTTGTGAAGCGGATGTGAAACGTCGAAAACTGGAGGAATTTGGTCACGTGATTAGAGGTGAGAAATATAGAATGCTGCAGAATATTTTGAATGGTAAGCGTGGGGAAGGTTGGCGTAGAACATCATGTTTGAGGAATCTTCGGGACTGGTACGGTGTGAGTTCAGGCAATCGATAAAATTCAGGTGGCCTTAATGGTAGCCAGATGTTCGAAAACAAGGCACCTGAAGAAGAAGGATATAGAAATTTTAATGCTCTAAAATAATATTTCCGATTATATTCCATTACCCACTGTTGAAACAGTTCTAAGGAAACTAAAAAAAACTTGCATACTGTAATGCTGGTTATAATGTATACGAATAATTATTTAGTTTTCTCTACATAGTGTATTTCTTATCTCACGTCTTGTTATTTTAAACTGGGCAGAAGGAGTACAAAAGGCTTTATCAGGCATAATTTATTGGTTCTTTTCTTTTGTTCATATTGGATAAATAAACCTAAAGAAATTCTGTAACTTTATTAAAGAAAAAGAGGTACAATAAATACAGATTTGCTGAAAATGTTACAAACATTTTAAATTCATTACTAATCTTTAGTTCTAATGCATATTAAAAGAAACTTACCTCAGTTGTTATCTCAATATTTTCACCACGAATTAATAACTCATGAATAATCTTCACAGTTTTATTATTCTGAAATTTAAAAAAGAAGTTTTAAATACTTAGAAGACAAATTATGCCTTAAGTATCAATGTATTGCCTTAACTATTTCTAAAATATCACTGCCGGCCGCATTGGCGTAGTTGGTAGCGTGCTCGCCTCTCATCATGCGGCCCTGGGTTTGAATGCCACTCAGGCACGGCATATTTTCATACGTTACAAAAAAATCATTTCATCCTTCATTCTAGAAAGTTACACCTCCCAACGTCGTCGCTAATGATTGTTGCAGTTGATGCGACGTTAAATAAACAAAAAAATCACTGTTTACATGTTACAGTATTGGAAGTTGTTCAAATATTGTCAACAACTCACAATAACGTTAAGTTTTGTAATTATTCTAATTGAAGTAAATTAATTGTAATTTCTTAGTAGTATTACCTTAATAATTAATTGTAATTTATACATTTTAAATAAATGTTTGTTATAAGTTTAAAGGTGGCCGCCTCCGTAGCGTAGTGGTTAGCGGGCTAGCCAACCACGCGGAGGTCCCGGGTTCGATTCCCGGCCAGGGTCTGACAATTTTCACAAGTCAAACCCCAATGTTTTCGATGCATTACCTACCGTAGTCACTAATAACCAAGCACTTGATGCAACTTTAAATAAAAAGAAATTGTTAAAAGAGGGTTTGTGTACTATTTACCACACCCTGATTCCGAAAGAACCTGGGCTTAGGTGTACAATACATAAAAATTAGTGTCGTTATAATAAAACTTCAAAAGGGAAAATCGTCAAGTGAGAGAATGCTTCAGTAACAGAAAAAATAAATCAAGTAAATCAAGTAAAAGTATTTAAATTTATATATTCGTAAATTTATTTTTCACAATGATGTTTCCAATTTTAAGCTTATTACAATTTGTACATCTAAACGGTTCTTACTTACGCACAAGGCTTGCGTAAGTATCATCACTCAATAAAAATAATCTGGTGTGATACTTTTACACGACTTTCTCTTGCCAATGAAAAACCCAATTAACTTATTTTAATTATGAGTGAACAACCGAAAATGAAAAACATAACCTAATTTTAATCATGAGTGAATGATACAAAATGAAAATCAATCTGTAGGATTATACATACTAAAAATCACTAATTGATTCTAAACTAGGCTCTTAAAAAAAATGCTTGAAATAAAAGTAATAGATTTTTAAGTTTCTACAACTCTAATTTTACACACTTTTTCCCTTAAATGGATATTAAAGGCGCAGTTTCGTTTATGCGATCGTCGCATGAGATTACTGCATGCGACTGACGAATAGGTCGGGTAGTTTCGTTTGCGCAGTGGAACATGTGATCCAACTGCACGTCCGGGTTAACCGAAACCCGGGTTATCCGAAACGTCAAAAAATACTCAGTATTTTAAACGTAATTTTTCTACAAATAAGTGTAATAAAAACAATAAATAATAAATACTGTAAATTGTATTTCTGTATCAAAATACTGTTTAAGCAAACTGAACTGTAAATAATAGCGCGTAAGGTATGCCTGCATGACACTCAGCACTGCAGACAGGATTTTTACCGATAACATGAGTATTTTCCTTGGAGCGGTAGCCTACTACTAGGCCTACTGTTTATTTTGGCTACATCACCTTTCCTGCAAACAGTCAATTAGTACTGTATTGTGGTTGAATGGGTACGGTAGTGTCTTGGCCTTAATGTAGTTTTCATTTCGTTTGGTGGCTAATTAGTGTTACGTACAGGTAGTGGAAGTGAAATGATATTAGCAATGTCGTGTAAACGTAAACGCGTAATCAAATCCATCGAAGTGACGCCCACTGATGTACTTTTAGTTAAACGTTGGCAGGACATTTCGGTAAGAAAACGAATGGAAAAAACACCAAAAAATATCTGACTTTTCAAAAAAAGAATTAAAATTTACGGAAAATATTTGACAATTAAATCGTACGAATAAAAGTTTTAGAACACAGTAATACTTTTCTTTACAATAAAACACCATTTTCTTGTTATTTAAAAAAACCCAGCTTATCCGAAATCGGCTCACCCCAATTATTTCGGATTAGCGGGAGTTCACTGTATCCATTAGACGATGAAAGCAAGTTCGAAGAATCAAATTGTTGTAGTTTTTCTGCAGCTAACTCAATGAGTTTTGCGTCATCGTCTTTGGAAAAACTCATTTTCAACTTCCAGGCGCCTGCGACTGCTGTAGGTGACTGGTTTCCAAAGCAGTCGATGCAGCCGACGCATAAGATCTCTTGCGTTGGACGCATAAACGGAACTACTTCTTATGAAATCCATTTGATGAGTAATGGCAGTGATTCATGCAGCGGCTGCATGCAGTAATCGCATGCGACGATCGCACAAACGAAACCGCACCTTAAGGTCGCAATCTTAAGAAAACCTTTTTTACCATGAAAACCTAGCATCACACGAATTTCAGCAGAAATGAGGATTATCCTACCTTTTAGAGCATAAAACATTTAGTAAATGAGATGATTTTAAACAAAATCGTATTAGTTGTTTTTGAGAAAATCATAAAAAAAAGAAAATCGCACAAATAAACTACTACTTCCGGTATATCAACCATTAAAATAATTTTTTTTCTCTCTTTAATTTTTTATTTACAACTGTAAAATGTTACAACAAGCAAATGTGATGATTACCGTGATTATGTAAATGACATGATAGGCATGAGAGGGTAGGGTCCCCATTGGTGCCTCCCCAAGAATGAAATTTGTATATCAAATTAGCATGTCTCTACTCCAGCGTCTTTTAAGGCGTCTAGGAGGATTATCAGGTAAATGGACGGAGGAAAGTGAACGCACCAGGGGGTTCTCGTGTTCGTGTGACTTGTCGTGAAAGCGTTTGTATAGGTATTCAATGGAATTTCGTACAAGTGGTGTTTTCAAATCTGTATGTAAGGTTTTGTTGCTAACGTAAAGAGGTGCTTTTGCTATAAGGCGTAATGTTTTTGACTGGAATGCTTGAATTCGTTGCAAGTTAGAGGGTATGGTTGAACCGTAGATTTGGGATCCGTAGGTCCAAATAGGTTTCAAAAGAGAACAATATATGCGTAATTTTTGTGCCATTGGTAGTTTTGATCGTTTGTGAAGTAGGGAATATAGAAGTTTAAGTCGGGAATTCAGTAATAAACGTTTCCGTTTGATATGTGTGCTCCAAGTTAGTCGTTTATCAAAAGTCAGACCGAGATACTTGACCGTATCTGTTTTTGTGAGAGGTTCATTGTCTATGTATACTGGTGGGCAATCACCATGACGGAGTATGAAAGTTACGTGAAGGGATTTTGTCGTATTAAGTTTTATTTTCCAAAAAAACATTAAAAAAAGTTTTAATTCTTAAAAAAACATATAATTTGTAATATCAAAAGATCTTACCTGTTCTACAATTCCATCAATTTTTAGAACCAATAATACAATTTTTCCTAATACCAAGAAACACCAATATAATGAATGTATGAATAAAAACCAAACAAATTTTTTACCACTGATTACATCCAATAACAATTCAATAATTATATACAGATTACCAGTAACTCCAATTATACAAGATATTACCAGCAATAAAAATAATAAACTGCATTCTCTTATTAAATCTTCCAATAATAAAATATATTCTTCATAACCATAAGTGAGGATAAGAAATCTTTTACGAGATGTTATCCAAATACATTCATTTTTATGAATATTATCCTTATCTTTAACAGCTTTTAATTTTTTAATACATTTTCTTTTATTAAGAATTTTCAATTCATCATTTATATTAGTAAATACAAAAAGATACATGTCTAAACAACTTGTATATTGGAAATTTAAGACTGTATTAAACACTACAACAATGTTACCTAACATCCACGAAAAAAAAGTTATATTAAAATTTCCCCAATGAAATATAACGAAGTAATCCATCAAAAATATAGAAATTAAAGCTAAACTCATAAGGAAAGCTTCCTTTAATATGGCATTTTTAAAATTTGTATTGTAACAATTACCTCCGATTTCATGTAATAATAAGTTAACTTTTATCATACGTGCAGTCAAATTTAAGGAAAATTTTACATTTAAATGTGAATTAATAAAAGCGTAACTAAATATTCCAGATTCAGCTACTTTATAAAAAACATAAATTTTTGCAGCAATTGTAGTAGGTGGGGTTTCTGAACCCAAATAATCAGACCAAATCGATACATAAAAGAAATTATACAATGAAAATGTAAAAACAAATAATGAATACAATGCTAGATTCAATTTTAGTACTAACTTTCCTTCATTGGTTAATGTATATGGAAATACACCTAATATATTCCCTATAAATTTTAAAGGTGCTATTGCTTTTACAAATTTGTATGTAATATCTTCATCCATTCTGATTATTGAAACTTATATTAATATAGAAATTTTAGATTATTAATTATAGACAATAATTTAGAAAAAGAAACTTTAGATTATTAACTTGCGTTACAACAAAAAATATACACACTATAATTTTTACTTATTGTCAGCTGAGAATATTCACGCTTTACAAAAATGTATACCATTTTTTACGTATTCTTTTAATTCAAGGAAAACTTTAATTTATAACAATCTTGTCAATTATTAATGAATATTAGATAGTCATATATCAAGGTTATTATTTTTAATAAAGGATTTTCCAGAACTTGATTTTTAATAAATTTTAGATAATCTTTTATCATGATTGGTAGCAATTACTTAAAGGGGAAATTTACCTTCAAAGGAATGTTTTGCTCTGTTGAACATTGATAAAAAACTACGTTATACTTGAAATACAGCTATTATTTTTATTAAATACCGATTAAAAATTATTTAGAAATTTTACTCTGATTACCTAAAAGCTAGGTGGGGTTTGAAAAGGAGCCATAAGTTTCATAAATCGTAACTTCGGTGTACTTTGACCAATTTACATGAAATTCGTATCAAAGTAATGGGAAAACTTCATGCTAAAACATAACGTAAATGAGGTCTGTCCAAAAAGTTCCCGAATTCTTTTATAAAAAAAAGTATTTGACTTAGAGCTTAGGGGCCTAAATCCCCTTTAAAGTAATTTGCCCCATTGGTGTTTCCTCTTTCTGAAGCAATCCTGGAACGCTTCTTCTGGAATGGCGTTCAGCTGTTCTGTCACATTCTCCTGAATCTCAGGAATCGTGGCAAATATTTTTCTATTGAGGGTTTCTTTGAGATTGGAGAACAAGAAGGAGTCGCAAGGTTCTAAATCAGGGGAGTAAAGTGGGTGGGAAAGCGCGGTAATCGAATTGCTGGGCAAAAGTTCGCGAGTTTTAAAGGCTGATGGGCTGGTGCGTTTTCGTGGTGGAAGAACCAGTCACCGTTCACCCAAAGTTTGGAACGTTTCCGCCTGATTTTTTTGTCGTAGGCAGTTCAGAAGCCACAACAAACTCTCTTGCACCCAATCGTCGATTGGTACGCACCAAAGAGTGAATTTTGGCTACATGATCGTCATTAGTTGACGTCGAGGACCTCCCAGAACGATCATTATCATCATCATCATCATCATCATCATCTACCGACCATTTTTTAACAGTTTGAACCAATTTTAGCAAATCTTTTCAATAATTCATCTCCGTAAGCCTTGACAAGCAATTCATGAATTTTCGTGAAAGATTTTACGGTATCACGCACAATTTTACGGTACAACGCTGTTCATGTAGGTCACTAATTTTTAACTTTGACAAACGCGTAGAACACACCTTCACGGAAACAGCTGTTTCTCCGCAACTAAAATATCAACAAACTAAAAAATGGAGGTTAATCTTGATGTTTCTATGAATACAATCAGCTCTGCGGGATCTCCGTGGAACTAACTGTAGGAGCGCTATAAAAAAAGTTTGGGCCTTTTGTGAACAGACCTAACAAACACAACCTAACAGACCTTATTGTTGCAGTATTACTTTTGCTCTTTTCGCACTAAAACTTTTGCACAAAAGGTTTTATAACAGTAGCAAAATGTCTAATCAACAAAGAAACAAAATCGTACATTTAAAATGTTAGTTCTGGTCCAATGTATTTTAAATTGAGATTTTGTTTCTCCTTAACGCAGAGTTTGGCCGAACCGATCTAAAAAACTTTTACGTGGGTGTAAAGAGAACACTTTCGGGGATTTTCAAAGAATAGGATAATGCTAATAATTAGCATTATCCTATTCTTTGAAAATCCCGTTATGACTTTGCCAATTATTGGCAAAGTCATAACGAGATTTTGCAAAATAAATATAAAACTAATTGAATAAAAATTTCTATGGTGCCTTCTGTTCTGGTGGCAACGTAGATAAGTTCAGTTTGTTTTGAAGGTCTTTATGGTGACAGAAATTTTTTTTATTTAGGTTCATATTTTCTTTTCCTTCTAGTACGACAACATTGGTTATGTTGGCTATTATGTTTACGATGCTCACTTTATTGACTGTTGCAGTATTTTAACTAAGTCATTATTTTGTCAGTTTTTTTATGAGATCTACTGTAGTAATCTTTGATAACTTAAGAAATTCGTAAGTCGTTGTGTAAGGTTTCGTTACACACGTATCAAGGGAAGTTGGTGATAATTTTAAGTACTTTAGATTGAGATGCTTGCATACGATACATATTGCTATTAGTAGTGAAACCATTTGACCAGCGTATTATCAGATAGGTTTCAAAAGATAGTTGTATGCAGAAAGTCTCTGTTTTAATGGTAGGTAAACTAGTATTTCAATAAGACCGCATAGAAGTTTTATTTTGCTTGTCAATCTTTGAAAAACACTTTAAATAATAAATTCTTTAAGGATAATAGTAATAATAACAATAATTAAATCTAACTGTCATTTCACGAATACAACGTTTCCAAAGTAAATTATTGCGACTTATTACTAATTTCCCGAGTTACCTATCCAATAGAACACTACACAATGACTTAAGTCTCTGTTTTAATGGTAGGTAAACTAGTATTTCAATAAGACCGCATAGAAGTTTTATTTTGCTTGTCAATCTTTGAAAAACACTTTAAATAATAAATTCTTTAAGGATAATAGTAATAATAACAATAATTAAATCTAACTGTCATTTCACGAATACAACGTTTCCAAATTATTGCGACTTATTACTAATTTCCCGAGTTACCAATCCAATAGAACACTACACAATGACTTACGCGTTGCTTACGGCAACGACCCATATCTATATGGGTCCAGAGAAAAACTCTGGAGGGTTCAGAGAAAAACTTCAAAATCATAATAATCCCTTAATATGCAACGTGAAGTCTGCAGGCCTACCAGGAATCGCAGAAAGACGACTGAAACGTCGATGGAGTAGAGTTATTATACATTAACGAAACTCTAACATTTATTAGTGTATAAAAATATAAATTAAAATTTTGTACCATTTTATCGTTGTCTACAGAACTATCACTGAGTGGTGTCCTCCTCAAAGCCATTAACTCGGTTAGTTTCTTAATTTTATAAAAATTTAGCAGTAAATATTTTTGCTGGTTGTTTTTATACAGTTGTAAAAAATATTAAATGAAAAAATGATACTTAAAATAATATTTAAGCTTCTTACCTGTTCGACAATTCTATCAATCTTTAGAACCAATAATACAATTTTTCCTAATACCAAGAAACACCAATATAATGAATGTATGAATAAAAACCAGACAAATTCTTTACCGTTGATTACATCCAATACTATTTCAATAATTATATACAAATTACCAGTAACTCCAATAATACAAGATACGACCAATAATAAAAGGAGTAAACTGCATTCTCTTATTAAATCTTCTAATAACAAAGTATATTCTTCAAAACCATGAGCGAGAATAAGAAATCTTTTGCGAGATGTTATCCAAATACATTCATTTTTATGAATATTATCTTTATCTTCAACATTTTTTAATTTTTTAATACATTTTCTTTTATTAAGAATTTTCAATTCATCATTTATATTAATAAATACAAAGAGATACATATCGAAACAACTTGTGTATTGAAAATTTACAACTGTATTAAATACCACGACAATGTTACCTAATAACCATGATATAAAAGTTATATTAAAATTTCCCCAATGAAATATAACGAAATAATCCGTAACAAATACAGCAGTTAAAGCTAAACCCACAAGCATTGCTTCTTTCAGTACAGCATTTGTAAAGTTTGTGTTGTAACATTTACCTCCAATCTCGTGTATCAATAAGTTAACTTTTATCATACGTGAAAGTAAATTTGATGAAAATTTCGCATTTAAATGTGAATTAATAAAAGCGTAACTAAATATTCCGGATTCAGCTACTTTATAAAAAACATAAATTTTTGCAGCAATTGTAGTAGGTGGGGTTTCTGAACCCAAATAATCAGACCATATCGATACATAAAAGAAATTGTATAATGAAAATATAAACACAAGTAATGAATACAAGGCTAAATGTAATTGTAGTACTAATTTTCCTTCATTGGTTATTGTGTATGGAAATAAACCTAATACGGATGCTATTAATCTTAAAGGATAAGTTGCTTTTAAAAATAGTGTTGAAATATCTTCATCCATTCTGATTACTAAAAATTAATGTCATTTACAACAACTTACGTTACAAGAAAATATACAATACTGATATTGGAAATAAAATGATCACAAAATGGATACCATTACAATTTTTAATAATAGAAGAAAATTATATTGGCTTAAACTATCTTTCATATTAAATTTATGAATTATTAATGTGTAATAGGTGTCAAGGTTATTTTTCTGTCGAAGAATGTTAAACAGAAATTATATTTACAAACATTTTGAACAGTCTTTTATTATATTATTAAAAATTACCTAATAAATTCATATAATCTTTTCAAAATAATTTTTGTCTTCAACAACTAAAGCAAATTTTTGCTAATAAGCTATTTTTTATTTAAAGTCGCAAAAATTGTGTTGTTATTTGACAGTAGACTTAAAACTGAGTTATTGAAATTGGGATACGGCTTTTTTTATTGCCGCACTTCGACTTCTCCGTATTTATTAATTAAACAAAAATTAAAAAATAAATTAAAAGTCTGGTGTGAAACGCACACGACTTTCTCTGGCCAATGTAAATAATGGACAATATAACTTATGAAATTACACGAGTGAACAATGTAAAATGAAAAACAACCAAATTTTAATCATGAGTAATGACGCTAGATGAAAATCAACCTCTGTAGGATTTAAAAATACGGAAAATTGCTAATTGATGGTAAACTACGCTCTGTAGAACAAAGCATTCGAAATAAAAATTGTAGGTTTGTTTTAGTTATTATATATTTTTGTTGTAAATTTCACACTAAGGCAGCAATCTTAAAAAATTACTTTTTTACCGATTTTTTTGAGATAATATACAATAAAATCACTATTTTTTTACTTAAAGTACGTTAAAACTGGTCTAAAAGACCAGCCATTAATTTTTCGTTCATATATCTTAAAAACTAAATACTTAAATTATATAATCCATTCAACAATGTTTTATATCTTAACACTAAAATACACGTAAAACTATTCCCTACTTTTGGACTTTACATTGTTCTGCTTTAACACATCACACTGCACTGTTACACTAGTTCGAAGGGATTCTTCCTATTGAGTCTTCTAGCAACATTTTCATTATCAAGAAGTTGAATTGCTTCTGGATTGATATGTGGCAAGGATTGATGTGGATTGTGTAGGTGAGCTTCATGTTTGACAGCAAATCTTCTTATCTCACTGGACACAAAAGGGATGTCAAGATCTCTATGCATATCACTATTCCTAACGTACCAAGGGGCATTAAACATAGCTCTCAGAACTTTGTTCTGAATCATCTGTATAATCCTTATCTGACTTTCTCTGGCGCAACCCCAAAGTTGTAAACCATAAATCCAGATGAGTTTTAAAATTTGATTATAGATTGTTACTTTATTATGGAGAGGCAGCTGCAATTGACGTCCTAGTAACCAATATAGTTTCCTATATCTGAGGCTCAGCTAGCTCAGCTCTTTTTATCTTAATGTGCTCCTTTCATTTCAGTTTCGTATCTAAAGTCATTCCTAAATATCTTGCAGTGTTTGCATATGGTACAATGTTTCCATTTATGGTGACTGATAAAGGATCTACAATATTTTTATTGACGAAATTTATATGTACAAATTTTTGCTCGTTCAGTTTTATTCTCCATTTTTTGCCCAGTCAAATATTTCATCGCACGCACGCTGGAGCCTGGTTTATGATTCGGCAACTGTAACTCCATCTACTTGTGGGATGTCGCTTGTGTATATAAGGTACAATATTGATCCTAAGACACTTCCTTGAGGAACACCGGCACGGATTTCTTTCAACGCCGAATATTCATTTTCTTGTTTTATTTGCAACAATCTATCTGCCAAGTTGGAAGACAGCAGCTCAACGTATTGCTTTGGTAGGAGTGAGTTTAATTTATATAATGAACCCTCATGCCAGACATTGTCGAACGCCTGTGCTACATCCAGAAAAATGGCAGAACAAAATCATTCTCTTTTCTAGGGATTTTTTAATAATATCTGTTATTCGATGAACCTGGTCTAGCGTTGCATGTTTTCTTCTGAAACCAAATTGATGGTCAGGAATTAGATTGTGTTGTTCTATTATGGGCATTAATCTTTTCAGGAAAATTTTCTCAAAAAGCTTACAAATTATTGGCAGCAAAGAAATCGGCCTGTAAGATTTGGTATCATTTGGCGATTTTCCCGATTTTTACAGCATTATTACCTCTGCCACTTTCCAAAAATCACTAATTGACGCTAAACTAAATGTTGTAGAAAAAATGTTTGAAATAAAAATTGCAGGTTTTTTTATTATTTCCTACAACTTTAATTACGTATATATAAACTGCTCAAAAACGCATATTAATGTCATAATCTTAAAAAACCCTTTTTTCCCACGAGAGCACAACCATCAATTTCAGCTGACATGCCTTATCTAAAAATTGTATAAATAAACTACTTTTGATTTTGATAAAAATGCTGTCCATATACATACGCAAATTAATCGTTAAAACATGGTTTTTTGGATTCAGGGTATCAACGAAAACGTGATTTCCGGTATAAATTCGATTTAAAATCGACATGAAAACAATACTTTCCTTCCCTATATATCCATGTAGGTTAAGTGAAAGTATGAAGAAATGAATTTAAATAAAAATTACTGACGCTGGAAAAGTGAAAACCGGCACTAAACGATTATTCTGAATTTCTGAGTAGCTATGCTAAATTTATGGTAAGCTAACTCTCTCATAACTCGATTATTTAAAATCGGATTTGATCAAAAAGGTATTGTGATAAAAAATAATAGTAAGATGGATCCTCTTCTTCGGTGCAAACTCAATTGGGGTGTGTGTGACAAACTTCTTTTTATAGTGAGACTGATGACGTAAGATGTTTCCATCTAAGCAGATCCATTTGTTGATAGATAGGGATTTTCTTTTTCTATCTACCCTGAGCTTTTTCTCAATGTTGCCTTCCAATATCAATTTAATTTGTTCGATTTCTCGGTGGCGCTAATATGATCAAGATATGCCAGCTTCCCAATTTTTATGGAAAAATTAAGGTAAAACGTGTATTAATTCTCGACAAAATTTCTTTGTTAGCTCTTTTGCTTGCCAAACCTACATTATTTTATCTCGTGATAAAGTCACACCACAGAGATATCTAGCTTTTTTTAAAAACATTTGAAGAAATCTCACGACTCTTCCATTTTTTTAATAATCAATAATTCTTGAAATATTCATTTTGTGATTGTTTTTAAAACAAGTTTACTTCCCCATTACAGTTTAAAACAGGTTAATAATTTCGAAATGGGGAAGCTAAGCAATTCACAGTTATAATGAAAGATCGTTTAATATAGATTTGAAATAGATCTGTCCATCATCTATAAAAATTATTAATCTATTAACATAATTTTATTCCTTTACACATTTATATCGATGCACTAAAAATCAAGTTAACTTTAGAAGTTAATAATAAAATTTACTACATATTTAAAGTAAAATGTCATCACGTTCTAACTAATTCAATAAATGTGACATATTTGTTTTTTCATAAAAAGAAATCAAAATTGATTTATCCGTTTCACCGTTTAGCTTTATTTTTATGTCATTTATTTCTTAACTGACAAAACACATGATTCAAAAGAAATATGTCACATTTATTATATACTAAATTAAGTTAGTTTAGTAAAGAAGTGTATGTTTGTAACACATATCAAACTGTATTTAAGGTTTTATGAATACAGGTAGTCTTTTTATAAAGTATCTTCATTAAGAGTTACCTTTCAATGGAGATTCTTTGTACAAATCTGTTTATTGTTATGTAAAGAACAGATTATAGATAAATTCTGTTAATAGAAGTATATTAAACAAACCATAAATATTTAATATTATTTTTCATTTAATGTTTTTATTTTTATGTACTAGAGTACATCTTCAATGGAATAGATTAGATGATGAGAAAGGATTACTTCATGAAAATTAATAAGGACAAAACGGAAGTGTTGTGCTGCAGCAAGAGTTGTTTAGAAGGGATAGAAAATTTAAAAATAGGCAACGAAAACATGCAGGAAGTTTGGGAATTCTGCTATCTAGAGGGTAAAATAACAAAGGATGGTAGAAACACAAGTGATATGATAAGTAGAATTGCTCAAGCTAGAAAAGCCTTTGAAATGAAAAACAGCTTACTGACTACAAACATTGACTTACAGATTAGGAAAAATTTCTTAAAACACTATGTTTGGAGTGTAGCATTAAACAGGAGTGAAATGTGGGTGATAGGGGCTGTAGAAAGGAAAAGGATAAAAGCTTTTGAAATGTGGTGTTATAGGAAAATGTTAAAGATTTGGTGGGTGGACAAAATAAGTAGTTTAGAGGTTCTTAGGCGAGTGGATAAAAAAATAAGTATATGGAAGCATCTTAGCAGATGAAGGGATAGGATAGTGGGGCATATCTTAAGACATCCAGGTATTGGACTATCAATAATGGAAGGTAATATTAAGGGAGTAAATTGTAGGGGAGGCAAAGATTAGAATATGTAAAGCAAATTACAAAAGATGTAGGGTGTTACAGATATGTAGATATGACAAGACTTGCGCAAGATAGAACAGCTTGAAGAACTGCATCAAACCAGTTGAGAGACTGATGATAAAAATTTTTTACGTAAAATGTACGGCTACATAAATATTTGTGATTGTATTGTTTAAATTTTTTTTCCTTTTTAATTTAAAAAATTACATTGATAAAATAAAATGTAGGTGATTTACTTTAACTTACAGTTACTGTAAATAAATGTTTCATTAATTTAATATTTTTGCATTCCAGACATATTATAATCTAAAAATAAGTTGCGTTCTTTGTCAAACACCCGTTATATACTGTAATAACTTTTAATGCATTATTTCAACTTCATTAATAATGGCTTAGTTAGTATCACACTTGATAGTTTGTAACATCTGTTTCCAGATTGTTACGTTTTTATTTTTGTTCGGTTTTTAGCGTTCGCTTGTTGTTTCTTTTGGTTGCCGATAATTTGTATTTACTGTGGTGATGTTAATTAACTCACCGTCCGGTGGTGCGATCTACCGCTTTTCCTTCTAACTTGCGTTCTACAATCTCATCACGAGCCGGGCCTTCGGCAGGTTACGACACTCTGTATTGAATTTTCATTGTGTGCGGTTCGTTCGCAATGTAGTTGTAAATTTTATTAAAATTTATTAAACATTTTATATTTGTAACTTTTGGAAAAGTTAATTCTACTTGCCCATAAAATATGGTAAGTTTATTTGATTTTATTTTAGCATTTCGAAAGCTGGAAATTTTTCACGAGTTGCATAAGTTTATATCTTATACTAACGAATCTATGTTGCAGTTTTTCTTGCAATTTTATAACTACTAAATTCGATTTTGGTTTATGTAAAACTAAATTTTGACTTATGATAAATTTATTGTAACCGATATAACGTTTTGTAATTTGGTAAATTGTATTCTACTTCGAAAAGTAATAGCTTATTTAATTGTTTTGATTTTTTTTAAAAACTTCCTTATTGTTAATTAATTGCAACTCGTATTAAGTTTCTACTTTTAAATTCAGATCTTTGTATTTTTTTTGTTCATTTAAAATTGCATAATTTATGCGTTTGTACTTTTACTTGCGATCGACGATTATTTTACTTAATATTAACACAGGCTCGATCTTTTGTTCAGGGTTCCAATCCGGGGACGGTAATAGCCGTTCAGTGTATCATACCATTTCTATATTCACTACATGGGGTTCGACTCCCGAGAAGGACGAATGCTCAACATCCTTTAACTAACATTCAATGTTTCCTGAAATTTTCTGTCATGGAGTTACGTGAAGTCCAATCCGGATGAAAATTTCATCTGTAAATCTTCAATTGGTTATCGCATACGTCAGTAATACTGCAAAATAAGTGTTAACTACTATCGGGTATGTCTTGTTATTTTATTATCATGAGAGGAGCTCATCCATCTAACTTAAAGTGTTTTAACGAGGTAACCGATACATTTTTTTTTTGTGGAGAAGATCATGCCACAACTAAGATCCGTCTTGTTTTCTGTCATGGAGTTACGTGAAGTCCAATCCGGATGAAAATTTCATCTGTAAATCTTCAATTGGTTATCGCATACGTCAGTAATACTGCAAAATAAGTGTTAACTACTATCGGGTATGTCTTGTTATTTTATTATCATGAGAGGAGCTCATCCATCTAACTTAAAGTGTTTTAACGAGGTAACCGATACATTTTTTTTTTTGGGGAGAAGATCATGCCACAACTAAGATCCGTCTTGTAATTTTCCTGCATTGTACAGGAAATTTAGTGCATTTAAATTGACCTGCTTGGACTATATTCCTACTAATTCTTTTGCAAAACATAATGCAATCAGGAACATTGATTAATAAGAATTTTATTAATTCATTCCATAAAATTTTTCTTAAAAATTATTATTCTTTATTTACATTTTATAAATTAAAGTTTTGAATTTAATTTTAAGTATTTCTAAAATTTAAAATTCTAAAAGGTTTAAAATTTAACTTCTGTTTTATCAATTATTATATTTGTGTAACAAAATTTATAGTAGACCATAAAATGTTACTACTTATTTGAATATATATATATATATATATATATATAAAATATTTTTTTATAACATATGGAATTTAAGGTATTAATAATATATTTTGAATAGGAAGCTGCTAGCATGCTAAGCTTGAAAATAAAAGCTAAAACAAAAAATATATTGGCCACTTCGATTTTCTGTATCCTTTAATGAGTATATCTTTAAATATTTTTTTTTACTTGATATTAACAATTATTTACCTCAGGAAGTACTATTTTTGGATCTGATATTATTTTAGATTGTTCAGCTATTTAAGACCGGGTAACCTTGTATTAATTTTTGATGTTTACACCATATATTTATTGTTAAAAATTAAATTGTTTTACTACATACATTTTCTAGATTTATTTCATTTGTGCAACGATTTACCTGAGTGTTTGTTTTTTTGGCTTCCTTAAAATTTTTTTTATCTTTTGTTAACACCCTAGCCGACCTATCGCTTTGTTTGCCGTATGTGTTCCCGGCAGCGATAGGGGTGTTACAAGTTTTTTGCTAGTGTTTGGAAGTTACCTGATTAGACTACGTTTTGTAAATGTTCCAAAATCATTAGCACCGCACCTAACAGTTGATAAGACTCGAAAATTTACGCAAAAGTTACCGGTAGATTCATACATTTTTCTCTAAAACAATGAATAGAATGCAGTCAAATCAGTAAATTTTAAACCATTTAATTTCCCAGAAGTGAACTTTAGGTAGTGTAACACTGTAACGAAGTATGTCAAAAAGTAAACTTATTTAAGGAATTGTGTGGAAGGTTTTAAAAATAAATATTTCACCAGAATTTTGAGTAGTACCTTCATGTTTATTGCAACATTTTAAAATATATTATAAGCTAAACGGCATATTTGTAGCTATGCGGAATATGAGACTAGAGTATACAATTAAAAGCCTATAGGTCATTATTGTCCACTTTAAATTGAACTAATATTACTAGAAATGTAGATATTGCTCCAATCATCTGAAAAGTAAAAAAAATAAAAATAAATTATTTATAGATCTAATGCAATTATTGCATACTGGTAATATATTTTTTAATCCTTAATGTGTGTACGTTGCAATCGGTTCAATTGAATAATAATAAGCAACCCCATGAACCAATGTTAAGAGGGCATGTATGACGTGTAAATGAAGTGTAGTCTTGTATAAACTCAGGCCGATCATTCCTGAAATGGTGTGGGTAATTGAACTTCAACCATCAACGTACACTGGTAACCAATTGTAGCAGTCAGTTTTAAAGAAGAAAAAGAAAAAGAAGAAGAAGAAGAAGAAGAAGAAGAAGAAGAAGAAGAAGAAGAAGAAGAAGAAGAAGGAGAAGGAGAAGAAGAAGAAGGAGAAGGAGGAGAAGAAGGTGAAGGAGGAAAAGAAGGAGGAGGAGAAGGAGGAGAAGAAGGAGAAGAAGAAGAAGAAAAAGAAGGAGAAAAAAGAGGAGGAGAAGAAGACAATGGTTTGAAGAGAAGAATCCGATAGGGTGAGAAATGTACAAGAATTTCCAAAGATGGAAGAGAAATTAAATTTAATAGAAATCATCTAACGGAGGAAGGACAACTGACTACGCCACATAATTAGAGTTTAACTAAAAATATGATAGAAGGAAAAATAGAAAGGGAAAATAAAAACATTAAAATAAAGATTACAGACGATTGAAAAGGGTTGTAAGCTATAAAAAGATTATTAGCTTGAAGAAATCAGAACAAATTGGAAATGATAATCACATGCTGCCGATTTTTATATATTCAAGTGAAAACTGATAAAATACTAAACTAATAATTTAAATTGCAACTACCGATAATTAATTAATTGCTACTTACCGATCCAAGAAGTGAGTAGTTAAATGGAAACAAACCAAAAATAGTCAAATCTAATTTATTGTGTAACATTTGCAGTGAAAAATATTCCAGCTGTAAAAGACATAAATTTAATTTAATACTATCATCTCTTTATCACGACCTATAATATAGGTCGTGAAATATTATTACAACGTATTGACTACATGGACCTAACTGTTGTGATTTATTGACCTTTACGTGCTCATATTTTAAGAAGACACTATTGTTACATCTTTGTTCTAAAGAAATAATGTGTAAATGCTATCAAACAGTCTAAATACAGAAATTTTCAATATACAGTTACGTGAGTCACAAGTTTGCTTTTGCTTGCAACGAGGGTAAAGGGGGAATTATCAATGGGCATGCGCGACTGCTTTAATTTTAGTACAACAAACACAACTTATGCTATACCCAGAGCATATAAAGTATATCGCGGAACCTTTTGTAGGTTAACTGTACCAATATAACTGTTTGTTACCGTAAACAGTTAGTTTCTCGAAAACGTAGGCAGACTTTCACAGTGCTGAATGAAATCTAATATGCAGTGTAATAAAATGCTGTAAAGTTGAAGCTAAACAAAAATGCTTTTCCCTGCCTCTTAAAAAAACCCATGAGCGAGTGGCTAACTACTGTTATATTTCTATTTCCACAATTCAAAAAATAAAGAAGGAAATTAAAGACGTGAAGAAGCTATTCTTCAACAGTTTTGTTGACACCTGGTAAAAAAAGGAAACGGTAAGATAGATACTAGTGAGACTGATAGTAAAGACGCCAGTGACAGCGATAGTAAAGAAGGCAATTCATTCGTAGAAAAATTTGTTCCAATGGAATAAGGTAATTACAGTAAATCTAACATTTCTAGTAATGTAATTAAGCTACAGGCAATATTACTGGTTTCATTTATTTTCTTATAAGGTTTGTGAAGAAAACATTTTTTCGTAATAAACCACAGCTTACAAAATGAGTGTAGAAACTGCAGGGTAGTGAAATGTACGAGTAGTGTCTCATTGTTGAGGTTGGCAGCACTGTAAAATTTTTACTTTTCTTCCCACAGCCCATCTATACACAAAAGGCAATCTCTTGATTACGGAATTTATATATCTGGTATAAAAACTAAAACTTGTGGCTGAAGTAAGTAAAAAATAATAGTGTAATTTGTAATGACTGTCGCAGAAATTTTTTTATGGTTCAATTAATTATATCAATAACTTTCCACTAAGGAAATGAGTTCTCGGCAAGTTGTTTTTTATCATTACCATTTTCACAAATTATTTCTTTCATCAGAATTCAAATATGACATATACTGAACAGTAGATTAAGATCAAAACAGTGAGTGGGTAGTACTAGAATTAGAAATAAAATTGTTGTGGGTATCTTAGCATCACCGTTTGACCAGATTACAGAGCAGAAGGATCTATATTTTCTGATTCTCGTAAGGGTCTGAAAATTTTAACAAATTGTAACTACCTTTACTTCCGTAACACGGATTTTTTTTTAGTTTATTTAAAGTCGCATCAACAGATTGGTTATTAGCGACTACGGTGGGTTATGCAACTGAAACCGAGTGGGTTTTGACTTGTGAATAGTTTCCAGAACCTAGCCGGGGATCGAACGCGGGATCATCGCGTTGTAAGCTAGCGGACTAATCACTACGCTACAGAGGCGGCAGTTGACTATAAAAAACCATCTTTTCTGTAATTTTTACAGATATGTACTATGAAGATTTCTTATTTTAATTTGTCTTATTTGTATTTGTTATCTCACGCCTTGTTATTTTAATATTTGATAAAATATGCCTGACTTTATAAATAAACATAATTTTAATTGATTTCTTTATTTTATTCATTTGCACACATGTAATCTAAAAAACAACAAAGAAAACAAGGCCGGTCAATGGTGTTATGATAACCGTAACTGAGTTCAACGTCAGGGGTTCCGGAGTTTGAGTCCCGGTCAGTTCTAGAAATTTTTTATCACTCATTATCTTATCACTTTTTAACATCTGCGTAAGCAGATATGTACAAAAAAAATGGACAAAAAACTGAAAAATTTAAAGAAATGACGTACTAAATTAGCCTACAGATATCCTTAGAATTTTTACAAATTCTCAAATTTGAAAAGTGATCTTCAATTTTTTTATAAATAAAAAAATAGTTACCTCAGTTGTTATTTCAATATTTTCACCACGAGTTAATAATCCATGAACAATCTTCACTGTTCTATTACTCTGAAATTTATTAAAGAAATTGTTCATTAATTACTTAGTAAACAAATTATGTTAAGAATATTTATACTAACAAGCATTTGAAAATTTGAGAGGAAGCACTTGATAAATTATCATCTTGTAGCCCCACAGCTCTTGGTGGGCTTTGGCATCCTCCACAACCCTCCTCTAATTCTCTCTGATAGTTCCCAGCACCCTCCACCCTTTAATACCTATCAAAACCAAATGATTCATGACATCATCCATCCATCTCTACCTAGTCGACAATGAATCCTCTTAAACATTGAGAATCATCTTAGTATTTTGGCTTTTATGAAACGGGGTATATATCTTTCTTCAGTGACAGTATTTAGTTCCTCATTTGTGGTGCTCTTCAGTCATCTTCTTTGTTTCACCATCCAAAAATCCTCCTCAAAATCTTTCTTTCGTACCTTCATAACATGTTGCAATCCGTTCCAATCTTTCTTCAATCTTTGAAGTTTCTCTATCTATTTGTTGCAATAAAAACACAAACATTCTCTTATTTACTCATACTGCCTCCAGCTCTTTGCTTCTATAGAAATTTTGAATTTTATCTTCCCTTGTACAACCCTTGCCCTGCGGTCAAGCATCTCTGTATTTTCCAATTTCTGTTTTTTTCTTCCGTACGAACCCAAGTTTTGCTGTCATACAATCTAATTAAAGTATGTTTTGTGAGTTCTTTTTTAAAGTTTAGTTATAATCGTTTTGCATATTCTTCGAAAATTATGTACATTTTGTCATCATCAAATCTCTACGTCAAAAGCAATTTGGCAGCCTAAATAATTAAATGTTTTGACTTGCTTAATAAAACAATTATTAATTACAATCTTTTATCTTACAGGATCCCTTCCTACAAAAATTATTACTTTAGTTTTTTTGTGCTAACACAGGTTGCACAAACTTTGCAGATTCTAAAATATAAAAATTGCTCTTTACAGCTTCTCTTCTGACTGGGCTGGTATTTTAAATCTGTTAATATTTGAGTGGGGTGTATGGGGTTGCGTTGGAGAGGTAGTACCTTTTACTAAGGACGGTCACTCTACAAGTCATAGACTGGTGGAGGTTCGGAGTAACTGGTCCTCACAAGGCACCCAACTCTCACTTGCTGGCTCCAAGCGCCACACCCTGGTAAACTGTATTGGCCTACAGACTAAACCAAGTGAGGGTAGTTAGATATAACGATCCAACCGATGATTGCCGGTATAAGTGATCCATCCACTTAAAGGTCAACGGCTTCGGGCGGAAGAACTTATAAGTGGAAGGGCACTCATTTGTCCGAGGACCGGGAAATAGGTCCTGAAGGCGGAGGAATCCAGAATGGATCAACGGCATATGGATGCGGAAGGCCCCGGGAAACCACCGCATTATCGATCCCTAGTATAGTCATCATGGAGACGTTTGATTCTAAATATTCCGGAGTGTCAAGTCCCCCAATCGGGTCTCCGGGGGGGACAGCCTTGAACGTTTTTATGAGGAGAAATACTGAAGTGAAGTTTGCAACATGGAACGTTAGGAGCATGTTTGAAGCAGGAAAACTGGTAAATGCCACGAGAGAGATGGATAGGATGGGAGTGGACATTCTGGGGGTCAGTGAGATGCGCTGGCCAGGCAAAGGTAAGTGTAACAGTGGCCACCACACCGTGTACTACTCTGGAAACGACGAGGTGCAACATCGCCATGGAGTAGGTGTAATTGTGTCAAAGAAAGTGAACGTTGCCATCAAAAATTTCATCCCTCTTTCAGACCGAGTAATGCTGCTCCAGATACATGCTAAACCAATCGACATAAACATAATTCAAGTTTATGCGCCAACAACAGATGCTGATGAAGCAAGCATAGAGACATTCTATGAGGAAGTTGCTTTGGCCCTGAGATCAACTAAGGCTTATGACATCAATATCATAATGGGCGACTTCAATGCTAAGATTGGTCAAGGGAGAGTGGAGGGAGTGGTAGGTGAATTTGGTCTAGGAAAACGGAATGAGCGAGGCAACAAACTGGTGGAGTTTTGCCAGGAAAACTATCTGGTTGTCATGAATACGTGTTTCAAATTACCACGTAGAAGGTTATACACATGGAAGTCACCTCAGGATAAGGCTGATAATATAGTTCGAAACCAAATAGATTATGTCTTAGTAAATAAGCGTTTCAGAAACAGCATTGTTTCTGTCCGGACTTATCCAGGTGCTGACATAGCATCAGACCACAATCCACTAGTGGGAAACCTGAGAGTCAGATTGCATGCAGTACAAAAGCATTCAGTGAAAACTAGGATAGATGTGACTAAGTTGAAACAGGTTAATCTCAGAGAGAGTGTTCGCCAGGAATTGATTAGGGGATTTAGGAAGATGGACGAGAATGCAGAGATTGACTCTCAGTGGTTAGTGATAAAGGAGACACTCTTAACAACAAAAAAGCAACTGGAAGCAGACAAGAAAACTCGACATAAAGTATGGATGACAAAGGAAATTCTTGATCTAATGGATCAAAGAAGAGAAAGCAAGGGACAAGATCGAGGAAGGTATATTGCATTGCAGAGAGGGATACGTTCTAAAATAAGAGTAGCTAAAGAAAAGTGGATGAATGAAAGGTGTCAGGAGATTGAGGAGTTCCAGAGCAAACATGACAATTTCAATCTGCACAGGAAAATTGATGAATTGGCGAACAGACGACCTAAGAGGAACACTGGTGTTTTGCTGGATGAAGACGGTAACTTGATCTCCTCTACCTCTGATCAATTGAAAATTTGGGAGAGATACTTGGAAGGACTCTTTGAAGACAATCGTACAGAAGAGCATGGTGTTACCACAACAGATACAGGTCCAAGTATCCTTAGAAAGGAGGTGAGAAATGTCATTAACAAAATGAAGCCTGGAAAGGCTCCAGGACCAGATGAAGTTAATGCAGAACTTCTGAAGACCTTGGATGAGGAGGAGCTTGGAACTCTGACATCTTTGTTCAACAGGATATATCAGACTGGTATCATTCCCAAGGACTGGCTTAAATCGACATTCATTCCACTGCCAAAGAAGACAAATGCCAAACGTTGTGAAGAGTATCGCACAATTAGTTTGATGAGTCACATACTTAAGCTTTTCTTAAAGATAATACATGATCGGGTTTTTCGAAAATGTGAGGAGGTTATGACCGAGACTCAATTTGGATTTCGTGGAGGACTTTGTACTAGAGATGCACTGTTTGCTATACAGGTTCTCACTCAGAGGTGTCAGGATGTCGACAGAGATGTATTCATGTGCTTCATTGATTATGAGAAGGCGTTTGACCGAGTGCAGCATGCTAAAATGTTGGAAATCTTGCAGCGGGTGGGTCTTGATGGACGTGACATTCGAGTAATTGCAAATTTATATTGGAGTCAACGTGCAAACATAAAAATTGGCGATGACGGGTCGGAGGAGATCCTAATTCGGCGGGGAGTTCGTCAGGGGTGTGTATTGTCTCCAATGCTCTTCAACCTTTATTCGGAGGCCATCTTGTCAGAGGCCCTGGAGGGATGTGGACGTGGCATCAGGGTAAATGGTTTGGAAATCAACAACCTGCGATATGCAGATGACACAGTCCTGATGGCTGGAAGTGCTGAGGATCTGCAGACATTGTTGGACCATGTGAATTTAGTCAGCAACGCTTATGGTTTGAGAATGAATATCCACAAGACAAAGTTCCTGGTTGTCAGTAGACATGAAGTAAATGCTGTCCTTTCGGTTGATGGTAGTGTGGTTGAGCGAGTCAAGTTCTATAAGTATCTTGGGTGTCTCTTAAATGAGAGATGGGACTTTAGTCAGGAGATCAGAGCCCGCATTGAACAGGCAAGAGCTGTATTCATAAAAATGAAAAATTTGCTTTGCAATAGAGAACTCAACCTCAATACAAGACTTCGCATACTCAGATGTTATGTAATTCCTGTACTCATTTATGGTCATGAGGGATGGATATTGACTAAGTCCTTGGAAAGGAAATTGGAGGCGTTTGAGATGTGGACTTACCGGCGGATGCTCCGCATCTCATGGAAGGATAAAATTAAAAATGGGGAAGTTCTAAGCCGTTTGAATAAAAATACAGAACTTCTTTTCAATATCAAAAGATGGAAACTCCAATATTTTGGCCATATAGTACGGAATAAAAAATACCACCTACTGCAGTGCATCATGGAAGGCAAAATTGAGGGTAAACGAAGACCGGGGAGAAGGAGAATTTCTTGGATGGGGAACCTGCGGGGGTGGTTTGGGACCACCTCAGTTCAACTCTTCAGAGCGGCTGGTTCCAAGGTTAGAATCATGATGATGATCGCCAATCTCCGTCGCGGAGCAGGCATATAGAAGAAGAAGAAGAAGAATATTTGAGTAAAGCAATAAAACAATTATGTTTTAAAAGTGCAAGGCATAAGCTTAAAGTAAGAGCTGTTTGATTACAAAAAAAAATATATTTCTTAGAAAAACTTTTTATTGACGGTTTTAGTTTTCTATCAATTTACTCAATTTTTCTACTTAATCGCTGTCCATTTCTGAGCTTTTTTTGGTAACGCTGCACCAGCTTCTTTAACCCCTCTGCTCAAAGTTCTCTGCCTGGGTATTGAATGAGTTTTCATTATTAGTATTTATTATTGAACTGCAGTCTTCAATTCCTCCCCACTTTTTTCCACATTGTTACAATTAACCAGACATAGAAATCCTACGCCAATACAGAAACAAAACAACAGTCAATGCGGAGAACAAAACAGACTTATACTGCAAAACGCTCAACAAACCAAGACGTGCAATTAAAGATTGTAAAATAATTACTTAATTAATTAAATAAAACCATATTTTTAATAATAACGTCATTTATTCAACAACTCTAAATTAATTATCTATTGCCATAACAACCAAACCACAACATATGATTATACTAAAGATCTGATTATAAAATTTCTCACTTCTACCCTTTAATGTACCATTTTAAAATTCACCAGCTTATTTTATAAAAGACTGAGTCAGCAACATTCGCTGACTCCTCAAATAGTTAGATAGATTGAAAGTGTAATTCGAAATAGTCCTCCCCACGACAACGCGCATCCTCACACCATTGCCCGAGCTAAGAACAAATTTCAAGATTTTGGTTGGGAACTTTTTGTTTAACCACACTAAAGTCTCGACCTTGCACCTAGTAACTATTTACTCTTCTTGCGCTTCGACAACAGTTTGAATACGACGAGTAACTCAAGACTGCAGTTGTCAACTGTTTCAATTCTTAGTGAGCAAAACTGTATGCGAAGGGTTTAAAGAAGATGGTGCAGCGTACAAAAAGTGCTTAGAAGTTCACGATGCTTAGAAGCACACTATGTTGATAAGTGAACTAGGTTTGTAGAAAACTAAAATCATCAATCATATTTTTCTAAAAATTTGTACGTGAACAAACACCCCCTATTTGCAAATACACAATTTTTAAAAAATAAACCTCATACTTTAAATAATTAATTTTATAATATAATTTAAGTATCTTACCTGTTCTACAATTCCATCAATTTTTAGAACCAATAAAACAATTTTTCCTAACACTAAGGAACACCAATATAACGAATGTATGAATAAAAACCAAACAAATTCTTTACCATTAATTACATCCAATATCATTTCAATAACTACATACAAATTACCAGTAACTCCAATAATACAAGATATTACCAGCAATAAAAATAATAAACTGCATTCTCTTATTAAATCTTCCAGTAATAAAATGTATTCTTCATAACCATAAGTGAGGATAAGAAATCTTTTACGAGATGTTATCCAAATACATTCATTTTTATGAATATTATCTTTATCTTCAACAACTTTTAATTTTTTAATACATTTTCTTTTATCAAGCATTTTTAATTCATCGTTTATATTAATAAATACAAAAAGATACATGTCTAAACAACTTGTGTACTGAAAATTTACAACTGTATTAAACACAACGACAATGTTACCTGATAACCATGATATGAACGTTATATTAAAATTTCCCCAATAAAATATAACGAAATAATCCATGGCAAATACAGACATTAAAACTAAACTTATAAGAATTGCTTCTTTTAACACAGCATCTTTGAAATTTGTGTTGTAACAATTACCTCCGATATCATGCATCATTAAATTAACTTTAAGCATTCGAATACCCATATTCGATGTAAATTTTACATTTAAATGTGAAGTAATAATAGCGTAACTAAATATTCCAGATTCAGCTACTTTATAAAAAACATAAATTTTTGCAGCAATTGTAGTAGGTGGTGTTTCTGAACCCAAATAATCAGACCATATCGACACATAAAAGAAATTATATAATGAAAATAAAAATACAAGTAATGAATACAATGCTATATTCAATTTTAATACTAATTTTCCTTCATTTGTTATTGTGTATGGAAATGCACCTAATATATTTCCAATTATTCTTAAAGGTAATGTTGCTTTTACAATTTTTATTGCAATATCTTCATCCATTCTAATTGCTGAAAAATTAATATTTAATATAAATGAATCTACACTAAATTTGATGAAAACTGATAAAAAAATAAATTGTTCAAAAAATTTATACCATTACTTCTTTTACATAATTTAAGAAACCTACAGGCTTAAATTGTATTAAAAATGTGAATTATTAATGAACAATAGACGTCATGTGGTGTATAGTTTTCTTTTTAGTTGAGTGTTATTCATAACTTACACCTTCATAAATTTTTGATAATCTTTTATTACAATTGATAGAAATCACCAAAATACAAAAAAAAATACATTTAAATGTAAAATTATATGATAGAATTCAAATAAATTTATTTTTTAGGCCATTACAAATACACCTCCATTATATCTATAATCTGTTTTTAGTTTATTTGAGGTCACATAAATCGGGTTTATAGAGTTTTATTCAGTTTATATTTTATTTAAAGTCACCGATTGGAGTGGTAAAACGAGATCTGCAATAGGAGGTAAAAAATAGAAGTTTGTGATGGGTTTACGGTAAGTACCTCGTTGTGGTGCTAAGTAATGAGGAGAACATCCAAAGGGTGATAACAAGCCGAACAGCATAAATAAGAGCAGTGTAAAAGTGCTAAATTCTGTTTTGCGGTCAAAGGAATTTTGGATAAGAATAAAGGAAAGGATTGGAGGTACAATACATACAACAAAGTATTTTTGCGTACAGTCCAGAAAATTGGAAATTGTCAGAAACAATTTAAAAGGATTTCAAACATCTTAAGAAGTTGTAAGATTTGTTATCTATTCCTGTATACTAATTTTGAATCGTGTAGGAATTCTAATTCGATTCCCGGTTAGGGTCTGAAGTTTATTACAAGTCACAACCTACTTTTACCACAGTAGTCACTAATGACCAGGGGTTGATGCGACTTTAAAATAAATTAAAAATAAAAAATTTCGGCTGAACGTCTTATAATTTGTACTGTTACTATTTATATATTTTAACCGTATGTCTTCTTTCTCTTCAACTTTCTATAAAACGTACAGTAAAATTATCTCATGAAAGAAGTTTTAAAACTAGAAAACAATAATAATAATAGTATTAGTAGACTATTGTAATGAAGTCGATCAAAAGAATAAACAATACCTTAAAAACTGTTACCAAGTCTACACAGTTTCTTCACGGTATCGGGAATTTTGACTTTTCAAGAAAATGGGAACTATTACTTTCTAATACGTAAGTATGGAAGAAGGCAAAAAAGAAATCTATTTGGAACTGCATAAAAGTTAAACTACAAGCCAATGAAACAAAATGCAGATGCTTTCAAAATAAAGTTGGATAAATAGTTCTGCCTTTCTTCATACGCGACAACATTTCTAATATAGAAAATAAAAGGTTTTGTATATGTGCCACAATAATGTAGAAGAAACTTTCTACATTCGGTTAGTTTAGTTTGTAACATCCACACAAGTAAAATATGAACCGCATTTCCTTCTGTTATAGGCTAGACGCTTGCTGTTTCGAATTCACTTATTAGTACGTACTACTACAATATAGAAGGACGTGCTTGGACAATTTCATTGAATAACCAACATGTAAGTTTGAAGTTGAATTAGGTTATATAAAAACGTGAATATATATCACTCTCGAATGTGGTATTTTATCTTTTTATGTAGTAAAATTTTTGTTTATTTGAACTGTATTCAAAAGTTACAATATCACTGATGCTTGTTGTAGAAGAATGGGAATATTAAAGCAGTAATTTAAGAGGAACCGTAGCTAGTACCTAGACACATGTTAAAATGGAAACTATCTATGACCCATTTTCTCTGAAAACCTGGTATGGTAAGAGCTCCGCGAAATTGTTCCGAATATCAACAATTTCAGAATTGCCATGATGGTCACGAAACGGAAAGGCATGCTAACCAGAAGATGTTTAGAAACCAGGTTAACTTGTAAATATTTTTAATAATTTTACTACAACAATTTAAAATTATGTAGATATTATGCCTCAAAATACTTAGATACCTCTAATGTTTTTCTGAGATGTTGAATAACTTACTTATATGGAAGGAAGGAATTTATGAAATCTAGATTCAAAATTTAAACTTCAAAAAAATTTAGTTCAAACCTTTTAGGTAATCGTCATAAGTAAAAGAAACAATGTTTTTTTTATCCGAGGCGGCAAGAAAAACTCATGTTCACTCCCTCGCGATGGGGGAAGTAGTGTTGGACTCAATTGAGGCGTCCTCGTCCAGTCCCAAGGAGACCGCAACTGCCTAACAACCAAAAACCCGCCACCTGGCCACTTGATCCGGCATCAGCAAAACAACCCTCTACCTCCCTCGGAACTGTTTTTACAATACTACAAGGGAAATGTCGGGTTAAAAAAATTACATACTGTCAGCGGGGCGTGACAGTATTAACCGACTGAGATCGGGACCAGATTGATTCACTGTGGGAGAGGGCGATCCCGCTGATCTCTGTATGTCTCCTCCCTCCGCAGTCTCCTGACCACCCTCTCCGCAAACTTCCAGCTCTCCTCATCCTGCAGCATCGCTGCCCCTACTCTCTCTGGGATCCACTGTGCAACGCCTATTTTCTCACATGTCTCCATTCTGTCGAGGCCAAAATAGGGACATCTTTTAAAAATATGCGAAATGGATTTCTCCTCTTCACTGTCACACAGTCGACATTTCGGTACTTCATGAAGTTTGAACCTAGTCAAGTATGTCCCAAAGCAACTGCGTCAGCTCGTGGGTGGTATCACCAAATGTCCTCCTTATCCACACCTCGACATTTGGAATGAACCTCCTTGTCCACTCCCCGACCCTAGGGTACCGACCTAGTGCCAAGTAACCGACTCCAACATTCCTCTTTATCAGCACCAGCACTCTGCACTTCCCTCCCGCACGCCACTAGATCCCATAGAGGCATTCCCGAAATTACCAGGGCTGCCTCTGTAGATACAGTCCTATATGCCCTACATATTTCAGAGTCAATTTCCGCTGCGTCCTTAGAAGCCTACCGCTGTAACTTTTAAATCTTAGGGCTCTGCTCCACACAGGTACACCATGAAACAATGTTGCCAAATAACAACATACCTCTATTTAAAATAAAATAAAGGCTACTCGTAAAAAATAACAAAAACTTATTGTAAAAATTTATATTTTCATACATTTTTTTAGGCTTGCACCACCTTCAACTACACCGGTGGGCAAATACTTTATTACAGGTTTAAAACAACGAAAAAAACGACTGATATTAAAAAAAAAAATTGGGCGCTAGCTCTATCAGTAGAGCATGAGCAAAATAAATAAATAAGACTACATTTCCTTGCTTTAAACTAAATACTTAATGCATAATAACCTAATGAATATTAAAATAAAACTACTAACAAAATAACCCTTAACATACCGTATTTAAAAATATAGCCAACCTTTTTTCTGCCGCGAATTTAATGAAAAAACAAAACTTAACAGACCCTTAATAAATATACGTATAATTTTACCTCCAATTAAATATGTTTCCCCTTTCTTCTTCTTCTCCTCGTTCTCCTGGTTTTCCTAGTCACTCCTCGTTTGCACTTTTTTAAATACTGCTCCTTCTTAACTAACCACTCTGTTCTACTCGTAAGTTCCAAGGGAACTGATTTTGGTCTCCTACAGCCGAAATCAGGAAACCTCTGGTCGACAAGCCTCTCTACCCTACCAACCCTGTTCAACCATCCTGGAGGGCCAACGAAAAGGAAAACCATCCCAATGATTGGCTGTAAGTTGTCAGGTAAAATAAAAGCCCAGAAACACAGAGGGGGAAATACACCCGACTAAAGAATATCAGATGATTGACAGTTGGGCTATATTTACAACTTATTTTCTAACTACTATTCTAATGTAACTTATTCTAACAATGGGGGTTTTCCCTTACATTATTTGTTAGATTTTTAGTTTTTTTTTATTGTTAGTTTTTCTTTTTTATTGTTAGACCTTAATAATGGAAAATACGGTAATTAGGAATTACCATAACTTCCATTGTTTGTACAATGGTCCAGGCTTCACATTATGCAACATCAACTTAAAAAAATCTATAAAAAACTTATAGGCGATTTTACAATATAAAATATAACGCTATTTTACGCAGAAGAAAGTGTAGAATATTTTAAGTCAAAAACAAAAATCAAATGATTTTTTTTATTAAAATTTCCGGTTACCAGCCCACCTAAAAATAATAATTTCAATCCATTAACTTTCTTATACCTTAACCATTATTTGTAATAAAGAAATCAATTTGATTTTTTTATATTTATTTGGCGGACCGAGCACCGTATGTAGAAGGTTACTGTTAAGTATTAAGTTACACGGCAACTTTGTTAAGTTGGGTAAACGATTTGATAAGAAGGTGACCAGCTGACGGCTTTTCATGAAGAAACATTTCTGGATATATCTCTTTTAATTCAGAATGCTTCATACTACAAATGTTCGATGGAAGCAGCGGTCAAATTACGGGGTTGTTTCGAATAAAACAATTTACGAAAGCAAATAAACTTTTATATATAATATATATTTCAGGTTTCTCGGTTTCAATTTTATTTAAGTTGGAAGTGAAACACCTGCGCCATGTATTAAGAAGGGTGTGCGCGTTGGAATTCTTCACAATCCATACGTCAAACAAACTCAAGGTATGTGATACTTCGTTAAGGTAATGTATCTTTTTGGAATTAAATCGTTTTAAAATTGTTGTGTTAAGGGGAGACTGTACTTTGTATCCCGCCAATGTTAAATTTGCTACTTTTAGGTACATTTTTCATAGGATTGATAAAGATAGGGAAATGAAACTTTACACACTAAAGGTGCCGGTTTTCTTCTCGAGCTACTGACATTGTTTTAATTTAATCTTTGAACCATATCATTTTTTTAAAAATTACATTAACATAAACATTTTACAAATTGTTTTCTACGTGTTTTGCGTATTACTAACTTTTGGAGCACCTGAGGAAGTCATAAAAATGTCGGTATGGCTATACAAGATAAATAACTGGTAAAAATTTCAGCCTAGTAGGTTTTTTGGTTTCTGAGAAAAATGTACCTAGTGTTAAAAATTTAAATATAAAGGAAAACGCAAGAAACGAGAAAGCACAAATAAAAAACAAAATTTGCACAAAAAGTAAACTTCCCAACAGTTGTTTGGAAAGCTGAACCAACAGCTGAGAATACAAAAAACAGTGATGCAGATATTTCAAAAACTAAAAATCTCTTTGCACTAAAACGAGCCGTATAAAATTGTGAAAAATATTTATTCTTGGTAACTTAATAATTTTTCTGTGTAAACTTGATAAAAACTTATATTTTTCTTAGAAAAAGTTTTTTTAACGTAATTTAATTTTTTCTGTTAGATCTAGACCTAGACTATTGAAAAACATAAAAAACGAAAAATCGAAATTTTGAGTTTAAACCATCGTGTCATCTCTCCTTAATAATAATTTAATTACATTAGATTAAAGTGGTAATCGTGACTTATTTGTTTTTTTTTTTGGAGGAGAGGTCTGCCAAACTACCCTACACCCACTACCCCTCGTCACAACCCACTACTATGGCTGGTTGCAAGGATGCGAGTTGGTACACTAGAACAGCAGTAGAATATTGCCTTCGTACACTGCACAATTATATTCTTAACATTGTAATTTTTTCGCCAAAATAAAACAGTCAGCCGCCAAGCCCAACACATACTACACAGACACGAAGAACATAAATCACACAAAATAACCTAAATATCACGTAATATTCTCAGCCTTCTTTCACAGTATCTTGTATAATTTTTCTTTAATTTTGGTATCTGTGAAACAAATCTACCTTTCCATTTATGTCATTTGCTGTAGCTATACACCTAATCATAGAAGCTATTCTATTTCTTGTGGCTCCATCAAACAATCTGAAACTTCTTAAAGTTGTAAAGTTTGCAAGGCACCCTCAGAAATATGTTCGAGATAGCTGGAACATCGATCTGTGAATGTAGAAAACTTCATATACGAGGTGTGGCTATTAAATAACGAGACTGACGTTGTAAAAAATTTAATTTTAATTTTATACGTAATCACTTATTGTCACCTTCAATATACACTCCTTCTCTATCCCTACAACGCTCCATGCGAATTTTCCATTATTGGAAACAGTGGTGGAAGTCATCTTCTGTCAGCTCCTTCAGGACACGTGCCGCTTTCTCTTTTACAGCTTTCACAGACTCAAATCTTGTCCCTTTTAATGCAGATTTCACCTTAGGGAACAGGTAGAAATCACATGGTGCAAGATCTGGTGAATGAGGTGGATGTTCTAACACTGAGATGCTGTACTTGGCTAGGAACCTCTTGTCAGATAAAGCGGAAAGAGCTGGCGCATTGTCTTGGTGGAGAACCAATGATTTTTCCTTCCATATTTCAGGGCGTTTTTTCCTTACTCTTTGACGTAGTACCTCAAGGTAGTAATATTGATTAATTGTTTGACCTTCAGGAACCCAGTGAAGGTACATAATCCCATGGATATCAACAAAAAACAATCATAATTGTTTTAAATTCTGAATTGCTCATTCGCTTTTTTAGCTTTCGGTGAAGTTCGGCGCTTCCAGTGCATGGACTGGCGCTTCGTTTGCGAATAATAAGTAAAAAACCATGTTTCACACATGTTATTTTCTGCTACCTGTTCCCTAAGGTGAAATCTGCATTAAAAGGGATAAGATTTGGGTCTGTGGAAGCTGTAAAGAGAACGCGGCACGTATCCTGAAGGAGCTGACAGAAGATGACTTCCAGCACTGTTTCTAACCATGAAAAATTCGCATTAAGCGTTGTAAGGATAGAGAAGGAGTGTATATTGAAGGTGACAATAACTGATTATGTATAAAATAAAAATAAATTTTTTTGCAACGTCAGTCTCGTTATTTAATAGCCACACCTCGTATGTACAGAACTTCCAACACTTCTTGATTTTTTGTATTCATAATAATAATAGTAATAAGATAATAAGAATAACTTTGTATTGTACGTAAGAGTAACTGTACGTTAATGTAACACAATGAACTGTGAGACGTTAAAAATAAATATTATTATAATTTCCAAAGTAAACTTTAGATTTGCTATGGGAAGCTAATTTCCCATACAAATCACAAATTTGTAAATGATTTGGCTCTTCTAGCAGTTCACATGAAAGAAGTTTGTGATCAAATCACCAGCTTTCGAAACATAGCACCGAAAATTGTTTACAAAATATCGTTTGAAAAAACAGAAATCATGGCCACGAAACCATATTTTACAAACAAAATTTTCATTAACAATAAGGAAATAACGTGGCGTAGTGGTACCGTGCTCGCATACAACGCCGAGGTTTCGGGTTCGATTCCCGGCTAGGGTTTGGAAATTGTTACTAGTTAGAACATATTGTTTGATTACCGACCGTAGTCGCTAACAACCGAGCTGTTGATACGACTTTAAATGAACTGAAAAAAGGAAATTAAATTCGTTTCTCAGTTTAAATATTAGTCTACCTACTAGGGTAGATCATTATGTACAATTAAAACGTAAAACCCCTTGAAAAAACGAAACGATAATGAAAAATAAAAGAAAGCTCAATGAGCAACTTTCCTGGGGAATTTTCCAAAAAAATCTGGTGTGAAACGCTCACACAGACTTTCTCTTTCCAATGTATATAATGAATCAATATAATAATGTTGTTTGTTGTTTAGGTCATCAGTCGAAAGGCTGGTTTGAACTACTAGAGGCTTTACTAAGTAAAACTAGAAGTGAGCTGGTTTACAATTGCCTTCCTCACTGAGTGGAAAAGTATGCTTATCAGCATGCCAGGCCCTCTGAAAAGCATCTACTTTCCACCCTGCAAATGAAACCTTCACTTCATTCACCACACAGGGTCTGGCTTTATAATGAAATTCGTTACTCTCAGAGGAGATAACTCTGACTAATATATTTTACACCTCTACCTCTTCTGTTCTTAAATGTTTCAGTCATATAATTGGCTGACCATGTGATTAGAAACAGAATTATTTCTTTTTCTAGCCCTGGAACTAGCAGATAGAGTGGAAGTAATTTATCACTCCACCTGCCTGTTTTGGGCATATAATGTTAATCATGAGTAAACATCTGTAAAATTTGTCATTACCCCGCAACAATTATAGCCTCTGAATTTTTTCGAAACTACACAAAAATTTAATTTAAAACTTTAAAATTTTTACGTATGTTTAAGTTCAATCATTTCTGTCAGTGTTCTTAGTGGTCAGATCTATTGGTCTTGTATTTGATACTTAAACTTAAAACGAACTTCTTCCTTTGCCCTTCAAGGATTAAACTTCCCTGCCTGTTCCGAACTCCTGAAATCTGCCTATCTCTTCCTCGGACATCCTCGGTCTCTCCTTTCCTCCGGATTGTAACGTAGGTATCATATTCTCGCTCATCCTATCCGTATGCTCTATCCGCTGTAATTTATTTTGTAGCCCTTATCATTTATGGAGAACGTACTGAGCTCGTTCCTTTCTCTTTGCATTCCTGTAACGGTCTTCTCTTCTACATCCATGTATTTTCCGAAAAACTTCATTTCAGATGCCTGCAATCTGCTCTCCTCTGTCTTTGCTAGCACTAAAGTTTCGCTGCCACAAAGTAGGGTTGGCATTGCAATTGTTTTATAAAATCTCAACCTCGTATCCTCTACTAGAGTTGTTTTTTTAAGGTTATGTGGATAGTCCTGCATATTATATTGGAATCAGTGCATCTCATTGAAGGCATCTTTGAAGACATCATTAAAGGCTTTCGCTTCAATAAGCGAACTGAAAGCGTTCTTTAAAGGTTAGTGATAAAGTTAAAGAAACTTTCTTCTTTCAAATTTATAAACGCTGGTCTCATTAGTAAAACCGATAATATTCGAGGTAAGAGGATTGAGTACAATCATTGAAAACGACATTACAATCATATAAAGTCATTGACAAAAATCTCTCATAATTTTCTTTAATCTCGCCTTGCCTCTTTTTTTGGGAATTCCTGTAAAATATTTAGTTCATTGTTAGGAAACTTAGTAAAGAAAAAATCCTTTTTGTAAAAGTGATGTAGCCATCACTTGAACGTACAATTGAATGCATTAAAATAAAAATACTTTTTATATCAAGATTAGTAACTTATATAAGATTAATCAAATCTTTTTAAAGTCTCGTAAATAAATTAAAGTTGTTTAAAGATAAACAAATTCATTTCAGTTTTCTTCTTCTTATTTTGCTCGTAATAGGGCGAAAGAACAACCGGCAAATTTACAATTTGTAACATTGTTCAAGGCGTGTACAAATTGTGAAATCTTACCGTAAATTTAATAACACGTCCTATATATTTCTAAGTAAACTTTGTTTGTCTGTTGTACTTTAGCTACACCAAAGAATACTCCAGGTTATTTCTATTCTTCTTAATTTATTTAGAATTAAACTTGCAATTTTGGGTAGACTATTAAATTATCTAAAGAATATTTGTTTTCTGTTATTAACATAATCAGTGAAAAACATACTGGTTTAATATAAACTTTTCGTAACATAATAATGTTTCATTATAAATTCACCAATTGTTTTCAAATTTAATTTATATTTTAACAGTAAACAAGTCTCACATTCACTAAATTTACGAATTTTTTGTGTAATATAATGTATAAATTGTTATTATACATATCTAAATTTTTACATAAGTTTAAGTAATTTCAGAAATAAGTTTAAGTATTTCAGAAATTTCAGACTTCCAGTTAATTCAGTAATGCTGCTCAAGCTTTGTGCCAGGAATATTGTTACTGCATCATAAAATCAATAGGCCTATATAAATACGTAACTAGCAATTTCTGGTTCCGGGTTCGATTCCTGACTAGGGTATGGAATTATTACATTTTAAAACCCACTAATTCAGTACTGTAATACTATATTATATAGTCACTAATAACTGAAGCAGTTGCTATAAAAAACTATATCTGAATTTTAATTATAAATAAAATCTTATTATTAGGTTGACATCAGTTGTCTGAACTGTTTTAAACCGGTTTGGTTAAACCTACTATCGGTTTCATAATCATAGACACCCGAGTTTGAACCCTTGCATCTCCAAAACTATGAGTCGGATTTCAACATAATTTACATCAAAGTTTAGCACTTTTTATTCTGCGTTGAACTATAATAGTTCTATATTTTTAATGTTTAAAAATTGCTATATCGAGGTTGGAAGAAAATAGACCCGGTGCTTTTGCTACCGCAACAAATTTCAAATGCGTTTAGAGGCGTATAACTCGATAATTATTTGACCGAAAAGTTTGAAATTTTAATAAAACATAGACAATTATATTCTTACAGCGTGTTCGAAATTTCAAGTTCGTACGTTATTTTTAAATTTTTATTTATTACCAGTATTCTGAACCCTTGTTATCTCGGTAACCACTCGATCGTTCGGCACGGGCAAACTATGGTTTTATTCAGCGTAAAAAACTTAGTACAAATATGTTACTATTAGTAAATATAAGTAATAGTAAATAATACTATTTTTAATGAGAGTAGAATGGGAATACAAACTAAAACGTACTTAAAATATAGTAACACAGTATCATTTACATTGTAAATAAACGTACACAGTAAAACATGAACACAAGAGACTACATTTCTACATAAATGTTACAGTTTTATTGTCTTTATAAATAGCCATTTTTATTAATGTTTTTAAAGTGCATACTTATATCGTGAATATACCTCTCAAGAGGCAAATACCATTAGACATTTTTCAGTCACGTCTAACATTAACTGTTAATAAAACAGTTTACGTCTATTTTTTCTTTATCTTGCCTATATGAATATGTTGGGAAGGAAAGTATTGTGACAATTATCTCTAAGGTCCGTTCCGGGATCTGGGTAAATTAATTAATTAACACACTTAAGTTAAAAATTATAAGTATTTATTACAACTAAGAATTACAATTAAATAATTGACTACAATCTACAAGTATATTAAATGAAACTACTTAATGAATAACAAACTACTTAGGCTATAATTAATTAATACAATCTATAACTTAACTAATTTTATTTATTTATTTATTTATTATTACTAAAAACAAGTACAATGAATCTTATCCTATCTTATTTCCTAATACCCGCATAGGTCTAGCCTGTGCGTGGGTATGAGTTGGTTTATTTTATTTATTCTATTATAATAATAGCTTTTTATATCTACACTAAATTTACATAAAAGAAAAGAGACAAATATTTATAAAAAAACCAACATACAATAAAATTTTCTAAGGTAAATATATAAAAAAAGATACCTAATAGTATAAAAAATAAAAATAAAATGTCACGTAATAGCAAAGGGTGAAGCAGACTTTCGATGACAATGCTAACAAAAACGTTTTAGCTGACACAAGAGAAAGAGCAATTAGTTTGAATACATAGTACTAATTAAATCCTCAGACTGCCCTCTCCCTAAATTAATCAGCCAGTTGGTTACTTTTTTTGTATATTTGAGGATATACATCAGTATCTCGGATAGCCTCTGGTAAATTAAGGTATGTGATTGAGGCTATATAATGTGCTGCAGTGCTGTTAATGGTTTTACTTAATTTACTTAATACTGCTTACAGAAATGACATAGAATAAAATAAAAGTTAAATAATAGAGAGAAATTCATATTACGCTGGCCTATTCCGAACGTAACCGTTAAGCACTACACAATGTACAATCGTGGAAGAAAAATGAAATACTGACCCCGATCGTAAACAAACAGGCGCTTAAATAGGTGGGCTAATGGAGAGTTCGAGAAAAGACAGAGATTTTCGATATACTAATAAAATAAAGAATCCTTCTGGATAAATCTTAAACAACTGTAAACAAACTATGATTGAATAGAAGGTGTTGTAAAAAAAACAATTACAGTCAATTCCGGATAATTGGGGCACATTGGGACATGAGCATTTTGGCCCCATTAAACGGATGGCCCTAATAAACGAATTCGTAAACTGTAGCGTATACGATTCGGTATTTTATTTAAATTATCACATACATAAATTTTACATGCAAGTTCTATCCATATACACACGAAAAAATAAAAGGGTATCAGAACAATGATTAACTTTTTACCAAAACCTTTTGCCTTGGTTTTAAGCATTGGATCATTGACACTAACACCTTGCGAAGTTACAATGGCGGACCATTAATTCAATTTTACTCAACAAATGGATCCTTTCTTCACGTTTTATTTTCTGAGATGTTCCATGACCTTTTAATGCCCACACTTTGTGTATTTTCTTTTCTTGGAGCACGATACAAGCTACTGCAATTTTATTTATTAAATACTGTAACTTAATTGTAATATACTTGTAAATTTTAGCTTTAAATTAGTTACAAAATTTTAACTTTGAATGTTGAGGTTTGAATGTATGATACGTTGAGTTTTTTTCTTTCTCATGCGACCTGGGTTAGCGACCTAAACATTTTCGAGTTACCAAATTCTTATGAAATTTTCTTCGCTAAATAACATGCCGTTAAAAGATTATTTTTATTCCGAAAATTAAAAAAAAAATTTGGGGTAACAATCACCATAGGATCACCATAGGATCACCATAGGACCCCGATCTAAAATGTAATACATTTTTCGTGACTCTATGGGTATGTGTAACGTTTTGTCAATAAACATTTGCTAAAAAAAATCGATGTGAAGGTGTAAAGAAAGAAAAACATGAAAACGGCAAGCTCTAAAAGCCTATAAACAAAAAATGAATTTTTATTTTATTCCTAAAATGTATTAAAAAAGTATGTACATAAATGAGACCTTTGAAAAATTTACTCTTGTTTGATGAAGTTAATATATCTACACTGACATTGAATATAGGCTACAAACCTTACAAAAGGTAGGCCGCGTTTACGTATACCATGTCACTGAGAATAAAGTAAACTATTAAAGGCAAACAATAATTGAAACCTGATACATCGGCCACAGACTGTAAAAGGAAAAATACAATGTTTGAGACTACCTAACAAATCAACAAAAACTCTTTTCAAAGTTAA
The DNA here is from genome assembly GCA_035578175.1 of Catonia carolina. NCBI lineage: Eukaryota > Metazoa > Arthropoda > Insecta > Hemiptera > Achilidae > Catonia > Catonia carolina. Next base: position 24,937,323 of record JAQMRL010000010.1, on the reverse strand, counting down.
AAAGATTGATCCAAATTGTGTGTTAATAGAACGGCCTACTCATAATAAAGGCCAACTTGAAAAAATACAGTCAGTAGAATTTGTTGCAACTTGGCTTAGCTTTGTTACAATGTAACAGGAAAACAACCGATGCGGCCTTATAAAAAAAAGTTTGAAGGATTTTATAAACGTCACTAATTTAAAAATAGGCGATATTTTCCTCAATTTTTTTATTTTTAACTATATAATAGAGTATATCCTTCAAAAAGTTTAACCGAATTCTTAAAAAAAATGGCATAAAAATATATAGAAATACTTTTTTAAGGGGGACTGCACGATGGTTTTAACTAAAAATTTTGATTTATGGTTTTTTTATGTTTTTCAATAGTTAGGCCTAGATCAACCAGAAAAACATTAAATTACGACAAAATTTTTTTTTTTTTTGAAAAAGCAAGTTTTTATCAGAATTACCCAGAAAAATTATCATGTTTTCAAGAACGAATATTTTACATAATTTTATACTGCTCGTTTAAGTGCAAAGGAAATTTCATTTTTTTAAAATATCTGCATCACTAGTTTTAATATTCTCAGCTGTAGGTTCAGGTTTCTAACCAACTGTTGATGGAAAATTTACTTGTTTGTATACATTTTGTTTTTGATTTGTGCCTTCTTGTTTTTTGCCTTTTCCCATAAATTTACATTTTCAACACTTGGGTATATTTTTACCAGATACCAATAAAGCTATCAGGCTGAAATTTGTACCAGTTAATTATCTTGTATATCCACATACACCGACATTTTTATGACTTCCTCCGGTGCTTCAAAAAAAATAGTAATACCCATAAAACGTAGGAAAAATGTGTAACAATGTTATATTATTCGTCATTTTTTTAAATGTTGTAGTTCAAAAGATTAAATTGGAAAAAGGCAGTAGCTAGAAAAACCCGAAAACTATAGACTAAGTGTGTAAAGTTTCATTTTCCTATCGTATACCAATCCTATGAAAAATGTAACTAAAAATAGCAAATTTAAAATTGGCGGGATACAAAGGACAGTCTCCCCTTAATAAATATATTATAATGCATAATTCACAGACTGAACATAAAAAAAGAATATTAATAATACAAAAACAAATATAGGAAAAATTAAACAATTATGTAAAACAAGATTAACGTAGGCTACAGTAATTTTTAATTCAAACAAAATATCACGATAGATAACGAAATATTTGTAAACATGGAAAAAATATTACCCAGATAATATAAAAACACGTGAAAATTTTAAAAAGGTAAAAAAACCTTAAATCGGTTCTAGAAAAATAAATGTGAAAAATAAATAAATAGAATGAAAAATAAATAGTTCAGAAAAATAAATAAAATAATAGCAACTTTCTTTTAGAGAAAATATTCCATTGGATAAATTAAAGAGTGAACCTAAAATAAGTAAAATTAGTGGAACATAAGAACTTGTTGCAAAACAAACATAAGAAAAATTGAAAAGTTAATTAATTTCACAGTAAATTTAATTTACTGCAAATTGTACAGTAATTAGTACTGGTTGAGGGAATAGTTTGTTTATTGTAAGAAATGGTGATTGTATGAGGTGGAATGTATTGAATAAGAATACATTATTATTACATGATTATTCCGATGAATGAAATGGTTTGAATAGGAATTCTAGGAAATCGAAACTAGTAAAAGAATTTGTTTTTATTTTTATTCCTTATTTTATGTTCTGGAAAAGCAGAGAAAGTGTTATAAGGGTCTCGATTAGCCATCAGACCCCAGGTATAAAAACAGTTAGTGGCTTTTTAGTGAGTTTAGGTAGCTCTTACGCTGTGAATGGATTAGTTTTGTCAGCCCGCTTGAAAATAGTGTCGTTACGGGACCGGTTCAGAATTACGTTAATAGTGCGTTTGCGTACAAGCTAGTGATTGTGGACAGGTAAAACATTGTTTTAATGGGTAAGTGAAAGTTTAGCTATTATTTATAATCAAGTTTAGTTTAAGTTATAAAGAGTTAAATTTTGTAATTAATTTAATTGAAGCAGTCTATTAGTAATTTGATAGTGGTGTAAGCCTTAATTGTAATTAATATTCGTGTCAATAAATAATTGTTATAGCTACATTTAAAGAAAGTCTGTTATTTATTATACCCAGTCCCGAACAAACCTTGGCCTAGGGTGAAAACACAGAGGAGCGGCGATGCTAGAGTTAAGCAGAAGGTGCTAGAGTTAAGTTAGAAGCGCGTCTTCAAACATAGTGAAGAGGCAATGTCAGCAACGCTTTTAGCATTCTAGGAGTGTAAAAGTAGTTTCCAGTAGTTTTAAGATGTGCTTTGATAGTGAGGATGAAATAGTGTTTAAAAATTCTGCTCTTTAAGTGCTCTTTACTTACAGGAATCAGAATAAAAGCAGTCCATTCTATAAATAAGCAATTCTCTAAACTCGGTGAATAGCCGCCACTTATTCCAAAAACTTAAGCCGTTTCCGGGTCGCTTTTTTGGCAACTCAAGGATTCATTACAGTACAATTCAGTATATTATTTTAAATCTTATAAATCCAGACTCACTATCAAGTACAAAAACTTTATCAAACAGCCAATAGATTTGGAAGAGAGATTAGTCATATCCTTGAGTAACTTAAAATAGATTTCGGCAATAATCAAAATAGAAATTCATTACTTTAAGAAAGAAAAATCTTGATTTTTAGAACTATTTATGTTTTTGTCGTCGTTACAAACAGTAGTTATCTTCCTTAAAACGATTTTTGCTTAGAAACTTCGTTTAGCTTCTTCCACTAGAAAGTAAAGATTAAGTCTCAAAAGATCATCCACTTTTTTTTAATTAGCAGGAAGAATTTTGTTATCCATAAGGAAAAACCTTTTCTTAGTGCTGTAAATACTTAAGGAAAGCCAAACTTGTGTGATTCTTGTGTGAATGGTGTGTTTACATTCAGTTTGTCCTAAAATGTACTAAAGAAAAAATTCACAATTTTGACTTAAGAGCTTTCTGAAATGACTGATTCAAAAGAAAAGTTTTATAATTATTGAAGTAATCTAATTGTATTTGTAGTAATCAAAGTTTAATAGTTCATTGATTAAAATAATTGTTATAATTTTGTTTATTATTTATTATATTTAGACCCCGAACGAACCTATTTTTAGGTGTTACAATATTTTACAATGTACTTTGATTAAAAAACCTACAATAACGCACCTACAGTTTACACTAGAAAGGTAAAAGGTTTTACTTCAATATTTAATAAAACAGGATAAAATTGATGGAATTCCCAGTCAGTAATATATTTCTTTAATAATACAGAACATTCGACAATATAATTGTGCAAATAATAAACAAACATGTAATATGTCAATAGAAATATATTGGACAATGCAGAATGTTTTGATCGGTATGCAAGTGTCAAATCTAGTTGAATTTCTGTTCATATAATATTATGTATATACTATACAGTTAGTATGTAGGCTACGTCAATGGTACATGTGTGCAACTATGTTAATTTTAATTCTAAGTAAACAACCGGCAAACAATTGTAAACTTTCCGTGTTTACTGACTGTCAATATAATACTGGATAGACTGTTAGTTGGCCACTGCATAGCCTCTGTAACTACAGCATTGGAGTAAACTCATTGTTAACTGGAAATACTTAACTTCATTACTATTTAGATATGTTATGTCAACAAATAGGTTGGAAAATTTCCTGTTAATTGAACTAAAATGTTCTTTTTTGCTTCGAACTGTTATTACAAAATGGTTTTGTGGTTTGCATTTCCATCATAGTACGAGGATTATTTTATTTTTTTAATGTAAGTTGTAGTTTGTAAACCAACCAATAGAATCAGATACAGATCGTGAAAATACCTAAATTACATTTTTTCGATAAAAAGCTTTTATCGAAAAAAACTAGAACTTTTTCGATTATTGAGATAATTAAGTACTTAATGGAAATTGCTCAAATCTTGTACTTCTACAGTCCTTTGTGGGGAATTTGCTTCCTCTACAATTCTTCTCCTATCCTCCCTGATAATTAATTGATAGTGCCCTGCATCCTTTCACATCTATGAAAATCAATTCGATTTTTTGTGATATCGTCCACTATTCTTTTCTTAGGACAGTCCGTCCTTCAACTTGTTTTCATGTCGATTTTTCGACATGAAAACAATACTTTCCTTCCTAAATACTCATATAGGCAAGAGAAAGTAAATATAATGTGGGTGTCAAACCCGCAACTTCGGGACGAAAATTAAAAATTATATTTATTGATATCAAATAAAGTATTTTAAATTGCAGAAAAAATGTAAAAATTCTGGTATAATTACTAGTAAAAACCAATTAATTTTTCACAAATAATGAAGAATAAACTATAAAAAGATTATTCATCGCAACAAAGCTGATTTCAATTAACAAGAAAATGTGTGTCTGCATCGAAATAGACTTATTATAACATGGAAAATTCCACTTGAAGAATATTCTGGCGTAATTTTTGACTGGAAAGATAATTATTTACAATAATTAATGAATTGTTTTTACACAGCTTTAAAGTAAACAAAATGTCATAGGCATATAACTTCCAGCAACATCATTTCTCATCTTAAAATATGCATAGGCTTTCTATTAGAAAATAATAAATGCTTCAACGTTTCATTTAGACAGGTTTAAAATTTTTATTTGTTAATGTTGGAGGTAAAATTAATAATATTTTACCAATTTAGTGGAAATAGTTAAACTATTGCTTTATAAATATTAGCAAATGAAAATAGTTTTAATTTTGTACAATTCACTCATTTTATTCAGTCTTTGTAGACAAGTATCTTCCAGTAATTTTGAGTACTGTCATGCTGCCACAAGATGTGAAGTACCTGGAACTTCATCTTGATCACCAATTGACGTGGAAGAAAAATATTTTGACGAAACAAAAACAGTTGAACTTAAAAATTAATGTGTTTTGGCTCCGGTAGAAACTCAAATTGTTGTTGTTTAGGTCAACAGCCGAAAGGCTGGTTTGAACCTCTAGGGGTTTTACTAAGTAAAAACGAGGAGTGAGGTGGTTTACTATTGCCTTCCTCACTGAGTTGAAAGAGTATGCTTATCAGCATGCCAGGCCCTCTGAAAAACACCCACTCTCCACCCTGCAAATAACACCTTCACATTATTCACCACAGGGTCTGGCTGTGTTGTGAAATTCATTACTCTCAGAGGAGATAATTCTGACTAGTGTCTTTTACACCTCTACCTCTTCTGTACTTAAATAGTTCAGTCGTATAATTAGCTGACCATGAGATAAGAAAGAGAACTATTTTTTTGTAGCCCTGGAACCAACAGATCGAGTGCAATTAATTTAACACTCCACCTGCCCGTTATGGGCATACTCACAACTGTCAACTGAATCAAAATTGACGTTATGCAAGGCAATCTTAAAGAGTATGAGGGCTTATGGGATTCAATTCTGGGAGAAAACAAAAAATCCCAATATAAAAATTATAGAATGTTTGCAGACAAAACTTTTACGAACAGCTCTTTAGATACTACAGTACACGTGAATCTGATATTTTCATAATGTTTTTACGACATTGGGCTTAACTCAGTGAGAAAGTATTTATATGATTTAGTAAAGCAAACAAACATCTACTGAACGGTCTGGATTACATCGCGATAAACTTACCGGACAAAGGCGGCTATACTTTTACATGACTTAACAGATACGATATGTTTGACGTAAGTAACCGATTTAAGGGAACCCGGTTCTCAAAAATAAAAAAAATAAAAAATTCAAGATTTTTTTGTTGGTTCATTTAATTCTACTGGATTTTCTGAGTAAACTGTTGTACAATAAGTGACCTTTTGATAAAGTTTTATATTTTTATTAATTTTTAAATTAACACCATTACTGTTTTTCAGGGACCTTACTAAAATTTAAGTTTGATAACTTTTGATCCTTTTTGTTTAGAAATTTGTTTTTATTTTTTAATAGAAAGGTAGCATTTTATACATTTTGTTGGCAGTACTGTTGTTTGTCTTGCTTTCTTAATTATTTTACAGCTGATTTTTTCTTATGAGTGAAATTATAGTTTGTTTCCTTCATTTCTTCGTTTTCCGAAAATTAAGTTTTTTCATACAAAAGGAACATTTTCTCAAAAACGGTTAGAGATATTGACTTAAGATTTTCAGGGTAAATTCATTACAAAGGAATACACATTTTGACATCGTAGTTTAACAAAACACTAGCTCAAACAGATCGCATAGTTACAAATAGGTTAATTTTTGTTAATTATTGACATTGCCTTGACAAACCCTCATGTTAAAATGTCAAGGTCCGATAAATCTGTGTAAAAAAATCAGCCAATTGCTGAACTGGGTCCCCATAATAATATTTAACCTTTCTTTAATTTTATTTAAATACTTCCAAAACTTATTTGATATTTATTTAATCTGTAATATTTACTTTGAACGGACACTAGAGTTGTACGAAGTAAATTGGCTTGACAAATTCGGAGAAACACCTAGAACTTAGATTTTCATATTTCGTTTTGTTTAATTATAGAATACCCGTATGCCATCAAAGAAACCTGTTTTTACGCATAGGAGTGTTAATCGAAAAAAGAAAATTCATTTTTATTTTCAACCTTTTAAAATGTGTAATTAAAAAAAAATACAAACGAGAAAACAACAACGTAGATTGAAGTAATCGATTCATTCTTTGAATCGATGATCCTTTGAAGCTACGTTTTCGAGACCACAAGCGTATCGATTCCGTTCCATAGAACACCGCCTCATTTTCTGAAAAGTCTTCGTGTATTATGGGGGATCTACTTTTAAAGAAACGTTAATTTGCTGCAAATTAGTCAAAAATCTTGTGTGTGTGCCTGAAATGAAGCTAATTTATGCATTAAATATTGAATAAAACTACTTCAACTTTTAAACCTCATCCACTAAAATCAAGGTGGGAGAAAAAACCACTTTTTTCAGAAACCATAACTTGAGTCTTCTTTAGTTAATTTACGTGAAATTAGAGTCAAACTGAAGGAAATATCTCATCCTAAAACACTATATTTGAAGAATTTATTCCCTTAACATTTAATTTTTTAAAAATAATTTCCAACATTCCTGAGGGTTCTATCCTATCACCAAGTCTTTTATCCATATTTACCAGTGATATGCTGATGAAGAACAATACACTTATTGCAACATATGAAGATGGTATTGTGAAAATTGCAAGAAACGAAAAGCCAGAAGATGCGAGAAGGATGGTTTAGCAATATCTGAACAAACTGAATATATGGCTAAAGAAATGGAGGATTAAAGGCAATCCTGGAAAGTTCGTTCAAGCCACCTTTACATTTCGTAAAAACAGCTGTCCCCCGTAACCCTCAGTGGAGTCAATATCTCGTATATAATAACAGCAAGGTGAAGTACCTGGGATTTTGGTTAGACAGGCAGCTCATGTGAAATGAACAACTCAATAGCAAATATTTATTACCAGTTAGTTGCCTGAGATAGTATTTCATCTACCACTTTAGTAAAAAATGAACATGTACAAAGCTTTACTGAAACTACTGCGGATGTGCGGTGCACAAATGTTTGCTGCAGGAGCTAATTTAAACAGAATTCAGATGTTCCAATCTAAATACTTAAGACTGTCCACTGGAGTACCCTTGTACGTCAGAAACGATACCATCTTTCCGGACCTTCGCATCCTTTATTTAAAGGACGTCCCAAGACAGCTTTATAAATTTTTTTTCAGTAAACTGCAAAATCATCAAAGCGATCTCACTCAACACATGGCCATTCAAAATGTTCCAAATTTTGGACGTTTTCGTTGTCTTTAGTGTAAGGTTTTTCTTTAATAATATTCTGTCGCTATTTCATCTTCATCTTCACCATCAAGTCTTCCAAATTTGTTTATCGTCGGCACTGTTGCTGTTTTTTATCAAGTTCATCTCCGTCGTAGTGTGATTATATCATCTTAAAGGAAACGCTGCTGATTGTTTCCTCTTTCCCCGCCTAACTAATTACTTTCATCAATTCTAGTAATTGTGCTATAGTGTGTGGTTCTAGATTGAAAATTAAAGACAAAAACCATTCTCTATCAGTAGTAAAAATTGATGAACAAAGAAACAAATAATTTTTAAAACCGTTTTATATACGGAGATACCTTTTGCTTTTAATAGAACCTATAGAATGTACTTCTGAGAAATTTAGAAAAATATTCTTGGAAATCAGATGAGTAGGTCAAATGTTAGGTTTATGAAAGAATGTGGTAAATCTCAATTCTTGAACAAGATATTGAAGTTAAATTTATAAATTTTCACAAAATGAACAGTTTTTTCTTTTTTTATCTGAGGCGGCGAGAAAAACTCATGTTCACTCCTTCACGATGGGGGAAGTAGTGTTGGACTCAACTGAGGCGTCCTCGTCCAGCCCCAAGGAGGCCGCAATCGCCTTACCAACCAAAAACCCGCCGCCTGGCCACTTGATCTGACATCAGCAAAACAACCCTCCACCTCCCTCGGAACTGTTTATATAACACTACAAGGAAAATGTCGGGTTAAAAAAAATTTCATACTGTCAGTGGGGCGAAGCTCCAAGTGGGGAAGGGAACCGTAGTCTAATTCCCCTCTCGCTGTCACTGACTAACACACTCACTCTCTCACTTTCATTCATCTCTTTCATTACTAGCTCAGGAAATTAGTGTACCTACCTTACCTTCTGAGATCGGGACAGGGTTGATTCACTGTGGGAGAGGGCGATCCCGCTGATCTCCATATGACTTCTCCCTCCGCAGTCTCCCGACCACCCTCTCCGCAAACTGAGCGATTAACTTTCAACCAACTTTTTTATTTAATTTAAATATGTTTTATTTTATTAAAATGAATAGTTAATTTTCCTCTAACATTGTGTTTATATTTTAGAAAATTATTTACGGGAGAGAAATAATGTCAGAAAAAATAATACATTTTCTTTAATTGAGGATCCTACAGCTGCTACCGCATTCCGCACTTCAATCTCCACCTCGGTCCGTTCCACCAGTCCTCCTTCTTCAGCCCTCTCTGCTGCATAATCTCTCTCACCCCTTTTTCCCAAGTTCCGCAGGGTCTGCCTCTCTTCCTCCAAGCGGCTGGATGAAAGTTGAAGATCCTTTTGGCCATCTTTCCTCTTCCATCCGACGTACATGACCATAACAAACCTATTGTCTTTTTTCTATTCTTTCTACAATTGTATCGCGCACCTCCGCTCGAGTCCTTACTTCCACATTTCTTACATATTCCAGCCGAGAATTTCTATAAGCTCTTCTCAAATAATCCATCTCTTCTGCATTCAGCCTATCCTTGTTCTTCCTACTAATTTGCCAACATTCTGCCTCGTAAGTCATTTTTGCGTCCACTACTACTTGGCAATTTATCTTTTTCGTTTTTATTTTAATTTTGTTGTTAAAATCATCAGCCAAAAGGCTGGTTTGAACCGATAGAGATTTTACTAAATAAAACGAGAAGTGAGGTGGTTTACCATTGCCTTCCTCACTGAGTGGAAAAGTATACTTATCAGCATGCCGGGCCCTCAGAAAAGCACATATTTTCCACTCTGCAAATGATACCTTCACTTCATTCACCAAAGGGTCTGGCTGTATAGTGAAATTCATTACTTTCAGAGGAGGTAACTCTGATTAGTGTCATTTACACCTCTATCTCTTCTGTTTATAAATGATTCAGTCATTTAATTGGCTGACCATGAGATAAGAAACAGAACTATTTATTTTAGCCCTGCAACGAACAGATTGAGGGTAAATAATTTGACACTCCACCTGTCTGTTATGGGCAGATTTTAAGTTTAGAAGAAAATATAATGCCATATCCAATTTTTATTTAAAACTTTATATAAACCTCTAAAAATCATAGATCTTACCATTTTCGTTTGTTTAAGAAATAGATATTACCTGCGTTTTCCTATAATACATAATATATAGTTTTATTTTTTCTCAGGTGGTATTTTTTCTCTTCCAGTTGATGATTCTACTGATGTCAACAAAATTATTGTTACCAGTAATGATTGGTTTTATTTGTACAGTCATGAGTTAGTTTTCAACTTCTAAGCTTGTGTAAGAAACTAGTTTGTTTTAATTATTTGACAGAAATTTAATGTGATTTACAATAATAGTGTTAATAATAGTTTACCTGCCGGTCACACGCTTTAAAAAGCATTAAACGTATACATTATAAATTGAATTGAAGGATGTATTGTAAGCTTAAATTAACTATCCAGGGTGCGCAAGACAAGACTATACCTAAATAGATGTTATTGTCCAAGAACCAACTAAGACAATAAGACAATAGGCATGTCACTGCAATGTGAATTCTCCTCCATTCTATTAAGCTGTAGGTGAAGCCTATGAGAGCGCTTAAAGCATTTCAATTAACGCAAATTTTCGTAGAAAAACTTATTTTGTTAACGTTTTGAAAAATATTTAATTTCTAAAGAACGTTCAGATTCCTAAATATTCCAAACGGAATGATAAATAATACAACTACTACCTCCGTAGCGTAGTGGAAGCACGCTAGCCTATAACGCGGAGGTCCCGGATTCAATTCCCGGCTAGGACCTGGAAATTTTCACAAGTTAAAACCCACTGCTTCATATCCCACCGTAGTCGCTAATAACCGAGCTGTAGATGGAACTTGAAGACGAACTGTAGATGAGCTGTAGAAGTAAACTAAAAAAAAAAAAAATGAAAAATCTATCTAATGTAACTATCATTACTTTTTTTTTGGTTTTACGTCTGACTGTTTTGCAATTTCTGCTAATGCAGACGGTGGATAATGTTGATAATAAAAATGAGTAATGAAAAAATGCCAGACCTAACCGAGAAACGAACCCGAGACCCCAGTGTAGAAGCCAGTTACGCGAACCAAAAAACAAATATTAAGTAAAACGAGAGCTGCTCATCCTCAGAAATTCTGATTGAGTTTTTTATCAATGTTTTAACCTATTTACTACATAATGAATTAGAAATATGTATTTTTTGTAATAAAAGTTAGGTAGTGAGATGGTTAATGTTGTTGTTTAGGTCATCTGCCAAAAGGCTGGTTAGAACCTCTAGAGGTTTTATGAGTAAAACAAGGAGTAAGGTGGTTTACAATTGCCTTCCTCACTGAGTGGAAAAGTGTGTTTATTAGCATTCCAGGCCTTCTGAAAAACATCTACTTACATACTTTCCGCCCTGCTAATGAAATTTTTACTTCATTCACCAAGTGTCTGGCTGTATAATGAAATTTATTACTATCAGAGGAGATCTCTGTGACCATAGTGTTTTTTTAGACATCTATCTCTTCTCTTCTTAAATGCTTTAGTCATACAATTCGCTAACCACGTGATAAGAAACAGAACTTTTTTTATAGCCCTGGAACTAGCAGATTAAGTGCAAATAATTTAACACTACACCTGCCAGTTACTAAATTAATGAAAAATGTGTAATTTTTGTAAAAAAAGTTAGTTTGTGAAATAGATATGGTTAATATGCTAGTAAAAAATAAATATACAAGTGACAGCCTCCATGGTGCAGTGGTTATTATTCTACACTGCAAAACGGATGGTCCCAGATTCCCAGCTATGGTCTAGAAAATTAATACATACCCAACCCATTGTTCCTTAACCGAAAAAGTCGATAATAATCTAGCTGTTGATGCAGCTTGCAAACTAAGAACATTAAAGTATAATTAAAAGGTATGAGAAAACTATAAAAATCATCAAATCAGGAAATTATTTAATTTCTTTTAAAACTTTCACAATAACAAGTGACAAATAGAAGGTACTGAAAAAAGGTAGTATGTAATGTTGGACACCAAAAAGAAAAAATTAAATTCCAAAATACTATGAAAAACTCTAAAATCTAAATTAGGAAAAGAAAAGGGAAATAGAAACATACGAGTTGTGGCTATTAAATAACAAGACTGACGTTGTAAAAAATTTAATTTTAATTTTATAAGCAATCACTTATTGTCACCTTCAATACACACTCCTCCTCTATTCCTACGACGCTCCATGCAAATTTTCCACTGTTGTAAACAGTGCTGGAAGTCATCTTCTGTCAGCTCCTTCAGGACACGTGACGTTTTCTCTTTTACAGCATCCACAAACTCAAATCTTGTCCCTTTTAATGCAGATTTCACCTTAGGGAACAGGTAGAAGATAATAACATGTGATGAATCGTGGTTTTTTACTTATGATCCGGAAACGAAGCTCCAATCCATGCACTGGAAGAGCCGAACTTCACCGAGAGCCAAAAAAGCTCGAATGAGCAAGTCAAAATTTAAAGCAATGATGATTGTTTTTTTTGATATCCATGTTTGTGATTGTGTACATTCACTGGGTTCCTGAAGGTCAAACAATTAATCAATATTACTACATTGAGGTACTTGTTAAACTACGTCAAAGAGTAAGGAAAAAACGCCCCGAAATGTGGAAGGACAAATCATAGGTTTTCCATCAAAACAATGCGCCAGCTTATTCCGCGTTATTTCTCAAGAGGTTCCTAGCCAAGTACAACATCTCAGTGTTAGAACATCCACCTTATTCACCAGATCTTGTACCAGATCTTGACTTCTACTTGTTCCCTAAGGTGAAATCCTGCATTAAAAGGGACAAGATTTGAGTCTGTGGAAGCTGTAAAAGAGAAAGCGGTCCTGAAGGAGCTGACAGAAGATGACTTTCAACACTGTTTCCAACAATGGAAAATTCGCATGGAGCGTTGTAGGGATAGAGAAAGAGTGTATATTGAAGGTGACAATAGGTGATTATGTATAAAATAAAAATAAAATATTTTACAATGTCGGTCTCGTTATTTAATAGCTACACCTCGTATATTAGAAAGCTAATAATAAATTGACAGAACAAATTTATAATTTAACTTCGAACAGTAGAGCGTAAACTGAATAAATTACGGAGATTCTATTCCTCTCGTCTAAAGAGTAGTGACAGAAATCACTAATGGTTTTTACCATAAGTCAAAGGTCCTTTTTTAAAATTGCCTCCAGCCATGAGACGTCTCATGAAAGGGATTTTGGTTTCTCTGTTTATTAAGTTCAAGGCTATTCAAAGATATACGTACTGATTCTAACCTAATAAGAAATAATTAAAAGGTAGGTTGTTTCACCTGACAACTTAATTCTAAGTAATTTATTTTGTTTGTTGGAAAGTCGGTCACAGAGTCGTTAAGGAAAAGTGAAGTAAACGCGTCAAAGGTCATAGTGCACTAATCAGATAGACCACCCTTCAGGTTAAATAAACTTTAAAAAAATCATAATAATCGGTAGTTAATACATTTTTACTTTTTCTTGCCTATATGAATATATAGAAAGAAAAGTATTGTTTTCATATCGATTTTTCAAAATCGAGTTTTCACCGGATCTACACGTTTTCAGACCCCTTGAACCCAAAAACATGTTTTTAGCGATTGGTCTGTGTAACTGTGTCTGTGTGTGTGTGTCTGTAAACAGAATATCTCAAGAACGGAACATCGTACGAACTTGAATTTTAAGTTACATACCACTACCAAATTCGTCACGAACATTTTCATCAAAATCGGTCAACCAGAAGTAGTAGTTTATTCGTGTAATTTTTCACTTTTTTGCGATTTTCTCAAAACGGGTCCTATGATTTTTTTTTAAATCCCTGGTTTACTAAATTTTTTATGCTGTACAAGATAGGGTTGGCGCCATGTCTGCTACAATTCTTGGAGAGGCTGTTTTCACGTAAAAAAGTTGTTTCTTTAAGATTGCGGCTTTGATATTCACTGTGGCGCAAAAATTATATAATAAAAGTTGTAGAAAATTTAAAGTACTACAACTTTTATTTCAAACATTTTTTTGTATAACACTTAGTTTAGCGGTAATTAGCGATTTTCTGTTTTTTTTTCTCACGAAAACGTGTGAAAAATTGATTTTTTTAAGATTTCGGGATTAGTATGCGTTTAACGACAAATCAAATTTATAGGAAATTAAAAGATCTACAACTTTTATTTAAAGCATTTTTCTCTACAGAGCCTAGTTTGGCGTGAAAGAGTGATTTCCGTATTTTTAAGCCAAACTGAGGTCGATTTTCATTTTGCGTTTTTCACTCATGATTAAAATTAAGTAATGCTTATTGAGGTTAGGGTTTTTGTTTATTTCTAATACTTTATTACTAATGTTAGGTTTTATTGTTAATTATTTGCATTGGCAAGAGGAAGTTGTGTGAGTGTTTCACACCAGATTTTTTTAGGATGAATCGTAATAATTACTTTGTTTATTGCAGAAATAGTGGAATTTTACTATATATTATTTGTTATGTACACGTACTTAAAAAGTTTATTTGACTTTTTAAAGCCCTCGCTATCTATGTGACATATGATACATTTGTTAAATTTGTTTCTGAAATATCTGACAAAGTTCATCACCCATTATGGTGTACCAGCAAATTTGCAGCAGAGCCACTCGCAAACTGAATACACATCTTTTGTTATCAATGTAACACACTCCTGCATACAAAAACATTGTGCTTGCTTAACTCACTCGGATCATTTTTATTTTTGAATTACATTATTTGCAATCAGTTTTTTAAAAATAAACTATAAACAAATCTTTTAAATTTACAAATCACAAGTTGAAGCCTCATTACCCTGAATACCTCTCATTATATCAATTTGTTGTATGTTTAGGTCATCAGCCGATAGGCTGTTTTGAACCTGTAGAGGTTTTACTAAGTAAAACGAGGAGTGAGGTGGTTTACAAATTTCCTTCCTCACTGAGTGGAAAAGTACGCTTATCAGCATGCCGGGCCCTCTGAAAAGCACATATTTTCCACTCTGTAAACGACACCTTCACTTCATTCACCACAGGGTCTGGCTGTATAATGAAATTCATTATTTTCAGAAGAGATAACTGTGATTAGTGTCTTTTACACCTCTACCTTTTCGTTTCTTAAATGATTCAGTCATTTAATTAGCTGACCGTATGATAAGAAACAGAACTATTTATTTTAGCCCTGCAACAAACAGAGTGAGTATAAAGAATTTGACGCTCCACCTGTCTATTATGGGCAGTTATATCAATTACTCATGTGTTAAAAGAGAAAATTACTATGTACAAAGATATTTTACTTTTTACAATATGGAATACTTTTCACCATAATTTTTTGTACATTTAAACTCTTTCAGACAAGTCCAAAACATGGTAATGTTTCAGGCATCTAACTTCTTCTGCATTGTTTAGAAGATTTATAGCTAATTTATTTTCGTCACTTTGAAGTCTTGCCTGATATTTCCTTTTGAAACGCCTGACTTCGTCCATTACAACAGGAAGTTTGTAATAATTTTGTATTTCTGCATTCCTTGCAAACCTTGGCGCCCATGTTATAGCTCGAAGAACCTTATTCTGGAACCTTTGAATTACCTCTATGTTACTTCTGCTGGTAGTTCCCCAAAGTTGAGTGAACTTTATTTAGCTGGTTAGCTATAGAAAATATTACATATTTTGAAATTGCAATAAGATCTGGTTAATAATATAAATACATTTTCTTAGAGGAAATTATAAATTAAATTATAATTGATAATTAGTGTCATAATTGTAATGTACAATGTTTCTTAAACTTACATTAATAATATGAATAAAGGGTAGAAGTAATTGTAGTGGTATTGTTAAGTGATGACACCGTGCAGTTAAAGAGGTCCCTATTTCCAGAAGCAGCAATGCATAGGAATACTGAAGTTAAGTGTCTCGGTGAGATGCAGTGCTCTTATCCAGCTTTTTTTTGTACAATTCTACGTTTTGTTAAATTACAAGAAGTACTCTTAACCTACAAGATAAGTTCTTGTTAAGGTTCTTCTTTGGAATCGTATAAATAAAGTTTAACTAGAATTTAAAATTGGTGATAGAATTGCAATAAATAAAGTAACTATTCGGTGTTGTGTACGTGTACTCAATTTCATTTTTTTATAAATAAAAATAATATTATAAATAAAATTATTTATTTAAAATAAATAATTACTATACCCAATCAGTAAGAAGTTACTATAAATGAATGGCATAATACAAAATAATATGAAGGAGAGGGCTTCCATTAAAGACTTTCCATAAAACAAAGCAACTAAAAATGAATTTTATGCAGTTTTACTGTTTTTTTTTCATTCTTAATTGTTGTTAAAAGTCATTTGTATTAATAGCCTGTTAGTTATTTATTTTAATTATTTTTTAATTTTTTGTTTAATTATTTTAGTGTGTTATTTTTCTTTATTTAGTTTTTGTCTCTTTATAATCTGTCACGGAGATCCAAAACATGATGCCGTTTCAAACGTTTGGTGGTTTCACTATTATCTAGTAAATTCAGGGCCAAATGATTTATATGTGATGACAATTTTGTGTGATATTTTTCGCTGAGCCTTCTTATTTCTTCTTTAACAAATGAAATGTTTAAGTACTCATGCACTTCAGTGTTTCTTGGATACCAAGGAGCATTTATCAAAATTAAAAATAAATTTGACATTTAATGTTGTTAAATGTTCAGAATAAGATATCCTTTCAAAAAGGTTTTAGGTACATTAAAGTTTTACAAAACTATCTAAAATAATGGTAAAATTATTACTAAATTGATTAATAATGGTAAAAAAACAGATGTGAAATTTTTTACTTTATTTTTTTGCATGTAAAACTTCGTTCTTTGCTGCCTCAGTGATTAAGTCATTTAGGCGATCGACTGCAAAAAATAACGAATCCCATTCGATTCCTAGAAAAGTTTGGAAATTTTTAAAACGTTTTCCAAGAGAAAGGTTTGTATTTCACACTAATGTTTTTTATTTTTAAATTTTTTCTTCATAGTACCTTTTATGGAAATATGACGTTATGCGTCATCTTTTTTTAAGATTTTGAGGCCACATTAGATCACTAAGCCAATCAATTTCTAGTGTTCTTTGGATAACGTACTGTTCTAGCCTTTTGGTTTTGCCAGTACTTTCTGAGACGGTCCGATCTTTGTTTCCGTATCTCATCTGTAACCTCCACCATGTGTCTTTCTGGTTTTTCCAATAAAATTTGTGTGTTTTGAGAGTACTATTTTTTTCTTGTCAAACGCGTCTTCAATTGTCAGTCCAATTTCATTGAGATCCCTCTTAATCTCTTTGATGTATCTTTTCGTAATCTTCCTGTTCAAATTCCTGAGGATCAGTTTGTTTCAATATTCTATCATTCGGCATTCTTAAAATATGGATAAAGTAGGAATTCTTGCTTTTCTTCATCACGCTAATAATTGGATCAATTGCCTTATAAACAGTTTCATTAGAAGGAATGCACCATACCCCATTTTTTTGATAATATTCTTAAGGCAAGTTCTGATAATTCTGCGTTCTGTTTTAAGAAGTAGGTCAGTTGCGTCATCTTTATAATATTGTAAAAATTTTCACTGTTTCATAAATGTCTCCGATTTCATATTTATTCGTTTTAATCCCCGGAAATAACTTATATTTATATTATATAACGATAATAAATACACATATTTATTTTAATCCCTAATGTGTGTACGTTGCAATCGGTTTTAACAACAATTAGCGACCGCATACCCAATGACATGTGGATGATTAATGTATGACGTGTAAATGTGGTATAGCCTTGTACAGACTCAGGCCAACCATTCCTGAGAGAAAATGTTTAATTGAACCACAACCATCATAATACACCGGCTACCACTCTAATATTAAAATCTGTATAAAAGTATCTACCTTTACGAGGATGTGAACCAGGAACCTTTGTATCCGAAAATCAGCTGTTAAACAACAGCTCACAACAGCAGATTCGCGGCGATGGATACTACCGCTAGACCAACCCGTGAGTCATAAATAATCATAGGTTACATATATAAATATTTAAATTAGCAAGAAAAAGTCGTGTGAGTGTTTCAAACCAGATTTTTTATAGAGGAGTAATATTGAGTAACCTCTCTTGATGTCATTTCATTTGTTACTCATACTTATACTATTTTTCAAGGCTGATGAGCTCTGAACGTATGCATTGCCCCCTACCCACTTTATAGCTAGCCAATGACTTGCCAGCAACGTTGCCAATACTTAGTCTTGTAGCTCTGTTAAATATTTCGTCAGCCATTTTTTTGGTCTTTCAATAACAACCTATAAACCTGTTGTATATTTATAACCTATAAACATACAATCAGCTGATTATATTACAAAATATTGCATGTTAACGCGCTCTATAATCGATGTTTATTACGAGATGCAAGACGAGAGTGAACTATCGCGGCTCTTATACGCATGCGCGCGTAATGTTTGTCAGGTACAATCTGACAACGCTGGCAAACGTTCTGATTGGTCTAAACGCGCGGAACAGCAGAGCTCATCAACCGTGAAAAGCATATTAGTTAAAACTACGTCTGGCTGATTCTAAAATAGATTAAACAAATGTTAAAAATCTGGTGTTAAACACTCACTTGACTTTCTCTTGCTAATGTAAATAATGAACAATATAATTTGTATGCTTAATCATTAGTAAACAATCGAAAATGAAAAACATAACTTAATTTAATAATGAGTGAGTGACAAAAAATGAAAATCAACCTCTTTTTGACTTAAAAATACAGAAAATCAATATTTGCCTTTAAATAGAGAAAAGCTCTGTAGAGATAAATGGTTAAAATAAAGGTTATAGACACACACACAGATATAACTCTAAAAATCTGTTTTTGGGGTTCTGGAGAAAACTCAATTTCGAAAAATCGACATGAAAACAATACTTCCTTTCCCTATATATTCAAATAGGACAGAAAAAGTAAAAAAAACAGTAAAGCAAGGTCGACTAAAGGTTCAACATATATATTTAAAACATTTTGAAGTAATTATAAATAGTAATGAGAGTACTGAAAATATATTTGGATATGAAAGTGTAGTGCCATGACAGTATGAACTCCTTTTGTATTTAATTTACCAATGAATATTACAAATGCGTACACGGTACATGCGGAGAAAGACTAATTCATTGCATTTCTCTGTGGGAGTACACATTAATTTGAAGCTACCAGAAAGTCTGGAAAATATCACATGAATAATAACTGTAAGGATTTCCCAATTATTTTCAATTAGAATAGTTAAATTAACAGAACTGAAGCACACCATTAGAAATTTAATTATTAAGCATTTATCAATCAACTACAAATGGAGAGAGAAAGTTGGTAAATCAGTGTAACTGATAAAA
Organism: Catonia carolina; assembly: GCA_035578175.1. Classification (NCBI taxonomy): domain Eukaryota; kingdom Metazoa; phylum Arthropoda; class Insecta; order Hemiptera; family Achilidae; genus Catonia; species Catonia carolina. Next base: position 24,918,106 of record JAQMRL010000010.1, on the reverse strand, counting down.
GAGAAAAGTTAAAATTATATTGTATTTTCAATGGAATTTTAAATAGGTTTCTAAACTTTCCTATTAACTTTTGTATTGAAATAATTGTTTGAAACGGGACAAAATGTTAAGAGTGAAATATTTGTTTGCTTATCTGAGATTGATTTGCTCTCTGTGTAATGGTACTGAAGTTGACCTGATGAATAAAATGCTGTTGAACTTTATCATAATAATTTATGTAAAGCAATTTGTTAAAGAAGACGTTGGTAAAGATAATATGATAGTAATCATAGATTTTTACTTTCTCTTGCCGTATATAAATATACTAGCTAAAATGCCCGTTCTTCGAACGGTTTTCTTGGTGCTGTGTTCAGTCTGTTGGTGTACCGAGTTCGATCCCTGTCAGGTCTGATATTCTTAAATCATTCATATTGTTATCTATTCGTACCTTCTTTCAACGTCAGCATTATTATTAATGACAAAACAAAATAGTTGGACGTAAAATAAAAGCGAGATCTACGTATTTTTAAACCAAGTTACGCAGCGCTTTATTATTTTCAGAAGCGTAGTTAATAATTTTACATAAATAAATAAATTTACTATTTATACAGGGTGATTCACGAAGATATGCAGAAACTTTGGGAGCCCATTGTACATGTAAAAATAATGAAAAAAGTTTATAAACATGGGTCCGGAAATGCTTCTTTACCGAGTTACGGCTAGCGAAAGATTTCCCCCGGATTTCAGCTCACCAGGTGAATGAGGTCTTCCTGAAATTCTGGAATTCTCGAATTCAATTGTTTCTTATGGTTTTTGACCTGATAAATTGAATTAAACAGGTCCCAAAACTGTAAGTTAAATAGTTTTTGAGAAAAACAGTGTCAAATGCAATAAAATGTAGTAAAAAAACACATTTTTTCATCTTTGTTTTTCTGGTTAATTTCATTTGTACTGTTATGAATAAAAATTCATTTTATCAAACATCTATTCGCTTTCTGTGTACTTCATTTACACCGGTTTGTTCAGAATAAAATTTTCTACATGTTTTATTCAAAAATTTTAACTGTTTCTTGGTGAAATAACAAAGTTATTCTTGCCCAAAGATGAAAAAATGTGTTTTCACTCCATATTTTTGCATTTATCACTGGTTTTCTTAAAAACTATTTAACTTACAGTTCTGGGATCTGTTTTATTCAATTTATCAGATCAAAAACCATGAGAAATGATTAAATTCGCCCCTTAATCATCTTACCAGAATTTTAGGAAGACCTCATTTCACCTGGTGAGCTGAAATCCGGGCGATACTTTCGCTAGCCGTAACTCGGAAACGAAGTATTTCCGGACCCATGTTTATATAAACTTTTTTCATTATTTTTACATGTACAATGAGCTCCCAAAGTTTTTGCATATCTTCATGAATCACCCTGTATAGAGCAATAAAAATGATGTTTTGAAGTTTAACTCACAAATCTGTGTGTACAGTAATGTAACTGCAGGTAATTTAAATATTCGCTCCAGAGCAATAAAAATTGAACTGAAAGGTAAATCACAATTGGAACATTCCGCGATGGCTACTAAGATCATTAAAAACATTGTGTATTATTTTCCTTTCCATAAAACGCTTTAATTTAACATATTTTAAATTTTTTGGTACTCTAAATAAACTGATAGTTTTGTATTTTCAGATAAACAGAAATTGATCCTGTATTAATACAACAAAGGATCAAAGATCGTTCATGGAATTCTGAGGAGCGATTGTACCCCTACTCCAGTTTGATATAGTACACGTTTCAGGATAATGATTTATTTATATGCCATTATGTTAGCTAATGGTAGCTAAGTACAACCTGAATCATTTCACTGTTGTTGTAGTAGTAGGTGATATGCTATCCACTTCTGAATGTAAGCCTATGTGTAAGCTCTGTCATCGGTTAATAGCTATTGCGCTGTTAATTGTAATTTCTCACAACAAAACAAAACTCTCGACTAGGGATGACTGAAGCTGAGATTTGATTAAGATGGCTTTTCATTGACGAAATATATTGTTTAATTTACATCTAAATTTAAGGAACTTCAGATGCCTGAATTTGGAAAATTTAGATGCCAAAGGATAAGATCTGTAAAACAAGAACTGTGATTGAGATATTACTAAAGCCACGTCTTGGATTCACAGCCATTATCACTATATAATTTAGCTTTACCAAACAAGCACACTTAATGATGTTCTATTGATAACTATTTTATAATGGATGATAATGTCACCAAGTTAAGGTCACTATTGACATTTCAAAAATGGAGCAGCTAAGATAAACTTGAAACATACCAAAATTAAAACTGGTAACTCCCTTGAAAAATAATCTATGTATATTCAATTGGATTCTATTAATTTAATTATTTCAGCTGCTAAAATATCTTTAATAGTAGTAAATTTCCGTGTATCATGTTTATTTTCAGTGCTTTTGTTATTTTTTTTTTGTATCTTTAAGATAGTTTAAAGTTTCTCTTTTTCAGTTAAAGTGTTATCAAAAGTAGAATAGCTCAAGGTAGAAACCCCTTTGAAATGAAAAACAGCTTACAGACTACGAACATTGACATACAGTCCGGGAAAAATTTCTTAGAACATTATGTTTGGAGTATACCATTGTACGGGAGTGAAATGTGGGTGATAGGGGCTGTGAAAGTAGGAGGATAGAAGTTTTTGAAATTATCCTTAAAAATTTACTTTTTAAATTTTTTTTGAAAGCTTTTAAAAATGTGTTGTTTTTAAACTAATTTTAAAATTCATTTTTTTTCTGTTGATTGCAACATTTATCAAAGTCTGTGTACATCACTGGATAGGTGATCATCAACCTGTTGAATATTTCTTAATAGAGTTACTTATTGTTTACAAGTTAAACAGATTGTAAAGTTACTGTCTGGTTAAAATAAAAAAAAGTTGTAGGTATTGTTATTTATTTACTAATTCAAAATTAAACTGTAATCTCTGGAGAGCTGATATTATAGCTAAAAATAAAAAAGTGCTTACATAAATATAATTTTGAAACAGATTCGTTTGTGAGTTACTATTAGCGTATGATTTCGCCTGGAATTCAGTTACCCCGGTGAAATGGGACCATAATGGAAATGTTACGGTTTATTTAAAACAATTATTGAAAAATTAAAACAATAACAATCAAACTTGGTGTCTACTTATAAGTTTTAAACTGAAGAACTGTATAAAACAGATCCCAGAAGTAAATTTTCCATAATTTTTAAGATATTTCATATAAAACATAAAAAGTAGGAGTAAAAAGTAACACTTTTTTTTAGTTTCAACGTAAAATAACATTTTTTCTTGTATCGGAGTCGGAGAGAAAAACTTACGTTCGCTCCCCCAAAGAGGAAGTTCGATGGGGAAGTTGTGTTGGACTCAATTGAGGCGTCCTCGTCCATCCCAAGGAGGCCGCAACCGCCTACCAACCAAAATCCCACTGCCTGGCAACTGGATTCGAAAACTACAAAAATCCTCTACCTCCTTCGGAACTGTTAATATAATACTACAGCTACGCCCGTGTAACAACCGGGCCGAATAACCATTACGAATTAGGGGAAAGAAAGGAGTAGAGGTGTGTTCTGACTACAGTTTCGTGCGTTCCTGAAAAGATTGTCTCTGCCCCGCTACTAACACATTCCACAAAAAAAGTATATAACAGAAAGAAAGCACGCATGCAACATATTCGCGCACGTGCGTGTGTGTGTACTGTGGTGTACTTATTCCTTCTTTTCAATTCTTGGAATAGATAGATAGGTATATATATATATATATATATATATATATATATATATATATATATATATAGAGAGAGAGAGAGAGAGAGAGGACGGAACGAAGAGCGGTGTACGGAAGGGTACATCAAGTTGTAATAAATGTTTTTTTTTTATGGCAGTATAGTAAAGCGATGACCTTGAACATCCCGTGTTATGTGGGCTTAACCTGTGCGAGGGTGGGATAGAGTGATTCTGCTAGTCTCCGAATGTCTACTCCATCCGCAGTCACTCGATCACCATCTCTGAGCGACCAATTTCCAGTACTCCTCATCTCGCAGCATCGCTGCTATCACTCTCTCTGGGATCCACAGTTCAACTCCTGCCTTTTCAGATGTCTCCATTATTTCGTGGCAAAAATAGGGTCATTTTTCAAAGATATATGTAACGGATTCCTCCTCTTCACTGTTCCTTAGTCGTTATTTTGGAATTTCACCAAGTTCAAACCTCGTCAGTAATGCCCCATTACAACCATGCCCTTTTAACAACTGTGTTAACATTTATACATTCTAAATTTCTGGCTCATTATTTTTTTTACGTCAAAACGTTAAAAATTTAATTTCCTCCCTCATACTAAATATGTAGGATGTTTTCATCTTCGTTCAGTGTGTTGTTTGAATTATCTAAGAGTGAGATTGCCAGATGACGTGGACGTGTTCCAAATCTCTTTTGGTATTTTACGCTGACTTTTCTTAGTTAATATACAATATCTACACATCTGAGCTGCCAGAAACTGACGTGACTACTATTACTACATATGCCGACGACACTCATCTACTTACAAATCACTAGCGCTAATTTACAATATTATGTTGATATTCTACAAGACTGGTTAAAAAATTGAGAATACAAATGAATTAATTAATATAATCTGATCATGTTTCCTTACTCTTCGAAAACAAACATGCCCTAATGTCTTTCTTAATAACGTTTCCATACCTCATAAGAGTAAAATTCGATATTTAGGACTTATCTTGGACAAAAGAATTAAGTGGCAGTCGCACATAAAAAAAAACAAAAGACAAATTATATACAAAATTACGAAAATTGTACCGATTTCTCAATAGAACCACTCCTTTACGAATTTCTTCAAAATTACTGCTGTACAAATCATTATTTAAACCAGTTACTAATATAACTGGACTTACAGAGTCCAGTTATTTGGCTCAGTAAAATTCAATAATCTTAATCATCTACAGATGTTCCAATAAAAATTTCTCAGTTCAATATCAAGAGCTCCGCACTACGTAAGTAATGACACTTTACACTCCAATTTAGAGATTCTGACCGTAGAAGAAGTACCACAGTTCTATTATAAAAAATTCTTTTCAAAATTACTACTAAATTCGAATCCTGTAATTCAAGAACTTCATCGCTTTCTTTCTGGGAATCCAGCCCGGCGCCTAAAAACCGATGGAAAGAGACCTTCTTTGAGTTGTAACTAAAAAAACGATAATAATACTATAATAAAAATAATAACAATTAATAGACTTATTATCATGATTAACATTTAATTATATACCCAAAGATATACCAATGGGTATCAATCTTTATCTTTGTGTTTCCTTTATCATGTTACCTTGTTATGTATGTATATCACATTTTCTAGTAGTCGTATACATGTGTACTGTTGAAAATTTAAAATAAAAGATTAAAAAAATTATTTTTGATTTTTTTTTGGAATTTTTAAATATGTGTGTAGCATATTGTTTGTTATGTACCAAGATGATGATTTTATAGTTTTGAGCAATATTGATTGGAATTTTGCAGGATTTTTCAAACTGCTTCCAAACACGATTATTGAACTCCATATTCAGTTTTTAACAAATATATTTCGGAATGGATAACATTTCTATGATAAATTAATTGCTATTTAAAATAATATTGGTATATTTTCTTATGCGTTAGAAAAATAATGTATCTTTGAACCTTATAATAGATACATTAAATATTGAAAATGAAACGAAACTTTTTATCTTAGTAGTACATAAATATCGATAAGTAATTCAATCGTATCAGACAAAAACTTCTAAATATTGCTTGAGGGTATTTTAAGTACACAATTTCTAAACCAATTGGAATAATAATTATTTTTATCCTATTTTCCAAATATATTAAAACTTTGACTTTTTTTAGTAAAATTAAAACATATTCAGCTAAAGTTGAATAATATTAAGTATTTTACGTAATAACAACATTACTCTTGTTATAGTTTTCAGATTATTTAACTTATAAATTAATAACCATAAAAAGACAATTGTATTATCTTTCTACAATAAAGCACAATTACTACAGGAGAGAATATTTTATAATCACTATTTTCAACAATTTTAAACTTCCTTCCACATAAAACTTTGTTAATAGTTGGTTCATAAATAAAATGAAAAACAAAGAACTATTCAACAAATATAATAAAAAGCTGAGTTAAAACTTTTTGCTCATATTTTAAGTATTTATGTAATTTTGTAAATGTTTATTCATTTTTAGACATTAGTTACGTTCAAGATAAAACAATTAAAATATAGATTTCCGTTATGTTCAAGAAACGTTTCATTTTTCGTGAAATATGGAGTTACTAATATCTGAGAGTAGAAAATAATTTTTTTATCGTATTTGACATTTATTTTAGGTAATCCGCAGTAAGGTCTTATAAAGAAATAAAAATGTTCACGTAATAAATATTAAATTTTGACCGGAATTGGCCCAAAATTGGAAGTTAAGAAATCAAGGTCGGAATTTGAAAACAAAAATAGAGTAATTTTGATTCCTCTAAAGAGTATATAGAGAAATCATTGGGTTTGAAGTTCCAGTTTTAACCGGAAGTGGCCCAAAACCGGAATTAAGATATCAAAGTCGGAATTTGAAAACGAAACTAATGTCATTTGATTCCTCTTAAAGAGTAGATACAGAAATCACTAATGTTTGCTATAATTCAAAGGTAAGCCTTTTTAAAAATTGTCATTAGCCATTGCAATATCTATGCCGATGTTAATATTGACTCAGTGAAACAAACTATATCAAAATTCAGCCGTAAATATAAAGAAAGACTCAACAATCATCCAAACTTCGTTGCTCTGAATCTACTAAATAACATTGATACCGGGTTTTCAAGACTAAAAAGACATAATGTTTTTGATTTAGGTTATAGGTTTTAAAGAACATTGTTACACTTATTATCTTCTTTTTTTTCTAACTGATGTAACGATTCAAACGAGTCACAGTTAAATCTGTTTATGTTTGCTCTAGTTGAGAGTATAAACAAACTCCAGCTGATTGGAAAATAAATACTGTTAGAGCCTTGATGGCAGGAGTTTTGAAAATAACCCAAAATAAATTGGATAAAACGAGTTAAGCGGTAAGCCGACTTGTAACTGTAGGACATCAATCCACTATGCACGACACATGGCAGATTAATGTAAACTGAAGCATAAACGACTTATTCCGGAGGACCTAGTTTCATTTAATGGCGCCAGAAACCAACGGCGGAACGACTGAATAAGCAAGATACAACGATGGAAAATACACTGAGGGAGACAAAGGTAAAACGATAAGTAGCTGCTGGAACAGCAGGACATCACTGGTCAACTCAAACACAAAATTAGAAAGCGTACAACAAAATAGACTAATTCGCTTACCTGTTGAATGGCCTGAAGTGTAGAAACGGTGTCCACGCGACACGTGTCCGGGGTTCGATTCACACTGTAACTTTAATGTTTGATACGAAAACAAGAACAATTGTAAATGATTATAAATTACACACATAAGTAAAATCACACTTGAAATGATGTATGGTACATCAGAAACGAACGAAGCATAACGACAATTGCAGAAGCGACGCCAAAGGATGGCCGGCGCAGCGGAGGCACGAACAGTCTACATGCCGCAGAATCCAACCAGTGAGTGGGTTGACCGGGAAGAAGGAATGTGAGTAGAGGGAGAATGATTACGTCATGAACTGAGATCACCATCGGAAATCAAGACAAGTATACAGGAAGAGGCGGGAACAAGGTTATTAATACAAAATCAGTGTATTTAACGACGATAATAAAAGCGGGGAAATACGAATTACTTAACGGGGGTGCGATTGGCCTTAACATACCGCCCGCCTAAATCGATGAAAGCGATTTACAGAAACAAAACTAGCAGAGAAGATCGAAGAACGAAGCCGCCCGCCCTGAAACAACCAGGGAGCGGAAAACGCAGGAAGAAGACGAAGAATGAAGCCGCCCGCCCTGAAGCAACAGGGAGCGGAAAACGTAGCAAACGAAGAGTACGAAGCAAAGAAGACGACGAAGAAGAATCGAATGAAGAGAAGAACGGAGCATCTTGAGGTGGCGTGACAAACGCACGGGTTTGCCCGGCCATCGACGTACGGAACATCTTCCACGGCTTGCGCGGAAGCCAACGAGTAACGGAACGATCTTGAGGTGATTGCCAACAAGGGTTGACAACCAGAAGCGACGCAGAAGAAGAACCGAAGAAAGAAGACGGCGAACGAAGAAAACAAGCGAAGAACGAAAACGAGCGAAGAACAAAACGAATGGAGATGAGGTGAGCGTGAAACGAAGTGAGAACGGCGGAGAAGTTAGTTGCCCAAAGGCAGAGCTAACTGAGAAGCGGGTTGCGAAACGAATTGACGAGCAGGCGAACAATGTTGGCGAGAATCGAGAATTGCGGTACGGCGAACTTCACTAACCAGTTGTGAGTGAATCCGTGATTGAGGTTGAGACGACGAACGAGAGTTGCGAAGATCACACCAAGCATTGAACGAGCGAAGAGAGTTGAAATTACAATTATTCACCGGTTGTGAATATTGTATACGATGTTTGGGGCCCCGCCCGCCAAGAGGGGCTAAAGGCGTGCGAAGAGAGCTAGCAGAACATGAAACGACTGAGGAGGGCCGGTTGCCCTTTGGCGAAGCGATTTGCAGCGGTTGATCGAGAGTGTTTGCGAGAGACGACGAGAAGCGATGATTTGAGATGAGTTGGTTAGCCGTAGAATCGACTGAGGCGAACGTAGTAGGTTTTATTGGCGAATTAGCGATGATGCAGCGAGATGCGAAGCGGTTTGGCGAAGAATTGACTGAAGACGACTCGGTGGAGGCCTTCAGTACAGACTTGAATCGAGGTGTTGACTTGAAGCGAGGCGCAGAGTTGAAGCGACGAATTGGCGTAGTACCAGCAGCAAGATCGGTCGAGATACTGGCGGAGTCAGTAGACGAAGCGAGACGAGGATCAACAGCGATGATCTCGGACGAAGCGGTGAAACGATTTGAAGGCGAAGAGACAGAAGTATGGTGAAGACGATTAGTTGAAGCAGTAGGGCGATTAGTAGAGACAGCAGCGTGATTGGAATTGTTGTTGGACGAAGGCGAAACAAGTAGACGATTTGGCGGTTGAGCAGTGGAAACGATCGATTTGTTGATTTCAGCGTTGGAAGTAACATCGAGGTTGATTTGCGACTTAGCAGAAACGATAGTTTGATCAGCGGCGACAATTTGAAGCGAAGATGAATTTTTATTTGACGAGTGATTTTGAACAGCAGGCGATGTGAGATTAACATCAGTAGCAGGCGACAATACTTGAGCGTTGTTAGCGAAAACAGATGTTAAGAGCGAATCGTTACTTGAAGCAGAACTAAGTGGTTGTAGTTCGGGCAATTTTCCGAATACTACATAACCAAATACGGTTGATAAAGCGGATGGAGTACCTTTAATTAAAGGCGTTTTACTAAAATCGAGAATTTCTGAAAAACAATCAGCGCCAAGCAGTAAATCTACTGGATTTGGGCTGCGGAAGCGAAAATCAGCTAGCAGATGTTGTGAAAACTGTTCACCGACTGACTTATGAATTCGAGAAGCAGGTAGGCGGTCTGATATTTTGTTAATAACAGTAGCCTGAAGCGGAAGGCGAAAGTTAGAATTTTGCGGCGACAGAATTGTAAAATTTGTAATACCTTTAACTGAGGTGACTTCGGCTGAAATGCCTTGCAGGCGTTTAGAGGTAGGAACGATGTCGAGTTGCAGTGAACGAGCGGCGTTGTATGTTAAGATGCTGGACTGAGATCCATTGTCGATCACAGCGCGAAGCGGAACGATTTTGCCGGATGAATCGACAGCATGAACGATAGCAGTACCTAGCAGCGCAGTTTGGCCGTTAAGTCGACATGAAAGTGAATAATCGGCAGGTTGGTTAACAATAATGGACGAGGACGACGAATTTGAAGTAACTACCGGCTTATCAGCACAGCAGGTAGTACAAGAATTAATTGGCGGAGTTGCGATAGTATTAGCTTGAATCGGCGGCGAAGAATTTACAAGTAGGCATCCAGTAGCCGGTGAATCGGTGTCCGGATGTACGGCAGGATGATACGGACTAGCAGTTGGCGAATTATGCGAATTAACAACAGAAGCGGTGGACGAATTAGATTTTTGAGGGCTGCGATCAATATGCAGCAACGTATTGTGCGATTTTGACTGGCAGATACGACAATGTTTATTTGAGCTACAATTGCGGCGATCGTGTCGCCCGAAGCAGGCAAAACAAAGTTTAAGACGAGAAATAATTTTGTAGCGATTATCTACATTTTGCGCGAGAAATTCACTACAGTTGCGAATTGAATGAAAGTGAGACTCGCACGACAAACATTTGAGTGAATTTGATTTGACTAAAAACGAAGGTATACTGTTAGAATTACGAGACGGTGAAATAGGACTACGATGACTGTGTACAGAATTGAAATTATCGGTTACCGGGTGATAAGAGTCCGGTTGTTCGAGATTTGAATCGCCGGAGTGCGAAGAACTGACATTATCGGTTGACGGTGAAGAATTTAATAATTCGAAAGAGTGCATTTTAGCGGTAACGAATGACATTAAGGCCTCGTATGTAGGCACGGTTGAATTAGGATTTGAATCCTCGAACGCTTGCTTTGTTACAGGATCCAAATTAGAATAGGCTATCTCAAAAAGTAAATATTCAAGTAAATTTATATTTAACAGACGTAAGGCTCCGATTGATGATTCGTGGATATTAAGAAAACCTTTTAACGATTGATAGGACGGAGTGTCAGATTTAACGAAATTGAATATCTGATTTAAGTGAACATTTGCTATGCGCCTTGAGTTGGAGTAGCGCTCAACAATTAAATTGTACGCTAACGTATAATTTTCAAGCGAGAGAGGCAGGTGTTCTATTAGACGCAGTGGTTCACCGACTAATGAGCACCTCAAATAATGAAGTTTTTGAACAAATGATAACTCAGAATTATTGTGAATTAAATCATTGAACAAGCTGATGAAATTCTGGAATTTCGCAACATCTCCATCAAATGAAGGTAGGCGAATTCGAGGTAATTGTATTAATTGCGAATTAGAAGACTTGACTTGATTTGGTAAAACGATTGTATTGTCCAGAGATTCAATTAATTTCTGGGCACGATCAATTAACTGGAAATAATGAGTTTCGAAAGCAGTGCGTTCTGATTCGAAATCTGCTTCGGGTTGAAGTAATTCGATGTTCGTTTGTATCTGTTCAAAGTCACACCAGAGATCTAAGAATTTGTCAAGTCGTAATTTGACTTGGTTAACTTCAACGTCAGATTGAAGAAAATTATTAAAACGAGAAAGATGATTATTAACAACGTTGCGTTTTTTGATTAAAGATTGTAAATCGTCCATGTTGAAAATAATGAACGAAGACAGCGATCGAAAACAAATAATAGAATGTAAACAAAACACAGCTGTTTATTGAATCTAGGTTAGTTGCAACTGAGATGTATACGTTGCAGACGACGCAAGTGAAGTGATTCTCTCAGCGCTAGCAGTAACGACGGGCAGCACGAGAGAGAGCGAATGAGAGAGAGGGCACGCATGCGCTGTAAGCTGCGTGAACCAGTTAACAAGAACGAAGGAAAAAATGGCGACTCTAGCCAAATTCTGGCCGTGTCGAAAGATATAGCACTGAACCGATCTACTGTGACGTCAGCACAGCGTTGGTTGCAACTTGTATTGAATGAAAGCGTCACAACACTGATAATGCGTTGCATTTGTTATGCAACTTAACCCCGTATTTTTTAACTGAATAAATGAAATTGTTTTTAATATTAATATTTTTATTAATGTTTTTATTAATATATTGAACACATGTAAGACACGAAACACAATAAATAACACGATGAATGTAATGTAACACCATGTAACAACGAATTAAACAAAATACTGAAATTGTTGACGATTGAAAAATTAAGACAATAGACTGTATTTCCAAATATGCACTGATAAATATCCGGCCCGGAGGACCAAATGTTAGAGCCTTGATGGCAGGAGTTTTGAAAATAACCCAAAATAAATTGGATAAAACGAGTTAAGCGGTAAGCCGACTTGTAACTGTAGGACATCAATCCACTATGCACGACACATGGCAGATTAATGTAAACTGAAGCATAAACGACTTATTCCGGAGGACCTAGTTTCATTTAATGGCGCCAGAAACCAACGGCGGAACGACTGAATAAGCAAGATACAACGATGGAAAATACACTGAGGGAGACAAAGGTAAAACGATAAGTAGCTGCTGGAACAGCAGGACATCACTGGTCAACTCAAACACAAAATTAGAAAGCGTACAACAAAATAGACTAATTCGCTTACCTGTTGAATGGCCTGAAGTGTAGAAACGGTGTCCACGCGACACGTGTCCGGGGTTCGATTCACACTGTAACTTTAATGTTTGATACGAAAACAAGAACAATTGTAAATGATTATAAATTACACACATAAGTAAAATCACACTTGAAATGATGTATGGTACATCAGAAACGAACGAAGCATAACGACAATTGCAGAAGCGACGCCAAAGGATGGCCGGCGCAGCGGAGGCACGAACAGTCTACATGCCGCAGAATCCAACCAGTGAGTGGGTTGACCGGGAAGAAGGAATGTGAGTAGAGGGAGAATGATTACGTCATGAACTGAGATCACCATCGGAAATCAAGACAAGTATACAGGAAGAGGCGGGAACAAGGTTATTAATACAAAATCAGTGTATTTAACGACGATAATAAAAGCGGGGAAATACGAATTACTTAACGGGGGTGCGATTGGCCTTAACAAATACTTTAAAAATTATTTAATTTATATTACCAGAAAATATTGAAAAGAGTTATTTATATGGTTGCTAGGAAACTATGAAAAATAAGAACTGAGAATTTTGTAAAGAAAAAGTAGTGTGGTTCCGAACATCGAAGAAGATGGACGGGCCACATGACAAATAAAAGTTTAACTTAAAACATACAATTAAAGACGGGACATTATAATTTAAAATGACAGTTTAAAGAAACAGTAAAATTTAATACATATGGGACACGTTTTGTTAAAGTATCTAAAATGTAAAAGTAACAAAATTTAAAACATGTGAAATGAAACAAACACTAATGAAATGTTGTGAGAATAATCAAAATTATTAAAGAGAATTTGTTCAACAATATTGAGTCTATTTAATCACAGCAAATTTGTCGATTCCTAGTGGGGAATAAAATTCGTATTCAGCAAATTTGGAATCCAGCTTGTGTGGAGTAAAGTTACTCCTCACTGATTTACTTCAAAGTCAGTACATTGTATTTATCAAAAATATTAATTTATTACTATTTTCAATTTTATTGACATTATAATAAAATCGTAATCATGTTAATTAACATTTATCAAAATTACTGATTGTTCTATTTCAAGTGAACAGATTGTAATTTTCCAGAATTGTAAAAAAAATAGCATCATCTCATGAAAGGGATTGTTTTTTTGTTAATTTTAAAGTCGCATCGACAGCTTGGTTATTAGCGACTAAGGTTGGTTGTGTAACGGTGGGTTTTAACTTGTAAAAATATTCAGACCCTAGCCGGAAATCGCTACCGGGACCTTCTCATTGTAGTCCAGCGCGCTACCACTACGCTAACGAGGCAGCCAATGTTCTAAATTTACATTCTGTAATTGTGTATGTGGTACGACTTTAAGTGAAGTTAAAACAGTCGAGTTTTGAATTATTTTTAAAAGATTTTTCATTGGATCGATGAAAATTGTACGACAAAATTTTCTGTATTATTCAAAATGTTCCTCTGATTTTTTATGCGTGTATTAAAATGAACCAAAAAGCAAAGAACCGTAATTGGAAACGTGAAATAAACTCCAAGCAGTGGTTACATATTTATTCATCTTTTAATTATTCAGTGAAAACACTTCCTCACTCCTTCATTAACAGAATTGTACTGTTTTTCTTTCTCACAGTCTATTCTTTTTTCTTTTTTCTCGTTGTTACAATATATGGGGAATTATTGTGGGTTGTGTACATTTTACTAATGAGTTTGTACTGAAAGTATTTCTCAACTTTCAGACACCAGATTGTATGATTAAATGCATCCATTGTACATAAATCTAAAATACTTTGTAACTCGATGCAAAAAACTTTTACAAAAATATAAAGACGGATTTATAAAACTAATGTATATTACAATTTTTACTTCAGTTACTAAAAGTTTTTTATCTTCTTTTTCTTCTTCTTACTATCAAGGATTAGGCATAAGCCTGTTCCGAACTCACAAACCATACTGTATGTCTACACAAACACGAAACACTCCAGCCCGTACATCTCGACTACTACCATCTTCTTCGAGGTCTTCCCACCTCCCTTCTTCCAACTGGAACATATTCCGTCGCCTTTAAAGGTATTTTCTACCCTGGCATCCGTTCCAAATGTTGCCTCCATTGAGTCCGGTACTCCTTCACTTTTTCATTTGAGCTAAATACACCCAACTCGGATCTAATTTTCCCGTTATGTATGAGATCCAGCCTCGAGCAGCCCTTCAGCCGTTAACAACAGCCCTTAAGAAGGGTGAAAAGTTTTTTATATAAGTTATAATAAGTTTTTTCATATTTATATTAAAATAGTTATCTAGTTTGGTTATCTCGGCTAAAGTAAAACTACAAAAAAATCATAATTTATTCGATTACAATGAATGTAACCATATTAAAAGTAAATATTCGTTTATCTCCCTGTTAACAAACGACTGAAACGAAGGCGGAATAGAGATCTTCTCCGACCACCATAAAAAAAAAACACTTCAATTTAACTTGTCATGCCTGTGTCATTTCATAAAAACAAAAATTAATTTTATATAAAAAAATCATATATCATAGTTTATAAATCATTATCATTGAAAAATATTTGTATCACATTTCTTGTAAAATTTCACGCCGAAATCGGTAACTGGATCGATTCTCATTCACTTCACATTCCCGCAATTCCTCATCAATTCCATCTCATTTACTAGTTGTGCTTTAAAAAAAATGTATAGTTGAAAATAAAAATAAAATTGAAGCTAATAAAAATTCGTTTTAGTTTTATTTAAACATCACTAGCAACCCCCGAGCTCGCTGAGCTTCATGGTAAACTATGAATCACAATGCATACCCTCTCGTACAAAAATACTCTAGGAAGGTATATACGAGGTGTGACTATTAAATAACGAGACTGACGTTGTAAAAAAAATAATTTTAATTTTATACATAATCACTTATTGTCACCTTCAATATACACTCCTTCTCTATCCTTACAACGCTTAATGCGAATTTTTCATGGTTAGAAACAGTGCTGGAAGTCATCTTCTGTCAGCTCCTTCAGGATACGTGCCGCGTTCTCTTTACAGCTTCCACAGACCCAAATCTTATCCCTTTTAATGCAGATTTCACCTTAGGGAACAGGTAGCAGAAAATAACATGTGTGAAACATGGTTTTTTACTTATTATTCGCAAACGAAGCGCCAGTCCATGCACTGGAAGCGCCGAACTTCACCGAGAGCCAAAAAAGCGAATGAGCAAGTCAGAATTTAAAACAATTATGATTGTTTTTTGTTGATATCCATGGGGTTGTGTACCTTCACTGGGTTCCTGAAGGTAAACAATATCAATATTACTACCCTGAGGTACTTTCTGAACTACGTTAAAGAGGAAGGAAAAAACGCTCCGAAATGTGTAGGACAAATCATGGGTTCTCCACCAAGACAATGCGTCAGCTCATTCCGCGTTATCTGTCAAGAGGTTCCTAGCCAAGTACAGCATCTCAGTGTTAGAACATCCACCTTATTCACCAGATCTTGCACCATGTGACATCTACCTGTTCCCTAAGGTGGAATCTGCGTTAAAAGGGACAAGATTTGAGTCTGTGGAAGCTGTAAAAGAGAAAGCGGTGTACGTGCCCCGAAGGAGCTGACAGAAGATGACTTCCAGCACTGTTTCCAACAATGGAAAATTCGCACAGAGCATTGTAGTGATAGAGAAGGAGTGTATATTAAACGTGACAATAAGTGATTATGTATGAAAGAAAAATAACATTTTTTACAACGTCAGTCTCGTTTCTAAATAGTCACACCTTGTATACTGATGTGCTTACATACTGAATACTTAGCAGAGCCATTTAAAAAGCCTCTGGCCAAGAGATATTTTTTGAGTCACATTTTGTGCTAGGCTTGTTAGCTTAGAAAACGGAATGTCTTGGGTTTAATTCTTGCCTAGATTTAAAATTAATTGAAACTCGTTAATATCTACCGGTATTATTACTCAACACATTGTAGCTAATATCTAATTACCAAGTAGCTGATGCGAGTTTTAATTAACTTAAAAAAATTTTTTAACCAAATTCTTAGTAATTTAATAATTTATTTCATTCATTAAAATAATTTTAATTAAATTTTCATTAAACTTGACGACGTTATTAATATATACCTAATTAAATAGATTATTCTAAGTAGAAAGAATAATTAAATTTTTGCATTTTATCTTAAAATCTCTATTCAGTTTTCCATTAAGAAAAATAAGAAGGAAGAAAAACCGGACAGTTTTACTTGACTTAAATAGTGAAAAGAGATTCTAAATGATAACGTTACTCATACACGCACAATCATCCGCGCGCAAGGAAGAAGTGAAAGAGATTACAAATTTACTACGTAAATTCGAATTCACTCAAGCGTACTTCTGTTTTTATTCTTTCTCTAAACCTTTTTTTGTGAATTTTTGAATGAAAAGAAAATTAAATTAGTTATACAGAGTTTTCAAAGACAAAATCAAGGAAGAATAGAATGTACAATAGTATAATGGATGGAATAGTTGAGAGTAAATTTTAGATAATTGCACTTAACAGCTTACAAACATTCAGTCGGTTTGAATAATGGTGTTAAATAAATTTATTTTAATTTTCATTATCTTGTTATTTAAATTACCTGCAATTTGTTGAAATTTAATTGGTTAATTTTATTAAATAATTTAAATAATTAACAACAGTTTATCAATATAATTAATTTACTGCTCTTTTTTCTAAACTGCAAAGAGGTTAATTTTTTCTGTTTAGGGTTCTTTTAACATATAGTACTTCAAATTATTTTTTCTCAAAATAAATAATTCATTTCTTTTTTACCTTAATTAATTTATTACTGTGCAAAGATATTTACGAAAAATAATCATACTAAAAAAGTAGGGTTAATTGTTTAGAGAAAAAACACCACTCGGTGTTAGTGCTACAGATAATTAAAATTATATTTAATTTTTGTTGCTAGTGTTTTGTTAATGTATCATGTCTTTACCCCATCAGTCTTTAAGTCGCTCTCTGTTCAATTCTAAATAGGTCGGGGAAATCTATGTTGCGTATTATTATGATTTGAATTCTCTCGTGCCCTGTATCACCAGCCATTTTTAACATACTCGTATTTATATACGAGGTGTGGCTAGTAAATAACGAGTCTGACGTTACAAAAAATGTTATTGCTAATTTATACATAATTACTTATTATCACCTTCAATATACACTCCTTCTCTATCCCTACAACGCTCCATGCGAATTTCCCATTGTTGGAAACAGTGCTGGAAGTCATCTTTTGTCAGCTTCTTCGAAACACGTGCCGCTTTCTCTTTTACAGCTTCCACAGACTCAAACTTGTCCCTTTAATACAGATTTCACCTTAGGGAACAGGTAGAAGTCACATGGTGCAAGATCTGGTGAATAAGGTGGATGTTCTTACACTGAGATGCTGTACTTAGCTAGGAACCTCTTGACAGATAACGCGGAATGAGCTGGCGCATTGTCTTGGTGGAGAACGCATGATTTTGTCCTTCACATTTCGGGGCGTTTTTTCCTTACTCTTTAACATAGTTCAGAAAGTACCTCATGGTAGTAATTTTGATATTGTTTGACCTTCAGGAACCCAGTGTAGGTACACAATCCCATGGATATAAGAAAAAAACAATCATTAATTGCTTTAAATTTTGACTTGCTCATTCGAGCTTTTTCGGCTCTCGGTGAAGTTCGGTTCTTCCAGTGCATGGATTGGCGCTTTGTTTCTGGATTACAAGTAAAAAACCACGTTTCATCACATGTTATTATCTTCTACCTGTTCCCTAAGGTGAAATCTGCATTAAAAGGGACAAGGTTTGAGTCTGTGGAACCTGTAAAAGAGAAAGCGGCACGTGATCTGAAGGAGCTGACAGAAGATGACTTCCAGGATTGTTTTTAACAATGGAAAATTCGCATGGAGCGTTGTAGAGATAGAGAAGAAGTGTATATTGAAGGTGACAATAAGTGATTGTGTATAAAATAAAAATAAAATGTTTTTCGTCAGTCTTGTTATTTAATAGCCACACCTCGTACGTTCCACGAATTCGAACGCAATGTATTTATCCAATGCTTTGGTAAGTTTCAATTTGCAACTTTCTGAAAAATCGCATAGTATCTGTTTCATTTAATACAGAGTCGTTGAACATTATGGACTACACACAGTTATACATTCTATTGATTCAGTATTTATGTAAATATACTTTTAAAGGTTAGCAAAAATTAATACAGTTTCTTGAACGTTTGTTTAATCTATTGACAGAAGTTACAGAATTTCCGATGCTAAAAAAATTATCAAAATACATTCTAAAATATTGGTAAAATTAAATTTAGTTTGACTGAAACAAAAACAGTTACATCTGTATTTGTTTTAACTCTTTTTATTGGTCGGTTTACTAAAAATAAACGAGGAAATCGAAACTAGAAAACAAGATAAAGAAGTCAGGTAACTTGATCCAGAATCTTTCAATATGTGCTGTAAACGACTGAAACGCTCTCTCCATCGTGTACTACATTCGTAAAATTTAGGTCATGCATTTAGAAAAAGAACTTTCTTAGAAAAGTAACACAAAGGAATTTATTTTTGTTACCTGTCTCATTCCAGAAATGAATTTTCGGAAGACCTGTAGGTAGACATATTTTTAATTAATTTGACAGGCCCTGGTAACAATAGCAAAGTATTGTAAGGAAATTTAAAGAATTTGTACATAAATATGATACTCTCGGTTTTTCTTTTCTTAATAACTGTCTAGAATTATTAACAAATAGTTTAATAAAAAATAATTAATAAGTTCTGTGTAATGTTAAATTGTTTGCACTCAGTCTGTTAGTTACAGAGCTGCATAAAATAGTTCTGTTAATTAGCACATGGTCAGCTATTTATATGACAAGCATTTAAGAACAAAAGAGGTAGAGGTATAAAAGACACTAGTCATATATATCTTCCCTAAGAGAAATGAATTTCATTATACAGCCAGATCCTGTGGTGAATGAAGTAAAGGTGTCATTTGCAGGGTGGAAATTAGATGCTTTTTAGAGTGCCTGGCATATGGATAAGCATACTTTTCCATTCAGTGAGGAAGGCATGGTAAATCACTCCTCACTCCTTGTTTTACTTAGAACCTCTAGAGGTTCCAACCATCCTTTCGGCTGATGATCTAAAAAACAACATTTGTATTAAGTTAGTTTTTTTTTTTAGTGCTTGTTTAGCCACAATGGACCACTTCAGTCAATTTGGAAGCTTTCAGTCTCTTTTTGGCGTGATATTCTTTCATGTTATGAGCACGCTTCTGTTTGGCTGCTTCTGAAAATTCCCTCTTGTTATACTCTCTTCTCTGTGTCGTAAGCCGATGGTTGTGGTCCTTGATGACCTGTTTGTATTTGGGTGATTTTTCCGTTAGATCCTCGTGAGTTAGTCTAAGTCAGTATTTATTATACAAAGTAATTTCTGAAACCAGTTTGGTCTTACAGGTTAGAGTTATGGGTTTCAGTTAATTAATCAAAATAAAGAATGCATCGCTTTAAATCAAAAAGCCTGAGACTGATCACTGTAATCCCATGGTTTTTAACTAATGAAATATTGCTCTATGATCTAAACCTGCTCTTCATAAAAGAATAAATTAAACAAGGCAGCAAAAAACACTTAAAGAAAGTTAGAAGAGCATCAAAATCCTTTCGCAATCAACCTCCTCGACAGCAGCAAAGATACTGAAACGGTTTAAAACATTGCATCTATCTTTATGATTTTGTTAATCATTTAACATATTTAACGTTTTTTCTACTTTTACCACTAATCATTCTCATCCCATAATCGGCATCATTATTATCTCTATCTTAGTCATCATCCTGTACTTCATGTTTCAAGATATTTATGTACACTTTAATGAAGTTCAGTTTTGTTTTATGTTCAGAGTTTAATCCTTTACTTGAAATATACTACGGAGTGTGTTTTATATTTTCATTCATTACTACGTTAACACATTAAGTACGTTATTATTTAAACTTTATCCTATTTGCTTAAAGTTTATAATTACAATTTTAGAAAAACTGATGGGAAAAGAATTACATTGTTAAAAACAAAAAAACGTACAGAAAATAGAAAAAAACTGATAATGTTTAATACAAAATTTATTACATAAAAAAAACGGAAAAAAGAATATATATATATATATATATATATATATAAAGAACAATTACTATGCAAACTTTGTGGAAAATTTGAATAAGGGTTTTCAATGCGTCAAAATTAAAATATATTGTTTTAAAAATTGTACTGTATTTTATAGCCCTCACTGATTTATTGGTTAAGGGTTTATGTTACTGAAAAACGCTTTATAAAAAGTTTAAAGATTCACATCAATGACCGTTAAGCTTCTTTTACGTGTTCAATTCCTTCTTATCTATTGGGGATTGTCAATCTTCAGGGTTGACAGGACTTACGTACCCATGCTTAAGGAAAACTGTGTCTGTTGTCAAGGTAACAAACCTGATAGAA
Organism: Catonia carolina; assembly: GCA_035578175.1. Lineage (NCBI taxonomy): Eukaryota > Metazoa > Arthropoda > Insecta > Hemiptera > Achilidae > Catonia > Catonia carolina. Next base: position 24,897,181 of record JAQMRL010000010.1, on the reverse strand, counting down.
CAGAATTGGTGATTTCTCTTGAATTCATTATTAAATTTAAATCTTACATTTAAAATGCTTAATAATATATAACGTGTTCCAATTTTCATATTATTAATAAATATTCTGTGGAAAATGTTGATTCGATCAACTTAGTTAAACCAAATAAGTTTTGAAGCAGTGAAAAAAGAGCTTTTTATCATTATTTTTTTGCCACTTCATTTAAATTTACAACTGTGCAGCTTCGCACAACCATTCACTACTTTTACAGCTTATAACTTTCTTTTGCCCTACATGAATATGTAAGAAAGAAAAGTACGTATTGTTTTCATGTCAATTTTTCAAAATCGAGTTTTCACAAGAAATACACGTTTTCAGGCTATCTTAACCCCTAAAACATGTTTTTTTAGCTGTCACATGGTTTTTTAAAATATGTTTTTAACATAAATGTGTTAAACACCCACGAGCTGACACAGTTGGTAACAGGGCATGGTTACTTTGGGGCATATTTGACTAGGTTCAAACTTCATGAAGTACCGAAATGTCGGCGTGTGATAGTGAAGAGGAGGAGTCCGTTTCGCATATTTTTGAAAGATATTTCTATTTTGGCCTCGACAGAATAGACATCTTAGAAGATAGGCGTTGCACAGTGGCTCCCAGAGAGAGTAGGGGCAGCGATGCTGGAGGATCAGGAGAGCTGGAAGTTGGTCGCTCAGTTTGCGGAGAGGGTGGTGGGGAGACTGTGGAGGGAGGAGACATTTGGAGATCAGCGGGATCGCCCTCTCCTACAGTGAATCAATCCTGTCCCGATCTCAGTAGGTAAGGTAGGCACACTAATATCCTGAGCTGGTGATGAAAGAGATGAATGAAAGTGAGAGAGTGAGTGTTGGTCAGTGACAGCGAGAGGGGAATTAGGCTACGGTTCCACGTCCCGCTGACAGTACGTAAATTTTTTAACCCGACATTTCCCTTGTAGTATTATATAAACAGTTCCGAGGGAGGTGGAAGGTTGTTTGCTGATGTCGGATCAAGTGGCCAGGCGGCGGGTTTTTGGTTGGTAAGGCGGTTGCATCCTTCTTGGGGCTGGACGAGGACGCCTCAATTGACTCCAACACTACTTTCCCCATCGTGAGGGAGTGAACATGAGTTTTTCTCGCCGCCTCGGATAAAAAAAACATGAATGTGTGTGTGTGTGTGTGTGCGTGCGTGCGTGCGCGCGTGTGTGGGTGTGTGAACAAAATATCTTAAGCATGGAATCGCGCGCGAAGTTAAATTTGAATCTTTAATTAGGTACTACAAGAAAATCCAACACAAAAATATTCATCAAAATCAGTCTAGATTGGAAACTTATAAACTGTCCTCAAAATTGTTGATTGAAATATTATAGTTAATTAAACCGAAGGTTTGGATGTGGATCTACAGCCATATCCAAATTGGTTTAAGAAAGGGTTTATTAAAAAAAATTAAATAAAAACATAATATGAAAAATGTTTTTTATGAAAATTAAAGAATTTAAGAAATTGGGTAACTGTTTTCCGTAAATATTTCTTCTTTTGTTCCGTAAGTAATTGTTCTTTTTTACAAAGTTGTTGGCACTTGTATATTTTATTTTTTTGTTCTTTAAATAACATTATTTGCAATCAGTTTTTAAATAATAAACTATAGACAAATCTTTTGAATTAACAAATCACAAGTTGACGCCTCATTACCCTGAGTAACTTGTGACGGGGGCCTTGAGCTCCAAGAGGCACTTTGACAAAAGGGCGAGCACTACACACTCCCCAGGTTGGCCGATCTGGCTCCAACTCCCCCTCGAATTAGTTTTATTTTATAACTTAGATTGTATTAGTATTAGGCGACAGTCGCCGTCTTAAATGAACCATTTAAATGTTCTTAGGAACGGCCTCTGGATCTATGTTTTCTGGCGACTAATCTGGGAGGAGGTGGTGGGAGAAATGCCAGCAAACCAACCAATTACTATCACATTTTGATAAAATTCAGAGGAAATTAATTACGTAAAATTGTTTAAGTTTCTTTGTTATTTCATAATGAGGATAGTATACATTAAACTCATGATATTTTTGCGTGAAAAATGATTTATTTTCAAATGGTTCACCATGTGAGAATAAATTTTAACCAAATAGGGAATAAATTAAAGTTCAATACAACGTATCAGAGAAGTATTCAGAATATTTGTAACGTCGTGGTCAGTTTGAGAATAATCATGAGCGTATTCAAAGAAGTAGTCAAAGTTTCTTTTCGAATAAACCAATACTTTTTTTACTCCATACGGAAATAAATGAAAAAGTAAATTACTGCATATTCACTGCGAATATTGCTGTTAGTTTAGTCTTGTTGAAAATACCAACCAAAGAGAAATAACCGATCACCCATTCCCCTGGTCATCTCAGTATTACACAGTTAAAACGACGCTTGTTGACTGAAACTAAAAAATTCTACAGACTTAGTTTAAAGAACCAAGACAATACATGAAATAAATCTGCGAAGTTCCACGACGTGGAGGGGAGTTAGTAACTCTCACTTAGGACAGCTTTAAAGATGGCTTTAAAAATATTATTGTAGACACAGAATAATTCTTAAAATAACTTAAAGTGATAAAAAAAATCGTTTCAATAAAAAGTCAAAAGGAAACAAAAAAAAAAGATATAAATATTTTTTTAACTGAACTGTTACAGGGTCCTTTGCTCATGATACATAAAAAGAAAATTCCATCTGCTTATGTTCAATGTTGTTATAGAATTTAACAACATGTTAAACAAAGTTTTTAAAGTTACATAACATTAACGAAAACACTTGATGAAATTTTTTTGGACTGGTTACAAAGTTATAAGTAAGAAATCTTCAAAAAATCTTTTACTAATTTTAATTTCTTTTACTTTAACTGATTATACAATCTACACGGCTTAAAATTTGAAATAATTTGAAAGATTTAATTCACCAAATTCCAGGAAAAATGGAAAGGTCATAACAAAAAAATCCAAAATGTAATTTTATACAGAGTTCATAAATCAAATGAAAATATGTAGAGATGAATAATAACAGGACAGAATACTTTGATGACAAAAGTTTTTAAATTTTCATCGAATTTCATATCATAGGTGTAAATAATTTATCTTAATGAATGGAATATTTCAAAAATCACGGTTAAAAAATTAAACTTTGAATTCGCTGAATGACAAATACATTATGTAGAGGTAGATTGTAACATAAAATGAGTTATTTTTTATCACTGGTAGATTTTTATCAAAATTGCAGGGCTAAAAAATGTGCGTAGAAATCTATTTTTATTTATCGTAAAATACATTTTGTTGATACAATAATACTAACCTGTAGTTGTGACATTACTGCGATGGCTAATGACTTTATTGTTGATGCGGCCTTTAATAAATAAATAAATAAATATCTGTATTTTATTGCGTGAAGTGTTAAAGATTTTAAATATCCAAGCAAAAAATAATTGATGTTTTATTTTTTTCTGTATATAAGTATATTACGATCTAGCCTTAAGACTAATGAGTAATTTTTTTCTCAGCACTCTGTTTTGGAAACGTTGAATGATATTTATATTACTTTGTTTGGTACATCCCCAGAGTTGCATAACATACGTCCAGACAGGCTTTATCGTCTGTTTATAGAGCAGAATTTTGTAATAGACTGATAATGAGGATCTTCTCCCTAGTAGCCAGTACAATTTCTTACACCTTAGCCCGCGTTCCTCTCTCTTCTTTTTAACGTGGGCTTTCCAGCAAAGCTTCGCGTCGAGTGCATACCAAGGTATTTGGCAGTGTTCGCGTGCAGTACAGTGCGGTTATTTACATATATACTGGAATATGCTCAACTTTTCTGTAAGTGAAGTTGACATGAACTGATTTTGATTCATTGAGCTTTATTCTTCACTTTTCCGTCCATATCTGAACTTCTGTAATCGACCTTTGTAGTTTGCCTGTAGCTTTCTCAATACTGTCATTCACGGCTAGGATTGTAGTGTCATCGGCAAACGTAGCTACGGTATTATTTTCTAGCTCGGGAAGGTCACTGGTGTACAGCAAGTAGAGGATCGGACCCAGCACACTTCCTTGAGGAATTCCGGCTTTGATTTCCTTCAGTCCAGAATACGCATTTCCTTCTTTAATTCTAAAGTATCTCCCTGTTAAATATGATTTGAGTATTTCTGAGTACTCCTTCGGCAGAAGTGATCTCAGCTTGTAATGTAATCCATCATATCATACCTTGTCGAATGCTTGCGATACATCAAGGAAAATTGCAGAACAGATTCGTTTATCTTCTAAAGCTTTTTCTATTTGGGTTGTTATTCTGTGTACCTGGTCTACGTATTGTGGAGTGTTTATTTCTGAAGCCGAACTAATGTTTTATAACGTAGAAATTGTCATAAATTTGACATTTTCTTAAGATTCAATAAAATTTCAATTTTGGCCGTAAATAAAAACACAAACAGTTGATATTAGGATTATTTACTGTTAAACCAACACAAAAGATTTCACTAGTGGTTGGAAATTTATGAAATGTGTTTTAATGTATGAAATAATCTTGAAATATCACTACTCATTTTTTCAGTCAAAGAAAAAATATTTTTTTTACTATTTTTCTAAAAACCTGTCAATAATTAATTAATAATTACAATTCATGAATAAACTTAGCCTATTAACAAATACAATTACTACATAAATTACAATTACAAAAACTTAAGCTTAAACTTGATTAAAAATAGATTACTGTTCTTAAGAACTGAAACGATTTATCTGTCCATAAACACTTGCTACCATTCACATGTGCAATTAACGTAACTCAAAACCGGTCCCCTAAAGACACTATTTTAAACGGTTCGACATTGTACATTCACGATTCAGGTGTTGAATGTCGACTACCAAGGCGTTAAATCTTTTATACCTGTGGTTTAATAGTTCTCCAAACATTCAAGACGACTTTGCCGCTATTCTGGAATTTTTCTCGTAGAAGGAATCAAAATAAAAACAAACTCCTTTCCTACATTCAATTTCTTAGAATTTATTTTCAAAACGTATTATTCATCGCAATCACAATCCTTGTTTAACGCACTCTACCCCATATAATACGCAATGTGTTAATAATGTAGGCAACCTACAAAAAATAAACAACCCATTCTTAATTAAACAACCTATTACATCAACTATCTTTTGTTTTGGAAGATAATTTAGTTTATTGATTTTTATATATGCTGGGAATTATTTAATTTAAATTCTTTAATACCCTGTACGAATAAAGTACCCAACGAGATAGTCTTGCAAAGAATAGGAACAGAAAAGGAGTTTGTTTACACCATCCAAAAAAAGAATGTGGAATATCTGGGTCACATTATGCGTAGACCAAAATATGAAACGCTTCCTTTGATATTACACGGCAAGGTTTCAGGGGAAGAGAGATGTGGGAAGAAGAAAAATTTCTTGGTTGAAGAAGCTTCGCTACAGATTTCGTTGTACCTCAATGGAGCTGTTACTGCGGTGTTCAAGGTCCAAATCGCCGACATGATTGCCAACCACCGGTCGGAGAGGGCACGATAAGAAGAAGATCTTTATATACCATCTACTGCATACAGAAGTTACAACGATATTGTATTTAATTATACAGTTAGATATCAGGTACGGTACAATACCGCCCAACATTATAATATGAGAACATACAGTTTCGCGTGTTTAAGAATAATTATAAAAAATATTTTATTTAGTTGATTATGTTATTTAAAACTATATGTATACATTCAGCTTTGCCCATAACAGGCAGGTGGAGTGTTAAATTATTTGAAGTGAATCTGATTAATTCCAAAGCTACAAAAAAGTTCTGTTTTTTGTCACATGGTCAACCAATTTTATGAGTGAAGCATTTAAGAATAGAAGAGGTAAAGGTGTAAAAGACACTAATTAGAGTTATCTTCTCTGAGAGTAATGAATTTTATTATTATACAGCTAGACCCTGTGGTGAATAAGTGAAGGTGTCATTTGCAGGGTGAAAAGTAGATAATGTGACAATATCGAAGAAGGGTATGGTTCGCGAAATTTCTAGTACTTAATTCATAAAATGATAAAGTGTAGATAATAGAGTGAAAAAGTAACAATAGGGCTAGTTATAAAAGGATACCTATTTAAAAAGAAGTGCATAAAAGGTTATTTAAAAAGGGTTTTTGTTGTACAACTATTTGTAAAAGAGTCAGTTGGTTACCTGTAACACCTTTTATTCAATTGTGACTTGTTTATACTGGTTATGATTTTTCGAGAACAAATAAAAAAGATTATTGAACGAATTTCGGCGTCTTTCGAGAAGTCTCTTTGAACCGCCTATATAGATAGAGCCCCGAGTACGGTCGGGGTAGTTAGTATCCGTTTGATCTTTGATAAGCGTTTATTGCGTTGGATCAGGTCAACGTAGTATCCGGGCATTGTAGTGGTTAACTATAGTTATATTATCTTATTGTGTATGTGCATTATATTCAGTTTTTGTGTATGTGCTTTGTGTATAATTATTTGTAAGTAGTACTAAGTAAATTATTTAAGTTATTTATTGTATTACTCTATTGTAATTAGTTTGTTATTTATTTTGTAAATCTTTTAGTTGTAATAAATACTTGTAATTTTAATCTTTAGTGTATTAATTATTTAATTACCTAGATCCCGAAACGGACCTTAGCGATACGTGTCACAATACTTTCCAGAGGGATGGGATTCTGATAAGCATACTTTTCCATTCAGTTAGGAAGGCAATGTTTATTTTATATCATATATGGTATATCAGTTATATCGTATGTTAGTTGGTAGCGTGTTCGCCTCTCATCATGTGGTCTTGGGTTCAAATCCCATTCAGGAACGGCATATTTTTATACGTTACAAAAAATCATTTCATCCTTCCCCGTCTGCATTAGCAATAATTGCAGAACAGTCGAACGTAAATGTCGGCCGCATTGGCGCAGTTGGTAACGTGCTCGCCTCTCATCATGCGGTCTTGGGTTCGAATCCCATTAAGGCACGGCATTTTTTTCATACGTTACAAAAATCATTTCATCCTCCACCGTCTGCATTAGCAGTAATTGCAGAACAATCGGACGTTAAACCAAAAAAAAAAGAAAAAAAGTCGAACGTAAAACCAGAAAAATATCGTATGTTATATCATATGTTTATCATATATGTTACGTATATCAGTAACATCATATAGGCCCCTATGTTTAGGTAGCAGGTTATAAAATTTGGGGGCCAAGGAGTAATAAATAAATAAACTACTATAAAATAAGATTAAGCGTAAGTATTTAACCCACCGGGTTAAAGTCTAGTGGTCGGATCTAATGGTAAATTATAATAGGTTGTTATAATAATAATAATAGGTTGTTATAATGGTAAATTATAATAGGTTGTTATAATTATAATAGGTTGTTGTTAATTATAATAGGTTGTTTAATTAAGAATAGGTTATTTATTTTTGTGTAGGTTGCCTACATTATTAACAAATTGCGTATTATATGGGATAGAGTGTGTTAAACAAGGATAGTGATTGCGTCTGTGGTAATACACCACATTTGGTCATTTGTTGTGTAGGCATACTAATGAAATTTTTTCAGATTAATTTCTTTAAGTTTTATTTCACAGTTTATCCGAACAAAGATTATAAAACTCTTTGAGGATAACGGTTTTTTTATCTTTGTGAAAGAGTTAAAAATGGGTTAAAAAGGGTTTATACATAATAAGAGTCCTAAGAAACTAAAATTTATAGACTACAGAACTAAATTTTAACAAAAACGATTTCTAGGTACAGTTAAGTTATTGGAAACACATTTCAAAGATTCTTTTAAGTTTATTAAGCAATTATACAAACTGATTGAGCTTAATCCCCTACCTGGACTTAATTGAACGAGGTAGTAACCATCAGAGTTACATGGAAACTTAATAGACCTATTTCCATATCCAGTTAATTCTGAAATTACATGCGACAAAGCAATTTGGTACTCATCAACATTCAACTTGAGCAATTAATTAATTCAGAGTGACCTGTCTTCAATGTCATGTTAATTATACAGATTTTTTAAATCTATCTTTATTAAAAATTTTTGCTTTATGATTTAAACCACAAAATATTAACAATATAAAATATAACTAATGTATTTGTGTGTAAAATATAACTAATGTATCGGTTCTATATAAGATTCTAACGTTTTGAACCTGGTCGTTTCCAAACCAATATGTTAAGAATTTCCTGTTTTGTTTTAATTTTGATCTTGAGTTAACGTATGTATCTACTACAGAAGAAGAAAGGTGAATATAAAGTCAGTCATAAGTTTAAGAAGTGGAATGCTGGAAATTTTTGCGCATCAATTAGAATTTTCTTAGCCTTGTAGAAGTACCTACGCGTATGTTATAAGTACGAGGTGTGGCTATTAAATAACGAGATTGACGCTGTAAAAAATTTAATTTTAATTATATACGTAATCACTTATTGCCACCTTCAATATACACTCCTTCTCTATCCCTACAATGCTCCATGCAAATTTTCCATTGTTGGAAACAATGCTGGAAGTCATCATCTGTCAGCTCCTTCAGGACACGTGCCGCTTTCTCTTTTACAGCTTCCACAGACTCAAACCTTGTCCCTTTTAATGAAGATTTCACCTTAGGGAACAGGTAGAAGATAATAATATTGATAAAACGTGGTTTTTTACTTATGATCCCGAAACGAAGCGCCAACCCATGCACTGGAAGAGACGAACTTCACCGAGAGCCAAAAAAGCTCGAATGACCAAATCAAAATTTACAGCAATGATGATTGTTTTTTTTATATCCATGGGATTGTGTACCTTAACTGTGTTCCTGAAGGTCAAACAATTAATCAATATTACTACCTTAAGGTACTTTCTAAACCACGTCAAAGAATAAGGAAAAAGCACCCAAAAATGTGGAAGGACAAGTCATGGGTTCTCCACCAAGGCAATGCGCCAGCGCATTCCGAGTTATCTGTCAAGAGGTTCCTAGCCTGTATAGCATTTCAGTGTTAGAACATCCACCTTATTCACCAGATCTTGCACCATGTGACTTCTACCTGTTCCCAAAAGTGAAATCTGCATTAAAAGGGAGAAGATTTGAGTCTGTCGAAGCTGTAAAAGAGAAAGCGGCACGAGTGCTAAATGAGCTGGCAGATTATGACTTCCAGCCCTGTTTCCAACAATGGAAATTCGCATGGAGCGTTGTAGGGATAGAGAAGGAGTGTATATTGAAGGTGACAATAAGTGATTATGTATAAAATAAAAATAAAATTTTTTACAACGTCAGTCTTCTCATTTAATAGCCACACCTCATATGATAAACATTGCTTTCCTTACTGAATGGAAAAGTATGCTCATTAGAATGCTAGACCCTCTGGAAAGCATCTACTTTTCACCCTGCAAATGACACCTTCACTTATTCACCACAGGGTCTAGCTGTATAATAATAAAATTCATTACTCTCAGAGGAGATAACTCTAATTAGTATCTTTTATACCTCTACCTCTTCTATTCTTAAATGCTTCATTCATAAAATTGGTTGACCATGTGACAAGAAACAGAACTTTTTTGTAGCTTTGGAATTAATCAGATTCACTTTAAATAATTTAACACTCCACCTGCCTGTTATGGGCGAAGTTGAATGTATACATATAGTTTTAAATAATCAACTAAATAAAATATGTTTTATAATTCTCGGACACGAAAAACTGTATGTTCTTACGTTATAACTTATTAAAAAAATACAGCATTTATTTCTTCATTGAACTATAAATTAATATTCAATGTAAACTGTATATCTACTAGAAATTAATTATCTAATTAAATTAGTTACTCTAAAATCTAATCCGTAATTAGAACAATATGTAGTTATATTAATAAGGTACACGGAACATAATTAAGTAATTCAGGTATAACTAAGTAAACTATGTCAAATGTAACCTTATTAACATGTTAATTTAACATGTGTCAGTTAAATATGTATGAAATGGGCGGAATTATTTACAATAGATTTTAATCTACATTAAAATTCAGTCATTAACGGATTTTAACCCCGTGTACTTATGAAAAAAATTGTTAAACGAAAAGTGTGATTATTTAGCGCGTTGTGAAATAACTCACAGGAGAACTGCGTATTGTCCAAGAGGGAGAATGGCAGATTGAGCGCGCTTGCGTCCGATACACTGATCGCCACCACGCTCAACACTTGCTATTTATAAAAACCTAGTAGCGGCGTCCCGACGCTTAACAGTAGTGTCAGACCTGCTGACGCTCTTCTTCTTAAGGTAATAGACGTTACGTTTTTTATGTACTTAAATAATTTATTTTCATACAAATAAAACAATTACATGGAAGTTAAATTAAAAATAACCTATTTACTTAATTTATAATCTATTCATATATGTATTTTCAATTATATAAATTAAAATATACTTTTTAAAACTTTTAAAAAGTTTTAAAAACTTAGTTGTAAGTTGTAATGTACAGTAGAAAAATCTACGATTTAATCTTAATATCGAAAAAAATATTTTATTTTAGGAGACATTATTATCTTAAAAATTTTGGGATGTACATTATCTTACAATACATACACTTTTCAAATAAAAAAAAAATTATTTCAAACTTTAAAACCTCATAAAATTTGTAGTATGTTACTTAACTAACCGAAAAATATAAAATAATTATTCACGCAAAGTTTCGTCAAAAGTTTGAAAGAACTTTTATAATTGAAAATCCGTACTTATATTCGATTTTAATATTTTTTAATAAGTTAATTAGGTTTCTAAGATAATATTTTATGGCAGAAAAAATATACGATTTAGTCTTCATAAAAAGAAAACTGTTTTATATTATTAAAAAGTATTTAATTTTATTTTTTAACTTTTAATCTTTATCTAGAAGCTTTACAACATGGTATAACCATCCAAAAGTTTAACTAATGATTTGGAAAAAAAACCCAAAAATATTTTTTAAAGAATACATTCTAGTTGGTAATTCAAGAGGTTAAACTAATGAACAAAATAAGGAAAACTGGATAATAAAAACACACAAGAAGAAGAATATAGAATACATTAAACAAGTAAGGTACATATTAAAAATTTTAACAAATAATATGGCACGATAAACAAAATGAAATCTTTAAAAAAATTACATATGTAAAAAAAAAAATTACAAAAGCGAAATTTTAAATTTTGAGTAAATTTATACAATAAATAATAAAATATGGAAACTTTTTAGTTGTTTTAAATCTTTAACAATTTTTTCCTTTGCTTTACGACTTTAAATTTCTTTTGTAAAACAGAATCTGCTAAAATCAGATATTTAAAATTTAACAGAAAATTAAGACAGCAATTTAAAAGTCAAGAATTCAGCTCGCCGCCACCTACGAAAAAATGGAGTTCATATCTACTGATGTCACTGAAAAAAATATTTCTTAAAAGTTTTTAGGAAGTTCATTGTCTTATAATACACGCATTTTTATGCTGAGAAAGAATTTCAAACTTAAAAAGTTATACAATATGCATTAACTATTACTTAAAAGAACGGGGAAATTATAAACTTATTATTCAGGAACAATTTTGTGAAAAGTTTAGGAAAAGTTTTATGATTGAAGATTCGGTAGCTCATATCTGATTTAAAACTGAATTAATAAGTTGATCATATATGATTTTCGTTTCAATGAACTTAGGACTACGATAATCGTACATGAGCTGTTCCTTTGATTTCTACCTAGAGTTCTCATTTTAAAGCTTGAGTTTTCTATCTTCCAATTTTTATTCAATCATTTTAAAAATGCTTTCTTTCTGTCATCGCTCCATTTGGTACGGAATTTTCTTCTGAATTTATTTTTATTTTCTATCACAACTTTACCTATATTTAGTGTTTAAGGTCTTTATTTGTTATTTTTTAAGCATCTTGGTTTGTTTTTGTATTCTTTTAGCTTTTCACATATTTGTTGTGTAAGTTTTGTATTTATTCATCTTTACAAATTGTCCGTAAATCTCATGCTTCTTAGTTATTTAATATTTATTACGGGCGATTCCTTGACCGATATTATGGAACGATAGTTAAATAAATTAAGTTTTTGTTATATTTAAAAACAAATCACTAAAATATCAAATTAAAAATAAATTTATTAAGGAGAAAAGTGTTTAACACATAAAAGCTGTTAAATCCCGTCTCGATGGACGATTAATCAATGCATGGTAAGCGAAGATCCTGAATTTGATTCCTGGTTAGGGTCCGGAAATATTTAACCGCAGGATGGAAATAATTATTCCGTAACATATCAAAACGTAGTAAAAAGTACTACAGATGTTCATGTGATTCTAACTTTTGTTTTGCTGACTGCTACATTTAATCTGTTCATTTTATTTGAACGATAGTAATGATAAAGCAAAGAGTGAAAAGTACAAGGAAGTCGAACATCAAAAGATCTTTGACGTCTGTGATACATTCGACAAAAAAATAATAGAAAAATGAGTAAAATACAACAAAGAATATGATAAATTTTGATTACAAATCTATAAGGCGAGTCCAAAAATTTCAAACGTTTCTACCTAAAATTTTGAGTGAAACGGTCGAATAAATTGATAGCTGGTCAATTCTTTTTTCGTGTAGTCTATTGCAATGTATTTTTCTCTCTTTATTGCTTAATTTACAACTGTAAAATTTGTATAACTAGTAAATGGGTTGATGACAATAATTGTGTTAAAACTATATGATAGGATGAGAGAGGTTGCACTGGTACCTCCCTAAGCACTGCGATTAAAATCTTCTGAATTTTTAATGAACTTTATTTCAATACATTAAGACGTATTCACTACAGTTTTTTAGACATCTTGCGAGATCGTCAGGTAGATATAAAATGGATAGTGAACGCACAAATGAGTTATCGTGTCTTTATGACTTGTCTAAGTGTTTATATTGACATTCGATACAATTTCGAACAAAATTTATTTGAAAATCTGTGTGTAAGGTTTTTTTACTTACTTTAAGAAGTGCTTGTACTACAAAACGAAATGTTTTTGATTCCAAATATTTAACATACGAGGTGTGGCTATTAAATAACGAGACTGACGTTGTAAAAAAATGTTATTTTTATTTTATACATAATCACTTATTGTCACCTTCAATATACACTCCTTCTCTATCCCTACAACGTTCCATGTAAATTTTCTATTGTTGAAAACTGAAGGAGCTGACAGAAGATGACTTCCAGCACTGTTTTCAACGATGGAAAATTCGCATGGAGCGTTGTAGGGATAGAGAAGGAGTGTATATTGAAGGTGACAATAAGTGATTATGTATAAATAAAAATAACATTTTTTTTTACAACGTCAGTCTCGTTATTTAATAGCCACACCTCGCAGATATATATAAAATTTATTGTTTTACTACCGTTAAATGAAGATTTATAAAAAATAATTTTTTTCTTATGTACCAGGTACATGCACAACATGTTTCTATTAGTTTTGACAGAAGTGGTTTTAAAAAATTTTTCGTTCTGATTTGCAGAAATACCTCAAAATTGTGTCCCGTATGTGCAAATGGGGTTTAAATTGATTTATGCAGATTAATTTTGTTAGATATAGACAGGAGAGACTTCTTGCTCAAAAGACAATATTTTTTACAAATGTGAATAAATATAGTTGTTTTCTTTTGGTAAGATATCTGATAGTGTCACAATTTGAAATACCGTTCTTATACAGCTTTACTTTAGGTAGATGGCCTCTAGGTCATGTAATTAGTGATTACAGTAGTAAATTGATTGATTTTATTTTATTTTGTTTCTTTTATATTTTTCTGTAAAGTTAATGTATAGGATTAAGTGTATTTTGTAAGGTAAATGTATGTAATATTGACAGTATAATAAAATTCACTATTCACTACAGCTTTACTGCCGGACAGTCGTCTTTTTTTTAGCTAAAAGTTACATGTATAAACTTTGTTTATTAATTTGTACTTTTTTAATGTTTAACAGCGCAAAAAATAAGTTGATTGTATATTGGTAATAACACGACAACATAAAGTTACTATTTTTAGGAATAAAAGATCAAACCTTTCGAGAAAGTTAACACTTTTTGCAAGAGGTAACATTATTTTTAATGCATAATCTGTTGTATAACAATTAATGCAACTTATCAATTCGAATTAACACATGAACAAATTACAACCCACTGGTTTAATTAACAAATTATAACATTAAAACATATTATACTGCTCTTAATTATTATTTACAATCAAAATTAGATAGTTTAAAAAAATTAATAAAAATAAAATAACCAAAACTTCCTTTAAAACGAAAAAAACAGAATGAGAAGTAATAAATAACAAGCACATGATTCCGAAATATATGTACACCGAACTTCACTAGAGACAATTAAAAATGTTCATTCAGTTATTTACCCCTTCACACTCAAACACGCCAGTCATCTACAGAATTTTTTTTTCATATAACTTTTTTTAATGCATAATCTGTTATAAATAACAATAAATGTAACTTATCAAATAGATATAACTCATGAAAAATTACAACCCACTGGTGTAATTAACGAATTAGGCTATAACATTAAAAACATATTATACCGTTCTTAATTAATATTTACAATCAAAATTAGATAGTGCTTTTTTAAATAAAAAAAAAATAAAATAAAATAAAATAAATAAATAAAAAAATAAACAAAACCTCCTGTAAAACGAAAAAGCAAATAAGAAGTAATAAATAATAAGCACATGATTTCGAAATATATGTACACCTAACTTTTCTGGAGATAATTTAAAACGTTCATTCAGTTGTTCACAACATTCACACTCAAACACGACAGTCATCTACATAATACTAACATTATAATATTTACAACACTTTAAAATCACACTATTAGAATCGCCCTGGGAGATCCAGTACTGTAGCACGTTTTAGTCTATTGACATCATTACTGTTGTCTAAGAGATTCAGTGCTAAGTGATTTACGTGGTTGTTTAGACGTTCGATGTATTTGTAACTGAAACTTCGTATTTCTTCTCGTACCGTCTGCACGTCCATATCACGATGTACTACAGAATAATAACATAATATTATTTACAATGTAAAATGACACTATCAGAATCGCTCTGGAAGATCCAATACTGTAGCACGTTTTAGTCTATGAACATCATTGCTGTTGTCTAAGAGATTCAGTGCTAAGTGATTTACGTGGTTGTTTAGACGTTTGATGTATTTACTACTGAAACTTTGTATTTCTTCTTGTACCGTCTGCACATTCACATCACGATGTATATCGGCGTTGGTAATATACCACGGTGCATTTATCATGCATATACCACGGTCCGCAGAACTTTTGATTGAAAACATTGCAGAATCTCGATGTTTGAACTCGATGCTGTGCCCCATAACTGAATCCCGTAGTTCAAAACCGGCTTCAGCATGGATTTTTACAAAAGTAGTTTGTTGTCAATCGAAAGCTGGGAACGTCTACCAACGAGCCAATACATCTTTCTAAATGTATTGTATATAAGAGGTAGCATAACAAAGTAACTTAAAATAACATGTAATACTAAATAATAATGCCAACGAAAAGCAAAACCGCCGTCGTTACATAAGGTTTGTAATAATTTGAAACTTTAAAATAAATGTATTTTCCTCTGTTAACACCTTTGATTATAATTAATTTATTAATTAAATATACATCACCGTATTGTAAATTTAAATAAATTAAATTTTCGTTCCATAATATAATGTTAATACAGGGTTTATTTTATTCGGATATAATTTAGAAGCGCTTATTAGCGTACTTATTAATTATCAGTACATATATAATTATACTGTTTATAGAAATTTTGTGAATTGCAACATAATTTGTTAATTGGCTAATGTATTCACAGAAAGAATCGTTTTATTTATTATTATTTTTATCCGGGATTAAATTTAATTGATCAATTAACTATTCTGAGTTTTAATTTATGATTTTTATAAGGTATTGTAGCGTTAGAATAAAAATAATTTGATGAATGTTTTATCCCATGTCATTTCCGAAAGTAATTAGTTTTGAAATTAAAATAATGTTAGGTTTTACAAAATTATGAACAATTTGTTTCTAAAAAGGTATGTATTTATAGGCATACACGTTCATACATTCTTCAGGTTCTTAAAATCATAAATCGTTACATTTTTTCTGTTGATTTGAAAACTAACTCGTTAATTTAAACGGTTTTGTGCAAGTTGTAATAAAATTTTAAAAGTTAAACTTAATTAAACTTATCTTGAACCGATTTATTTTTTATATATTACGATAGGCTCAAAACCGTTAGAAATAAAGTCATTTGATAAATATTACAACCCATATCATTTCCGAGAGTATTTTCTTTAAAAAAAGGTGTATCTATAGGGAAAATGTTTTCATATAAACTAAATAAATGCAGATTAGTGACTACGGTGGGTTATCTAACTGGAACTGTGGGTTTTGACGTTTAAAAGTTTCCAGACTCTAACCGAACTGAATCGGGCCTCCACGTTCTGGCTAGCGCGCTATCACTACGCTACGAAGGCGCTTACTTTAATTTTTCCAATTTTTATCTTTTTAAATATTTTGTTTTTATTTAATTATTAAGTATTTTCAACTGTAGGCCTATAAATACTTTAAAACGTGATAAGTTTAAAACAAAAAACAAGATTACCTTTGATTGTATTTACTCGTCGTATAAAATAATATTTACAGTAATTTTAACATCAACAGCTGACATTCCATCTGTAAATGTCATTTATGACATGTACGATAGCGTACATGAATGGTCTACAGACCATTCTTGTAATGTGAGGTTCTTTTGATGTCGGTTATGTATTTAGTTTTTCAAATGAAATTAGTATTTCTGTTTTTCTTGTTGGTTCTCTTAACATGTTAATTTGATCTATAGCTGATTTTTTAAAATTTTGCCCGGTCGGCTTCAAAAGCAAGGCAGTTGAACTTTATGCCTTTCTTTAATCCTTCAATCTGTATATGGTTTAAAAATCTTCAATAATTGTTTTTAATAATATTTAAAATAAATACATAAGTTAACTATTAATATTTACTTTTAGCTATTACGTTGCAGAAATTATGATTGCTAAGGAAAGAAATATTCTTACAGTTTTCGATTTCGGGAGTACAATACTTAATAGCTTTTAAACAATCCAGTTCTATACTGTTTAGATAACATTGAATTTAGATTTCTAAAAAATATTTACGGGGTAGATTAAGATACTGGTGATAAAAGTTAACACACCGAAATTTATATTCACCAATTGGCACAGGGTTTAAATTAAATGTGCACAAAGGAAGCTTTTATTAGAATTTATTAGCAATAAACGAATCACGAAAGATCAGGAGTTTTAATCTTTTTTCTGAAACCGTGCTAAAAAACAGATACATAAACAGAATAAATATTATAAAGGTCATTTTTATATTGTGTTCTTAATTTGTTTTTATTAAAAATGATAACAGAAAGATACATTTTATTGAAGGTGTAATATTGCCATAAGGAAAAGGAAACTACGCAAATATTTAATTTAAAATCGATGTATAATTCAAAATGTGAATTAAGTAAATGTATATAGCAATATATGTATAAAAAATTCAAAAAAATAATACAGCAATAATAATTTTATTAAAAGATTTTGGTAAGCGTATGTGTTCGTGCAATGTGTAATTTCAACGTACAATTTCGTGTTATTGCATCAATATTGGTTTTAAACTTTTTACATAAAACACGATTCTGATTTAAATCAGGTAGAAGCGAATTTAATAAAATTTCCATACAGCGAAAGGAATACCGACTGCCGCGAAACTTCCAACAAAATTATTGAGATAACCGGAATAAACTTAGAAATCTTAATGAACCGAACCAAATTCAGACAATATTATATTATATAATATTTGCGTAGTTTCCTTTTCCTTATGGCAATATTACACCTTCAATAAAATGTATCTTTCTGTTATCATTTTTAATAAAAACAAATTAAGAACACAATATAAAAATGACCTTTATAATATTTATTCTGTTTAAGTATCTGTTTTTTAGCACGGTTTCAGAAAAAAGATATTAAGGTACTAATGGGCTTAAAGGGGTTCTATGAAGAGAAACCTGGTGGAAAGAAAGGAGAACAGCCTGCAATAATCGAATGTTGTGAATGTGGGCTGCAGGAAGAGCTCCCAGAAACGTCTAAACGTAACCATTTTTTTCAAACGTCTTGAAAAATGGAAAAGAAGAAAATATATTACTTTTTATATAAATTTTTAAGAAGTCGTTATTCACACTACAATAAATTTTATTTTTTAACCACGATAAAAGCCGTGACTAAGGGGCTAGCGCGCTTGACTAAAAATAGAACAGGAACTGAAAATTAATACAAGTCAAAATTTGCTATTCCAGTTCCATAACCCACCGTAGTCGCTAATGACCAAGTTGTTGATGCGACCTTAAATAACCTAAAACAACCATAAAACTTTTGATCTCAGTGGTACAGTGGTTAGCGGGCTACGCTGCATAGCGGAAGGTCTCAGGTTCGATTCCTGACTAGGGTCTGGAAAGTTATTGTATGTTCAAACACACCGTTTTTTAAACCACAGTAATCATTAATAACGAATAAATGTTGATATAACTTAAAATAAACTAAAAACAATCTGTATAAAACCAAAAAATATAAAAATACAATTTGATTTAGTTCACGTAATATTGTTTTTTTAAATAATCTCTCTTACGAGAGAGTATATCTGACGAATTGATGATTAAAATAATATTTGTAAAAAAATCTTTAATCCAGATTTTCTTTAATCCTCCTTTTCGTTTCAAAGGAGGTTTTGGTTATTTTTTATTTTTTTATTTATTTATTTAAAAAATCACTATATAATTTTGATTGTAAATATTATTTACGAACAGTATAATATGTTTTCATGTTATAATTTGTTAATTACACCAGTGGGTTGTAATTTTTTCATGAGTTGTGTCTAATTGGTAAGTTGCATTTATTGTTATTTATAACAGATTACGCATTAAAAAAAAGTTATATGAAAAAAAATCCAGATTTTAAACTGGTTAAGTGCTATTAAGGTATCATTGTCCTTCACTTTCTGAGCACACTATTTTTACCTGTTTTAAAAAGTTCTCTACCACTTTTTTCAGTGCAGCTTACAATTTTTGATTATTTCCTATCTTGGAAATTTTTTTTGTGATTTCTATTATTATTTGCTTTATCAGAGGCAAAGTAATTTTTTAGTTCGAAATTTAATTCTTTCATCTTACTAAAACCCCCGCAAGACAATTCAATTATCATTAGAGTGGAGATATGATAAATTAACTGTATTTATATAAATTTAAACAAATTTAAATTCGAAATTTAAATTTTACACAATTTTAATTTTCTGTGGTACTGTCACTTGCATGTGTTCTTCTGTAAGCCAATAACACTATCTATTTGTCATAAATATTGTAAACCTTTTCTGTGGTTGTAAATTGTACAGTTGCTGAATTAAATTATGTAAGTTACAATATAAGTTACAGGGCTACAAAAAATTCTGTTCTTATCACATGGTCAGTCAATTATATGAAAGAAGTATTTAAGAACAGAAGAGGTAGAGATGTAAAAGACACTAGTCAGAGAGTAGTTGCATCTCCTCTGAGAGTAATGCATTTCATTATGCAGCCACACCCTGTGGTGAATGAAGTGAAGGTGTCATTAGCAGGGTGGAAAGTAGATGCTTTTCAGAGAGCCTGGCATGCTGAAAAGCATACTTTTTCACTCAAAGAGGAAGGCAATTGTAAACAACCTTAGACCTCGTTATACAGTCAAACTTCTGAACAACGGACACCGCGGGACCAAAATATTTGTCCGCTATTAAGAAGTGTCCGCTAATGAAAATATGTGTGCTATACAATTTTCTGTCTTTGCATTATGTATTGCGTAATGTAATGTATTTAACAAGAATATATAATATACACACTATGTACGTTTATGCAATGCAAAAAATATTATTTTATATATAAGTTTGTAGTATATAGTACGTGTATATACCTGTAAAATTACCAAAAAAGAAACGTATTATCTAATATGTAATATAAAAAATATGCATGCATGTACAGTACTTATAAGTAATCCAACATACCTTATGTTTGTATTCCAGGATTATACATAAGTTGATTACACAATTTACGCAATACTTATAGTAGTAATAAAATCAATTTTTGTTTTTAAGAACGCATGCTAATATAAATTTAACCACTTATGCACTCAATATTTTTTCTGATCTGAAGATTTTGTGTGCATGCATATTATGTAGTAGTACATGTTGGATGATGTTTACGATTGCTGTTTCCTAATTACGAACAAAGATTGTGTCTACAATGTATTATATACATTGTACTAACATTTTTTTGTGGACAAGTTTTGTCCACTTTCCAGAAATTGAATTTTCAAAACTATACAAATTAACTGACCGCGTCCGTTATGTGGAGGGTCCGTTATTAGGAAATATTTTAGTATTGTGTCTTACGGGAAAATTCCGGGACTTTTAAAATTGTCCGCTATTAGGAATTATCCGCAATTCAGAAGTGTCCGTTAGTAGAAGTTTGACTGTACTTGGTAAAGCCTCTAAAAGTTCAAACCAGCCTTTCGGCTGATGACCTAAACAACAACAAGTTACAAAAAATATTTCTCTACCATAAATTTAATTTATTTAATCTTCTAGCTTTTTTATAAATCAATTTAACACTAATTTTATCATGCAAAATTCAGTTTAAATGTTAATTAATCCTTAAAATTACTTATTCTTTATTTTCTTGTTTAAAGCTATTGTAACTTAATAAACAAATGTTTCAACAGTGGTTCTACGTAAAATTTCTCAATTGTAGATGTAGATTTTCTCAATGTAGATTTGAATCATTCCGATCTAGATATATATATATACACGAGAATTACATATTTATAATTATATACTTGTATATATATTAATACCAAATTTACCTCGAACATTGTGGAATTTATACGTTTGCTCATTCACATTATTTGAGTGTGCTATGCTGAACCACATACAGTGTTTTCTAACATTTATAGGTAACGAATATATATAATAGCCTGTATTCTTACACTACCAAAAATTTTAATGATTATCCGGACTGAAATTTAAGTAAATTAATTCTGGTATCTAACGCAAAGGAACATCAAAAGCGTGGTTTGTTAATGTACGTACTTACGTACAATTTTGTTAAATGGCTTACTAATTAGTGTTGGATTACCACCCGCAATTTAATATTTTATAATTCGTATCAAGAACAACTCTTGTACTCACAAACAGAATCTCCTACGTTTCTGTAAGTGCCATTTAATCCTCAAAATTGTTAGGAATAATTGCATCTGGTATTACTGAAACAATACATGTGCTGAGAAGTAAATTTTGGACACAATAAAACAAATACCACAGTGTTGCACCTTTGTTGTTTTTGGATAAATACGTATTTTCTTTTTTAGTTTATTTAGTCATATCGACAGCTTGGTCATTAGGGACTACTTTGTGTTTTGGTACTGTAATAGTAGTACCATACGTGTTAAAATTTCCAGACCCTTACTGGTAATCGACCCGGGACCTTTTGCTTTGTAGGCTAGCGCGCTAGTCACTATGCTATGGAGGTGGTTATTACATATTTTATTTCTGTAAATATATACTCTAATAGGCATTACACATAGTATTATTTCTGAACTAAAATATTATGTTTAATTAGTAGTATGTTACGTGTAGAAAAATGGATTTATGAACAAGAAGAGAAATTGGTCAAAATGTTACTTGTGTTGTTTCTGCAATGCCCAATTCAATTAGTTTAACTGATTTTGTTCAGAAACACTCAATGTATACTTTCTTTACAAAAATAATAATCTTCTTATTAGACGGCAGTTTAAGAACATTTATACGAAATAAATAGATAAAATTTTTTAAAAAGCTTTGTATGGGACGGAAACACGGAAAATTATGCTGAAGAAAGGCATTTATAAATAATTAATGGACATCGAAAAAAAAATATTTAGAAATATATTAAGACATTAGAAAAGAAAGTAGAATTTAATAATCCATGCACTTCCACGCAATAAGTGAACGGAGACTTATATTTTTTGAACATTTGTCGAGAATGAACAGTGACCGGTTAGGAAAACACATTTTTGACAAGGAAATGGACCTCAAGAACGAACCAGCTTGGTTCAAACAGATATTAAATGATTATAAAGCCACCGCAGAGGAGGTACACAATAAAAAATTCTTCCGAAACAAGACCTAGAAAGTGATTTTCAGGGAGGAGAGTAAAAGGAGGAGGCGTGAAGCCCACGACTTTGAGCAACTTATGAGAGAGAGATCGGAGAGAATGAGGGAAATGTGGGTGGAAAAGAGAATTGACAGAATATAAGGAGGTAATCTAAATATTGATCTGTTGGCACTCTTCAAAAACCTATTCGATAAGAGTTTTATTATACTTTTTTATGGCAAACTTCGTTTATTGTAAATTTAATCGCATAAATAATGGGGCTGACAAGGCATTTGCTTTGAGTGGTCAAGGGACCAGTGAAAAAACCTCGAGAAGGATACCACACGTGTTATTAATTAAATACAGCTGAATAATTGTCTAATTAATTTTTTAGTAATAATTTCCTTTCACAAGTTATTTTAGCTGTTTGTTATATTAATCAACGATTTTAAAGTAACAGACAGTAAGAAAAACCAGGTTATTTAACCGCCTCTGTAGCATAGTGGTTAGCGCTCTAGACTACCAAGCGAAAGGTCCCGGGTTCGATTTCTAGTTAGAATTTTAAAGTTATTACCAATCTAAATGCACCGAAATTGCAGTAGACTACCAAGATGTTGATACATCTTTAAAAAAAAGTTATAGTCAATAAAATAAACAATTTTTTTTTATTAAATCAGCAGAATTCACAATCTGTTCTTTTCTACAGAAACAATAAAAATAAATACTTAAGTTAACATTGAATGTACAACATTAATATCTTATATTAATAATAAATTTTTCAGAAAACGGGTTTTTGGACTTTTTTAAATAAATACATTTTTAAATGATTGAAAATAAAAAAAATATATGTGCAGTTACGTTTGTAAAAGGACAGTTAATTGTGTTTAAATCTGGTACTTAATTCTAACTCATTGTATCTGTTAAGTCTCACAAAAGCGTAGTCACTATTGTCGATTAAGTTTATCGAAAAATTATCCGGATATCCATTCAGTCGTTGTTCATATCTTCTGCTAAATCGAGTAATTTCTTGTCTTACTGAGTTAAGTCCCAGGTCACTGCTATCTCACTGATTATATTTTATCTGTTTCGTATCCTAAGAGCTGTTTGTAAAAATTTTGATTGAAAACTATTTATAATCTCAAAATTGGATATTTTTGTTGTCCCCCGGAGTTTTATCCCGAACATCCACACAGGCTTCAAATTTGTCTTAAGTAGCGTTAGTTTTTGATTCAGTTGACAGTTGTGAGCGTCTCCCAGTACTTAAAACATAATTCTCAATTTTAAGTCCAAATGGTTTCGTTTTGTCAAAACAAACTATATTAATAAAAGCACAACAGAAAACCAATAAAATGAAATACAAAAATAAACTTTTATCCCGTTAATTTTTCAAAACTTTTACTGTGTCATTTGTTGTTGGGTTGTCTTGGGGTTGTGCATAGGTATAAATGCCAGACCTGACCGGGAGTCAAACCACTGCTTCTGGCATAGAAGCCAGTTATACTGACCTCTACACCAACGGGTAGGCCAAATAAATAATCTACACAAGATACGTAAAACGTATATTAAAATCTCACATCTGTGATAAGGCTGTTAAGAAAATCCATTGGCCAGTGGAGTTTTAAACTTCTATGAAGAGTGTTAACAAGCGATTCAAATTTGTCGTGCATCGTCTTGTATAGTTGTTTTGGGACGTGAGCAACATTGGACATGTGTAAGGTACTATGTAGCATTATTTTTGTGATATAAAAGGGGCATTGTATTATTATTTTTTCTCGTTATTTAGGAAATTCACAATCTGTGAATGTGATATCACAAAATATGGAAAAAATTAACATGATAAATAAACGTGAGTGGAGACACAGTTCAATGACAGAACTCCGACGTGATTAGATAAGTGAAGCATTAAAAACACTGGAATGGATAGTCAAATACAGTACTACGTTAATTGATGAAATTCCGGCTCCATCGATGGTTTAGTCGTCTTATTGGATTGTTTGGGATAGTCTGCGTAGCCAGATTTGAGATCAATGGGTTATGGTGGTTCGCGAGTTTTTTCCTAAATTTTGTATAGAGTTTTAAGAATAAAATTTATGTAGGGGTGCCATTTATGTAGGGGTACGTTTAGGTCTGAGTGTAGCATTTTATTGGTTACATAATAGGGGGCGTTAACTATCCTCCGCAAAAGCTTTGATTGAAAACGCTAAATTTTTGCTAATACCTATAGTTTTGTACAGCAGTAAAGCTGACTGGCATAGCATATTGGTCGAAGGAAAGAGCTGTAAATGGTTAATTTAGATGTAGTTGGTAACTTGGATTTGCGTGAAAGAAGTCTGTAAAACTGTTTTAACCTGTTTTGGAGTGCCTTTCTTTTTTTATCCACTTGTACATTCCACGTAAGCCTCTTATTATTTCATGTAAAAATCTTGTTTTGCATCAATTGTTTACGTTTCTTATGTGAAGGTTCAGCAGATCCCTACTCCGAATTTTCAAATAGGTCTTATAATTGTCTTGTAAATCGTAAACTTTTATGACATGGTTTAATTTTAAACGTGTATCGAATAAAACAATTCAGTTCATAGAATTGGGCCTGTGTTGAGTTTTTGTGACGTGTATATCTCATATGTGTCTTTTATATCTAAATGTAAGCCCAGGTTGCGTGTTTGTATTGTGTGTGGCAGCAGAATATTATTAATACAAACAATTGAGCAGTTTTAGTATTTTTACTTTCTTTTTCCTGTATGAATATATAGGAAGGTAGGCGCCATGTTTGCTGAAATTCTTGGAGAGGCTATTTTCACGTAAAAAACTTGTTTTTTAAGATTACGGCTTTTATATGCATTTTAGCGAAAAAATATAAAAAAAGTTGCAGAAAATTTAAAATCCTACAACTTTTATTTCAATTATTTTTTTGTATAACGCTTAGTTTAGCGGTAATAAGCGATTTTCTGTTTTATTTTCTCTCGAGAACGTGTGAAAAATCGATTTTTTAAGATTTCGGCCTTAGTATGCATTTAACGACAAAAGTGTATAATCAGATTTATAGAAAATTAAAAGATCTACAACTTTTATTTGCCGCAGTTTTCTCTACAGAGTCTAGTTTAGCGTGAAAGAGTGATTTTTCGTATTTTAAAGCCAAACTGAGGTTGATTTTCATTTTGCGTCTTTCACTCATGATTAAAATTAGGTTATGTTTTTGAGGTTAGTTTTTTGGTTATTTCTAATGTTTTATTGCTAATATTAGGATATATTGATCATTATTTGTATTGACAAGAGAAAGTCGTGTGAGTGTTTCACACCAGATTTTTTAAGTAGGCCTATTGGATTTTAAACAAAACATATTTTATCTTTTAAAAGTGATAAATAAAATAAAACGTGTATAAAACTAGTTGCTGAAAATAATATTACATACTAATAATATGTAATTTTTTTAAGAGTTGCATTGATTTTTAAATAATTCATCCTAAAATATTAGAAATTTTAAAAAGGTTAAAGGTTTCCTAATCTTTTGTAGATACTTTTTCTTTAGTAGAACTGCGATGTCAAGTCCAAGTTATCGATAAATCTCAAAGAGTTTCTTTTGTAAGATATCCTTCATGCATTATTGAAATTGATGGAATGATTGTGTGTGTGATTGTTTCCTTTACCACTACAATGATCATCGAGTTGAAATAAAAATATATGTCAGATGTTTAACAGCTTTAGTATCTGTAAAATTATTATCAACTAAAATGCTTTATATAAAGTAATTTTTATACTAAGTACATACACCAAAATGGATCAAGGTCAAGAAGGACATGACAGAACTCAACATCACAACAAATTACTTAAAAACTAAATCAGTAAATTATCATACAATCAAAAATCAAGTAACCAGATTCCAACAGAAAGCAAAGGTGGCAAGAAAAGCCATGTTTTCCGAAGCAGAAAGGTTTAGAAGATTTGAAGCCTTGAAGAAATATTGGCGGAACAAGAGGGAAGCAAAAAGCAGCAAAAGTCCAGCAAGAAGATTAAAACCCAAAAATGAGTTTACCAGGCTATGAACTGAAGTAGTCCAACGAGCCCTTAAAAGGGGAGATGCTACGATGGTTTTAACTCAAAATTTCAATTTTTTGTTTTTTATGTTTTTCAATAATTTAGGCCTAGATTTACCAGAAAAACATTAAATTACGTCAAAAAATCTTTTTTATGAAAAAATTAAGTTTTATCAGGTTTACACAGAAAAATTATCATGTTACGAAGAACGAATATTTTTTCATAATTTTAGCCTATACTGTTCGTTTTAGTGTAAAGATAATTTTAGTTTTTAAAATATCTGCATCACGGTTTTTAATATTTTCAGCTGTTGTTTTAGCTTTCTAAACAACTGTTGGGAAATTTACTTGTTTGTGTACATATTGTTTTTGTTTTCTCCCTTCTTGTTTCTTGCATTTTCCCGTAAATTTAGGTTTTTTAACACTAGGTACATTTCTCTCAGAAACCAATAAATCTACCAGGCTGAAATTTTTACTAGTTAATTAACTTGTATATCTACATATACCGACATTTTTATGACTTCCTCGGGTGCTCAAAAAATTAGTAATACGCAAAAAACGTAGAAAACAATTTGTAAAAATGTTATGTTATTCGTAATTTAAAACAAAAAATAGTATGGACCAAAGATTAAATTGAAAAAATGTCAGTAGCTCGAGAAGAAATCCGGCACCTATAGTGTGTAAAGTTTCATTTTCCTACCTTTTACCAATCCCTAGAAAAATGTACCTAAAAAAAGCAAATTTAACATAAGCGGGATACAAAGTACAGTCTCCCCTTAAAAACTAAATCAGTAAATTATCATAAAATCAAAAATCCAGTAACCAGATTTGTTTCACACCAGATTGTTTAGTTAATTTTTAAGTGGTATCAGTGTCTTTGTTATTATGGATCGTGTGTTTTACCTGAGTGTCCTATAAATCGTCCCACATATTTAATTACACTACATTTCTTTAAAACCAATTTTTCCTTCGTTAGGTTGTAAAACATGTAGGAGAGATCATTAGATAATTGTGCTCTATGCAAAGGAATTTCCCGTTATAATATAAGGTATTGTTGATCGGAAATAATTAATAGCCTATTTTAAATTAGAAATATCATGAAATGTATAAACAAAAACATTATAATTAACGGCTCTTATTTTACTTAGAAATTATTAATAATATGGGTGAACGTAAAAATTATAAAAATTAATTTCTTTCTAATTGTTTTTATATTCATCCAATTAAATTAAAAGTTTAAACAAAACTGAAATAAAACTGAAAAGTAAACAATATTATTAACGTCATTAAAAACTATAAGAAAGATTTTAATTATAACAAATCTTGTAAGGATTTTTTTGTAAAAGATTACATTTTTTTTAAAGAACCATTAAAACTAAGAAACCGATCTTTTTAAGCCATTATAAATACCTTTGATCTTTTTTTAAGGATGCAGCTTTACCTATCTATTAATTCATATCGTGGTGTTTAGAAATTAAAATCTAAAGTATTAAAACTAAGTTGTATCTAAAGATATTATAATCCACTGCTTCTTGTGTTTTTGTATTTTTTTAAAATTCTGTACAAAAGATCATTCAACTTTAAAGTGAGTGTTACCTTAGAGACTTAATTACTTTAAACAACGTTTAAGAAAAAAAACTGTAATTAAAGCTGATGTTCTTGTATTTTTACAAAACCAGGTTATTCTGTCATAAAACAAAGGTATTGTTTTACAAAAGAGTACTACGCTAGAATCACACAATTTGAATTTAGGTACTTAATTCTCAAAATTCGAGAACAAGTTCTTCCTAAAATTTACTCTGACATACAAAATAACTTTGAGAAAAGTATTTACTGTAATTTTTTTACTAAGGTACAATTATTTCTTTAAATTTTTTAAAACTATTTTAATTAAATTTCTAAAATATTTTATCGACAGGTTATAATACAGTAGGAATGGGTATAAATAATAAAATATTTTAACGTTTGCTCTGGGTTCTTTCGGGGATCTGATTGTTAATTAATAATATAATTTCCTTTTAAACTTATAACAAGTATTTATTACCAAAAATCCCTTTCATGAGACGACGCGTCTTATGGGTGGTGGAAATTTTTAAAAAAGCTTATCTTTTACTTATGGCAAAAATCATTAGTAATTTCTGTATCTACTCTTTTAAGAGGAATCGAATGACACTATATTTTGTTTCAAAATTCCGACTTCGACTTTTTTTATCCTTTATTTTGAATCTGTAACTGTACTATATAGAAAAACTAAAAGATGATAAAACTTTGCTATTAAATTACAAATAAGAAGAACAGACATGATATTTTTTTTTTTTTTTTTCAAACACTGCTTAATCTACAATCTGTTCGCAAGGAACAATGAATAGATGAGTGGTAGAGTCTATTAACTGGCTTGTTGAAGAAGAACTCATTAGTTCTTCTCCATTTTACAAAATAAAATATATAATCACTTTAAAAAAAAAAAAAGTTTTTTTTTTTTTTGAATATAGTTACGTTGGTTGTGTTTTAAAACAAGTCTGTCGTGTGAAGTCTTTGTAAACGTCGAATTTCTTCACTGTTGTCGAGGAGGTTCACCGCTAAATAATTTGTGTGGCTATTAAGTCTTGTATGATACCTCGAAGAAAATCTTGAGATCTCATCCGTGATGGTTGGTATGTTCAAGTCTCGTTGAATGATCCTGTTGGTGACATACCACGGAGAGTCTGTGATAGTCCGGAGAAATTTCGTTTGAAAACGTTGAATTATGGCAACGCTTGACTTTGTCGCCGTTCCCCAAAGTTGTATCCCGTAAGTCCAAATTGGTTTCAGAATAGTCTTGTAAATTGTTAGTTTGTTCGTTAACGATAATTTAGAATTTTTGTGTAACATCCAATAAAGTTTACAAAATTTGTAATTTAGTTGTTTCCTCTTATTCCAGATGTGTGTTTTCCAAGTTAGTCGACGATCTAGATGCATTCCAAGGTATCTTGCTGTATCTGATTGTGGTAGTGTTTTATTGTTTAGTTTAACAGATGGACACGTGTCTTTTTTTAGTGTGAATGTCACTTGAACACTTTTCTCTTCGTTAGACTTTATCCGCCACTTTTTTTGCCAGCTCTCTATGTTGTGTAGATGTTCTTGCAGATATTTTGAAGTAGTATGTGGTTTGCTATGTACAGCTTGGATTGCAACATCGTCAGCAAAAGCTGCTAATGTGGTGTTTTCCGAAACACGACATATAAAATTCGAAATTCAGCAATGTTAAATTTGGAATAACAATGAACGTAAAATATACAAAAGTATAAAAACAAAAACAAAAAAGTTCATATTATCACAGAAAATTTATTACCAATAGTAATAAAACATATTTAAAAACAAAACAAAAATTACATCTAATATTTCACATTATTTTATCTTTTTCGACATAAATATGCAGAAATAATTAAAGAAGATCTCTGCTCCATCTTCTTTTTAATCTTCTAATGAAGCCTGGTGGATTGGTTATACCAGCGCTTCTTAAACTGTGGGTCGCGACCCCCAGGGGGGTCGCGAGACTACTGAAAGGAGGTCGCAAAGATCTGATACTTTTCAATCATTATAAATAAAATTTTAAAATTAGTATACACACTACGTACAAATATAAATACAAATAAAAATCATACAAAATACTATTGTAGTTTTATTATAACTATTTTTTGAAAGTTAATATATATTTCATTATATGGAGGAGGGGGTCGCTTTAAAATTTCCTAAGCTTGAAGGGGGTCGCTATATAAAAACGTTTAAGAAAGGCTGGGTTATACCACTGATAAGTGGATTATTATGGATTGGTAGTTTTGAGTAGAATTTAATATAACTATTTTTGACGATGTCGCAAATTAATGGTGATAGAGTGAATAAACCTGTATAGTTGTTTCAAACGTAAGTTTAGCTGAAGCCGTTTTGTCTTAATGTGGTGTTTCCAGATCATGCGTTGATCGAAATGAAGTCCAAGATAGCGAAAAGTTGAATTTTTCGGGATAGGTTCATTATTTAAGAACAGCGACGGCACTGGTTTGTTTATTTAGAGTGAATGTAATGATGATCTTTGCCGGATTCACCTTTATTTTGCAGTCCTTCAGCCAGTTGTCTACTAAATTTAGGTGATGCTATAAATTTTGAGTGGCCGTTTGAATGGAAAGATCTTGTGATTAAATGGCTGTACCATCTGCAAACGTTGCTACAGAGGTGTTTTGTGTTTTTTGTCCAAGCAAAGTCAGAGGTGTAGATCGAATATACAGTAGGTAACAAAATAGAACCTTGTGGTACTCCAGCTTTTATGCTTTTCATGTCTGAATAAGTACCCCCTTATTGGACTAAGAAGTACCTATCTTCAAGAAATTATTTAAATATAAAATAGTACGAATACGTTAAAATTTTCTTAAATTTAAAAAGTAATCCGTCATGCCAGACTTTATCAAAGGAAGCTGTCACATCAAGAAATACAGCTGATTTCTTGACTTCTGGTTTTGGGTCACTTTCGGTCAAAACGAAACTTCAAATTCAATCTAGGCCCACTAATGTTTTATGTAGATCATTAATCCGTAAACAGTTTGCTACTTTCTCTTGTAGTTTCTGACTTTGATTTCTTGATTTCCGGTTTTTTTTGCCAATAAAGATAATGAACAATATAATTTATGTTTGATCATGAGTAAACAATAAAAATTGGAAGAGATGAACAAATTTTATTCATGAGTGAATAGCACAAAATGAAAATCAACATCTGTAGATTTTAAAAATACGGAAATTGACGAATTCCATCTAAACCAGGCAAGAAAACTTGAAATAAAAGTTGTAGAGTTTTTAATTTCCTAATATAACTTTGATTATCGTATTTTCTTTTGTCGTAAGAGCATAGACTACATACTAAGGGACCAATCTTTAAAAAATCATTATTTTACCGATTTTCGTGAAAAACAAACAGAAATCCTTAATTGCCACTAAATGAAGCGTTATACAAATGTTTGAATTAAAACATTCAAACGATTGAAATAAAAGTTGTAGGTTTTTAAAATGTTCTATATCATTAAATATACACTTTTACCCTAGAATGAATATTAAGGCCGCAATCTTAAAAAAAAAATCCTACACGAGCACAGACTCCCCAAGAATTTTAGCAGACGTGATGATTAACCTATCTTGCAGAGCACAAAAAATGTAGTAAATAAAACGATTTAAAAAAAATTGTAGGAGCCGTTTCTGATAAAAAGCAAAAGAGTAAAAAATTGCACGAATATAAAGAAAATAAATTTACTACTTCTTCCAGTTGACCGATTGTGATGAAAATGTTCGTGGAGGGTCCTGTAATGTTACATAATTAAATTATTTAAGTTTCAACTTAGCACAATATTCCATTCTTGAGATACCTTTTTCACAGAAAAACGGTCCAACCGCTAAAACATAATTTTTTTGGGGTTAAGGGGATTTGAAAACGTGTATAGCCTACTACGTGTATAGCCGGTAAAAACTCGATTTCGAAAAATCGACATGAAAACAATACTTCCTTCCCTATATAGTCATATAGGATAAGAGATTGTAATTATTAAAAAAAAATTATTGTATTTCGTGCCTATTTTCAATTTTTAATTTAAAATTTTTTTTTTCCGGGGTTCCTACGGCCGGCGCCGCTTCCCGCACTTCAATCTCCATTCTCTTCTATCCTCCCAATCACCCTCATCCATCCCTCTCTCCCTCATGGCTTCCTGTATTCCCTTTTTCCACGTTTTCCTTGGTCTACCTTTCTTCCTTCTGTTGGTTGGGACATAAGACAACATTCTTTTTGGCCACCTCTCATCACCCATTCTCTGCACATGACCATACCATATCAGTTGTCGTCTCTCTATCCTATCCACAATGGTATCTTCTACATGAGCTCTTTTCCTGATGTCGTCATTCCGGATATGGTCCAACCTGGACACTCTACATGAACGGCGCAGAAAGTCCATTTCAATTGCTTTAAGCTGGCTGTCTATTTTTGATGTTATTTGCCAGCACTCTGCCCCATAAGTTGTTATTGGCTCCACAATAGTGTGATACAACTGGACTTTTGTATTCATGTGCATTTTTGCAGACCATAAAATCGGGTAAAATTTTTAATCGTTAATTATTCAATTCGATATGTCTAATATACGAGGTGTGGCTATTAAATAACGAGACTGACGTAAAAAAATTGTATTTTTATTTTATACATAATCATTTATTGTCATCTTCAATATACACTCCTTCTGTATCCCTACAACGCTCCATGCGAATTTTCCATTGTTGGAAACAGTGATAGAAGTCATCTTCTGTCAGCTCTTTCAGGACACGTGCCGCTTTCTCTTTTACAGCTTCCATAGACTCAAATCTTGTCCCTTTTAATGCAGATTTCACCTAAGGGTGAAATCTGCATTAAATAGGATAGGTAGAAGATAATAACATGTGATAAAACGTGGTTTTTTACTTATGATCTGGAAACGAAGCGCCAATCCATGCACTGGAAGAGCCGAACTTCACCGAGAGCCGAAAAAGCTCGAATGAGGAAGTCAAAATTTAAAGCAATGATGATTGTTTTTTTATTTTTTGAGATCCATGGGATTGTGTACCTTCACTGGGTTGCTAAAGGTCAAACAATTAATTAGTATTACTACCTTGAGGTACTCTCTAAACTACGTCAAAGAGTAAAGAAAAAACGCCCCGAAATGTGGAAGGACAAATCATGGGTTCTCCACCAAGACAATGCGCCAGCTCATTCCGCGTTATCTGTCAAGAGGTTCCTAGTTAAGTACAGCATCTCAGTGTTAGAACATCCACCTTATTCACCAGATCTTGTCCCATGTGACTTCTACCTATTCCCTAAAGTGAAATCTGCATTAAAAGGGGTCTGTAGAAGCTGTAGAAGAGAAAGCGGCACGTGTCCTGAAGGAGCTGTCAGAAGATGACTTCCAGCACTGTCTCCAACAATGGAAAATTCGCATGGAGCATTGTAGGGATAGAGAAGGAGTGTATATTGAAGGTGGCAATAAGTGATTATGTATAAAATTAAAATTAAATTTTTTACAACGTCACTTTCGTTATTTAATAGCCACACCTCTTAATACACTATATTATTTAACGAGAAAAACATTTATTTATTTTATTATTAGCCTAAATAATACATTTGGTGTAAGGAAGAGAAAATTGTGTTACTGTGAAGTAAAATATATATAAAGGAGCCTAAACGTGTACTAAACAGATGTTACTATGTTGCATAAATTTTGTAACTGTAAGGTGAAGGAAGTTTGTATATTTTGTCATGTACCTATGAAGAAGCTAATGACTATGTCAGCAAAATACGGTCGTAATACAATATAGGTATCGATTTGCCAGTAAAGTAATTTAATCATTCACACGGTTGGCTTTCGTCTTTACACTAACCATATCTTGTGTTATCTTTACTGAAACTTTAAACATTATAAGGTACTATATGAAATAAGATGTGTTTGGTAATCCAACAATTATGTAATTGTTATCTCTTTAACATAATAAATGTTATTTGAGTATGCTACATATTACATAATGGTGTGCATGTCAAACGGTCATTAACTAATTAAATTTCTTGTAGGTATTGTTTAATAGTTTTGCAGTAAACAGTAATTTATTAATTTTTTAAATGTATTTTCCAATTAAGTACTAAGTTATATTTAATTTAAATCAAACTCAGTCACTGTTTAGGTGTATATCTGGAATACTCATAAACAAACACCCCAAAATTGCAGAACACACTTTCAATAGAAACGGAAACAACTTATATTAATTTTTAATAACTGAGATATGAGGTGTGGCTATTATATAACGAGACTGACGTTGTAAATATTTTATTTTTATTTTATACATAATCACTTATTTTCACCTTCAATATACACTCCTTCCTATCCCACGTCTCTCAGTTCAGGGCGCACTTTGAATTTGAACGAGAACGATTATATTTTTAATAGATTCCTTGAATGTGTTAGTGGGAAAAATATTGTTTTAACTTTCTATGTTAAAACATTCTTCCATAATTGAATTATAACGCTTTACGTGGTCCACCAGTATAAAATAAATAAGAACCTTCTGGAAGTATAAAGAACATGACAGAATAATATAGGTAACACAATAAAAAGTTTCTACCCAAATTAGAAAACAATATTATAAATATTATACATTTTTATTGATATATTATAAAACATAATAAATTCGGCGTCCGGAAAGCAATAAATTACACTATCAAAACTTCAAAACCTCACTCGCACAAAAGCGCCGCCCAATCAAAATCAATTGTTCAGCCGGTGTACATCACAATAATTTTATCTAATATTTATATTTTTGCTGTATTAAAAACACATTGAAAATCATTCCAGTAAAACAAACTGAAACCCTTTATTTACAACCGAAATTGCTAATAGCTTACTGTTTACTACAGGTTTATTTTTGTATATTTATAAAAACAATAAAAAATGTTTTTGTTGTGTTTTTATATTTGAATATCATACTACAAACCGTT
Organism: Catonia carolina; assembly: GCA_035578175.1. Classification (NCBI taxonomy): domain Eukaryota; kingdom Metazoa; phylum Arthropoda; class Insecta; order Hemiptera; family Achilidae; genus Catonia; species Catonia carolina. The sequence goes on along the minus strand of JAQMRL010000010.1, from coordinate 24,862,350 downwards.
TTATAAAAGTTATATAATTTACATTGAAATTTATTCGATAATTTTAATCAAGATAATATCATAAACAATTATATTGTCAACACGCTAAGTTAGTAATAACGTTTGTATTATATTATTACATGACCATTTAATAAATTTTATTAGTATACTTGCCATACAAATCGATATTTGTCCAACAACATTACATTACTGACAATTGAAAAAAATTCACAATAATAATTTAACCCTTTAACAACTACCAGGTTACACAGTTCACTGTCAAATTGTCCAGGCCGGTTTTTTGATAAAATTATTTGAACGTTGTAAGAAACTATCGTTTCCCACCACAAGGATATGCCGAAATTCAAAAAGTAACCTTATTCCAAGGGTTTGAATTCAAACTTTTCTGTGCAAATTTTATTTCCGGTTCGACATCGTCAACTTTACATTGATTAAATAAACTCAAGTTGTTGAATAAATTTTATTTTAATGATTTTGAATATTTTCGTAACAATTGATTAGTGTATATTTTATTTTTACATGTATAAATTTTATCACTTTTATATTTTATCTGATACTTTACAAAACGTGTATGATATGTTTTAAGTTTTACTGTCTCTTTTATATCGTCATTTTTAAACTATATGTCCCGTCTGTATTATGTATTTTAATTTAAACTTTTATTCATTCTGTGGCCCGTCCATCTTGCTCGATGTTCGGAACCACACTCCTCCTTTCTTCACAAAATTCACAGTTATTCTTTTTTATAGTTTCCTAGCAACCATATAAATAACTCTTTTCAATATTTTTTTGGTAGTATAAATTAAATAGTTTTTAAAAGTGTTTACCTTCCAATCAGCTGGAGTTTGTTTATACTCTCAACTAGAGCAAACATAAACAGATTTAACTGTGGCTGGTTTGATTCGTTACAACGTAAATAAATACATTTTTATATTTACTATTTATTTCAATTTAAAACAATACACACATAATTATTTAAAAATTATTTTATTTTTAATCTTCATCATCATCTGTCAAGGATTAGGCTCAATGGCCTGTTCCGGCACCCATCTCGTTTTAGGTCTTCCCAAGCCTAGCTTCCCTATGGGTTTATATTTCCATGGTTGTAGAGGAAGTCTGTGAGCTGGCATGTGAAGTAAATGGTTATATATTCTTAACGAGTTACACAGTGACTGAACATTTAGTTTGGCGCGTGTGGCTTCGTTGCGTACTTTGTCTGACCGAGTACAACTTTTGACTCCCCGCAAAAATCTCATTTCAGCAGCCTGGATACGAGATTAATTCCACTGTAATGACACCCATGCTTCACTCCCATATTTTTTATTAATCGTAAAATGAATATAATAATAATAAAATAATGCATTTTATTCACCAAAATATATAACAAAACAAACAACAAAAAGATATTTACTATTTTTGTAACCCCGTTCACTGAACCAACAAACACTACAGTGGATAAATGTCAAAAAAATAGTAATATTATGATATTTTAAGATTTCTTTTTATTTTGATTAAAAATATTATAAATAAAAGGGTTATTTTTCAATTTGAAATTAAATACCTCCTCTCCAAGTTTTTAATATACAAATCCCTTTTAAGACTAATCTGGACTTATGGTGTCCAGCTCTTTGGAATAGCGGCAGAGAGTAATTTAAAGTCGATCTAAGCCTTTCAATCAAAATTCTTAAGACTTGCTTCTGGCGCTCCTTTTTATATAAGCAATAAAACCCTCCATGACGATTTCAAAATTTCGACAGTAAAGTAGCTAACCGCGTCCTTGCATAGTACATTTCACGAAAGAATAGATGACCATCCAAACCAACTAGCCCGTGATCTAGCTACAAGGAACTTCCCAACTGTGCGACGTTTAAAGCGAAAATGGAGTAGAGACCTCTTGGTCTGAATAACGGACAATACCCGAAGTTTTAAACGGAGAATGTACCACTGGGTACCTCTTCTCCTTAAAGTGAAATTCCTCACCGCCATTTAAATATCATATACGGAAGTTATACAGAACAATGTAAAATACCGTAATAAAAATTAAAGCCAAAAAAAAAATTATGTTTCTGTGAAAATTATTTCACAAGTAAGTGCAAAATATTAATTTTTTTCTTATTTTACAAAACAATATGATTATGTTTTTGACAGTAAGCGTATCATATTTCCCATGATGTTTTGAGTGAGTATCTAATATTTCGTATAATATAACCTTAAAAAATATTTATGTTCTGTGATAATTTTACAAACAGGTTACCTTTTCCTGAAAACAGGCTTAAGGCTTTTGATACGTGTACAAAACATCTGAGACTAAAAGGATTAAAATATGCGTATAATCATAAGTGAAAAAGTGTGACGATTTTGTACATAAAGGTTTTCTTGTCCAACGCTTAGTTCAGCAGAAATTAATTATTCTCTTTCAAGGTTGCATCAACATTAGTCTAATCCTTTTTACTGGGTTGATAATTTATTTCTGATATTGATTAGTTAAGAAATCGTAGGGGCAATTAGTTACTTACTGAAATTTTTTAAAGTCTACAGTAATAAAACAAATTATGTTTTCCGAAGTATTTCAAAAGGAAATGCTATACATGAATGAATAAAATATTTATGAATGGAAAGCGTAGCTAACGTAAATTGCATAAGCTATACGATATTGTTTAACACGATGTTATTTGTAGTAATTTACCTTGATAACTGAATGTCACTTTAATCAGAATAGAATACAAAAAAGAAATAAGTAACTTTTTGTTTTGACTCATAGTGTTGAATAAGGTTTGTACAATGGAGATTTAGTTGTTATTTTTCCAAATATATATTGTGACACTTATCTCTAAGGTCCGTTTCGGGATCTGGGTAAATTAAATAATTAATACACTGTAGTTTAAATTTCAACTATTTATTTCAACTAAAAATTACAATTAAATTAAGTGTCTAAAATCTATAAGTAAATTATAATAAATAAATAAAAAACTAATCGTAATTAACTAATAAAGATAAATAAACATAACCAAACCAATAACATAACATAACAACATAACAAACCAATAATAATAATAATAATAATAATACCTAACATAACAAACCAATTTACAAAATACTACTTACAAAATAATACAATAAACGTTAAACGATAATTCACATTACGTTGACTTTCTCTAACGCACTGTTACGCAGATCGCTCACTGAATCTTAGACAAATCGAGACTAAACTGGCTGTTAACAAACCGGCTGCTAATTATATAGGTGGGCTAATTGAGATTTTGAAAAAGACAGAGATTTTCGATATAATAATAAATGAACAAAATCCTTCTGACAGCTTCTGGATAAATCTTAACAAACTGTAAACAAATTATGATTGAATAAAACGTGGTACAAAAAGGCCAATTATCTAAATAGATACCTGGCTCTCTCTCACAATACCCGCACAACAATAGGCAGACCTACCTGTACTACCTACATAATTATTTATAACTATTTATTGGAAACCCTATTTATCACTCATATTATTTACGTTAACATTTTTAAAATCTCGGTCCTACTCGAAAATTTGCGAACACTCATTCCCTTTAGGTATTGTTACAGTATTGTGACATTTATTTCTGGTTCTTTATAATGAGTAATGAATATATACATTTACAACATTTATATGAGTATTTATATGAGTACACATTTACAACATTCTGCATTCACGAGTTGATGTTCAGGATATTTCGAAGAGTTTTCTGAGGGTGTCTTGCACAACTTTAAGAAGTTTCAGGCTGTTTGCTGGAGCCGCAAGAAGTAAAATAGCTCCAGTCAATAGATGTATAGCTACAGTAAATGAAATAAATGCAGAGGTAGATCTGTTTCACAGAGATGGTAAAATTAGAGAAAAACTATACAGAATACTGTGAAAGAAGACTGTAAATACTGTATGATCTTTAAGTTGTTTTTTTTTGTATTTTTACATTATTCGTGTCTATGTGGTGTATGTTGGGCTCGGCGGCTGACTGTTTTCTAGTGAAGAAAGAATGACTATGTTAAGTTATAATGGTGCAGTATACTGAGGCGATATTCTATTGCTGTTCTACTGTAGCACCTCGCATCCTTGCGACAAGCCATAGTAGTGGGGGGAGACGGTGGGGTGTAGGGGAGTTTGGGAGCCCCCAAAAATATCAAAAAAATAAGAAGAGTTTTTTTTCTAATTAAACTAGTAACGTGAAACTTATCGTTGTTTGTATTTGATTGGAATTGATCTTGGTGTGAAATTTTAATATATCAATCATAAAAATAAAAATGTTTTCAAGTTTTATGTGAAACATTTTCTTATCTGAAGAATTTATTTGTTGAAACTCATTCTTTAACAACAGTAAATTGACCAGATGACAGTTGCAGTCGTAAAGAAACACTATTCGGGGTCTCTATTCAGACGCATGTCAAACGCACGCAACATATTAAACTAAAAGCAACGATCAAATTCAGTTGTAAAATAAAAGATTTCTACCAAAAAAAAAAAAAAAACAAATTCAGGCTGTTATATATTATTTATGTAATAAATATATATATTTAGAAATTATTTAAATAATTTTAACCTCTTAAAATTTGTTTGTGGATTTTTTTTTTTAAGGAAAAATGATTAGTAAATTTATTTAGTGTAGCTTACAAACTTAAATAGTTTTCTTTCGTAGAATGTGAATTAAATTATCCGCTGCGGAAAATTCTCTAGAGAGGTACAAAACGGCGTAAATGCATTGAAAGGTTTCAAATAGGTTACTTCATTAGTGTAAGTTTTTACTAAAGAGCCAGTTCATTGACAAGGCTATAAAACGGGAAGAATTGTCTTTTTGTTTCACTCAAGTATAATATAGGGGATAGACATGCAATATTTTCTTAGGGTTAACATTTTCTTAAGTATTTTTATCTTGTTTTATGGTTATTCTCGTTTATTTTTGTTGTCTTTATGTTCCACTTTTACTTGTTATTTGTGAACATTTTCCTACTTTTAAATTTTGTTATTTTTTTATTTCGCGATGGAAATATGCAATCGCTTAGTTAATTTAGAATATTTATTCTTCATTTTTGTAACTATTTTTTTTTTTTGGTTTTTTAAAATATTATGTTTTTCCACCGCACTTTAAAAAATATCACCTCCAAAAACACGTGGATGAGATTTTATAAAACATTAGCAACTCTACTCTATGCCGACTCTACTCTATGGCAGTAAAACTTGGGTGCTATCAAAGGGAGAGGAGAGTAGATTGCAAGCATCTAAAATGAAATTTCTTCGACATACATATGGGTGTAGTAGAGAAGATCGTTACAGGAATACCGAGATAAGGCAGGAACTCAACATCTTCTCTATAAACAACAAGGTATCCCAGAACAGAATGCAGTGGTTAGACCATGTAAACAGAATGCGGGAGGATAGGATACCTAAGCAGACACTGGGCTATAAGCCGGAGGGCAGGAGAGAACGTGGACGCCCGAGAAAGAGATGGGCAGGTTTGAGAGGTTCGGAACAGGCAGAGATGCCTAATACTTGAAAGGCAGAAGAAGAAAAATATTATGTTTTTTCTTTTAAAATTTCTTATATTGTTGTGTCATTTTTCTCATTCTCAAATAAAAATACTTACAGAAGTTCGTTTTTTCTTGAACTGAATGTATTTCAAAATTTATTAATATATTCATTATTATATGTGGTTAATCTACTTGATATAAACACAAATAATCGCCTTCGTAGCGTAGTGTCTAGCGCGCTAGCCTACAAAGCAAAAGGTCCCGGGGTTGATTCCCGGCAGGGTCTGGAAATTTTAACGTTTTAAAACCCACCGTAACAATACCGAAACCCACACCATAGTTCAAAAATCTGGTGTGAAACACTCACACAACTTTCTCTTGCCAATGCAAATAATTAACAATAAACCTAACATTATTAATAAAATATTAGAAATAAACAAAAAACTAACCTCAAAAACATAAACTTATTTTAATCATGAGTGAATGATGCAAAATGAAAATCAACCTCAGTTTGGCTTAGAAATACGGAAAATCACTCTTTCTCTCTAAACTAGGCTCTGTAGAGAAAAATGCTTTAAATAAAAGTTGTAGATCTTTTAATTTTCTATAAATTAAATTATATACACTTTTGTCGTAAAATGCATACTAAGGCCGAAATCTTAAAAAAATCAATTTTTCACACATTTTCGTGAGAAAAAAAACAGAAAATCGCAAATTACCGCTAAACTAATTTTTTATACAAAAAATTGTTTGAAATAAAAGTTGTAGAATTTTCAATTCTCTACAACTTTTATTATATAAAGTTTTGCGTTAAAATGCATATTAAAGCTGTAATCTTAAAAAACAACGTTTTTACGTGAAAACAGCCTAACCCAGAATTTCAGCAAACATGACGCCTACCCTATCTTGTAGAGAATAAAAAATTGAGTAAACCAGGCGATTTTAAATAAAATCGTAGGACCAGTTTTTGAGAAAATCGTAAAAAAGTGAAAAATTACACGAATAAACTACCACTTCCGGTTGACCGATTTTGATGAAAATGTTCGTGTCGAGTCCGGTAGTGGTACGTAACTTAAGTTTCAAGTTTCAAGTTCGTACAATGTTCCGTTCTTGAGATATTCTGTTCACACACGCACACACACACACACACACACACACGCACGCACGCGCGCGCACACACACACACACACACACATACACACACACACAGACACACACACATACCAATCGCTAAAAACATGTTTTTTGGGTTCAGGGGGTCTGAAAACGTATAGATCCGGTGAAAACTCGATTTCGAAAAATCGACATGAAAACAATACTTTCCTTCCTATATATTCATATAGGCAAGAGAAAGTAAAAATTATTGATAATACCATTATCGCATTTTTTAAATTTATTTAAGTATAATAATACAATAGTAATAATAAAAAATTTTTATTTAACATCGGATTTATGAATTTGATAAGATAAGTCACATTAATACAATTCAAATCAAGTGCCTATTATAATTTTACAAAATCTTCAAACCCTTCAATCAAATCAAAATGAAAACAAAAGTCTAGTTTATTATTACCTATGGGAAAACCTAAAGGATAAGGTTTATTTATTCTAAACAATAAAATTTTTCAGATTTAAAACCTTTCCAAATCTGTTCATTAACTTTGATAAATAACAAATAGGTCTGTCAGCTTTATCTGTTTACCTATAAATCAAAAAAACTGTCAATTTCTTGCAGCTTTGGGCGATTTTATTGAATCCAATATAATCGTTAGAAATATTTTGAACAAGATTGTGTCATCCACATTTTATTTTTAATAATCCTATTTCATCAAAATTACTTTCTGTTTGCACAAAAATTTAATTTATTTTTCTGAAAGAATTTGTGGTAGGCCTAGTTCGGTAAAAAATAATCAGTATAGATCTTTTGAAAAGAAGGGTTATTAGTACTCATATATTCAGGTGTTACAAAACTAGTCCCTTTAATTTTTTTGACACATTTTATTGGAAATTTTTAAATAAATTAAATATGACGATAAAGGTTCCAAAACTTGAATTATTTGCAGTCGTCACTGCAGTCCTACAATTGGCCAAGAAGATCCCTTGGCCAGAGGCGTTTTAAAAGTCTGTGTTGTGTACCCTAGTGTACATGTATCGCTCTAGTGTGCATTTATTTTGTATGAAAAGGATGTTATCTTATTCAAATTTGTTGTCCAACGTCTTGTATAGTTGTTTCGCGACGTCATTTACGAATGGGTTTTGTAAGTCTTTGTTGGGGCATTAAGTTTGCGACATAAAAGAGGAATTGCATCATGAAAAACAAATATTTTAGGTGATAAAAGAACTTTCAGTTTGGTAAAATAAACAACGAAATATAATTTTTTGTAGAATATTATTTTCTTCATGAATATTTCTAACTAGTATTACAAGAATTTTACACAAAATTGTGCAACACATCCCTGTTGAATGTCTTACCCTAAACACCACACAGATACCGTTGCATTTACTAGACACGCGAAAAACACTATACAAAAAAAAACTGGTGTGAAACTCACACGATTTTCTCTTTTCAATGTTAATTATGAAAATTATAATTATGAGAATACAATGTATAATGAAAAACAAATTCTAATTTTAATCATGAGTGGTTTAATGAAAATCAACCTTTGTTGAAATTAAATTTCAAAATCTCTGATTGACTTAAAACTACCAATGTAAAAAAACACTTGATATAATATTGTAGGTTTTATAATTTTATATAAATTTGATTATGTGTATTTTTGCTGTAAAATGCATGTAAAAAACGCAGTCTTTAAAAAAATATATTACCGCAGAAGCATAGCCCCACAAATGTTTACAATCATGCCTTTTACCTTATCTTGTAGACCAAAAAACATGTGTAGTAAATTAAGAGAGTTTAAATTAAATCTTAGGAGCAGTTTTTGAGAAAATTACAAAAAAGGGTAATATTAAACGAATAGACTACTACTTCTGGTAGGCTGATTTTGATGAAAATTTATTTGTATGTTTCCCGTATGATACATAACTTAATTTAAAGTTTCAACGTTGTACGTTTTTCTATTATTGAGTTATTTTGTTCACATATAAACACACACATAGAGCTTGAAGGAGCAATTTTTGAGAAAATTGCAAAAAAGTGCAATGCACCAATAAACTTCTGGTAGACCGATTTTGAATTTATGTGTCTATTTCCCTCGTGGTAGCTAATTTAAGTTCCAAGTTTCAACTTTGTACGATTCTCCGTTTTTGAGTTATTTTGTTTACACGTAAATACATACATTTAGCAGTCAGTAAAACACATGGTTTTTGGGCTCTGAAGACATAAAAACGAGTATGTTTGGCAAAGACTTGATTTCAAGAAATCTACATGAAAATATAATTTTTCTTATAGTGCAAAATAATGCCCATAACCGGCAGGTGGAGTGTTAAATTAATTGCACTCGATCTGTTGGTTCCAAGGCTATAAAAATTAGTTCTGTTTCTTATCACATAGGCAGCCAATTATATGACTGAACTATTTAAGAACAGAAGAGGTAGAGGTGTAAAAGACACTATTCAAAGTTATCTCCTCTGAGAGTAATGAATTTCACTACACAGCCTGACCTGAAGGTGAATGAAGTGAAGGTGTCATTTACAGGGTGGAAAGTGGGTGTTTTTCGGAGGGCCTGGCATGCTGATAAGCATACTCTTTGAACTCAGTGACGAAGGCAATAGTAAACCAACTCACTCCTCGTTTTTACTTAGTAAAACCTCTAGAGGTTCAAACCAGCCTTTCAGCTGTTGACCTAAACAACAACAGGGCAAAATAAAGTAAAAATACTAATATTTGTTAAATTATTAAATTTACAAAGACAGCTTGAATAGGACAAGTTTAATTCATTTAATCTAATGTAATATCACTTCGAGAAAGGGTTAGAGGAAGAGAAATAAAAAGCCAGGAATATCTCAGTTATTAGTTGGATAAAGAAATGTCTAAGCCCATAACAGACAGGTGGAGTGTCAGATTATTTACACTCAATCTGTTTGTTGCAGGGCTAAAACAAATAGTTCTGTTTCTTATCACATGGTCAGCCAATTAAATGACTGAATCATTTAAAAAGAGAAGAGGTAGAGGTGTAAAAGACACTAATCAGAGTTATCTCCTCTGAACGTAATGAATTTCATTATACAGCCAGACCCTGTGGTGAATGAAGTAAAGATGTCGTTTGCAGAGGGAAAAGTGGGTGCTTTTTAGAGGGCCTGGCATGCTGATAAGCGTACTTTTCCAATTAGTGAGGAAGGCAATGGTAAACCGCCTCACTCCTCGTTTTACTTAGTAAAACCTCTACAGGTTCAAACCAGCCTTTCGGCTGATGACCTAAACAACAACAAAGAAATGTCAAGTAGGCTTAAAGAAATTCATGAAATATTTACAGATAAATAAATGTTATAAGACATTATTTTCACACAAAAAACATATAAAAAACTACAAAAAACAAACAGGATACATGTCCCATACCAATTCCCATACCAAATTTCAATTTTTCTTTTTAATACAAGCTGAAGCAGTTTATAATGTGGCCTTGAACAACATCTCCTAAGTTCATCAACTTTCTGTGCTTAACTATGGTAAAAAGCTCCTTCACTGCGTGAATACTCTGCACCATATCCTCAATTGTTGTCAGTACAGTAGTACATAAAGCATTCTTTTATTAAGTTACATTTTAAATTTTTTAATACGGTTGACACTTTCAGTTTTAAACGTCCAAACAACGTGGAATAAACTTCCAAAATTCTTGGTAAGATGGGAAAATTTCTCAGCCCTGGAAATCCTGTCCAATTCTAACCCGATAGAAGAAAATATCGTTTGAAATTATTTTACATAACATTTATTTCAACTGTATTTACCTTAAATATTGTAGTATATTAATAAATATTATAGTAACTTTAAAGATTTAAATTCATACAATCAAAATGATTCACACAACAAAATTGACCAAAGATGTTTGCGTCCATAACTCGTTATTTTGAGCCTTCCCTTGTTCAATTAGATCCCACTGTGTTTGTGGACGATCTCAACCTCTCGTTTCCAGGCAGGGCTTACATTTCAAAATCTCCTCACTCTATAACTCATCATGTATTATTGCTTTAATGTGAGTTCGTTCCGTAACCATTTTGGTGATTCCACGTGCGGTTTTAAATCTATTAACTTTTTTTCTAAACAATGTCCTTATTTTTATATCCGTAATTCAATTTTATATTCAGCACTAGTATTTCCATGGATCACTTTTGTCTTGCTCAGGCTATCCATCGGACCTCTAAAGGAACATGCTTGTACAGCATATTGGAAGACAAAAAATTATTAAAAACGGACATTTAGTTTAAAAAGAATTGTTTGATTTTGATTCTCCAGGATTTTATTTTGCATGAAATTCAAGGTAACAGGGAAGAATCATAAATTTAATAAATCATTTAAACTAGTACATTGAATTAAAAAAACAAGGAAAACTGCTCATAAAATATTTCAAAAAACTTTTCAGACAACCCACAACAAAATGTCTACGTTATTAGCAAAACATTGCACAACTTAGATCCGTACAAAGAACAAAGAAATATACAAATACGTGTATGTTCATAGCACCCGATCATGGAAATAAGAAAAATTCAATTAATGGATAGTTTTATCTACCACGTACTACTTTAGGAGACTGAAGAGGTAGTGGATAAGATACTTTTTGAATGGACTTAAGGATATTCCGGTGGGCTGCTTTCTTGCTTTCTCCCATAAATCACAAGAGGTAAATTGAAACCGGGATCGTAGACATTGCTAGTTGAATCGGATAATAAAAGTATTTTACAAAAAATAAAAAATAAACTGCAAAACTTTACAAAATTGTGATTAATTATTGTATATTTTAGGCTATTTTCAATTTAAATGACATTACTATATGGAATTCTGATAAATTTGACATGTCATAAGAAATATAAATTATTAGCTTTCACAGCTGCTCACTGAGTGTAAGATTAATGGAGAAAAAGTCCACGGAGACAACGGACGTGTTGGCCTAAAAATATTAGGTAGTAGACGTGAACGACTTCTGTGGATCTATTTCGAATTGCTGCAGACAGAATCTTATAATGTAGTTTGTCGATGTTCCTTCTTGTGGGAAAATTTATTAAAATGACTGGTAAATTAAATCTGAAATTATTTAATTTTCTTTGATTTTTTTAAATTTCAATAAGTGATCAATTTATTATTGTTATATAATATAATTCTAGAATATGCACCTATAAATAAGAAATAAGCCTTTTAAATTTAAGTTATCTCATATTTTTTATACATTTTGAAAATTTTAATCCTTCTCTTTGCCTTATTGTAATTATTTATTTATTCTGACAAAAATGTTAAGTGCTAAATAATAAAGAGGTTATTTATAGACTCGTAATTTCTGCAAAAAATTCCAAAATTCCAATTCTTATAGCTGAAAGACTGCGAAATAAATAACGACTTACTTTTACTATAATTATGCATCACATATAAACTTTAAATTTTATCACATTTATTTTACGCACACAGAAATCAGTATGTAGTTCACAAAATGAAAAATTGTACGAATAAACTACTACTTCCGGTTAACCGATTTTGATGAAAATGTTTGTTCGTGTTCAGTTTCCTTGTAATACAGAATTTATGGTCCAAATTTTAACTTTATATGATTTTCCGTTCTTGAGATATTTTGTACACGCGTGCGCGCGCACAAACACACATACACACACACACACACTCACTCACTCACTCATACAGACATACCCACAGACCAACCAATAAAAACATGTATTTTGGGTTCAGGGGACTTGAAAACGTGTATTTCCTGTGAAAACACGATTTCGAAAATCGACATGAAAACAATATTTCCTCCCCCATATTTTATACAAGACAAGAGAAATTTATTTTAATATTATTATAATAATGATATTAATATATTAAGTTTTGTATTACGTTAGAAAATTCTATTTTATGTGTTTTTTTGTAAATTTTTTTATACATTTCGTGCAAATATAAATAAACTCAACGTATACAAACTCATACACGCGCACAGGCTACACCTATGCGGGTATTAGGCAAGAGGTAGGACTAGAGATTCGCTGTATTTGTTTTTAGTAATAAATAAATAAATAAACAATAGCTCATGAAGTAATAAACAGGTTATTAAATAAATAATAAAAAGAAACCTGTATTAAAAATACAGCAGCAGCAGGGGTAGTAGTTACCCTTTTTACCCCTAAGATGTACGTGGTCAAAATTCATAAGTACTTTGATTTCTGTTCCCCGTAAGAAGATACTTTTCTGAATTTTAACATTGAGGGCCTACTTGATCGGTCATTTAAAGAACTAGCGATGAATGTATGAATACGTAAGTGAGTGTCCGTTAGTGAGGGTTTTGCGTTTATATCCAGAGATTAGGAGAAAAAGAGTAAACCAGAAAAGAAATGGATGCAATTGAACCTTTACTGGTATACTGGACGTAAATATTAAGGTGAGACTGTATGATGGTTTTAACTGAAAATTTCGATTTTAGGTTTTTTAAAATATTGTTTAGACCTAGTTCAACCACAAAACTTTAAATTACGTGAAAAAAATGGTATTTTAATGAAAAAAAAAGAATTTTTTAGGAGGTTTACCCAGAAAAATTATCGTGTCACCAAAAACTAATATTTTTCATAATTTTATACGGATCGTTTTAGAGCAAAGGGAATTTTAGTACTTTAAAATATCTGCATTACTGTTTTTAATACTCTCAGCCATTGGTTCATATTTCTTACCAACTGCTGATGGGAAATTTAATTGTTTGTGTTGTACATTTTGTTTTTGATTTGTGCCTTTTGTTTTTTCGCCTGTTCCGGCAAATTAAATTTTTTAACATTTAGGTACATTTTTCTTGGAAACCATTAAACCTACAAGGCTGAAATTTTTACCAGTTATTTATCTTGCACATATTCACATATTTATGCACATATTCTGGCATTTTCATGTTTTCCTCAAATTCTGCAAAAATTATTAATATGTAAAAAATGTACCGTAGAAAAAATTTGTAAAAATTTTATATTAGTTATTCTGTTTTTAACTTTATGTTTCAACAGATTAAATTGAAAAAATGTCAATAGCTAGAGAAACCCGACATCTGTAAGTAAGTAAAGTTTCATTCCCAATCGTTTATCAATCCTGTGAAAAATGACCAACCTAAAAATAGCAAATTTAACATTGGCAGGGTACAAAGTACAGTCTTCCCTTAAAGACTTTGACTAAATAGAACAAAAATGAAAGAGAATCTAAAATTTGTTACAAAGTAAATAAGTAAACCTTAAAATTACGTTAAAAAATGTCTTTACGTATAAATAAATTTAACGGATAAACAGCTGTTATTCACTAATAAACCACAGGGTTTGTTTAATTAGCAAGTTAAACAAAACAAAATGTTAAAATGTCATTAATTTCAAGAGAAACCCACGTTAATTAAGATAAGCGAACATGATTGTGAAAAGACAATGCCTCTTTTAAATTTTAAACTTTCTTTTTTCTCATTTTTTTTAAAGTACAAGTAAAATAATGACAGATGTATCTATAAACCTAAGATCAAAGAGTTTTGATTAGTGTCATTATATTATAATGATGGTTTTTCTCATTATTTTATGCCAGTTCGTAGTTGTAGTGATCACAGCGAGGGTTTCTAAACCAGGTGTCCTGGGTTCAATTCCCAGTCAAGTCTAGCAGTTTTTATCTATATATCTCATCATTTCATTACCTACGCACATGCCAAGGCTTATGTAAACTTTATACTCAATCAAATTTTTAAAAAATCGCGTCTTTAATACTTACTGTCTATTTCTTTATTATAAATGCCTAAGTTTGGAGGCTTGTTTCTTCAAAACCGCTGGTTCAATTTTAACGTTTTATACTCCATACTTTAGCTGATTTCAACCTGCGTTGTTACATCTCAGGTTCATATTTTTACCTTATTTTAATATTGCGATATCAGGATGAGAAGAAAAAAGAGCCGGTTTTTTGTTGCTGCAACTGATTGATGCATTTAGAGGCTTATAACTCAAATACCGTTCAACCGATTTATTTCGCCGAAATATAAACTAGTACGTTGTTATTGTATGTCCGAAATTTCGGACTTTTAGCATATTTAAATTTTGAGTTATTAGTAACCATCTGAACCCCTGTTAACTCCGTAATCGCTTATTAATTCGGCATTTCAAAAAACCATTGTATTCAGTATAAAAAAAATATATCAGATTTATTAATATTATGGAAAATATATCAGAAATATATCAGAAATATTATGGAAATATATCAGATTTATAACTGTTCAATTAATTACAGTTATTAAATAATATTTAACGACAGTTATTAAATAATAGGTAGATGATGCGGGGGCTGGAAGAAGCTTAACAATGTTACGTGTTGTATCACACAACACAGTACAGTTTCCTTTAAAGATTGACGAATCATGGCGTCTGCAATAATCCGTAATCATGAAGAGTAATGTGCACTATAAACTCAGATCCTCACTAATTTAAATTATTAATTACATCTTATCACAACATAATTATTACATTTATTTTAATTTCCGTACAGAAAAATCAGAATGATACAGTTTTTAATATATTTTTAACTCTGATGATATAAAAGATAAAAAATAGGAAAACGCAAAATATTAAAATGAATTATTCATTCAAAATTTATGTTCTAACTATGCTTGCATCGTTACACATAAAATACATTCAGTTTTCCAGACTGATATTAAAAATATATTTGCATTTCATGAATGAATAAATTTAAAAGCTCCTATGTTTTCTTGTTGTAAACTATTCTTTTTTTCTGGAATAAATAATTTATCAAGAACAATTAGCGATTATTTTGAGCTTAATTTAAAAATATGGTATATTTATTAAAATTAAGATATATTGCAATGTTACAAAATATAATAGTGGATAACAAAAATGTTTTTGATTAATTTTCTTTTATATTAATACTACTTTTATTTGTTGACTTATTTTATTTTGCAACTGTAAAAATACAACCGAAAAGAATATTCACAGTGTATATTAGAAACACCGCGTTAATGAATTTGAGGAGACACCACCCAGTGTAGTACTCCTGATAATTAAAAATGTATTAAAATTTAATTTCTTATATATATATATATATATTTTTTTTTATGACCCACCCGGTTGGTCTAGAGGTAAAGTCATCAGTAAGCTGTTTAACAGCTGATTTTCAGAGACGAAGGTTCCTGGTTCAAATCCTAGTAAAGGTAGTTACTTTTATACAGATTTGAACATAGACAGTGGTTACCGATGTACTTTGATGGTTGGGGTTCAAATAACTATACTCTCTCAGGAATTGTAGGCCTGGGTCTGTACAAGACTACTCTTCATTTACACGTCATACACATTATCTTCATTTTATTGGGTCATGGGGTTGCTTATTGTTCTCAATTGAACAGATTGCAACGTACACACAGCAGGAAAATAAAATATACAATACGTATATTTTTTTTGTAACTACTATTAGAATTAATGTATCATGTTGTCTTAACTCCTTTGGCGTTTCAATCATCTTTTTGCGATTTCTGGTATATCAGAAAATTATTGTTTATATTATGGGCTTATTATGATTTTGAAGTTTGTCTCTGATCCTGCGGTACAAGTTTAGAAATAATTTATGTCGTTGGTAAGAAACGCGTAAATCATCGTGTAGTGTTCTACTGGTTACTTAAGTCGGAGAGTTTATATATGAATTAATAATAATAATAATAGGTAATAATAATAATAATAGCGCCTTCATTTACAAATAAGTAAAAATACATGTCTTTGTAATCCTTTTACAGTAAAGTAACATAAAAAAACAAAAGTAATAAAAAACAGAATTTTTTTTCAATGTAATGTATTATCAAATAAACAAAAATATTACGCTCGGCGCGATACGGCATGACCATCCTGGTCGTCTGCCGGGTTCATTACCTTAAACAAGAAAACTGATTTATAATGAAAATAAAATGCTTATCTATTAATGAGATTAGTACTACATCGGCGTTATCTCTAATTGTACAAATAATTATGCTTCAGCAGAAAATACAATGCAGCAAGTCTCATCGTTCTTTCCTTATTCAAAATGAATGACCATGCGCGCGCGCGCACACACACACACACACACACTCACAAATGCACACAAACACACTTGAAGTACAATATATTATCCCAAATGTATACATAAAATAAATAAATCAATATAATTATTTTATATTGGTAAAACAATAAAATGTTATTGGTTTTTTACGCAAGTAAATTCTTCTATTAATTGAAGGGTTCAGTGGATGAAGGTGTTATGTGACATAAATGCAGTACTGAGCAATTGAGTGTTAAAGTTCAAAAGTGTAACTTATTTTACTGATTCAGAAAGTTAAATTTTTGGTGTCAGTATATAACATAGACATAGAGAATTTATTGAAGTACTGTTAACCTTGTCCATTTCAGTTTTTAAAATGAATTTAACCCATTTTTGTGTAGATAACACTTTCTTTCATTTAAATATTTTTTAATAAAATGTTTATTTTTAAATTGAATGTAGGTGCTAACAACTTGTTAACAAAAAAAAATGTCGACACTTCATCCTCTAGTAGGCCTATCTTCTTAATTGAAGCAGATAGAGATTTCTGTGTTAGTGCTATTGAAAAATATCACATAACACCTTCATTCACAATGAATACTCAATATTTGTGAAAAAGTCAGTTAACATCTTCATCCACTGACCCCTTCAATTCTTTCCTGTGTTTTAACAAAATATAGGTTGGAAGTATTTACTTTGGTTGGAGCATCGCCTTGTACGTCAAGAGTTTTGAAGTCACGGATAGTTTTGATCGCTTGGGTGTAGTCTGTGAGAATAGTAGAAAAGTAAAACAAACGCATTATTATTTTTATTTACTCAGTGAATCTGCAATTTGCACCTAATGCTAAAATATTCAGTAAATAAGTTATTTAAGTTTTGTTTAAAGTAATCTCCTTGCGGAGACACTTTTTAGAATTTTCTTTTAGTTAAAATAAAATTCTTGTCTATAGAAACATAGAACCAATAACAGTGGCCATGCGCAAGAAACGGTTGTCGTACTTTGAACATATACTAAGATCACCAAACACTAGACTATAACGCAGAATAATTCACCATGCAATGAGACGAAAAACGGACGCTGGCAACTCATACATGTGGCACAAAGAAATAAAAAGGAATTTACAAGAACTTTGACTAACTCACAAAGATCTAACGGAAAAATCACCCAAATACAAACAGGTCATCAAGTACCACAACCATCGGCTTACGACACAGAAAAGAGAGTATATGAAGAGCGAATTTTCAGAAGCAGCCGAACAGAAGCGTGCTCAGAACATGAGAGAATATCACGCCAAAAAGAGACTGAAAGCTTCCAAATTGACTAAAGTGGTCCATTGTGGCTAAACAAGCACTAAAAAAAAATATTTTTGATAATATTTTTATATATCTTGATCTACATAACTAATTCTGAACTCTACCATGAAATCGAGCCAATTACTGACATCATACGGAAGAAATTAATTTCTTCTTCGGACATTTACTTAGAATACCGGACAATCGAGTAACTAAACAACTCATTTCTATAATTAACTCGTGGAAAAATCCTCCAAGATGGTTGACCGAAATAAAGGAAGATATGCAAGATTTTAACATTGCAGAACAAGATCTATTAGAAAAATCTGAACAGCTTATGTTACTTAAAGATACCAGATTTGTCGATAAAACTCGAGCTCCGTCGTCAATTATTTGTACAGATACCTGCAACATTTTTGTAGATAGATTACAAAAAAAAACATAACATAAAATAAATATTCTTAACGTAATACAAGACTTAAAATAATAATATCATTATTGTAACAGTATTAAAATATATTTTCTCTTGTCCTGTATAAAATATAGGGAAGGAAAGTAGGTATTGTTTTTATGTCGATTTTTTGAAATTGAGTTTTCACCGGAAATACACGTTTTCATGTCCACTGAACCCAAAACACATGTTTTTATTGGTTGGTCTGTGGGTATGTCTGTATAAGTGAGTGAGTGAGTGAGTGTGTGTGTGTGTGTGTGTGTGTGCGTGTGCGTGTGCGTATACAAAATATATCAAGAAAGGAAAATCGTATGAAGTTGAAACTTTTGTATTACAAGGAAACTGAACACGAACATCTTCATCAAAATCGATTAACCGGAAAGAGTAGTTTATTTTTACAATTTTATTTTTGTGTACTACATACGGATAGATAGATAGATATTTGTATAGATACGTACAACATTTTATTTCTAAAATGTTTTGTACAACGCTTAGTTTAGTGGCAATTAGAGATTTTCTGTTTTTACTCATCAAAATCGGTAAAAATTCGATTTCTTTTAAGATTGCGGGCTTAGTAAGCATTTAACGACAAAAGTGTATATAATTAAAGTTATAGAAAATTAAAAACCCTACAACTTTTAATTCAAGTATATTTTTTATAGAGTTTAATTTGGCGGCAATTACTGATTTTCCATATTTTAAAGTTCTACAGCGGTCGATTTTCATTTTACATCATTCACTCATGATTAAAATTAGGTTATTTTTCTTATTTTACATTGTTTTCTCATGATTAAACATAGGTTATATTTTTCATTACCTACATTGGCACGAGAAATTCGTGACCGTTTTCACACCAGATTTATTTTGTTAAATGCATGTAAATATGTTTTAAAATTTTTAGTAAATGAATAATACTTAAACTGTTTAGACAGAAATAATTTAAAATTCAAAAACTTTTATAATGTTCAAATTTTTTTTCTAGTTTACTGTTTAGTAGAAAGACAAATATTTACTATTTTTCGTGGAAAATTTAGGGTAAAATGAAATAGTGGTGACAATAAAAATAAAAGTAAATAAATAAATATATTCCCGTAAATTTTTTGAACAAAAGTGTATAAAACACCAATCAATCTCGAAAATTAAGCAGAAAAAGAGACATAAACACATAATTCAGTGTTGGCTTTCCAAAAAGTTTCTGAAACGAGTGTAATTTAATCAATCAAGTAATACCTATAGGCCAATACACAGTGCCACCTATCGGCTATTCCTATATCCATTTCACTTTCAATGTTCATCATGCCTATATACATTTCAATATTAATATAAATTGTTTATTCAAAGGGGTTAACGCTTTAAATCCTACGTTAACACTGTTGATTTTTTATATTACATGCCAGATATCCATCTGTTTTATTAAAGCATAAAAATATTTCCATTCAGTTGAAAATAATTGTGATGTGGCGTATTTATTATAGGTAGCAATTTTTTTAATTGTCATTTATCATTTTGTTTTGTTCTTCCGCCCGTCATACCCATATCTCAAAAACTATAAGAAATAGCAACAAAAAGTTTCCGGATTCGTAATCTACACGAAAAGGTAGTGCTCCTCAATTATTTGTCAGAATTGTAGAAACATTTAATTATCTATTCTGTACGTTTTGTTTTCAATATATGATTTGTTTTTGTAAGAGGATAAAGTTATTGAATTTTATCCTCAAAATGTTTTATCTAAAGTATCTTTGTTAACTTTCTCATATTGCTTATAGTTGACTGTTTGAGCTGATTGCAAGAAACTTCGTTGATATAAAAACATTAAATACCGAAGATGAAAATACAAATTTTGTGAAAAAATTATATATTTCTTGCATCAACTGCTTTGATTATTTACAACTACTGTTTGTTTTGGTACTGAGTTGTGGTTTTTTTATTTTATTCCTAATTTGTGTACGTTGTAATCTGTTCAATTCAGAACAATAAGCAACACATATCAGAGTGCGTATGAGGATGGTATGTATGACGTGTAAATGAGGTGTAGTCTTGTACAGACCCGACCGACCATTCCTGAGAGAGTATGGTTAATTGAACCCCAACCATCAAAGTACACCAGTAACAACTGTCTAGATTTTTAAACGTGCCAAAGTTCCAGACCCTAACCGTAAATCGAATCCGGGACTTTCTATTTTGCATTATACAACAAAATTTAGCGTTGTGACCACTGAGTCGTGGAGGAAAATGAATCTTTTAATGTAGAAAATTTCATGAAAATGTTTTTATAGATTAACCAAATTATTTGAAATATTTGCACGCCAAAAAAATCAATAATAATATTTGTTACTTATTACTAATACTGTTATTTTCTTTCTTTCAGGTAAGCTCTATTTTATATAGGTATCAAATTCGCTGCAACATCAAACAAGTGTGAATATTGACATAAAGAAGTTTCAGGTCAGATTCTACATTTAATATCAGTTAAATAACTAAATAAGCCATTAATCGCTTCCGGAGGAAAGTTCTGAGAACCACCTCATAAATTCCTGATTTATATTTTATGTCTAAACTAATCGAGTAGTTTAATTTATTTTTCTTAATAATTTTCAGCTCTAGATTATTATAGTAATGCATTAAAATCCTCCCGGTTATACGTTTTAACAGCAGAGGAAATAAAAGCACGTCAAACTTTCAAATAACTTAAGTTTAATATTTATTACCCAAGTTGATAGATCAACAGATATTTGATTACGGATTTGGAAACAATTTAATTTATTCCACAGTGTATTACAGCTTAAATTATTTTGGAACTCAATTAAGGTTTTTATTGAAAATTTTATAAACTTCGACGATTTTTATATAAAATTTTATAATATTTCTGGCTAAAAATAGTTCGTATTACGATATATTTTATAATTTGAATAAATATTTCGTTAAAACATATATTATTCCAAAATTATTCTTTAAAAATTACATAATTTTTTTTATATCATTATTTATTACAAAAATGTTTTTATTTTAATTTACTAGACTTAATCATAAAATTAATTATTAATTTGCACCCAAAATTAGAAATATTGTGACACTTATCTAAAATTAAAAAATGAACACACTATGGTTTAAAATTCAAGTATTTATTACAACTAAAAATTACCATTAATAAAGTGACTTATATTTACAAGTAAATTACAATAATTAATAAATAATAAACTAACTATAATTAACTAATAAAAGTAAATAAACTTAACCAATTTACTAAATACTACTTACAAAAATGATACAGAATAAATAAACTTTAAGTAATAGACAGTAATTCACAGTAACGTTTACCTTTTCTGACACACTGTTATGCACTATGCAATTGTTTTACTGAATCACAGACAAAACGAAACTGACTCTAAATAAACCGCTTTGCTTATATAGGTAAATTTTATGGAGATTTTGAGAAGGACAGAGATTTTCGATATAATAATAAAAATACAAAATCCTTCTAACGGGTTTTGAATAAATGTTAACAACTGTAAACAAATTAGGATTGATAAAAATGTTACAAAAAGGTCAATTATGTAAAAAGGTACCGACTATACAAGGCCCTTTATAACTATTTCTTGGAAACCATATTTATTATTTATGTTAACTCTTATTATTTACGGTAACATTTTAAAATCTCGGTTCTCCTCGAAAATTCTCGAACACACATTACCTTCAGACATTATCCCAATATATTTAAACAGTAATAATATTTACTATTTTAATTTAGGGAAAATATTATTTAAAAGAAATTTAGGTGTTATAAAGTCATATATAATTTAGTTGTTATAACCATATAGGTGATAAATTTAACAAGGTTTTGAAATTCACTGTTGATACAACACGGTGGGAAATTGGAAGCAAGCGGTTTATAAAGTTCATGAATATTCATTATATGGCTCCTATTACGTTATTAATAAGCCTACGTAAATTTATAAAGACAAAACTATAACTGGACAAATTATTCTAAAAATAGGAACCTAAAATTTATTCAAAAGAAAAATAAATAAATTTCTAACGGTTTAATTTAAAATTACAGCATAAATTATGGAAGATAATATTTCAGTTAAAAATTTTAAAACATGAAGGAAGGGACAAAAATGAAATTGAAATGGGAATTCAGTAAGTTGTAATAAAACTTTAAAGCCTGTACAACATAAAGAGGCTTAACCGAAACTTACAAACTTTTAAGAGATAAAAATGTTTATCTGATTAATCTTGTGGTACCACCTTAGATTTTATACTCCCCGACAAGATTGTATTATTTATAAATGTACAACTACATAATAACGTTCATGTATTTCAAATTAAACGAGTTAAGATTTCCAGGTATATGATATGAATAAAAAGTAAGAAATAATATTTTCATTTCGTCACCACAATATAAAAAAAACCAACACAGACATTACTTAATATTTTAAAAGCTAAAATAAATGCTTAATACTTAATAATACTTAATAAAATAAACTTATACTAGTTACCAGATTTTTTAAACATGTAAGGAGTTAAAATTAGACATCTTTAAGAATTGGGAAACCAGATTAGGTTTTACCATCATTTAATTTCATTAAGTTTAAGGGGAGATGGCACGATGGTTTAAACTCAAAATTTCGATTTTTGGTTTTTTATTTTTTTTTCAATAGTCTAGGTTTAGGTATTCCAGAAAAACATTAAATAGCGTCAAAAACAAGTAATTTTTTACGAAAAAGTTAAGTTTTTATCAAGTTTACTAAGAAAAATTATTATGTTACCAAAAACGAATATCACATATCAGAGTGCGTGCTCGTTTTAATGCAAAGAGAATTTTAGTTTTTAAATTATCTGCATCACTGTTTATTTTTGTATTCTCAGCTGTTGGTTCAGCTTTCTAAACAACTGTTGATGGAAAATTTATTTTTGTTTAAATTTTGTTTTTGATTTGTGCTTTCATGTTTCTTGCGTTTTCCTGTAAATTTAAATTTTTAACACTAGGTACAATTTTTTCAGAAACCAATGGCTCAAATTTTTACCAGTTAATTATCTTGTAAATTCACATATACCGACATTTTATGACTTCCTCATTTGCTCCAAAAATTAGTAATACTCAAAAAACTTAGAAATCAATTTGTAAAAATGTTATGTTATTCGTCATTTAAAAAAAACGCTATGGTTCAAAGATTAAATTGAAAAAATGTCAGTAGCTCGAGAAGAAACCGAACACCTATAGTGTTGTAAAGTTTAATTTTCCTATCTTTTACCAAACGTATAAAAAATGTACCTAAAAGTAGCAAATTTAACATTGGCGGAATACAAAGTACAGTCTCTCCTAAAGATAACCTAAATTTGAAATAATATAAAAAAATTTAAAGACAAAAATCAGTGAAATAAGGTAGATGTTACGTTGATATAAAAATGTTTAAAAAATTCATTCTGAAAGCATACCTGGTTGTATAATTATTAGTTAATTAAAAGATAAAGAGTTACTGTGAGAGGAAAAGGTTACAGTGATATGGGAACCTGAAAAGAATAGAGGAGGGGAAATGGCCTCTTAGAGGCTTCAGTTAGGTTCCATGGAAGAGACAAAGCAGGGGGCGTTCAGCGAGAAGATGTAGTATTGATGGTGCCATAGAGTATATGGACAAGTTAGGGCTGAAAGAGAAGGATTGGCGTGATAGAGGAAAGTTGCGTCTGAGATCTGAGAAAATGGTAAACGTGAAGCTATAAACAACGAACAAAAAAAAAAGAAAGAAACTACTAAACTATTATTTTAAACAATTAAATTGTTACTTTGTTTTGACATTCCGAATGGAAAATAACCAAGACTTCAATTTATTTTTCAAACAATTTTAATTAGGGAAACATTTTACTTTTTCTGACAACTGATTAAATAGTTTAGAAGTATAAAATGTTAACAAATTTTTGTAGTATAACTTTATTTGCCCTAGGTGTATTAGTATTTAATTTATTTCGAAAGTTATATAATTTAATTTCATACGGTGCAGAATTTCCACTACCAATGTAAAAAAACAATCAAAACCTTATACACAAAAAGATACCTTAATGGCAGCAAATCCAATTTCCTGAAAATTGGAAGAGACCGTAGCTCTACGTGGCTGATTTAAAATAACTTTAATTAAATGCTTTTGAGTGACAGTTAAAGGCTTAATGGACGAATGATATGTTCTACCGTAACAAACTAAACCGTGGGACAGACGTAACTCTACGATACCAAATACAGTGCCTGCAAAACAACCACAGAGCATGCATTTCTGACAAGGTAAAATTTTCTTAAAACATTAAATATATTGGTTTAAATACTCGCACATTTGAAAGAAGAATTAAGCGTTATGTATATATTTCATCGACTCAATCCTTTCGATTCTCATAGAAATTCATAGATCACGCTTCACACACGAGATGAATAATATGCAAAAAAATCATCATCAAAATTATTTTTGTGGATATTAAAGAACATGTATTTAGTTTTGAGGCTTAGGACTAAAGAACAGCGAGTAAACCACCAATTTTCAATCGGGATCTTGATCCCTATTGATACAGAAAGAAGGTTGACAAGCAAGCATTGACAAGACTGATAAAATAGTTTACCTAGTTTCATCGTCAGCATTGTAGTATCCATAATTTCCAAATAATTACCAAGATTACTAATACGAAGTGTGGCTATTAAATAACGAGACTGACGTTGTAAAAAATTTAATTTTAATTTTATACATAATCACTTATTGTCACCTTTAATATACGCTCCTTCTCTATCCCTAAAACGCTCCATGCGAATTTTCCATTGCTGGAAACAGTGTTGGAAGCCATCTTCTGTCAGCTCCTTCAGGACACGTGCCGCTTTCTCTTTTACAGCTTCCACAGACTCAAATCTTGTCTCAAATCTTGTGACTGAAATCTTGCAGATTTCACCTTAGGGTACTGGTAAAAGTCACATGGTGCAAGATCTGGTGAATAAGGTGGATGTTTTAACACTGAGATGCTGTACTTAGCTAGGACCTCTTGACAGATAACGCGAAATGAGCTGGCGCATTGTCTTTGTAGAGAACCCATGATTTGTCCTTCCACATTTCGGAGCGTTTTTTCCTTACTCTTTGACGTAGTTTATAAAGTATTTCAAGGTAGTAGTATTGAATAATTGTTTGACCTTCAGGAACCCAGTGAGGGCACACAATCACATGGATATAAAAAAAACAATCATCATTGCTTTAAATTTTGACTTGCTCATTCGAGCTGTTTTGGCTCTCGATGAAGTTCGGCTCTTCCAGTGCATGGATTGGCGCTTCGTTTCCGGGTCATAAGTAAAAAACCACGTTTTATAACGTGTTATTATTTTTTCCAAAAAATTTGGGTCATTTTCATTGGCGTACAAAGTGTCAGTACAAACATTTTTGCGAGCTTCTGACAAACATTTTTGAGCAGCACGTGTCCTGAAGGAGCTGACAGAAGATGACTTACAGCACTGTTTCCAACAATGGAAAATTCGCATAGAGAGTTGTAGGGATAGAGAAGTGATAAGTGATTATGTATAAAATAAAAATAAAATTTTTTACAACGTCAGTCTCGATATTTAATGGCCACACCTCGTATATATAATATTTAATAAACAGCGATTAACAGCGAATAAACAGCGAATAAACAAATGTACTAATGTAATATGAGAAAAGATTTAAGAAAAAGTAAATATGAAGAAATAATGTATCATTTTTTATCTCTAATTGGAAAAGGGGTTAAAAATTCTTAATACTTTGATGAAGTGTTAATTTTTGTAATAGCCATTTACAAACCATAATTATCCCTCTTTTCTAATTCATGGGATCGTTTATTGGCGGCAAAAATTGAAATTCAGATCAGTTTTTGAAAAATCAAAAAAAGCTCAATCCGAATTATTATTTAAACAATTTTTTGCAGAGAGCATCTTAAAATATTTTAAATGTCCCTGCGGGTATTATGGAAAAGTTGAAATTTGTGAAGAAAATTTATAAATTATATACTAATTTTAAGATGACCATGCATTCGTAAAAATAACTCTTATTTCTTTTCCAGATTTTTCCTTTTTTGCTTTCATCATCTTTCTTTGATACTCTAGCTCTTTCTTTTCCTGAGGTCTTATTTCTTTTGTTGGTTCAATTCTTGATTAAAAAAATTTCTTTCTAAATTCACGTCTATTTAAGCAATTTTTCCTCCTTAGTCCTAATTTGTCATTTTCTTTCTTTTACTTCTTTTGGATTCCTGCTAGACTTTTTATGTTGTTGTCTTGATTAAAGACCTTTTTTGTTTAATCAATTTTCGTTTTTCTAACTATAGGCCCGTAAAATTCTCTCACCTTTTGACAGCAGTTTTTTCAATGGTTTCTACGATCTTTTAGATGTCCTGATTTGATTATTTCTTGAAGATTACTTTGTCATCTTTCAAAGATTTTCCGTAGAATATTATTCTTCCAATTATTCTTAATCTTGCCATTTATCCTATAGTACAATGAACCAACTCTATTTTATTCTAGCTCATATTAAAAAAATAAAAGTTTATATTTAAAAAATTAAAATGTCTTGTATCGTATTGAAAAA
Organism: Catonia carolina; assembly: GCA_035578175.1. Classification (NCBI taxonomy): domain Eukaryota; kingdom Metazoa; phylum Arthropoda; class Insecta; order Hemiptera; family Achilidae; genus Catonia; species Catonia carolina. Next base: position 24,835,358 of record JAQMRL010000010.1, on the reverse strand, counting down.
CTTACTTTGTTTTTATGTTCCTACATAATTAGTTTCAGATGAGTTAAGGAATTGAATATTTAATTAAGTACACTAATATAAGAGCTTTTTATTTTGATAGATAAATAATTACACTTTTTAAATTAGGTAAGGAAGAGGCTATTAGTGTAAAATGTAATATAATCCTGTTAACCTTTAACAGAATATAAAATAATGGAGTATAAAATAATAAAATAATGCAGGGAGATTATGAATTGTTCTGTTCTAATGGCATTAGTTAAATTAGATACAAGAAAATATAATGATTAACCATTAACTATCGTTTTTAGTTAAAAAAAAATGAGAAAAATTGTATACTTTTATGTAACTAAATATGTAATTGTAAAATTTATAATGATTTAATGTGCGATATTGTAACGAATAAAATTATACTAATAAGAAATTATTTAATGCTGAGTAGATATTGATTTATATCTGAAAACTATATTAGTACTTTAATGAGCTTTGAAAACAGATAAATTTTATCTATTAGACAATAAAGAAATATAATTGAAATCTGTATGTATTTTCAAAATTTAAAAAACTATTTTTCGTTTGTTCTTAAACAAAATGAACGTATTTAAATTTTCCGCGTAGGCTGTATAGTTTTCTTGGCCGGGATATTGCTTGAAAAAAAGAATGTTTTAGTAATTTTTAACTATCCAAAACCATTAAAATAAATTTGTTTGAACCCAATGAATTTTCACCTTCTTGTAAAAATATTCGGTTATTATAAATTATTATTATTATTATTATTATTATTATTAAATTATTATTATTATTAGTCATAAAACTCCCAAAGTGGAAGACGCTAAGTAAAGATGATTCAGTTTTGGGGTTTCTTGTTGTTCTTTTTATTTGCCCACCAGTTTTTCATTCCTTGCGAGAATTTAGCTTTTCTTTCCTCACTCCATTTTTATTTTGCTTCTTTCTTGGAAATGTTATAAATAAAAACATCGTTGGACTTACTAACCTGAAAGTCTGAATTACCACGTCAGGTCTGAATAATGCCGTGGAATGTTTGCAATAATTCTAATTGCTTATTTTTGTATGCGAAAAATCTTAAGGTGTTCGGTTGAGTTGCCCCACTGCGCGACCCCATAGCTGAGTACAGAGTGGAATAACGCAAAATAAGTAATTATCATAATTTTTTTTCGACAAAATTTTATGGAGATTTCGCAAAATAAAACACACTGAGCTAAGACGATTCAATAAGTAAGATATATGTGATTTCCAGGTGAGGTTCTCATCTATGTAGACGCCCAGACACTTGGTGTCCGTTACTTTTTTCAAAATATTTCCGTTTAAATAGATATTTGATGCCGGAGTTACTGTATGTGGAAAACAAAAAACTGAATGTAGTTAGTTTTGTTTATATTTAATATTAATTTATTAGAAGAGAACCATTTATACATTCTATTTAACACGTTATTAGTTTAGGGTGAACATAATAAACTTCTAGTCATAGGCCTTTTCTAGTCGTAGGTTAACGGTGGGTATTAACGAGTTAACATTTCCAAACCCTAACCCGAAACCTTTCGATTTGCAGGCTAGCGCGCTATTCACTACGCCACGGAGATGCTTTAGTCCACTTAGTGTTTTTAATAATGTAAGGGATTAGTAAGTCATTGTGTAATATTTTGTTACGCATGTATCACAGGGAAATAGCAGATGATCCTCAGTACATTAGATCAAGCTGATTATATACGAGACAAATTGCGATTAACTGTAGAACCGTATGTTTGACAAGCATACGACAAAGTAGCTTTTAAAAGACACTTGTAGACAAAAAGTATATTTGAATGGTAGGTAAGAAGTTTTTCTAAAAAGACCGTACAGAAGTTTTGTTCTGCTAGTCAATGTCTGCTGTTCATATTCAAATATTCATAGAATTTAATATTATAAAAGGTGAGAGTTCTACAGTACGTGAATGTATTGTTTTCTGACACAAGAATGATCGATGTTACTTGTCGGTTACACTAGATTAAAAGAAAAAGAAAAAATAAATCCGTGTAAAAGAATATGCACAGGTGGCCTATGAATAATTTACAAAAATATTGATACATTGTTTTTTCGGTTATTTATGGGTATCTATACCATTGTTTATTATGTATTATAATTTAAATGTTAACTTTCTCTTGCCTACATGAATATATTATAGAAAGGAAAGTATTGTTTTCATGTCGATTTTTCGAAATCGAGTTTTCACCGGATCTACACGTTTTCAGACCCCCTGAACCAAAAAAACATGTTTTAGCGACTAGTCTGTGTGTGTTGGTGTGTACAGAATATCTCAAAAATGGAACATCGTACGAACTTGAAACTTGAAACTTAAATTACATAATTACCACTAATTACCAGACCTGACACGAACATTTTCATCAAATTCGGTCTTTTTGCAATTTTCTCAAAAACTGGTCCTACGATTTTTTTAAAAATCGCCTGGTTTACTAAATTTTTTATGCTCTACAATATAGGGTAGGCGCCATGTTTGCTAAAATTCTCAGTGAGGCTGTTTTCACGTAAAAAATTGTTTTTTTAAGATTACGGCTTTAATATGCATTTTAGCGCAAAATTTATATAATAAAATATGTAGGGATTTTAAAATCCTACAACTTTTATTTCAAAAATTGTTTTGTATAACGCTAAGTTTAGCGGTAATTGGCAATTTTCTGTTTTTTCCTCACAAAAATGTGTGAAAAGTCGATTTCTTTTAAGATTTCTTTTAAGATTGCCTTAGTATGCATTTCATGACAAAAGTGTATAACCAAATTTATAGGAAATTAAAAGTCTACAACTTTTATTTAAAGCATTTTTCTCTACAGAGCCTAGTTTAGCGTAAAAGAGTGATTTTCCGTATTTCTAAGCCAAACTGAGGTCGATTTTCATTTTTCGTCTTTCACTCCTGATTAAAATAAGGTTATGTTTTTTGAGGTTAGTCTTTTGTTTATTTCTAATGTTTTTTTACTAATGTTAGGTTATATTGGTCATTATTTGCATTGGAAAGAGAAAGTTGTGTGAGTGCTTCACACCAGATTTTTTTTTATCATAATGTAGGCTTAAAATTAAAAAAAATTTTCCTTATCTGACAATTTAAAATACTTTTTAATAATAATAATGTTTAGAAGCTATTCAAAAATTTACGTCATTACTTTTCCAACATTCTTAATTAAAAAGTTAACTATTTTGGTCACTTTATCAGTAACGTTACATTCTAAAATAAAATATTTCCAAATTTTCATTTTCGAGACATGTCTGGTTAGCAAAATTTAACATTACCATAATCTAAGTTACATCGTAGACAATAAAATTGAGGTTAATTTGTTTTAACAAAAATCCGTCATTTCAATAAATTTTCGTTTTTGCATAAAAATTTACTAAAACGCTGGTCTAATAAAAAATACCTGTAATACAGGTACACACTACCCAATCGCTTCCATGGCGCAATGGTCAGCGTGATGGAATACAAATTGGAAGATTCCGGCCAGGGCCGGAAAATTACTACGTATTATTTAAACCTGAACCCATCGTTTCATAATCCAAAGAAGATTTCAAAATTCCGACAGTAAAGGAGCTAACCACGTCCTTGTATAGTACATTTCACGAGTGACTAGATGATCATCCAAACCATTTAGCCCATGATCTAGGTACAGGAACTTCCCAACTGTGCGTCGTCTAAAGCAAAAATGGAGTAGAGACCTCTTGGTCTGAATAACGGACAATACCAGTAGTTTTAAACCGAGAATGTTCCACTGGGTACCTCTTTTACTTAAAGTGAAATTCTCACCGCCATTTAATGTATCATATGCAGAAGTTGTGCAGCTCAACATAAGTACCGTAATAGAAATTAAAGACAAAAAAAATATTTTAAAAATTTTCAATAATTAACACAGTGCGCCATATAACCCTTGGGTAATTAATAATGATATCGAAAGAAAAAGTAGAATTGTTTCTTTTCCACTGGATATTGTAATAAATATTTTGAAAACTGTGACAAAAAATTTATTTCTTTAGGGTGATTTCCAGTGGAATAAACAGTATTTGTAAATGTCTATATTTATTTTAATTTTACTTACACAGAAAAACGCGTTAGTTGAAATAAATTCTATTTAAAATGTTGTACAAGAGTTAAACTTGTTACTACATATTTTTTAAAAAAAATTGTTCATGAAATGTTAAATACAAACGCATTATTATTCTTAGTAAGTACAAGAAACTCAAAGGAAACTTGGTTTAATATAATATCCTTCCTGGTTGCATTTCTTTTATAAAACATAGCTTCAGGCAGTCCAAGATATTATTATCTTAGGATGACAAGATATATGTAGCTAGTGTTAACAGAAATAATATATACAACTAAAATATTTGCCATCTCTGTGACCTAGTGGTTGGCGTACTACGCTGCAAAGCAGAAATTCCGGATTTGATTCCCATCTTGGGTCAGAAAAATTATTATATGTCCAATTTTACCGTTTCTTCATCCAAATTATTCGCTAATAACCAAAATGTTTATGCAACTTTAAATAAACTAAAAAATTGCATGTATATTACTGGAGTGTACAACTTGTGAAAATATTTCAAGTCAATGTCGTTAGTATATATACATATTTTAAAATCAAACCGCTAAAACTCATGAAATTCTGACAAGCCGTAATTACCCTAGGGAACCTTTTTAAAAATATGGTAATTCTATTACCTTACTTTTTGAGATAGACGTGAGATTGGTTGCCGTTTCATAATGTCAGAAAATGCGCCCGTTGCTAGAAACAAAGTTCTCTTTGAAAGAGATAGTATTTCTTTTATAACTGCCAGAATTATAGTAAAAAATCAGTGTAGAATAACAGTAAAGGAGTTTTTAAACCATTATTTTTCATATTCTCATTAATGCAAGATTATTAGAGAATGGGTGTATTAATTGTGGACGCTGTTGACAAAATATTTTGGTTGTTTGTGATATTTTTAATGTCAGTGTGTGGTGTGTAAAATTGTAAACATCAAACAATAGAGATTTTAGAAAAAGTTGGTGATTTACTTACGGTAAAGAACAATAGTTTTTTTAAATAACACTTTAAAGACTGCCTTCGCTCCAAATTTAATTAATTGTTTCTCAAAATACTTTTATATTTTTTATAAAACGTTTTGGATTTTCGACAATGTCAAAATGAAACAAATTGATTCTCCACTAAATAAGACAATCACAATCGTCACGATATATAACGGACAATGGACAGATAATTTATTTAGAATGTCACAGGACCGGCTACCTATATATATTTTTTTATGAAACAATTTTTAGATTTTGGACAATGTCAGAAAATAAAAAATTACCCTTTACAAATTTATTCTACACTTAATGAAATCATCACGATCATCACCCCATATAAAGGACAATGGACAGATAATTTATTTAGAATGTCTCAGGACCGATTACCTTTAAATGCATGGCTTTATGAACCGAGGGTTACAAGAACAGTTGGGAGACCGAGGAAAAGATGGACGCCTAAACAGGCTCTATTACATGATGATTGACGACAACAAATTTTTTCTAAAACCCGTGTGAACATCCGGAATACAATTTTGGGGTTCTTCTACAAATTCAAACATGGTAATGTTTTAACGATTCCACTCAAAAACAATTTAAAAAATTTACATTCGTGGGGAAAAACTATTTTTGTAGATATGTCAACTTAAAGAGAGTAGATAAAAAATTTAAATTTAATGTAAAATATTTGGATAACTGTCTGAACATCAAAATCTAATAGTGTGTGTGTTACTTTTAACGAAATTTCTAAATGCCTTTGAAGAAAAGGTCATAATTTACTCATGGAAACACTACTTACATATTTTAATAATAATTTAAAAAAAAATTCATGCATATTATACGTTACAAGTTCTAAAAAATGATAGGGACATGAAAGTGTTCCCTAAAAGTAGAATCGCTACATATAAACGAGCTTCAACGACTAACATTAAAATTAACATTTGTATAGATACTGAAGTCACGAGATTGCCTTTTGCGTATGGATGGGCTGTGAGGAAGTGAAGTGAAAATTTGACAGTGCTGCCAATCTCAAAAGTGAGACACTACTCGTACATGTTACTACCGTGCAGTTTCTATAAACACTTGGTAAGCTGTGGTTTATTCCGAGAAAATGTTTTCTTCAGAAACCTTATAAGAAATAAATATGACCTATAATTTTGCCTATAGCTTAATTACACGACTAGAAATGTCTGATTTACTGTAATTACCAGCTACCTTATTCCATTGGAACAAAATTTCCTACGAATGAATCGCCTCCTTTACTACCGTTGTCACTGGCGCCTTCACTATCAGTCTCAATCATATCTTAAGTACATAATTGTTCCCTTTTTTAACTAGGAAACAACAAAACTGATGAAAAATAACTTCTTCAAGTCTTCAATTCCCGTCTTTATTTTTCGAATTGTGGAAAGAGAAACATGACAGTAGTTAGCCACTCGCTCATGGCTTTTGTTAAGAGGCAGGGAAAGGAATCTTTGTCTAGCTTCAACTTCACATCATTTTATTACACCGCATATTAGATTTTGTTCAGCACTGTCAATAGGTCTGCCTAAGTTTTCAAGAAACTAACATTTCTGTTTATGGTAACAAAGAGTTATATTCGTACAGTTAAACTACAAAAGGTTTCGCGTTATACTGTATATGTGCTCTGGTGTATACGTAGTTGTGTTTGTTGTACTGAAATTAAAGCAGTCGCGCATGCGCCCTGATGATTTTCCCCTTTACCCCTTGTTGCAAACAAAAGCAAACTCGCGACTCAAGTAACTATACTAACAATAACACCTCACCCCTTAGCAAAAGCATATCAAAAATCCCATCCAACAATGCCGTGGCTAATTCCATCAGCCTTCAAGCTCATATTGATATTACACTAAGTTGGCAATCAACTTATTGGTTAACTCAAAATTCAAGGTTAAAGCATTTGATTGGACTCGAACATTTACAAAAACAACATTTTGGTATTATTGGATTGAACATTTAGTGTATTTTTTTTCTCTATAGATGTCACAGGAATCAAAATCGATGGATGTTTGGTTTCGTTTAGATTGTTACCTTTTACCATTAAAATTACGAATAATTTAAAGAAAATGAACGGATTATAATGTAGCAATAAAACAATGTATACGTAGTAGGCCTATCCTTAACAAAAACTAATTTATTTTCGAATCTTATTTATATTGATATTCTTATAATTCTGTGCCGAGAAATAAATTTCCTTAAAATTTAAAAATATTCAAAAGCTGTTTAGCCGGAAAATAAAAGTATAGTTTGTTGAACACTCCAACGAAATCACAAAAATTTTCTGGATTTTTTACAAGCAATGTAAAGTACCAAAAAAATACATTTGTATAGTATATTCAGAATATAATATAATAGAATCTATTTTACATAATAAGAGGATATCATAGTAAATGTGTTAGATAACTTTACACAATTCTTTAGATCCAAAGAAAGAAAAGGTTTCCTTGAACATACCCAATATAACAATAACAGTATTTGTATGAAAATATACTCAAATTGTCTTATTGTCCGTGCATAAAATGTCATGGTTATAGTCAAACAAAAACAAAATAATATATTTTTACTTTAAAAGAAACAACAGTTTTACTTTGCCACACAAATGTCATCTACAACTGAATCTTATTAATTTTAATAAATGAAATTTAAACGACAATATCTGTATATACGAGGTGTGGCTATTAAGTAACGAGACTGACGTAAAATTTTTTTTATTTTATTTTTTACATAATCGCTCATTGTCACCTTCAATACACACTCCATCTCTATCCCTACAACGCTTCATGCGAATTTTTCATTGTTGGAAACAGTGCTGGAAGTCATCTTCTGTCAGCTCCTTCCGGACACGTCCCGCTTTCTCTTTTACAGCTTCCACAGACTCAAATCTTGTACCTTTTAATACAGATTTCATTTTAGGGAACAGGTAGAAGATAATAACATGTGATGAAATGTGGTTTTTTACTCATGATCCGGAAACGAAATGCCAATCCATGCACTTTAAGAGCCGAACTTCACCGAGAGCCAAAAAAGCTCGAATGAGCAAGTCAAAATTTAAAGCAATGATGATTGTTTTTTTTTTGGTATCCATGAGATTATGTACCTTCACTGGGTTCCTGAAGATCAAACAATTAATCAATATTACTACCTTGAGGTACTTTCTAAACTAAAGGGTGATTCAAAAAGAGCGCCGGTTTTGATATATCAAATTAAGAGATTTATTTTATTGAAAAACTGAAAATAAATACATCAACAAGTTCATCTTTCCTTCCGATTTTATGTATGAAAAATGATGTCATGCATGTGTCCTCCTCTACTGCGCTGGCACGCATCAACTCTGTCCATGAAATTGGATATTACTGCACGACAAGTTTCGACTTCCATTTGCCCGATAACCCGTCGAATTTCCTCCTTCAAGTCATTGATGTTTCGGGGTTTATTGGCATACACCAATGACTTCAGATGACCCCAAAGATGAAAGTCACAAGGCATCAAGTCACACGACCTTGGTGGCCATTGATGGTCGGAATTACGAGAAATGATGCGATCCTGGAACCGTTCACGGAGCAACAACATTGTTTCTCGTGCAGCAACTGAATTTTATACGGTTGATATTGGAGATCGTACCGAAGAATTCTCCGTACAGAAGAACATCGTAAACCCAATTGTTGAGAACGGCGACGATGCGGTGATTTTGCTGGGCTAACAGCCACACTATCACGAACCAACGCAACGTTCTGGTCAGTTCGGCCAGAACGACGACGTCCAGAACTTTTAAGGTCGACTGTTGAACCCGTCTCAAAAAACTTTTCATGAGCCTGCGAACTGTTGATTCATTTGGTGCTTCATTACGTCCTAGAGTACCGCGAAGTTGCTTGACAGTAGCCGCATAACTCTCTCCACTCTGGTAAAATGTTTTGACGATTAACACTCGTTGTGCAATAGTAAACTTCTCCATGGTTGGACACAGACTGCGAGAGTACTACACTGCGAACAAGAGAAACTACAACTGAATCGTCAATCGGAATGTTCTCCGAAATAGAAATGAGGTCTAACAATGTTGCCAACCGATAAACAAAAATTTACCAGCTGTTTAAAAACCGGCGCTCTTTTTGAATCACCCGTTACGTCAACGAGTAAGGAAAAAACGCCCCGAAATAGGAAAAGACAAATCATGAGTTTTCCACCAAGACAATGCGCCAGTTCATTTCGCGTTACCTGTCAAGAGGTTCCTAGCCAAGTACAGCATCTCAGTGTTAGAAGATCCCCTTTATTCACCAGATCTTGGATCACGTCACTTCTATGTGTTCCCTAAGGTGAAATCTGCATTAAAAGGGACAAGATTTGAGTCTGTGGAAGCTGTAAAAGACAAAGCGGCACGTGTCCTAAAGGAATTGACAGAAGATGACTTTCAGCACTGTTTGCAACAAAAAAAGTTTGGAAAATTGGCATGGAGCGTGGTAGGGATAGAGAAGGAGTGTATATTGAAGGTGACAATAAGTGATTATGTATAAAATAAAAATACAATTTTTTGCGACGTCAGTCTCGTTTTTTAATAGCCACACCTCGTAGTTAAAAAAAAATTAAATTTCTTAATTTAAATATGCCGTAATCTATGCGTATCTATTGGGGAGTAAGGGGTAGGATGCGTCTCAAATAGCCTCTCCTACTCAAATGTCAGCCTCACCTTCACGAGTGGTATTTCGGTACCCGGTGCTCCCTGTTAGATAACTGACGAGGCGCTGACGACCGAGTGATTGCCGGTATAAGCAATCCCCCATTTACTGGCCAACAGCTTCGGGTGGAGGAGCTAGTAAGTGGAAGGGCACTCTTTTGTCCTGGAACTGAGAAATTGGTTCCGAAGGCGGAGGAACCGCAGAAGGCGGTCAACGGCATAAGAATGTGGAAGGCAACGGGAGACCACCACATTAAAGATCCATATGGATATCCCTAGTACGTTCATCATGGCTGCATTTGAGGTTAAATATTCCGGAGTTAATAGTTCCCCAATCGGGTCTCCGGGGGGGACGGTTTTGAATGACGCCATGCGCAGGAGAGTGGTGAAGGTAGGAATACGAATCGGCACTTGGAACGTGCAGAGCATGTACAGGGCTGGAGCACTGGCCAACATCATCAGGGAAATGCAACGACTGGATGTGAACATTCTTGGAGTTAGTGAGACCTGGTGGCCGGGCAGTGGAAGAATGACTTCATCGGATCAGGTGGTGTATCATAGTGGCAACAGTGATGGCGGGCACAGACAGGGGGTGGGCTTTATAGTGAACAAGAAAATCAGCCAAAGTGTTGAAAGTTTTATTCCTTTTTCCGACCGAATAATCATGCTCAGAATAAAGTCACGACCGGTTAATATTACTTTGATTCAGGTGTATGCACCAACGGCGGATAAAAGTGAGGACATTATAGAGGATTTCTACAGGGAGTTAGAATCCGCCCTTGGATACACAAAACCACACGAAGTCAATATTGTGATGGGAGACTGTAATGCGAAAGTTGGATCCCAGGAAGTAAAGGACATAGTTGGGCGCTATGGCTTGGGAGATAGAAATGAAAGGGGTGACAGACTCATACAATTCTGTCAGGAAAACAACCTGACAATATTAAACACATACTTCAAACTTCCGCCTAGGAGGCTGTATACTTGGAAATCGCCTCAGGATAACAAGGAAAGAAACATCATTATCAGGAATCAGATAGATTATATCATGGTCAATAAAAGGTTCAGAAATAGTTTCACGGAAGTTAAGACATACCCAAGCGCTGATGCCTGCACCGATCATAATCTCCTCATGGGGTCAATGAAAATTAGACTCAAGAAAGTGAAAAAAGCGAAGATTCAGCCTAGACTTGACGTCAGAAGACTGAAGAGTTCGGGAACTAAGGAGGTTATGACGAAGGATATCAATGAAAGGCTACATAATGTCAATAAAAACACTGATGCAGAGACCTTATGGAGAGAATTGAAAAACCAAGTAGTGGAATCTTCAAACGGTCATCTGAGGGTAACAGGAAGAGAGAGAGGAGTGGAATGGATGAATGATGAGATACTGGGCCTGATGGATGAGAGACGAGAATGGAAGGGCAGAGACATGGCAGAATATAGAAGGATACATAAGGAAATACAAAGGAAGATAAAGACTGCAAAAGAGAAATGGCTGAGAGGGAAATGTGAGGAGATTGAGGAACTGGATAGAAGGTATGATTTGTTCAATATGCACAAGAAGATAAGGGAAATGACTGGAGCAGCATATAAATCTCATCCTAATGTATTATCGGATGGAAATAAGATAATTTTTGAGACAAAAGATAAAGTAAAGCTTTGGGAAGAATATGTCAAACAGCTTTTTGAAGATGAGGAAAGGCCATCACATGAGGAACAAACAGCGGCTGACTCAGGACCTGAAATATTGAAGGAGGAGGTTCTTAAAGTGGTACAAGAGGCGAAGGTGGGAACGGCACCTGGACCAGATGATATTCACACCGAAGTTTTGAAGCTCATAGATGAGGAAAAACTAGGTGTAATAACCGCACTGTTCAATATTATATATTCCACTGGACATATACCGAAGGAATGGTTGAAGTCAACATTTGTGACTATTCCAAAAAAACTAAATGCAAGATTATGTAGAGATCATCGCACAATAAGTCTAATGAGCAATGTATTGAAGCTATTCCTAAAAATTATTCATAAACGGGTGTATGGAAAATGTGAGGAGTATATCAGTGAAACACAGTTCGGATTCAGAAATGGTCTGGGCACTAGAGACGCCCTATTCTGTTTACAAGTTCTTGTGCAAAGATGTATGGACATGGGCAAAGATGTATATATAGCATTCATCGACTATGAAAAAGCGTTCGATCGGATAAAGCATCACAAACTTATACATGTCCTGAGGAAAGTAGGACTGGATGAAAAGGACATAAGAATTATTGCAAACCTGTATTGGCATCAAACGGCCAACGTCAGAGTAGATGGTGAAATCACAGAAGACATGGAGATAAAAAGAGGTGTGAGACAGGGTTGTGTGCTATCACCAACACTTTTTAACATCTGCTCGGAGGAAATTTTAGCGGAAGCTCTGAATGAAAGTCAGGAAGGCATTGTAATTAATGGGGAGGTACTAAATAATATACGCTATGCAGATGATACCGCCTTGCTGGCCGACTCGATGGAAGGTTTGCAAATCCTTTTGTCCAAAGTATACACCGCCAGTAAGGATATGGGTCTGAATATGAACGTTTCAAAGACCAAATATATGGTAATTTCGAAAGCGCCGCTGATAAACAACATACAAATTAAGCTTAACAATGCGACTATAGAAAGGGTATTGCAATATAAATATCTGGGGTGTTGGATGAATGATAAATGGGATTTGTCTCAGGAGATAAGGGTGAGGATAGAGACCGCTCGTAGCGCATTCTGCAGAATGAGACCAGTGCTGAGCAACCGTAACATCAACCTTAAAATTAGAATTCGAATGGCGCAGTGTTATGTGTTCTCTGTTCTCCTTTATGGTTTGGAGGGATGGACGTTGACAAAGGTCCTGAGTAACAAGCTGGAAGCCTTCGAATTATGGGTATATAGACGGATATTGAGGATCTCATGGAGAGAAAGAGTAAGAAATACGGAAGTGTTGGAAAGAATTGGTAAACAGGCGGAAATCTTACACAAGATTAAGGTCCGTAAATTGCAATACTTTGCTCATGTGATGAGGAATGAGAAGTATAGAATCCTCCAACTGGTGATGCAAGGAAAGATCGAGGGAAGGAGACAACCCGGCCGTAGGAAGACGTCTTGGATCAAGAACCTCAGAGAGTGGTATGGGAGTAGTACAAGTGAACTATTTAGAGCAGCCGTCTCCAGGGTGCAGATAGCCATGATGATTGCTAATCTTCGTTAGAAGAATGCAACTACAAGAAGAAGAATCTATGCCGTAAAATATGAGGTAATCAGATCCTGAAATGTCATACATTAATTTTACAAACCATTACTCAACTTTCCCAAATTGTCTACTATATAGATTATTTTAGTTTGTGTATTTTCAAAATAGGTCTGTAGAATGTTTTCGTCGCAGCTTTTGAGTGTGTCTGTGTTATTTAGAAATTTAAATGCTGAAAAGTTGGCATGGTTTCTAATTTCGTGTGATATTGTGAGGGGAACATTAATATTTTCTCTTTTACTCTCCGCATCTTCAAATCTTTGTGCACAAGTTTTTTTTCAGAAATGTACCATGGTGACAGTGTTAGTGCTCTGAGAATTTTAGCTTAGCATTTCTGAATACCAAGTATTACTGAATACTTAAGTACCACAACCTTACACTTAAAACAAATATGTTATGTCTTCTTTGTGTCCTGTACGGTGAAGAATTCTAGACCTTGGAAAAAGCCATCAAGAAAAAATTTCACACATTCTTCTCTTGCCAACGTAAATAATGAAAAATATTACCTATGTTAATTCATTAGTAAAAAGAGTAACATGAAAAATATAACTAATTTTAATCATGAGTGACTGACGCAAAATTAAAATCAACCTGTGTTAATCTTAAAAATGCGTAAATCACTATTTTTTTTAAATAACATTATTTGCGATCAGTTTTTTAAAAATAAACTACAAACTAATCTTTTGAATTTACAAATCACAAGTCGAGACCTCATTACCTTGAGTACCTCTCATTATATCAATTATTCATATGTTAAAAGAGAAAATTACTATGTACAAAAATATTTACATTTTACAATATGGAATACTTTTCACTATAATTTTATGTACATTTAAACTCTTTCAGACAAGTCCAAAACATGGTAACGTTTCAGGTGCCTAACTTCTTCTGCATTGTTTAGAAGATTTACGGCTAATTCGTTCTCGTGACTTTCAAGCCTTGCCTGATATTTTCTATTGAAACGCCTTACCTCGTCCATTAAATCAGGAAGGTTGCAATAATGTTGGATTTCTGCATTCCTTGCAAACCATGGTGTCCTTGTTATAACCCGAAGAACCTTATTCTAGAACCTTTGAATTTATCTCTATGTTACTTCTGCTGGTAGTTCCCCAAAGTTGAACGCCGTACAACAAAACTGGTTTTAGTAACATTTTGTAAAGCAGCAACTTATTCTCAAGAGAGAGTGAAGAGTTCCCGATAATCAGCCAGTACATCCTGTTTTATTTTAAATTTATATCATTCCTCTTCATTCTCACATGGGGTAGTTGAAGCTACATTCGCTGACGATAAGGCATTGCTTGCTAAAAGTGGAGATTCTATAGTTGCTTCAAACAAACTTCAGGAATGTTTAGACCAAATCCAACCATGGCTTCAAAAATACAGAGTGAAGATCAATACTGCGAAATCGCAGCATGTTACATTTACAATGCGGAGAAATACTTGTCCGCCAGTAAAATTTGGAAGTGTTGATTTACCACAAAGTTAAGTTTTGAAGTACCTGGGTATGCATCTTGATAGGCGGTTAAATTGGGAAAATCACTAATTGCCGCTAAATTAAACTGCGTAGAAAAATTGCTTGGTATAAAAGTAGTAGATTTTTTATCTTTTATAACTTTAATTACACATTTTTGTCGCGCACACTAAGGTCGCAATTTTTTTAATCTGGTTTTTCACGGATTTTTATAAGAAAAGTACAGAAAAACACTAACTGACGTTAAACTAAGCGTTGCAGAAAAATATGTTTAAAATAAGAGTTACAGGTTTTTTAATTTTCTACAATCATTATAGGTCTACAGTTTTGCCCTTAAATGTACATTAAGGCCGCAATCTTAAAAAAAACAGTTTTTACTAAGCGAGCTCAGCCTTTTAAGGTTTTCTGCAGACATGGGACTTACCCTATCTTGTAGAGAGTAACAAATTTAGTAAATGAGGTGATTTCTAAAAAATTGTAGGAGCGTTTCTGAAAATTTTAAGAACTTCTACTTTCGGGTGACCAATGTTAAAAATGTTCAATCCAGGTTCCCTAGTAGTACCTAACTTTCGGAATGAATTAGGCACCTGAAGAAGATCTTTGAATCATTTTTTATGTTGAAATCAGTGGTTATTCCCTAAAACAAAATCTATAATTTCATAGGAGCTTCAAAATTCTTTTTTCGATTAGAATTTAATTATTAGACAGTGAAACTTTGACTCAGCATCTTACTCATTACTCAGCATCCAGCAAAGTTATTTATATTTGATCTTCACTTCTTTTCATGTAATGTTTAAATGTGCTTTCATGCAACATATTGATTTAAATGCATATAAAGGTACTGGATAAACGATGAAATCTTTTGAATTTTATCCCATTGTTAGAAAATAATCGAATGTTTTCCTTTTATATTATCTATAAGCTGAAAGGAATATACGTACTACAAACGATAATGGACTCAAAAATGTAATGAACTTTAGTCCATTTAGAAACGTAATATTTATAACTTATTGTTGAAATCTACTGAAAATATAAATCCGCTAATTTACGTTAATGGATTTTAGTATCGTTGAAAGGAATAAAATGAATTCATAATTTATTCGGAAACATTATATGACAGAATCTTTTGAAGTAACTCAAAAGTGTAAGTCAGATAAAATGACCGGTAGTTGTTTAACAATGAAAACAATACAGTTTAATCTTCCTGAGAGTTACAATTAATACAGTAAAAGCGTTGCAATTCTACAAAGAAATGTCAGTATCAACTTTCATTAAAAATAAATGGACGCAAAACAGACAGTTTTACCAACAATTTTAAACAAAACGGATACTGGACAAAGAGTAACTGCAGGATGGTTGTAATGGTAAATATAAAGAGAATAGAATTTTAGTTTAAGTTAATTAGAATATTCAACACTACTATAGTGAAAACAACAGTTTTTGTAATAATTGTTGCAAACTACAATAGAGTTTTAATCCAAAATTAAACAAACTAAGAGTCACTGCATAAATTTTATTCATAGCACCAACCCATCCGATGTAACAAATTTCAAGGATTGTTTCAAACTTTTAATTTAAAAAATATACAGTTCTCTTTAAAATAAACTCAATAAATTGACAGAAGTTAAATCCATATGTCAGAGCAACTCTGAGAAAATTGGTTGATTTCATTTTGACAACAGATAAAGTCCGCTTAATATTTTAAGCTTATGATAACTCTTTTCATTGACAGAATTTTATCAACAATCTATTTTTTAACGAATAATAATTATTAGACATATTGCAAAGAAATCCTCCTGTGCTACATATATTCTCCATCTGATTGTACGGAGTGAAATCTTGGACCTTAACGGATGTAGCAACGAAGAAACTGAAAGCGTTCGAAAATTCTTAAATTTATACTCGTATTTATAATTTTAATAATTCGTTTAAATTCTAATTAATGACTTTGACTTTAAAGGTAATTTAGATTAAAATCGCAATATCAGGTGTAAACAACTGATTCTGTTTTTAATATTTAGGTAGTCTGATCATATATTATATATCTTTATTTTAATTTCATCATCATCATCTGTCAAATATTAGGCTCAATGGCCTGTTCCGGCATCCATCTTTTATGGGGTTTTCCCAAGCCTCGCTTCCCTCTTGGTTTATATTTCCATTCTCGCAAAGGAAGTCTGTGTGCTGGCATGCAAAGTAAATGATTGGACTAGTTTCTCTTATATATTCTTAACGTTCTTAACGCGGATAGCTTCGTTACGTACTCTATCTAACCGGGTGCAACCTTGGACTCCCGCAAAAAATCTCGTTTCAGCAGCCTGGGTACGAGATTCATTCCTCTGTAATTACACCAATGTTACATTCCCATATGTTATGAGTGGTACAGCCATTGTTCTATGAAATTTTATTTGACTGTCCTTTCTCGTTATATTTCTATAGTCCTGTGAATAGAACCACATACAGCGCTGAATTTTGCCAGTTTTTCACTCATAAATAACGATTACTTATTACAAGTGTTAAAAATCTATGATATAAATACAGTAATATTTACCAGTAACAAAAAACAACGATAACATGAAAACTAACCAAACATTCTTGTTTCAACTTCCTACATATGTATTAAAATACTGAAATAATAAAAGAAAATGTAGCATTAGTTACGAATGTTTTTTGTTTTTATTAGCCTAGTTGTTATACTGCTTTTTATGTTCGGAGATTCTTTGAATTTGATTTAAAGCTCGGATTCTTTTGAGGCCTTTTCACCCTAAGGCAATACTACTGTCTTCTCACAGTGTTATTGTATGATGATATGTTGTGTATTGTATTTTTTTGGTCTTTAATTTTTATTACGTTACTGTACATTGAGCGGCACAACTTCTGTATATGATATTTAAATGGTGGTGCAGAATTTCACTTTAAGGAGAACCAGTACCCAGTGGTACATTCTCCATTTAAAACTGCGGGTATTGTCCGTTATTCAGACCAATAGGTCTCTACTCCATTTCTACTTTTGACGTTGCATAGTTGGGAAGTTCCTTGTAGCCAGAGCACGGACTAATTGGTTTTTATGGTCATCTAGTCTTTCGTGAAATGTATATACAAGGACGCAGTTAAGTCCTTCACTATCGAAATTTTAAAATCGTCGTAGAGGGTTTTATTGCTTACATAAAAAGGAGCGCCAGAAGCAAGTCTTAAGAATTTTGATTTAAAGGCCTGGATCGACTTTAAATGACTCTCTGCCGCTACTCCGAAGAGCTGGACACCAAAAGTCCAGATTGGTCTTAAAAGGGATTTGTATATTAAAATTTTGAAACAGAGGTTCAATTTTGATCGAGGGTTAATTAAACAGAAGAGTAGCTTCTGGTGACGGTTAAGTTCTAAACGTTTTGTACGCAGATGATGCTTCCAAGTTATCCGCCTGTGTATAGTAATTTTTGTGTTTATAAGTGTATGACAAGTGTACTGTTTTTAGCCTATCATGTTTCATTAAGGCGTTCACCTGCAACCCGCACATTTCTATCAGGATATTTGAACGGGACCAAAAGATAAACCACTACACCGCCTCCGTACCGTAGTGGTTATCGCATTGGGCTTCCAAGTGGAGGTCCCGTGTTCGATTTCCGAACAATGCCTGGATTACATTTGTCAAATCCCACAGTTAATATTATGTAATCCACCGTAGTCGCTAATGACCAAACCAATTTTGATGCGACTTTAAATAAATTTAAAAAAAGATAAATTGTAAAATAAAAGGACACACAAAAATAAGTTTTAATATGCAAATTGTGAGAATCGATCATTAACAATCTCTGGTAATATGCTTAATGGCGGTTCATAAAAATTAATAATAATAATAATAATAAAGGTTAAATTATGATAACTTGTGAATTCCATGGAATAAATCTGCTGAACAAATTTACTTACAATGCTAATAAATACTGCACACCATGCATTACGTAGCAATAATGGTTTGAATCATCACTATTAGAGATAATGTTAGTCTTAGTTATTTATGAATAATAATAAAATATTCCATCATTTGAGTACTGATGAGTGTTTTGAGAGAGCTCTGAAAAGCGCATGCATCTGCATTGCCATATTTTCCAATGGCCACTCAATTATGTGTACATCATTGTATTGTATATATCAAACCCCAATAATTAAGTACAGCAATTTCAAATTATCATAATGAATTATTTCCAAACTGCAGATGCGTTAAAATTATTTAATTTTAGTATTCAGAGAAGTTTTTATTGGTTATTTATTTATATATATAACTCCTCAAAGGACTAATTACGAACTTTAAGGGCTTCTATGAAGATAAAAAACAGAAAACCATGTGGACAGAAGAAAGAATCAAAGCCTATAATCAACGAATGCTCAGAATGTGGGCACTAAAAAGAGCTTCTAGAAACCTCTTGAGTCACCTCAGGTGTTCTAAAATTAGCTCTATACAAAAAAATTTCCCCAAAAGAGCGTAGCCCGTACTTAGAAAAAGAGGCGTCCCATGTTGGTCAAAAAAGTAAAAAAAATATATCCTAAAATCTTTAAAAATAAATTCGTTTCATATACCGTGAAAAAAAATTAGTGAAAATATATTCAGTAAACCTCTGGTTAACTGAGTTCCGGGTTAACCGAGGTAGTTCCAAAAAGTACTGTGCAAAGCGAAATCTGCTTATAGCGGCAAATCGATCATAATACTGTACTGCGTAGTAAAATAGTGTACTGTACTTATATTAGTCACATACGATTTCGTCAAAAAGGGTTTCAGTAAATAAAACGCAGTTTTTAATCACTTTGAAATACAGTACAGCCTACAGTAATTTCAATGCTTTGGTAATCATCAGTACAATTTTCTTAATGCTTTTTTACGACATTTAGAATAAGACGAAATAAAGTATGTACACTAAATTTCATGTTGTTCAATAAAACTCAAACTCGCTGTGTTATGACAATGTGTATGCTACTTCGAAGTGTTTAGTACAGTCTTATACGACTGTAAAGAAGCGAGTGAGTTCCGTTAAACAAAAACACCTATCAACTTCTTCAAGAAATAACCTTTTTAACTGGAACATATCTTTTTTCATCTTGTATTTTTATTTTTACGTCATTTGTCATTTGATAATACAGTAGATTCCTTTTTTCACATCTTTGACCACGTTTACATTCATTTAAACAGTATTACCATACGTTTCCCTCACAATTTTTGACATAGTCCAAGTTATCCGAGTTTTCGATTATCCGATATACCCTTGGGCCACATTACCTCGGATAATCGGGGCTTTACTTTACTTAAAAATTATATAAACTTATACTAATGTGTACACATAATTATATATTAATATAATTTTGAAAAATATCGATTATATATACAACTTTTTTTACTTCTGCCTAAGGCTTATTTCAATTGTACAAAAGAAAATAAATTTGAACGTATGAAATTTATTTTTCCAATTGTTTGGTTCGACTCGTAAAATTTCTTGTGTAAGAAATCGTTTTATTTAGAAAAATGATTTTGAAAAAATGGTTTACGTTTTTATACAATACAAAAATGATTCAATGCCTACCCCGTAGACGTGGGTGTGAATTTTGTTAAAAGTAACGTAGTTCCATTGAGTACTACTGAAAGGATTTTTTTAATAAAGCTATAACTTACAATTTCCTTTGCTTTTCATTTTCTTGGATAGATTTAAAAATTTTATACCTATATGATAAATTTTCTAACATTTTAAGTTCATAATATTTCTTAATTGGAAAGATAACTGAATAAAATTAAAATTTTATACAGTTTTATTTATCTATTTTTATGGCGTTTTAATGTAATTTTATTATTAATAATAGTAATGTAATAAACGATTTAACGGACTAATAATCTTTTGGTAATCCTAAGAAATTTTCATAAGTAAGGTTTTTGAATATTTCCTAAGAGGTTTTTTAAATTAAATTTTTGAAAAAATATTTAATTTGTATTAAAGGTCAATTAAGCATGAAATGATTTTTAATGGCAGTTTGGTTCTAAATGTTTTGTATGCAGATGATGCTTCCAAGTTAGTCAATAATCAAGACACAAGGCAAAGTATTGCACAACTCTAGCCTAGGGAATGTGGATGTTATACAATAACACAGGTCAACACATTTGGCACTATAAGGTGAATGTAACCTATTTTGGTTCATTAAGGTTTACCTTAATATGCCATCGGGTTTGCCAGTCTAGTAAACAAAAGATACTTCTATCCTAACCTGAACGCTCCATCTGCAGTGTTTTCCTTTACAGGAATTGCTGTACTATCAGCATAAAGGATAATTTATTAAAAAAATATTTTAAAAATCTTAAATAATTTATTATTTAAACAGATTCTTTGTATTATTTAAACAGTAACTTATCTGAAAATTTTGTAGTTAAGTCAATGAAATATATAAAACAGTTTCCTTCACATTTGAAACACTTGTTTTGAGTAATTCATCTTTGTCGTAACAGTATATCGTAGTAGTTATTGTATAGGGCAAGTTTAAAAGTATTCTAATACATTTTTGATGGATAGGTGTGATATGTTACAATTTCTACGTTATTAAATTTTACTAGGACTAAATTAAACTAAACCTGTCATTATATTCTTAAATTAAAGAACATATTGAATTTAGTGAGTTACAGTATACGAGATGTGGCTATTAAATAACGACACTGACGTAAAAACATTTATATTTATTTTATACAATCACTTATTGTCACCTTCAGTATACACTCCTCTATCCCTGCAATGCTCCATGCAAATTTTTCATTGTTGGAAAAAGTGCTAGAAGTCATCTTCTGTCAGCTGCTTCAGGACACGTCCCGCTTTCTCTTTTACAGTTTCCACAGACTCAAATCCTGTCCATTTTAATGCAAATTTCACCTTAGGGAACGGGTAGAAGTCACATCGTGCAAGATCTGGTGAATAAGGTTAATGCTCTAACACTGAGATGCCGTACTTGGCTAGGAACCTGTTGACAGATAACGCGGAATGAGATGGCGCATTGTCTTAGTGGAGAACCCATGATTTGTCCTTCCACATTTCGGGGCGTTTTCCCTTACTCTTTGACGTAGTTTAGAAAACACCGCAAGGTAGTAATATTGATTATTTGTTTGACCTTCAGGATTCCAGTGAAGGTAGACAATCCCATGAATATAAAAAAAACTATCATCATTGCTTTAAATTTTGACTTGGTTCAAGCGTTTTTAGCTCTCGGTGAAGTTCAGCTCTTCCAGTGCATGGATTGGCGCTTCGTTTTCGTATCATAAGTAAAAAACCACGTCTCATCACATGTCTATCACATCTTCTATCTGTTCCCTAAGGTGAAATCTGCATTAAAAGGGACAAGATTTGAGTCTGTGGAAGCTGTAAAAGAGAAAGCGGCACGTGTCCTGAAGGAGGTGACAGAAGATGACTTTCAGCACTGTTTCCAACAATGGAAAATTCGCATGAAGCGTCGTAGGGATAGAGAAGAAGTGTATATTGAAGGTGATAATAATATATTATGATTATTTATAAAATAAAAATAACATTTTTTACAACGTCAGTCTCGTTATTTAATAGCCACACCTCGTGTGTTAATTTGTTAAGCTACTGAAAAATCTTTCTTTATATTTACTGTTAATCATCCAAGTATTCCAGTCAATATTATTAAGATAAATAATCGTTGCGCCAAAGTAAAATCTAATATGTAATAAAACTAGCGCGCTACCCTACCAAGCGGAAGGTCCGCCCAAGTTTGATTCTCGGTTCCGGTCTGGAAATTATTATGCGTCAACAAAACCCATGTTTCACACCCTAAAGTAGTCACTAACAATTGAAGTGTCTTTTTTAGAATCAGCCGTCATCTCTCAAGACTACCTGAACGCACCTTAATTTTCTGTGGGCTTTTTACCGCCCCTCCCCTGAAGGCCTCTAGCACCTAAACGGGTTATCGCTCACTTTGAAAATGGAGACTCTCAAGAATTTAGCCACATTAAAACAAATCAATCAGAAATGTTCTCGTTACTTAATTTTACCACATTTTTAGTCGTTCATCAAAATGAAATGTGCTGAAGTAGTCTTAATATGTTTTGATTGTGATCTAATCATATTTGTTATGTAAGTTCAAATAAAAAACAAGTATTTTGTTTAAAAATACACCGTAATTAGTTTTCTAATAGTGCAAAATAATTTATTTATTACTGTTTGATGTACGTAATTGGTTTCCATGAAGACGCATTGAGAATAGAGAACCTAGATAGTCTGTCAATTTTGTATTTTCCTGGAAAATATGGCTACTGAATGGCGTTTTCAGGTCATCATGAATGTATAATGTTGTGACTCACATGAATGTATAATGTTGTGATGTATGTTAATAATCAAACAGATTCTGATTGCCATTGTGTGTACAGGGATGGTTTGATGCAAATATTAATTAAAAACTATTTCCTGATTTTATTTTAGAACAGTTCAATTATATTTTTAAAAAAATCATGAATATTTGTCAGAAGTAAAAGTGAATCTATCTGAAAAATGTTTATTAATTGATATGAGTATTTTCCGAAAGAAATTAAGTAATAATGAAATAAAGCTCAAATTAATTTTCGTAGGTTCTATACATTTATTTAGCAATTCTCTACATTCTAGAAAAATATATTAACATGATCGTTTTAAAACAGTCATGAATAA
Source organism: Catonia carolina (assembly GCA_035578175.1). Classification (NCBI taxonomy): domain Eukaryota; kingdom Metazoa; phylum Arthropoda; class Insecta; order Hemiptera; family Achilidae; genus Catonia; species Catonia carolina. The sequence continues at coordinate 24,812,174 of JAQMRL010000010.1, read as the reverse complement.
CCCCGTAGCAAAGGAACATAATGCTTCTAATGATAAGATGTAAAAAAATTCTCTTTGCTTGATCAAAAAGTCTGCTCCAAACACTAATACGATTTTCTCTTGACAATGTAAATAATGAAAACAACCTAATTTTAATTATGACTGAATAACGCTAAATGAAAATTAACCTCTGTGAGCTTCTTGATGAGCAAAATATGGGAAATCACTAATTGATTTTAAACTCTAGAAAAACATGATTACAATTAAACTTGTAGGTTTTCTAATTTCTTCTATAATTTTAACTATGAACCCTTTTATTTAAAATACATATCAAGGCCACAATATTAAAAGTATCATGACCAGAGTATACTGTGGACAATTCAAACTGGCACAACTCTTGCTCTACGTATACACACAGTTCCACATAAAGTATATCCATAAACTATTATGTTCAACAAGGTCTACAAATTTTAATGTACACGTAGAGTACATGAATAAAATAAAAAATGACTACAACGTTATTTCAATTTACAAACATACAAATAATTATTTCATTTTAAAATGCATTTTAATTCGTCCCAGTAAAAATTTAAATTATAAATTACAAGAACTAAACTGCAAAAACTCACTAAACTATATTCTACGGACCACGCTACCAACTAATCAAATTGGTCTGAATATAAATAATGAACAAAAAATCATATATGAAAACAAATTATAGTTCAGCCGTTCTAAGTTTGCTCCTAATGTAAACAAATAATGACGTCACTGAGCATGCGGATTGTATCAAAATGTGTACACGCTGATTAAAAAGTAACAACTAAATACTTTCAAAAGTATTTAAATACAAAATACTTTTAAAAGTATTTTTCTAAATTAAATTGTTAGGTCTACATCATATCATGACTGATGTTTTTAGTACTTCAAGTACTTATAATTTAAAAAATAGATAACTTAATAGGAATACGACATCCATAAAGTCACGGACTCTAGCGTGCACCCTGTAGTAGCTGGTTTTGGTTTGTTGACAGTAGGAGCAAACTTAGAGCGGCTGAACTATAGTCACATCATTATCTCCGGCAAATTATTAATAATAACAGTGAAAACAAAGCGTAGTGACCGTGCATGAGTTGCTCATCACAGTAGCGACTGTATGCTTTTGTGACTGTACCGTTGTTGCATGGCGAGGGGCGAAGAGTGAAGTAGATAAACACTGAAGCTGCTTGTGCCAATTCAAATTGTCCAAGGTATACCATTATTTAACACCATTGTTGTTAAAGTAGTATTTGTACTTGATCTACTAGTTCCAGGGCTAAAAAAATAGTTCTGCTTCTTATCGCATGGTCAGCCAAAGGCATGACAGAAGCATTTAAGAACAGAAGAGGTAGAGGTGTCAATGACACAAGTTATCTCAAAAGGCACGAGTTATCTCTTCTGAGAGTAATGATTTTTATTATACAGCCAGATCCTGTGGTGAATGAAGTGAATGTTTCATTTGCAGGGTGGAAAGTAGATAGTTTTCGGAGGGTCTCGCATGCTGAAAAGAATAGGCTTCTTTTCCACTCAGTGAGGAAGGCAGAAGATAAACCACCTCACTTTCTGTTTTACTCAGCAAAGCCTCTAGAGGTTCAAACCAGCCTTTCGGCTGATGACTTAAACAACAAAAACTTTGTCGTAATAGTCATATTAGTAGCCTACATTTTAAAAAACTTTCCGGGAATTCAGACCAAGTCCAATAGAATAATAATAATATATTTATTTTTATTTCACTTTATAAAAGTACAAAATCATATCTTATCTACTAAGAATAAATAACCACCAAAGCAAGTAAATGGTGGTTATATAAAAAAGAAATACATAAGAACAAGTTTACAAATGTATTACAAATCAATGTCGTCATCCACTACAAATGACAATTTAAATTGTAGCGGCAGCTACAGCGCATGTTAACTCGTATATTATTTTTAACAATAATATTAACCAAGCCGTCAGTCTTCATAGCAGATATTCACCTAAAATATAACACTAAAATCAGTTATCACTGTTATATTATTTCCCAAGATCAGTAAATTCCTACAAAGACTGAATAGCAAGCATTGCAAGTCAGCAACGGTAAAACAGCAACACTAACCAACAATTAATTCTTACAGGTGAATCAACATCAGGTATGTCATTGAGCCAATCTTTAACCTTTCTTAAAAATATTAACATGTTTAAGCTATTTTTAATTTCAATAGGCAACAGATTAAAACACTTCAGAAATAAATAAAAATAAATTTTATAATAAATATTTGTTTAGCAAAAAAGGATTTATTATCTTTCAGTCTTACAAAAAGTTGTTGGGTTGAACCTCTACTTCTGTGATCCTACGTTTTCAGTACCTTTGTTGCCACTTACAAAAATGCAGAATAAAAGAATGGTTTTTTTAATCAATTGTACTCTAAGCCAATCTCCAAAGTAACTTTATTTATTACGTATTATATATTGTTTTAATAGTTTATTATTGACCACTGCAGGTATAACTAAGAATGAATATGAATTCTGAATGGTGTAAAGATTTTTAAGATATTTTCGGGAACCGAACCCGTGATCTTTAACTTTGGAATTACCACGCTGTTATTACTTCATACAGACGGTAATATGTACTTTATCTCATTTATTTTAAATAAACAAGTGGAAAAACTACTTAAAAAACCATAACTGTTTTGGAATAATAATAAAAAAAATTTCTTGTACTGACCGATAATAAAGTTTCAAATATAAAAAATATATATTTATAAAACTGTGGGATGAAAGGTATAAAAACGAACAACCTTGTTACCACTCATGTTTTGAAATGGTAAGTTTACAGTTTATTACTCCGGCAGATCTTTTTCACGTTCGATTGAATTTATGTTGAGCAGAATAGTACTGTAATAACATTTACATCTGGGGTTTCTCAGGAATTTTATAATTTTATGCTTCTTTTTTGTATGCACCACAAATTTAGGAATAAAAGTAACATGAGGGATAAAAGAATATATTTGTAAAAGATAGAATAACACCGAATTTTCATTTTTGTTATCGCAAGGTGGACGAACAAATAAAACATATAGCGGTGGCTGAACGTGGAATAAAGTAGTCAGCAAAAACAAATATTAGGCCTACTACCCAGTATAAATTAATTTTTATTTAAATTTCATTAAATTATATATGGATATCAATTTACAAACAAACAAAAATATATTAACTTATAATTATAACAAAATGAATTAAAAATGTGTGCAAAAATATGTTAGAAGTAGCTTTGTAACTTTGTAAGGTTCTAACAGTACATATTCATATGTACGAGGGGTGGCTATTAAATAACGAGACTGACGTTGCAAAAAAATTTATTTTTATTTGATTCATAATCACTTATTGTCACCTTCAATATACACTCCTTCTCTATCCCTACACCGCTCTATGCGAAATTTCCATTGTTGGAAACAGTGTTGGAAGTCATCTTCTGTCAGCTCCTTCAGGACACGTACCGCTTTCTCTTTTACAGCTTCCACAGATTCAAATTTTGTCCCTTTTAATGCACATTTAACCTTAGGGAACACGTAGAAGTCACATGGTGCAAGATCTGGTGAATAAGGTGCATGTTTTAACACTGAGATGCTGTACTTAGCTAGGAACCTCTTGACAGATAACGCGGAATGAGCTGGCGCATTGGCTTGGTGGAGAACCTATGATTTGTCCTTCCACATTTCGGGGCGTTTTCCCGTACTCTTTGACGTTGTTTAGAAAGTACCTCAAGGTAGTAATATTGATTAATTGTTTGACCGTCAGGAACCCAGTGAGGGTACACAATCCCATGGATATAAAAAGACAATCATCATTGCTTTAAATTTTGACGAGCAAGTCAAAATTTAAAGCAATGATGATTGTTTTTTTTTTATATCCATGGGATTGTGTATCTTCACTGGGATCCTGAAAGTCAAACAAATAATCAATATTACTACCTTGAGGTACTTTCTAAACAACGTCAAAGAGTACGGAAAAACGCCCCGAAATGTGGAAGGACAAATCATGGGTTCTCCACCAAGCCAATGCGCCAGCTCATTCCGCGTTATCTGTCAAGAGGTTCCTAGCCAAGTACAGCGTCTCAGTGTTAGAAAATCCACCTTATTCACCAGATCTTGCACCATGTGACTTCTACCTGTTTCCTAAGGTGAAATGTGCATTAAAAGGGACAAGATTTGAATCTATGGAAGCTGTAAAAGAGAAAGCGGCACGTCTCCTGAAGGAGCTGACAGAAGATGACTTCCAGCACTGTTTCCAACAATGAAAAATTCGCATGGAGCATTGTAGGGATAGAGGAGTGTATATTGAAGGTGACAATAAGTGATTATGTATAAAATTAAAATTATATTTATTACAACTTCAGTCTCGTTATTTAATATCCACACCTTGTATTGTTTAAAACTAGGCTAATATTATGCCGGCGTATAAGATTGCACTTGTACATGCAACCGCAGAACGTGTGTACTACTGTTCCTAAAAACAACAATTAAAAGAAACAGCTGATATAAATTTAGATGATAATATGTCATAGGTGCTACTGATAGTGTGATGAAATTTAGAAAATCAGCTGTCAGCATTACTATACTAATACTATGTTATTAGAAAGGCATGATTATTGCACCGCGTACCTCACTCAGCCAACATTATGTCTCTCTAGCAGAAACGCAATCTTGTACATCGGAATTTATGACTAACATGATATTGTGCGAAAGAGATGGTAGGAAAGATTCATGATACATCTAAACTTCAACTCTTCATAAATTGAAGACAACATTATGGTGTCTTCATAGATAAAAGGATTGTTTTGTGTCAAAAAGAAAGGAATTTTAAAAAAAACTTCTGATTTTATTTTATTTTACATCCGAATGTTTTGCAAATTACTGCTAAGTAGATGATATAGATTGTTAGATGTTAACGAATGATTAAAAGAAAGGACCAGACCGGGACTTGAACCTGGGACTTCTGAGATAAAGCCAATTGAAGGAGTCAGTGGATAAAGGTGTAAACTTACGTTTTCACAAACATTAAGTTTTTATCGTGAATGAAGATGTTATGTGATATTTTTCAATAGCACTAACCCAGAAATCTCTTTCTGGTTCCATTAAAAAGATACTAGAGGATGAAGGTGTTGACATTTTTTTGTAAACTAGTTGTAGTTAACACCTACATTCAATTTAAAAATAAACATATATTAAAAAATATTTAAATGAAAGAAGGTGTTATCTACACAAAAATGGGTTAAATTCATTTTAAAAACTAAAAAATATAAGGTTTACAATACTTAAATAAATTCTCTGTCTATGTTATAGATTGACACCAAAAATTTAACTTTCTGAAATCAGTAAAATAAGTTACACTTTTGAACTTTAACACTCAATTGCTCAGAACTGCATTTAATATGCTTTTCACGGTTGATGAGCTCTGATGTTCCACACGTTTAGACCAATCAGAACGTTTGTCAGCGTTGTCAAATTGTACCTGACAAACATTACGCGCGCATGCGTATAAGAGCCGCAATAGTTCACTCTCGTCTTGCATCTCATACTGAACACATCGATTATAGAGCGCGTTAACATGCAATACTTTATAATATAATCAGCTGATTGTATGTTTGTAGGTTATAATTATTATCAAAAGACCAAAAAAATGGCCGACGAAATAACAGAACTACAAAAGCAAGTATTGGCAACGTTGCTGGCAAGTCATTGGCTAGCTATAAAGTGAATAGGGGGCAATGCAAACGTTCAGAGCTCATCAGCCTTGAAAAATAGTATATAATGTTACATAACACCTTCATCCACTGAAACCTTCAACTGCATTGACCATTACAGTACAACACGAGCCAACGCCATTTGTTGGTTTATAAAATCGTTTAAAATAGAGTTTTATAGTTCTATTATCTGGCTTTGAATTTATTGATAAACACGGTTTAAACCCTTTTAAATCGTTTTTAAACCTTTATTGCAAGTAAATCTATTTTAAAATATTTCTTTCACCTTAAGTAGGTATTTTGTTTCCGTAAGATGTGTGATTTTCATGGTGTAAAAGATAGCCGGTCTTATAACTGTGTTATAGTGTCATAATTTTACTCTTATGAAATATTTTTTGAATTGTAAATATTTTTTGTGTTATTTATTGTTCTACTTTGTGTTTTATTGAAATTGCGTTGTATTTTTGTCTTACATCTTACTTTTATACATATTAATACTAAAACAGACGGTGAAGAGTAATAGATAAGAAGAGTGATGAAAAATTCTAAACTTGACTTGAGAATCAAAACCGGGAGAACTGGCGTCGAAGCTTTGTTGCACTGACCGCTTTAAAAAAAGGATTGCCGTTAGTGTACAATTACAATTGTGTTTACCGTTGGGTAAAATAAAATTGCAGGTAGTTTACAAAGAGATTTAAATTTGTAATATTAATTATTCTTATTTAAAAAATCGCAATGAATTCGAATTCGTTAAAAACTACGACAGTTGGAGAGACATGGTATAAAAAGAAAGTGTTGTAATTTCCAGATTCTATTTGGGAATCGAGGTTGGGACCTTGAGATTAAAAGACCAATAAATTCTTTTAAATGAGCTAACAAAGACCTTAATTTGATTAAAATGTGGAAATTATGGATGAATTCACTTAGGGATTGATTGTTCTTTGTTTGAATTAGTATTTTGTTACATGAATTCAGTTGTACGGTCTGTAAGTACTGAAACAATTATTACAAGCATCTGGTAAGGGAGTTATCTTGTCGCTCTAATGCAGTTGAATGGTCTTACTTCTCTCTACCTGGAAAAGTTTGACATAACTTGCCAATAACAAAGTCTGAGAATCATATCAGGATAGCCACTTCTCAGCGATCAATATAAGCTACTTATCTTTGCAATCTGATTCCTTTTCTGAGAGTGGGGATATTTGTTTATTGTGATTACTGTAGCCACAATGAATAAGTAATTTCTAATTAGAAAAAGTGGTACCTTTTTTACTTCAGGAAACCTTTCTTAAAGTTAATTTATAAGACGTATATGAAATATTTTGTATCATTGTTATTTTACTTTTTAACAGTTTTATTATTTTGATTTAATTGTTTTTAATATTAAATTTACTGGTGATTCATCAGTGATCGCAAATGTGACCAATAGGAGTCATAATTTATTTGTTTTTAAAGAAACTGACGAGCTGGAACTAATTTTTTCATTTTATTTTATTTTCACATCACTGTGACTACAAATAAATATTGAAACAGATTGTAAAAGTATTAGAAGTAAACAATATAAAAAATTAATAAATTACTTACAGAGAAGCACATCCTATAGGAGTGTCCAAATTAAAATAAATTTTATTAGGATAGAATTTACTTATTGGTTATTTATCTGAAACTTGAATTTTACGTAAAAATAAAAAAATAAAATTTGAATTTGATGACTTAAGGACAATATAATGTCCCTATGTCAATGTCGTCTCGGTCTTTTTTTTGTTTAACGTCCGACTCTTCTACAGTTACTGCTAATGCAGACGGTGAAGAATGAAATGATTTTTTGTAACGTATGAAAATATGCCATGCCTGAATGGGATTCGAACCAAAGACCGCATGATGAGAGGCGACCACGTTACCAACTAAGCCAAAGCATAGTCTCGGTTTTGTTTTTTTTCTCTCGGTCTTGGTTTTATACTCCCTACCAAGTGATTAAAATTAAGTTTCTAAATCAGTTGACTTTTGTTTAAGTCTTATTTATCTCTAAACCGCTGATAAAACTGTTCCTTTGAAATATAGGACATGGAGGTCAATGCGTAAAGTTTTTTCGATACGTAACATAGAGCATGAGTAATTAGCCTTGGAAATTTCGATTGTAATAAATGTTTTGTTGAGTCTTAGATTTAAGTGCCATACGTGAAAATTAGTGTCAATAAATCTTCATATATGTTAGCAATTAAAACTAAAGCATAATGACAATTAAGATCCTCTAGAAAGAAGTCGGTACACTTCCTTAAGTGTGTCATTTAGTCATTAACGTGGTTGTTCCAAGGTAGATATCTGTACACACGAAGTCATAAGTATCGAGTTTTGTTTGTTTGGTGTAAAGTTTACTGATTTAGCGCAAAAGTAATTTAATACGTCGTTTCAGCCTAAACTTTGATGAACCATTTTCTAAAGCATGATTCAAATAGGGCTAGATGTTTTTTTAAGAATTAAGAGCAACGTTAGGTGAATTACTAGAAAAGAAGAGAACACTATCGTCATTGAAGAAAGTAGTTATTGTCTGCAGGGAAGTGGTATGTCTAGTATACACGGAGTACAGAATCGGAGCTAAAACATAGCCCTGAGGGATTAGAAATATTGGAAAAACCAAAATGGATCGCTAAGGGTTTGGAAACATTGGAAAAAGCTAAAATGGATCCCTGAGGGATTGGAAACATTGGAAAAAACCAAAATGGATCCCCGAGGCATTGGAAACATTCAAAAAAAGCCAAAATGGATCGCTGAGGAACTGGAATTATCGGATAAAGCAAAAATGGATCCTTGAGGGATTTAAATCATTCGAAAAAGCCAAAATGGATCCCTGAGGGATTGGAAACATTGGAAAAAACTAAAATAGATCCCTGATGGATTGGAAACATTCGAAAAAACCCAAAATGGATCGCTGAGGAACTAGAAACATTGGTTAAAGCCAAAATGGATCCCTGAGGGATTGGAAACATTGGAAAAAGCCAAAATGGATCCCTGAGGAACTGGAAACAATTAAATTCTGAAAATATCGATATCGGGAAAACATTGAATTTTACTTAGTCATTAATATTTAATTATTATAGATTTTTACTTATTGTTTATCGCCAGAACCAAGTACTGAGTACAAATTTTTGAAGAACCAAAATCTCTCTTTAAAATATAATTTAAAAACATTGTAGAAAATTTATATAAATTGAATATAAATGTTAAGAACTACTCTGCACTCAGACACGACAAATTTACTCTAGGAGTTCTATTTAAATTTTATCGGCTGTTTAGATAGAATTGACGCCGGGAAAGACACATTTATAACGGTAGACAGACAGACAGGAACGTAGTTTGAATATAAAATCCAGTTCTGGTGAAACACAGTTTATTTTAGGCCTATAAATTTTTAATTTTGTCGAGGTAAAGGGAAAAATTGTAACAATACGAGTAAAATTATGCAAAATACACGGTTTATCTATTGTTTCCATTTTTGTTATATATACATGCAAAATATACATCAGTGAAATTCTCTTTAGTTTGGGTAGATTTTATTCATGATAAACAATATCGTTAATAAGAGAGAAATTTAAATGGTCTACGGGTGGATACTTATCTCATTAAACAGTATATTCTTTCAAGTATTCTATTAAATAGAAGTAATTTAATGTCATTTAAATTTATTTTGAGTCAGTGCTAGTAATATTAAATTTGATAACGTTATCGCTTACAACTTTATAGTAGTTAAGCCTTAAATTTCATCAATATAATTTATGTGCTGTTTTTCTACAAGGTTATCGGAAGTAATTAAATTTCTATGTTATGTATTATAATATTTATACTCCATTAATTTAATTATATTTTTTTCAATTTAGTAAATGGTCTTATATAATAAAAAGAAGTCAATATTAAATTCCTGTTAAATTGCATAAAATTTATTTAGGTGTAAAATACAATTATTTAAATATATTTGGTGAAATTTCGTAGTCTAAGGGAGGAGTCCACTTTAAAAAAAAATATTTTTTCTATGTTAAAACTTAGTGGAAACTTTATATGTCTAGAATCCAGCTATTATGTTTATCAAATCCTAAATAAAAATTAACTCAAAATTTTACCCTCATTCCCTAAATTAAGATGGGGGTTAAAAAGTATTCACTAGTTTCAGAAATCATATCATAAAAAAACTTTAAATTTGTAGACTAAGTGTACTTCAGCTAATTTACAAGAAATGGTGTCATATTGAAGGGAATTCCCATTCTAAAGCTTAGAACTTAGTCTATGGTCGTATTTAAAGTTTGCAGTATGCCCTTGTAGTCAATTTGTTTTTCTAAACAATTTCTCTAACGGTAGAAAAATATTTTGTTCAACAAAAAAATTACTTATATAAATGTTCAAACTACAGTATTAAATTATTGCATACAAGAGGTCCTAAAGAACAGAATTCTGTATAATTTAAAAAAGAACAATTGGAAGTCGGTTGATTAAAAAAAGTTATGATTTCTAAATTTTGTTTTTGTTGATTGCATCCAGGAGAATCAGAAGAACGTATAGGACATGCCAAGAGCTTTTAAGTTAAAGTTGAATTAATTATAATATAATTATTAGTATGTTAACTTCAAAGTTTCATTTTATTACCTAAATATACATAAATATTATTTTAATAATACAATAATCAAATATTACAGCCTTACTTGAATAAGTTTGTCATCTAACTTACCCAATAGTGCATGCATAGTTTTCTTCAGCTTTCGTTTAGTTACTTATTTATTTCCTTTAATAAAAAATCATTTAGAAAGAAACTCTTGTACACTCTAAAATATCTTATCGGTCAAGTAATTTTTTAGATTTTTTAAAATGAATACAAATTAGCAAAAGTTTTTTAAAAATGTAATTCATTGTTGTATTTTCTCCATTAGTGGGTTTTCGTTCAAATAATTTAGTGCTGTGGTTAGCAACATATATTAATTTTTGTTTCTTGTGATTTGATATTCGATATTTCGTGTATTTTTTTTTATTGATGTACAAAAAATTTTCGTTAATAAAATGAGTATAAGCTTATTATTTTCTTCGGAATAAAGTTTTCCTGTATGCCACCTGAAAAATGTTTTAAAAGAAAATTATTTTTCGGAAATAGTTATTATTTTGCCCCCTTAAAATACTTTTTTCAAACAAACTATAATTTTTACATTTAGTCATCTAAATAGTCCCGAAATTCTATTAGACTTTGAACCTTAATGTAGACGCAGTAAATACAAACATTAAAAATTATACTCATTTTCATCCAAAATAAATAATTCAGATACATCTGGAGGTATGAATATTGTCACTTTCACACACCTACCACAAGATACACAAAAGAGATTAAAGAGATTTTTGAATAGGGATCCAATATAGCACACTGACTAGTGTTTGCTACTGGGTGATTTCCTCAATCAAAACGAAAACAGGACATTATACACGTACATTATAATACATACTGCTGGTTGTAATAAATTACTGTTACAGTTTTTCTACATAAAAATAAAAATAACGAACAAACATGCACTGAAAATTATTACAGAGATCGTACGAATTGGGCATTCATACATTTCTCTCACGTTTAATAACAAAAGCTACTCAGAGTAATCTCCCACACTGCCGAGCACCGGAAAAATTGATACAAATCACATTCCACAATGTTAAAAATTCATGGCGAAAGAATACAAACTATAATTCACTATTACGAATTACAGCAAATAAAATCTATTAGAACAACAAATAAAATATTTATTTGTTATTTTAAAATATTAATGCGTAAATGCACGAATAAAATATTTATGCGCCGGCCGCATTGGCGCAGTTGGTAACGTGCTCGCCTCTCATCATGCGGTCCTGGGTTCGAATCCCACTCAGGCATGGCATATTTTTATACGTTACAAAAATCATTTCATCCTCCATCGTACAAAAAGTTACACCCCAACGTCGTCGCTAATGACCGTTGTAGTTGATGCGACGTTAAATAAATGAATTAAAAAAAAAATAGGTATTTAAAAATTTTTTTCATATAACTTTTTTCAATGCTTAATCTCTGTTAAAATAACAATAAAATGTAACTTACCGATTAGATTTAAATCATGTAAACATTAAAACCCACTGTTGTAATTAACAAATAACAATATTAAAACATATTATACTGTTCTTAATTATTATTTACAAACAAAATTAGATAAACAGTGTTTTGTTTTAAAAAATAAATTAAAAATTTTTTTTTTAAATAAACAAAACCTCCTTAAAAACGAAAAAAACAAAATGAGAAGTAATAAAAATAATAAGCACATGATTCCAAAATATATGTACACCGACCTTTACTGAAAATAATTTAAAATGTTCATTCAGTTATTTACAACATTCACACTTAAACACGCCGGTCATCTACAGAATATTAACATTATATTATTAACAATTTTAAAATCACACTATCAGAATCGCTCTGGGAGATCCAGTACTGTAGCACATTTTAGCCTACGGACATCATAACTGTTGTCTAAGAGATTCAGTGCTAAGTGATTTACGTGGTTGTTTAGACATATGATGTATTTTTAACTGAAACTATATTACATATTTATAATATAGAAAAATTTTTAATTTTAATATTAAGCTTCAATGTTAAGATAAATCCAGAATCTAGTTGACAATCAAGCCCGGGTACTTTGATTAGCCTCTAGTAGGCTACAGAAGAATGCAACCGTAATTTCAAAGATTAGAATTGCCCAATTCCCTTCGCTTTCATGTATTTTCTATTATTACAGCTTTATTCGACGTTATTTGAGTAATTCTTTCTTTCTGGATAAAAACCGAAACTAATTTTTGAAATTTTCTCAAGAACATTTAATTAAATGTTTGTTAAAGTTCATAAAACACTTTAAATATTCTTTTATAATTAAATATTTCTTTTTATTTAACGCAAGAAAGTAAAATTGTATGTCTTATTGAACTTCATAAATTAAAAAACCTTGAATGACAATTTAAGACAAAGGGCAATTCGCTTGAAAGGACAAATTTATCCTTGGGGAAAAATTATAACTTAATGAAAAGTTTTATTATTTTATAACTTTCTAAATTTTTAGAAATCGTTGATAAATAAAATTAAATTAATAATTAAAATTTTTAATCAGTTTTTTATGATTAAAGATTTCATTAAGTAGACTAATAGTTCTCTAAAATTAGAGAATCTTTACGTTTAAAAACCTGCTGATGTTGCTAATGTTAGAGATATTGGTGTGACCTAGGGGGTATCCAAGATCAAAACTGAAGGGGGGCAGTTGTAATATTTTATTGGGCCTTCTAATATAGTGTTACAGTGACTCTAGATACTTCTCGATTTTCTCACCATTTCAGTGAGGTAAACAACTGATTATTAGCCGTGGCCCTACCTAATTCTTTTTAATTCATTACCATCACTTTATAACCATTTAATTTTTTTTTTGTTTCTAGGGGGCAGCTGCCCCCTGCCCCTCACTGGGTACGCCCATTGGTGTAACTTCAATAAACTAAAAATAATTATTATTTTCGCACTATTTTTTAATAAGTGTTTTAGTACTTAATGAAATAAATTTTAAGTACCTTAAAATAAATTGAAACTCTGAAACAGATACTATTATTGTTCGGGTATTAGTACAAATTATTTTTTATTACCAAAACTGCAATATTACAAATTACTCTTAAGTTTAAAAGAATAAGTAAGTAAGTTACTAAAGTTAATTAAAAAATATAAAATATCACAAACATGAGTGCTTGATTTACAGATACATAGTTTATAATACTCCATAGTCAGCTTAGATTAGATACATCTGTACGGCATATCAAGTACGATATGTCGTTTGACTCTATTCAAACCAATGGTTTAGACTTTAAAGCCAAGTAATTTAACCGATAATGAAGCCTGCGTTAGATATCTTTCATTAAAATTGGTATATGTTGATTCACTGTCCTAACTGGTATCTCAACACAAACATAATTTATTACTGTTATTCCAAAAAACTTTGAAAATTTATCTGATGATTTTCTTCTGGGAATGCTCAAGTATTTCTATATTTGAATTGTTAGCAGTTCCTTAGAGTTGAATCGTATAAGTATACACTGGTTTCAGTAAGAATGTATAATTAATATTAATTTAGAAGAAGACACACTTAATTTTTAGCCTAATAATCAGTACTTACATATTATTTACTTCCATGCTCAATCGATTAAGTTTGGCTTGAATATTCCACTTCCCTGCTCATAACAGACAGGTGGAGTGTCAAATTATTTACACTCAATCTGTTCGTTGCAGGGCTAAAATAAATAGTTTTAAATAAAATAAATTTTATTTTATTTTAAATGAAATAAATAGTGCTTTTCAGAGGGCCAGGCATGCTGATAAGCTTACTTTTTCACTTAGTGAGGAAGGAACTGGTAAACCACCTCACTCCTCGTTTTACTTAGTAAAACCCCTAAAAGTTCAAACCAGCCTTTCGGCTGATGACCTAAACAACACAATTCCACTTCCATGTTAGTGAACAATCCAGATACATACCAATGTATCTATTAATATAAGACGGTTGAATTATTTTCCGGTTGAGGTACACTATAACGTTACGTAAACCTACTTCTTATCATTGGCTTCGATCTGACAAATCACGTCTGCAAACCGAAAAGAAAATCCTGCAAATATTCGTTGGTAAAACTAATGGAAATTGACATGTAAATAAATTATCTTTAACTTTTCAGCTCTTTGGGGCAGCGGCAAAGAGTAACTTAAAGTCGATCCAGGCTTTTCAGTCAAAATTCTTAAGACTTGCTTTTGACGCTACTTTTACCTAAGAAATAAAATCCTCTACAAGGATTTAAAAATTCCGACAGTAAAGGAACTAACCACCTCCTTCAATAGTAAATTTTGCGAACTATCACATAACTGTCCTAACCAGCTAGCCCGTAACCTAGCTACAAGGAACTTCCAAACTGTACAACTTCTAAAGCGAAAATGGAGCAGAGGCCACTTGATGAATGACGGATAACATCCATAGTTATAAATGGAGAATGTACCACTGGACATTTCTCCAAGGCAAAAAGTAAAATTCGCCACCACACATAAAATTAAATATCATATACGGAAATTGTTCAGCTCATTGTACAGCACCGTAATAAAAATAAAAGTAAAAATTCAGTACCCATGAATAAAAATCAAATTAGTTTGAGTAGGCAAACTGCGTAACAAATTGTAACTTTTTATTTGATTTCTCTATAAAATATACAGATTTACAATATTATTAACACAGAAACAAAAGTCTTGTGTTATTTTTATAATTTTTTCAATAGTTTTCATTAAATGAAGCTTTTGTAATGAGATGCTGATATTGTCACGTCATTTAAATGTTGCAATTAATTTCAAGTAGTATATTAAAACATATTTGACGTTTTTGTTTGAATTTTAAAAAGTAAGTAAAGGTAAAATCTAAGAATAAAATGATAACACTGTTTTCTTTTTGAAACTTGGACATCTAGTACCATTAGAAACTCAGTACAATCAATATTATTAACTTCGTTTATGTAGCACATTAAATTTTAAGATGTTATTCAGACATGTCACGATATGTATTTAATATTACAATAGAGTTGTATTGTTGTACAGACGTCATTATGGTTTACTACAAAATTATTGATAAGCGGTTTTCTTTGTACATAAAATAACTTAGCTTTGCAGTTATAAAGTTAAAGAACTTTTCTTAAGAAATCGTTAAGGGTTTCTATGTCACTGTATTCCTTACTGTCATTATTCTCCATAGGTGTACATGTAAAAATTTTGCAAGATAACAGCATTGTAAAAATGTTTACTGTTATTATTATTATTTGTTACATTATTACATTGATGTAATTCTTGGGCAAGGTAGAATTATTGAATACTTTAAAATGATGCCAAAATATTGATATGTAATTAATAATATTTCGGTTTTACAAGTTATTTTTTCGTTTTCGGGTAATTGTTAAGATAACTTATTCTATCTCTTACTTTATTTAACTGTTTTCCCAAAATTGCTTCACTTCTTCAAAATAAAACTTTTTGATCCTGCAAATACATTAGAACTGCTACAAAATATTTACTTTAAACTGAAAACGGTAAACCCCCGCTAATCCGGCATCCGATGGTCCAGCACTTGAAAGTGCTGGATAATTCGGCACCGATCTTGAGAGAAAAATTTAAAATAAACGTTTGTACGAACTAAAATGTTATGTTTTATTCATCTTGCTTTACAATTCTTTATTTGTCTTATATTTTCACACATTTCTTAGGAGAACACAAACTTAAACACTTAAGCCGAATCACGAGACGTAATACGTTATCTTTATTGCGTGTCTAAAACCGATTTTCCGCTATTTTCGCGCGGCGCTCGGAAATCCGGCAACGTACAATCCCCGAAAATGCCGGATTAGCGGTGGTTCAGTGTATTTAGAGAATACTGATAAATGAAAATCAAACCTGTATACAGTTTGTTACGTTTTATTTAATAAAATTAAACTTCCCAGGAGTAAACCAGTTCAATAACATTATTTCACATTGTGTCACAATCAGATAGATAGCTGGGTGTCACATGTTTAAATATTAGTAACATATTATCTCTTTATTTATTCATTTATTTATTTAACGTCGCATCAACTACAACGGTCATTAGCGACGACGTTGGATCGTAACTATTGTACAATGGAGGATGAAAGAATTTTTTCATTTCATCTCTCTTTACTTTTGAATTTTTTTTTCAAATAAAGAAGTAAATAAAGTAGGTACTTTTATAAATTATGAAAGGCTGAGACTTAAGATATATTATGCAATTTTTATACATATACAACACGTCTTTAAAAACTTTATGATTTTTTTATCACATTTACAATCGTCCTTCAGTTATTAAAAAGTTCATGTTTGTAAATACATAGAAAATTAATGAATTGTCAACTGATTGATAAATCGAATAAAAACATAGGTATTTATTTACAAATGAATTAATTATGTAGTGTACAAAACCTGTCTCCGTGTTTCTCAAAAAGAATATGTAGCGTGGACACACATGAAATACTTCAAAAATTATTTATTTTGAAACTAAACAATAAAAATTAATAATATTTTGATGGATCTCCATGCTATTTATATTCTTTTTGACTAACAAGGAAACAGCTTTTTGAGGCTATATTTGTGGAGAAATGTAAAATAACTATCTAGTTAAATTTACTGTAAATTTTTAGATGTAATGGTATTAATAATATAATTAATTCATTTGTAAATAAATATTTTCTTAAAAAAATTATTTATTATTTTATTCGATTTATAAATCAGTTTGGTAATAAGAAAACTTCTTTACAATAGTGGAATAGATAATTTAATTTATTGTTACCAATATTTATTGCTAAAATAGTATTACTTACTGTTACAATACTAATGTTTAGTATACTTAAAGTTAAGCATCAGTCCCTATAAGTTTCTTAACACGAAATAATATTATTCACAATACTAAGGATTCAACTTGTTTTAGAAATAGTTCGATACCATTATATTGTAAAATTATTGAAACAGTCTCAGAATTGAATTGTATCAATCTTGATTATATTCTCGGTTAGTGTTCTAGTAAACTGTCAGTCTAAATTATATGAACTTATAAATAAATCAATCCAAGTTGAGAAACTACTTTGCAGAAATATAAAAGAATAGATATATAGCAGTATCGTCTGCAAAGGTAACTGTTGTAATTTGTAGAGTTGTGGGAGAGTCAGATTTATGTGTATAGTACGTATAGGTATGAACTAAGTACACACCCTTAAGTTACTTCCGAATATATTAACTGCAGTAGAAGCGCCAGATAAATTACAAAGACATTTTTATGGCGTGAAAAATGGAGGGTTAAAATAAACGAAACGAAAATTTCACATAAGCCTAGTATAGCATACAACATAATTTCACTTATAGCCTTGTATAGACATGAACAGAACACCGTCACGAACATCATATACTGTGGACAATTCGAACGGGCACAACTCTTGATCTACGTGCACACACAGTTCCGCGTAAAATATATCCATTACAGATTCACTAAACCTTGACCTTGAAGTGAAGAAGAAACATATAATAGTGACCACTACCACCGATTGAAATGTTTCAAATTTTAGACTTACCATAAAGACATAATAAAAAAATAACAGCCTCAACTGTAACATTTTTATTTCTTTTAATTTTTTTAAGTAGCTGATAATATTTTCTAAATTATAGGTAGGCCTACCTATATTTATCATAAAACACACTGAAAATTAACCATACCAACTACCTGATCAACTATTATTTATTTTTAAATTGAAATAATGCCATGGGCAAATTCTCCATCAATATTTATTTTATAGTTCAAAAAACATACTTTTAGTTAAATAATTTAACTGATTGTTAATAGTACTCGAAGAGTTAAAAAATTTATAAAGCAATAGAAAATAACAATCAGTAATTTCTAAAATGTTAGAATAAAATTTTACTTCAGATATTCTTACGTTTACGATAAAAACATTCAAGACGGTCTTTTTATGGAATGCTGTTACCTCCGGCTTTTAAAATAAGAACACCATTTACGTACAGCATTCTTCGCAATCCTAACAGAAAAATAAAAAATAAAAAAAATTACAAAAAAAATTACAGACATTACTGTTACAAATAAAAGCGTGGCGCATTTTTATTGTAAAATATTCGTTGTATAAAAATGCGCCACGCTTTTATTTGTAACAGTAATGTCTGTAATTTTTTTTGTAATTTTTTTTATTTTTTCTTTTTAGTTCATTTTTTATTTGAATCATTGTTAAATAATAGCGTTTCTTAAAAATTTTTTTTTTATTTTTTTTTTAATTTTTTTTATAATTTTTGTTCTGTGATTTTTTTTGTAATTTTTTTTTGTAAATTTTTTTTATTTTTTTCTTTTTAGTTACTTTTTTTAAGTAATTGTTAAATTAAAGCGTTTTTTAAATTTTTTAATTTTTTTTTGAAAAAAAAATTTTTCAAAAATTTTTTTTGAAATTTTTTTGAAATTTTTTTTTACAAACACCTATTGTCATCGAAGATAAACAAGTGTGCAAAGTTTGATTCATATTGATACGGTAGAAGTATTAAAATTTTAAGTTGCAAGATTTGATGGATCCAAGAGTAAGTTATTTTGTAATAATAAAAGCGTTTAAAAAAAATTTTTTGTAAATTTTTTTTTATGACAGCGTATTGTCATCGAAGATAAACAAGTGTGCAAAGTTTCATTCATATTGATACAGTAGAAGTATTAAAATTTTAAGTTGCAAGATTTGATGGATCCAAGAGTAAGTTAAAAAAAAAAAAAAAAAATTTTTTTGTAAATTTTTTTTATGACAGCGTATTGTCATCGAAGATAAACAAGTGTGCAAAGTTTGATTCATATTGATACGGTAGAGGTATTAAAATTTTAAGTTGCAAGATTTTATGGATCCAAGAGTAAGTTAAATAAAAGCGTTTAATAAAAATACAATCCGACCGATTCACATGCTAAGATATAAAGATGTTTTATAAAATTTTAAAATATCTGAATTTATAAAAATATAGTTTTGAAATTCTAGGTTATATTATTTAAATGTTGTAACTTAGTTTCTTTAACATCGTTTCAACATCTTAATCATTCACAAATACGTTATTTCAATGAAAGTAGATGTAAAAGAAATGGTTTATTTGCAGATCCTAGGCGAGAATCAAACCCGGTTCTTTAGCTCAGTAGTTGAGAACAAGTTACGTAGAGTCACAATTCCTACTTTACTACTGTTAACATATTTTGTTTCGTTATCACAGCAGCCATAAAGATATTGGCTTCACTGTTGTACCTCATATTCAATGTCATCCAATACAAATTTATACTAAATTATAACTTTAATAGAGAAAATTTAGCTTTTCACCATTATTGATGTGGAGCCACTCAACGTATCAACGAAACAATTGTAACTGGGGTTTATAAAAATTTACTAAAAAATCCTCCCATTTGTAATCGTATTGTAGTACTGTGAGAAATCAACGAAAATTTCAAGTAAAAAACTTCAGTAGTTTCTGAAATAATGGTTATTTTATCTATGAGTCATGTTCTGAGAAAGGCGAGATAAAAGAAGAAACATTTCAAATTTCACACGTTTAAACCGTAAAACATGGTTTCTACTCTTGACATGTTTACGGAGCAGAAATATTTTTCTTTAATATCGTTTATGCTTGTAAAAAACAGTGTTGCTACAAGAGTACTAGAAACATATTTTTGAATTATAACAAGTAATAGAAAAAAACTTAAAGAAAATTAAATAAATGAAACCCAGGTATAAGGAATTCATTATCACTATTACAAGTAATAATTACATAACCAAAAACTTTTGTTTTAGCTCTTAGAATTTAGTAGATTATACCTCATTTTAAAGCTAAAATATCATTTTAAAGCTAAAAGTATCTAGTGATGGTCTTGATCAATTTTGTCCCGATCTCAGTAGGTAAGGTAGGCACACTAATTTCCTGAGCTGGTGATGAAAGAGATGAATGAAAGTGAGAGAGTAAAAGTTGGTCAGTGACAGCAAGAGGGGAATTAGGCTACGGTTCCCTTCCACGCCCCGCTGACAGTATGCAAATTTTTTTTAACCCATTTCCCTTGTAGTATTATATAAACAGTTCCGAGGGAGGTGGAGGGTATTTTGCTGATGTCGGATCAAGTGGCGGGTTTTTGGTTGGTAAGGCGGTGAGGGAGTAAACATGAGTTTTTCTCGCGGTCTCGGAAAAAAATGATGGTTTTGATGTCTAATGGTATCTAATGGCTGGCCCATGGTGTAGTCTTCAGCGCAACTGGCTTCTACATAAGTTTTTCCAGGTTTGATAAACGAGCAGGTCTGGCATTTTCTCATCACTCATTTTTTCATTTATCACCCTTCACCTTATGTATTAGCAGTAATTACAAAACAGTTGGCCGTGAAATTTTAAAACTAATTTAGTTTTTAACACAACTTGTTTGTGAAACACTCACATGACTTTTTTGCAATATATATATAAAAAATAACATAACTTATCTTTTATAAAATGTAAACAATGTAAAATGAAAAACTCAACGTAATTTTAACTATGATTTTGAATGACGCTGAATGAAAATCAACCTCTGAAGGATTTTGATTTTGAAGAGCTATTTATTAAGAATCACTAATTGACACTAAAATAAGCTCTGTTTAAGGTCGCTATCTTAAAACCCATTTTTTATCACGTAAGCACAACCTCCCTACGAATTTTAGCAGATATGCCGCTTAACATATCTTGCAGAGCACAAATAAAAGGGCCTGAAATCATGTATTACCAGTGAAAACTAGATTTCAAAAATCTACATGAAAAAGTACAAGAGAATGAAAATAATGTAATGGTAAGAAAAAGAAATTTATATATATATTTAGCTTTTATTAGTTATCGGGAACTGCACTTTATTGACAATCACCCAATTTGATTGCTGTTTTTCGCTGTTTTTTTGACGTGATTCGGCATGAATGTTGAACAGGGACCCCCCGTGAAGTTTGTTCAGGAATGGCTGTCAGCTGGTCACCATACAAAGTCACTTGCCTAACTAGTGTTACTTAACAAATAATAGCGACTTTCTACCAGCTGACTGACTGGGCTTGCCCGAAGGCCATTGATATTTTGACAAAAAAAATCCATTGTAACCTCCCTTAAGTGAGTTAGCCATTGTTAAAAATTACATGACTGAACCACTTTAATACCTTAATCTGATGAATAGTAAATGATTAAAACAATTAGTATGGCACGTTACTTAATTTGCAAGATTAAAGTAACGGGTATTGCTTGAGTCCCAGCTCCGTGTAGTTGGATGGAATCCAGTGCGTTTTTGTAGTATTGGGAGAATGAATGAGTTAGTAAAGTTTCACAGCTGATGCATTCGTAGTGGCAGCGTGTATCTTCTGGCGCATTAATTTAACAAATACCTATCGGGTTATTAACTTGGTTGGATTCATAATATTTAACTTACAAATTTATCTAAAAATATGTAAATAAATAAATGTAACAAATACAAACAAATATGTTAAATACGGAAAGTTTGAATACGAATGATTTTTATCAAAGTAATACAACCCATCGAGTAATTATGGAAATAATTCTCCAAGCATGCGTCACTCATTCATTATACCTCACCCGTACCCTTCACCCCGCAACTGCACGGAGCTTGGAATCGCACAATAGCCTACTCTTCAAGATAAAGAGAACGGTTCAGTTGACAATCACGAATAAAAATAATAATATTAATCCGGAAAATCGTAAAGAGAAACATCCAGTTTTAGTTTCTCTTTCTTCCTCTGACAACATCTAGATAAAACCCAAATAGGTTACGGATTATTTTCCAGAACCTGCGCTCCCTCGATTGATAAATGTCACAGAAATATAGTAAACTAAAATAGTAAATAAATTTTTTAACAAAGTATTAACTCTAAAGTTGTATTTCAATATGAACACAGAAATAAACACTATTTAATTTTTATTTATTCATAATTACCTCACAGCATAATCTAAATGGAGTTTATTCTGTCACACAATGTGCGATGGATGCAAGAAGTTACTGTACAATACATATTGCCATTCAACTGCACAGTAACTTTTGACTTTAAACTAAGCTTTTGGGTCACCTGTATAAACAAAACTTATAATTACCATATAAATTTAAATTCAAATTCAACATAACAAACAATAAATTTGCAGACCAAGAATATTTACATTGTATAAAACTCAAATAAATTAAATTTTAATAAACATTTCATTATTTTGAAGTCAGTGTTACGGTATCGAACAACAAATATTTTTGTTAATTTTCTTTAGAAAGTTTTGTTTATCTTAATGCTTCAATTCACAAATAATATAAAATATTAAAACAGGTTGATTATAACTGCTCGTAAAATAACACAAACTATTGTTTTTAAAACCGTTGGTAAAAAGAAAATAATATGAGTAAGAATATTATTAGATTTCGCATAACACATGATTTTTAAACCGGAAATGAAATTTTACCGTAATTTTTTTTTATTAAAATCGTGATTTTTCCTTAACAAAATAAAGAACCACAATCTTGTTGTTAATTCATTATGTTTTAACTTATCTAATACATTTTTTTAACTTTTTAAAATTTTAATTTACAACTGTACAAACAACTTTCACAACTAGTGAATATTATGAAAAAACATAAATATGACTATTTAAGATCTAAGAGAACACCATTCATCAGTAGGAATTCAACGGTATTTTTTAAAGATAAGAAGGATATATTATTTAATTAATTTAAATGTTATCATTTTCAGTATATTTATTTATTTCATTTGGGGGTTGATTCTGAAATAATTAATCTATTGGCGTTAAATTAAACCATGTCTATTCCATCTTCTACGGAGCCTTCTTCTTGGGTTGCCTGGTAAATTCGATGCAAATATGAAAAATTCGTTTTTCAAAAATTGATAAAAATTCGAAGTATGTATGAGAGAATTTTTATTGAATTAATAGCTATCCTTAAATTGGAGATATAGCTTCAGAAATACTTCACGTAAAGAGTACTTAAATCTGTATGCAGAGTTCTATTTGGGACATAAAAGGGGCCTCACTAATCGTCCTGAGTATTTTAGATGAAATCCTTGCACTTTTGATAAACGGTTTTGTGGAACCATAAATTTGGCTTCCACAATATCCAAGTTGGTTTCAAAAATTTTCGATAAATGGCTAATTTTAAATGAAGTAATAATTATTAAGAACGTCGAGAACGTAGAGAGGAGAGTTGTTTACGTCGTTCATATAAAGTTTTACGATTTATACCTAGATTTGAAGCCTTAGTCAGTTATCTGTCAATGTTTGGCCCGAGGTACCTAACTTTATTGGTCTGAAGAGCAGTATTGTAAGGAAATGAGAGAGGCAAGTTTGATGACGCAAAGTGTACGTCACATGAGTGGGTTTCGTAGAATTCGCATTTATTCACCATTTTGTAAACCAAAGTTCAAGTCTTGTGAGATGGTGCTGCAGTTTGATGGTAACGACCGCAGGATTGTCTGAAGAGACAAAGATGAAATTATCGTTTGTATATTAAACTAGAAATCTGTCGGGATATATTGGAATATCTGCCGTATAAATGTAATAAAAAAGGGGTGAGAATCGAACCATGAGGGACTCCAGCTTGCATTGGTATAAACTGGAACATAATTGACCCAACAGATAGGGAAAGAACCGTTTGGTCTGAAAAGAAGATTGAAGAACAAAAACCTCAATTTTGGTCATCAGCTAAAAGGCTGGTTTTGACCTCTAGAGGCTTTACTAAGAAAAACGAGGACTAAGGTGGTTTACCAATGCCTTCTGCACTGAGTGGAAAAGAATGCTTATCAGCATGTCAGGCCCTCTGAAAAGCATCTACTTTGCACCCTGCAAATGACACCTTCACTTCATTCAACACAGGGTCTGGCTGTATAATTAAATTCATTACTCTCGGAGGAAATAACTGTGACTAGTGTCTTTTACACCTCTACCTCTCGTGTTCTTAAATGCTTCATTCATATAATTGTCTGACCATTTGATAAGAAACAGAACTATTTTTTATAGCGCTGGTACTAACAAATCGAGTGTAAATAATTTAACACTCCACCTGCCTGTTATGGGCAACATTTAAAAAAAAATTTCTATTGTAATTCAAGACTGGATGGTATAAACAGGTTAAGCAACTTTTTATGATTTCGATTATCTGATTGTAAAAGGCCCGTTCTAACTCAAACCAGTGATGTTAGATGGCGGGTTTTGTAACTAAAATATAACAGTTTATCTTATTTACAAGTTTATATTATCAATTTGCGCTTTTATACGTTGACTGACCGATGCGTTAAGCACCTTTCTCTTCAGTAACCCCAACTTCCAAATATTTGGGGCTTAACATCATTATACCCTCCTGCATTCAATTGAGAAAGGGTTCAATACTGTGGTTCTAAATTTCAACTTGATACCTCCAACACCTAAAACGGTTTCTAAAAGTCGGGTCATTTATAACGGAAACATGAATGTTCGGGAATCTTGCGTCAAAGTTTAAATTGTAACCAAAAACATAAATTATAACGGCAAAAAAATAAATCATTTACGCAGAAGAAAGTGTTGAATATTTTGGTGAAAAGAAAATATTTATTTATTTTTCAAATTCCGGTTACAGGTCCCAGTAATTGGAATGTTTTTTAAAGAAAGGCTATTGTTTGTTCTAACCAACTTAACTTCGAGTAACTTTTTTGTCTAACGAGAAGTCAGTACAGAATCGTTAGGGAGAGTGAAGTGCATAGGCATTCAGTACAATAAATCACAAGTAAACACACATTGAAAACAACCCTTCTGTCTTAGTATGGAAGACACGTAACTTAGCGTTGTAATGGTAAGGGTATAATGTAGTGGTTATAATGCAGGACCTAGTAAATACGATTCAAGGTTATACAGTTATCCTCAAAAGTAAAAAGTAATAGTCCTACAGTTTATATATTTTTTACATTGCGTGATTCTGCTAAAACTTATTTTGTTTATTGTATTTTCTAATCAACTTGATTATGTAATTTTTTTTAAATTTATACCAAAATGCCATACCGAACAAGGAACTTTTATGTAGATCTTATTCTTATGTCCGATATGTAATTCATTTTAATAACAAAGTTAAACACCCGAAAATCCAGAAAACGAATAACTAATTAAACGGAAACTCGGGCTGAAAGCTAAGTCTACGCTTAATTGTAGTAGTTACATTTCTCTGGCATTACAAAATATCATATAGTCATTACTTTTAAAGCAAAACCGTTGATTGGTGTCACCTCAACCTGTACCTCTTCTGTTCTTAAATGTTTTAGCCATTTTATGGAGGTTACATGAAAAGAAACAGAACCATTTTGAATAGTTTTTAAACTAGCAGGTTAATTTAAGATTTTATTTTCCTGTGATGGAAAGTCGTGTAATTAAATATAAAAAATAGAGGAGTAATAACATTAAAATAAAAAAAAAATTTTTACCTCACGCGAGAAATCTGTCTAGCAGTATTTTTTATATAACTCGTGTAATATAAACTAGCAAATTTGGTAACTCGGGCTGCATATGGGTACAAGGTTTACGTGGAACTAACTTCTAAACGTAAAGCGCAAAGCCTTAGATAGTTGGCACAAACAGCTGAACGTTTTCTGTCCTGATGGTTAAATTTACCCACTTATCTAAAAGTACTTCCATATAAACCCTTAGCTTAAACTAAAGTAGATGTACGAATGGCAGATCTATACCCCAGAGCTATACCCTAGGTTTTGGCTGACCTACAGCGGTCCCAATAAAAAATGATGAAGACATTTTGTAAACTCTACCACATACGTTTCCAATAATACTGAACTTCCCATACATAAGTAAAACGTGGAACGATTCACCAAACTTTACTAATACACTTTCTGAACGTCTATATTTACTAACTAACTTAATTCGTCAACTCCACAGAAGGCGGAGCAGAGATTACTGGCCATCTGATTTTTTTTCTCGGTAAATAAATATTATTAAATTAATTTTATCTTGTATTTTTAAACATTATTATTACATAAATAATTTTTATTTACTCTACACCAAATCTGGTTAACGCATAGCCAAAACTTTCACGCAACAATCAATGTTATGAATTTCAAAGGGTTCTACGTATAAGTGGTTTTTAACTCAAAAGTCTTTAATAATTTGTAAAATAAGTACTTGTTGTGGAAATCTTTAAAAATTGTAAATTTAATAAAGTTAATAATCACCTCACTCAACTAATCGCATTCTGTAGATCGGTTTCGTCGCTGATATGAGCATACGCTCTGAGCAAAGCACAGGTGCAATCAGTAAGATGCACTATAGTTATCTAAGATACAATCGTTTGAAAAAATAAAAAATAATTAAATTTTATGAACAGAAGTTCAAATTGGAATCTCGGCACGTTGTGGAGGGATGAAAGGTCACTAACCTATTAATCAGTCTTGTTACGTTTTCTTCTATTTCTCCCTATCATTGAATATTCTACATTATCCGTTACCCTTTTGTAAAGAGACCGCAGTTGTTTTACGACTACCTGTGAATAAAAAACAATCTTGTTTGAATTTTTCACACGAAGTAGATTTCTTGAGGTAATATAAATACAAATACGTAGATATTTGAAAATTGAAATCAAAATAAATTACCAACAATATTGTTCTTTTGAATAACTTAAATAAAATGTAACTATAAATGATTTATTATATCCAACTATTTATGTAAATTTTATTGAGATTATAAATCACCAATGATCTACTAAAAGAAAATAGATAAACTTAAATATTTGTAAATAACCTGACTGAATATTTTTCAAATGCAGACATATTGATTTCAGATAAATTTTGAACTCAATATTTTATATTCATTAGATTCACAAATTCTGTATTCGGAAAATCGAAAAAGGAAATGAACGTTGCTATATCAGAATTTTAAAAATACCTTTTTTTTATATTCAATGTATAAGTAAAACAGAACCAGTTATTGTGAAAACTTATTTTTTACATTCTTTCCGTAATAATTTCTTTTATTATTTTTTTTAACTGTAGGATCTTATAGTAGGAACTTATATTTTTATTGTTACTGTAGGACCTGTAGGATCTTATGGATCTGTAGGGACTGATGAAAAGCAAGCGAGAACACTCTTGGAATCTGTACAGATAAGGCCTAGAACTTTTTGTTTCTAAAATTCATCACACATCTAATGTCTTGTATATTGCGATTACTTCTCAACAAAGATTGATGAGAGTTCGTTAATTTTGAATAAATATTTGTCAGTTTAAAAACTACTACACCGCCTTGTCCTTCTGAAAAAAGAGATCCGTCCATAAATAATATTGACGGATCTCTTTCTTCAGAAAGACGAGGGTGTGCAACATAATTTTGGATATTTATAAAAATCTGGTATATATATTTTTTTTTTTGGTTTAACGTCCGACTGTTCTGCAATTACTGCTAATGCAAAAAAAAAATCTGGTATAGCCTAATATATAACTTATATCTTGTTACCATTTGAAGATTTTCCAAATGATCAAAATCTGTCACTTTTGAAGTAGGAATTCACTGCTACAATGGTTTCCTTCTCATTGGTGTTTGTAAGTCTCATTTACATGATCATCAACATTTAATCAAGTAATCTCGGAAGTAATGGGTCAATCCTATTTCCATTTCAAAGTAAACCCTTATGGTTTTGCAAATGTAAGTAGTACTGAATAGTAAACCAAAACACAAAACACATATCGTGATCTACATGATCAATCATCTAGATAAATCAATCTGAATTACAAGAGATATGAATTTACATTGTCACATTACTGGAAATCCTGCTTAACTGTGTTTTTTTGATAATTATGGAAATTTATTTTACCGTAAAGTATCAAAACTATATAATTTAAATTATTTCAATTACAATAAATACATGAATGTAGATTTCATTACCCAGCAGAATTATTTTGATAATATTACGAACCATTTAAAGAAGAATTTACATAAAAACAATAGTTACTTCGATTTTCAAAGTCACCAAATATTTACACAAGTTTAGTATAAACAAACCTATTGTTTCCCTAAGTTTTTAAAAGACATTTAAACTTTTTAACAATCTTTGTTCAGAAACAAATAAGTTTTTATTTAAGAGAATATATACAGTTAGTGTCAATAGGGTTAACAATTAAATGTATAAAATATACTTTATAAAGTACCCATTTTGTATTGTTTCTAAAGAAAACTTTTTAAGTAAATTCTTCTGTTTTGTACAATTTTGAACTTTACTTAATACTGTGATATAAAAGATTTTTTATTTACATTTCCTGAAGTTTTATTAGGATAAAAAATGTTTATAATACATAGGATGATTCAAAATTGAATGTCAATCTCTCGAACGCTGATTGTATAGCTAAAACATTGTGTGAAATATTCATGACTTTCTTTTGTCAATTTAAATGATAACACTTTAACTAATGTTTAATAGTTAGTAAATAATGTTTAATGAAAACACAACTTATTTTTAATCATGAGTGAATGACTCAAAATGAAAATCAACCTCTGTTGGAAAAAACACTAATTGATGCTAAACTAGGCTTTGCAGAAAAAAGTTTTAAAATAAAAGTTATAGGGTTTTCAATTTTCTATAACTTTAATTTTAAATACAATTTTATAATAAAATGCGTACAAAGCCGCAATCTCTTTTTACCGATTTTCATGAGAGAAATACAGAAAATCGCTAATTGCAACTAAACTAAACATTATATGAGTAAAAAGAAACGCTTGAAAAAAAAGTTGTAGGGTTTTAATTTTTAAAAGCTGGAACTTTAATTTTTACGCTTTTCCCCAAAAATCCTTATTAAGATCATAAATTCTTAAAGATTTTGAAGATTAAAGATTTTTTAAAAATTCGTAGAAGCCGTTTTTGAGAAAATCGCGCGAATTAACTATTATTGACCGATTTTGATGAAAATGTTCATGCGGGTCCCGTAGTGTTATCTAACTTAAGTTCTAAGTTTCAACTCTGTACTATCATGCCATCTTGAGATATTTTTTCACACACACAGACCAATCGCTAAAAGAAATGTTTTTTATTGGGTTCAGGGGGCCTGAAAACCTGGATTTCCGGTGAAAACTTTATTTCGAAAAATTGACATGTAAACAATACTTTCATATATATGGCAAGAGGAAGTAGAAAAATTAAACAAAAAGTTAATAGAATTAATGACTTAATTAAGAAAATTCAATAAAGTTTTGATACATTAAACCTAAGAAAGTGTTTTTTTTTATTTGTTTGTTTAAGGTCGCATCAACAATAAAGTCATTAGCGACCACAATTACATAACAATCTTAAATTAACAAAATTTACATAACAAAATTTGAATTAAAATGTCTTGAGTGAACAAAATTTGAATTAAAATGACTTGTGAAACAAAATTTGGATTAAAATACATTGTGTAACTGTAAGTCTGTAAGGTATAAAATCACATTCTGTATACTCTTGATGTCCGTCAGCATGATTTTCGTATTTTGTGTTAAGTTATACTTTTCTCGTAGATTACGTAATCCTGGACATTTTATCAGTAAGTGTATTATCGTCAATGTAGTATCGTTGCAAAAATAACAGGTCGGTGCATCAGTCTTTTGAAGAAGGTATTTGTGTGTGAGACTAGAATGCCCAATTCGTAGGCGTGTTATAAGTACTTGATTTTGTCTGCTACTTTGTGGTATTAATACGTCATGTGTGTTTTCCCTGAAGTCGTGTAGTTTACTGCGATGTCCTATCCATTCATCGTTCCACACTCCTTGTGTCGTCTTGAGAACAAATTTTGACAAATCAACATGTGAGACAGCATGATCATGAAACACTTCTTTCATGGCTTGTTTGGCAGCATTGTTTGCCTTCTCGTTTCCTGATATACTAATGTGTGCTGGGGTCCATACAAATTCAATTGTGTTATTAATTTTTGTATTTGACACGAGAAGCCTAACTATTTCTTGAATTATCGGTTCTTTAGTATTTAAATTAGAAATGCTTTCTAGAACACTTTTAGAATCGGTAAAAATTACAAATTTGGAATTTCGAGATTGAGATGCAATTTCCAGAGTTTTATAAATAGCATAGGCTTCACAAAAGAATATAGAAGAGACGTTATTAATTTTGTAAAGAATCTCTGAATCAGGAAACACGATTCCACAGCCACAACCTTCAGTTGTAAGTGAACCGTCTGTGTAAACACTCATGTAGTCTTTGAATCTGGTAGTTATTTTTTGAAACAGAGGCCTGAAGACAGCAGAATGGCGGTTTTGTTAAGAAAGTGTTATTTTTTGACATAATTTTTGTGTTATGTGTCATATATTTATAACTATGGAAGATACAGTTCTGGTACTTCTTTTATTGAATTTTGAAGATTTTAAAACGTTTGCCTCTTAATTAAAAACCTTAAAAATTTCAGTGTGGATATTTTTCTAGGAATATGTTTTCTTATATTTAGTTACAAAATCAATTCCTAGAGTTTATCTCATGTTTTAAGATCACCCTGTATAGTTTAATATAAGTTTAAATACATATTGAAATTTTCACGTTTTATTTCGCTGTGAAATTGAATTCAATTTATAGTGTCATGAACAATAATCTCTTATAAACGTTAAAAAAGTAGTATTCTAAAAAAGTTTTATTTATATAGAAAGTTTTTTAATTTCCGATTTGTTTTCAAGTGTAAAATGATAATTTCCTGCTGTATGTAATTGTGTTATAGGTTGTGAATTATTTTATTTTTTTATTAAAGAGTTAAAAGTGAAAGAGAAAGCCCAAAAGAAAAACCGTGGCTGTTAAAAGCAGAAAACATTTGAAATACAATGGTATTAATTTGTAATTCCAATATTAATATACCTTTCTATTTTACTTCTAAACCCCAACATCAAAAAATTGATATTTGCATAACAATTTATTGAAAACCTTTCAAAAGAAACCTGAATCCTATAGTAATAAATTTACGAAATCATTTTATATTTTTATTGCCCGCGCAATATAATAAAGAGTTACAATTATAAATAATTAAAATTATTTTATGTCGAATATACTTCGTTTATAAATTTTGTTAGTAAAATAAATTTTAAATTTATTTGCATAACAAACGGTTTTATGTTTTGTTTAGTAGAATTTGGTATGGCGTACCAACGGAAGAGTTTCATAACTGTTTTGAAAGTTTACTTAAAATATTAGACGCTCAATGAATATGATTGTTTAAGGATTTTCAAACGTTCATTAATTTTATGCCTGGGAACTAATTAGACCTATATCGACCCTTAAAAAACCGGAAAGAACTTTTCAAAATGAATTCACATCTACAGTTCAAGAAACAAGTATTGGATTCCTTTGCACAGAACTAAAATAAACACTATTCCCAAGGCAATTTGGTTACCTTGACGTTAGTGTGACATATTTTTACTTCCTCCTGACCTGTAGGAATGGAATATACAAAGTATATGTAAGAAAGGAAAGTATTGTTTTCATATCAATTTTTCAAATCGAGTTTTCAACGAAAATACAGGTTTGTAGACCCCCAACCTAAAACAACATGTTTTTAGCGATTTTTCTATGTGTCTGCGTGCGTGTCTATATGTGAATAAAATACCTTAATAACGGAGCAGCGTACGATGTTGAAACTTAGTATTTAAGTTGGATACTACAAGTGGACCCGACACAAACATTTTTATCAAAATCGGTCAACCTGAAGTAGTAATTTATTCAAGGCATATGTATTTTACGTTTAACTTACGTAATGTTTGTTGTATGATAAGGTTTTTCATATTGCAACACCTGATCGTAGGTTTTTTTGGGGATCTGGGTATAATACGTGCATAATAAATAAACTTCCTTTAAACTTATAACAATTATTTATTGACACTATAATAATTACAATTAATTACCGACCTTAGATTACTAACAAATTACAATTAGATTTCATCAATTAAATGAATTACAAAACTTAAAGCTTAAACTAAACTTTACTATAATTTAAGGTACTTTCACTTAAAAATCAAAAAAATTATTTACATTTCCACAACAACTTTGTACTACTACGCTCACGCACTATTAACGTGATTCAGAACCAGTTCGGTGACGACACTTCTTCGAAAAGGCCCAACAACACTAATATTCCATTCACAGTCAAAGCCCTAACTAACTAATTAGGCATTATCTGCTTTTGTACTTGCGCTCTAATAGTCTCTCAAACATCTCAGAACCTTCAAAGAGTTTTTCCAAACATGGAACATGGTAGATGCAAAGGAACATACCAGAACATGACAGAAGGAATTAAGATAAAAACGAATGTTTATTCTATTTCGCTTTCCAAGAACTACTATTCAAAATATTTTATTCATCGCAATCTATTATCCTTGTTCAATACACTTCACCTTATATAATACACTCTTTATTCCCTTAACTGTTTCTATAATACCGCATCACTAATATAATGTTACCAGATGTAAAAGATTTTTGTTAGAAAATTACTATTATTATTTATGTGTCAGGATTTATTACCAATATTTTTCCTAATCGCTGGATCGGTTGTCATGGACTTCTTGTCAAGATTGATCACATAACTTCAAACTCTTCTGACTTTTTATAGGATTTAAAAGAAAACCGTTACGAATATTGATGATCCGACCGCAAGGATTGAAAAAGCTTTTGAAAAGAGAGATATGTTAGAGTAAATATAGTTAGGGTTAGAGATTGAATATCCTTAGAACATTTTCTGGATCATTAACGATCCATTTATTGAATGTATTTAAATGTATTCCTCACAGAAGAACCTTAAAGTAGCAATCTTTTAAAAAAATTATAGAAAATTTAATATTTACGTATATAATAGAAATTTATAATTACTTTTATTGATTATTCGAATTGGAATGAACGTCACCTTTCATGTAAGCACCACGTAGGCCTATTTACTAAAAGAAAATAACTAGGTCTAAAGCTTTTACAAAAACCTATTGGCTTTAGGACAATAAATCTTTCCTGTCAATAGTAAACAAAATAACTTTGTACAAATACATTTAAGAAACAATTTGGATATATGAAATACAACTTGGGGTACTTCAAAAAATTCCGATTTTGGAATTGTAGAACAATTCTTGTCAAAAACAATTATAAACTGTCTTTAAAAAACTGATCAAAAAAATTGTTAAACATATTCCTATACATAAGCAATTTATGTGTCAAACACAACATTACGCAGTGAGTTTTCATAATCCATCTTTGGAGATCTCAACCAAAATGATAGTTAAACAAGAAATTTCAGATTTTAGTGTTAAATACTTTTACACAACAAGATCATGTGAAGTACCTTGGCTTGCATCTTGATCGGAGATTAACTTGGCGACATCACATAGTATGTAAACGGAACGAGCTTAATTTAAAATACATGAAGTTTAACTGGTTGTTAGGAAGAAGATCACAATTATCTGTTGAACATAAGATCTTGATCTATAATATAATTTTCAAGCCTGTTTGGAAGTATGGCGCTCAGCTTTAGGGTACATCCAGCAGATCCAATTTAGAAATAATACAACGCTTCCAAAATAAAGTAACTCGGAAATACAGGACCATCTTTGTATCCGTACCATAACAGAAGAGATAAGAGAGCTGAGCCTCCGGTACCAGCTAAGATCAAACAATCACCAGAACCACCTGTCATTAAATTTACTGGACAGCAGTGAGAAAACGAAGCGCCTCAAAAGACATCACATCCTTGACTTAGACCAATGATTTTAATCCATACCGAAATAAAATTCATCATTCATCTTCATCACTACTTTTTAATCTAAAGTGAAATTTCAAAATTTTATTTATTTTACTTTTCTATTGTTAACTTCTTTTGCATTGTTTACTTCATTTTTTTTGTTTCCTTCTTTTACATTGTTCTTGTTAATTTTGTAACTTTACAACTTTTCTTAGTTTTTATTAACTTTATTTTCTAATTTTATTTAGTTGACGTGAGAGCAAAGGCTGTTTACTTCACTGACATCAGTTTAGTTCTTGTATAATGATTTGCTTAAAGCCACATTGTAAGGCTGATTGTAAATAAATAAGTTAAATAAAAAAAATATATATTTTTACCTGGCCTCCGGGCCAGCCCAGTCAGTCAGCTGGTAGTAAGTCGCTATTATTTGCTAAGTAACACCGGTTGGACAAGCGACTTTGTATGGTGACTAGCTGACAGCCATCTGTGAACAAAACTCTACTTGGGGTTCTTGTACAAACTCATGAGTAATTCACGTCAAATAATTTAGCAAAGCAACGATCAAATTAGGGTAGTTGTCAATAAAATTAAAGTCCCAATAACAAATCAGCCCCGATAACAAATAAAATCTAAAAAAAAATATATTTTTACCTCGTCTAACCACATCAAACTAAAACAGCAAACATTGTTGTCTAACAGAAACAAAACTAACCAATTAATATAAAATTTATCCCCATCAATCTAAAAAAAAATGTAGAAAATTTAATTTTTTATAATAATACCTATAAAAACAATTTATAACTTTTATTCATTAACCGACTTATAATTATCGTCACTTATCCTTGAAGAATCTTTCAAACCAATGCTAGAAAAAATATAACTTCAATAAAAAATAATCGCGTTTTTACCGGAAAGGCCACCTTAACCCAAACATCCATGTTTTTACCGATTGGTCTGTGTGAGTTCGTGATTTGTTTCATTTTGATCTTTCGTTTTAGTTTTTAAAAAATTTTTAATTTCTAATCTTGATTTTGTTGATTAGTTATGTGTTTTGTTGTAGTTGGGCAACAAACTACAACAGCAATCATTGTTGACTAGCAGAAACAAAATTTTATTTAGGCTAACTTTTATTATCTAAGGTATTTAGGGTTATCACCACCTTTCCTTCGTACCTGCATAACGAATCTTACACAACAGTTAATGAATTCCTTAAGTTATTAATATCATCAAAAGGGTTCTACAGACTACACAAAAGGGTTCTACACAAAAGACTGACAAACATAAAAACGACTTAATTAAAAGATGCAAAAACCGCATCTACACCTACTTGACGTTACCTTGAGAAGGTTTAAGAAAAAATGGAACAGAAATTTACCACAGGATTAACATATAATTAAACAAAATTATGAAAATACCAGTCACATAATTTTTAAATAAACTACAGTACGCAAGAGACACGCGCGCGCGCGCACACACACCCACAATATGAATTGTCACGTGGGTAATAAGCCTCTTCTAGTCATACATGCCACATTTCGTCAAATTAATCACCCCATTTGTAGTTGTTCTACGAAACATACATAAATAATACATGTAAAATATTTATTGGATAGACTATAAGAACATAACAATTTACACTACTACCGATCAGTTTATTAGACAGTAGCTTTTTGTCTTTAATTTTTATTACGGTACTCTACATTGAGCTTCACAACTTCCGTATTTGATATTTAAATGGCGGTGGGGAATTTCACTTTAAGGAAAAGAGGTACCCAGTGATACATTCTCCGTACAAAACTTCGGGTATTATCCGTTTTTCAGACCAAGAGGTCTCTACTCCATTTTCGCTTTAAACGATGCACAGTTGGGAAGTTCCTTGCAGCTAGGTCACGGGCTAGTTGGTTGAGATGGTCATCTTGTCTTCTGTGAAATGTACTATACAAGGACGCGGTTAGCTCCTTTACTGTAGGAATTTTGAAATCGTTGTGGAGGGTTTTATTGGTTACATAAAAAGGAGCGCCAGAAGCAAGTCTTAAGAAATTTGATTGAAAGGCTCAGATCGACTTTAAATTACTCTCTACCGCTATTCCAAAGAGCTGAACACCATAAGTCCAGATTAATCTTAATAGAGATTTGTATATTAAAATCTTGGAGCGGAGGTTCAACCTTGATCGAGGGTTAATGAAGCACAAGCGTAGCTTCTGGTGGCGGTTAAGTTGTAAACGTTTCTTACGCAGATGATGCTTCTAAGTTAGTCGCCTGTCAAACCATAAGCCAAGATATCGCACCATCCTGGCCTGTGGGATATGAATGTTATTCATCATCACAGGTGGAAAAGTTTGACGTCGTAAGGTAAACGTAACCTGTGTTGATTTAACTTGGTTTACCTTAATACACCAACGGGTAAGCCAGTTCTGTATTAACTCAAGACAGTAGTTTTAACTAAAAATTTGAGACTAAAGCATAACTTTTTGCATTTATTCTATTTGAGATACGTTAAAGAAAATGTTTTGTAACATTCCTTTGCAATTGACGTATTATTTCTCTACGTGCGTGTGTTTGAACTAAAAATGGAATTTTTGAACTTCGATTTTGAATTTCAAAAGTTGGACCATTTCAGCAATCAGTTTTAATACTGCAATAGAGTAAGTATTGAAAATAGATAGAAATTTTCTTTCTTTCGACCGCCATGTTGTTTCTACAAACATCAGTAAGATGTAATTTTCACAGAACATTTCTGGTACCTTCATTAAAAAGTGTGTAAAGTATTAAATGATCGATGGAGGAATGAGCAAGTATTAGAAAATCAAATACGTATACCTCTTCGCGAAACAAGCGCGGTATATGTCACAGAGGCATGAATAGATGGGATTTTTACTTCCTTCAAGTTTAGTTTTTCTCATTATCATATGAGTTAGGTACTTTTTGTTCAAAGCAAATTTACAGATTTTAATGTGGCATTAAGTTAAAAACAATTATCTGTCAGACTCTTGTTTTGCTAAAGGATATGTATCCTTGTCACCTTGTCAACGGATATAGCGTATTCTAGTACTTCTTTTTATTCAGCTATTTACACCTAATATAGCCTTAATATTAGAGTATTTTGTCAGCGTAATTCTCTCAAATTTGTGCAGATTTACTCTTTTGATACTGTTTTTCTTCTAGTTTAGACAAATTTTACATGTCATTACTGTAAAAGTTCATATTTCAAGAGAAATCATATTTCAAATGCTATAGGATAAAACATTAGAAGTAAATAGTTACATTTGAAAATTCCTGTTTTATTTTTTACATGAATTCTAAAGGACATGGCGTCTCATCAACTAACGGGCGAAGTATAAGGTTACAGTTTTTCTCTTCAATTTTCTCTTTGAAAATCCTTGATAGACTATGTTAATGAAAATTCCTAACGTTATCTCAAGTTGTCCAACGCACTTAAAAACATACTTAAAAACTCCTTTAAATTAGTAGAAATCTGATAAAGTAATTAAGAAGATAAAGCAATTAAGGGTAGTTAAAAGAATTTTGTATTACATTAAAACTTTTTAAGTTTCTCCCATATTGTTTATCGTTGACGATTAAAACTGATAAAATTACTAGAAATCTATTCAAGAGTTCACTGGAAACATACATTTGAAATAAAAAATATTTTTTCTTAGAGTAGTTTAATGTATTGTTTATTTTTTACATTCCCCATTAATTTCTAAATGTTATCTCACGTAACAATCTAAATTATGAATTTTCCTGAGTCATAACATTTTATGATTTGAAAAATATAATTTTTGAAATTACTGTTTGCGGATATAAAATTGAAAAATTAAAATTAAGATAACCGTGGAAAAAGCATTTATTTAAAGAAAAATGCTTTAGTAATGGTTTTTAATTTTAAATGCTTAAAGGCCTCCGGGCCAGCCCAGTCAGTCAGCTGGTAGAAAGTCGCTATTATTTGTTAAGTAACACCGGTTGGGCAAGCGACTTGGTATGGTGACCAGCTGACAGCTATCTATGAACAAACTCTACTGGGGGTCCCTGTTTAAACCCATGCCTAATCCACTTCAAAAATACAGCGAAAAGCAGCTATCAAATTGGGCAGTTGGCAATAGTGTACAGTTCCCAATAACAAATAAAAGCTAAAAATAAAAAAAATACTTAAAAATAGTATATTTTTGGATGTTTTTTCAGTACACCAAAATGTGTCTATTGACTTGGGGCTTGATATAACTGCCACAAAACGAAGTCGGAGAAGAATAATGTCCAAAAAAGAGCTGTTGAGTTTTTATTTTAAAAAAAAATTATTATCTGTACCTTTACCAAATGCATTACACTGTTAATTCAGAACAACATATTTCTTGATCTAGTTTTATAAAAAAAATGTTTAGCCATGTTCCAAATAATTACCATTTTGAAAACCCATTTCTTATAGATATCAATGAGAAAATATATAAAAAAATATGTTAAAACGTTACTAAGCTTTGCAGAAAAAACCGTTGAAATAAAATTTATATAAAATAATATTTTAGAACTTTAATTGTGTACGCCTTTTCAATAAAATTCATAAATTTAAGCTGCAATTAAAAATAAAAAAATTTACCACGGTAGCACACCCCTTACGAAGTTTTTTAGACATGTTGCTTACATAAATCCGCACAGCACAAAAAATTTAGTAAATAAAGCGATTTTAAACAAAATTATGAGAGCTGTGTTTGAGAAATTTAAAAAAGTAAAATATTACACGAATAAATTGCTACTCTTATGGTTGACAGATTTTTATAAAAAAGTTCGTGTCAAGTCTCTTTGTGATACCTAACTTAATATCTAAATTTCAATTTCATTTGATTTTCCATTTTTTTGATATTTGTTCAGACAGAAAGATAGATCAAGCGGTAGAAACCTGCTTTTTTCGATTCAGGGATCTGAAAACGTGTATACCTGTGAAATTTTGATTTCGAAAGATCGACATGAAAACATAATTCTCCTAATTAATATTTCAAATAGGGCAAGAGAAACTAATAACTTTAACATCTTTCTGTGTATTGAACCTTTGATACAATATTGTTATGATGTGATACAATTAGAAAGAACAGTAGAGTGATACAATTGAAACGTTTTCACATATTATGTAAAATGATACATTCACTGTATAAAAGCAAATGTGTGTCGTTCAGAAAGATAACTATGAAGTAATATGTGATAGAATGGAGAAGATGGGTAAACATAATGGTAATAGGTCAGGAATGAGTGGAGTTTCAGCAGCAATACGTACACTAACAGAATGTTAGATAAGAGCCGTCGTATTCATCTGAAGTTCAATGAATGTGTAATGAGTGACATGAAAATTACCTCTTTAATACTGATAACTTCTAATCACTTCAATCTATATACAATACTCCAGTTATGAATTTCAATTTCCAAATTACATTTAAAATAATTCAGTACCGAAAATAGATGCATTTGATTACATTAGCTGCTTATGTACGAGGTGTGGCTATTAAATAACGAGACCGACGTTGTAAAAAATTTTGTTTTTATTTAATACATAATCACTTATTGTCACCTTCAATATACACTCCTTCTCTATCCCTACAACGCTTTATGCGAATTTTCTATTGTTGGAAACAGTGCTGGAAGTCATCTTCTGTCAGCTCCTTCAGGACACGTGCCGCTCACAAATGTTTAAAATGAAGCTCGCAAAAATGTTTGTACTGACACTTTGTACGTGATTGAAAACGACCCAAATTTTTTTGAAACGATAATAACATTTGACGAAACGTGGTTCTTTACTTATAATCCGGAAACGAAGCGCCAATCCATGCACTGGAAGAGCCGAACTTTACCGAGAGCCAAAAAAGCTCGAATGAGCAAGTTAAAATTTAAAGCAATGATGATTGTTGTTTTTTATCAATCGGATTGTGTACCTTCACTGGGTTCCTGAAGGTCAAACAATTAATCAATATTACTACCTTGAGGTACTTCCTAAACTACGTCAAATAGTAAGGAAAAAACCCCCCGAAATGTGGAAGGACACATCATGGGTTCTCCACCAAGACAATGCGCCAGCTCATTCCGCGTTATCTGTCAAGAGGTTCCTAGCCAAGTACAGCATCTCAGTGTTAAAACATCCACCTTATTCACCAGATCTTGGACCATGTGACTTCTACCTGTTCCCTAATGTGAATCTGCATTAAAAGGGACAAGATTTAAGTCTGTGGAAGCTGTAAAAGAGAAAGCGACACGTGTCTTGAAGGAGCTGATAGAAGATGACTTCCAGCACTGTTTCCAACAATGGAAAATTTGCATGGAGTGTTGTAGGGATAGAGAAAGAGTGTATATTGAAGGTGACAATAATTGGTTATGTATAAAATAAAAATAAATGTTTTTACAACTCAGTCTCGTTATTTAATAGCCACACCTCGTAGATGAATTTGATTACATTAGCTGCCCATGTATTTCTTATTACGAGGGATATCTCTTAAGCAAAGACTATTCCATTGTTAAAAAATTTATTCTGAAAATTTTATAAATATATTTTATTTCTCTTAAAGCACATACCTTAGTACTTTTCTATACAAAGGCCAGAATGAAGAATTATTATGAATTAAGACTTTTTCATAGTTATGCACCAGCTTCAACACACCCTCGTCATATTCTTCTACCGCCAGTTCATTTAGCCTTTGAATAACAACATTTTTAAGTGCATCGTTACTTGCTAATTTTTGCCCACCACACAAAAATTCTTCCACTATTTGGTGTGTAATTGTAAATTTTCCATCCAAATGATCTCCGTAAATCACTAGTCGCGCCTGCAGCATGTGGACGATGCCATTTTAGATATTTTTTTGAAGTTCCATTAAGAAGTGCGCCATACAACGTGCACAAACCTTTCTGAATCCTAAATTCGATAAAATTAATAACAGCCCTTGGAACGTCAGGCAAAAGAAGGGTCGGAAATCGTTGAGCAATGATCATTTCTGATTTCATCATCGGTACGTTTCAACAACTCCTCAGTGATTATCAAGTGTCGCCCCGAACGTTCTTCATTCACGTTAATTCTGTTATTTTTAAAACTTTTACACCATTTTCGTACGTTTTTTTCATTAATTTTATTACATTATCATCGTACACAGCAACTATCTATGAATTTCAGCCAGCTTAAAGTTTTGATGGTTTAAAAAACATATCACATTACATTACATGTACCATAATCGGTAGCAACATCGAGATTTTATTCATTTTATGTCGTAATAACTCACACGTATTACAACGCAACTTATAGACAACAATACTGTGTGGATATTACCAGCGTGTCCTTCAGCAACACAGGTTCTTCCACATCAAGGAGAGCAATTTCCCAGCGGTCTTTACTTTAGAGATAACCCTCGTACATATTAAAAATTTCTCTTCAATGTACTGTAACTCGATTAACTATCAGACCACAGGTATAAAAACAGTTAGCATCTCTGTAGTGATTTAGTCAATACTTGAACTGTGAATGGAAAGAGTTGCTGGGCCGTTTCAAAATAGTGTCGTTACGGGCCCGATTCTGAATTATGTTAATAGTGTGTGTGCATACGGGTGGTATCATGTAGTGTTGTACAGGTAAACCATTTTTTTTATTGTCCAATGACTCACTTATAGTCAAATTTACAAATTTTAGTTAAAATCTTATTTAAATTAATTTGTAAATGTGTGAATATATCCGCTAAACGACCATAACCATTCAAAACCAAACGCGGATGTATCCGCAAAACGTCCTGTAGTGAGATTTTTGGTGGATGTATCCGTCTTGTCGCCAAGGGTTGAATTCGGTCACACTGAAACGGTATTAAGGCTTAGAAAGGTGATTATTATTACTTGAACTTTGTGGTGATTCATCATCGGCTGAAGCTATCCCAATATTGATGTTTACTGAAAATAAGCCGTTAAGTCAACCCTTTTCTAATTTGCTGTTCAGTTCTCTAAAGAATATTTGAAAAACCTCTTTCTCACATCGCGTTTGTACGTATTATTATTTTCTTAAATTTTCTTCTAAATTTATTCTTACTATTTGTGATGTACAAAAATAAATGCGTTTTGTTTTGTTTTTGTTTTACGGGGGCAATTAATCGATAACTTTTGTTGTCATGGTTGATAATTAAAACGTTATTGATATCCTTCAGCCATTATTTTGAGTAAAATAAAAGAACCCGAATTAATCTTTTAAGCCTTGAAATCAAAAGAATAAGTTCAAATTACTTGAGTAATCCAACTGAATGTATTGGTAAAGATAAATATTGTTTTTTATTTTAAATTAAAAGCACTTTCATTGAATCTGTTACAAATGCAAAATGCGTCAGGTATATGATTAGATACTATCATGTAATAAATATGGTTTCGATGTTAAAATGTTAGGTTAGAAAAAAATTAAAGGCCGAGGAATCTGAACTTGGCAGGGTCAAATGGAAAACATGAAATTTAATAAACAAATACATAAAAATAATGCTGACCAGGAATTTTGCCCAACAGACTTATTACACAAGCAGACACAGCCAAATTCTTGGACAATAATTATGTTGATCGCAGACTGACATGGATAAAACACATATGGATGAGGCATAAATTTCTAAACCATAAATTTTAGCAAATTTACTGAATGCCGAACAGAAAACCAAAACTAATTATAAGCAAAATTAATGAATCAAATTAATTAAATTAATATTATTATTTATTATTAGGTAATTTTTGAATTTCGTTTTTAAAGTTATTAGATATAAAACAGCAAAAGTGAAGGAGTTGACCGACCTTTTTTTAAAAACTGCAATATGCTTTTTTATTTCTTTATTTCTTATTTGTGGTTTTTGTATAGTACTATTTATTAAAACTTTCCAATAATTTGTCGTGCATAACATATATTCTCTTTTGTTAAGAAGGTGTATCACTGGGTTGTCTTCTAGAAAGTTATTTGTATTATTTGTCAAATTATTTAACTTATCGTCCTTGCGGGGACAGATTGTAATTTATATTCTGTCTATTATATTCTTTACGGATTAACAATTAAATGCTTTATGAAATTTGAGAACATTCTAATGTCCAAACAAATATCGTTAAATAATCTATGCCCTTTTTCAACTTGTCTGTTGTTAAAAGCAGCTAAATAATTTTCGTTAAAATAAGTTAAAAGTTTTACTTTCAACAAAAGAACGATAAATTCAAACAAATTCTTTTGATTGACTTTCACAGCAATAAATAATTTCTTTACTTGCTCGCTTAAAACTTTGTAGTGACATAAAAAATAAAAAGAAAAGAATTTTCAGTTCATTAAAAATTAATACAGAGTTCTGTAAGAATTTTTTGGATTCAAAAGATTTAATGATGTGAATTTTCAAAAAGTAAGAAAAAATTGGTGTTTCTAATTTAAAAGAAACAAATAAAAGTAAAAAGTAAAATTTAAAAAGTTACTATAGAATTATAAAAACATAAATATGTCTCTTGCGTTATACAATTTACGGCTTTAACCTGAATCATTTATTTTTAACTGAAATTTATCTGTTATTACGAATATGGTTACCCAATATTTTGTTAGTGGTTTGGGAATTTATTTATTTATTTAATACGAAAGTACATGATTATCCCGTCAGACCGAAGTCTGTCGACAGAAGCAGTAAAACAATAATTTTTTTAATTTTACATAAACAAAGTAACTAATCTAATTTAACATAATTTAATTTTTAATATAACATAAAAATACCTGTAAGAAAAATCTTACACTTCTTACAAAAAAAAAAATATAAATAAATGTAAAAGATACATTGGAATACCTAAAACAAACTGAAAAAATACATTTTAGAAATGCGATAAAAATAATATTATAAAATGATACTTTAAAAATTTTACAATATTTAATTTTTTTTTATATAAATTTAATAAAAATTTAATTTAACTAGCAATATTAATTACTAATAAAAATTAATATTAGGCTAGTAATAAAAAATAGTATTGTAATAGCTAATATACTCTAAGTAAAATGGAAATTCTAGTAATACTGTAATAGAATGTAAATAGTAAATTATAGGATAATACGTAGAATGTACGAGGTGTAGCTATTAAATAACGAGACTAACGTTGTAAAAAAATTTTATTTTTATTTTATACATAATCACTTATTGTCACCTTCAATATACACTCCTTTCTCTATCCCTACAACGCTCCATGCGAATTTTCCATTGTTGAAAAGAGTGGTGGAAGTCATCTTCTGTCAGCTCCTACAGGACACGTGCCGCTTTCTCTTTTACAGCTTCCACAGACTCATCTCTTGTCCTTTAATGCAGATTTCACCTTAAGTAACTGGTAGAAGATAAACCATGTGATGAAATGTGGTTTTTTACTTATAATCCGTAAACGAAGCGCGAATCCATGCACTGGAAGAGCCGAACTTCACAGAGAGCCAAGAAAGCTCGAATGAGTAAGTCAAAATTTAAA
Source organism: Catonia carolina (assembly GCA_035578175.1). Taxonomy (NCBI): domain Eukaryota; kingdom Metazoa; phylum Arthropoda; class Insecta; order Hemiptera; family Achilidae; genus Catonia; species Catonia carolina. The sequence goes on along the minus strand of JAQMRL010000010.1, from coordinate 24,767,650 downwards.
GCAATGATGATTGTTTTTTTTTATATCCTTGGGATTGTGTACTTTCACTGGGTTCCTGAAGGTCAAACAATTAATCAATATTACTACCTTGAGGTACTTTCTAATTACGTCAAAGAGTAATAGAGAAAGAGTTTATATTGAAGGTGACAATAAGTGATTATATATAAAATTAAAATTAAATTTTTTACAATGTCAGTCTTGTTATTTAATAGCCACACCTTGTATAGCATATTAAGGACTTGTAAATTTACTGTGACCTTTATTCCAGGTTCTTTCAGGATTTGATTATCTCTAAATTAAAAAAAAGTCTTTTAAACTTACAACAAGTATTACTAAATGAATTACATTATATTATTACAAAAAAGTACTAATAATTACAGTAAACAACCAAACTATAAAATAAATCTTTTACAGAATGATTTAAAAACTTGAAACTTAATTAAAAAGTAATAACTATTTACAATCAAACGTATAATGAATCATCTTTTTACTAACAAACTTAAAAATACACACTGAATGTTACGAACTACTACAAACGCAACGTGTTATTTACAAAATTGGGTTTTAACATAAATTAACACGCTCTAATAACACCGGCTTTACAACCGATTTAATATTGACTGCTTTTACAATAGAATCGGTTGATTTTTTTTAAGTTATTTATTTAAGGTCGCATCAACAATGCAGTCATTAGCGACCAGTTATTACAACAAAAATATAACAGTATCCAATAAACCACTGATACTTAATTACAAAAACCAATCAACAAAAATAACAACAATGAATTAATTACTAACAAAAATTAAAAAATATTAAATAATATCAATGACTGATCGGCAAAATTCAACGGTGACAGAAAATTACTATCACACAAACACACACACACACACACCACTCATTTACATGTACACAGAACTATTTACATAGTTTTACTTAAAGACATCATAAAAGTTATGTACAGTTATACAAATTTAGGCTCTTCATCACTTGCAACACACTTCCAATCTTGTCTTCATGGCAGAAAAAATTACTCAGACTCACCTTGAAGCTGAAATTTCCTTCTTTGAACTTCTGTAAAATGACAATCGGTTGATTCTATTTATATAAACAAATAGTTTATTCCAAATAAATACAAAAATATAATACTAAAAAACTCTAGAGAATAAAATAACAACAGAATGAACAGAAAGGGATACAATAGGTTTTATAAAATCTTTCTCCTCTGTGATAGTAAAACAACAATTAGATAAAGGGTAGTGCGCCCGAATGGTAACAAATTACACCAGTTAAAATTTTATACAATAGCCGTTTTTGTCATAATAGAACTGTCTATTACACTACTATTGAGCCTACTTATTGTCCGTATATCAAATTACTTTATTACTGACAATTTCAGTCCCCGAGGAACACGTTCATATTTTGGAGTAATTTAAATTTACGAGGGAGGGACACCAACCCATACTCTTAAACCCCTAACAGAAATACTAGGGACTATATTATCAGGTTTAACGCACCCTACCCATAACGTTTGCTTTTAGTGGCGCTGAAAACTATTCTTTTACTCTCGTCCATTTTTCTGCATAACAACAATTCACTTGTCACCACAAACCTAGACCCTAAAACTTCTTGAAGTAGGAAATCCAGGAAGAAGTGATCAATGCGAATAAAAGGTATTGTCTCATATGATTATAACATTAGATTAATATCTGGCCAATTAATTGTGAGACTTAATGACAAATAATTTTTAAAAGGTAGAGATAAAAGGAGAAGTAGAAATAGAAGAAATAAAAGAAGAAGAAGGAGGAAGAAAAGGTGGTGATGATGGAGAAGGAGAAGTAGAAGGATGAGAATGAGGAGGAGGAAGAGAAGAAGAAAATAAGGCGAAAGAGAAGGAAAAGGAAAAGAAAAGGAGAAGATTACTGAGTATTTAAATACCAGTAATAATACAATTTTAATCATGAATAATTAATTTTTTCACAATTTTTAAAAGCTTGGAAACTTTCTTAGAAAAAATTGCATTTAACAAACATTTTAAATAAAAATTTTATAAAATAATTTATTCACCTACTTAAACTTTCAAAATATAACAGTCCATAAAATACGTAATAAAATATTTATAACATATTTTAAGGTCTTACCAGCATTGTCACTATTCTTGTAAACAACCAAAACGTATTTTAAGAAGGACTTTACCTTTGTCTTTGTATATCCAAATCTTACTTCCTTGCGAATACATCCTGCACTAAACTCGTAAATCTTCTATACATATTTTATAAACCCACTAATACACCAAGATTTGGACTATTTTAATATGTAAGTGGGCGTAAACTTAAGTCGTAAATGTAATTAGGTAGTAAAATAATTAGCTAATGTAATTTTTTTTTTTTAATAAATCAAATTAAATTTAAATTTAATAAATCAAAATTAAACCTAAACCTATTTATCTTCAAACAAGTAAAGTTATGGAATATAGATATAATGGAAATGTAATAAAAAATAGTGAGGTTAATACAATAAGTTGCTATGATTCGATACCAAACATCCATTAGCAACCGCTCATTACATTATTGTGAAAAAACCTATGAGCTGTACGTGAGTACTGTCCGACAAGTTACGAAATAGGATTCCCTCCCTTCCGCACTTCATCATTACCACCTCACATTACGCACCGTCCCAAAAACATTAGCTCAAATAGTCAGCCCACTAATACAGCTCATTACTACAACAGTATTTGTATTCATACTTACTATTACTTTATTATTTATTATTATTTGCACTTATTTAACCGGTACCTGTTAAAATCACAAATACCTATACACTCACACTGTATTTGTTTAATCGAAACGAATTTATCTGAATATTGAACAACCGATCAAACCCAAAATATAATAAAACTGCACTGACTACAAAACCAATATTGCACGGTCGCTAAAACTGTACAACTGAAGTAAAAGCGTAGTTTATATTTATTAGCTGCTCTTAAGTAAATAAATAATAATGCTTACTCCATTTAATAATTAAATCGTATCAATTATTTACATGAACAGTCAACATTATAAATTAAGAACTTGCTGAGTTATATTATGACTACACTACCTAATAGTAAATAAAAATAATGGAAACACTAATGACTTTCTGCTGGTGGTCACATAATCTGTACAAAATGTTATGGTTAACAAGAATCTAGTGCAAGTGATATTCATACTAATTGCTCATTTATTTTGTGCGTACCAATGTATTCTATCCGGCACGTAGTGCGAACGGGAATTGAAGAAGTGGGGAAGGGAGGGAATCCTATTTCGATCGTTGTCAAGCAGTAAGTGCCTTGAAAGAAATAATATCTATTTCCTTTTAAATACATAATACATAACATAAATGTATAAGTACATGAAGCTTTAAAAATTTAAGTTTTATAATATTTGGACATAATAAGGAGGAGGTCTGTGCGCGGGCATGAATCTACAGATCTGTGCGCAGGAGAAAAGCCTACAGTAAAAGAATGCTGAGAATGTGGCCTGCAAAAGGTGCTTCTAGAAAATTTTTGAAGTCATTATTTACGTGGTCTGAAATTCGCCTTATCCGAAAAACAATTATCAACTCTAGCTCGTTTCACACTTATGAATAATTTATTTACTGTTCACATGCGTTCATTATGCTCTATAAGATATTTAGGAAATGGTTAGTACTGTTTTAAATTTCCGATTGTCAGACAAACAAAATTATATGTACTTCCTAGAAACTCATTAGTGAATAGAATTTCCGTCAAAAATGTACTAATTTTGTTTTGTTGAAATAATAAAAATTGAAAATTTTTAATGCGCTACGCAATCATGGACAACACAAACATAACTCCATTTACTTATTCCTGACGTGTAACATTAATGTAACACGTAAGGTGTGTTGGTTAAATAGTATCTTTCTGTGTAAACGAATTGAAACACTACTGTTGACATAACTCGAATGAATTCACACACTAAATTCATTACAATTTTCAAAATATTAGTTGACTATTCTCTATTGCTCCTGTTATTGTAATTTACAAACTATTAAATAAATTAAACTGAGTGATTTTTCTTCGGTTTTATAACGGGCGATTCAAAAAGAGCGCCGGTTTTTAAACGGCTGGCAAATTTTTGTTTATCGGTTGGCAACATTGTTAGACCTCATTTCTATTTCGGAGAACATTCCGATTGACGATTTAGTTGTAGTTTCTCTTGTTCGCAGTGTAGTACTCTCGCAGTCTGTGTCTAACCATGGAGAAGTTTACTATTGCACAACGAGTGTTAATCGTCAAAACATTTTACCAGCGTGGAGAGAGTTATGCGGCTACTGTCAGGCGACTTCGCGGTACTCTGGGACGTAATGAAGCACCGAATGAATCAACAGTTCGCAGGCTCATGAAAAAGTTTTTTGAGACGGGTTCAACAGTCGACCTTAAAAGTTCTGGACGTCGTCGTTCTGGCCGAACTGAGCAGAACGTTGCGTTGGTTCGTGACAGTGTGGCTGTTAGCCCAGCAAAATCAATACGTCGCCGTTCTCAACAATTGGGTTTACGATGTTCTTCTGTACGGAGAATTCTTCGGTACGATCTCCAATATCACCCGTATAAAATTCAGTTGCTGCACGAGAAACAATGTTGTTGCTCCGTGAACGGTTCCAGGATCGCATCATTTCTCGTAATTCCGACCATCAATGGCCACCAAGGTCGTGTGACTTGACGCCTTGTGACTTTCATCTTTGGGGTCATCTGAAGTCATTGGTGTATGCCAATAAACCCCGAAACATCAATGACTTGAAGGAGGAAATTCGACGGGTTATCGGGCAAATGGAGGTCGAAACTTGTCGTGCAGTAATATCCAATTTCATGGACAGAGTTGATGCGTGCCAGCGCAGTAGAGGAGGACACATGCATGACATCATTTTTCATACATAAAATCGGAAGGTAAGATGAACTTGTTGATGTATTTATTTTCAGTTTTTCAATAAAATAAATCTCTTAATTTGATATATCAAAACCGGCGCTCTTTTTGAATAACCCTATATTTGCTAACAGTGAAATTTCTGTATAATGTTTATTGACTTTTACAGAAATCCAAAGTTTCAAACAAAATCAACCATGCCCTCATTTTTGTACAAATTTTTAAAAAAATATTTGTGATCTGATTTACTATTGCTTCCAATATTGTAAAACTCCTAATTTGTACCCAATATTTCACCAATGAAACTATAATCAAAGTTATAGAAAATTTACAACTTATATTTCGGGCATTTTTTCTATAGATTCTAAACTCTTCTTCTTCTCACAATTAAGGATTAGGCTTCCTCCTGTTCTGACTCACAACAGCGACAAATTATTGAATTATATCCATCTTTTGCGTGGCCTCCCAACATCTCTCCTCCCCACCGATCTGTATTTCAAAACACCGAATAGGAATTTTTCCGTCAGGAATTCTCTTTACGTCCTCTCTCCATCGATTTCGATATTATACAATCCTAGTTTAGCGTCAATTACTAATTACTAATTTACGGTATTTTTAAGTTCGATAGAGGTTAATTTTCATTTTTCGTCATTCACTCATGAATAAAATTAAGTTATATTTTACATTGTTTACTATTGTTATGTTGTTTAATGATTAAACATTAGTTATATTTTTAATTATTTACATTGGCAAAAGAAAGTTGTGTGAAAGTTCCATACCAGTGTATAGTAAGTATAGCTATATTGTTGCACCACAGAGGCGGCTGTATTAATTAGATTTTTCTATAAACATTACTCTATTTCTCAACCGGTGAATCGCGACCCCCTTGGGAGGAGGTTGTCACGAAATAAAGATGAAAAATTAAAAACAGTTTATTTTTATAGTTATTTATTCAATAAAGACATAAATATTGAACATTACTTTTAAAACTTTTCCAATTTAATTAAAGCGAAACTTGGACTTGTTTGGAATTAACTAATTTTTGAATCTTTGGATTCATTTTGTAACACACAAAATGATGTAATTTTCCAGTGTCAAACGATTTCATGATTTTTTTCAAATTCACCGTTATGGAAAATACTTGTTTAAAGTTTTAGGCTGTGACAAATGGTACCAAACTTTTCAACGCTATTCTGGATAGTTCTGGGTATTCCTTTTTAATACGTATCCAGAATTTGTCGACACAAGTATAGTTGAAAGTTAATTCAATTGCCTGATCACTTGATAGCTCTGTCATGATAGTTCATCATGAAGACGAACGAACACTGAGCTCAGCATTTTGTACAGCTTCCTCATTAAACGGATTGACTACCCACAAATATATTAAACTTAAGTTACAAATCCTACTCACATACTTAAATAAAAATTACAGCTATGGTAGATTTTTTTTTATTTTGACATTACAAATTAGAAAGAGTCGGCAAAATTCTCAACCTAAAAAGGGGGTCGCGGTGTTTAAAATGTTGAGAACCACTCTGCTGTGTTGTATTGATAATCTAATTTAGTATTCCAATTTTATTATTCTAACAAACAATGTTCTCGAGTTTCTTTGAATTGCCTTTTGATATATTTCTTTTAAAATCCTTAATTTCATTGGTTGACATAAATATAATCAGTGATTTTCTTTATTACATTTATTTTTTACATTTTATTTCATGTTTTAAAATATTTTCTCAACAATATGAGCTTTACAAGTATTTAAAATATAAAAGCATGTAAGAATTTATATTATTCTTTTCTTTAAACTGTTAATCTTGAACGGATTAATTTTATGATAAAAATTCCAAGCGAATCTTAAACAAATTAATAAAATCGTAAAATACTTGCAGTTTTTATGTTATATATTATTTTTATGGTAAGAAATATCTTGCGTTAGATTTTTCAGGAAGAAGAAGTTTAACATCTTCATAAAAATATTTTGATGTAATATTAACCATTAATCTCTATGCTTAAATGTATTTTGTATGTAGAATGCATTCTATCAAGGGTAAAAGACCATATTTTCAGTTTGTATTTACAGTAACTTGTTCCTACCGATTTAGCAACATGATATCGAGAAACATTATATCTTCTTTCTTTTCATCTAGACTATACTTATTATTATAAGTAAAATATTAAAATTTATTTATTTGTTTGTACGAGGTAATCTCAGAACCAACTTATTTCAAAAATTTTTTTACTGTTAGAAAACTTAGAGCTTCCTGAGTAAAAATGGGCTATATGGTATTACATAATCTTTAAATTTTGGAAGAAATATTGTGATTAACAAAATGGTCATCTTTTCTTTTACTTTCTTAGTGCAATGTTGTTTAGGAGGGTTGATTTTTTTATCTATCAGTATTATACCATTATTTTCAAACAGTGTGTTGTATTATGTAATTAGGTACAAGTACTACCCTGCAATATGATAACACCATCCTCTTTTCTTTTCTTTTTTCTTTAAACTCTCTTTTCTTTTTTTAAATTTAAAAATATTATTTGCGGGACAGATATCCAAGAAGAAAATCAGATCCGATTTATGAATAGAAAGCTATGTAATCCTTCAAAAAATCAAAGAGATCGTACAATGTTTTTAAAGAAACAGATTTCACCTACCTTTTCTTCTTATATTTATATATTCGGTTACTCTCGAGTGAAATTTCTCCCCTTACGCTAATGATTCATGCCTGTGCCCAGAAAATTTATTTTCTAGTAATAATTGATTTTGTATGTACAGTCGTAATTTTTCTTCCAACGTGTAACCTTGTGTATAAAGTACAAAAAAAACATAAACTATTTCAGAAAAAATCTAATATATAAAATTCTCGTGTCACAGTGTTAGTTGCCATACTCCTCCGAAACGGCTTAACCAATTTTGATGAAATTTTATATGTACACGTGGTAGGTCTGAGAATAGGTTTTTATCTATTTTTTATACCCCTAAGTGATAAGGGTGGTCCACGTCAAAAAAAATTTTTTTTATTTTTTGGACAAAATTTTTATTTTTTATTTTTTTATAATGTGGCATTAAAAAATACATACACTCCTAAATTTTCACCCTTATACCACCAACCCCTGTTTTTTATAGCAATATTAGTAATTTAATAATTTTCTACTCTCGGCGGTCGATAACTGATCAGTTATCGACCGCCGAAAGTGACAACTGTTGTCACTCGATCAGTTATTCCCGCCAGCCGTCTACCGGTCACTTCACTTCGTAAACAGCACAGAGTAGGGATGAGAACGAAGCCGGTCTCCGGTCTTTCTCACACAATAAGCTTTCTCTCACTCCCTATACTGTTTTCGGCCATTATTATTGTTTGTGCATCGATCGTAGTAGTGACGTTTACAATTATCATTTTATGCCTCTGGCATTAGTTTTTTTTTTGTTTTACGTCTGGTGTTCTGCAATTTCTGCTAATACGGCCGGTGGATAATGATGGTAATGAAAATGAGTGATGAAAAATGCCAGACCTGACCGGGAATCGAACCCGGTACCCCCGGCGTAGAAACCACTTGGGCTAATCACTACGCTAACAGGCCTTAGATAAAAACAAAATAAACTTCATATTTTCCATAAAAACACATTTTCTGTTCTTGGGCGTAGGAACGCGGCCGGGTTCCGCTAGTAATTACATATAAATCTAAAATATTTTCCCAGGAAACAGTAAACCAATAATAATATTGACGATAAACTAGGCATTGGGGAAAACATGTTTGGAATAAACATACGAATGTTTAAAAAAGAATTTTTTTATAAAAATAAATAATTGTAATGGAACGAAAGTAATTACACGACGAAAGAGTGTGTTATTCTACTCAAGTAGTAAAATAGCAAATAATGCACTTTCAACAGTAGGAAATGGTTTTATCCCGTGATTTTTATGTTTGCTTTAAGAAGAGCACATGAGAGGAAGTTCATCGAAGTCATTAAACATTAAAACCTACCGGGTTGATCTAAAGGTAAAGTCCTCGCCGTGAGTCAGCTGTTTAATAGCTGATTTTCGGAGACGAAGGTTCCTAGTTCAAATCCTAGTAAAGGTTAAAGGCTATACTTTTATACGGATTGAATATTAGACAGTGGTTATCTTTTAGGAAGAATAACTTTAACACAGAAAACTTTTAGACATTTTTAGAACCTTTTAGACTTTTAACTTTTAGAAAGAAAAACTTTTTAGACAGTCTGTTGGAGTTTAATGGTTAGGGTTCAATTAACCATACTCTCTCAGGAATGTGTCTGCGCAAGACTTCCCTCACTTCCACTTCGTACACATCATCCTCATATCATTGGATATTGGGGTTTCTTATTGTTCTGAATTGAACAGATTGCAACGTACACACATTCGAAATGAAAAGAATTAAACACTAAAACGAAAATCAGCTGGTTGTATTCCAGTGAGTTAACCATGACATTTGTTAGGGAAGGCGTACGATTTTTCATTAAATTGTATCACCATTTTACAAACTTATTTTAAGGTAGAATCAGGTGATTCTACCTTAAAATTATTTAAGAAGCACATTGGCCCACATGTCGGTTTCTCCAATATTTACGGAAATCGGAAGTAAAATTAATGGAATAAGAAACCTATAGACAAAAAAAAATTTATCAAATGAACTGTACATATATATATAGCCTATTACCTTGAAAATGTTATAGCAGGTGTTCAAAATGTCCACCATGATTCTCTATACACTTTATACAGCGACTTAAAACTGATAAACAAATTTTCAACAGTAACATTTTATCGTAATTTACATAGTCAAATGCAATTTCAATTGAACTTTTTAGTTCGTGCAGGTTTTGTGGCATGGAAGAATACACTGGTTCCTTTACAAAGTCCCGCAGTCAAAAATCACATGGCGTTAAGTCTGGTGAGAGCGCAGGCCATTCGATTCTACCACAATGTGCTTCCACCACAACTGAAGCATATAAACTCGTTGTTCGCTTGTAAACATTTTAAAAGTACCGTTTACAGTTACGAAGGAAAACTATAGTAACTGAACGAAGACGTACCTCACACTAGCCACTGTCACAGAAAACTAATGAATTTTGTACGTGATGCTGCCAACATTACACTATTACCAACTTATCAAAATGAAATGTCCCATCTCATGGGGAAACCGACATATGGGCCAACCGGTATATTGTGAGTTCTCCGTGAAGTTGATAAGGGAATAAGGAAGACAAGATGGCTGATCCTTTTTATTTCATATCTTGATTAATGTTCTGTTGAAACGTTTAAGAGGAATCTAATGACACTAATATTGCTTCAAAATTCCGACTATGATTTCTTGACTTCCGGTTTTGGCCCACTTCCGGTCAAAACCGGAACTTCAAACCCGATTCAGGCCCACTAACTTTTACTACAGATTACGAATCCGGAAACCGTTTGTTGCTATCTCTTGTAGGTTCTGAAATCTGGGTGTGAGGGTCGGACGGACGAAGGAATAATGAAAGATGACAATATTTAAACAATTGTTACCAATAAATAAAGAAGTTGTAAAATGTGTTACTGAATTATTATACAGGGTGATTCACGAAGATATGCAGAAACTTTAGGAGCTCATTGTACATGTAAAAATAATGAAAAAAGTTCATATAAACATGGGTCCGGAAATGCTTCGTTTCCGAGTTACGGCTAGCGAAAGTTTCGCCTGGATTTCAGCTCACCAGGTGAAATGAGGTCTTCCTGGAATTCTGGTAAGGTAGATTAAGACGCGAATTCAATCATTTCTTATGGATTTTGATCTGATAAATTGAATAAAACAGGTCCCAGAACTGTAAGTTAAATAGTTTTTAAGAAAACCAGTGTCAAATGCAAAAAATGGAGTGAAAAACACATTTTTTCATCTTTGCGCAAGAATAACTTTGTTATTTCACCAAGAAACAGTTAAAATTTTTCAATGAAACATGTAGAAAATTTTATTTTGAACAAACCGGTGTAAATTAAGTACACAGAAAGCGAATAGATGTTTGATTTAATGAATTTTTATTCATAAGAGTACAAAGTAAAATTAATCGGAAAAACTAAGATAAAAAATGTGTTTTTTTCACTCCATTTTTTGCATTTGACACTGGTTTTCTCAAAAACTATTCGCTTTCTGTGTACTTAATTTTCACCGGTTTGTTCAGAATAAAATTTTCTACATGTTTTATTGAAAAATTTTAACTGTTTCTTGGTGAAATAACAAAGTTATTCTTGCGCAAAGATGAAAAAATGTGTTTTTCACTCCATTTTTTCATTTGACACTGGTTTTCTTAAAAACTGTTTAACTTATAGTTCTGGGACCTGTTTTACTCAATTTATCAGATCAAAAACCATAAGAACTGATTGAATTCGCGTCTTAATCTACCTTACCGGAATTCCAGGAAGACCTCATTTCACCTGGTGAGCTGAAATCCAGGCGAAACTTTCGCTAGCCATAACTTGGAAACGAAGCATTTCTGGACCCATGTTTATATGAATTTTTTTCATTATTTTTACATGTAAAATGGGCTTCCAAAGTTTCTGCATATCTTCGTGAATCACCCTGTATCTTACAGGAGGAATTAATTTCATGAGAAATGTGCAACTTCAAAAATTTTTTAAGTAGTAAAATAGTATCATTATATACGGTCTTAAATTTTTAACGAATAAAGTAATACAATTTTCATTCGTTCATATTAAAACCTACAAATTGCTTTTATTATTTTAAATGGTGTTTCCTAATCACACAGCTATTTTGTTTTTTCTTAAAATTCATTCTTTATCATGAATGAATTAAGCAGAAATAATTAAGTTTTTTTTAATTTTACTTTATGTCAGAAAATTAAAGTTCTGTTTTAGATTGGAACAGGGTGTTTTACGTTCTTAATTATGTGTTTAAATAACCTCAGTATTTTATTACTAATTTATTTTTTCGTATAAACCAATATACGAAATAAATTAACGGTTAAGCTTATTGATACAATAAAATGTATCAATTTAATAAGTAATTTTTTTGACAAAGAGTAAAAAACTAAAAGAAGTCAAAAAATATACGGTTGTTGACCTTATTGATACGAGAAAAATAAAATAAAAATAAGTAAACTTTCAAAAGTTTCAATTTTGAATTTAAGTTCAACAAATTGCCAAATTTTATGTTATTTTAGTCTATCCAAATATTTAACGGTAAATTCTAAAGTTTCTTATTTCGCCGTCTTTCAAGTGAGATCCAAAGCATTAACTTTTCGCTTGACCGCCTCCGTGGCGTAGTAACTAGCGCGATAGCCTAAAAAGGTGAAAAGTCCCGGGTTCGATTTCTGGCTAGGTTATGGAAATTTTAACGCGTTAAAACCCACTGTTATAGTACTAAAAACCCGCAGTACTTGCTAATAACCAAGCTGCCTATGCGAATTAAGGGGTTCGTTTCGCCTATACTAAACCATGTTAATGAAAATGTACGTGTTTCAAGAACCACAAAAGATATTTTACTTCTGGTTCTTTTATACGAAACTATGAAATTTTTTCTACATTTTAACATATGATGTGTTTTATGTTTCATGCATAAATTGTAATTGTTAAGAATTTTTTAAGGGTACCCGGAACGAAAGAAATTGAAAATTTTCACATTTCCGGTTTTTTGCAAAATATTATTAAAATTCAGAGTTTTCTGCATCCAACGATTTAGGTATAATTTGTTAAGGGTTTTGCAGTTTTTTTTTAAATTAAAAATATGTTGAATCCTTACGTTATTTTTTAAACGTTATCATTTGCAAAACATCTTTATTTTTTGAATGTCAACAGATAAATACAAATTTTTTTTATTTTAAACTAAAATTTGAAGTTTCTTCTGCTTTATTTTGTGAGATAAAATGTGAATACGGTTTTTTGTCATTATCAGGTTACAGTTATTAGAGTTCGGAGGATTTTTGACTGATAATGCTAAAAAATTGGGATGATTAAGTTACTGAATACACCCCATAATTAAATACTATAGGTCCAGACTAGTTTGAAAACGATTTTGTAAATTAAAAGTTTGTTTTGAAGCAATATTTTTGATGTCGGTTTAAGTAGCCAAAAAAATTGTTTGAATTTCAAGTCTAGATTTTTGCATATCCGCTGAATTTTTGTTCTCCAATTTATGCGTCAATCTAAATAAAGTGTAGTACAGGATATTTTAGCTGTGACTGTAAGTCGAATTGTATTTTATTAAAATTTTATATGTTTGGACAGTTTTGATGACGAATTGTGAATGCACTATTTGAGTTTTTTTTTTTTTAAAGACGTAGAGAAAAATTGATGAATTTTTATTACAGAATCAATGAAAGTACCAAATAAATAACTATAGGGTGATTACTACTACGGCGAAGTGATATGGAACTATAATCTCAATATGACGAGTAAAATAATTTTAAATTTATCGCGGATTTTAGAAGAATTCAACCCTGAGATCTTGATTCATGAGATCTCTATTTCATATACTAACTTGTCCAGGTAAACTCTTTGGTCTTACCTCTTAAAGCTACCTAGTAGATTATACGTTACTTAATAAGAAAGCTTTTACGTTACGGGAGGCTATAAACATTTATTGCAATACATTTCCGTAGGCTTAACTATCCTGTTTATAAATTATGGGTAAAGTTGATCGTTTAAGTCATAATATTTATAGGAACATGTAGGTTTACTTAATATAAAACTGAATCAAACATATCAATATTTCACTTTTCATTTTATTAAAAAACACAAAACTGTCACTTAAATTAAACCCAGGTTGAAGAAAGTTACAAAAGCGGAACACACACAATGTCAAGTTTTGGTCTGTTTTATTTCAGTTATTTATTTATTTTCTTCTAGGATTATAATATTGTCTACCTTAATTAATTATAAACAGTCAGAGAAAATTAAATGAGCTATGTGGTAACATTTATGAACCTTAGAAGAAATCATTTTCCAGTTTTTAAAATATTCAGCTTATCATCATTATTGCGGCCTAGTAAACATTTTATATACATTACAGAACTCAACGAATCTGATCATTTATTATTAAATTAATGAGAAAACTGAAATTTTAATAAAATAATAAAAAATATTACCGCTTGTTTAGCTCAGTAGTAAAGTTTTAAACTGAAAAGGATCCTAGGTACAAAATTACTACTGAACATCTCGGATTAGAATTTCGATTAAAAAATTCAAAATTATCACAAAATGAATTCAAATATTCTATTTTTTATTCTATTTTTAACAAATTTAATATAACTAAAATTAGTTGAAATTTTGGCATGAAACAATAATATCCTCGTGAAATATCTAACTCTGAATGAATGATCGCAACTATCAGGTCATGCTAAGTAGAAATTGAGGCAGATAATTCAAAAAACTTTTTCCAAACAAACATTTCTAACAAAAAGACAATTTTCATAAACTCCGTTTTAAGATGTTATTCAACTGTTCTGAAACCTGATGATCTCTTTGGGATCGAACAATCCAATTCAAAGGCGGTGAAATAGAGAAAATTTTTTAAATAGAATTCTAGAAAAATCTATAGTTCAAAAAGGATAAAAACCGGGGAATATTGCTTAAAGTTAAATACGAAAATTTACTGTAATATCAACAATCTCTATTGTTCAATCACAACTAATCCACAAAAACAGTTTAAGTTTTTTGGTTCCTTAATTAAAATGAATGTAAAACTAAATGAACAAAAAGATTTTTAACGTAAATTATAACATCAGGAGCTTACATTGTTTGTAAAATAACAATAAGTAAGAAATATTATCGTTGGGTTAAAATATTCTGATTGTTTTGATAGAGAAAACTTTCGAAGAATTGATGCATTAAGTGATTTCCAAGCTAGTCATACGTTAGAAGAACAGTCAGATCTCAGAGAATACATATATATGTCAGAGAAAACTAAGAAGAAAATCTTTGAATCTCTCAGTACCGTATTGATAGAGTTTGATTTATAAAGAAAACTTTGATTTGGTGACCAAAATGTGTTTCATTTTTCTTCTTCTTTAGCTACCCATTCTGTTGGCAAACATCATAGCGATTTTCCCTTGTTTGTTGCACTGCGGAATAGCTCTTCTGAGCTTTGTTCAAACAAGTTCTCAGATTTTGAAACCACAACACCCTCTTCTGCCAGATTGTCTTTTTCCTTATATTTTCCCCTGCTGAATTGCTCGAGGTAACGATTCATTCATCGTGAAACGTTGAATTTATTGAAGCTTCGTACATTGGCTTGGTTGTAAATGATCTCCACGTCTTTTTTATTCAACTGACAATCTTTACATTTGTCATCCAAGCAATCCTTGGTACCCTCAATATTCTATACTGCCATATCTAAAACTCCCCCAGTTTCCTTGTAATGTATCCATCCAAGGTCCAGGAATCTACAACGTACAGGAGTACAGAGAAGACATAACAAATTAGTTATCTCATTTACTGTACATTGTTCCAATGCTCATTTATCATGTTTCCCTGGTAACAATACTACTGTAATAATTCGTGATGTTGTTTAGGTCATCAGCCGAATGGCTTGTTTTACTAAGTAAAACGAGGAGTGAGGTGGTTTACAATTGCCTTCCTCACTGAATCGAAAAGTACGCCTATCAGCATGCCGGGCCCTCTGAAAAGCACATATTTTCCACTCCGTAAATGACACCTTCACTTCATTCACAACAGGGTCTATCTGTATAATGAAATTCATTACTTTGAGGAGATTACTCTGATTAGTGTCTTTTACACCTCTATCTCTTCTGTTCTTAAAAGATTCAGTCATTTAATTGGCTGACCATGTGATAAGAAACAGAACTATTTATTTTAGCCCCGTAACAAACAATTTGAGTGTAAATAATTTGACGCTCCACCTATCTGTTGTGGGCAGTAATTCGTGATATTAATTTAAAAAATATTTGAAGTATACATTGACTTACATTGATGCAAATTGTTTAAGTATTGTACAAGTACTACAACAATATTTAATGACTTTAAGTATAATTTATCTTTTACGTACATTTTACACAAAAGTAAGGTATTATTTAAAGTCTGGGCTGTACAAAATGTACAAGACGATGGAAAGGATGATTTTAATCAGTTACTGAAATGCCTAAATGTAAAATTATTTTACTCAAAGGCATATTTATTACAATCCTGAAAACTTTCTGTAATCTTCATTATTTACTGTTTCTCTAGACTTAAATTGTTTACTTTTAGAATTGATTAACCATACACTTTTCCACTTTCTCATTTTAATTCTTTATAATTAATAATGAAACTCATAAATTTACAGGTTATAAAACTTAAAAAGTTTGTTCAGTGCACTTGCAGATTTGCATCTTTCTCATTGCAAAGTATACACACAGTTATTACGTAAAAGATAAGACCAAACGTGACTTCTCACCTTTATTCATAAGTTACATAATTTATTATATTACTCCACGCTTTTGAATTGATTAGAGAATCATAAATGCTTGATTTATTATATTTCACTAATATGGTGTGCACGGTTATCACAGCACTACAGTTTTCATGGTTGATTTGATTCAAGAATGATTTCTCCACGTACCTTGAGTATTCTTCGGAATGCAGAGCCCTGTTGTTCAATTTTTTAAAAGTTAATTACAGAAGTGTGAAATTTATGTAGGTCTATGTTTAGATAACATTATGCTTTACGAATCGTTTTTCACAAGTAAAATATAACTACATAAATGTGTGTGTGACGTCATAGGAAAGGAATGTAATACGGCCACGGTGTATTAGAAGCGGAATAGTACGGAACAGGTATGGCTATTAAATAACGAGACTGGCGTTATAAAAAATGTTATTTTAATTTTATACATAATCACTTATTGTCACGTTTAATATACACTCCTTCTCTATCCCTAAAACGCTCCATGCGAATTTTCCATTGTTGTAAACAGTGCTGGAACTCATCTACTGTCAGCTCTTTCAGGACACATGCCGCTTTCTCTTTTACAGCTTCCACAGACTCAAATCTTGTCCTTTTAATGCAGATTTCACCTTAGGGAACAGGTAGAAGTCACATGGTGCAAGATCTGGTGAATAAGGTGAATGTTTTAACACTGAGATGCTGTACTTGGCTAGGAACCTCTTGACAGATAACGCGGAATGAGCTGGCGCTTTGTCTTGGTGGAGAACCCATGATTTATCCTTCCACATTTCGGGGCGTTTTTTCCTTGCTCTTTAACGTAGTTTAGAAAGTACCTCAAGGTAGTATATTGATTAATTGTTTGACCTTCAGGAACCCAGTGAAGGTACACAATCCCATGGATATAAAAAAAACAATTATCATTGCTTTCAATTTTGACTTGCTTATTCGACCGTTTTTGGTTCTCGGTGAAGTTCGGCTCTTCCAGTACATGGATTAGTGCTTCGTTTCCGGATCATAAGTAAAAAATCCACGTTTCATCACATGTTATTATCGTTTCCAATCGTTTACAATCATTTACAATCGCTTACAAAGTGTCAGTACAAACATTTTTGCGAGCTTCTTGTTGTTCAAACGTTAGAATTTTAGGCACCATTTTAGCACACACTTTTCGCATGTTAAAATTGTCATTTAAAATTTTTCGTACACATTCATACTTAATCGACGGTCAGACCGAATCAAATTACCGACTTTTTCGACATTTTCATCCGTTTTTGACGTTGAAAGGTGACCTGGCCGCGAATCATCTTCAACTGCCATCTTCTTCTCTGCCATCTTTAAAACGCTTAAACAACTAAAAAAAACACCTGCCCACCATAAACAATGACTGCCATACCACTTCTTTCAGTAAATTATAAGTTTCAGTAGCAGTTTTTCCAAGTTTATAGTGCAATTTCACAATAATTCGTTGCTCTACTGTTACACTAACCATTTTATCCGGCAAAACAAAATAAACAACAACGCGAACGCAGGCTCTGAATAAACGGTGTTGTTTACAGAAGCGATGCTAGCTGTATACTAAAGAGAAAAATTCACACTAATCATCTGTTGATTAATGGCGGTTGATCCGCAGCAGCGTCAGTCTCGTTATTTAATAGCTACACCTCTTATATACACAAAATACATTATCACATAGCAAAAAAATTTCGAAATGGCTTTTATACGAAAATATAACAGACTTATTGAAAATTATTAATTTAAACATAAATATGTGATGTACTACATTATTAACAGAAGCGTAAATTGTTAGTGTGTAACATACACAATGAACTACACTCGTTTCAGTGACAAAACGGTAAAAGTTTTGTAAAATAATTTTCTAGAGATACAGAATTACGTTTGTGATTAAATTCATTCTTCTTTATTAAGATTTCTATTGAAACAATATTCTCATAAAACTAACCATTGTGAAAATAATTTAATTATTTTTACTGCTGAATCGTAACGTTAAGAATAATGTGGCTTTACTCTATTTAAAGGGCTTACCAAGTCATAAAGTGCGTTATTAAAAGATTCATAGTGTGTTATAAAATAAATAAACTATATAAACAAGTACTACTACGGAATATTAAGACAAAAAAGTACTTTTACAAAAGTTAAAACATTTTTTTCCAAAATACAAAACTTACTGTTTAAAAGATTTATTTTATTGTTGAATTTAAATGATATTGTTATTAATATTGGATGAAAATAAATTTATGTTGTAAAAAATATTTTTGTCTGTTATTATTTGACTGTTTTCGTTTTGTAATCGGGAACTGTTCCCCGTAAAAAAGTGCTGCAAGTGGTTATTGTTTCTGGTTGTTTTTATGTAAACATGTAATTCACCAGGGAGAACAGTAATGTTTGTACATGATTGAATGTCAGCTAGTCACCATGTAAATAGAGCTACTCCGCCTTCTCTCCCCGCCGCATCCTCCATTAACTCTTTTTCTCCTCCTTCCCTCACCCCACTGCCACCTGATTTTTCTCCTCTACTTTCCTCTTCCTCTTCTTCTCCTAATTAATAATAATACTTTTATTTAAGTCGTATTTCTCCTCCTCGTTCATCACTTCCTCCTTTCCCCCCTTCATCTTCAATTATTCTATCCTCCTCCTTCTCCTCCTCCTCCTCCTTCTCCTCCTTCTCCTCCTCCTCCTTCTCCTCCTCCTCCTCCTTCTCTTCTACCTCCCCTTCTCCTTGCGCTGTTCCGTATCCTCCTCTCTAACGCTTTACCTTTCCTCCAACCTTCCTGAAAGCGACTACCCTTTCCCTCCTCCTCTTTTCTACTTCCCCTCCTCCATCTCCTTATTCCCTCCTCTTCTTCTCCCTTCTTTGGCCGGCCCATGGTGTAGTAATCAACAAAACTGGCTTCAATGCTGGAGTCTCAGGTTCGATTCCCGGTCAAGTCTGGCATTTTTCCATGACTCATTTTCATATACCATCCTTCACATTGTCTGCATTAGCGGTAATTGTAAAACAGACTGATAAAACAAATAATAAAACGCCATTCGCCTCCTTTTCCTCTTTGTTAGCTAACTCTTTTTTATCTTTCTTCTCCCTCTCATTCTCTTTTTCTTTTTTCCTCCTCATCTCTTTTTGCCACGTACTTCTCGTTCTTATGTTCCTACTCTTACACCTCCTTCTTCTTCTTTTATTCCTCTCTCTTCTTTATCTCTTCCTTATCCATATTTTCCTTTTCTCATATTTTCTCTTTTTATCCTTCTTGGAGAGTTGTCCGGAAAAGAAACTTAGCTAAATATCCTTTTTTTGTTTTACGGCTGACTCTTTTGCAGTTGCTGCTATAAATATAATTTTATATATATATATATAGTATATATATATATATATATATATATGTATGTATAATTATTGCTTTGTAGTGAAGACAGGGGAAAATGATGATATATGAAAATGAGTAATGAAAAATGCCAGACCTGACCGGTAATCGAACCCGGGACCCCGGCGTAGAAGCCAGTTGCGCTAACCACTACGCCAACAGGCCGGTCTAATTGTCCTAAATTGGGTTTAAAGTTCCGGTTTTGACGGGAAGTGGCTCAAAACTTTAAGTCAATAAATCAAACTCGGAATTTGGAAACAGATATAGTATCATTTGATTCCTCTTAAAGAGTAGATACAGAAATCATTGGATTTGAAGTTCTGGTATCAACCGAAAGTGGCCCAAAACCGAAAGTCAAGAAATGAAAGTCGGAATTTGGAAACAAAAATAGGATCAATCGATTCCTCTTATTTAAAGAGTAGATACAGAAATCACTAATGGTTTTTGCAATAAGTCAATGGTAAGCCATTTTAAAAATAGCCATCATCCATGAAACCAATCATCTCATGAAAGGGATTTTATTTATAATAAAATCAGTTTCTCAATATAATCAGTATGAAAAATAAAACAAAATAACTCGATGTATGTTATTACAAAATTGTGTGTTTACATACCACGATAACCACTAAAATCACGCGTAACTCACATTGTTTATTAATTTGGAAACATAACTAAATCGAAATAGATTTATCTATAATACTGTGAAATAAAGGAAAACAAAATATCAATGAGGTAATATTTTGATCTCCTAATCTCCCACGGAGGAATAATAATAAACACTACTACCCTAAGTGTGGCAATGATAGCTGCTACGTGGAAACTCACGATTCTATGAATCTTATAGTACAAGTACTTTGGCAAGATGGTGAAACAAAGCGTCAGAGTTATTTTATGAATTCTGTTATGATTTTATCATAAGATATCATCGTATTGGATTGAAATCAATATTGAATGAGTAAAAGAATATGGATTCAATTACGATTACCTTTATTTATAATAAAGAATTAATTCCAAAAAAGATTTACAACATACCAAAACAATTTTATTCGTTGAATTGTTCGATTCAAATTCAATTAAAACTATGAAAGTAATAAAGGTCTGGATTTAATCGTTTTATTAATATTTTGTAAAGCGAGAACACAACGTAGATTTTAAATCTAAATTAATTGGAAATATAAAACTTTAAGATTAATCAAAACGTATTTCCTGAATATTTCAAGTAATTTTAGTTGTTTTTGATATTAGGAGTGTTACCACAGCCCATTGTACACGTAAAAGAATCACATAAATTAGTTCAACATTAAACACATAAGAAAAATTTAATAAACATTAACCAGCATGAAAATCAATAGAATTTTTTGACAATTTGGTTTCTTCTAGGTATCAATCTTTTTCTTTTTTTATGTAATGTGTTTTACTTTCTCTTGCCTATATGAATATATAGGAAGGAAAGTATTGTTTTCATGTCGATTTTTCGAAATCGAGTTTTCACCGGATCTATACGTTTTCAGACCCCCTGAACCCAAAAAACATGTTTTTAGCGATTGGTCTGTGTGTGTGTCTGTGTGTGTGTGTGTGTGTGTGTGTGTCTGTGTGTGAACAGAATATCTCAAGAACGGAACATCGTACGAACTTGAAACTTGAAACTTAAGTTACATACCACTACCGGACGCGACACGAACATTTTCATCAAAATCGGTCAACCGGAAGTAGTAGTTTATTCGTATAATTTTTCACTTTTTTGCGATTTTCTCAAAAACTGGTCCTACGATTTTTTTTAAAATCGCCTATTTTACTCAATTTTTTATTCTCTACAAGATAGGGTAGGCGTCATGTTTGCTGAAATTCTCGGTGAGGCTGTTTTCACGTAAAAACGTTGTTTTTTTAAGATTACGGCTTTAATATAAATTTCAGCGCAAAAACTTATATAATAAAAGTTGTAGAGAATTTAAAAACCGACAACTTCTGTTTCAAACATATTTTTGTATAACGCTTAGTTCAGCGGTAATTTGCGATTTTCTGTTTTTTTTCTCACGAAAACGTGAGAAAAATCGATTTTTTTAACATTTCGGTCTTAGTATGCATTTTACGACAAAAGTGTATATAATTAAATTTATAGAAAATTAAAAGATCTACAACTTTTGTTTAGAGCATTTTTCTCTACAGAGCCTAGTTTAGCGTGAAAGCGTGATTTTCCGTATTTTTAAGCCAAACTGAGTTCGATTGTCATTTTGCGTCATTCACTCATGATTAAAATAAGGTTATGTTTTTGAGGTTAGTTTTGTTCATTTCTAATGTTTTAATACTAATGTTAGGTTTATTGTTAATTATTTGCATTGGCAAGAGAAAGTTGTGTGAGTGTTTCACACCAGATTTTTTTGTAAAGTTTTCATAATATCTTTTGTAGTAGGCTAGACTGGTGTAGTGCGTACTCATACAAATTTCAAATGAAGAATCAAAATTTAATAACAGTATTAAAAATGTCACATTTATGTTTTATTAGCACAGTTCACTTTTTAAGAAATATTTATCTACACAGTATACTAATATTATATAGAAGTAATGTTTACTTTTTGTACAAGGTATTTCAGAAACCTATTTCAATTTTTTACTTTTTCTTGCCCTATGTTGTTTAGGTCATCAACCGAAAGGCTGGTTTGAAACTATAGACGTTTTACTAAGTAAAACGAGGAGTGAGGTAGTTTACCATTGTCTCACTGAATGGAAAAGTACGCTTATCAGCATGCCGGGTCCTCTGAAAAGCATATATTTTCCATTCTGCAAATGACTTCTTCACTTCATTTATCACAGGGTTTGGCTGGTTAATGAAATTCATTTCTTTCACAGAATATAACTCTGATTAGTGTTTTTACACCTCTACTTCTTCTGTTCTTAAATGATTCAGTCATTTAATTGGCTGACCAAGTGATAAGAAACAGAATTATTTATTTTAACCCTGCAACGAACACATTGAGTGTAAATAATTTGAAAATCCACTTGTTTTTTATGGGCAGTCTTGCCCTATAGGAATAAAGAAGAAAAGTATTGTCAATTTTTCTAAATCGAGTTTTCACTGGATATTCACGTTTTCAGGCCCCCTGAACAAAACAAAACATGTTTTAAGCGATTGATCTGTGTGTGTGTGCGCGCGTGCACGTGCGCGCGTGTGTGTCTGTCTGTATGTGTGTTATCAGCATATCTCAAGAACGGAATAGCATACGAAGTTGAAAGTTGGAACATAAGTTAAGTACTACCATAAGAGGACCCGGGCCGAACACTTTAATGGAAATCGGTCAACCGGAAGTATTAGTTTACTCATTCGATTTTTCACTTTTTTGCAATTTTTTATAAAAAAGCTCATCTGATTTATTTTTGAACTACATTTTTTTATTTACTACATTTTTTATGCTCTACAAGATAGGAAAAGAGCCATATCTGCTGAAATTCTTGGGAAGGATCAAAGTTGTAGAACATTTTAAAAACCTAGGCCGACAACTTTTATTTCCAGGAGTTATTCGTTCAACGCTTAATTTAGTGGTAATTAGTGATTTTCTGTTTTTTTTTCATCAATCTGTAAAATATGGGATTTTTTAAGATTGCGACCTTAGTATGCATTTTACGACATAAGTATGTATAACCAAAGTAATAGGAAATTAAACAACATACAAATTTTATTCTAAGCATTTTTCTCTACAAAGCCTGTTTAGAGGCAATTACTGATTTTTTTAAGTTCTACAGAGGTTGATTTTCATTTTGTGTCATTCATTCAAGAATTAACTTAGGTTTTGTTTTTCATTTTACATTGCTTACTCATGATTAAACATTGGCTAGGCCTGAATTTTTCATTATCTACATTGGAACGAGAAAGTCGTGTAAATGTTTCACACCAGATTTTTTTTTTATCAGATCTAATAAAAATATATGATATTTTTTTTCTTATGAACAAGGAAGTATTATGAAGTATAACTGAAGAGGTGGTTTTGGAGAAGGATTTTGTCCACTTCAGTGAATCAGTGTCTTCAAAAATAAATATCAACATTTCTGCTGCCCTGAATGTATCCAGATGTGGTTCCATCTTGAAAATTGCTTTATCCTGTTCTACCGACCAACTTATACCACAGCATTCTCTTGATTATATTTCAACGTGATACTTCCGCATATATACATTCTTGTTTAAATTCATTCGAAGTCAATGACCTTAGTTTCTCAAAGAAAGTTTGTTGTATGAAATCCCATTAAGAAACAATAATGAAAAATCGATGTATAAAAAAGATAAAAAACTAATTACAATGAGATTTCATTACGAATTTATAAAAGAAAATTAATTAAGATTAATTTGATTGAAAAACAATTAGTTACTTTTATGATTGGTTTTAGAGTGAATTGAAATTTACTTATTTCATTTTATTGGTTGCAATTTTTAAAATTGTCATCTATAATTTTGCTTTGTTCGTCCGTCCATCCGTTTCAATCAGATGTCAGAAGCTACAAGAGATAGCAACAAACGATTTGCGGATTCGTAATCTACATAAAATGATAGTGAGCCTTAATTGGGTTTGAAGTTCCGGTTTTGACCGGAAGTAGCCCAAAAACAGAAGCCAAAAAATCAAAGTCGAATTATTCCATTTCTTTTATAGAGTAGATACAGAAATCAATAGGTTTGAAGTTCCGATTTCGATCGGAAGGTGGTTGTGTTAAAAAACTGAACTTGTCAAGGATTCTTCAAATACTCTAAATGGTTACACAAGTGGAAAATCAAAGTCAATCCTTCAAATCAAATCAACATCAACTTATGGGGCCAAAGATATCCCCAGTTTACATAAATAATGTACCCATCCCCAAGACTGACACAGCTAAATATTTAACAAAAAAGAAACATTCGCACAGAAACCAAAATGCTTATACAATCTGACTGGTAGATATTTTACTCTCCATTTACCAAAGAAATTAAAACTATATCATTACTTTCTAAAAACATTTTGGACTTATGGTTCTCACATTAACAGACCCGCCGAAACTAGTAATATGTACAGTCCTGTCAATGCAGAGCCCTCCGAATTATAACGGAGTCTACTTAGTTTGTACGAAACGAGCCTTTTCACAAAAATCCCTTTCATGAGACAACGCGTCTCATGGCTGGTGGAAATTTTTTAAAAGGCTAGCCTTTGACTTATGGTAAAAACCGTTAGTGATTTCTGTATCTACTCTTTATGAGAAACCGAATGACACTATTTTTGTTTCCACATTCCAACTTCGATTTTTTGACTTTTGATTTTGGGCCGCTTCCAGTCAAAACCGGAACGTCAAACCCAATTTAAGCCCACTGAATTTTTGTGTAGACTACAAATCTGAAAACCGTTTGTTGCTATCTCTTCTTGTTCCTGACATCTGGGTGTGACGGACGGACAAACAAAATAATAGATGGAAATTTTAAAAATTTTCACTAATGACCTACAAGTTTCTTGAGTATTCGACGCAATTAATCAATAACATCAACGTTTCCACAGAAAATTATGAAAACAAAACCAACTAATAAGAATTATTAGATCAGTTACTTTATCAGACAATCCTCCCAGAAGGGTTGGAAGAAAAATTTGTGTTACCTGTAAAATTCGGTTGATTAAAATGATTTGTACTAAGATTTTAATTCTAATGCACAATTAAATTTAACATAAAAACTTCATCGATGGGTGTTCTTCTTCCTCAAGTAGTTCATGTTATCATTTGTACGTCATCATCACTATTAGCTCATTTGTTATTGTAATATCACTGTACAAATATGTCATTAGATCAAGAAAACACTGATCGGTAATTACTTTCAATTTGAGGAAAATTATTGAAAATTAACAAAGAGGCATAGTAAGGCCCTTTTTAATAACATGATTTGCTTTACTGATTTAGAAGAAAACTTACTTAGGCTAAGTATATTTTTCTATTCAATAGTTTTGAACAAAGTTTACTAAATTATTTGGTAAATAAAAAGATTTTAACACCTAAACCTAGGTTTTTTCAGGACTTGGGTATTATAAATAATAAACAGACTTACTGCCCATAACAGACAGGTGGAGTGTCAAATTATTTACACTCAATCTGTTCGTTGCAGGGCTAAAATAAATAGTTCTGTTTCTTATCACATGGTCATCCAGTTAAATGACTGAATCATTTAAGAACAGAAGAGGTAGAGGTGTATAAGACACTAATCAGAGTTATCTTCTCTAAAAGTAATGAATTTCATTGTACAGCCAGACCCTGTGGTGAATGAAGTGAAGTTGTCATTTACAGCGTGGAAAATATATGCTTTTCAGAGGGCCCGGCATGCTGATAAGCGTACTTTTCCACTTAGTGAGGTAAGCATTGGTAAACCACCTCACTCCTCGTTTTACTTAGTAAAACCTCTAGAGAGGTTCAAACCAACCTTTCGGCTGTTGACCTAAACAACAACACAAACAGACTTACTTAACCTTATAACAATTATTTATTTACCCAATTAATAACTACAATAATTAGTGATGAAACTTAGCCTACTATAAAAAAACAATCAAAATATTATAACAAATACAATTACATAACTTCAGTTAAATTAGTTACAAAACTTAAGCTTAAAGTACGAGAAATAATAATAAATAATAATAGTGAATTTTTTACAATAATACAATGTATTAACTACAAATACAAAAAACAAGCACAAAATAATACTTAAATAAAATAATAATTAAATAAATTTACCACACAATGGAATGAACCCCACGTCGTCTGCCAGGTTGGCAAAAGGAACAATCAATAACTAAACTCACTAAATACTTTCGGTACTTCAAGGCTGCCCTTATAAATGATGCTAAATTTCCCCAATTTTTCCTTTTTAAAATTTGCACTACTTCATCCTCCTCTAGCATAGCCTTACATAACCACCTTTTTCTATAAAATGCTAGGATTCGACACCTTCCCAGGAACTTCTCTATACCCTCCTCTTCCCTTAAATTACAATAAGCAACATACATACCCGAGCAGAACCAACTCTATGAGACCCTCTACGGGAGTCCAAAGTTACCGGGTGTCAAACAGGGCAGATCTCACACAAAAATGCTCCTATAATTTGATTGTCTACAAATAAGACTACATCGTGTCTTTGTACTTAATTATTTGAGATTGACCATTAACCTTAAAGTAAACTTGACTATAAATTAACAAAACAATGGTTTACACAACCAATTGCTACCACAGGTACATAACGCACTATTAACGTATTGTAGAACCGGTCCCGTAACGACACTATTGAACTGCCCGACAACACTTTCCATACGATTCAATTACAGACTGACCCATCACAAATATGCTAACTGTTTTTAAACATGTAATCTTATAGTTCTCTAGACAATCGAGAACATTTTAGTTTTAGAAAAAAATCAAAAAAAATCTGGTGTGAAACACTCACACAACTTTCTCTTGCCAATGCAAATAATTAACACTATAACCTAACATTAGTAAAAAACAATAGAAATAAACAAAAAATTAACCTCAAAAAACATAACCTTATTTTAATCATGAGTGAAAGACGCAAAATGAAAATCGATTTCAGTTTGGCTTATAAATACGGAAAATCACTCTTTCACGCTCAACTAGGCTCTGTAGAGAAAAATGCTTTAAATAAAAGTTGTAGACCGTTTAATTTGCTATAAATTTTATTATATACACTTTAGTCGTAAAATGTATACTAAGGCCGAAATCTTTAAAAAATCAATTTTTACCCGTTTTTCTGAGTAAAAAACAGAAAATTGCTAATTACCACTAAACTAAGCATTATACAAAAAAATGTTGGAAATAAAAGTTGTAGCATATTAAATTCTCTACATTTTTTATTATAATAAATGTTTGTGCTAAAATGCATATTAAAGCCGTAATCTTAATAAAATAATTTCTTTACTTGAAAACAGCCTCACCAAAAATTTCAGCAAACATGGCGCCTACCCTATCTTGTAGAGTATAAAAAAATTAGTAAATCAGGCGATTTTTTAAAAAATCATAGGACCAGGTTTTGAGAAAATCGCCAAAAGGGAAAAATTACACGAATAAACTACTACTTCCGGTTAACCGATGAAAATGTTCGTGTCGGGTCTGGTAGTGGTATCTAACTTAAGTTTCAAGTTTCAAGTACGTACAATGTTCCGTTCTTGAGATATTCTGTTCACACACGCGCGCGCGCGCACACACCAATCGCTAAAAACATGTTTTTTGGGTTCAGGGGGTCTGAAAACGTGTAGATCCGGTGAAAACTTGATTTTGAAAATGAACATGAAAACAATACTTTCCTTCCTATATATTCATACAGGCAAGAGACAGTAAAAAACCGTTTTAACTAAATCCGATTTCCGAGAACTCCTATTCACAACATTCATTCATTGTAATCCGTGGTCAATACACTAAACTTCAAATAATAGTAAATTTCTTATAATGAACAATTTATTCCCTTAGCCATTTCTAGAATATCACTGTACAATGTTACAATATATTTATTTTATACTTTGAAGTACCATCCTACACGGAAGAATATTAATACTCTATCAATAAAATATGTAGCTCTCTGTCTAGAAATATCGTAGGCTAAATGGTAATGTTACCAGTTTTAAACTATGTATTCATCTTAATTCCCTCGAGTATTTAAAAGTAAAAAAACTTATTTCCAAATGGAAAAATAAATATAACTTATATGTAAGTAACAGGGTACTAAATTCCCTTAAGGTCCGAATTCTCTAAAGAAGTAATACATTTTCCTATCTTTCTTAGTTTAGTAAAAGCAACTTAGACCATTAGCTCAGTAAAATGTTATGTAAGAATTTTTTTTCTTAATAAACTTCCTGAAAATGTAAAACCATATATTATCGTTTTCATGTGGTAAAGATAACAAAGTTCATAAATTTCTTACTGACATTGCAATTAAAGTAATAATCACATGAGACCTAGGAAACCGTAAAGTTTAATTTTCTTTCATCAAATTTGTATGTAGAAAACTTTATGATAAGATGACGTAAATGTATAACCTGACATATTATTTTAAGATTGTTAATTTTCATTTAAAAATAGAATAAAAGAGATCATCGTTTAGTTTACCTCATAAGATAAAAAGTACAAGAAAATAATGCTTAAAAATTGAGGCTTCGTAAAAAAATATGAGGAATGTTATTAAAAATATTGATAATTTGTAAAGAATATTAAAAATTGAGCGGAAATCTGTCAAAAGCTGATTTTTATGGTAAAAATTTTCTAAAAAAAATACTATTAAACAAATGTCTGAATAAACTTCCTCAGCTAGTAACAACTGGTGAAATTTTTTAAGGCAATATTGAAATTTTTAAGGCTTTACTTACAAGGGTAAATTTACTTTACCCTTTAGGCTTTATCCTTGTAAGGGTTTACTTACAAATTATATAAATTTGTTACTATAATTTTTCTATTAATATGATGACATGTTATAGTTTTTAACCTGAAAAAATTGATAAAACATATCCCAGAACTGCATTTCTGTTAGTTTCAAAGATATCTGTCATCAAACAAAAAACAAGGGGACAATATTTCTTTCTAGTTCAGTTTGATTTTTTTGGGTATTTAATAAAAATTTCTGCCCATAACAGGGAGGTAGAGTGTTAAATTATTTACACTTCATCTGCTACTTCCTGGGCTACAAAAATAGTTCTGTTTCTTATCACGTGGTCAGCCAATTAAATGACTGAAGAATTTAAGAACAGAAGAGGTAAAGGGGTAAAAGACACAAGAGGAGTTATGAATCTAAGGGTAATGAATTTCATTATACAGCTAGACCGTGAATTAAGTGAAGGTAACATATTCAGGGTGAAAAGAAGATGCTTTATGGAGGGCCTAGCATGCTGATAAGCATACTTTTCCAATCAGTAAGGAAGGCTATGGTAAACCACCTCTCTCCTCGATTTACATAGTAAAGTGTCTAAAGGTCCAAACCAGCCTTTTGGCTGATAACCAAAACAATATAAATTTTCAACCAATTTTGTCGCAGAAGATTAATTTTAATTTACCAATAGTTGTAATCGTAATAATTTATTGCAAGTAATTAATTTGTTAATAAATAGTTTTTATTAATTTTGAGGATGCTTCGAATACCGTGGACGGACAGGGTCACAAATATGGAGGTTCTCAGAAGAATGGGAAAAGAGCTGGAAATCCTGCAGAGCATGAAAATAAGAAAACTGACATACCTTGGACACATCATGAGGGGGCCTAAATATGAGATTCTGCATCTCATAATTCAAGGAAAACTCGTTGGTAAACGCTCGGTGAGACGCAGACGAATATCCTGGTTAAGAAACCTGAGAGAAGCGTTTAACTGCTCGTAGCATGACCTTTTCAGAGCAGCAGTGGACAAGGTACGACTGACCATGATCATAATGATGGCCAACCTTCGTAATGGAGAAGGCACCTGAAGAAGAAGATTAATTTTGAACAGCAAGTTTTGTAATATGATCCTTAAAAGAACTTGGAATAAATATTTACACAACTTGGAATAAGTATAATATTAACACAACAAAGTCATCGCAACATTTTCATTTTCACAAAATACCTCTCTATGTAAACAAATATCCACTTTTATTTTGTTATAAATAAAATGAGGAAATAAAGCATCATTCTTTGTGTATTATTATGGATTTAATAAAAGTTTTAATGACTTCGGATTTGTGAATGAATGGGAAAAAAGACAATATTTTTTGTACAATACAGTAAGTTATTTATTTTCTTCTATAAAACGTATTTTTTATATTGCAACTCGATATAAAATGAAAACTTTATCTAAACAATACAGATGGTATCTGTTTCATACAAATGAAATTCAGTACAATACAATTTAGGCTACTGAAATGGTGTTAGTAAACGGGGGTGAAATTGATTTACTTAGCTTCTGGCTATCCTCTCAAAACATTCAATAGAATACGTGAATTTATTCCGTATATATGGTCTTAAGTACACAGAAGAGATTGTTCAGATGAGAGAAAGAGTGAAAATAATTTATTTTTTATATTAAATTTTTACTGAAAGTACTAACATTTTGAAAAATATGTTGCGTCGTCTTTCTCCAATTTTTTTGCATGTAAAAAAGTCACTGTATTTAGTTGTTAATTATGTACAGACTTAACATTTTGTACAGTTACAGATATGTGAATTTGGTTTAAGAGGAGGTGTCTAAAGATTTCTGTTATTTCTTTTACGTCCAACTCTTATGCACATTAAGACTTTTCATGGTTGATGAGCTCTGCTATTCCACGCGTTTAGACCAATCAGAACGTTTGCCAGCGTTGTCAGATTGTACGAATATTTCAGCCTGACAAACATAACGTGCACATGCATCAAAAGAGCCGCAGTAGATCACTCGTGTCTTGCATCTACCGTGCGTTCGGAAAGTCGCTGTGCACTGGAATTGTGACTATGGATTTATGAAAATATGTATAAAGAAATGACTAAGCATTTTGGAAAAAAATTTATTCAATACCTTAATTACATTGTTAAACCGTGATTACATTGTTTATAGAAGGTGTTCGAAATGACCTCCATTGGCATCAATACAGCATTGCACTCGTTTCATTTTGTTTGCAAACACCTTTCGCAACTAAAGAACAGTGATTCCTTGAATGTATGCCGTTATTGCGGCTTTAAGTTCGTCAATCGTGTGTGGTCTGTTCCGATACACAGTTTGTTTCGGAACAGACCACATCTAACTTCATTATGTGTATCGGAACAGACCACACACGATTGGCGAACTTAAAGCCGCAATAACGGCATACATTCAAGGAATCACTGTTCTTCAGTTGCGAAAGGTGTTTGCAAACAAAATGAAACGAGTGCAATGCTGTATTGATGCCAATGGAGGTCATTTCGAACACCTTCTATAAACAATGTAATCACGGTTTAACAATGTAATTAAGGTATTGAATAAATTTTTTTCCAAAATGCTTAGTCATTTCTTTATACATATTTTCATAAATCCATAGTCACAATTCCAGTGCACAGCGACTTTCCGAACGCACGGTAGTACTGAACACTTCAGTTATAGAGTGCGTTAACATGCAATACTTTATAAAATAATCCGCTGATTGTATGTTCATAGATTACATTGTTCTTAAAAGACCAAAAATATGGCTAACAAATTACGAGGTGTGGCTATTAAATAAGGAGACTGACGTTGTAAAAATTTAATTTTAATTTTATACATAATCACTTATAGTCACTTTCAATATACACTCCTTATGCGAATTTTCCATTGTTGGAAACAGTGCTGGAAGTCATCTTCTGTCAGCTCCTTCAGAACAACGAGATTGATATAAAAAAATTTATTTTTATTTTATACATAATCCCTTATTGTCACCTTCACTCCTTCTCTATGCCTACAACGCTCCATGCGAATTTTCCATTGTGGAAGCAGTGCTGGAATTCATCTTCTGTCAGCTCCTTCAGGATACGTGCCGCTTTCTCTTTTACAGATTTCACAGACTCAAATCTTGTCCCTTTTAATGCAGATTTCACCTTAGGGAACAGGTACAAGTCACATGGTGCAAGATCTGGTGAATAAGGTGGACTTTCTAACACTGAGATGCTGTACTTGGCTATGAACCTTTTGAAAGATAACGCGAAATGAGCTGGCGCATTGTCTTGGTGCAGAACCCATGATTTGTTCTTCCATATTTCGGGGTAGCTTTTCCTTACTCTTTGACGTAGTTTAGAAAATACCTCAAGGTAAGTAATATTGATTAATTTTTTTGACCTTCGAAACCCAGTAAAAGTACACAATCCCATGGATATAAAAAAAACAATAATCTTCTTCTTCTTCTTCTTCAAGTGCCGTCTCCGCGTCGGAGGTTGGCGATCATCATTGCTATTCTAACTTTCGAAACAGCTGCTCGGAACAGTGACGTGGAGTTGAGACCAAACCAATCTCTCAAATTCTTCAGCCAGGACGCTTTCCTTCTACCCGGCCGGCGCTTTCCTGCTATCTTTCCTTCCATTATCAGCTGAAGAAGTCTGTATTTCCCGTTTCGAAGAACATGGCCGAAGTACTGCAGTTTTCGTCGCTTCTACCTGTTTGCTAAGGTGAAATCTGCATTAAAAGGGACAAGATTTGAGTTTGTGGAAGCTGTAAAAGAGAAAGCGGCACGTATTCTGAAGGGGCTGATAGAAGATGACTTCCAGGACTGTTTCCAACAATAGAAAATTCGCATGGAGCGTTGTAGAAGACATAAACCACCTCACTTCTCGTTTAACTTAGTTAAGCCTCTAAAGGAAGTGTGTTAGCTAGAAACCGGTATATTCCTTTAGTATTGAAACAGATTTTCCGTAACGAGTTAATAATATGTTTACATAATATTAGGTAGTAAATACGAGTTAGTTTTTTTTTTATTATAAATGACAGTATTTTTCTAATTTATGTTTAGCCTTTGGGTTAAGTTTTAAAACATTTTGTAATAAATTTCGTCTATTATTAAGTTAAATAGTTTATAAAAATTTTTATAACTGTAATTTTATTAAAAGTTGAGTTATTTAGTTTATTGTAATTGTTTTTGTTAATTATTTTTTTATAATTAATCTAAGTAGGCTAACTAATGTGTATATAAATATTTGTTATAAATTAGAAAGAAATTTTTGTTATTTATTAACAATCAGATTCTAAAACGACTAATAATTTAGTTCGTTTAGAGTGATGTAGGTACCATGTGTTAGTTATTTCTAGTTTACGTTTGTTATTAACATGGTTGTTCCAAGTTAGACGTCTGTCCAAGTGGAGCTGTTAGTATCAAATTGAGTTTGTGGTAAAGCTTGGTTAGGGAGATGAGCCACCTTAAATGGTATAAATGATAAATAAGCTGCTAATGTAAAGGTATGTTTGAAACACTCGAAATACATCTGGTTTTATTTCTTACAGAAAAGTGTTACCTGTAACTCGTGACTTAAAATGAACGTAAAAAAGTGTAAGTTTCCGTTAATATGAAAAATAAATTATAAAAATACACATAACATACAAACCTTAATACAAATTTATTTTGAAACCTCCATATAATCTCATATTTAGATTTACTAGTAGTAGGCCTACATCATGGCCTTATATCAAAACGGAATTTAACAAACGTTTATATAAAAATATTTTCTTTCAAACATGAAAAATTTATTACGAAAAAAATCACATACCTGTTATTAAGACAAGTTATTATTTAAAATAATACTTTTACGATGTGTGGCTATTAAGAAACGAGAATGACGTTGTAAAAATTTAATTTTAATTTTATAAATAATCATTTATTGTCACCTTCAATATAAACTCCTTCTCTATCATTACAACGTTCCATGCGAATTTTCCATTGTTCGAAACAGTGCTAGAAGTCATCTTCCGTCAGCTCCTTCTGGACACGTACCGCTTTCTCTTTTACAGCTTCCACAGATTCAAATCTTGTCCCTTTTAATACAGATTTCACCTTAGGGAACAGGTATAAGATAATAACATTTGATGAAACGTGGTTTTTTACTTCCGATCCGGAAATGAAGCGCCAATCCATGCACAAGAAGAGCCGAACTTCACCGAGAACCAAAAAGCTCGAATGAGCAAGTCAAAATTTAAAGCAGTGATGATTGTTTTTTTTATATCCATTGAATTGTGTACCTTTACTAGGTTCCTGAAGGTCAAAAAATTAATCAATATTACTTACCTTGAGGTATTTTCTAAACTACGTTAAAGAGTTAGGAAAAAACGCCCCGAAATGTGGAAGGACAAATCATAGGTTCTTCACCAAGACAATGCGCCAGCTCATTCCGCGTTATCTGTCAAGAGGTTCCTAGCCAAGTACAGCATCTCAGTGTTAGAACATCCCCCTTATTCACCAGATCTTGCACCATGTGACTTGTACCTGTTCCCTAAGGTGAAATCTGCATTAAAAGGAACAAGATTTGAGTCTGTGAAATCTGTAAAAGAGAAAGCGGCACGTATCCTGAAGGGACTGACAAAAGCTGACTTCCAGATTTTTTTCCAACAATAGAAAATTCGCATGGAGCGTTGTAGGGATAGAGAAGGAGTGTATATTGAAGGTGGCAATAAGTGATTATGTAAAAAATAAAAATAATTTTTTTTACAAACGTCAGTCTTGTTATTTAATAGACACACCTCGTATTTTATGGATAAAAATATTGGTACCACTTCGTTTGATCAGTAGAACGCTACTTTAATTTCTTCTTAATTTATAGGATTTTTTGTATTTGCAGTGTAATAAATTTTAACGCCCTTCTGGTATTTTACTTATACCCTACAAGACGATAATTGAATGTAATAGAATCAAAAGAAATGACAAGAAAAGAAAAATAATTATAAAAAAAATTAAGGTCATATCTTAATAATATAACAGGCAGATGAATTTTTAAATTATTTGCACTCTATCTCCTAGATCCAGGGTTACCAAAAGTTTTTCTGTCTTTTGGTCAGCCAATTTTATGATTGAAACTTTTAAGAATAGAAGAGGTAGAAGTGTAAGAGACCCTAGTCAGAGTTATCTTCTCTGAGAGTAATGAATTTCATTATACAGCCAGACCCTTTGGTGAAGGAAGTGAAGGTGTCATTTGCAGGGAGGAAAGTAGATGCTTTTTGGTGGGCCAGGCATGCTGATAAGCATATATTTCTACTCAGTGAGGAAGACAACTGTTAACCATCTCACTCCTCGTTTTACTTAGTAAAGCTTCTAGAGGTTCGAACCAGCCTTTCGGCTGGACACCTAAACAACAATAACTTAGTAACAAGTTATGAATATTGTCAAGTGTGAAGTTATTTTTCTTATCTAACTTAATGTATTTAAAAATTTATGTGCGGTTTGTTCTGTCTGATCTTTTGTTTATTGATTGAATATACTCTACTTATAACGAATATGAGGTATGAAGTCTCCAGTTGAAATTTAAAAGCAAAATAACAGCGGTGAAAATTATTTTCTAGAGAAGATTTTAATTGACCAAGTTAGACCGAGTTAAGAATGAAAAAAGTTGAAGAATAATTGACAGCGAAATTTTATAAAGCAATAAAACTGAAGAAAGGAAACTTATCAGGTACGATCATTTGTTTGAGAGGGGGGGATAACTGGTTGCGTCCAAAAATTTACCTAGTATGGGTTGAACTTAAACGGAAGAAACGGGAACGACCCGGCCAAGAGATGGCTTTAAGGAGAGAGTGTCTACCTTCTTTATTTTGAAAAAAATTGTTTTCGTCACTTTTGTAGAAAAATGTATTTTGTATTAACTCAAATGACAGTATATTTATTGGAATAATAACATTGATTTTACGTCAGTAAAAAAACGTAAGCAATGTGACAGGAATATCAGTATCAGTATTCTATGATGAAGCTACTTTTGTTTTATTTTTAATTAAATACTATTATGTTTGCCTCTTAATTAAAGCCTTAAAAATTTCAGTATTGTCTCATTTCACCGATGTAACTGAATCCCAGGCGAAATCTTTTGACAGCCGTAACTCGCTAACGAAGTGTTTCCGGATCTATATTTACATGAATTTTTTTCTTTTTTTTAGCTGTACAATCAGTTCCTTGCCTTTTGATATACCTTTTAAAGACATCCTGTATATTTTTGATGGTTACTAACTCTTGTGGCAACACTGGGAAATTCGATTTATCACACAACCTGTTTTCTTTTTTTGGTAAACAGCCTACATCTAATCTAATTACAGTCAAATCTGTCTCAAAACTTATTCAATGATCACCTTTATTACAATCAATTTTCTGAAGACTACTTCAATTACTTTTCTTTACATTTTAATTTTGAAATGAAGAAAAGAGGTTATGTTTTTACTAATTAGGATTAAACAGCTGATTAAGAGTGTTTTCATGGTTGCCAGCTTGACCCTCAAAATCGTTTATTGACATAACTTAATTTTTTGTTTTTTTAATTCCTAATATGTGTACGTTGCAATCTGTTCAATTCAGAACAATAAGCAACCCCATGACCAATGCAATAAGCAATAAGCCCAATGAGATGAGGATGATGTGTATGACGTGTAAATGGGGTGTAGTCTTGTACAGACCCAGGTCGACCACTCCTGAGAGAGTATGGTTAATTGAACCCCAACCATCAAAGTACACCGGCAACCACTGTTTAGTACTCAAATCCGTATGAAAAGTAACCTACCTTTACTAGGATTTGAACCAGGAACCTTCGTCTCCGAAAATCAGCTGTTAAACAGCTGATTTTGGCAACGACTTTACCTCTAGACCAACCCGGTGGGTTATTGTCATAAAATGAACCGTTTTTTTTCTCTAGAATAATTTGTCTCGTTAATTATTGAACGTTCCTTTTATTATCAATATAGCTGTTTCAGTAGTCTGTATACTCCCACACATCAATAAACTAATATGAATATTATTTTTTATTTTAGGCTACTCGGTGATATTTCAAAATGATAATCGTAAAACAAGTTCGGTTATAACTTGTGTATAAATGAAATAAAACTGAAAAATGAAATATTTTGAGACACTTAAAATGTGGTGAAATTATTATTAAACCGTTACACTCATAACATTATTATGGATACTTAAAATTAACTAAAATTTGTTAAAGTTAGATAAAATATTTTATTTTCACATGAATTATGAAATAGTACTGCATCTTTTATGTGACATTAAATATGTAATAAAATTTATTACCTATGATATAATATGTAATGACAGTAATCTACAATTTAATACATATTACGTTTTATTAGATTTAAAATTTTCCATTCTATAGAGAGGGAAACATTTGTAGTTGTGACTAATATTTATACAGAGTGATTGTTTTAACCCTGTTGCCCAATTGTTAAAGTCTGGTAATTTTTTTCTAAGAAAAGGAAATTTTGTTTTATATTCGATTGTTCAGAAAGCTGTAAAAAATTGAAATTTTATCCGTATCGCGTACGATTAGTCGAAGAGCTTCGGCCTTCAGTTTTAAACAAGCGATTGTTTGTTCTAGAATAAAAGACATTCTGTTCGTAACACGACCGGAAAGAGCTATTTTCCCATAACAGGCAGGTTGTAGAATAGCAGTCTATGTTCTATTACTTCGTTGATAGATGATTCAATTTAAGAGATAATTTTGTTAAATTTTCAAATTTCTTAACGTTCATTAAATTTCAAATTATTTTCAATTTTATGTTGCGTTATTCAATCAATTATTTTAAATTTAATTACATTTTGGCGCCCAACGTGGGGCTTAAAAGAGTTAATATTGGTTCATTCGTTCCATTCATAGACTTTTTAAAAATTTCATTACAAGGTGGAGTGTTAAATTATTTACATTCGATCTACTAGCTCAAGGGCTACAAAAAATAGTTCTGTTTCTTGTCACATAATCAGCCAATTATATGACTGAAGCATTTAAAAACAGAAGAAGTAGAGGTGTAAAAGACACTAGACATAGTTGTCTCCTTATTTACACGTCATACACATCATTCTCATTTCATTGGTTCATGGGGTTGCTTATTGTTCTAAATTGAACAGATTGCAACGTACACACATTAGGCATAAAAAAATTGTGTTTTGATATTTTTAAAAATATTAAGAATAGATTTGAATAAGATTATGAACATCTATGAAACCACTTGCAACAATGACTAAGCCTCCATTCCGATCCGGTCAATGGAAGGACACACATACAGCAGAGAAGACTCCAAGGAATTAATAAAATCATAACTATTTAATAATTTAATAATTGAGCTCATAGGTAGATTAGAGAATAATAATTCATTTTTGCTAATTTTATAAGAATTAAAATGATGTACAAAGTGTTGCTATTAAATAACGAGACTGACGTTGTAAAAATTTTACTTGTATTTTATACATAATCACTCATTTTCACCTTCAATATACACTCCTACTCTATCCATACAACGCTCCATGCAAATTTTCCATTGTTGGAAACAGTGCTGGAAGTAATCTTCTGTCAGCACCTTCAGGACACGTGCCACTTTCTCTTTTACAGATTCCACAGACTCAAATCTTGTCTCTTTTAATGCAGATTTCACCTTAGAGAACAGGTAGATGTCACATGGTGCAAGATCTGGTGAATAAGGTGGATATTCTAAACGTTGAGATGTTGTACTTGGCTAGGAACCTCTTGACAGATAACGCGGAATGAGTCGGCGCATTGTCTTGGTGGAGAACCCATGATTTGTCCTTCCACATTTCGGGGCGTTTTTTCCTTACTCTTTGACGTAGTTTAGAAAGTACCTCAAGGTTGTAATATTGATTAATTGTTTAACCTTCAGGAATCCAGTGAAGGTACACAATCCCATGGATATAAAAAAACAATCATCATTGCTTTAAATTTTGACTTGCTCATTCGAGCTTTTTTGGCTCTCTGTGAAGTTCAGCTCTTCCAGTGCATGGATTGGCGCTTCGTTTCCGGATCATAAGTAAAAAACACCGTTTCATCGCATGTTATTATCTTCTACCTGTTCCCTAAGGTTAAATCTGCATTAAAAGGGACAAGATCTGTGTCTGTGGAAGCTGTAAAAGAGAAAGCGGCACGTGTTCTGAAGGAGCTGACCGAAGATGACTTCCAGCACTGTTTCCAACAAGGTAAAATTCGCATGGAGCGTTGTAGGGATAGAGAAGGAGTGTATATTGAAGGTGACAATAAGTGATTACGTCGTCGTCGTCGTCTTCATGGATTAGGCTATTCAAGCCTGTTCCGGCGTCCATCTTTTCCTCGGCCTACCAATATTTCTCTTTCCGATTGGTTTATAGAGCAGCGCAGATCGAGGGAGGCGGTCTTGTGACATTCTTACAACATGATCTGACCAATTTTTCCTGTAGGTTATCAATATGCTCAATAATACTATATTTATTAATTTCGACCAGTGATTATTTAGTGATTATGTATAAAATAAAAATAAAGATTTTTACAACCTCAGTCTCGTTATTTAATAGCCACACCTCGTATAATAACCCATGACGTTTGCGTATTTGACGCTACAGATGCGGTTTTAACGTTGGTTTTACTACAACGAAATGGGGGCAAACCCCACGGCGCGGTTGCTACACAGCATTACATATACGATTCTTGTTACACTTTTTATGTAGGTAGTCCGTTGACAAGTACACGTAGTTAAATTAACACAAATTTTTAAAAATTTTGTCAAAATGCTTAAAGTAATATAATTTTTTTCTTTTTCAGGTAAGTTCTGGTCAAAATATAATAACCACATCATAATTCTGTAAGTACCTATATTAAAACAATGAAATTCAATTTTTTATTGTCTTACTGGTTCGATTGCTTTAAGATTTAACTAATATTTAAAAACACTTTTGACATTTTCACCTAGTAAGTGTATTATTTTTTTAAATTACTTTTTAATGGATGGATTATTGACAATGTAGAGTTGAAAGATCGGATTGTAAGAGGGAACATGTAAAAATTTCGACCAGTATTAAAATCAATTTCCGAGCGGATACAAACCTATACAGAGCGGATGACAAACAATTAAGAAAACATAGTTTTGGGACGCTGAAAAAATCGAATAAAATGGTTGAATGAGTAAGAAAATACTTAAAAAAATTTGGAATAAAATAGAAAACAATACTCTCTAGCCCATTTGTTTAATATTCAACGTAAGTCATTGCCATTAACGACATGAAGGGGCAGATCACCCATCGATTGAGCTTCTAAGTTTATTTTTCTAATCTTATTTTGCATGAGTGGCTGTAAGTATGTTTTAATCATCTGAATGTTAAGAGAGCAAAAATCCCTCTTACATGGTCTCGTTAGCCTCCTTGGAGGGTTATCCGGTAAAGTAAAAAATCGTTCTGATTAGTTCATTTTTATGTTTTGCTAATCTTATGTAGAAACGTTGATATAGGTAACGAATTGTTTTATTGGGTCTAATAAATAAGGAACATTTAGGTCATGGTCTATAGTCTCATTTCGTATGTACCAAGAGGTGTCCGTTAAAATTTGACGTGCTTTGGACGGTCATCGATTGTATTATTCGGTTTGTCGGATCCGTGTTTTATCTGAGACAATTTAAGATCAATATAAAACTGAAATACACCGATAAACATCTTGTATCAAACCAAATTTAGATAACTGATTACTGAAAGGGGTTCTATGAAGAGTAAAAACAGAACACCATATGAACGGAAAAAAGGGACACCCATACGTCCAGATCAGTTTCAGAAAAAAATAATAATAGTAATAATAATAATTATTATTATTATTTATTTATTCCCATGATATTACATAAAAAAATTACTTTCTTCTTCTTCTTCTTCTTCTTCTTCTTCTTCTTCTTCTTCTTCTTACTATCAAGGTTAGGCATAAGCCTGTTCCGAACTCACAAACCATCCTATACATCTACACAAACACGAGACACTCCAGCCCGTACATCTTTACTACTGCCATCTTGTTTGAGGTCTTCCCACCTCCCTTTTTCCAACTGGAACATATTCCGTTACTTTCAAGGGTATTCTCTTCTCTGGCATCCGTTCCAAATGTTTCCTCCATTGATTACGGTACTCCTCCATTTTTTTCATTCAAGCTAAATACACCTAACTCGGATCTAATTTCCTCGTTGTGTATTAGATCCAGCCTCGAGCAGCCCTTCACCCTTCTTAAAAACCTCATTTCAACTGCTTGAATCCTACTTTCTTGGCGTTTTGTGGTAACCCATGACTCACTTCCATAAAGAAGGACTGGGGCTGCCATTACTTTGTAGAACTTCATAACTGTCTCTGTTTTACCTCTGTTATCCAGTGTCCTGTTAATGATACCACAAATAGCTTGAAATGTATTTATTTTATTTTCGACATCCAAGTCCCTATCAAAGCTCACATCACAGCCCAGATAGTTAGAGCGAGACACTTGATCTAATACTACATTATCTAAAACAATATTCGAACGAGTGGGATACTTCCCTCTGAATGTCATAACCTTTGATTTAACAACCGAAACTCGAAAATTATACTTTTTACATAAATCATTTAAACCATTTAAACTACTCTTTGAAGCTCATCTTCACTCTCCTGTATGATCAACATGTCATCCACAAATAGCAATGCATTGAGGTAATCGTCAGTACTTATTCTAACCCCAGGACTAAACACCATAATACAAAAAAAAACATTACCATAATAAAAAATTTCTTACAGTAAACTACTATCCTATTACGCTAGAGGTGGTGGAAATTATCCAAACCAACTATGGACAAAACCATATAGGTACTACGATGGGTTGAATAATACAGCTTAAATTTCTTTACGTTAGCAACAAAAACTTACATACAGATTTGAAAACACCACTTGTACAAAATTCCATTGAATACCTATACAAACGCTTTCACGACAAGTCACACGATCACGAGAACCCCCTGGTGCGTTCATTTTCCTCCGTCCATTTACCTGACAATCCTCCTAGACGCCTTAAAAGACGCTGGAGTAGAGACATGCTAATTTGATATACACATTTCATTCTTGGGGAGGCACCAATGGGGGCCCTACCCCTCTCATGCCTATCATGTCATTTACATAATCACGATAATCATCACATTTGCTTGTTGTAACATTTTACAGTTGTAAATAAAGAATTAAAGAGAAAAAAAAAATTTCTTTGATAAAGGAGATAATAATGTTCACCAATTAGACTATTATAAGCACTTTGTTCTGTTTGTGAATGGCGTTTTAGTGTAACGTGAGGTATCCATGAGAGTCATTTGTCAAGAATGTTTCCCAATATCTAACTGCGTTAGTCTATGGGATGGTTGCATTTTTTTTTTTTTTTTTTGTTAACTGGAGACATGTTTTTGATCCGCAGGGTGAATGAAAGTAATTTGACAGAATTTTTTACGATTGATCTTAAGAAAAATATAATTAAATTATGCAAACTAACTCTCTAATTACAGTAAAGTACATAGTTCTGTGTTTAAAATATAAGAAAACATGTCATCAGTAACATGTCATCGTAATCGAGTTCATGGAATATACGAGATTAAGTCAATTATTATCCGCAATTTAGTTATATTTTTGTTTATGTTGGCAGTAGTGTCGTTTTA
This sequence comes from Catonia carolina, assembly GCA_035578175.1. Taxonomy (NCBI): domain Eukaryota; kingdom Metazoa; phylum Arthropoda; class Insecta; order Hemiptera; family Achilidae; genus Catonia; species Catonia carolina. The sequence goes on along the minus strand of JAQMRL010000010.1, from coordinate 24,724,889 downwards.
CGTTGACGACGCACGCTTTGTTTATTTGTGGTTATGTGTATGCAAGTTTCAAGCTTCCGCTTCCTATTCCGCTTCCGCTTTCTATTTGCACCAAAGAAGAGCAACGTTCAGTGATCCGTTTTTTGTGGTCGGAAGGTGTATCAGGGGCCGAAATTCATAGAAGACTTTTGGTACAGTACGAGAACAGTGTTTTGCCACAACGGAGTGTCTACGAATGGATTGAAAAATTCAAAAATGATCGCAAAAATGTTACGCACGATGAAGGAGCGTGCAAGAAAAAATTCAAGACTCAACCGTTCGCAGGAAAACTGATGCTTACGGTTTTTTGGGACTCACAAGGTCCAGTACTGAAATATTATCAGGAAAGGGGCACAACAATAAACAGTGTACGTTACAGTGAGATGCTTACTGTCAAGCTAAAGCCTGCAACTCGAAGCAAACGCCGAGTACTGCTGTCAAAAAGTGTTGTGTTGTTGCACGACAACACCCGATCGCATACTCCTGCCCACACTGCTGAAACGCTCCAAAAACTCAATTTTGAAATACTGGCTCATCTTCCATATAGTCCCGATCTTGCTCCTTCTGATTATCACTTGTTTGGTCCACTCAAAGAGGCATTAAGGAGCCGTCGATTTACCTCGGACGAAGCATTGAAAGAAGCGGTGCATTCCTGGCTCGCATCTCAACCAAAAACCTTCTTTTATGAGGGTATCAGGAAACTTGAACAACGATGGACCAAGCGCGTTGAAAACTAAGGGGGCTATGTCAAAAAATTATTTACTTGTAATTTTCTTATTTGATTACAATAAAATTTTAAAACTACATTGCGGATAATAATTGACTTACCCTCGTATTAATAGGTGCTCAGATTAAACAAAATATTTTTTAATAAAAAATACATTCTTTCAAAACTTGTTTTGGATTAACCGGAATTTCGGATAAACGATTTAATAGTGTATGTTCTAAATTTAATTGAACATCAATTCACTCACTAAATTACTTTCTTTTCGATCGTTTAAAATAAGCCAACATGTTTAGAAGTTTAAAAGAGATGATGTTCGTAACAATTTTATTTCTTCTCCTGATAGATTTGACTATTGTCTCCTAACGCACTGTTTCATTCCCATTGTCTGGAGTGATTTCTCAGCCTGAAGTAACTGCTTAGATTGAATACATCGATAATATTTGATAGGATTTCATCCTTCATAAACACCTTCCAGTAAATGATTCAAGACTTTTCATACTCGTACGTGTACAAAGAAATTCAATTCACCGAACAAAATTTTCTTTAGATCAATTCAATGTAATATTTTTAAATTTGATTTACACTTTATGGTCCAATATAAAAGAAGTTCAACGCAATAATTTATAGAAGTCCTGACTTAATTTAATAGAGCTTTGATAGTTCATCCTTAGCCCACTCGAATAAATTTAATTTTTAATTTAATTCTAAATAATTTAGTTGTGTGAGAAATCAGAAGAAAAAATATATTTAATTTTTTTTGGTTTTTAAATGTAATATTTATAATTTAAAAATAACTGACAATTCCCTACGGAAGCAAATTTCACATTTTGACAGAAAAAGAGACAAACTCATTCAAATGGAATCCTAAGATAAATTATTCTAACACGTAGTACAAGTATTTTTTATGTCAATCTTCTTTCTCTATTAGTTTTTCTGTAAATAATGGATCGTAGATTAATTCTTTTAATTAAAAAAATTTAGTGAGTTTTATTGGAATAAGGTTTACGAATAACGAAGAAGCAAATAAATGTTTTCAAAAGCTATAATAATAATAATAAAAGTTTAAAGTTAATAAATTATGAATCATCATTTAAGCCTACTTTTGGGAGTATGATTTTGAATATATTAATGAGGTAAAATGAGTGATTTTTGTAAGTGGCATAATATTACGATACCTGCTTGTAAAATAGACTACACTATAAATTTGAAACTGAAAATTTATTAAGCGTTAGTAATATTGAATATTTTTATTTTCAATGTCCAAAATTGAAAATAATTAATAATGCACCGATATCAAGAATGGTATATTTTCCCAGCTTTTCTGCACTGTAACATTTTGTATTAGTATATTAATTATGTGTGTGGGTGTGTGTGCGCGCGCGTGCGCACGCGCTTGGTACTTAATTCTTCTTGAAACAAAATCTTTTATTTCAATAGAGCTGAAAACTAGAAAAGTTACGTTTTTATGGGCCTCCGCAATGTTGTTTTATGTTTATTTACGTACATTATGTATTCTCAACGATATACCCTAATATGTTGTTGTTTAGGTCATCAGCCAAAAGGCTGGTTTGAACCTGTAGAGGTTTTACTAAGTAAAACGAGGAGTGAGGTGGTTTACAATTGCCTTCCTCACTGAGTGGAAGAGTACGCTTATCAGCATGCCGGGCCCTCTGAAAAGCACATATTTTCCACTCTGCAAATGACACCTTCACTTCATTCACCACAGGGTCTGGCTGTATAATGAAATTCATTACTTTCAGAGGAGATAACTCTGATTAGTGTCTTTTACACCTCTACCTCTTCTGTTCTTAAATGATTCAGTCATTCAATTGGCTGACCATGTGATAAGAAACAGAACTATTTATTTTAGCCCTGCAACAAACAGATTGAGTGTAAATAATTTGACACTCCACCTGTCTGTTATGGGCAGATACCCAAATATACCAGAGGCTATCAGAAATACTGATGTAACTCATTAAATGTATAAAAGAAAAGTAACCATTTGAGTGATAAATTTAGGGATAAACCCAAACTAATTTAAATGTGCTCCTACATCACTTACTCCCTTAATTCGGTCATATATTTTATGTTTGTCACAAAATTGTAAATGAAATCAGCAATTGTACAATGTACCGACGAATAACATTAAATGCAGGAAAACTAGTTAAAAAGCTGAAAAATAAAATCGCATAAGATCAGTACTTACTTTCGGTAGGCAAAGTAAAATCCTGACGAATCAGAAAATCCCTTTAAGACTAGAAATATCCACTTTCAATTGGTATGTGCTTCTCATCCTTTCATACGCTAAAAAACATGGTAGGTGTATTAAATCTGACGGAGGGCCTGGTCAGGATACAAATATTCATGAAAGAATAATGATGAATATTAAATTGAAATACCAAATAAAAATTGAGGATATTTGCCAAAAAAAACTAAATTACTAAATGTAAAACAGCATGCGGTATCACCGAAATGGTGACTGGGTGGACTCATAGTGAGAAAAAGAGAATATCTACGTAACAAGGATATTCAATAATGGAGGCCTTGTCCAAGAAAGAGAGGTAGAGGTCATCCACAAACAAAGTGAACTTTAACAGAGATGACTTAAATCTGGTGTCAGGATTTAGCTGGGCAGGAAGGGCGCAGAATAGGGAATTGTGAAGGTAAACAGAGGAATCCTATATCAACACTGGATAATGACAGGCTGATAAAGAAGAATACATTTTTAATAATTACTCATTTTTGTTATCTTCTTCCGTGATAACTTTCTGATTCATCCATCAGTAGAAACAGTAGATAAAGTTACTTTTAATCTACAACAATACATAACAAAATAAGAGTATTTTTTTAAACATTGGCTTAATTTCTAGTTCAATTATAGATAATTTGTTTAGATGACCTGATCACCCCTTATTTCCACCCAATTCCACCACAAAGAATAACCTACTCTAGGCAGGGAATCGGATCGCCTACTTAAATTATTATTCTATGCAAGCCTCATTAATAAAGAACACGTTTAAATCTTTGTGAAACATTTTTTTTTTTTTTGGAACAGTGTATTTCTTTTACCATCAGTTTATACATACAAAAACTTTAAGCAAAGACAAGAAAATCTGAGTTGTGTCCTTAAAATTAAAATAAAAACCACATTCAGAATTATGTATGTCTGATGTGTTTCAATATGACTAAATGTGAAGAAAAAAATATGAACAAAACTAAACTTTTTGAACTGTGAATCAACATCTTAAAACACAAAATTGTTGAAGCTAGATATGATGACGATGATAGAGATGATAACGATGCCTATTATGATATGACGATGATTAGTAGTTGAAGTAGAAAAGAAAAAAAAATTAATGATTAACAAATTCGTAAAGGTAAGTCTAGCGTGTTAAAACGTTTCAGTCTGTGAGTATCTTCGCTGTTGTAGAGGAGGTTAATCGCTAATGGATTCTGATGGTATTCTAGTTTTTGTAAATGTTTTTCGCTGTTGTTTAATTTCTTGTTTTATGAAGAAGGGCAGGTTTAGATCATTACGTAATATTTCATTGGTTACGTACCATGGAACTGAAGTGATTAGTCTCAGGCATTTAAAACAGTGAAACATAAAATTTAAATGTAGGAAGAGGCGCACGAAATGTTCTTTTAAAAATTTTATTGAAAAGCTTGAATTTGTAATATGTTACTTAAAATAAATGTAATATTAAAATAATTTTAACAGTTGATTTCTATATATTTTATGACATCATTATTATGTTCAGGGAAGTCTGTATGATGGTTTTGACTGGTAATTTTTATTTTCGGGTTTTTATGGTTTTTGACTTTCAACGTTTTTGAACCCTGTGCTGCACAAAAACATTTGTGCTCATGAGTATTTAACACGTGCAAAACACGATTATTCAACAGTAAACTATAAGGTTAAACGTCACATAAGTATTTCATGACACGGACGCTGTCTGTCGGACCTTTTGGTAACTATTAAGTATGTGTACCAAAACCTGCATCGCTGTGCGAATAGAACTAAGACTTTGCTTAAAGTGATTCACAAAATGCATCACTGTGCTGCACTTGTAACAAAATGCGTGATGCAAAATATGAATCACTATGCCTGAAAGAGTTAATGGTTTACACCTAGACCTACCACAAAAACATTATATTACAACAAAAAATTATTTAATAAAAAAAAATTAAGTTTTTATCAGGTTTATCCTAAAAAATTAATATGTCACCAAAAACAAATATTTTTCATATCTTTATATTGCTCGTTTTAGTGCAAAAAGATTTTAGTTTTTTTTTTAAATATCTGCTTCACTATTTTTAATATTCTCCGCTGTTAGTGCAGCTTTCTAACCAACTGTTGATGGGAAATTAAACTTGTAGCTACCTAAAAATAGTAAATTTAATATTGGCGAGATACAAAGTACAGTCTCCCCTTAAATTCAAATACTAGGATGTAGATAAGCTAACATAACCGTAACAGATGAAAGGGAAACAAAAATAAATACAGATTAATCGTGCATGGAGGTAAGTAAATATTTGGCCTACCCACCAGTAGAAAATTGTAGGCGTATTTAAAAACAAAGGTAAGATATCACAGAGAATGAATGAATCTCCAGCTGCGAATGATCTACTACTGCTTCGTTTGGGGTAAAAATGAACTATGTGGTTTTTGAACTTAATGTAACCACAAACAATAATATGTTATAAAAAAAGCTCTTTTACCTTCCAAATATAACTTAAAATTTTTATGATTTATTTTAGTATGAAAAAGTATTAGTATTAAAATTAATATATGAATTTTTTTTGATATTAAAAAAATGTTTTTTTTTACTTCATTTAAAATGGACATGAATATTGAACGAGGAGATTGGTGGAAGAAGGGCGTATATGCCAAAACACTGTTTTTAGAAAATTAAGTTTAAAGATTTAAATGTGTTCTTATTAAATATTTAACTCATTTTAAAGCGCTGTTTTTGCTTTTTTATGAGTGCTCAATCATTTTATTGTTGATACATGAAGTTTTTAACCACATTATTTATTTTAAAAGAAATTATTTGCAAAATAATAAAATTGTCTATAAGCCCCTTCTTCCGTAAATCAATAAGCTGAAAACTACATGCAGCTATCAAACTGGGGATACTAAAGTGGTTGTGAATGACAACAATAACTTCATTACTGGTTATTAAGTTTATTGAAAAGAACTTGGATAATATAATTTAAAAAATATATTAACAGTGTGTACAAAAGTCACACGATAAAAAATTTTTTATGTAGTTTAATGAAGTTAAAACAAAAGTATGATACCAAGATGTAAATAAACTAGTAAGTCATATAAAGTACAATCGATACTTATTTTTAGGCTAAAAATCATTTTCTTGTTCACTGCTGTGCAAATCTTCACTTTCATGTGAATCGTTTAAGATTTGTTCACAAGAAAAAGTTCTTCAAACTATTCTGTGCTTTCAAGTTTGATAAACGGAAATAAGTCACGAATGTCTTTTTTTATTAATTCTGACAAATGGAACTGCTTGTAAGCTATTTAGTGTCTTTTAATTCCTCAACAGTAAATTTTTTTCCCAACATTTGAACTGAGTAAAGTGTTTTGCGTAAGTTTTAGAACAAAGCAAAGTTCCTAGAGGTGTAAACTTCAACTTAACGTACATTTACTCTTAGTCAGCAGCACATTCTGTTGGAGGAATATGATACTGAAATTTTGAGGATATGTATTTCAGAGTATGGCGGTTCATTTAAAACGATTTACCGAAAAAGGGCGTATGGTTCCATACCCCTTCTTCCACCAAGCTCCTCTCTACATATACCGTGCTTCCTAACAGATCTGACGTTAAGGGACATTCTATTGAACAATTTACTGTCAACATTAATTTTATTACAAGGGTTTAACCTTACTTTCATTATTCCAGTTCGTTAGAAAACAGAATAAAAATGAGTCTGTTGTTTAGGTCATCAGCCGAAAGGCTGGTTTGAACCTGTAGAGGTTTTACTAAGTAAAACGAGGAGTGAGGTGGTTTACCATTGCCTTCCTCACTGAAAGGAAAAGTACACTTATCAGCATGCCGGGCCCTCTGAAAAGCACATATTTTCCACTCTGTAAATGACACCTTCACTTCATTCACCACAGGGTCTGGCTGTGCAATGAAATTCATTACTTTCAGAGGAGATAACTCTGATTAGTGTCTTTTACACCTCTACCTCTTCTGTTCTTAAATGATTCAGTCATTTAATTGGCTGACCATGTGATAAGATACAGAACTATTTATTTTAGCCCTGCAACTAACAGATTGAGTGTAAATAATTTGACACTCCACCTGTCTGTTATGGGCAGAAAAATGAGAAAATGAAAAATGAGAAAATGAGGCAGAAAAATGAGAAAAATGAGTCTACAAAAAATTTTAATAGTTAATAATTTTTTTTTCTCTTTAATTCTTTATTTACAACTGTAAAACGTTACAACAAGCAAATGTGATGATTATGATAATAATGTAAATGACATGATAGGCATGAGAGGGGTAGGGCCCCCATTGGTGCCTCCCCAAGAATGAAATTTGTATATCAAACTAGCAGGTCTCTACTCCAGCGTCTTTTAAGGCGTCTAGGGGGATTATCAGGTAAATGGACGGAGGAAAGCGAACGCACCAGGGGGTTCTCGTGCTCGTGTGTCTTGTCATGAAAGCGTTTGTATAGATATTCAATGGAATTTTGTACAAGTGGTGTTTTCAAATCTGTATGTAAGGTTTTGTTGCTAACGTTTAATAATGTAGTGCAAAAATCTGACAGAGAAAAGAAAACATCTTTAGCGATCACTCAACAAATGAAATTATACACAGATTAAAACTTTAAATATTTGGATTTACCTTTTGAATTTGTTAATCTATTAAAGTACCAATCATCAACTTCCTCTAGCCTACGTCATATCTCAGACAAATTATTATTCATAATTCAGTTCAGCGTCAAGTTTTTTAAACATACTACTAATTCTTCTTTTCATTTTTTTTAATTCGTATTTTTCATAAGATTCAGTTACACAATTTTGCTTAAAATTTTATTAGAAACTAAGTCTAAAATAATTATTTTTTTTAAAGTAAATTTCAAAAATTTATCTTTCGATAATTTTAATGTCAATAAATTAATAATTATTTAAAAAATTAAGTATTCAAATCTAAAATCAATTTAATTCTCAAATCGAATAGTCTTTTTATGAACAAAATAAATGAGTTCAACAGGTCGTTGGTGGAATATTTTGAAAAAGACAACAAAAATCTTTTGTTATTTGGATTAGATTTTCTCATTCCTTTCCGTTTTATTCAAATTAAAACGGATGAGAGTTTGAGGAGAAATAACAAATGAATGATTTCCAGGTGATGGATAAAAGCATGGTTTGTATATAAACAAGCTTACCGTATTCAGTAAATCTATTGCATTAAAAAACTATACTGAAAGAAGTATGGAATGAACCATGTCTACAAACAAAACGACGTAACATCAATTGAGCTCTCAAACATTTATAAATAGAATAATCTTTCTTTTAACCTACAAGGCTGGCCCGTTGGCGTAGTGGTAGCGCATTGGCTTCTACGCCGAGGTTCCGGGATCGATTCCCGGTCAGGTCTGGCATTTTTTCATCACTCATTTTCATTATCATCATTATCCACCATCTGCATTAGCAACAATTGCAGAACAGTCAGACGTAAAAACCAAAAAAAAAAATTTAACAGACTTGTATTAGACCAAATGGTGGCCGGATAACCAAAAAGTCGGTTAATAAAACTGTATTATTATTACAACCCTATAAAATTAGAAGTTCCTGTAAGAAAAGGTATACGACGTTCATTGTCACCACTATTATTTAACTTGAATGCAGAAGAGCTATAAATAAAGTGAAGTAAAAAGTTATCACAAGAATAAAAATTCACGGAAAACAATAAAAATGATGGCATTGCTGATAATATTATAGTATTAGCAGAGGTAAAGAAGGAACTAGAGGATATCTTAAATGGGATGGATCAAATCATGAGGAAGAATTACTTCATGAAAATTAATAACAACTAAACGAATGGGTTGTGTAGTAGCAAGAGTGATTTAGAGATGGGAAATGTAAAAGCAGGCAACGAAAACATACAAGAAGTTGGGGAATTCTACTACACAGAGAGTAAAATAACAAAGGATGGTAGACGCATAAATTATATCAAGAGTAGGATCCATCTTACCAGTCGAGAGACTCATGACAAAAAAATTAAAAGCTGATAACATTTTGTGATGTAACCCAATTGTGTTCCCAAAATTAAGCACATTTTTTTTATTAAGATTTAATTGTTTTACCTCAGTGATTTTCCGTATTTTTGTTCTACAGAGGTTGGTTTTCATTTTGCATCATTTTTCATGGTTAAAATCAGGTTGTTTTTAATTTTTCATCGTTTACTTATGGTTAAACATAGGTTATATTTATATATTTCAATATTAACATTGGCAGACAGGAAGGAAGTAAGGTTTAGAAATATATGCGGAACAATCAGAAGGATGCTGAGAAATAAGATGAGAAGAGATACATAGATACGATTGTATCAGGTGATGGCGGTTCCTACCCTGTTGTATGGCTCAGAGGATTGGGTATTGACGCTACGGAAAAAACAAATGTTGGAATTGGCAGAAATGAGTTTTTTGCGAGCAGTAAAAGGATGCTCAAGAGAATCATAAAGTACAAGGAAAGATAGAAGGAGCATCTAAACAGAATGACGGATGGAAGAATACCGAAGCAGATGTGGGAATATAAACCATAAGGCAGAAGAGCTCTGGGTAGACTGAGGAAAAGATGGAGCTGAAGAGAGTGATGTCGGAACAGGCCAAGGCCTAAACCGTGAAGAGAAGAAGAAGACATTGGCAAAACAAAGTCGTGTTTCAAACCAGATTTATAAATATGGAAAAACGTGAGTATAACCACCCTCGACAGGTTTTCTGATATCATAATAATGATTATAAAGTAAGTAAAAGAATTCTGAAATTCTCTTATACCATTTAACAAAACTGATAATCTTTAAAAGAAATGCAAGCAGAAGTTGGCTATGTACATAAAATTACCAAGAAGTAGTGGATATATCGTGTTACAGTCTAGCTTCAGCATATTGATCAATTGAAAATTTTGTTGTAACAAAATATTATTTCCTAATTTTAATACAGCAAATATTTTTATTTTATCATCCATTTTCATTAAAAATAAAAAGGTTTCCCTCTTATTTTTCAATTATCAAATTACACTATAATATTATTATTAGCCCGGAAGGTTTAGAAATGAGTCTTGTTTTTTGTTTTTGGTTACTCCTACATTACGATCTATTCATTTTATTTTTAGAACAAGTAATTGATATAACAACGAGAGTGAAAAACAGATACAAAGAAAGAAAATATTGATAATGTACTCTATGGTATTTACAAGAAAGATAAAATAAAAATTAAGAAAATTTACGCTGAAGTTTGATTAGTCTACAGAATCCACAAGGAAATTTTTAAAAAAATCAACCTTGAACTTTGAGGGAAACTGTTCTCTAATAAGTTGGTTACACGTAAATTTTTATTGTCATGAAGTCTATTATATTTGTATAACGCTGAATTCTAAAATTTTTTCTTTTACTGAATTTATGATATCTCCAAAGAAAACTTTGTTGTTTATGCATCAGTATATATTATCATCATCTTTTTGATATTAATTGAAAAAAGTAGATTATAAAATGTTGATTTTACGCCAGCCGCATTGGCGTAGTTGGTAACGTGCTCGCCTCTCATCATGCGGTCGTGGGTTCGAATCCCACACAGGCACGGCATATTTTGATACGTTAAAAAAAATCGTTTCATCCTCCATTGTATATAGTTACACCCCAACGTCGTCGCTAATGACCTTAGTAGTTGATGCGACGTTAAATAATAATAAAAAAACAAAATGTTGATGAAATTTGCAGAAATATCCCAAAGTTGTATTCCATAAAATTTATTTTATACGAGTTTATTGTGTTTATTGTTTATTGCGTTTTACCACGATAGATTTAAAACCCAAAAAATATTACATTCTACGAAAGCTTAGCTTTAGATTTTTGAGGGGACATAATTCTTATAGTTTTCAATTTTGGCACAAAAACTCTTAACAGCTTTCTTTGTAATATACCAGAAGTCCCCGATACTAGAGCTTGAGCTTTGTTTGCCGTATTGAAGAATTCCGGGAAGTTTGTTGGCTGAACTTCAAGATTTTATGTACTCTTAAAACTTTTCCTTTACCAATTTTTGCTTTCTTCATTAATTAAAATCATTTTATAATTTTATAACCTGTTTTGGATGAACCCAACAGGTCTGGATAAACGTACACAGAGTGTATGGTGATTTAACCATTTTTAAAATTTCATATGTAATTTTTACTACATTATTTATGTCGCACCAACCAATTGTTTATTAGCTACTACTTAAGGTTAAGAAACAGCGAGTTGAAGCTATTAGAACTTTCTAGACCTCAACCGGGAATGAAACCCGGGAATATCCACTAAGCAGTATTGCTTGTTAATCGCTGGGCCCCATGGAAGCGTTAAAAAATATTTTACTTCATTTTTTCTTATTATTGGAATTCTTTTTAATTTATTAAAGTGAATACTGCAGCTGAAATGCTGCTTTTGAATGGATTTTTTTCTATTTAACATCGTTTTCACATAAATTGCCCCCAATTTACGAGGAAGTTATGATTTTTAAAACTAATGACTCCTTTTTAACCCTTACCTTGACTTCTGGGAATCAGGATAAAATCTCTAAATAATTTTTATTATGGATGTAAAAGATAGAATAGGTGAGTTTTAAGCACAAAAAATTTTCAAAAAAAACAACAGAAAAATCCTTTCAAGATAATACTTCCTTAAGGGGTGATGGCACGATGGTTTTAACTCAAAATTTCGATTTTTTTGTTTTTTATTTTTCTCAATAGTTTAGGCCTAGATCTACTAGAAACAAAACATTAAATTACGTCAAAAAACAATTTTTTTATGAAAAAATTAAGTTTTTATCAAGTTTACACAGAAAAATTATCATGTCACCAAGAGCGAATATTTTTCATAATTTTATACTGCTCGTTTTAGTGCAAAGAGAATTTTAGTTTTTAAAGTATCTGCATCAATGTTTTTTGTATTCTCACCTGTTGATTCAGCTTTCTAAACAAAACTGTTGATGGAAAATTTACTTGTTTTTATACATTTTGTTTTTCATTTGTACCTTCTTGTTCCTTGCGTTTTCCCGTAAATTTAGATTTTTAACACTAGGTACATTTTTCTCAGAAACCAATAAACCTACTAGGCTGAAATTTTTACCAGTTAATTATCTTGTATATCCACATACACCGATATTTTTATGACTTTCTCAGGTGCTCCAAAAATTAGTAATACGCAAAAACCGTAGAAAGGAATTTGTAAAAAATTTATGTTATTCGTAATATTTTTAAAAAATGGTATGGTCCAAAGATTAAATTGAAAAAATGTCATTAGCTCGAGAAGAAACCCGATACTTTTGGAGTGGATTTCTAATCTCTCCCCTTAAGGGAAGACTGTACTTTGTATCCCGCCAATGTTAATTTTTTTATTTTTAGGTACATTTTTCACAAGACTGGTAAGCGATAGGAAAATGAAATTTTTCTTACTCGTATTTGTTGGGTTGCCCGAGCTACTGACATTTTCGCAACTTAATCCGTTAAACCATAATGTTAAAAACAGAATAAGGAATAAAATAAAAATTTTACAAATTTTTTACGGTATTTTACATATTAATAATTTTTGTAGCGTTTGAGGAAGTCATAAAAGTGCCGGAATATGTAAACGTACAAGATAAAAAACTGTTAGAAATTTCAGCCTGGTATGTTTAATGGTTTCCGAGAAAAATGTACCTAAATGTTAAAAATCTCAATTTACGGGAACGGGCAAACACACAAAAAGGCATAAATCAAATAAAAAATTTACACAAACAAGTAAATTTTCAATCAAAATTTGGTTAGAAAGCTTAACCAACAGCTGCGAGTATTAAAAACAGTAATGCAGATATTTTAAAAAACTAAAATTCCCTTTGCTCTAAAACGATCGGTATAAAATTATGAAATATATAAGTTCTTGATGACACGATAATTTTTGTGGTTAAACCTCCTAAAAACTTAATTTTTTCGTTAATCAATATTTTTTTTACGTAATTTAATGTATTTGTGATTGATCTCGGTCTGAACTCTTGAAAAACATAAAGAACCGAAATTTGAAATTTTCAGTTAAAATCGTTATATAGTCTCGCCTTAAAAGAACACAATATTTTAAACAAACGTTAAAGAAATTTGATACAAATTCATGTGGTTTTACCGCATTAAAATATATCAACAAAATATTTGTATAACCGCAACTACTTGGGAAATCAGAATTAAATTACTACTAGGTAACATCAAAGTGTATAAATGAATTAAAAACACTGGGGTCATATTGCACACATTTCTATGTGTTTCTACACAGAAAACAAACTGTAATTTGTACTTGTTACAGCCATTTGATGTTATGAAATAATACACCTAGTAATAGAGGAGAACTGAGGCATTGAAATAGTGCTTACATTATGAAACTTCAGTTCTCCTCTATCATGAAATACTATCATTAGTTTCTAGTCGAGGAAGAAAGAATGAATACACTCACTAACTTCTCAATTAATTGGTATGTTGCTGCTCAATTTTCAGCGAATTAACTTAAATAGAAATAGTTGTAATAAACTATTTTGTGAGTTATATTAATCAAAGTTATTTACTTCAATCAATACATAATATTTTTTTTTTATTTTATTTAACGTCGCATCAACTGCTGTGGTCATTAGCGACGACGTTGGGGTGTAACTGTGTGAAATGAGGATGAAATGAATTTTTGTAACGTATGAAAATATGCCGTGCCTGAGTGGGATTCGAACCCAGGACCGCATGATGAGAGGCGAGCACGTTACCAACTGCGCCAATGCGGCCGGCATACATAATATTTATTTTCTTTTTATTATTATCTGTAATGTTATGTTTTAATTAATACAGTTCGATGCATAGTTTTAAGATCTAACAAAAATAAATCTGCCGGGGGCGTTGATGTAGTTGGTAACGTGCTCGCCTCTCAACATTTTTACTTTCTCTTGCCTATATGAATATAATTATATAGGAAGGAAAGTATTGTTTTTATGTCGATTTTTCAAAATCGAGTTTTCACCGGATCTACACGTTTTCAGACCCCCTGAATTTAAAAAAACATGTTTTTAGCGATTGGTCTGTGTGTGTGTGTGTGTGTGTGTGTGTGTGTGCGCGCGCGCGTGTGTGTGTATGTGTGTGTGACCAGAATATCTGAAGAACGGAACATCGTACGAACTTAAAACTTAAGTTACATACCACTACCGCACCCGACACAAATATGTTTATTAAAATCTCGAAATCGAAAAATTATTCTCTCAAATTTCAAAAAATCGACATGAAAACAGTACTTTCCTTCCTATACATTCATATAGGCAAGAGAAAGTAAAAATTGTCACCAATAAAAGCTTAATGTAGTAGTCTGGATATTAGTAAAATTATATTTATTAATTTATCAACAATAAACCACACAGCGAAGATTACAACTAGATTCCGCGTTTTACTGTATGATAGGTACTTCTACTTTCCAGAGTTCATGAAACAGCTCCAAGGTTTTCTAACGCTTCATTCTTTAGTAAATTACTAAATTAAATTGTTTAATTTTAATTACAGGTTTCTCATCGAATAAAAAGAGTTTAGTTCACTGGAAATTACTCTCAAATTATTATGTTTTTTATTTGTTATTTAAATAGGTCTATTTGATATAGCGTGACTAAATAACATTAAGCAAAAATGCTCATGAGAAAGCTTTTCATCATCATCATTCATATTTTATACTCAGAGGAATACAGGAATTGTAATTTCAACAGTATTTAGACAAGTTAATAAATCATACAAATAGAATGTATTTTGTTCTTATTTAATTTACTCAAACAACAAATATGACTAGATTTGAAAGTGAAAAATGTTTCTCACTGTAGTTTTAAAGAAACTCGATCATAAAAATATTTGTCTGGAAATATAGTATGGCTAATTCAATTAATCCAACGAGGAACACATAGGAGTAACATAGTTTCTGGGTGTAAGATCTATCCAAAATTTTAATATACAAAACCCTTTTAAGATGCTACCCCCTAAAATCTTGATCAATGGGCAAATGTTTTACTAATGATTTTAAAGAAACAATAAATAAAAAATGTTGGGCTCCAGTTCTAGCAGTAGAGCATGAGAATACTATATAGAAAAATAATTGTATTAATTTAATTCTTCGAATAAAACCAAAACCTTTAATGTACAAATTATTAACAAAATTCTTTCTGAACTTATTTTAACATATTTTTTTAAAAAAATATGTAACCAACCTTTTGCTCTCGTGACTTTAATTAGAAACACAACTCAAAAATCCCTTAATATGCGCGAAATGAAATTTACTAAAATTCCTCCTCCTCTTCTTCTTCTTCTTCTTCTCCTCGTTCTTCTAGTCACCTCTTCAGTAATTACTATCTCCTGGTTCTTACACAACTATTTCAAGATAAGTTCCAAACGGAAATGATTTCAAACTACTACATTCGAAATAAGGACTGCTATGGTTGATAAGCCATCCTCTTGCACCAACCCGGAGGGCCAAAAGGAAGGAGAACCAACACAACGATTGGCTGTAAGCTGGCAGATGGAAGAAAGGCCCACAAACACAGAGGAGGAAATTCACCCTTCTTATACACCCCTACCCAGTATCAGATGATTGACAGTTGGCTATATTTACAACTTATTGTCTAACTACTAAGCTAATGTACCTAATTTTAACAATGCGGTTTTTCCCATACACCAGTTCATGGGTTTTACCTTATTTCTGGAAGTTACAGTAATTAGGAATTATCATATTTTCCATTGTTTGTCTATTTGTACGTTACAACGGTACAAGACTAATCTGGAGTTTTGGTGTCCAGCTCTTTGGAGTAGTAGAGAGTAACTTAGGGTCGATCCAGGCATTTCAATCAAAATTCTTTAGACTTGCTTCTAGCGCTCCTTTTTATGTAAGCAATAAAACCACGACAGTTTCAAAATTCTGATAGTAAAGGAACTAACCGCGTCCTTCTATAGTAAATTTCACGTATCACTGGATGTCCAAATAGCCGATGATCTAACTACAAGAACTTCCCGACTGGGCGAAGTCTAAAGCGAAAATAGAGTAGAGACCTTTTGGTCTGAATAACGGACAACACCCGTAGTTATAATATGTACCACTGGATACCTCTTCTCCTTAAAGTAAAATTCGCCACCGCCCATTAAATATCACGTAAGAAAATTCTGCAGCTCAATGCACAGTACCGTAATTAAAATTTAAAACAAAAAAAGATCTATGGGTAACATCTTTTTTTATAGTATTTACACACCGTTGTATTGTTTTATTAAATAGGGTCAGATTTCATTATGAAATATTGTCTGCCGAAATGTAAATTCACATTTGAATGGCGAATTTATTTGTAAATATGTGAGTTTTTAATAAGTGTGAGATTTAATGACGGTTTCAAAAAAATATTAAACTACACCATAAAGGTAACCAACTTTTATTTTTTTTTATTTCTGAATATTGAAATTTACATCTGAGTGGCTGTAGCTCTAAAACGGTTGAATTATTACTTTTGGTCTGTACTTCATAGCTGCGCTTTGATACATATCATGATTCATTTTATCTACATGTTGTTTTCAGGTCTCTTTGTTTTGCTATATTCGGTCGTTAAAGGCTTTGATTTTTAATTCTTGACATTATGAATTCTGTCTTTTCTGTTGCAACCTTTCACATAACGTAGAAACTGCATTTCTCCAGCCTGTATTCTGTCCCTTCTTGATTGAACCCATGTTAGAAAATGAATTTCTTAAAAAAACATATCATTTTAGAAATTATAAAAGATAACCTTGCATGTCAATTTGTCCAAAAATGTAGAAATGAATGAATTGAGACTAATTAAAACATGATTTTGCTTTTTACGTTTTTTATTTGCAATTCTCTGGAGAGAACAATTAATATCCACATTATGGATCATATGCTACAACTGGTATACATGATACATGACAAAATACACAATTTAAGTACCTATGTAATACATTTTTTCTTAAAATGGAAACGATTGACGTATACCGATGTTATTTTTTAGCTTTATTTGTTATCGGGAACTGTACAGTATTGACAACTACCACATTTGAAAGCTGCTTTTTTCTGTATTATTTGAAGTGGATTATGCGTGAGTTTGAACAGGAATCACCAGTAGAGTTTGTTCGAGAATGGCTGTCAGCTGGTCATCTTACAAAGTCGCTTTCCCAACAAGTGTTACTTAACTATTAATAGCGATGGCCCGAAGGCTAAGGTTAATTTAAAAGTATAATTATATTTTGTGGCAATTTTGAAAATTGTCATCTATCACTTTGTTTTGTCCGCCTGTCTCTACACAATAAGTTAGTGGACCAAAATTGAGTTTGAAGTTTCGGTTTTGACTGGAAGGGACTCAAAACAGAAGGCAAAAAAACAAAGTCAGAAATATTACAAGAGATAGCAACAAACGGTTTTCAGATTCGTAATCTACAAAAAAACTTAATGGGTCTGCATATGGTTTGAATTCGCGGTTTCGACTGGAAGTCAAGAAATCAAAGTCGGAATGTAGAAACAAAAACAGTGTCATTTGATTACTCTTAAAGAAGAGATACAGAAATTATTAGGTTTGAAATTCCAGTTTTGATCGGAAGAGGGCCAAAATTGGAAGTCAGAAACTACAGGAGATAGAAACAAACGGTTTTCGGATTCGTAATTTACAGGGAGTGTCAGATTATTTACACTCAATTTGTTAGTTGCAGGGCTAAAATAAATAGTTCTGTTTCTTATCACATAGCCAGCCAATTAAATGACTGAATTATTTAAGAACAGAAGAGGCAGAGGTGTAAAAGACACTAGCAGAGATCTCCTCTGAAAGTAATGAATTTCATTATACAGCCAGACCCTGTGTTGAATGAAGTGAAGGTGTCATTTGCAGAATGGAAAATATGCGCTTTTCAGAGGGCCCGGCATGCTGATAAGCATACTTTTCCTTTCAGTGAGGAAGGCAATAGTAAACCACCTCACTCCTCAATTTACTTAGTAAAACCTCTACAGGTTCAAACCAGCCTTTCGGCTGATGACCTAAACAACAATTTACACAAAAATTGACTAGCCCTGGATTGGATTTGAAGTTCCGTGTGTCGAACAGAAGTGACCCGAACCGGAAGTCAAAAAATCAAAGTCGGAAATAGGAAACAAAATAATGGCATTCGATTCCTCTTAAAGAGTAAATACAGAAATAACTAATGGTTTAACCATTAAAGAAAGGTAAACCTTTTTAGAAATTGCCTCCAGCCATGAGACGCATTGTCTCACGAAAGTGATTTTTTGTTGATATCTTTATTTTATATCAATTTTCACCACTTTAATCTTACTTTTATTTATAGAAAAAAACAAATCAATTTACCCAACGAAGATTTATTTTAAAAGGTGAAAAGGAGTCTTAATCTGAAATCTGTATTAAGTACATTTGTAAAATCTTCAGAATATCATATTGAAAAATCGACATGGAAACAATACTTTCCTCCCTATATATTCATATAGGCAAGAGAAAGTAAAAATAAGGCAGAAATGTATAATATCCCTAAAATGATGTTCTTATAAATAAATTCAACAACCGGCGAAACGTTAAAAAAATAATCTAAAAATATAATTTCAAGACGTTGGCGAGAGAATTTACAAATCCAATTTATTTTCTAATCTCAAAAATTTAGGATATCTAAATAATTTTAGGATTGATTACCAAAATATCCTAAAATAAATTAGATGCCTGAAAGTGTCATATTGCTATTAACAATTTTTCTGCAGGGTGTTTATCGTATTTTATGAAATCATTAAACGTAAAATTGAAATTTGTACGAAAATATCCTAAATATTTTATTAATGACATTTACTTTGGGGATGATGGCGTTATAATTACTAAAATCTTTATTTTTCATATTACTAACTTTTATTGTAATTTTTAAAAAATCTGGAGTGAAACACTCACACGACTTTCTTTTTCAAATGTTAATAATGAAATATACCTCCAATATATTTTAATCATGACTAAAAGAATGTAAAATGAAAAACATAACCTAATTTTAATCATAAGCGAATGACGCCAAATGAAAATCAACCTCTGTTCGATTTAAGATGAGCCTGTACGATGGTTTTCACTGAAAATTTCAATTTTCGGTTTTTTATGTTTTTCAATAGTTCAGACTTATATCTACAAGAAAAACATTACGTTACGTCAAAAAAATTATTTTAATGAAAAAATTAAGTTTTTAGCAGGCATATGCAGAAAAATTATCATTTCGCCAAGAACCAATAATTTTCGTAATTTTATACCAATCGTTTTAGTTTTTTTTAAATATCTGCGTTACTGTTTTTGATATTCTCAGCTGCTGGTACAGCTTTCTAACCAACTGTTGATGGGAAATTTACTTGTTTGTGTACATTTTCTTTTTGATTTGTTCCTTTTTGTTTTTTGGCTGTTCCCGTAAATTTAGATTTTAAAATTTAGGTACATTTTTCTCGGAACCCATTAAACCTAGCTGGCTGAATTTTTTACCAGTTATTCATTTTGTACATGCACAAATAGCGACATTTTAATGACTTCCGCAGATGCTCAAACAATTACTAATATAAAAAAAACTTATAAAGAAATATTTAAATATTTTATGCTATGCTTTAATTTTTTTAAATTTAATGGGCTCACAAATTAAATTTAAAAACTGTAGCTAGAGAAACCCGACAACTAAAAGTGTGTAAAGTTTCATCTATCTATCTTTTACCAACCCTATGAAAAATGTACCTAAAAATATCAAATTTAACATTGGCGTGATACAAAGTACAGTCTCCCCTTGAAAATATGGAAAATCATTAATTTATGCTTTTATAAGCTCTGCCGAAGAGATCTTGAAATAAAAGTTGTAAAATTTTCAATTTTTTATAAATTCAGTCTTATAAATTTTGTCTCAAAACGCATTCTGAGGCCACAATCATTTAAAAATCCGTTTTTACCGACTTTAATGAACAGAATACAGAAATCAGTCATCGACGCTAAACTAAGTGTTTTATAAAAAATGTTTTAAATACAAGTTGTAGGTTTCTTAAGTTCCTGCAACTTTTATTATACACATTTTGCCTTAAAATTTATACAAAGGCTGCAATCTCAAGAAAACTTTTACCACGAGAGCACTGCCCCCAAGAATTTTAGATAACATAGCGCTACTCTATCTTCTAGAGCTCAAAAAATATAGTAATTGAGGCTATTTCAAAAAAAGTTGTAAAAGCCGTATTTGGAAAAAAAATAAAAAAACATGAAAAATTGCACGAATAAAGAAATTTCTTTTGGTTGACAGATTTTGATAAAAATGTTTGTGTCGAGTCCCTTTGTGGCACCAACTTATATTATACGTTTCAATTCAGTGCAATATTTTGTTTTCACAAACAGAACAATTGCTAAAAAAATATTTTATTGTTTTGGTTCAGGTGGCCTTGAAACATGTATTTCCAGTGAAAACTAGATTTCGAAACACCGACATGAGAGCAATAGACCTACTTTCCTACTCAGTATACGAGGTGTGGCTATTAAATAACGAGACTGACGTTGTAAAAAGTTTTATTTTTATTTTATACATAATCACTTATTGCCACCTTCAATATACACTCCTTCTCTATCCCTACAACGTTCCATGCGAATTTTCCATTGTTAGAAACAGTGCTGGAAGTCATCTTCTGTCAGCTACTTCAGGACACGTGCTGCTTTCTCTTTTACAGCTTCCACAGACTCAAATCTTGTCCCTTTTAATGCAGATTTCACCTTACGGAACAGGTAGAAGTCACATGGTGCAAGATCTGGTGAATAAGGCAGATGTTCAAACACTGTGATGCTGTACTTGGCTAGGAACCTCTTGACAGATAACGCGGAATGAGTTGGTGTATTGTCTTGGTGGAGAACCCATCCTTCCACATTTCCTTCCACATTTGTCCTTCCACATTTCAGGGTGCTTTTTTCCTTACTCTTGAACGTAGTTTAGAAAGTACCTCAAGGTACTAATATTGATTAATTGTTTGACCTTCGGGAACCCAGTGAAGGTACACAACCATGGATATAAAAAAAAACAATCATCATTGCTTTAAATTTTGACTTGCTCATTCGAGCTTTTTTGGCTCTCGGTGAAGTTCGGCTCTTTCAGTGTATAGATTGGCACTTCGTTTCCGGATCATAAGTAAAAAACCACGTTTTATCACTTGTTATTATCTTCTACCTGTTCGCTAAGGTGAAATCTGCATTAAAAGGGACAAGATTTGAGTCTGTTGAAGCTGTAAAAGAGGAAGCGGCACGTGTCATGAAGGAGCTGACAGAAGATGACTTCCAGCACTGTTTCCAACAACGGAAAATTTGCATGGAGCGTAGTAGGGATAGAGAAGGAGTGTATATTGAAGGTGACAATAAGTGATTATGTATAAAATTAAAATTAAAATGTTTACGTCAGTCTCGTTATTTAATAGTCACACCTCGTATTCCTCTAGAACAAGAGACAGTGACAATTGTATTATTACAATTGTTTTAAATACAGTAATGCATTTTAAAATGTGGATGACAAATTTTGATGTAAGGATTATTTTCTGACAAAAGAAATCACTTTCAGGTTAAGTGCTTTAATAGAGTACAGAAAATACATCTGAGTTTTAAAATCATATTATCAAAAACAAAATGAAAAAGTTTTCGAGTGACTTTTCATTTAATAATTTAAAATTCCAACCGTAAAATGCCATTATGCAAATGTTAAATATTTTTATTCTAGTGACTTTTACTATGTCATTATATGTAAATCAGGACATATAAAGTTGCATAGTCTATGTGTCTTTTGTGTTAATAAAAGCATTTAACTAAGAATTTAGTGTATATTAGACTATCGGTTCAGCAGGTCTTTATACGAGTAAGTATAAAAAAGCTTGGAAATTTTTTTTTTAATTTTCAATCTCACTATGAAAGAACTGTGATTACATCATTTTCCTTAAAGTTTTTAGAAGATTTGAAAACAAAAGTGTCAGCAGAATGGAAAACAAGTAATTTTCAAAAAACTTGGCGTACTGATAATTTTCAACCCACTCTTTCGGTTGTTCATCTGTGTAAATACATGCCTAAGATTTACCTTGCTCATAAGTTAGGCATACGCATTGTCCTTTCACTGGTTAGATTCCACAGCGACTACTTTATTTCACACGATTCCCAATCTCATTCTATTGGAGAAATAAACCTGACTGAACATTCTTTGGCTGTACTATAAATATTTAAACTTACGCTTTCTCTTCGTCCTGATCTTCTTTTGTTAACCTGTCGTTATCCAGTGTTGGACATAGATCTGCCCTCACAATTCCTTGTCCTGCGACTTACCAGCCCAGTTAAATCCTCCCACCAGTTTGAAGTCATCTATCTATCACATTTGTGGGCAACTTCTACAACCTTTTCTGAATCAGGATCTCTGTTACTAAACCTTCTTCTTCCATCGTCATGATTCTTCTTGTTCAGGTGTTGATCCGTTCCGAATGTTCGCGACCTCCATAGCAATTTTCACTTTGTTCGTTACACTGAGAAATACCTCCTCTGAGCTTTCTCTAAACTAAGTTCTCAGATTTGTAGACGATGAAAAGTAATCGATTAAAAATGAGTGATGAAAAAATGCCAGAACTGATCAGGAATCGAAGCAGGTACCCCTGGCGTAGAAGCCAGTTTGCTGAGTTCTACCTTACGGAATAAAGGGAGTTTTAGGTTGCGGTAAATGGTAGTCGTGTAGAACAGCCGCTGTAATAATAGGTAATAATAAATGAGAAAAATATTAATTTATTTATTTTCTGAATACCTTTTATTATTCCAATGTTATCAAATTGTGCTTATGAAATTCAGTAAATAATTTTAAGTGCTACAAGTTTTATGAATATTCTTCTTCTCATTAATTCAATGTAACTTAATTATATAAATAAACTTTTATATTCTGATTAATTTAAATTATTATTTACGGAATAATATAGTTTTTGTTGTTAAATATTCTACTGTATTCAAATTACTTGTACATTCAACTGTAAACGTCAAGTAATTTGAAATTTTAGTTTTGAAACTTTATCATCCACCTAGTTGTGGTCGTAACGATAATTACTTATTCAATTAGTTAGTTTAATAAGCTTAAAACTGATTAAAATCTAACGTAACTAGTTTAATAATTTTACATAGCAATTATCACAGAATTAACGTAGGTTTTATAAATTTAAATACTTTTAAAATAAATTCTCGTATAATTTTGTTTATGTTTAAATTACGTAATACCAAAAATTCTTGTATTAATCTGATTGTTGGGTAATCTGAGCAACGGTTTAATGTTTCATCAATTTTTTTAATCGGACTTGACTTAAAAAAGTTATTTAAAAAACAATTTTTAAAAATTTTCATAAAATAAAAGGGAAAAAATTAGTGTGGTCTACCTTACCTTTTAGTAGATTTGTGCAATTTCATACTTGATCATTTATTATTACTGTACTGGTTATGTACAGCGCCCCTGCGTCTATTTCCTGCAATTTAAATGCCAGCCACTCTATCATTCCTGGATTTCTATTCTTTACAAGTCCCTGAACAACCTAGCTGTCACTGCCGTCTTCCTTCTTCTGACTGCAAATCACATCTTCTTACTTACTGCATCTCAAAAATCACCAAGATTACCAATTTTACCGGATCATCTTTTATTTTTCTTCTTTTATAAAACAACAGTTGTTTTCCTAGTTACTAGGAAACCCCGCTCGGTTCGCTTCACAGCAGCTAATGTAGGCCTCATTAAATTATTTTAAAACCTCTCTCTATGTATACAATATTGGTGGTTTGCTGCCCTGTGGCAGCAAAATACGTAAATTCTTTTTCTGCACTTTCAGCTCTAAAACGTCCGACGTAAAGTTGTCCATGAGTGAAGGAAGCACTCTTGTCTCAAATCGATGTCCATCGTTTTAAATGTTTGTTCCTGCGATTTTACGGAATTGAATAGAATGCATAGAAGAATACCGATGGAAAAGAAATAGATAGTTGATATGGCTGAGATAAGAGACAGTAATACGTGGGTGCGGTACGCCGAGTAATTTGAAATATATGCCTCATTCGCTACCTGTCGAATGAAAGCAAATAATATGAAATACAGTACAAAAATAAAAATTTATGATTACTTCCGAATTTTTAATGTTTTGGAATCGAATGTTATTCTTCACGTTTTTGTATGAAATATAAAAGTTGAATCGTGCTTCTAGCCCAAAAAAATACACCATCCAGAGGACTTGGAAAAAATAAAAGTGCTATGCACCCGATAAACTAAAACATGCGACATCGTCACAGTTTAAGTTGCTTAACTCACTTAATTAAAGTTACTTAAAATTGCAAAATAGTCTATATTGATCAGGAATCTCTAAGCTATGCAAAAATGAAAGATTTTTTAAAATCAGTTCAGTAGTTTCTGAGATTGTCTCATACAAACAAACAGACGTTTCTTCTTTATTATATTAGTATATATAACGTCTATGTTTATTCAATAACTTCATCTTAAAACAGCTGTATCTTAGATTTAATGCTTTAAAGCATTTAATGCTTTACCAAGTGATACTGAATTGTAAGTGCATTTCATTAGCAAGTAACGAGAAAGCTTCCGATACTAGCTCACTAATTACTTTCTCTTGCTCTATATAAATATATACAGATTGAAAATATTGTTTTCATGCCGATTTTTTGAAATCGATTTTCACCGGAAATACACGTTGCACCTGAACCTAAAAAGTTTTAGCGATTGGTCTGTGTGTAAACTAAATGTGTTAAGAACGAAATATGTGTAAAATTGTAACTTGAATCTTAAGTTTGATATTAAAAAGGAACCCGACACGAATATTTTCATCAAAATCGGTCAATCAGTAGTAGTTATTTATTAGCGTAGTTATTCACTTTTTGTGATTTTCTTAAGAACAGCTCCTACAATTTTTTTTAAATCGCCTCATTTACTAATTCTTTTTTGGTGTACGAGGTGTGGCTATTAAATAACGATACTGACGTTGTAAAAAAATTTTATTTTTATTCTATACATAATCACTTATTGTCACCTTCAATATACACTCCTTCTCTATCCTTAAAACGCTCCATGCAAATTTTCCATAGTTAGAAACAGTGCTGGAAGTCATCTGTCAGCTCCTTCAGAACACGTGCCACTTTCTCTTTTACAGCTTCCACATACTCAAATATTGTCCCTTTTAATGCAGATTTTACCTTAGGGAACAGATAGAAGATAATAACATGTGATGAAACGTGGTTTTTTACTTATGATCTGGAAAGAAGCGCCAATCCATGCACTAAAAGAGCCGAACTTCACCAAGAGCCAAAAAAGCTCGAATTAGCAAGTCAAAATTTAAAGCAATGATGATTGTTTTTTTTTATATCCATTAGATTGTATACCTTCTCTGGGTTCCTGAAGGTCAAACAATTAATCAATATTGCTACCTTGAGGTACTTTCTAAACTACGTCTAAGAGTACGGAAAAAACGCCCCGAAATGTGGAAGGACAAATCGTGGGTTCTCCACCAAGACACTGCGCCAGCTCATTTCGCGTTATCTGTCAAGAGGTTCCTAGCCAAGTCCAGCATCTCAGTGTTTGAACATCTGCCTTATTCACCAGATCTTGCACCATGTGACTTCTACCTGTTCCGTAAGGTGAAATCTTCATTAAAAGAGACAATATTTGAGTCTGTGGAAGCTGTAAAAGAGAAAGCGGCACGTGTCCTGAAGGAGCTGACAGAAGATGACTTCCAGCACTGTTTCAAACTATGGAAAATTCACATGGAGCGTTATAGGGATAGAGAAAGAGTGTATATTGAAGGTGACAATAAGTGATTATGTATAAAATTAAAATAATTTTTTTTTACAATGTCAGTCTCGTTATTTAATAGCCACACCTTGTATAAATTTGAAACTGCTTTTCCTTTTATTTTAATAAATAGGGCACCTATTGTAGTTTTGTCACGTAAGTCATAACCCATCATAAAATTAATATTTATTAAAGAAGCTTGTTTAAATCAATTTTATAAAATAATTGAATTTAGTTAACAGTAAGAATTCTTTATGTAGGCTTTAATTTTCATTTTCAATCAACAAAACCTCTGTTTATATTTTACAACATGATACAGGTTATAAAATTTTGAAAAGATCTCAAGATGGAAAATTATATATACCCGAATAATTCCTTCATTTACTCTTCAAGAATTGTCTATTGCACCATTGAGAAATATATAAATAAAACTTATGAAAAATCCTCCTTTTAAATATTGCAAAAATTAAAAACGTCAAAACTGTTTTTCCAAAACACATCTGGAGAACAAGCTAAACAACCAACGCGTAAACAAACGTATATCTTACCTCAAAACTTCTACGTCCCGTCGTGAATTAAGAAGACCTAAATACATTAAAATACAGTAGAAGTATTAAAAAAAAATTAAGAAAGACTATAAAGTTTGTAATATTAAAAAGTTAATAACTTAAAAAGTACATTAAAATTTCTTTTTTAATTTGCTTTTAAAACAATCAGCTATTTCTTTAATTAATTTATTATTACTTATTGCTTTCATTACAGACTCATATTTCTAAATTATTACAATAAACTAATTATAAATTTTTATTTAAAGTATGGAACTTCAACTAAGAAAAAGATTATTTTATAAAATACCACATAGAAATATTTCAATATAGGCTACAATTTTTAAAAGGATACTTTGTAAGAAAATTTAATTAAGTTCCTTTACTTTCATTAATGAAAAATCAGCACAGTTATCTTTGCTTTCTGCTGGTATTGATATAAAATTAATAATTCATTATGGTAACTTTAATTACAAATTAATAATAATGTAATTTAGTTTTTGAAATTTTGTTTTTAAAGCATCATAATTATCTTTTATGATTTAAGTGAGTATTAACATCCGAAATGCTGTAAGATTTCCCTTTATAATTACTTTAATAGTTACAAAAAAATGAACGAATTAATAAAATTCTTAATTTGCTTTGAGGGTTCTACTCGGTCAGAAGTTAATTAAAAATACGAAAAATCATTAATTGACGCAAAACTAGGTGATGTAGAAGAAATTCCTAAAATAAAATTTGTAGGTTTTTAAATTTTCTATAACTGTAGTTATTCTTTTGTCGTAAAATGCATACTAAGGCTGAATTCTTAAAAATCCTATTTTTTACCGATTTTAATGAGTGAAATACAGAAAATCACTAACTGACGCTAAACTAAGCGTTGTAGAAAAAAGTATTTGGAAAAAATGTTGTAGGTTTGTTAATTTTCTACAATCACAAAGAATTTCAGAAGACATACCGCTTACTCTTTGCCCATAACAGTTAGGCGGAGTGTTAAATTATTTGCACTCGATCTGCTAGTTCCAGGGCTACAAAAAATTGTTCTGTTTCTTATCACATGATCAGGTAATTATATGACTGAAGCATTTAAGATTCCAGGGTGGAAAGTAGATGCTTTTCGGAGGAGGTCTTGGCATGCTAATAAGCAAAGGTTACTTTCCCACTCGGTGAGGAAGGCAATGGCAAACCACTTCACTCCTCATTTTACTAAGTAAAGCCTCTAGAGGTTCAAACCAGCCTTTCGGCCGAGGACCTAAACTACAACTCCGCTTACCCTTTCTTGTAGAGCATAGATTTTAAACAAAATCGTAGGAGCTATCAAGAAAATTGTAAAAGTTAAAAGTCGCACGAAATATTTAATACTTTTAAATGAAATGTTTATTTCATGAATAAACTACAAAATTTTAATGAAAATTTTCACATCGATTTCCCTAGTGGTGGTACCTAACTTAAGTTTCAAGTTTCAACTTTATACGATATTCCGTTTCTGAAGATACCTTATTCATACACTCACGCGCACGCATACATATGCACTCGCAGACCAATCGGTAGAGACATGTTTTTTTTTGGATTCAGAAGGTCTTGGAACGTGTATTTCCGGTGAAAACTCGATTTCGAAAAATCAACATGAAACCCATACTTTACTTCCCTATATATTCATATAGGGCAAGAGAAAGTAAACAAGAGACTGAAATAAATAACAATAGAATATTCTACAAGGTACAAGAAGATCAGCAGTTAAAGGTAAAGTAGCTGTTATTCCAGAGAAGAATTAATTTATTTTTATCAAAGCTTGTACAAAAATCGTCAATCATTGTCTCATGTACTGTGTAGTATCCATACGTCAAAATACTTTTACAATTTCCAAACGAAATTTTGAAAAGTTCCATATTAATGTGTATTTTAAGTTATAAGTAAAGATTTAATTTTATGAATAATCTCAAAGTATTAATTAATTTTTTTTTAATATTTTAGTAGCATATAAATTTGAAAATTTATTTTACATAAGAAGAAACAGAAATAAGATTAATGCAACCAAGGTAAAAGTTATTTAATGAAATCTCATTTTGTTGTTGAATAGTCTATAATGCTTTTAGGAAGTTACGGGGTAGAAAGTTTCGCTTGAAAGTTACGCCGTAGAATGAAAGTTATGGGATCAAATGTGGTATCATTACTAAGAAACAAACCAAAAAACAGTTATAAACTGTAGCAAAAACACTATTTTGTTCATTTGGTATTTTCTTATATTTATTTAAATCTAATAGTGAATCAGCATTCAATTTTCTTGTTTTAAAAATAACGGATTTTTTCTAGTCTACGCAGCTCGCAGCCACATAAATCACTATACTGCGTACTATTATGTTAACCCTAGAGCCAGCAATCGTCAATTTTGAGACGATGTTACCGCTTCTTGAACCGGTCGAGTCGGAACATCGGATTTGCTTCATAGCATTGCAATGTTGTCGTTTTAGTTTTAAATTCATCTACAGACAGCGTTGCTGTTTTGTACAAAACTTTAGTAATGCATATAGTAAATTGTTACGTATAATACAAGAGGTTTAGTTGCATATTCTGCCTGTGTTTCTTCGTTAAAACCACGCTATCCTAAAGCTCAGTTTAGTTATTTCTTGGTTTACATGATATATTTTTGTATATATTTTCTTCAGTTTTGAACATAGATTCGTTTTTTTGGTTTAAAATTATTTTCAAATAGTTTTAGCATTCCTTACTGTCAGTTTAAAATTTCAATAATGTATTTATTCTATTTTCCTAAGTTTTCTGGTTATTTTGATGTCACGTGACAAGGTTTGTGATTTATAGAAAATTTTTAATGATTTCTTTACGGTTCGGTGACTAGAAATTCTCTGCCGGTCTAGAAAAATGTTATTGCCGACTGTAAGATTAAATATTGTTGTTGTTGTTGTTGTTGTTTAGGTCATCGCCCGAAGGGTGGTTTGTACCACTAGAGGCTTTACTAATCAAAACGTGGAGTGAGGTGGTTTACCTCACTGAGTGAAATAGTATGCTTATTAGCATACCAGGCCCTCGGAAAAGGCTTTACTTTCCATCCTGCAAACGACACCTTAACTTCATTCACTACAGGGTCTGGCTGTATAATGTGAAATTCATTACTCTCCAAGATCAAATTGTAACCAGTGTCTTTCACACCTCTACCTCTTTTGTTCTTAAATGCTTTAGTCATATTATTGAGTGACCATGTGATAAGAAACGGAACTTAAATAATTTGTATTGATTTTTATCCCATAGTATTGAGTTAAGTTGTCTTATTCATATTCTGGATTCCCTAAATTTGTCCATTTGTATTATTTGTTTATTTGTTTTCATTCTTAACGATTGTTGTTGTTGTTTAGATCAACAGCCGAAAGGCTGGTTTGAACCTCTAGAGGTTTTACTAAGTAAAAACGACGAGTGAGGTGGTTTACCAGCCTTCCTCACTGAGTTGAAAGAGTATGCTTATCAGCAT
This sequence comes from Catonia carolina, assembly GCA_035578175.1. Lineage (NCBI taxonomy): Eukaryota > Metazoa > Arthropoda > Insecta > Hemiptera > Achilidae > Catonia > Catonia carolina. Next base: position 24,695,043 of record JAQMRL010000010.1, on the reverse strand, counting down.
GCCAGGCCCTCCGAAAAGCACTCACTTTCCACCCTGCAAATGACACCTTCACTTCATTCACCACAGGGTCTGGCTGCATCGTGAAATTCATTACTCTCAGAGGAGATAACTCTGACTAGTGTCTTTTACACCTCTACCTCTTCTGTTCTTAAATAGTTCAGTCATATAAGTGGCTGACTATGTGAAAAGAAACAGAACTTTTTTTTAGCCCTGGACCAAACAGATAGAGTGCAATTAAAATAACACTCCACCTGCCCGTTTTGGGCATCTTTACGATTTTAAATGTTAATTATTTAAGTTTTTTGAGTTTCTTTTATCTCATTGCCAATTTTCAAGTTGTTTAATTCTTCTTTTACAGTTGTTACATACGCTGTTTTTTTCAATATACAGGGTAATTATAAAAATGAAATAGACAGTTTCGATAGCTTATAGAAAATTTATTTTTGAAAAGTTAAGGTAATTACTTACATGATTATATAGAAGAATTCATTAAAGTTTTATTGAAAATATTTACTGGTGTTTAATGTGTGCACCATTTGTAACACGACAGATATCAGCATGGTAGTCCAATTCTCCCCACACACGATTAAGCATATGACGGTCAACTGTGGCAAGAGCATTTGCGATTCGTTGTTTTAGATCATCGATATTTACAGGAAGCGGTAGTACAAAAACTTTGTCTTTTACATAACCCCATAAGAAAAATCGCAGGGCGTTAAGTCTGGACTACGAGATGGCCACGGCGTAAACACAATGTTTTCCCCACTTGCACGGCCGATCCATCGTCTAGGAAGACGTTCATCAAGATAATTTCATTTATAATCACCCTGTATAATCATGTTTCAAATATATATTTTGAATTACTATGTCAGTGCATTGTAAGCATCCACGAGGTTTTCTTTAAATAATTATAAACGATATTAAATTTTTGTTCTAACGTTATTTTTTATTACTTTACCACGTCAATATTTGTAAGTGAAAACATTTTTACACTTTAATAAACATTCATTAATTTTCCTTTGTTCTTTCAGTATTGTTGAAGCGATTCGTGTGAAATTGCTTCCATAATTGGTTGGTTGAATATCCAAGACATTAAGTAAACTGCTCTTGAAAAGTCGTCAAGGGGATCTTTAAAGCAGAGGCGTAAAATTATTTCTTTTGCATCCCAGTAGGTACTTCCTGCTTTCATAATTGTCATAAATAAAATGAAACAAAATTATTTTATTTCATTCTACATATAATTTTTTCAACAGTTATGTAAACTAATGTTTTGAATTTACATGTTTCATTACCTAAATTAAAACTCTTATGAATTTTGGGAATACTTCAATGGAAGCCACTTTCCACATTGTGTCAAGATTAAACAATTAAACCTGGAGGGGGTTGTGCAAAGTTCAAGGTGTAAGATTGAAGACAAAGTTATTTTTTTATCAATAAAATCTGTACCATTTAATTGATTTTTACAGAATAGGCTCGAAATAAGCACACACATTTCTAAAATTGTGTTTCACTGAATCATCGTTACAAATATTAATTTATTTATTTTACAACAGGCCAACTGTGGCCCAAATACAGAAACAGTATTTCATTATTACTAGAGTACAGAAAATAGACAAAAGGAAAAAATTTAAAAAAATTGTCAATGATTCAAACAAAATTAAACTTATCTAAACTAAAATTTAGTATATTAGAAAACATAGATAAAACAGTATACGCATACATTTTACAAATAATGTACTAATCGATTTCTCACGATAGAGATTCAAAAAATATATATATAAATAACACACACATAATGTAGAATCGCTTGAGGAATTACAACGTCTTGAAAGACTTAAGAATGGCTGACCTACACGATGCTCGACTCTGACAAAATGAATCTATTGACGCAATTCTGTCCATGATATAATTGTTATGCAGTTAACTGGTGAATAAACTGCATAATTAGTAGAGGATGATTTGTGATAAAGTAGTTTATATCCCAATGAACTATAGACTAAAGATGAGATCTAGCCAATAACAGCCAAGGTTGGATGTGAGGTTGCCCCTTCGCAAAGTCACACTCTATTCCACTTAACTCCAGCTGACTTTTTGCTAGCCTGTCTTTTACAGCGGGACGTGACAACGCAGGATACGATTAAAGAAAGTCAATTGGCTCTGTGCTGTGATCTAGGTCACTATGCTCCGCCTTCCACTGCTGTCTCTAGTTCGTTAAAGTATAGTAATTATCACGCATTATTTGATAAAAAAAAATTATATATTGTCTACATATTTACGTTTTAAAAAAATCTCAAATATTAAACTTAAGTACAGCATCTGTATCATAACAAATTCTTAATAATCATGATAAATGTGGATTATTTTTAAAAAATTACTAAATTTCCCAATAACAAAATCGTAAAGATTTGTTAACCATTACACTTCCATGGCGTAAATCACTCTGTAATAAACTTAATTTATATGATTATTTATTATTCACACACATAAAACTTACCATAGATATTGACCTTCAGCTTTGATGCGACTAGAATATAAAATTAATTGGAAAAACCAATTTTGTTTTTTTTTTTTTTTGGTTTTAACGTCCGACTGTTCTGCAATTACTGCTAATGCAGACGGTGAATGATGAAATGATTTTTTGTAACGTATGAAAATATGCCGTGCCTGAATGGGATTCGACCCCAAGACCGCATGATGAGAGGCGAGCACGTTACCAACAGGAGAAACCAATGAATAACAGAAAGGTGGCTTTTTAAGTGATTCGCTAAAAAGATACAATATTATTCAATGAACGGTTCTGTTTTCAATATTTTTGTTAACTATATAAATAAAGCAATATAGATTAGACCGTAATATTTGATAAGAAAGCAACACAACACAATCTCCGGTTCGACAGTTGGCAACCCTTTCTTGTATTTGAATGCTGCTTGTAGGTGTCGGAAGGAATAGCAAGAAAAGATTATCGAACGGAAAGAGAAAAGAGAAATAGGTAGAGTACAGAGGATAAGGAAAGAACTGGAGAAAAGGATATGATGGGAATATTGAATACAACAAACAGGATTTCATTACTCCATATCTCGGCTACAGAAATATTATTATGAATTATTTAAATTTTAGAATTTATATTATTGCTTTAATGAACTTACACATACACTAAAGAATGTTAATATTTTTTCAATTAACCTCTTTTATATTTCACTATTTGCTGTTAATCATATTTGCAATTTATTTTGTACAACATTTAATTTATTTAACGCCTCCACAACAGGACAACCAAATCATAGTTTAAATAATTCTTTATTCTAACAAATAATTTATTTTTTTTTTTTATTATTAAATCTGATATCAAAAACTTCCATGGAACGCTTGAAGAAAACTAAATTATTCTCACAAGGGATTAGCCAAATTTGAAGAAAACTATTATTTCTCTCCACAAGGATATGCCAATTTGAAGAGAACTAAATTAATTCCCACGAGGGTATGCCAGATTTGTAGTATAATTAAATTGCCCCTCACAGGAGAATGCCAAATTTGAAAGAAATTAAATTAATATTGTATTCTTTATTTATGTTGTATCAGCTTTCAAGCTTAATCTTATTATTTTACATTTACCTTGTCCCTTATTTATTTATTTCAATAAAACATTATTCACATTAAATCATTATAAGTTTTATTCAATTTATATATTTTCATAATTACATTCTTAATTGTCACGTATCTAAGTTAATCTGCTTTCACAATCTTTGAACGATTCAAATGTTTCTTTCAATTCTCCTATTAAACAAACTGAATGGTTATTGTTATTGTTTTCATACATCTGCCATTGAAAAGCTACCAGATAATCACTATTATTATAAAGTTGAATACTTTGTGTCTCTTTTAATAACATGAACGTTATATTTATTGCTATTTATTTATATTTACTATTTATTATATATTTATTACTGTTTTTTAAGAACGAATGAGGGACCTACTCGCTTGGTTTGGCCTCCAGTCCCCCACTAAAATAATTTACAATTTCTATTTTCTTCTTCTTAGTTGCCTAGTAACCATATTCTGTTAATGTAAATTAAATAATTTTTTAAAAAATATTTATCTTAATCAGCTGGAATTATTCAGATTTATTTAAATAGATTCAAATGTAAACAACACCAGGTGTGCACTAAATTTGTCACATTACACGCTTCAATAAAAAAACAACTTCCACGAAATTTAATCAATTTTTTTTTCAGAGATCCAATTTTCAGGATTCACAACATCTAAACAACAGATTCATCGCGAGTGCGCCTACTTGCCTCTGCGCCTACTAGTCCCTGTCTCCCCTATATGTTCTACGAAATAATGTTTATAATGCATGAATGATAAACAATAATATTACAAAAAATTAAGAATGAAAAATGAAATTTAAAAAAATCACTTAACAGAAATTACACGTAGAAATTTTGATTGAAAGACCGTTAATTTTTGTAGGTAACTCGGTTTAGCGGTGCCATAAATTTGTAGCTCATTATGTCCATATTGGTTTAAAATAAACTTTGCCTGAGATTTTAGAGCCAGTTAAGAGCGGTGTCCAAGTAGTCGGAATAGTTCTTTCAGTTAGGAGTTCAAAGTCAGTCTTTTGGTATTTAAATGAGTCGCCTAGATAAGTCTCTTATCTAAGTGAAGTTCTAGTATTTAACCTGTTGTCGTTGTGGTATCAGTTTATATTTAAGGAATAATTGAGGACATTTACCTCTCCGGAGAGAAAAGGTTACATGCACTGATTTTAATGCATTGAATTGAATCCTCCAAATTTTTAACCAATAATTCAAAAAGTTGATGTGACTCTGTAAATTATTAGTCGTTTCTGTGACTCTGTAAATTATTAGTCGTTTCTTCCGGCTTTACATCAGAAGAAATAATGACTGTATCGTCAGCATAAGCTAATGTGGTGTTAGCAGACTCAGGTAGATCTGATGTAAAAATTTAAAAAAAAAATAACCAATCACTTTGGTGTCTGTTTGCTTGACTGGTGAGATGAAGGTACCTGATTTCGATTCATGAAAATTTCTCCGAGTACTCTGGCGTTATAATTTTGTTAAACTCCCTCAAATTTTAAAACATTGCTTATAACCTTTGTAATGAGACAAATTTAGTGCACACCTGGTGTTGTTTACATTTGAATCTATTTAAATAAATCTGAATAATTCCAGCTGATTAAGATAAATATTTTAAAAAAAATTATTTAATTTACATTAACAGAATATGGTTACTAGGCAACTAAGAAGAAGAAAATAGAAATTGTAAATTATTTTAGTGGGGGACTGGAGGCCAAACCAAGCGAGTAGGTCCCTCATTCGTTCTTTAAAAATAGTAATAAATATATAATAAATAGTAAATATAAATAAATAGTAATAAATATAACGTTCATGTTATTAAGGAGACACAAATTATTCAACTCTATAATAATAGTGATTATCTGGTAGCTTTTCAATGGCAGATGTATGAAAACAATAACATTAACCATTCGTTCAATTATGTAATTATGAAAATATATAAATTGAATAAAACTTATAATGATTTAATGTGAATAATGTTTCATTGAGTGAAATAAGGGACAAGGTAAACGAAAAATAATAAGATTAAGCTTGAAAGCTGATACAACATAAATAACGAATACAATATTAATTTAATTTCTTTCAAATTTGGCATTCTCTTGTGAGGGACAATTTAATTACCCTACACCTTAGTAATTGATGAAATTTTCATCAATATTACTTAGATATACTTTAAAAACTTCTCTATTAATTTTTGTCCACAAATCATTTTTCTTTAATCGCCCTCTTCGGCGGTATCGTTTCTCCAAACCACCCACGCCTTTCCGTACCCTTTAAATGTCAGTCTCCTATTAACATTGATAATGAAAACTAAGTTAATGCCGCTTCAATTTTTTTTCATATAACTTTTTTTAATGCATAATCTGTTGTATAACAATAAATAAATGCAACTTAACAATTAGAATTAACACATGAACAAATTACAACCCACTGGTGTAATTAACAAATTGTAACATTAAAACATAATTATTATACTGCTCTTAATTATTATTTACAATCAAAATTAGATACTTTTTAAAAAAACACATAAAAATAAAATAACCAAAACCTCCTTTAAAACGAAAAGACAGAATGAGAAGTAATAAATAATAAGCACATAATTCCAAAATATATGTACACCGAACTTTACTGGAGATAATTAAAAATTTTCATTCATTTATTCACACATTCACACTCAAAGACGCCAGTCATCTACAGAATATTAGCATTATACTATTTACAATGTAAAATCACACTATTAGAATCGCCCTGGAAGATCCAATACTGTAGCACGATTTAGTTTATTAACATCATTACTGTTGTCTAAGAGATTCAGTGCTAAGTGATTTACGTGGTTGTTTAGACGTGTGATCTGTTTACTACTGAAACTTCGCTTCAAAATTGACGAAATAAATCAATAAAAACGCTAAAATCTTTGAAAAATGAAAGAAAGGTATAGTATATATTTTATTCCAGAAGGCCAGAGAAATGATCTTTGATATAAAAGAAAGAAAGAAATGTAACGTACTGGGTTTGAAGGTGTTCCAGAATGTCGACCCCTTTAATAAAGTGTAAAGAGAAAAACCAATGGGCAATAGTACTTTCTACGTAGAAAGAAAATTTAATGAAAGAAAAGTTGAATTTCTCGATATGGCTCTTCAATGGGTTGATTTCGATTAACCCGAAATGCTTTTCAACGTAAGTTTATAGTTTGAATGTCATTGCAGAAACAACTAATTAGGTGTTGTGATTTTATTGTATTAGATGTACTGAAAACAATCAGAAATATGAGAAAAAATTTCGGAAAATGAGTCAGTAATATTCAGATTAATTTTCTACTTACAATAATTGGAGGAATGTAGATTTAAATGTATTATGAAATTTGCACCAATATTACTCGTACTCTCTTTCGAGCCCCACGTTGGGCGCCAAAATGTAATGTAAATTTTTAAAAGAATGAAATGAATAAAACGCAAATTAGAAATTTGTAAATAAAAAAATTTGATTTTAATGAAGCGATTGAAAATTGAAAGAAATAAAAATTTACTGACGAAATTAAATGCTACAAAAATTATTTATCTTCAATTTAATTTATTGATGACATTTCTATTCTACAACTCGAAATATATACTAAATTAATAAATAACATGAAATGTTAAATTGAAAGTTTTATTTTTTTTTAATCTATTTATGAGTTCAAAATTATAAAAAAATAATTAATAGTTACGATTCTTTTAAAATGTCCTGGAGTCTCAGCTGTATTATCTATCTCCTTTGATTGACCGGGATCGAATGAGGGGGCTTGACCATTGTTGCAATTGATTTTATGGATGTTCATAATCTTTTAAATCTTTTCTTCCAAATTTTTAAAATATTAGTCATTTTAATTAGTTCCTCAATTAATTGGATTCTTGTTGGTTTATTAATCTTCTTTACTTATTTTCTTATTTTAAAATTTTATTTAATTAAATCATACTTTCTTTTGTTTTCCTTAATTGAATTTCAACTATTTGGCTTCTGGAATTAATTTCTTTTAATATTTAATTTTCTTTTCATAAATCTTCTTAATATATATTTTATTATTGTTTATTCTATTTATTTTTAAAAATTGAAATTATTTAATTTTGATTATTTTTTAAATTATTCCTTGAATTAATAACAATTGGTTACTTAAATTGAATCATCTATCAACGATATAATAAAACATAGACTGCTATTCTACACAATGAACTTTTGTAGTTTAACAAACTATAAAAGTTTGTAAAAGGGTTCCAAGTAAATATTACCAATTGCGTAACTGAATTTAATAAAATTCTTAATGAGTTTGGCTATTAGTTCTACTAAGTTAATTATTGGGAAAATATTTAACAATAGGGGACCTTTAATAATATTTAGATGAAAATTATACAATTAATATTATTGCTGCTGATTTACGTCAATAATAATTTGCTAACATTAAAGTGTCAATACTTGATAAAAACTTATAGTTCAGTAAGTTAGTTTACAAATTAATTAAGGATATCACGGTTGAATTGTCACTTTAATCAGTCAAAGTTGGTAAGTGATATTACGTCAAAGATTCAGTGCTAGGTTGTGGGCGGTTGAGGTGTAAAGGTAAGTTCATTTATTAAACACCTAACTCAAGTGTTCCTAAGTTATAACTAAGTATTTTACATAATATAATTAACTGTTAAACAAATAAATCATTTAAACATCAGGATTGTTTTTGTCCCCATAGTTTTATGAATTTTCTTTGAGTTAATATTTGTCTTGTATCGCACATAATTAGGCATTACTTATGTTGCTTATAAATTAATGTATATTTAAAAGAAGCGAAGAAAATAGTTTATTTTAAATATTCGTTAAAAGTAATCATTTCAAAAATAAAAGAAAACAATCAATTAAATGTAACCGTTAGCTCATATAAATTAATGGTACCGACATAACAGTGATATATTTTTATGTATGTTTGTGTCGGCAAAATTTTAGTAAATATTTATGTGGGGAAACGTTCGTTAGTTGTCTCAATAGCCCATTAAATGTAAAAGTAATGTATCGGTGTTTAAGTAAGCAATCACTACACCATGATATTAACTTGTATTGTGTGTAATAATTGCTTACATGTGTCGTTTGGAAATATTATGGAAAATGAGACTTTCGAAAGTTAAAAGAAGGGTTCTCATTGGTCCGATGTCATACATAGGGGGGGGGGGTTATACCGAGTTTTTTTATAGAGGGCAGAGGGCAATTTTAATTTTTCAAGAGAGTTTAGCGTGATTTCGATATAGAATGGCGTGATTTCATTAGAGTATGACAGTATTTTCCATTATTATTTCAGTCATATTTGATTTAAAGTTAATTAAAGGCGCGACCATTTTAATATTTTATATTTTGAGGTGCGAAGATTTCAGTGTTGTTAATCAGGTTTCTATAAAGAAATAATATAAAATTTAAATTGTTAATATTTTGTATCTTGTATTCATCAATTGTTTAAATATAATTAAATTATTTAAATATTATCATAAAATTAATATTAGTTATTTTTATTTTTGTTCTGCATTGCATGAATGTTTCCATTCCTCTCGATTATTTGTTAAATACCACATCTTTGGAATAATACTTGATTTAAATTTATTTTTTTAAATTATATGTTACCATACAAATTTATAATGGTAGGCCTACAGTCTCTCATAAATAAGTGGTCTGATTGGTGGGTCAATCGGAAAAGCAGTACAGTTTTATCGTCATAACAGTTAGATTTTTACATAATAGTATAGATAAAATTCGTCTAAGAGTAAATTCGATTTATAATTGGTGTTGGATTATTAACCAGATTCCAATTAGTACATTTAAATTTTTTATAAATATCTTTAAATTTCTTCATTATCATAGTTATCAATAACAAACAATCTGGTGTCACTCACACCAAATTCTCTTGCAAATGTAAATAATGAAATATATAACCTAAGTTTAATCATGAGTACAAATAATGTAAAATGAAAAACAACCTAATTCTAATCATAAATATATTTATGATTGAAGCAAAATGAAAATCAACATCTATTTGACTTAAAAATACGAAAAATCACTAATTGACGCTAAACTAAGCTCTATAGAAAATATCATCATCATCTGTCGAGGATTAGGCTCAATGGTCTGTTCCAGCATCCATCTCTTTTAAGGTCTTTTTAAGCCTCGCTTCCCTCTAGATTTATATTTCCATGTTCGTAGAGGAAGTCTGTGTGCTCGCATGCGAAGCAAACGGTTGAAACAATCTCTCTTACACACTCTTAACGCTTCTCACAGTGACTGACATTCAATTCGGCTGAACATACAGCTTCGTTACGCACTCTTCTAACCGGATATAACCTTTAACTCCTCGCAAAATTCTCATCTCAGCAGCTGAATACGAGATGCATTCCTCTGTAATGACACCCATGTTTCACTCCCATATGCTTTGAGTAAAGCCACTGCTCTATAAAACTTCTTTGGGTGTCCTGTCTCGTTTTCTTTTCCATTGTTCTGCGAATAGAACTGCATACAGCGCTGAATTTTTCCAGTTTCTCACTCACGTTCATCATCTTTTTCATAGGAAATCCTGGATTCTAAATATTAAAAATCTCGAATTCGTTCTATAGTTCGGTTTCCAAGTATGATTTTTGAGTGGATTTTTGAGCAACTTATTAAAATGTCATATTGGAGCCTGTCTTCTATGTAAAAATAATACAGACTGTTCATAGTTGAAAAAAATTACTCGAATTACGAGTTATAGTTTTTTTAATTTTCTATAACTTTAGTTACATGAGTAATTTATTAGTATATACTCAAATATACTCAGTATGCACTCGTGTATAATTGTGCTGTAAAATACATGCTAAGCCCACTTGCCCATAACGGGCAGGTGGAGTGTTAAATTATTTGCACTCGATCTGTTGGTTCCAGGGCTACAAAAATAGTTCTGTTTCTTATCACACAGTCAGCCAATTGTATTACTGAACTATTTAAAAACAGAAGAGGTAGAGGTGTAGAAGACACTAGTCAGAGTTATCTACTCCGAGAGTCATGAATTTCACTATACAGCCAGACCCTGTGATGAATGAAGGGAAGGTGTCATTTGCAGGGTGGAACGTGGGTGCATTTCGGAGAGCCTGGCATGTTGATAAGCATACTCTTTCAACTCAGTGAGGAAGACAATATTAAACCACCTCACTCCTCGTTTTTACTTTGTAAAACCTCTAGAGGTTCAAATCAGCCTTTCTGCTGTTGACCTAAACAACAACAAGCCCACAATCTTAAAAAGTCCCATTTTCTACCAATGTTAATGACCAAAATACATGGCCATTAAAGACTACAATATGCGACATTAGCCGAGAAACTAACTCGGGAACTTAGTTTTAGCAGTAGAGAAAGTACCGTATTTACCCGAATATAATGCGAGGTTTTTTCCCGAGATTTCTCCTTAAAAATTACAGGTCGCCTTATATTTGAATATTTACATAAGCCATAACGAAGATGTAAAAATTAAAGATTTAAAAATGTTGTATAGCTCTAAAAGCTGTAGGTATCTAATAATTGTACTTGGAATGGACATATACGATAAACTAAATGACATCTATAGAAACAATGTTTTAGAAAAACATTACCTGTCTTTTGGGTAGAATGGGCTATATGGGATTGCGTAGGACCAAATTTGTTCAAAAATGAGAGATGTAATTTACGTTGATGCACAGATCTAAGAAAAACATAATGAAACGTGGACTTGTCTTGTTTATAGAATGGGTCATAGGCGATTCTAGAGCCCATGGCTTCCCATACTCACCACAGGGTAACCTTCCGCATTGGCCTACCTTGTTAGTAGCCTAGTCTAGTTTAAGTAGTGAAGATGATGAGAATAAAGTTGAAGATGTTTTTGAAGCTTAAAAGAAGTTTGTTTTATGTATAGTGTTTCGTTTATGTAATGCAGTGTTAATTTCATTTTTAATTAATCAATTAACATTAAAAAATTTGTTTTTCTCTAGAATTTTAATTAAAGTTTTAAGGGTCGCCTTATATTCGGGTGAATACGGTACATTGTGGCTGAGCTACGTAGTCAATTAACTTTATCTAGGGTTTTTCAAAGATTTTTTTTTTATTTTCTGTATGTGGAAAATATAAAATATTCTTGAACGATGTAAGGACACAGTTTTCATGAAATTGTAACATTGTATTTAGTAAAATGTATGTATGTAAATAAAAATTCATAAGTAATTCATAATATTTTAAAATATACAACAATAAAATAACAGTGACTTATAAATAAATCCTGAGTAAGGTTAAAAGTTACGTAAAATTTAAATTAAACTCTATAGATTCGATTCTTAAAATTTCGGTGTCAAATTTAAACTGCCTACGTTTGTTGTTTCAACCTGAACCAAAATTAGTCTTTACTAATACTACACAAATGTTCATTTACTCGTCGATGTAATACAGCCTGTTCATAGTAGTTGATTTATAAATTTGATATTAGATAGGTCAGTAATAAAGTGAATATTGCAAAGGTGGAACAATCGATACATTAATTTTTACAAATCGTCATAAATTTTGAAAATACCGGTGTTTGGAAAGTTGCTGTGCACTTGAATTATGTAAGTAAAATAACTAAACTTTCTTAAGAAATAATTATTTTAATGACTACCTAATTTTACATTTATATTATTATGTCATTATTGGATTGTTTATAAAAGGTGTTGGAAATTGCCTCTTTTAGTATCAATACTGCACTCCACTCGTTTCAATTTGTTTTCAAACATTTTACCCGAATTTTTTTTTCTTTTTATCTGAGGCGGTGAGAAAAACTCATGTTCACTCCATCACGATAAGGGAAGTAGTGTTGGACTCAATTGAGGCGTCCTCGTCCAGCCCCAAGGAAACCGCAACCGCCTTAAAACCGCCAAAAACCCGCCGCTTGGCCACTTGATCCGACATCAGCAAACAACCCTTCACCTCCCTCGGAACTGTTTATATAATACTACAAGGGAAATGTTGGGTTAAAAAATTTACATACTGTCAGCGGGGCGTAGAAGGGAACCGTAGCCTAATTCCCCTCTCGCTGTCACCGACCAACACTCACTCTCTCTCTCTCTTTCATTCTTTCATTCATCTCTTTTATCACCAGCTCAGGAAATTAGTGTGCCTACCTTACCTACTAAAATCGGGACAGGATTGATTCACTGTGAGAGAGGGTGATCCCGCTGATCCCCATATGTCTCCTCCCTCCGCAGTCTCTCAACCACCCTCTCCGCAAACTGAGCGAACAACTTTCAGCTCTCTTCATCCTGCAGCATCGCTGCCCCTACTCTCTCTGGGATTCACCGTGCAACGCCTATCTTCTCAGATGTCTCCATTCTGTTGAGGCCAAAATAGGGACATCTTTCAAAAATATGCGAAATGGACTCCTCCTCTTCACTATCGCACAGTCAACATTTCGGTACTTCATGAAGTTTGAACCTAGTCAAATATTTCCCAAAGCAACCATGTCCTGTTAGCAACTGCGTCAGCTCGTGGGTGGTATCACCAAATGTCCTCCTTATCGACACCTCAACATTTGGAATGAACCTCCTTCTCCGCTCCCCGGCCCTAGCTTCGCTCCTTCTCCTCTGCCACCTGGTGAGTAATCGACTCCAACATTCCTCTTTGTCAGCACCAGCACGCTACTCTTCTCTCCCGCACGCCACCAGATCACATGGAGGCATCCCCGAACTTACCAGGGCTGCCTCCGTAGATACAGTTCTATAAGCACTACATATTTTCAGAGCCAATTCCCGCTGCGACTTACGAATTTACCCGACTTACGAACAGTTATTCCTTGATTGTATACCGTTATTGCTGTCTTTAGTTCTTCAATCGTGTGTCGTCCGTTGTGATATACTGTTTGTTTCGCCGCCTCCAAGTAAAGTAATCTTGAATCATTCCTTAAAGGGTATGGTTAATTGAACCCCAACCATCAAAGTAAACCGGTATATTATAACAGTATAAAAATAAATACCTTTACAAGGATTTGTGAACCTACGAACCATTTTCTCAGAAAATCAGCTGTTAAACAGATGACTTGTGGCGATGACTTTACCACTAGATAAACCCGACATGTGCATTAACTAGAGACTAATGAACATAGAAAATATAAAAATTTAAATATTAAAATATAGAATTTTTTGTAACTTAAACTAATAATCATGTTTATTTAACGTTGTACTTCGGTGGAATAGTTTTGTACGACACAGAAAATGTTTTTTGTTTGCTATAAAAATGGTAAAAACTAGAATCTGTTTATGTAAATTGCTTAAGAGTGGTGGTGAAATATTATCCAACCTATCCGTATGTACATATAGACTTTGCTGTGAATATGTAATGTAATAAAGTTATTTGTAACGAAATAAGCTTACGGTTTTAGCTTATATGTTTTAACCATACACATGTGGGTTGATAAAAATACCTTTGGTTTTTATTGCTTGAATTTTTTATAGCTTCATGTAGGAATAATAAATAAGTTTATAAAGTCTATCCCTTTAAATGGTTTTTCAAAAGGCTTAATTTCGTAAACGTGACTTTTGTACGTTTTTAATAACCATTTAATTCGTTTATTGCAATTGGTTCGATTTTTCGACGTGAAGTGATAAAATTAATACTGGAACTAATACCGTGTGTTTGTGCATGGATTTTATCTGGTCACCTTACCAAGTCCCTTGACTTAACTTGATTGAATTAACTTTTTGAAATTATTTTTTTGAATGATTGAACTCTCTGTGGATTTTATTATTTTAAAAATACTAAATGTGCCTCGGAGAAGGTACAAACCAACCGTGACAACATTCACGAATGGTGTAAGAATTGGAGGGTGAAGATTAATGAGGATAAGTCAACGCATGCAACGTTTACATTAAAAAACCAACATGTCCAATGGTCAGCTTGAATGGTACAGTAATCACACAGAAGGAGGAAGTTAAATATTTGGGTTTGCATCTAGATCGAAGACTCGCGTGGAGAAGTCATATACGAACGAAACGAAAGCAAGTTGGACTGAAGTTACGTCAATTGTTCTGGCTCTTAGGCAGTAAATCTCAACTCTCCCTTGAAAATAAAGTACTCGTATACAAAAGTAATACTAAAACTAGTTTGGACTTATGGGTTAGAGCTATTAAGTACAACTAGTTCATCAAATATAGAAATACTGCAGCGCTTCAAATCAAAATTCCTGAGACTAATCACTGCAGCCCCATGGTACGTAACCAATGAAATACTACACAATGACCCAACCTTCCCTCAATAAAAGAAGAAATTAAACAACGTAGTGAAAGAATTTACGAAAACTAGAAGACCATCAGAATCCATTAGCGATTAACCTCCTCGACAATGGCGAAGATACTCACAGACTGAAACGTTTTAAAACTCTAGACTTACCACTACGATTTTAAACTTTACGATTTACTTCACGATTTAAACTTTTTTTCTTTTCCACTTCAACTACTAATCATTGTCATCTCATAATAGACATCGTTATCATCTCTATCAACGTCATCGCCTACAGCTTCACCAGCTTTGTGATTCGGGGTGTTCATTCACAGTTCATCAAGTTCAGGTTTTGTACATACATACGTATATATATTTTTCTTCACGTTTAGTCTTGTTGAAACACATTACTGAGTGTGGTTTTTATTTTAATTCTAAGAACATTACTCAGATTTTCTCGTCTTTGCTTAAAGCTTTTGTATTTATTAACTGATTGTAAGAGAAATACACTGTTACAAAAAAAATACTCAAGTGTATTGTTATATCAAGAATAGAACAATTCGTATAGCATTTGGAATAACTGGTAAAATCTTTATGTGAGGCCTTAAAGTTTCCTAACGAGTTTGCCTATTTCGTTGATATTTGTTTGCGATACAGTACTATGATTTTGAGGGTTTGACTTTGAATAGTAATGACATAAAATGTCTTGAGGCGTTCGAATTTTGGTGTTACAGAAGGATGTTGAAAGTTTCTTGTAACTTCTAAATATTCCAACGTATAGATAAGTGTACTGAAAATACAGGAACCATTAACAGAAGAAAATTGAAGTATTTTGGACATGTAATCTGATAATCTGAAAAACAGATTATGGTAGAATATCATGCAGTATAACAGGTAAAAGAAAAACATCACGGTTAAATAACAAAAGGAATTGGTATGGTGTACATACTTTTTTTATTTTATTTTATTCGTTTTCGGATCATAAGTAACAAAACCACGTTTCATTACAGGTTATTATCGTTTTCAAAAAAATTGGGTCATTTTCAATCGCGTACAAAGTGTCAGTACAAACATTTTTGCAAGCTTCATTTCAAACATTTTTGAGCGGCACGTGTCCTGAAGGAGCTGACAGAAGATGACTTCCAGCACTGTTTCCAACAACGGAAAATTCGCATGGAGCGTTGCAGGGATAGAGAAGGAGTGTATATTGAAGGTGACAATAAATGATTATGTATAAAATTAAAATTAAATTTTTTACGTCAGTCTCGTTATTTAATTGCCACACCTCGTATGATTCTTGCGCCCTAAAGGCAGGTGGAGTGTTAAACTATTTGCACTTGATCTGCTAGTTCCAGGCCTACACATTTTATCACATGGTCAGCCAGTTATATTATTTGAAGCATTTAAGAATAGAAGAGGTAAAGGTGTAAAAGACACTAGTCATAGTTATCTCATTTGAGTGTAACGAATTGCATTATACACCTAAACCCTATGGTGATTGAAGTGAAGGTATCATTTGCAAGGTGGATAGTAGGTGCTTTTGAGAGGGCCTGGCATGCTGATAAGCCTTCTTTTCCACTCAGTGAGTGAGTGTGAAAGGCGATTTAAACCACCTCACTCTTCGTTTTTCTTAGTAAAGCCTCTAGAGGTTCAAACCAGCCTTTCGGCTGATCACCTCAACAACAATATTATTCGGGGTATTGAACATTTAACCCAATATTTGCAACAAAAGGTTTTTCTTTAATTTACTAATTTCTTGTATTTCTTATCGTGGCAGACCGTCAATCAGTTTTGTGAGTTTAAACACTCTAACTACCAGTTTTTGAACTTCTTAGAGCCGACATTGGGTCGGAATGTCAAAATGAATTACTGACGGGTATGTAGCAGCGAAACTAATGATAAATATTAACGTACAATCTTTGATTCTTTACACAGAAATTTTGTTAGTTTTTACTCACAGGTAAATTTTTAAACCTTATGTAATCACTAAAAATCTCACTAAACAATAATGTTGAGTCCAAAAAACAAAAAATTATTTCTCTAGGTTTTTCAAATCTTTAAGTCCCGTTACAATGTAAAAGAAAGATTTTGATCAAATATTTCCCTGAAAATTTACAATTATGAGCTTCCAGAAACATAATATTTCTACCTTTCGTACCTCCAATACGAAACATGTTTCTTATGAATGATAAATTTTAATTAACGATAACATTAATAAGCACGTACCTACGTAGTTTAGATCCAAAATTCTATACGAACAACTGTAGGTAGTTACTTGGAAACAAAAAAACTTCTTACTTTAAGCAACGGGATTCATTTACCCAAACCCACACTGAAACTAATTTGAACTTAGCTTACGATGTACAAATTTGAGGATAATAAAACTAAGTTGAACTTAACAAGTAACCCAAGTAACGTTTCCAACATAAATCATTACGTGACAAACAAAATCACTTTCCCTTTACCTTTAACACATCTAGCGTTAAATATAAAATAATCAGACCTCAAAATACCATCTGCGTTGAGACTTCACAACTAATTTATAAAGTAACAATCAGTTTATAAATACAAAAACTTTAAGCAAAGACGATAAAATCGGAGTCATGTCCTTAGAATTAAAATAAAAATCACACTCAGTACTGTGGTTCAACAAGACTAAACGTGAAGAAAAATATATATGTATATAAATGTACAAAACTAAACTTGATGAACTGTGAACCAACATCTTGAAACACGAAGTTGTTGAAGCTGGAGATGATGACGATGATAGAGATGATAACGATGCCTATTATGAGATGACGATCATTAGCAGTTGAAGTAGAAAAGAAAAAAAAGTTTAAATGATTAACAAAATCGTAGAGGTAAGTCTAGTGTTTTAAAACGCTTCAGTCTGTTTGTATCTTCGCTGTTGTCGAGGAGGTCTTTGCTGTTGTCGGATTCTGATGGTCTTCTAGTTTTTGTAAATTTTTTTCGCTATGTTGTTTAATTTCTTCTTTTATGAAGAGCAGATTTAGATCTTTGTATAGTATTTTATTAGTTACGTACAATGGGGCTGCAGTGATTAGTCTAAAGCATTAACTTAAAATATAATACGAAAAACTTAAAATTAATCCTTGGGATGTGGGAGATACGGCCAGTTCCTTTAAAACACTACCTACTGCGGTCAATTTATGATTACGGGAAATTTTTAACTGCTATTATAATATTATGAAGGATTTTACAGAATCGAAAACAATGGAGTTGACTTGAGTACAAAGTTCGAATAATTAAATTCCATCCTTTCTTCCAGCTTGCAAAATGGGACATTATAACAAAATTTGGGAAATTTATAATTGCTTTTGTGTAATGAGGCCAAAATGGGTGTTTATAGCAATACTACAAGATAATAAATCCGTCTTCGATTTTCAAAGAAAAGACAAATACTGACATATATTCAGTAATTTTCAAAATTTTCAAAAGTAGATTTTATTAGAAGAAAGAATAACGTTAAAGATGTAAAGAAAGGTAGACTTAGTAAAATGGAACAACTTTTCTTTTTCTTTTCAACTTCTTTTCAAAATATTTTTATTTTTTTATATATACTTTTCTTTTCAAAATATATTTATAATAAGAAAAATATTTCGTGAAACGCAAGAATTAGAATTACAATAGAGTTTTTAAACATATAATTTTCTACGGGTGGAAAACTGATCGCAAACAAGATACAAAATCCGAAATCTGTAAACAATGAAAAAAATGTCTTTCGTCAAATTTATTGTCCAAATATTACAAAAACTGGTTGAAGATAAAATGAACCAATCTTAGATCTTTACAAAGACATTGAGATTTCAAAATATACAATCATAAAAAGAAGAGCAAACGTTTTAAGATAAATGAAACATGTTAATGACAACCGGTTTGAGAAAAAGAATCTGAATATTTTCAACGACAAAAACGCAAACCAATTTCAACCATAAAAAAATAAATGGAAGCGAAACAACTAGGATTTGACAAAAATGAATATTTCGATAAAACTTAGTTCAGAACCAAAGAGTAATTTCTATGGAAATTAAGAAAACCATCAAAGAAAAGCAGCAGCTTCTAAATGATGAATGACATTCTAATTAGAATATCCTGATCACAAATATTAAAAAGTATTGGTAAGAAAGATGATTAAGATGGAAAAATATCACTCTCTGAAGACATGCAAAAAAGTACAAAGATAAATCCGAAAAATGATAACTTACTGGAGAAAAAAAACAGGTGAAGATCCGGATGGGAAATGTGGAAAGGAGGAGAAGATTTTAACTTTATCATTATCAATTACAGTCAATTCCGGATAATTGGGGCACTTTGGGACCAGAGCATTTTGGCCCAATTAAACAGCTGGCCCTAATAATATATGCATAAATTTGACATACAAGTTCTACCCATATACACACGAAACAAATAAAAGGGTAGCAGAACAATGATTAACTTTATAGATAAAACCCTTTGCCTTGGTTTTAAGCATCGGACCATTGACACTAACACCTTGCGAAGTTACAATGGCGAACCATTCATTCAACGCTTCTCAACAAGTGGATCCTTTCTTTGCGTTTTCTTTTCTGTGATGTTTCATGATCTTTGAATGCCCACTCTTGGCGTATTTTCTTTTCTCGGAGCACGATACAAGCTATTGTAATTTTCGGTACACCGGTTAGTTCCGATAGTTTACGTTGGCTTAAGTTAGGTGGATACGTTTTTATTTTGTCGAGAAGCTTTATTCGTTCACACAGTCATATCGTTACGTGGCATTTAACTCACAAAGACGTTGATAGTAGATACAGTACTGTAAGCCTACGCATAAAAATGCATCAAAATGTGTGAAATGAATGGAATTAAAAAATAAAATAAAAAGTATGCCTGCCGATAACAAAACAACCAGACTCGAAAAACAGTGCGTTACAGTACACTAAATCCCAAAAACTGACGAGAAGCATGGAATTACGAACGTTCTATGTACGTATGACGAGTGACAACTAACAATAAGTTGCAAGGAGGCTATACAGCTTGTAATATTGGGCATAAATAGTGGATATAACTTAATGAAATTTGTGTAATGACGATTATATAGCCTACACACTGTACTGTAAATAACATCTTTATTATGACTGATGTGTGATTACTGTTGTTTATCTGTCGAAACGTTTACTACCTCTATCCTGCCCATTATCTTATCTTGCCGCTTAAAACCACCGCTGTTCGTCGCTGGCCTGTAATGGTTTTAATAAAACATATATTGTACATAAGTTACATCAGCTTGGCCCCAATAAGCGGCATTATGGACCGGAGTACTTATCAATGTAAAATCCCGTTCTGTTTTTGTTAAATAAAGAACTGTCCCAATTAACCACTGGATCAATTATCATGAATCGACTGTATTATCTAAGTATTGTCACAGTTCATAATATTGAATTCTTGTAAAAATATTATTTAAATTTTTCACCTATATTAAAGTTATTAAAAATAATAAGAAATTACACAGAAAAAATTATATATTTTTGTACACAAAATGTTTAATTTTTGTATTTCTGGAACAAAAGCTAAAGTTTGAGCTACATTTTTAATGAAATAATGCAATAACAACATTTCTGCATTAACACTGAATGAATTAACTCTATACCTACTGAATTTAAATAAAGAAATAAATTATTAATTGAATAAATAATTGTAAAAATAGACATATTAAATAAATAATGAATAAATAGCTCTCAAAGAGTTATTTATTTTATTTAAAATTGACGTTCCGGTCATGTTTTCAAAAATTTTCAAAACCAATAAAATAATTCAAATATTTACACATTGACGTAGGGTTTGAAGCAAAAATTAAAACGTCCGTTTTAAATAGTAAAATGTAGTTCAATATTATTGTTTGTAGAATCAAGCTTCACTAAATATTTAAACATTGACGTAGATTTTGAAATTAAAAACTTGATACGTCCGTTTTAAATTGTAAGTCTAGTTTAAAATTATCGTTTGTAGAATATAGCTTCACTAAATGTATTTAAATGTTGACGTAGGTTTTGAAATGAAAAATCGGTACCTTTGTTTTGAATAGTAAGTCTAGATTAATATTATTATTATTTGTAGAATTTAGCTTCACAAAATTTATTTAAGGTTTGACGTAATTTTTAAAATGAAAAATTGATACGTCCGTTTTAAAAAGTAAAGTCTAGTTCAATATTATTGTTTGCAGAATATAGCTTCACACTTTTAGAGATAAAAAGATGTCCTAGATCAGTACGCATCTTTCAGATCAAAAACCTAGATCAAAAACCGGCGACTGGGTTATACTTACCTTATTAACAGACTAAATTTATTAAAAATGTGTTAAAACTTAAACTAAAAAAATATAGCCATTTACGACCAAATAAAGAATTAATTCTTTATTTTACACCAAGTAGATGGAGAATGGAGATCACTACTAAATGAACACGTCTACCAGCAGACCGAATCGGTAATAGATACGATGAGGAAAAAGAGAATATCCTTCTTTGGACACATAATCAGAACACCCAAAGATAGAAACACAAACCACATAGTCAGAAAACTCTACCAGAAAAAGACACAAGTACTGTGGTTAAGAGAAATCAAGAAAGATCTGAAAGAATTAGGCATCACCTTCGAAGATCTAGAAAATAAAACTGAACAGCTGAAACTATTAAAAGATAAAAATATTAGATTCCAAGGAAAGGTACGTAAAAGAGGAAGCAGAAAAGTGATCTTTTCGGAAGCAGAAATGCAAAGAAGATCTGCCAGAATGAAAGAATACTGGAGGAAAATCAAAGAAAAAAACCAGAAGAGAGTTCCCAGAAACTAACTCAAGTGATCCACTGCGGTCTCAAAAGTAAAAAAAGAATTAATTCTTTCTTACTACGTGACGATTGCAGAAAAGGCTTTACTAAGCAAAACTAGGAGAGAGGTGGCTTACCATTGCCTTCCTTACATAGTGGAAAAATATGCTTATCAGCTGAAAAGCATCTACTTTACACCTTGCAAATGACAACTTCACTTCATTCACCACAGGGTCTGTTAGTATAATGTATAATGAAATACATTATTCTCAGAGGATAACTCTAGTAGAGATAACTCTACTAGTGTCTTTTACGCCTCTCTCTCTTCTGTTCTTAAATGCTTCTTAATTGGCTGCCCATATGATAAGAAACAAAACTATTTTTGTAGCCCTGAAACTAGCAGATCGAATACAAATAATTTAACACTCCACCTGCCAGCTATGGCAAATTACATTATTATCAAATTGTAATTTTGGTTTTTACAGTTTCTCTTAACAAAAAAAAATGATGAATGTAAATAATAAAATATTGTACTTCGATTATGTAATATATTTTACAATTTTGATGGTAATCCTAAACGTGTGAAGATGTTTTGTTTTAATTTGTTTATTATAGACTAGAGAAAACTGTTTAATTATGTTATTAGTTGAGAATATCTATCACGTGTAAAACCATGGAACACACTGCTTGGTTAACCATGTCATATGCAGGATTGAACAACGGTTTTGGTTTTACGCAATTAGGTGTACGGGTTGTTTACAATTTAACGGTTCCAATTCTACTCGTACTTTGTACTCAACCTCCCTCTGTCATATAAATATTGTTACGATTTCTCGTGTCCATATTATTCCCATCCATTTAGTATCCATTTAGTATCCATTTAGTATCCATAGTACCTCTTTCGGTTAGTTTTTTTGTTGCAGAAAAATATATTGAATATGAGCTATAAATTTAAGAATAAGTAATAAATATTAATAATTAAGTAATTACTTATTTTCTTACCAACAATTATTTAAATACCAGTCGATTCATTGTATCGAATAAGTAGGTACTTGTAGCTAAATTACCACAACTGAGCGTTAGATGGGAAATCATTAGACATGCAGTAATTTTCTACCTTTGGTGGTTATTAGAATCACATAAAATATTAATACACGTCTGAAACTTATTAAAGATTAAAAGTAATTGGTTTATAAATAAATCAGGTTTATTTTACTTACCGTTTCTTTAATTCCAGACAGATTAATGATAACGGGTGTTTTATTAAGGACACAACCCTGATTATAAGACGATAGAAGTACTACATCGGTAAATTTTCTGTCCCCCAATCGGTATGTTGGCAACAGTGTACTCAAGAACAACTACTGAGGCAGTTAAATGTTCCAGTCAAGCATTAGTGTGGTGACAGCAGTCGCTTCGTTATATTGTGTCAGAAATGGTTTTTTCTAATAATAATAAATTAATAATAATAATAATTTAGATTAATTAATAATTTGTAAAGTACGGAAAATAAAAATATGCCGCAACCCTATGTTAAAAGCCACAATCTATTCCTTGGAAAAAACCATTGCTGACACAATATAACGAAACGACTGCTGTCACCACACTAATGCTTGACAGGAACATTTTAACTGTCTTAGATAGTTGCCCTTGAGTACACTGTTGCCAACATACCGATTGGGGGACAGAAAATTTACCAATGTATTACTTCTATCTTCTTATAATCAGGGTTGCGACCTTAATAAAACACCCGTTATAACAATTTCTTAATTATACTTTATATTTTACTGAGTTGTTTTAGTTCACTTTTATTACTTATATAAACCACACTAGGCCTTTTGCCGCTCTTATTAAACAAAAACACAACTTAACTGTTCGGCTTCTAAGACATAAGTCAAATAATAGAAAAAGTTATTCTTTTTATAAAATAAAGATTTTAAACAATAAACATTTCAAGTATACAAGTCGATATTACACCAAACAGTTATTAATGAAAAAAAAATTAAATAATATAAAAATAATTAATGAACGAACTGTCACCGGATGGCGACATTAAGTGGCGAGTTGAAACCTTTACATTTTGGTGGTACTGAAAAGGGCCGTTTAAGCGCCGGTCGTAGTCGTCGTGGCAGTCGAGGAGCTAAGCGACACAGCGTGTCGTTGTCCAGCGGAGACATCATCTTCTTCCCTCGCAGTAGTGCGTCGATGGCTGCTTAGTCGGATCCGGTGCGCGTAAGGCTCGGTCGAGGGACCGCTGTGGGCATCGCTCGCTGACGCGAGCAATGACCGTCCGGTCGATGGTATACGGTGACGGGTCGGCGAGCAGAAGCATCATCTTCTCTCTTGCGGGGTCGTCGATTAGTCTTCGCTGGAGTCCTGTACCCATGTGCCGTCGTGGATATCTTGTCTGTTGTCTGGATCGGAATTAAATTTTTCTTTTGAGTGTAGCGCTCTTTATATAGTTGCCGAGAGCGCTGTGGTAGAGGGCGGTTACTGGCTCGGCCTTGATGACAAAGGCCTCTGTCGATACGCACACAAGCCTACCGCCCCTTTCGGAACTATTGGCGGCTCCCTCTGTCGCTACGTCGGAAGCTTTGATAGGCGGCAGCACAGTACTTAATCAAAGGGAACGACGGTGACAGAACTATTAATTAATGAAATGTAATGTGGTTAAATTATGAATTTAAATTTAAAAAATCAATCATTAATCGATCACATTTGCGTCACATATGTATCACTACGATGCCTACAGAAGTTGTAGCATTAATAAATTTCTTTTAATTCTTGTTAAGTGCATTTTTAGCCAAAAATACACTATATAAAAAAACTTTTAAACTTAAATTATAGAAGTGCATGAATTGAACGGTTTATAAATTACAAGTAATATACGGAAGTAATAATCATTTCATCTGCTAAGTAATATGCTAACTAAATGGCGTAAATAAGTAACCCTTATGAGATATATTCTATATTCATAAATTTACATTAATATTCATTTATCTTGTCAAAAGAGATTGTAGTTTAACACCAACTAACAATACGTCAAAATAATGAACCGTCGTCGCCCCGATGAGATAAGGGTCTCATGATGAAGATACCGACGACATCAAAACTAAGTAATTTATCTGGTATTATAAATTATTTATCATCTTGATAAACATTTAATATATCAGAGACACAATGGATAATGATTTTCTATAATGATCAACAGATTTAAAGAGACGGTAGAAGGAAGGTGGTTTAGTAATTTAATCAATAATAGCAGTAGTAATTTTTTATTTCATCAAATAGATTTTTAATTCTACTAATCACGAATGAATTAATCTCTCCTTTTTAATTAATAATATTATTTACATATGGTATCATCGTTAGATGATGTACAAAAATACACTAGAAGCTTTTCTTTGTAAGTAAAAGAATGTTTGAGAAAAAAAATTGTTTGAGAAAATTATCTACTGTTTAACTTAAACTACATTTTTGTTAAGTAAACATTTTTTTAGAATTATTAAATTTTACATTAGGCTTATTATTAATTTACACATTTTATTTTAATTATAGTAAAATCTATGTCTAAATCTAAAAAGTAAAATAGCTCCAATCAATAGATGTATTGCAACAGCAAATGAAATAAATGGAGAGGTAGATCTGTTTCACAGAGATAGTAAAATTAAAGAACAACTATACAGGATATTTTGAAAGAAGGCTGTAAATACTGCGTGATTTTTATGTTGTTTTATGTATTTTTATGTTATTTGTGTCTATGTGGTGTATGTTGGGCTCGGCGGCTTACTGTTTTCTAGTAAAGAAAGAATGACTGTTGAGTTATAATGATGCAGTATACTGAAGCGATATTCTATTGCTGTTCTACTGTACCACTTCGCATCCTTGCGACCAGCCATAGTACTGGGTGGAGACGGTGAGGT
The DNA here is from genome assembly GCA_035578175.1 of Catonia carolina. Classification (NCBI taxonomy): domain Eukaryota; kingdom Metazoa; phylum Arthropoda; class Insecta; order Hemiptera; family Achilidae; genus Catonia; species Catonia carolina. The sequence continues at coordinate 24,669,465 of JAQMRL010000010.1, read as the reverse complement.
GTAGGGAAGTTTGGGAGCTCAAAAAAAAAACATTATGTATTGCTGTATATAAGGAGATGGGTTTCCTTTTACCAAGACATAACCGTTGAAAACTCCCTAATGGAGGAATTCCGTAGATTTATTCCACATCTTGTCAGATTCAAATAAAACCGTCGGATGTCTTCGTTTTTAGTAGGCAAGTGTTATTTGAATTATCCAAGAGTAAGGTGGCGAGATTATTTGAATTTAATTGGCGTATTATTTGATATTTTGTACTGAATGTGTTAATTTCTTATTGAAATGTAGGAATGTTTAAATTTCTGTACATATTTTTTTTGTTTTACGTCCGACTGTTTTGCAATTTCTGCTAATGCATACGGTGGAGAATGATGATAACGAAAATGAGTCATGAAAAAATGCCAGACCTGCCGGGAATCGAACCCGGGACCCCGGTGTAGAAGCCAGTTGCGCTAACCACTACGCCAACGTAAATTTCTGTATATATGTTGGTTATGTACTAAGGTGATTACTCTGTGATTATTCTGAGTAATTTTGACTGAAATCTTGGCACGATCCTAAATACGAGGCTGTTTGTGAGTTTGTTAGTAAGTTAATAAATATCCTGGCCGCGTTACGAACGCTGCGCAGGTTGAGCTTGATTGTAGGGTCGCTAATTTTCTGCCTTCAAACATGCAGAACCTTCTATTCGAGTGGGTTCATCCGCTCTTTCTGTCGTTGGGAATTTCTCCCTCTTCCACCTTCAAGACCGTTGACCATATTCCTAAGTATGGGCCCGGGCAAGGTGCTACCATCCGGAGCCAGATTGACCTTGGTTTTTTATCGAGGTTGTTACTCTTCCTGCTTCTCTTTCCTCATTGCTTGCGAGATAAGGCCCAGGGGTTGCAACCGACAGTACTGAAAAACTCCGCAGGCGGAGTTCTGAAACGGAATGGGATGTTTAAAAGCTGAATGGGAAGATTGCAGAATATCAGAATATCGAAATAAATGGAGGGAGCACGTAGAGAGAATGCCTGAGAGGGAAGGATCCCCCTCAGTTTTTTTTAATACGACCGGTGGGGCGAAGAGATGTTGGGAGGCCACGCAAAAGATGGCAATAATTCAATAGTTTGTCGCTGTTGTCAGTCGGAACAGGCAGAAGCCTGATTGTGCCTTGTTTGTAAGAAGAAGAAGAGGAAGTTCTTTACAGTATTTTAATATTTTAATTCTTACTGAGATCCATAATTGGGTCTCAATACGTTCATATTGGTTTAAGAATTTGATTTGTACATTAAAAGTTAATTCCTTCGATTTAGAGTTGACGGTTTTCCTATTATCCAATAAAACTTTTTCAATTTTGTATTCTTCCGTTTCCTTTTATTTCGTATAAATGTTTTTCAGTTCAGACGTTTGTCTGGATGTAGGCCTATACCAAATAAATTAATGGGCATGTGTCTTTTCTTAGACAAAATTTACGTATGTGCTGGTTGTTTTATACACAATACATGAAGAAATTTTTTAGTTTATTTTAAAGGTGTACCAACAGATCTATAGATTATGGAACTGGAACAATAGTGTTTAACATGTAATAATTTCCAAACCCTAACCGAGAATCGAGCCCAGATCCTTCTACTTTGTATACTAACTGGCTAACTACTACACCACGACTATGTTCTAAATAAAAAAACGCAATTTTATAGTTTCTAAATAATTTGATTATGCTAAAGAAATTTTATCTACGACGGAAATTCCGCATTTTGTTTTTATGATTTAAAAATTTAATGGAATTATAAAAATAAGCTCTTATTTATTTTGAATTGAAATTTATAATATACAACTATAAAATAAATATATTTATTACCTTTTCTATTTATATTATGTAATTTGATGTACGGAACATATGTTTTAATAATACAAATATACAATACATTTCATTTTAAAATAATGACATAAATTTTAATATTGTAATAAAAAACGTATCCCATTTATTCAAATTTAATAAGCTATTCTGTTTCTAATTTTAAATAAATTGAATTTATATATGTATATTTATGATTCACGAAAATACTATTTGCAAAAATAGAGAGGGTGATTTTTATCATTATGTAAAAATATATCACCTTAAAGTATGTACTTTGGAGACGAAGGTTCCTGGTTCAAATCCTGGTAAAGTTAGTTACTTTTATACGGATTTGAATGCTAGACTGTGGTTACCGGTGTACTTTGATGGTTGGGGTTCAATTAACCATAATCTCTCAGGAATAGTCGGCCTCAGTCTTTTCAAGACTACACCTCATTTACACGCCATACATATTCTCATCTCATTGGGTCATGGGGTTGTTTATTGTTCTGAATGGAACAGATTGCAACGTACACACATTAGGGATTAAAAATATATGTACTGGACCCACCGGGTTGGTCTAGAGGTAAAGTCGTCACCGCGAGTCAGCTGTTCAACAGCTAATTTTCGGAGACGATAGTTCCTGGTTCAAATCCTAGTAAAGGTAGTTACTTTTATACGGAATTGAATACTAGACAGTGGTTACCGGTGTACTTTGATGGTTGAGATTTAATTAATCATACCTCTTAGGAATAGTCACCCTGGACCTGTACAAAACTACACCTTATTTACTCGTCATATACATCATCTTCATCTCATTGGGTTATAGGGTTGCTTATTGTTCTGAGTTGAACAGATTGCAACGTACACGCACATTAGGAATTTTAAAAAATCCTAATAAAGGTAGTTACTTTTATATAGATTTGAATACTAGACAGTAATTACCGGTGTATTTTAATGGTCGGGGTTCAATTAACCATACACTCTCATGAATGCTCGACCTGGATCTAAACAAAAATACAACCCATTTACAAGTCATATACATCATCTTCATCTCATTGGGTCATGCATTTGCTTATTGTAATGAATTGAACAGATCGCAACGTACTCATATTAGGGATAAAAAAATATGTATAGAATACTACGTAATTATTTTATGCACATATTGTTGATTAATACTGGTTTAAATGATCAACCATTAATTTTTCTTTCGTAATATTATAAAAGCAAGTACGCAAAACCCAGATTCGATTCCTGGCTAGGTCTGGCATTTGGTCATCTTTATATTATTTATAGTGTATACTTACCCACAAGCCAAGGCTTATGTTGACACCATCACTTGTAATGAAAAATGCCGAATTCAGGAAAAATATATACTAAAATTCTTAAATATTTTTAGATAAATGTAAACTTTAAAATTTAAACTTAATTATTATGTTGTTTAGGTGATCAGCCAAAAGGTTGGTTTAATCCTTTAGAGGCTTTACCAAGTAGAACGAGGAGTGAGCTGGTTTACCATTGCCTTTCTCACTGAGTGGAAAAGAAGGCTTATCGGCAGCCAGGTCCTCCGAAAAGCATTACTTTCCAACTTGCAAACGACACCTTCACTTCATTCACCACAGGGTCTGGCCGTATAATGATGAAATTCATTACTCTCCGAGGAGATAACTCTGACAAGTGACTTTCACACCTCTAACTTCTCTGTTCTTAAATGGTTCGGTCATATAATTGGCTGATTATGTGATAAGAAACAGAACTATTTTTTGTAAACCTGGAACTAGCAGATCGAGAGCAAATAATTTAACACTCCAACTACCTGTTACGGGAATTTAATTATTATATAAAGTTATGATTAACAAAAATGGTTTGTAAGTACGTTAAACAATATAATTTGGGGTATTAGACCATTAAAACTTGTAAGATAGCATTACAGACTCAAGATAAATTCTCGTCAGTTCATTTTATGTCAAAACATAACTTTGAAATGCTAATTGTAGTGGTTGAAATTTTTTCATGTTGAAACCTTCCAAATCAGCGATTAAACCTTAAAATGACTGTTTTATTGTTTTCAGATGGAGCCGTCACTACTTTTTATGGTGACCCTATTAATTGGTAGCGGAGTTTATTCTTTGCCAACTATTGAAGATAATAAATTACCAACTGATGAAGAATTAATGTCAGGACAACCAGAAGTAATCTTGCCGTTAAATCTGCCAACAGATGAAGAAAGTTTCAATCAGCTAAATCTTCTGTTTTCGCCACAATCTGGATTTAGGCCATCGTCACCGACAAGTGGTACATACCATTTTGTCTCATCAACTTTTCCAGGTTAGTCTAAATTTTAAATAAAGTTTTTTTCTTCTTCTCTTCACGGTTTAGACCTTGGCCTGTTCCGACATCATTCACTTCAGCTCCATCTTTTCCTCGGTCTAACCAGAGCTCTTCTGCCTTGTGGTTTATATTCCCACATCTGCTTCTGTATTCTTCCATCCATCATTCTGTTTAGATGTACCTTCCATCTTTCCTTGTACTTTATGTATCCATTTTAGCAGTCTTATCCGAGGCTACACCGTGATATTTGTCAGTAATCTTAAAATCCTCTGGCTGCGTTACGGGCACCGCGCAGATTAAGCCTGTAGGTAGGGCTACTACCTCACTGCTCCCAGACTCGCAGAATTTTCTTTCAGGGTTTACTCCCCTAAACTCCTCCCATCTCACCGCCGTTGGGAACTTTCCTCCTCCGCAGTCGCAACCGTTGACCGGTTTTCACCTGTGCCCTAGGTAGGGGCCCTAACTGGATGCTACTATCCGGAGCCAGATAGACCTAGGTTGTTTTTCGAGGTTGTTACTCCTCCTGCCCCTCCTTCCTCATTACTTGATAGATGATTTTTTTTTTTTTTGGTTTTAACGTCCGACTGTTCTGCAGTTACTGCTAATGCAGACGGCGAAGGATGAAATGATTTTTTGTAACGTATGAAAATATGCCTTGCCTGAATGGGATTCGAACCCAAGACCGCATGATGAGAGGCGAGCACGTTATCAACTACGCCAATGCGGCCGGCTTGATAGATGAGGCCCCGGGCTTGCAACCGGCGGTATTAAACAACACCGTTGCCGAAGTTAAATAAAGTTTTTAATTATTAAATTCAAATCCTGTTATGTAAACCTGGACCAACGACCTTTAAAAAGAAAATAAATTATCAAATTTTATTAGTTATTAGAAAATCAACATTTCACTCGGACCTAAAAATCCCATTTATTAATGACACTATGTACGAAATGTACCAACGCTTTAGATTAATAGGGGAGATTGCACGATAGTTTTAACTCAAAATTTCGATTTTTTTGTTTTTTACGTCTTTCATTAGTTTTGGCCTAGATCGACTAAAAAACATTAAATTACGTCAAAAAAATTTTTTTTATGAAAAAATGAAGTTTTTATTAGGTTTACACAAAAAAATTATCATGTTACGAAGAACTAATATTTTCATAATTTTATACTGCTCGTTTTAGTGCAAAGAGAATTTTAGTTTTTAACTTAAAATATCTGCATCACGGTTTTTAATACTCTCAGCTGTTGGTTCAGCTTTCTAAACAACTGTTGATGGAAAATTTACTTGTTTGTGTACATTTTTTTTTTATTCCTAATTTGTGTACGTTGCAATCTGTTCAATTTAGAACAATAAGCAACCCCATGACAGATGAGGATGATGTGTATGACGTGTAAATGAGGTGTAGTCTTGTACAGACCAAGGCCGACCATTCCTGAGAGAGTATGGTTAATTGAACCCCAACCTGTGTACATGAAAGCATTTTTCTCTACAGAGCCTAGTTTAGCGTGAAAGAGTGATTTTCCGTATTTTTAAGCCAAACTGAGGCTGATTTTCATGTTGCGTCTTTCACTCATGATGAAAATTAGGTTATGTTTATTGAGGTTAGTTTTTTTTTTATTTCTAATGTTTTATTACTAATGTTAGGTTTATTGTTAATTATTTGAATTGGCAAGAGAAAGTTGTGTGAGTGTTTCACACCAGATTTTTTTATTAAATCAATGTAGTGATAAGATAAAAACAATCTTCCTTGAAAGTAAATACACAATAGCTATAAGTGAATATTGTGAAAGACAAAGATATCGAGAGAGTTTAAATTGAAGAGTGTTATAGATTGAGAAAACGTGCTGCCGTGATAGATCCCTCGGGAACAGAAGCTCATACAGGATAAAAGATTTTTTCTATTCGTTCACTCTAAGAAAAGAAACCGTTTTATTACCTGAAAGATGAGAGTTAATAGTTAAATAAATTTCTTCTATCGAATAATACAAGCGTATTTATAAAAGACTCCTTGTGAATTATGTTTAAAAAGGAAAATTTATCTTTATTAAATAAGTAGATCAATATAATATTTATTTATATCGCTTATAATATTGCCATGTAAAATATTGTAAATACCATTCATTATTCGAATACTACATTATATTTGAACACCACTGTATAAAGTAAACTTTTATGGTATAAAGCATGATAGATTGAATTGAATGAAATATCGATTAGACATTGAGAAAACCTTTCGTGAAACTTTCATGCAGAAATCTAAAAATTTGCATTAACATGTTACTATTGTTAGTGATGGATTAATAATGTACGAGGTGTGGCTATTAAATAACAAGACTGACGTAACAAATTTTATTTTTATTTTATACATAATCACTTACCGTCAACTTCAATATTAGCTCCTTCTCTATCCCTACAACGCTCCATGTAAATTTTCCATTGTTGAAAAGAGTGCTGGAAGTCATCTTCTGTCAGTTCCTTCAGGACACGTGCCGCTTTCTCTTTTACAGCTTCCACAGACTCAAACCTTGTCCCTTTTAATGCAGATTTCACCTTACGGAACAGGTAGAAGTCATATTGGCAAGATCTGGTGAATAAGGTGGAAGTTCTAACACTGAGCTGCTGTACTTGGCTAGGAACCTCTTGACAGATAACGCGGAATGAGCTGGTGCATTGTCTTGGTGGAGAACCCACGATTTGTCCTTCCACATTTCGAGGCGTTTTTTCCTTACTCTTTGACGTAGTTTAGAAAGTACCTCAAGATAGCAATATTGATTAATTGTTTGACCTTCAGGAACCCAGAGAAGGTACACAATCCAATGGAAATAAAAGAAACAATCATCATTACTTTAAATTTTGACTTGCTCATTCGAGCTTTTTTGGCTCTCGGTGAAGTTCGGCCAAAAAATTTGCAAATGGCAATAAGTCACCATATAGGTAAAGTTGAGGAATGATGGGGTCCGGATAGGAGAAGAATTTTCTAGCTCACAATCCTTATAAAGTTGTATAGCCACATCTCCATTCACCTTTTCCGAGTAATAGCGTACAGAATATGTTTCATAATGTTGGTAGCCAACATCCGGAGCCATGAACATATAGCTGGTGAAGACGAACAACTTATGCTACTATGAAAGAAAATTATTTGAATTTATTGTTTTTACATTATTATTTTCATGAAAATCAATACATATAATCTACAACGATATTCTCTACTCGGTGAGTATTCTACAAAAAAGTTACAAGTTTGAAAACTTTTAAGATACTCAAGGATTATTTTATAACAAAATGTATGATCACGAAATACATTATAAATAAACTCTACTTTCATTTTCAACTTTATTACTGTCTGTAAAACAAATACATAAAATTGATCTACCTTATGGGAAATATGATTAAAGGATAACAAACAAAAAAGCGAGCTTTATAAAAATACGGGAATAAGTTAAATAAACAACACCTACTGTTTTAAGAAAGTAGTAGGCAGCAATACAACGAATTGTTATTTGCGATAAAGTTAAAGTTTCAAAACTCAAATTTTGATTGAAGACTATCAATTTCAAAAAAAAAGAAAAAAAGAAAATTTATCAAATCTATATCAAGCACTACCTACTTCTTTCAGAAAGCATCTTTTTTGATCACTTTTCTATTTTTCTTTAAACTGAGTTCATATAATGTTCCTCTTTGCCGGCCGCATTAGCGTAGTTGGTAACGTGCTCGCCTCTCATCATGCGGTCTTGGGTTCGAATCCCATTCAGGCACGGCATATTTTCATACGTCACAAAAAATCATTTCATCCTTCACCGTCTGCATTAGCAGTAATTGCACAACAGTCGGACGTTAAACAAAAAAAAATCCTCTAAGTAATTTTCTTCTAAATAATAGTGAATTTTACTGTTAATTTTTCATAGAAATTATCACAGTATTTGAAAAAGTTATTTCACCGTTATAATATCCATTAATAAATGCAGTTTAAGCAAAGAATTAGCGGAAGTGGGAGTTCTTTAGGGGAGACTGTACTTTGTATCCCGCCAATGTTAAATTTACTATTTTTAAGTACATTTTCCATGGGATTGATAAAAGGTAGGGAAATTAAACTTTACTCATCATAGGTGTCGGGTTTCTTCTTGAGCAACTGACATTTTTTGAATTTAATCTTTGGACCATACCATGTTTTTAAAAATATTATGAATAGGTAACATAAAATTTTTACAAATTGTGTTCTACGTTTTTTTTGTGTTACTAATTTTTGGAGCACCTGAAGAAGTCATAAAAATGTCGGTATATGTGGATATGCAAGATAATTAACTGGTAAAATTTTCAGTCTGGTAGGTTATTGGTTTCTGAGAAAAATGTTAGAAATCTAAATTTACGGGAAAACGAAAGAAACAAAAAGGCACAAATCAAAAACAAGTAAATTTCCCATCAACAGTTGTTTAGAAAGCTGAACCAACAGCTGAGAATACAAAATACAGTGTTGCAGATCAACTAAAATTAAAAGAAAAACTAAAATACTCTTTGCACTAAAACGAGCAGTATAAAATTGTGAAAATATTCGTTCTTGGTAACATAATAATTTTTCTGTGTAAACTTGATAAAAACTTAATTGTTTCATAAAAACAATATTTTTTGACGTAATTTAATGTTTTTTTCTGGTAGATCTAGGCCTAAACTATTGAAAAATATTAAAAACCAAAAATCGAAATTTTGAGTACCCCATTGTGCCATCTCCCCTTAAATATTCAAATCGTTCCAAATGAGAGACAATTGAATTATAGAGACCTGTAACAGAAAATTTAAAAAACAATCAATATTCCTGATCTATTCTACATTTTCTTCTACTTATTTTTTTAATACATATAACTCCTTATGCGTCTACGTTTATTTAAACGTTTTAACGTTGAATTAAGAACAATAAAAACCACCATGACGCAATGAGATAAGGATGATAAATGTGTAGTGTCTAGTAGGCCTACATGAGGTATAGTCTTTTACAAACTCAGGCCAACTTCTATTCCTGAGAAAGTTGTTGTTTAGGTGTTCATCCAAAAGGCTGGTTTGAACCTCTAGAGGTTTTACTAAGTAAAATGAGGAGTAAGGTGGTTTACTATTGCCTTCCTCACCGAGTTGATAAGTATGCTTATCAGCATGCCAGGCCCTCTGATAACTACATATTTTCCACCCTGCAAATGACATCTTCAGTTCATTCTTAACAGGGTCTGGCTGTATAATCAAAGTCATTGATTGAGAGAAGATAACTGTGACTAGTGTCTTTTACACCTCTACCTCTTCTGATCTTAAATGATCCAGTCATTTAATTTACTCGCCATGTGATAATAAACAGAAAACCATATTTTGTAGTCCTGGAATTAACAGACTGAGTGTAAAATGTATTAAGATTTGCCACCAATCTGTTTTGGGCATTCCTGAGAGAGTACGGTTAATTAAATCCCAACCATCTAAGTACACCGGGAACCAACGTTTTTTTTTCAAATCTATATAATAATAACTACCATTAGTAGGATTTGAACTACGAAAATTTGTCTCTAGTTGTTTAACAGTTGACTTGCGGCAACGACTCCATCAATAGACCAACCCGGCGAATTTTCTACGTAAATTTGTGTATTTTTATTTCTACGTTGCAAGTTTTTTAATGTTTTACAACTTTAATTATGTTAACTTTCCCTAAAATGCATATCAAGGCCACAATTAAAAAATACCATTGTTCTTTTACGAGAGCACGCCCACCCACCAATAATTTAACAGATATGGTGCTTATCCTATCTTGTAGAGCAGTGGTCTCCAATCTAACGAATTTTAAGCGACCCGCCGGAAAATTTTTGGTTGGTGACAAAAAAATTCAGTCTTCTCACTAATATGACATCGTGATTGGATTTTCAGTTTGCATGGGTATACATATGTATTTTTAACTCAACACAAAGAATACTGTTTGTATCTAATTAAAATTTAGTGAATACATTTAGTTATACACAATGCTATGGTTTTATATATTCCAGTGTTTAAAATGAGAAAAGAATATAAGGCACTGGTATAGCCTAAAAACATACCATTGAGCAATTAATTTTTTTTCTAGCCTGCAACATTCCATACCCCCCTTCCAAACCCCCCGGAATGTTACTGGCCCGCTAGGCCTTCTACAGTTTAGAGTATGGCCCTTGGGTAAAAAAGATTGGAGACCGCTGTTATAAACAATTCAGTGAAACTGGTTGCTTGTGCAAGCAAAAATCAACTGGTCTTTCATCAACCTCAGATGCCAACGTCGAACGTGTGCATGCAAGTTTTATTCACAGCCCGTCAAAATCGACTGCATCTGCAGGCAGAGAGTTAGGTATTTTGAAAACAATGGTGTGGAGAGTTCTCCGTAAACCTTTATTATTCATACCGTACCATCTTCAATTATTGCAGCATCTATCTGATGGAGATAAAATACGTTGGGGCTGGATAGGACGCGCGTCTGAAGAAGACCAATACATTATGCTGTGGTCACCAAGATTACCAGACCTCACGTCATGTGACTTCTTTCTCTGGGGTTATGTAAAAGACATGGTTTATCCCACCAATTCTTAACGATATCGCTGAGCTGAAGAATTGCATAATCAATCCAATCAACTCTATCGAAAGAAACATGTTAGAACGTGTTTGGCAAGAGCTAGAGTCTAGCTCTTGCTCTGCAATAGAGTTATGCTCTACAATGTACAGCATAAAAAATGTAGTAAATGAGGCGATTTTTAAAAAAAAATGTAGGAGAGTGAAAAATCACATGATTAAACTACTACTTCCGATTGACCGATTTGGATAAAAATGTTGAGTCAGATTCTCTTATGATACCTAACTTAAATTCCAAGTTTCAACTTTGTACGGAATTCCGTTCTTGAGATTTTTGTTCACACACACTCTCTCTCTCTCTCTCTCACACACACACACACACACACGCACACCAATCGTTAAAAGCGAGCATTTTGTTCTCCAGGGGCTTGAAAACGTGTAGGATCCGGTAAAAACTCGATTTCGAAAAATCGACACGAAAACAATACATGCCTTCTATTATGTATTTATACAGGGCAAGAGAAAGAAAAACATTTAAGGTCTAATTTTAACTTGTTTTCAATCATATATCTTGTTTCATTTATTTGGATAAATAAATAATTACCTAGTACAAAAAAATAATAGAAAAATTAAGATTGAAATGCATAAAATCAGTCATCACGTTACTGTAATTTAACCATTTAAAAAATGTATTTATCTTTAAGATATTATTTCTAAACTTCTTCCATTCATGGATGAACAGTTGAATACATATTTTATAAATGAAAACTCATTGTTTAATTAACAAAATGAGATATAAGATTGGTTGAGTAAAACTTCTTTAAAAAACTTTAAAGTTTACTTTTTACTTTAGAACTTTGAACTTTAGATTCAATCTTTTTCCTCATTTTAAAAATGGAAGTAATAAAATTTATATGTTAGGGTGTTTCTCCCTATTTTATAGTGGCAAACGTTAATTTAAATAACATTTAAGTTTTTTGCGGTTAAATTAATGGATAAATTTTCTTATTTTATTACTAATTTATCAATGCGCTTCACGGCTACAATGAAATATTTAACTTATTTATGTTGATCACCCATTAGTTTCATCTAAAGAAAGTTTTTTATCTACTAAATTTTTAAGAATATTATTCTGAATTAATGGTGAATAAAAAATAAGATCTTTCTTATTTGTTACCACAAGTTTGTTTAATTGTTATCATTAAAACGTTTCTCCATTTTCTTGTTGTAAGTAAAGAAATGTTAAATTTTATCAAATACAATAATTATCTGTTGAATTATTCTAATTAGAAAACCCTATTCCTATTTTTATGTAGCGTTTTATTAACAACTCAGACTAAAACGAAATTATAAGTAGTAAGTTGGTGCTGATTGGGGTACCATTTCCCACCGAGAGGAAGTCGTTTGTAACATTATAAAAATCTGGTGTGAAACACTCACACGACTTTCTCTTGCCAGTGCAAATAATTAACAATAAACCTAATATTAGTAATAAAACATTAGAAATAAACAAAAAACTAACCTCAAAAACATAACCTTATTTTAATCATGAGTGAAAGACGCAAAATGAAAATCAACCTCAGTTTGGCCTAAAAATACGGAAAATCACTTTTTCACGCTCAACTAGGCTCTGTGGAGAAAAATGCTATAAATAAAAGTTGTAGGTCTTTTAATTTCCTATAAATTTTATTATATACATTTTTGTCGTAAAATGCATTCTAAGGCCGAAATCTTTAAAAAATCAATTTTTCACACGTTTTCGTGAGAAAAAAACAGAAAATCGCAAATTACCGCTAAACTAAGCGTTATACCAAAAAATGTTTGAAATAAAAGTTGTAGAATTTTAAATTTTCTACAACTTTTATTATATAACATTTTGCGCTAAAATGCATATTAAAGCCGCAATCTTAAAAAGAAAATGTTTTTACGTAAAAACAGCCTCACGCAGAATTTCAGCAAACATGGCGCCTACCCTATCTTGTAGAGCATAAAAAATGTAGTAAACCAGGCGAATATAAAAAAAAAATCGTAGGACCGGTTTTTGAGAAAATCGCAAAAAAGTGAAAAATTATACGAATAAACTACTACTTCCGGTTGACCGATTTTGATGAAAATGTTCGTGTCGGGTCCGGTGTTGGTATGTAACTTAAGTTTCAAGTTCGTAAGATGTTTCGTTCTTGAGATATTTTGTGTACACACACACACACACACACACACACACACACAGACACACACGCAGACCAATCGCTAAAAACATGTTTTTTGGGTTCAGGGGGTCAGAAAACGTATAGATCCGGTGAAAACTCGATTTCGAAAAATCGACATGACAACAATACTTTCCTTCCTATATATTCATATAGGCAAGAGAAAGTAAAAAGGGTCACTGGTCTGATTTCCCTATAAATAATTGCCAGATTTTGTAACATAAATCATTTTTTTCTCCTTATTTACGAAATTCACACTCAGTTGGAAACAATCAGTGAATGTGATAACACAATATTTGGAAAAAATTAACATGATAAATAAACGTAAGTGGAGACACAGTCCAGTGATAGAACTCCGACGTGAATAGAAAAGTGTAGCATTAAGTGCAGCATTTCGAACACTGTAATGGATAGTCAATTACAGTACTACGTTAATTAATGAGATCCCGGCTCCATCGACGGTTTAGTCGTCTTATTGGATTGTTTGGGAGAGTCTGCGTAGCCAGATTTTAAATCAATGTGTTATGGTGGTTTACGAGTTTCTTCCTAAATTTTGTATAGAGATTTAAGAAAACGTCATTTATGTAGGGTACGTTTAGGTCTGAGTGTAGCGTTTTATTGATTAAATAAAAGGGAGCGTTAACTATCCTCCGCAAAAGCTTTGATGGAAAACGCTGAAATAATTAATGAAATAAAAATATTTTAAAGTCGTGAGTTCTAAAGAATTTCGAGAACAGATGAAAGGTTTCATCTGGTGTAGAAAAATAAACACAGATTAATGATATAAGATTTTAATTATATTTTAATTTCAAACAAAATTTATAAATGACAAAAATATATACGGTCGTGGACAAAATTAACGCATCACACCTTAAAAGATTTTAAATGGTTTCACAGTATCTTAACAAAGTAGGTATTAACCGTATGATCTGGCCAGCCAACAGCCCAGACTTAAATCCTACTGAGCACGTTTTGGTTATGCTTAAAAAAAGAGTTCTTCAACGTAATGCAGTGAATCTTCAACAGCTGTGTCATGTGGTTATAAAAGAATGAGAGAAAACCGACCAGGAAGAAATCTAAAACTTGATTCAAGTAATGCTGAGACAGATGCTAGCTGTAATTAAGGCAAGAGGGGTCTGTACTTGTTACTGAATTACTAATTCATTATAAATCACATAACAATCATTTACTTTTATTTTTTTCCATTATGTCTGAACTAAATATGGAAAAATTTCATTCAATACTGTAAGTAAACCTTCCATTTTTGTTAAAAAAAACTTTCTGTTTTAAAAGCTAATTTATACTATTTTTCATTAAATTCCCATAAATCAAATTTACGACTCTAATTTTTTGTTAAAAAATTTTAAGTATTGCTTAAAATGATACAAAGAATAACAGTAACAAAAATGAACCTGGCACATAGAAAAAAATGATTCTTTAACACTTTGCCCAAAATCTTACATGATGCGTTAAATATTGTCCAGGTCTTCATTTATAAAATACAAAAATAATTAAAAATCAAAAGTTATTTCAATTTTTATACAAAAACCTGTTATAATAAATTGAAGTTCGTGTTATCAAGATGCATCGTTAAAAAACTCATATTGTCGTAACTCTAAACTGAAAACTATTATCTTTAGAAATTAAAACAAACACTAAACCCTGCATTTTAATTGTCCTGTATTTAAATACTCGGTACAATCTCACTATTGATGAAGTTGAGCTAATAAGAATTCCCGTTACATCTCTTGATGGTCCGTTAAAAATTTGTAAAAACTCATGTGCAGATTTATTATAAACTACTAGCGGGACCCGACGTGCGTTGCTACGCCTTCGCGGTTCAGGGGCAAATGACTAAATACAGTACGTTTACAAAGTAATTATAAACATGCATTGTTTATGCAATGTTGTTGTTGTTGTTTAGGTCATCAGCCTGTAGGCTGGTTTGAACCTGTAGAGGTTTTACTAAGTAAATCGAGGAGTGAGGTGGTTTACCATTGCCTTCCTCACTGAATGGAAAAGTATGCTTATCAGCATGCCGGGCCCTCTGAAAAGCACATATTTTCCACTCTGCAAATGACACCTTCACTTCATTCACCACAGGGTCTGGCTGTATAGTGAAATTCATTACTTTCAGAGGAGATAACTCTGATTAGTGTCTTTTACACCTCTACCTCTTCTGTTCTTAGATGATTCAGTCATTTAATTGGCTGACCATATGATAAGAAACAGAACTATTTATTTTAGCCCTGCAACGAACAGATTGAGTGTAAATAATTTGACACTCCACCTGTCTGTTATGGGCAGGTTTATACAATATAGCATACATAATTATATTAAACATACAATACTACCATTTTTATTAACCATTATTTTCAACCCTTTAGGGCTAATTTTTTAAGGGTTTCAATAGCCAACCTACTTGGTACCTGCACCGGCATCATAGTTACAACATAAAAAAACTGCATGAAAATCGGTTCAGTAATTTATGAGATAAAGGGGAACATACCCACATACATACACACACATACATCGAATTTTATATATATATAGATGGGTTGATATTCGGTGAATCGATTGTGTCTCAAAGCCGACTCATTAATTTTTATTTAATGACCTTTTGGGATAGTTAACGAATTTTAAGCATCCATTTAATAATTTTTGCAAATATTGCCGACACATATATAAAATTTTATTACTGAACTCGGTACAATTATTTTAAATTTATTTGTTAATGGTGTTTTTAAATGATATTGATTATTTCCTAACTTAAAAATACTAAAATTTTTCAACTCGTATTTAAAATAAACTATTCTACCGTTCAGATTAGTAAATTCATGGCACGTACATATTCACGATATTCTTTCTACATACCGTGAGTAAATTCAGCTGTGAAATGTTTACTGATAAAAAAATATATGAAATTTGCAAATGATAGCAATATCAAACTCAAAATTATGATTTTCTTTTCATACGTTGTGACACTTTTCTTCCGGAGTGACGACATGGCTTTTTCAAGGTGATTTAACAAAATATATACCTTTAGTAACAATTTAAATGAACCAAATTAAAAACCTAAGGGTTGACATTGTAATTGTTAGTATTAATAATACTGATTTTATTTTTTAATATATTCCAATTATTTTGATGATGATAATATCACGGAATTTATTATTTTATGTTCCACTTACATGCGGATACACTTTTTATATTAATATGAACTGTTTATCGGCAACAATATACATATGTTTTCAAGTTTCCATGTACTGATCAAACGTCCGTGTCAATAAAAATCTTTTTTTATAGCTCATATTAAAATTACAAGTGACATTTAATTAAATCTTTGTCAATTTAAATTAGAATCAACTACATAGGCTACATAATTTTATATTTTGTAATCTGCTAAGTTATTCCTTCGGAGAATCATAAATCTCAAAATTAAATTCTTTCCAAAGTTAATAACATCTCTAAATTGTCTTATGTAATACGGAAGTTATTATAAACATTTTGTATAAAACATTCACACGATTTTCTATTTCCAATGTAAATAATGAAAATATATCCTGTGTTTAATCATTAGTAAACAATGTAAAATGAAAAACGTAATCTAATTTTAACTATTAGGGAATGATGTAAAATGAAAAACAATCTCTGTAGAACTTAAAAATACGGAAAATCCTAATTTACTGTAAATTACATTCTGTAGAAAAAAATGTTTTAAATAAAAGTTGCATTTCCTATAACTTTCTCTATATCCCCTTTTGTCGTAACATGTACACTAATGCCGCAATCTTAAAACATCCCATTTGTTCCAATTTTGGTGAGAAAAATAGGAAAACACTAATTGACGCTAAACTAAGCGTTGTAGAAAAGAGCGCTTGAAATAAAAGTTGAATATTTTTAAATTTCTATCAACTTTAATTGCCCGTTCACTCTATTACCCTAAAATTCATATTATGGCCGCAAAAGAAACGGTTTTTACCACGAGAGCACCGAACCGCCCCCCCCCCATGAGCTTTACCAGATATGGAATTTGCCCTATCTAGTAGAGCACAAAATATCTAGTAAAGGAGGCGATATCTTTTAAAAATCATAGTAGTCGTTTTTGTGAAAAATTGCACGAATAAAGTATTAGGTACTTCCGGTAGACCGATTTTGAAGAAAATGTTGGTGTCAGGTCCCCAAGTTGTATCTAACTTAATTTCTAAGTTTAAACTTCGTATGATACTCCGTATTTGGTATTTTTTTCACACACACACACACACACACACACACACACACCAATCGCTAAAAACATGTTTTTGGGTTTAGGGGGCTTTTAATCGTGAACCTCCGGTGAAAATTCGATTTTGAAAAATTGAAATGAAAACAATACTTTTCTTCCTTATATATTCATATCTAGGGCAAGAGAAAGTAAAAAATAACTATTATAATATTTAAAGATTAATAAATCATAATTAAGTTGATTGGTTCTGTTGAAATTTATGTTTTAACAAAAATTCTGGTAGAGAATCTTCAAGTAGAATGTAATCTAAGAACACATTTTACTTAGTTCTGTATACTTTACAGAGTCTTATGAAAAAAGTTCTGATTACGGATCCGTTAACCTATCATTTGTAAAATGAAGTATACTTTGATTACGCTTTCCGTTAAGTTATATAAATTTAACTCAAATAAAACTATATACAGTTCAGCCATCCTAAGTTTGCTCCTACTCTAAACATCTTCTTTTTGTAAACTACTTTTTGTAAACAAACCAAAGCCAGTTACTACAGGGTGCACGCTAGGGTCCACGACTTTACGAATGTCGTATTCCGATTAAGTTAACTATATCTTAAATTATAAGTACTTAAAGTACTTAAAATATCAGTCATGATTTGATGTAGGCCTAAAAATTTCATTTATAAAAATACTTTTAAAAGTATTTTGTATTTAAATACGTTTGAAAGTATTTTGTTGTTACATTTTAATCAGCGTGTACACAATTTTAGATAATGCGCATGCTCAGTAACAACGTTATTTGTTAACAGTAGGAGCAAACTAAGAAAGGCTGGACTTTAGTTATATAATTTTTTACGAAGCACAGAATATTTTCATAAAAACTGAAAACTCACATATTTTACACATATGTTTTTGATAAAATGTTTGTCCACTTTATGAACAACCACCCCGCTATCCGTCTGTTCAACTTTTTGTAGAGTTGTTTCAAGTGATGAAGGTAACTCTTTGTGAGCAAAATCTTGAGAAAGTACAATTAAAGTAAATCGAACGTACAAAGTAGAACCCGTACGTACGACACAAAAAGCAAATACCGGCTCTTTCCAGACAAAGCAATAAACGCGCTCTATGAGCAACAAACACTTGTCTATCTTGGCTCCCAAATTATCTATGTGGTAGGATGCATTTTAAAGATTTTTTCCATTCTAAATTTATGTTTTTCGTTTCAACAAATTTGAATTATATAAGGGGTTTAGCCTGGTTTTAAAACTTACTATATTAATAATTTCGTCTTGTAACATTTAGTATTTTTAAATTAACTTATTAAACACAAAAAATGACAATCAAAATAAAACAAAAGAAAATCGGTTTTAAATAAAATTTTAATTGGCTCTGACTGGCTTTAAATAAAATTAAATTTAAAATAAATTTAGATATTATTTAGTTATTATTATTAGTAAAATACATTTTATAAAGTCTATCTCAGCTGTTATTAAATTAGTAATATTCAATAGTTTGGTTAATGTTCCATTCGTATCGTTTCTGATATCCGTCGCTCGCCTTAAGAATTTCGTTCAATGTTCCGTTAGTATTTAATATATTTCTTCCTGTCATTCAATTAACTAATGTTCTTTCACTCAATTCTATTTCATAGGTTTGTCTGTGACTTTATACTATGAATTATAAAACAATTACTATACTTTATATTTACTTAACACATTCCATAAATCAAACCACACACAAACACAACCTTTCTCTTCAAACTGCCCCGGTCAACAGCACACCAAATCAAATATGCATTCACTTATATTAATTACTTTTTGTTTGATAATTTTTAAAACTTTAAAATAAAATATAAATTTGTGTTGTAAATATGTATTTTAAACTTGTTTGATGATCTGCGTAGATATTTCTTTATTTTAAAATTTTAATAAATGTTTTTTGTAACTTTTAACGCTCTTTTGATTCACTCAAACATAAAAACTTCCATCACTAAATTAACACTTGATTTTTAATTATTTGCTGAGATTATTAAGTTAATTGATTTAATAATTTAGAAATAAGATTTTAATTACAATTAGCCTTTAGTAATTTACAAAATGTAAGAATTTACTTATAAATGTTTACATAATTATCAATAGCAGTCAGGTTATAAACACGTGGTTATTATCACCTTGTGCATTTGTAATGCTACAATCTCATAAAATTATTTAGTGGTTCAGTGGAATTATATCCGTTATAATACAGTGGGAGTTGTTGAATGATATTGTACAAAACTCCGTATTGACTAACTGATAAAGAAGGGCAGTGTGTTATTTCATGGGACTTTTGGTGATAGGAGGAAAGATGTTCTGTAAAATGTCTACCGATAACTTCAATAACGATGCCAATTTGATGAAGTTTCTCTTTTCAAAATCTTCCAAAACCTAACAGTGGTAAGAAATAAGGTTATACGAAGGACTTATGTTTGGGACAGTGTATAAGATAGCGCTCCTTATAGGTAAAGCTGTAAAGAAAATTGTGAAGGAAAAATAATACATAAAGAAAACAACATAATCTGTAGATACAGAAGAATTTAAATAAACTAAATTCTGCTTACATAATAAAACACATTTCTGTAATTAACAATTTTCTTCATCAAATAGCCTAACTAAATAACAAAACGTCTGGAACTTAATAATCGTCTTAAAATATTATATCATTATTATAGTGAAATTTTAAATTAGACATAAAAATAAATTTTTATAATAATGTATTAAAACCTAGCTGTACGTAATCCAACGTTTCTCTACAGCTACAAAAAAAAATATTTTAAATTCAAGATATTTAATCTAAATTTTAAAGGGGGCCCTGGATTGAACAAAAATTAAAAAGTATCGATTTTTATGTTTTGATCTCAAAATATGGTTTGAAATTTCCCCGTTCCAACGTCGTATAAATCACGTTTCTATTGCAACTAGAAAATTTGTTATTAATATTTTCATACTCCGCTGTTTTAAAAAAACAGCGGATTTGAAGATTGTTTGTTACAAGTTGAAATAAAACCTCTTGTTCAGAATAAAATGCATGTTTCGTTAAAAACCCTTTTATGTGCCGATCGAATTTTGTTTAGTAAAAAGTCTTACTCTAGATGATAATTAGTAGAAACACCAAACAAAATTTTTAATCAATGAGTTTGGATAACTTGCTAGTTATACTCTTGCATGTTTCAATACTGTTGTCGACAATGTGATGACTTTCATATGTAATTATGGTTAAAACTTTTTAATTTTTGTAAATAACACTATTTTCTTTTCGCAGAAATTTGATAAATAAAGACGTAAATAAATACCTTTAAATTGAAGCACTGGGGAGAAATATTCAGGGTGAATTGTGTTAACCAATCACAAAAATGACAGAGTATTTCAAAAGGCAGAAGTAAATATCTCTTTTGAAAACTTTAAAATCAGAAAAAATTTGCATAGAAATTTTTTTCAAAAATAATTTATTCATACTTTTAATTCTTAAGAGAAGGTTACTCGGAAAATTTCAGTGAGAAAGCCTTTCTGTTGCAGTATCTACAGTAAGCCTTTAAATTAACTTTATTTCATTGAATACTTTTACAACACAATGGATGAAATTCTATCAAACTATCAACTGAATAATAAAATGAAGTTAGTGAACGAAAAAATTAGATAAATTTACTTTTTTAATTAAATATCCTTTTGGTAAAAGACTT
Organism: Catonia carolina; assembly: GCA_035578175.1. Lineage (NCBI taxonomy): Eukaryota > Metazoa > Arthropoda > Insecta > Hemiptera > Achilidae > Catonia > Catonia carolina. Next base: position 24,648,615 of record JAQMRL010000010.1, on the reverse strand, counting down.
GGATTTTAAAGACTTTTAACTCTTTAAGTACTGTAGATTTGTCTTATTTTCTATTATATCCACTCTATTGAAAACAACCAAGTTTATCAATAAGCTGTTTATATAACTTCAAACCTAAACTTATACATTGCCATACTTCTGGAATATTATTTCTAAACGAAATCACATTTACATTACTTTAATAAACACAGGCTATTTTTCCTTTTATAAATTGAGATTTCAATTTTCTTGAAATTACATAAAGTAAGTAAACTTATTTTAATTGTTGGTTGCAACTTTAAACTACTTTTATATTTTTAATAAAGAGCTTACTTTAAAAATTGATGATTTTCTTGGAATAAAATATTAGAAATCAAAATTTAAAGACTTCCTAAATAACTAAATTTACTGAAAAATTTTAAGGTGCATTTATACTATCATCAAATAATATAGATAAAAAAATTAGAAATTTACTTACATACCTAAATATTTTACATTCATCAACAATAATGTAGATAATCAGCGGAAAAATATAAATAAGATATTTTAGTTGTATCCAATATAAAATGTAGCTGTCCTGGTCAAGATTTTGCAGTTTTCCTTGACCATTCCAAGAAAAAGAATGGTCTACCTTCCATTTTGTGTTCTATGATGTGACGTAACCTTCCTAATTTCTATCAAAAAACCCTACCTTCACTAAAACGCTCAGCCTAAGTTTTCATGCAACAATCAATTTAACACTAACAAAAGGACCCTAATAATGAGTGGTGTTCTCAAATATTTTAAGGTAATATTTATAATAAATTGTTAAAATTCTTTGCTGTTTGTGCACTACCGCACAGCTATAAATTCAAATACGTCAAGTCAAATAGTTTTACTCGCATATGTGGTTGCAACCCACCGATTGGTCTAATGGTAAAGTTGCCGCCAGTCAATTGTTTAACCAGGATTTGAATAAAGACAGTGATTTCCGGTGTACTTTAATAGTTGTAGTTGAATTAACCAAAAATTCTCAGGAATGATCGGCGTGAGTTTGTTCACCACTACACCTTATTAACACGTCATACATACCATCCTCGTCTCATGGTCATGATGTTGGTTATTGTTCTTGAATTGAACGGTTGCAACCTTCACAAATAAGGAATTTAAAAAAAAGAATTTTGAAGTTTTATTTTTAGTAACGCTTGTATTGTCACCGACAGCCCCACCATTATCAGCGTCTGCAGACGGTCCCAGAACCTGCCTGCCGCGGGGAGCGCAGCCAGCAGTGCCTCCCCTCCACTATGAATTGGACTCGCCGGAGGGGTATTTAAGCAGCCGCACTGAACCGCGAGTCATATTCGCCTACGAACTCCCGAATGGAGAAGAAGAAAGAAAAGGAAGCAAGATGAAGAGCCCAGCCAAGACCGGACGCACCATCGATGCTACCGGTGGCACATTCCCGCACTCTTCAGCCTTCGCCGACCCGGAGAGAACCACCTCGGCCACGCTATCGCCCGACCGCCTACGCCGACCCAACACTCCGAAGCTCTGGGGCCACCACTGTCACGCTACAGTGGGTACCCAACTGTTGCTGAGGAAAGGCTAGGCCTGAACTCGGTAGCCGAGCCGTCACTCTTCGGGCTCCGCTTTCAACACACCGGCTCGCCGCTTCCGATCACCAACAAATGCCCGTTTCAGAGCCAACCACAATACACATCACCCTTTTCAGAGCCACTAAACTCACAAGCAAGGTTTCGCCACGTGTCGTCTGGCCCGGTCGGCGACAGTATAGTAGTCTAAACAGACTTTGTACTCCACAAATTAAAATTATTTTTTTTAATGTTTAAATAGTGTTTAGTCACATTATATGATATTATAAAATAATTCGTTTTTAATGTCGAAAGGTATTTGCGATGATATTACAAAAAAAAATAAACTTAGCCTCTCTAGCGTTGTGGTTAGCACGCTATAACGTGACTAGCCTACAACCTATAACGGGGGGTCCCGGATTCGATTCCCGGCTAGGATCTGGAAATTTTTACAAGTCAACACCCACTACTCTATTAACGTAACCCACCGTAGTCACTAATAACCAAACTGCTAATGCGATTTTAAATAAAATAAAAATAATTATAAATTTATGTCAAAGGTTTTAATTAAATTAATAGTTTTAATTAAATTTATTAGTAAGTAAATTAATTATAAATACTTCAAAAACAAATAACAACAGTATGTGTTTTTCAACTGCTAATTAATGTGTTCATCTGACTGTTAAAAGTATATTTTAAACTTTATTTTTATTTTTCATTAACACTCAGTTGTGTACGTGTAGCATTATAACTTAGTAATCATTTATCAGAACATATATATTTAAAAAAAAACTAATATATATTATTTATCACAACTTTATTTTACTTTAATTTAACAACTTTTTAACCACTGGCCTTGAAAAATAAAACAACTTTGTTCATTAGAATTAATTTTAATTATATTTATTTTATTTAGTTACAAATAACTTAATGAAATAGTTATATTCTATCTCGTATAAAATAGTTAGAAGAAAACGCTATTAGTAAAAGATAGGAATTGGACGTAGGTAGACAAAATATAAAATAATCTGGTGTAAAACACTCACCCAAATTTCTCTTGCCAATGCAAATAATTAACAATATAACCTGAAATTAGTAATGAAACATTAAAAATAAACAAAAAACTAACCTCATAAAACATAATATTATTTTAATCATCAGTGAAAGACGTAAAGTGAAAATCAACCTCAGTTTAGCTTAAAAATAAGGAAAATCACTCTTTCACGCTAAACTAGGCTCTAGAAAAAATGCTTTAAATAAAAGTTGTAGATCTTTTAATTTCCTATAAATTTGATTATAAACACTTTTTTCGTAAAATGCATACTAAGGCCGAAATCTTAAAAAAATCGATTTTTCACACATTTCGTGAGAAAAAACAGAAAATTGCTAATTACCGCTAGACTAAGCTTTATACAAAGAAATATTTGAAATAAAAGTTCTAGGATTGTAAATTGTCTACAACTTTTATTACATACATTTTTGCGCTAAAATGCATATTCAAGCCGTAATTCTAAAAACAGCTGTTTTACGTGAAAACAGCCTCACCAAGAATTTCAGCAAACATGGCGCCTACCCTATCTTGTAGAGCATAAAAAATAGTAAACCAATCAGGCGATTTTTTAAAAAAAATCGTAGGACCAGTTTTTGAGAAAATCGCAAAAAAGTGAAAAATTACACGAATAAACTACTACTTCCGGTTGACCGATTTTGATGAAAATGTTTGTGTCAGGCCTTCTAGTAATATCTAAATTTATTTTCAAGTTTCAAGTTTTTATGATGTTCCGTTCTTCAGATATTCTGTTCACACACACAAACACACACACAGAGAGAGAGAGAGAGAGAAACTTCGGACCTAAATAAACAAAAATTTTAGCAAAAAAGGATTTGTTAACTTTCGGTCTTACAAAAAGTTGTTGGCTTGAACCTCTAGTTCTGTGATATAAGTTTTCAGTACCTCTGTTACCATTTTTTTTATAAAATAGTTTTAAAACTTTAAAAATAAATAAGTTTTTAATGGGTAAGATACGTAAATTTCAATAGCTTACTGACGACGAGATTGAACCAAAGAAAATATCGATTAAAAGATAAGTTAATAAATATGTTTCAAGAAATAATCAATTAAACTAAAAACCAAACAACTACTTTTAACTTGATTAATTTAAAGATATCGTAAAATTATTGTTACTCTTAAATTCATGCAAATTCTATATTTATGATGCTTTTACTGTGTGACATTTCAAGAAAATTTAACTGTCATAAATTTCTGGGTAGTTGATTGAATTGAATTAAATTGAGAACGGGTTTCAGTGGAAACATACGAAATTGTTGGAGTACCCATTTAAATCAAATTTACACTAACAAACCTTTGTGCTCAACACTTCCTCCATCTGTCACTAGACTTTCGTTCTCTACCTTTGTTTTAATTAAAATACCCTTTATAGTAAAACCAGGTTGGTTTATTATTAATTTAAAACGTTAGTCTTAGTATTATAATAAAATATTTATACACAATGAATCACATATTAAAAAAACCTTCACATTCCTTTTAATATTAAAGATATATAGAACACACGAAAATTGTACTTTTGGTTGACAGTTAAAAATCTGATCTGTACCTTAAGATATTTTATTAGGTAAAACAATTACTGGATAGCTGCCTCTGTGGCCCAGTGATTGTAGCGCAAGACTGCACACTGCTAAGTGAAAGGTCCTGGGTTCAATTCCTGGCTAAAGTCTACAATTTGCACGTTAAAACCCAACGATTCGGTACTGTGACCTATAGTAGTCGTTAATAACCAAGGTAGTTGATGCGACTCTTTTTACTTTCTCTTGCCTGTATGAATGTATAGGAAGGAAACTACTGTATCATGTCGATTTTTCGAAATCGAGTTTTCACAGGATCTACACGTTTTCAGACCCCCTAAACCCAAACATATTTTAGCGATTGGTCTGTCTGTGTGTGTCTCTGTTTGTGTGTGAACAGAATATCTCAAGAAAGGAATATCGAACGAACTTGAAACTTGAAACTCAAGTTAGATACTATTACCGGACCCGACACGAACATTTTCATCAAAATCGGCCAACCGGAAGTAGTAGTGTATTCGTGTCATTTTTCACTTTTTTGCGATTTTCTCAAAAACGGGTCCTACGATTTTTTTTTAAATCGCCTCATTTACTGAATTTTTATTGCTCTACAAGATAGGGTAGGCGCCATCTCTGCTGAAATTATTGGAGAGGCTGTTTTCTTGTAAAAAATAGTTTTTCTAATATTGCGGCTTTAATATGCATTTTAGCGCAAAAATTTATGTAATAAAAGTTGTAGACAATTTATAATCTTACAACCTTTACTTCAAACATTTTTTTGTATAACTCTTAGATTAGCGGTAATTAAAGGTTAGTCTGGAAAACGAGTAAAAAATCGATTTTGTTTTTAAGATTTCAACCTTACTATGCATTTTACGACAAAAGTGTATATAATAAAATTTATAAGAAATTAAAAGATCTACCTACAACTTTTCTTTTGAGAATTTATCTCTACAGAGCCTAATTTAGCGTTTAAGAGTGATTTTCCGTATTTTTAAGCCAAACTTAGGTTTATTTTCATTTTGCGTCCTTCAGTCATGATTAAATTTAGGTTATGTTTATTGAGGTTAGTCTTTTGTTTATTTCTAATGTTAGTTTATATTGTTAATTATTTGCATTGTCAAGAGAAAGTTGTGTGAGTGTTTGACGCTAGATTTTTTTTGATTATTAACGGAGTGTTTATCATTGACCTCTTTAGTTTGACGAGTATAAAGGACTTTGCCTACTAAAGCGTATCATAGCATAACCGTATTAGTAGTCTACCATATTGGGCACGAAAAAACGCTCCGATTACTACTATGCCCACTGCAACGGATAAACAGCGTTCTATGCCCGTATACAACGTAACGAGTATGATAACATTATCGTACCCGTTTAGTAGTCGTTCAGTCCTCTTCTAACGACAAGCAAAGAACTATGTAGTCTTATGTCAGAACGGTAGAGGAACACGGAGCGACGCGGTTTGGCAACGACGCGTATCATGCACGGAGCGTGCCGTCACCCACAAAATATTCTGGCCGGAAAATTGTTGATTGTACAGGTATGGCATGCTACGTGGTTTGCCGTTGACAGATCGGTCTAATGGGACCAAAGCTAATCTGTACAAAGAATATTTATTTACATGTGTAGGTACGATTACAATCCTGATATGATACGTTCTAGAATGCAAAGATCAGCTTTATCGAATGCAAAGAAAGTGCTTATCAGTAGCTACACCAGGCCTTCTGAAAGACAATTACTTTTCGACAAGTTGCAGTAAATAAAGTACTGGGACTTACTGCATTTGGTTATCACTGAATCAAGAGATTAATTTAGCAGACTTTTAATTCCTTGTTTTCAAACGAAATTAATATTAGGCAGCAATATGATATGACTATCCTGGGATAGTCATATCAAACTTGTTTTTTCTTACAATCAAGGATTAGGCTTCTGCCTGTTCTGACTCACAACAGCGACAAACTATTGAATTATTGCCATCTTTTGCGTGGCCTCCCAACATCTCTTCTCCACCATCACCGATCTATATTGCAAAACACTGATCCTTCTTTCAGGCATTCTCTCTACGTGCACCCTCCATCGATTTCAATATTCTGCAATCTTCCCATTCAGGTTATAAACATTCAGTTCCATTTACATCAGTAACGTTGTAAACATCAAACTTTTTTTTTAATTTATTTATTTAACGTCGCATCAACTGCAACGGTCATTAGCGACGACGTTGGGATGGAACTTTATGCACTGTAGGATGAAATGATTTTTTGTAACGTATGAAAATATGCCGTGCCTGAGTGGGATTCGAACCCAAGACCGCATGATGAGAGGCGAGCACATCAAAATTGTTTACAAGCACATCAAACATCAAACTTGTTTACAAGCACATCAAACATCAAACTTGTTTACAATAAAATTAAATCTTACTGTTACAGCTTAAGACGCTTCAATAAGATACTAAGCACACTACTTTTTTTAAATAGACCCCCACTTATTGTCCATAAATATTCTACATTTAAAATATTTACGATAAAAAACGTAACTGTTGTAAACCTTTGTTAAAGAACTATTAAATATGCTAACTTTTTTTTTGTTTTATTTAACGTCGAATCAACTACTGTGGTCATTAGCGATGACGTGGGGTTGTAACTGAATGATGACATGATTTTTTTGTAACTTATGAAAATGCCGTGCCTGAGTGGGATTCGAACCCAAGACCGCATGATGAGAGGCAAGTACGTTACTAACTACGCCAATGCGGCCGGCGCTAACATTGTTATGCGTTTACATTTTATTAGTATGCATTATTTCTGAAAAAAAAAAATTTTATTTTTGAAAAATTAAAGATGTTTATTCGTACTCGGCCAGATTTAAAAAAATATTTTTTAACAAGCACTGTACTTCTGTCAACACTTTTAATAACCTATAAACTCATTAAAAAGATCTTCCAATTTAAGAAAAAAAGCTTTAAACGGTAATCGCACGTGAATCATTCTGTTAGCAATCGTCACACAATTAATTAAACTACAGTATCGGTATCGTTTTATTATTTATTTTTTCCAATAAATGACCTTAAAGCAGATACTTTTTCGGTATTAAAACATTATTAAAATTTTAATGACTTTATTTTAACCACCCATAGAAATACTCATGTTTCATATTTAAGCTTAATGATTCAAAACGTTAATTACTTTGAATATTTTAAAAAACAAATTGAGTGGTAGTTATTACATAAAAACCTTGATCAATGTTTTTTCTTCAATGTTTATTTTTAACTCAATTTTAATTACAAATAAAAAGGTATTCCACGTTGTAAAAATCATCAATGATAACTGTAATTTTAATGCATTATATACATAATTTTTAATCGAACCTCCCGTATTATATACACTAGTAAAAATTCATATCGATGACGTTTTTTTAGGGTCTACAAAATTTGGAAATTCTGAAATTATTTAACTTCATTTTTCAAATTTGTAGCACATTCATATACATTAGTAAGTGTTAGTAACACGTTATCTATAATAACATTAGCTATAATAAGTTATAGTAGTGCTAGACAGTGGTTACCGGTGTTCTTTGATGGTTGGGGTTCAACTAACCATACTCTCTCAGGAATGGTCGGCCTGAGTCTGTACAAGACTACACCTCATTTACACGTCATACATATCATGCTCATTTCATTGGGTCATGGGGTTGCTTATTGTTCTGAATTGAACAGATTGCAACGTACTCACATTAGGGATTAAAATATATATATATAAAGGGTGATTCAAAAAGAGCGCCGGTTTTTAAACGGCTGGTAAATTTTTGTTTATCGGTTGGCAACATTGTTTGACCTCATTTCTATTTCGGAGAACATTCCGATTGACGATTCAGTTGTAGTTTCTCTTGTTCGCAGTGTAGTACTCTCGCAGTCTGTGTCTAACCATGGAGAAGTTTACTATTGCGCAACGAGTGTTAATCGTCAAAACATTTTACCAGAGTGGAGAGAGTTATGCGGCTACTGTCAGGCGACTTCGCGGTACTCTAGGACGTAATGAAGCACCGAATGAATCAACAGTTCGCAGGCTCATGAAAACGTTTTTTGAGACGGGTTCAACAGTCGACCTTAAAAGTTCTGGACGTCGTCGTTCTGGCCGAACTGAGCAGAACGTTGCGTTGGTTCGTGACAGTGTGGCTGTTAGCCCAGCAAAATCAATACGTCGCCGTTCTCAACAATTGGGTTTACGATGTTCTTCTGTACGGAGAATTCTTCGGTACGATCTCCAATATCACCCATATAAAATTCAGTTGACGCAACATTTGAAAGTGGCAGACCACCAGAAGAGACGACAGTTTGTTGACTGGGTATTGAGAAAACGGCAGGATGATGACACCTTCGCAAACAAAATCATTTTCAGTGATGAGGCGCACTTCCACTTAAACGGTTTTGTTAATAAACAGAACTACCGTATGTGGGGTTTAGAAAACCCTCGCGTGGTTAATGAAAGGGAAATGTATGCACAGCGAGTGACAGTTTGGTGCGGCTTTTGGTCGGGCGGTGTCATCGGCCCTTACTTTTTTGAAAATCAAGAAGGACAAGCCATGACAGTAAATGGAGACCGATACCGTACGATGATTAGGGAGTTTTTGTGGCGTCATTTGGATGGAATGGACATTGACGTGTTGTGGTTTCAGCAGGATGGTGCCACCTGTCACGCTGCACGAGAAACAATGTTGTTGCTCCGTGAACGGTTCCAGGATCGCATCATTTCTCGTAATTCCGACCATCAATGGCTACCAAGGTCGTGTGACTTGACGCCTTGTGACTTTCATCTTTGGGGTCATCTGAAGTCATTGGTGTATGCCAATAAACCCCGAAACATCAATGACTTGAAGGAGGAAATTCGACGGGATATCGGGCAAATGGAAGTCGAAACTTGTCGTGCAGTAATATCCAGTTTCATAGACAGAGTTGATGCGTGCCAGCGCAGTAGAGGAGGACACATGCATGACATCATTTTTCATACATAAAATCGGAAGGAAAGATGAACTTGTTGATGTATTTATTTTTAGTTTTTCAATAAAATAAATCTCTTAATTTGATATATCAAAACCGGCGCTCTTTTTGAATCACCCTATATATAAAGTTATAGTAACTTATTTTATCCCATTTTTACAGATTTTTAATGACTCCTTTCAGAAATAAATTTTTTGTTAATTTTTGCTAGTGTTTTTTTTATAAATTTTATTTTTATTTATTTGTTTTATTTAGTTAAATATAATACAATTATTGCTATACTAACCTATTTACAATACTGCGCTATGTTTAAATTGAATAACAACTTTACATTTATTCTTCTGAAAATAGATGTGTTAGCTTTTTTTAGAAATAAAATCTTAATAGCTTAATTATAATGTCACGTTGCTGTAAAAAAATCGTATAATCAAGGTTTTCGTTATATCGAAGTTCGCTATATTGAAGTTCGACTGTATTAATAACGTAAGTCGTTGTGTAAGTAAGGTGTCGTTACGCACGTACCAAGTGGTGGAGTTGGTAATAATCCTGAGTACTTTAGATTGAGCTGCTGGTATACGAGACGAATTACTACTGTATATTACAGTAGTGGAACTATATATTTGACATAACTTAATAAAAATAAAACGAAAACCAACTCGACAAACTTTAATCAGTTTAAAAACTGTGTGACTATCTCAAATTAATGAAAAATCGCTCTATAATACAAAAAATTACATAATTACCTATTTACACCTAATAACTGCCCATAACAGACAGATGGAGTGTCAAATTATTTACACTCGATCTGTTAGTTGCAGGGCTAAAATAAATAGTTCTGTTTCTTATCACATGGTCAGCCAATTAAATGACTGAATCATTTAAGAACAGAAGAGGTAGAGGTGTAAAAGACACTAATCAGAGTTATGTCATCTGAAAGTAATGAATTTCATTATACAGCCAGACCCTGTGGTGAATGAAGTGAAGGTGTCATTTGCAGAGTGGAAAATATGTGCTTTTAAGAGGGCCTGGCATGCTGATAAGCGTACTTTTCCACTCAGTGAGGAAGGCAATTGTAAACCACCTTTATCCTCGTTTTACTTAGTAAAACCTCTAGAGGTTCAAACCAGCCTTTTGGCTGATGACCTAAACAACAACAACAACACCTAATAAGATGTAATAATATTTTTGACAAAATTTACAATCAGTTATGTTTAACTTTTAGTAAATAGTTATGATACGAGGTGGGGCTATTAAACATTTGTTAGTTTTTTTTTTGTTTCCTAATATCATTTATCTTTATATATACGAGGTGTCGCTATTAAATAACAAAACTGACGTAAAAAATTTTATTTTTATTTTATACGACTACATAATCACTTATTGTCACCTTCAATATACACTCCTTCTCTATCCCTACAACGCTCCATGCGAATTTTCCATTGTTGGAAACAGTGCTGGAAGTCATCTTCTGTCAGCTCCTTCAAGACACGTGCCGCTTTCTCTTTTACAGCTTCCACAGACTCAAATCTTGTCCCTTTTAATGCAGATTTTACCTTAGGGAACAAGTAGAAGTCACGTGGTGCAAGATCTGGTGAATAAGGTGGATGTTCTCGTTTTACTTAGTAAAGCCTCTAGAGGTTCAAACCAGCCTTTCGGCTGATGACATACACAACAATAATATAATTATATAAAAACAATAGAAAAAATAAAATAATAATAATAATAATAACAATAAATGGTATAGTAATTAATATTAATATATTAATAAAATTATTTTTAGTAATTTGATGTATTTGAAATAATTTGATATGATACCTAATTTAGGTAATTTTTTTCATTATTATCATTATTTTTTTTTATGAATTATATTGGGAATAATGTGAATAAGGTGGAATCAATTATATTAAGAATAAAACGGATGTGTTATTTAATCTTTGTGTGTGTGTGTGTGTGTGTGTGTGTGTGTGTGTGTGTGTGCGCGCGCGCGCGCACGGGTGTGTGGTGTTTTTTTCCTTTCGAGCAAATTAAAATGTGGAACTAGGGTAACCTCTGTTCTGTTTCCCATTAATCGACTCACGTAAGATGGTATTATTTGTACAAGCAGCGAGTCGCTAACATTTTGATAAATTATTTCTAAAAATTGGTTTTAGTAACAGTAAATTAGCTCTATAAAATAGGAAACTACTATTGATTTACTGTAATTTGTGTAGCCTACATTATTTAGATATTTTATTATTTAGGATTCAGTTAAGAAAGGTAAAAGAATTGTACAGAAGTTTATTTACTCTTTTAAATCAATATTTTCTAGAAAAGTAATAAAGAAAAATTCATTTATTTTTAACTATTTCTCTGCTTACGTAAAATTTTAGTTGTTTTTTAAGACGACAGGTATTGTATTGAGTTATTGAACTTCATTGAAAGTTAAGTAGTATTATTTTTTTGAAGATGAGGTTTATTGTTTTTTTTTATATCAAGCTAAATAACGAATAAAATACTTTATCAAAGAAAATAAACAATGGCTTTTCAAACTATTGTTTTAACTGTAATAGATTTACAGGAGTGTTTAGAATTTAATAGCGATTTTAAGTAAATGAGTTTCTTTATAAAGTTACATTTGAAGACATGAAATATGTAGTTAAATTTGTACTCTGGCCTTCGGATCAGCCAAAACAGTCAGCTGGTAGAAAGTCGCTGTTATTTGTTAAGTAACACCGGTTCGGTTAGCGACTTTGTATGGTGACCAGCTGATATCCATTTGTAAACAAACTGTACCGGGGGTTCCTGTTCAAACTCACGCCTAATATACGTCAAATAATACAGCAAAAAGCAGCAATCAAATTGGGTAGTTGTTGATAATTTACAGTTCCCGATAACAAATAAAAGCGAAGAAAGTAAACTACAAAAAGAATCCAAATATCGATGTATCGATCCTAGCAACTCATTTTTCTTCCGACAAGAGATCCCTTTTCCCGTTCCACCTCACAAATAATAAAAAATTGGAAGATAGCAAGAATTAATATAATAAATTTTCTTAAAAAACTGTTTGGAAGTACTTTTTTGAATTTTCAATGACGCTTGGTTACATTTCCATAATTAGCACTTATTGTAGTTGCTATTAAAATTCTAATTGTAGCAACATTTAACGGTATACCAAAGTAGATATTAATGTTAACAGAACTGGTAAAGAGCGACTAATATTCGATACAATCCGTAGGGACCCTTTGATATTCTGAAACGTAGGGAGGCGGTAGAATTCTACACAATTCGTTGCACTGACGGATTACGCTGAACGATGATCAGCTACTAATCGGCCCATCATATTTCGCGACAGAACGCTCCACTTCACTTAACCGATTGCGATATCATCATAATCAACATCATCGTATCAATATAAATTATTCAAAGTTGTTAAATCTAAATCTCCGACCAATTTCCATCACTGGATATAAAATCATATCACTAGTTATTTTGCGTATAATTTCACCCATTGAAATCATAATTAGATAATCGGATTAAATAGGTAAACTAAAAACAAAAATAAACTACATAAAATAGATTAACCCTGTAGCCGGCAATAACATTTTTTTAGACTGGCAGAAAATTTATAGCATATGGGTCACCGAACCGTAAAGAAATTATTTAAAATTTGCTATAAATCACAAACCTTATCACGTGACGTATCAAAATAACAAGAAAACTTAGGAAAATAGAATAAATATATTATTGAAATTTTAATCTAACAGTTAGGGATGCTAAAGCTGTTTGAAAATAATTTTTAGACAAATATTTTTCTACAATTTCAGATGACAGTACTGTTTAAAATTTTATTATGCTGTACTTTCAAACTTAATTACGTACGAAAATTGTTACTTATAATGTTTATTTCAAAATAAATGAAAAAAGATCCTATGTTCAAAACTGAAGAAAATATATATAAAAACACATCATGTTACTGCCCATATAATATATTATTGAAATATATTATAAATTGTTACTTATAATGTTTATTTCAAAATAAATGAAAAAAGATCCTATGTTCAAAACTGAAGAAAATATATATAAAAACACATCATGTTACTGCCCATAATAACAGATAGGCGGAGAGTCAAATTATTTACTCTCAATCTGTTAGTTGCAGGGCTAAAATAAATAGTTCTGTTTCTTATCACATGGCCAGCCAATTAAATGACTGAATCATTTAAGAACAGAAGAGGTAGAGGTGTAAAAGACACTAATCAGAGTTATCTCCTCTGAAAGTAATGAATTTCATTATACAGCCAGACCCTGTGGTGAATGAAGTGAAGGTGTCATTTGCAGAGTGGAAAATATGTGCTTTTCAGAGGGCCGGGCATGCTGATAAGCGTACTTTTCTATTCACTGAGGAAGGCAATGGTAAACCACCTCACTCCTCGTTTACTTAGTAAAACCTCTATAGGTTCAAACCAGCTTTTCAGCTGATGACCTAAACAACAACATCATGTAAACCAAGAAATAACCAAATTCAGCTCTAGGATAGCGTGGTTTCAATAGAGAAACACAGGCAGAATATGCAAGTAAAACTATTGTATTATACGTAAAACTTTACTCTATACATTAATAAACTATTGTACAAAACAGCAACGCTGTCTGTAGAAGAATTTAAAACTAAAACGACAACACTGCAATGCTATTAAGCAAATCCGATTTTGCGGTTCAAGAAGCGATAACTTCGTCTTTGTTTTACTTAGTAAAACCTTTAGAGGTTCAAAACAGCCTTTCGGCTGATGACCTTAACAACAACATCATAAAAAATCTTTATCAGTTGCAAATTAATAAAACATTTTTGTACTTTTAATACAGCTATAGTTGAATTTTGCAGAAATAAGTTATCTGTCGAAAATTAATTAATATTACACAGACTAACACCTTACAAGACTGTCATAAGACCTACATGGATGTACAGAATCCAGGTTTGGAGATCTAGTAAACCACAAAAAGTTAAATTAAATTATTGTTCTTCAATTAATGACATACTTAATACATTTTAATTTACTAAATAATCTTGATACTTGCTTTGCATTCCAAAAACTGTCAAGATTTTTCACAGTTTGTAGAATATAATTTTCATAGCACATACAGTAGACGGATTATAATTTTCTAGAACGTTTTAACGTTTAATCTTTTGATGGATTTTTAGAGTTATGAGTTTTAGAGTTAGGTAAAAATTTATATTTAAATAATTTTCTAGAACGTTTTAACGTTTAATCTTTTGATGGATTTTTAGAGTTATGAGTTTTAGAGTTAGGTAAAAATTTAAATAGGTATTATATTGTTAATTTTATTTTTATAGAAATCAAATTAAATTTCTAATAAAACTATGTTAAAAGTTCTCTAATTCAAAAATTATAATGTTTTTACTAAGTTTTGTATAAAAAACGTTTGCTGCAGTTGGAAATACTTCTTAAAGTATATTTTCATACAATTATACTTTGAAAAAGTTTTTAATATAAATTTGAATAGTTTAACAAGATAAGCTTGTACAAATCTTTTGTAAAGAACTACTTCAAGAGATTTCACGCTATTATTTTTTTGTTTTCTTTTTTGTCTCGAAGGTTGATCTTCTTTTCCCCACAGCCAGTTCCTTCTCTTCCTTATATTTTCTTCTCTCTTATACTTCATCTGTAGTACTCCAGTCTCAGTCTTTCCCTCATGGTACGACCTCCATCAGTCCAGGCGGTGAACCACAGTTGAATGTCGCAGTAGATACCCAATCATACTGGTTCTTCTTCTTTTGATTGTTTGTAACTGAGTTTTTATTTCACCTAATCTTGTCTATACAATCTCATTGGTCACTCTATTTGTCAATGGAATTTTAATCAATCTCCACCAACAACACCTTTGAAAGGCTTCCAGTTTTTTCTACCACATTTGGTAGAATCTATGTCTCCGAGACGTAAGTTGCTATACTTCAAATGAAGCTTCTTAGAAAACAATGTTTTGTTTCCAGAGAAACGATTTTTGATGTAAGCAGTATTATCTTCTTGAAGAATGCTTCCTTGGCTTGCGCTATTCGCCTTTTTATATATTTTAGGCACCCACCATAAAATGTTAAAAGAACTATTGTGAATGTTAAAAGAACCAAATTTTTATATGTAGCGACTTATGTAAGTTTTAATCTTAAAATATGTTACTCAAATTGTTGTAATTTTTGCATAAATTAATATAAAAAAAAATCTGGTGTGAAACACTCACACAACTTTCTCTTGCCAATGCAAAAAACGACTAATATTATTCTAATAAAACATTAGAAATAAACAGAAAACTAACCTCAAAAAACATAACCTTATTTTAATCATTCCGTATTTTTAAGCCAAACTTTTAACTATACTGTTAAAAGTTTGGCTTTAAAATACGGAAAATCACTCTTTCACGCTAAACTAGGCTCTGTAGAGAAAAATGCTTTAAATAAAAGTTGTAGATCTTTTAATTTTCTCTAAAATTTGATCAGTTTGTCGTAAAATGCATACTAAGGCCGAAATCTTTAAAAAATCTATTTTTCACACGTTTTCGTGAGAAGAAAACAGAAAATTGCTAATTACCGCTAAACTAACCGTTATACAACAAAATGTTTAAAATAAAAGTTGTAGTACTTTTAATTCTCTAAAACTTTTACATGAGACATTTTTGCGCTAAATGCATATTAAATCCGTAATCTTAAAAAAAATACAAATTTTTTACGTGAAAACAGCCTCACCAAGAATTTTAGCAAACATGGCGCCTACCCTATCTTGTAGAGCATAAAAATTTAGTAAACCAGGCGATTTTTTAAAAAAATCGTAGAACCCGTTTTTGAGAAAATCGCAAAAAAGTGAAAAATTACACGAATAAACTACTACCTCCGGTTGACCAATTTTGATGAAAATGTTCGTGTTGGATTCGGTAGTAGTATCTAACTTTAGTTTCAAGTTTCAAGTTCGTACAATGTTCCGTTCTTGAAATATACTGTTCACACACACACACACACACACACACACACACACACACACACCAATCGTTAAAAACATAGTTTTTGGGTTCAGGGGGTCTGAAAAAGTGTAGATCCGGTGAAAACTCGACTTCGAAAAATCGACATGAAAACAATACTTTCCTTCCATACATTCATATAGGCAAGAGAAAGGAAAATATAGTAAAATCATTTTCTTTGATAGTGTAAGCCAGTTTTAAGTATGAAATATTGAATCCATCTAAAGTACCGATCAGTTCAGGGGGAGAGATCTGAAGGAGTATTATAACCTACTACCCAGTAAGGCTAGAATAATATTTATGTTTAATAAGGAATAAATAACTATTAGCAAGTTTCACCGAAACTCCTTTACTGGGTTCAGAGTGGGTTGAGGCACTATATTATTGAACTGTATAATCATAACAAAACATATGAATGCTTCAGCTTATTACAAAATTGAAATCTGAACTATTATCTCGAAAGATTGGCCTATCCAATTCAGTTTTTGGAGTTAGGTGGTTTAAATAACGTAATTATAGATATCGAAAAATTCATTCATAAAATCAAAAAAAGGATTTAAAATTTTTATTCTTTAGTAAACATCCAAGATAATCTTCATTCCTCCTTTATTCATTTCTTGTTTATTAAACTAAAAATTTTATTTTGTAACTTTTATTTTATATATTATGTAAAAAGATTAAAGTTTTTTTTCAAAATTGGTCTCAGCTCCCATTGGACTGATTCATGTCAACTTTATTTTAAAATTTATCTCTTCACGTGCGGATTTTCTATCACCCATAGTTATTTTTTCCAAATCCTTGTTAAGTGTAAAAAATATAAACTTAACGGTTTTTCTACAATCAGATTATTTGAAGATTTATCGCAGCAATGCTGTGGTTAATCAATTTATAACCTCTATGCAGACTAAGCGGTGAAGATTTAATCGAAGATCTCTTTGTTTTGAATGAAATTTTACCGATTAGATCTAATCATCAGCTCATTGCCTACACATTCGGATGTTTTGGTTTTTGGTAGATTTATAGGCATAGAAAATTAAAATGTTCTTGCCAAACCCATATTTCAAGCCCTTACCGTAAAAAAATACTACCAAAATATTTTAAATCTCTTTGTGAATTCGGAGGTACACTGCATTGGCCCGATCACCTCGGTTTAGAATTATTTTTTTTGACTCTTTTAATTGAAATTTATTATCTGTTATTAAAATAATATAACAATTTCTAAATGTGAAGCTAATGTTCCAAAACTTGATTTACTTGAAGGAGCGTGCAGTCATCACCACAGTCCTACAAGTTGGCCAAGATAATCTCTTGGCCAGAGGCGCTTCAAACGTCTGCACTGAGCATCCGGTATCGCCCCAGTGCACATATTTTGTATGAGAGGGTTGTCATGTAATTGAAATTGTCATGCATATTCTTGTATAGTTGTTTCGCGACATCAATTACGTATGGGATTTGTGCAACATTGAGTTTGTAATGTAAAAGGGGCATTGCGTTATCGTTCGTAGAATCTTGTTCTGAATCGCTTTTATACGTTTCGCGTGTAAAGGTTTAGCAGATCCCCAAAGTTGAACTCCATATGTCTAGATTGGTTTTAAGACTGTCTTGTTTAGAATTTACGTCAAGAATTAATAAAGTACACCTATTTTTCACTTTTCCTTTTTAGTTTGTCTGCTTTGTTTTTTTTAATTTACATTATGGTTAAAAACATTTTTAACATCTTCTTCTTTTTGTGAAATGGCACGATTAAGACCACGCACTCAGAATGATGACTCAACTTTTTCTCTTTTCTTTTTGATTTTCCTAAACGAAAAACTTTTTTCATTTGTTCAGATCTTCTCTTTCTTCCCTCTTCAGAATGCACATCATTTTGTCTTTCTTTCTTTTTCGCTAAACAATAATATCAAAACTATCTACTCATTTTCTAAGTACACTTCGATGTAACCAATCTTTTTTCTACCAATTTTTGGTTGGTAGGCGGTTGCAGCCTCCTTGGGGCTAGATGAGGACGCCTCAATTGAGTCCAACACTACTTCCCCCATCATGAGGGAGTGAACATGAGTTTTTTTCGCCGCCTCGGATAAAAAAATCTTCTCCATAATTTGATAACTATTTCTATTTTTAAAGGTTTATAAGGATTCCATTCAATTTTTTAACTTACTTAGATTGTTAAAAATCTTTTTGCACATTCCTTCGTCATTCATTTTGAAAACGTGCCCATAAAATTTTAACTATAGGGTACCTATTATTTATAGGGTAACCTATTATTTAAACCATTGAAAATTTTTTATGTAATTTTATTAATATTAGTAGTAATATATTTGTAGGCCTATGTACTACTTTTAATGAAATTTGTATGAGTTTTTTGTCCATTGTTTTGTTCAAATTTTTATTTGGATATAATGTTTCTTTTTTTTATTTGTTTTCTAATATGTATTTACCTCCCTTCTGGGTTACTGGCAAACATCCTTATTAACGTCCGACGGAAAAAGACGGGTGTTATAAGTTTAACGTGCATAAATGTGATTTGTCTGTGGTATCGTAGCTGCCAAACGAATTAACCGATTTTGATTTAGTTATTTTTGTTTGAAAGGTGACTTGATCGAGCGTTCTTAGCTATTATTCATCAAAATCGGTCAACCGAAAGTATTAGTTTATTCGTGCCATTTTTCACTTTTTGCAATTTTTTCAAAAACGGCTTGAACAACTTTTTTAAAAAAAATTGCCTTATTTACTACATTTTTTATGCTCTACAAGATTGGGTTTGCGCCATGTCTGCTGAATTTCTTGGGGGACCTATACTCTCGTTGAAAAAATGGTTTCTTTAAGATTGCGGCCTTAATATGCATTTAAGGTCAAAAATTTATAAATTATAATCAAAGTTATAGAACATTAAAAAACCTACAATGTTTATGCCAAATATTTTTTATGCAACGCTTAGTTTAGCAGCAATTAGTGGTTTTCTGGGTTTTTTCATGAAAATCTGTAAAAAATATCTACTAGTATGTTTAGAAAGTATGTAATAAAAATTAAACTGACAATTTAAAAAAACCTTTAAAAAGTAAAAATAATATGTAGCCTATTGTCCCCCGATGTGACCAAGCCAATTCTAAAGGGCCAATACATACAATTTTTTTTACTTTTTGAAGCTTTTTTGTAGGGATTTTTTTAATTTTGAAATTTATTTTTCAATTATCTATTCTAATTTTTTTTTGTTTGACGTCCGACTGTTGTACAATTACTGCTATTTAATTAATGCAGAAACGGTGAAGGATGAAATTTTTTTTTTTGTAACGTATGAAAATATGCCGTACCTGAATGGGATTCGAAGCCACAACCGCATGATGAGAGGTGAGCACGTTACCAACTACACCAATGCGGCCAGCATATTATACTAATATTATAAAGACAAAACGTGTTTTTTTGTGCAGGTTTATTTCCAAAACTACTTAACGGATTTTCATGAAATTTTGACACCTTATTCCTATTTATATTCACAGCAACAATTTTAAATTTTTAAAAATGATAACCCTAACGGCCCTAATGAACATTTTCATAAATATGTGTGCGCGCGCGTATATGTGTGTGTGTGTGTGTGTGTGTACAAGAGAGAGAGTGGGGGTGAGGTATGAGAGGGTGAGGGGGAAAAGGGGAGAGAGAAAAAAGGGAGGGAGAGATGGGAGAGAGAGAGAGAGTGGAGTACGTTGGGGTATACAGTCGCTAGCAGCTACACGATTTCTGTTACATATTTATTTAAAAAAATTTGATTAGTCCTACACGTTTCGCGTGCGAAGACGCGCAGGGTATGCTAGTAAAAGATCATTTATTTATTTTTAGTAGATTATACTTATTATTGCCATACCTACTTACAAAAGTTTTCTTAATGAATACAATAGTCTAATTAACTCCTTCTGATATTTATAACCCCAAATTTATGTCTACCCCACTGCAGCTAGCAATGACCGTGTAAGTAGTACGGGCGCAATTGCCGATTTAAATTTACTCATTGCCTTCTGATTTGCATATTGCACAGTACTGAAGTTATCAGATTTATAAAACTCATACTCTTTTTTCAGAATACTCTGTGAACATTTGTTTCTATGTTAATTAAAACAATGCTTTCCGGTGTTAATTAAATCAATCAGCCAGTGGTCTTAAAATAATTTAAACCGATAATTGAGCATTAACAGCACTCACTTTACACATGCACAACTAATAACACAACTCATTTGTATTCATTACAAATACATGAGTTGTAATTCATGAGTAATAATTCAATTACGAAGCAATTTATATTCCGTGAAACTTAATTATAGGCCTATACAATTTTGGGTTTCATTTTTTCAAAAAATATGGTGTAAAACACACACACAACTTTCTCTTGCCATTGCAAATAATGAATTTAGCCTAATCTAACATTAGTAATAAAGCATTAGAAATAAACAAAAAATAACCTAAAAAACCAAAACCTGATTTCAATCATTAGTGTTATGCGGTCTTGGGTTCGAATCCCATTCAGGCACGGCATATTTTCATACGTTCCTAAAAAATCATTTCATCCTTCGCCGTCTGCATTATCAATTGCAGAACAGTCGGACGTTAAACCAAAAAAAAAAAATTAATCATTAGTGAATGATCCAAAATGAAAACCAACCTTAGTTCGGCTCAATAATAATGGAAAATCCTTCTTTGACGCTAAACTAGGCTGTATAGAGAAAAATGATTCAAATAAAAGTTGTAGATTTTTTAATTTTCTATAAATTTAATTATATACACTTTTGTTGTAAATGCTAATACTCAGACCGAAATCTTATAAAATCCATTTTTTACTGATTTTCATGAAAAGAACAATTGAAAATCACTAATTACAGCTAAACTAAGCATTGTACAAAGAAATGTTTACAATAAAAGTTGTTGATTTTTAAATTTTCTACAGCTTTGATTATATACACTTTTGCACTGAAATGCATATTAAGGCTGCTATCTTAAAAACCCCATTTTTTCTACAAAAATGCTGAAATTTTTGGAGAGGTTGTCCTCTCGTAAAAAAAACTGGTTTTTTATAGATTGCGGCCTTGAAATGGCCTTAAAATTTTAGGGCAAAAGTGTATATAATAAAAGTTTTAGAAAGTTTAAAAATCTACAATTTTTACTTTAAACATTTTTTAGTACAACGCTTAGTTTAGCGGTGATTAGTGATTTTCTGTTATTTTTCATGAAAATCTGTAAAAAGTGAACTTTTTAAGATTTCGGCCTTAGTATGAATTTTACCACAAAAGTATAATAACCAAATTTATAGGAAATGAAAAGATCTGTAAATTTTATTTTAAGAATTTTTCTCTACATAGCCTAGTTTAGCGTGAACGAGTAATTTTCCCTATTATTAAGACTAAGGTTGGTTTTTAATTTGCATCATTCACTCATGATTAAAATTAGGTTATGTTTTATGAGGTCAGTTTTTTGTTTACTTTTAATGTTTTATTACTTATGTTAGGTTATATTGTTTATTATTGCATTGGCAAGAAAAAGTTGTGTAAGTATTTCACACCAGTTTTTTTTTTTAAATTATAATACATAATAAAAAGTAAATAAATTAAATAAAGAAGAATATTACGCTAATTTTTACTACAATATCGATAAGGCAAGTCCAAAATATCTAACCTAATCAGCCTTGAATTAAAATTTATTGTACTGTATTAGTAGTGCTGTAGGATTTTTTAAAGTATTTTTCCCGTTTTTATCGTTAAAAATACCGTAAGATTACATACGAAATATCCACAAAATGTGACAAATTATGCTGAGGGGGAGGGAAAAACAGAAAAAACCCTTATTTTATTTTAATACATATTGAAAAAATTTACTTCAAATAACTGGAGCAGATGCATTTGGTCTGTTTTCTTCATGCGGTCCATTCTCAAACCATAATGTTATTTAAAACAGTTGACCTGTACCTTACAACAAAAGTTGAGTGCATATTTTTATTCATTTTTTTAATATTAAAATTCCTGGTTTGAATTTAAATCAAATAAATTTTATTATGAACATCATGACATTAAGTAATTTAAATAATGACATGAACAACCAGAATTTCTATGTAATATTTTGTATTAAATATAAAGTTCTTTGTACGTGATGTTTATTCGTTTGGTTAGAAACTTATTGAAAACCAAAAACTCAGTACATGTTCCTTTGATATGGAAATTACATATTCCTCAAATGTTTTATTCAGTTATATTATGGATAACATAAGTAAATATATTTCTAAAACTGACAAGAAATAACAGCGTTTGAATTGTATAATTTACGCCTTGATGTTAACATTATTTGAAGTATTCTAGCTAACATTATTTTTACGTGTGCTTGTGTACTGTGAATGTGTGCTTCCAGGAAAGTGCAAATGAAATTTAACGGTTAATAAGAGGTGAAAAAATTAAAATTATAATTGTGTTAAATTATTACTACCCTAAAAAAACACATTTTGCACAAACCGGTTTACCATTATATACAGTGGAGTTGCCCATAACAGACAGGTGGAGGCTATTTACACTCTATCTGTTAGTAGCAGGGCTAAAATAAATAGTTCTGTTTCTTATCACATGGTCAGCCAATTAAATGACTAAATCGTAAAAAAATTGAAACTTGCACTAATAACCTATTTGATCCAGTTGACCGATTTTGATGAAAATGTTCATATCGGGCCCCCTATTGGTACTTAACTTAAGTTCCAAGTTTCAACTTCGTACAATATTCCGTTCTTGAGCTATTTTGTCCACACACAAGCGCGTGCGCACAAACACACAGATCAATCGCTAAAACATGTTTTTTGGATTCAGGGTTCCTGAACACGTGTATTTCTAGCTTCGATTTTGAAAAATCGGCATGAAAACAATACTTTCCTTTTCAATATATTCATATAGAGCAAAGAAAATAATATTTTAGATCGTAGGTTATAACTTAAAGCCTTTTATCTGGACATAAACTGATAAAAAGTAGTTCTGTATTTATGAAATTTATTTCTATAATATTCATGTTAGCTTTGTTAAACCAAATACCAATTTGTTGTACCAGACACATTCCCCCTATCTATATACATATTAGTATGCAGAATGCAGCATGTCACCCTATACTATGAAAGATAGACGAAATATTTTTCTAACCGAGCCAAGATAACGATAAAGTCACTGGATGTGAAGCACTGAGGATTTTACACGAGAACGTGACGTTTCTTCTGATCCTATAATTTCCCGTGGGTTTGTTTTGTTTCGATATGTAAACATATTTTGTCCTGATATTGTGTTGTTTTCTTTGAGGGCATAAAAGATAACCTCCGACTACTAAACCTAAGTTTAAAAATGAAGCTCACAGGATGCTTATTATTCAAAAACAAAATCTGGGAAAGAAATCCTATGTAGTGCAATATGTGTCTACATAAATAAATTTAAAGAAGATACACTTTTAATAAATTGTTATACAGTAGTCGCCGGTTATAACGTTCATTGGTTAATCCAACCAATCGTTTATTATAATGAAATTCAAACGAACGAAATTTATTCAAAAATTTACGTTAAACTTTTTTTTTAAATAATATAATAATTTTTTTTTATTGCACTTTATACAAATACAAAATTATATCTTATCTACTAGGAATAAATAACCACCCACTCAAGTAAACGGTGGTTATATAAAAAAAAAACAAAATACATAAGAGCAAGTTTACAAATGAATTACGAATCAATGACGTCATCCACTAATGACAATTCAAATTGTAGCGGCAGCTACAGCGCATGTTAACTATATTATTTTTAACAACAATATTAACCAAGCCGTCAGTTTTCAGAGCAGATATATACCTGTACATGACTAATTTTTATGACATGGTTAGCCAATTAAATGACTGAATCATTTAAGAACAGAAGAGGTAGAGAAGTAAAAGACACTAATCAGAGTTACCTCCTCTGAAAGTAATGAATTTCATTATACAGCCAGACCCTGTGATGAATGAAGTGAAGGTGTCATTTGCAGAGTGGAAAATAAGTGCTTTTCAGAAGGCCCGGCATGCTGATAAGCGTACTTTTCCACTCAGTGAGGAAGGCATGGTAAACCACCTTACTCCTCGTTTTACTTAGTAAAACCTCTTTAGGTTCAAACCAGCCTTTCGGCTGATGACCTAAACAACAATGATTAACACTAAAATCGGTTATTATTGTTATATTATTTACCAAGATCAGTAAATTCCTACAAGGACTAAATAGCAAGCACTGCAAGTCAGCAACGGTAAAACACCAACACTAACCAACAAATCTTACAAGTGAATCAACATCAGTTATGTCATTGAGCCAATCTTTAACCTTTCTTGAAAATATTAATATGTTTAAGCTATTTTTAATTTCAATAGGCAACAGATTAAACACTTCGGAACTAAATAAACAAAATTTTAGCAAAAAAAGACTTATTAACTTTCGGTCTTACAAAGAGTTGTTGGCTTGAACCTCTAGTTATGTGATATACGTTTTCAGTACCTCTGTTGCCACTTACAAAAATTCAGAATAAAAGTCCCATTTTGAATAAAAGTTTTGTTATTTTAATCAATTTTGTACTCTAAGCCAACTTCCAAAGCAACTTTATTTATTTTTTTATTTATTACGTATTTAATATTGTTTTAATAGTTTATTATTGACCACTGCAGGTATAACTAAGAATAAATATGAATTCTGAATGGTGTAAAGATTTTTAAGATATTTTCGGGAACCGAACTCGTGATCTTTAACTTTGGAATCACCACGCTGTTAGTACTTCATACAGACGGCAATATTAGGTTATATTGGTCATAATTTGCATTGGCAAGAGAAAGTCGTGTGAGTGTTCCATACTAGATTTTTAAATTTGTGGTATGTATGTATTAGTTGTTATTCTTCTATAAAAAAAAGTATTAAATGAGAACTAAAAAGATTATTTTACAATTCAACATAGTTAAAGCATCCTTGTCATAAACGTAACGAAGAGATTAACCATTACTATTGCTAATGAGTAAGCTTCAAAGATATCAACAAAGCATAAAATATAATTACATCTTCTCCTATTACCAGAGTGGAAACATTTAAATAACTCAAGAAAAAAATCAAAGACTTTTTCAGGTATTTTTTTAAAAAAAAAACCTTATCATCTTTCTAAAACGTCATTGAATGATGTAAACCCATGCACATGTATATTATGTTAATACTCTTACATGACTGAACATGTATCTATTACACAGGGTGATTATAAATTAAATAGACACTTTCGACAGCTTCTTAAACATCAAACTGGTGTATTTGAATATAATAAATGATATAGGTTTGTAGGGAATTTTTTAAAGTTTATGTTGGTAGAACGGTTGCTAGAATTTTGTTGTTGGCTGTTGTTACAACGACCAGTGAAGCAAAATGGCCGCTACTCAAGTGGAGAAAGCTTATTGTGTTCTTGAATTATCCAAAACAAACTCGGTTACGGTTGTGCAACGTCATTTCAGAACAAGATAGGGTAAACCACCACCAACAAGGCAATCAATCTATGACTGGTATAAACATTTTAAAAACAGTGGATGTCTGTGTAAAAGGAAGAGTACTGGAAGACCTTCTGTTACAGAAGAACAAATTTGATAATGTTCGTGATGTTTATCTACGAAGTCCAGGAAAATCAACTAGATCAGCAAGTTTAGAATTAATTGCAAATTCCTCAATCGATTGAGTGTAAAATTCTGCGGAAACGTTTGAAAATGACACCTTATAAATTGCAGTTAGTACAAAGTTTAAATACCAGTGATAAAGTCGTACGTAAACATTTTTGTCTGGAGATGCAACATTGTGTTGAAAATGACGACGCACTCTTTAATCGCCTAATTTTCAGTGATGAATGTAATTTTCACATTAGTGGAAAAGTTCATAGACATAATGTTCGCATATGGGGTACAGAAAAATGACCCAAAAATAACTTTACAGCATACACGCGATTTCCCTAAAGTAAACATCTTTTGCGTATGATCTCCGGAAAAGGTTTACAGGCCGTTCTTCTTTCACGAAGTGTCAGTAACCGGAGTTACTGGTTTATCTGGACATTTTAAACGATTGGTTAATGCCTCAACTCCAGGAAGATAGTGATAACTTCATTTTTGTACAAGATGGAGCTCCGCCTCACTGGCACTTACAGGTCAGAAATTATCTTGATGAACGTCTTCCTAGACGATGGATCCGCCGTGCAAGTGAGGAAAACATTGTGTTTACGCCGTGGTCACCTCGTAGTCCAGACTTCCAGCCCTGCGACTTTTTCTTATGGGATTATGAAAAAGACAAAGTTTTTGTAACACCGCTTCCTGTAGATATCGATGATCTAAAACAACGTATCTCAAATGCTCTTGCCATAGTTGACCGTCATATGCTTAATCGTGTGTGGGGAGAATTCGACTACCATGTTGATATCTGTCGTGTTACAAATGGTGCAAATGGTAAATCTGTAAATATTTCCAATAAAAACTTAATGAATTCTTCTATATAATCATGTAAGTAATTACCTTAACTTTTCAAAAATACATTTTCTAAAAGCTATCGAAACTGTCTATTTCATTTATAATCACCCTGTATATTCTACAACATACATTTTAAGAATTATTTCTTCAGAGCCTAGTTTAGTCAGTCATTTTTCGTACATTTAAGTCAAATAGAGGTTGATTTTCAGTTTGACTTATTAATTCATGATGAAAATTAGGTTATGATCTCTATTTTTCATTGTTTATTTATAATTAAACAAAAGTTATATCGTTCATTATTTGTCAAGAGAAAGGTGAGTGAGTGTTTCTAAAAAAAATTACAGGAAAATAATAGACTTCTTTAGTGGCACAGTTGTATTTACTTTGGTCACACTGCCACAATTCATTCAATGAAAAAGTTGCTATCATCTGGGAAGAAAATTGTTTTGGTGGCAAGAGGAGACACTATAGACAAAGCGAAAAATGCTTCATAAAAATTTTTAGAATGTAAAAGTTTTCTGAGACTAAAACATTTTAAAAAGTTTCAGATGATGGTGAAAAGGAAGCACTTATGGAACTTAGGGGGTTTTTAATTTATTAAAGGAAACTATTGAAATTACTAGTAAACGTTTAAACTGAATTTTCCATAAATTAAAATTTATTTAACTCAAAATCATGGAATAGATGAGTCTTTTAGCTTTCATTTTGTTTTACTTTAGAAAGGAAATCGGTTAACAAGATCTAAAGTTAGAGGTTTCACCGCGGTAAAACTTGTATTGTTAATTTCAACCCACGTTTCTATAACTGTCTAAACTGTCTATTTCATTTATAATCACCCTGTACTGTTAAAGAAAATTCATGAAAAAATATTATTAACCTAGTACTTTCATTAACTTTATATCATAAGATTAAACAGAATTTTTGAAAAATGTGGTTGAAGTTAACTTTAGATAACTTAAAAATGTTCACTTTAAATGAAAAATTTACATAGTTCATGTATCAAGAAATTTAAGTATTCTTTACGAAAGGTCTTTTATAAATTAACGTTTCAAAGAGTGCTTTTACAAGTACTTGTTAAATCTTTATTTCTTGTGAGTAGAATTTGCAACAGTTACTTGTCCAACTGGAATGCACAGTATCTTGTTTATAACCAATTGAATGTACGTTTTACATCGTATTAAGTCTTTCTAGTATTAATATTAAACTTGTTACTTGATGTAAAATCAAATTACGTTTACATTGTAATGTATACACTTTATTTGTAACTCTTTTTATAAAACTAGCGTATGTGAAATTTTATGGTTTCTATCTAAGGGTCATTCAATAATTAACGAGACAAATTTATGTAGATAAAAATTATTTATTCAATAACAACTTATTTATGTTGTTATATATTCGTTATTTGCCCAAAACGGGCAGGTGGAGTGTTATTTTAATTGCACTCTATCTGTTTGGTCCAGGGCTAAAAAAAATAGTTCTGTTTCTTATCACATAGTCAGCCACTTATATGACTGAACTATTCAAGAACAGAAGAGGTAGAGGTGTAAAAGACACTAGTCAGAGTTATCTCCTCTGAGAGTAATGAATTTCACTATGCAGCCAGACCCTGTGGTGAATGAAGTGAAGGTGTCATTTGCAGGATGGAAAGTGAGTGCTTTTCGGAGGGCCTGGCATGCTGATAAGCATACTCTTTCAACTCAGCGAGGAAGGCATTGGTAAACCACCTTACTCCTCGTTTTTACTTAGTAAAACCTCTAGAGGTTCAAACCAGCCTTTCGGCTGTTGACCTAAACAATAACATATTCGTTATTAATTATGGAAATTTAGTTGTAATCACTGTTTACGGTACCTTGACTATTTCTTCTAAATAGTTACAAAAATTGGGCCTTGCGAGTCCCAGAAGACTGTCAAAATAACTTTACCAGCTGACACGTAAATTTTTTATTTTTTTTTTGTAGGTGATACATCAAAAATAATAATATTTTTGTCTCTTTAAATATTGAACGTCCCTCGTATGTATTGATCACCTTAAACTACATTACATTCACATGTAATTATTTCTACTTTTAAATTTATGCACGATGTGGGAAATTAACATATAGATAGGCCCACATAACAACCAGGATGTGCAACGTTATAGCTTCAGTATACTGCCATGAACAAAAACATTTATCGCAACTCGATGTACTCTTCCGTACACCGCTCTTCGCCCTCCTCCGCGCTCTCTCGCTCTATCTATTTCCAAGAATTGAAAAGAAACAATACGCACACCACAGCCACACACACATGCGCAAATATGTTTAACTCATGCTTTTCTTTTGTTATTGTTATACATTTTTGTTTTGTTTGATACAATATTATATTTTTGCTGTTTTTATTTATTTTATTTTCTAATTCATATACATGTTTGCCTAATGCATATACAGATACAATTATATTTTTACTGTTATTATTAATTTTATTTTCTAAAGAAATTGGAAGGACGGGAGTTGTACGATTATTAATCTTATTAATATCAGAGTCTGAACTAACATTAGTCTTCAAATGAACTTTCTCCGTCTTCTTCTGATGTCAGTTCTTCAGATGGATTTATATCTATCCGATCAACAATCGCATCTATCACACCTTCTTTCACCCAATAAGAATTTTCTTCTTTAATTACATGGTCGCAGTAATTTCATTCATTTCTATTCATCAACTGTTATTTCATTCACTCTACTTTCTACTATTGGTACAAGAATCTAACCGGCAGAAGAGAAAGAGAGAGACGCAACTACAACGATCAACAGCTAGGATAGCACTGACAAGACAGTGACAACAACAATGGAAGACGGAATGTGTTAACAGCAGGACAGAGACAATGTTTTCAGGAACGCACGAACTGCAGTCATAAAATATCTCTACTCCTTTCTTTCCTCTTGTTTGTAACGGTCTTTCAGCCCGGTTGTTACACGGGCATAGCTATACCTATGGTTACCCATATCTTAGGATAGGTCTAGATACAGCGGTTTTTTCCAACACCAAGTCGTTCAGGCCAAAATATCAGGATGTGAACAAAACAATTTAAATGTTTAATCATTTTCTTTGTGTACTGCCTACCAATACAAAAAAAACCATTTTTATAATTCAACTTTAAACTTCATGATATTCCATTTACTTTTTCAATTTTGGGGAAGCAAGTTATACAATTTGGGAGCCAGGTAACAAAAATATCTTTGGAGTAGCGTTATCGTCACTCCATGTAAACCAATCAACTGTTTTTTTTCTTGTGGATTTTTTTTCTGGGAGTTCCTGCGTTTTTATTTTGTTTGTTTTTGTATATAGTTGTACAATTAGTTCTCCGGTATAAAGTTTCCGAACATCCAGTATTTGAAAATTCTGAACAATTGCTTGAAAGGACGGAGCAGGTGGTTTTTGTTGATTACTTATAAAATGAGATTTAGCACTAATTTTAGGGGTTTTAGATTGGCAAGTACCAATCCCTGTACTCCGTAACTGATT
Source organism: Catonia carolina (assembly GCA_035578175.1). Lineage (NCBI taxonomy): Eukaryota > Metazoa > Arthropoda > Insecta > Hemiptera > Achilidae > Catonia > Catonia carolina. Next base: position 24,618,488 of record JAQMRL010000010.1, on the reverse strand, counting down.
ACTGATTAGACAACGGAAAATATATACAGTTTTTAATGGTTTTTTTGATCAAGTACTCTCTTCAACCTCTTCAAAAATAAAGATTAGTTCTCTGATTTTCCGCAAAATCCTTGTGCTCTTCCTTGCGAAGAAGATAGTATTTAAAAAAAAAAATAATATTTACTGTACTTTGTGTTTTTCAGTGGATATTTGATGAGAATTTTGAAATACAGATGAATTATTTATAAAAATTCATTGAAATATACACAATTCAGAATGGCAGAAGATTGTTTGGTTTTATACTTACGTTCAGAAAAAATAACTTTTTTAAAATGAATTGATCATAATTTTTTTTTCAACCTGAAAATACTTTTAATATTGCAAGTTATTTTTTTATGAATCCGATCAACCGCTAATATTTTTGTTAATTGTACCCAAATGGATTTTGGAGAAAACTATTTCCCCAATAATTTTTAACCTTTAGCTAATCATGATCACTGATGCGTAATGTTTCGCTGAAATTCTTTCCTTCTCCCTCCAGCATTTTATATTAATTACACATCTGTAATCAAAGCTGATTCTTTGTCCAATATTTTATGTATACTAAATTTAACCTCAGGCAGCGTAAACTGTCGCAAAAATTAACATATGTAAAAATATATTAATAATTTACACTACAATAAATATTAAAAAAGATGATACAATTTTTGTTTATGAACCGCTCATCTACTTTTATAGCCTCTAGATACAAATAATCCTTTTTTTGGAGAAATGTGAAAAATAATCATGACCGAATTTCCTGAAAACCCGGGCTCCAAAATAGTATGGGGTCGTCATAAAACCAACGACCCTCTAAAACAATTCACCCCAAACAATGTTTCTAGAAATAAAGACAAGAAGAACCATGGAGCAGAACTAGGGAGGCACAGTAGAAAAACTTGAATTCATGGTATACTGCGCAAGTAAACAACATCAACCAATCATACTACAGATCATTAAAAAATTTTTAAAAACAATGACTCAAAAAGAAAAACCAAAATAACCTGAAATTTTAAAAAGAAAAATTTTCAACATGAAATGTTCAACACGAAAGATTTTTAAAGTTAACATTGCATACACTTCATCCAATTAATTCTGGAATTCCCTAAGGTAGTATCTTAGGGTCATTTTGTATACTTTATAATGCATACCTCTGATTTACTAGAGAGCAACAACACGGCCATCGTCACTTTTGCTGATGTCATATCTCTATTAATAACAAATGATACTACCTTTGGGCCGCTTAGAAACTACAGTACCATCGGGGTATATTGAGAACCCGTGAAGCAAATGGTTGGTCAAGATTAATAACTATAAATTGAGATATGTTACGTTGACTTTCAGGAAAGACATACGACTGAGATATAAATAAATGACAGACCAGTTTCTCAGTCAGATGATGCTTCGTACTTAAGTGAATATAAAGTATTGATGGGCCGTTCGAAATAGTATCGTTATAGGACCGGTTCTGAACTACATTAATAGTGCGTGTGCGTACGGGGTGTGCGTACGTAAGTAGATGTGGACAGGTAAATTAATTGTTTTCATTATTGAGTGACAGTGTCTGAATTATAGTCAAGTTTAGTTTAAGCTTAAGTCTTTTAATTAATTTAATTGAAGTAATCTTATTTGTGTTTGTTAATAGTCTAAGTTTAATATTGTGTCAATAAATAATTGTTTAAAGTTTAAAGATAGTCTGTTTTTTATTTTATTATACCCAGATCTCGAACGAACCTAGGCTTAGGTGTTACAATATTATTCACTATCGACATCTTCTACATTTTTTATTACTTTTACTTCAACTGTTTCAAAACATCTGTTTTTCAACTATTATCTAGATTTAAGCTTTTCAAAGATTTTAAATAATATTTTTATTTAAAATTTTGCACGATTGAGTATTGCCTTTGTAAAAAATACAAGTAATCTAGTTCTAGTAATGTTTCAGAAAGTATATTTTTGCTGTTATATTAACGGCTGTAGATCGGAATCCGTATTTAAGTTATACAAGTAAAGTGAAGTTTTTGAAGATGGGTTCTTTTCACAAATTAAGTTGTAATTAAATTACGTATAATTTAATACAGTTTGTGTTGAGGTTTCAAAAGATGCAACCAAATCGTCAAAATATTAACTTAGAACTATACAAAACATTTTCAAGTACTTTAAACTGTTGTATTACTTGGTTTTTGTTAAAATTCGTGACATTATTGATTGTTGTGGTTAATACGAGTAGTTTGCAGATGACATAAACTGGATATTATACACACGATGGAAAAATTATTTACTTTATGAATTTTCTGATAATCTTTTATTTAATTCTTTTATTATAAACAAGATGCGGTTTGTATTTCAATGCAATCAGTCAAAAGTATGTTGATAGAATTCCTTCTGAAATTTCCTTTGAAAATCCCCTTTGTTAGAATTAATTTGAATTCCTTTATGTGAATTGGTAAGATTAAACAAATGTACCTAGACTCGAAAGTATTCAGTCCAAATCTATTTAAAGATTTTAAATCAGATTTAAGATTTTAAGAGTAACTTTACTTCTGTACTAAGGTAACATTTAACTATTTATCTGAAATGTACAGTTTTTCAACATCATAAAATTTAAAATTTATTATAAATGTAACATGTTCATTACAAGAATTAAATAGTAAAGTTTAACTAACGATTCTATTCTTTTTATAAATATGCTGTTCTCAAAAAAGCATAAAGTATTTTTTTAAATCTTAGTTAAGAAATTCATGATTGTTGAAAAAATGAAGAAATCAGTGAATTTAATAGTGGGGGTTTGGAAGAAACATAGTATGAAATGTTTAATACTATCTCTTGTAGAATAGCAGTCTATGTTCCAGTACGTCTTTGATCGATGATCTAATTCAATTAACCAAATTGTTGTAAATTCAAGAAGCAATTTAAAAATAATCATAAATAATAATAAAAATTTAACAAGTTCTAATTTAAAATTTACATATTAACAGTAATTAAAAATATCAAGATGAATTATAAGAAAAAAATAAAACATTTAAAAAATTAATTCCAGAAACCAAATATATCAAATTAAAGCAAGAAGACAAAAGATAGTATAATTTTAGTTAAATTATTTGAAATAATTAGAAAATAAGTTAAGGAAAATATTAAAGTATCAAGAATCTAATTAATTATGGAATCAAACAAAATAAATTTGATTATTTTAAAATATGAAGAAAAGATTTAAATAAAATTTATTCAAGACTATAAAGTTGGCCTTCGGGCCAGCCCAGTCAGTCAGCTGGTAGTAAGTCGTTATAATTTAATTAGTAAAAGCGGTTAGGCAAGCGACTTTGTGTGGTGACCAGCCGACAGCCATCCGTGTACAAACTCTACCGGGGGTCCCTATTCAAACTCATGCCTAATTCACGTCAAATAATACAGCAAAGCAGCAACCAAATTGGGTAGTTGTCAATAATGTACAGTTCCCGATAACAAATAAAAGCTGAAAAAAGACTATAAAACCAATTGCAACAATGACTCGTGGCCTCATTTGATTCCCGGTCAATGGATGGACAAGAAGCAAGAGCAAGACTCCGAGAATAATTTCAGAATTGTAACTATAAAAAATAATTAATTTGAGCTTATAGCTAATATAAATATTAATATTCAAATAGATATTGCAATAAATAATTATATTCATAATTCATTAAAATACTTAGTTTTATAACATAGTGTCATCACCAAATAAGATCAAACAAATAATAATTTTGTTATACATTTTTTCTTTGTTAATTTTTCAATTTTTTCAACTTTTCATTTTCATTAAATTTATTTTTCAATTTCAAATTTGCATTTCATTCATTTTATTTTAAATTTCATTTACATTTATTCACATTTTGGCGCCCAACATGGGGCCAAAACAAATTATATTGGCGCATTGCATTACACTCTTGCCCTATAAACACATGTTTTCTTGCCGCTTTTTCACCGGGACACAAGTTTTCAGGTCCCCTGAGCCAACAAAATATTGGTTTTGTTGGTTGGCAAAACATTGGCTGAGCCAACATTGGTTTGTGTGGGTCTATATTTTGAACAGAATAACTTGAAATTTGTAACAGAAGTTAGGTACCACGAGGAGTCCTGACATCAAAATTCCTCATCTTTTTTATCAAAATTTCTCAATAGGAAGTAAAAGTTTATTCGTAAAATTTTTAGTTTTTTACAATTTTCTCTCTTACTTTATTTACTACATTTTTTTGTGCTTTACATGATGGAGAGAGCGCCATGTTTGGGGGAATTCGTGGGGAGTTCTGTGCTCTTGTGGTAAAAAATAATATCTTTAAGATTTGCGGCCTTAATATACGTATTAGGGCAAAAGCTATATATATTAAAAGTTATAAAAAATTAAAAACCTACAAATTTTACTTAAAGTATTTTTTATACGGAGTCAGTTAATGATTTTATATAGTATTTTTCTCATTGAAATTCGTAAAAAATCAGTTATATATTAGGAATTTTTGTTATCATGGTTAAATATTTTTTACAATAATATTATTATACAAAACACTTGTATATTTACAATTTTTCCTGCTGAATAATTTACTCTTAAATATTTTACATTTGCAAAGTAGGCTTTATTTTACAATTGAATTCGTTCTCGTATGGAGTCACTTTCTTTTGTTTAAAGTATTCCCCAAGTACTGAAATTCCTTAACTTCATTAATTCTTCTCTCCAACAACGAACTTGGGAGTAACTTGATTTATACCTGTACTCTGTTTTATGCTCATTTACTACGAAACCAACATTTCTTGCTTGTCGTTCCGTTTCCTTATATATAATTTTGAAAGCTAATATGCATCTCTCGTGTTATTGCAATATCATTGGCCTAAGCGCAGATCTGTGCGAATTTATCAAATATTACCTTTGGGTCCACCTCTTTAATTAACAAAACAGCTCTTGACTGAAGTGCAAAATATGTACAAGCTATTTGTGTATACTTAGCTATTTGTTTACCTTCAATTTTGCTCTAGTTACACATCCGTTATTCTCACAAGTCTTATTCCATACAAACCAGCGAAAAGTAGCGATAATGTTGTGTTTTCAACTAAACTAGTTCCCGATAAGGATTGTAAGTTTTTTTAGCTTTTATTTGTTATCGGTAACTGTAAATTATTGACAACTACCCAAACCCCCAGTAGAGTTTGTTCATGGATGGCTGTAGCTGGTCACCATACAAAGTCGCTTGCCCAACCGGTGTTACTTAACAAATAATTGCGGCTTTCTACCAGCTGACTGACTGGGCTAACCCGGAGGCCATGAATGTAAGTTAAATAAATGTGTTCGAAACAATAGGTATTAAATCCTGATTATGGTTATTGATCGGTGGTATTTTTTTAAATTGTCATCCATCATTTTATGTCCGTCCGTCACACTCAGATATCAGAAACTACAAATAATAGCTACAAACTGTTTTCGGATTAGTAATGTATACAAAACGTTAGTGGGCCTAAATTGGGTCTGAAGTTTCGGTTTTGACTGGAAGTGGGCCAAAACCGGAAGTCAAGAAATCAAAGTAGGAATTTGGAAACAAAAGTAGTGTTATTCAATTCTTCTTAAAGAGTAGATACAGAAACTGTTGATTATGAAGTTCCGTTTCGACCGGAAGTAGCCAAAACGGAAGTTAAGCAATGAAAGTCAGACACTATAAGGGTAAGCAACAACGGTTTTCGGTTTCGTAATCTACACAAAAAGTTAGTGGATCTGGATCGGGTTTGAAGTTTCGGTTTTGACCGGAAGTGGCCCAAAACTAGAAGTCAAGAAATCAAAGTCGGAATTTGGAAACAAAATAGTATTATTCAATTCCTCTTAAGGAGTAAATACAGAAATCATTAAGTTTGAAGTTTCGGTTTTGACCGGAAGTAGCCCAAAAACGGAAGTCAAGCAATCAATATCAGACACTACATGGTAAAGGAACAAACGGTTTTCGGATTCGTAATCTATACAAAAAGTTAGTGGGTCTGAACGGGGTTTGAAGTTTCGGCTTTGACCGGAAATGTCCCAAAACCGTAAGTTAAGAAATTAAAGTAGGAATTTGGAATCAAAAATGGTCTCATTCTATTTCTCTTGTTGAGTAGATACAGAAATCATCAACGGTTTTTGATCATAAGTAAAAGGTAATCCTTTTTAAAAACTGCCACCAGCCATGAGACTTGTCTCATGAAAGGGATTTTTATTATTCTGATCTAATAAGGTTCAGCTATGATGCCCAAGATTAAATCAAATTCAGTTTTTTTACATAACTGAAGTAAAGACATTAAATTAAACTAATCAAATCTTGTAACAGTAAACAAAACTATAAATTTTTAGGTCTATATTAGAATTTGTAGGTTATAACAAATATTGAATAACTTCAGATAACATCTCATGACCACTTCAAAATAAATTCGATTGGCCTAAAACAAAATCAATAATTTTTTTTGGAATAATCGAAAAATTAGGAAGCTGTAAATTGGTTTTATCTTAAAAGAACTTCATAAAAACTCGAAACAACCTTTAAAAGTTGATTTTTCATCTCCGCCTTACTAAAGTTTCAACGAAATTATTTCCGAAATTACGTTATTCTATTTCCCAAAGATTTTGTTTTTATATTTCCAATGAATTATATTTTTGGTGAAATTGGTATTTTTCTTTTTTGTTTATTCTTATTAAATGAATTTTGTTGTTCTTTCGTTTTATTTCTTTCGCATTGTAAATGCAGTATTCATTTTACCAATAAACAGACCCGTCGGTACAGTGATCAGCTCAACTGTCTTCTACGTAGGAATTCCGGGTTTTATTACCGTTCAGCTCTGACAAATTTTCACCTGTATATAGTTTCAGAAAATTATTTACGCACAAGATAAGGCTTATATATGCATCATCTCTCAATCATTTTTTTAACTTTTCTTCTTTATTCTGAAACATTACAATATACTGTACTAGTATAACTATTCAAAAGTTTAACTATACTTTTTTATAGACAAAAATGAAGTAAAAAGTAAAAATAACAGTTTCTTTAAGAAATACATTCCAATGGATAATTCAAAAGTTGAACAATAAAAAGAAATTAATAAATTAAAGAACAAATAGGCCTATAGGAAAAATTGAAAAACACATAGAACAAGAAGTAGCGTAAAAATTAAAAATTTTAACAAATAATACTGTATGATAAACTAAGTTAAATCTGGCCGGTCGCATTGGCGTAGTTGGTAACGTGCTCGCCTCTCATCATGCGGTTTTAAGTTTGAATCTCACTCAGGCAGGGCATTTTCATACGTTACAAAAAATCATTTCATCATTCACAGTTGCAACTCAACGCCGTCGCTAATGACCACAGTAGTTGATGCGACGTTAAATAGAAAAAAAATTTAATCTTTAAAAAAAATTTACATTAACTTAGTTATAAAAATCTGAACAACCCAAAAAGAAATAAGTTAAAAAAGTGAAATTTTAAAGTTTTATAAAATATCTACAATAAAAAATAACATATGGAATTTTTTTAAGCATTATAATTTTTTTTTTGCAATCAGATCAGTAGATCTCTAATCAATTTTCTTCGTAGGATGCAACTTGTTGAACTTTTATTCCTAATTTGTGTACGTTGCAACCTGTTCAATTCAGAACAATAAGCAACACTATTACCAAATAAGATGAGGATGATGTGTAATGAGATCTATGAAGTGTAATTGAGATGTAGTCTCATATAGACCCAGGCCGACCATTCCAGAGAGAGTATGGTTAATTGAACCCCAACTATCAGACACACTGGTAACCACTGTCTAGTTTTCGAATCCGTGTTTTTTTTTAATTTTTATTTTTTTGTTTAACGTCCGACTGTTCTGCAATTACTGCTAATGCAGACGATGAAGGATGAAATTATTTTTTGTAACGTATGAAAAAACATGCTGTGCCTGAATGGGATTCGAACCCAAGACCGCATGATGAGAGGCGAGCACGTTACCAACTACGCCAAAGCGGTTGACGATCCGTATAAAAGTCACTACCTTTACTAGAATTTTCTTTTTTTATTATTATCAAATCAGCAAAATTACAATCTGTTATTTTTTTAGAGAAACAAGAACAATAAGTAACAAAGTTAACATAGAAAATAAAAATACACAACACATTATACATATATATTTTTTTTAATTGTATAGCCCTTTTAAGAGCGCACTAGTTATGTAATTAAATTCATTTTCCCTTAAGCTGTTTTGGGAGCTGTCGCCTCCTTGCGTGGTACTCCCTCATCCTCCTACTCACCACCTGTCTCTCCTCCTCTGTCCAGATTCTAGTCTTGAACTCAGCAGAATGGAAATTCCCGAAAGTCTTAATCTTGTGCCTAAAAATGTCTCTGTTCATAATGTCGTTGCCCGAGATGTCCAACGTTATGAGGTCTTCCTCCACCTCCTTCAACCATCTGTCTCTGGTTTTAAGTCCTTCCTGGCTTCTGATCAACTTGTAGGTCTCATTTTCTATATTCCTAAACCTCGTTAGATGTCCGTAATATTGCAGTCGTCTTTTCCGACACTTTGTTGCCAAGGATTCCCCCAGAAAATTCATTATTACTTCGTTTGATCGTTTTTTTATGTACGTTAGTGTCCGGGTCATGGACTGTTCCCAATATTGTCTGGGCAAATCTTCTGTGTACCTTATCCAGCTTCTCCCTTTCTCCCTTGTCAAGTTCTCCCTTTCTGTAACATGTCAGAGTCTCAGCCGCGTACAAAACCTGTGGGAGGACCACCGTGTTTAAGTGTCTTAACTTGGTGTTGCGGGAGATACACTTTTTGTTGTAAAATCCTTTCATCTGTACATACGCCATCTCTAATTTTCCAATTCTTCTCCGTAATGCCAGGGCATCCGATCCATATTGTTGGATGATTTCGCCAAGATAATTAAAATGGTCAACTCTGCTCAATCTGCCAAAATCAGTTTTAAGTGACCTTGGGCTGTCTTTATCATTAGACATGAAAACGGACTTTTCAAAAGAGATATTCAGACCCGTTCCCCCCGCTACCCTTTTAAGCGTGTCTATCTGAAAAATCGCTTGATCTCTGGTTTCTGCAACCAAAGCCAAGTCATCTGCAAAAGCCAGTACATCGATCGCGAATCTAGTGGCCAAACTTTTCCCTCCATAGACGGTTCCCTTTATCTTATTCCTCGTGTTGTATTCTTGGCATTTTTTCCTCCACTCAGTTATTACTTTGTGCAGGACACAGTTAAAGAGTATGGGAGACAATCCGTCTCCTTGCCTAAGTCCCGTCTTGACTTCAAAAGGTTCTGAGATTACTCCCATAAACCTTGCTCTAGAAAAGGTTCCAGTTAGTGTTAGTTTTATTAAGTTTCTAATTTTATTATCCACTCCGAATTCTTGGAGTATTTTCATTAAGACGTCTCTGTCTATGGAGTCGTAAGCCTTGGCAAAATCGACGAAACTAATGTAGTACTTTTTCGGTCTGGCTGCTGCTCTTCTGCATAATAATTTAAGACTTAGGATCTTCTCAGATCCGCATCTTCCCTTTCTGAAGCCTGCCTGATAATCACCGATTACGTGATCCACTTGGGGTTCCAATCTCTTAAGAAGAATTTTAGAGAAGATTTTGTAGGTAATGTCCAAAATGGAGATTCCAAATGGAGATTATACATTTATAATAATAATTATTATCCGTAACAATTATTGTTACAGATAACCTTTTTATAGTTTTTAAAATTAATGAATTTTGAAATGATTCAAAAACGAAATAAAAAATATATTCACATAAAAATATCAAATAAAGTTAATTGTGTTCAAATCTGTTACTTGAATCAATTCTTGAATTAAAATACATTATAAATTATAAGGGGTGAGGTGATATCAATAACTGAATTTTGTTAATTAATTATTCATCAGTGACTATGAAACAAGTTCTTAGAAATAGACTGCAACAAGTCACGAAGGTTTGAAAGAAAGATTGTAAGAAGAAATTTTGAAAACTGAGAAGGAAAGAAGAAGGTTGTCAATCACCTCTCGGAGGCAACTAACAATTTTCTTGCCCCCTTATTTAGGTTAATCTGTTAATTAAATGTAAACTTGAAAAATATTCTAGTAGGCTATTACATAGATCACAAATAATTTTTTATTATCACAGCAATTAAATGTTTCGAGTTTGAAATGAATTGTACGAATTTATTCGCGCACACAGGGTGAAAGTATTTAGTACAAAATCTAGCTAATATTATTCGGTTCTTTTTTATTTGAACTAACCCGCACAAATTCTAGTAAGTAACATAAAATTTAGAACTGGGTTATAGAATATTGTTTCGGGTAAAGTAATTTAAACATTAATTAATTAAATTACCCTAATTTTTAGCCAAAATAACTTAAATACTCTAGCTCATTCTATGAAAAAGAAAAGTTAATTAACAGCATTAAATTTAATTATATAATTAATATTTTAATATAAGTTAGACAAATTTTGTCTTCTATTTTTATATAAGCCTTACGACACATCAGCGAACCGCTATCATTACCATGACGGAAATTAAATAGGCTCTTGTACTTCATTAAGCCAACTTTAGCTACCATTTTTTTTTTAATTTTAATTTGGTTCCATTAGAATTAAATAATTTTTTATTTCTGAAATTTAATCAGTTACTTATGTGTACTCATTTATTCTTTCTTTCTGCGAAAACATCAGATGAAATTTTCAAAAATGTTTACAAAAACAACATCATCCTTTTCCATAAACTTCTTTCAAGTTTCCTCGGCTCGGGCCCAATAAAACTTCTCTCCTACTCTCTCTATAGCTGCACCATCTCTTCTCTAGTGTTGACTGGGCATCGCATCTTTTGGCCATCTTTTGGGTTGTCTGGGCATCGCGTCTTATGACAAAATAACAAACTTCACTGTAACGAAGAATCCCGTACAATTTAAACCACTAACATATCAACCATTCAAACCGCGGCCCACACTCTAACAATCAAATGCATCTTTTTTTATAATTAATCAGTCAGCTGTTTATGAACAGCTGATTTTATTTTCCGCTGCTTCGTTATAACATTATTCCTAATTTGTGTACATTACAATCTGTTCAATTTAGAACAATAAGCCACCCCATGACCCAATGACATGAGGATGATATGAATGATGTGTAAATGAGATATAGTCTTGTACAGACCCAGGCCGATCATTCCTGAGAGAGTATGGTTAATTGAACCCCAATCATCAAAGTACACCGGTAACCACTGTCAAGTATTCAAATCCGTACAAAAGTAACTACCTTTACTAGGATTTGAATCAGGAACCTTCGTCTTCGGAAATCAGCTGTTAAACAGCTGACTCGCTGCGACGACTTTACCTCTAAACCAACCCGGTGGGTGCGTTATAACAATGTAGACCTAATGCAATATTGGTAGAACTCTCACCAAAATTACGCAAGACTTGATCTGACTTTGAATATATTCATATGTTGTTGGCTAGGTTAACATCCAAAAGGCTTGTTTGTACCTCTAGAGGTTTTACTAAGTAAAACAAGTAGTCCCTTCCTCACTAATTGGAAAAGTATCCTTATCAGCGTGTCATGCTCTCCGAAAAAAACACCTACTTTCCACCCTGTAAATGACACCTTAACTTCATTCACCATATGGTCTAGCTGTATAGTGAAATTCATTACTTTCAGAGGAGATAACTCCAGCTTTCAGCTTGCTAACTTAAGATTGATGAAGTGAAGCAGATATATATGTACAAGGATAGAATGGCAAAGAAGTGGGTAATAGAAAGAAAAACTTATCATATAGTAATTAAATCACAGGAAAAGTTTAGTAAAATGTTATGTTTGGAGTGCACTGCTTTACGGGTGCAAAAAAAGATAAAGATGAAGACTACGGGGAAAAATAAAGACATTTAAAATGTGAGTATAGAGGCAACCAGTGCCCATAACAGGCAGGTGGAGTGTTAAATTATTTGCACTCAATCTGCTAGTTCCAGGGCTACAAAAAATAATTATATTTCATATCACATGGTCAGACGATTACGACTGAATTGAACAGACGATTATGACTCAATTTAAAAACATAAAAGGTAGAGGAGTAAAAGACACTAGTCACAGTTATCTCCTCTGAGAGTAATGAAGTTCATCATTATACAGCCAGACACTGTGGTGAATGAATTGAAGGTGTCATTTGCAGGGTGGAAAGTGTATGCTTTTCAGAGGGCCTGACATGCTAATAAGCTTACTTTTCCATCAATAAGGAAGGCATTGGAAAACCACTTCACTCCTCGTTTTACTTAATAACCCCTTTACAGATTCAAACCAGCCTTTCGGCTGTTGACCTAAACAACACAATGGAGGCAATCAAAGAAAATCAAATAGACCGACAGTATGGGGAATGTAGAAGTAATGCGTGTTTCAAAAAGTACAAAATAATAATTTTTTATCCCTAACGTGAGTACGTAGCGATCTGTTCAATTTATGAACAACAAGCAACCCCATGACTCAATTAGATGAGGATGATATGTATGACGTGTAAATGAGGTATAGTCTTGTACAGACCCAGGCCGACCACTTATGGGAGATTATGATTAATTGAACCCAACCATCAAAGTTCACCGGTAACCACTGTCTAGTATTCAAATCCGAACATCAGACATAGGCAAATCAATAAAATTCATATTGAATTATTATTTTCGTTATTTATACTAAAAATATATACATCAAATTAAGCTGTTCGTGAGCTATTATTTTTATTTTAATACTAAAATTATTACTGACTGCCAAGTAGCTGTCAATTGAATAATCTAATTGAATATTCTAAAATAATTTGTTTGCGAAGGCCAACTATACTCGAATTATTTGTATTAATAATGTAAAAAAAAAACAATCATTAAATTATACAATAGTATTTATTTTGTCAAAATAATTTAGTAAAAGTTTTACCGGTTTTTTTAAAATTGATTTCTACTTTAAATTTATTTTTAGTTAATTTATTAGCATTTCTGACCTTTAATACTTCAAAGATTTATTTAAAAAACATTGGCTGTTTTCTATTTTATGTTTCAATGCAAAAATATGGTACTTACCAAAAATATTTATGATGTAATTTTTAAGTTAGACAAAATTTAGAATATGAGTCAGCGCTCACCGACATGATACATCACGCAAATGATACGTAAAGATCATATCACATTCATTCAAGTCCGGTGTGCTTCACTTTTTGTTGCGTGTCACTTGAGCGTTGCTTGCACAGTACTGAACAAATTTATCGTACTGTCTTCGTTTCATTTAATTACTTTCCTTTGTTCTTTTAAACTAAATTAATGTTTTTGTATAATTCACTCAAACCATTTATACGAGTGTGGATTAAATTTTAATAAAATTAAAAAATATTTTCCCAAAAAGATTTTTATTTTTTTCATCATTCTCTTGACTGGTTTGATAAAGTTCTCCAAGCTGTTCTATAACGCGCAAGTCGTTTCATATCTACATACCTGTAACACCTACATATTTTGTAATTTGCTTTAAACACCGGTGAGGTGAAAAACAAACTAGTTTGAAAACCAAACCAATGCGTGCGATGCGCGCGCCCGCCCGCATCGCACTCACCACGGACTACTAACTTAGTAACTTAGGACACGATCACTATTATACCTATAGATATCAGATGAATTAATGTCCCATAGCCGAGCGAGAGAGAGGGAGATATGTGGCATAACTACGCATGCGCCCAAAGGTCTTAACAGTTATAATCCAAATCTGAAAACATACTACAGTCGTTATCTTGCTTGTTAGTTTACTTCGTGCATAAACGCTTGCTCACAACAATGAGTGAAATTAAACAATGTTATTGGAATGGCGCGTATGGCTTGTGCGAGTGAGAGCGTTATGCATTCTCTCACTCCCACGGCTAGGGGACTTTAGTTCATCTGAATACTGTACATGTTTTATCCTTAACAATTAACGCATTGCACACACCGCAACGCCCGGATGCAGCTAAGACACGGCCTAAGATTGAGTTGGCCAGATGTTTTCGATGTGATTCCAGTCTCTTTTGAAATTTTGTACCGACATTCTTGACTTGTTGAATTGTAGGAATGTTTATATCTCTTTGTAGTGTGCTGTTTGTTGCGCTGAGGTGATGATGTGTCGCGTTGAGTAATTTCCATTAGAATCTTTGCAGGATTTCAATGTTTTAATGCCTTACTGAGCCCCATAATTTGATTTCATACGTCCAAATTAGTTTGGCAATTGATTTACACATTAAAATTTTCTCGTTTAGATTGAGTGTTGACCGTTTATCTAGGACCTAGGACCTGGGTAAACTAGGTTACCGTTTATTTTGTATTTGATTTAATTTAATATATTTTTTGTCTATATTCCAAGATCACCATAACATTTGTAAATCGTGTGCAATTAACTTTCCTTCCCCCATACTAATTATTTCTTCCTCTTAAAGCCCTTTCTTAATCATAGGTAGAGCCTATATTTCTGTAGTGATAGGTATAAAGGTCTTAAGTCAAAAATCGTCGGTTTTGAGTTAAGTGTACTACCCAGTTTAGAAAAAATTTTCTTTCAATTGGTGCAAAGGGCATTTTGTGAAGCTAACTCTTGAAGTGAATTATGTTGACTGGCTTTATAAAAATTTTCTCTTTGCGTAACGATATAAGTCTTAATTGTAAATGATATCTTTATATTTTAGTTTCTCAGTTGTACAAAAGGTCTTAAGTTGAGTTAAGACCTTTCGTTAAGTAGAAAACATAAAAAATGTATAACAAATTATAAAAACAATTTTTGGAAGAGACAAATTGCAAAAACTATCTTTAAATAATAAAAAATGTATAAATTATACTGTCTCAAATTTTCATTTGCTAATCCTGAAAAATGACTATTTTCAAGTTAAGACCATTTATACCTATCACTACAGATTTAACATACTAGTTAAACAGAGATGGCGAATGGTTGCAACCCTGTCTCACTCCCCTTTCAAGATCAAGTCAACAAAATAAATGTTGTATAATTTCAGATAAAAGTTTAGTAGCCTACGAAATAAAAATTTTTCACATCCTTATCGAGACTAAAATAATTGAGACTTTCAACTAGTGGTAAACCGCAAGCCGATTAAATCATTGAACCCGGCAGAATTAATTCTAAAATTTCTAAATTGATAAAATTTTAGAAAATGAATTTGTTTCCATTTTTTAGTTTACTTAAAGTCGCATCAACAGATTTGTCGTTAGCGGCTACTGTAAGTTACGGTACTGTAACGGTGGATTTTAACGTGTTAAAATTTACATTTTGGTTTTTTTTACGTCTGATTGTTTTGCAATTTCTGCTAATGCAGACGGTGGAGAATGATGATATATGAAAATGACTGATGAAGAAATGATCTGATCGGGAATCGAACCCGGAACCCCGGCGTAGAAGTCAGTTGCGCTAATCACTACGCCAACGGGCCGGCAAAATTTACATAACCTAGTCGGGAATTGAACCCGTATCATTCCGCTTTGTAGGCTACCGCGCTAGTCACTACGTGACGGAGAAAATTAAATTCTTTTTAAGAAGATTTTAATTTTTCTTACTGCGAAATAATCAAAAACATAAAGTACGAGTAGGCTATATAGTCGTCAACGTAATTTAAAGTAAACAACGTTTTCTTTAAAAAAAAATCGACTTCCTTTTAGTAGGTTTTTAGCTACTAAAGTGGGAAAGAAAATTAAAAATTTTCTGGAGGTTGAAGTGAAGGGCCTACTACAACATTTTAATATTTTAATTTTAAAAGGTAAACAATTTTGATTGATGAAAACCACCGTTAAAATGCATCCTACAAGATTTTTATTCAAATTTCATTCAAAAATCCGGCATTTTTAATAACTATTTTCATAATTTGACTTCTGTAAGTGATTCCGAGGTAACACCAAACCACTTTCCCAGATAAGCGAGTCAGGATCTTTTAACAGATTTTTGAGACTTTCTCTTTACTATTTTTAGGTACCACCCAGATTTAAAGACCACTAAGTATTTTTTATTTGATGATATCTGATTTCTATGATACTACTTTGTATTTTTAACCCTGACGGAAAAGAGGGTTCTTATCTGTCTGTCAAATACTATTAATTCTTATGTTTTTTAATCTGAAAAATTGAATAAAATTGGTTCCAGAGCTGTAAATCCAATACTTTTAGAGATATCTTACATAAAACACAAGAATTGGTGCAAAGAAATAACACATTTTTGTGTTTAACGTAAGATTACTTCCATAAATGGTAAATAAAGGGGTATTTTTTCTTAAATAAATTTGTAGAAAATTTAATTCTGAAAAGATTCATGTGATTTACTCAGGAAAAAATGAATAATAGATAGCCTAATTATTGAAATTTCGCTTTATTTAAAATCAAAACAGACGCACATTTTTAACTGCATAAAATATTAACTAATATTATGTAGGTTGGGAGTAACAGCTGATCAATCATATTGAAAAATATTCGTCTGTTTTGATTTTAAATAAAGCAAAATTTTAATATCTATTATTCATTTTTTTCCTAAGTAATTCACATGAATCTTTTCAGAATTAAATTTTTTACAAATTTATTTAAGAAAAAATACACCTTTATTTACCATTTATGGAAGTAACCTTACGTTAAACACAAGAATGTGTTATTTCTTTGCACCAATTCTTGTGTTTTATGTAAGATATCTCTAAAAGTATTGCATTTACAGCTCTGGAACCAATTTTATTCAATTTTTCAGATTAAAAAACATAAGAAACAATAGTATTTGTATTTTTGTAACAACTTTTAACATTTTTATATGGCCTTACTTCACCGAGGGTACAGAGTTCTAGGTGAAATTTTTCGCTAGCCGTAACTCGCTAACTAAGCGTTTTCAGGCATATGTTTATATGAACTTTTTTTCTTATTTTTAGCTATAGAATGAGATCCCAAGAAATTGCCGTATAGTTTTGAATCACCCGGTATATTAACCCTTTAAGTATGTAATACCACTAAGTAATACAACTAAGTTTTGTTCTGTTACTAGCGGTCCCCAGACAAGATCACGTCAAATCTAAAGGGTCAGACATCATTACATTTTTTTACTTTTCAAAGATTTTTTTTGTCGGGGTTTTTAAAATTTTTAATTTAATTATCTCTTGTAATAATGAAGTTCTATAACATAATATTTACCCATCGGGTTCTAGAGGTAAAGTCGCATCCATGAGTCAGCTGCCTAACAGGTGATTTTTGGAGACGAGTTCAAATTCTAGTATAGATAGTTACTTTTATACGGATTTGGATACTAGACAGTGAGTACCGGCGTACTTTGATGATTGGGGTTCAATTAACCATACTCTCTCAGCAATGGTCGGCTTGAGTCTGTACAACACTACACTTCATACACACCATCCTCATCTCATTGGGGCATGGGGTTGCTTATTTTTCTTAAATTGAACAAATTTCAACGTACACACATTAGGGATTATTAAAAAATTTTTAATAGACCAGAATCAAAACTCGCTAATTTCATTTCGGCAAACTAAATTTTAATGACAGTTTTAGATAGACGAAATCCTTTAAAATAACCATGAAATTTTAAAAAAGAATTTGAATTTAGAGAGTTTTGAAACCACTTCACGGACTTGAGTAGTTTTGATACAGTATGTTTCTTGAAATTTTGAACTCAAAAAGTAGTGATGCAATAAAAAACTATTTTAAAGTAATATTATGATTATTTTTATAATTAAATAAACATGTTCTACTGGAAGTTTATTCTTACATTTTTTTAAAAAGTATAACAAGACGTCTTTGATATTATCTGATAAAAATACAAGAGAATAGAAAAAGAAAATAAATACGAAGAAAATTCAACATTGTATTAAAACTACATGCACTAATACCTACAGCAAAGATATCTACAAAATTTTGATCTAATCTAAACTAAACTAAAATCGTGATCTGCAAAGTAAACAAAATTAAAATAATAACATCTCAATAGTATGCGTTGAATTAAACAGTTTTAATACTTATTTAAATGAATGCCATTACGGAAGCTACGGAGTTAAGAGTTTTGTTACCATTTTGGAAATCCTCTGGACTTAACGAATTTTGATACTATTTAAAACAGGACTTCGATCAGTTTTGTTGCAGTATACATTTTGTAACTTCCGTTTTTAATAGGATAGGGTGAGTTCTGAAAATAACTTTTTTTAGAACATGTTTGTCTTGAGCTATGAATAAAATTTAACAATAATGTAATTTTCAATTTTTTTGGACTCCGTGAGTTTTAATTCTGACTTACAATTGTAAAAATTCAATTTTTTAGATTAACTATCACTATAATTTGTAAAATAGGATTTACATAATGTTCTTAAGATTTAATTTAATAATGTATCCATATTTCATTTTGTTTAATCATACAAAGTTTGTTTGATGAGAGACACTTACGTAAAAGGAGAACACTTTTGTAGTACTACTTTCTAAATTGCTCGTTTTCAAGTTTCTTTTAAAATGACAAGACTTTGTAATGACGATCCATCCTTTCTGTAACTCTAGTACGGTAACCCGCCCATTTATTTATTCACTTAGTTACTATTTTATAAGGGTTCCTTTTGGTTAGAAATTGATGTGTCTGATAAACATATAAAATAAATCATATAAATTGATTCTATTTGAATTTTAAATTTTTATTCATATATTTGTGTGTAATCAGTTCTAAAATAAATTAATAAGTGCAGTAAAAGTCTTAAAATTTCCTTCTGGATCTCTTGGGTTGTTTATTTAAGGGGTATTTCAGGTGGAAGGCTAAGGTGAAAATTTGGTAATTTTTGCTAAAAAAATATTAATTTTTTGATAATGCAGCGCAGAGGCTGCATAAAAAACTATTGAAGAAACTATCATATGATGGTTTCTTTGAATAATTTAGAGACAAGATGAAAAACCTCAGATCTAATATTTTTAAGAAGTTTATTGGTAGGTGAAGGGCTAAATTATTTACACTCAATCTGCTAGCTGTTTCTTATCACACGGTCAGCCAATTATGTTATTGAAACAATTAACTACAGAAGAGGTGTAAAAGATACTAGTCAAAGTCATCTTCTCTGAGAGTAATGAATTTCATTATACAGCCAGACCATGTAGTGAATGAAGTTAAGGTATCATGCAGGGTAGAAAGTAGATGCTTTTCAGAGGGCCTGGGCGTGGTGATAAGCATACTTTTCCATTCGGTGAGGAAGACAATAGTAAACCACCTCACTTCTTGTTTTACTTAACCCTTTATAGGGCGAAAATAAGGACACTTAAGTTTTCGGGTTGTAAATTAAAAATTTGAAGATTATACTGAGGAATGTTGGGGTATATTCGTAAACGCTTGGAGTTCCTTTTTATGCACACTTATCAAAATTAAAATGTTTGCGTGGTTGGTGCTGTACTCTACTTGAAAAGTTTCCTTATATGAAGACACTATCCGTTTCGGTGATTGTAAATGTTTTTTTTTAAATCTCAGTATTAAACATTAGTATAATAAAACAAAGTCTATTTTATTTATTTTATTGTTATTATTCGATTTATATGATATTAATGGCACTAGCATTAGTGAATGAATTGTAATACACAAATCACTTTGCAATTACTGTCAACTGCAGAGAAGCTTGGTAGCTAAATAAAAGAACACCCGTTTCCAACACAAAACATACTCAAAATTGTTTTTAAATGTATCAAAGTGCATAATTAAGTAACATAAATATCATAAAAGTTGAAAACAAAATTTTAAAAAATGTTCCCATTCAGGTACTTTTTACGGTGGTCTGATATTAGCACACTAACCTATAAAGGGTTAATAAAGCCTCTAGAGGTTCAAACCTACCTTTCAGCTGATGGCGTAAACAACAAGAATTAATTTAGATTTAGTTGACTGAAGAATGTGCATTTTACATTAAATTTTCATTTTATAATCAATATTTTGTATTTTCTCCATCATAAAAAAGAAAATATCTTATTGTACATGTTTTTTACTATTGTATATTCCTTAGTGTACTGTGTATTATTTACATTGTTTGCTGTAATTGGACCTTAGGTACTGCTGTAAACAATTTAAATGAAATAAATAAATAAAATACCAACAAATGTATTACTGTAATGGCATATCATAATATGGGAACAAGTACTATACAGTTTTTAGGATTTAAACGGTTTTTGTGATGTGTGTGTAACAATAATGTTGCAATCGATTAAATTAAACTTAAATTAATATCAATATTTTATTCTCATTATAATTAGTATTGTACCAGAGTGGTTAGAAATGTTCATGTTCTTTATTGTATATGATTCCAATGTATCAGATATATTCAAGTGGGATATATTGTAAATAAATAAACCTTAATAAAATGCATTAATATTATATAAATAGAGAGAAAATTGATAAAACTTTTCATTACTGATATTTTTAGTAAATATTTTATTTACTTACTTTAAATCAGTTTATTGTACTAGACACTCCAGGGGATTAAACTGACCGTCTACTGAGCTCGTTATAAACTATCCAACATTTCTTCACTTCATTATGCTAGGACAAGCTTTGTTCGTTAGAATTGAAAGATTCAATAAAAAAATTTACTTTACTATTTTAACAAAATATATTTAATTCAAAGTTCATTCTATCAGAGTTAAAAAATTCTGGTATGAAACACTCACAGATTTTGTCTTGCCAGTCTAAATTTATGCCCATAATGGACAGGTGGAGTGTTAAATTAATTGTACTCAATCTGTTGGTTCCAGGGCTACAAAAAATAGTTCTGTTTCTTTTAACATAGTCAGCCAATTATATGGCTAAACTATTTAAGAACAGAAGAGGTAGAAGTGTAAAAGACTAGTCAAAGTTGTCTCCTCCGAGAGTAATAAATTTCATCATTATACAGCCAGACCCTGTGATGAATAAAGTGAAGGTGTCATTTGCAGGGTGGAAAGTGGGTGCTTATCAGAGGGCCTGGCATGCTGATAAGCATACTCTTTCAACTCAGTGGGAAGGCAATAGTAAACCACCTCACTCCTCGTTTTTACTTAGTAGAACCTCTAATGGTTCAAACCAGCCTTTCGGCTGATGACCTAAACAACAACAGTCTAAATAATGAAAAATATAACCTATGTTTTCATAAGTAAACAATTTAAAATGAAAAATATAACCTAATTTTCATGAATGAATAATGCTAAATGAAAATCAACCCTCTATCAGACTTAAATATGCGGAAAATTGCGGATTGATGCTTAACTAAGCTCTGTAGAAAAAATGTTGTGGGTTTTTTAATGTTCTATAACTTTAATGATAATTATGGTTTTGCCCCTAAAGTGCATATTAAGGCCAAAATCTTAAAAAAGTCATTTTTTACCACAAGAGCACAGCCGGTAAGAATTCCAGCAGATATGCCGCTTACCCTATCTTGTAGAGAACAAAAAATATACTAAAGGAGATTGAAAAAAATCAAAAATTTTCATACAACTACTTATTTAATTAAATTTATTTATAAACACAGTTAGTTTTGAATTTAGAGCGGAAAAAGTAAAAATACTGGTGTAGGAGAGATGTGAGAAGGAAAGGCAGGAATGTGAAATAAGATTAAATGATAGGATGCCGGAGGAAGTTAAGGAATCAACATATTTGGAGAATATTTCTCCATCATATAAAAACTTATAAAAGGAGTTAAGTAATAAGGTGCAGAAAGCAGGCGGTTTCTCCCATAGTGTGAGAAGCTTATTCTAGAATCAAAAAGTTTTTGTGTATTGTAAGAAGTTTATATTATAATGCATATTTTGTGTTAATACTGACTTATGCAGCAGAAATATGGACAAGTGGAAGGAAGGCAAAAGGTAGAATACAGGTGACAGAAATGAAGTTAACAGGTTGACTGCTGTGAGACATATTTTTGTGGCTCAGTTCATATTACCAGAACGCTACGAGACACATAGCAGTGTTTCATCACTTTCATGTTGTTTTTGACTTTATTTGGTATAAACAGTTATGCTGATTTCAGCAATAACCTATACTTTTTACTAGGTTTTATATTCGGATATTATTTCATTTTATATTTGGCATTGATTTTCCACTTTTTTTAATTATTTGTGTTATTTTTAAATCAATATTACAGTTACAATAATGTTTTTTCTTGAATTGACTGCATAGTTATTTTGAAATAAAGCTGATTGTTTACAGTGGTTAGTGCGCTAGCCTACCAAACGAAAGGTCCGGGGCTCAATTCCTGCTAGTGTCTGGAAATTATTACGCGTTAAAAGCCATTGATTTATACCCCAAAGTAGTTGCTACAAAGATATTGATGTACGTACATATTAACTAAAAGAAATTTCATAAGGAAAACACAGAATATATTTTTTGTTAAAATTTAAGTTACTCACAAGTTATGTTTTGAACTTCATTACACTATATTATTTCATATGTTTAAAATTATGCATGACATAAAATGAAATTTCTTATATGTACCAATAAATGCAAGACATAGTTTTGTGTCCCAATTTTTGTTTCTTTGTATTAAAAAATAAAAGAATTAAATTTTTTGTTACTAGTAACTGATTTTTCTATACTATATTGCATGAAAAGGGAAAAAACCATTGTAGCATTTCTGGCAAGACTACTCATCAATCGAATAGCAGTCAACCTGTTAAAAAGGATTATACTTAGAGAGATAAGAGTGAAAAATTATATAATAATTTATTATTGTGGGATTTGAATGGATGAAAATAAAACTCGTCACACGTCAATTTAACAAATTATTATTTAAACATGAAAATGAACATTATTACATCAGAATAAAAAGAATACAACATAAGAAAACAGTCTCTCGTCACTCGACGCTTTCTTTTTACACACACACACACACTTCTTCTTCTTGCGTCGACCGTTATCCAGCTGTTGCGAGCTCACGTGCCATCTGAATCTCACCGGCGGGAAAACCAGCAAATTCGGTTTCCGATTCCTACACTCGGCCGTCCTGAAGTTCATCCGACTCGGATGAGGAATACCCGTCCAGCCAGGGCTTCATGTACTCAGCACAAGTACTTGTCAGCCGTGGTCCATCTTGGTCTTCGCCTTCCTTGTAGACATCGTAGGTGTTATTCAGCTTGGCCTTCATCACTCGGTATGGTCCTAAGTACTTTGTCTTCAACTTAAGGTTCGGTCCCAGCTGGGTGCGTTTGATGGCAACCAGATCACCGACCTTATACTTTGCAGCTTCCTTTCGTCGTCGATTGAAGTTGCTCCGATTTTCAGCTTGCACCTTCTGGATCTGCAACTTGGCATCTTCTCTCATCTGGTCACGTTTCTCGTCGAATGAGGTAACCAACTCTTCTTCGATGAGTTCGACGATGTGAAGATCGTCCTTGTTGCGCATCTTGGTTCCCATCAACAATTCAAACGGTGATCTTCCGATGCTCCTCTGGAACGCGGAGTTGATCGCTCGTTGCACGGCAGGTACCACCTTGTACCACTTCGTCGGGTCGTCGATGCTCAGCTTGGAGATGATCGTTCCAACAGTTGCGTTGACTCTTTCAACTTGACCATTTGCTCTGGGTAGTCCTGTCGTCACCGCGATGTGTTTGATGCCTTCTGCTTCACAGTAGTCCTCAAACTCTCGGGAAGTGAACGATGTCCCCTTGTCGGTGATCACTTGCACCGGGTTTCCAAAGTTCGTCTTTTGCAATTCCATCTTTCCAATCGTCTCAGCCGTTTTCGTCGTTTTCACTGGATATAACCAGACAAACTTCGTGAAGGCGTCAACTACACAAAGGATGTGGTTATACCCCTTGTTGGTAGATGCGAGTGGTCCAATGTGATCCATGTGGTAGGTGTGCAACGGTTCACTCTCCTTGAACAGAGGGTGAAGAAGGCCTTCCTTCTTGCCCACCTTCCTGTTTACCACCAGACATTTCACACAGTTGGCGATCACTCGTTTCACCTTGTTGGCCAGGTCAGGAATGTAGTATTCCTGCTTCACGTCTTCTTCCGTCCTCTTGACAGCATAGTGTCCTCTCTCGTGTGCCGCTCGGATGATCTCCTGGTGCATCGCTCGTGGAACCACCAAGACCTCCTGACCGTCGACAAATTTGAACAGAAGTCCATCTCTCACTATGAAGTCCTCGTATGGTTTCTCTTCCAAGATCTTTTTAATCGCTACCAGTCCGTCATCTTTTTCCTGTGCGATCTTGATCCTCGATGTTAGACCATCAGGGAAGCCAAACATCACTGCTAAACATCTGCTTAGAGCGTCGACGTGTTTCATTCTGCTACCAGCTCGGTGTTGGATGGTATAGTCAAACTCTTCCAAGCTCATCGCCCATATGGCCACACGCGCTGCTAGGTCTGTCTTCTGCATCGTCTTTTGGAACGCCTCACAGTCAGTTACGATCTTGAATGCCAGTCCAAGCAAGTACACTCTGTACTTCTTCAGTGCTTTTACTACAGCCAAGATCTCCAGCTCGTAACTGCTGTATTTTTCTTCCTGAACGGTCGTCTTTTTGCTCATATATGAGACCGGATGTAGCTTCTCGTCGTCTGGACACTTCTGCAACAACACTGCTCCATATCCATACTTGCTGGCGTCGGTGTAAAGCTCCGTCTCAAATTTCGGGTTGTAAATTCTCAAAACTGGTTCTGAAGAAAGGATATCCTTGAGCTCGTTAAATGCACGTCGCTGCTCATCGTCAAATTTGAACTCAGGTTTTCCTCTCAACAGGTCACTCAGCGGTTTAGCCACGACAGAGAAGTTTGGAATGAACTTCCTGAAGTAGCTTGCCAGTCCCAAAAAGCTCTGCACCGCTGCAATCGTCTTCGGCTCTGGAAAGTCACGAACGGCTAGAACCTTCTCTTCAGATGGTTGGATCTGTCCCGTGTGCGTCACAAAAGCCAGGTATCGTCGGCTGTCCTCTTCAACTTCTGCGTGAAAGAATCCATCCTTGAGGTCCAATGTACAAAATACAGCTGCATCCTGTAGTTTGTCCAAGACATCCTCGATCAGCGGCATGGGATAGCGATCCTTGACCACTATTCGATTTACTCTTCGATAGTCCACGCAAACTCGATGTGCACCGTTCTTCTTTTTGACCACTACCACCTGACTCGAATACTCCGACGAACTTGGTTCGATGACATCCTTCTCTAGCCACTCCTCGACTTGATCATCAACGACCTTCTTCTCCTTTGGTGATAGTCGTCTAGGTTTGCAAAACGTTGGTTGCTCTTCCTTCACTGCGATCCTCATCTTCACGTCAGTTGACTTCGTTTTTGCTGGAACATAACCTTCCACTAGGTCTTCTACCTGCTTCACCGTCTCTTTGTCAACACAATTCTCGATGTCCAACTCTGGTTCATTGGTTACCTGGATGCACATGATCGATACTTCCTGTTTCCTGATGGTTACTCCCTTCTTGCTCAAGATGACCTCACCCTGGTCCAGAAGATCGTTACCTATCACCATGTCTATCTTCATAGCATCTCCAGACACTACATAGACGTTCGTCACAAACTCATCCTCATCGACCTCAATGACTGTTTGGAAATAACCTTGAGGAGACACCTTGCTTCCTCCGAACCCTGACAGAACAACACTCGTCTCTCGCAATCCTGGAGCTTCCATCGTCTCGTATATATTCTGTCTCAAAAGGTTGTAGTGACTTCCACAGTCAATAAGGGCGTTGATTTCCTGATCGCACAGCTTGACTTCCTTGAATTTCAGGTTGCTATTCGAAGTCGCCAGGTTGTGCATGTTTGAACCATCCCTTGCAGTACCTCTTCTGTCTCGCTTCCTCTCTTTTGTGCACTCACTGGAGATGTGCCCAAAGTCGTTACAGTTGAAGCATCTTCTACCCTTGTCCTTGTGCATACAGTTTCTCGAATTATGTCCAGCATCACCACAATTATAGCACTTCTTTTCTCCTTCGCCGCTTCTGTCCTTCTTCCTTGCACCGTCGTTGCGTCTTCCATCCTTCTCGTTGTTGTGCTTGGAACCTCCTTGCGAATTGCCGTTGTTAGAGTTCTTGGAGCTCTTCTTTGGCATCGACTTCACTGCCAACTCGTAGCTCTTCATCTTGTCCTTGAACTCCCTAGAACTCGTCGCCCCGTACAAAAGAAGTTTTGCTCCTGTCTCGTCGTCGATACCATCAATCACATATTGAAACACTGAAACTAATTCAATGTCACCACGGCTGGCTATCTCCTTCATCACTAGGAAATATTCCTGGAGGGATTCGTCCTGCTTCTTCCGTCGTTGAGTTAGCAGCTTATGAATTTCCACACTGCTCGTCGCTGTATCGAACTCGTCCCTCAGTGCTTTCTTCAAAGCTGACCAAGACGTCAATCCTCGCTCACCTTGAACAAAAAGCTTAGCCAAACCTTCAAGTGATTTTTTTGCAAACACAAACTTTTGCAGCTCACTCCATCCCATCAAGACTGCTGTTTCTTCGAAATCAGTGATCCACTTCTTCACCGGATATCCGTCCTTGCCATTGAATGTTTTCAAAGCGCCCTCTATGTCACGAAACGTCAACGAAAATTTATGCTGCTCTTCATACCTCCTATTTTGTAACTCCATCGCAGCCAAATTTCGCCTTATTTCCTCCAACACATCTTTGTCCTGCTCCTCATCAGAACTGTTGCCTTTCTTCTCGTCCTTTTTTATCTTCATTTTCTTTTTATCGTCCTCATCATCATCCTCTTCTTCGTCGTCTTCTTCTTCCTGTTTGATATCGTCGTTTATTTTTGCTTGAAGTGCGTCCAAATTTGTCAGGTAATAACAAATGTCATCAATCATCTCCCCTTTAGTGCCAGCGTCAACACACAAAATTCCTATCACAACACACAACTCCGACACCGAAAACGTCTCCTCCATAAATTTCTTTTGCTGTTCTTCCTCAATCGAACCTGCTGTAAACTCGAATCCTGTAAACTCCCGCAGTCGTTTTCTATTTTTCCTGTCAGTTGGAATTGTCCCAAAAATAAGGTGATGTAAAACCTTGATTGCTTTCGTTGGTGAGTTGTTTATGTTGTTCAGAATTGAGTTTATGTCACCTAGTGTCGCCATCTCGTCGTTTTATTCAAAAGTCGGTAAAGTAGTTTCCAGTTTTATCGACCGTCGGTAACTGTGTAATCTTCTTTTCGTCGCACCGGTTTATAGGTTAGGTTGTCGATACCTTTTCGTCGTTTCCTTTATTTTTCTGATGAGCCTTCGTCCTTTTCTCACCACATCCAAAATCCCTCGTCGTCGTCACAATTTATACCTCTCGTCGTCACTTGTACCACCAAAAAATGCTGCAGCCAAAATGCCCAAAATCCAAAAAGCACGTTTTGTTAATCAAATGAATCCTCGTCTTAGATCCAAACGTCGTCGATTCACAAAACTGCACGTCGTTTCGTCGTCAGCGTCGTAAGCAACAGCAAAGAAGATGGTTCGTTGTAAGCGTCGTAAAAATGGCGTCCTAAATTGCGTCGTGTGTTTCGTGTCGAAACTCGTTACTCAGTTCATCCCGGACGGGCCCCCAATTTGTGGGATTTGAATGGATGAAAATAAAACTCGTCACACGTCAATTTAACAAATTATTATTTAAACATGAAAATGAACATTATTACATCAGAATAAAAAGAATACAACATAAGAAAACAGTCTCTCGTCACTCGACGCTTTCTTTTTACACACACACACACACTTCTTCTTCTTGCGTCGACCGTTATCCAGCTGTTGCGAGCTCACGTGCCATCTGAATCTCACCGGCGGGAAAACCAGCAAATTCGGTTTCCGATTCCTACACTCTTTATAATTTTTCCATTCCCAGTTGGGGATGGACACCCTGATAAGGAGAAAGTTGGACAGACAAAGTTAAAATGGTTTGTCAGTCAAAATCCTGTACCCGGAGATAGCGAGAAAAAGAATAAGAGATAGACCAAGAGTGAAGTGAATGAATTCAGTAGTATATGAATTGTAAAACATCTGGCGTGACACTCACATGACTTCCTCTTGCCACTGTAAATAAATCCATATCACCTATATTTAACCACTAGGTAACAATGTAAAATGAAAAAAACAACCTAATTTTAATCATGAAATAATGATGTAAAATGAAAATCAATCAGTTTAGCTTAATAATACGGAAAATTACTAAGTGACACTAAACTAGGCTCTAAAGAAGAAAATCTTTAAATAAAAGTTGCAGATATATTAATTCTATAACTTTAATTGTAAACTTTTGTCATTAAATGCATTGTAAGTCTAGAATATCAAGAAATCTCATTATTTTACAGATTTTTATGAAAAAATACATTATTACTAATTAAACTAAACTAAGCATTGTAAAAAAAAACGCTTGAAATAAAAGTTGTAGATTTTTAAAAGTTCTACAACTTTTATTACCTATACACTTTTGGCCTAAAATGCATATTAAGGCTACAATCTTAAAAAAAAAATTTTCCTACGAGACCAAAAGCTCCTCCAAGAATTCCAGCAGCCATGGTGCTTACCATATTTTGCAGAGCACAAAAAACATAGTACATGAGGTGATTTTTAAAAAAAAGATTGTTTTTGAGAAAATTGCAAAAACAAGTGAAAAATTGCATGAATAAACTACTACTTCCAGTTGACCGATTTTGATGAAAATGTTTGTGTTGGGTCTTGTAATAGTACCTAACTTAAGTTCCAAGTTTCAGCTTTGTATGCTATTCTGTTCTTCAGATATTTTGTTCACACACACACAAAAATAAAAAATATTATCAAAAATATATTATTTTTTTTTGGATACAGAAGGTCTGAACCAAAGAAAATTGGACAAGCATTAAAGATGATTGAGAGTTTAGCAATTGAAGACCACAAAACCAAAATATTAAAAAAAAAAATTATAAATTTTATTATTTTTGTTCCATTATTATGTGATGACATTTAAATTTTAGTCAATTCTTTGTGCAAAAGTGCTTAAGCTAGTCTTGGATCAAAATAGACCTCAATACTAGAATCTAATTTTGTTTTCTTTTTGACAATGTGATATTTTCGGTTGCCAATTCCTTTCTGCATATACGAGTATATTTGTTCAAATGTTCTTATATTCTTTTAAAGTTTTGTTTGTCTAAAATCTATTTCTACTACAGAAAAAATTAGGAATTTATTTTAATGCATCATATTTTCACAATTACAACTTGTAATTAACCCTGTTGTATTCTACATAATGTGCTATTGTCCATGTTACTGAATTTAATGATAAATAGATTGACTGAAGCTGAAAATAGAGTATAGAAAATGTAATTCATCTATCACTTATATAAAGCTCTACCTGTCAAAATGTCTCTCTATTAATTGAGTAGAATGTCATATACTTTCAGCTGACGCAGAAGTATTCAACTTTTTGCAGAAAAAAGAAGACAACATTAAAAATATAATTGTTTATTTATTCACTCTACATTTAATTGCAGATTTTAAATTCTAGAAACTTTTTTGTAATAATTTGTTTTTAAACAAACCTTTTTCATAATTCATCTCACCTATCTCATTTTATCTCAAGTATAGAGTGAGAGAAAATTATTTTATGTTGACAAAATTTCAAAAATCTGAATTTCAACTGATTTTCTAATTTTTTTTGAACACTTTGTGCCCAAAAAAAACTAGTTTGTAGAAGGATATGATATTTAATTTTTTTTTTGAAGCCAAATATTGTTGGTGAAGTGTGTTAACCTGTTAACAACATTTCATTAATATTAAAAGGATTTTTTTTTGGTTTAATGTCCGACTGTTCTGCAATTACTGCTAATACAGACGATGAAGGATGAAATAATATTTTGTAACGTATGAAAATATGCCGTGCCTGAGTGGGATTCGAACCCGGCATTATTAATATTAACAGGAGAGCGGAAAAATTTAATGAAACTTGTAAAATTCCTTTGGAGATGGCAGAAAAGAATATCACAATAAAATTCCTCTTAATTATAATAGTTGAAAATTTTCTAGCAATAATTAAATTTTCCGATAACAAAATGTTATTTTAATTTAAAAATGGAGTTAGTAGGTTAACACTCTTCACCAACAATACACAATTTACCTTTAATTATATTTATATAATATATTTTACACATAAACAGTATTTTGTCCATTTCATATCACTGACTAATAAAAAAAGTATTGCATTGTGATACAGTATCAAAATCAGTCTCAACATACGTAAAATATAGTATCTTGAAAATTAGAGTGAAAAATAGTGCAGTTTGCAGCACTATTTGTTCTTTTATACTGAATAAAATAGTTGAAACCAATTCAGTAGAGATTGTTACAGTGACTACTTATTTTAATGCTTCCATCACTTGCCTATCCCACCACATCCATTGTAAGTGTTGCAACTCATATTTGTGTTCATATAGGCGCATAATTATTTGAGTGGTGTGTACGTGTTTGTAAAATGTATATGCGTGTCCTAGTGAAAGGTATCAATTCAGACATGGCTTGTTAGAAGTGAAGATGTACAAGGTGTGGCTATTAAATAACAAGACTGATGTTATAAAAAATTTTATTTTAATTTTATACATAATCACTTATTGTCACCTTCAATATACACTCCTTCTCTATCCCTACAACGCTCCATGAATCTGTATGTGCTATTGTCAACAAAGTTTGTCGCAATTTTTTACATTTTTTAGATGATACATAGTTTCATTAATTTCACTTTTATTGTTTATTTTTTACAGAAATAGATGCAAGAGGTTTCCATGAATCCGTTTTTGATGGTATTGGTGATTACTTTCCATCTTGGCCAAAAGCAGCTGCTAAAAGAGGAAATGAAATGCAAGATTATAGAAGCCAGTCAATTACGGATCACCTAGGAATTTCACGGCCACATTATAACATTTGGTAAGTTATTTTCTGTTTTAATATATTTTGTATTGAATATTATAAAGATCTGGTTGATAATTGAAGTTCAATTCAAATCTTTACAAGTTCAAAAATGAAACATACTTTTGTTATACAGTAGGCTTCCGATAATCCGACACATTCAGAACTTTTCCCTTATCAGATTACCGGTTCATCGGGCAGTCCCGTGGTTGATTGGTGAATTGTAATTCATACAGCAAACAATATGATGTTAGAATGTAAATAAACTACCGTATCTTTTACCAGGAACTTAAGGATAAGTGTTTCAACTCAAAAACCACTGTGCAGTATAGAACAAAACTTATTTTTTGTCGTAAACAACATTTTAATTGCACACAGTATGGCAATACACCAACATAAATACAGAAGGCCTACTTTCACACTGATCTTTTAATTGAAAGAGTAAATTATATTAGAGTTTAGTTAAGTACAACTGTAATTTGTAAATATAATTATAACATTTAAAAAAATCTTCTACTAAAATCCAGTAGGGCTACTGAATTGGCGAACGACAATAAACAAGCACGTTTGTGCCTGTAATACAGTAACGTAAAACAAATTAATAATGTATGTACATATTATGTACGATGGTACCGGACCATTGGATGCCGGACTATTGGATGTCTACTACAGTTATTGTGTTTGAAAAAGAGGTAAAATTTACTTGACACTTTTGAATAAGTCAGTCAGAAACTAAAGACAGCTTTGCTATCTGTGGAGAACTGCAGGAACTACGCGTTCCCTATACCTTTAGAGTTAGTACTGGATTCACCGACAGATAGCAGCTCATGTACAGTGCAACAGGATTAAGAACTTTACTGATGAATAGGCCTACATTCACGAATACTGTATTTTACTTTTTGAAACTAACAAAAAATTTTCATAACAATAAAAATAATTGCATACTTTCAAATTTTACCCAATGCATCATAAAATTTAACCATAAAAATTTAATCGTTTTCTTATATAACTACAAAAACGTAATTTTAATCTCCCTACCATAAACTAAACTCATTTTTTCATAATTTCATATAAAATTTTGTAGTTTTTAAATAAACTGATTAACTTGTTTTAAAATTCAAAATACCACAAGTATAATTTTTACCAGCTTATTCAAATAGTGATTAACTTAAAATTTTGTACGGATGTTGTCACTGAAATAGTTTAATCATATTTGTTTTTATTTTACAAACCTGATATAATTTGGAATTATTATTATTATTCAAAAATAAATCTTTATAATGCATCCTGCAGTTTGAAATATTTCTATTTCATATAATGAATTAATATAATAATTTCACTAACCTTCTTTTTAAACTGCGTCACCTTTATTTTATTCCTACTTACACGTGTTTCGGTGGATCCACCATCATCAGAGTAAATGAAAAATTGAAACTAAAAATTTTTTTCATTTATTTAAAATTTACAGAAGATGATACATCTTCAGTCACTTGTATAAAACTGTTTTATACAAGTGACTGAAGATGTATCATCTTCTGTAAATTTTAAATAAATGAAAAAAAAATTTTAGTTTCAATTTTTCATTTACTCTGATGATGGTGGATCCACCGAAACACGTGTAAGTAGGAATAAAATAAAGGTGACGCAGTTTAAAAAGAAGGTTAGTGAAATTATTATATTAATTCATTATATGAAATAGAAATATTATTATTATAATTAGCTTAAAATACATCAAAAAATTAAATAGCATGTAATTAGCCATGAGAAATGATACAAAATATAGCCAGCATAACATTTGTTTAGGTTCATTGAAAGTAATATATACAAAATAAATTTATACAAAACAGCTATATTGTTTTACCAGACTGGTTTGACATGTCCCGTACTTCCTTTTTGGAGTCTCCTGGATGTAATTAACAAAACAATTAGATGAATATAAACAGTGAAGTGTAATGTAATTAAGTGATGAAGAATTTCAAGTGTGACCGCGAATCGAGCCCGGGATCCCTGGTATAGAAGCCAGTTACGTTAAGAAAGAGCAACAGGTGGCTAGATGAATGAAATGCATCTAAGTATGATTTTATTTCTTCAAAAATGTAAATTCACCAATACGGCTGTATTGTATTCTCGATTTTAGAAAATTTAACTTTTACGAAATGGATTTTTTATTAACATAGAATTTATCTACAACCTGTTCTTTACAAAAGAATAAAATATATTTATGGAAAGTGATTGGGAATGAAAAGGTAACTCCCATAAAGATTCTTTTGAAAATAAATACTTATCACATAATTTAGTTTGGCCGGTCCATTGGCGTAGTGGTTAGCGTAACTGGTTTCTACGCCAGGGTCCCGGGTTCGATTTCCGGTCAGATCTGGCATTTTTTCATCACTCATTTTCATATATTATCATCTTTCTCACCGTCTGCATTTGCAGAAATTGGAAAACAGTCAGGCGTAAAACCAAAAAAAATCTGGTTTTTAACACTCACACAACTTTCTCTTGCCAATGCAAATAATTAACAATAAACCTAACATTAGTAATAAAACATTAGAAATAAACAAAAAACTAACCTCAATAAACATAACCTAATTTAATCATGAGTGAAAGACGCAAAATGAAAATCAATCTCAGTTTGGCTTAAAAATACGTAAAATCACTCTTTCACGCTAAACTAGGCTCTGTAGAGAAAAATGCTCTCAATAAAAGTTGTAGATCTTTTAATTTCCTATAAATTTTATTATATACACTCTTGTCGTAAAATGCATACTAAGGCCGAAATCTTAAAAAAATCGATTTTTAACACTTTTTCGTGAGAAAAAACCGAAAATCGCTAATTACCGCTAAACTAAGCGTTATAAAAAAATAGTTGAAATAAAAGCTGTAGGATTTTAAATTGTCTACAACTTTTAATATATAAATTTTTGCGCTAAAATGCATATTAAAGCCGCAATCTTAAAAAAAAAAATTTTTTACGTGAAATTAGCCTCACCAAGAATTTCAGCAAACATGGCGCCTACCCTATCTTGTAGAGCATAAAAAATTTAGTAAACCAGGCGATTTTTAAAAAAAATAGTAGGACCCGTTTTTGAAAAATCGCAAAAAAGTGAAAAATTACACGAATAAACTACTACTTCCGGTTGAGCGATTTTGATGAAAATGTTCGCGTCGGGTCCGGCAGTAGTATGTAATTAACTTAAGTTTCAAGTTTCAAGTTCGTACGGTGTTTCGTTCTTCAGATATCCTGTTCACACACACACACACACACACACACACAAACACACACACACACACACACACACACACACACACACACACACACACACAGACCAATCGCTAAAAACATGTTTTTGGATTCAGAGGGTCTAAAAACGTGTAGTTCCGGTGAAAACTCGATTTTGAAATGTCGACATGAAAACAATACTTTCCTTCCTATAAAAGCAAGAGAAAGTAAAAATGTATATATACAGTTTGATATTCATCACAAATATAACAAATCGAAAGTTTTAATAGCAAAAGTAAAGATTTAAGTTACGAAACAAATAAGTTTGTTGGATGTCCCCCGTAAAACCAACGGGTATTATATCACCATGATATAATACTATTAAAAGTAATCGATAGTCAAATTATTTTTACAAATTCAAGCCGTTTTCCGTACATTAATCTTAAATTTGAAATCTCTTCATAAACTGAATTCTAATGACCACTCCAAGCTAACTTAGAATGTGTTCTAAGTTTTACATAATTTTAAACGGTATCCCTTATCAATTCTTCTTAAAACCCTTTATAGGGCATTATAGGGCAGTACTACGGGGGAAATATTATACGTTTGTAAAATGTTAAATTTTGTTTTATACTGACTTGAGTAATGTATTTCTAGTGCCAAAACAGTAAGATAGTTCTTTTTTTATGTTAAGCCTTGATAAGTACACTTACCAAGGAACGTTTATTGAAATGGGAATCACATAATGTTTTGTGGTAAGAATGCTTATTAAAACAACTTGTAGTCCTATATAACAGAAAAACGTGTAGAATAACTTATCTCAACTTTATATTAGCATGAATACTACTTGTTTTCCCGTAAAAAAACTCGAATTTTCTAAGCACTGTACTAAAGTAACAACAAAACAACACGGTTGCGTACAGTGGTATGAATCCTTACCACATTCGTGTAACTCATGAAGAAAATGTTCTCAGCGCACTAATGTCAAAATGTAGACTGCCTACTTACCAGAGAACATCTATAAAACCATAAAATGCCAATAGGGTTCAACTGCATAGCTTATCCTTTAAAAAATCGACCTTATTGCCAGTGGTAAATATACTTACCTAGGGTAAGTTATACGAAACAGCTATACGAAATTTCCGTACATTAATCTTAAATTTGAAATCTCTTCATAAACGGAATTCTAATGACCACTCCAAGCTAACTCAGAATGTGTTCTAAGTTTTACATAATTTTAAACGGTATCCCTTATCAATTCTTCTTAACCCTTGTGATAAAGGTAAATGACCACTAATCACAAATATAACAATTTTTTTTTAAATTATCACAAGGACCATTTTTTTAAAAATAGTAATGGAACTATATTCGGTTTAACTAATTTAACTCTCCTATCGGAGATCGGAAATCATCATCATTATGCGAATCTTACCCGCTGCTGCACGGAACAGTTCCGTATTGCTGCAACCAAACCAGTCTCCCAGGATCTTTAACCAAGATGCCCGACGTCTGCCAACATTCCGTTTGCCCTTTATCATCCCCTCCATGATTAATTGTAAGATGTAATATTTAGGACCTCTAATCACATCTCCAAGATATTGAAGTTTTATCTTCTTAACTGTTTCAACCAACTCACATTATTAGCCCATTTTATCAAGCACATCTCTATTTGTTATTCTGTCTGTCCACTCGACATCCTGTGGTTGCATCACATATCAAAGGCCTGTATCTTCCCTAAATGGATCTTTTTGAGTATCCACGCGTCCATCCCATACAACATTATCACTAAATCCTATTAATTACCACAAATGTCAAAAAAATAGTATAGGCCTAATAGAAAGATATGAAAAAATTCTTTTAAAAAAATTAAAACTATTTGAAACATTAATTTAACCTGAACAGGCTAAGAACTAGGCTAAATGCACTTTTTGAGGATGAATTTTAAGGACATCATTCTTGATAGATTTTCTTGTATACTATTAATATTGACAACATGTCACTGGAAGAAAATATATGTACTATACGAACTTTCAGTATATTTCATTTTAAAAAAAAACTACATTCGGTAATGGAAGATCATCATTAAAAATAAGGCATTTGGCAAAATTAAGAACTAGCATTTTTTCAAATTGCTTCTGTTTAAAATATATTTCAGTTAAATATATATGAGAAGCAGTGACGGTAACAAGGGCCTAGCTTGGTAAAACAAAACTACCGCACACATCTCCAAGATGTGTGCGGTGTCATGATTACTCCCTGTTGCACTCACTCGTGCAGCATGGATATTTTTAATGCTCATATTTAGCCAGGAACTGTTACAATTAGGCCCAAAATGCGCTCAAAAGATGTATCATATAATGTTGTGAATAAATTACTGAAAAGGTCATATTTGAGAAAAAAATGGTTAGATAGGCCCTTGTTGTTGTCACCGCATCTTAATTTCTGTTTTGATAAAAGATATACCAGCTAATATTAAAGAAAAATGTAATTAGGTTATTAATACGTTTTTGTGGTGTGTTCATTCATATTTTGAATTGCTTGTTTCAGGAAAAGATCAGCCCCGGTTAGTGATTATTGGCTAGAACCAACGTTACAAAGAGAAAAGAGAGACATTCATCACGGCATATCCAACATGGTTAGTGCTAACTCTTACAACAACAGCCATTACGAACAACATCCATTGGTTCACATAATATCAAACCAGCAAAATACACTACAGAAAAATCATTCTGAAAGACGAGGAGAATCCAAACATTGGGAAAATTCATCAGGTAGAATAAAGCGCTCAAGAATGTCTCGTAATTATGGTTTAGAATCGAGATTACGTCGCGCACGCGGTTCTATGGGATTTCATGCGGACACATTTTCCGACGGATTCGGTGATTTTCAAACAATGAAACGAAGTCAATCTCAAGGGAATATTTTAAACAAGTTAGGAGCATATCTGCAAAAGGAAAGAGAACTTAGATTGCAACAGCGTATAAATGAATACAATCATTTAATAACAGCCAGTAAACGACGTCCAGAAATGGATTCGATGGGATTCCATGGAGACACATTTGGTGGTGGCTTCGGGGATGGATTTGAAACAATGAAAAAGAGAAGACCTGAGATGGATTCATCAGGATTTCACGGGGATACATTCGGAGGAGGGTTTGGATATTTTGAGACTATGAAAAAGAGAAGACCTGAAATGGATTCGTCAGGTTTTCATGGCGACACTTTTGGCGGTGGGTTTGGAGATTTTGAGACTATGAAAAAAAGAAGACCTGAAATGGATTCATCAGGGTTCCACGGAGATACTTTCGGTGGTGGATTTGGTGATGGATTTGAAACAATGAAAAAGAGAAGACCTGAGATGGATTCATCTGGATTTCACGGTGATACGTTCGGAGGAGGTTTTGGTGATTTCGAAACCATGAAAAAACGAAGACCTGAAATGGATTCAACGGGCTTTCATGGTGATACATTCGGTGGGGGATTTGGTGATTTCGAAACAATGAAAAAACGACGACCGGAAATGGACTCGATGGGGTTTCACGGTGATACATTTGGTGGGGGATTTGGTGATGGATTTGAAACAATGAAAAAGCGGAGACCTGAAATGGACTCGACGGGCTTTCATGGTGATACATTTGGTGGGGGATTTGGTGATTTCGAAACAATGAAAAAACGACGACCCGAAATGGACTCGATGGGTTTTCATGGTGATACATTTGGTGGGGGATTTGGTGATGGATTTGAAACAATGAAAAAACGACGACCGGAAATGGACTCGATGGGATTTCATGGGGACACGTTCGGTGGTGGTTTTGGCGATTTTGAAACCATGAAAAAGAGAAGACCTGATATGGATTCATCGGGTTTTCATGGTGATACATTTAGTCGCGGCTTTGGGGAATTTTATACTATGAAAAGAAAAGACTCTTTAGAAGCCGCCCATCAAAATAATATTGATAATAGTAATGACGGACAATCGACGAGGCATACTCAGCCGACGTCGACTTCCCGTTGATTATAAATAATCTTCCCTCCTTGAAAAGAAATAAAATTAAGACAAATTTTAAATTATATAAATATATTTTATTAAGTTATTGAATGTTTTGAATATTATAGTTTAATGTGAAATGTTTCATTCCTGTTCTTGTATGTATTATATTTGTTAATAAAATATTTATTATTTTTGTTTCTTCATGCGAACAAATAAGTCACCTTCTGAATTATAAGTCGGTTGTAGGAATACACGACTGTACTGGTCTATAGGTACTCTTTCGAGACCTACTCGTCATACAGTATCAACAAATTATTCTTTTAACTAGGCTAATACAATCCTATCTCGTTTATCCGGAATCGCTGAGACCGAATTCGATCCGGAAAGTCTAAAATCCGGATAAAATGAAAAAAATAGGAAATCAATAGGATAATCAATATTTATAATGGGAAAGCTTACCGCCGTTCATTTACACTGTATTTCTTTAGAAAGAAACACGCTACAAATTTGTTTACTTATGAATATTAAATATTCATTAACATTCATGGTCTAGAGGTAAAGTCGTCGCCCTGAGTCAGCTGTTTAACAGCTGATTTTCGGAGACGAAGGTCCCTGGTTCAAATCCTAGTTAAGGTAGTTACTTTTATACGGATTTGAATTCTAGACAGTGGTTACCGGTGTACTATTATGGTTGGGGTTTAATTAACCATACTCTCCCAGGGATGGTCGGCCTCGGTCTGTACAAGACTACACCTCATTTACACGTCATACACATCATCTTCATCTCATTGGGTCATGGGGTTGCTTATTGTTCTGAATTGAACAGATTGCAACGTACACATTAGGGATTTTTAAAAAAAATTAACATTCATATTCAGGAAAAATATGCAATTGTAAAATTTACAAGTGCTTATCTTACCTGTACAAAGAAATCCAAAATTCGGATAAAATGGAAAAATAAATTACCTCCTTTCAAGTCCCAGTTCCAATGTCCCACGAACCAGAATCCTATTTCCTATTTAAACTATAAAATTCCCCCTAAATTTCTTGAGGTTGCAATTATTCTGTTATATTGTTCCCCGAGCGACCAGGTGTTCCTTAACACGATGTCGCCATCATAGGGCTTCTTAGCCCTCTCAACCAGGATTCAGGATTCAGGATTCAGGAAAAATAGGAAATCGATATTTATAATAGGAAAGCTTACCACCGTTCGTTTATACTGCATTTTTTTTTAGAAAGAAACACGCTACAATCTGTTTACTGATGTATATTAAATATTTATTTATATTCATATTCAGGAAAAATAATCACTTGTAAAATTTACAAGTTCTTTTTAAGTACAAAGTAAAGTAATTTACTTTAAAGAAAATTTAATTCAAAGAAATCATTTATTTTCCTTTGATATAATTTCGTACAACTTTTAAAGCAGCAATGGAATGTGACACGAGCGCAACGACGCGCATTTTCCACACGTGCTGATCCCCATACCGAGACACAGTTTCAAGTGACTTGCATACCATTCACATTCAAAAACTTGTTCCCCGTGAAGAAGACATTTATTAAATTCATAATCCGATTCAGTATCAGTCTGTCGGAAATAAAACAATGTGGAAAGCGCGCTACCAGACGTGCACGAGTGGCGACGTGCCACTCATATCACGTCACCTCACATGTATATGTAGCCTACTAAAAAAAAAAAAAAAAAAAAAAAACATTTTTTTAATTTTGTTTAACGTCCAACTGTTCTGCAATTACTGCTAATGCAGACGGTGAAGGATGAAATGATTTTTTGTAACGTATGAAAATATGCCGTGCCTAAATGGGATTCGAACCCTAGACCGCATGATGAGAGGCGAGCACCTCTCTCAATATTCGTCGTGCCGCCACTTCGTAATTATCGATTATAAAAATTACAGCTTTTACTTTATAAGAGACAAAGAAATAGTTAACCTAAAATTTATCAAATGATTGTAATGCTTTCTTTACTTACAAAGAACTACATTTAAGCGAAATATCCCTGGCGGTACGTATAGTTGTATCTTAAGTGGGGATTGTAAATGAGTAGTAAGCTTTTGCTAGACACTTGAGACTTCAGTCAAGGATGATGAACGGTTAATCGCAGTAGAGTGGTTGTGTTTCTGTAAAGGAATTCTTTTTTAAAATAGTAAGCCAGTGAAACATTGGGGTATTTTCTCTTAGTCCCCCACCAGAATGTTTTTTTTTTACATTTTGTGGATATTTCGTATGTAATCTTATAGTATTTTGAACGATAAAAACGGGAAAAATATTTTAAAAATTCTACAATAATATTTTACAAATTAATTATGTTATTAAATCTACCAACAGCAAGTATGACTTAATAGGTAACTCACCATTTACTATTTCTACAGCACGTTAGTGTTTCCAGTGGGTAAAACGCCCCTATATCTGAATTTCGTTACGGTATATTTTTTACACCAACAGTAAATTAACTAAAAACATTTTTTTAGGGGTGATCTACTACCTTCGAGCCATGCACCTATTCCTAATCCCTTTTCAACTCGACACGCGCGGCTGTGACAACGCTATCAATCGTTTTCATCCGCAAGCGACATTCATATCACGACCATTTCTAAAGACACGCTTCTTCTGCAGAATATTTCGTTCTTGCAAATATTTCACAGCCTAACTCTGATTGTACATCTAACTGTAGGTCGGGAGGGGGGTATGCAAGGTCAAAGTCAAGTATGCGCATGCGTAATCCAGCGCTCACAACAATTGGCTTGGCCTTTAGTTAAATCGAATGGGTACCGAATGGTCGACAGACCGAATGGTCTACTAATTAAGCACAATGGAAGATAATTCCGATGAGGTACTTAGTAGGTAGATGGTCATAAATTTTTTTACAACTCTTTTTGATAAGTCACCGACGCTTGAGTAATTTTTGACAGCAGTCTAATAAAAGGTAATAAAACTATCATATTTACCGATCTTCTACCTGCTACATTAATAATGTGTAAAGAGGTATAAAACGGGTAATTTCTAAGAAAGAAAGGAATAAATAAACTTTAAATATTGAAACCTATGATAAGCGTAGTACATTTATAAAATATTTCAAACCACTGCTAATATCAGTAATATCATTAAAATTAAGTTTTTAAACTACTATAGAGTAGGTTTAATTTTTAAGACAGTATTTTTTAAATAGGGAACGTACGAAGTGGTTCGTCTCTCTACCTGCGTTTACCCTAATGACGATAAAAGGAATCGATTGTAGAGAAACTGAAATGAAGTTCTTTCTCTATTTCTCTCTTCCGTCATTATAAGGATACACTTTCTACCTGTACCTCTTCTCTCTCTCACACTCTCTTTTCTGTGAATTTGCTACAATTTAAACATAAATACAAAAATAACATTTTTAGAAGACGGCAAAGTTGTAATAAAAATAAATTTCGATAAACAGAATGAGTTAAGAATATGTTTTTTTCTATTATGAAAAGTGTTCTCTTTCATATATCCTTCATAATATGAAAATTTCCGCCCAATTTCCCAATAATTATTCTGTATAGTACTTATAAGCAACCTACGACAAGATCTTAAATGCAGATGAAGTTGAAAATACGCTTCAATTTAATCATCTGAAATTCAATGAATATTCATCTGTTCGCTAATTCATTCTACTACATTAACAATTTATTGAACTCCAGCAACCAAGCGCAATCTTGGTATGGTAAATCTTACCATACTTCTAGTCAAGATTTACGTTAAATTACTTTCATGTTAATCTACCTTACTTTGAAGTTCCAAGTGGTAAGTTAACACCTTAAAACTAAATATCTAAGAAACTAAAGTTATAAAGTTATGTTATACTTTACAGCCTTTCACAATAATTCCAAATAAGCTTTAAAATTTTAGTTTATCCTTGTATCAATTTAATTTTCTTCCCAGTTAGAAAAACCATAATCTATATAAATAAAATTGTGATTTAGTCTGAATAAATTTTCAAAATGCTCCAAATTTTGTTTCTACGCCAGATGTACTACGTAAACACCGAAAATAAGTTCAGCTGAATTGTTTTCTGTTTGTATGTTACGGCATCACGCAAGAACCGCTGAAACAAATTCAATGAATTTCGGTATCCAAGTTCTGGACATAATCGAAATGAAAATAGGCTATAATTTTTTTTAATATCACAAAGAGATGAGGGAGTTCAGAGGGATGGGTACACAAAAAACTACGAATATCTTCGTTAAAAGTCAATGTAACAAAAAAATGTTATATAATCAAAAATATGAAACGTTTGAAGACAAATAAGTTTTATTATGTAAAGTGTTTCATTTACATGCATCATAACGGAGATATTACCAATTTAAAAAAAATAAACCAATATTTTTAGAATATTAACATACAAAATAAACAGAACAATAAACACAGGCCTACGCACCGATAAAACCCGTATTCATTGAGTCAGTTACCTACCTACCCATTCCACCAGTACCTTATACACCTTTTCTTAGTCACATTGTCAAAAATGAATCAGTCGTCTAAATAGTGGTCACCATCGTGGTGTTCCTATTGTGATTTACCTTTCATTTATTATGAAAATAATAAAGCTCTGCATATCTTAATTTAAAAACACCAGGATCTCGCTTTTATTTTACGTTCAACTATTTATTTTTCATAAATAATAATGCTGACGTTGAAAGGAGGTAGAATAACAATGAATAGTTAAAGAATATCAGACCTGACAAGGATCGAACACGATACCCCAACCGACCGTCCACGGCACCAAGGAAACCGTTCGAAGAACGGGCACTTTAGCTATTTTTAGCTAATTTATATAAAAGGTGACCTCGTATTGTACGGTTCCAAGCTCCGTGTAGTTGCGGTGTGAAGGGTACGGGTGAGGTATAATGAATGAGTGACGCATGCTGGGAGAACAATTGTTGTATTACTCTGATACAAAACATTCGTTTTCAAACTTTCCGTATTAACATATTTGTTTGTATTTATTACATTTACTCGTATTTATTTACATATTTTGATATAAATTGGTAAGTTAAATATTATGAATACGACCAAGTTAATAACCCGGTAGGCATTTGTTAAATTGATGCGCCGGATGATAAGAATATTTTTTTAGTCTAGTTAGTACACGCTACCACTACAAATGCATCAGCTGTGAAACACTACTAACTCATTCATTCTCCCACTACTATAACAACGCACTGCATTCCTTTCAACTACACGGAGCTGGGACTCAAGCAATAGTCTTACAATTCATATGGAAGAAACGTTTAACACATTGAGTTTAGTTAACATATTGAACTGAGCTGTTAACATATTGAGGAGAGCTGGAAGTTGGTCGCTCAGTTTGCGGAGAGGATGGTCGGGAGACAGCGGAGGGAGGAGACATCTGGAGATTAGCGGGATCGCCCTCTCCCACAGTAAATCAATCCTGTCCCGATCTCAGAAGGTAGGCACACTAATTTCCGGAGCTGGTGATGAAAGAGATGAATGAAAGTGAGAGAGTGAGTGTTGGTTAGTGACAGCGAGAGGGGAATTAGGCTACGGTTCCACGCCCCGCTGACAGTACGTAAATTTTTTAACCCGACATTTCCCTTTTATTATTATATAAACAGTTCCGAGGGAGGTGGAGGGTCCTT
Organism: Catonia carolina; assembly: GCA_035578175.1. Classification (NCBI taxonomy): domain Eukaryota; kingdom Metazoa; phylum Arthropoda; class Insecta; order Hemiptera; family Achilidae; genus Catonia; species Catonia carolina. Next base: position 24,574,779 of record JAQMRL010000010.1, on the reverse strand, counting down.
TGCTGATGTTGGATCAAGTGGCCAGGCGGCGGGTTTTTGGTTGGTAGGCGGTTGCGGCCTCCTTGGGGCTGGATGAGGACGCCTCAATTAAGTCCAACACTACTTCCCCCATTGTGAAGGAGTGAACATGAGTTTGTCTCGCCCCTCGGATAAAAAAATAAATATTGAACTGAGGACATTTTTTGGTCATGGAAAAGGTAAAATAGCTTAGGAATAAGACTGGGCGATGACTACCTTCTTAATGCAGTACGAGGGAGGATCAAAAATATACCGGAGTGAGAGCGCGCTGCTATTCGTAGACGTAGTAGAGTTCTCCCGCTACGTGGAGTTAGTAGAGACTTTCAACAAACAACTGCCCAGACGGCGTCAGTTTGTAAGTTAACGTTTGATCGTAGTCCGTTTCTCTTACTGTTGTCATACGCGACATATGCGATACGGCGACGACTTTACCACTAGACTGACCCGGTAGGTTTGATGTATTATTAATATTTTTTTCTTGTTGTTTAGGTCATCAGCCGAAAGGCTGGTTTTAACCTCTAGAGATTTTACTAAGTAAAAACGAGAAGTGAGGTGGTTTACAATTACCTTCCTCACTGAGTGAAAAATTACGCTTATCAGCATGCCGGGCCCTCAGAAAAGCACAATTTCCACTCTACAAATGACACCTTCACTTCATTCACCACAGGGTCTGGCTGTATATTGAAATTCATTACATTCAGAGGAAATAACTCTGATTAGTGTCTTTTACAACTCTTCCTCTTCTGTTCTTAAATGATTCAGTCATTTAATTGGCTGACTATTTGATAAGAAACAGAACTATTTATTTTAACCCTGCAACTAACAGATTGAGCGTAAATAATCTGACACTCAATTCAATTTTATTTTTTATTTTATTTTTTAAAATATACGTTACAATTCAATACTGTACTAAGCTATATACATTATTTTAGACTAAATATACTTTTACGCAAAAACTCTTATTCACAAAGACTTCTGTCCGCCCATAGGAGTATACAAAAAAAGTTATTTAAAAATTGTTTATAAATACTTATACCTGCTATAAATGCTATTATAACATCTAAAAAGAGTACAAAAATTACGTTATACAGTTTCTTTTATTTCACAAAAAGCATTGAATATGATGATACGAGGTGTGGCTATTAAATAACGAGACTAACGCTGTAAATAATTTTATTTTAATTTTATATATAATCACTTATTGTCACCTTCAATATACACTCCTTCTCTATCCCTACAACGCTCCATGAGAATTTTCCAATGTTGGAAATAGTGTTGCAAGTCATCTTCTGTCAGCTCCTTCAGGACACGTGCCGCTTTCTCTTTTACAGCTTCCACAGACTCAAATATTATCCCTTTTAATGCAGATTTCACCTTAACCAACAGGTAGAAGATAATAACATGTGATGAAACGTGGCTTTTTACTTAAGATCCAGAAACGAAGCGCCAATCCATGAACTGAAAGAGCCGAACTTCACCGAGAGCCAGAAAAGCTCGAATGAGCAAGTCAAAATTTAAAGCAATGATAATTGTTTTTTTTTGACATCCATAGGAATGTGCACCTTAACTGGGTTCCTGAAGATCAAACAATTAATCAATATTACTACCTTGTACTTTCTAAACTACGTCAAGGAGTAAGGAAAACACGCCCCGAAATGTGGAAAGACAAATCATGGGTTCTCCACCAAGACAATGCGCCAGCTCATTCGGCGTTATCTGTCAAGAGGTTCCTAGCCAAGTACAGCATCTCAGTGTTAGAACATCCACCTTATTCACCAGATCTTGCACCATGTGACTTTTACCTGTTCCGTAAGGTGAAATCTGCATTAAAAGGTACAAGATTTGAGTCTGTGGAAGCTGTAAATGAGAAAGCGGCACGTATCCTGAAGGAGCTGACAGAAGATGACTTCAAGCACTGTTTCCAATAATGGAAAATTCGCATGGAGCGTTTTAGGGATAGAGGAGTGTATATTGAAGGTGACAATAAGTAATTATGTATAAAATTAAAATAACATTTTTTACAACGTCTCGTTATTTAATAGCTACACCTCGTATGTTTCAATAGATGTGGTGACATTACTGTGTACACAGAATGGGAGTGTGTTAACGAACCGTCCCTCAAGATAGAGAAATTATTTTTGAAAAAATGTACTATTTGGTTTTCTTATCTTTATTTTTCGAGCGTTCCTAGTAGCATAATTTTATTTTCTAGGATCTGTTATTACTTCATGTTTCCACACAACTAATAGAACTGTAAGAGCACCTTTTACACAAATAAATGCCTTAAAGGTAGGACTCCAAATTCCTGGAATAGGCTCGTACGTTCGTGCTTTCAACCAACAATTTGTACAAGTTTCCAAATGATCAAAAGTCAATCACAGTATATCATTTTCAAAAATGGTTAGTTAATAAAACAAATGAAATTTAAATACAGAACTGACATTCAGTAACCATAATTTTGAAATGTAAATTAAGTTGAAAACGTTGATGTTAAATACATAATTGAAAAGTAATGAACAAGAAATGCCTTGGTGTCGTTTATGTAATTAATCGTACTTCGCTTTATTTAATTTACTTAATTGTGTTTATTTTTAGTATTGATTTCCTTGAGGACGTAGGTATGTGCACATAAACAGGGCTACGTTTATAATATCGTACCTCCTGTGGGCGTAGGCCAGTAAAAGCACCAAGTTAAATGATTTGATGTAGTTATACTCTTTATAAATTCAAAAGGCGGATGAATATCTGATTCACTGATCATCTTTACCTATATTCGTTGTACTATCTTATTATTTTTGAGTTTGGGTCTTTTCCGTTTTGTGTATGCCACTATCAAATCCGAATTCCCTGAAGGTTGCACAAGTGTTCATTTTTCCCACTCACTTCCTTACTGAAACTCAATTTGAGACAGACACACGCACGCATACATATGTCCTTCCTAGTCCCAGTTTATAGTAAAAAATACTATGTTACACGTTCTGTTGTTTTATTTCTTATTAAGGGGAGATGGTTTAGACCTAGATCTACCAGAAAAAACATTAAATTACGTCAAAAAATAATTTTTTTATGAAAAAATGAAGTTTTTGTCAAGTTTACACAGAAAAATTATCATGTTACAGAGAACGAATATTTTTCACAATTTTATACTGCTCGTTTTAGTGCAACGAGAATTTTAGTTTTTAAAATATCTGCATTACTGTTTTTTGTGTTCTCAGCTGTCGGTTCAGCTTTCCAAACAACTGTTAATGGAAAATCTACTTGTTTTTATACATTTTGTTTTTGATTTGTGCCTTCTTGTTTCTTGTGTTTTCCCGTAAATTTAGATTTTTCACACTAGGTACATTTTTCTCAGAAACCAATAAACCTAACAGACTGAAATTTTTACCAGTTAATTACCTTGTATACCACATATACCGACATTTTTATGACCTCCTCGGGTGCTCCAAAATGTAGTAATACGCAAAAACGTAGAAAACAATTTGTAAAAATTTTATGCTATTAGTAATTAAAAAATAAATGGTATGGTCCAAAGATTAAATTGAAAAAATGTCAGTAGCTCAAGAAGAAACCCGACACCTATAATAGTAAAGTTTGATTTGTATGTAAAGTTTAATTTTGCTATATTTTACCAATCATATGAAAAATGTACCTAAAAATAGCAAATTTAACACTGGCGGGATACAAAGTACAGTCTCCCCTTAAGATTGTTTTATTTTGAGTTATTTATTTTTTTATTTACAGGTTACTTTAACTTATTCTAATTATTTACAATATATTTTACATTAAATTATTATTACATTACTATTACGTTATATTTTTTAATAGTTTACATTGGGAAGAGAAAGTCTGAGTGTTTCACACAAACTTTTTTAGTTGTCATATCTTCTGGGATTATGCAATAAGTCCCTTTCCTAAAGGAACTCTGCAGCATCATCCTCCGTCCGAATATTATTAAGTAACAATACAATTTATAGTAGACTGATTATGCAGATCTTTTAGTAATTAACTGTGAAATCGGAGTGGTTGACATTACGCAGGAGTGGGAGTCGTTCAGGGAATTCGGATTTGATAGTGGCATACACTGCCCTTAACAGACAGGTGGAGTGTCAGTTTATTTACACTCAATCTGTCCGTTGCAGGGCTAAAATAAATAGTTCTGTTTCTTATCACATGGTCAGCCAATTAAATGACTGAATCATTTAAGAACAGAAGAGGTAGAGGTGTAAAAGACACTAATCAGAGTTATTTCCTCTGAAAGTAATGAATTTCATTATACAGCCATACCCTGTGGTTAATGAAGTGAAGGTGTCATTTGCAGAGCGGAAAATATGTGCTTTTCAAAGGGCCTGGCATGCTGATAAGCGTAATTTTTCACTCAGTGAGGAAGGTAATGGTAAACCACATCACTCCTTGTTTTACTTAGTAAAACCTCGACAGGTGCAAACCAGCCTTTCGGCTGATGACCTTACACAGTGGCATACAGAAAACGGAAAAGACCCTTGAGTTTTTCTGGTTTACTTATGTGTCATCATAGAATTTTAAGGTATCCACAAATTAAATGTTCCGTAATAGTTTAAAGGTTTTTGAAACAGTTTAGCATTGATAATCCGCCAATTGATATTGCATAGAGTATAATTTTGTACATTACATAAAACTAGTACTAATGTAACAAACCAACTACAATAGGATAACTAGTGCGACCCTCGGCGCTCTCGGTCAGGAAAGACCTGGTTAAAACACGGCACTGCAGCAGTACCTCCATCAACCTAACGACATACAGGATGTAACTACTTCAACAGATTTATAACCGTGGAAACCATAGTGTTACTAGTCCAATATTACCCTGAATTTTAATTGTCATTAGTCTATTTATATACATGTGTGTGCATATAGGATATGTTCTCTAGTATATGCAGACAAATAGCAACAACTTCTAATATGGTTTGTTGCTCATATTACTCTTTGTAAAACCTTATACATTCATTTTAATATCTTTGTCGGCCTTATTAATGTAAAAGAATAACCCTATAATATAGGTATTAATATAGGTCTCGTCTTCACCCGGGTATAATTTTGTTTTATTTCAATAATTTTTAAATTACAATTGTAATTATATATATATATATACTAAATAATATTATAATTAATATATATATACAGTAAAACCTCACTAATTCGGACTAATTGGGGGGAAGTGAAGTCCGAATTATCGCGAATATTTGTTTACATCTAAAATTGAATAATTTAGGCAATTAAAATTAAAAAATAAACGTTACTTGTATGAAATATCGATGTTTAATGAATTTACAGTACAGTATACTGAAAAACAACAAAGTTAAAAGTATAGAAATAAAAATATTTACGGCAGGAAAAATATTGTTAAATAATAAATGTCCAGTGTAAAATGATATTTAATTAAAACACTGTACTTACGTACCGATTATTTGGCACTTGTTGAAGTAGAGGGTTGACAAATATCCTCAGGGATCATTTGAGGTTGCTTAGAAAGAAAACTTGTTATTTTTTTCTGTGATTCTTTGCTACACTGTTTTCTTATAACATGTTGGCGCATCTCTCTTAGGACAAGATAATAGTCATTGAATTCCGGAACGAAGTCTGCAAATTCAATAAGTTCGTCTATGTGGTTTCTCACTTCACTAGCTTAAATTGTGGAACGTTTTCTTCACTGAGTAACCAATAATGTATTACAGGATGAAACAATTTTTATTAGACAGTTAAAAGCTATTATTTTTTGAAGTAGCACTTTATTAATTTTTAACTAAAAAACTTCTAAAAAAATTAAAAAAGCTGCTCTTCTTGGAGTAGTCCGAAATATCGCGAATTCCGAATTAGTGAAGTCCGAATTAGTGAGGTTTTACTCTATATATATAATTTTATCAAATTTATATTGTATTCCTTATCTACCATAGTAGGAGTAGGAAGTTTTAAATTTTGATGTGAAAAAATTTTTAAAGAATTTTAATTTACGGAAGATGTGTACAATATACACGGAAGCGCTATAAACATTGGTAAGTGTTTTCTGTTACCGTATTCTGGTGGTAAGAAATACAGTAAAATCTCTCTATTGCGGAACTCTATATAGCGGAAATCTCTCTTTAGCGGCATTATTTGCCGACCCCGACCCTTTCGTATACTACGATAATGTATTTAACTCTCGTTATAGCGGCACAAAAATCTCTCTATAGCGGCAAAACAATATCTTCAGGATATGAATTTAGACGCCTATGTAGGGGCAGACAATGACTTAGCCACTTCAGCAGATGTTGGCGATGATGCAATAATCGAAAATGTCTTAGCCCAAAACAACGAGCAAGAAAGTGAAGATGATGAAATGGAAACAGAAATGTTGTCCCTTCAAGTAAACAGGCACTAGACGCTATTCTTGTTGTTTCCACGTACTGTCATTGCCAATATGTAAATGAAAATTTACAAGTTTTAAACATTGAAAATGAGATTCAAGACATGTTTTATGAATTGAAAACGAAACAAAATTTACAACTTATTTTACGAAATGAAATGTACTTCATAGTTATTGTTGCCTTAATAACAAAAAAAATATACTGTACTGTGTATTTTTTTGTGTTTGTGTAGCCTATGTTTTATTAGATTTTTATTGTATGTATATGTATGTCTATTACTTTTCAGTGAAAAACGAGTTTCAGTGCTAATTAATTTTAGGCTATCTATTACGGTATGTACTGTATGAATGATTATTGAAAAAAGTTCAATACGAAAAGTGAAATTCTATTGTTAAACATTAGTAACACAGCATCTAATAAAACCAGTTTGTATCCAAATTTCTTGTTAAGTTAATAACCTACACTTTATGTAATTAATTTAAATATCTCACTGTATTGAAGTAATCTACTGTATTAAACATTCGTCATAAAGTTATCTATTCAGTAGTTTTTCAAAAATTTATTCCATGCACCATTTACATACGTATATAAGTTATTTTGTACAGAAAAATTAGTACTCCAACTTCCCTCCCACCGTTAATTACTCGCTCTCTCTATAACGGAACTCTCTTTATAGCGGCGGTACCTCATGGTCCCTTCAATTCCGCTATAGAGAGATTTTACTGTATATATTTCAATACATACAGGGCGTTCTGAAAAAGGGTTCCAAGAATTCAGGACGTGATTCCCCACAACAAAAGAAGAAGAAAAGTTCAAATTAACATAGGTCCGAAAATCATTAGTACCGAGTTATACAGGTTGAAAGAATTTGTCAGAATTTCAGTTACCCCCGTTGAAACAAAACCCTACAGATATTTGTTGGGCGTTAAATTAGGCATAAATTTTACCGTATCGTATGTAAAATGAACAGAAAAATTAACAAAACAGGTTTCAGACCTGTAGCTGAAGTAATTTTTAAGATATCTAATGAAATACGCAAAACTTGGTCCCGAAAAACAAGTTTCTTTTAGGTTTGAAGCAGATGAACTTGGTTAAGTTGATAATAAACACAAAAAATTCTTATACAAAACTTGTAGAGAATTTAATTCTGAAGAGAATGATGTAAAATAAGTCAATAATAGACTAACGCAATTTTAAATTAAAAAATGCATGAAAAATAGACAAAATCTGTTAAACTCTCTACGAACTTAATTAATGTAATACTTAAAAGAAAACACTTGTATTAAAATAAATTAATGAGTTACTTACTGTTTAGTTTTATCAAGTAAACATTTTTAACAACCATAAATATCATACATCAAAAAAGTAACAGTTGCCAAAAAAAAATAGCCACGTCACAATAGATGTTCAAAATGTTTACCCTCGTTCAATATACAAGCATCCAGCCGTTTTCTCATGGACTGGCGAACTCTTTCTAAGATCCCAGGTGTCTCACGTATCCTCTGAATCCCATTAATAATCCTTGTGAGCAATTCTTCTTTGGTATCCACAGGCGAGTTGTAGACAAGCGACTTTAGATTACAAGAGAGTTTAATAGATTTTGTCTATTTTTCATGCGTTATTTTATTTAATTAAAAAATAACTTTTTTTAAAATTGCGTTTGTCTATTATTGACTTATTTTACATCATTCTCTTCATAATTAAATTCTCTACAAGTTTTGTATAAGAATTTCCTGTGTTTATTATCCATTTAACAAAGTTCATCTGCTTCAAACCTAAAAGAAACTTGTTTTCGGGACCAAGCTTTGCGTATTTCATTAGATATCTTAAAAATTACTGCAGCTACAGGTCTGAAACCTGTTTTGTTCATTTTACATACGATACGGTAAAATTTATGCTTAATTTAACGCCCAACAAATGTCTGTAGGGCTTTGTTTCAACGGGGCAACAGAAATTCTGACGAAATCTTTCACCCTGTATAACTCGGTGGCTAATGATTTTCGGACCTACGATAATTTCAACTTTTTTTCTTCTTTTGTTGTGGGGAATGACGCCCTGAGTTCTTGGAACCCTTTTTCAGAACGCCCTGTATATATATTTGGACACCTCCACCGAATTTCAGCCATCTGCCTCGTGAGCGGCTTTCTGGCATTCTATTTAAATGACTGACCCATTGGACACGAAACAATTTTATTTTTTCGTTGAGTGAAAAAATTCTCAATTCTTACCTTATCATTCATTTCTGATCCTGTCTAGTCTTGTACAGCCCTTGATAGACCTTATGAATTTCATTTTTACAGTTTGGATATTTCTTTCCTCCCTTTTCCTCATCGCCCATGCTTCACTACCATATGCCAAGGCTGTAATTGCCACCGTCTTATAAAACTTTAACTTTGTTTCGGGTCTTGTCTTTTGTAAAGTATAGTATCACTATATAATATATATATATATATATATATATATATATATATATACATAGTAAGGTATTCTATATTTTTATAAAATAAAGGTAAAAAAATTATTAAAGATAACTTTATAGTTACTTATTTATTTAGTTAAATCTACAACCAAATAACAATAAAAATGCGTAGAATGAGATGTCATGAGGAAAACAAATTAGAAATTTTAAATCAGGTGAAATAAAATATATAATTGGAAATTGAAGAATAATATTATTATTCACAGTTTTATAGAAAACAACAATATAAAGAACGTATATACTTACAATCGAATGAAATATAATAGAAGTCAATCAGAGAATTGTACGTATTCATCAATACTGAACAATTTGCAAGCGAGAAGAAATGAAAAATAAGAGAGAAAAATTGGTTGAGAAGCATTCAAAGTTCAATATTCAACAATCAGGGTATAGAATTAATGGAACGTTAAAGGTGTAAAATCTCATTCAGTGAAATACACAAGCATAAAGCATAAAAGCATCAAGGATGCAGGAAGAAGGAGAAGAAGGGCAGTGGAATTCAGTGGAAGGATAAATCTTTTGCCCTAATGATCTGCTGAGTTTCCATGGCAACCATTAATATCATCATACAAGCACATTGAAGAGGATGTACCGTACCAAAAGCTCGTTTCTCATATATATTCATTTATTTAAATCTTGAGGTATACTTTTGACTTTGTCGCTTTCATTTAATTCTTGTTAAAAGCTTAAAAGCTCTTTGGTAAACTCTATTTTAAATAACAAAATATTATATGTTAATCACTAACCAAATTTTATCCCATTAATTTCAGTAAATTATTCTTCACGAAATTATACATCAGTAAATTAATACCGTCTTGGTTTTACAAAATTTTTGAAGTTATTTTACAACTTTTAATAATTTTTTTAGTTTCAAAACTTTCTATCTCGTAGTATATTATTTTAAAGTCTCACAACTCCTGCAACATGCAGGAAAAGTATAAAATTAATTCCACATAACCTACCAGTTCTAAAACTATAAAAAACTTCTGTTTCTTTTCTCATTATCAGTCAATTAAATGACTGAAGTAATTTAGCAACAAAAGTAGTGTAAGTTATATTAATCAGCGTTATCTCCTCTGAAAGTAATGAATTTTATTAGAAAGCCAGACCGTATGTTGAAAAATGAGCAGATGCTTTTCCAACGTGTAATGTAAGTTCTTTTCAAATCAGCTGTCTTAGATTTTATTCTAGTGAAGGAGGCAAGGATACATCACCGAACTACTCTGTACTTTCAGTAAAACCTCAAGGAGTTCAATCAAACCATTCAACTGATGGCCAAACAACTGCTCGTTGATTTGTAACTACAGTACATTGAGTAAAGTACGGATTGCAAATTTAATTAGTTAAATTAATTTAACTAAATTAATTTAGTTCAGCATAGGTGGAATTATTAATGTGTTGAATGTTTTTAAAATCAAGTCTATTTAAAATCTGAATATTCCTTTTGCATTCTAACCACTGCACCACGTAAATGGGTCCTAATAATTAATTTTTAAAGCCCGATGACTCGATGAGAAGTCAAGGAAATTTAACACATTCTCTACGAATGATTCTATTACCAAAAACACGCATAAAAATCTGGTATGAGAAACTCACACGACTTTCTCTTGCAAATGTAAATAATAAAACATATAGGCCTAACCTATGCCTAATCAATAGTAAACAATGTAAAATGAAAACCATAACCTAATTTTCATCATTAGTGAATGACGCAAAATGAAAATTAATCTCAATAAAATTACGGACAATCACAAATTGACGTTAAACTAGGATCTGTGGAAGAAAATTCCTCATATTATTGTGTCAAGGGGTTATTATTGTTCTTAAATTGACCAAATTACAACGTACACACATTAGGGTTTAAAAAATATAAATTGCATAAATAAATCGATTGACAAATTGAATGAATTTTGAATTCTTTTTATAACTGGTAACCTAAACTATACAACTAATGTACAACACTGTGTTTTTATCTTTAATGTTCCAGTGATTAAGTTACATAAAGTACAAAAAGGAAAGGTCCCAAAAAATTTATATCATACAAAAAAAACTAGTCATTTGTTTTTAATATTAATGTTATAAAATTTAATGGAGTGAAAATGTTCGAGATAAAACTCAAAAAATTATGTTTCACTGAAGTATTAAATAATTGTTTAAAATTGTTCATCCGTAAACATATAAAATAAATATGATTTTATCTGTGGTTCAATGGTGTAATCGAAGGCTGAACTACTGCCTCTTAACGAGACTGTTTTTTAGGTTTCAATTCCTAGCCAAAATCTGTTAACAGATTGACTCCCATGAGACTCTTATACGTCTCTCACCAGATCTGTAAAATTTACTTTTGAGAGACTGATCCGTCTCTCATGTAATAGTGTTTTTTAATATAATCGTGAGACGGATTCGATGCTCGTTTGCATTGAATCATATACTGGCTGTTTAAAATGAGTTAAAAAAACATTTCCCCAGTCATGGTTCGTGATTTACTTGATCCGATTGAGTCAAAAATGAGACGGTGAAACTTGACAGCTTATTATTACTATTACATAATATTGACTATTATTATAGTTTATTATTGCATTATTAATCATGTTTTAATAATATTATATAATGAAACATCATTTTATCTTTTAATTTTTTCATATTACAGTATTTTTTGCATTGTAAAATGTATCTGTTCGGTGCCTCTGTGTAGACAACTGGTAATCAAGTTTACCACTCGACGAACTACTGCTTGATAGAGAGACGCATCATCGATAAAGTTATGTAGTTTTTTGAAAAATCATCAGATAAATTTATATATAAAATACATATATTTCATAGAAATATAGGGTGATTCAAAAAGAGCGCCGGTTTTGATATATCAAATTAAGAGATTTATTTTATTGAAAAACTGAAAATAAATACATCAACAAGTTCATCTTACCTTCCGATTTCATGTATGAAAAATGATGTCATGCATGTGTCCTCCTCTACTGCGCTGGCACACATCAACTCTGTCCATGAAATTGGATATTACTGCACGACAAGTTTCGACTTCCATTTACCCGATAACCCGTCGAATTTCCTCCTTCAAGTCATTGATGTTTCGGGGTTTATTGGCGTACACCAATGACTTCAGATGACCCCAAAGATGAAAGTCACAAGGCGTCAAGTCACACGACCTTGGTGGCCATTGATGGTCGGAATTACGAGAAATGATGCGATCCTGGAACCGTTCACGGAGCAACAACATTGTTTCTCGTGCAGCGTGACAGGTGGCACCATCCTGCTGAAACCACAACTCGTCAATGTCCATTCCATCCAAATGACGCCACAAAAAACTCCCTAATCATCGTACGGTATCGGTCTCCATTTACTGTCACGGCTTGTCCTTCTTGATTTTAAAAAAAGTAAGGGCCGGTGACACCGCCCGACCAAAAGCCGCACCAAACTGTCACTCGCTGTGCATACATTTCCCTTTCATTAACCACGCGAGGGTTTTCTAAACCCCACAACGGCAGTTCTGTTTATCAACAAAACCGTTTAAGTGGAAGTGCGCCTCATCACTGAAAATGATTTTGTTTGCAAAGGTGTCATCATCCTGCCGTTTTCTCAATACCCAGTCAACAAACTGTCGTCTCTTCTGGTGGTCTGCCACTTTCAAATGTTGCGTCAACTGAATTTTATACGGGTGATATTGGAGATCGTACCGAAGAATTCTCCGTACAGAAGAACATCGTAAACTCAATTGTTGAGAACGGCGACGTATTGATTTTGCTGGGCTAACAGCCACACTGTCACGAACCAACGCAACGTTCTGCTCAGTTCGGCCAGAACGACGACGTCCAGAACTTTTAAGGTCGACTGTTGAACCCGTCTCAAAAAACTTTTTCATGAGCCTGCAAACTGTTGATTCATTCGGTGCTTCATTACGTCCTAGAGTACTGCGAAGTCGCCTGACAGTAGCCGCATAACTCTCTCCACTCTGGTAAAATGTTTTGACGATTAACACTCGTTGTGCAATAGTAAACTTCTCCATGGTTAGACACAGACTGCGAGAGTACTACACTGCGAACAAGAGAAACTACAACTGAATCGTCAATCGGAATGTTCTCCGAAATAGAAATGAGGTCTAACAATGTTGCCAACCGATAAACAAAAATTTACCAGCCGTTTAAAAACCGGCGCTCTTTTTGAATCACCCGTTATAAGTAAAACTTCAGTGAAACATATCAGTCTTTCGCAATAAATTTGATTTTATTACTCATGAGTACCTGATCAGTCTCTCACCTAAAAAACAGAGCCAAAAAATTTAAGCCTTACAATACTCTAGACTTGAAAGAAAATTAATTAAAAAAAGCAAAGGAACCATGAAATAATTATGAGGTTTTTAAGCAAAATTGCAAAAACTTCCTTGGGAGTCAACCTGTTAATAACAGACGTATAACTAAATGCAGTGAAATATTTAATTGGCAGAATTAAGATTTACTTGTGCACAGTCATATAGTGCAATAGAGCGGCTGTGTTAGTTATATAAGTATATTTTTATAAACTATCAGTAGGTTCCGACTAAGTATACATTTATGTAACATTACCATCCTCTTTCTATCCACCAAATATTAAAATAAAATAATAATGCTAATGATTAAGTATTTCGCTTGGCTCGACAATAATTGTGTTCTCTAGTTGTGTTATTATCAGTTATATTACAGCGTATTCTTATTATTTATAGATAGAAATACAAAAATTTGGTTAGAACTGTACAATAATTTTGAAACATTTGAATTGACATAAAAATTTATGGTGGATTCTTAATAGTCACAGTTTCATCGACATGTAAGAACTTCCAGATGTACAAATTTTTTAATAATACAAAAATGATTATCAGATGCAGTTGGATTTCCAGTTTATATTACAAGAAAAATTTTCCCCAGTAAGTACTTCCAAAAAAAAGGAATACTGATCGTGATAAAAGGACTTTCCAGAATCCAGAATTTAGGTTGAGAGGGCTAAGAAGCCCTATGATGGCGACATCGTGTTAAGGAACACCTGGTCGCTCGGGAAACAATTTCACAGAGTAATTGCAATCTCGGGGAATTCAGGGAGAATTTTACAATTTTTAAATTACGAAATTGGATTCTGTTTCTTGGGGGATTGGAGTGGGATTTTAGTGGAGGTAAATTAAGAATTTAAGAAATTTATTGGTGAGTGGTAATAATTTATAATAAGGGACAAGTGGAATTAGGAGCGGCTCTTTTGTATTTTTTTATATTTCATTCCGCCCTTTTTATTTTGATGTGGGAATTCTGTTGACATAGGGAGGCGAAGGCATCTTGCGTACTTATCTTGGAGAAATTTGGTAAATTTAATCATGAGGGGTAGGGGTTAGGTTATTAAATTAGGGGAAACGGAAAGGGGAGAATTTGGCATAATCACCGGCATTTTCATTTCTAATCAGTTTATAAGTTCAAATGGTGACTCTTTTCACCGTAGTAGAGTGATTGTGCATAGGAACATGGGGTTGAAAATACCAACTGTGGGGAGAGAGACATACAAGTAGATGAGGGGGTATGGGAACATAGGAGAATATGGGGCGGAATAAAAATGTGGCAACTCTAGGTTTGTCAGGTAGTTTATACTGTAATTTAGACAAAGTCGTGGAATGGTAATGGCCTGAAGTCTTCGGGTGGATGTGGGTGCCTGTACAAGTTCTGAATAATCTGGGGTCCGTCAGTTTTCCCAGCGTCGTGTAGCCGTTTAAAGGTATTGTATATAAAGTCATCCATAGAGGGAAAGAGTTCATGTACGATCCGGTTGGAGATGAGATAGTGAAATTGGGTGATGCACCGAGGACTTTATTTTGGTAAGCAGAAGTACGTTAAGAAAAGAACGTTCTTTACAAAATTACTTTTTATTCATCCTTGAAGATGAAGAATATTATAGTATCTGTTAAGGAAACAATGGAAGAATTTGTACTATCATTTAATATCCTTGATCTTAAGTACGTACTAATACTTAAAGACTACTTGAGAACAAAGTTTGATTCATGTGTGCTCCCAGTACTAACATATGGTACACAAAAATGGATGTTTACTACTCAGAATAGTAGAAAACTAGTAAAAACAAAATGTACCGCGAAAATAATTATGAAGCCGTAACATATTTCTTGGGTGAAGAATCTTCGCGACTGGTTTCGTCGTACCTTAGCGGATCTGTTCAGAGAGCTACGGTGTCCAAGGTCCGAATAGCTGTCATGATTGCCAACCTCCGGTCGGAGAGGGCACGATAAGAAGAAGAAAAAGAAGAAGAACACTAATATCGAAATTCAAGACAATATATAACAACGAATATATAAGAAACATTACCAAAGTCCAGGACATCTTACAAAATATTATTCAACAAAAATAGAAATGGACAGACTGTAATTTAAAGACACTAGGATAGCAGACATAGAATAGTGATATTCATAAATGGAGACCACGGACAGGAACAAGGGAACGCGGAAGACCACCAATGCAATGATAAGATGATATCAAGAGAGTGGTAGAATTAAATTGGATACAGCAAGAAAGAGATAAGGAAATGTGGAAAAATTTGGAGGAGGTTTATGTTCAATATTATTGAACAAATGAACTAAAATAAAACTATTTTATTTAAGGAATAAATGATTTTTACAAAAAGTTATCTTGAAAGAAAGTCTACAGAAAATACTGTTCTGCCTTAAACCAAACACATTCTGACGGATTATTTTCTTTCGTTCCTTTAAATATCATGTCAGTTTTGTCAACAATCACTGACAGTTTACACGAGACGCTGAGTAACGTTTTCCTGCACTAAAAATCGAGTGTGATTTTATGTAAGAGACATTCTATCAAATCCATTACGTTGTAGAGAAAACTGTCATCTATACTTTGAATTTTTACTGGTGTATCTTTAACATCTAGCAAAAATATTCATCTGAGCTATATAACTTTAACATTTAAAATTAAAAGTGATTTTTCTAATCAACTGAAATCCCGGACATTTTGAAAAGAGAATTTTGATACCAAATCAGAGTTATAGAAAAAAAATTGCGTTCAGATACCTTTAAAGCAGGTAAACTGAAAAGACTGAAAAGCGGAAGAAGAATGTTAAGAGTTCCTTTCTAAATGGTTTTCTGTTTTAAAAATAATTAAATTTTTAAGTAAACGCTGATATAAATTGTGTATTATTTGTTGAAGTAAGTAGTGATAAAAAGGTAAAAATGAATTGGTAAGTAATGAATTTAGCATAATATTACATTTTTTTTATTAGGCCTATAGTAGACTAAAATTATATATTAATTTTTTCTAATTCTTAAAATGTGTAGTCTACAATATTTGTTCAATTTAAGAACAATATGCAACCCTATGTTCATGACATAATGTATGACTGACCCAATGAGGTGAGGATGTTGTGTATGACGTGCAAATGAAATGCAGTCTTGTACAGACTCAGGACGACCATTCCTGAAAGAGTATGGTTAATTGAACCCCAACCATGAAAGTACACTGGTAATCACTGCCTAATATCCAAATCCATACTAAAATAACTACATTTAGTAGGATTTGAACCAGTAACTTCGTCTCCGAAAATCAGCTGTTAAAGAGCTGACTCGTGGTGACGACATTACATCGACTTTACATGGTTTTTATAATATTTACCATAGTTAATATTCGGCTTATCAGTTTTACCGTTTTTTTGTTTTTTTATGGTTTAACGCCCGACTGTTCTGCAATTACTGCTAATGCAGACGGTGAAGGATGAAATGATTTTTTGTAACGCATGAAAATATGCCGTGCCTGAATGGGATTCGAACCCAAGACTGTATAATGAGAGGCAAACATGTCAGTTTTACCTTGACATGACCAAACCTCCCTTTTTGGATTCTCCTGGATGCATTTATCAAAAAATTGCGCAATTTTAATTCTCTTATCTAATCGTTGGAGTAATTCTGCAGTTCCAAACTTTTTCGATCTACGAAACCTTCAAATTCGTTCTGAAGCACAACATCTCGAGTCGTTTCATTTCATCACTGTTCAAAGACCAAGCCTCAATACCATAGAAAAAAATTAAAACTACATAGCAGGGAAGTAAATAGGTACAGACTGCTGGATCACAAAATAAATGAAGGTATTAGGCATTATTTTACAATGCTAGGATTGATAATAAGCATTTTGGAATACAGGTAAGAGTGATTATAACCATTTGTTGCGGATGACAGACGATCAAACATCCAAACTAGTGTTTACAGGCCAACCGTACAATGTGGTATTGGACAACCTTAAAAGAGATAAGCATTTTGTAAGAAATGTAAATTATTAAGTTTGTAGTTGGTTCAGAACTGGAAACCTACTCCGCATCGTTTATGAAGTTGATGATGAGGTTTTCCTTTCATTTTTTACTTTCTCTTGCCTATATAAATATATAGGAACGAAAGTATTGTTTTCATATCGATTTTTTGAAATCGAGTTTTCACCGGATCTACACGTTTTCAGACCCCCTGAACCCAAAAAACATGTTTTTTAGCGATTGGTCTGTGTGTGTGTGTGTGTGTGTCTGTGAACGGAACATCGTACGAACTTGAAACTTAAGTTAGACACCACTACCGGACCTGACACGAACATTTTCATCAAAATCGGTCAACCGGAAGTAGTAGTTTATTCATGTAATTTTTCACTTTTGTGCGATTTTCTCAAAAACTGGTCCTACAATTTTTTTTATAAATTGCCTCATTTACTGCATTTTTATGCTCTACAAGATAGGGTAGGCGCCATGTCAGCTGAAATTCTTGGAGAGGCTGTTTTTGCGTAAAACAACCTTAAAAATTGTTTTTTTAAGATTGCGACTTTAATATGCACTTTAGCGCAAAAATGTATATTAAAAAATGTAGAAAATTTAAAATCCCACAACTTTTATTTCAAATATTTTTTTGTATAACGCTTAGTTTATCGGTAATTAGCGATTTTCTGTTTTTTTCTCACGAAATCGTGTAAAAAATCGATTTTTTAAGATTTCAGCCTTAGTATGCATTTTACGACAAAAGTGTAAAATAAAAATATAGGAAATTAAAAGATCTGCAACTTTTATTTAGAGCATTTTTCTCTACAGAGTCTAGTTTAGCGTGAATGAGTGATTATCCGTATTTTTAAGCCAAACTGTGGTTGATTTTCATTTTGCGTCTTTCACTCATGATTAAAATAAGGTAATGTTTTTGAGGTTATATTGGTCATTATTTACGTTGGTAAGAGAAAGTCGTGTGAGTGTTTCACACCAGATATTTTTTTTTTTTTTTTTTTTTTTTGTAAATTGGAATAGTGTATTTGAAATTAATTTTAAAGAATTGTATAAAAGTAAGAATACTAAAAAACAAACCTGCGGGTTTTTTAAATTTTATTTTGGAGTCGTCAATAAAAGTTAAACCTGTAAGTTATTTGCTATGGTACATGAGTAAAGTCAGTCCATTAAGTATATATGTATATAGTTTGTGTTTATATAAGTTAGCAAGTAAAAGGGGGATTTGATGGAGGAAAGCAGGACAAATCAAATAGGTTTCTAGATAGATAGATGGGTTGGTCGGATGGATGCTAAAAGAGATGGAATGATTATTTCCCCTTTTCCACCGTTCCCCACTCTAGAACTGGCGCGCGCACAACACACCAGGAAAGAGCGGGTCGATTATTGTGATTCCAGCTTCGTTGCTGTGATACAGAGAGCGCGTGTTGCTCTCCAATTTTATACGTTACTGTAGATATAGTTAGACATCCAAATAAACTAACGTGCATTTGTGGCCTAACATAAAAACCGCCTCGACTTTACAAAACCGATCACAATGAACAGTGATGTGGATAACAATATAGGAACAATAGTGATGTGAGGAGGAAAAAGGGAAAATACAAAACACAAATTTCCTACACCGGGAAACTTCATCTGGGATGTCATCAGTCACCACCACGAATGACCAGCAACAAACCTCGTAAGTAAATCTATTCACAAAACCAAATATCTTATAATATTCACCATAATTATCGAGAACTACTTATCTAGAACAAAGAACATACGATAGACTCTAAATCGTATGTAGATAAAAATATTTTAAATTGTTTTTCTAAAGGAAAATTGAAAAGTAAAAATTACTGTTGTATAAATTATATTTTTTAAAAGACCATAATATAAAAATAAAATATAAGACTTGATTGTAGGGTAGAATCCATTGATCAAATCTGTAAATCATTAAAAAAATACCTTCCAAAATCTTTTAAAAAACACGTTAACTTCCAAAACAGATTGAATGTACTTAATTTATTACTTAAGTTAAAAATATCAAAAAATTAATATCTTGGCAAAGTATTCACAATTTTATTCACAAATAATTAGGTTTTAATATTTAATAATGTATAAAGTATATTTCAGAATCTTAATTGTTCATCTGATAGAACATTTAAGAGTTTATTTAACCAGTAGGTTTATTTAAATTTCCCCCACTTTTCTACCATTGAATCTTAGTTCGTGAAGAGCTAAGTACAAATTCATTTTTTCCGTCGTTTGATTGAATGATTTAAAGATGTTTTTAACTTTTAAGTATAATAATTTTTTAAATGATTCACTCACATAGTCCGTTCAATAGAGATAAGAAAATTGCCAATATTCTTCGGGGTAAATAAGTTCATTATAAAATCCACATATTAGAATTTTGGACTTCTTACACTCAACGTATTTTTTAAAATGTTTGACGTTCGATGAAATTCCTTTAGGAACGAAAATATATTTTGTTTTGAACCATCAAGGACCCTATACACCCTTGGCAGTTGCGTAGTTTGTATTTTAACCTGATGAAGCGTAAGGAGATATAAAGTGAATGAATTTGACAACACCAGTTTTTTCGGTACCAGTTAATTTCTTTGTAAAAGATTTTCAGCGAGGGTTAATGATCAAAACAATCGATGTCCATAAATTATTTCACAAATTTGCACAGATTTAAAAATCAACTTCATCCTAATCAACGAAAAATGTATACAAAATATAAATATTAACTTAATGTGAATTAATGAATTAAAAATAAATCAAAACTTTATATAAAATTAATTTCTAATTAACTTTTCTGTAGAACATCAACTAGGATATTATTTTAGAATAATCGTTTACTTTCCACATAAAAATCGGTAATTATTATTTTCATGAAATAGATAAAATGTAAACATTTCCTATTTCATTAAAAGTTATTATATTAATATATTTCAGAATTAATTTTAGTTATTTCACAAAGTCTGTAACAATGCCCTGTAACTCCATGTAAGAGAATCTTTGTCCTACATCTGTTTAATTCAATATGGTGCATACATTCAACAGGTATGTAGAAGAACATCTGTTGAACGCCATACTGTGAATTACGCTACCATTTTTTACACACTCATAAAATCTTCGTTTATTCATCGCTTTACTTTTTTATTTTTATTTCATTATTAACGTACCACTGAACATCTGTTGACCGCTTTTACATTTTAGCATATTTTCTGCAAGAAGTTGGATTTTCTAATGAGGTAATCTCCATGACAAGCTATGATTTTCCAGAAATTCTTAAAAATCTCCAACCATTAGAGATGTCAAAAAAAATAAGACTGTATAGCTATTATTGCCGTTTTTCTCATCCCAACACCAAACCTCTCTATTCGTCCAATGATTCTCCTGCCGGCCTCTACTGATCATTGCCTCAATTACTCCATCCATCCATTTCTTAGGTAAATGTCCTCTTTTCTTTCTCTTCTTTAAGCTCCAGTTTCATATTCTACTGAGCCATTTCGCTTCATTCATCCAATGCAAGTGTTCACACCACAACAGTGTATTTCTTTCTGTTTCATCTAACACACTTTTTGGTCTTTCTACTTTTTACCAGATTGTTTCATTCCTCATGGGGTCCAAACTGAAGATCCTAAAACTTCTCCAGAAATTTATCTGCACGCCTAAAATAATCCTTTTACTTTCTCTGATAATTCCCATGTTTCTGCATCGTACGTCAGAATGCTTTGATGTGCGACTTTTCCAATCCGTTCTTTTGTTCTGATCCTAATTTCTTTTGACTACAAAACGGACTTTTGCATCTGTGTCTCTGCCGTTCCCTGTGCCGCCCTGCTTAAATCTTCCTCTGGCTGTTTCCTCATTATTCACCATTACACCAAGATACTTTTACTCGTCACAAATCTCCTTAATGTCAACATGAGTTTCGCTAAAATGTTTGTTACTCAACGCTGTACCGCCATTATTTTTCGTCTAATCAGAACCAAACTCAGTATTTAGTTTTCTTTTTTAAAACAAAAGAATGAGTTCGTAAACAAAAATTGTGCCGTGGGGTAAAGGGGATTATGATATGAAGATTAGATTTCTTTCCTTTTTTTGGATAATCGGATAAGTAAGATTTTTTCAAGACAGACCACAGTATATTGGCATGAGACTTTGTGATCTATTTAGAATCTTCTACTTCTTCGTGTACCATGTAACTTTATTAGTACCCAATCTAAAAATAGCATATCTACGCTATACCAGTCTTGTAGGTTTGTTAGCTACGGCGTTTTTCTTCGACCTTGATGGTGTTTACCAGATATTTTACAGTCGTGATGTTCTGCAGTCATCTATAATTCTGACTTCTAATCGCTTTTCTAAAGTATTTTATTACCTATCCTTTTTAATGGTGTTTATAATTTCAATTCTCTTTTCTGAAGTTTGGAGTATTTCGGAGTTACAGAATTTTCAATCACTATAGCACCATTTCTCGAACGCCTCAAAAATGGTCTCATGTCATCACTATACTATTTTTCAAGGCTGATGAGCTCTAAACGTATGCATTGCCCTCTACCCACTTTATAGCTAGCCAATCACTTGCCAATGCTTGCTCTTGTAGCTCTGTTAAATATTTTGTCAGCCATTTTTTTTTTTTGGTCTTTTAATATCAATTATAATCTATAAACATACAATCAGCTGATTATATTATAAAGTATTGCATGTTAACGCGCTCTATAATCGATGTGTTCAGTGCAAGATGCAAGACGAGAGTGAATTATTGCGGCTCTTATACGCATGCGCGCGTAATATTTGTCAGGTACAATCTGGCAACGTTGGCAAACGTTCTGATTGATCTAAACGTGTGGAACAGCAGAGCTCATCAACCGTGAAAAGCATATTAGTTAAATTCCATAAACACCATAATACAAAATAAGCTATTTTTGAATAACTTTTTGTCATTATGCAAATGTTTCCGGGTAATCCGAACAGGTCCTAGTCCCAATTAGTAAGGAAAAGCAGGGTTGTCGTGTCGATCATATAAAATTATTTGGTGTATCCTTATATTGTATAGAATATCTAACGTTAGGCCTACACACAATATTAAAGCAGTAAATTAAGATAGGAAAATTTCTGAAACAGCAAATTAAGTTTTATAACAATACGAGCTGTAAACCACAACCATAATTGCATTTGAAAGTTCAAACCACAGGGGAGTTTCGGTCGTACGGTCTGCTACCTCCTTTACTTTGATATTGTATTAGCTACTGTTTACAAAACACACTTTCTCGTTTACATAACAGTACATAAAAACAAACGTATGCGAACGTATATGTGCATACAATGAACGTATTCATATGGGAAAAGTAAATACTTACAACTTGCTCGTAAGCAAAAGGATTAATACAAACAGAAATACTTTTTCTATAGGCTAATATTCATCAAAGCACGCGCTTCGTAAGCGAATTTAATTTAGTCTTAACAAAAAATAAAACAAGAATTATACATGCCGCCTCCGTAGGGTAGTGGTAACGCGCTAGCCTACAACGCGAAGATACTGGGTTCGATTTCCGGCTAGCGTCTGGAAATAATTACAATTCACAACTCACCGTTAAAGGTAGATAACCCACCGTAGTCACTAATAACCAAGCTGTTGATGCGAATTTAAATAAACTAAAAAAAAGAATTGTACAAGAACGTTAACATGGACTTTAAAATATGCTTAAGAAACTACAAAACTTAAATATTTCAGAAAAAATTTAAATGGAAAAGACAAGGTATTTGAATTTGCTGTAATTATGTGTGGTTAATATTATGAAACTCACTGGGTTGCTCTAGTCGTAAAGTCGTCGCCACGAGTAGCGTGATTTTAATAGCTGATTTTCGTGACGAAGTTCCTGGTTCAAATCCTATACTCTATTTCACGTTCAGAATGCAGTACAGCTGTTATGAGAACCCGTTGTGTTATCAGGCGTACGGAAAACATCAGGCACAGCCAATACAATAACTCCCCTCCACGGACACCATCCGAAGGTCACGGCAAAAATATTTAGAGTACCACGCTCTAACAAGCTCATTTTCAATCAAAAAATTTTGAAAAAAATACAGTCGCTTCCTAATGAAGTGTATTTTAATACGCTATAAATGTTATTATTATACTCTGATTTTTAGAAAAGATACGCTCACAAAGTCGGACGTTTAAATCTTGTACATTTTTTGCGCTTCACATCATATAACTTCTTTCTTTCAACGAAGACATAATGTGTTTTATTATTTTCTTATAAAATATAGAATTTTATCTGTAATTTTATATTTGATAAGTCATTATGTTGGAAGCAAACAGTAATAATAAACGAGTTTAAAAAAATCACTGATGTTTTCGTATTATGTTATTTAATAGGAGTTAGTAAATAAGAACATGTTGTGGCGCGGAATCGATATTTTTACTTAGTGTAGTAGTAGATTCAAACTCCCATATGAAATACATTACTTATGGATTTCCCGTACTGCATTCTGAACGTGAAATTAACTATAAGTAAAGGTTACTTTTAAATACGGATTTGAATACTAGATTATCGTTATCGTTGTACTTTTCAGAGTGGAAAAAATGTTTCGAGATTAGTTCGAACACAAATGAAAAAATGTGTAAAACTTGAAGGCGCATATTTTGTAAAACAATAAAAAGATTTGTACCAAAAAATGTTTCACATTGTGTTTGTAAAAACTTAAAAGGTGGCCCTTGTACTAGTAAACTAAATAGGTAAACTATAGGTGGCCCAATAAACTAATCAGTGCGTGAACGAAAATTGAATGGTTTATAGTCAACAAAGATTGCAGCCATTTTTCTATTGCAACAAGTTACTTAATTTTATGTTGTTGTTGTTTAGGTCAACAGCCGAAAGGCTGGTTTGAATCTCTAGAGGTTTTACTAAGTAAAAACGAGGAGTAAGGTGGTTTACTATTCCCTTCCTCACTGAGTTGAAAGAGTATGCTTATAGCATACCAGACCCTCCGAAAAGCACCCACTTTCCACCCTACAAATGACACCTTCACTTCATTCACCACAGGGTCTGGCTGTATAGTGAAATTCGTTACTCTCAGAGGAGTCCTCTGACTAGTGTCTTTTACACCTCTACCTCTTCTGTTCTTGAATACTTCAGTTATATAATTGACTGACTATGTGATAAGAAACAGAACTATTTGTTGTAGCCCTGGAACCAACAAATCGAGTGCAATTAATTTAACACTCCACCTGTCTGTTATGGGCATTTTATAATATAAAAAAAACTGATAAATATTAGCATAATTATACAGGTATATTAAAAATTATAACAATACACTACATAGCTATATATAAGCATAATTAAATACAACAACAAATCTAAATAATAAATTTTATTAACCAGAGATTTAAGAATAAATTGAATATTTCTTTTGTTTTGTAATTTTGTAAACAACGGTAGTTAAATTTCTCTTAAAATATTTTCTATTTTATCATTGTACAGATAAAATTTGCAATTATGTTTTATTATTACGCAAAAAAAATTAATTAATTGAGATCGATAAATTTCATCAATGCAGTTAAATGTAAAAGCTTGGGCTACATTTAAAAATTACAAAACATAATAATGGAGAGACTAACGAAACAGAGGGACATACAATGAATGAATTGGGGAACATCTTTTGTAGATTAATACACGACAAATTCACAACGCTGTAAACTATTACAACTACTGTCAACTACTTCACTCAGACTATTCACAACCTCCATTATTACGTCATTGCAGTCACTGTCACGTAATTATTATGTTAGCTCGTTCCACTGTCTTCTACAAGTCTAGCCAGATGAAAAGGAAATAATTGCGGTATTTTTAATTGAGTTTATTAAACGTGGTTTAAATGGAATATTTATGTTTGTGTTTTTTAACAGACTCTCGATTTATATACCTCGTTTTACACCATGTAAATCTTGACTGTTTAAATTTAAACATGGTTAAACTTTTTTTTAATTTATTCGTTTTTAAATTGTTTCACTGTTGAAAAATATATGAGGTTGAAAAGGTTTATTAAATTATATTCGTAATCATTAAAAATAAATTTATTTCTCAGTCTCTTGCTTGGTTTAATGCAGTTCTCCAAGCTGTTCTGTCTTCCACAAGTCGTTTCATACCTGCATACCTGTAACACCCTATATCTTTTGTTATTTGGTTTAAATATTCTATCTTTTGCCTCCTCCTGCAATTCACTCCCTCAGTATTACCCTCCATTATTGATGGAGCAATACCTGGATGTCTTAATCATCATGTGGTCTTGGGTTCAAATCCCATTCAGGCACAGCATATTTTCATACGTTACAAAAATCATTTCATTTTTCACCGTCTGCATTAGCAGTAACTGCAGAACATTCGGACGTTAAACAAAAAAAAACCAAAGAAAATGGATGTCTTAAGATATGCTACACTAACCTATCCCTTCTTCTAGTAAGATGTCTCCATAAACTTTTTCTTTCATCCAATCGTCTAAGAACCTCTAAATTACTTATTTTGTCCACTATTTTGAAAAATATATCTGTCCCAAAATTTATATTTAAAAAAATTTTTTTATTCTGTCTGCCCAACTCTCATTATCAGGCTGTTCATCCCCATCTATAACAAAATTTCTTGCTAAATCTCTTCTCGTCTTCCTAGCATACTTGAACTTTATTTCTGCCACTTGCATACTATTTTCTGCTTTCTTTCCACCTGTCCATGTTTCTGCTGCATAAGTCAGTATTGACACAAAATATTTTCTTTTATACTTCACTCGAGAGACTCCAAAAGAGAAGTATAGGACATGTCAAGATAAGCATAATACATAATTTTTGTACCATACATAGGAACTTCTTAATCCGAGAATAAGCTTCTTACATTATGGATGAGACTTTCTAAACTCTTTTGCATAATTCCTTTGCAGTGGCGGCTTTTTCAGGTGAAATAAATGAAGACCCTCTTCACCTATTTTCAAGATAGGTGGAGATTTATTTCTCTCACATAATAAGTATAATTTCTGTTATAAATATTCTAGGGTTTACAATAAATGAAGAAATGTCATGAAAAAAAGTACATAAAATTATTGTATCTGTTTAGAGTGCTTTCTAATGTTTTAAATAACCATTATAATGGCCTTAAGGGGAGTTCATACCGCATATCTCACCAATGTTAAATTATCAGACTTTGAGACCCATTATCTCAGTAACTATTAATATTTGAAAGCTATAACTTTGAAGGATTATTTATGAATACAAGAAGATGCTACTGATTCGCAAACATTAAAATAAAACAACTTTTTAAAAAGTTATGAATTTTTTCTGACGGGGACAATATTTTTCATAAAATTTCACATGTAGGGCCTACAGTGCTGAATGAGGATCAACAGTACCACTATAACCTACTGAAGACACAGTAAAAAATTCATTCATTTATGTTTAGTGGTTTCTGACAAAATGGGTCTTTTGTAAGAAATTTAATGTTTACAAATGAAACTAAATAATATTTAGACATAATAAACACAAAATAACACCCGAAAAATTAATTTTTCCCTTTTCAACCACTATACAAAATCAATATTATAACATACAACTGTCAAAACATAACCTACAAATCGAATAGAAAACAAGGAAAAAATGACGTCTTCCTCATTTTCAGACATAAATAACTATGTCTGAAAATTTCACTGTCCAAAATTCCGAATCTCCAGACCTATTGTAAAAAATATATTTAAAATATATCTTGAGATCATATGCATATAAATTATATTCCAAATTAAATAGAAAATTCCATAAAAATATTCGATAAAAAACAAAAATTTGATTATGGAATCGAATTTTCGGTATGAACTCCCCTTAATATATGTAATAAATGCCCAAGTGAAGAGTTAGATGCGCGGCTGCTGCTTCTCTGCCAGCATGAGTGTGTTGCTATGATAATGGAGATGTCAGTGGCAAATCTGCATGCCTAGCTCTCCCCATCGGTCCACAAATTGTAAAGAGATTGCAGCAGGTCGACCAATCTACTACATCTGCAAGTTCTATGTACATACACGTTAGTTGTTTTGTATTTTCAGTGTCGATAGCTATCTTATAACATAGTAAAATAGTCAAAATATAAAATAGCACAGTCAAAAGGACTATGTATATGTGTTTTTTACATTTTTTTATTCTCTGCTCTGCTTTTTATGCTCTGTATTCTGGGGGACTTAGGTGCTACTATAGTACGTGGCCTACCTCGTTATGTTTAGTGAAATTTGTATTTCTTGATGTGGTAGCACTGTCCACTAGCACTTTTTTTGTAATCCCTAATGTGTGTACGTTGCAATCTGTTCAATTCAGAACAATAAACAACCTCATGACCCAATGAGATGAGAATGATGTGTATGAAGTGTAAATGAGGTTTAGTCTTGTACATACTCAGGTCGACCATTCCTGAGTGAGTATGGTTAATTGAACCCCAACCATCAAAGAACACTGGTAACCACTGTCTAGTATTCAAATCCGTATAAAAGTAGGCTAACTACCTTTACTAGGATTTGAACCAGGAACCTTCGTCTCCAAAAATCAGCTGTTAAACAGCTGATTTTGGCGACGACTTTACCTCTAGACCAACCCGGTGGATTACTAGCACTTTTGGCGCGTAAATATTCACATATTTTACAGCGTTATGAGAACTACGTTATGTTATGGTTGTGATTAATAGGTTTAAAAAATATTTACATATTTTACAGGTTATGTGAACATTAGGTTATCTGTATTTAACAGTTAACCATCAGTAGAATTATGTAGATCCACTAACAGGAGCCAATACACAAGCTGAGAGATAGTGGTTGGACACAAAAATAAACATTCTTAAACAAAATAAGACGTTCCAAAAGAACTATTTCATTCAAACCTTGACCATATATCATGGATAATTATGAGAAAAGTAGAACCTGATTTGTTTGTTGCTTTTCTCAATGACATTCACAGTGTGTACCAAGTGTAGACTGACTAAAAATAACTGGGTGAATCCTTATCCTATTACTAGTTATAGTATTATTTGCTAATTGTAAAAATAACTGGGTGAATTCTTATCATATTACTAGTTATAGTATTATTTGCTAATTGTAAAAATAACTGGGTGAATTCTTATCATATTATTAGTTATAGTGTTATTTGTTATTGTAAATTATTTCACTAAAGATAACGAGGAAGGCCACATACTATCTTAGTAGTAGTAGTAGACTTATTAGTATACTAAAATTCTTCTTGGTTTTTTGCAACTCTTCACCTATTTTTAAAGAGACAAGCCAGTACTGCTCCTTTTCTATCTTCCATCTCCATCTATCTTCTATCTTTTATTTTATTTTTCCATCTGATGAGAAAACAGTCTCCAAATACGTGAATTCCTTTACTTAATCCATTGTCCAACAATTAACCTTGATTCTGTGTCCCAGTCTTTCCTCCCTAATTTCTCTTTTGCAACAATACTGTGACACTTATCTCTAAGGTCCGTTTTGGGATCTGGGTAAATGAAATAATTAACGTACTAAAGTTTAAAATTACAAGTATTTATTACAACTAAGAACTACAATTAAATAAGTGACTAAAATTTACAAGTATATTACAATTAAATTACTTAATAAATAACAAACTAATATAATTAACTAATACAATAAATAACTTAACCAATTTACTTAATATTACTTACAAAAATTATACAGTATAAACGTTAAACAATACACAGTAACATTGACCTTTTCTAATGTAACTGTTATGCACTACGCAATTCGCTCACTCAAATACAGACAAATCGAGACTAAAACTGATCGTAAACAAACCAACGTTTATATGGGTCGGCTAATGGAGAGTTCGAGAAAAGACAGAGATTTTCCATGTAATAATAAAATACAAAATCCTTCTGACAGCATCTGGATAAATTTTAACAACTATAAACAAATTAGGATTGAATAGATGTTACAAATAGGCCAATTATCTAAATAGCTACCTGCTTTTTCACAATATCTGTAAAACAATAAATCTGTACTACCTGTACGATAAAAGACCATTTATATTACACATAACATTTCTAACTATTTCTCGGAAAGCCCTATTTATTACTCTTATTATTTACGTTAACATTTTTAAACTCTCGGTCATCCTCGAACACTCTTTCCTTTTCGATATTGTCACAATACTTTACTTTCTTCCTCACTGAATTTCAAACAACACTCTTTACCACACAATTCCTTCTCTAACTTTTCTCATTTAAATATATCACATAAATAATTTCTAGAAGACATTTAAGAAAATCTTTTAGTTTATTTAAAATCACATTAACTATTTGGTAATTAATTATTATATTATGTTACGTACATTATGGTATAGTACAGTGGAAACCTCCTTATCCAGATCAACTGGGACCTAGGGTTAGCCGGATATGAGAAACTCCGGATATGGGAAATACAAAATAGGATGTTTGAGTTTCTGAAATACAGGCAGTACAATGAATGTACACAACTGAAAAACGCCAAGTTGTCAATTGCAAATTACATATGTCGGCTATATTTGTTTATAAAACGTACGACAGTAAACAGTCAATGAAGATAAAAATATGTAGCTGATGTACTGTAGTACAGTATTAGGTTTTACATCACACATACAGAAGATATATGTACAGTTGTATACATAATGCAATCATGCATTTCTACAAACTTTGTTCTGGCATTAGTCACAATAAATGCAAACACAACTTAATACATAATAGATTTATTTGTTGTTGTTCAGGTCAACACCCGAAAGGCTGGTTTGAACCTCTAGAGGTTTTACTAAGTAAAAACGAGGAGTGAAGTGGTTTACAATTGCCTTTCACACTGAGTTGAAAGAGTATGCTTATCAGCATGCCAGGCCCTCTGAAAAGCACCCACTTTCCACCCTGCAAATGACACCTTCACTTCATTCACCACAGGGTCTGGCTGTATAGCAAAATTCATTACTCTCAGAGAAGATAACTCTGACTAGTGTCTTTTACACCTCTACCTCTTCTGTTCTTAAATAGTTTAGTCATATAATTAGCTGACTATGTGATAAGAAACAGAACTTTTTTTGTAGCCCTGGAACCAATAGATCGAGTGCAATTAATTTAACACTCCACCTGCCTGTTATGGGCATAAATTTATTTACACAACATAATAATATTAAAATAATAATCCAGATAGTTATGTTATTTAAGTAATGTTCATCGTATTTTTTTTAACTCCAACAATTTGATCCATGCCAATTAATTTAGTTAATTTAAGCCTTTTTTTATTCTGTTCTGATATGTAAGGAACCGGATAAAGGGAGTCAGATAAGGGGGTTTCCACTGTATATGTGAGTTTTAAAGTAAAATATTTAGTAATCGAACCCAAGACTATTTGTTTTCCAATAGCATATAATAACTGCACCAATGAGGTGTTAAATTTGAAAACTTTGTAAAAGAATAATGCACCAAGCAATATGTATTTGCATTTTAAATACAGTATTACAGCTTCTTGAAAGATGTCGTAGGTCATTGCTTTTAAAAGGTTCATCGATTCTTAAACGGCTATTATTTAAATTTTAAGACCATTTACATTTAGAGTGAAAAGTAGGAAGGAAAAAGGGTAGGAGGGATTGTTGTGACAGAAATAAAGAATTATGTGCGGTTAATAGGTACAGTAAAATGTACGTGGGAGTAAAGAGAATAGAATGATTGTCTGAACAAATGGTTTGTGATTTTATTAAATTGAATGGCAATAAAATTCAATTAATTATATTGAAGTAAATTTATGTGTCAATCACTCTTAGAGTCATTGAATCAACAGCAATTTTCCCATAACAGTATTCAATTATCCTGCAGCTTTTTAGCTGAACAACTTTTAAACCGACGACTATCAATACCATTCTCATCAAAATAAATTTAAATTGTTAAAATACAACATTTTTCTTATAAATTAAATTTCAAATTATAATTTTTATTAGATCAAAATAAATTGATGAACTTCACTTTCCCCATAACAGGCTGGTGGAGTGTTAAATTATTTGCATACATTTGCTATTTCCAGGGCTACGAAAAATAGTTCTGTTTCCTATCACATGGTCAGCTAATTATCTGACTAAAGCATTTAAGAACAGAAGAGATATAGGTGTGAAAGACACTAGTCAGCTATCTCCTCTAAGAGTAATGAATTTCATTATACAGCCAAACCCTTTGGTTAATGAAGTTAAGGTGTCTTTTGCAGGGTGGAAAGTAGATGTTTTTCAGAGGGCCTGGCAAGCTGATAAGCATACTTTTATCAATTTTACATACATTCTTGATTGCCAATAACAGGTAGTGTTGTGTTAAATTATTTGCATTCAATCTGCTAGTTCCAGGGCTACAAAAAATAGTTTTATTTCTAATCACATGGTCAGCCATTTATCTGACTGAATTGTTTAAGAACAGAAGAAGTAGAGGTCTAAAAAACAGTAGTCAGAGTTATCTCCCCTGAGGGTAATGAATTTCATTATACAGACAGACCCTGTGATGAATTAAGTGAAGGTGTCATTTGCAGGATGGAACGTAGATGTTTTTCAGAGGGCCTGGCATGCTGATAAGCATACTTTTCAACTCAGTGAGGAAGGCATTGGTAAACTATCTCATTCCTTGTTTTACTTAGTAAAACCTCTGGAGATTCAAAACAGCCTTTCGGCTGATGACCTAAATAACAACAAACTTTACTGTCACATATTAAAATAATCTTCTTCTTCTTCTTACTATCAAGGATTAGGCATAAGCCTGTTCCGTACTCACAAACCATCCTGCACGTCTACAGAAACATGAGACATTCCAACCCTTACATCTCGACTACTGCCATCATCTTTGAGGTCTTCCCACCTCCCTTCTTCCAACTGGAATATATTCCATCACTTTTAAAGGTATTCTCTCCTCTGGCATCCGTTCCAAATGTTGCCGCCATTGATTCCGGTACTCCTCCACTTTTTCCTTCAAGCTAAATACACCCAACTCGGATCTTATTTCTTCGTTATGTATTAGATCCACCCTTGAGCAGCCCTTCACCCTTCTTAAAAACCTTATTTCAGCTGCTTGGATCCTACTTTCTTGGCATTTTGTGGCAACCCATGAATCACTTCTATAAAGAAGGACTGGGGCTGCCATTACCTTGTTATTATAATAATAATAATACATATTATAGGCCTATTTGACAAGTCATTAATATTTGGGTTAGAAGATGAGGAGATTATAATCAAACTACTGCACAGAATGCAAAAAGGAGACTGATCAGGCATTTGCTAGGTGAGGTCATGGAAAACTGTGCGAACATTTTGACCAATACAGTCAAACATTAGACAACAAATAATTTACTGAAAATTAATTCTTAATAGTAAACAATGTTCATATTCACAATTCAACTTATTAAGTTGTCCATTAAGGGGAGATGGCACGATGGTTTTAACTCAAAATATTGATTTTTGGTTTTTTATGTTTCTCAATAGTTTAGGCCTAAATCTAACAAAAAAAACCATTAAATTACGTCAAAAAATAATTTTTTTATGAAAAAATTAAGTTTTTGTCAAGTTTACGCAGAAAATTATGTTACCATGAATGAATATTTTTCACAATTTTATACTGCTCGTTTTAGTGCAAAGGGAATTTTAGTTTTTAAAATATCTGTATCACTGTTTTTTGTATTTTCAGCTGTTGGTTCAGCTTTCTATTCTAAAGAAACTGTTGATGGGAAATTTACTTGTTTGTGTACATTTTGTTTTTGATTTGTGCCTTCTTGTTTCTTGTCTTTTCCTGTAAATTTAGATTTTTAACATTAGATACATTTTTCTCAGAAACCAATAAACCTACCAGGCTGAAATTTTTACCAGTTAATTACCTTGTATATCCACATATACCAACACTTTTATGACTTCCTCAGGTGCTCCAAAAATTAGTAATACGCAAAGAACGTACAAAACAATTTGTAAAAATTTTATGTTATTCATGATTTTTAAAAAAAATGGTATGGTCCAAAGATTAAATTGAAAAAATGTCAGTAGCTCAAGAAGAAACCCGATACTTATGGTGTGTAAAATTTAATTTCCCTATCTTTTACCAATCATATGAAAACTGTACCTAAAAATAGCAAATTTAACATTGGCATAATACAAAGTACAGTCTCCCCTTAAACCATTTCCACAAAAACCATTTCCAAAAAACAGTTAAAAAATAATTATACAACAGGAATTAAAGAATTCATAAATATTATAAAATTATATTTCTTGTTTGAGAATTTTTTAAATGTGTAGGTCCTAGTTTAAGATCTTTCAAATGAAAAATGATTTGGTAGCACCACACTCTGTTAAAATTATTTTGACAGAGGCTAAGTATGGTGCTTTTTTATCTGGTTCTTCTATGTTGCACAATGCTAAAAATTAAATATTATAAAAAATAAATGTTCATTCTCCCTCAGAAACAATACACTATCACAAATGTAAATGAATGGAAACATTGGTATATTTTAATTCTTTAGAAAAGGGTTTACAAGAATCATGTCTTTTTGCTCCTAAAATGGCCTTAACAGCCCACTTCTGCACCCTGAAGACAGCATCTGCTTTACCCAGAGCTCCTAAAGACATATTATTATATTTTATATGAGAGAATTTGTAGACATAATAAATATTTAAAAGTATCAGTGTGCTCAGTGTCTTGTTTATGGAACTTAATAAGGTATTGCAGATGAATTCTATTTTACTGCAAATTTCAATTTTTTAAAACAGCACAATAAATACAGTATCTGCTTGCCATATGATAGATTACAAATCTGTAAATGTACAAGCTGCTGAAAATATAAATACTCAAAAATTTAGATCGATTTTTAGGCTATCTGAAAAGCATTTATCCTTGCTGAAACAGTATTTTCAAAAATTATATTCATTCTATTGTTTTTCCATTAGAAAATCTGTTTTTAAACATCATAAATTTCATTAAAAAAATTTTACAGAAAAACATGTAACACAATATTCTGACAAAAGAAATACTAACTAAAAAGAGATTTTAAGATGTTGGTACAGATTTTTATATAACTAACAAGTTTTTTTGAACAATATTGTATTTGCAGTAGCCTAAAACAAAAAGAGTAGTTTTTTCTCAAAACAAAACACAGTGAAAACATTGGACATAAAAGCTTTTCACTTTGTGTAGCTAACAAACAAAGGGAAAATCCACCTGCCATATTTTGGTTTTATCTCAAAGAATCTATCTACACCACATTGGTTGTACAAATAACTCTTCAACCATTGTTCTATTTAAATAAAACAACACCTATGATGTGTAACATGAAGCCAACAAACAATTATATTTAATTCTGTTATTCATTCTATCATGTTTGATTGTAAATCATCATGTTTGGCTTAATTGAAAAATATTTTTAAATTATAAATTTTATTAGAAATAAATTATTTTACTTTTCCAGGACAGATGTGGCACCCAGTGAGGAAGAAAATAAAACTGGCGCTCACAAAAGCAGTCATGTAATAAAAATCCCCTTACCAGACCTAACAACAGCAGAAGTGGTAAGATTATTTTACAATATGTGTTTATAGATGTATTATCAAATAAGTAAGTAACTTCATAAGATTTCCTGATGAAAAGTGAGTTATAATGAACATGAAAAAGTTCTGAAGTGTAACTACATTATATCAAATTATACCAACCATAAAAAGGAAGAAAAATATAAATTTAGTAAAATAGACTATTTTTTCAATATACCGTAATAGAACAGTGCAATAAAGAAAATAAAAGTAAGATTGAAAAATATCAGATGTTCCATATTTTATAAACAATAAAATAAGAGCAAAAGCAGGACATTTTAAATTAACAAATCAAATTTAAGAAAGATGAAATGAAATTGACTGCTGCTGCCATTTGTAATAAATAATATGAGAAGGGATAGATTAGATTAACTCAATTTTAGTTCAAAATGACTGAAGATGTAATATCTTATACAGAATTTAAATAAAGTCGTTAGTACTTCCATTTTTTAAGAAAGGTGATCGGTCTCAATGTGACAATTGCAGAGGGATCAGTCTCCTGAACAGTATGTATAAGGTATATGCTAAAATAGTAAATGGAAGACTGGCTCCAATTGCGGACTGCATTATAGGAGAGGAGCAGAATGGATTTAGGAAAGGCAGAACGACCATAGATGGAGTTTTCTCATTAAAACAGATATTTGAGAAAAGAGTTGAGTTTAATAAAGAAACACATGTGGCCTTTGTAGACTATGATAAGGCTTTTGACAGAGTGAACAGAGCCACACTATGGCAAATAATGGAAAAGAGAGGTTACCCGCAGCATATAACAGATGTAATTGCTAATATGTATAAGAGTACAGCAATAGCAGTAAAACTAAATAACAGGACAACAGGTTTTAAAAATATTAACCGGGGGGTACGACAAGGTTGTGGCCTCTCACCAACTCTTTTTAACATTTACATGGATGATATTTGTAGGCAGTGGAAACAGTATGCAAATGAAGGTCTTGAGTTGAGTAGCAGCTTCTTTGTTAACACTTTACTATACGCGGATGATCAAGTAATCATTCAAGAATCGGAAGACAAATTGCAGCGTTCTATAAATATTCTTAGTAATATATGTAAAGAATATAACATGGCCGTGTCAGTCAGGAAAACCAAAGTAATGGGCTTTCAGGGTAAGGTTCCAATAAGAACTAAAATAGTCCTGCAAGATAAAGTATTGGAACAAGTGTCTTGTTTCTCGTACCTTGGGGTGGACATAACATATAGCTATGATGAGGAAATAAATAATAGAATAAGTAGATTCCAACTGGTTTGTGGCTACATCAACAGGACATTTAAACATCGGGCCAGGAAAGACACACAGCTTAGAATGTATGATGTGATGGCTGTGCCGATCCTATTATATGGTTGTGAGACCTGGGTGCCAAGAAAGAGAGACTTAAGTCGAATTGCAGCAGCTGAGATGAGATACATGAGGGCGGTGAAAGGTTGCAGTCGGAGAGACCATATTAGAAATAGTGTCATCTTGCAAGAACTAGAAAGAAAGGAGTCAGTCTTGGATAAAATGTGGATATATAGACAAAGGTGGCAGCAACATGTATACAGAATGACTCCTGAAAGGACCCCTTTCCAAGCCCTAAATTACAAACCAGATGGTGTAAGAAGCTTGGGAAGGCCAAGAAAAAGATGGTGTGATGTGGGAACAGGCAATTTGCCTAATCCGTAAAGTGGAAGAAGAAGAAGAAGAATTTAAATAAAAAATTTTAGTTTCAAATGATATTGTGTGCTCTGATGATGGTGGGTCCACCGAAACACATGTAAGTATAGATAGTGAGACACGAGAATGCTTTTTGCACATAGATGTGCTGTGAGAAGGGAATAGAAATCTGCAGTGCTGCCAACCTCAACAGTGAGACACTATATTTTACTACCGTGCAATTTCACCATTTGTTATTCGCATGTTGCCTTTCAATTAATATACTTCATTGCGGCTGACACTTTTTCCACTTAAACCCCATTTCCTTTAACATTTTTCTTAACGTACGAAGTTTTCAACTAAGCCTTTCTTTCAAAACCGGTAATAACGTTTCACACGTTGGCATCACTTTCTTATTGATACCTTTATTCCTTTATTTACCACATGTCAAAAAACTGTTGATGAAGAATTATCTTCTTCACTGTCTTTAACTTCCTTCGTTATATTCGAATTGTGGAAAGAGAAACAACACAGTAGTTAGCCGCTCGCTCACAACTTTTGTTAACAGGCACGGAAATGTATTGTTTAGCTTCAACTTCACAGCATTTTATTTCATTGGATATTAGATTTCGTTCAGCACTGCGAACAGTTCGACCGCATTTTTGAGAAACCGACATTTCCGTTTACGGTACCTAACAAAACAGTTATATTCAGTTATATGTACAGTTAACCTCCAAACGGTTCCGCGATATACTGTGTCCTCTAAGTATAGTTTACGTTGTTGTGGCGGCGAACTGATGCCAAAGCAGTCGCGCATGCGCACTGATGCGTTCCCCTCTTTACAAAGGTAAACTCGTGACTCAAGTAAACTACAGCAGATAGTAGAAATTAAAAAAGGTTAGTGAAATTATTTATTCTATAAATTTATTATGAAAAATAGAACTGATTTCGAGCTGCAGAATGTATTATAAGGATGTATTTTCTGATGAAAGGGGTAAAATTTAAGTCACCATTGACTGTTAAGGTACCTAATTAATGAAAATTAAAATTGGATTAGTTGTTTGCTCCATATAATGTCCTCCACTGGACCACTTTAGTCAATATTACAGGTAGGGTTCTTCAGTTTTCTGTCTTCTATAAAAATCTCCCCTTCTAGTTTAGTCTGGTTTGAATGTCCACGCGTCTGGTATAATAATTTGTCGTTCTTCTGTTTTTTTTTAAAATCTGAATCTCGTTTATTAGAACAGCAGTTTAAACAGTACCTACAAATCTTTTTCTCTATAAAAACCTTGCCTACAAATCTTCTGTAACAAAAAAACACAGAGGACAGTGGAAATAAACTTGAGTTTTAAGGGATAGGTTTGCCATTTATCTGAGACAAGCAATCGCCTTGCAAATAAAGAAAATGTGACTCATTTAGTAAGTATTGAAGCATTGCATTGAAAATTGGCTTATTCTCAGTGTTACCAAAATCATTGTGCATTACTTTTATTAGTTACTTTTTAAAAGCTTTTTTCTTCTGTTCCATTAAGATAATTATGTACATAATCGTCTGTCATGCTATGTGCAAAATGAGAAGTAAAGTAAACAATTTTATATAGGTCTGAAATTAATGGCACGCCAAAAGAATTATGATGTGCCGACTGTTGAATAAAGTTTCAATCGAGGTTTAACTTGCCGACAATGTCAACAAATATAAAGTAACTTACGGACGATTTTATAGAAGAAATAAATTGAATTGGTACAAGTACTTTACAAGTTTAAGTAAAATTACAAGTTACTTTGAAGCAAGTAGATAAAATGATGGTTGCATTTAAAATGAGAAGTTGGAATGAAGTCATGTTGATAGGTTAGATATGTATGTGATGTAATCAAGGTTATCATTGCTGAAATCTGTCAAAATCAGCAATTTAAGCAGTATATATTAAATTTTCTTGCTCTTTTTTTTATTTTTCTCAAATTTGTTTCATAATTATCTAATTTGTTCATAAATGATTGCTTAAAAATAGCCTAGATTATGTTTAATTTCTATAATATAATTTTACAAGTTTTATACCACATAATAAATTTCACTTCCTTTTATTGTGACAGTTTTTACTTGCACATAAGTGCCCCAGTTAACTGGAATCTACTGTAACCTGAAAGTGAAATCAGATTTAAATATAATTTACTGTTTTTAGTACTTACTTTATTTCTTTTTTTTTCATTGTAGATTCTAGAATGGATAAAAGGCAACTCTTTGCTGGTTTTGACCATCGGTGGAGTAGTCCTTGGCATGTTCCTTGGATTTTTAGGAAGACTGGCCTATTTATCAAATGACACCATAATGCTCGTCTCCTTTCCTGGAGAAATTTTAATGAGACTTCTTAAAATGTTTATTCTTCCTCTGATTATATCATCTTTAATCGCAGGTATTGTAAATTATTTCTTTTAGTTTATAATATGGAGTTGAACATTAATACATTCTTTGGTGAACTCGTTACAAGTATACTCTAAAATGGAGTAAAAGACAAGTCTAAATATTAACCTGTGTCAAATATGTTACTTGTTAGTTTGTTTGCATACTGCTAAATTATACCATATTATTTTTTTTACTTTATCTTACCTGTATGATATAAATTGAAGGTATTGTTTTCATGTCAGTTTTTTTATTTACAGATTTATCATTATCCCACTTTCAAGTTTCTTTAGGTTGGGCCCAACACAACTCCTCTCCACTTCTCCCCGTTTCTGAACCATCTTTTTCCCAAATCATCCGTAACTGAACCCACCCACTTCACTCTTGGTCTGCCCCTTGGTCTTTTTCCTACATCTCCACATACCACATCCTTACAGGCAGCGGTTCTCAAACTTTTTTGGTGGCGTACCACTTAATATGTCTTGACATGTTCACGTACTACCAGTGGTTCTATCTCAAAATAATTATGTATAAATGTGGTCAAGGGCACAGAAGAAGGGGAGGTGCGCGCATATCATACACTTTTAACACTACTATAAATAAATAATACACACTGATTAGTCGGTGACCACTTTTTATTTATACAAATTATTGTCCAATTAAATAAATTTTTTTGAACTGGCTTAAAACACTTCAAACAAAACCTTGTTCATTATGGTAAAATCAAACAAAAATAGAAGTACTTTATGAAAAAAATGTTCAAACGATTATATTTAAAACTCATACATGAAAATGAAACATTATAACAGGATGTTGCTGCTCGGAAATTCACGGCTCGCAACCACAGAGCGTTCACTGATTTAACGGTTTTATTTTCTTTTGGTTTTTGTTTATCTTTTGCTCTAGAAAGAATGAATGCAGGAATGATTCCATTCAGGCTGTGTGACATGCAAATCTCACACACAAGCACAAATTTTCAATTCCCCTTTTCTCGAAAATAAACGATCAGAAAGATATAAAATGAAATCAATCAAACGCAAATACTCGCGTACCACCGACCACGATCCTGCGTACCACCAAGGATACGCGTACCACACTTTGAAAACCGCTGCTTTAAGGCACTGTACCCTCCTCCATCCTACTGACCAAACCATCATAACTTTGTCTGTCCAACTTTCCCTCCTTATAAGGCTGTCTATCCAATTATTCCCTAATTACACCACTTCTTATTCTATCTCTTTCCTAGCAGATTCTTCTTGGACTTAATTTCTCCCACCTGGATTCTATTCTCTGCCTTTCTTTCACCTGTCCTTGCTTCTGGTGCACAAGTCAGTATTGGCACAAAATTAATGTTTACGTCATCAGCTGAAAGCCTGGTTTGAACCTGTAGAGGTTTTACCAAATAAAACGAGGAGTGAGGTGGTTTACACTTGCCTTCCTCACTGAGTGGAAAAGTATGCTTATCAGCATGCCGAGCCCTCTGAAAAGCACATATTTTCCACTCTGCAAATGACACTTTCACTTCATTCACCACAAGGTCTGGCTGTATAATGAAATTCATTACTTACAGAGGAGATAACTCTGATTAGTGTCTTTTATACCTCTACCCCTTCTGTTCTTAAATGATTCAGTCATTTAATTGGCTGACCATGTAATAAAAAACAGAACTATTTATTTTAGCCCTGCAACGAACAGATTGAGTGTAAACAATTTGACCCTCCACCCGTCTGTTACGGGCAGTACAAAATTAACATTATACATAATTTTCTTACAATACATAGGAACTTCTTGGTCCAAAAGTTCACTTCTCACAGTTTAAAAGAAACTGCTTGCTTTCTGGACTCTTTTTTTTGTGACCACAAAGGATCACTTTAGTCTCTTTGGTTAGTTCTTTTTCTTTGGCAGTTTATTTCCTTTACATTTCTTTCTTTCCAATACTTTTTCATTCTGTCGGATCTTGCTTTTCTCAATTCATCTGAACAAACCTGTTCTTTTCGTTTAATCGTTCTTACTGATAAAATTTTGTGTTTGTCTTTAATTGTTT
Organism: Catonia carolina; assembly: GCA_035578175.1. Lineage (NCBI taxonomy): Eukaryota > Metazoa > Arthropoda > Insecta > Hemiptera > Achilidae > Catonia > Catonia carolina. The sequence goes on along the minus strand of JAQMRL010000010.1, from coordinate 24,533,930 downwards.
CCTTGTAAATCGATGTGTGATCTTTGACATCAGCAATTGTTAGATTTAGTTCTGTTCTGTCTTTTTTGATTTCTTCAAGCCAAGGAATTGTGGCTCCTTCTGTTTTTGCACACATGAATTTTTCTACAATTTTTCTTAATAATCGGTTTTCTAGAGTTCTGAGGATATGTGCAAAGAAAGAAATTCTCTTTTTGCGCATTGCATCAGTGATTGGTTCTATTTCTTTATAAATTTGTTCTCTTGGTAAAAGTCTGTGCTGGTTGTCAACTATGTGTTTCTTGTTTATGCAGGTTCTAAGAATCCTTCTTTCTATTTTTCTGATTGTTTCTTTTATTCCATTTCCATCAATACTGAAGAGGGTTTCACTGTCGTACATTACTTGTGATCTTAAAACTGCTTTGTAGTGTTTTAAGTTTTGTGTGAATGGATAGACATTTTTTGTTGTAAGTGTTTTTAGTAATTTGCTGTCCTTTAGAAAGTTTCGAAATTCTGTCATTCCATGCTGCCTTCTTCTGGACTCTTTTACTAAACTCCTTTTTCAATTTTCCATCTGATGAGAAGTGCCTATGTAAATTCTATAACTCCCTTTGTTATGTATTGTCGTTTGTTATGTATGCACTGACTTACTTATATAAGTGTCATCTGACAATATTTACCCTATTGTATGCAGTTCCCTTTAGCATTCACTTGGATGTTTATTTATTTTTATCATTTGTTTTTAAATAAGAAATTATTTAGAAAGATATTCTTGTAGATTCAAAGTCTTGTCAACCAAGTAATTCTTTCAAAATGTAAAGTGAGGGAATATAACTAATTTATGCACCTTAAATTGTGGTCTGCATGAGGTACTGGTAACACAATATAAGTTGATGATCGTCAGCCAGAGTAAGACTGGACTATGGGTGGGGTGGAAGTGATACTATTTGTACTTTTCTAAATACATCATAACAACAGCTCTAACCATGACATCATGTTGTAGTTTTACTCTTACATTGATTTATTATGTTTACAACTATGTCGTTTTATAAACATCCCATTGTATTATTTATTGATTCTTAATAATTATCCTAAATAATAAACATTCATTCTAAATAAGCCATAATACTAGGCCTAAACTGTATTTAGTATCCTTTTTGGTCATCAGCAGTAACTGAATTACTGCATTCTGACATTTGTAGTGATAAACTAGTTAGTCCGTGAGTAATACTAGTTTTACCCTAGTTTTATTGACGGATAGAATTATCCGTCAGTTACCGGATATGAGACAGAATCCTGAGCTGGATGGTGGATAATATGGAGAATGTTATTCAAAGAACTTAAGAGATTTTACATCAAATTACTCAAACTGTAAGATTTTGAATGTATCAATTTAAATCAATTTTAAATCTGTAAATAAAATGTTGTGTTTTTTAATTCTGTTATTTCTTTTAAGGTATGGCCCAGTTAGATGCAAGATCATCTGGGAGGATGGGTCTACGAGCACTGATCTATTACTTTTCAACAACTATATTTGCTGCAATAGTTGGTATTATTTTAGTTCTGATAATTCATCCAGGAGATCCAAAAATTAAAAGTATAGTAGGTGGTAGACCTGATGATACTAAAGTGTCGACGCTTGATGCTATTCTGGATATAATAAGGTATGTATTTCATATTCCACATTTATTCCAGGTTCTTTCGAGATCTGGTTGTTTATATAAAACAAAATCTTCTTTTTTTTATTTATTTATTTAATGTTGCATCAACTGCAACGGTCATTAGCGACGACCTTGGGGTATAACTTTGAACAATGGAAGATGAAATGATTTTTTGTAACGTATGAAAATATGCCTTGCCTGAGTGGGATTTGAACCCAGGACTGCATGATGAGAGGTGAGCACATTACCAACTACGCCAATGCGGCCGGCAAAATCGTTTTTATAATTTATAACAAATATTTATTTACAAATTAAGTACTTAATTATTGTTCTACTTAAATTATTGTTCATTCCTCTTAACTTTAAAACTCGTGTTAACAAATCATTTGGGTTTATGGTTAGAAGAATAATACCAACATGACTGATGCCTTCAGCAAGATGATAACAGCCAACATACTGTGAGGCTTCTTGTGAGCAGTTCAGTGCTTTATCCTTCCTCAGACAATATTCTGTTTTATGGTTAAATACAATTTCAATTAGATGCAAATGTAACAGAAACTGGTCCAACCATTTACTTCACATGCCAGCACACAGACTTCCTCTACGAGCATGGACGTATAAATATGGAGGGAAGTGAGGCTTAGGAAGACCTAAAAAGAGATGAATCCCGGAACAGACCATTGAGCCTAATCCTTGACAGATGATCATGATGACACAAATTGGTTCACACAGTTAAGATGGCTCGCGTGAAGAATTTTCTGAAACCTCAATTATACGAGTATATACTGCCAATAGCAGAGCAGAAACTTTGTTTACATCTGTTCAAAATTTGAACAGACTTATCATTTAATGATAAGTGGAGTAAACTACAATTATTATGGTTCACATAACTGGAAAATTACATTAAATACTTAATAACAGACTAAATTGATTACAAATTTTCTTAAAAATTTCTAGAAGAACAAAGAATGTAAAAAGAATTCTTGATAAATTATAAAGAATAATAATCGAACACGATGGAACACAATATACCCAAGTAAAACCAACAAGTGAAGGCCTGAAGTGTGCCTGGCAGGTAGTAAAATACACCTGTAAAAACTTAAAACTTCATACAATAGCCACTTATTTTGTCCAACCTACTGACATTTGCCACAGTATCAAATTGGATTAACATTATATTTAAATAATATAACCTTATCAACTCATAAAGTATCAGGTGATTCAAAGAAATGGGAAATTTTGAAAATGAAATATTAATATGACAAAAATTTTTCTTTGTCATTAAGCAGTAAAAAGAATGCCATTTAAGAATACATACAGAACAATTTATTTCTGTAAGATGACATCTTGCAGGTGAGCTCCATTTTAACGCAAACATTCCTGGAGTCTTCGTTTCATTGTGCATGGCTCAAAGTAACATCTCAACAGAATTGTCGTTTTATCATATAATCATTGGATTTCAGTTCCTGGACGATCGTCAACTTGTATAGATGACAATGCAAATCCCTTACCAATATTCTTCGAATACTTGAACTATGCAACTGTAGACACACTGATTGACTGACTGATATGACAGCATCTCAAACAGCTTGGATACTGTCTGGTGTTCCAGTGGTTCGCATGTGGCCTGGAGGTTCCTTTTCATTCCCAAACCAGATTGCTCAAAATTATGTATCCACGGGTTTATTCATGGATGGAACTTGATCGTGGCATCCTAAATTAAAATGACAACAAAATTCTCTACATGCTGCCTCCACACTGTCGTTGTTCTTGTAAAAAGCTTTAATCGCAAAAGCATGTTGTGCACCTCTCCAAGTATCCATGATGACTAAATGGCAAGGTTTTGTGGACAGGCTGGCATAAAGTATTCATTGCTAACAATCACCCATGGCTACCAACACAAATTTCAAAATTTCCCGTTTCTTTGAATCACTGGTAGTTAAGACCATAAATCATGGTGTAGCAGTGAGGGACAAGGGTAAGCTATCCTCATTGAAGCTGAAAAAATTTAAAAATAAAGCCTAGAGATTTTTAAATAGATTGAATAATGACAATGGTTTTTCCTAAAATATAGTTTCTTTTGCAAAAAATTCATATTTTGTTGCACCATTTACTAAATGTTTGTTAATACAGTGGCAGAGTGTCTACAAGAAAACTTACCCATATACATGGGCTCTGCCTGAATGACAAAAATAATCTCTTCAGGCTAAAGTTAACATCATTATTATTGGTTCTATTTTTTACTGTTTAATTAGTTAGGCATCGTTACCATTAAATTCAAAATTATCGTTCAACTATTTTTATAATTATTTGTTCAATTTTACAATAGAATTTACAGTTTGTTCACTTAGTAATCTGAAACAAAAATTTGTATTCTTTTTTCCTCGTGTATGGTCAATTTTATACCACGTGAGGTGACTTTAAACGTTTTCTGGAAGCTCTTTTCACTGCCCGCATTCTCAGCATTTGCTCATTGTAGGCTTTTCTCTTCTCTTCTGGCCACCTGGTGTTCTGTTTTTGCTCTTCATGGAAACCCTTAAAGTCCATAATTGGTTGTCTGAATTTGTTTCGGTTCATTAAGTTTCTTGGTTATTCCAGTTTTCTCAATATTCTTTCTTACAAATGTACATTCTATACAAGTGTCTGTAAAATATTAGTCTTCTTTTTCTAACAGTTTCCATTAATTGTTCATTTTCCTTGTACATTTCTTCTTGACCTCACAACCTATATTGTCCATCTACTATCTTCGAATCCATTATCTTTTGGAGGATCTTCGTTCAAATTTCTCTGCTTCTCTTAGACCAGCCTTCCTGATCATTATGAGGTTTCACTCACGTACAGACACATAGGTTTTATCACTGTATTATGTCTGATCTTGTCTTGAGAGTGATTTCTTCTTAAACAAGTAGGGATTCCTCAAAGTGCCTTTCCTCAAAAAACAAATCTTCTGAAAAATTTGTAGGTTATATGATTTTTAGATACTAATTATTTATCTACTTTCAGAAATATGTTTCCTGAAAATCTGGTCCAAGCTTGTTTCCAACAAGTTCAAACTACATACAAAAAGGTAATTACTTTATCCTCATCTATTATCGTATATATTATTAGTTCCTTAGTGCTAATTTAATTATCTATTTATTATTACACGCTATTAAAGTTTCACTGTAAAGGAAAATCAACTAGGATAATTCGTAACTCAGGAGGAAGTGAGTAAACCAAATAAATAAGAAACAAAGACTAATTAACACAGCTAAGAGAAGAAAACTTAAGTATTTTAGAAATGTATGTGTGGAGAAAAATACCATCTGCTGTAGATGATTATAGAGGGGAAAAACAGGAAAGAGGAACACAGGAAGATAAAGAATAATCTCGGTTAAAAGACTCACCAAATTGGCATTGTTTCTCTGTTGAACTACTTAGAACAGCATTTTTTTAGTATTATTATTTTTATTTAGAGCAGCATATTTTATTAATTTTAAGAAAATAATAATAATATCTGTTATGATCATCAACCTCCAATAGAAAAAGGAACTCAAAGAAGCTCTTCAATGCTAATTTTGAAGCATTCGATTTTCAGTAGCAAACATTTTGATAGCTATCAGCTTAATAGCAATTTTCTTATTCACTGCCCAGCTTCCAGCACCTATATTACTAATGCTTGGTATTGATATACCTAACAGATCAATGTCGAGGGCTGGATCAACTTGATGGTCTAATTATTTATTTTATCCCTAATGTGTGTGTGTTGTTGCTCTTCAATTGAGAATGATAAGCAACCCCATGACCTAATGGGTAAGTAATGTTGCCCTGAGGAAGTAGTCCTTTTACATTACTATCCTCATCATAGAGTTAATCTCACCTGGTGTTCATCACTACTTAAACCAATTAGAATAAAAATAGAAATGATGAGCAGGATTATCAGGAAGTTTCATACTACAGAGCTAAATCCCTGATACTTTTTTTTATCCCTAATGTGTGTATGTTGCAATCTGTTCAACTGATAACAATAAGCAACCCCATAACCTAATGAGATGATGATGATTTGTACAATACGTTAATGAAGTGAGGTTTAGTCTTATACAGACTCAGCCTAACCATTCCTGACAGAGTATGGTTAATTTAACCCCAATCATCAAATTACACTGGTTACCGTTGTCTGTTATTCAAAATCCATGTAAAAGTAACTAACCTTACTAGAATTTGAACCACGGAACCTTCGTCCCTAAAAATTAATTGTTAAATAGCAGATTCGGTGACGACTCTACCACTAGAATTACCTAGTGGGATCAAAAGAAACTAAATTGCATCCTGTAGATCAGCATAATTACTGTCTTATTCTTTTATTGTTCTAGGTTAAACCATCAGTTGTATTAAATGCTTCTGAAAAAACTGATTTCATATTAAAACGAGATCTTGTGTACAGAGATGGTACTAATGTAATGGGTAAGTAAATCTAAATATAAAAATGAATGTTTGTTTGTCCCTTATGCATTCCTAAACTGTTCAACCGATTTTAATCAAATTTTATCCATAGATTACTCAGTTTCTGAAGCAGGTTTTAAGATTTTGAATACATTGATCTGATTAGAAAGAAAGTTAGGGGCTTAAATATTGTTTTTGTGCTTTCGAAAAAGTCAGATGTTCGACTTTTAAAATACAGATGTTTAAAATAAAGGACAAAATAAAAACGGATGTTTTTGTTTTGTAAATGATATATATATATATATATATATATATATGTATTATCATTATAATATGACTATCAACAAAGCACAGGGACAATTGATATACGTTTGCGAATTAAATTTGCAAAATCCATATTTCTCACATGGACAGCTGTTTGTGGCCTCCTCACACATCGGAAAACCTTCCATCCAGACAGAAAAACAAAAAATATTGTATGTCCAAGAGCACTTCAATAAAAAAAAAGTGAACACATAATTGTAACGAGTTCTCTTTTAATTCAATATTTGTAGGCGTAGCAGCATGCGCAGGGTACAGCTAGTTGTATAAATGTGATAGAACTCAATGACTGACTGACTGATCCACTAATTCATCACTCGTTTTCTACCTTCCCGAAAGCAAAGAGCTGAAATTCAGCAACTAATAATAAGGTGAGGATGAATAGGAAATTTAAACCATTAACATTTCAACCTCTTGCACATAAAGGGTAAAAGAAAGTTGGGTTGGCTACTACTTTAGGGTAGCCATGTACACCCTGTAATAATTTATTTTTGTTTTACAATATTATAACACACATTTTTTCTTTTTGCAGGTATGATTGTATTTTGCTTAGCATTTGGTTTATTAGCAGGTCAAATGGGAAATAAAGGAAAAGTAATGGTTGATTTCTTTGTTGTACTGAATGAATTAGTAATGAAACTAGTTAGTGTAGTTATGTGGTAAGTTTACAATAATTTATACTATAAATATTTTGTAATATACACATTTCCAGTGGTGATTCTGTTCTAGACAAGTTTCAGATAAACTGTTTTTACTCTGTCATAAATTTCAGGTGCTCTCTCTCATTAAATATTTTGTAATTTCTCCTCATCAAATCTCTAAATGAACCTCATGATCTTTCTCTACCTTTCGTTCCTTTTCCTTCTCCATTTTTACTTTCATGGGTTCTATCTACAGTACAGAGTGGTAAGGTGTTATAATTTTTTGCCATTTTTATTGCAAATATTTTGATAATTAAATTTCAGTTGATCTGTTTCATGACCCTCCGAAAAATTGTTTACTAGAATGATGTCCATGTGTGTGCACATATGGTCCATCCAACGGTAAACTCATGAATCTCCAAATTCTCAGTTTTTACAGGAGAGCAATAAACAAATTCAATGCTTTCATCTTTAACACACCTCGTGTATTTTCGTAACTTACAAAGGTTGTATCTCCCTTACCGAGCAAGATACATATTCGCGAGTTTACTACAACATTCGTTGGGTTGTATACATCAGCATGCACTAACAAACTCATATTCGCAAAATTTGCACATTCGCGAGTTTACCATTATGCTTGCAGCTTTTCATTTTAATTTTTGAGCTAAAACTGCTGCACCAATTTGGATGAAACTTGGAAACTAAGGTTTTCTAAATAAACGCAAAATTTTATTTTAGAATTAGCCGTATCGCCTAAAATTAAGGGTACTGTACTCATAGTGTATAAATACAAAAAAAATCCAATTTTCTGATGAGTGACTTTTACAAGGGTTGTTTCTTTTTCAACCTCCGATAGGTCATAATAATAAAAGACAAGTGAAAATAGAATACAATATCTTGGTACTTAAAGTTACTTAAACTTATGGTTACTTTTTGACATAATCACCTTGACAATAGAGGAATTGGTTTTACTAGTGAACAAGCTTTCCAATACTCTTTTCAAAAGATATTGCTGCCAGTAAACTTAAATGAGTTTTGATCTATCATGAAGCTCCTTATTAGTTTGCCCACCTAGCCACTTCTTCAGTTCAGGGAGAAGATGGAAGTCACTCAAGCTACGTTGGGGCATATAGCTGTTGATCAAAAATGTTCACTGAATTTTTCTCAAGGACCCGTTGGGTTGCACCAACAGTGTGAGAACGAACGTTGTCATGGATCAGAACAATTCCAGAAGTCAGTATGCCTCTTTTTTTGTGTTAAGTGGCTCTCCACAAACTTCATTAAGTTTTCCAATAAATATTTTTTAATTAAACATGATTCCCAGCTACATGAACTCCACAAGAAACATAACGAGGAGCTTCAAAACAACGCCAAGATTCATTTAAATTCATTGCTGGCAACATTTTATGAAAAGGGTATCGAAAAGCTTGTCCATAGATACAATAAATAACTTAAACTTTAAAATTGCAACAAATACTTTAAATTGGACTTTTAAATTGTGAATTTGTGTGAATGCCTCAATCATCAAGGTGGTTATGTTGAAAAGTAGTCATAAGTGGTCACAACTTTTAGTAATAAAACTAATTTTCTACATTTGCTTTTCTTTTATTTATGGCCTATTGATGGTCGAAAAAGAACGGTCGTAATACAGTCAGGGGTGGATATTATTGAGTCTGAAAAGAAAAACTGTAAGGTCTGAAAATTTTTTAGAAATTTGTATTATAAACTCCATTTTAAGGTTATATTTGAGTAACATACGTGAAAATTCTGTTCAAGTCTTACAAATTATAATTTTAGGCTGTTACAAAAAATTTTAATTAGTATATTTTTCAGTAGTTTATTTTGTTCCTGGAGAGCCCATGCTTCTTGCTGGGTCCACCATTGCTAAAAATTTTGATTAAATTTCCCTCAATTACTTAATTTTCTGAGCTGTGTAAGAGAATAATTTAAGAAATCCTTCAAAAAACCTTTTTTTCATAAAACATTAAAAATTTTGCATTATCCTATTGAATTCTCATTCCACACTAAAGGATGAACCCTAAAAAAAAGTAAAAAAAATTAACTTTTGTGTCAAATATAAATCTATTAAACTCATAACGACAATATTTCTTGATTCCAGGTATTCACCGTTTGGAATAATGTGTTTAATAGCTGGAAAAATAATGGAAATTGAAAATCTTACACAAACAGCTCAACAGTTAGGTTTATACATGATAACTGTCATACTAGGCTTACTTGTACATGCTGTAGGTACATTACCAGGTATATATTTTATGGTGACAAGAAAGAATCCTGCTGTGTTTTTTCGAGGAATGCTTCAAGCATGGGTCACTGCTTTAGGAACTGCTTCCAGGTAAACTAGTTAACTACAATTATCAATTTTACATAAATTTTTGATTGCCTGTAACATGCGTGTTGTGTTAAATTATTTGCACTCGATCTGCTAGTTCCAGAGCTACAAAAAATAGTTCTGTTTCTTATGACATGGTCAGCCAATTATCTGACTGAATCATTTAAGAACAGAAGTAGAGGCCTAAAAGACAGTAGTCAGAATTATCTTCCCTGAGGGTAATGAATTTCATTATACAGTCAGACCCTGTGGTGAATGAAGTGAAGGTATCATTTGTAGGATGGAATATAGATGCTTTTCGGAGGGCCCGGCATGCTGATAAACATACTTTTCCACTCAGTGAGAAAGGCAAAATGTAAACTACCTTACTCTTTATTTTACTTAATAAAAACTGTAATGGTTCAAACCTGCCTTTCGGCTGATGACCTAAACAACAAATACATTTTTGAGTAAAATGTTACTTATGCAAAGCAAAACACCACAGCCTTCTAAATCTGTCAATATTTTGTCTTGACTTGTATCACTTTTCTACTTTGGTGAATGAGTTGATAAAGAGTCTTTGTATGCAAAAAAAACCAAAAATTTCAAATTTGTGACGTGTACCATTATGCCTTTTACCAGTTCAATTTTGTAGGTAACACCTTGTTGACCTTTTTTTAATTATCTAATATATAATATTTTTATTTGTCATTTTATACTAATTACCCAACAGCACACAATTTTCTCCAGTATTTGCTTAGACGTCTATGTATTTTTAAAACAAAAATTATGTAGGCAGTGGATGTTGTAAGAATAGATTTGGTGTTTTATGAGTTTTTGTAAAATATCCGAACTTCAAAAACTTTTTCTCATGTAAAATATTTATTTATTTAATTGAATTTTTTGCAACAGGCCGACTATGGCCCAATTACAGAAACAATATTTCATTACTGAGCAAAAGACAATACAAAATTAAAAAGAAGAGAAGAGGAGAATACCAACAAAAATAGACAATAATGCATTAGAATTAAATATACATAAAACAGTATTATACTATTAGATTTTTCAAATAATTTACAGATCAACTAATCATGATAGAGGTCCAAAACAAAAAAATGAACACACACATAATGCGGAATTGCTTGCAAACTTACGTCTTGAAAGTCTTAAGAATGGCTGACCTATACGATGCTCGGCTCTGACAAAATGGATCTATTGTCGCAATTCTGTCCATGATATTATAATTAATTATCATGCAGTTAACTGGCGAATAAGCTGCATAGTTAGTGGAAGAAGATTTGTGATAAAACATATTTTTTGAACGGTTATAAAAACTTGGGACACAAAAAGAGATTTTTCCAAGCATATAAGGATCATTTATTTCACCACACAATAATTTTTTCAAATATATCAGTGAAGCTAATCGACGCCTATTTTCCAGTGTTTGCATTTGAAAGGTATCGATTAAAGTCTTCTTCTTCTTCTTCTTCTGCCTTTCAAGGATTAGGCATCTCTGCCTGTTCCGAACCTCTCAAATCTGCCCATCTCTTCCTCAGGCGTTCTCGTTCTCTCCGTGGTTGTTGCTGGGTCTGCTATTAGGGGCTGCCCCTGGCGATGGGGACACTCGTCAATTCTGTTGGAGAGTGCTGAGGAAATAAAATAATCAGGGTGGACAAAAACCAGTGAAGATGGTCAACGACTCCAAATGAGGTTATGGAAGACATTTCGAACGACACAGGAGGTGGAAGAGCCTAGAGCGGCATCTCGAAGGAACTCTCCTGCAGGCTCATATGCAGTGATGTGGCAATCCCATTAATGAGCTTCATCTGTGCAGTGCTCGTAACGCGACCAGAGGATTTTCTTAACTACTGGCAAACCTCATGATTCCTAGGATGTTAAGTATTATATGGAATTGCAAAGCAGTAGGTACGATTCTGCTTAAAGTACGAGTACAAATATTGGAGGAATTTGATCTGAAGTTGCTCTATGGCATGAATGTGAACAGCGTTATATGGACTCCAAGTATGTTAAAAACTTTGAAATATACAAGTTTCAAGCATAGTTATGTAATTACAGATTTACTATTTCCTTGTTTACTTACAGTGCTGCAACTCTACCAGTTACATTTCAGTGTTTGGAAGAGAATATAGGAATTGATCCCAGAGTAACACGGTTTGTTGTATCAGTCGGCGCAACGGTAAATATGGATGGTACAGCATTATATGAAGCAGTAGCAGCTATATTCATTGCACAAATGAATGGAATACCACTTGGTTTGGGTGAAGTCATAACTGTCAGGTAAATGAACAAATTTATAACTATAAATACCGTACCTGATTAGTTTCATATAGTTTTTGTAGTAGAATGTTATAAAGGATTAAGATATTTTAATCTTCATTAGATTTAACCAAACCCTTAAATTTCGGTCAGTAATTGAATTTACAGCAATTCAACATCATGAACATCGTCCTCTCTTACCCTCTTCCAAGTTTCCTCCGGTTGGATCTGATAAAAATCCTTTTCAGCTCTCTTTATTGCTAAACCATCTATCCTCCATTATTCTCTTGGCATCGTATCTTTTTCCCAATTCATCTATAACTGAACCTGCCCACTTCACTCTTGGTCTGCCCCTTGGTCTTTTTCCCTCCATTTCCGAGTACATCATCCTTCAATGCAGTTACCCTTCTCCATCCTGCTGACATGACCAAACCATTACAGCTTTTTCATCCCAACTCTCCTTGCCAGGTTATCCATCCCCAATTGTTCCCTAATTATGATAATGAAATATGGTTATTTAACTCAATATAAAATCATTTCTTGAAAATTACAAAAGGGTGGTCAGAAGGAAAACAAAGTGAAATAATAGTACATATATGTTCAAATGAACTTTTATGTTAATTTTTATGTCCAGAATCAGTTCCTTAAGTTCAGTAACTCGTAACCGAACACCCTGTGCATGTTAAGTGCATAAACCACTACAAATATGTGCCGGCTGCATTGGCGTAGTTGGTAACATGCTCGCCTCTCATCATGGGGTCTTGGGTTCAAATCCCATTCAGGCACAGCATATTTTCATACGTTACAAAAAAATCATTTCATCCTTCACCATCTGCATTAGCAGTAATTGCAGAACAGTCGGACGTTAAACCAAAAAAAAAAACAAATATGTATTTCTAAACGAGTTACGTAATTTTTATGGTCATATTTATAATTTTCAACCCTAAAAACCCCATAAACAAGATTTAAGAGACAGAGTAATAACAATTGTGAATTTCTCATAAAAGATTGATTTTATGCATTCTGTATGCGTTTTTAAAATTTTACTGATAATGACCACACTACAATTTTTACAGATATTTAGGAAACCATTGCAAAAAAACTGCATCGATATCATTTCTGTACTCCCAGAAAAAAATTTATTACTTTCCCCAAAAATTAGTTAATTTTCCTCGACTAGTATTGGAAATGTTTTATAAAGAGAAAGAACATATTTACTATTAAAAACTTATTTGAATGGGTCAACGGAAAAACGTTGCAAGTAACAAAAACAAATTTTTACAGGAAGTGAAAGATACCATCTGATTCTTAGCTGTATAATGATTTGTCACTGTATGACGATTTTGTTTCAAGAATTTCCGACATTTTAGTTACAACTCTACCTACTAGAATTCACTATTATGAACAAATAGAGGACTTATTGGACGTATTCCACTGAAACCTCACTTTTGTAAATTTTGTCAGTTGCAACATTTTTCTGTTGAGCCATTCATTTTTATTCTATTTTCTTATTTTGTAGCTTTCATTATTCGTTTCTTTATTTTATAATATTTTTTGTTGTTCTAGTTTGACAGCAACATTAGCAAGTATTGGTGCAGCTTCAATACCTAGTGCAGCATTAATAACAATGCTTTTAGTTTTAACAGCACTTGGATTACCTACTTCAGATGTTTCATTACTGTTTGCAGTTGATTGGTTACTGTAAGTACTACACTGTACCGAAAAGTTTTATTCTATGAAAATAAAAAATAATTTAATTTGTAAGCCTTGTATATTTTGTCAAAAGAAAAAATCTGACGTGAAACACTCACACGACTTTCTCTTGCCAGTAATCATGAGTGAATGATGCTAAATAGAAATCTACCTCCATTGAACTTTAATATTTTTATGAGACAAATATGGAAGACCACTAATTGACGGTAACTAAGCTCTGTAGAAAATAAATACTTCATTATAAAAGTTGCAGATTTTTCAAATGTTCTATAACTTTAGATAGGCTATATAATTTCCTACGGTACCCATCAGCCAGATCGTATTTTTTAACAAAAATAAAATTTAAAAAAAAATTAATTTTGAAAAAGGGGTTGAAAAAAGGAGGACATGTCCTCAGGAATTCAGATGTATGGCAACCTTATTTATGAGAGATTACCCATTTTGTGAACCCACCCTTCACCACTGCTTGTACTTTTTTATACAGGGACCGGCAGAAAAAGTGGATGGTTTTTGATCTGACTGTACATCGCAACAATGCGAGTGGGGAGAACCAGGTCAATGACTTTCATTCCCCGGCTGAATGCCATTACAGTTGCAATGAAGTCGTGGCATGCACAACATCGTGCTTTCATCATCGAGACTTACTTTAGTAAAGGTTAGCTGGTAGTCAAAACCCAGCGTTAGTGTCATACAAAGTTTGGAGTAAGTAGACACGGTAGTGTTACCAGTCGCAATGCAATAATGCGTTGGGTTAAAAATATTAGAGAAACGGCTTCATCTTTAAAACGGAAACCTACAGGCCATCCACGTAGCGTTCATACTCCCGAAAACACAGATGCTGTGCGATAATCAGTAACCAGAAGTCCACGTCGCCCTGCTGCACATCATGCAGCTGTGCTAGGAATATCAGATCAGAGTTTTCGAAGAATTTTGCATTCATTTTAAAGAATTTTTAAGAATTTTAAATCTTCATTTTCATCCTTATAAAATCATAACTGTTCAAGAACTAAGCCAACATGATTTCCAAAACCGAAGTGAATGTGTACAATCAGTTCTCAACATTTTAACTAACGATTCAATAACCATAATCTCAGATGAGGCCCATTTTCACCTGTCTGGTTGTGTAAATAAACAAAATTTCCGGTACTGAGCAGCAGAAAATCCTCGTAGCCTTCACGAAAAACCACTTCATTGTGAACGTGTGGCAGTTTGGTGTGCAGTGGCTAAATTCGGAGTGATAGGTCCATATTTTTACGAAGAGAATGGTCGAGTAGTTTTGATCGTTTCAAGTCGTTATGTCGAGATGTTAAATAATTTCCTTGCACCAGAGTTACAGCATCGTGAAGTTGACACTGCAAGTGTTTGGTTCCAGCAAGATGGGGCTACTGCTCACACTGCCAGAGTGTCAATGAATGTGTGACAAATGTTTCCAAAACACGTGATTTCAAGAAATGGTGACCTTTCATGGTCTGCTCGCTCCCCAGATCTTTCGGTATGTGACTTTTTTCTTTCGGGGTATTTGAAATCAAAAATGTATGTCATAAAGCCTCAAACAACTGAAGATCTGAAGCTAGCAATTCAAAATGAAATAGCGGCGATACCGAACGACATGATTGTGAAGGCAATGGATAATTTCCAAGTACGATTACATGAATGCGTGCAGAATGAGGGTCATCACTTGACTGACATAATTTAAAAAAAGTGAATTTTAGAATTTAAGTGCTTTAGCAAGAAATGATGTTTCAAATCTATTAATACATTTTTTTACATCTTATTTCTGATTTATTTTATTCATTTCAAAACCATCTACTTTTCTGTTGGTTCCTGTACCACTGAGCTATTTCTTATTTACCATTTTTCCTTTTTTTTTGCTTTTGAGACCTTAGTAGATCACTTGAATTAAATAAATGTAGAGTCTTAGTTTCTGCATTGCTGCTGCAGTCGCCTTTTTTCCCAGTAGTTTTTCATATTCGGGGATCTTGCTAGTCTTGCGGCCTCTGAACAGACTCTAGTGGATTTTTGGGGTTCTTCAAATCTGGTGTTAGAGGTGTGAAGAAGTTTGTGTTTTTCAGTTTTGTTTCTTAGGTCGAGTAGTGTAAGCCCAAGCTTGTCCATGTCTTCTTTAATCTCTGAGATCCACCTTGACGTGTTTTTTTCCTTTAGTGAATTTTCCGTTAACTGTCTTAAGATCCTGGTTTCTGGTGTTCTGAGTAAATGACCGAAAAAAGATACCCTCTTTTTTCTCATCGTGTCTAACATGTTATCCATTTGTTTATATACTTATTTATTTGGCAACAATGTCCAAATTTCCTCTCTTTGGTGTTTTCTTCCTATGCACGTTCTTAGGATCCTCCTTTCAACTTTAAGTGCATTGTTTATTTTAGATTTGTCGGGTCTTAGTGAGAAAAGTGTTTCACAACAATAAGTTGCACTAGGTTGTACTACTGTCTTGTAGTGTCTAATTTTTGTTCTTATGGTCATGGATTTCTTATTGTACGTGGAGTGTGTGAGATGTTGTGCTTTTTTCATTGCAGCTGTCCTGGAATCCCATGTTTTGTTCTCCTTAATCCTGTGGTCTATTGGTTCCCCTAGATATTTAAAGTAGTCTACTAGTTCTACTTTGTTACCGTTTTGTCAACTTTGCTGATCACCATTTTTCCTTAACATAAAGAAAACTAATAATATTTTGTTGTTTGTTATTTTTCTTTAGTGACCGTATAAGGACATCAATAAATGTATTGGGAGATGGATACGGAGCAGCAATTGTTTATCATATGTCTAAAGATGAATTGGATAAAGCTGATGCAGAAAGAAGATTAGAATTAGCAGAAGCTGGTAACGTTAAATCTACAAAACAAGAAGTTATATTGGATGAAAATTATTTTTCAACAAAGAAAAATCCATCCAATACAAATACTACTAATACCATTACTAATCCTATTAATACTTCAGAAACAGAAATGTAATACTAACCAATATATTCAATTTACGAAGTCTGTCCAAAAAGTATCTGACCTTTTTTTATTTATCTTTGCGGCAGAGTGCTCGATCGACCTCTGCAAGGCATCAACGTCAACAGTCAAGTCTCATGAACTTATCGGTTGCTCGCTAACACCTATGGGACGTATAGTTCATGCACAGCATGCATTTGTTTACAAAGTTTTTTTTGCGTTCATCGGATTTTGTAATTGTTAAAAATTACTGAAAGATCAGATCAATGAATTTACATAAAATTTTGCTTCAAACTGTTTATTACTGGTGAGAAATTGTGGGTTATTCAATCAAATGGGGACTACTTTGAAGGATGCCACTCGCCTGATGATGAAAAATAACGCCAGCACGGCGATACGAAGAAAGGTTGGATACTTTTCGGACAGACCTCGTATTAGTATTTTCTTTAAATACACGTTGAAAAGAATTTACCAGTATGATTATAATATGGTAATTTTCATATTTTTCACCATAACCTAATTAAAATTATATTTAAAAATCTTCTTTTAGATGTTTTAAAATAATATTATTATAACAAACTAAGTAAATCAAATTTCTTTTATTCTTTTCACCAATTACCTTGACTGCTAATGTTGATTAAAGTTCATAATGTTTCTACTACTTTTTTTAAAAAAAAATGATTACTAAAATTAATTTTTCACTAATTATAAATAGTAGTTTTATTTATAAATAATTTTTATTTGGTTTTTTCTTTTATATTTCAATAAAAAATTAATAATAACATTATAAACAACCTGAGAAATATTTTTAATAAACTTTAATAATTTTTTAAATAACTGTTACTCTATATTTGTAGCATAATTTTAAAACTTCCTAAATTATAACCTGTCTTTTGAATTATAAAATTTAATGCCCAAATAAAATATATAATGTTTAAAATGTTGAATTAACTAACTATATATATTATGTTAACTATTTTATTATAAAAAAATTCCAGTATGATTTCTATTAATGCATTTATTTATTTCACGGAATTAAAATATTATTTAAATAATTAGTGAGAATAAAACTATCTGAGAATAAAACTTAGTTACTTACATACAAATTTTTATTACAGAATGTTCATTTAGGCCTACTTTATATTTTACTTTATGTTAAGGAATATAACCTAAAAATAGTTATTCCATAAGGAAATTAATTCTGTGTTTTTCTTATTAAATATATATTTTTCTTCTTATATTACTAAACTTAAAGTAACTGGAATCAAAAGGCACAAATTTACAAAATAATTTTTTTTCCAAATATACATAGTGAAAATCTTATACTGTAAGTCCAAAATTTATAGTTAAAATAAAATAAACTGTTAAAATATTCATATTTTATTATTCAGACAAAAACCATTGTATTTTTATCAAATTTTATTAGGTAGCAATGAAAATCTTTAAAATATAAAACATATCAATATTTTTTAATAAAATTTTAACTTCATTTTTTTAAATTTTATAAAAATTACAAAAATGTTCTTGTTAAACATGTACCTAATATGATTTTTAAAATATAATAATTTATACAAAATTTTATTAGAAAATAAAATAATATAGTAATTAATAAAATAATCGAGCTTATATTAAAATAATGATTGACAATTATATACAGTTTTATATATTTACACAAATAACGTTTTATAACAAAAAAGTACCAATTCTATGAAATATTTACTATTTTTTATCTACATTGACAGCAGTTAGATTTTATATAAAAAAATATTATATAAAATTACAACAGTAATAGGAAATTATTATTATTAATGATTTTCTACTATAAAATTTATCTACTTATACAATATTATTTTTATAAAAAAAATAAATAAATTTCTAGAAGTTTTAGAACATTAGTCTAGCAGTACATATCAACATGATATTGAATGTTCAACTTGAAAAAATATTTAATGACATTAGTTATTTATTATTTGATAATTTTATTTTAAAAATAAAATAGTACAAGATTGTTTCTTTTTGTAATTTAATAAAAATTTAAATATATTCTGTACAGAATTCTTTTCAGAAATAAAAATATAAATAGGTTAAATTTTCCCCTATTATCAGAAGTATGCTACTTTGTGAGTTTTATACCCATCTGGGTCCTTATGAAGTCAATCTTCGTTTTCAGATTCCTTAAAAATATACTGGAAACATTCCGGTCTCCTGATTTATCTATTTAAAAATGAGGAGACAAAAAAACTGATACTTGAACTCCAACTTCCATTCAATTTACTATTCAATTAAAATATCTTCAAATATGTAACTAGCATCTACATTCTCCAACAGAAGTAATTCCAAGTACAAATATTATGTTAAATTTTAACCATATCTTCTTCTTTATACCATTTCTTCTGTTTATTTGCCATACAATTAGATTTTTTGAAGTTATTTATTGTTGAAAATAAACTAACGTTAATTTACCAGAAAAACATACAATGGCCTATAATCTTGTAAAATATTTTACATTTATAACTTTACCTTTCTGTGAAAATGACAATAAAAGCATAAAGGTTTTGTTGCCTAAATGTTTTACCTATATTACTGTATTAAAAACATTATTTCAAACATACTATAACAACTCTATATGTACATGTTTATATAATCTGATAGATGTAAGTAGTAAATATATATATTATATATCTTATTGATACATAAGCTTAGTGAATATATAAATACATAATATTAAAATATTAACCAAGTATTTTTATAAGACGTTCATAAAATTTGTGAATTTTTAAACAAATTTTATTCTATTTATCTAAGTTAACATTTACTTCAAAACTTTTAATTCAAAGTATGTGTTAGGTAGTAAGTAGTGACAAAAATATTTTATTATCAGAAATTAAAAATTTTGAATGTTAACTATTTTTTTAAATAATTTATTACTTAGAAATATTTTATAGTGCAATAGTATTATATTAATTTGTAATATAGAAAAAAAAATTCTACAGCAGTGTTACCAACATAGGTTATTTTTCAATTACACAATATTTTATTGATTCTCTCTGAATTCGACCATAATTATTTCCTACATAAAATTTATCACTAACTTAAAAAAAACATCATAAATGGAAGTTTTATTTATTTCAAATCTTTTATTCATTTTTAGTTAAATTATTTACCAATCACTTAATTATTTAACTACAAGTAAATTTTTTATCAGTAGAAAATATATCTTGATGGAAATTATGTTTACCATTGATTGGTAACTTCAATTTCAAAATCAATTTTCATTATTGGTAGGTTAATTTTTAATTTCGTCTTTATATGAAATTTAGAAATTATCGTCAACTAATTAGGAAAAATTTTGAACAGAATTTATTGGGGATAGTCTGTTTTTTATTTTGTCTGGATGTAAGTCTAAATTTTAAATGTTTCAATCTGTAGAAGTGGTCACGATTATCCAAAAGGTTAATTTTGATAACATTCGAATCTGTATTTTTAATTTTTGTTTTGTCATATTTCATCTACTACTGTATTGCACTTATTTGTACGTCACGGTGAATTACAACATCGGTTGTGAACCAACGTGAGTCAGTAATAACTCAAAGGATCTTCAATTGCAGACATTCTAAAATAGCAATGTTATAAATATAACAAAATATACATCATTAAATAAAATGACCCACCGGGTTGGTCAAGAGGTAAAGTCGTCGCCAAAATCAGCTGTTTAACAGCTGATTTTCGGAGACTAAGGTTCCTGGTTCAAATCCTAGTAAAAGTAGTTACTTTTATACCAATTTGAATACTAGACAGTGGTTGCTGGTGTACTTTGATGGTTGGGGTTCAATTAACCATACTCTCTCAGGAGTGGTCGACCTGGGTCTGTACAAGACTACACCTCATTTACACGTCATACATATCATCCTCATCTCATTGGGTCATGGGGTTGCTTATTGTTCTGAGTTGAACAGATTGCAACGTACACATATTAGGAATTTAAAAAAAATTATTAATTAAATAAAATAATAACATAAATTTTATGAACGTCTTGTATAAAAAATACAAAACATAAATGTTGTGATAACCACCACCATTATGTGATCACCCTTTTTGATGGTTTTTATTATAAAAAACATAATATATAATTAATATAATTAGTAAAAAAATTAGAGAAAAATGTGAATTAATGTAAAACATAAATGTGTTCATATAAAAACATAATTATTGTTATTCCAGACCATAATTACCATAATTATTTTTTAAGAAAAATTATTATAATGCATTCATTCAAATGCATGACTTACTCGAAATTTAATTTTTAAATGTTTCCTATTGAACAGAATACCAACCTAACCTAATTGGAAAATGGCCTCTATTATTACATATAAAAAATACATAGTAAAGTAAATGTTTAAGTAATTAATTAAATATATATATAAAGAAGAAAAATTATAGAGCATTAATTACAAGTCCCATTTGTGTACAAATAATCTTAAACATGATTAATATATAACCTGATACATTTTTGAATAAGTCCACACATTAAAATATATTATGTTAAAAATATATAATTATTTATTTAACTATTATATACTCCGAGTAACTTAACATATATTTTAATATTTTTAATGAACTATTATATTATAGGATTTTATTTAACATTATAACCTTAAAATATTAAATTTTATTTAGTTTTTTTAACAAGTTCTTTAACGTTAATGATGAAGGAAATTAATAGCTACAATATTAATGAATCGGATTTTTGTTTTTTAAGTTTTTATTAAATGTAGAAATCTTTTATTATTAATTTTACTTTTTTATTTAATATTCAATAAAGTTATATGTTTTTATTTTTTCCATTGTTTAATTTTATCAGTTTAAATTAATTATAACCATTTAACGTAATTTTGTGTTTAATTACGAAATTATAACGTTTAATGTAAATAACTCCATTTTATACTAATAAATGGAAAACAAATAAATTAATTCATAACGTAAAATAATTTAAAAATTAATTTGAATTTAATTACCACACACATTAAACATTCTTTAATTATAACACTAATTAAATGATAAATATAATAATCAAAATTTATTACACTTAAATACTTTCCTTATTATTTATTTTAAATTATTATTTATGATTAAAACATTTCTTTATTACATATTTAATTAAGAAATAAATAAATATTCTATATATTCTTCCAAATAAACAAATATCTATAAATGTAACCTTATGTTAGATAAATTATATTATAGTTGTGCATAATATTATATGCACAAATAGAGCGATAAAAATATTATAAAACTAAATGTATTAAAAATAATAACCAAAGTATTATAAAATAAATAATCTCATATTAGGCTATATATTTATGAATAACGCCTTTCTAAAATATTATTTTATTCATTTTTTTTTATTTATTTATTTGTAATATCATATACCTGTAAAATTATATTTATAAGTTAAAGTTTAACTACCAACTATATTATGTCCAAATTAACACCTAGTTTTAGAAGAAAAAGTTTGTCTTGTGCTCGATTAGTTTAACCTATGTTTTAGTTTAAGAAATATTGTTAGGTAATTATAATTATTCGCAAGATGATTTATGATTATAAAAAAATAATTATGTTAATATATTATTATTATGAATATTGTTGATAATTATGTTAAGTTTTATTATATAATTAATTAAATTAGTGAATATTGTTATCATTATGTTATGTTAATCATATTATTTAATTATATTGTTTTATCATATTATTTATTTTATATATTATTATTGTTTATTGTATTCATTTTATAATTTAAATTTTATACATTTATTTGAAACAAAGCTGCATTGGTTGTCCCTTCTGAAATTTATGATGTTGCAATGTTTCTTAATAAATATTTGAAAAAATTGTGTTTGTTTTTTTAATATTTAGCATTGTATTTATCAATTTATTTGTAACCCTTTGCTTGATTCACTTAATGGCTTTTACTGAAATTAAAGCGACTTGAATGGCCCATTCTATGCTCTAATATTTACAGTCATAACTTACTGGCAGCGGAAATGGCATTAAGGATTGAGCAAGCTCAGTTATAAGAATTCATACATCCTTGAATTAAAAATGAATTGTTTTTCTTGCTTAGTATTAATAAATACTACCCAAAACACATGATTTCATGTAAAAAAAAATTAGTAAACTATAAAGCACATTTAAGTTATGGAAAAATGATCATGAAATAATGTCTGAACTCGCTGGTCGTTATGGTCGTATTGACAGCAAAAAAGTGTCTGAAGCTTTGGGACATTATATCTCTGAGCAATATTGGCACACATGTGACCATTAACTATAACACCACACCTTTATATATTTCAACTACTTTAACATCCAATTGCTAAATATTTTACCACGGACCTTTATTGGTTGCATTACTCTCTTGTTGCACTGTGGTACTATCTTTTTGATTTTTGGAAAATTTATAATAACTTTCTTTGCAGTAATCAGATGTGATACAATTTTTTTGAATCTGTCTTGTAAATAGTTTTCAGAAATTTTGGAGAAAAGAAAGAGTAAAAGTATTATACTGTAGGGGGTACAGTATTGTACCTGTTACGTGACTGCATAATACAGTAGGTAGTGCAATACATATATGAGGGGTACCCAAAAAACACCTAAATTATTTTTCAAAAGCTATTTATTTTCAATTTTTACAAACCAATCTTATCCCCTTCAAAATACTCTCCATTACAACTAATACATTTATCCCGCCAGTGCTTTCACTGTTCGAAACATTTTTTGTAGTCATCTTTAGAAATGGCTGACAGCTCCTCCCTTTTTTTTCTTGACGGCTTCAATGTTGTCAAATCGGTGTCCTTTAATGTCCCTTCGCATGCGTGGAAATAAGAAAAAGTTGCACGGAGCCAGGTCAAGCAAGTAAGGTGCGTGGGGCAGCGGAACCGTGCCATTTTTAGTCAAAAAATCTTTCACCGAAATGGCTATGTGTGCAGGTGCATTGTCGTGGTGGAAGAACCAGTCCTCTGTCTGCAACAAATTGGACCTTTTTTGACGAAAACTGTTGCACAATCTTCTTAAAACTTCCAAATTGTCAGTCGGCAGTCTGAGAGCCCATGCTCTCAAATTTTTTAAACATTTTTGTCGATTCGGGCAGTTGATGGACGTTCAGAACAAGGTTTGTCATCAATCGACATGTCACCATTTTTAAACCGAGAAAACGTATACTTGAGATTTTCCCATAGCATCATCTTTGTAAGCTGATTTCAACATTAAAACAGTTTCAGCAACACTTTTACCGAGTAGAAAACAAAATTTCACAGCTACACGTTGTTCACTTAAACTTGCCATCATAAAAAATTAAACAAGAACAAAACAGCGCTAGCAAAAACAATCACTGCACCGAACTCGCAATGAGTTGCGCTATACATGTCTGTGTGGCAGAAATGCATACTACACAAGTACCGCCCACGGCAATGCTATTCCGTTTACTTTTGGGTGCCCCCTCGTAGTAAAAAGAGCCCCCAAAAAACCTTACACCAAACACCTAAAACAAACCCAAACAAATGGCTGTTAGTTTGGTAGTCTCAAACAACCTTTCACCAAACAAATAAAATAAAAAACTTAATTACTTAATTTTCTTCTCCTTCTTCTTCTTCAGTTGCCTATCCATTCCGAATGTTGGCGACCATCATAGCGATTCTCACTTTGTTGTTGCGCTGTGAAATAGCTCTTTTGAGAATTTTCCAAACCAAGTTCTCAAATTTTAAAGCTACATCACCCGTCCTTTGCCAGGTCGTCATTTTCCATGTAATTTTCTCTGCAAAATAACTTGTAGTAACAAATATCATGAGTCATTCCGCATGATATGTCCAAAATATTGGAGCTTCCTACACTTGATTGAAAAGATTTCCATGTCTTTCTTCATTCCCCATTCATTCTTCATTCTGGGAACCTCAGTATTTGGCATTCCAGCAGTCCATGAAACTCTCAACAATTTGTCTATAGCTGCATCTCAAAGACCTCCAGTTTAACTTTGTTTTCATTTTACCAATAAAAAATTATATAATGATAACCTATGTTATTTAGAAGTTTTAAACTTCCAACAATGAAAAATTTTTGAAATTGGTGAAGTAGTTACACAAACAAACAAATATTACTTCTTTATAATATTAGTATAGATTATTTTTGAGCTGCATTGTCCAGTTATTTAACTAATATTTTTGTAAAAGTATGTATTCCTGTACATGTAATATTTAAATAGTTAAGATATTTGAATTTTCTCTGTTGTTTCTTTCAATAATTGAATCAGTGATAGACAAAGAAAAAGAAGAGTAAATGACACTTCTTTTATAAAAGCGCCAATCTAAAATATATTGCTGCTTTTACATAAAACTAGTTGCTGATGTGAATGAAATGAATATAAGCAAATGTATGGGAGCTTTTGGACCAACATATTAGGTAAGTCTGTTGATATATCTCTTAATAATCAATCAAGTACAGTACACCAGATGAATATAAAAGCTTGTGACATCACGACCCGATAGCACCTTACTATCCAGCCTAAAGATATTAACTCTGATAATCTGCTTGAAGAATAATGAAGCTACGTTTACGTTCTATTATTTAAAAATTATTTTAAATAATTAAAAAGTTATTTAAAAATTATCTTGGTCATATTATTTGAAATATGACTGGTATATCTAACATGAGTAGGCCCAACGGTTTATGAAATAAACTTTCCCAATTTATAACACATCAGTCATCATTAGGAATTATCAATATTTACATCAATGGTATAAATCATATTAGAAATGTCAATTGACTCACATCATCGAAATAAGAGAAAATATAAAATTAATTACGCGCACAAATACAAGGTTACTGACCAAGTTTAATGTAACAAAAAACAATAGTACAATATGCAACGCCAAATGAATCAACCAAGATTGTATATTTTTTCAGCCGACTATACATTGCTGCCTGACCCACTCAAGCAAACTCAGTATTTATTTTGTTTTTGGGTTAAATTTATTATGATTGAATATCCACACGTAAGTAATATTGACAAACAAAGCAATAGAGCTCGGCTGACAGCTCGAATCACCTGCATAAACATTAGAAAGCAGTTTGTTTACCTATACACTAAAGTTCTGTTTTGAAGTGGTGAACGTTCCCATTTTAATATTAATGTATTATTATTATTATTATTATTATTATTATTTTTGTTATTATTATTATTATTATTATTATTATTATTATTATTATTATTATTATAGTCGTGATTTCAAATTT
Source organism: Catonia carolina (assembly GCA_035578175.1). Taxonomy (NCBI): domain Eukaryota; kingdom Metazoa; phylum Arthropoda; class Insecta; order Hemiptera; family Achilidae; genus Catonia; species Catonia carolina. Next base: position 24,508,357 of record JAQMRL010000010.1, on the reverse strand, counting down.
GAGAAGTCAGTACTTAGACTTTATAAGAGCCTTGCGCGTCCCGTCCTCGAATATTGTTTGACGGTGTGGAACTATAAAAGAGACGTCACAGAAAAGGAACTAGAGAGGGTGCAGAAAAGACTAATTTATAAGTTGGAATGTAGATCTGGGAGAAAATTTGATGGCTATGAGGATGCCCTCTCATTCTACGGGCTTCAGAGTCTGAGCACGCGACGTTGAGTGATGAAAGTTCTATACATTTACAACATTCTGCATTCACAATTTGAAGTTCCAAATATCTCAAAGATTTTTCTGAGGGTGCCTTGCACAGCTTTAAGAAGTTTCAGGCTGTTTGCTGGAGCCACAAAAAGTAAAATAGCTCCAATCAATAGATGTATAGCTACAGCCAATGAATACTTGACATGTCCTATACTCTCTCTGAAGTCTCCTGGATAAAAAAAAAAAATAAATGGAGAGGTAGATCTGTTTCACAGAGATGGTAAAATTAAAGAAAAACTGTACAGGATACTGTGAAGGAAGGCTGTAAATACTGCGTGATCTTTATGTTATTTTATGTGTTTTTATGTTATTTGTGTCTATGTTGTGTATGTTAAGCTCGGCAGCTGACTGTTTTTTAGTGAAGAAAGAATGACTACATTAAGTTATAATGGTGCGGTATACTGAGGCGATATTCTATTGCTGTTCTACTGTACCACCTCCCATCCTTGTAAACAGCCATAGTAGTGGGTGGAGATGGTGGGGGGGGGGTGTAGGGGAGTTTGGGAGCCAAAAAAAAATTATTTTTTATTTTAGCTGAACAATTTATTGGGGGATAGTTGAACAGTGGTGACAGTATTCTGATATTATTACGTCATTTGTATAATGTATTGACAAAAAAGAGAAAAATAAACTAAATTAAAACTATGCTAAACACTCTCAACAATGTTATAATGTGGTTTACAACTAGATATTATGGGACTATAATTTCTGTTGGACATATGAAATTAAATAAGGGTTAGTGTGACAATGAACCATAAAAACCATAGAGACCAGAGACAAACAATCATGTAGATATCAGAAAAGATAAAAAATATCCGTAGATTTATTAACAACAATTTCATGCTGTAGGCTCAGTTTAGGAATAAACTAGTCTATATTGTAATAAGATGATTATACAGAGACTAATGAAATGAACCAATTGGTCCTAATTCTTACCAAGGGTTTTTCTCTACGGTGAATTAAGAAACATAACATGATAGCTTTATTCCCTGAAGACATATAAAAAATAGTTTTAAAAAAACCATTACAAGGCCTATGAAAAATTTGAAAGTTTATCATAAAATAAAATTGCTTACTATAAAATCCTGCACAAGGTCTAAAGAAGAAAACTAAAAATACGAATGTTCATATTCCTCTTAGGTCTGATTTGAATATTGGTGTTTCAACACATTTCTAATTTGTTTTTATTCAAATTTAGATTCATGGTTAGATTAAAGACTAATTCTTGAGGGTAAAGTTGAAGTTTATGGCAAGTTTGTCCAGTCTCTAATATTATTCAACCATGAAGGTTGAATAATATTAGTACGAGTATATTATAGTATATTTTTGTATAATAGAATATTATAGTATATTATAGTAATAATATTACTGGACAAACTTGAGTAGCCACACACTTTTCTTATGATAGAGAGAGATTTACAAGAGTTGTGGCTTATCTTCAGTAATTGAGTCATCACTGCAAGAATAATTAGTTAAATTAAGAATAAATTTAATTGCTACAGTTTTTCAAAGTTAATAGTTTTTTATTTACGAATTAAGATATGTGAAGATGAATTTTCCTTTAACTATTGAAAGACTACAAAGGAATTTAATGCATTTAAACATTGTTTGTTACCTAAAACATAACAAGGATTTGGTTATTGTCAAGATTAACATTTTTAGAATGAACAAGTTACAACTCAAATTCAAAACTTGGCGGTTTAGATGTGAACCCAGGAATGAACAAGTGGTACTTTTGCAAATTGGTTCAAGTTTGTTCTGTTACGTTATGTACATATTTACATAAACTTTTACTTCCTATTCTCAACGCGAAATTAAATATTACACAATGCAAATTATTGGCTTGAATTTTACGTGTCTTTTGTCACCTCGTAAACGAGTAACGGGGTTTTAATTTGTATAACGGTTTAATATTGTCAGAATGTGGTATATTTTGATCTCACATGGTGTGTTGGCTACACTGATTTATTAACGTCCCATCCTGCATCTTATAAGTGATGGAGGGGTTCTGAAGTTAAATGTTATTGGTATTATTAGTCACACGGTTGTTGTTAGGTCGATACTAGTTTTTATTTTTTTCGGTCTTTATTAATTGTGTTGTTTCAGTATAAATAGAGTCTATTAATGGTGATTTTTAACCGCTTAGTATAGATTTAATTCATTCAGTCATGAATATTAAGGAGGTTATGTCTCCATTCGGTATTTGTAAACTACAACATCTGTTTTTGTATTTTTTGACAGATGACCAATTGATTTAATAAAATGACCTTTACACAAAAATAATAACATCGGTGAATATTTCTGGAGTGGTTTTTGTTATTTCTTTGTGCATAATTAATTTACCTCTTGTTATTGAACCGATCTCGTTCTAGTTAGTTTTTTTATTTATTTTAATACGGTGTGTATCTGATAAAGGTAATTAATTATGATGCAGCAAGTTTTAAAATCATTTCCTGATGATAAACCGATTACATCGATTTGTGTTGTTGAAGATCAGTCGAAGTGTCCCCCTGGATTTTATGTTGTGAGTACCTTTATTTTGATTGTCTAATATTGTTGACTAGTATTTCTAAAAATAGCACACACGTCTTTTAACTGTTGATGTTTATTTAAGCCAACTACAAAGTGGATTATTTTTGTTTTGTATAAAAATTGTTATTTTTTTTACCTTTTAATAGCATTTTACCTATCAATTTGTCTACTGTATTGTAATTAATTTTTATCATACCTAGTAAACTTTATTATAAATAGGAAGTTAGTTTAGGAGATACCTAAAAGATTATAGTACTTCGGTTTTGAATGGATTTACCGTTTAACTTACATAGTTTACCATCCTTTGTTTGTTTTTCAAATTGTCTTAATTATTAGTTAGTGACTACCCTGGATAATTGTGAGAGAAACATTATTATAAGTTTTCTGGTTTAACTGGAAATTGACCTTTGGATTTTTTTTTATAACTGAAAAAAAATTTCTTAAAAGTGAATTATCAGCTTCAAATTAAATAATTTTCTTCACATATTCTACATTCAAATGTAAGACTTAAATTTTGAGGTTACATAATTTTCTTGAAATACTGCTGTGACTAAAGTATGTTCCCTTTTTATCAATTCACGCATGTTTTTTTTCATTTCATTTTGAATAGACAGATTTTAGATATTTTTTTTCGTCTGGATATTCTTTCTGTCTTCACCACAAACTGGATATATCTTCTAGTTTTGGGTCGGACCAGGATTCTTCTGTTTGAGCACAACTCTGTTCAAGTGCGTATACAGATATCCTATCAATCGGAGCTAATGACAGGATCTTTTCTGTTACGTGTCTACACGCAATTTTTACGTTTAGAATGTGTTGTTTTTTAACTACTAACCTTTATTCAGGAGACCAAAACGACACTATATCTTCAAGAATTTTTTTTGAACAAGTCAGTTACGACACCAATAATATTCAGACAGACAGTAGTCAATCATAGAACGGTGGGTTCCATAAATGTTTTGTTTTGTTGTTATTCTAACCACTAGTAATTTTCTACAGTTTGCGTATGTGCTTCTGTAACTGGGTCAACAAAATTATATTTATATATCACAGTTTGATGGAAGTATCTTTGATTTTGTAAACTTGTGTAGGCATTCCATTCGTCCAATATAATCGTTGTGCCAGGTGAAATATCTTCTTATAGTGTTCATCCATTCCAGATGTTAGGAATCAGTATGGCTGTCTTCACATGTAGGTGAAATTTAGTCTTTAATAATTGGTGAGGTTTAGGTTAGCCAGACAAGCTGTCTGGCTGACCGATTGTCAGCTGTCAACTAAAAAACTGTCTCAGCTTTTTCTGCAAATTATCTCAAACACCTATTATTTTGAAATGTTGTTTTTCCTCCAAACAAATTAGCTTTCATTTATTTCCACTGTTGTATTAGGTCCACCAATTTTAATTGGATTTTTTAATAACAACTATCACTTCAAAAATAAATCTTTATAATGCATCCTGCAGTTTTAAATATTTCTATTTCATATAATGAATTAATACAATAATTTCACTAACCTTCTTTTTAAACTGCGTCACCTTTATTTTAATTTTCACTTACACGTGTTTCGGTGGATCCACCATCATCAGAGTAAACATCATCAGAGTTTACTCTGATGATGGTGGATCCACCGAAACACGTGTAAGTGAAAATTAAAATAAAGGTGACGCAGTTTAAAAAGAAGGTTAGTGAAATTATTGTATTAATTCATTATATGAAATAGAACTATCACTTCATACATGTAGTTATTTTAGTCTACCACTATATTTTTCCATTCTTCCTCAAAAAACGCTATACTTGTTAATTTTTTGGACTTGCGATAAATGGAAGATAAAATTTGATAAAAAGTCAGTATAGAACTGACAGATATGTGCCTTGCCTCAGTTATTTAAATTCACTGCACTGTTTTCTCACACAACTCCAATGCTTGCAGCCGTTCATCTAGGGATAATATTGAATAAAACTTACACTGTTGAAAATTTTTAATTGTATTGTCTTCATTTGTAATAGTTTAGACTTAAAAACAAATAATTCATACTCTGAACACTTTTCTAAACTGCTCTGAGGAGTTAACGTACACAGGATAAGGCACATTAAGCAATAAACTTATCTTATCTGCTTAGCAAAACCATCGTAAGAAACATCAGTTTCATACAATTTGCTCCGTCACTAATATCTATTGTTAAATTATAATAAAAAATATGCCTGCCTATAATGCTTTTTACAGTTGATTAGCTCTGCTGTTCCACGCGTTTAGACCAATCAGAACATTTGCCAGTGTTGTCAGATTGTACGAATGTTTCAGCCTGACAAATATTACGCGTGCATGCGTATAAGAGCCGTAGTAGTTCACTCTCATCTTGCATCTCGTACTAAACACATCGATTATAAAGCGCATTAACATACAATACTTAAAAATATAATCAGCTGGTTGTATGTTTATAGGTTATAATTGTAATTGAAGGACTGAAAAAATGGCGTAACAAAATATTTAACAGAGCTACGAGAGCATGTGTTGGTAACATTGCTGGCAAGTCATTGGCTAGCTATGAAGTGGATAGGGGGCAATGCGTACTTTCAGAGCTTATCAGCCCTGAAAATTAGTCGTCGTCGTCATGGATTAGGCTATTTTAGCTGTGAGCTAAGCCTGTTCCGGCGTCCATCTCCTCCTCGGTCTTCCAATACCTCTTCTACCCCTTGGTATATGATGCCATGCGTTCAAAGGAAGGCGGTCGTGCGGCATTCTGAAAAGATGTTCTGACCATTTTCCTTTGTATTGCTTGATTATGTCAGCTAGCGGTTGTGTTCCACATTCCTCCCTTATTACTTCGTTCCTGAAGCGATCTTCTCTGGTGCATCCCTTTATATGTCTAAGAAATTTCATCTCTGCTGCTTGAATCTTGGATTCTTGTTTCTTAGACAGCACCCATGCTTCACTTCCATAAGCTAAGGTAGGTATCGCCATAACTCTATAAAATTTCATTAGCGTATCCTTCCTAGCTTTGTTCTTCAGGGACCTACTTATTGCCCCACATACCGAGCTGAACTTTGTTATTTTTTGCTGGACATCTTTATCCTGGTCGTATGTTATGTCACAACCAAGATATTTAAAATTGCTCACTTGGTCAAAAATAGTATTGTCAATCATTATCTTGGACCTTGTTGGCCATTTCCCCTGGAAAGCCATTATTTTTGTTTTCTTTCTTGAAATTTTCATATTAAAACATTTACTCAAAATATGTAGCTTATGCATTGAAATTTGTAGCTTGTCTTCAGATTCCTGCAGTATAACTGTGTCGTCAGCAAATAATAAATTATTTATAAAAGTATTTCGGGCAAGAGGAATGCCTTTGTCAACTTTTGATTGCCATTCATACATAAGCTCACTAACATATATATTGAATAGTGTTGGAGATATTGGACACCCCTGTTTAACACCTTTATTCGTAGGAATTTTCCTGGACAGTCTCCCACACTGCACCTCCATTTTTATTGAAGAATCGTTGTACAAACTTCGTATGAAAATTAGTATAATGCGAAACCTAAATGTGTGACTTAATTAAAGCTGGCAGCTACCGTGGCATTTATTATTTTTGTATCACCTGTACCTATCTAAAAAAAATATGCGTAAGTAACAAGTTTAACATATTGTATGAAGCTTACATCGGGTGAGTTGTAGCAGTAGGCTACAGATGAAATAATGTGGGGTAATGAAACATGTAGCTCAATTGAAATCCAGTTATTTAAAAATTTTGGATGATCCCAATACTCACTCAATCTGTAATATAGATTGCTAGAAAGTAAGGTACTTTTACATTAATGGAGGGTCATACGGATTTTAGTTGGAAATTAATTTAAATGCACACTCACTCATCAAACACTGATATACTTACTACAAGTCGATTTCTGGAGGATTGAAGTCTTTAATAGTACCCAAAATCGCGGTAAAGAGATCATCTCCAGCTGTAATCTGGAACTTGGCCTTGTATGACTTCTAATGGTGTCTAGCCATTCCGTGATGTCTTTTGTTTTGCCATTTAGCACTGCTCCACAACCGCTCGATGCGTGTGCGTTCCAGTTTCTGGATCACAAAAATTTAGTTTTATGATTCACTTTGAATTAGTGAAAACCAGCATTCTCTAAAGTGGTAGTAAAATACTAACGCCATGAGTCTGAATAAATTATGGACCCTTCGGCAATATTGTTTACTAGTAGTAGGTATAAATAATTATTAGCATTACATCTGTGATTGTGTTTAAGCTTCAGTCAGGAATTAGTTGCTGGAAATAAGTTTAGACTAGTAATCAGAGTGCCCCCCCCCCATTAATGTAAAAGTACCAAAAGTAAAAATGGATCTCCGGAAAGTATATTTGGTTTCATAAATTTTTTGGATTAACCCTTTTTGTGCCGAAACAATTTTTAAAAAATTGATCTAAAGCCATTTAATTTGAATAAGGGTGTACAAAAAGTGCCAGCCCTTATTTTGAAAACTTGCAGGCGTAATCCTGCGATTCCCAACCCAAATTTCAATGTTACAGAAATAAAATTTCCTGTTAAAAATTCATTTTTATTACGTTCATAAAAAAATAAATTGTATGTAGTGTAGAACACTACAAATATTCAAAATGTTTTTTTTTAGTTTATTTTAAGTCGCATCAACAGCGTGGTCATTAGTAACTACTGTGGGTTTTCGTACCTAAACTATGGTTTTAACGTGTTAAAATTTCCAGACCCTAGCCGGGTCGAACCCGGGACCTTTCGCTTTGCAGGCTAGTGCATTAGTCACTATGCTATGGAGGCTGTTTCAAAATACATTATTCCATTAATTTTTGATAAAAAAATTTTTTGTAAATGTTTGGTTGTCCAGACGTTAGCACTTAATGGTTTATGGATGTCCGGTAAACCAGATATCGTCACTACGTAAAATATATTGACATCCTGTTTTCCGGACATTGGTACTGAAAGGGTTAAGTAGGCTATTTTGATTGCAGTGCCTCTCCGTGTAGGTTTCATACCCATTGCTCTGGTTTTTGCCTTGTATTATTATTGTTGTCCATATCAATTCTATTGTTGAACTTGATTTCCCTTAACTGCTTCTGTTTACTATTATATTTTATTTGATTCCTTTGACAACTTCTCAAGATCATCTAATTATTAATTGCCAAAAAATAATGTATCTGGTGATTTTTTTAGTGGCTGTCAAATATTGTTCCTTTATGAATAGAGTCAACATTATGTCAGTGGACGCATGACTTGGAAAATTAAGGTTGAAAATACTTCTTTGTAACAGGAAACTACTAAAAAAATCCCGCTGTATGAGTCATTCTCATAATTATTACATCCTTATTTGTCTTTGGGTGACTAATGAGTTTAAGGATAACTGTACCTTAAATGTTTATGTAAATACTGGGTAATTTGGAAGTGAAAGCTTATAGTGTGTTAATTAGAATAATATTAATAATTAATATTTGAATAGCTTATAGTGTGTTGAAACTTACAACTCACGTTAGGTACCACTAGAGCAGCGGTTCTCAAACTTTTTTGGTGGCGTACCACTTAATATGTCTTGACATGTTCACATACCATCAGTGGTTTTGTCTCAAAATAATTATGTATATAAACGTGGTCAAGGGCGCAGAAGAAGGGGAGGTGCGGGCGTATCATACACTTTTAACACTACTATAAATAAATAATACACACTGATTAATCGGTGATTGCTTTTTATTTATACAAATTTGTGTCCAATCAAATTAATTTTATGAACTGGCTTAAAACACTTCAAACAAAACCTAGTTCATTTTGGTAAAATCAAACAAAAATAGAAGTACTTTATGAAAAAAACCGTTCAAACAATTATATTTAAAACTCATACATGAAAATGAAACATTATAAAAGGATGTTGCTGCTCGGAAATTCATGGCTCACAACCACAGAGCGTTCACTGATTTAACGGTTTTATTTTCTTTTGGTTTTTTCTTTTGCCCTAGAAAGAATGAATGCAGGATTGATTCCATACAGGCTGTGTGACGTGTAAATCTCACACACAAGTACAAATTTTGCATTCTTCTTTTCTCGATAATAAGTGATCAGAAAGATACAAAACGAAATCAATCAAATACTCGCTACCACCGGCCACGATCCCGTGAACCACAAGGGGTATGCGTACTACACTTTGAAAACCGCTGGACTAGAGGACCTGACACTAACATTTTCATCAAAATCATCAACTGGAAGTAGTAGTTCATTCATGCAATTTTCTCAAAAATGGTTCCTATGATGTTTTATTTTTTAAATCATCTCGTTTCCTACATTTTTTATGCTGTACAAGATAGAAGAAGTGCCATGTCCGCTGACATTTTTGGGGGCTGTGTTTAATATTGCAGCCCTAATATACATTCTAGGGCAAAAGTGTAGGATAATAAAAGTTGTAGAACATTTAAAAACCTACAAGTTTTATTTGTAATATTTTTTTACAATGCTTTAAGCAGCGGCAGTATGTGATTTTCTGGGTTTTTTCATGAATATCTGTAAAAAAATGGGATTTTTTAAGATTGTGATCTCGGTAGGAATGCACTTTACAAAAATGTGTACAATTAAAGTTATAGGAAATAAAACAATTTACAACTTTAATTTCGTGCATTTTCTTCTACAGAGCTTGGTTTATTGTCAATTAATCTATTTTTCAGCGTTGATTAGCTCTTAACGTACATGATAGATAGCCAATGACTTGCCAGCAACGTTACCAATACTTGCTCTGGTATTGTGCGGTTCCAAGCTCCGTGTAGTTGCTGGGTGAAATATAATGAATGAGTGGCGCATGCTGGGAGAACGATTGTTGTATCACTCTGATACAAAACATTCGTTTTCAAACTTTCCGTATTTAACACATTTGTTTGTATTTATTACATTTATTTATTTATTTACATATTTTGATATAAATTGGTAAGTTAAATATTATGAATCCGACCAAGTTAATAACCCGGTAGGTATTTGTTAAATTAATGCACTGGATGATAAGAATATTTTTTTAGTCTAGTTAGTACATGCCACCACTACAAATGCAACAGCAGTGAAACACCACTAACACTCATTCATTCTCCCACTACTATAACAACACACTGCATTCCTTCCAACTACACGGAGCTGGAACTTAAGCAATAGCTCTGTTATATATTTTGTTAGCCATTTTTTTGATCTTTCATTAACAATTGTATTCTATGAACATACAACCAGCTGATTATACTATAAAGTATTGCATGTTAATGAGCTCTATAACTGACTTAATGTTTGGAAAGCTGATATTTTCGTACAATCTGACAACGCTGGCAAACATTCTGATTGGTCTAAATGCGTGGAACAGCAGAGCTCATCTACAGTGAAAAGCATTATAGTGATTTCTGTATTTTTCTCATAAAAATCAGTAAGAAAATTGAACTTTTTTAAGAGTTGGCCTTAGAATGCATGTTACAACAAACGTGTAATTAATCAAAGTTATAGGAAATTGAGAAACATACAACTTTTATTTTAAGTATTTTTCTCTACAGAGGTAATTTTATATAATATTAGAGGCAATTACTGATTTTCCATGTTTTTAAGTTTTACAGAGGTTGATTTTTATTTTGTATCATTCACTCGTGATTAAAATTAGGTTATTTTTTTCATGTTACATTGTTTACTCATGATTGAACATAGGTTATATTGTTCATTATCCACATTGGCAAGAGAAAGTTTTGTGAATGTTTTACACCAGATGTTTTTTCTTGGTTATTTTATTCTTTCACAATTTGTTCGTTAAAATCTTTATTGAAGATGACACCATAAAAATAGCTTGTACAACGTATATTAACTGATCATAGTTAGGTAGTTAACATGTAGTATTTCTTGTTTGAGTTCATTCCTTTGTCTTATTTTTCTGCAGCCTTGAAAAGTATAAAATTTTTTTAACCTGTTTAAATTCTAATAAAATCTATTATTGTGGGTTTTACAGTCCATTAATATAAATAATTGTATGTCGCTAATAAAAAAATTGAGAATCGGTCATTCATAAATTGTTATTCTTGAAAAATTGTACCTACTCTGTATTGTGTGGTATTTTATCTCAGCAAGGGAATTTTTATCACAATATTTAATTTTTAGTTGTACTTTCCTTCTGTTTATATTCATTTATGTGTGAGTCATGGATTTAATTTCCTGTCAGTAGTCAGGATTTGTTTTCTTGTGTTACCAGTCATTATCTACTATATTATCATGAATATACAAAAACAGTTTGATTTAAAATAAAGGGAAGATTTAATTCTGGACTGAGATTTCTTCTTTAAGACTGGAGAAATAATTGGAATTTTAAGATTAGTTTATTCTTTAAAAACGTTAAAATTCACTTGAATCTCTCTTTGGGATTCTTTGAGATTTTGAGAAATAATTGAAGATTTCAAATTCTTTCCGTCTTTAAAAATGTTAAAATTCACAAGAATTCTCTTTTTCGATGCAATGACATTTTAATATTCCAGATAATTCTTTTGAGTCTTCCAGTTAAGTTCCTGCATTTTTTTATTTATCAAGAATATAGAAATACCTCTTCCAAGAGGTTTTTCTTGGCTGAGGTAGGCACGTCACTAAAATTTTACATCCTGTTTTATGGAGTAACCACATTTTATGTTGTGGCATTATCAAGATAATTTTGTTTTATTTAAAGCTCCTAAAATTATGCGTTAAAGGTTTAAACCCTCTTCTCCAAAGCTCTCATAATATCACTCATGTTGAGTCATCCTCACCCTCTCCGTCTAGCTGGAACACATAACCAAATCTGCTGTGCAGTTGTCCTCTAATCTTATTTGTGACAAAACGAGATGAGTTGTCTTTATTAAATTTTGTTGTTTAGGTCATCAGCTAAAAGGCTGGTTTGTACCTGTGGAGGCCGTATCAAGTAAAACGAGGAGTGAGGTGTTTTACCATTGCCTACGTCACTGAGTGGTAAAGTAGCTTATTAGCATGCCAGGCCCTCCAAAAACAATCTATTTTGCACCCGGCAAATGACACGTTCACTTCATTCACCACAGAGTCTTGCTGTATAACGAAATTTATTACTCTCAGAGGAAAAATTTCTTTACTATAATATAATTAATATTATTAATATGATTTTAGTGTCTTTTACACCTTTACCTCTTCTGTTCTTAAATGCCTCAATCATATAATTGGCTTACCATGTGATAATAAACATAAATATTTTTTGTAGCCCTGGAACTAGCAGCTCAAGTGCAGTTTAAGACTCCACCTGCCTGTTATAGGCAAATATTAAATTCGATTAGTTATTAAATAATATGGTGTAAAACACTCACACGACTTTCTCTTGCCAATATAAGTAATGAATATAACCTAACATTAGAAACAAACAAAAAAACTAACCTTAAAAAAAGGTAATCTTATTTTAATCATGAGTGAAAGACGCAAAATGTAAATCAATCCCAGTTTGGCTTACAAATACAGAAAATCACTCTTTCACGCTAAACTAGGGCTCAGTAGTGAAAAATGCTTGAAATAAAAGTTGTAGATCTTTTAATTTCGTATAAATTTGATTATTACACTTTTGTCATAAAATGCATACTTGGTGAAATTGTAAAAAACGACTGTTTTACAAGTTTTCGCGAGAAAAAACAAAAATTCGCTTAGTATTACCGCTAAACTAAGCGTTATACAAAAAAATGTTTGAAATAAAAGTTGTAGGATTTTTAATTCTCTACAACTTTTAATATAGAAATTTTTGCGCTAAAATGCATATTAAAGCCGTAATCTTTAAAAAAAAAACAATTTTTTTATGAGAAAACAGCCTCACCAAGAATTTCAGCAAATATGCCGCCTACCCTATCTTGTAGAGTATAAAAAGTATAGTAAACCAGGAAATTTAAAAAAATCGTAGAACCAGTTTTTGAGAAAATCGCAAAAAAGTGAAAAATTACACGAATAAACTACTACTTCCGGTTGACCTATTTTGATGAAAATGTTCGTGTCGGGTCCGGTAGTGGTATGTAACGTAAGTTCAAGTTCGTACGATATTCCGTTCTTGAGATATTCTGTCCACACACACAGACCAATCGCTAAAAACATGTTTTTTGGGTTCAGGGGGTCTGAAAACGTGTAGATCCGGTGAAAACTCGATTTCGAAAAATCGACGTGAAAACAATACTTTCATTCCCATATATTCATATAGGCAGGAGAAAGTAAATATTACTAATGGCAGCTTGTCATTGCCTCATTCTGTCTCATATCCGTTATGGTATCTTAGTATGGGGTAATTCTAGCATGGATATGAACAGGGTTTTTAAAATTCAAAGGAAAGCTATTAAGTGTATGGTGGGAGCTAACCAGCTAACTTCATGCAGGCCACTAATTATTAAGGAGTTTAAATTGCTTACAGTTCCCTCTTTCTTTATTTTTGAGGTGATTATGTACGTTAGCTGTTTTTTTTTATCGGTGGGTAAATTTAATTCAAATTTGTTGGAACATTGGAAATTAATTCATTTTTTAGATTAGCTGTTTTTTAATCGGTGGGTAAATTTAATTCAAATTTGTTGGGACATTGGAAATTAATTCATTTTTTAGATTAGCTGTTTTTTTATCGGTGGGTAAATTTAATTCAAATTTGTTGGAACATTGGAAATTAATTCATTTTTAAGGCAAAATAATTTTATGCAGAATTTCAATGTTCAAAATCATAACACGAGAAACAGAAATGATTAAGTTATTATGTGGCTAATCACTCTTTAGCTGTTTTTTTAGCTAAGATCAATTGTTTGAACAAAAGCCTACTTACGCAGGGAGAAAATTCATGGTTAAATTACCCCAATTTTTAAAATGTTGTGATCATTTGCATTCCTTTAAAAAAAATTTAGAAAATTTCTTGATCGGTGAAACTTTTTATAGCGTACAAGAATTTCTTTCTTGATAGTAGTGATTCTTATATGTATTTTAGGTGTTATAACTGACATGTCCTATACTCCTTCTGGAGTGTCCAGGACGCAAAAAAATTGTAGTTTATTATTCTGGAAAGTCGGCGGTGTAAAGCATTATAATATAAACAAACTCGGTGTGCTGCCTTGATGAACATCAGTATCGGAAAATGTGGTAATGAATAAAGTAATTTTTATTACCTTGCGTTTAAAATTACGTAAGAGACGAGAGATCAAATAGATTTATTTAAACCAATATGTTTGAAAAAGTCTGTATGCCCATATACACTGTATACGTTAGGCAATAAAATCATGAAGTACATTACAGAAATCATTATTCTTAGAAGATACTGACCTTGAAAGTAAATGAGATTTAGAAGGCTTACATAAGCTCTTAAAACATTAAAGAACAGTGTGGTCCATCTGGAAATTAATTAAATATTTTAATCTGGTATGACATGAAAGAGTACTGTGTATTCCATCGTTGTGTTAAGTAACATTAAGATGTACATTAGCTAACATATGTATGCAAACTAGAAATACAAATAGATAAATATCGTTTAAGTGGGATTAAAAATGTATGTAAATACATTATCTATTTGTATTCATTTCTAATATGCAGGGTGATTCACGAAGTTTTTCCGGCGCTTTCTTAGCTCACGCTACAGGCCAAAACAAAGAAAAAACTTTATATAATCTTATGCCGATGCACATAAATGCCGATGATATAGTAGTATCAGCCGAGACAAAGAAAGAACTAGAGGATATCTTAAATGGAATGGATGAGATAATGAGAAAGGATTACTTCATGAAAATTAAGAAGAACAAAACGAAAGTGTTATGTAGCAGCAGGAGTGGTTTAGAAGAGCTGGGAAATGTAAAAGTAGGCAACGAAAACTTACAGGAAGTTGGGGAATTCTGCTATCTAGGGAGTAAAATAACAAAGGATGGTAGAAGCACAAGTGATATCAAAAGTAGCATTGCGCAAGCTAGAAAAGCCTTTGAAATAAAAAAACAGCTTACAGACTACAAACATTGATTTACAGATTAGGAAAAATTTCTTAAAACATTATGTTTGGAGTCGTAGCATTAAACGGGAGTGAAACTTGGGTGATAGGGGATGTAGAAAAGAAGATAGAAGCTTTTGAAATGTGGTGTTATAGGAAAATGTTAAAGATTACTATTTAGATCTTATATAGATTTTTCCTATAAAGATTATAGGAAAATGTTAAGATTAGGTAGGTGGACAAAATAAGTAATTTAGAGGTTCTTAGGCGAGAGGATGAAAAAAGAAGTATATGAAAGCATCTTACCAGAAGAAGGGATAGGCTAGTGGGTCATATCTTAAGCTTAAGTGGGGCTTATCTACTTCGGGTTAACCGATTTTGATAAAAATGTTCTTGTCGAGTCCGGTAATGGTATCTAACTTCAGTTTCAAGTTTCAACTTCGTACGATGCTCCGTTCTTGAGATATTTTGTTCACACACACACACACGCACAGACCAATCGCTAAAAACATGTTTTTGGGTTCAGGGGGTCTGAAAACGTGTATATCCAGTGAAAACTCAATTTTAAAAAATCAACCTGAAAATAATACTTTCCTTCCTATATATTCATATAGGCAAGAGAAAGTAAAAATGTTCGGACTACATAAAAACTTAAGGTGCTGAATGTAGATTACATTCTCAAAGAATGTATCATGTTAGTTTTTTGTTCTGTTATAATACGTATATACATTCTTTTTATATGTGACTATATTTTACGAGTAGTTTTTCTAATTCTTTTCTGCTAATAAATTGGTAGAGTAACGGTATATTTTTTGTCCTACGAAAACCAACCGATGTTTTGTAGGTTGGACCAAATAGGATTGCGTAGTCCGTATTTCTGATTGATCTATTGCACGTGGTAGGCACCTGTTAATACAATAAACTATTGTCCATGGACATAAAACTTTTACTATGTCTAATCGTACCAGGAAGAAACTAAACGACTTTTTTATTACATGAATTAAAATTATTAGGGTGTTATAAATTTTTGAACGTTAATAACATTCCCTGTGTTGGTTAATTCAGGGAATAAGACGTGGCAATGACCTTTCTTGTTAAAACTCTTACACATTATTAGCATGTCAAAGTCTGTGAACCAACACAGTGTAATATTTAGGCTTGCATATTACATTGTAATATTCTGTACCACTCATTTTTAAATGCGAGTTGTGTAGCTCTATAAAGTTTTATCTACTTTGGTGAAGTATTATTTTACTCAACGTATTTTAATATGTCTACGTTTAATTTTTGCTTTATCTTGCCCTATTTAAGTATATAGGGTAGGAAAGTATTGTTTTCGTATCGATTTTTCTAAATTGAGTTTTCACCGGTTATATACTTTTTTTGATCCCTGAACCCAAAAAACATGGTTTAGCGATTGGAGTGTGTGAACAAAATATCTCTAAAACGGAATATTATACTAAGTTGGACTTGGCACTTAAGTTAGTTACCACAAGGAGACGCGACACGAAACTTTTTATGAAAATCGGTCAACCGGAAGTTGTAATTCGTGCAATTTTTCACTTTTTGCAGACCCTCTGCACCCAAAAAACATGTTTTTAGCGATTGGTCTGTATATGTGAACAGAATATCTTAAGAACGGTACTTCGTACGAACTTGAAACTTAAGTTGCATACCACTACCGGACCCGACACGAACATTTTCATCAAAATCGGTAACCGGAAATTGTAGTTTAATCGTGTAATTTTTCACTTTTTTCCGATTTTTTCAAAAACTGGTCTACCTAGGCGATTTTTTTTTAAAAATAGCCTGGTTTACTAAATTTTTTATGCTCTACAAGATAGGGTAGGCGCCATGTTTGCTGAAATTCTTGGTGAGGCAGTTTTCACGTCAAAAAGTTGTTTTTTTAAGATTGTGGCTTTAATATGCATTTTAGCGCAAAAATTTATATAATGAAAAATGTAGAGAATTTAAAATCCTACAACTTTTATTTGCAACATTTTTTGTATAACGCTTAGTTTAGCGGTAATTAGCGATTTTCGATTTTTTTCTCACGAAAAGTGAGAAAAATCGATTTTTTTAAGATTTCAGCCTTAGTGTGCATTGTACGACAAAAGTGTATAATCAAATTTATAGGAAATTGAAAGATCTACAACTTTTATTTAAAGCATTTTTCTCTACAGAGCCTAGTTTAGCGTGAAACAGTGATTTTCAGTATTTTTAAGCCAAACTAAGGTCGATTTTCATTTTGCGTCTTTCACTCATGATAAAAAATTAGGTTATGTTTATTGAGATTAGTTTTTGTTTATTTCTAATGTTTTATTACTAATGTTAGGATTATTGTTATTTATTTGCATTGGCAAGAGAAAGTTGTGTGAGTGTTTCACACCAGATTTTTCATGTTGTTATAAATTGCCATCTACACATAACAGACAGGTGGAGTGTCAAATTATTTACACTCAATCTGTTCGTTGCAGGGCTAAAATAAATATTTCTGTTTCTTATCACATGGTCAGTCAATTAAATGACTGAATCATTTAAGAACAGAAGAGGTAGAGGTGTAAAAGACACTAATCAGAGTTATCTTCTCTGAAAGTAATGAATTTTATTGTACAGCCAGACCCTGTGGTGAATGAAGTGAAGGTGTCATTTACAGAGTGGAAAATATATGCTTTTCAGAGGGCCCGGCATGCTGATAAGCGTACTTTTCCACTCAGTGAGGAAGGCAGTGGTAAACCACCTCACTCCTTGTTTTACTTAGTAAAACCTCTAGAGGCTCAAACCAGCCTTTCGGCTGTTGACCTAAACAACATAAATTGCCATATCGAGGTTGGAAGACAAAGAGACCCGGTTTTTTTGTTACCGCAACAAATTTCATGCGTTTAGAGGCGTGTAAACTCGATAAACATTTGACCGAAAAGTTTGAAATTTTAACAAAACATAGAAAATTATATTCTTACAGCATGTACGAAATTTCAAAATCGTAAGTTATTTAAATTTTGATTTATTAATAATATTCTGAACCCTTGCTATCTCGGTAACCGCTCGATCGTTCGGCACGGGCAAACTATCGTTTTATTTAGCGTAAAACAACTTAGTACAGATATGTTAATAATATGAAATATCGGTTGGTCAATGTTGTGGGAGAATTTTGAAAATTTTGAAAAATAGACTATGTAATGAGCGGGTGGGCGCTACTATCCATGTTGCAGGTTGTGTACGTGACATCCTGTCGAAACGTCTACTATACCTGAATCCACAGACTGCATTGTCAATTTAGGAAAACAGTCAGATTCAGGCAACATGGTTAGTAGCGCCCACCCCGCATTACCCAGTCTATTTTTCAAAATTTTAAAAATTCTACCACAACATTGGCCAATCAATATTTCATGTTATTAACATATTTGCACTAAGTTTTTTACGCTGAATAAAACAATAATTTGCCCGTGCCGAACGATTGAGCGGTTACCGAGATAGCAAGGGTTCAAAATATTGTTAATAAATCAAAATTTAAACAACGTATGAATATGAAATTTCGTACACGCTGTAAGAATATCATTTTCTATGTTGTGTTAAAATTTCAATTTTCGCGGTCAAATAATTATTGAGTTAACACGTCTCTAAACGCATGAAATTTGTCGCGGTAGAAAAAACCGGGCCTTTTTATCTTCCAGCCTCAATATGGCAATTTTTAAAGAACATTAAAAATACAGGACTATTACAGGCCAACGAAGTATAAAATGAGCTAAATTTTTATGTAAAGTATGTTAAAATCCGACTCATAGTTTTGGAGATGCAAGGGTTCAAACTCAGGTGTCTATGATTATGAAACTAATAGTACCGGTAGGTTATGTTTTTAATTTTACATTGTTTGCTTCTGATTAAACTTAGGTTATATTTTTCATTATTTACGTAGGCAAGAGAAAGTCGTGTGAGTGTTTCACACCAAATGATTTATTTGTCGACCCAATTAAATTACAAGTTTTATAAATAACACCTTGTAAAAAGTGATTAATATTGCGTTGTTTTATCATGTTTATCATTTTATGTTGGTAAATATTATCTTCTCGTCACGTCTAATTTAGTGACTCATAAAATTTGTGGTTTGTTATCTTTTGGAATTTTTAGATAATTTTATTAATCGTTTATGAATGAATAATTGTAATATTTAATATGTCATAAATTATATTTATGTGTCTGCGTTGTTTGTGCTGATCTTGTTTTGTATTCGCACCGATTTTTATACACGAGTTATTTTTTTTTATTTATTTTTTTTTTTTTTGATAAGAGGTTAAAACAACTAAAATAAAAAAAATCATAATTTCAGTAAACCCACAGACATAAAATGTCCGTTTTGATAAGATGTCAGGTCACAATTGGATCTTGATAAAACTTGTTATTTGAGTTTATCAGGACTCCCAACATATGACGTGGCCGTAGTTAGTTTTTACTTTCTCTTGCCTATATTAATATATAGGAAGGAAGGTATTGTTTTCATGTCGAGTTTTCACGGGATCTACACGTTTTGCAGACCCCCTGAACCCAAAAAACATGTTTTTAGCGATTGGTGTATGTGTGTGTGAACAGAATATCTCAAGAACGGAACATCGTATGCACTTGAAACTTAAGTTAGACACAACGACCGGACCCGACACGAGCATTTTCATCAAAATCGTTCAACCGGAAGTAGTAGTTTATTCGTGTAATTTTTCACTTTTTTGCGATTTTCTCAGAAACGGGACTTACGATTTTTTTTAAATCGCCTCGTTTAGTAAATGTTTTATGCTTTACAAGATAGAGTAGGTGTCATGACTGCTGAAATTCTTGGTGAGGCTGTTTTCACGTAAATTTTTTTTTTAAGATTGCGGCTTTAATATGAATTTTAGCGCAAAAATTTATAATAATTAATATATATATATAAAAAATAAAAAAATAATAGAAGTTGTAGAGAATTTAAAATCCTACAACTTTTATGCAAAACATTTTTTTGTATAACGCTCAGTTCAGCAGTAATTAGCGATTTTCGGTTGTTTTCTCACGAAAACGTGTGAAAAATTGATTTTTGTAAGATTTCGGCCTTAGTATGCATTTTACTACAAAAATGTATAATCAAATTTATAGGAAATTAAAAGATCTACAACTTTTATTTAGAGCATTTTTCTCTACAGAGCCGAGTTTAGCGTGAAAGATTGATTTTCCGTATTTTTAAGCCAAACAGGTCGATTTTAATTTTGCGTCTTTCACTCATGATTAAAATTAGGTTACGTTTGTTGAGGTTAGTTTTTCTGTTTATTTCTAATGTTTTATTACTAATGTTTGATTATATTTTTAATTATTTTCTTTGGCAAGAGAAAATTGTGTGAGTGTTTCAAACTAGATTTTTTTGTTTTAAATTTTTGTTCCAATAACATCGCATAAATATACTGTAAGTTGTATGTAATTGGTTTTTTTGATAATAATCAGAATAGAAGTGCGTATCTATTATTAAATGGTTGTAGCTGATTGCTACAGTTGTACCCCTTCCAAAAAATTGTATTTTAATGTATAACAAAATTATTACGTAGTGTTTACGCGTAAGTTTGTTGTTAAGTATTTTGTCGTATATTCATTTGGAAGTTAACTGAACATGTGTAGATTAGGTGTTTTCTAACGTATTTTCATTTACGTTGATAAGATTTAACCATTATACTGTATATTTTTTATTATAAAACTTGTTAATATCAAACGGGCCGTTAACTCTGTATATGTGATAAGTCACAACCGGGTACTTTTATGACATATGGTGTGTTAGGTTTTCTTATTTCGGTATATGTAATGTGTATTACATACTACAGAGTAGGGAAGTAGTTGAAATGGTGAAAAATTTTCTTTACTAGGATGTCAACGTTAATCTAGGATGTCTTTACGTTAATGGCCCCTGAAGCCAAAAAATTGAAACTTGGAACTAAGGTTTCCTCAACCAACCTCAAAGTGGTTTCCAGAATGGAGCCATGTATCTCCAAAGTTATTTATAGAAAAATTTTCCAGTTAAAAAAACAATTTTTACTTCCTTTTGTCCTATCATAAAACGTAAATCAGAGAAGTTTTCTTGACAAATTTTCGATATCGAGTTTTCACCGGAATACTCGTTTTATTGGAAGATTAGCGAGAAAATTAATTCAATTTGCCATTCGAATTATTATATATTTGTACGTACATGTGTGTATTATATGCTACAGATTCGGGAAGTATTTGAAATTGTGAAAGATCTTTACGTTAATGGCCCCTGAAGCCAAAAGATTTGAAACTTGGAAACTAAGATTTCCTTAACCAACTTCAAAGGGGTTTCAAGAATGAAGCTACACGAGGTGCGGCTATTAAATAACGGGACTGACGTTGTAATAAATTTTATTTTAATTTTATACATAATTACATATTGTCACCTTCAATATACAGTCCTCCATCCCTACAACGCTCCATGCGAATTTTCCATTGTTGGAAACAGTGCTGGAAGTCATCTTCTGTCAGCTCCTTCAGGACACGTGCCGCTTTCTCTTTTACAGCTTCCACAGATTCAAATCTTGTCCCTTTTAATGCAGATTTCCCCTTCGGGAACAGGTAGAAGATAATAACATGTGATGAAACGTGGTTTTTTACTTATGATCCGGAAACGAAGCGCCAATCCATGCACTGGAAGAGCCGAACTTCACCGAGAGTCAAAAAAAGCTCGAATGAGCACGTCAAATTTAAAGCAATGATGATTGTTTTTTTCATATCCATGGGATTGTGTACCTTTATTGGGTTCCTGAAGGTCAAACAATTAATCAATATTACTACCTTGAGATACTTTCTAAACTACGTCAAAGAGTAAGGAAAAACGCCCCGAAATGTAGAAGGCAAATCATGGGTTCTCCACCAAGACAATGCGCCAGCTCATTCCACGTTATCTGTCAAAGAGGTTCCTAGCCAAGTACAGCATTTCAGTGTTAGAACATCCACCTTATTCACCAGACCTTGAACCATGTCACTTCTACCTGTTCCCTAAGGGGAAATCTGCTTTAAAAGGGACTATATTTGAGTCTGTTGAAGTTGTAGAAGAGAAAGCGGCACGTGTCCTGAAGGAGCTGACAAAAGATGACTTCCAGCACTGTTTCCAACAATGTAAAATTCGCATGGAGCGTTGTAGGGATAGAGAAGAAGTGTATATTGAAGGTGACAATAAGTGATTATGTATAAAATTAAAAAAACATTTTTTATAACGTCAGTCTCGTTTTTTAATAGCCACACGTCTTATATATTCAAAGTTATTTACACAAAAGCTTTTCCAGTTAAATTTTTTTTTTTTTACTAGCTATTGCCCTATCATGAAATGTAAATAAGAGAAGTTTTCTTGACAAATTTTTGAAATCGAGTTTTCACCGGAAATACTCGTTTATGGGAAGAATAGCGAGAAAATTAATTTAATTTGCCATTCGAATTATTGCATATTTGTACATATTTACACCTACATGGCATAATAAAAAAACACCTGAACAAGTTATACTATGAATGTCGCATGATTTACATTTCAGACTTTCTATTTGGGTTGCAAATAAAGAAACGTTAATTTATTTGATAGCAATTATTCTCTTGTTTACTTTATGTGGTTTTTTTTAGCGTCTACGTAGGCTATCTGGAGGTGGGGAATTTGAAATAAAATTCATTAATGGGGAAATCCTTACGAACTGTTATAAACCAGATATGAAAGTCGAACTTGCAGACAATGCGGTTTTTATTATAATTCTAAATAGTGTTTTTAATTTAATAAATTAGTCTTTGAAGCTACTTAACAGGAAACTAGTTTTTATAATGTTTCTTGTACATTTATGTGTAATAATGATGTAAAAATAGCTGAGGCTGATTTCTAAGTGTTATCTTATTGTTTTAATTGTAATGTGTTTTTCGTTTCACAATTATATTAAATTCTTTTTGTTTCATTATCCATTGCTAAATGAAATTCCTTTCGTTATTTTTCTCATCTTAGTATTCTAAACGGATTGATTTATTTATCCGCGATCATCCGTTAACAATAAATGAAACGTTTTAACAGCTCTATTTTTTTACTTTCTCTTGCCTAAATGAATATATAAGAAGGAAAGTATTGTTTTCATGTCGATTTTTCGAACGTGGAACGATTTTTGTGACGTGGAACGGGAAAAGGAACCTCTTGTCGGAAGAAAACTGAGTTGTTAGGATCGATATTTGGATTTTCTTTGTAGATTTTTGTACTTTACTTTGTCCGGTTGTACTTTCAATGTACTCGTAATTACTCCTGTAGGACTGACTACGCAATAAAATATGTATTCAAAAATATCGGGGTATTTGGTAAAGACGAATTTCGAGACCTTCCATTGGGTTTGAGCCCGAGTCAAAGCTATCAGACCCAATCGCAGAACCACTAAATAAAAGAGAACGCACTCATTCAATAGAACGTTCAGCATTGTCAAACATTAACATTTTTTTTAAACATTTAGTTTAATTTCTATGTGTAATTTATTCTTATTATTTAAAATTTAGAAAAGTATGTGATGTAATAGTTAGAAAATGCATTTAACACCAATTTTTTTAATTAAAAACTTAAGCTGCCGTAACTTACACAACTTTTGAGAGAAAAGTCTGAAATTTGCATGTAATTGGTCAGAATTCAATGCTAAATTTAAAAAAATTAATAGCTCAAATTTGAAAGTTTTCGACAATAGGTCCCTTTTCGGATTCCAGCTCACAAATCGAGTTTTCACCGGATCTACACGTTTTCAGGCCCCCTGAACCCAAAAAACATGTTTTTAGCGATTGGTCTATGTGTGAATAGAATATCTCAAGAACAGAGCAGCGTACGAACTTGAAACTTAAGTTAGACACCTTTACCGGACCGTACACGAAAATTTTCATCAAAATCTCTCAACCGGAAGTAGTAGTTCATTCGTGTAATTTTTCACTTTTTTGCGATTTTCTCAAAAACGACTCCTAAGATTTTTTTTTTAAAATCGCCTGGTTTAATAAATTTGTTATACTCTACAAGATAGGGTAGGCGTCATGTCTACTGAAAATCTTGGGAGAGGTTTTCACATAAAAAAAAATTGTTTTTTTTTAAGATTGCGACTTTAATATGCATTTTAGCGCAAAAATGTATATAATAAAAGTTGTAGACAATTTAAAATCCTATAAATTTATTGCAAATATTTGTTTGTAAAACGCTTCGTTTACCGGTAATTAGCGATTTTCTGTTTTTTTCTCGTGAAAACGTGCGAAAATCGAATTTTTTTTAAGATTGCGGCCTTAGTATGCATTTTACAACAAAAGTGTATATACTCAAACTCGCCACTCCAGCAGCGCTTCGCGCTGCTTCCGTGTCTCGGCGTCAGAGGGGTAGGTGGATCAGAATTCATATGTGGATCAGAACCATTTGCCACAAGCTGAATGAAAGAATGAACGTTACGTACCTGTAACGTTTTGTTAATAAAATTTGCCTAAAAACCGTTTTGAAGGTGTAAAGATAGGAATACCTGAAAACGGCAAACCCCAAAAAAACCGAAATTTGGTTTTTGTAGTTTTCTCAGCAGACCGGTGGGTTAAGGACAACGTTGGTTATATAATGTTGAAGTACGTTTTTGTGGGGCACAAAAAAGGTTCATGCATTTTGTCCCTATTATTCACAGTTAAGGAGATAAAGAAATACAACCCCTACCGCAGGCTAGAGGGTTCTAATTGAAAATTTTCGGGTTATCAAATTTTTGTGTAATTTTTAACGCTAAACAACATGCCGTCAAAAGACTTTTGTATTCTAAAAATGAAACATTTCATATCTTTTGGGATAAGGGTAGCGACCCCCTTAAGGCCCCGATTTAAAATTTGGAACATTACCAGTGATCCTACAGGTACGTGTAACTGTTTATATATATATATAAATTTGACGAAATAACCCATTTTGAAGGTGTAAAGAAAGAACAATATGATACGGCAAACCCCAAAAAGCTGAAATTTTGTTTTTTGATTTTTCTCACCAAACCGGCAAGTTAAGGGCAACAATAGCTATATGGTTTTAAAGTACTTTGCAAGGGGTAAAAACAATATTCTATACAATTTTTCTCTACGATGCACCGTTTAGGAGATAAAGAAATACAACCCCTACCGCAGGCTAGAGGGTGCTAATTGAGAATTTTCGGGTTATCAAATTTTTGTGTAATTTTTAACGCGAAACAACATACCGTTAACAGTTTTTTTTGTTCTAAAAATTTAAAATTTTCATTATTTTTCGATAAGGGTAGCAACCCCCGTAGGACCTTGATTTAAAATTTGAAAAATTTCCCATAATGCGGAGGGTACGTGTAATGTGATCCTAGCAAAAGTTTGCCAAAGAAACCCGTTTTGATGGTGTTACAAAAGAAAACTTGAAAAATGCAACCCCAAAAAAGCCGAAATTTTGTTTTTTGTTTTTTTTACCGAACCGGCGAGTTGAGGACAACGATAGCTATATGATTTTGAAGTACATTAAAAGGGGTACAAAAAATATTCTGTACAATTTATTTTTACGATGCACCGTTAATGAGATAAAAAAATACAAACCCTACTGCAAAAAAGAGGGTGCAACTTGAAAATTTCGGTTTATCACATTTATATGTAGTTTTTAACGCCAAACGATATGCCGTTATCAAATTTTTGTATTCTAAAAATTTAAAAATTTCATAATTTTTAAATAAGGGTACCAAACCCCGTAGGACCCCGATCTAAAATTTGAAAAGTCACCCGTGATTCCGGGAGTTAGTGTAATGTGGTCCTAATAAAAATTTGCCAGAGAAACCCGTCTTCGTGGTGTTACAAAGAAAAACCTAAAAAACTGCAACCCGGAAAAAGCCGAATTTTTGTTTTTTGACTTTTTTTAGCGAACGCGCGGGTTAAGGGCAACTTTATATATATGGTCTTAACGTACTTCGGGAGCGGAACAATAATGGTCGCAGTGGCCTTTGCGCTACGAAACTTCGTTAAAAAGTTTGAAATATTCGGACGCATCCCCTGAGCTTTCGGGAAGATGTACCTTAAATTTGGCATTTTTCCCGGGGGTTTCAGCCGACGCCCGACAAAAATGGTCCTCAGAGATTTTGCTTCTAGAGACCTCCAAATAGGCGAGAATTTCCATCAGTGAGTATTAAGTGGCTGGGGCATAGATTTATAGGAAATTAAAAGATCTACAACTTTTATTTAAAGTATTTTTCTCTACAGAGCCTAGTTTAGCGTGAAAAAGTGGTTTCCCGTATTTTTAAGCAAAACTAAAATTGATTTTCATTTTGCGTCTTTCATTCATGATTAAAATTAGGTTATGTTTATTGGGGTTAGTTTTTTCGTTTATTTATAATGTTTTATTACTAATGTTAGGTTATATTGTTAATTATTTATATTGGCAAGAGGAAGTTGTGTGAGTGTTTCACACCAGATTTTTTAACTTTTTAAAGCTTAATTTAGACGAACGACAATCCAACTAGAAAATTGTAGCCGATTGTGGGGTAGTAACAAAATTCATTGGGAAATTCATACGATACGTATGAGGCCCACAAGGGCTACGCAACAGAGCGACCGTCGTCGGCTGCAGTCGGTATTGTCCGCAAGCCGGCAACAAAACGTTCGTTGCTTGCCGTCAGAAGCAACTCACACACGACGACAATCCAACAATTCTTCAGCGCTCACTTCACTATCGGTTTCATAATCATGGACACCCAGTTTGAAACTCCAAATTTTACATCTCCAAAACTATGAGTCGGATTTTAGCATACTTTACATCAAAATTTACATCAAAATTGCTGGAGGAGACGGGCAGGTCAGAGGGATGAATGGAGGCGCATTGTTGAGGAGGCCAAGGTCCACGTAGGGCTGTAGCGCTTCGTAAGCAAGTAAGTACATCAAAATTTAGCTCATTTCATTCTGCGTTAACCCTTAATAGCCCTATATTTTTAATGTTATTTAAAAATTGCAATATCGAGGTTGGAAGACAAAAAGACCCGGATTTTTTTGCTGCCGCAACAAATTTCATGCTTTTAGAGGCGTGTAACTCAGTAATTATTTGACCGAAAAGTTTGAAATTTTGACACAACATAGACTTATAGTTTTACAGTGTGTACAAAATTTCAAATCCGTATATTATTTCCATTTTGTTTTATCTCAGTAACCTTTCAAACGTTCGGAACGGGCAAACTATCATTTTGTTCAGTCTAAAAAACTTGGTAAATATATGATAACATGAAATATTGATTGGCCAATGTTGTGGTAGAATTTTAAAATTTTGTAAAATAGACTGGGTAATGCAGGGGTGGGCACTACTATCCTTGTTGCCTGAATCTGATTGTCTACCTGGATTGATATTGCAGTCTTTCAATTCAGGTAGTCAGTCCGACAGGATATCACATACACAAACTGGCAACATGGATAGTAGTGCCCAGCCCCCGCATTACAAAGTCTATTTTGTCAAAATTTTAAAAAGTCTACCACAACATTGGCCAATCAATATTTCATGTTATTAACATGTCTGTACAAAGTTTTTTTACGCTGAATAGAACGATAGTTTGCCCGTGGCGAACGATCGAGCGGTTACCGAGATAGCAAGGGTTCAGAATATTGTTAATAAATCAAAATTTAAATAACGTATGAATTGGAAATTTCGTACACGCCATAAAAATATAATTGACTATGGTTTGTTAAATTTCAAACTGTTTCGGTCAAATAATTATTATAGAGTTACACGCCTCTAAACGCATGAA
Organism: Catonia carolina; assembly: GCA_035578175.1. Lineage (NCBI taxonomy): Eukaryota > Metazoa > Arthropoda > Insecta > Hemiptera > Achilidae > Catonia > Catonia carolina. Next base: position 24,480,860 of record JAQMRL010000010.1, on the reverse strand, counting down.
ATTTGTTGCGGTAACAAAAAACCGGGTCTTTTTGTCTTCCAACCTCGATATGGCAATTTTTAGGATTATTAAGGGTCAACGCAGAATAAAATGAGCTAAATTTTGATGTAAAATATGTTGAAATCCGACTAATAGTTTTGGATATGCAAGGGTTCAAACTCGGGTGCCTATGATAATGAAACCGATAGTAGTAGTTCAACTCGGTGGCGGATTTAGGGGGGGTGTCACAGGAGATATTAGCCCCCTCCAAATTTAAAACAATTATTTTAATGGTTTTTTGTATACAGTATTTATAAAGGAATGAAAGTGTTTATTTATTATAATTTATTTTCTTACCGAAAAACCAATATTTAGAACGAAAACAACGCGAGATTTTCCTAGAGATACAACGTATGCCTGTTGATAAGCCCTTCAAATGTAGCTACTTCAGGAAGGTATACTGCGAACAATTCGAACTGGCACAACACTTGCTCAACGTGTACACACAGTTCCGCATAAAGTATATCCATAACCTATTCTTTCAACAAGGTCTACAAATTTTAATGTATGCCTACAACCTTATTACAATGGAAAAACTTACAAATAATTATTTCATTTTTAAAATGTGTTTAATTTGTCCCAGTAAAAATTTAAATTATAAATTACAAGAACTAAACTGCAAAAGCTCACTAAACTATACTCTACAGATGCATGCAACTAATTAAGCAAATTGGTCTGAATCAATATATTTAAAACGCAAAATCACTTCCAATGTATTTTAAATGGGAATTCTTTAAACTCTTAAATACAGAGTTCTACCGAACGGATTTTTATAATTTTTACATGGTTTTAAAGAGTATTCTTTCCTGATTCGGTAAAAAGTTCTAAACTTGAAATTCATGCTAAATCCGAGCTTCATTTTACGAAATGAAAAAGAACAAAATATCTATATATTTAAAACGCAAAGCAGCAATATAATTTAAATACGAGTATATAGAATAATGATTCCATTCCAGTATTATATTGTGCGAATTTATTCGCACGGGTCCACTTGTATATTATTATAAAAAACAGAAAATCATATTATATGAAAACAAAATATTAGACACATCATTATGTCGGACAGATTTATTATTAAGAACAGTGAAAACAAAGCGTAGTGATCGTGCTTGAGTCTCACATGACAGTAGCAGTTGTATACTTTTGTGACTACCACCGTTGCTTGGCGAGGGGCGAAGAGTGGAGTAGATAAACACCGAAGCGGCTTGTGCCAATTCGAATTATCTGAGGTATAATCTAATTTAGTGAAAAATGTTTTTCTTTCTCACATATCAGAGTGCGTAATGCCTACGTAAGGCTTGGCTTATGTGTGGGTAATGATAAGAGGTGATTTAAAGATGAAAAAATGGCAGGTCTGGGTGGATATAAAAAATGGCAGTCGTGAAACCCAGTTGCCGCGTGTACTATACCAATCATTAAACAACTGGAAAAATTATTATACGTATTTAAATATTTTAGTACGTGCATTTAATGCAGTATTGGAATTGGCTACATTATAATAATAAGCACACAAACAAAAATTGGATCCGTTTTGGTTACGGTTAATGGGGTTTCGGATAAGCGGGGTTTAACTGTAGTTAAAAATAAGTAATGAAAAAATGTTAGATCTAACAGTGGATCGAACCCGGAATCCCTAGCATGTAAGCTAGTTACGCTGACCACTATACCATGGGCCGGCCAAACATGAAAATCACTTCAAATTCCGGTATTTATTTTCCTCCATCGATATTACTTCCCCACTGTATGTATTCTATAAGGATGGATTGCAAGAAAGCAGAAATTTGCAATCCATGTGATATATAAATTAACGGATGTGGTTTACCGAGGATGTTTTCATTAACCCCAAAGGGTGTATGTAACATGTTACAGTATTCTTTATCCAGGATATGGATCTTATGCTTGACCTACTTTTAACAATAAATAACTATTCAAGGATCTTAATTATCCTTTTTATATACTGTCAACTTGTTTTCATTGTTAAATTTAAAGATTTTCAGTCGGTTAACTGTAATTAATGACGTGGTATAAAAGGGTCCTTACACTGTCATTAATATATCAGTGTTTACAATGTTCATCAATTTATTTACTTTAAGAAGCTTCTACGTGACGGGACTTCTATTTCTTGTACAGTTCTCTTTCTACGTGTACTGTCCGTTTACTAGGCTACCCGTGGCGGATTTAGGGGGTTACAGGGGTCATAACCCCTCCAAATTTTCTATTTATTTATTTTAATAGTTTTTTTGTATCTTTATAAAGGAATAAAGGGTATACGAGGAGTGGCTTATTAAATAACGAGACTGACGTAAAAAAATTTATTTTTATTTTATACATAATTACTTATTGTCACCTTCAATATACACTCCTTCTCTATCCCTACAACGTTCCGTGCGAGTTTTCCATTGTTGGAAACAGTGGTGGAAGTCATCTTCTGTCAGCTCCTTCAGAACACGTGCCGCTTTCTCTGTTACAGCTTCCATGGACTCAAATCTTGTCCCTTTTAATGCAGATTTCACCTTAGGGAACAGGTAGAAGATAATAACATGTGATGAAACGTGGTTATCTGGGATCTGATACTTATGATCCAGAAAAATGTCAATATTTAAAGCAATGATGATTGTTTTTTTTATATCCATGGGATTGTGTACCTTCACTGGGTTCCTGAAGATCAAACAATTAATCAATATTACTACCTTGAGGTACTTTCTAAACTACGTCAAAGAGTAAGGAAAAAACGCCCCGAAATGTGGAAGGACAAATCATGGGTTCTCCACCAAGACAATGCGCCAGCTCATTCCGCGTTATCTGTCAAGAGGTTCCTGGCCAAGTACAGCATCTCAGTGTTAGAACATCCACCTTTTTCACCAGATCTTGTACCATGTGACTTCGACCTGTTCACTAAGGTTAAATCTGCATTAAAAGGGACAATATTTGAGTCTGTGGAAGCTGTAAAAGAGAAAGCGGCACGTGTCCTGAAGGAGCTGACAGAAGATGACTTCCAGCACTGTTTCCAACAATGGAAAATTCGCATGGAGCGTTGTAGGGATAGAGAAGGAGTGTACATTGAAGGTGACAATAAGTGATAATGTATAAAATAAAAATAATTTTTTTTACGTCAGTCTCGTTCTTTATCTTTAATAGCCACATCTCGTATATGCAATTTACATGGCTACTAAGCCCTAAACTTAACAGAATGTTTTGGTTGTTTAGATCGAATTATAATTTTATGCTATTATACTAATATTTTTTATACTATTTTTATACATAACCCACCGGGTTGGTCTAGAGGTAAAGTCGTCGCCAAAATCAGCTGTTTAACAGCTGATTTTCGGTGACGAAGGTTCCTGGTTCAAATCCCAGTAAAGGTAGTTACTTTTATACGGATTTGAATACTAGACAGTGGTTACCGGTGTACTTTGATGGTTGGGGTTTAATTAACCATACTCTCTCAGGAATGGTCGGCCTGGGTCTGTACAAGACTACATCTCATTTACACGCCATACACATCACCCTCATTTCATTGGGTCATGGGGTTGCTTATTGTTCTAAATTGAACAGATTGCAACGTACACAAATTAGGAATAAGAAAGAAAAAAAAATTTTGTTATACATATTGAATAGTTTTGTAAATATTGACATTCGACGTTAAATTTTATTTGTGCTTCTACATAATTATTAAGTCAGCCACAATGTCTTTGTATTTCTAAAACTAAACACTGATTTGTTTTTGTGTAACGATATATTTAATCGTACCGTTTCAACAGTTTATTTTACACAAGTAAACTAATGTTAAGTATTTAATTTTGTTCTTGATTTTCCTCCTTTCGTAATTCAACAAATCTAATAATGAGTTTACTTGTTATAAATTATTTTCTTACATGACACTAATACATCAAAATAAACACCCAACATAAAATATTTTAATAACTTATTTCGTAAGCTCCAACGTTACAAATAGTTTTGTGTGAGTGCTTATATTACTGTAAACATTTACCAATAATTTATTTTCATATTTTATTTGTTGTGAGGCATTATATGATATAAAATTTTTTTTAATTTAAAATTGGCAATAGTAATCTATTCCTCATTGTTGAATTTCTTAAATGCCTAAACATTTTCCATTTTGTCTGTTGTAAAAGTATGGAAATTCAAAATTTTATGCTCAGAAATACGCAAACGTGTTTTTAAGATGTGTATTTTTAAAATAATATTCCGGGGGAGGACCCCGTTCACCTGGGGCGTATTCCATGCCCCCCGGAACCCCCGGTGATGACCCCCCCCCCAAATGTTATGCTAAATTCGCCACTGATACTCGTATCCAATTTCGTACGTAAAATATTTTTCTCAGATGGAGAAGGATTACTAAAATATTGAAGTTCTTTGAAAAGTTTTGAAAAAACCTTTAAACTGAACAAATGAGTGATGAACAAATGCCAGAACTGACCGGTAATCGAATCCTGAACCCCTGGCCTAGAATTTAGTTGTGCTGACTACTGCACCAAATAGGTGTAGAAATCTGGTGTGAAACACTCACACAACTTTCTCTTGCCAATGCAAATAATTAACAATAAACCTTACATAAGTACTAAAACATTACAAATGAACAAAAAACTAACCTCAAAAAACATAACCAAATTTTAATCGTGAGTGAAAGACGCAAAATGAAAATCGACCTTAGTTTGGCTTAGATTTACGGAAAATCACTCTTTCACGCTAAACTAGGCTCTGTAGAGAAAAATGCTCTAAATAAAAATTGTAGATCTTTTAATTTTCTATAAATTTGGTTATATACACTTTTGTCGTAAAATGCGTACTACGGCCTAAATGTTAAAAAAATCGATTTTTCACACGTTTTCGTGAGAAAAAACAGAAAATCGCTAATTACCCCTAAACTAAGCGTTATACAAAAAAATGTTTGAAATAAAAGTTGTAGAATTTTAAATTCTCTACAACTTTTATTATATACATTTTTGCGCTGAAATGCATAATAAAGCCGCAATCTTAAAAAAAACAATTTTTTTACACGAAAACAGCCTCACCAAGAATTTCAGCAAACATGGCGCCTACCTTATCTTGTAGAGCATATAAAATTTAGTAAATGAGGCAATTTTTAAAAAAAATCGTAGTACCAGTTTTTCAAAAAATCGCAAAAAAGTGAAAAATGACACGAATAAACTACTACTTCCGGTTGACCGATTTTGATGAAAATGTTCGTGTCGGGTCCGGTAGTGGTATGTAACTTAAGTTTCAAGTTCGTACGATGTTCCGTTCTTCAGATATTCTGTTCACACAGACACACAGACCAAGCGCTAAAAACATGTTTTTGGGTTCAGGGGGTCTGAAAACGTATAGATCCGGTGAAAACTCGATTTCAAAAAATCGACATGAAAACAATACTTTCCTTCCTATTTATTCATATAGGCAAGAGAAAGTAAAAAATGATTAAGTAATTTATTGGTGCCGATTTTGACTTAATTGTCTAAGATTTCTAGAAGAGTAATAATATTCGGTAATGGAAATGCTTCGATAGAGAATCAATAGAACGTCATGTTTTGTTGAATTTGACATTGCAGAAATTCTAAATTGTAAAGTAGGCCTACAGTATTATGTAATTAATTGAAGGGTCTTGCTTGATTAATCCGATAAGGATTCCTTCGTTACTTAATCTTCCACGCAAGGGGAAATGCGACAATATATTATAGTATCAAATTATTTTTCTAAAAAACGTTTTCTATACCACCGGGTTGGTCTAGAGGTAAAGTCGTCGCCAAAATCAGCTGTTTAACAGCTGATTTTCGGAGACGAAGGTTCCTGGTTCAAATCCTCGTAAAGGTAGTTGCTTTTATACGGATTTGAATACTAGACAGTGGTTACCGGTGTACTTTGATGGTTTGGGTTTAATTAACCATACTCTCTCAGGAATGGTCGACCTGAGTATGTACAAGACTACACCTCATTTACACGCCATATACATCATCCTCATCTCATTGGGTCATGGGGTTGCTTATTGTTCTGAATTGAACAGATTGCAACGTACACAAATTAGGGATTACAAAAATTTAAGAAAAAAACAGTTTTTTAAATTCTGAATAGTGTATGAGCCTTTTTGTTAGTTTCACCCAGAATTAAATTATTGATTCAACAAAAGGTTTATTATTTGCATGACTATATAAATAAATATTCGTTTTACATTTTACCTGTCATTTTTAATCCAGTCATTTATTTTATTTCTCAGATTGAAATTTACTACAGTATTTCATGGTTTTTATTGTCATGAATATTAAAAAGAGAACTCAAGTTAGAAACTTTGGTGTAATAATTACGTATCAAACTTATCATTATTTAGTTGATACGGTATAAATTTAATAGTTTTAAATTTCGCTTGAGTAGCTAAATTATTTATATTTTAGTTTATTTTAAGTCACATTAACAGTTAGGTCATTAGTGACTATTTTGGTTTAAACCAAATATATTGTGATACTTTAAGGTCCGTTTCGGGATCCGGGTAAAGTAATTAACACACTATAATTTAAAATTTCACGTATTTATTACAAACTAAAACTTACATTTAAGTAAGTGTCTACAAGTAAATTACAATTAAATTAACTTACTTGTAATGTATAACAAACTAATTATAATTAACTAGTAACATTTAATAAACTTAAATGAATATTACAAGATTATTTCACTACTCAATTCCACCAAACGCTTCTCAAAAAATGACTGACTAAGCGACGTCTATAGTATACGTTAGATCTTTTTCACAAACACAACACTGTTAACTTACGCGGTACGCACTCGTTTATGACAGATCAAAGACTAACTCACTAACTAGACCGGCTGCGCTTATACCAGTTGTGGCTATTAAATAACGAGACTGACGTTGTAAACAATTTTATTTTTATTTAATACATAATCACTTATTGTGAGATGTTCCCTACAGAGATAACTCTGATTAGTAATTTTACCTCTAACTCTTCTGTTCTTAAATGGTTCAGTTATTTAATTGGCTGATCATGTGAAAAGGAACAGAACTATTTTTTGTAGCCCTGGCACTAACAGATTGAAAGTAAATAATTTAACATTCCACCTGTCTTTTATGGGTATAATGCAAATAACCTATGCAGGCCCTATAAATATATTTTACAATGCTATTTGTCCACTTTTATCGTTTTAGTCCAAAATTTAGTGTTTTACGTAATTTAAAAATAAAATTAGCCATATTCCTATTGTATATTTGATTTTAATCTGTTTACTCGTAACGATGAGTAAAATAATTACGATTACGTTAAGCTCAATAGACTAAAATTAATGTTCTGCCCATAACAGACATGTGGAGTGTCAAATTATTTACACTCAATCTGTTTGTTGTAGGGCTGAAATAAATTGTTTTGTTTCTTATCACATGGTCAGCCAATTAAATGACTGAATCATTTAAGAACAGAAGAGGTAGAGGTGTAAAAGACACTAATCAGAGTTATCTCCTCTGAAAGTAATGAATTTCATTATTTCACCTACAGCCAGACCCTGTGGTGAATGAAGTGAAGGTGTCATTTGCAGAGTGGAAAATATGTGCTTTTCAGAGGGCCCGGCATGCTGATAAGCATACTTTTCCATTCAGTGAGGAAGGTAATGGTAAACCACCTCACTTCTCGTTTTACTTAGTAGTGCCTCTAGAGGTTCAAACCAGCCTTTCGGCTGATGACCTAAACAACAAGACTAAATGTTTAGAATTCTTACCAATACACATAGCCTACACTACTAAGTTATCAAATAAAGTGCAGTTTATCATGGAATTTGAACATATGCTTATAAAACGTCATCATTTTTTCGAATATGTAGGGCCTACTTAGGCTACGTCTTATACACAAGATCCTAATTAAGCCTACTATAATTCATACATCATATTTTATATCTAGGCTAAATACTACATGGAAATGTAAGTAATTTCAGTTTTTTAAATGAGGGTTTACATTTAGCATGCTTTTTTGTTCCTAAAATGACCCTACTTATAATTTTTGCATTTTAAGTTATTCTAGAAAAAATGTATTCTTTGTCAAAGATATTTTATCAGCTCTAAATGGCTGGGATCAAATGAAGAAATTATTCTTCTTCTGCCTTTCAAGGATTAGGCATCTCTGCCTGGCACCTCTCAAATCTGCTCATCTCTTTCTCGTGCGCCCTCGTTCTCTCTTTCCCTCCGGTTTATAGCCGGTGTTTGCTTAGGTATCCTATCCTCCCTCATTCTGTTCACATACCACTATATTCTGTTCTGAAATACCCGTCGTTTATAGAGACGATGTTGAGTTCTTCCTTAATCTCGGTAGGCCTATTCCTGTAATGATCTTTTCTACTACACCCATACGTAGACCCTATAGGGCCTATCGAAGAAATTTAATTTCAGATGCTTGCAGTCTACTCTCCTCTCGCTTTGATAACACCCAAGTTTCACTGCCATACAGTAGGGTCGGCTCTTCTATTGATTTATAAAATCTCAACCTCGTGTTTTTGCTGGCGACGACTTTACCTCTAGAGTCTAGACTAGACCAACCCGGTGGGTCTTGTAGATTTTAGTCACTTATTTAATTGTAATTTTTAGCTGTAATAAATACTTGTAATTTTAATCTTTAGTGTGTTAACTATTTAATTTACCCAGATCCCGAAATGGACCTTAGAGATAAGTGTCACAATATTATTATTTTTAACAATTTTTCTTCTTACTGGCTCGTCCCCCTGAATGCCATTACCTTTGTATTCTTTGTCGAAACTGTCAACTTATAAATTTTATTATGCTTTGCATAATAAATGGAGAAATTAAAATAATAAAATTTGTTATATGATCATTTCAAACAATAATTTAATTACAATCATTTCGTTCACATTTTATTTCAGGGAAAACCTAAAATTCTAATTTTCGTAACTTTTTACTTTCTCTTGCCTGTATGAATAGGCTATGTAGGAAGGAAAGTAGGCCTATTGTTTTCTTGTCGATTTTTCGAAATCGAGTTTTCGCCGGATCTACACGTTTTCAGACCCCCTGAACCCAAAAAAAACATGTTTTTAGCGATTGGTCTGTATGGGTGTATACAGAATATCTCAAGAACGGAACATCGTACGAACTGGAAACTTGAAACTTAAGTTAGATACCACTAGAGGACCCGACACGAACATTTTCATCAAAATCGGTTAACTGGAAGTAGCAGTTTATTCGCGTTATTTTTCACTTTTTTGCGATTTTCTCAAAAACGGGTCCTACGATTTTTATTTAAAATTGCGTGATTTACTAAATTTTTTATGCTCTACAAGATAGGCTAGGCGCCATGTCTGCTGAAATTCCTGCGGAGGCTATTAACGTAAAACATTGTTTTTTTAAGATTGCAACTTTAATATGCATTTTAGCGCAAAAATGTAGCTACTAGCCTATATACTATAAGTTAATTAAAGTTGTAGAAAATTTAAAATCCTACAACTTTTATTTCAAACATTTTTTTGTACAACGCTTAGTTTAGCGGTAATTAGCGATTTTTTGTTTTTTCTCACGAAATCGTGTAAACAAATCGATTTTTTAAGATTTCAGCCTTATGCATTTTACGTCAAAAAGTATAGGCTAATAATCAAAGTTATAGGAAATTAAAAGATCTAAAACTCTTTTAAAAGCATTTTTCTCTACAGAGCCTAGTTTAGCGTGAGAGAGTGATTTTCCGTATTTTTCAGCTAAACTGAGGTTGATTTTTACTTTACGTCTTTCACTCATTATTAAAATAAGATTATGTTTTTTGAGATTAGTTTTTTTGTTTATTTCTAATGTTTTATTATATACTAATGTTAGGTTATATTGGTCATTATTTGCATTGGCAAGAGAAAGTTGTGTGAGTGTTTCACACTTGATTTTATTATAAAAGAATTTAGTTAAAACTAGTAGGCTACTGTATAGGAAACAGGAAGTAGGTAACTTATCCTAAAGGTAAAACAGATCAGCTCGAGTAAGCCCAGACATAATTCAGTCTACATTATAAAAGTATTTGGCGTAATCTACTACACTTTTTAATACACCTTAACAATTGCGAATAATTTGCAAACTTCTTTGTTGTCAGAAAGTCTAATAGTGCGTGACTTTGCATATTTTTTTAGTAATTAATCTAACGTACAAGTTTTAAATAAGGTTGTGTTGCTCGTTAAAATGTATGTAAGATTAATATGTACGCAGTAAGAACACATTGTTAATAAAATTATTATACTATCGTTCATTTATTACACAGTTACGGTTATTTTTGACGTAGTTTCTTTATTTTATTTTTTATAAGGAAGACAAATATCATCAGTGAATATAACGTCAAATAGAATGTTCACAGTATTTGATGATAAATGATGACTTACGGGAAAATGCACGCTAATAATTTGGTGGATATACGAGGTGTGGCTATTAAATAACGAGACTGACGTGGTAAAAAATTTATTTTTGATTTTATACATAATCACTTATTGTCACCTTCAATATACACTCCTTCTCTATCCCTACAACTCTCCATGCAAATTTTCCATTGTTGGAACAGTACTGGAAGTCATCTTCTTTCAGCTCCTTCAGGACAAGTGCCACTTTCTCTTTTACAGCTTCCACAGACTTAATCTTGTTCCTTTTAATGCAGATTTCACCTTAGGGAACAGGTAGAAGATAATAGCATGTGATGAAACGTGGTTTTTTACTTATGATCCGGAAACAAAGCGCCAATCCATGAACTGGAAGAGCCGAACTTCACCGAGAGTCAAAAAAGCTCGAATGAGCACGTCAAATTTAAAGCAATGATGATTGTTTTTTTATATCCATGGGATTGTGTACCTTTATTGGGTTCCTGAAGGTCAAACAATTAATCAATATTACTACCTTGAGATACTTTCTAAACTACGTGAAAGAGTAAGGAAAAACCGCCCCGATATGTGGAAGGACAAATCATGGTTCTCCACCAAGACAATGCGCCAGCTCATTCCGCGTTATCTGTCAAGAGGCTCCTAGCCAAGTACAGCATCTCAGTGTTAGAACATCCACCTTTTTCACCAGATCTTGCACCATGTGACTTCGACCTGTTCCGTAAGGTTAAATCTGCATTAAAAGGGACAAGATTTGAGTCTGTGGAAGCTGTAGAAGATAAAGCGGCATGTGTCCTGAAGGAGCTGACAGAAGATGACTTCCAGCACTGTTTCCAACAATGGAAAATTCGCATGGAGCTTTGTAGGGATAAAGAAGGAATGTATATTGAAGGTGACAATAAGTGATAATGTATAAAATTAAAATTAAACTTTTTACAACGTCAGTCTCGTTATTTAATAGCTACACCTCGTATACCCAGGCCGACTATTCCTGAGAGAGTATGTTTAATTGAACCCCGACCATCAAAGTACACCGGTAACCATGGAACCTTCGTTTCCAGTTGTTTTACAACTTTGTTTTATAGCTGTTTCTGTATTGTAAAAAAATGTTATGTATTCAACTTCAAAGCAGAAGATATTGAACTTGATTTCTAGCTAAGACCTGTAAATTCTTCACAACGTTCCACAACTCAGTGTAGTCACTAGTGACTAGTGGTTGACGCAACTTTAAATAAATACATAAATAAGTAAAAAAAACTCGGGTCAGTATTACTTACATACCTAATTGTACTCTTCATAATTGCCTTTATCATTTGTTAGACTAGGCACTTAAAAAGAAACATAACTGTTTTAGTTGCCCTAGTTTAGTTAGTTTAACAATTAACATGAGTATGTTAAGCAAATTAAAACTAGGGACTCTTAAAAAGTTACTTTTTATTAATAAAAACCGTACTAAATATTTTACTATCGTTTATTTTTTCACAAAAAGTAATAATTTAAAAAAATCTGGTGTGAAACACTCACACAACTTTCTCTTGCCAATGCAAATAATTAACAATAAACCTAACATTAGTATTAAAACATTAGAAATGAACAAAAACTAACCTCAAAAACATAACCTTATTTTAATCATGAGTGAATGACGCAAAATGACAATCGAACTCAGTTTGGCTTAAAAATACGGAAAATCACTCTTTCACGCTAAACTAGGCTCTGTAGAGAAAAATGCTCTAAACAAAAGTTGTAGATCTTTTAGTTTTCTATAAATTTAATTATATACACTTTTGTCGTAAAATGCATACTAAGACCGAAATGTTGAAAAAATCGATTTTTCTCACGTTTTCGTGAGAAAAAAAACAGAAAATCGCAAATTACCGCTAAACTAAGCGTTATACAAAAAAATGTTTGAAACAGAAGTTGTAGGTTTTTAAATTCTCTACAACTTTTATTATATAAGTTTTTGCGCTAAAATTTATATTAAAGCCGTAATCTTAAAAAAACAACGTTTTTACGTGAAAACAGCCTCACCGAGAATTTCAGCAAACATGGCGCCTACCCTATCTTGTAGAGAATAAAAAATTGAGTAAAATAAGCGATTTTAAAAAAAACCGTAGGACCAGTTTTTGAGAAAATCGCAAAAAACTGAAAAATTATACGAATAAACTACTACTTCCGGTTGACCGATTTTGATGAAAATGTTCGTGTCGCGTCCAGTAGTGGTATGTAACTTAAGTTTCAAGTTTCAAGTTCGTACGATGTTCCATTCTTGAGATATTCTGTTCACACACAGACACACACACACACAAACACACACACACACACACACACACGCACACACACACAGACCAATCGCTAAAAACATGTTTTTTGAGTTCAGGGGGTCTGAAAACGTATAGATCCGGTGAAAACTCGATTTCGAAAAATCGACATGAAAACAATACTTTCCTTCCTATATATTCATATAGGCAAGAGAAAGTAAAAATTTAATTTGTAGTTTACTGTTTTAGTCGAGATAAGTAGGCTACTGTAGCAACTCTCTTAAGGGGAGACTGTACTTTTATCACACGAATGTTAAATTTTCTATTTTTAGGTACATATTTATGAGAAAATTGCAAAAAAGTGAAAAAGACACGAATAAACTACTACTTCCGATTGACCGATTTTGATGAAAATTTTCGTGTTGGGTCCTCCAGTGGTATCTAATTTAAGTTTCAAGTTCTTACGAGTTTCCTTGAGATATTCTGTTCACACACACACTCACACACACACGCACACGCACACACACACAGACCAATCGCTAAAAACATGTTTTTTTGGTTCAGGGGTTCTGAAAACGTGTAGATCCGGTGTAAACTCGATTTCGGAAAATCGACATAAAATCAATACTTTCCTTTCTATGTATTCATATAGGTTAGATAAAGTAAAAATTACGAAAATGTATCAATTAGTTGAAAAGTTACGACATTTTTATATTAACTGTGTTGTCCTAATCGCGAAAGTAGTGAAAAAAATTGTGCCAACTATTTCAGACAATTTTTAGTTTAAATTGCTTTTACCAGCAAAATATCAAGTATTGTATATCATTGCATTTAGAAAACCATACGCTAACAAATGGCACAAAATAATAAAATCGATTTTTTGTTTTAATTGTTTGCTCTCCGGGTCCCGTTAATTTGGGAAAACGTAACATAAACATCAAAATTTTTGGTTTTACTAAAATTTCGATAGTATCGACCTTCTAAGGTCATTAACACTAATTTGTTATTTGAACGATAAAAATTGTAATTTTTTATAATAATACAATAAAATTTTAGTCATGACTTGACACTTTATTACTTTCTCTTGCCTTGCCTATATGAATGTATAGGAAGTTAAGTATTATTTTCATGTCAATTTTTCGAAATCGAGTTTTCACCGCATCTACACGTTTTCAGACCCCTTGAACCAAAAAAAACATGTTTTAGCGATTGGTCTGTGTGTGTGTGTGTGTGTGCGCGCGCAAGCGCGGCGCGGTGTGTGTGTGTAAACAGAATATATCAAGAACGGAACATCGTACGATCTTGAAACTTAAGTTACACACCACTACCGGACCCGACACGAACATTTTCATCAAAATCGGTCAACCGGAAGTATTAGTTTATTCGTGTAATTTTTCACTTTTTTGCGATTTTCTCAAAAACCGGTCTTACGATTTTTATTTTAAAAATCGCCTCATTTACTGCATTTTTTATGCTTTACAAGATAGGGTAGGCGCCATGTCTGCTGAAATTCTTGGAGAGCCTGTTTTTGCGTAAAAAATTTGTTTTTTTTAAGATTGCGACTTTAATATGCACTTTAGCACAAAAATGTAGAGAATTTAAAATCCTGTAACGTTTATTTAAAACATTTTTTTGTATAACGCTTAGTTTAGCAGTAATTAGCAATTTTCTGTTTTTTTTATCACGAAATCGTGTAAAAAATCGATTTTTAAAGATTTCTGCCTTAGTATGCATTTTACGACAAAAGTTTATATAATTAAATTTATAGGAAATTAAAAGATGTACAACTGTTATTTAGAGCATTTTTCTCTACAGAGCCTAGTTTAGCGTGAAAGAGTGATTATCCGTATTTTTAAGCCAAACTGAGGTCGATTTTCATTTTGCGTTTTTCACTCATGATTAAAATAAGGTTGTTTTTGAGGTTATATTGGTCATCATTTGCATTGGCAAGAGAACGTCTTGTGAGTGTTTCACACCAGATTTTTTTTGTTTTGTTCAACATTAATGAAATTGAAGGGAAATGCGACAGTTCTGATCATCGTATTGTATGTAAATAACTTTTTAGTTGGGTTTTATACACCATAACTGTATGCATGCAAATCCAGGAAATAATATAAGATTTTTTTTATCTTAACTGCACAACTGTTTATCAAAGTACTTAGAATTTTGATTATCGCAAAAAAATGTAACGCGTAGTGTGATTGTAATGTATTTTTTTAATAAATCATTATATTTTATGGTCAGGTTATGTTTGTTGTTTGAAATATTCAATATCAATGTAATGTAATAAAATAATAAAGCCATTGCTCTAATTACACCATAGAGATAAGATACTATTGTTGTTATTTGATAATGTGGTATGTAGTGTACATAGCAACTAAGTGCTATATATTGTAACTACCTGCTGTCAGTGAAGCAACAGATTGTTTATTTTTAACCCCTTAAAGGTTGATTTTTAAACCCAAAGTAATGTTATTTTGCTTAATTTTTCCCACTAAATAATTATTTTTGATTATTTACTTATTTTTACTTTCTCTTGCCTATATGAATATATAGGAAGGAAAGTATTGTTTTCATGTCGATTTTCGAAATCGAGTTTTCACCGGATCTATACGTTTTCAGACCCCCTGAACCCAAAAAACATGTTTTTAGCGATTGGTCTGTGTGTGTGTGTGTGTGTGTGTGTGTGTGTGTGGTGTGTGTGTGTGTGTGTGTGTGTGTGTGTGAACAGAATATCTCAAGAACGGAACATCGTACGAACTTGAAACTTGAAACTTAAGTTACATACCACTACCGGACGCGACACGAACATTTTCATCAAAATCGGTCAACCGGAAGTAGTAGTTTATTCGTATAATTTTTCAGTTTTTTGCGATTTTCTCAAAAACTGGTCCTACGATTTTTTTTTAAATCGCCTATTTTACTCAATTTTTTATTCTCTACAAGATAGGGTAGGCGCCATGTTTGCTGAAATTCTCGGTGAGGCTGTTTTCACGTAAAAACGTTGTTTTTTAAGATTACGGCTTTAATATAAATTTTAGCGCAGAAACTTATATAATAAAAGTTGTAGAGAATTTAAAAACCTACAACTTCTGTTTCAAACATTTTTTTTGTATGACGCTTAGTTTAGCAGTAATTAGCGATTTTCTGATTTTTTTCTCACGAAAACGTGAAAAATCGATTTTTTTTAAGATTTTGGCCTTAGTATGCATTTTACGACAAAAGTGTATATAACCAAATTTATAGGAAATTTAAAGATCTACAACTTTTATTTAACGTATTTTTCTCTACAGAGCCTAGTTTAGCGTGAAATAGTGATTTTCCGTATTTTTAAGCCAGACTGAGGTTGATTTTCATTTTGAGTGTTTCACTCATGATTAAAATAAGGTTATGTTTATTGAGGTTAGTTTTTTGTTTATTTCTAATATTTTATTACTAATGTTAAATTATATTGTAAATTATTTGCATTGGCAAGAGAAAGTTGTGTGAGTGTTTCACACCAGATTTTTTATTTTACTTTTATTATATGACATATTTTAAGTAAATTTAAGAAAATAAACCGTTAAAAAACTACTATTGTAATTTTTTTAATCCTAACAAAACAAAAAATGAAACTAATACTATGTGTTAAAACTAATACGAGCACGCGACAAGCAACGGACATCAGTTACGTTATTCAACTGTAATAACAACTAGTTGCCTAGGAACTGTCACTTAATATGGAAAATTAACATTAAACAAAAGCACTGCTAGGGTCCAATGGATGAAAACAGTACTAAAAAGACTAGTACGCATTACCAGCTCTTGGCGACTAAACATTGCGTTCAAAAGCAAAATTATGTTCGCGTTTAGACAGAAACGTAATATTACGTCACCGGCACTTTTCGTCTACAATGCTTCAGACGTAATATTTCGTCACAAACCTTTAAGGGATTAATTTGTAATTGCTGGAGATAAAGGTTGACACTTTTAGGAAAAGATTTCAAAATGTATATACATTTTTAAAAAGTTAAATTTTTCGTACAATTTTGTATAGTTCTATTTTGAAAGTTGAAATATTTTAACTGCAGCAGTTTAAAAAATTTTTAGATGTTATTACAGACACCCTGTTTATAGAAAAATATTTTTCCGTTACTATGTGTAGTACTTTTGATTTATGTACTATAGATTTTTTTTAACTAGCCATAAATTTTCTAAATATGTTTTATTTTTTTAAAAAATTACTGAATACGTATTGCATTGTTTATACTTAGTTATACTTCTGGCCAGATTTTTTTTATCCGAGGTGGCGAGAAAAACTCATGTTCACTTCTTCACGACGGGGGAAGTAGTGTTGGACTCAATTGAGGCGTCCTCGTCCAGCCCCAAGGAGGCCGCAACCGCCTTACTAACCAAAAACCCGCTGCCTGGCCACTTGATCCGACATCAGCAAACAACCTTCCACCTCCCTCAGAACTGTTTATATAATACTACAAGGGAAATGTCGGGTTAAAAAAAAATTACATAGTCAGCGGGGGCGTGGAAGGGAACCGTAGCCTAATTCCAGGGTAACTGGTGGTAATATGGGCACTTTTAACGTAATTTTTTAATAACAACAAATAAGCTTTCAACTTTGAATCCAGCTGCAGTCTTTTCCCCGTTATGAACTAAGGGTTTTCCTGGCAACATTTTCCAGTACAATGCCGACTCATCTCCGTTGTAAACTTGATTTGCTGTTAAACCCTGTTTTTCTACTTCAACCTAGAATTTTGTTTTAAAGTCCATAAAATCGTCGATATCATTAGAATTTTTTTCACCGGTAACAGTTCAAGTCTAATACCGTATCGCTGTTTGAATTTGTCCAGCCAGCCTATACCGGCTTGAAAGTCGTCTTTCCCAGTCATTGCTTGTAGAATAACTTCACTTTTGGGTGAGAATGTCTCCACTGACTATAGATAGCCTTGCTCTTTCAAAAACCATGAGTATAAAGCCCGCTTGGCATCAGGTTTACCTGCTGCTTTTAATGTTTTTCTTTTCAGTGGCTCGCTCGCCATTTATTAGACGTTTTTAAAGGATTTTTCTAAATGGTAAAAAAATTATAAAAACATGATAATAAGTGATAGTTCGGATTACTGGAGGTTTCGTTGTACCGGGGGTTCGGATTACCGCGACTATACTGTATGTTTTATGTAATATCGAAATATGTAATTAATTTAATATCACAATACCTAAAACACTGTAGACTAATATCACAACAGCAAACAGTACATAGGGATAAAGTACTTGTCTAGTAAATACGGTTGTATTTCTCTTGTAGTGTGTGAGGTGTGAAGTTTTTTAAGCTATCCGTATACGGCTTACGTAATGTACGTCCGTACACTACGGTCGTATATACGGACCGTGAATGGCTGACTACCTTTACACTTAAAACTAAATGTTATAAACGATAATACATTTTTTAATAGTTCTTGTAAGAAATATACACGCGACTAATCTAATTACAGTTTTGCACGTTTTCGCAATATAACAATTTTAAATAATTGCCTGTCATACAGATGAGTAAAACTAATGTAAGATTGTGTCATACGTACAATGAATAAACAAAAAGTAAACTATGTAGACTAATAATGAACCGGAAAACAAAAATCAGAATTATAACACTTACACTAATGTGTCATTTTTTATATTCGTATACTGTCGTTCTAATGCGATCGTTTTGTTTTGTCTGAGTGACGTTAGCGTACTAATACGTAGTCGTTGAAAATGCGATACGGTAATGAACAAACTCCCATTAACATTGAAACTCATAATTCTGAGTCGTAAGGTTGGCTATAGCCTAATCAGAACTAAATCGATGACACCCTAGTCCATTTTAAAGATTTCTTAATAAAACTTACTTTTGCAGGGGTGTAAAAATAAGATTTTATCAGAATATTATACGTTCAGATTTTCTACGAGAATAGCCTTCGTACTTCCGTAGACCAGTGACACGATTCCTGGATTGCTCTGGTCGAACCCGAGCTGCTTCAGTCAGTTTCTGAGTGAATCTCCGGATCTTTACTTAGGACTTGGATGGGCACGATACTATGCCCAGGTTCAAAAAACTTAGCTACCCTTGACAGTTGGGTATTAAGACCAAATGATTTTACTTTCTAGTAATTTTACTATCTTAAACTTAGTAATAGAGCTATTTCATTATTGTAGGTACCTTCCATTGTTCAACAGTGCAGAACAACGATGAGGTGGGTTTGCCTAACCTATCCACCGATCTGATACCTTTTCGACACGTGCCCTAGTAGTACTCAAAGTTCTCTCGGGCAACGAGATTGGACGGTTTACGAGGTCCGGGGTGCGTCACGGGGAAATTGCGCGTTCATGTGTTACTTCGCCGATGGGGTGTTCAGGACCCTTAAGAGATGTCGTTTTGAGCAATCTGCAGGGTACTCAGCCGAGAGCGATGCAAACTTCGGGTTCCCGTCAGTGTTACGACCGGAAACTTGATTGACGTTGTGATCCTTCGGGATTACGTCACTCATTCTTTCTTCTTCCCTATTTCCTTTTCTTCATTCTTGAGGGTACATGTACCCTATCTGTATCATCAGAAAATGTATTCGCCGACAAGCCTATAAGACTTCGGGGAAGTTTTTCCGACTTGCTGTCATTCTCGATAGGCTGTCCCCGCTAGGAAATGGTTGTCTGCTTCAATTTTATAGTAGACTGTTGAAGTCTTGAACGGATTGGCAGGTTGTCCTTTGGGCTAGAGATATCATTACTAGCGCTAGGCAACGGTTGTCCGCTTCAATTTTCGGAGTAGACTGTTGAAATCTTGATGACGGATGGCAGGTTGTCCTTTGGGCTAGAGATATCATTAAGCATACTTTTTTTTATTCCCTTATTCCAAGAGTTATGAATTTCATGTGGATCTGCGTGGTCAGGGTAGCATCTGATCGTGTTTTGCAGTATTTCTATCATTCATTAAATGAGTAAAATTTACTACAGTTTTTTGATCATTTATGAAAACTTTTGATATTTTTTAAAAAAACTATAGGTAGTCAATTTTTAAATGAAAATTATACGAATCTGTCTCCACAAAAACGTTCTAAGTCTTTTTTTAATGTTATGAGTTAAATCTGAAAGTGGATTCTATAATAATGAATACATTGCATAAAAGTTCCTAGCTAATGCTTCTTTGGCATTATTTTGACCTCTTAAAATTTTCAATCTATGCAAAAATGTTCAATATCGACATAGCACATTTTTCCATGGAGTGGAGAGTTATTTACTGTTAGCTTAGAACCTTTTTGCAGGGGCCAATATGTAGATATTATTTAAATACTAACATTAATAATTTATTTGAAGGTCCCTGGTTCAATGCCCAGCTAAAGTATGTAAGTAATGATGTGTTATTTTACTGTTAAAATGTTACTTACCTAAAACATGTAGTTACTAATTTATTTCTTTAGTCACTATAAATTTTAATTTTTGTTGCTAAAGACCTTAGCAATTTAAGTAGGTATATATGAATTTAGGATGACCTCTCTTCTGAGGCAGTTTCTAAAGCAAATGTCTTTATGTAATTGAAAATATTGTGGTAAACCTAATTTAGTGGTAATTTCTGTTTGGAAACTAACAAATGGTCAGTGTCAACATTTACTGCTAATTTTTATCCTGCAGTGAAAGTTGTCTTGGTTCATTGATTTATGAGAAATAATAGTACAAGTTAAGCAGTATTTGTAATCCAATATAATGATGTAATCTGGTAATGTCATTGTAGTTTTATGTATCAACTTTAGATTGTTTAACTATTAGTCATGGATGAAATTTTTTTAAGGTTCTATTTGGCATATATTTTCAACACAGAGCTGTAAGATGAGAATGTACTTTATATTGTATATTTTTGTTTATCACTTTCATAAACATTACAACTTCTAATATAGATACTGAAGTCACGAGATTGCCTTTTGCGTATGAATGGCCTGTGAGGAAGGGAAGTGAAAATATGACGGTGCTGCCAACCTGAACAGTGAGACACTACTCATACATTTCACTACCGTGCAGTTTCCGACGAAATGTTTTCTTCATTAACCTTATAAGAAATCAATGTGACCTGTAATATTGCCTGTAGCTTAATTACAAGACTAGAAATGTTTGATTACTGTAATTACCAACTACTTGATGTCATTGGAACAAAATATTCTTAGAATGAATCGCCTTCTTTACTATCGCTGTCACCAGCGCGGAGTCTTTACTATCAGTCTCACTAGTATCTACCTAACGGTTGAAACTGTTGAAAATAGCTTCTTCGTGTCTTTAATTTCCTTCTTTATTTTTCGAATTGAGGAAAGAGAAACATCACAGTAGTTAGCCACTCGCTCATGGCTTTTGTTAAGAGGCTGGGGAAAGGTATTTTTGTTTAGCTTAAACTGCACAGCATTTTATTACACTGCATATTAGATTTCGTTCAGCAATGTGAATAGGCCACGTTTTCCAGACTAACATTTCTGTTTACGGTAATAAACCATTATACTCGTACAGTTAACCTACAAAAAGTTCCACGATGTACTGTATATGCTCTGGATATAGTATATGTTGTTATGTTTCTTGTACTGATATTAAAGCAGCCACGCATGCTCACTTATGCTTTTCCCCCTTTACCCCTCGTTGCAAACCAGGGAAAACTCATGACTAGTGACTAAATGGTCGAATTGAAAATTATTTTTCAGTAGTTATTGATATGATAACTTAATTTGTTTTAGGTTTCAAAAACACATGACCAAGATTCAGATGCTGACTTATGGAGGGAAAATGCATTTTTTGGTCGTAAGGTGACACGGTATCTCTGCCTTTCAAAGACTGAACAAATAGCTGATTATATTGTGGAGAATGTTGGTGTTATTGGCGATAAGGAAGTACCTCCAGATGGTTACTGCCTAATACCAAAAACTATAGATTCAGGTAATTATTGTTACTTAATTTATTTTATCAGTATGGTCAATCGTGCCAAGAATCTACTGTTTCATTGGTACTTAAAAAATTGAAAAGTATCTTTGGTAATTTTGTGTATTCTATGTTGTTGATGCCAATTTTTTAAATTGTCATCTATAATTTTCCTTTGTCCGTCCATCACTCCAGATGTCAGAAACTACAAGAGATAGCAACAAACGATTTTCGGATTTTTAATCTACCCAAAAATTTAGTGGGTCTGAATTGGGTTTTAAGTTCCAGTTCTGACTGGAAGTGGCTCAAAACCAGAAGTAAAGAAATCAAAGTTGAAATTTGGAAACAAAAATAGTGTCATTCGATACCTCTTAAAGAGTAAATCACTGATGGTTTTTACCGTAAGTCAAAGGTAAGCCTTTTAAAAAATTGCCACCAGCCATGAGATGCTTTGTCTCATGAAAGGGATTTTTTATTATCAAATAAACTCAATATTATAATTTCCTTCATTAAAAAACAATCAGGTATTTCAGGACTGGAATATGAATGTTTACTAAATGTTACCAAATTTCTTACTCCACTGTTCCACTGTAGCACTTAACCCACAGCTTTATGTTTATTAGTTTAGGATCTACCACCATTCTGAAGGTATACGACCCTATAATCGCTATCTAGCTATCATTATCTCTAAGTGGCCAAACCCAAACAAATGGGTGTGGTGTGTGTTGAAGGGCATCCCTATGGTACCCTAGGAATTTTAGTAGGAATTTGGCCAACATGGGGTTGGCCAAATTCCTCCGGCCTCAGTGATGGGTAACCATCGAGATTGTAGCGCCACCAGTCCAAAGGAGCATTGTATGCACTCTACCATTTTTGCACATTACAGACGGTCACATCCATTTGCCCTGAATGAGCCTTAACCAAGTCGAACCAGATGTATAGTAGTAGGACGACTATTTTTTGAGATATATTCTATGTAGTCTGACTTTATTTATTCATGTCAGCTGGATTCTTTCGGCTACAGTGATGAGTAACTGCCGTGATTGTAACATCACTACCCAGAAGGGGCATCGTTTGTCCCTTCCACACAATGCACTATATAAACAGCTGCATTTTTCCCTATATGACTTCCACGAGGCAGACAGAAAAGACAGCGTATCAATGAAGTTACATTAATAAATGTCCAGCCTATGGTGTAGTTGCCGGTGTAACTTGATTCTTCAACAGTGGCCCAGGTTTGGTTCAGGTGAAGAAGAGTAATTCTTGTTTCTGTTACCATAATTTTCAAAATTTTCCAAGTATAAACTACTTCTAAATGAATAGTTTTCCAGTTCTAAGAGTAAGCGACATATAAATTTGAGCTTCAAGGTCATTAGTGTTAGCCACAATATTGCCGAATCACATTTACTATTTAATGCTTTTTGTATGATTACTACAGTCACAAGCAAATTAAAACAACAGTCTGTTTCTATAAATACAACACATTACTGATTTATTACAATTCTGTTTTGATTTTCAGTTCATTTTATAATTTACTTTATCTATTAATTAATTTACATAATCTTAAATTACTTTTAATTATGTGTACATGGCAATGCTTTAAGATTATAGGTGAGGTGGAGCTAGTAGTAATGATTCACATTGAAGCTCACAATGATATGAAACACGCTATAAATAATTTATGTGAACTTCAATCTTGTTAGAAACTGAATAATAAAATTAGAATATTTTTTATAAAATAATTATTTGTATTGTTGGGGTACAAAATAACATTCAAATTTCATTAATTTACAGAACAAAAATCATGGCGAAAAAGACAGATTTGTTACAGAATGACTAGAAGAAATTTAGCAACATCGTCTATCACCGACATTATTATATTATGTAGAGCTCGTAAAGCGCCTGATGGATTTTCATTGGCTGGGTAATTTTTTAATTTTTATTTATATTTTTTTGAAATTAATACATTGTGTATTAATAAATGTAAGCTCCACGTGCTTTGTGTAGCATTTTTGAAGTACAAGGTCCGTTAAAAAAGTATCCGACCTTCAGTTGGGAAAAAAACTGGCATATTTGGAGGGTTGGAAACCTAATCACCCTTAAAGTAGTCTCTTTGGCACTACAAACATTTCTCCTAGTGGTGCCGCCATTGTTGAAAGCATTCCGAGAAGGCCTCTTTCAGAATGGAGTTTAGCTTGGCTGTCATTGCTCCCATAATGTCTTCTCTTGTGTGAAATCGTGTTCTTTTCAATGGCCTCTTGAGTTTGGGGAACAGCCAGAAGTTGCAGGTGGCCATATCAGGCGAGTATGGGCCTGTTAAACCACAGGAGTCTGATTTTTCACCAAAAAAGTGTAAATCAAGGGCGAGGAATGTGCTGGAGGGTTGTCGTGTTGGAGGCGCCAACTTCCTGTTGACCATAACTCTGGTTTCTTTTGCCGCACAGCATCACGTAAGCAACGGAGGGCATCCCTATAGTACTCTTTGGTGATTGTTTGACCCTGTGGTGGGTACTTGTGGTGTACCACACTGTGGGAGTCAAAGAAAACAGTCAGCATCATATTGACGTTGCTACACACTTGGCAAGCCCTCTTTGTTCTTGGTGAATGTGGAATGCCTCCACTGTGATGACAACTGGGATTTGGTTTCCGGGTCGTACCCATACACCCAAGACTCGTCACCAGTAATTAAGGTATTCATGAAGTTGGGGTCACTGTTCGTGGATGCAGTAACGCTGCTCCAGTCATTCCATCACTTTCCTTGCAAAAAAAACTGATAAGAGCACTACACACTACTTCACTCAACCGTTGCTTGCCAGTGACTGATGCTATCGACAGGCGGTAAAAAATTAACTCATGCGCACAAAGGTTCAATTTCAGCTCATGCAAGCGTGCTTGATTCACACCCATCAGGTTTTCGCAAAAAATAAGGTCGGTTACTATTCTAACAGACCGCATATAGTTAAAGATTTTGATAGTATAAAAAATAAATCCTTAAACTTTACACTTAATTTTTTGAGTTGCATGTAATTTGAGTGAAACACTAATCCCAAAATTTTATGGAGTTCAATAATTAGTTTAGGTTTATTACTACTCTCCATGATATTTTCTTATTTTATGATATTTTTCCCAGTTAAGCTTGAATTACTCATTATGCAGAAAAACCCCGCTTGTCCGAACCTTGCTCACCGGTAACCCAAACCTTAACCAAAATCGATCTGAAAAACTTATTTTAATTCATTGATTACTTAATCTCAATACTGTATGTATGTATACATACAGTACAGCACTTAAATATGTAGCACAAGTTAAGTTTAAATTATAAATGTAAGGTTTCACTATTCTGGGAATTAGTTTACCAATGTGTATGTTGAACAGTCATTTATCTGTTTTAACAAAAATATGTACTGTAGCCTTTATCGTAGAAGCCTCACTACGAGTACATTATTTCCAGGAATTCAACCCCAATACTCCCCACCTACAACTTGTGCTTCTAATAAAACAATGGTGTAATATTGTCTCAAGACAACGTTTTCATCTAAAATTTCAGACATTTTTTAAGACTAAACAATTGAATTATGATAAAGTAAATTTTATTCTCTTGAAATTATTGTATTTTTGTTTATGCATATTAATAAACAGCCGTAAGAAATACTGTATATTCACTTTAACTGTTTTTAAACCCTAAAAGTGTGTTTTTGTACGTTATCTGGAATTTCGCTTATCCAAAATTGGGTCTGTCCCCAATTATTTCAATTATTTATTGGGGTTTTACTGTATTCTGATAATTTTGTTAAGTTCTGTGGTCAGCAAGTTGAGTTGCATTATGTATTAGAATTATTATAATTATTATAATTTCTTAGAATTATTTTTTTTTTTAGCAGTGTATCGTCATAAAAAATAATCAGTGGCGTATGATTCTCTTTTTCCATATTTATTTATTTTTTTAAATTTAATAATATGTAGTTGTATAATTTTTAAGTAAATTACCAAACCATCAATTATCCACTTGTCTTACTCAAATGCTTTTCTAAAAAAAAATCTCTTCTAGAATCTCTTACCTCTCTCCCGTTATCTCTTTTCTAGAAAATTTAGAGTTGAGCTTCTATCAAAAATAAATTTTTGTTACTTTCTTATCATAAATTAAAAACTGACGATTTAAATTTTCATGTCACTGTTTCCATCTCATCTTTTTCAGTATTCTATACTTCATCATTGCTTATGTCTTTCCAATTTGTCTATCTTTTGGATAACATCTTTTCATCTCATGTTTGATCTTCCTGTGTTTCTCTCTGTTCCTCCTGATCTATATTCTGTAATTTTCTAAGTACGTCTGTTGTCTTCAGTTCTCATAAGACGATATTCCCATTTTCTTGTAGATTTTGCTACTTGTTCTGCTGTGTTTCTTACTCTTGTTTTCTGATGGATCCATTGTTGGTTTTCTTGTCTTCAGCATGATTCTCTCAACTTCCCTTGGTGTGGTTCGTAGACACCTGCCTTTTTATTATATAGTATTAAATTCTTGTCTAATAGTGCATCTTGTTACTCAGTAAAAACATAAAACCAATTTTCTTAGTCTATTTATTTTTAAACTATGTACATCCGTATTATTATCCTCTACATGTTTTGTAAAAAAATTAAAGGGAAATTAACATGAAATCTGAATGTTTGATTATCTGAACTACCCTTGGACTCAAAATTAATTCAGATAATACAGTTAACAATTTAAATTGAACTGAATTTTTCATTGAAATGGTGGTTTCGTAGTTGTATTTTTCATGAGTAGGAGAAGTTATAGAAAGAAATCTTAAAATCAGACAGTGGAGATTCCAGTTTAATTTTTATATTTGTAATGAACAATGTGCAATTTTTTTAAAAGATCTGCTGAAAAAATACTCTTGTGTATTGATAAATTTATTACTTATAATTTGATCTGATTTAATTTTTGAAAGAAGAAAATTTGTAGTTAATGGTGGATTAACTGGAATCTAAACTACCTGACAAAATTAGAGTTGCCACATTTTTATTCCGCCCCACAATCCTCCTTTGTTCTCATACTCCCTCATCCACTTGTATGTCTCTCACCCTCCAGTTGGTAGTTTTGACCCTAAGTTCCTATGCATAATCACTCCCACTACGGTGAAAAGAGCTGCCATTTTAACTTATAAACTGATTAGAAATTAAAAGGCCGGTGATTATGCCAAATTCTCCCCTTTCCGTTTCCCCTAACTCCTACCCCTCTTCATTAAATTTACAAAATTTCTCCACGATAAGTATGCTAGGTGCCTTCGCCTCCCCATGTCAACAGGATTCCCACTTAAAAAGAAAAGGCCACTGAATAAAAAGAAAAATATAAAAGAGCCGCTCTTAATTCCACTTGTCCCTTATTATAAATTGTTACAATGCACCAATAACTTCTTAAAATTTCTTAAATTGTCTCCACTGAAGTCCCACTTCCAATCCCCCAAGAAACAGACTCCAATTTCCTAATTTAATTCTATAAAATTCCCCCTGAATTCCATGAGGTTGCAATTACTCTGTGAAATTGTTCCCCGAGCGACCAGGTGTTCTTTAACACGATATCGCCATCGTAGGGCTTTTTAGACCTCTCAACCTGGATTCTGGATTCTGGAATCTATATTATTATAATTCAGTTATATTGGCATTTAATTTTAAATAATTATTAAGCAGATGTTTAAATTGTTTTCTTTTTCATTTCAGTGATATTAACGGTATGGCTCTCTGTTTTAAGACTGGTACTCCAACCACTTTTAGTAGTCCGCCATCGAATAATGTTACTCCATTACTTGGATACAGGTATTAATAATTAAATTACACTTCTGTGTTTTAATTTACTGACTTTTATTCATTGATGCATTGAGCATGGAGTTAAAAATCTATGCATCATTCATAGATTTAATTTCATTTGTTCATTAAAAATATTCTGCCTTTTACAGGAATTTTAATTGAACAAATAAATTTAAAAATTATGAAATGATACTGACAGTTACAGAGATAAAATTGATTGAAGATACCACATCTTCTGGAAAGAGTTTTAAAAAATTAATTTCAATTTATATAATTCATGTACACCAATAATGGTAGATCCACTGAAACAAGCAAATTGAAAAAATAAAATTGTAGAAAAAAAATGAATTATATAGCTGCTATAAAAGTATAGTAAAAATTGCAACAGTTTTATAATACAACAGTTTAATTCAAAATTATATAAAGATGACAAACTTTCATCTTTATTACTTCTTTTGTAAATTCTAATTGGCAATTTTGTGAAAGTGTGTGAAATCATTCATTTAATTGTGTTATTAATTTAAACTGAAATGTAAAGAAGAGTTTTTTTTTCTAAATGTAAGATTAAGCCTTGGAATTCTAACGGTTTAAAAAATGATTGACATAATAAATTTTATTTATATTTGAATTTTAATTAAAAAGTGGTTGGCTTAAGGAGAAATTTAAACATATTTCTCTACGTAATACTGTTTGGTTAATTTATTAGGTAATGTTTTGTATTAGGTGAAAGTTACTGTATTCTTAAATACACTTTAGATTCTTATAAAATCAATCTGTTTTTACTTTCATGTGTATGTTTGTATTTAGGGTACCCATTAGGAAAGTATTGGGCTGATAAAATGTTTGGATACTTGAATTTCAAGCGATCTTTATGTTTTATGACCCACTGAAGCCAAAGTGGTTTTTTTAAGTTTTTTTGTTTTACAACTGCTTTACACATTTTAACAGTAATGCAGACAATAAGGGTGATAGATAAAAATGAGTGATGGGAAAATGCCAGACCTGATCGGGAATTGAACCATGGAATAGAAGCCAGCTGTGCTGGCCACTATAGCCGGGTGTATACTGGAGCACAGGTGGCGCAGTTCCAGACAGGCAGGGCAGGAGCAAAAACTGTGTAGACATGTGCGGTACAGCAACGTGTTTGTGTCGGGCAACCATAGTTTATACGAGGCGTGTTCAGAAAGTAAGTACTGTTTTTAAAAAAAACAAGTAAAACAATTTTTTTTCAACACTATTATTTCTACATGAAAGGCCAAACCTTAAACTATTTTTCGACATAGTTTCCACCGATGTTCAAACACTTGTCGTAGCGGGTGATCAATTTGTCTATACCCTCTTCGTAGAAGGTTCCCACCACTGACGTGCACAAAACCAAGAGACTCGGAAGTGCTTTGACTTTTCTCACACGGTACAGTGATGATGGTGAGGATTTTTTAAACAAAATTGTGACAGGTGATGAAACTTGGGTCCGTCATGTCACACCGGAATCTAAACAGCAGTCAATGGAGTGGTGACACACGCAATCCCCGAAGAAACAAAAATTCAAGACAACAATGTCTGCACAAAAAATCATGTGCACTGTCTTTTGGGATCGGAAAGGTGTTTTGCTGATTGATTTTCTCCCAAGAGGCAAAACCATTAATGCGGCAAGGTATTGCGAAACCTTAAGAAAACTAAGGCGGGCAATTAAAAACAAACGGAGAGGAATGCTCAGTAACAGAATTGTGTTACTCCATGATAATGCTCGGCCCCATACCGCTGGTGACACTCAAACATTGGTTCAACAATTTCATTGGGAGCAGCAGTTTGATCACCCACCCTACAGCCTGGACTTGGCACCATCTGACTACCACTTGTTCCTGCACATGAAGTGCGAGCTAGGCGGCCAACGCTTTGAAACCGACAATGAAGTGAAAACTGCCGTGAAGTCGTGGCTACATTCGTTGGCAGGAACCTTCTACGAAGAGGGTATAGACAAATTGATCACCCGCTACAAGTGTTTAAACATCGGTGGAAACTATGTCGAAAAATAGTTTAAGGTTTGGGCTTTCATGTAGAAATAAAATTGTGTTGAAAAAAAATTGTTTTACTTGTTTTTTTTAAAAACGGTTCTTATTTTCTGAACACGCCTCGTAGTTAATGCACAGTTTTAGTACACACGTTGAGCAGAAAACATGTCAGTCCAAGAGAAGTTAACTGAACTTATGTTAACTTGAACTCGCCATGTATTTTACATTTTTTCATAAAATCACTTTTCTCCCTTCGCTTTGAAATACAATATGGTCAAATTAATTCTTCTGTACTGGAATCAGACAAATCTGACACTAATCTATCACTCTCACTAAAATGATCCCATCACACTAAATGGCCAAACACAAACTAATTTGTGAACCTGAAAAACAATATTTGCCTGTCCTACGTCTGCAGTATACGCTGGAAGAAATGTCTGCTCTGCCTTCCCTGCCCTGCACATGTTTCGTCTCGAACACACTGTGCTACCTGCACTCCAGTATACGCCTGGCCTTTAGCTCAGGTTTTTAGAATGGTGTGCATAGTATGTTGTCGCCGCCTGCCCTTCCAATATTAGCGTCTACACACTGTCCCCACTACCGCCTGATGCAGAGAGCCTACAGCCTCGCCCCACCACCATGAGAGGTATTTAAGAGAGCGTTCTCACCCGCGACATGATTCTTCACTGAACTCTCAACCGGAGAAGAACAAGAAAGAAGAGGACGAGCCCAGCTGAGACCAGACGCACCATCCCTGGTCTACGCTACCGGTGGCGGATGCTACGGTCCCGCACCGGTCAGCCTTCGCCGGCCCGGAGAGAGCCGCCTCGGCTGTGCTACCGGCAGACGGCCTACGCCAACCCGACACTGCGGGGCTCTGGGGGCCACCACTGCCATGCTGCAGTGGGGACCCAACTGCCGCTGAGGGAAGGTTAGGCCTGAACCCGGTAGCCGAGCCGTCACTCTTCGGGCTCCGCCTCTACCATGCCGGCTCACCGCTTCCAACCATCAACAACAGCCCTTTTCAGGGCCACCAACACAATTAAACGGCCCTTTTCAGGGCCACCAATTTTACAGACCAGGTTTCGCCACGTGTCTTCGGCCCTGGTTGGCGACAATGTATTATTCACTCCAGGGCAAAAACTACTAAAACAATTAAGCTAAAATTTAATAACTAAGATTTCTTCAAGCAATCCTAGAGAGCTCTTAAGAATTATCTATGATATTTCAAAATTAAGAGTACTAATTTTGGTACAAAAATATAAAAATTTAATTTTCCCAAAACCATTCTATCAATCTCAGCTAAATTTCCCTTTTTTACTATAAAAATCTGCGTTCATTAAGTCGGCATAGCCACCCAATGGTTTAGTGGTCATCACTACTGGTTTCTCCACCAGGGGTCCCAGGTTTGTTTCCCAGTCAAGTCTGGTATTGTTTTATCACTCATTTTCATCTATCACCCTTCTCATTGCCAGCATTAACAAAAAGTGCTAAACAGTCGAATGTAAAACCAAAATTAAAAATAAATGTCAGCACAGGTGGAACTCGTAAAAATTTTAAAGAGGCTTTAATTTTATTAAAAATAATTGTTTTTAAATTACAGCCCACAGTAGGTTTTTTAAGATAATATGCTTGTAAAAGAAATCTGAGATAATGAATAATGGTACATATTTTGTACATGGTTTTGTTCCACATGCAGTTTACCCAATATTTTTAATTTTTATTAAAAAGACTCTGCATTTTAAGTCTGATTGCAATGTACAGCCGAAATGTAACTTTTTTTTGTCTAGTGCTTAGTTTATCAGCAATTTGCAATTTTCTTTGATGACACCACATTAAAATTATAACTGCTGTGGTTGCAGCGAAAAAGTTTGTGCAATTTATCGTACCAATTCTTTCTGTTGTAGTCTGATTATTATTGTGTATTAAGCTTGTTGTTGTTTAATTTGCAATGCATCTCCAATTACTGTAATGAAACATATGAGTCATCTCTAATTTAATTACCTATTTAAATTTAAGATTAATTAAGTGTAAATGCAGTTAAACAGTCTTATTAAAAAGTTCTTTACTTACAAATAATTTTATTACTAGTTACTACTTTTTATTTTCTATTATTTGTAACCACATATCTTTTTCATAACTATAAGGGTCTTTCAATAAGTTACAAGACAAATCGATGTAGCTAAAATATGATTTATTTAATCAATACAAAACTTTACAAACTTTTCAACTAAGTCCCCCGCAATCTTTATACACTTGTCCCATCATTCTTGTAATTTGTTTATGCCTCTAGCATAAAATTCTTTAACTTGACCTTGAAGCTAATGTGGACCTGATTTTTAACTTCATTAAATTAACCCCCGTAAATTTTTGTGTTTACTTCATATTTTTTACTGTAACGGGCTTAAATTTCAGTTAAGCGAATATATTTATAAAACATGTTTTGTAGACAAGAGTTTACTGGAATAAATATTATTTTTTATTTAAATTTCCGTAAATATTTGACGAAGTTACAACATGTTCAACATGAGTCCATTTTTACATCACAGGGAAGCATGAAGGGATGGTATTTTACATTCTTTACGGTGATGTCACAGAGCCACTATTATATTTAGGTTACAGCTGTAAGCAAAGCAGTGTAGAAAATTCTTTTCCGTAGAACCACGTGTTTTGAAAAATTCTGTAGGTGCAGTTAGAAGTAAGCCATTACACATCCTTTGCAACCCAGCAAAGTGTCGAATTTTTTGCCTCTGTGATAGTAAACCCCCTCCTGAAAAGTAAAATGGACTTGTCTTCCTTTTCAAGGGTAAAAGACGTAACAGAATCATCATACCTTCAACACAAACTAAAGAACATGCATGTACATTGACTTACGCATGAGCTACACGAATTTCCATTCAAAACAAACAATTCCCAAACCATCTATGCTACCTACACACTATAGAGGGAATAAAAATTTTCCCTGTTATGATATTCTATTTCTGTAAAAACTATTAGATGCGTTAAAGAAATCCCTACTAGAAAAGAACAATATTTACCGATTTCCGACTTATACTGATCTTTCAGAAGCACGTTTTATCACCCCAACCACAATCCATTCGGCATCATCTAAAGTTAGATTACCAGTGTAAACAGGGTTAAGCTATTGTTATTTTTTTATTACAAATACTATCTTAATTCTTAATATTTTTTTCAGTTTAAATTCAAGAGGAAATGGAGAAGTACCAACCCCTGTTATTAGTACTACTACGACTACTACTACTCATCAAAATGGTGTTTATCCAAAAGTTAGTTCACCGACACATGATTACGAAAATCTTGTTCGAGTTGTCCCGATTCGTAAAGCTCCAAAACCACCTGCTCCTACGCCACAGAATTCCTCAACATATGCCACTCTTGCCATGTACCAAGGTTTGTATTTCTATTCAATGATTATTGTTATTTTTTGTATTTTTTTATTCTTATTTGACCACATTGGATTACTTCAGTCAATTACTTCTCGGTTCTCTTTTGAAGTTTTTGTTCCCAGTATTTTTTCATTCTATCAGACCTTGTTTTTCTTTCTTTGTCTGAAAACACCCTTTTCGTGTATTTTGTAGTTTTAACTTGTAGATGTTTTCATAATTGACTATCGAAGGTAGTCAGCCTTGGGTGGGGAAGCCCTAAGTTACAATATGAATGTTATCCATAGAGGAATTCCGATTTAGTTCTCTGATATAGAAGTTCTCAAAAATTAAAAGGGTAATTTGTAGAAAAGTAAATTTTTATTCTGGAATTAATTCTGATTATTGTTATTATTATTATTATTATTACTATTATTACTAATAATAACAAATAAAAAAAATTACATTTTTTACCATTCTATATTGATGAATGTATTTTCGTGTTGTAATTTTGTGCTTCAAAAATTTCCATCGAAATATTAGAAATTAATCAGTACATCCAATCTAATCAATCCTCCAAATACGAGATGTGGCTATTAAATAACGAGACTGTAAAAAATTTAATTTTAATTTTATATATAATCACTTTTGTCACCTTTAATATACACTCCTCTATCCCTACAACGCACCATGCGAATTTTCCATTGTTGAAAACAGTGCTGGGAGTCATCTTCTGTCAGCTTTTTCAGGACACGTGCTGCTTTCTCTTTTACAGCTTCCACGGACTCAAATCTTGTCCCTAATGCAGATTTTACCTTAGAAGGCTTACAGGTAAAAGTCACATGGTGCAAGATCTAGTGAATAAGAAGGTGGATGTTCTAACACTTAGATGCTGTACTGGGCTAGGAACCTCTTGACAGCTAACGCGGAGTGAGCTGGCGCATTGTCTTGGTGGAGAACCCATGATTTGTCCTTTCACATTTCGAGGCTTTTTTTTTTACTCTTTGACGTAGTTTAGAAAGTACCTCAAGGTAGTAATATTGATTAATTGTTTGACTATCAGGAACCCAGTGAAGGTACACTCCCATGGATATCAAAAAGAACCATCATCATTGCTTTAAATTTTGACTTGCTCATTCAAGCTTTTTTGGCTCTTGGTAAAGTTCGGCTCTTCCAGTGCATGGATTGGTACTTCGTTTCCGGATCATAAGTAAACCACGTTTCATCACATGTTATTATAGTTTCCAAAAAATTTGGATCATTTTCAATCTCGTACAAAGTATCAGTACAAACATTTTTGCGAGCTTCTTGTTCAAACATTACAATTTTAGGCACCATTTTAGCACACACTTTTCGATGTTAAAACTGTCATGTAAAATTTGCCGTACACATTCTTTATCAATACCTACAGTTTCACCAATTGTGCGAATACTTAATCGACAGTCAGACCGAATCAAATTACCGACTCTTTCGACATTTTCATCTGTTTTTGACGTTGAAGGGCGACCTGGCCGCAAATCATCTTCAACTTCTTCTCTGCCATCTTTAAAATGCTTAAACCATTCAAAACACGTGCTCGCGATAAACATTCACTGCCATACACTTCTTTCAGTAAATTATAAGTTTCAGTAGCAGTTTTTCCAAGTTTAAAGTGAAATTTCACAATAATTTGTTGCTCTACTATTACACTAACCATTTTATCCTGCAAAACAAAAAAAACAACAATAACGCAAACATAGGCTCGGACTAAACGGTGTTGTTTACAGAAGCAAGACTAGCTGCATACTGAAGAGAAAGTTTCACACTAAACAGCTGTTGATTAATGACAGTTGAAGCATGTCTCCTTGATGCGCAGCAGCATCAGTCTCGTTATTTAATAGCCACACCTCGTATGATCTGAATAATTTTGTTCGGTGTAGGATCTGGATTTAATGAAATTCACTGTTTTCACTGACAAAAACTATGGTACCTTTTATTTATATTATACCATATTCACAAAAACCGGACGTATTATAAGAAGCGGCTGTAATTTTTTCATAATTTTTTATCAGTAATGAACTGAGCTAAATGGATTTATTCGGGAGCGTGTTTTGACATTCATAGTTTATCATTAGCGTGAAATGTGGAGTGGTGCTAGAGGGTTAAGAAATAATGTAGTTAGGGAACAATTGGAGATGTACAGATAAAGCTATGATGGTTTGGACATGTCTGTAGGATGATGGTAGGGTGGCTAAAAGGATGCTGTATTTGGAGGAAGAAGGAGAAAGACCAAGGGGTAAAACAAGTGAGGTGGATGGGTTATAGATGAACTGGGAGAAAGATATGATGCAAAGAAACTGATGGAGGTAAGATAGTTCAGCCACAGAGATGGAGAGAAGTTGGGTTGGGCCCGACCCAAGAAAATTTGGATGAGGTATAAAGAGTATGATATTGATGTAATTTATAAGCAACTTAAACGTGACTTATAATCATAGTAACTGATAATTACAGCCTATATCATGAATAGGAGTACTTTATATTGCAATGAAGTTGTATCTAACTATTTTCAAAGATTTATAAATACAGCTGATCTATGATGAACTCAGTATTATATTTTTTAACAAAATAGAGTTGTTTCGCACTGCCCAATGCTGTGTAGTAATATAGTTTTGTTCTTTTCTTAGGTCTTGAAGGAGTCCCGTTTGTTTTGAACCCTAGACTGAGTTTGACTTCTAATTCACAGAATTCAGTAAGTATTATTCTATTAAAAATTTAATAATTTATGTTATTAAATAGTATATCTTGATACGCAAAAAACTACTGAAGTTATACCATAGGTGTCCTAATGGTTATTATTCCCAGTCAGATCTGGCATTTTTCCATCGCTCATTTTCACCTATCACTCTTCAACAGATTGAACTAAAAAAGAAAGTTATTAGTCCCTCTTTTGTTTAAAGGTCATCATTATATTGATCTGAAAAATTTTTGATATTATTTTTTGTTTTTTCAATATTTAATTTTGTCGTCTTATCTGTGGATGTTTTGAAAATGTCTTTGATATAAAAAAAATCGGGTTTATCTTTCTAAACGCA
This sequence comes from Catonia carolina, assembly GCA_035578175.1. NCBI lineage: Eukaryota > Metazoa > Arthropoda > Insecta > Hemiptera > Achilidae > Catonia > Catonia carolina. The sequence continues at coordinate 24,445,014 of JAQMRL010000010.1, read as the reverse complement.
GATAATTGGATGGTATTGTTGCTTTTGTCCATCATCAGATTTATATTTAAGCTACTGACAACATTAATTTAACTATGGTCATGATTAGGTTGGATTGTTTATTAAAGTTAAAACAATATGAACATAAAATTTTGAAATTACTTGACGGGTTTTGTTTATTAATCTAGATTGAAAATACAAGGAGTTTATTGTTTGCAGATGATCTGGTTAAATAAGGAAATCCAGAGAAGGCACTGGAATTGTGGAACGAGGAGTTTGTTAAATACGGTTTGGAGTTCTGTGAGGAAAAAGTGCTGGTGCAGAAGAGATGTGAGGAGGGAAGGCACGAAAATGGAGAAAGGCTAAATTATAGAGTGATAGAGAAAGTTTCAGAATTCACATATTTGGGGATTATTTTCTTATCAGACGGAAAATTGGAAAAGGAGTGAAGAAAATGAATGCAGGAAACAAACTGTTTCTTCCAAATTGAATCAAAAATGTTTTGTGTGAAAATTATGTAAAATGCATATTTTGTGTTAATCCTGACTTAAGCAGCAGAAATATGGTCAGGTGGAAGGAAGGTAGAGAGTAGAATGCCAGGGACAGAAATGAAACTTGTGAGGAGTATGCTAGGAAAGACAAGGAGAGATAGAATGATATATTATGTAGTTAGGGAACAATTATGGATGGATAGCCTGGTAAGGAGAGTTGGACAGACAAAACTATAATGGTTTGCTTATGACAGTAGAATGGAGGTGGGTAGACTATCTAAAAAGATGCTCTACTTTGAGATGGAGGGAGAAAAGAACAAGAGTGAATTGGATGGGTTCATTTTTATGGATGAGTTTGTAGAAAAATTCAATACCAAGTGGGCAATGGATGAGAGATAGTTCAGTGATAGAGACAGGTTGAGAGGCGTTGTCTTGTGCCTGACCCGTGAAAACTTGGAGAAGTAACAAAGAGAATGATAATGAAGAATTAAGAGTTGTTTATAGGAGACAATTCATTTCCATTAAATTTTGATTGTTGATCATAAATTTGAAAGTGTTAATGCCAGGTTGGTGGAAATTTTTTAAATAATCATCTGTCATTTTCCTATGTCCATCCACTTGTCTGTCACAGATGTCAGAAACTACAAGATATAGCAACAAACAGTTTTTGGATTCGTAATCTTCTCAAAAAGTTAGTGGGCCTGGATTGGGTTTGAAGTTCAAAGTTGAACCGGAAGTGGCTCAAAACTAGAAGTCAAGAAATCTAAGTCGGAATTTGGAAACAAAAATAGTGTCATTCGGATTCCTCTTAAAGATTTTTTTTTTTTTTTTTGGTTTAACGATTAATCTTAAAGATTAGATACAGAAATAAATATTAAAGTGTAATTCCCTGGTTACAGCTGAGACTCTTCATGTATTTAAGAAATTTATTGATTTATTAAGTAATATTCCTAATAACTAACGCAATTTATTTGCCTGTGTTTAATGTCGAATCAACTCTTATTTGTAATATATTCATTTGTATTTGTTTATTTTTATTTTTGCAGCCACAAGTTCCAGTTATGAAAGCCAAGACTAAATATCAGTTAGATAAAGAAGTAAGTAACTGAATTAAATGTTCAACTTGTTTGCTTAATTTTTTTGTAAGTTATTTCAAATCCTTGGAATATTGCTGTACAATGAAGCGTACATTTTTTAGTGTACTGCAAAGAAATGTTTGTCTTCAGTTTTAAATGTGTTATAAAATTTCTTGTACTCAGAATCCTATACAGGCCACATTTATGGAATATGATACAGGTTTAGTTGTCAGCATAGTTTAATTTAACCTTTTCGTCTCTTTCTTTCAATGAGTGGTTTCTCTTATTTTCTTCTCTTCCCCTATTCATAATATTTCTACATTCATCAACTCTGTTGGTCTATTTGAGATCTCTAATCATCTCTATAACTACATTTCTAAAGCCTCTAATGTTTGTCTTTCTCTTTTGATGTGAAGCAGACCACTCCGAACCTAACATTTTGTTAAATATTTCCTTGAGTTTAATTCCATCTGGTACACATAACTTCACAGTAAGTTAGTAAGCTAATAAGTTCATCATTTTATCGAAAACTTATTTTTCTTCCCAAATACTTGTACAGTTCTAAACATTCAATTTTTACTTTTTTCATATAGATGTTTATTATTGTTTTCACTCTTACTACGTTGGAATTTTAATGTTAATTTTTATACCATATTCTGTCATAACGCACCAGTTTGGTCTAGTTGGTCGTCACTGTAAGTTAGCTATTTAACAGCTGATTTTATTTTTGATTTTTATTTTAATTTTATACATAATCACTTATTGTCACCTTCAATATACACTCCTTCTTTATCCCTACAACGCTCCATGCAAATTTTCCATTGTTGGAAACAGTGCTGGAAGTACCTTCTGTCAGCTCCTTCAGGATATGTGCTGCTTTCTCTTTTACAGCTTCCACAGACTCAAATCTTGTCCCTTTTAATGCAGATTTCACCTTAGGAAACAGTTAGAAGTCACATGTTGCAAGATCTAGTGAATAAGAAGGTGGATGTTCTAACACCGAGATGCTGTACTTGGTTAGGAACCTCTTGACAGATTACGCGGAATGATCTAGTGCATTGTCTTGGTGGAGAACCCATGATTTGTCCTTCCACATTTCGGGGTGTTTTTTCCTTACTCTTTGGCGTAGTTTAGAAAGTACCTCAAGGTAGTAAGATTGATTAATTTTTTAACCTTCAGGAACCCAGTACAGGTACACAATCTAATGGATATAAAAAAAAAACAATCATCATTGCTTTAAATTTTGACTTACTCATTTGAGCTTTTTTGGCTGTCTGTTAAGTTCAGCTCTTCCAGGGCATGGATTGGCGCTTTTTTCCCGGATCATAAGTAAAAAAACCACATTTCATCACATGTTATTATCATTTCCAAAAATTTGGGTCATTTTCAATCACGTACAAAGTGTCGGTACAAGCATTTTTGCGAACTTCATTTCAAACATTTTTGAGCGGCTCGTGTCCTGAAGGAGCTGACAGAAGATGACTTCCTGCACTGTTTCCAACAATGGAAAATTTGCATGGAGCGTTGTAGGGATAGAGAAGGAGTGTATATTGAAGGTGACAATAAGTGATTATGTATAAAATTAAAATTAAATTTTTTACAACATCAGTCTCATTATTTAATAGCCACACCTCGTACATCATACATATCATTTTGATTCATGGGGTCTTATTGTTCGTAAATTGAACAGATTGTATGTAGGTAGACACGTTAAGGATTAACAAAGTTAAAAAAAAAAATTTGTCATAAAATTTTGTTTTTTGATAACTTATGTTTTTGAAGCAATACAATTCATAAAATATATATGAAAGTATATTATTTAGGGGTTGCTGGCTGTTCTTACTCCATGCTTGTGAAACACGGACAAAGTCAAAGCTAGTAGATAACAAAATCCAAGAAGTTGAAACCGTTTTTGAAAAGTACAAATAGATGTATACAGCTGGACTAGATTTCGAGTGTTATAATAACAGAGGAACATGGAGTTCCAGTTATGAGGGACAAGTAAGCCCGTGCTGTAGTGCTCAGCGCAACTATCTTCTATTCCAGAAGTCTTGAGTTCAATTCCCAATCACGTCTGTCATTTTCCATCACTCATTTTCATGTATCACCCATCTGCATTACCATTAATGTGCAAAACAATCAGATGTTAAAAAAGAAATTTGGTGTGAAACACTCACACAACTTTCTCTTGCCAATGCAAATAATTAACAATATAACATTAATAATAAAACATTGGAAATAAATAAAAATCTAACTTCAAAAAACCTAACCTTATTTTAATCATGAGTGAAAGACGCAAAATGAAAATCACCCTCAGTTTGGCTTAAAAATACGGAAAATCACTATTTCATGCTTAACTAGGCTCTGTAGAGAAAATGCTATAATTAAAAGTTGTAGATCGTTTAATTTCCTATAAATTTGATTATATACACTTTTGTCGTAAAATGCGTACTAAGGCCGAAATCTTAAAAAAATTGATTTTTCACATGTTTTCGTGAGAAAAAAAAACAGAAAATCACGAATTACCGCTAAACTAAGCGTTATACAAAAAACATGTTTAAAATAAAAGTTGTAGAATTTTAAATTCTCTACAACTTTTACTTAATTACATTTTTGCGCTAAAATGCATATTAAAGCCGCAATCTTAAAAAAACAATTTTTTTATGAGAAAACAGCCTCACCAAGAATTTCAGGAAACATGGCACCTACCCTTTCTTGAAGAGCATAAAAAAATTTAGTAAACCAAGTGATTTTAAAAAAATCGTAGGACCCGTTTTTGAGAAAAACGCGTAAAAGTGAAAAATGACACGAATAAACTACTACTTCTGGTTGACCGATTTTGATGAAAATGTTCGTGTCGGGTCCGGTAGTGGTATTTAACTTAAGTTTCAAGTTCATACAAAGTTCTATTCTTGAGATATTCTGTTCACACACACAGACCAATCGCTAAAAACATGTTTTTTGGGTTCAGGAGGTCTGAAATCGAGTAGATTCGGTGAAAACTGGATTTTGAAAAATCGACATGAAAACAATACTTTCCTTCCTATATATTCATATAAGCAAGAGAAAGTAAAAATGAGCGACAGTGTCAGAAGTTAATAGGAGATGGTGGTGTGAACAACTGAATAAGATGAGAGGTTGGCAGGCCTCTCAGAAAATGGGTAACTGTATGAGATAAAGACTTAAAGGAAGAATTATTTATTCATATAAATTGATACTTTATTAAAATATTTTTTGTTTTGTTTTAATTTCAGTTTGATTATGACTTCAGACTTGAGCGCCAGTATACATCTTAGTGAAACAAACTAGTACATAATATCATTATTATTTTATGTAAGTATTGTAGTTAATTGAAACAGTCCATAAATTAATTATTAACAAACTCAGTTTGCGGCCTGATATGCAGCTACATATAACCAATTATTAAATCATTATTTTTTTTCATGTACTATATTGCTTTGGAAAGATATCAAATAGGTTATATTTGATAATATGATTAATTATATTAACGTGCAGAGGTTGTTGATATCAATTTAGTAAATGTGGAACATGATGAACCATAAAAATGCCAAGTGTGGATTACAGTCAGCTACCAGAAGGGAGTGTTTACCCTACTACTGTTAATCTAATACATAATTCTAACAATTGTTTATGACAGATTTTTTGTATTTTATCCCACTTTTTTCTTGGTGTAGAAAAATCCTTGACCTATTTTTCTTTTTAATTAAAAAAACGCGGAATATTACTTCCGGAAACACCCTTAATTAAAGTTGCTCTTTCTTGTACTTTAAATTCACAAAATGTAGTATGATTAATAAATCTTAAAATTAAATTAAATATGATGTTTTTTTATATTAAAACTATTAAAATTAATAAATAATGATAAATAATTTATGTGATTAATAAATCTATTTTTATTATAAAAGCTGTAATGTTGTTGTTTAGGTCATCAGTCAAAAGGCTGGTTTGAACCTCTTGAGGCTTTACTCAGTAAAATGAGGAGTGAGGTGGTTTACAATTGCTATCCTCACTGAGTGAAACAATATGCTTATCAGCTTGCCTGACCCTCCAAAAAGCATCTACTTTCCGTCCTGAAAATGATTCTTTCACTTCATTCACCACAAATCTGGCTTTATAACGACATTCATTTCTTTCAGAGGAGATAACTGTGACTAGTGTCTTTTACACCTGTACCTCTTCTGTTCTTAAATGCTTTAGTTGTATACTTTGCTGATCATCTGATAAGAAACAGAACTATTCTTTGTAGGCCTGGAACAAGCAGATCTTAACTATTATAACTTACAGATTAATAATTAGAGTTGGCGAACATAAAATTATCTAGTGAGAAGAAAACAATGCTAAGTGAAAGAGACTAATGTTTTTTTGAAAAGTAACAGACATATGTTCACTGTTCGGCACAGCACGGGGCACGCGCCTCAGACCACACAGAGCGTGCTCATAAAACTGCGGCTCAGCTACCCTGTAGTCGCCTGGTTTCGAGGTAAACGGGTGCTGACCGTAGTACTTCCATGTGTGGTAGAGCCATGTGCAAAGCACTTTAGAGGTGTTACGAGCTTGATGGCGACTCGTCCAACGTTTACACGAGTACTGAGGGGAGTGGGGCGCCCTGTGGCTCACGTCCGCACCCACTCGTTTGGGTTTGGCCTTTCAGGGGTTGTGGTTTCACCTGCTAGGTAGCTTTCTGCGACTACTAAACTGATTAAAGTCCATTTGAACTGGGTGTAGTCAGCCAAGGATTGAAAGATAAATACACGTGTTCGGCACAGCACATAAGGATGAGTCAGTCCTTACTCTTCCATTACCAAACCGGTTACTTTCCAATTTCAAGCTGTGGGATGAAGCTTCACCATGTTCTGCATTTACTCTATACAAATTTTGTATAATCAGTTTAATTTCTTTCCTTATCAGAATAGTTTTAACATTAATATTAAATGCTTTAATTTTTTTTATTGTTGCCATATATTTTTTTAAAATTATTATTTGTATAGTTTTATAATAGATACTGCCAAAATATTATTTATTTTCCCTTGACATTCTATACATAATCATATTACTTTAGCATGACAGTTTTTTTCATAAAATTTAAAAATGTTTTTTTTATATACTTCAATTAACGTTTTCTGTTTACTTGACCTGAATAAGTCAGTTAAAATATTTTTCCCTGATTGTGAACGAAAAATATTTAATTTTATCAACACTAATTGTAAAATTATAAATTGAAATTATTCTTAGATTTTACGTTGTGACAAACAGTAATCATTAGTGTAGAAACTACCTTTGTGTTAATTTGAGGGATTTTAAGGTCAGTTGTGTTGCCTAAGCTATAAAAATGCTTCTTTAGTAGTCATCATAAATGATTAGGTACTGATTAATTGCATCATTTCCAAGCAACATTTTAACGTCGTACTTCTAATTACCCCTCAATTAACACATCGTCTTACTATAAAGCATTCTCTGTTTGAACTTACATAAACTTATAGCTACTAGTGTTTCAAAAGAAAAAGTATTTTATATATACCTACAGTAGAACCTCAAAAACTTGACAATTTGCGAACTTTGAGATTGTCAAGTTTTTGAAATGCTGAGTTATCCAGAATGCGGGGTAAATGAAAGAATAAAATTACAGTATTTGCTGCAAATACGTTTTCTGTATTTTGGTTAAAATACAGAACAATTATCAATTTAATTTTTTTTTTAAATACATAGTTGTAAATCGTCCAATACTTGATTCCAGTGTGATTTTGTTGACATATTGTCTTATATCGATAGTTTTTAAAATGTCCAATTCAGTTTCCATTGCCATATATAGATACTGAAGTCATGAGATTGCCTTCTGAATATGGATGGGTTGTGAGGAAGGGAAGTGAAATATTTGCAGTGCTGCCAACCTTAACAGTGAGACACTACTATGCAGTTTCTACATACATTTTGTAAGCTCTGGTTTATTCCGAGAAAATGTTTTGTTCATAAACCTTATAAAAAATAAATTTTACCTGTAATTAACAGCTACCTTATTCTATTGGAACAAAATTTTTTACGAATGAATCGCCTTCTTTACTATCGCTGACACCAGCGTCTTCACTATCAGTCTCACTAGTATCTACCTAACCTTTTCCTTTTTTTACCAGATGTCAACAAAACTGTTGAAAAATAGCTTCTTTGCATCTTTAATTTCCTTCTATATTTTTCGAATTGTGGAAAGAGAAACATGACAGTAGTTATCCACTTGCTCATGGCTTTTGTTAAGAGACAGGGAAAGGCATTTTTGTTTAGCTTCATCTTCACAGAATTTTATTACACTGCATATTATATTTCGTTCAGCATTGTGAATAGGCTGCCTATGTTTTCCAGACTAACGTTTCTGTTTACGGTAACAAACAATATTCGTACAGTTAACCTACAAAAGGTTCCACGATGTACTGTATATGCTCTGGGTATAGTATAAGTTATTGTGTTTGTTGTACTGAAATTAAAGCAGTCACGTATGCACACTAATGCTTTTTCCCACTCTACCCCTCGTTGCAAACAAGGGCAAACTCATGACTCAAGTAACTATATCTTTTTCCTCTTCTTATCACTAGCCATTTCTCGTAAACAAACTGATTATATGTGTTTTACTACACTCACATCTAAAAATTAAGAACTATACAGTTCCCTAACTCACCCAAAGCCAATGCCACTGGAAGTTTTAGCGCAGAATTGGAATTTGACATCAAGCTCTCCCGTATCCAAAAATACTTCTTGTAATTTATATGTCAAGAAAGTGAGCTGGTTCAAATGATACACTTGACACTGATAAGTTATAGGGTAGGGTTTTAGGGTTTGCTGAAAAATGATTGGCTACTTTTGAGCTATAAAAATAATAGTTATCGTAGGCAATCGATGTCATTGTTACAGTAGTTGTCAAGTTTCCGAGGTTCTACTGCAGTGTAACAGAGATCCTGTTTTAATTTTATTCTAGTAATGCCGGTAAAATTTTATGAACCAAATAATTTCGTTGAATTTTTAATAAGATCATATTAAATGAAAAATATTAATCTAATTAAGAAACTACTATTTCAGTTTTTTAATACCTATAAATAATTTATAGTATACATTCGCAGTAATCACGTAATAAAAGTTCAACTTGCATTTATAAAAGTAAAAGGGTGCAATTTTTTCTATAAACTAGTTAGTTTTCTTCTAGTAGATCTAGTCGAAACTACACTGCCAGGCTTAATTTTTGGCCTAGACTATCACTTTACATTTACTTAGCTTATTTTTTATTATCTAATAAATTAATTAAGTACTTCTAATAAGCAGTCTTTTCATCTGAAGTTTGATTGTAAAATTATTAAACATGGATTATAAGTAAAATGTGGAAATTGTATGTTCAGAAAAATCTGAACGTTTCAATTCTGTATTGTAAAAATATTAACATATGCTCCAAAGTATTTTTTGCAGGCTAGTTAATATTTATTTGAAATTAAATTGTATTTATTTTTCAAGGTAAAAGTATAGGAATGGTGCATTGTTATAAACATCTTTATAAGCTGTTTTAATTCAAAAATAATAACTGTTTTGTATTACCGTTCTGTATGGCTGTGATATCCTGAATTGAAATCATGTGGATTAGGTAATTTAAAATAAAAATCTTCTTTGTATTAAATATTTTATAATTTCTTATATAGTTGGAGCCATATAATCTTAGGTAATTGTAAACTAATAAGATTTACTGACATTGACTAGAAGTTTATTCCTAAAATTTTAAAAATGTAGTTTGATCCATCGTTTAGAATACTTCTGGTAGAACAAAGCATGGGCAGATTTACGGGGGTGCTAGGAGATGCGCCGCACCCCCAGATTTTTGGGATGATAATAAATTTAGTATTTAGTATCCAAATACCTCATACCTTCCGGTGAGCTCACACCCCCAAATATCAAGAACTAAATCCACCTATGGAACAAAGTAGTTTTTTATACTTGCTGTGCTAAATATGGTATAATAGTACTTTATACCTTTCATAAAAAAAGATTATGTAATATCATGTAAAACAATTTTAATTTACCATTACATGTATCATTAACTGAGAAAAATGGTTTTCGATGAACTTGGTAGCTTTTTTTTGACTAGGTATTGCCAAAACTATAATGCCAGGCAAAAAGATTTTTTCCGTTCAGCAATACTTATACTTTTACTTAATTTCAGAAATTTTTGTTTTTGTTAAATTGCGCATGATGATAGAGAGTTGATAGGTGAGGTCAGTGAAATTCTTGTAGTAAATTCATGGCATCTTCAATCTTGTTATATGACACCAATTTTAAATTATGTGTACACAATAAACCTGTTCCCACGAACTATCTCTAAATTGTGTTTTGACTATCAACCCATGGACAGGTAGTCCAGGAATGTTTGGGTCTTAGCATTTGACCCACAAAGTAGAACAATTGAAAATCGTCTACTTTATTTACTGAATTTTGCGTTCATTTCCTCTTGTTCACTGTTACAGTGTTAGCTAACCTAACATATCTTATGTAAAAATAAATTTTACATATCTATACATCGATTAAATCAAATGACCATCTGTCCCATTTAGTTAAGAAAATCAAAGGTTTTTTTAAATATTTAAACATAATTATGAGCGGTTTTTGTTTGTACGTAATTTTTTTTTATGTGTAAGAAGTTAATTAAAAATTTACACACCAATAAAGTTACAAGTATAAATAGCTAAGAATGCTGATATGTTTATACTGCAATTAGTTTTTTTTTTTAATATGTTCATTCAAAGACACAGGTGGGTTATTCAGAATGAAGGAATTTTGACAACATAACAAGCCTTACCAAAAACATAAAAACTTGATTTGTTTACTCAAAATATGTAAGGTCTTCTTCCATAACTAGGCTGTATTATCAAGTATTAAGATGAAGACTGTGTGGAGCAAATAGACTGAAAATATAAGTTAATCTATTTAATCAATGTCTTAAAAAAGCCTAGAAGACAAACCCAAAGAATTTATTATTGCTCATTTTTATACGTACTTGAAAACATATGAACACTTATAATCTTTTCTTAAATATATGGTATCTTAATATTTACTCATAAAATTTTTGTGCATGAAAATTTCACCTGTTAAAAATTATAAGCAATATAAAATAAAATTAAGGATGTAAAATTGTAAGCTAAAGGAAAGTGTTATTTCCTGAAGTATTGAATTCAGTACGTACGTCTGTATGTATAAATTAATCACGCTTAGTGAAATTAAAATTGTAAGTGATAAATATCAAATTGTTGATATGGTTTCTCAATAGAAATAGTAGTAGTCATTAATTGAAACAAAAAGTACTTTCATTTCAATTCTTGAAATGTGATTAAGCCAAAACCTTGGATAAGCGAGTTGGGTTTAAATTGTAACCAAAATAAAAATAAAATAATTTGCATTTTTGATTTAATTGTTGAAACTGCAATTTCTATGTAACGGTTTTATTAGTTTAATTTCTTGATTTATTACGTGTTACTTTATGTAATATGACAACTTTGGCGGTGCAATAACAGAGTTCTGGACTGTCAAACTCTGAAAATTCTGAGTTTGATATGAAGTTAGATTGATCAAGTAAATCACTATCATTACACAGTTAAAAATTGTTGTAAATTGAAAATTAGTCGCCTTGACATTAACAGCTGATATGACTACAGTTCAGCTGTTCTTTGTTTGCTCCTACTGTCAACAAATGAAAGCCAGCTACTACAGGGTGCACGCTAGGGTCCACAACTTTATGGATATCGTATTCCTATTAAGTTAAGTATGTTTTAAATGATAAGTACTTAAAACATCAGTCATGATATGATGTAGACCTAACAATTTCATTTATAAAAATAGTTTAAAAAGTATTTTGCATTTAAATACTTTTGAAAGTATTTTGTTGTTACTTTTTAATCAGCCTGTACACATTTTTATATAATGACCATGCTCAGTGAAGTCATTATTTGTTTACAGTAGGAGCAAACTAAGAAAGGCGGGACTGTATATATGTATTTATTCTATCACTAGATGGTGATTACTGTTAGTGATATTCTGAAACCTTATTAAATTGGTGGCTCTGAGAAGAGTTGTTGAGCACAGGAATAGAAGCTACATCTGCTCGGTTTCCAGTGGAAACATCATCATCTTTTGAGAGTTTTTAATGAGTCTTTGTCAGAGATGAAACCCGTAACAAATAAGATAGATTCAATTGCACTTTCTTTATAGTTGTTAGCTAGACTGTTTAGTACAGAGCAAACAGTATTTTTTGTTATTTGTTGGTTTGAGCAGTAACTCGTACTTTTGTTGGAGGAAATAAAGAATGTTGTTTCTGTTTGGCTGATTTTTGGGGAGTACTTGATGTTTGCTGCTGTGTCCGTAGTTGATTTATTTCTTTCAGTGAGGAGTCATAGTATTTGATGTTAATTTCTGCATTATAATATGGCAGAGTGCCCGCAAGTTCATTTATTAGTCTCATCATGTATGAAAGGAAATACTACAGTTCTTTAAATTTATGTGGGACAATAGCATGATCACTGGGTAAAAGACTTTGGAAGGATACCCAGTTTCTAACGAATCAATGTAATGTGTTGTCCTGTTTTGAAAAAAATGCTTTTCGCAAACTATTCGGTCATTTTTACATTAAGTAAAAAATACAACAAGAAAATAAATTCTTAACACTTTTAACCTTTAAAAATATTTTATAAACATTTTCAAAGATGTGCCAATTAAAAGCCGTAACGTTCCATACAACGTCCTATCAATGTTAAAAAAAAAAAAATAGTAAAGTAGTTCCTGTATACCAGAAGTCATTTTTGATTTTTGAGTATTATCTACACCCAACAAATTTATCCATTAAAATGTTCACAACATTTAAATTACTTTACCGTAAAATTCTGCTTTATCTAAGTCTCTTGCTGTATGGTAGCAAGTCCTGGTACTTGAGAAGAAGGATGAACAAGGTAGCAGAAATGGGGTTCTTGAGAAGAGTATCACGTTACGAATGAGCAAGTCTGGGAACATTTCATATGCATGAGTGAAGATAGATGCGCGAAACGGGCATTAAGCTACATACCTCCTGGATGAAGGAATGTAGGTAGAAGAAAAAGATAAGCAAAGAAGTTGGAACAGGCCAGAAGGCCTAATCCATGACAAGAAAAAGAAGAAGAATCATCATACGTGAAAGAAAATATTACAGATCCTTGCTGTGAGAAGCAAACCAGCTACAGGTACGGCAGCCAACTTACACCAAGCATTCCGCCAAGATCAGCCAGTTAGAGAAGGCATTATTTTGTCATATCATCGAACAAGTAGTACCTTGATCGAGCCAATAAGAGGAAGTACTGCTTTTTCCATATTAAAACAGGATAGCAACTATAGAGAAAGGTAATTGCCATCAACTGTAACTCTTTGTGTTGCATCCCGAACTCATTGTCCAGGAACTAAACCATTGGCTTGCCTTTGATGTAGTGATTAACGTAATTGACTTCTTCACCAGGATTCCTGGGTTTAATTCGTGGTCAGATCTAACAAATTTTCATTTGTCACCCTCCATCATCTGCTTTAGCTTTAATGTACAAATTTTTTTTTGTTTTGTATCCTGGGGACGTAAAACAACAAAAAAACCCAGTTGCCGACAAAAGACTCGTCGACAAATATTCATGAAAAGATGACGTTTCTAATAGTTGATGAAAGAATGTAGTTGCCATGCACTGTCCTCAACAATCCTTCTCAGCACCATGCTAATCTGTTTTTTATCCGCAGAACTATAACAAAATGGCTCTTTCCAGAGCTACCAATTTAATAAGGTTTCGAACATCATTAATGATAGTTCTATTAATTTAATCAAGAAAGAAAATTGATGGTGCTTCCAAATTTTTATATTTTTTTATGAACAAATTAACCTCAGACTGATTGAGGTTATTATGGTTGTTAAGAAATCAATATTTCTTTTAAACTATCAATGCCAAATCTTATTTTATACTTTGTAAAAAAATTGTTGTGAAAGAAATATAAATATTGTGAGTTATGATGAGCTTTTTTAAACATCATATATTATACATGACTGTAATGTAATTTTTTATATGTATATTATGTTGTAATGTATTTAATATTTATGTATAAAATGAAGTAGTTAATTTTTATGTGTGCTGTTTACTTGAAATTATGTTAGGCGTAGGTTACATTTAACAGGCTTGGTCATTTAGCTAGTTTAAATTTTTTGTAGTTCTTAAAAGTAGGAGTTGCATTTTATCATATTTAAGTAAATTTATGTCAAATTGTTTAAATCATTATAAACACGTTTCTTTTTAAAAACTGTGTTGACAATATGATACTAAAGTAGTATATTTCCTCTTTATTATATAAAAATGTACTTTTATAAAATATGATAAATATTGGAGAACACTTTACGACATTTGATGCTTCATTAAAATAGGATTGTATCGTTAGAGTATTTAGATACATGCAGATATTCTTGCACATTTCTGATGTAACTTTCATGAATTATAACAGTAGCAAACAAACCCATGGATTGGATTTTAAAATTAAATTTGTATTTTATGATATTATAATGTAATGTTAATTATTTCATCATTCTATTACTAGCCGGGTAATAGAATTACAGAAAGGGATTATATTAGCACCAGTCTCTATACAGCAAAAATTTTAAATCTATGGAGATTTAATTATATATCTTATGAAGTTGACGAGCAGGGCTCGTCTGATCTTGGGGAGCGCCATCGTGGAATTAATACATGGCTGCGCTGATGTGCTTTTTGCTGTGACGTCACTGCAGGAAATTTTTCCTTATCTCACTCAAGGTTATATTCATTATCTTTTTTCATTTTTCAGCATTCTTTAAAATTAGTTTTTTGCTATTCCAATTGCAGATGCCGTAGAATTCAGTATCATTTATGTAATATCTTCATTCAAAAATAAATCTTTATAATGCATCCTGCAGTTTGAAATTTAATTCTATTTCATATAATGAATTTATATAATAAATTTCACTAACCTTCCTTTTTAACTGCGTCAACTTTTATTTTCACTTACTTATATGTTATCTGATGGTGGATCCACCGAAACAGGTGTAAGTGAAAATAAAAGTTGTCGCAGTTAAAAAGGAAGGTTAGTGAAATTTATTATATAAAATAGAATTTATGTAATAAATTTCACTAACCTTCTTTTTTAATTGCATCAACTTTTACCTTTACTTACACGTGTTTCAGTGGATCCACCATCATCAGAGTAAATAACATAATTGAAACTAAAAAATATTTTTTATTTATTTAAAATCTGTAGAAGATGATACATATTCTGTTTTATACAAATGACTGAAGATGTATCATCTATAGATTTTAAATAAATTTTTAGTTTCAATTATGTTATTTACTCTGATGGTGGATCCACTGAAACACATATAAGTAAAGATAAAAGTTGATGCAGTTTAAAAAGAAGGTTAGTGAAATTTATTATATAAAATAGAATTAATTTCAAACTGCAGGATGCATTATAAAGATTTATTTGTGAATTCAGTATCAGTTACTCAAGCTAACCTAAAAATGCCTGTTGTGTAGTATTTTGTAACACCATTTTCAAAAGCAGACAAGTAGAGATAGCAGGATTCCGTTTTATGTGAATGACATAGTTGCACAGATCAGATCAAATTTAGCTACTGGACAAGCACATCTGTGTAGTATTTTTGTCGTGAGGGAACCACAAAAGGGAGAAAATTTCGTAAACAGTGAACCGATCCTTGGTAAAATAAAATAATATTATGTAAAATAAAATATTATTATGAAAAAGGTATTGGAAAGCTTGTTCACAGGTATAAGAAATGCCTCAATCATCAAGGTGATTATATTGAAAAGTAGTCATAAGTATCCGTAACTTTTAACACGTTGACTGCTATGTGATCCAAATATGTGTCACACTTGTCTTTAAAAATGAGCCACGTGCATCAAAAATGAGTCACAGCACATGGACTCATTTTTAAGCCGTGTAATGTGGTTTCAAAAGCTACGACTTCAAAGAGTGACATTGTAAACTTAAGACTGTTCAAATAGTTGGCCTTTTTCAAATAATAGGATATTGCATATACAGGTAGTTTTCCTTGTTGTCTTGTACTAGAATGCTCCTGATATTTAAAATTTTATTATTTCTTTTGCTTATTTTGGTTGATTGAAATAGTCTCTCTAGAACTTTGAACCTTAACCCAGTTGTTTATTACGTTTCATATTGTGACACAAAATTGGATCCCATGGCTCTGAAATGTAAAATTATTCCAGCAGGCCATTTGACCCAAAAATGTGTCGCAACTTTATTTTACAAAAAAAAATTGTTATTAAATTAAAGTAAAATAAGAAGAAAAATGAATAAAATGTGAAAAAATTAAATAAAAAAGTACGATGGCCCCACTGTAGGCATCATAAAATTTAGTGTGGCAGTCAATATGTTAATAATAAAACATTTTTCTACATTCTTTTGTTTTTTATTTATGACTAATCAGAGGTTGTAAAAGAAACGACCCTTATAGTTATTAATAAATAAATGACATTCCTGTTGTATGTATACATTTGCTTAATAATTTAGATAAGTAGTATAATTTAACTGCTCAATTTATGTATGTATATCTTTGTGTTGAGCGAAAACGGTAATATTTATGTATATATTAAAAAATTGCATGTAGCTAATATAAATTTTGCTTTGCTTGTGTCATATTTTATTGTAGTTATTAGTTGTTTAGTTTTTTTTAAAGTATTAATAAAATTATTGTAATTATAGCATGTAATGTTTGTTATACGATTTATAAATCTTGTAAATTTTTGCAAATCTTATTGTAAAATAGAATGTATATTAAGTAAATATTTATGTATTTGAAATCATATTAACTTATTATTATTATAAAAATTAGTAGACTTTATTAGTTATAAATTTATTAGAAAGTGTTTTTAATTATTATTGTATAGTAATATTAATATGACTTGTTTAAATATTACAGCACTGGTAAGTAGAACATTGTGCAGCTTCCTCTATTGCAGAACTTCAATAAATACTAACTTGACAGTTAGTCTTGCTGGTCACCTCGTCATGCTTTGTCTAGTAACATGTCCTACTCACTGCCATTGTAATTTTGCTACTCATAGAATAATGTCTATCGTTCTTGACTCCACAGCTATTAGCACGTTTTTCAATGAGATAGTTTCTGTTTTTGAAATCGTAGTTGGGAACAGGCAAAATTCTACGTACCATAAACTTTTATGCGCTCCTTCAGCAAACAAAAATTGTGAGTTGCCAAAAAATAAGCTTGGTCCTCTGAAGACCGCCCATGTCATCCTATAATTCTATCCTTCATGTTACTTCTATAGTCTGATTTTCCCTTCCTTATCTAAAGACGTTTCTGAGGCACTTTCAATAATCCACATTTCAATCTTTTGGTGGTCCTCTTTCAATTAAGAGGAAAGGTTATCTATTACTTTTATAAGAATGATTGGATGTTTACCTGCAGTTAATGAACCGTATACATAAACAGTTTATAATTGAAATATATAATTCTAACCACCAGAATACAGTAACATAAAACACTTACCAATGTTTATAGCGCTTTCGTGTATCTTGTATACATCTTCAGTAAATTAAAATTTTTCTACGTGAAAATTTAAAACTTCCTACTCCTACCATGGTAGATAAGGAATAATACGGCTGTTTAAAATCCTACATAGGATGTTCGATAAAAAATAAAAATAATAAACAGTTTATAATCTAAAAAAATTACAGTTCTGGTCCTCAGAATACCACCAGTTCAATTGAATAACTTATTAGATTACATGAAATTTACTTCGTACAATAATAGTGTATATTCGCATCATAAATTCTCAGAATTTTGTTAATTTGTCAATGTTAATGTAATGGTCTGCGGAATCGGTTTCTATCAGTGAAGGAAGGTCTACAATAGTTAGTTGTTCCAACTTGTTCATCCTTTCTTCCAATGTAATAAAAATGTAAGGATTTCGTTCTAATAACCCTTGTGTTGTACAGACAAGCAAATTTCTGCTTATATTTACGTAATTTTATTTTCATGTCTCGTGTTTTTTCCGAAGGAATATTCTTTAAGACATAAATGCCTGTTATCCCTTAGGATTGTTCTCTCCAGATGACTACTCCAAATAAATTTTGAGTTCAGTATGAACACTAGATACTTTACCTCTTGTACCTCGGTATTCAAGTATTTGTGAAGTTGTCCAGGCACCTATTTTCCTTTTGTTTTTAAGGAGTTCAAAGCACTGTGTTATTGGGATTGATGTTGAAACCTCTTCAGTGCACCATCTTTTTACTTCTCTATATGTGATTTGCATCACATTTGCTATTGTGTTGGTAAACCCTTCCTAAAGTAATTTTCTCAAAGCACTCGCTGGTCAGGGAAGATCTTTAACAAAAATTTTATATAATTTCATTTCTGCTAGGACATTATCAACATTCTCATGGGAAGTCCACCAGAACTGTTTCCTGACTTCTTAAAGTTTATGAAGTTCCTTCTTTTGAGTGCTTAGGTCTTTATTCCACAACAATGATCCTTGTTCTATTTTCACCTCAGAATATGAGGATACGATACAATCTTGTATAACATCAACAGTTCCCACTACATTGTCAGGTACATTTAGTCTACCATCTATATTTCAGAGCTTTTCTAATAACTTATCTTCATAGAGAAACGAGAAATCCACTACAAGAGGTTTACTGTATAATGGAATTTATGTAGTGTAGGTAAAGTAATTTAATACTGCAAAAGTAGAAAATAATTTACCTTCTGTTGTTAATTACATTGTGATATTCCTGCCAATTTCTTTCGCCATGATGTATTTTGTTAATGCACACCAATTAATATCAAAACTCAAGAATCCGTGTCATAATTTTATAATTCATCTTAGCTAAATGTAGGAGCAATAATAATATTTTATCTTCAAATACAGTACTACCTTGTTTATCTGAATGTCCAGATTATCTGGATCAGAAAATTTTTTATTCTTATCACAATATCCCATCTACATACAGTATTTCAACAACACTACAATTTAGATGGTTTAGATGCAAGTTCGCAATCCTGTAAATCTGATCCTAGTGTGTTTTGGTTCGAAGAAGTGTAAATATTATTATTTTTTTTTTAATTATTTAAAGTTGTATCAACATCTTTGTCATTAGTTACTTTGGGTTTGAACGTGTAACAATTTCTCTCAGACTCTGGGAGGGATCAAACCCGGGACCTCTTTTTTGCACAGAGGCGACCCCATTATATTTTGTTTCCATGAATTTTCTAGATTGCTTGGATTCCAATTAATCCAGATAAAAAAGGTAGTTCTGTATTGTGTTTATAAAATGTATTGGTCAGCATTTTTAAATCACATTTGAATATACATAATATTAAATTTTTACTTTGCTAAACGTAATTTACCTAAATGTATTTTTACAGTAAAACCTTGTTATACCGGGATAATGACTGGCTATACCCTTCTCAGTATATCTGAATGCATGGTAGATGTACTGTGTCAATATATGTGGACATTTGAGTTACATTTACATATAAATTGAGTTATGCATTAGTCATGGGACGGCACAGTAAAAAAGGTGAGCAAGCACACCCCACTACGCATACTTGAGTGAACGGCACAGAGCAATTGAACGATGAGACGGGGTGAACTGTGACAGTGAGCTAGTAGATTCTAATACGACAGCACTGAGCTGAGCTATGTGAATAAACAGAGAGTGAGTCGAGCCGAGGGTGACTTTCGCTCACTCTTTCATACACAGCACGTTGTGTTTGCGCAAGCGTCAACCTGAACGTTCATGCATCCCTTTCCACAAACAAATTTTTGCCATGTGTCTATCTTTGTTTCGTATGCACGTGGTGAAATTGGTACAGTACAGTGGTATTTTACAACCACTTGTCTCAGGGTTGTTGTAGTATAGTACGAAAGAATAATGACCCCCTCTTCGCACCCTCACAAACAGAGGCAGAGTTTGATACGAAATGTATTCTTTTCATGCAGCGTTTAGGTAAAGGTAACCCTTGCTATGATGCGACTAGAGAAAAAAGGTTTAGTCGTGGAGGGGATGTACAAGTCAGCTCTGGCGAAGAGCGTGCTGCGTGGGGAGAAACGCTCGGTGTGCTGGTCGTTCAAAATAAAAGAGCTGGTAGCTCACCGCTCAGTTAAAAGAGCTCTCTTTTGTGCGACTCGCTCATGAGCGTCACAACACTATTATGCATTGTATGTTTTTGTTTTTGAAGTCTTGAGTGATGCTGTGTTTCACAGGTGGATTCATCAGTTAGATACCTATATGAATATTTTTTGTTGCCCCATACAAATGTGTAATAAAAGGCATGTTTCAAGCCTGGAGTATTAATATGTACAGTTGGGATTACCTTTGTCATGTATTACCATTATATATTAATTTATTCCTGTCATTTGACGTTTTTTTTATTTTAGGCGCAATGCCAATCGCATTACAATAACGTCGCGAACGTAATATGTAACCAGGTGGAAAGTGAGGGAGTTTTCCTTTCTTTAAACTTTTTTGCATTTTCACTCTTGAATAAATGTCAGAGCCAAGCCTGATATATCTGGATCCCAGTATCTTGAGGTCTCAGTAAAATGAGGTTTTACTGTACACAAGTTATTATGGTAATGATGTATTTATTTTAAAAATGGCTATTGCTGCAATTCTTTTGATAACTACTTATAATACTTAATAATAGATAATTACAAATGGTGATAAAAACTTTCTGTTTATTATGTACTATACTCATGTATACTCAAATAACAAATTTGGTTAAATGACCAAAGATTTTGCGTTGTGAATTGATCGAAATACCCATGTGAAATTCGTGTCATTGCAAGCACTTTGATCTGACCATATTACTTCGTTGCTAAAATCATTTTGGTCAATAAATTTGTCTTTTGAATGTGACGTGTATATAATTTTTTTTTTATTAATTTTTGAGATATGAGGCCCCTTTTTTCAACCTCTGATTGGCCGTAAATAAAAGACAAAAGAATACAGAAAAAGTATTTTGTTATTAAAGGTTATGTACTTTATAGCTACTTTTCTGTAGTGGTTTGCACGTCCAGTTTACCAATGTATCTTATGGGAATTGTCAATGCTATTAGCGACACTAAAGGCATCAGGATGCGTATAAATACATTAGAACACGTATTTTTTAAGGTAGAACTACAATTCAAGTTTTGCTTAACAGGAAAAATTGTGTTTTATGAATTGGAAAAAATCAAAAAACTGTAAAAACATTTTCTTCTATTAGGGGGTTTAAAATGAATATCTTATCTACTTAACTGCAGCCCTACTAATGCTTTCTTCACATTCCCTTGCCACAATTTCTAAACACTGCATGATAAATGTAAATAAATGACACAATCGGCTATTACAAATCTAAAAAATCTTTCCCAGTAGAGATATCGGAAAAAATATTTCACATTTGTAATCCACATACGAAGCTGAGTATTATTAACTTATAGTGTTCATTATTGATTAATAGTCATATCGACTACTCTACTTTATAAATGTTTGTTATCGATAGGGTGCGGGGGAGGGAATGTTATTGGTTATGATGGCATTGATTGATCTACAAAGCCGATGTTTGTGCACGTGCTAGTAGCAGTCAGAGCCCTATAAGAAATACACTGTCATATACTGTTCCATGTGTCAACTGAACGTGCAAACGACTATACATAATCACCTTGATGATTGAGACATTTGTCTTACCTGTGGACAACCTTTCCATAAAATGTTGTCGCCAGTGAATTCAAATGAGTTTTGACGTTGTCTTGAAACTCCTCATTGTGTTTCTTGCAGAGTTTATAGAGCCGGGAACTACGATTATTACAGCTGTTTATCGTAAAACTTAACAAAGTTTGTGGAGAACCATTCAAAACAAAAGAATAGTCATGCTGACTTCTGATCTGTTCTGATTCATGGTGACAGTCCTAACAGTGCTGGTGACCCAGTGACTCCTTGAGCAATTTCAATCACCCTCTATAAAATCATAACCTAACACAGACCTCATTATCCATCTTTTCCTGAGCTGAAGAAGTAGCTAGGAGAGCAGTGCTTACAAACCAGCGAGGAGTTTGAAGACAATTTAAATTCATTGGAAACATTTTATGAAGAGGGTATTGAAAAGCTTGTCCACAGGTATGAGAAATGTCTCAATCGTCAAGGTGATTATGTTGAAAAGTAATTATAAGTGCACATAACTTAGTAATAAAACATGTTTTTCTATTTTCACTTGCGTTTTTTAATTATGGCCAATCGAGGTTAAAAAATACAACCCTTGTAAAATATATGATAATATTCAAAGATTCATGTTTGTAACATAATTAAATTTTAATAAATTATAAATATAACGTTTATGTTAAGAATAATGAGCTTAATACTGTATAAATTGTTGATAATATGTAAAAAAAATATAGTTAAATATTTTTAATTGTTAATCAATTACATTATTTACTGTTACACGAGTAGTTATATATAATATGTAATTATTATAGAAGATTTAGTATTGTTAAGATAAAAATAATATGTTATTTTGAAGTCAACTTAAAGGTGTATAGTTGTATTCCCATATTAATATAAACCTAAAAGAATAAAACTGTAGGTTTGAGATGCAGTAGAGCCTCGATTATCCGACGGCATGTGAACCAAGGCCATCTCGAATAATCGAAAACTTAAGATAAAACGGACTCTGTCAAAAATCGAGAGGGAAATCTATGGTAAACTAATGAAATGAATGAAAAAAATAACATACAGTAGAGCATCGATAATCCGAACGTCAAAAATTTGAATCGTCAAAAATCCGAATGCCATCTGAGTAATTTTTCGATATTTTTATTTGCATGAGAAAGGTAACATGTTTTATAAACCTTTCTTTTAAAAACATTTTGTAAAATGTTAACACTGTGTAACATGTTTTATAACTTATTTTAAAACAATATGTTTTCTGTAAACGAATGAGCGAGGCTTAAACAAATCACGCAGTCAAAAATTCGAAAGTTTTTGAAGTTAAGATTTCAGTGATTTAGTAAGGTTTGTAGTGAACCTTTTGTTTAACTGTACATAGATTTTTGTTTGTTTTCAATTTAATATACAGTATAATACTGCATATACAGTAAAATACAGACTGTAGTTTTATTATTTTACTCTACCTCTGCATTGCTACACAGAACACACTAGGCTTAGTTTGTTCATTAAACACAACTAAATATAGTAATTACAGAGAAGTTTTTGTTTTTATTTATTCTTACCTTTTTAAAACGCTTAGCTATGGGCCTAAGCGGAATTTTTAGGGTTTTTTCAAAAATGTGAACAAATCGGTAATCCGAATTACCTATGGTCCCAATTGCTTCGGATTTTCGACTCTCTACTGTACTGTACATCCATGTATTTAAAACGCAAAATCGCATCCAGTGTATTATAAATTGGGAATTCTATTAACTCTTTAAAACAGATTTCTATCAAACAGATTTTTAAAATATCTACATGGTTTTAAAGAGTATTTTTTCCTGATTTTCCCAAAAGTTCTAAACTTGAAATTCATGCTAATATGACCTTCATTTTACGGAATGAAAAAGAGTAAATTTTGTTTACAACGTAGTGGTAATACAGCATAAGATAATGCGGTTCTCCCACATTCACCTTTTGCGTATGTATGGGCTGTGAGGAAGGGAATTTAAATATTTGCAGTGCTGCCAACCTCAACAGTGAGACACTACTCGTACATTTCACTACCGTGCAGTTTCTAGATATATTTTGTAAGCTGTGGTTTATTCCAAGAAAATGTTTTTTTTCTTTATAAACCTTATAAGAAATAAATGTGACCTGTAATATTGCCTATAACTTAATTACATGACTAGAAATGTTTGATTTACTGTAATTACGAATAAATCGCCTTCTTTACTATTGCTGTTATTGGCGTTTTCATTATCAGTCTCTCTAATATCCCTAATATACCTAACAGTTTTCTTTTTTTACCAGGTGTCAACAAAACTGTTGAAGAATAGCTTCTTCACGTCCTTAATTTTGTTCTTTATTTTTCGAATCGTGCAAAGAGAAACATTACTGTAGTTAGCCACTCGCTCACGGCTTTTGTTAAGAGGCATGGATAGGCATTTTTGTCTAGCTTCAACTTTACAACATTTTGTTACATTGCGTTCAGCACTGTGAATAGTTCGACCTTGTTTTCGAGAAACCGACATTTGTGTTTACGATAATAAACAGTTATATTCATAGAGTTAACCTACAAAAGGTTCCACGATATACAGTGTATACTCTGGGTATAGTATAAGTTATGTTTGTCGTACTGAAATTAAAGCAGTCGCGCATGCGCACTGATGCTTTCCCCCCTTTACCCCTCGTTTCAAAAAAGGACAAACTCGTGACTCAAGTGACTATATGTGTCATCACTCTTCTCATTTCACAACACACTGTCGGTATTAGACATTGTTTTAATTTAAAACCGTTCTTTTCAGGATGAAACAATCGCACTACTGTGCCTTAGCCATAACTCACCATTCTTCTAAGAATGGTTAAGTTTGTTGTTAACTTAAATTATTTATTTAATGATAGGGGTTTGAAACTCAATAACATTGTGCGAATTTATTCGCACGGGACCATAAACTTTACTATTCTAGTAAAGTTTATGATTGATTTTCCACTATTTGCGAATTTCACTTTGCAGTGTACTTTTTGGGACTACCTTGGTTAGTCAGGCACGGATAACCACGGCTCAACTGTATTATATTTTTTGACAATGTGATTTTCTCACTGTATGTTGTAATAAAGGTGAAATTTTATTTTAGGTAGCTGATATTCTTATAGGTATAACGTATAGATTTCTTTTTAAGTACTGTATTACTGAAAATTGATTGTGCGGAATGTTCTGGACTTCAAACTTTAATTTCAACATGCTTTGTCTTAAACTTACCGGGTTTTTTGTTCAGTGTTATTTGATTTTCTTACATTCTTTTGGGAGAATTTTTTGTATTGTTTGATCATTTGTAAACCTCATTCTGTATTTTTGGTAGTTCATTGTTTTTTTTTTTATGAAATTTAATTTATAGATGCTTTATCCAGTTTTACTTTATGAAGGTTGTCCAGAAAATAAAGAACATTGTGTTATAAAAATAACATGTTAAAAGGTTTATGGAAAAATTTCTATTTCAGATATACAATAAACTTGTCACTTTTGTACATTCTTCAGACAAATTATTTTATTTCATTACGAATTTTAAAAATGCTTGGAAAGAACTTAAACTTTGCAGTTTGGCTTACACTAAGCTTGTAATATAGAGTTCAATGACACACCCATAATGAATGGTGGGTCTGGAGACATGTGCCAAAATGAAATGTTGTGTAGTTTCTGAACAACCCTCATGGCTTTAAAGAATGGGAGTGAAGTACAAACTTCTCCAATTAAATTCTGATTCATAAACAATTTAATTCCTGGACAAAATTAACGCATCATATATAAGATTTCGGGCTAAATGCAAAAGAAAATAATTTTCATCAATGTGCCAGGTTCATTTCTGTTACTGTTATTTTTTGTATCGTAATTTTAAACAATATTTAATATTTTTTAACAAAAAAAAAAGAGTTGTAAATTTGATTTGTGGTAATTTAATGAAAAAAATAAGATAAATTAGCTTTAAAAACACAAAGATTTATTTATCAAAAACAGAAGGGTTACTTACAGTATTGAATGGAAGTTTTCCATTTTTAGTCCGTACATAATGAAGAAAAAAGAAAGCGATTATTTTGTGATTTATAATAAATTAGTAATTCAGTAATAAGTACAGCCCCCTCTGCCTTAATTACAGCTAGCATCTGTCTCAGCATTCCTTGAATCAAGTTTTTGGATTTCTTCCTGGTCGATTTTCTCTCAATCTTCTATAGCCACATGACACAGCTGTTGAAGATTCACTTCATTATGTAGACAAACTCTTTAAGTATAACCCAAATGTGCTTATTAGGATTTAAGTCTGGGCTATTGGCTGGCCAGATCATACAGTTAATATCTACTTCACCAAGATACTGTAAAATCATTTAAAATCTTTTAAAGTGATGCAATAATTTTGTCCACGACCGTATTTTATATAAATATTTATTTGGCTATGAATTATAAATAAATACCTCGATTAGACTAAAAAAATGTTTAAATGTATTTAAGGTTAGTTTTAAAATAAGAAAGATTCACTTGAAAGAACTGAATATCATCAGGTTTATGTAAATGTGTACATGTTATATTTGATCACTTATATTAGAAATTAGTTTTTTTGAAAGTGCCCTTTCCTACCCTATTATCTAATTAGATGTAGGATTATTTATTGTAACTTAAATAAAATTACTTGTTCATATTGATTAGCTTTTATTGTATTTTTTTTTTTTAATTTATTTGGGAAGTGATAATACGATGTCTATTAATATAAATTTGACTTTTTATCTTGCATTGGTAACTATAAGCACTAAAATTCTTATTTGATCTTAATTGTTTCATTGTAGTGTTTCCTCAAAACAGCTTTTAAAAAGATGTGATATTTTTTCTCGTTTAGAAACCTTTTAGATCATGTTGTGTAACTTTAGAAGATAGGTATTTTTGCACCCCGCACCAAGCATTCTTTCACTATAGGCTTCTCTTTTTTCTTCCGTCTGTATTCTGTTTTTGTTCTTCATGAAAGTGCTTTAAATCAGTAGTCTTAACTTGATCAATTCCATTATTTATGTTTTCTCCGTTTATTCTTAATAATTGTACATACTTTTCTCAACCACATACCTGACACCTTAAGTCTATTGTGTTGTAGAAAATAAAAACTACATGTAACTATTACATTTTTATTTTTCTATAATAATTACATGTTTATATTGTAAATTTATCTTGGAAAAATGTAGCAATAGAAAAGTTGTAAGTTTAATGCTAAAGTTCTTTCCAGTTTACTTTTCTGAGTAAGTATAGGGTGCACGTTGAATTCTTGAAAGTAATTTCCAGTAGGAATAATTCAAGTAACTTTAGAGCTGGTAACAGTAATGTAGTTGTAAATAAATAAAAAATGTATTCTACAACTTAATGAACTAAAATGTCAGTTTTTTTTAGACTCTACATCATTTTATAATCCAAACTTGTTTATTATTACACAGATCAGTAATAAAATGGGAAATATAGTATTTTTTCTTAAAATATTGTGGTTTTGAAGAGTAAAAAATCAATTTGTTTTTAACTCTTTGTAAATGTGATTCTTATTTGGAATTGTAAAAAAAAAGTTCCCCACGACCAAAATAATGAATAAAAAATGAGAAATACAAAATCCCTAATGTGTGTACGTTGCAATCTGTTCAATTTAAGAATAAGCAACCCCGAGAATGATGTGTAAATGATGTGAAGCCTTGTACAGACTCAGGTCGACCATTCCTGAGATGCGGTCAGTTAAACGTAATAAATCAAAAGGTTTGTATTGTAAACAGTCGCCGTACGTATCTAGTTTGTATTTTTTGTCGTTTTTGTCGAAATAATTTTAAATAATAAATTTAAGGAAATCACTGTTGATTATGTTAAGTCAATAAAGTTTAAAAACAATAAAATAGCCGTTACAAAAAAAAATTTGTAAAATGATGAGGTTATGTTGTGATCAAGTACTACATTAAATAAAAATGTTAACGAATGTATGCGTAATCGTACGGTAGCGTACGCTTACAACCGAGTGACTTTACAGCTGCAATTGTTATCACCATGGTCTGCGCTCAATTATTTATCTTACCACTTGCCAGAATTCTATATAACTATCTTTACTATAATTAAATAAGGTAGGATTTGAACCAGGAACCTTCCTTTCTGAAAATCAGCTGTTAAACAACGCACGGCGACGACTTTACCTCAAGACCAACCAGGTGGGTCGAATACAAAACATGAATAATTGTAAATTTAAACTCATTAAAATACTTTTACTATTCACAAAAATGGTAAACGAAAAATGTACTGTATTTAAAAACATACTTTTATGAGAAATTACTAAATTTGAGAAAAACAAAATTAATTGCGTCGGAGATTTCCGAAGAAGTTTAGTTAGTACATATTGTCAACACTACAGGACAGATACGATATGAACATTATTATTACATTGGAGAAAATTGCACAACTTTGATAAAGTACATTTTCACGCTATCTATTGAATGTCGTTGGAACTACTGTGCATATAAGTGCATTCTTACGCCATCTAGTGGACGGCGGTAAAATTAACATTCTTTGAAGACACGATTTATTTTAGAATTCTAAACCATTATCATTGCGTAGTTTAACTATAATTAAGATTGTCGGGAAAAAGTAAGGTTAGTAGAGATGTTGACTGTCGGAACGAAATACCCCACCCACACAAGCCCCATTTTTGAGTTTACTTATATAGCTGTTTTTTCGTCAATGTTACCATCTTTACGACAAATTTTACCTACAATTAATTAAATTTCCCTTACTTTTATTTTGTTTATGGTATCTATGACTCTTTTATTAATTCAGTTTCTAATTTTTACTTCTTCCAAACCATCCGGTAGATGGCGTGGGCTTTGCTAAAAAGTCATTTTCATTCCATGAAATACAACAAGTCAGTACTTCAAAGTACTGTAGTCCTCAAAAATTTTACATTTTTAAAATCTTTGATTTAACTAAAACTTCGTTGATAAAATGTTACGCATGTTCTGACATTCTTTCAAATCAAACAAAACGATGCATCTGTGTGTATTTGGTCGGAAATATTTATGTTAATCTTTTAAGTGATTCATTTGGCCTCGTTCCTTTTTCGGGTAGAAGTACATTTCATAAAAAACGACCTGTGACTCAGTATATCATTAAGATTCGTCGTATCTGTTATTTCATGACAGCAATATGTTTTACTCCACAAGCCAAAATTATCAACAGTATTAGTATTTAAAACCTTTTACCTTTAAAAATTACAGCATTTTTGCCAGCCTGAAAACTAGAAAATCAACTTTTTAATCTTTTAAATCTAAAACTTTTAAATCTTGATACCGATTATTTTCTCAAGTATCGTCGGAGATCGAGAATCGCCACATGCCTACTTTCTTTTAATATACGTGCTAAATTCTTGTTTTTTTGTTTCCTTTTCGCCGGTCATAATAATAGAAATATAATTTAAAAACCTATAACGTTTTTAATTAAAAATTGGCTGCCTCCGTAGCGTAGTGGTTAGCGCATTGGCCTGCCACGTTGAGATACCGGGTTCGGGGTCTGGAAATTTTCACATGTCAAATCCCACAGTTAATGTTTACATATTCCACCGTAGTTGCTTATGACCAAGCAGTTAATGGATATTTAAATAAATAAACAAAATTTTTGGTTGGTTCATTGGTGTAGTGGTCAGCGCAACTGGGTTCTATGACTGGAGTCCCCGGTTCGATTCCTGGTCAGGGCTGGCATTTTTTTCATCTATCACCTCTTATGCCCAACCCAAAACTTACGTAGCACATCAATCTAAAAAATAATCAAAAATTGTTTTATAAAAGTATGGAAAAATTACAATTAACTTTTAATACTTAACATTTTTCAGTGCAGTGATCTAATAAGAAAATGACTGACACAGTGTGAACAAATTATAATCATGGAATAGGAATCAAATAAGAAACTAAATTTAAATGTTTCCAAAATAGTTTATTGTTATGTAAATAGTATAATACTGAATGTCCAAGAAGTTTATTAATTTCATTTTTAACCAGTTTACAAATTTTTTTCTGACATTTATCCTTCCCGAACAGCACATATTTAGTTGCCATTATTTAAATTTGATATTATTGCCACTGTAGTTTCTAGTCTTTTTTTATGTTGATTGTATTTTATTTTATGAATATGTATTGTATGTAAGCTTGATATTTAAGTATATCATATTATTAAAGTTATTATGATAAAAATATATTTATTAATAAATAGTGATAAAGTTAATTGAAATATATTGCTTGATTTTATTTTATTTAGTTTTATTGGAAACAGAAGTTTATTCTTTAATTGTCCTACCAGTAAGGATGAAAATTATGTTAATTAAATGGATTTATTTCTGTAAATTTATCTTATAAAGTTGTATACCATAATTTTATAAATATATACGATTGAAATTTTATTTATTTTGTTTTTTTATCTTCAGTGCATTTTGACCCAAATGGAACAGAAATGGTTTGTGGTTGCAATCGGCAGACGATATTCTGGTTGACACAACTCTTTTACACGCTGTTCTACAGACACAATGTACATTGAATAGGTGGCTAGGTAATAACAACCCTATCTCAACAAGGCACTACAACCAAAACTAGAACTAAAATGCTCTTTTGTTCCTGGTGTATGCTTGGATCTGATGAAAAGCATCAGGTATTTTGGACCAGTATTATTGAGCACTTATACAGATATTGAATTACACCAGAACATGAAAATGCTGTTCTGAACTAAAACTAGGTACTAGTTTGTTATGTCAGTCACCAAGAATTGACATCAGTATGAATTACTCGAGGAGGGGAGAAATATTGCCCAATACGAGCGTAAATCAAATATAAACGGTAATTTTGCTAGTAAGCATTGAGAGTTGTTTTGAGCTAGGTGATGAAGAGTGCACGATGAAAAGAAAAATTATGTTGGATGGGGAAACTGACTTAGTTGCTACACTTCTGCTTTTAGTACAGCCATGAGTGAGCAGGAAATGCATCCGTCTGTTGCGCAACACATCATTATAAAGTTTCTAACCAATAAAGTTGTCAAACCATCAAAAATTTTCACACACTTATGGACACAGTTTGGGAACACTACATCCTCACAAAATCAAATGTATTTGAATGCCTCAACAGAAAAACGTTGCAAGTGACAAAACTTACAAAAGTGAGGTATCAGTGGAATACGTTCTATAAATCCTCTATTTGATCATAATAGTGAATTCTAACGGGTAGAATTGTAACTAAAATCTTAGAAATTCTTAAAATAAAATCGTCATACAGTGAAAAATCGTTATACAGTTAAGAATCAGATGGTATCTTTCATTTTTGTAAAAATTTGTTTTTGTTACTTGCAACGTTTTTCGATTGACCCATTCATTGTGGGCTCAAGAATTTGAAGAGTCGGGGTACAACTGCTGAAAGCAACAGTCATGATTGACACCCACGTACATTTAACGGCTGACAACATCAGTCAAGTATGAGAGCTAATTAAATTTGATTACTGAAGTTTATCGGAAGCCAAGATTATTAGGGATAATGGATTGGGTACTCCTATAGCTAATACCCACTTTAAACGCGATTTCTTCAATAGTAAACTGGCATTCAAGGTTGATAAGTTCTTGTACTGCACTGATGTCAGCTGTTAAACTTGTCCTTAAACTTGATTGTCAGTTTACTATTGAAGAAATCGCGTTAGAAATGGGTATTAGCTATATGAGTACCCAATCCATTATCCCTAATAATCTTGGCTTCTGAAAAATTTCACCAATCAAATTTAATTAGCTGTTGAACTACATTGATGTTGTCAGCCGATAAACTTGTCCTTGGGCATTGTTCATGACTGTTGTTTTCAGTAGTTGTATCCTCACTCTTAAATTCTCGAGCCCACAAATACACTAGTTTGTGAGAATGTAGTGTTCCAAACTGTGCCCATAAACACGTTAAAATCTTTGATGGTTTGACAACTTTATTTCTTAGAAACTATAACAATGTGTTGTGCAACAAATTGATGCACTTTCTGCTCACTCATGGCTGTACTGAAACCAGAATTGAGTATAGCAAATAAGTCGTTTTTCCATTCTACATAAATTACTTTTTTATTATTGCCTAGTTCAGAACTACTATCTACGCACGCTCAGTAGCAAAATTACAGTTTTTATTTTATTCACCCTCGTAATAACTGAATATGTGTTATAAGTAAAATCTATTTTTAAAAATTGTACAATCTGTCTTTTTTACAGTGAAAGAATTTTTGAAATCAGTTGGGTTGTTCCTGTCATTACTTAGTACAAACAGATAAATGTTACTTTTTTATAATATTAACGTTTTTTTAACTTAAAGAAACGATCAGCCCATGGTGCAACGGTCAGCGCAATTGCCTTCTCCACCATGAGTCCAGGGTTCAATTCTTAGTATTTTTTGTTGATTTTCAGCATTATAGGTTAAATTTAGCATTTTTCATCAGTCACCCTTCATTATCTACATTAGCATTTATGTGCAAAACAGCTGATGTAAAAAACATAACAAAAGAAATATTTGTAAAAATTTAATTATGTAGATGACACAACCTTGCTGATAGGAATAACCCAATGAGTTCAAAAACTGTTAATCTTATACGACTAGCTTCTACTCCTGACCAGGTCCAAATTTTTTCTTCATTCATTCGACATAAAATTTCAATATTGTGCAACAATATTTTTAAAACATTGCACAATGGTTAAAAACTACTATTCGATTAAAAAAATATATGTAGTTATATTGAAAAAAATTTAAGACACATTTTCATCGTACAATTTATACCATTAAAAAAGGTACCTACCTTTTTAATAGGTACCTTTTTTATTTAGTCCGCATTTACATAGCAATATTTTTCAACAATAAAACTTCTGTATTAAATTATTCTCTTAATATAACAATAATTCCTAAAGAATTACAAAGAAAAGAAGTTACCCAAGATATTAACAATTTCATTATACATAATACAAAAATGTGTAAGTGAAAACTTGTATAGGGGAGATCGGGACTAGTTGGCGCTTTTTTACATATATTTTTTGTAGCTATTTATGAAGTACTTGAGATTATGTTATATGCTGATGACATATCTTAACTTAGCCTTAAAGTCTCAATTTTTTAATTTAAAAATTTGGTGAGTTATGAACATTTAAAGTCATTATGCCATGCGCCAACTTACCCCAACCTCGGGGTTAGTTGGCGCAAGTTATTATTCATTCATTAAACAGTTATATAGGTGTGTGGCGTTGCTAATAATATAACACAACATCTGAAACAAATTATTTTAATGAATGTTATTGATAAACTAATATAAAACTGGAATATTAGAACAGCTAATGAAAAAAAAAATTAACTTTTCCAGAAATCTAAAGTTTTAAAAATCTATATTTTAATGCTTATCAGACGTCTAAATAGGTTTACTCATTTTAACCAAACGAACTACAAAACTACTTAAAATATATTATTTGGGTTAACTTTGGATACAGGAATAAACATTAGGAAACTTTAAAACGTTATAGGAACCGAAAATCATATGACATCGAACTATTCAATGTCATTACATGAATCTCAATTAGCACACCTAAAGAAAATTTTTGGCTCTCCTGCACAGCTTCATGGACCCACAACCACATAAAGTGCATCTTATCTAAGACTCTCCTGGTTTGCTTCTTTTTTTTGTAATGAAAGACAATACAAACATAGTGTGCCGTCCTTGTCTTACTGGATACGGTGTTCTTTTTCTTTCCTCCCTCTAGTTTTAACACGTTTCTTATCTTTGGCAGGAGACTTCCTAGACATTTTATCCCTTGTTGCATTTTTTCAGCTTCTAAAGAACTTTCACCTATCCTGTAGCAAGTTGGCGCATGCGCCAACTTGCCCTGGGACTGTTACGCCAACTAGCCCCGACTCATTGTTTTAGAAAAACGATGACATAGTTAAAAAACTAAGCAATCAATTTACTTAAACTTGGTACAGAAAAAACTGGTAAATTTAATGATATAAATATTAATGGTTTATTTAACCGTACTTTTGTATGAAAAATTAATAACAGAGAAACCGAAATTTTACTTGTATGTGGTAAAAAACAAAAAATTAATCTGGAAAGTTGTTACGCTTTCATAAACGGCTCAAAACACAATGAAATAATTACATTGACTGCCGGAAACAGTGATCCAAGTTTCAGGATTGACAACATCTAAATAACAGATTTATCGCGAGTGCGCCTACTTGCCCCGGTCTCCCTATAGAAATACACTACTCCTACACACTATTACAAAACTGGAAATAATTAGCCATAAAATTTTATAAACATCATTTATCCAATACACTTCTAATAATTTTTATAAACATTTCTTTAATCTAACAGTTAAACTTCCAGTAGACTTAATCCTAATTTAACTGGTAGTAAATTCCGTACAATATAAAACAATGTCATACTTACTTCCTGATAAAACCAATACAAAGAACACTTTTCTAGACAACATATATTCAAACTGAACAATTGCATATAGTAAAACGATTTTGCTAATTACGATGCATACATTACAATGGAGGTGTTTCTATAAGTTGCTTTTTAAATTGTATTTTCATTGGTTATGAGCTCAATCGTAATAAAATCATTATTAGTAGCTATGTCCACACTCGTGCGATGTAGCATGCGCTTGGAGGCATGCCATTTCACGTGTCGGCACTCGATTGAAGAGCTTTATCTCAAAAAAACATAACGAATATTTTTGAACACTACACTAAATTAAAGCCTATTCTTTCCTGCGTTGATTGGTTTGACTTAAGATTATTTTATTTTGAAACTAGTCAGAGATGCAGCAATTTACGCATAAAGAGTACTCTGATTTTAGTCGGTTTTCCGTTAATGTGGTTTTTATACGTCCATTACTCTGTCCAGGCTTTTCATACAAGAATGGTGTTTAAGTACGTTGAAGATCAGAGTTTGCTCTATATGAACATTTTAAAATATAGTCTGTTGTTCAATTTTAAAATGCCCGCCATTTTAAAAAAAAAAGTGTATTTTGGCTTCACGTAAAGATAGGGAAATGATTTTTGGACTGAACCATGCATTTTTACAGCAGTATTTTGCCATGTATCGTATTTTGCATTTGTAATTATAAATAGATATGTGGTGTTAATAGAAAATTCTATTAGCCTCTAAACTTCTTGAGAGGAAACTGAGCTCTATAGTGGTATCCGCTCCGAGTATAGCGTTTACAAATACACACTTCTGTGTTTTTCCTGCTGTAACTCATTCCGTAGCTCATTTTGAATTATTTAATGATGTTTATATTAAAAAAATAAATGCTTTGCTTGACATAATACTGTTATGAAAATGCATGATTCAGTCCAAAATTCATTTCCCTACCTTTATGTAGAGTCAAAATAGCTTTTTTAAAAAATGGCCGGCACATTAAAACGGAACCTGAGATTTAACTTATAAAATATTCATATTATAGAAAAAACTTTGATCTTCAATGTACTTAAACGCAGCTTTTTATGAAAAGCCTGGACGGAATAACAGATGTTTAAAAACCACATTCACGGAAAACCGGCTAAAAACTGAGTACTTTTTTGCATAAATTACTGGAGTTATCTCTGATTTATTTCTAAACAAACCAATCAATGCAGGAAAGAACAGGCTTTAATTTAGTGTATTGTTCAAAAATATTCGTAATGTTTTTTTTTTTTAGATAAAAATTTGATTTGATTTTTGCTTTAAATGAGTGCGGGAAGGTGGTATGCCTCTAAGCGCATGTGTTGTAGCATGCTACATCGCAAGTTGAAAAAGAAAGCGCACGAGTGTGGACATACCTAGTGATGGTAAAAGAAAATATTTTAATTAATTGAAATTACATTCAGGTATATACTACACAAATCTAAAACTCAATAATTATAGCCTGTCAATGAATGATTTAATAAAAAAGTGCATATAACACTAGTATTAGACATGAAGAACTCAAGAGTTTCGAATACAAAAAATGGGGCTTGCTGTTAGAAAAAATGGCAGTATAAATGGATTACACAGCTTCCACCAGCGAAGGCTCACACAAGTTGCAAAACTACATTCTCTGACAACGTTCTGAGAAACAAGTATACATCATTGGTATATTCCTAAACATTATTGTTCAACAATTGGTAAAAAATCTTAAATGAATGTTGAAAATTAGTTCTGACTATGGTGTCATTTAATGACTTTGTAGATCAGTAGATTACTGACAAAATACTCGCATAAGAATTGTTCTTAAAGGCTGAAAATTTTAATATTTTGTATTGTACTTAAAAGGAAAATAAAAGTGCAGTTAGGGATTATATTGAAACTAATAGCAGCTATAGAAGGTAGAGTACCAAATTTGCCAAAAAAAAATTTAAATATTAACCATTAATAAATGGTATTTTTATTTTTCATTCTTATAACATGCAGAGTTGTACAGTTGTTACGTTTTTATGACCAAGTCAATTATGGGGTAAAGACATATAAAACTCACCCCAAAAAACAATTGTTTTACTGGTCAGTTGTAAGTTTTGTATATACGTAAATAGTGTAAGCAAAATAAAATTTTTAAAGCTGGCTCTGATAAAAACAAATTAAATTACATCATACTGCTAAAAAAATATCTCGGTTAAAGAAGTTTACAAACTTGCAATGGACCTTTTTTAGCGCTATATTTTGAACATGTTAAGCACAGATTTAGAGTTTTTTCAGAATACCCCACATACAAACACCTTTAAAATTCAAAAAAAATATCTTAATTGGCAAGATATGATTAAGTAATAACAAAAAAGTGGATAAATAATGTGTAATATAAAACAGTTACAACAATCCACCAAACTTTTTAAATTTTACAGCACTTGAAAATTAATAATCACAGATAATTTTGTTATTTTTACTGAGAAACTACAAACTAATCTAATTCATTAATTGGTAATTGAGTAATAAAGGTATAAATTAATTTTTAAAAAATCAGTCTTATAGATGCAATTACAAAACACTATTATTTTAAACCTTTCCTTGCAGAATACATTTAAGGCCACTCTCACACCAATGAAACATGACCTCGACACGATTAAAATGACGAGACCTCGACTTGAACAAAAAATGAGTCACCTCGTACATGTTTTGCACATCAAGGAGACGCGACCTCAACGCAATTATTCAAGCTTTTCTTTAAATCCAACTGCAGTTTACAAAATGTCAAGTGATGAAAAAGACATAAAAACACAGCTGCTGGATATCACCGTATATAAGTAATAATCATAATAGAGGAGTGTATGTGTGTTACCCAGAACTCTCCTGTGACGAATACAAATTTAAGTCTTTTTATTGAATCTCAAAAAAAAAATTTTAACTATTACTTGAGCTTATTGGTCCTAGAATTATAAAAAAAGACACAAACTACAAGAGTAGTGTGTCTTCCGAGAAGAAATTGCTTTTCAACTTCCAGCACAAAGGCTACTTGGGCTGTATCATCTGCCATGATTATGTGTTGGACAAACTGAGTCGGATGCAACCAGTTTGATCGAGGTTGTGTTGAGGTCCTATTGGTGGGAGAGCGAACATAAATATACAGGCTAGGACTCGTATAGGACATCGAGTCGAGGTCATGTCGCACTCAAGTATCACTGGTGGGAGAACACCCTAAATGTTTATGTACCAACTGTATAAAGATGATAAGCAATCATATTCAACATAATAATTTTATTCAGAAAATATATAATTTAATTTGGTATCACTAAAATCAAAAAATTTAAAACAGATACAAATAGAAAGGAAAATGAATCATTATTAGCAGGTCTTATCATGCTACAAATACAGCTAGTGTTTTCACTTTGTATGATAAACTAAATTGTAGAATGTCAAACAAAATTGGCCACCTCCTTAGCATAGTGGTAGCACACTAGCCTACAACATAGAGGTTCCAGGTTCGATTCTTGGCTAGGGTATGGAAATGTTCGCAAGTTAAAACCTACTGTAGTTGCTAATAACTCAGCTATGCAACTTAAAAAACAATGTAACTAAACTGATGCAACTAAAAAAAAGACCTTGTCTTAAGTTCTGTTATTTGTAAATATTAGAGCATTCCTACTGATTGGAGTAGTTAGATAAGATCTACAAACAGGATGAAGGAAAAAAGTTTGAGAAGAGTACAAGTAGCTTGGCGTAATGCTAAGTAATGAGGGGAACAACCAAAGCGAGATAATAAGCAGAGCTACAAAAGGTAAAGCAGAGACTCGGATACTAAATTCAGTTTTTATGGCCAAAGGAAATTCAAAAGAAGGAAAGGATAGGAACAGCAAAACATTTTGACAACCAATACAGAAACATGGGAATTGTTTGAAAGAAATAAAGGATGACTGCAGCCAGCAGTTGGACTTTTGGAGAAGCCAGATCTTGAGATTGGATCACAAGACGAATAAGCAAACTTAAAACGGAAAAGAGAGAGAAGAAGTGATTCCCCGTAGAGGCCTGTGGGAAGATGGATAGAGAGGCTTGGTATTTTTAATACAAAAAACAAGGTTTTTTCGCACAAATATTGAACTACCAAAAAAAAACCGTTTTATTTCAGAAGTAGTTACAGATTTATGACATGTTATGTCACAATTAACGGTCTCTTGTTACGAATTCAATACATTTAATTTTTATAACACTGCTGCATGAAAAGGGATAATGCAGTAATAAGATCAGTCCAGTTTATTTTCATTCAGCAACTGAATGTCATTTCAGAAAGCCCATAAGTCGAAATTTTGCCAATTTTTGCTATAGTAAAATTTTGGATTGAATGAATGTAAGCACACAATTTTGTACAGAAATCACAATGTCCAGCTTTCTTTTACTAATATAATCTTTATGCTATTATAACCCTCATCCTAAAACCTTTCTTACTGTTAAAAATAAAATTAGTGATATTTCGAAGCAGTCCTACAATTTAGGCTAATATTTTTTGCAAAAAATCTTTTTATGGTTGACCTATGTGATGATAAAAAAGTGAATTTTTCAGACAACCAATTTTTCTTTTTGAAAGCCAATTCAATTTTTATTATGGGGAAAAGATTCCTCAAGTCGCTAATGTAAACTAGTGTAATAAATAAATATTAGTAGTCTATTGCATAAAACAATTTACTTGTGGTTATATAACAACATATTTCATACAGAAACAACATAATACAGCAATTTACTCATTTTTACTTTAAGAACAACATAAGTCTAAAGTTAGTTGATTGACTTGGGAGCTTTCTGAAACAATTGATTCAAATACTGTAAGAACTCATCATCAAAGATTGAATATTCACCAAAACCTATTTGATTATTAGTTCTAAAGTAATGATACTACTAAAATTATTGTTAGCAGTCAATAAAAAAATATTAATCACTAAGGAATTTTATGAACTAATAATACTTAAAAATTATCAATAATTGTGCATATTATAAACCACCATTAATATCAAGTAATTTGTACTTTTAAGTTAAATTATAAAAATTCACAGATTATTTTTTTGTGAATTTCAGCTAATAAAGAACAAAATTTTTATATTTTCAATCTTAAATCGGAAAACTTTATTCACAATTCATCTTGTAAATTTTTTATCGTTTGGTTTTGCACAAGCACCATGATTTCTAATTACACAATTTTATCATTTTACTCTTACAACTTTCAAAACAATTATTAAAAAAATATAAAAACAGGTCGCTATATTAAAGAAACTAAAATAAATATAATAAAAATAAAACAGATAAACAATAAAAGTAATAGAAAAGAACAGATTCACTCATGAAGGTGACATGAGCAATCAGGAAAAATTACGAAACATCAAAAATAACTAATTTCAACAAGATAACACAGTGAGGAGAAGAATAAATGAGCAGAAAAACTAAAGAGAGAACAAAGCAAACCTATGAAGAGAATCTGGGAGGAATAACAAATTGTCAGACTACCAAAAAAAAAAACATGAAAGCATTAAAGTTTTTATGCTTTATTAAATAGGAAATACTGATAAGTAATTGTGAATAATGGTAAGAAAACGGTAACATCAATAAATAGGAAAATTATGCAATAAAACACCATATAAGCCAAAAGCATTACATATTATTGTTTATCAACAAATAGATAAACATGGAAAAAAAGATAAGTAAGCAAGATCTTTAAAAAAATATTAAGACAATAAAAGAAACACCTGTAGAAAGACTGACACAAGAAAAATATGAACCATATTGTACAGAACTAATGATATGGACAATAGATTTCTTGACAGGTATTAGAAAAATTTCAAGAACAAAAACAAAGTGGTTTCATAAGCTGAAAACACATAAAAAAATGAAAAACCGATAAAAAAATTACTAAAAGATGAGTTCAGATAGAGAATCAAAAACTTAAAGGGGTTCCAAAAAAGAAAAATAGAAACAATAGAGAAGAAAAGAAAAATCATTTTGGATGGTCTTAAATTTAGAAGACAAAAAAATAAAACAAAACTACTCCAACCAAACAAATGAGTTTAAACATTAAATTAGTTTTTCAGAAATCACAATAATCAAGAAATAAAATAATTATGTGAAAGTTGCGTAGTAAAATGTAGATTCTAGCATATCTATTATATTTCTTCTGTCTGTGTGTTAGTCATTGTCCTCCTAAACGCCTGAACCGATTCTAATGAAATTTTTTGTGAGATTAAGTTGATTTGAGAATGCTATAGATTCACAATTCGACCCGATAGAATAAGTTTTTTTAAATTAATTAACTAATTTATAAATTTTAGTTGATTTTAGGTCAGCTTAAAATTCACATTGTATCCTGTAGGTGGCGCTCCGATCGTGTTTTGGTTAGCTTAAAGTTCACAATTGTATCCGGTAGGTGGCGCTCCGATCATGTTTACGAAACTTTTTGACAATTTCTAGCATATTAGTCAGACCCAGCAGTAGTATTGAATAATATTATATAATATAACACACGGAAGATCATGAGGAAAATTCTAGGTCCAAAATTAACAGAAGGCTACAAGGTACACTCCAGAAAAACAACCGAGAAGATGTCTAACCTAGCGGCAGACATATGGAAAAGAAGGCTGCAATTCTATGGACACATCACTAGACTCCCCCCAATACGACTCACTAACAAGATTCTTACTTACATACAAAAAGTTAAATCAACAACACCATGGATTACACAAGTGAAAATAGACTTACATAAGACACAAATAGACCCAACAGGTATTGGAGACAGAAACACATTCAGAAACAGGATAAACGAGTGGAATGTGATGCCAGAGAATGAGGTCCTTAAGAGGGCAGGGACAAAGTGGACAGAGGAGAAGAAGCAAACACATGGGGAGAGAATGAGAGAAGTATGGAAAATGAGAAAGAATTCCCAAAAATGAGTCGGAATGCTTTGCGCGATCCATCAGGGTCCATACGCACATAATAATAATATAACACAATTTTTAAGTCAAGTTGTGATAACTGTACACTTAGTGGCATCAGGTATCATAGAAATAAGATTCATAAAACATCCCAAAACATTTATGATCGATTAAAAAAATTTATGACTTTTGGAGTTACGTTTCCATAGGGTCCGCTAGTTTCATATAATATTAAATATTCTTACTATTACTTTATTTGTTTATAGTGCAGTATTAGACTATGTAACCCTGAATCAAAATTTCAAGCACCAAAACCAATCATGTTGATGTAAATAAAACTTACAAGAAAAAATTTAAAAAAGAAACGCTTAAAATCATTAAAACAAATTTAAAAAATAAAAATAGAAATATTTAAACCTTGGAAAACACTTGCACCAATTAGGTCTATATTTACAGAATTATACATATTAGTTTTATTCAATGAAATTAAAATGAACACCTGTAGAGACATTACTAATGAAAAAACTTAAAAATACTCTCTACTTCATAAACAGAAAAAATTAAATAATATTCATGAAACATTAAAACCATGAATTTTAAATGTATAATAAATTCTGTTGTAGATATAAACTACAGCAAATTTTAATAACCAACAGCTATATTTAAATAACTTACAATTAACATGATTTAAAATACAAAAAATGAACTTCAGCAATGAAGATACAATACAAATAATGAACTTCCGAAACTAGACAAAAACAAAATCAAAATACTTTTCTAAAAACCAAGAGAAATAAATAAATAACCTTTGTAATAATAAAAAAAAAGAATAAATATCCTCTGACTTATATAACATGAAACAATAACAAATAAATATATAATACATAAAATATATTTTTATAAATAACTAACAATATAACAATAACAACATAATTTATATTTTAATAAATAACTGTAATTTTGTCATTAATAAAATATCAAAAAAATTACAGAAAAATACAATTATATTTAGTTAATTATAAAATTAGAAACTATAATACTATATTAATCTACCCCTGAGTAATTTTTAGCAAATATTAACACATTGACTGCCATAAGTATCCATAGAAATCTCACAGTACTTGGTAAAAATGTTTTAAAAATTTCAAATTGGAAACTAATGCCTTGCCAAACCTGGCTATAAGATCTTGATTGGAGATCCATAAAACACTAATTTTTTTACGTTATTATTCAGAACATTCTATACGTCGCAAAAAGTTATGTACAGTGCTTACTTTGTGCCAATACTGAAGTATGCAGCTATAACATGGACAAGTGAAAGGAAGACGGACATGAAATAAAAAGGCATATAGGAAAAACGTGACAAAATCAAACAAGCTTATTTCTGAGCTAATGAGAAGTGTAAAAGGAACATTCCAGGTGTGGTGTAACA
This sequence comes from Catonia carolina, assembly GCA_035578175.1. Taxonomy (NCBI): domain Eukaryota; kingdom Metazoa; phylum Arthropoda; class Insecta; order Hemiptera; family Achilidae; genus Catonia; species Catonia carolina. The sequence continues at coordinate 24,402,886 of JAQMRL010000010.1, read as the reverse complement.
CTTTACCACAATTGCAGTGAGCAAAATTGGTAAGATCAGGCCAAAATCTGTGGCAGTCAATATGTTAAAATGATCTTGTGTGATTATTACAACCAAATACAGTTTCAAAATTGGAATATATAATGAATAAATTTACACTGTTTCTAGTAAAAAAATACTGATAATATACTTATTACACAAAAAAGCATTTTAATCACCAACTATCACTTTTTATTTCCTATTTATTCTTATTAATATTTTAAGAGTTAACTTTTCCTTAATTCTAAAACTCTATAGGTCACTAATTTTCATTTTAAAATATTATATAGGTAGTATAATCACCATACTTTATATAATTTTAATAATAATTAACATCAGAAGCGGTAACATGTGGTTGAGGTGGAATCTGAACAGAAGGATTTGATTGAATCATAAAAGCTGAACCAGGGTACATGTTAGGATCCACATATTCAATATAACCGACTGGAACCGTAGTAAGTGGAACTTGGCAATAACCATCGTTATCAACCGGTTGGTAATATGCCATCGATGGAGCCATAGCCGGTGGAGAAAACGACGGTGGATTAACTACATAAAAAGTAGGTGATGATGGTGGGAGAGGCACAGAAGGTGGAATCGGTGGTGGCACAGAAGGAACAGAAATCGGTCCCTGAATAGGACCTCTTGCTATAACTTGATACGTATGAGTTGTTCCCGCTGGTATTTCTGAGCACTGCATTAATGGTGACCCAGAAAATAAACTGCTTCTCTGTTGATCATTTTCATTATCTGAAAAAAGTTTAACGAATATCAGTGATTAATTTTCAATTTATAAGACAGTAAATTTTGTCCATAATGGGCAGGTAGAGTGTTAAATTATTTGTACTTGATCTGCTAGTACCCAGGGCTGCAAAAAATAGTTGTTTCTAATCACATAGTTATACAATATAAGACTGAAGAATTTAAGAACAGAAGAGGTAAAGGTGTAAAATACATAAGTCACAGTTATCTCCTCTGAGAGTAACGAATTTTATTATATAGCCAGACCCTGTGATGAATGAAGCGAAGGTGTCATTTACAGGGACGAAAATAGATGCTTTTTTAGAGAACCTGGCATGCTGATAGCATACTTTTCCACTCGGTGAGTATTTGGGACTATATTAATTGTACGTCGAATAATTTATTAATTTATCAGTTTGTTTATATATAATTTACAGTTAACTTTTATCTGTCTCAACCAATGAAGATTCATTCTACCTGCGCATTTACCGACCAGTTTAAACTGAACTAGTACAGTCGTCCTCTACCTTGATATGCGAATGGATGCTATCTTGTTTTTAATGTTTTATATTATTATTATTAATTCGTTGATCGACCGACTAAGGATCACGTTAAGCACTATGCATTTTGGTCTCTTCTTCTCAGGATGTCATTCCTCTTATCTGCCCAAAAAGCCTTCATTCGTTCGGAATGCTCCTTTCTTCTCTCATCCGTCCACCTCCCACCAGTACCCTCTCTTCTTGCAAATTGCACAGGCAGACTTATCCTTTTGTCATTTGTCTTCTGCCTAAATTTGTCTCTATCGTAAATGTCCTCTTCTTCAACTCGAAGTTTTTTTAGATCATCTTTAGTATTGATAAACCACTTCAAAGTAGTCTTATATATATATTATTTTATTAAACATCCTATGTAGGATTTTTAAACAGCCGTATTATTTAAAATTGAAATATATATTTACTAACCACCAGAATACGGTAACATAAAACACTTACCAATGTTTATAGCGCTTTCGTGTATCTTGTACACATCTTCAGTAAATTTAAATTTATTACAAGTCACAATTTAAAACTTCCTGCTCCTACCATGGTAGATAAGGAATACTTATTCCTTTCGTGTATCTTGTACACATCTTCAGTAAATTAACATTTATTACAAGTCAAAATTTAAAACCATGGTAGGAGCAGGAAGTTTTAAATTTTGACTTGTAATAAATGTTAATTTACTGAAGATGTGTACAAGATACACGAAAGCGCTATAAACATAAGGAATAAGTATTCCTTATCTACCATGGTAGGAGCAGGAAGTTTTAAATTGTGACTTGTAATAAATTTAAATTTACTGAAGATGTGTACAAGATACACGAAAGCGCTATAAACATTGGTAAGTGTTTTATGTTACCGTATTCTGGTGGTTAGTAAATATATATTTCAATATATATATATATATATATGAAATGAATGAATTTGAATGAATAGCGACGATACCGAACAACATGATTGTGAAGGCAATGGATAATTTCCAAGTACGATTACATGAATGCGTGCAGAATGAGGGTCATCAAAAAAATATCATCAACAAAATAAGTGAATTTTAGAATTTAAGTGCTTTAATAAAAAATGGCAAGAAATTATGTTTCAAATCTATTAATAAACTTTTTTTTTACATCTTTTTTCTGATTTATTTTATTCATTTCAAAACCATCCACTTTTACTGCCGGTCCCTACAGTAATGTGTCTAGCAGGGAGCCAGCTGAAATGAACGAGTGATGCTGGACATTAGTACCTTCCCAACTCTCGAGGTGAAAATTTAACCCCTTACCAAGTTCCAACATATTATTACATCTATAACAATTTCTAAAATCACGTATGAGTTTCATTTTCAATAAATTTCAGTCATGTACAAGAACTAGTATTGAAAAGTTGAATAAAATATTATTTCAAAGTTTAATATCTATTTTATGACATGAATCTTATTTGATCATTTTAGAAATGTTCCCATCAGCAGAGATTTGAAATAATAACTACGAGGGCAGTCCAGAAAACCTGTCACATTTTGATATAAAAAAAAAACTAAGAACAAGAAAAAATTGTTATTATATACATTTGAAAGTGTAACTAAAATGCTATTTTTCTACATAATCACCAAACAAATTAAGACACTTATCATAGCGGTGAACTAATTTTGAAATGCCGGCGTCATAAAAATCTACCGCCTGTGATTTTAACCAGTTAGTCACACCCTCCTGAAGCTCCGCATCGTCGTCAAAGCTAATCGTCTTACCTAATTTTTCTGTAACAATTTTGTGCAATAAACTTTTTGAAATTTGTGGGAAAAAAGCGATAGCTTTTTTGATAGCTTATGGTGAATCGACGGTCTTCTCTAATCTTCTCATTGACTTTATTCACAATGTCATCAGTCTGAGGCTTGGCCGTCCACTTCGTTCTTCCTCGTGAACATTAGTTCGGCCATTTTTGAACTGAATGCACAAACGCCGTACTCCACTTTCAGTGTAAACATCGTTCCCATAAACTTCACCGATTTGGCGATAAATCTCAATTGTTTTTTTGTTTTTAGCCAACAAAACCCGTATTACCGACCGTACTTCACAACTGGCGGGATTTTGAATTGCGGCACACATTTTAAATTGTTGTTGAAAAACAACGAAGAGTGACACAGACCTCTTGCTAGCATGGCTGGATAGCCACTGAACGGAGAAACGCCGTGGCTACAACAAAAAACGTGACAGACTTTCTCGACTGCCCTCGTATTATTATCTAACACTTAGCAGGTAAAATCAGGCATTTTACCAACATTCGACATTTTAGAAATGTTAGAATTAGAAAAGATCCCAGGTAAAATGATACGTCCATTTTTCTTAAATATCTCACTTCAAGAGCAGTCATCTGTTTAATTTGAATAAATTAAAGCTGGATCGATGCACCAATATTAAAATAGGTACACTTAATTTTCTGAATCTGACAAGATTTTATCCTTTATCAATTTTGATGCAGTAGTTAAGAAAAAAAACTGTTATATGCATAAAATTGCTGTATTTAAATTAAGAAAATTTAGGGTGACTTACGGTGTTCGTTGTGCGTAGCTGATGATTGATTATCATAATTTACGTTAGGAAAATTTAGTGAAACTTTGCGTTTGTTCTTAAACCTTGGAGCCACATGGTGTGTTGAAGGCGATGAAGATGATGATGGTAAAGATGTTTGTTGAATCACAGAAGATTGGTTACTCGATGAACCAGATTCACTGGTAACTGATACACCACCAGGACTTGCTGGAACTGAATCATTTGTCGAACGTGATAAGGTCGCTGGTACTGTTTCTAACAAAAAAACAATTTGTGTATTCCAGTAAATTTTTTTTTAAATTTCATTAAATTATCTTAAAGGTTACAGGTTAAATTCAACTCAAATTAATTATACATGTATTGTATCTCCTTTTAAATTAAATAAAAAAAAAACCATCCTTATGCAGAAAAAAAACACTTTTTTTTTCTTTCTCTTGCTCTGTATGAAATATAGTTAAAGAAAATTATATTTTTTATTTTCTTATTCCTCACAGCACGTAGTGAATATGTAAGGTTTAATCGACAACGCTTAAAATATTTCTGGAAAAGAATTTTTTTTATTTTTCATTGGAAATAAAATTCCCTGAATAACACCTTAAGTTTTCAAGATTACAGATTTAGGTATTCCAAGAAAAACAAAGTAGTAGTAGTAGTAGTAGTATCGATCAAAAACTAAAATAAAGCCTGCACAAAAAGAAATATGAGAATGAATGACTTACAAAAAAAACTGCACAGAAGCATCAATAATCTGAACATCAGTCATCCGAACCACCATAGTTGGAAAAAAATACATATTTACTCACACAGAGGCCTTTTCTGCCCAAAAAAACTGTAATGCTACGGTACAAACAACAACCTAAATTTAGTGCTGCTGAAGGGTCGTTACTAAAAAGAATGTGATGTTGCTGCTACAAAAATAAGTTCAGTCTTAGTTCAAAAGGAAATTCTAGATTTTTTAAAAATTACTGTATACATATTGAAGTAGGTGCAAGTGCGTTAAAAATTATTTCCAAATGGATTTCACCGTAGTTTATCGTTAATTTATTTAATTTTGAAATTCTTTATTTTTCTATTTGTTATTATAATCTTTAGTACTGTACATTTGTATTTTGTGAACAATTCGAACTGGCACAACTCTTGCTCTATGTGTACACACAGTTCCGCATAAAGTACACCCATAACCTATTCTTTCAACAAGGTCTACAAATTTTAATGTACGCAAATGCCTACAACCTTATTTTAATGTACACAATACAAATAATTATTTAATTTTAAAATATGTACTTAATTTGTCCCAGTAAAAATTTAAATTATAAATTACAAGAACTAAACTGGAAAAACTCACTACACTATACTCTACAGACGCACACAACTAATTAAACAAAATGGTCTGAATAAATATTATAATGAACAGAAAATCATATATGAAAACAAAATATTAGTCACATCATTATGTCGGACAGAGTACTATTAATAACAACACTGAAAACATAGCTTAGTGATCGTGCACGAGTTGCACATTACAGTAGCGATTGTATACTTTTGTGACTGTACCATCGTTGCATGGCGAGGGGCGAAGAGTGGAGTAGATAAACACCAAAGCTGCATGTGCCAATTCGAATTGTCCAAGGTAACGGGTGATTCAAAAAGAGCGCCGGTTTTTAAATGGCTGGTAAATTTTTGTTTATCGGTTGGCAACATTGTTAAACCTCATTTCTATTTCGGAGAACATTCCGATTGACGATTCAGTTGTAGTTTCTCTTGTTCGCAGTGTAGTACTCTCGCAGTCTGTGTCTAACCATGGAGAAGTTTACTATTGCACGACGAGTGTTAATCGTCAAAACATTTTACCAGAGTGGAGAGAGTTATGCGGCTACTGTCAGGCGACTTCGCGGTACTCTAGGACGTAATGAAGCACCGAATGAATCAACAGTTCGCAGGCTCATGAAAAAGTTTTTTGACAGTCGACCTTAAAAGTTCTGGACGTCGTCGTTCTGGCCGAACTGAGCAGAACGTTGCGTTGGTTCGTGACAGTGTGGCTGTTAGCCCAGCAAAATCAATACGTCGCCGTTCTCAACAATTGGGTTAACGATGTTCTTCTGTACGGAGAATTCTTCGGTACGATCTCCAATATCACCCGTATAAAATTCAGTTGCTGCACGAGAAACAATGTTGTTGCTCCGTGAACGGTTCCAGGATCGCATCATTTCTTGTAATTCCGACCATCAATGGCCACCAAGGTCGTGTGACTTGACGCCTTGTGACTTTCATCTTTGGGGTCATCTGAAGTCATTGGTGTATGCCAATAAACCCCGAAACATCAATGACTTGAAGGAGGAAATTCGACGGGTTATCGGGCAAATGGAAGTCGAAACTTGTCGTGCAGTAATATCCAATTTCATGGACAGAGTTGATGCGTGCCAGCGCAGTAGAGGAGGACACATGCATGACATCATTTTTCATACATGAAATCGGAAGGTAAGATGAACTTGTTGATGTATTTGTTTTCAGTTTTTCAATAAAATAAATCTCTTAATTTGATATATCAAAACCGGCGCTCTTTTTGAATCACCCTATATAATAAATAACTGTTTTTTTAAATAAAGTCTAAGTTAGCCTTTATTAACCTACTAAACATTTAGGTGTAATAATATATTACAGTACAGTGTATCAAATTACAGTATTTAGCGTATTTGATTATCAGAACCGATCTGGTCCCAATTAGTTTAGATAACTGACACTCCACTGTACTAAAAATATTAAAAGTTTATTGGCATAATTAATAAAACCCCAAAAAAATAAACTGATAAATGGAAAAGTCAGTATACATGTTCAAAACCTGAAAATACATTAATCTACTTACCAGAATTATTAATAACTTGTGCGACTGATTTCGGAGTAGTTTGTGATGATGGTGGTGGTGGTGGCGGCGGTGGCAGAGGTGGTGGAGGAGGAGGAGGAAGCACAAAGTACGAAAATTGTGGTCGATCTTGAACGTACTGAGCATCATTAGGCGTCTGTAGGTAACTAGTAGGATGTGTTGGTGGAACAGGTACCAAACAATTACCTCCCGTGTAATACTGAAATATTTTAAAACACATTAATTTTAAAATTATCAATCTATTTTATGGATAATAATAATAATAATAATAATAATAATATACGTTCACATTTTCTACATTCTCCAAATAGTTGCAAACAAATATTACATAACAGAATTGGATAATAACTCAAATGAATCTTTTTATAAACAATTGATTAAAATATAAATACTGTTAATACCATACATTATTTTATTTGGTAAAAAATTTTGTTCCTGTTTAGTTTTTACACATATAATTTGGCCAACCAAATGGGCTGGGTAGTCTCTCATTTGCTTTCTGTAAGATAATCCTCACTGTGACGTCTATCCCAAAATTTGATGTTATAAAAAATGGAAATTATTTTACATCATAATAAATAAATTCAGTACAAGTTTAACTTTCATGGTGCAATCATTGTTCTTTAAGAAAAAGAAACAGTACTAGAAGAAATACAATAGAAATTTGATCAAGTATCAGCTGAACCAAACGAGTTGGTCTAGTGGTAAAGTTATCACCATAAGTCAGCCGTTTAACCGCTAATTTTCAGCTACTAAAGTTCCTGTTTCAAATCCTAGTACACGTATGCAGTTATTTTTAAAAATGTATTTGAACACTGTACAAAGGTTACCTTGACATACAGAGTGTACTTTGATAGTTGGGGTTCAATTAACCATACTTTATCAAGAACGATCGACCAGAGTTGGTACAAGACTACACCTCATTTATACTTTATACATGTCATCTTCATCTCATTGGGTCATGGGGTTGCTTATTGTTCTTTAATTGAATGGATTGCAACTTGAATTAGTGATAAAAAAAATGTCAACTGTATCTGTTTAACAAACCAAGAGATTTATTTGTATAACAAAGACACATGAGATGAAATTTTTGAGAATTATAACAATTACTTACAAGAGACCACCAGGGGAACAATGATGTAAGAATAAAGCTCAACACCTTTTAACAGTACAGGGAGGATTGGGCAGCTCTGTTACGTATGTCCGACTTATTTACAGTTGCAAAAGCATGGCAATATGAATTGATGGGAAAAAAGATGTTAATTAACTAAGGAAGAGATAGATACCAGAACAGGTCCAGGTGGCAAAACAGTTGTGGATGATGATGACATTGGTATTATTTAAGCGATAACTAGTGAAAATAAAGTGTGGAGTGAAATCAGGAATTTTTTGGGTAATGTACAAAAACGGTAATTTTACAGCAGTTTTCACTTAGTACTTATTCATACTGTCTAGATATTTAACATACATAGCACCATGTATGTATGACAGTACAAATAGTTCGTTTCACTTGGTTTAGTTATAACAATAATAATTTTATGTTGAAAAGTAAACGTGTGCATTCAATTTTCTCAAAAGATTACAGTACACGTTTTACAAATTTTTAAACACTTAAAAATAATCTGTTTTAATTTTTCCAATTAAAAAGACATGGAAGATTTTGTTTTTCCATCCATTTAGTTAAAACATTTCTTGTAAATAGTGATATTATTATTTATAACTAATTTGTGTCAGTCAAAATGAAAACAATTAAAAACATATAATCAATGAATTAAAATGTTCCTTACACACATAATGAAGCTGGAATACAGAGAAAGACAATAACACATTGCAATGTCAGCAAGACAGGTTTAGATTACACTAATTTTTAGAGAACAAACTTCAAACATAAAAAGTAAAACACATAAACTAAATTAGTTTTTGCAAAATATATTTACAAGCTTGCAAAAATAGAACGCATAAGGTAAATAGCAATCACAAAACATTCACTCATGCGTTAAAATAAAAAACAACTAAAATGCAGAGAAAACAAGAATACAAAAGCTTATATTTAAAAAAAATAACACTTGTGAGAGCTGAAATAAGAACTGTCAAGACCAAAACTGTGCATTAAATATGAACAAATAAAATATTGCTACAATCAACAGTAAACAAAATTAATGACCAGAGCACTGCAAAACAAAAATTCATTTTAAATATGAAACCAAAAATCAAAATGTAATACTATTCTGATACCTGTAAATGGCTTTTAAAGAATGTTTTCAGAATACTGTATTGCCAATGAACGAAGAAGTGATTCCTAATGAATTGTAAACTGGGGTTATGTCAATGGTGAAAAGTTAAATTGAAATTTCTAAGGAAGAACTAATAAGAGTTGATTAATATGGTTTCAGAACAATCACTTCTAAAATGTTTGGAATATGAGAGACATTCAATAAACAAGATGAATTAATGTAGAGAAAAACAGTTCATTCAATGACAATTCAACTTTTTGAGGGAACAATGTTCATTGCTATTTGTAATTACTACAAATATAACCTCTTTTGTTAATTTCAAAATGTCAGTCCACTTAAAATGTTTGCCAGGAGAGCAACACTCAGTAATAAGATTTTTGCTATCTGGTGGTATAAAACCGGCAGAAATTTATTCAAGAATGTTGAAAGAGTTCAGTGAAAATATTTTAAACTGCATTAGTAAGTTAAGGTGGGTGGAAAATATCAATGATCTCCAGTGCTTTGAAAGACCATTTAAAGAATTGACTACCATACTGCAAAATAACATAAATGATCTTCACGAAGACAAAATCTCCCAAATTGCTAGTTTCTGTAATATTAATGTTAAAACCACGCATTCAATCATTCATGAAATCCTGAATTTTAGCAAAACATATCCAAGATGGGTTCAAAGACAATTGAATCAAGCCCCTAAAGACATCCAGATTCGCACACCCTAAAAACTGCTCAGAGAATGAGAAAAGCGCTGGAGAAGTTGGGTTGGGAGATATTGCCACATGGAGCCCAGACCTTGCTCCATCCAATTCTTATTTGTTCAGCCTGTTCAGAGATTTTGCATGAGGCAAAAAGTTAAGATTACAACAAATTGGTCAAAAAACTTGTCAACAGATGGATCGAACAGTAAGACTTCTCTGATGTCGAAATCAGAAGCTCGCAGAATGGTGGAAGTCAAAGAGTTCAAATACTAATGGAGGCTATGCTGAAAAATAGTGTCATTGAGTAAATAGTTTTTATCTGCATCAATCTGTTTCATTAATCATTGAACATTACTTGTAGAAAAAATAATATAAGACTTAACAATACTGAATTAAAAAATATGACTTTTAACATTTTTAGACACGTCCATTACATTCAGTGCAAGCATAATTTAAAACTCATTCCATCGTAACAAATCTACAATACAGAAAAATAAAAGCACTTAATAAACTTAAGGAGAAAAATAATAATTTCAAAGCAATTACAAAATTGATTACAAAAATTACTTTTTTTCATTTGTGTAGACTTGGTGAAGTATGCCTCATTTCCTATTTACATTTTATCAACCCAAGTCCCTATGAATCTGGAATCAGAGAATATTGTTTTAAAAAATAATACATATAAGTAAAAATATATTAGGATATAAAATTCACCACCAATCTGGAAAATGTGCATATAACCTACATATTTTAACTGCTAAGGGGATAACCTGGAACAACAGAAATTTAAATGATTTTTCCAAATTCTCTCTCTACTCCGTACTGCAAAATCTATCACACAAAAATATTTTGTTAAACATCATCCTGTGTATTGTTTAGAATTATACATTACAAAAAAAAACACCAAATACAAACTAGATGACTCACCTGGTTTAAAATGTCAATAGGACCTTTCAGATATTATGTATCCATCATCAGTTGCAGCATATTTTAATGCATGCATTCTGACAACCTGACGAAATAGTGCATCTATTAAAATATTTTTACTGAATTAAAAATCATGATATTCGAAAGGACCTATTGACTTTTTTAATCACGTGAGAATCACCTATGCTATTTTTCAAAAGTTGATGAGCTGTGAACGTACGCATTGCCCCCTACCCACTTCTTAGCTAGCCAATAACTGGCCAGAAATGTTCCCAATACTTGCTCTTGTCGCTCTGTTATATATTTTGTTAGCCATTTTTTTGGTCTTTCAGTAACAATTATAACCTATGAACACATAACCGATTACATTATAAAACATTGTATGTTAACGTGCTCTATAATCGATGTATTCAGTACGAGACGCAAGACATGAGTAAACTACTGCGGCTCTTATACACAAGTGCGCATAATGTTTGTCAGGCTGATACATTCGTACAATCTGACAACGCTGGCAAACGTTTTGATTGGTTTAAACGCGTGGAACAGCTGAGCCTATCAATGGTGAAAAGCATTATAGTGTGTATTTCGTGGTTTTTTCTATATTGTATAATTTGGCAGAAAATTCTTCCATTATCTATAATGAACCAAATTCCATTAAAATATGGTCATTATCTTGTAATATGGTATCTATTACCCATCCTGCATCCTATATTAAATTTTATAGTAAAAATACAAACTTTTTTACTGAGTGGTTACAGCTGCTATATCTCTTGATTCATTACCTTTAAGTATATAATTCTACAACTTACTGACATGTTTTGGTGGATCCACCATCATCAGAGTACATAAAACTAACACTGAATTTTTTTTAAAACATTATTTGAAATTTTAAGAAGATACAACCATCTGAAAATTTTTTAAATATTTCTAAAAACGTTTAGTTTTAATTTTATGCACTCTAATGATGGTTGAATTCACCAAAACATGTCAACAAGAAGTAGAAATTTAAAAAATGTAAAAAAAACAAGAGTATATAAGCTATAACAAGTCAGTGAAACATTTCAAATGTTTACAATACAATCTATTACCCACTACATTTCCTTCTGGCTAAGTTTAGTTCTGTTTCTTTCATACAGATTCCTGCTGCTGCCGCCTTTTAAAGGCAATAACATTAGTTCTTGCCCATAACAGACAGGTGGAGTGTCAAATTATTTATATTCAATCTGTTAGTTGCAGAGCTAAAATAAATTTTTCTTATCACATGGTCAGCCAATTAAATGACTGAATCATATAAGAACAGAAGAGGCAGAGGTGTAAAAGACACTAATCAGAGTTATCTCCTTCGAAAGTAATGAATTTCATTATACAGCCAGACCCTGTGGTGAATGAAGTGAAGGTGCCATTTGCAGGGTGGAAAGTCGATGCTTTTCAAAGGGCCTGGTACGCTGATAAGCATACTTTTCCACTCAGTGAGGAAGGCAATTGTAAACCACCTCACTCCTTGTTTTACTTAGTAAAACCTCTACAGATTCAAACCAGCCTTTTGGCTGATGACCTAAACAACAACGTTAGTTCAATCTCTGCTATATTTTTGACTGCACACATTTTAAAAACTATTATAAAAATGACAATTTCCTAAAATCACAAACAATTTTAAATAATATTCCAACTTTGTACTAATCACTCCAATCTTGTTTCAACAAATAAGATTAACAAACTACAACACCCAACACTTAATCCATTATAACCAAAAATACAGAAATTAATTTCAAGAGGAGTATGTTAAGATAAGACAAGAAGAGATAATGAATGTTGTAATAAGGGAAAAATTGGCGACAAACAGTCTGACATAAGATGAGTTGACAGACAAAGCTACGATGGTTTTGACATGTCAATACAATGACGGAAAGTAAGCTGCCCTAAAACGATACTGCATCTGAGGAGAGGAATGAGAAATACCAAGGAAAAAGACTTAAAAGTGAAATGATGGGTTTAGTCATGGATAAATTGGGAAAATGATGGAATTATAAGAGAATAATGACGGAAAGATATCTTAAATGGAATGGATGAGATCATGACAAAGGATTACTTCAAGAAAATTAATAAGAACAAAACGAATGTGTTGTGCAACAGCAAGTGGTTTAGCATAGGTGGGAAGTTTAAAAGTAGGCAACGAAAAAATACAGGAAGTTGAGAATTCTCCTATCTAGGGAATAAAATAACAAAGGATGGTATAGTAAAAATATTTTATAAAAGGAAAAAGTGACGTTACAGTGTCTTGGGCCAGTCTAAGCTGGTAGTCTGTACGGAAAAGTCCATTTAATAAGGAGAGGGGTGTGCGTGAGTAGTGCTACTTGACAATTCTGTAGTTGAGTTCTAACCATAGTGTATTGAAGTGATTAATTAGTTATAATTAATTAGATAGTGATAAGTTAGTTATTGAAGTGAAGTGTTATTCTACATAAATGTTATATTCTATCTTTGTTGTTCTATGTCATGTGTTTATTTTTATCGTTTACTTGCTATTTATCGGATTTTAATTTCTAATGTAGTGTCTTATATTATTCAAAGCTGTTTTTCGTTGACTCGGTTCAGTTCTGAGTTCATATAAAATGAGTCAAAATAGGGGAAAAAATAAAGTCGGTAAAAAAGGTCAAGTTTTGCGTAGTCAAAGTCATGAAATTATTAATAGTGTAATAACGTTTTTTAAGCAGAAAGTGAAAGAGGGACCTTATCATTAGTTTTCATTTCTTATAATAGTAGCTAATAATATCAGGCAGAGTAGTAGCGTTCAAGCTGCCGTTGTTATGTGGTTCGGCTAGTATTACACGTGATGTGGAGTGGAAGGGGAATTCCTTTCTCACTTTCTTACGACTATAGAAGCACAAGTGATATCAATAGTAAAATTGCTCAAGCTAGAAAAGCCTTTGAAATGAAAACAGCTTACCGACTACAAAAATTGACTTACAGATTAGGAAAAATTTCTTAAAACACTTGTTTGGAGTGTAGCATTATACGGGAGTGAAACGTGGGTGACAGGGCTGTAGAATGGAAAAGATAGAAGCTTTTGAAATGTGTTGTTAAAGGAAAATGTTAAAGATTAGGTGGGTGGACAAAATAAGTAATTTAGAGGTTCTTAGGCGAGTGGATGAAAAAAGAAGTATATGGACATCTTACCAGAAGATGGGATAGGCTAGTGGGGCGTATCTTAAGACATCTAGGTATTGGTCTATCAATAATGGAGGGTAATATGGAGGGAGTGAATTGTAGGGGGAGGCAAAGGTTAGAATATATATAAGAAATTACAAAAGATGTAGCATGTTACAGGTATGTAGATACGAAACGACTTGTGCAAGATAGAACAGCTTGGAGAACTGCATCAAACCAGTTGAGAAACTGATGACAAAAAAAATTAAGGAAAGATTGTTTAGCGATATAAAAGTAGAGGGAAGTGTTGGGCCCAATATGAGTAAACTTGGAAGAGGGATTATGCAAACTATACCGAAGAACTTTAAGTACAGTAGAGCCTCGATTATCCGAGGTAATGTGGACAGAGGGTACCCCAGATAATCAAAAAGTCAGAAAACAGACTCTGTCAAAGATCGAGAGGGAAACATATGGTAAACTGGTGAAATGAATGAAAACATGGCAGATGTGAAAAAGGTATCTACTACATTATTATCAAATGAAAAAATGACACAAATAATAATACACAAAATTAAAAAACACACACATAAGACTGTACTGTACACTACGCAGTAGCGTACAAATTGCCACAACACAGCGAGTTTGAGTTTTATTGAACAACATGACATTTAGTACACATATTGTATTTTGTCTTATTCTAAATGTCGTAAAAAAGCATAAACAAAATTGTATTGATAATTAGCAAAGCATTGAAATTGCTGAATAGTGCAGTATTTAATAATGATTAAAAACCATGCACTTTATTTATTGGAACCATTTTTGATGAAACTGTGTGTAACAAATATAAGTACGGTACTGTACTGAGCAGTACAGTATTCTGATCGGTTTGCCACCACACGCGGATTTTGCTTCAGGCGGTGCTTTTTGGGACTACCTCGGTTAACCTAGAACTCAATTAGTCGGGGGTTGGATAACCACGGCTCTATTGTACTACCTAAAATTTTTAGATCATACTTAGAAATATTGTTAACATCATTACACACATGTAGAAAAGAATTATTAATCTGTTCTTAAAAAAGAAAACAAAAAAACGATATATTATAAATTAAAACACTTGATTACAGATATTATGTACCAATATTTACTGTGATAAATTACTTACATCAATTCCAAGATTGTAGAAATATCTCATAGTCCCTACATCTGTGAAAACAATACACAAAATAATAAATTAACAATGGATGTTTCATCAGATTCTTTAGCTATAGAATAGCTAAATTGTAAAACTTTTAACTGGCTTATATAACCATTAAAACTTTTTTATAACTAACTTTGTAGAAGAATGCAATTGTTTGAGAAATGCAACTGAATGAATTTTGTAGAAACACACCACACTGCACTTCATTTGTGGTCTCCACAATGAGTTAAGTGGTGCTGACTTGTGGTAGTTTTCTTTATTTTAAATAAAATTACAGCGGACTCCTGATTATCAGCAGTTATGACTGGCATTATAGGCACTGAGTATTGAAATCACTGATAATCCACACATTAATAGTAGTACACATATAAATATGTAACCTAAATGTTAAATAAGCACTACCAAGAAATTTAAAAAAGGTTCTTTTTTTATTTATAAGTAGAGTACGTATGTTTTTATCCCTTTGGAAACAGACTGTTACTCGTTAAACAGAAGAATTGCAAAATTCAAAATGCGCTCTCAAAACAAATGATTTATCTAACGTCACTACTGATGAAAAATTCTGTATTACAGTTGATTCATATAATACTTACGTGCCTTTTGAATACAATTACAAGAAAATCACTTCATAATTCTTTGCATTTAGGGGAGCAAAATATTCATCCGCGAAAATTTTTGTGTTTACTTTAGATTTTTTACTATAACGGGCTTAAACTTCAGTTTAGCAAAAAAATGAATAAAACATGTTTTGTAGACAAGAGTTTATTGAATAAATGTTGTTTTTTATTTAAATTTCCATAAATATTTGATGAAGTTACAAAATGTTCAATACGAGTCCATTTTCCCATTACAGGGAAGCATTAAGGGATGGTACTTTACATTCTTTACGGTGATGTCACAGAGCCACTATTATATTTAGGTTACAGCTGTAAGCAAAGCAATGTAGAAAATTCTTTTTCCAACATGTTTTGAAAAATTCTGTAGGTGCAGTTAGAAGGAAGCCGTTACACGTCCTTTGCAACCCTGCAAAGTGTCGAATATTTTGCCTCTGTGATGGTAAACCCCCTCCTGAAAAGTAAAATGGACTTGTCTTTCCTTTCAAGGGCAAACACCGAAACAGAATCGTCATAGCTTCAACACAAACTAAAGAACATGCACGTACGTTGACTTACACACGAGCTACACAGATTTCCATTTAAAACAAACAATTCTCAAACCATCAATCTATAGAGAGAACCATCTACCTACACACTATAGAGGGAATAAACATTTTCCCTGTTATGATATTCTAATTCAGTAAACACTATTAGATGCATTAAAGAATTCCCTACTAGAAAAGTACAATATTTACTGGTTTCCGACTTATACTGATCTTGCAAAGCAAGTTATATCGCACCAACCACAATCCATTCGGCATCATCTAAAATTAGATTACCAGTGTGAACAGGGTTTAAGTACTAAATAGTGGTCCATTTTATGTTACTTTCAATGTTAATAAATGATAATTTTAAGTTACCTGCTAATGGTAAATCACTACCATCTGGTAGCACAGATTTATTCGGTATAATATTCGTGGCGTAATAAGAACTTGCGTAATTATTATTAGTATCAGCTGAAGTATTCAAAGGCACTAACATAGTAGGTGGACAAGTTGTCTGCATAACCTGCGATGACATTTGATGTACAGCTTCAATATTTACATTTTCTTCAGTTTCAGACATACTAGAAGTTACTTCACAACTCTGAAAAAGGGAACATACACAACGTATTAATAGTAGCACCCATTACAGAAGACAGCGTCACAGTGGGTAGCACTGGAACTAGTATATTCAAATAATTGCAGTAAACCAACAATGTGAACTGGAGCTTGGAATTTGATTTATATAGTCTGTTCACTCTTATAGCTTGCCTGAAGTAAACAAACCTCTCCCTTTGTAGTAGTGAGTAACAGTGTACATGTGTCCTTGTATTGCTGTTGGGGTCGTGTGTGTTAGTACACAGTTGATATAGGATGACTAATACATAATAATGACATTTGATGGCTATTCATATAACTACGCATAGCCTAAATAAAATTGAAAACAGTTTATTTAAAAACATTATTGTTTTCAGTTAAAATAATGAAACAGTTCCACCATGATCGTATATTGTATTACTCATTCCATCAGTCTCAACTTAGTTGTTACATAAACATCCTATTTCATGTGTATGCAGTGTACTAAGTATGTGTACTTAGTGCTATTTGTAATTTATCCGTTTAAAATATTTTCTTCCTTCTTTTATTAATATTGTTTAAATCCGAGTGACTTTTTTCTCAACTTCGTTGTTATTGTGTGTGAGTATATCTTTTTGTTTTGTTACACTAGTAAGTAATGATGAATGATGGCGCTTCAACTTCAGTTATGTAACATAAACGAGAACAACTTCTAAAAATTGAAGGCAAAAAATTTTAATTTACAATTTATTTAATTCTTTATGCCTAACGTATCCTACTATGGCCTTAAAACATGTAGAAAAAATGGCATCAGAATTGACATCTACATTTAGTGTACATGGTATAAGAAAAGAGATGAAAGAAAGTGGCAAGTTGCAGACACCTTTTTGAACAGTGCGACAAATTTATTAAAACTGCAGTTCGACTAAAAGTTCAGTTTTTTCCAAAATAAGGAAACTCCTACGCTTAATAAACTTTTATCTGTCTTAAACAAGAATTTGGATTTACCACATTTTAAAAGAACGTCGCTTTATCATTTACTGAAATCAATCGGATTTGAGTATTTGAAAAGAGGACCATATGTCATAATGAAATAATTAAAATAAGTAAATTATATAACATTTTACTGGTTATTAATGATTGAATGGAAAACTTTTCGGGGCAACCTGTACGGTATCAGAATGGTTTGTTTACTCAGGCAAGCTCTTAGCGCGAACAAACTATAACTATTTTAATGACTTATTTAATGCGGTATATTTTCCGGAGAACCAGGTTGAGTGATTACGGTCCTCACCTCAGATCGAAGAATTAGAATTCACTTGAGGGGTGAAGCGTTGCGGTAAACGTAATTGAAAGAGAGAAAAACGAGAGTAGAGATGAACAATGAGCATAGGAAACAAAACGAATAGGAAATGACCACTGAAACCAACCTAAATAGAATGCACAAATAGCCACTTATCAGAATTTGTAGTATTGAAGTACAACGTAGCCTTTGAAGTGGAAACGTAAGCCGGTTAATCGTTGAAAGCCTGGAAACAGTCACCAAGCAGCAGAAAACACTAAAACCCTTGATGCATATAGCACAACACAGAGTCCCAATCATTTGGTCGAATTAAAGCCTGGGTTGTCGTCAATAGAGTGCACAGTCTAGGAAGTGTCTCCTAAACTAGCAGCAAAAAGTGGTACACACACACCTATTCAAGATCAGTTCACTAGTGAGAAAGGAAGCGGGAAGCTGTATATAGGTGGGGGTGAGATGATACAGGAGATGACCTAGTAGTGGAATGTAGACTGAGACAGCATAATTGGAATTAATAGATGAAATTAAGAGCGATGAGGCGCGTATTTTGAATAACAGCACGCGGCAATGAAACACTTTTTAACCCAGGTGACAATGCCCTAACACCAACATTTCACTGAAATTCTTTAATATAAGTAAATTCATTAACTTTCAATCCTATAAATTCATTTTCAAGTAAGTTCTTTATACTCATCATAATTAAAGCAATCTACTTTTTATCTTATTTGATTGTCAATTGTGAATAATTATTCATTACAACATTAAGTCAATTCAATTTGTATTCAGTTTATTTAATTAATAATTTTCATTTCAACCAGTTTATCAGGATCGTATTACATTTTGCACAGCAATATGGTAGCTATTACCTGCCGCATTATCATTAAAAATAAATAATACATTTCTTACAGACGGAAAAAATACATAGCTATCTCATAAAGAGGCATTGTTATAATTCTTCAAAAATTTATAGGTTGTCTCATTCTGAGAAAAACATATACTGAATCAAAAATGTTACACCATCTTCGACAAAGGATGTTTGTGATTGTATCAAGAGAAAAGATTTAGAAGACAGTTAGGTCTTACCTGATTGAAAAGGCAGACCAGTGCAAGAGTTTATAAACAAAGATACCTACTATGATTTACCCTCTTTGTATATCCTTTTTTGTTGTGATTGACTTTGCCTAATTATTTTGTATTTTAAACACTTCTTGAGAAACGTAAAGTTGATACAGATTTTCTGACTTAACTATTATTTACCTGAAGTTTTGTTAACGATAAAAATTTAAATAGATAAGTAAATATATCATAAAATATTTATGAATTTGAAGTGAACCAGCAAGAAAATATACTAATAGCAACTTTATTGTTGAGCTATATTATATTAAAACTTTCTTTAATTCAGAAATAACAATCATTCTGAGAATTTGGAAACCTTGTGAAAGGATAAATAATGCAAAATATGACATAAGCGTTTTTTACCTTAAAGATCAGAAACACTGTTCCTTACACAAACTCAAGGGAGTGACACTGATACAGAGCGTAAATGAAAGTACATAAAATATTATTGGCATTACCTGAGTAACAAATGGCTTGTTTTGAAAATTATCATACACTTGGTGTTCTTGTTGATAATCAGATTCTTGATTGAAAGAATCACTGCTGTGAAGAAAAAATAATTCATATTAAATAACAGTGTAAAAAATGACTACAATTAAAACAAATTAGAAATACATTAAAGCAATTGATCATCCACTACACATCTCTCCAGGTGACACAGATTCCGGATTCAGGAAAATTAAATACTCTGTGGTGATAGACCAAAACCAACACTAAGACAAAGTAGTGTCTGCATAGATTGGGTAGCAACTAACATTCAATAAATGTACTCAAATTCATAGGGCAAGTGCAATGTATTAACTGGCAAAAACCTTCTAAATTTCTCGTTAGACAATGATAAGTACGTTAAAAAAAAAAAGTAGAGGACTGTGAACATTGATTTAAAAAAAAACCAATATCTAATATGTTCAAATCGAATTGGCACATCAACTCGAATAGCTATACAAGTACTGAGTGTCTCCTAAGACCACAGACTCCATCATATTATCCTTTTTATCGAGAAAAAAAATAAACAATTCACTCATTTTCTGTCATATTGTTTGCGAGTTACTTGTACATGCAGGCGAGGGATGAAGAGAACAATCACAACTCTTTTGCCATGCGCGCCAATTCAGATTGGACTAATTATACATATATCTCGGTTCCTTAAAATAATACCATTTTAACCATTTTTTGGCTAAAAAATGGTTAAAATGACGAAATGACTGATAAATTGCTAATCTTTTTCTAAAAGTCTAGTTTTGCATGAACAGACTATCCTTCGTTTCATGCAGAGGGACCACGAGCCAGTAGACAAGCTGTAAAAATTTAAACATTGTGCAAGATGTAAACAGACACACATGCTCTAAAGTTCTGTGAGTACATTACCTTCTTTCACACAAAATGTCTACTACTAAATACTTACTTACCTTGAAACAACTTGAACCGATGTACTATTATGACTAGTAGAATCCAACTGAATACTGTTTCTTCTCCTTCGTTCATTGGTCTGAATTTCTCTTATTTTAACTTTATTGTTCATTTTGTGATTTTTTCTTCCTGAAAAGAAAAATAATCATTGTGTTCCTGATAAACAAAATCTAGCTTAAATGTTTAGCAATTAGCTAACTAAAAAACTTTTGGAATTTTTTCCACATCTCTAGAATTATGTTTCATAAATGCTTTGGTAAGTAATTGTACTGACGGTTAGTCACGAAATGAACTTTGTTTTAGACGAAATGTAAGAGGGGAACAATCTACTGCGCATGCCCAGTTTCTCTGTTACAATCCTAAAAACATACTGATACTCGTAGTTCATTGGAATACTCTGTCCTTATTTTATTACGTGACGAGTGGTGCAGGAAATATTGCTTTGATTTGGCTATTCTGTTTTTACATTTTAGGCTACATTTATACAAATAAAAGTAAATTAATTCGTTAAAACTCAATCAGTTTCTTTTTATTTTAATTCTTCATATTTTATTAATTATTATTCTATGTTGTTATAAATTAGTTATCTATCCGTGTATTATACGAGGTGTGTTCAAAAAGTAACGGGAATTTTTAAATTTCGCGGGTTTAGATAGTCCGATTGTAAAAAATTTTTTTTTATTATGTTGGTACACATGCCCCTGACATACGAAAAGATTTTCAACAATATTCATTGCTTAGTTCTTAAGTGGAAGCCGCTAAGGTTAGACGTGTTTTTCGAGCACGGCTATTTTTGTTTTTTAAAAAAAATGGATCGAAGAATTTGTATTAAATTTTGCGTGAAAAATGAAATAAAATGTAATACAGTGTGTGAAATGTTAACAAAGGCATATAGTGAGTCTGCTATGAGTAAAATAAGGATTTACGAGTTGTATAAGCGTTTCCAAGATGGCCGCGAAAACGTTGAAGATGACGAACGACCCGGACGTCCAAGCACATCAACAACCGATGAAAACGTGAAAAAAGTGAAAGAAATGGTTATGAACGATCGCCGAATCACAATCAGAGAAGTCAGTGATGATGTTGGCATATCGATTGGCTCATGCCATGAAATTTTTTCGGATGTTTTGGGTATGAAACGTGTGGCAGCAAAATTTGTTCCAAAATTGTTGAATTTCGAACAAAAACAGCGGCGAATGGAAGTTGCTCAGGAGTCACTAAATGAAGTCGACAACGATGCGGATCTACTCAATTGTGTTATAACAAGTGACGAAACATGGGTTTACGGATACGATATCGAAACTAAGGCTTAATCGTCCCAGTGGAGGCATTCTGGATCGCCAAGACCGAAAAAGGTTCGACAAGTGCGGTCGAATGTGAAGGTTATGCTCACTGTGTTCTTCGATTTTAATGGCATAGTGCATCATGAATTCTTGCCACAAGGTCAAACAATCAATAAGGAGTACTACCTACAAGTTCAACGCCGTTTGCGTGAAGCAATCCGAAAAAAACGCCCGGATTTGTGGCAAAACAATTCATGGCTTTTGCACCACGATAATGCACCTGCTCACACTTCATTGCTTGTTCGTGAATTTTTGGCCAAAAACAAAACTGTAACGATGCCCCAGCCTCCATATTCGCCAGACATGACTCCATGTGACATTTTTCTATTTCCAAAAATAAAAAGAACATTAAAAGGCCGTCGTTTTACAAGCATAGATGACATTAAAAGCGAATCGGTGAAAGAGCTAAAAGCTATCACAAAGATCGAGTTTCAGAAGTGTTTCGAGGATTGGAAAAAGCGTTGGCACAAGTGTATTGCATGCGACGGGGACTACTTTGAAGGCGACAATATTAATGTAGATGAATAAATAAATATTTTTTTCAAAAAACGAAAATTCCCGTTATTTTTTTAACAAACCTCGTAAGTGTATCATGTCGACCGTTAGAAAGCAGGGTAAAACAATTTGAAGTGCGAAATGGAATGTTATTTTAAATGTTCTTAAGTGTTGTAAAGAAGAAGCAAAAAAACCTATATATACTACACAGTTGCATGTTTTTAGAAAAGCATGTACTACACTAGCAGCAGCCCATTGGCCACACTGAGTCCCGGGTTCATCTCGTCATTACATATCAGTAGGAAGTTCTCTCATATTTTTCTTCGACTTGTTCTGCTTCCCAAATCCTTCCAACCATCGCCTCCTGTCTTCTCAATCACCCCTGAGATTCCTTGTTATCACAGTATCTTGGATTTACTGTATCCATGTTTTTCAAGGGCGACCATATCTTCTATTTTCTGGATGAACAGGAATGCACTTTTGGGTCATCTATAAGATGCAATTCTTTTGACATGTAATATCACTTTTAAAACATAAAGTAAGGGCTTGTAAGCAATTTAAGCTCTTCAAATCGTCTATATGACCACTATGTAGTTACTCGAATAAATACACATCCACAAATAGTCTGTTTGACCACTATTTGCCCATAAAAAGCAGGTGGAGTGTTAAATTATTTGCACTCTATCTGTTAGTTACAGGGCTACAAAAAATAGTTCTGTTTCTTGTCACATGGTCAGCCAAGTATATGACTGGAGCATTTAAGAACAGAAGAAATATAGGTGTAAAAGACACTAGTCACAGTTATCTCCTCTCAAAAGTAATGAAGTTCATCATACAGCCAAATGCTGAGGTGAAGGTTTCATTTACAAGGTGGAAAGTAGATGCTTTTCAAAGGGCCTGGCATGCTGATAAGCATACTTTTTCACTCGGTAAGAAAGCAATCGTAAACCATCTAACTCCTCGTTTTACTAAATAAAAGCCTCTAGAGGTTCAAACCAGCCTTTTGGGTGATAACCTATACAATAACATGACCACTACGTAGTTAAGGACTCCAATACAGACTTCTTCGTCCTCTTCTATATTATTCTACACCAGAATGTCTTTAAAGCGCAGCTCTACCCTCTGAATTCATCCAATCCCTGATATCCCACTCACTCATTCCCTCATTCAAAAAAATAACCTAAGGTATTTTACTTATCATAACTGATCTCACATTCTCTAGAAAGAGATTTTCAAAAATTCTACCCAGATTAAGATATTATTCATGTACTCAAGCTTACCTTTACACACCATAAATAAAAAAATAAATTAACTATATTCAATGTGTAAATGATCAACGGCATACCTGATATAAACGTACTGATAAGTTACTAATCATATTATATCATAATAGCTTAATTACACTCCATTCAGTCCAAGAGCTATCCTACCAATGCGTTTGTAGTGGTGAGTAATACTGCAGGGTGTGTCTATGTGTAGTGCACGACAACAACCGGTTAACTCACAACACACTGCAGATGTTATGACTACCATTCAAAACCTGTATTATCTTGTATAAGAAAATTTATAACAGTTATAAATCATTGCAAGCTATTTTAAGCCTTGTAGAGCGAACACCAAATACGCTTGCCAGAGTAGCTGGACGAACAGTTTGGATTCAGTCGGTAGACTTTGTGTCTTAGTATCAAACTACCTATTAAATCACATGTTCTAAACGATGTAAATTATAATCTATTAGCGACGTTAAAAACATTCAGTTGTAAACATTGTATACAACAATTAACGCCTATCACATACAACACATTACAGACTAAAGTTTTCAGGTGAGCTGACATATGTTGCGAGAGCGACTTGACTGATCACAGCTAGTACAGCACTGACCCCCACCACTCGCTGAGGTAACCGAGTGCGCCTTTACCAAAATAAAACTTCTGCGCACTTCAGAAAACCGGCAAGCTTTTTTGGCGTCCGCTCTACATACAGCCATTTTGAAATACCTAATGCTATTTTGTTTCTTTAACTATTCAGTTTACATTTGATCTTTAAAATGTAAGCATACAATTAACTTATTGTTTAATTTGTTCTATTTATATTGTTAAATTTAATTTATTTTTGTTTTGTTACGTGTATGGTGTTTTGAAAATTAAATTGAAGTATTTTGTCCCATACTAAACTTTGAAATGAGTGACGAGCCGTCAACTTCTGTTGCGAAACTCAAAAGTGGAAAGCATTAACCCTTTCAGTACCAACAGAAAAGCAGGACGTCGATATATTTAACGTAGTCACAACATCCGGTTTACCGGATGTACTTAAGTTATGCATAAAAAGCCAACATCCGGATAACCGAACACTAAAAAAAAAATAAATGGAATAATGTATTTTAAAACTGCCTACGAGGCGTAGTGACTAGCGCGCTAGCCTACAAAGCGAAAGGTTCCGGGTTCAATGCCCGGCTAGGATCTGAAAATTTTAACACGTTAAAATCACCGTTAAGGTGCCAAACACTCAGTAGTTGCTAATGACCAAGCTGTCGATGCAACTTTAAATAAACTATAAAAAAAAATACTATTTTGAATATTGTTAGTTAACAATTTCTTTTCTTTATGAACATAATAAAAATTAATTTTTAACAGGAAATTTTATTTTTCTGTAACGTTGAAATTTTGGTTGGCAAATGCAGGCTTACGCCTGCAAGTTTTCGAAATAAGGGCTGGCACTTTTTGTACACGATTTTTTAAATTAAATGGCTTTAGATCAAACTTTTCAATATTGTTTTGGCACTGAAAGGGTTAAAAAGTGGAGAAAAAACAATTATTTTAAATGTATTTAATTCCCTGCATATATAAAAATTTCCTCTTTATCCATTAGATACTGAACAAATGACATCGGATTTGACTGGTGTATCTACATTCAGTGTTCACAGCATCAGGAATGAAATTAAACACACAAGTAAACTGGTAACAAACTGACCAAACAAGAAACGAAAAAGAAGCAACCCATAATGGAGCACTGCGATGAATTAGAGAAAATGGCAATTAGAGTTAAAATGCACAGTTTTTTCAACATAATAAAGCTGCGACCTTAAATGAAACGAGGTTAGTTACAAATAAGAACACTAATTTACCTACATTTAAAAGAACAACATTTTATAAAATTTTACAACCAATTGGCTTTGGTTTCTTAAAACAAAGGCCCAAAAATATAATTACGAAAAGGAATTACTTATTATTGGGGAGAAGGGAGTATTTGAGAAAAATAAAGGAGTTAAGAAAAATAGGATGAACAATTTATTACCTAGATGAAACATGGGTTAATGGGCTTATTGCTGTCTTACTGTAATGTCGATACAAACTTTGAAACGTCCTATACGTTCCACTGTATGACGACCTTGACAGGATAGCTCTTACAGTAAATATGGTATACACTGTACCTAGATTCCTAAATTTAAAAATTATAAACTTTTGTCAGGTCCGATCAACAAAACTGATCATGAGGTGCCCACTATAAATATATTTTCTAAATTCAACACTGAAGACGAATAAAAGCGGTTTCACAACTACAAGTGTGATTATTTAACAAGTTAAGTATGATTTTACGCACACAATTAATTACTCTTCTAAAGTATATACAAAAGTACACAAACTACATGAAATAATACCTGCCAAACTGGTTTCCAACTGTTGATGACTAGATGACACTGTATTCAATTGAATCTGCTGTAAATGATTTACAGGTACAAGTTGCGCTGGAGGTGACGGCTGTGGCATTAACTCCAAACTTTCATACGGAACAGTCATTCTGCAATAAAAACAATGAAATTA
The DNA here is from genome assembly GCA_035578175.1 of Catonia carolina. Lineage (NCBI taxonomy): Eukaryota > Metazoa > Arthropoda > Insecta > Hemiptera > Achilidae > Catonia > Catonia carolina. Next base: position 24,376,764 of record JAQMRL010000010.1, on the reverse strand, counting down.
ATTAAACCTCATTTTTGAATAAATTTTCAATTACAGTATTGAGAAGATAAATATAAAAAATACTAATATAAGTTGTTACATTAGTTTTAAAACTGTTGCACTTGAGCTGGCTTTCTTGAGCAATAAAAAGATAGTCCTGTATCTTTTATCCGAATCAGTTTAAATGACTAAATCCTTTAAGAAAAGAAAGAATACAGTTGTAATAATTGTTAATACAATACTAATACATACAGAATACATTATAACATCAAACAGAATAAAAATTACTTTATAATTTGTCGCCACGGCTTGTTGTAGTCCAATCGGTAAAGCGAACATAGGACTGGCCGGAGCGGTAGGGCATCCGGCAGCGTAGTTCAAAAGGAAGAAAAGAATGGTTGGGGAAGCCTTCGCTGCTACCTCAAGAGGAGCAACCGCTGGCAAGCAAGAGGAGGGTCATCTGTACCGCTGCCTAAACAAATAGGAGCAGTCGCCGACGCAGCGTGCACCTTTTACTGCTGCCTACAAGAGGAGCAGTCCTTGGAGAAGCAAGGGGTCGGGAAGGGAACTGTGTGGAGCAAGAAATACTCAATGTTGAGTGACAATTCCTTCTCCGTATCGACCCTCTCAAGTGATAAGATCGATACTGACCAATCACCTTCTCGACTTCTCCATTTCTCTTCTTCCTCGATTATGCCGAGTCCATGTAGTTGGTGCATGTAGTTGTAGTTAGGTACCCGCCGTTGTACCAGCTGCTGTGAGAGGTTTGCTCGCTACGCTATCTACCGGCAGCAGCAACTACGTCACAGCGCCAACAGCGGACTAAACACGAATGACCGACCAGCATAAAAACAGTACAATATCAATTTTCCTAAGAAGCTTAGCTCTTTTTCTTTGTAATCATCGATCAAAAACTAATTAATAATTCTTTTAAATGGAAAACTAAATTTTGTGTGAAACCTAATCAAAACATAACTTTGGGATAAGTTCACATCCTAGCTCAACATCTTGGCTTAACAATTAGATAACATAGTAAGGTACCAATTGGGCAACTGAGGTAAAAAGTAAAAACTTCTTTTAACGCTATCCTAATGAGTTAGGGTAAAAAATAATACGATGGTAAACCTGATAATATAGTCATCAATTTCTACTCAATGTAATTTTTGGTATTGACATTACGAACTGATGAAATGTGCATGCATTTATGTTTTTATATTGCAACTGAAGATGGATACATGGTATCCAAAAGGACCTATTAACTTTTTTAGTCCGGTGAGTCATCTATTGTGTATTTGGTGATTTTTTTATATTATATAATACATAGCATTACAAAAAAACCCATACCAAACTCATCACTGTACAAACAATACACAACAGGTAAATATGAATTAACAGAATATCGAAAACAAATATAAAAATCTGGTGTGAAACACACACAACTTTCTCTTGCCAATGCAAATAATGAAAAATAAATTCTAACATTAGTAATAAAACATTAGAAATGAACAAAAAAAACTAACCTCAATAAACATAACCTGATTTTAATTATGAGTGTAAGACACAAAATGAGAATCAACCTCAGTCTGGCTTAAAAATATGGAAAATCAATCTTTCACACTAAACTAGGCTCTGTAGAGGAAAATGTTATGAATAAAAGTTGTAGATCTTTTAATTTCCTATAAATTTGATTATACACTTTTGTCGTAAAATGCATACTAAGGCTGAAATCTTAAGAAAATCAATTTTGTACACGTTTTCATGAGAAAAAAACAGAAAATCGCTAATTACTGCTAAACTAAGTGTTATACAAAAACATGTTTCAAATAAAAGTTGTAGAATTTAAAATTCTCTACAACTTTAATTATATACATTTTTGCGCTAAAATGCATATTAAAGCCGCAATCTTAAAAAACCAATTTCTTTACGAGAAAACAGCCTCACCAAGAATTTCTGCAGAAATGGCACCTACCTTATTTTGTAGAGAATAAATAATGTAGTACATGAGGCAATTTTAGAAAAAATCGTAGGAGCAGTTTTTGAGAAAATCACAAATAAGTGAAAAATTACACGAATAAACTACTATTTCCGGTTGACCGATTTTGATGAAAATCTTCATGTTGGGTCGGTAGTGGTATCTAATTTTAGTTTCAAGTTTCAAGTTCGTACAATGTTCCGTTCTTGAGATATTCTGTTCACACACACATGCGCGCTCGTGCGCACACGCATACACACACACACATACACAGACCAATCGCTAAAATCATGTTTTTTGGGTTCAGAGGGTCTAAAAATGAGTTTATCTGGCAAAAACTCAATTTCAAAAAATCGACATAAAAACAATACTTTCCTTCCTGTACATTCATATAGGCATGAGAAAGTAAAAATGCCATCTGAAGCATCCCCTAAAATAATAATCAAAAAGTTTTTTATACCATTTTTAAAACAATCCCCGATACATAATAGCAATGCTGTCAACTCAAAAACCAAATTCCACGATCGACATTTCCTATACAGAAAAAATTCAACATCTAAACTATACTTAAAGCTTTAAAAAATAACCAATATTATAAATTACAAAACATACTTTTTGCCCAGTTCTTCAACAAAAACAAGTACAGGGCCCTTATTCGGTTCCATCTCTTGAATGAACGCATGGAGTACTTTGTCGTCTTCAAATTTAACAAAGCATCTAACACCGGGTCCTAGTTCATTATAGTTCCAGACTCGTCCAGCATATCTCATGCCTGAAATATAAATAATCCAACTCTAAGAATTAACAAAATAATATTATTAACAAACAAGAAATACTTGATCTGCATTTAATTAACATTTATACAAATATAATGACCATTACAGAGATGAAATTGGATATTTTTTTTTTAATAATAATTCTTTATAACCTCTAAATAATAAACTTTCAGATAGAAAGACTGTAGCTTACACAATGATCTACAAGATTAATAATCACTATTATACAATATTAAATATAATTAAGTTGTTACCTCTAACAAAAAGCTCTTATTACATTACAACTACTTAAAAACAACAGAAAATTCTATTACCTGTAATAATACTACTTTATTTTAATGCATTAATACAACACATCAGGTTATTTAATAATGGTTAAAAACAGGATATACATTACATACCTTTTCTATAATCATTCCAAGTATCGTATTCAACATTTCGATAAATTTCTGGATCGAGTGACTTAGCAACTTTGTAAGGAAATGGAGTAACACCAAGATTCAGCAATTCTTTGACGTTGATGCAATTGTCTCTCATCTCCATTCTTAAAGCCGTACTACTAAAACAAAACAGAATTACTGTCAGTCTGGGAGCAACCCAAAGTACAGGGACCGGCAGAAAAAGTGGATGGTTTTGAAATGAATAACATAAATCAGAAATAAGATGTAAAAAAAATTTATTAATAGATTAATTTGAAACATCATTTCTAGCCATTTTTTTTATTAAAGCACAAAAATTCTAAAATTCACTTATTTTGTTTTAAAAATTATGTCAGTCATGTGATGACCCTCATTCTGCACGCATTCATGTAATCGTACTTGGAAATTATCCATTGCCTTCACAATCATGTCGTTCGGTATCGCTGCTATTTCATTTTGAATTGCTAGCTTCAGATCTTCAGTTGTTTGAGGCTTTACGATATACACTTTCGATTTCAAATACCCCCAAGAAAAAAGTCACATACCGAAAGATCTGAGGAGCGAGCAGGCCATGAAAGGTCACCATTTCTTGAAATCAAAATTCTTGAAGCAAAATTCTTCGAACACTCCTATCTGATATTCCTAGCAAAGCTGCATGATGTGCAGCAGGGCGACGTGGACTTCTGGCTACTGACAATCGCAAAGCATCATGTTTTTGGGAGTATGAACACTACGTGGATGGCCTGTAGGTTTCCGTTTTAAAGATGAGGCCGTTTCTCTAAAATTTTTAACCCAACACACTATTGCATTGCGACTGGGAACACTACCATGTCAACTTACTCCAAACTTTGTATGGAACAAACGCTGGGTTTTGACTACCGAGTAACCGTTACTAAAGTAAGTCTCTATGAAAGCACGATGTTGTGGGTTCCACGAATCCATTGCTACTGTAATGGCATTGAGCCGGGGAATGAAAGTCATTGACCCGGTTCTCCCCACTCGCATTGTTGCGATGTACAGTCATATTTTTTTTCAACCATCCACTTTTTCTGCCAGTCCCTGTACAAACTACACACTAACACTCCAAGGTACCAGCAAAGTATGCTTAATATTAATACATATTACCTACTTAAAAAACTGGATGATTTCATACCAAAAATATAAAAATGCCTACAAACCGTGTATCTTACAAATTGGTGAAGAAATAATGAAATAATGTGTACGCTTCCAGGCCACTGCAGTCAAATCAACACCAAAAATGTGACAGAAGCTTTGAGGCTGAATATAATAGAATAAGATGTAACAGTGCCAGATTCAAGATTCTCCAGGCCCTAGGCCAAGTTGTCTATGCAGTCTCGCCTATTTTATTATATAACATCTCTGTATGCTATTACTGGAGTAACAATAATAGTTTTTACTGAGATGTATCACTACTAGAGAGTGTAGCCTCTGGTCTATAAACTAGTTGAAAATGTTGTTGTTTAGATCAACAGCCGGAAGGCTGGTTTGAACCTCTAGAGGTTTACTAAGTAAAAACGAGGAGTGAGGTGGTTTACTATTGCCTTCCTCACTGAGTTGAAAGAGTATTCTCATTAGCTGGCCAGGCCCTCCGAAAAGCACTTACTTTTCACCCTGCAAATGACACCTTCACTTCATTCACCACAGGGTCTGGCTGTATAGTGAAATTCATTACTCTCAGAGGAGATAACTCTGAGTAGTGTCTTTTGCACCTCTACCTCTTCTGTTCTAAAATAGTTCAGTCATACAACTGGCTGGCTATGTGATAAGAAACAGAACTTTTTTTGTAGCCCTGGAACAAGCAGATCAAGTGCAAATAATTTAACACTTCACCTGCCCGTTATGGGCAGCTAGTTGAAAATATAAAATTAAAATCCACTGCCTCGTCATGACATCTCCAGAACCACAAGGCTAAGAATCTTAAGTACATGGTAAAAAAAAATTTTAAAACTCAATTTTTAAAGGAAATAGGTAATATAACCGAGATATTTTCAATTTTAGACTAAACAGGCACATAGATAAATTTAAAAAAGAAATTAAAGCTACATTTTTTTTTTATTTAACTGTTTTTGTCACAGTTTAGTGGAATTAGCAATTTTCTGCAAAACTTGTATTAAAAATTAAAATTCAAAATGTATTTTAACCCAAAAAAAAAATTCTACAATTTTTACTATTATAATGTTTTCTCACACAGTTGCTTTATTTGGCAGCAATTTATAATATATGGTACATCACTGGTAAACAAAAGCAGCAAACTAAAACAGAAGGGTGCAAAAGTGATCGCCCGCCCATTCCTATTATGCTAATTTCGCAAGTATTCTCTAGAATTAAAAAAACATTGGTTCATTCTAGAGAATTTATGGAAACCAAAAACAACTACTTCATAAACAAACTGACTAATATTTAAAACAAATTACGACATTGCACACATATTGTTTACTGACTGAAATGGTTACAATGTTTACTTCGCACTAGAATCACTGTGCTGTGTAAAAACCGGAGGCCATACCATATATACAAAACAGTATAAAATTGATTTCTCCAAAATATTATTATTCACGTAAATTTAACATAAAACAAACAAAGAAAAAGTGGTACAATTCGTTTAAAAATTTTTTTGTAAATACAAATATAAATAATCACGAAGCAAAGTGAGCATGGTAGTACTTAATACATTAAAACCATTGTCTACCTATTTATTATATTCAGATTTTGACCTTGTAAACCAATAGGCAATAATTGTCAATCAGGCTTGTTGTAATGATATACAAGTACGAGGGCCATCCGGAAAGTAGTACCCGTTTGTGAAATAAAGACACAGAAGTAAATATTAACAAATGTAAACATTTTTATTGAAAAGAGCATACCTTAAACTACTTCTCCACATAATCTCCAAGCAAATTTAAGCATTTGTCATAACGTGTGACGAGTTTTTGTATTCCAGCATCATATTCCTCCGCCGCCAGCCGATCGAAATACGTAGTCACACCTTCTTTAAGTTCTTCATCGCTGTCAAATCTTTTTCCCGCCAAAAACTCTTTAAGTTTTGTAAAGAGATGAAAATCTGAAGGGGCCAAGTCCGGGCTATACGGTGGATGGTCGAAAATTTCCCAATTGAATTGCTGCAGAAGTTGTTGTGTTATCCCCGCTGCATGAGGCCTGGCATTGTCATGGAGGAGAATGACGCCATCAGACAAAAGACCTCTCCGTCGATTTTGTATTGCCCGCCGTAATTTCTTTAATGTTTCACAATACGCATTAGCGTTAATAGTGTCTCCACAGGCCATAAAATCAATAAGCAGTATACCACGTCGATCCCAGAAAATGGTTGCCATAAGTTTCCTGGTGGACAGAACAGTCTTGAATTTTTTTGGTTTCTTTGGTGAATGAGGATGATGCCACTCCATTGACTGTCGTTTACTCTCAGGTGAAGCATAACAAACCCACGTTTCATCACCAGTAACTATGCGATTCAAGAACGCGTCTGCTTCATCAGAATAACGTTCCAAAAATGTTAATGCAGCAGCCATACGCTTGGTTTTGTGCTCATCTGTAAGCATGCGAGGGACCCACCTTGCGCAAATTTTTGAATAATGCAGATGGTCTTTGACAATTTCATGAAGAATTGTGCGAGAAACATTAGGGAAATGTTCACAGATGTCATCAATTGTAACGCGCCGATCGTGCCTCACGAATTCGTCTACTGACCTCAGCAGTTGATCTGTAATGACAGATGGTCTCCCTGAACGCTCATCGTCGTGTGTGTTCCCCCTCCCCAAGTTAAAATTACGACACCAGCGCCGAACAGATGACTCATCCATCACATCGTCTCCATACACTTCCTTTAATTGGCGATGAATATCACAAGGTCGAACGTTTCTTGTATTGAGAAATTTTATTACAGCCCTCACTTCACAACTGGCGGCGTTCTCAATTTTTTTAAACATTATGAACGGTCACAGAAACAAGACAGGCAATGCTAGCGTCGCGGAACTTACAACAGAGAAGGCAGACAAGCCACTGAAGCGATCTGACCTTGACCGGCGGCTGCTCGCCTCGTCAGCGCCTCATGCGGCGGAAACGGGTACTACTTTCCGGATGGCCCTCGTATATTTCAATTTTAAATAATACAGCTGTTTAAAATCCTACATAGGATGTTTAAAAAAATAACCTAATTATCTTAAAAGTGTAAATTGTACATTACCCATTTGGGAAAAAAAAATTTTGATCTCTAGGATATTTCGGAGACTTATCACGCAACATTTTCTTAACAGCATAATCAACTTCTAGTAATCCGAAGACATTTTTATACAGTTTATCGTACATCAAAGCTGAAAAATAAATTAAATTAATGTCATAAAATAGCATTAGCGAAATTAAATTTATTACTTATACCTGAAACAAACTTTCCTAAAAATATTATTACCACCAAACAAGCAATTCTTCAGAGACTATTAGAGCGGATGCCAAATAAGCTTGCCAGTGTAACAATTCGGATTTAATCGGTAGATTTCTTGTCTAGTACCAAACTACCACTAAATCACAGCCGCTGAACGATGTAAATTATCTATTAGCGATGTTAAAAACATTTGAACACATTGTATAACACACTTTACACATTTGACACACTTATACAAACAAATTTTTGTAAACATTATTTACAACAATTAACAACTATCACATACAACACATTACAGACTAATGTTTTCAGGTTAGCTGATATATAACGTTGTGAGAGCGACTTGACTGATCACAGCTAGTACAGCACTGACCCCCACCACTCGCTGAGGCAACCGAGCGTGCCGTTACCCAAATAAACCTTCTGCGCATTTCAGAAAACCGGCAAGCTTATTTGCCATCTGCTCTACTTACGAAACAACTTGATTAATACCTTTAAATCCAGCATCTGACAATAGTTTATACCTAGCTTAGCCTCTGATGTCCAATAAAATAAAATGAAAAAATCGCTGTCATGAGATGACGTGTCTCGTGGTAATTTTTAAAAATTCTGTAGTAAGATTCAGACGAGGTTGTATCGGGCTTCGGTTGCACAGATTTATTCTATATTTCATTTAGTTCAATTTTCTATGCTTGCAGCGAAATCTACTGAATATTTTGTGAACTGTTTATAAATACATTGCGCCGTGTTCGAGGTTATGTTTTTATTGATGTACATGAGTGATTTTCATAATTTTTTCCAAGTTACATGAGGTTTGTAGTTATTCTGTATTTGATATTTGTAAAAAATTATTTCTACTTTTTAATAATTGTTTTCCTTTCATATTTTATCGGGGATCGTTTTCGTTTGGTAAATCATTCGGTTGTATACATCGTACTGTTTTGTCTTCCAGATCGCTTTGTGCGGTTATTTGGCAGTAATATTTATAATTTTTTTTTTATTTAATGTTTTCCGTGTATTGCTGTAAAGTTTGCTCTGAAAAGAGCAAAGCTGCAACCCGAAAGGCTGGAAGGAAAGAAACAACCTGGTACTGCCCTGACTGTAATGTTGCTTTGTAATTACCAGTATGTTTCTGAGTGTTTCATACAAAGGCTAATTACATGTAAAATATTTTAAATTTTAGTACTCAAACATTTTTTAGTGTGTAGTTTATTTCATTGCCTTTTCTGTACAATTTATATAAATTGTTTTTTAGTAGTGTTTAGGATTGTAAAACTCAAAAACTGGGTATTGTGTAGCAAGTAACTATTTCTTTTTTCATAATTTTTTGGTGTATAGATAACTCTCATAAATTTAGTATGAATAATAATTTCAATGTAAATTAATAGCAATAAACTTTCTAATTTTTTAATCAATTTGATGCAAAAGTTATTAGGATATGATAAAAATTAAATCTTTTAGAATTTTTTGAAGTTTACTCTAAAGCCCCCCGGATACCATGACATACCATGTTATAGCTCAGGCTTCAAAGTGTTAAGAGGAAATGAATGACAATATTTTTGTTTTCAAGTTCCGACTTTAATTTCTTGACTTTCAGTCAAAACCGGAACTTAAAACCCAATCCAGGCCCACTAAAATTTTGTGTAATTATAAATCTGAAAACCGTTTGTTGCTATCTCTTGTAGTTTCTGACTTAGATTTCTTGACTTCCAGTTTTGGGCCACTTCAGTCAAAACCAGAATTTCAAACCCAATTTAAGCCCACTAAATTTAAAAAAAATTGCCACCACAAAATTATCATGCATCATCATTATTTGCACTGATTTCATACAATTAGGGGTGAAAAACTACGACACCTCGTAATATCTTCATAGCTCAGTTTGTTGAAAGTTATTTCGTTTTTTATTAAAAATTGTTCTTTAACAGCAATAGTGATTTTTGCTCATTGAAATCAGTAAAACCGTGTTTTTAAGATTGTTATCTTAATATACATTTTATGACAAAAATATATACATAACTAAATTTACAGCACATTAAAATACAGCTTTTATTTAAACAATTTTTTTGGCTGCACCAATTGGTTATTTTCCGTATTTTTAAGTCAATTTAATTAATTTTAATTTAGCATCATTTACGCATGATTAAAATATCAGGTTATGATTTATATTTAACATTTTTCACTCGTTATTGAACATAGGTTATATTTCCTTATTTTAATTAGCAAGAAAAAGTCATGTGAGAGTTTCACACCAATTTTTAATTATGTAGAAACTTCTAACATAGAAAAGCTGGATTTTCGGTTCTTTAAATTAAGTTTCAAGCTCTACAAATTAAGCTTATTGTATAAATTACATTAATGAAAGAACGAGACCTAATCTAGCAAATATATAGCAAAATTTAACTATAAATAAATCCTTATAATGCATCCTGCAGCTTGAAATCAATTCTATTTCATATAATAAATTTCACTAACCTTTTTAAGCTATTTAAGCTGCCTAAGATAGTAGAAATCAAGGCAGCTTAAAAAGGTTAGTTAAATTATACAAATATAGTTATTGTACAAAAAAATTTATTAAATTAAATGGACAAAATTTAATTGTAATAAAATAATACATACATTGACAGAATGCAGTGTTCGATACATGTTCTTTTGTATAAACAGAATCATAATGTCTTTCTTGTGTAACACACAGAGTTACTTTCTTTTCAAAACTATTTTGAGTACCGCATACTGGAGGTTTACCAACTTCTTGAAATAAAATAAAGTCACACCTAAAATAAAGAAATATTCAAGCCAATCAATTCAAATAAATTGTGCCAAGAACCTATGCTGAGTTTATTACAGTTATAGTGTTTGGAAATATCAGATTCAGGTTAAAATCTAGTCAAGTTTTAAAATATAGCTTACAGAATTGACAAAATGAAATATTATAAAATATACATGTTGTTTAGTTTATCAGTCGAAAAGCTGGTTTGAACCTCTAAAGATTTTACTAAGTAAAACGACGAGAGAGGTGGTTTACTATTGCCTTCGTTACCGAGTGGAAAAGCATGCTCATCAGCATACCAGGCCCTCTGAAAAACATCTACTTTCTATCCACCAAATGACACCTTCACCTCATTCACCACAGGTTCTGTATATGTAATGAAATTCATTACTCTCAGCGGAGATAACTCTGACTAGTGTATTTTACACACCTCTACCTCTTCTGTTCTTAAATGCTTCAATCATATAATTGGGTGACCATGAGTTACATAACAATAACTCAAAATGTCAGTCTAAGGGAAATAGTAATTCTTTGATAACATTACACTTTTAAAATATCTAGGTTCCTCATATTGAGAAAATAAAGAACTTATAAAAAACATGGGGCAATAGTACACACAATGAAAGATAACTTAAGTCATGGCTGACAAATTTAAACAATTCCCACCACCGACAACAAATCTAATAATATTAATACTATTTTACATGTTATTAAACATTTTCTTGTGTATTGTTTAAGAACTAAATTATATAGAACAAAAACCGCGGTAGGTAGAGACAGTAGTAAATGCCACATGTACGTTGTCATCTGCAGTTGCCTACATCATTCACACCACTCACGTATGTCAAGACATACCCAACCCAGAAGTAAATGCGATCTGTTTGTATTCTGACTTGTTTTGATAATATGCTTTATAACAAACTCCAAACACTGATTACCATTATACAAGACCAAATGTTACATAAATAATTTTTTTTTTTTGTTTAGGTCATCAGCCGAAAGGCTGGTTTGAACCTGTAGAGGTTTTACTAAGTAAAACGAGTGAGCTGGTTTACTTTTGCCTTCCTCACTGAGTGAAAAATTATGCTTATCACCATGCCTCTGAAAAGCAAATATTTTCCACTCTGCAAATGACACCTTCACTTTATTCACCACAGGGTCTGGCTGTATAATGAAATTCATTACTTTTAGACGAGATAACTCTGATTTGTGTCTTTAGCACCTCTGCTTTTTCTGTTCTTAAATGATTCAGTCATTTAATTGGCTGACAATGTGATAAGAAACAGAACTATTTATTTTAGCCTTGAAAATAACAGATTGAGGGCAAATAATTTGACACTCCACCTGTCTGTTATGGACAAATTTTGTTTTACAAGTTCATTTTTTCTTTTGATAATTTACAGAAATTGGTTTACACTACACGAAAGTTACTTTTGATAAATTTTTCGAAGTAGAATTCAGGTGAGAGCCATCTAACCTATTTTCTTAGTTTTTTTTAATATTATACAATATAGTGCAGACAAAGTATTTATAAAAACAACTGATCTTCAACGAATTTAAACATTAATCTTACTAATATAAATGTACAGAATTCATTAAATTACAGTAAAGACAAACCTGTACATTCTAGACATAATCTGCAATTCTAAATGTCCACCACTTTCTGTTCCACATTTCATTCTATCTAAACAATCTTCAATAACATGGTTAGGAAATACCTGAAAAAAAATTTATGTAATAGCAGATGAACATCACACGAAAAATATACATTTGAACTTCATAATTTAAACTAAAGTTTCTGTTGCTATAACTGGATGTTTTAGAAACAAGAATTTGTCATGGTTTAAAATAATTTTTTTATTAGGTACTAACAAAATGCTATGTTCAAACAAAACAAAATGCATGTTGAACAAAATGCTTTAGTTGTAAACTTTACTGTTTAAGAACGCAGGATGAAATCATTCTGAGTTTATGTGCACAGTATTCTCTTTATTACATGTTGTTGTTGTTAAGGTCATCAGCCAAAAAGCTGGTTTGAACCTCTAGAGGTTTTACTAAGTAAAACGAGGAGTGAAGTGGTTTACCATTGCCTTCCTCACTGAATGGAAAAGTATGCTTATCAGCATGCCGGGCCCTCTGAATAGCACATCTTTTCCACTCTGCAAATGACACCTTCACTTCATTCACCACAGGGTCTGACTGTACAATGAAATTCATTACTTTCAGAGAAGATAACTCTGATTAGTGTCTTTTACACCTCTACCTCTTCTGTTCTTAAATGATTCAGTCATTTAATTGACTGACCATGTGATAAGAAACAGAACTATTTATTTTAGCCCTGCAATGAACAGATTGAGTGTAAATAATTTGACATTATTACATGATCTCCTCATATAAGGTGTACTTTTCACAAGTAATACATCAAGAAACTAGAACAAAGTGCAGTATATTTATTATTATTATTTACTCATATAATTCACGCACCTAAATTTTTAATTTTTTTTTAAATAAAATTTTAACCAATTCATTTTCAAAATCTTCACAACAAATTTTTACTCTCCTGGTATATTATTATAAGCCTGTTTGAATCATTCTTAGAAGTTGTAAATTTTGGGACAAAACTAGATTAATTCCACAGAATAGCTGAGTATTAAATAACTGGCAAAAAAAAACTGCTGATTGAAATCAAAAGAAATTTACAAAAGATGTCTTTCAGTTTCATAAACATAAAACCATCACGTATGATAAACATACATGTACTTTTCAACAAAAGTCACACTTTTCTACAAACTTGTCACAAAAAATGTTTTAAAAAATCTTTATTCAATCTTTTTTACTTCATTTATTTTAAATCAAATCAACATCTTAGTTTTGCGACTAAATAACATTTTTTAATCTGGTTGGAAATCAAACCTTCCACTAAGTAGTTAAGTTCATTGATCACCACACCCACACGTGGTATGATGGATATATCATCAACCACACAAGGTTGATGATATATGAAAATGAGTGATGAAAAAATGCCAGACCTGACCAGGAACAGAACCTGGGACCCCGGCATAGAATCACTTGAGTCCTCACAAAATTATAAAAAGGAAATTTATTCTTAACACTACAGAAAAGAGCATACAAATTCTTTATGACTACTCTCACTCTATCAGAGTTATGAGACCTTTAACCATAAACTATACACCTACTTTTAGATAAAAAATCATCAGTGAAAAAAAAACATGAATTAAAGAATACATGTGTTTTCCACTGATTACGCAAAAAAAAAGTTTAAAAATAAAAATTATTGGCTGCCTCTTTTGGATTATAGTTAATGCACCTAGCTACAAAGACGTCCTGGATTTGATTATTACAAGTCAAACCCACTGTTCCAATTCCATAACCCAAACCATAGTTGCTAACAACCAAGCTGTTGGTCCAACTATAAATAAACCAAAAAATTGTTATTTTGTAAAATATTGAAAAAAATAAATGTAACTAACTTACCAACACATATCTGTACTAACCTCTTGGAAAATATCTTTGTAAATGTACCCATACTGGATGCAATGCCTTCTCACTTCAAGATGAAATGATTGAGTGTGAAATAACTAAAACAATACAAAAATATCACATTTTTCATGAAGATTATAACCAAGAAATAACATACTTTTACAAACCACAGACTAATTAGAACTATTCCAAAATAAGACAAAAATATGAAGTGATTAATTTAACACAGTGTTAATATTTAGAGTTATTACTTTTATCTTGACATGTGTTATACTCCATTACAGAGTCTTCTGGATTCAGTAAAAGAGATTATTTCGTCCCTAGCCAGAATCAGGAAATAGAAAGAGAAAAATCTACTTCATTTAGTAAACGATATTATAAATATATATATATAAAATTTGATGTATGTGTGTGTGTGTGTGTGTGTATGTGTGTATGTTCCCCTTTATCTCCTAATTACTAAACCAATTTTCATGCAGTTTTTTTATGTTGTAACTATGACGCTGGTTCAGCTTTTAGGCTAATGAAACCCTTAAAAAGTTAACCCTAAAGGGTTGAAAATAATGTTTATGTCCTACATTAAGGCTTTTATGAAGTTAGATAATCTGCTGCTTTTAAACCAGCTGATGTGATTTAAATAACGATTTGTCAGTAAATTAAGTCATATGATTAAGCAAATAGCGACGTGGTGCTAAGGATCAGCTGGTGACATCATATGATAATTTTATTGTATTTTATTATGTCAAGTCCGGCCTTTCTTAGTTTGCTCCTAATGTAAACAAATAATGACGTCACTGAGCATGCGCATTATATAAAAATGAGTACACGCTGATTAAAAAGTAACAACAAAATACTTTCAAAAGTATTTAAATACAAAATACTTTTAAAAGTATTTTATAAATGAAAATGTTAGGCCTACATCATATCATGACTGATGTTTGAAGTACTTTAAGTACTTATAATTTAAAACATAGTTAACTTAATAGGAATACGACATCCATAAAGTCGCGGACTCTAGCGTGCATCCTGTAGTAGCTGGCTTTGGTTTGTTGCCAGTAGGAGCAAACTAACAACGGCTGAACTGTTGATACAATTTTGTATTGTTGAGTATTTTATAAAAGTAAAGTTCTGAGTTTCTTTAATTTGTTTTAATTTTCTTTTAATTGGTGAGTGATTAATTGCTTTGATATTTTATTTTGACTTTTATTTTATTCAACGTAGATTTAAGTTAAATTATAAAAACGTTGTGTGTATATGTGTGTGTACATTGGAGTATACAGTCGATCTAGCAGCTACACAATTTCTGCTACATATTTTTGAAAAAAGTGATTACACCATTTTTCGCGTGCAAAGCCGCGACGGGGCATGCTAGTTGAACAGTAAGATCCAAGACAAAAACACCCGCATCACACTTACTAGAAGGAAACTCAGAACACGAATATTTTCAACACCAGTAAGGGCACAAAGATTGGAGTGTATGAAAAGATACTGGGAGGACCGCAAGGCTTGAACAGTCTCATCAAAGAGACTTGGATAAAGAAAAAGTGATCCTATGAGGTCATAAAATTACAAATAAAAACAATATTATAAACCAATTACTTAAAATTAATTTAGTAATAAAACTTATAAATATACCTACAAACTGAATTTGATTGCTATTTTTGAATTTGCAAGCTTATCATGTTTCATAATGCCCCAATAAAATACCTAATTCTGTAAGTTACCAAAAGATAAATACAAAATAGCTTACCTGTTCAGCAACAGCACGAAATAAAGAAGAAGAATCACGAGCAATATGTTTACGATAATATCCTTGCGCATCCAGCCACAAATCCATCTGATCTGATGGTTTTAACCACAACTTTACTCTGTTTGTCATTATTAATTGTCTTGATGGTTAAAAACAATAACCGTAAGCTGAAAAATAAACAAAAAATTATGCAATTATCATATAAAAATTTAATCATTAATTATTTCAGTAAAGTACAATTTATTACTTAATTTCTTAAACAATACAAAGTAGATAAAGAAAATTAATAAATTTATAAATACCTACCTGTAACCTTAATTATCCGTAAGTCTCAGGATCGTGACCCTGACGGATAACAGAAATTTCACATATACAATATGTAACCTAATTTCACAAGTGGTCAGGACGAAAATGAAAAAAAAAACATTTATTAGTGGATGATACACGTTTATATTTTTAAAAATAAACTACAAAAACCTGGTTCAGAACTATAAACTGTTATTTAATAGAAATTTTAGGTCTACAATTAAGATGTTCAAGGTTTACACTTTAAAATAATCTCACTTTCCTCTGGTTATTTACAGCACGAGCTTTTTGTATGACAATGTTCCATGAAACTTGCAATTCACAAAAGATGGTTGATCAAGATTTTACTGTAACTATTATTAAAGAATAACTCGTATAAGTTAATAAAGCTCAGTTGTTGCACAGGGTGGGGTGGCCCATTAGAAAGACACAATATGGCTTGGTGGGAGAAATAGCCAACCAAATATTTCCTCTGCCACACAAAATTAGTAGTGACTTCACCAAAGGTTGGACGTTTACGCTTTATAAACTAGAATGAGTTATACTAACTTAATATATTTATATTGGCTTAATATAGTATGTATGTATGTTATACTAACTTAATATTCTATAATTTTTTTGCCCATAACAGGCAAGTGGAGTGTTAAATTATTTACACTCGATCTGCTAGTACCAGGGCTACAAAAAATAGTTCTGTTTCTTATAACATGATCAGCCAATTATACGACTGAAGCATTTAAGAACAGAAGAGGTAGAGTTGTAAAAGACACTAGTCAGAATTATCTCCTCTGATAGTAATGAATTTCATCAATATACAGCCAGACTGTATAATGAAGCCTGTGTTGAATGAAATGAAGGTGTCATTAACAGGGCGGAAAGTCGATGCTTTTCAGAGAGCCTGGTATGCTGATAAGCATACTTTTCCACTCAGTGAGAAAGGCATAGTAAACTACCTCACTTCTCGTTTTACTTAGTAAAGCCCCTAGTGGTTCAAACCACCCTTTCGGCTGATGACCTTAACAACAATCTATAGTTTATTCTACCTATAGTTGGAATTGGTGTCAAAGAAACCCTCTGCTCTGCTATTGGTTGAATACATAAAGTTACAGAATGTATTTAGCACGAGCCACCCCAACCACAAAAGTTACTTCACATCAAATTTAAATTGTATTTAACTGCAAAACAGAACACAGTCTAAGGAAGGATTAAGTTTACTGAACTGCTAATATAAAGCTTTGAAGTATTACAGTATTAGAATCAGACAAACATGTTGGTTTGAGGTATAACAGTTTTAGAAAGAGACAAAATGTTGATTATATCAACATGTCTCACTTCAGGCACCTGTCTGTGCAGCAATACAGGTGCTGGTCATTCCAGGTATCATTCTTTCAACCATACACTCATATGATTTATTTAAACCAGTTCCAAAGTTAATTGAAATTAACTAAATTGTTTTAAATGAATCCAATCCTCAGTCACTTGAACTGAATTTTTATTCATTTACCAGCGTATGTGTATATCATTAGATTTGAAGAAGGAATTTTTTTTAAATATTTATCAAAAGAATAATTGAATTGAATTAATAGGAAATATTTTTAAGACAAGACCAATAATATAACAATGGTTACGTGGAGTATGCAAGAGCTAGAGGAAAACCTATGTTGCAGTATTTGCAGCAAATTTTGCAAGATATAGAGCAGTGGTTTTCAAAGTGTGGTACACGGGATCGTGGCCAGTGGTACACGAATATTTGCGTTTGATTGATTTCGTTTTGTATCTTTCTGATCATTTATTTTCAAGAAAAGGAGAATGCAAAATTCGTGCTTGTGTGTGAGATTTACATGTCACACAGCCTGTATAAAATCATTCCTGCATTCATTCTTTCTAGGGCAAAAGAAAAAGAAAAACCAAAAGAAAATAAAACCGTTAAACAATGAACCCAGTGTTTGATAGCCGTGAATTTCCAACCAGCAACATCCTGTAATAATGTTTCATTTTCATATATGAGTTTTAAATATAATTGTTCGAACGTTTTTTTCATAAAGTACTTCTATTTTTTGTTTGTTGTTTAGGTCATCAGCCAAAAGGCTGGTTTGAACCCGTAGAGGTTTTACTAAGTAAAAAGAGGAGTGAGTTGGTTTACCATTGCCTTCCTCACTGAGTGGAAAAGTATGCTTATCAGCAAGCCGGGCCCTCTGAAAAGCACATATTTTCCATTCTGCAAATGACACCTTCACTTCATTCACCAGAGGGTCTGGCTGTATAGTGAAATTCATTACTTTCAGAGGAGGTAACTCTGACTAGTGTCTAACACATCTACCTCTTCTGTTCTTACATGATTCAGTCATTTAATTGGCTGACCATGTGATAAAAAACAGAACTATTTATTTTAGCCCTGCAACAAACAGATTGAGTGCAAATAATCTGACACTCCACCTGTTTATTATGGGCAGATTTTTTGTTTATTTTACCATAATGAACTAGGTTTTGTTTGAATTGTTTTAAGCCTGTTCAAAAAATTAATTTGATTGGACACAAATTTGTATAAATAAAAAGTGGTCACCGACTAATCAGTGTGTATTATTTATTTATAGTAGTGTTAAAAGTGTATGATACGCGCGCACCTCCCCTTCTTCTGTGCCCTTGACCATGTTTATACATAATTATTATTATTCTATTTTGAGATAGAACCACTGGTGGTACATGAACATGACAAGACATATTAAGTGGTACACCGCCAAAAAAGTTTGAGATCCGCTGGAGAGGATATGACAGTTACCAGGAATTGAAGAATATTGTTAATGAAAGAATGATACGATGAGCTGCTGCCAACCAATTCCATCCAGGATTGATAACAAAAAATAATAATACAGTAGGTTCAAAAAAATTACATTTAAGACTTAATTCAAACACACTTATTTTTGTCACCTAAATAAAGAAGCAAATCCATATATGTTGCAACTTTTTGAAAATACAAACTTGTGAAGTACAAGAAAATTTGACTTTATAGATAATCACTGAACAGCTGTATCTTATGTAAATTGTGATCATCGTATTGTTCAGGATTGTAAATAATTGTATATTTGGAATGAGGAAAACTGAACAAGGAAAATTAACAATTAATGGAAACAATTAGAAAAAGAAGACTAAAATTTTATGAACATCTCTATAGAATGGAATACAAAGGGTTGAAAAACAAATTTTAAGATTAAACAATCTATTTCATAAAATGAATTTATATAATAATTTCACCAACCTTCTTTTTAAACTGTGTCACCTTTATTTTTATTCTTACTTACACGTGTTTCGGTGGATCCACCATCATCAGAGTAAATAAAAAAATTGAAACTAAAAAAATTTTTATCTCACTTATTTAAAATTTACGGAAGATTATACATCTTTCGATATTTGTATAAAAAGAAGGTTGGTGAAATTAGTATATAAATTCATTATATGAAGCAGAAATAATTTCAAACTGCAGGATGCATTATAAAGATTTATTTTTGACTAAACAATCGTCTTAACAAGTCAGTTCAAAGAATTTGTAGAAGATATTGAGAAAACGGAAATAAACCTAGAAAACTTAATGAGCTGAACCAAATTCAGACAACTAATTATCGACTTAAGTGCTTCCATGAAGAACAAAAACATAACACCGGGTGGACACAAGAAAGGAGAAAATCGAACAGTGAATGAATGCAGTGGATGTAAGCTGCAAAAAAAGCTTCCAGAAACATCTAAAGTCACTTCTTGTGATTTGACTCTACACAAAAAAAATTTAAACAAATCGGAGGGGTAATCTGGAATAAACTTCAATGTCTAGAATGTACTTTTGGTCCGAACAATTTTTTCTTTCAATTGACCAGGTCTTAATACTGCTTGGCATTTAATTCGATGTTGGAATGTTTTTTTTATGTAAAACCACACTCAAACACCTTATATGTTTATGTTGTTGACAAACAACCTACACATAGGTGACCAAACCAGAACAAATATTGTTTCAGAACTTTAACTGTAAAGTTGAATAACCTCTTTTGTCACTCAGAGTAGTGCATCTTATTATTTCAGTCTAACAAAATTATTCACACATTTTTTTCGTAAATTTTTGAAAAAGTACAATTCCCATTTAAGTAAAAATTTCATGGGATCAACCAGAAATACTTCAGAATAAACCAAAATCAAATAAATCAGTAAAATCATCCTGGGGTGATTTCACACACATTCTAAAAACATCATATATGTAGGCCTACTTCATGAATAGAAAACATTCTCCTTTTGAAGTCTACATTAAACTGCTACATATAAATTTAAAATTTTTTATGTACATTATTTATCCCGGTTATTTTAATATATGTAACAAAACAAAAATACACAAATGAAGTTATAAAATTAGTAGAAATAAAATGGCATCTATATAAATAAAAACACACACAAATGAAGTGAATTATTAAATATCTGTACCAAATGAATTAAGGTAATTTTTTAATGATTTTCTTTTGCATAACAATTAGCCTATCCATAAATAATCTATTTTAAGTATCCGTAGTAATCTGAACGTTACATCTAACGTTTCAAGTAATTAATATCAATATGGCCTAACAAATCAATCCACAGTGATTATTAGATAGGCAGTGTAATTGAGCTGTAAACTACCACAGTTAATATTTGTAATAGGGATTTCAAACAGTTGATATTTAAAATGGTGGCTCATAGTCTACCAAAATAAAAGTACCAAAACTACTTCTAAATCATACGCTAACTTTCACAGTCTTTGGTCGATAGAAAACCAAATAAGTACCACTGAAATATGACTAAAAATACAGAAGTTACAATTAAAGAATAGAAAAAGACAAATGAATAGTAATAAATCAGACATTCACTATGTTTGTACAAATACTTTATGAATTCCAATTTCTGTGATAATTTTTCTTTTATGTGTTTCTGCACAAAGTCATGAAAACACATCAATGTAACTTAGACCTTCAGACAAGCTAAATTAAATGTTTATAAAGAACAGTCCATCGCACAATTCTTTCCAAGTAGGAAATTTTACTTTAAAACTGAATTATTAGCGGACTATAGACATCAATAAAAGAAAAATAATTTACATTGCAATTAACCAAAAAAGTACATTTTCCTTATTTTAGATGTCCCTTGAATAGCTTAGTAAATATGTTTTAAACAGCAAAACACTTAAGCTAATTAGTACTGATATTGTACAGCTTTAAAAAACATTTTATGAGTTTGAATAAAAACTAAAATAAACCATACGAGTAATGCAATACAAATGTAAATTACAACATAACTGGAAATTTCTAGAGTATCCACAAAATTAATAAATAGTCAAGCAAAAGCCATTGTCATGATAAAAGAGATGCAGTTAGTTAACTTACCAAAAATCTTGTCACTAAGTAAAAATACTAAAATAACAGCGAAAGAAATTCAATTAACACTCATAGTTCGGATCAATGTTAGATTTCTTCACACCACTCAACAATAATATACGTTAATAACAGAAAACGCAAGAATTAAGTACAATAATTGGTTACTCAATAATTATACCCACCTATTTATAAACTCGATACGAGCAGGTAAATGCCTGAATAAAGAATTATAATTAATCAGCAGAAACGAACCTACATCTACAAGATAAGCCAGACCGAACTGAACACGATAGTACGATAAAAATAACCAATCAAAATACTGCAAAGTATTTATCATAAAATTTTAAATACGTTAACCTAAAACAATTTAATGTTCATTAATATAATTTAAATCTGATGTTTAGAAACGGTAAGGGTTACCACGGTAAGTAAATGTACGGATTCTGTTATAGACCAAAGTGAAGCTAGCCTAGAAGAACAAAGTAAATGAAAAAATACAGCCAAAATTAGAAAGTTAAAATTATTGTATAATCTACTTACACCAACCAGTTAATTCCAGAAATTAAAAATGTAGGATATCGTAGAGTTTATATATCTAACAAAATAAGTTATAAAATAATCTAAAAAACATCTACGAAAAATGCACACACTAATAACCGCCAATAACCTGTAAATAGCGCCAAAATTTTATTAGGAGGATAAAGAAGCAACATTTGCACTGCTTATTGAATCGCGCAGATATATTTTTTTTCAAAAAAGTTTATTTTCACTAACATGATAACGTATTCAATTTATGATGATGCAATAACCAATGATGTCTTATTTTTAACTGACTAACTTTTTATTCAAATGCTTAAACGAAGCTGTTCAATTAAATATTTTATGTAACGTTAAAATACAGTAAGCGTCCATAGGTACTTCTTTCATAGAAGATTTAAGCAACGGTATAACTGGAATTATTAATTTTAAAATAACGAACGACTTATGTTGTGAACTCTATTAATAAATTAAGTTATAATTTTCACAACTAAAATTAAGTTTCTAAATTATTTTCTTAACCGGGGTTTGGAAGTAGCCGAAGTCTCTATCTTAGCACTTACAATAGACTCAAAAAATATATTATATTCAGAGTAAACGGATGAATTCATTCATTCATTCAATCGCGTACTAGATCGATCCGTGATATGTATGAATTATGTACATTTTTAAGGGTCGTCCAATACGAAAAAGTGGTCCACTGTCGTCCTCTTTACTGATGACGATCGACCGGTTTTGATAAAATTACGAGAGATAATATTTCACTCATATATCGGACAGAGTTTTCACTTTTTACCTACCTAATATTATTATATTACTAGATTATATTAACATTACATACTAGTTAGAGTCCTGACATATTTTTAGATTATATGCTACTTTCGAGGAGTGGTGAACAACTAACTGCTTCAAAAGTTGAACGCACCTTTCATTATTTTTGTGTAAACTGATCATAACTGTAAATATTAAATTAAAGTTAAAATTAAATTTTTGGTGAGTGAGTTTATCAGTCTTTTACAAGATCCTGAGACACTTTATTATAATTATATAATAAGGTATAATTATATAGCTATAATTTATGCCAACAGTTTCCTATAAGATTTTGGTGGTGAAAATTCGTTCATAATTTTTTGGTTAGGTTTAATTTATCGGTGACCAAGATCTTTGTTTCCTGCGATTTTTTTGGTTTGTTACGTAACAGACATAAGATTAATAGTGGTTACCTTAATTGTATCTTAATTGTTTACTTCATAAGTTTCTAAACTGTAACAGTGGATTTCATTACCTGTGTTGTACCATACTATTCTGTACTTCGCTGCCTCATCCATAGTACTCTTCAGTGAGGTGTCGTAAACTGATAAAGTTTAGCTAAAAGCAGTACATTGTATTTTTGTTAATTCTATTAATTTTGTTAATTATATTTGGTGTCATAGCAGGAGTTTCTATATTGTTCCCTCTTTTCACACAACTGTTTTCTTCTAAAAAAAAAACTATTTATTTTAGAGCTATAAGTTTTAAAGGGTTACCAATGTAAACATGATTTCAGAAGATAACTTTTTCTATAAAGAAAACGACTTCCCTAATAAATAGGGAACTGGAGGTTGTTAACCTAAGAACAGAAAATAGAGTTTTCAGAAAAAATCCTTCAATTATTACTTAAAACACTACTTAAATATCAACTTATAATAGAAAATAAATAATGAAACTTTATTCAAAATTCAAGATTGTTTCTCAGTTTTCTATTGTGAGGTATACGCAATAAAAAAAAGCTTTTGAAGCCATAACTTTATCAGATTGTAAAAAATTTGTGATCTTGACAGATTCAAGAAGTGTTTTAGATTCCCTTACAAATATTGATCAAGATGAACCAATAATTCAAAACAACATTAACGTCAATCACAAAACAACTAGCCTCTGTAAAACAATAGTTCTTCTGTGGATTCCTTCCCACTTAGGTATCAAAGGGAACGAGAAAGCCGATCATGCAGCCAACTACATGCTCCAACATAATAAACAAATCTGCCCATCGAGATCTACAGAAAATGTTCAAAAACATTTGAATTAATTATTATATGAGATTATTATATAATATATTTATTTATTTATTATTATTTATTTTTATTATTTGTTATATATATATATATATATATATATATATATATATATATATATATATATATATTATAATATTAGATTTGAATTAATTTGGATTGAACAGTGGAAGACTTTAACAACTCACCTGCACATAGTACGGACTGACATTCAAGACTTACAACCAGAAATTTTTGATAACAGACTTGACCAAGTGACTTTTACACTACTAAAAATTGGTCACACTAAACTGACACACAGTCACCTCATGACGAAACAAGACCCTGTTTACTGTAGACACTGCAACATGAAATTAACTGTAAACCATATCCTTGCGGAATGTCCTACCTTGAACACTATATGGAGACAATTTCACTTACCAGACACTTACAAAGATTGAGTTAATTACACACACTACACAGAAACACTAGACTTTGAACAATTTTTAAATATTAA
Source organism: Catonia carolina (assembly GCA_035578175.1). Lineage (NCBI taxonomy): Eukaryota > Metazoa > Arthropoda > Insecta > Hemiptera > Achilidae > Catonia > Catonia carolina. The sequence continues at coordinate 24,352,409 of JAQMRL010000010.1, read as the reverse complement.
AAGACAATTTTACAGAAAATAAAAATACAGTTTATATAAAATAATTTAAAAAATCTAAGATTCAATCAATTAATTAATGATTCATTATTACCAATTTATGAAAAATGTTAGCCATATTAATGGGTGCATTTTGTCTAATATTAGAATAGACATAAAATCTATTATGTAGGTAATTAAACCACAATTTTATTCCCATAAACTTGCAAGTTTTTAGCTATTTATTCCTTAATTTATACTAAATGTTAAAAAAGAGACAGTTTACAAAGGTTTATCATTGATTTTGTGTACTATAACGAATATAGATTTTGTGATTTTATTACTTTAGTACAGAGTGTGTAGCAAGACAATAACTAAATATAAAAGTAAAATTTTTAGATATCATGCACATTTGTATGAAGAGAAGAGCAAACCAACAATTGTGTTAATACTTGTCCCATAAAATGTTTTGTTCAAACATTGTGTCAAGTATCATAGCGATAGGAATACTGGATTAAGAAATTTAATTCGTAAATAATTATTCTGTCAATTCATGCAGAGCATTTATTTTAATGTAGTGGATTTATTTATTTGTATGTGGTATTTAATTTGGTGTATGGTTGGAGCAAATCACCTAACCTATTGCAGACCATTTATTAACACTTAGGCCTACTAGGTACTGCTAAGCAGTTGAAACAAAGTATAACCCCTATGATAAGTTTTATTTTAATAAAATTAGAAGCCTTTCATAACGGACCAGGTGCGTGATCAGCAGTGAGTGGTAAAGAGCTTCAATTGTATAATAAAGGCAGTACAAGAAAGTAGCTTGTAAGGCTTTGAATAGACCAATAAGAGATTTTACGAACTAAGGTTTGTCAAAATAGTGATAAATTTGTTTGATTCCACTATGTTTTATTACAAACACAAATTAGGTGTTAATAAATGTTTTGGCGTTCATTCATTCAAAGATGACAGTACATGGTAATGGATCCAGTGTTCGAAACGTTCACTGTCATAATAAACAATATAAGTACTTCATGGAACACGTACTTTATGGATTAATAATACATAAAGATATTGAATGAAAAAGGTAATTAATAGAATCAACTCCTCCCCAATTTTAATGATTATTCTTACATTCATGTGAGCTAAGTCCGAATCTTAGGTTAGTTTAGCGTGCAAATCACTATAAAATTACATATATAAACGTTTTTTATCGTCGCCGAAATAACATGTTTCCCGTAACTTTTTAACGTTATATTTAAAAACTATACTTACAAATTTTATGATGCAAATTAATTAATATTGATCGAAACCAATATGCCGCGGCACACTGGTTGGAAACGCTGTTCTATAGGTAACCTCTTCATCACATTGTGGCAGAGTGTAATGACGGCATAGTATTATGTTTTGGTGAACAGTTATCGGTTAGAATGTCCAAGAAGCTAATTAATTTCTTTTTTATCAATATTTCTTAATTTTCGATTTATAAAATTTCTAAGTATTTTCAATTGAAAAATTTTTCAGTATATTAAAACAAAATAGTGTAAATTAAATAGTTGCGGGAAACTGAGGTTATGTCGATCGACGATAAAACGCTCATAAATAATTTTACTGTAGTTTACGTACAAAATTAAACTCGGAATTAAAATTAGCACATATAAATGTAAAAATAAAATTAAAATTGGTGAGGAGCCCTGATTCTACATAATTTCCGATATGCTGGCCGTTAGTCAATCTCAAAATGAGTGGCACCAGAGTGGTACTGTCATTGGCTGAAATGTATCGTTTCGTACGTAAATAAGCGATCTGGATCTGCTTACTTCCCAAGCTCAATGAATACATTTAATTTTTACATTAATTTATACTATTGATCAGTATGCTAATACAGTTTTAATTTAAAACGGTAGTGTTCCATCTTCATTCCCATATGGTGTTGAAATAAATCTACGTTGGTATTAGACCTCGATGGAAAATAAAAGAATAGATTAGGTATAAGGTTCGCCAAGTACGGTGGCGTGTAATTTTTTTTTTTTTTAACGTCTGACTGTTCTGCAATTACTCCTAATGCAGACGGCGAAGGATGAAATGATTTTTTTGTAATGTATGAAAATATGCCGTGCCTGAATAGGATTCGAACCCAAGATCGCATGACGGTGGAGTGTAGGGAGGGTAGCGAGACCGAGAGAGAATGTATTGTGTCCGCCGTTCCCCTCAACTCATTTCAATCAGTGCACGGTGTTCAAGCGGAATTGTGACAATACGCGATCGGTAGGGCACTCTGCCGGCCAGTTTCGTTCACTACACTCTAACAAGCTCATTTTGAAATAATTACCTTCGCTTCTTAATGAATCTTATTTTATTACGCTGTAAATGTTATTATTATACTCTGATATTTAGATAAGATACGCTAGTACAAAGTTAGACGTTTAAATCTAATCACATTGCGTATCACGTAATATAACTTTTTTCCGGGACGACATAATACGCGTTTTATTATTTTGTTATAAAATATAAAATTTTATCTGTAATATGTTGGGTGGAAACAGATATAATAAACGAGCTTGAAAAAAATCACTCTTTGAAGGGACGTCAAAGATAGTTCGTCGTGCCTGGTGTCTACTTCCCGTTAGTATTCAAAGAAGCTGAATCACTTTTTATAGTTGTGAACTTTATACAAACATACAATTTTTTGAAATCAATTACACCAGGATATGCCTAATATCAGTTATATGAAATTTTAACAAAAAGAACCACACAGAAAATATAAGAGAAAGAAGGTATGAAATCCCTCTCTTTCGGGCCTGTCAAAACGAATGGTACAATGGTACAAACGAATTGTACATCATTTAGAAATAAACTTATTGCCTATTACCCCAAAATGAATCGTAGACATTTTTCCCCGAATTTTGTGCGAGCGCAACTAATCGGCTTTCGACAGCGACACAAATGTCATAACATAACCGCACGAACACAACGAGCAACCTGCATCTTTAGTTGACAGGCTACGGCGCCGTGGAGAGGGATCTACTTATTGCGCATGTGCGGCCCGCACACTTTGTAATTGGCGAACATTCTACACTGTAGTGTACATAGAATCACCAACCTGAATTAAATTTAAAAGCATAACAATTTAATCGATAACTGATGGTAAATAAGTAGTAATTTCCGTTACAGAAATGATTTTATTAGTACCATTTATACGATTAAGCCATTAAGGATTCCTGCTACAGAAATGTGTTAGATTGAAATAGTAGAATTAATGGATTGGTAGCTGATTTTACAAAGTGATGTGAGTAGTACTAGACGCAGCCTGTATCTTTAGTTGACGGGCTACGGCGCCGTGGAGAGGGATCTACTTATTGCGCATGTGCGGCCCGCACACTTTGTAATTGGCGAACATTCTACACTGTAGTGTAGAATCACCAACCTGAATTGAATTTAAAAGCATAACAATTTAATCGATAACTGATGGTAAATAAGTAGTAATTTCAGTTACAGAAATGATTTTATTAGTGCCATTTATACGATTAAGTCATTAAGGATTCCTGCTACAGAAATGTGTTAGATTGAAATAGTAGAATTAATGGATTGGTAGCTGATTTTGCAAAGTGATGTTGAAAGTATGTGAATGAGATCGACAGAATTTCAAGAAATGTAAATACACCAGATTACATCAACTAGATATGCAGTCGAAGTGAGATATAATTTTCATAATTTGTTTTTACCAAATGAAACAGTTTGTATGAAGAGCTGAACAATAACATTGTTGCCTTATAGCAATTTTAACTTGTTCTTAACATTTTGTTTACTGTCGTAGGTAATATCAAAAGCTATCTTAAGAGATATTAGTATAACATTATAAAAAAAACTTTATATTCACCTTTTACACTGCTTCTTTTTCTTTATTCACACGTACGTTCGCGGCGCGCACTGCTTCATCAAGTAATATCACAAAAGCTTCCAGAAATATGAAGAACGCATCTTCCTTTGTCAAAGTTTGAATTCAGACTGATTATAAAATAGTAAACTACACTATTGCTATCTATGTTAGTGCATGGAACTAATATTTATGATAAATTTTAGCCAATTATCATTGCCAAAACTGGACTTGTTCATTTATTAAGTTACTACGTATTATCAGAGGTTTTTAATATGTGTATTTTTCCAATATTTGAATTTTATATTTTTCATTTATTTCCAGCACAGTAATGTCTTCCAATTTAGAACATTTTTTATTTGAACATGCTTTGCATAATTAGATTTTAGTTTTCCAAAATAATTATTCTATCAATTGGTGCAGAGTATTTTTTTCCAAATCGACTTTTAGAGAGAGCTAAATCAATATTTTAATTACCGTATTTTCCGGACGATAAGACGCACTTTTTTCCGTAGGAAAATTACCTAAAAATTGCCATGCGTCTTATGGTCCGAACGCTAGCTATATTTCAGGGTAGATGCTTTCTATAATAATATTTATTACTACCCTACTCTACTTAAACACGTTCAATAACTAGGGATTTCAAAACAAAACATACAATGATACAGGATGTACCGTAGTTTTTAAACTGTATCGTCTTGAAGATTCTACGCATACACAGTAATTTCTGTATCGATATTACTTACGGTAAATATCATAGCATTTTAAAATATGAAGCAAGTTTCGTACTCTTTCGCTTTTAAATTAAAAGTGGTTCAATATGCAAAAGATAATGGCATTCGGGCAGTAGAAAGGAATTTTTTACCTCCTCTTACAGAAAAAATGATTCGGGAATGGCGGAAACAAGAATATTTATTACTCAAGGCAGATAATAAGAAACATACCAGTAAATTTCGAACTCATGCTGTCAAATGGCCACAACTTGAAGCACAATTGAAAAATTGGATTATCAATTACTATTAGACTAACCATGTTGCCTGAATCTGATTGTCTACCTGATTTGACAATGCAGTATGTCAGTTCAGGTAGACAGTCCGACACGATGTCACGTACACAAACTAGCAACATGGATAGTAACACCCACCCCCCGCATTACACATCTATTTTTTTCAAAATTCTAAAAATTCTACAACATTGGCCAATCGATATTTCATGTTATTAACATATCTGTACTAAGTTTTTTACGCTGAATAAAACGATAGTTTGCCCGAGCCGAACGATCGAGCGGTTACCAAAATAGCAAGTGTTCAGAATATTGTTACAAACGACCCATAGTGTTGTAAATAGTCGCCACTATATATATAAATCTAAATTTAAATAACTTATGAATTTGAAATTTCGTACACGCTGTTATAATATAATTGTCTATGTCGTGTTAAAATTTTAAACTTTTTGGTCAAATATTTATCGAGTTACACGCCTCTAAACGCATGAAATGTGTTGCGGTATCAAAAAAATCGGGTCTTTTTGTCTTCCAACCTCGATATGGCAACTTTTAAACAACATTAAAAATATACGACTATTATAAGTCAAAGCAGAAAAAATGAGCTAAATTTTGATGTAAAGTATGTTGAAATCCGACTCAAAGTTATGGAGATGCAAGGGTTCAAACTCGGTAGTCTAGGATTATGAAACCGATAGTAGGTAGTAATTTACGTACTTACAGTTTCTATATCCATGTTTTTTTGTAAATTTATGACTATAAAATAATTATATTATATTGTATATTCTGTACTTGCTGTTTTTCAAATAAAGAAATCACATTTACCTGTATTAAAAAACTAATTAAAATCAGTCAAAATAATTTTTAGATAATTTATGCCTTGAAAAACAAGGGTGCGTCTTATCGTCCGAAAAATACGGTACTTCACGTTTCTTTTTCTCCCAGAATCTCTTGATTCTTTCAGATCAATCCTTCTTAATTAGTTGTTTAATGTTGTGGGGTTCTCTTCCTTTCATTCTCTACCACTAAGATCACTTTGCCTTTTGTTAAATTTCCCTATTCTGTATGTCTTCTGTGTCAATTTTTAGATCTTTTTGTTCATTTAATGTTACTGTGAACCATGTTGGTTCGGTTTTGGGATTTATTTTTACAAAAATTTGTTTTGTTAATCTGCTAAATTCATTCTTGCTACACGTCTGAAAAAAAAGTTTCCTTTTTCTCATTCTATGGATTATGATTTCAGTTTTTTGTATCTCTTTGTTTGAACTGGGTTCTATAGATACTGCCTTCTTCCTTCTTAGGTGCTAGGATGTTCTGAACTATTCTCCTTTCTACGCTCATTATTTTATTGATACCACCCTTTCAACATGATTTTAAGTGTCTCTGCTCCATACAATGTTTCCGATCTTACCACTATCAGATAGTGCCTGACTTTTATATCCCATTTTAAGGTTTTTTTGTGTTATACGAGGTGTGCCTATTAAATAACGAGACTGACGTAAAAAATTTAATTTTAATTTTATACATAATCACTTATTGTCACCTTCAATATACACCTTCTCTATCCCTACAACGTTCCATGCAAATTTTCCATTGTTGGAAACAGTCCTGGAAGTCATCTTCTGTCAGCTCCTTCAGGGCACGTGCCGCTTTCTCTTTTACAGCTTCCACAGACTCAAATCTTGTCCCGTTTAATGCAGATTTCACCTTAGGGAACAAGTAAAAGTCACATGGTGCAAGACCTGGTGAATAAGGTGGATGTTTTAACACCGAGATGCTGTCCTTGGCTAGGAACCTCTTGACAGATAACGCAGAATGAGCTGGCGCATTGTCTTGATGGAGAACCCATGATTGGTCCTTCCACATTTCGGGGCGTTTTTTCCTTACTCTTTGACGTAGTTTAGAAAGTACCTCAAGGTAGTAATATTGATGAATTGTTTGACCTTCATGAAACCAGTGAAGGTACACAATCCCATGGATATAAAAAAAAACAATCATTGCTTTAAATTTTGACTTGCTCATTCAAGCTTTTTTGGCTCTCGGTGAAGTTCGGCTCTTCAAGTGCATGGATTGGCACTTCGCTTCCGGATCATATGTAAAAAAACCACGTTTCTTTACATGTTATTATCATTTCCAAAAAATTTGGGCCATTTTCAATCGCGTACAAAGAGTCAGTACAAATATTTTTGCGAGCTTCATTTCAAACATTTTTGAACAGCATGTGTCCTGAAGGAGCCGACAGTAGATGACTTCCAGTACTTGTTTCCAACAATAGAAAATTCGCATGGAGCGTTGCAGGGATAGAGAAGGAGCGTGTATTGAAGGTGACAATAAGTGATTATGTATAAAATTAAAATAAATGTTTTTACGTCTCTTTATTTAAAAGCCCCACCTCGTACACACATGAAGTTGGCAGCTATGCAGTACTGAATTTTCAAAAAACTGGAGAAAATTTTGAAATTTACTAAACATTTAGAAAAGAGGATATATAAAAATAAACAAAAAATTAAAATTTTTACAATATTTATTTATTAAAGTATTTAAAAAGCAACAAGCTAAAAAAAGAAAAGAAATTTAAAATGTTATGCAGGCTCACATTGTTGTTATAGAATACATATAAAAATCTATAATAATTTTTTAATTCTAAGACTAGGTCTAAAAGAAAAAAATATGGGAAACAAAAAACATAAGTGTTAAGATGTTACATGGAATATGGCTTTGATGAATTTAAATCTTTTTTTTTTGCTGAATTGTATCAAATGACTATTGAAATCCCATCATAAATAAAATAACATACAAACTTTTAACATGAGCCAAGCAATAGTAAAATTAAAAATTTTAACAGATATTTTACAACGTAACAACTTAGCACTTATGGTTAAAATAATACTAAAAAGGTAAAAACAATAATATTTTAATAGATTACCAAAGGATTATTCATTCGCAGAAAAATCAGTAAACTTTAAAAAATTTCTAATAACTTTTTAACCAAAAAATTATATAGGACAACTTTCAAAATTAAAAAAAAACCGTTCAATAAATATATTTAAAAAATTAATAAACAAAAACTCATGGATATCTGAATAATATTTATTTAAAATATTACTAAAGATAAATTATTACAAAAGAAATACATAAAGAAACAAAAAGTGACTTTTAAAAATAATTACATAAAAAAAATAATTATATATCATAAATTATACTTTTTACTATGGATGATACTGTAAGTACATCTTAAATAATATTATTTAATGAAAAATAAGTATAAATCAATGTGTTTTTTTAAATTATATTTTGGTATTTAATAATACAAGTATCAAAATATATAATCTACTATTATTTTAAAAATAAGAAAATAACATACAGTGGTACTTATCTACTAAAAAAAGTTTTATTATTAATATTAGGAAACCATTTTTTATATGCGCATTACAAAAAACATGAACAAACCCTGTATATGAAAATAAAATTACATATTAGATATACATAATTATATACAAACCCATTTTGTTTAAATATAATTTAAATACATATTAATAATCTAATTTTAATAAGTCTTTTTATATTATTGGAAATTGTTTTTAAAAACTACATTCAATTATATAATTTATTTTGGAATACACTTTTGTAGGAATGTGAATAAGTAATAGGAATAATGACAGTAGTCAAAATTTATTTTTTTAGTTTTTATATTCAAACTGTTTTGGAAAATTCAATTTTATTCGTACATTAAAAAATAATAAAAATAAAAAATATCTAAATTCTTAATTTTTTAATACAAAATATGTATACAAATATAACAAATATTCTAGCCCAACACTCATTAAAAACATTCAAAATTTTACCTGAGTAAAATTATTAATACAAAATTGGGTTTATAAAAATTTTAGTTCAAAAAATTTTTACGAATATTATATTATAAAAACAGGACAGGAAGTATCTTCCATAAATTTATACAAATTTATTTTATTAAATAATAAGCAATTTGGCCGGATTATTTAAACTTTTTTTTTAAGTATTTACTAACACTAATGGTCTTTATTAAATTTAAATATGGTATCTTTTATTTTGATATTCTTACAAAATACTGAAGATAAAAATGTTTCGAATAAATATATAATATTTATACAACATTTATTTGGAATGGTTTTACAATACAAACAACATGGAAGATATATTCTTGTTGAGCATACAACACAATTTTCATTTGCGTAATAGGCCAACCAATGTACAGGCTTTTCCATTCTCAATGTTTTGTATACACACATTTTAAGCTTTTTTCTCTTGATCAATTGCTGAAACAAAAAAAGGAAAAAGAAATCATAAATAAATTATATAACAAACCATACTACTTCAGAAACTTCAAGATTGTTCTCGTATACTCTGAGTACTCTACAAGCTTACATTACAGACAGGTATCAAGTACTACTACTACCTGGTACGAGCTTTGATACAATGATACTCGTACAGATACTTTAGTCACGAGATTGCCTTTTGCGTATGGATGGGGTTTGAGAAAGGGAAGTGAATAACTGATAGTGCTGCCAACCTCAACAGTGAGACACTACTCGTAGCATACATTTTGCTAATGTGCAGTTACTACATACATTTTGTAAGCTGTGGTTTATTTTGTGAAAATGTTTTCTTCATAAACCTTATAAGAAATAAATGTGATCTCTAATACTGCCTAAAGCTTAATTACATGACTAGAAATTTTTGATTTACTGTAATTAGGCTACCTTATTCCATTGGAACAAAATTTTCTACAAATGAATCGCCTTTTTTACTATCACTGTCCCCGACGTCTTCACTATAAGTCTCACTAGTATCTACCTAACTGTTTCCTTTTTTTACCAGGTGTCAACAAAACTGTTGAAGAATAACTTCTTCACGTCTTTAATTTCCTTCTTTATTTTTCGAATTGTGGAAAGAGAAACATCACAGTAGTTAGCCGCTCGCTCATGGCTTTTGTTAAGAGGCACGGATAGGCATTTTTGTTTAGCTTCAACTACACAACATTTTATTACATTGCATATAAGATTTCATTCAGCACTGTGAATAGTTCAACCGTGTTTTCGAGAAACCGACATTAATGTTTACGGTAACAAACAGTTATATTCGTACAGTTAACCTACAAAAGGTTCCGCGATATACTGTATATGCTCTGGGTATAGTATTAAGTTATGTTTGTCATACTGAAATTAAAACAGTCGCGCTTGCGCACTGATGTTTTTCCCCCTTTACCGCTGGTTGCAAACAAGGACAAACTCGTGACTCAAATGACTATACATTCTACATCAGTTAGACAAGTTACTGATTACAAATGTACTCCACAATGGAGAGAGTTACTAAGATAATTTAACAAAGCAGAGTATGACAAGGGCTAAAAATTACACTACAGTACCGAAAATCCAAATATCAATTATATGAATGTCTGAACGACCCTACTTATTAAGTTTAAACTGCTAGTATACAAGGTGTTTCACATAGGGAATCAGCGCTTTCTGAGTTCATTGTACTAGCAAAAATAATGAAAATAGTTCTTAAGAACATAGGTCCAAAAATGCTTTGTTAAAGAGTTTGTGGTATACTTATTTATCACCACCAAAGAGATGCCAAGTTTGTGGTGTTTTATTTTAATAAATATTATTCATATTAAATCATTACAACTTTTATTCAATTAATACATTTTAAATGAATGGTTTTTGTTGTTGTTTACATATGTCCGCCATTAAATATTATTCACATTAAATTATTCAACTTTTATAGAGTCCAACAATTTGTATCCCTCTTCATAACATGAACAGTATCTATATTATCGTTTGTTCATACTTACTATTTATTTTAAAAAAGAGCGAATGAGGGACGCCTACGTTTTTTAAGCTCTAGTCCCTCACTGAACTATATTTCTTTACAAAATTTTATTTTATTCTTTTCTAGTCGCCTAGCAACTGAAATAAATAACTTTTATTAAAATAATTTTGTCAATATGAAATAATTTTAAATAATTCTTAAATAGTAATCAGCTGGAGTTTGTTTATACTTTAATAGACTCAAAAAATAAACAACTCCAGGTGCCCAGTAAATTCGATACGTTACAAATATCCCCGCAATTCAATTTTGAAAACAAAAAGAAATTTTTATGATAATCTAAATTTTGAATTTGTTTGATAAATTTAATTCCAAAATGTTTTAAAAATTGTTACTAAGCGACCTTACAATTCTACTAACCAAATAAACTATAAACTGTAAACAAACTATAACCAATTATAAACAAACTATAACCAACTATAAACAAACTATAACCCTATAACACCTAAACTAACCTATAAACAAACTATAACCAACTATAAACAAACTAATAAATAGGAACTGTGGACTACCAAATATACATATACATAAAATAAATAAAAGTTCAAATAAACATTGTACACACACAACAAACCTCATACATACATAACAAACCTCCACCTTCATCACGACCGTCACTTTTTATATTACAAAGCACATTTTTTAATATAATTTCATATTCTATTTCCTCTATTAGTCCAGGTATCTGTTTAACTTTTACGGTACTTCTTTTTTCCTTGTTTTGTACATCACTCCTGGCTGAATGGATGTTTCCCTTCCCCGTCACATCAGAATCATAATTTGAACCGCTGCTGGTACCAACCTGTGCTGATTTTTCTTCATCATCCTCTGCTTCATCCAAAGTTGACACCCTTCGATTTACACCACTTCTTTCTCCTTCCGGCAATCTTAAAACATTCTGACTGGCACTGGCACAACTACCCGTTTCTACTACAACATTATCTTCATCTGGTTTAATATTTTCAGTTAATATTTTATCATCTTTACTACTTACTGATCCACTTTTTAATATACTTTTCTTTGTTTTTACTACATTATTATCTTCATCTGGTTTAATATTTTCATTTAGCATTTCATTATTTTTAAAAACTTGTCCTATTATCTTCAAATCTCCTAGCTTGCTCTTCAGATCTCCTAGCCTGCTCTTGCAACAGGTTCAAAATAAGCTGCATGTTATCATCTGACTTTAGCCTAACACTTCCTGTATCAATATCTTGACTAAAACTAATATCACCTGGTTTCTGCACCAAACCTTTCCTCTGTATTGGCCATTCTACCTCGTCCTCGCCCTCGTCAGCTCCATCTTCACCTTCATCCTCCGAGTAGTCACTTCCTTTAACCCCATCAGCTCCTCTTCCTCCTGTATTCGCAGTCATCTCCTCTTCTGTTGTGGGCGCAGCCATCTCAAATGTGTATGAATCAGGATCGTGGCCTTCCTCCTGTAGAGCCTTTTGCAATCGTTCCATTAGTACAGCTTTCACACCTTTACTTTGTCTGTTACGTTTTTCGAGTTCCAATCTCAAATCCACTACGCGAAGATCTATCAATTTCCTGAGATTACCTTCAGACATATTTGCGAATAAATCTATTTATTAATTCGTGAATTCATCCCCACGATTAGGGTTGCCAAATTTGTCAAGAGCTAAATATCTCTTCATAAAAATAAAACTAAAATAGTTCTTAACTGCATAAAAAATAGTAAACGAACCAAATAACAACAGTCTGTTTACATAAACAGCAATCAACTAAATCTGAATCAAGTTATGAATCTATTCATCGTATTATCAATCTATTAGTAAATCTGAAATAACTTTCTCAAAATATATACATAAAATAGAAATAAAACAATTTAATTGAGTATATCATTTTAGAAAAACCACTTTTAATGCATGAATGAGGGGCGCCTACCTATTCAGTTCGCCATCTTGCCCCTCACTGAAATAATTTTATACAAAATTTATCGTGTTCTTCTCTAGTCGCCTAGCAACTCGAATAAATAACTTTTTATTAAAATAATTTTGTCAATGTGAAATAATTTTAAATAATTTTTAAATAATAATCAGCTGGAGTTTGTTTATACTTTAATAGACTCAAAAAATAAACAACTCCAGGTGCCCAGTAAATTCGATACGTTACAAGTTACTTACAAAATCATAATTTACCTTTTGCGACGGTGAAGGTGAAAAAAATACATACAGTAAGCGCGCCAGCTTGTGACTCGTGTGAGGAATTTCTACTATAGCATGCAGTGAAAGATTATATTATTCATTTAAAAAACATTTACCATAATGTTCCCATCATTATAAAGCAACCTTTTCTTATATTATTTCAATTTATTCTATATAATAGTTACTCTTTAACTAAATTATAGTTAATCTTTTACTTTTCTTTAATTTTTTTAAAGGGATTCAGGACAATGTTCCTTAACGCAATTCTTCATCACTGTTTTCTGTAACTGATGCAATAATTTGTGTCGCCCTTCTGAATGAAGTACCGCTTTATTTATCCGAGAAGATATATTACATAATTAAAACAAAACATACGATAAATACACGTTAAAAAATAGACAACACAAAACAAAAAATATTTGGCATGTTAATGCACTTTCAATTTCAAAATAAAAATCATGTTAGTTAGACACATCCGTGATGCACAAGCACAAATGTACAACTGTACATTGTGACACGTGTGTCCTACATGAAAAGCAATAATACGTGGGCCTATTATAAATAAATACGTAGCAATAAAATTTTTTATAAAATGGTAAACATGATGACTAAATGTTTTTGTACTGGACGATACGAAAAATGTTTTACTCACACACTACTACTCCACCCACCCCACTTCCTCAGGCGACAAAGATCATGAGCTGGCGCGCGTATAGTATATGTCTTAATTGTTTGAATAATCTAGTACAGTGTTAATGTTATTAGGTTTTAAATGTTAACAGCTTAATTTACTTCAAACTTTATAAAATGTACCAATAATTTTTTTATTATTCTATTGCTGTATTAATTGAACGTTACATTCAATTTTGAAATTTCTTCGTTTTCATACGGCAGGTATTAATCATAGAATTTAATTTCATCAACTATTATTCGTCTTTTAATGGCATAATTTACGTGAAATTTGAGAACTAAATTTTCAACACGTTTTATTTTAAAAATTGTATGTCTCTTATTACCTATTCAACAAAGCTATTATACATGAAATATGAAAAAAGTTGTTTCTCAACTCCTCTTTTATGGGTTTCACGTGGTATATATTAAAAACTTAGAGAGATAGAGTTGTGGGACCAATTTTATTCTATTTATCACATCAAAATCCACAAGAAACAATTGAATTCATCCCTTAATTTATTCCCAGAATTCCAACACGTCTTCATTTCACTCAGAGTACTAAATTCAGGGCGAAATCTTTCGCCAATCATAACTCGCTACCAAAGCATTTCTGGACCTATGTTCATATGAACTTTTTTCATTATTTTTGCAAGTACAATGAGCTCAGATAAGCATTATTCAGCTTCAGAATAATTTATTCCTAAATTCATTGCTGTACGCAGATGATACTGTTATTATTTTTGACGCAGAATACAGGTTCCCATATGCCATTTATAAGTTGCACAACATTTGCGTAGAGTTTGGCATGAGAATATCGGCTCAAAAATCAAAGGTTATGGCATTCAAAGGAAGATGGCCGGCTCGCTCAAAAATTATACTTAGCAACCGAACTATAGAACTAGTTCGAGATTTTAAATATTTAGGATGCAAGATTTCCTATGACAAAGATGACTTAATTAAAAACTGGCAAAATTCAGCGCTGTATGCGGTTCTACTTGCAGAACAATAGGAAAGAAAACGAGAAAGGACACCCAAATGAAATTTTATAGAGCAATGGATGTACCATTCATAACATACAAAAGAAAAACATGGGTGTCATAACAGAGAAATGAATTTTGTATCCAGGCTGCTGAAATGAAATTTTTGTGGGGAGTCAAAGGTTGTACCCGGTTAGGTAGAGTACGTAACAAAGCTATCCACACCGAGTTAAATGTTCAGTCACTGTTGGAAATGTTAAGAATATATAAGAGAAACTGGTCCAACCATTTATTTCGCATGCCAGCTCATAGACTTCCTCTGCGAGCATGGAAATATAAACCTAGAGGGAAGCAAGGCTTGGTAAAACCTAAAAAGAGATGGATGCCGGAACAGGCCCTTGAGCCTAATCCTTGACGGATGATGATGATGACAATGAGCTCATAAAGCGCAGATAACACTTTATGAAACACCCTGTATATGATAGTTTAATTGTATGAGCATTAGGTGCATGGTCAATGACCTAGTAATTTTGAATGACACTGATATTGCTTAAGACAGTCAGACGGAAAATTAAGATAAGAGTGACAAAGAAGAAGATAATTATGCCGGCACTGAACAAGCTGGCCATATAGACTGCCATGTTATGGTTCGAAAGACAACCAGACAGTACCCATACACAGCTGCTTCTTCCTCTCAAAAGGATTACAGATCTGGCTCCAAAAAGAGAACTTTTAAGCTACTTCAACTTAAAATTAGTCAATTCTAAAACACTATAAAATTAATCTTACTTTGTTGTTTACTAGTGGTTTTCAGTAACTTGTAACTCCCACTTTTAGTAATACTCGAGTTACTTATAAAACTCTGAAATTGTAATTAAGAAAATAATAAGTTATTAGAATATTAATTATTGAAATAAACTTAGCTGCTCTGTGAATGTTAATATTTACTTGCCAATAAACCTCAAAGTATTTAAGATTGATTAAGTTCTATTTTGAACGTTATAGTCAAAATTATAAAAAATTTAAATATGTTCTTCAACCGTCAATATAATGAACAAACTCTTTGACTTAAACCAAAAGAATGAACGTCCTTTTCTTATTCTTTAAGAATAAACAATCTATAACATTGTTATTAAATATAATTCATTAAATAAATATTTATTTATAATTAAAACTGTAACTATTTTTAATCACCATAAATAATTGAAGAGCTCAGTGGATGAAGGTGCTATGAATCCCTTTTTTCAAAAACTTAAGTTTTTGTGATTGATGAAGATTTAAACTCGGACTCTGACTCTGCAGTTTAAGGAAACATTAGTGGATTACGAGTGTACTGGTTAATTTAATGTTCTACAGTGCGTTAAAGTGTCAAGGTTACTTGACACTTCTTCTTTGACCTGCTTCTGCCAGAATGAACTGTAGTCTTAGAAACACCTTTTTGGAAGAACGACAGTTAACTGTGGTATTGTATTGTGCGGTTCCAAGCTCCGTGTAGTTGCGGGATGAAGGGTATGGTTGAGGTATAATGAACAAGTGATGCATGCTGGGAGAACCATTGTTGTATTACTCCGATACAAAACATTCATTTTCAAACTTTCCGTATTTAACATATTTGTTTGTATTTATTACATTTATTTATTTACAAATTTTGATATATTGGTAAGTTAAATATTATGAATCCAACCAAGTTAATAACCCAGTAGATATTTGTTAAATTAATGTGCCGGATGATAAGAATATTTTTTTAGTCTAGTTTTAGTACACGCGCTACCACTACAGATGCATCAGCTGTGAAACACTACTCATTCATTCTCCCACTACTGTAACAACGCACTGCATTCCTTCCAACTACACGGAGCTGGGACTCGAGCAAAATATTTATCTTTACAAGTAAAAGGTATTTCTTAAAAAATTCATGTTATGAAACATTTTGTCTTCTATTTTTTAAATGCTGGCCGCATTGGCGTAGTTGGTAACGTGCTCACCTCTCATCATGCGATCTTGGGTTCGAATCCCATTCAGGCACGGCATATTTTCATACGTTACAAAAAATCATTTTATCCTTTACCATCTGCATTAGCAGTAATTGCAGAACAGCCAGACGTTAAAACAAAAAAAAAGTTTTAAATACCATTCATCCATTCTCAGAGAATACAGCGCTCGATAGAGACTTTTAGAGGACAAAGGTGTCGAACGCATAAGAAAGTTATGAAAAAAGTGGTACTGAAAATTAATGTTCAAAAAAATTTTAATTTCATAATATCATAAATTCGCATAAAGATGTAGGTAATATGTAGTTACCAAAACGAAAGAAATTAGGCAATTCATAAAAAGGTGGGAGCTTTAGATTTTCGATTACATTTTCCTCAAAACTATTTTTGTTACATAACACCATCTTTCACTAAGTTCTTCAATTATTAAAATTAAGTTTAAACAAAATAAAACCAATTCAACAGAAAATTTAAATAATATAAATTAAATAAGTCTTTGAATTAATCTTTAAGCTACTGAATTAATTTTTTAACTTGTGACTCAGTATATATGTTTTATTATTGAACAGCTCTCTTACGTTTAATGATATTTAAACCAAAAGTGCACTTTTATTTTCATAATACAATGTGTCAATAATACGTAAGTTTACAGAAATTTTTTTATAATTCCCTGGGTATGTCAACTTGAAAGAGATGATGGATCTTACTAAGTTCAATACAATGCAACTGTTAAGGGATGCTACATTTTTAATATTTCAGCTGGCCCTGGCTTACGCGACTTGGTCCATATAGACCACTTGAGCTCAATGCATCTTCTTCCATTTTACCCACTCTCCCATATGCATCCTGTCCGGTTTCACTGGTTCTCTATCAAAGTGTTTACAAACGTCACAGCAACAAGTTGTGGACATTCCCTATTTGTTAATAGGGCATGCTTGTTTATAATATTAAGTAACCATATTTCAATTATTACATCGGGCATTAATTATTAGCAATCTCAAATGTTAATTAAGTTTTAATGTTTTGGACTATTCATTGTTTATTGTGTTCATTTAAAAACAGTGTAAACTTATGTATTCAAGTAATTTACGTTAGCATGTGTTGCCATGTTGTTAAATGAACATAGTTTTTTGATGGTATTTCAAGTAAAGTGTGAATCACACCAACTATATTAGTGTGTTATTTTTTTCTCAAAGGAACATCAATTGCTTCAATTCAACGACATTTAATTACGCAACCCTGGCCAAACTGTTTCTCTGTACAGTAAAATTGGTTAGTGTTCATCTAGATTTTGAACTACACAATCTGCAAGGAGTCTTCTTAATTATAACGAGTGTGGCAATGAAAACGTAACCCGGTATATGTGAGGTTAGGCATATGGTAAATGTGTGGTGGGGTGGGTTGATATGGCAGCTATGGTAGCGCTGGACGGCAGAGAACCGATTTACAGCAGTGCTGGGTGCTTTGCAAGTACTCAGTTAAATCGAGAGGGTGAAGTGTAGAAGTGAGTTGTTATGCTGTACAGCATAAAACAACACGCGTTCATACTCGAACATTATTTTGCTTTGTCATCATAGGTAGTCATTCGGGAACGATTCAAAGCTGCGTTTCCTGGCTCTCCACTACCCAATATGAGCACCGTTAAACGAATCACTGATACATTCTAAGAATGTTACATCGTTGAGAACCGTAAACACGATCACTGAAACCCGTGTTATCAACAGAAAAAAATTGAGGAAATTCGCAACAAACTTGTGGGTGATTCATCAAAATCGATCCAAAAAATGGCTTCACAGATGGTGTACCAACTCTAAGTGTCCAATATGCCCTAAAAACATTAAAACTGTGCCCCTATTGCACAACATGTTGCATGAAGCTTCCTGATATACCTCGGCGTCTTCATTTCTGTAAGTGGTTTATTCGTTTTGTCCAAAACAGAATAAGTATTCTGGAGAACATTTTCTTTTCAGATAAGGCCCACAGCCCCTATTTGTCTCCTGCAGACTTCTTCCTATGGGGCTATTTAAAAAATCAAGTTTATAAAGGGAACCCACTGACTTAAGAAGAGTTGAAATTGCGGATAATGGCAGAAATCAACACTATTACACCAGCGATGCTACGAAATGTGTTCCGAAACCTCACGAAACGAGAAGAACATTGTAAAGAAGAAAAGGAAGGGCATATTCAGCACTTATGGCAAGTAATAAAATTTAGCAATGTATGTATTTACCAATAAAAAATTTTCATCACCGCATGTTTTGTAACTTTTATCCTTTTGGGTTGAGTTTTCACTGCCACACTCTCTGGCAGTGAAAAATAACTGCCTAGTAAAGGCAGTTACTTTTACTAGAATTTGAATACTACACATTGGTTACCGGTGTACTTTGAAGGTTTGGGTTCAATTAACCACACCTCTCAGGAATGGTTGGCCTGAGTCTGTAAAAGACTATACCTTATTTACACGTCATACACATCATCCTCATCTCATTGGGGATTGGGTCATGGGGTTGCTTATTGTTCTAAATTGAACAGATTGCACTGTACACACATTAGGAATAAAAAAATCAAAAAAAAATCTAGCATTAATACTAATAACAATACCACACCTTCTTTAGTTGGAAGAGGATTCTTTTCTTGAGTTTCTGTGGGTTTCAACTTTTTAGGGTCGAAATTTTCAATTCCAGCAATGAATTTTTGCTGGCCCTTCTCTCTTTCAATAGCTAAAAAAAAAATAAAAATAAAACAAACATCATTAGTAAAAAGTACATAGAAAATTCAATGTGCATTTATTAGTTCAAGTTTAATAAAAACACTGACAGTGTTCTGAATTTATAGATCGTCTACTATTTTAGACATCGATCAATCATAACCACAAAATTTCATTAGAATCATCCTATAATTACAAATTAAAGAAGTTTAATTTGCACTGCAGTAAATGTTAAAGCTCAAACTGGTATTGCTACAGCGAACAAATGAATGTGATTCATTGTGTAGTGATTCATTGCGAAGTCAAACATCGTGTCGGTTACATAACTTCTTCCACCATCTACTCACATTTCAACTTGCTCTCTCAGTGAGTCTGCCCATAACACTAGTTAAAAGTGGTCTTGACGCTACATTGGGAAAATTTTGCGTACTCATACCGCTTCAACAGACTCGAATCTCATTCTCTTCAGAGCAGAACAAAATTAAGTAACAAGGTGCTCAATCAGACTAGTAATACAAGACAGGGATTAGCCGAGATGTTGTGCTTAGCCAAAAGCATCTTGATGGGCAAAGCATTGTGAGCTGGGGAAATGTCTCGGTAAAGGATCCATGACTTGTTTGTCCACAAATTAGGTTATTTTCTCTGTACTTGCTAATGTAGAGCAGTCTCTAAGCTAATATAGTAATGCTGATTTACTGTTTATCCCTCCAGGACCCAATCTGTGCTTTTTAGCGATAATTTTGCTAAAGATCTACTGGAGTTTAAGTCATCACTGGTGGCTTCACAGCAATCTTTAGACTGTGACCCAGTTGTGGACACGATAATCAATTATCCCATACTATTAAAACATAATTAAAAACATTATATACAATAAAAACCATAATATTAAAACATTAGTAATGTTATAAAATTATAAAAGGTTATACAGTTGCAGATTTTTCAATTAAACATTTTTTTTTAAACTAGCACGCTGTTCTTTCTGTATAATCAATATTTTTCTGATGCAGCGTCAAAATATAAACCACTTTCTTCAACTAGCACTATGGGTGGATTGATGAGTTATTGAGAAATGTGTCCCATATTTTTGAATTTGTAGAACTTAAATGTTCCTAATTAAGCCCTTGTACAATCAGTTCAATAAAAAGCTAAAACGATGAAAGTGGGTTATTGATCTAGGTCTCTAATTAAATTAATTAACATTTTTAACTGTATGAGATTCAGTTACCAGGGCGGTAAGAACCAAGATCAAATAGAGCACACTCCTTAAAATGGTGGTCACACTGCCCCGTACGCAATCTTCCAGGGTGAACAGATGCAACTGTCTGTAATGGGTTTATGTGGTAAAGGATTGTACAGTGCTCTCTCAGGGTATCCTCTCAGGGCTTCCTTGGTGGTTACTCATCGAACCAGGAGAGCTCGGTCGATAAGAGTGCCAATGGGGTGGATGCCTTAAGAGGTAGTGGTTGACCTTCATAGAATATTATACGTTGATTCTGGTCATCTGGGTTTGAGTCTCATTACCAGTAGACCAGCGTACCCTTGTCAGCAGTACGCCACAAATTTAAAGTATTAAATTGGGCATATAAACAAAATTCAGGAACAAAAGATGCATTATACAGACCTAATCAGTAGATCCACTGCATGATAAAAATAAATTTAAAATTTCCATTTATCATATAAAAAAATAGAATGTTCCAATAAGAACAAAAAAAACTAGCTTTGAAATTTTTTTATGTAAATACAAAAAAATTGTATTAATACCTTCAGGATCTGGTAGAACATTTTTTTCAGTAGTAACAGTATGTTTCATTGCAGATTTATCGAAATGTTCGACATCTTCAATTAAATGCTGATGAATTTTTTCTTGCTGTACAACTAAGAAAAGGAGAAGCGATACATGCAATTATAAAGAATCATATCTACATGCAATTAACAGTAAATAGACACACAACATCTAAAAAGTAATAGAAATAAAGAAGAAATGTTACAGCTACAGTAATAGAAATACTAAACAGTAAAAAAGAATAACAGATTAGATATCATGAAAAAGAAAATAAGAATGCAAGTGTACATCAGTTCCAAACCAATTTTAGTATAAATTAATAACTCACGTAATTGTTCGGAATATTACATTACCTTTCTTGATAATTGTCAAAAAATACTAAATTTTACTTATATTAAAATTGATACACAATATCCACAATAACCCACTATTACTATATAATAATATTGTGGATATCTTAAATCCACAATATTTATAAATTTTTAGTGGTCAGCCTTGTCAAAGACCAAATAGAATAGTTAAATCTCGATAAGATTTTTTTGCAAATTAACTACTACAAACTCCAGCTAAATTAAACGTTAAGCTGAATTTGCACATGCAATGATTTTCTGGCACAATTAACCATACCATTTGAACTTGCTCGTTGACAAAGATTTACATGAAAATACTGGTTCAACGTTTTGTGTTATCAATTTACTCTTCAACATGTATTCGTTAAGATTTTTAATTACAGAAGAACATAAAGGGTGAAGTTCTCATTGCTGAAAGGATACTATTGTACATTATGCAGATGACCCTGTGCTTCATAACCTTTATCTAGAAACAAGATGGATTTTTTTTTAACGTCTGACTATTCTGCAATTACTGCTAATGCAGACGGTGAAGGATGAAATTATTTTTTGTAACGTATGAAAATATGCCATACCTGAATAGGATTCGAATCAAGGACCGCATGATGAAAGGCGAGCACGTTACCAACTACGCCAATGCTGTCGGCATTGGTGTAGTAACAAGATGGAGCTCCAGGAAACTTTCAAATAGAAGTTAGATATTTTTAAACTTCCAATTTATTTAAGAGATTAAGTTGCCAAGGGATATTTGATTGGTCCTCACGCTCACCCGACTTAAATGTACGATTTTGCCCTATAGTGAATTATTAAGGTATTAGTATTTTCTGGAAAACCACAAAACCTAAATGAACTAGAAATGTTAATTGAAAATGCATTTTATTTTCAAAAGTAAATGAAGATAAACAATAAATTGAATACTTGTGAATCAGTTTTAAGTCGCTGTAAGGAGTAAATAGAGAATAACGATTGATATTTTGAACAATTTCAATAAAATTATGGTACATATAAGTTCAGTTGACAATAAAATATTTTGATACTCGTATATTTAAAACACAAAATCTGATCCAATATATTTTAAATGGGATTCTGCAAAAGATCCAAAAATGAAAACTGTAAAAGCCATGAGATTTTGCGAAGTAAATAATAAAATGAAGTTTTTGTGGTGCTACTATTCTGACAGTGACGTAGTGAAGTTAATTTTGTTTTGACAGGTCATACTGTGGTGATGGAAATTCTTTATTTAGTTGGATATCTTATTTCATAAATACCACTGATAAAAAAATATCACAAAATGAGACTATAATGTTGATATAATTACTAAATTATTTTATTAAACATCCTATGTAGGATTTTTAAACAGCCGTATTATTTAAAATTGAAATATATATTTTCTAACCACCAGAATACGGTAACATAAAACACTTACCAATGTTTATAGCGCTTTCGTGTATCTTGTACACATCTTCAGTAAATTAACATTTATTACAAGTCAAATGATTTTGTATTTTCTAGTTGTCAAATAGACTATTAATTGATATAAAATTCAAGTAATTTCAAAAAAGTCACAGAAACCCAGAAAAATGAAAATGGTTTTCAATATTTGGTTTCTCTCCCTTATTATTGGATCAATTTATTAGCAAGGGTTACCTAGTTTTATTTTTATAAGTACTGAAGATGTGTACAAGATACACGAAAGCGCTATAAACATTGGTAAGTGTTTTATGTTACCGTATTCTGGTGGTTAGAAAATATATATTTCAATTTCAATTACTAAATTAAGAATAAATTAGTAGGGGAAGGGAGCCATATATGGAACAAGGGTCTTATTAAGAAATACTAGTGTTTTTCCAGACAGGACATTGGAAATCCTGATCTTCTTGCACCATTGGTTATACCGACAGAAACAACTACCAGATTCAAACAGACCAAATACAGCGTGTTTTGTCAAGGTGAATATAATGAAGACAAAAAAGGTGAAAAGTGGATTCAATGCTCGAGGTGTAATAATTGATATCATGAACAATGCACTAGTGCTGAAAGGTTGTATTTCATCTGCGATTACCGTGAATAAACTGATTGGACTAATACTTTGGTGCTTTAAAAGCTATGTAGGCAAATTATGTATCTATTCCAAGTATTCCAAATTATAACCCAAAGTATTCTATATTAAGATCCTATTTTGTGAATTGTAAAAATCATGTCGCTAAAGAAAAATTTTAAAAAAAATTTATATTTATAAATTTAAGATTTTGTATTTTCTAGTTGTCAAATAGACTACTATTAATTGATATTAATTGATTCAAGTATTTCAAAAAAGTCACAGAAACCCAGAAAAATGAAAATGGTTTTCAATATTTGGTTTCTCTCCCTTATTATTGGATCAATTTATTCGCAAGGGTTACCTAGTTTTATTTTTATAAGTATTAAATATTAGTACGGTAAACCTTCGCTTCTTCGACATGGCATTAGGTGAGGTGACATGACGTGGTGTAAGTAGCGATCCAGCAGCCAGGTCAGCCCCTTTCACTTTCTCTCATCCCCCTACCCTTCCGTTGTCCTTGGGTACAGTATTGTATTGAAGGGCACGTAATTTTGTTTGTATTCATTAAAATTGTGTAATTTTCATACTAAAATCATGTTTTTAATGGCTCCTATATTATAATATCCCATATGCTCTGGATATTGCAGGGCTAAAATAAATAGTTCTGTTTCTTATCACATGGTCAGCCAATTAAATGACTGAATCATTTAAGAACAGAAGAGGTAGAGGTGCAAAAGACACTAATCAGAGTTATCTCCTCTGAAAGTAATGAATTTCATTATACAGCCAGACCCTGTGTTGAATGAAGTGAAGGTGTCGTTTGCAGAGTGGAAAATATGTGCTTTTCAGAGGGCCTGGCATGCTGATAAGCGTACTTTTCCACTCAGTGAGGAAGGCAAAGGTAAACCGCGAGAACTTTTAAGTCCACAAAGTGTCGAACTATCGAAGTTCTACTGTAATAATAACCTTATTGAAAATTTTTTCATTTGGTTTACTTTCACATTTCTATTTTCGTAGGGTAAGTGAAAAATGCACCATTCTGTAGATAGAGAGCAATTAAATGTGAAAACTGTAAAAGTCAACCAAAGAAAAAAATTTCTTTGTCAATATTTAAATTTTAATATAATTCAATTTATGTAAAAAGGGAAATAAAATAAATTCAAGGTTATTAACGTAGAATAATATCAAAAATAAGTGGGTATGATGGACAATATTTCAGTAAGTTATACCCACATTTGACAGTTGAATGACATTTTTGGAATCACAACTTCAGAATATAGAAATAAATCTTTCAAATAATTATTAATGAATTAAATAATGACATTGAATACAAATATTTATGAGTGAAAAATGTAAGTAACTGAAACAATTGCTATTTAAAAAATAAAATATTTTAATAATAATAATAATTTATACTGCCTTTATAAGTCTTGTTTATTTAGTAATAATTCAAAATCACATATTTCAAATTTTAAAGGCCAATCCCTAACAACAAACAGTCGAATAATTATTATTCTGCTAACTTACTGAATTTATAAATGTTATATATTGTAATTTATCCTCACAACGATATTCATGTCATTTGTAAACAATTAACATACAAGGTGGCGCATAAGTCACAACTTCTACCCAAAGCGGGTTCCCCATCCCACTTTCATCATGTTGCCAGATAAGCAACGGAAAATTATAAACGCGATTCTATAAACGCAAAGTCACTTGCCTGTACCCTAATTGGGTTCTGTTTACGTGCTCGCCTCTCATCATGCGGTCTTGGGTTCGAATCCCATTCAGGCACGACATATTTTCATACGGTACAAAAAATCATTTCATCCTTCACTGTCAGCATTAGCAGTAATTGCAGAACAGTCCGACGTTAAACAAAAAAAAAAAAAAATTGGGTTCTGTTTGGTAGTGCATATAATTTTATTTTTTTTAATTACCTTATCTATTTACCCCTTCCCAACCTTTCTACTTCCTACAATTTAATCAGTACAGTTGACTAATGATGATTATCAAAGGAACATCGCCACAGACCGCTAGCTGTTCTACCTACTGTATTGCTACAGTACTACTCTATTGCGACCAGTACACGCAATCTTTTAGAAGCAATTTTAAATGTTATAGAATCTTTGTACACTTCATCATAATGCTTAGTTCAGAAAAAGCCTTCAGAGTCAATTTACCAGGACTGGCCACAAAAAGTTTCACCAATCTCTGATAGAATTTCTTTAATATATGATCGTGGCCAACCAGACTTTTGTGCATACAAAATGCATCCTGTTGTTTAACATTTTTTATTTAAGTTTCGTAAATGTTGCTGATACTTTGCTAACAGACCTCGTACATAGTCAAGAAAGGAATTTTATAGATTCTGCTGCTAACTTATTGTAAAAATTACTTAATTGTATGGGGTCCGATGCAACCGGGTGTCAGATGAGCAGGGCTCAAACTTATCAAGTTTTAATTGATTGTTATACATAAATCCAAGCAAAAGAGACTTAATTGTACGTGCGAAATGACATATAAGCCATCCGATACACATTAATTTAAAAGTTGTTAATAGTTTATTCTCCACAATTTATTACATACTAACACAATCACAGATAGAAATCCATCTAAAAAAAACCACTTTTTTGACTTCGAGGAGTCATGAAATGTTCAGTTAAAATTAGGGTTAAACTTTTAAACTGTCAGAATAATTTCTCACTTTAATTATAAGTAGAGCACCAGAAATCAAAAACAAATAAAAAATCTATAATCTGTGTATTTATTGACACCACGACAAAAACAAAGATAATAATTATATATAGACAGCCTAAAAATTCCAATAAATATGGAAATTAATCGAATAAACACAACAATGACCTTGTAACTTAATAAGGTTTTTCAAACTCTGTTTATTTTTAAATTAGACTGGATGATGTGTTTACATGTTAATAAAGAATGTGATATCAATTGACAAGTCGTATCCTATCATAATTTAGTAAACAAAAAACAACTTCAAGAACACTTGTTTTTGTTTACAAAGATAACTGAAGGTTCATCGTACGTTTTGTAACTAATTAATAATATTACAGATGACACCGACATGGTCTTATTAAACTGTTTATGATTCAATTACAGGCATCGACCAAATTTATCCAATTATATTATATAAATGTAAGAAACCAATACACTATAGTATGTTGCATAAAAAATATTATCATTTATGTATTAAGAAGAAAAGTTTAACTTATGTAACTTAAAAAAATATATTAAAAAAGGGGCTACAATATGAATCACTAACATCCAATAACGGCATATATATAAAAATAATAATTTTAAAATGTAGATAGGTTTTAAATTTTTTTAAAAATATAATGAAACCAGTGTAGTTCTCAGTGAAAATTTTGTAATGAGACAGATATCAATTTTTAACTGTATTTTATAAAATGTTTTCATAATTATTATTAGTCTTTAGAATACTTGTACAAGAAACATGAAGAACAATTGAAATAAGAGTATAAAAAATGTTGCCTTGTCACAATATTTTTCACTCTTTACCACGAAGTCAGAAATTTCTTAAACACCTGAAGGGCATTCTTGAGCCGTGAGGTACATGAAAAGAACTCTACACTACCACCACTACTTTATATTACATAATAGTTTCTCCTACTATTTCATTGTTATGTAGTAGAACCTAGCCTTGCATTTTTAGCCTCGAACAGAGGTCCTGGTTCACAGCACATCTTTCAGCGGAGGTCTAAAACTGAGCGACCAGGGTACAAAAAATAGTGTTTTTACTTATGAGGGGCATTGTAAAAGTTCCTGGAATTGCCTTGCTGTCGCCAAACAAGCGACAAGATAGCCAAAGTAGCACTGATTGTTTGAACATGTTTGGACAGTGCATAGTGGTGTCAGAGCTCCATACGACATGGATGTCAGTCAACAGAATGTCCCAGTTCGAACATCAAGTTTATGTTCAAATTGGGAAAGGTGGCTTCAAAGACACTGTTGATTCTTCAGCAAGTTTATGATAATAATGCACTAAAAAAATTTGTTGTTTATGACTGGTTTGCACGGTTTAAGAAAGGGCAGGAGACGTTAGAGGACAACGAGTGAAGCAGAAGACTGTCGACATCCCGAAATGATTACAAAAGTGAAACAACTGATTCTAGATGATTGAAGAATGATAATCACGGAGTTGGTGTCTCACAGGGATCAATTTATGCCATTTTACACGATTTGATGATGAGACATATCAGTGCAAAGTTTGTAAAGAGGCTGCTGAACACGGATCAGATGGAATGTTGCTTGACAATTCCCGGCAAGCTATTTGAGACAAGTTGGAAGGACACTACATTCCTCCAACAGATTGTCACTGGTGATGAGTCTTGGGTGTTTGCCAACAACCCGGAGGCAGCAATCATCGGAGTGGCACACAACATTGTCTCCCAGGACACAGAAGGATATCAAATAAAATGCGACAACTCAGCTCCAACAGATTCCAAAAGAAGATTATTCTGCACTACATTATGCTTCCAACAATGGGAGAATTGATGGAGCAAGTCTATGTGTGTGTAAGGGTCCTTCTTCGAAGGTGATTAGGTAAGCATTGGCATAGGTCATAACATTAGCAAGCTTAAACCACCATTCCAGGAACTTTTTCAACGCCCCCTCCTCCCGTTTTACCATTACATGTAAGATGAAATATAGTCTATTGAATAACAGAAGTGTAAGTTATATTTTTAACAAAAAATTATTAATTTAAAAATAATAGAATTATTCAAAGATAAGAGACACAAATAATTAGAAAAGAAAAATCTTATGCAAAGCATTTAGTGTAAAGAAGATGCAATACTGTAGTGGGCACAGAAAAATTAAAGAATATATGCAATACTATAGTGTTAAAAAATAGATAATAATCATGCAAAAAACTACCTATATGATTAATAACTAGAATATTTACTAACCATCTTTATCAGGTAACGGATTTTTCTCTTGTGTTTCAGTATGTTTCAATTTTCCAGCATCGAAGGTTTCTACGCTACTTATTAAAGCCTTTTGTGTCTTTTCCGCTGCTACATCTGTCAAAACAATGCATATAATTAATGTATTTTTAAATAAAAATTGTTACGTTAAATATCACAAAATCAAATATTCATTAGGATTAAAATGTGACAAGAAAAAATATAACCTAAAAATTTTGAATGAATTAAGTACATGATTAGTCCAAATAATAAATTTGACAACAAGAATCCATTGCTAATAAAAAATATACAGATTAAAAAGAAAGAAATCCTCAACAAATTTTTTTAAATGGTTTCAAAACATCATGACTACTGTAACTTAACTGATATACTTTTCATGGTTGACGAGCTCTGCTGTTCCACAAGTTTAGACCAATCAGAACGTTAGCCAGCGTTGTCAGATTGTACCTGACAAACATTACGCGCACATGCGTACAAGAGCCGCAATAGTTCACTCTCATCTTGCATCTCGTACTGAACACATCGATTATAGATCGTAATAACATGCAATACTTTATAATATAATTAGCTGATTGTATATTTATAGGTTATAATTATTATTGAAAGACCAAAAAATGGCTGACGAAATATTTAACAGAGCTACAAGAGCAAGTATTGGCAAGTCATTGGCTAGCTATAAAGTGGGTAGGGGGCAATGCATAAATTTAGAGCTAATCAGCCTTGAAAAATAGTATAAGCAAAGTATTTAATCAGCAGAATTATGAAATGACTATGTGTACTGTCATGTGGTGCAACAATACCATGAAATCTGCTGCGCTACACATATAAATAGATATCTCAATATAATATCCACAAATGTAAAGTATACATTGTTGTTATATTTCCATAAAATAAAAGAAAACAGTGCTGTTAACAATTAAATCCTGTACTTTGCTGGAAACGATCAATTTTACTCACATAATATTATCATAACAAACCAATTCATTATTACACAATTAGAAATTTTTAGAATATAATTCCAAATGCTAGGATTAATTCACAAAATTTCACATGTTATTTCATTAAGCCATCACATTTTGTTAATTGCATTGATTTAAAGCGTTAAACTTGTTACAATATATAAAAAAAAATCTGGTGTGAAACACTCACACAACTTTCTCTTGCCAGTGCAAATAATTAACAATAAACCTAACATTAGTAATAAAACATAAGAAATAAACAAAAAACTAACCTCAACAAACATAACCTAATTTTAATCATGAGTGAAAGACGCAAAATGAAAATCAACCTCAGTTTGGCTTAGAAATACGGAAAATCACTCTTTCTCTCTAAACTAGGCTCTGTAGAGAAAAATGCTCTAAACAAAAGTTGTAGATCTTTTAATTTTCTATAACTTTTATTATATACACTTTTGTCGTAAAATGCATACTAAGACCGAAATGTTAAAAAAATCGATTTTTCTCACGTTTTCGTAAGAAAAAAAACAGAAAATCGCAAATTACTGCTAAACTAAGCGTTATACAAAAAAATGTTAGAAACAAAAGTTGTAGGTTTTTAAATTCTCTACAACTTTTATTATATAAGTTTTTGCGCTAAAATTTATATTAAAGCCGTAATCTTAAAAAAACAACGTTTTTACGTGAAAACAGCCTCACCGAGAATTTCAGCAAACATGGCGCCTACCCTATCTTGTAGAGAATAAAAAATTGAGTAAAATAGGCGATTTTAAAAAAAATCGTAGGACCAGTTTTTGAGAAAATCGCAAAAAACTGAAAAACTATACGAATAAACTATTACTTCCGGTTGACCGATTTTGATGAAAATGTTCGTGTCGCGTCCGGTAGTGGTATGTAACTTAAGTTTCAAGTTTCAAGTTCGTACGACGTTCCGTTCTTGAGATATTCTGTTCACACACAGACCAATCGCTAAAAACATGTTTTTTGGGTTCAGGGGGTCTGAAAACGTATAGATCCGGTGAAAACTCGATTTCGAAAAATCGACATGAAAACAATACTTTCCTTCCTATATATTCATATAGGCAAGAGAAAGTAATAAATAAAGAACGAATGGATTCATGTTTTGTTAGCTATTATTAAATTAATTATTAATTAATTAAATAGCTGACAAAAAATGAACCTATTCGTTATAAATTTTATTAAGTAACACCGGTTGGGCAAGCAACTTTGTGTGGTGACCAGCTGACAGCTACCCATGAACAAACTCTACTGGGGGTCCCTCCCTGTTCAAACTTATCCCTAATCCACGTCAAAAATTTGACCAATAAAACAAATTTGGTGGTTGTCAATAAAGTACTGTTACTGATAACAAACAAAAAATTAGAAACATTTAAAAAAAATTAAATTGAGCACTAACTATACAGTAGAATAGATTAAATTTCTACAATTTGCCCAGCATAACATTTTTTTGCACATACTAATAAAATAACTTTTGAGTAGATTAATTAAGGGCACGACAAACAGACTAAGGAACATTTTAGTACTTGAATGTAACATTTTGAAAAAAATCTGCATAAAAATAATGAATGAGAAAAATACAGTTACGTGAAACTGTGGAAAAAGTATTCATTAAAAAAAAAATAACTATGTATGAGTATTAAGAGCTCTTAGAGTACGTTAAATACAAGTTATTATACTTAAATAGGTGCATTAACCTGTATTTTATCGCTATAGTTCCAGGCTGATGATTTCAGTAATATACCTACGTACGTAATACAGGCCGCTGAGTTTTCTTCTATAGTAACTATTATACAGTACTCAACTAGTTATGTTTATGAAAAGGATTCTTTAAACATATTACTTATTGTTAGGCCGACATGTCTCTATCTCAAATATGCACATATTTTCCTTAATACTATTAACCAATTAAAATATAAAACAACCAGCCTGGCACAAATTAATTTTATTAAAAAAAAACGAACAGAGACTTTATATTACTGAAGGTCAGTGCACAGGTTTTTTTATGTATTAACATCTGTTGACCCACCGGGTTGGTCTAGAGGTAAAGTCGTCGCCAAAATCAGCTGTTTAACACCTGATTTTCGGAGACGAAGGTTCCTGGTTCAAATCCTAGTAAAGGTAGTTACTTTTATACGGATTTGAATACTAGACAGTGGTTACCGGTGTACTTTGATGGTTGGGGTTTAATTAACCATACTCTCTCAGGAATGGTCGGCCTGAGTCTGCACAAGACTACACCTCATTTACACGTCTTACACATCATCCTCATCTCATTGGGTCATGGGGTTGCTTATTGTTCTGAATTGAACAGATTGCAATGTACACACATTAGGAATAAAAAAAAACAACATCTGTACCTGAGAAGTAAAAGAAGCTAACTCAATTTTGGTGTTTTTTAGCAGAGCCAAAAAAAAAATAGCAATTTTTCTTTTCATTCTTGTATCAAAATTTCATTAGATGCTAAAAACTTAAAATTTATTCCCAGTTTTTTACAGAAAATGCTTCTTATCTACAGATTTATTATTTCATAGCTTTGTCAACTTCTATACTCCTTCCCACCTAACCAGAACTTAACATGTTAACCGGTTTCTGTGTTTTGTCACTGTTTTACGTTCTACATTAGTGCTAACGCCAATGTAACATGATTAAAAAAAATTTTTAGTGAAATACCTAGTGCTAACACTACTTTTATAAAAAAAGCAGCATTTAATACATAACGTTTGAAAAAAATTCAAAATTTAATCAGTACTGTTTAATAACAGATGAATAAAACACCAAATACAACAAAAACTCAAGCAAATTTTACTTGACTTTCAGTAAAACACATTCAATAACGATTTTACAAAAAATCTTGTACATAAATTACAAAATTGCAGCATTAGAGCATTTCTTTTTGATTTTAAAGGCAGGATTAACTCAATTTTGCCAAATTTGGAGTTAATATTCTTTACCTCTGTGATACAATAATATTATTATTTTATTTGATGACCACGTAGGATCACTTTTAGTCTGTCAATTATCCAAATCTCTCTGAAGGGACTGTTTTGGGAGTCTCCCATTTTTTCCTCATACATTCTGATCTTTGTGCCCTTTTTGGTGTAGAAAAAATTTGTGTCGTGGGTTTCTTTCTTGTGAGAGTAATCTTCTCATTTAATTTCTTCTGGTCTATGGTGATGTTCTATATATCCTCTTTTATTTCTGGTGGTTGATTGATCTGAATTCTGTCATGGTTTTGGTGATTTTCAAGCCTCTACTCAAGCATCGTCATGTGTCCAAAAAATCCTAGTCTCCTTTTGCACGTAAAATCGGTAATAAGTTCTAGTTCCCTGTTCATAACTTTGCTTAAGGCCTATTCCCACGCCACTAGTATATCTTGGACAATTCGATTTGGCACAAGCAGCTTCGGTGTTTATCTTCTCCACTCTTCGCCCCTCACCAAGCAACAATGGTACAGTCACAAAAGTATACAATCGCTACTGTAATGTGCGACTCACGCACGATCACTACGCTTTTTTTTCACTGTTGTTATTAATAATCTTTCAGATATAATGATGAGACTAATTTGTTTTCATATTTGATGAAATAGTTATTTGTATGTTTGTACATTGAAATAAGGTTGTAGGCATTTGCGTACATTAAAATTTGTAGACCTTGTTGAAACAATAGATTATGGATATTCTTTATGCGGAACTGTGTGTACATGTAGAACAAGAATTGTGCCAGCTCAAACTGTCCACAGTAAACTATACTATTTTTCAAAGTCGATGAGCTCTGAACGTACGCATTGCCCTCTACTTACTTCATAGCAAGCCAATGACTTGCCAGCAACGTTGCCAATACTTGCTCTCGTAGCTCAGTTATATATTTTGTCACCCATTTTGTTTTGCCTTTCAATAAAAATTATAACCTATGAACATACAACCAGCTGATTATATTATAAATTACTTCATGTTAACGCGCTCTAATCGACGTGTTCAGTACGAGATGCAAGACATGAGTGAACTACTGTGGCTCTTATATGCATGGACGTGTAATGTTTGTTAGGCTGATACAATTGTACGAGCTGACAATCCTACAATGCTGGCAAACGTTCTGATTCGTCTTAACATGTGGAACAGCAGAGAAGAGTTTGTGAAAAGCATTATTATAGCTGCTAGTTGACTAGCAGCTAGCAAAATAGCGTAATGGGAATGAACAACTAGCAGCTAGTTCAGTTAAAGCGCTAGTAAACTAGCTCAGTGTGAACGTTTGGTAACGTTGCTAGTAAGCAGTACTTTGTACAGCAATACACAGTACAAGTCACATATGTCTTCAGATCACTGGCATTAATTAACTAGCTCCGTGGGAACCATCACCTACGCGCTAGTAGTAACTAATAAACTAGCATCATGAGAACAGGCCATTAGCATGATCAAACAATGCCTGTATTTCTGGTACTCTTTATTAATGTAAGTTCTTCCAATTTTCTGGAGTTTATCGGTCTTAGATTGTTCGTTCAGGTAGAACGGTGTTTCTACTGCACACGTGGCTTCTGATCATACAACTATCTTGTAGTGTTTTATTTCCATGTTTATTGATAGATATCTTTACATTATTTATGTGAATACAATCTACTTTTTTTATTTCTCATGAACATTAAATACAGTCTGGTTATGATAATCTGAACAACCATTATCATTTTTAGATTGTTTAATATATAAAAGTAGATAAAAGTATGTAGAATATAAGAAAAATATATTTTAATGACATTTACAGTATTTTTTTTCTAATTAAAAAAATGGACCATATTTAAAAAAATACCGCTCGTACGTAGTGGGTTATACTAACTAGATTATTATAATTATAAACATTTCACAAAATTAATATTAGCAATACGATTTTCTTCCACTAATCCAAATTCCAAGTTTGGATTTAGCTTGACAAACATATTTACAAATTTTTTTCTTTTTAAATTGCAAGATAAGAGTTCTGGAATATCAAAAAATTACACTGATAAGAACATATTATTATTAAAAATGAATAATAATAATCTGTAAATTTAAAAAAAAATCCATTAAAGTATTCATAGTAATTTATTTATTACAGATATTTACTTCTAAAAAAAACAAGTCATTTATCTACGTATATAATAAAGAGTACTTAGAATAATAAATTTCCACATAAAAAAGATAATTTATTATACATTAATTTAGACAAGACGGAAAACATGAACATTTAAAAAATTTAACTTAAATAAAGATGTTTTACATGTAACATGTTTTTTAGTAAATAACATACACAAAGGTAATGTTTTTAATAGCCTTAAGTACAGTATATTGTTTACTAGGCATGCCACTGAAGGAAACCCTACACATTCAGTTAAGTTATAGTAAAAAAAATCTACGTAGCAATCAAGTAAAATAAAGAGTTTGTTAAAAACATTTTTTTCAACTGTTAATCAGTAATCATGAATGTTCAGCAGTACCT
This sequence comes from Catonia carolina, assembly GCA_035578175.1. Classification (NCBI taxonomy): domain Eukaryota; kingdom Metazoa; phylum Arthropoda; class Insecta; order Hemiptera; family Achilidae; genus Catonia; species Catonia carolina. Next base: position 24,317,577 of record JAQMRL010000010.1, on the reverse strand, counting down.
TAAAAAATTATAGTTAACAATTTTTTTAATTTCTCAATAACTTTCCTGAGTAACATTCTCTGCTCTACATAAGGGAAATACTCGTAACATTGTACAGGGGTCCCAAGAAACAAAAAAATAATAATCTGGATGTTACATCAGTGAAATTAAAGAAATACATTCAAATAAACAAAAAATCCGTAAATTTTTAAAAATGTTTCAACCCTAATTTCTGCTTCTCCAGTAAAATTAAACTACGCTGGAATTTTTGAACAATAAATATAACTAATTTGGGTGGTTGGATATTGTTTTGGTATTTCAAATTTACGTGAGGTCTGCTGTTGCAATAATTTGTGTTGGGCAGATCTATTTTATTCTACATTCTGCGGAGGGATTTTTTGCCTAGCCCTTGCGTTCCCTGCAGTGAATTAATCTAGTTATCGACCAATGAGAATCGATTTATGGGTGTCCGCACAGGTCAATTAGACTCCTTTCCCGATTACTCCCAAGCTCGTGTTGCATCAGCGTGGCTTTTGGCATCTCAGTGTCAGTAGAACTTGCTAGTTGTTTTTCCGTGCCAACTGGTTCGGCGCCCACTTGTATCTAGTGGTGCGTGCACCTATTTGGTTTTCTGTGTTTAAATCCGGTGGTTTTACAATATTTAACAGTGCCTTGGTGCACATATCGAGTATGTAATGTTGTCGAAAGTGTTTTATTATGTTGTTGTAAGTGTATTCCGTGTTGTTTTACCTTACAAGTTCCTTCCTAACGTTCTAATCTTACCACCTCGTACTGTACTCAACTAGAACCATTTGATTTGCACTGATTTCATCGTGTTTGTTCAGAGTTTACTTTTAAATGTGTGAAACTTGTGTGGTTGCAACCTTTTATATGTACTTTAGTGAGTTCACAGAACGGCTACGTTCAGTAACACTTGTCTATTCAACGCTTATATCGAAGTTTATATTGCGACGGAGTAGTCATCAAGTCATCCAACATCAGAAACCGAGTAAGTTAGAGAACAAACTAATTATCCTAGATGTAATGCAGTTATCCTGTAGTATACTCTTCCGCTATTGCCTAAATTACATAATCCTCTCATTATATCATCCTTTGTGTTACCTATCAAACCCTTACCTCACGCGTGAAATCCACGTTGAAAGCATTTCTGGTGTTATTTACGTTAGAGGGATAAATAAGCTGTTGCCCACCCAAACGACATTTTCATTAAAGAAATAGCAGTATCACCATTCTGCTACAGTACTAAACATGGGTGGTTTACACAACTGAATTATACAGCCTGTTTCAGTTGATTATACAGAGTAAAATAACAGAAAAGAGAAATCTAGAAAAATTAAAAGTCTCACAACTGAAGAACTTAAGAGAATAGTACAGCTGTTTATTTAATGATCTATTCTGATGGCTTATTCCCACGATGCTAGTTAACTAGCTGCTACTACTAGCGTGTCAGTGATGGTTCCACAAAGCTAATTAATGCCAGTGATCTGAAGACATACGCGAGTTCTGCTGTGTACTTTAGAGTACACTACTTTAGCTGAGTAGCAAGCTGTTACAGCTTACTAGCAATGTTTCCAAACGTTTACACTGAGCTAGTTTACTAGCACTAATCACGTGACCTTTTCTCGCCAACTAGTAAAATCAAACATGTTCAAAGTCACAAGCATGCTGGTGAATACTAGCGCTTTACCTAAATTAGCAGCTAGTTGATCATTTCCATTATGCTACTTTGCTAGCTGAAAATAGACCTTGAGTAGCTGTGTCCACAGTCAAAATTGCAATTACAATACCTAAACTCCAATAGGAGAGGGACCCTTAGAAGAAGAATATATAACTCCAATCTTGAAACTTGATTACAAAGAGCTGTCAGAAAGAACAATGCCATTTTGTAGATGGTCAAAACTTGAAAAAAGCCCCTTAATGAAATACTTTTTAAGTATTACACTATGACAGAAAAGAGTATTTTGTACGAACCAAATAATTCATTTTACTGTAATATATTGCAAAGGTGATACAATTGAACAAACTTTATTTATTATCAAACAGGTATGACTTCACTACTATCATAAAAAATGCATAAAATGTCCACTGTAACTTTATCCAGTTATTGATGAGCAAAAAATTAACGTATTGACACAAGAAAAATTTTAACTTTACAATATTTCACTATAATTTTATAGTGTAATAAAATAAAATCATATAAAAATAAAACATAAATGTTTTTGTTATGACAATAAGAGGTATTATAATCCGAAATTGCATTAAAAGTACAATAACATGCTTTTAAGAGTTATTTTATTCATTCGGTTATATTTTTCTGTGATAAAAAAGTTATTGTTTTTTTATGTCGCAAGACCCTTACAAACAATACAATAATGGATTATTACACACACATAAAGTCAATAAATGAATTAATGTCTTGTAAATCAAAAGTAATATTTATGGATGTCATATATTATACATCCATTTCTCAAGAATAACTGGATAATCTGTTTTGGTAGTAGTACAGTAATCCACTATCACTAATTAAATATAGAAGAAATTGCTATACAGAACTCTGACATTACTAGAATGAAGTTGCTGATTTTATTTACAAGGAACGACTAAAAGAACTGTGCAATCTGGATTTGAAATTTATCAAACATTATTTTACAGAGTGATGTACAAGAAACAGAAATACTTTGACAGATTAATCAATATCAAAAAATAAGGAAAAAATTCATATAAACATAAGTCCGGAAATGTTCAATGAGTGTGTTACGACTAGTGAAAGACTTCACCTGGATTTCAGCTCATCCCATGAAACAAATTTCCAATTAAATTTTTAGGGCATTAATTAAGAGACAAAAATGGTGGTCTCTTATGGTTTTTGACCTCATAAAGTGAATAAAACAGATTCCAAAACCACATATTCAGTAGTTTAAGTAATCTAAGGCACAACAGAAATAAATAGGGGTAAAAATTTCATGGGATGAGGAGAAATCGTGTGAAATCTTTAGCTAGTCACGCTAACACACTAACTAATCATTTCTGGACCAATGTTATATGAACTTCTTTTCTTTTATTTTTTGATGTAGCTACAACTCCCAAAGTATTTTTGGTTTTTCATGAATCATCCTTTACACACAGATATATTAGACTTCAGAAAAGATATTGAAGTTTCTTTTTTACATCAACTGATGGGCTTAGTCATACTGACAACAGTTTGAAATTAATTTAAATGACAACACACTACTAGTTGTCATCACAGATGTTGAAGATGCTGTACCTGTAATATCTTCGGAAAAGTTTTAATGACTAAATGGTTTAGTAAATGAAAAGATGTTGGTGGATCCACCAAATATATTTGTAAAAGTATTCAAATACGTGGATTAAATAAGAAATTAAAGCAGCATTAAGAAGTTACACATAGGTGAAAACTATTTGGTTTATTGTATTGGTTTCATATTATATTGGCTATTTGTTTATTTAAATTAGTTTTTAGTGTACATGACAGAAATCATGTAGATTGACTGATTACAAGCTGTACGATGTACTTTTAGGGACTTATTCAAAATGAATTTACTCTCTGTTTCATTACTTTGGTCATCACATTTATTTTTGTGGGTAAAACATTAATGTTGGGAAAGCAAGACTAGAAATAATGTGGAAAAGAATACGGAGTCGAATCCAGTATTTAACTGAACTTAGAAAAAGACAATTAATGAAGTATTAGTGGAAATAGGGTGCAAAAGACAACTCATTACAATATTCACGATGATTTCATTGTGAATATTTTACAGTAAGATTCTGAGCAAAAGAAAAAATGGAAGGCCAAAAACCAAGGAGAGGAAGTGCCTACTTGATTTCATTTATGATTTTACATCTGAGTGTTAGGTACATTAAGGTTATGCAGATGCTGTAGTGATTTATGAAACAAAATAGTGAAAAATGCCAGAACTGATCAGGAACTGGACCCATAACAGGTTGCCGTAATAGACAGGTGAAGTGTTAAATTATTTGCACTCGATCTGCTAGTTCCAGGGCTACAAAAAATAGTTCTGTTTCTTATCACATGGTCAGCCAATTATATGACTCAAGTGTTAAAGAACAGAAGAGGTAGAAGTGTAAAAGAAGCAAGTCAGAGTTATATCCACAAAGAGTAATGAATTTCATTATACAGCTAGGCACTGTAATGAAGTGAAGGTGTCATTTGGAGGTTTGAAAGTATGTAGATGCTTTTCAGAGGGCCTGGCATACTGAAAATCATACTCTTTTTCCACTCTAAGGAAGGCATGGTAAACCACCTCACTCCTTGTTTTACTTAGTAAAGCCTCTAGAGGTTGACCAAAACACCAATAACCTCCGGCATAGAAGCCTAGTTGAATTGACCACTACATTTATGAGCTTTTTTAAATAATGTAATAATAACCTTTTGTTAAATACTTAAGGTAGATGTAAACTCACTCATGTTCATTTAAAAAAATAAGTTACAAAATTATACCTTTATACAAAAAGTGGGTGTAAATAGTTATGGATTCTAAATAAAGTGACAGGAAACGACATGCAATGTATTTATCTTTTTATAGCATGTAATTATTCTGTATCACCAACATGAACATGCCTTATTTTTTCTGTTAAAATGAAAATGGTATGTCAAGGACTTTTTTTATTCGATTTGTAATTTTCCTGATAGCTTTTAATTTAAAATAACTTATGTAAACCATAAGTAGTTTCTCTTTAAAATCACAATTTGATAAAAATAATAAACAGTGAAACTTCTACTAACAGACATTTCCGAATTGCGGACATTTCCTAATAGCAAACAATTTTAAAAGTCCTGGCATTTTCCTGTAAGACCCAATACTAAAATATTTCCTAATAACAGACCCTCCACATAACGGACGCGGATAGTTAATCTTTATAGTTTTGAAAATTCAATTTCTGGAAAGCGGACAAAACTTGTCCAAAAAAATTTTTAGTACAATGTATGCAATACATTACATTTCCAAAAACTGACGAATTAATCATAGACAGCATAACATATGATTGGTTTTGTAGAGCGTGTGCAAGTTCATTATTATTATCTGATTCGATAATTCAAGAAAAAGCGTTAGAAGTAGCCAATATAGGCATTGTGTAAATTGTGTAATCAACTTATGTACAATCCTGGAATACAAACATAAGGTATGTTGGATTACTTATAATTATATAAAATGTATTAAATTTTTTTTCATTGCATAAACGTACATAGTGTGTATTTTATATATTCTTGTTAAATACGTTACATTACGCAATACATAATGTAAATACAGAAAATTGTACAGTACAGATATTTCTCATTAGCGGATACTTATTAATAGCGGACAAATTTTTTGGTCACGCAAGTGTTCGTTTTTCAGAAGTTTGACTGTATTCGAAAATGATTTTTTTAACGCAACTAACATGAATTTAGATAAAATTCAAAAGTTAAAGAAAAAGTTTGGTGCATTATCAGAAGCACACCCTAAAAGATAAGAAAATGGATTTATGATTTACAAAAAGACCAAGTACCATTGACAATTTTTAAAATTTTAATTAGATTTTATTTTTCTTTGTAATTGTTATTTATCTCACATTTGAACAAATACTTTTTTACGCCTTAACAAGTTTTTAATTAGCAAATAATTAAATAACAATTCTATTTTTGTAAACCTGCTTTTATAAAACTTTTAATTTAATAAGAATTTTAGTTTAATAGTATGAGGGACATTGTTTCGGTTCACATTGCACACCAGCTCTCAGTCTTTTGGTCACTTCATGCCACCCGATAAGATCCAGTCGTCTATTTATACCAACAATAATAATTAAATTAAGAAATAAAAAGAAATTATGATTCATTTCTTCCAGATTTAATTTTTTTAAATATTTCACTGTTTTTTCACGTCCTTCAAATCGACTGTTATTCTTAATATTATAATTTAACCAAAATACCATTATGAATTCTTGAAAATACTTAAATTATTAATTTTGCAAAGAGATATTAAGAAAATTGTAACTGCAATAAATCTAAATTAACAAAATTGAAATAAGATTTTTAATTTTGGAATTTCTATAACTGAAACTTCTCCTCCTTTCAAACAAGCCTAGATGTAAGCCTGTTCCAAACTCGCATACTATATTTACATCATCTTTTTTTAGGTCTGCCAACGTCTCGCTCTCCTTTGGAGCATACCATTGGACTTGGACTGGAATCCTTTGAGCTGACATCCAACCAATTCTAACTTTCATCTTCATTAATTTCTAATTCTACCAAACCAAGTACCAATACCCTTTCATCCATCACAAAAACCTCGTCTCTATATACGGATTTTCCGCTCATGTGACTCCATAAGTTATCCAAGTCTCACTTCCATAAATAGGGTTTACCATAACTTTAGATTAATTTCTTTCCTAGCTTTATTTTCCAAAGATCTACTTACAATCCTACATATCCATTGAAACTCTTCAGTCTAAATCTAAACTTCACATCTAAATTAGAGTCAAATTCAACATCACATACCAAGTACTGTATTGAGAAACTCGTTCCAGAATGGTATTATAGACATAAGAGGCAGGTGGAGTGTTAAATTTTATTTGTACTCAATATGCTAGTTTCAGGGCTACAAAAAATAGTTCTGTTTCTTATCACATAGCCAGCCAATTATAAGATGAAAACATTTAAGAACAGAAAAGGTAGAGGTTTAAAAGACACTAATCAGAGTTATCTCTTTTGAGAGTAATGAATTTCATTATACAGCCAGACCCTGTGGTGAATGAAGTGAAGGTGTCATTTACAGGGTGTAAAGTATATGCTTTTCAGAGGGCCTGGAATACTGATAAACATACTTATTCACTCAGTAAGGCAAAGGTAAAACACCTTACAACTCTTTTTACTTAGTAAAGCCTCTAGAGGTTCAAATCAGGGTTTCGGCTAATAACCTGAACAACAAGAGTTATCCACAAAGAGTATTATTTAACTTTTATAAACATAATTAGAAACATAAAAGATTTGCCCAAAATGTGTTCCATAATAAAAAAAATTGTAAACGATATTCAATAGTTATCGTAAATACTTACGGTAACCTTGATAAACCAATTACGAATCAGTTAGATAAACTATTATAGTAAATAGATTATATACACAACTAAAATACAATTATACAAAGAACATAATAGTTTATTCACCTGATATAAAATGAAACAGGAAATAGATAAACATGGTAAGAGTAAAAAAATCATCGTCAATTATATGAAAAGCACAAGAGGCATTCGGTCATCAGACATTTGAAATTGTAAAGTACGTAGTAATAAGGAGGATTTAATGTTTCATTTTAAAACAATCTTATATGAAACAGACCGTAAATCATTGACATGCAATATTACGTTACACAGTTACAAAACACGTAGAGGTGAATCCAAGCTTATATTCATGAATGTACCAAGATTATAAAACAGTACAATTAATTCTACATGTAATTGTTTAATTATATTTAATTAGGAAAAATACATTAAAGTGTTTTGTTAATATAATTACTACGATTATAAGTATAAAAAAATTACCGTATTGTTCCGAATACAAGCCGCAGTTTTTTCTTAAAAATCGGTTCCATAATTTGACCTGCGGCTTGCATTCGCGCTTTAATAATAATAATCTTTTTTTATTAAGCATAAGTAGGTATGAATAGAGAGAGAGGGGGAGAGAGAGTACACGCACTACGTAAGGAGTGCGTGTACAGTCATTTTGATCAGTTAGGTGTTACAGTATAAAGTTTGGTAGCAGTTTTCTTATATTTCATTTTGTTTTTTTATCCGATCATTTGTTTTTTGTTGTATTTTATACATCGCCATGAGTGATGTTATATAGGCTAAGGGTACTTTGTCTATACAAGTACCCAAAAATTAGTGCAGGAATTGCGATACCAATTTCAAATTATTGGTATCACAAGTCCTGCGCTACTTTTTGGGTAAAAACGTGGAAAGACAGCCACCAAAGAAGCTGGAAAAAACACATATAATGTAGATGAATCCTTGTGTTCGGCATTGAACAAAAAATTAACAAAAAGTTCTAAATGCTAATTAAGTAGTAAGTGTATTTGTTTGTACGGTATTTTCTTCTTAAAAACTAAAATACTTTCAAAAAAATACAAGTACTGTACTTGAAATTTATTTCCTAGTTTTGATAGTAATTTTTCTGATGCGGCTTGTTTTCGGAATAATACGGTAATTAATAATTCTATAACCTAAAATGAATACTATATTAAGCATGACACATGCATACTGATTTTAATTTCAAAGTAACCCAAATTGCATGCAATTTTAACAGTAACTGCATTCCGGAGAAACAAATTAAGGTAAGACGGAATCCCTATGTAACTATGTGTTAACAAAAAGAACATTTTCTCATAACTACTGAACCAAATTATTTCAAATTTTTACAGCAGTTTTATTGCGGTTTGTTATATATGCTGAGTATTTTTTTCAGTAAGTTGTGAAGAACAGAAAATGAAAAAAATGTTGTTCATTAGACTACTTTCAATTTGCAAAAGTGTCAAAGTAGAATTTATCATTTCAAAAAATACTTAGCATATGTAGTAGTCAGAGATACACAGTGTGTGAAAATTTCAGAAAGATTGATCAACCAGTTGCTGAGAAAATGTTCTTATGTATTAAAAAAGTATATTTTCAGTAAATGGCAAAAAATGTCGGTAAATGTACATGTACAGTTAGTAAAAGTACAAATTCAAAACATTGCTGAGTCATAACCTTCTTTTTCATCTATATCAACATCTAATTTCCTTTTCTTAATTCTTGTCTTTTTCCTGTCTTCTTGTATATAAGTATACATGTTATTTTATCAAACATCCTATGTAGGATTATAAACAGCCGTATTATTTAAAATTGAAATATATATTTCTAACCACCAGACAACCACGGTAACCAGGTAACCACGGTAACAGAAAACACTTACTAATGTTTATAGCGCTTTCGTGTATCTTGTACACATCTTCAGTAAATTAACACTTTCAGGACGGCACCCGTATACGATACGGGCACGCCATTTTGATCGGCTGGACGGCACCCGTATACGATACGGGCACCTATTTCACTTGGTTTTATATACATTAGCTCGTATCGTATACGATTGCCGTCTATGCTGTCACTTAATTTAGTTCATTCTGAATCTAATAGAGTACACTCATAGTCCTAATGTTGTCAGATTATCGAATATATCGACTTTTACAGCATCGATTTTATCGATGTTATCGATTGTGAGCAATCGATCTGCCGGAACTTCTGCGCGTTGTTGTTAGTTATTAGTTCGTTATTATAATACTTAGTTCTTTTTTAATTTTACTTAAGAAATAAAAAAGTAAATTGGTTATTAGAAATATGTAAATAGTTTGTAAGAATTTAACTCACATAATTAATGTTATTATTCCTATTATTATCATTATACGGTGAAAAAAATTGAAATTCAAGAAAACATACCTCTCATCAGTTGAACATCTTTATCATTATAATTTAAATAATCCTAATCTTAATAAATGAAAGGTAATCTACTAATTATGATCTTTAATTTAAATTTTTATTTTTGAATTCAAGACCAATGGTTGATATGTTACAATTTTTTTAAATTTCCCGAAAAATGGCAGTCCACGGGCAAAACTACAAAAAAAGATGTCAGTCTTCAAAGTGTTAAAATTTTTTACATCAAAATTTAAAACTTCCTGCTCCTACCATGGTAGATAAGGACCCTTATCTACCATGGTAGGAGCAAGAAGTTTTAAATTTTGACATAAAAAATTTTAATTTACTGAAGATGTGTACAAGATACACGAAAGCACTATAAACATTAGTACGTGTTTTCTGTTACCGTATTCTGGTGGTTCTTCTTCTTCTTATCGTGCCAGTCCGTTCCGGACCGTTCTGGTAGTTAGAAGTATATATTTCAAGTATACATGTATATAATTACATATATAATTATGCAAGGTGAAAATGTAAATGAAAGTATATGAAAATTTGGTGTGCAATACTTTTTAAAAAAATTAATTACTTTCTTAATTAACCAGCAAGAAAAACATGTAAGGCACACCAATAGATCAGAAAATCGGGAAATTTTTATTGGCGCTAAAAACAAAAAATTGAAAAAAAAAATTTTTGATTCAGTCTTACCTTAAGTATAACTTTAGTGGTGTTGAGACAAACAATTAATAAAAAATTTTCAATACAATTATACAACATAGAAAAAACCACCAAATACAATAGATAATGCTCACCAAATTTATATAGTCATTACATCCTTTTGGATAACATTTACTCCTAATCGATTGCGGTATAAATATTTCAATGCATGCACTCATTTGTCAGCTTGTCATGACAATACCAAATTACATTAATCATAATTATTATTATACCATGCTTCCCAACAAATCTGACGTATAAGGAAATTACCATTGGACAATGTACAGTCAACATTAATCTTATTATAAGGATGTAATCTTACTTTCATCCCTCCAGTCGTTAGATAAAAATAAAAATGAGTACAAAAGATTTTAACAGCTAATAATTTAATTAATATTAGCAAATAACAACAAAAATATTATTTAATTTCGACATAGCGCGTTACTTACATAAGCAAAAATTTCGCTTCAATTGTTGTTTGAACATTAGATGAGCATGTAACATGGTCAGTTTATTTTCTTTTTTGATATTACAGAACGAGAGGCTGTGAGTTCAAATCCCACACACTATTTAAATTTCTTTAAAATTTGGTTTGCTAAATAATTTTATCAAAATTATTATTATTAAATAATATAACTTAATAATAAAATAAAAAGACACTGTATTAGTTAGTTATATTCTATTAAATTAAAAATTACAATTATAATATCAAATGTTTTTCATAATTGAATTAATAACAAACAATGATCTAGTAACAAAAAAAAATTTAATATGTAGGACTCGAACCATGGCCTCTCGTACAGTAATAATAAAAATAAACTGACCACTATATATGCCCGGCTAATGTTTAGACAATAATAGATTCAAAATTTTCTTATGTAAGTACTGCGCTATATCAAAATTGAATAACATTTTTGCCTTTATCTATAAACTAGCAACCCCCGCTTCGCTTCACAGTATATTATAACATTAGAAATTAAAATTAAAGGTGTATTAGCGCTACGTTTTTATTTTATTATTTAAAAACAATAACCTTCACAAAAAAGTCGTTAATAAAATTTATTTTTAATTATTGAACCGTCACCATTGTAAATATTGATTTATTAATGTAGTATTAAAAATTGTTTGACATTAATCTGTTATTGGTTTTCAGTTCACAATAATTTTCATACCTTGTGCATTTGGTAGAACAATTTTTTCGTGTGTATTTGTCCTTTTTAACATATCAGCTTTAAAATTTTCAACTCCATGAATAAGGTCGTTGTGTTGGCGCTCCTTCTTTACGTCTTTTGTTATATTTTATCAATGTATATATATATTTTTTGATATTGAAACGGATGTGTTGAAATTAGCATAAAAATATGATAATAATACATGCATCAATAATACAGCATATAAATGAAAGAAAGAAAAAACAAAAAAAACACAAATCATGCAGAATCAGCTTAAATAATACATCACTTAGATATTGTATACAGCATTGCATAACAAAAGGTTTAAATCAATTTTATTTTTTTGTTTATTTGAAGTTGTAATGGTGGGTTTAAACGTGTTAAAATTTTCAAGCAGACTACACCATAATTTTCTACAAAGGTAATAAACAAATTAAAACATACTGATTAATCAATTTAAAAGAAATATAATTCCACAATTTATCGATTGTGTCTTCATTATAGTTTTTCACTTACACACCTGTAATTTCATCTGTTTTAAATACTTAATAAATTGGTTTTGGTTTTAAAAAAACACGGCTGTGTTTTCGAAAGATTTCTGCCTAAATTGGCATACGTTTTTAAACATTTAGTAGTGTTTAGAGGGAAGCATTAGCATGAGATTTGTCACCAGCTCTCTCCTGTCCCCCCACATTCCTTTTTTTCTCTCTATCTCCTCCCCTCCGCATCACTCTATTGGCTTAATAATATTAATACTATATACAGGGTGATTCACGAAGAATGCAGAAACTTTGGGAGCCCATTGTACATGTAAAAATAATGAAAAAAGTTTATATAAACATGGGTTCGGAAATGCTTCGTTACCGAGTTACGGCAAGCGAAAGATTTTGCCCTCACCAGTTGAAATGAGGTCTTCTTGAAATTCTGGTAAGGTAGATTAAGGGGCGAATTCAATCGTCTCTTATGGGTTTTGACTTGATAAATTGAATAAAACAGGTCCCAGAACTGTAGGTTAAATAGTTTTTGAGAAAACCAGTCTCAAATGCAAAATATGGAGTGAAAAAAAAACACATTTTTTCATCTTTGTTTTTCTGGTTAATTTTACTTTGTATTGTTATGAATAAAAATTCATTTAATTAAACATCTATTCGCTTTCTGTGTACTTTATTTACACCGGTTTGTTCAGAATAAAATTTTCTACATGTTTTATTGAAAAATTTTAACTGTGTCTTGGTGAAATAACAAAGTTATTCATGCCCAAAGATGAAAAAATTTGTTTTTCACTCAATTTTTTGCATTTGACACTGGTTTTCTTAAAAAATATTTAACTTACAGTTCGGGGACCTGTTTTATTCAATTTATCAGATCAAAAACCATAAGAAATGATTGAATTCGCCCCTTAATCTACCAGAATTTCTTATTTACCAGAATTTCAGGAAGACCTCATTTCACCTGGTGAGCTGAAATCCGGGCAAAACTTTCGCTACCCGCAACTCGGAAACGAAGCATTTCCGGACCCATGTTTATATAAACTGTTTTCATTATTTTTACATGTTAAATGAGCTCCTAAAGTTTCTGCATACCTTCGTGAATCACCCTGTATTATATGCCCATAACGAGCAGGTGGAGTGTTATTGCACTCAATCTGTTGGTTCCAGGGCTACAAAAAATAGTTCTGTTTCTTATCATATAGTCAGCCAATTACATGACTGAACTATTTAAGAACAGAAGAGGTAGAGGTGTAAAAAACAATAATCATAGTTATCTCCTCTGAGAGTAATAAATTTCACTGTACAGCCAGACCCTGTGGTGAATGAAGTGATGGTGTCATTTGCAGGTTGAAAAATGGGTGCTTTTCGGAGGGCCTGGTATGCTAATAAGCATACTCTTTCAACTCAGTGAGGAAGGAAATAGTAAACCACCTCACTCCTCGTTTTTACTTAGTAAAATCTCTATAGAGGTTCAAACCAGCCTTTCGGTTGTTGACCTGAACAACACTATTATATTATATAGTAATTAGGCACATTGTAATTTAGGAAGAATTATATTAAAATACAACAGTTTGATAAATGACTTGGTACGTTGGACATCAGACATCCAGCAATGATTATACACCACTAGATATTCTAGTTCAAATCCAAAAAGGTACAAATTACAAAGATCAGAAAAAGGAATAAACTGGATAGTTGCCAATAATGTAAAGTTCCCAATAAAAAAATCAGTATTAATTAAAAAATAAATTCAATATCACTATGACAAAAATATACCTACAGACAACTAATGAACGGAATAAATATAACCTCTTTTTTAAACCTGTTTTGCTTTGATGACAAATCAAAAGAGTGATTACCATGATCCAGCCAAAGCAGATCCCTCCTCTTTCACTCTTGTACAACAAATCTGACTATGTTTAATTCATTTTCTCCATTTGCCTTTTAACACAAACTAAGAAAAATTAATCCGTCTATCTGTCAAATACATTCCTATAAAAACAAAATGCATTTAAATGTGTAGAGAAAGTTTAAAAGGTGAATATTTTCAATTGATGACATACAGTAATTTTTACTAAAGTACAGACGCATAACTTTTGTTTGAAATATGGTGTTCAATTCTGTAGTTTTTAGAAATATAAATGAATAAAAACTGTAAACTAGTGTTTCGGACATCTGCACACATTTTTCCAACAAATTTAAAAATATTTAACTTTCATTTTAATTTCTCTAAATTCAGTAATTACATTTCTGTACAACAAGACACAAAGCCAAAACTTTATCAGCTTAAGTGGAATGATAAGAGTTGCCTAATACAATACAAAATTCTTTGAAATTTTTAAAAGTTCTCAAGATATGCAATAAGATGAATAATCAACAACCAAACAAAAGAAATCGGACAAATGAATTCTAAATTTGTAAGTAAGGAAAGTAAAATAATTTATGGATTACAGCCATTACACTCATTTGTGCAAGTTTTTATTCAAAGAATCTGGTACAGAACAATATTTCAAGCTACACGAGCACATTTTTTTATGTCTGAATGTAAGGGGTTTTTATCCATACCAGGGCTAATACAGACAATAAAGGATGATAAATGAAAAGAAGTGATGAAAAAATTGTCAGATCTGGTGGGAACCAAACCCGAATCCTTGGTATAGAAGCCAATTACTACGAAACAAGTAGTCAAGGACTGCACACAATATTGTGCAGTATATTTTCAAGACATAAAATATTCTGTTTCTTATCACATGGTCAGCCAATTAAATGACTGAAGCATTTAAGAACGGTAGAGGTAGAAGTGTAAAAGACACTAATCAGAGTTATCTCCTCTGAAAGTAATGAATTTCATCATTATACAGTCAGTGTAGTGAACGAAGTGAAGGTGTCATTTGCAGGGTGGAAATACGTGCTTTTCAGAAGGCCCAGCATGCTGATATGCATACTCCAACTCAGTAAAGGCAATTGTAAACCACCTAACTCCTAATTTTACTTACAAAACTCTCTACAGTTTCAAACAAGCCTTTTGCCTGATGACCTAAAAACAAGGGACCTCAAGTTAAAACCCAATGTTCTATAACCCACCGTAGTCACTAATAACCAAGCTGTTGATGCGACTCTAAATACAGAAAAAAAATTAAAGCATCAATATCACTTTAATAAAGAAAAATTAAGCGTTTTTAAGGTACAAACAAAGAATAAGGGATTTTTATGTGGCTAGGAAAATTTTCTAAGTAACAAGTCTGTTTTGTTATAATGAACTGAACTGTATGCTTTCATTAAACATTTTAACTGAATCAATGCAAACTGAAGTTTTCGTATTGACGCTCTCTCTACCCAATTAAGTTAGGTACTTTTTTCTGTCTGTATAGTTTATGATTAAGGTACATTAATTTATATTTGTGTAATTATAATTTAGTATATAAGTTTACTTTATATGTAATATTGTTTCTATAATTGGGCCACTTTGGCCTATTGTAAACAATCTAATGTAATTAAATAAATAAATCACAATTTTTTTTACGTAGTTATTCACTAAAGAAAAATGATTAATTAATTTTCTTTCAAAAAAATTCTACAAACAAATCATAGTCATTAAAAAAAAATTCAATAAAAATTTATTTTAAATTATTGAACATAACGTAGGCATGTAGAAAATATAAAAGAGATGTTAGTTGGCGTGTACTGGAATGGAAGACAGATAAAATATCAAATGAGGGACAGATAGCTGGAGAAGCAGAGTTCAAGCAGACTCTATTGTGTAAGTATTATTTTATATTCATCTCACAGATACTATGATCAAACCAACTGTCCTTCAACTTATGGAGGGAACTTCCACAAAATACAATTCAGCTGCCAGATTAGATAGCTTTAGTTATGTTACAGGCTCTTACTACAATGATCTCATACAGAAAAATATTTTATTCTTTTATTTTTGAATGCAATTCACCCGCTGTAATATAGTTGGAAAAAATAATTTTAAAATACAGCGATATTATAATTTACTGATTTATTAATTATATTCAAGGTCATTTTAATTCTTTCTTGTTTTAACATTAGGTGTTGGATCATCATAGTATATACTGATCACATCGCTTAAATTACACATGTTAACCAGTTTAATTGAGATTGAATTTTTTGCATTTGATTCACATATAAAATCAATGTGATTTTAAATACGTAGGAACATTACAGCAAAAGATTAAATAAACAATCTGATTTTTTAAAAAAATTAGGAAAAACTAAAAAAAAATGATATCCTATCGTTCATCAATTCCGTATAACATAGTATGTCCTTTTGGTTAAAAATAGATTTTAACTCCAGTTTGGTTTTTTCCACAAAAATTTTTCTGGAAAATAGGATATTAGTTTCAATTTTACAATATTCCATGACAAACAAAAAGAATTGTTTCAGCATTTCACCAGGAGAAAACAAGGAAAGCTATGGCTGAATCACATGCCTACAGAAGACTTCTTAAGAAAGTTCTGTTAACTGGCATGTAAAACAAAACTTTTTTCAAGAGAAATTTTGGAAATATCAAAAAAACGTATAACTTGCAGTCTGATAAAATATATTATATATTCTTTTAATGAAAATTACATTTAAACAAAAGTTAATACTTTATGAAAAAGTGGAAATTTTGAAGCAGATAACTAAGTTTATAATATAATAAAAGATAAAAATTAATACAAAGGGTGTGATGAGATACCAGGAAGACATCGAGTATACATTGATAGATCTATGAAATACTTTAGAAAGGGTAAATATATCCTAGGCACCCCCTTTAAATTGAACTGTTTATTTTGGGAAACAACATTTAATTGAATATAAATAGTCCACAATTTAAAATAACATCCCCTTTGTTATAACTGCATTATACCCCATTCCAGCACCTGAGGCATATTCTATCTCTATTTAATCCCTCTAGATCTCGCAGCAAATTATTTGTACACATATTTTATTACTATACAATACTTAAGTTCATTACTTTACAGAAATACTACAGAAAAATTGACCACCTCTGTGGCGTAGTGACTAGCACACTAGCCTACAAAACGAAAGTTCCCAGGTTCGATTCCCGACTAGGGCCTGGAAATTTCAACACGTAAAAACCCATCATTAGAGTAACAAAACTCACAGTAGTCGCTAATGACCCACTGTCGATATGACTTTAAATAAACTAAAAGAAGAAGAAGACTAAAGAAATATAGACATAATTAGAAATCAACATGAGATTTTTGGTTACAACTTTATAAACAAAATTATAAATAATTTTGTAATAACATAAGGTCGCAATCTTAAAAAACCCAAATTTTTACTGATTTCAATGAGAATACACAGAAAAATCACTAACTGGCGCTAAACTTAAGAGTACAAAAAATGCTTGAAATAAAAGTCATAGGTTTTTGAGTTTTCTACAACTTTATTACATATATTTTTGCCTAAAGTGCCAATAAAGACCTTAAAAAAACCATGAGAGCACACCTTCCCACGACTTTCAGCAGATGTGCCACTTACTTCATCTGGTACAGAAAAATGTAGTAAATGAGGCGATTTTAAACAAAATTTTCATGTCACATCGCCTAGTCAAAGTTAAATAAAATTCCAATTTTAACTTTGTACAATATTTTGTTTCTTGATATATTTATTTACACACACACACACACGTGTGTGCACACAACAGACCAATTGGTAAAAACATGTTTCTTTTGGGTTCAGAGGCATAAAAACATGTATTTTTGGTGAAAAATCAATTTTGAAAAAACTACATGAAAACCATACTTTCTAAGAGAAAGTAATAATATTGCAAATTGTAAGCAACATGTAAGTGTATCCAAATAAAAATAAATAAATATTTTTGACAGAAGTATGTATCATAAAACAGGCAAGGTGTTTTAAATTATCCCAAAAGTCTTGTTGGTTCAAAAAAAATCTAGAATGCCAGTTAAACAGGATTGCACTGTACTTCAACATTCTAACAATTTTATTCATTTAATTACTTTAAAAAATCTGATAACCCATCATGCAAAAAAGCATAATACAATTAAATAAAAAAATATACGACAGAAATACAAGAACTTAACAATTTACGTAGCATATTGTCCTCTCATGCTGAATGTATTTCACAATAACAATGTATTTTATGATTATGCTAACCTACAAACATGCAGTGCTCTATTTTATTTAAGCTGATGCCACTAAAATATTTATGCATTCCAAAACAAAAATATTTTAACAATTCAGTATCAAATACCACAAAGTGTTTTTAAAAATTCAGTTGAAACTACATCATTTCTTCATTAATGACCATGCTTACAAAATTTTAATATATTTTGTCTTTGAATGAAAATCCATTATAGTAACATACACAGAGATCTTATAGCAGTCAACAATAATTTGTTCAATTTTTCATTTATGGTACTTCAAAATAAAGTACTAAAAAAATTAATAATCAATATTTAGTTTTTTCTCACACATAATAATGTAACTGTTGGGATTAAAAATGTTCTCAAAGTATTTTCACACGTAAAAACCATAGGAGCTTAGGGATAACCTCTTGAAGGGCTGTGTAAACATGGATGAAGAACAACTAAAACGTCCTATATCAATGTTTGATTTTAAAAAGCAAAAACTCTAACATCAATTACTTAATTTTTATATTTACAAAAAATATTAAATTACTACAACATAAAGAATGAGCATAGTTTTTCAAAAACTCATCTTTACATATAAACAAGGGTTAAATAAAATTTTTGATAACAGTTTCCTTGTACTGATAACTGAAAAACTTGATTTAAGACACAACAGGTTTTAATTCTTCTTCATTATTAATAAGGCATTCTTAACACACTTATCAGTGATTATAATTCAAAGCCAGACTAACAAAATGAACTATTTTTTTTTTTTATCCGACTGTTTTGCAATTACTGCTAATGCAGACACAGTGAAGGATGAAATGATTTTTTTGTAACATATGAAAATATGCCGTACCTGAATGGGATTCGAACCAAAGACCGCATGACGAGAGGCGAGCGTGTTACCAACTACGCCAATGCGGCTGGCAAATAAACAAATGAACTACAGTGTTATCAGAGGCATTTATGGACCTATGATTACATGGACATTTTTTTTTATTTTTCGATGTAGATTCATCTCCTGAAGTATTTCATTTTCTTTATATATCACCCTGTATAGAGCTTTTATGTTAACCTGTCTCTTTAATTAACTGGAGACGGCATATACAACTGAATGGGAATTACTGTATATGAAAGTAATTTTGAAATTGAAATACATATTCTAACCACCAGAATACGGTAACAGAAAACACTTACCAATGTTTATAGCACTTTCATGTATCTTGTACACATCTTCAGTAAATTAAAATTTTCCTACATCAAAATTTAAATGAGGAGTAGGAAGTTTTAAATTTTGATGTAGGAAAATTTTAATTTACTGAAGATGTGTACAAGATACATGAAAGCGCTATAAACATTGGTAAGTGTTTGCCGTTACCGTATTCTGGTGGTTAGAAATATATATTTCAATTTTAAATAATAAGGCTGTTTAAAATCCTACATAGTATGTTTGATAAAATAGTAATGAAAGTAATTTTATCATCATTTAATCAATCACCAATAAATAAAAATCTCAATAAAAATGAAAAGAAGAAGGACTAAATAATTTGTTTGTTTTCATATTTTACCAGGTAGATATTATTACACTGCAAAAGAACTACATAAACTGAATTGTTCCTGCATCCAATGCAATTTTTTAATGTAGAAAATATATTTTTATTTATAGCAGGTACACAATTCACTACACCTTGATAGGTTACTACCTACAATAAAAATTTAATTAAAATATTTAAAAAATATTAAATAAACTTTCAGTATTAATACGAAAAAATCTTCATTAAATCAGATTAATACACGTGTCTTTTTTAAGAAGTAATATTCATGGAGTGTTGATAGATTAATGGATCATTAAAGTTAAACCGAATGGCAATAACGATCGTTAATTAACAATCGCAATTAATTAACTGACTCAGCTTAATTAGCAAATTATTAATTACTTAGAAAAATTAAATAATTATAACTTACAAATTTAATTACGACTATACCTTTAGTTACATTGATTTTTTAAATTTGAATATTTAAATATTAATATTTGCTTAATTTTTAAAAAAATAACAAAACAAAGAGAGACATACCATCGGCTGTAGGTAAAATATTTTTTTCGTTTGTTGCAGCATGTTTCATTTTATCATGTTTAAATCCTTCTAGTTGACTCTTAAGATCACCAGCTACTTTTGGTAAATCTTTTAATGAAGGACTAAGAGGTGCAGACATCGTTGCCACTTTGAATAATTTACTTTAACTGGACGAACGAAGGACCAGAACTGAAACAAAACACAAAAATTAATTCCGTTTAATTTTATCAATTATATGAAATGTTCAACACTTTCCTGTTAAAATCAATGGGAAGCTAATATCACACACAGACAGATAGCAAACACCTTGGTATGATACTTGATGTCAAACTGCACTGGAAAGAACTTGTCAACAGAAACCAAGAACTTAAGAATATAAAAGATGTATTAACTAACAGGTAGGAAATCTTGTCTTAGGTCTGGTCAAAGTTAAAACTGTTGTCAATATATAAACAAGTGTTAAAACCAATTAAAACTTACTACAATGATTGAACATTGAAATGTAGGCCAAAAAAAAACTTCTATAAATGTGCTGAGTTACTTGGTCTCATGATAAGAGGCGAGCACGTTGGTAACGTCCTCGCCTCTCATCATGCGGTCTTGGGTTCGAATCCCATTCAGGCACGGCATATTTTCATATGTTACAAAAAAATCATTTCATCCTTCACCGTCTGCATTATCAGTAATTGCAGAACAGTTGGCAATAAACAAAAAAATACTTGGTCTCTAATGAACTAAATTACAAAAAAAAAATCAATGGGTGACATTTAATGCACTATAATATACAAAAAAAAACATCAAAATCAAATATTAGGTTAAACCTTGTTGTTTAGGTCATCAGCTGAAAGGCTCGTTTGATCCTCTAAAAATTTTACTAAGTAAAACTAAAAGTGAGGTGGTTTACCATGCCTTCCTCACTGAGTGTAAAAGTATGCTTATCATCAGCATGCCAGGCCCTCCAAAAAGCATCTACGTTCCACTCTGCAAATGACACCCTAACTTCATTAACCACAGGGTCTGGCTGTATAATGAAATTCATTACTCTCAGAGGAGATAACTCTGACTAGCATCTATTACACCTGTACATGTTTTTTTTTCTTAAATGCTTCAGTCATATAATTGCCCATAACGGGCAGGTGGATAACTCCTTTGCCGATAACGGACAGGTGGAGTGTTAAATTAATTGTACTCGATCTGTTGGTTCCAAGGCTACAAAAAATACTTCTGTTTCTTATCAAATAGTCAGCCAATTATATGACTGAACTATTTAAGAACAGAAGAGGTAGAGGTGTAAAACACACTAATCAGAGTTACCTCCTCTGAGAGTAATGAATTTCACTGTACAGCCAGACCCTGTGGTGATATTCTTTCAACTCAGTATGGAAGGCAATAGTTAACCACCTCACTTCTCATTTTTACTTAGTAAAACCTCTAGAGGTTCAAACCAGTCTTTTGGCTGTTGACCTAAACAACACATATAATTGACTGACTATACTAGGACAAACTTAAGTACGCAAACTTTTTTTGTGAGTTGTATAAGATATAGACCGATTAGTGAGTGTTTCTGCGAATCATCAGTAATGTTGTTGGAACTATAAAAAGAGGTAAAACCCATCTGTAATATAAAGATTCACAAAATCGAAAAAATGTATAAAATAAATGAGAACAAATTCAATTTAACTAAATAAAATTTAATTAAATAAAAACCACAAATATTTATGACTGAACAATAATATTTCTAATACTATTATACTAATTTGCATAAAGTGAATTAACAATAAATCATTATAATAGTTATTTATGAAAGAAAAATATGTCTGTAAGCAAAGCCATAATTATGGTCAAAAAAGGATATTCAGGCCAAGGAGGTAAACATAATACACAATCAATATTATACAGTACAACCTACAGTAAAAACAAATTATTATACATTACACTGATAGATACATAGATAAATAATAAACTATTTAGGTAATGGATAAATATTATTTAATGTAATACAATTTAGGCTCAGAAAAAAATTCTGGTGGCCGCCTCCGTAGCCTAGTGATAGCATGCTAGCCTACCACATGGAGGTCCCGGGTTCCATTCACGGCCAGAGTCTGAAAATTTTCGCATATTGAAACCAATCGATATATATCTCACCATAGTCGCTCATGACCGAGCTATTTATGCTACTTTCAATAAAAAAACTAAAAAAAATTCTGGTGTAAATAACTCAGAATTTTATTTTCTAAATTTAAAAAATACCAATTTAAATGAAGAGAATAATACATAAAATTAATGCCACAAAACAAAAAGTAACATACATAAAATCAAACAATAGTTTTAGAGATTTTAATTTTCAAAAAATTTTACAATCTGTACCTTAACCAAACATTGTAAATTCAGAATGATATATTTCTTAAACCTAGTTTCATAAAAACATATTTAGCCATAATACAGAAAATTCCGTTTTTTACCGATTTCAATGAGCAAAGTTTGGAAAATCACCAACCAACATAAAACCAAGATCTGTAGAAAAAATTAGAAATAAAAATTGTAGATTTTTAAAATGTTCTATAATTTTGATAGTTGTTTAGGTCATTAGAAGCAGCGGTTCCTAAACTTTTTTTTATCATGCCCCCTTCTGTCAACAAGAAAACTTTCCCTGTCAAGAAGAAAACTTTCCATGTCTCCTTTCACAATTTTATGTGATAATGAAAAAAACAAGTATTATATTAAATAACATACATTTATTTTTTATTTGTTTTTTTTCAATATTTTGTTGTTTTTTTAATTTATATAATGTTGCATCAACTGCAACGGTCATTAGCGACGACGTTGGGGTGGAACTTTATGTAATGTAGGATGAAATGATTTTTTGTAACGTATGAAAATGTGCCGTGCCTGAGTGGGATTCGAACCCAGGACCACATGATTAGAGGCGAGCACGTTACCAACTGCGCCAATGCGGCTGGCTTTTTATAATATTAAAAGTAGCAATTTAAATAAGTAAGAGACAAAATAAATCAGTGGGATGGTTACCCCAAAGTTTTTTTGAGGTTATCTAAGAGCTATTTAGACCTATATAAAGCTGTCTCAAGGTCCTGCGCCCCTTGACTTGTCTTCACTCCTCCTTAAGGGGCACACCCCCCACTTTTGAAACCACCGCTCTAGAAGTTTTACTACATAAAAAGAGGAGTGAGGTAGTTTACCATGCCTTCCTCAGTGAGTGTAAAAATATGCTTATCAGCATGCCAGGCCTTCTGAAAAGCATCTACTTTCCACCCAACAAGTGACACCTTCACTTTATTCACTTCAGGGTCTAGCTGTATAATGAAATTTATTACTCTCAGAGGAGATAACTCTGACTAGTGTCTTTTACACCTCTTATCTCTTCTGTCCTTTAATGCTTCAGTCATATAATTGGCTGATCATGTGATAAGAAATAACTATATTTAGTACTCCTGGAGCTAGCAGTTCAAGTGCAAATAACTTAGCATTCCACTTGCCTGTTATGGGCAAAACTTTGATTATTAAAATTTATTCCCTAAAATGCATATTAAGCCCGCTATCTTAAAGAACCCATTTTTACACAAATTTCCCCAGACAGCTTACACCCATCTTGTTGAATACAAAAAAATGTAGTAAATGAGGCAATTTCAATAAAAATTATAGAAGCCATTTCAGATAAAATTGCAAAACAGTTGAATGAACTATTACTTATGGTTGGCCGATTTTGATTTTGATGTTTGTGTCAGTAACTTCAGTTCCAAATTTCAACTTTGTACAATATTTCGTTTTTGCGATATTTTATTCACTCACATTTACACACACAGATAGACCAATAGGTAAAAACATGTATTTTGGGCTCAGGGACTCTTGAAAACGTAATTATATTTCCAGTGAAAACTTGATTTCACAAAATCAACACAAAAACATAACTTTCTTAACCTGTATTTAATATTAGCCAAAAAAGTAAAAAATAAATTGTAAAAAATTGACACAGTGACTTTAATGACAACAAAATTCACACTACAGAACGAGCATTGAAATTTTAAAAAAATATCAAGATAACGTTAATAAAATAATTAGTAAAGAGCATAATGACAAAATGACAAAAGTTCAAAAATTTTTTAATACCTTCTGCATTAATGAAAAGAAAAAAAATTAAATAAGCATGCTACTTTTAAATGCTAGTTATAATAGTGCAGATGGTACTAGGATAAATACATGTTTACAACCTTGAAAAAGAGTGTAATTATTATAAACTACACAATAATCAACTTAAAGAAGAATGTTCAATAAATATAAAATGTAAACAAATATTTCCAAAAAAAATCAGTAAAAAAGTTATTGACACAATTACTTTAGAAATAGACACTGGAAAATTCCACCAAAACTGGATTGGAAAAAATTAATGATAAATATTTAAATCCTGTTTTTCTTTTGTCCGTAATTAAGTTAAACTTCTCGAATGGGTTTAAATTTCACAGATAGTACCTATATCATTTTTTTAGAATAAAATACTCTAGTTTTCATTAACTTTGGGTGTTTCGCAATTTAGCAAAGTTACTTTACGCTAAACTTAAAAAAGTGCATTTTCTAACCCTACTTTTTAATGTTTTACGTAGTTTTCTTAAAAACGAAAAGCGATACAGTTCTGGGACTCATTTCCCAGGTTAAAAACCATATGAAACCACTAAACTTACCCACTTAATTTACCTTCTCAGAATTTCAGTATGAATCTGCACAGAAATCATGGTGAAATCTTTCACCAGGCACAACTCACATTTCTGAACCTATTTTCGTATGACCTTTTTTTTAGCTATAGAATTATCTCCCTAGATATTGCCATGCACTGTCGAATCAGCTGGTATAGATATAACTATCAGACTATGTAGTCATTAAATAATCTAATCAACTACTTAATCACTAAACACTACAGTGATTATCAAACATCTTACAATTGAGGTAAAATTTTGATATTTTTGAAAGTTAGAAAAAACAGGAAGTCAGACTCACAACCTAATTATAGCAGTTGAGAATTACTGTGGAGCATAATAAATACAATAGTTTAATTTGCCCCACAATATACATATCTCAAATTATTAAAAAATGTTTAAAACAATTAATTTTTAAAATTTCACTTTAAAACAATTGAATTTTTTTATTACTATTTCAAATATTTACTTGAACATTTACCAATAAGGATTTTAGCAGGTGTTTTGTTTTCATAGGAGCAGGTAGTAGAATTCAATTTCATATTCCTGATCCAAATGCAAAATAGTTAATTTGCTTACCTATTTTGTCTTAATATAAGTTCTTTTCTGTCCATAACAGGCAGGTGGCGTCTTAAATTATTTGCATTCGATCTGCTAGTTCCAGGGCAACAAAAAACAGTTGTTTATCATCACATGGTCAACCAATTATATAACTGAAGCATTTAAGAACAGAAGAGGTAGAGGTGTAAAAATACTAATCAGAGTTATCTCTTCTGAAAGTAATGAATTTCATTATACAGCCAGACCCTATGGTGCATGAAGTGAAGGTGTCATTTGCTTCCTACACACACGTTACGAATGTCTGTCAACGCCGTTCTCGGATAGGCCTACTTCTACCAAGCTTTTATGTTTCACACATTTATTCATTTACTGATATAGATGCAATACAATTGTAGATTTCTTTTTATTAGTACTTTTCCATATTACTTCAAATCTGTAAAATTGACTTAGGAAGATATTCTACAAAAAAAGGCATCATCAATATATAAAACTAAACAAGAATAAAATTTTGTCTACACAATCTTTTCAGCTCCCCATAACAGATAGGTGGAATGTTAAATATTATTTGCACTCAATCAGTTAATTACAGGGCTACAAAAAATAGTTCTGTTTCTTATCACATGGTCAGCTAATTAAATGACTGAAGTATTTAAGAACAGAATAGGTAGAGGTGTAAAAGACAACTAATCAGAGTTATCTCCTCTGAAAGTAATGGATTTTATTTCACAGCCAAACCCTGAGGTGAATGAAGTGAAGGTGTCATTTGCAGGGTTGGAGAGTAGATGTGTTTTGGAGGGCCTGGCACACTGATAAGTACATTTTCCACTCAGTGAGGAAAGTATAGTAAACCACATCCCTCCTAGTTTTACTTAGTAAAGCCTCTAGAGGTTCAAACTAGTCTTTCAGCTGATGACCTAAAAAAACACTCAAGTTCTTTATGTAACTGAACGTAAATAGTGGCATAAGTAAATAGTAGAAGTTGAGAAAAAGGGTTTGCATTGTAAAAATAGTTTCCAAAATGAACTCGCTCACTGCAACAGATATTCATTCTACAGTCTGTTCTAGGTGTTGTTGTTTAGGTCAACAGCTGAAAGGCTGGTTTGAACCTCTAGAGGTTTTACTAAGTAAAAACGAGGAGTGAGGTGGTTTACTATTGCCTTCTTCACTGAGTTGAAAGAATATGCTTATCAGCATGCCAGGTCCTCCGAAAAGCACCCACTTTCCACCCTGTAAATGACACCTTTACTTCAGTCACCACAGGGTCTGGCTGTATAGTGAAATTCATTACTCTTAGAGGAAATAACTCTGACTAGTGTCTTTACTCCTCTTCTGTTCTTAAATAGTTCCAAGTCATATAATTAGCTGTCTATGTGATAAGAAACAGAACTATTTTTTGTAGCCCTCGAACAGATCAAGTGCAATTAATTTAACACTCCACCTGTTAACACACCACCTGTTCGTTTCGGGCAAGTTCTAGGTGTATTCTTGTAAAAATTAGGCGCATATCATAATATCTTTTAACAGAACGGTATAGAAGCAAGGGTTCAATATAATGTATACATCTCAAATGTTAACAATTCTGAAAAATTATTGGTAAAAGGGTTATGAAAATGCTTCCA
This sequence comes from Catonia carolina, assembly GCA_035578175.1. NCBI lineage: Eukaryota > Metazoa > Arthropoda > Insecta > Hemiptera > Achilidae > Catonia > Catonia carolina. The sequence continues at coordinate 24,290,639 of JAQMRL010000010.1, read as the reverse complement.
AGCAATCAATCAAAGGAGCAACTAAATTCCAGGAAATAATTTTTAAGATAGACAGAATTTTTTACCTTACGTCTACGTTAAAGACAGCTGTTGAGTGATTAATCTGTGAAAGAAAAAGTTTTCGCTGTATAATGTGTGATAAATGAAGTGAAAGTGTCAATTGCAGAAGTAAAGCGTTCACTGCATGGAGACAAAACAGTATCAGATTACAGAACGTATTTGATGGTACACATTTTTATTCTTAATTTAACACAAAAAAAACATCTACTTCGTTCCTAACCGCATCTAAAACTATAATACTACAAAATGTACAAAAAGGGAAAATCAAGTCGAGTTTCAAACAGATATTACAAACGAAAATATTTAATAGTAAAATAGTGAACACCGAATCTGGGAATAGATTAATAGGAATATCTTTTTACCGACTCTATTTAAATCATTAACGTTGACTTTTATCAAGAAGTTCCAAAACTCATATCGAAATAAACTATTATCAAAAAATTAATTGAAAATGTTCTCTTTATTTCATTTCCTACATGTGGACAGTTATCTTAAAAGACCGAAAAGTTACTCGCATGCTGACTTTTTTTGTCGTGTTTCGCAATTTTACAAAATTTATGAAAATATCTCGTAACTTAAAAAGTAATGATTTTCTGTTAAATATTATTGCATCATCGTTTTCCATAATTATTACAGAACAAACCTGCCAAATATTATGTTAATCCGTGAAATAGTTGTTGTACAAAGTCGAAGCATTTGAAAAAGTACGCTTTTTAAAAAACAACTTTTACTTAATTATTCATTATTATCTCATTAAGTGTGTGTTTTTCCAAATATTTTATAGAAAAATACTTTGTTTTATAAAAATACCTCATTTCCGATAAAAGTTTAAGTTACTTAAAAAAAATTAGATAACTTATGTTTCCTGAAATAGTTTTACAATCCGCATATTACTCCTCTCTGCCGGAGGCCATCAAAAGTTTTATAGACAGACAGTACTAGAATACTTATATTATAGCCTACTTATTAACGACGTTCGATATTTCACTTACATTTATTTTTTAACAAGAGATTACTGAATTCATATATTTAAGCAGGTAAGGTTTTTGTCGGTTAGGTCTCAGCTTACACAAGACTGATTTCGCTGAACCCTTTTAAAATGCTGTTTCCCACAGGTGGATTTTTGAAGAAGATTTATTTACCGTACCGATGTCGTGCTAAATCAATTTGTGGCCACCATAAAAACTAAGCGGTGCAATTTTACGAAAATTATTTATTTTCGGATAAAATTATACAGGTTCGAAAACACTGTAAATTGTTAAATCTTTGCTGGCCTATTCCAAGATTTGGGACAGGGGGTTTATAAAGATTTTTACGCGTAGAATATGGAAATATCACTCACGAGACCTGCGCTTTTTGTAATACTTACCGAAAAAACGTGGTCAAAAAATTTAAAATCGAATTAATCTGGATGTACGTACATTGTATTGGCTCGGCGACCATTTTTCATAATCTACATCAAAAATACTGTAGCAAAGTGTCATTTACTTTTCCATTTTCAAACGTTTAGTTCATGTAATTTCTTAATTTTTCTAATTTACGTTTTGAATAGAACCTTCATTACTATGTGTTCATTTTATCGGAAATGTTATTGGGAGTTTGTTTTTTATATATATTATTATTTTTTTAATATAACCGTAGCCACCTTGAGGTCTGTTTGAGATGGGATATCCTAATTGATTCAAATTTATGTTCAGTGCGAAAGAAATTTGAGACTGATCAAATTAAGACATTTCAATAAAGGTGCTATGAAAGTTTAAAACTAAAACAATTTTGGCTTTGAAATACAGAATAATAAAGAAACAAAGTAACCATATTTAGTACTTTTCCAATACTTATCTGATCTAAGTACGTATTTGAAAAAATACCTACTTAGATCTACATCATCAGTTCCCAATAGAAATCCTTTGACGCTCTTCAGAAATCTCGTTTGAACTTCACATTGTTTTATTTCTGTAGGCAGTTTTTTTTATAAAAACTTAGGTGTTAAGAGCATGTGAGCAGAATGAGAGAGGCTCAGATAGCTAAGCAAACACTAGGTTATAAACCGGAGGGAAAGAAAGACGAGGACGCCAGAGAAAGAGATGGGCAGATTTGAGAGGTTCGGAACAGGCCTAATCCTTGAAAGGCAGAAGAAGAAGGCGTTAAACCGGAGGGAAAGAAAGAACGAGGACGCCCGAGAAAGAGATGGGCAGATTTGAGAGGTTAGGAACACGCAGAACAAGAAGAAGACGTTAAATATGAATACAATTTCATGAAATTGCTACTGCTTGGCTTAGGTACACTGCTTATTTATTTCTCTGAATTTCTTTTGTCTTCTTTTATGCACGTACACGTCTTTTAGGTTACTGGCAAGTGTACTTTGGATCACATTTTATTAAATAATTTGTTTTTGAATATCACTGAAATTTACTTTAATAACTCCACTGGTCTAACGCTTTTGTTAGGGGCTTACCTAACATCAAATAGTATATTGCAACCCCTCTGATGCTAGCAACAAGCTCGCGCGTAGCGCAATTGATAGATAAATATAAAAAAAGCATTAGCCACTTATTCTATAAGATGGTCCGACCACACTATTCTGATCAATGAAAAAACTATTAACTAGTGAAGAACGCGTTAAAGGCAAACGAACTTTTATTTTGTATGTAAGGCAATAATGATATTTTTCATTAATGTAATTTTATTCAGGTATCGCATAGACTACTGGAGACTTTTAAAACAAAAAATGCGATCGTGATCCTTTTCCCTCCAGTACTACAAGAAAAAAAACAGAAGGTACTATTAATAGATGGTGGCGCTATCTTTTCCAGTCTATTCGACCTTGAACATAAATATTATTGGTCGGCTTCAGGTATAACTTTATTTTACCTTCTCGTATCGCGGGTTTGATTCCCGCCTACTAAATTAGGTTCGGGCACCTAAAATCACGTTTTTTTCTAAAATCCACTAAATTACTGAACGTTCAAGACAAACAATAACGATCACTGAATGACGATTGTTAAAACTTTTACTTCTCAATTCAGCAGAATTCGGTAAAAAATTGGTTTTTTTCTATAATTCCCCTCCCCAAGCAAAGTTTGTCACATTTTTGTGGATTTTCGTATGTAATCTTACAGTATTTTTAACGTTCAATCGTTACGGGAAAAATATTTAAAAAAATTGTGCACAAATATTTTTCAAGTTAGGTTAATTATAGGTAGGGTAATACATTGTATTTGCATGTTTAGATCATGAGCCTAAAAAAATAAAATTTTGAAATTATGGCTGGTAACCTCTAGAGTCTAGAGATTTTACCAAGTAAAACGAGGCTTGAGGTGGCTTACCATGCCTTACTCACTGATTTCAGAAATATGCTTATTAGCATCCCGGGCCCTCTGAAAAGCACATATTTTCCACCCTGCAAATGACACCTTCACTTCATTCACCACAGGTTCTGATTGTATAATTAAATTCATTACTTTCAGAAGAGATAACTCAGATAAGTGTCTTTTTTTAGACTGAGTGCAAATAATTTACCACGCCACCTGTCTGTAATGGGCATTGTATTCACATATACAATATAAAATTTATAATACATATAAATCCTACACCAATATTCTTCAAGTTAAGCTTAAATGTAGGAAGGTAAATAAATGTCATTAAATTAATTAACCCTCTAACTTGCAACGAATTCAAGCATTCCAGTCAAAAACATTACGCCTTATAGCCAAAGCACCTCTTTACGTTAGCAACAAAACCTTACAATTTGAACACACCACTTGTAAAATATTCCATCGAATACCTATACACACGCTTTCACGGCAAGTTACACGAACACGAGAACCCTACTGGTGCGTTCACTTTCCACGTTCCATTTACCTGATAATCCCGCTAGACGCCTTAAAAGACACTGGCGTAGAGACCTGCTGATGTGATCTACAAATTTCATTCTTGGGGAGGCAAGAATGCCTCCCTCTCATGCCCATCATGTAATTTACATTATTATCATAATCATCACATTAGCTTGTTGTAAAATTTTACAGTTGTAAATAAAGAATTAAAGAGAGAAAAATATTAATTAAAATATTATTAAATAATTTAATAACTTTCAAAAAATTGTTTAACGTATTTTCAATAACACCGCATTTACGTTATACAGACCCACATTTAACTTAAAAAATTTGGTGTGAAACACTCATACAACTTTCTCTTGCCAATGCAAATAATTAACAATATAACGTAAGATTAGTAATAAAACATTAGAAATAAACAAAAAACTAACCTCAATAAACATAACCTAATTTAATCATATAATGAAAGACGCAAAATGAAAATCAACCTCAGCTTGGCTTAAAAATACGGAAAATCGCTCTTTCACGCTAAACTAGGCACTGTACAAAAAATTCTTTAAATAAAAGTTGTTGATCTTTTAATTTTCTATAAATTTTATTATATACACTTTTGTCGTAAAATGCATTTTAAGACCGAAATCTTAAAGAAATCGATTTTTCACACGTTTTCGTGAGAAAAATAAAGAAAATCGCTAATTACCGCTAAACTAAGCGTTAAAGCGTTATACAAAAAATGTTTGAAATAAAAGTTGTAGGAGTTTACATTCTCTACAACTTTTACTATATAAACTTTTGCGCTAAAATGCATATTAAAGCCGTAATCTTAAAAAAACAATTTCTTTACGCGAAAACACCCTCACCGAGAATTTCAGCAAACATGGCGCCTACCCTATCTTGTAGAGAATAAAAAATTAAGTAAACCAGGCGATTTTTAAAAAAATCGTTGGACCAGTTTTTGAGAAAATCGCAAAAAAGTAAAAAATTACACGAATAAACTACTACTTTCGGTTCAAGTTCCAAGTTCGTACGATGTTCCGTTCTTGAGATATTTTGTACACACACACACACACACAGACCAATCGCTAATAACATGTTTTTTGGGTTCAGGGGGTCTGAAAACGTGTAGATCCGGTGAAAACTCAATTTCGAAAAATCGACATGAAAACAATACTTTCCTTCTTATATATTCATATAGGCAAGAGAAAGTAATAATAATGTCAGATTACATACGAAATATCCACAAAATGTGACAAATTATGCTAAGGAGGGAAAGGAAATAACAGGAAAGACCCAAACAATTTTACTGCACGAGAATACCTACTGTACGTTTCATATTGCATTCAATTTTATTAAAGTTTAAACCGATATCACAGTTTACACGTAACCAATGCTGGCAGGAAAACCACAATCTATGTAAAGCTATTTCCCTTGGTAAAGATAGCTACAGATATATTACAGAGTTCCTTCTATAGAACGGCAACTTGTGAAATGAATCGCATTTCCCTAAAGTACTGTAGACTAGAAACAAATTCCCCTCACCATTGTACGCGTTCATTTGTATTTAACATAAATACAGCTCAAACTTTGTTAATTCCAACAACAAAGCTTTAGCTCTAAAACTTCAGGGAGTGGATTATAAATTAATAATAATTATTCATCACTAACGGCATACTCTTTTGAGAAAGGAATTATTTCATTTCAGTATTAAATTCGTATCATAAAGATGAGACATTTATGTGAAGAATAAATTAACTGGTACTATACTCAAAGGAAGCATTAAAACTAATTAATGTTTTAAAATTTAATTTAGTCGATCGTTCCACAAAACCTTTTAACTTAATTGGATTAAAATACCATAACATAATAAAAATTTTAAAACTGTAGGTCAGTTACCCGTTGCCCATGCAGGTGAAGTGTACACACTAATTGCACTTAACCTGCTCCTTCCAAGGCTGTATAAAATAGTTCTGTTCCTCCACTCGTATTCATTTAAATAAAAGACCGGAGCAGACGAGAAACGAATTTATTTTTCCTAAACATAATGAATTTCATCATAAAGCCAGACACTGTGGTGAATAACATGTAGATCATGTCGCAAAGTAAAAAATCTGGTATGAAACACTCACACAACTTTCTCTTGCCAATGCAAATAATTAACAATAAACCTAACATCAGTAAGTAATAAAACAAATAAAAATACGTACGTAAAATCCATACTAAGGCCAAAATCTTAAAAAAATCGATATTTCATACGTTTTCGTGAGAAAAAAAACAGAAAATTGCTAATTACCGCTAAACAAAAAAATTACCGCGTTATACAAAAAAATGTGAAAAATAAAAGTTGTAGGATTTTAAATTCTCTATTTTTTATTGTATAAATTTTTGCGCTAAAATGCATATTAAAGCCGGAATCTTAAAAAACACTTTTTTTACGTAAAAACAGCCTCACCAAGAATTTCAGCAAACATGGCGCCTACCCTACCTTGTAGAGAATAAAAAATTGAGTAAACCAGGCGATTTTTTAAAAAAATCGTAGGACCAGTTTTTGAGAAAATCGCAAAAAAGTGCAAAATTACACGAATAAACTACTACTTCCGATTGACCGATTTTGATGAAAATGTTCCGTGTCGGGTCCGGTAATAGTATTTAACTTAAGTTTCAAGTTCGTACGATGTTCCGTTCTTGAGATATTCTGTTCACACACACACACCAATCGCAAAAACATGTGTTTTGGGTTCAGGGGGTCTAAAAACGTGTGATGATTAAAAAGGGCTTCCACGAATTGTAAAAGCAGAAAATAGGTGTACAAAAGATAGTTGAAAAGCCCACAGTGAACGATTGCTGAGAATGTGAGCTTCTAAAAATGTCTAAAGTACCTTTTCGTGGTCTAAAATTGACCCTACAAGAAAAACGTTCCAGTAGCTCAATTATTACGGCTTCAGGATATAATACACTATTACGATATCAAATAATTAACCTATTTATTACTTTCTCTTGCCTATATGCATATATAGGAAGGAAAGTATTGTTTTCATGTCGATTTTTCGAAATCGAGTTTTCACCGGATCTACACGTTTTCAGACCCCCTAAACCCAAAAACCATGTTTTTAGCGATTGGTCTGTGTGTGTGTGAAAAGACAAGAACGGAACATCGTACGAACTTGAAACTTAAGTTACATACCACTACCGGACCCGACACGAACATTTTTATCAAAATCGGTTTATCCGGAAGTAGTAGTTTATTCGTGTAATTTTTCACTTTTTTGCGATTTTCTCAAAAACTGGTCCTACGATTTTTTTAAATCGCCTTAATTACCTAATTTTTTATGCTCTACAAGATAGGGTAAACGCCATATTTGCTGAAATTCTTGATAAGGCTTTTTTCACGTAAAAAATTGTTTTTTAAGATTGCGACGTTAATATGCATTTTAGCGCAAAAATTTATATAATAAAAAATGTAGAGAATTTAAAATCCTACAACTTTTATTTCAAACATTTTTTTGTATAACGCTTAGTTTAGCGGTAATTAGCGATTTTCTGTTTTTTCTCACGAAATGTGCGAAAAATCGATTTTTTAAGATTTCGGCCATTTTACGGCAAAAGTGTTTATAATCAAATGTATAGAAAATTGAACGATCTACAACTTTTATTGAGAGCATTTTTCTCTACAGAGCCTAGTTTAGAGTGAAAGAGTGATTTTCCGTATTTTTAACCCAAACTGAGGTTGATGACTCATTTTGTGTCTTTCACTCATGATTAAAATTAGATTATGGTTATTGTGGTTAATTTTTTGTTTATTTCTAATGTTTTATAAGTAATGTTAGGTTTATTATTAATTATTTGCATTGGCAAAAGAAAGTTGTGTGAGTGTTTCACACCAGATTTTTCCCAAAGAAGTCCTGAAGATGTTAAGGTAAAAGCTACATTACTGTATGGCTAGTATCAAGGAAAATATACTAGAACGAAATTCCAGTATAATAACATCAGATCGACTACAATAAATCTTCTAATAAAATTATAACAATGAATCTGTTTGTAGACTGGAAAGTGAAAGTAAACTACAAAGAGCGGATATCTGAAAATACATTTATCAATTATTTACGATTAAACAGACTCGTTCATCACTTTTACATTATATTTTATGAGCAATACGAATTGTGGGGAAACACTAACAGTACTGCAACGAACGACAAACTGATAAAAATGTCAGCCACACTGAAATGAGGTGTGTCAATTCGCTGAATTTCGAAAAGAGATTTATTTAATCAGTAAGCCTAGACTATCAAACAGGGAAGGAAACAGCTGAAAACAATAAATTATTTTATTTGCCTTCTCACAAACACAACCTTTTACTAAAGAAAAAATAAACAAAATGAATAAGAAACACTTCAATTTACACATCAGGGTTAGAAGAATAAAATTATTTCTGACCGGCTCGTGGTAAGTAGGCCTACAACTGGTTTGCACGCCAGTGATCCCGAGTTCGATTCCCGGAGAAGTCTGGCATTTTTTCACCTATCATCCTTCATCGTCTCCATTAGAAGTAATGTGCAAACAGTCGGATATAAAACAAAAAAAATCTGGTGTGAAACACTCACAAAACTTTCTCTTGCCAATGCAAATAATTAACAATATAACCTAACATTAGTAATACAACATTAACAATAAACACAAAACTAACCTCAAAAAACATAACCTTTATTTTAATCATGAGTGAACGACGCAAAATGAAAATCAATCTGTTTGGATTAAAAATACGGAAAATCACTCTTTCGCGCTAAACTAGGCTCTGAAGAGAAAAATGCTCAAAATAAAAGTTGTAGATCGTTTAATTTCCTATAAATTTCATTACATACACTTTTGTCGTAAAATACATACTAAGGCCGAAATCTTAAAAAAAATCGATTTTCACAAGTTTTCGAGAGAAAAAACAGAAAATCGCTAATTACCGCTAAACTAAGCGTTATACAAAAAAATGTTTGAAATAAAAGTTGTAGAGCTTTAAATTTTCTACAACTTTTAATATATAAATTTCTGCGCTAAAATGCATATGAAAGCCGCGATCTTGAAAAAACAATGTTTTTACGTGAAAACAGCCTCGCCAAGAATTTCAGCAAACATGGCGCCTACCCTATCTTGTAGAGCATAAAAAAATTAAGTAATTGAAGCGATTTAAAAAAAATCGTAGTACAAATTTTTGAGAAAATCGCAAAAAAGTGAAAAATTACACGAATAAACTACTACTTCCGGTGGACCGATTTTGATAAAAATGTTCGAGTCGGGTCCGGTAGTGGTATGTAACTTAAGTATCAAGTTTCAAGTTCGTACGATGTTCCGTTCTTGAGATATTCTGTTCACACACACATACATACACACAGACCAATCGTTAAAAACATGTTTTTTTGGGTTTAGGGGGTCTGAAAACGTGCAGATCCGGTGTTAACTCTTTTTCGAAAAATCGACATGAAAACAATACTTTCCTTCCGACCTATTCATATAGGCAAGAGAAAGTAAAAAACCAATGAAACTTAACTTGTGCTACTACAGTAAATACAGGTTTAATGAAGATGAGAGTTATTAAAAAAGTACTCGATATAATAAATTACGAAGTTAAAGAAACGAAGCACTTTTAAAGATACTACATCAAAAACAAACATGTTTTTCTAAAGCGTTTTAGGACGTAAAACTATCAAGTACAGCGTGACTTGCTGAAAATGAATTATTTAAAAACATCGAGTTTCCAAATCAGGTGTGGCGAATATTTTAGATAATTACTGTGCATAAAAAATTTCACTGAATAAAAATTTAAAAAAAAAACACGCGGTCACGCATTCAATTCTCGGCCTTCATGAAAAATTGAACTCTTACATCTTAAATTTTACTTTATATCCGCAAATAAACATCGTAGTTCTGAACCTAATTTGCATTACGGATGTTAAAACAATAAATAATTAAAGGACATTACAGGTACGATTTTTGTCTACAACAGATTGCTCTGAAATACTAGAAAATATAAATCGAAAATACATTTCGCAAAATGTATTAAACGTAGACAGTGGTTAACTGTGAATTTTGATTAATTCACTAAACTTTTTCAGGAATGGTCGACTTGAGTCTGTACAGGACTACACTCATCCTCTCATTTAATTTGATCATGGGGTTGCTTACTGTTCTTAAATTGAACATATTGCAACGTACACACATTAGGTATAAAAAACATCCACAAAATACAAATAATAATAATAATAATAAAAAAGTTAGAGAAGTTAAACAATTTAACTAGCACATTATTACACAGGGTTTAATATCAAAAGTTTATAAATACGAACGTAGAAAGGTTTTAACACCACTTATATCTAACCTTTACAAAAATAATATGCGTATAAAAATGTTCGTGGTGCATCATTTTGGTTTGTAAATTATTCCGTAAGGAATATTTAATTTAATAAACCACATGGTTAGAAAGGTTAGTGCGTAATATAGCTGAAGTACAGATAAAACTATAGATTACTTAGTCTGAGCACGGAGGGCAGGATTCAAAACTGGGACCTTTTGTATTAGACTAGAAGCAAAAGGGGCGTTACAACTATATAAATAGGTCGGCTCTAGACAACACAAAGAAAACAATTTTATAACAAAAAAACCTGAATTACGTGGTTATGTAGGTAATTTCGTTGAAAGTCAAAACTCCAACCATAAATGTTTTATTAAATAAAAGGTCACTGTCAAATGTAACCTTTTTAGTAATTGCAGAAAAGTCGGGACACGTTAAACAAAAATAAAAAAGTAGCCTTTTTATAATTTTAAATACTATCAGCAAATAATACACATTCGAAAGTCAAAAATACTTTTAATTAGTTTAAATACACGAACGGGATGTCAAAATTTACAATCCAAAGGGACCGCTACTATATTAGCTTAAATCAATTGGTTATAATTAAATTATCGTGATTCATTTCTTTTATTATTACAGAGTCGCGCAAATGTTTCTAGCAAAAAATGCAAAAATTGGCCACAGTTTTGTAAATAATTAATTAGTTCTACTTATAAAGTCAAAAATTAAATCTGTACTGCAATTTTTTAAAGATAATATTTAATAATATTATATTATTGTCAATATATTATAATAATATTATATTATTATCAATATATTATAATAATATTTAATAATAGTTATTTTTAAAAATTCCTTATTTACTAATACATCGGAACAAATTTTATCGCGGAACAAACGTATAAAATTACAAAACTCTATGGGGTTTTTAAACGTTTAGTAAATAAAAGTTTATTAAACTTGCTGCACTTGATAAAACACGTACTACGGTTCAGTTTATAAAGAAATTTATTTAGTAACCAGAATTTTATGGTTTTTATTTTACATATTTATGAAGTAATTTAATTTTATTACTTCGGTTAAAATTATGAAAAATCATGCTTAAATTCTTTCTTTGTGAATTCCAACCACGTCATTCAATAATGCTAATCTAGTTAGGAAACACTACACCAACCGGCAATATTACATTTTTATGCAACAAATAAAAACTAAAGGTTACGTCAACAAACATTTAGGTAATTATTTTAATAATTTTATGATAAATTTATTTAAATAAAATATTTTAAGTCATAAATTTCTCGTAATAGAACTACAACTAAAGTTTAGAAATACCCGAATGAAAACAATAAATCAATCATAGGAAAGAAAATATAACTTTTTCTTGTTTAAAACTAATAAAATCAAATTACGTATGTAAAAAATAACTTTAAAATGAATACTATTGTTGTTTTAAAAAATACAAAGGACGTGTTTAATCCAGTAAACAAAACGAAGATTTAATAAATGGAAAAACGTATTGAAAAAATTTAACATATTTTTTAAACTATACCGGTAATCAGACTTATTTATACACTAATAAAATTTCTAAACTATATTCATATAAAAACATTTTTGTATTACTCACTTATTATATGAAGAATTTATAAATTTTTAGAAAACACGAAGTGAATGAAACCTTTTAATAACCAAGCACACTACACTTAACAACGTTCACTGAGAGAGTTGATGTTGAACTGAATGCCGCGTCGTCAGTGTCTTGCTCCACCCTCCCCCACTACTTCCGAACATGACTCACACACAGGCTGACGCACGCCCGTGAGTGCACGTACACACGGCACACACATGCATGCAGTGGTTCCGATCGTGAAATGCTTCTTCACTTTCATTTTTCTCTCTCACCTGGTGGTATGTCATGCAGTGAATAGAATGTTGGTAAGATAGTGTGTTGTGGCAAAGGGGGCAAAATGAACAACAAAAACTAAAAAAGGTAGTTTACCTTGGAATCTTACTGAGTAAAAAAATACTTAAGTATTTACCAATATACTATACAGTATTAACATAAGGGACAAAAATATAAATATAATTCATTAACGTAATTATCTTTAAAAAATATCCTGAACAAAACTAGGGTCGCAACCTGTAACAAGCCTTCAGTAAGAATATGTAAACAACTAACACATTATTAATATAAACAAAAATACAAATTTGAAGGTTGTTTAAAAAACAAAATCTTCTAGTTTATAATTACTATGTACGAAAACTATAAAATTATAATTTACATAGTTTTTGTAATCTTGAGTTTAAATAAATTAACATTCTTACCGACAAAATACGTACATCAACAGACGCTGAAGAACTGTTTGAACTTAAAAACTTTGAAAAGAAATTTGGTTTGAAACTTTATCAGAAAACAAATTAAATAATTATTGCAGTAAAAAATATAGGGCCTATAGGGTTTTTAAATTATTTAGCCTACTTCTCAAGAGCATATTTATGAAATTTTCACAAATTATTGAGGAATTTACGTATACATCACGCAGTGTGGTGTGATCCACCTAGCTTCGATTCAAGAACTTTCCATTGGAAAACTCGTTTGAAGAATCGTTGATTCCAAAAATGTTTTTCACTTGATGTGAGGGCAGAGAAATAAAATATGAACTTTTTGAGAGCTTGTTGCTTTTTAATTTGATTCGTAATTAAATTTCAGCTATAGTAGGAGTTTATTTTTGTTAGAACTAAGGAATAGTACCCCAAGCAGCCCGTAGGATTTCGGTTCAGGGAATCTGAGCTTGGAATTTTTTTCGGAGGAGGCTCAGTGTGAAGAATTTAACTGGGGATCCACGACATATTAGTCTGGTATAAAATAATTATTTTATTTCGAGGGACTGAAGCACCCAAGCCCTCTTGGCTACGTGCCCCCGAGAACCCACGATCTTCTAACTTCATGTCCCTCGGCTTTCGCTTTCCTCTTACCCAACATCTTACCATCGGAAATATTTACAATGAAATCATTTAGTCTCATAATAAGCCCCATACATTTTGACTTCCTTTGAGAAAAACGCTTTTCGGAAAGTTTTCAATAACACCTTTAACGGTTTTCTTGAAATTTCAACATAAAATACCACATACCTTGTATGTGAAAATGTATCTCTTATAGTTTATTCAATTGTATTTTCTGAAGTTACTATTTTTATTTAAACACTAATTTTACAAATGATTCAGACAAAAACAACATCATGGAAAACACCAGCTCTGAGTTTTAAACCACTTTATTGCTTTAAGATTCTAAAAGCACTAATACAACTTAAATATTTCTTATGTTAGTTAATAAAGATCTGGGTGAAATTTAAGTCAACAAAAAAAATCTGGTGTGGTTGCAACCAAGATTTTTATAATACGATGTTACATTTACACACAAGCAAATCTTTTTACAAAATAACAAAACCCTCAGAAAATTCAAATCAGATATTTGTAACTTAAATGAATATCCCGTATCCTCACCATGGAAATGGGAGGAAAAGAGAGAAAAATAATACAATAGGGAAGGATCGACAAACCAGAGGGGTACAGACATGGAAAGTCCAGAATTCCAGGATTTAATTTGTGTTCAAGGAAGGGTGAAATAACTAACACTAAATAAAGCAACCCCTAACAACAAGTCCAAATTATTAGGGAGTATTTACATCCTATTTTATGAATGCGAAAATTCCTGACCATGATAAAGATTATAATTCTACATTCCTTACTCGAATAAATATTTTTCAGTTATGCAGAGATTTAGTTTTTGTTTACTGAAATTTTCGAAACAAGAAACATACAGATCAAGTGTTTACACGGCATAAAATTAATTCAGTCGACAGAGGCACTCCTCGATCGAACGAATCCCCTTTCTGTTTTATGCAATATTAACGACCTGCCCCTCGTAATTCAATACCATCATCACACAAAAACAGTATCCCTATTACAGTAAGTTCACAAACCGTAACACTAGGTATATTATTATTAGTAATTAATGTGCCATGAAATACAATTCCTGCTGAACATGAGTAAGAACAATCATGTATTTTTTACTTTCTTTTGCCTATATGAATATATAGGAAGGAAAGTATTGCTTTCATGTCGATTTTTCGAAATCGAGTTTTCACTGGAACTACACGTTTTCAGATCCCCTGAACCCAAAAAACATGTTTTTAGCGATTGGTCTGTGTGTGTGTTAACAGAATATCTCAAAAACGGAACATCGTACAAACTTGAAACTTAAAACTTAAGTTAGACACCACTACCGGACCCGACACAAACATTTTCATCAAAATCGGTCAACCGGAAGTAGTAGTTTATTCGTGTCATTTATCACTTTTTCGCAATTTTCTCAAGAACTGGTCCTACGATTTTTTAAAAAATCGCCTCATTTACTGAATTTTTTATTCTCTACAAAATAAGGTAGGCGCCATTGCTGCTGAAATTCTTGGGAAGGGTGTTTTCCCGTAAAAACATTGTTTTTTTTAAATTACGACGTTAATAAGCATTTTAGCGCAAAAATGTATATAATTAAAGTTGTAAAGAATTTTAAATCCTACAACTTTTATTTTAAACATTTTTTTATAACGCTAAATTTAGCGGTAATTAGCGATTTTCTGTTTTTTCTCACGAAAACGTGTAAAAAATCGACTTTTTAAGATTTCAGGCTTAGTATGCATTTTATGAAAAAAGTGTATGTAATCAAATTTATAGAAAATTAAAAGATCTACAACTTTTCGTTAAAGCATTTTTCTCTACAGAGCCTAGTTTAGCGTGAAAGAGTGATTTTCCGTATTTTTAAGCCAAACTGAGGTTGATTTTCATTTTGCGTCTTTCACTCATGATTAAAATTAGGTAATGTTTATTGAGGTTAGTTTTTCGTTTATTTCTAGTGTTTTTATTACTTAGGTTAAATTGTTCATTATTTGCATTGGCAAGAGAAAGTTGTGTGAGTGTTTCCACCAGATTTTTCTAGAATATCTTTTTAACTCAATCTGACAGATTTGAAGTAATACGGAGAAGTACTATTTAACAGAAATCTAAAATTACATTGCATTTATATCGGTACTTAAATGAATAAATATGTGAATCATAAAAGCTTGATGGAAGTATACCTATCCGAGAACGGCGTTGACAGACATTCGTAACTTGATGTAGGAAGTCCTGTAACAACCCCTGATCGATCATATAAATATAGGAGAGCGGAGGGTAAATTGCACCATTTAGGTAGGAATGACAGACAGGCAGTCCAGACACAGCTTGTCAGACAGAATGTACACAGCTTCACCCCTCTCTCAATATAGTCAGTGATGATCAACTCACTCGAATTAAACCCCTTCCCCTTGCATTACACTTCTGTTCTCTCAAACTGACACCCGTTATTCAATCTCTTCTGTTCTTCCACAGCTGGCTTATATCCTTCAAATCTTCCTTCCGTTTTAGAACATTATTTATCTTTAACATTGTTCAATCAACACTTCAGTTTAGTTGTTATAATCCACTTGATTCTCCTTTAATAGATGAATTATGTATGTAATAAATAAACAAACTAACGTAAAGAAAAACAAGATTAACTTCTATAATAAGACGAACGATTATTACAAATAAGAAATATGGAGACCAAATCTTTCCTGCATTAATCGGGAACACTGCAAACCTACTGGGTAGGAGAGTATGGTATAGGGCCTACCTCCATCGCAGTGGGGGTCTGGGTTTTGAAATTTCAGGGTTTAAAATTGAATTTTGAGGCCTTCTGAACAGTGAAATATAAAGGATTTTATTTTTCTTCAAAATAATTAAACTGCTTAGAGAAAGACAAAGTTGTATACCTAGTTAGTGAGATTGTCAGCCTGTTTAGCGTGATTGAATGAAATTTCTTTAAAATATATAGAAATTTCTTAAAATGAATTTTTAAAACAAAATTGCAGAACTGTAAAGCGTCCAAAAGTAGCTGTTAGGGACAGTTTAAATAATAGTAAAAAACTGTGACAATTCCGGATTTCCAGAACTTTTGATCACTTTAGTAACGAATTATACAGTTTGTTTTTGGTAAAAAAAATTTAAGAAATTTCTTAGGTACATTCATAGGTAGATCTACTTAATTTAAATATGATGGGTTAGAGGTGGACATTAAAGTTAGGTTTGGTCAAGGCACGCCAGCGATTCGAAAGCTGAATGAGTTATAATAGATTAGGTACCAAAATAAACTGACCAACATAAATAAATGGACAAACCAAAATAAATGGACTAAAGGTATCTTGTACAAAGAGGTGACAGTTTCAACTCACACTTCAGAATGTAAGCAAATAATCAAGAGAAACGATAAAAGACTGGAAGCCTTCGAAATGTGGTTTACATTTCAGGCAAGCATAGTTTGAAGATGGATCATTTTAGAACCCAGAAGATAAGAGAAAAAGTAGTAATTATTGACAATGTACTCGTAATAAGAAATCGACATGTGAATTTTCTGTGGTATGGGCTTGTGCAGCGCCTTAATGAAAAATGTTGATAAAAATAGTTTAAAATATTTATCCAGCAAAAAAAAAAAAAGAAATGCCAAGAAAAATATGGAGAGAACGTATAATGCGGGCAATGGCCATAAGAAGGAGGGCGATTAGCAGAATAGGAGACAGTAGTGGCGTTTGAGATGCGGGAGTTGAAAAATCTGTAGAACTCCCGCTTAAAGTAAAATAGTACTATTTTTACGGACGGAGATAAAACTTCGTTATTCAATCTTTCTACTTAATATAAGCGCATATATCTACAATTTAGTAATTCCTAAACATCTGATATACTATTATAAATTTCTTATGTATAGTCTATATTAAATAAATGAAATTGCCTATTGGGAGATTACTGAGTAAAACATTTACAGTAGTTGCTTTTGGTTCAAATTCTTCTTGATTTGACCCAATTAACTTTTCACTTGTGAGTAAAAATAATAATAGTGCAGCCAACACGGCTGCACTAGGATCCTCTGAGGAATCTTAAGTAGGCCTACTTTACCTTTTATCAATCAAACTATTTAATTCGGCTAGTGTCAATTGAAACATAAAAAACGAAAAGACTTGATATATTTTATCAAAGAAGTCCAAAATGATAATCTGGTAAACTGGAAAATTTTCCCAGATTTAAACACACAAAAAAAATTACAAATCAATTACTTATCGTAATTTTTGTTTCATTATAACCGAAACATTTTCACAAAAACTTAAAGTGTCATAAGAATTTATTGATTTAATTTTTATTAAATAACACTCCATTTTCGTAAAAAAACCTTTCAAAACAAAGTGAATTTTCCTTGAATTATTTTTTGAGTCGTAAGTTTTTTATTTTTGTAAACACCAACTTTTTATATCAATAACCTGAAACGTACTTTTTGTAAAAAAAAATGACGATAAATACACTCTCAAGTTGTTTCCATGTTATAATCAAACAACGGGTAAAGTTTTGCGAATGACGTTTCCTCTCCAAAAGATATCAATTCGCGATTGGTGACACATTTATACTTTTGTAAAGTTTTTCTATTCCCATAGAAATGAAATTTATCAATTTTGTAAAAAATGTAAGTAGGTTATGTGTAGATAGCTATAACACAAAAACGTTACACTGACTCAACAAATTTACATAGAATTGTAATTCTAAACAACTGTAATTTTGAATGAGGCAATATTTTTAATCAATATTTTAATAAATAATATAACGGAGTAATAATTAAAAAATCAGTCCAAAATCAAAACTACTTATCATCACCGACGGGAATATAATGGTATAAAATTAATTAAAATTTCAGTTTGCTTTGTAAGAATTTGATTTCTCACTTTCTGCGACTCACCTAATCTTTAACATTTTCATATAACACCACATTTCAAAAGCTTCTATCCTCTTCCTTTCTACAGCCCTTATCACCCATGTTTCAGTCCTGTACATGCTACACCCCAAACATAGTGTTTTAAGAAATTTATCCTAATCTGTAAATCAATGTTTGTAGTCAGTAAGCTGTTTTTCATGGCAAAGGCTTTTCTAGCTTGAGCAATCCTACTTTTCAAACCTTCCTTTCTTTGTATTTAAATCCCAACCTTTTCAAGGTTTTAAACATTTAATTCCAGTCCAGATTATCAAATGTTTTCTCAAAACTTACAAATGAATCTACAAATATCTCAATAAATTTACAAATTATTGTTCTACAAATCTATAAATAATCTGTTGTTTAGGTCAACAGCCGAAAGGCTGGTTTGAACCTTAGTGGTTTTACCAAGTAAAACAAGTAAGATGAAATTAAATATACAATCCCTTCCAATATAAATTTAATTTGTTCCGATTCGTTGGCCGACTATAGAAGAAATTATTTTCTACAAGAATTCTGAACAAAAATCCACCAGCAACGTGCGCGCCCGCAGTTCTAGGGCTCAGATCCACCTAACCGCTGTGACCCACCCATCCCCTTTAAAGCGAGCGAAAAGTCGATGCAACAACGTAATTAAATCCCTAGTAGTATTATATATACAGTTCCGAGGGAGGTGGAGTGTTGTTTGCTGATGTCGGATCAAGTGGCCAGGCGGCGGGTTTTTGGTTGGTACGCGGTTGCGGCCTCCTTGGGGCTGGACGAGGACGCCTCAATTGAGTCCAACACTACTTCCCCCATCGTGAGGAAGTGAACATGAGTTTTCTCGCCGCCTCGGATATAAAAAAAACGTAATTGAATACCCTAAATAAATTAGAAAAGATTTTTACATTAAGAGTAAGTTACTTTGATTTTATTTAAAGGTATGCAATGGAAAATATCAGTTATTTTTCTCCTCAGTCTCTCGACTGGTTTAATGCAGTTCTTCAATCTGTCTATCGTGTGCAAATCGTTTCATATTTACATACTAGCAACACCCTACATTTTTTGTAATTTGCTCTAAATATTCTACATTTTGTCTCCCCCTAAAATTCACAGCACTATTAGTACCGGTCATAAAGACAATAAATAAAATTGTAATATTAATAGAAAATTAACAAGAAAGTTACAGCGCATTGTCAACTATTCATTTGTTTGTCAGTGACTTACACGAGTGTGTGTGTGTACGCGCGCGTGCGTGCGTTAGTTTATAAGTGTGTGTGTAACAATCTATATACTACATGTAACAACTGCAATAGTTTACGTACGAATAGTATTGTGCAATTTTTAATTCTTACCTCAATAGGTCTGCCCATAATAGACAGGTGGAGTGTCAAATTATTTACACTCAGTCTGTTCGTTGCAGGGCTAAAATAAATAGTTCTGTTTCTTATCAAATGGTCAGCCAATTAAATGACTGAATCATTTAAGAACAGAAGAGGTAGAGGTGTAAAAGACACTAATCAGAGTTATCTCCTCTGAAAGTAATGGATTTCATTATACAGCCAGACCCTGTGGTGAATGAAGTGAAGGTGTCATTTGCAGAGTGGAAAATATGTGCTTTTCAGAGGGCCTGGCATGCTGATAAGCATACTCTTTCAACTCAGTGAGGAAGGCAATGGTAAACCACCTTACTCCTCGTTTTACTTAGTAAAACCTCTAGAGGTTCAAACCAGCCTTTCGGCTGTTGACCTAAACACACCTCAATAGGTAATGGGTTAAAAAATAAAATGTCAACTTAGAATGAACATTAACTGGCAATCTGACAAACATATTAATTAAATATACAAGAACAGCCAATTATACAGTGGTAGAAATTCACGACAATAAACGTGTTAACTTATGTAACATTATATGAAATTTCTTTTCTGATATAAATTGTAGTATAACTTAATTAAAATACTTGTTTAATCTTCTTCATTAACTTGTTAGAAAAAATTATTCATTGTTATATTATTCGAAATATAAAGGTTAAAATTGTTAAATAAATAACAGAAAAAATAATTGAAAGTATTTGACCTATATATTATATGTTAATTCTACAAGGACGTGGAGGATAATTGAAAAAAAAGTAATAACAGAAAAGTCAAGAAATTACATCATCAGGCTATTTAAAAGATCATTTTCAAATAAAACAACCATTTTGTTTTTACTGGGCGTATCGGAAATCTCTGGACCGCTTTGTAACATTATTCCTTGGGTCGAGACAAACAAAAAATTACCACATAAACATTGATTTCAGGTGTCTAAATTTCTGTCTGTAGTTCCGTTTATCTTTATTACAAATTGTTGCATATCTCAATAATCGTAAACGAAATTAATTTAAAATTTGGTACTGGGTGTCCTAATGACAATACATTGCGACAATATCTAAAAGGAAAGAGTGTTCGAGAATTCTCGAGTAAATAATAAATAGGGTTTCTAAGATATAGAAATAACTCCGCCATGCCGGTCGCAAGCCCGGGGCCTTATCTAGCAAATGATAAGGAAGGAGGAGCGGGAGGAGATACACCTCGTTAAAAATCCAGGGTCCATCTGGCTCCGGATGGTAGCACCCTGTAAGGGCCCCCACCCAGGGTCACGGGTGAAAACCGGTCAATGGCCTCGAAGGCGGATGAGGAGTAATCCCAACGGCGGAGAGGGCGGAAGAACCTAGGGAGTTAACCCAAATAAAATCCAGGGTAGGCAACGCTCTGAAAGCTGCAGTGGAAGCAAGTGCCTAGGAGACGGCGACTCCAAACAAAAGACCCTGGTCCTCCAGTTTGGGGGTTGGGCGTGAGGCCAGCACCCTCACCCTGTCAAAACTGACCTCCGCTTCGAATTCTCAAAATTTGCCTCGGATTGGGACTGGACTTACGGAAAAAGATGGATCTGACAGCAATGTCAGTGAGAGGTTGGAAGCGGAAAGCGATGGAGCGAGACGTGTGGAGGCAGATCGTAGAGAAAGCCAAGGTTCACCACGGACTGTAGCGCTATGAGAAGAAGAAGAAGATATAGAAATATAACGCACAAATGGTTTTGTATAGTATAGATCAGCCTATAGTTATACGGCTACCTAAAGAAGTCGGGTATCTATTTAGAATATTGTTTTTTTTTCTAACCCTTCTAATCAGTTATAATGAGTTGTTTACGTTTCGTAAAAACTCGTATTTGTATTATTTCATTATGCCGTAAATCTCTGTCCTCGTGACTTCTATAGCTTCATTTATATAAGGAACATGCAGTTTTGAAGTTCAGTCTTAGTATTTGATCTGTGTTCGACAAATGTATACTCCGTAGTAATTAACACTTACGTTTGAAGAAAGCCAACGAACACTGTTATTGTCTAACGATTATAAGGTATTTGTTTGTAAATAGTGGCTATCTAAAATTTTCAATTTAATTTTATTCGAAAATCTAGGGTTTTATTAAAAACAGCTGAATACACAAAATGCGCATTTAAATGATGGATTCAACAACACCTAGTTCAGGTCAATCGGATGTGAAGTAACTGAAATATTGCATTTATTATGTTACTGAAACAACAAAACCCTCACTTTTAGAAGTAATCAAAAGAAACTTGTTGTTAAGTAACTATTTTATTTATTAATTAAATTATTTAAGAATTTAATTTAAGACCGTATTAATAAATGAAACTTATAACCACCGATGTTATAAACAATCTCTGAGCATAAACAAGGATTACACTACTAGCTGCAAAAAAACTAATTCAAGTATTAATAGTCCTAATAATTTAGTAATCTAACGACCAAGTAATTTTTAAATTACGTATTTACGTATTAATATTATTAGTATTATTATGATTTACGTATTTTAAATTTACTATAACAAAAAAATGTTGAGTTTATCAAAGACGCAGTACTCCGAAAATTGTTAAGGACCTATAATAATTTCATTACGAAAATATTTTCTTTACTAAAACTCATAAATTTTATCGTATCACATACCACTAAAAATTTCTTATTCATTCAAGTATCTACACAACTAAAAGTAAATAAACTATTAAAATAATATTTTCGTTCTCATTAAAAATTTCTGGTTGCTTTGGTAAATAATCCTCTAGAGCTTTACTATGGTTTTATTATACTTCTTAGCATCCATTCATTATACAACATCCCCTTACATCCAATATCTTTTCCACCGTAATGATGGGATATAAAATAACAAAGAAAAGTTTTAATTCATTTTCTCTAATCCCCGACGAAATAAAGTACAGCTATATAATGATTGTGAGGGTTAAAATTTTGTCCGTAGTACATTAATAACGATTTAAAGTACAAAAGAATTATTGAATATAAGTTTAGGAATTAATTTTTCATAATTAAGTAGGTTCAATAATAAAAAGTGTTAATTTTGAAGTTCGTTTAATTTATCCAATAATCTAGTAATACTCTATTAATATTATACAGTTGTTTTTTGTTTTTTAGGTCATCAACCCAAAGACTGGTTTGAACCTCTAAGAGACTTGAGTCTCAAACTTTTTATTTCAAGTTTCCACGTATGGTTTAACTGTAAGCCATGCCCCCTACTATGAATATAAGTGTGGATTTTTACTTACTCTTGCCTATATGAATATAGGAAGGAAAGTATTGTTTTCATGTCGATTTTTCGAAATCGAGTTTTCACCGGATCTGCACGTTTTCAAACCCCCTGAACCCAAAAAACATGTTTTTAGCGATTGGTCTGTGTGTGTGTGTGAACAGAATATCTCAAGAACGGAACATCGAACGAACTTGAAACTTAAGTTACATACCACTACCGGACCCGACACGAACATTTTCATCAAAATCGGTCAACCGGAAGTAGTAGTTTATTCGTGTCATTTTTCACTTTTTTGCGATTTTCTCAAAAACTGGTCCTACGATTTTTTTTAAAATCGCCTGGTTTGGTAAATTTTTTATGCTGTACATGGGTAGGCGCCATGTTTGCTGAAATTCTTGGTGAGGCTGTTTTCACGTAAAAAAATGGTTTTTTAAGATTGCGGCTTTAATATGCTTTTTAGCGCAAAAATGTACATAATAAAAGTTGTAGAGACTTTAAAATCCTACAATTTTTATTCCAAACATTTTTTTGTATAACGCTTAATTTTACGGTAATTAGCAATTTTCTGTTTCTTCTCACGAAAACGTGTGAAAAATCGATTTTTTTTTTAAGATTTCGGCCTTCGTATGCATTTTACGACAAAAGGGTATTATAGATCTAATCAAAATTATAGGAAATTAAAAGATCTACAACTATTATTTAGAGCATTTTTCTCAACAGAGCCTAGTTTAGCGTGAAAGTGATTTTCCGTATTTTTAAGCCAATCTGAGGTTGGTTTTCATTTTGCGTTTTTCAATCAAGATTAAAATAAGGTTATGTTTATTGAGGTTAGTTTTTTGTTTATTTCTAATGTTTTATTACTTAGGTTAAATTGTTCATTATTTGCATTGGTAAGAGAAAGTCGTGTGTGTTTCACACCAGATTTTTTTTTTTTAACTTAGTTTATTTATTCACACTGTACAAAATACAACCAGTGAATGTGATGTTATTTACAAAAACAAAAATGTTGTTATGACATTAAGGAGACCGCCACTCTTGAATAATAATCTTGAATAACAAATTGATAGAATTTACATCTGCGCTATGATATTTCTACTTCATCGTCGTTTCACTCTACGTTGCGAATTTCCGGGTAAGTTTGGTGTTGCCAGCGTTCTAATGAGATGATTTTTATGATACTTAGTTTGCGTTTGAACCGAGAATAGATGTGATAAAATATATCGTTAATGTATGGAATACATAAATCGTTGTGCAATGTGTGATTAGTAACGTAAAAGGGTGCGTCAGTTATTCGTCTAAGTAACTTGGATTGAAATCGTTGAATTCGTTGTAGAGTCGAATGTTTTGCTGCGCCGTAAATTTGGCCACCATAAGTCCAAATCGGTTTTAGAAAAGATTTATATACTTATAGTTTTAAGTGATGGTTCAATGTTGAAATAATTATAACATAATTACAAATAGATCATAGATGTAGTTTTAATAAGTACATATATTACTACAACTCAAAACAAAAATTAAGACTATACCTTTTTTTTATTCCTAATTTATGTACGTTGCAATCTGTTCAATTCAGAACAATAAGCAACCCCATGACCCAATGAGATGAGGATGATGTGTATGACGTGTAAATGATTTGTAGTCTTGTACAGACTCAGATCAACCATTCCTGACAGAGTATGGTTAATTGAACCCCAACCATCAAATTACACCGGTAACCACTGTCTAGTATTCAAATTCGAATAAAAGTAACTACCTTTACTAGGATTTGAACCAGGAACCTTCGTCTCCGAAATCAGCTGATAAACAGCTGATTTTGGCGACGACTTTACAGCTGATTTTGGCGAAGACTATACCTACTAATGCAATTTTATAACTTCATTTATAACTACCAATTCCAAATTAAAAACTTGTTCCAATGTAAGAAAAATAAAGAATATTTTACTTCATTTGGTCTACACAAAACTTCATTATTTTTTAAACTTAAGCTTTGTGCCCCCCATACCCTTCATCGCGCCCCCCTTTTTGAGAACTAATGCTCTTGAGCGTTTACTAAGTAAAACGAAAAGTAATGTAGTTTACCTTTGCCTTCCTCACTGAGTGGGAAAAGTATGCTTATCAGCATGTCAGGCTCTCTGAAATCATTTACTTTCCACCCTGCAAATGACACCTTCACTTCATTCACCACACGGTTTTTTTTGTATAATGACATTCATTACTATCACAGGAGATAACTGCGACTAGTGTCTTTTACACCTCTACCTTTTCTGTTATTAAATACTCCAGTCATATAATTGCCTGACCATTCGATAAGAAACAGAACTATTTTTTGTAACCCTGGAACTAGCAGATCGAGAGCAAATAATTTAACACTTTACCTGCCCGTTATGGGAAAATGTCTATATTTTTATTACTAATTGACTCACAATTCGGAATGACACATAATTTAAATAATAACTACAAAATTTTTAGTTTCGTTAAACACTTTCTCACGTGAAACGTATAAACGCCAACTATTTTTTTTTTGTTTAACGTCCGACTGTTTTGGAATTACTGCTAAGCAGACGGTGAAGGATGAAATTATTTTTTGCAACGTATGAAAACATACCGTGCCTGAATGGGATTCGAACCCAAGACCGCATGATGAGGGGCGAGCACGTTACCAACTACACCAATGCGGCCGGCATTTAAACGCCAACCATTTAAACAAAAAGATTTTCAATATTTGCAACGACAAAAACAAAATCAACTTTAATCATAAACAACATGAAATTGAACAACTGGGTTTTGACGAAACCGATTATTTCGATAAAACTAAGTTTAGAAGCAAATTTTACATGTTGATACTTCCTTCGAAGATCATGAAGAACACCAAAGAGAAATGGAAGCTTCTACAAGATGTGAGAAAAGATAAAAAAATTATTGGGAAGAAAGGAGATAAAGAGAAAGAAAAACAGGACTTTCTGAAAAGGCTTGAATTTTTAGCAAAAATAAAAAGGTATTATGTCACTATTTATACAACCAAACTTATTCGGTAAAGCACAAATAATTTTAATGAAGGAATTAAAATGGATTATTAAAGTAAATCTTACACAAAGTTAGAAGAGGGATTAAGGCACAACCCCTCCCACAGTTTATTTGTCAAATATAGTCTGTACAATTATTGCAACCCTATCCGCAATATATGTCATTGGTTTTCCCTATACCCTTCCGTTCAACCCTTGCCATCAAATCATATGTAAACCCATTTATACGTAAATAAAATCCCCCAACACTCACTCAAACAATCTGAGCGCCCGCATGATGAATCATTCCTTTTTTGACAGCTCGACAATATTATTCAGATATTAATGTCGCCATTAATTGATGAATTGAATTGGTTAAAAATAATTCTAACGAAAGTAAAATTCGAAATGCCGTTGAGTTATTCCGGATAAGAGAAATCCAAATTAACGAGAATATTCTAATAGAATGAATTTAAAAACGACAACTCAAAATTTTATTTTACTGTTTTGAACGTTTAAAATGTCCCTACCCTCTTAAACCTCTCCTCTGGTAGCAACTCGGTATCGCCATTGTGTACACATTTTAGATTGGGGATCCGCACGTGATTAAAATGTAACGTACATCGTGTTGTGTACTTGTTTTTCGACGTCAGTTACCTACACTTATTTGTAAGTCATTTGTAGCATTACGTTTGTGACGTAAAACGGTGATATCGTTATCGTATGTCAAATTCTTTGTTTTGTATCATTCGTATGGGTTTCGTGTGAGAAAGGTTTAACAGATTCTCAACGCTAAACTGCGAGTGTCTAGACAGGTCTTATAGTTTTAAATCTTCATTTTGTGTTTAATAGAGAAATTTTATTCATATGTATTTTCGACAAATACCGGCAACTAAGTAAAAATGTGCATAGATTAGATACGTCGGAAGCCGTTTGAAGAATACGTCCCAGGTCCCTAAGCATGTATACTCTACGTTGGGTTCGGACTACAATTTATTATTAGGTATACATATTACAGTTTTATTTATTGCACCTGCTATATCTTTCTCTTTATGTGCCGGTTCCTCTAAGAATATTTGCTATGATATTGTCAACCTTTGGAAGTTGCAGCTCTAAACAAATATCCATCTGAACCAAGTTCTCAGGTTTTTCAGCCAAAATATACATCTTCTTCCTGACCTCTTTCACCCATAATTTTCCTCCAATTAGTACATGCAGTAATTGAGTCAACACATGACTAGTATTGCAATTTATGTATTTTAATGGTTACAACCTCTCTCTCCAACTCAATAATTCCGATAACATTCATATTTGTGACACCATTCACCCAGCTCAACCTCAAAATCCCGTGCTATTACCAAATTTCGAACGCCTTCAAGTTATCGATAATTCCCCTCTTCAACGTTCATCCCGAAAAGTAGAATTCTTAAAAAGTAAGATCTCTGCAAAATACTTTGCTTATTTTATGGCCAGAGGTTCTTACTTGCCCAAATCTAGTTTTTATTCATTCTGTGCAGTCGTAATTTTCATTAAAAATTGTTCCCAAATATTTATATTGTTTGATCTTCTTGGCTTCATGAATTTTCAAAATTAAATGTTGTTGTAGAGTTCTCAAATTTACCCTTCTTGAGATTCTACGTTAAACCATTCAGCCTAGCATTCATTTCAAGTCATCTAGGTACTCTGCTAGCAGTATCCCGTCGGCTGAAAGTCTGAGGTTATTGGTCATTCACCTTGACGTCTATCGGTTCGCCTGCTAGTGCTTTTTGAATTACGTTCTCTGAGAATAGCTTATGTAAGAAAGCATAGGAGGAATAATATACCCCTGTTTCATGTTTCACGCCTCTCTTGATCTAAATGTTTACAGAAACTTCATTAACCTAAGTTAACATGTTTTTCTAAAACTACCTCTGTTTATGAAAATTATTTCATGTATCGTTCAAAACGACCGCCCATGGGAAGATGTTACAGTACATCCGCAGTCCGGATTAAGCGAAACCCGGTTTAAAGATCTCTATGAATAATTTCTACGTGAATATTTTCGGTGGTAAGATGCTGAAAAAGAGAGAAAAGGGAAGACCGAGAATACAGAACTTGACAAGTTAATGAAAAATATGAAATGAATAGTAACTTAAAAGAAATCAAGATGACAGTGATAAGGCAACGCCTTATGAACAATTTTAAACAAATCCTTAAATAGAAACATCTTGTAAAACGGTTGGATCGGTCAATGCTTTGTTTTTTAAGTTAAATTAAGAAATTTTATAAGTTTTTTAATGTTTCCTGTAGAATTAATACTTTCATCCGACATTTGGAACCGATGTGACGTAGGCTTTTCAAATTGCATGATGGTTTTTTTATTATAATAGAAGATTTCCAAGTAAAATTAGATGAGTAAAATGATAATGAAAACTGCTTTTTGACAACTTTTTATAGTTGCATACGTGTCTTACGATTTATATAACTAAGTGTAAAGCTTATTGCTTAAGTTTGCATTCCGCCTAACAAAACAAGCCAACGTACGTCATCCAATCTACTAAATACTGCTAGCCACGCTAGATATTTTTATAATCCATTGAAATGCAATAATCCTTTCCTTTAAAGGAAATGTAATTTAAATGTATAAAATATACACATATTATACATAAATTATATACATGAAAAAAATATGAAACAAACCTGACATGAAATTAATTTTGAAATATCAAGTTAGAATTTCTGTACCTACATTATTTTAGTACTGTATGTAATATTTCAGATGTAGCTGTCACAAATGTTACAAAATGAAAACATGAGAATGTAGCACTACATAAAATTTATTCAGTACTGCTGTAGATAGAAAAATGTATTACATACAATTTAACTTTATAAAAAATACCGTGTAATTTTAACACCAGCAAATTTTAACACACTCGTGTGCATTGTTCTTACTCCAAGAGTATAAAAATCATAAGAATAATGCTTCATTGTAAATAATATAACTTAACACTAGGAATTTTGACAGCCATAAATCAAATCAAGATTTAATTTTAAATCATAGAAGCTAAACAAACCATTATAACAAACTGACATACCACAGAACAATGGTTTGAAACACGTTAAATCATTAAATACATTCAATACCCTAATAGATATAAATTTTAAAAAGATCAAATTCACAACAGTTGCAAAAACAAGAAAATCTTAAAACAAGTTTCAGTTATATTAAAAATAATCAATTTACAGAATACGAGGTGTGGCTATTAAATAACGAGATTGACGTTGTAAAAATTTAATTTTATACGTAATCACTTATTGTCACCTTTAATATACACTCCTTCTCTATCCCTACAACGCTCCATGCAAATTTTCCATGGTTGGAAACAATGTTGGAAGTCATCTTCTGTCAGCTCCTTCAGGGCACGTGCCGCTTTCTCTTTTACAGCTTCCACAGACTCAAATCTTGTCCCTTTTAATACAGATTTCTCCTTAGGGAACAGGTAGAAGATAATAACAAGTGATGAAACGTGGTTTTTACTTATGATCCGGAAATGAAGCGCCAATCCACTGAAAGAGCCGAACTTCACAGAGAGCCAAAAAAGCTCGAATGAGCAAGTCAAAATTTAAAGCAATGATGATTTTTTTTATATCCATGGGATTGTGTACCTTCACTGGGTTCCTGAAGGTCAAACAATTCATCAATATTACTACATTGAGGTATTTTCTAAACTACGTCAAAGAGTAAGGAAAAACGCCTCGAAATGTGGAAGGACAAATCATGGGTTCTCTACCAAGACAATGCGCCAGCTCATTTCGCGTTTTCTGTCAAGAGGTTCCTAGCCAAGTACAGCATCTCAGTGTTACAACATCCACCTTTTCACCGGATCTTGCACCATGTGACTTCTACATTTTCCCTAAGGTGAAATCCGCATTAAACGGGACAAGATTTGAGTCTGTAGAAGCTGTAAAAGAGAAAGCGGCACGTGTCCTGAAGGAAGCTGACAGAAGATGACTTCCAGGACTGTTTCCATCAATGGAAAATTCGCATGGAGCGTTGTAGGGATAGAGAAGGAGTGTATATTGAAGGTGACAATAAGTGATTATGTATAAAATAAAAATAATTTTTTTACGTCAGTCTCGATATTAAATAGCCACACCTCGTATACACTGGATTTAATAATGTCGGAAAGGACTTGAATAGGCTGGAATAAAACGAAAATATATCAAGGATCAAACGAGGCATAGATAACAGATTACGGAATGAAAAGTGAAGAAAAGCCTACCATGAAGCATGCAGCTAATGTTATCTGCAACAATTTTCCGGACATTTATAAAGTAAAGTTTTCTTTGTCCCTAATGTGTGTTCGTTACAATCTATTTAATTCAGAACAATAAGCAATCCAATGACCCAATAAGGATTATGTGTATGACGTGTAAATAAGGTGTAGTCTTGTACGGACCCAGGCCGACCATTCCTGAGAGAGTACCATTAATTGAATCCCAGTCATAAAAGTACACCGGCAACCATTATCTAATATTCAAATCCGAAAAAGTAACTACCTTTACTAGGACTTGAACCAGGAACCTTCGTCACCGAAAATCAGCTATCAAATAGCTGACTCGCGGCGACGACTTTACCTTTAGATCAACCCAGTGGGTCAATAAAGTTAAGTAATGTGAAATAAAAAAAGATCTTTAGCAACATCAAAAAAATCATAGAAAATTAATAAATCAATATTTTTGCGATCAAATTGAAAAGTTACGAAAAATGTTTTAATTGATATCATAGTAGAAACAACAAAATAAAAAAATGAATTGTACGATTATATTTATGGTGTAAGTGCTTGACATTCCGCAGAATGAGAAATTAAGGAAATGCGAAACTATGTTCCAAGACGTGACATCAATGTTTGTGGTTTTAATAATGATGGAATTTCGAAACCCTTAAACCAAACTCCAGAAGTAAAACTACAGTATATTTCACGAACACAATAATGAACTATAGGCTATAATATTCTAAAATTACTAATAATTTGTTGATTATTTAGTTGAGATATCAAGATTCATTTCAAGACTCCTGTTTCCGATTTATAATATATTAATATTCAAGACAATGAAGATTAATAAATAATAATAGTTTAAATAGTTAACCTTTAAAAATTGTACCAATGGAGCGAGTAATCATTTTATAAAAGGATACGCTTAAGAAAGGGGAGTTTTATGAAATAATGACAGCTACCATCTTTTTCTTTAATGCCGCAGCTCTCATCGACTCAACGGTTCCATTTAGGGATATTAAGGAATCATTAGTGACATATTTTATCACAAACCTGTAACATATTGAAAAGATAACTTAAAACAAATCAGAATTGATTTTAAATTCCTTTTCAATATTGTTTTACGTATTAAAGAAACAAATTACTAAAAAACAGATAAATGACTTGCCGTCATTCTTGAGTGGTTTTAAAATCAAAAAGAAAATATTTAAGGAATTCCTTTGAACCCGAAGACTCATAGATGAGTTTTTTAAAACTGATTCTGAAGTTATTAAAAGAAAATGTTATAGTTTACGTCATAGGCTTAATAAACCCATCTAATGGTAAAGTCGTCGCCGCCAGTCAATTGTTTGACAGCTTGACAAACAAATAGGTTCAAATCCTAGTAAAAGAAAGTACTTTTACACGGATTTAAATACGAGACAGTAGTTACCGGTGAACTTTGATGGTTGGGATTCAATTAACGATACTTTCTCAGAAATCCAGCATGATTTGTACAAGACTACTCCTCATTTACACTTAATACATACGATGGGGTACCCGAAAAAACCGGACTGAAAGTGCGCTGCCATTCGTAAACGTAGTAGAGAGTTTTCCCGCTAGATGGAGCTAGTAGAGACCTTCAACAAAGAACTGCTCAGACGGCGTCAGTTTGTAGGTTAACGTTTGATCGTAGTGTTGTGTTTCTCTTACTATTGTGTTCCGGCTGCGAAGGGGTTAAGGCAGATTTAAACGAACAAAAGTGAACAAGCGTCCTGAAGGAGCTGACAGAAGATGACTTCTGGCACCGTTTCCAACAATGGAAAATTTGCATGGAGCGTTGGAGGGATAGAGAAGGAGTGTATATTGAAGGTGACAATAAGTGATTATGAATAAAATTAAAATTAAATTTTGTACAACGTCAGTCTCGTTATTTAATAGCCACACCTCGTATATTAGGGTAAAAAATAGGCCTAATACTGACAATGATTGTACGTACGCGCATATTTTCAATTTAACTTTTTATAAACAACAACCAAAGGTAATTAAACTTATATGCACCCGCCAATTGAATTTAAAAGTACTTTAATGAATATACATCGGTTTTAATAACTCAGTCTAAAGATAAACTGGCAATTCTATTTAGAAACTTTAGATATTCTAAGAAAGCAGGAAAGATTATTTTTAAAGTGAATACCTAAACAGTACGAACAAGATAATGTATTAAATAATTAACTGATGAATTATTTATAAATATATTTATTTATCTAAATTTAAATTTTATAACACCTACCGTAGTATTAAAATACTACCTTATCTGGTGTCAAATGTCGACTTCGTTGTACACACTTTGTGGGTTTAAATTAAACGTAGAGTGTACGTCCATAGAAATAACGTAGCATGTAGGCTATAATATGCTTACGTATAAAAACAAAAATATTGAATAAAAATTTCTAATGCAATTGCATAAATACTGTCCATTTATGTAATACATATATAAAAAAATTCATAATAACTTTAAAAATTCTTTTGCAATTTATTTTCAGTATTTTTAATTTATGATAATTTTGCATATTAAATTGTGTACAAGTATAATCTAATAAATCTTAAGTTATATATGCATATTTTTTTTATAAGATAAAATTTTAATTAGATATAAATAATAAAAATTGATGACTCATTCGTACATAAAAGAAAATATGCACATGTACGTGTATAGTAAAGGCATGTGTCGTAATGATATTTCTACATTAGGCGTACATACGCAAACTGTCATACGGTTCAACCTCATTCATTCTCTATTAACAATAAAATTATTATTATTGCATCACATTGTGGAGTAATATTCAACTAATCATCACGAATATTTAGTTTGAGGTTAATTTATTAGACTATATTACTTAGGGTACGAAAACTACATCATAAAAATGTATCAACCACCTGACATGCAAATTTAAATAAAATCACTCGCCACTCCAGCGGCGCTTCGCGCCGCTTACGTGTCTCGACCTCAGAGGGGTAGGTGGATCAGAATTCATATGTGGATCAGAACCATTTGCCACAAGGTGAAGTTCGGCCGCCAAAGGGGCTGGGTGGATCACAATATTTACAAATTTCAAGATATGAAAGTTTAAAGATGAAGTTTAAAGTTTCAAAATTTAAAATTTGATGGTTTTACAATTTTAGGTTAATGTTTAAAGTTTCAAAATTTCAACTTTAAATGTTGTGGTTTGAATGTATGTTACTTTGAGTTTTTCGTTTTCTCATGCGACCTAAAAATTTTCGGGTTACCAAATTTTTATGTAATTTTCTTCGCTAAATAACATGTTAAAAAAATATTTGTATTCCGAAAATTTTAAAATTTTTGTTGGGGTAGTAATTACCATAGGACCCCGACCTAAACTTTAATAAGTTTTTCGTGACTCTAGGGGTATGTGTAACGTTTTGTTAATAAACGTTTGCGAAAAGCCGTTGTGAAGGTGTAAAGAAAGAAAAACGTGAAAACGGCAAGCCCTAAAAGCCGGAATGCTAGAGTTTTGAGTTTTCTTAGCGAAGAGGTAGGTTAAGGAAAACTTTAGCTACATGGCCTTGAAGTACTTTGGGAGATGCACAAAAAAGATTCTATAAAATTTATCTCTACGAAGCACCGTTCAGGAGGTAATTAAATACAACCCCCTACCAACGGTAAGGGGGTGGAACCTGAAAGTTTTCGCGTTACCAAATTTTTATTTAACTTTTAACGTCGAAAACATGCCGTTAAAATACATTTTGTATTCTAAAAATTTAGAAATTTCATAATTTTTGGATGGGGTAGCAACCCCAAATGGATCGCTTTTTAAAATTTAAAAAATTACCTGTGATGCTATAAGTACCTGTGACGTTTTGCTAATAAAAATTTGCTTAAAAACCGTTTTGAAGGTGTAAAAATAGGAAAACTGAAAACGGTAAACCCCAAAAAACCGAAATTTGGTTTTTGTAGTTTACTCAGAGGACCGGTGGCTTAAGGGCAACTTAAGTTATATAATCTTGAAGTACTTTTTGTGGGGCACAAAACAGGTTCATGCATTTTGTCCCTATTATTCACTGTTAAGGAGATAAGGAAATACAACCCCTACCGCAGGCTAGAGGGTGCTAATTTAAAATTTTCGAGTTATAAAATTTTTGTGTAATTTTTACGCCAAACAACATGCCGTCAAAAGACTTTTTGTATTCTAAAAATATAAACATTTCATATCTGTTGGATAAGAGTAGCGACCCCCGTAGGACCCCGATTTAAAATTTGAAAAATTACCCGTGACGCTTCGGGTACGTGTAACTGTTTAAAAATAAAAATTTGACGAAATAACCCATTTTGAAGGTGTAAAG
Organism: Catonia carolina; assembly: GCA_035578175.1. NCBI lineage: Eukaryota > Metazoa > Arthropoda > Insecta > Hemiptera > Achilidae > Catonia > Catonia carolina. The sequence continues at coordinate 24,256,368 of JAQMRL010000010.1, read as the reverse complement.
AAAGTACAACATGCAAACGGCAAACCCCAAAAAGCCGAAATTTTGTTTTTTTAGTTTTAACACCGAACCGGCAAGTTAAGGGCAACGATAACTATATGGTTTTAAAGTACTTTGCAACGGGTACAAAAAAGATTCTATACAATTTTTCGCTACGATGCACCGTTTAGGAGATAAAAAATACAACCCCTACCGCAGGCTAGAGGGTACTAATTGAACATTTTTGGGTTATCAAATATTTGTGTAATTTTTAATGCCAAACATCATGCCTTTAACAAATTTTTTGTATTCTAAAAATTTAAAACTTTCATTATGTTTAGATAAGGGTAGCAATCCCCGTAGGATGCCGATCTAAAATTTGAAAAATTTTCCGTAATGCGGGGAGTACGTGTAATGTGTTCCTAGCAAACGTTTGCCAAAGAAACCCGTTTTGATGGTGTTACAAAAGAAAACTTGAAAATTGCAACCCCAAAAAAGGCGAAATTTTGTTTTTTGAGTTTTCTCACCGAACCGGAAAATTGAGAACAACGAAAGCTATATGGTTTTGAAATTACATTAAAAGGGGTACAAAAAATATTCTGTACAATTTTTTTTTACGATGCACCGTTTAGAAGATAAAAAAATATAAACCCTACTGCAAAAAAGAGGGTGCAACTTTAAAATTTTCGGATTATCGTATTTTTATGTAGTTTTTAACTCCAAACAACATACCGTTAACAGATTTTTTAATTTATAAAAATTTCATAATTTTTAAATAAGGGTACCAAACCCCGTAGGACCCCGATCTAAAATTTGAAAAGTCACCCGTACTGCCGAGAGTGTGTATGATGCGGTCCTAATAAACATTTGCCAGAGAAACCCGTCTTCGTGGTGCTACAAAGAAAAACCTAAAAACTGCAACCCCGAAAAAGCCGAATTTTTGTTTTTTGAATTTTTCCAGCGAACCGGCGGGTTAAGGGTAACTTTATATATATGGTCTTAACGTACTTCGGGAGGGGAAAAATGGTCGCAGTGGCCTTTGCGCTACGAAACTTCGTTAAAAAGTTTGAAATATTCGGACGCATCCCTTGAGCTTTCGGGAAGATGTACTTTAAATTTGGCATTTTCCCGGGGGTTTCAGCCGACACCCGACAAAAACGGTCCTCAGAGATTTTGCTTCTAGAGACCTCCTAATAGGCGAGAATTTCCATCAGTGAGTCATTAGTGGCTGGGGCTTTATATATTATATAATATAATATTATTTATTATATTATATAATATAATCTAATATTATATAGATTAATATTAGTATATATTAATCTATATATTATAGATTAATACCAGGTGTTCAAAAATATTTTACAATACTGTAACAGTTAAGTGTAGGTTCGTTCGGGATCTAGGTCTTCTTCTCCTTCTTCTTCTTCTTTTTCTCCTCCTCCTCCTTCTTTTTCTTCCCTTTCTCCTTCTTCGTACTATCAAGGATTAGGCATAAGCCTTCCGAATTCACGAACAAACACGACATATTCCAACCCGCACATAGCGACTATTGCTATCTTCTTCCAGGTTTTCCCACCGCCCTTCTTCCAACTGGAATATATTCTGTAACTTTGAAGGGTATTATCTCCTCTGGCGTCCGTTCCAAATATTGCCTCTATTGATTGCGGTACTCCACTTTTTCATTCAGTCTAAACACACCCAACTCAGATCTAATTCCTCGTTATGTATTAGATCCAGCCTCGATCAGCCCTTCAACCTTCTGAAAACCTCATTTCAGCTGCTTGGATCCTACTTTCTTGGCGTTTCGTGGTAATCCATGACTCACATCCATAAAGTAGGACTGGGGCGGCCATTACCTTGTAGAACTTCAATATTGTCTCTGTTCTAGCTATTCTAACCAGTGTCTTGTTAATGGTACCACAAATCTAGGTATAGTAGATACAAACAAACGTTCTTTAAACTTCAAAGAATTATTTACTATTGTTGTTGATTAGGTCATCAGCCGAAAGACTGGTTTTAACATCTAGAGGGTTTACTAAGTAAAACGAGGAGTGAGGTTGTTTACTATTGCCTTCCTCATAAAATGGAAAAGTCTTCACTTTATTCACCACATGGTCTTACTTATAATTAAATTCATAACCCTCAGAGAAGAAAACTCTAACTAGAGTATTTTATACCTCTACTTCTGTTCTTAAATGTTTCAAACATATAATTGGCTAGCCACCAATTAAAGGAGGGACCTCGTAATTGGAACCTTATCAACCATCTCCAGCTATTGCTGGTTTTGAACGTTTCAAACTCTTTCGTAGCAGAAGAATGAGATCGATTTTTTTATTATGTTTGATAAAAATATTAAACTAATCCTGTCCAAGGATTTTGTGAAGTTTTCCAGCAAGATTATTTCCCTTGACCGCAAAATACTAGGGCTAGGCGAGGTGAGACCAGTGGTAGGGCTTCCACTTTAGAGCATGGACTTGCTCTGGATTTCCTTCAGAGATCCACCCTCTTAGAGTCTTCCGCCCTCATTACTGTTCGGAATTTCTTTCACTTCCACCACTTAGATCGTTGACCAGATTTTACCTGTTACCCTAAGCAAGAGATTAGTTTTTGTTGGTATGGGTATTGAAGTCTTCACTTTCCTCCAACTCAACTGATTAGTTGAACTGGCGAATTCCCCAGTTCCAATGGGCCGTTCCCGACGGAGGTCACTATCAATTTCCACAGCAAGGAGTTGGTTTGACTATATCTGTAGAATGGAAGAAAGTCGACTATCGAGGAGAATAATAGCTTAGGTTCCTGTTGGTACCCGAGAGGTTGGACGACGCAAGAGATGAGGTCATCAATTAGAAGTCGCAACATACCTAAGAGCCTGAAGCTCGAAGAAAGAAGAGATGTAGGGAAAACTAATGATGACCAATCTGGGAGTAAGGTAGCATCAATTTAAAAAATTGAATAATTGAAATCATTCAGAAAAGTTAGCGAAATCGAAACTGATAAATCATTAAAAGTATTTCAATATAGAAAATTCCATAGAACGATTCATTGGCCTATTGGAATACTCAACGTATTTGTAATCCTCCAACAATATCTGACTAATTAACTGAAGTATCAACAATTAGCCTAACTCTTCGTACCTGTACGTTTATTCAAACTCAGTAATCAAAAAAAGTAGATCCGTCTAATATAGAAATGTGTTCTCTATTTTTTAATCGTTCTGCGTTAATATCGCCTAAATGCTTCATTTAAAAAAAAACTAATTATTCCCTGAACGAGTACACGTTACAATTTACATATTATCACGTATACGTAATGAGTTCATTGAACTAATTTTTGTTTAAACTAATTTTTAAAACACGAACATATGTTGTGTAAGTAATTTAAATAAAAGTACTTCGGAGGTTTTTGATAATCCATTCACATTTCATCTTCATTAAGTTATTTAATTATTACAAGTTAAAATTGCCTTTAACAGGCAGGTGGAGTGTTAAATTATTTGCACTCGATCTTCTAGTTCCAGGGCGACAAAAATAGTTATGTTTTATTTTACATGGTTAGCCAATTACACGACGTTTAAGAACAGAAGAGGTAAAGGTGTAGAAGACACTTGTCAGAGTTATTACCTCTGATAGTAATGAATTTCATTATACAAAAAACCTTGTGGTGAATAAAATGAAGGTGTCATTTAAAGGGTGGACAGTAGATGCTTTTTGGAGGGCCTGGGATACTAATAAGCATACTTTTCCACTCAGTGAGGAAGGCAAATGTAACCACCTCACTCCTCGTTTTATTTAGTAAAACCTCTAGAGGTTCAAACCAACATTTCGGCTGATGACCTAACCAACAACACAAGCTAAAAGCTCAATTCAATTGAGATTTAAAATCCTTCCTTTAGTATTTATTAAGAAGAAATTGACAGAAATAATTAAATTTTTTAACCCTATGTATGACGTTGGAATTTGTTCAGTATATAACAATAAGCAATCCCATGACCCAATGAGATGAAGATGAAAATGTATGACGTGTAATTGAGGTGTAGTCTTGTACGACTCAGGTTGACCATTCCTGAGAAAGTATCGTTAATTGAACCCTAACCATCAAAGTACACCGGTTTAGTATTCAAATCCGTATAAAAGTAACTACCTTAACTAGGATTTGAACCACGGAATGTTTGTTTCGTACATTAGGTGTCAAACAGGTGACTCGCAGCGACTACTTTACCACTAGATCAATCCGGTTGGATTAAAAGATAAACTTGAAAGCTTTTTTGGCATTTTCTTTTACTTTGACAAACTACAGATCACGCAATAAACTTCTTTTCTAACTTTAATGTTTTTTATTATTTCGGTACTCTCTCGTAACTTCCCAATGCCGCTTCTTTTTTCTTTAAGGCCAGGTTGTTCCTGAGTTCCTTTTCCTTCTACGAATACTATTGATAGTATTTAGTAACTGTTTTCATAATCTATGACTTTCGATACTTAAATGTTACTTTTAGACTTTTCAGTTCTTTAAACCACTCTGATGTTGATTTATTTAATCAGAGGTATAATACATACTTGTTGAATGATTTTTGGTTTACCTGTTCCATTTTATTCTATAAATACGTTGAAAAACAATCGTTTTATAACTACTACTCTTTCCGATATTTTTATATTTTTCTTCATTAGGCCTACTTTCTTAGTTTTCATTGTTTGTTTGTTTTTACTGCATTCACTATTTTTCTTAGGATTTTTTTCTAGTATTTAAAATTTTCCTCGGTTCTCGTTCGTTAAGCATTTCGACACTTTCTTGAGAAATTCACGATCAATTTTACAATTCAACCAATCTAATCCATAGCATTTGATCTAAAACCATCGTTAGAAAGGACTTACGCAGTTTAACCATTTAGCGACTTCCTCGTAAGATTCTATGCACCTTGCCTAATTTTACCTTATTAAGAATTAGACTAGCTTCAGTATGGTACGAGGTGTGGCTATTAAATAACGAGACTGACGTTGTAAAAAATTGTATTTTGATTTTATACATAATCACTTATTGTCACCTTCAATATACACTCCTTCTCTATCTCTACAACGCTCCATACGAATTTTCCATTGTTGAAAACAGTGCTGGAAGTCATCTTCTGTCAGCTCCTTCAGGACACGTGCCGCTCAAAAATCTTTGAAATGAAGCTCGCAAAAATGTTTCTACTGACACTTTGTACGCGATTAAAAATGACCCAAATATTTTGGAAACAATAATAACATGTGAGAAACGTGGTTTTTTACTTATGATCCGGAAACAAAGCGCCAATCCATGCGCTGGAAGAGCCGAACTTCACCGTGAGCCAAAAAAGCTCGAATGAGCAAGTGAAAATTTAAAGCAATGATGATTGTTTTTTTTTATATCCATGGGATTGTGTACCTTCACTGGGTTCCTGAAGGTCAAACACAATTAATCAATATTACTACATTGAGGTATTTTCTAAACTACGTCAAAGAGTAAGGAAAACGCCCCGAAATAGGAAGGTCAAATCATGGGTTCTCCACCAAGGCAATGCGCCAGCTCATTCCGCGTTATCTGTCACGAGGGTCCTAGCCAAGTACAGCATCTCGGTGTTAGAACATCCACCTTATTCACCAGATCTTGCACCTTGTGACTTCTACCTGTTCCCTAAGGTGAAATCTACACTAAAAGGGACAAGACTTGAGTCTATGGAAGCTGTAAAAGAGAAAGCGGCACGTGTCCTGAAGGAGCTGACAAAAGATGACTTCCAGTACTGTTTCCTACACTGGAAAATTCGCAGGGAGCATTGTAGGGATAGAGGAGTGTATATTGAAGGTGACAATAAGTGAATATGTATAAAATAAAATAAAAAATTTTAACAACGTCAGTCTCGTTATTTAATAGCCATACCTCGTAATTAGATTGAAAATTTTCATTTAATCTTTAATCAACACAATTATGATGAAAATGATAACAAATATAGATGTCAAAAGACAAGCATACAAAATTTTAAGACGTCTTGTTATCAACAGATTTCAGAAAAGTGCATTGCTATTTTGATGAAGTGGACACGATGATTCCTAATTAAGATTTTCAAGCTGACACATTATAGTTAGAGTTTAAAATTTCTAGCTAATAGATGACGTAGACTATTCATGTAGTTTCAAAATTATTCAGTCTAGTTTTCTACTATATTTCATTTCACAGATTGAAATACAAGTTTATTTTATTTCTTAAAGGAACTAAAATAATGAAATATATTTTTGTGATAAGTACTTATTAATGTAAATGATATAGAATAAAACGTTTTATTTTTATAACAAAAATAGTTTCTTTATAATATAAATCTGATAAAATATTTTAAACGTATTTTTGATGTGAGCGAATAATCAAGTAGGCAGTGGTATGTCAACGTAGAAATGCTATTGAAGTTTATTTTTCTGTCTTTCTTCAACTTTTTAAAATACGTAGGATACATTAGAGTGGAAATGTTACGGTGTATAAAATGTTACATTCATCTACGGAGAGCACCAATTCAATTCAGCACGATAGTAAAAGCTTACTTCACTTCACTTAATACTTTCCCTCGTAAACCTAAATTCTTTGCAATCTTATATTTTATTTAGGCCTATATCCGGTAGATTGTAAAAAATGTCATTATTATTTTACCAGGTGTACTTTTTATTGTTATTTAATTTATTAAACGACATAAAAAATTTGAAATAAAGGTCGGCATTGTTTTAATTGCAATAATAAATCGGTAACAAGGCAAATAAGACTTTTTATAAAATGTTCAAGCTTTTTTCAACCAGAATAGCTAAGGATTGTTAGAAAAATCAATTTTTCTTCAACTAGATTGATCTTCTTTTCTCAAAAAAGAAAGTTAATTGTATTCTCCTCCTCCTCCTCCTCCTCCTTCTTCTCCTCCTCCTCCTCCACCTTTTTCTTCTTTGTCTTCTTCTTCTCAATTACTAAATGGGTAGCACTTTTGCGGTGTTCCCTAACTCGTCAGCCCGTTACAAAAAATAAAATCACTCGTAAAACTCAAATTTTTCAAAGATCCTCTGATTTTCATGACAATCAGAGGTTCAGGATCTCTAAAAAATCTATAAGTTTTATGTGTAATTTTAGTATTGTAACGGGCAGACTGTGTGGGGTGCACTACAAAAGTACTACTCATTTGTAAAATGTCCTTATTAATTCTTTAACCGTTCTGGTGGTTTTGTTTTTATACATTTTTTTATAATAAATAAATTGGCCCATAACAGGCAGGTAGAGAGTTAAGTTATTTGCACTTGATCTGCTAGTTCCAGGGCTACAGAAAATAGTTCTGTTTCTTATCACATGGTCAGTCAATTATACGACTGAAACATTTAAGAACAGGAGAGGTAGAGGTGTAAAAGGTATTATTCACAGTTATCTCCTCTAAGCGTAACGAATTTCATCATTATACAGCCAGACCCTTTGGTGAATAAGTGAAGGTATCATTTACCGGGTGGAAAGTAGATGCTTTTCAGAGGGGGTCTGGCATGCTGAGCCAGCGTACTTTTTCCACTCAGTTAAGAATACGATGGTAAACCACCTTACTCCTCGTTTTACTTAGTAAAGCCCCTAGAGGTTCAGACCAACCTTTCGGCTGATGATCTAAACCGCAGCAACAATAATGTAAATACAAAAATAAACTGTGGATATACGTTATCATGTATCATAATTAAATTAATTAAATGTATGGTATAAATTGTATTTTTTTTTTTGGGGGGGGAAATACAGTATTATATTATTTAAATATTTTCTGTTGTAAAAGACACTTTCAATTTTTTTTTCGAAATTGAGTAGATCTACAAGAAAACACAATTAATAATTTAACTAAAAAGTATTTGTTGAAAAACTTCGAATGCAACAACGGAAAGAAAAGAATGAATTAAAAAAACCCGTCAGAGACTGATGACAACCTAAACTGAAAATAACAAAGAAAACAAATTAGATAATCAAGTAGAGGAAAGTAGAGTTAGATTGGTAAGGGTACGATTGAAAAGAGGGAAGAGGAGTAAAAACAGCCTAAAGGGTGTAGGGTACTACAGGACAACGTAACTGGGTTGGGGGGATGCGTAGTTCAGCTTTCAGTTTTAGTTATTGATCTGTCTAGCTAGGGTAGAAACCATGGGGTAGGTTCTGTCCCGCAACAAGTATATAAGGGATAGAGGGCCCCGACTCCAACGCAATCATTTTGTTCTGCAGATATATTCCCAGAAATTGCTTACGTAATCAATTTATGCAACTACCACATCATTAAATTTAAATTTTATGAAAATTTAGCAGAAAAATACATCATTTTAAACAAACAAAATATGTATTTTCTCGTTAAAAGCCAATTTAGATCAGGCCAAGTGACTTTTAGACATTTCTGGAAGTTCTTTTAGCAGCCCAAATTCTTTGCATTCTTTCCAATGATCTGCTTCTCTTCTCCGTGGAGTACCTTGAAGTCAGTAAACAGTTTTGTTGTTGTTGTTTAGGTCTACAGCCGAAAGGCTGGTTTGAACCTTTAGAGGTTTTACTAAGTAAAAACGAGACGTACGGTGGTTTACATTTGCCTTCCTCACTGAGTTGAAAGAGTATGCTTATCAGAATGCCAGACCATCCCAAAAGCACCAACTTTCCACCCTTCAAATGACGTCTTCACTTCATTCACTACAGGGTCTGGCTGTATAGTGAAATTCATTACTCTCAGAGGAGGTAACTCTGACTAGTGTCTTTTACACCTCTACCTCTTCTGTTCTTAAATAGTTCAGTCGTATAATTGGCTGACTATGTGATAAGAAACAGAACAATGTTTTGTAGTCCTGAAACCAACAGATCGAGTGCAATTAATTTAACACTCCACCTGCACATTATTGGTAATATCAGTTTTATAAATTTAGTTCAATCATTACAATTTCTTAGTTTTTCTAGTTTTCTCTAAATCTTTTCTAATTTCTTTAAACTATTTGTCGGATAGCTAATGACTATTGTTTAGGTCTTAAAATTTTATTTTTCAAATTTATTTTATCACTTTGTTCGTAGAATTTTTGTCTTCATTTTCTTGTAGTTTCCATTAACCGTTCGTTTCTCTTGTACAGTTTTTCTCTTCCTCATGGCCTGTACCGTCCGTCCACCGCCTTCGAACCCATTATCTTGCGGAGGATCTTTCTCTCGAAATTATCAGCTTTTCTTAAACCAGCCTAGCAGATCATTCTAAGGCATTCATTTGTGCACAGACACGCAGTTTTATCACAATATAACGTCTGATCTTGACAGTCTTGAAAGTGTTTTTTCCTTTTACAGGTGGTGAGTTCTTCGGAGTGCAGCGCCCATCTTTCGTCATATGCTGGCGTTCGCTTCCTTTCGTTGTTCTTCGGTGTTGTTATTTTCCCAAAATACTTGAAGCTATAAAATTTTCTAATTTCCCTGCATTGTGTCTTCAAGTAACGCGAAGCGGTTTTGATGTTCGTTACGTAATCTTTTCGTAAGAATTTTTTAATATCTCATTTTTTTGCATGTTATTTTAACATAATGATTTATTCACACAAAATCTGTATGTAGGCCTATACGTGTAAGAGAAATCCACTCACTCATCACGAAATCTTCAGAAACACACGGCGTATAAACTTTAAATTTAATAAAATTTCATTTCTGTGGCGTAGTTGCTTGCTATGAAACGAATTTGAAAAACTACTTCTAGATGAAGAAAATGGAAATAAAAGTTTTTTTTAATTCAGCTTAAAGTTATCTATATTCATGCGAAAAATAAACATTTGAAAACTAAAGAAACTTTTAAATTCTACAATTTCATCCATTTATAAATGAATTTAAACCAGAAAAAGACTTGACACCTGCTTCAATTCCCAATCAGTAGTAAAACTCATCTAGCATCTAATAGCTGTATTGAAATAAATTTAAAATTAACATAACAAAAGTCATGAAAAATTATAAAACATATTCCTTATTTTTATTTTTTATTAAGTTGTATCACTGTTTGTTCATTGACGACTATGGTGGGTCGTGGAACCGCGTTAAATCCTAGCAGAGAACTCGGAAATTTTCATTCCTTCATTCGCCGCTGCGCCATGGAAAGAATAACACAAAATATTTTTGCAAAATTACAGATATATTTAAAATAAATTGAACTATCAAACGTGTCAGTAATTTAATCACAAAAGACAATAAATTTCTTCTGCATGTAGCTAATTCTACACTTGGCGAACTGCTTCGCTAAACCTTCAAACCTGTTCATTTTTACAAGTTCAACTACCTATTAAACAATTCAAAAGTTATTACGAATTTATTTTAGTAAATAAGATCATTATAATAATTTCATTATCATACGTCATGTATGCCCATAATGGGTAGGTGGAGTGTTAAATTATTTGCACTCTATCTGCAGTTCCAGGGCTACAAAAAATAGTTCTGTTTCTTATCACGTAGTCAGCCAATTATATGACTGAACTATTGAAGAACAGAAGAGGTAGAGGTGTAAAAGATACTAGTCAGAGTTATCTCCTCCGAGAGTAATGAATTTCACTTTACAGCCAGACCCTGTGGTGAATGAAGTGAAGGTGTCATTTTCAGGGTGGAAAGTGGATGCTTTTCAGGGGGCCTTGCGTGCTGATAAGCATACTCTTTCAACTCAGTGAGGAAGGCAAATGTAAACCACCGTACGTCTCGTTTTTACTTAGTAAAACCTCTAGAGGTTCAAACCAGCCTTTCCTTCGTTGTTGACCTAAACAACAACGTCATGTAGAACAGAATTACTTTAAACTACTGATTCAGTAATTTTGCAGTGTTATTATTTAGCTAAAAATTGAACAATGACAATAATTAATGAAAAATAGGCTGAAGCTTAAAGGTATTTACGGACAAATTGAATTGCATTTCAAATAAAAGCTACTAATGAACGGATATTGAATTACTAATACGAAAACGTAATAAAATTAATAGCAGTGTTGATATTGAATAATTCCGGTATGAGTGATCTGTCATAAAATTAGTCACAGTTTTCCTGATTAAAAAATATTAAATTACTGCGTATCAAATAATAAAACCACCTGAAATGCGGATAAATATTTTTACAACCAACTAACATGAAATAGCAATAGAAAACAAAAACAATCTGGTGTGAAACACTCACACACTTTCTCTTGCCAATGCAAATAATTAATAGTAAACCTAAAATTAGAAATAAACAAAAAACTAACCTCAATAAACATAACCTAATTTTAACCATGAGTGAAAGGCGCAAAATGAAAATCAACCTTAGTTAGGCTTAAAAATACGGAAAATCACTCTTTCACGCTAAACTAGGCTCTGTAGAGAAAAATACTCTAAATAAAAGTTGTATATCTTTTAATTTCCTATAAATTTGATTATATACATGTTTGTCGTAAAATGCATACTAAGGCCGAAACCTAAAAAAAATCGACGTTTCACACGTTTTTGTGAGAAAACGCTAATTACCGCTAAACTAACTAAATTTTAACTAACTAAATTGAACTAAATTGGGTACTAAAAAAAATGTTTAAAATAAACGTTGTAGGATTTTAAGTTCTCTACATATTTTATTATATAAATTTTTGCGCTAAAATGTATATTAAAGCCGTAATCTTAAAAAACCATTTTTTACGTGAAAACAGCCTCACCAAGAATTTCAGCAAACATGGCGCCTACCCTATCTAGTAGAGCACAAAAAATTGAGTAAACCAGGCGATTTTTAAAAAAATCGTAGTACCCGTTTTTGAGAAAATCGCAAAAAAGTGAAAAATGACACGAATAAATACTACTTCCGGGTAAAAAAAGATATACTGTTCGTAACACGACCGGAAACGGCACAAAATTTAACACAGCTCAAGGAGAATCAACTCACACTGCCGTATCTATACCGGTTGAGTAGAGCTACGAAGTTCGTATTACAAAACAAAATTTCCCTTTCTTAGAAAAAATTACCAGATATTAACAATTGGGAAACAGGACTAAAAATCACTCTGTACTTCAGAACAGGCTATATAGTAGATTTTCCTGTAGTACTAAAAAAAAATCTTTAGGTAATTCAGGCAAATTTGTTCTTAACTAGTATTCCGCCCGCAATGCGCGCGGGATTATTACTAGACTCAAAGGAAATTTTGATAAAACCATTACAAGTGTTAATGTAATTGTGAAATTGGTTGTTAAGAATAAATTAAGCACATAAATCAAAATTTTTGTGCTAATTTACTAATTAATTAATGTGTTTAATTAATTAAACACATTAAGCACTAGTTTAATTTAAGTAAAAAAACATATATAACACAACAAAACGAAATAAATCTCATATTTCAGTGTTTACTTGTCCATCATTTCAAATGTTTTTGGTAAACTGAACTAGGCTTATCTGCGGACGTAGACCTCACCCATAATCTCTCATGTAGTCTACATACTTATATTGTGCGCTGTCATTTCCCGAAAAACAGACAGAAAATATTTCCAGGCCATCGAACTACAGATAAATATGTTCAACGGCAAGATGTGAATCTTTCCTTGGATGACTACACTTCTTTTTTAAAATACTGGGTACGATTCGGTAATCTGTTTGGTCTTTTTTGGCTTTATGCCCGGATGTTCTGCACATTGATGCTCATGCACACGATATAGGATGGCAGATTTAACAGACCAAAAACTAATAAAAAATGCCAAACCTGACCGGGGAATCGAACTCGAGACCCTTGGCTGGCCCCATTCTTATTTTTGCCAAAGTATCACTCAGATAATGTAAATTTTCAGAAATGTTAGCGTTTTGGGTAGTTTACGCTGTTCTTTAGGGTTGTTACCTTATTTCATGAACTGTCTTTATTCCAGGAGTCCCGAGTTCGATTCCTATCAGGTGTGTCATTTCCTCATAATTTATTCTCGGTTCTTCTTCACCATCTGCATTAGCTTTAATGTAGGCTACATAAAAGCTGAACGTAAGAAGCCCTTTTTTATTTCTTAAGCGTAGGCCTAAAGGCTCAATTGTTATAGTCATATATTGAATGTAGGTAAGTTACTTCTATTTCATTTACAGAATAATTAAAGACAGCGTTTATTTCATCGAGCTATTTATATAAAATTGAACTTCATACATTTTAGTTAAGCCTTTATAATGTGTTGCACAATATGTTGGTGAAGTAAAAAGAATCGGAAAATGAAGGCGGTAGAGTAACAACATGGTAGAAACACATCATCCGTATTTCCGCATACCAAGACAGCTACATTTTTAGACCCGGCCCAACCCTGTTTCAGAAGCCGTACTAACAACCCATGCTATAACATCATTTTGTAAAATCGTTTAGTGTTGCAATGTTGTATATGGCAAAGACGGAATGAAGAAGGTTAAGGACACAGACCAGCGAACATTTTCCTTTTAGTTGTCAAGAACAAAATGACAATCTTCTCTTCGTATGTAGGCCTATTAATTCGATTATGTTACATTTATCTTTGCTGCAAGATTATTATATTTACTGTTCAAATCTGCATATTTTATATGATCTTGTCTGGCGAACGAGTAATAAATCTTAGGAATGACATATTGACGAACCACTGATTAAAGATGAACTAAAAAATATTGAACAAAAGAATAGTACGTACAAATGTGAAACTTTTCCATTATTTGAAAAGAAATTACTCACAATCTATTCATTGGATTCTATTCACTCTGCATCATCATGATTCACAATAAATTTCAACATGCTCTCAGATAATGTAACAATATCTCACTGTTCAAATGACGTCTTTCTGTCTCACAGTTTTCAAAAGTTACACGTTTGAGTCATGTCCATTACACTTAAAAAACACTTAAATGCTTCATATTTGAAAAAAATGGTTGTGGCCTTTATACATTTTATACCCACAACGTTTGATTAAGGATTACTATTAATTATTATTTATATTTCGTATTAATTATTTCAATCTGTTCGTTGCAGGGCTGAAATAAATAGTTCTGTTTCTTATCACATGGTCAGCCAATTAAATAGCTGAATCATTTAAGAACAGAAGAGGTAGTGGTGTAAAACACACTAATCAGAGTTATCTCCTCTGAAAGTAATGAATTTCATTATACAGCCAGACCCTGTGGTGAATGAAGTGAAGGTATAATTTGCAGAGTGAAAAATTTGTGCTTTTCAGAAGGCTCGGCATGCTGATAAGCAAACTTTTCCACTCAGTGAGGAAGGCAATGGCAAACCACCTCACTCCTCTTATTTACTTAGTAAAACCTCTAGAGGTTCAAACCAGCCTTTCGGCTGATGACCTAAACTTATTAATTATTTAATGTATGTACACGGACTGGCCTTAATTTAATTTTTTCGTCCAGGGCCAATAATTTAGTCCACGTAAAGTAACTCAAAATATTTATTAAAATTCCTTTTGCAGCCCACATTCTTCGGATTCGTGGGCTTTACGCTCTTCTCCTTTCTTCCGTCTATCCGATGTTCTGATTTTCTCTTTGTAGAAGACCTTGAAGTCATTAATTGGTTGTCTAAATTTGGTTCGATTCATTAATTTTTTTCGGTTTATTACAGTTTTCTTTCACTTATATAAACCCCACCGACAATTTTATCCGATAAATTTGGTACATTATTTAGTGTCTCAAATTTTTTCAACCGTCTTGCATCCATTCTACACTTACAGGTGTCAGTAGAAGTTTAGTCTTTGTTTTCTTGTTGTTCTATTGACTGTCCACTTTTCTGGTAGAGTTCTCATCATGCTCGTAACATGTATCGACCATTTACTATCTAATAGAAAAAAACAAATTGTGATGAAGTATCTTTTTTTTAGCTTTTATTTGTTAACTGTACTTTGTTGACAACTACCCAATTTGATCGCTGCTTTTTTCTTTATTTCTTTTTGACGTAGATTAGACATGAGTTTGAACAGTGACCCCCAGTAGAGTTTGTTCATGGATGGCAGTCAACTGGTCACCATACAAAGTCGCTGGCCCAACCGATGTTACTTAACAAATAATAGCGACTTACTACCAGCTGACTGACTGGGCTGGCCCGGAGGCCGAAGTATCTTGCTCAAGGTGGGTTTTCTTCAGACCCATTCTATCTTGAGGAAGATACTTCATCACAATTTATTTATTTCTATTAGATAGTAAATCGTCGGTACAACCCAACGATTAATAAAACAACTAATGACCCAACGATTAATGAAAACTATATGAAAACAATTAATAACCCAACGATTAATGAAAACTATATGAAAACTAAGACTAAAATTATACTAACACCTGTATAGAATGAATAAAAAACGGTTAACAAAACAAATCTTTAAGACACTAAACAATACACCTAAGGTGTCGGATAAATGGTTGTAAGAAATCAAAAAAGATATAGAAAAATTGGAATAAACCGAAAGACATAAGGCCTGATATATTGAATAAATTAAGGCTTTAAGAGCTTCTACGAAAAATAAATGTAGAACACCGAATGGACGGAAGAAAGGAGAAAAGCCTTTAGTGAAAGAATAGTAAAAATATGGGCTGCAAAAAAAACTTCCAAAAATATCTATAGTTGCTTAGTCTAAAATTGGTCATATACGGAAAAATTAAGAAAGAAATTGGAAAATTATAATTTTAAAGTAAATTTTAGTGATAAAAATAAAATATATCAAATTAAAAAGATATTTTAATAAAATTAACACCGGAATTATTGCGGTAAATAAGTCGAAATTTTTCACAAAAAGTCAATTGTAAATGTGAACAAACCAAGCCGTTTTTATTGCAGTTCCATCGTTAAACAGCGTATCCATTATAATTATATTACTTAAAGAAGAAAATAACCGAGACTCAACAATTTTAATGACAATGGGGAATAACAGAAAGTAAAAACGAAGAAATTAAAATGGACACGATACGGCGCTAGTCAGGGAAATGGCGATAATATTCTTAACAATGCGGACAGAGCTTGCACTATACATATTTAGTAGTACTTACAAGAAAATATACTAACAAAAAGGTAAGTGAACGGAATAAAACCACGATTTAGAAGGCCTTGAACTCAATTTATCCGCATTCATAAAAAAAACAGCAGGAGTCAGCAATCAAGAAACTAAAGATCTTTCTATCCATTTTAAGTTCACCTGTGTTTAAGAAATATCAACGAAATAAAAAATTAACACATGTTCTTTAAAATGAACTAATTTTTTTAAACTTCATGTCAGTTAGGAATTAATTTATACGATATAATATTAAATAGAATAAAATATATAATTACATGTGTCTACAATGTGTATTGTATTGTATTTCAAAATTTATATGGAATATTAATTTTATTATGACCATCTGTAGAGAAAAAATTTTAGGTCAAGTTAAGATACTAGTTACAATATTGCATTTGGCGAAACATAGTGTCAAGGCTAAGCAATACTATAATATACAACTATGTAAGACTCTATACTGACACCAATGTGATAGTTTACACACCGCACAAACACGCATAACTGCATAGCATTGAACTAGTAATGTAGCAAAGGTCTACGTTACAGCGATGACTAATGCAGAATACTCTAAAATTGTAAGGTAAAATGAACATAAATATACAGTAGGCCTTCGGGCCAGCCCAGTCAGCTGGTAGAAAGACACTATTATTTGTTAAGTAACACTAGTTGGGCAAGCGACTATGTATGGTGACCAGCTGACAGCCATTCCTGAACAATCTCCACTGTTAAAAAATTTTCAAGGCAAATCACGTCAAAAAAATACAGCGAAAAGCAGCGATCAAATTGGGTGGTTGTCAGTAAAGTACAGTTCCCGATAACAAATAAAAGCTAAAAAACAAATACAGTAATAGCTAAGACTAGAATCGTTCGGGATCTGGGTATAATAAATTACAAACAGATTTTCTTTAAACATATAACAATTTATTTATTGACCCAATCAATTGGCCGTTCCGTATCGTAGAGGTTAACGCGTTAGCCTACCACGCGGAGGTCCCGGGTTCAATTCCCGGCGAGGGTCTGGAAATTTTCACAAGTCAAATCCCACAGTTACAGTCACGAAATCCACTATAGTCGCTAATGACCAAGCAGTTATGCGATTTCAAATAAATTAATTTAAAAAAAACATTAATTATAAAAAATCTGGTGTGAAACACACACACAAATTTCTCTTGCCAATGCAAATAATTAACAATAAACCTAACATTAGTAATAAAACATTTGAAATAAACAAACAACTAACCTCAATTAACATAACCTAATTTTAATCATGAGTGAAAGACGCATAATGAAAATCAACCTCAGTTTGGCTTTAATATACGGAAAATCACTCTTTCACGCTAAACTAGGCTCTGTAGAGAAAAATGCTCTGCACAAAGTTGTAGATCTTTTAATTTCCTATAAATTTATTACATACACTTTCGTCGTAAAATGGCCGAAATCTTAAAAAAATCGATTTTTCACACGGTTTCGTGAGAAAAAACAAAAAATCGCTAATTACCGCTAAACTAAGCGTTATACAAAACAATGTTTGAAATGAAAGTTGTAGGATCAACTTTTATTACATAAATTTTTGCGTTAAAATGCATATTAAAGTCGCAATCTTAAAAAAACAATTTTTATACGTGAAAACAGCCTTACCAAGAATTTCAGCAAAATGGCGCCTACCCTATATTGTAGAGCATAACAAATTTGAGTAAATCAGGCGATTTTAAAAAAATCGTAGGATCAGTTTTTGAGAAAATCGCAAATAAGTGAAAAATTACACGAATAAACTACTACTTCCGGTTGACCGATTTTGATGAAAACGTTCGTGTCGGGTCCGGTAGTGGTATGTAACTTAAGATTCAAGTTCGTACGATTTTCTGTTCTTGAGATTTTCTGTATACACACACAGACACTCAAACAGACCAATCACTAAAAACATGTTTTTTGGGTTCAGGGGGTCTGAAAACGTGTAGATCCGGTGAAAACTCGATTTCGAAAAATCGACGTGAAAACAATACTTTCTTTCCTATATATTCATATAGGCAAGAGAAAGTAAAAATTAGCTGGAGTTCGGTGGAACAGAGTGTGACTTAGCGACGGGACAACCTCACACCCGACCTTGGCTGTTATTGGCTAGATCTCATCTGCAATCTTTAGTTCGTTGGGGTATAATGTTGTTGTTTAGGTCAACAGCCGAAAGGCTGGTTAGAACCTCTAGAGGAGTGATTTTCAACCTGGGAGTCGCGGTGATATTTTAGGGGGGTCGCAAAACAATAAATGCAGCAATATAAAGTAATAGCAATAGTTGTATTCCATTTTTTTTACTGTCTGTATTTTCTTTAGACATAAAATTAGTGCAGTTTGATTATATAATAATATTAAAAAAAACATTTTATATTTATAATTACAGTCAAATTCAATTATTAATAGTAAGACTTACTATTATTATCGAGGGGGTCGCAAAATATTATTTTATTTATTTTTACTATTTGGGGATCGCGGAGCAAAAAGGTTGAGAATTACTGCTTTTGAGATTTTACTAAGTAAAACGAGCTAGTAAAGGAGTAGCTGTTCTCATTGATAAGTCATGGGAGTCAAAAATAAGAGACAATTCATTTATCAATGCACGTTTAATGACTGTTAGAATGAGACATGAGAGAGGTAACTTCACAATCATAGCAGCTTATGCACCAGAAGAGTCAAATGAGGCTGGGAAGAATAAGGAATCGGAGGATTTTTACAAAACATTACAGACAGTAGTTAACAAGGTAAATGTGAATGATGATGTGCTTCTGCTTGGGGACCTGAATGGAAGAGTTGGAAACCATCCAGTTCACAAATGCATTGGAACTTTTGGAGAAGATATACTCAAAAGAAATGGAGAAAGGTTGAGAGATTTTGTTTCTTACAATCAGCTGAAGGTTACCAACACATTCTTCCGCAAAAAGGATGTACATAAATTCACATGGAGCGCAAGAGGTTGCAGGTCTATCATAGATTACATTATTGTAAATCAAAGATTGGATGCTCATGTAAGAGATGTCCGAGTTTTCAGAGGAATAGATCTGTACACAGATCACTTTTTGCTAGTGGGGAAGATAGAACTGCATTATCGATGGAAAAAGAAGCCCAACAGTTATACAAGCCAGAGGTCAGAGGACAAGGATTTCAAAGTATCACTACTGAGAGATGAAAGTATAAAGTACCTCTATCAACAGCGACTTATGAACAGGCTTGTGACTGTACCTACCTCGGATGATATTGAAATAGATTGGAAAAATATATCCAGTGCAATTAAAATAAGTGCCATGGAGGCCCTTGGTACAAGAAAGAAAAATTATAGGAAGAAGGGCTTAAGAATATGGAATGAGCAAACAGAAAAAGTTGTGAAAGAAAAACAGAGATTATACAAAATCTATTTGAATGATCCTTCTGAAGAGAATAAAACATCTTATAACAGAGCCAGAAATTTAGCAAAGCAACTTATAAGAAGGGCACATCAGGAATCATGGGAAAGATATATAACCACTGTTGAGGAAGATATCCATGGCAGACAGGAACTGGCCTACAAGTTTATGAAGATGATGCAGAAAGAAAATAGAGAACTTGCAAATATAAGCTGTGTAGGTGAACGGGAATGGATAGAACACTATAAAAATTTATGGTATGATTCCGCAGCCGGAGATAAACACACAGATGCTACACAATGCCACTCTTGTCAAGTAGACCAGCTCACTATGATGGAGCTTCAAGTTGCAATTAAAGCCTCTAAAAATCGAAAAGCAGCAGGACTCAACGGTGTGAATATGGAGCTTCTAAAATATGGAGGATTAGTGCTGCACTTACGGCTCTTGCATTTATTTAACATTTGTTGAAAAAATCATACAGTGCCACAAGAATGGATGGTGTCAAAAGTGGTCTCTATTTTCAAAAAAGGAGATCGATCAAACCCAGGAAACTACAGAGGAATAAGTCTTCTGGATACAACATACAAATTATATGCTTTCATCCTCTCTAGAAGATTACAGGCAATAACAGAGTCTCTTTTACAGGAGAACCAGATGGGTTTCAGAAGAGGGAGATCCTCTATTGATGCGGTGTTCACTTTAAAAATGATAATAGAAAAACGCAGAGAGTATAATAGTGAAACACACATGGCCTTTGTAGACTGGGAGAAGGCATTTGATAATGTCGATAGAGAGCTACTTTGGAGCATAATGTTGAGAAATGGATGTCCCTTGCATTTGATAGACAGTATAAAAACTTTATATGGGAATACAACAATAAAAATAGCAGTGGGGGCCGGAAAATTGACAGATGAAATAGCTACAAATAAAGGAGTCAAACAAGGTTGTCCAATTTCACCTGCTTTATTTAATATATATGTCAACGAGCTTATGTCTATGTGGCAGCATGAAGTAGACAAGGGTATCGCTCTTACCCGCAATACTTTTATGAACTATTTATTATTTGCTGACGACACTGTGATTATACAGGAATCCGAGGACAAGCTGCAAATGGCAGTGCATAAGCTCTTCATAATTGGCAAACATTTTAATATGAAAATTTCTGCAGGCAAATCAAAAATTATGGCTTTCCATGGAAAATGGCCTACAATGTCTAAAATAGTGATTGGAAGCAAGCGTTTGGAGCAAGTAGCTAATTTTAAATACTTGGGATGCGATGTTACGTATGATTATGACCATGATGTGCATCAAAAAGTACCTAGGTTCAACATGGTATGTGGTGCAATAAGTCGATCTCTCAAGAATAGAGCCAGGAAAAACACATTGCTAAAGTTTTATAAAGTAATGGCGATCCCAACTTTGGCTTATGGAAGTGAGGCATGGGTGCTGACGAGAAAACAGGAATCAAGAATCCAGTCAGCGGAAATGCGATTTCTAAGGCAAGTTAAGGGCTGCACAAGACAGGATCGCATTCGTAATGAAGTAATAAGGAATGAATGCGGTGCCCAACCATTGTCGAACACTATAAGGACATACAAAGAAAAGTGGTCAGAGCATGTGTTAAGAATGTCCCAAGATCGCCTTCCATTAAATGCATTGATCCATAATCCGACAGGTAAAAGATGTATTGGTAGACCGAGGAAGAGATGGACGCCGGAACAGGCTAACGCACAGCCTAATCCATGAAGACGACGACGACGACGACGACTAAGTAAAACGAGGAGTGAGGTGGTTAACAATTGCCTTCCTAAGTATGCTTATCAGTACGCTGGGCCCACAAAAAAGCACATATTTTCCAATCTGCAAATGACACCTACTTTTCATTTACCACATGGTCTGGGTGTATAATGAAATGTATTACTTTCAGAGGAGATAACTCTGATTAGTGTCTTTTAAACCACTACCTCTTCTGTTATTAAATAATTCAGTCATTTAATTGGCTGACCATATGATAAGAAACAGTACTACTATTTTTTTGTAGCCCTGGGACTAACAGGTTGAGTGCAAATAATTTAACCACCTGTCATTCACACTAATATAACTCCACATGACAACTTAAACTGAATGAATGAATTCAACTGACTTACCGGCAAAAGGAGCTAAATCTTATACACCCATCAAGTTTCTAAAAGGATAGAAAGACAAGGTGGTGAACAAATAATAGAAATACAAAGGCTCTCTGCTAAATTCTGAAAGTAATAATTAAAAGTTTGACGATACGAGAAAGAACGAAATAAAGAAGTTCTGAGAAATTTTGCAAACAAATCATAAAAGGCTATACACAAATACAAAGATTAGAAAACACTAGAAATTGTATAAAACTTAATCACAAAAAATACAAGAATTGACAATAAGAAAGTAAAAATATAAGTTTAGGCCTCTTTTTTTTACTTACCTAATTATAAGTTTTTTTTTAATATGTACTTTTGTTATTATTTAGCGGCTATATCTATTCCGGTATTTGCGTCAATGACGAAACAAAATATTTATTTATTTTCTATTTTATTTATTTCTGTACAGATAGTTATGTACAAAAATTAAAAAATTAAAAAGATTCCAAAATTAAAAAGATCGTACCATTTGTCTATTAAATAAATATTTTACCTAATTTGCTTATAAAAAAATTTCAGTTTCTCCCGTTCTTCTATTGATCTGTACAACATATTATGTAAAAAGATGGAAAAAATTCGGTTACGAATGCACATAAATGTAAAATGTTATGTTATTAAGAAGCCCTGAAATGAATACGATAATGTGAAGTACAAACGAACAGTCTTTCTTTCTTATGTGACAAAAATGTAAACGTTTATTTTAGTCCACAAAACGTGCCGTTTACGTTAGGGAATAATTCGAACGTGACAGAGATAAAGCTGAATATAGCATGCAGTTTTAGAGTAACCACTGATAAAAAATTGAACAGTAATAATTTAAAAAACTAATTTTTATGAACACACATACTTACGATTTAACGGAATTAAAAAACACACTACGATACTTCATTATTGAAAGAAAGTTGTATCTTGTAAAAAAAAAAATACCTACACATATCAATGTTAGGTGTTCAAGCAATATTATAGCTAATTTTTATTCTTTATATCCGGCTGTCACCATATTAAATATACAAACCGACAAGGGGTCGCAGAGTTGGTGCACGACTATAATATCTTAATATTCTTAAAATCAGATTGAAGGTTACACCAGAAAATGAATTTTTTTTTGTTTAACGTACGACTGTTCTGCAATTACTGCTAATGCAGACGGTGAAGGATGAAACGATTTTTTGTAACGTATGAAAATATGCCGTGCCTGAATGGGATTCGAACCCAAGACCGCATGATAAGAGGCGAGCATGCTGTCTTGGGTTCGAATCCCATGAAATTTTAGCAAAAGTTGGCACAGGTAGTACGATTACCAGAAAATGAGTGATGAAAAATGCCAGACTTATCCGGGAATCGTACCAGGGATCCTGGAATAGAATTAATTTGCACTAACCACTATACTAAAGGACCGGGTTTTTTTCGAAGTTAAGTTAATAGTGTCACTAAAAGAAATTCGTGGTACGTTTCTATCAAAATCCTGTAACCATTGAATGTAAGTAGTTTGTTTTCTACGTATAACCCCTTTAACAACTTGAGAAATGAACAAATTAATTCATGAAAAATCATACTCAATTTTGCGGAAACCTTAATACAGTTCCGAAAATAAAAATTTTTGAAATTTTTGTTTGAATTTCTTTTTATTGTACATCGTATAATTATTAAGGAAGAAAGCAATCTTTTCCTTTAAAACCAATTCAATGATATTTTTTTACATAGCTTTACGGTTAGGTATCTATTACACATCTTACATTACGACATACATCACTAACATCATCATGAACATCTAAAAAGCATTAGTGATATTTATATTTTATTTTAAAGTTTCATCACCAATTTTGTAATACCTAAGGAACTTAGTGGGTTAAGGAACAGTGTCACTGAAGTGCAACATACTACTAAAAATCACTATACCTTAACCGGGAATCGAACTTAGTCTATTACGCTTCACTAGCGTTTACCACTATTTTACTCTACAGAAGTGACAATTATTAATTTTATATTTCATAATCAAGATTTATAAAAAACACTTAATTTTTAAGTCCGCAATAAAAATCGTTTATTTTTACTTTCTCTTGCCTATATGAAAATGTACGAAGAAATTATTGTTTTCATGTCGATTTTTCACCGAATCTACACGTTTTCAGACCCCCTGAAACCAAAAAAACATGTTTTTAGCGATTGGTCTGTGTGTGTGAGTGAACAGAATATCTAAAGAACATATCTCAGAACATCGTACGAACTTGAAACATAAACTTAAGTTAGATACCACTATAGGACCCGACATAAACATTTTCATAAAAATCGGTCAACTGGAAGTAGTAGTTTATTCGTGTAATTTTTCATTTTTTTGCGAGTTTCTCAAAAACGGCTCCTACAATTTTTTTTAAAAATCGCCTCATTTACTACACTTTTTATGCTCTATAAGACCGGATAGGCGCCATGTCTGCTGAAATTCTGGGTGAGGCTGTTTTCTCGTAAAAATATTGTTTTTTTTGAGATTACAACTTTAATGTGCATTTTAGCGCAAAAATGTATGTAATAAAAGTTGTAGAGAATTTAAAATCTTAAAAATCTTATTTGAAATCTTATTTCAAACGGTTTTTTGTATAACGCTTAGTTTAGCACTAATTACTTAGCGATTTTTTGAAGATTTTAGCCTTATGCATTTTACGACAAAAGTGTATATAATCAAATTTATACAAAATTAAAAGATCTACAACTTTTATTTAGAGCGTTTTTCTCTACAAAGCCTAGGTTAGCGTGAAAGAGTGATTTTCCGTATTTTTAAGCCAAACTGAGGTTGATTTTCATTTTGCGTCTTTTACTTATGATAAAAATTTGGTTATATTTATTGATATTAGTATTTTGTTTATTTCTAATGTTTTATTACTAATGTTAGGTTTATTGTTAATTATTTGCATTGGCAAGAGAAAGTTGTGTGTGTTTCACACCAGATTTTTTTTCAAAGCTCTTCTTCAATCTGTATTCGCCACTTCGACTTGTCTCCATTTTTTCTGTCCATGGTCTGACTCATCCATTGAATTCCTATTTTGTGAATATCTTTCAAACTCACTTTTGGTCTTTGTCGGTTTCTCATCGTTGATGTGAACCGCAATTCTGTTTATTTTCTAGTTCATCAGTTGCCCTCTTCACACATTGTTTTTCTTAATAGTCATCAAAATTATGCCAAAATATCTACATTTTCCAGGAAACATGCACCTCCAGAAGCTGGTTGACAGCACTATCCGCTATTGTTTCCTGGGTGCCACGAGTTGGTGTTCCATATCAGTTGTGCTTTCTCTGTAAGTGTAAACACCAAGCACACAGGATCAACATCACACTGGATGCACCATGAATAAACATGGATAAAATTTAGATATATACATTTATTTATTTTCCCTAAACTGCAATGTATCCGTTACCTAACGTCTACTAGACACGGCGCGACGTAACGTACCGTAACCTGTGAGCGCCAGTTCATAAGAATCTGTAGTAAGAAAAGCTTACTACGGAAGCCGCGTAGCAACAAATGGTTTTCGGATTCGTTATCGACACAAAAAGTTAGTTGACCTGAATTGGGTTTGAAATTCCGACTATCCGTTATCTACATTCGTAGGTTACCGTATGCTTATGCTTCCGGTCGAAACCGGAAGTGCCCTAAAACCGGAAATCAAGAAATCAAAGTCGGAATTTGGAAACAAAAATAGTCATTCGATTCCTCTTAAAGGGTAGATACAGAGATAACTAATGGTTTCTGCATAGGTCAAAGGTAAGCCTTTTTATTTCTTACGAAATCTAAGCGGGTTTGATCACATTATGACAAAGGATAAATCCGAGTTAAGTGAACAAGTACTGTGACTTCTTAGGTCGACTTCTTTTCTTTGCTTTACTTTTTATGGTATAGATTCATGAATTTATCAATCATTATTTTGCAATTTTTGATTAATTTACACGGAGTTAGAAATTGATTCAGCAACTTTTAAAAAACCTTTGAAAAAATTGAAAGCCGTGAGAGGCGTTATCTCGTGAAGGGATTTTTTAAATTTTTTTGTTTAGTTCTATTAAAAACGCACTAGTTATGTAGGTAAAGTCAGTTTCTCTTTAAGTTGTTTCTTGAGCTGTCTCCTCTTGGCGTGGTATCTTTCATTCTTTTACTCACCACTTGTTTTTCTTCTGTCCAGATTCTAATTTTTGGCTCAGCAGACTGGAAGGGCTAAAATAAATAGTTCTGTTTCTTATCACATGGTTAGCCAGTTAAATGACAGAATCATTTAAGAACAGAAGAGGTAGATATGTAAAAGACACTAGTCAGAGTTATCTCCTCTGAAAGTAATGAATTTCATTATTCAGCTACACCCTGTGGTGAATGAAGTGACGGTGTCATTTGCAGAGTGGAAAATATGTGCTTTTCAGAAGGCCCGGGATGCTGATAAGCGTACTTTTCCATTCAGTGAGGAAGGCAATGATAAACCACCTCAATCCTCGTTTTACTTAGTAAAATCTCTACAGGTTCAAACCAGCTTTTCGGCTGATGACCTAAACACACACAGACTGGAAATTCCCAAAAGTTTTGATTTTGTGTACAAATATATTTTCGTTTACTATGTCGTCGCCTGAGATTTCCAGTGTTATTAAGTCCTCTTCTATTTCCTTTAGCCATCTGTCTAGTTTTAAGTCCTTCGTGGCTCCTGATCAGTGAATAAAATTTTTATTGATTCGGGATCTTTATAAAAAAAATACATATAAAAGATTCAAAAATAAAAGTTTAAACTCAAAAGCGGTAAAATTATTAAAAAGCAGTATACAGTATTATACTGTTTTACGGAAGTTCAACATAAAAATGAGAAAAATTTTAAATTTATGAGTTAGAGAAGGATAAAGACAATAGATATACGAACTCTCCGAGCTGCGTCCGATGTGAATGCAAATAAGAGAAGAAACGCCTTTATTCCATGCATATGGCCCGGCGTTTTGGACATTCGTTTTTATTATAAAGACGGTACGTGTTTTATAAGCCTGGCTTCTGTATGCAGTACTAACTTGGGTTTTCGTACTTTGTCTGAATTTTAATCAAGACCGCTTCAACAATTTTATATGTAAAACGTAAGTAGTCGAATAGATAATTAAAATAGTGTTTATGCCTAAATTTAAATGCATAACTGTATTTATAAATTCCAACAAGCTGTATAGTTCCTAAATATGGCAAAAAAATATTTAAAAAAATTAATATACCTAATACTCTAATGTAAATTTGAAGAAAGGCTGCATTTTTAATTTATACAATAGCAACGTACACTCGTATAGTATAGTGATAATGTACAGTGACGTATAGTGATATACAACCAAATCACAGAAAAGAATATTGAACCGACACTTTATCATCAAGAATTGCCACTTCTTGGCGACTTACTCAAATTAGGATTTGTCCCCTTTCTTTTGTAAATTGCATCCAGATGTCGAGATATGAGACAAAATTTTAACATTATTTAACTCTATTAATGATCTATATCGATCTGATTAATGACACTCGATCTGCTAATTCCAGGATTACAAAAAAGTTCTGTTTCACATGATCAGCTAATTATTTAACTGAAGCATTTAAGAACAGAAAGGTAGATTTTTTTTTTGGTTTAACGTCCGACTATTCTGCAATTACTGCTAATGCAGACAGTGAAGGATGAAATGATTTTTGTAACGTATGAAAATATGCCGTGCCTAAATGGGATTCGAACCCAAGACCGCATGATGAGAAGCGAGCACGTTACCAACTACCAAGAAAGGTAGAGGTGTAAAAGAGACTTTATGCTTTTCACCGTTGAAGAGCTCTCCCTGCTGTTCCACGCGTTTAAACCAATCAGAACGTTTGCCAGCGTCGTCAAGATTGTACGAATGTATTTTCCTGACAAAAAATACGCGCGCATGTTTATAAGAAATACAGTAGTTCACACGTGTCTTCATCTCGTACTGAACACATCGATTATAGGTGCGCGTTAACATACAATACTTTATAATATAATCAGTTAGTTGTATGTTCATAGATTATAATTGTTATTGAAATACCAAAAACATGGCTGACGAAAATATAACACAGCTACGAAAACAAGTAGGTACTGTATTGGTAACATTACTGGCAAGTCATTAGCTAGCTGTGAAGTGGGTAGGGGAAAATGCGTACGTTCAAAGCTCATCAACTTTGAAAAATAGTATAGTCAGAGTTATCTCCTCTAAGAGTAATGAATTTCATTATACACCAGAAACTGTATTGGAGGAAATGAATTATTATGTCATTTGCAGGGTGGAACGTAGATGCTTCTCAAAGGGCCTGACATACTGATAACCATTTTTTTCACTCAGTAAGGACAGTGTAAACCAACTTCACACCTCTTTTACTTAGTAAAGCTTCTAGAAGTTCAAACCAGCCTTTCGGTTGATAACCTAACAATATCAACAATTTATGTTCCAAGTCAATCGTTCATCGAAAGCAATTCCTGGATAATAACAGAATTGTTTTGAAGGATCGGTTGATTGTTACAACCTACAGGAGTACAACGTTCTGTCTAAAATTTAATATTATCCGTTGATATTTATTATTGTTATAACTGAGGCGAAATGATCTTTCCGATTTAAAAAAAAAAATCTGGTGTGAAACACTCACACAACTTTCTCTTGCCAATGCAAATAATGAACAATATAACCTAACATTAGAAATAAACAAACAACTAACCTCAATAAACATAATCTAATTTTAATCATGAGTGAAACACGCAAAATGAAAATCAACCTCAGTTTGGCTTAAACATACGGAAAGACACTCTTTTACGCTAAACTAGGCTCTGTAGAGAACAATTTTTTAAATAAAAGTTGTAGATCTTTCAATTTCCTATAAATTTGATTATATACACTTTTGTCGTAAAATACATACTAAAGCCGAAATTTAAAAAAAATCGATTTTTCACACGTTTTCGTGAGAAAAAAAATCGCTAATTACTGCTAAACTAAGCGTTATACAAAAACATGTTTGAAATAAAAATTGTAGGATTTTAAATTTTCTACATTTTTTATTATATAAATTTTTGCGCTAAAATGCATATTAAAGCCGTAATCTTAGAAAAAACACTTTTTTTACGCGAAAACAGCCTCACCAAAAATTTCAGCAAACATGGCGCCTACCCTATTTTGTAGAGCACAAAAAAATTTAGTAAACCAGGCGATTTAAAAAAAAAATCGTAGGACCAGTTTTTGAGAAAATCGCAAAAAAGTGAATAGACACAAATAAACTACTACTTCCGGTTGACCGATTTTGATGAAAATATTCGTGTCGGGTCCGGTAGTGGTGTGTTAATTTCAGAATTAATTTTAACTTAAATTTCAAGTTTCAAGTTCGTACAATGTTCCGTTCTTGAGATATTCTGTTCACACACACACGCACGCACGCACCCACCCACCCACCCACCCACCCACACACACACACACACACACACACACACACACACACACACACACACACACACACACACACACACTCACACATACCAATCGCTAAAAACATGCTTTTTGGGTTCAGGGGGTCTGAAAACGTGTAGATCCGGTGAAAACTCGATTTTGAAAAATCGACATGTTCATATAGGCAAGAGAAAGTAAAAAGCTACTGCAATATTATTTACAGCATTTATTTTAGTTCGTTACAAACGTTATGTAGTTTATAAAGTACAACTAAGGTCAATAGCAATTTTTTGAATCTTTAAAATAACGGGATTTGACTATTTATTTTTATGCCAAATAAATAACTACTACCGAGGATTAAGTTCATTAGTAAAGGAATATAAAAATGAAAAAACAGTACAATAGACTATTACAGTCGTTCGAAGATTGTCCTTAATATTACAACAAAGATTATACGGACCACCTACTGGGATGTAATGTTACATTCAATTTCAGTGAAAGAAAAACTGAGAACTCGCTCTTGGAATAAACATAAAAGAGAGAGAGAAAATAAAAAAAGATGGAACTAGTAATAAAAAAGTTAAAAATATGACATCATCAAAAGATAGGCTTTAAGTGTTTACATCATCGATAAAACAGTTTGCAATAAAATTAAAGAAAAAAAGACATGCGTGTTAGAAGCGTGCGAATTATCTAATGGATACACAAGTGTTTTTGAAGGAAGCGTATAAGCAACGAGTGTAAAAAGAAATATAACTGGATGCACAAGGGAATAAATAATAATTACTCAAAAAAAGTATAACTAATGACTTGTTAGATTTTCAAAATTATTTTCTATTGGAGTTCACAAAGAAAACCATATCATTAAATTCCCGTACCAAATCTAAAACCGAAAAAATAATATCTGTATATATCAATGGGAAAGCCCTGACTGACTCAATCACTGATAACTAATTATTGTTTAGGTCATTAGCCAAAAGGCTGGTTTGAACCTCTAGAGGCTTTACTAAGTAAAACGAGGAGTGAGTTGGTTTACAATTGGTTTCATCGCTGAGTGGAAAAGCATGAAAAGCATCTACTTTCCACCCCGCAAATGACACCTTCACTACATTCACCACAGGGTCTGGCTGTACAATGAAATTCATTACTCTCACAGGGGATAACTCTGACTAGTGTCTTTTACACCTCTACCTCTTCTGTTCTTAAATGTTTCAGTCATGTAATTGGCTATGTGATAAGAAACAGAACTATTTTTTGTAGCCCTGGAACTTGCAGATCGAGTGGTAATAATTTTACACTCCACCTGCCTGTTATGGGCATGCTCACTAATTATCCTACTTTAAAAATAGCTAGAAAGTTAAAATTTGGAGGAAATATTCCCTTTAGAGTAAATAGAAAAGTTAAATGTAAACGATTTCGACATTACACCGTTAACGGGTTGGAAAGTATGTTAAACTTTAAAAACCGATATTTTCCATTTACTAAGTTCCGGACAACTAGATGGGTGAAACTCAGTAGAGATGTTACTAATAATTCAACAACAAAAATTACCTTTCAACCATTTCCAAAATGTACCCTATGGGGATGAAAATGGTGTTCACCCTTAATGTTAGTCCAATATTTTATTGTTTACTAAGTTCCAAACGAGTTAGATGGCGGAATTTTCGAATCTTTATTTCTTTTACGAACTAAAATAATGAGCCTTAACCCACGTTCACAGCTAAATACAACTTAAACTGTTATCAATAATTAGCAAAATATTTAAAAGTAAACGTCTTAAAACAAATAGACCTGCACTGAAATTAGAAAAACCCTTTAAGTCAAAGAAGTTCCTTTTTCAATCAGAGAGTACATACGTCCTTTTGTCCCAGAGATCCGGGTCAAGACATAAAGATTCATGAAAATATTAATGTTCAATATTGAAGAGAAACACCTGGAGTTGAGAAACTGGAGAAATTCAGTACTGTATGTGGTTCTATTCGCTGGACAGTAAGAAGAAAACGAGGCCGGACACCCAAATGAAATTTATAGAGCAAAGGTTCTACCACTATAAGATATCAGAGTAAAACATGGGTGTCATTACAGAGGAATGAATCTCATATCCAGGGTGTTGAAATGAGATTTTTTCGGGGAGTCAAAGGTTGTACCCGGTTAGAGAGTACGTAACGAAGCTATACGCGCCGAGTTAAATGTTCAGTCACTGTGTAAAACATTAAGAATATAGAAGAAAAACTGGTCTAATCATTTACTTCGTAAGTCAGCACACAGATTTCCTATACGAGCATGGAAATATAAACCTTGAGGGAAGCGAGGCTTGGGAAGATTTAAAAGAGTTGGATGCCGAAACAGGGCATTGAGCTAAATCCTTGACAGATGATGATGATGACTCACAGAGTAAGAAATGAGGATATTTGACGGAAGATTAACATTAATAAATGAAATCAGCAGCACGTGACATTAGTAAATTGGATATGGGTTGGACACACAATGACGCTGACAGATGATCGAAAGAAGAAGGAGATTCAGCAGTGGGAGTCCTGACTGGGGAAAAAGGTAGAGGTCGATCACAAATACAACTGACTTAAAATTGGTGGGAGGATTAAACTCGGCCAGAAACCACAAAATAGGAAATTGTGGGAGCAAACACGGGAGGTTTCTTTAAGTATCCGGTGCTGAAAGATGAAGAAAAAGGAGTAGGAGGAGAAGAAGATGTTAACCTAAAAAAAGTGTGGAATGAAAACAAAAAAAACTAGAAAGGTAATGAACCATTTTATTTTTGCAAACCTTTGAAGCTAGTAATAAGTGCGGGTACTATACTGGGTGTACCACAGAATTTTAATTGTAGGAAATAGAATTGATTTTCATTAGTTTGTTAATGTTTTCTTCCCACGAATAAATGAAGACTTGTTATGATCAGGAATCATTAGAAAATATTTAGGCATTAAAAAAATTAATTTCAATACATTTTAGGCTGTATTTTAGATTAAAGTACACGAATACATAAATCTGTAAACCGTTTTCTAATAAAATATTGTAAATTTTATAAAGTAGTAGTTGGATTTCCTGTATAAAGTAATGGTAAGCGTTGTAGTGTGGGGAAATGGGAAATGGTGGTTCGAACCCATCTGCGGGAAAAAAATTTTTATGTTTTAAAAAGTATTGGAAGTAAATTATAATAATAACCAATATTATAAATAATAAAAAAAATAATTCAAAACCCCCGTTACACTTCAAATTTGAACCTGGCCTCTTTCAAAGATGAAATACATATATATATTTTTTTTAATTTTTTTCAAGCTTAAATACAGCTTCTATACTGATATTTTGTAAAGGTCTAAACATTTTTTAATAATTCCTAATTATAATAAGTCTTCATTTACTTGTGAAAAAAAAACATTAACAAACTAATAAAAATCGAAGTTATTTCCTTATGAATAAAATTCCATGGGACAACCGGTATAAATTTTGAACAAATATCACAGGCTTTAAATAATCCGATAGATAAATGAGGGTATTTCCTTTTAAAGCATCATCATAAAATGTTCAGTAAAAGGTACACTTCATAAAAGCAGAAATAAAAATAAAAGATAATGGGACAAAATCCCCATAACAAAAGTGAATCATGTGAAAATAAATTCAGAATATAGGCCTTAAATACACTTTCATACGGGTTGAGTGCATTTCATAAATAATCAGCAAGCATGTGTTGTACAAGAGCTGTGCTGCATTAGTAATAGTGATATACAGAATCACTGCCAACTACTATTAGAGTAAATGACACCCAAACCCATGGTTACAGACATTTTACACAGTTCATAGAGAGCAGTTATAATAGTGTACTAGATGCGTCCTAGATAATAATAAATAACAGGACAATATTCTTCTTGTTCGCCGTCACAAATTAAATCCTTGTTGGTGTAGTTCGTGACCTTATTCCATATTATTCTAATAGAAAAAAAAACGCAACTTCATGTAAACAGAACTTGGTAAAAACGTTAGAAATGCCCTTCAATTAAATAGAATCCATAATAAAGAATCTAAAGAATTATATTAAATAAATCCTTATAATGCATCCTGCAGCTTGAAATGAATTTATTTTACACAATAAATTTCACTAAACTTTTATAGGCTGCCTTTCTTGTTTATTAATCACTTACACGTGTTTCGGTGGATCCACCATCATCAGAGTACGAGGTGTGGCTATTAAATAACAAGACTGACGTTGTAAAAAAATATTTTTATTTTATACATAATCACTTATTGTCACCTTCAATATACTACACTCCTTCTCTATCCCTACAACGCTCCATGCGAATTTTCCATGGTTGGAAACAGTGCTGGAAGTCATCTTCTGTCAGCTCCTTCAGGCCAAGTGCCGTTTTCTCTTTTACACAGCTTACACAGCTTCCACAGACTTAAATCTTGTCCCTTTTAATGCAGATTTCACCTTAGGGAACAAGTAGAAGATAGTAACATGTGATGAAACGTGGTTTTTTTACTTATGATCCGGAAACGAAGCGCCAATCCATACACTGGAAGACCCGAACTTCACCGAGAGCCAAAAAAGCTCGAATGAACAAGTCAAAATTTAAAGCAATGATGATTGGTTTTTTTTATATCCATGGGATTGTGTACCTTCACTGGGTTCATGAAGATCAAACAATTAATCAATATTACTACCTTGAGGTACTTTCTAAACTACGTCAAAGATAAGGAAAAATCGCCCCGAAATGTGGAAGGACAAATCATGGGTTCTCCACCAAGACAATGCGCCAGCTCATTCCGCGTAATCTGTCAAGAGGTTCCTGGCCAAGTACAGCATCTCAGTGTTAGAACACCCACCTTATTCACCAGATCTTGCACCATGTGACTTCTACTTGTTCACTAAGGTGAAATCTGCATTAAAAGGGACAAGATTTGAGTCTGTGGAAGCTGTAAAAGAGAAAACGGCACGTGCCCTAAAGGAGCTGACAGAAGATGACTTCCAGCACTGTTTCTAACACTGGAAAATTCGCATGGAGCGTTGTAGGGATAGAGAAGGAGTGTATATTGAAGGTGACAATAAGTGATTATGTATAAAATAAAAATTAAATTTTCAAACGTCAGTTTCGTTATTTAATAGCCACGCCTTGTATTATACCGTTTGAAACTAAAAATTGTTTAAATTTATAGAAGATGTTACATCTTCAGTCATTTGTATAAAACTGATTTAAATACAGGAACTTAATGACTGAAGATATAAATTCTTCTATTAATTTAAAAAATAAATTTAGTTTCAAACGGTATAATATACTCTGATGATGGTGGATCCACCGAAACACGTGTAAGTGATTAATAAAGAATAAAGGCAGCTTAAAAAATGTTAGTGAAATTTATTACATAAAATAGAATAATATTAAATATTAAAGACCACAATATTAATGAAATGGGTGGCCAAAGTACTTAGTCCTACATTAAGAATATATGAACAAAAATAAAGAACTTTAAATAAAAAAAATCTACTATGAAACACTCACACGACTTTCTCTTGCAAATTAAATTGATAAAAATGTAAGCGTAGTTAAATCATGAGTAATCGTGAGTTTAAAATGAAAACCATAACCAAATTTTAATCATGAGTGAATGACTGAAAATGAAAATCAACCTCTGTCGAACTTAAAAATAGGAGAAATAGTTAATTGACGCTAAAATAGGCTCAGCGAAAAAAATGCTTGAAATAAAAGTCGTAGGATTTTTATTTTCTATAACTTTGGTTATATATACATGTTACGTAAAATACATACTTACTGAATTCAAAACTTTTTATATATATATTTTTTTTCTACGGCCACAAAGGACCACTTAAGTTCAATCTTTCAACGTCTAGCTCTTTCAGATGTTCCACCCAAACGCCTCCGCAGTTGTCGTTATTATTACTTTTTTACATATAACCGTTGCCATCTCCAGGTATGACCTTTGAAAGATGGTGATATCCTTGCTGATTTGAATTTACGCTCAGAGCGAAAGAGACCTATGGCCGACCTTAAGACATCTCAATAAAAGTACTATGGAAGTTTGAAACTAAAACGATTTTGGCTTTGAAAAGAGAATAATAATGATACAAAGTAAACCATATTTAGTACTTTTTCAATAATTATTTTATCTAAGTAGTTGAAAAAACATATCTACATCATCATTTACCAATAGAACTCCCTTGACGCTCTTTAAAAATCTCATTTTTTACCAATTTTCATGAGCAAAAGACAGAAAATCACTTATTCACGCTAAATTTAACTGTTTTAGAAAAAAAATGTTAGAAATCAAATCTGTAGGTTCTTAATTTTCAGCAACTTTAATTATATGAAAATTTCCCCTAAAATGCACATTAAGGCCGCAATCTTAAAAAAAATTACGGGGTAACAGCCCCCCCCAAAAGTATTAGCAGACATGGCGCTTACCCTACCGTGTACAGCATAAAAATGTAGCAGGTATATGAGGCGAATTAAAAAAAAAATCGTAGGGCCGTTTTTGAAAAAAGTTGCAAAAAAGTGAAAGACTGCTCGAATAAACTGATTTTGATTAAAATGTTCATGTCGCGTTCCCTAGAACTTGAAACTTTAAACTTAAGTTTAAAGTTTCAACTTCGTACGATATTCTTCTCGAGATATTTTGTTCACACACGCGTGCGCGCACACACAGACACCAATTGCTAAAACATGTTGTTTTGGGTTCAGGAATCCTGAACCCAAACTCGAAAAATCAACATGAAAACAATTCTTTTCTTCCCTAAAATATATTAAAAAAAGGGAAGAGAAAGTAAAAACAACCAATGAAGTGGAATAAATATAGTTAACAACCTTATCTGGAAGATGAAATATTAAATTGAATCTAATTTAAAGTAAGAGTTACTTAAATTCAGTAGAAATACTGTTGTCATAAAGAACTTATCTCAGTTATCAGACCGTAAAGTATTTAAAAAAAAAACATTTTTGCAATTTATTATCTTCATTTTTACATTTGAAACATCAGCGACAGAGTTTTGAAGAAAAATACCATAACGAATTAAGGAAAGAAAAGAAAATTAAAATGCATTATACATTTCTTGCTGCCGATGCGTAGAAAGTTTTGTAGTAAATAAATGTTAAATAAATTCTTTTTAATAAATTTAATAATTTATTTAAAAGTCAATGAAGCATGATTCTAAATCTTATTTAGAAAGAAAGATTAGGTGTGATCTTTTAAATTGAACTTTCAAGAAGGTTCAGCGTTATTTAAATGTTTACTAGGAAACACCGTTCGCTTTGCTTCGCATTAATAAAAATGTCTTTTTTACTTGCTATTGAAATACACAGAAGAATCTTGAATTTTTAAAAAATTTTTATGCCGTATTAACAGCTAGGTAATTAGCGACTACTTTGGATAAGGAGCTGTAAGTTTAAACTTGTAATAATTTTCCAGACCCTGACCAGGAATCGAACCCGGGACCTCCTCTTTGCGGCGTAGCACGCTAACCTCAGAAGCCAGAAGCCACAGAAGCGCAGATTTTTATTAAAAGGTTTTTTAAATAATGTTGACCCACCGGGTTGGTCTAGAGGTAAAGTCGTCGCCAAAATCAGCTGTTTAACAGCTGATTCTCAGGAATGGTCGGCCTGGGTCTGTACAAGACAAAACCTCATTTACACATCATTCTCATCTCATTGGGTTATAGGGTTGCTCATTGTTCTGAATTGAACAGATTGCAACGTACACACATTAGGGAGAAAAAAAGTTAATTAAATTATATTATTTTTTTATTGGAGGCAATTTTTTAAATTTTCATCTATCATTTAGTTTTGTCCGTCCGTCACAACCAAATATCAGAAACTACAAGAGATAGCAACAAACTGTTTTCGGATTCGTAATTTACACCAAAAGTTAGTGTGCCTAAATTGAGGTTGTATTCCGGTTACGACCGAATATGGCCCAAAACCGGAAGTCAAAAAATCAAAGTCAGAAACTACAAGGTAGCAACAAACGGTTTTAGAATTCTTAATCTAAACGGAAAGTTAGTGGGCCTGGATTGGGTTTGAAGTTCCGGTTTCGACCAATACTGGCCTAAAACCGTAAGTAAAAAAAAAAAAAAAAAATTAAATTCGGAATTTGGAAAGAAAAATAGTTCATTCAATTCCTCTTACAGAGTAGATACAGTAAAATGACTAACGGTTTTTACAATAAGCCAAAGGTGGTAGGCCATTTTAAAAATTGCCACCAGAGGGATTTTTTTATTAAGATATTTTAATATAATCTTTTATAATAAAAGAACAAGAAGAATAGGCAACTGAAAATGTTTCCGGCTAACTTCTTGAGTATCCAATATATCATATCCCGACAGTCATATCGGTTCAATGAATGGACAGATTTTTGTCGCAGGTTTTTTTATAAAATAACTACAAAATTAAGCGACAGGAACATTTTAAATTCTGATGCATTACATTTTTATTAGATTTATTTTTAATTTGTTCATGTTAACATTAAGGGGAACCCTCGTTCCTTCTTACTTAATATTAAAGTTTGTATCTTTTTCTCACAAACCACTAGAAATAGACTTTTTTTAATGAAAGTGGGTGAATTCAAAATAATAAAATTCTTAAAAATTTTATTGAAATATTTATATCGGTACCAGCAAATTAACAAAGTTATTATACGGGAAATAAAAAAATGCTTTTTTTAAAACAAATTTTTGAAACTTTTTCACATTTTTTCCAAAACTATTGAAATTACGGTACTTAAAACTATTTCACAAATTCTTTAAATTAAAACTCGTATGAAACCATCATATTAAAAAAAATAGGGTTCATAAAACCTAACCGACCCACTGGGTTGGTCTAATGATCAAGTCTCGCCGCAAGTCAGCTGTTTAACAGCTGATTTTCGGAGACGAAGGTTCCTGGTTCAAATCCTAATAAAGGTAGTTATTTTTATACGGATTTGAATACTAGACAGTGGTTACCGGTGTTGTTTGATGGTTGGGTTCCAATTAACTGTACTCTCCATCAGGAATGGTCGGCCTGGATCTGTACAAGACTACACCTCATTTACAATTCATCCTCATCACACTGGGTCATGGGGGTTGCTTATTGTTATGAACTGAACAAATTGCAACGTACACACATAGGGATTTAAAAAATAAATAAATTAAAACCAAGCGATTGAAGTCAACAACAGTTTAGGGTGACTAACGAAAGACTCATCATTAGTAATGTGACTCATTATTAGGTGACTCAACATTAAGACTCATCATTATTAGTATGATCAATACAAGAGATTCTCAAATTACGTAGTTATACGCACATATTAAAAAATTAATATTTTTTCAATACAGTTCGACATGGTTTGTGCTACAACACCATAAAACAATGTGGAGAAGACCGGCACTGAATGATCGTTTTTCTTCCAGTCTGAAGTCCCTGCCACAAAAGAGCTATTCCACATAAATGCAAATTCCGCTCCGGTTTTTTCGATTTTACTTTTAATCCGCATGGAATGATTCCAAAAGTCATTTACTAAATTGAAGTACTTTTATTTCCACACATAGAATAATCTAGTATTTAAACGATTACAAAGAAAATAAAATCTAGAAGTAATCTGTAATCACACGGAAAATTAACATTAGACCGACCTACTAAATTATATTATTTTATGTTGTCAGATATTTATCATGGTTTATTAATTATTATTACAAATAATAAATAATGTTTGTATTTTGAGTTTTTTTTCTACTCATAATTGAAGACCTTAGCGGATGAAGGTGTTATGTTACAAACTTATAGTTTTGAGGAAACTGTGGTCAAAGATCTAAGACTCCCAACTTTTTGTGAGTTTTGATTGATTTTATTTTGGTGCTTACTTATTTTCCCTTCACGAAAAATTATGTATAAATTTAGAAATTAAAATTTAATCTTAATCTGACCAGATCAAGGTTTTCAAAAGCTTAAAAACCTGCTTCAGAAACTGAGTAATCTGCTGATGAAATTTGAATTAAATCGGTTGAACAGTTTAGGAATGCATAAGGGACAAACGAACAAACATTAATTTTTATATAAATATAGATAAGTATAGTTTTAAACCTTAGAAGTGTAGACTAAATAAATCATTTAGTATATAATTTATATTTAAGGCAATTAAAAACCTTAAAATAACTAATAATTGTACTAGTTATAACCTATTGCCAATAAAAAGGGTCAACAGCGGAATGAATAAATAAATACAAATAAAAAATTCTAAGTATTTTCAATTTCGTTATAAAAACCCCTGTATATTTACAGAAAAACTGTTGTTTAACCAAAAACTTATTTTTTATATCTAGACTTAATCTCTTGACACTTAAAAACTTGTTTACTCCTAAACCATTATACGTGAGCGTGAATAACAGTTATACTTAAAATAAAAGAGATTTTAAATAGGAGGCGTAAACATTTGACTAAATAATATAACATTATAATTCAAACCATTAATTTTATTAATTTCCTTACATATGTATTTTAAATAATACAAATTTGGGATGTGTTTTGAGTAAAATATCAGATTATATACGTATATATTAAATGATATGTTCTGTAAAATAAAATAAAAAAATGAAAAGGGCCTACGTAAAATTTGCAATGCATCGTCCCGTTATATTGGCGCCCTTGCCAGACCGTTGAACCTATCTTGAAGACAAGTTTCCTATTATGGAATTACCAGTCAGCCATATGGTATTATATTGTGTACAGTGTATTATAATGTACACTAAGTAGAATAATCGGCCTTGTTGTTGATGTCTGTAATAGTACAACCAGCTGCTGCTTGAATCATTCAAAATGACGTTTGCTTGCCTTTCTCTTAGTTAAACTTTCCCAACATTGCCTTTGTATTATATTAATTACACTAAAATTATTTGTATCTTGTACATAATTTTTATTAAATAAATCTTATTCTCACACTTGTCAAGTAAATCATATCAAAAATTTATTATTGTTCGAACATACATAAATAATACGAGGTTGGCTATTAAATAACGAGACTGACGTTGTAAAAATTGTATTTTTATTTTATATATATTCACTTATTGTCACCTTCAATATATACTCCTTCTCTATTCCTACAACGCTCCATGCGAATTTTCCATTGTTGGAAACAGTGCTGGAAGTCATCTTTTGTCAGCTCCTTCAGGACACGTGCCGCTTTCTCTTTTACAGCTTCCAAAGACTCAAATCTTGTCCCTTTTAATGCAGAGTTCACCTTACCTACTTCTCAGTGGTTTGTATCTTCTCGATACGCTAAGCAAGCGGCTTTCTGGTATTCTATTTAAATGATCGATCAATTGGGCACGATACCATTTTATTTTTTTCGTTGAGTGGAAAAATTCCCAATTCTTGCCTTATATCTTCATTTGTAATCCTGTCTAGTCTTCTTCTTCAGACCTTAAGAATTTCATTTCTACAGTTTGGATATTTCTTTCCTCCCTTTTCCTCAGTGCCCATGCTTCACTACCATAGGTCAAGGCTGGAACCGCCACCGTCTTATAAAACTTTAACCTTGTTTTGGGTCTTGTCTTTTGCCTCAGTGTTCTATGAATCGTCCGACATATCTGATTAAATTTATGTTGTTTATTTTTCATATCATAGTCATATAATTCTGCCCATAACAGATAGGGATAGCGTCGAATTGTTTACACTCGATCTGTAAGTTACAGGGATAAAATAAATAGTTATGTTTCTTATCACATGGTCAGCCAATTAAATGACTGATGAATCATTTAAGAACAGAACAGGCAGAGGTGTAAAATACACTAATCAGAGTTATCTGCTCTGAAAATAATGAATTTCATTATACAGCCAGACCCTGTGGTAAAAGAAGTGAAAGTGTCATTTCTAGAGTGGAAGACATGTACTTTTCAGAGGGCCCGGCATGCTAATAAGCATACTTTTCCACTCAGTGAGGAAGGCACTGGTAAACCACCTTACTCCTCATTTTACTTAGTAAAACCTCTACAGGTTCAAACCAGCATTTTGGCTGATGACCTAAACAACACAGTCATATAATACATAAAATAATTAGTTAATACATAAAAATTTATTTATTTTATGTACGAAATTTGATGTACCAGTATTCGACATTTTTGTTTTTATATAAACCTTCTTTACAATTCAACAAGAGAATAAACTGCTATTATCTTCAAAGAGGCCACATTTTATCATTTCTTTTCAAATATTGAAGTACAATTGAACTTTTAAAGAATGCTCATAATATACAATAGACTTCTTTGAACCTACGTAGTGCACTTTGTTTGTAATGTAATCATTCTAAATACTACTTTATTGTGTTTGAGAGAACTACCGGCGTCGGACTGTTGTGTATATATGTGTAAGGATCCTGAGTAAGTGGGGGGAGGATTTACAAGCAAAAATTGTAAAGTTAACGCATGTAGAGAAAGTGATGTCCAACCGAGCAAAAGGTGAGTACAAATACGCTTATTCAATTGTTTTTTTTGTACAGAAATACTTCTACTTAGTTCATTTTAATGTATAATAGATAAGAGAGTGATTTGAAAAGTTTAGTGATGGTCCTTTTACACTATTGACACGCTTACAGATATACGCTTATAGATTATTTAGGTGAAGAAGCTGAATGGATAATAGAATCTAAAATTTTCTCCTATAGATTAGTACCCATTGAGAGAAGAATGTATGGTAGAAAGAATACATGGATATGCGCATCCCGCTGCACAATTGGGTCCGATCCGCGCAACTACACCACTCGTGTACCATGGAGTCCTGCCATCTTTGCTTTTCTGCTTTAGAAAATAGTAGTTACGACTTAATAATGTAGGCCTACAGGCAGACATTTTATAAATACTTTATGAAAAATAAAATGAATGAGGAATATTATACGAGTTTCTCGGATCTCTTACAAAAAACATCAAACTTTTATTATTTTATTATCTTTTTTTTATTGATACCAAAAATGCTTTTTATAATATATTCTATATTCTCAAAAAACATTTTTCTTCGAACTTTAGAATTTGTGAGCCTTCAGAACAGAAACTGATGGTGACTGTGAGGTTTTTGTGTTGTTTTAAGAAAAAACTAACCAAACAAATAGTTAGTAAAACCGACAGAAATTGCCGCAACCACGTATGCAAAAAAAAAAAATTATTGGCTTGAAAAATCTGGTTGTCGCAAATGGAGGTAAGTAACTTGCATTGAATGTAAGCGGCTTCCAGCACGTCAATACCTCCTACTGAGTATTTCCCGATTTTTGTATTTTTAAACATAACCGAATACGTTTGAGTAGCCTAAATGCAGCATATCATTTAGAAATTTCGCGCACGGTCATATACCCGTCTTGGCAAATAAAATGAGAGACTTATCAATCATTTTGAATACAATCGGATCTGTTTGTATTCGCAGTCAATTCGAAATAAACAGAAATGGGCATATCAAAGAACAAAATCTATTTTTGGTGTTTATTTGGTATACCCGAATATATTAATATAAATTTCGGGTCGCGTGAAATTACGTCCTGTTAATGACATGGGAGCATAGAACTAGAGTTAACTAATGATCTCTTTTGACGAATTTCATTACTTTCGATTCATTTTATACAAGTGATCATAACCCGATTAATTAACCAATTGGAATATGCTAAGGATAAAGAATTATTACTTCAGGAATGAGAAAGAATAGAAATCGATCAAAAACAATGGAACAAGAGAGTGCTGTTATCGTTGTTTATACCGGTTTGTGCCGAAAAGCTGGTTAGAACCTCTTCTGGATGTTTTACTAAGTAAAACGAAGAGTCAGATAGTTTACCATAGCATTCTTCACTGAGTGAAAAGTATGGTTATCAGCAAGCCCGCCGCCTGAAAAGCATCACCCTGCAAATTACACCTTCACTTCATTCACTACAGCCGGCCGCATTGGCGCAGTTGGTAACGTGCTCGCCTCTCATCATGCGGTCTTGGGTTCGAATCCCATTCAGGCATGGCATTTTTTCATACGTTACAAAATATCATTTCATCCTTCACCGTCTGCATTAGCAGTAATTGCAGAACAGTCGGACGTTAAACCAAAAAAAAAAAAAAAAAAAAAAAAAAAAAAAAAAATTCATTCACTACAGGGTCTGGATCTCCTTCTTCATCTGTCTTTCAAGGATTAGGCATCTTTGCCTGTTCCGAACCTCTCAAATCTGCCCATCTCTTTCTCGGGCGTCCTCGTTCTCTCCTGCCCTCCGGCGTATAGCCCAGTGTCTGCTTAGGTATCCTATCCTCCCGCTTTTATTAAACATTAGCAGTGCCGACTCTACTCTATGGCAGTGAAACTTGGTGCTATCAAGGCGACAGGAGAGTAGATTGCAGGCATCTGAAATGAAATTTCTTCCACATACATATGGGTATAGTAGAGAAGATCGTAACAGGAATACCGAGGGTCTGGATGTATAATGAAATTCATTATTTTCAGAGGAGATAACTCTTGATTAGTGTCTTTTACAACTCAACTTCTTCTGTTGTTAAATGCTTCAGTCATCTAGTTGGCTGACCATGTCCATTTGATTGCATCGTTTTCTTACGAATAGGATTCACATATCAACTACCAATCAAATGCAAACTCAGTACCAATCAGAAAAAAACAAAAGCCGTATGTCATCATTTAAATAGTAGACATTACATCTTAGTAGTTTTGACTAAAACAACCTAGGAAGACTTCTCTACATGAATACATTTACAGTTGTTTGGGTCATCAGCTGAAAGGCTGGTGGTTTGAACCTCTAGAGGTTTTACTAAGTAAAACGAGGAGCGAGTTGGTTTACCAATGCCTTCCTCACCAAGTTGAAAAGTATGCTTATCAGTATTCTCTCTCTGAAAAGCAGATATTTTCCACCCTACAAATGTTACATTCACTTCATTCACCACAGGGTCTACCAACATAATGACATTCATTACTTTCAGAGGAGAGAAATCTGATTAGTCTTTTACACCTCTACTAAATGATATAGTTATTTAATTGGCTGAACATGTGATAAGAAACAGAACTATTGGGTTTTTTCCGTTTTGTGTAAGCCACTATCAAATCCGAATCCCCTGAAGGGTTGCACAAGTGTTTATTTCTCCCACTCACTGCCTTACTGAAACTCAAACTGAGACAGACACACGCACGCGTACATACGTCCTTCCCAGTCCCAGTTTATAGTAAAAATTACTATGTTACACGTTCTGTTGTTTTATTTTTTATTAAGAAATAAATAAATAAAATAATATTTACAGGTTACTTTAACTTATTCTAATTTAGATTGGGAAGAGAAAGTCTGAGTGTTTCACACCGACTTTTTAGTTGACACATCTTCTGGGATTATGCAATAACTCCTTTCCTGAACGAAACTCTGCATAATCATCCTCCATCCGAATATTATTAAGTAACTCTACGAAATTCATAGCAGACTGTGTAGAAACTAACTGTGAAATCGGAGTAGTTGACATTACGCAGGAATGATGCCAGTCAGATTGGCACGCTAGGCGCAGGTGTGGGAGAATTGTGTAACCCTTCAGAGAATTCGGATTTGATAGTGGCATACAGAAAACGGAGAAGACGCTAACTAATTTTTG
The DNA here is from genome assembly GCA_035578175.1 of Catonia carolina. Taxonomy (NCBI): domain Eukaryota; kingdom Metazoa; phylum Arthropoda; class Insecta; order Hemiptera; family Achilidae; genus Catonia; species Catonia carolina. Next base: position 24,211,831 of record JAQMRL010000010.1, on the reverse strand, counting down.
AATCCCTGGAACTAACGGATTGGGTACAAATAATTTAACACTTCACCTTTCTGTTATGGGCATACATTCACATTAAAATGAATACTGATGTAGTTTGTAATATATTCTATTTAAGACAACAACCAAGCTTTTCTCAATATGCGTCCACTCTAAAGACTAAGTCGGTACACCTGTGACGTTACTGGCGTACGTGATTGTGTTATGCAAGTGGGTGTTTAGGTTACGACTTCCCTTCCCAAAGTGTCTTTACTTATTTTATACGGCGTATAGTAAAATACCATAAGCTTATCCAATAATGGTTGACAACATTTTATTCTACACAACCACGCATATCGTAAACCACTACTTTAATTCTTAAAAATATTTCTTCCGTAAAACATTAATTTAACCTTTCTGACTCCGACACATACTTTTCGTAACAATTCTATTTATGGATTACACATGAATAGATAATACAATTTTTCTAAATAATACTAGAGCAAATATCCTTGTAGCAATATCTATTAACTTCATCTAAACTCATGTAACTTCTGAAAAGAAAGAAAACAAAAATCTGTCTTCATTACTACTAATAAGTAATTTCTTGTGAATAAATGCCATGGTATTCATTATACCCTTTAAGTTAAATATAAAATTACAATATACCTACAACAGGCAGGTACTTCCCGACACTTGAAGACACAGTACGGAAAAATTAGGAAAGTAGATAGCTTCAAGTACTTTAGGGAGATAATAAAATCAAATCGCATTTTGGATACGCCAACCAAATAAAAACTCCTGAAGACGCACAGCATACAGTCCACTGCTCTGGAGGAGGGTCGCGCGGGTTCTTTCTTAGTTTCGTTTTCGTCTCCGCTTGGGGGCAAACACACTGCACTGCACAACCAGTATTTTTACAGTGATTCCTATAAAATTTAGAATCAAAAGAGACCGGAAAACACAATAAACAAATTTATTTCCCACATATGTGTTTAGGTCAACAGCCGAAAGGCTGGTTTGAACCTCTAGAGGTTTTACTAAGTAAAAACGAAGAGTGAGGTGGTTTACTATTGCCTTCCTCACTGAGTTGAAAGAGTATACTTATCAGCATGCCAGGCCCTCTGAAAAGCACCCACTTTCCACCCTGCAAAGGACACACCTTCACTTCATTCACCACAGGGTCTGGCTGTATAGTGAAATTCATTACTTTCAGAGGAGATAACTCTGACTAGTGTCTTTTACACCTCTACCTCTTCTTCCCACATATGCAAATTAAAAATAATCTATTGATCTCCTAGTTCTTGAAGTAATAAGGTCTCTTATTACTTCACGCTGAGTTAATTTTAATCAGTGAAGAATAATTTTTCTCTAAGTAATTAAAAGAGAAGGGCTTGCATACTTAACCCGGTGAGGAAGGTAAAGGGTAAACCAATTTTACATTTTACTAAGTAAAACTTTGGGCTGATGACCTTAATATATTCTTTAAGAAACCGTAAGTCATAAGACGCAGTAAACTTAATGTCTCATCTAACAACCATCTCTCTAAGAGTAATATTGTACCTAATTTTAAACGTAAAAGAAATTATGGAATGTTTTATTTTTTACAATAAACAATTGAGTATTATTCAGAAGGAATGAAGAAAATTGTTGGCGGATCTTTTTCAGTAAAGACAGATAATAAAATTTAATATCCTACCATAAAATTTAACATTCCTCAGATTTCTACCATAAAACACAAAACAAAATGTTTTTTTTTTATAAAGTATAATACAGTAAGCGTTCTTTATATGTTATAGAGAACAAAGTTCCATGGGCTGCAATAATTATTCGCTGCATAAAAATTTCATTACCACGAGTGTAATAAAATTACAAATAACTGTTCTATCAATCGTATGCTGGTAAATTTTTTTAAGAAAAACCATTTTAACAGTAATCCACAGTTGTCAGGTAAGCAGGTCTAATTTAAAGAAGTCCGAAAGGATATTAAGAAAACTATTACGAAAATGTTCATCAAAATGACACTTCAGTGTATACTCTTATAAATGGATTTGAATGTAGATCTGAGAGAAAATTTGATGGCTATGAGGATGCCCTCTCATTCTACGGGCTTTAGAGTCTGAGCACGCGGCGTAGAGTGATGGAAGTTCTATACATTTACAGCATTCTGCATTCATGAGTTGATGTTCCGGATACCTCCAAGATTTTTCTGAGGGTGCCTTGCACAGCTTTACGAAGTTTCAGGCTGTTTGCTGGAGCGACAAGAAGTAAAATAGCTCCAATCAATAGATGTACAGCTACAGCCAATGAAATAAATGGAGAAGTAGATCTGTTTCACAGAGATGGTAAAATTAAAGAAAAACTATACAGGATATGGTGAAAGAAGGCTGTAAATATTGCGTGATCTTTATGTTGTTTTATGTACTTTCATGTTATTCGTATCTATGTGGTGTATAGTGGGCTCGGCGGCTGACTGTTTTCTAGTGAAGAAAGAATGACAATGTTAAGTTATAATTGTGCAGTATACTGAGGCGATATTCTATTGTTATTCTACTGTACCACCTCGCATCCTTGTGATCAGCCATAGTAGTGGGTGGAGACGGCGGGGTGTAGGGGAATTTGGGAGCCCCCCCTAAAAAAACATTAAAAAAAGAAGAAACCCTTAGTATCATGCAGTACAAAATTTGCGAAATTGTCGGAAAAACTTTCTAACTATTGCACGAGCATTTCTTTTATCTGTACATCGTCTTATATCATTACCTACGAATAAAACCTTTTTTAACATAGGCATCATGAATAAAATAATTAAATATTACGGTAAGAAGTAACTTAAGAAATGGTAGCCACAAAATTAAAAACAAATCTAAATAAAATATACACAAAAGAGAGTAAAAAGCTATTAATAAAACCTTTAAGTTATGAGAGGTTCTTTAGAAATTTCTAAAGAAAATTAATGTTAACAAAACTAATTAGTCGAATCGATAATAATTAATACTTAAGATAAAAAAAAACTTTTTATTCCTGCCTCATTTTTAAACAGAACTGTCAATTAATTCAATTGAAAAGAACATTTCAGAACGATTATTAAAAAGTTATTATTAGAGAACAAAGTACCAAAAATATATATATATAAAAAAAAAGTGGAAAATTAATTATCTTTTATTAACGAAATCATTAGTACTTGCCATGTCAAAATTAATGATTTAAAAAAACCGTAAAGGAAATCTTTTAATTTTATCTATCATTTTCAGTACATATTAAAAGTTCAATAATGTACTTTGCAATTCCTGTTTTACTGTTGCACGTCTACATATTTTGACAAGGTACTGTATAAAGAAAGCGGTGGGAAACTTCAATGGCGCTACAAATATGTAGTTTTTATTTAAAAATTCTTTAACATCATTGTAAAAATAAATAACAATTAATTACATAGTAAGTACATAACCTTTGACTAGAAATACATCAGAGTAATATACACAAATGAATTTAGAAAAATTATATGGTGAAGTAAAAATTACTTAACTTAAAAAGAAAAATTCAAAATCAAAAATTATTACGACTTACATTGTAATGCACTAAAAAAAATTAAACTGATTCGAAAGAAACGTGTTCCTAAAGTACTTTATTAACAGGCTGGGGCTCATGAAAAATTTACAATGAATTGTTAAGTAACACCATTTAGGCTAGATGGTAACCAACATACATGAACAAAACTACTAGGTGTCTCAATCAATCAATAGCAAATATCCGACAAAATCAAATTAAGTAATTGCTTTAAATTAAAACAATTTTACCCATTAAAGAATTAAACAATGAGGAATAGATTACTATAACCAATTTCAATTTTTTTTTCTCCGTTTAGAAAATTCACAATCTGTTGGAAACAATCAGTGAATGCGATAACATAAAATTTGGAAAAAATTAACATGGTAAATAAACGTGAGTGGATTTTTTTTTTTTGGTTTAACGTCCGACTGTTCTGCAATTACTGCTAATGCAGACGGTGAAGGATGAAATGATTTTTTTTGTAACGTATGAAAAGATGCCGTGCCTGAATGGGATTCGAACCCAAGACCGCACGATGAGAGGCGAGCACGTTACCAACTGCGCCAATGCGGCCGGTAAACGTGAGTGGAAACACAGTCCATTGTCAGAACTCAGACATGAACAGATAAGTATAGCATTTAGAACATTGTAATGGATAGTCAATTACAGTACTACGTTAATTGATGAGGTCCCGGCTCCAACGACGTTTTAGACGTCTTATTGGATTGTTTAGGAGAGTCTGCGAAGCCAGATTTGAGATCAATGGGTTATGGTGGTTCACGAGTTTCTTCCTAAATTTTGTATAGAGTTTTGAGAAAACGTCATTTATGTAGGGTACGTTTAGGTCTGAGTGTAGCGTTTTATTGGTTAGATAATAGGGGGCGTTAACTATCATCCGTAAAAGCTTTGATTAGAAACGTTGAATTTTTGCTAATACCGATGGTTTGGCACAGCAGTAAAGCTGATTAGCAAAATTTTAAATTTAAAAGAATTTTATATCATAATGCCTCCCTCATACAACAAAGAAAATAATTTATTGGTAAAGGTTTACAGTAATACAAGCACTTACTTAATAAAATTATTTGTTATGTTAGGGGCTTATTGAATAAGTTATCGGGTGCTTATTTTGGTGTTCTATCAGTATCGTGAAAGTAAATAATTTATAATAAATAAACACATGATAAAATTTGCTATTACGAAAGAGGAAAACTAAAGAAAAGAATTACATACCATATGTCTAAATCGTTACACAAAAAGAAATCAGTGTTTAGTTTTAGAAATACAAAGAAATTGTGGCTGACATTATGCAGAAGCACAAATAAAATTGAACGTCAAATGTCAATATAACTCACCGGGTTGGTCTAGAGGTAAAGTCGTCGCCGTAAATCAGCTGTAACTGCTGATTTTTGGAGACGAAGGTTCCTGGTTCAAATCTTAGTATAGGTAAGTTACTTTTATACGGATTTGAATACTAAACAGTGGTTAACGGTGTACTTTGATGGTTGGGGTTCAATTAACCATACTCTCTCAGGAGTGGTCGACCTGGGTCTGTACAAGACTACACCTCATTTACACGTCATACACATTATCCTCATTTCATTGGGCCATGGGGTTGCTTATTGTTCTCAATTGAACAGATTGCAACGAACACATATTAGGAATAAAAAAATGTCAATATTTACACAACTAAGCAAAATGTATAATGGGATCCAAACAACCAAAAGTTTTACGTTTAATTACACACTTTATTTCTTTAAAAAAGATACAAAAAACTAATAAATTAAATAAAAGTTTGGCTGCGACCGTAGCGTAGTGGTTAGCGCATGACCTGCCACGGGGAGGTCCCGGGTTCGATTCCCGGCCAGGGTCTGGAAATTTTACGTGTCAAATCCCACAGTAATGTTCATAATCCAACGAAGTCGCAAATGATCAAGCAGTTGATGCGACTTTAAATAAATTAATTTAAAAAAATAACAAAAATAAAATGTTTGGAGGAGGGTCATGAGCCCGGTGACACCCCAAAATCCGCCACTGACCGTAGCTTATATTTTTACATTCTTTTGTCTATATGAATATATAAGGAAAGTACTGTTTTCATGTCGATTTTTCACCGGATCTACAAGTTTTCAGACCCCTTGAACCCAAAAAACATGTTTTTAGCGATTGGTCTGTGTGAATGAGAACAGAATATCTTAAGAACGGAACATTGTACAAACTTGAAACTTCAGTTAAGACAAAACTACCGGACCCGACACGAACATTTTCATCAAAATCGGTCAACCGGAAGAAGTAGTTTATTCGTGTCATTTTTCCATTTTTTGTGATTTTCCCAAAACGGCTCTTAATTTTTTTTTAAATCACCTCATTTACTCATTTTTTGTTATGCTCTATATGATAGGGTAGGCGCCATGTCTGCTGAAATTCTTGGTAAGGCTGTTTTCACGTAAAAAAATTGTTTTTTTAAGATTGCAACTTTAATATGCATTTTAGCGCAAAAATATCTATAATAAAAGTTGTAGAGAATTTAAAATCCTACAACGTAACTTCAAAAATATTTTTTATAACGCTTAGTTTAGCGGTAATTAGCGATTTTCTGGTTTTTTCCTCACGAAAAGGTGTAAAAAGTCGATTTTTTTACGATTTCAGCCTTAGTATGAATTTTACGACAAAAGTGTATAATCAAATTTATAGGAAATTAAAAGATCTACAACTTTTATTTCAAAATTTTTTCTCTACAGAGGCTAGTTTAGCGTGAAAGTGATTTTCCGTATTTTTAAGCGAAACTGAGGTTGATTTTCATTTTGCGTCTTTCACTCATGATTAAAATTAGATTGATTTTCATTTTGCGTCTTTCACTCATGATTAAAATTAGATTATGTTTATTGAGGTTAGTTTTTTGTTTATTTTGAATGTTAGGTTATATTGTTCATTATTTGCATTGGCAAGATAAAGTTATGTGAGTATTTCACATCAGATTTTTACATTTGCCTAAGTACACGGATAACGATAGTTTTCCGAATGGAGGAAACTGGAAAGTTCTGATAAGGCACAAACATTTTACAATGAACAAATACAATACTTTTCAGTTTAATATAATTTTATTAAAAATAATCTACAAACATGAACAAACAAAAATTTAACAGAAAAATTATAGCTCCTTATATAACTAAACCATTACAGAATAATGAAACTTAAAAATGTACATTGATAAATTTTTATAACGTACAACAATTACATGTTCCCAAATTCAAATTATTTAGCAAACAATTTTCCATTGAGTAAATATAAAATTCCCAGTTTAAACTATTGACTGAATGTACAATCTTAAGCTAATTACAAATAACTTATTTTAAAGGAAATATAATAAAAAATAACAGGAAGTCATATCAGATTACTAATAACAACTGCTAAGATATCTACATATACCCAAACCACATCCGAAGATATAATCAGGAATATACTATATTACAAATAGATTTGTACCAAAATTTTGAAAAAATAATCTTAACAGTTATACAATATCCACTCGTTCAAAATTAATATAATTGGCAATATTTGAAACAAATATTTACTACATTGTATACTTTGTACGCACTGTTTTTGTTGAAGGTTTGCCCCTGGCGATTTCTAGTGACTATGGTATAATCACTTGAGTCACGAGTTTGCCCTTGTTTGCAACGAGGGGTAAAGGGGAGAACAGCATCAGTGCGCATGCGCAACTGCTTTAATTTCAGTACACAAACATATTAACTTATACTATACCCAGAGCCTATACAGTATATCGAACATTTTGTAGGTTAACGGTAAGAATATAACTGTTAGTTACCGTAAACAGAATGTTAGTTTCTCGAAAATGTGGGCAAACTATTCACAGTGCTGAACGAAATCTAATATGCAGGTAATAAAATTCTGTTAGGTTGAAACTAAACAAAAATGCCTTTCAGTGCTTCTTAAGAAAAGCCTTGAGCGAACGTGGCTAACTACTGTGATGTTTCTCTTTCCACAATTCGAAAAAAGAAGGAAATTAAAGACGTGAAGAAGCTATTCTTCAACAGTTTTGTTGACACCTGGTAAAAAAAGGAAGCGTTTACGTAGACTAGTGAGACTGATAGTGAAGACGCCGGTGACAGCGATCGTAAAGAAGGCGATTCATTCATTGAAAATTTATTCCAATGGAATGAGGTAGCTGGGTAATTACTGTAAATCAAACATTTCTAGTCGTGTAATTAAACTATAGACAGTATTACAGGTCAGATTTATTTCTTATAAGGTTTATGAAAATTTTCTCGGATTAAACCACAGCGTACAAAAGGTATGTAGAAACTGCACGGTAGTGTAATGTACGAGTAGTGTCCGCACTGTTGAGGTTGGTAGCACTGTCATATTTTCACTTCCCTTCCTCACAGCCCATCCAAACGCAAAATGCAATCTTTTGACTTCAGTATCTGTACTATTCATTCCAATAACATAGGTCTATTGACAACTCGGCGCGTGATAACCAAGGTCCAATAATTTGTGCTAATTTCATTAATAGTTACACCATAGTCTCAAGTGGTCAGCTATCAGCTGTAGTAATAAAGCTTGCCTAACGGCTGAAGTCGGCAGCGTTATGATATAGACTAGTTTATAATCGAATTGTATCTGTACAATGAAACTGTTGTCAATCGTAGTTATTTTTCTCTTTTTTTATATCTAGGCCTATACGGTGTTTCTCTGCATAATTATGATGTTTTGCGTGCATAGTCCCATTAAGTATTATATTATTTCATACGTGCACAACCCGTGGGAACTGCGATCCCATAATCGTTAGTGTAAATTTTTTTAAAAGGTTTTGGAAGTGTTTTTTAGTGATGATGCCTACATGAGTCTTATACTGTTCGTAGGTAATGATATGCGGGTGATATACAAATGAAAAAACGCCAGACCTAACCGGGAATTGAACTCGAGACCCCGCTAAATAAGTAAGTTGGCTAATCACTACTGTATACCAACGAGCCAACCAAAATATTTTATTATAGCTGATTTTATTTAGTCCATTTTCTGGTCATTTGGGTAAAATATTACGTAGGATAATACTACCGAAATTATTCTATACTTTTGTAGATAACAGCTACTTTATAAAAGAACTCCTGTAGGTAAACAGTCCATACCCCATTACTCATGCAACCGACTCGAGCCGTGAGACAAGCTCTACAAGTATCATTTTTTTGACTCTATGCTCCTCGTCTCTCCTAAGCCACTATCAATTCAGTTCTCAAGGACAAGAGCATACCTTCAATAAAATCAACGAAAAGAGGAAGAAATACAGGATTACAATACAGTACTCTATTATATAATTATAACTTTTAAAAATAATTTAAGAATTTAGAACACTATCTATAGTTTCAACATCATTTGGAATTTATTAAGATTTTTACTCCATTTAATAAAATAACAACACGGTGATGTGCACAAACGTTGTTCACAAACAATTTACCTTTACAAAAAGTAAAAATGTAATCAACTACTTAATTTACGTCGTACTAAGAATTGTAGTTTTCAATAACACTGTTCATTTTTTACAAAATTTTATCGAAGGAACAGGTTTTGCAAAAACATAATTCTATTTTTATGACAAGTAGCATTAAATTGCATTTACAAAAAATATACACAAATTTAAATTTTTTACATTTTCAAACAATTTTACAAATTCATTTCCACACTTATTTGCAAAACGTTCATATTAACTTAAATTTTAAGGTTATTTTAGAAAAAAAACTATTAAGTCATAAAAAAGACTTGATACTCCCTTACAAATAAAGCACCTACCTAAAAATAACTTAACTATTGGCAATTTGAAGAATTAACTGCACATATTACAATGAAATTTGTTTTTACAGGATAACCGATCGTACACAGTATTGTAGCCTACTTATGTTAAACAGTTTGACACTTCTTTGGTTAGAAGTGTAAGCGTCATATATAATTGTGAGTTTGAATGTCGATGGGGTATTACCGGACCGCATTTCCATTTTGTGCTACTTGTACGATTCCCGCGCTTACGTAAGCACCCAACCACATTGAAACGACAGTACATACGATACGCTACATTGTCTTCTTATTTTGATTTTCAGTTCAATATAGTTTTTTTTTTAGCTTTTATTTGTTATCGGGAACTGTACATTGTTGACAACTACCCAATTTTATCGCTGCTTTTTGCTGTATTTTTTTTTGATGTGGATTAGACATGAGTTTGAACAGGGACCCCCAGTAGAGTTTGTTCATGGATGACTGTCAACTGATCATCATACAAAGTCGCTCGCCCAACCGGTGTTACTTAACAAATAATAGGGACTTTCTACCAGCTGACTGACTAGGCTGGTCCGAAGGCCTAATATAGTTTAATGTTTTTATTTATTGTGTGAATAACCTTATTACTTTTACAATCACTTTACGCCTATATCTGTTTACGCGGGAACGCTGGAAGACGAGGTGAAGCTGTTAGTAATATTATACATTGAAGCTCACAATGATATAACGCACACACTAAAAACCAATATTTCTCAAGCTTTTCATTCCACACTTATTTGAAACTTAAATTTAATAAACGAACTTTTTGATGTCAAATCAAAATTTACATATAGATGTTCAAAATCTGGCGCACTTTGAAACTATCGAAACGCGACGAACAATAATGAACTTTACGCCGCTAAATTCAATAAATCTTACAACAGTGTGGTTTGATCAAAACTTAACTCATAAAGTATTAAACTATTCTACAATTCTTAACTAAAATTTATAACCTCTTGATTTAATTTACATATGACATTGTTAAATGTCTCTCTTTTAGACATTTAAAATTCACCCAGAAAACCGTGGAATTAATTTTCTTGTAGATTCGAAACACTGAACTGAATAGAAAATTTTTACTTTCTGTTGTATCGACAATGAAAAGTGTAGGCTATAAAAATACAGTATAGATTAACTTGGCGTGTGATGGCAACGCTTAAACTGTGACGTGGGACTAAAATCATGCGATATTGAAAACATCACCTAGCAATTTGTATGATACAAATTTAACAGCTTTGTTTATTAGCGACTACCCGCACGTTACGGTACTGAGTTGGCGGATGTAATAATATCAAACTCTAGCCGAGAATCGAACCCGAGACCTTCCGCTTTGTAATGAGCAGCGCGGTCTAGAGCTCTAATTAATTATTCAGCCACGAACGCGGTCAAACAATTGTTTCTAAAAAACAAGTTCAGGAAAACTTTTCTAGGAATGATTTCAGTCCCACGCCGTAATAAAAACACAAAAAATATTTTTGAAGGTCGATGCCACAGTTTTGCTACTTGTACGATCCCCTCACTCACACAGACACATTCTCAAATAAAAACGACCGTACATATGTGTACGTGTGATACGTTATTGGTGTATTTATAGTGGTCCGTTTTGATTTTCAGTTCATTACAAAAATCACTATCTATTTATTGTACTATGACAACCTTAATTTTATTTATCTACAAACGCGGCAACGCTGGAATACGAGGGGGATAGACGTTGAAGCGTACAATGATACGACGCACACTTTAATATTAGTCGAAGATTCACGTAAACATCTGAGAAGAAACGAATTTATAAGATTTTGTTCCACGATATTCTGATTCTCATTACATTTGACAATAAACTTAAAATGTCATTAATAATGGAAGTGTTTATTGACATAAATATGGCAATTACCATCTACCTCTTCCTCCTCCGCCACCCCCACTAAATCTTCCTCTACCACCGCCGCCACCACCACCACGATCACCTCCACTGAATCGACGGTTACCAAATCTATCTCCACCTCCACCTCCTCCGAAACCACCTCCACCTCCTCCGAAACCACCTCTACCTCCACGGCTTCCACCTCTACCGCCCCCTCCAAAACCACCTCTACCACCACGACCTCCTCCACCGCGTCCACCAACTCCTCTCCTCCCTCTTCCACCTCCTGATCCGGGGAGGAAACGTTGAAGTGGTAACAATTTTTGAGGATCAATATACAATTTTTTCCCTTTAGGAAACGTCTTTTCACTGAGGTTTTCCGCTAATTTGACGGACACAAAGTATTCCCTGGTGGTTCCAAATATTTCATCGATTTTGCCGATTGATTGTTTGTCCTCCAAATAGATGTTTGCATTGAAATACGGTATATCATCTATGACAGATTTGACAACTAGGTCGCTTTGACAAGGATATAGGAACTCTCCGAACGGAATCACCTGTTCAGGTGGACCTTGATCTTCAAATCTTCTGCCCCCAAATCCACCACCCCTACCACCGCCGCCACGACCACCACGCCCTCGGAAACCACCGCCTCCTCCTCCTCTCCCTCTTCCTCGACCACCACCACCACCAAATGACATCCTGAAATAAAACAACATTATACCGTTACAAAAGTACTAATCAAAATAAAAATTAATAAAATAAGTTACTTTAATTCAGAAAGAAAATTCACAAAAGATAACAACGAACTAGAAAATTAAATATAGGCTACTACAATTGCATTACTAATACAGAAAGCCTTAGAAACTAAATGTAGAAGCACTAAAAGAACTCGCGAATAGAAAATTATTAGGGAATACCTGAATGAACTTGAAACTTGACAAACGTTCAGGTTTTCACATACGTACATCAGACAATCGGCTAATATCCACCGTACAAACACGATACGGAACAACAAAACCAAAATAAAGTAATCTATTTTGGAAACAACACAATATAAATAACATTTTATAAAATTAATCCAATTTAATACATGGGGTTCATAATAGATCGATGCGGTGAAAAATGTAGAACCATGAGGTTAAATTATAACAGGTTGACTCCCATGAGACACTTATACATTTCTCCCGATCTGTAAAATTTACTTTTGAGAGAGACTGATCCGTCTCTCATGTAATAGTGTTTTTAATAGAAACTTGAGACGGATTCGATGCTCGTTTGCATTGAATCATATATTGAGCTGTTTGAAATGAGTTCAAAAATGAGTCGGTGAAACATGACAGCTTATTATTAGTATTACACAATATTGACTATTATTATAGTTTATTATTGCATTATTAATAATGTTTTAATATTATACAACGAAAATTCATTTTATCTTTTAATTTTTAATGGTATTCATATTACAATATTTTTTTCATTGTAAAAGAACTGGTACTCAAGTTTACTATTTGCCGAACTGCTTGATAGAGAGACGCATCATCGATATTTATGTAGTTTTATTGGAAAATAGCCGAAAGTAAATTATTTATAAAATTCATAATATTTTATAGAAATACAAGTTAAGTTTCAGTGAGACACACATTAGTCGTTCACAGTAAATTTGATTTTTTTTACTCTTAGTACCTGATCTCACCTAAAAAACAGTGCCAAAAAAATTAAGCCTTATAATACTCTAGACTTGAAAGAAAATTAATTAAAAAAGGCAAAGGAACTATAAAATAGGTATGGGTTTTTTTAAGCAAAATTGCAAAAACTGACTTGGGAGTCAACCTGTTAATAATGCTTGTTTAAGTGGGACTAGAGTTTTTACATTTTTTAAAAAGTTTTTTGCTATTCCTACACAATAAGGGAGACCGGGGCAGGTTTTCCCACTTTTTTAATTATCTTTGTGCAATTTTTTGAGACGCATTTCTCATTGAGTTTTTTGTATCCTTTCTCTTCTTATTACTTAAACTACGCTCTGGTACACATAGTATTACTAATTTGCAACATAATTACATAAAAAATCATGACTTTAAGGGGATAGTCAACCCAGAAAATGAAAATCAAAACTTCTGGCTATAGTTTATCATTATTTATTTTAAATAAAAGAGTAATTTACTTGTAATGATCTACCATTTGAACCAAGCCAAAACATTGATTACACCCCTAATACAAGGGTGAGGTTGGAAAAGCGGGCTTTAACGGGGAATCAAATATCTCAGGAACCAAGAAACATATCAACATGATTCTTATGCTACAAAATACGGAAAATTGCTGTCTATTATCTGTAGTATGCGCTTGTATGTAATTTTACTTACAAGACATTTATTGAAGAAAAACCATATTTTCAAAAACATTTATTTTATGAATTCACAGATTATTTTTTAACTAAATCCCTATTAAGGTTTTGGTAATAATCATTCCACAGATAATAGAGCAAGAAATTATGAACATTTAAAAAAAAAAACATCCCAATATCTCCAATACAAACCAACATATTTAATTCCCAAGAATGTACAATCATGCAAAAATCACATTTCCGGAAAACTTAAAGTTGAAGGAATAATTTCACTCGCCTTGCTAGTGAGCTTTATTTTAAACAGATGCTTTTATAATTTTTTGTCAACGTACAAAGTAAACAAATGTTGTGATTCAGAAAATTTTAAACTTAAATAAATAAATGAAAAAACAATCGAAATTTTAAAAAATCATCTTCTTGAGTTGACTACCCCCGTAAGTCAAGTTGCCCCGTAATACGGGGTAAGTATTCCAATATTTTTGGTGATATTGCGCTCTAGAAGGGAATTTGCGCTTTAATTTGATACGAATTTCATATAAATTGGCATAATTATACTAGAAGTTATGATACTTGAACTACTGGCAACTTTTTAACCCCATCTTGATTTTAGGGAAACGAGGACACAACTTTAAGATCATTTTCATTTTGAATTTAATAAAAAGAATAATATTTCAGGAAAAAAGTTTTACACTAATTTACCACAAAAAATAATTTGAAGGTCCTCTGAGAAGTTAAGTTGAAACGAAGCTATCTAATTTTTGAAATGCGTATCAATTCATTAAGCGTTGAAATTAATTTGCATGCGTTATGAACATTGACAATGCGGAACAATGAATTTTTGGTATGTTTAATAAACATAGGGTGAAGAGCACCAATAAACGTTTTACTAAACAAGAGAACAAATTTTCCTCTTGAAATATTGAATTCGAACAATTCATTAAAACACTCGTCGCCATGGCAACAATCATGTTTACATCCCCCAAACAATATAACAAAATTTCGTAAAAGAATATTTGAAACTGTAATTTTTTTAGCTTTTATTCGTAATCGGGAACTGCGCATTACTGAACAACAACCAATCTGAACGTTTGCTGGATTTATCAATGATGTGGACATAATACATTTTGAACAGGAACTCCCAGGGGAATTTATTAATGTGTGGCCAGCTGGTTACCACGTTAAGTCACATTCTTAACAAGTATTACTTAACAATTCATAGAAAATTTCTACCAGTTGACTGACTGAGCTGGTCCGAAAGCCAAAACTAATATAAGGAATACTAATAACTATTCGTACCTTTGATCTGTTGAGATTTTATAAAACAATAGCAATGCCGACCTTACTTTATGATAGTGAAACGTGAATGTTATCAAAGCGAGAAGAGAGTAAATTGCAAGCATCTGAAATAATATTTCTTCAACATAAGAGTATGGGTGTACTAGAGAAGATCGTGACAGGAATACAGAGATAAAGAAAGAACTCAACATCTTCTCCAAAAACCGTATCTCAGAACAGAATGCAGTGGTTGAAGTATGTGAACACAATGAGGGAGGATAGGATACCTAAGCAAACACTAGGCTATAAACCGGAGGGAAAGAGAGAACGGGACGCCCGAGAAAGAGATTACCAGATTTAAGAGGTTCGGAACAAGCAGAGATACCTAATCTTTCAAAGGCAGAAAATGAAGAAGCTTTGATCTGTTACCGGGAACTGCATGTTGTTGAAACCTGGTAAAAATTTGCTTTGTTTTTATTTGAAGTTGCATCAACTACTCTGATTATTAACGACTATTATGAGTTACGGTGCGGAATCGTATTCAGGTTTCTTTGCTTTGCAGTAGCCTACAATGCAGTCTCACTTGTACCACTGGTAGACTGATGAAATGATACAAAGCTCGGGCTCAATTTCAAGATACTGCCATGAAGTAATCCTTAATTCATACTACTCATTTATGTGAGTATAAAATAGACGGCTGCCCATAATAAACAGGTGGAGTGTCAGATTATTTGCACTCAATCTGTTCGTTGCAGGGCTAAAATAAATAGTTCTGTTTCTTATCACATGGTCAGCCAATTAAATGACTGAATCATTTAAGAACAGAAGAGGTAGAGGTGTTAAAGACACTAGTCAGAGTTACCTCCTCTGAAAGTAATGAATTTCACTATACAGCCAGACCCTGTGGTGAATGAAGTGAAGGTGTCATTTGCAGAGTGGAAAATATGTGCTTTCAGAGGGCCCGGCATGCTGATAAGCATACTTTTCCACTCAGTGAGGAAGGCAATGGTAAACCACCTCACTCCTCGTTTTACTTAGTAAAACCTCTACGGGTTCAAACTAGCCTTTTGGCTGATGACCTAAACAACAAAATAGACGGCTTCCAACCCAACAAACAGATTTAAGAATTTATACAGGTGTAGCTGAGAAAGTTATGAACAAATAAATTACAGGATTACCATCATCGATTTCAAGCAAATTTACTAAAAAAAAGCAAACTGACATGTAGGCCAGCCCAATCAGTCAGCTGGTAGAAGTCGCTATTATTTATTAAGTAACACTAGTTGGGAAAGCGACTTTGTATGGTAACCAGCACATAGATATCCGTGAAGAAACTCTACTGGGGGGTCCTGTTCAAATTCATGCCTAATCCAAGCCAAAAAAAAAAAAAAAAATACAGCAAAAAGCAGCAATCAAATTGGGTGGTTTTCAATACTGTAAAGTTCCCGAAGATAAATAAAAGCAAAAAATAATTTAGGCCAATAAATTAATAAACTTGCGAGCAAATGCATTTCTCTATAAAGAGAATATTCCTACTAAACAAACGAACGAAATTTAAAACTTTAAAAAGAAAATTTATAGAGACGATCAGTAAAAATAAAATCTAATTATTACTTAGGAGGATAAAAACTAAACTGATTATTTGTTTAGTGTACACAGTAGTGTACAACAAAACAACTTGATTTGAAAGGTTTCTTTCTTTTTAATATTTACAATACCCTACTTAACATTCAATCGTAAGGAATATATTCATTCAGACTTTATTGTTAAGTTTACGTACACAGTTAAAGTTTTGAAGAATTATAACGACGTATAAATAAAAAACTGCCCATAACGGGCAGGCGGAGTGTTAAATTATTTGCACTCTATCTGCTAGTTCCAAGGCTATAAAAAATAGTTCTGTTTCTTATCACGTGGTCAACCAATTATATGACTGAACTATTTAAGAACAGAAGAGGTAGAGGTGTAAAAGACACAAGTCAGAGTTATCTCCTCTGAAAGAAATGAATTTCATTATACAACCAGACCCTGTGGTAAATGAAGTAAAGGTGTCATTTGCAGGGTGCAAAGTAGATGCTTTTTGGAGCGCCGGGCATGCTGATAAGCATAGGCTTCTTTTGTACTCAGTGAGGAAGGCAATAGTAAACCGCCTTACTCCTCGTTTTACTTAGTAAAACCTCTAGATGTTCAAACCAGCCTTTCGGCTGTTGAACGCTTTCGGGGGGGGGGGGAGCTTTCGGGGGAAACGACGATCACAAAGTTAAACTTGTGAGCAAATAAGTCGTTGGACAGGACAAAAAACCTTATCCACGGTATTTTTGTGCACACCCGACAATACTCCACACTTTATTGATACATCAGATAAGTTATGTTCATTTGAATTAAAATTCGTCTTACAGTAACGCTATGCTTAGGAGTAACGCTATTGCTTATACGTTCAAGGCTACATGGCTAATTATTGCAAAAGAGAGGTTAACACCTCAAAAGGATGATTAAGGAAAACTTAATTTTCAATTTTTATTCAAATCGGACTCGTATGAACTCTCTCTCTCTCTCTCTCTCTCTCACACACACACACACACACACACAAATATCCTTTCAAAGATCATTTTGATTTTTTTACGGGGTCTTGAAATAGCTACAAAAGTCAGCTGAAATCGGGATACCGACAGTTTTACACAATTTCAATATAATAGGCTATACATATATTTCAATCCTTTATGTGCGTGTGTACGTTGCAATCTGTTCAATTTAAAAACCCCATGACCCAATGAGATGAGGATGATGCGTATGACGTGTAGTCTTATTTAAACTCAGGCCGACCATTCCTGAGAGAGTACAGTTAATTGAACCCTAAGCATCAATGTACACCGGTAACCACTGTCTAATATTCAAAGCCTTATAACAGTAATTACCTTTACTAGGATTTGAACCACAAACCTTCGTCTCCGAAAAACGGCTGTTGAACAGCTGCGACGACTTTACCACAAGACCAAATCCGGTGGGTTTTAATATGTTTACAATCAATATTTTTTCTGCAGCTATTGGGCGAGAAAGTAGATAATTTTTTTGGATGGCCGAATGCGCTTAGTATGAGACAATTTTGGTGATCCAAAAACTCAATCCAATACTTTTACAATTAAATATTTTTATTACCTTTATTTCTGGGCGTATACTAAAATTATGCCCACAACAGGCAGGTTATTTGCACTCGATCTGTTACTTCCAGGGCTGCAAAAAATTAGTTCTGTTTCTTATCACATGATCAGCCAAAAACACATATGACTGAAGCATTTAAAATCAGAAAAGCTAGAGTTGTAAAAGACACTAGTCAGAGCTGTCTTCTCTTGAGGGTAATAAATTTCATTATACAGCCAGACCCTGTGGTGAATGGAGTGAAAGTGTCATTTGAAAGGTGGAAAGTGGATGCTTTTCAGAGGGCCGGGCATGCTGATAGGCATACTATTTCACTCAAGAGAGGAAGGCATTGGTAAACCACGTCACTCTTCGACTTACTTAGTAAAGTCTCTAGAGCTTCAACCCAACCTCTCGGCTGATAACCTAAACAACAACATACTGAAATTATGAGCTATCTTTTACTGGCACTTTCGATTCAATGCGATTAAGCCATTACAACTCGTAAAAAACGAACAGTTTATGAATATTTTTAACACAGGCCGGTGTTTCAGAAACACTTGAAACTAAAGCAAACACTTCGACTCTAAATTATGGGTAAAACAATTTTACAAAAAACTTTTTTTACAGCAAAACAATTTAAATTTAATTATTTAGTTGATTACAAATAAAGATACGGGTGGGGTTTTAAAATACAAGAGAAAACCCAGGGAAATGATACGAGAATAGAGAGCATCAGCAATTTAATTTGACA
Source organism: Catonia carolina (assembly GCA_035578175.1). Lineage (NCBI taxonomy): Eukaryota > Metazoa > Arthropoda > Insecta > Hemiptera > Achilidae > Catonia > Catonia carolina. The sequence continues at coordinate 24,193,111 of JAQMRL010000010.1, read as the reverse complement.
GGAAAAAATAAAAAGATGACGAAGACAGCTACACCCAATTTAAAGAGACTAACTCATACTTTTTATTTTAATTTTAAATTGACTACGAACACTCCACACCCAATCTAATTTGATTGATTTTTATTACGGTTGAATGAAATCCAATTTCTTATTTGAAATCAAAATGAACACTAGTATGTTGAAACATATTTGTTATCTAAAATGCAAGTTTCATTGAAATAAATTCTATGACTTATTTAAATTAAGAAAGCAAAACATTTTGCAGGAAAAATCTTGTGTGAAACATCCTCATACATACTTTCTCAGGCCAATGTAAAATGAATAAACATAACTTAATTTTAATCACGAGTCAATGACCCGAAATGAAAACCAACCTCTGTATACTGTTTTACTGCTGTATGTTTTTTATAATTGTATCTTGATTGTATTTTGTGTTATTTTTTTCTCTTTAATTCTTTACTTACAACTGTAAAATTTTACAACAAGCAAATGTGATGATTATGATAATGTAAATGACATGATAGGCATGAGAGGGGTAGGGCCTCCATTGGTGCCTCCCCAAGAATGAAATTTTTATATCAAATTAGCAGGTCTCTACTCCAGCGTCTTTTAAGGCGTCTAGGGGGATTATCAGGTAAATGGAAGGTGGAAAGTGAACGCACCAAGGGGTTCTCGTGTTCGTGTCACTTGTGAAAGCGTTTGTATAGGTATTCGATGGAATTTCGTACTAGTGGTGTTTTCAAATCTGTATGTAAGGTTTTGTTGCTAACGTAAAGAGGTGCATTTGCTACAAGGCGTAATGTTTTTGACTGTAATGCTTGAATTCGTTGCAAGTTAGAGGGGTGGGTTGAACCGTAAATTTGGGACCCGTAGGTCCATATAGGTTTCAAAAGAGAACAATACATGCGTAATTTTTGTGTTATTAACACGTATATTTTAATCTAACCTGAATTGTTGAATAAAAAGTAACTATTATTACATAACTTGCTGAAATTCGGCAAATCTTATTCTTAGGGGTTGAACTAGGGAACTACAGAATTTGCTTTTCAACCACTTGCCTTTTAAGAGCAAATGCAAAAGCAAGATTCATTTCTGAAAATTGGTTACCTCATAAAAGATATTACGCTTCGAAATTTGCAAAAAATCTGAATCCTTGATTTCAAAATGTTGTATTAAAAACATGGAACTAGTTCAACCCTATTCACCCAGAACAAAGAAACTGAATTACACACTCTCCAGTTTTACATCATTAACAATTAAAAATCTTTGAGAAACAAAATCAGAATTACAAAACCAACATAGTAGGAAAAAGTACCATATTAAATACGATACAAAATCTATTGATATGATTAATATAAATAAAACAATTAAACAACGTCTACTGCAAAGTTAATTGAATTTTAAAACATAGTACATACTTAAAGGACGAAGATCAGCTCCTTATGTTAGGACCTCCAAGGAAACGTAATGACTGGAACACCTGAAAAAATTAAAACGTTAAAATCAATTTTTAATTTATTTCAAGTTGTATCGACCATTTGATCATTAGCTACTACTGCAGGTTTTAACGTGTTAAAATTTCCGGATTCTAACCAGAAATCGAACCCGAGACTTTCTGATTCGTAGGCTAGCACGCTATTCACTACACTTACAGTCGGCCATCGTTATATACAAATTTAAAATTTGCCAAAACAAACTTCGAATCAAAAAAGAAAATAACTTTCTTCAATAACATTTAAACATGTGACTAAAGTCTAATGGACTTAATAAGAAGCTATTGATTTTTTTAAATGTAATACAAATTGTACGGACATATTTATAAAAGTATTTATTTATGCACAAGTATGACCAAATGATAAGATGAAATATTCTCAACTTTGTTAGGAGCCGTAGCACCTAAAATATGTAAAATATCTGGTGTGAAACACTCACACAACTTTCTCTTGCCAATGATAATATCTAACAATAAACCTAACATTAATAATAAAACATTAGAAATCAACAAGAAAACTAACCTAAAAAAACATAACCTTATTTAAATCATGAGTGAATGACGCAAAATGAAAATCGACCTAAGTTAGGCTTAAAAAACGGAAAATCAGTCTTTCACGATAACCTAGGCTCTATAGAGAAAAATGCTCTAAATAAAAGTTGTAGATCTTTTAATTTCCTATAAATTTGATCGTACACTTTTGTCGTTAAACGCATACTAAGGCAGAAATCTTAGAAAAATCGAATTTTCACAAGTTTTTGTGAGAAAAAACAGAAAATCGCTAATTACCGCTAAACTAAGCGTTATACAAAAAAATGTTTAGAATAAATGTTGTAGGATTTTAAATTCTCTACATTTTTTATTATATAAATTTTTGCGCTAAACTGCATATTAAAGCCGTAATCTTAGAAAAAATAATTTTTTTTACGTGAAAACAGCCTCACCAAAAATTTCAGTAAACATGGCGCCTACCCAATCTTGAAGAGCATCTAAAATTTACTAAACAAGGCGATTTAAAAAAAATCGTAGGACCAGTTTTTGAGAAAATCGCAAAAAAGTGAAAAATTACACGAATAAACTACTACTTCCGGTTGACCGATTTTGATACAAATATTCGCATCGCGTCCGGTAGTGGTGTGTAACTTCAGTTTTAAGTTTCAAGTCCGTACGATTTTCCGTTCTTGAGATATTCTGTTCACACACAGACCAATCGCTAAAAACATGTTTTTTGGGTTCAGGTGGGTCTGAAAACGTGTAGATCCAGTGAAAACTCGATTTCGAAAAATTGACATGAAAACAATACTTTCCTTCCAATATAATATTCATATAGGCAAGAGAAAGTAAAAATCAATGAATTTAAATTGCCATATTTTTTTAAAAATCTTGGTTAAGTTCTAGAACACTTTGTATTAAATTTGGTCTGTTATTAAGTGAAGCAATTTAGTGTAAATTTGAGTTGTTATAACTGCAATAATTAATTTTTAAATAAATATTTGTTATACATTTTAGAGAAGTTTTGTTATTTAAAATAACGAGGTCCTGAAAGAACCCGAAGTAAATGGTACAACAGTTTATACTCTTTTTATCTCCTGTCGGGTAAACAATTCAAAGATTTGAACAGTATTCCTGCGTTGAATGTGAGTTAATTACTTTTGGAGATAGTTTCTCAGAGGGAATTGTGGGGAGATGCTAGTTTCTTGTCATAACAGCTGCCCATAACAGACAAGTGGAGTGTCAAATTATTTACACTCAATTTGTTCGTTGCAGGGCTAAAATAAATAGTTCTGTTTCTTATCACATGGTCAGCCAATTAAATGACTGAATCATTTAAGAACAGAAGAGGTAGAGGTGTAAAAGACACTAATCAGAGTTATCTTCTCTGAAAGTAATGAATTTCATTGTACAGCCAGACCCTGTGGTGAATGAAGTGAAGGTGTCGTTTACAGAGTGGAAAATATGTGCTTTTCAGAGGGCCCGGCATGCTGATAAGCGTACTTTCCCACTCAGCGAGGAAGGCAATGGTAAACCACCTCACTCCTCGTTTTACTTATTAAAACCTCTAGAGGTTCATACCAGCCTTTCGGCTGATGACCTAAACAACAACAAGCTAGTTTCTATGTTTACAGTAACAGGCTTATTATTATATAATACGTTCAACGGACTCACAACTTACAAAGCAAATCATAAATCCATTAAACTTGTAATTCTTAATTAAAAAAAAAAAACAATAAATTTGAAAGGACACCGTTAATTAAACATTTAAAAATGCTAATGTACTTCATTAAGAAAGAAGATGAGATTTACAATTAAGTGGAGTGGTAAAAAGACGAAGAAACTTCCCGTTTTTTTTCTTTTAAATCCAATTAAAACCGTTTTATTTCTTCAAGTATTCGAGACTTAAATGAAATATACTTAAAATGCACTACTAAAACGATTATTTAAATTCAAAGAAGTTAATTAAATGTACTTTAAACCTAGCATATAGTCACACAATATATAATTATCCGCTTAAGAAATGCAGTTCTACAAAATACTTGGTAAGCAGCGAAAATCACTCATTAAACATATTTTATAATAAATTAAACGAGAGTGAATAAAATATAAACGGGATTTTATTAAAAAAAATATATATATCTGGTGTGAAACACTCACACAACTTTCTCTTGCCAATATAAAATATTAACAATAAACCTAACATTAGTAATAAAACATTAGAAATAAACCAAAAACATAACCTAATTTTAATCATGAGTGAGAGACGTAAAATGAAAATCAACCTCAGTTTGGCTTAAAAATACGGAAAATCACTCTCACGCTAAACTAGGCTCTGTAGAGAAAAATTTTTAAAATAAAAGTTGTAATATTTTTATTTCCTATAAATTTGATTATATACTCTTTTGTCGTAAAATGCATACTAAGGCTGACATTTTTAAAAAATCGATTTTTACACTAATTTGTGAGAAAAAACAGCTAACCAGGAACCTCGTCTCCGAAAATCAGCTGTTAAAACAGCTGATTTTGGCGACGACTTTACCTCTAGACCAACCCGGTGGATCGAGAACCTTTAAAATTAAAGGTTATCCTTGATGGTAACGAAACTTACTGGTCGCAAGAATTTCAATTTTTTTAAAAGAGAAGGATATTGTAGTTATATTATAATATTGTTTTTAATTCCAGTTACTTTATAGCAACTTATTGGAATTTATCTCGGTCAACTGCACTAGAATATCACGTACTAAACCAACAATTAATTTTTCCAACGAAATATTATCCGACAGGCCCAACTTGTGCGGTATTATGAATTACATTTACAATTAATTATACATTGTGAACCCGGTCCATTAACATACTTTTGGAAAAGGTTACATTTAGTCCGCAATTACGTTTATTTAAAATAATAAAATAAAATAAAATAAAATACGCCAACTACGAACACTTAATACTGGATTATAAGAGCGATAAATCTAATACGGCTAGGGTGGATAAAGATTGAAATAATTAATTTGATTAAAATAAAATACGAAATTTAAACTTTATTCAACATTTAAATTTACGCAACAGTTCTATTGTTATTGTAGGCGTAAAATTACCCCAGGCTAATTCAATTTAATTTGAAAGCGTTCACTTTGAAGCTGTCGTTAAACTATTCCGAAAATTATACTTTGATCCAACGTGTGGAAAATACTAACGCAATGTACACGTACTAATGCAAAGACTGAACATTTTTGCCAATAGGTGTGTACTGTAACAATTTTAAAAACTCCCACCAAAAAATCATTATCTCATAATGTAGCGATACATTTCACCTTCCTTCTTTTCAAGCTTGCAATCCGAGTTTTTGCATCCGGTTTCCAGTAACACTTTAGGCCCGTTACGCACAGTCGACCACGAGATTGAAAAGATTTTTTTTTGTCATCAGTCTCTCGACTGGTTTGATGCAGTTCTCCAAGCTGTTCTATCTTGCGCAAGTTGTTTCATATCTACATACACACCCTACATCTTTTGTAATTTGCTTTACATATTCTAATCTTTGCCTCACCCTATAATTTACTCCCTCAATATTACCCTCCATTATTGTTAGCCAAATACCTGGATGTCTTAAGATATGCCCCACTAGCGTATCCCTTCTTTTGGTAAAATGCTTCCATATACTTCTATTTTCATCCACTCGCCTGAGAACCTCTAAATTACTTATTTTGACCACCCAACTAATCTTTAACATTTTCCTATAACATCACATTTCAAAAGCTTCTATCCTCTTCTTTTCTACAGCCATTATCACCCACGTTTCACTTCCGTATAATGCTACACTCCAAACATAGTGTTTTAAGAAATTTTTCATAATATGTAAGTCAATGTTTGTAGTCAGTAAGCTGTTTTTCATTTCAAAGGCTTTTCTAGCTTGAGCAATTTTTACTTTTGATAACACTTGTGCTTCTACCATCCTTTGTTATTTTATTCCCTAGATAGCAGAATTCCTCAACTTCCTGTATGTTTTCGTTGCCTACTTTTAAATTTTCCACCTCTTCTAAACTACTCTTGCTGCTGCACAACATGTTCGTTTTGTTATTATTAATTTTCACGAAGTAATCCTTTCTCATGATTTCATCCATTCCATTTAAGATATCCTCTAGTTCTTTCTTTGTCTCCGCTAATACTACTATATCATCGGTGATCTCAGCATTTTTATTGTTTCTCCTTGAATTTTTATTCCTGCGTCAAATTTCTCCTTCACTTCATTTATAGCCTCTTCTATAAGAATGAACTGAAAAATAAATAACGCAATCTCCTTTTCTTACCTCGTTCTTGCATTAAGGGATGCACCCAGAATTTTTTCGTTGTTATCTTTTAAGTAGATCACTGCTACAATTTCCTCTACGTCCATACTGTTGAATCTTTTGAACGATACTGACACATTTTTTACTTTTGGTCGCTGTATTTTAGTATCCCTGTTTCTAGTCGCCGGCGACTGGTCGACAATGCGTAACGGGCTTATATTCGTCTTTTACTTAATCAAGCTGATCTTCCGCATTTCGCGCCCTATTCTAATCTTGATTTCATAACACCCATATTTTCTTATCTCTGCGTATAATTATATGCAATAAAACTTCAAAGATACTGGCTTACTTTCTCAATTCTTTCATTTATAAATTTAATACTAACTTTATTTTCTTAGAACTGATACTTTGCGCTAATATAAATAAATTATTATTTCTTATTGGGGTAAAAATAGAGTTAAGGACTTCTAAAAATGAATTGTTTGGCCAGATGTAGTTTTTATAACGTGTATATAAATAAGACATACAGCAGGCAACACATGAGAAAAAGCGGCGACTTTAGAAGAGGGTGTAGATTATTAGAGAAACGACGACATAATGTGAAAGTGGATATGCTGAGAAGTGTATTGTAGACGGTAGACTGTAGACGTAAGACATCTCTTCACTTCTTTTAGACGTAGCATCATCATAGATTATTATCAGCTTCATCGAGAGTCAAGTTTTACTTACTCTCCCTTTCGAGTAAGTACTACTCCATTCCTTTCTTTATACAGAATGCACCAGACGCCTTCAAGTTGCGTGCTTGTTATAAAGACGTGTCATGAACGAGTAATGATGCAACTCAATGGTCACCTTTACTTGATTTACCCGTATTCTATTACAATCTCAGCAACTACTCAAAGCGTCCTAATACGAACTTGACAAACCTTATTCAATAGGCATTTTAAAACACATTCCTTTCCTACAGGTCGTCTATTTTTTCAGTTTCTTACAAGAAGACATATTTTTTTTAACTTAGTTCATTTATTCACAACAGTACAAAATACAACCAGTGAATATGATGTTAATTACAAAAACAAAAATGGCGTTATGACATTAAGGAGACCGCCACTCAATAGTGCCACTCCAACGGTGGATTAATCGTGAATAATAAATTGATAGAATTAACATATGCGCTATGATATCTCTACTCCATCGTCGTTTCAGTCCGCGTTGCGGATTTCCGGGTACGTTTGGGGATGTCAGCGTTCTAATGAGATGATTTTTATGATACTCAAGTTTGCGTTTGAACCGAGAATAGATGTGATGAAATGTGTCGTTAATGTATGGAACACGTAAATCGTTGTGCATTGTGTGATTAGTAACGTAAAAGGCTGCGTCAGTTATTTGTCTAAGTAATTTGGATTGAAATCGTTGAATTCGTTGTTGAGTCGAATGTTTTGCTGCGCCGTGAATTTGGCCACCATAAGTTCAAATCGGTTTCAGAAAAGATTTATATACTTGTAGTTTTAAATGAAGTGGAAGTTTTGATCGTCGCGATATCAAGAAAAATAGTTGTTTTCGTTTATTATCCAGAGTCTGCACTTTTATTTGAACGTGTCTATTTCAGGTCAAGCGTCTGTCAGGCCGAGATATTGAATTGAATCGGTTTGCGGAAGCGGTTGACCGCGCAAGAAAACAGCGGGACATCTTTGTTTCATGAGAGTAAAAGTACTCTGCATTGTTTTTGTACCATTCATCTTTATACGCCAATTATTAAACCATGTATCAAGAATGTTCACATGGTATAGTAAATTTTTGGTAGTTTCAATGCAATTTTTTGAAGCTGCTAAAATGACAGTATCACTGCGTATGTGGCTATTGTTGTAATTCGGTTGTTGGCATGTCAGAAGTGTAAATATTGTAGACAGATGCAAGAATAGATCCCTGAGGAACTCCTGCAAGAATTTTGTAATAAGCACCTTGCATTACTTTGAGAAGACAACATACGAAAGTATTGCCTTAATAAAATATAAATATTTTTTTAATCAACCTTCAAAATTTTCACGATGTCTAAACAAGAAAAAAATCAACTTAAATATTACCCAATTGTGTACTAATACAGCTTGTAAGTAAATACGAACAAATTTACGCAATTCTTAATCACGTTTTAAATTACAAATTTTACTTATACTGTTTTTCAGAGCTGATGAGCTCTGAACGGACGCATTGCTCCCTACCCACTTCATAGCTAGCCAGTAACTTGCCAATACTTGCTCACGTAGCTCTGTTATATACTTCAACCTTTTTTTTGGCCCTTCAGTAACAATTAAAACCATTTGTACAAGCTGACAACGCTGGTAAACGTTCTGATTGGTCTAAACGCGTCCAACAGAGCTCATCAACCGTGAAAACCATTACACTAGTGATTGTTTTTCTATCAAATTGGCAGTCTATTAAATATTTTTGTCCTTTGTATTATACTGTTTTATGGAATTATACGGATGTTTATTAAAACGTGCAATTTTAAGTACATTTTCCAGTTTCAATATTAATTTCAGCTCTGCAAATCGAAAAAATATAAGTCCCTACAGATTCGAAATTAGAGAGGTCCCCGCTTGTATTATTAATGGAATAATATGATTACAAGCGTAGGTATAAAACACACTTATGTAAATTATACTTGATTCGATTATGTGAAGTGACGACACATTATATGTGAGGTGGGGGTTAAAACAAGGAAGAAACGGTTCAATGCACTTAATGATAATCATTTAAAACAGAAATGTTAATACAGTATAAAGGAACAAACAAATCATTAAGTCAACATATTACATACTTATGATATACAACCCAGTAATAAATTACTACTGCATAATAATTTAACGTGATTACACATTTTTATTAGTTACAAAATATGAAAAAAATACATATTATTTTATCCATGAATTTAAATTCAGATATATTGACACGTCAACAGTAAATACAAGCAATAAATGTACGCTAAAAAATGTTAAAAGTAACTTAACAGCGATAACTGAATGAGATTATTCGATTTAAAATGAGTCAGTGAATTAGTAAGAAAATGATTGTAGACAAGAATAGGCCTACAGTTTCTTAACATTAAGCTTGTCAAGTGATTAGTAATATGAACGACAAAACGATAATTAAAAGGAAATTAGAAATAGAATTCTTATTATCACTATTTCTTAGTATGAATTGGAAATAAATTATCAATTTAATATTTAATTTTGAAAGTTCTTCACAAGTAAAAAAACTTTGACTTAATTTAAAAGATTCCAAATCGTATCAAAAGTAATTTCAGTCGACTCCCGATTATCTGCGGAATTGGGTGGCACGAGTGCCACGGATAATCCGCAAAATGACGGAAAAAAGCGTAGGTATATACAGCAATATACGTATAAAATCTTTATTAATTTTTTTATTTAAAGTACATAAATATGTACAATAATGAAAACACTAACTTAAATTACAAAATATAACATTAAAATTTTAAGTGTTGTTAATTACTTTTTGTCGCTAAAAATGTTTGTTTACTGTAATTTTTTTCAATTAGTACATACTAATTATTTATTTAGAGAAAAAAACTTATTAAAAAAACTTATTTAGAGAAAAAAACATAAAAATATTGTTTACTTATGAATAATGTGCAGAAGCTATGTTGTAATAGAAGTCAAAACGTTTTATTAAAAAAGTCAGTCATCTGCTTTGGTTTCTTTGAGTTAAAACACTTTTTCTTGATTTGGCACAGAAGTTTTCTCAACATAAGTTTGTCACAAAGCGCGTATTTACAAATTTAAGCATGTGCTTTACTTTACAAAGCGCGTATTTACAAATTTAAGCGTGTGCTTTACTTTACACAGCGCGTACTTCCTGTGCTGTACAAATTTTATCTTTAATGTTATCACATTACAAGAAATTTACTTAACGTTAAGAAAACAGAATGAAAAAAAATCATCCGACGTGCGCGGATAATCGGGAGTTGATTGTACTTGTTTAGGTAATCAGCCAAATGGCTGGTTTGAACCCGTAGAGGTTTTACTAAGTTAAACGAGGAGTGAGGTGGTTTACAAATGCCTTCCTCACTGAGTGGAAAAGTACGCTTATCAGGATGCCGGGCTTTCTGAAAAGCGGATTATTTTCCACTCTGTAAATGACACCAATTTATTTACCACAGGGTCTGGCTGAATAATGAAATTCATTACTTTCAGAGAAGAAAACTTTGATTAGCGTCTTTTACACCTCTAACTCTTCTGTTCGTAGATGATCCAGTCATTTAATTGGATGACCATGTGATAAGAAACAGAACTATTTATTTTAACCCTGCAACACACAGATTGAGTGTAAATAATTTGAAACTCCACCTGTCTGTTATGGGCAGACCTATCACTTAGTATCTCAAATATATGGGCTATTCCTGAGTATGAGGCAAAATTTTGGTTGCTTGCATAATAATAGGGTAAAATGTCCTAATAAACAGAAACATACGAGGTGTGGCTATTAAATAACGAGACTGATAAAAATTTTAATTTCAATTTTATACATATCACTTATTGTTACCTTCAATATACACTCCTTCTCTATCCCTACAACGCTCCATGCGAATTTCCATTGTTGGAAACAATGCTGAAAGTCATCTTCTGTCAGCTCCTTCAGGACACGTGCCGCTTTCTCTTTTACAGATTCCACAAACTCAAATCTTGTCACTTTTAATGCAGATTCACCTTACGGAACAGGTAGAAGTCACATGGTGCAAGATCTGGTGAATAAGGTGAATGTTCTAACACTGAGATGCTGTACTTGGCTAGGAACCTCTTACAGATAACGCGGAATGAGCTGGCGCATTGCCTTGGTGGAGAACCCATGATTTGTCCTTCCACATTTCGGGGCGTTTTTCCTTACTCTTTGACGTAGTTTAGGAAGTACTTCAAGGTAGTAATATTGATTAATTGTTTGACCTTCAGGAACCCAGTGAAGGTACACAATCCCATGGATATAAAAAAAAATCATTGCTTTAAATTTTGACATGCTCGTTCGAGCTTTTTTGGCTCTCAGTGAAGTTCGGCTCTTTCAGTGCATGGATTGGCGTTTCGTTTTCGGATCATAAGTAAAATCCCTAAGGTGAAATCTGCATTAAAGGGACAAGATTTGAGTCTGTGGAAGCTGTAAAAGAGAAAGCGGCACGTGTCGTAAAGGAACTGACAGAAGATGACTTCCAGCACTGTTTCCAACAATGGAAAATTCGCATGGAGCGTTGTAGGGATAGAGAAAGAGTATATATTGAAGGTGACAATAAGTGATTATGTATAAAACTAAAATAAAATTTTTTACAACGTCAGTCTCGTTATTTAATACCCACACTTCGTATTTTCCGAAGAAAAACACTAATTAAAGCTAGACTACGTTCTATAGAAAAAAATTCTTAAAATAAAAATGATAGGTTTTTAATTTTCTATAACTTTTATAATATACACTTTTGTCGTTAACTGCATACAAGGCCGCAATCGTGCATATTAAGGCTGTAAAAAAAACCACGAGAGCACAGCCCCATCGAAAGAATTTCAGCAGACAGGGCGCTTTAGTCCGTCTTGTTGGGCATAAAAATTTAGTAAATGGTGAGACATAAAAAAGAGAGTCGTAACAGCTGTTTTTGAGAAAATCATTTAAAAGTGAAAACCACGCGACTAAACTTCTACTTCAGTTTGATCGATTTTGATAAAAAAATTCGTGTCGGATCTTCTTTTGGTATCGACCTTGTATTCCAAGTTTCAACTCCGTAACCTATTCCGTCCTTGAGATATTTTTTTCACACATACACTCACCAATCATGAAATGTGTTTTTTTGGGTACATGGGGCCTGTATACGTACTATAAGCTCTATTTCCGATAAAAACTCAATTTTGGAATAGCGGGTTCAGAAAAAAGGATGTTTATAACCTTACAGACTAAAGAACTTTGAAACTATTACGCAATACTGTTAAAAAACATTTTTTCAAATATTCCTTTACGTAATATTAGATTTTTAATAAAAAAAAACCACATATTAGTCATCATCATTATCATTTCTAGGTCAATGTACCCGGAATATAAGAATTTTATGAGATCATTTAACAAAGTCATCTTTCCTAGTTTACGTAAATACATTACAGAAAAATACAAAGAAATATAAAATTTAGTAATTGAAACAAGAAACTGGTTAAAAAAAAGTAATAAAAAACCAATCACAAAAGATAATATAATTACGATGCACTAGATAAGAACAGTTCAATTAACATGAGATACAAAAAGAAATCTATGAGACAATTACAAGTAGTAAATAAAAAAACCAAACTATAGGACTTATAATAATGATACATTACACAGGTCCGGTATTAATTGTTTTTTTTTATGTCGTACCGATATGCTTTATTACAGCTACAGTCATACAATAGCAAATGGCAATCTTTTTACACAATGGAATATACATATATATATATCCACCTAATTAAACAATACCGTTAATTACATACGAGTCCGTTGTTTTAACCATATGGTGACGTTGTTACTGGCATGATTTCTCTTTAATAAAAAAAATCATGTAAATATTTTGATGCGATCTTAAGATAGAAATAAGGTGGCACGTGATGTAGACAGTAGCTAGAACAGAAACAACAGATAGCAATCCGGAAGCCGTTGCTAATATTTCGCGATCAAATATTCACCGCTAGGCCATAAAATAGTACATGAAGAAATTAGGAACTTAATGCCCCACGGATGATATCAACTATTCAGAAATACAGGAAAATGTGGTATAGTCAATTGCTGCAGATTTTAGACGATCGAACACCAAAACAAGAGAGTTAACTAACAAACATTTCGGAAAACATGGTATTAGAAAATACCGGAATATATGGTCATCCCAACTTCTTTAGGAAATGACAGAATATGTTGTTTTACGTCCGGTTGTTTTGCAATTACTGCTTATGCAGATGATAAGAACGTTGATAGATAAAGTGATGAAAAAATGCCAGACCTAACTGGGAATCGAACCCGGGACACCGGCGTAGAAATCAGTTCCGCTAACCACTACTCTAACGGGGCGGCCATGACAGATTAGAAATCTTAAGTATTAACAAACCAAGGATCCATATTTTATTACGAAAATGAATCATTACTTCATTTAAAAAAATTGTTGAACCTTACCAGTATACCTGCCAGGAAATCTTGTTTCATATCTTGACCAATGACAGATCAAATAACTGAGATAGAAACAGACCATAGGAAGTCTAATCCATTTTTTATGATGATGAATCATTATTTCGTTAAAAGAAATTGTTGAACCTTACAAATATCTTCCAGGAAATCTCGGTTCATAATTTTGGTAAAAATCCTCAATAAAGATGACTAGAGATTTCATTATCTGTTAACAAGAATTATGTACTAATCGAATTTTCTAAAAACCCTGATTAACGAAGTATCGTTCAAAATTACTGCAGGAAGTACTGAATTATTATCGGTGAAATTTAAAAAAAAATAAAAAAAACATTTACCAGAGTATTCTTTAAAGATAAAACATGCTACAAGAATAAAAATAAATCAAGAATGATATTTTTCAGAAATTAAACAATACGCAAGATGCAAGAAACTAAAGCTATGTACACTAAAGAGGAAAAGCTTTGTAAAGGAATTTTTAAAAAAATTACAATAAAATACCATAGAAAAATCGGTACAAATACATATTTACAAAACATAACATATTTTAATTTTGAATTGCATTATTATGGAGTATGCATTCTGCAAAAAAAAATGTATCATTTTATTAATGTAAGCTACAATACACGATTTTATTTGTAATAAATAAATGCAATAATACGGTACAGAATAAAGAATACACAGGTTAAACAATAAGTGTATTGTTAACAAGCTAGTACAAATGTAAATAAAGTAATACACCCTTTAGAAAAATTAAATTCTATATAAAAGCAAAAGTTAAAACATATTCTATCAGTGTAAGGCTCGCAGAGCAAACAGTGAACGTTGGAACAATATGGCAGTTAAATTCTTTCTGGTAAGTATATTAACTTTAAACACTATACAGACTAACTTAAAAGAATTATTAAGTTCTAATGTGCTTTAATTGACCTCTCTCAGTTACCAATTCCAAGGAACTTAAAAATCTGTCTAGAAAGGTTTTGTGAACCAGTTTTGGGTCGATTTTAAAGATTTCGGTACAGTTCATAAGCTTCGGTATTTTATTGTTGTTTTCCAGTGTTCTTTCTTTGGTATCTTCTACAAACCAGATTCCTTAAACGGTTAAACCACAATTTTCCCCGCAAACCACACGAATAATGAAACCCGAAAAACAGTTTTTTTTACACAAGTTATAACTCAAAAATAATCTACCGGAAAATTAAATCGTTCAAAATAGCGAACTGGGACTTCATTTAAATAAAATTCCTGACCGAAAAATTAAAGGCGTAATAAAATTTCTAATTAATCTATATATCACTCGTTTACTATTCATTCAGTTTTGAGACTACCATTTTATGACGTATTTATTTTATTTGTCAGTAGTCAAGAAAAACGTAAAGGATACAAGATAAATTTAGAGTTTGATATACAATATTTCTAGCACGAACGGTTTTAATTCTGGAAACGATTCAAATTTTGAATATTAGTGCAAAAATATACCGAAACATGTACAGGAAAATACATAAACCAACATGGGTTTGACAGACAATATTTTAGAAAAATGGCAGAGGTGAGGCAATGACCAAAATACTCTGTTGTGTGGAGTAATCACATATGATGCGATAAGGCACTGAGAATTTAAATTGGTTCTTGTGGTGAAAGCTCTTCCATTTATGACTCAAAGGTTACGACTCACAAACCAAGATTTAAAAGCAAAATAACAACTATGGAAATGAGTGTGGAGAAGTTGTCAGTTGAACTTTGCTCAATCGAGTTAAACATGAAGAAATTTTCAAGAAAGTGGGCAACAAATTAATTTATAAAACTAAAGAGAGATAACTCTTCTGGTATGCTCATCTGGAAGAATGGAGAACGTGAGGAAGACCCAGAAAGAAGTGGATGGTTATAAGGAATAGCGTTTTCGGTTACGATAAATGGCCCAGTGATGCACCACCTTCATCTTTACCGGTGGGCAAATACTTTAATACGAACTAAAAAAAAAAGAATAAGTTGGAAGAGAAAAATAAATAAATAAGACTTCATCTCCTTGCTTTAAACTAAATATTTAATGAAGCGATTACTAACAAAATAATCCTTAACCTATTTTAAATTATAGCCAATCTATACTCTGCCGCGACTTCAATACAAAACAAAAAAAAATCTTAACAACCCTTAATAAATAAATACGAAATGAATTTACCTCAAATATTTTCCCCTTCTTCTTCTTCTTTTTCTCCTCGTTCTCCTACTCACTCAAAACTGCTCCTTCTTAACAAACTTTTCTGTTACACTCTAAAATCCCAAGGGAACTGACTGTAAATTTCCTGGGTCCGAACAAGAGGAAACCTCTGGTTAACAAGCCTCCCTCTCCCACCAACTGTTCAACCAACCTGGAGGGCCAAGGGGAAGGAGAACCATTCCAGTGATTGGCTGAAAGTTGGTACGTGGAGAAAGACCCAAAAACACAGAGGGAGAAATATACCCGTCTAAAAAATACAAGATGATTGACAGTTGGCGATATTTACAACTTATTGTCTAACTACTATTCTAATGTAACTTATTCTAAAAATGGGGGTTTTCCCACGCATTATTTAATGGGTTGTTACTGAGTAATTAAAGTTATAGTAATTAGGAATTACTATAACTTCCGTTGTTTGTGCAATTGTACTTTTACAACGGTACAAACTTTACTATAAAACCTTTACCATGGAAAAAACCATTCGTGATTTAATCTACTCTTAAAGAGGAATCGAATGGTACTATTTTTATTTCCAAATTCCGACTTTGATTTCTCCAATGACCCACATTTTGAAAACGAGAATGTCCATTATGATCAAAATATGAGTCTAGAACACCCAAACAGTGAACAATAAACATTACTAACTTTTTGGGACATCCGGTTTCGGGCATCTTCTGGCCTAAACAGGAAATTCAAATCCTATGTATTCTTCTTTAAGTCCTGTTCCTAAATCCTTTAAGTTCCTAAATCCTGTAGCTCTTCTTTAAGAGAAATCAAATAACACTATTTTTGTTTCCAAATTCCGACTGATTTCTTGACTTCCAGTTTTGGGGCAATTAAGGTCAAAGTCATAACTACAAACCCGATTCAGACCAACTAATTTTTGTGTAGATTGTGAATCCGAAAACCGCTTGTTACTATCTCTTGTAGTTTCTGTTAACTGGTTGTGACGGACAAAAGAAAATTCTAAAAATAACCACCAAGAATACAAAAACCAGTTTGCTTGAACCCGTTATTCATTTTTATTGCAATTCCTCAATCATTTATTTTTTTAAGATCTAGATAAGAATTCATAGCGGTTTGAAATGTTCTAAAATCATGTGAAGAGAATACAGATATATGTTACACCTAGTACGTTTTTTTTAACTTATGTAAATTCTACTGGCAATTTACAAATGGAAAATACCAGATTTTGTAGAAAATAAGCTCTAATTATATAATTACCATGTTTAAGGATCAGAGAGGAATACAGGAATTAATAAAAAAAAACAAAGAATAAGATTAAAATTTGTAATTCAACAATTTTGCATAATTCTTGTTTTCAAAATACCGCAGTAAAAAGATTAATGTTAATAAGGACAGAATTAAATCGGCTTATGTGAGCTTTACATTAGACAAGTGCACGAACAGTTTCATGCGTTATAAGATTAAACCACTTGAATACAAAAAAGGGAAATAACGAACACTAAAAAACACTTAATTAAAAACGAAATTTAATTTCTTTTGTACACTCACACGAAGAATGTAATTAATTTTTTTCAAAAAACTACAGTTAACAATCATATTAAAGTAAAGATACAATTTTTGGTTTGTTGATAAAATCATTAAATTCTACACTAATTTACTAAGAAAATTACTAAGTTGCACCAACCGATTGATTGGTCAATAAAGTCTAATATTGTTGAAGAAACATCAACTATTTTTGGAACTGAAAGTTTTGTAAGATGGATTGAAGATTTTATTAACCAGGAACCCGAAATGTTCGGTAGAGTTTAGCGTAATTTTACAAGATATAAAATAAAATTATTGCATACATAACATTAAACTAGTCGTAATTTTTCTGGAATATTAAAAACGTGCGATCTTTCCTATTTAAACTAATCGAAGATTGCCAGTTGGTTTTAATTTACTGGTTATGGCAAACACATTGCGTGAACGTGTTGGTTCTTCCAAAGAATTTTTCAGATAATTTATGAAAATTATTTTTGTAAATTCTATACGAGTTCCAAATTTAATTATTACAGTAGTTTGTTTGTCATCCGAAGTACTCTACAGGATGGAGCAGGCTCATTGCTTTACCAACCCTCAAACATGGAGGACCAAGTCATCAGGTTTTCCTTATCTTAGTCAGTTGAAGAACCAACTCCAATCCTACAAGGCAGCTGGTGCAAATTTTGGTCCATCTGATTATTCTACTTCCTCCTTCACCACCCTGGAGAAGACGCCCGATGGGAGATTATCAACTCTACAAAGGAGTAACCTAATTAGTAAGGTCAACTGAGAAGAATGGAAGAAAAAATATTTTCTCAGAAGATTTGGTAATAGGTTCCAGCAAGATAGATGAAGTAAGGACAATAAGGAATTGCCTTCCTCACTGAATGGAAAAGTATGATTATCAGCATCTACTATTCTCCTGAAAATGAAACCTTCACGTCATTCACCACAGGGCCTGACTGTACAATGAAATTCATTAATCTAGAGGAGATAACTGTGACTAGTGTCTTTTTTACACCTCTACCTCTTCTGTTCTTAAATGTTTCAGTCATATAATTGGCTGACCATGTGATAAGAAACAGAATTATTTTTTGTAGCCCTGGAACCAGCAGATCGAGTGCAAATAATTATCACTTCACCTGCCTGTCAAGGGCAACTGATCGTTATATCACAACTACAATCGATTTTTTGCTCTATTGAGTTGTTACTTTTTTAAAATTCTGTTGATTAAATGATTGGTCCATCCATCAATTTTCTATATCTTTACACTAAACTTACTACTTTTTCCACTTGACACTGCTCTGCTTTAGCTTATTATACAACACTGTTACACTAGTTTGAAAGGGTTCTTTCTCTTAAGACTTATACGAAAATTCTTTATAGTTGTTAAGTTGAATTAATTCTGGATAGATGTGACCATGTAGACGCGTTTCATGTTTGACTTGAGATAAGAAAATTTGCTGTCAAACATGAAACATCAAACATCTCAATGGACATAAAACTCTACCTCTTCTGTTCTTAAATGCTTCAGTCAAATTGGCTGATCATGTGATAAAAACAGGATCTGACAGTAAAGGATTTAACAGAAAAACTGAAAAGAATTGAAGAGACGATTTTAACCAAGGACGAACAAATCAGGATTGGTCAACACGGTTTTCTCATATGCAGACAAAATCAAGATCTTAAGGATAAAAACGTATTGGGAATCAACAAAATATAAAAATACTGAATTTAACAAAAATAAAATGGTCCAATGAGGCTGTGAAAGAAAAAAAATGTATACTGTAAGATATGGATTCGACATGGTATTCAGCGAAGTTTAATATTTATTGAAATCACCAAATGTCATATACTGTAGTTTACCATTGTCAAAACACAAACTAATTTTACATAATTTTTTTAATACTTTCAGATATTTGCAACCGTTGTATTGGTAAACCAAACAACATGTTATCTACTGAAGGAAAAATCACTGAAAGATGAATTGGGAGACGTCTACAAGAAAGCTGGTAACAACATAAAAAATCTGAAAAACCAATTACCGGATATAAAAACACCGAAATTCGATATCGATATAGACATAAAAAAGCTGAAAAACAAATTACCGGACATAAAGACACCAAAATTTGATATTGATGTAGACATAAAAAAGCTGAAAAATAAATTACCGGACATAAAGACACCAAAATTTGATATCGATGTAGACATAAAAAAGCTGAAAAACAAATTACCGGACATAAAGACACCAAAATTTGATGTCGATGTAGACATAAAAAAGCTGAAAAACAAACTACCGGACATAAAGACACCAAAATTTGATATCGATATAGATATAAAAAAACCTAAAAAGGACAGAATAGAAAAATTGATTAAAGAACAAGATATAGATTACCAAAAAACTTTCAGGAACATTAAAAAAAATATTGCAAAAGAATTAAAATCCCGTAGTATCATTGAATTAAGAAGTGTGCTTGATAATTTATCAGAAGGATATTCTCAAAATGAACCAGAAATAAACCCCACAGATATTTATGCAGAACTACAAAAAATCGGAGAAATAACAGTGGATCCTGAAACAAAATTACTGGAACAAGCAAGAAGTTTGTTCGACTATTTCCGGAGTGAACCGGAAAAAATACAAGAAAAAGCCAACGATTATGTAGATGAAGTAAAAGAAGACTTAGAAAATAAAATCGCTGATAATGTTGATGAACTAAAATACAAATTGAACGATGCACAAGAGGAACTATATTAAATCACTCAATCAATTTATAAATAAAATAACTTATCAAAATATATTCAATTAAATTTTATGGTTAATTAATATAATAGTACGAAACGTAAATAAATATTTGTTTTTTTATGCTGACTTTTATTTCTTACACCATTTTTTGGGGGGGGGGGTTTACAAAATAAATGGCGAAGTTAAATATTGGTTATGAAAACTTGGAGCCGAACACAAATCACTTGAAGGTTTGAAGAGTGGAGTTTTAGTAACGAAAAGTCAATTATACTCGGATGAAAATTAGTCTATATTTAAACGTCTAAAAAAAATACACACGTGTCATTAGAACCGGTTCACAGTCGGCTGTGTTTTATGTACGACGGAAAAATACGGGTGTTATGTAAGTTTAACGTGCGTATCTGAACATCCGTCTGTGGCATCGTAGCTCCTAAACAGATGAATCGATTTTAATTCAAGTTTTTTTTGTTTGAAAAGTGACGATCGAAAGTGTTCTAAGCTATAAAAAAGCATTTGAAATAAAAGTTGTAGGTTTTTAAATGTTCTACAAATTTAATAATACACACTTTTGCTGTAAAAACCATATTAAGGCCACAATCTTAAAAATAAAAAAATCACTAATTTGTATGTCTGTGGCATTGTAGCTCCCAAACGGATGAACCGATTTTGATTAGTTTTTTCTTTGTTTGAAAGGTGACTAGATTGAAGTGTTTTAAGCTATGATTCTTCAAAATCGGTCGACCGGACGTAGTAGTTTATTCATGCAATTTTCTCAAAAACACCTCCAACGATTTTTTTTAAAAATTGCCTCATTTAACGATCTTATGCTCTAAAAGCTAGGATATACGCGCCATGTCTGCTAAAATTCTTGTAGAGGGCCTGTGTTCTCGATGAAAAAAAAAGGTTTTTGTAAGATTACGGCATCGATATGCATTCTAAGGGAAAGTGTATGTTGTATAACATTAAAAAACCTACAACCTTTGGTTAGTTCGAACATTTTTATGTACACGCTTAATTTAGCAGCAATTAGTGATTTTCTGGTGTTTTTTTTAATGAAAATCTGTAAAAAATGTATAATAGTGTAAGTTTAAAAATATAAAATAAAACTTAAATTTAAAAAAAAATCCGACCAAAAAATCCTTTAAAAATTAAAAAAATAATATGTATTGGCCCCGACACGACAACGTCAAACCAATACATCTATTGCTACGGCTATTATATTATTTATAATATTTATATAATTTTTATAAAGTAGAATATCCTTTTTACACACACTACATCAACTAAACGCTGTTAATGAATCTGCATGTGAACTGGTATGCTGGCATTGAGTCGATCATCGTCAGTCATAGGGTGACAACTTTTAGCTGTTCACCTCATGTCTGCTAAAATTCTTGTAGAGGGCCTGTGTTCTCGATGAAAAAAAAGGTTTTTGTACGATTACGGCATCGATATGCATTCTAAGGGAAAGTGTTTGTTGTATAACATTAAAAAACCTACAACCTTTGGTTAGTTCGAACATTTTTATGTACACGCTTAATTTAGCAGCAATTAGTGATTTTCTGGTGTTTTTTTTAATGAAAATCTGTAAAAAATGTATAATAGTGTAAGTTTAAAAATATAAAATAAAACTTAAATTTAAAAAAAAATCCGACCAAAAAATCCTTTAAAAATTAAAAAAATAATATGTATTGGCCCCGACACGACAACGTCAAACCAATACATCTATTGCTACGGCTATTATATTATTTATAATATTTATATAATTTTTATAAAGTAGAATATCCTTTTTACACACACTACATCAACTAAACGCTGTTAATGAATCTGCATGTGAACTGGTATGCTGGCATTGAGTCGATCATCGTCAGTCATAGGGTGACAACTTTTAGCTGTTCACCTCATGTCTGCTAAAATTCTTGTAGAGGGCCTGTGTTCTCGATGAAAAAAAAGGTTTTTGTACGATTACGGCATCGATATGCATTCTAAGGGAAAGTGTTTGTTGTATAACATTAAAAAACCTACAACCTTTGGTTAGTTCGAACATTTTTATGTACACGCTTAATTTAGCAGCAATTAGTGATTTTCTGGTGTTTTTTTTAATGAAAATCTGTAAAAAATGTATAATAGTGTAAGTTTAAAAATATAAAATAAAACTTAAATTTAAAAAAAAATCCGACCAAAAAATCCTTTAAAAATTAAAAAAATAATATGTATTGGCCCCGACACGACAACGTCAAACCAATACATCTATTGCTACGGCTATTATATTATTTATAATATTTATATAATTTTTATAAAGTAGAATATCCTTTTTACACACACTACATCAACTAAACGCTGTTAATGAATCTGCATGTGAACTGGTATGCTGGCATTGAGTCGATCATCGTCAGTCATAGGGTGACAACTTTTAGCTGTTCACCTCAACAATTTACTTAAAAAACTCGATGAATATTATACAGTACTAATATTTTTTGACTCAAGCCTTCATTCAAAAGTTTTTTTTGAAAACACTGATTGTTATCCCGGAAAATTTCATATGTCATAAACACTCGACAATCTTTTATTATTAAGACCACTAAACAATATTTTATAAAAACCTCCATTCAAAATAAAAATTACTTAAGTTTAAGTAATATTTCACATCAACTAAATTGCTGTGAATGAATACTGTGTGTAAACTGGGTACGCTAACAGTCTATCAAATTAACAGTGTTAACGTAATTGGCTCAAACAGTTTTGTTCACGTAAACTGTTTAATCTCAGCATTTAGTACAATATAAATTGATCAAGAGAAATCCAATTTTCTGTATTTTTCCGACCTATAGGACAACACATTAGTACTTTTAGATGCAAGTAAATTAAAACAAAAATTCCCAGTTATCTGAACCAACGATAATAACATATCTTAAAATGATCTATCATTTTTATGTCATTCAAGAACAGAAGAGATATAAGTGTAAAAGACACTAGTTAGCGAGTTACCTCCTCTAAGAGTAATTCATTTCATCATTATACAAGCAGACCCTTTGGTGAATGCAATGAAGGTGGCATTTGCAGGGTGAAAAGTACTAGTTGCTTTTCAGAGAGTCAGGTATGCTGTTAAGCATACTCAGCGAGGAAGGCAATGGTAAATCACCTCACTCCTCTTTTTACTTAGTAAAACTTCTAAAGATTCAACCAGCCTTTCAGCTGCAAATAACCACAATTACTTAAATAACAACAATTTTTACGACGGAAAGAATCCACACAACACAATAGTTACAAAACGCGCAATTGGATCAAATTAATTTGTTTGAAGAAATACAATACATATTCAACATCCCGAAGATTCAAGGGAAATACCATTATCGTATTCAGTTAAAATACCCATTAATTTGTTAACTAAGATTTTATAAAAGACTGAAAACAAAATATTAGGGTACAAAATGTACATAAAGGTATATTAGTATACATCATTATAACTGTAAAACCGAAATTAACTTATTAAACAAAAAAATTGTAATGTTAAAAGTGAAGAGACATCAGGTACCTTAATAAATTTCAGTTTATCAGAAAGCTCATTGAGGAAAGAGACTAACTTTATAATTACCACCGACCAAAATCTTAGATAAGAAAACTTTTACTTATTTCTTGCTTCAAGTCTTTGACAGATAGGCAAAAATATTGATCAAAGCAAGCTTAGTAATCAAGCAAAATACAAGCGTGCAATATCATTATACACAGTAAAACAAAATAAAACAAGATTTTGCAGAAACCATCTGAAGATCAAACAAATTGGGTTTTAAAGTAGCCAGACCCACCGGGTTAATATCTAGAGGTAAAGTCCTTGCCGCGAGTCAGCTGTTTTAACAGCTGATTTTCGGAGACAAAAGTTCCTGGTTCAAATCCTAGTAAAGGTTGTTACTTTTATACGGATTTGAATATTATACAGTGGTTCCCGGTTTAATTTAATGGTTGGGGTTTAATAAACCATACTCTCTCAGGAATGGTCGTTCTGGGTCTGTACAAGAATACACCTCATTTACACATCATCCTCATCTTACTGGGCCATAGGGTTGCTTATTGTTCTGAATTGAATAGATTGCAATGTACACACATTAAAAATAAAGTAGCCAAATATACTAAAATCAAAACAAAATTTCAACTTCTTTCATCCTAAACCGAAGAAAAAATTGTGGTGTCAAACATTTACACGACTTTCTCTTGCCAATGAAAATAATTATAAATTACGTTTAACCATAAGTAAAAAATGAAAATGAAATCAACCTCTGTTCGACTTAAAAATACGCAAAATCATTATCTGACGCTAAACTATACTCTTGTTTATTTAGGTCATCAGCCGAGACTGGTTTGAACCTGTAGAGGTTTTACTAAGTAAAACGAGGAGGTGGTTACCATAAACGAGGAGGAGGAGATTTACCATGCCTTCCTGACTGAGTGGAAAAGGATGCTTATCACTACGCCGGGCCCTCTGAAAAGCACATAATTTCCATTCTGCAAATGACATCTTCACTTTATTCACCACAGGGTCTGGCTGTAAAATGATATTCATTACTTTCAGAGGAGATAACTCTGATTAGTGTCTTTTACACCTCTGCCTCTTCTGTTATTCAATGATTCAGTCATTTAATTGGCTGACCACGTGATAAGAAACAGAACTATTTATTTTAGCCCTGCAACTAACAGATTTAGTGCAAATAATTTGACACTCCACCTGTCTGTTATGGGCATAAAACTATAGTCTACAGAAGAAAATGTTAAAAATAAAAGTTGTACATTATTATTTCCTACAACTTTGATCATATTTTTAAAATGTGATAATTTGCATTCCTTTAAAAAAATCTGAAAAATTACTTGATCGGTGAAACTTTTTATAGCGTACAAGAATTTCTTTCTTGATAGTAGTGATACACTGTGTGATTCTTGTATGTATTTCAGCTGTTATAACTAACATGTCCTATACTCCTCCAGGACGCAATATATAGTATACATATACATATAGGCTGTACGGTATAGTCATAAATTGCATAATAAGACCGCAATTTTGAAAAATTTCATTTTTTGCACCGATTTTTACGAGAAAAATATAAAAAAAATCACAAACTGACGCTAAAAAAGTAGAAAAAGTTGTTTGAAATTAAAGTGTAGCTTCAGCAATTTCCTACAACTTTGGCCTAACACACTTTTGTCCTAAAAATGCATCACATTAAGGCAGCAATATTTAAAAAAAAAAACATTTTTTACCTCAAGAGCTCATAAAATAGTATAACTAAATGAGGCGATTTTAAAAATAATCGTAGGAGCCGGTTTTTTTATTGTTGAGAAAATCTCAAGAATAAACTACTAATTCCGGCTTACCGATTTGGATAAAAATTTTCGTTTAATAGCGGTAGATGAACTCAAGTTCCAAGTTTCAACTTCGAACGATATTCCGTTCTTGAAATATTTTGTTCACACACACATACACACAATGAAAACTTGTTTTTGGGTTAAGGGAGGTCCTGAACGTGTATTTCCCGTGAAAACTCAATTTTGAAAAATCGACATGAAAACAATACTTTCCTATATTCATTAAGCGCAAGAGAAAGTAATAAGCTATCGTCAAGAGTATTTCAATTCAATAAACTACGAAAACTGTTACTCAAATTTCGATAAACCAAAATTTATGAACATTTTAATATTTAGCCTATAATATAAAAATGTATACACGGAATATCTTAGCTATATACGTAAAAACTATACGAATAACTCACTCATGTAGTATGGTAAAGTAACGAATGATTAAAATATCACCTAAGTAATTTGTTTCCAAGAGATAAATCTTCTTTGAATGAAACACAGTATCAGAAGAGAAAAACGTAGCGCGTATTTCAACAGAAATCCAAACAAAAAAAGTTTGGAAGGCTTCCAGTTTCCAGGCTTTAATAAATGGTGCATGATCCTCACATTTTGTTTACAAGACCCACAATAATACAAAAGCTTTGTATTTAATTACGCGCATTATTTTGCTCTTCATAAAATTAATGTCGTAAAAAGAAACTAAAACAAGGATTATTTCACACAATGATATTTCTTATAATACAACGTTATGTAATCTAGATTTTCACAATGGTCAACTAAACCGATAATACTCGTATAATAATTATTTTTAAAGGAAAAATTTAAAAGGCGTTCTGTGAACGCTACAAAAGCTGTTGTACAATGATAAGGCATTTAAGATGTGGTGTTACAGAAGGATATTGAAAGTTTCTTGGATGGAAAAAGTCTTAAGATACTTCAAGGTTTGGATGGCAGCATTAAGATTGTGGGTGCAATTGGAATACTTCAGACACGTGATGAGAGGTCGGAAGTATAGATTACTACAGAAAGTGACAAGAATAATATCGTTAAAGACAAAATAGTTGGTAAATGTGGTCCAGGTTGGAGAAAAACATTATGGCTAAAAAAACCTACGCGACTGATGTAGATACGAATGTGCTTTTTAGACTGGTTGTCAAAAAAGTGTAAATTTATTTGATGATTAACAACGTTCTGAAAGGACACGAAGTCCAAGAAGAAGCAAACGAAAAAGTAGAATACGCAATAACATTTTCTTGGTAATAACGGTTTAGAAAGAGAATGCAGTTAACAAAAACGTTAGTAGTTGGATGTGGAAACAAATTTCACAAAGAAATTTGTCAAGCTGTATTTTATAATTATTAGCCTTTCTTTAATAACCTTCCTTCAGATACTGAATGATTCCTATGAATTCTCCCGTGAGAATGCACAGCAATAATCAGAAATTTTCATCTGGTTCATAGCGAAAACGGACCTCATCTAAATTGTATGAATAATTAATAAACAACAAACAAGGTATCAATTGAGGTAACCTTTTCAAGAATTCCGTGTACTTGAAGTACAATATATTTTTGTGAGCGAAGCTAATTTTTTTACACATATAACAATAGAGATTATTTTCTATCAAGAACGCACTATTATAAAACAAGGAACACAGATATTTTACATAAAAACCTCAAAAACGTTATACCACAAGCATTTCTGCTGCTTGGAACCCCAGCTGAACAATCTTCCCATACAGCTTAAAATTATACCGGACGTCATAAGGTAACGGGTATTAATAAAAAAAAGGACGCAACTCGTTTTATACGACATGAATGTAATACAAATATTCATCTAAATTGTACGAATAATTAATAAACAACAAACAAGGTATCAATTGAGATACCCTTTTCAAGAATTCCGTGTAGGCGTACTAGAAGTTCCTCATATTTTTGCGAGCAAAGCTGTCTTCTTTTTTAGACACATATAACGGTATTTTTTAACAAAAACCCACTACAATAACACCCGGAACAAGGATTTTTTGCATACGTCCCAAAAAAAGTTATACCAAAGGCATTTCTGCTACTTGAAACCCTACTTGCACAATCTTACCATACAGCTTAAGACTATACCAGAAAAAAAGTAACGAATGTATATATAAAAAAAGGACGCAACTCGTTTTAATCTGGCATGAATGTAGTACAAATATACTTATTAAATTAATCTTGCTGGAACAAACATTCTAGTTCGTGTAAATCTAACACAGGAATAAACTAATGGTAAATTCGCGATACACCACACCATCCCACAGAGTTGTCAAAAATTAAAGGTTCTCTATTACAT
The DNA here is from genome assembly GCA_035578175.1 of Catonia carolina. Lineage (NCBI taxonomy): Eukaryota > Metazoa > Arthropoda > Insecta > Hemiptera > Achilidae > Catonia > Catonia carolina. The sequence continues at coordinate 24,165,527 of JAQMRL010000010.1, read as the reverse complement.
GATGCTGGAGATCACACACCAAACACACTTTTACGTGCATGTGTTTGGCCGTTCGTGAAATACCTAAGGATTTTCAATGCTCCACATACGGCAGTTTTGACTACAACACATCCATCCAAGTGAAACCGCGTCTCATCATCAGTAAAATAAACGAGATCCCACACATCAATTTCATCGCATTTTTAAGTTGTTATAAGTAAATTTAGAGTTTAAGTCGTAGAATAAGGTAAATAAATAAATTATGCATTGTAACGATTTTTGTAAAGTAGGCCTAATAGGACAATAAATAAATTATCATGGTACAACTTCTTTTCATTATTTAAATAAAATTTGTAGAACAAACACCAGAAAAATACTTTCACAACGTTTATGGACGTTAGACAGAAGCCTGGGCAGGCGATCTTGACAAATAAACAACTGACCGAGATTAACTGACCTCTGACATTGTGTCTAGTAAGAGATAACAATAATAGCCATTCCTAATGTCCAGAACCCAAAGGTAAATCCTTGACCTTATAACGTTCGAATGCTAAATTAAATTAAATTACTGCAACAATCAATTAAGGGGAGACTGTACTTGTATCCCGCCAATGTTAAATTTGTAATTTTTAGGTAAATTTTTCATAGGATTAGTAAGATAGGGAAATGAAACTTTACACAATATAGGTGTCGGTTTTCTTCTCAAGCTACTAACATTTTTTAAATTTAATCTTAGTACCATACCATTTTTTAAAAATTACGATAACATAAAATTTTTACAAATTGTTTTCCACGTGTTTTACGTACTACTAATTTTTGGAGCACCTTGAGAAAGTCATAAAAATTTCGGTTTATGTGGCTGTACAAGATAATAAACTGGTAAAATTTCAGTCTGGTAGGTTTATTGGTTTCTGAGAAAAATGTACCTTAGTGATAAAAATCTAAATTTACGGGAAAAGGTAAGAAACAAGAAGGCACGAATCAAAAACAAGTATATTTCCCTTCGACAGTTGTTTAGAAAGCTGAACCAACAGCTGAGAATATTAAAAACCGTGAAGCAGATACTTTAAAAACTAAAATTTTCTTTGCACTAAAACTATCAGCATAAAATTAAGAAAAAATATTAGTTCTTCGTAACATGAGAATTTTTCTGTTTAAACCTGATAAAAACTTAATTTTTTCATAAAAAAACATTTTTTGACGTAATTTAATGTTTTCTGGTAGGCAATGTTTTCTAGGCATAAACTACGTATTGAAAAACATAAAAAAACCATAAATCGAAATTTTGAGTAAAAACCATCGCGCAATCTTGCCTTAAAGAGACCGAATTATATGGTTAGATTTACTATCATTTTATAATCATTTACATCATCGAAATTTCACGTTTTTAATTAATTTTTAATGACAATAAATTTTTCAATTTAAATTTTATTTAACTGACGAACTTTTTTTCAGGTAATTCTAACAATTTCGACAATCTACAATGAAATTGAAAGCAGAATTTATAATCCGTTAATAAGATCTCAAGAAATCGTTGAAGAAGTTCCAAATATTGTACCCAAAAAGAGACACGTACATAATAAGCGGTCACTGAAATCAAACATGGGCTTAACAGATGACAAATTTCTAGATCTACGAAGTCCAAGATTATTTCATTCTAAAATGGGAGAAATTGAAAACAGTCACGCATCAAAAACATAACGACAGATGTAAACGAAATTTAGAATCTCGTTTAAGAGTTTGAAGAAAAAAGGATTGTAAGATATGACTAACATTAATTACAAATAAAAGAAAAAAAAATAACAATAAGAATATACAAAAATAAACGCCATACATATATAAATCAAAATTGTTGTTTTAAATAATTTTTTATACCCTGTCAACCAACCCTACCATACTTAAATCTTAATTTTACATAAATTCCTGTTTTTTCGTTTCTATTTTTTTCTTTTATTACCACAATAGACCACTTTAGTCAAATTTAGAAAGCTTCTTCCTTTTCATATTCTTTAGCTTGATGTTCGGCCAGTATGCCTTCATTCGGGCTTGCTTGCCGAACTTCCTCTGAAACGACCGGTTTCTTCCTGCTTGGGTTTCTTCCATCTGATTTTGTTTCAAATCTACTTTCCTTATTTCTTAAAATTTTTAATATTTGTTTTGTTCTCTAAATCATCGAAAGATAAACCGAGTTCGAACATGTCTTCTTTGACATTTCGGATCCATGCTCCTAATGTTACCATTGGAAAGAGCTTTCTAATCGTCTAGTTAAAAATTCTGTCTTTAGGTGTTCTGATAAGATGTCCAGGAAAAGATATCCTTTTCTTCCTTAATGTATCTGTTATGGGTTCGTTCGTTAGAATTCTCCATTGCCCATTTACTTTGTTTTTCTTTCCTATGCAGGTTTTTAGGATTCGTCTTTCGAGTTTTAGGACATTGTCTATTGCTTTTGTCTTGGTCACTTTTGTTAATATTTCGCTGCTGTATGTAGGCCTACGCAACTTGTGGTTGTATTACTGTTTTGTAGTGTTATTTTTTTTTTTAGATAAGCATTTTTTTGTAGTAGTCTATACGTTTTTGGTTATTTGTTGTGATTTATATAATTTTTTCCGTCTCTCTTCCCACGCTATGTTTTCTTTATTGTTATAAATAAATAAACACACTACACCACGGGCCGGCCGCGGCCCGTGGTGTAGTGGTCAGCGCAACTGGCTAATATGCCGGGGTCCCGGGTTCGATTCCCGGCCAGGTCTGGCATTTTTCATCTGTAAATCATCCCCTAATCATCACCTACGCACAAGCCCAAGACCTAAGTTATGTAGGGATCATCACTCAATTAAAAAAAAAAAAAAACTGCACAACTATACTGATTAAATCCATAATGAAGAGGTTTAAATCCATTGTGAAATTATTTCATTTCGAAACCATCGTCACTAGTATTTTATAAAACGCATTTTACAACTAAAAAATTTTTTTGCCCGAAACAAAATGCACAAACTATTTTCGTTATCTAAAACATAAATCATCTACAAAAATCGAGACGGAAATATTAAATAAATTTCCATTTTATCAAAAAATTTTATCTGTTGAAAAACGTTAATGTGAACACACTCGCGCGACTTTTTTTTGTCAATGTAAAGCGTAACCTAATTTTAATTAAGAGTAAATGACGCTAGATGAAAATCAAACAGTTGGCTTTAAAATACGGAAAATCATTAATTTATTTTAAACTACGCGCTTTCAAACAAATGTTTAAAATAAAAGTTGTACGGCTTTTACACAACTTTTTTTCTACAACTTGTTATTATATTATGCACTTTTGTCCTAAAAAATGTGTATTAAGGCTACAATTAAAAAAAAATTACCACGAGCCCCGGAAAATTTCAGCAGACATGGTGCAACCCATCTCGTAGAACGTAAAGAATGTAGTAAAAGAGGCAATTTTAAAGAAAATCTTACAAGCCGTTTTTGAGAAAATCTCGAAAATATTAACTTACTTCTTTAAACAAATTTACTTACTTCCGGTTGATTGATTTTGATAAATATTGATCGTGTCGGGTCCCCGTTGTGGTACATAATTCACATTCCAAGTTTCAACTGCGTACGCTATTCCGTTTTTGAAATTTTTTGTTTACATATAGACCAAACGGTAAAAACATGTCTTATGGATTCAGGGTGCCTAAAAACGTGTATTTCCGGTGAAAAATCGTCATGAAAACAATATTTTCCTTCCCTATATTTTATACAGGGCAAGAAAAAGTAAAAAAGTTTTCAGAAATTTCATTTTAACGTTTAAAATACAATACACTGACACATTCCGGTTTTACTGGCAAAATACTGAGCTCAGGTTTAAATACTGCTTCCGACAGAAAGCCTATATTGTACATTCATCAATTACTTCGTTGTCTAAAACTTATATGATAAGTCTACTACTTAAAAAATAACGTACAGCTTTATTACTGTTTCACGGTTTTTATAAACATAATGAAAACGAATCAACGGGAATAGGGTATCCATTTTATAATTAGCGGAATAAGATCCTTAATATGCTGTTGATGAACTAAGAAATAGAATCTCTAAAGCTAGTCGAGCCTTCTATGCAACCAGAAATTGTATTTTTGGAAAAAAAGAAGTGGGTACCACAGTAAAAAACAGGGTCTATAAAAGTATTATTGAACCAATAGTCCTGTATGGTGCAGAAAGCTGGCCCTTGAAGCAACAACAAATGAGCAGAATCAGGGCAGTTGCAATGAAGTGCCATAGAAGGACCGCTGGGAAGACATTGAGAGATAGAGTAAGAAGTGAAAGAATCAGGGAGGAAATAGGAATGAAGGATGTGAAGGAAGTAATAGATAGAAAACAATTGGGATGGTGGGGTCACATACAAAGAATGGATGACGAAAGGAAAGCCAAGCAGTATGCAAACGTAATCGTAGGCGGGAGTAGGAAAAGAGGACGTCCACGATACTCATATGATGAGCACATACGAAGATTGGGAGAGGAAAGAGGCATGGCCCTAGGGCAAATGAGACGATTGGCGGCGGATAGAGTACAATGGAGGAAGTTGTCCGAGACTACCCCGACGCTGTAAGGCACATGGGGAGAGAAAAAGAAGAAGAAGAATATGCTGTTGATAAGGTCTGAATCACAATCAACAATAAATTTACACCAATACCATCCTAATAATAACTTTCATATCACACATGACTTGATATTAGCCTATTAATTCTAAACCATAGATTCAGGAAGAATTTTTAATTAAATTACAGAACTTGAGGTCGGCTGGTTCCCGGTTAAAAGTTATAGGCCTAATACATGAAACTGCTTCCACATTGTTAGATGTGAAGACTCCGCTCCAACGTATTTCATAATTCAAACCCAATTTGGTTTAATTTTATTTAGTTAAAAAATCTGGTGTGAAACACTCACACAACTTTCTCTTGCCAATGCAAATAATTAACAATAAACCTAACATTAGAAATATACAAAAAACTAACCTCAATAAACATAACCTAATTATAATCATGAGTGAAAGACGCAAAATGAAAATCAACCTCAGTTAGGCTTTAAAATACGGAAAATCACTCTTTCACGCTAAACCACACTCTGTAGAGAAAAATGTTCTAAATAAAAGTTGTACATCTTTTAATTTTCTATAAATTTGATTATATACACTTTTGTCATAAAATGCATACCAAGGCCGAAATCTTTAACAAATCGACTTTCCACACGTTTTCGTGAGAAAAAACAGAAAATCGCTAATTACCGCTAAACTAAGCGTTATACAAAAAAATGTTTGAAATAAAAGTTGTAGAATTTTAAATTCTCAACAACTTTTATTATACACATTTTTTCGCTAAAATGCATATTAAAGCCGCAATCTTAAAAAAACAAATTTTTAACGTGAAAACAGCCTGACCAAGAATTTCAGCAAACATGGCGCCTACCCTATCTTGTAGCGCATAAAAAAATTAAGTAAATGAGGCGATTTTAAAAAAAATCGTAGGACCAGTTTTTGAGAAAATCGCAAAAAAGTGAAAAATTACACGACTAAACTACTACTTCCGGTTGACCGATTTTGATGAAAATGTTCGTGTCGGGCCCGGTAGTGGTATGTAACTTAGGTTTCAAGTTTCAAGTTCGTACGATGTTCCGTTCTTAAAATATTTTGTACACACACAGACCAATCGCTAAAAACATGTTTTTTGGGTTCAGGGGGTCTGAAAACGTATAGATCCGGTGAAAACTCGATTTCTTAAAATCGACATGAAAACAATACTTTCCTTCCTATATATTCATATAGGCAAGAGAAAGTAAAAAGAAAAACAAAACAAAGAAACATGATTTAGGATTCTACAGAACGTGATTACTAAAATTCACAGTATCAAGATAAATGTCCTTTAAGTAACTGCATAAGCTAATTAATTATTAACTAGAACTAGCAAGGTGAATTTTAATATAAGTTATATGGAAGCTCTTGAGATAGATTCATAACTGGGATTTACGATACAGGAAAGCGTTCCACATTCTACAAACAAGTGTACAAATTCCGGAGGAATTCTCTTGTCATTCATAACTCAAATACAAACAAAAGAAAAAACTATGGGCCAAGATCATTCTCAATCTAATCCATGATACACGACAAAAATAACTTGAAAAATATAACAGAAATTACAAATCTCAGGAAAGTTTAAGGACATTGTACCACATTCACAAGACTGCTATTCGACTGAATTTTTTTCTTTCGCGGTCGCGCACGTCCCGTAAATGCATTCAACTTGAAATAAATAAAAATGCAGCAATTATCTTTTAAGAAACGCTTTTATACCAAAACTGGGGATTGAAAAATATTAAACTCTTTACAACTGGGATAAGGACGAATTATAAATTACACTGAAAACGTGTAAACAAAGGAAGATTACAATTACTAAAAAGATACATAAATCAGTAGAAAACAAGAATACGAATAAAAATGATAGAAACTTTAAATGAATTAACTAAAATGACTTCATATTACCCCGCGCACGTCCCGTAAATGCATTTTACTTGAAATAAATGAAAATGCAGCAGTGTTATCACTTAAGTAACGCTGTTATACAAAAACTGGGGATTCAAAAATATTAAACTCTTTACTACAACTGGGATAAGAACGAATTATAAATTACACTGAAAACGTGTAAACAAAAAAAAGATTACAATTACTAAAAAGATACATAAATCAGTAGTAAACAAGAATACGAATAAAAATGATAGAAACTTTAAATAAATTACTTAACTAACATGACTTCATATTACCGAGAATTGAAAAGAACTGTTTAAATTTTTAATGGTATTTATCTTTTCCTGTAAATATGACACAGCATAAATTACAGCAAATTCAATAATACAACAGTACATAAATTGAATAATTTTTGTCTTAGAAATTATTTTTAATTACAAAAGCTATCCGTATGAATAATTTACTGACTAAAAACTTACGAATCTGGTTAATTGTGTAGTAACAGAAACTAGAGTACCGTTAAAACTACAGTTGCGGTATTCTGGAAATTCCGAAAAGTTAATGAGACGATTAGAAAAACGTTTTCTTTATTTTTATTTACTGCGAAACAATTTACAGTCGGTTCACATTAAAAAATGAATACATATGTTGGCAACATAAAATGTAACAAACAAAAATAAATAATTATAATTTATTTAAATAAAATTGTTTAGCTTATGTTATCCCTGAACGGGAGCTACATTATTGCCAATCTCCCAATTTGCCCCTTGCTTTTGTGCTGTATTTTTGACGTGGATACGCAAGCATTTGAACGCTCAGCAATTTTACGGCTCAGCCAATGCATTTTCAATTAAACTATTGACACATCCTCTTGATATTATGTTATTGTTAATTTTATAAAAATATTAGCTAAAATGCCCGTTCTTCGATCCCTGTCAGGTCTGATATTCTTAAATCACTCTTTGTTATCTATTCGTATCTCCTTTCAACGTCAGCATTATTATTAATGACAAAACAAAATAGTTGGACGTAAATTAAAAGCGAGATCTAGATGTTTTAAATCAAGTTATACAGCGCTTTATTATTTTCAGTAGCGTAGTTAATTACTTTACATAAATAAATAAATTTACTATTTATATACAGCAACGAAAATTGAAGTTTTGAAGTTAACTCACACAAATCTGTGTGTAATGTAACTGTAGGTAATTCAAATATTCACTACAGAACAATAAAAATTGAAATGAAAGGTAAATCAAAATTGGAACAATCCGCGATGGTTAACTACTAAGGTGACTGTCTTTTGTTTTTGACAATGTGACCGAGAACGGGTGTGTCGTGTAAGGTTAGGTAGAAGTGGAAGGGGTAGGGTACAAAGCTTCGGAATGAATACCAGCGGCGCGTTTATTGTTGTTTATTTTGTTTTCTAAAATATTGCTGTTTATTTTTATAAAATTTGTAATCTCTCCGTTATTATGCAAAAAAATGAAAAACTTTACGTAATCAAACTTATTTGTCTTTAAACGTTCCATAATTTCGATTATATAACATTTTTTGATAGATTGACTTTTAACGGGGTTATTCGCAGTTTTTTGTTTACCCCTCCCTCTGAACTCCCCCATGCCTTTGTGATATTAAAAAAAATTATAGCCTATTTTCATTTCGATGTCTAGAACCTAAATACCGACATTCATTGAATTTTGTTCAGCGGTTCTTACGTGATGCCGTAACATACTAACAGACAAAAATTCAGCTGAACTTATTTTCGGTGATAACTTAGTAGATTTGGCGTAGAAACAAAATTTGGGGAATTTTGAAAAATTGTATAGACAAAATCACAATTTTATTTATATAGATTTTAAGAAGAAAGATTTTTGGAGTAGGAAACGGATTACAATAAAAAAAGCAATAAAAAAAGGTATAGGTAAAAAAAGGTATAGGTACAAAAGATAATTGTACGAATTAACAAACATTATTGAACCTATTTCTATCAGACTACAACGGTTTTAAACAACAGAGTTTAAACATATTATCAAGATCGTGCAAATTCTTAAGTATTACAAAATTTGTTTCATTTTGCAGATTTTTATTTTGGCAACAATTCAACAGACACTTTCACTTTCGACTGAAGATTTAGAAAGAGCAGCATCTGATTCAAAGATAAAGATTGTAGCAAAATAAGACGGTGCCAATAATATCTGGAATCAATATAAGCTAGGCTAACAGTCTTACCGAATTTAAATTCTTCAGAAAAAATAAAATATGACATACGCAAATTACGGATACAAAATTATTATTAAGTTACTTGATAAAAATAACTTCGTAATAATTTATGCAAATTAATAGTTTTCATAAGAAATTTGTAAATTTTAATATAAAATACGTACTTTTTGGAAACCATTTAAAAATTTTTCTTATAGAACCTTCTTACTTTTTGGCGGGGTTTCCTACAGATTTTTCCACTTCTCGCAACCTACATCCCATCGTCCCAATCATCCTCCCTGAGACTCCTCGCCACCACAGGTTCTAGAACACTATGATTCTATGTTTTTCTAGGGCAACCTCTTTTTCTTTTAAGTCACCTACAATTAAGTTATGGCTATCTACTTTTCCTTAAACAGTTCATCCATTCACCCCCATTCTCTCAAGTCCCATCACCTAAACCTCTTTTCTACATAGCCTCGTCCACCCATTCCTCCTTGATCTTTACTCCTCCTTCTCCTGCCTAAACTCCATTCCGTATACTTATAAATCCATCCGGGCACGCACTTCTGACATGTCCATGCCATAGCAATCGCTTTTCCTCTATATGTTTGATTACATTCTCTCGCACTTGGATCCTTCTATTAATTTCATTTAATCCCGTATCTGATCTGGCCAAAGAGCAGCATCTACGCCAGTACTCAATTTCTGTTGCGTTTTCTTACTACCAAGGATTAGGGATAAGCCTGTTCCGAACTCCCAAACAATCCTATACATATAAACAAACAAAAAATATTCCAACCCGCACAACATTTCGACTACTGCATCTTCTTCGAGGTCTTTTCACTTCCCTTCTTTTAACTGTAACCTATTCCGTAACTTTGAAGGGTATTCTTTCCTCTGACATCCGTTCGAAATATTGGCTCCATTGATTGTGGTAGGCCTACTCCTCCACTTTTTCATTCAGACTAAGTACATCCAACTCAGATCTAATTCCTCGTTATGTATCAGATCCAACCTCGATCAGCCCTTCATACTTCTTAAAAACCTCATTTCAGCTGCTTGGATCCTACTTTTTTGGCGTTTCGTGTTAACCCTCACTTCCATAAAGAAGGACTGGGGCTGGCATTACCTTGTAGAACTTCACGATTGTCTCTGTTCTAGCTCTGTTACCCAGTATCCTGTTTGATATAATGATTTCTGTTGCAATAATTTTTTTTGCAGCATTTGTCTTACTACGGATATGTAGGCTCTATATGATTTTCTCCCGGTAATGAGAATGGTGATAAATTAAGGAATAGTTTTGGTGGATTTTAAACGTGTCAAACATTTTCAGACTAACCGGTAGTCGAATCCGGTACCTCCCAATTTGCAGACCATCTATCTCTTCAATGCGTCAAGGAGGCGACCATTCATAAATTCTAACTTACAAAAAAATCGAGTAGGAACATTAGAGATATACCAGATATACAGAACGATTCAATCAAAATCGCTTTAATTTTTATTAGTCTGCACCAGAAACAAAGTCACAATATACTAAAAGTGTTAATAAGCAGTAGAAGTAAGTGATAAAAAAAGAAATAAGATAAGTAAAAAAAAAAAACTAAACGGGTCACCAAAATGAAATTTTGGGAACTCATCGGAACAGGTGTGCCAAAACTTGGTTACGATCGGAGCACCCGTTCGCATGTTATAGGCTGCCAAACTGAGATCTACCGTAAAATACCACGAAATTTAGGCACTTTCTTCGTTTACAACGCTAATATGTCAGGTGTTACACACTTCCATTTTATTTCGTTAGGTATTCCTAATTTGTGTACATTGCAATCTGTTCAATTTAGAACAATAAGCAACCCTATGACCCAATGAGATGAGGATGATATGTATGATGTGTAAATAAGATGTAGTCTTGTACAGACCCAGGCTGACCATTCCTGAGCGAGTATGGTTAATTGAATCCCAACCATCAATGTACACCGGCAACCACTATTTAGTATTCAAATCCGTATAAAAGTAACTACCTTTACTAGGATTTGAACCAGGAACCTTCGCCTCCGAAAATCAGCTGTTGAACAGCTGACTCGCGGCGACGCTTTACCTCTAGATCAACTCGGTGGGTTTTTTACACATTTAAAATTTTTTAATCAATACCACATAACGTAAATTGATCAACGGTCATTTTGACGTATCATTCATTAAAATACGTTCGGCCAATTTTGAGATCGACTTTAAACTCGACTCTACATAATTTTTTCCGACAGTAAACTGGACTATGGGACTTAAAATCAACAACCACAGAAAACCTACTAACCGTCTAATATTTTAATTATTTACTTTATGTCTTAAAAATTAAATTTGTTTGACCTTGCATTACGGTAAGTCTAGCATATAAAATGGGCCTACACTATTTATAAAAATTGTTAAACAAGATGAAAACAAGGTCATATTTAGAAACTTATTGAAGAATTTTACGTAGGCCTACAAAATTTACAACAGACCATGGAGGACTTATTAGAAACGGTTATTAAAGCCGCATCAGTAAATTGTTTTTCCTTTTTGAAAAGCAAAACAACGTACAACTCATCAGCTTTTATTTGAAGAGAAATTATGTTAAAAAAAACATAAATAAATTTAAATGAAATCAGCCCAAATCAGTACTTACCAAATACCACTTCAATTAGGTAAATATACGTGATTAGCAATATTTAAAAAAAAAACAGTAGTCCCGGGACTGACCGACAGAAGTGACTACTTAATTAAGTTTCAAATTAAAAAAAAAATTTGTAAATGAATTAATGATAATTTCTTCTACAGTAATTGTTGATAGCCGAGCGTGACGTGACGGCAAACTAAATATTTTTTCCGTGCAAAAAACACAGTACAGGCGCGCGCGCCAAAAGAAGACGTAGTCACTTCAAAAACTCAGCATTCGCGGGGCTGTCTGACAGAAGTGACTACTTAATTTAAGTTAAAAAATTAAATAAAAGATTTTTGTAAATTAATTAATGGTGTTGATAACCAAGCGTGACAAAAAAAAAGCAGTCCAGGCGCGCCAAAAGAAGCAGTCACTTTAAAAATCAATAAAACTAGTTACACATTTAAATAAATGATTTTGAAAATATTTGGCCGTAAAAGAATTTACAAGTAAATTCAAAACAAACATAAAAATACAGGGATAAAATATTATTTATTCCTAATTTGTGCACGTTGCAATCTGTTCAATTTAGAACAATAAGCAACCCCAATGACCCAATGAGATGAAGATGATGTGTATGACGTGTAAATGAGGTGTAGTCTTGTACAAACCCAGGCCGACCATTCCTGAGAGAGTATGGTTAATTAAACCCCAACCATCAAGTACACCGGTAACCACTGTCTAGAATTCAAATCCGTATAAAAGTAACTACCTTTACTAGGATTTGAACCCGGAACCTTCGTCTCCGAAAATCAGCTGTTAAACAGCTGATTTTGGCGACGACTTTACCAACCCGGTGGGTTAGGGATAAAATATAAGCTTAAATAATTAATTGGACTACTTACAATAAGTTACTTTTTATTAATTTTATACCCAACATGTATATTTACATAACAATGTGTAATTATCAATTGTTATAATTCATTTTATTACCAATACCATTATTATGTTTAAGCAGATGAAAGGCATAACTGAGCCGCGGTCTTGGGTTCGAATCCCATTCAGACACGGCATATTTTCATACGTTACAAAAAAATCATTTCATCCTTCACCGTCTGCATTAGCAGTAATTGCAGAACAGTCGGACGTTACAAAAATAAATAAATTAAATAACAGAGACGGTTTATTGTTACAGTTTGTATACGTAATCCAAACCTATCATAGCGACTGCAGTTAATATCGTGATGCAGATTTGGGTTGACTTACAGAAAAATATACGTACCAAGATTTTTTAAATGGTAAGATTAATTAATTTTATGATAAACGGATTTAGTTTCCTGGCTTGTTTCAACTTTAAAATAAGTAATCTGTCATTTCATAAGGAATTTGGGAAGCCTCATTAACTCTTGCAAGGTGGCCCACTATCACGTTCGTTACATAATAATTCATGCTTATGTTCCACTAGATTTATATGTAAACTAAACTAAAAAAAAGGATCCCTAAAACAACTACGTGAAACTGAAAAATTTCATGGTAATGGGACACATTTAAAATTGATCAATACAAACACAGAAATGGTGGAAAATATTGTGACAAACTGTGTATTTTATGAAGTGTTGTGTGTTGAACAAAAACAGTGCATTACGGGGAATGAGATGTTTAGAATGGACGTTCTAGGAAGTCGAAACTAGTAGAAAGGTTTTTTTTTGATACCTTCTACTATTTTCCAGAATAGCGGCGTAATTTTTAGAAATATCTCGTTTGTTTGGGAAATTATCAGATCGCAGGTATAAAAAGTTTGCGCCTTTGTAGTGAGCTAGTCAATATTTGAATTGTGAATGGAAAGTGGTTGTCGGGCCGTTTCGAAATAGAGTCGTTAAGGGAACGGTTCTGAACTACAATAATAGTGCGGTGCGTACGGGTAGCAGAAAGTATTGTTTCGATTCTTAAGGACAGTATTCTATTGTTAGTCAAGTTTAGTTAAGTCTTAAATTTTGTAATTAATTTAATTGAGGTAATCGATTGTATGCCCATGGGAGGTGGAGTGTTAAATTATTAGCGATCGATCTGCTAGTTACAGGGATACAAAAAATATTTATATTTTTTATTACATGGTTAGTCAATTATTTGACTGAAGCATTTAAGAACAGAAAAGGTGTAAAAGACAGGTCAGAATTTCATTATACAGCCAGACGCTGTGGTGAATGAAGTGAAGGTGTCATTTGCAGGGTGGAATATAGATGATTTTTAGAGAGTCTAACATACTGATAAGCATACTTTTTCACTCAGTGAGAAAGCCATTGGTACAAGAAAGCCACCTAACAGGGCATGGTTGCTTTGGGGCATATTTGACGAGGTTCAAACTTCATGAAGTACCGAACTGCCGACTGTGCGACAGCGACGAAGAGGAGTCCATTGCACATATTTTTGAAAGATATCCCTATTTTGGCCTCGACAGAATGGAGACATCTGAGAAGATAGGCGTTGCAGAGTAGATCCCAGAGAGAGTAGGGGCAGCGATGCTGCGAGATGAGGAGAGCTGGAAGTTGGTCGCTCAGTTTGCGGAAAGTGTGGTCGAGAGGAGACGTATGGAGATCAGCGGGATCGCCCTCTCCTACAGTGAATCAATCCTGTCCCGATCTCAGTATGTAAGGTAGGCACACTAATTTCCTGAGCTGGTGATGAAAGAGATGAATGAAAGTGAGTGTTGGTCAGTGACAGCGAGAGGGAAATTAGGGGCTACGGTTCCCTTCCACGTCCCGATGACAGTATATAAATATTTTAACCCGACCTTTCCCTTGTTGTATTATATAAACAATTCCGAGGGAGGTGGAGGGTTATTTGCTGATGTAGGATCAAGTGGCCAGGTGGCGGGATTTTGGTTGGTAGGCGGTTGCGGCCTCCTTGGGGATGGACGAGGACGCCTCAATTGAGTCCAACACTACTTCCCACATCGTGAGAGAGTGCAAATAAGTTTTCTCGCCGCCTCGGATAAAGAAAAAAAAACACCTTACTCCTCGTTTTACTTAGTAAAGCCTCTAGAGGTTCAAACCAGCCTTCCGGCTGATGACCAGAAAAACAATCTAACTACACATTTGTTAGTAATCTAAATTTGATAATTAATTGTAATTATAAATTTTGTTAATAAATAAATTGTTATAAGTTTAAGGGAAGTATGTTTATTATTTATTATAGCCAGATCCCAAACCAATCTACGCTTAGGTGTTACAATAGTTTTATAATCAGAAAATATATTTAAAAAGGTCAATCATAATCCAGCAATTATTCGATTTTCCGACCGATTTTTCCTCTCTAAGTCATCAAAATGCACAATGAAGAACTGCATACACAATGATAAAATTGGGTCACCGATAAATATAATTTACTGGTCAGACAAAAAAAAACATCTAGTCTGTTATTTTGCAAGATACACGAACATGAAGCAACTTCAAACAAAGAAAGATGAACTCACCACTACACAGCTGTGAACAGTATGATCATGAGTCTCAACAACCAATCTTGACGTACACCTAAAATCAACAGAAAACAAAAAGTTTGAGTAGCCGTACTAGTATAATGTACTCGTATATTATTCTATTCTTTTCTAAATAAACGTAAGAACTTCAATACTTTCATATTTTCCTAAAGTTTCTCTTAGCCGTCCGCCGTTACTACCAAATTCTCGTTATGCGTTCTCTCCTTCGTTCCTCTGTCCATTTACTTCGTTTTCTTTGTGATATCTAGTAGAAATTTGTTTTTTTTTTAGTTAATTTAAAGCCGCATCGACAGCTTGATTATCAGCGAGTACTATTGTGGGTTTTGTTACTGTAACGGTTGGTTTTCAAAGTGTTAAAATTTCCAGATCCTAGCAGGGACCTTTCGCTTTGTATGCTAGCGCGCTAGTCACTACGCTAAGAAGGCAGTCAATTTTTGAATGTTATTTCTAAATTTTTCCCAACTTTTCATGCCGCTTTCCGTGATATTTAGTTGTTTGAGGTCTTCTGTCTCAGTTAATAAATTTTACTTATTTTTGGCAGCGTTTGTGACGTCGAAGATTTTGTTTCGTGATTCTGTGCATTAATTTAAGTTAGGTACCACAAAAAGAAGCACGACATAGAAGCACGATATTTATCAAAATCGGTCACGTAGTAGTTTATCGTATAATTTTCCAGTTTTTAAACTTTTTTTTAAAATCGCCTAATTTAGTGGATATTTATGTTCTACAAGGCGCCATGTCAGCTCAAATTCTTGCCGAAATTCGTGGTAAAAAACTCTGTTTTTTGAGATTGCAACCTTAATTTGAATTTTAGGGGTTAAGTGTAATAATGTAAGTTTAGGAAATTAAAAACCCTACAACTTTGATTTCAAACATTCTTTTCTACAGAGCGAGGTAATTTTTTGTGTTTTAGTCTTATAGAGGTTGACTTTCATTTTTCTTTATTCCTCATGATCAGGTCATATTTTAAATTATTTACACTGAAAAGAGAAAATCTGGTGAGTGTTTTACATAAAAAATTTCTTGTTTTACGTCTAACAGTTATACACATTAAGGCTGATTCAGAGCGTGATGGGTGATGAAAAAGTGCCACACCTAACGTGAATCGAACTCGTGATTTCTAGGCGCAGAAACCATTTGCGCCAACTACAAAACAAACGGGCTGCCCCATCATACCAGCATAGACAAAAGATCGGATCACAATTCCAAAAAGAGAAAATATTACTGCCGTTTTAAATATCCATTCTGTTAAGATTGCAAATAAACAAACAGGAAACGTTCATTAGCCGCTCAAACACCTGTTTCTAATTTTGCTCTCGCAAACATTTTAACTCTCTCAAAAAAAGTCCTTTTGAAACGAGGGTGCTAGCAGGACACAATTTTGTACAAGACCTCCTCGATTGTAAAACAGATAATCTTTTAACTGCACATGTGTTTTAAGCTCAGTAAGAGACTTTAATAAGTAATAACTTGAATATAACTAAGTGTTTATAGTTTTAAACACAAAAGGAAACACGTGTATTTATTATACATGTGTTCAATTTAAAATCCTACACTAAATTAGTATTAATATTGCTTTAGCAAATGTAAAATCGACGAATAAAAATTCTGAAGTAATACAGACAGTTGCACATTTTATAAATTTTACAATACACGTTTAGTACTAAGACACCGTAAATGGAAATGTTTGAACAGAATCACTTCCGGCGGACACATGATAAACTGTGATGATACGTGTGTACTATCTAAACACTTAACAACAAATATAACTGTTCGATCAAGTAGTACTATGAAGTAAAATATACAGAACCACAATATGGCAAACGATTCATAAATTCTACTAGTGAAGTGTATCTACTATTGAACCGAAGGTCTTTGACTCGATTCCTGGTTAGAGTTTCGAAATTTTTACATACTGATTGATTAACTAATACAGTAAGTTTAGCTTATTTAAATTAGTGGACAATTGAATCAGCAGTTTAACTAGATCTGTTTATAAAATACCAAATTATTTCATACCGAAAAATTCACATGTTATTAGAACCACATTTTCGTTTTTGAATCACATTGTTGGGCATAAAATTATCAGATAATAGTCGCGATTACCTCTTAACAACACAACAATTTATAACCAAATTTCAAAACCTCTTTGGATTTACGGTATAGTCTATAACAGTGGGCTAGCGCCAAAATCAGGCAAGAGGTATGCAAACGTGCCAGAGCAAAATACTGAGCCATGGTTAATGATCGTTGGTATGTTAGTAATGGTGATCTGCAAAGAGAACTCAACATCCCGTGTGTATAAAGTGTGATAAGAAGAGTTTTGGATCTATAGATGAAGCTCGTCGTAAACTACTTGACTACTGTATCTATTTAACCTCTCGACAATGAAAATGTTCTAAGAAGGCTTAAGAGGATCAAGCCCTTTGAGTTAGTGAAATAGTGCAATGTGATAGTGCTAAAATCAGGGAAGTGTACAAGGAAATAAGTAGTAAATTAAGTTATACATGATGTTAAATTATAAGACATTAATGGATGAACTTGAACATTTAAGTCATTAGTCTTCAAACATCATGAAAGAAAAATTGATTGTTTGTCTTTTAGAACAGTCTTAATCAAAAAATTATACAATATATTCAAATTTACAGAACTGTAGTTCAATCGGAAAGTATAAAATTAAATTGACTGTTTTGAAGTCACGTCACCTCTTTTAACTCCGTAAATGGAATCGGTCAAAATGCACATGCCTCCCTTTTTCTGTTACGTGATCATTGTTTCTACATATTATGGGGTTAAGACTGGGGTTTCAGAAATACAAGCGCAAGCTACCACTTTCTGGAGCTAATTTTTATTTTTTAAACTTTGAATACGTATAAGTTTCTTAATGTTAACACGCGCTGGTGCGTGCATTTGCTTTTTAAGAGGAATTTGGCCCTTAATTTCGGAATATCACTTTTATTCTATTTAACATAGGCTTATAAACAAAATGTTGCCGGTAAATTCTGTAAAAAATTCATAATCTTCTTTAATTTCATTAGCATGTTCTGATTGCTTTCGTTTACAAAATATATTTTAATAGTTTATCTTCTCTCAAAAGAAAAACTCATTCTGTATAAGAAGAAAATGAACTGAATCATTAGAAAATGCCTGAACAAAAGATGTTTTTCTAACGGCATCTGGAAACCCGACCCGAATGAAGAAGTCTACAGAAATTCAGAACCTCTAGCAGACCAGATGAGGAAAATTTCTCTCTTGGACATCTCTTGAAGATTAACTAAAAGATTAAGAATTTTCACAAAAATCATCAAATTTTCATTAAACAGAAAAACTCAGCCCCAATGGATCAAATAAATTGAACAGGGCATGAACGAAATCCAACTCTCACTTGAAGACCTAAAAAGAAAATCCGGAAACTACCACAAACCGAACAACACAAGAATTGAACAGAAAACACCGACCAAACGACAGAAAATCGTGTATTTCGACGAAGAACGCCGGAAAAGATCAGAAAGATTGAAGGAAAACTGGAGAAGAATGAATCAAGGAAAGAAACGTCAGGAAAAACTAAAGTAAGATTTTTTCTTCAATATATCATGCGAAAACAACCGTGAAGTAGCGAAACAATGCACAGTTCTTGTAACCATTTAACAAGGTGCTAACTAGAACCAACTAGTTGCTCGGAAAAAATATCAGCTCGCGCTAGCAATTCTGTAAACACCGCCTAATGCAGACTGTAAAGAGTGGTAATACGATTATTTATTTCTTTTCCAATCACGTTACAAAATTTATATGGAAATTACACGTAAAAATATGGCCAGTCTTGACTGGAAATCATACCCGGGACCCAAGGCGCAGAAGCTAGCTGCTTCGGCACAATAACTAACTAATAATAAAGATAATTCTGTGATGACTCGTAGTGAGTCAACATAGAATTGGCGATGAGCGAATGACTGAGTCAGTCAATAAGAGCTTCCGCAATAATATACAGATGATAATCGTGGAAATTTAACTTTTAATAAAAAACGAATAAAATAACAGGATATTTACAAATAAACACTTTAGTATATTAATACATTTTATAAAATGTGTTTCAATTGTAAAATATTATTTATACATAAGTAATTTCATATAAAAAATATAATTTAATAAAATGTACAAACACAGACAGTAATAAATAATATTATTAACAATAAAGCAAGTGCATTCAATTACAAAAATGAAATTATAATGGATCAATATTGTATTCCTTATTCAATTTAAATACATTATAAGATACAGTACGGGTTTATTTTATATTATTATGAATGTGATATTTCATAAATATCTATTTACACAGCACAACACTTATATTTGATCAACATATAAAAGAAAGTGTTACACTTTGATATGATCTTATAACGTTAAAGTAGTTACTGATAAAAAAATGTATACAAAATTTATATTGCTGGTAAGTTAGATTTTCTATATACCTATCATAGATATTCTAAAGTCTGTTCCGGATTCTTACCGGATTTAGTTAATAATAATTGATAAAACTTCCTTTAAAATTTATAACAATACTAATTTACAAATTAATTATTTATTAATTATTATTACGGTTATAAAAACCATAAAATAACAACGAACTGCTTAACTTACTTACAGAAATTTAATACAAAATGTTCTAAAACTTAACCAACACTTCAATAAAACTCAACTAAAGAGAAATACGAATTTCAAAAACGTACTAAACTTTTTTTTTTAGCGCTCGTACAGTTAGTTCCAAAGTGATCCGCCGTGGTTCATTGTGATCATAGAAACCTGTAATCATCACAAGTAAGCTCCATTGTGTCATCACAAGTAACCTCGACTTCGTAGTTTTGTTTGATATCTTGCTTAGTTGCGAAGAAACAGCTGTTTTATTGAAGGTGTGTTCTACGCATTTGTCAAAGTTAAAAATGAGCGGCTTACAAAAACAGCGTTGTGTCGAGAAATTTTGCGTGAAACTCGGAAAATCTTTCATGGAATTATTGTCAAGGTTAAGGTAATGAATTTTATGAAAATAACGACTTGTTACGATTGGTTTAAATGGTCTGAAATCAATAGATAATGATGATCGTTCTGGGAGGCCGTCAATATCGACTGACGACGATCACATGGCCAAAATCTTCCTCCAGGCTTTACAGTTAACCAGTCTTACAACATTTAGCTTTAAAACGCCTACGACACAAAATCAGAAGGAAAAGTTCCGAACTTTGGGTGAGCGGTGACTGGTTCTTTCACCATGATTAGAACGCAATAGCCCATTCAGCCCCCTCCGAAATCGTGAGTTTTTTCCCAGCAATTGGATTATCGTGCTTTCCGATCCACCCTACTGACCTGATTTAGCACCCTGTGACTTCTTCTTGTTCCCAAAGTCAAAAACTCCTCTCTACGAAAAAGAATTTACCACGTTTCCCGAGATAAAAACAACACGACAGAGCAGCTGAAGGCCATTCCAGAAGATTTTTTTTTTGTTTAACGTCCGACTGTTCTGCAATCCTGAAATCCTGGAACGCTTCCAGAAGAAGCGTTCCAGGATTTCTTCAATAAGGTATTCACTGATGTACAAGTCTGTGTACGTTAGGGAGGAGATTACTTTGAAGGGATTACTGATTTTGAAGAAATTACTTTGAAAATACTTTTACAAACCCAGTTTACAATAATTTGTCTTCAATATTTGTAGTAAAGTTAGCATAATTTGTTCCTTCAAACACCTTTTCCTTTTTAGGGATTGGTTGGCCCGAATCCGTACTAAAGACCGCCCCGTAGGCGTTTGGTTAGCGCAACTGGCTTCTACGCCAGGGTCCCGGGTTCGATTCCCGGTCAGGTCTGGCATTTTTTCATCACTCATTTTCATCAATTACCCTTTTCACCGTCTGCATTAGCAGTAATTTCAAAAAGTCAAACGTTAAACCAAAAAAAAAAGAGAATCTGTACTAAGACTACACATCATTTATACGTAATTAATAAATCATCCTTATCTGATTGGGTCATGGGGTTGCTTATATATTGCTTATTATTGAACAGGTTGCAATGTATAGCCCAATACATTACGGATAAAAAAAATTGTATTTAAATCTCACTGTATTCTTCTAACGTTAGTTTTAATAGATTAAATTTTGCGTAAAATACATGGACTTCTTATACCATTTGATTAACCGAACTTCTAGGTTCTAAATGATACAGACAATTATAATCTGGTTACTATGGTATAATAATGTAGTTCAACGAAGAACTTTTTTTGGCTTGAGCAAATCAAATCTGTATAGTTATAAAAACCTAATATCTACTACATTATAAATATTGGATATAGAATGAATGCATAATAAAAATAATTACCAAATTAATGGGTTATAAGCGTTACCGCAAACCTTGATGTTACTACATTAAAATACGTAGGTCTATTGGACGTAGAATACAGAATACAATAATAATAGAAACAATACAGAATAGTATTAAGTACAAACGAGAGAAAATGTTTTATACAAAATATGGTACGAGTAATTCATACATTAAAAACACAGCTAAATATGGATAAAGATGTTCAAATAATCAAAATGTGATTTACATTATACCAAATGCCAAACCACGTTACAAGGTGAGAAAAACCACAAATAATTATACAACAACGTTGGTCCAATACCTACTTTAAACTAAGACAAAAAATGCAACGTTTATTGTAGTTGCAAACAATAATAAGTTGTCTGGGAGAGTGGTATGAGAAAGCAAATCTATCCAATTATTCCAAATTTGTCTTTCATGAATAATGGTTAGGTAGATTATTACGGAGTCAATTTCGCCTTCAAACCTTTCGGTACACCAAAATAAACTGCGTCTAGCGTGAATCCATTGATAACAACGACGTAGCCTACCTATTTTCTTGCAAACGCATTTCTGAAATGCCTCAGGATTATTTTCTTGTTAAAGTTAAAAATTAGGCCAACTTAAATCATTTATCAAAATAACTAAGTTCATAAAATTTCATCATCAATAA
Source organism: Catonia carolina (assembly GCA_035578175.1). NCBI lineage: Eukaryota > Metazoa > Arthropoda > Insecta > Hemiptera > Achilidae > Catonia > Catonia carolina. The sequence continues at coordinate 24,143,707 of JAQMRL010000010.1, read as the reverse complement.
AATTAAATCAACACGAATTACGTTTTTGAAATTACTAATTAATATAATCATACATAATAATAATTAAAAAAATAAAATATTTTATTACAGATATGGATCACTGTTTTAACTGCACCACATTTCGTTAAATCTGATAATGCGAACACTGGACAGACATTATCTGTAACAGAAACCGAAGAGAAGACACCTAGTACTGTAGAAACACCGGTAAGTTCAATTAGCGATGGATCAACTGATTTAAAATCAGAAGCTGCTAGTTCAACATCGGTAACTGAGGAACAAATTACAACAAGCTCAACAAATGAAGCAACAACGACAACACAGGAAATTCAAAGCCAATCTGAATCGGACGACAAAACTACAGAATCAAGTTCTGCAGATTTATCAACTGAAAAAGCTGCATCAGAAGCAACAGTAACAGAAGAAAAGGAAACATCAAATGTATCCAGTACACCAACAGCATCAGAAATTGTCGCTACACAAGACACACAATTAGGATCAAGTACTGCAAATGCACCAACAGAAACTACGGTATCAGAAAATACTGTAACAGAAGAAGTACAATCAGAATCAAATGCAGCAAATTCTGCAACAGGGACCGAAGTCGAAGTAACCACAACAGAGGAAAAACAATCAGAATCAAGTTCAAGGGCTGCAACTGTAGAATCAGATGCAATAGTAACAAATGAAAACCAATCAGAATCCAATTCCGGAAGTTTAACTGAAACAACAAAATCTGGATCAGAACTTGCCATAACAGAAGAACAACAAACGGAATCAGAGGCAGCTGGTTCAATAACCGAATTAAATACAACAAAAGAGAAAACAGAAACTACAGTAAGTCAGTCGGAAACAGGTTCAGATGCAGTTATTTCAACACCTCTTTCTACAGATGTCACTCCGGGAGAACAACAAACTCAATTAAATACAAATTCAGACAGTTTAGGTAATACAATTCCACAAACAGAAAACACTGTTACAAAAAATACAGAAATTGAATTTCAATCAAAAACCGAAAGCACATTAGAAACTTCAGTACCATCTTCAGAGACGAAAGCTTCTGAATCACTTTCCTTAGCATCTCAGCCACAAGAGGAAAACGAACTTCAAAAAGCCACAATTGATAATGAAACATCTGCACCATCAAAAATAGAAACTTTATCTGAAACTTCCAATTTAGATGAACAACAAGCTACCGCGTCAGGTTCGTCGAAAGGAAATGAATGTAATTCAAATGATTTTGATGACATATTTATGTCAAACATATTTTTCGATTCAAGTGAAGAGGATATTCCAGAATTCATTCCTACGCCAATGGCTCCTCCACCAAGAACATGGTTTCAAAACTTATGGTCAACATTGTTTCCTATTCGAAGAACTCATTCTCCATTACTGAGGTGGTTTAAATGAAGCATTATATAAATCGAACAATAAAAATTAAGTTTCAATCACCAGATACGTGTACATTTATCTGTCTATACTGTACGGCCTATCACACATTTTTTTTTTGCTTTTTTGCCAGTGTAAATTTATTGAAGATTAGCAACCTCCCCTTGCTAGCTGGGCTTAACGATAAACTAAACTTACGCGTTTAACTTCCTGTACAACCTTACATGTTGAAAGAAAAACGAATTAATTCTAATTGGTTACAAGAAACATAAATTTTGTAGGGATCAGTATGTATCAGCAATAGAAGGGGAGAAATAACTTAATGTGTTATATAGAAAATACGAAATGGTGTGATCTCTTTGATTTCTGGAAGGTCTACGTAACACTCTATAACGAAATTGAATATTATTTTTTGGATACCTGTCCCGTAAATAATTTTCAAAAAATTTACAAAACAAAGGAGTAAAGTATTGGATACATATTGTAGGATGGTACCGTACCAGAATGTAATACAATATATTTTATAAAATAGGCGGTAGAATAGAATAGAATTTATGCACGGAATAGATGGAAAATTAACCTTACAGAAAAAATATAACTTTATTTTACCAATCAAATTTGTTGAAAAATTAATTAGTATTGTATACACACTTTTTTTCTCAGAATGCTCCAAGTTTTTTAACAGTGAAAGAAAGTTTTAAAATCGGTTTAATAACTTCTGAGATTACCTCATACAAACACAAACCTTACTTCTATATAATATTTTTGTATATAGTATGCCACTAAAAAATCAGTAGAAAAAGAAAACAATCCTATGGTGACTATCAGTACTAGTTTTAGTAAAAATCTGGTGTGAAACACTCACACAACTTTCTCTTGCCAATGCAAAAAATTAATAATAAACCTAACATTATTAATAAAATATTAGAAATGAACAAAAACTAACCTCAAAAACATAACCTTATTTTAATCAGGAGTGAATGACGCAAAATGACAATCGAACTCAGTTTGGCTTAAAAATACGGAAAATCACGCTTTCACGCTAAACTAGGCTCTGTAGAGAAAAATGCTCTAAACAAAAGTTGTAGATCTTTTAATTTTCTATAAATTTAATTATATACACTTTTGTCGTAAAATGCATACTAAGACCGAAATGTTAAAAAAATCGATTTTTCTCACGTTTTCGTGAGAAAAAAAACAGAAAATCGCTAATTACCGCTAAACTAAGCGTTATACAAAAAATTGTTTGAAATAAAAGTTGTAGAATTTTAAATTCTCTACAACTTTTATTATATAAGTTTTTGCGCTAAAATTTATATTAAAGCCGTAATCTTAAAAAAACAACGTTTTTACGTGAAAACAGCCTCACCGAGAATTTCAGCAAACATGGCGCCTACCCTATCTTGTAGAGAATAAAAAATTGAGTAAAATAGGCGATTTCAAAAAAAATCGTAGGACCAGTTTTTGAGAAAATCGCAAAAAACTGAAAAATTATACGAATAAACTACTACTTCCGGTTGACCGATTTTGATGAAAATGTTCGTGTCGCGTCCGGTAGTGGTATGTAACTTAAGTTTCAAGTTTCAAGTTCGTACGATGTTCCGTTCTTGAGATATTCTGTTCACACACACACACACACACACACACACACACACACACACACACACACACAGACCAATCGCTAAAAACATGTTTTTTGGGTTCAGGGGGTCTGAAAACGTATAGATCCGGTGAAAACTCGATTTCGAAAAATCGACATGAAAACAATACTTTCCTTCCTATATATTCATATAGGCAAGAGAAAGTAAAAATAGTATGTTCACTTATTAATTTGTTCAATATTGTTTTACCACAAAGGACAGAAATTTAATAGACAAGTGACGTGTGTCCACTGAATAAGTGAGTTGAAAGTACTGCGGTAAAATCCCTATCAGTCTTTCCGTTACATCCGTATACAGTATGCCAACTATTTTGCAAAAATGCCAACGATTACGAACCATTTATGAAACAGAAATTTGGGTAGGAGTTGTAACGAGGATGACCTTGATTCAGAATCAAAAATGTCTTGCGGCTGATACGGATCAGTTTAGACATTAAGTAGGCCTATTCTATGAAAAGAAAATGTCAACGAGTGCGAAAAAAATTAAGTTACAGCAACATCCGTGGTCCAGTGGGTTAGCGTTCTTCGCTTCAAAGGTTAAGTCCCGGGTTTAACTCCTAGGTAGGATCTGAAAATTATTATACATTCAAACCCACTATTTCTTAACCCTAAGTAGTCGCTCATGTGGATGCGATTACGAAAAAAAATACGCATATACATAAAAACAATTAAATAGTTAATTACAAAATAAATTATACTTTTAATTCAGGTAGGTACGAGATAACTTTTCCTTTTCGATAACATAACACGTTTAATTGGAATTTAAGATAATTTTAATTGCATTCATTTTCAAATTTTAACGTAATTTTTCTAACAATTATTGTCTTTATCACTTTGAAATAAAGATGATTTAATATTAAACGAGATTTGGAAATACAGAAAGTTTTCTTGCCAAGTCTCCTCTTTTGTATTTAAAATTTTTAAAATACAAATACTCTTCACTCTCCCTTGAGAATAAGTTGCAGCTTTACAAAATGTTACTTAAAACAGTTTGGTTGTACGGCGTTCAACTTTGGGGAACTACCAGCAGAAGTAACGTAGAAGTAATTCAAAGGTTCCAGAATAAGGTTCTTCGGGCTATAACAAGGGCGCCATGGTTTGCAAGGAATGCATAAATATAACATTATTGCAACCTTCCTGATGTAATGGACGATGTCAGGCGTTTTATTTGATAGAAAATATCAGGCAAGACTTGGAAGTCACGAAAATGAATTAGCCAAAAATCTTCAAAACAATGCAAAAGAAGTTAGGCGCCTGAAACGCTACCATGTTTTGGACTTGTCTGAAATACCTAGTTTAAATCTACAAAAATTATAGTGAGAAGTATTTCATATTGTAAAATTTAAATATCTTTGTACATAGTAATTTTCTCTTTTAACACATGAGTAATTGATATAATGAGAGATACTCAGAGTAATGGGGCCTCAAGTTGTAATTTGTAAATTCAAAAGATTTGTTTATAGTTCATTTTTAAAAACTGATGGCAAATAATGTTAATTAAAAAAAATCTCCGCTTAATACGTCACCATTTACTTGCTCGTTCATATCGGATAATCGAGGGTTTACAGTACCAAACAAATAAAATAAACTTTATAACAGTACTTTTTAGGAGTTTCCTACGTTTGTACCACCACTCCTCTCTCAACCACAGCTTCCATTTGTCCCGATCTAATCAATCCCGCTCTCGAATTTCTATTCTCTCCATGACTGCCATGGTCGGGGTCAACTTCTGTACCTTCCCATTGGACTGCAATCGGTTACCCGCGCTATCCATCTGCTTTTTTCACATCAACCTCTTTTCCCTAATGTATTTCAAAATTTGTCGTCCACCGCCATTACATTCGTATTTCTTCATTGCTAAGTCGGGTCATTCTCCTCAGTCCACAGCTTCGCCTCCAAAATTTCATCTCAATCGCATTTATCTTACCCCTATTTCTTTTATTTACTACCGAACTTTCAGCTCCCAAATCATTATGCTACACAGGCCTACTTTGTATTCAATATCCATATTTTTGAGTTTTTTACTTTTTCTTGCCTAAATGAATATATAGGAAGTAAAGTATTGTTTACATATCGATTTTTCACCGGATCTACAAGTTTTCCGACCACCTGAACCCAAAAAATACGTTTTTAGCGATTGGTCTGTGTGTGAATGAACAGAATATCGTACGGACTTGAAACTTAAGTTACACACCACTACCGGACCCGAGACGAACATTTTCATCAAAATCGGTCAACCGCAAGTAGTAGTTTATTCGTGTAATTTTTCACTTTTTCCGATTTCCTCAAAAACGGCTCCAATGATTTTTCTTAAAATCGCCTCATTAACTAAATTTTTTATGCTCCACAAGTTAGGGTAGGCGCCATGTCTGCTGAAATTCTCGGTGAGGCGTTTTCTCGTAAAAAATTGTTATTTTAAGATTGCGGCTTTAATATGCATTTTAGCACAAAAATTTATATAATTAAAGTTGTAGAGAATTTTAAATCCTACAACATTTATTTCAAACATTTTTTTGTATAACGCTTAGCGGTAATTAGCGATTTTCTGGTTTTTTCTCTCATGAAAACGTGTGAAAAATCGATTTTTTTTAAGATTTCGGTCTCAGTATGCATTTTATCACAAAAGTGTATAACTATAATCAAATTTATAGGAAATTAAAAGATCTACAACTTATTTAAGCACTTTTCTCTACAGAGCATAGTTTAGCATAAAAGAGTGATTTTCCGTATTTTTAAGCCAAACTGAGGTCGATTTTTATTTTTCGTCTTTCACTCATGATTGAAATAAGCTTATGTTTTTCGAGGTTAGTTTTTTTATTCATTTCTAATGTTACGTTATATTGGTCATTATTTTCATTGGTCAGAGAAAGTTGTGTGTGTTTCACACCAGATTTTTGAGATGTATTTATCCAATAGTACATGTTAAACTGTCTTATTGATGAACTGGCTTGCCGTACAAACAGTACATAGGCCTATGCTTAGATATTAATTAACTACTTAAAACACATTTTTATATTACCATAGGTGGGGTTTCTTTCACTTATCTGTGGTTTTTTATCAATGTGGTATAACGCGAGCGTGCAAAGCACAACGCTTCAACAAACCGACAATTACTTCTACATAAAAAAAAAACATCAGTAGTCACAAATAATATGTACTGTATTACCTTAAAATTTTATCGCATTAACAAACGAAATGCGTATTTTAACATTAATTACGATTACCTGTACATGAACCCCCATACCAGTAAGTCGGTTATAAAACTAATTAAACACAACTGATAATTCGATACGAATGTTTTTATTCTGTAACTAAATAATTATCTATTTATACTTAACCGAAATTTAATTATTACGGATGAACTAAGTTTCGATTATTAACGACCACAGTATTATTACATTAATACATAATCATTTACATTTTACATTTAACCTATAATAATTTAAATTTTTGAAGTCCAATTATATCATCAAGAAATATTTAAGTGTTTTAAACCTTGATAAGTTTATTTAAAAAAAACTACATTATTTACAAAAATATTTTAAACTATAACATTTCTAAAAAATGTGAACTAGGTTTATTTAGCGCTAGCGGACACAATCTTAAAAAAAACAATTTTTTTCTACGAGAGCAGCCTTCCAAAGAATTCAGCAGACATGGCACCTACCTAATCTTATAGAGGATAAAAAATGTAGTAAATGAGGCGATATAAAAAAAAACAATCGCAGGAGCCGTTTTTGAGAAAATCGCAAAAAAGTGAAAAATGACACAAACAAACTACTACTTCCGGTTGACCGATTTTGATGAAAATGTTCGTGTCGAGTCCTCTAGTAGTACCTAACTTAAGTTTCAAGTTCGTACGATGTTCCGTTCTTGACATATTTCGTTCACATACAGACCAGTCGCTAAAAACGAGTTTTTGGGTTCAGGGGGTCTGAAAACGTGTAGGTCCGGTGAAAACTCGGTCCAAATGAAAACAATACTTTCCTTTCTATATATATTTATATAGGCAAGAGAAAGTAAAAATATGGACCGGTATATGTCACGGAAACTTAACCAGCTCTAGCCTTGTCAACCCCGGAACCTTCATCTTAACATTTGAGTGCGTATCAACTAACCCACCAAATTGGCAGCAAAATAACTTTATTTGATCGACCAACAGAAGTTATGGCCATAACAGGAAGGAGTGTTCAATTATATACACTCGATCTGCTAGTTCCAGGGCTACAAAAAAAGTTCCGTTTCTTATCACATGATCAGCATAAGAACAGAAGAGGTAGAGGTGTAAAAGATATTATTCTGTGTTATCTCCTGTGAGAGTCATGAATTTCATTATACAGTCAGACCCTGTGGTGAATGAAGTAAAGGTGTCATTTGCAGGGTGGAAAGTAGATACTTTTCAGAGGGCCTGCCATGCTGATAAGTATACTTTTCCACTCAGTGAGGAAGGCAAATTTAAATTACATCCTCGTTTTATTTAGTAAAGCCTCTAGAGGTTCAAACTAGCCTATCAGCTGATGACCTGAACAACAAACAGAAGTTACATTGCGTTGAAGTAAACTTAAAAAGAAAAATAGATATATAAACTACATTTCCGTTTCCATAACAATTCTGTAATCTTATATTTCTGTATCAGATGGTTTAGACTTTTGAGTAACACGCTTTCACTACATAAAATGAGGAAAGTCTACACGTTGGACAAAATCTTTTTTGTATTATTGATCCTCCAAACGAAATTGAATTATAACACGTAATCCCAAAGTGACGCAGTACACGTATTTCTTGCCATTGTTCGTTTACTCTTTTCATTTTCTCAATTTACTTCAGTTGAGTTACGATGCGTTGCCGACAGAAATTGGAAGCTGGGTGACTTTTGTAATATCCCAAAGGAGTAGTGATACGATTCTAAAATATATCCACTTGTTTGATAATTTTGAATCCTTTTTGAAATAGTAGTACATACAATTATCATTTTAAGAAATTTTATCGTCGGAATTTTAAAATTGTAAAAATTCAAGAGTTTAATAAAATGAATGTGTTGTACGCTGAACTGTCACCAATCTACGGTTGGTGTGTTCAGGGAAAATGGCTTCTATACCAGGGGTGTCGGGTTCGATTACCGGTCAGGTTTGCTATTTTTTCATTGATCATATTTTACGTCTGCGCATTAGCTTCACTGCGCATAACAGTCGGACGTAAAAAAATTACTGCAATACACATTACCAGCTCGCCTATTTTATTGTAGTAACGAGAACCGGTAAAAATGTTCCAGTAAAATAAAGAAAATCATTAAACGGAAAATGAATAAGCTAAATTTAAAATATACAATATCAGATACTCGTGTGCATTACTGATAAAACTATACAAAAATTTAAAAAAGTATTTCTCTTGCAACTACTTTTCCGGACAATTCAGGTAAATTCGGTAAGATACGACTTAAGGAGAACATGCAATTGTGCCCGCGCTACGCACGAGCTTGTTGCTAGCCTCAGAGGGGTAGCAAATATAAAAAATATACACTTCAGTTATTAAAGCAAATTTATAGATATAGCAAAATAAGGGCTAATTGTTGAGAAAATAACCAAACTATCTTATGTAATAAAACAGACGTTTGTCAGTAAACCTTAAGGCGTGCAGGCATATATTAAAAAGCATATAAACTCCAGAAAATCAAATGTCAATGAATAGGAACAAAAGTCACACAAACACACGTTAAAACAGTAAAGATACTAATAACGTAAAAAAATAAAACTATACGAGTGAAAGTCACTTACAGTTCAGCTGTTCTTAGTTTGCTCCTACTGTCAACAAACAAAAGCCACCTACTACAGGGTGCACGCTAGAGTCTACGACTTTACGGATGTCGTATTCCTATTAAGTTAACTATTTTTTAAATTATAATTACTTGAAGAACTAAAAACATCAGTCATGATATGATGTAGGCCTAACAATTTCATTTAGAAAAACACTTTTAAAAGTATTTTCTATTTAATTACTTTTGAAAGTATTTTTTTGTTACTTTTTAAACAGCGTGTACACATTTTGATATACTGCACATGCTCAGTGACGTCATTATTTCTTTACATTAGGAGCAAACTAAGAGAGGCTGGACTATAGAATAATAGATTTTGGCGTAGTTTTGAAAATAAAGTTGCCGACGGACACATCGTACCCCAAATTAATAAAGGAATTAGCAATTTTACGGTTACATTTTTTTCCGGTAAGGACATATTCATTTTCTACTCCTAAAAATCTAAGATAATCCCAAATCTCCGAATGGGTCAGCGGAAAAGTGACATTTTCTAGATTTTTCAAAACGTTATAACTTCATCCGAAACAAAGAAAACTTCCATAAAACTGCACCACTTAACTCTAAATGGAGGTCACATATAGATGAAGTAAGGCAAAGGTGCGGTAAATCTTCAAAGAAACCGGTTCATACAAAACCATTGGTTTTATATTTCGTGTATTAATCGGGAATTTGGAAAAAAACGATAGGTGATGGAAAATCTGCACGTGGAGAGCTGCGTTTTTAAGAAAAGGTGACCACAATCAGACCAGTGGAAGATGACATCAGACTTGACAGAAAACCCCAATCCTTTTAAATTAAATTTATAAATAGATTTTAAAACGAAATAGAATAAATTAATATTACACTAAATAGATATATTAATAGTAAATATACTTTTCCCAGATTTTTGGGACACAAGGTTGGTGAATTAAGACAGATCGTAAACATATTTTATCAAACAAAATTTGAATACCAAAAGCATTCCTTTGAGATTACTCATTCACAAGTGTGAAGTTTGTAAGTCCTGATTAAGTTATTAAAAATTTGCAGACCTAGTATTTAAATATAGTTACAGTTATTATTACCTTCTAGAATAAATTTAAGAGATACGAATTTAGTATTATTACAGTCGTTAAAATGTAGACCATAAAATGAAACTAGTTCGTCTGATTTTGTATAACTGAGAGTATGAATCATTCTGGATGTTTGCCAACAACAAAACAGGATTATTGCAGTAGCCATAGATGTAATCTAACTGCCATGACTGTACTATGTATTTTAGTTTATTCTGTTGTACCTAAATCAGGAAAGTTGTTGGTTGATTAAAAATGTCAGGTCGTTTTTTTATTTTATTGATCTTTTGAACCCAGTAATATTATACTTGTGATTGGTTTTACGATACTTTTGTAGTTTAATGCCAGATAGTAATGTTTGTTCTTTTCTATTAGATATAAAAATAATATTACTTTCTCTAGACACTGTAATGACGAATGAAAAATTCTCCGTGTCTATGTAGAACAATAATTACTGCTACTGCGACAGGACTCTTATAAATTCCTTTTTATTAAAAACCAAGGAGCTTTCATAACTTATTTCGAGTTGAAGGCAAGAGAACATTGCTTATTAGGAAAATAATTTTTTTAGCGTGAAATTCACACAAGCACACGGGGTGTTAAGCCATTGTGCTCCCAAGATCACAGAACCTTCCAACTTTTCCTTGTCCTTCTCAAGTTTATGCCAACAGTTTTTTTTAACACTGCTGGTTGCAAGCCCAACGTCCCATCTTGCTGGTGTGGGGAAAAGAGGAGAAACAACTTTGTTAAAAAAAAAACCTGTGTTTAGCTGGTAGAATCCAGTAAGGTGGTGTGGTGCTACCGCAGGTTGTGGTGAATTCTGTGGACAAGCAGAATAACTAATAGATAGCCTATGTGCTTGATACAATGGACAAATAATGTGAGTACATTAAAACAGTGAAGAGAAAAATTCAATATCTTGGTCATGTGATTAGAAGTCCTAAACATTACATCTTAAAATTAATCATGCAAGGGAAATTAAAGGGAAAGCAGAACGTTGGCAGACGTCGGGAATCCTGGTTGAAGAACCTGAGGTACTGGGGTTTGGCTGTAGTAATACGGAACTCTTCCATGCAGCAGGAATAAATTCCGCATAATGATGATGATTTCCGACCTCCGATAGGAGAAGGACTTTAAGAAAGAAGAACGCAGTAATAAGGGCACCTGGCTAAGGAAGTTTTCCAATGGTTTTGTGAACGGATGAACCTAGGAGGTGGGTCTCTGAAAGAAACCCAGGGCAATGCCCTGTTCGGGGAATAATTACACAATTTCAACTACCCAGAAAATAGTCGGACCGGATTTTGTTGAAAAACTGAAGAATTTACATGACATTAGGACTACTTCGGCCTAAGAATTAAATGATGCAGTCGTACAACAATACACATTTTTCAATTCCTTTCCGAATAACTAGAGCTCAAAAATTCGGCGTAAGTATTTTGCGATACTTCGGAAGATTAAGCAACAAATATTTTATGTACCTTCCAACAAAACAGTTTTTTGTCATCAATCTCGACTGGTTTGATGCAGTTATATATTGCGCAAGTCGTTTCATATCTACGTATAGTATGTAACACCTTACATCTTTTGTAATTTGCTTTATATATTCTAACCTTTGCCTCCCCCTACAATTCACTCCCTCAATATTACCATCAATTATTAATAGACCAATACCTGAATATCTGAAGATATACCCCACTGGCCTATCACTTCTGGTAAGATGTTTTCACATACTTTCATCCACTCGTCTAAGAACCTATTAATTACTTATTTTGTCCACCCACCTAATCTTTAACATTTTCCAATAACACGACATTTCAAAAGAAAGTACCTCTTCCTTTCTACAGCCCCTATCACCCACGTTCCACTCCCGTATAATGCTACACTCCAAACATAATGTTTGAAGTCGGTAAGCTGTTTTTTATTTCAAAGGCTCTTCTAGCTTGAGGATTCTTCTTTTTGATATCACTTATGCTTTTACCATCCTTTGTTATTTTACTCCCTATCTAGCAGAATTCCCCAACTTCCTTTATGTTTTCGTTGCCTACTTTTAAATTTCGCACCTCTTCTAAACCACTCCGGCTGCTGCACTTAACAGAAGAACACTTTCGTTTTGTTCTTATTTATTTTAATAACAAAACAGTAAATGAGCATTATTCAAAAAAGTGATCCCCACAAAGACAATCTTATTGTTGTAATTTCTTTAAATATTGTAAATTTAATTAACGGTTTAAGAAATGTGCTTGTCATCTTGAGACTTTGAACATATGTTGATTTAATTCCGTATTTAAATTCTTCTAGTGAAACGACTTTCATTTAATCTTTCAAGTTGTATTATTAAGCTAACGATAATATTATCTAAACCAGAAATTATTTAAAAGAATAAAAAAGCGAGAGATTTACAAATCCATCCGTATGTTTTTACTATTCGTACCTGAACATTCTTTATGCATCACTATACGAATAATACGTGCTGACTTCTACTAAGAAGGAATCATCCGACGGCGCCGCCGCCCTAAAAGGAGTGATATTTAACTAGTTCTAATCTATTACTTTTACTATAAGATTTATTTGTAATATGCATGTTATAATATTAATTACCTAATTAATAATTTAATTTATATTAAAAGATAACCATTGTTATATATACACATGAAAATTTTAGTAATTCTTATCAATTTTTTCCATAGATTTTTGTAGCATGTCATTTATTTAACATGTGTTTTTTGTCTGTTTGATTGGTTATGAAAAACGTTTCCTTATACATCCAGTCTGGGTTAAATTGTCGTGATGATTGTCTGCGTAATAAAAGTTATTTGTCTGTACTTATTCTTTTCAGTATGTTTGTATTACGTTACAAGTGAAAGTATTATATATATTTTTTATTTTATATTTATTTTGCTAGAGAAATCTTGAATATATTTATCAGTTGGATCCATGCTGTGTAAATTATAATTTAATATAAGTTGAATAGCCGATAACCCATATGGGCAACATCTTTCTTTTAAAAGTTTTACAACCCACACAATATTTTTACAGGCTCACAAGCAGATAAGGTAGTCTTCCTTATAAAATTCAATGTTATTTATGTTCAATATGTGTTCAATATATGTTCAATTTTTACCCAATTTTTCAATACACAAAAATCCCGCTAATCCGAAAATTCGGAAAATCTGCACTCGATCTCCGAGTTCCAAGGCTACAAAAATAGTTCTGTTCCATATTAATCAATAGCTAGCCAATTAATATAACAAGCATTTAGAAACAGAAGAAGTAGGGGTGTTAAAGACACTAGAGTTATCCCCTCTGAAAGTAATGAATGAAGTGAAGGTGTCATTTGCACGGTGTGAAATACGTAATACTTTTCAGAGAGCCTGACGTGCTGATACGCATTCTTATTCGCTCAGTGAAAAAGGCATCGGTAAAACACCTTAGAGGCTTTACTAAGTAAAACGAACAGTGAGGTAAATTACTCTTGCATTTCTCGCTAAGTAAAAAAGTATGTTTATCAGCATTCCAGGCACTCTGAAAAGCATCTACTTTCCACCCTGCAAATGACACCTTCACTTCTTTCACCACAGGGTCTGGCTGTATAAAGATGAAATTCTTTACTCTCAGAGGAGATAACTATTAGTCGTTCACACTCCAACCTCTTCTGTTCTTTAATGCTTCATCATACAATTGGCTCACCATGTGATAAGAAGCAAACTTTTTTATAGCCCTGAGACAAGTAGATCGAGCGCAAATAATTTTAACACTCCACCTGCCTGTTATGGCTACATCGTTGCAAGTAATAACTAAAAAGTTTAACCGATCTAAAAATTAAAGAGAATCTTAAGTTAAAAACCACGTTTATATTCCTTCTGATTATATAAAAAAATCCAAACTAAGTAAAACTTGAAACCCCTAGTGGCTTTATTTGTTTTAAAACTTACATAATTAAAAAAAGAGACCACAGGAACTTATAAAAATGTACATAACTTTACGAAGAAAATTCAGCATTTTCTCCTCATTCGTCATCATGTTTTTACACTTTTAATATTATCCATAAACTTTAACAATGATAACAATTTTTATTGTTCAAGTATTACAATTTTTAAACTAGTACCTTAAAAGTTTATTTTAAGTATTTCTTCTAATCGCATAGAAATAATTTCACATATTATTTCACTGTAGAAACTTTTAAAAAATTAATTCCGTTATTTCTTTCATTTTTCTTATCTACTTGAATAATTTTAAAATGTCAGTTATTGTTTCGGTAGACCTACTTAGGTTACAAATGGAATTTGTATCAGTTGTAAAGTTCGTTGAACTGTTAAAAGTTATATACAGCATAAACTATTGCTTAACGTTCGAGGAAAGTTTTCAATTTCAATGTACCTAATTATTTTTCCCGTTTTGGTAACACCCGGGGCAATTAAAAAAAAGTTATCCACAAAATGTTTAAGCCTTAGATCACTAATTCGAATTAGTAAAGTGACTTCATCTGAAGTTGATAAATTTTAGAAGTTACCATATTGGTATTATTTGGGTACTAGGTAAGAAGGATGAACGTCAGAACCAGGTGGCGGAAATCCGGTTCTTGAGAAGAGTTTTGGGAAGTAATTTGAGGAATCACATTAAAAATGAGGAAATAGGGGCCCATTTAAATGTTCCCCTCTATTAGAAACAGTTGACCAGTACGAAGAGAAGTGGGAGGAACATTTAATACACATGAGTGAAGATAGATGGGCGAAACGGGCATTAGGTTACATACCTGCTGGACGAAGATATGTAGGTAGGCCGTGAAAAATACGGGAAAAGTCAAAACAGGTCGAAAAGAATAATCCATACCAGGAGGAGAACGAAAAAGAAATAAGAGAACAAGATATTTGTATTATAGTCTTAATAAAATAGTCTTCAAACTGATTTAGAGGTAAGATTCAATTAGCATTGGCAATATTAAAAGCTTTAAAAAATGAATTTGGTAAATTTCACTGAAACAAACGAAAAGTATTTTTCTTTATATTATGAGGTAATTTATCATTACCGGCGCACAAAGAAGAAATATTATGAAAATTTTTAAATTTAACCGGAAATCAAACACGAGACTCCTGCCTTAAAGCCATTTGCATAACCACAACACCAACGGGCAAAAAATTATTATTTTTAAAAAATTTATTATAATTATATTCTATAACACTGAAAAGACAAAACTGAGAGATTTAAAAAAATGAATAAATTTTAATAGTATGAATAGTTAATAGTTTTGTTAAAAAAGCCAGAAAACATGGTCGAGGAAATTTTACAATATGACATCACGCGTGTTTTTAAAGTAAGTACCGTTTTAAAAATTCAGCCGCTGCTGCGGTCGGCATTAGAGGTAGAGCCCTCAACTACAGGTATAGGCCTACTTACAATGATAGAAACCCACAGACGCTATAACGGAAACACTCGACCGTGTTTACGTTTGTTTGTGAGTACTTCCGAGTTTCCCCACCGATTGAGAAATACGCGCTGTGATTAGTTTTCCAAAAGGCGTGAAAGTGGCTGAAATTCATTGCGAGATTTGGAAAGTTTATGGGGAAAACATTATCAGCAATAGGAAGGTACGGAAATGGGTTGTTGTTGTTTTGGTCAACAGCCGAAAGGCTGATTTGAAGCTCTAGAGGTTTTACTAAGTAAAAACGAGGAGTTGGGTAGTTTACTATTGCCTTCCTCACTGAGTTGAAAGTGTATGCTTATCAGCATGCCAGGCCCTCCGAAAAGCATCTACTTTCTACCCTGCAAATGACACCTTCACTTCTTTCACCACAGGGTCTGGCTGTATAGTGAAATTCATTACTCTCAGAGGAGATAACTCTGACTAGTGTCTTACACCTCTACCTCTTCTGTTCTTAAATAGTTCAGTCACATAATTGGCTGTTTATGTGATAAGAAACAGAACTATTTTTTGTAGCCCTGGAACAAACAGATCGAATGCAATTAATTTAACACTTCACCTGCCCGTTATGGGCATGGAAATGGGTTAGAGCTTTTAAATATAGAGCCGCGCAACTGCTCACAATGAGAAAAGAAATAGGCTACATCTTTAGTAATTACTGAAAATTTGGTGCAGAAAGTTGGGACCAACTTAATCACACTCTGAACAGTTTCGATCTAGCTCCAGTGACTATCACCAGACGATGGTGACTACCACCTGGCGACGATGATGAGGCCAAAACGAACGTGTTGCATGCAGTGGTTGTACTGTTTCAAAGCTGCCTTAATATTAGAAGAAATTATGTAGACAGTAGATAAAGGTACAGGGATTTATGTTGTTGTTTAGGTCAACAGCCAGTTTGTTAGTTCAAACAGCTGGTTTACTATTGCTTTCCTCAAGGCTTTCATATCAAAATAATATTTTTAAGAAAATAGCCTATTCTTGTGAATTTTTTTAATTTCAAAACAATACTGACTGTAAAAACACGCCTTATTGTTGGTTTTCAAAATTGTCATCTACCATTTCCTTTGTCCGTCCTTCCGTCACACCCAGATGTTAGAAACTACGAGAGATAGCAAAAAACTATCGGATTCGTAATCTACACAAAAAGTTAGTGGGCCTGGATTGGGTTTGAAATTCCGGTTTCAACCGGAAATCAAGAAATCAAAGTCGGAATTTGGAAATAAAATAGTGTCATTCGATTCCTCTTAAAGGGTAGATACAGGCATCACTAATGGTTTTTGCCATAGGTCAAGGTAACCTTTTTTCTTTCCTACGAAAACTAAGTGGGCTTGATCGCTTACAATAATTTATTTTTTTTCGAAACATTAGCCACCAGCCATGAGACACGTCGTCCCATGAAAGGGATTTTGATAACTGGGAATTTATGACACACGTTATCCCTCCTAATAGATTATTATGCAAGAATTAAGTATTACTTTACAGTCTGATGAGTAAGTTCAGATGCGTTTGTCTAGAGAGAGGTTAGTAAGTTAGTTTAACAGATCTCGTAGAACTGTGTTCTCCGTGCACACCCAGACGGTAAGCAGACTAGTCCAACGACATTACATGATAGTAAACCTCTAGAATCCAGATGGTTGGATTGTTCGAAGGGTCGTGTTCATTAGGGCGTGCAGCATACACATTTACTAGAGTGCACACACACACACACACAACTCGTAAACATACAACATTATCCTCCGAATACTAACCGAGGGAATGCTGAGACGATTAATTGAGAATTCTCTAGGGGTGTTTCTCACAGACAGTACCTCCCGGCTGGAATCGTCTTTTATAATAATAGCCTTCTTTTTCCTTGGGTGGGTTTTTTTGAAATTCTATTTTAAGGACTCTTGTTTCATAACTACATCTTATCGGGCAACCCTCTTAGTATTAAATGAACATTCTTAAAGAAGTTTATAGTTTTAAAATAGTAGATCATTATTTTTCAATCACTGTATAAATACAAAAAATCTGGTGTGAAACTCACACAACTTTCTCTTGCCAATGCAAATAATTAACAATATACCAAACATTAGTAATAAAACATTAGAAATAAACAAAAAAACTTACCTCAACAAACATAACTTAATTTTAATCATGAGTGAAAGACGCAAAATGAACATCTACCTCAGTTTGCCTTAAAAATACGGAAAAATCACTTTTTCACGCTAAAATAGGCTCTCTAGAGAAAATGCTTTAAATAAAAGTTGTAGATCTTTTAAATTTCTATAAATTCGACGTAATAAACTTTTGTCGTAAAATGCATACTAAGGCCGAAATCTTAAAAAAAATCGATTTTTCACACGTTTTCGTGAGAAAAAACAGAAAATCGCTAATTACCGCTAAACTAAGCGTTACACAGAAAAATGTTCCAAATAAAAGTTACAGTATTTTAAATTTTCTATAACTTTTATTATAGGCCTATACATTTTTGCGCTAAAATGCATATTTAAGCCGCAATCTTAAAAAAAAAACAAATATTTTACGCGAAAACAGCCTGACCAAGAATTTCAGCAAACATGGCGCCTACCCTATCTTGTAAAGCATTAAAAATTAAGTAAATAAGGTGATTTTTAAAAAAAATCGTAGGACCAGTTTTTGAGAAAATCGCAAAAAAGTGAAAAATTACACGAATAAACTACTATTTCCGGTTGACCGATTTTAATAAAAAAGGTTCGTGTCGGGTCCAGTAGTGGTATGTAACTTAAGTTTCAAGTTTCAAGTTCGTACGATGTTCCGTTCTTGAGATATTTTGTATACACACACAGACCAATCGCTAAAAACATGTTTTTTGGGCTCAGGGGGTCTGAAAACGTATAGATCCGGTGAAAACTCAATTTCGAAAAATCGACATGAAAACAATACTTTCCTTCCTATATTCATATAGGCAAGAGAAAGTAAAAACCCCCAACTTGTGTAAATTAGACACGGCAAACAGAATTTTACCAAAGGTCGGAGGTTGGCGAACGAAGCCCCGTAATTTATTCTAATAAAATATTTCTCTGGCCTCATCCAAGGCCGCACTACACTACAGGCCGGAGTGCCCCCCACCACTCGCCGCTGCCACGTCACGCTATGAGGTGGACATTTCTCCTCCTTGCCTCGTCTCTTATTGCGCCCAGTGATCTAGTTAGTCCGCTAAGAAGCTTAATATGTAAACTAAATTCTTAATTTAGTTTCTTCTAAATAATTCTAAATTTGTAGCACTTCTAATATTTTAGAAATAGTTTTAAAATGGTGGAAAATTGTAAATGTAAAGCATAGTTTTAAGTATGTCAAATTTTAGGACGATTATTATAAGCCTATTGTGACTACTACAGACGAAAGCTATGTATTTTTGCAACGTTTTTGTAATTGGTTAGAGTCATGGAATAATCTTGAATTCCAGGGAGAGAAAGCAAATTCCCGGAGAGGGAAATTGTCCAACAAAACACATGTGGCTTTACTTCATACAGCCTCTACTTTTCTTGAAATAATAAAGTATTTGATAGGTGACTTGAAATTTTCATACGTGTTATTAGGTAAATTTCAAACAGATAGTTTAGAGGCAAGATTCGGTCAATACAGGCAAATGAGTGGGGCCTGCTACCAAATTCCAGTGAAACAAGTTTTGTAATCGGAGAACAAGTTAAGAGCTTTCAGTTTAATTAAGCTGTACTCTTCCAAAAATGTTGAGGTTCATAAATCTGACATACTGCTATAAAAGTGACGACGATTGTGAAAAAAATGACTCAGATGAACATGTAGTTAATGTTATAGACGATTTAGACGTAGACCTAGAGGAAGTTGAACTTTCTGATAACGATAGATTAGGTTTAGTGTACACAGCCGGTTATGTAGCTCACGTAGCTTTAAAGCACAATACTTGTACATCCTGTTATGCCTCTTTGACTCTCAAAGGTACTGAATCAAATATTGTGCCTCAATGCAAAAACTATTATTTTAACATAATTAATAGAGGTGGTTTAAAGTATCCATCAGATGAGTTATTCGAGATAATAGTAATCGCTTTCAGAGTGTTAAGACTGTTATTTCTGATAGATACGAAAGCGATTTCTTGTGTGCTTCAAATCAAAGAAAGGTTTTTATTAAAACTATAAATGAATTTATTGACCAGGGACATATAATGGGCAGAATTTGTAGTGAATGTAGACTCCCTTATAAAAAACTTACTGATAAGTGTTTGTTTTCATTTAGTCATATTTTACTTAACAACTATTCTAAAAGTATCACTGACTGTATGTCGAAGCAAAGAAAAGACGTAAATGACAAAGTAAAGAAGGCAACAAAAAGAAAATCTGATAAATTAAGTTCTATTAGTAATCCTAAGAAAGCTACAAAGAAAGCTAAGACATTAAGCTCTGCCGAAAATGTTGTATATTATACTATTGTGACTAAAAAACTATATTAATACAAAATATAGGCCTACGATGTTTTATTTAGACCCAGATTCCGTGACTCATAAATATATAGTATGTAAAACTGTAATAATTTTAAAACAGTAATGTATGAAATCAAATTTTATTCTTTGACTTTAGTAATATTTAAAGAATTATTTGTAGTGGTTTATAACATTGTTTGTAAATTAAAAAGACAATACAGTTTTAACATTGCATAATCAGCTTAAGGATTTGTCAAAAAAAAAATTACCTATACCAAGTTGTTCACTGATTAATGCAGAATAATAAAATATATAGCTTTTATTGATAAACTTTAATCAGTGGGGCAGGGCGCAATAGTTTTGAGCGCGGTACACTGAATCACCATAACAGCCTGTTGTGAGAGTGGCCGGCAGCCCACCTCATGCCGTGACGTCACAGCATGGGCACTCCGGCCTGTAGTGTAGTGTGGCCTTGCCTCATCTCATATAAAAACGTTGACCAGAAGGATTTATTCATACCAAACTATACATACGCTACATAGACATTTACACAAAATTTTTTAATAAAATAACAATTGGTCAAATAATACAGGCTTATAAAATAACCTCACTATAGTAAACAATGTGTCAGGTTATTAAAAAGAAGAGACAATTGTTTGTTTGTACGAGGTAATTTGAGAAACTACCCACCAGTTTTCAAAAATTCTTTCACTATTCCAAAATTTAGAGCTTCCAAAATGACATAGGCTACATGGTATTGGTATCTTTTTAAATTTTAGGTAAAAGAAACCTATGATCACATTTTGATTAGTCAAAGTTGGTTGGAACAAAAGGATGTATGGAGAAAATATCTAGAAAAGCTGTTCTATGATGCTAGAGAGAGGCAAGAACCCATCATAACAAATAATGAAGGACCACGTATCTTAAAGGAGGAAATTGAACTGGCAATTAGGCAGATAAAGGAGGGGGAAAAAGCTGGATTAGACCAAATACAAGCTGAATTTTTCAAAATGCTTGATGTAGAACAACTACAATGGCTCACAGCAATATTCAATTCCATCTATGAATCCGGTCAAATTCCCTCCGAATGGTTGAAGTCGGAATTCGTAGCCTTACCAAAGAAACCAGGGGCAAAAGTATGCGGAGATTATCGTACCATAAGTTTAATGAGTCACATGTTGAAGCTCTTCCTCAAAGTTATTCACAGAAGAATATACCGTTTGTGCGAAAGAGAAATAGCCCCGAATCAGTTTGGGTTTCGCAATGCAGTCGGAACACGAGAGGCGCTATTTAGTGTTCAGGTCCTGTTTCAGAATTGCAGGGATGTCAGTTGTGATGTGTTTGCATGTTTAATTTATGCAAATCCAGAATCCAGAATTACCAGAAGGCCTTTGACCGTGTCAAACATGGGAAAATGATTGAAATATTGAAACAGACAGGAATCGATGGGAGAGATCTGAAAATAATATCAAATCTGTATTGGAATCAAACGGCCATAATGAGGGTTGATGGCGAGCATACAGATGAAGTGGAAATCCTGCGAGGGGTTAGACAGGGGTGCATATTATCACCAATATTATTCAACCTGTACTCCGAACACATCTTTCGAGAGGCTCTACAAAACTTAGAGGAGGGCATTTTAGTTAATGGACTCAGGCTTAACAACCTGCGGTATGCGGATGATACAATTGTTTTTGCGGATTCAATTGAAGGACTGCAGACGCTCATGAACAGAATCCAAGAAACAAGCAGCATATATGGACTTGACATAAACACCTCCAAAACTAAATTCATGGTAGTTAGCAAAAACCAAATTAGGGGTGCTAACCTGTATATAAATCAAGAAAGAATTGTAAGAGTCTCTAAGTACGAATACCTCGGAACAGTCATTAATGAGGCATGGGATAACTCACAGGAGATCAAGAGTCGCATTGGTAGGGCTAGGAACATCTTTAGCTCTATGGGTGCGGCTTTCAAAAGTCATGATCTTACTTTGGGGACCAAACTGAGACTTCTGAGGTGCTATGTTTTTTCTGTCTAGTTGTATGGAGTGGAGTCCTGGACTCTAACAAAAGAAACGACCAACCGACTAGAAGCCTTCGAACTCTGGCTCTACAGATGGATTCTGAAAATACCATGGACCCATAAAGTGACCAACGTTGAAGTTCTGCAAAGAATGAAGAAAACCACAGAACTTGTTAAAATTGTGAAAGCAAGGAAGCTACAATATTTGGGTCATATCATGAGGAATTCGCAACGTTATGAACTGTTACAACGCATCCTGCAGGGAAAGATAGATAGCAAGAGGAAGCCCGGTAGGAGAAGAATATCCTGACTTGGGAACTTGCGAACCTGGTTTGGTAGGAGCTCCATGCAATTGTTCCGGTTGGCAGCGGATAAAGTCAAAATAGCCATGATGGTCGCCCACATCCGTAGCGGATAGGCACTCAAAGAAGAAGAAAGTTGGTTATTTTATCTATCTATAGTATTGTAAACCACCTACTGTATAACGCAGGTATCAAGTACCGTATACGGTTGCCTTTATAAAACATATGAACGTACCCAGGATCAAAACCAGGGGGTGGAGTGGGCAAGGTCTCATAGATTCATCTGCCAGTCGCTAGGTGGCTCTAGGTACTTCTTGATTTTTACACAATTTCAGTTTCGTAAACAACTGATTATTCGCCATCGCCCTACCTATATTTGTTTCGTATCATCACTATTTTTTGCTTCTGGGGGGGCAGCTGCCCCCTGCCCCTCGATGGGTACGCGCCAATGATACATGTACTATTTCGTTTTTCAAAATTACTAATAGGACATATATCCAAAAAATAAAGTAACGTCCGATTTCTGCAGACTTATGTAAACCGTCCAAAAATCAAAAGGATCTTACCAGTAAATAAATAAATTTTACTAACTTCTTATAAAGATTGTCCAATCATTAACAGGTCGTATTCCTCCACTTCTACTGGTGATTCCTAATGACGTCAACAATACCAATTGTTTGTATGACGTCAATGTTCCTAATAGAACCAATTGGTTTTATCTGTACAGCGTGATTCGGCTTGTAACGTGTAAGGTTATGTGAAAAGTTTTACGTATAACAGCAATTACAAACTTAATGTTTATATAGTTCGTATATTTTCTGTCATCAGTCTCTCGACTGGTTTGATGCAGTTCTCCAAGCTGTTCTATCTTACGCAAGTGGTTTCATATCTAAATACCACCAGTAACACCCTACATCTATTGTAATTTGCCTTAAATATTGTAACTTTTGCCTCCCCTACAATTCACTCCCGCTATATTACCCTCCATTATTGATAGACCGATACATGGATGTCTTAAGATATGCTCCACTAGCCTATCCCTTCTTCTGGCAAGATGTTTCTACACACTTCTTTTTACATACACTCGTCTAAGAGAACCTCTAAATTACTTATTTTGTCAACCCACTTAATCTTTAACATTTTCCAATAATATGACATTTCAAAAGCTTCTATCCTGTTCCTTTTTACAGCCCCTATCACCCACATTTCACTACCGTATAATACACTCCCGTTTGAATCGTGCAACTGTTTAAAGGGTTCTGGAACATTCTTTTTGGAACCTTCTAGAAGGCTACTAGTGAATTGTTGAAAGAGTCTAGCTCTAGATAGTGTACTGTTAAACACGACCAAGTTTTGTTGTCTTGTTTTTTTTTATAACGAATTATATTTTTGTGACGTTGTAAGTTTAGTTTTCCGTTAAGCACCGAGCGGGGGGTTTGTAGTCATTTAGAAAAATCTAAACCGTTGGATCCTACAACCACCAAAATTGGCAAAAAATTGAAAAATTTGCACTAAAAAACCTTGACACGTATGCAACCACGATACGAATTTTATACTTTATATTAAAATGCACTGCGGTACAGTGGTTTACATAAATAATGAAAACCCCCATTCGTTAGGTATATAAAACTACATAAACATAAAACATAAAATGTCATGAGAAATAGAACAACAGGTTCTTTATGATTATTGTATATTTTATGAAGTAATAGATCAGTAGGAATAGATAGATTTAGTAGAGAACTATGCAAGAGAATAGTTTATGGGAATGTCACAAAGTAATATATACTTGAGTATCTTGATAATGCGTTTTAATAAATTTCACACTGTGCATAAAAGTGACTTTAAAAGCATGTAGGAATATGTAACACGAACATGAACACAACATATTTGATTGAATAAAAACGATTCAGTAGCATAACTCATGTCTTAAATAGGAAACTAGACGGCAATCGAAAAAATAATAATGTAATGTTTAGTATATATACTATTGACCACTAAGTGCTGATCTCTGATTTATTATTATTCTGTACAAACGACTAAGGATCAACAGGTCATGTTATACACGCCTTACATCAAGAGTCTCCGAGGGATAAACAACAATAATTAACCGTAAATGCACAATTGGCACCTAGAATTACATGACCACATTTTTATCAATCTTTGAATTTTATTTCATCAAATTTATAAGGGAAAATAGGTCGTCTAGAAAAAAAAAATCTGGTGTGAAACACTCACACGACTTAATATGTAACCAATATAACCTAATATTAGTAATAAAACATTAGAAATAAACAAAAAACTAACCTCAAAAAACATAACCCAATTTTAATCATGATTGAAAAACGCAAAATGAAAATCAACCTCAGTTCGGCTTAAAAATACGAAAAATCACTCTTTCACGCTAAACTAGGCTCCGCAGAGAAAAATGCTACAAATAAAAGTTACAGATCTTTAAATTTCCTATAAATTTGATTATATACACTTTTGTCGTAAAATACATACTAAGGCCGAAATCTTAAAAAAATCGATTTTTCACACGTTTTTGTGAGAAATTAAACAGATAATCGCTAATTACCGCTAAACTAAGCGTTATACAAAAAAATGTTTAAAATAAATATTGTAGGATTTAAATTTTCAACATTTTCGTGAAGAAAAATTTCAAACATATTGATGCATTCCAAAATGGCGGATATACATATAAATAATATGGGAACTTACGGAACGCCTTGTATCTTCCTTTCAACTTACGATAAAACGAAATCTGTATACAATTCTGTAACAACAATATATTACAGGACCATATTGAAAACAATATTTTAGCAAGATGATGTACATATACAATCACCTATTTGAAAATTTTTGAGGCAAACATATTTTTTAAAATATGGTCTTGTAACACACTATTGGAAAACAAGATACAGGGTATTCCGTACGTGCCATATTATTTACATTATGGCCGCCATTTTAGAATGCGTTAATATTTTTAAAATATCTTTTCACAAAATGTTGAAGATTTAATTATCTTTAAATTATATCCTAAGCAAGTGTGTTTACATTTGAAAATGTTGAGATTAGTACCCATGATCCTCAGTTTAGGGCATATCCTGTAATGGAACAGAAACTGTATTTTTTTAAATGGATTCCTTGGATATGATTCGGGCGGGAACAAGTGCAGCGGAAGTAAGCAGCAAGATTTAGCAGGGCGAAGAGTTATAAAGCAATTCTGTCATTTGGAAAAATAAAGTATGGAAGGAGACGAAGATTAATATTTATGATGGTATCCTGGAGAGTGGTATACCACCTATGGTATGGAAGTGTGGGTACTGACAAAGCGGCAGAAGGATCGCCTACAAGCGGTGGAGATGGATTTCTGTAGGCGGAGCTGTGGTGCGTCGCGCAACGAACGAATTCCAAATCAGGAGAATAATTGGTATTTAAGGAAATATCATGGGTACCATACTCTGGAAGCAATTAAAATGGTTTGGCCATCTGCAAAGGATGGAGGATGGTAGACCGGAGGTAACGTGGTTAGATAGTGTGCAGGAAGCAGTGTCTTTGCTGAGGCTTTCTGGGGCTCTAAGACCTCGCATGATTATTATACGAGTATAATTGTTTCAACTTGCTATGTTGAACCGTTCTCCCATAATTCAATTGCCACTTAACGTGCTCCACCCTGTACAATATGCAGAAACCTCAGACCTCTGTAAAATAATATCACTCATATCCTCTATTCCCACCATATGAACAATTTCACTAATAAATTATCTTTCAACTTCCGGGAATGTTGACCAAAACATAAAAGTACTTGTGACTCGAAATCTCGTAATGTTATTTGTAAGAATTTTATTGTTTCTCTAAAGGAAAATTAACAGGAATTTTACATTAGGCCTTAATAATGAAACACAAACATTCCAAAAACGACAGAGAAATATACTACAGAGCACGCTTTGCCTAGATCGCTTAGTCAATATTGAACGATACAGCAAGGGCTTTGAAGTTGAAATATAATAGGTTAGTAACAAATGATAAAAGAGGGTAGACTGAAAGTTACAATACTACAAAGGAAGGGTGGAAAATAAAAAAAGGCGGAAACGAGATAACGCAAGCTAAACAATAAAGTTTGATAAATAGAGTAAATGGCAAAATTAGGTAGTCCAGCGACGTGATTAAACTGACAATGGAAAGGTCTGCTTACTTTATGCTGTCGAGTTCATTTAAAAAAAGATCAGACTTCTGAAAGATAAAAAAAAGGTATTGTGATGTCTCTTTTCTCCCAAATAATTACACGAAAACAAAAAAAGACGAACTGAATAAAACATTATTTACGGAACAACAGTTTCTTAAATATTAAAAGCAACATTCAACAAATTAAAAAAAAAGTAATATCAGAGGGCAAAAATATTATAATCTACGTAAATTAATAATGTGTTCCTCCTAGAAATTTTATCTATAAACTTCAGAAATTACGAGGGTAGGCTGATAAGTAATGCACACATGCTTGTAGAAGACAACTAAATAAACTTCAGTAGCGCGCCTGGTGGCATGTGGAAGTACTATTTCTCCTCTACAAGTCTGCGCAGTTTGAAGGCGTTGCTTTCATTCAGTTTGTTTTGAGTAGTGGAAGTATGGCGTCGTGTTCTGGTGCTATGTCAACGAGAATTAAACAACGCGAATTGAACAACTTTTGAAGCGCTACCGTGACGAAGGAGACGACTTTCTTTTGAATATTGTGACGGGGGACGAGTCATGGGTTCATCATTACGATCCCGAAGAAAAAAGGCAGAGCGCTGAATATCGTCATCCACATTCTCCTGTTGTGAAAAAGTTCAAAACACAACCGTCCGCAAAAAAAATTCTTTTGACTGTGTTTTGGGATGCTCGCCGAGTTTATGTGACTGATTATCTGGAACGAGGGGCAACGGTAAATTCTGCTCAGTATATACAGACTCTGAAACACCTCCTACGTCGAGTTTGTCGTGTTAGAGGCAACCTGGCGCCAATAATTTTGCAACACGACAATGCTCGTCCACACACTTCGCGTGCAACTGGAGAGGCTCTGAGAAACCTGAAGTTTCAACCAATTTTACACCCTCCGTATTCTCCCGACCTTGCGCCTTGCGATTTTTATTTTTTTCCTCTACTGAAGAGAGACCTTAAGGGTAATCATTACAGCTCGGACAATGAGGTGAAGGCAGCTATTGCGTCCTGGGTTCGAGGAAAGTCGGAAGAATTTTTCAGTGACGGAATGAAAAAACTTGTTAAACGTTGGGAGAAATGTGTAATGCTTAACGGTGACTATATTGAAAAATAAATAGATAATTTGGTAGGTTAAGATTTGTACTTTAATTTGTTATTTACCCCATCTTGCTATTTCTTTTTGTTCGTCTTCTACAAGCATGTGTGCATTACTTATCAGCCTACCCTCGTACGTTATGTTCTTCAATCACATTTCAAAAAAGTAAATTTTCTCTGTAAAGGATTTTAATGAAAAATTAAACACATTAGAAAAAGAACAAAATTAATATAAAATGCAAACGTAGAAGAAATTTGAAAGGCAGAACACAAATACTTTAAGACTACAATTAATTCTTATAAATTAAATAATCTCGGAATAATTATATCTACTACATTAAGACATTCAAACAATCACCCATTCTGAGTTCTTTCATGTAAAATAAAAAAAAATTCGGCTATTTGTTAGTAAACCGAGTTATACAAAAACTTTGTCCACTCAGGCCATTTTAGTTCTTCTGACCCAAAAATGTATTCAATTTTTTAATAAAATCCTTTACAGAGAAAATTTACCTTTTTTTAAATGTAATTGAAGAACATAACGTAATTTCTAAAGTGTATAGATAACATTTCTAGGAGGAATCATACAGCCTACAAATTCCAAAAACTAATCAGGGGAAACTTGTTTCATCAAAATTTGCCAATTGGTTGATGTTGCAGTTACACAGAAAGTATTACTTTCAGTTAGTAAATTAAAAACAACCAAAGGATTTAGGTACTACAAAATCAGGAAAATCGCACTTCATTCGTGATTACACATACGAAGTGTGGCTATTAAATAACGAGACTGACGTTGTAACAAATTTTATTTTTTACATAATCACTTATTGTCACCTCCAATTATACAATCCTTCTCTATCCCTAAAACGCTCAATGCAAATTTTCCATTGCTGGAAACAGTGTTGGAAGTAATCTTCTGTCAGCTCCTTCAGGTCACGTGCAGTTTTCTCTTTTACAGCTTCTACAGACTCAAATTTTGTCCCTTTTAATGCAATTTCACCTTAAGGAACAAGTAGAAGATAATAACATGTGATGAAAAATATGGTTTTTTACTTATGATCCGGAAACGAAGCGCCAATCCATGCACTGGAAGAGCCAAACTTCACAGAGATTCAAAAAAGCTCGAATGAGCAAGTCAAAATTCAAAGCAATTATGATTGTTTTTTTTATATCCATGGGATTGTGTACCTTCACTGGATTCCTGAAGGTCAAACAATTAATCAATATAACTACCTTGAGGTACTCCCTAAATTACGTCAAAGAGTAAGGAGAAAACGCCTAGAAACGTGGAAGGACAAATCATGGGTTCTCCACAAAGACAATGCGCCAGCTCATTCCGCGTTATCTGTTAAGAGGTTCCTAGCCAAGTATAGCGTTAAACATGTTAGAACATCCACTTTATTCACGTGACTTCTACCTGTTACCTAAGGTGAAATCTGCATTAAAAGGGACAAGATTTAAGACTGTAGAAGCTGTAAAAGAGAAAGCGCCACGTGTCCTAAAGAAGCTGACAGTATATGACTTCCAGCACTATTTCCGACAATGGAAAATTCGCATTGAGCGTTGTAGGGATAGAGAAGGGATGTATATTGAAGGTGACAATAAGCGATTAAGTATAAAATAAAAATACAAATTTTTTTACAACGTTAGTCTCGTTATTTAACAGCCAAACCTCGTATATTTAATCATACAGTGCGATAAAATACAAACATTACCAACAGAAATAAGGTTGTACCCAGGATCAAAATACGGCGGAGGGGGACACCATGGTCTTTCAGGTTGTAAGATTTTATTGGGCCCTCCAATAATACTTCTCGACTTTCACACCATTTTAGAGTAGTAAACATCTGATTTATTTGCCGTCGCCTTACCTAATTTTGTTTCGTATTATCACTTTATGACCATTTAATTATTATTTTTTGCTTCTAGGGGAGCAGCTATCCCCTGCCCCTCGCTGGGTATGGCCATAAACAGAAACTCTAACGATAGAAAATGTAAAAGATATTCCCGCACAAACAAAATTAATTGCGGAATTATACTACACACCGCATAAAATTAAAAATTTTTACAACGAAAAAAGTTAATATTAAAATTCTAGAATAAGCAATTATGTGCCGAATGAAACGACAGAGCAAAATTTTGAACTGAACTCTTCACATTTTAGACCAAGTAGCAAATGAGCTAAAGAACTGACAGAAATAGGGTGAATACGATTCGCAATTGCGAGCTTCCCGAATATTACACAATGTCATAAATATGCATGCAAGAAAAAAGACGGTGAATAATTCTCAGATCTCATTTGCCAGAAGTGACAGCTCTTGCGTTATTATAGCCAGAAAAAAAACGCTAGAAAAAAGTTGACGTATATTTAACATCCCTTAACGGGGCAAAATAATCAACCCTTCGTTGCAAATAATATAAAACAAGGTTAAAAAATAAAATACGAAAAACTCCTAATATAAGGAAACTAATTTATTTCAGTAAAACGAGAGCAAATATAACTTACAAATTTACAAAACGAAATTAAAATTAGCAATTAGATTTTAACTCGTAAAGTTTTTTTACGCTACAAGTAGATGTCACAGAAATACGCACAACCCGTTTTTCAAACTTTACAACTTAACTAGCATTTTTACCGACCCTTTTCCAGCCAACTGGGAAATCAACTTAGCTGATATGATACTATAATATTAATTTTTAAAACTCTTTTCATCAATACAAATTTGGTCATAAAAAATTAGCAGAATAAATATTTTCCTTACTTAACCCGAAAGGAAGGAGTATATGTAAAATCTCTTGAGAAGTGAAAAATGTTTATTCTGTTAAGTTATAATTCATAAAAATGCCTTTCATGGGACGACGCGTCTCATGACAGATGGCAATTTAAAAAAAAGGGTTACTTTTGACTTAAGGTAAAAATCATTAGTGATTACTGTATCTACGTTTTAAGAAGAATCGAATGACACTATTTTTGTTTCCAAATTCCGACTTTGATTTCAGACTTCCGGCCGAAATCGGAACTTCAAACCCAATGATTTTGAATCTATACTCATAAAGAGGAATCGAATGACAATATTTTTTAAAAATTTCGACTTCTATTTCTTGACTTCCGGTTTTGAGCTACTTTCGGACAAAACCGGAACTTCAAACCCAATCCAGGCCCACTAACTTTTGTATAGATTACGAATCCGAAAACCGTTTGTTGTTATCTCTTGTAGTTTCTGACATCTGGGTGTGATGGATGAACAAGGAAAATGATAGTTGACAATTCTAAAAACTGCTACTTCATAGTAATTATTATTATGCGAACGAACATTTAAAAAGAAATTCATATTTTGTAATTTAAAAAACGAAATTTGGTATAGTGAGATATTAACAGAATTCTTATATATGCATAATAATTATGTCCACCATTAAAAACTTTGGTGTGTAAACACACACAACTTTCTCTTGCCAATGCATATACTGAAAAATATAACCTAACATTAAAAATTAAAAAAACACTAACGTCAATAAACATAACCTAATTTCAATCATGAGTGAAAGACGCAAAATGAAAATCAACCTCAGACGGGCTTAAAAATACGGAAAATCATTCTCACGCTAAACTAGGCTCTGCAGAGAAAAATTCTTACAATAAAAGTTGTAGATCTTTTAATTTCCTATAAATTTGATTTTATACACTTTTGTCGTAAAACGCACGCTAAGGCTGAAATCTTTAAAAAAAATCGATTTTACCCGTTTTTATGAAAAAAGAAACAGAAAATCGCTAATGACCGCTAAACTAAACATTATACAAAAAAATATTTGGAATAAAAGTTGTAGGAATTTTAATTCTCTATAACTTTTATTATATATACATTTTTGCGGTAAAATGCATAAAACAATTTTTTTACGCAAAAACAGCCTCACCAAGAATATCAGCACAACTGGTGCCTACCCTATCTTGTAGAGCACAAAAAAATTAGTAAATAAGGCGATTTTTAAAAAAATCGTAGAAGCCATTTTTGAGAAAATAGCAAAAAAGTGAAAAATGACAAATAAACTACTACTTCCGGTTGACCGATTTCGGTGAAAATGATCATGTCGGGCCCGGTAGTAGTATCTAACTTAAGTTTCAAGTTTTAAGTTCGTACGATGTTCCGTTCTTGAGATATTTTGTTCACACACACACAGACCAATCGCTAAAAACATGTTTTTTGGGTTCAGGGGGTCTTAAAACGTGTAGATCCAGTGAAATCTCGATTTCGAAAAATCGACATGAAAACAATACTTTCCTTCCTATATATTCATATAGGCAAGAGAAAGTAAAAATTGCTATTTAATAATAATTATAAGGTATTATAAAAACTGACATTTAATAAGAAATTCATATTTTATAATTTTTAAAACGAAATTAATTTTGGTAGGTATAGCTAGATATTAAAAGAGATCCTAATATCAGAAGTGCATAATATTATGTCCAACATTAAAAAATAAATTCGTATACAACGACCAAAATTTTATGTACTAAAAGTGTTATAAGAAAGTTCCAATTCTTCATTTATTTTTAATACAGCGAAACAAATTATCAGGAAATGAACAATAACAGATGTGTTCACAAAACGTTCAACAAGAGCACTATTTCTACATATGTCAACAAAAAAGCTCCCAGAAAAAAATAAAAGCAATTCGTCATAACATGAATCAATATTGCGTGATAAAAACGGATTACAACTGTTCAAGTTTCCAAGAAAACTGTAACATAAAGAAAAACAATTGCGTTGTGAAATTTAAACTGCATATTTAACATTCCAATAGCTTACAACCAATTATGCCAATAAACAATTACACCGTAAACTATAATCAACGACTTAATAAGAACAAATGCAAATTTTTTTATCCCTAATGCGTGCACGTTACAATCCGTTCAATCTAAAAACAATGTAGTTTCTTTCTTGAGAGGAAGCGTCTCATGCCTGGTGGGAATTTTTTAAAAAGGCTTACCTTTGACCTATGGCAAAAACCATAGGTCGGTATTCACTCTACATTTCGGTATTCACTCTATAAGGGGAATCAAATAGCCTATTATTTTTGTATCCTAATTCCGACATTGATTTCTTGACTTCCATTCAATACCGAAACTTCAAATTCAATCTAGGCTCACCAATTTTTTATGTAGATTACGAATCCGAAAACCGTTTTTTTGAAATCTCTTGTAGTTTCCGACATCTGGGCGTGACGGACGGACAAAGGAAAAGGAACATGATGGATGACAATTTTTAAAATAGCACCAATAAGCAACCCCATGACCCAATGAGGATGATATATATACGATACGACGCGTATATAAGATGAAGTCTTGCACACACTCAGACCAAACATTCTTGACAGAGTATGGTAAATTAAACCCCAACCTTCAAAGTACACCGTTAATTACTGTCTAGTATTAAAACCCGTACACAAAAGTAACTACCATTACTCGGATTTGAACCAGGAACCTTATTCTCTGAAAATCAGCTGTTTAAAGCAGCTGATTTTCAGAGAAGACGGAACTGCACTAATTTTATGTCTTTAAAGAAAATACAGACAGTAAAAAAAGGAATAAAAACTATTGCTATTATTTTATATTGCTGCGTTTATACTTTTATAGTAGCGACGTGTATGGACATGCATGTATAACGTGCACATACGTGAGCAATTTACAAGTTCCAACTTGATGTGTAAGTTTATAATAAATGTTTTTCTCATAAAAAGATTTAATTATTGTTTCGCGACCCCCAGGTTGAGAATCACTGCTCTAGAGGTTCAAACCAGCCTTTCGGCTGATCACCTGAACAACAACAATCGAATACCAACAAAAACTTATCAGTTCCCTACTGATTAAATTTACTTAGGTCAGGGTTTCCATAAATAAGAAAAAAAGAGATCCAGTATCGTTCTGTGCATTATTTTTACTTTCTCTTGTCTAATAGGAATATAAATCGATTCTCATTGAGCGTCATTCATATGTGTTTAGGTCATCAGCCGAAAGGCTGGTTTGAACCTGTAGAGGTTTTTTTACTAAGTAAAACGAGGAGTGAAGTGGTTTACCTTTGCCTTCCTCACTGAGTGGAAAAGTACGCTCATCAGTATGCCGGGCCCTCTGAAAAGCACATATTTTCCACTCTGCAAATGACACCTTCACTTCATTCACCACAGGGTCTGGCAGTATAATGAAATTCATTACTTTCAGAGGAGATAACTCAGATTAGTGTCTTTTACACCTCTACCTCTTCTGTTCTTAAACGATTCAGTCATTAAATTGGCTGACCATGTGATAAGAAACAGAACTATTTATTTTAGCCCTGCAACGAACAGACTGAGTGTAAATAATTTGACACTCCACCTGTCTATTATGGGTGAGTCATACACAAATGATTAAAATTAGGTAATATTTATCATTTTACACAGTTTACTCATGATTAAACACAGATTATATAGTTAATTACTAACATTGGCAAGAGAAAGTCGTACAAGTGTTTAACACCATATTTTTATCTAGCTTCAGCTTCCTGTTAAAGCGTGGTTTAAGCGTCACCAAATACCATATCACAACTGATAAGGAAGGAGACGGTTGGTAAATTAAATCATTACTGACAGAAAGCGGTGAACCCATGAAAAAATGTAACCCGGTCGTTTTTATCAGACACACACTTTTTCAAGTAAATAAACTTCCTTCAGCTAATTCATTACACTGTTTAACGAGCCTAAATTATTAATTATCGTTGTACTTCAAGGAAATTGTAACTCGGTTGATTGGATAAATAACAAACGATATCTCTACAATAATAAAATACAAAGAAAAAGAAAATTAAAAGAATTAACAGACTTAATTAGGTTTTTCATTAACACCATAACAAATATTCATTAACAGTATAAATGTTCTGTTGTCAATTTTAAAAGAATACGAAGTTACTGATATTAAATTTGAATGCGATTTCGTAGAATAAGTTATCAAACGAAAGCGTTTTCCTAATAAGTTTCCTTAGAAACCCCACATCGAATGACTACTGTTTAGAAAATAACTCAAGAAAAATTGTACATGGATCTTATTACGATTTAACAAAACATGACCTGTAAATTCGAAAATACACCTTCTTGTACCTTCTTTGAATAAAAATTTACATATTATCTAGGGGCACTTCAAAAAGCCGTCGAAAGGAATTTTTCAGTTTATTCATATCATAATGACGGCGCCAAGTCGCTGTAACCATTTCTTCGTTCACTTCAACATATTACAGCAGCATCTCATATCTTTAATTATTTCTTCAGCCTATGACATTCAGACAGGTGGAGTGTTAAATTATTTGCACTCCATCTGCTAGTTCCAAGGCTACAAAAAATAGTTCCGTTTTTTATCACAAGGTCAGCCAATTATATGATTGAAGTATTTAAGAACAGAAGAGGTAGAGGTGTAAAAGACACTAATCAGAGCTATCTCATATAAGAAAATTATTGATTTCATTATGCAGCACAGACCCTGTGGCGAATGAGGTGAAGGTGTCATTTGCAGGGTAGAAAGTAGATGGTTTTCAGAGGATTTGGCATACTTGCAGAGGGTCTGATGAGCATACTTTTCCACTCAGTGAATAGCCAATGGTAAACCAACTCACTCCTTCTTTTACTTAGTAAAGCCACTAGAGGTTCAAACCAGCTTTTCAGCTGATGACCTAAATAAAAACTACTTAATTACCGAAATTATTGTAGTTTTATTTTGAAAAATCAACAACTTGATCATTAGCTAGTACGGTGAGTTGTGGAACTGGCACCGTGATGCTTCACTTGTAGTCATTTCTAGAACCTAACTGAGAATCGAACCTGGAACGTTCAGCTTTGTAGACTAACGCGGTAACCACTACACTATAACACGACTAAGAGTTAAAATATTTAGGAACAGAAATTTAAAATATAATTTTATGTTCCTTGAAATGTGGAACAACAAAAGCGGTCTGCATACACGATGTACATGACAACTTCAACATACAGTTAACACTATACTTTTTAAAAAAATCAGGAATAAAAAATAAATAAAAAAGCGAAAAACCGTAAAATACCTAATTTGACTTGTGAGGAGGCGGATTACCGATCAGAAGTGGAAGTGGTTAGGAAAAAATCAACATATAAGGAAGTAGCCTATCGTTATTTCCATTTGGTGAATAAATCAACTTGTATTTTATTTTTATAAGCCAAATCATCCTTTAGTAAAAGGAGAAATTTTCTCTATAACTTTAAGAGACAATTTTTTTACTGTTCATATTTAGAACTACAATTCTTTTAAACACAAGTTAAATTTTTATTTTAAATAACATCGATAAAGCCCTGTAATTTTAAATTCGATACATTAATTCAAATAATCTTTAATAAAAACCTCGTCTAATTTTAGAGCTGTACTATAAATAATCACAGATAAACTTATCGTACATCAAATTAAATTAAAAGCAACGTAGGTAAAATACGAACCAGACCCATTTCATATAACACAATTAAACAAACATTGTGATTATAAGTAAAATTCCCAGTTTATTAAAGTGTTTTTTTTTTTACGAAAACCAACAATGATAAAAAATTGTGAACAAATTGTAATTCATTTAATTTATAATTAATTAATTTCAAGTGCATTAATTGTTTCAGCATTGAAAAAGGTTGCGGTATATTATATTTGAATTGTGTGAAAATAGGGAACTAGTACAAGACCTTCGGCTTTGCGGTCCAGCTCGTAACTAACTGAGCCATAAAGACGGGAAAAAAGTAAGAAATGTAAAACAATATTAATGATTTATCATTATCATCATCCATTCTATTCTTTTTCAAGTTTCTTAAGTTTGTGTCAGACGTAACAACTCTCCACCATTTCTCTATTGCCGTCCATCGCATCTTTCTCCAAATTCCTTCATAACTAAATCCATCCATTTCACTCTTGGTCTCCCCCTTAGTCTTTTTCCCTACACTTCCAAATGCATTATCCTTTTAGGTAGTCTACCAAATCCTACTGATATGACCAAACCTCCTAATAAGGCTGTCCATCTCCAATAATTATATTATTTCCTAATTACATCACATCTCGTGCTACCTCTTCTTGCCATTCCTGGCATATTCCTCTTCAACGTCACTTCTGCCTCCTGCAATCTACTCTCTGCCTTCCTTCCACCTGTCTATGTTTCACCTTTTATATAACAACTATTTATAGCTATGTAGTTTTTATATTACACGAAATTAACCGAACATAGCCTATAAATCTGCAACAACTTGTTACAGCTACTCAAGGTTTTTACGTGGGGGACGCCCGACGGACAGTAAGCCAAAAACTGTTGTTGAGTAGCACAACTGTACAATCCTTCCGCTCAAACATGCATGACCTACGACGGCTACGGACGATGAAAAATTGATTGTCCCAGACACGATCATGTGTTACACATTTGTGAGTAATCCGCTACCAAAAGATAATTTTTTTAAGTATTAAAAATCTGGTGTGAAACACTCAATCCACTTTCTCGTACCAATGCAAATAATGAACATTATAACCTAACATCAACAAAAATATACAAAATAAAAAATATTAAAACAAAATAAATATCAAGAAAAATGACCGCCTCCGTGGCGTAGTGAATACCGCACTAGTCAACTAAGTGGAGGTCCCAGGTTCAATTCCCGGCTAGGGCCTGAAAATTTTCACAAGTCAAAACCCATCATTACTGTTTATTAACCCACCGTAGTCACTAATGATCAATCTGTTGATGCGACTTTAAATAAACAAAAACCTAACCTCAAAAAACATAACCTACGTAGTTTTAATAAAGAGTGAAATTTTTTTAATCCCTAACGCGTGCACGTTGCAATCTGTTCAATTTAGAACAATAAGCAACCCCATGACTCAATAAGATGAGAATGTGTATGACGAGTAAATGAGATGTTTAATCTAGTACAAACCCAAGCCGACCATTCCTGAGAGAGTATGATTAATTGAACCCCAACCATCAAAGTACACCGGTAACCACTGTCTAGTATTCAAATCCGTATAAAAGTAACTAACTACCTTTACTAGGATCAAACCAGGAACCTTCGCTGGCAAACGTTCTGATTGGTCTAAACGCGTGGAACAACTACGGTTTACTACGGTTTTTGTATCTATAATACTTTTGTATTATAGATCCAAAACCGTAGTAGGCGTAAATAATTGAATGTTCACAAGAGAAAACTTGACATGTTCATAATCATACAGGAAGAAATCTAAATGCGTAACTAGGATGATAACACAAACGAACGGACTAATTAACACAAAATGAATATCGATTCCATTCTACGAACACGTTGAGTTAAAATTAAACGAATTAGGCTAAAGTAATTAAAGCATAAGACTATAATAATGCATAGACTACAGCAACTATATTGATAATTATACGGGCAATAACAACCCGCATGTAAAATCTACAGTTCTAATACAAATGCAGCCGTTTTAAACACAACATACAAAATTTTAAGTCGTTCCTTGGATTAACATTATAAATGTAGGCCTACTTTAAATACATTAAGAAGATACTTTCTACTGTTTGCTTTTCCTGTTAATGTCCACAGTTTGAACAAACCATCGCAACGATTTTTCAGTTCAAATATATAAAAAAACTGCAGGAAACACAATAAAAATCACACACCTAGTCAAGTATTTTTAAAAATTAATTTGGTTAAATTAAATGTCATGTGAATATACAAAAAAAAAGTTAACTAATCGAAAAACGACTTTTAAATACTGAACTAAAACAATAAAATTCTCTAATTTTTGTTTCACGTTCAACTGTTGTGCACATTACGATTGATGCACACGGTGAAGGATAAAAGATGAAAAATGCCAGACCTGACCAGGAACCTAACCCGAGACCCCTGGCATACAGGCCAGTTGTGCGATCACAACACCAACGGGCCAAAAAAATTTAATCCTTTCGGCCGAGTCTGATCAAACCCGGTCAAAATAATTACAACAATATGTACAGAAAATCAGGTGTGAAACATTCACACGACTTTATCTTGCCAATGTAAATAATGAATAAAATAACCAAATGAATGAATAACACTAAATGAAAAGTTAACCTCTGCAGGACTTAAAAATACGAAAAACACTAATTGACACAGAACGCTAAACTAGGCTCTGCAGAGAAAATGCTGGAAATAAAAGTTGTAGGTTTTAAATTTTTTATAACTAAGATTATAGTACCCATACACTTTTGTTGTAAAATGCATATATATACACTAAGGCTCCAATTTTTTTTTAAATCCTATTTTTACCGATTTAATGAACAAAATAGAGAAAATCATTAATTAAGAAAAAATGTCAGATAAAAATTATAGGTTTTTTAATTTTCCACAACTTTTATTACATACGCTTTTTCCCTAAAATGCACGCCAAGGCCATAATCTTAAAAAAAATTACTCCAATAGCACAGCCCCCACGAATTTCAGGAGACAAGAAACCAGTGCTAACTTGTAGATCATAAGAAACGGAGTAAACTTAAAGGCAATTTTTAAAAAAATCGTAGGAGCCGTTTTTGAAAAAAATCGCACGAATAAACTATTATTTCCGGTTGACCGCTTTTGATAGAAATTTACGTGTCAGGCCACCTAGTGGTACCTAACTTAAAGTTCGAAGTTTCAACTTCGTATGTTAACTCGTTCTCGAAATATTTCGTTTACGCAAACACACACACACATATTGTTGAAAACGTGTACTTGCGGTGAAATCTCGATTTCGAAAACCAGACATGAAAACAATACTTTCCTTCTTTATATATTTACATAGGGCAAGATGAAGTACTAAATAAGATAGTAATTCAGAAGAAAGTCAAAGCGGTTTACCAATATCGAATGCTAGATGAAAACAACATTCGAAACATGGAGGAACTACAGTTAATTTATTGTCCGACAATTAAGAAAAACACTACAATCCAAATATAGTATGATGTAATAGGATAGTGAAACATAAATAACAGATTTGAAATTGAAATGGTAATAAATAAATAACGATAACTGATTGGGAATACAGCTGTACTGAAGTTTATGCTAAGAGTCGGCGGGTGATATCCGGTAAAAGGTAAATGTATCTATTGGTGGAAGCGGAAGTATCGTCTGCGCAGTCATTTCCGAATGGAGAACACAATGACCCGTTACTAGTTAATATAGT
The DNA here is from genome assembly GCA_035578175.1 of Catonia carolina. Classification (NCBI taxonomy): domain Eukaryota; kingdom Metazoa; phylum Arthropoda; class Insecta; order Hemiptera; family Achilidae; genus Catonia; species Catonia carolina. Next base: position 24,104,140 of record JAQMRL010000010.1, on the reverse strand, counting down.
AAAATAGCATCGTGGAACGGATTTACATTGTAGGAGGTATAGTTTATGCATTTATCAGGGTACATATTGGTTTATTACACAATAGTAATACGATCTATAGCACCGAATCTGTGTTTGACCTCTTTGTATTCGGTGAAAATTGGTATTTTATTTGGACCCGTGAGAAACAAGAGTTGTATTAACAAATTGTACTTTTTTACCAAAACCAAGAGCGTTACAAATAATCCAAAAATATGAAAAAAATTCATGTTTACAATTTACTTTATTTAACTAAACACAAACGACGAATAGCAATACAAATACAAAAATTGTAGTAGTAATAATAATTTCTCTGGCCAAATAAATACTTTAAGCAGAGAAATTTATTCATAAAATAATTTACAAACTAATTCTTTTTACAATTTACAAAAAATCATACAAAAATCATAATACGATAAAATTGGAAAAGTTGATGGATTCAAGTACCTCGAGACGATAATACTACAGATATTACCTTATGTTATAAGAAAAGAACACACGATAGATAGGGCAAGACCAGAGATTACAATACTTGTTACAACCTTTATGTCTGTACGTGAATAAATGTCTTAGAAGGACCGGAAAAGCTGGTGTAACCTAACAAATTAGGGAGAAAGATCCACCACAATATAATGGATCCAAAAACATTAGTCGGAAAATACAGGTACGAGGACGAGAAGAATGGTATAAGAAAAATGAACGGTTCATTAAAACTATTGATAATACAAATCCTTAATAAATTTAATAACAGGCCTAAGGTGTTGAATAAATGGGTTTAAGCAGTCAGAAAAGTAATGAAGAAAACTGGAGTAAACCCGAAAAACCACAATGAACCAAATTAAATTTAGACAACTAATTACAGACTTCAAGGGCTTCCACGAAAAAAAAACAAACTGGTTGGAAAGAAAAAAGGAAAAAAGCTTACAGAAATACAATGCTGAGGATGCAGTCTGCAAAATGAGCATCCAGAAATGTCTAAATAAAATTTCACATTTAAATCCCCCGCCACCGACAAAAAAACCTTTAAACAAAATGTACTGGCTTTTTTGGTTGACGTCATCGCGTCGGGGGCCGTTAAGTAACAGAATAAAACACTTACTATCGGTTTCATAATCATAGACACCCGAGTTTGAACCCTTGCATCTCCAAAACTATGAGCCGCATTTCAACATATTTTACATCAAAATTTAGCTCATTTTATTCTGCGTTGACCTATAATAATCCTACATTTTTAATGTTGTTTAAAAATTGCCATATCAAGGTTGGAAGACAAAAAACCGGATCTTTTGATACCGCAAAAAAAGTTTAAAAATATCCGACTATTACAGGTCAACGCAGAATAAAATGGGCTAAATATTCATGTAAAATATGTTGAAATGCGACTCATAGTTTTGGAGATGCAAGGGTTCAAACTCGGGTGTCTATGATTATAAAACCGATAGTAGTTGTAATACTTAGCGGTACCCCGACGCGACGTCAATCCGAAAGGGCCAATACATTTATTATGTTTTTACGGTTATTACAATTTTATATTATAATTTATAATATTTAAGTTATTTTTGTCCGGGTTTTATAAAACGTTTAATTTAATTTTTATTTCATACTTTTTTAACTTATACTAGTAGACCTTTTTACAGATTTTCTTGAAGAAAAAATACGAAAAAATCACTAATTGCCGCTAAACTAAGCGTTGTACAAAATAATGTTTGACATAAACGTTGTAGGTTTTTCAATTTTCTTCAACTTTGATTATCAGCCATTAAAAATACACCAATCAGTCAATAAACCTTTGCCCTTCTATACTTATTAAGGCCGCAATAGTAAAAAAAAATCATTTTTTCAACGAGAGCACAGATCCCCTTCCTAAGAATTTCAGCAGACATGCCGTATACCTTGTAGAGCATAAAAAATGTAGTAAATGAGGCGATTTGTAAAAAAAATCGTAGGACCCGTTTTTTGAGAAAATCGCACGAATAAAGACTTCTGATTGACCGATTTTATTGAATCATAGCTAAAGAACACTCTTTAATTAAGTCAGCTTTAAAACAAAATCGGTTCATCCGTTTGGGAGCTACGTTGCCACAAAGCTTATAACACCCCTCTTTTTCCGTCGGCGGTTAAAAATTACATAATTTAAGATTTTTCCGGCCGCCTCCGTGACTCAGTGGTTAGCGTGCTACACTGCAAAGCGGAGGTACCGGGTCCGGGTTCGATTCCCGGCCAGGGTCTGGAAGATTATTACAAGTTCAAACCCACCGTTTCTCACCCAAACGTAGTCGCTAATAACCAATATGGTCTTGCGACTTAAAATAAACTATAAAATTATGATTTTAATTCGTGTACAAGTAAATGGTCATTTTTTCACCAATAACTTTAATCAATTTGCAAACTTTTTATAAGTGAAGCACGTAATTTAAAACTAGATTTAATAATAGTGCAGTAGATGCAGACCGATATTTTAACCCCAGTATAAAACATTAATACATTTGAGAGAAAAGTCAAGTGTATATCTCACAAAAGTTTTATTTTTCCCTTAGGGTTAAGAGTATTTTGCTTTAAAGTTTTCCTGTTTGTTTTTTTGTTTCTACTTTAAATGAAGCTTTTTTTTGTTTAGCGTTGAATTGTTTTATTCTAAATTTGTGCTTAAAGTTTTCCTTTTAATGTTTTTGTTTTTATCCTGAGTTTCAGTAGTTTTTTTTATTCCGTACTGTAGCGTTCACTACAGCTACGCTACATAAACTGGGTTAGAAATAAATTAACACAAATATATTTTAGTTTTAAATGCTTTTAATTTTTACTTGATAAATGATTCTATGAATATTGAATTTAACAACAAATTGACTCTACTATTTTATTTAATATAATATCTCAGGGATTTTAATTTATTATTATTTGAGTATAAAAATTTTTTATTTTACTTCAACAATGAAAATCTTAACCTAAACAAAAATTACAAATAGATCTTTAAATTTTAATTAATTGAATACTGGTCTTTATTGATTAATTATTAAAATTTTATAGATGATTTATGAATATTGTTTATCGATCATACCGGTTGTTTAATTTTACGAAGTTTGCTGAAATATAATTGTATTGTTGAGTTGATGAATATGGCGTCCTAATAGTATTTGAATTCTTGTAATTTTACATTGATTTCTTTAAATAAATTTTGAATGTTCGTTTTAAATAAATAATAATTATGATGTCTTACTTGTTCCTCTATTCATTTTTATATAATATGTTAGTCTTCTTTGAAATTTTACTTGATATTTCTGATTTTAATTGGAGCTCGTTACAGTGTGGTCATCTCATCAATCGTCTCGTCCCGCACCGACGCTATGGCCGGATCTTACTTTCATCACTTTAGATTTTAAAATTTGATTAATAAATTTTTATTGTTCGTAAAAATTCAAATTATTGTTTTAAACGACGTTATTTATTTTATTATAATCATTCACATCACTTATTTAATTGTTCATCTCCGTTTTTTGATTCTTTAATTATTTTAACAATACACAATTTAGTTACACTTTTGACTCACGCCAATCTTGATTTGAACCTCGCTGTTGTTTAAATATAATCATATAAATTTTATCAATATTGATGATTAACTGGTATGAATAATAAAATATAGAATATAATTTAGATTATGCCAGTATTATTAATTTACAACATTTATTCATATTATTAAAAGAAATATTATAAATATATATATCAAGTATATCTTGATAATGGTTTTACTTGTTATTAAAAATGTAGTGGTTAAACTGATCTGTGTGACCGTGAACACTAATCCAAATATAGGTCAATGTCATGCTACATTTATTCCCCCACTATATTAAAAAAAAAAATTAGTTTTATTTTCAAATAAAAAATTTTTTTTAATTTTAAATTAATAAACCATAAAAAATATACATTGAATTCAAATTACGTACTTAATATCTACAATTTTGTTTATTGAGTATCATTTATTGTTTATAAACTAACTCTTAAAATTACTTACGAAAACTATAAATTGTGAACATGAAATTTTATTTAAGTGTTGTTATGTGAAGATCTATTAGTGTCTATTGGTTTTGGTTTAATAGAAATAATTGATAAAGTACCTATAGATATACAAATACTTAGAAAATAAACTGTAACACACTGATTGTTTTCTTAATCAGCTGATACTTAAAAATAACAAAAATAAATACTTGATATTACCATTCCTCCTTGGAATTTTTAATTTAATTATAAATATAAACATTTAAATTAACAAACATAACATATAAATACTTAATACTACCTAAGAAACAAAAATAATCACTTTGTAAATAAACAAACAAAATTAGGTTATGTCACATCTTGACATATTAGTATTTTCCTAATATTTAAAATAATAAACCTTCTTTTGTAATTTTACTTATAGACTAACATAATGACATTATTTTACTTAAGTTCTATGAATTTCAACTCATTCTGTTGACTTATATTAATATGAAGTGAAATTTTCCAAATTAATTTGGCCTACATTGTAACATGTTCCTGTCATAATGAACAAACAATCAAACACCTATTATGTTATAACTTCCAATTAAATATGCTTTAAATAGCTAAATTAAAGAGTGTTTTAATATTAAACTTAATTTCAATTCAACTTATAATGATTTATACTCATTATTATTGTACAAAATCAGAGAATTTGATGATTTATGATAAATATGTAAAATATCTTAATTTTAATAGTATGTTTATAAATTTACACTTCCACTATACATAATATTAAACTTTTAAAATAAATAAATAAATATAATTACTCAATGTTAATAAATTATACCTTTTAAATTCATAATATACAAAAATAAAATAAAATCTACTTCTGATACATACTCGTCAGCTTAGGTTATAAATTAAATAAATTATCTTTGCAGTTTATTGGTTACATTATTCTGCTCAACATATTAACTTATTTCTAATTATATAATCTATGTATAATTTAATGATACTATTTATTGTTTAGTTAATTACTTGTCTTCATTTACCTCAAAATTCAGGTTTAATATATTTAGTCAGCTTACTAACATGAAAATGTCCAATTATTTTATTTGATTTGATATCGCCTATTTCATAAGTACTGTTCCCAAATTTTTTCAGAATTCTATAAGGTCCTGCCTTTAAAATATAAAATTTACTGATCACTTTATCAATCAATGATGACTTATGATCTAATCTTAAATACACTAGATCATTAATCTCAAAATACACAAATTTTGTATGTTTTTTATCAAAACATTTCTCATTCTGCTTTGCTCGTCTAATTATTTTTTCAGAAGCTATTTTCAAGTTTATTTGATACTGTAATTCTTTGTTTTCATGAACAGATTTATCTGTTATTTGTGAAATATACTTGTTCCAAAATCTATCACTTTTCTGACCAAAATGTAAATAATATGGTGTGAAATTAGTCACATCATTTTCTGAGTTATTAATTGCTTCTACAACAAAATCAAGATATTTAATCCAGTGGGTGTGTTTGTCAAAGATACAAGTTCTAAGTAATTCTATAATTCTTTTATTGTATCGTTCAACTGGGTTAGAATTAGGATGTCGTATTGAAGATAACACATGTTTAATACCACGATTAATTAAAAATTCTTTCCAATTCTTACTAATAAATTGTGTTCCATGATCTGTCAAAATTCTGTTAACATTACCATGTTTTTCTAAATACATACCCAATTTCCTAATAGTACTTAAGGTATTAGCTTTTCTTAAGGGATAAACAGTTACTAATTTACTAAAACAATCTACAATAACTAGTATGTAGGTAAAATTACCTTTAGACCTAGGTATGGGACCAATAAAATCTATACTAATTAACTCATTGCATTTATCTACAGTGATATGGCCTAATGGTGCTAGATTTATAAAATTATCATACTTGCATTTTTGACATACTTCACAAGTTATAATTAAGCTTTTAATAATCTTGTGCATTCCCTTAAAAATAAAACTTTCAAATAACATTTTAAATAATTTTCTACTACCTAAATGTGAATACCTTAAGTGTGTTTGCCAAATTAAAATCTTGTACATTGAATAAGGTATCATTATTTTATAATCATTATGAACTAATTTATATAAAACATTATCATGAATATAATAAACTGATTTTAAATTTTGAATAACATTATTATTTTCTGATTTATTAGTGAGTTTATCGATAATTTCTTTTAATTTAGGATCTTCTGTTTGTAATTTACCAATATTTTTAAACATACTAATTAACTTTTTATCTACAATGAATTTAAATGAAACTAACCTAAATGTTTGTATCTTTTCTACCTGTTTGCTTTGAAAATTTCTGCTTAGAATATCAGCTATCTTATTGTCTGTTCCTTTACAATGTTGTATATTCAAATCATAATTTTGTAATTTAAGTATCCATTTAGTTAATCTTGAGTTTAAAAATTTACATGTGTTCAAATGTGTTAAAGCAAAATTATCTACAAAAACATTTACTTTATAGCCTATCACATAACATCTAACCTTCTCTAAACACCAAACTAAATAATCTTAATATCTAACCTGGCCTATCTTTAAACCTATTTATCACATCTACTCTTCCATCAAGTTTATTTGTAGCTAATTTATTTCTAATGCTTGTTACTTTATAATCATTTCCATTCTTAAGGTTTTGATTTCTGTTTTTATTTTGTTTATTTTTGTTACAATGTGTCCTACTACCATTCTTATTGTACGGATTATACCTAAACTTATTATATTTCCTTGTTAGTTGATTATTTTGATAATTATTATTATGCTTATTAGGATAACTATATTCCCATTGACTATTGTCATACCTCTGGTTCATTATTTTCATATTTGTTCTGTTAATATATTTATTTACTTCTTTATTCCATAGTAACTCTTTGATTTTTTCATTTGTGCTTATTTTTGTTTCACCTACTTCATTATTATCTATTTTTCCTACTAAATCTAACTTAAATTCTAATAAATCTAACCTAATACCTGTTCTATTCTGTTCTATAGCTTTGCTACTTTTATCTAAATTTTCATTTAATTCTACATTTTGTTTGCTCCTTTCATCATTTAAATCTGCTATCTTATTTGTTTTCATTGTTTCATGTTTAGCTAGTGTGGTGTTTATATTTGATATTTCATTTCTAACATTGCCTAGTTTATTCTTAATCTCATCCTTCACTATATTTCTAACACTACCTACTTTGTTTTCTATATCTGACTTAACCTGATCTAACTTACTATTTACTTCACTCTGTACTGTATTTATCTTACTATCTACTGATTTTATTTTACTAGTAAGTTCCTTATTAACTATACTTTGTTCTAAATACTTTTTATTCGCATCTGCCTTTAATTCAACGAATCTTTCTCCTATTTCTGATTTCATATCTAACATATCTAAACTTTGTTTTTCCAATTTTTCATTTAAACCTTTTTCTAAATTTGACATTTTATTGACTAATTCTACATTTTGATTATTTATTTCATCTTTTAATTCTGTTTTTAAATCTAACGTTTGTTTATCCATCTTTTCATTTAAACCTATCTCTAAACCTGATATTTGTTTTTCCATTTTTTCACTTTGTTTATCCATCCTTTCATTAAAATCTGCTTTTAAATCTGTACTCAATTTTAGCATCATACTAATCAATTGATCCATTTTATCATCTGATCTCATTCCTCTATTTTCGTTATCACTATTATCACTATTATCGCTGTTATCGCTATTATTATCTTGGCCTAATTGCCTGCCTGATCTTAATTCTATACTAGCCATGATACTCAACAAACAAAACTCAAATAATAATAAACAATAATAATTTTAGGATTCTTTTAATTTTTATTTTATTTAATTTAGAAAGTAAAACACGATTCTAAAAATACAAAATGCCTAAACGTTGCGGCTAAAATTTAATGTTTCTACTATTTTTTAATTAATTAATTGCCACTTAGTTGGGAGCCAAAATTTATGTAGCGTTCACTACAGCTACGCTACATAAACTGGGTTAGAAATAAATTAACACAAATATATTTTAGTTTTAAATGCTTTTAATTTTTACTTGATAAATGATTCTATGAATATTGAATTTAACAACAAATTGACTCTACTATTTTATTTAATATAATATCTCAGGGATTTTAATTTATTATTATTTGAGTATAAAAATTTTTTATTTTACTTCAACAATGAAAATCTTAACCTAAACAAAAATTACAAATAGATCTTTAAATTTTAATTAATTGAATACTGGTCTTTATTGATTAATTATTAAAATTTTATAGATGATTTATGAATATTGTTTATCGATCATACCGGTTGTTTAATTTTACGAAGTTTGCTGAAATATAATTGTATTGTTGAGTTGATGAATATGGCGTCCTAATAGTATTTGAATTCTTGTAATTTTACATTGATTTCTTTAAATAAATTTTGAATGTTCGTTTTAAATAAATAATAATTATGATGTCTTACTTGTTCCTCTATTCATTTTTATATAATATGTTAGTCTTCTTTGAAATTTTACTTGATATTTCTGATTTTAATTGGAGCTCGTTACAGTGTGGTCATCTCATCAATCGTCTCGTCCCGCACCGACGCTATGGCCGGATCTTACTTTCATCACTTTAGATTTTAAAATTTGATTAATAAATTTTTATTGTTCGTAAAAATTCAAATTATTGTTTTAAACGACGTTATTTATTTTATTATAATCATTCACATCACTTATTTAATTGTTCATCTCCGTTTTTTGATTCTTTAATTATTTTAACAATACACAATTTAGTTACACTTTTGACTCACGCCAATCTTGATTTGAACCTCGCTGTTGTTTAAATATAATCATATAAATTTTATCAATATTGATGATTAACTGGTATGAATAATAAAATATAGAATATAATTTAGATTATGCCAGTATTATTAATTTACAACATTTATTCATATTATTAAAAGAAATATTATAAATATATATATCAAGTATATCTTGATAATGGTTTTACTTGTTATTAAAAATGTAGTGGTTAAACTGATCTGTGTGACCGTGAACACTAATCCAAATATAGGTCAATGTCATGCTACAGTACAGACCCAATACTTTCTAATTTTAAATTACTACTTCATTTCCTACGGACAATGACTTTACGGTTGTGTACTTACGAACAAAAAGAATGTAAATTAAAAAAAAACAATATATCGATTGGTTCGAATTCACTTATTATCTATAATTATTTTTAAAGTCTACCATGATGATAAGGTTTTTAAATTCCATCCGAATGGATATTTTAACCACAGAAATACGAAAGTGGTACTTCTGGCTTGCCAGTACATTAAGTACACAACCAACACAGGATTATTATATAAAATGGACGTTAAGTAAATAAATTGCAAATAACTATTATGCAGGAACACCAGATAATTTTAATTAATTAAACTTATTAGATATTTTGGAAAGAAACTATTTAGACCGAATGTTTGTGTCTTTAAAGCCTTTTTTAGACATTAAGTAACTTCACAAATTTAAAGCGAGCGGAAGACTTAAATTAATATTGGTACAACGTATGTTTTACCAGAATTCGCTTTAATTCGAAAACAACTCCGGTAAAGTAAATGGACTTGATTTGTCACAAACACAAGTGGTGTCAGCATAAAGGCGAAGTTAATTTAAACGAGGTTATACCTACAAGGCTTAACAAGACGCGTGTAATCGATGTGGGATACGGCGAACAGGTGGACAGATCTAATCGTGATGTCACCACAAGGAGAGGATTTACTTCAAAAAGATGACTCTAATTTCGTCTTTTTTTTGTAATCAGTCTCTCGACTGGTTTGATGCAGTTCTCCAAGCTGTTCTATCTTGCGCAAGTCGTTTCATATCTACATACCTGTAACACCCTACATCTTTTGTAATTTGCTTTATAGGCCTATATTCTAATCTTTGCCTCCCCCTAAAACTTACTCTCTCAAAATTACCCTCCATTATTGATAGCCCAATACCTGGATGTTTTAAGATATGCCCCACTAGCCTATCCCTTCTTCTGGTAAGATGCTTCCATATACTTCTTTTTTCATCCACTCGCCAAAGAACCTCTAAATTACTTATTTTGCCCACCCACCTAATCTTTAACATTTTCCTATAACACCACATTTCAAAAGCTTCTCTCCTCTTTTTATCTACAGCCCCTATAACCCATGTTTCACTCCCGTATAATGCTACACTCCAAACATAATGTTTTAAGAAATTTTTCCTAATCTGTAAATCAATGTTTGTAGTCAATAAGCTGTTTTTCATTCCAAAGGCTTTTCTAGCTTGAGCAATTCTACTTTTGATATTACTTGTGCTTCTACCATCCTTTTTTATTTTACTCCCTAGATATCAGAATTTCCCAACTTCCTGTATGTTTTCGTTGCCTACTTTTAAATTTCCCATCTCTTCTAAATCACTCTTGCTGCTGCACAACACTTTTGTTTTGTTCTCATTAATTTTCATGAAGTAATCCTTTCTCAAGATCTCGTCCATCTTATACACACCATTTTTATATATTTATAAGACAAAACAATGTACATTTCTTAGTTCTGGTTTAGAAAATATGCGGACGACTTTCCTCTCCTACCTAACATCCGCACCACTGTTTATGGCGTATCATTCTCCACCGCTACAACCCTAGCCTGCAAACCAACTCTATTACAATTTAACAGAAACTTCCTCGCCCAATGATGTAACTCTTGTAAATTATCCATTAACCCGATGAAATGTGAAGTAATAAACTTCACAACGTAGATCAAGAAACCTACTCCACTTGAAATCGACGGACACCAACTAAAGTTGGTCGCTAGTGTGAGATACCTGGGAGTCACGCTGGATAGACGGCTCACTTCTGAGAAACAAGCCGAAGAAAAACTGCGCAAGTTCAGAATCCTTTTCTGCTCCCTAGCTACCCTCTTACGGCCAACATTCCTTGGTAAACATCTAAAACTCCTAATTTACACAGCAATAATTTGTTTCTTGCTGCTATACAGGGGCTATCGGTCTGATGGCCGCTCCTCTCCCAAACAACGCTTCCAGTTGAAAACAGAATCCTTCGCGCCATATCAAATTTCCATTAACGCATTCTTGATAGCACAACACAAGAACACTTCTACAAGAATCCCTCCTACTCCGTTCCCTAGATGACTACATCCGCAACACTTCGAGATGGACACACGATAAAGTATAAGCCTCAAATAAACATTAACCTCTTTAATAAGCACCTACGTATGGGAATAGGAAAGAAGATCGTTACAGGAATACCGAGATAAGGAAAGAACTCAACATATTTTCTATCAACGACAGGGTATCTCAGAAAAGAAAACAGTGGTTGGAGCATGTGAGCGGAACGAGGACGCCCGAGAAAGAGATGAGCAGATTTGAGAGGTTTGAAACAGGCAGAGATGCCTAATCCTGAAAAGGTAGAAGACGAGAAAAAGAATAAGCATTTACGAAGCTCATCTGCCAGAACATCACAACCTGCCACTCACGCAAAAACTAAAAAAAAACCAAGAAAAAGACAATATAACAACACTTTTGTAATAATCTCCTTGAAGGACTCCGCCCTATCATCTTAATTACCGAGCACTCCAAAAATAAATTTTTTAAAACGATTTCGGGTTAGGCAATAGTTCTGACATTTTGCACAGATATAAACCGACAATTTTCTTACAGCCCTATGATTATACTGTTTGATAAATAGTAAGTATTTCAGACGAACGTTATGAATGAAAAAACAATAAAAATATAATCAACGAAATAAAAAAGTAATTTCATTACAATGTTATCACGATTTTACAACGGTGTTATCGTAATAAAAATGTCATATTCCAACTATACTTTTGATAAACATCCATTGCGTGTTGATACTCCTCCCTCATATTTACCAGAAAGAAAGTTACTCAACTTTGATGATGAAATGGTTGGTTAATGATTCAGCATTTACTAACACATACAACAAAATTACATCCAGTAACATGTGCACACGTAGTAAAATATATCTATTGTACAGCAGTTACAGTTCGGTTGCATTTAGGGGTGCATAAAATTATCTTCTCCATACTACGACCTTCACTGAAAAGAGAACCTCCATCTTAATTTACTGAATCCCTAGTTTTTGACAGTCGATTAATCCATAAATCCCTATTTCTTATTCCGCAATGATGAATTTGTTATCCTGTTATTTACTTTAAATTCTAGTATGATAATTTATGCAAATCTAACCACACTTTCAATCCTGCAATGAATTCTAATGGACGCTTTTTGTTAGATATTTTTATCACTGGGCAATATTTTTACAACTTGAATTATACACTTTAAATAATGCAGGTATATAAATACTCGTGTTTTTATTTCACTGGAGTAAATAAAATTTAAAAAACAAACTTTCTCCATCATAAAATTGAACGGATATGTTCCTGGTTTATACATAAAAAGTTCCCGTCGCATAAATTTTGTAATGATTTGCGCATAAAATAGATGCAAATAAATAAACTAACATTTTTGTCTCGTAAAATAATATACATTAAACAAGTAATGTTGAGGAAATGGAAGGTTATACTACTGCATAAAATGAAAATAGGAGATTGAACAGGCATTCGCTTGGAGTGGATAATGAAAACTGTGAAAAAATCTTGACCAGGACAGCCAAGCACTGTTGTTGTTTAGGTCATCAGCCAAAAGGCTGGATTGAACCTCTAAAGGCTTTACTAAGTAAAACGAGGAGTGAGGTGGTTTACATTTCTGTGTGTCGGAGGTATACTACACTATGTCCATTTTTATCGAAATTGAGTTTTTAACACTATGTTATATAACTTTTTCTGCTCTTTCCAGTGGTATACTGAACTATGTTAAAATCCTTATAACAACAGAAATAAGGCTTCTTAAAACTACACTATGTGGTTCTTTCGTTTGGGGTATATAGTGCTATATGCACATGGTGTTCTAGACTTCTGAAAAAGTATGGAACTATACAACACCATATCCACTTATATCTTCATTCTTACAAAAAATAAACGTTTTAGTGCATTACATTCGCGCAGTTCTTTAGACTCCGTCATATTATCAACGCAATGAATAAACTGATGAGGTCATCGGACTGTTCAGCTACTACAGCATGGCTCACGCACGTCTCAGTTCTTCGTTTTGTTTTTAAAATCCTATTTAACAGAATTTGTTATTACAAACATGAGTATCAATCAGTTTTATTACCAATCGCCCAACTCATTTACAGACTAATCAAAGAAGGTACTGCAACCAGCAATGGTAGTGCTGGTAATGCTGATGGTAGTGAAGGTAAGAAGGTACTGCCGTAGCCATTAACAACGACATACCTAATTCAACTGGAGAAGTCAATTGCTCTATTTATGTAGACAATAGTTTTCAAACTGAAGGACAATATAAAATAATTTTATTGCATCAAGACTTATTTTTACGTAGTAGTGGTAGCGAGACAGATGACACGTCAGCAGATGAAGGTTATGTATAACCCGCAAATGTTTCTTCTTCAGAACCACATAATAAACGCTAATTTATGAGTAATGACAGAAGGGAACTGAAATTATTCAAGATGTAAATGTAGAGACAAAGGAGATAAATAAAGAAAATATCTTATACGGTAGTGAACAAAGCTAACATCAAGCAAGAAGGTAGAAAACGGCAAAGAGATCCAGAAAAATTGAAATGCAACCACGAAAAAAGAGACTTCTATCAGGGCAAAGTTCCATAAGCAAAAAGGGAAGGTTGTGCAAGAGTCATGAAACTACCTTACCATTCCCGAATGAAATGTTCTGAAAAGCTTTTATAAAATTACAGAAAACTTATTTTTGATATGTATTGGGATGGTTAGAAAGATTACGATGTAAAACACCAGTTCATTCGATCATGCATACAGGTGAAACAAAACGAAAGAAACATAGCAAAGGTGAGATCAAAGAGAGAACAAATACTTTAATATACAATTAAGAATTCATGGAACTGAAGTAAGAGTATGTAAATCCACGTTCTTAAACACCCTTAAAATATCTAACTCTGAAAAGACAGCCAAATTTAAGAAAGAAGAGCCAAGTGAATAATTCAATCAGACCAATGTGGAAGGAATAGACCTACGCCTAGAACCAAAACCCTGTAGGAAGTTATAAATAATAATATTCAGCACATCTCTTTAACACCAACGTACGAGAGTCACTACTCGCTAGAAAAAACTAAAAGAGCCATTTTCAGTCCCAGATTTGTCTCTTACAGGCTTGTATAAATTGCACTTGGAGTTTTGCAAAAACTAAGTACTCCAAGGAATGATGGCAAAACAATGACTCTACAATCGTATTTCCAATTTTATTTTTCGAAAATCTGATGTTACTAAGCAGCCAGTTTTATTATTCCGTAGTGTTTGTCTAGAAGAGGAGACAGGAGGAATAAAAATAAATGGCATATCCATCAACAATCTGAGGTATGCAGATGATACTGTCCTTCTGGCAGAAAACATGGAAGATCTCCAGAGAATGCTCAGCCATGTCATTGCTGAGAGTGAATTGAGTGGTTTGAGTCTTAATACGAGAAAGACCAAGTACATGGTAATTACCAAAGACACACCACCTCCTGTGGGGGATCTTCTGGCGGGAAGTGATGTGCTAGAGCGAGTGGATGCATACACGTACCTTGGAGCTCGAGTGTGTTGCAGTGGTGATCACTGTGCTGAAATAAAAATTAGAATTGAGAAAGCACGCGCTACTTTTATCAGAATGAAGAAGGTACTAACATCACGAGATATAAATCTCGAATTACGAATGCGTCTCCTTAAATGTTTCGTGTTCCCTGTCCTGTTGTACGGTGTGGAAGCTTGGACTCTCAATAGATTCAGTGAGAAGAAACTACAGGCTTTTGAGCTGTGGACCTACCGTAGAATGTTGAGGATCTCATATACTGAGCATGTCACGAATGAAGAGGTCCTCAGTAGAATGGGAAAGCAGCTGGAACTCATGGTGGAAGTTAAGGCACGAAAATTAAGGTACCTTGGTCATGTTATGAGGGGACCAAAGTATCAAATATTGCATCTCATCATTCAAGGCAAAATATTAGGAAAAAGATCGGTGGGCAGGAGAAGGATATCCTGGCTGTGTAATTTGAGAAGGTGGTTCAGGTGTTCCTCAAACGAACTTTTTAAAGCAGCGGTCAACAAAATTCGTATCGCCATTATGATAGCCGACCTCCGTCATGGAGATGGCACGTGAAGAAGAAGAAGTGTTTGTCTACAAGTTAGCCAAGAAAAAATTGGATACCTTTACAAAGTGAACCCTTTTGAGGAAAATTACTTTGTTGAAGTTATTGTGGAAGGAGCACAGGAAAGGATAACATTGAAATGCCTGAGGAAATAAGTCTGAGGAAATAATGCCTGAGTTATTTTACAAATAACTCCAATTAGAAAATAATGCAGAAGATTGTCTACTGGAGAAAAATGAAGAATTTTCATAATTGTGTTGGATAATATTACTAAGTAAACTTTTGAGTGAAATAAAATTCAATTTTTTAAATAATTAAAAATACTTTGTATATTGTGTTAATATCACTTTTCTGTAAAAGTTTCTTTTATGTTTTGTACTGTTTTGTTTTGTATTTTGTATTGTTTATTTTTTTAAATTTTATTTAAACAATGTAACCTTAGTGTAATGATGTATTTCTTTTACGGTGGTCGCCAATAATCTCCCTGGTGACGCAATAATAAATGAATGCTCGTTAAACAATTCTTGTAGAAATATAGGCCGCTTGCGTGGTCTAGTTGTCCCGTATAGAGTCTAGAAAATTACTAAGCATTCAAACCCACCATTCCTTAACCCAAAATAGTTGCTTATAACCAAGATGTTGGTGTAACTTTAAATAAACTAAAAAATTAGTCATTTATTTGATTAAAACAGAGAATCTTGCATTGATAAGTGATCATTCTTCATATTTTTTGTATTAGCCAGCCTACATTTTTTTTTTAATTTATTATTTTATGGTGAAATTATTTATTTATTTTCAGTGTTTTAATAATCTCTTTTAATTTTTATTTATGTATTTATTTTAATACATGATATTTCAAGCTATTTCTACCTTACTCCTAAATTTAACACTTAATTCCTCTGACATTAAATTATTTCACTTGGACATAGTGTAGGGAAAACTAAGCAGATTCAGAAGTAAAAATTACTATGTCCATTTTCCAGGTGGAAAACAACAATTTTCATTTTATTCAATACACATTAATTAGTGTATACTAAAATGAGTAAGTATCGGTAAAAATATTTTGAGTTAATAAAAAGCTGAAAGAAATATGAACAATACACTAAATTTTTAAACTTTAAATGGCTCTCCTGTAAAATCCTGATTATGGCACATGGTGTACTATACCTCCGATACACAGATTTATGCCTTCCTCACTGAGTGGAAAAGTATGCGTATCAGCATGCCTGGACCTCCAAAAAAACACCTTCTTTCCATCCTGCAAATGACACTTGCTTTTCATTCACCACAGGATCTGGCTGTATAATGAAATTCATAACTCTCAAGAGGAGATGACTCTGACTAGTGTTTTTTACATTTCTACCTCTTCTGTTCTTAAACGGTTGTCATAAAATTCGCTGACCATGTCATAAGAAACAGAACACTATACCAAAAGTTATTGACTAAAATTTATTACATATTAACGTAGTACAGTGTTCATATTCACAATCCAACTTATCAGTTTAAAAAACTTGTTCTTAGCGATTGATCTGTGTGTAAGAACAGAATATCTCGAGAACGGAAGATCGTACGAACTTGAAACTTAAATTAGATACTACTACCGTACCCGACACGAACATTTTCATTAACATCGGTCAACCGGAAATAGTAGTTATTCGTGTCATTTTTCACTTTTTTGCGATTTTCTCAAAAAACGGCTCCTATGATTTTTTTTAAACCGCCTCATTTACAACAGTTCTTATGCTCTACAAGATAGGGTAGGCGCCAGGTCTGCTGAAATTCTTAGGGGGGTTGTTTTCACGTAAAAAAAATGTTTTTTTTTAAGATTGCGACTTTCATATACGTTTTAGCGCAAAACTGAATACAATAAAAGTTGTAGAGAATTTAAAATCCTAAAACTTTTATTTCAAACATTTTTATGTATAAAGCTTAGTTTAGCAGGTATTTAGCGATTTTCTGTTTTTTTTCTCACGAAAACGTGTAAAAAAATCGATTTTTTTAAAGATTCAGCCTTAGTATGCATTTTCCGACAAAAGTGTATAAATAATCAAATTTACAGGAAATTAAAAGATCTACAACTTTTATTTACAGCATTTTTCTCTACACAGCCTAGTTTAGCGTGAAAGAGTGATTATCCGTATTTTTAAGCCAAACAGGTTAATTTTCATTTTGCGTCTTTTACTCATGATTAAAATAAGGTTATTATTTTGTTTATTTCTAATGTTAGGTAATATTGTTCATTATTTGCAGTGGGAAGAGAAAGTCGTGTGAGTGTTTAGACTACATCAGATTTTTCGAATAAGGAACATAACTATTCTTAATAGCCTAGAAACAGTGCAAACAGACCAGGTGATGATGATGCACACCTAAAAAAGCCTACAGAGAAGTGGGCATACTCATAATTCTTTTCATCACGTCAAAAATAAGTCCCGTTTACCAATTCAATAAAACTAAAATAAATAAATTCAACAAACTAACAGAATTTGTTCCATTTAATAATACCACCACAAACCAATGGCTTAACGAATGAAGGTTGCCTCCTTAAATAGTAAAGCAACTCGTTAACGTAGATGCTGAATAACAAACACAAATATCCAAGTTGAGTACGAACATCCTTTTATGGACTGTCAACAGATTTTCTTCTATTACTCTAAAAGGTGAACTGTACTGGTTTTTTTTCTTTAATAAGAAATCCAACTTATATTTATAAAAATATTTTTTTTGGATTAAAAAATTTTCATTACATAACGGGATAATTTCATAATTCGAGTTTACAATCTTAATTTGCCCATAACAAATAGGTGGAGTGTCAAATTATTTACTCTCAATTTGTTCATTGCAGGGCTAAAATAAATAGTTCTGTTTCTTATCACATGGTCAGCCAATTAAATGACTGGATCATTTAATAACAGAAGAGGTAGAGGTGTAAAAGACACTAATCAGAGTTATCTCCTCTGAAAGTAATGAATTTTATTATACAGCCAGACCTTGTGGTGAATGAAGTGAAGGTGTCATTTGCAGAGTGGAAAATATGTGCTTTTCAGAGGGCCCGGCATGCTGATAAGCGTACTTTTCTACTCAGTGAGGAAGGCAATGGTAAACCACCTCACTCCTCGTTTTACTTAGTAAAACCTCTACAGGTTCAAACCAGCCTTTTGGCTGATCACCTAAACAATAAACAACAAGAAATCCAACTTATATTTATAAAAATATATTTTTGGATTAAAAAAATTTTCATTACATAACGGGATAATTTCATAATTCGAGTTTACAATCTTAATACAGTATTTTAATTTTCTAGTTTATAAACTGGTTCTACATTAACTTAAAAGTGTAATTTTTTTAACTTGATTACAAAAATTCACAACTGTTTATAAAACGAGTGAATTATTCTAAAAGGTGAACTGTACTGGGATTTCTTTGATAAGATGTCAAACATATATTCATAAAAATATTTTTCAATTTTTTCGAGTATAAAATTGTTATTACATTTTTTTTTGTAATCCCTAATTTGTGTACATCTGTTCAATTCAGAACAATAAGCAACCCCATGACCCAATGAGATGAGGATGATGTATATGAAGTGTAAATGAGGTGTAGTCTTGTAAAGACTCAGGTCGACCATTCCTGAGAGAGTATGGTTAATTGAACCCCAACCATCAAAGTACACCGGTAATCACTGTCTAGCATTCAAATCCGTATAAAAGTAACTACCTTTACAAGGATTTGAACCAGGAACCGTCGTCTCCGAAAATCAGCTGTTAAACAGCTGATTTTGGCGACGACTTTACCTCTAGACCAACCCGGTGGGTTTTGTTATTACATGACGGGGCATTTTCATAATTCGAGTTTACGATCTTAGTACAATACAGTCGAAGCTCGATTTAACGGACTATCATCCTAAATAAATAAAACGCTTTGAAACTTTCAAAACTCTGAGGAATGTTAATGTTAATAACATTCCTCAGAGATTGACAGATTGACAGTTTAAAGAGATTGACAGATTAAAATGTTAATAAAAAATTAACATTTTTTCTTCACAAAAATGTTAATTTTTGTGAAGAAAAATGACCAGTAACAGTTGGTATTATTTGTAACTAATTAGGTCTTTATACGCAAGATAGATATTCTCAATTTTTTTAATTTTTTCTATTAATTTTCATTAATTTTTTGTACGGCCTTCGGGCCAGCCCAGTTAGTCAGCTGGTAGAAAGCCGCTATTATTTGTTAAGTAACACCGGTTGGACAAGCAAATTTGTATGGTGATCAGCTGACAGCCGTCCGTAAACAAATTCTACTCGGGGTCCCTGTTCAAACTCACGCCTAATCCACGTCAAATAATACAGCAAAGCAGCGATCAAATTGGGTAGTTGTCAATAATGTACAGTTCCCGACAAAAAAAATTGTACTATTTTATGTGTTACTTAAATTGTTTTTTAAAAATCAATGTAATGCAATTTAATAATTGTAATTTTTAAAAATTCGCCATTAGATTACTATTCAGTAGTACCGTACTGGTAAAAGGAAACAGAATAAAATCATGTTTTAGCCGGCGATTTATATTGTTTTATTATTGTACGACGTTTTGCAGTTCTTTACGTAAGGCAAGTTCTTCCTGAAAGGTACAATTTTTTTAAAGTTATGATAAGAATAAGACTATAAGCAAATACAATGTTTACTTTAACACACAATACATAGACACATACGTGCCGATTGTGTAAAATAACTCGATGACTTCAATTTAACGGACACAAAGTTGGGCATTAGTCCGTTAAATCGAGCACGGACTATATTAATTTTCTAATTCAGAAACTAGTTCTAGATAAATTCAAAAATGGAATTTTTTTAATTTAAATAGTTAAATTCACAACTGTTTATAAAACGAGTAGTAGGTTAAATGAGATGATTATAAAATGAGATAAACGCGGTTTAAAAAGTAAAGCGGAGGAGCTCACCACTTAACAGTGAGCCCCAGCTGTAATTTTTCTGCAAATTGTTTACATTAGTGAACTATTTAGTGATTAGTGTACTATCTATTAACTGATTTAGTGTACTATCGGAAATTATTAATTACAAAATGATGTTCCTACTCCATCGTCAGCGTAGACTCCTCCTACGGGGATTTCCAGGAGGGTTTGGGTATAAATTGCGTATAAGTTGAAATTAGAAAACTTAAATTTTTATTTTTCAGTATTAACAAACCACTGCTTTGTATTAATACTCGGTCAAAATTGTAAGATTTATAACCAAAGAACACAGAAGTTAATTTTATATTATATACAAAATAAATACACTGTCTAAATTTCAAAAAAAAAAAAAACTTAAAATGCCTTCACTCAGATATAACTGAAAAATTCCACTGAACGAATATGCAAAAATGCGGAACTATCCACCGCACTTGCAAAAACACGACGGTGAGATTTTATCAAACTTTAGCAGTGCCGACTCTACTCTGTGGCAGTGAAACTTGGGTGCTATCACAGCGAGAGGAGAGTAGACTGCAAGCATCTGAAATGAAATTTCTTCGACATACATATGGGTGTAGTAGAAAAGATCGTTACAGTAATACCGAGATAAGGAAAAACCTCAACATCTTCTCTATAAACAACAAGGTATCCCAGAACAGAATGCAGTGGTTAGAGCATGTAAACAGAATGCGGGAGGATAGGATACCTAAACAGACACTAGGCTATAAGCCGGAGGGCAGGAGAGAACGAGAACGCCCGAGAAAGAGATGGGCAGATTTGAGAGGTTCGGAACAGGTAGAGATGCCTAATCCTTGAAAGGCAGAAGAAGAAGTTCCACTGAACAAAATAAATCGGAAAACAAAATTTCTTTGATAAACAAAATGACCCAAAAACCTGACCGAAACAGAGGTGTTGAATGTTAAGTTAACGTGGCCGCAAAAATTACTGTTAAATCTGACATGTATATAAACTTGTACGTGAAAAGACTGAGAAAACTGTGGAATTTTATAAAAAAGAAAAATCATTTAAAGCAACCATACAAGAAAAGAGGGCCGGGAGATAAAAGATTCAGAATAATAGAACGGTGAATGGACGGGACCACCTTCCCTTCCGATGCATTCTAACGTGATGTGCGTAAAGCCTTTACAGCAGGCTTATGTTTACAAAAAGAATTTGATTTTTTGATACGATATGACGAACTATCAAGGATAAAGAGCTATTGTACGCTACTGTATAAAAAATCTGACAATGTCTATTTTGTAGAAAATAAACTCGCCGTACACACCCTACATAAATTGCAATTCGCAATACCGTATCAAACAAACTTCTATTATTTCCATTTCAAAATTCTCAAATTTCGAAATTAAAACAATGTAACGAAAAATATTATTTTATGAGTAACAGTCAAGGAAATTGTACACTCCTATTATTACTTTTTTCCAAGACGCCCCCGAGTTAAGAAAATATTATAATCATGAAACATTAGAAATAAACAAAAAACTACGCTCAAAAACAACCTAATTTTAATCATGAGTGAAAGACGCAAAATGAAAATCGACCTCAGTTTGGCTTAAAAATACGGAAAATCATTCTTTCACGCTAAACTAACCAGGCTCTGTAGAGAAAAATGCTTTAAATAAAAATTATAGATCTTTTAATTTCTTATAAATTTGATTATATACGCTTTTGTCGTAGAATGCATACTACGGCCGAAATCTGTAAAAAATCGATTTTTCGTGAGAAAAAAACAGAAAATCGCTAATTACCGCTAAACTAAGCGTTATACAAAAAAATGTTTTAAATAAAAAGTTGTAGGATTTTAAATTTTTTACATTTTTTATTATATAAAATTTTGCGCTAAAATGCATATTAAAGCCGTAACCTTAAAAAACAAATTTTTTACGTTAAAAAAGCCTCACCAAGAATTTCAGCAAACATGGCGCCTACCCTATCTAGTAGAACATAAAAAAATTTAGTAAACCAGGCGATTCAAAACGGGCATGTCTTGAAGCATGCGTACCTTGCGTCGAGGTACGCGCATTTAGGTATGTGCTTAGCGCACGAGTGTGGACATAGCTAATTGATGAAAAAATGCCAGACCTGGTCGGGAATCGTACCCGGGACCCCGGCGTACAAGCCAGTAGAAAACTGTTGAAATAAATGTTATCAGACTAGAGAGGTAATTACATAATTAAGGAAATATCATCAATGAAGTACACAACTGAATTTAAATACACAGGCAAGTGTCAAGAACAATTTTCATGCAACGAAATTAGAGGAAGGAAAGAAAGTTGCACAAGTACCATTAAAACACGCAACAATACGACGTATATCCGCTTGTCTGTCGAGATAATTTTTCTCTCAATTTATTTTAGTGCTTAAAACAAGGTAGAGAGATGGTGTTAGCGGTACCTCATACCGTAGCTCAACTAAATTAACTGCTTATTAGACAATTCAGCTAAAAGCACATATGCCTAGCAACACCTGTATCCGGTACTCCAGTCAGGATGTACAGAATTTGTAGTGCTGTCTGTACTTTTTCTTTTAACAAAGAAATATTTACTAAAGCTGTTTTTGCAATGCGAAATTACTATTCGGACATTACAGAACCCACAATAAATTATACTTATCTTTATTTTTGTAATACGTAGTTTTTAAATAAATAACTTTAAAATTTACAAAATACCTTTAAAAATTAGGAAAAAAGTAATGAAGTAAGTTTAATTCGCA
This sequence comes from Catonia carolina, assembly GCA_035578175.1. Classification (NCBI taxonomy): domain Eukaryota; kingdom Metazoa; phylum Arthropoda; class Insecta; order Hemiptera; family Achilidae; genus Catonia; species Catonia carolina. The sequence continues at coordinate 24,081,153 of JAQMRL010000010.1, read as the reverse complement.
ATATATTAAATTACGTAATTACTTCAGAAAGTTATATCATTCAACTGAAATTTAAAACAAATCTGATGTAAAACACTCACACGAATTTTGCTTGCCAATGTAAATAACATAACCTAATTTAAATCATGACTGGGTGACACTATGTAAACCAAACCCTGTTGGACTTAGATTTTGATGAGCAAAATGCGGAAAATCACTAATTGACGTTGAACTAAACTCTGTAGAAAAAACGACTAAAATAATAGGAGCATGATTTTTAATTTTATATAACTAGGTTAATATACACTTTCACACTGAATGATTATTAAGACAGCATCATAAACAAATCAGTTTTTTACTAGGAAAGCTTTCCCCCACGAATTTCAGCAGCCAAGCCGCTTACTTAATTTTGTAGAGCAAAAAAAGCAGTAAAATAATTTTTTAAAATATCGTAGGAGCCGTTTTTGAGGAAAACGCACGAATAAATAAAGTACTACTTCCAGCTGACCGATTTTACTGAAAATTTTCATATCGGGGTCCCTTTTGTTTCAACTTCAACTTCAACGATTTTCCATTTTTCTTTTTAGATATTTTGTAAATACACACAGACCAATTGGAAAACAAACGGGTTTTTGGGGTAAAGGGACCTGAAAACATATATTTCCGGTGATAAGTCAATTACGAAAAACCGACATGCAAACATAACTTTTCTTACCTACATTTTATACGGAGCAAGAGAAAGTAATACTAATAATATTTTAAATAAAAAGAAATATTCCATCGTTGCGTAGTGGTGCGGCAGATAGAAAAAGGTCCGGGTTTCGATTTAGGGTCTGCAAAAGTTAACAAATTAAAACCTACCGCAACCGTTCCTAACGTCACAAAAGTCGCTGGTAAGCTACCTGTTGACAAGGCTTTAAATGAAATAAAAACAATTTAAATAGAACTCTGAATAAAGCTGTAACAACCGCGAACGCTTCATTGTATTTATTTAATGTCCCTGGGTCTCTACAGAAGATATTTACCGATTTTAATAACTTGGAAACATATGGCAATAGCTTGTAAAAAAATGTACAGTGTTGACACAAACATCAACGCATTTTTTTGGTCGAAATATATATTATTCTTGCCGATAAAAAAAAATTCTGAATGTGGTTTCATCCTGAAAACGTGAACGTATTGAATAAATCGTAAGAGAATCACGTTCATCTATTGCAAATAACGCCTAAAATGCCCGTATTAGCACTACCAGCGCTATCTATCGGACAAATTAATAACTATTTCGTGTACTTACAGCGCCACTATAAACAGAACATTAGTTACACAATCAATGGTAAATTTAAAATGTAATTCAATACAACTAAACGCAGTAATTATTTTACAATGAAAATCATTGTATTTCTCTAAATATGTTTTTACATTAACATAAAATAAGGTTAAATTCCGTTTTATCCCCAACATGATCCCGTAATCTAGTTAATTTTGGTAAACCCCGTTTTAAAATAGATCCGCTAGATAGCGTTAGTGATTGTGATAGATTAACCGGCAAAAATAATGCCGGTTTTAAATAAAACATTAGTAATAATTATTATTAACTACTAATAATAATATCATCTGCCCATAACAGACAGATGGAGAGTCAAATTAATTACTCTCAATCTGTTCGTTGCAGGGCTAAAATAAATACTTCTGTTTCTTATCACATGGTCAGCCAATGAAACGGCCGAATCATTTACGAACAGAAGAGGAAGAGGTGTAAAAGACACTAATCAGAGTTATCTCCACTGAAAGTAATGAATTTTATTATTCAGCTAGACCCTGTGGTGAATGAAGTGACGGTGTCATTTGCAGAGTGGAAAATAATTATGTGCTTTTCAGAAGGCCAGAGATGCTGATAAGCGTACTTTTCCATTCAGTGAGGAAGGCCATGATAAACCACCTCACTCCTCATTTTACTTAGTAAAACCTCTACAGGTTCAAACCAGCTTTTTGGCTGATGACCTAAACAACAACAATAATATCATAAGACAAGTATCAATTAAAAATTGTGATGGCCAAAGCGCAGCAATGTCAGTAATTACAACCACATACAAAATATTATTGGCCGGTTTCCCCAACCTTGTTCAAAGCATTTAACTATGGTTAAATCAGCAGTAAATTGTTTCACCAACGCTAGTTATTTTTAACCACGGTCAAATCAACAGTTAAATTTTACTGCCGTCAAATGGACAGTCAAATTATTTGATCGGATTTAAACTATAAGTGTTCATTTTGTTTTAAAAAATTTGGTTATCCTGTCAATTATATCCGTAATTAAAAGGATATGACTAATGATTTACATTCTTTGATAATTTTATCAAACGTATTAAATGTAATAACACTTTGCTATCTTTAATATAACACTAATGCTAACTACCGAATCTATTTTAAAACCGGTTTTACACAAACTGACTAGAGTACAGAATCATGTTGAGGATAAAACAGAATTTAACCTAAAATAATATCTACAGCAAATCCACTGTTAAAAGATTTTTTAAAATTTTTATCATAAAATAAAACATTAAAGTGCCTTAGCTTCGAAGACGCAAGTTACAATCTTAGAACAAATAACAGATAAAATTGGTTTCAAAATTTCTAATGAAAACTAAAATCATTATCACTGAACCGCTCTGCATTTGTCGAGCAATAATGTAAATGGTAACTTAGACGATATTGTCGAAGAATTCAAATATCTTGGCGAGACGATAACTTACAACGGAAATGAGAAACCGACCAGGAAAATTAGAACTAACAAATAAGTAAAAGCCCAGCAACTTACCAAGAATGCATACAACAAGAAAGACCTATCAATTTAATCTAAACTGCAATACTATAACACTGTATTACAACCAAAAGACATTTACTGCTGCGAAACTACTTCTATTTAAAAACTAAAACGAGAATGAGAGAAATGCTAAAGACAAAAAGAAGAATCCTTACGACTTGCATAAAAAAACAACAACAGAAAGTCAACGATATCTGGATCTTAATGTCTAATTTTGAACTCTACCATGAAATCGAGCCAATTACTGACATCATACAGAAGAAATGAATTTTTTTCTTCAGGCATTTATAGTTACTTGAGTCAAGAATTTGCCTTTGTTTGCAATGAGGGGTAGGGGGAAAAGCATTAGTGCGCATGCGCAACTGTTTTAATTTCAGTACAACAAACACAACAACTTATACTATACCCAGAGCAAATACAGTATGTCACAAAACCTTTTGTAGGTTAACTGTACGAATATAACTGTTTGTTACTGTAAACAATAATGTTAGTTTCTTGAAAACACGGGCAGACTATTCCATTAATAAGTGCTCTTCCTTTTAATTCCATTAAAAGCATTATAAGAGACTTGATTAAATACTAGGTCTGAGTACAAGCTGAACAGAAGTGGTGAAAGAACAAAACCCTGCTGCACCCCGTTCATTATAAATTCAGGGTCTATGATGCCATTAGGTATTAGGTACTTGACCACGAGTTTGCCTTTTGTTTTAATGAGGGGTAAAGAGGGAAAAGCATCAGTGCGCAAGTGCGACTGCTTTAATTTCAGTACAACCAACACAACATACAGTTACAGTATATTGCGGATTAACTTTTGTTAACTGTACAAATATAACTGTTAGTTACTATAAACAGAAATGTTAGTTTCTTAAAAATGTGGTCAGATTATTCACAGTGCTGAATGAAATCTAATATGCAGTGTAATAAAATGTTGTGAAGTTCAAGCTAAACAAAAATGCCTTTCCCTGCCTCTCAACATAAGCTATGTGGCAAAAGCGAGTGGCTAACTACTGTGATGTTTCTCTTTCCACAATTCAAAAAATAAAGAAGGAAATTAAAAACGTAAAGAAGCTATTCTTCTTCAACAGTTATATTGACACCTAGGAAAAAAGGAAAGAGTTAGGTAGATACTAGTGAGACTGACAGTGAAGACGCTGGTGACAGTGACAGTAAAGAAGGCAATTCATTCGTAGAAAATTTTATAATGAAATAAGATAGCTGGAAATTACAGTAAATCAAACATTTCTAGTCATGTAATTAAGCTAGGCAATATTACAGGTCACATTTATTTCTTATAAGGTTTATGAAAAAAACATTTACTTGGAATAAACCACAGCTTAAAAAGACTTACAGATTGATTAGCGCTTTCGCGGAGTTAACACTGAAGCTCATTATTTAAAATAACACAAAGACATTTATTTTTTTAGACAAACCTCCTCTGTATGTCATGACAATTACAAGAATCAACATTGTCTCATTTTTATAACCAAAATGAATTACAATAAAATTATTTAGTTTTCTTTCCTCTGTTCTTTTGCCATTTCTGTTCAATATTTACACTGCTGACATTCCTATATCTAGTCACACGCTTTTAGTTTTGATTGCCAATTATTTTGTTGAATAACGGTATTAATGCAATCCATCAAACCGCGGTTGATAGATTAACCATTTGCTATATCAAGAGAACATTAGAATAGTTACATATATATAAACAAGCAAAATTGAGTCTACGCTATGGATTCAATTTTGGAATGCCACAGTAATATCACATACTAATAGAAACCAGTCACAAAGCTTACTAGTGGAGAAAAAAAAACAAAAAATGTTACACCTACTATCGGTTTCATAATCATACGCACCCGAGTTTGAACCCTTGCATCTCCATAACTGAATTAATAATTTAATTCAGTATAACTACCCTAAAATTTTCAAAAAGTAATTGACAATAAATTCAACTTCAAGATACTTTATGTTAATAATTTCCATTACAGCGTTCTGAATAGACTGCAAACATTAAGCTAAAAATGCAAATAGCTACTTTTTCACTATCTGTCTGATGAATCCCACACAAATTTTACAATTACACCAAATGATATCAGCATAGGCAAAATACATATTTTCACACATTTTTAGGAAAAATGTTGTATTGATTTTTGGTATGATAATTTTTTATAATATGAAGAAATACATAAAATAAAAATGAAGAATACACTTTTGCCTACAAACCAAAATGGATAAAACAATCATTAAATTATTACTATTATTGCCAACTCACTCATAAATTTGTTTGTAAATGACAAGTTCTATAATTTATACATACTGAGAGGTCTCATTAACTCAACCAATACTTAAGTATTACTTAATACTTAATCTTATCCGACTATAATTATAAGCTAAACCCAATAAAACGAACATGTCAACATTGTATTATTTGTGTTTACATATCAGTGAGAACTCTAAAGGCCCAACAATGGAGTATATTAAATACTGTTAATTTAAAACAAAATCTGTGATGGCTTTATTTCTTTGTCAAAATGATTAAATAAAGTTTATGTTGTGTCCACAGAAATCAGGCAACTGCCGTTAATCGACCGGCATACATAGATATATTAAAAATAAAACGTTAATAAAGAAAAATTAGCCTCATTAGGAAACTGAAACTTTTTAAGTTTCGGTTTGTTTAGGTCGCGTCACACACATTTCCACACGTGACCACATTACACATAACCTAACACTGTAGTTATTAACAGAAACAGATTTACGCATTAAAAAAACGAGTTAACTTAATCATTCGTGATCGTGACAAATTATATATCAGTTTACTGTATTATGTTTCAAAGGCTATTCATAAAATTGTAATAAAATACATTGAAAAATTTGAAATCAACGGTTATCAAAAACCATGCGTTCTGTTTCGAAACACGTCTGCTGCACACCGGTAACATAGTTAACACAAAAATGAATAAAAATATTAATTAATTTAAAGTTGAAATAATATGTAATAATCTAAATTATTTACCTTGTTTCACGATAGCAATCAATAGACGTTAGAATATTATATTCGACAAAAATACAAAACTTTAAATTCGACAAACCAAACACAACAAACTACCGGAAAGCAACAAACTTCTTCAAAAACAGCTGTTGCATGGATGCCGCATGCGAATTATTAACTTTTTGAATTAAATGATTAACTCGGTACCATGACATTAATAATATTGATTTTAACTATTTTGAATAAAGTATAATTAAAAATAAATAAAAATACTACTTTCTGTACGAAGTAATTTTAAAATCATAGTAATATAATATCGCTCCACACAACTACCACTATAATTCTTTAATTCTTTGTTTGATCAAAATGTTTACTACAAAAATTCATTTTATATTTTGTTTTTTATTTAATTACTTGCTAATTGTAGCGGTTTTATTGGTGAACTGTTCATGAGCGCTTTGATTTTCTTAAGAACAATGTGAAGTTGGCAAAACTTATTAAATAAATGTATGGTTCACTACACTAAACTTTAAATATGGCGACGAATAGTAAAAAAGTTGCTACTACTGCAGATAAAAAGAAACCCGTGAAAGGAAAACAATTAACAAATGATGAAATTTACTCTGGATTTCAACTTTTACGCAATGAACAACGACACTTGGCTGGAAAATTATCAGAAATGGAACTGGACTTGAATGAACATAAGTCAGTATTTTACACAAAGTAATACCTAACCTAATTTAGTTCATGTGCTAGAAATTAGATACTATTATTAGAAATTTATGTTTACAGTATTTAAGTAAGTTTATTTATGCATTAAGTAAACTAAGAATTATCTTTTTAATTAAATATGATCTTACGATTTAAATTCGTATTGTTAACTTTGAACTGTCAGTCTATATCGTCTGTGATTGCACATTTTGTTTGAAATGGTCGTAGGAGTAAAATTAGGTGTTTTATTTCGTAATATGAGCCATTTTTATAGTGTGGGATTTAGAAAATTTTAATAATTATTTAACTCAAAAAGAACTATGTATTTATGTGTATTTTACGAGTTTTGGTATTTATTTAATTAAAAATAATATTAACAAGTTGTGTAGGTAGTTTATTATTTGTGAGTTTTAAAAATTAATCCAAGATTATTGGTCAATTGTATATAAGTGATATTTATTTATATTTGTATCCAATTATGTTCTTATAACTAGTTTCAGTACTGAGGAAATCAATTTTTTAGCAATATTATTTTGTTATCTGTCGTGTCCTCCCAAAATTACTTATTATTGTTTTAGGTTATTTAAAGTTGCGAAACATTTTTTATTATTAGTGACTTCTTAACTGTTTTGGTGGATTTGAACTATAGTCGTTTGCACGTTCAGTTGACACAATGGAGCAGTATAGGACAATGTATTTTTATTTATTTTATTTAGTAAAATATAGCTACATTAAAATTACAATTCATGACTATACTAAGCTATGTACAATATTTTAAACTAAATATACTTATACGCAAAAACTCTTCTTCACAAAGAGTTCTGTCCGCGCATAGGAGTATACAGAACAAAAACATTAATTCACTTAAATACTTATAACTACTATAAAATTACTAAGTTAGGTAAGTTAAATTATTACTGGTAGCTATATTATAATAGCGATATTATAATTTTTATTTTATAACTATAACTACTTTACAATAATATATTTTAACTAACACAACTTAAATATTTTAACTTTATACGAAATTAATTCAATAAATGAGCATAAAGAGACAGTTAAACTGTCGCAAAGAGAAAATTAAAAACTAATAAAACAGTTATTTTAAGACCTGGAAAAGTTCTTGCTCACAGATCGATATTATATGATATTTTAGTTTATGTTTTAATAGATGTGGTGACATAATACTGTGTATATGGGGTGGAAGTACGTTAACGAATCGCCTCTGTTTCTTATGGGGCTCTTGACTGCTACTAGCAAGTACACAAACATCGGCTTTTTAGATCGATCAATCCCATCATAACCAATAACATTCCCCTCTTTTATATTGTAGAATAGTCTATATGACTATTAATTAATAATTAACCCTATAAGTCTATACTCAAATTCGTACGCGGATTCCAATTGTGAAATATTGTTTGATATCTGTACTGGGAAAGATGTTTTAGATTTTTAATAACTGAATGCATCATTTATTGTTATTGTTGTAACTAAATAATAGCTAGCGCCATCTAGTGTATATAATGTGTACCTACCTGTCATTTTACAAATAAAAGTCAGTCTGTTTTCAACTACCATCCATGCGTTTTATTAGGTTATGGGCCCAGGTATAATTCGCGATATAGTCAAGTTATATTTCGGATTATTTACTTTTTGTGGACTATCAGTGCGCCGTTACACGTGAAATATAAAATAACGGTGGAAATCGCTATATTGTTCCTGTATTTCCGAGTGTCTGTTGACTGTTAGTTACCGCGTGCAAAATGGCCGGTAGCTACATTGTTAACGTGCCGAAGCTAAAAGGTAGAGAAAACTACGACGAGTGGGCGTTTGCTGCTGAAAACTTTTTGATGTTAGACGGAGTGGATATTCATAAGCAAGAATCGACTGATGGAAGTTCTGTGGAAGAAAAGAAGGCGAAGGCAAAACTCATCATGACAATAGATTCGTCCATCTACGTTCACATCAAAAACGAGCAAACAGTTCAAGGTGTTTGGAAGCGCTTGAAGTCTCTTTACGATGATTCCGGCTTTACGCGTCGCATCAGCCTACTTCGTCAGCTGATTTCAATTCGATTGGAAGATTGCGAATCGATGGGAGCCTACGTTACGCAAATTGTAGATACCGCACAAAAATTAAAAGGTACCGGTTTCCAGATAACTGATGAGTGGATTGGGTCATTGTTATTGGCGGGACTGACAGAAAGATTCGCTCCTATGATCATGGCCATTGAACACTCAGGAATCACTATCAGTACGGACGTCATCAAATCAAAATTATTAGACATGAGTTCGGAAGTCGACAGCCATAACGGAACGAACAACGCTTTTTTGTCTAAAGTTTGGCAGCAGCGGAATAAGAAAAGTGGCAACACTGATACGAAGTCAAAAAAGGCGTCATCGACGAAATCTGTCAAAACGATACGCTGTTACAAATGTAAACAACTCGGACATTACATGAATAAATGTCCAAATAATCAAAATAAAAGTGAAACAAACGCTTTTAGTGCTATATTCATGAATAGTGCCTTTCATAAATCAGATTGGTACGTAGATTCAGGGGCAAGTTCGCACATGATAACAGATCAGAGTTGTTTACAAAATGTTAGACTCGACCACAAAGTAAAGGACATAGTAGTCGCAAATAAAGAAACAGTACCAGTAATTTGCTCAGGAAATACGATGATTACAACCATAGTTGATAATTCTGAGTTCGACATTATAGTCAAGGATGTATTGTGTGTCCCTAACCTATCAACCAATTTGCTATCGGTAAGTCAACTTATTCGAAATGGGAACAAAGTTAATTTCGAAGAAGAAGTTTGCTGCATACGCAATAGACAGGATGTACTGATTGGAAAGGCGAATTTGGTTAATGGAGTGTACAAATTGGATATCAAGTCAGAAAGTTTGGTAGCGTGCTCAGCTACAACTTTGACAAGTGAGATATGGCACCGGAGGCTAGGACACATTAATAGCAAGGACCTGAATACTATGAGAAATGGCGCTGTAGAGGGGATATCATACATTGATAAAGTAGAAATTGATAAATCTAACTGCATCACATGTTGTGAGGGTAAGCAGGCTAGATTACCTTTTTCTCACAAAGGTAAAAGGTGTGAAAATGTGCTTGAAATTGTTCATGCGGATCTATGCGGACCGATGGAACAGGTCTCATTGGGACAAGCAAGATATTTTTTGCTTTTTGTTGATGATTGTAGCAGAATGGCATTTGTCTACTTCCTCAAGGCCAAAAATCAAGCTTTGAAGTATTTCAAGGAGTTTAAAGTTCTTGTTGACACTCAAACAGGAAAGAAATTGAAGACTTTAAGAACAGATAATGGCGGAGAATTTTGTTCTGCAGAATTTGAAGATTATTTAAAGAAGAATGGAATTGTGCATCAAACTACAAACCCGTACACGCCAGAACAAAATGGTTTATGCGAACGTCTAAACAGGACAGTTGTGGAGAGAGCTCGATGTCTATTGTTCGAAGCCAATCTAGAGAAAAGATTTTGGGCAGAGGCAATAAATACTGCTGTCTATTTGAGAAATAGAACGCTAGCTTCGGGATTACAAAAGACACCGTATGAGCTGTGGAGCGGGAAGAAGCCAGACCTCAGCCATGTTCGAATATTCGGTAGTCCAGCAATGGTCCATATTCCAAAAATAAAGAGGACTAAATGGGATAAAAAGGCAGAAGAGTACATCATGATTGGTTATGCAGACAACACTAAAGGCTATAGGCTGTACAATCCGAAAACAAAGAGTATTACCACCAGCAGAGATGTTATTGTTATGGAGAAAATGAAAAACTCAGATATGATACAAGCAGTGGTGGAAGATACTGTGCCAGTTGTTCAGCAGGAAGAAAGTGTAGAAAGTCAAACCGTGGACCCCTTCGACACAACCTTGACTTCTGAAAGAGATAGCTCAAACACAATAAATGATGAAACATATTTCCCGGACGAGACTGCAAGTACATCAAGTTCAGAGGAGTTCAGTGACAGTAGGTCTATGCAAGATGCAACTGAAAATGAGACACTTGTTGAGACAGAGGTTGCTGGCACAGAAAAGAGACAAAGAAGAGTTCCAGATCGGTATGGATATAGTAACATGTGTAAAAATAATGAAGATTTGGATGAAGACAGTCTTACATATGAGGAGGTAATGAATGGACCTGAACGAGAGCAGTGGTGCAACGCGATGGAAGAAGAGCTTAAATCCTTTCATGAAAATGAAGCTTGGGAGATTGTGAACAAACCAAGTGATGCTAAGGTAGTGCAGTGTCGGTGGGTGTATAAAAAGAAGTTAAACATTGACAATACAGTGCGTTACAGAGCAAGATTAGTGGCGAAAGGTTATACACAGAGGGAAGGCATAGACTACAAAGAGACCTTCTCACCAGTGCTAAAGTATTCCACATTAAAACTGTTATTTGCCTTAAGTGTAAAACTAGATCATAACATCACACATTTAGATGTAACTACAGCTTTCTTGAATGGCCGCTTAGATGAAACAGTTTATATGGAGTTACCACAGAATTTTAAATGTGATTCTAATCAAAATAAAATTTTAAAATTGAAAAGGGCCATATATGGGTTGAAGCAGTCGGCTAGAGCTTGGAATAAGGAAGTTGATGTTTGTTTACAACAGTTAGGCTATAAAAAGTCCTTGTATGAGCATTGTTTGTATACAAAAACAACTGAAAATTGTAAAACTTTTGTTGCATTGTTTGTTGACGATTTTTTCTTGTTTTCTAATTGTAATAAAGAAGTAGAATACTTAAAAAGTGAGTTAAGTAAGAGATTTAAATTAAAAGACCTAGGTCAATTAAGACAGTGTCTAGGTATGGATATTAAGATACAGAAGGATTGTATTTTTATAAGTCAAGAGAGCTTTATTGATAAATTAGTATCTAAATTTGGTCTGGAGAAATGTAAAAATGTAGAAACCCCTATGGAAGTTAATCTTAAATTACAGAAGGGAGAAAATTCGAATTCTAAATTTCCTTATCAACAATTAATAGGGAGTTTAATGTATCTGTCAATTTTGACTAGACCAGACATTTCATATTGTATAAGTTATCTCAGTCAATTCAGTAATTGTAATACAGAGACTCATTATAAACATGCTAAGAGAGTATTGAAATATTTGTATAGTACAAAGTCATTTGGGCTAAAATATGTTAAAAATAATTCAGATTTGATGGGTTATGCTGATGCTGATTGGGCATCTGATAATTTAGATCGTAAATCCTACACAGGATATTGTTTTATATATTCAGATTGTATAGTGTCACATGAAAGTAGGAAGCAACAGACGGTGGCTTTATCAAGCACCGAGGCTGAGTATATGGCTGCCTGTGAAGCTACCAAGGAGGCTATTCATCTCAGAAATTTATTACACGAGCTAACAAATAGACAAAATAATGTGCCTGTAACAATTTATACTGACAGTCAAAGTGCTCAAAAACTTACTGAAAATTCTGTATATCACCGTCGTACTAAACACATTGATGTAAAATTTCATTTTATAAGGGAAGCAGTAGGCAAAAGGTATGTTAAATTAGAATATTTGAGAAGTTCTGAAATGCCTGCTGACTTATTGACCAAAAGTTTGTCCAAAATTAAACATTATTATTTTGTTAGTCTATAAAGTGTTTGTTTCTTTATATAGGTATTTTAGTATTATTTAGTTAAGTGGTGGTATTGTTATTGTTGTAACTAAATAATAGCTAGCGCCATCTAGTGTATATAATGTGTACCTACCTGTCATTTTACAAATAAAAGTCAGTCTGTTTTCAACTACCATCCATGCGTTTTATTATCATTTATTTACATTTATCACGCAGTGTTTAAAAAGTATGGCATGGGAATCTAGAGAAGGCATTAGTAGGTCTGCAGTAAAATAGATAAGATATTCATTTTAACCTCCCCTAATAGAAGAAAATGTTTTTATAGTTTTTGGATTTATTACAATTTATTAAACATTCTACATAATACATCATTTATTTTCTATCAAGCAAAACTTGAATTGTTGTTCTACCTTAAAAATACGGGTTCTACAGAGGTTGTAAAACTGTATTTTATATAAACATGCAGATGCCTCTAATTGATGTTTTTAGTTGCGCTAATAGCAGTGACGATTCTCATAAGATCCATTGTGTCAACTGAACGAGCAAACGACTATATTAATTTTCCATTCAGTAGGGGATCAAACTCAGTACCTCTCGTATGCAGCAATTTTGTTAACCTCTGGGCTTCAGAAGCGGCCTCTGAATGTTAATTCAGGGTGTATATATTTGTGAAAAGGATCTTAATGTGTGGGTTAATAAACAAGTTGTAAAAAAAACTACAGTCCAGTCACTCTTAGTTTGCTCCTAATGTAAACAAATAATGACGTCACTGAGCATGCGCATTATATCACAATGTGTACACGCTGATTAAAAAGTAACAACAAAATACTTTCAAAAGTATTTAAATACAAAATACTTTTAAAAGTATTTTTATAAATGAAATTGTTAGGCCTGCATCATATCATGACTGATGTTTTTAGTACTTTAAGTACTTATAATTTAAAAAATAGTTAACTTAATAGGAATACGACATCCATAAAGTCGCAGACTCTAGCGTGCACCCTGTAGTAGGTGGCTTTTGTTTGTTGACAGTAGGAGCAAACTAAGAACGGCTGAACTGTAATTAGTTTCACATCATAAACAATCTAAATTAAATTTGTGTAATTGACATGAATTTTTTTTACTTTCAGAATAGTCATAAATACGTTGAAAGATTTAGATGGCGATCGTAAATGTTATAGAATGGTTGGTGGAGTTCTTTGTGAAAAAACAGTAAAAGATGTACTTCCAAGCTTAGTAACAAATCGAGATCAGGTATATTATTATTATTATTACTACTACTACTGTACTATTTTTCAAGGCTGATGCGCTCTGAATGAATGCATTGCCCCCTACCCACTTTATAGCTAGCCAATGACTTGCCAGCATTGTTGCTAATACTTGCTCTTGTATTTTGTTAAATATTTTGTCAGCCATTTTTTTGGTTTTTCAAAAACAATTTTAACCTATGAATATACAATCAGCTGATTATATTAAAAAGTATTGCATGTTAACGTGCTCTATAATTAATGTGTTCAGTACGAGATGCAAGACACGATTGAATTATTGCAGCTCTTATATACATGCACATATAATGTTTGTCGAGTACAATCTGACAACGCTGGCAAACGTTCTGATTGGTCTAAACGCGTGGAACAGCAGAGCTCACCAACCGTGAAAAGCATATTACTTACATTTTGGTTCTACAAAAACTACTATTCGTCCGCTTTCTGCATCCTACATCCCATCATCTTCTGTCTTCTCAGTCACCATCCCTGAGATTCCCTGATACTATAGTATAGTCGTGAGAAAGGAAATCCCCTTCCACTCCACATCACGTGTAATACTAGCCAAACTGCATAACAATGGCAGCTTAAACGTTACTACTCTGCCTGATATTAGCTACTATTATAAGAAATGAAAACCAATGACAACACCAGGTCCCTCTTTCACTTCCCGCTCTAAAAACATTATCACACTATTAATAATTTCACGTCTTTTACTATGCAAAACTTGACCTTTTTTGCTGACTTTATTTTTTCCTCTTTCACTCATTTTATATGAACTCAGAACTGAACCGAATCAACAAAAAAGTAAACAAGCTTTGAATAATATAAGACACTACACCAGAAATTAAAATCCGATACTAGCAATATAGTAAACGATAAAAATAAATACTTGAGATATCTCCTGAGATAGACATAGTCGTGGAAATAGAGATAGATAGTCCTGAGAATTGATTCATAATCTCATGCGGTACTCATCTCACTCTGGAAATCCTTCACGACCTACACAACCAATCTTCGTATAATCCTGGAACTTAATTGTCAGCACTCAGCATACATGTAGATGTGGTTTCCAGTACAAATGTCTGATTGGGCATTTTTTTATCACTCATCTTCCTCTATTGTCCTTCTCACCATCTGCACTAACAGTAATTGCAAAACAATCAGACGTAAAACCAAAATACTATAAATGTAGACATTAACTTCATCCTAATCTGTATTTTACTAAACAAGAGCATAGATTTTTACTTTTTCTTGCCTATATGAATTATATAGGAAGGAAAGTATTGTTTTTATGTCGATTTTTCGAAATCGAGTTTTCACCGGGTCTACATGTTTTCAGACCCTGTGAACCCAAAAAAAAATGTTTTTAGCAATTGGTCTGTGTGTGAACAGAATATCTTAAGAACGGAACATTGTTCGAACTTGAAACTTAAGTTAGATACCACTAGAGGACGTGACATGAACATTTTCATCAAAATCGGTCAATCGGTAGTAGAAGTTTATTCATGTAATTTTTCACTTTTTTGTGATTTTCTCAAAAACGGCTCCTACGATTTTTTAAAAATTGTCTCATTTACTAAATTTTTTATGCTCTACAAGATAAAGTAGGGGCCATGTCTGATGAAATTCTTGGTGAGTCTGTTTTCTTGTAAAAAAAATTGTTTTTTTAAGATTGCGACTTTAATATGCATTTTAGCGCAAAAATGTATCTAGTAAAAGTTGTAGAGAATTTAAAATTCTACAACTTGTATTTCAAAATTTTTTTGGATAACGCTTAGTTTAGCGGTAATTAGCGATTTTCTGGGTTTTTTTCCTCACAAAATTGTGTAAAAAAATCGATTTTTTTAAAGATTTCAGCCTTATTATGCATTTTACGACAAAAAAGTATAATCAGATTTTTATGGAATTCAAAGATCTACAACTTTTATTTATAGTTTTTTATTGTATAGAGTTTATAGAGATTTTTATTGTTATGCCAGACTGAGTTAGATTTTTATTTTGCATCTTTCACTCATAATTAAAATTAGGTTATGTTTATTGAGGTTAGTTTTTTGTTTATTTCTAATGTTTTATTACTAGTGTTAGGTTATATTGTTAATTATTTGCATTGGCAAGAGGAAGTTGCGTGAGTGTTTCACACCAGATTTTTATTCCATCATTAGTGGTTTGGATAATTGACGCTCCTGTCTATATATTGTATAATCATATGATAATTATATCCTGAATCCTGGTTGAGAGGGCTGAGAAGCCCTATGATGGCGACATCGTGTTAAGGAACACCTGATCGCTCGGGGAACAATTTTACCGAATAATTGCAACCTCATGAAATTTAGGGGGAATTTTATAGTTTAAAATTAGGAAATAGGATTCTGGCTCTTGCGGGATTGGGACTGGGACTTCAAAGGAGGTAATGCATTTTAAGAAGTTACTCGTGGATGAAAATTTATATTAAGGGACAAGTGGGTTTAAGAGCGGCTCTTTTCTTTTATTTTGTTTTTCAGTGGCCTTTTTCAGTTATGTGGGAGTTTTATTGTCTTGGGGAGGGAAAGGCACGCACCGTACTTAACGTGGACAAATGGTACAATTTTAGGTAGGAGTTAGTTTATGATTTTAGGGGAGATGGAAAGGGTAGAGTTTGGCATAATCACCGGCCTTTTATTTTCTAAGTGTTTAATAATTTAAAATGGCGGCTCTTTTCACCGTAGTGGAGTGATTATGCATAGGAAAATGGGGAGAACTACCAACTGGGGGGCGTGAGTCATACAAGTAGATGAAGGGGCATGGGTATATAAGAGGAATACAGGGCGGAATAAAACTGTGGCAACTCTAAATTTTGATAAGTGGGTCATACTGGAATTTAGATAAAGTCGTGGAATGGTAATGGCATAAAGACTTCGGGTGGATGTGGGCGTCGGTACAAGTCCTGAATGATCTGGGGTCCGTCAGTTTTCCCGGCGTCGTGGAGCCGTTTCGAGGTATTGCAAATAAAGTCCTCCATAGAGGGGAAGAGAAGGTGTTCGTGTACGATGCGATTGGAGATAAGATAGTGAAACTTTGTGATGCACCGGAGGACTTTGTTCTGGTATGCTGAAGTACGTTTTTTGTTGGTCTTGGAGAGAAAGGGCCACCATACCGGCGACCCGTACAAAAGGAAAGGACGTAGAATGGAGGAGTACATCAGAAGTTTCAGTTTTGAGGAGTATGCAGTAGAAATGAACAAAGGGACGAGTAAAGCGAACAGGGCCCTACCCTTGCTAAGCTTGTTGTCAATGTGCTGCCGTAATTATATCCTAATGTTGTCAAGTTTTGTACTGTATAGGTATCAGACGAACTAATGTCCCATAGCTGAGTGAGTGAGAGGGAGATATGTGGCATAACTACGCATGCGCTCAAAGGTTTTTACCGTTATAATCCAAATCTGAAAACATACTACAGTCGTTATCTTGCTTGTTAGCTTACTGCATGCATAAATGCTTGCTCACAATGAGTAAAATTAAAGAAAATGTTATTGGAATGGCACGTATAGCTTGTGCAAGTGAGAGTGTTATGCATTCTCTCACTCCCACGGCTAGGGGACATTAGTTCATCTGAATACTATAGTTGTAGATTGTATTTGGTTGTGCTGACTGTATTAGTATAGTGTCTATACTTATACCAGTAAGTGCATTGTGGATTAATAGAATTTGCTGTATTATAAATTAATAATATGTTTTTCTATCTATTTTCAGTTGACAAATGTGATTGAATCGTTAACAGAACAACTTACGAAGAAAGGTGTAGAAATTAATGAATATAAAGAGAAACATAATATAAGAGTTCGAGGATTCGATGAATCAGGTTCATCGGCAACACAAGAAGATGGCGATAAAAAAGAAGATTCACCAGCAAGAAATGTCATTATGGTCAACCCTATATAAAAATTTAAGTTATTTGTATTTATTAAAATTTACAGATTGAATACGAGGTTAATTTTCTATAAGATGCGTTTGTCCGTAGGTCACTCATAATTTTATGAGTTCCTAAAAATAAATTTAAGTCGTTACCCATCGGTTGAATTAGTTTAGATCATCATATGGAAATAAATTTTTTGTTTCGCGTTGTTTTCAAAGCCATTTCTATTAAAATTTTTATTGTACTTTGCCTCAATTTTATATTTAATAATTACGCTGTATCATTGAACATAATTATCATGAACTAACATGTATTAATTTAAATATTGTATCTAATCATTAACATTATTTTATATTAACAAAATATGTTTTAGTTTGTAACATTAACTCAATTTTTTTTGTATAGTTTTCTTTATTTTTTCTCCAATTTACTTTTGTAAAAAAGTGAACTTTATCAAAGAACTCTTTTCATTTCAACATTCGGTGTTGAGCAGTAGAATATCAAGTTTAATCAGAACAAACAGAATAATTTTTATGTTGTGTTTTTGTGATAAATTTTAATATAATAAAATTTAATTAAGTAATATTATTTTGAATAATTTTATTTAAAATCCTTCTCATCTAAATGATAATAAGTAAAAATGAATTTCATTACTTTTTATTAATCTGTTCTCCTTAATGCTACTTTAATTTGATCTTATTTATTAATTTTTATCTTTATTTTCATTTATTTCTGTGGATTCACCTTCAATCAGATATATTGATATTTATAAAAGGATCATAAGTTTTTTTTTTCAAGTTCAGTTTCAGTTCCCACTGGACTACTTCTGGTCAACCTTATTTTTAACCCCTTGCTGGTATCTGATGTAATAATATAGGTATCAGACAAACTAATGTCCCCATAGCCGAGCAAGTGAGAGTGAGATATGTGGCATAACTACACATGCGCTCAAAGGTCTTTACCGTTATAATACAAATCTGAAAACATACTACAGTCGTTATCTTGCTTGTTAGTTTACTGCATGCATAAACGCTTGCTCACAACAATGAGTAAAATTAAAAACAATGTTATTGGAACTGCGCGTATGGCTTGTGCGAGTGAGAGCGTTATGCATTCTTTCACTCCTGCGGCTAGGAGACATTAGTACATCTGAATTCTGTACATTACTTAGAAAATGCATAAAATGGTCATTGACTTAATATTATGACGGGAGTTTTTTCGAATTTTCATAAACGATGTTAATTATTATAAAGGAATAGAATCGAGGTTGTTCGTCAAATAAATTGTTGTAAAGTGTGCAAACACATGATTTGCACTGAATCAATTCCAAGGAACTATTGCCTACATCAGAACCAAATTTTACTGCCCCCAGGAAGCTGAGTTACAAGAGTACACCATGAGTACCGGTTTTGTTTTGTGTTTGCTTATTATGTTGATAACTATATAGTTTTATTATCTTCTACATTTTAATATACAGTGTTAGTTTTTATTATTGAAGAGTCTATGAATATTATCAGGGGCGTGTAATGACTTATGTTTTAGGTTATGTTTGTTGTAACAAACTTAAAATGTAATAGTGTCCAATTGTGATCTGGCTCATTTTCGACAATATTTTTACTATAATACATTTTCTCTTGCACACTGTTTCAATTGAAAAAATTATTTCAATTGAAAATTATTGTCTAGTGTAAGTGTGTTAGTGTAGATAGATTAGGTAAATTGAAGGTATATAGAATAAAAGGTAGGTATAGATAGTGAGTACGAGAATGCCTTTTGCATATGGATGGACTGTGAGGAAGGGAAGAAAAATCTGACAGTGCTGCCAACCTCAACAATGAGATACTATATTTTACTACTGTGACAATGCACTGAAATAATGACTACCATTAATAGTCTAAACTTTCAATGGCTGAGCTAATTACATTATTAAAAATTTTTGTTGTTACAAAACAGAACTACAAATTTCATAAAAGATAAACAGAATACGCACATACAATAATGATATTTTATGATAAATAAAATTGTATGGAAAAATATAAATATTTTGTTTACATCTTAATTTTATAATTTAAATTTTTATCATTATACATAACTTTATTCTATTAATTTGGACATGATTTTATGTAAAACAATATAAATTGTATTATTACTAATAATAAATTAACTTATGTTTTATATGTCTTGTACAATAATATTTTATAAGAAATAAAATAAAATTTGTTTTTTTCTAATTCTTATATGTCTTGAATCTGTCCTTTAGTGTTCGTTTTAATATAATTATTTAAAAAAATTCTTAAAACAATATTTTTGGAGTGTACCAATGTATGGGATTAAAACGTGAGTGATAGGGGCTGTAGAATGGAAGAGGATTTTGAAATGTGGTGTTATAGGAAAATGTTAAAGATTAGGTGGGTGGACAAAATAAGAAATTTAGATAATCTTGACGAGTGGATGAAAGAAGTATATGGAAACATCTTACCAGAAGAAGGGATAGGCTAGTGGAGCATATCTTAAGACACCCAGGTATTACTCTTATCAATAATGGAATATTGAGGGAGTGAATTGTTGGGGGAGGCAAAGGTTAAACTATTTAAAGCAAATTACAAAAGATATAGGTATATAGATATGAAACAACTTGCTCAGGATAGAACAGCTTGGAGAACTGCATCAAACCAGTCAAGAGACTGACGACAAAAAAAATTACACCATAATGTATAACGTAGTAAGAATGAAAATATTTGTTTTGTGTGTGTAAAATGTCTTCCCTTTGAAACAAAACTTAGATGTTTATTTTAGAAATAGTGTTGTAAGAATTTTTAGTAATAAATTTTTTAAGTAAGCACATCTGGTATTTATAATTCTAAAAATAGTTTGACAAAATGTTTGTTCTAGAGCTGTGATAAAGTAAATAAGATCTTTTTTTAGTTATTCAAACCGATTTATGTATCCTTCAAACAATTTCACTCAAGAGGAGTCCGTCTTCCTACATTTATCTCAATGTTAACATTTTGCCACATTTCTCGAGATCTGTAAAAATAATAGGACTTCAATTGTTTTATTTTGTAAATCTGTTTTTTTGAATACCTCACATGGTCATTTATTGATTGAAATGAACCCATGTTTTTATTCAAAAAATTTCCTGAAGTGTCTAAAATCTGTTAGAAAAGAGATCACAAAAAGTTTTTTCTCAAAATATAATACATGCATGTTCTAATTTCTTCGCGTAAGGGAAGGGACTACAATGTTAATATGTTGAAGAAATTCTGAAAATTTGGTTACAATGTCAACCTGAGAAATCTGGTATAAAAACGTTACGAAAGGTAATTACAAGAAAACAAGCAAAGTATTTACTAAATTGTTTTACATGGTGTAGAAATTAATGCACTAGCCTACAAAACGAAAGGTCCTGGGTTCATCCCAGCTAGAGAATGGAAATTATAATGCACTAAAACCCACCATTCCAATTCTATAACTGACAACAGTCTCTAATGGCAAATCTTACAATGACTTTAAATAAACAAAAAATAAATGTGTTATTTTGGTACCTTTATCAGTAATATGAAAAAGTTTCTCCATTTCATTAAAAATTTTTAACCCATCAGGTTAGTCTAGGGGTAAAATCATCACCATGACACAGCTGTGTAACAGCTGATTTTTGGAGGTGAAGGTTCCTGGTAAAGTAAACATAAGTAAAGTAAATTTTTTTTTCATATAACTTTTTTTTTAATGCATAATCTGTTGTATAACAATAAATGCAACTAATCAATTAAAATTTACACACGAACAAATTACAACCCACTGGTGTAATTAACAAATTATAACATTAAAAAATATTATACTGTTCTTTATTATATTTACAGTCAAAATTAGATAGATTTTTAAAAAATAAAATAACCAAAACCTTTAAAACGAAAAAAAAACAGAATGAGAAGTAATAAATAATAAGCACATGACTCCAAAATATATGTACATCGAACTTTACTGGAGATAGGTAATTAAAAATTTTGATTCAGTTATTTACATATTAAAGTAGTTTACATATTAAATAAATAGTTTTTTTGATATAGATAAAAATATTAGATAGTGGTTACCGGTGTAGAAACCAGGGATATAGTGGAGAGGAAACTGGAAAGTTGGAGAGAGGTATTAGAGGAGGGAGGCCTGAGGATCAGCAGGGAAAAGACTGAATACCTATGGTTTGGAGGTGGGGATAAGAGTGGAGGGGTGTGTTTGCTGAATGAAGTGGTGAGAAGGGTTAAGTGTTTCAAGTACCTTGGTTCATGCCTCACCGAGAGTGGAGGACTGGAGGAGGAAATTAACCATAGAATACAAGCTGGATGGAATAACTGGAGGCGAATGACAGGTGTATTGTGTGACAGAAGGATTGGGACAAAAATGAAGGGAAAGATATATAAGACAGTGATTAGACCGGCATTGTTATATGGTAGTGAGACTTGGCCTATGACGAGGAGACAGGGAAACAAGTTGGAGGTTGCGGAAATGAGGATGTTGAGGTGGATGCAGGGAAAGACTAGGAAAGATAGGATACGGAATGAGGTGGTAAGGGAGTCTGTGGGAGTGATAGAAGTGTCCAAGAAGGTTCAGGAACGAAGGCTGCAGTGGTATGGCCATTTGATGCGTAGGGAGGAGGAGTATGTGGGGAGGGTTGTGGATGGATTGGTGGTGGATGGGGTGAGAGGGAGGGGGAGACCCCGGAGAAGATGGAGAGACGCCGTGGCGGACGACTTGAGGGAGAAGGGCCTGAGCGAGGAGGATGTGGTGGATCGGAGGGAGTGGAGGAGAAGAGTACGGAACAGCGACCCCTGAGGAAGGGAAAAGCTGAAGAAGAAGAAGAAGTGGTTACCGGTGTACTTTGATGGTTGGGGTTCAATTAACTATGGTTAATTACTCATACTCTCAGGAATAGTCGACCTGAGTCTGTACAAGAATAGACCTAATTTGTATGTTGTACACATCATCCTCATCTCATTGGTTCTTGGGGTTACTTAGGCTGAAAACACACTGCATCAGTCAATTTGGTTGAAGCAAACCGAAACAAAATGTTTGTTTGCGACTGAACGTGACTCGAACAGCTCCAACCCACACTGCAGCCAAACACAGTCAGTCAGTTGTGAACCATGATAATTAATAGACGCGTGTGTACTATATTAAGATACTTCACTTTCTTTTTATTAAGTTACTTCTTCAGATGAAGAAGTGGAAAATTGCGTACTTGTTTTATGGCAGTGCTTATTGCTACAATCAAAATCATCAAGGTCGAAGTATTGGGTGCACCCTTATAATCAATGTAGAAATTACAATAATAATGATACTAGTTCATTTTTAAGTGAATTAAAACAGTACCGTAACAAGCATTGTAATTTTACTAGCATGAGTCCTACAAGTTTTGATTTTAGTAAGTGTCATTCAGCATAGGATTATAATTTTCGGAATAGTATTGAACTAGATGAGAAGCTGCTTATAACATTAAGGTATGTGAAACCAATAAAAATAATGTTAAATGTTGATTTTATAATTTGTTTTTATTTTATGCATAAAATTGCAACATTATTATGCAGCGCCCATCTCGCGCGAAATTGTATCCCATAATTTATCAATTCTATTTATCAATTTATCTATTTATCAATTTTATTTTATAAACTAAAAGTAATCTTTCATTTTAAAATTGTAGATCGGTGGACGTTGTTCAACTAAAGCCAGTAGGTAGCTTCTCTGGTCGCATTCCATCTAAAAATTCAATAAAATATGTAATACAATTTCAAATAAAATTATTAAATAAAAATATAAACAAATATTAAACTATAAATAATCCTTAGTATTATAAATTCCTAATATAATGTACAGGTGCTTTAATGATCAGACTTCAGCAACTCAAACAATTTTGTTTTTGAAAAAGTAAAATACTTTAATAAACTGTATAACCTCAGTGTACTACAATTTTTTTTGTGTTTTAATATTTGCTAAATTTTGAGAATTGTATGTCCATGAAAAATTATTGTATTATTGTGTTGTCGGCAATAAATTCAAGTTTTTTGAGTGATGATACGTACATCCAAGCTTATGTAGCTTATATTTTCATACATGTGTGTACAAATCATTTGATTGATATTGGACTATATAATTCTCTATTCTGTATTTTTTTTAAATAATTGGTCTTAATAAAATTCAAAGAAAATAAAAGCGCTGATGTACGTACCTTTGCGTGAAAATGTTTGCAGCAAACCGCAATTCAACAAACAACACCAGGCAATGACTGGGTGTGACTGGAACAGAATGAAGCAAACAAAACGTTTACTTTCCCAGTGTGTTTGCTCCCCGATTGACTCTATACTAAACCAGTTACTTAGATTTGCTTTGAACAGCTCCAGGCAGTCCCGAACATACCCAGGTTGTTTTGACTGATGCAGTGTGTTTTCGGCCTTATTGTTTGCAAACCGAATAGCTTAAAACGTACACAATTAGGGATTAAAAAAAATTCTACCAAGTTATCAAACATTATCTATTGGTTTGAAATAAATAATAATTTATTTTTTATTTTTTGGTTTTATGTCTGTTCTACAATTTCTGCTAATGCAGACAGTGGATAATGATGATAATGAAAAAATGCCAAAGCTGACCGGGAATCAAACCAGGGACGCCGGCGTAGAAGCCAGTTGTGATAACCACTATGCCAACTGGCCAGCCAACTTTTTTAATTAGCACACAGGAAAATATTAACCTTTTTTTCAATAAAAAGTAATATATTTAAATTATACAGTCATATAAACATAAAAAAATCTTATTTTAATTTTAAACTTTTAGTATTGACTGTACAAAGTAGGTTGGCATAATTCCACACACCCACAGTCTAGTCTCCTGGTAGAGTAAACTAGACTGAATGAATGTGCTTTGCTCAGTTAGTTTATATCTAGCCACAGAGGCAGTAAGACAGCTGATTGCACATTAAATCTGGTGTGACAACTATCATTTAAAACTAGTACCTGCTTTTAAAACTTAACAAGTACTAAATAAAATTTAAAAAAAAACTTTATAATATACTTAATGTAATAGTGATGACTTAAAGTTAATGCAATAATAAAATTCATTTAGATAAATTTATTATGAGTGTTTAATAAAAAACAAATATCAGAGTTAAAAAAGACTGAATTTTGCAATACTTAACAGTTTATTGTTAAATTTAATTAAAAAAGCAAACAACTATAGATAAAATAAAATGTTTTAAATAATTACATCATCAAAAATGGACGAATGTACTTCAAATGCGTCAGGTAGTACAACTGATAGGTGAGTTAATATTTATTACTCAAATAGTTATTTAGAAATAACAAATAAAATTAAGTATTTAACACACTAATTTTATTGCTCTTCCATTTAAATTTTATTTGCGTAACAAATTTCCTTAAAAATAATCTTTGTACTGTAAATATGTATAAATTAATGACATGTTGTAAAAACATGGTTCGTTTGTTTTTGTAATTATAAACTACAATTTTTTCAGCTATTACTGTGTTATTTATATTATTGTTTTCTTTTAATAAATTATGTTTCTATTTCTCGTGTTTATAACTGATAGTAAATTAATATAATATATCTTTTAAGAGTATAGAGAACAATATTGAAAGTAATAAGCAAAAAATACCAATGCTTTCCATCTGATGAGTTTTTAGGGATTTTTAAGAACTGTACGTATATATGACAGCTTAAAACAATTGTTGAGAAGTTCCTTTTCAACCATTTAAAAACAAAAACACCTTCCCCTCAACAACTCATCACTACAATACCTGAAACTTTGGTTCCATCCACAGAGCTTCCACCAAATTATACCAAAGGCAATGAAGTCATTTAGCTCCTAAACTGTAAAATCATATGGCCACTGATATCAGAAATCTGCAAAGATCAGAATCAGAAATGAAAATATCAGAAATCTAACAATGGTGTTGTCTGTAAAATCGCAGTATGACCAAAAACATTGTAAAAAGTAAGAATCTCTGTACAATTGAAAAACGAAATGTAATGGTAACACAATTTTAATTAAAGTTATAGCAAAAATTCTAAAATTGTTTAAAACCAAAGAAGACACAATCCATCTGTCAAGACTATTTATAAAATACGAAAAACATCATAAAATAATAAAGTAATTATACAATTTTGTAAAAATTGTAAGATATATTAGTTTAAATTAAAGTAAGTAAAAATGTTAGTTTAGTTAAGACCAAATTGATGGATTAGTGGTTAACCTTCTAAACTACAAAGTGAAAGGTCCAGGTTCAAATCCTGGCTTGGAAATTATTAAGCGTTCAAACCCATCATTCCAAATCTGCAGTAGTCATTTTGGACTTTGATCCAGAAATTAATATAAGTAATTTAGTCTCTGGAGGTCTTGATTTTAATTTAAGTAAGTAAAATTATTTTAGCTGCCTCTATACATAGTGGTCAGCATGCCAGCCTATCAATTGGAAGGTTTGATTCCCACCTAGGGTCTGGAGATTATTACATACCAAAACCCAATGTTTCATATTCCAATGTAATCAGTAATAACCCAGATGTTGATGCAACTTAAAATAAAATAAAAAAAAGTAAAAAATTAAGTTTTATAGTGACCAACTTCGTGGCTTAGTGGTTAACCTATTAGACTACAAAGTGAAAGGTCCAGGTTCGAATCCTGGTCTGGAATTTTTATGCATTCAAACCCACAATTCCAAATCTACAGTAGTCATAAATAACCAAGCTGTTGATAAAAATTTTAAATATAATTTAAAAAAAATCATGTTTGAAAGATAAATAATAATTTAAAGTATACGTTTAAATTTCACTAACTATAAAAATATTTATGTTTAATTTTTTCTTACAAGTAAATATTCTACTGAAGAATATTGTATGAAAGAGAAATGTCGTTAAGTTATTAATCAAACTATTGGTTAGACGTTGAAGAAACTGAACTCGGTAGATTCAGACATTTTCTATTTTTGGCATACTATCTTATTCTTAAAATAGAGTTCATAAATACAGAGTTATACTGTAAAACCATAAACAAACTGAGATAGATGCCATGTCAGAATCGTTGCATTTATACTAAAAGAATTTATAGAATGCTAAATCTTTGTATATTTTTTCCATACAGCTTAGTTAAATATTTATAGATAGACTATTGAATTTGTTTCGTAAATTATTTGAAATGTTGCGTTCAATTAATGTTAATAACACTTGATAAATAATATTTATTACTTTGTTGTTAATCGCAGTCAATTAACTTAAATAGGTTTTTCTTTCTTTGATCCCGTAAACTATGATATTTACAGAACAACTTAAGACCTATTTCTAAAGGGCTGTTGTTACATTCTCAAGCTCTATTTCTTCTCTTTTATGGGTTGATTAGATCACTTTAGTTATTTATTTTCGTCTTTGATTTGTTTATTAAATTTGGGATTTTTAAATTATCTTAATTCCCAATTCTTCATCCTTTCAGATGTTGCGTTTCTTTCTGGATCTGAGAAGACCCTGTTGATCAATCCTTAATTTTTACTTTCTCTTGCCTATATGAATATATAGGAAGGAAAGTATTGTTTTCATTTTTCGAAATCGAGTTTTCACCGGATCTACATGTTTTCAGACCCCCTAAACCCAAAAAACATGTTTTTAGCGATTGTGTGTGTGTGTGCGTGTGTGTGAACAGAATATCTCAAGAACGGAACATAGTACAAACTTGAAACTTAGAACTTAAGCTACATACCACTACTGGACCCGACACGAACATTTTCATCAAAATCTGTCAACCGGAAGTAGTAGTTTATTCGTGTCATTTTTCACTTTTTTGCGATTTTCTCAAAAACTGATCGTATGATTTTTTTAAAAATCACCTGGTTTACTAAATTTTTATGCTCCATAAGAAAGGGTAGGCGCCATGTTTGCTGAAATTCTTGGTGAGGCTGTTTTGACGTAAAAAATTTGTTTTTTTAAGATTGCGGCTTTAATATGCATTTTAGCGCAAAAATGTCTTTAATAAAAGTTGTAGACAATTCAAAATTTTACAACTTTTAGTTCAAACATATTTTTGTATAACCCCTAGTTTAGCGGTAATTAGCAATTTTCTGTTTTTTTCTCATGAAAACTTATGAAAAATCGATTTTTTTAAGATTTCGGCCTTAGTATGCATTTTACGACAAAAGTGTATTAATGAAATTTATAGGAAATTAAAAGATGTACAACTTTTATTTAAAGCATTTTACTCTACAGAGCCTAGTTTAGCGTGAAAGAGTGATTTTCCGTATTTTTTGGCCAAGGAATGAACAGAAAAGTAAAAGGAATAGTTGGATGTAAGGATAATAAGATGATTTTTGTGGATGATATGGTGATTTCGGGAGAGAAAGTAGAGGATGTGCAAATTCAGCTGGATGCTTGGAGTGAGATTTAATGAAGAGTTTTGGACTTCAAATAAGTAGAGAGAAGAGTGAAGTAATGGTTTTTGATGGTTTTGTTTTTAAAGAATACCAAGATGAGAGCGGAGCTAAATGTGGATGGTATGAGGGAGAGGGTGGATAAAATGGTATGGCCATGTGAAGAGAATGAGGGAGGAAAGGTTGCCTAGATGGATGGAAGAAGGAAGGGTGGATGGAATGAGATCAAGAGGACGACCAAAAAAAAGATGGAAGGGTGAAATTAAGAGGAGTGTGGAGGGATGGTGATACAACTGGGAACGAATAGAGGAGGAGAAACGGTGGACGGACAGAAGAAGATGGAGAGGCTAGGTGAACACCCAGACCCTGCGATAGCTGGAACGGGCACTGGATATGTATGTAGGGTCTTATCTGTCCCTTTTGAACTTTTAAGCTTTTTAACTCAAAAATTGAATTAAAAGAAATATTCTTAATGAAGTATTTTTCTTGCCAACTGATCATCTGTAAACAATAAGCTCCCAGTATTTTCTTTGATCTTCCCATGGCGTAGTGGTTAACCCAACTGGCTTCTATGGTGCGGTCCCCGGTTTGATTCCCGATCAGGTTTGGCATTTTTTAATAACTCATCTTCATCTATATTCTCACCGTCTCCATTAACAGTAATTGCAAAACAGTCGGACGTAAAAATAAACAAAATTTTCTTCAGCCAACCTTGTTGTTGTTTAGGTCATCAGCCGAAAGGCTGGTTTGAACCTGTAGAGGTTTACTAAGTAAAACAAGGAGTGAGGTGGTTTACCATTGCCTTCCTCACTGAGTGAAAAAGTATGCTTATCAGCATGCCCGGCCCTCTGAGAAGAACATATTTTCCACTCTGCAAATGACACCTTCACTTCATTCACCACAGGGTCTGGCTGTATAATGATGAAATTCATTGCTCTTAGAGGAGATAACTCTGATTAGTGTCTTTTACACATCTACTTCTTCTGTTCTCAAATGATTCAGTCATTTAATTGGCTGACCATGTGATAAGAAACAGAACTATTTATTTAAACCCTGTAACGAACAGATAGAATGTAAATAATTTGAGACACTCCACCTGTCTGTTATGGGCGTAAGATAATGCCTTATAAAACACAATTCTAATCACTTCAGATCATCTTACAGAACATTTGAAGTACTGTAATCATTGAATAAATAGGCCTATTGCTTTGAAAATTTTTCTAACAAAAAAAACATTTTTGTTTTTTCTTTAGTTCATCAGCCACACCATCACCATCATCTGCATCAAACATTCCACCATTTCTGCCACCAAATTTTCATAGCTTACCTTTCAGAGAAGGCAACAAAAAGTATGGATTTCGCATGCAGTTGTACTGTAGAACTGGGTTTCATTTACAAATACTTCCAGATGGTACTGTCAAAGGAACTGATGCTGAACTAGATAAATACGGTTAGTACATTTTTTATCAGTTTAATACCAAAAGCAAAATTATGGACATAAGACAATATTTAAAAAATAATAAAAATCAAATTGTATTATAAAAATACCCATGCAGGCATACTCAATTAAAAATTTACAGTTTAACTTGAATATAGACCCACCGGGTTGGTCTAGAGGTAAAGTCGTCGCCAAAATCAGCTGTTAAACAGCTGATTTTCAGAGACGAAGGTTGCTGGTTCAAATCCTATTAAAGGTACTTTTTTATGGATTTGATGCTAGACAATGGTTACCGGTGTACTTTGATGGTTGGGGTTCAATTTTAACCATACTCTCTCAGGAATGGCCGGCCAATGGCGTCTGTACAAGACTACACCTTATTTACGCATCATACATATCATTCTCATCTCATTGGGTCATGGGGTTGCTTATTTTTCTGAATTGAACAGATTGTAACATACACACATTAGGGATTAAAAAAAAACTTGAATATAAGATACATAGGTACTATACGAAATGCAAATGCACACCAAGAAATTTGCAGTTACCAACTTTTAAAAATATCAGCTTAAACTCTTGATTTTTCCACTTCATTCACAGAAATAATGACCTAAATATAACATAACTTATGACCAATCACTTAATATAATCTTTTAATTTCTTTTTGCATGATCATGTCTCTGCCATAACACCACTTCTATGCAGCTGTTTTAATGTATCAGTTCTCTTCTTTGGAGTAAATTCTCTTTTTTATTCTTTTAGCAGGATTCATTTCTAGGTTATGAATTTGAATTCTTCTTTGTTTAAATAATTGCTGTCTTCTACTCTAAAGATTTCTTTTTCTTTTTTTCTTAGAGTACCTCTTATGATTTTGACATCGTAAACTACGTTAAAGATCTTTCTGTTTATTTTATCTTAGCTCACTTTAAACATGTGGCCGTAAAATCTTAACTTCTTTTTGTTCATCATGGATTCTACTGTTTCCGTTTTTTTAAAATGTCTGCTTGGCTTCTTTCATATGCTATATTTGTTACCTTCTGTTTGTTTTTGTTGGGACAAATACTTTTCTAAAAATTTGCCTTTCTATTTTTAAGATTTTGTCAATTTCTCCTTTTAAAAAGTGTATTGTTTCTATTAGATACAAAATTACAGGCTTTAAAACTAATTGGTTATATCAGATTTTGGTGTTAATGGAAATGTTTGATTTGGTGAAGATGTTTTTAGGTTGATGAAATAGAGATAAAAAAATTGTATTATATTGTAGTTTAGGTCAACAGCTAAAAGGCTGGTTTGAAGTTCCAGGGGTTTTACTAGTAAAACGAGGAGTGAGGTGGTTTATGATACCTTCCTCATTGAGTTGAAAGAGTATGCTTATCAGCATGCCAGGTCTCCAAAAAGCACCTACTTTCCACCCTGCAAATGTCACTTCACTTTACTCACTGTAGGGTCTGGGTTTAAAGTGAAATTCATGACTTTCAGATGAGATAACTCTGACTAGTGTTTTTTACGCCTCTACCTTTTCTGTTCTTAAATAGTTCAGTCATATAATTGGCTAACCATGTGATAAGAAACAGAACTATTTTTTGTAGCTCTGGAACTAGTAGATCGAGTGCAATTAATTTTCACCTGCCTGTTATGATCCTTGTACTATATTAGTGAAACTAAAGTTGTCAGCTATTTAACAGCTGATTTCCGGAGACGAAGTTTCTGTGGTTCAAATCCTAGTAAACTTTTATCTAATTACTTTTATATGAATTTAAATACTAGACAGTGGTTACCGGTGTACTTTGATGGTTGGTTTTAAATTAGCCATACTCTCTCAGGAATGGTCGGCCTGAGTCTGTACAAGACTACACCTCATTTACATGTCATACTCCTCATCTCATTGAGTCATTGGGTTGATTATTATTCTTAAATTGAACAGATTGCAATATACACACATAAAGGAAAAAAATTAGTTAAACTATTAATTAAGTTAACTCATCCCACACTATTCGTGACCTTGAAATGGACTGGTTTTATAAATTTTCTTGTAACCTATTAGCGAACGAATACATTGATAAATATGGGAAATGTCAGTCTAATGATCGAATATTTTAAAGGAAATGTTTCGCAGGTGGATAAGAGAGTGAGTAAGGACAGGTAATCACAAGATAGTTCTTTGTTCAGAAATTATTAAAAAACAAACATATACTAAAAGCAACTGTCAAGTTTTAACTAAAACAACTAATACAAGAATAGAGTCAAAAGTAGAATCATGTATTCAAGTTTTTAGTACAGTTAAGGATTACTTGTAATTAATACTTGTGTGTTTACTGTACATTTAAACTAATTAACACTTTGTCTGTCAACAGGAAATAATGTAAACACTGCATTCATTCACATTATTCAAAATTAAAGAGAAGCTAAATAGTGTTATACAGTATTACTAATATTTTAGTAAAACTGTTTAGTTTCTTACTACGTACAAGTATAACTGATTCTCATAAAATAAATACTGTTTTGTCTTAACGAATCTTGCTAATTAAAATTAACAAATTTCTAGTTTGTTTGCATACTGAATAAATATGGATTACTGAAATTAATTATAAACATTTACAATGAGTGAATAAACCAATAAACATTACCATATTTCAAATCTATATAACAATGTAAAGTATCATTTACTGACTCATCACAAAATCTTTAGAACTATGAGGCATATTCTTTGTGGGCCTACTCCTATCAAAAGTTGGCAATCATAACGTAAATTTTTATTTCTAATACTCTCACTCTAAATAGTTCTACAGAACCTGTAAAAATGTTAAAATTTAACCCGTATAAAGTTTTTTCTTATATAGGGTGATTCAAAAAGAGCGCCGGTTTTGATATATCAAATTAAGAGATTTATTTTATTGAAAAACTGAAAATAAATACATCAACAAGTTCATCTTACCTTCCGATTTCATGTATGAAAAATTATGTCATGCATGTGTCCTCCTCTACTGCGCTGGCACGCATCAACTCTGTCCATGAAATTGGATATTACTGCACGACAAGTTTCGACTTCCATTTGCCCGATAACCCGTCGAATTTCCTCCTTCAAGTCATTGATGTTTCGGGGTTTATTGGCATACACCAATGACTTCAGATGACCCCAAAGAGGAAAGTCACAAGGCGTCAAGTCACACGACCTTGGTGGCCATTGATGGTCGGAATTACGAGAAATGATGCGATCCTGGAACCGTTCACGGAGCAACAACATTGTTTCTCCTGCAGCGTGACAGGTGGCACCATCCTGCTGAAACCACAACTCGTCAATGTCCATTCCATCCAAACGACGCCACAAAAACTCCCTAATCATCGTACGGTATCGGTCTCCATTTACTATCACGGCTTGTCCTTCTTGATTTTCAAAAAAGTAAGGGCCGATGACACCGCCCGACCAAAAGCCGCACCAAACTGTCACTCGCTGTGCATACAAGAGAAACTACAACTGAATCGTCAATCGGAATGTTCTCCAAAATAGAAATGAGGTCAAACAATGTTGCCAACCGATAAACAAAAATTTTCCAGCCGTTTAAAAACCGGCGCTCTTTTTGAATCACCCTTTATTTAGCTCTAGTTTCAGATATCGACAGATTGTCGTCTAGATTAGAATCATTCTTTATACGAGGTGTGGCTATTAAATAACGAGGCTGACATTGTAAAAAATTGTATTTTTATTTTATACATAATCACTTAAATTGTCACCTTCAATATACACTCCTTTTCTATCTCTACAACACTCCATGCGAATTTTCCATTGTTGGAAACAGTGCTGGAAGTTATCTTCTTTCAGCTCCTTCAGGACACATGCCGTTCAAAAATGTTTGAAATGAAGCTCGCAAAAATGTTTGTACTGACACTTTGTACACAATTAAAAATACCCAATTTTTTTGGAAACGATAATAACATGTGATGAAACGTGGTATTTTACTTATGATCCGGAAACGAAGCACCAATCCATGCACTGGTAGAGCCGAACTTCACCGAGAGCCAAAAAAACTCGAATGAGCAAGTCAAAATTTAAAGCAATGATGATTGTTTTTTTTTTATATCCATGGGATTGTGTACCTTCACTGGGTTTCTGAAGGTCAAACAATTAATCAATATTACTACCTTGAGGTACTTTCTAAACTACGTCAAAGAATAAGGAAAAAATGCCCCGAAATTTGGAAGGACAAATCATGGGTTCTCCACCAAGACAATGCGCCAGTTCATTCCGCGTTGTCTGTCAGGTTCCTAGCTAAGTACAGCATCTCAGTGTTAGAACATCCATCTTATTCACCAGATCTTATGCGTATTCCAAAAGTGAAATATTTTTTCGATATCTGTACAGGGAAAGATTTTTAGATTTGTAATAACCGATTGTGTCATTTGTTTACAATTATCATGCAGTGTTTAGAAAGTTTGGTGAGGGAATGTGAAGAAGGAATTAATAGGTCTGCAGTAAAATATATAAGATATTCATTTTATCCCCCCTAATAGAAAATGTTTTTAAAGTTTTTGAATTTTTTACAATTCATTAAACATTCTACATAATACATAATTTTTTTTCTGTCAATCAAAACTTGAATTGTAGTTCTACCTTAAAAAAATACGTGTTCAGCAGAGGTTTAAAAAATGTATTTATATAAGCATCCAGATGCCTTTAATTGATGTTTTTAGTTGCGCTAAAAGCAGTGACGATTCCCATAAGATCCATTGTGTCAACTGAATGTGCAAACGACTATAGAGGTCAAACCAGCCTCTCAGCTGATGACCTAAACAACAATATTTTCTTATTATTGAAATAATTATTATGAAAATTTACTTTAACTTATACAATTATGTACGTTAATTTAAAATGTTTGTTTATTTTAGCAATCATGGAATTCTCCTCAGCTGGGATAGGTGAAGTAAGAATACGAGGAGAAGAATCAAATTTGTATCTAGCAATGAATAAGAAAGGACGCCTGTATGGAGAGGTATTGAGTATTAATAAATCAGAAGTATGTTTCAACTAGTTTCAATGCTAAATTAATTAAAATGGAATCCTAATAATAAAAAATTTGGCGTGAACAACTCTCACAACTTTCTCTTGTCAATGTAAATAATGAAAACTATAACCTATATTTAATCATGACGAAACAATCTAAAATGAAAAACATAATCTAATTTTAATCATGACTGAATGATGCAAAATGAAAGTCAATCTCTATAGGGCTTAAAAATACGTAAAATCTCTTTTTTGCATGCTAATCTAGGTTACGTAGAAAAAATGCTTGGACCTTTTCCATTATTTCATATCACATCATCTGTCACACCTTAAAGTCACCTCGTGTAAACGCATCTTTATTGTTATGACTGATGACTCCCACTCACTATAATTATTATTGTAGATATTGTTGCTTTAAATAAAAGTTGTCGATATTTTTATTTTCTACAACTTTGATTATAGTAGGGAGCTGACTTGTTTGCTAGTACGGGATGAAGGTCAAGGGGTACTGGCAACACTGAGATGTGATGTTGTCAAAGTAACGGTTGCTTTAAATCTACATGGCAACTTGTGTACTGTACATTCTGAAAATATTTACTCTTCGTATGTGTCAGTTGTTACTGTGAAATTGTTCACTGTAGAGGTGTTAATTATGCTCGCGGCTCATCAAGTTATTAATCTAGTTATTGTATATAATCTAATATTGTTATATGTAGTCTATTTATAAACAAACTTATATAAAATATAACGCTTGGTAGTAAAATATTAAAAACTAATACATTGTTTTTACTTTATTAGGCTATTGTAATTTGGTATGTTAATAAAATACATTAGAATATTATTAGTTTAAAATCTAATAAAATATTTTGGTACTGCAGTAGTTAATAGAAATGGTTTGTGACTAATATTATTAGAACAGCGCATACTAATGGTACTATTACTACTACTAGGTTACAGGAGGAGGGGAATTTGTACAAACAATCCTCTCCAACTGAATTCCTTATGCTAGCAATCAAGTGAGCTCCCATCTATGTATACACCTTTGTTGTAAAATGCATACTAATTTTTGCAATCTTAAAAATATCATTTTTTTACCGATTTTGATGAGAAAACACTAATTTATACAGAACTTACTTTTATACATGCTAAACTAGGGTACAATAGAGTCGAAAATCCGAAGCAATTGGGACCATAGGTAGTTCGGATTACCGATTTGTTCACATTTTTGAAAAAAAAACCCTAAAAATACCACTTAGGCCCATAGTTAAGCATTTTAAAAAGGTAGCAATAAATAAAAACAAAAACTTCTCTGTACTTAGTATATTTAGTTGTGTTTAATGAACAAACTAAGCCTAGTGTGTTCTGTGTAGCAACGCAGAGGTAGAGTAAAATAATAAAACTACAGTCTGTATTTTACTGTATATGCAGTATTATACTGTATATTAAATTGAAAACAAACAAAAAACTATGTACAGTTAAACAAAAGGTTCACTATAAACCTTACTAAATCACTGAAATCTTACTTCAAAAACTTCCGAATTTTTGATTGCGTGATTTGTTTAAGCCTCGCTCATTCGTTTACAGAAAACATATTGTTTTAAAATAAGTTATAAAACATGTTACACAGTGTAAACATTTTACAAAATGTTTTAAAAAGAAAAGTTTATAAAACATGTTACCTTTCTCACGCAAATCAAAATATCGAAAAAATACTCAGATGGCATTCGGATTTTTTACGATTCAAATTTTTGATGTTCAGATTATCGACGCTCTACTGTATGTTGAAAAAAATGTTTGAAATAAAAGTTGAAGGTTTCTTAATTTTGTACTACTTGTAACCAAAGGTAAAAGATTCTTTTTGTTCCTTGTATAATGGTCTGTTCTTGTACAACACGTTTCACTTGTGAATATTTGGTGGACATCAAATTATAGTTTCTACTTTTAAGTATCTTGACTCAAATCAATATGAATTTTTTTTGTTATGTCTATTTTATACTTATGTCAAATGTATATTTGATCTACATGTTGACAAATTTTCTTTTCAAAATAAATAAAAGTTATGTTAACTGCAGTTGTTCATAATCCCTTAATTGTGTAATTAAAATCCAATGATAAATCTGATATTTTCAAAACTTTGTTTCAGCCAAACAAAGATGAAGAAGGAACAATATTTGTCGAAGCAACATTAGGCCAGTACAATACATATCTTTCAAGAAAATTTGCACATGCTGGATGGTATGTTGGAATAAAAAAAAGTGGAAAACATAAACCTGGAAATAAAACAAGATGGGGACAAAAATCTATTCAATTTTTACCGAGACGAATTGAATCGTAAGATGCTATTGTCAAAATATTCAGTTTTGGAATATAATTTAAGATAAATATTAATTTAAACTAAAGTAAGGGTCCAGTGTTCTGAAAATTGAAACAAACAGGTAAGGTTATTGTTATTGGATCAAACTTATGGGCAGATTAATGCACGTAAAAACTTCAGCATTTGTAGATTATACAAGATAATTTTTTGTTAATAGGTATAAATTTAGAAACAAATTTATCAGATATCCAAGTTTATTTATTAACTTATATAAATAATATTGTGAATTTCTTCTTCAATTTCATATAAAGTATTTTAATTTTAAGATATGTAAGTAGTATATTATTTGTGTACTAATTATGTTTTATGTCTACATTCAAAATTTCTTCATCGGTTTTGTTAAGCTTTATATTTCAATATTGTTTTATAATTTATTGAATTTAATTTTGGCCTTAGGCTATTGGTATGAAAAATATCATACCAATATAAAAAAACAAATCTTTAGTCAATACTATGGTATAAAATTGCCCATAACAGACAGGTGGAGTGTCAAGTTATTTACCCTCAATCTGTTAGTTGCAGGGCTAAAATAAATAGTTCTGTTTCTTATCACATGGTCAGCCAATTAAATGACTGAATCATTTAAGAACAGAAGAATTAGAGGTGTAAAAGACACTAATCAGAGTTATCTCGTCTGAAAGTAATGGATTTCATTATATAGCCAGACCCTGTGGTGAATGAAGTGAAAGTGTCATTTGCAGAGTGGAAAATATATGCTTTTCAGAGGGCCTGGCATGCTGATAAGTGTACTTTTCCACTCAGTGAGGAAGGCATGGTAAACCACCTCACTCCTCGATTTACTTAGTAAAACCTCTACAGGTTCAAACCAGCCTTTTGGCTGATGACCTAAACAACATGGTATATAATGTATTTACAATATATAAAACTTACAATGTACAACACAATATAAATTGGGGTTTATTCAAATATTTGGATACTCCATGATGTGTTATGAATTCAATTATCACGGAAAAATTATATTTATCAAAATAAAGATTGTGTTTTTGTGGTTAAATATTAAAAAAAAACTTTTAACACTTTTAATATTCATTCATAATTTTGCATACCATGGCATTATAAAATAGATACCTATCATAGATTATTAGACTAGTGCGTATTAAGTTACTATATTGGATAATTTAATATCAGACTGATAAAGTTATCTTGAATTTTAGGTTATCTGGTTTTATGATTATTACTAGCATCATCATTAATAGATTAATAGCATTATTAATAGCAATAACAGTATTAATGAATGTGAAAACTTAATAATAAATTACAGTATTATTAATGATATTTTTGTTTATGTTAGACCCAATTTATATTAATATTAATATTTTTGTGTAAACTGAATTAGTTTTAGATATCTAATATAAATATATTTTGTAATATACTATAAATTTTATAATATTTCTGAAATAAAATGAAAATACCTATAATTCTAGTTACCTAATTTATTTTTTAAATTATGCTGTTCTACTATAATATTACAAAGTAGATTTAGGTTAGATTTTAAGTAATATAATTTTATACTTACCTTAAAATAAAGTTTGTTGTGTATAAAATAATATCTTGACGTTCACTTTCTTATTTAATTTTCTACTTATTTTAAATAAAAAAAGGAAAGTTTTATAATGATTTAATAGTTTTAACTTCACTAGTTTAAGTATTATTGTAATATAAAGCATGAATATGTTTACAAAATTATGCTATTGTACTCGCTTTAGCTGTCAGGTTTGTATACACGTAGTAGTTTTCAACTTTTGCTACTAGATAGCGTTAAGTACACAAAATCTTCACGTCTTTCGTATAAAAATAATTATTACTTTTTCTTGCCTATATGAATATAATAGGAAGGAAAGTATTGTTTTCATGTCGATTTTTCAAAATCGAGTTTTCACCGGATCTACTCGTTTTCAGACCCCTGAACCCAAAAAACATGTTTTTAGCGATTGGTCTGTGTGTGTGTGTGTGAACAAAAAATCTCAAGAACGGAACATCGTACGAACTTGAAACTTGAAACTTAAGCTAGGTACTACTACCGGACCCGACACTAACATTTTTATCAAAATCGGTCTACCGGAAGTAGTAGTTTATTCGTGTCATTTTTCACTTTTTTGCGATTTTCTCAAAAACGGCTCCTACGATTTTTTAAAAAAATCGCCTCTTTTACTACATTTTTATGCTCTACAAGATAGGGTAGGCGCCATGTTGTCTGCTAAAGTTCTTGGTGAGGCTGTTTTCTCGTAAAAAAATTGTTTTTTAAGATTGCGACTTTAATATGCATTTTATCGCAAAAATGTATCTAATAAAAGTTGTCGAAAATTAAAATTTCTACAACTTTTAATTCAAACATATTTTTGTATAACGTCTAGTGTAGCGGTAACTAGCGGTTTTCTGTTTTCTTCTCATATGATAGTGTAAAAAAATCGATTTTGTTAAAGATTGCAGCCTTATTATGCATTTTACGACAAAAAAGTAAAATCAAATTTATAGGAAATTAAAAGATCTACAACTTTTTATTTAGAGCATTTTTCTCTAAAGAGCCTAGTTTAGCGTGAAAGAGTGATTTTCCGTATTTTTAAGCTAAACTGAGGTCGATTTTCATTTTGCGTTTTTCACTCATTATTAAAATAAGATTATGTTTTTTGAGGTTAATTTTTTAAATTTATTTCTAATGTTTTATTACTAATGTTAGGTTATATTATTAATTATTTGCATTCGCAAGAGAAAGTCGTGTGAGTGTTTCACACCAGATTTTTTTTAGTTTATTTAAAGTGACATCAACCGCTTGGTTATTATCGACTACAGTGAATTATGTTACTGGAACGGTGGTTTTGATTTGTTATAATTTTCAGACCCTGACTGGGAATCGAACCCGGGGCCTCCGCGTTGTAGACTTGTGCACTATCACTAAGCTTTGGATGAGTAAATTTTAAAATTTCGTGTTAGTTTAAGTAATTTATTTTAAAGCATACCTGTAACTTACGGTATTTACAAGTACAATATAATACGCCAAAGAATAAACGCATTGTTTCTAAACTGATGAAATATTGTTTTTTGAGATATTTTCCACAAAATCTATGAGAGCCCTGGAGTTCAAAAAATGGGTACTCTGATTGTTGGTCGTCTGTAATCTACTTATTTGTCTGAATAATGATGTCGAAGTGGTACATTATGAATCACCACGTAATAAAATGCAGTCAAAACGTGGCCATCCTTTTTGACATTTTAACAGCTTAGGCTATTAGCAGAAATATTACAATGACATTACAGTAAGCTCCGCTTATTGCGTTCACTTGTTGATGAGCGTATTATGATCAAATTAAAAAACGTAATAGACCTACAGTTGCTGTTTTTTAGGTCATCAGCCGGAAGGCTGGTTTGAACCTCTAGAGGATTTACTAAGTAAAACGAGAAGTGAGGTGGTTTAACATCTGCACTTAGTTTTTTTACGCTGAATAAAACGATAATTTGCCCGTGCCGAACGATCGAGCGGTTACCGAGATAGCAAGGGTTCAGAATATTGTTATTAAATAAAAATTTAAATATTGTACGAATTTGAAATTTCGTAGACGCTGTAAGAATATAATTGCCTATGTTGTGTTAAAATTTCAAACTTTTCGGTCAAATAATTATCGAGTTACAAGCTTCTAAACGCATGAAATTTGTTGTGGTAGCAAAATAACGGGGTCTTTTTGTCTTCCAACCTCGATACGGCAATTTTTAAACATTAAAAATATAGGACTATTATAGGTCAACGAAGAATAAAATGAGCTAAATTTTGATGTAAAATATGTTGAAATACGACTCATAGTTTTGGAGATGCAAGGGTTCAAACTCGGGTGTCTATGATTATCAAACCGATAGTAATCCTTGACAGATGATGATAATGATGATGATGATGATGATGATGATGATGATGATGATGATGATGATGATGATGATGATGTGTTGAATGCTTGTTAAATAAATGATTTTTGTCAAAAGTGATGTTCTTAATAAATTTAAGGTTTTATTTAATGTAAATATTAGTTAAATCCGGGTTAACCGACACGGGTCCGCTCCAATTACGAGTATTTCGGATTACCGGGATTCCAATTATTTTGGATTTCAGATTCCAGGATAAAACAATAGTCGTGTTCCTTATCACATGGTCAGCCAATTATATGACTGAATCATGTAAAAACAGAAGAGGTAGAGATGTAAGAGACACTAATCAGAGTTATCTCCTATGGCAGTAATGAATTTCATTATACAGTCAGACCCTGTGGTGAATGAAGTAAAGGTGTCATTTGTAGGGTGGAAAGTAGGTGCTTTTCAGAGGGCCTGGCATGGTGATGCTTATAAGTACTCATTGAGGAAGGCAATAGTAAACCACCTCACTCTTCG
This sequence comes from Catonia carolina, assembly GCA_035578175.1. NCBI lineage: Eukaryota > Metazoa > Arthropoda > Insecta > Hemiptera > Achilidae > Catonia > Catonia carolina. Next base: position 24,040,233 of record JAQMRL010000010.1, on the reverse strand, counting down.
TTTTACTTAGTAAAGCTATTGGTTCAAACCAGCCGTTTGGCTGATTACCTAAATAACAACAACAGCAACAACAACAAAAACCCAGGATTCGTCTACAATTTGAGATCCCTTAAAAGGAGACTGTACTTTGTATCCCATCAATATTAAATTTGATATTTTTAGGTACATTTTTCATAGGATTGGTGAAAAATACGAAAATAAAACTTTACACACTTATAGTTGTAGGGTAGTTTTAGCTACTGACATTTTTTCAATTTAATCTGTTGGACCATAAAGTTTTTAAAAGAATAACGAATAACATAAAATTTTTACAATTTTTTTCTACATTTTTTGGATATTACTAATTTTTGAGCACGTGAGGAAGTAAAAACAATGTCGGTGAATGTGCATGTAGCCTACATGATAATTAACTGGTAAAATTTTTAGCTCGGTAGGTAAAATGGTTTCTGAGAAAAACGTACCTAAGTGTTAAAAATCTAAATTTACGGGAAAAGGCACAAATGAAAAAGAAAATGTACACAAACATTTTTAATTTCCCATCAACAGTTGGTTAGAAAGCTGCACCAACAACGGAGAATATTAAAAATAGTGAAGCAGATATTCTAAAAAAACTAAAATTCTTTTTGCACTAAAACAAGCAATATAAAAATATGAAAAATATTTGTTCTTGGCGACATGTTAATTTTTTAGGATAAACCTGATAAAAACTTAATTTTTTTCATTAAAATAATTTTCTTGTAATTTAATATTTTTGTGGTATATCTAGGTCTAAACTACAAAACATTAAAAACCGAAAATCAAAATTTTCAGTCAAAACCATCATACAGTCTCCCCATAATTGCAATGTTCCAGTTAGCCGGTGAGGCTGTAACTGAAACATTTTTCGGATGTAATGAGCCGTTTAGTACGATCGAAAATCCGGAGTACAAACACGGTCATAATAAGCGACAGATACATAGTAACACTATGTAATATGTAGTGAGAAATTACAATTCTAGATAAAATATTATGTACACAATAAATTTGTTTAAATTCGCGTTGTGTGAGGTTTAACTGATGAAAGATTTATGAACATGGAACTAAAATTTGTTTTTGTAATTATCATAGATAAAATGTTATCCAACAATGTTAGTTATTTTCTGAGATGAAATACTGTAATAAAATTTGAATCTAAAAAGAAAAAATCGATCAGTTTTATAGCAGTAACTATATCTGACCAACTGCCCTCATCTCTCCATCTACCCCGAGTCCCAACCCCTCTATACTTATACCCAAGGGGTGTTACTGGGTAAAGTTATGAAGGGTATAAGGGTGAGATTAACTCGTATGGCGAAATAGCAGTAAAACTCATTTAAACTGTCAGTAACAGACTTGCAACCAACGAAATAAATTTGCCTTACTTGTTGAAATATTACTTTCAATTCCTATCAGACTGGCTGCGAATTATATTATTACTTTTATAAAATAATACTGTGTTTATTGTTAAATAAAAATTCGCTATTGGAAATTTTAAATTAAACGTTCATTTTAAAAAGTTTTGTTGATACAAACAACTTTCGTATAAGAACTTGTAAATGTAGTAATTAACTATGAAAATACAGTAGAATATCCTCGCTAATCAGGAATAGATAGGATCGAACCCTGTCCGGATCACCCAATGCCCGGATTAAACGGAATTTGCCTAAAAATTAACTAATATATTTTTTAGATGGGTAAAATTATAAAAGACCAACAACCCACGCTGGTAGTAAAAGCAGGATCCCATTTTAAATTTTCATTGAATTTTAGCACGATTGCTTGTAGTAACGTAACGCCCGATAGATTAAAATTTTGTTTAAGAACTCCAAATATACAGGGCCTCGTCTAAATTTTCGGTTTTTGGTTTTATAAACGTATTTCTGTTGTCTAAATTGTCATTGCTAAACATTTTGGCACAAAAATCTTCAGTCTCGTTCGGTTTTTTCCACTCATAAAAAAGGTTTGTTTTCCCGCTCCTAATTTATTAGGAATAGTACTTAGTGATTTGCATCAATACAAAACAAAGCTTGGAGTTTTTCTTCAACAAAACACGGCCGTAATAGCCTCACGAATAATACGGTAATCAACTGACAACTGAAGCGAAGGAAACAAAAAAGAAAACAAAAGAGACTTTCTAAAACAGTGAGTCAGTGAGTCGTTCCCGGGAAACAAAATGCTTTCGCTAAATTCTTTTTCTGCACTTTTTCAGCTCCTAACTGAGGACGTTAAACCCTCTTATCGAATTATTTCGTACTGACCTCTTACTAAAATTAGAAAATCCTGTTTTTTTTCTAATCCCGTCTTGATTAACTGGATATCCGGAAAAGCGGGGTCCGGATTAACGGGACTCCACTTTATAAATAATTAGCAATTGCGCTAATGCTGTGCGCTAGATAATTGCTAGCCTTTATTTTTAGGTACCACTTGAAAAATACTGTGACATTTATTCCGAGTTCTTCCAGAATCTGGTTATTTTTAAATAACAAAACTTCCTTTTAAATTTGATGACAAATATTTATATTTTACAAATTAATTACATATACGTTAATTATTACAGTTATAACAATTAGAAAATTACAATAACTACTTAACTTAATAGCAGACTAAATTTATTCAACCAAAACGTAAACGAAACTTAACGTAAAGATGATCATTTGTATTCAAATAAATAATAGATTCCTACTTTCAATCCGATAAAAATTGTACGCCCGTCACACAAAAACTGCTTCTCGTATGTGTGACGTTTTAATGTAGGTACTCACTTCACACTGTTCAAAACAACACTACTAAAGAATACATGTAGCCGTTTTTATATAAACAAATTTTGCATAAACTTATAATTTATATAAATTTTATATAAACAAAGAGGAAGGTTGGGAAGGAAGAGGAGAAGAAAAAGAAAGTTAATTTCATGCAATGTTGAACCGATCTTTAGAAAAAAAGACTGTTGTTAATTTTCAGGCATTGTTACAAGAAAAAGTTAATACTATAGTTAAAAAATCCTTGTATTTTGGTTTTAATAGTTAAGATTATATAATTAATATAAAACTCTGTAGCTGAGCGTTGGAGTTCTGTCGATACCGAAAAAGGTTTCTTTGAAGTAAAATTTGGAAAGAATTCTTAAGTTACATATCAAAATTAATAAAAATAGAAATGTTTTACGTGATAAACTAAACGGTGTTAGTGATTTTCTTTTAAGAGAAAATAAAGAAGTATACTTGTAAGTTGGTAGGCTGGGCAGTTTTGAATAATTCATACAAGAGGGAGGTTTCCTTTAGAGATTGGCTACTTACTTAATTCAACGGAAAAACACCGTAGCTGCTAATAATAATTCTGAGAAAGAAAAAACATTTTGGTCACTTACTTTTCAGACAGTTGCTGATTTAATAAAGTGTCGTTTTATTTAATAAATAAATCTTTATTTGTCACAACAAACCTTTTAAGAACAACAAATTTAAGTAGTAAGAAGTGAAATGAAGTTTACATTTATTATTTAAAGAAAATGCTTCATTCATTTTAACAGATAAGTAAAACTTTTAGTCGAATATTATTGACACTGACAGGAAATGCAATACAGACAGTTTTAGAATGAATTTGAGATACATCTAAAATACTTAACGAACAGACAATATAATAATCAATAATTTATTTCTGTATTAAAAAGTAGTAAATTTATTCTTTAAAATGCTATATATCTAAAAAAATGTTTTTGTCTTCTCCAAAGAATAAATATTTCTGTCAGACGATGTTATATTTAATCAGAAAATAATAAAAGTAATCGGCCACCTTCTTGAAATATTGGTTTAGAAGGCTGAATTAGTCTAAATTGCAAAATGGAAAGTCCCGGGTTCGATTTCCGGCCATGGCCTGGAAAATTTAAAGCATTAAAACACAACACTACCAGTCCTATAACCTTCTGCCGTCAGCAATGATCAAGTTGTTTAGTTGATCGGATTTTTAATAATTCAATAAATTAATTTTTGTCACATAAAATTTGATACATAAAACAAGAAATAAAAGATTTGGGGTAGGAAATGTAGAAAAAAATGCTTGAAATAGAAGTTGTGGGTTTTTAATTTTCTGTAACTTCAGTTATTTAATACGCTTTTGCCATAAACTACATATTAGGCCTATGGCTGCAATCTTCGAAAAAACCCCATTTTTTACAGATTTTCATTTGCAAAATATGAAAAATTACTGACGGACACTAAGGTAAGCTTTATAGAGAAACTTGTTTTAATTAAAATTTGTGTGTGTTCAAAATTTTTACAATTTTAATTACATAAAATTTTGCCGTAAAATGCATTATTAAGGCCGCAATCTAAAAAAAAACATTCTTTTACCCGGAGAGCGCAGTCCTCCACGAATTTCAGCAGACATGTAGCTTACCTTATTTTCTAGAGTACAAAAAGTGCAGTAGGCCCTAAATAAGGGAATTTTAAAGGAATTCGTGAAAGCCGTTTTTGAGAGAATTGCAAAATAGTAAAAAAAAATCACACAAATATACTACTACTTCCGGTTGACCGATTCTGGAGAAAATTTTTGTTTTGGGTTCCGTCGTGGTACTTAACTTAAGTTTCAAGTTTTAACTATGTAAGATTTTCTATTCGTGAGTTATTTCTGCACACAAAAAAAACAAGTAATTTCAGTAATCTAAAGTTTTTTTATGAGTAAAATCTGTTCCTTCAGTTTTCAGTTAACAGGTAAACATTTCCATTATGATAATCAAAACAATTTACAAACTTCTTTAAGAATTTTATTATTGGGTCGATGGCTGCGGTAAATAATTTTATGTAATTTGAAACAGTTACTTAACTAATGTTCGCACCAGATTGTAATTCGACCGGCCCGTTGGTTTAGTTGTCAGCACAACTGACTTCTATGCTGGGGTTCACGGGTACGATTTCCGGGTCAGGTATGGCATTTTGTCATCGCCCTTTAGATAAAGGGATTGGCATTTAGGGTGTGGCCATGCAGCGCACATAGGCCTTCGGATTCTGGGGAGCTTGTACTTTCAGAGGAGATACCTCTGATTAGTGTCTTTTACACCTCTGCCTCTTCTGTTCTTAAATGATTCAGTCATTTAATTGGCTAACCATGTGATAAAAAACAGAACTATTTATTTTAGCCCTGCAAATAACAGATTGATTGCAAATAATCTGACACTCCACCTGTCTGTTATGGGCAGATAAATGTTTTATTTTAATTTATTCATAAATCGAATGATTCACAAATTATTCAGCCGTGAAAAAATGCAATAAAATAAACGTAAATAATTTTGTGACTAAAAAACGAGTAAAGTAGCTATAAAAGTATTTTTATGAGGATTGGTTAGGTGAATTTATTTGTGATAAAAATAAAAATACGATTCTATTCACAATAATTAATTCAGATAATTAAATCCACGTGTTGATTGAATTTTAATTTATTACTGCATCATTTGTGTCATTTTTATTCAACTGAATCATAATATTTTTGTACAGCTGTTAAATGTACTACTAGAATTGCTTTAAATTGTAAATTCAGTAAAAATAATTAATAGTCAAGACCATCGTTAATTAAATGATAGACCGTTTTGTTAACAAATGATTCATAATTATACATTATAATGAAGTGATGAAAATTTAATTTTTTTAATTACAGATTTCTTTCATCCATAAAAAATGAGGAACGGAAGAGTTTGTATTAAAACATTTACGTAAAATGTGAATAATATTGTTAACGTGCTGTCAATGTTTTGGGGTACAGTTCGTTAAATATAAACAATACAAGCAAATTGCTAAAGTTCTTCAACGATTTTAGTAAAATGGTGAAAATTAATCTCCCTCGACTATATTATAAAGACTTTCTTTTTAGTTTATCGTACTCGAAGTCCTCCCGGACAAATTGTCGCCTAGTTCATTTCAGTGGCGGATTTGGAGGGGGGGTCACAGGGTCATGACCCCTCCAAATTTAAAAAAAAATTTTTAAATAGTATTTTGTATCTTTATAAATACAAAATGCATATTTCAGCTGAATAAAATTTCCCGGGGGATTACCCACGAATAAACTACTACTTCCGGTTGACTAATTTTAATTAAAATAATCTTGTCGAGTTCTGTAGTGGTACCTAACCTGTTACAAGTTTCAACTTTGTACGCTATTCCGTTCTTGAGATAGGCCTGTTTTGTTTTTATGCACGCTGGCCAATCGCTAAAAATATGTTTTTTTTTTGGATTCAGGGGGTCTGAAAACGTGTATATCCCGTGAAAACTTGTTTTTGAAAAATCGATGTATGAAAAAAATACTTTCCTTCCCTTTACTATATATATATAGGGCAAGAGAAAATAAAAAATAACCATTAAACAATTTTTTTCGTGTGAATAAAATTTTAAATAAATTACTAATTAACGGTATAACATTAAAAACCGTTCATTTATAATCTAAATAAAATATCAATGTCATAAAATATATTCCATGACAGATTCAGAGGGTTGTCATTGATTTAGTTACATTTTCCACTTTGTAGTTTTTCCTTTTCTACTGTCATATTTGCTCAGTAAATTATGCATTCTAACGTTACTTTATATCAGGTATTCAACCTAACCGTACTACACTGAATTTTTTTATAAAAGAAACAAGTTCAGTAGTGTGACGTATAAAAAAGAGAAAATAAAAATTAAAAATTTTCCACTTTGTAAGTTTTGCATTAAAATTCACTAAAATAGTCGACTAATTATTTACTTGTATGAAAAAATGTACAAAAAATTTTTCAGCGAAAAATTTACTAGTAAAACATGTGGTCTTTTTAATATGCATTTCAGTGTAAATAAAAATTAATGAACGTCGCTCACTTTGACTATTTTATACAAATTAGTATTTTATAATTGCTCATTAAAATATAACGTTGTATAATGTAACGATTCTGAACATTTAAAATGACAATTCAATTTAAATTTTTGTGGTTTCAGTCGAAGTTGCTTTGCTTAATACTGAATGTACCTTGGTATGTCTCTAATGATATAACTCATCTCGACCTCAATGTGAAGTCAGTAACAGATGAAATTCTGACTTACTTAACACTATAGAATTCACAACTAGGACATCACACCTTTACACTTGCAATTAATTTACTAGACAAAAGCAACAACATGTTTCGACTAAAACTGCATAGTATTTTGAATTTGCCTTATGGACAAAATTTACACAAACTCAAAATCCAAGCCGAAGATTAAAAGTATTGTGTCATTTAATTCATTCTTTTAGAATCTGATTATTTATAAACAACAAAACTTCCTTGTAAATTTTATAAAAAATATTTATTTACAAATTAATTACTAAAATTAACAATTAGAAACACTAGAAATTATAGTAACATAAGTCACGAGTTTGCCCTTGTTTGCAACGAGGGGTAAAGGGGGAAAGTATCAGTGCTCATGCGCGACTGCTTTAATTTCAGTGCAACAAACACAACAATTATACAATACCCAGAGCATATGCAGTATATCGCGGAACCTTTTATAAGTTAACTGTACGAATAAAACTGTTTGTTACCGTAATCAGAAATGTTATTTTCTCAAAAACGTGGGCAGACTATTCACAGTGCTGAACGAAATCTATTATGCAGTGTAATAAATTGCTGTGAAGTTCAAGCTAAACAAAAATGCTTTTCCCTGCCCCTTAACAAAAGCCATGAGCGAGTGGCTAACTACTGTGATGTTTATTTTTCCACAATTTGAAATAAAGAAGGAAATTAAAGACGTGAAAAGCTATTCTTCAACAGTTTTGTTGATATCTAGTAAAAAAAGGAAACGGTTAGGTAGATATTAGTGAGACTGATAGTGAAGACGCCGGTGACAGCGATACTAAAGAAGGCGATTCATTTGTAGAAAATGTTGTTCCAATAGAATAAGATAGCTTGTAATTACAGTAAATCAAACATTTCTAGTCATGTAATTAAGCTATAGGCAATATTACATGACAAGCCTACTGAAGTAAGCAGTAGCAGAAACAAAATTTTTGGTGGTAAGTGATGAATTTATCATTGTGATAAACTTTTATTTATCAGTTTTATCTTGACATGCCATATACTCCCTTTGGAGTCTCCTGGATGCAAAAAAATTACAGGTCACATTTATTTCTTATAATGTTTATGAAGAAAACATTTTCTCGGAATAAACCACAGCTTACAAAATGTATGTAGAAACTGCACGGTAGTGAAATGTACGACTAGTGTCTCACTGTTGAGATTGGCAGCACTGTCAAATTTTCACTTCCCTTCCTTAGAGCGCATCTATACGCAAAAGGCAATCTCGTGATTTCAGTATCTATACACTAAATTACTTAACTTAATAACAGACTAAATTTAATACAAAATGTTTTAAAACTTAACCAAGGTTTTAACAAAACTTCTCTAAAAAGAAATGTGACCATCTATATTTCAATAATTAATTAATTCTTATTTACAACCCGATAACAATTGTACGCTATTTACCCTTCACGAAGAAACTCCGTCAATATTCGATGTATTATGGACAAACCGGTTTTAAATATCATTTTACCACTGTTAAAAACAATACAACTCACTATTAAAAAGGCAGGTGCTTTTATATGAAACAACTATAGAAACTAAATAGAAAATTCTACCCTATGTTGAAAAACAAGTAAGTGTAGACTAGAGGCGCCCGAAAAGCAATAAATTACACTTCCTAAATTTAAATGCCACTTACACAAAATAACATCTTCCAATCAAAACACAACTGTTCAGTTGGCGTATGTCATAGTATATTTATACAAAAAATATGATGTCTAAAAATTGTTCAGAATAGTTTTCCTTCGTTTATACGAGGTGTGGCTATTAAATAACGAGACTGACGTTGTAAAAAAATTAATTTTAGTTTTATACATAATCACTTATTGTCACCTTCAATATACAATCCTTCTCTACCCCTACAACGCTCCTTGCGAATTTTCCATTGTTGGAAACAGTGCTGGAAGTCATCTTCTGTCAACTTCTTCAGGACACGTGCCGCTTTCTCTTTTACAGCTTCTACAGACTCAAATCTTGTCCCTTTTAATGCAGATTTCACCTTAGGGAACAGGTAGAAGTCACATGGTGCAAGATCTGGTGAATGAGGTGGATGTTCTAACAATGAGATGCTGTACTTGACTAGGAACCTCTTGACAGATAACGCGGAATGAGCTGGCGCATTGCCTTGGTGGAGAACCCATGATTTGTCCTTCAACATTTCGGTGCGTTTTTCCTTACTTTTTGACGTAGTTTAGAAAGTACCTCAAGGTAGTAATACTGATTAATTATTTGACCTTCAGGAACCCAGTGAAGGTACACAACCCATGGATATCAAAAAGAAACATTCATCATTGCTTTAAATTTTGACTTGCTCATTCGAGCTTTTTTGGCTCTCGGTGAAGTTCGGCTCTACCAGTGCATGGATTGACGCTTCGTTTCCGGATCATAAGTAAAAAACCACGTTTCATCACACGTTATTATTGTTTCTAAAAAATTTGGGTCATTTTCAATCGCGTACAAAGTGTCAGTACAAACATTTTTGCGAGCTTCATTTCAAGCATTTTTGAGCGGCACGTGTCCTGAAGGAGCTGACAGAAGATAACTTCCAGCAGTGTTCCAACAATGGAAAATTCGCATGGAGCGTTGTAGGGATAGAGAAGGAGTGTATATTGAAGGTGACAATAAGTGATTATGTATAAAATAAAAATAAAATTTTTTACAACGTCAGCCTCGTTATTTAATAGCCAAACCTCGAATATTCACCAAAGCGGACGATGTTTTTAGTTATACTAGTAGCGGCTAGGCTCGACCGGGTGAGAGACACTGTTTAACCTTACGGATTGTACATTGATAAATATTTGACGTTGTCAGTTTCTTTTGCCCGTAACAGCAGGTGGTATGTTGAATTATTTGCAGTCGATCTGCTACTTCCGGGTCTACAAAAGCAGTTCTGTTTCTTATCACAAGGCCAGCCAATTATATGACTAAAGAATTTAGGAACAGAAAAGGTAGAGGTACAAAAAACAATAGTCAGAATTATCTCCTCTGAGAATAAGGAATCTCATCATTGTACAACCAGTCCCTGTGGTGAATAAAGTGAAGGTGTCATTTGCAGGGTGGAAAGTAGATATTTTTCAGAGGGCCTGGCATGCTTATAAACATATTTTTACACTCAGTTAGGAAGGTTGTGGTAAACCACCTCACTCCTCGTTTTATTTAGTAAAGATTGTAGAGGTTCAAACCAGCCTTTCGGCTGATGACTTAAAAAACAATATCAGGTCGAATAACGGTGGGTTTGAACTTGAAATTAACATCGTTATCATCTCTATCAGGGTCATCATCTCTAGCTTCATCAGCTTTGTGATTCACAGTTCATCAAGTTTAGATTTTGTACATATATATGTAATATATAAATATTTGTTTACAGTTGTATAAAGTCATTCCCTTAAAAATATGATACATTACTGGCAAAAAATTAGGTTACAAAAATCGAACAACTAGGAAAAATAGATAACTCTCTTTTGTTTATTTTTCTTTGTGTCGGTATCGAATGAACACTCGTGATTTTTTAAAAAACCGTGTTAACATTTAGCAGCAACAGAAAAAACATTTTAATTACGTTAAGAACTCGAAAGATCTCTACAATGGGGTACTACATATTTCGTAAGTGATAGAAACTATAAATCTCATTAAAAGGTACATTCTGCCCTACCTAAAGGTACATATGTTCTGCCCTACCGTTAACTAGAAGTTGACATTGGGCGTGGACTTTATATTACAATAACACTCGACGTGACGCCCAGAATCAGTACGGACCAATCAGAAAGCAGCATATCCTGACGAATGACGTAACGCTCAAGACACTTTGTCATTGGTTGACATCGGTGTGACGTAGTACAGTAATATAAACTCTCTGATTGTACAATATTAACCAATCAAAATGGAGCAAAAGAAGACATCTGATTGGATAAAACTGGGGTTTCTTATTGGCGGAAAATACGAGACTCTGATTGGGCAATTATTACCTGAGCCGTTGACGTCACATGCGCATCACACTCAACTTGGCCCGACTTACTCACGCAACCCTAATAGATCGTTTGTTGAATACCAGTTATATTTTGATACATATATTTTTGTTTCTGTTAAACACAATAATAGCGTAGGTCAAAAATGATTTGTCAAGTAACGTCATGTCAAGTCTATTTTTCGTTTATTTAGGATCTGTTAGTTAACGGGAAATTTATAAGCAGTATTTATATCTTCTACACAGGCAGTGTAAAACTATAATCCTTAACACCTGATTCGTACAGATGAGATAAATAAAAAAAAATTCGGCGACAGCATTCGCTTAATTGTCGTAGCGAAAGTATAAGCAGAAAAATTACGATCCCGATAGCTGTGATTTTATAGAGTTTTAGGCCTGTAATCAGTGTTTATGTAGGCAGCTTGTTGGAATATTACAATTTTATAAGCATTATCAGATGCGACTTTTTAACGTTCCGAAACCGAACAATTCATGCGTTCTCTTAAGCAAGATAGTCTAATAAAATTACTTATTTTCAATCCAATTTGTCAGTAAACTAAAATGCTGGCTGTTGAAATTGTCGTGCAATGAAAGTTGTATTTTAGGTAAGCAGCGGACAAGGTGGTTTGAACCTCTTAAATCTTTTCTGAGTAAGATGAGTTGAGTTGGTTTACATGGTCTTCTCGCAGCGTTTGAAATTACACTTATCAGAATGCCAGTTCTTCGAAAAATCATGTACTTTCGACTCTCCGAATGACACCTGTATTTCATTATCAACAGGGTTTGATTGTAAAGTGAAATTCATGAATCTCAGATGAGATAACTCTGACTAGTGTCATTTATACCTCAACCACTTCTGTTCATACGTGCTTTAGTCATATAATTGGCTGACCCTGTAATAAAAATGAGAACATATTTACGGTCAGGAACTAGCAAATTACGTGCAAAAAATGTTTAACACTCTACCTTTTCATTATGGCCACAATAAAAATCATCCATCTTAAAATACAGGAACTAATGAAATAAGAGTAAGCCAGAAAACCTTTTTCGAAATTACATCGGCCATTATATCATCATTTTGTCAGACCGGTGATTATTATTTTTCAACTAATGCTCGTTGGTACAGCAAAATAGTATTTTTTTGTTATAAAACGGATTAATGAGGTATATTTTCTTACCCGGTAGGATATTGACTTTGTTTCGTCTCAAGATATTTTGAAATAGATTTTTCAGTTGCTTTCTACGTATCGTAATATTTCTTTACAACTGTATAAAGTCATTCCCTTAAAAATATGATACATTACTGGCCAAAAATTAGGTTACATAAATCGAACATCTAGAAAAAATAGATAACTCTCTTTTGTTTATTTTTCTTTGTGTCGGTATCGAATGAAAACTCGTGATTTTTTAAAAAACCGTGTTAACATTTAGCAGCAACAGAAACGAATTTATAATTACGTTAAGAACTCGAAAGATCTCTACAATGGAGTAGACCTGCTACTAAAATAAAATAGAACTGATGTACAGTAGAAAAAAACAATTATTTAGGTCTTGCAAGTAAGGCGGTCTACAATGACGGCAACGCGCGTGTGACGTCAAAGGAAGATATAATATAGGACCAATCAGAGTGTAGTATTTTTAACCAATGAAAAATCTTCAAACCTAACCAATCAGATGTCTTCTTAGGCGTCACTTTGATTGGTTAATATTATTCAATCAGAAAGCTCATTATAGTTCACTACGTCATCCGATATCGACCAATGAAAACGTCTCAATCAGTATTACGTCATTTGTCAGTATCGAGCTTCCTGTTTGGTCCGGTACTGTTCCTGCGCGTGACGTCGACTTACATTTTTACATAAATCCGCCCATTGTCACCGCCTAGTTAACGATACGGATGAATATTAAACAATAACGTCTACTGAAATGCTATACGTTCCAGAATTAAAACGCCTACCAAAAACATTTTTAAACTTGTTAAGGTCTTCCGAGTACGAAATGATTATGGTTAATTTGTATGAAACAGCTGTATATTTATACTGCTTTTCACAGTATGAAAAACTAAAATTCACAAAAAGGAAGCACAAGAATAGATTGCGTTTACACATACAACCTTGCTTAAATTTAAAACATTATTTTCTCGGCTACCATGCAAACACTACTATACGAACGTAACACATTGTGATTTTTTCATTGTACTTGCATATTAAAGTTTATTCTAATAAGGACATCTCTGAAGTTGTCAGTAGAATCGCCGGCATTACCAAACTGATATTTAGAATATACTTAAACAATACCTAGTAAGAGCAAAATACAAATTGTGCCCTTTTAACGACAATCAGTCACACTAAAAACGGTTACCGATATGAGAAATTTCTAGGCAATATTTTTGACATTTCTCCGCGCTTATTCGCAGTTCTTTTCATTATTTTATTTTATGATGCGAAAATTAGTATTGCCTATATGAAACATTAAACTGTTAAATATATTTTTAATTTCAACTGCTACTTCCACGGCTAAAATAATACTTCGGTTTTCTTCACGAAAGAAGCAATTTTCGACTAAAACATTATAACAACTAAAGAAGTACTGGTGAAATAAACACTTTTAGACCTTCTTCATATGACAGTAGATTTTTATACAGTTAGACCTTGCAGTGTGAATATATTTAAGGCGCATTTGTAAGATGCGAAGTGAAAATATTTTAGAAGGCCTGCTTCGCTCATCAAATGACTTTTCTACTGAAACATACGGTTACAAACCGAAAAATGTAACCCAATTAACTTTTCAGTTTAGTTCAGATAACTTGTGAATGTTTGAACTAACTTCTACCCTAATGATCTAAAAACTCAAATTAATTGTGCCGAGTATTTAACATCTCATTATTTACCTAATTTTAAGTAACCTGAAAAATCTGAATTGGAAGAAAGGATGTTATCAAAGTCGTTATGAAAGAACGTACAAATTTAATCTTCCTATTCGTATAAAAAATATAATCTGATAAGAGTTTATTAAATTGAATGTTCAAACCAACATCTTCCTCAAATAACATAAGCGTAGTACATCAATACGCACGGTTTTATTTCTAAGAATTTATATAATTTTTGTGCTTGAATGTTGAGTATAGCAATAATAAACAGAGAGCAATGCACAACTAATTTTCTAACGTTTTTTAAGGAGGAATGAATTGCTAATTGGAGTTTTACACTATTAGCGCAGAACGTGTATATTTTTATTATACGTTCTGAGTTAACTATCATTTCCTAAATAAACAAAGAAATAATCTTTAGAGAGCGTTACTTAACGAATTTTTATTTCTTTCGAACTATTTGTGTCTTTAACATATCCGAAAATATACTACTAAAATATAATAGAACTAATATACAGTAGAAATAAATAATTATTTAGGTCTTGCAAGTGAGGCGGCCTACAATGACGGCAACGCGCGTGTGACGTCAAAGGCAGATTTAATATAGGACCAATCAGAGTGTAGTATTTTTAACCGATGAAAAATCTCCAAACCTTACCAATCAGATGTCTTCTTAGGCGTCACTTTGATTGGTTAATATTGTCCAATCAGAAGGCTCATTATAGTTCACTACGTCATCCGATATCGACCAATGAAAACGTCTCAATCAGTATTACGTCATTTGTTAGTACCGAGCTTCCTGATTGGTCCGGTACTGTTCCTGCGCGTGACGTCGACTCACATTTTTACATAAATCGGCCCAATGTCACCGCCCAGTTAACGATACGGCCTAATATTAAACAACAACGTCTACTGAAATGCTACATTTTCCAGAATTAAAACACCTACCAAAAAACATTTTTAAACTTGTTAAGGTCTTCCGAGTACGGAATGATTATGGTTAATTGTATGAAACAGCAGTATATTTATACTGCTTTTCACAGTATGAAAAATTAAAATTCACAAAAAGGAAGAACAAGAATAGATTGCGTTTACACATACAAGCTTGCTTAAATTTAAGACATTATTTTCTCGCCTACCATGCAAACACTACTATACGAACGTAACACATTTTGATTTTTCATTGTATATTAAAGTTTATTCTAATAAGGACGTCTCTGAAGTTTTTTTTGTAAAGTAATCGTCAGTAGAATCGCCGGCATTACCAAACTGAAATTTAGAATATACTTGAACAATACCTAGTAAGAGCAAAATACAAATTGTGCCGTTTAAACGACAATCAGTCACACTAAAAACGGTTACCGATATGAGAAATTTCTAGGCAAAATTTTTGACATTTCTCCGCGCTTATTCGCAGTTTTTTCATTATTTTATTTTATGATGCGAAAATTAGTATTGCCTATATGAAACATTAAACTGTTAAATATTTTTTTAATTTCAACTGCTACTTCCACGGCTAAAATAATACTTCGGTTTTCTTCACGAATGAAGCAATTTTCGACTAAAACATTATAACAACTAAAGAAGTACTGGTGAAATAAACACTTATAGACCTTCTTCATATGACAGTAGATTTTTATACAGTTAGACCTTGCAGTGTGAATATATTTAAGGTGCATTTGCAAGGTGCGAAGTGAAAATATTTTAGAAGGCCTGCTTTGCTCATCAAATGACTTTTATACTGAAACATACGGCTGCAAACCAAAAAATGTAACCTAATTAACTTTTCAGTTTAGTTGAGATAACTTGTAAATGTTTAAACGAACTTCTACCCTAATGATCTAAAAACTCAAATTATTTGTGCCGAGTATTTAACATCTCATTATTTACCTAATTTTAAGTAACTTAAAAAATCTGAATTGGAAGGAAGGATGTTATCAAAGTCGTTATGAAAGAACGCACAAATTTAATCTTACTAATCGTACAAAAAATATAATCTGATAAGAGTTTATTAAATTGAATGTTCAAACCAACATCTTCCTTAAATAACATAGGCGTAGTACATAGCCTAAATACGCACGTTTTTATTTTTAAGAATTAATATAAATTTTGTTCTTGAATGTTGAGTAAAGCAATAATAAACAGAGAGCAATGCACAACTAATTTTCTAACGTTTTTTAAGGAGTAATGAATTGCTCATTGGAGTTTTACACTATTAGCGCAGAACGTGTATATTTTTATTGTACGTTTTGATTTAACTATCAGTTCCTAAATCAACAAAGAAATAATCATTAGTGAGCGTCACTTAACGAATTTTGATTTCTTTCGCACTATTTGTGTCTTTAACATATCCGAAAATATACTAACTTACTAAAATATAATAGAACTGATGTACCGTAGAAGAAAACAATTATTTTGGTCTTGCAAGTGAGGCGGCCTACAATGACGGCAACGCGCGTGTGACGTCAAAGGCAGATATAATATACGACCAATCAGAGTGTAGTATTTTTAACCAATGAAAAATCTTCAAACCTAACCAATCAGATGTCTTCTTAGGCGTCACTTTGATTGGTTAATATTGTCCAATCAGAAGGCTCATTATAGTTCACTACGTCATCCGATATCGACCAATGAAAACGTCTCAATCAGTATTACGTCATTTGTCAGTACTGAGCTTCCTGATTGGTCCGGTACTGTTCCTGCGCGTGACGTCGACTTACATTTTTACATAAATCCGCCCATTGTCACCGCCCAGTTAACAATACGGCTGAATATTAAACAATAACGTCTACTGAAATGCTATACTTTCGAGAATTAAAACGCCTACCAAAAACATTTTTAAACTTGTTAAGGTCTTCCGAGTACGGAATGATTATGGTTAATTGTATGAAACAGCTGTATATTTATACTGCTTTTCACAGTATGAAAAACTAAAATTCACAAAAAGGAAGCACATGAATAGATTGCGTTTACACATACAACCTTGCTTAAATTTAAAACATTATTTTCTCGGCTACCATGCAAACACTACTATACGAACGTAAGACATTGTGATTTTTTCATTGTACTCGCATATTAAAGTTTATTCTAATAAGGACATCTCTGAAGTTTTTTTTGTCAAGTAATCGTCAGTAGAATCGCCGGCATTACCAAACTGATATTTAGAATATACTTAAACAATACCTAGTAAGAGCAAAATACAAATTGTGCCCTTTTAACGACAATCAGTCACACTAAAAACGGTTACCGATATGAGAAATTTCTAGGCAATATTTTTGACATTTCTCCGCGCTTATTCGCAGTTCTTTTCATTATTTTATTTTATGATGCGAAAATTAGTATTGCCTATATGAAACATTAAACTGTTAAAAATTTTTTTAATTTCAACTGCTACTTCCACGGCTAAAATAATACTTCGGTTTTCTTCACGAATGAAGCAATTTTCGACTAAAACATTATAACAACTAAAGAAGTACTGGTGAAATAAACACTTATAGACCTTCTTCATATGACAGTAGATTTTTATACAGTTAGACCTTGCAGTGTGAATATATTTAAGGTGCATTTGCAAGGTGCGAAGTGAAAATATTTTAGAAGGCCTGCTTTGCTCATCAAATGACTTTTATACTGAAACATACGGCTGCAAACCAAAAAATGTAACCTAATTAACTTTTCAGTTTAGTTGAGATAACTTGTAAATGTTTAAACGAACTTCTACCCTAATGATCTAAAAACTCAAATTATTTGTGCCGAGTATTTAACATCTCATTATTTACCTAATTTTAAGTAACTTAAAAAATCTGAATTGGAAGGAAGGATGTTATCAAAGTCGTTATGAAAGAACGCACAAATTTAATCTTACTAATCGTACAAAAAATATAATCTGATAAGAGTTTATTAAATTGAATGTTCAAACCAACATCTTCCTTAAATAACATAGGCGTAGTACATAGCCTAAATACGCACGTTTTTATTTTTAAGAATTAATATAATTTTTGTTCTTGAATGTTGAGTATAGCAATAATAAACAGAGAGCAATGCACAACTAATTTTCTAACGTTTTTTAAGGAGTAATGAATTGCTCATTGGAGTTTTACACTATTAGCGCAGAACGTGTATATTTTTATTGTACGTTTTGATTTAACTATCAGTTCCTAAATCAACAAAGAAATAATCATTAGTGAGCGTCACTTAACGAATTTTGATTTCTTTCGCACTATTTGTGTCTTTAACATATCCGAAAATATACTAACTTACTAAAATATAATAGAACTGATGTACCGTAGAAGAAAACAATTATTTTGGTCTTGCAAGTGAGGCGGCCTACAATGACGGCAACGCGCGTGTGACGTCAAAGGCAGATATAATATACGACCAATCAGAGTGTAGTATTTTTAACCAATGAAAAATCTTCAAACCTAACCAATCAGATGTCTTCTTAGGCGTCACTTTGATTGGTTAATATTGTCCAATCAGAAGGCTCATTATAGTTCACTACGTCATCCGATATCGACCAATGAAAACGTCTCAATCAGTATTACGTCATTTGTCAGTACTGAGCTTCCTGATTGGTCCGGTACTGTTCCTGCGCGTGACGTCGACTTACATTTTTACATAAATCCGCCCATTGTCACCGCCCAGTTAACAATACGGCTGAATATTAAACAATAACGTCTACTGAAATGCTATACTTTCGAGAATTAAAACGCCTACCAAAAACATTTTTAAACTTGTTAAGGTCTTCCGAGTACGGAATGATTATGGTTAATTGTATGAAACAGCTGTATATTTATACTGCTTTTCACAGTATGAAAAACTAAAATTCACAAAAAGGAAGCACAAGAATAGATTGCGTTTACACATACAACCTTGCTTAAATTTAAAACATTATTTTCTCGGCTACCATGCAAACACTACTATACGAACGTAAGACATTGTGATTTTTTCATTGTACTCGCATATTAAAGTTTATTCTAATAAGGACATCTCTGAAGTTTTTTTTGTCAAGTAATCGTCAGTAGAATCGCCGGCATTACCAAACTGATATTTAGAATATACTTAAACAATACCTAGTAAGAGCAAAATACAAATTGTGCCCTTTTAACGACAATCAGTCACACTAAAAACGGTTACCGATATGAGAAATTTCTAGGCAATATTTTTGACATTTCTCCGCGCTTATTCGCAGTTCTTTTCATTATTTTATTTTATGATGCGAAAATTAGTATTGCCTATATGAAACATTAAACTGTTAAATATATTTTTAATTTCAACTGCTACTTCCACGGCTAAAATAATACTTCGGTTTTCTTCACGAAAGAAGCAATTTTCGACTAAAACATTATAACAACTAAAGAAGTACTGGTGAAATAAACACTTTTAGACCTTCTTCATATGACAGTAGATTTTTATACAGTTAGACCTTGCAGTGTGAATATATTTAAGGCGCATTTGTAAGATGCGAAGTGAAAATATTTTAGAAGGCCTGCTTCGCTCATCAAATGACTTTTCTACTGAAACATACGGTTACAAACCGAAAAATGTAACCCAATTAACTTTTCAGTTTAGTTCAGAAAACTTGTGAATGTTTGAACTAACTTCTACCCTAATGATCTAAAAACTCAAATTAATTGTGCCGAGTATTTAACATCTCATTATTTACCTAATTTTAAGTAACCTGAAAAATCTGAATTGGAAGAAAGGATGTTATCAAAGTCGTTATGAAAGAACGTACAAATTTAATCTTCCTATTCGTATAAAAAATATAATCTGATAAGAGTTTATTAAATTGAATGTTCAAACCAACATCTTCCTCAAATAACATAAGCGTAGTACATCAATACGCACGGTTTTATTTCTAAGAATTTATATAATTTTTGTGCTTGAATGTTGAGTATAGCAATAATAAACAGAGAGCAATGCACAACTAATTTTCTAACGTTTTTTAAGGAGGAATGAATTGCTAATTGGAGTTTTACACTATTAGCGCAGAACGTGTATATTTTTATTATACGTTCTGAGTTAACTATCATTTCCTAAATAAACAAAGAAATAATCTTTAGAGAGCGTTACTTAACGAATTTTTATTTCTTTCGAACTATTTGTGTCTTTAACATATCCGAAAATATACTACTAAAATATAATAGAACTAATATACAGTAGAAATAAATAATTATTTAGGTCTTGCAAGTGAGGCGGCCTACAATGACGGCAACGCGCGTGTGACGTCAAAGGCAGATTTAATATAGGACCAATCAGAGTGTAGTATTTTTAACCGATGAAAAATCTCCAAACCTTACCAATCAGATGTCTTCTTAGGCGTCACTTTGATTGGTTAATATTGTCCAATCAGAAGGCTCATTATAGTTCACTACGTCATCCGATATCGACCAATGAAAACGTCTCAATCAGTATTACGTCATTTGTTAGTACCGAGCTTCCTGATTGGTCCGGTACTGTTCCTGCGCGTGACGTCGACTCACATTTTTACATAATTCGGCCCAATGTCACCGCCCAGTTAACGATACGGCCTAATATTAAACAACAACGTCTACTGAAATGCTACATTTTCCAGAATTAAAACACTTACCAAAAAACATTTTTAAACTTGTTAAGGTCTTCCGAGTACGGAATGATTATGGTTAATTGTATGAAACAGCAGTATATTTATACTGCTTTTCACAGTATGAAAAATTAAAATTCACAAAAAGGAAGCACAAGAATAGATTGCGTTTACACATACAAGCTTGCTTAAATTTAAGACATTATTTTCTCGCCTACCATGCAAACACTACTATACGAACGTAACACATTTTGATTTTTCATTGTATATTAAAGTTTATTCTAATAAGGACGTCTCTGAAGTTTTTTTTGTAAAGTAATCGTCAGTAGAATCGCCGGCATTACCAAACTGAAATTTAGAATATACTTGAACAATACCTAGTAAGAGCAAAATACAAATTGTGCCGTTTAAACGACAATCAGTCACACTAAAAACGGTTACCGATATGAGAAATTTCTAGGCAAAATTTTTGACATTTCTCCGCGCTTATTCGCAGTTTTTTCATTATTTTATTTTATGATGCGAAAATTAGTATTGCCTATATGAAACATTAAACTGTTAAATATTTTTTTAATTTCAACTGCTACTTCCACGGCTAAAATAATACTTCGGTTTTCTTCACGAATGAAGCAATTTTCGACTAAAACATTATAACAACTAAAGAAGTACTGGTGAAATAAACACTTATAGACCTTCTTCATATGACAGTAGATTTTTATACAGTTAGACCTTGCAGTGTGAATATATTTAAGGTGCATTTGCAAGGTGCGAAGTGAAAATATTTTAGAAGGCCTGCTTTGCTCATCAAATGACTTTTATACTGAAACATACGGCTGCAAACCAAAAAATGTAACCTAATTAACTTTTCAGTTTAGTTGAGATAACTTGTAAATGTTTAAACGAACTTCTACCCTAATGATCTAAAAACTCAAATTATTTGTGCCGAGTATTTAACATCTCATTATTTACCTAATTTTAAGTAACTTAAAAAATCTGAATTGGAAGGAAGGATGTTATCAAAGTCGTTATGAAAGAACGCACAAATTTAATCTTACTAATCGTACAAAAAATATAATCTGATAAGAGTTTATTAAATTGAATGTTCAAACCAACATCTTCCTTAAATAACATAGGCGTAGTACATAGCCTAAATACGCACGTTTTTATTTTTAAGAATTAATATAATTTTTGTTCTTGAATGTTGAGTATAGCAATAATAAACAGAGAGCAATGCACAACTAATTTTCTAACGTTTTTTAAGGAGTAATGAATTGCTCATTGGAGTTTTACACTATTAGCGCAGAACGTGTATATTTTTATTGTACGTTTTGATTTAACTATCAGTTCCTAAATCAACAAAGAAATAATCATTAGTGAGCGTCACTTAACGAATTTTGATTTCTTTCGCACTATTTGTGTCTTTAACATATCCGAAAATATACTAACTTACTAAAATATAATAGAACTGATGTACCGTAGAAGAAAACAATTATTTTGGTCTTGCAAGTGAGGCGGCCTACAATGACGGCAACGCGCGTGTGACGTCAAAGGCAGATATAATATACGACCAATCAGAGTGTAGTATTTTTAACCAATGAAAAATCTTCAAACCTAACCAATCAGATGTCTTCTTAGGCGTCACTTTGATTGGTTAATATTGTCCAATCAGAAGGCTCATTATAGTTCACTACGTCATCCGATATCGACCAATGAAAACGTCTCAATCAGTATTACGTCATTTGTCAGTACTGAGCTTCCTGATTGGTCCGGTACTGTTCCTGCGCGTGACGTCGACTTACATTTTTACATAAATCCGCCCATTGTCACCGCCCAGTTAACAATACGGCTGAATATTAAACAATAACGTCTACTGAAATGCTATACTTTCGAGAATTAAAACGCCTACCAAAAACATTTTTAAACTTGTTAAGGTCTTCCGAGTACGGAATGATTATGGTTAATTGTATGAAACAGCTGTATATTTATACTGCTTTTCACAGTATGAAAAACTAAAATTCACAAAAAGGAAGCACAAGAATAGATTGCGTTTACACATACAACCTTGCTTAAATTTAAAACATTATTTTCTCGGCTACCATGCAAACACTACTATACGAACGTAACACATTGTGATTTTTTCATTGTACTCGCATATTAAAGTTTAT
The DNA here is from genome assembly GCA_035578175.1 of Catonia carolina. Lineage (NCBI taxonomy): Eukaryota > Metazoa > Arthropoda > Insecta > Hemiptera > Achilidae > Catonia > Catonia carolina. Next base: position 24,017,586 of record JAQMRL010000010.1, on the reverse strand, counting down.
TCTAATAAGGACATCTCTGAAGTTTTTTTTGTCAAGTAATCGTCAGTAGAATCGCCGGCATTACCAAACTGATATTTAGAATATACTTAAACAATACCTAGTAAGAGCAAAATACAAATTGTGCCCTTTTAACGACAATCAGTCACACTAAAAACGGTTACCGATATGAGAAATTTCTAGGCAATATTTTTGACATTTCTCCGCGCTTATTCGCAGTTCTTTTCATTATTTTATTTTATGATGCGAAAATTAGTATTGCCTATATGAAACATTAAACTGTTAAATATATTTTTAATTTCAACTGCTACTTCCACGGCTAAAATAATACTTCGGTTTTCTTCACGAAAGAAGCAATTTTCGACTAAAACATTATAACAACTAAAGAAGTACTGGTGAAATAAACACTTTTAGACCTTCTTCATATGACAGTAGATTTTTATACAGTTAGACCTTGCAGTGTGAATATATTTAAGGCGCATTTGTAAGATGCGAAGTGAAAATATTTTAGAAGGCCTGCTTCGCTCATCAAATGACTTTTCTACTGAAACATACGGTTACAAACCGAAAAATGTAACCCAATTAACTTTTCAGTTTAGTTCAGATAACTTGTGAATGTTTGAACTAACTTCTACCCTAATGATCTAAAAACTCAAATTAATTGTGCCGAGTATTTAACATCTCATTATTTACCTAATTTTAAGTAACCTGAAAAATCTGAATTGGAAGAAAGGATGTTATCAAAGTCGTTATGAAAGAACGTACAAATTTAATCTTCCTATTCGTATAAAAAATATAATCTGATAAGAGTTTATTAAATTGAATGTTCAAACCAACATCTTCCTCAAATAACATAAGCGTAGTACATCAATACGCACGGTTTTATTTCTAAGAATTTATATAATTTTTGTGCTTGAATGTTGAGTATAGCAATAAAAACAGAGAGCAATGCACAACTAATTTTCTAACGTTTTTTAAGGAGGAATGAATTGCTAATTGGAGTTTTACACTATTAGCGCAGAACGTGTATATTTTTATTATACGTTCTGAGTTAACTATCATTTCCTAAATAAACAAAGAAATAATCTTTAGAGAGCGTTACTTAACGAATTTTTATTTCTTTCGAACTATTTGTGTCTTTAACATATCCGAAAATATACTACTAAAATATAATAGAACTAATATACAGTAGAAATAAATAATTATTTAGGTCTTGCAAGTGAGGCGGCCTACAATGACGGCAACGCGCGTGTGACGTCAAAGGCAGATTTAATATAGAACCAATCAGAGTGTAGTATTTTTAACCGATGAAAAATCTCCAAACCTTACCAATCAGATGTCTTCTTAGGCGTCACTTTGATTGGTTAATATTGTCCAATCAGAAGGCTCATTATAGTTCACTACGTCATCCGATATCGACCAATGAAAACGTCTTAATCAGTATTACGTCATTTGTTAGTACCGAGCTTTCTGATTGGTCCGGTACTGTTCCTGCGCGTGACGTCGACTCACATTTTTACATAAATCGGCCCAATGTCACCGCCCAGTTAACGATACGGCCTAATATTAAACAACAACGTCTACTGAAATGCTACATTTTCCAGAATTAAAACACCTACCAAAAAACATTTTTAAACTTGTTAAGGTCTTCCGAGTACGGAATGATTATGGTTAATTGTATGAAACAGCAGTATATTTATACTGCTTTTCACAGTATGAAAAATTAAAATTCACAAAAAGGAAGCACAAGAATAGATTGCGTTTACACATACAAGCTTGCTTAAATTTAAGACATTATTTTCTCGCCTACCATGCAAACACTACTATACGAACGTAACACATTTTGATTTTTCATTGTATATTAAAGTTTATTCTAATAAGGACGTCTCTGAAGTTTTTTTTGTAAAGTAATCGTCAGTAGAATCGCCGGCATTACCAAACTGAAATTTAGAATATACTTGAACAATACCTAGTAAGAGCAAAATACAAATTGTGCCGTTTAAACGACAATCAGTCACACTAAAAACGGTTACCGATATGAGAAATTTCTAGGCAAAATTTTTGACATTTCTCCGCGCTTATTCGCAGTTTTTTCATTATTTTATTTTATGATGCGAAAATTAGTATTGCCTATATGAAACATTAAACTGTTAAATATTTTTTTAATTTCAACTGCTACTTCCACGGCTAAAATAATACTTCGGTTTTCTTCACGAATGAAGCAATTTTCGACTAAAACATTATAACAACTAAAGAAGTACTGGTGAAATAAACACTTATAGACCTTCTTCATATGACAGTAGATTTTTATACAGTTAGACCTTGCAGTGTGAATATATTTAAGGTGCATTTGCAAGGTGCGAAGGGAAAATATTATAGAAGGCCTGCTTTGCTCATCAAATGACTTTTATACTGAAACATACGGCTGCAAACCAAAAAATGTAACCTAATTAACTTTTCAGTTTAGTTGAGATAACTTGTAAATGTTTAAACGAACTTCCACCCTAATGATCTAAAAACTCAAATTATTTGTGCCGAGTATTTAACATCTCATTATTTACCTAATTTTAAGTAACTTAAAAAATCTGAATTGGAAGGAAGGATGTTATCAAAGTCGTTATGAAAGAACGCACAAATTTAATCTTACTAATCGTACAAAAAATATAATCTGATAAGAGTTTATTGAATTTAATGTTCAAACCAACATCTTCCTTAAATAACATAGGCGTAGTACATAGCCTAAATACGCACGTTTTTATTTTTAAGAATTAATATAATTTTTGTTCTTGAATGTTGAGTATAGCAATAATAAACAGAGAGCAATGCACAACTAATTTTCTAACGTTTTTTAAGGAGTAATGAATTGCTAATTGGAGTTTTACACTATTAGCGCAGAACGTGTATATTTTTATTGTACGTTTTGATTTAACTATCAGTTCCTAAATCAACAAAGAAATAATCATTAGTGAGCGTCACTTAACGAATTTTTATTTCTTTCGCACTATTTGTGTCTTTAACATATCCGAAAATATACTAACTTACTAAAATATAATAGAACTGATGTACCGTAGAAGAAAACAATTATTTTGGTCTTGCAAGTGAGGCGGCCTACAATGACGGCAACGCGCGTGTGACGTCAAAGGCAGATATAATATACGACCAATCAGAGTGTAGTATTTTTAACCAATGAAAAATCTTCAAACCTAACCAATCAGATGTCTTCTTAGGCGTCACTTTGATTGGTTAATATTGTCCAATCAGAAGGCTCATTATAGTTCACTACGTCATCCGATATCGACCAATGAAAACGTCTCAATCAGTATTACGTCATTTGTCAGTACTGAGCTTCCTGATTGGTCCGGTACTGTTCCTGCGCGTGACGTCGACTTACATTTTTACATAAATCCGCCCATTGTCACCGCCCAGTTAACAATACGGCTGAATATTAAACAATAACGTCTACTGAAATGCTATACTTTCGAGAATTAAAACGCCTACCAAAAACATTTTTAAACTTGTTAAGGTCTTCCGAGTACGGAATGATTATGGTTAATTGTATGAAACAGCTGTATATTTATACTGCTTTTCACAGTATGAAAAACTAAAATTCACAAAAAGGAAGCACAAGAATAGATTGCGTTTACACATACAACCTTGCTTAAATTTAAAACATTATTTTCTCGGCTACCATGCAAACACTACTATACGAACGTAACACATTGTGATTTTTTCATTGTACTCGCATATTAAAGTTTATTCTAATAAGGACATCTCTGAAGTTTTTTTTGTCAAGTAATCGTCAGTAGAATCGCCGGCATTACCAAACTGATATTTAGAATATACTTAAACAATACCTAGTAAGAGCAAAATACAAATTGTGCCCTTTTAACGACAATCAGTCACACTAAAAACGGTTACCGATATGAGAAATTTCTAGGCAATATTTTTGACATTTCTCCGCGCTTATTCGCAGTTCTTTTCATTATTTTATTTTATGATGCGAAAATTAGTATTGCCTATATGAAACATTAAACTGTTAAATATATTTTTAATTTCAACTGCTACTTCCACGGCTAAAATAATACTTCGGTTTTCTTCACGAAAGAAGCAATTTTCGACTAAAACATTATAACAACTAAAGAAGTACTGGTGAAATAAACACTTTTAGACCTTCTTCATATGACAGTAGATTTTTATACAGTTAGACCTTGCAGTGTGAATATATTTAAGGCGCATTTGTAAGATGCGAAGTGAAAATATTTTAGAAGGCCTGCTTCGCTCATCAAATGACTTTTCTACTGAAACATACGGTTACAAACCGAAAAATGTAACCCAATTAACTTTTCAGTTTAGTTCAGATAACTTGTGAATGTTTGAACTAACTTCTACCCTAATGATCTAAAAACTCAAATTAATTGTGCCGAGTATTTAACATCTCATTATTTACCTAATTTTAAGTAACCTGAAAAATCTGAATTGGAAGAAAGGATGTTATCAAAGTCGTTATGAAAGAACGTACAAATTTAATCTTCCTATTCGAATAAAAAATATAATCTGATAAGAGTTTATTAAATTGAATGTTCAAACCAACATCTTCCTCAAATAACATAAGCGTAGTACATCAATACGCACGGTTTTATTTCTAAGAATTTATATAATTTTTGTGCTTGAATGTTGAGTATAGCAATAATAAACAGAGAGCAATGCACAACTAATTTTCTAACGTTTTTTAAGGAGGAATGAATTGCTAATTGGAGTTTTACACTATTAGCGCAGAACGTGTATATTTTTATTATACGTTCTGAGTTAACTATCATTTCCTAAATAAACAAAGAAATAATCTTTAGAGAGCGTTACTTAACGAATTTTTATTTCTTTCGAACTATTTGTGTCTTTAACATATCCGAAAATATACTACTAAAATATAATAGAACTAATATACAGTAGAAATAAATAATTATTTAGGTCTTGCAAGTGAGGCGGCCTACAATGACGGCAACGCGCGTGTGACGTCAAAGGCAGATTTAATATAGGACCAATCAGAGTGTAGTATTTTTAACCGATGAAAAATCTCCAAACCTTACCAATCAGATGTCTTCTTAGGCGTCACTTTGATTGGTTAATATTGTCCAATCAGAAGGCTCATTATAGTTCACTACGTCATCCGATATCGACCAATGAAAACGTCTCAATCAGTATTACGTCATTTGTTAGTACCGAGCTTCCTAATTGGTCCGGTACTGTTCCTGCGCGTGACGTCGACTCACATTTTTACATAAATCGGCCCAATGTCACCGCCCAGTTAACGATACGGCCTAATATTAAACAACAACGTCTACTGAAATGCTACATTTTCCAGAATTAAAACACCTACCAAAAAACATTTTTAAACTTGTTAAGGTCTTCCGAGTACGGAATGATTATGGTTAATTGTATGAAACAGCAGTATATTTATACTGCTTTTCACAGTATGAAAAATTAAAATTCACAAAAAGGAAGCACAAGAATAGATTGCGTTTACACATACAAGCTTGCTTAAATTTAAGACATTATTTTCTCGCCTACCATGCAAACACTACTGTAATAGATTATGAGACAAGTATATAAACATCACTCCTTACACACAATTACAATAAACACACACGTAAACACATACCTTCTACACAATTGACACAACTGATATAACCACGACATGTCAACATTTACATTTGTTACATTTACATCTCAACATAAATACAGATGATTTCCAGCTTCCAGATGTAAGTAAGATAAATAAAACAAAAAAAAAAAAAAGAAAAAAGAAAATTTAAAATTCCATAATTTAAAAAAAAAGGATTGTTGAAAGTTGAGTCTATTTTAAATGTTTGAAAAGGAGAGAAGCATTTACAGTTTTTATAAAAAAAAAAGACTAAATAATTAATATACAATTATTTTAATAAGGAAGTTTTCAAGTTAAGATTTTAAAAGTTTTAATTGTTTTTAAAAGGTTTTAATCGAAATTTTAAAATATACATATATTTTAAAATGAAAGAAAGTTGTTAAACTTATTTATTTGTTTATAAATATCAATTACGAACTTCACCACTGGACATCGATAGCAAATGGTGCATCGACCGGGAAAGCTAAAAATATAAGGGAAATTTCAACAGGAGAAAGGAAAAACGGAAAACTGAAAGAAGAAATCTAACAAAAATTATCAGAAATTTAAAAGGAAATCAACAACAGAAATCAAAGACATCATAGAACGTCAGCAGTAACAGACTTCAACATAAAACTTCCGAACACAATATTATCATCGTAAACGCCTAGCTTTCATTAATCTTTCAACAATCCTCCAACTTCAAATCAACTCCAATTTTGGCCAAAAAGACAACGTCCTTACATCTGGAAAAAGGTATACATCGGTTATCTGGTAAGTCGTCTTACACACATTCGTCAAACACACAATTACAGAATATAAATTATGGAACAACAAGTAACACCACTTATTGACCCTAATAGACTGGATGACAACAACCTTAACTTTCAACTGAGACTACGAAAAAGCGTAACAACCGGACATATAGGACAGAGAAAACAACGATTACAAAAATTGATAGATAACGGACGACAAACTGACATTAATGCAATACGTAGATTTGACCTCAATAAACAATTAGCTGAGTGTCAAAATTATTTTGTGCGGTTACAAAACACAGAAAATTTAACCGATCTAGAGAAATATAATGCTGAAGTTTTTGACGACCGTCTTAATAAACTCTTACTGTTTATATTAGCGAATAAACCAGATAAGGTTGTAGATTTTCAAAATTTAAAACAGGAATTTGATAATTGGAAGGCTAATGAGTTACACAATATCGAAATTAGACCTAATCTTGACCAAAATTTAAATTTCGAAGAGGTATGTTTAAATAACAACCCATTACCTAACCAAAGGCAAGAAATTGTTAATGATGATCAAATTAACTTGATACATCATCGAGTAATACAAAGTCCCGTTTTTAGGAATGATGTTCATGATATATTAATACCAAATGTGATAGGTCACAATAACCCTGTGTGTGTCCAACGTGAATTAAATTTTAATTGGACAAAAATCGCAAACCCGATTGAAAACGAGTTAAAACAATTAACTATCACAGATGGACGTGATATTGATACGTTGGTTAGAAATATCAAAATTATTAAACAAATTCAGAAACGTTATGCAGTAGATCTACCCTTGGTGTTATTAACTCCATTTATGACCGGTTTTACGGAACAAATTTTTGAAAATTCCATTAGAAATAACCACAATTTTGATCAGTTTCACCGAGATTTGGTGAATAAACTGATCACACCAAAAATGAAAGAGATATTAAAATTAAAATTATTATACAGAAATCAGTCACAAATGGAAACCTTGACAGAATACATAAGAGAAATCTTAGAAAATCATGATGTATTAAGACTTAACCTCACCGAAGGTGAGTTGATTAATATAATATTAACTGGTTTAAATGAAATATATGCTACACATTTAGGCATAATTGGTAGACCCAATAACTTACATGATTTTAATAAATTGGATGCTTATGTATATGAGAGGGTTTATGCTAGAACTCTTCATGAGATAGGTTCATCAAAAATGAACGATACAAGCGCACTAAACTCTATAAATAACACAATGCCTCTTCAAGGTAAACAATTCATATCACAAAATACGACATCCGATAACATTGGGTCACAAATATCAAAAACAATATTAAAATGTTTTTATTGTAATAAACCAGGTCACATTAAACGAAATTGTAGACTTTGGCAACAGAAAAACAATAAAAACATGTCAAAAAACTAAACGGATACAAACACGCGCAGCATACTCATATGGTTCGTGTTTGTAAACATGAGATGGGTAAATCTTTAAATATAGGAAAACAAAGGTTGACTTATAAAAATACATTGAAAGGTTTAAAAATAAAAATTAAAAATAATATATTTAACGCGCTTATTGATTCAGGTTCTACACATAATATTATTAACCAAAAAATGTATGTACTTTTGAAAAATAGCAATGCAATCATAAAAGAGGAAAAACTTAACGCAATCTGCCTCACAGCTGACAAATTCCCTTTGGAAATTACTAAACAAGTGTGGGTTCGAATTAACCTACACAATCTATCATGGAAAATAAATTTCAAAGTGTTAAAAAAGATACATCATGAAATAATACTTGGTATGCACTTTTTACATAAAACACGTGCTATTTTTAATGCTATAAAATCAGAAATAACCTTTGAATGGTTAAAGAATCAAAAATTTTATTTAATAAATATATTTCCAGATCAAATTAATAATATAGAGCAATCTGAATACATTAAAAATAAAATAAATAATTTGTGTAAAGAATTTCCGGATGTACTTACGGCTAAATTAGGTTGTACTCATGAATTAACCTATGATATCAAACTTAAAAATAATGAAATTATAAAATCTAGGCCCTATCCTTTAAATCCAATAAAAACATTCCAAATGAAAAAACAAATCGATAAACTATTAAAAGATAAGGTAATTAGAGAGAGTGTTTCTCCTTATTCATCTCCGGCCTTTTTGATCCCGAAACCAAATGGTTCAAGTCGTTTGGTTGTAGATTATCGTTCGGTCAACTTAATAATTGACTCGGAAGCGCAACCCTTACCAAATATAAATCACGCTTTCCAATGGTTTTCCAAAGCACGATGGTTCAGTACATTAGATTTGGCACAAGCGTATCATCAAATCCCATTGACAGAGAGATCTCGTCAAATTACTGCATTCTGTACTACAGATGGATTGTATGAATATGAAAGATTACCTTTTGGTTTGTCAACAGGCGCACAAGTTCTAACTCGCCTTATGAATAAAATATTTAAAAATATTAAATATAAATTTGTGTTTAATTATATGGATGATATTTTAATATATTCCAAAAGTTTTACAGAACACTTAAAACATATCAAAATAGTGTTGTCGATCTTGAGGAAAGCTGGTATCACCATTAATCCTGATAAGGTGACATTTGCTGTAAATGAAATACCATTTCTTGGACACACGTTGTCATACAAGGGTGTCTCTATAGATTCAACTAGGACACAAAAAATTTTAGAATATCCGGAACCTACATCAGTAAAACAAGTACATCGGTATTGTGGTATGATTAATTATTTTTCCAAATTTATTAAAAATTATGCTGACAGGATCGAACCCCTGAATAGATTAAGACGTAAAAATACTCAGTTTGTTTGGGGAGACTCACAAAGAAAAGCGTTCGAAGATCTTAAACAAGCAATTGCTAATCCTCCAGTTCTCTCTATACCAGACTTTTCTAAAGAATTCATTTTACAAACAGATGCGTCAGATACAGGTATAGGGGCGGTGTTACTCCAAGAACATGAAGGGTCCAGAAGAGCTATAGCATACGCCTCTAAAACATTGACAGAAGCAGAAAGAAAATTTTCTGCATATGAACGTGAATGTCTGGCGGTTGTTTTCGCGACAGATCACTTTAGAACTTATCTAACGCACCGTGAATTTCTTTTAGAAACGGATAACCAAGCTTTAGCCTGGCTTCTTTCACGACCAAAACAATTAGGTCGGTTGGCTAGATGGTTATTACGCTTATCCGTCTTTAAATTTAAAATTAATCACATTCGTGGTTCAAATAATAATGTGGCTGATGCATTATCGAGAATGTATGAATTAAATAATGCAGATACAGCAAAAGAGATATCGTATATCAATGCTTTATTATCACAGTTTCCCCTTTCCTTTACAGATATAAAACAACATCAAAAACCGGATACCTTTATCCTTAAACAAAAACAACAAATGAACAATAAATTTTGTTTATCAAAAGGGATCCTCTGTCTACAAGACAAAAATCATAATCCGACCAAAATTGTTCTCCCCAATTCTTTAAAAGATTTAGTCTTTAAATATTTTCATCATTCGGAAATAGGAGGACATTTAGGTATTGACAAAACTATACATAAAATAACAAAGCATTTTTATTGGCCTGACATATATAAGGAAATTCCTTTAAAGGTGAATGCTTGCATGATCTGTCAACGCAGCAAACCTGGCATGAATTATAAATGGGGGAATCTTAGTTCAAGAGTTCCAACAATACCATTTGATACGTTATTTATTGACACCGTTGGTAGTCTTCCAAAAACTAACCAAGGTTATAAATATATTCTGGTGGTGGTGGATAGTTTTTCAAAATTTACTTGGTTAGCTCCATTAAAAAATACTAATACATCCTCTATTATAGATGAATTAAAACGTATCTTTCAGAACTACTCCATTCCGAGGTTAATTGTCACGGATAATGCCAAAACATTTAAATCCACAATGTTTAAAAACTTTTGTTTTACCTTAGGAATTAAAAGAACCACTCTATCTCCTTACCACCCACGCCCATCTCATGCTGAAAGACTGAATAGAAATCTTAGGTCTATTCTTATCGCGTATCACGCAACTGCCCAAACGACATGGGATAAATCCCTCTTTTGGTTTCAATTAGCCTTTAATATGGCACAACATACCGCCCACGGTGCATGTCCTTTTGACATATTACATAATTTTCAAGCCCAAACGCCCTTGGATAGAGCGTGGAATATTCAGGATATCCTTCATCGGAATCCCGTACGATCGAGCAACATGATGAGTACAATTAGACGGCAACTAATTAAGTCTCATCATGATATGGCACGTAGATATAATGCTACACGCCATCCAAATCCATTTTCGGTGGGAGATAAAGTTTTACTTAAAACTCATCCCGTAAGTTCGAAAAAGAAAAATATTTGTGCAAAAATGGCATACCGGTGGTCGGAACCATTTTATGTAATTGGATTTTCTACACCTGTTACAGCCTTACTCCGTAAGACTGTCGGGGGAGAAATATCCAAAGAACATATCTCTAATCTTAAAAAGGTATCATAAATTACCAAGATTAGTAATATTATTAGGTGAGGTACGTCGCGACTCTCGAGCTTGTGATGTTGGTATTAAAGGTGTATCCGATGTTACTTGATGTGTGAATGTGTTATGAAAGGGGCCCCGAATGATCGTAACTTACCGTCTCAGGCCGACAACTGCTCCGTACTCATCTTTTTTGTTTTCGCCATTTAAGCACCCACCCCTAATTCCTTTTGCTTGTGTATGTTTCCCAGGGGGGGGGGATAATTGTAATAGATTATGAGACAAGTATATAAACATCACTCCTTACACACAATTACAATAAACACACACGTAAACACATACCTTCTACACAATTGACACAACTGATATAACCACGACATGTCAACATTTACATTTGTTACATTTACATCTCAACATAAATACAGATGATTTCCAGCTTCCAGATGTAAGTAAGATAAATAAAACAAAAAAAAAAAAAAGAAAAAAGAAAATTTAAAATTCCAAAATTTTAAAAAAAAGGATTGTTGAAAGTTGAGTCTATTTTAAATCTTTGAAAAGGAGAGAAGCATTTACAGTTTTTATAAAAAAAAAAGACTAAATAATTAATATACAATTATTTTAATAAGGAAGTTTTCAAGTTAAGATTTTAAAAGTTTTAATTGTTTTTAAAAGGTTTTAATCGAAAATTTTAAAATATACATATATTTTAAAATGAAAGAAAGTTGTTAAACTTATTTATTTGTTTATAAATATCAATTACGAACTTCACCACTGGACATCGATAGCACTACTATACGAACGTAACACATTTTGATTTTTCATTGTATATTAAAGTTTATTCTAATAAGGACGTCTCTGAAGTTTTTTTTGTAAAGTAATCGTCAGTAGAATCGCCGGCATTACCAAACTGAAATTTAGAATATACTTGAACAATACCTAGTAAGAGCAAAATACAAATTGTGCCGTTTAAACGACAATCAGTCACACTAAAAACGGTTACCGATATGAGAAATTTCTAGGCAAAATTTTTGACATTTCTCCGCGCTTATTCGCAGTTTTTTCATTATTTTATTTTATGATGCGAAAATTAGTATTGCCTATATGAAACATTAAACTGTTAAATATTTTTTTAATTTCAACTGCTACTTCCACGGCTAAAATAATACTTCGGTTTTCTTCACGAATGAAGCAATTTTCGACTAAAACATTATAACAACTAAAGAAGTACTGGTGAAATAAACACTTATAGACCTTCTTCATATGACAGTAGATTTTTATACAGTTAGACCTTGCAGTGTGAATATATTTAAGGTGCATTTGCAAGGTGCGAAGGGAAAATATTATAGAAGGCCTGCTTTGCTCATCAAATGACTTTTATACTGAAACATACGGCTGCAAACCAAAAAATGTAACCTAATTAACTTTTCAGTTTAGTTCAGATAACTTGTAAATGTTTAAACGAACTTCTACCCTAATGATCTAAAAACTCAAATTATTTGTGCCGAGTATTTAACATCTCATTATTTACCTAATTTTAAGTAACTTAAAAAATCTGAATTGGAAGGAAGGTTGTTATCAAAGTCGTTATGAAAGAACGCACAAATTTAATCTTACTAATCGTACAAAAAATATAATCTGATAAGAGTTTATTGAATTTAATGTTCAAACCAACATCTTCCTTAAATAACATAGGCGTAGTACATAGCCTAAATACGCACGTTTTTATTTTTAAGAATTAATATAATTTTTGTTCTTGAATGTTGAGTATAGCAATAATAAACAGAGAGCAATGCACAACTAATTTTCTAACGTTTTTTAAGGAGTAATGAATTGCTAATTGGAGTTTTACACTATTAGCGCAGAACGTGTATATTTTTATTGTACGTTTTGATTTAACTATCAGTTCCTAAATCAACAAAGAAATAATCATTAGAGAGCGTCCTTAACGAATTTTTATTTCTTTCGAACTATTTGTGTCTTTAACATATCCGAAAATATACTAACTTACTAAAATATAATAGAACTGATGTACCGTAGAAGAAAACAATTATTTTGGTCTTGCAAGTGAGGCGGCCTACAATGACGGCAACGCGCGTGTGACGTCAAAGGCAGATATAATATACGACCAATCAGAGTGTAGTATTTTTAACCAATGAAAAATCTTCAAACCTAACCAATCAGATGTCTTCTTAGGCGTCACTTTGATTGGTTAATATTGTCCAATCAGAAGGCTCATTATAGTTCACTACGTCATCCGATATCGACCAATGAAAACGTCTCAATCAGTATTACGTCATTTGTCAGTACTGAGCTTCCTGATTGGTCCGGTACTGTTCCTGCGCGTGACGTCGACTTACATTTTTACATAAATCCGCCCATTGTCACCGCCCAGTTAACAATACGGCTGAATATTAAACAATAACGTCTACTGAAATGCTATACTTTCGAGAATTAAAACGCCTACCAAAAACATTTTTAAACTTGTTAAGGTCTTCCGAGTACGGAATGATTATGGTTAATTGTATGAAACAGCTGTATATTTATACTGCTTTTCACAGTATGAAAAACTAAAATTCACAAAAAGGAAGCACAAGAATAGATTGCGTTTACACATACAACCTTGCTTAAATTTAAAACATTATTTTCTCGGCTACCATGCAAACACTACTATACGAACGTAACACATTGTGATTTTTTCATTGTACTCGCATATTAAAGTTTATTCTAATAAGGACATCTCTGAAGTTCTTTTTGTCAAGTAATCGTCAGTAGAATCGCCGGCATTACCAAACTGATATTTAGAATATACTTAAACAATACCTAGTAAGAGCAAAATACAAATTGTGCCCTTTTAACGACAATCAGTCACACTAAAAACGGTTACCGATATGAGAAAAATCTAGGCAATATTTTTGACATTTCTCCGCGCTTATTCGCAGTTCTTTTCATTATTTTATTTTATGATGCGAAAATTAGTATTGCCTATATGAAACATTAAACTGTTAAATATATTTTTAATTTCAACTGCTACTTCCACGGCTAAAATAATACTTCGGTTTTCTTCACGAAAGAAGCAATTTTCGACTAAAACATTATAACAACTAAAGAAGTACTGGTGAAATAAACACTTTTAGACCTTCTTCATATGACAGTAGATTTTTATACAGTTATACCTTGCAGTGTGAATATATTTAAGGCGCATTTGTAAGATGCGAAGTGAAAATATTTTAGAAGGCCTGCTTCGCTCATCAAATGACTTTTCTACTGAAACATACGGTTACAAACCGAAAAATGTAACCCAATTAACTTTTCAGTTTAGTTCAGATAACTTGTGAATGTTTGAACTAACTTCTACCCTAATGATCTAAAAACTCAAATTAATTGTGCCGAGTATTTAACATCTCATTATTTACCTAATTTTAAGTAACCTGAAAAATCTGAATTGGAAGAAAGGATGTTATCAAAGTCGTTATGAAAGAACGTACAAATTTAATCTTCCTATTCGTATAAAAAATATAATCTGATAAGAGTTTATTAAATTGAATGTTCAAACCTACATCTTCCTCAAATAACATAAGCGTAGTACATCAATACGCACGGTTTTATTTCTAAGAATTTATATAATTTTTGTGCTTGAATGTTGAGTATAGCAATAATAAACAGAGAGCAATGCACAACTAATTTTCTAACGTTTTTTAAGGAGTAATGAATTGCTAATTGGAGTTTTACACTATTAGCGCAGAACGTGTATATTTTTATTATACGTTCTGAGTTAACTATCATTTCCTAAATAAACAAAGAAATAATCTTTAGAGAGCGTTACTTAACGAATTTTTATTTCTTTCGAACTATTTGTGTCTTTAACATATCCGAAAATATACTACTAAAATATAATAGAACTAATATACAGTAGAAATAAATAATTATTTAGGTCTTGCAAGTGAGGCGGCCTACAATGACGGCAACGCGCGTGTGACGTCAAAGGCAGATTTAATATAGGACCAATCAGAGTGTAGTATTTTTAACCGATGAAAAATCTCCAAACCTTACCAATCAGATGTCTTCTTAGGCGTCACTTTGATTGGTTAATATTGTCCAATCAGAAGGCTCATTATAGTTCACTACGTCATCCGATATCGACCAATGAAAACGTCTCAATCAGTATTACGTCATTTGTTAGTACCGAGCTTCCTGATTGGTCCGGTACTGTTCCTGCGCGTGACGTCGACTCACATTTTTACATAATTCGGCCCAATGTCACCGCCCAGTTAACGATACGGCCTAATATTAAACAACAACGTCTACTGAAATGCTACATTTTCCAGAATTAAAACACTTACCAAAAAACATTTTTAAACTTGTTAAGGTCTTCCGAGTACGGAATGATTATGGTTAATTGTATGAAACAGCAGTATATTTATACTGCTTTTCACAGTATGAAAAATTAAAATTCACAAAAAGGAAGCACAAGAATAGATTGCGTTTACACATACAAGCTTGCTTAAATTTAAGACATTATTTTCTCGCCTACCATGCAAACACTACTATACGAACGTAACACATTTTGATTTTTCATTGTATATTAAAGTTTATTCTAATAAGGACGTCTCTGAAGTTTTTTTTGTAAAGTAATCGTCAGTAGAATCGCCGGCATTACCAAACTGAAATTTAGAATATACTTGAACAATACCTAGTAAGAGCAAAATACAAATTGTGCCGTTTAAACGACAATCAGTCACACTAAAAACGGTTACCGATATGAGAAATTTCTAGGCAAAATTTTTGACATTTCTCCGCGCTTATTCGCAGTTTTTTCATTATTTTATTTTATGATGCGAAAATTAGTATTGCCTATATGAAACATTAAACTGTTAAATATTTTTTTAATTTCAACTGCTACTTCCACGGCTAAAATAATACTTCGGTTTTCTTCACGAATGAAGCAATTTTCGACTAAAACATTATAACAACTAAAGAAGTACTGGTGAAATAAACACTTATAGACCTTCTTCATATGACAGTAGATTTTTATACAGTTAGACCTTGCAGTGTGAATATATTTAAGGTGCATTTGCAAGGTGCGAAGGGAAAATATTATAGAAGGCCTGCTTTGCTCATCAAATGACTTTTATACTGAAACATACGGCTGCAAACCAAAAAATGTAACCTAATTAACTTTTCAGTTTAGTTCAGATAACTTGTAAATGTTTAAACGAACTTCTACCCTAATGATCTAAAAACTCAAATTATTTGTGCCGAGTATTTAACATCTCATTATTTACCTAATTTTAAGTAACTTAAAAAATCTGAATTGGAAGGAAGGTTGTTATCAAAGTCGTTATGAAAGAACGCACAAATTTAATCTTACTAATCGTACAAAAAATATAATCTGATAAGAGTTTATTGAATTTAATGTTCAAACCAACATCTTCCTTAAATAACATAGGCGTAGTACATAGCCTAAATACGCACGTTTTTATTTTTAAGAATTAATATAATTTTTGTTCTTGAATGTTGAGTATAGCAATAATAAACAGAGAGCAATGCACAACTAATTTTCTAACGTTTTTTAAGGAGTAATGAATTGCTAATTGGAGTTTTACACTATTAGCGCAGAACGTGTATATTTTTATTGTACGTTTTGATTTAACTATCAGTTCCTAAATCAACAAAGAAATAATCATTAGAGAGCGTCCTTAACGAATTTTTATTTCTTTCGAACTATTTGTGTCTTTAACATATCCGAAAATATACTAACTTACTAAAATATAATAGAACTGATGTACCGTAGAAGAAAACAATTATTTTGGTCTTGCAAGTGAGGCGGCCTACAATGACGGCAACGCGCGTGTGACGTCAAAGGCAGATATAATATACGACCAATCAGAGTGTAGTATTTTTAACCAATGAAAAATCTTCAAACCTAACCAATCAGATGTCTTCTTAGGCGTCACTTTGATTGGTTAATATTGTCCAATCAGAAGGCTCATTATAGTTCACTACGTCATCCGATATCGACCAATGAAAACGTCTCAATCAGTATTACGTCATTTGTCAGTACTGAGCTTCCTGATTGGTCCGGTACTGTTCCTGCGCGTGACGTCGACTTACATTTTTACATAAATCCGCCCATTGTCACCGCCCAGTTAACAATACGGCTGAATATTAAACAATAACGTCTACTGAAATGCTATACTTTCGAGAATTAAAACGCCTACCAAAAACATTTTTAAACTTGTTAAGGTCTTCCGAGTACGGAATGATTATGGTTAATTGTATGAAACAGCTGTATATTTATACTGCTTTTCACAGTATGAAAAACTAAAATTCACAAAAAGGAAGCACAAGAATAGATTGCGTTTACACATACAACCTTGCTTAAATTTAAAACATTATTTTCTCGGCTACCATGCAAACACTACTATACGAACGTAACACATTGTGATTTTTTCATTGTACTCGCATATTAAAGTTTATTCTAATAAGGACATCTCTGAAGTTCTTTTTGTCAAGTAATCGTCAGTAGAATCGCCGGCGTTACCAAACTGATATTTAGAATATACTTAAACAATACCTAGTAAGAGCAAAATACAAATTGTGCCCTTTTAACGACAATCAGTCACACTAAAAACGGTTACCGATATGAGAAAAATCTAGGCAATATTTTTGACATTTCTCCGCGCTTATTCGCAGTTCTTTTCATTATTTTATTTTATGATGCGAAAATTAGTATTGCCTATATGAAACATTAAACTGTTAAATATATTTTTAATTTCAACTGCTACTTCCACGGCTAAAATAATACTTCGGTTTTCTTCACGAAAGAAGCAATTTTCGACTAAAACATTATAACAACTAAAGAAGTACTGGTGAAATAAACACTTTTAGACCTTCTTCATATGACAGTAGATTTTTATACAGTTAGACCTTGCAGTGTGAATATATTTAAGGCGCATTTGTAAGATGCGAAGTGAAAATATTTTAGAAGGCCTGCTTCGCTCATCAAATGACTTTTCTACTGAAACATACGGTTACAAACCGAAAAATGTAACCCAATTAACTTTTCAGTTTAGTTCAGATAACTTGTGAATGTTTGAACTAACTTCTACCCTAATGATCTAAAAACTCAAATTAATTGTGCCGAGTATTTAACATCTCATTATTTACCTAATTTTAAGTAACCTGAAAAATCTGAATTGGAAGAAAGGATGTTATCAAAGTCGTTATGAAAGAACGTACAAATTTAATCTTCCTATTCGTATAAAAAATATAATCTGATAAGAGTTTATTAAATTGAATGTTCAAACCTACATCTTCCTCAAATAACATAAGCGTAGTACATCAATACGCACGGTTTTATTTCTAAGAATTTATATAATTTTTGTGCTTGAATGTTGAGTATAGCAATAATAAACAGAGAGCAATGCACAACTAATTTTCTAACGTTTTTTAAGTAGGAATGAATTGCTAATTGGAGTTTTACACTATTAGCGCAGAACGTGTATATTTTTATTATACGTTCTGAGTTAACTATCATTTCCTAAATAAACAAAGAAATAATCTTTAGAGAGCGTTACTTAACGAATTTTTATTTCTTTCGAACTATTTGTGTCTTTAACATATCCGAAAATATACTACTAAAATATAATAGAACTAATATACAGTAGAAATAAATAATTATTTAGGTCTTGCAAGTGAGGCGGCCTACAATGACGGCAACGCGCGTGTGACGTCAAAGGCAGATTTAATATAGGACCAATCAGAGTGTAGTATTTTTAACCGATGAAAAATCTCCAAACCTTACCAATCAGATGTCTTCTTAGGCGTCACTTTGATTGGTTAATATTGTCCAATCAGAAGGCTCATTATAGTTCACTACGTCATCCGATATCGACCAATGAAAACGTCTCAATCAGTATTACGTCATTTGTTAGTACCGAGCTTCCTGATTGGTCCGGTACTGTTCCTGCGCGTGACGTCGACTCACATTTTTACATAATTCGGCCCAATGTCACCGCCCAGTTAACGATACGGCCTAATATTAAACAACAACGTCTACTGAAATGCTACATTTTCCAGAATTAAAACACTTACCAAAAAACATTTTTAAACTTGTTAAGGTCTTCCGAGTACGGAATGATTATGGTTAATTGTATGAAACAGCAGTATATTTATACTGCTTTTCACAGTATGAAAAATTAAAATTCACAAAAAGGAAGCACAAGAATAGATTGCGTTTACACATACAAGCTTGCTTAAATTTAAGACATTATTTTCTCGGCTACCATGCAAACACTACTATACGAACGTAACACATTTTGATTTTTCATTGTATATTAAAGTTTATTCTAATAAGGACGTCTCTGAAGTTTTTTTTGTAAAGTAATCGTCAGTAGAATCGCCGGCATTACCAAATTGAAATTTAGAATATACTTGAACAATACCTAGTAAGAGCAAAATACAAATTGTGCCCTTTTAACGACAATCAGTGACACTAAAAACGGTTAACGATATGAAAAATTTCTAGGCAATATTTTTGACATTTCTCCGCGCTTATTCGCAGTTCTTTTTATTATTTAATTTTATGATGCGATAGTTAGTATTGCCTATATGAAACATTAAACTGTTAAATATTTTTTTAATTTCAACTGCTACTTCGACGGCTAAAATAATAATTCTGTTTTCTTCACGAATGAAGCAATTTTCAACTAATACATGATAACAACGTAAGTAGTACTGGTGAAATAAACACTTTTAGACCTTCTTCATATGACAGTAGATTTTTATACAGTTCACCTTGCAGTGTGAATATATTTTAGGTGCATTTGCAAGGTGCGAAGTGAAAATTAAGAAGGCCTGCTTTACTCATCAAATGACTTTTCTACTGAAACATACGGTTGCAAACCAAAAAATGTAACCTAATTAACTTTTCAGTTTAGTTCAGATAACTTGTAAATGTTTGAACTAACTTTTACCCTAATGATCTAAAAACTCAAATTATTTGTGCCGTGTATTTAACATTTCATTATTTACCTAATTTTAAGTAACTTGAAAAATCTGAATTGGAAGAAAGGATGTTATCAACGTCGTTATAAAAGAACGCACAAATTCAATCTTACTTTTCGTACAAAAAATATAATCTGATAAGAGTTTTTTAAATTTAATGTTCAAACCAACATCTTCCTAAAATAACATAAGCGTAGTACATCAATACGCACGGTTTTATTTCTAAGAATTAATATAATTTTTGTGCTTGAATGTTGACTATAGCAATAATAAACAGAGAGCAATGCACAACTATTTTTCTAACGTTTTTTAAGGAGGAATGAATTGCTGATTGGGGTTTTACACTATTGGCGCAGAACGTGTATATTGTTATTATACGTTCTGAGTTAACTATCATTTCCTAAATAACAAAGAAATAATCTTTAGAGAGCGTTACTTAACGAATTTTTATTTCTTTCGAACTATTTGTGTCTTTAACATATCCGAAAATATACTACTAAAATAAAATAGAACTAATGTACAGTAGAAATAAATAATTATTTAGGTATTGCAAGTGAGGCGGCCTACAATGACGGCAACGCGCTTGTGACGTCAAAGGCAGATATAATATACGACCAATCAGAGTGTAGTATTTTTAACCAATGAAGAGTCTCCAAACCTAACCAATCAGATGTCTTTTTAGGCGTCACTTTGATTGGTTAATATTGTCCAATCAGAAGGCTCATTATAGTTCACTACGTCATCCGATATCGACCAAAGAAAACGTCTCAATCCGTATTACGTCATTTGTCAGTAACGAGCTTCCTGATTGGTCCGGTACTGTTCCTGCGCGTGACGTCGACTTACATTTTTACATAAATCGGCCCAATGTCACCGCCCAGTTAACGATACGGCCGAATATTAAACAATAACGTCTACTGAAATGCTATACTTTCGAGAATTAAAACGCCTACCAAAAACATTTTTAAACTTATTAAGGTCTTCCGAGTACGGAATGATTATGGTTAATTGTATGAAACAGCAGTATATTTATACTGCTTTTCACAGTATGAAAAATTAAAATTCACAAAAAGGAAGCACAAGAATAGATTGCGTTTACACATACAAGCTTGCTTAAATTTAAGACATTATTTTCTCGGCTACCATGCAAACACTACTATACGAACGTAACACATTTTGATTTTTCATTGTATATTAAAGTTTATTCTAATAAGGACGTCTCTGAAGTTTTTTTTGTCAAGTAATCGTCAGTAGAATCGCCGGCATTACCAAACTGAAATTTAGAATATACTTGAACAATACCTAGTAAGAGCAAAATACAAATTGTGCCCTTTTAACGACAATCAGTCACACTAAAAACGGTTACCGATATGAGAAATTTCTAGGCAATATTTTTGACATTTCTCCGCGCTTATTCGCAGTTTTTTCATTATTTTATTTTATGATGCGAAAATTAGTATTGGCTATATGAAACAGTAAACTGTTAAATTTTTTTTTAATTTCAACTGCTACTTCCACGGCTAAAATAATACTTCGGTTTTCTTCACGAATGAAGCAATTTTCGACTAAAACATTATAACAACTAAAGAAGTACTGGTGAAATAAACACTTATAGACCTTCTTAATATGACAGTAGATTTTTATACAGTTAGACCTTGCAGTTTGAATATATTTAAGGTGCATTTGCAAGGTGCGAAGTGAAAATATTTTAGAAAGCCTGCTTTGCTCATCAAATGACTTTTCTACTGAAACATACGGTTGCAAAACAAAAAATGTAACCCAGTTAACTTTTCAGTTTATTTCAGATAACTTGTAAATGTTTGAACTAACTTCTACCCTAATGATCTAAAACATCAAATTAATTGTGCCGAGTATTTAACATCTCATTATTTACCTAATTTTAAGTAACTTGAAAAATCTGAATTGGAGGAAAGGATTTTATCAAAGTCGTTATGAAAGAACGTACAAATTTAATCTTACTATTCGTATAAAAAATATAATCTGATAAGAGTTTATTAAATTTAATGTTCAAACCAACATCTTTTTAAAATAACATAGGCGTAGTACATCAATACGCACGGTTTTATTTCTAAGAATTAATATAATTTTTGTGCTTGAATGTTGAGTATAGCAATAATAAACAGAGAGCAATGCACAACTAATTTTCTAACGTTTTTTAAGGAGGAATGAATTGCTAATTGGAGTTTTACACTATTAGCGCAGAACGTGTATATTTTTATTATACGTTCTGAGTTAACTATCATTTCCTAAATAAACAAAGAAATAATCTTTAGAGAGCGTTACTTAACGAATTTTTATTTCTTTCGAACTATTTGTATCTTTAACATATCCGAAAATATACTACTAAAATATAATAGAACTAATGTACAGTAGAAATAAATAATTATTTAGGACTTGCAAGTGAGGCGGCCTACAATGACGGCAACGCGCGTGTGCCGTCAAAGGCAGATATAATATACGACCAATCAGAGTGTAGTATTTTTAACCAATGAAAAATCTTCAAACCTAACCAATCAGATGTCTTCTTAGGCGTCACTTTGATTGGTTAATATTGTCCAATCAGAAGGCTCATTATAGTTCACTACGTCATCCGATATCGACCAATGAAAACGTCTCAATCAGTATTACGTCATTTGTTAGTACCGAGCTTCCTGATTGGTCCGGTACTGTTCCTGCGCGTGACGTCGACTTACATTTTTACATAAATCGGCCCACGGTCACCGCCCAGTTAACGATACGGCCGAATATTAAACAATAACGTCTACTGAAATGCTATATTTTCCAGAATTAAAACGCCTACCAAAAACATTTTTAAACTTGTTAAGGTCTTCCGAGTACGGAATGATTATGGTTAATTGTATGAAACAGCAGTATATTTATACTGCTTTTCACAGTATGAAAAATTAAAATTCACAAAAAGGAAGTACAAGAATAGATTGCGTTTACACATACAAGCTTGCTTAAATTTAAGACATTATTTTCTCGGCTACCATGCAAACACTACTATACGAACGTAACACATTGTGATTTTTTCATTGTACTCGCATATTAAAGTTTATTCTAATAAGGACGTCTCTGAAGTTTTTTTTGTAAAGTAATCGTCAGTAGAATCGCCGCATTACCAAACTGAAATTTAGAATATACTTGAACAATACCTAGTAAGAGCAAAATACAAATTTTGCCGTTTAAACGACAATCAGTCACACTAAAAACGGTTAACGATATGAAAAATTTCTAGGCAATATTTTTGACATTTCTCCGCGCTTATTCGCGGTTCTTTTCATTATTTAATTTTATGATGCGATAGTTAGTATTGCCGATATGAAACATTAAACTGTTAAATATTTTTTTAATTTCAACTGCTACTTCCACGGCTAAAATAATACTTCTGTTTTCTTCACGAATGAAGAAATTTTCAACTAATACATTATAAGAACGTAAGTAGTACTGGTGAAATAAACACTTTTAGACCTTTTTCATATGACAGTAGATTTTTATACAGTTCACCTTGCAGTGTGAATATATTTTAGGTGCATTTGCAAGGTGCGAAGTGAAAATTAAGAAGGCCTGCTTTACTCATCAAATGACTTTTCTACTGAAACATACGGTTGCAAACCAAAAAATGTAACCTAATTAACTTTTCAGTTTAGTTCAGATAACTTGTAAATGTTTGAACTAACTTTTACCCTAATGATCTAAAAACTCAAATTATTTGTGCCGTGTATTTAACATTTCATTATTTACCTAATTTTAAGTAACTTGAAAAATCTGAATTGGAAGAAAGGATGTTATCAACGTCGTTATGAAAGAACGCACAAATTCAATCTTACTTTTCGTACAAAAAATATAATCTGATAAGAGTTTATTAAATTTAATGTTCAAGCCAATATCTTCCTTAAATAACATAAGCGTAGTACATCAATACGCACGGTTTTATTTCTAAGAATTAATATAATTTTTGTGCTTGAATGTTGACTATAGCAATAATAAACAGAGAGCAATGCACAACTAATTTTCTAACGTTTTTTAAGGAGGAATGAATTGCTAATTGGAGTTTTACACTATTAGCGCAGAACGTGTATATTTTTATTATACGTTCTGAGTTAACTATCATTTCCTAAATAACAAAGAAATAATCTTTAGAGAGCGTTACTTAACGAATTTTTATTTCTTTCGAACTATTTGTGTCTTTAACATATCCGAAAATATACTACTAAAATAAAATAGAACTAATGTACAGTAGAAATAAACAATTTTTTTAGGTCATGCAAGTGAGGCGGCCTACAATGACGGCAACGCGCGTGTGACGTCAAAGGCAGATATAATATATGACCAATCAGAGTGTAGTATTTTTAACCAATGAAGAGTCTCCAAACCTAACCAATCAGATGTCTTTTTAGGCGTCACTTTGATTGGTTAATATTGTCCAATCAGAAGGCTCATTATAGTTCACTACGTCATCCGATATCGACCAATGAAAACGTCTCAATCAGTATTACGTCATTTGTCAGTACTGAGCTTCCTGATTGGTCCGGTACTGTTTCTGCGCGTGACGTCGACTTACATTTTTACATAAATCCGCCCATTGTCACCGCCCAGTTAACAATACGGCCGAATATTAAACAATAACGTCTACTGAAATGCTATACTTTCGAGAATTAAAACGCCTACCAAAAACATTTTTAAACTTATTAAGGTCTTCCGAGTACGGAATTATTATGGTTAATTGTATGAAACAGCAGTATATTTATACTGCTTTTCACAGTATGAAAAATTAAAATTCACAAAAAGGAAGCACAAGAATAGATTGCGTTTACACATACAAGCTTGCTTAAATTTAAGACATTATTTTCTCGGCTACCATGCAAACACTACTATACGAACGTAACACATTTTGATTTTTCATTGTATATTAAAGTTTATTCTAATAAGGACGTCTCTGAAGTTTTTTTTGTCAAGTAATCGTCAGTAGAATCGCCGGCATTACCAAACTGAAATTTAGAATATACTTGAACAATACCTAGTAAGAGCAAAATACAAATTGTGCCCTTTTAACGACAATCAGTCACACTAAAAACGGTTACCGATATGAGAAATTTCTAGGCAATATTTTTGACATTTCTCCGCGCTTATTCGCAGTTTTTTCATTATTTTATTTTATGATGCGAAAATTAGTATTGCCTATATGAAACATTAAACTGTTAAATTTTTTTTTAATTTCAACTGCTACTTCCACGGCTAAAATAATACTTCGGTTTTCTTCACGAATGAAGCAATTTTCGACTAAAACATTATAACAACTAAAGAAGTACTGGTGAAATAAACACTTATAGACCTTCTTAATATGACAGTAGATTTTTATACAGTTAGACCTTGCAGTTTGAATATATTTAAGGTGCATTTGCAAGGTGCGAAGTGAAAATATTTTAGAAAGCCTGCTTTGCTCATCAAATGACTTTTCTACTGAAACATACGGTTGCAAAACAAAAAATGTAACCCAGTTAACTTTTCAGTTTATTTCAGATAACTTGTAAATGTTTGAACTAACTTCTACCCTAATGATCTAAAACATCAAATTAATTGTGCCGAGTATTTAACATCTCATTATTTACCTAATTTTAAGTAACTTGAAAAATCTGAATTGGAGGAAAGGATTTTATCAAAGTCGTTATGAAAGAACGTACAAATTTAATCTTACTATTCGTATAAAAAATATAATCTGATAAGAGTTTATTAAATTTAATGTTCAAACCAACATCTTTTTAAAATAACATAGGCGTAGTACATCAATACGCACGGTTTTATTTCTAAGAATTAATATAATTTTTGTGCTTGAATGTTGAGTATAGCAATAATAAACAGAGAGCAATGCACAACTAATTTTCTAACGTTTTTTAAGGAGGAATGAATTGCTAATTGGAGTTTTACACTATTAGCGCAGAACGTGTATATTTTTATTATACGTTCTGAGTTAACTATCATTTCCTAAATAAACAAAGAAATAATCTTTAGAGAGCGTTACTTAACGAATTTTTATTTCTTTCGAACTATTTGTGTCTTTAACATATCCGAAAATATACTACTAAAATATAATAGAACTAATGTACAGTAGAAATAAATAATTATTTAGGTCTTGCAAGTGAGGCGGCCTACAATGACGGCAACGCGCGTGTGACGTCAAAGGCAGATTTAATATACGACCAATCAGAGTGTAGTATTTTTAACCAAAGAAAAATCTTCAAACCTAACCAATCAGATGTCTTTTTAGGCGTCACTTTGATTGGTTAATATTGTCCAATCAGAAGGCTCATTATAGTTCACTACGTCATCCGATATCGACCAATGAAAACGTTTCAATCAGTATTACGTCATTTGTTAGTACCGAGCTTCCTGATTGGTCCGGTACTGTTCCTGCGCGTGACGTCGACTTACATTTTTACATAAATCGGCCCACGGTCACCGCCCAGTTAACGATACGGCCGAATATTAAACCAATAACGTCTACTGAAATGCTATACTTTCGAGAATTTAAACGCCTACCAAAAACATTTTTAAACTTGTTAAGGTCTTCCGAGTACGGAATGATTATGGTTAATTGTATGAAACAGCAGTATATTTATACTGCTTTTCACAGTATGAAAAATTGAAATTCACAAAAAGGAAGCACAAGAATAGATTGCGTTTACAAATACAAGCTGGCTTAAATTTAAGACATTATTTTCTCGGCTACCATGCAAACACTACTATACGAACGTAACACATTTTGATTTTTCATTGTATATTAAAGTTTATTCTAATAAGGACGTCTCTGAAGTTTTTTTTGACAAGTAATCGTCAGTAGAATCGCCGGCATTACCAAACTGGACTTTAGAATATACTTGAACAATACCTAGTAAGAGCAAAATACAAATTGTGCCCTTTTAACGACAATCAGTCACACTAAAAACGGTTACCGATATGAGAAATTTCTAGGCAATATTTTTGACATTTCTCCGCGCTTATTCGCAGTTTTTTCATTATTTTATTTTATGATGCGAAAATTAGTATTGCCTATATGAAACATTAAACTGTTAAATTTTTTTTTAATTTCAACTGCTACTTCCACGGCTAAAATAATACTTCGGTTTACTTCACGAATGAAGCAATTTTCGACTAAAACATTATAACAACTAAAGAAGTACTGGTGAAATAAACACTTTTAGACCTTTTTCATATGACAGTAGATTTTTATACAGTTCACCTTGCAGTGTGAATATATTTTAGGTGCATTTGCAAGGTGCGAAGTGAAAATTAAGAAGGCCTGCTTTACTCATCAAATGTCTTTTCTACTGAAACATACGGTTGCAAACCAAAAAATGTAACCTAATTAACTTTTCAGTTTAGTTCAGATAACTTGTAAATGTTTGAACTAACTTTTACCCTAATGATCTAAAAACTCAAATTATTTGTGCCGTGTATTTAACATTTCATTATTTACCTAATTTTAAGTAACTTGAAAAATCTGAATTGGAAGAAAGGATGTTATCAACGTCGTTATGAAAGAACGCACAAATTTAATCTTACTTTTCGTACAAAAAATATAATCTGATAAGAGTTTTTAAATTTAATGTTTAAACCAACATCTTCCTTAAATAACATAGGCGTAGTACATCAATACGCACGGTTTTATTTCTAAGCATTAATATAATTTTTGTGCTTGAATGTTGACTATAGCAATAATAAACAGAGAGCAATGCACAACTATTTTTCTAACGTTTTTTAAGGAGGAATGAATTCCTGATTGGGGTTTTACACTATTGGCGCAGAACGTGTATATTTTTATTATACGTTCTGAGTTAACTATCATTTCCTAAATAACAAAAAAATAATCTTTAGAGAGCGTTATTTAACGAATTTTTATTTTTTTTCGAACTATTTGTGTCTTTAACATATCCGAAAATATACTACTAAAATAAAATAGAACTAATGTACAGTAGAAATAAACAATTTTTTTAGGTCATGCAAGTGAGGCGGCCTACAATGACGGCAACGCGCGTGTGACGTCAAAGGCAGATATAATATATGACCAATCAGAGTGTAGTATTTTTAACTAATGAAAAATCTTCAAACCTAACCAATCAGATGTCTTCTTAGGCGTCACTTTGATTGGTTAATATTGTCCAATCAGAAGGCTCATTATAGTTCACTACGTCATCCGATATCGACCAATGAAAACGTCTCAATCAGTATTACGTCATTTGTCAGTACTGAGCTTCCTGATTGGTCCGGTACTGTTCCTGCGCGTGACGTCGACTTACATTTTTACATAAATCCGCCCATTGTCACCGCCCAGTTAACAATACGGCTGAATATTAAACAATAACGTCTACTGAAATGCTATACTTTCGAGAATTAAAACGCCTACCAAAAACATTTTTAAACTTGTTAAGGTCTGCCGAGTACGGAATGATTATGGTTAATTGTATGAAACAGCAGTATATTTATACTGCTTTTCACAGTATGAAAAATTAAAATTCACAAAAAGGAAGCACAAGAATAGATTGCGTTTACACATACAAGCTTGCTTAAATTTAAGACATTATTTTCTCGGCTACCATGCAAACACTACTATACGAACGTAACACATTTTGATTTTTCATTGTATATTAAAGTTTATTCTAATAAGGACGTCTCTGAAGTTTTTTTTGTCAAGTAATCGTCAGTAGAATCGCCGGCATTACCAAACTGAAATTTAGAATCTACTTGAACAATACCTAGTAAGAGCAAAATACAAATTGTGCCCTTTTAACGACAATCAGTCACACTAAAAACGGTTAACGATATGAAAAATTTCTAGGCAATATTTTTGACATTTCTCCGCGCTTATTCGCGGTTCTTTTCATTATTTAATTTTATGATACGATAGTTAGTATTGCCTATATGAAACATTAAACTGTTAAATATTTTTTTAATTTCAACTGCTACTTCCACGGCTAAAAAAATAATTCTGTTTTCTTCACGAATGAAGCAATTTTCGACTAAAACATTTTAACAACTAAAGAAGTACTGGTGAAATAAACACTTTTAGACCTTCTTCATATGACAGTAGATTTTTATACAGTTAGACCTTGCAGTGTGAATATATTTAAGGTGCATTTGCAAGGTGCGAAGTGAAAATATTTTAGAAGGTCTGCTCTGCTCTTCAAATGACTTTTCTACTGAAACATACGGTTGCAAACCAAAAAATGTAACCCAGTTAATTTTTCAATTTATTTCAGATAACTTGTAAATGTTTGAACTAACTTCTACCCTAATGATCTAAAACATCAAATTAATTGTGCCGAGTATTTAACATCTCATTATTTACCTAATTTTAAGTAACTTGAAAAATCTGAATTGGAGGAAAGGATTTTATCAAAGTCGTTATGAAACAACGCACAAATTTAATCTTACTATTCCTATAAAAAATATAATCTGATAAGAGTTTATTAAATTTAATGTTCAAACCAACATCTTTCTCAAATAACATAGGCGTAGTACATCAATACGCACGGTTTTATTTCTAAGAATTAATATAATTTTTGTGCTTGAATGTTGAGTATAGCAATAATAAACAGAGAGCAATGCACAACTAATTTTCTAACGTTTTTTTAAGGAGGAATGAATTGCTAATTGTAGTTTTACACTATTAGCGCAGAACGTGTATATTTTTATTATACGTTCTGAGTTAACTATCATTTCCTAAATAAACAAAGAAATAATCTTTAGAGAGCGTTACTTAACGAATTTTTATTTCTTTCGAACTATTTGTGTCTTTATCATATCCGAAAATATACTACTAAAATATAATAGAACTAATGTACAGTAGAAATAAATAATTATTTTGGTCTTGCAAGTGAGGCGGCCTACAATGACGGCAACGTGCGTGTGACGTCAAAGGCAGATATAATATACGACCAATCAGAGTGTAGTATTTTTAACCAATGGAAAATCTTCAAACCTAACCAATCAGATGTCTTCTTAGGCGTCACTTTGATTGGTTAATATTGTCCAATAAGAAGGCTCATTATAGTTCACTACATCTTCCGATATCGACCAATGAAAACGTCTCAATCAGTATTACGTCATTTGTTAGTACCGAGCTTCCTGATTGGTCCGGTACTGTTCCTGCGCGTGACGTCGACTTACATTTTTACATAAATCGGCCCACGGTCACCGCCCAGTTAACGATACGGCCGAATATTAAACAATAACGTCTACTGAATTGCTATATTTTCCAGAATTAAAACGCCTACCACAAAATATTTTTAAACTTGTTAAGGTCTTCCGAGTACGGAATGATTATGGTTAATTGTATGAAACAGCAGTATATTTATACTGCTTTTCACAGTATGAAAAATTAAAATTCACAAAAAGGAAGCACAAGAATAGATTGCGTTTACACATACAAGCTTGCTTAAATTTAAGACATTATTTTATCGGCTACCATGCAAACACTACTATACGAACGTAACACATTGTGATTTTTTCATTGTACACGCATATTAAAGTTTATTCTAATAAGGACGTCTCTGAAGTTTTTTTTGTCAAGTAATCGTCAGTAGAATCGCCGGCATTACCAAACTGAAATTTAGAATATACTTGAACAATACCTAGTAAGAGCAAAATACAAATTGTGCCCTTTTAACGACAATCAGTCACACTAAAAACGGTTAACGATATGAAAAATTTCTAGGCAATATTTTTGACATTTCTCCGCGCTTATTCGCAGTTTTTTCATTATTTTATTTTATGATGCGAAAATTAGTATTGCCTATATGAAACATTAAACTGTTAAATATTTTTTTAATTTCAACTGCTACTTCCACGGCTAAAATAATACTTCGGTTTTCTTCACGAATGAAGCAATTTTCGACTAAAACATTATAACAACTAAAGAAGTACTGGTGAAATAAACACTTTTAGAACTTCTTCATATGACAGTAGATTTTTATACAGTTACACCTTGCAGTGTGAATATATTTAAGGTGCATTTGCAAGGTGCGAAGTGAAAATATTTTAGAAGGCCTGCTTTACTCATCAAATGACTATTCTACTGAAACATACGGTTGCAAACCAAAAAATGCAACCTAATTAACTTTTCAGTTTAGTTCAGATAACTTGTAAATGTTTGAACTAACTTCTACCCTAATGATCTAAAAACTCAAATTATTTGTGCCGAGTATTTAACATCTCATTATTTACCTAATTTTAAGTAACTTGAAAAATCTGAATTGGAAGAAAGGATGTTATCAACGTCGTTATGAAAGAACGCACAAATTTAATCTTACTTTTCGTACAAAAAATATAATCTGATAAGAGTTTATTAAATTTAATGTTTAAACCAGCATCTTCCTTAAATAACATAGGCGTAGTACATCAATACGCACGGTTTTATTTCTAAGAATTAATATAATTTTTGTGCTTGAATGTTGACTATAGCAATAATAAACAGAGAGCAATGCACAACTATTTTTCTAACGTTTTTTAAGGAGGAATGAATTGCTGATTGGGGTTTTACACTAATGGCGCAGAACGTGTATATTTTTATTATACGTTCTGAGTTAACTATCATTTCCTAAATAAACAAAGAAATAATCTTTAGAGAGCGTTACCTAACGAATTTTTATTTCTTTCGAACTATTTGTGTCTTTATCATATCCGAAAATAAACTACTAAAATATAATAGAACTAATGTACAGTAGAAATAAATAATTATTTTGGTCTTGCAAGTGAGGCGGCCTACAATGACGGCAACGTGCGTGTGACGTCAAAGGCAGATATAATATACGACCAATCAGAGTGTAGTATTTTTAACCAATGAAGAGTCTCCAAACCTAACCAATCAGATGTCTTTTTAGGCGTCACTTTGATTGGTTAATATTGTCCAATCAGAAGGCTCATTATAGTTCACTACATCATCCGATATCGACCAATGAAAACGTCTCAATCCGTATTACGTCATTTGTCAGTACCGAGCTTCCTGATTGGTCCGGTACTGTTCCTGCGCGTGACGTCGACTTACACTTTTACATAAATCGGCCCAATGTCACCGCCCAGTTAACGATACGGCCTAATATTAAACAATAACGTCTACTGAAATTCTATACTTTCCAGAATTAAAACGCCTACCAAAAACATTTTTAAACTTGTTAAGGTCTTCCGAGTACGGAATGATTATGGTTAATTGTATGAAACAGCAGTATATTTATACTGCTTTTCACAGTATGAAAAATTAAAATTTACACAAAGGAAGCACAAGAATAGATTGCGTTTACACATACAAGCTTGCTTAAATTTAAGACATTATTTTCTCGGCTACCATGCAAACACTACTATACGAACGTAACACATTTAGATTTTTCATTGTTTATTAAAGTTTATTCTAATAAGGACGTCTCTGAAGTTTTTTTTGTCAAGTAATCGTGAGTAGAATCGCCGGCATTACCAAACTGAACTTTAGAATCTACTTGAACAATACCTAGTAAGAGCAAAATACAAATTTTGCCCTTTTAACGACAATCAGTCACACTAAAAACGGTTACCGATATGAGAAATTTCTAGGCAATATTTTTGACATTTCTCCGCGCTTATTCGCAGTTTTTTCATTATTTTATTTTATGATGCGAAAATTAGTATTGCCTATATGAAACATTAAACTGTTAAATATTTTTTTAATTTCAACTGCTACTTCCACGGCTAAAATAATACTTCGGTTTTCTTCACGAATGAAGCAATTTTCGACTAAAACATTATAACAACTAAAGAAGTACTGGTGAAATAAACACTTATAGACCTTCTTCATATGACAGTAGATTTTTATACAGTTAGACCTTGCAGTGTGAATATATTTAAGGCGCATTTGCAAGGAGCGAAGTGAAAATATTTTAGAAAGCCTGCTTTGCTCATCAAATGACTTTTATACTGAAACATACGGTTGCAAACCAAAAAATGTAACCCAGTTAACTTTTCAGTTTATTTCAGATAACTTGTAAATGTTTGAACTAACTTCTACCCGAATGATCTAAAACATCAAATTAATTGTGCCGAGTATTTAACATCTCATTATTTACCTAATTTTAAGTAACTTGAAAAATCTGAATTGGAGGTAAGGATTTTATCAAAGTCGTTATGAAAGAACGTACAAATTTAATCTTACTATTCGTATAAAAAATATAATATGATAAGAGTTTATTAAATTTAATGTTCAAACCAACATCTTTCTCAAATAACATAGGCGTAGTACATCATTACGCACGGTTTTATTTCTAAGAATTAATATAATTTTTGTGCTTGAATGTTGAGTATAGCAATAATAAACAGAGAGCAATGCACAACTAATTTTCTAACGTTTTTTAAGGAGGAATGAATTGCTAATTGGAGTTTTACACTATTAGCGAAGAACGTGTATATTTTTATTATACGTTCTGAGTTAACTATCATTTCCTAAATAACAAAGAAATAATCTTTTGAGAGCGTTATTTAACGAATTTTTATTTCTTTCGAACTATTTGTGTCTTTAACATATCTGAAAATATACTACTAAAATAAAATAGAACTAATGTACAGTAGAAATAAACAATTTCTTTAGGTCATGCAAGTGAGGCGGCCTACAATGACGGCAACGCGCGTGTGACGTCAAAGGCAGATATAATATATGACCAATCAGAGTGTAGTATTTTTAACCAATGAAGAGTCTCCAAACCTAACCAATCAGATGTCTTTTTAGGCGTCACTTTGATTGGTTAATATTGTCCAATCAGAAGGTTCATTAAAGTTCACTACGTCATCCGATATCGACCAATGAAAACGTCTCAATCAGTATTACGTCATTTGTCAGTACTGAGCTTCCTGATTGGTCCGGTACTGTTCCTGCGCGTGACGTCGACTTACATTTTTACATAAATCCGCCCATTGTCACCGCCCAGTTAACAATACGGCTGAATATTAAACAATAACGTCTACTGAAATGCTATACTTTCGAGAATTAAAACGCCTACCAAAAACATTTTTAAACTTGTTAGGGTCTTCCGAGTACGGAATGATTATGGTTAATTGTATGAAACAGCAGTATATTTATACTGCTTTTCACAGTATGAAAAATTAAAATTCACAAAAAGGAAGCACAAGAATAGATTGCGTTTACAAATACAAGCTTGCTTAAATTTAAGACATTATTTTCTCGGCTACCATGCAATTACTACTATACGAACGTAACACATTTTGATTTTTCATTGTATATTAAAGTTTATTCTAATAAGGACGTCTCTGAAGTTTTTTTTGTAAAGTAATCGTCAGTAGAATCGCCGGGATTACCAAACTGAAATTTAGAATATACTTGAACAATACCTAGTAAGAGCAAAATACAAATTGTGCCCTTTTAACGACAATCAGTGACACTAAAAACGGTTAACGATATGAGAAATTTCTAGGCAATATTTTTGACATTTCTCCGCGCTTATTCGCAGTTTTTTCATTATTTAATTTTATGATGCGAAAATAAGTATTGCCTATATGAAACATTAAACTGTTAAATATTTTTTTAATTTCAACTGCTACTTCCACGGCTAAAATAATAATTCTGTTTTCTTCACGAATGAAGCAATTTTCGACTAAAACATTATAACATAAGTAGTACTGGTGAAATAAACACTTTTAAACCTTCTTCATATGACAGTAGATTTTTATACAGTTACACCTTGCAGTGTGAATATATTAAAGGTGCATTTGCAAGGTGCGAAGTGAAAATATTTTAGAAGGCCTGCTTTACTCATCAAATGACTTTTCTACTGAAACATACAGTTGCAAACCAAAAAATGTAACCTAATTAACTTTTCAGTTTAAGTCAGATAACTTGTAAATGTTTGAACTAACTTCTACCCTTGTGCCGAGTATTTAACATCTCATTATTTACCTAATTTTAAGTAACTTGAAAAATCTGAATTGGAAGAAAGGATGTTATCAACGTCGTTATGAAAGAACGCACAAATTTAATCTTACTTTTCGTACAAAAAATATAATCTGATAAGAGTTTATTAAATTTAATGTTCAAACCAACATCTTCCTTAAATAACATAGGCGTAGTACATCAATACGCACGGTTTTATTTCTAAGAATTAATATAATTTTTGTGCTTGAATGTTGACTATAGCAATAATAAACAGAGAGCAATGCACAACTAATTTTCTAACGTTTTTTAAGGAGTAATGAATTGCTCATTGGAGTTTTACACTATTAGCGCAGAACGTGTATATTTTTATTGTACGTTTTGATTTAACTATCAGTTCCTAAATCAACAAAGAAATAATCATTAGAGAGCGTCACTTAACGAATTTTTATTTCTTTCGCACTATTTGTGTCTTTAACATATCCGAAAATATACTAACTTACTAAAATATAATAGAACTGATGTACCGTAGAAGAAAACAATTATTTTGGTCTTGCAAGTGAGGCGGCCTACAATAAACGGCAACGCGCGTGTGACGTCAAAGGCAGATATAATATACGACCAATCAGAGTGTAGTATTTTTAACCAATGAAAAATCTTCAAACCTAACCAATCAGATGTCTTCTTAGGCGTCACTTTGATTGGTTAATATTGTCCAATCAGAAGGCTCATTATAGTTCACTACGTCATCCGATATCGACCAATGAAAACGTCTCAATCAGTATTACGTCATTTGTCAGTACTGAGCTTCCTGATTGGTCCGGTACTGTTCCTGCGCGTGACGTCGACTTACATTTTTACATAAATCGGCCCACGGTCACCGCCCAGTTAACGATACGGCCGAATATTAAACAATAACGTCTACTGAATTGCTATATTTTCCAGAATTAAAACGCCTACCACAAAATATTTTTAAACTTATTAAGGTCTTCCGAGTACGGAATGATTATGGTTAATTGTTTGAAACAGCAGTATATTTATACTGCTTTTCACAGTATGAAAAATTAAAATTCACAAAAAGGAAGCACAAGAATAGATTGCGTTTACACATACAAGCTTGCTTAAATTTAAGACATTATTTTCTCGGCTACCATGCAAACACTACTATACGAACGTAACACATTTTGATTTTTCATTGTATATTAAAGTTTATTCTAATAAGGACGTCTCTGAAGTTTTTTTTGTCAAGTAATCGTCAGTAGAATCGCCGGAATTACCAAACTGAAATTTAGAATATACTTGAACAATACCTAGTAAGAGCAAAATACAAATTGTGCCCTTTTAACGACAATCAGTCACACTAAAAACGGTTAACGATATGAAAAATTTCTAGGCAATATTTTTGACATTTCTCCGCGCTTATTCGCGGTTCTTTTCATTATTTAATTTTATGATGCGATAGTAAGTATTGCCTATATGAAACATTAAACTGTTAAATATTTTTTTAATTTCAACTGCTACTTCCACGGCTAAAATAATAATTCTGTTTTCTTTACGAATGAAGCAATTTTCAACTAATACATTATAACAACGTAAGTAGTACTGGTGAAATAAACACTTTTAGACCTTCTTCATATGACAGTAGATTTTTATACAGTTCACCTTGCAGTGTGAATATATTTTAGGTGCATTTGCAAGGTGCGAAGTGAAAATTAAGAAGGCCTGCTTTACTCATCAAATGACTTTTCTACTGAAACATACGGTTGCAAACCAAAAAATGTAACCTAATTAACTTTTCAGTTTAGTTCAGATAACTTGTAGGCCCTAAATGTTTGAACTAACTTTTACCCTAATGATCTAAAAACTCAAATTATTTGTGCCGTGTATTTAACATTTCATTTTTTACCTAATTTTAAGTAACTTGAAAAATCTGAATTGGAAGAAAGGATGTAATTAACGTCGTTATGAAAGAACGCACAAATTTAATCTTACTTTTCGTACAAAAAATATAATCTGATAAGAGTTTATTAAATTTAATGTTCAAACCAACATCTTCCTTAAATAACATAGGCGTAGTACATCAATACGCACGGTTTTATTTCTAAAAATTAATATAATTTTTTTGCTTGAATGTTGACTATAGCAATCATAAACAGAGAGCAATGCACAACTATTTTTCTAACGTTTTTTAAGGAGGAATGAATTGCTGATTGGGGTTTTACACTATTGGCGCAGAACGTGTATATTTTTATTATACGTTCTGAGTTAACTATCATTTCCTAAATAACAAAGAAATAATCTTTAGAGAGCGTTATTTAACGAATTTTTTTTTTTCGAACTATTTGTGTCTTTAACATATCCGAAAATATACTACTAAAATAAAATAGAACTAATGTACAGTAGAAATAAACAATTTTTTTAGGTCATGCAAGTGAGGCGGCCTACAATGACGGCAACGCGCGTGTGACGTCAAAGGCAGATATAATATACGACCAATCAGAGTGTAGTATTTTTAACCAATGAAGAGTCTCCAAACCTAACCAATCAGATGTCTTTTTAGGCGTCACTTTGATTGGTTAATATTGTCCAATCAGAAGGCTCATTATAGTTCACTACGTCATCCGATATCGACCAATGAAAACGTCTCAATCAGTATTACGTCATTTGTCAGTACCGAGCTTCCTGATTGGTCCGGTACTGTTCCTGCGCGTGACGTCGACTTACACTTTTACATAATACGGCCCAATGTCACCGCCCGGTTAACGATACGGCCTAATATTAAACAATAACGTCTACTGAAATTCTATACTTTCCAGAATTAAAACGCCTACCAAAAACATTTTTAAACTTGTTAAGGTCTTCCGAGTACGGAATGATTATGGTTAATTGTATGAAACAGCAGTATATTTATACTGCTTTTCACAGTATGAAAAATTAAAATTTACACAAAGGAAGCACAAGAATAGATTGCGTTTACACATACAAGCTTGCTTAAATTTAAGACATTATTTTCTCGGCTACCATGCAAACACTACTATACGAACGTAACACATTTGGATTTTTCATTGTTTATTAAAGTTTATTCTAATAAGGACGTCTCTGAAGTTTTTTTTGTCAAGTAATCGTCAGTAGAATCGCCGGCATTACCAAACTGAACTTTAGAATCTACTTGAACAATACCTAGTAAGAGCAAAATACAAATTGTGCCCTTTTAACGACAATCAGTCACACTAAAAACGGTTACCGATATGAGAAATTTCTAGGCAATATTTTTGACATTTCTCCGCGCTTATTCGCAGTTTTTTCATTATTTTATTTTATGATGCGAAAATTAGTATTGCCTATATGAAACATTAAACTGTTAATTATTTATTTAATTTCAACTGCTACTTCCACGGCTAAAATAATAATTCTGTTTTCTTCACGAATGAAGCAATTTTCAACTAATACATTATAACAACGTAAGTAGTACTGGTGAAATAAACACTTTTAGACCTTTTTCATATGACAGTAGATTTTTATACAGTTCACCTTGCAGTGTGAATATATTTTAGGTACATTTGCAAGGTGCGAAGTGAAAATTAAGAAGGCCTGCTTTACTCATCAAATGACTTTTCTACTGAAACATACGGTTGCAAACCAAAAAATGTAACCTTATTAACTTTTCAGTTTAGTTCAGATAACTTGTAAATGTTTGAACTAACTTTTACCCTAATGATCTAAAAACTCAAATTATTTGTGCCGTGTATTTAACATTTCATTATTTACCTAATTTTAAGTAACTTGAAAAATCTGAATTGGAAGAAAGGATGTTATCAACGTCGTTATGAAAGAACGCACAAATTTAATCTTATTTTTCGTACAAAAAATATAATCTGATAAGAGTTTATTAAATTTAATGTTTAAACCAACATCTTCCTTAAATAACATAGGCGTAGTACATCAATACGCACGGTTTTATTTCTAAGAATTAATATAATTTTTGTGCTTGAATGTTGACTATAGCAATAATAAACAGAGAGCAATGCACAACTATTTTTCTAACGTTTTTTAAGGAGGAATGAATTGCTGATTGGGGTTTTACACTATTGGCGCAGAACGTGTATATTTTTATTATACGTTCTGAGTTAACTATCATTTCCTAAATAACAAAGAAATAATCTTTAGGGAGCGTTATTTAACGAATTTTTATTTTTTTTCGAACTATTTGTGTCTTTAACATATCCGAAAATATACTACTAAAATAAAATAGAACTAATGTACAGTAGAAATAAACAATTTTTTTAGGTCATGCAAGTGAGGCGGCCTACAATGACGGCAACGCGCGTGTGACGTCAAAGGCAGATATAATATACGACCAATCAGAGTGTAGTATTTTTAACCAATGAAAAATCTTCAAACCTAACCAATCAGATGTTTTCTTAGGCGTCACTTTGATTGGTTAATATTGTCCAATCAGAAGGCTCATTATAGTTCACTAAGTCATCCGATATCGACCAATGAAAACGTCTCAATCAGTATTACGTCATTTGTCAGTACTGAGCTTCCTGATTGGTCCGGTACTGTTCCTGCGCGTGACGTCGACTTACATTTTTACATAAATCCGCCCATTGTCACCGCCCAGTTAACAATACGGCTGAATATTAAACAATAACGTCTACTGAAATGCTTTACTTTCGAGAATTAAAACGCCTACCAAAAACATTTTTAAACTTGTTAAGGTCTCCCGAGTACGGAATGATTATGGTTAATTGTATGAAACAGCAGTATATTTATACTGCTTTACAGAGTATGAAAAATTAAAATTCACAAAAAGGAAGCACAAGAATAGATTGCGTTTACACATACAAGCTTGCTTAAATTTAAGACATTATTTTCTCGGCTACCATGCAAACACTACTATACGAACGTAACACATTTTGATTTTTCATTACATATTAAAGTTTATTCAAATAAGGACGTCTCTGAAGTTTTTTTTGTCAAGTAATCGTCAGTAGAATCGCCGGCATTACCAAATTGAAATTTAGAATATACTTGAACAATACCTAGTAAGAGCAAAATACAAATTGTGCCCTTTTAACGACAATCAGTCACACTAAAAACGGTTACCGATATGAGAAATTTCTAGGCAATATTTTTGACATTTCTCCGCGCTTATTCGCAGTTCTTTTCATTATTTTATTTTATGATGCGAAAATTAGTATTGCCTATATGAAACATTAAACTGTTAAATATTTTTTTAATTTCAACTGCTACTTCCACGGCTAAAAAAATAATTCTGTTTTCTTCACGAATGAAGCAATTTTCGACTAAAACATTATAACAACTAAAGAAGTACTGGTGAAATAAACACTTTTAGACCTTCTTCATATGACAGTAGATTTTTATACAGTTAGACCTTGCAGTGTGAATATATTTAAGGTGCATTTGCAAGGAGCGAAGTGAAAATATTTTAGAAAGCCTGCTTTGCTCATCAAATGACTTTTATACTGAAACATACGGTTGCAAACCAAAAAATGTAACCCAGTTAACTTTTCAGTTTATTTCAGATAACTTGTAAATGTTTGAACTAACTTCTACCCGAATGATCTAAAACATCAAATTAATTGTGCCGAGTATTTAACATCTCATTATTTACCTAATTTTAAGTAACTTGAAAAATCTGAATTGGAGGAAAGGATTTTATCAAAGTCGTTATGAAAGAACGTACAAATTTAATCTTACTATTCGTATAAAAAATATAATATGATAAGAGTTTATTAAATTTAATGTTCAAACCAACATCTTTCTCAAATAACATAGGCGTAGTACATCAATACGCACGGTTTTATTTCTAAGAATTAATATAATTTTTGTGCTTGAATGTTGAGTATAGCAATAATAAACAGAGAGCAATGCACAACTAATTTTCTAACGTTTTTTAAGGAGGAATGAATTGCTAATTGGAGTTTTACACTATTAGCGCAGAACGTGTATATTTTTATTATACGTTCTGAGTTAACTATCATTTCCTAAATAACAAAGAAATAATCTTTAGAGAGCGTTATTTAACGAATTTTTATTTCTTTCGAACTATTTGTGTCTTTAACATATCCGAAAATATACTACTAAAATAAAATAGAACTAATGTACAGTAGAAATAAACAATTTTTTTAGGTCATGCAAGTGAGGCGGCCTACAATGACGGCAACGCGCGTGTGACGTCAAAGGCAGATATAATATATGACCAATCAGAGTGTAGTATTTTTAACCAATGAAGAGTCTCCAAACCTAACCAATCAGATGTCTTTTTAGGCGTCACTTTGATTGGTTAATATTGTCCAATCAGAAGGCTCATTAAAGTTCACTACGTCATCCGATATCGACCAATGAAAACGTCTCAATCCGTATTACGTCATTTGTCAGTAACGAGCTTCCTGATTGGTCCGGTACTGTTCCTGCGCGTGACGTCGACTTACATTTTAAATAAATCGGCCCAATGTCACCGCCCAGTTAACGATACGGCCGAATATTAAACAATAACGTCTACTGAAATGCTATACTTTCGAGAATTAAAACGCCTACCAAAAACATTTTTAAACTTGTTAGGGTCTTCCGAGTACGGAATGATTATGGTTAATTGTATGAAACAGCAGTATATTTATACTGCTTTTCACAGTATGAAAAATTAAAATTCACAAAAAGGAAGCACAAGAAT
The DNA here is from genome assembly GCA_035578175.1 of Catonia carolina. Taxonomy (NCBI): domain Eukaryota; kingdom Metazoa; phylum Arthropoda; class Insecta; order Hemiptera; family Achilidae; genus Catonia; species Catonia carolina. The sequence continues at coordinate 23,976,016 of JAQMRL010000010.1, read as the reverse complement.
AGATTGCGTTTACAAATACAAGCTTGCTTAAATTTAAGACATTATTTTCTCGGCTACCATGCAATTACTACTATACGAACGTAACACATTTTGATTTTTCATTGTATATTAAAGTTTATTCTAATAAGGACGTCTCTGAAGTTTTTTTTGTAAAGTAATCGTCAGTAGAATCGCCGGGATTAGCAAACTGAAATTTAGAATATACTTGAACAATACCTAGTAAGAGCAAAATACAAATTGTGCCCTTTTAACGACAATCAGTGACACTAAAAACGGTTAACGATATGAAAAATTTCTAGGCAATATTTTTGACATTTCTCCGCGCTTATTCGCAGTTTTTTCATTATTTAATTTTATGATGCGAAAATAAGTATTGCCTATATGAAACATTAAACTGTTAAATATTTTTTTAATTTCAACTGCTACTTCCACGGCTAAAATAATAATTCTGTTTTCTTCACGAATGAAGCAATTTTCGACTAAAACATTATAACATAAGTAGTACTGGTGAAATAAACACTTTTAAACCTTCTTCATATGACAGTAGATTTTTATACAGTTACACCTTGCAGTGTGAATATATTAAAGGTGCATTTGCAAGGTGCGAAGTGAAAATATTTTAAAAGCCTGCTTTGCTCATCAAATGACTTTTCTACTGAAACATACGGCTGCAAACCAAAAAATGTAACCTAATTAACTTTTCAGTTTAGTTGAGATAACTTGTAAATGTTTAAACGAACTTCTACCCTAATAATCTAAAAACTCAAATTATTTGTGCCGAGTATTTAACATCTCATTATTTACCTAATTTTAAGTAACTTAAAAAATCTGAATTGGAAGGAAGGTTGTTATCAAAGTCGTTATGAAAGAACGCACAAATTTAATCTTACTAATCGTATAAAAAATATAATCTGATAAGAGTTTATTAAATTTAATGTTCAAACCAACATCTTCCTTAAATAACATAGGCGTAGTACATAGCCTAAATACGCACGGTTTTATTTTTAAGAATTAATATAATTTTTGTTCTTGAATGTTGAGTATAGCAATAATAAACAGAGAGCAATGCACAACTATTTTTCTAACGTTTTTTAAGGAGTATTGAATTGCTCATTGGAGTTTTACACTATTAACGCAGAACGTGTATATTTTTATTGTACGTTTTGATTTAACTATCAGTTCCTAAATCAACAAAGAAATAATCATTAGAGAGCGTCACATAACGAATTTTTATTTCTTTCGCACTAATTGTGTCTTTAACATATCCGAAAATATACTAACTTACTAAAATATAATAGAACTGATGTACCGTAGAAGAAAACAATTATTTTGGTCTTGCAAGTGAGGCGGCCTACAGTGACGGCAACGCGCGTGTGACGTCAAAGGCAGATATAATATACGACCAATCAGAGTGTAGTATTTTTAACCAATGAAAAATCTTCAAACCTAACCAATCAGATGTTTTCTTAGGCGTCACTTTGATTGGTTAATATTGTCCAATCAGAAGGCTCATTATGGTTCACTACGTCATCCGATATCGACCAATGAAAACGTCTCAATCAGTATTACGTCATTTGTATGAGTTGAGCTTCCTGATTGGTCCGGTACTGTTCCTGCGCGTGACGTCGACTTACATTTTTACATAAATCCGCCCATTGTCACCGCCCAGTTAACAATACGGCTGAATATTAAACAATAACGTCTACTGAAATGCTATACTTTCGAGAATTGAAACGCCTACCAAAAACATTTTTAAACTTGTTAAGGTCTTCCGAGTACGGAATGATTATGGTTAATTGTATGAAACAGCAGTATATTTATACTGCTTTTCACAGGATGAAAAAAAAATTAAAATTCACAAAAAGGAAGCACAAGAATAGATTGCGTTTACACATACAAGCTTGCTTTAATTAAGACATTATTTTTTCGGCTACCATGCAAACACTACTATACGAACGTAACACATTTTGATTTTTCATTGTATATTAAAGTTTATTCTAATAAGGACGTCTCTGAAGTTTTTTTTTGTCAAGTAATCGTCAGTAGAATCGCCGGCATTACCAAACTGAACTTTAGAATATACTTGAACAATACCTAGTAAGAGCAAAATACAAATTGTGCCCTTTTAACGACAATCAGTCACACTAAAAACGGTTACCGATATGAGAAATTTCTAGGCAATATTTTTGACATTTCTCCGCGCTTATTCGCAGTTCTTTTCAATATTCTATTTTATGATGCGAAAATTAGTATTGCCTATATGAAACATTAAACTGTTAATTATTTATTTAATTTCAACTGCTACTTCCACGGCTAAAATAATACTTCTGTTTTCTTCACGAATGATGCAATTTTTGACTAAAACATTATAACAACATAAGAAGTACTGGTGAAAAAAAAACACTTTTAGACCTTCTTCATATGACAGTTGATTTTTATACAGTTAGACCTTCCAGTGTGAATATATTAAAGGTGCATTTGCAAGGTGCGAAGTGAAAATATTTTAAAAGCCTGCTTTGCTCATCAAATGACTTTTCTACTGAAACATACGGTTACAAACCAAAAAATGTAACCAAATTAAGTTTTCAGTTTATTTCAGATAACTTGTAAATGTTTCAACTAACTTCTACCCTAATGATCTAAAAACTCAAATTATTTGTGCCGAGTATTTAACATCTCATTATTTACCTAATTTTAAGTAACTTGAAAAATCTGAATTGGAAGAAAGGATGTTATCAACGTCGTTATGAAAGAACGCACAAATTTAATCTTACTTTTCGTACAAAAAATATAATCTGATAAGAGTTTATTAAATTTAATGTTCAAACCAACATCTTCCTTAAATAACATAGGCGTAGTACATCAATACGCACGGTTTTATTTCTAAGAATTAATATAATTTTGTGCTTGAATGTTGACTATAGCAATAATAAACAGAGAGCAAAGCACAACTATTTTTCTAACGTTTTTTAAGGAGGAATGAATTGCTGATTGGGGTTTTACACTAATGGCGCAGAACGTGTATATTTTTATTATACGTTCTGAGTTAACTATCATTTCCTAAATAACAAAGAAATAATCTTTAGAGAGCGTTACTTAACGAATTTTTATTTCTTTCGAACTATTTGTGTCTTTAACATATCCGAAAATATACTACTAAAATATAATAGAACTAATGTACAGTAGAAATAAACAATTTTTTTAGGTCATGCAAGTGAGGCGGCCTACAATGACGGCAACGCGCGTGTGACGTCAAAGGCAGATATAATATACGACCAATCAGAGTGTAGTATTTTTAACCAATGAAGAGTCTCCAAACCTAACCAATCAGATGTCTTTTTAGGCGTCACTTTGATTGGTTAATATTGTCCAATCAGAAGGCTCATTATAGTTCACTACGTCATCCGATATCGACCAATGAAAACGTCTCAATCCGTATTACGTCATTTGTCAGTACCGAGCTTCCTGATTGGTCCGGTACTGTTCCTGCGCGTGACGTCGACTTACATTTTTACATAAATCCGCCCATTGTCACCGCCCAGTTAACGATACGGCTGAATATTAAACAATAACGTCTACTGAAATTCTATACTTTCCAGAATTAAAACGCCTACCAAAAACATTTTTAAACTTGTTAAGGTCTTCCGAGTACGGAATGATTATGGTTAATTGTATGAAACAGCAGTATATTTATACTGCTTTTCACAAAATGAAAAAAAAATTAAAATTCACAAAAAGGAAGCACAAGAATAGATTGCGTTTACACATACAAGCTTGCTTAAATTTAAGACATTATTTTCTCGGCTACCATGCAAACACTACTATACGAACGTAACACATTTAGATTTTTCATTGTTTATTAACGTTTATTCTAATAAGGACGTCTCTGAAGTTTTTTTTGTCAAGTAATCGTCAGTAGAATCGCCGGCATTACCAAACTGAACTTTAGAATATACTTGAACAATACCTAGTAAGAGCAAAATACAAATTGTGCCCTTTTAACGACAATCAGTCACACTAAAAACGGTTACCGATATGAGAAATTTCTAGGCAATATTTTGACATTTCCCCGCGCTTATTCGCAGTTTTTTCATTATTTTATTTTATGATGCGAAAATTAGTATTGCCTATATAAAACATTATACTGTTAAATATTTTTTTAATTTCAACAGCTACTTCCACGGCAAAAATAATACTTCGGTTTTCTTCACGAATGAAGCAATTTTCGACTAAAACATTATAACAACTAAAGAAGTACTGGTGAAATAAACACTTATAGACCTTCTTCATCTGACAGTAGATTTTTATACAGTTAGACCTTGCAGTGTGAATATATTTAAGGTGCATTTGCAAGGTGCGAAGTGAAAATATTTTAGAAAGCCTGCTTTGCTCATCAAAGGACTTTTCTACTGAAACATACGGCTGCAAACCAAAATATGTAACCTAATTAACTTTTCAGTTTAGTTCAGATAACTTGTAAATGTTTAAACGAACTTCTACCCTAATGATCTAAAAACTCAAATTATTTGTGCCGAGTATTTAACATCTCATTATTTACCTAATTTTAAGTAACTTAAAAAATCTGAATTGGAAGGAAGGTTGTTATCAAAGTCGTTATGAACGAACGCACAAATTTAATCTTACTAATCGTACAAAAAATATAATCTGATAAGAGTTTATTAAATTTAATGTTCAAACCAACATCTACCTTAAATAACATAGGCGTAGTACATCAATACGCACGGTTTTATTTTTAAGAATTAATATAATTTTTGTTCTTGAATGTTGAGTATAGCAATAATAAACAGAGAGCAATGCACAACTAATTTTCTAACGTATTTTAAGGAGTAATGAATTGCTCATTGGAGTTTTACACTATTAGCGCAGAACGTGTATATTTTTATTATACGTTTTGATTTAACTATCAGTTCCTAAATCAACAAAGAAATAATCATTAGAGAGCGTCACTTAATGAATTTTTATTTCTTTCGCACTATTTGTGTCATTAACATATCCGAAAATATACTTCTAAAATATAATAGAACTGATGTACCGTAGAAAAAAACAATTTTTTTGGTCTTGCAAGTGAGGCGGCCTATAATGACGGCAACGCGCGTGTGACGTCAAAGGCAGATATAATTTACGACCAATCAGAGTGTAGTATTTTTAACCAATGAAGAGTCTCCAAACCTAACCAATCAGATGTATTTTTAGGCGTCACTTTGATTGGTTATTATTGTCCAATCAGAAGGCTCATTATAGTTCACTACGTCATCCGATATCGACCAATGAAAACGTCTCAATCCGTATTACGTCATTTGTCAGTACCGAGCTTCCTGATTGGTCCGGTACTTTTCCTGCGCGTGACGTCGACTTACATTTTTACATAAATCGGCCCAATGTCACCGCCCAGTTAACGATACGGCCGAATATTAAACAATAACGTCTACTGAAATGTTATACTTTCCAGAATTAAAACGCCTACCAAAAACATTTTTAAACTTGTTAAGGTCTTCCGAGTACGGAATGATTATGGTTAATTGTATGAAACAGCAGTATATTTATACTGCTTTTCACAGGATGAAAAAAAAATTAAAATTCACAAAAAGGAAGCACAAGAATAGATTGCGTTTACACATACAAGCTTGCTTAAATTTAAGACATTATTTTCTCGGCTACCATGCAAACACTACTATACGAACGTAACACATTTTGATTTTTCATTGTATATTAAAGTTTATTCTAATAAGGACGTCTCTGAAGTTTTTTTTTGTCAAGTAATCGTCAGTAGAATCGCCGGCATTACCAAACTGAACTTTACAATATACTTGAACAATACCTAGTAAGAGCAAAATACAAATTGTGCCCTTTTAACGACAATCAGTCACACTAAAAACGGTTACCGATATGAGAAATTTCTAGGCAATATTTTTGACATTTCTCCGCGCTTATTCGCAGTTCTTTTCATTATTTAATTTTATGATGCGAAAATTAGTATTGCCTATATGAAACATTAAACTGTTAAATATTTTTTTAATTTCAACTGCTACTTCCACGGCAAAAATAATACTTCGGTTTTCTTCACGAATGAAGCAATTTTCGACTAAAACATTATAACAACTAAAGAAGTACTGGTGAAATAAACACTTATAGACCTTCTTCATCTGACAGTAGATTTTTATACAGTTAGACCTTGCAGTGTGAATATATTTAAGGTGCATTTGCAAGGTGCGAAGTGAAAATATTTTAGAAAGCCTGCTTTGCTCATCAAATGACTTTTCTACTGAAACATACGGCTGCAAACCAAAAAATGTAACCTAATTTACTTTTCAGTTTAGTTCAGATAACTTGTAAATGTTTAAACGAACTTCTACCCTAATGATCTAAAAACTCAAATTATTTGTGCCGAGTATTTAACATCTCATTATTTACCTAATTTTAAGTAACTTAAAAAATCTGAATTGGAAGGAAGGTTGTTATCAAAGTCGTTATGAAAGAACGCACAAATTTAATCTTACTAATCGTACAAAAAATATAATCTGATAAGAGTTTATTAAATTTAATGTTCAAACCAACATCTTCCTTAAATAACATAGGCGTAGTACATAGCCTAAATACGCACGGTTTTATTTTTAAGAATTAATATAATTTTTGTTCTTGAATGTTGAGTATAGCAATAATAAACAGAGAGCAATGCACAACTAATTTTCTAACGTATTTTAAGGAGTAATGAATTGCTCATTGGAGTTTTACACTATTAGCGCAGAACGTGTATATTTTTATTATACGTTTTGATTTAACTATCAGTTCCTAAATCAACAAAGAAATAATCATTAGAGAGCGTCACTTAATGAATTTTTATTTCTTTCGCACTATTTGTGTCTTTAACATATCCGAAAATATACTACTAAAATATAATAGAACTGATGTACCGTAGAAAAAAACAATTTTTTTGGTCTTGCAAGTGAGGCGGCCTATAATGACGGCAACGCGCGTGTGACGTCAAAGGCAGATATAATATACGACCAATCAGAGTGTAGTATTTTTAACCAATGAAAAATCTTCAAACCTAACCAATCAGATGTCTTCTTAGGCGTCACTTTGATTGGTTAATATTGTCCAATCAGAAGGCTCATTATAGTTCACTATATCATCCGATATCGACCAATGAAAACGTCTCAATCAGTATTACGTCATTTGTCAGTACCGAGCTTCCTGATTGGTCCGGTACTGTTCCTGCGCGTGACGTCGACTTACATTTTTACATAAATCCGCCCATTGTCACCGCCCTGTTAACGATACGGCTGAATATTAAACAATAACGTCTACTGAAATGCTATACTTTCGAGAATTAAAACGCCTACCAAAAACATTTTTAAACTTGTTAAGGTCTTCCGAGTACGGAATGATTATGGTTAATTGTATGAAACAGCAGTATATTAATACTGCTTTTCACAGTATGAAAAATTAAAATTCACAAAAAGGAAGCACAAGAATAGATTGCGTTTACAAATACAAGCTTGCTTAAATTTAAGACATTATTTTCTCGGCTACCATGCAAACACTACTATACGAACGTAACACATTTTGATTTTTCATTGTATTTTAAAGTTTATTCTAATAAGGACGTCTCTGAAGTTTTTTTTGTAAAGTAATCGTCAGTAGAATCGCCGGGATTACCAAACTGAAATTTAGAATGTACTTGAACAATACCTAGTAAGAGCAAAATACAAATTGTGCCCTTTTAACGACAATCAGTCACACTAAAAACGGTTAACGATATGAAAAATTTCTAGGCAATATTTTTGACATTTCTCCGCGCTTATTCGCAGTTTTTTCATTATTTAATTTTATGATGCGAAAATAAGTATTGCCTATATGAAACATTAAACTGTTAAATATTTTTTTAATTTCAACTGCTACTTCCACGGCTAAAATAATAATTCTGTTTTCTTCACGAATGAAGCAATTTTCGCCTAAAACATTATAACATAAGTAGTACTGGTGAAATAAACACTTTTAAACCTTCTTCATATGACAGTAGATTTTTATACAGTTACACCTTGCAGTGTGAATATAATTTATTTTAGGTGCATTTGCAAGGTGCGAAGTGAAAATATTTTAGAAGGCCTGCTTTACTCATCAAATGACTTTTCTACTGAAACGTACAGTTGCAAACCAAAAAATGTAACCTAATTAACTTTTCAGTTTAGTTCAGATAACTTGTAAATGTTTGAACTAACTTCTACCCTAATGATCTAAAAACTCAAATTATTTGTGCCGAGTATTTAACATCTCATTATTTACCTAATTTTAAGTAACTTGAAAAATCTGAATTGGAAGAAAGGATGTTATCAACGTCGTTATGAAAGAACGCACAAATTTAATCTTATTTTTCGTACAAAAAATATAATCTGATAAGAGTTTATTAAATTTAATGTTCAAACCAACATCTTCCTTAAATAACATAGGCGTAGTACATCAATACGTACGGTTTTATTTCTAAGAATTAATATAATTTTTGTGCTTGAATGTTGACTACAGCAATAATAAACAGAGAGCAATGCACAACTATTTTTCTAACGTTTTTTAAGGAGGAATGAATTGCTGATTGGGGTTTTACACTATTGGCGCAGAACGTGTATATTTTTATTATACGTTCTGAGTTAACTATCATTTCCTAAATAACAAAGAAATAATCTTTAGAGAGCGTTACTTAACGAATTTTTATTTCTTTCGAACTATTTGTGTCTTTAACATATCCGAAAATATACTACTAAAATATAAAAGAACTAATGTACAGTAGAAAGAAACAATTTTTTTAGGTCATGCAAGTGAGGCGGCCTACAATGACGGCAACGCGCGTGTGACGTCAAAGGCAGATATAATATACGACCAATCAGAGTGTAGTATTTTTAACCAATGAAGAGTCTCCAAACCTAACCAATCAGATGTCTTTTTAGGCGTCACTTTGATTGGTTAATATTGTCCAATCAGAAGGCTCATTATAGTTCACTACGTCATCCGATATCGACCAATGAAAACGTCTCAATCCGTATTACGTCATTTGTCAGTACCGAGCTTCCTGATTGGTCCGGTACTGTTCCTGCGCGTGACGTCGACTTACACTTTTACATAAATCGGCCCAATGTCACCGCCCAGTTAACGATACGGCCTAATATTAAACAATAACGTCTACTGAAATTCTATACTTTCCAGAATTAAAACGCCTACCAAAAACATTTTTAAACTTGTTAAGGTCTTCCGAGTACGGAATGATTATGGTTAATTGTATGAAACAGCAGTATATTTATACTGCTTTTCACAGTATGAAAAATTAAAATTCACACAAAGGAAGCACAAGAATAGATTGCGTTTACACATACAAGCTTGCTTAAATTTAAGACATTATTTTCTCGGCTACCATGCAAACACTACTATACGAACGTAACACATTTAGATTTTTCATTGTTTAATAAAGTTTATTCTAATAAAAACGTCTCTGAAGTTTTTTTTGTCAAGTAATCGTCAGTAGAATCGCCGGCATTACCAAACTGAACTTTAGAATATACTTGAACAATACCTAGTAAGAGCAAAATACAAATTGTGCCCTTTTAACGACAATCAGTCACACTAAAAACGGTTACCGATATGAGAAATTTCTAGGCAATATTTTTGACATTTCTCCGCGCTTATTCGCAGTTTTTTCATTATTTTATTTTATGATGCGAAAATTAGTATTGCCTATATGAAACATTAAACTGTTAAATATTTTTTTAATTTCAACTGCTACTTCCACGGCAAAAATAATACTTCGGTTTTCTTCACGAATGAAGCAATTTTCGACTAAAACATTATAACAACTAAAGAAGTACTGGTGAAATAAACACTTATAGACCTTCTTCACATGACAGTAGATTTTTATACAGTTAGACCTTGCAGTGTGAATATATTTAAGGTGCATTTGCAAGGTGCGAAGTGAAAATATTTTAGAAAGCCTGCTTTGCTCATCAAATGACTTTTCTACTGAAACATACGGCTGCAAACCAAAAAATGTAACCTAATTAACTTTTCAGTTTAGTTCAGATAACTTGTAAATGTTTAAACGAACTTCTACCCTAATGATCTAAAAACTCAAATTATTTGTGCCGAGTATTTAACATCTCATTATTTACCTAATTTTAAGTAACTTAAAAAATCTGAATTGGAAGGAAAGTTGTTATCAAAGTCGTTATGAAAGAACGCACAAATTTAATCTTACTAATCGTACAAAAAATATAATCTGATAAGAGTTTATTAAATTTAATGTTCAAACCAACATCTTCCTTAAATAACATAGGCGTAGTACATAGCCTAAATACGCACGGTTTTATTTTTAAGAATTAATATAATTTTTGTTCTTGAATGTTGAGTATAGCAATAATAAACAGAGAGCAATGCACAACTAATTTTCTAACGTATTTTAAGGAGTAATGAATTGCTCATTGGAGTTTTACACTATTAGCGCAGAACGTGTATATTTTTATTATACGTTTTGATTTAACTATCAGTTCCTAAATCAACAAAGAAATAATCATTAGAGAGCGTCACTTAAGGAATTTTTATTTCTTTCGCACTATTTGTGTCTTTAACATATCCGAAAATATACTACTAAAATATAATAGAACTGATGTACCGTAGAAAAAAACAATTTTTTTGGTCTTGCAAGTGAGGCGGCCTATAATGACGGCAACGCGCGTGTAACGTCAAAGGCAGATATAATATACGACCAATCAGAGTGTAGTATTTTTAACCAATGAAAAATCTTCAAACCTAACCAATCAGATGTCTTCTTAGGCGTCACTTTGATTGGTTAATATTGTCCAATCAGAAGGCTCATTATAGTTCACTACATCATCCGATATCGACCAATGAAAACGTCTCAATCAGTATTACGTCATTTGTCAGTACCGAGCTTCCTGATTGGTCCGGTACTGTTCCTGCGCGTGACGTCGACTTACATTTTTACATAAATCCGCCCATTGTCACCGCCCAGTTAACGATACGGCTGAATATTAAACAATAACGTCTACTGAAATGCTATACTTTCGAGAATTAAAACGCCTACCAAAAACATTTTTAAACTTGTTAAGGTCTTCCGAGTACGGAATGATTATGGTTAATTGTATGAAACAGCAGTATATTTATACTGCTTTACACAGTATGAAAAATTAAAATTCACAAAAAGGAAGCACAAGAATAGATTGCGTTTACAAAATACAAGCTTGCTTAAATTTAAGACATTATTTTCTCGGCTACCATGCAAACACTACTATACGAACGTAACACATTTTGATTTTTCATTGTATATTAAAGTTTATTCTAATAAGGACGTTTTTGAAGTTTTTTTTGTAAAGTAATCGTTAGTAGAATCGCCGGGATTACCAAACTGAAATTTAGAATATACTTGAACAATACCTAGTAAGAGCAAAATACAAATTGTGCCCTTTTAACGACAATCAGTCACACTAAAAACGGTTAACGATATGAAAAATTTCTAGGCAATATTTTTGACATTTCTCCGCGCTTATTCGCAGTTTTTTCATTATTTAATTTTATGATGCGAAAATAAGTATTGCCTATATGAAACATTAAACTGTTAAATATTTTTTTAATTTCAACTGCTATTTCCACGGCTAAAATAATAATTCTGTTTTCTTCACGAATGAAGCAATTTTCGACTAAAACATTATAACATAAGTAGTACTGGTGAAATAAACACTTTTAAACCTTCTTCATATGACAGTAGATTTTTATACAGTTACACCTTGCAGTGTGAATATATTTAAGGTGCATTTGCAAGGTGCGAAGTGAAAATATTTTAGAAAGCCTGCTTTGCTCATCAAATGACTTTTCTACTGAAACATACGGCTGCAAACCAAAAAATGTAACCTAATTAACTTTTCAGTTTAGTTCAGATAACTTGTAAATGTTTGAACTAACTTCTACCCTAATGATCTAAAAACTCAAATTATTTGTGCCGAGTATTTAACATCTCATTATTTACCTAATTTTAAGTAACTTGAAAAATCTGAATTGGAAGAAAGGATGTTATCAACGTCGTTATGAAAGAACGCACAAATTTAATCTTACTTTTCGTACAAAAAATATAATCTGATAAGAGTTTATTAAATTTAATGTTCAAACCAACATCTTCCTTAAATAACATAGGCGTAGTACATCAATACGCACGGTTTTATTTCTAAGAATTAATATAATTTTTGTGCTTGAATGTTGACTACAGCAATAATAAACAGAGAGCAATGCACAACTATTTTTCGAACGTTTTTTAAGGAGGAATGAATTGCTGATTGGGGTTTTACACTATTGGCGCAGACCGTGTATATTTTTATTATACGTTCTGAGTTAACTATCATTTCCTAAATAACAAAGAAATAATCTTTAGAGAGCGTTACTTAACGAATTTTTATTTCTTTCGAACTATTTGTGTCTTTAACATATCCGAAAATATACTACTAAAATATAATAGAACTAATGTACAGTAGAAAGAAACAATTTTTTTAGGTCATGCAAGTGAGGCGGCCTACAATGACGGCAACGCGCGTGTGACGTCAAAGGCAGATATAGGACCAATCAGAGTGTAGTATTTTTAACCAATGAAGAGTCTCCAAACCTAACCAATCAGATGTCTTTTTAGGCGTCACTTTGATTGGTTATTATTGTCCAATCAGAAGGCTCATTATAGTTCACTACGTCATCCGATATCGACCAATGAAAACGTCTCAATCCGTATTACGTCATTTGTCAGTACCGAGCTTCCTGATTGGTCCGGTACTGTTCCTGCGCGTGACGTCGACTTACATTTTGACATAAATCGGCCCAATGTCACCGCCCAGTTAACGATACGGCCGAATATTAAACAATAACGTCTACTGAAATGTTATACTTTCCAGAATTAAAACGCCTACCAAAAACATTTTTAAACTTGTTAAGGTCTTCCGAGTACGGAATGATTATGGTTAATTGTATGAAACAGCAGTATATTTATACTGCTTTTCACAGGATGAAAAAAAAATTAAAATTCACAAAAAGGAAGCACAAGAATAGATTGCGTTTACACATATAAGCTTGCTTTAATTAAGACATTATTTTTTCGGCTACCATGCAAACACTACTATACGAACGTAACACATTTTGATTTTTCATTGTATATTAAAGTTTATTCTAATAAGGACGTCTCTGAAGTTTTTTTTTGTCAAGTAATCGTCAGTAGAATCGCCGGCATTACCAAACTGAACTTTAGAATATACTTGAACAATACCTAGTAAGAGCAAAATACAAATTGTGCCCTTTTAACGACAATCAGTCACACTAAAAACGGTTACCGATATGAGAAATTTCTAGGCAATATTTTTGACATTTCTCCGCGCTTATTCGCAGTTCTTTTCATTATTCTATTTTATGATGCGAAAATTAGTATTGGCTATATGAAACATTAAACTGTTAATTATTTATTTAATTTCAACTGCTACTTCCACGGCTAAAATAATACTTCGGTTTTCTTCACGAATGATGCAATTTTCGTCTAAAACATTATAACAACATAAAAAGTACTGGTGAAAAAAAAACACTTTTAGACCTTCTTCATATGACAGTTGATTTTTATACAGTTAGACCTTGCAGTGTGAATATATTAAAGGCGCATTTGCAACGTGCAAAGTGAAAATTTTTTAGAAGGCCTGCTTTGCTCATCAAATGACTTTTCTACTGAAACATTCGGTTACAAACCAAAAAATGTAACCCAATTAAGTTTTCAGTTTATTTCAGATAACTTGTAAATGTTTCAACTAACTTCTACCCTAATGATCTAAAAACTCAAATTATTTGTGCCGAGTATTTAACATCTCATTATTTACCTAATTTTAAGTAACTTGAAAAATCTGAATTGGAAGAAAGGATGTTATCAACGTCGTTATGAAAGAACGCACAAATTTAATCTTACTTTTCGTACAAAAAATATAATCTGATAAGAGTTTATTAAATTTAATGTTCAAACCAACATCTTCCTTAAATAACATAGGCGTAGTACATCAATACGCACGGTTTTATTTCTAAGAATTAATATAATTTTTGTGCTTGAATGTTGACTATAGCAATAATAAACAGAGAGCAAAGCACAACTATTTTTCTAACGTTTTTTAAGGAGGAATGAATTGCTGATTGGGGTTTTACACTAATGGCGCAGAACGTGTATATTTTTATTATACGTTCTGAGTTAACTATCATTTCCTAAATAACAAAGAAATAATCTTTAGAGAGCGTTACTTAACGAATTTTTATTTCTTTCGAACTATTTGTGTCTTTAACATATCCGAAAATATACTACTAAAATATAATAGAACTAATGTACAGTAGAAATAAACAATTTTTTTAGGTCATGCAAGTGAGGCGGCCTACAATGACGGCAACGCGCGTGTGACGTCAAAGGCAGATATAATATACGACCAATCAGAGTGTAGTATTTTTAACCAATGAAGAGTCTCCAAACCTAACCAATCAGATGTCTTTTTAGGCGTCACTTTGATTGGTTAATATTGTCCAATCAGAAGGCTCATTATAGTTCATTACGTCATCCGATATCGACCAATGAAAACGTCTCAATCCGTATTACGTCATTTGTCAGTACCGAGCTTCCTGATTGGTCCGGTACTGTTCCTGCGCGTGACGTCGACTTACACTTTTACATAAATCCGCCCATTGTCACCGCCCAGTTAACGATACGGCTGAACATTAAACAATAACGTCTACTGAAATTCTATACTTTCCAGAATTAAAACGCCTACCAAAAACATTTTTAAACTTGTTACGGTCTTCCGAGTACGGAATGATTATGGTTAATTGTATGAAACAGCAGTATATTTATACTGCTTTTCACAGTATGAAAAATTAAAATTCACACAAAGGAAGCACAAGAATAGATTGCGTTTACACATACAAGCTTGCTTAAATTTAAGACATTATTTTCTTGGCTACCATGCAAACACTACTATACGAACGTAACACATTTAGATTTTTCATTGTTTATTAAAGTTTATTCTAATAAGGACGTCTCTGAAGTTTTTTTTGTCAAGTAATCGTCAGTAGAATCGCCGGCATTACCAAACTGAACTTTAGAATATACTTGAACAATACCTAGTAAGAGCAAAATACAAATTGTGCCCTTTTAACGACAATCAGTCACACTAAAAACGGTTACCGATGTGAGAAATTTCTAGGCAATATTTTGACATTTCTCCGCGCTTATTCGCAGTTTTTTCATTATTTTATTTTATGATGCGAAAATTAGTATTGCCTATATGAAACATTAAACTGTTAAATATTTTTTTAATTTCAACTGCTACTTCTACGGCAAAAATAATACTTCGGTTTTCTTCACGAATGAAGCAATTTTCGACTAAAACATTATAACAACTAAAGAAGTACTGGTGAAATAAACACTTATAGACCTTCTTCATATGACAGTAGATTTCTATACAGTTAGACCTTGCAGTGTGAATATATTTAAGGTGCATTTGCAAGGTGCGAAGTGAAAATATTTTAGAAAGCCTGCTTTGCTCATCAAATGACTTTTCTACTGAAACATACGGTTGCAAACCAAAAAATGTAACCTAATTAACTTTTCAGTTTAGTTCAGATAACTTGTAAATGTTTAAACGAACTTCTACCCTAATGATCTAAAAACTCAAATTATTTGTGCCGAGTATTTAACATCTCATTATTTACCTAATTTTAACTAACTTAAAAAATCTGAATTGGAAGGAAGGTTGTTATCAAAGTCGTTATGAAAGAACGCACAAATTTAATCTTACTAATCGTACAAAAAATATAATCTGATAAGAGTTTATTAAATTTAATGTTCAAACCAACATCTTCCTTAAATAACATAGGCGTAGTACATAGCCTAAATACGCACGGTTTTATTTTTAAGAATTAATATAATTTTTGTTCTTGAATGTTGAGTATAGCAATAATAAACAGAGAGCAATGCACAACTAATTTTCTAACGTATTTTAAGGAGTAATGAATTGCTCATTGGAGTTTTACACTATTAGCGCAGAACGTGTATATTTTTATTATACGTTTTGATTTAACTATCAGTTCCTAAATCAACAAAGAAATAATCATTAGAGAGCGTCACTTAATAAATTTTTATTTCTTTCGCACTATTTGTGTCTTTAACATATCCGAAAATATACTACTAAAACATAATAGAACTGATGTACCGTAGAAAAAAACAATTTTTTTGGTCTTGCAAGTGAGGCGGCCTATAATGACGGCAACGCGCGTGTGACGTCAAAGGCTTATATAATATACGACCAATCAGAGTGTTGTATTTTTAACCAATGAAAAATCTTTAAACCTAACCAATCAGATGTCTTCTTAGGCGTCTCTTTGATTGGTTAATATTGTCCAATCAGAAGGCTCATTATAGTTCACTACATCATCCGATATCGACCAATGAAAACGTCTCAATCAGTATTACGTCATTTGTCAGTACCGAGCTTCCTGATTGGTCCGGTACTGTTCCTGCGCGTGACGTCGACTTACATTTTTACATAAATCCGCCCATTGTCACCGCCCAGTTAACGATACGGCTGAATATTAAACAATAACGTCTACTGAAATGCTATACTTTCGAGAATTAAAACGCCTACCAAAAACATTTTTAAACTTGTTAAGGTCTTCCGAGTACGGAATGATTATGGTTAATTGTATGAAACAGCAGTATATTAATACTGCTTTT
Organism: Catonia carolina; assembly: GCA_035578175.1. Lineage (NCBI taxonomy): Eukaryota > Metazoa > Arthropoda > Insecta > Hemiptera > Achilidae > Catonia > Catonia carolina. Next base: position 23,959,212 of record JAQMRL010000010.1, on the reverse strand, counting down.
CACAGTATGAAAAATTAAAATTCACAAAAAGGAAGCACAAGAATAGATTGCGTTTACAAATACAAGCTTGCTTAAATTTAAGACATTATTTTCTCGGCTTCCATGCAAACACTACTATACGAACGTAACACATTTTGATTTTTCATTGTATATTAAAGTTTATTCTAATAAGGACGTCTCTGAAGTTTTTTTTGTAAAGTAATCGTCAGTAGAATCGCCGGGATTACCAAACTGAAATTTAGAATATACTTGAACAATACCTAGTAAGAGCAAAATACAAATTGTGCCCTGTTAACGACAATCAGTCACACTAAAAACGGTTAACGATATGAAAAATTTCTAGGCAATATTTTTGACATTTCTCCGCGCTTATTCGCAGTTTTTTCATTATTTAATTTTATGATGCGAAAATAAGTATTGCCTATATGAAACATTAAACTGTTAAATATTTTTTTAATTTCAACTGCTACTTCCACGGCTAAAATAATAATTCTGTTTTCTTCACGAATGAAGCAATTTTCGACTAAAACATTATAACATAAGTAGTACTGGTGAAATAAACACTTTTAAACCTTCTTCATATGACAGTAGATTTTTATACAGTTACACCTTGCAGTGTGAATATATTAAAGGTGCATTTGCAAGGTGCGAAGTGAAAATATTTTAGAAAGCCTGCTTTGCTCATCAAATGACTTTTCTACTGAAACATACGGCTGCAAACCAAAAAATGTAACCTAATTAACTTATCAGTTTAGTTCAGATAACTTGTAAATGTTTAAACGAACGTCTACCCTAATGATCTAAAAACTCAAATTATTTGTGCCGAGTATTTAACATGTCATTATTTACCTAATTTTAAGTAACTTAAAAAATCTGAATTGGAAGGAAGGTTGTTATCAAAGTCGTTATGAAAGAACGCACAAATTTAATCTTACTAATCGTACAAAAAATATAATCTGATAAGAGTTTATTAAATTTAATGTTCAAACCAACATCTTCCTTAAATAACATAGGCGTAGTACATTGTCTAAATACGCACGGTTTTATTTTTAAGAATTAATATAATTTTTGTTCTTGAATGTTGAGTATAGCAATAATAAACAGAGAGCAATGCACAACTAATTTTCTAACGTATTTTAAGGAGTAATGAATTGCTCATTGGAGTTTTACACTATTAGCGCAGAACGTGTATATTTTTATTATACGTTTTGATTTAACTATCAGTTCCTAAATCAACAAAGAAATAATCATTAGAGAGCGTCACTTAACGAATTTTTATTTCTTTCGCACTATTTGTGTCTTTAACATATCCGAAAATATACTACTAAAATATAATTGAACTGATGTACCGTAGAAAAAAACAATTTTTTTGGTCTTGCAAGTGAGGCGGCCAATGACGGCAACGCGCGTGTGACGTCAAAGGCAGATATAATATACGACCAATCAGAGTGTAGTATTTTTAACCAATGAAAAATCTTCAAACCTAACCAATCAGATGTCTTCTTAGGCGTCACTTTGATTGGTTAATATTGTCCAATCAGAAGGCTCATTATAGTTCACTACATCATCCGATATCGACCAATGAAAACGTCTCAATCAGTATTACGTCATTTGTCAGTACCGAGCTTCCTGATTGGTCCGGTACTGTTCCTGCGCGTGACGTCGACTTACATTTTTACATAAATCCGCCCATTGTCACCGCCCAGTTAACGATACGGCTGAATATTAAACAATAACGTCTACTGAAATGCTATACTTTCGAGAATTAAAACGCCTACCAAAAACATTTTTAAACTTGTTAAGGTCTTCCGAGTACGGAATGATTATGGTTAATTGTATGAAACAGCAGTATATTAATACTGCTTTTCACAGTATGAAAAATTAAAATTCACAAAAAGGAAGCACAAGAATAGATTGCGTTTACAAATACAAGCTTGCTTAAATTTAAGACATTATTTTCTCGGCTACCATGCAAACACTACTATACGAACGTAACACATTTTGATTTTTCATTGTATATTAAAGTTTATTCTAATAAGGACGTCTCTGAAGTTTTTTTTGTAAAGTAATCGTCAGTAGAATCGCCGGGATTACCAAACTGAAATTTAGAATATACTTGAACAATACCTAGTAAGAGCAAAATACAAATTGTGCCCTTTTAACGACAATCAGTCACACTAAAAACGGTTAACGATATGAAAAATTTCTAGGCAATATTTTTGACATTTCTCCGCGCTTATTCGGAGTTTTTTCATTATTTAATTTTATGATGCGAAAATAAGTATTGCCTATATGAAACATTAAACTGTTAAATATTTTTTTAATTTCAACTGCTACTTCCACGGCTAAAATAATAATTCTGTTTTCTTCACGAATGAAGCAATTTTCGACTAAAACATTATAACATAAGTAGTACTGGTGAAATAAACACTTTTAAACCTTCTTCATATGACAGTAGATTTTTATACAGTTACACCTTGCAGTGTGAATATATTAAAGGTGCATTTGCAAGGTGCGAAGTGAAAATATTTTAGAAAGCCTGCTTTGCTCATCAAATGACTTTTCTACTGAAACATACAGTTGCAAACCAAAAAATGTAACCTAATTAACTTTTCAGTTTAGTTCAGATAACTTGTAAATGTTTGAACTAACTTCTACCCTAATGATCTAAAAACTCAAATTATTTGTGCCGAGTATTTAACATCTCATTATTTACCTAATTTTAAGTAATTAAAAAATTCTGAATTGGAAGGAAGGTTGTTATCAAAGTCGTTATGAAAGAACGCACAAATTTAATCTTACTAATCGTACAAAAAATATAATCTGATAAGAGTTTATTAAATTTAATGTTCAAACCAACATCTTCCTTAAATAACATAGGCGTAGTACATAGCCTAAATACGCACGGTTTTATTTTTAAGAATTAATATAATTTTTGTTCTTGAATGTTGAGTATAGCAATAATAAACAGAGAGCAATGCACAACTAATTTTCTAACGTTTTTTAAGGAGTAATGAATTGCTAATTGGAGTTTTACACTATTAGCGCAGAACGTGTATATTTTTATTATACGTTTTGATTTAACTATCAGTTCCTAAATCAACAAAGAAATAATCATTAGAGAGCGTCACTTAACGAATTTTTATTTCTTTCGCACTATTTGTGTCTTTAACATATCCGAAAATATACTACTAAAATATAATAGAACTGATGTACCGTAGAAAAAAACAATTTTTTTGGTCTTGCAAGTAAGGCGGCGTACAATGACGGCAACGCACGTGTGACGTCAAAGGCAGATATAATTTAGGATTAATCAGAGTGTAGTATTTTCAACCAATGAAAAATCTCCAAACCTAACCAATCAGATGTCTTTTTAGGCGTAACTTTGATTGGTTAATATTGTCCAATTAGAAGGCTCATTATTGTTCACTACGTCATCCGATATCGACCAATGAAAACGTCTCAATCAGTATTACGTCATTTGTCAGTACTGAGCTTCCTGATTGGTCCGGTACTGTTCCTGCGCGTGACGTCGACTTACATTTTTACATAAATCCGCCCATTGTCACCGCCCAGTTAACGATACGGCTGAATATTAAACAATAACGTCTACTGAAATGCTATACTTTCGAGAATTAAAACGCCTACCAAAAACATTTTTAAACTTGTTAAGGTCTTCCGAGTACGGAATGATTATGGTTAATTGTATGAAACAGCAGTATATTTATACTGCTTTTCACAGTATGAAAAATTAAAATTCACAAAAAGGAAGCACAAGAATAGATTGCGTTTACAAATACAAGCTTGCTTAAATTTAAGACATTATTTTCTCGGCTACCATGCAAACACTACTATACGAACGTAACACATTTTGATTTTTCATTGTATATTAAAGTTTATTCTAATAAGGACGTCTCTGAAGTTTTTTTTGTAAAGTAATCGTCAGTAGAATCGCCGGGATTACCAAACTGAACTTTAGAATATACTTGAACAATACCTAGTAAGAGCAAAATACAAATTGTGCCCTTTTAACGACAATCAGTCACACTAAAAACGGTTAACGATATGAAAAATTTCTAGGCAATATTTTAGACATTTCTCCGCGCTTATTCGCAGTTTTTTCATTATTTAATTTTATGATGCGAAAATAAGTATTGCCTATATGAAACATTAAACTGTTAAATATTTTTTTAATTTCAACTGCTACTTCCACGGCTAAAATAATAATTCTGTTTTCTTCACGAATGAAGCAATTTTCGACTAAAACATTATAACATAAGTAGTACTGGTGAAATAAACACTTTTAAACCTTCTTCATATGACAGTAGATTTTTATACAGTTACACCTTGCAGTGTGAATATATTTTAGGTGCATTTGCAAGGTGAGAAGTAAAAATATTTTAGAAGGCCTGCTTTACTCATCAAATGACTTTTCTACTGAAACATACAGTTGCAAACCAAAAAATGTAACCTAATTAACTTTTCAGTTTAGTTCAGATAACTTGTAAATGTTTGAACTAACTTCTACCCTAAAGATCTAAAAACTCAAATTATTTGTGCCGAGTATTTAACATCTCATTATTTACCTAATTTTAAGTAACTTGAAAAATCTGAATTGGAAGAAAGGATGTTATCAACGTCGTTATGAAAGAACGCACAAATTTAATCTTACTTTTCGTACAAAAAATATAATCTGATAAGAGTTTATTAAATTTAATGTTCAAACCAACATCTTCCTTAAATAACATAGGCGTAGTACATAGCCTAAATACGCACGGTTTTATTTTTAAGAATTAATATAATTTTTGTTCTTGAATGTTGAGTATAGCAATAATAAACAGAGAGCAATGCACAACTAATTTTCTAACGTTTTTTAAGGAGTAATGAATTGCTAATTGGAGTTTTACACTATTAGCGCAGAACGTGTATATTTTTATTATACGTTTTGATTTAACTATCAGTTCCTAAATCAACAAAGAAATAATCATTAGAGAGCGTCACTTAACGAATTTTTATTTCTTTCGCACTATTTGTGTCTTTAACATATCCGAAAATATACTACTAAAATATAATAGAACTGATGTACCGTAGAAAAAAACAATTTTTTTGGTCTTGCAAGTAAGGCGGCGTACAATGACGGCAACGCACGTGTGACGTCAAAGGCAGATATAATTTAGGATTAATCAGAGTGTAGTATTTTCAACCAATGAAAAATCTCCAAACCTAACCAATCAGATGTCTTTTTAGGCGTAACTTTGATTGGTTAATATTGTCCAATTAGAAGGCTCATTATTGTTCACTACGTCATCCGATATCGACCAATGAAAACGTCTCAATCAGTATTACGTCATTTGTCAGTACTGAGCTGCCTGATTGGTCCGGTACTGTTCCTGCGCGTGACGTCGACTTACATTTTTACATAAATCCGCCCATTGTCACCGCCCAGTTAACGATACGGCTGAATATTAAACAATAACGTCTACTGAAATGCTATACTTTCGAGAATTAAAACGCCTACCAAAAACATTTTTAAACTTGTTAAGGTCTTCCGAGTACGGAATGATTATGGTTAATTGTATGAAACAGCAGTATATTTATACTGCTTTTCACAGTATGAAAAATTAAAATTCACAAAAAGGAAGCACAAGAATAGATTGCGTTTACAAATACAAGCTTGCTTAAATTTAAGACATTATTTTCTCGGCTACCATGCAAACACTACTATACGAACGTAACACATTTTGATTTTTCATTGTATATTAAAGTTTATTCTAATAAGGACGTCTCTGAAGTTTTTTTTGTAAAGTAATCGTCAGTAGAATCGCCGGGATTACCAAACTGAACTTTAGAATATACTTGAACAATACCTAGTAAGAGCAAAATACAAATTGTGCCCTTTTAACGACAATCAGTCACACTAAAAACGGTTAACGATATGAAAAATTTCTAGGCAATATTTTAGACATTTCTCCGCGCTTATTCGCAGTTTTTTCATTATTTAATTTTATGATGCGAAAATAAGTATTGCCTATATGAAACATTAAACTGTTAAATATTTTTTTAATTTCAACTGCTACTTCCACGGCTAAAATAATAATTCTGTTTTCTTCACGAATGAAGCAATTTTCGACTAAAACATTATAACATAAGTAGTACTGGTGAAATAAACACTTTTAAACCTTCTTCATATGACAGTAGATTTTTATACAGTTACACCTTGCAGTGTGAATATATTTTAGGTGCATTTGCAAGGTGAGAAGTAAAAATATTTTAGAACGCCTGCTTTACTCATCAAATGACTTTTCTACTGAAACATACAGTTGCAAACCAAAAAATGTAACCTAATTAACTTTTCAGTTTAGTTCAGATAACTTGTAAATGTTTGAACTAACTTCTACCCTAAAGATCTAAAAACTCAAATTATTTGTGCCGAGTATTTAACATCTCATTATTTACCTAATTTTAAGTAACTTGAAAAATCTGAATTGGAAGAAAGGATGTTATCAACGTCGTTATGAAAGAACGCACAAATTTAATCTTACTTTTCGTACAAAAAATATAATCTGATAAGAGTTTATTAAATTTAATGTTCAAACCAACATCTTCCTTAAATAACATAGGCGTAGTACATCAATACGCACGGTTTTATTTCTAAGAATTAATATAATTTTTGTGCTTGAATGTTGACTATAGCAATAATAAACAGAGAGCAATGCACAACTATTTTTCTAACGTTTTTTAAGGAGGAATGAATTGCTGATTGGGGTTTTACACTAATGGCGCAGAACGTGTATATTTTTATTATACGTTCTGAGTTAACTATCATTTCCTAAATAACAAAGAAATAATCTTTAGAGAGCGTTACTTAACGAATTTTTATTTCTTTCGAACTATTTGTGTCTTTAACATATCCGAAAATATACTACTAAAATATAATAGAACTAATGTACAGTAGAAATAAACAGTTTTTTTAGGTCATGCAAGTGAGGCGGCCTACAATGACGGCAACGCGCGTGTGACGTCAAAGGCAGATATAATATACGACCAATCAGAGTGTAGTATTTTTAACCAATGAAGAGTCTCCAAACCTAACCAATCAGATGTCTTTTTAGGCGTCAATTTGATTGGTTAATATTGTCCAATCAGAAGGCTCATTATAGTTCACTACGTCATCCGATATCGACCAATGAAAACGTCTCAATCCGTATTACGTCATTTGTCAGTACCGAGCTTCCTGATTGGTCCGGTACTGTTCCTGCGCGTGACGTCGACTTACATTTTGAAATAAATCGGCCCAATGTCACCGCCCAGTTAACGATACGGCCGAATATTAAACAATAACGTCTACTGAAATGTTATACTTTCCAGAATTAAAACGCCTACCAAAAACATTTTTAAACTTGTTAAGGTCTTCCGAGTACGGAATGATTATGGTTAATTGTATGAAACAGCAGTATATTTATACTGCTTTTCACAGTATGAAAAATTAAAATTCACACAAAGGAAGCACAAGAATAGATTGCGTTTACACATACAAGCTTGCTTAAATTTAAGACATTATTTTCTCGGCTACCATGCAAACACTACTATACGAACGTAACACATTTAGATTTTTCATTGTTTATTAAAGTTTATTCTAATAAGGACGTCTCTGAAGTTTTTTTTGTAAAGTAATCGTCAGTAGAATCGCCGATATTACCAAACTGAAATTTAGAATATACTTGAACAATACCTAGTAAGAGCAAAATACAAATTGTGCTCTTTTAACGACAATCAGTCACACTAAAAACGGTTACCGATATGAGAAATTTCTAGGCAATATTTTAGACATTTCTCCGCGCTTATTCGCAGTTTTTTCAGTATTTTATTTTATGATGCGAAAATTAGTATTGCCTATATGAAACATTAAACTGTTAAATATTTTTTTAATTTCAACTGCTACTTCCACGGCTAAAATAATACTTCGGTTTTCTTCACGAATGAAGCAATTTTCGACTAAAACATTATAACAACTAAAGAAGTACTGGTGAAATAAACACTTATAGACCTTCTTCATATGACAGTAGATTTTTATACAGTTAGACCTTGCAGTGTGAATATATTTAAGGTGCATTTGCAAGGTGCGAAGTGAAAATATTTTAGAAAGCCTGCTTTGCTCATCAAATGACTTTTCTACTGAAACATACGGCTGCAAACCAAAAAATGTAACCTAATTAACTTTTCAGTTTAGTTCAGATAACTTGTAAATGTTTAAACGAACTTCTACCCTAATGATCTAAAAACTCAAATTATTTGTGCCGAGTATTTAACATCTCATAATTTACCTAATTTTAAGTAATTAAAAAAATCTGAATTGGAAGGAAGGTTGTTATCAAAGTCGTTATGAAAGAACGCACAAATTTAATCTTACTAATCGTACAAAAAATATAATCTGATAAGAGTTTATTAAATTTAATGTTCAAACCAACATCTTCCTTAAATAACATAGGCGTAGTACATAGCCTAAATACGCACGGTTTTATTTTTAAGAATTAATATAATTTTTGTTCTTGAATGTTGAGTATAGCAATAATAAACAGAGAGCAATGCACAACTAATTTTCTAACGTTTTTTAAGGAGTAATGAATTGCTAATTGGAGTTTTACACTATTAGCGCAGAACGTGTATATTTTTATTATACGTTTTGATTTAACTATCAGTTCCTAAATCAACAAAGAAATAATCATTAGAGAGCGTCACTTAACGAATTTTTATTTCTTTCGCACTATTTGTGTCTTTAACATATCCGAAAATATACTACTAAAATATAATAGAACTGATGTACCGTAGAAAAAAACAATTTTTTTGGTCTTGCAAGTAAGGCGGCGTACAATGACGGCAACGCACGTGTGACGTCAAAGGCAGATATAATTTAGGATTAATCAGAGTGTAGTATTTTCAACCAATGAAAAATCTCCAAACCTAACCAATCAGATGTCTTTTTAGGCGTAACTTTGATTGGTTAATATTGTCCAATTAGAAGGCTCATTATTGTTCACTACGTCATCCGATATCGACCAATGAAAACGTCTCAATCAGTATTACGTCATTTGTCAGTACTGAGCTTCCTGATTGGTCCGGTACTGTTCCTGCGCGTGACGTCGACTTACATTTTTACATAAATCCGCCCATTGTCACCGCCCAGTTAACGATACGGCTGAATATTAAACAATAACGTCTACTGAAATGCTATACTTTCGAGAATTAAAACGCCTACCAAAAACATTTTTAAACTTGTTAAGGTCTTCCGAGTACGGAATGATTATGGTTAATTGTATGAAACAGCAGTATATTTATACTGCTTTTCACAGTATGAAAAATTAAAATTCACAAAAAGGAAGCACAAGAATAGATTGCGTTTACAAATACAAGCTTGCTTAAATTTAAGACATTATTTTCTCGGCTACCATGCAAACACTACTATACGAACGTAACACATTTTGATTTTTCATTGTATATTAAAGTTTATTCTAATAAGGACGTCTCTGAAGTTTTTTTTGTAAAGTAATCGTCAGTAGAATCGCCGGGATTACCAAACTGAACTTTAGAATATACTTGAACAATACCTAGTAAGAGCAAAATACAAATTGTGCCCTTTTAACGACAATCAGTCACACTAAAAACGGTTAACGATATGAAAAATTTCTAGGCAATATTTTAGACATTTCTCCGCGCTTATTCGCAGTTTTTTCATTATTTAATTTTATGATGCGAAAATAAGTATTGCCTATATGAAACATTAAACTGTTAAATATTTTTTTAATTTCAACTGCTACTTCCACGGCTAAAATAATAATTCTGTTTTCTTCACGAATGAAGCAATTTTCGACTAAAACATTATAACATAAGTAGTACTGGTGAAATAAACACTTTTAAACCTTCTTCATATGACAGTAGATTTTTATACAGTTACACCTTGCAGTGTGAATATATTTTAGGTGCATTTGCAAGGTGAGAAGTAAAAATATTTTAGAAGGCCTGCTTTACTCATCAAATGACTTTTCTACTGAAACATACAGTTGCAAACCAAAAAATGTAACCTAATTAACTTTTCAGTTTAGTTCAGATAACTTGTAAATGTTTGAACTAACTTCTACCCTAAAGATCTAAAAACTCAAATTATTTGTGCCGAGTATTTAACATCTCATTATTTACCTAATTTTAAGTAACTTGAAAAATCTGAATTGGAAGAAAGGATGTTATCAACGTCGTTATGAAAGAACGCACAAATTTAATCTTACTTTTCGTACAAAAAATATAATCTGATAAGAGTTTATTAAATTTAATGTTCAAACCAACATCTTCCTTAAATAACATAGGCGTAGTACATCAATACGCACGGTTTTATTTCTAAGAATTAATATAATTTTTGTGCTTGAATGTTGACTATAGCAATAATAAACAGAGAGCAATGCACAACTATTTTTCTAACGTTTTTTAAGGAGGAATGAATTGCTGATTGGGGTTTTACACTAATGGCGCAGAACGTGTATATTTTTATTATACGTTCTGAGTTAACTATCATTTCCTAAATAACAAAAAAATAATCTTTAGAGAGCGTTACTTAACGAATTTTTATTTCTTTCGAACTATTTGTGTCTTTAACATATCCGAAAATATACTACTAAAATATAATAGAACTAATGTACAGTAGAAAGAAACAATTTTTTTAGGTCATGCAAGTGAGGCGGCCTACAATGACGGCAACGCGCGTGTGACGTCAAAGGCAGATATAGGACCAATCAGAGTGTAGTATTTTTAACCAATGAAGAGTCTCCAAACCTAACCAATCAGATGTCTTTTTAGGCGTCACATTGATTGGTTATTATTGTCCAATCAGAAGGCTCATTATAGTTCACTACGTCATCCGATATCGACCAATGAAAACGTCTCAATCCGTATTACGTCATTTGTCAGTACCGAGCTTCCTGATTGGTCCGGTACTTTTCCTGCGCGTGACGTCGACTTACATTTTTACATAAATCGGCCCAATGTCACCGCCCAGTTAACGATACGGCCGAATATTAAACAATAACGTCTACTGAAATGTTATACTTTCCAGAATTAAAACGCCTACCAAAAACATTTTTAAACTTGTTAAGGTCTTCCGAGTACGGAATGATTAAGGTTAATTGTATGAAACAGCAGTATATTTATACTGCTTTTCACAGTATGAAAAATTAAAATTCACAAAAAGGAAGCACAAGAATAGATTGCGTTTACACATACAAGCTTGGTTAAATTTAAGACAATTTTTTCTCGGCTACCATGCAAACACTACTATACGAACGTAACACATTTAGATTTTTCATTGTATATTAAAGTTTATTCTAATAAGGACGTCTCTGAAGTTTTTTTTGTCAAGTAATCGTCAGTAGAATCGCCGGCATTACCAAACTGAACTTTAGAATATACTTGAACAATACCTAGTAAGAGCAAAATACAAATTGTGCCCTTTTAACGACAATCAGTCACACTAAAAACGGTTACCGATATGAGAAATGTCTAGGCAATATTTTTGACATTTCTCCGCGCTTATTCGCAGTTTTTTCATTATTTTATTTTATGATGCGAAAATTAGTATTGCCTATATGAAACATTAAACTGTTAAATATTTTTTTAATTTCAACTGCTACTTCCACGGCTAAAATAATACTTCGGTTTTCTTCACGAATGAAGCAATTTTTGACTAAAACATTATAACAACTAAAGAAGTACTGGTGAAATAAACACTTATAGACCTTCTTCATATGACAGTAGATTTTTATACAGTTAGACCTTGCAGTGTGAATATATTTAAGGTGCATTTGCAAGGTGCGAAGTGAAAATATTTTAGAAAGCCTGCTTTGCTCATCAAATGACTTTTCTACTGAAACATACGGTTGCAAACCAAAAAATGTAACCTAATTAACTTTTCAGTTTAGTTCAGATAACTTGTAAATGTTTAAACGAACTTCTACCCTAATGATCTAAAAACTCAAATTATTTGTGCCGAGTATTTAACATCTCATTATTTACCTAATTTTAACTAACTTAAAAAATCTGAATTGGAAGGAAGGTTGTTATCAAAGTCGTTATGAAAGAACGCACAAATTTAATCTTACTAATCGTACAAAAAATATAATCTGATAAGAGTTTATTAAATTTAATGTTCAAACCAACATCTTCCTTAAATAACATAGGCGTAGTACATAGCCTAAATACGCACGGTTTTATTTTTAAGAATTAATATAATTTTTGTTCTTGAATGTTGAGTATAGCAATAATAAACAGAGAGCAATGCACAACTAATTTTCTAACGTTTTTTAAGGAGTAATGAATTGCTAATTGGAGTTTTACACTATTAGCGCAGAACGTGTATATTTTTATTATACGTTTTGATTTAACTATCAGTTCCTAAATCAATAAAGAAATAATCATTAGAGAGCGTCACTTAACGAATTTTTATTTCTTTCGCACTATTTGTGTCTTTAACATATCCGAAAATATACTACTAAAATATAATAGAACTGATGTACCGTAGAAAAAAACAATTTTTTTGGTCTTGCAAGTAAGGCGGCGTAGAATGACGGCAACGCACGTGTGACGTCAAAGGCAGATATAATATAGGATTACTCAGAGTGTAGTATTTTCAACCAATGAAAAATCTCCAAACCTAACCAATCAGATGTCTTTTTAGGCGTCACTTTGATTGGTTAATATTGTCCAATTAGAAGGCTCATTATAGTTCACTACGTCATCCGATATCGACCAATGAAAACGTCTCAATCAGTATTACGTCATTTGTCAGTACTGAGCTTCCTGATTGGTCCGGTACTGTTCCTGCGCGTGACGTCGACTTACATTTTTACATAAATCCGCCCATTGTCACCGCCCAGTTAACGATACGGCCGAATATTAAACAATAACGTCTACTGAATTGCTATATTTTCCAGAATTAAAACGCCTACCACAAAACATTTTTAAACTTGTTAAGGTCTGCCGAGTACGGAATGATTATGGTTAATTGTATGAAACAGCAGTATATTGATACTGCTTTTCACAGTATGAAAAATTAAAATTCACAAAAAGGAAGCACAAGAATAGATTGCGTTTACAAATACAAGCTTGCTTAAATTTTAGACATTATTTTCTCGGCTACCATGCAAACACTACTATACGAACGTAACACATTTTGATTTTTCATTGTATATTTAAGTTTATTCTAATAAGGACGTGTCTGAAGTTTTTTTTGTAAAGTAATCGTCAGTAGAATCGCCGGCATTACCAAACAGAAATTTAGAATATACTTGAACAATACCTAGTAAGAGCAAAATACAAATTGTGCCCTTTTAACGACAATCAGTCACACTAAAAACGGTTAACGATATGAAAAATTTCTAGGCAATATTTTAGACATTTCTCCGCGCTTATTCGCAGTTTTTTCATTATTTAATTTTATGATGCGAAAATAAGTATTGCCTATATGAAACATTAAACTGTTAAATATTTTTTTAATTTCAACTGCTACTTCCACGGCTAAAATAATAATTCTGTTTTCTTCACGAATGAAGCAATTTTCGACTAAAACATTATAACATAAGTAGTACTGGTGAAATAAACACTTTTAAACCTTCTTCATATGACAGTAGATTTTTATACAGTTACACCTTGCAGTGTGAATATATTTTAGGTGCATTTGCAAGGTGCGAAGTAAAAATATTTTAGAAGGCCTGCTTTACTCATCAAATGACTTTTCTACTGAAACATACAGTTGCAAACCAAAAAATGTAACCTAATTAACTTTTCAGTTTAGTTCAGATAACTTGTAAATGTTTGAACTAACTTCTACCCTAATGATCTAAAAACTCAAATTATTTGTGCCGAGTATTTAACATCTCATTATTTACCTAATTTTAAGTAACTTGAAAAATCTGAATTGGAAGAAAGGATGTTATCAACGTCGTTATGAAAGAACGCACAAATTTAATCTTACTTTTCGTACAAAAAATATAATCTGATAAGAGTTTATTAAATTTAATGTTCAAACCAACATCTTCCTTAAATAACATAGGCGTAGTACATCAATACGCACGGTTTTATTTCTAAGAATTAATATAATTTTTGTGCTTGAATGTTGAGTATAGCAATAATAAACAGAGAGCAATGCACAACTAATTTTCTAACGTTTTTTAAGGAGGAATGAATTGCTGATTGGGGTTTTACACTAATGGCGCAGAACGTGTATATTTTTATTATACGTTCTGAGTTAACTATCATTTCCTAAATAACAAAGAAATAATCTTTAGAGAGCGTTACTTAACGAATTTTTATTTCTTTCGAACTATTTGTGTCTTTAACATATCCGAAAATATACTACTAAAATATAATAGAACTAATGTACAGTAGAAATAAATAATTATTTAGGTCTTGCAAGTGAGGCGGCCTACAATGACGGCAACGCGCGTGTGACGTCAAAGGCAGATATAATATACGACCAATCAGAGTGTAGTATTTTTAACCAATGAAAAATCTTCAAACCTAACCAATCAGATGTCTTCTTAGGCGTCACTTTGATTGGTTAATATTGTCCAATCAGAAGGCTCATTATAGTTCACTACGTCATCCGATATCGACCAATGAAAACGTCTCAATCAGTATTACGTCATTTGTTAGTACCGAGCTTCCTGATTGGTCCGGTACTGTTCCTGCGCGTGACGTCGACTTACATTTTTACATAAATCGGCCCACGGTCACCGCCCAGTTAACGATACGGCCGAATATTAAACAATAACGTCTACTGAAATGCTATATTTTCCAGAATTAAATCGCCTACCAAAAACATTTTTAAACTTGTTAAGGTCTTCCGAGTACGGAATGATTATGGTTAATTGTATGAAACAGCAGTATATTTATACTGCTTTTCACAGTATGAAAAATTAAAATTCACAAAAAGGAAGCACAAGAATAGATTGCGTTTACACATACAAGCTTGCTTAAATTTAAGACATTATTTTCTCGGCTACCATGCAAACACTACTATACGAACGTAACACATTTTGATTTTTTATTGTATATTAAAGTTTATTCTAATAAGGACGTCTCTGAAGTTTTTTTTGTCAAGTAATCGTCAGTAGAATCGCCGGCATTACCAAACTGAAATTTAGAATATACTTGAACAATACCTAGTAAGAGCAAAATACAAATTGTGCCCTTTTAACGACAATCAGTCACACTAAAAACGGTTAACGATATGAAAAATTTCTAGGCAATATTTTTGACATTTCTCCGCGCTTATTCGCGGTTCTTTTCATTATTTAATTTTATGATGCGATAGTTAGTATTGCCGATATGAAACATTAAACTGTTAAATATTTTTTAATTTCAACTGCTACTTCCACGGCTAAAATAATAATTCTGTTTTCTTCACGAATGAAGCAATTTTCAACTAATACATTATAACAACGTAAGTAGTACTGGTGAAATAAACACTTTTAGACCTTTTTCATATGACAGTAGATTTTTATACAGTTCACCTTGCAGTGTGAATATATTTTAGGTGCATTTGCAAGGTGCGAAGTGAAAATTAAGAAGGCCTGCTTTACTCATCAAATGACTTTTCTACTGAAGCATACGGTTGCAAACCAAAAAATGTAACCTAATTAACTTTTCAGTTTAGTTCAGATAACTTGTAAATGTTTGAACTAACTTTTACCCTAATGATCTAAAAACTCAAATTATTTGTGCCGTGTATTTAACATTTCATTATTTACCTAATTTTAAGTAACTTGAAAAATCTGAATTGGAAGAACAGATGTTATCAACGTCGTTATGAAAGAACGCACAAATTTAATCTTACTTTTCGTACAAAAAATATAATCTGATAAGAGTTTATTAAATTTAATGTTTAAACCAACATCTTCCTTAAAAAACATAGGCGTAGTACATCAATACGCACGGTTTTATTTCTAAGAATTAATATGATTTTTGTGCTTGAATGTTGACTATAGCAATAATAAACAGAGAGCAATGCACAACTATTTTTCTAACGTTTTTTAAGGAGGAATGAATTGCTGATTGGGGTTTTACACTATTGGCGCAGAACGTGTATATTTTTATTATACGTTCTGAGTTAACTATCATTTCCTAAATAACAAAGAAATAATCTTTAGAGAGCGTTATTTACCGAATTTTTATTTTTTTTCGAACTATTTGTGTCTTTAACATATCCGAAAATATACTACTAAAATAAAATAGAACTAATGTACAGTAGAAATAAACAATTTTTTTAGGTCATGCAAGTGAGGCGGCCTACAATGACGGCAACGCGCGTGTGACGTCAAAGGCAGATATAATATACGACCAATCAGAGTGTAGTATTTTTAACCAATGAAGAGTCTCCAAACCTAACCAATCAGATGTCTTTTTAGGCGTCACTTTGATTGGTTAATATTGTCCAATCAGAAGGCTCATTATAGTTCACTACGTCATCCGATATCGACCAATGAAAACGTCTCAATCAGTATTACGTCATTTGTCAGTACCGAGCTTCCTGATTGGTCCGGTACTGTTCCTGCGCGTGACGTCGACTTACATTTTTACATAAATCCGCCCATTGTCACCGCCCAGTTAACAATACGGCTGAATATTAAACAATAACGTCTACTGAAATGCTATACTTTCGAGAATTAAAACGCCTACCAAAAACATTTTTAAACTTGTTAAGGTCTTCCGAGTACGGAATGATTATGGTTAATTGTATGAAACAGCAGTATATTTATACTGCTTTTCACAGTATGAAAAATTAAAATTCACAAAAAGGAAGCACAAGAATAGATTGCGTTTACACATACAAGCTTGCTTAAATTTAAGACATTATTTTCTCGGCTACCATGCAAACACTACTATACGAACGTAACACATTTTGATTTTTCATTGTATATTAAAGTTTATTCTAATAAGGACGTCTCTGAAATTTTTTTTGTCAAGTAATCGTCAGTAGAATCGCCGGCATTACCAAACTGAAATTTAGAATATACTTGAACAATACCTAGTAAGAGCAAAATACAAATTGTGCCCTTTTACCGACAATCAGTCACACTAAAAACGGTTAACGATATGAAAAATTTCTAGGCAATATTTTTGACATTTCTCCGCGCTTATTCGCAGTTTTTTCATTATTTTATTTTATGATGCGAAAATTAGTATTGCCTATATGAAACATTAAACTGTTAAATATTTTTTAATTTCAACTGCTACTTCCACGGCTAAAAAAATAATTCTGTTTTCTTCACGAATGAAGCAATTTTCGACTAAAACATTTTAACAACTAAAGAAGTACTGGTGAAATAAACACTTTTAGACCTTCTTCATATGACAGTAGATTTTTATACAGTTAGACCTTGCAGTGTGAATATATTTAAGGTGCATTTGCAAGGTGCGAAGTGAAAATATTTTAGAAGGTCTGCTCTGCTCATCAAATGACTTTTCTACTGAAACATACGGTTGCAAACCAAAAAATGTAACCCAGTTAATTTTTCAATTTATTTCAGATAACTTGTAAATGTTTGAACTAACTTCTACCCTAATGATCTAAAACATCAAATTAATTGTGCCGAGTATTTAACATCTCATTATTTACCTAATTTTAAGTAACTTGAAAAATCTGAATTGGAGGAAAGGATTTTATCAAAGTCGTTATGAAAGAACGTACAAATTTAATCTTACTATTCCTATAAAAAATATAATCTGATAAGAGTTTATTAAATTTAATGTTCAAACCAACATCTTTCTCAAATAACATAGGCGTAGTACATCAATACGCACGGTTTTATTTCTAAGAATTAATATAATTTTTGTGCTTGAATGTCGAGTATAGCAATAATAAACAGAGATCAATGCACAACTAATTTTCTAACGTTTTTTAAGGAGGAATGAATTGCTAATTGGAGTTTTACACTATTAGCGCAGAACGTGTATATTTTTATTATACGTTCTGAGTTAACTATCATTTCCTAAATAAACAAAGAAATAATCTTTAGAGAGCGTTACTTAACGAATTTTTATTTCTTTCGAACTAATTGTGTCTTTATCATATCCGAAAATATACTACTAAAATATAATAGAACTAATGTACAGTAGAAATAAATAATTATTTTGGTCTTGCAAGTGAGGCGGCCTACAATGACGGCAACGTGCGTGTGACGTCAAAGGCAGATATAATATACGACCAATCAGAGTGTAGTATTTTTAACCAATGGAAAATCTTCAAACCTAACCAATCAGATGTCTTCTTAGGCGTCACTTTGATTGGTTAATATTGTCCAATAAGAAGGCTCATTATAGTTCACTACATCTTCCGATATCGACCAATGAAAACGTCTCAATCAGTATTACGTCATTTGTTAGTACCGAGCTTCCTGATTGGTCCGGTACTGTTCCTGCGCGTGACGTCGACTTACATTTTTACATAAATCGGCCCACGGTCACCGCCCAGTTAACGATACGGCCGAATATTAAACAATAACGTCTACTGAATTGCTATATTTTCCAGAATTAAAACGCCTACCACAAAACATTTTTAAACTTGTTAAGGTCTGCCGAGTACGGAATGATTATGGTTAATTGTATGAAACAGCAGTATATTTATACTGCTTTTCACAGTATGAAAAATTAAAATTCACAAAAAGGAAGCACAAGAATAGATTGCGGTTACACATACAAGCTTGCTTAAATTTAAGACATTATTTTCTCGGCTAACATGCAAACACTACTATACGAACGTAACACATTGTGATTTTTTCATTGTACACGCATATTAAAGTTTATTCTAATAAGGACGTCTCTGAAGTTTTTTTTGTCAAGTAATCGTTAGTAGAATCGCCGGGATTACCAAACTGAAATTTAGAATATACTTGAACAATACCTAGTAAGAGCAAAATACAAATTGTGCCCTTTTAACGACAATCAGTCACACTAAAAACGGTTAACGATATGAAAAATTTCTAGGCAATATTTTTGACATTTCTCCGCGCTTATTCGCAGTTCTTTTCATTATTTTATTTTATGATGCGAAAATTAGTATTGCCTATATGAAACATTAAACTGTTAAATATTTTTTTAATTTCAACTGCTACTTCCACGGCTAAAATAATAATTCTGTTTTCTTCAGGAATGAAGCAATTTTCAACTAATACATTATAACAACGTAAGTAGTACTGGTGAAATAAACACTTTTAGAACTTCTTCATATGACAGTAGATTTTTATACAGTTACACCTTGCAGTGTGAATATATTTTAGGTGCATTTGCAAGGTCCGAAGTGAAAATATTTTAGAAGGCCTGCTTTACTCATCAAATGACTATTCTACTGAAACATACGGTTGCAAACCAAAAAATGCAACCTAATTAACTTTTCAGTTTAGTTTAGATAACTTGTAAATGTTTGAACTAACTTCTACCCTAATAATCTAAAAACTCAAATTATTTGTGCCGAGTATTTAACATCTCATTATTTACCTAATTTTAAGTAACTTGAAAAATCTGAATTGGAAGAAAGGATGTTATCAACGTCGTTATGAAAGAACGCACAAATTTAATCTTACTTTTCGTACAAAAAATATAATCTGATAAGAGTTTATTAAATTTAATGTTCAAACCAACATCTTCCTTAAATAACATAGGCGTAGTACATCAATACGCACGGTTTTATTTCTAAGAATTAATATAATTTTTGTGCTTGAATGTTGACTATAGCATTAATAAACAGAGAGCAATGCACAACTATTTTTCTAACGTTTTTTAAGGAGGAATGAATTGCTGATTGGGGTTTTACACTAATGGCGCAGAACGTGTATATTTTTATTATACGTTCTGAGTTAACTATCATTTCCTAAATAACAAAGAAATAATCTTTAGAGAGCGTTACTTAACGAATTTTTATTTCTTTCGAACTATTTGTGTCTTTAACATATCCGAAAATATACTACTAAAATATAATAGAACTAATGTACAGTAGAAATAAACAATTTTTTTAGGTCATGCAAGTGAGGCGGCCTACAATGACGGCAACGCGCGTGTGACGTCAAAGGCAGATATAATATACGACCAATCAGAGTGTAGTATTTTTAACCAATGAAGAGTCTCCAAACCTAACCAAACAGATGTCTTTTTAGGCGTCACTTTGATTGGTTAATATTGTCCAATCAGAAGGCTCATTATAGTTCACTACGTCATCCGATATCGACCAATGAAAACGTCTCAATCAGTATTACGTCATTTGTCAGTACTGAGCTTCCTGATTGGTCCGGTACTGTTCCTGCGCGTGACGTCGACTTACATTTTTACATAAATCCGCCCATTGTCACCGCCCAGTTAACAATACGGCTGAATATTAAACAATAACGTCTACTGAAATGCTATACTTTCGAGAATTAAAACGCCTACCAAAAACATTTTTAAACTTGTTAAGGTCTTCCGAGTACGGAATGATTATGGTTAATTGTTTGAAACAGCAGTATATTTATACTGCTTTTCACAGTATGAAAAATTAAAATTCACAAAAAGGAAGCACAAGAATAGATTGCGTTTACACATACAAGCTTGCTTAAATTTAAGACATTATTTTCTCGGCTACCATGCAAACACTACTATACGAACGTAACACATTTTGATTTTTCATTGTATATTAAAGTTTATTCTAATAAGGACGTCTCTGAAGTTTTTTTTGTCAAGTAATCGTCAGTAGAATCGCCGGCATTACCAAACTGAAATTTAGAATATACTTGAACAATACCTAGTAAGAGCAAAATACAAATTGTGCCCTTTTAACGACAATCAGTCACACTAAAAACGGTTAACGATATGAAAAATTTCTAGGCAATATTTTTGACATTTCTCCGCGCTTATTCGCGGTTCTTTTAATTATTTAGTTTTATGATGCGATAGTTAGTATTGCCTATATGAAACATTAAACTGTTAAATATTTTTTTAATTTCAACTGCTACTTCCACGGCTAAAATAATAATTCTGTTTTCTTTACGAATGAAGCAATTTTCAACTAATACATTATAACAACGTAAGTAGTACTGGTGAAATAAACACTTTTAGACCTTCTTCATATGACAGTAGATTTTTATACAGTTCACCTTGCAGTGTGAATATATTTTAGGTGCATTTGCAAGGTGCGAAGTGAAAATTAAGAAGGCCTGCTTTACTCATCAAATGACTTTTCTACTGAAACATACGGTTGCAAACCAAAAAATGTAACCTAATTAACTTTTCAGTTTAGTTCAGATAACTTGTAGGCCCTAAATGTTTGAACTAACTTTTACCCTAATGATCTAAAAACTCAAATTATTTGTGCCGTGTATTTAACATTTCATTTTTTACCTAATTTTAAGTAACTTGAAAAATCTGAATTGGAAGAAAGGATGTAATTAACGTCGTTATGATAGAACGCACAAATTTAATCTTACTTTTCGTACAAAAAATATAATCTGATAAGAGTTTATTAAATTTAATGTTCAAACCAACATCTTCCTTAAATAACATAGGCGTAGTACATCAATACGCACGGTTTTATTTCTAAAAATTAATATAATTTTTGTGCTTGAATGTTGACTATAGCAATCATAAACAGAGAGCAATGCACAACTATTTTTCTAACGTTTTTTAAGGAGGAATGAATTGCTGATTGGGGTTTTACACTATTGGCGCAGAACGTGTATATTTTTATTATACGTTCTGAGTTAACTATCATTTCCTAAATAACAAAGAAATAATCTTTAGAGAGCGTTATTTAACGAATTTTTTTTTTCGAACTATTTGTGTCTTTAACATATCCGAAAATATACTACTAAAATAAAATAGAACTAATGTACAGTAGAAATAAACAATTTTTTTAGGTCATGCAAGTGAGGCGGCCTACAATGACGGCCACGCGCGTGTGACGTCAAAGGCAGATATAATATACGACCAATCAGAGTGTAGTATTTTTAACCAATGAAGAGTCTCCAAACCTAACCAATCAGATGTCTTTTTAGGCGTCACTTTGATTGGTTAATATTGTCCAATCAGAAGGCTCATTATAGTTCACTACGTCATCCGATATCGACCAATGAAAACGTCTCAATCAGTATTACGTCATTTGTCAGTACCGAGCTTCCTGATTGGTCCGGTACTGTTCCTGCGCGTGACGTCGACTTACACTTTTACATAAATCGGCCCAATGTCACCGCCCAGTTAACGATACGGCCTAATATTAAACAATAACGTCTACTGAAATTCTATACTTTCCAGAATTAAAACGCCTACCAAAAACATTTTTAAACTTGTTAAGGTCTTCCGAGTACGGAATGATTATGGTTAATTGTATGAAACAGCAGTATATTTATACTGCTTTTCACAGTATAAAAAATTAAAATTTACACAAAGGAAGCACAAGAATAGATTGCGTTTACACATACAAGCTTGCTTAAATTTAAGACATTATTTTCTCGGCTACCATGCAAACACTACTATACGAACGTAACACATTTAGATTTTTCATTGTTTATTAAAGTTTATTCTAATAAGGACGTCTCTGAAGTTTTTTTTGTCAAGTAATCGTCAGTAGAATCGCCGGCATTACCAAACTGAACTTTAGAATCTACTTGAACAATACCTAGTAAGAGCAAAATACAAATTGTGCCCTTTTAACGACAATCAGTCACACTAAAAACGGTTACCGATATGAGAAATTTCTAGGCAATATTTTTGACATTTCTCCGCGCTTATTCGCAGTTTTTTCATTATTTTATTTTATGATGCGAAAATTAGTATTGCCTATATGAAACATTAAACTGTTAAATATTTTTTTAATTTCAACTGCTACTTCCACGGCTAAAATAATACTTCGGTTTTCTTCACGAATGAAGCAATTTTCGACTAAAACATTATAACAACTAAAGAAGTACTGGTGAAATAAACACTTATAGACCTTCTTTATATGACAGTAGATTTTTATACAGTTAGACCTTGCAGTGTGAATATATTGAAGGTGCATTTGCAAGGTGCGAAGCGAAAATATTTTAGAAGGCCTGCTTTGCTCATCAAATGACTTTTATACTGAAACATACGGCTGCAAACCAAAAAATGTAACCTAATTAACTTTTCAGTTTAGTTGAGATAACTTGTAAATGTTTCAACTAACTTCTACCCTAATGATCTAAAAACTCAAATTATTTGTGCCGAGTATTTAACATCTCATTATTTACCTAATTTTAAGTAACTTAAAAAATCTGAATTGGAAGGAAGGTTGTTATCAAAGTCGTTATGAAAGAACGCACAAATTTAATCTTACTAATCGTACAAAAAATATAATCTGATAAGAGTTTATTAAATTTAATGTTCAAACCAACATCTTCCTTAAATAACATAGGCGTAGTACATAGCCTAAATACGCACGGTTTTATTTTTAAGAATTAATATAATTTTTGTTCTTGAATGTTGAGTATAGCAATAATAAACAGAGAGCAATGCACAACTATTTTTCTAACGTTTTTTTAAGGAGTATTGAATTGCTCATTGGAGTTTTACACTATTAGCGCAGAACGTGTATATTTTTATTGTACGTTTTGATTTAACTATCAGTTCCTAAATCAACAAAGAAATAATCATTAGAGAGCGTCACTTAACGAATTTTTATTTCTTTCGCACTATTTGTGTCTTTAACATATCCGAAAATATACTAACTTACTAAAATATAATAGAACTGATGTACCGTAGAAGAAAACAATTATTTTGGTCTTGCAAGTGAGGCGGCCTACAATGACGGTAACGCGCGTGTGACGTCAAAGGCAGATATAATATACGACCAATCAGAGTGTAGTATTTTTAACCAATGAAAAATCTTCAAACCTAACCAATCAGATGTCTTCTTAGGCGTCACTTTGATTGGTTAATATTGTCCAATCAGAAGGCTCATTATAGTTCACTACGTCATCCGATAGCGACCAATGAAAACGTCTCAATCAGTATTACGTCATTTGTATGAGTTGAGCTTCCTGATTGGTCCGGTACTGTTCCTGCGCGTGACGTCGACTTACATTTTTACATAAATCCGCCCATTGTCACCGCCCAGTTAACAATACGGCAGAATATTAAACAATAACGTCTACTGAAATGCTATACTTTCGAGAATTAAAACGCCTACCAAAAACATTTTTAAACTTGTTAAGGTCTTCCGAGTACGGAATGATTATGGTTAATTGTATGAAACTGCAGTATATTTTTACTGCTTTTCACAGTATGAAAAATTAAAATTCACAAAAAGGAAGCACAAGAATAGATTGCGTTTACAAATACAAGCTTGCTTAAATTTAAGACATTATTTTCTCGGCTACCATGCAAACACTACTATACGAACGTAACACATTTTGATTTTTCATTGTATATTAAAGTTTATTCTAATAAGGACGTCTCTGAAGTTTTTTTTGTCAAGTAATCGTCAGTAGAATCGCCGGCATTACCAAACTGAAATTTAGAATATACTTGAACAATACCTAGTAAGAGCAAAATACAAATTGTGCCCTTTTAACGACAATCAGTCACACTAAAAACGGTTAACGATATGAAAAATTTCTAGGCAATATTTTTGACATTTCTCCGCGCTTATTCGCGGTTCTTTTCATTATTTAATTTTATGATGCGATAGTTAGTATTGCCTATATGAAACATTAAACTGTTAAATATTTTTTTAATTTCAACTGCTACTTCCACGGCTAAAAAAATAATTCTGTTTTCTTCACGAATGAAGCAATTTTCGACTAA
This sequence comes from Catonia carolina, assembly GCA_035578175.1. NCBI lineage: Eukaryota > Metazoa > Arthropoda > Insecta > Hemiptera > Achilidae > Catonia > Catonia carolina. The sequence continues at coordinate 23,934,384 of JAQMRL010000010.1, read as the reverse complement.
AACATTTTAACAACTAAAGAAGTACTGGTGAAATAAACACTTTTAGACCTTCTTCATATGACAGTAGATTTTTATACAGTTAGACCTTGCAGTGTGAATATATTTAAGGTGCATTTGCAAGGTGCGAAGTGAAAATATTTTAGAAGGTCTGCTCTGCTCATCAAATCACTTTTCTACTGAAACATACGGTTGCAAACCAAAAAATGTAACCCAGTTAATTTTTCAATTTATTTCAGATAACTTGTAAATGTTTGAACTAACTTCTACCCTAATGATCTAAAACATCAAATTAATTGTGCCGAGTATTTAACATCTCATTATTTACCTAATTTTAAGTAACTTGAAAAATCTGAATTGGAAGAAAGGATGTTATCAACGTCGTTATGAAAGAACGCACAAATTTAATCTTACTTTTCGTACAAAAAATATAATCTGATAAGAGTTTATTAAATTTAATGTTCAAACCAATATCTTCCTTAAATAACATAAGCGTAGTACATCAATACGCACGGTTTTATTTCTAAGAATTAATATAATTTTTGTGCTTGAATGTTGACTATAGCAATAATAAACAGAGAGCAATGCACAACTAATTTTCTAACGTTTTTTAAGGAGGAATGAATTGCTAATTGGAGTTTTACACTATTAGCGCAGAACGTGTATATTTTTATTATACGTTCTGAGTTAACTATCATTTCCTAAATAACAAAGAAATAATCTTTAGAGAGCGTTATTTAACGAATTTTTATTTCTTTCGAACTATTTGTGTCTTTAACATATCCGAAAATATACTACTAAAATAAAATAGAACTAATGTACAGTAGAAATAAACAATTTTTTTAGGTCATGCAAGTGAGGCGGCCTACAATGACGGCAACGCGCGTGTGACGTCAAAGGCAGATATAATATATGACCAATCAGAGTGTAGTATTTTTAACCAATGAAGAGTCTCCAAACCTAACCAATCAGATGTCTTTTTAGGCGTCACTTTGATTGGGTAATATTGTCCAATCAGAAGGCTCATTAAAGTTCACTACGTCATCCGATATCGACCAATGAAAACGTCTCAATCCGTATTACGTCATTTGTCAGTAACGAGCTTCCTGATTGGTCCGGTACTGTTCCTGCGCGTGACGTCGACTTACATTTTAAATAAATCGGCCCAATGTCACCGCCCAGTTAACGATACGGCCGAATATTAAACAATAACGTCTACTGAAATGCTATACTTTCGAGAATTAAAACGCCTACCAAAAACATTTTTAAACTTGTTAGGGTCTTCCGAGTACGGAATGATTATGGTTAATTGTATGAAACAGCAGTATATTTATACTGCTTTTCACAGTATGAAAAATTAAAATTCACAAAAAGGAAGCACAAGAATAGATTGCGTTTACAAATACAAGCTTGCTTAAATTTAAGACATTATTTTCTCGGCTACCATGCAATTACTACTATACGAACGTAACACATTTTGATTTTTCATTGTATATAAAAGTTTATTCTAATAAGGACGTCTCTGAAGTTTTTTTTGTCAAGTAATCGTCAGTAGAATCGCCGGCATTACCAAACTGAAATTTAGAATATACTTGAACAATACCTAGTAAGAGCAAAATACAAATTGTGCCCTTTTAACGACAATCAGTCACACTAAAAACGGTTAACGATATGAAAAATTTCTAGGCAATATTTTAGACATTTCTCCGCGCTTATTCGCAGTTTTTTCATTATTTAATTTTATGATGCGAAAATAAGTATTGCCTATATGAAACATTAAACTGTTAAATATTTTTTTAATTTCAACTGCTACTTTCACGTCTAAAAAAATAATTCTGTTTTCTTCACGAATGAAGCAATTTTCGACTAAAACATTTTAACAACTAAAGAAGTACTGGTGAAATAAACACTTTTAGACCTTCTTCATATGACAGTAGATTTTTATACAGTTAGACCTTGCAGTGTGAATATATTTAAGGTGCATTTGCAAGGAGCGAAGTGAAAATATTTTAGAAAGCCTGCTTTGCTCATCAAATGACTTTTATACTGAAACATACGGTTGCAAACCAAAAAATGTAACCCAGTTAATTTTTCAATTTATTTCAGATAACTTGTAAATGTTTGAACTAACTTCTACCCTAATGATCTAAAACATCAAATTAATTGTGCCGAGTATTTAACATCTCATTATTTACCTAATTTTAAGTAACTTGAAAAATCTAAATTGGAGGAAAGGATGTTATCAACGTCGTTATGAAAAAACGCACAAATTTAATCTTACTTTTCGTACAAAAAATATAATCTGATAAGAGTTTATTAAATTTAATGTTCAAACCAACATCTTCCTTAAATAAGATAGGCGTGGTACATCAATACGCACGGTTTTATTTCTAAGAATTAATATAATTTTTGTGCTTGAATGTTGACTATAGCAATAATAAACAGAGAGCAATGCACAACTATTTTTCTAACGTTTTTTAAGGAGGAATGAATTGCTGATTGGGGTTTTACACTAATGGCGCAGAACGTGTATATTTTTATTATACGTTCTGAGTTAACTATCATTTCCTAAATAAACAAAGAAATAATCTTTAAAGAGCGTTACTTAACGAATTTTTATTTCTTTCGAACTATTTGTGTCTTTATCATATCCGAAAATATACTACTAAAATATAATAGAACTAATGTACAGTAGAAATAAATAATTATTTAGATCTTGCAAGTGAGGCGGCCTACAATGACGGCAACGTGCGTGTGACGTCAAAGGCAGATATAATATACGACCAATCAGAGTGTAGTATTTTTAAGCAATGAAGAGTCTCCAAACCTAACCAATCAGATGTCTTTTTAGGCGTCACTTTGATTGGTTAATATTGTCCAATAAGAAGGCTCATTATAGTTCACTACATCTTCCGATATCGACCAATGAAAACGTCTCAATCAGTATTACGTCATTTGTTAGTACCGAGCTTCCTGATTGGTCCGGTACTGTTCCTGCGCGTGACGTCGACTTACATTTTTACATAAATCGGCCCAATGTCACCGCCCAGTTAACGATACGGCCGAATATTAAACAATAACGTCTACTGAAATGTTATACTTTCCAGAATTAAAACGCCTACCAAAAACATTTTTAAACTTGTTAAGGTCTTCCGAGTACGGAATGATTATGGTTAATTGTATGAAACAGCAGTATATTTATACTGCTTTTCACAGGATGAAAAAAAAATTAAAATTCACAAAAAGGAAGCACAAGAATAGATTGCGTTTACACATACAAGCTTGCTTTAATTAAGACATTATTTTTTCGGCTACCATGCAAACACTACTATACGAACGTAACACATTTTGATTTTTCATTGTATATTAAAGTTTATTCTAATAAGGACGTCTCTGAAGTTTTTTTTTGTCAAGTAATCGTCAGTAGAATCGCCGGCATTACCAAACTGAACTTTAGAATATACTTGAACAATACCTAGTAAGAGCAAAATACAAATTGTGCCCTTTTAACGACAATCAGTCACACTAAAAACGGTTACCGATATGAAAAATTTCTAGGCAATATTTTTGACATTTCTCCGCGCTTATTCGCAGTTCTTTTCATTATTCTATTTTATGATGCGAAAATTAGTATTGCCTATATGAAACATTAAACTGTTAATTATTTATTTAATTTCAACTGCTACTTCCACGGCTAAAATAATACTTCTGTTTTCTTCACGAATGATGCAATTTTCGACTAAAACATTATAACAACATAAGAAGTACTGGTGAAAAAAAAACACTTATAGACCTTCTTCATATGACAGTTGATTTTTATACAGTTAGACCTTGCAGTGTGAATATATTAAAGGCGCATTTGCAACGTGCAAAGTGAAAATTTTTTAGAAGGCCTGCTTTGCTCATCAAATGACTTTTCTACTGAAACATACGGTTACAAACCAAAAAATGTAACCCAATTAAGTTTTCAGTTTATTTCAGATAACTTGTAAATGTTTCAACTAACTTCTACCCTAATGATCTAAAAACTCAAATTATTTGTGCCGAGTATTTAACATCTCATTATTTACCTAATTTTAAGTAACTTGAAAAATCTGAATTGGAAGAAAGGATGTTATCAACGTCGTTATGAAAGAACGCACAAATTTAATCTTACTTTTCGTACAAAAAATATAATCTGATAAGAGTTTATTAAATTTAATGTTCAAACCAACATCTTCCTTAAATAACATAGGCGTAGTACATCAATACGCACGGTTTTATTTCTAAGAATTAATATAATTTTTGTGCTTGAATGTTGAGTATAGCAATAATAAACAGAGAGCAAAGCACAACTATTTTTCTAACGTTATTTAAGAAGGAATGAATTGCTGTTTGGGGTATTACACTAATGGCGCAGAACGTGTATATTTTTATTATACGTTCTGAGTTAACTATCATTTCCTAAATAACAAAGAAATAATCTTTAGAGAGCGTTACTTAACGAATTTTTATTTCTTTCGAACTATTTGTGTCTTTAACATATCCGAAAATATACTACTAAAATATAATAGAACTAATGTACAGTAGAAATAAACAATTTTTTTAGGTCATGCAAGTGAGGCGGCCTACAATGACGGCAACGCGCGTGTGACGTCAAAGGCAGATATAATATACGACCAATCAGAGTGTAGTATTTTTAACCAATGAAGAGTCTCCAAACCTAACCAATCAGATGTCTTTTTAGGCGTCACTTTGATTGGTTAATATTGTCCAATCAGAAGGCTCATTATAGTTCACTACGTCATCCGATATCGACCAATGAAAACGTCTCAATCCGTATTACGTCATTTGTCAGTAACGAGCTTCCTGATTGGTCCGGTACTGTTCCTGCGCGTGACGTCGACTTACACTTTTACATAAATCGGCCCAATGTCACCGCCCAGTTAACGATACGGCCTAATATTAAACAATAACGTCTACTGAAATTCTATACTTTCCAGAATTAAAACGCCTACCAAAAACATTTTTAAACTTGTTAAGGTCTTCCGAGTACGAAATGATTATGGTTAATTGTATGAAACAGCAGTATATTTATACTGCTTTTCACAGTATGAAAAATTAAAATTCACAAAAAGGAAGCACAAGAATAGATTGCGTTTACACATACAAGCTTGCTTAAATTTAAGACATTATTTTCTCGGCTACCATGCAAACACTACTATACGAACGTAACACATTTAGATTTTTCATTGTTTAATAAAGTTTATTCTAATAAAAACGTCTCTGAAGTTTTTTTTGTCAAGTAATCGTCAGTAGGATCGCCGGCATTACCAAACTGAACTTTAGAATATACTTGAACAATACCTAGTAAGAGCAAAATACAAATTGTGCCCTTTTAACGACAATCAGTCACACTAAAAACGGTTACCGATATGAGAAATTTCAAGGCAATATTTTTGACATTTCTCCGCGCTTATTCGCAGTTTTTTCATTATTTTATTTTATGATGCGAAAATTAGTATTGCCTATATGAAACATTAAACTGTTAAATATTTTTTTAATTTCAACTGCTACTTCTACGGCAAAAATAATACTTCGGTTTTCTTCACGAATGAAGCAATTTTCGACTAAAACATTATAACAACTAAAGAAGTACTGGTGAAATAAACACTTATAGACCTTCTTCATCTGACAGTAGATTTTTATACAGTTACACCTTGCAGTGTGAATACCAAACCTAACCAATCAGATGTCTTTTTAGGCGTCACTTTGATTGGTTAATATTGTCCAATCAGAAGGCTCATTATAGTTCACTACGTCATCCGATATCGACCAATGAAAACGTCTCAATCCGTATTACGTCATTTGTCAGTACCGAGCTTCCTGATTGGTCCGGTACTGTTCCTGCGCGTGACGTCGACTTACATTTTTACATAAATCCGCCCATTGTCACCGCCCAGTTAACGATACGGCTGAATATTAAACAATAACGTCTACTGAAATTCTATACTTTCCAGAATTAAAACGCCTACCAAAAACATTTTTAAACTTGTTAAGGTCTTCCGAGTACGGAATGATTATGGTTAATTGTATGAAACAGCAGTATATTTATACTGCTTTTCACAGGATGAAAAAAAAATTAAAATTCACAAAAAGGAAGCACAAGAATAGATTGCGTTTACACATACAAGCTTGCTTTAATTAAGACATTATTTTTTCGGCTACCATGCAAACACTATTATACGAACGTAACACATTTTGATTTTTCATTGTATATTAAAGTTTATTCTAATAAGGACGTCTCTGAAGTTTTTTTTGTCAAGTAATCGTCAGTAGAATCGCCGGCATTACCAAACTGAACTTTAGAATATACTTGAACAATACCTAGTAAGAGCAAAATACAAATTGTGCCCTTTTAACGACAATCAGTCACACTAAAAACGGTTACCGATATGAGAAATTTCTAGGCAATATTTTTGACATTTCTCCGCGCTTATTCGCAGTTCTTTTCATTATACTATTTTATGATGCGAAAATTAGTATTGCCTATATGAATTATTAAACTGTTAATTATTTATTTAATTTCAACTGCTACTTCCACGGCTAAAATAATACTTCGGTTTTCTTCACGAATGATGCAATTTTCGACTAAAACATTATAACAACATAAGAAGTACTGGTGAAAAAAAAACACTTTTAGACCTTCTTCATATGACAGTTGATTTTTATACAGTTAGACCTTGCAGTGTGAATATATTAAAGGCGCATTTGCAACGTGCAAAGTGAAAATTTTTTAGAAGGCCTGCTTTGCTCATCAAATGACTTTTCTACTGAAACATACGGTTACAAACCAAAAAATGTAACCCAATTAAGTTTTCAGTTTATTTCAGATAACTTGTAAATGTTTCAACTAACTTCTACCCTAATGATCTAAAAACTCAAATTATTTGTGCCGAGTATTTAACATCTCATTATTTACCTAATTTTAAGTAACTTGAAAAATCTGAATTGGAAGAAAGGATGTTATCAACGTCGTTATGAAAGAACGCACAAATTTAATCTTACTTTTCGTACAAAAAATATAATCTGATAAGAGTTTATTAAATTTAATGTTCAAACCAACATCTTCCTTAAATAACATAGGCGTAGTACATCAATACGCACGGTTTTATTTCTAAGAATTAATATAATTTTTGTGCTTGAATGTTGACTATAGCAATAATAAACAGAGAGCAAAGCACAACTATTTTTCTAACGTTTTTTAAGGAGGAATGAATTGCTGATTGGGGTTTTACACTAATGGCGCAGAACGTGTATATTTTTATTATACGTTCTGAGTTAACTATCATTTCCTAAATAACAAAGAAATAATCTTTAGAGAGCGTTACTTAACGAATTTTTATTTTTTTCAAACTATTTGTGTCTTTAACATATCCGAAAATATACTACTAAAATATAATAGAACTAATGTACAGTAGAAATAAACAATTTTTTTAGGTCATGCAAGTGAGGCGGCCTACAATGACGGCAACGCGCGTGTGACGTCAAAGGCAGATATAATATACGACCAATCAGAGTGTAGTATTTTTAACCAATGAAGAGTCTCCAAACCTAACCAATCAGATGTCTTTTTAGGCGTCACTTTGATTGGTTAATATTGTCCAATCAGAAGGCTCATTATAGTTCACTACGTCATCCGATATCGACCAATGAAAACGTCTCAATCCGTATTACGTCATTTGTCAGTACCGAGCTTCCTGATTGGTCCGGTACTGTTCCTGCGCGTGACGTCGACTTACATTTTTACATAAATCGGCCCAATGTCACCGCCCAGTTAACGATACGGCCGAATATTAAACAATAACGTCTACTGAAATGTTATACTTTCCAGAATTAAAACGCCTACCAAAAACATTTTTAAACTTGTTAAGGTCTTCCGAGTACGGAATGATTATGGTTAATTGTATGAAACAGCAGTATATTTATACTGCTTTTCACAGGATGAAAAAATAATTAAAATTCACAAAAAGGAAGCACAAGAATAGATTGCGTTTACACATACAAGCTTGCTTTAATTAAGACATTATTTTTTCGGCTACCATGCAAACACTACTATACGAACGTAACACATTTTGATTTTTCATTGTATATTAAAGTTTATTCTAATAAGGACGTCTCTGAAGTTTTTTTTTGTCAAGTAATCGTCAGTAGAATCGCCGGCATTACCAAACTGAACTTTAGAATATACTTGAACAATACCTAGTAAGAGCAAAATACAAATTGTGCCCTTTTAACGACAATCAGTCACACTAAAAACGGTTACCGATATGAGAAATTTCTAGGCAATATTTTTGACATTTCTCCGCGCTTATTCGCAGTTCTTTTCATTATTCTATTTTATGATGCGAAAATTAGTATTGCCTATATGAAACATTAAACTGTTAATTATTTATTTAATTTCAACTGCTACTTCCACGGCTAAAATAATACTTCTGTTTTCTTCACGAATGATGCAATTTTCGACTAAAACATTATAACAACATAAGAAGTACTGGTGAAAAAAAAACACTTTTAGACCTTCTTCATATGACAGTTGATTTTTATACAGTTAGACCTTGCAGTGTGAATATATTAAAGGCGCATTTGCAACGTGCAAAGTGAAAATTTTTTAGAAGGCCTGCTTTGCTCATCAAATGACTTTTCTACTGAAACATACGGACAAACCAAAAAATGTAACCCAATTAAGTTTTCAGTTTATTTCAGATAACTTGTAAATGTTTCAACTAACTTCTACCCTAATGATCTAAAAACTCAAATTATTTGTGCCGAGTATTTAACATCTCATTATTTACCTAATTTTAAGTAACTTGAAAAATCTGAATTGGAAGAAAGGATGTTATCAACGTCGTTATGAAAGAACGAAAAAATTTAATCTTACTTTTTGTACAAAAAATATAATCTGATAAGAGTTTATTAAATTTAATGTTCAAACCAACATCTTCCTTAAATAACATAGGCGTAGTACATCAATACGCACGGTTTTATTTCTAAGAATTAATATAATTTTTGTGCTTGAATGTTGACTATAGCAATAATAAACAGAGAGCAAAGCACAACTATTTTTCTAACGTTATTTAAGGAGGAATGAATTGCTGATTGGGGTTTTACACTAATGGCGCAGAACGTGTATATTTTTATTATACGTTCTGAGTTAACTATCATTTCCTAAATAACAAAGAAATAATCTTTAGAGAGCGTTACTTAACGAATTTTTATTTCTTTCAAACTATTTGTGTCTTTAACATATCCGAAAATATACTACTAAAATATAATAGAACTAATGTACAGTAGAAATAAACAATTTTTTTAGGTCATGCAAGTGAGGCGGCCTACAATGACGGCAACGCGCGTGTGACGTCAAAGGCAGATATAATATACGACCAATCAGAGTGTAGTATTTTTAACCAATGAAAAATCTTCAAACCTAACGAATCAGATGTCTTCTTAGGCGTCACTTTGATTGGTTAATATTGTCCAATCAGAAGGCTCATTATAGTTCACTACATCATCCGATATCGACCAATGAAAACGTCTCAATCAGTATTACGTCATTTGTCAGTACCGAGCTTCCTGATTGGTCCGGTACTGTTCCTGCGCGTGACGTCGACTTACATTTTTACATAAATCCGCCCATTGTCACCGCCCAGTTAACGATACGGCTGAATATTAAACAATAACGTCTACTGAAATGCTATACTTTCGAGAATTAAAACGCCTACCAAAAACATTTTTAAACTTGTTAAGGTCTTCCGAGTACGGAATGATTATGGTTAATTGTATGAAACAGCAGTATATTAATACTGCTTTTCACAGTATGAAAAATTAAAATTCACAAAAAGGAAGCACAAGAATAGATTGCGTTTACAAATACAAGCTTGCTTAAATTTAAGACATTATTTTCTCGGCTACCATGCAAACACTAATATACGAACGTAACACATTTTGATTTTTCATTGTATATTAAAGTTTATTCTAATAAGGACGTCTCTGAAGTTTTTTTTGTAAAGTAATCGTCAGTAGAATCGCCGGGATTACCAAACTGAAATTTAGAATATACTTGAACAATACCTAGTAAGAGCAAAATACAAATTGTGCCCTTTTAACGACAATCAGTCACACTAAAAACGATTAACGATATGAAAAATTTCTAGGCAATATTTTTGACATTTCTCCGCGCTTATTCGCAGTTTTTTCATTATTTAATTTTATGATGCGAAAATAAGTATTGCCTATATGAAATATTAAACTGTTAAATATTTTTTTAATTTCAACTGCTACTTCCACGGCTAAAATAATAATTCTGTTTTCTTCACGAATGAAGCAATTTTCGACTAAAACATTATAACATAAGTAGTACTGGTGAAATAAACACTTTTAAACCTTCTTCATATGACAGTAGATTTTTATACAGTTACACCTTGCAGTGTGAATATATTTTAGGTGCATTTGCAAGGTGCGAAGTGAAAATATTTTAGAAGGCCTGCTTTACTCATCAAATGACTTTTCTACTGAAACATACAGTTGCAAACCAAAAAATGTAACCTAATTAACTTTTCAGTTTAGTTCAGATAACTTGTAAATGTTTCAACTAACTTCTACCCTAATGATCTAAAAACTCAAATTATTTGTGCCGAGTATTTAACATCTCATTATTTACCTAATTTTAAGTAACTTGAAAAATCTGAATTGGAAGAAAGGATGTTATCAACGTCGTTATGAAAGAACGCACAAATTTAATCTTATTTTTCGTACAAAAAATATAATCTGATAAGAGTTTATTAAATTTAATGTTCAAACCAACATCTTCCTTAAATAACATAGGCGTAGTACATCAATACGTACGGTTTTATTTCTAAGAATTAATATAATTTTTGTGCTTGAATGTTGACTACAGCAATAATAAACAGAGAGCAATGCACAACTATTTTTCTAACGTTTTTTAAGGAGGAATGAATTGCGGATTGGGGTTTTACACTATTGGCGCAGAACGTGTATATTTTTATTATACGTTCTGAGTTAACTATCATTTCCTAAATAACAAAGAAATAATCTTTAGAGAGCGTTACTTAACGAATTTTTATTTCTTTCGAACTATTTGTGTCTTTAACATATCCGAAAATATACTACTAAAATATAATAGAACTAATGTACAGTAGAAAGAAACAATTTTTTTAGGTCATGCAAGTGAGGCGGCCTACAATGACGGCAACGCGCGTGTGACGTCAAAGGCAGATATAGGACCAATCAGGGTGTAGTATTTTTAACCAATGAAGAGTCTCCAAACCTAACCAATCAGATGTCTTTTTAGGCGTCACTTTGATTGGTTATTATTGTCCAATCAGAAGGCTCATTATAGTTCACTACGTCATCCGATATCGACCAATGAAAACGTCTCAATCCGTATTACGTCATTTGTCAGTACCGAGCTTCCTGATTGGTCCGGTACTGTTCCTGCGCGTGACGTCGACTTACACTTTTACATAAATCGGCCCAATGTCACCGCCCAGTTAACGATACGGCCGAATATTAAACAATAACGTCTACTGAAATGTTATACTTTCCAGAATTAAAACGCCTACCAAAAACATTTTTAAACTTGTTAAGGTCTACCGAGTACGGAATGATTATGGTTAATTGTATGAAACAGCAGTATATTTATACTGCTTTTCACAGGATGAAAAAAAAATTAAAATTCACAAAAAGGAAGCACAAGAATAGATTGCGTTTACACATACAAGCTTGCTTTAATTAAGACATTATTTTTTCGGCTACCATGCAAACACTACTATACGAACGTAACACATTTTGATTTTTCATTGTATATTAAAGTTTATTCTAATAAGGACGTCTCTGAAGTTTTTTTTTGTCAAGTAATCGTCAGTAGAATCGCCGGCATTACCAAACTGAACTTTAGAATATACTTGAACAATACCTAGTAAGAGCAAAATACAAATTGTGCCCTTTTAACGACAATCAGTCACACTAAAAACGGTTACCGATATGAGAAATTTCTAGGCAATATTTTTGACATTTCTCCGCGCTTATTCGCAGTTCTTTTCATTATTCTATTTTATGATGCGAAAATTAGTATTGCCTATATGAAACATTAAACTGTTAATTATTTATTTAATTTCAACTGCTACTTCCACGGCTAAAATAATACTTCGGTTTTCTTCACGAATGATGCAATTTTCGACTAAAACATTATAACAACATAAGAAGTACTGGTGAAAAAAAAAACACTTTTAGACCTTCTTCATATGACAGTTGATTTTTATACAGTTAGACCTTGCAGTGTGAATATATTAAAGGCGCATTTGCAACGTGCAAAGTGAAAATTTTTTAGAAGGCCTGCTTTGCTCATCAAATGACTTTTCTACTGAAACATACGGTTACAAACCAAAAAATGTAACCCAATTAAGTTTTCAGTTTATTTTAGATAACTTGTAAATGTTTCAACTAACTTCTACCCTAATGATCTAAAAACTCAAATTATTTGTGCCGAGTATTTAACATCTCATTATTTACCTAATTTTAAGTAACTTGAAAAATCTGAATTGGAAGAAAGGATGTTATCAACGTCGTTATGAAAGAACGCACAAATTTAATCTTACTTTTCGTACAAAAAATATAATCTGATAAGAGTTTATTAAATTTAATGTTCAAACCAACATCTTCCTTAAATAACATAGGCGTAGTACATCAATACGCACGGTTTTATTTCTAAGAATTAATATAATTTTTGTTTTTGTTTTTGAACCCGATTTTATGGTCTGCAAAAATGCACATGAATACAAAAGTCCAGTTGTACCACACTATTGTGGAGCCAATAACAACTTATGGGGCAGAGTGCTGGCAAATAACATCAAAAATAGACAGCCAGCTTAAAGCAATTGAAATGGACTTTCTGCGCCGTTCATGTAGAGTGTCCAGGTTGGACCATATCCGGAATGACGACATCAGGAAAAGAGCTCATGTAGAAGATACCATTGTGGATAGGATAGAGAGACGACAACTGATATGGTATGGTCATGTGCAGAGAATGGGTGATGAGAGGTGGCCAAAAAGAATGTTGTCTTATGTTCCAACCAACAGAAGGAAGAAAGGTAGACCAAGGAAAACGTGGAAAAAGGGAATACAGGAAGCCATGAGGGAGAGAGGGATGGATGAGGGTGATTGGGAGGATAGAAGAGAATGGAGATTGAAGTGCGGGAAGCGGCGCCGGCCGTAGGAACCCCGGGAAAAAAAAAAAAAAAAAAAAAAAATATAATTTTTGTGCTTGAATGTTGACTATAGCAATAATAAACAGAGAGCAAAGCACAACTATTTTTCTAACGTTTTTTAAGGAGGAATGAATTGCTGATTGGGGTTTTACACTAATGGCGCAGAACGTGTATATTTTTATTATACGTTCTGAGTTAACTATCATTTCCTAAATAACAAAGAAATAATCTTTAGAGAGCGTTACTTAACGAATTTTTATTTCTTTCGAACTATTTGTGTCTTTAACATATCCGAAAATATACTACTAAAATATAATAGAACTAATGTACAGTAGAAATAAACAATTTTTTTAGGTCATGCAAGTGAGGCGGCCTACAATGACGGCAACGCGCGTGTGACGTCAAAGGCAGATATAATATACGACCAATCAGAGTGTAGTATTTTTAACCAATGAAGAGTCTCCAAACCTAACCAATCAGATGTCTTTTTAGGCGTCACTTTGATTGGTTAATATTGTCCAATCAGAAGGCTCATTATAGTTCACTACGTCATCCGATATCGACCAATAAAAACGTCTCAATCCGTATTACGTCATTTGTCAGTACCGAGCTTCCTGATTGGTCCGGTACTGTTCCTGCGCGTGACGTCGACTTACATTTTTACATAAATCCGCCCATTGTCACCGCCCAGTTAACGATACGGCTGAATATTAAACAATAACGTCTACTGAAATTCTATAATTTCCAGAATTAAAACGCCTACCAAAAACATTTTTAAACTTGTTAAGGTCTTCCGAGTACGGAATGATTATGGTTAATTGTATGAAACAGCAGTATATTTATACTGCTTTTCACAGTATGAAAAATTAAAATTCACACAAAGGAAGCACAAGAATAGATTGCGTTTACACATACAAGCTTGCTTAAATTTAAGACATTATTTTCTCGGCTACCATGCAAACACTACTATACGAACGTAACACATTTAGATTTTTCATTGTTTATTAAAGTTTATTCTAATAAGGACGTCTCTGAAGTTTTTTTTGTCAAGTAATCGTCAGTAGAATCGCCGGCATTACCAAACTGAACTTTAGAATATACTTGAACAATACCTAGTAAGAGCAAAATACAAATTGTGCCCTTTTAACGACAATCAGTCACACTAAAAACGGTTACCGATACGAGAAATTTCTAGGCAATATTTTGACATTTCTCCGCGCTTATTCGCAGTTTTTTCATTAGTTTATTTTATGATGCGAAAATTAGTATTGCCTATATGAAACATTAAACTGTTAAATATTTTTTTAATATCAACTGCTACTTCCACGGCAAAAATAATACTTCGGTTTTCTTCACGAATGAAGCAATTTTCGACTAAAACATTATAACAACTAAAGAAGTACTGGTGAAATAAACACTTATAGACCTTCTTCATCTGACAGTAGATTTTTATACAGTTAGACCTTGCAGTGTGAATATATTAAAGGTGCATTTGCAAGGTGCGAAGTGAAAATATTTTAGAAAGCCTGCTTTGCTCATCAAATGACTTTTCTACTGAAACATACGGCTGCAAACCAAAAAATGTAACCTAATTAACTTTTCAGTTTAGTTCAGATAACTTGTAAATGTTTAAACGAACTTCTACCCTAATGATCTAAAAACTCAAATTATTTGTGCCGAGTATTTAACATCTCATTATTTACCTAATTTTAAGTAACTTAAAAAATGTGAATTGGAAGGAAGGTTGTTATCAAAGTCGTTATGAAAGAACGCACAAATTTAATCTTACTAATCGTACAAAAAATATAATCTGATAAGAGTTTATTAAATTTAATGTTCAAACCAACATCTTCCTTAAATAACATAGGCGTAGTACATAGCCTAAATACGCACGGTTTTATTTTTAAGAATTAATATAATTTTTGTTCTTGAATGTTGAGTATAGCAATAATAAACAGAGAGCAATGCACAACTAATTTTCTAACGTATTTTAAGGAGTAATGAATTGCTCATTGGAGTTTTACACTATTAGCGCAGAACGTGTATATTTTTATTATACGTTTTGATTTAACTATCAGTTCCTAAATCAACAAAGAAATAATCATTAGAGAGCGTCACTTAATGAATTTTTATTTCTTTCGCACTATTTGTGTCTTTAACATATCCGAAAATATACTACTAAAATATAATAGAACTGATGTACCGTAGAAAAAAACAATTTTTTTGGTCTTGCAAGTGAGGCGGCCTATAATGACGGCAACGCGCGTGTGACGTCAAAGGCAGATATAATATACGACCAATCAGAGTGTAGTATTTTTAACCAATGAAAAATCTTCAAACCTAACCAATCAGATGTCTTCTTAGGCGTCACTTTGATTGGTTAATATTGTCCAATCAGAAGGCTCATTATAGTTCACTACATCATCCGATATCGACCAATGAAAACGTCTCAATCAGTATTACGTCATTTGTCAGTACCGAGCTTCCTGATTGGTCCGGTACTGTTCCTGCGCGTGACGTCGACTTACATTTTTACATAAATCCGCCCATTGTCACCGCCCAGTTAACGATACGGCTGAATATTAAACAATAACGTCTACTGAAATGCTATACTTTCGAGAATTAAAACGCCTACCAAAAACATTTTTAAACTTGTTAAGGTCTTCCGAGTACGGAATGATTATGGTTAATTGTATGAAACAGCAGTATATTTATACTGCTTTTCACAGTATGAAAAATTAAAATTCACAAAAAGGAAGCACAAGAATAGATTGCGTTTACAAATACAAGCTTGCTTAAATTTAAGACATTATTTTCTCGGCTACCATGCAAACACTACTATACGAACGTAACACATTTTGATTTTTCATTGTATATTAAAGTTTATTCTAATAAGGACGTCTCTGAAGTTTTTTTTGTAAAGTAATCGTCAGTAGAATCGCCGGGATTACCAAACTGAAATTTAGAATATACTTGAACAATACCTAGTAAGAGCAAAATACAAATTGTGCCCTTTTAACGACAATCAGTCACACTAAAAACGGTTAACGATATGAAAAATTTCTAGGCAATATTTTTGACATTTCTCCGCGCTTATTCGCAGTTTTTTCATTATTTTATTTTATGATGCGAAAATTAGTATTGCCTATATGAAACATTAAACTGTTAAATATTTTTTTAATTTCAACTGCTACTTCCACGGCTAAAATAATACTTCTGTTTTCTTCACGAATGAAGCAATTTTCGACTAAAACATTATAACAACTAAAGAAGTACTGGTGAAATAAACACTTATAGACCTTCTTCATATGACAGTAGATTTTTATACAGTTAGACCTTGCAGTGTGAATATATTTAAGGTGCATTTGCAAGGTGCGAAGTGAAAATATTTTAGAAAGCCTGCTTTGCTCATCAAATGACTTTTCTACTGAAACATACGGCTGCAAACCAAAAAATGTAACCTAATTAACTTTTCAGTTTAGTTCAGATAACTTGTAAATGTTTAAACGAACTTCTACCCTAATGATCTAAAAACTCAAATTATTTGTGCCGAGTATTTAACATCTCATTATTTACCTAATTTTAAGTAACTTAAAAAATCTGAATTGGAAGGAAGGTTGTTATCAAAGTCGTTATGAAAGAACGCACAAATTTAATCTTACTAATCGTACAAAAAATATAATCTGATAAGAGTTTATTAAATTTAATGTTCAAAACAACATCTTCCTTAAATAACATAGGCGTAGTACATAGCCTAAATACGCACGGTTTTATTTTTAAGAATTAATATAATTTTTGTTCTTGAATGTTGAGTATAGCAATAATAAACAGAGAGCAATGCACAACTAATTTTCTAACGTATTTTAAGGAGTAATGAATTGCTCATTGGAGTTTTACACTATTAGCGCAGAACGTGTATATTTTTATTATACGTTTTGATTTAACTATCAGTTCCTAAATCAACAAAGAAATAATCATTAGAGAGCGTCACTTAACGAATTTTTATTTCTTTCGCACTATTTGTGTCTTTAACATATCCGAAAATATACTACTAAAATATAATAGAACTGATGTACCGTAGAAAAAAACAATTTTTTTGGTCTTGCAAGTGAGGCGGCCTATAATGACGGCAACGCGCGTGTGACGTCAAAGGAAGATATAATATACGACCAATCAGAGTGTAGTATTTTTAACCAATAAAAAATTTTCAAACCTAACCAATCAGATGTCTTCTTAGGCGTCACTTTGATTGGTTAACATTGTCCAATCAGAAGGCTCATTATAGTTCACTACATCATCCGATATCGACCAATGAAAACGTCTCAATCAGTATTACGTCATTTGTCAGTACCGAGCTTCCTGATTGGTCCGGTACTGTTCCTGCCCGTGACGTCGACTTACATTTTTACATAAATCCGCCCATTGTCACCGCCCAGTTAACGATACGGCTGAATATTAAACAATAACGTCTACTGAAATGCTATACTTTCGAGAATTAAAACGCCTACCAAAAACATTTTTAAACTTGTTAAGGTCTTCCGAGTACGGAATGATTATGGTTAATTGTATGAAACAGCAGTATATTAATACTGCTTTTCACAGTATGAAAAATTAAAATTCACAAAAAGGAAGCACAAGAATAGATTGCGTTTACAAATACAAGCTTGCTTAAATTTAAGACATTATTTTCTCGGCTACCATGCAAACACTAATATACGAACGTAACACATTTTGATTTTTCATTGTATATTAAAGTTTATTCTAATGAGGACGTCTCTGAAGTTTTTTTTGTAAAGTAATCGTCAGTAGAATCGCCGGGATTACCAAAATGAAATTTAGAATATACTTGAACAATACCTAGTAAGAGCAAAATACAAATTGTGCCCTTTTAACGACAATCAGTCACACTAAAAACGGTTAACGATATGAAAAATTTCTAGGCAATATTTTTGACATTTCTCCGCGCTTATTCGCAGTTTTTTCATTATTTAATTTTATGATGCGAAAATAAGTATTGCCTATATGAAACATTAAACTGTTAAATATTTTTTTAATTTCAACTGCTACTTCCACGGCTAAAATAATAATTCTGTTTTCTTCACGAATGAAGCAATTTTCGACTAAAACATTATAACATAAGTAGTACTGGTGAAATAAACACTGTTAAACCTTCTTCATATGACAGTAGATTTTTATACAGTTACACCTTGCAGTGTGAATATATTTTAGGTGCATTTGCAAGGTGCGAAGTGAAAATATTTTAGAAGGCCTGCTTTACTCATCAAATGACTTTTCTACTGAAACATACAGTTGCAAACCAAAAAATGTAACCTAATTAACTTTTCAGTTTAGTTCAGATAACTTGTAAATGTTTGAACTAACTTCTACCCTAATGATCTAAAAACTCAAATTATTTGTGCCGAGTATTTAACATTTCATTATTTACCTAATTTTAAGTAACTTGAAAAATCTGAATTGGAAGAAAGGATGTTATCAACGTCGTTATGAAAGAACGCACAAATTTAATCTTATTTTTCGTACAAAAAATATAATCTGATAAGAGTTTATTAAATTTAATGTTCAAACCAACATCTTCCTTAAATAACATAGGCGTAGTACATCATTACGTACGGTTTTATTTCTAAGAATTAATATAATTTTTGTGCTTGAATGTTGACTACAGCAATAATAAACAGAGAGCAATGCACAACTATTTTTCTAACGTTTTTTAAGGAGGAATGAATTGCGGATTGGGGTTTTACACTATTGGCGCAGAACGTGTATATTTTTATTATACGTTCTGAGTTAACTATCATTTCCTAAATAACAAAGAAATAATCTTTAGAGAGCGTTACTTAACGAATTTTTATTTCTTTCGAACTATTTGTGTCTTTAACATATCCGAAAATATACTACTAAAATATAATAGAACTAATGTACAGTAGAAAGAAACAATTTTTTTAGGTCATGTAAGTGAGGCGGCCTACAATGACGGCAACGCGCGTGTGACGTCAAAGGCAGATATAGGACCAATCAGAGTGTAGTATTTTTAACCAATGAAGAGTCTCCAAACCTAACCAATCAGATGTCTTTTTAGGCGTCACTTTGATTGGTTATTATTGTCCAATCAGAAGGCTCATTATAGTTCACTACGTCATCCGATATCGACCAATGAAAACGTCTCAATCCGTATTACGTCATTTGTCAGTACTGAGCTTCCTGATTGGTCCGGTACTGTTCCTGCGCGTGACGTCGACGTACATTTTTACATAAATCGGCCCAATGTCACCGCCCAGTTAACGATACGGCCGAATATTAAACAATAACGTCTATTGAAATGTTATACTTTCCAAAATTAAAACGCCTACCAAAAACATTTTTAAACTTGTTAAGGTCTTCCGAGTACGGAATGATTATGGTTAATTGTATGAAACAGCAGTATATTTATACTGCTTTTCACAGGATGAAAAAAAAATTAAAATTCACAAAAAGGAAGCACAAGAATAGATTGCGTTTACACATACAAGCTTGCTTTAATTAAGACATTATTTTTTCGGCTACCATGCAAACACTACTATACGAACGTAACACATTTTGATTTTTCATTGTATATTAAAGTTTATTCTAATAAGGACGTCTCTGAAGTTTTTTTTTGTCAAGTAATCGTCAGTAGAATCGCCGGCATTACCAAACTGAACTTTAGAATATACTTGAACAATACCTAGTAAGAGCAAAATACAAATTGTGCCCTTTTAACGACAATCAGTCACACTAAAAACGTTTACCGATATGAGAAATTTCTAGGCAATATTTTTGACATTTCTCCGCGCTTATTCGCAGTTCTTTTCATTATTCTATTTTATGATGCGAAAATTAGTATTGCCTATATGAAACATTAAACTGTTAATTATTTATTTAATTTCAACTGCTACTTCCACGGCTAAAATAATACTTCGGTTTTCTTCACGAATGATGCAATTTTCGACTAAAACATTATAACAACATAAGAAGTACTGGTGAAAAAAAAATTACTTTTAGACCTTCTTCATATGACAGTTGATTTTTATACAGTTAGACCTTGCAGTGTGAATACATTAAAGGCGCATTTGCAACGTGCAAAGTGAAAATTTTTTAGAAGGCCTGCTTTGCTCATCAAATGACTTTTCTACTGAAACATACGGTTACAAACCAAAAAATGTAACCCAATTAAGTTTTCAGTTTATTTCAGATAACTTGTAAATGTTTCAACTAACTTCTACCCTAATGATCTAAAAACTCAAATTATTTGTGCCGAGTATTTAACATCTCATTATTTACCTAATTTTAAGTAACTTGAAAAATCTGAATTGGAAGAAAGGATGTTATCAACGTCGTTATGAAAGAACGCACAAATTTAATCTTACTTTTCGTACAAAAAATATAATCTGATAAGAGTTTATTAAATTTAATGTTCAAACCAACATCTTCCTTAAATAACATAGGCGTAGTACATCAATACGCACGGTTTTATTTCTAAGAATTAATATAATTTTTGTTTTTGTTTTTGAACCCGATTTTATGGTCTGCAAAAATGCACATGAATACAAAAGTCCAGTTGTACCACACTATTGTGGAGCCAATAACAACTTATGGGGCAGAGTGCTGGCAAATAACATCAAAAATAGACAGCCAGCTTAAAGCAATTGAAATGGACTTTCTGCGCCGTTCATGTAGAGTGTCCAGGTTGGACCATATCCGGAATGACGACATCAGGAAAAGAGCTCATGTAGAAGATACCATTGTGGATAGGATAGAGAGACGACAACTGATATGGTATGGTCATGTGCAGAGAATGGGTGATGAGAGGTGGCCAAAAAGAATGTTGTCTTATGTTCCAACCAACAGAAGGAAGAAAGGTAGACCAAGGAAAACGTGGAAAAAGGGAATACAGGAAGCCATGAGGGAGAGAGGGATGGATGAGGGTGATTGGGAGGATAGAAGAGAATGGAGATTGAAGTGCGGGAAGCGGCGCCGGCCGTAGGAACCCCGGGAAAAAAAAAAAAAAAAAAAAAAATATAATTTTTGTGCTTGAATGTTGACTATAGCAATAATAAACAGAGAGCAAAGCACAACTATTTTTCTAACGTTTTTTAAGGAGGAATGAATTGCTGATTGGGGTTTTACACTAATGGCGCAGAACGTGTATATTTTTATTATACGTTCTGAGTTAACTATCATTTCCTAAATAACAAAGAAATAATCTTTAGAGAGCGTTACTTAACGAATTTTTATTTCTTTCGAACTATTTGTGTCTTTAACATATCCGAAAATATACTACTAAAATATAATAGAACTAATGTACAGTAGAAATAAACAATTTTTTTAGGTCATGCAAGTGAGGCGGCCTACAATGACGGCAACGCGCGTGTGACGTCAAAGGCAGATATAATATACGACCAATCAGAGTGTAGTATTTTTAACCAATGAAGAGTCTCCAAACCTAACCAATCAGATGTCTTTTTAGGCGTCACTTTGATTGGTTAATATTGTCCAATCAGAAGGCTCATTATAGTTCACTACGTCATCCGATATCGACCAATAAAAACGTCTCAATCCGTATTACGTCATTTGTCAGTACCGAGCTTCCTGATTGGTCCGGTACTGTTCCTGCGCGTGACGTCGACTTACATTTTTACATAAATCCGCCCATTGTCACCGCCCAGTTAACGATACGGCTGAATATTAAACAATAACGTCTACTGAAATTCTATACTTTCCAGAATTAAAACGCCTACCAAAAACATTTTTAAACTTGTTAAGGTCTTCCGAGTACGGAATGATTATGGTTAATTGTATGAAACAGCAGTATATTTATACTGCTTTTCACAGTATGAAAAATTAAAATTCACACAAAGGAAGCACAAGAATAGATTGCGTTTACACATACAAGCTTGCTTAAATTTAAGACATTATTTTCTCGGCTACCATGCAAACACTACTATACGAACGTAACACATTTAGATTTTTCATTGTTTATTAAAGTTTATTCTAATAAGGACGTCTCTGAAGTTTTTTTTGTCAAGTAATCGTCAGTAGAATCGCCGGCATTACCAAACTGAACTTTAGAATATACTTGAACAATACCTAGTAAGAGCAAAATACAAATTGTGCCCTTTTAACGACAATCAGTCACACTAAAAACGGTTACCGATACGAGAAATTTCTAGGCAATATTTTGACATTTCTCCGCGCTTATTCGCAGTTTTTTCATTAGTTTATTTTATGATGCGAAAATTAGTATTGCCTATATGAAACATTAAACTGTTAAATATTTTTTTAATATCAACTGCTACTTCCACGGCAAAAATAATACTTCGGTTTTCTTCACGAATGAAGCAATTTTCGACTAAAACATTATAACAACTAAAGAAGTACTGGTGAAATAAACACTTATAGACCTTCTTCATCTGACAGTAGATTTTTATACAGTTAGACCTTGCAGTGTGAATATATTAAAGGTGCATTTGCAAGGTGCGAAGTGAAAATATTTTAGAAAGCCTGCTTTGCTCATCAAATGACTTTTCTACTGAAACATACGGCTGCAAACCAAAAAATGTAACCTAATTAACTTTTCAGTTTAGTTCAGATAACTTGTAAATGTTTAAACGAACTTCTACCCTAATGATCTAAAAACTCAAATTATTTGTGCCGAGTATTTAACATCTCATTATTTACCTAATTTTAAGTAACTTAAAAAATGTGAATTGGAAGGAAGGTTGTTATCAAAGTCGTTATGAAAGAACGCACAAATTTAATCTTACTAATCGTACAAAAAATATAATCTGATAAGAGTTTATTAAATTTAATGTTCAAACCAACATCTTCCTTAAATAACATAGGCGTAGTACATAGCCTAAATACGCACGGTTTTATTTTTAAGAATTAATATAATTTTTGTTCTTGAATGTTGAGTATAGCAATAATAAACAGAGAGCAATGCACAACTAATTTTCTAACGTATTTTAAGGAGTAATGAATTGCTCATTGGAGTTTTACACTATTAGCGCAGAACGTGTATATTTTTATTATACGTTTTGATTTAACTATCAGTTCCTAAATCAACAAAGAAATAATCATTAGAGAGCGTCACTTAATGAATTTTTATTTCTTTCGCACTATTTGTGTCTTTAACATATCCGAAAATATACTACTAAAATATAATAGAACTGATGTACCGTAGAAAAAAACAATTTTTTTGGTCTTGCAAGTGAGGCGGCCTATAATGACGGCAACGCGCGTGTGACGTCAAAGGCAGATATAATATACGACCAATCAGAGTGTAGTATTTTTAACCAATGAAAAATCTTCAAACCTAACCAATCAGATGTCTTCTTAGGCGTCACTTTGATTGGTTAATATTGTCCAATCAGAAGGCTCATTATAGTTCACTACATCATCCGATATCGACCAATGAAAACGTCTCAATCAGTATTACGTCATTTGTCAGTACCGAGCTTCCTGATTGGTCCGGTACTGTTCCTGCGCGTGACGTCGACTTACATTTTTACATAAATCCGCCCATTGTCACCGCCCAGTTAACGATACGGCTGAATATTAAACAATAACGTCTACTGAAATGCTATACTTTCGAGAATTAAAACGCCTACCAAAAACATTTTTAAACTTGTTAAGGTCTTCCGAGTACGGAATGATTATGGTTAATTGTATGAAACAGCAGTATATTTATACTGCTTTTCACAGTATGAAAAATTAAAATTCACAAAAAGGAAGCACAAGAATAGATTGCGTTTACAAATACAAGCTTGCTTAAATTTAAGACATTATTTTCTCGGCTACCATGCAAACACTACTATACGAACGTAACACATTTTGATTTTTCATTGTATATTAAAGTTTATTCTAATAAGGACGTCTCTGAAGTTTTTTTTTGTAAAGTAATCGTCAGTAGAATCGCCGGGATTACCAAACTGAAATTTAGAATATACTTGAACAATACCTAGTAAGAGCAAAATACAAATTGTGCCCTTTTAACGACAATCAGTCACACTAAAAACGGTTAACGATATGAAAAATTTCTAGGCAATATTTTTGACATTTCTCCGCGCTTATTCGCAGTTTTTTCATTATTTTATTTTATGATGCGAAAATTAGTATTGCCTATATGAAACATTAAACTGTTAAATATTTTTTTAATTTCAACTGCTACTTCCACGGCTAAAATAATACTTCTGTTTTCTTCACGAATGAAGCAATTTTCGACTAAAACATTATAACAACTAAAGAAGTACTGGTGAAATAAACACTTATAGACCTTCTTCATATGACAGTAGATTTTTATACAGTTAGACCTTGCAGTGTGAATATATTTAAGGTGCATTTGCAAGGTGCGAAGTGAAAATATTTTAGAAAGCCTGCTTTGCTCATCAAATGACTTTTCTACTGAAACATACGGCTGCAAACCAAAAAATGTAACCTAATTAACTTTTCAGTTTAGTTCAGATAACTTGTAAATGTTTAAACGAACTTCTACCCTAATGATCTAAAAACTCAAATTATTTGTGCCGAGTATTTAACATCTCATTATTTACCTAATTTTAAGTAACTTAAAAAATCTGAATTGGAAGGAAGGTTGTTATCAAAGTCGTTATGAAAGAACGCACAAATTTAATCTTACTAATCGTACAAAAAATATAATCTGATAAGAGTTTATTAAATTTAATGTTCAAAACAACATCTTCCTTAAATAACATAGGCGTAGTACATAGCCTAAATACGCACGGTTTTATTTTTAAGAATTAATATAATTTTTGTTCTTGAATGTTGAGTATAGCAATAATAAACAGAGAGCAATGCACAACTAATTTTCTAACGTATTTTAAGGAGTAATGAATTGCTCATTGGAGTTTTACACTATTAGCGCAGAACGTGTATATTTTTATTATACGTTTTGATTTAACTATCAGTTCCTAAATCAACAAAGAAATAATCATTAGAGAGCGTCACTTAACGAATTTTTATTTCTTTCGCACTATTTGTGTCTTTAACATATCCGAAAATATACTACTAAAATATAATAGAACTGATGTACCGTAGAAAAAAACAATTTTTTTGGTCTTGCAAGTGAGGCGGCCTATAATGACGGCAACGCGCGTGTGACGTCAAAGGAAGATATAATATACGACCAATCAGAGTGTAGTATTTTTAACCAATAAAAAATTTTCAAACCTAACCAATCAGATGTCTTCTTAGGCGTCACTTTGATTGGTTAACATTGTCCAATCAGAAGGCTCATTATAGTTCACTACATCATCCGATATCGACCAATGAAAACGTCTCAATCAGTATTACGTCATTTGTCAGTACCGAGCTTCCTGATTGGTCCGGTACTGTTCCTGCCCGTGACGTCGACTTACATTTTTACATAAATCCGCCCATTGTCACCGCCCAGTTAACGATACGGCTGAATATTAAACAATAACGTCTACTGAAATGCTATACTTTCGAGAATTAAAACGCCTACCAAAAACATTTTTAAACTTGTTAAGGTCTTCCGAGTACGGAATGATTATGGTTAATTGTATGAAACAGCAGTATATTAATACTGCTTTTCACAGTATGAAAAATTAAAATTCACAAAAAGGAAGCACAAGAATAGATTGCGTTTACAAATACAAGCTTGCTTAAATTTAAGACATTATTTTCTCGGCTACCATGCAAACACTAATATACGAACGTAACACATTTTGATTTTTCATTGTATATTAAAGTTTATTCTAATGAGGACGTCTCTGAAGTTTTTTTTGTAAAGTAATCGTCAGTAGAATCGCCGGGATTACCAAAATGAAATTTAGAATATACTTGAACAATACCTAGTAAGAGCAAAATACAAATTGTGCCCTTTTAACGACAATCAGTCACACTAAAAACGGTTAACGATATGAAAAATTTCTAGGCAATATTTTTGACATTTCTCCGCGCTTATTCGCAGTTTTTTCATTATTTAATTTTATGATGCGAAAATAAGTATTGCCTATATGAAACATTAAACTGTTAAATATTTTTTTAATTTCAACTGCTACTTCCACGGCTAAAATAATAATTCTGTTTTCTTCACGAATGAAGCAATTTTCGACTAAAACATTATAACATAAGTAGTACTGGTGAAATAAACACTGTTAAACCTTCTTCATATGACAGTAGATTTTTATACAGTTACACCTTGCAGTGTGAATATATTTTAGGTGCATTTGCAAGGTGCGAAGTGAAAATATTTTAGAAGGCCTGCTTTACTCATCAAATGACTTTTCTACTGAAACATACAGTTGCAAACCAAAAAATGTAACCTAATTAACTTTTCAGTTTAGTTCAGATAACTTGTAAATGTTTGAACTAACTTCTACCCTAATGATCTAAAAACTCAAATTATTTGTGCCGAGTATTTAACATTTCATTTTTTACCTAATTTTAAGTAACTTGAAAAATCTGAATTGGAAGAAAGGATGTTATCAACGTCGTTATGAAAGAACGCACAAATTTAATCTTATTTTTCGTACAAAAAATATAATCTGATAAGAGTTTATTAAATTTAATGTTCAAACCAACATCTTCCTTAAATAACATAGGCGTAGTACATCATTACGTACGGTTTTATTTCTAAGAATTAATATAATTTTTGTGCTTGAATGTTGACTACAGCAATAATAAACAGAGAGCAATGCACAACTATTTTTCTAACGTTTTTTAAGGAGGAATGAATTGCGGATTGGGGTTTTACACTATTGGCGCAGAACGTGTATATTTTTATTATACGTTCTGAGTTAACTATCATTTCCTAAATAACAAAGAAATAATCTTTAGAGAGCGTTACTTAACGAATTTTTATTTCTTTCGAACTATTTGTGTCTTTAACATATCCGAAAATATACTACTAAAATATAATAGAACTAATGTACAGTAGAAAGAAACAATTTTTTTAGGTCATGTAAGTGAGGCGGCCTACAATGACGGCAACGCGCGTGTGACGTCAAAGGCAGATATAGGACCAATCAGAGTGTAGTATTTTTAACCAATGAAGAGTCTCCAAACCTAACCAATCAGATGTCTTTTTAGGCGTCACTTTGATTGGTTATTATTGTCCAATCAGAAGGCTCATTATAGTTCACTACGTCATCCGATATCGACCAATGAAAACGTCTCAATCCGTATTACGTCATTTGTCAGTACTGAGCTTCCTGATTGGTCCGGTACTGTTCCTGCGCGTGACGTCGACGTACATTTTTACATAAATCGGCCCAATGTCACCGCCCAGTTAACGATACGGCCGAATATTAAACAATAACGTCTACTGAAATGTTATACTTTCCAAAATTAAAACGCCTACCAAAAACATTTTTAAACTTGTTAAGGTCTTCCGAGTACGGAATGATTATGGTTAATTGTATGAAACAGCAGTATATTTATACTGCTTTTCACAGGATGAAAAAAAAATTAAAATTCACAAAAAGGAAGCACAAGAATAGATTGCGTTTACACATACAAGCTTGCTTTAATTAAGACATTATTTTTTCGGCTACCATGCAAACACTACTATACGAACGTAACACATTTTGATTTTTCATTGTATATTAAAGTTTATTCTAATAAGGACGTCTCTGAAGTTTTTTTTTGTCAAGTAATCGTCAGTAGAATCGCCGGCATTACCAAACTGAACTTTAGAATATACTTGAACAATACCTAGTAAGAGCAAAATACAAATTGTGCCCTTTTAACGACAATCAGTCACACTAAAAACGTTTACCGATATGAGAAATTTCTAGGCAATATTTTTGACATTTCTCCGCGCTTATTCGCAGTTCTTTTCATAATTCTATTTTATGATGCGAAAATTAGTATTGCCTATATGAAACATTAAACTGTTAATTATTTATTTAATTTCAACTGCTACTTCCACGGCTAAAATAATACTTCGGTTTTCTTCACGAATGATGCAATTTTCGACTAAAACATTATAACAACATAAGAAGTACTGGTGAAAAAAAAATTACTTTTAGACCTTCTTCATATGACAGTTGATTTTTATACAGTTAGACCTTGCAGTGTGAATATATTAAAGGCGCATTTGCAACGTGCAAAGTGAAAATTTTTTAGAAGGCCTGCTTTGCTCATCAAATGACTTTTCTACTGAAACATACGGTTACAAACCAAAAAATGTAACCCAATTAAGTTTTCAGTTTATTTCAGATAACTTGTAAATGTTTCAACTAACTTCTACCCTAATGATCTAAAAACTCAAATTATTTGTGCCGAGTATTTAACATCTCATTATTTACCTAATTTTAAGTAACTTGAAAAATCTGAATTGGAAGAAAGGATGTTATCAACGTCGTTATGAAAGAACGCACAAATTTAATCTTACTTTTCGTACAAAAAATATAATCTGATAAGAGTTTATTAAATTTAATGTTCAAACCAACATCTTCCTTAAATAACATAGGCGTAGTACATCAATACGCACGGTTTTATTTCTAAGAATTAATATAATTTTTGTTTTTGTTTTTGAACCCGATTTTATGGTCTGCAAAAATGCACATGAATACAAAAGTCCAGTTGTACCACACTATTGTGGAGCCAATAACAACTTATGGGGCAGAGTGCTGGCAAATAACATCAAAAATAGACAGCCAGCTTAAAGCAATTGAAATGGACTTTCTGCGCCGTTCATGTAGAGTGTCCAGGTTGGACCATATCCGGAATGACGACATCAGGAATAGAGCTCATGTAGAAGATACCATTGTGGATAGGATAGAGAGACGACAACTGATATGGTATGGTCATGTGCAGAGAATGGGTGATGAGAGGTGGCCAAAAAGAATGTTGTCTTATGTTCCAACCAACAGAAGGAAGAAAGGTAGACCAAGGAAAACGTGGAAAAAGGGAATACAGGAAGCCATGAGGGAGAGAGGGATGGATGAGGGTGATTGGGAGGATAGAAGAGAATGGAGATTGAAGTGCGGGAAGCGGCGCCGGCCGTAGGAACCCCGGGAAAAAAAAAAAAAAAAAAAAAAATATAATTTTTGTGCTTGAATGTTGACTATAGCAATAATAAACAGAGAGCAAAGCACAACTATTTTTCTAACGTTTTTTAAGGAGGAATGAATTGCTGATTGGGGTTTTACACTAATGGCGCAGAACGTGTATATTTTTATTATACGTTCTGAGTTAACTATCATTTCCTAAATAACAAAGAAATAATCTTTAGAGAGCGTTACTTAACGAATTTTTATTTCTTTCGAACTATTTGTGTCTTTAACATATCCGAAAATATACTACTAAAATATAATAGAACTAATGTACAGTAGAAATAAACAATTTTTTTAGGTCATGCAAGTGAGGCGGCCTACAATGACGGCAACGCGCGTGTGACGTCAAAGGCAGATATAATATACGACCAATCAGAGTGTAGTATTTTTAACCAATGAAGAGTCTCCAAACCTAACCAATCAGATGTCTTTTTAGGCGTCACTTTGATTGGTTAATATTGTCCAATCAGAAGGCTCATTATAGTTCACTACGTCATCCGATATCGACCAATAAAAACGTCTCAATCCGTATTACGTCATTTGTCAGTACCGAGCTTCCTGATTGGTCCGGTACTGTTCCTGCGCGTGACGTCGACTTACATTTTTACATAAATCCGCCCATTGTCACCGCCCAGTTAACGATACGGCTGAATATTAAACAATAACGTCTACTGAAATTCTATACTTTCCAGAATTAAAACGCCTACCAAAAACATTTTTAAACTTGTTAAGGTCTTCCGAGTACGGAATGATTATGGTTAATTGTATGAAACAGCAGTATATTTATACTGCTTTTCACAGTATGAAAAATTAAAATTCACACAAAGGAAGCACAAGAATAGATTGCGTTTACACATACAAGCTTGCTTAAATTTAAGACATTATTTTCTCGGCTACCATGCAAACACTACTATACGAACGTAACACATTTAGATTTTTCATTGTTTATTAAAGTTTATTCTAATAAGGACGTCTCTGAAGTTTTTTTTGTCAAGTAATCGTCAGTAGAATCGCCGGCATTACCAAACTGAACTTTAGAATATACTTGAACAATACCTAGTAAGAGCAAAATACAAATTGTGCCCTTTTAACGACAATCAGTCACACTAAAAACGGTTACCGATACGAGAAATTTCTAGGCAATATTTTGACATTTCTCCGCGCTTATTCGCAGTTTTTTCATTAGTTTATTTTATGATGCGAAAATTAGTATTGCCTATATGAAACATTAAACTGTTAAATATTTTTTTAATATCAACTGCTACTTCCACGGCAAAAATAATACTTCGGTTTTCTTCACGAATGAAGCAATTTTCGACTAAAACATTATAACAACTAAAGAAGTACTGGTGAAATAAACACTTATAGACCTTCTTCATCTGACAGTAGATTTTTATACAGTTAGACCTTGCAGTGTGAATATATTAAAGGTGCATTTGCAAGGTGCGAAGTGAAAATATTTTAGAAAGCCTGCTTTGCTCATCAAATGACTTTTCTACTGAAACATACGGCTGCAAACCAAAAAATGTAACCTAATTAACTTTTCAGTTTAGTTCAGATAACTTGTAAATGTTTAAACGAACTTCTACCCTAATGATCTAAAAACTCAAATTATTTGTGCCGAGTATTTAACATCTCATTATTTACCTAATTTTAAGTAACTTAAAAAATGTGAATTGGAAGGAAGGTTGTTATCAAAGTCGTTATGAAAGAACGCACAAATTTAATCTTACTAATCGTACAAAAAATATAATCTGATAAGAGTTTATTAAATTTAATGTTCAAACCAACATCTTCCTTAAATAACATAGGCGTAGTACATAGCCTAAATACGCACGGTTTTATTTTTAAGAATTAATATAATTTTTGTTCTTGAATGTTGAGTATAGCAATAATAAACAGAGAGCAATGCACAACTAATTTTCTAACGTATTTTAAGGAGTAATGAATTGCTCATTGGAGTTTTACACTATTAGCGCAGAACGTGTATATTTTTATTATACGTTTTGATTTAACTATCAGTTCCTAAATCAACAAAGAAATAATCATTAGAGAGCGTCACTTAATGAATTTTTATTTCTTTCGCACTATTTGTGTCTTTAACATATCCGAAAATATACTACTAAAATATAATAGAACTGATGTACCGTAGAAAAAAACAATTTTTTTGGTCTTGCAAGTGAGGCGGCCTATAATGACGGCAACGCGCGTGTGACGTCAAAGGCAGATATAATATACGACCAATCAGAGTGTAGTATTTTTAACCAATGAAAAATCTTCAAACCTAACCAATCAGATGTCTTCTTAGGCGTCACTTTGATTGGTTAATATTGTCCAATCAGAAGGCTCATTATAGTTCACTACATCATCCGATATCGACCAATGAAAACGTCTCAATCAGTATTACGTCATTTGTCAGTACCGAGCTTCCTGATTGGTCCGGTACTGTTCCTGCGCGTGACGTCGACTTACATTTTTACATAAATCCGCCCATTGTCACCGCCCAGTTAACGATACGGCTGAATATTAAACAATAACGTCTACTGAAATGCTATACTTTCGAGAATTAAAACGCCTACCAAAAACATTTTTAAACTTGTTAAGGTCTTCCGAGTACGGAATGATTATGGTTAATTGTATGAAACAGCAGTATATTTATACTGCTTTTCACAGTATGAAAAATTAAAATTCACAAAAAGGAAGCACAAGAATAGATTGCGTTTACAAATACAAGCTTGCTTAAATTTAAGACATTATTTTCTCGGCTACCATGCAAACACTACTATACGAACGTAACACATTTTGATTTTTCATTGTATATTAAAGTTTATTCTAATAAGGACGTCTCTGAAGTTTTTTTTGTAAAGTAATCGTCAGTAGAATCGCCGGGATTACCAAACTGAAATTTAGAATATACTTGAACAATACCTAGTAAGAGCAAAATACAAATTGTGCCCTTTTAACGACAATCAGTCACACTAAAAACGGTTAACGATATGAAAAATTTCTAGGCAATATTTTTGACATTTCTCCGCGCTTATTCACAGTTTTTTCATTATTTAATTTTATGATGCGAAAATAAGTATTGCCCATATGAAACATTAAACTGTTAAATATTTTTTTAATTTCAACTGCTACTTCCACGGCTAAAATAATAATTCTGTTTTCTTCACGAATGAAGCAATTTTCGACTAAAACATTATAACATAAGTAGTACTGGTGAAATAAACACTTTTAAACCTTCTTCATATGACAGTAGATTTTTATACAGTTACACCTTGCAGTGTGAATATATTAAAGGTGCATTTGCAAGGTGCGAAGTGAAAATATTTTAGAAAGCCTGCTTTGCTCATCAAATGACTTTTCTACTGAAACATACGGCTGCAAACCAAAAAATGTAACCTAATTAACTTTTCAGTTTAGTTCAGATAACTTGTAAATGTTTAAACGAACTTCTACCCTAATGATCTAAAAACTCAAATTATTTGTGCCGAGTATTTAACATCTCATTATTTACCTAATTTTAAGTAACTTAAAAAATCTGAATTGGAAGGAAGGTTGTTATCAAAGTCGTTATGAAAGAACGCACAAATTTAATCTTACTAATCGTACAAAAAATATAATCTGATAAGAGTTTATTAAATTTAATGTTCAAAACAACATCTTCCTTAAATAACATAGGCGTAGTACATAGCCTAAATACGCACGGTTTTATTTTTAAGAATTAATATAATTTTTGTTCTTGAATGTTGAGTATAGCAATAATAAACAGAGAGCAATGCACAACTAATTTTCTAACGTATTTTAAGGAGTAATGAATTGCTCATTGGAGTTTTACACTATTAGCGCAGAACGTGTATATTTTTATTATACGTTTTGATTTAACTATCAGTTCCTAAATCAACAAAGAAATAATCATTAGAGAGCGTCACTTAACGAATTTTTATTTCTTTCGCACTATTTGTGTCTTTAACATATCCGAAAATATACTACTAAAATATAATAGAACTGATGTACCGTAGAAAAAAACAATTTTTTTGGTCTTGCAAGTGAGGCGGCCTATAATGACGGCAACGCGCGTGTGACGTCAAAGGCAGATATAATATACGACCAATCAGAGTGTAGTATTTTTAACCAATGAAAAATCTTCAAACCTAACCAATCAGATGTCTTCTTAGGCGTCACTTTGATTGGTTAACATTGTCCAATCAGAAGGCTCATTATAGTTCACTACATCATCCGATATCGACCAATGAAAACGTCTCAATCAGTATTACGTCATTTGTCAGTACCGAGCTTCCTGATTGGTCCGGTACTGTTCCTGCCCGTGACGTCGACTTACATTTTTACATAAATCCGCCCATTGTCACCGCCCAGTTAACGATACGGCTGAATATTAAACAATAACGTCTACTGAAATGCTATACTTTCGAGAATTAAAACGCCTACCAAAAACATTTTTAAACTTGTTAAGGTCTTCCGAGTACGGAATGATTATGGTTAATTGTATGAAACAGCAGTATATTAATACTCCTTTTCACAGTATGAAAAATTAAAATTCACAAAAAGGAAGCACAAGAATAGATTGCGTTTACAAATACAAGCTTGCTTAAATTTAAGACATTATTTTCTCGGCTACCATGCAAACACTAATATACGAACGTAACACATTTTGATTTTTCATTGTATATTAAAGTTTATTCTAATGAGGACGTCTCTGAAGTTTTTTTTGTAAAGTAATCGTCAGTAGAATCGCCGGGATTACCAAACTGAAATTTAGAATATACTTGAAAAATACCTAGTAAGAGCAAAATACAAATTGTGCCCTTTTAACGACAATCAGTCACACTAAAAACGGTTAACGATATGAAAAATTTCTAGGCAATATTTTTGACATTTCTCCGCGCTTATTCGCAGTTTTTTCATTATTTAATTTTATGATGCGAAAATAAGTATTGCCTATATGAAACATTAAACTGTTAAATATTTTTTTAATTTCAACTGCTATTTCCACGGCTAAAATAATAATTCTGTTTTCTTCACGAATGAAGCAATTTTCGACTAAAACATTATAACATAAGTAGTACTGGTGAAATAAACACTGTTAAACCTTCTTCATATGACAGTAGATTTTTATACAGTTACACCTTGCAGTGTGAATATATTTTAGGTGCATTTGCAAGGTGCGAAGTGAAAACATTTTAGAAGGCCTGCTTTACTCATCAAATGAATTTTCTACTGAAACATACAGTTGCAAACCAAAAAATGTAACCTAATTAACTTTTCAGTTTAGTTCAGATAACTTGTAAATGTTTGAACTAACTTCTACCCTAATGATCTAAAAACTCAAATTATTTGTGCCGAGTATTTAACATCTCATTATTTACCTAATTTTAAGTAACTTGAAAAATCTGAATTGGAAGAAATAATGTTATCAACGTCGTTATGAAAGAACGCACAAATTTAATCTTATTTTTCGTACAAAAAATATAATCTGATAAGAGTTTATTAAATTTAATGTTCAAACCAACATCTTCCTTAAATAACATAGGCGTAGTACATCAATACGCACGGTTTTATTTCTAAGAATTAATATAATTTTTGTGCTTGAATGTTGACTATAGCAATAATAAACAGAGAGCAATGCACAACTATTTTTCTAACGTTTTTTAAGGAGGAATGAATTGCTGATTGGGGTTTTACACTATTGGCGCAGAACGTGTATATTTTTATTATACGTTCTGAGTTAACTATCATTTCCTAAATAACAAAGAAATAATCTTTAGAGAGCGTTACTTAACGAATTTTTATTTCTTTCGAACTATTTGTGTCTTTAACATATCCGAAAATATACTACTAAAATATAATAGAACTAATATACAGTAGAAAGAAACAATTTTTTTAGGTCATGTAAGTGAGGCGGCCTACAATGACGGCAACGCGCGTGTGACGTCAAAGGCAGATATAGGACCAATCAGAGTGTAGTATTTTTAACCAATGAAGAATCTCCAAACCTAACCAATCAGATGTCTTTTTAGGCGTCACTTTGATTGGTTATTATTGTCCAATCAGAAGGCTCATTATAGTTCACTACGTCATCCGATATCGACCAATGAAAACGTCTCAATCCGTATTACGTCATTTGTCAGTACCGAGCTTCCTGATTGGTCCGGTACTGTTCCTGCGCGTGACGTCGACTTACACTTTTACATAAATCGGCCCAATGTCACCGCCCAGTTAACGATACGGCCGAATATTAAACAATAACGTCTACTGAAATGTTATACTTTCCAGAATTAAAACGCCTACCAAAAACATTTTTAAACTTGTTAAGGTCTTCCGAGTACGGAATGATTATGGTTAATTGTATGAAACAGCAGTATATTTATACTGCTTTTCAGAGGATGAAAAAAAAATTAAAATTCACAAAAAGGAAGCACAAGAATAGATTGCGTTTACACATACAAGCTTGCTTTAATTAAGACATTATTTTTTCGGCTACCATGCAAACACTACTATACGAACGTAACACATTTTGATTTTTCATTGTATATTAAAGTTTATTCTAATAAGGACGTCTCTGAAGTTTTTTTTTGTCAAGTAATCGTCAGTAGAATCGCCGGCATTACCAAACTGAACTTTAGAATATACTTGAACAATACCTAGTAAGAGCAAAATACAAATTGTGCCCTTTTAACGACAATCAGTCACACTAAAAACGGTTACCGATATGAGAAATTTCTAGGCAATATTTTTGACATTTCTCCGCGCTTATTCGCAGTTCTTTTCATTATTCTATTTTATGATGCGAAAATTAGTATTGCCTATATGAAACATTAAACTGTTAATTATTTATTTAATTTCAACTGCTACTTCCACGGCTAAAATAATACATCTGTTTTCTTCACGAATGATGCAATTTTTGACTAAAACATTATAACAACATAAGAAGTACTGGTGAAAAAAAACACTTTTAGAACTTCTTCATATGACAGTTGATTTTTATACAGTTAGACCTTGCAGTGTGAATATATTAAAGGCGCATTTGCAACGTGCAAAGTGAAAATTTTTTAGAAGGCCTGCTTTGCTCATCAAATGACTTTTCTACTGTAACATACGGTTACAAACCAAAAAATGTAACCCAATTAAGTTTTCAGTTTATTTCAGATAACTTGTAAATGTTTCAACTAACTTCTACCCTAATGATCTAAAAACTCAAATTATTTGTGCCGAGTATTTAACATCTCATTATTTACCTAATTTTAAGTAACTTGAAAAATCTGAATTGGAAGAAAGGATGTTATCAACGTCGTTATGAAAGAACGCACAAATTTAATCTTACTTTTCGTACAAAAAATATAATCTGATAAGAGTTTATTAAATTTAATGTTCAAACCAACATCTTCCTTAAATAACATAGGCGTAGTACATCAATACGCACGGTTTTATTTCTAAGAATTAATATAATTTTTGTGCTTGAATGTTGACTATAGCAATAATAAACAGAGAGCAAAGCACAACTATTTTTCTAACGTTTTTTAAGGAGGAATGAATTGCTGATTGGGGTTTTACACTAATGGCGCAGAACGTGTATATTTTTATTATACGTTCTGAGTTAACTATCATTTCCTAAATAACAAAGAAATAATCTTTAGAGAGCGTTACTTAACGAATTTTTATTTCTTTCGAACTATTTGTGTCTTTAACATATCCGAAAATATACTACTAAAATATAATAGAACTAATGTACAGTAGAAATAAACAATTTTTTTAGGTCATGCAAGTGAGGCGGCCTACAATGACGGCAACGCGCGTGTGACGTCAAAGGCAGATATAATATACGACCAATCAGAGTGTAGTATTTTTAACCAATGAAGAGTCTCCAAACCTAACCAATCAGATGTCTTTTTAGGCGTCACTTTGATTGGTTAATATTGTCCAATCAGAAGGCTCATTATAGTTCACTACGTCATCCGATATCGACCAATGAAAACGTCTCAATCCGTATTACGTCATTTGTCAGTACCGAGCTTCCTGATTGGTCCGGTACTGTTCCTGCGCGTGACGTCGACTTACACTTTTACATAAATCGGCCCAATGTCACCGCCCAGTTAACGATACGGCCTAATATTAAACAATAACGTCTATTGAAATTCTATACTTTCCAGAATTAAAACGCCTACCAAAAACATTTTTAAACTTGTTAAGGTCTTCCGAGTACGGAATGATTATGGTTAATTGTATGAAACAGCAGTATATTTATACTGCTTTTCACAGTATGAAAAATTAAAATTCACAAAAAGGAAGCACAAGAATAGATTGCGTTTACACATACAAGCTTGCTTAAATTTAAGACATTATTTTCTCGGCTACCATGCAAACACTACTATACGAACGTAACACATTTAGATTTTTCATTGTTTAATAAAGTTTATTCTAATAAAAACGTCTCTGAAGTTTTTTTTGTCAAGTAATCGTCAGTAGAATCGCCGGCATTACCAAACTGAACTTTAGAATATACTTGAACAATACCTAGTAAGAGCAAAATACAAATTGTGCCCTTTTAACGACAATCAGTCACACTAAAAACGGTTACCGATATGAGAAATTTCTAGGCAATATTTTTGACATTTCTCCGCGCTTATTCGCAGTTTTTTCATTATTTTATTTTATGATGCGAAAATTAGTATTGCCTATATGAAACATTAAACTGTTAAATATTTTTTTAATTTCAACTGCTACTTCCACGGCTAAAATAATACTTCGGTTTTCTTCACGAATGAAGCAATTTTCGACTAAAACATTATAACAACTAAAGAAGTACTGGTGAAATAAACACTTATAGACCTTCTTCATATGACAGTAGATTTTTATACAGTTAGACCTTGCAGTGTGAATATATTTAAGGTGCATTTGCAAGGTGCGAAGTGAAAATATTTTAGAAAGCCTGCTTTGCTCATCAAATGACTTATCTACTGAAACATACGGCTGCAAACCAAAAAATGTAACCTAATTAACTTTTCAGTTTAGTTCAGATAACTTGTAAATGTTTAAACGAACTTCTACCCTAATGATCTAAAAACTCAAATTATTTGTGCCGAGTATTTAACATCTCATTATTTACCTAATTTTAAGTAACTTAAAAAATCTGAATTGGAAGGAAGGTTGTTATCAAAGTCGTTATGAAAGAACGCACAAATTTAATCTTACTAATCGTAAAAAAATATAATCTGATGAGAGTTTATTAAATTTAATGTTCAAACCTACATCTTCCTTAAATAACATAGGCGTAGTACATAGCCTAAATACGCACGGTTTTATTTTTAAGAATTAATATAATTTTTGTTCTTGAATGTTGAGTATAGCAATAATAAACAGAGAGCAATGCACAACTAATTTTCTAACGTATTTTAAGGAGTAATGAATTGCTCATTGGAGTTTTACACTATTAGCGCAGAACGTGTATATTTTTATTATACGTTTTGATTTAACTATCAGTTCCTAAATCAACAAAGAAATAATCATTAGAGAGCGTCACTTAACGAATTTTTATTTCTTTCGCACTATTTGTGTCTTTAACATATCCGAAAATATACTACTAAAATATAATAGAACTGATGTACCGTAGAAAAAAACAATTTTTTTGGTCTTGCAAGTGAGGCGGCCTATAATGACGGCAACGCGCGTGTAACGTCAAAGGCAGATATAATATACGACCAATCAGAGTGTAGTATTTTTAACCAATGAAAAATCTTCAAACCTAACCAATCAGATGTCTTTTTAGGCGTCACTTTGATTGGTTAATATTGTTCAATCAGAAGGCTCATTATAGTTCACTACATCATCCGATATCGACCAATGAAAACGTCTCAATCAGTATTACGTCATTTGTCATTACCGAGCTTCCTGATTGGTCCGGTACAGTTCCTGCGCGTGACGTCGACTTACATTTTTACATAAATCCGCCCATTGTCACCGCCCAGTTAACGATATGGCTGAATATTAAACAATAACGTCTACTGAAATGCTATACTTTCGAGAATTAAAACGCCTACCAAAAACATTTTTAAACTTGTTAAGGTCTTCCGAGTACGGAATGATTATGGTTAATTGTATGAAACAGCAGTATATTTATACTGCTTTTCACAGTATGAAAAATTAAAATTCACAAAAAGGAAGCACAAGAATAGATTGCGTTTACAAATACAAGCTGGCTTAAATTTAAGACATTATTTTCTCGGCTACCATGCAAACACTACTATACGAACGTAACACATTTTGATTTTTCATTGTATATTAAAGTTTATTCTAATAAGGACGTCTCTGAAGTTTTTTTTGTAAAGTAATCGTCAGTAGAATCGCCGGGATTACCAAACTGAAATTTAGAATATACTTGAACAATACCTAGTAAGAGCAAAATACAAATTGTGCCCTGTTAACGACAATCAGTCACACTAAAAACGGTTAACGATATGAAAAATTTCTAGGCAATATTTTTGACATTTCTCCGCGCTTATTCGCAGTTTTTTCATTATTTAATTTTATGATGCGAAAATAAGTATTGCCTATATGAAACATTAAACTGTTAAATATTTTTTTAATTTCAACTGCTACTTCCACGGCTAAAATAATAATTCTGTTTTCTTCACGAATGAAGCAATTTTCGACTAAAACATTATAACATAAGTAGTACTGGTGAAATAAACACTTTTAAACCTTCTTCATATGACAGTAGATTTTTATACAGTTACACCTTGCAGTGTGAATATATTAAAGGTGCATTTGCAAGGTGCGAAGTGAAAATATTTTAGAAAGCCTGCTTTGCTCATCAAATGACTTTTCTACTGAAACATACGGCTGCAAACCAAAAAATGTAACCTAATTAACTTTTCAGTTTAGTTCAGATAACTTGTAAATGTTTAAACGAACTTCTACCCTAATGATCTAAAAACTCAAATTATTTGTGCCGAGTATTTAACATCTCATTATTTACCTAATTTTAAGTAACTTAAAAAATCTGAATTGGAAGGAAGGTTGTTATCAAAGTCGTTATGAAAGAACGCACAAATTTAATCTTACTAATCGTACAAAAAATATAATCTGATAAGAGTTTATTAAATTTAATGTTCAAACCAACATCTTCCTTAAATAACATAGGCGTAGTACATAGCCTAAATACGCACGGTTTTATTTTTAAGAATTAATATAATTTTTGTTCTTGAATGTTGAGTATAGCAATAATAAACAGAGAGCAATGCACAACTAATTTTCTAACGTATTTTAAGGAGTAATGAATTGCTCATTGGAGTTTTACACTATTAGCGCAGAACGTGTATATTTTTATTATACGTTTTGATTTAACTATCAGTTCCTAAATCAACAAAGAAATAATCATTAGAGAGCGTCACTTAAGGAATTTTTATTTCTTTCGCACTATTTGTGTCTTTAACATATCCGAAAATATACTACTAAAATATAATAGAACTGATGTACCGTAGAAAAAAACAATTTTTTTGGTCTTGCAAGTGAGGCGGCCTATAATGACGGCAACGCGCGTGTGACGTCAAAGGCAGATATAATATACGACCAATCAGAGTGTAGTATTTTTAACCAATGAAAAATCTTCAAACCTAACCAATCAGATGTCTTCTTAGGCGTCACTTTGATTGGTTAATATTGTCCAATCAGAAGGCTCATTATAGTTCACTACATCATCCGATATCGACCAATGAAAACGTCTCAATCAGTATTACG
Source organism: Catonia carolina (assembly GCA_035578175.1). Lineage (NCBI taxonomy): Eukaryota > Metazoa > Arthropoda > Insecta > Hemiptera > Achilidae > Catonia > Catonia carolina. The sequence goes on along the minus strand of JAQMRL010000010.1, from coordinate 23,893,289 downwards.
TCATTTGTCAGTACCGAGCTTCCTGATTGGTCCGGTACTGTTCCTGCGCGTGACGTCGACTTACATTTTTACATAAATCCGCCCATTGTCACCGCCCAGTTAACGATACGGCTGAATATTAAACAATAACGTCTACTGAAATGCTATACTTTCGAGAATCAAAACGCCTACCAAAAACATTTTTTAAACTTGTTAAGGTCTTCCGAGTACGGAATGATTATGGTTAATTGTATGAAACAGCAGTATATTAATACTGCTTTTCACAGTATGAAAAATTAAAATTCACAAAAAGGAAGCACAAGAATAGATTGCGTTTACAAATACAAGCTTGCTTAAATTTAAGACATTATTTTCTCGGCTACCATGCAAACACTACTATACGAACGTAACACATTTTGATTTTTCATTGTATATTAAAGTTTATTCTAATAAGGACGTTTTTTAAGTTTTTTTTGTAAAGTAATCGTTAGTAGAATCGCCGGGATTACCAAACTGAAATTTAGAATATACTTGAACAATACCTAGTAAGAGCAAAATACAAATTGTGCCCTTTTAACGACAATCAGTCACACTAAAAACGGTTAACGATATGAAAAATTTCTAGGCAATATTTTTGACATTTCTCCGCGCTTATTCGCAGTTTTTTCATTATTTAATTTTATGATGCGAAAATAAGTATTGCCTATATGAAACATTAAACTGTTAAATATTTTTTTAATTTCAACTGCTACTTCCACGGCTAAAATAATAATTCTGTTTTCTTCACGAATGAAGCAATTTTCGACTAAAACATTATAACATAAGTAGTACTGGTGAAATAAACACTTTTAAACCTTCTTCATATGACAGTAGATTTTTATACAGTTACACCTTGCAGTGTGAATATATTTAAGGTGCATTTGCAAGGTGCGAAGTGAAAATATTTTAGAAAGCCTGCTTTGCTCATCAAATGACTTTTCTACTGAAACATACGGCTGCAAACCAAAAAATGTAACCTAATTAACTTTTCAGTTTAGTTCAGATAACTTGTAAATGTTTGAACTAAGTTCTACCCTTATGATCTAAAAACTCAAATTATTTGTGCCGAGTATTTAACATCTCATTATTTACCTAATTTTAAGTAACTTGAAAAATCTGAATTGGAAGAAAGGATGTTATCAACGTCGTTATGAAAGAACGCACAAATTTAATCTTACTTTTCGTACAAAAAATATAATCTGATAAGAGTTTATTAAATTTAATGTTCAAACCAACATCTTCCTTAAATAACATAGGCGTAGTACATCAATACGCACGGTTTTATTTCTAAGAATTAATATAATTTTTGTGCTTGAATGTTGACTATAGCAATAATAAACAGAGAGCAAAGCACAACTATTTTTCTAACGTTTTTTAAGGAGGAATGAATTGCTGATTGGGGTTTTACACTAATGGCGCAGAACGTGTATATTTTTATTATACGTTCTGAGTTAACTATCATTTCCTAAATAACAAAGAAATAATCTTTAGAGAGCGTTACTTAACGAATTTTTATTTCTTTCGAACTATTTGTGTCTTTAACATATCCGAAAATATACTACTAAAATATAATAGAACTAATGTACAGTAGAAAGAAACAATTTTTTTAGGTCATGCAAGTGAGGCGGCCTACAATGACGGCAACGCGCGTGTGACGTCAAAGGCAGATATAATATACGACCAATCAGAGTGTAGTATTTTTAACCAATGAAGAGTCTCCAAACCTAACCAATCAGATGTCTTTTTAGGCGTCACTTTGATTGGTTAATATTGTCCAATCAGAAGGCTCAATATAGTTCACTACGTCATCTGATATCGACCAATGAAAACGTCTCAATCCGTATTACGTCATTTGTCAGTACCGAGCTTCCTGATTGGTCCGGTACTGTTCCTGCGCGTGACGTCGACTTACACTTTTACATAAATCGGCCCAATGTCACCGCCCAGTTAACTATACGGCCGAATATTAAACAATAACGTCTACTGAAATGTTATACTTTCCAGAATTAAAACGCCTACCAAAAACATTTTTAAACTTGTTAAGGTCTTCCGAGTACGGAATGATTATGGTTAATTGTATGAAACAGCAGTATATTTATACTGCTTTTCACAGTATGAAAAATTAAAATTCACAAAAAGGAAGCACAAGAATATATTGCGTTTACACATACAAGCTTGCTTAAATTTAAGACATTATTTTCTCGGCTACCATGCAAACACTACTATACGAACGTAACACATTTAGATTTTTCATTGTATATTAAAGTTTATTCTAATAAGGACGTCTCTGAAGTTTTTTTTGTAAAGTAATCGTCAGTAGAATCGCCGGGATTACCAAACTGAAATTTAGAATATACTTGAACAATACCTAGTAAGAGCAAAATACAAATTGTGCCCTTTTAACGACAATCAGTCACACTAAAAACGGTTAACGATATGAAAAATTTCTAGGCAATATTTTTGACATTTCTCCGCGCTTATTCGCAGTTTTTTCATTATTTAATTTTATGATGCGAAAATAAGTATTGCCTATATGAAACATTAAACTGCTAAATATTTTTTTAATTTCAACTGCTACTTCCACGGCTAAAATAATAATTCTGTTTTCTTCACGAATGAAGCAATTTTCGACTAAAACATTATAACATAAGTAGTACTGGTGAAATAAACACTTTTAAACCTTCTTCATATGACAGTAGATTTTTATACAGTTACACCTTGCAGTGTGAATATATTTTAGGTGCATTTGCAAGGTGCGAAGTGAAAATATTTTAGAAGGCCTGCTTTACTCATCAAATGACTTTTCTACTGAAACATACAGTTGCAAACCAAAAAATGTAACCTAATTAACTTTTCAGTCTAGTTCAGATAACTTGAAAATGTTTCAACTAACTTCTACCCTAATGATCTAAAAACTCAAATTATTTGTGCCGAGTATTTAACTTCTCATTATTTACCTAATTTTAAGTAACTTGAAAAATCTGAATTGGAAGAAAGGATGTTATCAACGTTGTTATGAAAGAACGCTCAAATTTAATCTTACTTTTCGTACAAAAAATATAATCTGATAAGAGTTTATTAAATTTAATGTTCAAACCAACATCTTCCTTAAATAACATAGGCGTAGTACATCAATACGCACGGTTTTATTTCTAAGAATTAATATAATTTTTGTGCTTGAATGTTGACTACAGCAATAATAAACAGAGAGCAATGCACAACTATTTTTCTAACGTTTTTTAAGGAGGAATGAATTGCTGATTGGGGTTTTACACTATTGGCGCAGAACGTGTATATTTTTATTATACGTTCTGAGTTAACTATCATTTCCTAAATAACAAAGAAATAATCTTTAGAGAGCGTTACTTAACGAATTGTTATTTCTTTCGAACTATTTGTGTCTTTAACATATCCGAAAATATACTACTAAAATATAATAGAACTAATGTACAGTAGAAAGAAACAATTTTTTTAGGTCATGCAAGTGAGGCGGCCTACAATGACGGCAACGCGCGTGTAACGTCAAAGGCAGATATAATATATGACCAATCAGAGTGTAGTATTTTTAACCGATGAAAAATCTCCAAACCTTACCAATCAGATGTCTTCTTAGGCGTCACTTTGATTGGTTAATATTGTCCAATCAGAAGGCTCATTATAGTTCACTACGTCATCCGATATCGACCAATGAAAACGTCTCAATCCGTATTACATCATTTGTCAGTAACGAGCTTCCTGATTGGTCCGGTACTGTTCCTGCGCGTGACGTCGACTTACATTTTTACATAAATCGGCCCAATATCACCGCCCAGTTAACGATACGGCCGAATATTAAACAATAACGTCTACTGAAATGCTATACTTTCCAGAATTAAAATGCCTACCAAAAACATTTTTAAACTTGTTAAGGTCTTCCGAGTACGGAATGATTATGGTTAATTGTATGAAACAGCAGTATATTTATACTGCTTTTCACAGTATGAAAAATTAAAATTCACGAAAAGGAAGCACAAGAATAGATTGCGTTTACACATACAAGCTTGCTTAAATTTAAGACATTATTTTCTCGGCTACCATGCAAACACTACTATACGAACGTAACACATTTTGATTTTTCATTGTATATTAAAGTTTATTCTAATAAGGACGTCTCTGAAGTTTTTTTTGTCAAGTAATCGTCAGTAGAATCGCCGGCATTACCAAACTGAACTTTAGAATATACTTGAACAATACCTAGTAAGAGCAAAATACAAATTGTGCCCTTTTAACGACAATCAGTCACACTAAAAACGGTTACCGATATGAGAAATTCTAGGCAATATTTTTGACATTTCTCCGCGCTTATTCGCAGTTTTTTCATTATTTTATTTTATGATGCGAAAATTAGTATTGCCTATATGAAACATTAAACTGTAAAATATTTTTTTAATTTCAACTGCTACTTCCACGGCTAAAATAATACTTCGGTTTTCTTCACGAATGAAGCAATTTTCGACTAAAACATTATAACAACTAAAGAAGTACTGGTGAAATAAACACTTATAGACCTTCTTTATATGACAGTAGATTTTTATACAGTTAGACCTTGCAGTGTGAATATATTTAAGGTGCATTTGCAAGGTGCGAAGTGAAAATATTTTAGAAGGCCTGCTTTGCTCATCAAATGACTTTTATACTGAAACATACGGCTGCAAACCAAAAAATGTAACCTAATTAACCTTTCAGTTTAGTTGAGATAACTTGTAAATGTTTAAACGAACTTCTACCCTAATGATCTAAAAACTCAAATTATTTGTGCCGAGTATTTAACATTTCATTATTTACCTAATTTTAAGTAACTTAAAAAATCTGAATTGGAAGGAAGGATGTTATCAAAGTCGTTATGAAAGAACGCACAAATTTAATCTTACTAATCGTACAAAAAATATAATCTGATAAGAGTTTATTAATTTAATGTTCAAACCAACATCTTCCTTAAATAACATAGGCGTAGTACATAGCCTAAATATGCACGTTTTTATTTTTAAGAATTAATATAATTTTTGTTCTTGAATGTTGAGTATAGCAATAATAAACAGAGAGCAATGCACAACTAATTTTCTAACGTTTTTTAAGGAGTAATGAATTGCTCATTGGAGTTTTACACTATTAGCGCAGAACGTGTATATTTTTATTGTACGTTTTGATTTAACTATCAGTTCCTAAATCAACAAAGAAATAATCATTAGAGAGCGTCACTTAACGAATTTTTATTTCTTTCGCACTATTTGTGTCTTTAACATATCCGAAAATATACTAACTTACTAAAATATAATAGAACTGATGTACCGTAGAAGAAAACAATTATTTTGGTCTTGCAAGTGAGGCGGCCTACAATGACGGCAACGCGCGTGTGACGTCAAAGGCAGATATAATATACGACCAATCAGAGTGTAGTATTTTTAACCAATGAAAAATCTTCAAACCTAACCAATCAGATGTCTTCTTAGGCGTCACTTTGATTGGTTAATATTGTCCAATCAGAAGGCTCATTATAGTTCACTACGTCATCCGATATCGACCAATGAAAACGTCTCAATCAGTATTACGTCATTTGTTAGTACCGAGCTTCCTGATTGGTCCGGTACTGTTCCTGCGCGTGACGTCGACTCACATTTTTACATAAATCGGCCCACGGTCACCGCCCAGTTAACGATACGGCCGAATATTAAACAATAACGTCTACTGAAATGCTATACTTTCCAGAATTAAAACGCCTACCAAAAACATTTTTAAACTTGTTAAGGTCTTCCGAGTACGGAATGATTATGGTTAATTGTATGAAACAGCAGTATATTTATACTGCTTTTCACAGTATGAAAAATTAAAATTCACAAAAAGGAAGCACAAGAATAGATTGCGTTTACACATACAAGCTTGCTTAAATTTAAGACATTATTTTCTCGGCTACCATGCAAACACTACTATACGAACGTAACACATTGTGATTTTTTCATTGTACTCGCATATTAAAGTTTATTCTAATAAGGACGTCTCTGAAGTTTTTTTTGTCAAGTAATCGTCAGTAGAATCGCCGGCATTACCAAACTGAAATTTAGAATATACTTGAACAATACCTAGTAAGAGCAAAATACAAATTGTGCCGTTTAAACGACAATCAGTCACACTAAAAACGGTTAACGATATGAAAAATTTTTAGGCAATATTTTTGACATTTCTCCGCGCTTATTCGCGGTTCTTTTCATTATTTAATTTTATGATGCGATAGTTAGTATTGCCGATATGAAACATTAAACTGTTAAATATTTTTTTAATTTCAACTGCTACTTCCACGGCTAAAATAATACTTCTGTTTTCTTCACGAATGAAGCAATTTTCAACTAATACATTATAACAACGTAAGTAGTACTGGTGAAATAAACACTTTTAGACCTTTTTCATATGACAGTAGATTTTTATACAGTTCACCTTGCAGTGTGAATTTATTTTAGGTGCATTTGCCAGGTGCGAAGTGAAAATTAAGAAGGCCTGCTTTACTCATCAAATGACTTTTCTACTGAAACATACGGTGGCAAACCAAAAAATGTAACCTAATTAACTTTTCAGTTTAGTTCAGATAACTTGTAAATGTTTGAACTAACTTTTACCCTAATGATCTAAAAACTCAAATTATTTGTGCCGTGTATTTAACATTTCATTATTTACCTAATTTTAAGTAACTTGAAAAATCTGAATTGGAAGAAAGGATGTTATCAACGTCGTTATGAAAGAACGCACAAATTCAATCTTACTTTTCGTACAAAAAATATACTCTGATAAGAGTTTATTAAATTTAATGTTCAAACCAATATCTTCCTTAAATAACATAAGCGTAGTACATCAATACGCACGGTTTTATTTCTAAGAATTAATATAATTTTTGTGCTTGAATGTTGACTATAGCAATAATAAACAGAGAGCAATGCACAACTAATTTTCTAACGTTTTTTAAGGAGGAATGAATTGCTAATTGGAGTTTTACACTATTAGCGCAGAACGTGTATATTTTTATTATACGTTCTGAGTTAACTATCATTTCCTAAATAACAAAGAAATAATCTTTAGAGAGCGTTACTTAACGAATTTTTATTTCTTTCGAACTATTTGTGTCTTTAACATATCCGAAAATATACTACTAAAATAAAATAGAACTAATGTACAGTAGAAATAAACAATTTTTTTAGGTCATGCAAGTGAGGCGGCCTACAATGACGGCAACGCGCGTGTGACGTCAAAGGCAGATATAATATATGACCAATCAGAGTGTAGTATTTTTAACCAATGAAGAGTCTCCAAACCTAACCAATCAGATGTCTTTTTAGGCGTCACTTTGATTGGTTAATATTGTCCAATCAGAAGGCTCATTATAGTTCACTACGTCATCCGATATCGGCCAATGATAACGTCTCAATCCGTATTACGTCATTTGTCAGTAACGAGCTTCCTGATTGGTCCGGTACTGTTCCTGCTAGTGACGTCGACTTACATTTTTACATAAATCGGCCCAATGTCACCGCGCAGTTAACGATACGGCCGAATATTAAACAATAACGTCTACTGAAATGCTATACTTTCGAGAATTAAAACGCCTGCCAAAAACATTTTTAAACTTGTTAAGGTCTTCCGAGTACGGAATGATTATGGTTAATTGTATGAAACAGCAGTATATTTATACTGCTTTTCACAGTATGAAAAATTAAAATTCACGAAAAGGAAGCACAAGAATAGATTGCGTTTACACATACAAGCTTGCTTAAATTTAAGACATTATTTTCTCGGCTACCATGCAAACACTACTATACGAACGTAACACATTGTGATTTTTCATTGTATATTAAAGTTTATTCTAATAAGGACGTCTCTGAAGTTTTTTTTGTCAAGTAATCGTCAGTAGAATCGCCGGCATTACCAAACTGAACTTTAGAATATACTTGAACAATACCTAGTAAGAGCAAAATACAAATTGTGCCCTTTTAACGACAATCAGTCACACTAAAAACGGTTACCGATATGAGAAATTTCTAGGCAATATTTTTGACATTTCTCCGCGCTTATTCGCAGTTTTTTCATTATTTTATTTTATGATGCGAAAATTAGTATTGCCTATATGAAACATTAAACTGTTAATTATTTATTTAATTTCAACTGCTACTTCCACGGCTAAAATAATACTTCTGTTTTCTTCACGAATGATGCAATTTTCGACTAAAACATTATAACAACATAAGAAGTACTGGTGAAAAAAAAACACTTTTAGACCTTCTTCATATGACAGTTGATTTTTATACAGTTAGACCTTGCAGTGTGAAAATATTAAAGGCGCATTTGCAACGTGCAAAGTGAAAATTTTTTAGAAGGCCTGCTTTGCTCATCAAATGACTTTTCTACTGAAACATACGGTTGCAAAACAAAAAATGTAACCCAGTTAACTTTTCAGTTTATTTCAGATAACTTGTAAATGTTTGAACTAACTTCTACCCTAATGATCTAAAACATCAAATTAATTGTGCCGAGTATTTAACATCTCATTATTTACCTAATTTTAAGTAACTTGAAAAATCTGAATTGGAGGAAAGGATTTTATCAAAGTCGTTATGAAAGAACGTACAAATTTAATCTTACTATTCGTATAAAAAATATAATCTGATAAGAGTTTATTAAATTTAATGTTCAAACCAACATCTTTCTCAAATAACACAGGCGTAGTACATCAATACGCACGGTTTTATTTCTAAGAATTAATATAATTTTTGTGCTTGAATGTTGAGTATAGCAATAATAAACAGAGAGCAATGCACAACTAATTTTCTAACGTTTTTTAAGGAGGAATGAATTGCTAATTGGAGTTTTACACTATTAGCGCAGAACGTGTATATTTTTATTATACGTTCTGAGTTAACTATCATTTCCTAAATAAACAAAGAAATAATCTTTAGAGAGCGTTACTTAACGAATTTTTATTTCTTTCGAACTATTTGTGTCTTTAACATATCCGAAAATATACTACTAAAATATAATAGAACTAATGTACAGTAGAAGAAAACAATTATTTTGGTCTTGCAAGTGAGGCGGCCTACAATGACGGCAACGCGCGTGTGACGTCAAAGGCAGATATAATATACGACCAATCAGAGTGTAGTATTTTTAACCAATGAAAAATCTTCAAACCTAACCAATCAGATGTCTTCTTAGGCGTCACTTTGATTGGTTAATATTGTCCAATCAGAAGGCTCATTATAGTTCACTACGTCATCCGATATCGACCAATGAAAACGTCTCAATCAGTATTACGTCATTTGTCAGTACTGAGCTTCCTGATTGGTCCGGTACTGTTCCTGCGCGTGACGTCGACTTACATTTTTACATAAATCCGCTTATTGTCACCGCCCAGTTAACAATACGGCTGAATATTAAACAATAACGTCTACTGAAATGCTATACTTTCGAGAATTAAAACGCCTACCAAAAACATTTTTAAACTTGTTAAGGTCTTCCGAGTACGGAATGATTATGGTTAATTGTATGAAACAGCAGTATATTTATACTGCTTTTCACAGTATGAAAAATTAAAATTCACAAAAAGGAAGCACAAGAATAGATTGCGTTTACACATACAAGCTTGCTTAAATTTAAGACATTATTTTCTCGGCTACCATGCAAACACTACTATACGAACGTAACACATTTTGATTTTTCATTACATATTAAAGTTTATTCTAATAAGGACGTCTCTGAAGTTTTTTTTGTCAAGTAATCGTCAGTAGAATCGCCGGGATTACCAAACTGAAATTTAGAATATACTTGAACAATACCTAGTAAGAGCAAAATACAAATTGTGCCCTTTTAACGACAATCAGTCACACTAAAAACGGTTAACGATATGAAAAATTTCTAGGCAATATTTTTGACATTTCTCTGCGCTTATTCGCGGTTCTTTTAATGGTTTAATTTTATGATGCGATAGTTAGTATTGCCGATATGAAACATTAAACTGTTAAATATTTTTTTAATTTCAACTGCTACTTCCACGGCTAAAATAATAATTCTGTTTTCTTCACGAATGAAGCAATTTTCAACTAATACATTATAACAACGTAAGTAGTACTGGTGAAATAAACACTTTTAGACCTTTTTCATATGACAGTAGATTTTTATACAGTTCACCTTGCAGTGTGAATATATTTTAGGTGCATTTGCAAGGTGCGAAGTGAAAATTAAGAAGGCCTGCTTTACTCATCAAATGACTTTTCTACTGAAACATACGGTTGCAAACCAAAAAATGTAACCTAATTAACTTTTCAGTTTAGTTCAGATAACTTGTAAATGTTTGAACTAACTTTTACCCTAATGATCTAAAAACTCAAATTATTTGTGCCGTGTATTTAACATTTCATTATTTACCTAATTTTAAGTATTTTGAAAAATCTGAATTTGAAGAAAGGATGTTATCAACGTCGTTATGAAAGAACGCACAAATTTAATCTTACTTTTCGTACAAAAAATATAATCTGATAAGAGTTTATTAAATTTAATGTTCAAACCAATATCTTCCTTAAATAACATAGGCGTAGTACATCAATACGCACGGTTTTATTTCTAAGAATTAATATAATTTTTGTGCTTGAATGTTGACTATAGCAATAATAAACAGAGAGCAATGCACAACTATTTTTCTAACGTTTTTTAAGGAGGAAGGAATTGCTGATTGGGGTTTTACACTATTGGCGCAGAACGTGTATATTTTTATTATACGTTCTGAGTTAACTATCATTTCCTAAATAACAAAGAAATAATCTTTAGAGAGCGTTATTTAACGAATTTTTATTTTTTTTCGAACTATTTGTGTCTTTAACATATCCGAAAATATACTACTAAAATATAATAGAACTAATGTACAGTAGAAATAAACAATTTTTTTAGGTCATGCAAGTGAGGCGGCCTACAATGACGGCAACGCGCGTGTGACGTCAAAGGCAGATATAATATATGACCAATCAGAGTGTAGTATTTTTAACCAATGAAGAGTCTCCAAACCTAACCAATCAGATGTCTTTTTAGGCGTCACTTTGATTGGTTATTATTGTCCAATCAGAAGGCTCATTATAGTTCACTACGTCATCCGATATCGACCAATGAAAACGTCTCAATCCGTATTACGTCATTTGTCAGTACCGAGCTTCCTGATTGGTCCGGTACTGTTCATGCGCGTGACGTCGACTTACACTTTTACATAAATCGGCCCAATGTCACCGCCCAGTTAACGATACGGCCTAATATTAAACAATAACGTCTACTGAAATTCTATACTTTCCAGAATTAAAACGCCTACCAAAAACATTTTTAAACTTGTTAAGGTCTTCCGAGTACGGAATGATTATGGTTAATTGTATGAAACAGCAGTATATTTATACTGCTTTTCACAGTATGAAAAATTAAAATTCACAAAAAGGAAGCACAAGAATATATTGCGTTTACACATACAAGCTTGCTTAAATTTAAGACATTATTTTCTCGGCTACCATGCAAACACTACTATACGAACGTAACACATTTTGATTTTTCATTGTATATTAAAGTTTATTCTAATAAGGACGTCTCTGAAGTTTTTTTTGTCAAGTAATCGTCAGTAGAATCGCCGGCATAACCAAACTGAACTTTAGAATATACTTGAACAATACCTAGTAAGAGCAAAATACAAAGTGTGCCCTTTTAACGACAATCAGTCACACTAAAAACGGTTACCGATATGAGAAATTTCTAGGCAATATTTTTGACATTTCTCCGCGCTTATTCGCAGTTTTTTCATTATTTTATTTTATTATGCGAAAATTAGTATTGCCTATATGAAACATTAAACTGTTAAATATTTTTTTAATTTCAACTGCTACTTCCACGGCTAAAATAATACTTCGGTTTTCTTCACGAATGAAGCAATTTTCGACTAAAACATTATAACAACTAAAGAAGTACTGGTGAAATAAACACTTATAGACCTTCTTTATATGACAGTAGATTTTTATACAGTTAGACCTTGCAGTGTGAATATATTTAAGGCGCATTTTTAAGATGCGAAGTGAAAATATTTTAAAAGGCCTGCTTCGCTCATCAAATGACTTTTCTGCTGAAACATACGGTTACAAACCAAAAAATGTAATCCAATTAACTTTTTAGTTTAATTCAGATAACTTGTGAATGTTTGAACTAACTTCTAACCTAATGATCTAAAAACTCAAATTAATTGTGCCGAGTATTTAACATCTCATTATTTACCTAATTTTAAGTATCCTGAAAAATCTGAATTGGAAGAAAGGATGTTATCAAAGTCGTTATGAAAGAACGTACAAATTTAATCTTCCTATTCGTATAAAAAATATAATCTGATAAGAGTTTATTAAATTGAATGTTCAAACCAACATCTTCCTCAAATAACATAGGCGTAGTACATAAATACGCACGGTTTTATTTCTAAGAATTTAAATAATTTTTGTGCTTGAATGTTGAGTATAGCAATAATAAACAGAGAGCAATGCACAACTAATTTTCTAACGTTTTTTAAGGAGGAATGAATTGCTAATTGGAGGTTTACACTATTAGCGCAGAACGTGTATATTTTTATTATACGTTCTGAGTTAACTATCATTTCCTAAATAAACAAAGAAATAATCTTTAGAGAGCGTTACTTAACGAATTTTTATTTCTTTCGAACTATCTGTGTCTTTAACATATCCGAAAATATACTACTAAAATATAATAGAACTAATATACCGTAGAAATAAATAATTATTTAGGTCTTGCAAGTAAGGCGGCCTACAATGACGGCAACGCGCGTGTGACGTCAAAGGCAGATATAATATAGGAATAATCAGAGTGTAATATTTTTAACCGATGAAAAATCTCCAAACCTTACCAATCAGATGTCTTTTTAGGCGTCACTTTGATTGGTTATTATTGTCCAATCAGAAGGCTCATTATAGTTCACTACGTCATCCGATATCGACCAATGAAAACGTCTCAATCAGTATTACGTCATTTGTTAGTACCGAGCTTCCTGATTGGTCCGGTACTATTCCTGCGCGTGACGTCGACTCACATTTTTACATAAATCGGCCCAATGTCACCGCCCAGTTAACGATACGGCCTAATATTAAACAACAAAGTCTACTGAAATGCTACATATTCCAGAATTAAAACACCTACCAAAAAACATTTTTAAACTTGTTAAGGTCTTCCGAGTACGGAATGATTATAGTTAATTGTATGAAACAGCAGTATATTTATACTGCTTTTCACAGTATGAAAAATTAAATTTCACAAAAAGGAAGCACATGAATAGATTGCGTTTACACATACAAGCTTGCTTAAATTTAAGACATTATTTTCTCGCCTACCATGCAAACACTACTATACGAACGTAACACATTTTGATTTTTCATTGTATATTAAAGTTTATTCTAATAAGGACGTCTCTGAAGTTTTTTTTGTAAAGTAATCGTTAGTAGAATCGCCGGCATTACCAAACTGAAATTTAGAATATACTTGAACAATACCTAGTAAGAGCAAAATACAAATTGTGCCGTTTAAACGACAATCAGTCACACTAAAAACGGTTACCGATATGAGAAATTTTTAGGCAATATTTTTGACATTTCTCCGCGCTTATTCGCAGTTTTTTCATTATTTTATTTTATGATGCGAAAATTAGTATTACCTATATGAAACATTAAACTGTTAAATATTTTTTTAATTTCAACTGCTACTTCCACGGCTAAAATAATACTTCGGTTTTCTTCACAAATGAAGCAATTTTCGACTAAAACATTATAACAACTAAAGAAGTACTGGTGAAATAAACACTTATAGACCTTCTTTATATGACAGTAGATTTTTATACAGTTAGACCTTGCAGTGTGAATATATTTAAGGTGCATTTGCAAGGTGCGAAGTGAAAATATTTTAGAAGGCCTGCTTTGCTCATCAAATGACTTTTCTACTGAAACATACGGCTGCAAACCAAAAAATGTAACCTAATTAACTTTTCAGTTTAGTTCAGATAACTTGTAAATGTTTAAACGAACTTCTACCCTAATGATCTAAAAACTCAAATTATTTGTGCTGAGTATTTAACATCTCATTATTTACCTAATTTTAAGTAACTTTAAAAAATCTGAATTGGAAGGAAGGATGTTATCAAAGTCGTTATGAAAGAACGCACAAATTTAATCTTACTAATCGTACAAAAAATATAATCTGATAAGAGTTTATTAAATTTAATGTTCAAACCAACATCTTCCTTAAATAACATAGGCGTAGTACATAGCCTAAATACGCACGGTTTTATTTTTAAGAATTAATATAATTTTTGTTCTTGAATGTTGAGTATAGCAATAATAAACAGAGAGCAATGCACAACTAATTTTCTAACGTTTTTTAAGGAGTAATGAATTGCTCATTGGAGTTTTACACTATTAGCGCAGAACGTGTATATTTTTGTTGTACGTTTTGATTTAACTATCAGTTCCTAAATCACAAAGAAATAATCATTAGAGAGCGTCACTTAACGAATTTTTATTTCTTTCGCACTATTTGTGTCTTTAACATATCCGAAAATATACTAACTTACTAAAATATAATAGAACTGATGTAACGTAGAAGAAAACAATTATTTTGGTCTTGCAAGTGAGGCGGCCTACAATGACGGCAACGCGCGTGTGACGTCAAAGGCAGATATAATATACGACCAATCAGAGTGTAGTATTTTTAACCAATGAAAAATCTTCAAACCTAACCAATCAGATGTCTTCTTAGGCGTCACTTTGATTGGTTAATATTGTCCAATCAGAAGGCTCATTATAGTTCACTACGTCATCCGATATCGACCAATGAAAACGTCTCAATCAGTATTACGTCATTTGTCAGTACTGAGCTTCCTGATTGGTCCGGTATTGTTCCTGCGCGTGACGTCGACTTACATTTTTACATAAATCCGCCCATTGTCACCGCCCAGTTAACAATACGGCTGAATATTAAACAATAACGTCTACTGAAATGCGATACTTTCGAGAATTAAAACGCCTACCAAAAACATTTTTAAACTTGTTAAGGTCTTCCGAGTACGGAATGATTATGGTTAATTGTATGAAACAGCAGTATATTTATACTGCTTTTCACAGTATGAAAAATTAAAATTCACAAAAAGGAAGCACAAGAATAGATTGCGTTTACACATACAAGCTTGCTTAAATTTAAGACATTATTTTCTCGGCTACCATGCAAACACTACTATACGAACGTAACACATTTTGATTTTTCATTACATATTAAAGTTTATTCTAATAAGGACGTCTCTGAAGTTTTTTTTGTCAAGTAATCGTCAGTAGAATCGCCGGCATTACCAAATTGAAATTTAGAATATACTTGAACAATACCTAGTAAGAGCAAAATACAAATTGTGCCCTTTTAACGACAATCAGTCACACTAAAAACGGTTACCGATTTGAGAAATTTCTAGGCAATATTTTTGACATTTCTCCGCGCTTTTTCGCAGTTCTTTTCATTATTTTATTTTATGATGCGAAAATTAGTATTGCCTATATGAAACATTAAACTGTTAAATATTTTTTTAATTTAAACTGCTACTTCCACGGCTAAAAAAATAATTCTGTTTTCTTCACGAATGAAGCAATTTTCGACTAAAACATTATAACAACTAAAGAAGTACTGGTGAAATAAACACTTTTAGACCTTCTTCATATGACAGTAGATTTTTATACAGTTAGACCTTGCAGTGTGAATATATTTAAGGTGCATTTGCAAGGAGCGAAGTGAAAATATTTTAGAAAGCCTGCTTTGCTCATCAAATGACTTTTCTACTAAAACATACGGTTGCAAACCAAAAAATTTAACCCAGTTAACTTTTCAGTTTATTTCAGATAACTTGTAAATGTTTGAACTAACTTCTACCCGAATGATCTAAAACATCAAATTAATTGTGCCGAGTATTTAACATCTCATTATTTACCTAATTTTAAGTAACTTGAAAAATCTGAATTGGAGGAAAGGATTTTATCAAAGTCGTTATGAAAGAACGTACAAATTTAATCTTACTATTCGTATAAAAAATATAATCTGATAAGAGTTTATTAAATTAAATGTTCAAACCAACATCTTTCTCAAATAACATAGGCGTAGTACATCAATACGCACGGTTTTATTTCTAAGAATTAATATAATTTTTGTGCTTGAATGTTGAGTATAGCAATAATAAACAGAGAGCAATGCACAACTAATTTTCTAACGTTTTTTAAGGAGGAATGAATTGCTAATTGGAGTTTTACACTATTAGCGCAGAACGTGTATATTTTTATTATACGTTCTGAGTTAACTATCATTTCCTAAATAACAAAGAAATAATCTTTAGAGAGCGTTATTTAACGAATTTTTATTTCTTTCGAACTATTTGTGTCTTTAACATATCCGAAAATATACAACTAAAATAAAATAGAACTAATGTACAGTAGAAATAAACAATTTTTTTAGGTCATGCAAGTGAGGCGGCCTACAATGACGGCAACGCGCGTGTGACGTCAAAGGCAGATATAATAATATATGACCAATCAGAGTGTAGTATTTTTAACCAATGAAGAGTCTCCAAACCTAACCAATCAGATGTCTTTTTAGGCGTCACTTTGATTGGTTAATATTGTCCAATCAAAAGGCTCATTATAGTTCACTACGTCATCCGATATCGACCAATGAAAACGTCTCAATCAGTATTACGTCATTTGTCAGTACTGAGCTTCCTGATTGGTCCGGTACTGTTCCTGCGCGTGACGTCGACTTACATTTTTACATAAATCGGCCCATTGTCACCGCCCAGTTAACAATACGGCCGAATATTAAACAATAACGTCTACTGAAATGCTATACTTTCGAGAATTAAAACGCCTACCAAAAACATTTTTAAACTTGTTAAGGTCTTCCGAGTACGGAATGATTATGGTTAATTGTATGAAACAGCAGTATATTTATACTGCTTTTCACAGTATGAAAAATTAAAATTCACAAAAAGGAAGCACAAGAATAGATTGCGTTTACACATACAAGCTTGCTTAAATTTAAGACATTATTTTCTCGGCTACCATGCAAACACTACTATACGAACGTAACACATTTTGATTTTTCATTGTATATTAAAGTTTATTCTAATAAGGACGTCTCTGAAGTTTTTTTTGTAAAGTAATCGTTAGTAGAATCGCCGGGATTACCAAACTGAAATTTAGAATATACTTGAACAATACCTAGTAAGAGCAAAATACAAATTGTGCCCTTTTAACGACAATCAGTCACACTAAAAACGGTTAACGATATGAAAAATTTCTAGGCAATATTAATGACATTTCTCCGCGCTTATTCGCAGTTTTCTCATTATTTAATTTTATGATGCGAAAATAAGTATTGCCTATATGAAACATTAAACTGTTAAATATTTTTTTAATTTCAACTGCTACTTCCACGGCTAAAATAATAATTCTGTTTTCTTCACGAATGAAGCAATTTTTGACTAAAACATTATAACATAAGTAGTACTGGTGAAATAAACACTTTTAAACCTTCTTCATATGACAGTAGATTTTTATACAGTTACACCTTGCAGTGTGAATATAATTTATTTTAGGTGCATTTGCAAGGTGCGAAGTGAAAATATTTTAGAAGGCCTGCTTTACTCATCAAATGACTTTTCTACTGAAACATACGGTGGCAAACCAAAAAATGTAACCTAATTAACTTTTCAGTTTAGTTCAGATAACTTGTAAATGTTTGAACTAACTTCTACCCTAATGATCTAAAAACTCAAATTATTTGTGCCGAGTATTTAACATCTCATTATTTACCTAATTTTAAGTAACTTGAAAAATCTGAATTGGAAGAAAGGATGTTATCAACGTCGTTATGAAAGAACGCACAAATTTAATCTTACTTTTCGTACAAAAAATATAATCTGATAAGAGTTTATTAAATTTAATGTTCAAACTAATATCTTCCTTAAATAACATAGGCGTAGTACATCAATACGCACGGTTTTATTTCTAAGAATTAATATAATTTTTGTGCGTGAATGTTGACTATAGCAATAATAAACAGAGAGCAAAGCACAACTATTTTTCTAACGTTTTTTAAGGAGGAATGAATTGCTGATTGGGGTTTTACACTATTGGCGCAGAACGTGTATATTTTTATTATACGTTTTGAGTTAACTATCATTTCCTAAATAACAAAGAAATAATCTTTAGAGAGCGTTACTTAACGAATTTTTATTTCTTTCGAACTATTTGTGTCTTTAACATATCTGAAAATATACTACTAAAATATAATAGAACTAATGTACAGTAGAAATAAACAATTTTTTTAGGTCATGCAAGTGAGGCGGCCTACAATGACGGCAACGCGCGTGTGACGTCAAAGGCAGATATAATATACGACCAATCAGAGTGTAGTATTTTTAACCAATGAAGAGTCTCCAAACCTAACCAATCAGATGTCTTTTTAGGCGTCACTTTGATTGGTTAATATTGTCCAATCAGAAGGCTCATTATAGTTCACTACGTCATCCGATATCGACCAATGAAAACGTCTCAATCCGTATTACGTCATTTGTCAGTACCGAGCTTCCTGATTGGTCCGGTACTGTTCCTGCGCGTGACGTCGACTTACACTTTTACATAAATCGGCCCAATGTCACCGCCCAGTTAACGATACGGTCTAATATTAAACAATAACGTCTACTGAAATTCTATACTTTCCAGAATTAAAACGCCTACCAAAAACATTTTTAAACTTGTTAAGGTCTTCCGAGTACGGAATGATTATGGTTAATTGTATGAAACAGCAGTATATTTATATTGCTTTTCACAGTATGAAAAATTAAAATTCACACAAAGGAAGCACAAGAATAGATTGCGTTTACACATACAAGCTTGCTTAAATTTAAGACATTATTTTCTCGGCTACCATGCAAACACTACTATACGAACGTAACACATTTTGATTTTTCATTGTATATTAAAGTTTATTATAATAAGGACGTCTCTGAAGTTTTTTTTGTAAAGTAATCGTCAGTAGAATCGCCGGGATTACCAAACTGAAATTTAGAATATACTTGAACAATACCTAGTAAGAGCAAAATACAAATTGTGCCCTTTTAACGACAATCAGTCACACTAAAAACGGTTAACGATATGAAAAATTTCTAGGCAATATTAATGACATTTCTCCGCGCTTATTCGCAGTTTTTTCATTATTTAATTTTATGTTGCGAAAATAAGTATTGCCTATATGAAACATTAAACTGTTAAATATTTTTTTAATTTCAACTGCTACTTCCACGGCTAAAATAATAATTCTGTTTTCTTCACGAATGAAGCAATTTTTGACTAAAACATTATAACATAAGTAGTACCGGTGAAATAAACACTTTTAAACCTTCTTCATATGACAGTAGATTTTTATACAGTTACACCTTGCAGTGTGAATATAATTTATTTTAGGTGCATTTGCAAGGTGCGAAGTGAAAATATTTTAGAAGGCCTGCTTTACTCATCAAATGACTTTTCTACTGAAACATACAGTTGCAAACCAAAAAATGTAACCTAATTAACTTTTCAGTTTAGTTCAGATAACTTGTAAATGTTTGAACTAACTTCTACCCTAATGATCTAAAAACTCAAATTATTTGTGCCGAGTATTTAACATCTCATTATTTACCTAATTTTAAGTAACTTGAAAAATCTGAATTGGAAGAAAGGATGTTATCAACGTCGTTATGAAAGAACGCACAAATTTAATCTTACTTTTCGTACAAAAAATAAAATCTGATAAGAGTTTATTAAATTTAATGTTCAAACCAATATCTTCCTTAAATAACATAGGCGTAGTACATCAATACGCACGGTTTTATTTCTAAGAATTAATATAATTTTTGTGCGTGAATGTTGACTATAGCAATAATAAACAGAGAGCAAAGCACAACTATTTTTCTAACGTTTTTTAAGGAGAAATGAATTGCTGATTGGGGTTTTACACTAATGGCGCAGAACGTGTATATTTTTATTATACGTTCTGAGTTAACTATCATTTCCTAAATAACAAAGAAATAATCTTTAGAGAGCGTTACTTAACGAATTTTTATTTCTTTCGAACTATTTGTGTCTTTAACATATCCGAAAATATACTACTAAAATATAATAGAACTAATGTACAGTAGAAATAAACAATTTTTTTAAGTCATGCAAGTGAGGCGGCCTACAATGACGGCAACGCGCGTGTGACGTCAAAGGCAGATATAATATACGACCAATCAGAGTGTAGTATTTTTAACCAATGAAGAGTCTCCAAACCTAACCAATCAGATGTCTTTTTAGGCGTCACTTTGATTGGTTAATATTGTCCAATCAAAAGGCTCATTATAGTTCACTACGTCATCCGATATCGACCAATGAAAACGTCTCAATCCGTATTACGTCATTTGTCAGTACCGAGCTTCCTGATTGGTCCGGTACTGTTCCTGCGCGTGACGTCGACTTACACTTTTACATAAATCGGCCCAATGTCACCGCCCAGTTAACGATACGGCCTAATATTAAACAATAACGTCTACTGAAATTCTATACTTTCCAGAATTAAAACGCCTACCAAAAACATTTTTAAACTTGTTAAGGTCTTCCGAGTACGGAATGATTATGGTTAATTGTATGAAACAGCAGTATATTTATACTGCTTTTCACAGTATGAAAAATTAAAATTCACACAAAGGAAGCACAAGAATAGATTGCGTTTACACATACAAGCTTGCTTAAATTTAAGACATTATTTTCTCGGCTACCATGCAAACACTACTATACGAACGTAACACATTTAGATTTTTCATTGTTTATTAAAGTTTATTCTAATAAGGACGTCTCTGAAGTTTTTTTTGTCAAGTAATCGTCAGTAGAATCGCCGGCATTACCAAACTGAACTTTAGAATATACTTGAACAATACCTAGTAAGAGCAAAATACAAATTGTGCCCTTTTAACGACAATCAGTCACACTAAAAACGGTTACCGATATGAGAAATTTCTAGGCAATATTTTGACATTTCTCCGCGCTTATTCGCAGTTTTTTCATTATTTTATTTTATGATGCGAAAATTAGTATTGCCTATATGAAACATAAAACTGTTGAATATTTTTTTAATTTCAACTGCTACTTCCACGGCAAAAATAATACTTCGGTTTTCTTCACGAATGAAGCAATTTTCGACTAAAACATTATAACAACTAAAGAAGTACTGGTGAAATAAACACTTATAGACCTTCTTCATATGACAGTAGATTTTTATACAGTTAGACCTTGCAGTGTGAATATATTTAAGGTGCATTTGCAAGGTGCGAAGTGAAAATATTTTAGAAAGCCTGCTTTGCTCATCAAATGACTTTTCTACTGAAACATACGGCTGCAAACCAAAAAATGTAACCTAATTAACTTTTCAGTTTAGTTCAGATAACTTGTAAATGTTTAAACGAACTTCTACCCTAATGATCTAAAAACTCAAATTATTTGTGCCGAGTATTTAACATCTCATTATTTACCTAATTTTAAGTAACTTAAAAAATCTGAATTGGAAGGAAGGTTGTTATCAAAGTCGTTATGAAAGAACGCACAAATTTAATCTTACTAATCGTACAAAAAATATAATCTGATAAGAGTTTATTAAATTTAATGTTCAAACCAACATCTTCCTTAAATAACATAGGCGTAGTACATAGCCTAAATACGCACGGTTTTATTTTTAAGAATTTATATAATTTTTGTTCTTGAATGTTGAGTATAGCAATAATAAACAGAGAGCATTGCACAACTAATTTTCTAACGTATTTTAAGGAGTAATGAATTGCTCATTGGAGTTTTACACTATTAGCGCAGAACGTGTATATTTTTATTATACGTTTTGATTTAACTATCAGTTCCTAAATCAACAAAGAAATAATCATTAGAGAGCGTCACTTAAAGAATTTTTATTTCTTTCGCACTATTTGTGTCTTTAACATATCCGAAAATATACTACTAAAATATAATAGAACTGATGTACCGTAGAAAAAAACAATTTTTTTGGTCTTGCAAGTGAGGCGGCCTATAATGACGGCAACGCGCGTGTGACGTCAAAGGCAGATATAATATACGACCAATCAGAGTGTAGTATTTTTAACCAATGAAAAATCTTCAAACCTAACCAATCAGATGTCTTCTTAGGCGTCACTTTGATTGGTTAATATTGTCCAATCAGAAGGCTCATTATAGTTCACTACATCATCCGATATCGACCAATGAAAACGTCTCAATCAGTATTACGTCATTTGTCAGTACCGAGCTTTCTGATTGGTCCGGTACTGTTCCTGCGCGTGACGTCGACTTACATTTTTACATAAATCCGCCCATTGCCACCGCCCAGTTAACGATACGGCTGAATATTAAACAATAACGTCTACTGAAATGCTATACTTTCGAGAATTAAAACGCCTACCAAAAACATTTTTAAACTTGTTAAGGTC
The DNA here is from genome assembly GCA_035578175.1 of Catonia carolina. Taxonomy (NCBI): domain Eukaryota; kingdom Metazoa; phylum Arthropoda; class Insecta; order Hemiptera; family Achilidae; genus Catonia; species Catonia carolina. The sequence goes on along the minus strand of JAQMRL010000010.1, from coordinate 23,870,644 downwards.
TTCCGAGTACGGAATGATTATGGTTAATTGTATGAAACAGCAGTATATTTATACTGCTTTTCACAGTATGAAAAATTAAAATTCACAAAAAGGAAGCACAAGAATAGATTGCGTTTACAAATACAAGCTTGCTTAAATTTAAGACATTATTTTCTCGGCTACCATGCAAACACTACTATACGAACGTAACACATTTTGATTTTTCATTGTATATTAAAGTTTATTCTAATAAGGACGTCTCTGAAGTTTTTTTTGTAAAGTAATCGTCAGTAGAATCGCCGGGATTACCAAACTGAAATTTAGAATATACTTGAACAATACCTAGTAAGAGCAAAATACAAATTGTGCCCTTTTAACGACAATCAGTCACACTAAAAACGGTTAACGATATGAAAAATTTCTAGGCAATATTTTTGACATTTCTCCGCGCTTATTCGCAGTTTTTTCATTATTTAATTTTATGATGCGAAAATAAGTATTGCCTATATGAAACATTAAACTGTTAAATATTTTTTTAATTTCAACTGCTACTTCCACGGCTAAAATAATAATTCTGTTTTCTTCACGAATAAAGCAATTTTCGACTAAAACATTATAACATAAGTAGTACTGGTGAAATAAACACTTTTAAACCTTCTTCATATGACAGTAGATTTTTATACAGTTACACCTTGCAGTGTGAATATATTAAAGGTGCATTTGCAAGGTGCGAAGTGAAAATATTTTAGAAAGCCTGCTTTGCTCATCAAATGACTTTTCTACTGAAACATACGGCTGCAAACCAAAAAATGTAACCTAATTAACTTTTCAGTTTAGTTCAGATAACTTGTAAATGTTTAAACGAACTTCTACCCTAATGATCTAAAAACTCAAATTATTTGTGCCGAGTATTTAACATCTCATTATTTACCTAATTTTAAGTAACTTAAAAAATCTGAATTGGAAGGAAGGTTGTTATCAAAGTCGTTATGAAAGAACGCACAAATTTAATCTTACTAATCGTACAAAAAATATAATCTGATAAGAGTTTATTAAATTTAATGTTCAAACCAACATCTTCCTTAAATAACATAGGCGTAGTACATAGCCTAAATACGCACGGTTTTATTTTTAAGAATTAATATAATTTTTGTTCTTGAATGTTGAGTATAGCAATAATAAACAGAGAGCAATGCACAACTAATTTTCTAACGTATTTTAAGGAGTAATGAATTGCTCATTGGAGTTTTACACTATTAGCGCAGAACGTGTATATTTTTATTATACGTTTTGATTTAACTATCAGTTCCTAAATCAACAAAGAAATAATCATTAGAGAGCGTCACTTAACGAATTTTTATTTCTTTCGCACTATTTGTGTCTTTAACATATCCGAAAATATACTACTAAAATATAATAGAACTGATGTACCGTAGAAAAAAACAATTTTTTTGGTCTTGCAAGTGAGGCGGCCTATAATGACGGCAACGCGCGTGTGACGTCAAAGGCAGATATAATATACGACCAATCAGAGTGTAGTATTTTTAACCAATGAAAAATCTTCAAACCTAACCAATCAGATGTCTTCTTAGGCGTCACTTTGATTGGTTAATATTGTCCAATCAGAAGGCTCATTATAGTTCACTACATCATCCGATATCGACCAATGAAAACGTCTCAATCAGTATTACGTCATTTGTCAGTACCGAGCTTTCTGATTGGTCCGGTACTGTTCCTGCGCGTGACGTCGACTTACATTTTTACATAAATCCGCCCATTGCCACCGCCCAGTTAACGATACGGCTGAATATTAAACAATAACGTCTACTGAAATGCTATACTTTCGAGAATTAAAACGCCTACCAAAAACATTTTTAAACTTGTTAAGGTCTTCCGAGTACGGAATGATTATGGTTAATTGTATGAAACAGCAGTATATTTATACTGCTTTTCACAGTATGAAAAATTAAAATTCACAAAAAGGAAGCACAAGAATAGATTGCGTTTACAAATACAAGCTTGCTTAAATTTAAGACATTATTTTCTCGGCTACCATGCAAACACTACTATACGAACGTAACACATTTTGATTTTTCATTGTATATTAAAGTTTATTATAATAAGGACGTCTCTAAAGTTTTTTTTGTAAAGTAATCGTCAGTAGAATCGCCGGGATTACCAAACTGAAATTTAGAATATACTTGAACAATACCTAGTAAGAGCAAAATACAAATTGTGCCCTTTTAACGACAATCAGTCACACTAAAAACGGTTAACGATATGAAAAATTTCTAGGCAATATTAATGACATTTCTCCGCGCTTATTCGCAGTTTTTTCATTATTTAATTTTATGATGCGAAAATAAGTATTGCCTATATGAAACATTAAACTGTTAAATATTTTTTTAATTTCAACTGCTACTTCCACGGCTAAAATAATAATTCTGTTTTCTTCACGAATGAAGCAATTTTTGACTAAAACATTATAACATAAGTAGTACTGGTGAAATAAACACTTTTAAACCTTCTTCATATGACAGTAGATTTTTATACAGTTACACCTTGCAGTGTGAATATAATTTATTTTAGGTGCATTTGCAAGGTGCGAAGTGAAAATATTTTAGAAGGCCTGCTTTACTCATCAAATGACTTTTCTACTGAAACATACAGTTGCAAACCAAAAAATGTAACCTAATTAACTTTTCAGTTTAGTTCAGATAACTTGTAAATGTTTGAACTAACTTCTACCCTAATGATCTAAAAACTCAAATTATTTGTGCCGAGTATTTAACATCTCATTATTTACCTAATTTTAAGTAACTTGATAAATCTGAATTGGAAGAAAGGATGTTATCAACGTCGTTATGAAAGAACGCACAAAATTAATCTTACTTTTCGTACAAAAAATATAATCTGATAAGAGTTTATTAAATTTAATGTTCAAACCAATATCTTCCTTAAATAACATAGGCGTAGTACATCAATACGCACGGTTTTATTTCTAAGAATTAATATAATTTTTGTGCTTGAATGTTGACTATAGCAATAATAAACAGAGAGCAAAGCACAACTATTTTTCTAACGTTTTTGAAGGAGGAATGAATTGCTGATTGGGGTTTTACACTAATGGCGCGGAACGTGTATATTTTTATTATACGTTCTGAGTTAACTATCATTTCCTAAATAACAAAGAAATAATCTTTAGAGAGCGTTACTTAACGAATTTTTATTTCTTTCGAACTATTTGTGTCTTTAACATATCCGAAAATATACTACTAAAATATAATAGAACTAATGTACAGTAGAAATAAACAATTTTTTTAGGTCATGCAAGTGAGGCGGCCTACAATGACGGCAACGCGCGTGTGACGTCAAAGGCAGATATAATATACGACCAATCAGAGTGTAGTATTTTTAACCAATGAAGAGTCTCCAAACCTAACCAATCAGATGTCTTTTTAGGCGTCACTTTGATTGGTTAATATTGTCCAATCAGAAGGCTCATTATAGTTCACTACGTCATCCGATATCGACCAATGAAAACGTCTCAATCCGTATTACGTCATTTGTCAGTACCGAGCTTCCTGATTGGTCCGGTACTGTTCCTGCGTGTGACGTCGACTTACACTTTTACATAAATCGGCCCAATGTCACCGCCCAGTTAACGATACGGCCTAATATTAAACAATAACGTCTACTGAAATTCTATACTTTCCAGAATTAAAACGTCTACCAAAAACATTTTTAAACTTGTTAAGGTCTTCCGAGTACGGAATGATTATGGTTAATTGTATGAAACAGCAGTATTTTTATACTGCTTTTCACAGGATGAAAAAAAAATTAAAATTCACAAAAAGGAAGCACAAGAATAGATTGCGTTTACACATTAAAGTTTGCTTTAATTAAGACATTATTTTTTCGGCTACCATGCAAACACTACTATACGAACGTAACACATTTTGATTTTTTATTGTATATTAAAGTTTATTCTAATAAGGACGTCTCTGAAGTTTTTTTTGTCAAGTAATCGTCAGTAGAATCGCCGGCATTACCAAACTGAACTTTAGAATATACTTGAACAATACCTAGTAAGAGCAAAATACAAATTGTGCCCTTTTAACGACAATCAGTCACACTAAAAACGGTTACCGATATGAGAAATTTCTAGGCAATATTTTTGACATTTCTCCGCGCTTATTCGCAGTTCTTTTCATTATTCTATTTTATGATGCGAAAATTAGTATTGCCTATATGAAACATTAAACTGTTAAATATTTTTTTAATTTCAACTGCTACTTCCACGGCTAAAATAATACATCTGTTTTCTTCACGAATGATGCAATTTTCGACTAAAACATTATAACAACATAAGAAGTACTGATGAAAAAAAAACACTTATAGACCTTCTTCATATGACAGTTGATTTTTATACAGTTAGACCTTGCAGTGTGAATATATTAAAGGCGCATTTGCAACGTGAAAAGTGAAAATTTTTTAGAAGGCCTGCTTTGCTCATCAAATGACTTTTCTACTGAAACATACGGTTACAAACCAAAAAATGTAACCCAATTAAGTTTTCAGTTTATTTCAGATAACTTGTAAATGTTTCAACTAACTTCTACCCTAATGATCTAAAAACTCAAATTATTTGTGCCGAGTATTTAACATCTCATTATTTACCTAATTTTAAGTAACTTGAAAAATCTGAATTGGAAGAAAGGATGTTATCAACGTCGTTATGAAAGAACGCACAAATTTAATCTTACTTTTCGTACAAAAAATATAATCTGATAAGAGTTTATTAAATTTAATGTTCAAACCAACATCTTCCTTAAATAACATAGGCGTAGTACATCAATACGCACGGTTTTATTTCTAAGAATTAATATAATTTTTGTGCTTGAATGTTGACTATAGCAATAATAAACAGAGAGCAAAGCACAACTATTTTTCTAACGTTTTTTAAGGAGGAATGAATTGCTGATTGGGGTTTTACACTAATGGCGCAGAACGTGTATATTTTTATTATACGTTCTGAGTTAACTATCATTTCCTAAATAACAAAGAAATAATCTTTAGAGAGCGTTACTTAAAGAATTTTTATTTCTTTCGAACTATTTGTGTCTTTAACATATCCGAAAATATACTACTAAAATATAATAGAACTAATGTACAGTAGAAAGAAACAATTTTTTTAGGTCATGCAAGTGAGGCGGCCTACAATGACGGCAACGCGCGTGTGACGTCAAAGGCAGATATAGGACCAATCAGAGTGTAGTATTTTTAACCAATGATGAGTCTCCAAACCTAACCAATCAGATGTCTTTTTAGGCGTCACTTTGATTGGTTATTATTGTCCAATCAGAAGGCTCATTATAGTTCACTACGTCATCCGATATCGACCAATGAAAACGTCTCAATCCGTATTACGTCATTTGTCAGTACCGAGCTTCCTGATTGGTCCGGTACTGTTCCTGCGCGTGACGTCGACTTACATTTTTACATAAATCCGCCCATTGTCACCGCCCAGTTAACGATACGGCTGAATATTAAACAATAACGTCTACTGAAATGCTATACTTTCGAGAATTAAAACGCCTACCAAAAACATTTTTAAACTTGTTAAGGTCTTCCGAGTACGGAATGATTATGGTTAATTGTATGAAACAGCAGTATATTTATACTGCTTTTCACAGTATGAAAAATTAAAATTCACAAAAAGGAAGCACAAGAATAGATTGCGTTTACAAATACAAGCTTGCTTAAATTTAAGACATTATTTTCTCGGCTACCATGCAAACACTACTATACGAACGTAACACATTTTGATTTTTCATTGTATATTAAAGTTTATTCTAATAAGGACGTCTCTGAAGTTTTTTTTGTAAAGTAATCGTCAGTAGAATCGCCGGGATTACCAAACTGAAATTTAGAATATACTTGAACAATACCTAGTAAGAGCAAAATACAAACTGTGCCCTTTTAACGACAATCAGTCACACTAAAAACGGTTAACAATATGAAAAATTTCTAGGCAATATTTTTGACATTTCTCCGCGCTTATTCGCAGTTTTTTCATTATTTAATTTTATGATGCGAAAATAAGTATTGCCTATATGAAACATTAAACTGTTAAATATTTTTTTAATTTAAACTGCTACTTCCACGGCTAAAATAATAATTCTGTTTTCTTCACGAATGAAGCAATTTTCGACTAAAACATTATAACATAAGTAGTACTGGTGAAATAAACACTTTTAAACCTTCTTCATATGACAGTAGATTTTTATACAGTTACACCTTGCAGTGTGAATATAATTTATTTTAGGTGCATTTGCAAGGTGCGAAGTGAAAATATTTTAGAAGGCCTGCTTTTCTCATCAAATGACTTTTCTACTGAAACATTCAGTTGCAAACCAAAAATTGTAACCTAATTAACTTTTCAGTTTAGTTCAGATAACTTGTAAATGTTTGAACTAACTTCTACCCTAATGATCTAAAAACTCAAATTATTTGTGCCGAGTATTTAACATCTCATTATTTACCTAATTTTAAGTAACTTGAAAAATCTGAATTGGAAGAAAGGATGTTATCAACGTCGTTATGAAAGAACGCACAAATTTAATCTTACTTTTCGTACAAAAAATATAATCTGATAAGAGTTTATTAAATTTAATGTTCAAACCAACATCTTCCTTAAATAACAAAGGCGTAGTACATCAATACGCACGGTTTTATTTCTAAGAATTAATATAATTTCTGTGCTTGAATGTTGACTATAGCAATAATAAACAGAGAGCAATGCACAACTATTTTTCTAACGTTTTTTAAGGAGGAATGAATTGCTGCTGGGGTTTTACACTAATGGCGCAGAACGTGTATATTTTTATTATACGTTCTGAGTTAACTATCATTTCCTAAATAACAAAGAAATAATCTTTAGAGAGCGTTACTTAACGAATTTTTATTTCTTTCGAACTATTTGTGTCTTTAACATATCTGAAAATATACTACTAAAATATAATAGAACTAATGTACAGTAGAAATAAACAATTTTTTTAGGTCATGCAAGTGAGGCGGCCTACAATGACGGAAACGCGCGTGTGACGTCAAAGGCAGATATAGGACCAATCAGAGTGTAGTATTTTTAACCAATGAAGAGTCTCCAAACCTAACCAATCAGATGTCTTTTTAGGCGTCACTTTGATTGGTTATTATTGTCCAATCAGAAGGCTCATTATAGTTCACTACGTCATCCGATATCGACCAATGAAAACGTCTCAATCCGTATTACGTCATTTGTCAGTACCGAGCTTCCTGATTGGTCCGGTACTGTTCCTGCGCGTGACGTCGACTTACATTTTTACATAAATCGGCCCAATGTCACCGCCCAGTTAACGATACGGCCGAATATTAAACAATAACGTCTACTGAAATGCTATACTTTCGAGAATTAAAACGCCTACCAAAAACATTTTTAAACTTGTTAAGGTCTTCCGAGTACGGAATGATTATGGTTAATTGTATGAAACAGCAGTATATTTATACTGCTTTTCACAGTATGAAAAATTAAAATTCACAAAAAGGAAGCACAAGAATAGATTGCGTTTACACATACAAGCTTGCTTAAATTTAAGACATTATTTTCTCGGCTACCATGCAAACACTACTATACGAACGTAACACATTTAGATTTTTCATTGTATATTAAAGTTTATTCTAATAAGGACGTCTCTGAAGTTTTTTTTGTCAAGTAATCGTCAGTAGAATCGCCGGCATTACCAAACTGAACTTTAGAATATACTTGAACAATACCTAGTAAGAGCAAAATACAAATTGTGCCCTTTTAACGACAATCAGTCACACTAAAAACGGTTACCGATATGAGAAATGTCTAGGCAATATTTTTGACATTTCTCCGCGCTTATTCGCAGTTTTTTCATTATTTTATTTTATGATGCGAAAATTAGTATTGCCTATATGAAACATTAAACTGTTAAATATTTTTTTAATTTCAACTGCTACTTCCACGGCTAAAATAATACTTCGGTTTTCTTCACGAATGAAGCAATTTTCGACTAAAACATTATAACAACTAAAGAAGTACTGGTGAAATAAACACTTATAGACCTTCTTCATATGACAGTAGATTTTTATACAGTTAGACCTTGCAGTGTGAATATATTTTAATTGCATTTGCAAGGTGCGAAGTGAAAATATTTTAGAAAGCCTGCTTTGCTCATCAAATGACTTTTCTACTGAAACATACGGCTGCAAACCAAAAAATGTAACCTAATTAACTTTTCAGTTTAGTTCAGATAACTTGTAAATGTTTAAACGAACTTCTACCCTAATGATCTAAAAACTCAAATTTTTTGTGCCGAGTATTTAACATCTCATTATTTACCTAATTTTAAGTAACTTAAAAAATCTGAATTGGAAGGAAGGTTGTTATCAAAGTCGTTATGAAAGAACGCACAAATTTAATCTTACTAATCGTACAAAAAATATAATCTGATAAGAGTTTATTAAATTTAATGTTCAAACCAACATCTTCCTTAAATAACATAGGCGTAGTACATAGCCTAAATACGCACGGTTTTATTTTTAAGAATTAATATAATTTTTGTTCTTGAATGTTGAGTATAGCAATAATAAACAGAGAGCAATGCACAACTAATTTTCTAACGTATTTTAAGGAGTAATGAATTGCTCATTGGAGTTTTACACTATTAGCGCAGAACGTGTATATTTTTATTATACGTTTTGATTTAACTATCAGTTCCTAAATCAACAAAGAAATAATCATTAGAGAGCGTCACTTAACGAATTTTTATTTCTTTCGCACTATTTGTGTCTTTAACATATCCGAAAATATACTACTAAAATATAATAGAACTGATGTACCGTAGAAAAAAACAATTTTTTTGGTCTTGCAAGTAAGGCGGCGTACAATGACGGCAACGCACGTGTGACGTCAAAGGCAGATATAATATAGGATTAATCAGAGTGTAGTATTTTCAACCAATGAAAAATCTTCAAACCTAACCAATCAGATGTTTTTTTAGGCGTCACTTTGATTGGTTAATATTGTCCAATTAGAAGGCTCATTATAGTTCACTACGTCATCCGATATCGACCAATGAAAACGTCTCAATCAGTATTACGTCATTTGTCAGTATCGAGCTTCCTGATTGGTCCGGTACTGTTCCTGCGCGTGACGTCGACTTACATTTTTACATAAATCCGCCCATTGTCACCGCCCAGTTAACGATACGGCTGAATATTAAACAATAACGTCTACTGAAATGCTATACTTTCGAGAATTAAAACGCCTACCAAAAACATTTTTAAACTTGTTAAGGTCTTCCGAGTACGGAATGATTATGGTTAATTGTATGAAACAGCAGTATATTTATACTGCTTTTCACAGTATGAAAAATTAAAATTCACAAAAAGGAAGCACAAGAATGGATTGCGTTTACACATACAAGCTTGCTTAAATTTAAGACATTATTTTCTCGGCTACCATGCAAACACTACTATACGAACGTAACAGATTGTGATTTTTTCATTGTATATTAAAGTTTATTATAATAACGACGTCTCTGAAGTTGCTTTTGTCGAATAATCGTCAGTAGAATCGCCGGCATTACCAAACTGAAATTTAGAATATACTTGAACAATACCTAGTAAGAGCAAAATACAAATTGTGCCCTTTTAACGACAATCAATCACACTAAAAACGGTTAACGATATAAAAAATTTCTAGGCAATATTTTTGACATTTCTCCGCGCTTATTCGCAGTTCTTTTCATTATTTAATTTTATGATGCGAAAATTAGTATTGCCTATATGAAACATTAAACTGTTAAATATTTTTTAAATTTCAAGTACTACTTCCACGGCTAAAATAATAGTTCTGTTTTTTTCAAGAATGAAGCAATTTTCGACTAAAACATTATAACAACATAAGAAGTACTGGCGAAATAAACACTTTTAGACCTTTTTCATATGACAGCAGATTTTTATACAGTTAGACCTTGCAGTGTGAATAGATTAAAGGCGCATTTGCAAGGTGCGAAGGGAAAATATTTTAGAAGGCCTGCTTTGCTCATCAAATGACTTTTCTACTGAAACATACGGTTACAAACCAAAAAATGTAACCCAGTTAACTTTTCAGTTTATTTCAGATAACTTGTAAATGTTTGAACTAACTTCTACCCTAATGATCTAAAAACTCAAATTAATTGAGCTGAACATTTTTAACATCTCATTATTTACCTAATTTTAAGTAACTTGAAAAATCAGATTTGTAAGAAAGGATGTTATCAAAGTCGTTATGAAAGAACGTACAAATTTAATTTTACTAATCGTACAAAAAATATAATCTGATAAGAGTTTATTAAATTTAATGTTCAAACCAACATCTTCCTTAAATAACATAGGCGTAGTATATAAATACGCCCGGTTTTATTTCTAAAAATTATTATAATTTTTGTGCTTGAATTTTGACTATAGCAGTAATAAACAGAGAGCAATGCACAACTATTTTTCTAACGTTTTTTAAGGAGGAATGAATTGCTGATTGGAGTTTTACACTATTGGCGCAGAACGTGTATATTTTTATTATACGTTTTGAGTTAACTATCAGTTCCTAAATCAACAATAAAATAATCATTAGAGAGCGTTACTCAACGAATTTTTATTTCTTTCACACTATTTCTGTCGTTCACAAATCCGAAAATATAGTCTACTACATATTTCGTAAGTGATATTTACCAGAAACTATAAATCTCATTAAAAGGTACCTTCATATGTTCTGCCCTCTAAAATCTTTTCTGAGTGAGATGAGTTGAGTTGGTTTACATGGTCTTCTCACAGCGTTTAGAATTATACTTATTAGAATGCCAGTCCTTCAGAAAATCATGTACTTTCGACTCTCCGAGTGACACCGGTATTTTATTATCAAGAGGGTTTGATTGTAAAATGAAATTCATGAATCTCAGATGAGATAACTCTGACTAGTGTCATATATACCTCTACCTTTTCTGTTCTTACGTGGTTTAGTCATATAATTGGCTGACCCTGTGATAAAAATGAATACATGTTTACGGTCAGGAACTAGCAAATTACGTGCAAATAATGTTTAACACTCTAACTTTTCAGTATGGCCACAATAAATTTCATCCATCTTAAAATACAGGAACTAATGAAATAAGAGTAAAGCCAGAAAACCTTTTTCGAAATTACATCGGCCGTTATATCATCATTTTGTCAGACCGTTGATTATTTTTGTGACACTTTTTGCTAAGGTCCGTTTCGGGATCTAGGTTATTAAATAATTAATACACTAAAGTTTACAATTACAAAGATTTATTACACTAAATGATTACAAAATAAATAATTGAACTAATTATAATTAAGAAATACAATAAATGATATAATAATTCACTTAAAATAGATAATTAACAATATATAACTTAAAATCACTTTTATAGATTACACAACATACAAAACAGAGAAACTGAATTCACTTTAACTTTACACAATAAGCACACAACAAAGGCAATATAACAATCTTACTCGGATACGTAATCTGTTTACGCACCTCGATAATCGCACGGCAAAGATCACACGAATACTGACTGACCGCACTCGGGGTCTCTTTTTATACCTACTCATTCATAAAGATTGTTCCAGAATAAAGTAGAGAAATCATAAAGTACAAAAATAACTCTTTATTAATGAATGCTAGAAAAATCTTGTTAATAGGTCAACAAAAAGTCTTTTGTAAATAGAAAACGTAAACAACCTGCCTCCCTCATAATAGCTGTACACAATACCTAAACTTTATGATAGTTATTACAACCCTTATGAATGAATAGACACACTTTTATGGCTATTGTGTGTTGTTATTTCTGTCTTTATTACTCTCTCTTGTTGTTACTATTGTTTTACACTCTATACTATTTCATGAATGGATTTCTGGAACCTTCGAGAAAAATCTTTAATTCGATCTGTCACATTGCCCCCTTCTTAAAGCTGCTCGTCCCGAGTAGCCCCTAAGTATTGTGCCAATCGATCGAGATGAACTACCATCTTCTTGGTCTCTGGGCGTCACTGTACTCGGTAGACCACGTCGTTGATGCGATCGAGGACAGCATACGGGCCTTCCCATTGGTTTTCCAGCTTAGGGCTCCTTCCCTTCTTCCTTCTCGGTCTGTAGAGCCATACACGGTCACCAGGTTGAGATCCCGTGGAGTTAGCCATCAAGTCGTATCTTGCCTTCATTCGATCACTGGCTACTTGCAGATGTTGCCGTGCATACTCGTGGATTTCGTGGATACTTGCTACCAATTGTGCGGTGTACTATTGCGCTGGTTGTTCCTTGTCAGGCGGGGCGCCGAACAGCAGATCACAGGGCAACCGTAGTTCACGGCCGAACATCATCTTGGCGGGTGTCAAGCCGGTGGTTTCATGTATCGCCGCTCTGTAGGCCATCAAGAAAAGAGGAAGCTTCTGGTCCCAGTCTCGTTGATTTTTGGAGACTACCTTGCGCAGATGCTCTTCAACTGTCTTGATGTAGCGCTCGACCATTCCATCCAACTGCGGGTGTAATGCTGTTGTCCTTTTCTTGTGGACGCCCAATCGTTCCAGTACTTCTTGAAGTAGCTGCGATTCGAAGTTCCGCCCTTGATCACTGTGTAGCTCTCTTGGTACTCCGAATCGGGAGAACAGCTCGTTCACTAAGGTTTCCGCCACAGTAGCCGCCTCTTGGTTTGGGATGGCGTATACTTCCGGCCATTTAGTGAAATAATCCATGGTCACTAACAGATACTTGTTTCTCAAGAACGGAACATCGTACGAACTTAAGTTAGACACCACTACCGAACCCGACACGAACATTTTCATCAAAATCGGTCAACCGGAAGTAGTAGTTTATTCGTGTAATTTTTCACTTTTTTACGAATTTTTCAAAAACTGGTCATACGATTTTTTTAAATCTCCTGGTTTACTACATTTTTTATGCTCTACAAGATAAGGTAGGCGCCATGTTTGCTGAAATTCTTGGTGAGGCTGTTTTCACTTAAAGAATTAGTTTTTTTAGTATTACGGCTTTTATATGCATTTTAGCGCAAAAATTTATAGTATAATATAAAAGTAGAGAATTTAAAATTCTACAACTTTTATTTCAAACACTTTTTTGTATAACGCTTAGTTTATAGCGGTAATTAGCGATTTTCTGTTTTTTTCTCACGAAAACGTGTGAAAAATCTATTATTTTAAGATTTCAGTTTTAGTATGTATTTTACGACAAAAGTATGTAAGCAAATTTATAGAAAATTAAAAGATATACAACTTTTATTTAGAGGATTTTTCTCTGCAGAGCCTAGTTTAGCGTTAAAGAGTGGTTTTCCGTATTTTTAAGCCAAGCTGCTGTCGATTTTAATTTTGCCTCTTTCACTCATGATTAAAATAAGATTATGTTTTTTGAAGTAAGTTTTTTGTTTATTTCTAATATTAGGTTATATTGGTCATTATTTTCATTGGCAAGAGAAAGCGTGTGAGTGTTTCACACCAGATTTTTTTTGTATTTGATTTTGATGATCTTATACTAAAAATACAGACAGCAGGCCTACAGTTTTTGATGCCTATTCTTGATCCTTTTTTATGAAGTAGAGTTATGATTGATTTTTTTAGGCAAGTAGAACATTTTTCGGTAAAGAAAGATTAATTTATTAAATATGTCAGTGGACGTAAAACTTACGATGAAACACTGATTACAACCTTTGCGAGGCATAGTAAGAAATCACGGTTCTGAAATAGAAGTACAAAGAATAATGCATCACCTGTAGACAGTAAAATAAGGAAGACTTGCTGACGAAATATGGAAACTATGAATAGTCAAGGAGACAATGCCAAGCCAGTCACAATAGACCAGCTGTGTTGCCAAGCTTATGGCTGCCCTATTGTTAGCAAAGTGGTTGAAATATACATAGTGTGAATATACACAACTGACGGTGTCATTCCTAGCGGAATAATCATGAACTGTAGTATACAATTTCTATTCACTCTGCTATCTTTATGGGCACCAGCAAGATTTTATAAAATATTTTTTTGCAAATCTAGGAACCTTCCTGAACCAAAATTGATGCAATACACAAACAGAAGGGTTCATTTCCAACACCAGGGTATAGTTAAATTTTTTTTTTACCTAACATGGACGAAAATAACATGGGTTGCAATGTGGCAGCCATATATTGCTGCCATATGCACCCGGCTGCCACTTTACATACAAAATGCGAAATGTACGGTCTCCGTATTGATAGCAAGATGTACATATATATTTAAGTTAGGTCTCGAAAACAATCAAGACGCTTTTTAAAAAACAATTTTATTTAATTCCACATACATGGGAATCGAACTAAGACTTTTACATATACACTGTAAAAAACATACATGTTCATTGTATGCGGTTGAGTACAAGACTAAACTATTGTTCTATTAACATTAATAAAATTATAATAAAGAATTCTTAGAACTAAATCCTAAACTATCAACTTACACTAGTATCTTATTCTATAACTTTTATACATATATATTTATATGTATAAATATATATTTATACATATATATTTTTCTTACGTTTAGTCTTGTTGAAACACACTACTGAGTGTGGTTTTTATTTTAATTCAAGGACATTACTCAGATTTTATCGTCCTTGAATAAAGTTTTTGTAGTTATAAACTGATTGCAAAAGAAATACACTGTTACCAATAAAAAAAAGAAATTATATTGAGATTGATCAATATGCTTTTAGCATTTTTTATTGTGTGGTTGTTGTAAATACTAAAATAAATCTAAAAAACCAACAGAATAGCATAAGAGTTTTATGAATGTTGCTGTACAAAATATATTCAAAATACACTATTTGTTATATATTTCCTAAGTTTTCATTTATGAAAATTTATTCATAACCCCATTTGTTAAAATATAGAAACACAAAATGGTGTACATACTTTTATATCGCAAGTTACATAGAGCGATGAATATATTTATACTTAATGTACAGCAATGCATTTTGCTAAAATGCAATTGTTGGTTATTTTACTGCAGCGTTGTTTTATTTAAGACGAAAGATAGTGCACTGAGGAAATGTATGAATTCGGATGGAAAAGCAAGAAGAAATATATATGTATAGATGATGGGAGGGGGGGGGGGTTGCAGACTCCAGTAATGGTTTGGTTGATGTTATACTGGAGTCATGGTGATGTAAACCGACAAGTACCGTAAGACGAATAAGAAGGAAAATTGTGAAAATGGTGGGGAAAGGAGAAGAGGAAAGAAGAAAGAGAAGGGAATGGTATTACTAAAGTAACTTTGAGAGGGTTCTGTACAGTTTCCTGCAACAGATGCATTATTTAGTGCACAAACTGTCCCTCTACGTCTTATAAAGTCTATCAAGAGAGATTCTTACACCTTCAATTTGTCCATTAAATATTTTACACCGAAATAATTATTGTTAAACCATCAGAACCTCTCTATTTTCTCCTGTTCTCTTGTAATAACTTATTAATGGTAGTATTGTATTTTAGAGCTCCAATAGCAGTTAGTTTAATTGAAACATGAAATATTTACTTCGCCTCTTGTAGACAGTGTAGAAATTGTAACAATAGTAATAGTTATCAGACTAGTTTTCAAACGAATTGGAATACTAGCTTTCAAATTAAATTGAATATTAGATTAAATCATTATACTTAAATTTTAGTAATCCGACGCTTACAGCAACCGGATTTAAATGTACACTTTAAATAGCATAACTTACTGGATTTTGAAGTAGTTGAAAATATTGTAACAATATCTAAGGGAAAGTGTTTGTTCCAGGATTCTCTAGCCGGACTGAATCTTTAGAAGTATTAATATAAATAATAATAGTTGATAAATTGGGTTATTTCCAAGAAACAGTTAGACATTATTATAGGCCTATAGTTGTGACGGCTATCTGAGAAGAGTCGGTCTATCTATTTAGATAATTAGCTCTATTGTTGTGGTGTTATAAATTGTGATTCAACTCTAAGGTGTTTATCTTCTGTTTAGTTATTTACGAGTTATCCAGAACCTGAGTGAAAGATTTTTTATTTTTATTATTTAAAAAAAAATTTTTTTTGGCTAAAAATCCTGAAGCAAGAACAAAATTAAATTTTTAATTTTTATGATAATAAGATAATAATAAAAGTTAAAAAGTTCATCCTCACTCTGCCAAATACGGCAACACTGCATTACTCTCTAACTAGATTCAGGCTCGCTATTTCATGGTGTCTAGTATAATTTATTCATAACCACTATTATTTGCTAGCTTGCTTAAGGGGAGCACTATACCTCTAAAATCGAAAGAAATTGATTTTTCTAATTTTGGCACCATTGCCTTCTGTATCGTTTTCTGTGTAATCTGTATAAAAATTATAACTATACGATCGAAATTACGGAAGCTATGCAGATTTTTGTTAAGTAATGTTTTGACCAGAATTTCTTTTAATTGAGTTAATCTGTAGAAACAATTAAGAGTTGCGATATTCAAAGAACACAAAAATCTGAAAAGGCAATGGAAAGTGTGTCAAAAAAGGCAAGGCAAGACAAGAGAAAAAAAAAGAAAATTATGTCAGGAAATAGAACAGTCTGGTGAGGATCAATAATATTATGGTGCAGGCCGATTTTAGGGCAAGTAAAACTTCACAGCTTATTCCTGCAAACTCACTTTTTTCCATAAAGGTACAGTATCCTCAAAAAATATTTGACTTAGAAGGTTGAACTTTTTTGAGCATGTTTCCCAGTATAATTGTGACATATGGTACTAGAATCATTGCAGTATTATTACTCAGTTCGAAATAAAATAAAAAAATTCTAAAAAAAATTAAATTGTTTTTGCATTTTTCAAAAACAATTCTCGAAATGTTATCGCTAGCTCTATATTAATAATTCTAGTACCAGAGCTTAAAAAGATGTCATAAAAAGGCACAAAAAATTAAAGCCCTAACTCTTCACGGTTTCTTAGAGAAGTGTACCTAAACAGAGGTCAATTTAACATGGGTTAGATAAGAGGTATAATGCTCCCTTTAAAAGGGAGTCCTGTTAAGCATCATCAGAATTTTCATGTAAGGTACCACCTTAACTTGGAGGTAGCCGTGCTACGAAACTCTCTGTTAAAAGTAAGTCATTTGAACCATTTAACCTTTGACGTAAACATGCACAGCACCTTAGCGTATATGTTTACTGACTTACGAACTTAGATCCAACGTGTTCAATAAAAGAAGGGGTGTTGAACTCATCTGGCGAGGGCCAAATTATAACAATAGAGGATTACTAGTCATCGATCATCAGGATTCCCGATTCCGTCAAAGTTATATACTTTTTTTTTTTGCGCCCTGGAGACTCTAGGAGGAGTATTATAGGACATGTCGTCAGATATAACACCTGAAATACATCTAAGAATCACACAATGTATCACTACTATTAAGAAAGAAATTCTTGTACGCTATAAAAAGTTTCACCGATTAAGTAATTTTTTAGATTTTTTTTAAAGGAATTCAAATTCTCACAACACTTTAAAGATTGGGGTAATTTATTTATGAATTTTC
Organism: Catonia carolina; assembly: GCA_035578175.1. Classification (NCBI taxonomy): domain Eukaryota; kingdom Metazoa; phylum Arthropoda; class Insecta; order Hemiptera; family Achilidae; genus Catonia; species Catonia carolina. Next base: position 23,853,026 of record JAQMRL010000010.1, on the reverse strand, counting down.
TCCCTGCATAAGTAGGTTTTTGTTCAAACAATTTTGTGGAGTGATTAGCCACATAATAATCATTCCTGTTTCTCGTGTTATGATTGTGAACATTGAAATTCTGCATAAAATTATTTTGCCTAACATACATAATCACCTCAAAAATGTAGAGACAGGGAACTGTAAGCAATTTAAGCTCTTTAAATAGTGGCCTGCATGAGGTTAGCTGGTTAGCTCCCACCATACACCTAATAGCTTTCTTTTGAATTTTAAAAACCCTATTCATATTTCCCATGCTAGAATTACCCCATACTGAAATACCATAACGGATATGAGACAGAATGAGGCCATGATAAGCTGCCATTAGTAATTTTTTATCATTTAATCTGGCAATTTGTTTCAGTGCAAATACCCCAGATGATATTTTACTACAAACTTGATTGGTATAGAAGTCCCAAGACAAAGATCTATCTAGAGATACGCCCAGGAACTTCACTGTTTCCACATGCTCTAAACTATTATTATGAATAAATACATCGACTTTTATATTTTCTTTAACGTTATGTTTATTTTTAAACTGCAAGTACTGACACTTTTTCCCATTAACTGTTAATAACATTTGATTCAAGAACTGTACTACGGACTCTATGTTAACATGTGTATTTACTTCAAGAGCATCTACCAGTAAGCTGTTACTGATTACTGAAGTATCATCAGCAAACAATAAAGCTCTGCCATTAGGTATGACTTCTGGTAACCTATTAATGTACAATAGAAACCGAATTGGACTTAAAACTGACCCTTGTGGAACGCCTGCTTTGACTTCAAGCTTTCCAGATACAACCTTAGTAAGTTTCCCTCTAACAACCCTAGTTAACTCCACACACTGTAATCTATTAATAAGGTAAGATTGAAACCATTTCAACTCTACATCCCTAATGCCTAATGACTCTAGTGTTTGCAATAAAATTTCATGATCAACACAATCAAAAGCTTTACTCAGATCCAGAAACACTGCCAATGCTTTCTCCCCGGCGTCCAATATATCAACTACTTGCTCCACAAGTGAAACAATTGCAGTTTTAGTTGATCTACCTTTTTGGAAACCATGCTTATCCTCTGAGATGATTAGGTTATCAGTCAAGAAACTGATTACCCTAAGAAATACTACCTTTTCAAACATTTTACTGATTGTGTTTAAAATACTTATGGGCCTATAATTTTCAACTAATTGGCTATCTCCATTCTTAAATATAGGCAATATTTTAGCCTCATTCAGTTTGTTTGGAAATACACCTGCTTCGAGTGAGAAGTTAATCAAATGAAGGAGAGGAGTAATTAAAAGATGTTTACGTTCTTTAACAATTATACTAGAAATCCCATCTAACCCACATGTTTTCTTACTTTTCAAACTATCAATAATTGATTCTAATTCCTCCCTTGAAACTAGGCTAAATAAGAATTGATTTACTACCTTGTTACCTTTTGGATCACAACATCCCACTGTTTCCCTAATCTGTTGTTTAAGTTTTAAAGCTACTTCCTGATAATATTTGTTAAAATAATTACAAATTTCTACACCATTCTCTATAAGTTCATTGTTTTTGTTAACAATATTAGGTATGTCAGTAAAACTTTTGTTGCTAACTACACCTCGATTCTTATTTATTATTTCCCATATTGCTGAGTTTAGATTTGGTGATTTATGAAGAACTTCAGCAGTTTTTTTACCTGCTTACTTGGCTCCCGCTACATGGTTTCAAGAACATTTCATTTGCTCTCTGACATTCAAACGGCTCTGTGGCGAAATGGAATTTCTGAAGAGCCTATCAAAGTGCGAAAAATATCTAAATGACACGGGTTAATAAGACGTTTACTTTTATCCTGATAAGTAGTTAATAAGTAAGTAGTAAAAAATAATTAAAAAAATGGGTAAAAATTACAACAATAAAAAAAAAATACAAAAAAGATATATGTATCTAATCAAGAAAAAAAAATTGTGCAAGGTTCCTTGAGCCGCTGCACTGAACGTGTGGATTTGGTACACTGCTTTATAATAATTGTGTATCATCTTTCATACTGCATAGAGAATATTGAATGTTCTTTAAACCATGTGTCTACGACCAAGTGAGCTGGTATACAAATGTGACGAAATTGGAAATTCCAAGGGTCTGTGACTAGTAATCCTTTCATGGTTATAATTTTGTCTCCCTGCCAGATGCGTTCAACCCAAGGAAGATTAGTTCACGAAGTAGCGAATTGAAGACCCCAAAGATTTTTCCTTTTCCATCCAGGGAATAGAAGGAGAATGGGTTGCCTTTAGAATTGACTCGAAAGACAGAAGACGGTGGATATATAGGATACGGCGAGAAGCGGAGGAATATGTTTGAACCCCGCTTCATCTTCTTCTTCTTGTTGTTCTTCTTCTTCCAACCAAGAATTAGGCCGCCACCTGTTCCGAACTCACAAAGTATATCATCTATCTTCATCTTCTCCGAGGTCTACCGAAATTCTTTCTACCTTCTGGAGTATACCGGTGTGCCTGCCAGGTATCCTGTGATCTGACATCCTTGCTGTGTGCTGTCTCCAACTTTGGCAATAATCCAACAGCTGTTGTCCGTACAGAATAACTGGAGCTGCCATAACTTAGTAGAACTTAAGTTTTGTGACCTTTATCGCTCTATTACTCAAAGTTCTGCTAATAGTCCCACATATCCTCTGGAATTGGCTTAATTTCTGCTCCATATCCAAATCAGAATCAAATCCCACATTACACCCTAAATAACAAAAGTGAGATACTCTCTCCATACCGGTATTTTCCCCGAAAAAAGTAGTTAGTTTGAAGTGTATTCAGCTCTTCAACGCAAACGGACAGTCCATGAGAGGTAAACTAGGTGGGATTTCTTCTTCTTCTTCTTCTTCCGAGAGCTAGAAGCTATTTGACTCTACCCAAGAGCCATAAAATGATAATGGGATCAGGAACTTCGCCCCTTCAATAAATAATAATATGTTACTGTTTTATAGCTGAGTGCATCAAATAACGATCTTCAAGGTCAATCATTCTTCTGACCCCCACCTCTTCTCCAAAGTAATTGCCAGTAGCATTGACGGTGACCCGTGGGGGCATAAACCCCACTTTGCAGCGAGTGTCATTCGACGGCGACACCGCGTTATATTAAAGAAACCTTTAAACCTTGTATTTTCATGCTTTTTTATAGCAGTTCTTTATCCCTTCCCGCCACATATTTACTTTATGTCTTTCTAGCTTTATTTTTATCTATTTTGAACCATCATAAAGATAAATTATGTCGGACTATCAAATTCCCGGATTAAAAAGAAATAACTGTACAGCTCGTTAGTTCTACACGTGCCTAAGATATTTTCAAGTTATTGCGAATTGATTGATTCTGCAATACCTGATAAACGTACAATAAATAATCGGGTCAAAAAAGGGGATGGTAATACGTTTCAAATAGGGTGAGTTTAAAGAGAGGAAAGAAACGGAACGTTATCTTATCCTCTCTATATTTTACTTTTATTTCATCCCCTAAAATAAATTTTCACCCCTATATCAATCCTATTGGTTATCGGTTGAATTTCTACATTCATTGATGAAACACTATACAGAATCTTTTGGTTTAGGTTATAAAAAGTATCTGCTGTTGTAAGTTAGGATAAATATTTTTTGATGTTTTATGTAAACTATTTAAAACTATAAATTTCGCAACAATTATCTTCTTCATTTCCAATAAATTATATTAAGCTGAAATTTTAAAAAAACATTGATGAAAATATGTAACTGAATTGATAAACTCTCTTCTTCTTCACGTGCCATCTCCATGACGGAGGTCGGCTATCATAATGGCGATACGAATTTTGTTGACCGCTGCTTTAAAAAGTTCGTTTGAGGAACACCTGAACCACCTTCTCAAATTACACAGCCAGGATATCCTTCTCCTGCCCACCGATCTTTTTCCTAATATTTTGCCTTGAATGATGAGATGCAATATTTGATACTTTGGTCCCCTCATAACATGACCAAGGTACCTTAATTTTCGTGCCTTAACTTCCACCATGAGTTCCAGCTGCTTTCCCATTCTACTGAGGACCTCTTCATTCGTGACATGCTCAGTATATGAGATCCTCAACATTCTACGGTAGGTCCACAGCTCAAAAGCCTGTAGTTTCTTCTCACTGAATCTATTGAGAGTCCAAGCTTCCACACCGTACAACAGGACAGGGAACACGAAACATTCAAGGAGACGCATTCGTAATTCGAGATTTATATCTCGTGATGTTAGTACCTTCTTCATTCTGATAAAAGTAGCGCGTGCTTTCTCAATTCTAATTTTTATTTCAGCACAGTGATCACCACTGCAACACACTCGAGCTCCAAGGTACGTGTATGCATCCACTCGCTCTAGCACATCACTTCCCGCCAGAAGATCCCCCACAGGAGGTGGTGTGTCTTTGGTAATTACCATGTACTTGGTCTTTCTCGTATTAAGACACAAACCACTCAATTCACTCTCAGCAATGACATGGCTGAGCATTCTCTGGAGATCTTCCATGTTTTCTGCCAGAAGGACAGTATCATCTGCATACCTCAGATTGTTGATGGATATGCCATTTATTTTTATTCCTCCTGTCTCCTCTTCTAGCGCTTTGCTTATCACTCTCTCGGAATAGATATTGAACAGGAGCGGTGAAAGCACACATCCCTGACGTACCCCACGCTTGATATTTAGCTCTTTACTGTACTCTGACTGCACCCGTACTGTGGCCTTTTGGTGGAAATATAGATTACTTATCAGACGAAAATCGCGTGCATCTATTTGAACTTCTTTTAAAATATCAAATAATTTTGTATGTTGCACCTTATCAAAAGCCTTATGGTAGTCAATAAAACAGGCAAATATTGGCTGATTTACATCCAGGCAACGCTGAGAAAGGATATTGAAAGCAAACAGAGCTTCTCGTGTGCCTAAGCCATTTCTGAAGCCGAATTGAGTATCTGACAGGTTTTCTTCCAGTTTTCTGTGTATTCTCCTGTGTATTATTTTGAGAAATGTCTTCAGTGTATGGCTCATGAGGCTTATGGTTCGGTAATCTTGACACTTCTTAGCATTCGCTTTCTTTGGAAGCGTTATAAATATTGACTTCAGCCATTCAGCAGGGATCACACCAGTCTTATATATCTGATTATATAAGTGAGTAAGTATTCTCACATAATCTTCGTCAATGAGTTTGAGAATATCTCCAGGGAGTTCGTCTGGGCCTACAGCTTTCCCACTTTTAATGTTTTTAATGGCAAATTCTACCTCACTTGTCAATATGTCTGGACCAGAGTTGTCATTACTATTGCAACAAAGAACTTTCCTTTCGTCATCAAAAAGCTCCTGGATGTAATCTTCCCACAGCTTCAACTGTTCCCCTGTATCAAGAATTATTCTCCCATTATCATCAGTCATGAAATAGCTTCTGTTACTTTGCTTGCCAGTAAATTCTCTTATTTTCTTGTGCATGTTATGAGAGTCGTTTAGGACTTGTAACCTTTCCATTTCCTCACATTTCTCCCTCAACCATGCTTCCTTTGCCCTTCTACATTTGTATCGGATCTGGTTATTGATTTCCTTATATGTTTGCCTGTTACTAGTTCTGAATTTACGGCGTTCCTCCATCAGATCTAGAATTTCCTCTGTCATCCAATGTTTACCTTTATTTGTTCTCTGGCACTTGAGATACTTCCTACACGGTTGCAGTAGCGCTGTCTTGAACTCCTTCCATATCAATTCAGGCTCATCAACTCCACAGACTTGATTACACATGAACTCCAGCTTTTCATTGATCTCACAAGAAACGTTTTCTCTTACTGTAGCATTCTTGAGCTTTTTGGTATCCAACTGAGTATGCACTTTCACTGGCTTTGCTCTCTTCAGTCTTACTTTCATTTCTGCCACTAGTAGATTGTGATCTGAGCTAATGTCAGCACCTGGGTATGTTTTAGCACTTTTTACAGCATTTCTATACCTCTGGTTGATCATGATATAATCAATCTGATTGCGAATGATTCTCACATTGGAGTCTTGAGGGGATTTCCAAGTATAAAGTCGTCTTTTCGGTAGCTCGAACAGAGTATTGGTGATGACCATGCTGTTTTCTTGGCAGAACTGAAGGAGACGGTCTCCTCTCTCATTCCTTTCACCCAATCCAAAACGACCAATCCATTGGTAATTGATAAACTACTAGTAAATAATTACATTATTTTTCAATTTCAGGAATTTCTGGTTTAAATAAAAAAAATGTTAATACAATTTGTATAAGAGAAGACAAAAATTGGATGCTTCATAAATTTCAGTGCATTTAATTAATGATTGTTATAAAACACGTGGGTTTAAATAGTTTTAAATTCAGGAATTATTAGATCAGATAATATTTTTCAAAGAGGAGTACGTTATTGCTTTCTCTACGCAGTATTACTTAACAATATTCCATCAAATTATTTGTTAAAGTATTTCGTTAATAACAGACACAATTTATGGAGATCTGGTAATAAAATTTTGATATGTCATGAAATTTAACGAGTCTTGAGTAATATTGAAATGTTTCCAGATTCTTTCGGGATCTAATTACTGCTACATGGCAAAACTTCCTTCTAAACTTATAACAAGTATTTAGTTACAAATTAATTAATTACAATAAATCATTTCGACTATAACACTACTACATTGTTAATTACAATCAATTACGACAAAATATTGATTACAAAATGTTATTAAACTTAAACTGAACTTAACTAAAAAGAAAATATGACAATTTACAATCAATATTTAATTAATTTTTTTTTGTTTAACGTCCGACTGTTCTGCAATTACTGCTAATGCAGACGGTGAATGATGAAATGATTTTTTGTAACGTATGAAAAAATGCCGTGCCTGAATGGGATTCGAACCCAAGACCGCATGATGAGAGGCGAGTACGTTACCAACTTCGCCAATGCGGCCGGCAATATTTAATTAATTCTTTACTTACAGTTTGTAGCATGCTATATGCTGCATAAATTAATAAAATGAAATAAAATAAATTTAATTATTTCTTTACTTACAGTTTGTAGCATGCTATTTGCTACATAAATTAATAAAATGAAATAAAATAAATAAAATGAATAAATTAATACTTGGTTGTAAAAATTTTATTTTGTAGAATTTTATAAACGTCTGTATTACCTTAATAAAAAATAATTCTCATCTGATGTAAAAAAATAAAATAATAATGAACTAATATAAAACATGGTTGAAAATTTTTTTTATGTGTGTTTTTGGTTGTTACTATAAAAATTTGATTTGGTATTTTCCTATATTGTTTCAAAGAAAAATTAAATAAAAACATTATCAGTATAGGACAAACTCCTACAGGCAATTGTGTTTTACTGAATGTCATGTAAAAAGTAAGTAATGTTTTGATGACGCTCTACCAAATGACACTTAAGTTGATTGCATACAGATTAAAAATCTGGTGTGAAACACTCACTCGACTTTCTCTTGCCAATGCAAATAATGAAAAATATAACCTACCAATAAAAAATAAAACATTACAAATAAACAAAAAAACTAACTTCAAAAAATAATATAATTTTAATCATGAGTGAATGATGCAAAATGAAAACCAATCTTAGTTGGCTTAATAATACGGAAAATCACTCTTTCACGCTAAACCAGGCTTTGTAGAGAAAAATGCATTGAATTAAACTTGTAGATCTTTTAATTTCCTGTAATGTTGATTGTATTCATTTTTGTCGTAAAATTGATACTACGGCCGAAAACTTAAAAAGTCGATTTTTTTACAGATTTTCATTAATAAAAAATCACCAATTACCGCTAAACTAAGCGTTATACAAAAAAAGTTTTGAAATAAAAATTAAGGACCTAGAATTTGAACCATGGAATCTTCGTCTCCGAATATGAGCAGTTGAAAAGTTGACTCATGACGACGTTACCACTTCATCAACCTGGTGGGTTAATAAAAAAAGAAACAATTTTTTTTATATATAATGGAAATTTTACTGAGAATTTTTTTTTAACTTGAATGGTACAAAAACTGTTGAATGTATTTTAATTGTATAACTGGTGTAAGATTGTATATCTTGTGTAACATTTTTCTCTGGGCAGTCCTGTAACTTATAACCTGTAGGAATAATAATGTGTACATTATTTTGAATAGTGTTGCAATGTTTATGTTGGCTTGGTTCGTTTTGTTAAAATAATATGTTCTATTTTTAATAAACAAATGTCAGTCCATTGTTTTCAAATTTCAGGTTATTCATATCTGTGAAGAGATTTATGGTTGAAATTCTCTACCAAAATTTTCGTTAAAAGTTTTGTATTCATTTACTGCAAAATTTTAAATAAATACTAACCCCTCCATGGCTATTGACAAAACTTTAGACTGTGAAATTTCATAGTTCAATGTAATGTCCTCCAGTCTATTTGTATGGTGTGCCACTTCCTCAACATGACAGAATAAATCTTAATACAGTCGATTCCGGATAATTGGTCCACTGGTTAATTGGGGCAGCCGGTTTTTTGGGACAGTTCTTTAATGAACAAAAACAGAATGGGATTTTACATTGATAAGTACTCCGTTTATTTGGTCCATAATGCCGCTTATTGGGGCCAATCTGATGTATGTACATATAAGTTTTATTTATAGTACAATGTGTAGGCTACAAAATCGTCATTGCACAAATTTCAGTGAGTCATATCCATTAGTTATGTCCAACCTTACAAGCTCTATAGCCTCCTTGCAACTTATGGTTAGTTGTCACTTGTCGTAATGTACATCGAACATTTGTAATTCTATGCTTCTCATCAGTTTTTGTGATTTCATGAGTGTACTGTAACACACTGGTTTTCGAGTCTGGCTGTTTTTTTATCTGCAGGCATACTCTTTTTTTAATTTTCATTCGTTTCACACATTTTATTGTCATTTTTATGCGTAGGCTTACAGTACAGCACCTACTATCAACGTCTTTGTAAGTTAAATGCCGCGCAACGATATAACTGTGTGAACGAATAAAGCTTCTCGACAGAATAAAAACTTATCCACCTAAATTAAGCCAACGTAAACTATCGGAACAAACCGGTGTACTGAAAATTCTGATAGCTTGTTTCGTGCTCCAAGAAAAGAAAATACGCCAAGAGTAGGCATTAAAAGATCATGGAACATTTCAGAAAAGAAAACGTGAAGGAAGGATCCATTTGCTGAGAAGCGTTGAATTAATGGTTCACCATTGTAACTTCGCAAGGTGTTATTGTCAATGGTCCAATGCTTAAAACCAAGGCAAAAGGTTTTGCTAAAAAGTTAATCATTTTTCTGATACCCTTTTATTATTTTCGTGTGTAAATGGATAGAACTTGTATGTAAAATTTATGTATGTGATAATTTTAATAAAATACAGTATCGTATACGCCACATTTTACGAATTCGTTTATTAGGGCCAGCCGTTTAATTGGGCCAAAATGCTTCGGTCCCGATGTGCCCCAATTATCCGGAATATACTGTATAATAATATCTGGTCTCTACATCAACAAAAGACTAATGTGTAACCAACATCTTAACGAATCGCGAAAAACTTTGGACGCTAGACGTAAACAACTGTATTCGTTGATTTCCAGATCTTCTAAACTCCCACTTTATCTAAAACTACTAGTTAATAAGTGTTACCTTGACCCGTTTGGATGTATAGTAGCCAAATTTACTGTTGTGCCAAACCGTCGGTCATTTTGAAAATACAACGCTATCTGTCCAAATTGTTAAGACAGATAACTAGTGCTCCCTTTTACATAACGAACGATACACTACACACGGACTTAAACGTCCCATACACCAACGATGTGTTTCTACGCACATACACCCGATTTAAAAAGAAATTACCCAATAATCCAAACCAGCTCACTGTTTCCCTAGACACACCAGATTTACCAACTGCCCCTATACGAAGACTGAAACGACTCTGGAGTAGATATATCATGAGACGTCAAAATTAAAGAAAAACAAAATAAAATTAAGTAAATTATGAACTAACTTAATGATTACGGTTGGAGTATTGTCAATGGGCAGTGATCTCCTCAATGTCTTAAAATTTGCCAATATTTGTATCCTTTTTTAAAAAATTTGTTTGTTGTTAATTTTATAAAGTTGCAAATAAAAATATCTTTTTTTTGTCATCAGTCTCTCGACTGGTTTGATGCAGTTCTCCAAGCTGTTATATCTTGCGCAAATCGTTTCATATCTACATACCTGTAACACCCTTCATCTTTTGTAATTTGCTTTATATATTCTAATCTTTGCCTCCCCCTACAATTTACTCCCTCAATATTACCCTCCATTATTGATAGCCCAATACCTGGATGTCTTAAGATATGCCCCACTAGCCTATCCCTTCTTCTGGTAAGATTCTTCCATATACTTCTTTTTTATCCACTCGCCTAAGAACCTCTAAATTACTTATTTTGTCCACCCACGTAATCTTTAACATTTTATTATAACACCACATATCAAAAGCTTCTATCCTCTTCTTTTCTAGAGCCCCTATCACCCACGTTTCACTCCTGTATAATGCTACACTCCAAACATAATGTTTTAGGAAATTATTCCTAATCTGTAAATCAATGTTTGTAGTCAGTAAGCTGCACGCTGTGTCATACCCTCCAAAGACTTACTCAGACTTCTCAATTTTGTACATTCAGTTCCCACCCGTCGCACTCTTAGAACAACACTTTCAAGATATGTATTTTACACACGATCATCTTAAGCCGACACCACTTGAAAATTACCAAAATAAAAGAAATAACGAAGCTACAGATAGAAGTTACTGTATTTTAAACATTAATAACTAAAATCAGCTTTCAAAACAGAATACCAAGGGCGAAACTAAGATGGTTACTACTAGAATGATCTGGTACATTATGTGCCTGTGGGGCTTAACATGATGCAGAACATCTTTTACTTTTTCAGCAGATAATACTTAGCACGTACCATGGCAGATTTATGTATTGGAAATGACAAAATTTTCGTTATAGCAAATTTCTGGAGGGATAAGTTTGAATAAGAATACGAGAGTTAGGTAAGAATCTTGTAAAAATTACCGGTTAACTTTGTTATCGTTTGTTGCACTATAAAAAATTAAAATAATTAGGCATTTAGCCTACATAATTTGTCAGGGATGATATCAACTATTTGGAAATACAGGCGTGAGTATTATAGTCATATTGCGGATCTTAGATAACGGAATATCCAAACAGGTGTTAAGTAACGAGCCAACAGAATAATGTGGTATGGGACAACATAGGAAGAAATAGGCATCCCATTTTCTTTATAAAACAACAGACTATTTTGAAGTTAGAATAGATCTGGAGGTTTAATCAGTATTAAATAAGATAATCTATGTAGGCTCGATGTCTCTGTAAAGTTCTTCACATGGTTTACGAGGTGTGGCTATTAAAAAACGAAACTGACGTTGTAAAAAATTTAATTTTAATTTTATACATAATCACTTATTGTCACCTTCAATATACACTCCTTCGCTATCCCAACAACGCTCCATGCGAATTTTCCATTGTTGGAAACAGTGCTGGAACTTCTATCAGCTCCTTCAGGACACGTGCCGCTTTCTCTTTTACAGCTTCCGCAGACTCAAATCTTGTCCCTTTTAATGCAGATTTCACCTTAGGGAACAGGTAGAAGATAATAACATGTGATGAAACGTGGTTTTTTTCTTATGATCCGGGAACGAAACGCCAATCCATGCACTGGAAGAGCCGAACTTCACCGATAGCCAAAAAAGGTCGAATGACCAACTCAAAATTTAAAGCAATGATGATTGTTTTTTTTAATATCCATGGGATTGTGTACCTTCACTAGGTTCCTGAAGGTCAAATAATTAAACAATTTTATTACCTTGAGGTACTTTCTAAACTACGTCAAAGAGTAAGGAAAAAACGCCCCGAAATGTGGAAGGACGTATCATGGGTTCTCCAACAAGACAATGCGCCAGCTCATTCCGCGTTATCTGTCAAGAGGTTTCTAGCCAAGTATAGCATCTCAGTGTTAAAACATCCACCTTATTCACCAGATCTTGTACCATGTGACTTCTACCTGTTCCTTAAGGTGAAATCTGCATTAAAAGGGAATCTGCAAGATTTGAGTCTGTGGAAGCTGTAAAAGAGAAAGCGGCATTTGTCCTGAAGGAGCTGACAGAATATGACTTCCAGCACTGTTTCCAACAATGGAAAATTCGCATGGAGCGTTGTAGGGATAGAGAAGGAGTAAATATTGAAGATTACAATAAGTGATTATGTAAAAAATAAATATAAAATTTTTTACTACGTCAGTCTCGTTATTTAATAGCCACACCTCGTATTTAATCTTTCTCCAGTATCTGTAATGTTTGTTTACACCATAAATCATACGAAGATTTTTTCTTCCCGTTGTACTTAGATTTTACATTAATGTTTTGTTTATGATTATTGTATACATTTTGTAAAGAATTTAATTGTTTTTTAAAATTCAGAAAAAAACGTAGTAATTAGATTGGTAAAATATACGTGTACAATACCGGTTGTCTAGTGGAACAGAAGTGGAAAATAGTAAAAAAAATTAAATCGAGTAGGCAGAATTAGAATTCATTGAAGCTGCTAATTAACTCATTATTAAAGAGAGATTTAAATTTAAAACTTTTGATTTGAATTTATCTACAGTATTGCAGAAGGTTAGAGTGTCCCGCCTTTTCTTTATTTCTTTAATCATTCACTCCAGCGTACTTACAGTTTTCAATTCAAATACACTTGCCATCCCTTTAATTAAACTTTATACTCTCTGCATTCCGTTCAGTAAATCCCGTTCGGTTCACTTTATAGAACTGAACCGGATAAAATTTAATCTGCTCTGCCGTTCTACGTGTAATAGCAATAATGCTAGTGTCCGTTCGTCCTTTTGAAACAAACTCCCTGTGATTGCCGCTCGGTTACAAACCTCAAAAAAACACTATACTCCGTCGCCGGCTAACACATCCCAAAACACACATACACACAAATATTTTCGCTAACGTAATACAAAAACACATAAAAGCGAACCTATATATTACTGAAGGGTATAGCTCTGACTATTGTCACGATGGAAAAATTTAGAGAATTTTTTAGTGCTTTTTGAAACATATTAAAAACATAACGCTGCTAAATGAAACCACATTCTATACCATGTTTTATACAAACCGTATTGCTTCTAAAGTTTTGTAAAAACACATTATAATTTATTATTTACTTATAGATTTTAACCAATAAATTCAATACTATCAGTAACAAAAAAGTTAAATCCCTATGAAAAATTATGAATAAGTTATTGGTTAAATTTCTTTAGAACTACACACTTCCCTCCATTTATCGTTAAAAGTTTCTTTTTATAAATCTTACATCAAGCTTATCTTGTCTTATGAATCTTGGATTTTTGGAAATTGCCACGAAACAAAGCTTGGAATTTTTCAACGCCATTAGTCCAAATTATTACTTACGAAGACAGATAATCCTACCAACACATAACTTACAAAGCCGGTCCAAACCGATCAGAAAACCGACTCCGAATCCTGGGTATGACAGTAAACTCCATTTTCATTAAATTTAAATGATCTCATACCATTTGGAATGTCTAAAAAGTAACAGAAATAAATTCTAACAGTTTTCATTTTAATAAGTAAGGTAAAAATGATTAGGTGGTAACCTTGGGGACAGCGGAGATGCTGAGTTTGTGTCGACCAAAAGAAAATCCAAGAAAATCCATAACATTTTCTCTATCATGCTTCTGGCAAATCCTTCCTAGAAACATAAAGATTAAAGCAAGTATTCAGCACTTTCAAACTGGATCCTATCCGTTATGGTATAGTAACTCTTACAAAAGAGTCCGCGGTTCTCTAGGTTGAGGGTGGTACCTTGCCTTTAGTAAATTAGTATAACTCGTTGTCCCCAACTTAGCCTCCATCACTTTCTCCACTGGAAAACCAAACCCTTATGTTCTTTAGTTGTTTATCTGCATTTTTCTATCATCTATTAGAACTTTATTTATGTTTAATATCATTAAATCTTTCTCAATTAGGTCTTTTTTGTAAAATTTACAAACAAAAACTTAAAACTTAAAATTTACAAACAAAAAGGCACAAATAAAAAACAAAATGTAGCCTACAACACAAACAAGTAAATTTCTCATCAACAGTTGGTTAGAAAGATGAACCAATGGCTGAAAGTATTAAAAACAGAAATGCAGATGATATTTTTAAAGTACTAAAATTGCTTTTTGCTCTAAAATGATCCGTATAAAATTATAAAAAATATTTGTTCTTGGTGACACGATAATTTTTCTGGGTAAACCTCCTAAACACATAAATTTTTTTTTATTAAAATACTATTTTTTCACATAATTTAAAGTTTTGTGGTTGAACTAGGTCTAAACAATTGAAAAACATAAACAACCGAAAATCGAAATTTTCAGTTAAAACCATCATACAGTTTCATCTTAACGGGACTTAATATTTGACAGTTCCCGTGCGCCAGTTGGCAGGTGTGATTATTTGATTCTTGGTTATGTTTCTTAAATTTTTTTCACAATTCATCCACTGACGTCACTTAAAAACGTAAAATTTTATGTTAGTAGTTGTTGCGACTTGAACTGACAAAAGACTGTTATTTTTAAAAAGAAAATATTGCAACTGAAATACAAATAATATTAAATAGGCAAACCGAATCGACTTTACAAACTGGAATATACAAACTGAGCTAAGTACACGAACAAATAACACAATGTATAACAAACAGTGGAGTTTAAAGATTTTGTTATTGTTAAGACATTTCCGGCTTTGTTAGGTTTCTACGGTTAAGTCTGTCTATAGAACTAAAAATGGAAAGGAAGGAAAAATATTATTTACTCGCTTTTGTTTGGCTATTCTCCAAAAGCACAAGTTGGTAGTGATGTGGGGATCAGGGGAGAGAATTAAGGGCTGGAGGTGAGGTTTGATAGTGCTGGTATTTTGATGGTGGTAGCTTTATAAACACAGCAAGCACCAAGAGGGGCAAGTGTGGATAGGAATGGCATGTTGTAAGCTCGTGCCTTGCTGCTTTCATCACCTACCCCTACCATAATTTTTATACTTAACTCTAGTTAACGCTGGTTTGCAATTTTACCACACTTAAAATATTCAAAAACAAATAATAAGAGAGCAAATACTAACAATTAGAAACAAACAATTGAACCTTTAAATTCGTTAACTTAACCGTTATTTCAAAACAATAGCACATATTTTTTCATTCCTTGTTATTAATTTTTTTCTATAGAAGTTACACAAATGTTGTAATGGCTATAAATAAAGTTAACAAACTTTGGAATAAAAACTGTTTTCAAAAACATAATAACATTGTTTAAAGTGCTTACAAAACGAATAATAAAGGTTAAAAAAATTATAATTGTGTCATTGAAACACAACTCACAGTAACATTAAAAATAAATAAAAAATATAATTATTGTTTGTTAATATTGGGGAGTTTGGATTTTTTATTCTAAAATAAGAAAACAAGGAAAAGTACAGATTAAGTAAGATTTTTTATACTAATTGAAGCGTGTACCTCTTAAATTTGACTCATTATTGGCATGGACTATGGGTATTCCATGATGCCGATCCTGACGTAGACCGTATCATTGTTGTTAATTTCATAATAAATTAATATCTCACATACTAATATTAATATTATTACCATATTATTTGTTGCATCTAACGAGATTAAAGATGCCTCACAGCTGGCCCGTTGTGTTGGTATTGCAAATGATTTTGGTAACGAAGTAGAATTTTTTAACTCAAAAATTGACATTTTTAAAGTGGAATTACTGAGGAGTGTGATTTGACGTAAGTGACAGTATGTTGGTATAATTTATGTTTTTATGTTCAAGCCCTTTGTACCTGCGTGTTATGTGTGTCTATGTTCATGTCTTCGTATCTGTAGACGTTCTTCGGGCATAAGTGTGTTGATATATGGTTTGGTAAATTTGGAAATGATAAAAATAAATAGGAGTGGTGAAATATAATATATAATGATTCAATATAGCAAGTATATTAAGGCTGTTTGCAGTTCTACTTGCTGACGGACTGTCGTACCTGGCTGCACACTGTTCTGTGGGAGGAGACGGAAGGTTGTAGGGGAGTGTGGGAGCTTTAAAAAAAAAATGTTCCCCTTTGGTCATTCCAAGCTGTAAAGTTGTAATAAAGGAAAGAATTGGAAAATGAATGAAATTTTTAATGAACGAAAACTTTAAATTAATTAAACAAAAATTGATATTACATAAATTGAATTGATTTTGTTGAAATAGTTTTATAACTATTGATGACACTGTAAATATAATTGTAATTACGTTAATGACTTTACTTGTATAAAATATTGCGATATACTCGTAATATGTTGATCTGAAAATATTAAAATTTTATTAATATTGCTTAATGAATGAGCTTAATTATAAATTAAGAGTTTATAGTTACGATTTATTCTTGACCTCTTGCAGTCTTCTAGTTTGCTTTTTGTCCATCCATCGATTGGGAATCAAATGGGGCCTCGATGCAGTGTTGCAATCAGTTTTATAGTATTAACAAATTCATTTAAATTTTCATCTGCTTACTTTAAAATTATCGAATTGTTGCAGTTGCTTCCATAATTAAAATAAATTTTGATGTTCTTGATTTTTTTTAAATTCTTTGTTAATTGGTTCAATTACTTATTTAAAATTATATTTATTTTGTTTTCTTGCTGCATCTTTAATCAAATTTTGATATTTGGTTTCTGGAATATTTATTTATAATTTTATATTTTCTTCTTACAATTTCGTTTGATATATTTAGTTTTGATTCAGAACAATTTTAATTTAATTAGAAATTGTTTATTTTGATGATAAATTGTGATTATTTAAAAATGATTTCTTCAAATTCTTTAACAATTTGACTTATTAAGCTTGACCTTAGATCAATGATATTCTGGAGCATAGACTGCTTTTCTACAAAGCGAAAGCCTAATCAGTCACCTTTTTTAAGTTCTTTACGGTACCGAGTATAACCTCACCACTCCCCACTTCAAATTTTGACTTGTGTTAAGTAATGTATTGTGACAATATCTATGGGGAAAGTGTTGTTCCAAAATTCTCTAGCAGTACTGAGTTTTTAGAATTGTTAATGTAAATAATATTAGTTAATAAATCGGGTTAATAGAAATGGTTAGAATATTGTGTATAAATGGTTCGTATAGGCCTATTGTTCTTTATTATCTATTTAGATAATTAGCTCTTTTATAATAAAATTGTGCCTTATTGTGATTCAACTGCTACGTGTTCACCTTTTGTCAAGATTCATCTAGAATTCGACAGAAAAAATTTGTATTTTTATTATTATATCGAAAATATTTGTTCATCTCGTAATTTCTATAGCTTAGGTATATAAGAGCGGACACAAAACATAGTTTGAGAAAGTTATAAGTAGTTTTTTGTTTTTGGTGTCAAAATTTTATTGTGTTAAATATTTTAAGCAATTCTATATTATACTCAATAAAATTTGTCACTTTTTCTTTGGGAAGAGAAAGTGGTGTGAGTGTTTCATTATAGATTTTTAAAGTTTGTAGAAATTTATTGATGTTTTGTCAATGTACAGAAATAGGTTTTTCTCCAAACAATTTCCTGAATGCTGAATGAAACAATTGCCGAAAAACAAGTGAAAAACAAAATTGTAAATATTTTGAATCATTAATAAAATTGTATTTTTTGAAAGTTTGCGATATTTGTATTTTCAACCTACGTAAAACACTGTATTTTACGTTTTATACCGAGCGTAATTTAAATAATGATAAATAATTTAGTTATAAAAATAAGCCCTTTAGCGTTTTGTCCATACAACTCTGTAAAGTGTTTTTATATTTTTACTTTTCTTCATCATACACATTTTCTTATTTTTCCTTTTCTAAAAAGGGAAGAACACGAAGATGAAGAGGAGGAAAAGAAGTAAAGCACTTCTGTAAATTCCATTTCCTTTTGTCGTTGAATTTCCCTTAAAAACACCTTTAAAAGCTCTACATTAGTACACAGCCTACCATTCGTAGATGTATTCATCTTTTACAGTCTAGTTTACTCCGTCTCCATATTTTTCACGTAAGTACAGCTTTGTCTCTGATCTATAAGAAATTTTTCAGCTAAATATTTTTTCAAAGGTACGTAAATATTAGGGAGTGTCGTTTACTCTATCTATAACGTCATTTTCGTTTCTTATTTTTTTTAAAAACTAAACATCGAATTTTCTCGTTCACTTTTTTTTAACCAACTGGGTTGGTCTTAGAGGTAAAGTCGTCGCCAAAATCAACTGTTTAACAGCTGATTTTCGGAGACGAAGGTTCTTGGTTCAAATCCTAGTAAAGGTAGTTACTTTTATACGGATTTGAATCATGCTAGACAGTGTTTACCGGTGTACTTTGATGGTGGGGTTTAATTAACCATACTCTCTCAGGAATTGTCGGCCTGAGTCTGTACAAGACTACACCTCATTTACACGTCATACATATCATCCTCATCTCATTGGGTTATGGGGTTGCTTATTGTTCTGAATTGAACATATTGCAACGTACACATATTAGGAATTAAAATTAAAAAAAACTTTATTTTTAAATTTGAATTTGTTTAGATTAATAAATTCTTTTTAGAATGTAATGTCGTGTATGTTCGTGAGATTTTGTTAGTACGTTTACAAAATGTGGCGGTTAACTAACAAAGCTTATTTGTACCACTAGGTATTTACACTTTTACTCTTTTTTCTTCTTCCTCTTCTTCTTTATTATCTTTACTCCTCTTTCTTTTCCACCACCTTCTTTTCTTCTCATGCCTCTTCTTCCTTTTCCCCTTCGTTTCTTCCTGCTCATATTTTTTTCTTCTTCTACTTTCACTTCCTTTACCTCCACCTCTCCTCTTCTTCTTTTTCAGCTTCGTCTTCTTTTTACTACTCATCTTGCCCCTTGACCTTCTTATTCTTCTTGGGTTGGTGTAGAGGTAAAGTCGTCGCCGTGAGTAAGCTGTGTAACACCTGATTTTCGGAGACAAAGATTCAAATTCTAGTAATTACTTTTTATGGATTTGATTACTACACAGTGGTTACCAGTGTACTTTGATGGTTGAAGCTCAAATGACTATACTCTCCCAGAAATGGTCGGCCTGGGTCTGTACAAGACTGCACCTCATTTACACGTCGTGCACATCATCCTCTTCTCATTGGGTCATGGGGTTGCTTATTGTTCTAAATTTATCAGATTGATACGTACGCACATTAGGGATAAAATAAAATAGAAAAATCTTGCCCCTTCCACCTATTTCTTCCTATTCTTCTTCCCCTACCTCATCCTTTCCTACGTTCTACCCCTCCTACCCCTACTCTTCGTGTTTTTCTTCTTCCTTTTCCTACTTTTTCTTTTTCCTTTTCTTCCCGCTCTTCTACCACTTCTTTGTTTTTCTCTTCTTTCTCCTTCTCCTATTTTTACTTTCTTTGCTCTTTATGAATAAATAGAAAAGGAAAGTATTGTTTTCATGTCAATTTTTCGAAATCGAGTTTTCACCAAAAATATACGTTTCAGGCCCCCAAAACTCAAAAATCATGTATCTACGATTGGTCTGTGTGAGTGCTATTTTCTCAGAAACGGCTCCCACGATTCCTTTGAAAATCCCCTCATTTACTACATATTTGTACTCTACAACCTAAAGTAAGTACGATCTCTGCTGAAATTCTTGGAGGTTCTGCTCTCGTGGTAAAAATGGGGTTTTAAGATTACAGCTTTAGTAAGAATTTTAGGGCAAAAGTGTAAATAGGTAATTAAAGTTGTAGGAAATTCAAAAACCACAACTTTGATATCAAACAATATTTTTTTATAACGCTTAATTTGGTATCAATTAGTGATCTTCCGTATTTTGCTCATTATAATCGGTAAAATATTGGATTTTTTAAGATTGCTGCCTTAGTATGCATTTTATGGTAAAAGTGTAATAACTAAAGCTACAGAAAATTATTAAACCTACAATATTCTTATTGTAAGCGTATTTTTCTATAGAGCCTAATATAGCGTCAGTTAGTTATTTTCCGTATTTTTAAAATGAGCAGATGTTGATTTTCATTTAACGTAAGTATTTCATTTATGATTAAAATTAGGTAATGTTTTTCATTTTACATTGTTTACTAGTGATTAAACGTAGGTTATATTGGTCGTTATTTACATTGTCAAAAGAAAGTCGCGTGAGTGTTTCACACCAGAATTTTATTCTTCCTTTATTTCATCTTCTTCCGCTTCTTCCTTTAATTCTTACTCTTTTTGCACTTTCTCTCCTTTTTTCTGTTCTTTTCCCTCTACCTCTTTGTCTTCCCTTCCTCCTGTTTTATCTCTTCCCCTTCTCCTTTACTTCATTTTCCTCTTCTTCTCCTTTTCTCTACTCTTTACCTCTTTCTCTACTTTTTCATTATCCTCTTCTTTCTCTTGGTCTTCGTATTGCTTCTCCTTCTCTTCCTCTTTGTCTTTTTCTTGCTTCTTCTTTGTCTTCCCCTTCTCCTCCTTTTCTTCATATTCTTCTTTTTCTCCCACCGATTTCGACAATCAGTCACACTAAAAACGGTTACCGATATGAGAAATTTCTAGGCAAAATTTTTGACATTTCTCCGCGCTTATTCGCAGTTTTTTCATTATTTTATTTTATGATGCGAAAATTAGTATTGCCTATATGAAACATTAAACTGTTAAATATTTTTTTAATTTCAACTGCTACTTCCACGGCTAAAATAATACTTCGGTTTTCTTCACGAATGAAGCAATTTTCGACTAAAACATTATAACAACTAAAGAAGTACTGGTGAAATAAACACTTATAGACCTTCTTTACATGACAGTAGATTTTTATACAGTTAGACCTTGCAGTGTGAATATATTTAAGGTGCATTTGCAAGGTGCGAAGTGAAAATATTTTAGAAGGCCTGCTTTGCTCATCAAATGACTTTTATACTGAAACATACGGCTGCAAACCAAAAAATGTAACCTAATTAACTTTTCAGTTTAGTTGAGATAACTTGTAAATGTTTAAACGAACTTCTACCCTAATGATCTAAAAACTCAAATTATTTGTGCCGAGTATTTAACATCTCATTATTTACCTAATTTTAAGTAACTTAAAAAATCTGAATTGGAAGGAAGGATGTTATCAAAGTCGTTATGAAAGAACGCACAAATTTAATCTTACTAATCGTACAAAAAATATAATCTGATAAGAGTTTATTAAATTTAATGTTCAAACCAACATCTTCCTTAAATAACATAGGCGTAGTACATAGCCTAAATACGCACGTTTTTATTTTTAAGAATTAATATAATTTTTGTTCTTGAATGTTGAGTATAGCAATAATAAACAGAGAGCAATGCACAACTAATTTTCTAACGTTTTTTAAGGAGTAATGAATTGCTCATTGGAGTTTTACACTATTAGCGCAGAACGTGTATATTTTTATTGTACGTTTTGATTTAACTATCAGTTCCTAAATCAACAAAGAAATAATCATTAGAGAGCGTCACTTAACGAATTTTTATTTCTTTCGCACTATTTGTGTCTTTAACATATCCGAAAATATACTAACTTACTAAAATATAATAGAACTGATGTACCGTAGAAGAAAACAATTATTTTGGTCTTGCAAGTGAGGCGGCCTACAATGACGGCAACGCGCGTATGACGTCAAAGGCAGATATAATATACGACCAATCAGAGTGTAGTATTTTTAACCAATGAAAAATCTTCAAACCTAACCAATCAGATGTCTTCTTAGGCGTCACTTTGATTGGTTAATATTGTCCAATCAGAAGGCTCATTATAGTTCACTACGTCATCCGATATCGACCAATGAAAACGTCTCAATCAGTATTACGTCATTTGTCAGTACTGAGCTTCCTGATTGGTCCGGTACTGTTCCTGCGCGTGACGTCGACTTACATTTTTACATAAATCCGCCCATTGTCACCGCCCAGTTAACAATACGGCTGAATATTAAACAATAACGTCTACTGAAATGCTATACTTTCGAGAATTAAAACGCCTACCAAAAACATTTTTAAACTTGTTAAGGTCTCCCGAGTACGGAATGATTATGGTTAATTGTATGAAACAGCAGTATATTTATACTGCTTTTCACAGTATGAAAAATTAAAATTCACAAAAAGGAAGCACAAGAATAGATTGCGTTTACACATACAAGCTTGCTTAAATTTAAGACATTATTTTCTCGGCTACCATGCAAACACTACTATACGAACGTAACACATTTTGATTTTTCATTGTATATTAAAGTTTATTCTAATAAGGACGTCTCTGAAGTTTTTGTTGTCAAGTAATCGTCAGTAGAATCGCCGGCATTACCAAATTGAAATTTAGAATATACTTGAACAATACCTAGTAAGAGCAAAATACAAATTGTGCCCTTTTAACGACAATCAGTCACACTAAAAACGGTTAACGATATGAAAAATTTCTAGGCAATATTTTTGACATTTCTCCGCGCTTATTCGCAGTTCGTTTCATTATTTAATTTTATGATGCGATAGTTAGTATTGCCTATATGAAACATTAAACTGTTAAATATTTTTTTAATTTCAACTGCTACTTCCACGGCTAAAATAATAATTCTGTTTTCTTCACGAATGAAGCAATTTTCAACTAATACATTATAACAACGTAAGTAGTACTGGTGAAATAAACACTTTTAGACCTTCTTCATATGACAGTAGATTTTTATACAGTTCACCTTGCAGTGTGAATATATTTTAGGTGCATTTGCAAGGTGTGAAGTGAAAATTAAGAAGGCCTGCTTTACTCATCAAATGACTTTTCTACTGAAACATACGGTTGCAAACCAAAAAATGTAACCTAATTAACTTTTCAGTTTAGTTCAGATAACTTGTAAATGTTTGAACTAACTTTTACCCTAATGATCTAAAAACTCAAATTATTTGTGCCGTGTATTTAACATTTCATTATTTACCTAATTTTAAGTAACTTGAAAAATCTGAATTGGAAGAAAGGATGTTATCAACGTCGTTATTAAAGAACGCACAAATTCAATCTTACTTTTCGTACAAAAAATATAATCTGATAAGAGTTTATTAAATTTAATGTTCAAACCAACATCTTCCTAAAATAACATAAGCGTAGTACATCAATACGCACGGTTTTATTTCTAAGAATTAATATAATTTTTGTGCTTGAATGTTGACTATAGCAATAATAAACAGAGAGCAATGCACAACTATTTTTCTAACGTTTTTTAAGGAGGAATGAATTGCTGATTGGGGTTTTACACTATTGGCGCAGAACGTGTATATTTTTATTATACGTTCTGAGTTAACTATCATTTCCTAAATAACAAAGAAATAATCTTTAGAGAGCGTTACTTAACGAATTTTTATTTCTTTCGAACTATTTGTGTCTTTAACATATCCGAAAATATACTACTAAAATAAAATAGAACTAATGTACAGTAGAAATAAACAATTTTTTTAGGTCATGCAAGTGAGGCGGCCTACAATGACGGCAACGCGCGTGTGACGTCAAAGGCAGATATAATATATGACCAATCAGAGTGCAGTATTTTTAACCAATGAAGAGTCTCCAAACCTAACCAATCAGATGTCTTTTTAGGCGTCACTTTGATTGGTTAATATTGTCCAATCAGAAGGCTCATTATAGTTCACTACGTCATCCGATATCGACCAATGAAAACGTCTCAATCCGTATTACGTCATTTGTCAGTAACGAGCTTCCTGATTGGTCCGGTACTGTTCCTGCGCGTGACGTCGACTTACATTTTTACATAAATCGGCCCAATGTCACCGCCCAGTTAACGATACGGCCGAATATTAAACAATAACGTCTACTGAAATGCTATACTTTCGAGAATTAAAACGCCTACCAAAAACATTTTTAAACTTGTTAAGGTCTTCCGAGTACGGAATGATTATGGTTAATTGTATGAAACAGCAGTATATTTATACTGCTTTTCACAGTATGAAAAATTAAAATTCACAAAAAGGAAGCACAAGAATAGATTGCGTTTACACATACAAGCTTGCTTAAATTTAAGACATTATTTTCTCGGCCACCATGCAAACACTACTATACGAACGTAACACATTTTGATTTTTCATTGTATATTAAAGTTTATTCTAATAAGGACGTCTCTGAAGTTTTTTTTGTCAAGTAATCGTCAGTAGAATCACCGGCATTACCAAACTGAAATTTAGAATATACTTGAACAATACCTAGTAAGAGCAAAATACAAATTGTGCCCTTTTAACGACAATCAGTCACACTAAAAACGGTTAACGATATGAAAAATTTCTAGGCAATATTTTTGACATTTCTCCGCGCTTATTCGCAGTTCGTTTCATTATTTAATTTTATGATGCGATAGTTAGTATTGCCTATATGAAACATTAAACTGTTAAATATTTTTTTAATTTCAACTGCTACTTCCACGGCTAAAATAATAATTCTGTTTTCTTCACGAATGAAGCAATTTTCAACTAATACATTATAACAACGTAAGTAGTACTGGTGAAATAAACACTTTTAGACCTTCTTCATATGACAGTAGATTTTTATACAGTTCACCTTGCAGTGTGAATATATTTTAGGTGCATTTGCAAGGTGTGAAGTGAAAATTAAGAAGGCCTGCTTTACTCATCAAATGACTTTTCTACTGAAACATACGGTTGCAAAACAAAAAATGTAACCCAGTTAACTTTTCAGTTTATTTCAGATAACTTGTAAATGTTTGAACTAACTTCTACCCTAATGATCTAAAACATCAAATTAATTGTGCCGAGTATTTAACATCTCATTATTTACCTAATTTTAAGTAACTTGAAAAATCTGAATTGGAGGAAAGGATTTTATCAAAGTCGTTATGAAAGAACGTACAAATTTAATCTTCCTATTCGTATAAAAAATATAATCTGATAAGAGTTTATTAAATTGAATGTTCAAACCAACATCTTCCTCAAATAACATAAGCGTAGTACATCAATACGCACGGTTTTATTTCTAAGAATTAATATGATTTTTGTGCTTGAATGTTGACTATAGCAATAATAAACAGAGAGCAAAGCACAACTAATTTTCTAACGTTTTTTAAGGAGGAATGAATTGCTAATTGGAGTTTTACACTATTAGCGCAGAACGTGTATATTTTTATTATACGTTCTGAGTTAACTATCATTTCCTAAATAAACAAAGAAATAATCTTTAGAGAGCGTTACTTAACGAATTTTTATTTCTTTTCGAACTATTTGTGTCTTTAACATATCCGAAAATATACTACTAAAATATAATAGAACTAATATACAGTAGAAATAAATAATTATTTAGGTCTTGCAAGTGAGGCGGCCTACAATGACGGCAACGCGCGTATGACGTCAAAGGCAGATTTAATATAGGACCAATCAGAGTGTAGTATTTTTAACCGATGAAAAAATCTCCAAACCTTACCAATCAGATGTCTTCTTAGGCGTCACTTTGATTGGTTAATATTGTCCAATCAGAAGGCTCATTATAGTTCACTACGTCATCCGATATCGACCAATGAAAACGTCTCAATCAGTATTACGTCATTTGTTAGTACCGAGCTTCCTGATTGGTCCGGTACTGTTCCTGCGCGTGATGTCGACTCACATTTTTACATAAATCGGCCCAATGTCACCGCCCAGTTAACGATACGGCCTAATATTAAACAACAACGTCTACTGAAATGCTACATTTTCCAGAATTAAAACACCTACCAAAAAACATTTTTAAACTTGTTAAGGTCTCCCGAGTACGGAATGATTATGGTTAATTGTATGAAACAGCAGTATATTTATACTGCTTTTCACAGTATGAAAAATTAAAATTCACAAAAAGGAAGCACAAGAATAGATTGCGTTTACACATACAAGCTTGCTTAAATTTAAGACATTATTTTCTCGCCTACCATGCAAACACTACTATACGAACGTAACACATTTTGATTTTTCATTGTATATTAAAGTTTATTCTAATAAGGACGTCTCTGAAGTTTTTTTTGTAAAGTAATCGTCAGTAGAATCGCCGGCATTACCAAACTGAAATTTAGAATATACTTGAAAAATACCTAGTAAGAGCAAAATACAAATTGTGCCGTTTAAACGACAATCAGTCACACTAAAAACGGTTACCGATATGAGAAATTTCTAGGCAAAATTTTTGACATTTCTCCGCGCTTATTCGCAGTTTTTTCATTATTTAATTTTATGATGCGAAAATTAGTATTGCCTATATGAAACATTAAACTGTTAAATATTTTTTTAATTTCAACTGCTACTTCCACGGCTAAAATAATACTTCGGTGTTCTGTACGAATGAAGCAATTTTCGACTAAAACATTATAACAACTAAAGAAGTACTGGTGAAATAAAAACTTATAGACCTTCTTTACATGACAGTAGATTTTTATACAGTTAGACCTTGCAGTGTGAATATATTTAAGGTGCATTTGCAAGGTGCGAAGTGAAAATATTTTAGAAGGCCTGCTTTGCTCATCAAATGACTTTTATACTGAAACATACGGCTGCAAACCAAAAAATGTAACCTAATTAACTTTTCAGTTTAGTTGAGATAACTTGTAAATGTTTTAAACGAACTTCTACCCTAATGATCTAAAAACTCAAATTATTTGTGCCGAGTATTTAACATCTCATTATTTACCTAATTTTAAGTAACTAAAAAATCTGAATTGGAAGGAAGGATGTTATCAAAGTCGTTATGAAAGAACGCACAAATTTAATCTTACTAATCGTGCAAAAAATATAATCTGATAAGAGTTTATTAAATTTAATGTTCAAACCAACATCTTCCTTAAATAACATAGGCGTAGTACATAGCCTAAATACGCACGTTTTTATTTTTAAGAATTAATATAATTTTTTGTTCTTGAATGTTGAGTATAGCAATAATAAACAGAGAGCAATGCACAACTAATTTTCTAACGTTTTTAAGGAGTAATGAATTGCTCATTGGAGTTTTTACACTATTAGCGCAGAACGTGTATATTTTTATTGTACGTTTTGATTTAACTATCAGTTCCTAAATCAACAAAGAAATAATCATTAGAGAGCGTCACTTAACGAGTTTTTATTTCTTTCGCACTATTTGTGTCTTTAACATATCCGAAAATATACTAACTTACTAAAATATAATAGAACTGATGTACCGTAGAAGAAAACAATTATTTTGGTCTTGCAAGTGAGGCGGCCTACAATGACGGCAACGCGCGTGTGACGTCAAAGGCAGATATTAATATACGACCAATCAGAGTGTAGTATTTTTAACCAATGAAAAATCTTCAAACCTAACCAATCAGATGTCTTCTTAGGCGTCACTTTGATTGGTTAATATTGTCCAATCAGAAGGCTCATTATAGTTCACTACGTCATCCGATATCGACCAATGAAAACGTCTCAATCAGTATTACGTCATTTGTCAGTACTGAGCTTCCTGATTGGTCCGGTACTGTTCCTGCGCGTGACGTCGACTTACATTTTTACATAAATCCGCCCATTGTCACCGCCCAGTTAACAATACGGCTGAATATTAAACAATAACGTCTACTGAAATGCTATACTTTCGAGAATTAAAACGCCTACCAAAAACATTTTTAAACTTGTTAAGGTTTTCCGAGGTACGGAATGATTATGGTTAATTGTATGAAACAGCAGTATATTTATACTGCTTTTCACAGTATGAAAAATTAAAATTCACAAAAAGGAAGCACAAGAATAGATTGCGTTTACACATACAAGCTTGCTTAAATTTAAGACATTATTTTCTCGGCTACCATGCAAACACTACTATACGAACGTAACACATTGTGATTTTTTCATTGTACTCGCATATTAAAGTTTATTCTAATAACGACGTCTCTGAAGTTTTTTTTGTCAAGTAATCGTCAGTAGAATCGCCGGCATTACCAAACTGAAATTTAGAATATACTTGAACAATACCTAGTAAGAGCAAAATACAAATTGTGCCGTTTAAACGACAATCAGTCACACTAAAAACGGTTAACGATATGAAAAATTTCTAGGCAATATTTTTGACATTTCTCCGCGCTTATTCGCGGTTGTTTTCATTATTTAATTTTATGATGCGATAGTTAGTATTGCCGATATGAAACATTAAACTGTTAAATATTTTTTTAATTTCAACTGCTACTTCCACGGCTAAAATAATACTTCTGTTTTCTTCACGAATGAAGCAATTTTCAACTAATACATTATAACAACGTAAGTAGTACTGGTGAAATAAACACTTTTAGACCTTTTTCATATGACAGTAGATTTTTATACAGTTCACCTTGCAGTGTGAATATATTTGAGGTGCATTTGCAAGGTGTGAAGTGAAAATTAAGAAGGCCTGCTTTACTCATCAAATGACTTTTCTACTGAAACATACGGTTGCAAAACAAAAAATGTAACCTAATTAACTTTTCAGTTTAGTTCAGATAAATTGTAAATGTTTGAACTAACTTTTACCCTAATGATCTAAAAACTCAAATTATTTGTGCCGTGTATTTAACATTTCATTATTTACCTAATTTTAAGTAACTTGAAAAATCTGAATTGGAAGAAAGGATGTTATCAACGTCATTATGAAAGAACGCACAAATTCAATCTTACTTTTCGTACAAAAAATATAATCTGATAAGAGTTTATTAAATTTAATGTTCAAACCAACATCTTCCTTAAATAACATAGGCGTAGTACATAGCCTAAATACGCACGTTTTTATTTTTAAGAATTAATATAATTTTTGTTCTTGAATGTTGAGTATAGCAATAATAAACAGAGAGCAATGCAAAACTAATTTTCTAACGTTTTTTAAGGAGTAATGAATTGCTCATTGGAGTTTTACACTATTAGCGCAGAACGTGTATATTTTTATTGTACGTTTTGATTTAACTATCAGTTCCTAAATCAACAAAGAAATAATCATTAGAGAGCGTCACTTAACGAATTTTTATTTCTTTCGCACTATTTGTGTCTTTAACATATCCGAAAATATACTAACTTACTAAAATATAATAGAACTGATGTACCGTAGAAGAAAACAATTATTTTGGTCTTGCAAGTGAGGCGGCCTACAATGACGGCAACGCGCGTGTGACGTCAAAGGCAGATATAATATACGACCAATCAGAGTGTAGTATTTTTAACCAATGAAAAAT
The DNA here is from genome assembly GCA_035578175.1 of Catonia carolina. Classification (NCBI taxonomy): domain Eukaryota; kingdom Metazoa; phylum Arthropoda; class Insecta; order Hemiptera; family Achilidae; genus Catonia; species Catonia carolina. The sequence continues at coordinate 23,823,673 of JAQMRL010000010.1, read as the reverse complement.
CTTCAAACCTAACCAATCAGATGTCTTCTTAGGCGTCACTTTGATTGGTTAATATTGTCCAATCAGAAGGCTCATTATAGTTCACTACGTCATCCGATATCGACCAATGAAAACGTCTCAATCAGTATTACGTCATTTGTCAGTACTGAGCTTCCTGATTGGTCCGGTACTGTTCCTGCGCGTGACGTCGACTTACATTTTTACATAAATCCGCCCATTGTCACCGCCCAGTTAACAATACGGCTGAATATTAAACAATAACGTCTACTGAAATGCTATACTTTCGAGAATTAAAACGCCTACCAAAAACATTTTTAAACTTGTTAAGGTCTTCCGAGTACGGAATGATTATGGTTAATTGTATGAAACAGCAGTATATTTATACTGCTTTTCACAGTATGAAAAATTAAAATTCACAAAAAGGAAGCACAAGAATAGATTGCGTTTACACATACAAGCTTGCTTAAATTTAAGACATTATTTTCTCGGCTACCATGCAAACACTACTATACGAACGTAACACATTTTGATTTTTCATTGTATATTAAAGTTTATTCTAATAAGGACGTCTCTGAAGTTTTTTTTGTCAAGTAATCGTCAGTAGAATCGCCGGCATTACCAAACTGAACTTTAGAATATACTTGAACAATACCTAGTAAGAGCAAAATACAAATTGTGCCCTTTTAACGACAATCAGTCACACTAAAAACGGTTACCGATATGAGAAATTTCTAGGCAATATTTTTGACATTTCTCCGCGCTTATTCGCAGTTTTTTCATTATTTAATTTTATGATGCGATAGTTAGTATTGCCTATATGAAACATTAAACTGTTAAATATTTTTTTAATTTCAACTGCTACTTCCACGGCTAAAATAATACTTCGGTTTTCTTCACGAATGAAGCAATTTTCGACTAAAACATTATAACAACTAAAGAAGTACTGGTGAAATAAACACTTATAGACCTTCTTTATATGACAGTTGATTTTTATACAGTTAGACCTTGCAGTGTGAATATATTTAAGGTGCATTTGCAAGGTGCGAAGTGAAAATATTTTAGAAAGCCTGCTTTGCTCATCAAATGACTTTTCTACTGAAACATACGGTTGCAAAACAAAAAATGTAACCCAGTTAACTTTTCAGTTTATTTCAGATAACTTGTAAATGTTTGAACTAACTTCTACCCTAATGATCTAAAACATCAAATTAATTGTGCCGAGTATTTAACATCTCATTATTTACCTAATTTTAAGTAACTTGAAAAATCTGAATTGGAGGAAAGGATTTTATCAAAGTCGTTATGAAAGAACGTACAAATTTAATCTTCCTATTCGTATAAAAAATATAATCTGATAAGAGTTTATTAAATTGAATGTTCAAACCAACATCTTCCTCAAATAACATAATCGTAGTACATCAATACGCACGGTTTTATTTCTAAGAATTTATATAATTTTTGTGCTTGAATGTTGAGTATAGCAATAATAAACAGAGAGCAATGCACAACTAATTTTCTAACGTTTTTTAAGGAGGAATGAATTGCTAATTGGAGTTTTACACTATTAGCGCAGAACGTGTATATATTTATTATACGTTCTGAGTTAACTATCATTTCCTAAATAAACAAAGAAATAATCTTTAGAGAGCGTTACTTAACGAATTTTTTTTTCTTTCGTACTATTTGTGTCTTTAACATATCCGAAAATATACTACTAAAATATAATAGAACTAATATACAGTAGAAATAAATAATTATTTAGGTCTTGCAAGTGAGGCGGCCTACAATGACGGCAACGCGCGTTTGACGTCAAAGGCAGATTTAATATAGGACCAATCAGAGTGTAGTATTTTTAACCGATGAAAAATCTCCAAACCTTACCAATCAGATGTCTTCTTAGGCGTCACTTTGATTGGTTAATATTGTCCAATCAGAAGGCTCATTATAGTTCACTACGTCATCCGATATCGACCAATGAAAACGTCTCAATCAGTATTACGTCATTTGTTAGTACCGAGCTTCCTGATTGGTCCGGTACTGTTCCTGCGCGTGATGTCGACTCACATTTTTACATAAATCGGCCCAATGTCACCGCCCAGTTAACGATACGGCCTAATATTAAACAACAACGTCTACTGAAATGCTACATTTTCCAGAATTAAAACACCTACCAAAAAACATTTTTAAACTTGTTAAGGTCTTCCGAGTACGGAATGATTATGGTTAATTGTATGAAACAGCAGTATATTTATACTGCTTTTCACAGTATGAAAAATTAAAATTCACAAAAAGGAAGCACAAGAATAGATTGCGTTTACACATACAAGCTTGCTTAAATTTAAGACATTATTTTCTCGGCTACCATGCAAACACTACTATACGAACGTAACACATTTTGATTTTTCATTGTATATTAAAGTTTATTCTAATAAGGACGTCTCTGAAGTTTTTGTTGTCAAGTAATCGTCAGTAGAATCGCCGGCATTACCAAACTGAAATTTAGAATATACTTGAACAATACCTAGTAAGAGCAAAATACAAATTGTGCCGTTTAAACGACAATCAGTCACACTAAAAACGGTTACCGATATGAGAAATTTCTAGGCAAAATTTTTGACATTTCTCCGCGCTTATTCGCAGTTTTTTCATTATTTTATTTTATGATGCGAAAATTAGTATTGCCTATATGAAACATTAAACTGTTAAATATTTTTTTAATTTCAACTGCTACTTCCACGGCTAAAATAATACTTCGGTTTTCTTCACGAATGAAGCAATTTTCGACTAAAACATTATAACAACTAAAGAAGTACTGGTGAAATAAACACTTATAGACCTTCTTTACATGACAGTAGATTTTTATACAGTTAGACCTTGCAGTGTGAATATATTTAAGGTGCATTTGCAAGGTGCGAAGTGAAAATATTTTAGAAGGCCTGCTTTGCTCATCTAATGACTTTTATACTGAAACATACGGCTGCAAACCAAAAAATGTAACCTAATTAACTTTTCAGTTTAGTTGAGATAACTTGTAAATGTTTAAACGAACTTCTACCCTAATGATCTAAAAACACAAATTATTTGTGCCGAGTATTTAACATCTCATTATTTACCTAATTTTAAGTAACTTAACAAATCTGAATTGGAAGGAAGGATGTTATCAAAGTCGTTATGAAAGAACGCACAAATTTAATCTTACTAATCGTACAAAAAATATAATCTGATAAGAGTTTATTAAATTTAATGTTCAAACCAACATCTTCCTTAAATAACATAGGCGTAGTACATAGCCTAAATACGCACGTTTTTATTTTTAAGAATTAATATAATTTTTGTTCTTGAATGTTGAGTATAGCAATAATAAACAGAGAGCAATGCACAACTAATTTTCTAACGTTTTTTAAGGAGTAATGAATTGCTCATTGGAGTTTTACACTATTAGCGCAGAACGTGTATATTTTTATTGTACGTTTTGATTTAACTATCAGTTCCTAAATCAACAAAGAAATAATCATTAGAGAGCGTCACTTAACGAATTTTTATTTCTTTCGCACTATTTGTGTCTTTAACATATCCGAAAATATACTAACTTACTAAAATATAATAGAACTGATGTACCGTAGAAGAAAACAATTATTTTGGTCTTGCAAGTGAGGCGGCCTACAATGACGGCAACGCGCGTGTGACATCAAAGGCAGATATAATATACGACCAATCAGAGTGTAGTATTTTTAACCAATAAAAAATCTTCAAACCTAACCAATCAGATGTCTTCTTAGGCGTCACTTTGATTGGTTAATATTGTCCAATCAGAAGGCTCATTATAGTTCACTACGTCATCCGATATCGACCAATGAAAACGTCTCAATCAGTATTACGTCATTTGTCAGTACTGAGCTTCCTGATTGGTCCGGTACTGTTCCTGCGCGTGACGTCGACTTACATTTTTACATAAATCCGCCCATTGTCACCGCCCAGTTAACAATACGGCTGAATATTAAACAATAACGTCTACTGAAATGCTATACTTTCGAGAATTAAAACGCCTACCAAAAACATTTTTAAACTTGTTAAGGTCTTCCGAGTACGGAATGATTATGGTTAATTGTATGAAACAGCAGTATATTTATACTGCTTTTCACAGTATGAAAAATTAAAATTCACAAAAAGGAAGCACGAGAATAGATTGCGTTTACACATACAAGCTTGCTTAAATTTAAGACATTATTTTCTCGGCTACCATGCAAACACTACTATACGAACGTAACACATTTTGATTTTTCATTGTATATTAAAGTTTATTCTAATAAGGACGTCTCTGAAGTTTTTGTTGTCAAGTAATCGTCAGTAGAATCGCCGGCATTACCAAAATGAAATTTAGAATATACTGGAACAATACCTAGTAAGAGCAAAATACAAATTGTGCCCTTTTAACGACAATCAGTCACACTAAAAACGGTTAACGATATGAAAAATTTCTAGGCAATATTTTTGACATTTCTCCGCGCTTATTCGCAGTTCGTTTCATTATTTAATTTTATGATGCGATAGTTAGTATTGCCTATATGAAACATTAAACTGTTAAATATTTTTTTAATTTCAACTGCTACTTCCACGGCTAAAATAATAATTCTGTTTTCTTCACGAATGAAGCAATTTTCAACTAATACATTATAACAACGTAAGTAGTACTGGTGAAATAAACACTTTTAGACCTTCTTCATATGACAGTAGATTTTTATACAGTTCACCTTGCAGTGTGAATATATTTTAGGTGCATTTGCAAGGTGTGAAGTGAAAATTAAGAAGGCCTGCTTTACTCATCAAATGACTTTTCTACTGAAACATACGGTTGCAAACCAAAAAATGTAACCTAATTAACTTTTCAGTTTAGTTCAGATAACTTGTAAATGTTTGAACTAACTTTTACCCTAATGATCTAAAAACTCAAATTATTTGTGCCGTGTATTTAACATTTCATTATTTACCTAATTTTAAGTAACTTGAAAAATCTGAATTGGAAGAAAGGATGTTATCAACGTCGTTATGAAAGAACGCACAAATTCAATCTTACTTTTCGTACAAAAAATATAATCTGATAAGAGTTTATTAAATTTAATGTTCAAACCAACATCTTCCTAAAATAACATAAGCGTAGTACATCAATACGCACGGTTTTATTTCTAAGAATTAATATAATTTTTGTGCTTGAATGTTGACTATAGCAATAATAAACAGAGAGCAATGCACAACTATTTTTCTAACGTTTTTTAAGGAGGAATGAATTGCTGATTGGGGTTTTACACTATTGGCGCAGAACGTGTATATTTTTATTATACGTTCTGAGTTAACTATCATTTCCTAAATAACAAAGAAATAATCTTTAGAGAGCGTTACTTAACGAATTTTTATTTCTTTCGAACTATTTGTGTCTTTAACATATCCGAAAATATACTACTAAAATAAAATAGAACTAATGTACAGTAGAAATAAACAATTTTTTTAGGTCATGCAAGTGAGGCGGCCTACAATGACGGCAACGCGCGTGTGACGTCAAAGGCAGATATAATATATGACCAATCAGAGTGTAGTATTTTTAACCAATGAAGAGTCTCCAAACCTAACCAATCAGATGTCTTTTTAGGCGTCACTTTGATTGGTTAATATTGTCCAATCAGAAGGCTCATTATAGTTCACTACGTCATCCGATATCGACCAATGAAAACGTCTCAATCCGTATTACGTCATTTGTCAGTAACGAGCTTCCTGATTGGTCCGGTACTGTTCCTGCGCGTGACGTCGACTTACATTTTTACATAAATCGGCCCAATGTCACCGCCCAGTTAACGATACGGCCGAATATTAAACAATAACGTCTACTGAAATGCTATACTTTCGAGAATTAAAACGCCTACCAAAAACATTTTAAAACTTGTTAAGGTCTTCCGAGTACGGAATGATTATGGTTAATTGTATGAAACAGCAGTATATTTATACTGCTTTTCACAGTATGAAAAATTAAAATTCACAAAAAGGAAGCACAAGAATAGATTGCGTTTACACATACAAGCTTGCTTAAATTTAAGACATTATTTTCTCGGCTACCATGCAAACACTACTATACGAACTAAAGTTTATTCTAATAAGGACGTCTCTGAAGTTTTTTTTGTCAAGTAATCGTCAGTAGAATCGCCGGCATTACCAAACTGAACTTTAGAATATACTTGAACAATACCTAGTAAGAGCAAAATACAAATTGTGCCCTTTTAACGACAATCAGTCACACTAAAAACGGTTACCGATATGAGAAATTTCTAGGCAATATTTTTGACATTTCTCCGCGCTTATTCGCAGTTTTTTCATTATTTTATTTTATGATGCGAAAATTAGTATTGCCTATATGAAACATTAAACTGTTAAATATTTTTTTAATTTCAACTGCTACTTCCACGGCTAAAATAATACTTCGGTTTTCTTCACGAATGAAGCAATTTTCGACTAAAACATTATAACAACTAAAGAAGTACTGGTGAAATAAACACTTATAGACCTTCTTTACATGACAGTAGATTTTTATACAGTTAGACCTTGCAGTGTGAATATATTTAAGGTGCATTTGCAAGGTGCGAAGTGAAAATATTTTAGAAAGCCTGCTTTGCTCATCAAATGACTTTTCTACTGAAACATACGGTTGCAAAACAAAAAATGTAACCCAGTTAACTTTTCAGTTTATTTCAGATAACTTGTAAATGTTTGAACTAACTTCTACCCTAATGATCTAAAACATCAAATTAATTGTGCCGAGTATTTAACATCTCATTATTTACCTAATTTTAAGTAACTTGAAAAATCTGAATTGGAGGAAAGGATTTTATCAAAGTCGTTATGAAAGAACGTACAAATTTAATCTTCCTATTCGTATAAAAAATATAATCTGATAAGAGTTTATTAAATTGAATGTTCAAACCAACATCTTCCTTAAATAACATAAGCGTAGTACATCAATACGCACGGTTTTATTTCTAAGAATTTATATAATTTTTGTGCTTGAATGTTGAGTATAGCAATAATAAACAGAGAGCAATGCACAACTAATTTTCTAACGTTTTTTAAGGAGGAATGAATTGCTAATTGGAGTTTTACACTATTAGCGCAGAACGTGTATATTTTTATTATACGTTCTGAGTTAACTATCATTTCCTAAATAAACAAAGAAATAATCTTTAGAGAGCGTTACTTAACGAATTTTTATTTCTTTCGAACTATTTGTGTCTTTAACATATCCGAAAATATACTACTAAAATATAATAGAACTAATATACAGTAGAAATAAATAATTATTTAGGTCTTGCAAGTTAGGCGGCCTACAATGACGGCAACGCGCGTGTGACGTCAAAGGCAGATTTAATATAGGACCAATCAGAGTGTAGTATTTTTAATCGATGAAAAATCTCCAAACCTTACCAATCAGATGTCTTCTTAGGCGTCACTTTGATTGGTTAATATTGTCCAATCAGAAGGCTCATTATAGTTCACTACGTCATCCGATATCGACCAATGAAAACGTCTCAATCAGTATTACGTCATTTGTTAGTACCGAGCTTCCTGATTGGTCCGGTACTGTTCCTGCGCGTGATGTCGACTCACATTTTTACATAAATCGGCCCAATGTCACCGCCCAGTTAACGATACGGCCTAATATTAAACAACAACGTCTACTGAAATGCTACATTTTCCAGAATTAAAACACCTACCAAAAAACATTTTTAAACTTGTTAAGGTCTTCCGAGTACGGAATGATTATGGTTAATTGTATGAAACAGCAGTATATTTATACTGCTTTTCACAGTATGAAAAATTAAAATTCACAAAAAGGAAGCACAAGAATAGATTGCGTTTACACATACAAGCTTGCTTAAATTTAAGACATTATTTTCTCGCCTACCATGCAAACACTACTATACGAACGTAACACATTTTGATTTTTCATTGTATATTAAAGTTTATTCTAATAAGGACGTCTCTGAAGTTTTTTTTGTAAAGTAATCGTCAGTAGAATCGCCGGCATTACCAAACTGAAATTTAGAATATACTTGAACAATACCTAGTAAGAGCAAAATACAAATTGTGCCGTTTAAACGACAATCAGTCACACTAAAAACGGTTACCGATATGAGAAATTTCTAGGCAAAATTTTTGACATTTCTCCGCGCTTATTCGCAGTTTTTTCATTATTTTATTTTATGATGCGAAAATTAGTATTGCCTATATGAAACATTAAACTGTTAAATATTTTTTTAATTTCAACTGCTACTTCCACGGCTAAAATAATACTTCGGTTTTCTTCACGAATGAAGCAATTTTCGACTAAAACATTATAACATCTAAAGAAGTACTGGTGAAATAAACACTTATAGACCTTCTTTACATGACAGTAGATTTTTATACAGTTAGACCTTGCAGTGTGAATATATTTAAGGTGCATTTGCAAGGTGCGAAGTGAAAATATTTTAGAAGGCCTGCTTTGCTCATCAAATGACTTTTATACTAAAACATACGGCTGCAAACCAAAAAATGTAACCTAATTAACTTTTCAGTTTAGTTGAGATAACTTGTAAATGTTTAAACGAACTTCTACCCTAATGATCTAAAAACTAAAATTATTTGTGCCGAGTATTTAACATCTCATTATTTACCTAATTTTAAGTAACTTAAAAAATCTGAATTGGAAGGAAGGATGTTATCAAAGTCGTTATGAAAGAACGCACAAATTTAATCTTACTAATCGTACAAAAAATATAATCTGATAAGAGTTTATTAAATTTAATGTTCAAACCAACATCTTCCTTAAATAACATAGGCGTAGTACATAGCCTAAATACGCACGTTTTTATTTTTAAGAATTAATATAATTTTTGTTCTTGAATGTTGAGTATAGCAATAATAAACAGAGAGCAATGCACAACTAATTTTCTAACGTTTTTTAAGGAGTAATGAATTGCTCATTGGAGTTTTACACTATTAGCGCAGAACGTGTATATTTTTATTGTACGTTTTGATTTAACTATCAGTTCCTAAATCAACAAAGAAATAATCATTAGAGAGCGTCACTTAACGAATTTTTATTTCTTTCGCACTATTTGTGTCTTTAACATATCCGAAAATATACTAACTTACTAAAATATAATAGAACTGATGTACCGTAGAAGAAAACAATTATTTTGGTCTTGCAAGTGAGGCGGCCTACAATGACGGCAACGCGCGTGTGACGTCAAAGGCAGATATAATATACGACCAATCAGAGTGTAGTATTTTTAACCAATAAAAAATCTTCAAACCAAACCAATCAGATGTCTTCTTAGGCGTCACTTTGATTGGTTAATATTGTCCAATCAGAAGGCTCATTATAGTTCACTACGTCATCCGATATCGACCAATGAAAACGTCTCAATCAGTATTACGTCATTTGTCAGTACTGAGCTTCCTGATTGGTCCGGTACTGTTCCTGCGCGTGACGTCGACTTACATTTTTACATAAATCCGCCCATTGTCACCGCCCAGTTAACAATACGGCTGAATATTAAACAATAACGTCTACTGAAATGCTATACTTTCGAGAATTAAAACGCCTACCAAAAACATTTTTAAACTTGTTAAGGTCTTCCGAGTACGGAATGATTATGGTTAATTGTATGAAACAGCAGTATATTTATACTGCTTTTCACAGTATGAAAAATTAAAATTCACAAAAAGGAAGCACAAGAATAGATTGCGTTTACACATACAAGCTTGCTTAAATTTAAGACATTATTTTCTCGGCTACCATGCAAACACTACTATACGAACGTAACACATTTTGATTTTTCATTGTATATTAAAGTTTATTCTAATAAGGACGTCTCTGAAGTTTTTTTTGTAAAGTAATCGTCAGTAGAATCGCCGGCATTACCAAATTGAAATTTAGAATATACTTGAACAATACCTAGTAAGAGCAAAATACAAATTGTGCCCTTTTAACGACAATCAGTCACACTAAAAACGGTTAACGATATGAAAAATTTCTAGGCAATATTTTTGACATTTCTCCGCGCTTATTCGCAGTTCTTAACATTATTTAATTTTATGATGCGATAGTTAGTATTGTCTATATGAAACATTAAACTGTTAAATATTTTTTTAATTTAAACTGCTACTTCCACGGCTAAAATAATAATTCTGTTTTCTTCACGAATGAAGCAATTTTCAACTAATACATTATAACAATGTAAGTAGTACTGGTGAAATAAACACTTATAGACCTTCTTTATATGACAGTAGATTTTTATACAGTTCACCTTGCAGTGTGAATATATTTTAGGTGCATTTGCAAGGTGCGAAGTGAAAATTAAGAAGGCCTGCTTTACTCATCAAATGACTTTTCTACTGAAACATACGGTTGCAAACCAAAAAATGTAACCTAATTAACTTTTCAGTTTAGTTCAGATAACTTGTAAATGTTTGAACTAACTTTTACCCTAATGATCTAAAAACTCAAATTATTTGTGCCGTGTATTTAACATTTCATTATTTACCTAATTTTAAGTAACTTGAAAAATCTGAATTGGAAGAAAGGATGTTATCAACGTCGTTATGAAAGAACGCACAAATTCAATCTTACTTTTCGTACAAAAAATATAATCTGATAAGAGTTTATTAAATTTAATGTTCAAACCAACATCTTCCTAAAATAACATAAGCGTAGTACATCAATACGCACGGTTTTATTTCTAAGAATTAATATAATTTTTGTGCTTGAATGTTGACTAAAGCAATAATAAACAGAGAGCAATGCACAACTATTTTTCTAACGTTTTTTAAGGAGGAATGAATTGCTGATTGGGGTTTTACACTATTGGCGCAGAACGTGTATATTTTTATTATACGTTCTGAGTTAACTATCATTTCCTAAATAACAAAGAAATAATCTTTAGAGAGCGTTACTTAACGAATTTTTATTTCTTTCGAACTATTTGTGTCTTTAACATATCGGAAAATATACTACTAAAATAAAATAGAACTAATGTACAGTAGAAATAAATAATTATTTAGGTCTTGCAAGTGAGGCGGCCTACAATGACGGCAACGCGCGTGTGACGTCAAAGGCAGATATAATATACGACCAATAAGATTGTAGTATTTTTAACCAATGAAAAATCTTCAAACCTAACCAATCAGATGTCTTCTTAGGCGTCACTTTGATTAGTTAATATTGTCCAATCAGAAGGCTCATTATAGTTCACTACGTCATCCGATATCGACCAATGAAAACGTCTCAATCAGTATTACGTCATTTGTTAGTACCGAGCTTCCTGATTGGTCCGGTACTGTTCCTGCGCGTGACGTCGACTTACATTTTTACATAAATCGGCCCACGGTCACCGCCCAGTTAACGATACGGCCGAATATTAAACAATAACGTCTACTGAAATGCTATATTTTCCAGAATTAAAAAGCCTACCAAAAACATTTTTAAACTTGTTAAGGTCTTCCGAGTACGGAATAATTATGGTTAATTGTATGAAACAGCAGTATATTTATACTGCTTTTCACAGTATGAAAAATTAAAATTCACAAAAAGGAAGCACAAGAATAGATTGCGTTTACACATACAAGCTTGCTTAAATTTAAGACATTATTTTCTCGGCTACCATGCAAACACTACTATACGAACGTAACACATTGTGATTTTTTCATTGTACTCGCATATTAAAGTTTATTCTAATAAGGACGTCTCTGAAGTTTTTTTTGTCAAGTAATCGTCAGTAGAATCGCCGGCATAACCAAACTGAAATTTAGAATATACTTGAACAATACCTAGTAAGAGCAAAATACAAATTGTGCCGTTTAAACGACAATCAGTCACACTAAAAACGGTTAACGATATGAAAAATTTCTAGGCAATATTTTTGACATTTCTCCGCGCTTATTCGCGGTTGTTTTCATTATTTAATTTTATGATGCGATAGTTAGTATTGCCGATATGAAACATTAAACTGTTAAATATTTTTTTAATTTCAACTGCTACATCCACGGCTAAAATAATAATTCTGTTTTCTTCACGAATGAAGCAATTTTCAACTAATACATTATAACAACGTAAGTAGTACTCGTGAAATAAACACTTTTAGACCTTTTTCATATGACAGTAGATTTTTATACAGTTCACCTTGCAGTGTGAATATATTTTAGGTGCATTTGCAAGGTGCGAAGTGAAAATTAAGAAGGCCTGCTTTACTCATCAAATGACTTTTCTACTGAAACATACGGTTGCAAACCAAAAAATGTAACCTAATTAACTTTTCAGTTTAGTTCAGATAACTTGTAAATGTTTGAACTAACTTTTACCCTAATGATCTAAAAACTCAAATTATTTGTGCCGTGTATTTAACATTTCATTATTTACCTAATTTTAAGTAACTTGAAAAATCTGAATTGGAAGAAAGGATGTTATCAACGTCGTTATGAAAGAACGCACAAATTCAATCTTACTTTTCGTACAAAAAATATAATCTGATAAGAGTTTATTAAATTTAATGTTCAAACCAATATCTTCCTTAAATAACATAAGCGTAGTACATCAATACGCACGGTTTTATTTCTAAAAATTAATATAATTTTTGTGCTTGAATGTTGACTATAGCAATAATAAACAGAGAGCAATACACAACTAATTTTCTAACGTTTTTTAAGGAGGAATGAATTGCTAATTGGAGTTTTACACTATTAGCGCAGAACGTGTATATTTTTATTATACGTTCTGAGTTAACTATCATTTCCTAAATAACAAAGAAATAATCTTTAGAGAGCGATACTTAACGAATTTTTATTTCTTTCGAACTATTTGTGTCTTTAACATATCCGAAAATATACTACTAAAATAAAATAGAACTAATGTACAGTAGAAATAAACAATTTTTTTAGGTCATGCAAGTGAGGCGGCCTACAATGACGGCAACGCGCGTGTGACGTCAAAGGCAGATATAATATATGACCAATCAGAGTGTAGTATTTTTAACCAATGAAGAGTCTCCAAACCTAACCAATCAGATGTCTTTTTAGGCGTCACTTTGATTGGTTAATATTGTCCAATCAGAAGGCTCATTATAGTTCACTACGTCATCCGATATCGATCAATGAAAACGTCTCAATCCGTATTACGTCATTTGTCAGTAACGAGCTTCCTGATTGGTCCGGTACTGTTCCTGCGCGAGACGTCGACTTACATTTTTACATAAATCGGCCCAATGTCACCGCCCAGTTAACGATACGGCCGAATATTAAACAATAACGTCTACTGAAATGCTATACTTTCGAGAATTAAAACGCCTACCAAAAACATTTTTAAACTTGTTAAGGTCTTCCGAGTACGGAATGATTATGGTTAATTGTATGAAACAGCAGTATATTTATACTGCTTTTCACAGTATGAAAAATTAAAATTCACGAAAAGGAAGCACAAGAATAGATTGCGTTTACACATACAAGCTTGCTTAAATTTAAGACATTATTTTCTCGGCTACCATGCAAACACTACTATACGAACGTAACACATTTTGATTTTTCATTGTATATTAAAGTTTATTCTAATAAGGACGTCTCTGAAGTTTTTTTTGTCAAGTAATCGTCAGTAGAATCGCCGGCATTACCAAACTGAACTTTAGAATATACTTGAACAATACCTAGTAAGAGCAAAATACAAATTGTGCCCTTTTAACGACAATCAGTCACACTAAAAACGGTTACCGATATGAGAAATTTCTAGGCAATATTTTTGACATTTCTCCGCGCTTATTCGCAGTTTTTTCATTATTTTATTTTATGATGCGAAAATTAGTATTGCCTATATGAAACATTAAACTGTTAATTATTTATTTAATTTCAACTGCTACTTCCACGGCTAAAATAATACTTCTGTTTTCTTCACGAATGATGCAATTTTCGACTAAAACATTATAACAACATAAGAAGTACTGCTGAAAAAAAAACACTTTTAGACCTTCTTCATATGACAGTTGATTTTTATACAGTTAGACCTTGCAGTGTGAATATATTAAAGGCGCATTTGCAACGTGCAAAGTGAAAATTTTTTAGAAGGCCTGCTTTGCTCATCAAATGACTTTTCTACTGAAACATACGGTTGCAAAACAAAAAATGTAACCCAGTTAACTTTTCAGTTTATTTCAGATGACTTGTAAATGTTTGAACTAACTTCTACCCTAATGATCTAAAACATCAAATTAATTGTGCCGAGTATTTAACATCTCATTATTTACCTAATTTTAAGTAACTTGAAAAATCTGAATTGGAGGAAAGGATTTTATCAAAGTCGTTATGAAAGAACGTACAAATTTAATCTTACTATTCGTATAAAAAATATAATCTGATAAGAGTTTATTAAATTTAATGTTCAAACCAACATCTTTCTCAAATAACATAGGCGTAGTACATCAATACGCACGGTTTTATTTCTAACAATTAATATAATTTTTGTGCTTGAATGTTGAGTATAGCAATAATAAACAGAGAGCAATGCACAACTAATTTTCTAACGTTTTTTAAGGAGGAATGAATTGCTAATTGGAGTTTTACACTATTAGCGCAGAACGTGTATATTTTTATTATACGTTCTGAGTTAACTATCATTTCCTAAATAAAGAAAGAAATAATCTTTAGAGAGCGTTACTTAACGAATTTTTATTTCTTTCGAACTATTTGTGTCTTTAACATATCCGAAAATATATTACTAAAATCTAATAGAACTAATGTACAGTAGAAATAAATAATTATTTAGGTCTTGCAAGTGAGGCGGCCTACAATGACGGCAACGCGCGTGTGACGTCAAAGGCAGATATAATATACGACCAATCAGAGTGTAGTATTTTTAATCGATGAAAAATCTCCAAACCTTACCAATCAGATGTCTTCTTAGGCGTCACTTTGATTGGTTAATATTGTCCAATCAGAAGGCTCATTATAGTTCACTACGTCATCCGATATCGACCAATGAAAACGTCTCAATCAGTATTACGTCATTTGTATGAGTTGAGCTTCCTGATTGGTCCGGTACTGTTCCTGCGCGTGACGTCGACTTACATTTTTACATAAATCGGCCCACGGTCACCGCCCAGTTAACGATACGGCCGAATATTAAACAATAACGTCTACTGAAATGCTATATTTTCCAGAATTAAAACGCCTACCAAAAACATTTTTAAACTTGTTAAGGTCTTCCGAGTACGGAATCATTATGGTTAATTGTATGAAACAGCAGTATATTTATACTGCTTTTCACAGTATGAAAAATTAAAATTCACAAAAAGGAAGCACAAGAATAGATTGCGTTTACACATACAAGCTTGCTTAAATTTAAGACATTATTTTCTCGGCTACCATGCAAACACTACTATACGAACGTAACACATTTTGATTTTTCATTGTATATTAAAGTTTATTCTAATAAGGACGTCTCTGAAGTTTTTTTTGTAAAGTAATCGTCAGTAGAATCGCCGGCATTACCAAACTGAAATTTAGAATATACTTGAACAATACCTAGTAAGAGCAAAATACAAATTGTGCCGTTTAAACGACAATCAGTCACACTAAAAACGGTTAACGATATGAAAAATTTCTAGGCAATATTTTTGACATTTCTCCGCGCTTATTCGCGGTTCTTTTCATTATTTAATTTTATGATGCGATAGTTAGTATTGCCGATATGAAACATTAAACTGTTAAATATTTTTTTAATTTCAACTGCTACTTCCACGGCTAAAATAATAATTCTGTTTTCTTCACGAATGAAGCAATTTTCAACTAATACATTATAACAACGTAAGTAGTACTGGTGAAATAAACACTTTTAGACCTTTTTCATATGACAGTAGATTTTTATACAGTTCACCTTGCAGTGTGAATATATTTTAGGTGCATTTGCAAGGTGCGAAGTGAAAATTAAGATGGCCTGCTTTACTCATCAAATGACTTTTCTACTGAAACATACGGTTGCAACCCAAAAAATGTAACCTAATTAACTTTTCAGTTTAGTTCAGATAACTTGTAAATGTTTGAACTAACTTTTACCCTAATGATCTAAAAACTCAAATTATTTGTGCCGTGTATTTAACATTTCATTATTTACCTAATTTTAAGTAACTTGAAAAATCTGAATTGGAAGAAAGGATGTTATCAACGTCGTTATGAAAGAACGCACAAATTTAATCTTACTTTTCGTACAAAAAATATAATCTGATAAGAGTTTATTAAATTTAATGTTCAAACCAACATCTTCCTTAAATAACATAGGCGTAGTACATCAATACGCACGGTTTTATTTCTAAGAATTAATATAATTTTTGTGCTTGAATGTTGACTATAGCAATAATAAACAGAGAGCAATGCACAACTATTTTTCTAACGTTTTTTAAGGAGGAATGAATTGCTGATTGGGGTTTTACACTATTGGCGCAGAACGTGTATATTTTTATTATACGTTCTGAGTTAACTATCATTTCCTAAATAACAAAGAAATAATCTTCAGAGAGCGTTATTTAACGAATTTTTATTTTTTTTCGAACTATTTGTGTCTTTAACATATCCGAAAATATACTACTAAAATAAAATAGAACTAATGTACAGTAGAAATAAACAATTTTTTTAGGTCATGCAAGTGAGGCGGCCTGCAATGACGGCAACGCGCGTGTGACGTCAAAGGCAGATATAATATATGACCAATCAGAGTGTAGTATTTTTAACCAATGAAAAATCTTCAAACCTAACCAATCAGATG
Source organism: Catonia carolina (assembly GCA_035578175.1). Lineage (NCBI taxonomy): Eukaryota > Metazoa > Arthropoda > Insecta > Hemiptera > Achilidae > Catonia > Catonia carolina. The sequence continues at coordinate 23,806,848 of JAQMRL010000010.1, read as the reverse complement.
TCTTCTTAGGCGTCACTTTGATTGGTTAATATTGTCCAATCAGAAGGCTCATTAAAGTTCACTACGTCATCCGATATCGACCAATGAAAACGTCTCAATCCGTATTACATCATTTGTCAGTAACGAGCTTCCTGATTGGTCCGGTACTGTTCCTGCGCGTGACGTCGACTTACATTTTTACATAAATCGGCCCAATGTCACCGCCCAGTTAACGATACGGCCGAATATTAAACAATAACGTCTACTGAAATGCTATACTTTCCAGAATTAAAACGCCTACCAAAAACATTTTTAAACTTGTTAAGGTCTTCCGAGTACGGAATGATTATGGTTAATTGTATGAAACAGCAGTATATTTATACTGCTTTTCACAGTATGAAAAATTAAAATTCACAAAAAGGAAGCACAAGAATAGATTGCGTTTACACATACAAGCTTGCTTAAATTTAAGACATTATTTTCTCGGCCACCATGCAAACACTACTATACGAACGTAACTCATTTAGATTTTTCATTGTATATTAAAGTTTATTCTAATAAGGACGTCTCTGAAGTTTTTTTTGTCAAGTAATCGTCAGTAGGATCGCCGGCATTACCAAACTGAACTTTAGAATATACTTGAACAATACCTAGTAAGAGCAAAATACAAATTGTGCCCTTTTAACGACAATCAGTTACACTAAAAACGGTTACCGATATGAGAAATTTCTAGGCAATATTTTTGACATTTCTCCGCGCTTATTCGCAGTTTTTTCATTATTTAATTTTATGATGCGAAAATAAGTATTGCCTATATGAAACATTAAACTGTTAAATATTTTTTTAATTTCAACTGCTACTTCCACGGCTAAAATAATACTTCGGTTTTCTTCACGAATGAAGCAATTTTCGACTAAAACATTATAACAACTAAAGAAGTACTGGTGAAATAAACACTTATAGACCTTCTTTACATGAGAGTAGATTTTTATACAGTTAGACCTTGCAGTGTGAATATATTTAAGGTGCATTTGCAAGGTGCGAAGTGAAAATATTTTAGAAGGCCTGCTTTGCTCATCAAATGACTTTTATACTGAAACATACGGCTGCAAACCAAAAAATGTAACCTAATTAACTTTTCAGTTTAGTTGAGATAACTTGTAAATGTTTAAACGAACTTCTACCCTAATGATCTAAAAACTCAAATTATTTGTGCCGAGTATTTAACATCTCATTATTTACCTAATTTTAAGTAACTTAAAAAATCTGAATTGGAAGGAAGGATGTTATCAAAGTCGTTATGAAAGAACGCACAAATTTAATCTTACTAATCGTACAAAAAATATAATCTGATAAGAGTTTATTAAATTTAATGTTCAAACCAACATCTTCCTTAAATAACATAGGCGTAGTACATAGCCTAAATATGCACGTTTTTATTTTTAAGAATTAATATAATTTTTGTTCTTGAATGTTGAGTATAGCAATAATGAACAGAGAGCAATGCACAACTAATTTTCTAACGTTTTTTAAGGAGTAATGAATTGCTCATTGGAGTTTTACACTATTAGCGCAGAACGTGTATATTTTTATTGTACGTTTTGATTTAACTATCAGTTCCTAAATCAACAAAGAAATAATCATTAGAGAGCGTCACTTAACGAATTTTTATTTCTTTCGCACTATTTGTGTCTTTAACATATCCGAAAATATACTAACTTACTAAAATATAATAGAACTGATGTACCGTAGAAGAAAACAATTATTTTGGTCTTGCAAGTGAGGCGGCCTACAATGACGGCAACGCGCGTGTGACGTCAAAGGCAGATATAATATACGACCAATCAGAGTGTAGTATTTTTAACCAATGAAAAATCTTCAAACCTAACCAATCAGATGTCTTCTTAGGCGTCACTTTGATTGGTTAATATTGTCCAATCAGAAGGCTCATTATAGTTCACTACGTCATCCGATATCGACCAATGAAAACGTCTCAATCAGTATTACGTCATTTGTATGAGTTGAGCTTCCTGATTGGTCCGGTACTGTTCCTGCGCGTGACGTCGACTTACATTTTTACATAAATCCGCCCATTGTCACCGCCCAGTTAACAATACGGCTGAATATTAAACAATAACGTCTATTGAAATGCTATACTTTCGAGAATTAAAACGCCTACCAAAAACATTTTTAAACTTGTTAAGGTCTTCCGAGTACGGAATGATTATGGTTAATTGTATGAAACAGCAGTATATTTATACTGCTTTTCACAGTATGAAAAATTAAAATTCACAAAAAGGAAGCACAAGAATAGATTGCGTTTACACATACAAGCTTGCTTAAATTTAAGACATTATTTTCTCGGCTACCATGCAAACACTACTATACGAACGTAACACATTTTGATTTTTCATTGTATATTAAAGTTTATTTTAATAAGGACGTCTCTGAAGTTTTTTTTGTAAAGTAATCGTCAGTAGAATCGCCGGCATTACCAAACTGAAATTTAGAATATACTTGAACAATACCTAGTAAGAGCAAAATACAAATTGTGCCGTTTAAACGACAATCAGTCACACTAAAAACGGTTAACGATATGAAAAATTTCTAGGCAATATTTTTGACATTTCTCCGCGCTTATTCGCGGTTCTTTTCATTATTTAATTTTATGATGCGATAGTTAGTATTGCCGATATGAAACATTAAACTGTTAAATATTTTTTTAATTTCAACTGCTACTTCCACGGCTAAAATAATAATTCTGTTTTCTTCACGAATGAAGCAATTTTCAACTAATACATTATAACAACGTAAGTAGTACTGGTGAAATAAACACTTTTAGACCTTTTTCATATGACAGTAGATTTTTATACAGTTCACCTTGCAGTGTGAATATATTTTAGGTGCATTTGCAAGGTGCGAAGTGAAAATTAAGATGGCCTGCTTTACTCATCAAATGACTTTTCTACTGAAACATACGGTTGCAAACCAAAAAATGTAACCTAATTAACTTTTCAGTTTAGTTCAGATAACTTGTAAATGTTTGAACTAACTTTTACCCTAATGATCTAAAAACTCAAATTATTTGTGCCGTGTATTTAACATTTCATTATTTACCTAATTTTAAGTAACTTGAAAAATCTGAATTGGAAGAAAGGATGTTATCAACGTCGTTATGAAAGAACGCACAAATTTAATCTTACTTTTCGTACAAAAAATATAATCTGATAAGAGTTTATTAAATTTAATGTTCAAACCAACATCTTCCTTAAATAACATAGGCGTAGTACATCAATACGCACCGTTTTATTTCTAAGAATTAATATAATTTTTGTGCTTGAATGTTGACTATAGCAATAATAAACAGAGAGCAATGCACAACTATTTTTCTAACGTTTTTTAAGGAGGAATGAATTGCTGATTGGGGTTTTACACTATTGGCGCAGAACGTGTATATTTTTATTATACGTTCTGAGTTAACTATCATTTCCTAAATAACAAAGAAATAATCTTTAGAGAGCGTTACTTAACGAATTTTTATTTCTTTCGAACTATTTGTGTCTTTAACATATCGGAAAATATACTACTAAAATAAAATAGAACTAATGTACAGTAGAAATAAATAATTATTTAGGTCAAGCAAGTGAGGCGGCCTACAATGACGGCAACGCGCGTGTACGTCAAAGGCAGATATAATATACGACCAATAAGAGTGTAGTATTTTTAACCAATGAAAAATCTTCAAACCTAACCAATCAGATGTCTTCTTAGGCGTCACTTTGATTGGTTAATATTGTCCAATCAGAAGGCTCATTAAAGTTCACTACGTCATCCGATATCGACCAATGAAAACGTCTCAATCCGTATTACATCATTTGTCAGTAACGTGCTTCCTGATTGGTCCGGTACTGTTCCTGCGCGTGACGTCGACTTACATTTTTACATAATTCCGCCCAATGTCACCGCCCAGTTAACGATACGGCCGAATATTAAACAATAACGTCTACTGAAATGCTATACTTTCCAGAATTAAAACGCCTACCAAAAACATTTTTAAACTTGTTAAGGTCTTCCGAGTACGGAATGATTATGGTTAATTGTATGAAACAGCAGTATATTTATACTGCTTTTTACAGTATGAAAAATTAAAATTCACAAAAAGGAAGCACAAGAATAGATTGCGTTTACACATACAAGCTTGCTTAAATTTAAGACATTATTTTCTCGGCCACCATGCAAACACTACTATACGAACGTAACTCATTTAGATTTTTCATTGTATATTAAAGTTTATTCTAATAAGGACGTCTCTGAAGTTTTTTTTGTCAAGTAATCGTCAGTAGGATCGCCGGCATTACCAAACTGAACTTTAGAATATACTTGAACAATACCTAGTAAGAGCAAAATACAAATTGTGCCCTTTTAACGACAATCAGTTACACTAAAAACGGTTACCGATATGAGAAATTTCTAGGCAATATTTTTGACATTTCTCCGCGCTTATTCGCAGTTTTTTCATTATTTAATTTTATGATGCGAAAATAAGTATTGCCTATATGAAACATTAAACTGTTAAATATTTTTTTAATTTCAACTGCTACTTCCACGGCTAAAATAATACTTCGGTTTTCTTCACGAATGAAGCAATTTTCGACTAAAACATTATAACAACTAAAGAAGTACTGGTGAAATAAACACTTATAGACCTTCTTTACATGAGAGTAGATTTTTATACAGTTAGACCTTGCAGTGTGAATATATTTAAGGTGCATTTGCAAGGTGCGAAGTGAAAATATTTTAGAAGGCCTGCTTTGCTCATCAAATGACTTTTATACTGAAACATACGGCTGCAAACCAAAAAATGTAACCTAATTAACTTTTCAGTTTAGTTGAGATAACTTGTAAATGTTTAAACGAACTTCTACCCTAATGATCTAAAAACTCAAATTATTTGTGCCGAGTATTTAACATCTCATTATTTACCTAATTTTAAGTAACTTAAAAAATCTGAATTGGAAGGAAGGATGTTATCAAAGTCGTTATGAAAGAACGCACAAATTTAATCTTACTAATCGTACAAAAAATATAATCTGATAAGAGTTTATTAAATTTAATGTTCAAACCAACATCTTCCTTAAATAACATAGGCGTAGTACATAGCCTACATATGCACGTTTTTATTTTTAAGAATTAATATAATTTTTGTTCTTGAATGTTGAGTATAGCAATAATGAACAGAGAGCAATGCACAACTAATATTCTAACGTTTTTTAAGGAGTAATGAATTGCTCATTGGAGTTTTACACTATTAGCGCAGAACGTGTATATTTTTATTGTACGTTTTGATTTAACTATCAGTTCCTAAATCAACAAAGAAATAATCATTAGAGAGCGTCACTTAACGAATTTTTATTTCTTTCGCACTATTTGTGTCTTTAACATATCCGAAAATATACTAACTTACTAAAATATAATAGAACTGATGTACCGTAGAAGAAAACAATTATTTTGGTCTTGCAAGTGAGGCGGCCTACAATGACGGCAACGCGCGTGTGACGTCAAAGGCAGATATAATATACGACCAATCAGAGTGTAGTATTTTTAACCAATGAAAAATCTTCAAACCTAACCAATCAGATGTCTTCTTAGGCGTCACTTTGATTGGTTAATATTGTCCAATCAGAAGGCTCATTATAGTTCACTACGTCATCCGATATCGACCAATGAAAACGTCTCAATCAGTATTACGTCATTTGTATGAGTTGAGCTTCCTGATTGGTCCGGTACTGTTCCTGCGCGTGACGTCGACTTACATTTTTACATAAATCCGCCCATTGTCACCGCCCAGTTAACAATACGGCTGAATATTAAACAATAACGTCTATTGAAATGCTATACTTTCGAGAATTAAAACGCCTACCAAAAACATTTTTAAACTTGTTAAGGTCTTCCGAGTACGGAATGATTATGGTTAATTGTATGAAACAGCAGTATATTTATACTGCTTTTCACAGTATGAAAAATTAAAATTCACAAAAAGGAAGCACAAGAATAGATTGCGTTTACACATACAAGCTTGCTTAAATTTAAGACATTATTTTCTCGGCTACCATGCAAACACTACTATACGAACGTAACACATTTTGATTTTTCATTGTATATTAAAGTTTATTTTAATAAGGACGTCTCTGAAGTTTTTTTTGTAAAGTAATCGTCAGTAGAATCGCCGGCATTACCAAATTGAAATTTAGAATATACTTGAACAATACCTAGTAAGAGCAAAATACAAATTGTGCCCTTTTAACGACAATCAGTCACACTAAAAACGGTTAACGATATGAAAAATTTCTAGGCAATATTTTTGACATTTCTCCGCGCTTATTCGCAGTTCTTTTCATTATTTAATTTTATGATGCGAAAATTAGTATTGCCTATATGAAACATTAAACTGTTAAATATTTTTTTAATTTCAACTGCTACTTCCACGGCTAAAATAATACTTCGGTTTTCTTCACGAATGAAGCAATTTTCGACTAAAACATTATAACAACTAAAGAAGTACTGGTGAAATAAACACTTATAGACCTTTTCATATGACAGTAGATTTTTATACAGTTAGACCTTGCAGTGTGAATATATTTAAGGCGCATTTTTAAGATGCGAAGTGAAAATATTTTAGAAGGCCTGCTTCGCTCATCAAATGACTTTTCTGCTGAAACATACGGTTACAAACCAAAAAATGTAACCCAATTAACTTTTCAGTTTAGTTGAGATAACTTGTAAATGTTTAAACGAACTTCTACCCTATTGATCTAAAAACTCAAATTATTTGTGCCGAGTATTTAACATCTCATTATTTACCTAATTTTAAGTAACCTGAAAAATCTGAATTGGAAGAAAGGATGTTATCAAAGTCGTTATGAAAGAACGTACAAATTTAATCTTCCTATTCGTATAAAAAATATAATCTGATAAGAGTTTATTAAATTGAATGTTCAAACCAACATCTTCCTCAAATAACATAGGCGTAGTACATAAATACGCACGGTTTTATTTCTAAGAATTTATATAATTTTTGTGCTTGAATGTTGAGTATAGCAATAATAAGCAGAGAGCAATGCACAACTAATTTTCTAACGTTTTTTAAGGAGGAATGAATTGCTAATTGGAGTTTTACACTATTAGCGCAGAACCTGTATATTTTTATTATACGTTCTGAGTTAACTATCATTTTATAAATAAACAAAGAAATAATCTTTAGAGAGCGTTACTTAACGAATTTGTATTTCTTTCGAACTATCTGTGTCTTTAACATATCCGAAAATATACTACTAAAATATAATAGAACTAATATACAGTAGAAATAAATAATTATTTAGGTCTTGCAAGTGAGGCGGCCTACAATGACGGCAACGCGCGTGTGACGTCAAAGGCAGATATAATACAGGACCAATCAGAGTGTAGTATTTTTAACCGATGAAAAATCTCCAAACCTTACCAATCAGATGTCTTTTTAGGCGTCACTTTGATTGGTTAATATTGTCCAATCAGAAGGCTCATTATAGTTCACTACGTCATCCGATATCGACCAATGAAAACGTCTCAATCAGTATTACGTCATTTGTTAGTACCGAGCTTCCTGATTGGTCCGGTACTATTCCTGCGCGTGACGTCGACTCACATTTTTACATAAATCGGCCCAATGTCACCGCCCAGTTAACGATACGGCCTAATATTAAACAACAAAGTCTACTGAAATGCTACATATTCCAGCATTAAAACACCTACCAAAAAACATTTTTAAACTTGTTAAGGTCTTCCGAGTACGGAATGATTATGGTTAATTGTATGAAACAGCAGTATATTTATACTGCTTTTCACAGTATGAAAAATTAAAATTCACAAAAAGGAAGCACAAGAATAGATTGCGTTTACACATACAAGCTTGCTTAAATTTAAGACATTATTTTCTCGGCTACCATGCAAACACTACTATACGAACGTAACACATTTTGATTTTTCATTGTATATTAAAGTTTATTCTAATAAGGACGTCTCTGAATTTTTTTTTGTCAAATAATCGTCAGTAGAATCGCCGGCATTACCAAATTGAAATTTAGAATATACTTGAACAATACCTAGTAAGAGCAAAATACAAATTGTGCCCTTTTAACGACAATCAGTCACACTAAAAACGGTTACCGATATGAGAAATTTCTAGGCAATATTTTTGACATTTCTCCGCGCTTACTCGCAGTTCTTTTCATTATTTTATTTTATGATGCGAATATTAGTATTGCCTATATGAAACATTAAACTGTTAAATATTTTTTTAATTTCAACTGCTACTTCCACGGCTAAAATAATAATTCTGTTTTCTTCACGAATGAAGTAATTTTCAACTAATACATTATAACAACGTAAGTAGTACTGGTGAAATAAACACTTTTAGACCTTCTTCATATGACAGTAGATTTTTATACAGTTCACCTTGCAGTGTGAATATATTTAAGGTGCATTTGCAAGGTGCGAAGTGAAAATTAAGAAGGCCTGCTTTACTCATCAAATGACTTTTCTACTGAAACATACGGTTGCAAACCAAAAAATGTAACCTAATTAACTTTTCAGTTTAGTTCAGCTAACTTGTAAATGTTTGAACTAACTTTTACCCTAATGATCTAAAAACTCAAATTATTTGTGCCGTGTATTTAACATTTCATTATTTACCTAATTTTAAGTAACTTGAAAAATCTGAATTGGAAGAAAGGATGTAATTAACGTCTTTATGGAAGAACGCACAAATTTAATCTTACTTTTCGTACAAAAAATATAATCTGATAAGAGTTTATTAAATTTAATGTTCAAACCAACATCTTCCTTAACTAACATAGGCGTAGTACATCAATACGCACGGTTTTATTTCTAAAAATTAATATAATTTTTGTGCTTGAATGTTGACTATAGCAATCATAAACAGAGAGCAATGCACAACTATTTTTCTAACGTTTTTTAAGGAGGAATGAATTGCTGATTGGGGTTTTACACTATTGGCGCAGAACGTGTATATTTTTATTATACGTTCTGAGTTAACTATCATTTCCTAAATAACAAAGAAATAATCTTTAGAGAGCGTTATTTAACGAATTTTTATTTCTTTCGAACTATTTGTGTCTTTAACATATCCGAAAATATACTACTAAAATATAATAGAACTAATATACAGTAGAAATAAATAATTATTTAGGTCTTGCAAGTTAGGCGGCCTACAATGACGGCAACGCGCGTGTGACGTCAAAGGCAGATTTAATATAGGACCAATCAGAGTGTAGTATTTTTAACCAATGAAGAGTCTCCAAACCTAACCAATCAGATGTCTTTTTAGGCGTCACTTTGATTGGTTAATATCGTCCAATCAGAAGGCTCATTATAGTTCACTACGTCATCCGATATCGACCAATGAAAACGTCTCAATCAGTATTACGTCATTTGTCAGTACCGAGCTTCCTGATTGGTCCGGTACTGTTCCTGCGCGTGACGTCGGCTTACACTTTTACATAAATCGGCCCAATGTCACCGCCCAGTTAACGAGACGGCCTAATATTAAACAATAACGTCTACTGAAATTCTATACTTTCCAGAATTAAAACGCCTACCAAAAACATTTTTAAACTTGTTAAGGTCTTCCGAGTACGGAATGATTATGGTTAATTGTATGAAACAGCAGTATATTTATACTGCTTTTCACAGTATGAAAAATTAAAATTTACACAAAGGAAGCACAAGAATAGATTGCGTTTACACATACAAGCTTGCTTAAATTTAAGACATTATTTTCTCGGCTACCATGCAAACACTACTATACGAACGTAACACATTTAGATTTTTCATTGTTTATTAAAGTTTATTCTAATAAGGACGTCTCTGAAGTTTTTTTTGTTAAGTAATCGTCAGTAGAATCGCCGGCATTACCAAACTGAACTTTAGAATCTACTTGAACAATACCTAGTAAGAGCAAAATACAAATTGTGCCCTTTTAACGACAATCAGTCACACTAAAAACGGTTACCGATATGAGAAATTTCTAGGCAATATTTTTGACATTTCTCCGCGCTTATTCGCAGTTTTTTCATTATTTTATTTTATGATGCGAAAATTAGTAATCTATTGCCTATATGAAACATTAAACTGTTAAATATTTTTTTAATTTCAACTGCTACTTCCACGGCTAAAATAATACTTCGGTTTTCTTCACGAATGAAGCAATTTTCGACTAAAACATTATAACAACTAAAGAAGTACTGGTGAAATAAACACTTATAGACCTTCTTCATATGACAGTAGATTTTTATACAGTTAGACCTTGCAGTGTGAATATATTTAAGGTGCATTTGCAAGGTGCGAAGTGAAAATATTTTAGAAAGCCTGCTTTGCTCATCAAATGACTTTTCTACTGAAACATACGGCTGCAAACCAAAAAATGTAACCTTATTAACTTTTCAGTTTAGTTCAGATAACTTGTAAATGTTTAAACGAACTTCTACCCTAATGATCTAAAAACTCAAATTATTTGTGCCGAGTATTTAACATCTCATTATTTACCTAATTTTAAGTAACTTAAAAAATCTGAATTGGAAAGAAGGATGTTATCAAAGTCGTTATGAAAGAACGCACAAATTTAATCTTACTAATCGTACAAAAAATATAATCTGATAAGAGTTTATTAAATTTAATGTTCAAACCAACATCTTCCTTAAATAACATAGGCGTAGTACATAGCCTAAATACGCACGGTTTTATTTTTAAGAATTAATATAATTTTTGTTCTTGAATGTTGAGTATAGCAATAATAAACAGAGAGCAATGCACAACTAATTTTCTAACGTATTTTAAGGAGTAATGAATTGCTCATTGGAGTTTTACACTATTAGCGCAGAACGTGTATATTTTTATTATACGTTTTGATTTAACTATCAGTTCCTAAATCAACTAAGAAATAATCATTAGAGAGCGTCACTTAACGAATTTTTATTTCTTTCGCACTATTTGTGTCTTTAACATATCCGAAAATATACTAACTTACTAAAATATAATAGAACTGATGTACCGTAGAAAAAAACAATTTTTTTGGTCTTGCAAGTGAGGCGGCCTATAATGACGGCAACGCGCGTGTGACGTCAAAGGCAGATATAATATACGACCAATCAGAGTGTAGTATTTTTAACCAATGAAAAATCTCCAAACCTAACCAATCAGATGTCTTCTTAGGCGTCACTTTGATTGGTTAATATTGTCCAATCAGAAGGCTCAGTATAGTTCACTACGTCATCCGATATCGACCAATGAAAACGTCTCAATCCGTATTACGTCATTTGTCAGTACCGAGCTTCCTGATTGGTCCGGTACTGTTCCTGCGCGTGACGTCGACTTACATTTTTACATAAATCGGCCCAATGTCACCGCCCAGTTAACGATACGGCCGAATATTAAACAATAACGTCTACTGAAATGTTATACTTTCCAGAATTAAAACGCCTACCAAAAACATTTTTAAACTTGTTAAGGTCTTCCGAGTACGGAATGATTATGGTTAATTGTATGAAACAGCAGTATATTTATACTGCTTTTCACAGTATGAAAAATTAAAATTCACAAAAAGGAAGCACAAGAATATATTGCGTTTACACATACAAGCTTGCTTAAATTTAAGACATTATTTTCTCGGCTACCATGCAAACACTACTATACGAACGTAACACATTTAGATTTTTCATTGTATATTAAAGTTTATTCTAATAAGGACGTCTCTGAAGTTTTTTTTGTCAAGTAATCGTCAGTAGAATCGCCGGCATTACCAAACTGAACTTTAGAATATACTTGAACAATACCTAGTAAGAGCAAAATACAAATTGTGCCCTTTTAACGACAATCAGTCACACTAAAAACGGTTACCGATATGAGAAATGTCTAGGCAATATTTTTGACATTTCTCCGCGCTTATTCGCAGTTTTTTCATTATTTTATTTTATGATGCGAAAATTAGTATTGCCTATATGAAACATTAAACTGTTAAATATTTTTTTAATTTCAACTGCTACTTCCACGGCTAAAATCATACTTCGGTTTTCTTCACGAATGAAGCAATTTTCGACTAAAACATTATAACAACTAAAGAAGTACTGGTGAAATAAACACCTATAGACCTTCTTCATATGACAGTAGATTTTTATACAGTTAGACCTTGCAGTGTGAATATATTTAAGGTGCATTTGCAAGGTGCGAAGTGAAAATATTTTAGAAAGCCTGCTTTGCTCATCAAATGACTTTTCTACTGAAACATACGGCTGCAAACCAAAAAATGTAACCTTATTAACTTTTCAGTTTAGTTCAGATAACTTGTAAATGTTTAAACGAACTTCTACCCTAATGATCTAAAAACTCAAATTATTTGTGCCGAGTATTTAACATCTCATTATTTACCTAATTTTAAGTAACTTAAAAAATCTGAATTGGAAAGAAGGATGTTATCAAAGTCGTTATGAAAGAACGCACAAATTTAATCTTACTAATCGTACAAAAAATATAATCTGATAAGAGTTTATTAAATTTAATGTTCAAACCAACATCTTCCTTAAATAACATAGGCGTAGTACATAGCCTAAATACGCACGGTTTTATTTTTAAGAATTAATATAATTTTTGTTCTTGAATGTTGAGTATAGCAATAATAAACAGAGAGCAATGCACAACTAATTTTCTAACGTATTTTAAGGAGTAATGAATTGCTCATTGGAGTTTTACACTATTAGCGCAGAACGTGTATATTTTTATTATACGTTTTGATTTAACTATCAGTTCCTAAATCAACTAAGAAATAATCATTAGAGAGCGTCACTTAACGAATTTTTATTTCTTTCGCACTATTTGTGTCTTTAACATATCCGAAAATATACTAACTTACTAAAATATAATAGAACTGATGTACCGTAGAAAAAAACAATTTTTTTGGTCTTGCAAGTGAGGCGGCCTATAATGACGGCAACGCGCGTGTGACGTCAAAGGCAGATATAATATACGACCAATCAGAGTGTAGTATTTTTAACCAATGAAAAATCTCCAAACCTAACCAATCAGATGTCTTCTTAGGCGTCACTTTGATTGGTTAATATTGTCCAATCAGAAGGCTCAGTATAGTTCACTACGTCATCCGATATCGACCAATGAAAACGTCTCAATCCGTATTACGTCATTTGTCAGTACCGAGCTTCCTGATTGGTCCGGTACTGTTCCTGCGCGTGACGTCGACTTACATTTTTACATAAATCGGCCCAATGTCACCGCCCAGTTAACGATACGGCCGAATATTAAACAATAACGTCTACTGAAATGTTATACTTTCCAGAATTAAAACGCCTACCAAAAACATTTTTAAACTTGTTAAGGTCTTCCGAGTACGGAATGATTATGGTTAATTGTATGAAACAGCAGTATATTTATACTGCTTTTCACAGTATGAAAAATTAAAATTCACAAAAAGGAAGCACAAGAATATATTGCGTTTACACATACAAGCTTGCTTAAATTTAAGACATTATTTTCTCGGCTACCATGCAAACACTACTATACGAACGTAACACATTTAGATTTTTCATTGTATATTAAAGTTTATTCTAATAAGGACGTCTCTGAAGTTTTTTTTGTCAAGTAATCGTCAGTAGAATCGCCGGCATTACCAAACTGAACTTTAGAATATACTTGAACAATACCTAGTAAGAGCAAAATACAAATTGTGCCCTTTTAACGACAATCAGTCACACTAAAAACGGTTACCGATATGAGAAATGTCTAGGCAATATTTTTGACATTTCTCCGCGCTTATTCGCAGTTTTTTCATTATTTTATTTTATGATGCGAAAATTAGTATTGCCTATATGAAACATTAAACTGTTAAATATTTTTTTAATTTCAACTGCTACTTCCACGGCTAAAATCATACTTCGGTTTTCTTCACGAATGAAGCAATTTTCGACTAAAACATTATAACAACTAAAGAAGTACTGGTGAAATAAACACCTATAGACCTTCTTCATATGACAGTAGATTTTTATACAGTTAGACCTTGCAGTGTGAATATATTTAAGGTGCATTTGCAAGGTGCGAAGTGAAAATATTTTAGAAAGCCTGCTTTGCTCATCAAATGACTTTTCTACTGAAACATACGGCTGCAAACCAAAAAATGTAACCTAATTAACTTTTCAGTTTAGTTCAGATAACTTGTAAATGTTTAAACGAACTTCTACCCTAATGATCTAAAAACTCAAATTATTTGTGCCGAGTATTTAACATCTCATTATTTACCTAATTTTAAGTAACTTAAAAAATCTGAATTGGAAGGAAGGTTGTTATCAAAGTCGTTATGAAAGAACGCACAAATTTAATCTTACTAATCGTACAAAAAATATAATCTGATAAGAGTTTATTAAATTTAATGTTCAAACCAACATCTTCCTTAAATAACATATTCGTAGTACATAGCCTAAATACGCACGGTTTTATTTTTAAGAATTAATATAATTTTTGTTCTTGAATGTTGAGTATAGCAATAATAAACAGAGAGCAATGCACAACTAATTTTCTAACGTTTTTTAAGGAGTAATGAATTGCTAATTGGAGTTTTACACTATTAGCGCAGAACCTGTATATTTTTATTATACGTTTTGATTTAACTATCAGTTCCTAAATCAACAAAGAAATAATCATTAGAGAGCGTCACTTAACGAATTTTTATTTCTTTCGCACTATTTGTGTCTTTAACATATCCGAAAATATACTACTAAAATATAATAGAACTGATGTACCGTAGAAAAAAACAATTTTTTTGGTCTTGCAAGTAAGGCGGCGTACAATGACGGCAACGCACGTGTGACGTCAAAGGCAGATATAATATAGGATTAATCAGAGTGTAGTATTTTCAACCAATGAAAAATCTCCAAACCTAACCAATCAGATGTCTTTTTAGGCGTCACTTTGATTGGTTAATATTGTCCAATCAGAAGGCTCATTATAGTTCACTACATCATCCGATATCGACCAATGAAAACGTCTCAATCAGTATTACGTCATTTGTCAGTACCGAGCTTCCTGATTGGTCCGGTACTGTTCCTGCGCGTGACGTCGACTTACATTTTTACATAAATCCGCCCATTGTCACCGCCCAGTTAACGATACGGCTGAATATTAAACAATAACGTCTACTGAAATGCTAAACTTTCGAGAATTAAAACGCCTACCAAAAACATTTTTAAACTTGTTAAGGTCTTCCGAGTACGGAATGATTATGGTTAATTGTATGAAACAACAGTATATTTATACTGCTTTTCACAGTATGAAAAATTAAAATTCACAAAAAGGAAGCACAAGAATAGATTGCGTTTACAAATACAAGCTTGCTTTAATTTAAGACATTATTTTCTCGGCTACCATGCAAACACTACTATACGAACGTAACACATTTTGATTTTTCATTGTATATTAAAGTTTATTCTAATAAGGACGTCTCTGAAGTTTTTTTTGTAAAGTAATCGTCAGTAGAATCGCCGGGATTACCAAACTGAAATTTAGAATATACTTGAACAATACCTAGTAAGAGCAAAATACAAATTGTGCCCTTTTAACGACAATCAGTCACACTAAAAACGGTTAACGATATGAAAAATTTCTAGGCAATATTTTAGACATTTCTCCGCGCTTATTCGCAGTTTTTTCATTATTTAATTTTATGATGCGAAAATAAGTATTGCCTATATGAAACATTAAACTGTTAAATATTTTTTTAATTTCAACTGCTACTTCCACGGCTAAAATAATAATTCTGTTTTCTTCACGAATGAAGCAATTTTCGACTAAAACATTATAACATAAGTAGTACTGGTGAAATAAACACTTTTAAACCTTCTTCATATGACAGTAGATTTTTATACAGTTACACCTTGCAGTGTGAATATATTTTAGGTGCATTTGCAAGGTGCGAAGTGAAAATATTTTAGAAGCCCTGCTTTAGTCATCAAATGACTTTTCTACTGAAACATACAGTTGCAAACCAAAAAATGTAACCTAATTAACTTTTCAGTTTAGTTCAGATAACTTGTAAATGTTTGAACTAACTTCTACCCTAATGATCTAAAAACTCAAATTATTTGTGCCGAGTATTTAACATCTCATTATTTACCTAATTTTAAGTAACTTGAAAAATCTGAATTGAAAGAAAGGATGTTATCAACGTCGTTATGAAAGAACGCACAAATTTAATCTTACTTTTCGTACAAAAAATATAATCTGATAAGAGTTTATTAAATTTAATGTTCAAACCAACATCTTCCTTAAATAACATAGGCGTAGTACATCAATACGCACGGTTTTATTTCTAAGAATTAATATAATTTTTGTGCTTGAATGTTGACTACAGCAATAATAAACAGAGAGCAATGCACAACTATTTTTCTAACGTTTTTTAAGGAGGAATGAATTGCTGATTGGGGTTTTACACTATTGGCGCAGAATGTGTATATTTTTATTATACGTTCTGAGTTAACTATCATTTCCTAAATAACAAAGAAATAATCTTTAGAGAGCGTTACTTAACGAATTTTTATTTCTTTCGAACTATTTGTGTCTTTAACATATCCGAAAATATACTACTAAAATATAATAGAACTAATGTACAGTAGAAAGAAACAATTTTTTTAGGTCATGCAAGTGAGGCGGCCTACAATGACGGCAAAGCGCGTGTGACGTCAAAGGCAGATATAATATACGACCAATCAGAGTGTAGTATTTTTAACCAATGAAGAGTCTCCAAACCTAACCAATCAGATGTCTTTTTAGGCGTCACTTTGATTGGTTATTATTGTCCAATAAGAAGGCTCATTATAGTTCACTACGTCAACCGATATCGACCAATGAAAACGTCTCAATCCGTATTACGTCATTTGTCAGTACCGAGCTTCCTGATTGGTCCGGTATTGTTCCTGCGCGTGACGTCGACTTACATTTTTACATAAATCGGCCCAATGTCACCGCCCAGTTAACGATACGGCCGAATATTAAACAATAACGTCTACTGAAATGTTATACTTTCCAGAATTAAAACGCCTACCAAAAACATTTTTAAACTTGTTAAGGTCTTCCGAGTACGGAATGATTATGGTTAATTGTATGAAACAGCAGTATATTTATACTGCTTTTCACAGTATGAAAAAAAAATTAAAATTCACAAAAAGGAAGCACAAGAATTGATTGCGTTTACACATACAAGCTTGCTTAAATTTAAGACATTATTTTCTCGGCTACCATGCAAACACTACTATACGAACGTAACACATTTAGATTTTTCATTGTATATTAAAGTTTATTCTAATAAGGACGTCTCTGAAGTTTTTTTTGTCAAGTAATCGTCAGTAGAATCGCCGGCATTACCAAACTGAAATTTAGAATATACTTGAACAATACCTAATAAGAGCAAAATACAAATAATGCCCTTTTAACGACAATCAGTCAAACTAAAAACGGTTACCGATATGAGAAATGTCTAGGCAATATTTTTGACATTTCTCCACGCTTATTCGCAGTTTTTTCATTATTTTATTTTATGATGCGAAAATTAGTATTGCCTATATGAAACATTAAACTGTTAAATATTTTTTTAATTTCAACTGCTACTTCCACGGCTAAAATAATACTTCGGTTTTCTTCACGAATGAAGCAATTTTCGACTAAAACATTATAACAACTAAAGAAGTACTGGTGAAATAAACACTTATAGACCTTCTTCATATGACAGTAGATTTTTATACAGTTAGACCTTGCAGTGTGAATATATTAAAGGTGCATTTGCAAGGTGCGAAGTGAAAATATTTTAGAAAGCCTGCTTTGCTCATCAAATGACTTTTCTACTGAAACATACGGCTGCAAACCAAAAAATGTAACCTAATTAACTTTTCAGTTTAGTTCAGATAACTTGTAAATGTTTAAACGAACTTCTACCCTAATGATCTAAAAACTCAAATTATTTGTGCCGAGTATTTAACATCTCATTATTTACCTAATTTTAAGTAACTTAAAAAATCTGAATTGGAAGGAAGGTTGTTATCAAAGTCGTTATGAAAGAACGCACAAATTTAATCTTACTAATCGTACAAAAAATATAATCTGATAAGAGTTTATTAAATTTAATGTTCAAACCAACATCTTCCTTAAATAACATAGGCGTAGAACATAGCCTAAATACGCACGGTTTTATTTTTAAGAATTAATATAATTTTGGTCTTGAATGTTGAGTATAGCAATAATAAACAGAGAGCAATGCACAACTAATTTTCTAACGTTTTTTAAGGAGTAATGAATTGCTAATTGGAGTTTTACGCTATTAGCGCAGAACGTGTATATTTTTATTATACGTTTTGATTTAACTATCAGTTCCTAAATCAACAAAGAAATAATCTTTAGAGAGCGTCACTTAACGAATTTTTATTTCTTTCGCACTATTTGTGTCTTTAACATATCCGAAAATATACTACTAAAATATAATAGAACTGATGTACCGTAGAAAAAAACAATTTTTTTGGTCTTTCAAGTAAGGCGGCGTACAATGACGGCAACGCACGTGTGACGTCAAAGCAGATATAATATAGGATTAATCAGAGTGTAGTATTTTCAACCAATGAAAAATCTCCAAACCTAACCAATCAGATGTCTTTTTAGGCGTCACTTTGATTGGTTAATATTGTCCAATTAGAAGGCTCATTATTGTTCACTACGTCATCCGATATCGACCAATGAAAACGTCTCAATCAGTATTACGTCATTTGTCAGTACTGAGCTTCCTGATTGGTCCGGTACTGTTCCTGCGCGTGACGTCGACTTACATTTTTACATAAATCCGCCCATTGTCACCGCCCAGTTAACGATACGGCTGAATATTAAACAATAACGTCTACTGAAATGCTATACTTTCGAGAATTAAAACGCCTACCAAAAACATTTTTAAACTTGTTAAGGTCTTCCGAGTACGGAATGATTATGGTTAATTGTATGAAACAGCAGTATATTTATACTGCTTTTCACAGTATGAAAAATTCAAATTCACAAAAAGGAAGCACAAGAATAGATTGCGTTTACAAATACAAGCTTGCTTAAATTTAAGACATTATTTTCTCGGCTACCATGCAAACACTACTATACGAACGTAACACATTTTGATTTTTCATTGTATATTTAAGTTTATTCTAATAAGGACGTGTCTGAAGTTTTTTTTGTAAAGTAATCGTCAGTAGAATCGCCGGCGTTACCAAACAGAAATTTAGAATATACTTGAACAATACCTAGTAAGAGCAAAATACAAATTGTGCCCTTTTAACGACAATCAGTCACACTAAAAACGGTTAACGATATGAAAAATTTCTAGGCAATATTTTAGACATTTCTCCGCGCTTATTCGCAGTTCTTTTCATTATTTAATTTTATGATGCGAAAATAAGTATTGCCTATATGAAACATTAAACTGTTAAATATTTTTTTAATTTCAACTGCTACTTCCACGGCTAAAATAATAATTCTGTTTTCTTCACGAATGAAGCAATTTTCGACTAAAACATTATAACATAAGTAGTACTGGTGAAATAAACACTTTTAAACCTTCTTCATATGACAGTAGATTTTTTTACAGTTACACCTTGCAGTGTGAATATATTTTAGGTGCATTTGCAAGGCGCGAAGTGAAAATATTTTAGAAGGCCTGCTTTAGTCATCAAATGACTTTTCTACTGAAACATACAGTTGCAAACCAAAAAATGTAACCTAATTAACTTTTCAGTTTAGTTCAGATAACTTGTAAATGTTTGAACTAACTTCTACCCTAATGATCTAAAAACTCAAAATATTTGTGCCGAGTATTTAACATCTCATTATTTACCTAATTTTAAGTAACTTGAAAAATCTGAATTGGAAGAAAGGATGTTATCAACGTCGTTATGAAAGAACGCACAAATTTAATCTTACTTTTCGTACAAAAAATATAATCTGATAAGAGTTTATTAAATTTAATGTTCAAACCAACATCTTCCTTAAATAACTTAGGCGTAGTACATCAATACGCACAGTTTTATTTCTAAGAATTAATATAATTTTTGTGCTTGAATGTTGACTACAGCAATAATAAACAGAGAGCAATGCACAACTATTTTTCTAACGTTTTTTAAGGAGGAATGAATTGCTGATTGGGGTTTTACACTAATGGCGCAGAACGTGTATATTTTTATTATACGTTCTGAGTTAACTATCATTTCCTAAATAACAAAGAAATAATCTTTAGAGAGCGTTACTTAACGAATTTTTATTTCTTTCGAACTATTTGTGTCTTTAACATATCCGAAAATATACTACTAAAATATAATAGAACTAATGTACAGTAGAAATAAACAATTTTTTTAGGTCATGCAAGTGAGGCGGCCTACAATGACGGCAACGCGCGTGTGACGTCAAAGGCAGATATAGGACCAATCAGAGTGTAGTATTTTTAACCAATGAAGAGTCTCCAAACCTAACCAATCAGATGTCTTTTTAGGCGTCACTTTGATTGGTTATTATTGTCCAATCAGAAGGCTCATTATAGTTCACTACGTCATCCGATATCGACCAATGAAAACGTCTCAATCCGTATTACGTCATTTGTCAGTACCGAGCTTCCTGATTGGTCCGGTACTGTTCCTGCGCGTGACGTCGACTTACATTTTTACATAAATCGGCCCAATGTCACCGCCCAGTTAACGATACGGCCGAATATTAAACAATAACGTCTACTGAAATGTTATACTTTCCAGAATTAAAACGCCTACCAAAAACATTTTTAAACTTGTTAAGGTCTTCCGAGTACGGAATGATTATGGTTAATTGTATGAAACAGCAGTATATTTATACTGCTTTTCACAGTATGAAAAATTAAAATTCACAAAAAGGAAGCACAAGAATAGATTGCGTTTACAAATACAAGCTTGCTTAAATTTAAGACATTATTTTCTCGGCTACCATGCAAACACTACTATACGAACGTAACACATTTAGATTTTTCATTGTATATTAAAGTTTATTCTAATAAGGACGTCTCTGAAGTTTTTTTTGTCAAGTAATCGTCAGTAGAATTGCCGGCATTACCAAACTGAACTTTAGAATATACTTGAACAATACCTAGTAAGAGCAAAATACAAATTGTGCCCTTTTAACGACAATCAGTCACACTAAAAACGGTTACCGATATGAGAAATGTCTAGGCAATATTTTTGACATTTCTCCGCGCTTATTCGCAGTTTTTTCATTATTTTATTTTATGATGCGAAAATTAGTATTGCCTATATGAAACATTAAACTGTTAAAAATTTTTTTAATTTCAACTGCTACTTCCACGGCTAAAATAATACTTCGGTTTTCTTCACGAATGAAGCAATTTTCGACTAAAACATTATAACAACTAAAGAAGTACTGGTGAAATAAACACTTATAGACCTTCTTCATATGACAGTAGATTTTTATACAGTTAGACCTTGCAGTGTGAATATATTTAAGGTCATTTGCAAGGTGCGAAGTGAAAATATTTTAGAAAGCCTGCTTTGCTCATCAAATGACTTTTCTACTGAAACATACGGCTGCAAACCAAAAAATGTAACCTAATTAACTTTTCAGTTTAGTTCAGATAACTTGTAAATGTTTAAACGAACTTCTACCCTAATGATCTAAATACTCAAATTATTTGTGCCGAGTATTTAACATCTCATTATTTACCTAATTTTAAGTAACTTAAAAAATCTGAATTGGAAGGAAGGTTGTTATCAAAGTCGTTATGAAAGAACGCACAAATTTAATCTTACTAATCGTACAAAAAATATAATCTGATAAGAGTTTATTAAATTTAATGTTCAAACCAACATCTTCCTTAAATAACATAGGCGTAGTACATAGCCTAAATACGCACGGTTTTATTTTTAAGAATTAATATAATTTTGGTCTTGAATGTTGAGTATAGCAATAATAAACAGAGAGCAATGCACAACTAATTTTCTAACGTTTTTTAAGGAGTAATGAATTGCTAATTGGAGTTTTACGCTATTAGCGCAGAACGTGTATATTTTTATTATACGTTTTGATTTAACTATCAGTTCCTAAATCAACAAAGAAATAATCATTAGAGAGCGTCACTTAACGAATTTTTATTTCTTTCGCACTATTTGTGTCTTTAACATATCCGAAAATATACTACTAAAATATAATAGAACTGATGTACCGTAGAAAAAAACAATTTTTTTGGTCTTGCAAGTAAGGCGGCGTACAATGACGGCAACGCACGTGTGACGTCAAAGGCAGATATAATATAGGATTAATCAGAGTGTAGTATTTTCAACCAATGAAAAATCTCCAAACCTAACCAATCAGATGTCTTTTTAGGCGTCACTTTGATTGGTTAATATTGTCCAATTAGAAGGCTCATTATAGTTCACTACGTCATCCGATATCGACCAATGAAAACGTCTCAATCAGTATTACGTCATTTGTCAGTACTGAGCTTCCTGATTGGTCCGGTACTGTTCCTGCGCGTGACGTCGACTTACATTTTTACATAAATCCGCCCATTGTCACCGCCCAGTTAACGATACGGCTGAATATTAAACAATAACGTCTACTGAAATGCTATACTTTCGAGAATTAAAACGCCTACCAAAAACATATTTAAACTTGTTAAGGTCTTCCGAGTACGGAATGATTATGGTTAATTGTATGAAACAGCAGTATATTTATACTGCTTTTCACAGTATGAAAAATTAAAATTCACAAAAAGGAAGCACAAGAATAGATTGCGTTTACAAATACAAGCTTGCTTAAATTTAAGACATTATTTTCTCGGCTACCATGCAAACACTACTATACGAACGTAACACATTTTGATTTTTCATTGTATATTTAAGTTTATTCTAATAAGGACGTGTCTGAAATTTTTTTTGTAAAGTAATCGTCAGTTGAATCGCCGGCGTTACCAAACAGAAATTTAGAATATACTTGAACAATACCTAGTAAGAGCAAAATACAAATTGTGCCCTTTTAACGACAATCAGTCACACTAAAAACGGTTAACGATATGAAAAATTTCTAGGCAATATTTTAGACATTTCTCCGCGCTTATTCGCAGTTTTTTCATTATTTAATTTTATGATGCGAAAATTAGTATTGCCTATATGAAACATTAAACTGTTAAATATTTTTTTAATTTCAACTGCTACTTCCACGGCTAAAATAATACTTCGGTTTTCTTCTCGAATGAAGCAATTTTCGACTAAAACATTATAACAACTAAAGAAGTACTGGTGAAATAAACACTTATAGACCTTCTTCATATGACAGTAGATTTTTATACAGTTAGACCTTGCAGTGTGAATATATTTAAGGTGCATTTGCAAGGTGCGAAGTGAAAATATTTTAGAAAGCCTGCTTTGCTCATCAAATGACTTTTCTACTGAAACATACGGCTGCAAACCAAAAAATGTAACCTAATTAACTTTTCAGTTTAGTTCAGATAACTTGTAAATGTTTAAACGAACTTCTACCCTAATGATCTAAAAACTCAAATTATTTGTGCCGAGTATTTAACATCTCATTATTTACCTAATTTTAAGTAACTTAAAAAATCTGAATTGGAAGGAAGGTTGTTATCAAAGTCGTTATGAAAGAACGCACAAATTTAATCTTACTAATCGTACAAAAAATATAATCTGATAAGAGTTTATTAAATTTAATGTTCAAACCAACATCTTCCTTAAATAACATAGGCGTAGTACATAGCCTAAATACGCACGGTTTTATTTTTAAGAATTAATATAATTTTGGTCTTGAATGTTGAGTATAGCAATAATAAACAGAGAGCAATGCACAACTAATTTTCTAACGTTTTTTAAGGAGTAATGAATTGCTAATTGGAGTTTTACGCTATTAGCGCAGAACGTGTATATTTTTATTATACGTTTTGATTTAACTATCAGTTCCTAAATCAACAAAGAAATAATCTTTAGAGAGCGTCACTTAACGAATTTTTATTTCTTTCGCACTATTTGTGTCTTTAACATATCCGAAAATATACTACTAAAATATAATAGAACTGATGTACCGTAGAAAAAAACAATTTTTTTGGTCTTGCAAGTAAGGCGGCGTACAATGACGGCAACGCACGTGTGACGTCAAAGGCAGATATAATATAGGATTAATCAGAGTGTAGTATTTTTAACCAATGAAAAATCTCCAAACCTAACCAATCAGAAGTCTTTTTAGGCGTCACTTTGATTGGTTAATATTGTCCAATCAGAAGGCTCATTATAGTTCACTACGTCATCCGATATCGACCAATGAAAACGTCTCAATCAGTATTACGTCATTTGTCAGTACTGAGCTTCCTGATTGGTCCGGTACTGTTCCTGCGCGTGACGTCGACTTACATTTTTACATAAATCCGCCCATTGTCACCGCCCAGTTAACGATACGGCTGAATATTAAACAAGAACGTCTACTGAAATGCTATACTTTCGAGAATTAAAACGCCTACCAAAAACATTTTTAAACTTGTTAAGGTCTTCCGAGTACGGAATGATTATGGTTAATTGTATGAAACAGCAGTATATTTATACTGCTTTTCACAGTATGAAAAATTAAAATTCACAAAAAGGAAGCACAAGAATAGATTGCGTTTACAAATACAAGCTTGCTTAAATTTAAGACATTATTTTCTCGGCTACCATGCAAACACTACTATACGAACGTAACACATTTTGATTTTTCATTGTATATTTAAGTTTATTCTAATAAGGACGTGTCTGAAGTTTTTTTTGTAAAGTAATCGTCAGTAGAATCGCCGGCATTACCAAACAGAAATTTAGAATATACTTGAACAATACCTAGTAAGAGCAAAATACAAATTGTGCCCTTTTAACGACAATCAGTCACACTAAAAACGGTTAACGATATGAAAAATTTCTAGGCAATATTTTAGACATTTCTCCGCGCTTATTCGCAGTTCTTTTTATTATTTAATTTTATGATGCGAAAATAAGTATTGCCTATATGAAACATTAAACTGTTAATTATTTATTTAATTTCAACTGCTACTTCCACGGCTAAAATAATACTTCTGTTTTCTTCACGAATGATGCAATTTTCGACTAAAACATTATAACAACATAAGAAGTACTGGTGAAACAAAAACACTTTTAGACCTTCTTCATATGACAGTTGATTTTTATACAGTTAGACCTTGCAGTGTGAATATATTAAAGGCGCATTTGCAACGTGCAAAGCGAAAATATTTTAGAAGGTCTGCTCTGCTCATCAAATGACTTTTCTACTGAAACATACGGTTACAAACCAAAAAATGTAACCCAATTAAGTTTTCAGTTTATTTCAGATAACTTGTAAATGTTTCAACTAACTTCTACCCTAATTATCTAAAAACTCAAATTAATTGTGCCGAGTATTTAACATCTCATTTTTTACCTAATTTTAAGTAACTTGAAAAATCAGATTTGTAAGGAAGGATGTTATCAAAGTCGTTATGAAAGAACGTACAAATTTAATCTTACTAATCGTACAAAAAATATAATCTGATAAGAGTTTATTAAATTTAGTGTTCAAACCAACATCTTCCTTAAATAACATAGGCGTAGTACATCAATACGCACGGTTTTATTTCTAAGAATTATTATATTTTTTGTGCTTGAATTTTTACTATAGCAATAATAAGCAGAGAGCAATGCACAACTATTTTTCTAACATTTTGCAAGGAGGAATGAATTGCTGATTGGAGTTTTACACTATTGGCGCAGAACGTGTATATTTTTATTATACGTTTTGAGTTAACTATCAGTTCCTAAATCAACAAAGAAATAATCATTAGAGAGCGATACTTAACGAATTTTTATTTCTTTCGCACCATATGTGTCTTTAACATATCCGACAATATACTACTAAAATATAATAGAACTGGTGTACAGTAGAAAAAAATAATTATTTAGGTCTTGCAAGTAAGGCGGCGTACAATGACGGCAACGCACGTGTGACGTCAAAGGCAGATATAATATAGGATTAATCAGAGTGTAGTATTTTCAACCAATGAAAAATCTCCAAACCTAACCAATCAGATGTCTTTTTAGGCGTCACTTTGATTGGTTAATATTGTCCAATTAGAAGGCTCATTATAGTTCACTACATCATCCGATATCGACCAATGAAAACGTCTCAATCAGTATTACGTCATTTGTCAGTATCGAGCTTCCTGATTGGTCCGGTACTGTTCCTGCGCGTGACGTCGACTTACATTTTTACATAAATCCGCCCATTGTCACCGCCCAGTTAACGATACGGCTGAATATTAAACAATAACGTCTACTGAAATGCTATACTTTCGAGAATTAAAACGCCTACCAAAAACATTTTTAAACTTGTTAAGGTCTTCCGAGTACGGAATGATTATGGTTAATTGTATGAAACAGCAGTATATTTATACTGCTTTTTACAGTATGAAAAAAAAATTAAAATTCACAAAAAGGAAGCACAAGAATGGATTGCGTTTACACATACAAGCTTGCTTAAATTTAAGACATTATTTTCTCGGCTACCATGCCAACACTACTATACGAACGTAACAGATTGTGATTTTTTCATTGTATATTAAAGTTTATTATAATAACGACGTCTCTGAAGTTTCTTTTGTCGAATAATCGTCAGTAGAATCGCCGGCATTACCAAACTGAAATTTAGAATATACTTGAACAATACCTAGTAAGAGCAAAATACAAATTGTGCCCTTTTAACGACAATCAATCACACTAAAAACGGTTAACGATATAAAAAATTTCTAGGCAATATTTTTGACATTTCTCCGCGCTTATTCGCATTTCTTTTCATTATTTAATTTTATGATGCGAAAATTAGTATTGCCTATATGAAACATTAAACTGTTAAATATTTTTTAAATTTCAAGTACTACTTCCACGGCTAAAATAATAGTTCTGTTTTTTTCAAGAATGAAGCAATTTTCGACTAAAACATTATAACAACATAAGAAGTACTGGCGAAATAAACACTTTTAGACCTTTTTCATATGACAGCAGATTTTTATACAGTTAGACCTTGCAGTGTGAATAGATTAAAGGCGCATTTGCAAGGTGCGAAGGGAAAATATTTTAGAAGGCCTGCTTTGCTCATCAAATGACTTTTCTACTGAAACATACGGTTACAAACCAAAAAATGTAACCCAGTTAACTTTTCAGTTTATTTCAGATAACTTGTAAATGTTTGAACTAACTTCTACCCTAATGATCTAAAAACTCAAATTAATTGAGCTGAACATTTTTAACATCTCATTATTTACCTAATTTTAAGTAACTTGAAAAATCAGATTTGTAAGAAAGGATGTTATCAAAGTCGTTATGAAAGAACGTACAAATTTAATTTTACTAATCGTACAAAAAATATAATCTGATAAGAGTTTATTAAATTTAATGTTCAAACCAACATCTTCCTTAAATAACATAGGCGTAGTATATAAATACGCCCGGTTTTATTTCTAAAAATTATTATAATTTTTGTGCTTGAATTTTGACTATAGCAGTAATAAACAGAGAGCAATGCACAACTATTTTTCTAACGTTTTTTAAGGAGGAATGAATTGCTGATTGGAGTTTTACACTATTGGCGCAGAACGTGTATATTTTTATTATACGTTTTGAGTTAACTATCAGTTCCTAAATCAACAATAAAATAATCATTAGAGAGCGTTACTCAACGAATTTTTATTTCTTTCACACTATTTCTGTCGTTCACAAATCCGAAAATATAGTCTACTACATATTTCGTAAGTGATATTTACCAGAAACTATAAATCTCATTAAAAGGTACCTTCATATGTTCTGCCCTCTAAAATCTTTTCTGAGTGAGATGAGTTGAGTTGGTTTACATGGTCTTCTCACAGCGTTTAGAATTATACTTATTAGAATGCCAGTCCTTCAGAAAATCATGTACTTTCGACTCTCCGAGTGACACCGGTATTTTATTATCAAGAGGGTTTGATTGTAAAATGAAATTCATGAATCTCAGATGAGATAACTCTGACTAGTGTCATATATACCTCTACCTTTTCTGTTCTTACGTGGTTTAGTCATATAATTGGCTGACCCTGTGATAAAAATGAATACATGTTTACGGTCAGGAACTAGCAAATTACGTGCAAATAATGTTTAACACTCTAACTTTTCAGTATGGCCACAATAAATTTCATCCATCTTAAAATACAGGAACTAATGAAATAAGAGTAAAGCCAGAAAACCTTTTTCGAAATTACATCGGCCGTTATATCATCATTTTGTCAGACCGTTGATTATTTTTGTGACACTTATTGCTAAGGTCCGTTTCGGGATCTAGGTTATTAAATAATTAATACACTAAAGTTTACAATTACAAAGATTTATTACACTAAATGATTACAAAATAAATAATTGAACTAATTATAATTAAGAAATACAATAAATGATATAATAATTCACTTAAAGTAGATAATTAACAATATATAACTTAAAATCACTTTTATAGATTACACAACATACAAAACAGAGAAACTGAATTCACTTTAACTTTACACAATAAGCACACAACAAAGGTAATATAACAATCTTACTCGGATACGTAATCTGTTTACGCACCTCGATAATCGCACGGCAAAGATCACCCGAATACTGACTGACCGCACTCGGGGTCTCTTTTTATACCTACTCATTCATAAAGATTGTTCCAGAATAAAGTAGAGAAATCATAAAGTACAAAAATAACTCTTTATTAATGAATGCTAGAAAAATCTTGTTAATAGGTCAACAAAAAGTCTTTTGTAAATAGAAAACGTAAACAACCTGCCTCCCTCATAATAGCTGTACACAATACCTAAACTTTATGATAGTTATTACAACCCTTATGAATGAATAGACACACTTTTATGGATATTGTGTGTTGTTATTTCTGTCTTTATTACTCTCTCTTGTTGTTACTATTGTTTTACACTCTATACTATTTCATGAATGGATTTCTGGAACCTTCGAGAAAAATCTTTAATTCGATCTGTCACATTGCCCCCTTCTTAAAGCTGCTCGTCCCGAGTAGCCCCTAAGTATTGTGCCAATCGATCGAGATGAACTACCATCTTCTTGGTCTCTGGGCGTCACTGTACTCGGTAGACCACGTCGTTGATGCGATCGAGGACAGCATACGGGCCTTCCCATTGGTTTTCCAGCTTAGGGCTCCTTCCCTTCTTCCTTCTCGGTCTGTAGAGCCATACACGGTCACCAGGTTGAGATCCCGTGGAGTTAGCCATCAAGTCGTATCTTGCCTTCATTCGATCACTGGCTACTTGCAGATGTTGCCGTGCATACTCGTGGATTTCGTGGATACTTGCTACCAATTGTGCGGTGTACTATTGCGCTGGTTGTTCCTTGTCAGGCGGGGCGCCGAACAGCAGATCACAGGGCAACCGTAGTTCACGGCCGAACATCATCTTGGCGGGTGTCAAGCCGGTGGTTTCATGTATCGCCGCTCTGTAGGCCATCAAGAAAAGAGGAAGCTTCTGGTCCCAGTCTCGTTGATTTTTGGAGACTACCTTGCGCAGATGCTCTTCAATTGTCTTGATGTAGCGCTCGACCATTCCATCCAACTGCGGGTGTAATGCTGTTGTCCTTTTCTTGTGGACGCCCAATCGTTCCAGTACTTCTTGAAGTAGCTGCGATTCGAAGTTCCGCCCTTGATCACTGTGTAGCTCTCTTGGTACTCCGAATCGGGAGAACAGCTCGTTCACTAAGGTTTCCGCCACAGTAGCCGCCTCTTGGTTTGGGATGGCGTATACTTCCGGCCATTTAGTGAAATAATCCATGGTCACTAACAGATACTTGTTTCTCAAGAACGGAACATCGTACGAACTTAAGTTAGACACCACTACCGAACCCGACACGAACATTTTCATCAAAATCGGTCAACCGGAAGTAGTAGTTTATTCGTGTAATTTTTCACTTTTTTACGAATTTTTCAAAAACTGGTCATACGATTTTTTTAAATCTCCTGGTTTACTACATTTTTTATGCTCTACAAGATAAGGTAGGCGCCATGTTTGCTGAAATTCTTGGTGAGGCTGTTTTCACTTAAAGAATTAGTTTTTTTAGTATTACGGCTTTTATATGCATTTTAGCGCAAAAATTTATAGTATAATATAAAAGTAGAGAATTTAAAATTCTACAACTTTTATTTCAAACACTTTTTTGTATAACGCTTAGTTTATAGCGGTAATTAGCGATTTTCTGTTTTTTTCTCACGAAAACGTGTGAAAAATCTATTATTTTAAGATTTCAGTTTTAGTATGTATTTTACGACAAAAGTATGTAAGCAAATTTATAGAAAATTAAAAGATATACAACTTTTATTTAGAGGATTTTTCTCTGCAGAGCCTAGTTTAGCGTTAAAGAGTGGTTTTCCGTATTTTTAAGCCAAGCTGCTGTCGATTTTAATTTTGCCTCTTTCACTCATGATTAAAATAAGATTATGTTTTTTGAAGTAAGTTTTTTGTTTATTTCTAATATTAGGTTATATTGGTCATTATTTTCATTGGCAAGAGAAAGCGTGTGAGTGTTTCACACCAGATTTTTTTTGTATTTGATTTTGATGATCTTATACTAAAAATACAGACAGCAGGCCTACAGTTTTTGATGCCTATTCTTGATCCTTTTTTATGAAGTAGAGTTATGATTGATTTTTTTAGGCAAGTAGAACATTTTTCGGTAAAGAAAGATTAATTTATTAAATATGTCAGTGGACGTAAAACTTACGATGAAACACTGATTACAACCTTTGCGAGGCATAGTAAGAAATCACGGTTCTGAAATAGAAGTACAAAGAATAATGCATCACCTGTAGACAGTAAAATAAGGAAGACTTGCTGACGAAATATGGAAACTATGAATAGTCAAGGAGACAATGCCAAGCCAGTCACAATAGACCAGCTGTGTTGCCAAGCTTATGGCTGCCCTATTGTTAGCAAAGTGGTTGAAATATACATAGTGTGAATATACACAACTGACGGTGTCATTCCTAGCGGAATAATCATGAACTGTAGTATACAATTTCTATTCACTCTGCTATCTTTATGGGCACCAGCAAGATTTTATAAAATATTTTTTTGCAAATCTAGGAACCTTCCTGAACCAAAATTGATGCAATACACAAACAGAAGGGTTCATTTCCAACACCAGGGTATAGTTAAATTTTTTTTTTACCTAACATGGACGAAAATAACATGGGTTGCAATGTGGCAGCCATATATTGCTGCCATATGCACCCGGCTGCCACTTTACATACAAAATGCGAAATGTACGGTCTCCGTATTGATAGCAAGATGTACATATATATTTAAGTTAGGTCTCGAAAACAATCAAGACGCTTTTTAAAAAACAATTTTATTTAATTCCACATACATGGGAATCGAACTAAGACTTTTACATATACACTGTAAAAAACATACATGTTCATTGTATGCGGTTGAGTACAAGACTAAACTATTGTTCTATTAACATTAATAAAATTATAATAAAGAATTCTTAGAACTAAATCCTAAACTATCAACTTACACTAGTATCTTATTCTATAACTTTTATACATATATATTTATATGTATAAATATATATTTATACATATATATTTTTCTTACGTTTAGTCTTGTTGAAACACACTACTGAGTGTGGTTTTTATTTTAATTCAAGGACATTACTCAGATTTTATCGTCCTTGAATAAAGTTTTTGTAGTTATAAACTGATTGCAAAAGAAATACACTGTTACCAATAAAAAAAAGAAATTATATTGAGATTGATCAATATGCTTTTAGCATTTTTTATTGTGTGGTTGTTGTAAATACTAAAATAAATCTAAAAAACCAACAGAATAGCATAAGAGTTTTATGAATGTTGCTGTACAAAATATATTCAAAATACACTATTTGTTATATATTTCCTAAGTTTTCATTTATGAAAATTTATTCATAACCCCATTTGTTAAAATATAGAAACACAAAATGGTGTACATACTTTTATATCGCAAGTTACATAGAGCGATGAATATATTTATACTTAATGTACAGCAATGCATTTTGCTAAAATGCAATTGTTGGTTATTTTACTGCAGCGTTGTTTTATTTAAGACGAAAGATAGTGCACTGAGGAAATGTATGAATTCGGATGGAAAAGTAAGAAGAAATATATATGTATAGATGATGGGAGGGGGGGGGTTGCAGACTCCAGTAATGGTTTGGTTGATGTTATACTGGAGTCATGGTGATGTAAACCGACAAGTACCGTAAGACGAATAAGAAGGAAAATTGTGAAAATGGTGGGGAAAGGAGAAGAGGAAAGAAGAAAGAGAAGGGAATGGTATTACTAAAGTAACTTTGAGAGGGTTCTGTACAGTTTCCTGCAACAGATGCATTATTTAGTGCACAAACTGTCCCTCTACGTCTTATAAAGTCTATCAAGAGAGATTCTTACACCTTCAATTTGTCCATTAAATATTTTACACCGAAATAATTATTGTTAAACCATCAGAACCTCTCTATTTTCTCCTGTTCTCTTGTAATAACTTATTAATGGTAGTATTGTATTTTAGAGCTCCAATAGCAGTTAGTTTAATTGAAACATGAAATATTTACTTCGCCTCTTGTAGACAGTGTAGAAATTGTAACAATAGTAATAGTTATCAGACTAGTTTTCAAACGAATTGGAATACTAGCTTTCAAATTAAATTGAATATTAGATTAAATCATTATACTTAAATTTTAGTAATCCGACGCTTACAGCAACCGGATTTAAATGTACACTTTAAATAGCATAACTTACTGGATTTTGAAGTAGTTGAAAATATTGTAACAATATCTAAGGGAAAGTGTTTGTTCCAGGATTCTCTAGCCGGACTGAATCTTTAGAAGTATTAATATAAATAATAATAGTTGATAAATTGGGTTATTTCCAAGAAACAGTTAGACATTATTATAGGCCTATAGTTGTGACGGCTATCTGAGAAGAGTCGGTCTATCTATTTAGATAATTAGCTCTATTGTTGTGGTGTTATAAATTGTGATTCAACTCTAAGGTGTTTATCTTCTGTTTAGTTATTTACGAGTTATCCAGAACCTGAGTGAAAGATTTTTTATTTTTATTATTTAAAAAAAAATTTTTTTTGGCTAAAAATCCTGAAGCAAGAACAAAATTAAATTTTTAATTTTTATGATAATAAGATAATAATAAAAGTTAAAAAGTTCATCCTCACTCTGCCAAATACGGCAACACTGCATTACTCTCTAACTAGATTCAGGCTCGCTATTTCATGGTGTCTAGTATAATTTATTCATAACCACTATTATTTGCTAGCTTGCTTAAGGGGAGCACTATACCTCTAAAATCGAAAGAAATTGATTTTTCTAATTTTGGCACCATTGCCTTCTGTATCGTTTTCTGTGTAATCTGTATAAAAATTATAACTATACGATCGAAATTACGGAAGCTATGCAGATTTTTGTTAAGTAATGTTTTGACCAGAATTTCTTTTAATTGAGTTAATCTGTAGAAACAATTAAGAGTTGCGATATTCAAAGAACACAAAAATCTGAAAAGGCAATGGAAAGTGTGTCAAAAAAGGCAAGGCAAGACAAGAGAAAAAAAAAGAAAATTATGTCAGGAAATAGAACAGTCTGGTGAGGATCAATAATATTATGGTGCAGGCCGATTTTAGGGCAAGTAAAACTTCACAGCTTATTCCTGCAAACTCACTTTTTTCCATAAAGGTACAGTATCCTCAAAAAATATTTGACTTAGAAGGTTGAACTTTTTTGAGCATGTTTCCCAGTATAATTGTGACATATGGTACTAGAATCATTGCAGTATTATTACTCAGTTCGAAATAAAATAAAAAAATTCTAAAAAAAATTAAATTGTTTTTGCATTTTTCAAAAACAATTCTCGAAATGTTATCGCTAGCTCTATATTAATAATTCTAGTACCAGAGCTTAAAAAGATGTCATAAAAAGGCACAAAAAATTAAAGCCCTAACTCTTCACGGTTTCTTAGAGAAGTGTACCTAAACAGAGGTCAATTTAACATGGGTTAGATAAGAGGTATAATGCTCCCTTTAAAAGGGAGTCCTGTTAAGCATCATCAGAATTTTCATGTAAGGTACCACCTTAACTTGGAGGTAGCCGTGCTACGAAACTCTCTGTTAAAAGTAAGTCATTTGAACCATTTAACCTTTGACGTAAACATGCACAGCACCTTAGCGTATATGTTTACTGACTTACGAACTTAGATCCAACGTGTTCAATAAAAGAAGGGGTGTTGAACTCATCTGGCGAGGGCCAAATTATAACAATAGAGGATTACTAGTCATCGATCATCAGGATTCCCGATTCCGTCAAAGTTATATACTTTTTTTTTGCGCCCTGGAGACTCTAGGAGGAGTATTATAGGACATGTCGTCAGATATAACACCTGAAATACATCTAAGAATCACACAATGTATCACTACTATTAAGAAAGAAATTCTTGTACGCTATAAAAAGTTTCACCGATTAAGTAATTTTTTAGATTTTTTTTAAAGGAATTCAAATTCTCACAACACTTTAAAGATTGGGGTAATTTATTTATGAATTTTCTCCCTGCATAAGTAGGTTTTTGTTCAAACAATTTTGTGGAGTGATTAGCCACATAATAATCATTCCTGTTTCTCGTGTTATGATTGTGAACATTGAAATTCTGCATAAAATTATTTTGCCTAACATACATAATCACCTCAAAAATGTAGAGACAGGGAACTGTAAGCAATTTAAGCTCTTTAAATAGTGGCCTGCATGAGGTTAGCTGGTTAGCTCCCACCATACACCTAATAGCTTTCTTTTGAATTTTAAAAACCCTATTCATATTTCCCATGCTAGAATTACCCCATACTGAAATACCATAACGGATATGAGACAGAATGAGGCCATGATAAGCTGCCATTAGTAATTTTTTATCATTTAATCTGGCAATTTGTTTCAGTGCAAATACCCCAGATGATATTTTACTACAAACTTGATTGGTATAGAAGTCCCAAGACAAAGATCTATCTAGAGATACGCCCAGGAACTTCACTGTTTCCACATGCTCTAAACTATTATTATGAATAAATACATCGACTTTTATATTTTCTTTAACGTTATGTTTATTTTTAAACTGCAAGTACTGACACTTTTTCCCATTAACTGTTAATAACATTTGATTCAAGAACTGTACTACGGACTCTATGTTAACATGTGTATTTACTTCAAGAGCATCTACCAGTAAGCTGTTACTGATTACTGAAGTATCATCAGCAAACAATAAAGCTCTGCCATTAGGTATGACTTCTGGTAACCTATTAATGTACAATAGAAACCGAATTGGACTTAAAACTGATCCTTGTGGAACGCCTGCTTTGACTTCAAGCTTTCCAGATACAACCTTAGTAAGTTTCCCTCTAACAACCCTAGTTAACTCTACACACTGTAATCTATTAATAAGGTAAGATTGAAACCATTTCAACTCTACATCCCTAATGCCTAATGACTCTAGTGTTTGCAATAAAATTTCATGATCAACACAATCAAAAGCTTTACTCAGATCCAGAAACACTGCCAATGCTTTCTCCCCGGCGTCCAATATATCAACTACTTGCTCCACAAGTGAAACAATTGCAGTTTTAGTTGATCTACCTTTTTGGAAACCATGCTTATCCTCTGAGATGATTAGGTTATCAGTCAAGAAACTGATTACCCTAAGAAATACTACCTTTTCAAACATTTTACTGATTGTGTTTAAAATACTTATGGGCCTATAATTTTCAACTAATTGGCTATCTCCATTCTTAAATATAGGCAATATTTTAGCCTCATTCAGTTTGTTTGGAAATACACCTGCTTCGAGTGAGAAGTTAATCAAATGAAGGAGAGGAGTAATTAAAAGATGTTTACGTTCTTTAACAATTATACTAGAAATCCCATCTAACCCACATGTTTTCTTACTTTTCAAACTATCAATAATTGATTCTAATTCCTCCCTTGAAACTAGGCTAAATAAGAATTGATTTACTACCTTGTTACCTTTTGGATCACAACATCCCACTGTTTCCCTAATCTGTTGTTTAAGTTTTAAAGCTACTTCCTGATAATATTTGTTAAAATAATAACAAATTTCTACACCATTCTCTATAAGTTCATTGTTTTTGTTAACAATATTAGGTATGTCAGTAAAACTTTTGTTGCTAACTACACCTCGATTCTTATTTATTATTTCCCATATTGCTGAGTTTAGATTTGGTGATTTATGAAGAACTTCAGCAGTTTTTTTACCTGCTTACTTGGCTCCCGCTACATGGTTTCAAGAACATTTCATTTGCTCTCTGACATTCAAACGGCTCTGTGGCGAAATGGAATTTCTGAAGAGCCTATCAAAGTGCGAAAAATATCTAAATGACACGGGTTAATAAGACGTTTACTTTTATCCTGATAAGTAGTTAATAAGTAAGTAGTAAAAAATAATTAAAAAAATGGGTAAAAATTACAACAATAAAAAAAAAATACAAAAAAGATATACGTATCTAATCAAGAAAAAAAAATTGTGCAAGGTTCCTTGAGCCGCTGCACTGAACGTGTGGATTTGGTACACTGCTTTATAATAATTGTGTATCATCTTTCATACTGCATAGAGAATATTGAATGTTCTTTAAACCATGTGTCTACGACCAAGTGAGCTGGTATACAAATGTGACGAAATTGGAAATTCCAAGGGTCTGTGACTAGTAATCCTTTCATGGTTATAATTTTGTCTCCCTGCCAGATGCGTTCAACCCAAGGAAGATTAGTTCACGAAGTAGCGAATTGAAGACCCCAAAGATTTTTCCTTTTCCATCCAGGGAATAGAAGGAGAATGGGTTGCCTTTAGAATTGACTCGAAAGACAGAAGACGGTGGATATATAGGATACGGCGAGAAGCGGAGGAATATGTATGAACCCCGCTTCATCTTCTTCTTCTTGTTGTTCTTCTTCTTCCAACCAAGAATTAGGCCGCCGCCTGTTCCGAACTCACAAAGTATATCATCTATCTTCATCTTCTCCGAGGTCTACCGAAATTCTTTCTACCTTCTGGAGTATACCGGTGTGCCTGCCAGGTATCCTGTGATCTGACATCCTTGCTGTGTGCTGTCTCCAACTTTGGCAATAATCCAACAGCTGTTGTCCGTACAGAATAACTGGAGCTGCCATAACTTAGTAGAACTTAAGTTTTGTGACCTTTATCGCTCTATTACTCAAAGTTCTGCTAATAGTCCCACATATCCTCTGGAATTGGCTTAATTTCTGCTCCATATCCAAATCAGAATCAAATCCCACATTACACCCTAAATAACAAAAGTGAGATACTCTCTCCATACCGGTATTTTCCCCGAAAAAAGTAGTTAGTTTGAAGTGTATTCAGCTCTTCAACGCAAACGGACAGTCCATGAGAGGTAAACTAGGTGGGATTTCTTCTTCTTCTTCTTCTTCCGAGAGCTAGAAGCTATTTGACTCTACCCAAGAGCCATAAAATGATAATGGGATCAGGAACTTCAAAAAATAATATAATTTTAATCATGAGTGAATGATGCAAAATGAAAACCAATCTTAGTTGGCTTAATAATACGGAAAATCACTCTTTCACGCTAAACCAGGCTTTGTAGAGAAAAATGCATTGAATTAAACTTGTAGATCTTTTAATTTCCTGTAAATTTGATTGTATTCATTTTTGTCGTAAAATTGATACTACGGCCGAAAACTTAAAAAGTCGATTTTTTTACAGATTTTCATTAATAAAAAATCACCAATTACCGCTAAACTAAGCGTTATACAAAAAAAGTTTTGAAATAAAAATTAAGGACCTAGAATTTGAACCATGGAATCTTCGTCTCCGAATATGAGCAGTTGAAAAGTTGACTCATGACGACGTTACCACTTCATCAACCTGGTGGGTTAATAAAAAAAGAAACAATTTTTTTATATATAATGGAAATTTTACTGAGAATTTTTTTTTAACTTGAATGGTACAAAAACTGTTGAATGTATTTTAATTGTATAACTGGTGTAAGATTGTATATCTTGTGTAACATTTTTCTCTGGGCAGTCCTGTAACTTATAACCTGTAGGAATAATAATGTGTACATTATTTTGAATAGTGTTGCAATGTTTATGTTGGCTTGGTTCGTTTTGTTAAAATAATATGTTCTATTTTTAATAAACAAATGTCAGTCCATTGTTTTCAAATTTCAGGTTATTCATATCTGTGAAGAGATTTATGGTTGAAATTCTCTACCAAAATTTTCGTTAAAAGTTTTGTATTCATTTACTGCAAAATTTTAAATAAATACTAACCCCTCCATGGCTATTGACAAAACTTTAGACTGTGAAATTTCATAGTTCAATGTAATGTCCTCCAGTCTATTTGTATGGTGTGCCACTTCCTCAACATGACAGAATAAATCTTAATACAGTCGATTCCGGATAATTGGTCCACTGGTTAATTGGGGCAGCCGGTTTTTTGGGACAGTTCTTTAATGAACAAAAACAGAATGGGATTTTACATTGATAAGTACTCCGTTTATTTGGTCCATAATGCCGCTTATTGGGGCCAATCTGATGTATGTACATATAAGTTTTATTTATAGTACAATGTGTAGGCTACAAAATCGTCATTGCACAAATTTCAGTGAGTCATATCCATTAGTTATGTCCAACCTTACAAGCTCTATAGCCTCCTTGCAACTTATGGTTAGTTGTCACTTGTCGTAATGTACATCGAACATTTGTAATTCTATGCTTCTCATCAGTTTTTGTGATTTCATGAGTGTACTGTAACACACTGGTTTTCGAGTCTGGCTGTTTTTTTATCTGCAGGCATACTCTTTTTTTAATTTTCATTCGTTTCACACATTTTATTGTCATTTTTATGCGTAGGCTTACAGTACAGCACCTACTATCAACGTCTTTGTAAGTTAAATGCCGCGCAACGATATAACTGTGTGAACGAATAAAGCTTCTCGACAGAATAAAAACTTATCCACCTAAATTAAGCCAACGTAAACTATCGGAACAAACCGGTGTACTGAAAATTCTGATAGCTTGTTTCGTGCTCCAAGAAAAGAAAATACGCCAAGAGTAGGCATTAAAAGATCATGGAACATTTCAGAAAAGAAAACGTGAAGGAAGGATCCATTTGCTGAGAAGCGTTGAATTAATGGTTCACCATTGTAACTTCGCAAGGTGTTATTGTCAATGGTCCAATGCTTAAAACCAAGGCAAAAGGTTTTGCTAAAAAGTTAATCATTTTTCTGATACCCTTTTATTATTTTCGTGTGTAAATGGATAGAACTTGTATGTAAAATTTATGTATGTGATAATTTTAATAAAATACAGTATCGTATACGCCACATTTTACGAATTCGTTTATTAGGGCCAGCCGTTTAATTGGGCCAAAATGCTTCGGTCCCGATGTGCCCCAATTATCCGGAATATACTGTATAATAATATCTGGTCTCTACATCAACAAAAGACTAATGTGTAACCAACATCTTAACGAATCGCGAAAAACTTTGGACGCTAGACGTAAACAACTGTATTCGTTGATTTCCAGATCTTCTAAACTCCCACTTTATCTAAAACTACTAGTTAATAAGTGTTACCTTGACCCGTTTGGATGTATAGTAGCCAAATTTACTGTTGTGCCAAACCGTCGGTCATTTTGAAAATACAACGCTATCTGTCCAAATTGTTAAGACAGATAACTAGTGCTCCCTTTTACATAACGAACGATACACTACACACGGACTTAAACGTCCCATACACCAACGATGTGTTTCTACGCACATACACCCGATTTAAAAAGAAATTACCCAATAATCCAAACCAGCTCACTGTTTCCCTAGACACACCAGATTTACCAACTGCCCCTATACGAAGACTGAAACGACTCTGGAGTAGATATATCATGAGACGTCAAAATTAAAGAAAAACAAAATAAAATTAAGTAAATTATGAACTAACTTAATGATTACGGTTGGAGTATTGTCAATGGGCAGTGATCTCCTCAATGTCTTAAAATTTGCCAATATTTGTATCCTTTTTTAAAAAATTTGTTTGTTGTTAATTTTATAAAGTTGCAAATAAAAATATCTTTTTTTTTGTCATCAGTCTCTCGACTGGTTTGATGCAGTTCTCCAAGCTGTTATATCTTGCGCAAATCGTTTCATATCTACATACCTGTAACACCCTTCATCTTTTGTAATTTGCTTTATATATTCTAATCTTTGCCTCCCCCTACAATTTACTCCCTCAATATTACCCTCCATTATTGATAGCCCAATACCTGGATGTCTTAAGATATGCCCCACTAGCCTATCCCTTCTTCTGGTAAGATTCTTCCATATACTTCTTTTTTATCCACTCGCCTAAGAACCTCTAAATTACTTATTTTGTCCACCCACGTAATCTTTAACATTTTATTATAACACCACATATCAAAAGCTTCTATCCTCTTCTTTTCTAGAGCCCCTATCACCCACGTTTCACTCCTGTATAATGCTACACTCCAAACATAATGTTTTAGGAAATTATTCCTAATCTGTAAATCAATGTTTGTAGTCAGTAAGCTGCACGCTGTGTCATACCCTCCAAAGACTTACTCAGACTTCTCAATTTTGTACATTCAGTTCCCACCCGTCGCACTCTTAGAACAGCACTTTCAAGATATGTATTTTACACACGATCATCTTAAGCCGACACCACTTGAAAATTACCAAAATAAAAGAAATAACGAAGCTACAGATGGAAGTTACTGTATTTTAAACATTAATAACTAAAATCAGCTTTCAAAACAGAATACCAAGGGCGAAACTAAGATGGTTACTACTAGAATGATCTGGTACATTATGTGCCTGTGGGGCTTAACATGATGCAGAACATCTTTTACTTTTTCAGCAGATAATACTTAGCACGTACCATGGCAGATTTATGTATTGGAAATGACAAAATCTTCGTTATAGCAAAATTCTGGAGGGATAAGTTTGAATAAGAATACGAGAGTTAGGTAAGAATCTTGTAAAAATTACCGGTTAACTTTGTTATCGTTTGTTGCACTATAAAAAATTAAAATAATTAGGCATTTAGCCTACATAATTTGTCAGGGATGATATCAACTATTTGGAAATACAGGCGTGAGTATTATAGTCATATTGCGGATCTTAGATAACGGAATATCCAAACAGGTGTTAAGTAACGAGCCAACAGAATAATGTGGTATGGGACAACATTGGAAGAAATAGGCATCCCATTTTCTTTATAAAATAACAGACTATCTTGAAGTTAGAATAGATCTGGAGGTTTAATCAGTATTAAATAAGATAATCTATGTAGGCTCGATGTCTCTGTAAAGTTCTTCACATGGTTTACGAGGTGTGGCTATTAAAAAACGAAACTGACGTTGTAAAAAATTTAATTTTAATTTTATACATAATCACTTATTGTCACCTTCAATATACACTCCTTCGCTATCCCAACAACGCTCCATGCGAATTTTCCATTGTTGGAAACAGTGCTGGAACTTCTGTCAGCTCCTTCAGGACACGTGCCGCTTTCTCTTTTACAGCTTCCGCAGACTCAAATCTTGTCCCTTTTAATGCAGATTTCACCTTAGGGAACAGGTAGAAGATAATAAAATGTGATGAAACGTGGTTTTTTTCTTATGATCCGGGAACGAAGCGCCAATCCATGCACTGGAAGAGCCGAACTTCACCGATAGCCAAAAAAGGTCGAATGACCAACTCAAAATTTAAAGCAATGATGATTGTTTTTTTTAATATACATGGGATTGTGTACCTTCACTAAGTTCCTGAAGGTCAAATAATTAATCAATTTTATTACCTTGAGGTACTTTCTAAACTACGTCAAAGAGTAAGGAAAAAACGCCCCGAAATGTGGAAGGACGTATCATGGGTTCTCCAACAAGACAATGCGCCAGCTCATTCCGCGTTATCTGTCAAGAGGTTTCTAGCCAAGTATAGCATCTCAGTGTTAAAACATCCACCTTATTCACCAGATCTTGTACCATGTGACTTCTACCTGTTCCTTAAGGTGAAATCTGCATTAAAAGGGAATCTGCAAGATTTGAGTCTGTGGAAGCTGTAAAAGAGAAAGCGGCATTTGTCCTGAAGGAGCTGACAGAATATGACTTCCAGCACTGTTTCCAACAATGGAAAATTCGCATGGAGCGTTGTAGGGATAGAGAAGGAGTAAATATTGAAGATTACAATAAGTGATTATGTATAAAATAAATATAAAATTTTTTACTACGTCAGTCTCGTTATTTAATAGCCACACCTCGTATTTAATCTTTCTCCAGTATCTGTAATGTTTGTTTGCACCATAAATCATACGAAGATTTTTTCTTCCCGTTGTACTTAGATTTTACATTAATGTTTTGTTTACGATTATTGTATACATTTTGTAAAGAATTTAATTGTTTTTTAAAATTCAGAAAAAAACGTAGTAATTAGATTGGTAAAATATACGAGTACAATACCGGTTGTCTAGTGGAACAGAAGTGGAAAATAGTAAAAAAATTAAATCGAGTAGGCAGAATTAGAATTCATTGAAGCTGCTAATTAACTCATTATTAAAGAGAGATTTAAATTTAAAACTTTTGATTTGAATTTGAATTTATCTACAGTATTGCAGAAGGTTAGAGTGTCCCGCCTTTTCTTTATTTCTTTAATCATTCACTCCAGCGTACTTACAGTTTTCAATTCAAATACACTTGCCATCCCTTTAATTAAACTTTATACTCTCTGCATTCCGTTCAGTAAATCCCGTTCGGTTCACTTTATAGAACTGAACCGGGTAAAATTTAATCTGCTCTGCCGTTCTACGTGTAATAGCAATAATGCTAGTGTCCGTTCGTCCTTTTGAAACAAACTCCCTGTGATTGCCGCTCGGTTACAAACCTCAAAAAAACACCATACTCCGTCGCCGGCTAACACATCCCAAAACACACATACACACAAATATTTTCGCTAACGTAATACAAAAACACATAAAAGCGAACCTATATATTACTGAAGGGTATAGCTCTGACTATTGTCACGATGGAAAAATTTAGAGAATTTTTTAGTACTTTTTGAAACATATTAAAAACATAACGCTGCTAAATGAAACCACATTCTATACCATGTTTTATACAAACCGTATTGCTTCTAAAGTTTTGTAAAAACACATTATAATTTATTATTTACTTATAGATTTTAACCAATAAATTCAATACTATCAGTAACAAAAAAGTTAAATCCCTATGAAAAATTATGAATAAGTTATTGGTTAAATTTCTTTAGAACTACACACTTCCCTCCATTTATCGTTAAAAGTTTCTTTTTATAAATCTTACATCAAGCTTATCTTGTCTTATGAATCTTGGATTTTTGGAAATTGCCACGAACAAAGCTTGGAATTTTTCAACGCCATTAGTCCAAATTATTACTTACGAAGACAGATAATCCTACCAACACATAACTTACAAAGCCGGTCCAAACCGATCAGAAAACCGACTCCGAATCCTGGGTATGACAGTAAACTCCATTTTCTTTCAATTTAAATGATCTCATACCATCTGGAATGTCTAAAAAGTAACAGAAATAAATTCTAACAGTTTTCATTTTAATAAGTAAGGTAAAACTGATTAGGTGGTAACCTTGGGAACAGCGGAGATGCTGAGTTTGTGTCGACCAAAAGAAAATCCAAGAAAATCCATAATATTTTCTCTATCATGCTTCTGGCAAATCCTTCCTAGAAACATAAAGATTAAAGCAAGTATTCAGCACCTTCAAACTGGATCCTATCCGTTATGGTATAGTAACTCTTACAAAAGAGTCCGCGGTTCTCTAGGTTGAGGGTGGTACCTTGCCTTTAGTAAATTAGTATAACTCGTTGTCCCCAACTTAGCCTCCATCACTTTCTCCACTGGAAAACCAAACCCTTATGTTCTTTAGTTGTTTATCTGCATTTTTCTATCATCTATTAGAACTTTATTTATGTTTAATATCATTAAATCTTTCTCAATTAGGTCTTTTTGTAAAATTTACAAACAAAAAGGCACAAATAAAAAACAAAATGTAGCCTACAACACAAACAAGTGAATTTCCCATCAACAGTTGGTTAGAAAGATGAACCAATGGCTGAAAGTATTAAAAACAGAAATGCAGATGATATTTTTAAAGTACTAAAATTGCTTTTTGCTCTAAAATGATCCGTATAAAATTATGAAAAATATTTCTTCTTGGTGACACGATAATTTTTCTGGGTAAACCTCCTAAACACATAAATTTTTTTTTATTAAAATACTATTTTTTTCACATAATTTAAAGTTTTGTGGTTGAACTAGGTCTAAACAATTGAAAAACATAAACAACCGAAAATCGAAATTTTCAGTTAAAACCATCATACAGTTTCATCTTAACGGGACTTAATATTTGACAGTTCCCGTGCG
The DNA here is from genome assembly GCA_035578175.1 of Catonia carolina. Taxonomy (NCBI): domain Eukaryota; kingdom Metazoa; phylum Arthropoda; class Insecta; order Hemiptera; family Achilidae; genus Catonia; species Catonia carolina. The sequence continues at coordinate 23,762,148 of JAQMRL010000010.1, read as the reverse complement.
CCAGTTGGCAGGTGTGATTATTTGATTCTTGGTTATGTTTCTTAAATTTTTTTCACAATTCATCCACTGACGTCACTTAAAAACGTAAAATTTTATGTTAGTAGTTGTTGCGACTTGAACTGACAAAAGACTGTTATTTTTAAAAAGAAAATATTGCAACTGAAATACAAATAATATTAAATAGGCAAACCGAATCGACTTTACAAACTGGAATATACAAACTGAGCTAAGTACACGAACAAATAACACAATGTATAACAAACAGTGGAGTTTAAAGATTTTGTTATTGTTAAGACATTTCCGGCTTTGTTAGGTTTCTACGGTTAAGTCTGTCTATAGAACTAAAAATGGAAAGGAAGGAAAAATATTATTTACTCGCTTTTGTTTGGCTATTCTCCAAAAGCACAAGTTGGTAGTGATGTGGGGATCAGGGGAGAGAATTAAGGGCTGGAGGTGAGGTTTGATAGTGCTGGTATTTTGATGGTGGTAGCTTTATAAACACAGCAAGCACCAACAGGGGCGAGTGTGGATAGGAATGGCATGTTGTAAGCTCGTGCCTTGCTGCTTTCATCACCTACCCCTACCATAATTTTTATACTTAACTCTAGTTAACGCTGGTTTGCAATTTTACCACACTTAAAATATTCAAAAACAAATAATAAGAGAGCAAATACTAACAATTAGAAACAAACAATTGAACCTTTAAATTCGTTAACTTAACCGTTATTTCAAAACAATAGCACATATTTTTTCATTCCTTGTTATTAATTTTTTTCTATAGAAGTTACACAAATGTTGTAATGGCTATAAATAAAGTTTACAAACTTTGGAATAAAAACTGTTTTCAAAAACATAATATCATTGTTTAAAGTGCTTACAAAACGAACAATAAAGGTTAAAAAAATTATAATTGTGTTATTGAAACACAACTCACAGTAATATTAAAAATAAATAATAAAAAATATAATTATTGTTTGTTAATATTGGGGAGTTTGGATTTTTTATTCTAAAATAAGAAAACAAGGAAAAGTACAGATTAAGTAAGATTTTTTATACTAATTGAAGCGTGTACCTCTTAAATTTGACTAATTATTGGCATGGACTATGGGTATTCCATGATGCCGATCCTGACGTAGACCGGATCATTGTTGTTAATTTCATAATAAATTAATCTCACATACTAATATTAATATTATTACCATATTATTTGTTGCATCTAACGAGATTAAAGATGCCTCACAGCTGGCCCGTTGTGTTGGTATTGAAAATGATTTTGGTAACGAAGTAGAATTTTTTAACTCAAAAATTGACATTTTTAAAGTGGAATTACTAAGGAGTGTGATTTGACGTAAGTGACTGTGACAGTATGTTGGTATAATTTATGTTTTTATGTTCAAGCCCTTTGTACCTGCGTGTTATGTGTGTCTATGTTCATGTCTTCGTATCTGTAGACGTTCTTCGGGCATAAGTGTGCTGATATATGGTTTGGTAAATTTGGAAATGATAATAATAAATAGGAGGGGTGAAATATAATATATAATGATTCAATATAGCAAGTATATTAAGGCTGTTTGCAGTTCTACTTGCTGACGGACTTTCGTACCTGGCTGCACACTGTTCTGTGGGAGGAGACGGAAGGTTGTAGGGGAGTGTGGGAGCTTTAAAAAAAAATGTTCCCCTTTGGTCATTCCAAGCTGTAAAGTTGTAATAAAGGAAAGAATTGGAAAATGAATGAAATTTTTAATGAACGAAAACTTTAAATTGATTAAACAAAAATTGATATTACATAAATTGAATTGATTTTGTTGAAATAGTTTTATAACTATTGATGACACTGTAAATATAATTATAATTACGTTAATGACTTTACTTATATAAAATATTGCGATATACTCGTAATATGTTGATCTGAAAATATTAAAATTTTATTAATATTGCTTAATGAATGAGCTTAATTATAAATTAAGAGTTTATAGTTACGATTTATTCTTAACTTCTTGCAGTCTTCTAGTTTGCTTTTTGTCCATCCATCGATTTGGAATCAAATGGGGCCTCGATGCAGTGTTGCAATCAGTTTTATAGTATTAACAAATTCATTTAAATTTTCATCTGCTTACTTTAAAATTATCGAATTGTTGCAGTTGCTTCCATAATTAAAATAAATTTTGATGTTCTTGATTTTTTTTAAATTCTTTGTTAATTGGTTCAATTACTTATTTAAAATTATATTTCTTTTGTTTTCTTGCTGCATCTTTAATCAAATTTTGATATTTGGTTTCTGGAATATTTATTTATAATTTTATATTTTCTTCTTACAATTTCGTTTGATATATTTAGTTTTGATTCAGAACAATTTTAATTTAATTAGAAATTGTTTATTTTGATGATAAATTGTGATTATTTAAAAATGATTTCTTCAAATTCTTTAACAATTTGACTTATTAAGCTTGACCTTAGATCAATGATATTCTGGAGCATAGACTGCTTTTCTACAAAGCGAAAGCCTAATCAGTCACCTTTTTTAAGTTCTTTACGGTACCTAGTATAACCTTACCACTCCCCACTTCAAATTTTGACTTGTGTTAAGTAATGTATTGTGACAATATCTATGGGGAAAGTGTTGTTCCAAAATTCTCTAGCAGTACTGAGTTTTTAGAATTGTTAATGTAAATAATATTAGTTAATAAATCGGGTTAATAGAAATGGTTAGAATATTGTGTATAAATGGTTCGTATAGGCCTATTGTTCTTTATTATCTATTTAGATAATTAGCTCTTTTATAATAAAATTGTGCCTTATTGTGATTCAACTGCTACGTGTTCACCTTTTGTCAAGATTCATCTAGAATTCGACAGAAAAAATTTGTATTTTTATTATTATATCGAAAATATTTGTTCATCTCGTAATTTCTATAGCTTAGGTATATAAGCGCGGACACGAAACATAGTTTGAGAAAGTTATAAGTAGTTTTTTGTTTTTGGTGTCAAAATTTTATTGTGTCAAATATTTTAAGCAATTCTATATTATACTCAATAAAATTTGTCACTTTTTCTTTGGGAAGAGAAAGTGGTGTGAGTGTTTCATTATAGATTTTTAAAGTTTGTAGAAATTTATTGATGTTTTGTCAATGTACAGAAATAGGTTTTTCTCCAAACAATTTCCTGAATGCTGAATGAAACAATTGGCGAAAAACAAGTGAAAAACAAAATTGTAAATATTTTGAATCATTAATAAAATTGTATTTTTTGAAAGTTTGCGATATTTGTATTTTCAACCTACGTAAAACACTGTATTTTACGTTTTATACCGAGCGTAATTTAAATAATGATAAATAATTTAGTTATAAAAATAAGCCCTTTAGCGTTTTGTCCATACAACTCTGTAAAGTGTTTTTATATTTTTACTTTTCTTCATCATACACATTTTCTTATTTTTCCTTTTCTAAAAAGGGAAGAACACGAAGATGAAGAGGAGAAAAAGAAGTAAAGCACTTCTGTAAATTCCATTTCCTTTTGTCGTTGAATTTCCCTTAAAAACACCTTTAAAAGCTCTACATTAGTACACAGCCTACCATTCGTAGATGTATTCATCTTTTACAGTCTAGTTTACTCCGTCTCCATATTTTTCACGTAAGTACAGCTTTGTCTCTGATCTATAAGAAATTTTTCAGCTTAATATTTTTTCAAAGGTACGTAAATATTAGGGAGTGTCGTTTACTCTATCTATAACGTCATTTTCGTTTCTTATTTTTTTAAAAAACTAAACATCGAATTTTCTCGTTTACTTTTTTTTTTAACCAACTGGGTTGGTCTAGAGGTAAAGTCGTCGCCAAAATCAACTGTTTAACAGCTGATTTTCGGAGACGAAGGTTCTTGGTTCAAATCCTAGTAAAGGTAGTTACTTTTATACGGATTTGAATCATGCTAGATGGTGGTTACCGGTGTACTTTGATGGTGGGGTTTAATTAACCATACTCTCTCAGGAATTGTCGGCCTGAGTCTGTACAAGACTACACCTCATTTACACGTCATACATATCATCCTCATCTCATTGGGTTATGGGGTTGCTTATTGTTCTGAATTGAACATATTGCAACGTACACATATTAGGAATTAAAATTAAAAAAAACTTTATTTTTAAATTTGAATTTGTTTAGATTAATAAATTCTTTTTAGAATGTAATGTCGTGTATGTTCGTGAGATTTTGTTAGTACTTTTACAAAATGTGGCGGTTAACTAACAAAGCTTATTTGTACCACTAGGTATTTACACTTCTACTCTTTTTTCTTCTTCCTCTTCTTCTTTATTATCTTTACTCCTCTTTCTTTTCCACCACCTTCTTTTCTTCTCATGCCTCTTCTTCCTTTTCCCCTTCGTTTCTTCCTGCTCATATTTTTTTCTTCTTCTACTTTCACTTCCTTTACCTCCACCTCTCCTCTTCTTCTTTTTCAGCTTCGTCTTCTTTTTACTACTCATCTTGCCCCTTGACCTTCTTATTCTTCTTGGGTTGGTGTAGAGGTAAAGTCGTCGCCGTGAGTAAGCTGTGTAACACCTGATTTTCGGAGACAAAGATTCAAATTCTAGTAATTACTTTTTTATGGATTTGATTACTACACAGTGGTTACCAGTGTACTTTGATGGTTGAAGCTCAAATGACTATACTCTCCCAGAAATGGTCGGCCTGGGTCTGTACAAGACTACACCTCATTTACACGTCGTGCACATCATCCTCTTCTCATTGGGTCATGGGGTTGCTTATTGTTCTAAATTGATCAGATTGATACGTACGCACATTAGGGATAAAATAAAATAGAAAAATCTTGCCTCTTCCACCTATTTCTTCCTATTCTTCTTCCCCTACCTCATCCTTTCCTACGTTCTACCCCTCCTACCACTACTCTTCGTGTTTTTCTTTTTCCTTTTCTTCCCGCTCTTCTACCACTTCTTTGTTTTCCTCTTCTTTCTCCTCCTCATATTTTTACTTTTACTGCCCTTTATGAATACATAGAAAAGGAAAGTATTGTTTTCATGTCAATTTTTCGAAATCGAGTTTTCACCAAAAATATACGTTTCAGGCCCCCAAAACTCAAAAATCATGTATCTACGATTGGTCTGTGCGAGTGCTATTTTCTCAGAAACGGCCCCCACGATTCCTTTGAAAATCCCCTTATTTACTACGTATTTGTACTCTACAACCTAAAGTAAGCACGATCTCTGCTGAAATTCTTGGGGGCTCAAATCTTCCGTATTTTTCTCATTATAATCGGTAAAATATTGGATTTTTTAAGATTGCTGCCTTAGTATGCATTTTATGGTAAAAGTGTAATAACTAAAGCTACAGAAAATTATTAAACCTACAATATTCTCATTGTAAGCGTATTTTTCTATAGAGCCTAATATGGCGTCAGTTAGTTATTTTCCGTATTTTTAAAATGAGCAGATGTTAACTTTTATTTAACGTAAGTATTTCATTTATGATTAAAAATAGGTAATGTTTTTCATTTTACATTGTTTACTAGTGATTAAACGTAGGTTATATTGGTCGTTATTTACATTGTCAAAAGAAAGTCGCGTGAGTGTTTCACACCAGAATTTTATTCTTCCTTTATTTCATCTTCTTCCGCTTCTTCCTTTAATTCTTACTCTTTTTGCACTTTCTCTCCTTTTTTCTGTTCTTTTCCCTCTACCTCTTTGTCTTCCCTTCCTCCTGTTTTATCTCTTCCCCTTCTCCTTTACTTCATTTTCCTCTTCTTCTCCTTTTCTCTACTCTTTACCTCTTTCTCTACTTTTTCATTATCCTCTTCTTTCTCTTGGTCTTCGTATTGCTTCTCCTTCTCTTCCTCTTTGTCGTTTTCTTGCTTCTTCTTTGTCTTCCCCTTCTCCTCCTTTTCTTCATATTCTTCTTTTTCTCCCACCGATTTCTCTACTTTTTCATCATCCTCTTTTTCTTCTTTGTCTTCTTCTTGCTTCTCCTTCTTTTCCTCTTCGTCTTCTTCATCTTCTTCCTCTTCCTCGCTTTTCTCTTCTTCCTCTTACTCCATGTCATACCAATTCCTTTTCTCTTTCTTTTTCAAAAACGGATTGTGACCATATCATCAAAGCCAACCTAAATAATTTATACTCACATCATCTTGCTATTTCTCTAAAATTTGTGCGACAGTGCTTCAGAGGATACTTCCTACAAACATTCTTTACGCATTCATAAAAGTAGAATATTCGTTATCATGAATTGACCAATGACGATCGACCATTATTTTTCATTATCTCTTTTGAAATTTATTAGAAATATAAAGGAATCATCCTTTTTTAAAATATTTAAGAAAAACATTCATATATTATTACCATACTGTAGATAAGTCAAAAATAATTTAAAATATTTTGTTTACTCAACGAAGTTCAATTAATTTAATATCTACTAACATATTTTTATGTCTGTGAATTTTTAATTACAGTTTATTTTCAAATGGTGTTAGTACTATTTCATTATTTTGTTTCATCATTTGCTCATTTAACATTATTTTCGTTTCATTTTTATTTCTTTAGAAGTGGTTCGTTTATTCTTTACAAACTCTTTAATAATTCCGTTCTTTTGATGTTATTAAAGCAAAATTTATAATGCTTGCATGCATAACTCTTTAGACTTCGTTTATTTCAATTAGTAGTAATAATGCGTACTATAGTGAGAGAATTATAATAAAGAAAATTATAAACGAATGGGGAGAGATAAAAAGAGCGCAATCTTCTGTGAGAAAGACGGAGAAGTAATTATGTTCCATCAAACACCCGGGAAACTTTTCAGAATATTCTTTAATAAATTATTATCCCATTTTTAAAGCATATTTCAATGTCGTCTCTTACTTTAACTAATATTATTAACGTCGCTGTTTGATTACAAAAATTTATTTGAATTAATTACGAAGTTTTTTTATAAACTTTTAATTTTATAAGGTAGAAAACTTTCTACTTTTGGAAAATTTTCTTCTTAAGTAGTACATATTGAAGTGTGATCTTCGTATAGTGAAATCTCGGTAATTCGAAGCAAAAAGAACTGCTGAAATAATTTGATTTAACCAAATTTCGAATATCAAATTTACTTGGACTCTCTAAAAATTATAATAGTTAAAATAGCATTTTCTACACGTTCTTAAATCTATCGTTTCTATGTTAAAAATATGGAAAATGGTACGGTAGCAAGTTCATTCCATAGTTAGGGTTCATTTTCATTAGGTAAATTTATCAATCAACTTGATGATCAAGTTGTCATATCTGCAGATCACGATGATGCCAACTATATGATGAGGAAGTTGCAAGAGGAGTATGAAAGTTGCGGCCTCAGTATAAATGTAAACAAGACTGAACACCTTACTGTTGGTGAGCCAGGAAATGATATTCAGCTGGGTACGGGTGTAGTGAACAGCTGTGAAAGTTTTAAATACCTGGGAGTCACCTTTGATAGGAGCAGAACAAGTGGAGCTGAAGTAAACAGCAAGATTTCACTAGGGCGAAGGGTTATAGGGCAGTTAAATTCTGTCCTTTGGAATGATAAAATATGGAAGGAGACAAAGATAAATATTTATTATGCTATCCTGGAGAGTGTGTGTACCTATGGAGCGGAAGTGTGGGTATTGACAAAGAGACAGAAGGATCGCCTAAAAGCGGTGGAGATGGATTTCTGAAGGTGGAGCTGTGGTGTAACGCTGATCGATCGAATTCCGAATTCTAAAATTAGGAGAAGAATGAACGTTCAAGGAAATATCATAGATACCATATCCCGGGAGCAGTTAAAATGGTTTGGCCATTTGCAGAGGACGGAAGATGATAGGTGGCCAAAGAGGGTATGGGAGTGGACGCCAGCCGGTAGAAGAGAAGAGGTAGGCCGGAAGTGACATGGTTAGATGGGATGGAGGAGGCAATTGCTTTGCGGCGGCTCTCAGATGGGGACTGATGAGACAGAGAGTTGGTGCTTAGGAAAGGAGATACGGCTGGGGCTGTAAATCCTCACATGTATATATAAATTTACCAACACTTCTGTGCCTTCATTCTGTTCGCTAAACTTGGTGAAACCGGCTTTTTTTAAAGCAGTTAGATAACAATCGTGGCATTTTTAACATAGTTCCATGCTTTAAAAATCATGCGGTTGGCATCTAGCAAATTTATCGTTGATCTTGAATTAGATGAGATGTCATCTATAATTTTATTTACAACCAGTTTTCTGTAAATTATGTTTTAAATTTCTAATCACGCCTTGATCCATCGGACGCAGACGTCATATTTGGTGAAAAAAACTGTAACCTTGTAACCATTAAATAGGCAACCCAAAATCTATGGAACTGCTAAGACATCCGTAATTTCAAAAATCCAACGATTTAAGTCAAAATTCTAACGACAAATTACAAATGCTCCCTTTAAAGTTATCAATTACTGTTTGCACAGTTACCTCAAAATTCCGTGCGTAAGCGACTTATTTCATAAGGTTAACAGAAGAATTTGTAAGAAATTATCTCATCATAGTAACGAACTTGTATGCAACCCATACCTACCAAACCTTCCCGGAAATCCCCGCAGTGGTCTACGCAGACGATGGAGTAGGGACATCATTTTGTAATAAGTAATTTCCGATTGTACACACAATTATGTAATCCGTTCATAGACCATTTCCAGCTGGAGCTCACTGTTGAGTGGTGATCTCCTCTAATTCTTAAAGCACATTTTATCTCATTTCATAATCAACTCATTCACTGGTTTTTTATGTACAGTTGTGAATTTTGCTAATAAAGTAAAAAAAAATTGGCAATCGGGATGTGCACTACAGTTGTCAACAAACAGGATGATATTTTATTTTCTTGAAGAAATTTTTAATCAATTCTGTGAACACAATTTTCAAAGCACGTAGAGATCATCCATACTTTATCATTGGTCTAAAACCTTCAAATTAACGAACATTTTAATTTAAAAATTTCGAATTACCTAGTTAGATTTACCATTAGTATGAATACAAAATGACGGGGATAAATAGTTTCTTCGAATTAACGAAAATTTCGAATTACACCAGTTCGAATTACCGAGGTCTCACTGTATTAAAAATCTATCTTACCCTTATCAGTTACATAGATTTCACATTATTATTCATATCTACAACAGTATAAGAGGCACTCTTAATGTAAGGGGTAGATGAAGCTTGGGAAGGCCAAGGTGGAAGGGTCAATGATTTTGTGAGCTAGATGACGTAACCGGTCGTGTGCCTGAGGAGAAGAGGAAGGAGATGGAGGATAAGGAGAAGAAGGATAAGGAGAAGAAGAAGGAGGAGAACAAATAAAAGTAGAAGAAAGAGAAGAAGGAGGATAAAAAGATTAAGAAGAATAGGTAACTTAAACTGAGGATTTTCATTTCACTTTTCGTTTTTTGAGTAAACAACAAGCTTACATACAGAAAAGCTGATTATGTCGCTACAAGTCCATTAACTAATACATAAAAAAATCCTACTTACTTCAACGAAATAACCAGTGGAATTATTAATTACATAGCAAATCTGTGTACGTGTGACAGATTAAGTGAAATATAAGAACGGTTATTTTTAAATGTAAATGTTTGTTTGTTAGACATACTACAAAAAATACCCAAATGGGGTTTATTTTTAGGTTAGATAGAAAATGTCTAAGAGGTAGGAAAATCTCTTGCTGTTTACTTTTGTTTCCATGGCAACAAAACAGGCTCAAATCGCATACCAAAACAGGGTTCACTAAATGTTGTGTAAAGAAACCAATGTGGTGCAATTTATTGGATGGACTTAGCTTGTATCTGTTTTCCCATTCTCTTATCTCTTTGTGTCGCCATCTCTTTCTTTAATTCTTTTTCTTGGCCTTTTCTGTTCTAGAATGAAAAAGAAAATCCTGTTAAAACAAGTGGGTATCCTTTTTACTGAAATGACAGTCATCCATAATGACAATTTTGGATAGTGATGACGTCAGACGTATTTTTTAGTGATATACTAAAATTATTGGAGCTGTGTAAAAATTTTTTTTTTAAATACAAACGTTTAATATTAATTAATTATTTATGATTCTAAACTATATTGTAAGGTTTCTTCCGGGTTCTTTCAGAATTTGATTAACAATGAATGATAAAACTTCCTTTTAAACTTATTTTGAGTATTTTATTAAATTTTTACAATTACACCTACTAGTCAATAATAATTACTAAGCTTAACTAAAGGATATTATGCGGAATGACCCATGATGTTCGTTACCACAAGCCATCTGCAGGGAAAAATATATGGAAAACGTGGATCTGGCAGAAGAAGAGTATCGTTGCTTCAAAGTCTAGGAACTTGGTTTGGAAAGAGCTCAGAAGAGCTATTTCACAGTGCAACGAACAAAGTGAAAATTGTTATGATGCTCGTCAATATTTGGAACAGATAGGACACCTAAAGAAAAAGAATTACGAAGAAAATATCGCCATTGGCAATCAAATAATTAATGAACTTACTTACCACACCGTACAATTATTGTACTCTACTATTGTCATACGAATATCTGCTAACAATCGCGCCACGTTAAGTACACTACTATTTTTAACGAACTAATACTCTATAATGGTTACCAGTATAGTACAGTGGTTACCGGTGTACTTTGATGGTTGAGGTTAAATTAATCATACTCTCTCAGAATAGCCGGCCTGAGTCTGTGTACAAGATTAGGCCTACACTTCATATACACGCCATACATATCATCATCTCATTGGCTCATGGAGTTGCTTAATGTTCTTAGATTGAACTGATTGCAACGTACACACATTAGAGATAAAAAGGTTTTGCATCCGAGCATCCAATGACTACTGAACTGAATCAATGGAGAGTTTGGCCCTTTTTCTATAAGCTTGTCATAAAATTTCGAGAATAATACAAAATAACTGAATATACTGCCCATAACAGACAGGTGGAGTGTCAAATTATTTACATTCAATCTGTTCGTTGCAGAGCTAAAATAAATAGTTCTGTTTCTTATCACATGATCAGCCAAATAATTGACTGAATCATTTAAGAACAGAAGAGGTAGAGGTGTAAAAGACACTAATCAGAGTTATCTCCTCTGAACGTAATGAATTTCATTGTACAGCCAGACCCTGTGGTGAATGAAGTGAAGGTATCATTTACAGAGTGGAAAATATGTGCTTTTCTGAGAGCCCTGCATGCTAATAAGCGTACTTTTCCATTCAGTGAGGAAGGCAATTTTAAACCACCTCACTTCTCGTTTAACTTAGTAAAACCTCTACAGGTTCAAACCAGCTTTTCAGCTAATGACCTAAACAAGAACTGAATATAAATAATAAAATAACAAAAATATCTTACTTTTTACACCTAGCTAGAAAAAACAAAAGATTATTAGAAAAAACGTAAAAATGAATACACATAGTTTCTTAGAATGAATTAAAATTAAAATGACATCAATACATTAATGGATACTATAGAAGTCTACCTTTTTTAGAACAAACAATTACTTAGTCGGTGCCAGCAGTCAAGAAACACAACCCAATAGCCCACCACAATAATTGTTCCATAATTTCAAAATATAGTTTTATTTTTAGCTTTTATTTGTTATTGGGAACTGTACATTATTGATAAATAACTAATTTGATCGCTGATTTGTTGTATTATTTGATGTGAATTAGGCATGAGTTTGAACAGGGTCCCCCAGAAGAGTTTGTTCATAGATGGCTGTCAGCTGGTCACCATACAAAATTTCTTGCCCAACCGGTCTTACTTAACAAATAATAGCGACTTACTACCAGCTGACTGACTGGACCTGAAGGCCAATATTTTTGGCATGAAGTACGTAAGATGTAACAGAATAGGTCAGTTTCAAAATAATTTAACGAAATAGTAATGTGTAATTTTTCTCATTCTACCCTATCGAACCCGTTTTTTTTGGCTTCTCAATCACAATAAATTGAAAAATTGCAGGAATAAGTAGTTATTTCTTTATTAATGTGTGTACGTGTAACAGAATTTCTACCATTTTGGGTTAACCAATTTTGATGAAAACGCTCGTGTCGGGTCCCCTTGTGGTATCTAACTTTAGTTCCAAGTTTTAACGTCGTAGGCTATTCACACAGACCAACCGCTAACATGTTTTTTGAGTTCTACAGGTCTAAAAACTTATATTTACGGTGCAAACTCGATTTTGAAAAATTACACGAAAACAATATTTTTATTCCCTACATATTCATATTGGGCAAGAGAAAGTTAAAAAAATACGGGTTTTACTTTAACATGACTGTGAGGGAAAATTCATAAAAAACTGAATTTTTAAACAGCTTATTTTGTTTGTACCTACCTAATAATTTTACAAACAAATAAATACAAAACTTATCTTAAGAATAAAAAGTTGAAAACTTCTTAAAGAATTAAATTAATTTATTACAGAACTTTGAAATTACATTTATTAAATTAAATTATTTATTAGAAATGTAATAAATGAAATCCATGAAACAAGAATACTACGTAAATCACGTTTTATAATAAGGTTTTCCGAGAGAATACAAAAGGTAAGATTATAAAAAACGATTTTGTAGGGATTTTCATAGATTTATGTGATAATCTTTATGTTTCCTTTTAAAACAAATAAAAGATAACCCTGTTAGAGTTTGGGTGAGACTCATTAAGATGTATATAAAGAAGATAAGCCCTTTATAAATCTTTTAATTGTAACATTACGTTAAAATAAAATCTCACCTTTCTGTATTCCTACCATGCATTTTCAGTTGTATTTATATCATGTAATGGTTTTTTGTTCACATACAAATTTATATGCGTGGTTAAATTTTTTTTTCAAATTATCCTTTTCCTATGAATATTCAAGCTTCATGAGATAAGTAATAAAATACGAGGTGTGGCTATTAAATAACGAGACTGACGTTGTAAAAAAATGTATTTTTATTTTATACATAATCTTTTATTGTCGCCTTCAATATACACTTCTTCTCTATCCCTACAACGCTCCATGCGAATTTTCCATGGTTGGAAACAGTGCTGGAAGTCATCTTCTGTCAGCTCCTTCAGGACACGTGCCGCTTTCTCTTTTACAGCTTCCACAGACTCAAATCTTGTCCCTTTTGATGCAGATTTCACCTTAGGGAACAGGTAGAAGTCACATGGTACAAGATCTGGTGAACAAGTTGGATGTTCTAACACTGAAATGCTGTACTTGGCTAGGAACCTCTTGACAGATAACGCGGAATGAGCTGGCGCATTGTCTTGGTGGAGAACCCATGATGTCCTTCCACATTTCGGGGCGTTTTTTCCATACTATTTGACGTAGTTTAGGAAGTATCTCAAGGTAGTAATATTGATTAATTGTTTGACCTTCAGGAACCCAGTGAAGGTACACAATCCCATGGATATAAAAATAACAATCATCATTTCTTTAAATTTTGAGTTGCTACTTTGACCTTTTTTGGCTATCGGTGAAGTTCGGCTCTTCCAGTGCATGGATTGACGCTTCGTTTCCGGATCATAAGTAAAAAACCTAGTTTCATCACATGTTATTATCTTCTTCCTGTTTCCTAAGGTGAAATCTGCATTAAAAGGAACAAGATTTGAGTCTGTGGAAGCTGTAAAAGATAAAGCGCCACGTGTCCTGAAGGAGCTGACAGAAGATGACTTCCAGAAGTGTTTCCAACAATGAAAATTTCGCATGGAGCGTTGTAGGGATAGAGAAGGAGTGTATTTTGAAGGTGACAATAAGTGATTATGTATAAAATAAAAATAAATTTTTTTACGTCAGTCTCGTTATTTAATAACCACACCTCGTATATATTATTTCTTTAAATAATAAGTTGTATATAGTTAGGGCTGGTAGTTCTTAATGTGAATAGTAGGAGGTGAAACTGGTTTGTGTAAAATGACACTCGAGAGTTGAATCCAATTGAAAGGTACATTGCGGTGTTAAATAGAATGCACCTTTTATCTTCTTTTAAACATTTCAAAGTTGTTCATAATTACTCGAAAGTTCCATCGAAATATTTTCACAAACCAAAATTTTCTTGAAGTACTCACAAAGTTTTCCCGATAAAGATAGAACCAATCAGAAACTATCATTACTGCGATTGGTTGTAGAATAAAACACTTTTTGAACAAGACATAGCTGTGGAAAAACACTTCTAACAAAAGGCTGATTTTCATTGCCTATTTAACCCTTTATAGGTCTTTGGTAAGTATACTTACCTCTGGGAATACGGTCGATTTTTTTTAGAATAAGCTATGCAATTGAACCCTATAGGTATTTTATGGTTTTATAGATGTTTTCTGGTAAGTAGGCTATCTACATTTTGAAATTAGTGCGAAGCGACCTTTTGCTTCACGAGTTGCGCGAATTTGGTAAGGATTCATACCAGCGTACGGAACCGTGTTGTTTTGTTGTTACTTTTGTACAGTACTCAGAAAATTCGATTTTTTTGTACCGGAAAGCAAGCATTCATGCTAATATAAAGTTAAGATAAGTTATTCTACACAATTGTCAGTATTATAGGACTACAAGTTGTTTTAATAAGAATTTTTACCACTCAACATTATGTGATTCCCTTTTCAATAAACACTCCTTAGTAAATATACTTACCAGAACTTAACATAAAAAAATATCTTACTGTTCTGCCGCTAGAGATAGACTACATTATTCAAGTTCCTGTAAAACAATTTAACATTTTGCATGTATACTTATTTTCTCCTGTAGTATCTACAGGGGGAACTGTAGATGTAGATACTGTAGTATCTACATGTACACTTGGTAGTTCTGAGAATAGGTTTTTATTTATTTTTTATACCCTTAAGTGATAAGGGTGGTCCACCCCAAATTTTTTTTTAATATTTGGGCAAAATTTTTATTTTTTATTTTTTTATAATGTGGCATTAAAAATACATACACTCCTAAATTTTCACCCTTCTACCACCTACACCTATTTTTGTATAGCAAAACAACGTTTGCCGGGTCAGCTAGTTGCTTTATAAAGGGTTAACACGGGAAAAGGATTTTTAGGTTGCGAACACAATTTTAGGTCGATTTTTGTACTCAATTTGTTATGTTTTGAATGTTTTCTCTTCATATTATAAATTAATTCCTTAGTTACAGTATACCGGGTGTCCCACAGAATTTGAACCACAGGTAACCATCTAAAATTATTTACTTAAAAATTTGTTTTTTTTTGGAAGCAAATTCTGTATTATTTGAAATACCTAAATATTTACCAGCAACATGTAATTTTCAGAGACAGCTGATCGTTGCAATATTTTTAGAATATTGCAACTATGTAGATTGTTGATGATAAAACAAATGGTCAAAAATAAAAAAATGAATAAATAATTTTTGTAATATTTCCAATATTTTTTGAAAAATAAAAAATTTTTACCGCTGATGGATTCGACCCACCTATCTAAACATTTCCGGATCAGAATTTTACCATTATTCCAAACATAGCAATGCGAAAATTAGATAATATTTACAATACTTAAATGGAGAAAGGTTAAAAATTTATGTATTACTGTATTGTTTGTTTTTTTTAAATGTATCAAAATTGATATTTTTAAAGGGTTAAACATTTTCTAATGATTCCTGACTGTAATAAGTCTTCATTTATTCGTGGGAAGACAATATTAACAAACTAATGAAAATCAATGCTATTTCCCTATGGTTCAAATTCGTGACACCCGTATATTATTTTAGGTGTAAATAAAATTTATTTACTTTATAATCTTCATTATGTAATAGAATTTCCTGATAAAACTCTTAGTAGAACGACGGAACTTCATTAGAAGATGTCGTATAAAATCGACGAGACACTTGGTTTAACAAAATGTAATAAAGGCATTTAAGACTTAAGGGCCGTAAAACAATATCTAAGTACAATATAACTCATTGTTATAATGCTTAACTATTGTTAATAAGTATTATTAAGCATAATAAACTGGAATGCTTTAGAATATAATATAAGATACTTAATGTCTACGTAAACAACATCAGAATATACTCTACATTTAGTGAAAAGGCCTACAAAACAGATATAGGACTATAACACATATAATAGAATACTTTATAGGGGGTTCCTTCAGTATTATTTGTATTTGAACTGCAATCTTCCCTGCTGTTGAGAGTCACTGTTTAATAATAAATTTCAACTAAGAAAACGAGGATAGTAAATCACATAGCCTGTTTCATTAGTGTATCTGTTTATACAACTGAGCGCGCGCAAATATACATATACTTCTCCATACACAGAAACACTAACATGTACACAATATAACTGTGCATCCAACGTTACTGAATTGCTAATTCTAATTCCAAACTGAAATAGTAGAGGTTTGGCTGTAGGAGTTTTGTTATGTAAGGATATAAGGATTGGTGGAAGGGAGGTGTTCGAACGAGGGTAGTGTAGGTATCTTCAGCTTTGTGCTATAACAGGCCCCATTACTAAGCTCAATATAAACGTGCAATTCCCTAATACCTTCTACAAATAATCTAAATGTTTCACGAAATTTTAAAAATTATAAATTCTGATAAAATTATTCACGTGTTCTAAATTCTTAGTATCATTTCTTAATGTGTTCGAAGTATAAATTGGTGTATGTTACCTAATGTATCTTTCACTTTTGAACTTTTAATCATATAATTTACTACTTTTAAATAAATGTAAATAAAGTTGGAGGTAAGATGTAAAACTACGAAAAATGTAACGTAAAATATACATATAAATCTATTTTATTTAGTTAAATATTCATTAAATGTTTTTACTATTGAACATTTTTAAGTAAATATTCTTATAGCAAAAACTCGTCTTCGTGAAGAGTTCTGTCCGCAACGAATCGAGTCGCGAGTCTGTTCGGAGACGAATGGACTTCGTCTTCAGCAAAATCCAGAGGTTCACACAAAAGCACGAGGAAAAACTTCATCGCGTAAAAATGTTGAAGCAATCCAGCTGCTTGACAACGATGATCTGGTGGAAAGGCTGAAAAGGAAGAACCATTTGAGCTTGTATAGTGTCAGTGTTAGGGTAATCGAACATTGAACGCTGGTCGCTTACAAGCGGGAGCCTGCTAGTAGGAATAGGCCATTATATTTTAATCGGACGTCTCACAGTAAACGCTGGTGGAGAAAGCTGCGCGCTGATCATCTGCGCATATCAGCTCACTGGTTTGTTTTGAATAAACCTGCCTGCTGCTTGCTGGCAGGTTGCTAACTGTACTTGGCGTTGTATAATACGTATTCATAAATAATAACAACTAGTTAATTAATTTTTTACATAGGTTTATAAAACTAACTTTAAAAGTTTATTACTGGCCAAACAATGCTCTATAATATTGAATATCGGTAGTCAAAAAGTTCAAAATACGTTAAAATGTTCAAAGTAATCACAAACCTTTCTTCCGGTAAAATTGGTTGCTTGTGCAAGTTGCACCATTGTTTTTGAAAACGAGTTCTACTTTAGACAATATAAAATTAAACGTTTCCAGAGTCATTCTCATGGATTTAAAAAACCTGTCTATCTTATTTTAATTACGAAAAAAGATGATTATGCCGAACAATTTTCTGTTCTTATTAATGTCACTAACGGTATTGTCTTTAAATGATAATAATTTCGTGGAAACGTTTTCCATTAGAAATAATTTATCACTGCTGCTATTGGAACTTATGTTGAACACTGACAACTGAACGAAGGTTAAGTGCGTAGTTACATGCTCCCACTATGCGCGTTCGCCACCGTGAATCAGTACCTGCGACCAGGGACCAGCGACCAGCGTTCACTGTGAGCTTACCCTTAGGTTGAAAGCAGAAAAATGTTAGTGCACGATTAGAAATAGTGTTAAATTTAAGTGCACTACATTAAGTCTTCTGCCCATAACAGACAGGTGGAGTGTCAAATTTTTACACTCAATCTGTTCGTTGCAGGGCTAAAATAAATAGTTCAGTTTCTTAACACATGGTCAGCTAATTAAATGACTGAATCATTTAAGAACAGAAGAGGTAGAGGTGTAAAAGACACTAATCAGAGTTACCTTCTCTGAAAGTAATGAATTTCATTATACAGCTAGACCCTGATGGTGAATGAAGTGAAGGTGTCATTTGCAGAGTGGAAAATATGTGCTTTTCAGAGGGCCCGGCATGCTGATAAGCGTACTTTCTCACTCAGTGAGGAAGGGAATGGTAAACCACCTCACTCCTCGTTTTACTTAGTAAAACCTCTACAGGTTCAAACCAGCCTTTCGGCTGATGACCTAAACAACAACACATTAAGTGCAGTGTACAAAACTAAATACTTTAAAATTATTACAGAGGTTCTGATTAGCAACTATGTAGTAATATTGTCAGTAGTAGATTAAGTTAGAATAAAATTACTTATTAATCTTTTAAGACTTGATCGTAATATCATTAATTATGTATTATTATTATTATTATATATATTATATTATAGATGTATTATACTGTATTTATTAAATCAGCGGTATCTTGTATAATAGTGTTATTGTATCTAGTATTATTGTGGTATTTTAAACTTTTATACGACTTCTGAGATCTATGTTTGATGTGTTGATAAATAACATACAACAAAAAATGTACAACATAAATTTTACCTTTACATTTAACATCATCTTATAAAAGAACGAAATATGCAAAAATCGTACAATTCCTCGTTGCCTTGTTATATAAAGGTATGTTTATATTCGTTCTAAACGTACATTTAAAGGCACACAAAATAAACTAATTTTATTCGTAAATTACAATACAATACATCAGAGACCATTTTCCGTCTACTTGTATGCAAGGCTTGTCGAGTGAGCTCTGTCATGTCTTCTCTGAAACTGGGACAATTATGTAGAAATGAACGAATCTATTTCCTGCTTTGCCACAGCACAGTCCACAGACTTCAACTCAATTTAAGTTTTGCATGTACGTATAGTGTCGCAGGTGAAGACTTCATTTCCATTGTGGCTGTTTTACATTCTCTCCATCTTTGTTTATTATTACAGTATTTCTACTGTCTCTGTTCAAACTGAAAATTGTAGGTTTTAGTCGTTTCATATGTTACGGTTATACATTGTAACACCATCTTGTTTTGTAGTTTATCTTCTTCTGCCTCTTTCTACAATTTAATCTTCTGTTTCCTTCTCTGACGTCCTTTTGATAATTTCTTTCCTTTTCATCACATTTCAGTTTTACTTATTTTCATTCTTTGTCCCTTGAAAATTTTGTTATTTAGATTTCATTACTCTTTTTTTCACGTTCTTAATTATTTTTAATTTGAGTATTGTTTTGTTTTTTTTTATTTCCGTATTTGCGGAGTTGAAGCATAACACTTAAATCAAAATAATATAATAACCCAACCTGTTTTGAGATAAATTTATCGAATTATTCTGGGTATCCTTGGTTTACCAGATTTACAAAATTATGCAAGATCTTTTTTTAACTGAATTTTTCTATAATCTGTTATTAAAAGAACAAATGATGGTATAATGGTTGGCGCCCTCTACAATTGAAAAACAACCACTAGACCCTAATGCGTGTTTAAACCCTAATGTGTGTACGTTGCAATCTGTTCAATTTAGAACAGTAACCAACCCCAGACCCAATGAAATGAGAATGATCTGTATGTCGTGTAAATTAGTTGTAGTCTTGTACAGACTCATGCCGACCATTTCTGAGAAGTATGGTTAATTGAACCCCAACCATAAAAGTACACAGGTAACAATTGTCTTGTATTCAAACACTACCCAGGAGATATTTTTCACCAAAAAAAAGTGAAAGAAACTTGAATACCTCGGACATCTGTTCAGAAGTAACATATGTCGACGGCGTTAGTAAATGCAAAGAAAGGTTCAGGGAAAAAGACAGTGGGTGAACGTGAGATAAATTCGCTGGAAAAAACGAACGCAGTGGTTCAGCTGATATTCGGCAGATTTCTTTGGGAAATCAGTGGAAAGGTTACGAACTGGTGATGGTATCAAACCTGAAGCAGAAGTGGAACTGAGAGAATAATAATAATAATAATAATAATAAGAAGAAGAAGAAGAAGAAGAAGAAGGAGAAGGAGAAGAAGAAGAAGAAGGAGGAGGGAAAGAATAAGAAGGAGGAGGAGAAGAAGAAGAAGGAGGAGGAGGAGGAGGAGGAGAAGAAGAAGAAGAAGAAGAATAAGGTGGAGGAGGAGTAGAAGTCGTACCATATTTATTTTTCGGTTTTATTTCCTTAAAAAAATTTCACTAAAAATTTAATTTTTTTGTTTGGTCATTTCATTGGTTTTCTCATCTAGGATTGCATTGTTACGAGTTTTGTCTTTCATGCGATCTTGGATTCGAATCCCATTCACGAACGGCGTATTTTCATACGTTACAAAAAATCATTTCATCCTTCACCGTCTGCATTAGCAGTAACTGCAGAACAGTCGGACGTTAAACCAAAAAAAGAAGAAAAAAGTATTGTTTTCATCTATTGTTCATCTAGTGTTTTCATCCACATATTCTCGTTTGAAACCTCCCCTGCATCTTTTCAGATTTTACTTTACTTAATTTATTTATCTTCCATCTGTGTTTCTTACTTTTTCATTATTTTCATTACTCACTCGTCTATTGTTAATCTCATATGCATTCAATTTCCTTCTATTCTTCTCCGGAAGTTTTCTAAATCACTCCTGTTTATGAAATATAATTTTACATGTATTAATATTTTATGTACGAAATGGACCAAAATAATTACAGACTACAGACGAATACGTTTACTTCACGGTACACCAACACCCCCACGTTGCCTAAAGCGCGATTGGCTGGTAATAAACAGATTTGTTGTCGCGTAGGTAATTAAGTTCAGGAAATTGGATTGTGGGGTGGCTGGAAAATTGGTTTTCTCGATAGATTCATCACATTTTTATTAACTGATGGTTTTCGTTCTTACTCCATGATTTTCCCTCCAACCTCTAACGAGGAAAAATTACATGATGCCTATATATTTTCTACGTCACGTTTTCTTTATTACATTATTATTTATCCTTCCTCTTTTTCTTTTTACTTCTTATTCTTCCGCTTACTTGTTTCTTTCTTCTTCTACTTCATGTCCTTTTTTCTGTATCTCCTCCTCCTCCTCCTCCATCTTCTTCTCCTCCTTTTTAACTAATCCCATAGTTTCTCATCTTTCTCAGGCGGAGATGCAGGACGTTTTTTCCCAGCATGTGGAGCTCCTCCACATTATGCTAATGTGGCCAAAGCGGTTTTAAAAAAAATCTTTCTAACCGTTGGATAGGTCATGTCAGAGGTCTCATGGACTGGTCCAAGATCCACTACTTGGATCATGGACATACTTGGATCATGGACTAGGTCCAAGGTCGCCAGACTTGACTGGTTTGGGGTTTTTTCTATAGGGTTTTTTAAAGGAAAAAGTTTATTCTCACACCATTGCAACAGACGATGAATTAATGAGGCAGAAAATTTGATTTCAAAAAATCGACGAAAGCAATAATTTTCTTATAATTCATATAGGGCAAGAGAAAATTAAAATTATACATCTTACTTTTTTAAGCTACTTATAAACTGCTCATTTAAATTTTTCTTTTTAACTTTGATAATTACGAATTAATACACTTTATTTTTTTAAGAAGGTTATAAAAGAGATCATCATAAAACTTAAGTTAGAAATTTCTTATAAAATTAATAAAAAATATTTTTAGAGGTAGAAATTATTTACCTTAAACAAGAAAAAGACATAAGATAAATGTTTTGAAAATTAGGGGAAAATAAAAAGTGGAAGGAAACAACTAAAGAAAAACAAATTGTTAGGAGCGCCCTCTATCTGTCTGTGACAGATAACATTTTGAAACTTTGAAAACTAACAAAAACATAGGTTTTGGAAAAGGTGTGGGGTATGGGCGTTGCGTTGGAATGGGTCTAAATCAACAAAACTTTTAAAGATTCTATCACAGCAAGTTTAAGAATTGTAAAACGTTTTGGAAACTTTTATTATGGATGTGTAATAGTTCCTTTTTTATCAGAAAGATGTCTTCCGATCGTTCAACCAACAAATAGTCTAGAAAATTTCTCGGTTTTTAAAAAAGACATTTATCATTAATTTAAAACATTAAGATATTAAATAAAATTACAAAAGAGAATAAAATACGGTTAAAAAAGTTCTTTATCAAATTCTGTTTTATTTTCCAATTATGACTGTTATGTGTGCAACAGGGAAAACCTTTTGCGTATAAATCATATTTTTAAATTTATTTCAAATATGCAATTGATTTCCTCAGATACATATCAATTTTGACTTAGCAATAAAAAGAAGTTATTCGCACCTATGGGTGGGGTGGAAAATCCTAAAAAAAGTTTATTAAATACTACTCATGAACAAACTTGAACTAATTTCCGAGTGATTTGAAAATGGAACATAAAAACTTAGGTGATTTCAAATATTTTCGAAGACAGGTTCATAAAACTATTTTTAGCCGGAAGTTAGAATATTTAACAAGCAATAATTTGGAACAAAAGGCCCCGATGTTGTTTAATATCGCAGCAGTACGCTGTGTTTCATATTTAGATGTCGATAATACAGATTATGTGGTCAAATTCCTACCTCCTAACTGTATTAAGGGGAGACTGTACTTTGTATCCCAAAAATGTTAAATTTGCTATTTTTAGGATTGTTGTTTGCTATTTTTCATAGTATTAGTGAAAAATACGAAAATAAAACTTTACACACTCTTATAGTTGTAGGGTAGTTTTAGCTACTGACATTTTTTCAATTTAATCTGTTGGACCATAAAGTTTTTAAAAGAATAAAGAATAACATAAAATTTTTACAGTTTTTATTTAAGTTTTTTGAATATTACTATTTTTTTGAGCACCTGAGGAAGTAAAAAGAATGTCGGTGAATGTGCATGTACATGATAATTAACTGGTGAAAATTTCACCCTGGTTGGTTAAATGGTTTCTGAGAAAAACGTACGTAAGTGTTAAAAATCTAAATTTACGGAAAAAGGCACAAATGAGAAACAAAATGCACACAAACTAGTTCAATTTGCCATCAACAGTTGGTTAGAAAGCTGCACCAACAGCGGAGAATACTAAAAATAGTGAAGCAGATATTTAAAAAAAACTAAAATTCTTTTTGCACTAAAACGAACAATATAAAAATATGAAAAATATTGTTCTTGGCGACGTGTTAATTTTTTAGAATACACCTGATAAAAACTTAAATGTTTTTCATTAAAATAATTTTTTGTTATTTAATGTTTTTGTGGTAGGTCTAGGTCTAAACTATTAAAAAACATAAAAAACCGAGAATCAAAATTTTCAGTCAAAACCATCATACAGTCTCCCCTTAAGATAAAATGAAAATATCTATTGTATGCAAATTTGAGCAGTTGTGGTTTGTTTACCTGCCAGCTTACTGATTAATCTAATTCACTTATTGTCCCTCTGGAACTTAGTAGAAAAGGATTTATTAAGTTTCTTTTTGTTATTCATAATCTGGATTTCCGTAGCACAGGATAAGAAGTGTCATTATATTATATTGTACAGCGGAAAATTTTCAATATACAATTAAAAGAGACAAAAAGGAATGTGATATACGCCGACTGAATGGCGGTAGTCGGCTTTTGTATGAAAGTGTCTTAAGGTTTTTGACATTGTGACCTAGTGCTTTCCAGGCTAGTGTCTAATCTACACTCACTTGTTTTTCTAGGACTGTGTAGAAGGTTCTATTGTTATTTATTTCTCTAGATTATTCTGTTCTTTTCTATCATCCTATACATTGTTTATCTTAAGAGAATATTTGATTTTGTTTTATATGTACAGAGGATCTCCTTTTTTCAGTCAATAATCCTTTGAACAGTAGTGGCAAATTAGAATACTGGATTTCTTTAATTGAAGGAACAGGCGTACCAACACTAATCACATCAAGTAAAAATATGGTATAACAGTAATGGTACCAACCTAAATCATATGGTATGTGATATAATGATGTTTTTTTTGTAATCATTAATGTGTGTACGTTGTAATCTGTTCAATTCAGAACAATAAGCAACCCCATGACCCAATGAGATGAGGATGATGTATATGACGTGTAAATGAGGTGTAGTCTTGTGCAGACTCAGGTCGAACATTCCTGAGAGGGTATGGTTAATTGAACCCCAACCATCAAAGTACATCGGTAACCACTGTCTAGCATTCAAATCCGTATAAAAGTAACTACCTTTACTAGGATTTGAACCAGGAACCTTCGTCTCCAAAAATCAGCTGTTAAACAGCTGATTTTGGCGACGACTTTACCTCTAGACCAACCCGGTGGGTTAATGATGTTTAAAGCTAGTTTCCTTGTCTATGATAAAAAAAAATAAATTATGTAGATATTTTTAATGACTATTTAAATATTTTTTATATATCTTTACAACATGATGAACAGTAAATCCAAAGTGATAAAAATAAAATAAAATAAATAATGTAAATCAACTGTGTTTGAATTCGACTTCATGTTCAAAAAGGTTAAATAATATAGTGCGGTTAAATTTCAACCAATGAGATTATAACTAATTAATATAATTAATATAAATGCACGAGTGAAAGAACAATGGAACATTGAAGGTTAAAGGAGTTGTTGAATATATAAATCAACGAAACCATTTTTTATTTGAGGATGGTCTCAGATCATCAAGAACAGTACATGAACTAAGAACCTCCAACAAGACAACAATACCGACGATAAAAAGTGAAGAGCATGGACAATCATTGTGGTAAAACATTTTTATTTTAATATAAACAATGAATAAACTTTAAGATTTGTTAAATTAATATTACTTAAAAAAAGGAAAGGAATCAAATCATAAATCATTTAAAAAATATATTTAATGTAGTACTAAATAAACTCTCATTTTTGTATCTTATTCTCAATTCTATATGATTAAATTTTGTTTTTCTCAGCATAACCTTAAAATTCTGTTTTTCCAACTCCAATTTTGGCTAGCTTAAATTTAGGGTAGTTAATTATTTGAAACCGTGGGGCACATTACATTTTGGCGCCCAACGCGGGGGACCGTACACAGTGTTCTGTGAGTTTGTTAAAATCGGCTTTCGCGTGGCGTATTGAAGTAGTTTATCCGTGGTTTGAAAATAGTGTACGGTTGTGAATAAGAGTTAATAATTTAATTGTAAATGACCATATCTTATTTTATTAAAGTCATTAAATTGAATTTTGATTGTATTTTAATATACGTATTTTGCAATAAATTTAGTGTGTTAATATTAAGTAATTTATTGTGATTCCTTATTTGTTATATTTGTAATACTTATTGTAAGTAATTTATCTGTTAATGACTTTTTAAAGAAGTGTTATCATTTAAAAATAACCAGATCCGGTAAGAACCTGGAATAAACGTCACAATACTTTTTTTTGTGAAAAATTTCCAGCGAACAAAATTAAAAAGGACTATAAAAATTGTGACACCGAAATACATTATAATACGTATTTTGAATTTAAGCGAATTTAATTGTAAAATTAGTTGTTTATTGCAGTGTATCTTCAGTAAATATAAAATATTTAATTAACCAACTGTTTAAATATGAGAAAAGCGAATATAATGAATTGTGACATTAACAAAAGTGATCCCTTTTTTGCTAACATTTTATTAACAGATAAATAAACACTCATTTACGTTAATTAAATTAGATTCAGTCTATGAGGAAACAAAGCGTAATTATGTAATTAAGTTGAACAATTAATAAATAAATAGACTATACCTACCTGATGTAATTGCAATATGCGTATAATTAATATACTCTAATTTGAAAGGTTTAAATTAATGCGGTTCTAATTCAAAATACAAAAGATGAATTTTCGCTTGCTACCAATAACAGGTTACTATAGTGCTCGCCACGAACGATGTCCGTTGTGTTCGATGAATTCAATTTCAGAAACTACCAAACGGAAACATTTGAGTAATACACCAAAAGCTTGTTTGGCCACCTCCGTAGCGTCGTGGTTGGCGCGTTAGCCTACAACAAAAAGGTCCCGGGTTTGATTACCAGCTAGGGTCTGAAATATTTCACAAGTTCAAACCCACTGTTCTTGATACATAATCCACCATAGTCAGTTTATATGACTTTAAATAACTTACAAAAAGTTTTTTCTTTTCCACGTTAACGCGTATGACTATTACATGGCGTAGGCGCCATGTCTGCTGAAATTCTTAGAGAGGCTGATTTTACGTAAAAAAATGGTTTTCTTAAGATTGCGGCTTTAATATGCATTTAAGCACAAAAATGTATACAATAAAAGTTGTAGAGAATTTAAAATCCTACAACTTTTATTTCAAACGGTTTTTTGCATAACACTTAGTTTAGTGGTAATTAACAATTTTCTGTTTTTTTCTCTCACGAAAACGTGTAAAAAAATCAATTTTTTTAAGATTTCAGTTTTAGCATGCATTTTACGACAAAAGTGTACATAATTAAATTTATAGGAAATTTAAAGATCTACAACTTTTATTTATAGTTTTTTTCTCTACAAAGCCTAGTTTAGCGTGAAAGAGTGATTATCCGTATTTTTAAGCTTAACTGAGGTTGATTTTTATTTTGCGTTTTTCACTCATGATCAAAATAAGGTTATGGTTTTTGAGGTTAATTTTTTTTGTTTAATTCTAATGTTTTATTAAAAATGTCGGCCGCATTGGCGAAGTTGGTAACGTACTCGCCTCTCATCATGCGGTCTTGGGTTCGAATCCCATTCAGGCACGGCATTTTTTCATACGTTACAAAAAATCATTTCATCATTCACCGTCTGCATTAGCAGTAATTGCAGAACAGTCGGATGTTAAAAAAAAAAAAAAAAAAAAAAAAAAAAAAATGTCAGGTTATATTTTCCATTATTTGCGTTGGCAAGAGAAAGTCGTGTGAGTGTTTCACACCAGATTTTTTTTGGTTTATGACTTGATTTTATGTATAGATATCATTCAAAATTATCTGTCTGGTAATTTCTGAAATAGAACTCGTCAAACATAACTGACTTCTTTCATGGCGAGCACTATAATTAGAAATATCCAATTCACTTAATTAATTAATTTGTTAAATTATCAAGATATTAATTAATAGATAATTTTAATATAACACCAAAGTCTATAATTTTTATTGGAATTTAAATTATTGTAAATTTAAAGATAGGTACTAGTAATAGTAGTTTTAATACAATTGATGATGCTATTATTATTAAAATACATGTGGTATATTCAATGACAAAGGTTAGTCCCTACATAATACGATTCATTTTATTCACGGGCCTTTATGTAGTAGTATACCCTACTTCTCTACCCCCGCAAACCACACTCCATCAAAATTTCCCTTTAATTCCCTAATAATGTATAATGAAAGCCCTCTCATTCAATTAATCCTTGTACATATATATATATATATATATATATATATTCGCATGCAGATCTATTGGCGAGTTCATTAACTCAATAACGAAATGCTTTTGTAATGTACTAGTTGTATTGTATTATAATATTTAGTCCCTTTATTTGTATTTTGTTGTGTTACTCATTTGTACTAAACAAGCAAATGTTCGTATTTACGCGTATGCTTTAAAGCGTCAAAACTCTGATATCAATATGCTGAAATGATTTTATGTAGGATTTTAAGTAATTAACAGGATTGAATCTCTTAATTATTTATTAGATACTACGAATCATTCACTGCAATTTTAAATTTAAAAATTACAATTCTTAAACTTACGTAAAGTAGAGCGTCAATAATTTTAAAATTGGAGTATAAAAATCTGGATTTTATTATTGAAAAAATAAGAATTTTAAAATGTTAAATTTAGAAGAAGCATGAATTTTTTATTTTGAAAATATCTGGTTTGAAACATTCACACGAATTTTGTTACCAATGTAAATAATGAAAAATATAACCGATGATTAATCATTAATATACAAAGTAAATTGAAAAACAGAACCTAATGTTATCGTGAGTGGATGACGAAAAATGAAAATCAGCCTCTATACAACTTAAATATACAGAAATTACTGCTTCTCTATACTCAAAATCTTCTCTATAAACGACAGGGTATCTCAGAACAGAATGTAGTGGTTGGAGCATGTGAGCAGAATGAGGAAGAATGAGATACCTAAGCGAACACTAGGCTATAAACCGGAGGGAAAGAGATAACGAGGACGTCTGAGAAAGGAATGGGCAGATTTGAGAGGTTCGGAACAGGCAGAGATGCCTAATCCTTGAAAGGCAGAAGAAGAAAAAGAAGATAAATACTATGACGTGGAGGACTAAAAAAATTGTACAATTTGTTTAAAAAAAAAAGTAAAATCAGTCATATTTCTTTTTCCTTAGAAGAATAACTGGAATTCCAATAGAATATAACTAGTAATACTATTTATTGGTTTCTTAAATACATATTTTAATTTAACTTGCATCAACATTGTCGGGATGGTTTAAAGGTGATAAAGGTATGACGTAAGTATGAACATGACACACACACACACACACACACATACATACACACACACACACACACACACACACACACACACACACACACACACACACACACACACACACACACACACACACACACACACACACACACAAATTTGAGTGGCGTAGAGCTCAACATGAAGAATATAGTAACTGATGAATATTTCATATGAAACACATTCACCATACTGTCACATCTACGGCTTATTGGAATAAAAACGACGCACTTGCAGTGTCTCGAGGGAGGCGCATTTTGCTGGGTCCCACTTTCCCACTTCATCCCTCTAACTCTTCCAAACCCCCAACCAATTCTTACACTTCTTTCAAGTTCTGTGACTTCTTATTGGTTGCGACAGTGCGACAGGTCGAATAGAATCCTTACCTACTTACGTTTTATATATGTATTTATTTTCTCATTCTATTCTCGCGGGCAACCACTTCACCTTAAAATCACTTGTATGAATTTTTTGGGTCTTTCTATTCAAACTAGAACCAATTACAGGTGTATTCAAATAATAAATACAAGAAGTTGAATCATTTTTATATTTGGTGTTTTACTTGAGCTGTTCTTTTGTATTCAATAATTTTAGCTGTGTCAGTACTTTAAAAATTCACAGTAACAAGCAAAGTAGAAACAGCAAGCGTGTATGTATAATTTAAAGTGAGACTTTATGATGATTTTACTGAAAATTTCGATTTTTGGTTTTTTTATATTTTTCAATAGGTCAGACCTAGATCTACTAGAAAACCAATAAATTACGTCAAAAATTATTGTAATGAAAAAATTAAGCTTTTAGCAGGTTTACCCAGAAAAAATATCATATCACCATGAACGAATATTTACGAATATTTTTCATAATTTTATACTGAGCGTTTTAGAGAAAAGGGAATTTTAGTTTTTTAAAATATATGCGTTATGTTTTAAAATATTCTCAGCTGTTGGTTCAGATTTATAACCAACGGTTGATGGGAAATTTACTTGTTTGTGTACACCTTGTTTTTTATTTGTGCCTTTTTGTTTTTGCCTGTTCTCGTAAACTTAGATTTTACAATTTAGGTTCATTTTTCTCAGAAACCATTAAACCTAGAAGGCTGAAATTTTTACCAGCTATTCATCTTGTACATGCACACATACGCACAGTTTTATGACTACCTCAGATGCTCCAAAAATTAGCCATATACAAAAATCGTAGAAAAAAATTTGTAAAAGTTTTATGTCATTCATTATTTTGTTTCTAATTTTCTGCTTCAACAGATTAAATTGAAAAAAATGTCAGTAGCTAGAGAAACTCGACAACGATTAAGTGAGTAAAGTTTCAATTTTCTATCTTTTACCAATCCTATGAAAAATGTACCTGAAAGTAGCAAATTTAACACTGACGGGATACAAGGTACAGTCTCTCCTTAAACAACGAAGATTGAAGATCAATACTGCAAAGTTGTAGCTTGTTAAATTTACAATGCGGAGAAATACTTATCCACAAGTAAAACTTGGAGTTGTTGATTTACCGCAAACTGAAATTGTGAAGTACCTAGGTATGCATCTTAATAGGCGGTTAACTTGGAAAACCCATTAGAGAATGAACAGGAATGAATTGAATCTAAAATACAATGTATTTGATGTTCATATACAAATACATTGTATTGGATGTACTGGCTGATCTTTTGAACCTGTACAAAGCAAAAAAAAAAAAAAAATTAAAATAAATCGCTACCAGCGTTGCAGAGGTCTTTCCAATTTAATGTCAAGCTGAAAAACATTGTTATTGTTTCTTTAGGTAATCAGGTGAAATTCTGGTTTGGACCTCTAGAGGCTTTACTGAGTAAAACGAGGAGTGAAGTGGTTTACAATCGGCTTACTCACTGTGTGGAATAGTATGCTTATCAGCATGCCCGTTCCTCCAAAAAGCATCTACTTTCCACCCTGCAAATGACACCTTCACATCTTCCACCATGGGGGTCTGGCAGTATAATGAAGTTCATTACTTTCAGAGGATATAACTCTGAGTGTCTTTTACACCTCTGCCTCTTCTGTTCTTAAATGCTTTAGTAATATGGGTGACCATGTGATAAGAAACAGAACTATTTTTGGTAGCCCTGGTAGATCGTGTCAAATAATTTAATAATTATATAGTGTATTTATAATTTAATAATAATTTAAAGATTTAACACTCCACGTGTCTCTTATGAGCATATAACCATTGTATAAAACCGAAATAAATTTTGCTAATATCTTTAAGTCTCTACAGCATTGCTACTTCTTTTTCTCGTCCTCCCTACCTCCCAACTTTTTTCACCTCATGGAATCGGATCTTTTGAACTCCTGTACAAAGCAAAAAAAAAATTAAAATAAATCGCTACCAGCGTTGCAGAGGTCTTTCCAATTTTCTACCTCCCTCAAACCTATACCCCCGAACCCGTGCTGGAATTCTATGTCCCTTTTTTTGAAGATGTTTCATCTATTTATTGCGATAATAGCAGACTTCTCATTTACATTGAATTTCTGGAAATATTTTCTGATATCGCAATTCCAAATACCGTCCTCACTCTTACCCTTGACACTTCGTAGAAAACGTATTTTTACAGCTTTCAATTTAAGTTTCCTTCTCTGTAATTGCCCAAATTTTACTGCCGTAAAAAAGAGTCGGAGAGGCCATTACTTAATAAAATTTCGAGTACTTTTGTGAGCCCTGCTTCTCAGTATAATTGCAATCATTTTGGATATTTTCCAAAAAGATTTATTTTTTAAACAGAAAAACAAACAAACGGACTTGTTTGCTTTAAATGCTTCGTCCAAAAGATGTGCATAATCTACGCAAAAAATAACTACCTATTGTATTTCTAGATATTATAGTAATGTGATGAGTGACTAAATGGGATAATCAATTGTATTTTAAATCTACATAATATTGGTAGATAAAATGTCATATCATATTTTCATACAATATAAGCACCTATATCGTACACGTGTAATAATTTATTCATTACGTAATATTTATTTATTCATTTACCGTTAAATTCATTTTCATTGAACATTCTATAAAACAAAACCAAATAAAAAACATATCCATTGGAACTGAACCCGAAAAACAAATATCGAACATGAATTATATTATTGATTGATAAAAAAATGGAAATGTAAAATACGATATCCTTGAATATTATATATATATATATATATATATATATATATATATATATTATATAATTTAAATATTATATTATATATCCGTCAATTGCACTGAGTCAGTCTATACTGTTTTCCTTCAGATTGTCGTACATAAAATATGCTCTTGACATGTTTGTTTATTATAAATAACATATGTTATTTATATGTCAACTTGGTTAAGTAGCTATTACCCTACATACACAATCTACTTCGTAAAACAAACAGAAGAAAACTATTTTAATAAGAAAATAGTTGAACAAGGTGTCAATTTTAGTTTTTAAATTGAATAAATTTTACTGAAATAATTTCCCCTCAGTAGTGTTTTCGTTATTTCTCGTTTAACCAGACCTCGTTCATACGGACTGTTCTTTAAATTAAAAATGAAGATTTATCAAATTGAAATGTAGTTAGGTACTTATTTTCCGTATCGGCAATAATTATTTATTTTTATTTAAATAGTATAGCTTAGTTGTCAGCCCATTTGGCTTCTACGCCGGAGTTCTTTGTTCGATTCCTGGTGAGGTCTGACATTTTTTTATATATATCACCCTCATACGCACAAGCTAAGACTTATGTAGGCATTATCACGCAAAAAGTCAAATCAACATTGACATACGTCATGTTTTTTATATAACTGGGCGCGCGCGCGCGCACACACACACACACATCTATGTTTGCAATACCAAATCTATGTTACATCTATGTTTGTAGCGTGTTAACTGTTTTGAACGTTCTGGAATTTTTTACAATGCTAACATCCTATAAGTACGTATGTCCTCGATTTACCGTGCTGAAGTCAGGTCAGATACCGACGTTAAATCGAAGTGAAGTTAAATCCGAACCTTTATAAAAGGGGTGGGAAAATTTGTGTATTCTTATATGTACAGTGATCCTATGTGCTCCATTAGTACTTACGTTAGGATATTATAGACATGTTACTAAATAAATATGGCAATATTATTTTAAACATCCAGCGTCCATTTTTAATGAATTTAACTCGTAATTTTGGATTGTACCTCATCCCCTAGGGTGGGGGTATACTTTTTTATCTCCTAAACGCTACATCGTTGCGAAAAATTGTATTGATAATTTTTTGTGCCTCTTCCAAAGTAACCCTACTTCAAGACCATGTAGGTCAAGTCGCCCTTAACCCACAAGGTCACGGAGAAAACTAAAAAAAAACTCAAATTCTCAAACCTACAAACCTCAAACATTCAAAGCCTTCAAATTTCGAAACTTCAAACATCATCTTTCAAACTTCAAAATATTGTGATCCATCTATTCCCTTTGGCGGCCGAACATCACCTTGTGAAGTAAAAAATTACATAAAAATGTAGTAATAAAAGAAAATAAATCACAAAACAATTAGTAATAAAAAAATTAATAAAAATGTAGTAATCCGAAAATTTCGGGTTGTATCCCTACCCCAAAGGTGGGGTATAAACTTTTTTTATTTCCTAAACGCTGCATTGTAGCGAAGTAGTGAATTGAAATTTTTTTTACCCCTTCCAAAGTACATTAAACCGCTAAAGTCACCAGATTGCTGAGAAAATGAACAACAAACTCAAATTGTCAAACCTTCAACCTTGAAATTTTGAAACTTGAAACATTAACCTAAAACTTCAAAACCTTCAAATTAAAAATTTTGAA
This sequence comes from Catonia carolina, assembly GCA_035578175.1. Taxonomy (NCBI): domain Eukaryota; kingdom Metazoa; phylum Arthropoda; class Insecta; order Hemiptera; family Achilidae; genus Catonia; species Catonia carolina. The sequence goes on along the minus strand of JAQMRL010000010.1, from coordinate 23,728,828 downwards.
AATACAAAAATTATAACTTCAGACATCCTCTTTAAACTTTCAAATCCTCAAACTTCTAAATATTGTGATCCACCCAACCCCTTTGGCGGCCGAACTTCACCTTGTGGCAAAGAGAGGGCGCGCAGCGCACGCACTTCCATGGTTCTGATTCACCTACCCCTCTGAGCCGAGACACGGAAGTGGTGCGAAGCGCCGCTGGAGTGGCGAGTTACTAAATAAAACGGTAATATTATATCCAACAACCATCGTCCATTGTTAATGAATTTAAGTTGTAGTTTGTGCGATTACTAGTCACTTCTGTAAATTCACAAACAAAAGAATTTTACGTAAATTCTTTTATTTTCGATGACAGTCCGTTTACGTTTACTAATAATTACTTTCTTATCCAAAGACTCAGGAGAATAATTACCTCTCAACCCAAAGAAACGACCGAAGTGAATAATTATGTATGACGAGAAGTTACCCTATTGTAGATTAACGAAAGAGTACAATTAATTATCTAATCAAAACTCACAAGAAAAAAGTGAAGTAAGTGGTAGGGAAGAAAATTTTCTTTTCTTAAATGAAGGACGTTAAATCCTAGCCACGGTAAATGTAAGACCGGTAAATTGAGGGCTACTGTAGGTGAGCACGGGTCAATTCATGTCGAGTCTCAATCGAGAACTTTTTCTGTAATGTTGAATAAAGTCTTTTGTTGTTCAGCTCAATACTCCATTTTTCCATTTTAACAAACACACTTACGTCGTCTCACTCAAATGATTGTTAAAGAACAACTGCCAAACCGAAATCGTCGAAATTTAGGTGAATACCTTTCAACACGTGTGTAAACATATTCCCTAACTTTAGTTGACCAGTGATACCATCTTCACATAGAGGTCAGAATCTTTCCAGATTACACTCGTTTAGTTGCACATATTGACTTAAATCTGTTTATCTTGTTACAAAATAATACCTATGCTATTTTAATAGGTTAGATTATATCTAAAATAACAGAACGCAGACACTCGCTTAATTACAGAATTTCTAACCACTGTCTTGGATCTGACTGACCAAATTCACTACATATTATGTCCAACTTAAATATAGAGTATTCCATTTTTATATTAGTAATAGATATCAAATAAGTTTTAAAATAGCGTAAAGCAACACATGTTTTCTTTTGTGTTTAGAAAATCTTACTGTACATTGAATAGAACGATGGTAGTATTAGGGTGAACGGATTTTTCGCTTTGACATTCTGTTGTTTTGCCCCAATTCCAGTTGAGAAGCAATAAAAGGGGCTCCTCAGATTTTAGACATGGCATCGACAATACTCGACACGACAATCTAGAGGGTGCTTGATCGTATCTCTGTACTGTTGCTCCTTCTATTATAGCAATCGTCGATTTCATCTCCTCACATATGTGTGGATATTCCTTGGAAAAAGACGAATCAACTGCCTTCTCTATTGGAAATGCTCTTATTGGTTGAACTTATTCCGTTATATAGCTTTCTCTTCTTGTTCCATCTATCCTCAACCGTTTTAGTCTTCCTCGTCAATATCACTTTATCTCTTACTATTTTTATTTTATCCGTTTTGTCTAAGATAGAGAAACAAGAAATACGAACGTCAGAAATCGACTTCCGCATGGATACAATTGGAACACATCAAGACGTTTTGTGTGTTTGTCCCATATATCCTTTGTATACATGTATGTGTGTATCAAATGCATTCTGTTAAAGTTGCTTTCTCTGTGCTCACCATTGATCTGACTGCCGGCTTTGTTGTGTTTGCCTGTCACCAGAGCAAAGCTTTTCTATTTGTATTTCATTCTTGGTTGTAAACAGTAAAAATATGTCAGTTAAAATAGAAATACTAAAACAAAACTTATATATCACAGTAGTCATGTCACATCATATCACATTAAATGTTTTTTACAGTAACACAAATAAAAGTCTTTTAAAAGGAAAACTGGACTTTGAGACAATCTTTCAAACGTGTTTGTTAAAATCCCATCAACAGCTAAATCGTTAGTATGTTTTTTACTCACTGCTATATAAGCCAAAGGTAAATTTCAGTTCAAGTGAAAATAATTAATATATTGCTCTGGAAGAACTGGTTTACTTTGGAAATATATATTAGGGATGTAATTTAATTAAATATTTAGGACATTGCTTAAGAGTAAAACACATAGATTAATATTATATTGTTTGATTGCTGCTGTATAATAACATGTAAATAAAGTGAAAGGGCCATTTTAAAAGGTACTTAGAGAGTATTTTTCTTTTAATCTTGTAAAGATAGTTACTTTGATTGAGTTTATTTGAATAGTAAACAGTGAATACCGGTGTACTTTGATGGTTGGGGTTCAATTAACCATTTCCTCTCAGGAATGGTCAGCCTGAGTCTGCACAAGAATAAACCCCATTTACACGTCATTCACATCATTCTCACCTCATTGGCTCATGGGGTTGATAATTGTTCTTAATTGAATAGATTGTAACGTACACACATTAGGGATTAAAAAAAATTTCGTGTAATATATTTTTTTTAATAACATTATTTGCAATCAGTTTTTAAAAAAATAAACTATAAACAAATCTTTTGAATTTACAAATCACAAGTTGAGGTCTCATTACCCTGAGTACCTCTCATTATATCAATTGTTCATATGTTAAAAGAAAAAATTACTATGTACAAAGATATTTACATTTTACAATATGGAATACCTTTTACTATAATTTAAACTCTTTCAGATAAGTCCAAAACTTGGTAACTTTTCAGGCGCCTAACTTCTTCTGCATTGTTTAGAAGATTTATGGCTAATTCGTTTTCGTGACTTTCAAGTTGCCAGATATTTCTATTAAAACACCTGACCTCGTCGATTACATCAGGAAGGTTGCAATGCTGTATTTCTGCATTCCTTGCAAACCATGGTGCCCTTGTTATAGCCCGAAGAGCCTTATTCTGGAACCTTTGAGTTACCTCTATGTTACTTCTGCTGGTAGTTCCTCAAAGTTGAACGCCGTACAACCAAACTGGTTTAAGTAACATTTTGTAAAACAGTAACTTATTCTCAAGTGAGAGTGAAGAGTTCCCGCTAATCAGCCAGTACATCCTTTTGTATTTTAGATTTAATTAATTATTCCTCTTCATTCTCACATGGGTTTTCCAAGTTAACCGCCAGTCAAGATGCATACCCAGGTACTTTACAACTTCACTTTGTGGTAAATCAACACCTCCCAGTTTTACTGGCGGACAAGTATTTCTCCGCATTGTTAATGTAACATGCTGTGATTTCGCAGTATTATCTTCACTCTCCATTTTTGAAGCCACGGTTGGATTTGGTCTAAACATTCCTGAAGTTTGTTTGAAGGAACTATAGGATCTCCACTTTTAGCAAGCAATGCCTTATCGTCAGCGAATGTAGCTTAAACTACCCCTTTAGTTGTTGGTGCTTCATACAACGAGTACAAATACGGGCCTAGAACTGAACCGTGTAATATAATTTCGGAGAAACTTGTTGTTTTTTTGTAACTTTGTACATTGAAATTTTGTTATTTAGCATTATTGTAATAGTTGAATTATGTGCCAACCAAGTAGACGATCGGGTAGGTTATGCTTGCAACTGTTGTAAGGGTGAAAAAGGATAAAACACAAAAAGAAATTGTAGGTGAATCACTTATAATTATAATTTGGTTATAAAAATATTCTCATTAATCGTTAATAAACACATTTTTTAAATAACCATTTAGAGAAAGACAACACCAAATCAATATTTTAATTACTTTTTCATGTTTTGCTCACGTTTCCTTTCTCCTATAATCTCTTCATTATTTCAGGTCTTTCCTCTTGAAGTTGTTCAATGTTGTGGGGTTCACGGCTATTCTTTTCACTCTCCGGCTTTTTTTCTAAAAATTTCCCTATTTTGTAAGTCTTCTATATCAATTTTTGCATTTCTTAAGTTTATTTAGAGTTACTGTGTTATTAATGTTGGTTTGGTTTTGAGATTTATTATTTTATCAAAAATTTGTTTTCTTAATCTGCAATCGTTCATTCTTACCACATGTCCAAAAAGTACGAGCCTCGTTTTTCTCATTAGTTTTTCTGTATATCACTTGGTTCGAACGGGGTTTATTGTAATTTGTCTTCTTCCTTTTTATGTGCTAGGATGTTACAAACTATTCTTCTTTCTATGCTCATTATTTTATTGATACCACCTTTGACCATAATTTTAAGTGTTTCTGTTCCATACAATTATCATCATCATTATTATAGTAATTTTACATTATGCAATATTATAGATTGAAAAATATGTTTTTTAATCGCTGGTGATTCATTTGTTTTTCTGCCGGAAGTAGACACATTGTAGTCTCTCGTTGTCGATGCTGATTAAGATTTTAATAGTTTCTTCTAGATTTCGCACAATAAACCAAAACGTGTGGCTGTTGTTCTACCTGATCAAGGGTTACTTAAGAGACGAGAGGAGTTTTCCAGTTTCCTTCTCTTTCAGATAGAAGAACAGTTTTTGATCTTCTGTTATACCATAGACATTCTGTTGTGCCTAGAGGAGACATCAGATTGGCAATGTGGTTCCTGTAATCAAACAGTCGGGGTAGTTGGCGATAAATAGATGCAAACATCTAGGGAACCAGTTTTACATCGACTTTTGGAGAGATGAGAAGGTCGGATTTACTAAAAAATTGAAAGGTGTGTTGTTAGAGTGCTCAAGATTCATTTCTTTCTCCAGGAAGAGGATATTTTATTTTTCTTAGTCGTTGATTATGTTATGATTTCGTGTAATTTCGCACAATATACTAAAATTTCATGTTGTTCTATATTACCTCTCTAAATATGCTCCCTGGGGCCCTTCTTGTCTCTGTTATTAGAGACATGATTTGGGGTGTATTATTATAGTGGGTCGTTAGTTCCCTGACAACCCCACACTCTCCTGGAGCCCGGGTTTTAAGGAGGTCCCGTTGCAGATTTATTCACATCTTCTCTCCTTAGAAAAAAATTAATTGATAAACATGAGTATATGAAAGCGATTCAATAATTTGGAATTCGAAGGTACTATTGCTTTCAATAAAATTTGAGTTCTTTTTAACAACTAGAAAACATTAAAACCTATCTGATTTTACTGAATTGTAAGTTATTTAAATGGTCGTGGGTTCGACCATCAAGTTTATTACTCAAAGAAAAAGCCGGTCGTTATTGTTAAGTATCAAATCTACCAATACGCATGCCCGATCTACAACGACCTAAATGAAAATAGTTTATGACCAGGGCATAACAAACATTGAACCATCTCTTTTGCTCATAAACGTACATACACACAAACACACTTTTGTCAGTTACACACTCACACATGTAAGTACGTGTACACGGTGTGTGTCAATAAAGAGAGGGTGTATGAGTCACCCCTCCCATAAAATGTGACGCAGCATCGCTCTTGCCACGTCCCTTGTTGAACGCATCCCTTCATGGGCCATCAACCGAACTGGCCAAGCCATTTATCCAATACTTAACTACGGAATCTAAACCCCACACCTCGAAATTTCCAACCCCTAAAACCCTCATCAATTGTTTTGTCGTCTCAACTGTTATCCTGTCACTGTTTCATTTATTAAAACATAAAAAAATAAGTGAATAATACGGTAAAATGGTAAAACTGTAAATATGATACCAAGGGTTGGTCATCAATACTGTTTATTCTCACATTCTTTGTTATCTCTACTGTTTTATTTAATCGGAAATTAACTAAATAAATATTTGCTCTTGATCCGTCGTTGTTTTTATGAGCAGACGCTATGCAATCATTCATTTACAACGGTTTTACGATTGTTTGCAAATTTTGTTCGAATTCTTTTGCAACCGAACAAAATCTAATTGGATTATTACAAACAATTCCAGATTTTTATTAACACTTATAACAAAACTGTTGATAAAATATATAGCTCTTAATTCTTAAAATATCATATACGAGTATATTATTTTTGTACTGTTTGTTTTCAGATTTATCGCTAAATTACTATATTTTGTTTAATTTTGTTTATCGTTCTACTTTTCAATACATTGTCTTATCAAATAATTTGGTCCTAATATTTTTCTGATATTTTTTCGATTTCTGTAGGTATACAGGCATTCATTAATTTTACAGGTGTTGATTTTAGATTATTATTGTGAATTTTTTGTATTTGTAAAACTAACACTCTTGTGTAAGTCTTAATGGGCTAGTTTACATGGCTTCTTATTTGATTGAATCTATTCAACTAAATACGTATTTAAATTTATCAATAAGTAGGCAAGGTATCGTACCTTGGTCGTATTATGACAAATTTATTTTTAATTTGCTTTGAGTACGATAAAAAATGAAAATAGTGTTTGCAGAGGTTCTTCACATTGTCTAGTATTGTGTACATTTTTCGGAGGTTTTAAATGTAGTTTGTAATCAAATTTTATTTCGTGTAAATAGGTAAATGTGTACATACCACTTTGTACCTTGGTTCTAGTCATAGTGTGCACTGAGCCTTTAGTTTATGGTATAAATAAAAACTCAATTTCCTTTTAAGGTAAGACTGTACTTTGCATCCCACCAATGTTAAATTTGCTATTTTTAGGTAAATTATTCACAATATTTGTAAACGATAGGGAAATGAAACTTTACTTACTTGTAGTTGTCGGATTGCTCGAGCTACTGACATTTTCGCAACTTAATCCATTAAACCATAAAGTAAAAAACAGAATAAGAATAACATAAAATTTAAAAAAAATATTTGTTACTGTATTTTACATATTAATAATTTTTGTAGCTTTTGAGGAAGTCATAAAAGTGCCGGAATATGTGAATGAACAAGATAAAAAACTGGTAAAAATTTCAACCTGGTGTGTTTAATGGTTTCCGAGAAAAATGTACCTAAATGTTAAAAACCTAAATTTACGGGAATGGGCAAAAACACAAAAAAAAACACATCAAAAACAAAATGTACACAAATAAGTAAATTTCCTGTCAACATTTAATTAGAAAGCTGAACCAACAGCTGCGAGTAATAAAAACAGTAATGCAGATATTTTAAAAACTAAAATTCCTTTACTCTTAAACGATCGGTATAAAATTATGAAAAATATTCGTTCTTGATGACAATAATTTTTCTGAGTAAACCTCCTAAAAACTTATTTTTTCACGTAATTTAATGTTTTCGTGGTTGATCTAGGTCTGAACTATTGAAAAACACAAAGAACCAAAATTCTAAATTTTCAGTTAAAACCATCATACAGTCTCGCCTTAAAAAATTTACTTTATTGAATTGTTCAATTAATAAATCTTATTATGAAATAATTACATCTAAAATTGAATGAAATATGTTATAAAGGTACTTGTTCAAGTTAAAACTACAATTTTATATTTCCTCCAGAGCCTTCGTGTCTATCAATACATCTTCAGTAACTCACAACTGATTCTTTACAGAAATTCCTAAATAGTAGATCTTATGTTGTTATTCATAGGTTTATCTTGAAGATCGTTGTCTACGAAGCACCCTCTTTACTATACAAACTGAGACTTAAGGGGGAATGTTACGCTCCTTAATCTGTTATTTGATAAGAAGAGGGAAATAGGTATGACACAAGGGTGTGTAGCATTATAAGGTCTATGTGAAGGCGTGCGCGTTTATGTCTTTGTATATTCGAGTGTTTTCCGTGTACACTAACTCATTTTAGAGGGGGAAGATCATATTAGTACGGTAGTCCTTTGGGGGAAATGAACTAAAGACGAACTCCTTCTACCAGAACTAACATGTAAAGCGGAAGATTCAATTAAATTAGTAATGTAAATTCAATGTTTGTTATTTAAAAGGAAAACAATAAGTACAGTTCTTATAAAAATTTAGTCTATGTAAATCTATAATTACTTTGTAATTTGCTTCATCGTACGAGGTGTGATTATTAAATAACGAGACTGACGTTGTAAAATATTTTATATTATTTTTATACATAATCACTTATTGTCACCTTCAATATATACTCCTTTTCTATTCCTACAACGATCCATGCAAATTTTCCATCGTTGGAAACAGTGCTGGAAATCATCTTCTGTCAGCTCCTTCAGGACACGGGCCGCTCAAAAATGTTTGAAATGAAGCTCGCAAAAATGTTGTACTAACACTTTGCACGCGAATTAAAATGACCCAAATTTTTTGAAAACGATAATAACATGTGATGAAACGTGGTTTTATACTTATGATCCGGAAACGAAGCGCCAACCCATGCACTGGAAGAGCCGAACTTCACCGAGAGCCAGAAAAGCTCGGATGAGCAAGTCAAAATTTAAAGCAATGATGATTGTTTTTATTTGATATCCATGGGATTGTACCTTCACTGGATTCCTGAAGGTCAAACAATTAATCAATATTTCTACCTTGAGGTATTTTCTAAACTACGTCAAAGAGTTAGGAAAAAACGCCTCGAAATTTGGAAGGACAAATCATGGGTTCTCCACCAAGACAATGCGCCAGCTCATTCCGCGTTATCTGTCAAGAGGTTCCTAGCCAAGTACAGCATCTCAGTGTTAAAACATCCACCTTATTCACCAGGTCTTGCACCATGTGACTTCTACCTGTTCCCTAAGGTGAAATCTGCATTAAAAGGGACAAGATTTGAGCCTGTGGAAGCTGTAAAAGAGAAAGCGGCACGTGTGCTAAAGGAGCTGACAGAAGATGACTTCTAGCACTGTTTTCAACAATGGAAAATTTGGATGGAGCGTTGTAGGGATAGAGAAGGAGCGTATATTGAAGGTAACAATACGTGATTATGTATAAAATTAAAATAAATTTTTTTACCTCAGTCTCATTATTTATTAGCCACACCTCGTATATACAATGCAGGCTTATGAACACAATCTGTTTGACGAATACGAGAACTTGGTCAGCGAACAAAGATACATTCACTGTCTGTGTCAACTTATTCGGATTGATGATAACAGAGACAGCTGCTTGAATCAATACTTGCTGACTTTAGGGAAGAAGTGGTTCCTATTGTATTCCAGGATAGCATCACCGACCATCTTAGTACTGTATTGGGTGTTAGAGAACCTATCCGTAGTCCGGCTATATTTTACTTTAAGAAGAAGAGGTACCCTCCGTTTAGAACTACATTTTCGGCTCACGTTTTCATTCTTCACCCTACGCTTAGAGATACATTCACTGTTTAGAGCTACGGGTGTTGTTCGTTATTCAAACAAAGAAATCGCTGCTCCTTTTTGGCTTTAGACGTTGAACAGTTGGGAAGTTCACGGTATAGGTCACGGCCTACTTGATTTGGATGGTCCTCTAGTCATTCGCGAAATTTACTATAGAAGGACGCGGTTAGTTCCTATACTTTTTGAATTTGTTGTGAAGGATTTTATTACTTACATAAAGAATAGTCCCAGAGGCAAATCTTAAGAAGTTTGATTGAAAGGCCTGGATCAATTTTAAGTTACTCTGACGCTACTCCAAAGAGCTGGACACCATAAGTCCAGATTGATCTCAAAATGATTTTGTATAATATATTTTTTAGTTGTATTCAAGGTTTGAATTTGTTAGTGGTACCCAATGGAATTTTATAATCTATAATAATCGTCAGCTGGTCACAAATTTAGTCATTTATCAAACAGTGTAACTTTTCTACTAGCTAATTAATTTGGCTAGACAGAAAGAGCTAACTTTAAAATGATACACATTAGAGAAATTTAACCAATGACTACTAAATTTTAAAAAAATTCATAAGAATTTAATATTTTAAAGAATATCAGAGGTTAGTACATTGTTATAGACAGTTTTATTTTAGTTGGCATAACTTGATGTTAAGATGTTATGAAGGTTAATAAAAGTTTATAAATTTGTAAATTGAAACTTGGTTTGAAATGCTTAAAAATGAAATTTAAAATGTTATTTTAAAATTAATTGAAGCTAAAATTTAATAAGTACAAGAAATACTGATAAAATAAAATTTATTTTACGTTCACGTTTTATTTTATTAATAAAGTCAGGAAATATTAAGAAAAAAAAAATTTATTAGAAAATATTTCGTAGGTTTTCTTTCGCCTGTACTAAAATGAATAATGTTTTGAATAAATTTTTTCTATAACATTTTTACTAAGTATTTTAATTTTGTGGTTTTTTTAAAATTTTTAATTAAACTTAACAAATTATGCAGGATTATTTCTCAACCAAGATTTTCGATTTGAACTTATTTGTATAATCACCTACGCATGATCCATATCCCATTAAAATATATTTTTTAAATAAATTTATTTTGATCTAAAGCTACAAGTTTTATTATTTTTGATAATTACTTGCTGGTAAAAATTCTGTTCTTTACTTTAACGATGGAATTTTCTTTTTTACTTAATGCTAACGTACAATCTGTTCATTTACGTTAAACAATCTGTAATAAACATTACAAAGAAAGAAAAACCTAAAGGAAGTCAAACATCTATCGACCTTTTAACTTTGTGACGTTTTCGAAAAATAAGTAAAATAGAAAATAAAATGTTTTGCTAAATTTTGATCAACGTAATCTATAAGGCAAGTCCAAAAATGAAATCGTTTCAATCCTAAATTGAGGAGTTTGATGGAAAAAGAGCCTACCTACAAAACCGACTTATTGAGAAAACGATACTTTAATCATTTTGTTATAAATATTGTGATGCATTGCAATAGAAGTAGGCAGACAGATATGTATGTCTATAAAAAATTTAAATTTTTTACTACTGAGAAACTACACAAAATTATAATACAGAATACACTACAGAAATTTTAAAACCATATACAACTTTAATTAGGTAAATTACAACAATTTAATTAGTTTACAAATTAACCTCATTGACTGCCTACGAGTTAACGAATTTTCCTGCCTTGAAATGAAATTCGAAATATCATTATCGCATCTTTTAGAAACAATATAGAAATATGAAACGTTGTTAAAATACAGAGAACATCATGGCGGACTCAACACTTTGACGGAAAAAAGGGTCTATAGTATTTTAGGTTCCTTTTTTCATTAAACTCCTCAATTTTGAGTTAAGCTATTGGCTAATATTGATTGATTACTAATAAATTTTTATATTCGTATAAAATTTCGAAAGGACCGGGTTACATTTTTCCGAAAAAAATGGTAATACAATGGGTTGATAATAAATATGCCATTCATGAAGTTCTCAGTAGTCTTTACATTAATACCGTGCATTTGTTTACTATATCATCGGTTATTATTTATTACATCTACAGTCAGCCTATTGTTCTAATTATATTTCTTAATTTAGCGAGTTAATGATTTTATGCAAATATAAGACCTATAGTATATCCCACAGAACCGTGCAGCGGATATAAACAGACAACGGGTTGAAAGACAGTGAAAAGGATGCATAATCATGTTTCACTCTACCAATGCCATCAGTCAAAACAACCAGCGACAGACCGGATGTTTTATAAAAGGCGTACTGTATGAATTCTTTCTACTGGTACTATCGTATTTTGTACTTAGTATACGAGGTGTGGCTATTAAAAAACGAGACTGACGTAAAAATGTTATTTTAGTTTTATACATAATCACTTATTGTCACCTTCAATATACATGCCCTCTCTATCCCTACAACGCTCCATTTGAATTTTCCATTGTTGGAAACAGTGCTGGAAGTCATCTTCTGTCAGCTCCTTGACGACACGTGTCGCTCAAAAAGGTTTGAAATGAAGCTCGCAAACATTTTTGTACTGACTCTTTGTACGCGATTGAAAATGACCCAAATTTTTTGGAAACGATAATAACATGTGATGAAACGTAGTTTTTTACTTATGATCCGGAAACGAAGCACTAATCCATGCATTGGAAGAGCCAAACTTCACAGAGAGACAAGAAAGCTCGAATGAGCAAGTCAAAATTTAAAGCAATGATGATTGTTTTTCTTTTGATATCCATGGGGTTGTGTACCTTCACTGGGTTCCTGAAGGTCAAACAATTAACCAATAATACTACCTTGAGGTACTTTCTAAACTACGTCAAAGAGTAAGGAAAAAACGCCCCGAAATGTGGAAAGACAAATCATGGGTTCTCCACCAAGGCAATGTGCCAGCTCATTCCGCGTTACCTGTCAAGAGGTTCCTAGCCAAGTGCAGCATCTCATTGTTAAAACATCCACCTTATTCACCAGATCTTACACCATGTGACTTCTACCTCTTCCCTAAGGTGAAATCTACATTAAAAGGGACAAGATTTGAGTCTGTGGAAGCTGTAAAAGAGGAAGCGGCACGTGTCCTGAAGAAGCTGACAGAAGATGACTTCCAGCACTGTTTCCAACAATGTAAAATTCGGATGGAGCGTTGTAGGGATAGAGAAGGAGTGTATATTGAAAGTGACAATAAGTGATTATATATAAAATAAAAATGCAATTTTTTACATCGTCAGTCTCGTTATTTAATAGCCACACCTCGTAAAACAACGTATTTTTCAATTTATAATATTGCATAATGTAATATTATATAATGATGATGATTGTATGGAGCAGAAACACTTAAAATTATGGTTAAAGGTTATTTATGCAAACGTCCAAAGGTTGTAGTACAGAAAGTTAACCCTCCTGTATGAACACTGAATACGTTTTTTTCAAATACAACGCGCACACCATTTTGTCGGATCGATTTTGTTCGAAAAAGGTGCGCGGTATATTCGAGTAAATACGGTATTTACTAAATAGTGTCAACGACCGAGTAAATAAATAAAACAGAAGAAATTTATTACTGAAAAGCCATTACGTTTACCAAAAATTTAGATCTAATTTTCTTTATGTAGATATGTATTTTTTCCATGTAAGTTGACGATATAAATGTAGGTCTAGATATCTAACAGTGTCATTTTATGATATCTTATTTTTTTCCTTTGTTGTATCTATCATCAAACTGAAAAAGTTAACAACGACAATCAGTAGGATTATCCCTGGGGTGTAATTGATACATAAATAACTTGACCAAAAAATAAGAAATTGTATTTCATTGTGGTCTGAAGTTTTAACCACACCCTCATGAAACCCATCAATATGGAAGAAGACTCTATTGCCCTGAAGTTACAAGAAGGGAGACACACACATTCCCTATACAACTCCAACAATAGTAACGTTTATCAACAGAATATACAAGGGGAAACCTGACAATATAAGGGGATGAAGCTCGAGGGAGTGTGTGGTTGGGGTGATTTTCGGGGTTGAAACCCTCTCTTAGTGATGTTACCTTGAAAAGCGCTGATAATGTCTTCAAGGGGAATTCGACGACTCAGAAAATTAACAAGAAAAATAAAAAGTAGCTTCCGCTGAAAACAAATTATTTAGGGTTCCTATTAAGTTTTTATTATTATTAATTTCCGCTCCTTTTTCTTTTAATTTCATGAGTTATGAAAATTACTTTTTTATGTAATGCTAAGAATGAGAATAAGTTATGTAAGTTATAAATGAACCAAACAAATTAAATTTCAATTGATTCTCAAATGTATCATGCAAGAAAGTAATTGAATCCTCTCTAAATAACTGTTAGCTCACTTTTAAAGCATGTAAACATTGAAGAGTATTAAAAATAATAAGTTTACCAATTAAAAATATACTTTTTTCTCTGTATAATATCCTCAATTTACTTGACGTTATCAACTTTTCCAATATTTTCCTGTCAATTATTTAAAGCATATTATAAAATAATATTTTCACTTATTTAGTCTAACGCCGAGTGAAAAACCGCATTGATTTGTTCAAAATGGAAGATAACTAAATAAATGCTACAAGTTTTGTAAATCATTTTCCCCAATTTTTACTTTAGCGTCAGTTTGTCATCTTCAGTAAAAATTTGTCAATTTAATATTGAATTAAGGCCGGCCTGTTGGCGTAGTGGTTAGCGCAACTGGCTTCTACACAGGGGTCCCGCGTTCTATTTCCGGTCAGTTCTGGCTTTTGTTCATCTCTCATTTTCATTATCATCATTATCCACCGTCTGTATTAGCAGAAATCGCAGAAAAGTCAGACATAAAAAAAAAAAAATTGAATCGATGACAGTTGTTGATATTGAAATATTTTGGACACGTGATAAGAGGTCGGATGTATGATTGTAATAGAATATCATTAAAAGAAAATTAAAAGATGAAAATGTTCCAGATCGAAGAAAAACGTGGTGGGTTAAATATCTCGGGGATTGTTATGGTGTAGATACAACACTATAATAATGCTTAATATAATCTGCTCATTAGTAAACATCATTAAGAAACGATGTAAAATTAAAAACAATCTAATTTTAATCATGAACAAATAACGCAAAATAAAAATCAACCTCTATAGGACTTTAACACAGGGAAAATCATTAATTGACGCTAAACTAGGCTCTGCTGAAAAATTCTTAAAATAAAAGTTTTAGGTTTTTTTAATTTCTATAACTTTGATTGTATTCAAATACAATTTTGTAGTAAAATGCATACCAAGGATGCAATCTTAATAAATCCCAATTCTTTATCAATTTTAATGAGCAAAACACAGAAAAACTCCAATCGATGCCTAAGCGTTTTAAAAAAAAAGCTTGAAGTAAACATTGTAAATTTTTTAATTTCCTACAACTTTAATTAAATATGCTTTTGCTCTAAAATGCATTAAAAGCCACAATCTTGAAATGCACATTTTTTTTACCACGAGAGCACAGCCCCTAGAATTTCAGCAGATATAGCGCTTACTACTTGTTATAGGTCATTAAAAAATAAGTAAATACGATGATTTTTAAAGAAATTGTAGGAGCCGTTTGAGGAAAATGAAATTCTCACGAGTAAACTTCTATTTCCGGTTGAAAAATTTTGATGAAAATGATATTGTAGGTTCTTGAAGTGGTACCTAACTTAAGTTCGAAGTTTTAACTTTGTTTGCTTTTCCGTTCTTAAGATATTTTGTTCACAGACAGACACACACACGCACACGCGCACACAATTAGATCAAACGGTAAAAACATGTTTTTTGGGTTCAGGGAGCCTGAAAACGTGTATTTCCGATGTAACCTCGATTTTGAAAAATCGATATGACAACAAAACTTTTCTTCCCTATGTACTACTCAAATAGGAGAAGAGAAAGTAATAAGATATAAAATAATGAACAAAGAAGTATAAAAATTGGTAATGTTTCTAGTTTACCTGTAATGAAGATGAATGCATATTTAAATCTCTGGGCCTATTTATAAATTAAAACCCTTATAGAATGTACGATTACGAGTTTTCACACGTATACTAATCATTTTGTAGTACAGAATACTAAAGTATGTGCTTTATTAGATAAAAGTGAATGCGAAGTAACACCAACAAAAGTGAAGTAAATTAAATTTTTGGTTTTATGATAAAATTTTGTAGGAAAGTGATAGGGTGGAAGAATATTACACTATCCTAGCAATGCAACATCAAACGAAACGATTGCGTGTTGAATTACAAAAGGGACAAAAATGAATGATACGAAAATGGTTAGGGGATGGAATGTTAGCAAGAGGATGAGTTTAGCAATAACTCAATGCAATAAATGAAAATAATGATGGGTTGGTGATAAAGAAGGGTACTTCCGTACAATACAGACTATTGTTCAAATGGAAGTGAGAGAAAGATAAAAAGTTCGAGAAAAATAGAAGTCTACAATAAGAATGATCTTAAAAAAAGTAATAATGTAGTACATTGAATCACAGCTAGATAGACCTTTATTTCAATTTAAAAAATGTAACAAAGTATATGAGAATCACCAAGTCACTGATGTCTCATTTTTTCAAGATTCGATGAGAATAAATGCGCTGCGATGAATAACTTTATGGAAAATAGATCATTTTCATAGATCATCAGCTTTCATGGATGCAATCCACTGGAATGACCCTGAATAAATCATAACTTTATTTCATACATGTTAGATAAGAAAGAAAAAAGGACGGAACTATACCTACTGTTTTCTTAAATCATATCGCAATAAAACGAAATTGTACCCATAACGAAGATTTGAAATCTATATATATATATATATATATATATATATATATATGTACTACTATCATTTTCGCGTCCATACATTGACAATTTCCTAACAATCTGGAGTCCGAGTGCAATTTGGCGTCCGTATACGGACGCCAAATTGTAATCCTTAATAAAAACTTAATAAAAATTTATTGTGACATGGTTTTCGGACGTAATTTTTTTAAACTAAAGTACATAGTTTCGGGCAACTATATTTATTTTTTGAGAATTTTATTGTTACTCAGAGAGACACAAAAAAATAAATAAATTTTGGTACCGGATGCGAAATGGCGGTGTTTTGAAACTATTTCATACACCGTACCTTGGAGAGTTTCTCACCAGAGTGCTCTCGCTACGCCCCTATGTAAAAATATACGTATATTATGTATATTCTTACAAGGACGTCAGTTTCACATCTGCTATCAATTTCGCGTCCACCGGTTAAGAAAATAGACAAAACAAGTTATAAATAAATATTGTGTTGTGTTAAGAAAAAAAGTTTAAAAGAATAATAAAAACAAATTTTTATTAATCATCGAATTACAATTCTTTCAAAACTCACAATCTAATTTACTAAACATTCAAATAAATATTATTCGGCAAATTATTTGATATAAGTAATACAATTAAATTAAAAATAATTATATATTTTTTGATAGAATTAAAAAACTCTCTTTTCCGATAGACGATTTTTTGGGTTGACAAACTATCCTGGAAGGAAACCGGTGCTGCGCATAGTAGTGTCAGGATTAAATTATTGTTATGGCTGGCAGGATATCTTTCTAAACGCATTGTATACACAACGTATATTATACGCAATTTTGAAGAGTTGTTCTCCGCCGTGCTGTCGCCTTCCATACATGAGTCCATCGCACGCCGCTTTGGTTTCTTTTTTCAAATTAGGCATAAACCTACTGTCAACGAATCCATGAACAAATCCTTTAGTAATTTGTTTACGTCGTTCGTTTAGTAACCAACGGGTTGGTCTAGTCTAGAAGAAAAGTCGTCGCCGCAAGTCAGCTGTTTAGCTGACTTTTCGACAGCTTTTCTGACAGCTGATTTTCGGAGATGGAGGTTCCTAGTTTAAATCCTAGTATATAGTATAATTGGTTCTTTTATACGAATTTGAATACTAGACAGTGGTTACCAATGTACTTTGATGGTTGGGGGTCAATTAACCATACTCTCTCAGGAATGGTCGGCCTGGGTATGTACGAGACTACAGCTCATTTAAACGTCATACATATCATTGGGTCATGGGGTTGCTTATTGTTCTCAATCGAACAAATTGCAACCTACACGCATCAGGGATAAAACAAAACAAAAATTTGTTAAAGAATTTTTAACATTTTATTTCACGCTTTTTTTAACATTACACCACCTGACAATTGTCAATCAAATATTTCCTGATTACGCTTACGATGTGTAAAAAGAATGCGCATTTTGCTGTTTGCCCACTCTCACTGCAAAATGGTTCAAGTACACTTCCATAATGCTATTTCGTATCATGTAATATGTCGCCCCAATTACTAGGTTTAGCAGTTTTACAGTAAGTAAATAAAACATTAAAGAGAAAAAACTTTTTCTAAAATATAAAAAATGAAAAATGGACTAGGAGTAGATTATTATTAGCCTTGTTTTTTGCTTAAAAACAATGCGATAAAAAATTAAACTAAGAAATTCGGGAAATAGCAAACTTTACTAGACAGACCTGAACCAAGTAGGCATATTTTAATATTTATTCTGGACCGATTTTCTTTCATTATAAAATTCTGGACAGAGATTACAGATTTCAGAAAAAAAATGTTAAGGGTAGAATAAAGTACACCCATTCAGTTTTTTCCTTTTTCTCTTACAACATCTGAACAAACGACATTTTTTTTAAATAGCCGGAAAAAACAAGGGCCATGGATTTAGACAAAAAAGTTTACATATTAATGAGTGGGTGACCTAAAGTGAAGTTTGTACCATCCAGTTCACCTCGATTTTCTCGCGAGTATGAGCTTAACAATCGTAATATTTATGGAACGTTCCGAAACAGCAGAACGACTCTCGATAGGGATAACGATAAAGTTTAAATTGAATTTCTTAGAGTATCGCCACCATTCCTAAGTTTTTCACGATTTTTTCGCTGATTTCGGCAGACCAAACAAAACAATTTACAGAACAATCCAGAACAAATGAGAGCTATCATTTAAAGTAAAAACCAAAAAGTATTGAATGCATGGGCTTATACTTGCCACTCCAAATTTTTCTTTGATTTTCTAGCATATTTGAACGGGACAAACGAAATTTTCGCGAAATGATCCGGAACAAACGAAGGGCTGTCAATCTATGTAAAAAACTTTAAAATATTGAGTCGAGGGGGATTAGTGACAGTAGCACCACCCAGTTCTTCTCGATTTCTCGCTTACTTGAAAGGAACTAAAAAAATATTTTGCGAGACCATCCGAAACAAACGAAGGTCTGTCCCTGAAGTCCAAAAAAAATTTAAAAAGTTGAGCGGGGGGAGGCCAGTGTGAAGTTAGCCCCTCCCGGCGTTTTTTCACTTATTTGGACGGAACAAACAAAAAATTTTCCGGAATAATCCGGTAGAAACGTAGACCGATCAATTTTACAAGTTAATTTTTGAAATTTTTGTATGGGGCCAACTTTGCAGTCCTGGTTTGAACTTCTACAGGTTTAGCTAAGTAAAACAAGGAGTGGGGTGGTTTACAATTGCCTTCCTCGCCGAGTTGAAAAGCTTATCAATATGCCAGGCCGTCTAAAAAGCACCTATTTTCCACCCTGCAAATGACACACCTCACGTTATTCACCACAGGGTCTGGCTGCATAATGAAATTCATTGCGCTCAGAGGAGATATAACTCTGACAAGTATCTTTTACACTTGTACCTCTTCTGTTCTTAAATACTTCAGTCATATGTTTGGCTTACCATGTGATAAAAACAAAACTAAATTTTTTTTAGTCCTGAAACAAGCAAATCGAGTGCAAATAATTTAACACTCCACCTGCCTGTTATGTGCAACCCCTTACAGTACTATTATTTTATTAAAGGCAGTTGCCTCTGAAAATCAAAACATGCATTTTATTCGTCACTTGGGCGAGTAAATTTAAATCGATAATTCAAAGGATACCCACATCGAGAAAATGTTTCCAAACGGCGAAAATATTTTTACAAAAGATAATAAATTGATAAGAGAGTAGATTAGTCGATTTTTTTAAAGTAAATTCAGTACATTCGCAAATGTCCAACACGAGTCCTGAAATTGTAGGTCAACAGAGTCTGTAATTTCCCGATACTGAAGAAGCTTACTGAAATTAATCATTAGCAAAAACAAACCCCTGTTATTTATTTTTTGATTTTTGTAAAGCTTTTGACCGTGTCCCGTATGATTTGCCCATTAAAAAATTGAGGTGTATGGTATTAGAGGGACATCAGAGGGTCGAATTGCCATCCAATCATTGCAAAGTTAAAACAAAATATACATAAAATTTTATACAAGTTAAAAGGGGAGTTCAACGAGTTAGAATTTTAAGACCCTTGCTATTTTTAATTTTTGTTAACGATCTCGCTGAATTTCTTGGCTCCTTCAATGATATATTATTTGCTGATGATACGATAATATCTTTCGAAGATGAAAACTATGAACAAGGTTTAAAACTAACGAAGCTTGAAGTAAGGTTATAGACTGGATGCAATAAATAATCTAGTTCTCAACTCAGATAAAACTGTGGCCAAATGCTTCACTGGTCGTAAGGAAATAAGTAACCAAAGTAAGGATATCTCCATTAATGACAATATATCAAAATCTTTTGTAACAGGTAAGTTACATAATTTTTAGAATTAATATTAGGTAGCAAACTATCCTGGGACAGGTGTATTAAGGAACGTATCTGCTATATAATCAAATCCTACTGCTACGCCCTAAAACGCTTAAAAATAAGGTACTTAGCGTACCAATACCTTTGAGTATTTATCATGTTTACAAATTCTGATGGATTTGTTTTTAATTTAGTCACACTTAAACTTATTCAAATGTATGTTTAAAAAATCAAATAATGTTCAAATTATTCCGTCATATAATTACTTTTTATCTGGTTTTTTGTTAAATATAATGATTAAAATTTTTAATGATCAACTATCAAGTTAACTTATGAATATGGACACTGTTTACTATTAAGAATTCGTTTCTAATCAGTTGGTCCTAGCATATTGTTTGGCTGTCTTGGTCAAGGTTTCACATAGTTTTTCTTGGCCTCTCCAAATGAATGCCTTGTCTGTCTCCTTTTTGTCTTCTGTGCAATAGTATAACCTTCCAGTTCCTTATCCCAAGCATTTTGACTTGTCAAAAATTATGTACATTATTTTACGTAACAATAAGGTTTATTTATTTCATTATTTGTAATATTGATTCCTAGATTGGGTGGTTGGTTGACGATGTAAATAAAGTACTAGAAACCAAAAGAATATCAACAAAAAGTGGCCACCATGGCTTTTACAACACTAAATAATTTAAAAGAAAACGCAGAGAAAAATATCAGGGTTTGGAAGACTGACTGAAAGTTGTTTAGCCGAAAAATAATCTTGGAAATGGCCTGTTAAAGGATAAACTTCAACGTGTACAAAACAGCTGGATACGAGAATTATTAGTGTAATGTATAATTTGTTGAAGATCAAAGATTACCATTACTTGAGGAACAAGAATAAAAATACAAACTATGACTAAGCCGGACTGCATTTCAAAAGTTGTAGAAATTTTACTGGCCATCGTACTTTTGTATAATTTATAAAATCATTTTGATTCAGTCACTAAAACATGGAAATATAAACCTAGAGAGAAGCGAGGCTTGGGAAGACCTAAAAAGAGATGAATACTGGAACAGGCCATTGAGCCTAATCCTAAGCCTAAGCCTAATCATCAGATGATGATGATGAAATCATTTGAACACCGAAAAGACAATGGGTGAATGGTACTCCATTTGAATATTGAACAAATTATGTCGCTTTACAATTACATAATTTTGTCAACTAAGTAAATATTTTAATTGCATTGTCTACTAATTGATCATATTATAGTAATTACAGTCGAACCTCCCTGATTCGAATCTGATGGAACCGGCTGATTTCGATTTACAGAGGTAAAACATTGAAACAAAAAATGTACTTAAAAATTGCGTTTTAATAAAATTCATGTAATTCCATAAAATATTAAATTACAAAAGTCAAAATTATTAATAGACCACCAATTTGATTGAGGAAAGTTTTTTACAAATATTATTTTACTTGTGTTGTTTAGGTCATCAGCCGAAAGGCTGGTTTGAACTTGTAGAGGTTTTACTAAGTAAAACGAGAAGTGAGGTGGCCTTCCTCACTGAACGGAAAAGTACGCGTATCAGCATGCAGGGCCCTTTGCAAAGCACATGTTTTCCCCTCTGTAAATGATACCTTTACTTCATTCACCACAGGGTTTACTTAATACTGTGATTAAGAATTAAGGGCATGTTTTGGTATTACAAGCTCTATTAGTACTCAAAAGCAAAAGATTATTCTACTTATAAGAACGATATGAAAAATTATTGAAAAAACGACATAAAAAACAGAGTAAAATAAAATCGGGATACGCGTAAACAGTACAACTATACCTACAAACAAAAAGTTAGGTCAGCCTACAGAAAATGAAAAATAAATTGGGTACCGAAAATTGTAGAAATTTTAACGAGTAAAATATTGCTTAATCTGAATGAATACAGCTACGGTATTTTTTACCCTGTTTGTACGAAAATCATACACCAAAGAAGGAAAGACTGCATTACTAATTTAGCCTAACTAATTTTTTTTTTGCTTTCGTCTGGTTTCCTCTGACTTAAATATTAACTGAATTTTCAATATTTCCTGATGCGTATTGAAGCTTTGAACTACGCTTGTTATGCCCTTATTTGGTCGTAAGGTTTTGTGACAATAATGTTTTGTAAGAAGTGTAATTGTTTGTGTTTCTGCTTGGTTTCTTCTAACTCAAAAGTTAACTGCATTTTCAGTTTTTTATAAAGCTTTTTGTAGTTTTGTACTACGCTTACTGTGTCCTTATTGTCGTGATTTAACGCATGCTTCATTAAAAATCGTGTACAATGTGTAAATTGGAAATTTTGTAATTATTTTATTAATAATGTATAAAAAAATGTATTGTTACAATATATATGACCACGAAACTCTCGAAAATTTTCGAATAGGGAGGTAATTTAATTCATATTAAGGACGATTTTTGAAGGGGATAGCATACAATTATATTCGATTTAGGGAGGATTTCGAATGAGGAGGTTTGACTGTATTTGTAACAATTAGGATATTTTAAATAATTAACTCTAACAAATAAAAAATATACTTTCTTTAATTATTCTGGTTTTACATTGATTTAAAATAAGTACCTATTTAAAATACATGTCAAAATAATAAACAACAAATAATAAATTATTTTGATGACTGGATTGGATTCCGTCCGAGAACGAATTGTTTTCATACGATGGTCTTGTGTGGAGAAGTACTAGGGTGAGATGTGAATATCTAACTACAATCATTACAACACGTAGAAGTGGCAAATGCTACAGTACACGTGCCGGTACGACATGGCAACATCGTTTACACTGTTGCAGGCTATAAGTCATAATAGCGGGAACGATGCCGGACGCGAAATTGTCGGTAATTTGTACGAACGCGAAATTGTCGGTAATTCGAAAGGTGTCTGAATTGATAGCACAGTGAATAAAATTCAAAAATGCTCAATTTTCAATATCAGGACAAACCAATACCAAAACTCAGGGTGTAAGTGTAACAAATACCCTATATACTCTCATCAAAGTTGAATATACTCTTCAAATAAGCGATGTGCGAAATGCACGCTTTTTGAAAAGACGCGGAATTGTTAGCGGGATGTATATATATATATATAAATGAATGTTTGTTTGACCCTTATGCATTGCTAAAATGTTCAACCGTTTTAGGTCAAATTTTATCCATAGATTACTCAGTTTCTGGAGAAGGTTTTAAATTTTTGAAAACTCGATCTGATCAGTAGAAAAAAAGAAAGTAGAAAAAAAGTTGTTTTTGTGCTTTTGAAAAAGTCAGAAGTTTGACTTATAAAATCAGATGTTAAAACAAATTAAAAATAAAACAATTTATTGTTTTTTATGAATATGTGTATGTATTATCATTATAACACAACCGTAAAAATTACAGAGACAATCGATACACGTTTGCGGGTTAAATTTGGAAAATCCATGTTTCTCACATGGACAGCTGTTTGTGGCCACCTCAAACGTCAGAAAATCTTCCAATGTAATCGTGTACACACAAGACGGAAAAACAAAAAAAATTGTATATCGAAGAGCACTTAAAAAAAAATAGACACGAATTATTGTAATTAGTTCTCTTTAAATTCGATTTTTATAGGCGTAGCAGCCGCGTTTAGGGTACAGCTAGCGTTTAGGATACTGCATAAATTTGTAATACAAACTTAATAAAGAAATATATTACAAATATAGGAGATCGGACTTAGGAATCTGTAAATTTTTGAGGCTTGTTCTCCTTATTCAGAAGCTGAAAGCTGACAATGTTGCGTACGATTATTATACGAAGTGTGGCTATTAAATAACGAGACTGACGTTGTAAAAAATTTAATTTTGATTTTATACATAATCACTTATTGTCACCTTCAATATACACTCCTTCTCTATCCCTACAACGCTCCATGCGAATTTTCCATTGTTGGAAACAGTACTGGAAGTCACCATCTGTCAGCTCCTTCAGGACACGTGCCGCTTTCTCTTTTACAGCTTCCACAGACTCAAATATTGCACCTTTTAATGTAGATTTCACCTTGGGGAACAAGTAGAAGTCACATGGTGGAAGATCTGGTGAATAACGTGGATGTTTTTACAATGAGATGCTGTACTTGGCTAGGAACCTCTAGACAGATAAAGCGGAATGAGCTGGCACATTGTCTTGGTGGAGAACCCATGATTTGTCCTTCCACATTTCGCGGCGTTTTTTCCTTACTCTTTGACGTAGTTTAGAAAGTACCTCAAGGTAGTAATATTGATTAATTGTTTGACCTTTAGCAACCCAGTGAAGGTACACAATCTTATGGACATCAAAAAAAACAATCATCGTTGCTTTAAATTTTGACGTGCTTATTCGGGCTTTTTTGGCTCTCGATGAAGTTTGGCTCTTCCAGTGCATGGATTGGCGCTTCGTTTTCGGATCATAAGTAAAAAACCACGTTTCATCTCATGTTATTATCGTTTCCAAAAACTTTGGGTCATTTTCAACCGCGTACAAAGTGTCAGTACAAACGTTTTTGAGCGGCACGTGTCCTGAAGGAGCTGACAGAAGATGACTTCCAGCACTGTTTTCAACAATGGAAAATTCAAATGGAGCGTTGTAGGGATAGAGAAGGAGTGTATATTGAAGGTAACAATACGTGATTATGTATAAAATAAAAATAAATTTTTTTACAACGTTAGTCTCGTTGTTTATCAGCCACACCTCGTAGGTTGAAATGAACGTCTGTTTTCAAAACATTTGTTCTGCACCAAGAAAATGTGCTTTTAAGCAAAAATATAGGAATTTGTTTTTAGTTTTAAGTCAGATTGTTGTACTTGGTAAGTCTAATGAAGAGAGCAACACGGGACAGATAAAAATGAGTGATAAAAATTCCAAACCTGATAGGGTATCGAACCAGGAACCCTAAGAATAGAAGCTAGTTACAATGAAAAATATGCCAACGGGTCGGCCAAATGGGATGTGGGGAATTTTAGTAATGTGAATATTAGTATTTCTATAATAATTACTAACATTTTGAACAGTTTTTGAGTTCAATAAATGAAATTGAGTACACCAACGTAATTTTGATATAGCAAATCAAAGTTTCTTAGTGTGCATATAAAATATTAATAAATAACCATGTTCATAAAACTATTTCCCGTAAACTCATAGATAGATACTCATAGATATAGATGCTAATAAAATACTATATAACATTAGTTTCAAATAGTTTGGTAAAACAAAATGATTAGATATTTAAGAGAAAGATAAATTTAATAACTAAACAATTATTTATTTTATTTGTGTTTAATTAATTTTTTACAACTGTAATAAATTAATTATCACACTTGTAAAATTTCATTTACTGGAAGTTCAATTGTAATAAATAGCGACAAAAATGTTAAAACTTTTATTGTACGAAACTTTTGATATTTTAATTATGCCAGGGAATGTTTAAAATTATGAAGGACAGAAATAAAACAAAAATTCTTAAAAAGTTTTCAGAAAGTTTATTATGTAATAAATACTTTACATTATTTAATTGAGAAAAGGTGTTGTTAGAGTTTTTTTCATTTTTCTTTTAGTTTTTCTTAAAATTTAATTAAATGCTTATAACAAGAAAACATTTTAACAAGAGATTAAATTAACATACTTTGTACATTATTTAATTTTTAATTGAATCATAACAACTACATCATTATAATATTAATATAAAGAATATTTGTAAAAGATGTAGAGAAATTTATAGGATGTTGCTTGCCTTTTGACTGAAGATTTAGGAGAAAATTGTTACAAAGAAATTATTTATTTCTCCAACATGCGTACCATTCAGTATACCGTGACCACGCGCGCAACGGTGTTTGTACGTTCCGGTTTGAGCCAAAAGTTACTCAAAACTGGAAATAAAAATTCTGCTAAAATAGTAGATACAGAAATCTTTAGATATGTCCACATTTGTGCGCCTTCATTTCAACTTGCCTTTTAACATGCAATAAGGATGCCTTATTCCATACGCTTACATACGCTTCGAGGCATGCAATTTACCTGTCCATGCTCGTGGCTCACTTCTGTTGTGTTTTCAAAATGGATGAAGATGATTTATTATTCTGTTAGGAGGAATTTGTGCGGCATATTTAGTGATTACACAAGTAAATAAACGTAGCAAATCAAGGTTTACCTACTGTTGTAAAAATGCATTGTTTAGTTCAGAAATCATATTCTTATCTTTACGTAAAGCCAAAATAGCACGTTTTCTTAAAATTTGGCTGGCGTATTAAATCGGAAAATCAGATGTCACTTTTAAAATATTTATATCATAGAAAAATCTCTGATCTTCAACATACATAAACGGCGATTTTTACGTAAAGCCTGGACGGAGTAATCGACGTTTAAAAAGTACATTATCGAAAAACCGGCTAAAAACTGAGTACTTTTTATGAGTAAATTGCTGTATCTCCGATTAATTTCTATAAAAAAATAAAATAAAAGTAAAACCAAGTAACGCAGAAGAAACAGGCTTTAATTTTGTGTAAGGTTCAAATAGAGGTCTTCAAACACAACGGACTTCTTTCATCGCGTACTATAAAACACTACAAATTGAGTGTTGAAACGCTTAGAAATCCAAGGTTAGTGGAATTTCTTGCGCTACGCCGTGCGTTATGAAAATCTGCTTTTTCTGACTTATCTCGGGCATGCCTTGACGCATGCGTCCTTTGCGTCAAGGCATGCGCTTAGCGCAAGCGAAAGCGCACGAGTGTGGACATAGCTATTGGGTTTGAAGTTACGGTTTCGTCCGGAAGAGGCTTAAAACCGGAAGTCAAGAAATGAAATTCTAAATTTGGAAACAAAAAGTGTCATTCTATTCCTCATAAAAGAAGAGATACAGAAATCACCAATGGTTTTGGCCATAAATCGAAGATAGGCACTAAGCCTTTTTAAAAATTGCCATGAGCCATGAGAGGCGTATTTTTTTCCAATTTTTTTGAATGTTTAGAAAAAGTCGACAGCTATTAAATTTGAAATTTTGAATTGTTACGAACTACAGTCAGACATTAAACAAAAATATTACGAATTACAAATATAAATTAATTTGTTTATAGCTTTTAAGTTTCACCCTTTTTACTTTACGTAATATATAAATAAAATATGTATTTTAAAAAAACCCTAATCTATTGTCATTCCAATTTGTTAAATTTAGACCAATAAACAGCCCCATGACCCATGAGATGAGGATGATATGTGTAACGTGTAAATGAGGTGTAGTCTTGTACAGACTCAGACCGACCATTCCAAATAAAATTTAGTTAATTGAACCCCGACCATTGAAGTACACTGGTAACCACTGTTTAGTATTCAAATACGTATAAAAAGATACCTTGCTGTCAAAAAGCTGACTCTCAGCGACGACTTAAGCACTCGACCAAAAATACCTTTTGTTAATAGGCTATTGTATTCATGTATTTCGTCACACTTACTTTAAGCGGGAATCCTACAGCCAAACCTGCCAAACCAAATTTCTTTTCTCAATCCTTTCCACAACTGTATCGTGCGCCTACGCGCGAGTCCTTACTTCTTCATTTCTCACGTATTTTAGCAGAGAGATTCTACAAGCTCTTCCCATATAATTCATCTCCACTGCATTCAGCCTATTCTTACTCCTCCTACTAATTTACCAATATTCTGCCCCGTAAGTCATTATTGGGTCCACTACTGCTTGACAGATTATCTTCTTCGTTTTTATTTTAATCATTGAAGACCACAGCACTAAATTTAATTTATTCGTGGCAGCCCTGGACCGAATGTCTCTTCCATACGTTCCTTCTCCTGTAATGAGGCTTCCAAAGTACTTAAAACCGTCACACACCTTGATCATTCCGCAATTCAATTGGATATCCTCGCTCTTTCTCCTACTGCAAGGTACCCTCTTCTTTATATTCATCCTAAATCCCCATTTGTTATACTCCCCTAATAACTTTCTGACCATGAAATCAGCACAAAATGAAATAAAATACTACTGATTTCATGTTATCACACGTTTCCACAAATAGAAAAACCTTTTTCTCTCTATTTAGGAAATTCACAATCTACTGGAAACAATCAATGAATGTGATAACAAATAATTTGGAAAAAAATAACATGATAAATAAACGTGAGTGGAGACACAAACCAGTGACAGAACTAGGACGTGAATAGATAAGTGTAGCATTAAGTGCAGCATTTAAAATATTGTAATGGATAATCAATTACAGAACTACATAATTTGATGAGGTCCCGACTCCATCGACGTTTTAGAAGTCTTATTGGATTGTTTGGGAGAGTCCGCGTAGCCAGATTTGAGATCAATGGGTTATGGTGGTTCACAAGTTTCTTCCTAAATTTTGTATAGTAGAGTTTCAAGAAAACGTCATTTATGTAGGGTTTTAAAAAAACCTATCTTAATAGACTAGGAACTGGTATTTACGTACTGTATCACACATTTCCAAAAAATTAGTTCTTGAATACTTTAGTGTAGTTTACTTTAAGCAGTGACAGCTAAATGATAGCTTATTTATTTTTCATTCCCATTCCACGTACATTATACTATCTAACGTATAGTGTAGTTAATAAACGCATCACTATTGTCTAACACATTGAAACATCTGTCATCATGTTTTGTAGTTCAGCTTTAATAATTCATACCTGTTATTTCTGTTGCTAAACCATTTGAAAATTTGTTAATGTACACAAACGTATACAATTTCTGATAATGTTTCTTTACACAAAATGGGCTACTATGTGCTACTAATGCAGATATCAACGCGGGATTAAAGTTCAAAGTCCTTTTGGTCCTCTCTTCACCCCTCGACATGCGTGGTTGCGCATTATGCGTAGGACCTACTTGTACATGCATTTACGAGGTGTGGCTATTAAATAACGAGACTGACGTTGTAAAAGTTTTATTTTTATTTTATACATAATCACTTATTGTCACCTTCAATATACACTCATTCTCTATCCCTACACCGCTCCATGCAAATTTTCGATTGTTGGAAACAATTCTGGAAGTCATCTTTTCTCGGCTCCTTCAGGACACGTGCCGCTTTCTCTTTTACAGCTTCCACAGACTCAATTCTTGTCCCTTTTAATGCAGATTTTACCTTAGGGAACAGGTAGAAGACACATGGTGCAAGATCTGGTGAACAAGGTGGATGTTCTAACACTGAGATGCAGTACTTGGTTAGGAACCTCTTGACAGATAACGCGGAATGAGCAGGCGCATTGTCTTGGAGGGGAACCCATGATTTGTCCCCCCACATTTCGGGGCGTTTTTTCCTTACTCTTTGACGTAGTTTAGAAAGAACCTCAAGGTAGTAAAACTGATTAATTGTTTGACCTTCAGGAACCCAGTGCAGGTACACAGTCCCATGGATATCAAAAGAAAAACAATCATCATTGCTTTAAATTTTGGCTCGCTCATTCGACCTTTTTTGGCTCTCGGTGAAGTTCGGCTCTTCCAGTGCATGGATTGGCGCTTCGTTTCCGGATCATAAGTATAAAACCACGTTTACCACATGTTATTATCGTTTCCAAAAAATTTGGGTCATGTTCAATCGCGTACAAAGTGTCAGTACAAACATTTTTGCGAGCTTTATTTCAAACATTTTTGAGCGGCACGTGTCCTGAAGGAACTGACAGAAGATGACTTTCAGCACTGTTTCCAACAATGGAAAATTCGCATGGAGTGTTGTAGTGATAGAGAAGGAGTGTATATTGAAGGTGACAATAAGTGATTATGTATAAAATAAAAATACAATTTTTTACAACTTCAATCTCGTTATTTAGTATCCACACCTCGTATATCCAAACGACAATTCTAGTGTTTTTCTATTTAAAAATATTTTTTTTTCTTATGTGGTCGTTGGTGTTATTAATCTTCAATAACAGTTAATTGCAATACCTTTGAAAAATGATACAATAATTGTACACTTAAATCAGGAAATCCGCAATTCTGTAAGCCTTTAAACGGAGATAAAACGTGTAGTTTGATGGATTTATATTTTAACAGATAGCACGCTTCCCAAACTAAATTTTCGCCTTGATCTCATCGCTTCATGTTTCCAGCTGAATGAGTAAATCTATCTGGTCAGAGGATTATTCTGCAATGTTATTATGAACCATACACTGTGTTACTCTATTTGCAGGTATTGATTTAAACTTTAATAAATGCAAAATTTAAATGCGTATTTCATTTATTAATTTAACGAATTAACTTGACCAAAATTTATGAATAAAATGCAATAAATTTTTTTTAAATTTTTTATTGTAGGTAAATTATTATTAAATTAACAAGGATAAAAAAATAGATGAATTCCTTAATTGAAGAGCTTAGTGAATAAAGGTGCTTCGTTACAAATGTATACTTTTGAGAAAAAATGCGATCAAAGTTCTGAGGGTCTTGGTGTTTTTTAAATTGCCTGATTTTTTTCATCTTTTACCTACAAATATTCCTTCTTCACAAAAATTTATAATATATAAAAAATTAAGAGTTATTCAAAACTTTTCTTTTCAATACAACTAATTTTCCTCATGTCTTCTTTAATTTTTACTTTCTCTTGCCTATATGAATATATAGGAAGAAAAGTATTGTTTTCATGTCGATTTTTTGAAATCGAGTTTTTACTGGATCTACACGTTTTCAGACCCCCTGAACCCAAAAAACATGTTTTTAGCTATTGGTATAAGTGCGTGTGAACTGAATATCTCAAGAATGGAACATTGTACGAACTTGAAACTTGGAATTTAAGTTACATACCACTACCGAACCCGACACGAACATTTTCATCAAAATCGGTCAACCGGAAGTAGTAGTTTATTCGTGTCATTCTTTACTTTTTTGCGATTTTCTCATAAACGGCACCTACAATTTTTTTAAAAATCGCCCCATTTACTAAAAAATTTTTATGCTCTACAATATAGGGTAGGCGCCATGTCTACTGAAATTATTGAATAGGCTGTTTTCACGTAACGAAATTGTTTTTTTTTAAATTGCGGCTTTAATATCCATTTTAGCGCAAAAATATACAAATAAAAGTTGCAGAGAATTTAAAATCCTACAACTTATTTTTCAAACATTGTTTTTGTATAACGCTTAGTTTAGCGGTAATTAGCGATTTTCTGTTTTTTTCCACGAAATCGTGTAAAAAGTCGATCTTTTAAAGATTTTAGCCTTTTATGCATTTTACGACAAAAAGTATAATCAAATTTATAGAAAATTAAAAGATATACAACTTTTATTTAGAGCGTTTTTGTCTACAGAGCCTAGTTTAGCGTGAAAGAGTGATTTTCCTTATTTCTAAGCCAAACAGGTTGATTTTCATTTTGCGTTTTTCACTTATGATTAAAATAAGGTTATATTTTTTGAAGTTAGTTTTTTGTTTATTTATAATGTTTTATTACTAATGTTAGGTTATATTTTTCATTATTTGCATTGGCAAGAGAACGTCGTGTAAGTGTTTCACACCAGATTTTTATAATACATTTAACCTTTTTACTGTTTTATAATTTTTATATTATATTTTTTAATAATTAGGTTAAATAGGCAATTAGGTTTAAAAACTGTATTTATATATGCATGCAGATGCCTGTAATTGATGTTTTTAGTTGCGCTAATACCAGTGACGATTCCCATAAGATCCATTCTGTCAATTGAACTTGCAAACGACTATAGAAATATTATTTTTTAATGATAACAATATTAGCCACAATATTATTTTGTAATTAATGTCACTAATATAATGTAAATAACGTAAAATATTCGTAAAAAACAGTATTTATGAAGCGGTGAGATACAGTTTAATAAATTTGTTGATAAACGCTTCAGGAAATAATATGAGAGAGATGGAGATTCCACCCTCCTGTGGTCAGATGATTGAAGTCGTCTTCATAGTAATTTTCCAATCTACAATCTATTCACACATTGCCGAACAAACCAGTAGTTTATATTCACATTATTACATGAACTACACGATGCTAATAATAAATATTAACTGTATTTAGATTATGTAGTTTATATTTAACAATTAAAGACAGGTAATAACTAATTTGTCTCTGATTTTACAAATAATTAATTTTTTTAATGTCTATACTTCATCTTTGCAAAGCGGAGGTTCCGGGTTCGATTCCTGGCCAGAATCTGGAAATTTTTACAAGTCAAAACCCAGTGTTCTAGTCATAACCCGTCGTAGTTGGTAATATCTAAGCAGTTGATGCGACTTTAAAAAAATAAACTAAAAAAATAAAATAAAAAAAAATTAATTAAATTGATAGCTGCTACTATTGGCCTCAACAGGCAGGTGGAGTGATAAATTATTTGCACTCAATCTGCTAGTTCCAGAGCTACAAAAATAGTTCTGTTTCTTATCATATGGTCAGCCAATTATATGACTAAATTATTTTAAAATAAAAGTGGTATAGGTGTAAAAGACACTAGTCACATTTATCTCCTCTGAGAGTTATGAATTTGATTATACAGCCCTGTGATGAATGAAGTGAAGGTGGTATTTGCAGGGTGGAAAGTAGATGCTTCTTTTTGGAGGGTCCGGCGTGCTGATAAGCATACTTTTTCACTCAGTGAGGAGGGAAATTGTAAACCACCTCACTCCTCGTTTTATTTAACCCTACAGCCGGCAATAACATTTTTCTAGACCGGCAGAGAATTTCTAGCAAGAGTTAGCGAACCGTAAAGAAATCATTAAAAATTTGCTATAAATCACAAACCTTATCACGTGACGTATCATAATAACAAGAAAACTTAGTAAAATAGAATAAATACATTATTGAAATTTTAATCTAACAGTTAGGGATGCTGAAGCAATTTGAAAATAATTTTTAGACAAATATTTAAAAAAAATGTCAGGTGCCATTACTATTTAAAACTTTCTTATGCTCTACTTTCAAAATTCATTATATGCGAATCGTTAATTATAATGTTTATTTCAAAATAAAACAACAACAAAAATTCTATGTTTCTATGATTCTATGTTTAAAGCTGAAGAAAATTCTTACAAAAACATATCATGTAAACCAAGAAATAATCGAATTCAGCAGTAGGATAGCGTGGTTTGAACAGAGAAACTCAGGCAGAATATGCAACTAAAATTCTTGTATTATACGTAAAAATTTACTAAAATTACTAATATTACTAATATTATTAAATATATAATATAATTATTTAAATTATATAAATAAATATAAATATAAATATAAATTATATAATATTATATAATTATATAAATTATATAAATATAGTTACTAATATTACTAAATTTACTAATATTACTAAACTATTGTACAAAACAGCTACACTGTCTGCAGGTGAATTTAAAACTAAAACGACAACATTGCATGCTATGAAGCAAATCCGATTTTGCGACGCGGTTCAAGAAGCGGTAACATCGTCTCAAAATCGACGATTGCCGGCTGTAGAGTTAATATAGCCCCTAGAGGTTCAAACCAGCCTTTCGGCTGATAACCTAAACAACACCACCACCAACAACAACAAAATTCAATCTACAATATATAATCAAATCTTATTTATTTTCAGAACTTCCCTATTCTACCCAATGTTTAATGTGTGTACGTTACAATCGGTTGAATTTAGAACAATAAAATCAACTCCATCACTCAATGAGATGAGGATAATATATAATACGCCAAGTAAATAATTGTAGTCTTGCACACACTCAGGCCGACTATTCCTTGAGAAAGTATTGTTAATTGAACCCCAACCATCAAAGTACACCGGTACTAGTATTATGTGCTATTAGTGTTTACTAATATTATGATAATTATATCATGTCTCTACTCCATCTGTGTTTTAGTGGTCTTCGTGCAGACTGGTAGATCGGAGAGACTGTGCGTCAGTGAAGAGGAGGAGTCCATCGCGCATATTTTTGAAAGATGTTCCTAATTTGGCCTCGACAGAATGGAGACATCTGAGAAGATAGGTGTTGCACAGTGGATCCCAGAGAGAGAGTAAGGACACCGATGCTGCGGGATGAGGAGAGCTGGAAGTTGGTCGCTCAATTTACGGAGAGCGTGGTCTGGAGACTGCGGAGGGAGGAGACATATGGAGATCAGCGGGATCCCCTCTCCCACAATGTCCCAATCAATCAATCAATCAATCCTGTCCCGATCACAGTAGGTAAGGTCCACACACTAATTTCCTGAGCTGGTGATGAAAGAGATGAATGAAAGTGAGGGAGTAAGTGTTGTTCGGTGACAGCGAGAGGAGAATTAGGCTACGGTTCACTTCCACGCCGCGCTGACAGTATGTAAATTTTTTCAACCCGACATTTCCCTTGTAGTATTATATAAACAGTTCCGAGGGTGGTGGAGGGTTGTTTGCTGATGTTGGATCAAGTGGCCAGGCGGCGGGTTTTTGGTTGGTAGGCGGTTGCGGCCTCCTTGATACTGGACGAGGACGCCTTAATTGAGTCCAACGCTTTTTCTCCCGTCGTGAGGGAGTGAACATAAATTTTTCTCGCCGCCTCGGATAAAAAAAGGTCGGAGAACTTATGTTGCATTCTACGAGATTTTGTAATATTACTGATGGCTTTGCTGCACTGTAAATCTGACAGTTGAAATTGAATAAAAAAACAACCTTGTGTGTTTTTTTATATTCTGTTTTATCTATTCAAAATTAATTTGTAATAATATATTTTATTTTTATATACCTCAATGATTTATATTTGTGCTTCAGGAAAAATTTGTTCATGTACCGTATGAGTAAAGCAAGGTGGGGGGAAATACTGATCATCCAGTACGGTTGGTCATACAGCTGCCGTCTGCCGTATACTAACAATGTTTGGCGCAGTCGACCGAATCCTATCTTGAAATCCCTTAGGGGCTGAAACATTTTCAAAATTAGTTTATTACGCTATAATATTAAGTTGTTATTAATAATCTATCCCATGAATAATACCAATTTTCACACAGTTGCGTCAGCGCATTACCCCAGTTTATTGGTCTCATCAATGACTTTTACAAAATATTTTTCAAACCATATTAAAGATATTTACGTATTCATAGTACTAATATTATTTGTTATTAAAAACGTAAAATGCTCCATTTTCTGGTATCAAGGATGAACATAAATGAAATACATTTTTGATTTAGTCATGTTCTTGATGAAACGTAATATTTTTCGTTGAAATTGTGCATAATACGTTTCTTTACTAATGTAATTTAATAAAGCTTCAAATTTACTTAAAATAAAAACAAGTTAATGCTGTAGGAAAAATCTACTTGAATTTATACAAGAGATACATAAAAAAATCCTCAAACATACATTGAATACAAGTTACATGAAATATAAGTTACATAAAAATACCTTGCAACATTTGTATGTATTTTTCTCGTGTAAAATTGTATTATTTTGAGCCCACAGTTGTTAAAAATGTGTCTAATTTTATATCTTTCTTCGTATAATTAATTATAAATAAGTACAATTTATCAGGTGAAAGCTAATTTAACCAAACTGAAGAAACAAGTGCTTCCAGACTGGTGCAAAAATACAAAAATATGTCAAATAAATAAATATATAAATGGAAAGATAAAAGAAAGCTGTGCAAAAACCTTGACCAAGTCAGAAAAACATTATAGTAAAACTAATTAACTAAAAATTAGTTCTTAATAGTGTTTAAAATAACAATCCAACTTATTAACTGTTCATTAAACAAATTGCACTCGAATTAAAAACCAAATCAAAACAGAAAAAATTTTATGACAGAATAATTTGAAAACAAATTTGTACATGAATGTTTTGAAAACAAGTTGGATATTTTTAAACATAAATGTAATATTGTTTGTATTCTTATATTTTTAATTTAAATATTGTATTTGGTTTTTTTTATTTATATTGAAATTGCTTATGTATTCAAGTGTAATCTTATGTTTAATTGAAGTATTGTATTTCGCTTTTATTTGTATTGTAATTGCGTATGTATTTAAATGTAATGTTATATTTAATTGAAATATTGTATTTTGTTTTTTATTTATATTGAAATTGTATTGTATTCAAGTGTAATCTTATATTTAATTGAAATAATGTGTTTTTTATTTATATTGTAGGTAATTGAAATATTATTTTTTGATTTTAATTATATTGTAATTGTAAATGAATTAAAAATTTGTATTTTTTATGAGCCAATTCCGTGCTCTAAGTTTTGTTCTTGTAGCAATAAAGTAATTCTATTCTATTTTTTAACATAAATTGATAAACTTTTATATAAAATTTAATTTGCAAAATAACATAATAAACATTACGTTATACACCTACAATTTAGAAAATGTACAAAGAAAGTTGCTTTATTGAAATTGTAATGATGGAAAACACTTCATTTCCACATACTGCTATGAATATGTACACTCAAATTAAATAGTTGAATCCATTCTTCAGAACTTGAGATCAGAGGATGTGAAAGATTCACATATTGTAACATAGTAGCAGTTCGTTATTAGAAATGGTAGAAAGAACAGATTTTTGCTGTTAAAAATTGTATATTGTATAGGGTGGAGTGTATTGAACAAGGATAGTGACTTGTGATGAATGAGATGTTTTGAACAGGAATTCTAAGAATTCGAATTTAGTAGAAATGTTTGTTTTTGTTTTGATTTTTTACTCTTTTTGAGAATAGCGGAAATTTTGTTAGAAAGGTGTAGTTTGGAAACTGTCAGGCCACAGATACAAAATTAGTTATCGCCTTTGGAGTCAGCCAATCAATTGTTGAATTGTGAATGAAAAGTGTTATAGGGCTCGAATAAGTGTAGTTACGGGACCGGTTCTGAACTACTAATAGTAATAATAGTGGTTATTAATACGGGTAGTAGCAAGGGGTTGTAAACAGATAAATAGATTGTTCTAATTGTGTGTTGTTACTGTGTCTTAAATATAGTCAAGTTTAGTTTGAGCTTAAATTTTATATTTG
This sequence comes from Catonia carolina, assembly GCA_035578175.1. Lineage (NCBI taxonomy): Eukaryota > Metazoa > Arthropoda > Insecta > Hemiptera > Achilidae > Catonia > Catonia carolina. Next base: position 23,692,029 of record JAQMRL010000010.1, on the reverse strand, counting down.
TTTATTTTATGTTATCGTGTCTCGTGTACTTGCCGCAAAAAAGTGACCCGAAAACTTCAAATCGTCGTTTTCATTCGGGGTACTCTGTATCGGTTCGGTAACCTCATTTTCAGAATTTGGATCAAAATTATTCAACAGTGCAATGCTTTTTATAAATGTTTAGCTTGTCTTATTCGCTGTTTTACAAGTTTGTTTGGAATCTATTTTAACGTGTTAATTTCTTCTGGTCCAACGAACGGTTATGGCCTTCAATTCATGACATTTTTTTAAAATGATCATCCTTCATTTTGCTATGTCCGTCCGTCTGTCACACCCAGATATCAGCAACTACAAGAGATAGCGACAAACCGTTTTCGAATTCGTAATTTACACAAAATGATTGTGGACCTGGATTCGGTTTGAAGTTCCGGTTTGACAGGCGATCGCCCAAAACCGGAAGTCAATAAATCAAAGTTAGAATTTAGAAACAAAAATGGCATCATTTGATTACTTTTAAAAAGTAGCTGTATAGAAATCACCAATGCTTTTTGCCATAGGTCAAAGGTAAACCTTGTTGAAAAATTTCGATCAGCCATGAGACTATCGTCTCATGACAGGGATTTTTTTATACGAGTATATTGTTTATTATCTAATATTCATACAATTTGTTTCAACTAAAACTAAAATGGTCTAACCAAACATCTGCTATTTTTAACTCCTAACTTATACAAAACTTAGTACAACCTTTCTTAAGCCAGCAATAAAACCACGCGTAGTGCGGGTGAAATTTCTATTATTTATAAATAAGATATAATTTGTTTAATCGATTAAATTTACGATTTCGAAACGAAGTCACGTATGATTTTGTAACGATGTTAAATGAACAAATACTGCATAATTAAAACTGAGTACTTAATTAACTTTGTGTCAATACCAAATTAATTTGTAGTAATTAATATTATAATGTAATAACTGCAATAAAAGTTAATTACTCTTAATGTAAACTAAATATATAGTAAAGGGTATGCATTCGCTTAGTGTCATTAATTGAAAAGCGGGGCATGGTTGTCCTGTATTAAAACATTGATGCAGTTATGGGGTTAGATTTAGATATTGTGAGTCAGGGATTTTATGGACGAATACATGCAAATTAAAGTGTTGTTGTTCAGGTCATCAGCCGAAAGGCTGGTTTGAATCTGTAGAGGTTTTACTAAGTAAAACGAGGAGTGAGGTGGTTTACCATTGCTTTCCTCACTGAGTGGAAAAGTACGCTTATCAGCATGCCGGGCCCTCTGAAAAGCATCTTACTTTCCACCCTGCAAATGACACCTTCACTTCATTCATCACAGGGTCCGGCTGTTTAATGAAATTTATTACTTTCAGAGGAGATAACTCAGATTAGTGTCTTTTACACCCCTACCTCTTCTGTTCTTAAATGATTCAGTCATTTAATTAGGTGACCATGTGATAAGAAACAGTACTATTTATTGTAGCCCTGCAACGAACAGATTTAGCGTAAATAATTTGACACTCCACCTGTCTGTTATGGGCGGAAAATTAATAATAATATTAATAAATATAAATTAATTTATTAGTAATAATAATAAATTTTTTTTTTTGAATAACTGTAAATCTACGATCTGCTCTCATAGAACAATGAGTAGATGTGTTGTAAGTATAAATCTTGAGTAAGTAATACCCCTTGGTATTACTCTATAAAATTTCCCATTTTGTTGAATTGATCTTGCCAGGAATGTAAAATAAATTACACAATCACATATTAAAATAAATCTGTAGGGTGTAGTCTGCATAGTCTTCTGTGGGTTCCACTGTTGTCTAGGAGATTGATGGCTTCTGGATTCTGATGATTTTCAAGTCTTGTTTGGTAACTGGTGCAAAATTTCTGTATAGCTTCGTGTACCGTGGGAGTGTTCGTGTCTCTGTGCAATATAGTGTTGGATATGTACCAAGGTGAGTCCATGATGTTCCGAAGTATTTTTGACTGAAACCGTTGAATTATTTCAATGTTACTGTGACTTGCTGTGCCCCAGAGTTGTATCCCATATGTCCACACAGGTTTAAGTACAGTTTTATAAATTAACAATTTGTTTTGTACCGATAATTTGGATTTTCCATTAAGCATCCAATACAGCTGTTGGTATTTAAGATTTAACTGTTTTCATTTGTTCCATATGTGAGTCCTCCATGTTAGACGCCTGTCCAGGTGGAGGCCAAGATATTTTGCCGTATCGGATTGTGGAATTTGTACGTTGTTAAAAAACACTGGTGAACATGTTTTCCGTTTTAGTGTAAATGTGACGTGCAGACTCTTGTGTTCATTTGTTTTTATACGCCACTTTTTTGCCAATTTTGTACGCTGTCTAAGTGTTGCTGCAAGTTATGAGATGCAATTTGTGCATCTTCGTGTATTGCCTGAATGGCTGTGTCGTCGGCAAATGTTGCCACTGTAGTGTTGTCATTTTGTGGAAAATCAGAAGTGTAAATGGTGTACAAAACAGGAGACAGCACGCTTCCTTGAGGAACACTAGCTTCAATTAATTTTAGAGATGATTGTTCGTCCTTATATTTCACTGTAAAGTATCGGTCCTCCAAATAAGATGCAATAATTGAGTAATACTGATGGGGAAGATTTTGTTTAATTTTAAAAAGAAGACCCGCATGCCACACTTTGTCAAAGGCTTGCTTGATGTCAAGAAATGCCGTGGAGCAATATTTCTTTTCTTCAAGTGCTTTGTAGATGTTGTTTACAACTCTGTGAATTTGCTCAATCGTGCCATGACCTTCTCTGAAACCAAACTGGCAATTCGGAATGAGATTTATGGTATCCAGTACTGGGCGTAATCTCTGAAGCAATAATTTTTCAAATACTTTTGAAAGAATTGGCAACAAACTTATTGGTCTGTAAGATGATATTTCGTGTGGTGGCTTCCCAGGTTTTAGGATAATTATAATTTGAGCAACTTTCCAGTAAGAAGGAAAGTACTCCAGACGTAATATTGCATTAAAAATTACTGCAATCAGCCTAAGGGCCTTGTCAGGAAGTTCTTTCAAAATTTTCCCCGTGATGAGGTCAAAACCTGGTGCTTTATTCGAACTCAAATTTATTTTGATGGTGTGTTTTATTTCAGACAATTTAAATACTTTTATTGGAGGACTCATTTGAAACGGAGAACTAAAAAATTCAAATAATTCTTTTTCATCGTCTGGATTGCATTCAGATGGGAAAGGTTTAAAAACCTCTGATAGGTACTCGGCAACCGCTTCAGCCTTGTCATGATTACTTTTAGCCCAACCAGTTGAAGTTTTAAATGAAGAATAATAATAAATTAATAACAATTAAAGTATTGTGACTTATTATTCCGGAATTGAGCGGCACGTGTCCTGAAGGAGCTGACAGAAGATAACTTACAGCACTGTTTCCAACAATGGAAGTTCGCATGGAGCGTTGTAGGGGTAGAGAAGGAGTGTATATTGAAGGTGACAATAAGTGGTTGTGTATAAAATAAAAATACAATTTTTTACAACGTCAGTCTCGGTATTTAATAACCGCACCTCGTATATTAAAAAAATCTTTTTTGAGACAACGTGTATCATGGCTGTTAGCAATTTTTAAAAAGGGTTACCTTTGACCTATACCAAAAACCATTGTGATTTCTGCATCTAGTTTTTAAGAGGAATCGAATGACATATTTTTTGTTTCCAAATTCCGTCTTTGATTTCTTAAACTCCAGTTTTCGACCACTTTCGGTCAAAACCGGAACTTCAAACCTAAACCAGGTCCACTATCTTTTAGTGTAGAATAGGTTTTGAATCCGAAAGCCGTTTTTTGCTATCTCTTGTAGTTTTTTGATTTCTTGACTTTCGGTCTTGGGCAACTTCCAGTCGAAACTGGATTTCCAAATCCAATGTAGATCCGCTATTTATTTGTGTCAATTACGAATCCGAAAACCCTTTGTTGATATCTCTTGTAGTTTATGATATTTGGGTGAGAGGTACAGATGGACGGACGGACGGCCAGACAGGAAAATTACAGATGTAATTTTAAAAATGATCTCCAATAAAAGTAGTGGTACTACAAAATTTTCTATAAAACACTCACTCATACAATGCCCAGAATTACGTAGTCTGAGAGAACTTTATAATAGAAAATCCGAAATTCATGGTAACTAAAATAAAAAGTATGCATAAGGTATTGTACCTCAGAGACTTACATTTACACAAGACATTTTAATAAAGAGTTCAGTAAATTGTTATGTAGCTATCGGCGCTAATGACTTTATTTTTGACTCGATTTTAAATAAATAAATAAATAAACATGGTCTAAATAATAATAAAACACTTAGAAGAATCTAGAGAAATTAATAACAGAATACCATATTGTTGTTTAGGTCAACAGCCGAAAGGCTGGTTTGAACCTCTATAGGCTTTACTGAGTAAAACGAGGAGTGAGGTGGTTTACAATTGTCTTCCTGACTGAGTACAAAAGCAGCCTATGCTTATCAGCATGCCAGGCCCTCCGAAAAGCATCTACTTTGCACCCTGCAAATGACACCTTCACTTCATTCACCACAGGGTCTGGCTGTATAATGAAATTCATTACTTTCAGAGGAGATAACTCTGACTAGTGTCTTTTACACCTCTACCTTTTCTGTTCTTAAATTGTTCAGTCATATAATTGGGTGACCATATGATAAGAAATAGAACTATTTTTGTTGCCCTGGAACTAGCAAATAGAGTACAAATAATTTAACACTCCACCTGCCTGTTATGGGCAAAAAATAACATAGTAGAATCTAATGGAATACAATACAAATTTCTAATCTGTATTAAAAGATGAACAAGTGATTCCAGATTAGCCACTAGTACAGAAAGCAATAAATTACTTCGGTCAAAACTCATACAAAAGCACATTGTCAAAACACCATTGTCCATCCAACTGACGTATAATCACAGTATCTTCGGTTTCTGATCATATTCGTTAGTACTTTGAAAAGAGTAAGTTCAGAAAATAAAGGGAGAAAGAGAAATAGAGTGAGTGAGAAAAAAGGGAAATAATAAAGTGAAGGTTAGTTATGAGCACTAAATAGCTCCAAGCATAAAACTTAATTAAATTATCGCAGCGTCGAAGGTACAATATTAAATTAAGATTATTATTAAAAAGTAAAGTAATTAAAAATTGATTAACAAATTTTGACCTCTCTTAAAGTTTTCATTAAAATACCTGCTTAAATTGTGTTACCTGATATTGTAATAAAATAACAATTTTCCGTTACAGAAATAATTGCTGTGAATAACCCATTCCTTATGATTTTAATACAGTACATTTTGACAAGCAATTTTTTATTACGGGTATTTAAATTTTTATTTTTTGTTAAGTTGTCTGAATTTTAATTTTAATAGGGAAAAGCATGAATAATGACCCTGATATACTATTTAATCAACGAACCATTTTTTTCTCTTCAGTAGGTACAAACGTACAAAAAGCTTTTTGCTTACCGTTAAGCTAAATTAGATATTAATTTAACTAAAAAAATTTTATCTGTGTAAAATATTTTGTAACAAGCACTGAAACTATGTTAAATGAAATGATATGGAATGGGAGAATGTTACATAATGAATCAAAAAGAATCAGAAAAAGGATTTGAGTGTAAGACCATTATAAAATAAATTTTATCCCAAATATTGCGAGTTTCGTAAATTTCGGACAACATCGTTGCTTTCATGTGGATGTCAATTCCATACCATGTGTTACGATATCGTTAGGTTGCTACAGACAAAAAAAAATCTGGTGCGAAATACTCACACAACTTTCTCTTGCCAATGCAAATAATTAACAATATAACCTAACATTAGTCATAAAACATTAGAAATAAACAAAAAACTAACCTCAAAAACCATAACCTTATTTTAATCACGAGTGAAAAACGCAAAATGAAAATCGAACTCAGTTTGCCTTAAAAATACGGAAAATCACTTTCACGCTAAACTAGGCTCTGTAGAGAAAAATGCTTTAAATAAAAGTTGTAGATCTTTTAAGTTCCTATAAATTTGATTATTATACTTTTGTCGTAAAATGCATACTAAGGCCGAAATCTTAAAAAAATCAATTTTTCACACGTTTTTGCGAGAAAAAAAACAGAAAATCGTTAATTACCGCTAAACTAAGCGTTATACAAAAAAATAATTGAATTAAAAGTTGTAGGATTTTAAATTGCCTACAACTTCCTATATAAATTTTTGTGCTAAAATGGATATTAAAGCAACCTTAAAAAAACAATTTCTTTTATGTGAAAACAGCCTCACCAAGAATGTCAGCAAACATGGCGCCTACCCTATCTTGTAGAGCATAAAAAATTTAGTAAACCAGGCAATTTTAAAAAAAAATCGTAGGACCAGTTTTTAAGAAAATCGCAAAAAAGTGAAAAATTACACGAATAAACTATTACTTCCGGTTGACCGATTTTGATGAAAATGTTCATGCCGGGTCTGGTAGTGGTATGTAACTTAAGTTTCAAGTTTCAAGTTTGTACGGCGTTCCGTTCTTGAGATATTCTGTTCACACAGATACACACTGACACACACACAGACCAATCACTAAAAACATTTTTTTTTGTTCAGGGGGTCTAAAACGTGTAGATCCGGTAAAAACTCGATTTCGAAAAATCGACATGAAAACAATATATTTTTCCTATGTATTCATATAGGCAAGAGAAAGTAATATGTAACCTTGTTGTAGGTCTGTTATAACGGAAGTTTATACGAGTATTTTCACCTAAGACGCGGTGCACACTGGAGAAACTTGTTTCATGAAACTGGTTTCATGTAATGGGTTTCGAGAAAACCGTTTCATTGGATAGTGCACACAGAAGCAACGGTTTTCCATCAGTTTTGTGATGGATTCTGACGAGATGTGCTTGTGTTGTGGTGGTGGCTAAGAAATAAGAAAAAAATCGCAAGTACTGGGTTCACCCGTTGATCAGGGATTGGCAACACAGTTGTTTTGTGGTAGCTCGCGAACTAAGCAGAGATCCTGATAAATTTAAGGATTTTTTTTCGAATGTCGAAGCCACTTTTTGATCGCTTGTTAGAACTAGTGAATCCACTAGTAACAAAGAAGGACACCAACTGTAGGTTAGCTCTGAGTGCCGAGGAAAAATTAACAATTACACTAAGGCAAGTGAAAACAGTTCGATAGTTTCGAAATGTTTTTAATAATTTTCAAGTAGTATGTAACAATATGAACCATGTTGATAAGGTATGGTCATTTAAAGTGATGGAAAATCATCTTTCATGTGAAAATTGTACAGACATTGCTGTTTTTCCACTGCTTCAACCAATTTAACTTGAAATATATCGGCCATCGCAGACTGATGAAACGTGAAACTGAAGCAACAGGAAACCGTTTTTACGAATTTCTCGACACCCGGTTTCTTGAAATCAATGAAACGAAAGTTTCATGAAACGCTGTTTGCACCAACCTGTGTTAATCTTACTATGTTGCCAATCACAACACTAAATTGTTTAAGAAAACCTACTTATGCAGGTAAAAAATACATCAATAAATTGTCACAAGCTTTAAAAAGCTGTGAGCAAGCTAAAAAAGTACTTGATTGATGAAACATTTCACAGTGTACACAAATTCTTTTCTTAATAGTTTTTGGTTGGGAAATATAATAATCTTCTAATTAAACGCAGAGGCAAATTGTGTATTATATGATATAAATGTTTAGATGACATATTTATTGAAGTAAGTAAGTTAGTAGTAGTAATAAATTATTGGTAAGTAATGAGTTTAACATAATTGTCCCACAAGATATGAAATTACTCCACAAAACGAGTAACATTCTAGTGATGCCCTACCTCTGCCAATGTTTCCCGAAATATTATCATCTGGTGTACCAAATGAAGGGTTTACTTCATTTCAGTTAAAAGGAAACTCATACAATGGCGGTGGGTGGATCCACATAATTTTTTTTTTATTATAAAATAACCCCCCATTACTTTTACAAATTTAAATCATGAGCCATAACCCCTGTTCTCTACATTTAAGTGTAAAATTTTAATTAATAATTCATAAATGAAATAATTTTTTATAACTGCATCAAAGAGACTACAAAAGGGAGTAAAAAAGGGAGCTTAGGACTTGTCAAAATAAAACAGATAAGTCTAAATTATTTAGACTAAATTTTAGCCTAAAGTTCCGGGATGGCATTACAGTCTAATATAGTGTAATAGTAGGTCCTATTAAATGAAATTTTGTAGTGTTAAAGATTATTAAACTTTGTTTTGAAGAGGCGGAATGGTAATAAAGTAAGACCTCGCTTACGCGAGGGATACGTTCCACAAAATCATCGCGAAACGTGAAATTCGCGTAACTTGGATTGTTCGGTTTAATCTTAAATCTAATAACCTTTATTAGAACTCATATTGTACGCTAAGTAACGATAAAACCAAAAAAATTAAAAGACCAGCAAATTGTAGCACAATTAAAATCATGGTTTACGGCCGATATTTTGAGCGCACTAAATAGTACTGATGTTTAGAACAAAAGCAAACCAAGATAAAATTCCAGTGTAAAAATAGGGAGGGCAACTACTATAACGGTTTTGAGAGGAATTAGCAAAAGAGTGGTCTTAAATGTAAACATCCGTAAGATAAGAATAACTATTGTACACATTATAATGTATTATGTTCAACAAATGGCGCTTACGTGAATTCGTGTAAGTCGAACTCGCGTAAGTCGAAGTCTTACTGTATGTAATCTACAACTGATCGAAGCTCCATAATTCGGTACTATATTTTATGTACAGTCAATTTATGACGACACAGTTGCGAAGATTGAATAAAACCGTCCGTGAAGATCGGTGGATCACTCTGGATGATCTATGGTTAGTTCTTGAGGTTTTCTGGAGCACCATTCATAGGATTTTAATGAAATAGCTGCAGCTTTGGAAGTTATACGCGAGATGGATACCGCAAAATGCTGACAGAAGACTGTCAATAGCAACTAGTTGACTATTCCCGCGCTATTCCAGAGTTTACTTATGCACTCTATAGTTCGGAATTAGTATCTGGTCAATGGCACCTGTTTCCTAAGTTAAAAGATCATTTGGCCGGAACGCTGTTCAACAACGACGATGAGGTAAAAGATAAAGTTCAACGCTTTCTCCACTATACTCTATTTCACGTTCAGAATGCAGTACAGCTCTTATGAGAACCCGTTGTGTTATTAAAGCTCTAACGAGTTCATTTTTAATCAAAAATTCTGAAAACAATATCACTTTGCTTCCTAATGAATCGTATTTTATTACGCTGTAAATGTTATTATTATATTCTGATATTTAGATAAGAGACGGTAGGTACGTATAAGAGAAAGAGATATGATGTCTCTCTCTTCGTCGCCCTCACTGTCGGGCCAGGGTGTTTTATTACAATTTTTAGACCTTTCCAAGATACTAACGACTGTTATTCAAACTAGATTTAAAGATTTACTAAGATTTAAACAATAACTATTCTTTACTTTCAAAAATAATTGAAAGACAATAAAATTGATAAACAATTCCAGTTTTATAATAATTTGTCGGTACCTGATCTTTAAAATGATACAAATATTAAGTGTGTTTCGTATTACGTTATTCAGTTAGAAGTTTGTAAACGAGAACGTGTTGTGGCGCGGAGTCGATATTTCTATTTAGTGTAGTAGCGCTCAAACTCCCATATGAAATGCATTGCTTATGAACTTTTCGTAATGCATTCTGAACGTGAAATCATTTATACATGGTGGCAAGCTGGTCTGACATGGTCACACAAAAACTGTCATAGCCTATACTAACATGCATGCGCGGAAATAGGAATTATTTAGAAAAATATTTACGGTCAAGTTTTAAAATTATATAGACATTATTGAAAGCTATTATATAAGTTATAAAGTTATTGCCAGTTATTATATATTAATAATACAATAATAATAATAATAATAATAATAATAATAATAATAATAATAATAATAATAATAATAATAATAATAATTGTAATGTAAGTAAAAATATCTATAACTTTAATTAGGTATAATTAGATGTATGGATACAGAATCGCATCTATCATCACTTAAATTATTTAGAGACAGGTAAATAAATGATTGTTTCATTAAACCAGATGAATCTATGAAATAATTTTCTGCTACTTTTTAATTTTATATAGCATAATTTCAGATCGTGTGTTACTTGTCTAAAATTCTCTCTTTATATCACTCTAATACGATATTTCTCTCTCAGTCAATCCCTATCATTCTGTCACATTTTCTCTCTCTCACCTTTGTTCTGTAGCCACTTTAATTACATTGCTATTCTCTACTAGCTCGGTAATACAGTATTGTTTGAACTGTGCATCGTGCATTAATTAGCAGCGTGACAATTAAATCGGAATTTGAATTCAGCGCTGTACGGCTCCAATGTTTCGTGTATATATGTTACTATCCATAATATAGCAAAGGTTAGCGAGTTCGTGTACGAACACGTATAGTATCTATATCGGTGATAATATACTTACTACTCACTCCGTGTTGTGTTATACTACATTATCTGTATGTTATGTATGCATGTGTGTAAAGTACGTACCATTCACTTTGTGATTTTGATGAACTGTATTAAGATGTATTGTGTTCGTTTTTGAAGTAACAAAGTTTCATCACTATTCAGTGTGCTAATTTTAGTTACATAGCGCTACTATTTTATATAGTGTACTGAATATTTTATCACTAGTACAGTATATTTTATTACTTTCTTGCACCATAAAATGAGGACTTATTACTATCGTAAAACCTCTTGAAATTTATCTCAAAATCATCGTTTTCTAGCATACAGTTACTGTTTGTTCAGTAGTTTTTCATCAATATATTTTTTAAGTTGTCATAATTTTATGTTTTTTCTAGTCTGTGAGTTCTAAGATTGTTATAATAATGATTGGAATGTTGTTGTTTAGGACATCCGCTCTAGAGGCTTTACTAAGTAAGAGGTGGTTTACTAAGCCTTCTTCACCAAGTGGAAAAATATGCATATCAGCAAGCAAGGAGCTCTGAAAAGCATCTAATTTACACCTTGTAAATAACACCTTCACTTCTTTCACCATAGGTATGGCTGTATAAAGAAATTCATTCTCAGAGGAGATTACTCTGACTATAAGTGTATCTTTTAGTGTATCTTTTACACATCTACCTCTTCTGTTCTTAAATGCTTCAGTCATATAATTGACTGACCACGTTGTAAGAAACAGAACTACATTTTGTAGTCTTGGAACTGGCAGATCGAGTTCAAATAATTTAACACTCCACCTCTCTGTTATGGGCAACTAATTTTTAGCATAATTCTTTATTAATTTTGACGTATAGGAGGTGTGGCTATTAAATAAAGAGACTGACGTTGTGAAAAAAATTAATTTTAATTTTATACATAATCACTTATTGTCACCTTCAATATACACTTCTTATCTATCCCTACAATGCTTCATGCAAATTTTCCATTGTTGGAAACAGTGCTGGAAGTTATCTCCTGTCAGCTCCTTCAGGAGCTACGATCTTCTACCCTCGTACAGTATTTCTAACGGGTTTTCAGGGTACAGTTGAAGCTGTGAATTTACTATCTTTGCAGGTATTGATTCAAAATAGCTTACACTTTTAGAGTTACTTTAAAAGTATATTATTTGCAGTTTAAAATTGTATAAGAAATTACGCGTAAATCAAAAGGTAAATGGAAACATTCAAACAAGAAGTGCATTTATTATAACAGGCGAAAATAAACCTAAAAATCTGGTGTGAAACACTCACACAACTTTCTCTTGCCAATGCAAATAATTAATAATAAACCTAACATTATTAATAAAATATTAGAAATAAACAAAAACTAACCTCAAAAACATAACCTTATTTTAATCATGAGTGAATGACGCAAAATGACAATCGAACTCAGTTTAGCTTAAAAATACGGAAAATCACGCTTTCACGCTAAACTAGGCTCTGTAGAGAAAATGCTCTAAACAAAAGTTGTAGATCTTTTAATTTTCTATAAATTTAATTATATACACTTTTGTCGTAAAATGCATACTAAGACCGAAATGTTAAAAAAATCGATTTTTCTCACGTTTTCGTGAGAAAAAAAACAGAAAATCGCAAATTACCGCTAAACTAAGCGTTATACAAAAACCTGTTTGAAATAAAAGTTGTAGAATTTTACATTCTCTACAACTTTTATTATATAACGTTTTGCGCTAAAATGCATATTAAAGCCGCAATCTTAAAAGAAAATGTTTTTACGTAAAAACAGCCTCAAGCAGAATTTCAGCAAACATGGCGCCTACCCTATATTGTAGAGCATAAAAAATGTAGTAAACCAGTTGATTTTTAAAAAAATCGTAGGACTAGTTTTTGAGAAAATCGCAAAAAAGTGAAAAATTATACGAATAAACTACTACTTCCGGTTGACCGATTTTGATGAAAATGTTCGTGTCGGGTCCGGTAGTAATATGTAACTTAAGTTTCAAGTTTCAAGTTCGTACGATGTTCCGTTCTTGAGATATTCTGTTCACACACACACACACACACACACACACACAGACACACACACAGACCAATCGCTAAAAACATGTTTTTTGGGTTCAGGGGGTCTGAAAACGTATAGATCTGGTGAAAACTCGATTTCGAAAAATCGACATGAAAACAATACTTTCCTTCCTATATATTCATATAGGCAAGAGAAAGTAAAAAACATTGAATTGTTTGCTTTTATGTTATTAACAAACATAAACCCATGTGTAGGTTGCAAATAAACTAAATCTAAACGGCAGTAACATAGTAAGTTGTAGGCCCTACATAAAGCAAGCGGAGAACACGTTGCACGAGTAATTAGCCCAAAGGGACAGATACCTCATAACTTTTCTGTACTGAATGTGTTAAGAAACAAGCAACAAAATTATAAAAATTTTAAAATGAATTCCGATAGTAATTAATAAGAAAGATTTTATTTTTTTTAATTAGGTCAAAGATATTACCATTTTTATTTTGTTGGAGAGAAGTTGTAAATAACACAAGATGAAGATGTGTTTTAATGTAATAAAACAGACAATTACAAAGTAATAAATTATAGGAATAATTTAAATTGATTATATTCGTTACTTTAATAATAATAAAAAAGTATAAAAGAAGTATTGTTTTTTAATGATACTTGTAAAGAATAACGTATAAATACGAAGAGACATCTAGGCAGACAAAAATACAGACAGACGGATAAACTTAATTATCCTTAAAAGCAAGGATATAAAAATAAAACCTAAGACGGATCATCATTGCTCCTTTCTTGACGTAAAGTTCTCTAGTAATAACATAAAACAATGACATAAAGTCGGTTTGTATATAAACTTATACTTATTTCTGGCACTCTATGTTACGTTGCTGTACCATGTATCTCTTTTTCTATTCTTTAAAAAAATAATTATTAATAAATGTAAATGAGTTCTGTCACTCATAATTTCTCGATAAATTTATGAAGGATACAAAAAATAGAAGGTAATAAGTTACATAATGGAAAATGCTTTTTAATTTTTTTTAGTGTAACAATATAGAATGTATTCTGTAGTAAATTTTATATCTAGAAACATATAATTAACATTATTTTTATACAAACATATCAAAAAGTTCATATTTTTTAAATTAAATTGGAATAAAAATATACTTCATTAACTCCTTATTACAACAAAGTAATTTTAAGTAGCCTTCTTAATAATCTTGAACTTGTGTCTATATTGTAAATAATTATTTCTGTATTATATTGTGAAGTAATACATAGACTGTACGAGGATTTCATGCATGTTATTTTTTATATACGAGGTGTGGCTATTAAAAAACGAGATAGCCGTTGTAAGAAATTTTATTTTTATATTATACATAATCACTTATTGTCACCTTCAATATACATTCCATCTCTATCCGTACTACTACTTCGCTTCATGCAAATTTTCCATTGTTGGAAACAGTGCTGGAAGTCATCTGCTGTCAGCTCCTTCAGGACACGTGCTGCTTTCTCTTTTAAAGCTTCCACAGATTCAAATCTTGTCCCTTTTAAGCAGATTTCACATAAGGCAACTGAAAAAAGTCACATACTGCAAGATCTGGTGAATAAGGTGGATGTTCTAACACTGAGATGCTGTATTTGGCTAGGAACCTCTTGACAGATAACGCGGAAAGAGCTGGCGCATTGTCTTGGTGGAGAACCCATGATTTTTGTCCTTCCACATTTCAGGTTGTTTTTTCCTTACTCTTTGACGTAGTTTAGAAAGCACCTCAAGGTAGTAATATTGATTAATTGTTTGACCTTCCGGAAGCCAGTGAAGGTACACAATCCCATGGATATAAAACAAACAATCATTACTTTAAATTTTGACTTACTCATTCGAGCATTTTGGCTCCCGGTGAAGTTTAGCTCTTCCAGTGCATGGATTGGCGCTTCGTTTCCGAATCATAACAAAAAAATCACGTTTCATCACATGTTACTATCTTCTACCTGTTCCCTAAGGTGAAATCTGCATTAATAGGGACAATATTTGAGCTGTGGAACCTGTAAAAGAGAAAGCGGCTCGTGTCCTGAACGAACTGACAGAAGATGACTTCCAACACTGTTTCCAACAATGGAAAATTTGCATGGAGCGTTGTAGGTATAGAGAAGGAGTGTATATTGAAGGTGACAATAAGTGATTATGTATAAAATTAAAATAAATTTTTTTTACAACGTCAGTCTCGTTTTTTAATAGCCACACCTCGTATGTATATCTAATTAATTATATCGAATTTACATTAAATATTAAAAACAGTAAATATACTTGTTAATTTAATCAAACATAAAAAAATAGCGTAATTTTGTAGTGTTTTTTAACACTTTTAAAGATTATTAATATTAATTTTTTTGAAGTAGCAAATAATTTAAGTGATCGATCGTGAAAATAGTGCATAAGTTCAGTAATAATTTCAACTATTCATTAGTTCAATTTATTGCGAGTTTACACTACTCAATAACTTTGATACTTTGCGAGTTTTAAAAGTTAGCTTCCACTTCAATTTTTTAAATATGTCTCCTGAAGGGTGACTTATAAAAACCAAATATTTAACTTTGCTTGCTCATTGTTAGAATTATTGAGCGGTACTTTTCGGAAATTGATCATATAACCTGCAACCGAGAGAATCTCGGTAACCGGTACTGAATATTTAAACTAGTAAGTTATAATCAAGTTATATTTATTGATCTTAAATTGCAATACCCATTGTAAAGGCTGTCCTAGATGATTCAATTTTGCGTTTAACTTTTCTCTTTTGCGTATTGCATGCAACCATACCCGTTCAACTTTCAATGACGTATGCCTTTTTGCGCGGTATTTGGTAGCGCATGCCACAGCGCATGTTTTCCCACTCGAGTAGGGAATCTCGTGCGCTGTTTCATGCCTTTTCATTAAAACTTGTGGCTTTGACTTATGAGTTTTGCCTACGTGTAAAACCGGCAGTTATTGTTTGTAGACACCTTATTAATTTTCAATTAATTTGTGTTATTATTATTTATATTTTCATATAATTATGTTTGGAGTGTAGCATTGTATGGGAGTGAAACGTGGGTGATAGGGGCTGTAGAAATTAAGAGAATAGAAGCTTTTGAAATGTGGTGTTATAGGAAAATGTTAAAGATTACGTGGGTGGACAAAATAAGTAATTTAAAGGTTCTTAGGTGTGTGGATGAAAAAAGAAGTATATGGAAGCATCTTACCAGATGAAGGGATAGGCTGTTGGGGCATATCTTAGAATATCCAGGTATTGGGCTATCAATAATGGAGGGTAATATTGAGTGAGTAATTGTAAGGGAAGGCGAAGATTAGAATAGATAAAGCAAATTACAAAAGATGTAGGGTGTTAGGTATGTAGATATGAAAATAGAACAGCTTGGAGAACTGCATCAAACCGTCGAGAGACTGATAAAAAAATTTTTAATTTGTATCATGGCCGAAAGTAAAGAATCAGTAATTGTGTTCATAGAAGATTATAAACGGTATGAGTTTTTGTGGAATTCCCAGCTGAAGGAGTATTCAAATAAAATAAAATGATTTGACGCTTTGAACGAGCTATGTAGAAAGCACGGCTAAAAACAAAATAAAAAGCCTTAGATCGTATTTCACCAAGGAATATGAAAAGGCTTTAAAAAGAGAAGAGTGGCAGTACAGTTGATGATAATTATGTATTGACTTGGTTTACGACGTACTACCAAATACGCAGCACAAACACCACCAAAGACTAACGGGTCAACGGACATTTTTTTACAAGTTAACATAACATAAAAAGATTTGCAAATTGCTACACAGTACCACTCACGCTGATCCACGTCGCTTTCGACAATGTACGTACATGAGTACGTGAGTACATATAGGAACATAAAATTGACATCCGTAATGATGAACGTGCGCTTTCAATTTTCAATTTCAACTTCCATCTACATTACGTGCATCAAGCCAATAGAAACGTTAAATCGTCTAGGACTGCCTTAATATAAGTAATATTATTTATAAAAATAATAATATTATTCTATATTAATTATTAATGTTGTTGTTTAGGTCAAAAGCCGAAAGGCTGGTTTGAAACTCTAGAGGTTTTACTAAAAGAAAACGAGGAGTGAGGTGGTTTACTCTTGCCTTCCTCACCGAGTTGAAAGAATACGCTTATCAGCATGCCAGTCCCTCGAAAAAGCACCCACTTTCCACCTTGCAAATGACATACACTAACAAATGTACAATAATTAAACGTGTATAATAAGATGGTTTCTTTTTTACGATGAGAGAAAATACAAAGTATTGATTATAAAATGAAAATTTAATGTAAAATGCATATTATTCAGTCAACTAAATCTAAATTAATTCTTGTTGTTTAGGCCATCAGCTGAAAGGCTGGTTTGAACCTCTAGAGGCTTTATTAAGTAAAACAAAAAGTGAGGTGGAAACTATTGTCTTCCTCACAGAGTGGAAAAGTATGCTTAACAGCATGACCAGGCCCTCCAAAAAGCGCCCAATTTCCACCCTGCAAATGATACTTTTACTTCATTCACCACAGGGACTGATTGTATAGTGAAATTCATTACTCTCAGAGGAGATAACTCTGACTAGTGTCTTTTACATTTCTATCTTCTGTTCTTAAATGGTTCATTCATAATTGGTCGACTATATGATAAGAAACAGAACTATTTTTTGTAGCCCTGGAACCAACAGATCGAGTGCAATTAATTTAACACTCCACCTGTCTGTTATGGGCAAAATATTAATTAATACAATATTCAATATACAATACAATATTAATCATTTATTCAATAATATTATTTATATAAATTTAAATCCAGACTACCGTTATATTAATTTCTATAACTCTTTCAGTAGGTAGGCACTACTGGAACTAAAATAATTTTAAGTCTGATATTTTGAAATTGTAGTGAAGTTAAAACAGTACATTGAGAGAGGGATTAATATGAACTTTTATAAAAATTCCTTCGTTAGTTGAGAACGAGACTGGATCAATATCAAACTCATGCAATTATAAAATCTACAAAATATAATATAGAATGTTAGCCGAGATAAAATATCGTACTAGTTAAAAACTTCTCAAGTGCTAAAGCAATAGAGTAACAGAGTATTGGCTAATTTCATAGCGTAGGTACAGTAAGTTTCATAAAAAAAACTAGTAAAACTAAAATATAGTTTAGAATACGAATAGTTTAATAATAACAATAATAATAGCAATAAAATAAATAACAGGTTTCTGTATTTTAAAATATTCTCATTAGAGTTAGTTTTTGTACCTTTTCAATCCGTTTCAACTTAAAATACCGTGGATGGTACAGTAAATTCTTTTTTATGTATTTTTTAATTTTAGATTCGTTTTTAATATTCCACGGTTGGTAAGACTGAATAGACTGTAATTATGAATTCAAAGGTTCATTAAAATGACGTATAATTTATAAAATTGTATTCTAAAGTTATCATTATTATTTATCACATTATTTCTTCTCTTAATAGAATGCATTAAAAGTTTAACCCATTTTAATATAATATTACAAATTTTTATCACATATTAGGATTAAAATTTGTATAATGTGATTTTACAATATTAATATTTTTCCATTTGAAATTTAAATTATTGTAGATAACTACATAGATTTACAAGGATAAGATTTTTTTGCCCAGTTTAGTCTCAGCTGCCACTGTTTTTTTCAGATTCCCGTAGGCCTTTCTTAAAATAATTTGTTCATTTCAGATTTCCCATAACCCATCGGTTACTATTTTCATATTTCCGATTAACGTTATTTTTATAAGCCGGTTTTTTGAACGTTTATCATTTAAACGGTGCTTAACAACTTTGTGGTATCCAAGAAAAACGTGTTTTGCAGAATGTTTTGTTTGTTTCGGATAAAATTATACCGTTCTTGAATACCTGGAAAACTTCGGCTGTTTGCTGAACCATTCGAATTTTCGGGAATTTTGTATATTTCTAAACGAAGAATTGAAAACACCCCTGTCGAGCCTATGATTAGAGACACTACCGGAAAATGCGACTAAAAGAATTTCAAGTCACTCTATTCAGGTGTACACTTCATCGGTTCGACAACCACATTTTCAAAATCGACGTCCTTAATTAACAGCAAAGTTTTATTTGCCGGTATTTACCCGGTTTTTTTATTTTATTATAATATTTTACATTGTGGTTGTAACCTTTAACATGTTGTTTATGTGATTTTTATTTCTGTTCATTATCTTGTCGGATTTAAATAACAGAATTTAATTTTCTCTATATTAGTTTTAATTTTAATATAAATGTGTTACATGAAATAGCAGGTGAAACGAATTTTTTTGAAAGAATGGTATGACCTCTTTGATTTTAGGAAAGTTTGCATACCTATGCAGGAATCAGATGTGACATTCGTTTAGGGTAACTGTCTCGTATATTATACTTCTTAAAAATGTTAAAAAAAGAAAAGAGGAAAATATGATGTCTAATTGTACGGTAGCAATGTACCTTACCTAGTACCTGGCTGTAGAGCTCTTACAAAACATAAATGCGTATTAAAAATAGAAAATTTACTTTGAAAGTATCAAGAAATTCAAAAATCTTACTTACATACAATAACATTTTCTAAATCCCAATGGCCTTATTAGGTCTACTAGTTTGAGAATTTTATGGATCATTTGTTTTTATTATTTTTTTATTTCATTTTTGTAAAATCTTTAATACATATTTTTTATTTGTTTTTATTTTTAGTTGCTTCTTCATGTATTTAGTATTGATCTTTAATTTAAGCATTGAAAAATTATTCTAGTATTAATTTTTAATAAATAAATTTTTTATCAGCATGCCAGGCCCTCCGATAAGCACCCACTTTTCATCCTGCAAATGACACCTTCACTTCATTCACCACAGGGTCTTCTGGTTGTATAGTGAAATTCATTGCTCTCAGAGGAGATAACTCTGACTAGTGTCTTTTACACCTCTACCTCTTCTGTTCCTAAGTAGTTCAGTCATATAATCGGCTGACTATGTGATAAGAAATAGAACTATTTTTTGTAGCCGTGGAACCAACAGATCAAGTGCAATTAATTTAAGACTCCACCTGTCCGATATGGGCAATTTTTTTGTCTATAGGTTTCTTATTTCATTATTCTTTCTTCCGATTTCCGTAAATATTGGGGAAACCGACATATGGGCCACTCTGTTGATATAAAAAACATAAACTAGTCTTACTGTTTTTATTGAAAATCAGAGAGATTTTCTATGATTTAAAGTTCTTAAAAGTTATTTTTGTATTGTAGCACATATAATAATATTTGGTTGAAATGTATGACAAGTACTGAAATATGTGTAAAGACGTCAAGTAAGTAAGTTTCGTGATGTCTGTTTCGGTCAGGGTTACATGACTAAAGAGATATCAACTTAATCTAAACGCTACTATAAGGGCTAGTTTAAGCTTGTTTAGACCAGAACCCGCATCAAGTTTGTTACAACTTTTATTAAATGACGTCCAACATAGTAGGTTAAATTCTATCTAGTACATGTATGTTAAATGGTTTATTCTACAAATGTTTTAATGAAATAAAAAATGAAAAGAAGACAACAGCGTTTTGTTTTGTATTAAAATATTACAAGGATTTTACTAGTCAGCTACTTATTTGAGTTCTGTGTAGTTAACCTCAACATTTTTTATCCCTAAAATTTTTTTTTCATGTGTAGGTATAATGTACGAAGTGTGTTCGGAGAGTAATGCATTTTTTTCAACCAATAGATTTAATGTCGAAATCGTTACAAACGTTTAATATTCTTCAAGTATTTCCCTTGGACATTAACACACTTTCTCCAGTGGCTCTGCCACGTACGGTATGTGTCCTGAAAGGCTTTAACGGGATCCTCAGCAAGGATCCTCGTCACGACACCGTGAACCGCTTCAATCGACTCAAAACGAATTTTTTTAGGGCGGTTTTGATTCTCGGAAAGAGAAATAAGTTGGCCGGAGCCATATACAGAATATAGAGGGTTGCGGCATCGTTGCCAAGTTGAGCTTTACCCATTTTGCTGAATCTTCTGATCGTCCGTCAAAAGTCTGGGAACCAGATTAGCATACACCTTCCGCATTTGAAATTTATGGGTAACCAGTTCATATATAATTGTTTTTGGAATGTTAAGAGTTATTGCAATCATCCGGATACTCAACCGTTGGTAAGATTTTAACAGATTGCGCACAAGGGCCAGTCTGTCGTCGAATGTGCTAGTTGATGTTCATTCAGCGTGAGGTTCATCAACCACATCTTCTGGGCCTTTCTTAAACGCTTATAACCACCGCAAAAATTGCGAATACGATAGAGCATTGTCCCCGTAAGCTTGCACAATCAATTGGTGAGTCTCCGCAAGAGATTTTTTTCAGTTTAGAACAAAATTGTTTTGCATAACGTTGCTCGAGTGATAATGTCATCGCTTTTCGTGACACACGCACTAAAAAGGGGAGTACGGAGTTTGCTATCCCGACGCTCCAACTGCTCGTAGTAGATCGCTTTGAAGCTGAGGGTCGCACCTAACCATACCGGTTGGAGCGCTCTTCGGCCACTTTAAGTACCAGCACAAAAAATTGAAATACTTTTCGAACACACCTTTTACATTATTTTACGTGACAATAATATTTATTTATTTATTTATTTATTTACTTATTTATTCTTTGAAATTTCTATAAATTTACGGTGAATTTGATAGTTTAAGGGTTGGGTTATTGGGCCTCTTTTGATATGCCACTCGACTAACTAATCGAGAGAAAGAAAAATTTCCCGGTGACACATCACTCCGACGCACCGTTAAAATCCCTTGAACCCCCTAGGACGGCATCAGAAATGTTGAAATATTTTGGTGGGTTTCAGCCGAGACTGAGAGAAAAAGTTCTTATGATGTTTGCTTTCTGAGGTCTCCGTACAAGTTAGAATTTGTGTCAGTGAGTCAGTGAGACCCTGGAGATTTACTGAGACATTACTGAAACCAGTGACTGACTGACTGATTCACTCACTTATCATGACGTATCTATTACTGTGCTAAAAGGCATGCAAGTTAAAAATTTGATTATCGATTAGATTGGGCTGGTATGTGTTTGATAAGTAAAGATCTTAAGAATTCTAACTTTAAAGGAAGAAGAAAGAATAAATAATATTTTCGTGAGCAATCTATTTTTACGATAGGTTTAATTAGATTTTATTTAAAAAAAAAAAATCTAATGTGAAACACTCACACAACTTTCTCTTGCCAATGAAAATAATGAACAATATAACCTAATATTAGCAATAAAACATTAGAAATAAACAAAAAAACTAACCTAAAAAACCATAACCTAATTTTAATCATGAGTGAAAGATGCAAAATGAAAATTAACCTGTTTAGCTTGAAAATACGGAAAATCACTCTTTCACGCCAAACTAGGCTCTGTAGAGAAAAATGCTCTAAACAAATGTTGTAGATCTTTTAATTTCCTATAAATTTTATTATAGTATAAACTTTTGTTGTAAAATGGCCGAAATCTTAAAAAAATCGATTTTCCACACGTTTTCGTGAGAAAAAACAGAAAATCGCTAATTACCGCTAAACTAAGCGTTAGGCCTATACAAAAAAATGTTTGAAATAAAAGTTGTAGGATTTTAATTTCCTACAACTTTTATTATATAAATGTTTGTTTACACACACACGCACGCGCGCGCGCACACACACACACACGCACACGCACACGCACACCGCACATACGCACACAGACCAATCGCTAAAAACATGTTTTTTTGGGTTCAGGGGGTCTGAAAACGTGTAGATCCGGTGAAAACTCGATTTCTTAAAATCGACATGAAAACAATACTTTCGTTCCTATATAATATTATATAGGCAAGAGAAAGTAAAAGTAGAAATTTAAGAACTTTAAATTGCATATTTTGTG
The DNA here is from genome assembly GCA_035578175.1 of Catonia carolina. NCBI lineage: Eukaryota > Metazoa > Arthropoda > Insecta > Hemiptera > Achilidae > Catonia > Catonia carolina. The sequence continues at coordinate 23,669,515 of JAQMRL010000010.1, read as the reverse complement.
TTTTCATGCCAACACTTGGTTTAATGGAGGTTTATAAATTTTTGCAAACCATTTTGATATTATTTACACATCGACATCTATTTATAGTTTTTAGTCGAACCGCTGTTGCTAAAAAATCAGAGCGAATCGAACCAGCTGATTGATTTGGCTGAATCGGAAGCCTATATAGTAATTAACAATTTAAATATATTTAGAAATTTTATTTATTAAAAGAACAACTGTTTCATTAAAAACTGTTTCGTTAATATGAAAGGGGAATGAACTCAAATCGTTTAACTAGGCCTAATTTCAGTTGGAATGACACAGTTTGAAATGGAATAAGAGCACTAGTAATTTCAATATTGGACTAATCAAGGAGCATCTCAAAGAACGGCATATTATGTAGAAAAGGAGGGTCGTCCAATTGGCCCATTCTCAACCATTGTTAAGAGAAAGAACGAAGAGAGAAAATAATTTGACATAAGGGAATTAATGGAATGGACAGTTAGTGTTGGTTGTATTTTGAGTGGGAGAGGGTCCATAATAGGAGAGGAAAGAAATCTAATTGGAAGGGCTTCGTATACGATTGTTCCTTGTTTACATCTGCTGTCCATTCCAGTTCAACTGACAAAACAAAATTAGCCCTCACTCTTGAAGTTCACACACAAAATAAAGCTCATCTATAATCTAACACATACGAACGTTGATGCAGACTCGTTCGGGGAGGGAAACAGCAACTAACAATCTAGAAAGACAGTATAATTTCTAATTAGAAACAAATAGATGCAGTGAAGGAAGGATACTGCTGGAGGGGGTTGGGGTAAAGACAATTGTCTTAACTGATGTTAATTGATATTAGTTGTATCAGTGAATTCATTTGTATTTTGTAATTCAAATAACTGAAGTACTTTTCAATCAAATATTCCAACTATTTACAATTATAAACAAAATAATTTTACCCATAACGGGTAGGTGGAGTGTTAACCCTTTATAGGGCAGTACTACGGGGTAGCAATATATATGTTGTAAAATGTTAAATTTTGCTTTACAGAGTCTTGAATAATGTATTTCTAGTGCCAAAACATTAAGATATTTCTTTGTTTTGATGTTAAGCCCTGGTAAGTATAATTACCAAGATAGTTTTATTGAAATGGGACTCGCATAATGTTTAGTGTTAAGAATGCTTATTCAAACAACTTGTAGTACTATAGTGTAACAAAAAAAATGTGTAGAAAAACTTATCTTAATTTTATATTGCCATGAATGCTTGTTTTCCATAAAAAAACTAGAATTTTCTAAGCACTGTACAAAAGTAACAACAAAACAACTCGGTAGCGTACGCTGGTATGATGAATCCTTAGGTACCACATTTGTGCAACTCACGAAACGAATGGTCGCTGCGCGCCAATTTCAAAATGCGGATAGCCTACTTACCAGAGAACATCTATAACTCCAAAAAATGCCAATAAGGTTCAACTGTATAGCTTATTTTAAAATAAAATCGACCTCTTATTGCCAGTGGTAAGTATACTTACCAAAGACCTATAAAAGGTTAAATTAATCACTCGATCTGTTGGTTCCAGGGCTACAAAAAATAGTTCTGTTTCTTATCGCATAGTCAGCCAATTATATGATTAAATTAGTTAAAAATAGAAGAGGGAGAGGTGTAAAAGACACTAGTAAGAGTTATTTCCTTTGAGAGTAATGAATTTCATTGTACAGCCAGACCCTGTGGTGAATGAAGTGAAGGTGTCATTTGCAGGGTGGAAAATGGGTCTTTGTCAGAGGGCCTGGCATGGTGATAAGCATAATCTTTCAACTCAGTGAGGAAGGCAATAGTAAACCATCTTACTCCTCGTTTTTGCTTAGTAAAACCTCTAGAGGTTCAAACCAGCTTTTCGGCTGTTGACCTAAACAACAACAACAAACAAAATGATACATAAATAAAACATTTTTTTGTGATTAAATTTGAAAGAAAATTTTTTTAAGGGATACATTAGCAATACTATGCTACTTTTTGATAATTTGATTCATTATTAGGCCGATAAAAAGTAAAAATGTCATTCATAAAAATTCATGTTCCAAACATACTTCTGTAAATTTTAGATCACAGAAATTTCTGGAAGGTGTTTTTCAGACCACTTCTCAGCATTCATTTAATCTATAAGTTTCTCCTTTCTTCCGTTTACCCAGCGTTCATTTTTTACTCTTCAAGGAAGGCCGTAAGATCAGTAATCACTTATCTGAGCTTTGTGTAATCCATTCATTATGTTTTCTCGGTTTATTCCAGTTTTCTCCATATCTCTTTTGACTTATTTAAACCGCTTATCCGTCACCATAGTCCAATTATTTAATGTTTAAAAGATTTATTTTATCAATTTATTTTCATCAATTCTATACAGGTGTCCGTAACGTTTTAGTTTTCTCATTTTAATCGTTTGTTTTTTTTTGTACAGTTCTTCTCGTCCTTGTAACCCGTACTGTTCATCTTTTGTCTTCGGACTCATTATTTTGCAGTCTTTCCCATCATTCTAAGGCACTCATTCATGTAGACACGCAGGTGTTATTACAGTATTATAATATCTGATCTTAGCTTGTCTTGAGATAGTTTCTTATACAGGTTCCTTGGAGTGCACTAACCATCTTTCTTCGTCTCCTGTTCTTCACTTTCTTTTTGCTGCTTGTATTATCTTTTCCATGTAATTGAAGCCAATTTTTCTATATGGTCTCTTTGAGGGACGTGGGGCTGTTCTGATGTTCGTTGACGTCATTTTTAAAATTGTAATTTTTCGTTTTCCTTAGTCCGTCCGTCCGTCACACCCAGCTGTCAGAAACTACAAGAAATAGAAACAAACAGTTTTCGGATTCATAATCTACACACAAAAAAGTAGTGGGTGTAAATTGGGTTTGAAGTTCCTGTTTCAACCGGAAATGGCCTAAAACCGGAAGTCAAAAATCAAAGTCTGAAACTACAAGAGACGCAAAACCGGAAGTCAAGATATCGAAATCGGAATTTGGAAACAAAAATAGTGGCATTCGATTCCTCTTGAAAAGTAGATACAGAAAGCATTAGAAAGCATTTTTCGTCATTAGTCAATTAGTCAGTTTTTGTCATTAGTCAAAAGTAAGGCTTTTTAAAATTGCCACCAGCCTTGAGACGCGTCGTCTCACGAAATTGATTGTTTAATATTTATATTTCGAAGGAAATTCGTAGACTTGCCTTTTTTGCTTGTTCGTTTAACTCTTTGATTTGTGCTACTTTTGTTTCTGTTATCCTAGAAACGATTGCTAGGCCATCTGCTATAGTAAGACAGTTTATCTTTATGCCATTCCTTTTGTTCTTTGTTAATATTTATTTTTTAGTACCTATTTTTGTTTTGGATATCTTTAAGTATTTTTTAAGGAATTAATCATCAATATTAATACAGCGAAGATACTCACAGACTGAAACGTTTTAAACCATTAGATTTACCTCTACGATTTTTTTAATCAATAAAATTTTTTTTTATCTTTTCCACTTCAACCCCTAATCATCGTCATCTCATAATCATCTCGTTTTCATCTCTATCATCGTCAGCGTCATCTCCAACTTCAACAACTTTGTGTTTCAAGATGTTGATTCACAATTCATCAAGTTTGATTTTATATTTACATATTTTTTTTCTTCACAGTTTAATCTTTTTGAAACACACTACTGGGTTTTAAGGATATTACTCAGGTTTTATCATATTTGCTTAAATTTATTGTATTTATTAACTAATTGCAAAAGAAATACTACACTATTACAAAAAAAAATCATCAATATTTGGGACGGTTACTTATGAGCAGGGAGGTTTAAGAAAATAACTAAACTTTATACATACTCGGTTAGGTTTAGGCCATTTCTAAATATTATTCCGATTTACTTACGCTTTAAGCGCACACGTAACATTTAAACTGAAAAAAAAACATTCCCACTGGGAAATACATGCAATTTTCTGGATTATTTTATAATGTAATGTTTATAGTTGGTGTTAATTAACTACAAGTTTACATAATAAACGTACCGTGTGTAATTTTTATAAGCCGACAACTTACATGACACGTAATTAAATAAACTTATTTTCTGTAAAGATAAATTTTATTTACTTTACTTGAGTTTACATGTTCAGAATAATAACGAGTTACTAACGAGATATTACACAAAGGCTCTGTGAATTTTATTATTATTTTACCGTGCTTGCACTTGTTATTATAGCGAGTTAACATTGTAAGCATTAGGCCTATATAATTTAAAATTGGTTTTTAATCGTAAACTTATTAAAAATAAACTTTTTTTCTCAGGTATTCTTAATTTAATCATTGAACTGTACTTTAAATACTTTTAAACTCTTTTACAATTTCGTTCAACATTCACTGTAAAATTGAGATATTTTTTTTCTTACGGGGAAATATATTACCCTGATTGTCAAAATGTTATTTAAAATTATTTTATTGCTATAAGTTTCAGAACCTTGAAAACTCTCAGGATCAAAAATAAGCTTTAAAATGAAACAACTATCCACTTAAAATTATAATCGTTAACATATTTTTTTTGTTACTAAAATAAACTTCAATAACAGACAGGTGGAGTGTCAAATTATTTACACACAATCTGTTTGTGGCTGGTCTAAAATAAATAGTTCTATTTCTTATCACATGGTCAGCCAATTAAATGACTAAATCGTTTAAGAACAGAAGAGGCAGAGGTGTAAAAGACACTAATCAGAGTTATTTACTCTGAAAGTAATGAATTTCATTATACACACAGACCCTGTGGTGAATGAAGTGAAGGTGTCATTTGCAAAGTGGAAAATATGTGCTTTTCAGAGGGCCCGGCATGCTGATAAGCGTACTTTTCCATTCAGTGAGGAAAGCATGGTAAACCACCTCACTCATCATTTTACTTAGTAAACCCTCTACAGGTTCAAACCAGCCTTTCGGCTGATGATCTAAACAACACAATAAAACTAAACGGATCAAGTAAGTTACTTATTGAAAAATTTGATTCAGAACTAACAAAAATATCTGATGTTTCACACCCACACCATATATTTTTTATGAGCAATTCAAATTACAACGTACTCCCTTTGATACTAACAAAGGGGATTATTTATTCACAATGACCTGCAATGTGTCGAATACGTAAGGTTACGTATTTAGCACAATATTACAATACTATCAACGTTTCCACAGAAAATTAGTTAGACATAGAAACTAAAAAACTATAAGCTCAGTTACTATACCGGACGACCCCCAGAAAAGTAAAGATAACTTGGAACAGAGATTTGATGTTAACTTAACAATAAAAAAAAAAATCTGGTGTGAAACACTCACACGACTTTCTCTTGCCAATGCAAATAATTAATAATATAACCTAATATTAGTAATAAAACAGAAATAAACAAAAGACTAAGCTAAAAAACATAACTTATTTTAATCATGAGTGAAAGACGTAAAGTGAAAATCAACCTCAGTTTAGCTTAAAAATACGGAAACGCTAAACTAGGCTCTGTAGAGAAAAATGCGATAAATAAAAGTTGTAGATCTTTTAATTTACTATAAATTTGATACACTTATGTCGTAAAATACAAAATAAGGCTGAAATCTTAAAAAAAATCGATTTTTCACATGTTTTCGTGAGAAAAAACAGAAAACCGCTAATTACCGCTAAACTAAGCGTTTTTCAAAAAATGTTTGAAATAAAAGTTGTAGGACTTTTAATTCTCTACGACTTTTTTTACTCGTATATACATTTTTGCGCTTAAATGCATATATTTAAGTCGTCATTTTTTTACGAGAAAACAGTCTCACTAAGAATTTTAGCAGACATGGCGCCTACCATATCTTGTAGAGCATAAAAAATGTAGTAAATGAGGCAATGTTTAAAAAAATAGTAGGACCCGTTTTTGAAAAAATCGCAAAAAGTAAAAAATTACACGAATAAACTACTACTTCCGGTTGATCGATTTTGATGAAAATGTTTGTGTCGGGTTCGGTAGTACACACACACACACACACACACACGCACGTACACGCACACACACACACACACACGCGCACACACGCGCGCGCGCGCACGCACGCACACACACACACACACACACACGCACACACACACACACACACACACACACACACACACACACACACACACACACACACAGACCACGGTTTCTCACGATGTGTCCGAGATACTGAAGCTTACGACACTTGACAATGTTAAGCACCTCAGGGCACTTATTCATTCTCTGTAGGATTTCCTTGTTGGTGATTCTCTATACGCATGATATTATCAAGATCCGTCTGTACAGCCAAAGCTCAAAAGCTTCGAGTCTGCTGGTAGTTGACTTGCTCAAGGTCCAAGTTACTGCTAAGATCCAAGAGTTATTACTACTACACAATAAATAATTAATTTTTATGTTAAATTATGTTGAACATTTTTAATAATTATTTAGATTGATCAAAAGAAACAGATATTAAGGAATTACACCGAACAAAATCAAAATACAGTAATTAATAAATTAATTTATAAACCTTATTTATTTTCTTATTTAATTATAATGGTACAAGGTCTTTATTTTGTTTATTTGATATACGTGCAACGGATGATAAAAGGGGTTTTCCCTGAGGAATCTTTGGTTTTCACGTGCACTAAGATGGGATTAGCGCTCGTTAGTGCCTGTGGGAAGGTTGTATTGTAAAAGGGGTAGTAAAGATGGAACGGGTAGTGTGGGGATCCACTAGAAAACAAGACTGGAATTGCTTGACAGCATAATATCCATTCTCTCTCTCCCCCAAATTTATCTCTCTCTCTCTTTTATCCCTACTATTCACGTTATCAGTCTCGCTTCTCCCTTCTTTATCAAACTCATTCTATTAGGCCTTTATCTATCCCTTCCTTTACATTATTGTCCTTTTTCACGTTGATGCAGTTAAATAGGAGCTTACGGATTTAAATGTGGTGCTAAATTCAGAGAAAAACCCGCAAAAATCAAAGCAAATTTGAACATGTCGTATTGTCTGTTGTTATTACCAGTGTTAATGGGCTAATAATGACCGTACCAGTCGTTGTTCGAAACTTAAACCAACGTTAAGCAGATAAATATAAAACCAATCATATGTCTCCTAAAATAGAATAAGTTTAAATAAAGGAATACATTCGGTTCACTAAGTTTTTGGGAAACTAAAAATAAATAATGTTTTTACTATGCTTCCTGCTAATTATTTCAGAAAACTACTTTGTGTTTAGGTCAACAGCCGAAAGGCTGGTTTGAACCTCTAGAGGTTTTTTTTACGTAAAACGAAAAGTGAGATGGTTTACCATTGCCTTCCTCACTGAATGGAAATGTATGCTTATTATCATTCCAGGCCCTTTGAAAAGCATCTACTTTCCTTCCTGCAAATGACACCTCCCACTTCATTCACCACAGGGTCTGGCCTTATCGTGAAATTGATTACTCTCAGAGGAGATAACTGTAACTAGTGTCTTTAACACCTTTACCTCTTCTGTTCTTAAATAGTTGAATCATATAATTGCCTGACCATGTGATAAAAAACAGAACTATTTATTGTAGTTCTGGAACTAGCAAATCGAGTGCAAATAATTTAACACTCCACCTGACTGTTGTGGTATATATTATATACTAGGATATATATATATATATATACTACCATATATATTTATTTATATATTTTTTCTTTTTCCTTTAACAGTTTAGTCTTTTTAAAACACACTACTGACTGTAGTTTATATTTTAATTCTAAGGATATTACTAAGATTTTCTCATATTTGCTTAAAGTTATATTTATTAACTTATTATATTATTAACTTGTTACATATTTTTTTGCTTAAGTTGTATTTATTAACTGTTTGCAAAAGAAGTACACTGTTACAAAAAAAAAAGAAGATTTTTACAATTTTTCAAAAATATTGTTTTGTGTTGTGTTTGGAAGTTATTGAAATCTATTTTCATGAATTTTACATTTTGCATAAATTATTAGTGACAATTATTTAAAGAAATAAATAAAAAAAACGGAATATAATCCGTTATTCAATATTATTCTCTAACTATTTTAAAATGGAGATTTCTTTTTAATAAAAAACTAAATTTCTGTTTCAGTAGTAACGACTCAAAGGAAAAGATAACAGAAATTAACTGTGGTAGTAAAAGAACACTACGTTATTTTCATTAAAGTGGTTCCCTTTTTGTGTTCTTAAACTCTGTTTTCAAGACAGAATTGTTAGGAAGGAAAACCAGTGATCAACTCCCTTCTATCTTTATGATTGGGTCGGAAAAGCAAGAAAAAGGATAGATAATGCGAGAGAATAGTATAAGGGTTAGATGGGGTTAGCAGTCAGCCGAAGTCTTCCGTATCCGCTAATCAAACAGGGCTCCATTATTCTCGCTAGAAACAATTAGCGACTCGTTTCCTGATTCTAGTCAAAACCGAACAAATGAAGCTTTCCTTCTTTTTTCTTTTAAAAAAGAGAAAACTAAAACAAAAACGTATTTTTAATCCAAGAAGTATCGTATCTAGGAAAACCCAGATGTAGAGGGAAAAACTGACAGACATATTTTTGGAAAAATAAGGTTGGATTGACGACAGACTATCGTTATTCTTCTTTAAAAACAAATTAGTAAGATCTCTTTTTACCATTCTTTCCTGACTTTTTTATCATTTTTTTATCCAATATAAAAAGGCTGTTCGTTAGTTATTACACCATACCGTTTTAACATTAATACTTTGGGTTGGTGTTTTTTCTTCTTTTTTGTACTTTTTAATCTTGCTTTTAAATTCTTTATGAAATTTCTTTAATTAAATAAGATTAATTAACTTCCATTTCTCTATAAATTAAAAGATACCCTTCTTCTGTCGCTCTCACCCTCGATTGCTTCACACTCTTCTCTTTAACTCTATCAATCTACATCATACTTTCTCTTTTCAATTTGTCTCCTCCTACTTATTACTTCCGAGTTTTGTTAAAATTATTAGTATTGGATCGATAAGATCTTTAAATAACTTATACTGTTTGTATTTTCACAATTTCCTTCTCTTTTTCTTCAATTTCCACTGCCTATTTAAAGAATAAATAATACTAATAATATTATTCTTATAAGAGAATTAAGGGGAAAATTGAACTTTCTTTAAATTTTAGAACTTGAGAATTTTTCATGACTATCTGCTTATAACGGGTGGCCCATAACTTAGTTTCCTCATGAAATAAGATATTTTGTATCAATAAGTTTGTAGCATTGTTACGTAAGCAGCAACCATGTATAAAACCCTTTGTAGGTTAGTGTTCTAATATCAGAACACCGTACCTGAATGGGCAATTTTTTTTTCTTTTTATTTTTAGCTGTTATGATATTTATGTTACTTAATTATGCACTTTGATACATTTAAAAACAATTTTGAGTATGTTTTGTGTTGAAAGAGAGTGTCCTTTTATGTAGCCACCAAGCTTCTCTGCAGTTGGCAGTTGCGAAGTGATTAGTGTATTACAATTCATTCACTAATGCTACTGCCATTAATATCATATAAATCGAATAATAACTATTAAATAAACAGAATAGACTTTGTTTTTTCTGCCCATAACAGACAGGTGGAATGTCAAATTATTTACACTCGATCTGTTCTTTGCAGGGCTAAAATAAATAGTTCTGCTTTTTATCACATGGTCAGCCAATTAAATGACTTAATAATTTAAGAACAGAAGAGGCAGAGGTGTAAAAGACACTAATCAGAGTTATCGCCACTGAAAGTAATGAATTTCATTATACAGCCAGACCCTGTGGTGAATAAAGTGAAGGTATTATTTGCAAAGTGGAAAATATGTGCTTTTCAGTGGGCCCGGCTTGCTAATAAGCATACTTTTCCACTCCGTGAGGAAAGCAATGGTAAACCACTTCACTCCTCGTTTTACTTAGTAAAACCTCTGCAGGTTCAAACCAGCCTTTTGGCTGATGACCTAAACAACAGACTTTGTTTTATTATACTAATGGTTAATACTGAAATTTGGAAAAAACCATTTACAATCACTGAAACGGATATTGTCTTCATAAGGGAACATTTTTCAAGTAGAGTGCAGCACCAGACATACAAACATTTTAATTTTGGTAAGTGTGCATAAAGCAGAACTCCAAGCGTTTACGAATATACCCCGGCGTTCCTCGTCGTGTAACGTTCAAATTTGTTTATTTACAACCCGAAATCTTAAGTCTCCTTTTTTCTACCACCATCCATTTACAAGATTTTTATGAAAAATAATTCGTTCTATAAAGGGATAACATTAATTGTTTGTCCGTTATAGTGAGGCGAGCCTTTAAGCCATATCGTCCATCTTTACTCCAAATTCTTCACGAGAGTTATCCCGATAGGCGATTGGAATTCTGTGAAACAGTCGCTATCCATACAGAAGCCGATCCAAATTTCTTGTGATCAATTTTGTAGTGTATTGAGGTATGTTTCAAAGTCAATGAAAGTGTTAATCGGCATGACTGCGTGTACTCGTCGGATGCAAATCCTCATAAAGTAATCCCAGAAGAGCTTAATGTGCCTGGTGTTATGGTATGGGGAGAAATTTCGAGTACTGTATTGATAGATCCTTATTTTTTTTTTTTTGAGGTAATTGTTAACTCGGAAAGTTACTAACAGTTGCTGCAGGAACTAGTCTTCTCGGAACTTGAAAACAATCCTGTTAAAAATTTTAATGGCACATCTGGGAACAAGATAGGGCGCTAGCATATTTCAGTATCGAAGTTCAGTGTTTTTGAATTCTAAATTTAACGAATGGATTGGTCGCTGTGGTTCAACTAATTGCCCTGCGCACCCGCCAGACTTTACCCCATGTGATTTTCACAGTGGGGTGTTATAAAGGGAAACTGTCATATGGGCCACCTGGTATTTGTAAATCAAAAGTAAAAGACCACTTGGGAAAACCGCATTATTTTATTGATGGAAATTTTAAAAATTGCCATCTATCATTTTGTTTTGTCCATCCGTCCGTCTTTGGTGTTTAAATAAATCATACTTTTCAGGAATGGTCGGCCTGAGTCTGTAGTTTTCTACAAACTTCCATGGAGTGATTTCGTTTTCACCTCATTTACACGCCATCATATTATCATTCTCATCTGATTAGGGCATGGGGTTCGTTATTGTTCTTAAATTGAACAGATTGCAACTTACACACATTAGAAATTAAAAAAATGTTTATCATCAAACAGCTGACTAAAAGAATTCTTAAGGTTGCGAACTTAATCTTAAGTTTCATCGACATTGAATGTACCGTTTTTTTGTACTTTAATTACTCTCGTTAATTTTTGAACGCCCTCATACATTTGAACACAAGGTAACTTGCTGATAACATATAATATTTGGTATTTTAAACATTAATACTCAAACCGTATTTTCGGTTACTTTTAGTCACTGTTCAAGGGTTTCACACAGTTTTCCTTGGTCACTCCAAGTGAATGCCTGGTCAGTCTCCTTTTTGCCTACTGTGCAGAAGTATAACCTTCCAGGTCCTTATCCCAAACATTTAGTCTTGACATATACGATGTATATTATTTTACGTGACAATAAAATTAACTTATTTATTTATTTACTACACTTACCAGGTTTTCAGACTGTTCAGGTTATTAATCAAAACAGTGTAACGACAGGGTATCTGATATCGTTCAAGACTTTATATAATTTTGTATATATTATATTGAAAAATGTGTGCCGTTTTGCTGACAAAGTGTTAGTGCAAAAACTGTAGATACTACGCTACTCTGAAATAAATTATTTTCCAAGAGAACTTGAATAAATATAAAATTTATGATACACTAATAAATTAAGTAAATTTATAACGTAAGGATATCTGAGAGACTAATACGATATGTATATGTTATAAGAAGAAGCTAGTTAGAAGCATTGCATTAGACAAGGAAGAGGGAATGTTTCAAAGTACAGTAATCCCCTATTTCAAATAACATCAGATCTTATCTAATCTTATCAAAATCCTGGTTGTAGGATGGGAATCATCCAAAATAATACTGCAGAGTATATACGTATAGCAAGAACTATATACTCTCAAAGCAGTAGAAGTGGAACTATTCAATCTAACTTTAGACTGTACCAAAGATTGTTAAGTTGTCTTAATACAGTTGTGTGTGTGCACATAGACAGATAAATTTGTAACGTTATTGTGTTAGTATAGAAACTTAAATACTAAACTTTGTTTGTTGTTTTAAACTAAAATACATAACATTGCAAAGAGATTCACAAATATAGTTCTTTGAAATTTTGTTTAATAATTTGATTTCTTCATCTAATTTTTTTATGAAAAACTTATAAATATTAAATCAATTAACCTAAAATTAACCTTATACTGGACGTATAAGTTGACCTAGTGAATTAATATAGTTTTAATTTGTTCTAATGTTTCTTAGACTAACAAAAATGGTTTTCAATTCAAAAGTTAATTTGAAACGAATACTATCAGTTAAACTTGTTATGTTAATAAATTTTTTCTTTTAACTTCCTGAAAGTTAGGAATTTAAAAGAAGAATGTGCGAGATGGGGGCTGAAGGTCAATGTGGAAAGAGAGAGTATTTGGCAGTCGGGGGACTTCAGAAAATATTAGATGTGTAGAACAATGCAAGTACCTCGGATAAATATTCACGAAGGAAGGCATAAGTCTGCAACAGATATTAGTTGTAGGATTGCCCAAAGTAGGAAAGCAATAAGATGCTTGAATTCCCTGTTTTGGTCCCCGAAAATCCGGATTGACACAAAGAAAAGAATTTATAATACTGTAGTGAAGCCTATTACGTTGTATGGTTGTGAGACTTGTAGAAGAGGGCTTATTACAAAGGCTTGTGAGGCTGTAGAAGAGTTAAAATAAAAACAAACAATTCTACTAGTTTTCATTTCGAGAATTTCTATTCAAAACATTCTATTAATTGCAATCCATTTTCATTGTTCAATACACAACACTTCATAAAATGCAAAATTTCTAATGAACAGTTTATTTCTTTAAGCATTTCTAGAATATCATAGTACAGTACTACAGTATACTGCATCAAAGAAATCAAAATATTAAGAAGTAACAAGAATAATTACAAGGATATCACTTCAATATTTTGACAAAAATTTTAAAATGAAATAATTTATTCAAGGTGGAAGCTATTATAATATTTTCAGCTAACCTAGTATACCTAGTAATTACGCACGAGCTATATAATAGAAACTTTATGGATATAAAGTACATACATAAGCCCTATATAGGTCATTTACTGTAGGTGTAATGTTAGAATATGCGTAAATGCTAAAACATCTTCTAGTGGTCCCTATGAGACCATTTCAAAGGGGATTTCACATGGTGCCTTTAAATTTATATTTGATCTCATGTGGATCATTTTACACATACACGCATCAAAATCTACCAGTAGATTGGGAACAGAGAGAGAATTTCAGAGAATGAGCGAGTAAAGGAGATGAATATATGGTTATGTAATTTTCTAACAGAATATTCTACAGTATAAAGTTACTCGTTTGGTTAATATTGTCTTTTGATAATATTTATTAAAATAGTTTAGTATTTAATATTTTTCTTTCAAGAATGCTTTTTAAAATGTTTCAAAATCATTGTTTCTTAAATGTTAAAAGTTTAGTAACAGTATTTTAATTTAGTAATCAGCATAGTTATAGCTTCAGTTATACGTACGATAAAATTTAGCGTTTTTAATTTTAGAACAATATTTTCCATTCGATTATCTGTTTTAAGTAATTTTTTCCTTGCCCAGGTCCAATTTTAGTCTACGTGAGGTGACTTTAGATGTTTCTGGAAGCTCTTTTTGTATGCCACATTCTCAACATTCGTTCACTGAAGCTTTTCTTCTTTCTTCTGTCTAGCCGGTGTTCTGTTTTTGCTCTTCACGGAAGGCCTTAAAGTCCGTAATTCGTTGCCCGAATTTGGTATTATTAATCTTTGGTATTATCAAATACATGTAAAACAAATCTAGAAATAAATAATCCGGCTTAAGTTACTTCTTTTTGGGGTAAATGGTATAAAAAATATAGTCTGACGTAACAACAAGATGGTCAATGTATTCAGGACACAATCGTTAATACTGCAAGTTGAATTTAAGATTCTGTGCTTTTTTTGTCTACATCAAGAATTTGAAATTTCCGATGAGTTTACTTGACGTGCTTTGCTCAGGAGCTTTAAATGATTTTTCTATAATTATTATCCGATTATGACTGAAACATTTAAGATTGTAAGGCAGAAAAAATAAGTGCATACTGTACAAATACTTAAAATATACTTTAAAAACTTTTAAGTACATTTTTATTGGGTGATGATGCCTACTTAAGCCTTGGCTTGTGCGTAGGTAATGATACTGGGTGATGTAAAAATAAAAAAATCCAAAACAGGAATCGAACCCAGGGTTTCTGGAATAGAAGCCAATTGCGCTGACCACTGCACCAATAGGTCCGTTGAAGAGGTAAAAAGGCAAGAGATAATAAAAATTGGGTTCATTTTCTTGAAGTAAATGATTTTGTCTAATAATATTTCTTTGTTTGTAAAAATTTTCTTATTGATGGTTTTAGTTTTCTTACAAACCTACTTCACTTTTCTACGTAGTCGTCATTCACTTCTAAGAACTTTCCGCAATGCTGTGCCAGTTTTTTTTAATCCCTCTGCATTGAAATTCGCCACCTAGGAGTTAAAACTAGTTGACAACGGCAATTTTGAGCTTCTCGTCATCTTTAAACCATTGTCCACTAAGCCATAGTTTCAAGAGCGAGAAGAGGAAATAGTTGCTTGGTGCAAGGTCGAAACTGAATGTAGGTGATAAAATAAATCCTAACCAAAATCTGGATTATTCTCCTTAGTTCCGTCAGCGATGTGAGAACGCGTGTTATCATGAAGGATGACTATTCCAGATAACTGTTTCCCGTGCTGTCAATTTTGAACCACACGTTTTAGTTTGGTGAATGTTTTGTAGTACACGTCAGCTGCAATTATTGCCACACGTTCCATGAAATTAACCAAATAATCCCCTTTATCGTCTTATTAAACGGTAGTCTTCATTCACCGACTCGAATAAGGAGATTGCTCGATTTTTTTGGGTTTTGATGAAGTTGAACGGCGCTATTGCATTGACTCTTGTTTTGTTAAAACATTGGCGTAGGATACATGTCTCATCACTTGTAACAAAGTGGTAAAACAAGTAAGAGGAACTCAAGACTGCCATTCTCAACCGGTTCAAACTTTGTCGACTGGGCTGCAAATTTCTACGCAGAGGGTTTAAAGAAGCTAGTGCAGTGTTACGAACCAAGCTTGGAAGTGAACAACTATGTAGAAAAATAAATTCGGTTCCTGGGAAATTAAAACCGTCAATAAAAATTTTTTTTTATTTTTTGCCAAAGGCTCTTACGTTACCTATATGCCTCTTATAAAAAAATATAACAAAAATAAATACGAGGTGTGGCAATTAATTACCGAGACTGACGTTGTAAAAAAATTATTTTTATTTTATACATAATCACTTAATGTCACATTCAATATACACTCCTTCTCTATCCCTACAACGCTCCATTTGAATTTTCCATTGTTGGAAACAGTGCTGTAAGTAATCTTCTGTCAGCTCATTTAGGACACGTGCTGCTCAAAAATGTTTGAAATTAAGCTCGCAAAAATGTTTGTACTGACACTTTGTACGCGATTGAAAATGACCCAAATTTTTTGGAAACGATGATAACATGTGATGAAACGTGGGTTTTTTACTTATGATCGGGAAACAAAGCGCCAATCCATGCACTGGAAGAGCCGAACTTCACCGAGAGCCAAAAAAGCTCGAATGAGGAAGTCAAAATTTAAAGCAATGATGATTGTTTTCTTATATCCATGGGATTGTGTACCTTCACTGGGTTCCTGAAGGTCAAACTATTAATCAATATTACTACCTTAAGGTACTTTCTAAACTACATCAAAGAGTAAGGAAAAAACGCCCCGAAATGTGGAAGGACAAATCATGAGTTCTCCACCAAGACAATGCGTCACCTCATTTCGCGTTGTGTCAAGAGGTTCCTAGCCAAGTACAGTATCTCAATATTAGAACATGCACCTGATTCACCAGATCTTGCACCATGTGACTTCTACCTATTCCCTAAGGTTAAATCTGCATTAAAAGGGACAAGATTTGAGTCTGTGGAAGCTGTAAAAGAGAAAGCGGCACGTGCCCTGAAGGAGCTGACAGAAGATGACTTCCAGCACTGTTTCCAACGATGGCAAATTTGCATGGAGCGTTGTAGGGATAGAGAAGGAGTGTATATTGAAGGTGATAAAAGTGATTATGTATAAAATAAAAATAACATTTTTTATAACGGCAGTCTCGTTATTTAATAGCCACACCTCGTATATCACATACTGCAGAAAAACTGTCATGGAAAATAGCAGCGAGTGATTTTTATTTAATTAAAATTAAAATATAACCTAAAAGTAATTCATAAATAGGTTTTACAGTAAATATGTGCTTTTATTTTATTTCTCAATGCACAGAAATTGCGTAGGCTAGGTACAAACATTATCAAAGTTAAACATCTATTTTTCCGTTTACACTTTTCATAATTTACTACTGTTTTACAAATTTGCGTATAATTCCATTTTAATTTAACAATTTTTGATAATAATAAAAAAAGCAAGTTTCTTAAAAGAATTATTCCTCTCTTGTATATTTTTATCGTTAATGAATTAGTTGTGGAAGTTTTCGATGCTATTCATAACAACATTCAGGAAAGTTTCATTTTGTCCTTAACTTATGAAAAGTTTTTCTTTTCTTTAATGTTAATTAAAGAGTAAATTGAATGGTTTATATTAAATTAATAAATACAAAGGTACAAGATGGTGAAAAAATTAATTGACATAACAATTTTCAACTTCGAATTGCATAATCCATTATTATAACAAAAACAATTTTTTATTGTATATATTTTCATTGTTTTTGTATCAAGTCAGTAACATTAAAATCTGTTCGCAATAAATTGAATTACTTGTAAATTTTAAAATAGATGTTCATTAACGTGTTTATTTTTACCCGTTTTTACTTTCTCTTGCCTATAATAATGAATATATAGGAAGGAAAGTTTTGTTTTCATGTCGATTTTTTGAAATCGAGTTTTCACCGGATCTACACGTTTTCAGGCCCCCTGAACGCAAAAACATGTTTTGATCGATTGGTCTGTGTGTGTGTGTGTGTGTGTGTGTGTGTGTGTGTGTGTGTGTGTGTGTGTGTGTGTGTGTGTGTGTGTGTGGGTGTGTGAACAGAATATCTCAAGAGCGGAACATCGTACGAACTTGAAACTTGAAACTTAAGTTAGGCACTACTACCGGACCAACATTTTTATCAAAATCGGTCAACCGGAAATAGTAGTTTATTCGGGTCATTTTTCACTTTTTAAAATTTTTTTTAAAAAACTGGTCCTACAACTTTTTTTTAAATTGCCTGGTTTACTAAATTTTTTTATGCTCTACAATATAGCCTACGGTAAGCGCCATGTTGCTGAAATTCTTGGTAAGGCTGTTGTCACAAAAACAAATTGTTTTTTTAAGTTTGCGGCTTTAATACGCATTTTAGCGAAAAAATGTGTGTAATAAAACTAGTAGAGAATTTAAAATCCTACAACTTTTATTTCAGCATTTTTTGTATAACGCTTAGTTTTGCGGTAATTAGCAATTTTCTGTTTTTTTCTCATGAAAACGTGTGAGAAATCGATTTTTTTAAAGATTTCGTCCTTAGTAGGCCTATACATTTTACGACAAAAATGTATACAATAAAATTTATAGGAAATTAAAAGATCTACAACTTTTACTAAGGCATTTTTCTTTACAGAGCCTAGTTTTAGCTTGAAAGAGTGATTTTCCGTATTTTAATGCCAAACTGAGGTCGATTTTCATTTTGCGTCTTTCATTTGTGTCATTTTGCGACACGATGATTAAAATAACGTTATGTTTTTGTTTATTTCTAATGTTTTATTACTAATGTTAGGTTATAGTGGTCATTATATGCATTGGCAAGAGAAAGTTGCGTGAGTGTTTTACACCAGAATTTTGAAAATATTACTATATAAAACTGACAAATTGGAAGGAATCAAATTTATTTAACTACAGCTATGTTCGTTTAAATTGTAACTTTTATTAAAAATACCCTGTGTCTTTTAAATCTTGTAAAACGTTTATCGATTAGTGAAGCCGATTTAGAGCCACGAAATTTAAATGATGATTGAGTTTTCCTTATTTAGAATTTTAATTTGATATTATTGTTTGACATTTATTTTTTTGTTTGTTGTTAAGATCAGCTTATATGTTTATTTGATATAACATATAATTTGCAGCCCAAAAAGTTTGATTGGCAAGATTCGAAAATGTTTGTATTTGAACTTCTGGTTGTAGCCTAA
Source organism: Catonia carolina (assembly GCA_035578175.1). Taxonomy (NCBI): domain Eukaryota; kingdom Metazoa; phylum Arthropoda; class Insecta; order Hemiptera; family Achilidae; genus Catonia; species Catonia carolina. Next base: position 23,651,068 of record JAQMRL010000010.1, on the reverse strand, counting down.
AATTTTAAATTTTTATATATTTTAAGTGTCTATAAAAGAAAAATGTTGGGTATTAAAATCGTAGCACTGTTATTTGCCTTACTTTTAGTATTGTTTTTACATTTCTATAATAGAAACAAGGCTTTAATTTTGGGGAAAAAAATTCAAAATTTTATACTAATATCAATATAGAATGTATGAGAAACGGTTGAAAAACCAAGTTTTTAAGACGTTAATAACATATGTAAGTGCATTAAAGAAGTCGGGAAGGATATTGAAAAACGGTAATAGACCAAGGAAATTCATAGGACCGAAGAAATTAGGGCTACTTTTTTCTTTAAGGGCTCCTAAAAAGAATATAAGCAGGAATATTGAGGCATAAACGTAAGAAAGGAGAAAAGTACACTGTGAAATAATGCTGAGAATAAAGGCTGAAGAAAGAGCTCCTAAGAATGTCTAAAGTTACTTTACTAAAATTGCCCTAAACGGGAAAACTTCCACAATATTAGCCAATAAGTTGGATGATTTGTAAGATGTTAAGGGAAATTTAGTTGATTTGACTGTTTTATAAATAGGATGAATAGAGTTTCTTTGATAAGATGTCTTTAGAAAGAAATTACAGTCTATTTGAAGTTTCTCATAAAGAAATACGTTATTTTTTAAGTGGCACTGAATTATTCGGTTTCTTTCTTATTGATCTAATGTAATATACATCTCTTCTGTATTGTTTTTACAGATCATTGTTTTCCGTAATACTCAAAGAGCAGTTTTCTTTTCATTTTTATGAAATTTCGTTATAAGAAAAGAAATAAAGAAGTATTAAGCTATAAGATCAGTAAAACTTTCTACCTTTACTTTGAAAAGCTTAGTTTCTCTTTTAACACGGCTTCTGCTCTTCAATTCTGTACTATTGGTTGTTTCTATTCTATTTCTTTGTATTTATGGTCTTCACTTCCTCTTTCGTATTATTCTTATGTTTTATTGTTATTTTTTGTTTCTATCTAGATTGTACAGTGTGTTTCATAAAAAATTAACTTTCTTCTGTAAAATAATATATAAACACGTAAGTTCTACGTTTACTATTACTTTATTGTTGTTTAAGTCTTCGCTGAAAGGCTGGCCTGAACCTCTAGAGGCTTTACTAAGTAAAACAAGGAGTGGTAAGGCAATGGTTTATCATTGTCTTTCTTACTAAGTGGAAAAGTATGCATATCAGCATGCCAGGCTCTCTGAAAAGCATCTGCTTTTCACGCTGCAAATGAGACCTTCTTTTCATTCACCACAGGGTCTGGTTGTATAATACAATTCGTTACCCTCAAAGGAGATAACTTAGTGTCTTTACACCTCTGCTTGTTCTGTTCTTGAGTGACCATGTGATAAGAGACACAACTATTTTTGTAGCCCTGGAACTAGCAGATCAAGTGCATATAATTAAACACACCACCTGCCTGTTGTGGTAAAATATTACTTTAAGAAACAATACTTCAGAAAACAATTTTTTTTAAACAGAATTAATGCAAGCTAGAATTCAAGCATTAATCTCCGTATATAAATCCGAATGTTCTCACTTGACTGACTGACACACTTATCCTTGATTCTTTCCCAATCAACTAAGTGCTGAAGTTTGGAAGATTCATTCCTCCAAAAATGAAGAAAACTCTTCTTCTTCTCTTCATGACAAAGACCATTTAACCTTTTCTGGCATCAAATGTCTTCTATTCTGTTAGTTAGAAAACTGTAGAAAAAGAAATTATTCTCAGTACTGTAGAGGTCTTCCCAAACTTTTCTCTTCCTCCTTCGGCCTGTATTCCAGAACCCGTTTTGGAATTCTATCTTTCTTCATTCCTTGAAGATGCTCTATTCATTTATTAGGATAATAGTGGTATCTATCTTTTATATTTACTGTCTGCAGCTCTTTTCTAACATCGCAGTTTTGAATTCCGTCCTCAATCGTACAACCCTCCGTACCCTTCGTAGAAAACGCACCTCTGCAGCTTGCGATTTGTGTTTCTTTCTCCTTGTAAAAGCCCAAGATTTTCTGCTGTCAAAGAGTTGAAACTACCATTATGCCATAAAATTACTTTTAAGTTTATTTATAAGCTCTGTTTCTTATTAAAGCTACTAACAATCGTTTCGAATATTTCTTGGAAACGATGTACTTTTTGTCAACATGAAAATCTTCATCAAAACCAATTTGACAGTCCAACTAATTAAACGGACGTGTTTAATAAGGCAGTCGTTGACCACAATCTTGGATCTTACAGAATTCCTTCTACAAAAATTATTTCTATACTTTTTGGGCTAAATATACGTTATCTTCTTCTTCTACCTCAATCGTAAGATTGGTTGGCAGCCCTCCATCCAGCTCTGTCCATTGCCACCCTCTTCCATTGCGCATAACTCTCAGCACCCAGATCTTTTGTAATTACACGTTACACGTTTTACACGTTTTTGTTAATTACACGTTTTGTTATATACGTTATATATGCCTTATAAATTAAACAGAAAAACAAAAGCACTAGTATTTTGTCTACTTGCATCTAACCAATACAAAAACATAACAATTCTATAGCAATACGTATGATTTCGATTCTTTCGCAAAGAGTTATGATTCAAAAACTCGAAAAGTATCTTTTTCGAATTGGACCAATTTTAAACCACGTAATATATTTTTAGATTTATCTGGAACCTTCTTTTGAAGCTCGCATCTCGGTATTGGTTCATTGTAGGTTTTTCTCCTCCTCTACTGTTGATAAAGTGTTCTACTTTCACTCTTAGTAAAAGCTCGTATTGTCAGTAATAGAAAGTTGCATTAAATTATAAACTTATATTGGTTGAGCAAACGACTTACAGAGACAACCGACAGCCATATATGAACAAATAACATTGTGTGGCCCGTTTCAATTACTCGTCTGCTTACTCTAAAGTACTTCAATTATTAAGTCTAATAACTTCAGTTATAACAGTCTTCCATCATAAACAAAATATTATAAAAAGAAATATCATTGAAAATTAATTTAAAACTTAATTTGTGATTAATTCATTAATCTATAAATTAATTAATTTGCGTTAAACTGAGAAGTTCATTCATTTTTCTTGAGATGAAGTTAAAAATAATTTAAAATTGAAATCTATCTTTTTTTGAAAAATTAATGGAAATAACATCAAAGTTATTAAAGGAAAACGTATAAAGCCATACAAATTATTATGTAAAGTTGATAAAATAATAATTTAATGAAGATTTTTTTTGCAAAAAGTAAATTACCTGTATATTTCAGAATATCTATAATGTTTAATATGAAATTTTCAAGTTTCTTTATAGTATACTTGAAAGTTTTCTTGTTATTTTTTAAACACCAGATAATTAGATAAATTAAATTACTTAAAAACTATATTATTTACTCGGTTTTCTTAAAGTTTTTGTTCATTTTTATTAAATTGTTTTAAGAGGTTATGATACTGTTTGTAACCTTCATTGTAGTTACTATTCATAAAGTTTGTCGAACAAATCAATTGTAATATTTGAATTTCGTACATTTATTATATTATTCCAAATAAAAGTAAAAAATTCTTTTAACAGTTTTCATTAAAAAATTTGTGAACGATGCAACATTTAGTAAAATTACTTTTGATCAACATGATAATACGTAAAACTATTTTTAGAAATAATCATAATACCGTATTAGCTTCTCCGTACAAGGGTCCGTAGAAAACAAGATTTTGAGTAATTTTTTAAAATTACTTCGAAATCGGTAATACTACTACTTTTCTTACTGCATTTTGTGTTTAGTCCTCTAATTAAATGATACCTTTTTGTAACTTAATGTTCTTTTAGAGAATAAAGTGGGATTTTAATTGAAACAAACGTTATTAATATATTTCAATTCTTAAATAAATATTAAAGTCTAAAAACTCATAAGTAGTAATACAAAGTTGTGTAGAATTAGAGTTAGAACACCAGATCCTTGCAGCATAAACTCTGATTTGGGTCTTACCGGAGTTTAAACTGGAAATGTTCCCTTCCTTAAAGAAAATTAGGGATTGCACTAAGTAACTTCGTTTACTTGTTTGTAAACAAAAGGAATATGGAACAGAAGAATAAGGAAAGTGGAAGAAAGAAGAATCAAAACAACAGAGATAATGAAAACGGCACGAGAAAGGAGAAGAGAAACCCACAAACCCTCGATTAGTTTCATTGAGTGGCAAAATAGACAATTTGTTTTCAAATAATACTGCTATTGAATTCTTTGAAAAAATGTAATTAATAAATCAAATAGGTATAGATCTTTTAACAGAAAAGAAAACACGAATTTTAGTTAAAAAAATTATAAACTCAGCTTTAAATGTAATGTTACAGTCGACTACATTATGGATTATAAGAATTTTATAAAAATATATCAGTGAATTATAATTTCCTGAGTAAATAACCTGGCAAATTTAAAATAATATATTACATATTTTACTTTACAAAATTTTCAATTATTATAAAAACATAATCCAAATTAAATTTATTATGTTGTTATAGATTTTTGTATTTTTGATTATTTAAATACATAATTATTTATGTAGATGATTTTTAAAATCAACAAAAATAATATTTCAACAAAAATGCCTGATATCTAGGTCTTTGTTGTACCAGCGAACGGACCACTTAATCAAAATGTATTAAAATAAATACCTAATCTTTGTAATTATAAGCTGTGTTCCGCAATTTTTATGTATTACTCATGTAGTAGCGTTGCAGTGTGTCCTACAATTTCTTTATATTAAGCTTCATATTTAGGTAGGCTAAACATACGAGGGGGTATCCAAAACGAACCGGAATTATTTTTCAAAAGCTATTTATTTACAATTTTTTTTACAAAACAACCTAATCCCCTTCAAAATACTCTCCATTACAACTAATACATTTATCCCGCCGGTGCTTCCACTGTTCGAAACATTTTTTCTAGTCATCTTTAGAAATGGCTGACAGATCCTCCCTCGTTTTTTTCTTGACCGCTTCAATGTTTTCAAATCGGTGTCCTTTAATGTCCCTTTTCATGTGAGGAAATAAGAAAAAGTCGCAAGGAGCCAGGTCAGGCGAGAAAGGTAAATGGGGCAGCGGACCATGCCATTTTTAGCTAAAGATTCTTTCACCGAAATGGCTATGTGTGCAGGTGCATTGTCACGGTGGAAGAACCAGTCTCCTGTCTGCCACAAATCGGATATTTTTGACGAACACTGTTGCGCAATCTTCTTAAAACTTTCAAATTGTCAGTCGACGGTCTGAGAGCACACGCTCACGAATTTTTTAAACATTTTCGTCGATTCGGGCAGTTGATGGACGTCCAGAACGAGGTTTGTCATCAATCGACATGTCACCATTTTTAAACCGAGAAAACAACTCCTTTACTTGAGATTTTCCCATAGCGTCATTTTTGTAAGCTGTTTACCACATTAAAACAGTTTTAGCAGCAATTTTACTGAGTGGAAAACAAAATTTCACAGCTACACGTTGTTCACTTAAACTTGCCATCATAAAAAACGAAACAAGAACAAAATAGCGCTAGCAAAAACAATCACTCCAAAAGAATATTGAACTCGCAATGAGTTTCATTCACTGCACTGAAGTCACAATTATTTGCGCTATACACGTTGTGTTCGGCACAAATGCGTACTACACAAGCACCGTCCACGGCAATGCTATTCCGGTTACTTTTGAGTACCCCCTCGTATACCCCTTTGTTTTAACTTTTAGAAGATGAAATAAAAGGGGAATGATCTTTTCATGTAGTGTGGAGTGTTTAGAGGGTAATTAAAAGGTCACATTATTTTTGAGTCACCGAGTAAATATTTATTTTGCTATCATAAAAACGGTAATAGTAATAGCAACAATTCAGTAAGCGTGAACAGGCATTCTTCGTAATACTTTAAGACTCTCAGAATCCCGTAGGAATAAAGAAACCGCTCTCGTTATATCTATCGTACTTTATACTACCTCTTTTCAAAGTTTAATATCTTCTTTAATCTATTACCCGAGACAAGAGGAGTGTACTTTAAATTATGTACTAAGTTATAATAAAAGATAAGAACATTGAAACTTAGCATTACGACTCAGACTCACCTGGTAATTGTTCACTCTGTATTTTTATTATCTCAAATGTTAATTTGAAATTTTATAAAATTCTATTTTTAGTTATTATCATACATTAAAAATAAATACTGTAGTGAATTTAAAAGCTTAGATATATTTATAAAAATGCTTGAACAAAATTATTAAATTGAAGAATGAATGAATCGCCCACTGATTTCTAAAAAAATTCATAACTAATGACAATGTTAGTAGTAAAGAAATAAACGAAAGAAAAGCTTAAGCAAGTATTTAAAAGTAAACGAGAATTTATAGCGAATAATCTTGTATAAGATTTTGAGATAAGAAAACGGTTCTTGAAAACATTTATCTGAAATTTTTTACTAAATAGAAATGGACCACGGCTGTTGGGAAAGCGGGATAAAGCAAGATAATTACTATAAGCGCGTCAGCTCGTGATCCGTGTGAGGAATTTCTGTTACGGCATACAGTGAAAGATTATACTATTCATAAAAAAACATTTATCATAATGTTCTTGTCATTATAAAGTAACCTTTTGTTTTATTATTTCAATTTATTCTATAATATAGTAACTCTTTTACTTTTCTTTCATTATATTTATTAATATTTAGTAATTATTTACAGTTTGAGTCAGGCAGTCCTCAGGAATTAAAATAATATGTACGTAGCATAGAAAATAAGGAAACTAAAAAATATATATTTTATAACATTAATTTAATTATAGGCCTATTTTTAACGGGATGCAGGTACGCTCCTTTTCGCGATTCCTCATCACAGATTTTTATTACTGATGCAATAATTTGTCGCCCTTACGAATGAATTACCGCTTTATTTTTCCAAAAAGACATATTAAAATAAAACAAAAGATATGAAAAATACACGTTGAAATTTACCAAACACAAAATACACAAAACAAATAACTTTTGGCACTTTAACACACTTTAAATTTCAAAATAAAAATCACTTTGTGATCAAAAATCATGAATAATGATTAACACATTTGAGACGCATAAGCATAAATATACAACTGTATATTGTGACACGTGTATCCGTTGTGAAAAGCAGTAATAAGTAGGCCAATAATAAATTAATACATAGACATAATAATAATATTTACACGATGACTAAATGTTTTTGTACTGCCCGATAAGACAAATATATTACTCACATTCTATTACGCCACCCGCACCACTTCCCCAGGCGACAGAGATCATGAGCTGGCGCGCGTACAGTAGCTGTAGAGATGTGGCAAAGGAGGCAAAAGCACAAGATCAGCTACAAACGATAAAAATAAATAATCAAATTGCCAGCCGCATTGGCGTAGTTGGTAACGTGCTCGCCTCTCATCATGCGGTCCTGGGTTTGAATCCCACTCAGCCACGGCATATTTTCATACGTTACAAAAATAATTTCATCCTCATTACGCACAGTTACTCCCCAACGTCTTCGCTAATGACCTTACAGTTGATGCGACGTTAAATAAATAAATTAAAAAAAAAAATTAAATCACATCAATAGCTTGGTCATTAACGGGTACTGTGGGTTTCGGAACTGAAATGGTGGGTTTTGAATGTAATAATTTTCAGATCCAAGCTGGGAATAGAACTCGGGACCTTCCATTTTGTAGGCTAAAGTGCTAACCACTATGCTAAGGAGGAAATAGCATTTATTTATAGACTGTACAATATCAAATACACTTGTACACTGTACAATATCACAAACAAAATGCCATTCACTGCTATTGAATACTTCATCATCCGTTAATAGCTTACTTAATATTCTTCTTTCCCAAGGCTCCCACAATGCCATTCTTCCACTTCATTGTGACCATCTTGCTTCTTCCGTTTAGCTGGAAACCATAGCCAAATCGTTTCTGGCAATATATTTTCCTCCATTCATTGCCGATGGTTGTACCAGATGGGTTACTTTCGCTTTATTTCATAGATAAAAGACTGCTTGTCAACTTTTTTAAATTATTAACTCGACGAAGAAGAATCTACAGACAACTTTTCCAAAATTTGATTCCTTTAGCTGCTATTCGACTCTCAAATCTTGGTCCAAAACTTAGCCATAAATGGAGGATATTTGAACTAAGGAACAAAACTTTCTCTTCTTAGTGCTTACTGATTCTCTTAAAGATGTAAAGAAATAATTCTTTTTAACATTGTATTTGTTTTTCCATCAGATAAATACTAAACACAAGTATCCAAAGAAAAATTATAAAAGTGAGTGAATTTAACAATAAAAGTGCACAAATGCAACAACCAAGTAATGCGCATTAAAAAGATAAAAACTATACAAAAAAATTAGTGTTTAATTAAATTTTGATCTTGTTAAAAAAAAGAGACGATGGAGAATACGATGATTAAGATGGCAGTGATAATTGACGGTTAAGTGAATCGAGTAGGTAAATCAATTATTTTGAATTTTTTAGGTCTGTAAATGTCATCGCTGTTGTTAAGAAGATTGAATGCAGATAGATGTTTCTGTTTTTCCATTTTTTTCAGACGTTTATGATTTTTTCACATGAAAAGGGATGTTTAAGTCTTTATGTATGATTTCGTTGGTAACATACTAAAATAAATAATAATTACATTTTATATCCAATTTATATGGCACAGCCATGTTTTAGGGTAGACATGATGAGTGCTTCCCGTTTGGGCAAAAGAGCGCTTTTATAGCTCAATAGTCTAGTAAGTGAAGAAGTTAAGAATTAAGAGTCAATATCCGGTTGATCTAGTGTTTATCTTGGCTAAGCAACCAAAAACTGACTACCTTTTTAAACTTTATAATGTTTGGCATATTTTTAATATCGGTAGACTCAAGATTTCAAAATTTAGGAGCTAAAAAACGATTGCCTTTGGTATAATTTAGTGAAAGCTGTGTGGAGTGGAACCAAGTGCTTGTTTCGGGCATTGTAGCGATGAGTTATTGAGAGGATGGTGCTTTTGTTTTTAAATACCTAAATGGGAACTTCTCGTGCATAAAGCTGTCGTATATCCAGTACTTGCAAATCCATAAAAAATCTTAGCTATCAGATGGAAAGCGAAGATGTAACATTCTGGTGATAGCTAACCTCTGCCAACGTTTTAAAAAAATACAATTGTCTAGTGTACCATCTAACATTAAAAGTGTGCCAAGATATTTTATAGTTCAAGAGATTTTATCGTTCACCAATTCAATGCTCAACCTCTTTGTCTTTTTGTATATTGTAGGTGAATCTTCCATGACCATGTATTAAACTTTCTCAGTGTTAGTATCCAGTCCTCTTTTAGATTTTTAGAATAAGTGAAAATCATTTTTAGATCAGAAAGAATTTTTTTATTAACCCTTTCAATAACCAACGTCCGTAAAACAGGACGTCGATATATTTTACGTAGTGATAACATCCTGTTTACCGGACTCCTATAAAGTTCCAACGTCCGGAAAACCGAACATTTTCAAAAACGCTTTTAAAGAAAATTAATCGAATAATGTATTTTAAAACCGCCTCCGTGGCGTAGTGACTAGCGCGGTAGCCTTCAAAGCGAAAGGTCCCGGGTTTGATTCCCGGTTAGGGTCTGGAAATTTTGACACGTTGAAACCACCGTTAAGGTACCAAAACTCACAGTAGTTGCTAATGACCGAGCTGTTGATACGACTTTAAGTAAACTAAAAGACTATTTTAAATGTTTTTAATATTAGAACGATTTCTTATTTTATGAACACAATAAAAATTCATTTTTAACAGGACATTTTATTGTCCATTGAAATTTTGGTCGGTAATGGCAGATTACGCTTGCAAGTTTTCGAATTAAGGGCTGGCACTTTTTGTCCACCCTTATTCAAATTAAATGGCACTTAAGATCAAACTTTTAAATATTGTTTCGGCACTGGAAGGGTTAAATAAAAGTTTCATAAACCATAATAGACGTTATAATTTAAATAGATTGAGACATTTTATAATCCCTAATAAAGTTACTCCGTATTTAACCAGACATGAGATAAATGAAATAAAAATGTAAATTTGGAAGTAAGTTATTTTTTTCCTATCAGGAGATTCGTCTCTGGATTTTCCAAAATGTTATTAAAGCGAAAATTATTTTTGATAAAGCCAGAAGAAATTCATGTAGGTACCTGAATGGGAGAGTTGCTTAAAGATAATAAAGTTGATTTCATACTGGAAAAGCAGTGAAGATTGGTAACGTGCAGATCCTAAAAGAGAATAAAATAATGTTTAAGACAGTGGGTATAGAGGGAGATGATTTTCTCCCCTATTTTAAGTAGAAAAAGGGGAAAAGAAGCAAATTATCAAATCAATCTCCTTGCTCTAAGACATCAATCTTATAAGGGAAACATTTCGCATCTCACAAATTTGTCCTCAGTCATCAATAAACCTTCTTAATTGAACGGTACACGGGGGTAGTTTTAACACTTTTTCTGTTAAAATTCAATTTCCTTTAGATGTACGCGTGCGTACTTATTTAACTTAAAAAATTTAATTAAATTTAAATTAATCCAAACATAAATAATTTAACTTCAATAAGACTAATTAAAACATCCATTATTTAATTCATTCCTTTTCCTTTTTAATTGAAAAATACATAATTAAAATAAATTATTTTAATTGGTTTTTAATTACAAAGATGGAAGAAAACTGGGAAATTAATACTGTAAACTTTTATCTTTATATATAGGCCTACCTAACCGAATAATATAGGTTGATAAAAACGTACGAACCATTTTAAATGTACATGAATTAAATTTGAAATCACAAACATATTAATACTCATATTTACTTCAAAACATATTTACTTCATAAATTTTTTCTTTATGAACTTTTTTAGTTTACTTTTGCACAGTAAAAAGACAACTGGCAAAAATTATAAAAATGTGCTGGGACAAATGTTTCAAAACATCTTCTTTTTCTGCCTTTCAAGGATTAGGCATCTCTGCCTGTTCGGAACCTCTAAAATCTGCCCATCTCTTTCTCGGGCGTTTTCGTTCTCTCTTTCCCTCCGGTTTATAAGCTAGTGTTTGCTTAGCTATCATATCCTCCCTCATTCTGCTCACATACTCCAACCACTGCATTTTGTTTTGAGATAGGCCTACTCTGTCGTTTATAGAGACGATGCTGAGTTCGTTCCTTATCTCAGTATTCCTGTAACGATCTACTACACCCATACATATGTCGAAGAAATTTTATTTTAGATGCTTGGAATCTACTTTCCTCTCGCTCAGATAACACCCAAGTTTCATTGCCATAGAGTAGGGTTGGCACTGCTATTGTTTTATAAAATCTCAACCTCGTGTTTTCCTGGTGCTATTTTTTAAGGTTCGATGGATAGCTCCGCATATTTGCTGAAATTGGTTCATCTTATTGTAAGCATCTTTATCCTGTTGGTATGCAATTTTGCAACCTAGATACTGAAACTGGGATATCTGTTCTAAAATATTATTCTCTACAACATGTTTCAAAACATTTCGTAGCTAATTCATATTTTTAATTATGTAATCTGTAGCTGCAATAGTCGATGATATTGCTGCTCTCTGTAATGATGAAAATTTGTTGTTTCCAAATATTTGGAGGACTTTCTTGACGGTATGCAGACGCTATTAGTCAGATGGAGAATAAATGTCAATGAAGAGAAATCGGTTCATACGACACCTAGACGTCCGTACAGTGTAGGCTACCGCAACGGAAAATTGATTCCACCATCTAATACTTCTAGTTATCTTGGTATGCATCTAAATCACCTGGATTGTAGGCTAACGTGGAAGATAGATATTGAAATCGAGCGTTACCAATTGAACAATTGAAGTAGAATATATACTGTTTGTTAACCCGTAAATCAAGTTTATCATCTTCTTCTAATTTGACACTATAAATCTGTGTTGAAACTAGTGTGAACTTACAGAATTCAATTTTGGAAACTTCTAGCAATTAAAATATAGAATTACTTGGCCGTTTCAAGACGAAAATCATCAGAGACTTTGTCAAAGTTCATTCGCACATCAGCAATAACCGAATCCCAATTTAATTCCTAAAACAAGTACGAATAATAATTTAGACGAAAGAAAACGAGAAATTAGTACTGTAAATTTCTTGAGCATATCTCTGCACAACAGAAATATGTTGCATTTTTTTGTTCATTATGTTGCATATGTCTATACAGACATACCAGTTAAATCATTGAAGAAGGAAATATTAGTTTTCACTGAAAGATATCAACATACTAATTAAAAAGAAATATTTCAAGTAGAATGAACGAATCAAGTTGGTTGATATCTTAAAATGTAGTTCAAGGTTAGAAGTTTTTTTTACGTATCTAATAGGTTTCAGTATTTGGTCCATTAGTTACACGGCGAAGATTACAGCGATAATCGATTTCTGCCCATGTACGGGGGTTCATTTCCGGAGTTATAGTAGCGATAGCAGCAAAATTCATGTTACTGAAATGCACTAAGTCACATATTGTTTCACTATAAACAATGTTCTTAATGGATCCCCAAAAAAAAAATTAATTGCAGTCAGGTCTGGGCTTCTAGATGGCCTGAAAATAGAGCCCCTGTTCCAATCCAACCCTTAAGGAGCTGGGCGTTCAACGCTATGCGTACGTTTAATTTGTAATGCGGTGGCACCCCATCTTCAATAAAAATTGTACGGAAACCATTTTCATGTTTCAACATGAAAATGTTTGCTTCCGTACTATTGCTGCTGTCACTGACGTATCTTTGGAAATGACCCAGCGTACATGGGCAAAAATCGATTAAAGCCTTGATGTCTGCAGTACAACTATTGGAACACATATTCACTTAACCTTTTGTAAAAAAGACTCTTAACCTTCAACTTCATTTTAAGACCTCAACCAACTCGATAGGTTCATTCTATCTGAAGTAGTATTTTTTTTTAAATAAGGGCATTCTTTTTCGATGACTCGTTACCACATAGCAAATTAGGAAGGCGAGAACGCGGCAAAATTTGAATTTATTTCACATGTTGCAGACATATACATTAACACATGAAAATAAAACATAAAAATAATAAGAGATATTCTAATTGTAAACAATAAAACGATCATATTTCTCTAAATAAAATAAAAAAATACCACAAACTAATTCCACCATAAGGAAAAATAGGGCCTACAAGGCAATGCCTGTTTGGAGGTTCCATATACATTGAGCCAAATACCGAACAGAGTAAACTAATATTTTACCATTATGTCATTTTCTCTTTACTTATAATAGGTACTTGTAATTTTTGATAGTGATATTAAGTTTACAAATTATTTTTTGTAGAAATGACAGTTTGTTGTGTATGCATATGCAGTCACTCTTGCATTATTGTAAATCAATTCATTGCATGTTTTTTGTCATGATTAGTACATAAGTACATTAAAGTTAAAAATTTCCAAAGCAAACTTTCAGCTCGACTATAGTAAAAAACTATAGTAACAAGTACCGGAAAGATGTCATTATAAATTTTATTATTAGTCTACATCTATTTCATTTTGACCTTAATGCATTACATCTATTTGTGTAAAGTTATTTTATAGATTAATAAATCCTGCCGTAAAGAAATAATAATATAATTCTCAATTTTTATTATTTCACTTAATAATAGAAATATTATTCTGAAAATTTAATAATTAAACTACAAATGCTTTTAAGTAATATACGAATTAAACTTAATGTTGGAGCAACACAGTAGGTAATCCGTTATTGATTACTTTAATAATTACGAAATTTTTAGTTAGTAATAAAGTCACATTAAACAAATGTTATTTAATATTCAATAATAATCCTCTCACAAACTCATATTCTTTTGTTTCAATTAAGTTTGATTTAGTTATCATTTTTTAGCTCTACAAACATAAGTGGGTTTTGGATTTCTTTAAAATCCTCCTCCAGTCCTCTCTGGTATTTACTAGCGCTCTCAATCCTTTTTAAGGATACCAATACCCGTCATAAATTTCAATGTTTAAATCTCTTAACTTTACGACCCATTTTCTAAAAAAGTACAAAAGCTACAAACATGAAATTTTGAGAGGCTCTTCAGCTCATTATGTGAAAATAATCCCACTACAATCATCAAAATGTACGGAAAAAAAAAATATATTAATTTTTTATATTTTGTAAAACAAATTGCTTGAAAAACACCTTTATATAAGCCAAAATTATTTTATTTTTTAGTAAATATCAATAATTCTTGTGGTATAACTCCACCTCTTTGACAATAATTACCACAAAAAATTTGAAGCAGATCGGTCAAATAGTTTTTGAGAAAACGGGGTTTTTATAAGAAAAATCATGATTTTCGGGAAAATGCAAATAAATACGAGAATAACAAGGTACCAAGTTTGTCATATGCTACCTGCTTAAAACAGTGCTGCTCCATAATATGGGCTGGAATATTTTTATGTTTCATCTTCTAATTTCTTCTTCACATGTCTGTTCTTTCGGCGAGATTTTATTCATATCCTCACATATTTTTTCTGCTTCGCGAATTCAACATGAATCAATTTTACTCAAAATTGATACAATATTTGCTCCTGGGTTTATTCCTAATTGTTTTATAACCTCACAATTATTTATATTACCATCATTATAGGTTAAAATAGCATCATGTCCTAATGTCATGGTGTCAGTGCCAACAAATACATATTAGGGGATTCTACTCCAGATGATATGGTTGAATGACTAGCTTATATTTTGAGTGTTACCGTGAAGGCATATTTTTAATAAATGAGTTCGAGACAGATCAGCAAAGACAGGTTTGATAACATCTAGTACAGCAGTAGGCAGTGAACGCTTATGTGAGTATTTTTTATTTTCCTTGATGGACTTTTGATATGAGAAAAGACAACACTAGCTATGCAAAATGTTTCCTCGGCAACTCGAAAGACACAATCTTTTTCATGCAGTACTATTTTTAAAAATTCGTAAATAAATTGCGATTGGGAATAAAAACATAAATTTGGTATCAAAATGCTCAGAAATTACCAAATATTTATATAAAAATATAAAAACAAAATTGATTTTTTTTTTAGGGGTACTGGTTACCCCAAGAAATACATAGAAATAATGTGCAGGCATTTAGATTGGATACGTTGCAGGTTGTTAGTAACGACAGGTTAAGCTGAACCGAAGATCTGACAGCCGTTAAGCCATGAAGTACGGAGTAGAGAATTGTTTGTTCATAATTTAAAATAAATCGGTAGACGTAGATCTCTACTGAATAAAGGAAATAATTGTTTTTTAACATTGAAAAACTAAAAAATTATTTAAGAACATTTTTACATATTTTCAGGCCAGCCCAATTAAGTTAAGGTAGACTTTGACTGCTCAGTCATTAATAATTGGTTACCCTTTAGTTAATAAGTTTCTCTATATCAGTCCTATCAAAGTTAACTAACAGAGCTGGGCTTTACCTAATAAGATTATTTACATTATTCACCTAAGCTTACGAAGATAATCGTTTTTAATTAAGTTAAATCTTTTGTCAAACGGCTTGTTACATGTGTACGGAAAAAATAAATTAATAAAATTTGCGGATTTCTAACAGGAAACAAAGAATTCAGATAAAAAAATATATAATAAAAAATTAGCATCTTTTGTTACTTTGCTTTAACGTACATTGTGATAACTTTTCCCATTACATATGGATCAGATTACTGCAAAAATTGTAATTTAAAACACGTTTTGTTTTTAAACTAACTGCAAAATGAAATTCAAATTCACTGGTCCGTAAATATTGTAGCTAGCTGCAAGTTTATGTAAAGATAAAAATACACCAAACTCAACAAACTATGCAATAAAACTTTTCCAAATCGGAAAAATATAAAATAGTTGAGTGAGTTTTTTTCATTATTTTATACATTCTTAACAGTATTTTTAGAAAAATGTATTATATTTAAAAAAATAATATTTTCCGTAATTTTTAATTTTATTTCTTTGAAACTATTTAAACTATTAGTGAATAAACGTTAGTGCTGTGGATAAAAGCAAGTAATTTCACCCGAGCTTCCCTTAGCTTACTTCTAGCTTCAGATGGGTTGCAATAAGTTGCAAATATTAAAGGGATCAGCTAAGTAATATTGTAGTTACTAGCTAATTTTATAAACGTGGCAAGACCAAGGCTAATTATCAATAAAATAACCAAATATAATCTGCAATCAAAGGAACGCCTGTCAGTAGCCCAAAAAACTTGGTAGGCACATATCACAAAAATAAAATAACATACAGAAAATAAAATATCTCAACAAATAACATTTAGTAATAAAATTTAATAACATAGTTAATAAAATTTTGGAAACACAGCATTAACAAACATGTTAGAAAAACCTATGGTGTCCAGCTCTTTGAAGCTGCGGCAGAGAGTAACTTAAAATCGATCTAGGCCTTTTAGTCAACGTTCTTAACATTTGCTTCGGGTGCTTCATTTTATGTAAGCAATAAAACCCTCCACGACGATTTGTGGTGGTTTTTATTATAGAAATAATCAAAAGAAGAAAGACTGCCTACTTTAGTCATTTATACAGGGTTAATAAGAATGAGTTTCTCAGACTG
The DNA here is from genome assembly GCA_035578175.1 of Catonia carolina. Taxonomy (NCBI): domain Eukaryota; kingdom Metazoa; phylum Arthropoda; class Insecta; order Hemiptera; family Achilidae; genus Catonia; species Catonia carolina. The sequence continues at coordinate 23,634,447 of JAQMRL010000010.1, read as the reverse complement.
GTTCTCGAGGGTAAAGTTGAGGGCAAGTGCAGGCCTAAGTGGAGAAAATTCTCATGGTTGAAGCACATTAGAGACTGGACAAACTTGACTGCACACAATCTTTTGAGAGTACCTTACGATAGAGAGCGACTGCGTTTGTTGTGGCCAATCTTCAGTAATGGAGTTGGCATTATAAGAACAGGTAAGTCGTGATGTATGTATTTTTTTGCTGATATACCAAAGAATGTCCATGATTTTTCTTATTACTCTTGACTGAAACCTTTTTAAAATATTGACACTTAACTTACTTACGACTTCCAAGACAGGCTTAAGTATCGCTTTACATACTTTCTTCAGAGAGCTCCAACTTCCTGCCTATAGTTACTCGAGTCACGAGTTTTCCTTTGGTTTTAACGAGGGTAAAGGGGTTAAGTAAGGCATCAGTGCGCATGCGTGACTACTTTGGTATCAGTTCGCCATCACAACAACGTAAACTATACGTAGAGATCATACAGTATATCGCGGAATCTTTGCAGGTTAACTGTACAAATATAACTGTTACTGTAAACGGAAATATCGGTTTCCCGAAAACGCGGTCGAACTGTTCACAGTGCTGAACGAAATCTAATATGCAATGTAATTAAATGTTGTGAAGTTGAAACTAAACAAAAATACCTTCCTGTGCCTCTTAACAAACGCCGTGAGTGAGCGGCTAACCACTGTGATATTTCTCTTTCCACAATTCGAAATATAAAGGAGGAAGTTAAAGACAGTGCAGAAGATAATTCTTCATTAACAGGTATTTTTTGATACCTGGTAAAAAAAGAAACGTTTATATCAATAAGAAAGTGATGCTGACATGTGAAAAATTATTACCGGTTTTGAAAGAAAGGCTAAATTTTAGTTGGAAACTTTGTACGTTAAGAAAAATTTTAAAGGAAATGGGGTTTAAGCGGAAGAAGTGTCAATCAAAATGAAGTATATTAATTGAAAGTCAACATGTAGTTAGCTAATGGTGCAATAGCACGGTAGTAAAATATAGTGTCTCACTGTTCAGATTTGCAGCACTGTCAGGTTTCTGTTTCCTTCCTGACAGCCCATCTATACGCAAAAGGCATTCTCGTGACTCACAATTTATAACAACCATCTCATTTGGTTGAACTTCAAATTTAACTGATTCCATTTATGTGTTTCCTCCAGGTGCTCTAGTCCAAATGTATTCCTAGATAATATTTTTCATCAGCCTACGGTAAAATACATTTGTATTTTTATTATTTTATTTGCATTTATAAAATACATTTAGACTTACTGGAGGGCAATTTTCGTGTCGAAGAGTAAACGTAGTTCATGACTTAATACTTTGTAAACATTTTCTTTTAGTTTTTTCATGTTACTTAAAACAACTCCAAATGAAATAATCAAATGTAGCATGAATGATATAAAATGATTATCACCCATGTGACACTTCATATTCTTATTTGTGTGTACTATAGTTTTTATAATTATCTGACTATTATTTTTATAGTTTATTACATTCAAATCCTGTAGTAATTCTCTACTCCATTTTTTCTTTAGTCTCCTCTTGGGAAGGTTAGGAAGATGATGTGTGTATGCATTCTTTTCACTAAGTCATTTTAGATAGTCAGATTTTCTATAAAATCTTCTGTAGTAGTCTTTGATAATATTGTGCAAGGTTTCATTAAGCAGGTACCAAGGGGAGTTGGTGATAATCCTTAGTACCTTAGATTGAGCTGCTTGTACCAACATTTAATTAAATATAAATTGTATACAAATTTGAGACAAATGGATACTAGCAGTGGTACCATATATTGACAAGCGTATGACTTAATAGTTTCCAAAGAATACTTGTATACAAAAGCCTCTGTTTTACTGGTAGGTAAGATGTTAAAAAAAAGTTTTGGCCATTAAATTGTTTATTTAATGAATATTAATTGGCGGCGTTTAGAACTTAACCGCCGACAGAAGCTACTCTTCTGGTTAATTAACCCTCGATCAAGATTGAACCTCTGCTCCAAGATTTTAATATACAAATCCCTTTTGAGACCAATCTGGACTTATGGTGTCCAGCTCTTTGGGATAGCGGCAGAGAGTAATTTAAAGTCCATTCAGCCCTTTTAATCAAAATTATTAAGACTCACTTCTGGCACTCCTTATTATGTAAGCAATAAAACCCTCCACGACGATTTAAAAATTCCGACAGTAAAGGAGCTGACCGCGTCCTTGTATAGTACATTTCACGAAAGACTAGATGACCATCCAAACCAGCTAGCGCGTGATCTAGCTATAAGGAACTTCCTAAGTGTGTGACGTTTAAAGCAAAAATGTAGTAGAGACCTCTTGGTTTGAATAACGGGCTTGAAGTTGAAGCCCTGAAAAACTTGAAGTTTTAAACGGAGAATGTACCACTGGGTACCTCTTTCCTTTAAGTGAAATTCCCCACCGCCATTTAAATATCATATACGGAAGTTGTGCAGCTCAATGTACAGTACCGTAATAAAAATTAAAGACAAAAAAAAAATTATTGTTTACTATCATAAATTCTGTTCCTGAATTAGAAGTGTTTTTTGAAGAATTTTCAGTACTTCTATACAAGATGACGACCAGAATTTCGAATAAATTAAATAGTCAAAAGCACTTTTTATGCGAACTGATTAGAATTCTATAAATTAATAATTTTAGAAAAAATAAAGGATGGTCTTATTTTATTTACGCTGTATGCAGCTGCTGCAGACTGATTAATGATACGGCTGCTTTATTTTGCTGCCAACCCTTCAGGATATTATTGTTACATAACTAATTATTCATATAATTTCTTTAATTATTTTATTCTATAAAAATTAATTGGTTTCATTTAATCCTAATGAGGAGTTTATATCTTTTTAAAAAAATATCGAATATTATTGTTCCATTAAAAAGTATTTATCACACGTTATATTTTTGAACGAAAAATGGATTGGCGATAATGAGTAAGGGTTGTTTAGAAACATGGTGATATTCCGACGCATGCGCATAATAAACAATACCAAACAGCGTCGTCGTAATGAACCAAAAGCGTTAGTTTCGTGCCCGCATCGTGTAGAGTAACAGGTCCGTCCTAAAGTGTGTCAGGCTCTTATCTAAGAAAGAAAATTTTCTCACCAGTGACATCCATTTTAATTACTCAATTTCAATTGATAATTACTGTCCATAAATTATTTAAGTTGAATTAATTGAACTTAATTAGAAAATAAGTTAATAGAAGTGTTGTTGTTAAATTGATATGTGTTCAGTTCAATATGAGTTCATCTAGTTATTACATCTTGTGTTATTACCTTTTTTTAATCAACTGTTTAATTGATGGTAAGTGTAATTTTTATTTTTATTATCCCTTTCCCGTAAGGGGGAGGGAGATTTTGTTTAAATTTTATATTTTATATTCCTAATCGGAATAATCGCAGTTTCCTTTAGTTCCAATAATTTAGCCTAGAATCATTATAAAACTTGATTGTCGTACTAAATTATAAAATGTATTACTCGTTTTTTCTTAATTTTTCTTCTCTTCGTGAAATTTACCATCTAGCCTGTTACAGTATAAAAATATTTTAATCTTATTTGAAAGCTGTAGTAAAATTAATTACTCTTAGCGTTGTCGAGGTCTTCCCAATTTTTCCTTCCCTCAAAATCAGTTTTAGAATTTTATCGTCTTTTATTTTTTAAAGATACTCGTCGAATTGTTGCGATAACAACTAAACCTCTGGTACAAAACTAATTGTTTGTAGCTTTTTCCTTACACAGCAATTTTTAATTCTGTCCTTCTTATAAATCTTGTTTTTTCGTAAAAAAACGAATTTTTGGAGTTTCCAATTTCTGTTACATTCTCCCTGTACTAAGTTATGTTGTCATATAAAAGAGTTAGAACTGTCATTACATTATAAAACCTTTATATGTGTATAAATTTAATCAATTCTTATTTATTAATTATAATTATATTAATTAAAAATTTAGTTTTTAAATTTGTTTTTAAATAAAAATATTAGACGGAAAAAATGCAGCCCATAAAATACACAAATGTTTTTTGTTTCAACAATAATTCATTTGTTTGAATTTGTTTGTCTGAATGATAATTCATGGGCACGGAACTTATTGAAATCCATTTTACTATTTATTAAATCAGTGAAATTTTTTCCAAATTTAATTTTACTGTAAAAAGAAGATGGCAGGATGAACGTAAGGCTTTAGACGACTCGAAATGTAGCTAAACCAAAATAATATTTCGTTTATCATAGAATTTATTTTAATACTTTATACAAAATGAATACATTATACAAAAATTCTAGATAATAATGTCATTTTCCTATCACTCTTTACCCCTCCTCCTACAATATTACAACTACTTCCTCATATTTACCATCCACGTCTGCCATCTCTTTCACCAATTTTACATTCTCTTGCGTATATGAATATATAGGAAGGAAAGTATTGTTTTCATGTCTGGTTACTTTCATTTCAGTTTACCGCCCCCCATCTGCTGCCCATTTCCACCCCGCAGCCCTTGCTATGCTCTTCGACCAACGTCAACCTGTGTTTGCAGCTGGCGATTGGAACAGCAAACACACGGACCTCGGCTGCCGAACAACGAACATTGCTGGTACTGAACTCCTGTCCTTCCTCGAGCAGTCTCCTTTGTCGTTAGCGCTCCATGTTCCTGATACCCCGACAAGGGTGCCCCCATTCACCTATCAACTTCCTGATATCCTTGATTACGCTATTTCTCTTGATCTTGCCTCCGTCCCAGACATCGATGTATTACCTGAATTGAATTCTGATCACTATCCAGTTCTGTTTACTTTCACGTCCTCGACTGCTCGTATCCCTGTCCCGCCTCCTTCTCTGAAGGTCTGCTGGCGTTCCTTTTATGACTCAGTTGCCTCCCTAATTCCACCTGAACCCCCTACTATTACCACTGTAACTGAGCTCGAGTCCCATCTTGATTCCCTCACTTCGATACTTTCCGATTCCATTGCCCAGAACTCGCACCCACGCCCGCCTCGCACTAGGTCATCACTCCCAGCTCCTATCAAAGCAGCAATCGCCGATAGGCGTCGCTTTCGAAGGCTCTGGCAGCGCACCAGAGATCCACATCATCGGGATCTGTTCAACGGTGCCGCTGCTAGGTGTAAACTGCTACTCGATGGTCACCGGTGTAGTAAGTGGGAGGACTACCTTCATCGAGTAGCGGATGACGGAAGACCATGGGAGGCTACACGTCGTTTGTTGTCGACCCAGAGGAAGTCGCATCCTCTGATGACACCTAATGGTTTGACATATTCTCCGCAGGCGATTGCTGACACTTTCGCTTCGCATTTTGAACGACATTTTGTTGCCTCTCCGCCCGTTCATCATGACCAGGATGAACTCATTCATGATGAAGTCAACTCAACGCTCTCTGACCCTACGCCCTGTAACTTACAGCCCTTCACGGAGGATGATGTCACCTCTGTAATTTCCTCGATTAATCCGCGTAAGGCCCCTGGTCCTGATAATGTCTCTGGATACGCCATCCTGAATTCCCCGCCAGATCTAAAGCTTCATCTTTTGACAATTTTCAATGCAGTGTTGGCGCTGCAACATTTCCCCTCTTCGTGGAAGGTTTCCAAAGTCATTACTATTCTGAAACCCCACAAACGTCCAACTGATCCCGAAAGTTATAGACCAATTTCCCTTTTGCCGATCCTGTCAAAATTATTCGAAAGGCTTCTTCTCCCACGCCTGCGACCTGTTGTTGAATCTGTTCTTCCCCCCGAGCAATTTGGTTTTCGTCAAGGACACTCCACAACTACCCAACTCCTCCGCATCGTCACGGCACTTGTGGATGCCAGAAATTCTTACTGTGACACGACGGCTGTACTGCTTGATTTTCGGGCTGCATTTGACCGCGTCTGGCATATGGGCCTCCTTTACAAACTGGCACAATTCTTTCCCCCCTCAACTGTCCGATTACTCCATTCCTATCTTACTGGAAGACAATTCCAAGTCTCTGTCACTATTCCTCAGTTCCACATGGCCATGTCCCCACTCACCCCTTCGTCTGCGGGTGTACCTCAGGGCTCGGTCCTTGGGCCCATCCTCTATCTTATGTACACCTTCGATTTTCCTGTCCGTGATTCAATCCAATTCGGACTGTTTGCCGATGATGCTATTCTGTACCGTCACGGCAGATGCCTCCGCCTCAATTGCCGCGCGCTTCAAACTCAGCTTCTAGACATCACTAGCTGGTGTCGTGTCTGGAGACTATCACTTAACCCCACAAAATGCGAAGCAATCCACTTTACACTAAAACGCAATGTTCCTCCGCCTCTACGATTGGAAGGGGAACTCCTCCCATGGCAGAACAGCGTGAAATATCTAGGGGTTGACCTAGATAAACGATTGACACTTCGACAGCACATTGACAGCAAGCTTAGCAAGGGTAGGGCCTTGTTCGCTTTACTCATCCCTTTGTTCCTCTCTCCTGCATACTCCTCAAAACTGAAACTTCTGATGTACTCCTCTATCCTACGTCCTTTCCTTTTGTACGGGTCACCGGTATGGTGGCCCTTTCTCTCCAAGTCCAACAAAAGACGTACTTCAGCATACCAGAACAAAGTCCTCCGGTGCATCACACAGTTCCACTATCTTATATCCAATCGCATCATACACGAACACCTTCTCTTCCCTTCTATGGAGGACTTTATTTACAATACCTCGAAACGGCTACACGACGCTGGGAAAACTGACGGACCCCAGATCATTCAGGACTTGTACCGACGCCTACACCCACCTGAAGTCTCTATCCCATTACCATTCCACGACTTTATCTAAATTTTAGAATGACACACTTAACAAAATTTAGAGTTGCCACATTTTTATTCTGCCCTGTATTCCTCTTATTTGCCCATGCCCCTCCTACTTGTATGACTCACTCCCCCCAGTTGGTAGTTGTCCCCATGTTCCTATGCATAATCACTCCACTACGGTGAAAAGAGCCGCCATTTTAAATTAATAAACACTCAGAAGATAAAAAGGCCGGTGATTCTGCCAAACTCTACCCTTTCCGTCTCCCCTGAAATCATAAACTAACCCCTACCTTAAATTATACCTTTAGTCCACGTTCAGTAAAATGCATGCCTTCCCCTCACCAAAATAATAGGCCTCCCACAAAACTGAAAAAAGGCCACTGAAAAATAAAATAAAATAAAAGAGCCGCTCTTAAACCCACTTGTCCCTTAATTTAAATTTTCCACAAATAACTTCTAAAAATAAATTACCTCCTTTCAAGTCCCAGTTCCAATGTCCCACGAACCAGAATCCTATTTTCTATTTAAACTATAAAATTCCCCCTAAATTTCTTGAGGTTGCAATTATTCTGTTATATTGTTCCCCGAGCGACCAGGTGTTCCTTAACACGATGTCGCCATCATAGGGCTTCTTAGCCCTCTCAACCAGGATTCAGGATTCAGGATTCACCGTTTTCAGACCCCTGAACCAAAAAAACATGTTTTTAGCGATTGGTGTGTGTGTGTAAACAGAATATCTCAAGAACAGAAGATACCACTACCAAATCCGACATGAACATTTTCATCAAAATCGGTCAACCAGAAGTAGTAGTTTATTCATGTCATTTTTAACTTTTTGCGATTTTCTCAAAAACTGGTCCTACGACTTTTTTTAAAAATCGCCTGGTTTTTAAAATTTTTTATGCTCTACAAGATAGGGTAGGCGCCATGTTTGGGATGTTTGCACCGGCCGCATTGGCGCAGTTGGTAACGTGCTCTCCTCTCATCATGCGGTCTTGGGTTCGAATCCCATTCAGGCACGGCATATGTTCATACGTTATAAAAAATTCATTTCATCCTTCACCGTCTGTATTAGCAGTAATTTCAGAACAGTCGGACGTTAAACAAAAAAAAAAGTTTTGCTGAAATTCTTGGTGAGGGTGTTTTCACGTAAAAATTGTTTTTTAAGATTACGGCTTTAATATGCATTTTAGCGCAAAAATTTCTAATAAAAGTTGTAGAGAATTAAATGTCCTACAACTTTTATTTCGAACATGTTTTTGTGTAACGCTTAGTTTAGCAGTAGGCCTAATTAGCGATTTTCTGTTTTTTTCTCACGAAAACGTGTGAGAAATCGATTATTTTAAGATTTCGGCCTTAGTATGCATTTTACGACAAAAGTGTATATAATAAAATTTATAAAAAATTAAAAGATCTACAACTTTTAATTAAGAGTATTTTTCTCTATAGAGCCTAGTTTAGTGAAAGAGTGATTATCCGTATTTTTAAGCCAAACAGGTTTATTTTCATTTTGCGTCTTTCACTCATGATTAAAATTATGTTATGTTTATTGAGGTTAGTTTTTTTTATTTATTTTTAATGTTTTATTAGTATGTTAAGTTATGTTGTTCATTATTGGCATTGACAAGAGAAAGTTGTGTTAGTGAGTGTTTCACACCAGATTTTTCCTTCATTTTATGTTCCCTACTCATTATTGAATGAGATAGAGAACACAATTTTATTCAAACAATTGGCTCTATCTGTACTAAATTAAGTGTAGCCTACGAAGTCAAATTTAGTTACTGATCGTACAAAACACAATTTAAGGCCTCATTTTTTTATTATTGTACTCACATACCCGCAAATCCGAACTGATTTGGTCAGGAACTTGTTGGGGTTTGGTAATCTCCGAATTATTTGAAAATGTACATGATAACAATAATAATCCAAATACTGATAAAATATATAACACGGATCGGCTTATTTCACTTCATAAGTAAAAGCACTGGAAATAGCACTGCAGTGCGTAGAACAGCATAAGACTGCTACGTACTAAGATATGTTTATGAGCTGCTAACCAAATATTTTGTCATCATCAAAGTTTCTCATTACGACAACAAACAATTATTGATTTTTTTAAGTCGCATCAACAGCTTGGTTATGGGTGACTAAGATGGGTTATCCCACTGAAACGGTGGTTTTTACTTGTAATAATATTATTTATTTATTATTTTTTAATTCTGCTAATAAGAAACAGGTGCTGTGTTAAATTATTTGCACTCAACCATGTAGTTCCAGAGCTACCAAAAAAATAGTTATTTTTCTTATCACATGATCAGCCAATTATATGACTGAAGTATTTCAGATCAAAAGAGATAGAGGTGAAAAAGACACTAGTCAGAGTTATCTTCTCTGAAAATGATGAATTTAATTATACAGCCAGACCCTTTGGAGAATGAAGTGAAGGTGCCATTTGCAGGGTGGATATTATGTGCTTCTTGGAGAGTACATCGTCTCCTTAAAGTAAAATTACTTTTAACCGCCATTTAAATATCTTATACGGAAATTATTCAGCTCAATGTACAGTACCGTAATAAAAATTAAAAACAAAAAACATTTAGAAGCCAATTAAAATTATATTTCTATCATAATTTTTCTTAATTTTTATTCTAACACATGTTTTAAACATAAAAGCATGTTTAAAAATTTATAAATCATTGCGGTTTATTTGAAATTTCGAATTAGCCGGGGTGTCTGTGAATATTATTAATAAATAAAATAATATAGATTATAATTACAATTCAAAATTTGAAGTAGAGAATGGGAAGTTTATGCTACAAGAACAGATAAAGTAGATCCATCCGGTATTGGCTTGGAATGGTCAAGAAAAATTGTGCGAAAACCTTGACTACAACACCCAAATATTAGATTTTATATATCATATATATCTCATTAGAAATTATTCTCATTTTTTACAGGTTTCATATTCACAAGTTATCTTAACAATGTCACTAACACAAATAGAAAAATAATATTAAAAATAAAACTAGCTACTATTACAGCAATTGCTATGATTACAACAATTTATACACTTTTTGAAAAAATTTAGTAAAGTAAAATTAACAGATTTTTTTTGTACAGAGCCATTTTAGATAACGCTAAATAACTTTGAAGATCAAGGGAAGCTCTATTTACAGCCCACATTCTTTCACTGTAGGATTTTCTTCTTTCGTCCGTTCATCCGGTGTTTTGTTTTTGTTTTTCGCGGAAGCTATTGAAAATTTCTAAATTAAAATTACTAAGTTTGGTTCGGTCCATTACATTTTCTCGGTTTATTCCAGTTTTTTTCTATATTTTTTACTGACTTCTTTTAAGGATTAGTCTGACACTTTATTTTTTAATTAAAATTTATTTGGAAACCGTTTGGGATCCGTTGTAAAGATAAATGTAAATTAATAACTGAATTTTTAAAGAAAATAAAAAACGCTAACTTTTATAGAAACATTGATAAAATTATGATAAGCAAATAAAGTTGTTTTAGCCATTGTTAATATATTTACTTAAAGTTCTAGTCAATTACTTTAATTTTTCAAAATATTTTTGAAGTTTAGTTGAAAATTTTTGAAGTGAGTTCTTATTTAAAATTTAGAAAAACTTTATAATTTTCTTTAAAGAAAATTACATAAAATGAGGGGAAAATACTCATATGTTAAAAAATAAAATATTCAAATAACGCGAGGGAAACAATGCGGTGTTAATTGAAGTTAAAATGTTACCAATTTAACAATATAAAAATAACGAAATTTTTCTTAAAAATTAAACATGGATATAGAAGATACGTTTTCTTTTAATTGTGCTTTTCTTCTTTAATTAAATTCCATGGAATGAAAATTCAATATCCTGGTTAACCAAGGAATGTTGATTTAAAATTCTGGTTATTGAATTGGAGAGGACGAACGTTGCCACTGTTATCCAACAGCAGCTGGCTCAGAGAATCTTCCACCAAAACCTTTCGTATAAATTTACTGTACAGGCATATTATTACATAAATGTTATTTGAAATAATATTATTCATACATGGTTAATTTCATGGGATATTAATTACGAGTAATTACTCGTAATTTCCTAGAATTGAGAGTTCGTTATCTGAATCTTATTTTCTGATTTATAAACTAAACTATAGGTCAATTTTCTTAATTTCTTGAAAATAAAAATGTGCACTCTAATCTGACAGGAAATTAAATCATTCAGATGCGAACATCACAGTAGGCCTACAGTAGATTATAAAATGTCGCCATTTATTGACTTAAAATTAAAATAAGCTGCCAGATTATTTAAAGGAGCTTTCCTTACTTAGTACTGCACATATGGACGAAAACATCCACACGACTTTTTCTTCCCAATGTAAATAATTTAAAATATAACCTATTTTTAATCATTAGTAAACAATGTAAAATGAAAAACAACTTAATTTTATTTTTTAATGAATGACGCTAAATAAAAATCAACTCTGTTTGATTTAAAATACCGAAAAACACTAATTGAATCTAAACCAAGGGTTGTAGACAAAAAATGCTTGAAATAAAAGTTTTAGATTTTTTTAAATGTTTTATAACTATTTATGTATAAATTTGTAATGAAATTTAACTAATCTGGAACCTTGATTTTGTACACTTTTGCCATTAAATGGATAGTCAAACCGTATTTCTAGTTGTAGAAACGTGATTTTTGTGCCATTGGAAAGTGCTAATTTCAAATTGTATAACACAGTTAAAACTGAAAATCGATATTTTTAATTTTTATTTAATATTTTATTATTATTATTATTATTTTTATTATTATTTTTTTATTATTATTTTAATATTTGATATTTTTTAAATTTTTCGTAGTTTTTTTTAGTTTTTTTTTGTAGTTTGGGGTACTCCCTTTAAGCAATTTTTTTACTTTTAAATTGAAATCTAATATGAAAAGGTTATCTAATTTATGTTACTGTCAATAATAATATGTATCAATATGATGTTCAAACTTTTTCATCTAACATACATTTGTATGTTAATAGTTCTACATCATCCTTAATGGACTTAACGGCTGTCAAATTTTCTGTTCAGCTAAACGTGCCGTTACGGATAAACTGCAACGAATCCAATCTAAACGCCTGCCAATTATTACCAATATTCCCTGGTACGTCAAAAACTAAACGTTATAGAATGAACAAAAATCCCTTACGTTAACGATGTTTCCTTAGCTTATACAGGCATTTTAAAAACAAGTTTCCGAAAACAAAAACCGACTAAACGCGATTTTAATTCACGAAACTAAACTCAAAATCAGTAAGGGTGTTCTTCTTTCTAGACGTTGGAGTAGATATATGGCGTAAGCTACGTAAATTTATATGCATCCTTTGGGAGTTTTACTATTGAATATTGTTATTGAAGTAATTAGTCATGTCATTATTCATTATTATTATAAATTTACTGGTTGTTAATTCACAGTTGTAAATATATGAATATAAGTAATAAAAATAAATGGTTGCGTTCAAAGTTATTACAAATTAATCAATACGATTCACTATTAAAATATCTTTCAACTTTAACAACACATAAAATTATGATTTTTGTAAATACACAATTAAAATCGGTTTTTAAATAAGTAATACAGTACAGTTTGATTATAAACTAAAGGGTTAAAGTGGTCCCCTAAATTTTTGTTTTTACTTTCCCTTGCCCTAAATGAATATATGCCGGCCGCATTGGCGTAGTTGGTAACGTGCTCGCCTCTCATCAAGCGGTCTTGGGCTCGAATCCCATTCAGGCACGGCATATTTTCTTACGTAAGAAATGTATCGTAAATGACGATATCATTTCATCCTTCACCGTTTGCATTAGCAGTAATTGCAGAACAGTCAGACGTTAAACCAAAAAAAAAAAAAAATAATGTTGGGGAAGGAAACTATTATTTTAATGTCAATTTTTTTTTCTTGATAGGTTCTTGCTTTCGTGATAAAAATTTGTTTTTTCGTAGATTTAGATCTTAATATGTATTTTACTCCCAAACCGTATATAATTAAAGTAGCAGGAAAATTACAACCCTACAAATTTCATTTCAAACATTTTCTCCTCTGTGGCGCTTGTTTTAGCGTCAATTAGTGATTTTCTGTATTCTACTCATTAAAATCTGTAAAATTTGTTTTTTTTAAAGATTGCAACCTTAGAATGAAATTTACGACAAAAAATATTAGTCAACGTTGTAGGAAATAAGAAAAACATCAATATTTATTCAAGCATTTTGTTACATTTTTTTATGGGTTCAATCCCATAAAAAATCCCATTCAGGCACGGCATATTTACATACGTTACAAAAAAATCACATTTCAAAAAAAAATTAAAGATCTACATTAGCTTCAATTTGTGATTTTCTGTATTTTTAAGTTCGATAGAGGTTGATTTTCATTTTGTGTAATTCACTCATGATTAAGTTATGTTTTTCATTTTAAATTGTTTGCGACATCTTTTATTAATAAAGGACTGGCTTACCCGTTGGCGTATTAAGGTGAACCCAATTAAGTCAACACAGGTTACGTTTACCTTACGACGTCAAACTTGTCCACCTGTGATGCTGAATAACATTCATATCCCCCAAGCCAGAGTGGTGCGATATCTTGGTTTATGGCTTGACAGGCGACTAACTTGGAAGCATCATCTGCGTACAAAACGTTTAGAACTTAACCGCCGCCAGAAGCTACTCTTCTGCGTAATTAACCCTCGATTGAAATTGAACCTCCAATCCAAAATTTTAATGTACAAAACCCTTTTGAGACCAATCTGGATTTATGGTGTCCAGCTCTTTGGAGTAGCGGCAGTGAGTAATTTAAAGTCGATCCAGGCCTTTCAATCAAAATTCTTAAGACTTGCTTTTGGCACTCCATTTTATGTAAGCAATAAAACCCTCCACGAAGATTTTAAAATTTTAACAGTAAAGGAGCTAACCGCGTCCTTGTATAGTAAATTTCACGAACGACTAGATGTCCATCCAAACCAACTAGCCCGTGATCTAGCTACAAGGAACTTTCCACCTGTGCGACGTCTAAAGCGAAAATGTAGTAGAGACCTCTTGGTCTATTAACGGACAATAACAGTAGTTATAAACGGAGAACGTATCACTGGGTACCTCTTTTCCTTAAACCACCATTTCCACCACCATTTAAATATCATATACGGAAATTGTGCAGCTCAATTTACAGTACCGTAATAAAAATTCAAGACAAAAAAATTGTTTACTCGTGAGTTGTATGTTTCATTATTTACCCTTGCAAGACAAATTTGTGAGCGTTTCACACCAGATTTTTTTGATAAATAAATTGCATTAGGTTAATTATTCATTAACCTCAAAGATTATGCGGTTATATAAAAACAACATTAATTAGTAAGTAGGTAGCTATTCAGAAAATTTTATAAACTGAAATGAGAACAACATCTTAGATCTTTTCTAGGTTTATAATATTAGATTACGAGACCTTTCTCTTGAGTATAGCTTGAGACAACCTGAGGTAATCTCTTTGAGAGTTAAGAGTAAGAGGAAGAAGAAGAAGATGTTGAGGTATAAGAGTGCTTTGAACACATATATCTTCTTTCTTTCTTTCTCGACAATCTTCTGTATACAAAGATTACTGTAACAAAGTAATGTGTCTTACTTTGTTACTGTATCGATATAGTACAAGATGCAGTTTGGGAATACCTGTAAAGAAAAACAGCAGCTCTATCTATCGTACTCATATGGAGATGTTGCTTCAATTATCAAGCTTAAATCTTAATCCGAACATGCTGCATCAGTAAAGTATATCCAGCGTCTCAACTCTTAGAATCTTATCTTACTGTCCTCGGGGGATACTTTGTCTTATCTATTCTATTTCTATATAAATATAGTACTACTTTGAATCTTTTTCTCGTATAATTTGAACAAGTGCAATAAATAACAGTAAGTTTATTGCAGAGATTTACATTTATATAAAAGAGAAATCTCACTGATTCATTCACTTTTTTATCACGAAATTAAGTAAACTACATGGTCTAGTAAAAATAGTTCTGTTTCTTATTACATGGTCAGCCAATTACATGACTGAAGCATTTAAGAACAGAAGAGGTAGAGGTGTAATAGTCACTAGTCAGAGTTACTTCCTCTGAGAGTAATAAATCTCATCATACAGTTGTAGCAAATTAGAATACTGGATTTCTTTAATTGAAGAAACAGGTGTGCCAACACTGATCACATCAAGTAAAAATATGGTATAGCAAGTAATGGTAGCAACCTAAATATATGTGTGTGATATAATGATGTTTTAAGCTTGTTTCCTTGTCTATGATAAAAAATATATAAATTATGTAGATATTTTTAATGACTATTTAAATATTTTATACATCTTTAAAACATGATGAACAGTAAATCCAAAACGATAAGAATCAAATTAAATAAATAGTGTAAATCAACTGTGTTTGAATTCGGTTTTATGTTCAAAAAGGTTATATAAAATAATACGGTTAAAATTCAACCGATGAAATTATAATTAATAAAAATAAATACGCGAGTAAAGGAACAGAACATCGAAGATTAATGGAGTTGTTGAATATATAAATCAACGCAACCATTTTTTATTGGAGGATGGTCTCAGATCATCAAGAAGAGTATACATGAAATAACAAGAAGCTACATGAAATAACCTCCAACAAGACAACAATACCAACGATCAAAAGTGAATAGCATGGGCAATCATTGTAGTAAAACATCACAAATTTAACATCTTTTAGATTAATATTACTAAAAAAGAAAAGAAATCAAATCATAAATATTTTATTTGTATCTTATTCTAAATTCTCTTTGATTAAATTTTGTTTTCTCAGCATAACCTTAAATTCTGTTTTTTTATTTAACTCCATTTTTGGCTAGCTTAAATTTAGGTTAATTATTAGGAACCGTGGCACATTACACAGTCAGACTCTGTGGTGAATGAAGTGAAGGTGTTATGTGCCTGGGGGAAAGTAGATGCTTTTCAGAAAGTATGGCATGTTGATAAGCATATTTTTCCACATATCTTTTTTAACTCCTCATTTTACTTAGTACAGCCTATAGAGTTCTAATTAACCTTTCGGCTGACGACCTAAAAAACAACAACATAGACTAGAATTTAGGAATTTTGTATATCTGTTTCATTTACTCGTATTTCGTAGTTGCTGTCAAAGAAAGTTTTTAGAATATCCTACATTTAAATGGTAGAAAATGAAGGTCCATGAAAATAGATTTTCTTCTCAACATTACAATTTTAACTTGTGTTTTATACCAAAGGTTTAGCCCATAGGATTGCCCATAGGATTAGCAATAAATTAGTCAGTCATTTCAGAAAGCCCATAACTCAAAATTGTACATTTTTCCTTTAGTGCATTTTAGAACTAACTGAGTGTAAAAACACCATCCCTACAAAAATCATATAGGTCTGGCTGTCCTTAAGTAATATATAACAGTAAGGAAAGACTTATCCTTAAGGATATAAAGTGTTTCCATGTAATTAAAAATGAAAGCGGATGTTCTTTTGAAGCTTAAGTTCAACATTCTAGTGGATCAGGTTATACAAAGTTTCCATGTAAAAATGTTTTTAAGGGAGATGACTACTGTTTGTGACAACGGACAAAGAACGTAAATAGTCCTGAAAACTAACATGTTTCTTTCTTAAAATAGCTTTTGCAGTACTAAAAATTGAAATTCATAACTTTAAGTCACTAGTAAAATAAATAAGAAACAAGGCTCCAAACTCGGGTATCTATAATAAAGAAATCGACAGTAGGCCTTAACTAAATATTAGGAGTGGTATCGACCATTCGGGGAAACAGCAAAAGTAATTTAAAAATTTAATGCGAATGTCAAATGACCAAACACCTAAAGAGATTTTAACGTATTAGTCAACTGGATAACGTGGTGTTGGATGATCTCGAACAGATGGATATCATAACATCTTTAAGATGTGGTAGATTACTAAGTTTGAAATGGAAAAGTTGGTAAGGTTTTCCGTTCAATTTACGATTGTAATAATTTCCTTTGTCTAAAAAGCGTATTGTAATTTTTGAAGTGATAAAATTTAAAACCGTAAATATTTAAAACAATATTTTTTAATAGAAAGCTGAAGCGTACAGTTGATAATAAAGTATTTAACGAAATTGAGAAACATATAATTTCAATGAAAACCCAAAAACGATTGCGGTTTAGATAAAATTATACGTTCCAATTGTAACCATATGGTTACAATGTTTAACAAAAGTTATTACACTGTAAATATTCTACAATAAATTTTCATTACTCTATTTGAATCTAATTTTACAATGGTTTTATCGTTTAGAATGCTCTGAAAGATAAAGTTGAAATAACTCGCAATAATTTAAATTATTTCCACTACATACCTAATTGGTTCTTATAATTTACAAATGAACAATCAGAGTGAATAACCATATCGTGATTCTTACAGATTCTTTACAATCTAAAATACAAAAAATTAGTAGATTAAAAATTTAACTGTTACAATCTAAAATACAAAAAATTAGTAGATTAAAAATTTAACTGTTATTGAAATTTTAATGTACGATTAAAGTTTTTTTACGTTCACTTTTGTATATGAATGTACAAGTGACAGACTCCCTCACACACTTATTAATCACTGATTCTTTTACTTCCTGTCCACCAGAACGCTAAAATTTGGCAAGTTTATTCCTAGTGGATTGAATAGAAAACTAAAGAATTTGGATTTAGACCACGTCCGTCCACGGGGTAAATGAAATAATTGCTCAAAAGAAAAATATATTTTTATACCTAACCGAAAAGATAAGATTCTAAAAATCGGGTTGAAAGTTCTGTAAGTGAGTTTCATGAAAATTATTCAAACTTCAATCACTTGTTCCTAAGAGATATAAAAACAGAGACTACCCACAAACAAAAAATATCAATACTCAGATTTTATAATTTAATTTTGTTAATCTACAATTCTACATGTTCTCCATCATTTATGTAAATATGTTTCCCATAACAGGCAGGTGGAGTATTACATTTTTTGGACTCGATCTGCTAAATCCAGGGCTACAAAAAATAGTTCTGTTTCCTATCACATGGTCAGCCAATTATATGACTAAAACATTTAAGAACAGAAGAGGTAGAGGTGTAAAAGTCAGAGTTACTTTTTCTGAGAGAATTTCATTATAAAGCAAGACCCCTCGTGAATAAAGTGAAGGTGTCATTTGCAGGGTGGTAAGTAGGAGCTTTTCGGAGGGTCAGCCATACTTTTCCACTAAGTGAGGTAAACAACGTCAATGCTCGTTTTACCTAGTAAAGCCTCTAGAGGTTCAAACCAGCCTTTCGGCTGATGACCTAAACAACAACAACAACATGTAGATATGATGATCTGCATGATATAATCTATATGTAGATATGATCTCTTCACTAAATATATTTTTGTAGATGCTACATCTAAATCTCCATATTATTGTGCGGACTGGAATCGTGGACGTTAACGGAAGCAACAACAAAGAGACTGGAAGGGCACAAGCTATGAACTTACCGATGAACTCTTAAAATATTGTGGAATGATTGAATATCAAACATTAGTGTACTTCAAAAATTTGGTAAAAAAAGTAAATAATGTACCCAGTACAAGAGGAAAATTAGAATATCTGGGACACATCATTAAAAATGACAATGAATACAAGTTGCTGAAATTCATTTTACAAAGGGAGGTATGGAGTAAGAGAGGCGTTGGAAGACGACGAATATCCTGGCTAAAGAATTTGAGGACCTGGTTTGCAATATCTACAACAGGACTCTTCAATGCAGCAGCGAATAGAATTTATCACTGCTTCAATGATTGCCAACGTATCGGATCAGCACCAAAAGAAAAAGAAGAAGAATCTACAATCCGTTAATAAAATAAAATTTCGAAAATTTTAAATTGTAAAATGATTTACTTGTTCAGACTTGTTGGTGCTGACACTGGTGTACCAACTATACTAGTTTCTTTGGAAAAAGTCACTTGGCTTTTTTATCGTTCTCTGCGGATTACCTGATGATATGTGTCACAAATTTATCATACGAGGGGGTACCCAAAAGAAACCGGAATTATTTTTCAAAAGCTATTTATTTTCAATTTTTTTACAAAACAACCTTATCCCCTTCAAAATACTCTCCACTATAACTAATACATTTATCCCACCGGTGCTTCCACTGTTCGAAACATTTTTTTTAGTTATCTTTAGAAATGGGTGACAGCTCCTCCCTCGTTTTTCTCTTGACCGCTTCAATGTTGTCAAATTGGTGTCCTTTAATGTCCCTTTTCATGCGAGGAAATAATAAAAAGTCGCAAGGAGCCAGGTCAGGCGAGAAAGGTAAGTGGGGCAGCGGACCATGCCATTTTTAGCTAAAGATTCTTTCACCGAAATGGCTATGTGTGCAGGTGCATTGTCACGGTGTAAGAACCAGTCTCCTGTCTGCCACAAATCGGATATTTTTGACGAACACTGTTGCGCAATCTTCTTAAAACTTTCAAATTGTCAGTCGACGGTCTGAGAGCACACGCTCACGAATTTTTAAACATTTTCGTCGATTTGGGCAGTTGATGGACGTCCAGAACGAGGTTTGTCATCAATCGACATGTCACCATTTTTAAACCGAGAAAACTACTCGTATACTTGAGATTTTCCCATAGCGTCATCTTTGTAAGCTGTTTTCAACATTAAAACAATTTTAGCAGCACTTTTACCGAGTAGAAAACAAAATTTTACAGCTACACGTTGTTCACTTAAACATGCCATCATAAAAAAAACAAGAACAAAACAGCGCTAGCAAAAACAATTACTGCAAATGAACATTGAACTCGCTATAAGTTGCAATTACTGCACTGAACTCGCAATGAGTTGTGCTTTATACGTCTGTGCGGCAGAAATGGGTACTACACAAGCACCGCCCACGGCAATGCTATTCCGGTTACTTTTGGGTACTCCCTCGTATATGTACGGATTTGTGTACGTTTAAAGTTGAATGTGAAATGAATTATAAAGTTCTCCTTCTTAGTCTTCAACGTATGGTAAAAGTAAGTCAATTTGGATTTCTTCAACCATAATAGATATAGGACATTACATACTTATCTTTACATAATTACAGCTTGTTGTATTGTCTTACATTTCTAAAATCCTTTGAATATAAGGAGGAAAGCGTATTCATTTTTGCAATAAGACATTTCAGAAAATTTCATTTTTTAATAGTACATTTAACTAAACACTGTAAAATGGGAATTGAATTGATTATTTATTTAATGGGGAAATTGTAACTTAATTTGAAAAAGTTTTAGGTTGATCTTTTTAAGTGCTCACAAATAAACACCTTAAGTTTCCGGTTTTAGAGTAATGAGAGTGTATTGTGTAAATGAAGCCTTCTGATGTTTACTAAGTAAAAACATAGCAAATAGGGACTTCCGTGCGGATAAAAGCTTAAATGAAATAAAGATTACTTTAAGATCTTGTTGTTCAAATACTGTCGTATACTTCAATATTTTAATTTGAATCTCTTAAGCTCGTTATTTAGAAAATACACATGAAACACAGAAGATCTGGGTTCATATCTTAATCATCGAAAAAGTAGGATTTATGTTTTTTATATAAATTTACCAATAGACAAAGGTAAAAAAAAATGTTATGGTTCAAAGGCATATGAAAATGGAAAATATAGTTTAAGAAGAAATAAAGATGTGCATGAGAATAGAAAAATTAGAAATGATAACAGACTCCACGAGGAGAATAAAAATTCAGGTTTATCTACTATCAACAGGTTTCAGGTTCAGGTTTATATCTATTGAGCGGGCTAAAAAATATTTACGAAACAGTTATTCGATAGATGCACAAATTACATAACGTAAGTTTGTTCAAATGAACTGAAAAATATGGTGTAAAACACTCACAAGACTTTCTATTGCCAATGTAAATAATGAGAAATATAATCTATGTTTAATCATTACTAAACAAAGTAAAATGAAAAGCATAACATAATTTTAATCATGATCAAATGACACAAAATGAAAATGTTCTGTAGGATTTTAAAATATGAAAAATCACTTGGTAATTGACGCTAAACTAGGCTTTGTAGAAAACAATTCTTGAAACAAAAGGTGTCTATTTTAACACTTATAATAAAGTATAATAGGTAAATATTTTATTGATAATTTAGCACAGAGATCCCGTAGCCACCCTATTTTTCAAATTATATTTCTTAATTTAGCGAGTTACCGATTTTTTTGCACATATGAGACCTAGCGCAATCGAATTATAGACCCAGAAAACCTATATTCACGAATTTTCAGGAAAATCGTTAGAGGTGATTTCGAGAAAAGTTGAACATACGAACATACATACGCCAAGTTGTCGTAAAATATTAGGTAGTAAGATAGATGTATTGCACAATCTAATAATAATATAAATATAGGAAAATGTTTTTTATAGTTCGGTTTTATTGTTTTATTAAATAGTATTTTAATAAGTATTTGTTGATAATAGACTTTTGAAGTAAAAATTCAACCAGGAAGAAAAAATATGAATAAGAAATTAGTGTCTTTTAGTATTTCCATGGATCCATTCATTGAAGAACGTATCCGTAGCCATGCTATTGTTCAAATTATATTTCTTAATTCAGCGAGTTAACGATTTTTTTTGCAGATATTCAGACCTAGCGAAATCGATTAAAACCTCTATTTATACGAATTTTTAGGAAAATCGTTAAAGCTGGTTTCGAGAAAAGTTGAACATACAAACATACTGCTATAATGAAGCGGCGGAAAATGAAATCAGCTGTTCAAAAACAGCTGACTGATTAATTATAAAAACGATACATTTGGCGGAACATAAAATCAGCTGTTCATAAACATCTGACCGATTAAATGTAAAAACGAAGCATTTGATGTTGGAGCGCCGCCGCGGTTTGAGTGGCTGGTACGTAATGGCCTAAATTGTACGGGATTCTTCTTTATGGTGAAGTTTGTTAGTTTGTCATGAGACATTATATTTAATGTTTAATTTGGTAAGGGAAATTGTTTATTTTATTTTATTGTTGATAAATTGCGTGAATTACGATGTTTTGTAATAACTTATTTTCATGAACTCATTATTTCCATTGTTGTCATTTTTATTGGTTAGTTCTTTTTGTCAAATAATCTTGTTGAATAAAAATATATGTGAGTTAATTAAATTAAACTTTACATTTTTTTTTACTATAAGTTTAGATTTAGTTGTAACAATATATAAGCCAAGTTGCCGTAAAATATTAGGTGTTATATAGATGTATTGCATAATCTAATAATAATGGAAATATCGGAAAATGTTTCTGATAGTTCAGTTTTATTGTTTTATGAAAAGAGAATTTCATAGTTTATAAGATTAATTGTACTATTTTAATAAGTATCTGTTGATAATAGACTTTTGAAGTAAGAATTCAACCAGGAAGAAAAATTATGAATAAGAATTAGTGTCTTTTAGTGTTCCCATGGATCCATTCATATGAAGAACGTATTAGAATGGACCACAAATTGTACGATGTTACTTGTTAAATAAAGTGTAGTAGTAATACAAGAGTGCTGTGGGTCATTAAGAAGTTTAGATGCCGGTTGGTAGTAAACTAAACTAGTAGTTTATTACTATTACGTCTACAATATCAGGGTAGCAGTGGGTAGATGGGTAGACGCCGACGTTGTTAGTCTCTCAATAATGAACAAACAACTAATTTCCTTTCTAAATTGCTAGCTGGGCGTCAGCGTCAAAACTCTCCTTATCTTGACCATCCCTACCACATCAGAGTGTGTACATCGTCTTTGATACAAGTTTCTATTACTATTATTATTATTATTATTATTATTATGACTACTACACAAATATATAATAATCTTATTATTGAGGTTACTCCATTTTTGCTAGTTATTCCCATTAAAACTTTATTATCACACCTCAGTGAATTGTAAAACTTTGTTAAAACTAGTTTAATACCTCTGAAACTATTAAAGTTATTAACGAGAGTTTATATCAATTTATCATTTGCTTGATAGTTAATTGCGGGTAACTTGTTACACAAACATTAGTTCACTTACTAATTTTATTTTGAATTGATTCACTGGCGATATTTAATTAAGATTAAATTTCAAATCCTATCAAAATTTATATAATATTTTTTAGTATAAAGTAATTAAGTATCTTACGAAAAGACGAAAATCATAATCAGAGAGCCACTCTGCATAAGTTGCGTAATGGTTAACGAACACCGACTAGAACTTGTGGAAAAATTTAAATATCTCGAAGAAATAATAATCAATTGTCTCAATGAAAGACCCATTTGGCAAGAAAAAATTGATACACTCAAAAAATCTCTGATAACCACTCAAAACATCTACAACAAGAAATGTCTGTCAACCAAAATTAAACTAAGACACTACCAAATAGTGGTTCTCCAAGGAATCCACTATTCCAGCGAAACGTTATTCGGGCCTTATCGCTTAGGAGACACCGATAAAATTGAGAAAGTAGAAAGAAAAATACTTAGGAAGTGCATGAACAAAAGGCACATGGTGGAAGGACAATGGTGGTTAATCCCAAACAAAGAAATCTACAAACTAATCTTCGCACTAACAAATAACTTTAGAAAGAAAAGAATATCATTCCTAGGACACATACTCAGAGCCGAAAAGTCCAGACTTGTGAACCGACTGATCAAACATTTTTGGAATAAGGTGTCCAGACCTAGGTGGCTGAAGGATGTACAGCGGGATATGGAGGAACTTGGAATCACTCAACAAGACCTGCTAACAAAATCAGCTAAGTACAACCAACTAGTCAAGACTAATATAGCAACATTCGAACCAAAAACCAGAAGAGTGTATAACAGGGTGTTTACCAACGAAGGCCGGCAACAGAGATCAGAACGTTTTAAGAAAATGTGGGTCAAACGAGAGGAAGCCACGCTTAGGAGACCGCGCTTTTCAAGGAAACTCAACACTGGAACAGACCTAAACTTGAACTAGAGTGATCCTATGAGGTCTCAAAAGTAAAAAAACGTAATTAAGTTTTAAATTTACCACTGTTGGGATACAAAGTACAGTCTCCCCTTAAGTTTTTAACGTGCAATAATTTCCGAACCCTAGAAGAAAATCAAACCCGGCACCTTCGCGTTTTAGGCTAACGCGCTACCGCTACTATTAATTAATTAATATCTAAATGTAAGTTCATTCAACTTAAATAATAATATAGTGATTTCAGTCAAAATGCTTGAGTTGATTAGAAAAGCTTAATATATTAATGTTAATATATTTAATATACGAGTTATGTTAATATATTTATCTACTCTGTTAAATTTTTACCACTAGAATGCAAGGTTCCAAGAATTTCAGTGGACATGGCGCTTACTCTATCTTGTTGAGCATAAAAACTTTAGCAAATGAGGCGATTTTTAAAAAAATCGTAAGAGCCGTTTTGAGAAAATCACAAAATGAGAAAACTTGCACGAATATCTACTAGGCGTACTTCTGGTTGACCGATTTTGATGAAAATGTCTGTGACATGTACCGTAGTGGTACCTAACTTTATTTTCAAGTTTCAACTTTGTACAGTATTATGTTCTTGAGATAATTTGTTCACACATACACACCTACAAACAAACACTCACTCTGCAATCGCTAAAACATTTCTTTTTGGATTCAGGGGGCATGAAAACGTATATTTGCGGTGAAAACTCGATTTCGAAAAATCGATACATGTTAAGGGAAGCTCAATCCAATTTTGGTGAAAAATTTCAAAATTTTTTTTTTTGTAGAATTATATTGTACTAGTTTTTTAGTTTAATTTAAGACCAAATTTATTAAAATATGATGGATTAGGTTTTTGTATAAGCCACTTTTTATGTGGCAATTTACTTGCCATCATTCTTATAATTTTCCTATTTAGATTGAAAGTTCTTGATTCAAAGTTGAAGGAGTTGATTATGGCACAACAATAAATTTAAAATTACAGCGAAATAATCAATAAATAATTTAATTCTGTCATACTTTTTTTAAAATCACCTCTGGATTTAGAAAAAAAGAAATTTTGGAAAACAATGGTTTTATTATTTATATTTATTTACACCCTTGCTGATGGTAATCGGGGAAAAATATTATTTATGATGGAAGGGTTGCTGGATATTGCGATCCCTGTTTATTCGTTCAAACCATTGAGTTGTGACGCTGGACATAGAACGTTAATTTTTTTTTAATTTTTTTTTTATTGAGTGGTGATACCTACATAAGCCTTGGGCTTGTGCGTAGGTAATGATATGTGGTGATTTACAGATGAAAAAAATGCCAGAACTGACCGGGAATCGAACCCGGGACCCCGACATAGTAGCCAGTTGCGCTGACCACTACACCACGAGCCGGCATTCGGACATTTTTTGTCCGAATGTTTTGCATGCTAATGAAGACGATAAAGATATATGACAATGAGTGATGAGAAAGTGCAAGCCTTGTCCAGGAATCGAACCCTGAACCCCTGGTGTGGAACCTAATCGTATCTACGTTTCATTTTTACTCACTTCACCGGGTGTAAGTGGATTGTTTTTTAAATATCGTGATTAGATCAGGATGCATTTCATTTCTCTTTGAAAAAATACATTACTCAATCATCTTGAAAGTATTCTTTAGTAATTTCATATGAAGAATTTTTTAAATAAAATTTTTTTTGTTTAGTTTATTTAAAGTCTCATCAATAGCTTAGTGATTAGAAACTACAGCGGTTTCTGATATGCAATAATTTCCTGATCCTTGCTGGAATTCGAACCCAGGATCTTCCGCTCTGAAGGCTAGCGCGCTAATTACTACTCCAAGAAGACAGCTGAGGTTTTGAACTAAGTAATGTAGGCCTACATTAGGCTATTCTAAACTTATTTTAAAAGTTTTAAATAGAAAACCTCGTTGTCAGACCAATATTTTTTGAAATTTCAAGTACCTACTGAGTTAGGTAACTGTAAGGGAGATCTTGATAAAACTGTGTAAGAGTAAATCGAACATCAAAAATTGTACGACACAAGGAACAAACATCTACTTCTTCCAGATAAAGCGAGAAGTGCGCTGTATGAGCGACTTTTCTCTCACTTAGCCTCCAAATGTTATAACCTGCTACCTTACACATAATTTGAGCAGAATAAAATAAAATTTAAAAATGAAATCCAGAAATGGATAATTTAATGGTGAAAGTTACAAATAGAAGTGGTGCTAGGTAAAACACAAATGATGAGGTCATTTACCATATTTTTTGCGGGAGTAGTTTAAAAAATTAGTAAAATAATCTTTTTCTTACATAAATTATCCTGGCACATGGTTTTTTAACCATAGTTGGATATGTCAATTTCCACTGCCTCTGTTATTGAAATGATTGTGCTAATAGGAATGGATTTATGTAGAATGTCTGATTTTCGTATACTCTATTTTATTTTTGATTTATTCTAAAACAAATTTTTAAGTTAAATGTTTAAAAGGCTTTAAATTTTGGAAATACACTAAACGTGCGTAGCTCAACGTATACAATAGATCAATAAGCTTGTAAATACCCTTATAATTGTATCTATTATTATTTTTAAACCAATAGAAAAATATATTACAAAACAATCAATCATTACATACAAAGTCAGAGATCAAATGAACTAAACAACAGTTTCAATTAAGTCTGTATATTCTTGAATTTATATAAATGAAAGTTTTGGTAACTATCGGACATCTATAACAGAACGTTCATAATAAGTTAGTATTATGTACGGTACATATACTAGCCCATACGACGCATGGAGAGTGGGCGTTGTCAATAGTCATTACAAGTATACTATGCACTATTTATTCTACATAAAACGATCGACGGTCAGCCAACAAACAAACTAGATTCAAAGCTCAGACAAGAACAAAGCGAGTTTCACAATGTCCAATTTACATTATATCTGAGCGCCATTATCAACGAGGTGTGACACAACTGGCACGAGATCAGTTGTGCATTGGAAAGGCCATAGGTGTTTTCAGATCAAAGAGCTCATTGTTATAGAGCCGTGGCCCCGAACCCAGGACTCCTAAAATGCAGCTGCTGAGATGCTATGTGTTCCCGGTTGTTCTGTATGACGTAGAGTCTTGGACCTTAAACAAGGTAACTACCCGCAAGCTTACAATCTTTAAACTTAGATTGTGTAGAAGAATTTTGTGATTTTATGGACGCAGTAAAACATGAATGTTGAAGTTTTATTGAAAATGAACCAGGATCTGCATTTTTCAACATTTTTAAGTGTCGTAAGCTGCAGCATCTTGGACATATTATGAGAAATCAAGAAAGATGTGATCTACTGCCGCGGATTCTGCAGGGAAAGACAAAGAAAGAGGAATCCTGATAGAAAAGAATTTCCTGGCTTGCCAATTTGAGAACTTGGTTCGGTAAGAGCTCCACGAAATTTTTCCGGATTGCGACTAATAAGGTCGAAGTAGCCATGGTGATCGCCAACATCGGAACCGGATTTAGGCTACACGACAAGAAAACGAAGGTTAAAATGAAGGGCTGCGTCGACAAAAGAAGCTCGAAACTTTTGAACTTTGATTGTATAGGAGAATATAAAAGACACCATGGACGCAAAATGTAACCAACGGAGAAGTTTTGTTAAGAATGAATAGTCACAAAATTAGTCAACATCGTCAAATGTCATAAACTGCATTTAAAACTTCTCATAAACAAATAATTATTTCACGTAATATTAATCACTCATCTCATTACACAACCCGTACATCATATTACATCATTTAATTATTTCGTTGATTTCATGCCACAATTTGTCACTGAACTGATCAAATTTCACGTCATTAATTTTCTTCATTCATCACATTTGCTGGTTGCATTAATAACATTGTTTAGTGGTAAATAAAAATAAAATCATTAAAAATAGATAACTTGAATCTGTGCCATATTTTTGAACAAATACGTAGCTTTCTACTTTTTACATTCTCATGTCCTATATGAATATATAAGGAAGGAAATCATTGTTTTCATGTAGATTTTTCTAAATCGAGTTTTAACCAAAAATACACGTTTTAAGGCCTTCTGAAGCCAAAAATATGTTTAGCGATTGGTCTGGGAATTGATTGATTGATTGTGGATTGGTTGGTCTGTGTGTGTTGGTTTGTATGTTAACAAAATAACTCAAGAATGAAATAGTAGTATGAGAAACGAAATTTTGAACTTAAATTAAATACAAAGGGACCCGACATAAACATTTTCATCGGAATCATCGACTAAAATTTTCTTTTTATTCTCTATTTAGAAAACTCACAATCTGTTGGAAACAATCAGTGAATGTGATAACCAGTGACAAAACTCCGACTTGAATAGATAAGTGTAGTATTAAGTGCAGCATTTAGAACCCTAATGGATAGTCAATTACAGTACTACGTTAAATTGATGAAGTCCCAGCTCCATCGACGTTTTAGACGTCTAATTGGATTGTTTGGGAGAGTCTGCTTAGCCAGATTTGAGATCAATGGGTTATGGTGGTTCACGAGTTTCTTCCTAAATTTTGAATAGAATTTTAGAATTTTAAGAAAACGTCATTTATGTTGGGTACGTTTAGGTCTGAGTGTAGCGTTTTATTGGTTACATAATAGGGGGCGTTAACTATCCTCCGTAAAAGTTTTGATTGGAAACGCTGAATTTTTGCTAATACCGATGGTTTTGCACAGCAGTAAAGCTGACTGGCATAGCTCCATATTAGTGGAAGGTAGGAGTTGTAAATGGTTAATTTGGATGTAGTTGGTAACTCGGTTTTGCGTGAAAGAAGTCTGTACAACTGAAATGTTTGAACCTGTCCTGGAGTGCCTTTCTCGTTTTATTCACATGTTCATTCCACGTGAGGCTCTTATCTAAAGTCCAGCCTCTCTTAGTTTGCTCCTAATGTAAACAAATAATGACGTCACTGAGCATGCGCATTATATGGAAATGTATACACGCTGATTAAAAAGTAATAACAAAATACTTTCAAAAGTATTTAAATACAAAATACTTTTAAGAGTATTTTTCTAAATGAAATTGTTAGGCCTACATCATATCATGACTGATGTTTTTAGTACTTTAAGTACTTATAATTTAAAAAATAGTTAACTTAATAAGAATACGACATCCGTAAAGTCGCAGACTGTAGCGTGCACCCTGTAGTAGGTGGCTTTTGTTTGTTGACAGTGGGAGCAAACTAAGAACGGCTGAACTATAGATATAAACTTAGATAACGGATATATTCAGAAGTGTGAAGTTGAGTGTCATAACATTTTTTACTTTAGCTTTAATCAGTGATTTTCTGTATAGTTCTCATTAAAATAAATAAAAATGGAATCTTTAAAGATTGCGGTCTTAGTATGCGTTTTACGATAAATGATAAAAAGTTATAAAAAATTAAAATATGTAGAACTTTTATTTCAAGCATGTTTTTTCTACAGAGCTTAGTTTAGCGGGAATTAGTTTTTTCAGTATTTTTTAGTCCTACAGAAGTTAATTTTAATTTTGCTCATGGTTAAACATGACTTATTGTTCAATATTTTTATTGACAAGAGAAAGCCGTGGGAATGATTCATGTCAGATTTTTTATTTTCGTTTCAGTCAACTTGAACTTGCGATTACGATACACAAACTACCTATTTAATTTTCTTCCTCAAGTTCTTATTTTGGAGCTTGAGTTTTTCCTTAATTTTTGCTTCATTAATTTTAGTGATATGTTCTTTTTTTCATAGTTCACTTCAATGTGTTGTTTTTCTTACCCTTTAACTCTGAGAAACCCTTATATACTTCAATTGTTTTTATTAATTTATTTCTATTTTCTTTTAGACGTTTGTCTGTTTGGATACATTAAATCTTTTTATGTTTATTCAAACCATTTTTATTAATTTTTGTATTTATTCACCTTTTTAAACGTTTGGTAAGAAACAAAAATTTGTAAGACGTTCATCTTTACCAGATGCCCCAGAATCTTATTCCTCCTTTTCTTATTTCATCCGGTATGATTCGGTTAATTTCTTCATTTCTTTAATCGAGCGATTCCATGCAAAATGACCATTTTTGCGTATTCATAGTTTCTTTTCCTGTGAACATATAGACTCATAGATTTTTCTTACAGTTTGTCTGTCTTTTAGTAATTCGAATTAATACATTTCTAGGTTTAATATTTAATTAATAAAAGAAAACTCTTTCTTTGAGTGTTTTAGGTCTAAATCGCAAATATATTTCCACTCACAATATTTATTAACTTGACATAAAACAAAGGTGTATACAGTTTTTTGTTTCTAATTAAAAAAAACTAATTATGTAAAAATTGCTGCCGTTTGTTATTTGAATTACTCAACTGATGATATACAGTTGTTAATTAACATTTAACAAATGGAAAAATGTACCGTTTTGTTTTTAATAACGTAGGACATGAAAGATTACAGTTACAATTTTGCTGACATTTAAAAAAATAAAATAAAATAAAGAACAGTACATACTCTTTCTAGAATTAGAGGGAAAACAAAAAAAGATGTTTCTGGAATGACAGGAAAAGGGTGGAAGGAATCGAGGAGAAGTCGATTAGGTGATAGGGAGGGTGCGACAAAGTGACGAAGGGGTAAAAAATTTAATCTGCCCAATATGTTGGAAGGCGTGTTTCTAATTTACCACTTTTTTATTTGGTGTACGTTTTCCAAACAACCTACGGATGAGATCCATTGCATTTGACCTCATGTTGATTGTGAAATCTCTCTTTTTAACATGCTGACTATTATATAACCCTCTTTATCCTTTTTTTACCCCAATTTCATTTCACCCTAAAACATGATTGTTACTCTGTTTGGAAAGTGGATGATGATCACACCAGATGATGATGGTGAGGAAACAGGGGTTGCCATTTAGGGAGGAAAAGCGTAATTAGCGTTGCTCGTGTAAAACCGCGGAACTAGCCGCTTCCGAGTAGGACTGGTGGACATTGAAAACGAACTCATAATAACTGTGTTTATACAGTTTATAATCCAATTCAATTTTTTTCTAAAATTAAACTGACAACTTTGTGCTGAAAGATAAAACAAAATTTATCTCTCTGTGATACACCTTTCATACAATATTTATTTATCATTATATCGTTCATTTCTCGTTTTGTTACTAAATAAAAAAAGATTTTACCAATGAAAAAATATTCTCTTCAGTAATCCAGATTTTAAATGTACAAGAAAAATATCTCGTGCGAAACACCCATACAATATTTTTCCCAATGTCTGTTC
Organism: Catonia carolina; assembly: GCA_035578175.1. Lineage (NCBI taxonomy): Eukaryota > Metazoa > Arthropoda > Insecta > Hemiptera > Achilidae > Catonia > Catonia carolina. The sequence continues at coordinate 23,603,304 of JAQMRL010000010.1, read as the reverse complement.
TTCTAACATTCAAGGATTAGGCTTTCGCCTGTTCCGACTCTCAACAACGACAAACTATTGAATTATTGCCATCATTTGCGTGGCCTCCCAACATCTCTCCTTCCTTCCAGTCTGTATAGCAAAATATTAAGGGAATCCTTCCGTCAGGCATTCTTTCTACGAGCTTCCTCCATCGATTTTGATATTCTGCAATCTTTCCATTCGGGTTGTAAACATCCAAATCCGTTTTTATATCCTCGTTTCTTAGATGCTCCCTACTACTGCGACTCTTTGTTCTTCGCAGGAATTGCATCTCTGCCGACTGTAATCTACTCTTCTGTGGTCTGGTACTAATCCACGACTTTTTTCTGTAGAGTACGACCATCACCATGTAAAATTCTACTAATGTTAATAATGAAACTCATAACCTTATTTTTATCATGATTGGATGCCGCTAAATGAAAATCAATCTCTGTAGGATTTAAAAATATGGAAAATCATTAATTGACTCTAAACTTATCACTGTGGAAAGATTAATGGAAAGCTTAATGGAGAATTTTTAATTTTCTATAACTTTGATTGTATACGATTTTGCTGTTAACTGAACGAGCACGGACTTTAAAAAAAAGTACCACGAGAGCACAGCGTTTAGAAATTTCAGCTGACGTTCCGCTTCTCCCATTATGTAGAGCATAAAAAACTACATAAACCCTTATTAAACAAAATCGTAATAGCTGTTTTTAAGAAAATTCAAAAAAGCAAAAAATCGAATGAATAAACTACAACTTCCAGTTCACTGAAATATTTGTGTCTGGTGTTCTAATTTATTTTGCAATTACGCCCAGGAGACTCCCGAGGGAGTATAGGACATGTCAATTTTTTTTTTGTTTAACGTCCACTGTTCTGCAATTACTGCTAATGCAGACGGTGAATGATGAAATGATTTTTTGTAACGTATGAAAAAATGCCGTGCCTGAATGGGATTCGAACCCAAGGATATGTCAAGAAGTTATAACACCTGAAATACATAATTCAAATACTCATTTATCTACTAGCTACTGTTTAGAAAGAAATTATTGTACACTATAATTCAGTAGACATTGAAATTTTGTGTAAAAGTATTTTGCCTAACATAAACTAATATCATGGTACCAAACTTAAGCTCCGTGTTCAAAATACTTACAAAATTTCGATTTTGAAATATTTTCACCACACACAACAATCAATATAAACATATTTTTTTGTACACAGGGTACCTGAAAACGCGTTTTTTGATGAAAATTAAATTTAAAAAATTTACAGGGAAACCTCATTTTTTACGTGTGTTCATATAGGGCAAGAGAGGGTAATTAAAAACATATTTTAACATTGAAAAATATATAATTCTTAAGTCGTTCAGATTTTAATACAAAAGAAAAGTTAGTCTCATTCTTTAGTGGCCTACATCCCTCATAAAATTTTATTCATTTCACTGTAAACCGAAATTTTCAACGATTATGACTGTTATAACGAATCTTAGCTTGCCAACGGATAAAAAATGTAAGTCGAGTTTCCCTAGAGATTTAAATCTAGGAGCTGTTATTAAGTCGGGCATTTATTATGTAAGCTGGAGGATAAAATCCTCTAAAACAGAACACAGATATCTAAATGTATATTAAATTACTCGTGGAACTTATCAGTTTGTTTTATTCAAAATTAGCATAGTGAATTATCCCGGAAAATCTTATATTAAATTTCTTAATTTTTTACGCGTTTGTTTTAGTATTTATAATGGTTTAAGTTACTTTTAAGTTTTGCATTAATCTTGATTAAAAATCTTACAATTATAAGTTTACTTAACGTTTACAGCACAAACTGTTCTGGCTATTCTATTTTTAGAATCCTGTGCATCATTCATACTAGGAAAATAAAAATAAAACATCATCGCCTTAATGGCGTAGTGACTAGTGTGCTAATCTACAAAGCGGAAGGTCCCGGGTACGATTCCCGGCTAGGGTCTGAAAATTTAATTCGTTAACCCACCGTTACAGTACCGAAATCCACAGTAGTCATTAGTGACCAAGGTGTTGCCGTAACTTTAAATTAACTAAAAACAACCACAAAATGCTGATAATGAAGTGTCATGGTAATTTTTCACACATACCGTCCGTGAATTGGCAAAGGGGCGTATCTAAAAAAAACTGTTGTTTTGATAAGCCGGTAACATACTAATTTTTAATGCTCTATTGACTGGCAAAGAGGCATATGTCAACATCTAGTGGTAGCTTATAATGTAAGCAACCACTGGATATTGACATACGCCTCTTTGCCAGTCAGTCAGTTCCTCTGACCAGTTCCGATCCTCTGCTACGGGATATTATATCAAGCCAAAAACTACCGTAATCTTTGCACAATCAAAAATCCGCAAATACCCGAAGGTGTTGCTCTTTAAGTTTGAACAATAATAATTACATGGCTCTATGAGATGAGGACGATGTGTTGTCATGTACTCAGCCCGACCTTCCTTGAGAGTGTATGGTTAATTGAACACTAACTATCTAAGTACACCGGTAACCGCTGTCTAGTACCTTCGTCTCCGAAAATCAGCCGTTAAACACCTTACTCGCGATGACAACTTTAGACTCACTCCATGGGTCAACCGCTGATTTTAATATTTAAATCTATGATATGAAAACGTAATGAAATTACAGCTTTACAAATAATCAGAATAAAAAATAAAAAAATAAATAAAAGAAACTGAATGTTTACATAGGATAGCCATTAAAATAATACTTACTTCTTGAGTCCCAGCTCCGTGTAGTTGCGGGGTGAAGGGTACGGGTGAAGTATATTGAATGAGTGACGCATGCTGGGAAAACGATTGTTGTATTACTCTGATACAAAACATTCGTTTTCAAACTTTCCGTATTTAACATATTTGTTTGTATTTATTACAATTATTTATTTAAATGTTTTGATATAAAATGGTAAGTTAAATATTATGAATCCGACCAAGTTAGTAACCCGGTAGGTATTTCTTAAATTAATGCGCCGGATGATAAGAACATGTTTTTAGTCTAGTTTGTACACGCTACCACTACAAATGCAGCAGCTGTGAAACACTACTAATTCATTCATACACTCATTCATTCTCCCACTACTATAACAACGCACTGCATTCCTCCCAACTACACGGAGCTGGGACTCAAGCAGTAGCTCGTACCATTTATCTGATACGATTAGGTAACACAACTACATAAATCTTGTTGTGGTCAACGCAACTGGTTTCTCCACCAGAGGTCCCGAGTTAGGTTCCCAGTCAGTTATAGCATTTTTTCATATCTCGATTTCACCTTTCACCATTTTTACTGTTTTCACATTTGTTAGTTCATTAACAATTACAATAAGTCATGATAAACTATCTGTGAATTCTACATGTAATATTTTTTGTAACTCGATCCGGTAATCGAACATTTGACTTTCTACTTTGCAGTCTAATCGGTAAATCACTCAGCCACGAAACGAAGGCGTTTAGAATAAATTAATCATTTTTAATCATTTTTATTTTTATTGTTGTGATTGTTTTTAAATAAATTCCATAATGTCTTTTGAATGATGTAATAGAAATTTTGTAACTCTGTTCCATAAATTTGATTAAAAGTTTAAATTTTAAAATAATGATGATAGATGAAATTTAATTTAATTTATTAATTCAAAAAAGAAGGGAGATTTAATTTTGATACAAAGTATATTACCGAATCAAAATTTAATTAAATATAAATTACATGTGTATTTTTTAGTAAGATATTTGTTAAATTATTTAAAAAATTTAACCATGTAAATTTACGGATATTTTCATAAAAATAATGAAAAAAATATATTAATCGTAAAGATTAAATCTGTGCAGGAAATTTATGATCCCGTTTGAATTTCATATAGAAGATGTAAGTGTAGATTAGGAAAATGTAGGTCACTCAATCCGGTATGGTCTGTCTATTCAATTTTCCATTAAACGTTTGTAATGTTTGAAAAATACACAAGATCTTGTAAAACGAAAATATTTCATACTTTATAGTAGGAATATGATAATGCTCTACAAATTGAAGTATTTTTCTTGAAATATTAATGGCATAGAAATTCGGTTTCAAAATGAACTTAGGTTTATACAATTTTGTTTAAAGTATTAAAGAGATTGTAAAAACCAATTTTTATTAAATTACCAGTAAAGTACCAGTTTTTATTAAATTAACAGTACCTAGCCATTATGGCTCATCTCAGTATAAAAAATTACCAGCATCAGAGATTTGTCCTGTTTTTACAATCATTCAAGTTAAAATTTTTATGTTCTATCAGTAAAATTATGCGTTAAACTACCCGTACTTATACCCAAATCAACTTTGTTTTGCCCTGTATGAAATACGGGGAAAGAAAAGAATTGTTTGTACATCGATTTTCCCAAATCGAGTTTTTAGTTTAAGGTTATGATTGGTCTAAACAGGTCACATGGCTCTTTATAGGGAATATTTGGCGGTATTTTAGCTGTCAATGTATCACTGTTTTTGAGGTTAGTAACTTGAATCAGTTACTTTATTAGCTGGAACAGTGATGAAGAAGCTGACAATGAAGAAAACTTATGTGAGTGTCTTAAAGATGATGTTTGTGTAAAAAATAAAAAAATCTGAAACAGAAAGTTAAAAATCATGTAAGTTTCTATTACAGACTTTTTTGCTTTCTACCCCCAACTTTATTGAAAAATGTTAAATAAATTTCAATTTTTAAGAAAATGTTTATCATTCACTATGATCTTAAAGTATACTTCCTAGCAGCCCAATAACGAATTATTATTTTTCTTTATCCCAAATTCTTTTTGAAATTCTTTATCTCATCTTATTGTACAAAAAGTGTTATGTCCCTTTCTTCGTCCACAGTGTTTTATGTCCATAATGAAAAATGATTTTTTAACTTTATTTCACTAGAGCCAAGCTCTAAACACAGTTTAAAGTGGTTTATTTTAGTAGTAGTACTGTCGGGGGGAAAATATAATAATCCGTTTGTAAATTAATTTAGCAGATGTTTTTTGCCAAATTCCCCCCCGCCAAAAAAAAACAAGCAAGTGTGAAAAACACGTTTTGAATATTTGCTTCTCATATATCCTCCAAAAAAGAGGTCATAGAATATAACAAAAATTAATGTCATGTTAATATTTGAAAGGAGATTTACTGCCCGTTCATATGTTTCCTTTTTCGGATACACAATGTACACATTTAATCACCCTTCGGGGAATGCACATGGAGGAACCGCTGTAGTTATTAAAAATTTGATAAACATTTCAATATTACTGGGTACAATATGGATTTCCTTCAGGCAAGTATTGTCGCTGTGGATAATAGCAATGCACCTTTCACATTATCTGCTGAACATTGCCCCCCCCCCCAGGCACATTATTACAGAAAATCAATTTAATAACTTTTTTAATACATTAGGACAACGGTTTGTTTCTGGTGGTGATTGTAACGCCAAAAATGTTTACTGGGGTTACAGGCTGGTTACTCCTAGAGGGCGTCAACTTTATCCGGCTGTAACAGGAAATAATTTTGACATTATGTCACCACATGGACCAACTTACTGGTAAACCGATGTCAATAAAGTACCGGATTTTTTGGACTTCTTTATTTCAAAAAAATTTCACCAAATTATTTTCAAATAATTGAAATTGATTCCTTCTGTGATTTTTTTTCGGATCACACGCCAATAATTTCAACAATTAGCTCAGATATAATCATTCGTGAACAACTTCCCGCTTTGTTCAATAAATGCACTGACACTAAACAATTCGAACACTTAAGTTACTTGAAAAAAATATTGATTTAAATATTCCATTAACGTTTGAAAATGTTATTGATAATGCTGTTAATTAGGCCTATATTTAACTAGAGCTATTCAAAGAGCTTTGAGGACTGCAATTCCAACTCCCAGCCCTATTTCACCAGCTAATAATCATATCCACTAATTTAGGGAAAAGTAACAGAGAGTCGAAGATTAAGAAGAACGTGGCACAATACTATATACCCTGAGGATAAAAGATTTAATTGTTCGTCAAGGGAATTGAAGAAGCTCATATTAGATTGGAAGAATAAATCTTATCAAAACTCGCTGCGGAGTGCTACCAAAAAATTAAAAAGATCAAAACAAAAATATCTTCCTCCACTTCGTAAATTTGATGGTAACTGGGCCAAAACCAGGAGTAATCAAGGAAAGGCTGACATATTTTTTTGCAGGAGAGTTCCAACATTTCCTTCCAGCCAACGAAGATGAAGATAATAAAGAGAGTGATAATTTCTTCTCGAAACCCTTTATCAAATATCTCTTCCGATACGAAAATTTAATGCTGAAGTACTAAAATCAACTACTGACAAGTTGTCTTCCTTTAAAGCTCCAGAGCTTGACCTTTTTACGGGAATGGTTCTTAAAACTTTACGAAGGAAAGCCCTTATATTCTTACTTATAAGTACGATTCAATTGTGAGGATCGGCTGTATTTCAGCTCTGTTAAAAACCTCTGAAATTGTTTAAGTTCCAAAACCGGGAAAGAACCCTACATGGTGTAAATTCACATAGACCGATTAGTCTTTTGCCAATATTTTCAAAATTATTTGAATAACGCAGTTAATTATTTTACAATCGATATTTTAAAATCATTGTGAATGGGTTTATTGCCTACATAAAAGGAGCACTAAAAAATAAGTCAAGAATCTTCACTGAAAGAACTGGATTGACTCTTAATTAGGTTTTGCTACAAAGAGCTGGATTTATTAGTCCAGATTGCTCACAAAGCTAATCCAAAGATAAAACAGCTAATCCGGAACTTCGGATAAACCGAACTGCTAGCTAATTATTTATCATGAATTTTATTTACGAAATGTGGTTTGAAATGACAACTAAGTAATTTTGTAATTTTAAAAGTTCTAAACACAAAAATTAAATTAAAAAAATTGTGAACAGTGTAGTTGAGAAGAGAAAACGAACATAACCAAGTTCTTAACACAAAATATACTTACAATACAAATTCCTTACTAATAAAACATTTATTCTAGTTCATTAGCAATATTAAAAATCATAAATTTTCACTACTGCCAGACATATATAAAATCACTAATAATTTGCTGTCGTAATGCCGAAAACCTTGTTGATGAATAATACATTACCAGTGCCTCATAACCATGACATTTTTGTGTGCGTAACCGTTATTAAGCTGCTCAACGTAATGCAGTGCTATTCCCAGTGCTTTTGCTGTTTGTGAATGTGAAATAAGCCGCTCTGTGTTACATATTTCATCTTTTCTTCTGGCCCTTCACCAAAGTGCTTAGTGTATTGTATGGTTACGGAAAATTCATTGTGAGTTACTTGTACAGTTGTGTGTTGTATTATAATTTAATTTTACACTATTGGTAAACTTCATTTCAATAATTCGTGTGTAATATTAAGGTGAGACTGTATGATGGTTTTGACTGAAAAACTCAATTTTCGGATTTTTATGTTTTTCATTAGTTCAGACCTATATCTACCAGAAAAACATTAAATTACGTCCAAAAAATGATTTTTATAAAAAATTAAGTTTTTAGCAAGCATATCCAGAAAAATGATCAATTCACCAAGAACAACTATAAATTTGAACCAGTCGTTTTAGAGCAAAGAATATTTAGTTTTTTTAAATATATATGTTATTGGTTTTAATATTCTTAGCTGTTTGTTCAGCTTTCTAACCACTGTTGATGGGAAATTCACTTGTGTACATTTTCTTTTTTCTTTGTTCCTTTTTGTTTTTTGGCTGTTTCCCTAAATTTAGATTTTCAAATTTAGGTACATTTTTCTCGAAACCCATTAAACCTAGCTGGCTGAAATCTTTACCAGTTATTTATCTTTTACATGCACATATACCGACATTTCTGTGACTCCCTCAGATGCTCCAAAAATCAGTAATATGCAAAAAAGTATAAAGAGATTTGTAAATATTTTATGTTATTCGTTAATTTGTTTTTAATTTTATGGGCTCGCATATTAAATTAATAAATTGTCAGTATCTAGAAAAACGCGACAACTAAAAGTGTGTAAAGTTTCATTTGCCTATCTTCTACCAATCCTAAAAAAAATTTACCTAAAAATACAAAATTTAACATTGGCGTGATACAAGTACAGTCTCCCCTTAAATATAAACATTTTTAAATGAAATTTCGTTATTGTTTCCATATTTCGGATTATCAGAGTATTACGAAATCCGAACAGGTTCCGGTTTTAATTAGTTCGAATTAGCAGCTTATTGTGTGTAAGCAAATCACTGAATTTTGTATTACATTAACAAGGTAAAAAATGGGTTACTGAAAGGAGAAATTAAATTTAATAGTTTAAAAACCAATAAACTGGTAATAAATTTGATGTCAATAGCTTACAGTAAAGGTAAAAGTATCGCCCATTATTTTTATAGCGTTTGTACGTATTTATAACAATAAATCTTAACTTGAAAATATTTTTGTAATAAAAAAGTGTGGTGTGTTGAACAGCGAAAAAGGTGTGAGAGAGAGGTGGTTTGATCAGATTTTTATAGTGGAATAGTTTCACGTTATGACAAGAATGGAATGTGTCCCTATGGGTTTAGGACACATAAAACCCATCCACGCTACTACTATAACTGGTTATAGCGGAGAAAGGGCAGCAGCTAACGTAGTATAAGGTACACTCTTGGGACCTATTTTACTACTGCAGTTTCCTGACCCCTAGACAAGATGCGAAGTTCAGAACAAAAATCGTTTACACTTCTTTATTTATACACATTAATTACAAACGTTATCACGTTATTTTGATAGTCAAAGTTATTAACGAATAATATAAACTGTAATTGAATCAAAATACCTGAATTAAAAATACTTCAAATGTTTATACAAGGATACAGGTAAAGTCGTTTCCAACAAATATCTGTTATAACGGCTAACAGACACACTTTTATGGAGCTAAAACGATTCAGATGTTACGATATACTCATCACACCTGTTTCATAACTGCTTCTCCACTTTAACAATGCAGGTTAAAACGGGTACAAAACAGTTCATGTTTTTTTATTCATTTACATGGAATATAATGTAACCTATTTTTAAACACGAACAAAAATCAATATATCGAAAGATAAAATTTAATCCCATTTGATATAATGCACACTAAAATACTTATGTAATTAGCGACTGAAATTTTGGTACTTAATAATGTACTAGAATTCCGCTAATCTGGACCCCACCTGTTTGAACATTCTGTTAATCCGGACCGGGTGAAAAAAAGGATTTACTAAATTTTAGTAAGAGGTGAATACGAAAATAATTCTATGACAGGATTTGAAATCTTCAGTTGGCGACTGAGAAAGTGCAGATAAAGAATTCGGCGAGTGCATGTTGTTTTCCAGGAACTGACTCGTGTCCATCTATACTCTATTTCACGTTCAGAATGCAGTGCAGCTCTTATGAGAATCCTTTGTGTTATCAGGCGTTCGGAAAACATCAGCCCTCCTCCACCGACACAATCCGAAGGTAACGGACAAAAATATTTTGAGTTTCGCTTACCACGGTCTAACAAGCTTATTTTCAATCAAATTACTTTCGCTTCTAATGAATTGTATTTTATTACGCTATAATTTGTATTATTATACTCTGATATTCAAAGAAGATACGCTCGTACAAAGTCTAACGTTTAAACCTTGTAACATTTTTTACGTTTCACATCGTATAACTTTTTTCATTCAACGACGACATAAAGTGTTTTATTATTTTGTTATAATATATAAAATTTTATCTGTAATTTTATATACGATGTCATTTGTTGGAAGGAAATAGAAATAATAAACGAGTTTAACAAAATCACTGATATTTTCGTATTATGTTATTTAAAAGAAGTTTTTTTTTATATCCGAGGCGGCGAGAAAAACTCATGTTCACTCTCTCACGATGGGGGAAGTAGCGTTGGACTCAATTGAGGCGTCCTCGTCCAGCCCCAAGGAGGCCGCAACAGCCTTACCAACCAAAAACCCGCTGCCTGGCCATTTTATCTGACATCAGTGAACAACCCTCCACCTCCCTCGGAACTGTTTATACAGTCCTACAAGGGAAATGTCGGGTTAAAAAAAAATTACATACTGTCAATACATACTGTACAACTGTGGAAGGGAATCGTAGCCTAATTCCCCTCTCGCTGTCACTGACCAACACTCACTCTCTTACTTTCATTTATCTCTTTCATCACCAGCTCAGGAAATTAGTGTGCCTACCTTACCTACTAAGATCGGGACAGGATTGTTTCATTGTGGGAGAGAGTGATCTCGCTGATCTCCATATGTCTCCTCCCTCCGCAGTCTCCCGACCACCCTCTCCGCAAACTGAGCGACCAACTTCCAGCTCTCCTCATCCTGCAGCATCGCTGCCTCTACTCTCTCTGGGATCCACTGTGCAATGCCTATCTTCACAGACGTCTCCATTCCGTCGAGACCAAAAAGGGATATATCTTTAAAAAATATTCAAAACAGACTTCACCTCTTCACTTTCGCACAGCCGACATTTCGGTACTTCGTGAAGTTTGAAATGTAAAGTCTGTAAATGAGAACGTGTTGTGGCGCGGGGTCGATATTTTTAGTTTGTATAGTAGTGCTGAAACTCCCATATGAAATTAATTATTTATGAACTTTCCGTACTGCATTCTGAACGTGAAATGAACTGTTATAGAAGAGGGTCACCACTATCGGAAATTTCCCTACAGTAATAGTTCGGTGTCAGGTAATTCAAAAATTTCAGTTTAATTTGTCGAGTGACATAGAAGCGCTTACATTGGCTTACCTTATCAACTGTTATCTTATCGCGCGCCGTTGCTTGTTATCGCTGAAGTTGTTTCATGTATTTAGGAGAGTAGTTCACCTGGAAAACCATAGTATTTGATTTATGGAGAGCCTGCAACGGAATACTTAACTTGCCTGGAATGCAGTTTGAAAATTAAATTGTAAATCATTGTGCTAATTAGTGGATCCGGAAACTAGAACCCACAAATAAACTGTTGAATCCATGTGGGCACCTTCAAAACGGGGGAATAAACGGGAATGTGGTACAAAGAAGGACCTTCTCGATTCGTACCTGTGTGAGTTCATGTAGCGTCGCAGGAACGTCAATGAAAATCGACCCAATCTGGGTGGGCATAATCATATACTGGCATCCATAGGAATAAAGTGTAACAACTGTGTGTTAATTTTCTGATTATTAAATTTATAAATTAACTGTTTGATTATTAAATATGCATGAAACTTGTTATTTATTGTATAAATTTACAATGAGTTTTTGCCATTTACGTACCATTTGACAGTGATGGCTCTCTTCTAGAAAAGACCCACTGATTCACTCCGTACAGCTGTTTGCATTAGGTTATGTTTTACATTTTACATTGTTTACTCATGATTAAACATAGGTTACATTGGTATTTTTTTACACTGGTAAGAGAAAGTTGTGTAATTGTTTCACACTAGATTTTTTCCTTTCTCTTACCGTATATGAATGTATAGGCAACGAAAAGTATTGTTTCTATATTTTTCGTGTTCTCGATTGTAAAATCCGGTCATCGTACGGCCTCCGCTACATCTGCAGATTAGATATTGGCCTTAAGGTTCATGTTAGAAACCACTAATCTCATCTACAAAGCAATTTCCTTTACGCAATATTTGCGGATTGCTACAGATTTTTTGCTTTCTGTACCTTTTGCACAATGCTGTTTTCCCAGTTATTCTTTAGATTTTAAAGGGTCTATATACATTCCTGGAACGCTTGCATGAAGTTATTTTGGAAACTGCTTCAATTCGTTAAATTAATTTTAAGTTTTAAGATTTTCCAGATAAATTTTATTTAGTGTATTTTTTAAAGTTCGCTTGCTGTCTAGTACGTTAACCACTATACTACGAAGGTGAAAAAATTATTTTGCTCTATGAAACAGTGTTTGTTTATAAGCTCCAAATTTTTTAAATTTATTGCATTGTGTTTAACGATTCCGTATGATGTACATGTACAATTTTTCTTTTAGATGGACATTAAAATATTGAACAGTATACCGAAATAGTAGTCTGAATTAAAACACAATTTAAAAACATCTGTTATTACTCAAAAAATTCTTGTATGACGATTCAGTTAGTATTTTAAAACAACTGGCCCTTAAATATTTGAAATTGTTTTTCCCTTGGGATTGGATTGCTAAATGAATTGTTTGTGATATAGGGATTTAAAATATTCAAATCAATAAATAAATATACGCTGTAAATTTCACACAAACCTATATTATCCGAAAATATAGATTTAAATAATTTATTATAATATATTTTAAAATTCTTTGCATAATTTTAGGTAGAACATTTTATTTTACGCCTACGCATCGGGCATAAATATTGATTTAATTGTAAATAATAAATGCACGGCATAGTGGATTATTACAAATTGTACTAATCAGCATCATTATCATTATCCTCTTTATCCCTGTTCGAAAATTCATCAGGTCAAACCCATCACAACCCTTTCCTCTTTATCGTTCAACTTTCTCTCCTCCATTACTTTATTGGAATCGCACCTTTTTCCCAATTTATTCATAATTGAATCTATTCGCTTCACTCTTGGCCTTATTACTTTCTCTTGCCTATATGAATATATAGGAAGGAAAGTAGGTATTGTTTTCATGCCGATTTTTCGAAATCGAGTTTACACCGGATCTACACGTTTTCAGACCCCCTCAATCCAAAAAATACGAGTGTGGTTTTAGCGATTGGTCTGTGTGGTGTCTGTGTGTGTGAACAGAATATCTCAAGAACGGAACATCGTACGAACTTGAAACTTGAAACTTAAGTTAGACACCACTACCAGACCCGACTTAAACATTTTTATCAAAATCGGTCAACCGGAAGTAGTAGTTTATTTGTGTAATTTTTCACTTTTTTGCTTAAAAATCGCCTCATTAACTTAATTTTTTATGCTCTACAAGATAGGGTAGGTGCCGTGTTTGCTGAAATTTTTGGTGAGGCTGTTTTCACGTAAAAATATTGTTTTTTTAAGATTGCGGCTTTAATATGCATTTCAGCGCAAAAATTTATATAATAAAAGTTGTAGGAATTTAAAATACTACAACGTTTATTTCAAACATTTATTTTGTATAACCCTCAGTTTAGCGGTAATTAGCGATTTTATGTTTTTTTTTCACGAAAACGTGTGAAAAATCAATTTTTTTAAGATTTCAGCCTTGGCATGCATTTTACGACAAAAAAGTATAATCAGATTTATAGGAAATTAAAAGATCTACAACTTTAATTCTGAGCATTTTTCTCTACAGAACCTAGTGTAGCGTGAAAGAGTGATTTTCCGTATTTTTAAGCCAAACTGAGGTTGATTTTCATTTTGCGTCTCTCACTCATGATTAAAATTAGGTTATATTTATTGAGGTTAGATTTTTGTTTATTTCTATTGTTCTTTTACTAATATAAGGTTTATTTTAATTATTTTCATTGGCAAGAGAAAGTTGTGTGAGTGTTTCACACCAAATTTTTTAAAATCTCGTTCTACCCTTAGGTCTTTTTCTTTTCTTCCTACAGTATAAGGACAGTATCCTCTCAGGCAGTTTACCCTTTTCAATCCTACTGACATTACAAAATTATGTTCTACTTTCCTTTCTGGTTCTAGCTGGAACCCATGGCCAAATCTTCTGTGTCATCAGATGGAAAATTGGAAAATAAGCTAAATAAAAGTGTGCAGAAAATTTGAGGTTTATTCAAAAGTGTGAGACGCTTATTCTGGGATCACGAAGTTCCTATGCATTGTTCTAGCCCATTCTCTCAGGAATTTACGCTTCTCCATCCTGCTGATATTACCAAAGTCCTATCTACTATACTCTCCAGGTTGTCCATCCCAATCGTTCCTTAATTACATCATTTATAATTCTATCCTTTTTTCTTCAATATCCTCCTCTTGAATTTCTGGAGCCTGCTTTCTACTCTTTTCATTCCTTTCACCTTTCCATTATTCTGTTGCATAAGTCAGTATTGGTACACAGTATGCATTATTCATAATTTCTATACAATCTATTTCCAAAAGAAAATAATACAATTTATTTCTTGACATTTCACATTATTTTGTGCACATATCCATTACTCTTATCAGCGGTACTTTACGGCGGTTGGTTGATCTATGAAATACTGGCTAGCTAAAATTAGTTATCAAATATGCTCATTTTCATATATAATTAAAATTATATTGCCGATTCTATATGATTAATTAATTACCTAGGTTTTAATGTTAGCAGTAATTCAGAGTTTGTGTAGAGCGAGAGGACTTATTTTGGTGATACACCTACCCAATTTGGTGGCAGACTTTGTTTGTTTTCACAGCAACGCACTGCACGGTACGGAGTTAAACCGGAGGCGATTTAACAACACATTGCATGTACACATTATACAGAGTGGAGGAAATTTACCTATCCGACTATAGCTAGAACCCATTTCCTATGGTAGACGTTCTTTTCTTTTACACAGTTTTCACAGTACAAAGGGAATTATTAAAAATGACTAGAGCTTTAAATCATGAAAAAAGTTATGCTAAATCACGTTATTAAATAGTTTAAGTTATTACAACTACAAACTAAAATACAGTATGTCCAATTAACTGAACAACATAATCTAAAAACTAAACAAGTATAAGGAAGTGAGCCAATATTTCTATAGTAAGCATCATTTCTATTTTATCTCTACGTACATTTGTTATCCATTTCTGTACATATTTAAGTACTTTATTTGCAACGTTCAGCGGAACTTTGTTGAAATAAAAAAATTTATATTGTTTAAAAGCAATACAGTGAAATAAAAGGATATTTTTTCTTTTAGTGATAGGATAAAGTGTAACGGCTTTAGCTCTTGTTGGTTGAGGTAGGTGGCGTTCTTCTTCTGACTGAAGAGGCAGTGCTTCCGGCGGCTGTCGGCTGTCTTTTGAGGGGATGGGACTTGAAGGTGATTTTTGCTGCTGCCTGGTAGTAGCAGCCGCTGGCTAGGCAAATACATCTTTACCGTTACCTGAAGCCAGGAGCAGTCGCGAGCTTGGCGTGCACCTTGCCTGTGGTAGGAGCGGCCGATTGTGAAGCGAAGGGAAGTGGAGGCACCGTGAAGCGGTTCTGTAAACTTTTTAAATAATCCCGCTAACATATTGTGATAATATCGAAGACGAATATGGTTCAAGAAATTTCTAGTACTTCATTCATAAAATGGTAAAGAGTAGATAATAGAATGAAAAAGTAACAGTAGGTTCAGCTACAAAAGGCTATTCATAATACCTATTCATAAAGTTTATTTAAAAGGACTGCGCTATTGTGTATGATAAGGTCTTTGTTGTACAACTATTTACGAAGGGTCGGTTGATTACCTGTTTACAATAAATAAGACTTCTCTAGAAAGGACTTTTATATCGAATTTCGGTGTCTTTCGGGAAGATTCTTTAAACCACTTATATAAATAGAACCCCGAGCGCGGTCAGTGAGTCAGTACCCTTTTGATCTCTGACGAGTGTTTATTGAATGGCTAACGGTGCGTAGTACAGGTTACGTATCCGAGCATTGTAGTGGTTAACGTTTGTTATATTATCTTGTGTATGTGCATTATATTCAGTTTTTGTGTATAATTATTGTAAGTAGTACTAAGTAAATTATTTAAGTTATTTATTGTATTACTCCATTATAATTAGTTCATTATTAATTTTAAGTAAATTATTAATTATTTATTGTATTACTTCATATATCATAATATATAGTTTATTATTTATCTTTTAGTGTAATAAATATTTGTAAAATTGTTAACTTTAGTGTATTAATTATTTAATAACCTAGATCCCGAAACGGACCTTAGCGATGTGTCGCAATATATTACTGATTATATTAAATACAGTATTAAATTATTAAAATTTTATTAGTATTATTTTATTAAATTATTAGTATTAAATTATTACAGTATAAAATACGTGATTGTGCTATCACGTGAAATAAAAAATAACTCATACGTCCAGTTTGATGCTTATGACAAACTTTATATTTACATTGTTGTAAATACAACTTGAAATCTTAATGTAAAATAAAAAAAAAAGTTAAATGAATTTTGAAATTTTTTTGTGTTACTACTTTGGTTGAAAAGTTATACAAAATCAAGTTATTAAATAGTTTAAGTTATTACAACAACTACAAACTAAATTACAATATATCCAAGGTCAATTAAATATTGTGGGTTTTTACTAGTTAAATTGAAATTTTGAAAAAATGTTATATTATAAATTAATTATTTACTAGCACTAATATGGGTAGCCGGCATCATTGGGTAGTTGGTAACGTGCTCGCCTCTCATCATGCGGTCTTGGGTTCAAATCCCATTCAGGCACGGCATATTTTCATACGTTACAAATATTCATTTCATCCTTCACTTTCTGCATTAAAAAAAACACTAATAAAATGTAGATATTAGCTATTCTAAATAAATAATAGTAAACTAACCCAACAGCTGATTGCTACAGTCGGTTGTGGAGAGCAAAAAGTATACTTATGTTAAGTGTTCTAAGCTATCTCCATGTAGACTCTTGGAAAAAGAAGAAATGACGTTTCCTATACCTCTGCGAAGAAAATACTTTTCTACCTAACAAAATTTCATTATAAATAAAATACAAAAAGCTCCAAACAACCGTGATCTCATTCGCCATTACGAAGTTAACGTAACTACTTGCTCTGTATGACGCCTAGGATTCATATTTTATAGCGACTTTCACGGCAATACATACTCTATCGACAGATCCTTGAAACAACTAGTAGACGACAAACAGTGTTGCATTTTGCCTATCCCTTTCTATCTTTATTTACTCCTTGAACTGAACTGACTATCCATCCAAGTCCGCCGTATGCCCTACCCACTCGTACTCGATCAAGGGCTATAAGAAGTTTGTTGTCAGCGCTACCTTGTGGCAGCAGACGCAACCACGCACAGCGTTCCTAGTGCCTAAAATGGCCAAAACACAATTATGGAGGGGCGTAGAAATAGTACGGTATCAAAAATTATTAAATTTTATCCTAAAAATATTCTGTTTAAACGATTTCATTCCTGTTACTTATGGTTGATTGAACTTATAAACCAATTTACAAGAAAAAAACAGCTGACGCGATGGCAGCTAACCGCTATACGAGCTGCAGCTCTCTAGCAACCGCGGCGGTTGTTATTTTTAATATTTTACATCAACCGCCCCGGCTAATAGCCTAGTAACCGCGGTGTTTTGCGGTCAGCCGCATCGAAGTGCATGTAGAAAACATATGATTTTTGTATGTTTACATCCACCGCCTAGAACCCAAAAGTGGTAATGTAATACCTATTGTGAAATCGGTTCCTAAGAATAAATAAGTGTCGTTGCTTGAATTAATTCGCATGGGTCAGGTAGTGGCATTAATAAGTTAACTAATTTACTCTTTCAACTTGTATAAAATTAAAGGAAATTTTTATTTAGTGTTTATTACGGAAACTTAAGCCGGTGATTAATGGGATTGTATTTGGCGTGATATCACAGGGTGTATTAGTGAAATAGCTATTTAGTTTGTTGGCTTACGAATAGATAACTGAAAAACATTAAATAGATTCGTCATATAGATTTTTTATATTACTATAGTCATTTGAACGTTCAGTTGACAAATCGGAGCAGTATAGGATAATGTATTTCTTATGGAGCTCTGACTGCTACTAGCAGGTACACAAACATCGGTTTTGTAGATCAATCAATGCCATCGTAACCAATAACATTCCCCTTTACCGTGTCCAATCGATAACAAACCTTTATAATGTAGAGTAGTCTCTATATGACTATTAATTAATAAACACTATAAGTTTATACTCAACTTCATATGCGGATTCGAAATATGGAATATTTTTTCGATATCTGTACTACTGGAAAAGATTTTTTAGATTTGTAATAACCGATTGCGTCATTTGTTAACATTCATCACGCAATGTTTAGAAAGTTTGGCGAGGGATATGGAGAAGGCATTAGTAGGTCTGCAGTAAAATAGATAAGATATTCATTTTAATCCCCCCTAATAGAAGAAAATGTTTTTACAGTTTTTTTATTTTTTACAATTCATTAAATATGCTACATAATACATAATTTTTTTCTGTTAAGCAAAACTAGAATTGTAGTTCTACCTTAAAAAATACGTGTTCTATAGAGGTTTAAAAAATGTATTTATATACGCATGCAGATGGCTTTAATTGATGTTTTTATTTGCGATAATAGCAGTGACGATTGCTATAAGATCCATTGTGTCAACTGAACGTACAAAGTACTATAGAAGCTGCAGATCAATCTCCTATTTTTAGGTATACTGTATTTAATTTATAGATATAGCATAAATTCTTGGGGAATAACTCATCTTTTTAACGGTTTTATTTTTTTTGTTACAGGCGTGTGGAGCCTGAAATTAACAGAATTTTTAGTACCGGATCATGCAGAGTTAGGCAGCACTATAACATTAACATGTTACTTTGACGTCGATTCGGCTACATTAAATTCTGTTAAATGGTATAAAGGCGAACACGAATTTTTCCGATTTTCACCGTCTATTCCAGAAAAGTTCGTTGATTTTCCGCTTGACGGAGTCACATTAGATGTAAGTATACAAATATCTTGTGATTATTTTTAACTTTTTTCACTATTAATAATTATAATAATGGATGTAATGCAGGGATCGGCAGAAAAAAGTGATGGTTTTTGATCTGACTGTACATTGCAACAATGCGAATGGGAGAACCGGGTCAATGACTTTCATTCCCCGGCTCAATGCCATTACAGTTTCAATGGAGTCGTGGAACGCACAACATCGTGCTTTTGTCATAGAGAATTACTTTAGTAACGGTTACTCGGTAGTCAAAACCCAGCGTTTGTTCCGTACAAAGTTTGGAGTAAGTAGACACGGTAGTGTTCCCAGTCGCAATGCAATAATGCGTTGGGTTAAAAATTTTGAGGTGAATTTTTAAGGCCCATAAAAAAATCAAATTTCAAATAACCTTTAAAACGGAAACCTACAGGCCGTCCACGTAGCGTTCGTACTCCCGAAAACACAGATGCTTTGCGATTGTCAGTAGCCAGAAGTCAACGTCGCCCTGCTGCATATCACGCAGCTGTGCTAGGAATATCAGTCGGAGTGTTCTAAGAATTTTGCGTGTGGATCTTCATTTTCATCCGTATAAAATCGTAACTGTTCAAGAGCTATCATTTTCATCCACATAAAATCGTAACTGTTCAAGAACTAAGCCAACATGGTTTCCAAAACTGAAGAGAATGTGCACAATCAATTCTGAACATTTCAACTAACGATTCAATAATCATAATGTCAGATGAGGCCCATTTTCACCTGTCTGGTTGTGTAAATAAAGAAAATTTCCGGTACTGGGCGGCAGAAAATCCTCGTAGCCTACACGAAAAACCACTTCATTGTGAAAGTGTGACAGTTTGGTGCGCAGTGGCTAAATTCGGAGTCATAGGTCCATATTTTTACGACGAGAACGGTCGAGCAGTTTCGATCACTTCAAGTCGTTGTGTCGAAATGCTAAATAATTTCTTTGCACCAGAGTTACAACGTCGTGAAGTTGACACTGCAAATGTTTGGTTCCAACAAGATGGGGCTACTGCTCACACTGCCAGAGTGTCAATGCATGTGTTACGACAAATGTTTCCAGAACACGTGATTTCAAGAAATGGTGCCCTTTCATGGCCTGCTCGCTCCCCAGATCTTTCAGTATGTGACTTTTTTCTTTGGGGGTATTTGAAATCGAAAGTGTATGTCGTGCCTCAAACAACTGAAGATCTAAAGCTAGCAATTCGAAATGAAATAGCGGCGATACCGAACGACATGATTGTAAAGGCAATGGATAATTTCCAAGTACGATTACATGAATGCGTGCAGAATGAGGGTCATCACTTGACTGACATAATTTTTAAAACAAAATAAGTAAATTTTAGAGTTTAAGTGCTTTAATAAAAAATGGCAAGAAAGATGTTTCAAATCTATTAATAATTTTTTTTACATCTTATTTCTGATTTATTTTATTCATTTCAAAACCATCACTTTTTCTGCCGGTCCCTGCAGTTTTAAGGTAATGAGTAATTACAGTTCAATTGGTTTGAATTTAAAGAAAAAATATGCAAATTAAAATTCAGTAATATCATAATATTTTAAATTTATAAATAAAATAATTAATTAAGAGTTTGTAGAATGAACTTGACCTACATTTGGTATTTAGTGGACTAGGTCAAACAGACAGGCTGGCCACTACTTAATTTATAAATAGAAATATATCGAGTCTAGTAATATCTGGTATATAAATCTGTTAAAACTTTTAAATAATATTAATAGCTTTATAATGTATAAATACTGGTAAATAATAATAACAGTTTTTTAATTAATAGAATATCAGTTAATTTTCAATCAATTTTATAATTTATAACATACGTACAACGAGATTGGAAGTGAGTACAACTCTATCAAA
This sequence comes from Catonia carolina, assembly GCA_035578175.1. Classification (NCBI taxonomy): domain Eukaryota; kingdom Metazoa; phylum Arthropoda; class Insecta; order Hemiptera; family Achilidae; genus Catonia; species Catonia carolina. The sequence continues at coordinate 23,582,748 of JAQMRL010000010.1, read as the reverse complement.
ATGAACAACTAAATCATATTTAGTAAAAAGTGAATTAAAATTCGAAACTAAGATAAAATATTTAACTAAAAACATTTATAACTAAAGTAATGTACAGTGTATATTTTTAAATAGTGATCCGTTTTTCTTAAACAGTTTAAAATATTTAATCAGATTTCAAAGGTGACATCGTCGCTTGAATCATGAAATCAGCGAGCGGTACGTCATCCATTAACCGTACCGAACGTATTATAATAATGCTCCAGAAAAAAATTTAAAATTATAATATTAAAAGCTACTAATATCTATCAAATAGTATATCAGTGAATGGACAAAGTTATGAGCTATAATGAACAATAAAAGTTTTAAATGGAAGATCGGAGAATATTTTAAAATACTTCAAGTTTAAAAAACAGCAAGAATCCAATTGTTATAGACCGACGCTAAGAATCAACATTTCAGTACATCTTCAAAGAATTATAACGGGAACCAGTAAAATTCAACTAAGTATTCATATTATCAACTGATATCCATATAGAATTCTAGTTCTCAATTTATAAGTATTCAAAATTAAATAATAATCTAAATTCTTAAAATCTAAAAACCAGTATTACTTTCAATTTAAACAGGTACCGATAGTCTTTAGTTTTATTAAAATTTTTCAATTGTTGTATTTGTAGGATGTTAAAATGAACAATAAACAATTATAAATTAATCCCTGAGAATATTTTATGTAGAGTCATTATTTTGTTGTAGTAATAATTATTTATTTTGTTTTTCTATTTAATTAAACGTCTTAAATTACAAATTTGTGTTTATTCATTTATCTTTAAAATTGTACAACCGTAGTGTTGCTACAAGTTCAGAGATTTTAATTTGTAAAGCTACTACGGTATCGTTACTGAACAAAGGATAAAGGTTAGATCATTATTACCATTTATATAGCTCTGTATTATTTCATCCATTTTATCGATAAGGAATGCAAAAAGCTTCAGAAGGGGAGACAAAGAGATCTTTTATAACAATCGTCAGTTCATTAACGTTATCTATTATTGGGTATCGCTAAATGGCATCAAGAATTTTCCTTTACTGGCTCAATTGTTTAAATGTGCCCCAAAAGGGTAATAAATTACAGTTTCATCTATAAACGTACAGTCTATTTAATAATATTGTAGAAATGAGTCACGCAAGGGTAAAATAGTCCTCTAATACACCCTCTCTAATTAATATTTTGTTAAACAATACAAAATGGTCCCTTCTTGCTTTCTCTAATTCTATTTATAATATAGACTGAGAAGTATTGCAATACTGCATATTTTCATTTATTCGATTTCAGCTTATTTGAAAGTTTCATAATCTCTTGAAGCAAAAAAGTAGGTTTTAGAAGGACTTGGTTTTCTATCTGTGTATTTAAAAAAAAATGTTTTGTGTCAAAACAAACTTTAAATAAAAACCGTAGTCGGTTTTAATCATAGCAAATAAATAATCATAGCATATTTTTAATAATCAATATTTTTTTTAATAATCATAGCATAATTTTCGGTTTTAATCATAGGTATCGTAGTCAGCTTAAATCTCATATTAGTTATGAGATTTAAGGTGTCTTCAACCAAAACCGTAGGTATATTTTGGAAATAGCTAAGTAAATCCGAAATAACGGTACTTTTAATCTGGTACAAAGATACGAATTTACAATTCACCATGACAACCATTACATCCATTTACAATTATTTTTATTGTAACTAGTCTTAGACTAACGACCAATTTTATTCAAACTTAAACTACCTAAGAATTACATTATCAATCATAAGAAATAAAACCCAATGGCTACTCTTATTTTCTAACAATAACAATTTATTTAAGATAATAACTAATGCTACTCTTACTTTTAAAGATTAGTATTTCCTATTTCTATTCCTTCTTTCTATATTAAATTTACCTAAGTAGACTTACAGCTTTATAGTTAATCTTACTTATTATTACACATTTACATAACCATTAAGAAATAAACAAAATTTGTAACAATCATAAAATTTGTAAGAAATATACAAAATACATTTATGGAACAACTATTCATCAGTTATCTTATTTTCTAAATAGGCTACACAATTTCTTATTTTCAACAAACTAATATTATTTTCTAAAAAAAATATATACTTTTTTGTTTTATAAAGTAAGAATATATATATATTTAAAAAAAATAAGAATGCTATATTTTAGAAAATAATAATAATAATATGTTAAGTTTGAAAATAATAAATGTGTAGCCTATTTAGAAAATAAGATAACTGATGTATAGTTGTTCCATAAATGTATTTTGTGTATTTCTTACAAATATTATGATTCAGTTACAAATTTTGTTTATTTACAATGATGAATTTTATTTAAATAATTTGCAATTTATTTAGCGGTACTCAGCGCGCGTTGCTACGCCCAAGAAAAGAACACACGTTTTTAATGGAAAATATGAAATATTTATTTATTTTATGTTAACCCTGGGGGATAAGCAATGTTTTTTTTTTTAGTGTATAAAATGTACAAATTTTTCGGTATTCCAACTCGGGAGTGAGATACATTGCTCTTGTCAAGCAAGCGATTGTCAACAATTGCTCATGTGCTTTTTTAAAGGTAATTGAAAAGGCAAGTTGCAAAGGGAACTGTAGCCGCTTGAAATCGAAGGGCAAATCATCGCTATACCTGAAATCAGCACACTTTCCCTTTAAATTTCCGTTGATGATTATTGCCTTTGTAAAATTTAGTATCGGTTTTTTATTATTATGTATTTGTTGATATCATATGTTTGTATGATTTATTGCAGTGTATGTGTTTGTTACATGTAAGATTGCCCATAACAGACAGGTGAAGTGTCAAATTATTATACTCAATCTGTTCGTTGCAGGGCTACAATAAATAGTTCTGTTTCTTATCACATGGTCAGCCATATGATTGAAGCGTTTAAGAACAGAAGAGGTAGAGGTGTAAAAGACACTAATAAGCGTTATCTCCTCTGAGAGTAATGAATTTCACTATACAGCCAGATCCTGTGGTGAATGAAGTGAAGGTGTCATTTGCAGAGTGGAAAATATGTGCTTTTCAGAGGACCCGGGCATGCTGATAAGCGTACTTTTCCATTCAGTGAGGAAGGCTATGGTAAACCAACTTACTCCTCGTTTTACTTAGTAAAACCTCTACAGGTTCAAACCAGCCTTTCGGCTGTTGACCTAAACAACAACAACACATGCAAGATAACTGAAGTGTGTAACTTGAAGTGTGTTGATAAAAGTGTGTAACTTGAAGTGTGTTGAGCAGTTGGTAACGTGCTCGCCTCTCATCATGCGGTCCTGGGTTCGAATCCCACTCAGGTACGGCATATTTTCATTCGTTACAAAAAATTATTTCATCTTTCATTGTAAACAGTTACACCCCAACGTCGTCGCTAATGACCGTTGTAGTTGTTGCGACGTTAATAATATAATGTTTTTGGAATCGAATGTTATTCTTCATGTTTTTCTATGAAATATTAACGTTACTTAAAGCTGCAAAATAGCCTATATTGATCAGGAAGCTCCAAGCTATGCAACAATGAAAGATTTTTTAAAATCAGTTCAGTAGTTTCTGAGAATACCTCATACAAACGAACAAACAAACAACCAGATGTGTCTTTTTTATTATGTTAGTATAGATAATCACATTGCACTACATCTTAGAATTATTTTGATAAACAAAAACTATTTTTATTTCAGCAACAAAAATTCAAGGGGGAAATTAATCTCGAAAAAATTCTTTCTTCTTCATGTGATCGGCCCTTAACTTCACAGGAACCATTCCAAAACTATTCTACATGTTTTTTTTAAGTTTTATCGTAATCAGTCGAGCGGTTTAGAAGTTTTTAGCTAACACACATGCATATATACTTATATATATATACGAGGTGTGGCTATTAAATAACAAGACTGACGTAAACAATTTTATTTTTATTTTATACATAATCACTCTTATTGTCACCTTCAATATACACTCGTTCTCTATCCCTACAACGCTCCATGCGAATTTTTCATTGTTGGACACACTGCTGGAAGTCATCTACTGTCAGCTCCTTCAGGACACGTGCCGCTTTCTCTTTTACAGCTTCCACAGACTCAAATCTTGTCCCTTTTAATGCAGATTTCACCTTAGGGAATAGGTAGAAGTCACATGGTGCAAGATCTGGTGAATAAGGTGGATGTTCTAACACTGAGATGCTGTACTTGGCTAGGAACTTCTTGACAGATAACGCGGAATGAGCTGGCGCATTGTCTTGGTGGAGAACCCATTATTTGTCCTTCCACAATTTGGGGCGTTTTTTCCTTATTCTTTGACGTAGATTAGAAAGTACCTCATGGTAGTAATATTTAATAATTGTTTGACCTTCAGGAACCCATCCAATGGATATAAAAAAAGCAATTATCATTACTTTAAATTTTTAGTGGCTGATTCAAGCTTTTTTTGCTTTCGATGAAGTTCGGCTCTTCTAGTGCATGGATTGGCGCTTCGTTTCTGGATCACAAGTAAAAAACACGTTTCATTACATGTTATTATCGTTTCCAAAAAATTTGGGTAATTTTCAATTTCGTACAAGGTGTTAGTACAAACATTTTTGCGAGCTTCATTTCAATTATTTTTGAGCGGCAAGTGTCCTGAAGTAGGTGACAGAAGATGATTTCCAGCACTGTTTCCATTGATGGAAAATTCGCATGGAGCATTGTAGGGATAGAGAAGGAGTGTACATTGAAGGTGACAATAAGTGATTATGTATAAGATATAAATAAAATTTTTTACAACGTCAGTTTCGTTGTTTAATAGGCACACCTCGTAAACACATCCTCTTTTGTAATTAAATAGTAACAATTTTACCAACCAGTAATACATCAGAAGAATTACTTATTTCTTATACCCGTAATGATTTTATACGAAAAACATTTCTGGAAAGTTTACACAAAGACGTTTTATATACGTACATCAATTATACGTTTCAATACGTTCATCATCACCAATTTTTTATTACAAACAATTCGGATAAGTCCGCTTTCTGTTCCAACTTTTCACCACAGTAAATGCCTCGATGAAAAAATACTTGGTTTCTATGTAAACTGTATAAACATATACAAACGGTCTATTTTAGTTGGCAATTGAGATCTTAAAAAATAAAAAGTTAGCAGAAATTTTTAATGGGGAACGTTTCCTATATGAAAATATGATATTGACATTTTTGAAATGTTAGGCATTTTGCCAATATGACGGATGAATTAACATTTTTACGTAGAAAACAGATTTTTTGTGATGGATTTTTATAGTTAGAAGATAACCGGTGCTAAGGCAAATTTTATCCTTGCCAATTATATCAAAAACCAACCGTTTAGAAGCTACACCCACTCAAATATGAATATTTAATATTAGAAATAAACAAAACATGAAGTTGATTGCTATTTACATAGTTAGTATTTTTATAATTTCTTGTAAATCATAATAAAATTATTGATTTTTGGAGGGTTTTTTTTTGTTAACATGCCTTAATAAGTCAAAAACAAAAATAGTTAAAAGATAATTTGAACACATAATTCCGTCACAATATATCCTAATATATGAATGCTTGATGTAAAATTAGTCTTCAGGATCAGATTTTATTATTGTAATAACCTAAATTGGACTGATTGTTTCTCAGTGATAATAAATATTTTGTTTAATCTTATCGTATTTTATATTTAAATTTAAAAAAAAATCTGGTGTGAAACAGTGACAAAACTTTCTTTTGCCAATGCAAATAATTAAAAATATAACCTGACATTAATAAAATGCATAATAAGGCTGAAATCTTTATAAAATCGATTTTTTACATGATTTCGAGAGAAAAAACCAGAAAATCGCTAATTACCGCTAAACTAAGCGTTATACAACAAAATTTTTAAAGTAAAAGTTGTAGAATTTTAAATATTCTACAACTTTTATTACATACCGTTTTGCGCTAAAATTCATATTAAAGCCGCAATTTATAAAAAAAAAAACAATATGTTTACGTGAAAACAGCCGCACCAAGAATTTCAGCAAACATGGCGCTTACCTTAGCTTATAGGGCATAAAAAAATTAGTACAACAGGAGATTTTTAAAAAAATCGTAGGACCCGTTTTAAAGAAAATCGCAAAAATGTGAAAAATTACACTAATAAACTACTACTTCCGGTTGACCGATTTTGATGAAAATTTTCCTGGTGGTATGCAACTTAAGTTTTAAGTTCGTACAATGTTTCGTTCTTGAGATATTCTGTTCACCCACCCACCCACACACACACACACACACACACACACACGCGCGCGCGCGCGCACACACACACACACACACACACACACATACACACATACACACACACCCACCACTCAGACCAATCGCTAAAAACATTTTTTTTCGGTTCAGGGGTCTGAAAACGTGTAGATCCGGTGAAAACTCTATTTCAAAAAATCGACATGAAAACAATAATTTCCTTCCTATATATTCATATAAGCAAGAGAAAGTAAAAATGTATCAATGTTAGAAGAACCTTAAGATTTATTATTTTTGAATTTTTTAAATTAAAATTTTGGAGTTAAATTGATCTGGGATTGAATTTATATTACCAGAAATAATCCTATTTATAACCGTGAAACCAGGAATGATGATTCACGGAAATTGAAACTAGTATTTTAATCGCGTAAACAACTGGCTAAACGACGTGTATAGAAGTAGATACGAAGAACAGTGGCAAAAGTAAAGTAAATAGAAGAAAAGTAGTAGAAAGGAAGAAGTAGTATAAGAGTAAAAGGGTAGAAGTAGATAGAAAATTTATTATTTAATTCAAATGGAACATACGTTTTTTTTAGCTTGTTAATGAAATGATCTTCTCTGTTTAATTGTTTAAAAATATTTTGGAATTATAAATAAATATTTTTAATTTAAATGAACAATTGATATAGGCCTACTCACACAAAACGTTGTGTTTTTGTGCAGAATTTGATGAAAATATCTGAAAGCGTAAATTAAAATAAAATAATTACTGGAAAAATAAATAACTAATTTAGCTGATGTGGTATGTTACCGTTTGACGAAATTAATATTGACAATAAATTGGAAAATTTATTTGTCTGATAACAGGCTTCGTTTTAAATCCAATCAATCACCTAATAGAATTCGCTTAAAAATTTAAATAATACCCTTGGGTAAGCAACAAGGTAAACTGACTCACAATGTTGAATAGATTCGATGTCTTTTATTTTTGAGTATTGATGCGGTGAAAAATAAAAGCAAAAACAGTGTACAAATTAGGTAGTTTTTGGAAATGTTTATTGGTCGATAATGAATAAAAGAAGATAAACAAATGGGCCGCCAACGGCGCTACCTTTCTATTTAATCACTAAAGGTTTTATATTTCACTCATGACTAATTTTGATGCCGTATTGTTTTATGTTTTTATTTCATGTCTGACATTTTTGTATATATTTTTGATAGATGAAAATGAGAGATGAGAAAATACCCGATCTGACCAGGAATCGTACCCGCGATCCCTGGCGTAGAAGCCAATTGCGTTGACCATCGCACCATGATCTGGCCCAATTAAATACGCTGTATTGAATCCTTTATTCTGTTCATTTTTAGCAACCGAACGAGTCACCGAGACTATCCCAATCCATCCGGGACGTTAAAGAACATATGTAGGGTTTATAACGCGGTATACTAACATTATATTAATAAAATATAATTATTTATCAGCGACCAATAACGGAATATACATCGTCAGATGTAGGAGTATACGAGGTGTGGCTATTAAATAACGAGACTAATGTTGTAAAAAATTGTACTTTTATTTTATACATAATCACTTATTGTCACCTTCAATATACACTCCTTCTCTGTCCCTACAACGCTCCATGCGAATTTTCCATTGTTGGACACACTGCTGGAAGTCATCTTCTGTCAGCTCCTTCAGGACACGAGCCGCTTTCTCTTTTACAGCTTCCACAGACTCAAATCTTGTCCCTTTTAATGCAGATTTCACCTTAGGGAACAGGTAGAAGTCACATGGTGCAAGATTTGGTGAATAAGGTGGATGTTCTAACACTGAGATGCTGTACTTGGCTAGGAACCTTTTGACAGATAACGCGGAATTATCTGGCGCGTTGTCTTGGTGGAGAACCCATTATTTGTCCTTCCACATTTCGGGGCGTTTTTTTCCTTACTCTTTGACGTAGTTTAGAAAGTACCTCAAGATAGTAATATTAACTAATTGTTTGACCTTCAGGAACCCAGTGAAGGTACACAATCCCATGGATATAAAAAAAAACCATCATCCTTGCTTTAAATTTTGACTTGCTCATTTGAGCTTTTTTGGCTCTCGCTGAAGTTCGGCTCTTCTAGTGCATGGATTGGCGCTTCGTTTCTGGGTCATAAGTAAAAAACCACGTTTCATCACATGTTATTATCTTCTACCTGTTCCCTAAGGTGAAATCTGCATTAAAAGGGACAAGATTTGAGTCTGTGGAAGCTGTAAAAGAGAAAGCGGCACGTGTCCTGAAGCAGCTAATAGAAGATGACTTCCACCACTGTTTCCAACAATGGAAAATTCGCATGGAGCGTTGAAGGGATAAAAACCGAGTGTAAATTGAAGGTGACAATAAGTGATTATGTATAAAATAAAATTAAAAGTTTTTGCAACGTCAGTCTCGTTATTAAAATAGCCACACCTCATACATTAATACACTTATATGTACATTAAAAATAATTTTAACAAACGGTTTTAAGAATTTGTTACTTACAGCTTGGTATATTCGAATAAATACACTATTAAATTTTAATATGTACAGAATTAACTGCAGCAGAAGTGTCAGATTAATTACAAATACATTTTATGACGGGAAAAATGAAGTAAAATCTGTAGTGTTAAAATTAACGGAAAAAGTTCTTCACATATTTTTAAAAACCACGCTTGTCCAATTGCGACTCTAAACGATAACATCATACCATAGACGGAAGACGTTAGTTACTTGGGTATTTACCTAGACAGGCGACTTACATGGAAAAACACACCAGGTCGAAACGTAGTTGGACATTAAATTAAGTCAACTGTATTATTTGTTGAAGAGAAAAACGCGTCTTTCTCTGGCCAATAAATGACGTTTATAAAACAATAATAAAATCAATATGGACGTACGGAATTGAACTGTAGGGACCAGTTTGCTCATCTAACATTCCATCTTCATCAACAATCGAAGATCCTTATAATATTACTGACTTCTTTTGGTTTGTAACCAATGACGTAATTCATCATGACTTACATTATAAACAATGTTCTAGACGAAGTATGACAACGAAACAAAAAATACGAAGACAGATTTGAGCGTCATGAAAACCCTATGGCAATTAACCTTTTACATAATAGTGACCACTACCACCGACTGAAACCTTTTAAAATGTTACACATCGTACAGACAAAATGAAAAATTAACAGCAGCAAAAATGGCTGATAAAATTTTTTAATTAGCCAACAATAATTTCTAAAATTTGTATTTTAACCCTTTCAGTACCAACGTCCGGAAAACAAGACGTCGATATATTTAACGTAGTGATAACATCCGGTTTACCGGACGTTCGTAAATTTTGCATAAAATGCCAACGTCCGGATAACCGAACATTTTAAAAAAAACTTTTAAACAAAAATTAATGGAATAATGTATTTTGAAACCGCCGTGGCGTAGCGACTAGCGCGCTAACCTACAAAGTGAAAGGTCCCGGGTTAAATTTTCAGCTAGGGTCTGGAAATTATAACACGTTAAAACCACCGTTAAGGTACCAAAACCTACAGTAGTTGCTAATGACCAAGCTGTCGATGAGACTTTAAATAAACTTAAAAAAATATTTTGAATATTTTAGGAGTTAGAACGATTTCTTCTTTAATGAACTCAATAAAAATGAATTTTTAACAGAAAAATTTATTTTGCTGTAACGTTGAAGTTTTGTTCGGCAATGACAGGCTTACGCTTCCAAGTTTTTCAAATAAGGGCTGGGCACTTTTTGTACACTCTTATTCAAATTAAATGGCACTTAAGATCAAACTTTTAAAAATATTGTTTCGGCACTAAAATGGTTAATAAACACTTTGAAAATGAACCTGATCAGCAGACATAGTTATTCACAAATTGTAGTTGCGCTATTTGTAGTAGTATCACGATTCCAAAACGTTTTTAGCTCACGGGACAGCTACCTAATTTTTTAAATTTTTTTATTTATTTAACGTCGCATCAACTGTAACGGTCATTAGCGTCGACGTTGGGGTGTAATTATATATACAATGGAGGATGAAATGAATTTTTGTAACGTACGAAAATATGCCGTGCCTGAGTAGGATTCGAACCCAGGACCGCATGATTAGAGGCGAGCACGTTACCAATTACGCCAATGCGGCCGGCAGCACAGCTATTATTTTATTATTTCATGACGTGAAACGTTGTTTATTTTGTCTGATAAAACACAATCACACAGTAGGCAAACCAATATAATTTTATTAGAAAAGCTGAAACTTTAATATTTCAAACTTATTTTAAATTTATTTATTATTTTTTAAAAGCACAATATTTAAGTACAATATACAAACGATAATCTTTTGTTTCAATCTTTATCAATATGTCTTTTACAAACACATGCATTGTTTACATAATTAAGGATGGATTTAACCAACTAATAGGCATTATTTTATTCTAAATTGCTTTTATTTTTTATTTTTTATTCTGGAACCCGCTGCACACTCGGCCGGCCTCGCGGCACACAGTTTAGAAAACACTGTTAGTGGTTAAAAAATATTGAGCAAAGATGTTACTTTGCAATTTCAGGTTTGTAATTTAGCCTACGCTGTACAATGTTTTTTAAAAATATAATTTTTACAGGGATTACATTTAAGAAGGGTGATTAATGGGAACATTTTCACAATGATAGGAAATATTAAAACTAAACTGTACAGTTAAGGGAAGTTGGAATAGGTTTTTTGAAAAAAAAAATCAATAATTTTACCTAAAATATTCAACGCTTTCTTCTCTGTAAAATAGTAGCCTATATCTAATAAAACTGTATGAAAAGTTAAATTTTTACGATAAATGTTGTATTAGTTTTAAAAGTAATGGTAATTTGTTTCTAAATGTAAAACTATTCATGAACATTTTAAAACCGTTGGAGTTACGCGATACAATTTTGTGGGAAAATAAAAAAATTGTTAACATTAGAACATTTCGCAATTCCAAAATTACAACGTAATATAGACGGTTTTCAACAGAAGTTTTACGTACAGCTCTTAGGATACCATGGTTTTTACGAAACAGATATATTTATAAAGAAATAGGGCTTTACTCAGTAAGACAGGAAATTACACGATTTAACAGAACATACGAACAAAGACTGAACGGAAATCCGAATTATTTTGTAATAAACTTACTAGACAACAGCGACTGTACTTTTACAAGACTTAATTTTATACGATGTCTTTCACTTAAGTTGCAGATTTGATAATGATTAACTTTTGAACATTATTACAAAGCTAATATTTTATTTATAATTTTTCAAAATTTATTTTATATTCATTTATTGATTTGTAACATTTATTATTAATAGATGAAGAGCAAGAATGATCTAAGTATACATATTTCCTAATTTTTTAATGTTTCTTCAGTCTGTAGTATATATCACATAATTATTTCCTAAGTATATCAGAACAGACCAAAATCTTGTCAAACCTTGTCAGGTTTGTATAAAGCGTTATTGATCATAGTCAAGAATCGGTACTTCCGTAAAATATAGTTTGAGGTTATCTTCATAGGCTGACTGAATAATGAACATACCTATTATACACCATTTATACAAAATTATACTAAATTTTGCACAAAACTTTCTGCCAACATTGGTTAAAAATTGAAAGGACATTAAGAAAACCGGAGTGGACCACCAAATTATGTTCAGACAACTAATTACTGACTTTTAAGGGATTCCATGAAGAGAACAAACAGAATTCCGGTTGGACAGAAGAGAAGACAAAAGCCTACAATGAGCGAATGCTGTGAACATGGGCTGCAAAAAAGAGCTTATAGAAACGTCTAAGGTCACCTTACGTGGTCTAAATTGGTCCCACACGGAAAATAACATTGAGCAATAGTAATTAAACAGATAGTTAACACGAGTTGTATTTTATTTATTGCACTATCCAAGAACTGACACTGCAAAATTATAAAAAAAACTGATTAGATCCTTCTTGCAGAGAGGATGTTAATATATTTTCTTGTGTATTCTTGTATAAAATTCATTTCTAAGAAAATAGTTTTAAACAATAAAATAATTTTTTTAATAATACATAACAATTATTACCCCTATATGAAACAATAATAAATTTAGAGAAAAATTTAAAATTAAGTAAATTCTAACTGGTCGAGAAATAATTCCGTTGAAGTTCTTTTGCCGAGTGATGTTTCTTAATTTCTAGGTTTGTTGTTCATAATTTTAGGTTTTTCTCGTATTTATCCACTAACTGTAGGTTACGTTATACAGTTGCGAATAAATATTAAAAAAATAGAAAGAAACAAAATTTTAACCTTTCATTTTGTCAGTCGAAAAAGAACAAAAAGAATATCATTGAGTATTTGTCATTGGAATTGAACTCATTTTTGTATTCACAGAGAAAAAATGGTTTTCACGTTCGTACATTTCTAAGAATATGAAATATCAATCAAATAACAATTTAATTTTAATTTTACGTACATTCCTTTACTACTATATAAAACTTCTTCAGTGAATTTCTAATAAAATTTGAATCTCGCTTAACAAATGAACAGTATAATAAAAATATATGATTTTGTTATATGAAAATGATGCTACGATTTTATGAGTATTGATGAAAAATTGAAGCGTTCAAGAAATTGACAAAAACGTTATTTTATACTGAAGAAAGTTGAATGAAAAATAAAATAAAGCCATGAAATGTGAAAAATATACTTCAAAAAAAGGAAAATTGTCATGGGAGATATTTTTCTTTTATACCATAAATTTTCTCATATTCGAGTGTAACAAAACATATATAAATAAAGAAACAAATACAAGCACAAGCGTACACATACGAGTTGGAAAAACACATTCGCAGAATAATAGGAGTATGGAAAATGATGACAAAGGGAGAACAGTACGGTATGGAAAAAAAGGTGGACGGTTTTTGCAACTGAAAAATTCAACGTTATGTCGAGATTGATAGCGTCAATAAATAATGTGATGTGACAATTTCTACTATCAATCCTAGCTAGTTCATCGGGTTCATCGACAATCTCCAAATTAATTACATTTACGAATAAATAAGTGCCACTACACTGTATAACAGGAAGATATATGTCATATTGTCCCAACAGCAGCAGATTAACTTTTTAGATCTAGTAGTTTTTAAAATCCATTTTTGGTAAAACTCTTTTTAAACTTTTATTTATGATATTAAAATTTAATCGAGAACTTGAGTTATATATCTCAAAAAGGTAGAAAATATATATTTCTAGCGCAAGAGAAAAATAAGGTAAAGTGATCAACGCGAATTAATTCAATTCTGGATCGATTCCCGGTCAAAGGTATCTAATTTTCTCAGTCATCTGTCACCATTTGTATTATCATTAAATCGCAAAAAACTTGATGCAAAAGAAAGAAGAGAATTTGAAAAGGGGTGAATAATTATATGTAATTACTGATAATAATTTAAAATATTACTTATGCCATGACTACCTTGTTGCTTTTATCTATTACAACAACGATCGCCGAGCCATTTGTGTAAATGCGTTGCAAATCCACATTTGCATACACAACAATATTTGTTCACACAGTACTCTGCCTTGAGTTGGCTTCTGCTATTGTAGCTATTAGTGTGTCACAATTTGTAATGCATTTCTTTCTTTTTTTGGCTTCAACTTTATTTTTATTTACAACTGTACACGTTTTTTAAAGCACAACTAGTAAATGATATGGAATGAATGAGGAATGGCGGGAATGTGAATCGATCCAGTGACCGATTTCAGAGTGAAATTTTGCAAGGAATGTGGTGCCAATATTTTTCAATAATAATGATTTATAAACTATGAAGGAAGGAGCTGAACATCTTCTGCCTGAATGAGAGAGTTGCATCGTATCGCCAACAGTGGAAAGAACATGTTGAACGAATGTCAGCCGATAGGCTTCCACTAAACATTTACAAGTATCAACCGGTAGGCAAAAGAGGTATAGGCAGGCCACGGAAAAGGTGGCAATGATTATACCATAAGGAAAAAAATAAAAAAACAAATGTTATAAGATAGACTTAAATTTATCATTGATAAAATGTGAATTACATATTTAATATAGATGTTTTCTAAAATTATTAATATAAGCTGAATGTGAGTCGGAACAGGCCATGGCCTAATCCCTGTTTGAAAGAAGAAGAAGAAGATGAAGGATGATTTTTTTATATAAAATGATTTTTTGTTTTTATGAAATGACACAGGCATGACAAGTTAAATTGATTTTCTTATGGTGGTTGAAGAAGATCCCTATTCCACCTTCGTTTCAGTCGTCTGTTAACAGGGAGATCGTTAGCTAAAAGTAATTGGACATTTGCATTTATGCGATCAATTGTCGTTGTGTGTAATGCGTTGTATGTTGCGTTGACAATGTCTCGAACCGTTGGTATTTTCAGGTCTTTGTGAAGGGTATGATTGGTTACGTAAAAAGGTGCGTTTGTTATTTCTTAATGCAATTCTTAATAACATTTTTTAAAATAAATATACGAGTAGGGATTTTAAAAATCTATTACATATCATATTACAACATCAAAGATTGTCGTAATTTGTATTAGTTCTTATTTCATCTCTTTGTTGTATTTTTACATACGGGTGTCCCCAGAAGAGGTTACTATATTTGAACAAATATGCCGGACGTATCGCACACTCTACAGACTGGAAACTTTACAGTTTTATGTAATAAATAAATATGTAAAAATGTACCCTCGAGTTTCATATGCTTATGAATAATCAAAACAAAATGGCGGAAAATATTTTTGTTTGCATGACCATTTGAAATTGTTGGTTTGTTAGAATTTTACTTAAGTAATGAAATGAAAGAAATATGAAAGTGATAAATGATTGATGAACACAATTTTTTTCAATAACCTTTATTCGAACTGGTGACCATCAATAGCTATGCATTGATAGCAACCAAACAAAAATGATCGAATCCCATCAGGCACGGCATATTTTCATACATTACAAAAAATCATTTCATCATTCACCGTCTGCATTAGCAGTAAAATTGCAGAACAGTCGGACGTTAAACCAAAAAAAAAAAAAAAAACAAAATGAGTCAGCATTTTTGAAAAATTGCCGAGGTTTCAATAGTATCATTTTCGATATTATTTTCTTATTCCGCCAATTTGTTTTGATTAATCGTAAGCTAATGAAACTTGAAGGATAGTTTATTTTACAAAACTATTTATTATAACTGTTACGTTCCCAGTCTGTAGAGTGTGCGATACGTCCGGCATTGATTCAAAAATAACAACCACGTCGTGCAACACGAAATTTAGTATTAAATTAAAATAACGGAATTCAAGCAAATTCTGAGGCTTATCAGTAAGACAATAAAAACAAAAAAATTCAAAATCAAATAACTTATTGTCAATAACGAGTACAGGTTACATGCAATTAGAATTAAAAATAGTTGTGATTTTAAAAATGGAAGTAAGAAAGATAGGCTATACAAGTAAATAATGATAGCCATTATATAATAGCCATTAGATAGCCTAGAGCATTTCTTGCTAATTTTCAAAGATTTTACCAAAATTTGAGTTAGCTCCCTTTACCTCTTGGGCACAGAATTAACTGAAGTAATATAATTGTATTTATTAGTAGTCTAAGTTTAATAACTAATTATTGTGTGAATAAATACATGTTGTAAGTTAAGAATTCTGTTTATTAACTATGATACCCAGTTCTGAACGAACCTAAGCTTAAGTGTTAGAATATTAATGTTTAAAGCATTTTCTGGATTTATTTTGAAGGGAAAATTGCATATCGCTTGACGAGTGGTGAGACGATTGAACACACCTCATCGACAGAAAATCGTGTGAAAGCAGGGCTATAATAAAATATTGCACAACATTTTAAGGTACGAACAAGATCGTTGAGAATTAACAATAGAAGTCTACTTGGAAACTAGTCCAGCTGATTCCGATCATTTCAGAAATTGAGACCGTTCATTCGTTATCGCATAACCACAGTTAAGCTTATTTATGTTTTTTTTTCAAAACGTAAATAAACCACCCTTAGGCTTTAAAAAAACAAACAGATAAAGAAACACAAAATTAAAATGAAATATTGAATTAATAGGTAATTATTTTAAAAAATTATAAAAAGGGAGTTGTTTTGATCTTTGTCAAAACTGTGTCATTTGTTAGCTAATGAATTTCCAGTTCAAAGCTCCATAAATATGAAAGGAATTGTTTGATTGGAAAAAATCTAAATTAACAACGTAAAAATTAAAATAAAATAGCTTAAATAAGGTTTTATACCTTGATAAAAAACAATAACTTAAAATTTTCTGTCGCTTACTGTAGATATATCGTCATAAAATATTAAAAACTATTTTGGGTTTGGGAAGTTTAACAGTATACAAGACGAATTGTAATAACAAAATACAGTGAAAAATTTTGTAATGAACGAAGCAATAATTTTAATAAAAATAGCCTATATTGATCAGGAAGCTCTAAGCTATAGAACAATGAAAGATTTTTTAAAATCAGTTCAGTAGTTTTTGAGATTACCTCATACAAGCAAACAAAGTGGCAGGGAGTGGATAAGATTTTTGTGTGTCCCGAGGTGGCAGAAGGTGGTAGCAATCGCTGTGGACCGTTAAGACAGCTGTATCTGCCGCAATGTATTTTCTGTGGCGTGGAATGGATCGTTAAGAAGGGGCCTAAATCGCGTACATGATCCGATTTATCGAAATGTACAAAACACACGCGACCACTATCAGCAGAAAATGAATCGGCCCGCTTGCAAGCATTTAGCCACTTCAATCTAGTTTCAATGGGCTTTGGAAAACGGTAAAACTTATAATGCCCAACTCCTTTTGGTGTCTATTTCGATTAGAACACTCGGCAATCGCACAACACACCATTTTTAAAGACTAGTAAAGTTTTACAGACCGTATTAAGACTAGTAAACATCTCAGACCGACTCGGTACATATCGTGCTTCGGCTGTCGCTGGTAACCAGTGACGTCAGAGGGCTGGGCTTGTTACTGCGCATATTGTTGATGATTTCTACCGTCTAGTAAAGTAACCGTGGAAGCATCACATTTTTATTTCTAAATAACACTATTGGGCCGCCTCTGTAGCTTAGTGGATAGCGCATTGGCCTGCCACGCGGAGGTGCCGGTTCGATTCCCGGCCAGGGTCTGGAAATTTTCACATGTCAAATTTCACAGTAAATGTTACATAATCCACTGTAGTCGCTAATGGTCAAGCAGTTGATGCGATTTTAAATAATAAAAAAAACAAAAAAACATTGGTACAAAACCGCGAATTATGACTAAGTATTAATGTGCTTA
The DNA here is from genome assembly GCA_035578175.1 of Catonia carolina. Classification (NCBI taxonomy): domain Eukaryota; kingdom Metazoa; phylum Arthropoda; class Insecta; order Hemiptera; family Achilidae; genus Catonia; species Catonia carolina. The sequence continues at coordinate 23,565,119 of JAQMRL010000010.1, read as the reverse complement.
TGAAACTGATTCTAAAGAATAAATAAGTATTTTATCGTGCGAACTAATTTACACGGGTCAGCTAGTTTAGTATTTCAGTTACAATATAAATATAATCTTTTTCAATAAATAGTTTTGTTAGTTTAAAAAAGCGATGTTTGAATAAATTAACTATTCATTTCTTGTTTTATTTATATTTATTAAATCCAGGTTATCCGAAATGAGTCCGGTCAATTATTTTGGATAACCGGGATTTAACAGTATTATGTAAACAGTAATTGTTTTTATATTGTAAAGGTACCTCCACTGGGAGTTACCTTTTCATGTCAGTTTTTTTTTAATAAATCGAACAAATACTAAAAATATTCAGTAAATTATAAAAAAGAACTATCTGTTATTCTATAAAACTAAAACTATTTATTATTTCTATTTAAATTTATTATTCTCTCTATTTATTGTTCTCTAAAGAACAGACTATAAATTATAAATTTGTTTAATAACGATTGCATATTATTTTTGAGTAACAAATTTCTGGAAAAATTTTGATGTAAAAAATCGATTCTAAATATTTTAAATTTGTATATTCAGTTAAAAGTATTGTGAAAATATTTAAGGGGAAGTGTTGGTTCCAGAACTCTCTAGCAGGACTGAGTTTTTAAACGTGTTAATGTAAATAATAATAGTTGATAAATCAGTTTATTTCCAAGAAATGGTTTGAAATATAGTGTTTAAGGGAAAACTGTACTTTGGATCCCGCCAATGTTAAATTTTCTATTTTAGTTACATTTTTCATAGGATTGGTAAGAGATAGGGAAATTAAACTTTACACACCATAGGTGTCTGGTTTCTTCTCGAGCTACTGACATTTTTTCAATTTCATCTTTGGACCATACCATTTTTTAAAAATATTACAAATAACATTACGCCTTATAGCAAAAGCACCTCTTTACGTTAGCAACAAAACCTTACATACAGATTTGCAAACACCACTTGTACAAAATTCCATCGAATACCTATACAAACGCTTTCACGACGTCACACGAACACGAGAACTCACTGGTGCTTTCACTTTCCACCTTCCATTTACCTGATAAACCCCCTAGACGCCTTAAAAGACGCAGGAGTAGAGACCTGCTAATTTGATACACAAATTTCATTCTTGGGGAGGCACCGATGGGAGCCCTACCCCTCTCATGCCTATCATGTCATTTACATTATTATCATAATTATCACATTTGCTTGTTGTAAAATTTTACAGTTGTAAATAAAGAATTAAAGAGAAAACAAAAATAACATAAAATTTTTACAAATTGTTTTTGACGTTTTTTGCGTACTACTAAGTTTTGGAGCACCTGAGAAAGTCATAAAAATGTCGGTATGTGTGGATATACAAGATTATTTAAACATTTCAGCCTGGTAGGTTTATTGGTTTCTGAGAAAAATGTACCTAGTGTTAAAAATCTAAATTTACGGGAAAACGCAAGAAAGAAGAAGGCACAAATCAAAAACAGAATGTACAAAAACAAGTAAATTTCCCATGAACAGTTGTTTAGAAAGCTGAACAACAGCTGAGAATGCAAAAAAACAGTGATGCAGATATTTTAAAATCTAAAATTCTCTTTGCACTAAAAAGAGCAGGAAAAAGTTGTAAAAAATATTCGTTCCTGGTAACATGATAATTTTTCTGTGTAAACTTGTTAAAAATTTAATTTTTTGCATAAAAATATATTTTCTTTACGTAATTTAATGTTTGTTTGGTAGATCTAGGTCTAAACTATTGAAAAACATAAAAAACCAAAAATCGAAATTTTGAGTTAAAAGCATCGTCCCATCTTCCCTTAAATGGTTAGGTATAGTATAGGCTTATTGTTGCGACGACTATCTGAGAAGGGTCGGTGCATCTATTTAGATAATTAGCTCTTTTAATGGTGTTGTAACAGTTTCTTCTTCTTCTTGTGGTTCCTATCCGTTCCGGATGTTGGCAACCATTTTGGCTATGATGACTCATATGTTGACTGCTGCCCTAAACAACTGAGCTGTATTTACGGAGAACCAAGTCCTTAGGTTCTGGATCCACGATATTCTCCTTCTTCCAGGACCTCTTCTGCCACATATCTTTCCTTGAATTATGAGCTGCAATATTTTATATCTGTTGTTATTTCTCATAATGTGTCCCAGGTATTGGAGTTTCCTAACTTTTATGGCATTGAGAATTTCTTTTTCTTTTCCTATTCTTCCTAGAATCTCATAATTCGTGATATTGTCCACCCAAGATACTCTCAAAATTCTTCTATATAGCCACATTTCGAATGCCTCCACTTTTCGTTCCATTGAAACTGTCAATGTCCATGATTCAGCTCCATACAAAAGAACAGGGAACACATAGCATTTGAGAAATCACATTTTTGATTCCATTGTCAAATCGTGGCTTTTAAACAAGGAGCTCATTTTGATAACTACAGCTCTAGCCTTTTCTATACGGATCTTAATCTCCTGCGAACAATACCACTGGCTATTCAGAGCAGTACTAAGGTATGTATACCTATCCACAAGTTCAACATTCTGTCCATTTAATAAAAGATGACATCTGGAGACTTTATTTTTACTTATGACCATCAATTTAGTTTTACCAATGTTGATATCCAGACCCTGCCTTTCACTACACTCTGACACTCTATCCAACAGAATTTGCAAATCCTCCAAACTTTCTGCAAAAATTACCGTGTCATCAGCATATCTCACATTGTTTAGTCTCTCTCCATTCACAGAAATACCCATTTCCATATTTCCCAAGGCTTCTCTGAAGATGTGCTCAGAATAAATGTTAAACAGCAATGGAGACAGCACACAGCCCTGTCGGACTCCTCTTAAAATTTGTATGTTGTCTATATTATCATCTTCCAGTTTCACAGATGCTGACTGATTCCAGTATAAGTTGATTATGATTCTTAAATCTTTATCATCGATCCCACAATTCCTCAAAATCTTTATCAACTTCTGATGTTGGACTCTATCAAATGCCTTTTGATAGTCCACAAAACATGCATATACATCCTTGTTCACATCTCTGCATCTTTGGAACAACATTTGGATAGAGAATAAAGCCTCCCTTGTTCCAACTGAGTTTCTAAACCCGAATTGTGTATCGGACAATTGTTCTTCACAGAGTTTATAAATCCTTTTGTGGATTATTTTCAGAAATACTTTCAAGAGATGGCTCATGAGACTTATTGTCCTGTATTCACCACACTTTTTAGCCCCTGCTTTTTTAGGCAAGAGAATAAACTCTGACTTCAGCCATTTTCCTGGAATATTTCCATTGTCATACACCCGATTAAACAAAGATGTTAGCCATGTTATATTTTCTTCATCAAGAAGCTTCAGGAATTCCGACTGAATACTATCTGGGCCCGATGCTTTACCGACCTTGATGTTTTTTATTGCATCTTCAACTTCATCAATAAAAATTTTTGGTTCTGTTTCACAGTTTATATTGGGAGGTTCCATTCTGTTGTCATTGAATAACTTTTCTATATGATTTTTCCAAGTACATTTGATTCTATCTTTGTCAACAATAATTATTCCATTTTCATCTACCAGTCTGTTCACAGGTCTCCTCCTATTTCTGCCAGTAAAGTCATTGATTTTATGAAACATGTTGAAATTATCATGACGTGATTGGAGTGTCTCTATTTCCTTACACTTCTCACCCATTTCATTCTCCTTAGCTTCTCTCACCTTCCTTCTGATAATTCTGTTCAACTCTCTATAGTCCTCTGGATGATTTTTCAAAAGTCTCCTTCTCTCCATCATTTCAAGAATTTCATTCGTCATCCAAGTTTTTCTCCTTTTGATATCTAGCTTTAGAAATTCCTCTTTTATGTTACCAACAATGGTGATCAATTCATTCACTTCCTCTTCGACATTCCCCATACCGGCAATCAATTCAATGTCTTCCCTCATCCTATCCTTTACTCTATCCTTCAACATCCGATCATTCAGTTTGCTCATATCATAGCTAGGTTTATGTTTCTTTAACAGTTTCTTCAGTCTGACTCTGAAGTTGCCTACCAACAGAGTATGATCTGACTGGATATCAGCACTTGGATATGTTTTTACACTGGTGCAGCTGTTCCTATATCTCTTATTAATTAGTATATCTTATTAATTAGTATCCTGATAATTTTACTGGGTTAATCTCTCGGTGACTTCCACGTATAAAGTCTCCTTGGTGGTAGTGTAAAGAATGTATTCATTATTGTCAAACCTTGCTCTCTCGCAAATATGCTCAAGCGATTACCTCGTTAATTTCTTTCTCCAAGTCCATATGGACCTATACAATCGCCTTCACGACCCTTTCCAATCTTTGAATTGAAATCTCCCAGGAGTATATTCAAATCCTGTTTTGGTAACTGACTCCATAATTCTGAAACTTGCGAATAGAAATTTTCCAATTCCTCATCTGTATGGTCTATTGTTGGAGCATACACTTGTATTATGTTCAAACGAGTGGGAGCAGTTTTCACTTGCAACAGCATGACTCGTTCTGAAACAGGTATGAAATTTGTCACATTATTTGCAACTGACTTGCATACTACAACTCCAACTCCATATTGGAAACTCCCATCGGACGTTCCTGAATAATAAACTCTGTAATTATCAATATCGCAACAGCCCGTACCCGGCCAACGCATTTCGCTTATGCCCATGACTTTGATATTCAATCTCCTCATTTCCAGGATAGCATTATGAATTTTCCCCGCCTGTGCCAATGACCTCACATTTCACGTACCGATTTTCATGTTTACCTCCATTTGGTTCTTCCTTTTTCCCGACATCACAACTTCATCGACTCTGTTTATAACCGCCTCCCCCGGAGATCCGCACGGGAGACTTGAAACTCCGGAATATTTTGTTCTAAACATAGCCATTCCATGGTGATACTAGAGAATATCCTCAACGATCTTTAATGCGGTGGTTTCTCCTTGTCTTCCGCATTCCTATGCCGTTCACTAATACAGTAGTTCTTCCGCCTTCAGGGCCGATTTCACAACCCTAGGACAAAGAAGTGCCCTGGCTCAGTGCTAATCAGCAATGAGTTGACCGTTTATACCGACAGTCTTTGGTCATGATTTTCTGTTGGGGTTTACTCCCTTAGCCTTCTATAGTCCCCTATCAAACCTGCAAGGCAGCAGGCCCCCCTCACATGGTTTAGCCGGTGGACCAACACCGTTGCCCGGGTGATAGCTCTTGGAGCTAACAAGTGAGAGTCAAGTGTGTGGTGCAGACCAGTCTGCACAACCTGTCCTTAGAAAAGACATGGCCGGTTGTGCTCGAAAGGTACTACTGCTCCCACACACCCATATCACCCAGATAAAAGATAGAAGAATTAAACTTTACCACTATAGGTGTCGGGTTTCTTCTCGAGCTACTGACTTTTTTCAATTTAATCTTTGGACCATAACTTTTTTTTAAAAAATGACGAATAACATAAAATTTTTACAAATTGATTTCTACGTTTTTTGCGTATTACTAATTTTTGGAGCACCTGAGGAAGTTATAAAATGTCGGTATATGTAAATATACAAGATAATTAACTGGTAAAAATTTCAGCCTGGTAGGTTTATTGTTTTCTGAGAAAAAAAAGCCTAGTGTTAAAAATCTAAATTTACGGGAAAAAGCAAGAAACAAGAAACCACAAATCAAAAACAAAATTTACACAAAAAGTAAATTTCCCATCGACAGATTTGTTTAGAAAGCTGAACCAACAGCTGAGAATACAAAAAAACAGTGATGCAGATATTTTAAAAACTAAAATTCTTTTTGCACTAAAACGAGCAGTATAAAATTATGAAAAATATTCGTTCTCGGTAACATGATAATTTTTCTGTGTAAACTTGATAAAAACTTAATTTTATCGTAAAATTTTTTTTTTGTCGTAATTTAATGATTTTTTGACAGATCTAGACTAGACAAATCTAGACAGGCCTAGACTATTGAAAAACATAAAAAAACAAAATATCGTAATTTTGAGTTTAAACATCGTGCCATCTCCCCTTAATAGAGCTATAGATACTAAAATCACGAGATTGCCTTTTGCTTATGGATGGGCTGTGAAGAAGGAAAGTGAAAAATTTACGGTGCTGCCAACCTCAACAGTAACACACTGCTCGTATATTTCATTACCGTACAGTTTCTACATACATTTAGTAAGTTGTGATTTATTCCGAGAAAATGGCTTCTTCATAAACCTTATAAGAAATAAAAATGTGACCTATAATATCGCCTATAACCTTAATTATATGACTTGAAATGTTTGATTTACTGTCATTACCAGCTACCTTATTCCATTGGAGCAAAATTTTCTACAAATGAACCGCCTTCTTTACCATCGGTGTCTTCTCTATCAGTCTCACTAGTGTCTCCCTAACCGTTTCCTTTTTTTACAAGGTTTCAAAAAAACTGTTGAATGGCTTCTTCTGGCTGATCAGCGAAATAGTATATTATTCTGTATACATAGTTATTACAAGTTTAAAAGAAGTTTGTCTATCATTTTTTCTAACCAGATCCAGAAAGAACGCAGATTTAATGTTACAGTAGCTATTATACTATGCGTCATATCATAGTGAGCTTAAAGGTCGATGAATTTCACAAATTTCACTTTCCTCACAATTTTCAACTTCTATTTTACTGAGTGAACTATTTTTCCGCTCACTGGCAAACTTAAGCTGTTATTTTGTAACCTTTTTAAAATTTAAATTTTCTACTTTAATAGGACAAGATCTTGAAAAAAAACTTATATCGACATTGGAAATTATTATTACCTTCCCTTACTTTCCTCATTCCTTTTTTTCCCCGGTTCGTCCAATTCCTGAAGCTGTGGAGGTGTGCGAGGAGCTTCAAAAATTTCTCTCGACGTCGTTCATTACAACGAGTTAAATACGATGGTTAAATTACGTAATATTTTTTACCGGACGTAACTGTAAAAGTATAATTTACAATTTAGAAACTAAAATCAATTAATAAAAATGTTATTATTTACACTCACAAATAAAATATGAATATAACGCGATAAAGAGTAATATTCGGATAGTAAATCACAATGGCATGGCAAGAAATATGTGATTACAAATGTAAACGCTTGTACTCGAAAAGTGGCGATGCAGGAAGACGACGGATTAGGTCTAAGTGTAGTTTTTAGTAATTCTAGATACTGAAGTTCGAAATGGTATGACGCTTACTATAAACGTGTTATATTAATATCTCCTTAAGGTCATACTTAATGACGTAAATGAAAATATGAAAAAATTAATTACGATAACATTAATTCGAGCTCACGTTAAATTAAAAGCACAAGTTCGACACTCAGAAAAGAGAGAAAAATTGATTTATAAAATGTTTTTCAAATTAAAAATGATACCTTACAAACTTGAATCCAATTAACTCTAGTTTTAAATACAATTTTCAAATTAAACATCTACTAGTTTTATTAATTATGTGACATTTTAATACATAAACACACAACGACTTCTCCTTATAACAAAAAATCATATTAATTAATTAAAAAATAAACATTGGTATTGTTAACAAGGAAGTAAAATAATATTTCATACAAACGGCACCGTAAATTATAAACTTCAGTAAAATAATAATGAATTTATTAATAACTAACGCAATCATTCAATTGAAATATATTCAGTACAAGAATTATGGTAATGATTTAAAAATACAGATTCCAATTAAAAATAATTTTCTTCAAAAATATTAACTATTGTGGTATGTTGAAAGGGTTCAGTCTACCATCATGACCTAAAATAGAAGTACCTGACTCGAAATTTTATTAAAAGTAAGTCTGTTCTAATTTTTCTATTTAATTTTTTTATATGGCCATTTCAAATGTATAAAGGGCTTAAAAGCGAACAACTGTATTGTTTTGGTTTCTAGTTTTATTATTTAAATAATGATCAGAAATACTGAAAACTTTCCTAATTTATAAATCAAAGGAATTCCAAAACAGATTCTGTGGTAGGTCTGAGGAAAGGTGAAGCAAAAATTTCTGTAATGCTGGGAACAGTTTAATAAATTATTTAATGTGATAAAACAAAAATTTTAATGCGGGAACAGGCTAAATAACTAAAAAAATTGTGAAAAAAGTAAAGAGAGGAGAAAGGACGGAAGGAAGATGAGAAAAAAGAGATGGTGGCGGAGAGGAGAAAGAGAAGGAATAAAATAATAAACGAAAGCAGAAAATATAGATCAGAATCTGATCTATATTGATATAATGTTCGGAATCACAAAAAAAAATATTGTGGATTTTTTTTATTTATAGTTGTTAAGTCCTATGTAGATTGAATCACAATAAAGTTATTTTAAGAGAAAGTTATTTTTACTTTCTCTTGCCTATATATAGGAAGGAAAGTATTGTTTTCATGTCGATTTTTCGAAATCGAGTTTTCACCGGATCTATACGTTTTCAGACCCCCTGAAATCAAAAAACATGTTTTTAGTGATTGGTCTGTGTGTGTGTGCGTGCGTGCGTGCATGCGTGCGTGCGTGTGTGTGTGCGCGCGCGCGCGTGTGTGTGAACAGAATATCTCAAGAACGGAACATCGTACGAACTTGAGTTGCATACCACTACCGGACTCGACACGAACATTTTCATCGAAATCGGTCAACCGGAAGTAGTAGTTTATTCGTGTCATTTTTCACTTTTTTGCGATTTTCTCAAAAACTGGTCCTACGATTTTTTTTTAAATCGCCTGGTTTACTCAATTTTTATTCTCTACAAGATAGGATAGGCGTCATGTTTGCTGAAATTCTTGGTGAGGCTGTTTTCACGTAAAAACAAAGGTTTTTTAAGATAACGGCTTTAATATGCATCATATTAAAGCCGTAATCTTAAAAAAAATTATATAATAAAAGTTGTAGAGAATTTAAAATTCTACAACTTTTATTTCAAAAATTTTTTGTATAACGCTTAGTTTAGCAATAATTAGCAATTTTCTGTTTTTTTCTCACGAAAACGTGAAAAAAATCGATTTTTTAAAGATTTAGGCCTTAGTATGCATTTTATAATATAAGTGTATATAATTGAATTTATAGAAAATTAAAAGATCTGCAACTTTTATTTAAAACATTTTTCTCTAAAGAGCCTAGTTTAGCGTGAAAGAGTGATTTTCCGTATTTTTAAGCCAAACTGAGGTTGATTTTCATTTTACGTCTGTCACTCATGATTAAAATTAGGTTATGTTTATTGAGGTTATTTTTTTGTTTATTTCTAATGTTTTATTACTAATGTCAGGTCATATTGTTTAAATTATTTTGGCAAAAGAAAGTTGTGTGAGTGTTTCACACCAGATTTTTACGATAAAAATAGAGTTTATTTGTAAGTATTAACTGATTATTTGTTCTAAATTTTTGGTAGCAATGGTTGGAAATTAACTGAGTTGAGAAGGTTGTAGGAGAGAGAATCATCTAACTGTAATTACGTATTATTGAAATTGTATGCCTACAACAGCTGTTGACTACCATTACAGGTAACCTGTGAATAGATTGGTATATATAGCCTAATACCGGTATTGATGAAATATACAGAGATACCAAAAATACGCCCGTTATTTTTCCAGGAACTTTGAGCCCAATCGAAACCGTTCAAGTGGATAAAATTCTAAAGTAGCTTGCTTTGGACTTCTCTGCGGTTGTTTACCAATACCGATGGTTATCCCTTCACATAAGAGCTCGAATTACACACGGATTGTTCACATCTAAAGGTACCTACCTGTGTGTGTTCTCCGTTTAAGTTAAATATTCATGTAAATTCTTAAAAGAGAAAGTATTTAAATTTGGGCTGTTTTACTAACGTACCGAAGTCACTGCCCATTGACAACTTTAGCACATTTCCCTTTGACAAAATCAATTTAATCTTTTAGTTCCTTCTATTGAAGTTGCTTGAATAATACTGTGTCACTTATATTATGCCTAAGGTCCGTTCCGAGATCTGGGTAAAATAAATAATTAACAAATTATCGTTATAATTTATTACAAACAAGTATTTATTACTCACTATAGTTACAATTAATATTGCTACTTAAATCTACAAATAAATTACAATTACTACAATTGATACTTATAATAAATAGATACTTATAATAATTAATAAACTAATTGTAATAAATTAATGACATTAAGTGAACTTAACAAGTAACTAGATTATCTTGCACTTAATTTAACTAAATCCAACTGACGAGTGCAACCAATTACGACACACAGTAGACGTTAGGCCTTCTCCAAACGTAACTGTTAAATTAGGCGGTATACTATTTACTCGGCGATGACAGATCTCGGTGATGACAAGACTAACTAACTTCAAGACATCCGCCAAACTTTATATAGGCCTACTTAACTTATAAAACTCTAGAATAACAGAAAATAAAAATATAGTCTTTCTGTCGGATTCTGGAAGTCTCTTAACAAAAGTTAAACAATTAGGATTGAATAAACGGTTACGGTTAAACGGTTAGATTATCTTTTATCTATCCTATAAAAAATTTACCTATAAGTAGAAAATTTAAAATTGGCGGGATACAAAGTACAGTCTCCCCTTAAGTAAATAATAGCAATTCATAGAAAATCTTGGCTTATTAAAAACACTATTTATGAAACATAACTGCTTATTTTATGGCACTTTTCATGAGTTACAGTACTACACCATACATACTGTACATTTTTGGTAGAGATTGTCTGACAGCTCAAGTCAGCCGCACTGTGAATTAGATAACATTCCCACTTATCCCCCACACATTCAGTAGAGTCGTTTTATTATAATTTAGACTAGTTTGCTCCTAAATTGTGTCTGCACCATAAACTGCTTTTACCTGTCCGGTTTTTTTTCTCTTTTTTAATATTATAGTTATTTGTCTCTGCTTCATCATGTTTTTTGTACATTATTTCGTTAAAACCATTATTTAATTTCATACATACAACAAACTGCGTTTTCGTAATTACTATTTTATAAAAAAATATTAAATTGTTGGGAGTGTTTAATATAGTTTTATCATAGTATTTTTTAAAATTTCTGTCTCTTGTCTGATCATTACAGTACAATATTATGTAAAACTGTCGAGTGACATCACCACTGTTAGTAATATGATTTTAAACACATAAAAATACATATAACAGTAAATTATTTTACAATGTATTCATAGATATATTATGCTGGATGCGAAAAAATAGGAAAAACAACAGATTGAACATATATAAGGCAATATATTTTATTAGTTTATTAAATTAAAAACAAGACATTTTATAAGAACCAACTTCAAAATAGGTGATACTCTCATGTAATTTTAAGTCACAACAAAATTTATGTTATGTAATAAAACTGAATAAATTAATGTTGTGACAACAATTCTCAACTAGATACCCTTTTAAAACAGAACTCCAGTGTGTAGAAAAACGGACTGTCCCCCAATAAGTAATGCAGCCGACTCCACCCGTCAGATAAGCTCTAGTATGATGGACGAAATATTGTATAATGCATATTTTATTCAGAGTGTTTTTGTAGTCTTTGGCTATCTTCGGGAGCCGATTCTCGTTGTAAAAATATAATATATCAACATGAAATCGAATGAAATCATTGTTCAAAAATTGACTGCATCCGGAAAAATATTGATAAATATATTTTGTATGTTAGATATTCTAGAACTATCTAAGGGAGTAAATTCTTCATTGTAATAAATTGTGTATTCTATGAGGTGTTGTGTATTGAACAAGAATAATAGATTGCGATTAATGATGGATTGTTTTGAATAGGAGTTTTCGGAAATCGAAAATAGTAAAAAATTCATTTTTTATTTAGATTTCTCTTCTACTGTGCTGCAATATAGCAGTTAGATTGTAAAAATTATCTCGATTGTTTGGTAAACAATCTGACCGCATGTATAAAAAGAGTTAGTGCCTTTGTAGTGAGTTAGTCAATACTTGAATTGTGAATGGAAAGTGTTGTCGGTTTGTTCGAAATATCGTTGTTTTAGAACCGGTTCTGAAATACGTTAATAATGTGCGTGCGTACGAGTGGTAGCAAGTGGTTGTGGATAGGTTAACCATTGTTTTGATATGTTAAATGACTTTATTTTACTTATAGTCAAGTTTAGTTTAAATTTAAGTTTTGTAATTAATCTAATTGACGTAATCTAACTTTTTAATTAGTAGGCTAAGTTTAATCATTATCTGTAATTATTAATTGAGTAAATAAATATAATTAGTTGTTACAAGGTTAAAGTAAGTCTGTTTATTATTTATTACACCCAGATCCCGAATGAACCTTGACTTAGGTATTACAATACTGTTTTATAACTCATAATAATTTAGAACATAATAAATAAATATTTGTATGAAGTAAAACATTTCTTATTTCAGATAACATTTTAAAATTTCAGATTGAAAATAAAAATTAAAGTGAATACACGTTGGACAAATTCTATTAAAATACTTCGAATAGCTTAACGTAAACTACTGAATTTTAATGTAATAAATATTTTAAAGCCGTCATTTATAACCCCTGGAAAGGAACGTGCGAACAAGAGTTGAAAAAAGCTAGAGAAATGGTTACGTTTGTTTTCAGAAAACATTTAAACGCATGTTCTAATCGTAAATTGCTGCTACATTCCTGTACTTGGTACTTTTATTTTTCTAAGTTTTCTAAACTTTTACTTTAGTATCTTTTTATGAATAAGGAAAAATTACTGATCGTATTTTTAAAAGAAAGTAAGAATTAAAATGAGAGAGAATAAACGTAAAAGTATTTCATAAGATCAGGTAAAATAATTCTTAAAAAGTGTTTTGTATGTGTGAAATAATTTTTACTACGTCATCTGACATGAATATCACAATAATATTCGAGGTGCACTCGGTCAGTAAGTACAGGTTTGAAAAAAAACTGAAACTTATTTTAAGCAAGTTTTATTTATACATGAAAGAGCATACCAATTTCGATTTTTGGTTTTTATGTTTTTCAATGGTTTAGACGTAGATTTACCAGAAACACAATAAATTACGTTAAAAAAAATATTTTAATGAAAAAAATAAGTGTTTATCACATTTACCAAGGAAAATTATCATGTCACAAATTTTTCATAATTTTATACTGCTCGTTTTAGTACAAAGCTAATTTTATTTTTTCTAAATATTTAATCATAGCTTACCAAATGGTGGATCAAAGTCAACACTACTAAAACATGTCACGTTATATTTACCCTGTGTAAACGAGTTTGTTCTCCTTTCTATCTTTATGACACTCAACGTCACACTTCTGAATCTATCCGTTACCTAGGTTTATATCTAGATAAGAGGCTCACGTGGAATGTACACGTGGATAAAACGAGAAAGACACTCCAGGACAGGTTCAAACAGTTGGTCAGACTTCTTTCACGCAAATCCAAGTTATCAACTACATCGAAATTAACCATTTACAACTTCTACCTTCGACCAATATGAAGCTAAGCCAATAAGCTTTACTGCTGTGCAAAACCATTGGTATTAGCGAAAATTCAGCGTTTCTAATCAAAACTTTTACGGAGGATAGTTAACGCCCCCTATTATGTAACCAATAAAACGCTACACTTAGACCTAAACGTACATAAATGACGTTTTCTTAAAATGCAATACAAAAGTTAGTAAGAAACTCGTGAACCACCATAACCCATTGATTTCAAATCTGGCTACGCAGACTCTTCCAAAAAATCCAATAAGACGTCTGAAACGTTGATGGAGCCGGGACCTCATCAACTAACGTAGTGCTGTAATTGACTATCCATTAAAGTGTTCTAAATGCTGCACTTAATGCTACACTTATATATTCACGTCAGAGTTCTGTCACTGGACTGTGTCTCCACTCACGTTTATTTACCATGTTAATTTTTCCAAATTTTTTTTGTTATCACATTCACTGATTGTTTTCAACAGATTGTGAATTCCCTAGATAGAGAGAAAAATATATATTTATGAAGACAAAACTTTGTAACTGTAAGCCTAGTATCATCGATGCGTAAATTTGGGGATTCAACAGGCCGAAGTGTGAAAGTTACCTGTTATGATTTAGAAACGTTCAGTTTAATCCTCCACATCTGGAGCCATTATTAATATTCCACCATAATTTTTCCAACAAGCCTTGTCATGGAGTAATGCACACCTTTTCATCGGTTGCTAAGCTGGCCTTCTAGAAATTTTCAGACAGAGACGTCAAGAACGTTACAAACAACATATACAATAAAGTGTGTTAGTGAGGTTATAAAACACTACCAACCCCCGCTTTCTTCGCTTCACAGCAGCTAATGTAGGCCTCATTAAATTATTTTAAAACCTCTCTATATACAATAGTTATGGTTTTGTTGCCCTGTTGCAACAAAATAAATTGTCTTTCTGCATTTCCAGCTCTAGAAAATCCGACATAAAGTTGTCCTTGAGTGAAGGAAGCACTCTTGTCTCAAATCGATGCCCGCCGTTTTAAATGTTTGTCCCTGCGATTTAACAAAATTGAATAGAATGCATAGAAGAATGCCGATGGAAAAGAAAGAGACAGTTGATAGATGGCTGAGATAAGAGACAGTAATACGTGGGTACGGTACGCAGGGTAATTGGAAATATATGACTCATTCGCTACCTGTCGAATGAAAACAAATATACGAATTACAGTAAAAAAATAAAGAAATTGAATATATCCGAATTTTTAATTTTTTGGGAATCGAGTGTTATTCTTCACGTTTTTCTATGAAATATGAAAGTTGAATCGTGCTTCTAGCCCAAAAATACACCATCCAGAGGACTTAGAAAAAATAAAAGTGCTATGCACCCGATAAACTAAAACATGCAACATCGTCACAGTTTAAGTTGCTTAACTCAGTTAATTAAAGTTATTTAAAGTTGCAAAATAGCCTATATTGATCAGAAAGCTCTAAGCTATGCAACAATGAAAGATTTTTTAAAATCACTTCAGTAGTTTCTAAGATTATCTTATACAAACAAACAAACAAACAAACAGACGTTTCTTCTTTATTATATTAGTATAGAAGTATAGATAAATTAAGTTAGTTTAGGTTATAAATAAACTTGACAAAAGTCAAGATTGGGGGTAATTTTGATCTTCGGGACAGAAGACTTTCCCGGGACTGTAGCTGTTTTCGATTAACCATTTATATTTCTCATATCAATTATATTGCGCGGTTTGGTAGTACGGTGCTGTATTAAATTCTAGTATCTTTTATGTAAACCTATATCCAAGAAGAAACAGTAACTATGAATGTAACATACAAACAATACACTTAATGTATATATAATAACTTACTATGTTTTCAATTAAGATAATTCATCTAAAATTGTATTGCATTCAAACCATCATGATAATCTTTCCGTACCACTCTTGCATTGCATGGTACATAAACTTGTATCGTATTCTGTTCTATCATAAATGTAATCTATTCTATTATACTTCTAGTGTAACATTTCGTCTTGCAACACTTTACATTGACTAAATTATTTACAAAACTATGCACTGTATATTATGTCAAGGGATATATGGCTTCACGTACAATTAATTTTATCAATGAGATATGAGAAACGAGAAACTTTAGTGTTTATTTGGATATTTATTGCCATTTACAATTAATATGTATTTGTGTATTACGCAGCAATATAATTTCACTTTGTTGTTTAATTATGTAATATACGTTAAACATTAACTGTGTATAAATAATATTAGATTATATTTTAAACCATACGAAATTTAAAGACAAAAGGAACAAAAATCTTACGTGTTACATTTACACTTCATCAAAAATATCCATACATATGTTGTCCTTTTCTAACCGATTCATTTTCATCCGGATAAGTTTTTTAGTCACCTTAAATAATCAGACAATTAAGCCGTTGAAGCGCCCAGGTCTCTATAATATTTAAAAAACTAAATTCGGTCCAATGTATTTTACATATTATAGACTATTTCGCTCTTAAATACAGTTTTTATCAAACAGATTTTTTTCTCTATTTAGAAAATTCACAATCTGTTAGAAACAATCAGTGAATGTGATAACACAATATTTGGAAAAAATTAACATGGTAAATAAACATGAGTGGAGACACAGTCCAGTGACAGAACTCCGACGTGAATAGATAGACTAAGTGTAGCATTAAGTGCCGCATTGAGAACACTGAAATGGATAGCCAATAACAGTACTACGTTAATTGATGAGGTTTCGGCTCCAGATTAAAATAATTTTTGCGTGGTGTTACAAAGAACGCTTTTGAGTTTCTGCGAAAAACTAGAAAATTAAAATTCGTAAAAGTCGTCGTAATGAAAGATTTTGTAAAAAATAATAAATATTTGATAATGTTACTATTCCGGCATAAAGGTTGTGAACTTAAGATTCTCACAATACGATTGTTACAGCAATATGTCAGAGATTTTGAGAAATAAAAAAAATCCATTTTATGAGAGACGCGTCTCATGGCTGGAGGCAATTTCTTCTAAAGAAATATTGTAAGATCAAGCCAAAAAATTTCATAAAAAAAGAAAAAAGCAAGAATCCAACTTTCAAGAAAATTTTTTTTAACCCGGAACAGTGCCGTTAGCTTTAGTAAGAAAAAAGGCTTACCTTTGACCTATGGAAAAAATAATTAGTGATTTCCGTATCTACTTTTGAAGAGGAATCGAATGATACTATCTTTGTCCCCAAATTTCAACTTTGATTTCTTGGCTTCCTGTTGGGTCACTTCTGGTCAAAATCGGAACCCAACTTACGCCCACAAATTCTTCATGTAGATTACGAATCCAAAAACCGTTTGTTCCAATTTCTTGCAAATGTGATATCTGGGTGTTACGGACGGACAAGGAAAATAACATAATAAAAATTTTAAAGTTTACCAACAATAAGAATTTAAAAAATAAAACTACTAAATAGATTTTAATTGCAAAGCGATTTAACTCAAGTTACAAAATACAGTAGGTACTAAAGCAATGCTAACTTAAATTTTGAACTCAAGCTCATTTTTCGAATTATTATAAATCCAAGCGGCTTTTAAAAAAATTGAAAAACAATTTTAAATAATTGAATAGTAGATTTGAGGTATGGCTATATACCTAGTATGGCTATATATCTAGTGGCAACATTGGGAAGTTTTATTTATCTCACAGCTAAAAAAATAACAAAAATACCCATTATTATTTGGTTATACAAAAAGTCTCTTAATACTAATAGTAACACTGTTGATATAGTCCAGGTAAATTTAACAATTTCATCTTTCGGAAACAGGTGGCAAGAAAAAGTATGACTTGTGCGATATTACCGTCCATTTTGTTTACTTGCGTTTTGGTAAGGCGTTATTATGAGATGGCCTCTCCGTCGCCTGTCAAGGTCGTACAACTGCCGTTTTCCAGTATTTAAAGTATGATTTATGTAAAAGTGACAGAACGGTACGTTTTAAAATTAGATTTTTGTAAAGAATATTAAAATCCTATGTTTCAGTTCTTCGACGTGACCTATCACTCACAGTAGATCCGTTTCGGTAGATTACGAAAAAGAAGTCGTTTTGTGCAGGTTTAGTTTTCACTACAGCATTCGTTCATTTAATTTTGAAAAATATTTGGTTGTACAAAAAGTCTCTTTATACCTGTGATACTTTTGATATAGTCCAAGTAAACTTAACAATTTCATCTTTCCAAAATAGGTGGGAAGTAAAAATATGTCTGTTACGATGGTACCGCCCAGTTTATTTACTCGCGTATTAGTGGGGCGTTACTACAAGATGGCCTCTCGGTCACCTTCCAAGGTTGTACAACTGACGTTTTCCAGTATTTAAAATATGAATTATGTAAAAGTGACAGAACGTTACGATTTAACATTACATTGTTGAAAAGAACAATAAAATCTTATGTTTAATGTTTTGACGTGACTTATTATCCACAGTAGATCGTTTCCATAGGTCACGAAAATGAGATGGTGGTGGCAGTTTTTGTTTTCACCACTGCATTCATTTATTTAATCTTGGTAAGTATTTGGTTACACAATAAATTTCTTAATATCTGTGTTACTGTTAATATAGTCCTAGTAAACTTGACAATTTTATTTTTCCAAAATAGGTGGCAAGTAAAAATATGTCCGATGCGATGGTACCGCCCATTTTGTTTACACGCGTATCGGTTGGTCGTTACTACAAGATGGCCTCTCAGTCGCCTGCCGAGTTCGTATAACTGACTTTTTCTAGTATTTAAATTATGTTTTATGTAAAAGTGATAGAACGGTACTTTTTAACATTAGATTGTTTAAAAAAATATTAAAATCTTATGTTTCAATGCTTCAACGTGACCCACAGTAGATCCGTTTCGGTTGGTCACGAAAAAGACATGGTCTTGTGGAGGTTGAGTTTTTACTACTGCATTTGTTCATTTAATATTGAAATATATTTGATTGTAAAAAAGTCACCTAATTAATACCTATGTTACTGTTGATATAGACCAATTAACCTTGACAATTTCATCTTTCCAAAAGTGGTGGCAAGTAAAACTATGTCTGTTGCGATGGTACAGCCCATTTTGTTTGCTCGCGTATTGGTGGGGCGTTACTACAAGATGGCTTCTCAGTCATTTTACGAGACCATACAACTGCTGGTTTTTCAGTTTTCAAAGTATGAGTTATGTAAAAGTAACAGAACGGTATGTTTTAACATTAGATTGTTGAAGGGATAACAAAATCTTCTGTTTCAATGCTATGTCATGACTTATCACCCACAGTAGACCTCTTTTTGTAGGTCACGAAAATGAGATGGTCTGGTGGCAGTTTGGGTTTTCACTACTGCATTCGTTCATTGAATCTTGAAAGATTTCTGCTAATCAGACTGCATCTTATCTGATTACAATCAAATCTTTCTTAATGATCACTTTATTCAGTGGTTACCCCTATTTACAACCAATTTTTGAAAAACCGATTTTACTAAATGTGAGGCTCACTTATTCTTTACTCTCTTTGGTAACCACCAATCTTTATGGTCTATGACCGTCAGACGTTAACATTTTAGTTTTGTAGCATCCTTGGAATATTGAAAATTTTAAATTCTTAGGTGTATAGGATTTTAAATGAAGTATAGTTCTAATAACCGATTTTTCCGTTATGCAACCGTGACTTGATTCCATTCAAGTCAGTTAACAAAGAAGACATTGTATATTTTACTAACATACCAGTCCCACAGATAGGGACTGCTCAAAAACTCGGATTACTTCTGGACATACTCCAACATTGGGAAACACACGTTCAGCGGAAACGAAAACAGCCAGATCAAAAATTGATAGAATGTTTTGGCTACTCGGATAGAATTTAATAATTTTAGTTTCAAATCAACCTTTTAACCCAAAAAACAGGTTTCAAAGATCTGTAGTGTTTAGTACGTAACACGTAATTATTACGTGTTATAGCACGTAACCAGTAACTCAAGTATGCATATTAATGCCGTTTTCAGTCAGTTTCGTAGCTTTAACCGCTACGCCCTGGCACACGCTAAACAAACACATTCATAACGATCTGTTAATTATTTTAAAAGTTTTGTGACAAAACTTATTTAGGTGTTAATTTTTTCGAACACATTGGTAAATTCCTTTTCTTTGAGTGCTGGATTCTTAGTGGACGTTGACGATCAATATGATCCATTTAATCCTGTCCACTGCAGACCAAAAAAGTTCAATTGAAGTGAGTCCAGTCCATTGTCTGAGGTTTCTAAGCCGAAATGTTCGTCTTCACCGGGGAACCTATTCTTTCTCCAAATTTACCTTCAGCACCAGTCTTAGTAACAAGTTTTCTCTTCCTCTCTCTTGACGTGACCAAAATAAGAAAGTTTTCTCCCTTGACAGTGTTCACAATCCCTCTATCTTTTTTCATTCTCTCCAATATTTTTTCGTTTGTTACATGTCGCATCTAGGAGAGGTGGTACAATAAAAAGACTAAAATGAAGGCATCCAACAGATTTATTTAGGTAGAAAATTAAATTTTTACCTTTACTTTTAAAAATATAGCTTCTTTTTATTTTGTAATAAATATCAAACTGTACGGATTATATGAAGAGTATTTTTTAACCCTACTGAGAGTCATATAAATTTTGCTTTCAAAAATGTATTTATCGTTCTATAAAAACAGGGTGTAAATATAATTTGTTAATAAAAACGGTTGTATTTTAAGATAATAATTAATTTGTTAATTGTGTCAAATGAAATACAGTAGAATATATCATTTATTTAATATTAGAGCTTCACGAAAATGTCACGGACTATTTAAACAATTATTTGTCGTTGATTAAACGAGGTTATTAAATAAGTAAACTTACTTAAATCGTAACAAAAATTACTAAAGTAAAGGGAAGCATTATTTCAATCCAGTTTAAAATAATTTTCCTGGAATTTACGGTAAATTCAGGAAGTAGGCTAATATTACAGTTTTGTTTTATTCCTCGTATTTGTTCATCCACATTAATGTATATTACAAAAGTGGCTTTTCCTCATACACCCACTTATGTTCAATTGGATTTGTTTCGCAAATTAATAAATTTAATTCTAGGAATGTATCCGACTGGAATAGTGATTTTTTCTGTATCATTCTATAGGAGGAGCTATTTTAATTACAATTCGAAGAAACAAGAAAAGTTAATTATACATATTTTTTTAACTCTTATGTGTGTACGTTGCTGTTCAATGTAAAAACAATAAGCCACCCCATAACCCAATGAGATG
Source organism: Catonia carolina (assembly GCA_035578175.1). Lineage (NCBI taxonomy): Eukaryota > Metazoa > Arthropoda > Insecta > Hemiptera > Achilidae > Catonia > Catonia carolina. Next base: position 23,544,376 of record JAQMRL010000010.1, on the reverse strand, counting down.
AGGATGATTTATGTATGACGTATAAATGGGGTCTTGCAGGATTCAGGCCAACCATTCATGAAAGAGTATGGTTAATTGAATCCCAGCCATCAAAGTACCACTCGTAAGCTCTGCCTGGTATTGAAATCCATGTAAAAGATCTACCTTGCTAGGATTTGAATCAGGAACCTTCGTCCCGAAGATTAGCTGTTAAACACCTGACTCGGGGTGACGATTTTACGAATAGACTACTCGTTGGATTAATAATTTTATTTCTGTCAAGGATTCCTCCTCCAAATAAAATTCTCTGTTTTTTATGACTTTAAAAATTGTAAGTTTAAATCTAGGTACTCAATTCATTAAAAAGAGTGAACCAAAACGTGACGCCCTAAATTTTACCAGGATATTTTATTAAAAGTATTCGAGAATAAGTCTAGAGTCGTTCATTTGAAGAGCAATAGTTTATTTTCATGATTTCTTCTTCTTATTCTTTTTCTTATCATTAAAAGTATTAAGCACCTTGTTACCCCATCCAGCTCCTAAAATCGTTGGTCCTTTAATCCTTTTTATTAGTCTTTCTAAGTTCTATCTTTTCTTTAGGTTGCAGTTCTCAATAATTTTGGTTTACATCCATACTTTCAACTTGCACTTATATTGTTCTTATGATTATCAACAATTTTACCAGTGAAAAATATCTAGTTGGTAACTGATGTCTGTATCCTACTGCCTATCCAATCGGAACAACTCCTCGCTGCAGACCTAAAATGTCTTATATCTGTACCCTAAAATCTCTACCTGCGGCCAGCTCCCATTGTCCACACCTCACTTCCATACAGACAACTAGAAACAGACATTACTATAAAATTCACGATTTATCTTGTCTCACTTTTTTTTAAGCATTATCTGAAGTGTTCTATAATCTGTCCAAACGTTCGAACTTACAATCGACATCAAATTCTTTAAGGAACTACATGTTTCTTTTTAGAAAACTAAATCCGCTGACTTCCTTAACTATTTAATTGATGACAGTCTTCTATCTAACATGAACTACATTTTTAAACGCCATCGATTTAATTTTTACTAAAGAAATTTGTATGATCAGAGTTTCAAATTAAAATTAGGATATAATATATATAGAATTGCAGGTATATTCGAAAGAAATATGCTTGTAAAAGCAATATCGTAATTTTTTAAATTCTTGTATTATAAAGTTTCCTATTTAGGAATTTCAGATAAAAAAAATATTTCCAAAAAATTGGGAATATCATGTACGCTACTCTAAAAAGAAAGGGAGAAAGAAAGAAAGAAAGATCTTACATGCTGAAAGAATAGTGCTTATTGACAAAAGGTTAAGAAACGCCATGAGAAATTAAATTTTAATGGAATTCATTGTGGTTAATTTGGGAAAAATCTACCGTAGGAGTGCCGTTTCACATAAGTTATCATAATCTATTTTTAATCCCATAATAGTCAGATGGTGCGTTAAATTAATTGCACTCGATCTGCTAGTCCCAGGGTTACAAAAATAGTTCTGTTTCTTATTACGTGGTCAGCCAATTGTATGACTGAACTATTTTAGAACAGAGTATGTAGAGGTGTAATAGACACTAATTTGAGTTATCTCCTCTGAAAATAATGAATTTTATTATACAGCCAGACCCTGTGGTGAATGAAGTATAGGTGTCATTTACAGGGTAGAAAGTACATGCTTTTCAGAGGGCCTGGCATGTTGATAAGCACACTTTTCTATTCAGTGAGGAAGGCATGGTAAACAACCTCGCTTCACGGTTTACTTAGTAAAGTCTCTGGAGATTCAAATCAGCCTTTCGGCTGATAACCTAAACAACAATCTATTATTTTATACTTGAAAGTATATTTTTTATGTTTGATTACTGTGAGTCTTCAATCAGCTTCACGATTTACAAATAATTTTGTAATTATTTGTAAATTTGTAACAAATAATTTTGTAATTTTTTGAATTAATTATTATTTTTATTTAAAGAAATAAAACAATAATCAGTGATAAATTACTATATTTTTACGTTCTCTTGCCTGTATGAATATTATAGGAAGGAAAGTACTGTTTTCATGTCAATTTTTCGAAATCGAGTTTTCACCGGATCTACACTTTTTCAGACCCCCTGAACCCAAAAGACGTGTTTTTAGCGATTAGTCTGTGTGTCTGAGTGTGAGTGAAAAGAATATCTCAAGAACGGAACCTCATGCGAACTTGAAACTTAAGTTAGGCACCACTACCGGACTCGAAAATTAGTCAACCGGAAGTAGTAGTTTATTCGTGGGTAATCCCCCCGGAAATTTTATTCAGCTGAAATATGCATTTTGTATTTATAAAGATACAAAATACTATTTAAATAATTTTTTTTTAAATTTGGAGGGGTCATGACCCTGTGACCCCCCCTCCAAATCCGCCACTGAAATGAACTAGGCGACAATTTGTCCGGGAGGACTTCGAGTACGATAAACTAAAAAGAAAGTCTTTATAATATAGTCGAGGGAGATTAATTTTCACCATTTTACTGAAATCGTTGAAGAACTTTAGCAATTTGCTTGTATTGTTTATATTTAACGAACTGTACCCCAAAACATTGACAGCACGTTAACAATATTATCCTCATTTTACGTAAATGTTTTAATACAAACTCTTCCGTTTCTAATTTTTTATGGATGAAAGAAATCTGTAATTAAAAAATTAAATTTTCATCACTTCATTATAATGTGTAATTATGAATCATTTGTTAACAAAACGGTCTATCATTTAATTAACAATGGTCTTGACTATTAATTATTTTTACTGAATTTACAATTTAAAGCAATTTTAGTAGTAGGTACATTTAACAGCTGTACAAAAATATTATGATTCAGTTAAATAAAAATCACACAATTGATGCAGTAATAAATTAAAATTCAATCAACACGTGGATTTAATTATCTGAATTAGTTATTGTGAATAGAATCGTATTTTTATTTTTATCACAAATAAATTCATCTAATCAATCCTCATAAAAATACTTTTAAAGCTACTTTACTCTTGTTTTAGTCACAAAATTATTTACGTTTATTTTATTGCATTTTTTCACGGCTGAATAATTTGTGAATCATTCGATTTATGAATAAATTAAAATAAAACATTTATCTGCCCATAACAGACAGGTGGAGTGTCAGATTATTTGCACTCAATCGGTTATTTGCAGGGCTAAAATAAATACTTCTGTTTCTTATCACATGGTCACCAATTAAATGACTGAATCATTTAAGAACAGAAGAGGTAGAGGTGTGTAAAAGACACTAATCAGAGTTATCTCCTCTGAAAGTACAAGCTCCCCAGAATCCGAAGGCCTATGTGCGCTGCATGGCCACACCCTAAATGCCAATCCCTTTATGTAAAGGGTGATGACAAAATGCCACACCTGACCCGGAAATCGTACCCGTGAACCCCAGCATAGAAGTCAGTTGTGCTGACAACTAACCAACGGGCCGGTCGAATTACAGTATGGTGCGAACATTAGTTAAGTAATTGTTTCAAATTACATAAAGTTATTCACCGCAGCAATCGACTAAATAATGAAATTCTGAAAAAAGTTTGTAAATTGTTTTTATCATCATAATGGAAATGTTTACCTGTTAACAAAATTGAAAACTGGAGGAACAGATGTTACTCACAAAAAATGTTAGATTACTAAATTTACTTGTTTTTTTACATTCTCTTGCCTATATAGGAAGGAAAGTATTGTTTTCATGTCGATTTTTCGAAATCGAGTTTTCACCGGATCTACACGTTTTCAGACCCCCTGAACCCAAAAAACATGTTTTTAGCGATTGGTCCGTGTGTGTGTCCGTGTGTGTGTGTGTGTACAAAATATCTCAAGAACGGAAAATTGTACGAACTTGAAACTTAAAACTTAAGTTACTTACCACTACCGGACCTGACACGAACATTTTCATCAAAATCGGTCAACCGGAAGTAGTAGTTTACTCGTGTAATATTTCAATTTTTTGCGATTTTCTCAAAAACGGGTCCTACGGTTTTTTAAATATCGCCTCATTTACTACATTTTGTATGCTCTGCAAGATAGGGTGGCGTCATGTTAGCTGAAATTCTTGGTACGGCTGTTTTCTCGTAAAAAAACGTTTTTTTAAGATTGCGGCTTTAATATGCACTTTAGCGCAAAAATATATATAACAAAATATGTAGAAAATTTAAAATCCCACAACTTTTACTTCAAATATTTGTTTGTAAAACGCTTAGTTTAGCGAATTTCTGTTTTTCTCACGAAATCGTGAACAATCAATCCATTTTTCAAGATTTCAGCCTTAGTATATCCTACATTTTACGACAAAAGTGTATTATAATAAAATTTATAGGAAATTAAAAGATCTACAGCTTTTATTTAAAGCATTTTTCTCTACAGAGCCTAGTTTAGCGTGAAAGAGTGATTTTCTGTATTTTTAAGCCAAACTGAGGTTGATTTTCATTTTGCGTCTTTCACTCATGATTAAAATTAGGTTATGTTTATTGAGGTTAATTTTTTTTTGTTTCTTATGTTTTATAACTAATGTTAGCTTATGTTGTTAATTTTTTGCATTGGCAAGAGAAAGTTGTGTGAATGTTTTACACCAGATTTTCTACATTTGATTACTGTGTGGCTTCAATCAGCTTCACGAATTACATAAGAAAATAAAACAATCATCAGGGATAAGTAACTATATTTTTACAGTTTGATAATACTTTTTAAAGAAACGTAACCTTCGTAATTGGTGAAAAAATTATTACCGTAATTGATATAATAAATTCAGTCATCAATGAGTAAATTCAGATTATGATTAATTATATTGTTTATGTTTTTTCCAGTTAAAATCATCGGACAAAAACATGGTGACATTAAAAGAACTGACATTCGATAGTGCAGGACAATATCGATGTGAAGTATCGACTGATGCACCTGACTTCAAAATTGCGTTTGAAAGCAAGAATATGACAGTAGTCGGTAAGTTTTAATTTACGGAATTTTACGTACTTATTTGAATTCGTTTTAACCGATTCGTTTTCAGCTGTTGAGTTATGTTATATTATTTTTCAAGACCTTAGCCCGGAAGTGAACCTGGTGAAAATTTGCTTTGAAAGTCTATTATTATGGACGATTTTTATTTGACGTAAAAGTAGATTGTACTTCACAATTACCGTCTTAATTGTGTATTATACGAGGTGTGGCTATTAAATAACAAGACTGACGTTGTAAAAAATGTTATTTTTATTTTATACATAGTCACTTATTGTCACCTTCAATATTCACTCCTTCTCTGCCACTACAACACTTCATGCGAATTTTCCATTGTTGGAAACAGTGCTGAAAGTCATTTTCTGTCAGCTCCTTCAGGAAACGTGCCGCTTCCTCTTTTACAGCTTCCGCAGACTTAAATCTTGTCCCTTTTAACACAGATTTAACCTTAGGGAACAGGTAGAAGACAATAACATGTGATGAAACGTGGTTTTTTACTTATGATCCGGAAACGAAGCGTTAGTCCATGCACTGGAAGAGCCGAACTTTGCCGAGAGCCAAAAAAGCTTGAATGAGCAAGTCAAAATTTAAAACAATAATGATTGTTTGTTTTATATCCATGGGAACGTGTACCTACACTGGGTTCCTAAATGTCAAACAATTAATCAATATTACTACCTTGAGGTATTTTCTAAACTATGTCAAAGAGTAAGGAAAAAAACCCCCGAAATGTGGAAGGACATATAATGGGTTCTCCACCAAAACAATGCGCCAGCTCATTCCGCGTTATCTGTCAAGAGGTTTCTAGCCAAGTACAGCATCTCAGTGATAGAATATCCACCTTATTCACCAGATCGTGCACCCTGTGACTTCTACCTGTTCCCTAAGGTGAAATCTGCATTAAAAGAGACAAGATTTGAGTCTGTGGAAGCTGTAAAAGAAGCGGCACGTGTCCTGAAGGAGCTGACAGAAGATGACTTCCAGCACTGTTTCCATTCATGGAAAATTTGCATGGAGCGTTGTAGGGATAGAATGTAAAAATTAAAATTAAAGAATTACAATTAAAGAATTAAAATTAAATTTTTTACAACGTCAGTCTCGTTATTTAATAGTCACACCTGGTGTTATAGAACAGTGCGTTTTATTCAGTTTCAGTAATTTTTACAAAAAATTTTTTTAAAATTAAAATTACTATTTACTGTGATTCCTTAAAAACGTTCAAATATGAACAATAAACATGTTAGTTTTTTAAAAAATTTTTGCGAAACTTCAAGTGTGAAGCTTGAAGAAGTAAGTGTAAAGAGCGGTACGTATAAATTAAAAAAAAAAACAACAAACTTTGGTGTTAGTGAAATTTATGATCTCTCCCTAGAGATAGTAATATCTGTGGAACAGGTGTGCTGGATATCAGGAAGTGCATGAATTAGGGAAGGAAGTTCAGAAAAAGGCTTGTGTAAAATTGGAGTAAGAATATGCTTCAAAAATTCGATAAAGGGACTGCGATATCTGTGAACCACATCGTAACATGTGACAAAACTTAGATATACCGTCCTTTCTAAAATATACCACGCACCCGATTTTGGAGATTACTTTCAGAAAAAAATTAAAACTGTCAAAAATAAGGTGAAAATGGAAACTTGAAATTTATTTGTACACATTGAAAAACCTTCATAACTTTGAATAAAATTAACTAACGAGAGATTGGTACATTCTCATTGTACGTATCAAAATAAACTTAAACAACTGCTGAACTATAAAAAGTTACTTTCAAATAAAGAGAACGAAATTAAAATGAACAATAAAAAGTTACTCTCTGTCGTCAGTATCGTCGTCTCTGTCTTCGTCATTACGTCGGTGTCAGAACTCGCGTCTGGATTTTGATCCCAAAGCGTCTTGTTTTCTGAACCATCGAGCGCATTAGAAATGCTGCATTTCAAGAAGTTTTTCGAAACTTAATTGTGGTGAAATCGGTACCCATGCAGTTTTTATCCACTTGAAGATTTTTTCATATTCCGGCCTTTTTATGTTTCCTGCATTTGTTGTTGCCCGTCTTCTCACAGATAGCGAATCCCGATTGAAGTATCGTACTAACCACCCGAAACTTGCTTTAAAATTTTTGACATCAAGTTCAGCTGAAATTTTCAAAGCTTCTAAAAGACAAATTTGAATTGGGACAGCGTAACTGTATTGTCGTTTTTTGTCAATACATTCACAGAGCCGTCTTTCTATTTGAGGAAACTTTCTATGTTGATCTCGAAAAGCCCGATTTTCGTTTGAAACGATTTTTCTTTGAAAGAATTGCTCGCTATACAATGACAAATAAGTCGTCTCACAATCGAAATTGTTTATCTTATCGGTAACATTTACTATCTTTAAACATAACTTACGTACATTACTGTTAAAAGCCCATTTATTTTTTTCCGAATATAACCCGCACACCATTTTGTCGGATTGATATCGTTCGAGAAAGGTACGCGGTACGTTCGAGTAAATACGGTTTATCCATATAAGCCGCAAACTAAGCAACCATCAACTGTTTGCGTGTTCAAAGACGAATTGAATCTAATAAAATTTTTTCATTCACAAAGCACTTCAAAGAATATGATTGCTTGTTTATTTCGTTGCAGCCGACTGGACATGTCGCAAACATTCTTTTTGAGGAATGTTGAACAGTTAACGGATTTATTTTAACATTATAAAATCATTTGTTTGCCACAAATCATTGATGAAATCAGGGAAAACAACCGAAAACGTCGCATCATTCTTCATGAAGACAATGCTCTCATTCAGTACATCTAATAATTGATTATTTGAAGGAGAAAAACATCGAATAATTGTCTTATTGCCCATATTCACCTTTTATTTTGTTCCCGAATGTTGCGTGAACAGTGAATTTCATCACCTTAAGAAGCTTTTGAATTCTTCTAAACCCATGTATTAGATACCACATTCAGAGTGGAAAACAATATTTCTAGAGTTGGTTCAAACGCAAGAAAAAGAGTATAAAACTTGAAGGCGGTTATCATAAAAAATAATAAAAAGCTTTGTTCTAAAAAAACTTTTGTCTCATTGTTTTTGTAAAACTTAAAGATTGTCCTCTGTGAGGACCATCTTTAATCTTTCATTTATTTAACACTATATTTCATTTTTTTATGTAGGTATGTACCGGGTGATTCAAAGAAACGAGAAATTTTTTAAATTAAGTAATTTTATGAGAAATATTTTGTTAATAAGTCTATCTTCATAATTAAATAGTGAAAGTAATGCCATTAAGAATACATACAATACAATTTATTTCTTTAAGATAACATCTTGCAGGTGAGTTCCATTTTTACGCAAACATTCTTGCAATCTATTCGTTACATTGTACATGGTTTGACGTAACATCTAAGAATTTCGGCAATTGCATCTCGGATCATTCAATTCTTTCGTTGTAGCAAGTAGACTATAATACACTTTGTTTTTAAGGTGAAAGAAATAATAAGCTGACAGATTTGGGATTTGGAAGGCCATGGAATGTCACTATTTCTTGAAATTACACGTTCGCTAAACAGTTGCCGTACTGCTGCCATCTATATTCGGCACTGTGAGACATTGATGCAACTTGTTGAACCCAGGTGGTGACAATAATTTGTGGAAATGTCTGTGGGTTTTGCGCAACGAAGGTGTCAAGCATGATGGAACACAATCCTAATTTTCTACGTACCGTCTGCTGACGTTCTTGTAAAAAGCTTTAATCGGAAAAGCTAGTTGCGTGCCACTCCAAAATCCATGATAATTAAATGGTAAGATGTCATGGACAGTTGGCGTAAGTCATTCATTTCTGACAATCGCCCGCGCCTACCAACACAAATTTCAAAATTTTCCAATTTTTTTTAAAACACCCGGTATTTTTCACGTTGGTATTGATTTGATTAAATTTATTTCGAGACTTATCTGTAAAAATGCTTATTTTTATTATGTATTCGTTTATAATTATTTATTTGTCTCTTAATACGTTGGTGTTATATTTGTATATCAAATACTTTCGTTTGTAGTCTTTTGTTAGAATGTTTATTGAAGCGTCACTTAATTATTCTACTATTATTTTAACAAAAATTTACTTTTCTCTTTTTAAGTTATTTTTTCAACGAATTGATTAAACCTAGCCTACTCTTTAATTAAGCTCATTAAAAAAATATTTTCCTGTCATAATTTTCTAATAAAACAACATAATGATATAACAAATTGCTTTAGGCTATAGATAAATGTTCAGATTGTATTTTTTAACATAATATGGTGCACTAAAAGAAGTAATTATAATAAAACGATAGACTTAATTTTATATTAATAATAATTATAGTTACTGGAATTTTATATCAATATTTCAGTTCACGGAAAATTTTAATTATTAATGATAAATTGTTATAAAATCTCACGCGTCAATTGGTTTTTTTGTTAATTATTGACAACTTCAATAAAACGTTAATTAATATTTCATATTTGTTTACAAATTTCTCTTGTTAATTTGTGAAAACGTATACTTAACAATTTGTGATTACATATTTTTCATTTTTTTTCATTTCAGTAAAATTTGCAATCTATTCTTATGTCGAATAATAATAATAAGCATTGGCGTAGTTAGTAACGTGCTCGCCTCTCATCATGCGGTCGTGAATTCGAATCCTACTCAGGCGTGGCATATTTTCATACGTTACAAAAAAAAAAAAAATTTCACCCTCCACTGTAAACAGTTACACCCCAACGTCGTCACTAATGACCGTTGCAGTTGATGTGACGTTAAATAAATTTAAAAAAAATAAGTGAATGGGTTTCCTTTTTACATGTCATGACTGAATTAAACCCCCGAATACTTTTGTAGAATTTCGTGGAATTAAAAGATTTTGGTTGTATTATTTTAATGTGTTGTCTTGTCAGAAAAAAGTGAGTGTCGTTAGAATTATATACTGTAACACTTAGTGCTAAGGTCCGATTCGGAATCTGGGTAAAATAAAAAATAATTAACGAACTATCGTTTAGAATTACAAATAAGTATTTAATAAAAACTATAAATTATGAATAATAGTGTTACTTAAATCTGCTAATAAATAACAATTACGACAACCAAATTTATACTATGTCACCGTCGTCCCCTTTGATTAGGTACTGTGCTTCCGGCTACAAAGCTTCCGACGTAGAGAGGGAACCGCCAATACTTCCGAAAGGGGTGGTAGGCCTGTGGCGACGTACCGACAGAGGCTTTTGTCACCAAGGTTAAGACCAATAACCGCTATGACAGCGCTCTCGGCGACTATATAAAGAGCGCTCCATTGAGCCCGAGCAGATTCAATTCCGATCCAGACAGCAGACAAGACGTCCACCATCGGCACACGGCTACTGGACTCTAACGAAGGCTCATTGACGACCCCGCAAGAGAGAAGATGATGCTTTCGCTTACCAACTCAACAGCGTAAGCCGTCGACGCCGTTGTTCACGCTCGTCATCGCCCGATGCCGCGAGCGATGCCCACAGCGGTCCCTCGACCGAGCCTTACGCTCACCGCATCCGACGGAGCACCCATCGACGCACTACTACGAGAAAAGAAGATGATGTCTCCTCTGGACGACGACACGCCGTGTCACCCAGCCCCCGACCGCCACGACGACTACGATCGACGCTTCGCCAAGACGACTACCGTTTAAACAGCCCTTTTCAGGGCCACCAAAAAATAAAGCTTTCAACTCGCCTTTTAATATCGCCATCCGCTGTCACTAACAATAAATAATAACTAATTATAATAAATTAATGACATTAACTGAACTTATCTGAAAACAAGATTTCGCATTCAATTTAACTAAATTCTACTTTCAGCCGTATACTGTAGACATCGTTTAATTAAACGATGTCTACAGTATACGATAGACCTTCTCACAAACGTAACTATTTACATAATATCCAATTGGTTTTAATTATACACTTCACTCGCGATGACAACTCAAGACTGACTGACTTCAAAAGGGCATGACCCCTTTAAATAGCCAACTTAATTGGTACTCGATTAACAAAAATACAAAGTCTTTCTGTTGTAGCATATCATAAACCGAAAGTACCTGAATTTGATTCCTGGTTGAGGTTTCAAAACTTTCAATATTTTAAACTCACCGTTCCACAGCCAACAATAGTCGGTAATGAAAATTTTATTTCCTCTCAATGAATTATTGACTGCATAATCAGACACTTAACGATTTGACACGTTTGGTAATTTAACGGAGAATTATCGGCAGCGTAAACAATGATTTCCAAAGGCAATAACTAAGGAAAAAGTACCAGATAACAAAAATTAGAACACGTATTACAAATAAAAAATTATACGTAATAACTTCCGGCGTAAAGAGTTTTAAAATGTTGATATGATTTAAATATACTAAAACGTGTTTGTTTAATATACAAAATTTTTACATACTAACAAAAAATAACATAATTATGTAAAAAAGTTTTGAAGTTCGTTAACATGAAAACCTGTTTTATTAGATTACCTTTTTAACAGTAAGCTTTGTGTTATAAATTTCCACGCACGTTTGGATGAATGTTAGTAATGAATGAAAAAGGTTAGACATTCTATTCGACCGCTTTTGAATACATTTAATTCAAATTACATGCCGTATTTATAGTGTTAACTTTTATTTGGAGAATTAGATATGCTTAAAAACAAAAGTAAATTATATAATTTAACAGTTTACAAGGAATTCTGTTTTATTATGTTATCATTATCATAGCTTACAGATCAAATAACTTGTGTTACTTCTTCATTATAAACTTACGTGCTGAACTAAAGTTGTTGAAAATTAAAGTAATAGTTTTTACTCACTCTTGTTCTATATGTTTTAGAGGTAAGAAAAGTTTTGTTTTATGTCAGTTTCTGAAAGCGAATTTTCACCGGAAATGTACATTTTCAGGTCTCCTGAGATAAAAATGTCTTTTTAATAATTGGTTTGTGTATATTTCAGTGTCCCTGTGTGTAAAAAAATAATTAAAAACGGAAAATCGTACGAAAATGAAAATTAGACCTCCACTTAGGTATCACAAGGAGACCCGACACAAAAAATTCATCAAAATCGGTCAACTGGAAGTAGCAGTTTATTTGTGTCATTTTACAGCTTGATTGAATACTGTTTCTACGATTTTGATTTAAATTAAATCATTTACTACAGTTTTCATGCTCAGTAAGACGGCATAAGTAGCACATTTCCAGAAATTTGTGAGGGATGTACTCCCACGGTAAAAATTTTTTTTTTTAGATTTTAGCCATAATGTGCGGTAATGTGTATTGGACTTGAAATCTGAACTGCGGATTCAAAAGAGGAAAGCAGATAACACGCCGCGTATATGAGACTACTTGAGACTGTCAAAGATTGTTCTAAATTGGACAGGCTTCAAAATGACGTCATTTGAGCCGAGGTGATAGTCCAAGCACTGAATAATAAAATAAGTATGTACAAATAAAGATGGAGATAACATGATCATCGATGTTCCCAAAAAGAAACCCTCTTGAAGCTCTGAAGTTCAGATCTGAGGGAACTAGAATATGGATAGGTTTTGGAGAAAATTGTCAAAGTTGGTTTTTTGATCGGTGTGAACAAGAATACTTTTTTTTAACGTCCGACTGATCTGCAATTACTACTAATGCAGACGGTGAAGAATGAAATGATCTTTTTTAACGTATGAAAACATGCCGTGCCTGAATGGGATTTGAACCCAAGACCGCATGATGAGAGGCGAGCACGTTACCAACTACGCCAATGCGGCCGGCTCACCACTACGCCAATGTGAACCAGAATAGGCATGTTTGCTAGTCCGTGTGGAAGAAAAATTATTTTAGTTCTCCTTACATAAAACAAAAGATAGAAATATAAAAAAACCATTTTAATTGTTCCTAACTACAAATGTGCTGATAAATTTGACAAAATTTCGCAAGAACCACATAAAGAACCTTCTTAGCTAAGTTTTCTACATATTTTCATTGTGTTTGAAAGTACATATTAATCCTGAATTAAATTTCTGCTGAGTAATTACTTTTACCTTCTCTTAGTTAATCCTTAGTGAGGTGCAATCTTTTAATTATACTAGTATCGTTTTTATATTTGTCAGTTTCTCTGTGAAAACATCTGTAGTACTCTTTTTTGCTATTAATAACGTAAGTCGTTCGGTAAGGTTTTGTTATTTTCGTACCAAAGGGAAATGATTCAAAAAATGAAACCAGCACTTTAGGTTTAGCCGTACAATGTGCTACCGATTGATCCTTCGAGGGGTTCACAAATATATTTTAACTCATCAGTTAAATAATAATATCGTATTTTTTAAAAATAATACTTCCCTTTCTTATATGTTAATATAAGGGAAGAGAAAGTAACAATAAGCTAGAAATATATTCTGTATTTTTAAGGATTTTACAGTATTGCAGAGTTAACTAAAAACAGTAAAGCTAAAATCCAAGTTTTCAAGAGAAAACATAACTGCTGATCAAGATAGCATTTCTGGCTTAACTGACATTCTACGTTTATATACCAGAAGTAAAGTAAAATATAAAATGAACACTTCTGAATAATATTCATGCTGAATCAGTAAAGTTTATGAAAATTATTACTAATGCCAAGAATTTCAGTTGGAAGCTGTCTAAGTCGGGTTTTAGTTTAAACTAAGTTATTCTGAAGACTTACCCTCAATTGTATAACATTGAAATAATTTACTAAGTTAAGTTAGCCTGTACCTATACACTGTAAAAGGTGGTCTTCAAATCCACGTTGAAGTTGAATAATTAATTTTCAAACGTCGTCGCTATAGAACATTATGCATTTACATAAAACTACAAAGAAAAACATTGTCATTTAAATATTAATGCTCTGTTAATATAACCCGTTTTGTTGATAAAATATTTGTTCTTCCGAAATACTCATTTGAAATGTTTTACAAGTCAGCAATATTACAACCTGCTAACATCAAACTAAATAATTAGTAAATGTAATAAATAATTCATTTACGTGCTAATTATGTTGTTGAAAATATTAATTTTATCCTGAAAGAAGGAGATAAATTTTAAAAAAGTAAATCAATAAAATTCATAAATAAACTTGTAGTGTTATTTAGGTCAACAGCCAAAAGGCTGGTTTGAACTTCTGGAGGTTTTACTAAAGAAAACAAGGAGTGAGGTGGTTTATTCTTGCCTTCCTCGCTGATTACAAAAGTAGCCTATGCTTATCAACATGCCAGGCCCTCCGAAAAGCATCTACTTTGCACCCTGCAAATGACATCTTCACTTCATTTACCTCAGGGTCTGGCTGTATAATGAAATTCATTAATTTCAGAGAAGATAACTCTGATTAGTGTCTTTTACCTCTTCTGTTCTTAAATAGTTCATTCATATAATTGGCTGATTGCATGATAAGAAAAACCTATTTTTGTAGCCCTGGAACTAGCAGATCGAGTGCAAATAATTTAAAACTCCTCCTGCCTTTTATGGGCGGAAAACCTGTATCACGTAAAATATTAATATACATTATAATATGAGATGTGAAATTTTGGGATGAGGTTGAGTATGTTATCCTGCTGCGTAGAACGTAAGAAGGGGATTGACTAGGCGTTCACTTAGGGTATTCAAGGTAAACTGTGCAAAAATCTTGACTTAGACAATTATTTCTGTTTCTAAAATAACTAACTATTAAAATATCTCCTAACCACTCCTAACCTCACGGTCTTTGCACTACCATAGAATCTGTTGACTTGCCGCAAAAATCTTTATTGGAAACAATCAAATAATATGTTTATTTGAAGTGGAGAATAAACTCTACGATTGAATCCCATATGTCCATATGAGTTTTTCAAAGTCGTTTATATAAAATAGTTATTGATTCGCTACAGTACAGTACTTAAGCACTTCCAAACTCTAAACGAGAGTCAAACCTTGGACCTTCGGCTTAGGAATCAAATACACTACTTACTACATAAAATCTGCTAACAAATTTGAACATATAATAAAATTCGTATATTTAATAATAACATATAGTCTAGTAAACAAATAAGAGGTGCATATAAATTATAAAAGATAACACCCGTTTAACAATGGTCTAACTCCAGATAACATAAAAAAGCATCAGTGAACTATATTTGAAAATAAATCTAATTTATGGCATGAATTTCAATTCGATATGAATAGGGTAGTAAATCTGCCTACAATCTGATAATACTTTAGAAACCCATCAACCATAGGACTTAAAGGTTTCTACAGATTTATGACGGTAGGCTGACTCTTAATGAAGTGATATTGTACTAATATACCTAATATTTCATTATAATCTTCTAACAATATTGTTCATAAATTTATCAAATGATAACGGATTGTTCATACCAGAAAATCTAAAGTGTAAATTCAACAATTAATACTACTTAGTGATTTATTAAACTGGTTTTTTTTCATCAAAAATGTTAAAAGAAAAGTACTGTTTGTCATACTTACTGAGCTATTTGTCAATAATGATAATAAAATATAAAGAAAAACCAGAGATGTAGAAAACGACTATACCTTTACGAACACAAACCGAAGTAAAAGCATGGGTGGATTTACGGGGCTGCTAGGGGGTGGCCGCAACCCAAGATTTTTGAAATAAGTATCCAAATACCCCATATCTTACGGTGAGCTCGCACCCCCAGATATCAAGACCTAAAATCCGCCCATGAGTAAAAGGTTCCAGGAACAAATTTTTAAAGTTAGATACGTAGTCCAAGACCTAGAAAATATGATCTAGAATTGTCTTTTGATAATTGCGTGGTATAATTATAATTATTCCTTACATAGATCCACAAAATATTATGAGAAAAAAAATGGAAAGCCCAAATATTTTGTAGTAATAATAATTGCAGTCGCACTACGCTTTGAATTATTAGTTTGCCTCATTTGGCCTCAAGAGAGATTGCGTTAAAATTAGATTTGCAAACCTCATGATATGAATAGAAATTGCTGTTTATAGTATTAGAAAGTACATGTTTAGTTTTACATTTGCATTTCATATCTCTTTAAGAAAGTACAAAAATAATATTGTAACATTATTACAGCGATATTCCAGAAATATTTAAGGGAATAAATTGGTTATTGTAAGAAATTGTGTGTTGTATGAGGTGGAATGTATTGAAGAAGGATAATGAATTGCGATGAATGAAATGTTTTGAGTAGGAATTCTTGAAAATTGAAACTAATAGAACGTTTTTTTTATTTTGTTTCCTTCTTTCATGGTTGGTAAAACGGAGAGATTGTGAAAAGGATCTCGATTGTTTAAGGAACTATCAAAACGCAGGTATAAAAACAGTTACCGCTATTGTAGTCAATTGTTACATGGAATGTGAATGGAATTTTGGAAAAATTATGTCGGGCCGTTTCAAAATAGTGCCGTTACTTGACTGGTTTTGAATTACGCTATTAGTGCGTGTTCGTACACGTGATAGCAAATGGTGGTAGGAGGCAGGTCAATTATTGTTTTTATTGTTAATTTCCAGTATTTTGGTCGGTTTAGGTTAAGCTGTAAGTTATGTAATTAATTTAATTGCAATAATCGAATTGTAATTTGGTAGTATTTTATGCTTAATAATAATAATTGTGATTATTAATCCTGGCAATAAAGAATTATTTTGTCTTTACTTTTTATTACGGTACTGTACATTGAGCTGAAACACAACTTCCGTATTTGATATTTAAATGGCGGTGGGGAATTTCACTTTAAGGAGAAGAGGTACCCAGTGATACATTGTCCGATCAAAACTTCGGGTATTGTTCGTTGTTCAGACCAAGAGGTCTCTACTCCATTTTCGCTTTAAACGACGCACAGTTGGGAAGTTCCTTGTAGCTAGATCACGGGCTAGTTGGTTTGAATGGTCGTCTAGTTTTTCGTGAAATGTACTATACAAGGACGCGGTTAGCTCCTTTAGTATAGGAATTTTGAAATCGTCATGGAGGGTTTATTGGTTAAATAAAAAGGAGCGTCAGAAGCAAGTCTTAAGAATTTTGATTAAAAGGCCTGGATAGACTTTAAATTACTCTCCGCCAATATTCCAAAGAGCTGGACACCATAAGTCCAGATTGGTTTTAATAGGGATTTATATATTAAAATCTTGGAGCGGAGTTTCAATCTTGATCGAGAGTTAATTAAGCAGAAGAATAGCTTCTGGCGGCGGTTAAGTTCTAAACGTTTCGTACGCAGATGATGCTTCCAAGTTAGTCACCTGTCAAACCATAAGCCAAGATTTATCGCACCACCCTGGTGTTTTAAATTAAAATTAAATTGTTTATTATTTATTTTACCTAGGTCCCGAACGAACCTAGGCCTAGGTGTTACAGTAGTTACCCCATTTTAAACTAGATACAATTTGTCATAATTAAAATGATATTTTAACATCCAAGTCATTAGTGACTATTTAGGTTAAGTAACTGTTATTTTTGGTTAAGGAGGGTGGGTTTGCAAATGAAATAATTTTCCAGACTCTAACTGGGAGCCAAACTCGGGACCTTTGCAGCGTATTCATTGTTAGATGAGGAATAGTTTCTGCTCTCTAGATTGGAGTGGTTTTAATGCAAAATGGAGTTGCGGGGATTAGACAGTAACCAGTTTCGTATCAAAAGCCTGTCAGTGTCCATCATGTACTATCATAATTTGTGGAAATATTAGTCAGTCTGTGTAATAAATAGTGTTTTTCGGTTACTATAAATTTTCTAGATTTTAACAGTTATAAATTTCTATAGTTATGTACAAACATACGTTTTCAGTATTGTTTTTTTACTTACAGTTTTAGTTTTTAATGTAGTTTTTACTTTTGATCTCTGTTAAATTTACGAACCAATGTTTTCAAACAAAAATAACATATGAGTTATGCATAACACAAGCAGACAGGCAGACAACTTGGCTTCCCTCTATTTTAGTTTACCTTCTCCTTGTACGTACTATAGTGTTCGAGTATTCCATAGTACACGGGACATCTCACATACTATAGCACACTAACTACTGGGCCACAAAAACGTTGAAACCTAAATTTAGAGTCTTACTTACTTACTGTTATTAAGTTGATTGATTATAAGTTTTCGAATAAAGAGTAGGCCTAATTGGACATAATTTAAAGTGTGGGAGCTTAAAATTTCTAACAGTATATAATATTAATTAATATAGTTTGTTGTTTTTTAGGTCATCAGCCAAAAGGCTGGTTTTAATCTGTAAAGGTTTTACTAAGTAAAACGGGGAGTGAGGTGGTTTACCATTGCCTTCCTTTCTGAGTGGAAAAGTACGCTTATCAGCAAGCCGGGCCTTCTGAAAAGCCACATTTTCCACTCTGCAAATTACACTTTCACTTCATTCACCACAGGATCGGGCTGTATAGTGAAATTCATTGCTTTCAGAGAAGATAACTCTGACTAATGTCCGCGTCGAAAGTAATAGGAACCCGAGTTTGAAGCTCAATTGTTAAAATACTACTGCATCGATTTTAATGGACTATATATCAAATTAATGCCTGTTTAATTCTGCGTTTAACGGTGTAAACTTGAAATTTTTATCTACTTTTTTTTAAGTGATATTGACATTGGAACAAAAAAAGTACCCGTTTTTGAAAACATTTTACGGATTGTGCAAACTTATTGGTATATAACTCCGTAAATACTCATCCGATTTTAATGAAATTTTGTCACAGTTTAGATTAGAGTGTTGCTATTATGCACACTGAATCTTAAGACCATAGCTTTTTTATTTCTCTATTTTTTGCGCTTTTTGCAACCCCTTCCTATCTCGCCAACCGATAACTTTCTGAATTCGCGACCGGGACCGTTGGATTCGCAGTAGATTCAATAATATAAATCACTTATTTATTTAATTCAGCGACTGCTGAGTCTTTTGGAATTAATTTTTTAAATTGTTGACCATGCGGGGGGTAGAAAATCTCGCTACTACGTTGCCGGTTCGTGCAGGACGCCTAGCATAAGCAATGTATTACCTTTTCTTACCTTTACACAAACCTGTTTCTGATTGACAATAGTCCTATTATACTTGTTTATTTTATTTAAGACACAATGAATGATTCTGCATAACAATTTTAAAAGGAAGTAATTATCTATTCATTTCTAATGTAACCAAATATAAGATTGTGGTATACCGCATTTCATACGACGATTTTATTCCACGATCTCATAAACCATTATATTCCTATCGCTAGTAAATTTTTAATAATATAGTTTATGAATAGTTAATTGGATAAAAAAATCATTTCAAGCTTACCTTACATCAATGAGTTCGCCTACACACGTAATTATTCTTGTATTGCTGAGAAGCCAGTGTTGATGTTTGCTTAAAACAGCCGCTTAAAGAAAATATGGAACTATCAATTTTGCATATAAAATTGTAGTACACAAATTTACAATAAGCGGCTGTGAAGCCTTTGTCATGTTTAAATATAATTAATTTACATAATTTTTTAATATTTATTTACATATAATTCATTTCTGCATGATCATGTTTAATTTACACTAACTTGTTTTAATTTTAGTTGTCGGAATCGGATGACTCTTCTTCAATTGTTTTTTCCGTATCATTTCCAGATGATGAATCAGAACTCCGAAAATTTATAATTACTGGGTCAACTTCTAATAAGTCGTCCATCATATTATCCTTTTTCCAATAATTTTCTTCGATCTTTTGTGCATGCTGTATACACTTCTTCCATATAGCAGGCGTAACTGAATGCAACGATTGTTTACAAAGCCGTTCCATTACTTCCATTTGGTTAAAAGGTAATACATTGCTTATGCTAGGCGTCCTGCACGAACCGGCAACGTAGTAGCGAGATTTTCTACCCCCCGCATGGTCCACAATTTAAAAAATTAATTCCAAAAGACTCAGCAGTCGCTGAATTAAATAAATAAGTGATGTATATTATTGAATCTACTGCGAATCCAACGGTCCCGGTCGCGAATTCAGAAAGTTATCGGTTGGCGAGATAGGAAGGGGTTGCAAAAAGCGCAAAAAATAGAGAAATAAAAAAGCTATGGTCCTAAGATTCAGTGTGCATAATAGCAACACTCTAATCTAAACTGTGACAAAATTTCATTAAAATCGGATGAGTATTTACGGAGTTATATACCAATAAGTTTGCACAATCCGTAAAATGTCTTCAAAAACGGGTACTTTTTTTGTTCCAATGTTAATATCACTTAAAAAAAAGTAGATAAAAATTTCAAGTTTACACCGTTAAACGCAGAATTAAACAGGCATTAATTTGACATATAGTCCATTAAAATCGATGCAGTAGTTTTTTAACAATTGAGCTTCAAACTCGGGTTCCTATTACTTTTGACGTGGACATTAGTGTCTTTTACACCTCTGCCTCTTCTGTTCTTAAATGATTCAATCATTTAATTGGCTGACCATGTGATAAGAAACAGACCTATTTATTTTAGCTATGCGACTAACAAATTGATTGTAAACATATAGTTTATGAACTAATAAGATACAATAAATAGAATTTCTTACAACAGCTTTTGAATGTTAGCTTTTCAAAAATGTCCAACAGTATGGAATATCAATTATTACATTTCATGAACAAATAAAATACAATAAATGGAATTCCTTACATCACCTTTCCAAAAGTTTAATAGTATGTAATATCAATTATTATACGTTATGAACCAAAAATGGAATTTCTTACAATTTTTGAATGTCAATTACTGTACAAAGGCTACGGTTCCCTTCCACGCCCCGCTGACAGTATGCAAATTGTTTTTTAACCCGACATTTTCCTTGTAGTATTATATACAACAGTTCCGAGGGAGGTGGAGGGTTGTGTGCTGATGTCGGATCAGGTGGCCAGGCGGCGGGTTTTTGGTTGGTAAGGCGGTTGCGGCCTCCTTGGGGCTGGACGAGGACGCTTCAATTGAGTCCAACACTACTTCCCCCGTCGTGAGGGAGTGAACATGAGTTTCTCTCGCCGCCTCGGATAAAAAAAAACTGTACAAAATGTCTAACTGTATGGAATATCAATTATTGTAGTCTACGAACAAATAAAATATGAATTTTCTTACAACAACTTTTGAATTAAAATAAATGAATAGTATAAACAATTAAATTCATCATAAAATGACAATTTAACAAGCAAAAGAAGCAAGTATATAGAGCTGAAAATGAAAAGGAGTTATAATATAACAAACGGAAATGTAAGATGTTCTAATTAAAGAAGAAAACTAACAATAATAATAAGAAAATGAACTAAAGAGTGAAGTAAAACTATAACAGAAAGAAAAGAGGTTGTAACTATAAGAATTTTGCAAGAACATACGTATTCAACACATAGTTAAATTACCGTAACGTAAACTATCATTGTAGTTTTGGAGAGAATTTCAAGTTTTGTATTTATAAAATAATTAAATTTATTAAAATAAAGTTTAAGAATAACTATAAAAGTAATTTTAGTTATTAATATTAAGATTAATAATGTAAGATTAATGATAATTTGTAAGAAATAACAAAGGAAAATTTTGTGCATATATAAAATAAACTAGCTTTTTGTTACTGTCTTTGTTCAGAACCTACTTTGCTTTGTTATTTCTTCTACTGAAAGATACTGTTTGTTTGAAGCAATATTAACTTTGCAAAATGCTCTCATTTGCTGTAATTTTCATGTGTACTGAGCAATACTAATTTATTACTTTTCTCTTTGATATGAGCAGTTGTTGGAATGAATACTCTTTTGTTATGTTCTCATAACAATGTTATTAATTTATGTTGAAAAAGTATTATTGTTGTTTTATAACTAGTTCCTGATATTAAACAAAAACATAATTAAATTTATCAAGTTGATTATTAATTATGTAATGAGATTGGAAAATTTTAATTAATATTTTTGAGAAGAATCCGGGCCAGCTCAATCTTTTGTCAAAAAATTTTAATTTTTATAAATATATTTAGTATTGTAGTATAGTGTATTATGTATTAAGTAATGCGAATGAGTGTAAAACGGCACTTATACTACATCCGGTGGATAAACAAGGAGATATAACGGATGTAAACAGTTACCGTGAAATTCCCTTTTACCTGTTACATATCGAAATGTACTATCCGAAAATACGTATTATCAAACATTCCAGTAAAGCTATCCCCAATCCACCAGCTTATGCGACGTCTATCCTCTCTTCCAAAAACAATCTAAAACACGATTAAAACAAAACTGGAGATTTTTCTATAACTACTTCAATAATTTTATGTATTTTTTTATATTTTTGCGAGATTATTACAGCTCTGAGCGTCTCTCGCACTCCATTATCCACCTCTGTTTATCAATCAAATTCTTTTCATTCAAAAATTCCTGGCGTACATGTCACGTCACACTTGACTACACCATAGTTTCGAAGGCTTGCTGCATCTTCTGAGCCTTAATGGATTCCAGTTTATTATTTTATTTGGCCATCTTTCTCTCTCAACCCTCTGGGCACGACTCAATATCATTACAGTGGATCATTTCAGATGTTTTTCCCAATTCCTTCTATTATCGTGTTCAGCTTCCCAACGGATTTTCTTTTATCTCCACTTTTGACTCACTCCATCCTTTTGACAACTCCTGCATAAGTAGTCCATGTCTATTGCATTTATCTTATATTCCTCCCTCTTTGGAACCTCCCACGACTCCGGGCCGTACAGCAGAATGTTCTAAACCACTGATTGATACATCCAAACGTTTGTGGCATTTCGTATAATTTTTGATCATTGAAACAAGTAATTTAGTCCCTGTATTGGTTTTCTGGTCTGTACTACCCTGTAGGAGTTCTCGTTCATGCACTGTGTTTTAAACTTCCCAGATATCTATACTCTTCACATTTCCTGACCGAATGAATATCCTCGTAATTTTAGATTTCTTACCTCGCCTGCAACCACCAGATATTTCGTTTTTCCGAAATTCATCTCTATTCTTTCTCTTTCATGTACGAGGTGTGATCAAAAAATATTTTTATTACGAACGAAGTAATAAGCTTACATTAAATTTGAATTTATCTCCTCCAAGGTTTTCTTTTTGGCTAGAATGCATTTGTCTGAATATTGATTCCTTGATTGGAAGCATTTCTGGTACGCTCCTTTCGGAAGGGCTTTGAGCAGCTCTGTCGAGGCCCTCTCAATGTCGGGAATGGTGTCAAAATGTTTTTCTTTCAGCAAATTTTATTTTTGGGAAGGGCCAGAAGTCGCATGGTGCTAAATCTGGGGAGTAAAGTGGATGTGGGCAGATAGGAATATTTTTTTCGCCGAAAACTCTGGATCAAAAAGTGAGGTGTGGCAAGGGGTTCAAAAGTCGGAGAACGAATTTCGCACTCGCTCGTCTCATTTGCAAATTATTGATTAAAATGCTTTGTTCCGACTCTATGAGATGCTCAGTTTTTCAGAAAGCTCTTGAATAGTCAATGGGATGTTTGAACGAACCAGTTTTACCACTTTTTGCATGTTTTTGTCTGTTTTTGAGGTCGAAGGATATCCTGACCATTTCTCGTCTTCAATAGACTCATTTCAGCTTTTAAATTGCTTATACCACTTATTAACAGTCTTCAGAGTTATCATATTATCGCTATACACTAATTTTAACATTTCATCAGCTTCTATGGTACTTTTTTGAACTTAAAAAAATTTATTTTAACGCGATGTTTGAAATCCATGATGCATGACAGAAACGGAAGAATTGACCTCACTCACAGGCTCACAGGTTGTAGAAGCCAACTGACAAGTCGAAACTTGTTCAAATTAGACACTGATTATCTCAAAGAACCAGGCTATTGAACTTTTTACTTCAAGTGGACGTAGTATCTGCAGTTCATTCGTAGTAAAATCATTTACCGTATTTGCTGTTCACACCTCGTATTTCGGCAAGTTTCTTATTCTTCTTCTTCTTCTACCTTTCAAGGATTAGGCATCTCTGCTTGTTCCGAACCTCTCAAATCTGCCCATCTCTTTCTCGAGCGTCCTCGTTCTCTCCTGCCCTCCGGCTTAAAGCCCAGTGTCTGCTTAGGTATCCTATCCTTCCGCATTCTGTTTACATGCTGTAACCACTGTATTGTAGTTTTCTGATTATTTTGTTTAATTAATTTATTCTAAAATTGTAATATTACTTCCAGGAAATAAAAAAAACAGAAAACTTGATAACATATTACATAAACTTGATAATATAAAACATATTCAAGGCTGTAGACATTTCATAACTTGTTAAATAAATCTACCAACTCCTCGTACTTTCAAACATAAGAAAATAGGTATGTGTACATCCCATGCAACTTCTGGCTTATAACTTAACTAACAGAAATTTTTTGAGTAAGCAAAAATCCTAAAATGAAGTATACGGTACGATTTCCCGTAATTTTAATATTTAGAAATACAGAGTTAAATGTAAATTAAAAAATGATTGCTATTAAAAAAATGAAGGCCTAAAATATTTAATAATTTTTGTTTTAGTAAATATACGCGTAAGTTTTATTACCCCTAACTTCTAATAAAATTACAAAAAAGTTTTTTTAATATGAATATTTTTCAGATTTATTGGTTTTTTTTGTTGGATCTAAATATTGTATCATGAAATTTAATTTAAAAGCATTCCGTCACTGCCATTTGGGCTTACTCTAATTCTTTCATCTAAGTGTAATGATTGATAATGTTTTTTGCAAAGTTTTTTATACCATCAACATCAGTGAATAAATAAATTAATAAATATTTCTTTTTTATTAAAAAAAACTTTGTTTTAAAAATAAATTATTTTTACTGACGGTTTTATCGATGGATCTATTGGGTGTTTTATTAAAAAAATCAAAACTTAGGTGGTACAATACAAAGATATGTGTGTCAGTACGAGTTTCGCTTCAAAATATTATGACAAGATATCCCTTGATTTAACAATTCTTGGTGTAACATATAGTGTCATTCGTTGAATAATTCAAACCTAACGTTATTTTACATTAATTTACTTGAATAAAGTAGCGCACTTGAGGTATTCGCAGAGACAATTTCCAGTTGCCAAACGATCGTGGTAAAAGATAATTAAAAAAAAAGTTTCCCTGAAATATTTTCATAATAGTGTAGGCGTTTCGTTAAAATTACAACGTTTTAACTGACATTTCATAATATTTGGTAAAACTATTTAAAAATTTTGTTTCTGCAGCGCAGTCAGAACAAAACTTACTGTAAAACAAGTAATTACAGTATCTGTAGTAATAAGTCTTTTCTTCTTCTTCTTCTTCTCCTCTTGCTCCACCTCCTCCTCCTCCACCTCCTCCACCACCTCCTCCTCCTCCTCCGCCTTCTTCTTCTTCTTCTTCTTCTTCTTCTTCTTCTTCTTCTTCTTCCTGTCACGGATTAGACTTTCCAACCAAAGACTATAATCCAACACTGGTTGATAGACTGGTAGAGAAGAAATTGAAGAAGGTTTTCTAATAAGATCATATAGAAGTTTTGCTCTGCTGGTCACTGTCCGTTGTTTTAGTTTGAAGTAGCTTATATTAAAGCGAAGCGAAGCGACGAGGTTCATTTGTAATCAATATGAAAGAATTATACTACAGAATATTTTTATTAATTGCCGTATAATCCGCTTAATACGATTTTCATGGGTCCGACATTCCTGAACAAACTCTACTGGGGTCCCTGTTCAACAATTCATGCTGAATCACGTCAAAAAAAGCGAAAAGCAGCGATCAAATTGGGTGGTTGTCAATAAAGTACAGTTTCCGATAACAAATAAAAGCTAAAAAAAAGATTTATTTTAAAAATATTCATAATTTTGAGCGCGTATTAGGCGGGATTCCGCGTATCAAGCGGAAACATATACACGTGTTGTACCTTATTAATCAAGGGACTTCATGAAAACCCTTTTTTGAGCAGAAAATCATTCTTCTTGGTAACAAATCATTTATATTTTGATTTAATTTTTTTTGGCTTCAACTCTTTTTTTATTTACAACTGTACATTTGTTTTTAATGCACAACTAGTACATTTGATGATAAATGTTCAGGAATGGCATGAATGTGAGAAGAACGTGAATCGATCCACTGATCGAATTTGCCGTGAATTGTACAAGAAATGTGGTGCCAATATATACACGTATCTATTAACAATGATTTATCACCTACGGTGATGGAAGATTTTTTTATGATATGATATTAAATAGGCATGACAAGTCAATTTGAAATGTCTTTAATGGTGGTTGGAGAAGATCCCTATTCCACCTTCATTTCAATCGTCTGTTAACAGAAAGATTATAAGTTAAAAGAAATTGGAAAATTGGATTTATGTGGTCAATTGTCTTTGTGTGTAATGAATTGTATGTTGCGTTTACAATGATTCGAACTGTTGATATTTTCAGGTCTTCGTGAAGAGTATGATTGGTTACTTAAAAAGGTGCGTTTGTTATTGCTCTCAGTGCTTTTGAAGCATATCAAAAATGTATTGTAACGGCTCCAAAAATTGGTCCACCATACAGCCAAATTGCCCGTACTAGTGATTTACTTAAGGGAAGACTGTACTTTGTAACCCGCCAATGAATTTGCTATTTTTAGGTACATTTTTTATAGAATTGGTAAAAGATAGGGAAATTAAACTTTACACACCAGAGGTATTGGGTTTCTTCTTGAGCTACTGACATTTTTTCAACTTAATCTTTAGACAATGCCATTTTTTTAAAAATATTACGAATAACATAAAACTTTTACAAATTGTTTTCAACGTTTTTTGCGTATTACTAATTTTTGGAGCACCTGAGGGAGTCATAAAAATGTCGGTATATGTGGATATACAAGATAATTAACTGGTAAAAATTTTATCCTGGTAGGTTTATTGGTTTCTGAGAAAAATGTACTTAGTGTTAAAAATCTAAATTTACGGGAAAACGCAAGAAAGAAGAAGGCACAAATCAAAAACAAGTATCTTTTCCATCAACAGTTTTGTTTAGGAAGCTGAACCAACAGCTGAGAATACAAAATACAGTGATGCAGATATTTTAAAAATTAAATTCCTCTTTGTACTAAATCGAGTAGTATAAAATTGTGAAAAATATTCGTTCTTAGTAACATGATCATTTTTTTTGTGTAAACTTGATAAAAAACTTAATTTTTTCATAAAAAATATATTTTTTTGACGAAATTAATGTTCTTCTGATAGATCTAGGCCTAAACTATTGAAAAACATAAAAAACCAAAAATCGAAATTTTAAGTTAAAACCATCGTGCCATCTCCCCTTAAATAAATTTTAGAGCAATTTTTGATGGTAAACAAAATTTCAGAAGTTTATTTCATATAACAAAATTGTTGATATTATATTTCCGCTTTCTTTCCTGTTTTAGTATTTATTTTTCGATTGTTTGCCTTTGAAAACTTTGTAAAGTATAGATAGATATTTATAAAAAAGATACTTTCTTTCCCGGATACACATTTATACAAGTTGAATTTAAAAGGTGACTATTTGTAGAGACCCAACAAGAATGAAAGAATCTGGAGAGGACGACGAAAGAACTTCATTTGATGTGCAGCAGTTTATTTCGTAAGTTGCTGACCTAAGAGGAAACCAAAATAAAAAGAGAACAAAATATAAGAAAAGGAAAAGATGGCAAGATGAACTGAACTGAAGTTTTTATGGTATGAGGATTTTTTTTAGAAATTGAAGTTGGAAAGAGGTAACGGAAATTAGGTGGAAGGGGTACTACCGGTGAAACGGGGGGAAACTTGAATCTATTTTATTGCCTTTGAAATGCCTTCTAACAGAACAGAACCTCGTAGAGCCATTACTTTAGAATAATACACCCGTAAATCATATAGCCTATTGGCCATCAAAAGGATGATATCAATCGGGAATACGAATTCCCATAGACAGTGCACACATGCACAAACGCACCCTGCTTCATATTATTATAGACACATACATACATACCACATACGTTTCTTTCGGTTATGTTTCCTTTAGTACTTCACCACCGACGAATCCTCCTTTAAAAGTCCGCCTTTAAAGGATCAGACAACCGTTTTCCGGTTATTTCCTCATACCAGAAATTTATCGTAAAACTTTACCAAACTCTTAAAATAAAGCTTAAGTTTATTTTCCGATATGACTGAATCGTGTATAAAGATATTACCAGAGAGAGCTATCAAAATACTTGATACGTTCACAGACACACTTATTTATACTGTAAAAATAATCATAAAATTTTTGCAATATAATATAAAATTTATTATGAATATTATTAATATTAATATCATGCTAAGAAAAGAAAAATTAATATTAATAAATTTACATAAAATAACATTTATTTTTCGTTGTTTTAAATCTTGTAGCCACAAAAAACAACTGTAAGTAAAATATATGACACAGGAAATGGACTGGCAATAGTGTGATGGAGGAATTATATTTGACAAAAATATGTTTTGTGTTGAGTTTTAATAAAAGCAGTTATTTTTTAAATAAAGCAGTTATTGGAGGAATTATATTTGACAAAAATATTTTTTGTGTTAAATTTTAATAAAAGCAGTTATTTTTTGAAAGTTGTTACTTGACGCCCAATCTATTAATTTGTTGATTTTCTGGTACTTAAAATGGAAGCTACGAGTCGGTGCAATAAATATTTTTTTATGTTTTTTGTAATTCATTGTCTGAATTTCTTCTAGCATTATGTAGAAGGTATTTCATCCGGATTTAAGTACGTTTTTCTTGAAAGGTCTAAAATTTCTTTATTGAAGATCGTTAGGCTATTGTGAGTGAAGGAAATTAGTCACGAAAGTAGTCTGTGCTATTAATGAGAAGAGATACTGAACCGGTTTTGTGTGAGTATTGTGTAAAATAGGTTTAAGTACGGTAAATTATTTAGAGCATTATTATTAAGAATACTAATTTAAATTTCTAGAATTACAGCTCTTCTGGAGGTTACGGAAATAACATTGATTGCTTTATGATAGTTACTTTCTTTCTGTCCCTTAGGAGCTTGTGGTTAAAATTAAATTCCTAATCAAAACTTAAAATTTTCACTTTTTTAAACTTTTAACTTTCCGAGAATTTAATTTCAAGTATCATTTTTAGAGAATATTCATCATCATTCTACTACAAACACATAACACAATAATTGTGTTGCTTAACACAATTTTTGGCAATACATTTTTTTTACTTTAGATTAAAAAAATCTTCATATAGTTTCCAATCAATCGGATTTTCATAACAACTTAAATCTTTACAATTTTAGGGTCAATTAAATTTAAGTCTTTGTCACGTAATGTAAGGTTATTCCCTTTTACCTTAAGTTTAAACCTGAGGAATCTTTACCAATATTATCTGAATCATTGTGGCATATGACAAAAATATGTAATTGTGTGTTTGAAATAATCATAAAAATATTTTCACTGTAATATTTAAGTTTCCTGATTGAAACTTTTATAAGTTTCAACTACTGTATTTGAAGGTGAAATAACTTTCATGTTATTATTCAATATTATGTAATTGAGAAACTGGGGCAGATATGAAACTTTTAGGATATCTTTCCACAGGTGTCAAAATTTGTTACAAACAAACTTTATTCCTTCAAAGTAAGACTGCTTTTATCTAGCTGAAGAAACCTAATTGATCTTTTTAAACAATTCAATAAAATTCGGTTACCGAATTTTCTAAAAATTAGTTTTCTTTGTTTTGAAGCCGAACTAAGTGGGTATTTCTATTTGATTAAAGGCTTACAAACAAGAGTATTCATTTTAAGTACTTGTGTTCACTGTATAAACAATATATTTTAAAAAATTACACAAAAAAATAAAACTTTGTAACACTTATTTTAGGTTTTTTCGGGATCTGTTTGTTATAATATGAATAAATTGTTTTAAACTTTTAACAACAATATAGTATTAACAAAATATTAAATTACAATAAATTATTTCGTTATAACTACTGGTAAATTACAATTTAACTACTCAGACTAAATTCAGACTTAAACTAAATTTAAACTAGAAATAAAAGATGGCATAAAAGATGTAACGTGCTCGCCTCTCATCATGCGGTCCTGGGTTCGAATCCCAGTCAGGCATGGTATATTTTCATACGTTACAAAAAATCATTTCATCCTCATTACATATAGTTACACCCCAACGTCGTCGCTAATGACCTTGTAGTTGATGCGACGTTAAATAAATAATAATAAAAAAAAAGATGGCAATTTACAATCAAAGTAGGTAAAGGCCAAGCCAATTGCTGTGGGCTACGCATGCGCATACTTGATTTGACCCTGCAAACCCCTCCAACCTACAGTTAGATATACAGTCAGTGCTGTTGAAAATTGACAACACCCATTGTATTTTGTAGGTTCCATTGTTCATTACATACGCTGCACTATTGCAGTATATACAAGACTATACTAATGCAGACGGACGTTTGGCCCAGCGCTCTCCTTACGAAAATCATAATACAATAATCAAATCAATATAGTACAATCTAATAATAATATAGATAATATCTAGTAATATAGATCCACATACAATACATAGATTCAGAATTGTAATAGAAAATTTTGAAAAATTAAATCTTTCAGTTTACTCTTTATAGCCAGACAACTATTAAAAATTCTATTTTCTTCTTGCTTGACGCTGATGTAGGCAATGCAGTTGAGAAAAACTAATAAAATAGTAGAAGAAACTTTTATTGTATCCTGCCTATAACCACATGTATACTGATTATACAGTAGTGATCTATCTTTCAACGTGTTATGTTTTGTGAGAAGTTAAACGCTTTACGTTTAGTTTTCCGTGTAGCGTAACGAGCAAGCGGTTGTTAGTCTTTATGTAGGTTTGATATTTCTGTTTTATTTGAAATTGTTGTAGCTAATTAATTGCTGTACACGATTAAAGTAAGCTGGCAAATATTAAATTCGTATAATATTACTGAAGACGATGTAATTATTATTAAGAGGGATAAATAAACAAAAGTATACATTTATTTACTTGTTAGGTATGAAATAAAAATGGAAATTATTCAAGTGGCGGGAAAAGGAAACTAATATTAAAAATAAAATCATAATTGGCTTAATTTTGTAACAGAATATAAACGATTCAAAAGATTGTCTGACAAGAGAATTAGGGTAATTCATTGTCAACCACAATCTTTATTAAGTTTGAGAGATAATAAAGAAGGGAGAGAGCAAAAGATGGAGAGGGGATTTGAGGGGAGAGAATCAAATTAAAAAATGGCATTTACAATAGCCATCCTGTTTCTTTCGTTAACTTTCTATTAACAAGTAATAAAAATTAATAATAATAAGAAAAATTAAAATTAGGAAGCGAAATGAAATTGTTAAATATTAAATATAGTCAAATTTATATAACCCGTATTATTTAATTAATTTGACAAAAGATATTGGTCTAATTAATTCACTGGAAATGATACATTACCATTTCCGCAATCGTAAAGTTTTTAAATTTACTGTTGTAAGGTTATTGCATTTATACATAATATTTTGAATAATTATTTCAGTTAATTAAAAAAATACTACCGTTATGAACAATATTGATTTATAAATCATATCAATTAATAAACGGGATTCTAATTAACTTTTATATTCAGTAAAAATATTGTTCTTTTTTAAAAATAAGCTTTGTAGTTTACTAAAAAGCATTCACTTTAGGGTCTTAGTTTATAAAGAACATTATGAATATTAGTATACGAGTATAAAGAATACTAGCTTCAGTACCCGTTTTTCCAAAGATTTTTTGATGCTGTGGTCTGTTGGTGTACTGAGTTCGATTCCGGTCAGGCCTGATATTTTTTAATCATTTATGGTTATTTATCTCAACGTCAACATTGTAGTTAATGAAAATAACAAGAAACATTTGAACGTAAAAAAGTAAGATCTTGATGTTTTTGAATTAAGATACGCAGCGCTTTGTTTTTTTCAGTAGGATAATTTATAGGAAGGGGTATGGAATGATTCACTGTGGTGTTTGTCATCTATAAGTAAAGCGATATGGAGAGTGGCCACGAGCTAAGCTCTCCACCAAGTCGGCCGCCAGCCGGTCGGATTTAACACCAACTTTACCTGAAATTGATATATAAATATTTCGAGTTATATAAAAGTTAAAATAATGAACGTAGACTTAAAATACTCGGGACATCGTACACTACCAAATTAACTCTGATTTATCTAATTTGGTTTATTTGTACAATTCTTGAAATTTAAGGGGAGACTGTATTTTGTATCCCGCCAATCTTAAATTTTCTATTTTTAGGTACATTTTTCATAGGATTGGTAAAAGATAGGGAAATTAAACTTTAGTCACTATAGGTATCGGGTTTCTTCTAGAGCTACTAACATTTTTTCAATTTAATCCATACGATTTAGACCATACAATTTTTTTTTAAAATTACGAATAACATAAAATTTTTGCACATTGTTTTCTATGTGTTTTGCTAATTAATAATTTTTGGAGCACCTGAGGAAGCCATAAAAATGTCAGTATATGTGGATATACAAGATAACTGGTAAAAATGTCAGCCTGGAAGGTTTATTGGTTTCTGAGAAAACTGTACCTAGTTTTTAAAAATCTAAATTTACGGGAAAACGCATCCACATATACCGACATATTTATGCAATCCTCAAGTGCTCCAAAAATTAGTAGTACGCAAAAAACTTAGAAAACAATTTGTAAAAATTTTATTCGTAATTTTTAAAAATAATGGTGTGGCCCAAAGATTAAATTGAAAAAATGTCAGTAGCTCGAGAAGAAACCCGACACCTATGGTGTGTAAAGTTTAATTTTCCTATCTTTTACCAATTCTATGAAAAATGTACCTATGTCCCATTTAACATTGGCGGGATACAAAATACAGTCTCCCCTTAAACCGGTTTTGTCGTGCGTGGAATAAAAATATTTTATTATTGAACTTTTACATTTTTGAAAGAGAACCAACATGGTGCATAATTAAATCGGAAAAGTAAAATTATTACTACATCAAACTGTAGTTAATTACTTCTAATAATTTAGTAAATTTAATATAATATTTCACATAAAACCCACTCTATGTAAATTCGTAACTCCCATTTAAATTAACCCAATATATTATAAGTAGTAATCCTATTAGTAAATTTTCCGGTATAATTGAAATTTAACTTTACAAAAGAGACTGTTACGAATTTTTTAAATATATCTTGATTTATTTAATTAAAAACAGTTTCATCGATGAAATATACAAAAAATGCGTTGAAAAACCAGTTTCGTTTCTGTTAGATAAGAGATAAAAGCATTAAAAAGTAATGTCCAACTCTATTTAATTGAACTTTACTAAAAATTAAAATAAACACGATAAAAATGTAAACATCTGTGGCTTCACACTACAGTTTGAATTACACCTGCGACAAACAATGTACTCATGTACAAATACATATGTCACACAACCTAGCTACTTTTTTTATTTACACAATGTTTTCAGACTAACCCTTTACAAAACTAAATAAAATTTATTGATTTGAAAATAATTAAAATGTCTGCGTTATAAAATAAACAATAGAATCGAATATAACTGAAAGTCTGTTATATTTGTTTTTATAGAGTATACTGTAAAAATTTACAGTTGGAAAACATTTTAAATTTAGTATTCCTGTTTTAGTATTCAATTCTTTCAAGTTTAGTTCAAGCTTTCACCAGATGTCAAATTTATTTGTATAATTGTTCATCATTCGTTGAAAATGTAAAGTGATATTTAAGTTAATGAATATTTTAACAGAATGTGTTACTGATTTTTACTGGTTTTTCTACTGATCTTCTTTATTTTAAGTAGCATTAACTATTTAGTGATTAGTGAATACAAAAGTAAACGTAAGTTTATATAGTAAACAATTAAAAAACAAAAGAAGTATGTTACAAGTTTTACAATTTTAATATTGTGACACTTATCTCTAAGTTCCGTTTCGGGATCTGGGTAAATTAAATAATTGCCACACTAAAGTTTAAAATTACAAGTATTTATTACAACTAAAATAAAATTACAAAATAAAGTGACTAAAATCTACAAGTGAATTACAATTAAATTACTTATAATGAATAAAAAACTAATAACAATAAATAACTTAACCAAAAGATACAGAAATAAGTTTATTAATACACAGTCATTCACATTAACGCCGACCTTTTCAAACGCACTATTACAATTCACTCACTGGTTCACAGACAAAACGGAACTGAATTTACCAAATAACTCGCGTCCCTTATATGGGTGGATCAATGAAGATTTCGAGAAAGACAGAGAGTTTTGATATAATAATAAAATAAAAAATCTTTCCAACGGCTTCTGGATAAATCTTAACAACTTTAAACAAATTAGGATTGAATATAAAGTGTTACAGAAAAGCCAATTTTCTACATAGGTACCCGCTTTTTTACAACACCTGTACAACAATAGCCAAGCTTACCTTTACTATAAAAACCATTCACAAATATTTCTTGGAAACCCATAACTACTCTTCACGCCATCACTTTCAAAGTCTCAGTCCCTTCGAAAACCCTCGAACACTCCTTCCCTTTCGATATTGTCACAATATTTTTATTGTAGCAACCATATCTGGAATCTATTCCGGAAGAGAAAAAATAGTAATTGGTTTATTTTATCTAAAAATAAGGGAAAACCTCTTAGATGGAGGAAACTTGTTGTATATTGTAATACAATAATAATGTAACACTTAAGGCTCGGTTCGCTTCGGGATCTGGGTAAAATAAATAATAAACAAACTTCCTTTTGATTTCTAACAATTATTTATCCACACGATTAATAATTATAATTAATTATTAAGTTTAGACTACTAATAACATACACATACATAACTTCAATTAAATTAATTATAAAATTTAAAGCTTAAAGTAAACTAGATAATAAAATAAGATACTGTCTTTAACAATCGAAACAGTGATTCATTAGCCCACTTTCGCTTGCTACTACTCGTACGCACACGCTCTATTAACGTAATTTAGAACTGTTCCTGTAACGACACTTATTCGACTACCCGGCAACATAAATTTTATTTATAGTTAAAATCTAACCCACTACAATAGCGCAAACTTTTTTATACCGGCTGTCTGATAATTACTCAACTAATGTAAATTATTCTATCAATTTCCGCTTTACTTGAAGGTGGTAAAAAGAATCAAAATAAAAAAATTTGTACTGGTTTCGATTTCCGAGAATTCCTATTGAAAAAATTGCATTCATCGCAATCTATTACCCATGTTTAACACACATTTCTTCATACAATACACAATTTCTAATAACGAACAATTTATTCCCTTAACTATTTCTAACATTTCACTGTTATAATGTTACAATATGTTGTTGTTGTTTAGGTCAACAGCCAAAAGGCTGGTTTGAACCTCTAGAGGTTTTACTAAGTAAAACAAGGAGTGAGGTGGTTTACCATTGCCTTCCTCACTGAATGGAAAAGTATGCTTATCAGCATGCCGGGTCCTCTGAAAAGCACATATTTTCCACTCTGTAAATGACACCTTCACTTCATTCACCACAGGGTCTGGCTGTACAATGAAATTCATTACTTTCAGAGGAGATAACTCTGATTAGTGTCACAGTACACCTCTACCTCTTCTGTTCTTAAATGATTCAGTCATTTAATTGGCTGACCATGTGATAAGAAACAGAACTATTTATTTTAGCCCTGCAACGAACAGATTGAGTGTAAATAATTCGACACTCCACCTGTCTGTTATGGGCAGAATGTTACAATAATAATAATAATAATAATAATAATAATAATTCAATATTATTTTGCGTTGTCTGTT
Source organism: Catonia carolina (assembly GCA_035578175.1). NCBI lineage: Eukaryota > Metazoa > Arthropoda > Insecta > Hemiptera > Achilidae > Catonia > Catonia carolina. Next base: position 23,508,564 of record JAQMRL010000010.1, on the reverse strand, counting down.
TATGATACTTTTAAATAGGTCTGAAGAATGTCTACGTTTTGGTTTCCGGGTTTCATCTGAATTGTCTAAAAGTGAGATAGCCAGATCATTTATGCGTGATTCGCGTCTTTTTTCGTATTTTTTAAAAATTAATAATATATTAATTTTCTTGTTGAATTGTAGGAATGTTTAAATCTCTTTGTACTAGTATGTTTATTATATACCAAGGTGATGTTGAAATCGTTCTAAGTATTTAAGATTGTTACCTTTACAGGATTTTATAGCGAAATGTAATTTGTAATTTAATAGAAATGCTACAATTTCTATGTTTGGGTGTTTTGCTGTTCCCAACATCTGGATCTTATGGGTCCAAATTGGTTTTTCGCATAGTTCTGTGTAATAGTAATTTATGTTTAGTATTCATAAGTTACATTATTTGGACAATGTAACCTACTCGTATTTTAAACCAACATTTACATAAAAAAATCTGGTGTGAAACACTCACACAACTTTCTCTTGCCAATGCAAATATTTAACAATAAACCTAACATTAGTAATAGAACATTAGAAATAAAAAAAACTAACCTCAAAAACATAACCTTATTTTAATCATGAGAAAGACGCAAAATGAAAATCGAACTCAGTTTGGCTTAAAAATACGGAAAATCACTCTTTCACGCTAAACTAGGCTCTGTAGTGAAAAGTGCTTGAAATAAAAGTTGTAGATCTTTTAATTTTCTATAAATTTTATTAAATATATTTTTGTTGTAAAATGCGTACTAAAGCCGAAATCTTAAAAAAACCGATTTTTTTCACACGTTTTCGTGAGAAAAAATCAGAAAATCGCTAATTACTGCTAAACTAAGCGTTATACAAAAAAATGTTTGAAATAAAAGTTTTAGAATTTTAAATTTTCTACAACTTTTATTATATAAACTTTTTTGCTAAAATGCATATTAAAGCCGTAATCATAAAAAATCATCGTTTTTACGTGAAAACAGCCTCACCAAGAATTTTAGCAAAAATGGCGCCTACCCTATCTTGTAGAGAATAAAATATTAAATAAACCAGGCGATTTTAAAAAAATTGTAGGACCAGTTTTTGAGAAAATCGCAAAAAAGTGAAAAATTACACGAATAAACTACTACTTCCAGTGGACCGATTTTGATGAAAATGTTCGTGTCGGGTCCGGTAGTGGTATGTAACTTAAGTTTTAAGTTTCAAGTTCGTACAATGTTCCGTTCTTGAGATATTCTGTTCACACACAGACACACACACACACACACACACACACACACACACACACACACACACACACACACACACACACACACACACAGACCAATCGCTAAAAACATGTTTTTTGGGTTCAGGGGGTCTGAAAACGTATAGATCCGGTGAAAACTCGATTTCGAAAAATCGACATGAAAACAATACTTTTCTTCCTATATATTCATATAGGCAAGAGAAAGTAAAAAAACTATTTTTTATATCATGTAGTATAATATATCAAACTGAAGATGTAATTATTCTACGGAACTTATTGAAACAATATTACGTTGAAAAATATTAATAAACTACTATTTTTAAACAATGTGAAGTTTGATATTTAGAGTTAAATAAAACTCTAAAAATCACTGGTATTTTTTTAATTATACTATACAACACATGTAATAAACAATGAGAATTGTTGAATTTGATATAGGTGATTCTTCTCTGTATGTTTTTCTTTAACGTAACTAAATATGAAATCGATAAATCTCTTTGTATTCGTTTAAAAAACAACAGAAAACATTTTCAGTTTAAATTAAATAATGCACGGGTTGGGAAATTTTTTAAATGGATAACTCAAAAATTGATATTGTGAGTAGAGTTTTATTCATTAATAGCATGTTTTGATTACATTTTTGAAATCTGAACTTAACAAGTTTTAATTATATTTTTCTTTAATTCATTACATTCAGTATATTCATTTTATGAAAATTTTTCAATGAGATCAGTAAAGATTATCTTCATTTATATTTGATTGGTTGGAGATGCTACCAAAACTTGTGCATAGATAATGATAATATGAGATATAAAGATAAAACAAATTACCAGACCTGATGGAGAATTGATCCCAAACCCCTGGTATTGTCGTCTAATTGTGCTGACCACTATAACATCACAAATCTATTTAAATATCCCAATAATGCCGGTGACAGAAATTTTCCTTAGAAGTAGTAATGCTAAACCTTCACACACGAAACGTATACAAGCGATTCAGAACAAGATTCTACGAACGATAACGCAATGCCCCTTTTATATCACAAACTCAATGTTGCACAAATACTTACAAATCCCATAGGTAATTGATATCACGAAACAACTATACAAGACGATGCATGACAAATTTGAATTACATAACAACCCTCTCATACAAAACATGCACACTAGTGCGATACCGGGTGCTCAGCGCAGACGTTTGAAGCGCCTCCGGCCAAGAGATCTTCTTGGCCAACTGTAGGACTGTAGTGATGACTGCACGCTCCTTCAAGTAAATCAAGTTTTGGAACATTAGCTTCACATTTATAAATCGTTGTATTAATTAATAACAGTTACTGAATTTCAATTGAAAGGGTCAAAAGAAGTAGCAATGAAAGACCAGTTCCTCAGTCATATGATGTAAAACTTGGGAATGCAATTAGATCGACGCCTTACCTGGTCCAAACATATTTAAAATGCACGCAAAAGACTACGATTGAAACTGAGAGATTTGTGCTGGATGATAAACAAACGTTCACAGCTATCATAAGAGAGCAAGTGTCTACTGTACAAAGCCGTACTGAAACCGCTGTGGATTTATGGGTTACCGCTTTGGGTATCAGCTACGAAATCGAATCTTGCTATCATCCAACAATTCCAGTCGAAAGTTTTACGGATATTAACAAATGCTCCATGGTATGTGACAAATGATGTATTGCATAAGGACTTACGTGTCAACGCCGTGAAAGAAGAAATTACGCAGCTAAGTTCTAAATATCAAGAAAAATTAGCAGATCACCCGAATTTTTTGGCACTTAATTTACAAATTTTATTGGCGCTTTATTATGAATTTTAATGCAAAAGTGTAATTATACAATTAAAGTTGTAGAAAATTTTAAAAACCTACAACATTTATTACGAACATTTTTTGTAAAACGGTCAATTTAGCCTATTGCGGCCTTAGTAGGCTATTTTAGGAGAAAAAAGTATAGAAAAAAATATAGGAAACTAAAACAAACTACAGTCTTTATTTCAAGAATTTTCTTCCAGCTTAGCGTCAATTAGTGTTTTTCTGTTATTTTAATTCAAAAAGAGGTTGATTTTCATTTGGCGTCATTAACTTATGATTAAAATGAGGTTGTTATTCATTTTACACTGTTTACTAATGATTAAACATAGGTTATTTTTTCATTATTTACATTGGCAAGAGAAACTTGTGTTAGTGTTTCACTCCAGATTTTTTGTTTTTAGGTCTAAGGGATGTTTACTTGATCTAGATGAAGTTTTAAGTGTTTTACTTTTGTGTCTTGGTGTATAATACTATTTATTTACCTGTGGGCAGTCACCAAAAATCTTTTGATAATATTGTGACACATATCGCTAAGGTCCGTTTCGGGATCTAGGTAATTAAATAATTAATACACTAAAGTTTACAATTACAAATATTTATTACAACTAAAAGATTTACAAAATAAATAATAAACTAATTATATTGAAGTAATACAATAAATAACTAAATAATTTACTTAAAATAAATAATAAACTAATTATAATGGAGTAACACAATAAATAACTTAAATAATTTAGTTAGTACTACTTACAATAATTATACACAAAGCACATACACAAAAAGATAGTATAACAATACCTCGGAACCGTTAACCTGATATAACGCCCCGATAGCACGCAATAAACACTCGTCAGAGATCAAACGGATACTAACTGACCGCGCTCGGGGTTCTATTTATACAAGCGGTTCAAAGAATCTTCCCGAAAGACACCGAAATTCGATACAAATAATAAAGTACAAAAAAACCTTTATAAATGAGTGCTAGAAAAATCTATTGTAAACAAGTCAACAATAGATCTATTGTAAATATTACTATACTATTTCATAAATAGTTCTACAACAATAACCCGACCTTCTCATACACCTTTCATAAGTAGGTATACTTTTATTGTTACTATTGCCCTATTGTTACTTTTTCACTCTATTATCTACTCTTTACCATTTTATGAATGAGGGTACTAGAAATTTCGCGATTCATACCCTTCTTCGATATTATCACAATATTATGCCACCATTCTTGCTTTTATAACAACTAAATAATTTGGGAGTGATTATCTAACCGCGTAAAAAGTAATAATTGTTTAGTAAACGAATCAAACATACTTATACGATTCTCATCCTAAATAATTTTTTTGAGATTTACATAATATAGGTATATAAATATTTTATATAAAGTATAAAGGATGAAAATAATATTTAATAATATTAAATTTACTTTTGTTTGTATTTCAGCGTACCCAACGTGGGGTCCAGTAATAACAGAAGCGGCTCCGGAATATTCCGTTGGTCAAACAGTTACAGCCAATTGCAGTGTTGCGCCATCATATCCAAGCCCAGCTCTCACATGGGAAATCAACGGAAGACCTGTAAGTATTATAATTTAAGTACCATGAAAGATAATTTCATGAATAAAATATAATTACTGTATTAATATTTCTTCAACTTTCCTTATTGCCTTGGCCTCGAGTCACAAAGTTTTTATTACTCTGCCTAAATCTTGCCATTCTTATAGTTTCTAATTGTTTTAATTTTCTACTTTACCGTATCTACGATTTAGTAAATCCTATCAACTTTTCCTTGACCTCAGAAAATTTTAGTATTAATTACCTTGTGGGTTTTTGAGGTTATTCTTACTCTTAAATCTTTTTTTGAAATGTTCAATTTTTAAAAAATATTCCCTAATTTTTTGAACCGTAACCGATTTTCTGATAAGTATAGAATTAGGTTGAGGGAAACTGACATGGGCATCTAATTAGAGTTGCGTGGTCGTCGACCGTGGAGAATCCGGATTTGTGAAAATTGTATCTACCTGCACGATAGATTTGCTAAATAAATCAGAAAAGCTAAGATAGAAAAACAGTTAAAGAGAATAAAAATAACTGATTAATAAATTAGTAATAAAAACAGACCAGGCGACAGTACTGAGTCATATTTCATCAAAAATATTATAAATTATATCCCCTTCTATAACATTTGTAGTGCAGTGATACATCGGTGATTCTTGTGTACAAAAGTTCGATGTGAAACACTCACACGACTTACTGTAGCCAATGAATATTAAGAAAAATTTAGTTTATGTTTAATTATGAGTAAGCAGTGTCAAATTGAAAAACATTACCTTATTTTAACTATGAGTGAATGACCAAATAAAAATTTATCTCAGTTGAACTTTGATGAGCAAAGTACGGAAAATCACTAATTGATCACTAAACTTAGCTCTGTAGAAAAAATAGTTACAATAAAATCCCATTATTTCAACTGTTCGCTCATGTATTTATCATCTCGATGACGTAAACAAAATCATCCAAAAGACCTATTATAAAATAAACATGAAAATAACATAAGACGATAATCAATTCTATCACATATTTTCACATGACGGAACAACGATGAACATTCACGGTGTCATAGCACCGTGAAGTACTCTGAAAACTGATGTCTTCAATCGAGTCACCATTCATTAAGGGCTTTTCACCTTATTCTTCTTAGTTTTGAGCAGGTTGATTTGCCAGTTTAATTAAAAAATAACGTAAACTTTTTCAATTTGTATTTTTAAATATTAGTATAAATAGCATGAACATTTAAAAATTTCATGATTATATGCAGTAATTTGTTTATTTTTCTAACAGGAATTGTTTCATTTCAGGTCGAAGACTTCGATATGACAGAAGTTGTTGTTCCCGGTCCAGGGAAATTATCATCGAGTAGATCGACACTACAGTTTATTGCAGAAGAACATCATTTTCAGGGTAGCAATCAAGTTCTTAGCCTTCGGTGTATAGCAAAATTGGACAGAATAACCAGCTCTAACTTAGAAACTACATTTACATCAGTACTAGCGCATAGTCCAGGCTCATTAGAAAGTGCTCTACAGAGGTATCGAAATACAGGTATGTAAAGTGTTATGATGGAAAAAGATATATTTTTTTTAACTTTAAAAATAGTAGACTATACGTTGCAACAATAATGTTTGGTGATAATTAGAACAAATTCTAAACATTTTGAGAGATTTTTTAATTCAATTTTAAGATATCGCTAACTATTTAAAGGGATTCTATAACCGCTTCCTAAACACATTAAAAATGGAAACTATTTGTAAATTTTTAGCTATTTTCTCAAAAAAAAAAAAAAAAAAATCCCGTTGTATGTAAGCAACTGAAACGCTTTAGTCCTATCAATACACATAACTTGATACATAAGTGTGGTTGTAAATAAACTCATTTCTGCGTAATGTTAGTGATATAAAATTACGGACATATCCCTTCCAGCTCCGTCCACCATTTCTCCTCCTCTCTTCATTCCCAGTTGTATCTCCGTCCCTCCATACTTCTCTTAACTTCACCTTTCCATCTTTTTCTTGGTCGTCCTTTTGATCTTGTTCCTTTCACCCTTCCTTCTTCCATCCTTCTAGATAAACTTTCCTCCCCCATTCTCTTCACATGGCCATGCCATCATTATCATCATCTGTCAAGGATTAAGCTCTCTGGCCTGTTCCGGCATCCTTTTTTAGGTCTTCCCAAGCCTCGCTTCCCTCTAGGTTTATATTTCCTTGCTCGCACAGGAAGTCTGTGAGCTGGCATGCGATGTAAATGGTAGGACCAGTTTCTCTTATAATATTCTTAATGTTTCTTACAGTGACTGAACATTTAACTGGGCGTGGATAGCTTCGTTACGTACTCTGTCTAACCAGGTACAACCTTTTAGGCCCCGTAGAAATCTCATTTCAGCAGTCTGGATACGAGATTCATCCCTCTGTAATGACACCCATTATTTTATTATTATTATTTTTTTTTTGCCGGCCGCGTTGGCGATGTTGGTAACGTGCTCGCCTCTCATCACGCGGTCTTGGGTTCGAATCCCACTCGGGCATGGCATTTTTTCATACGTCACAAAAAAAATCATTTCATCCTTCACCGTCTGCATTAGCAGCGATTTCAGAACAGTCGGACGTTAAACCAAAAAAAAAAAAAAAAATTTACTCCCATATGTTATGAGTGGTAAAGCCATTGCTCTATAAAATTTCATTTGGGTGTCAACTTTATACTGGCAAGCATCGAAAGTTAGCCATGCCATCTTATCCTTATTTTCTTCCACCTCCTCCCCCATACATTCCAGATTTAGCTCCGCTCTAATCTCGGTATTCTTTATTCTACCTCTTCTTATCCTACCCTTTATTGCTTTTAAGAACTTCATCTCCCCTGCCTTTAACCTACTCCAATTCCTCTCATTCATCCCGCACGTTTTCGCTCCATGCAGCACTGCTGGTGCGTAATACAAGGTATACATCATTTATATTAATATAAATAATATTAATGATATAAAGATAATTGGAAAAATGAGCAAAAATCTTTCAATCTTATCAATACTATGTTAAAAAACTGAGTTAATTTTATTACGACTGTCTTCTATCCAAGGGGTTTTGGGTTTGATTCCCGATTAGGTCAGGCATTTTCATCTATCACCCCTTAATATTTTACTGCAATAACTTATAACAGATACAAATTTTTGAAAATGTGTCATTTATGAAGAAAGATTTAATTTGCAGAAATCATTTGTCAAAGTTTTAAACTAAAACAGAATCACACAAAAATTTCGTTGACCCGTGATATAGTGGTCAGCGCAACTGGCTTCTTCGCTGGAGTCCTAGTAGGTCGATTTTCAGTCAGGTCTGAAATTTTTCCACCTCCCATTTTTAACTATCACGCTTCGTAGTCTACATTAGCAGTATTCGAAAAAAAGTTAGACGTAAAATCAAATAAAAAACTCCAAACTTTGAGGTAACCTCAATAAACAGAAACTCAGCTGCAAAATGTAGTAAGAAAGAAATATCCCTTCCTAAGACAAAATTTCCTTCAAAAATACCAAAATTATTGTAGGCTATACATTATTGTGATTGTACATCTTATGAGATGTTACTTAATTGTGCAACGTTAACTCTAAAAATCTATAAAAATTACTAATAATTTTACAACAATAAAAATACTACGTTACATAGAAGGGCATGTGGGATATTTTAGGTTACATACAAAAATCAATTTTTTAAAAATTTTGTTTCACAGGTAGGCCTACTCTTAAAATATGATTTTGTTTTGTTATTTCTATAAAAAATTATATGTAAATTTTGAATATTTTCTCCAATGTAGCATAGCTATTTAAATTTTCTTGTATGTTGTTTCATTCAATTAGTAGTTTTTAAAATCATTAGTAATTACTGTTTCATACGAAGTTCTTTGATATTATATTAATATATGCTACAAAACATGTCGTCACTGAATAACTACAAATTAACACAACATAAAATATAATTAACTAAAATGTTTCTCTTTTATTTATTAAAGAACATTGTGTAATTGACAATTTGTTAAAAGTTGATAAACGTAGACCAATACTGGAATCAATTTCCGCTTAATTTCGCAATAACATCCATTTTCTCATGTCTTGTGCATTCTCTTTGTTTAAACTACCTGTAATGGAATTGTGTAAAATGTTACTTAATTACATTATCCTTTATCATAGAACACTATCAATGATAATGGGAGCTTTGTATCATTACGGAGAGGGACATTTCTGTATATTGTTTAAATAATAAAGCATTAGTAGTTGAATCGTACTCTTACACGTCAAAGTAATATTATTCATAATTCATTTTTAAATTGAAGTTCTTTACAAATGATGGTACATGGAATGACTTCAATGTATCAAACCGGATGCGTTATGGAGATTGCAGGTCAAATCAATGACACTGCATATATTTTACCACCTTACGTTGTGTTCCACTACTTCTTAAGAGGCACCTTTCACAGATAAAAGTATAGGCATGTCATCAGGCGCATTGAGGGTTCGAATGAATCCGCTTACATATCTACATCCACCCGCCCTTCAACTATTGTTATAGACTGTTTACAGAACTAATCCATAAATATATTATTTTTCTACATAATCTTAGTAAAATACGTTTGTTATAAATACAGTACAGAGCGAAAGGGAATGATGTAATGTATTCTAATTAACTATCAGTTATTATTATTATTATTATTATTGTACAGTTATAGGCTTATTAGTAGGCACAGTTTATTTACAAATAATACTGGTTTTGACACTAATGATTATCTACTACATACGTCTAACTAACGAATGCAACGCACAGTAAATATTATCATTAAGTGTTCAATCAACTGTCGTTCAGTGCGATCATTATAGATATTTGTAAAAAGTGTTGAGGTTTTGTTTTGGTGAGTGCGGACCGATTTGTAGTATACCAAGTGTAGTGTTTATTATTTAACTGCTTACTATTTTATAGTACCGACTACCTAGTACTAATTGTACTAGAAAAAGAAACCTTTTTCTACTGTACTACTAGAAACTTTATTAGCTATGCCGGAGAATTATTTTTAGAAAACAAACAATAACAATATCAATGACATTCATAACAGTGCGAAACAGTGTTCTAGAAATATTGGCGAATATTAATAATTAATTAAAATAATTAAAGTAGCGCTGTTTCAAAATTGTACGGAAATTTTGTTAAGGTTAGAAAGAGATTTATAAATTATAATTGGGTCTATAAGAATAGTATTGTATAAATGTACGCTTTATAGAAAACTGTATCGGGCATTTTGTTTTAGAGTCGGTAATTTTTGATACACGTTTTGATACACAGGTTAAACTCTCTGCGCGCCAAGTGAGATGCTCAATACTATACACTCACAATTATATCCTGTTCATTGAAATTTGAGGAGTTTACGTGGACAACTAAATTAAGCCAATGGCTGTGATCACTTCTGTCATAATCAATCACTGTTTCCGTGATCAACTGACTACCAGCAAACCAGTTCACAAACAAATTCATTCATACCGTTTTAATGATGTAGGACGCGTCTAAATTTTTAGCTAAAAAATATTGGTTATTAAACACAACCTTCTGTGAACCGGTACGACCGTTCTAACGCTACGCACATTATGTTCAAGAATAAATGAATAAACTGAGTAATTAAAACAACAGTTAATTAACAGTTTAGTTCAATAATTAACCGAATGAGTTAAATAAAACTAGCATAATTATAAACCGTATGGGTATTGGAGTTAAGGTGCAGACAGTAAATGAAGTTGTGTTCTCATGCTTTGGAGGCGTATCTAAAACTTGTTTCGTTTGCTCTTTCTATGTTGAAGTCTTTATGAAATGTTTTGTTACTGAAATATTTTGGAAAACCTATGATGTAACATTAACATTTTATTTTGAAGCGCCTAAATGGAAAATATCTTGGTTTATATTGCTTATCCGTAGGTCCAAAAAGGTCAGAAAATTAAATTTTAACAGTTTAGTATCTGAATGACTGGAAGTGAAGGTTTTTAATGAGAAAGACTGTACATATATTTTAGTTTCTGTGGGTTTTATGGGATTGGTATATTGTTTTGGAAAACTAGTGAACAAGTTTGTCGTCTGAGAATAATTTTAATTTGTTTCGATTCTTTTGAATTCAATCTAATTTTTGAAGCAATACATCGGTGAAGTTAAAGCGTCATTAAAAAAATACCCAGATATTTGATAAAGTTTAATTATAATAAAATATTTTATCTGCTTTTATTGGATAGCTCACACCAAAGAGTGGAAAAGATGGTTTGGTTTGACTTTGAGTGCATAGCAGCACCCGCGATAATGTTGGCAGTAGGTGAAACTTCCCTTTACTCCTGAAAATCCCCAAGCCTACAATCTGTAAGCCTACAATCTGAAATATGCGTTCCTCATTGAATCATGCCACCTTTAATTGTCATTAAACATCGTAAAAATGTTATAATTTTATAAAATATAAATATTATATTTTAGTCATTTCAATTGTTTATGAATCAGAGAGCATGACACCCACAGAGGAAACATATTGTGACACTTATCGCTAAGGTCCGTTTCGGGATCTAGGTTATTAAATTATTAATACACTAAAGCTTACAATTACAAATATTTATTACACTAAAAGATTTACAAAATAAACAACAAACTAATTATAATGAAGTAATACAATAAATAACTTAATAATTTACTTAAAATAAATAATAAACAATAAATAACTTAATAATTTACTTAGCACTACTTACAATCAATTTTACAGAATACTACACATAGAAAATGAAACTGATTACACAAAAACTGAATTTAATAGAGATACACAATAACTTTTCACAATGCACACACAAACAAAAACAGTATAACAATCGTTGACCAACACAATGCCCGGAACGTCCTGCACTACGCCCGATAGCCACTTGTCAAAAATCAAACGAATACTAACTCACTGACCGCGCTCGGGGGTCTTTTTATATAGTGAATCAAAAAGAATCTTTTTGAAAAACACCGAACTTCGATACAAATAATAGAGTAAAAAAACCCTTTATAAATGAGTGCTAGAAAAATCTATTGTAAACAAGTCAACAATTGATCTTATTGTAAATACAATAAAAGTTGTTACAGGCCGACCTTTTCATAAATAGTTGTACAACAACTAATACAACCGTTCAAAATTATTATTGCCTTTTATAAATAGGCATACTTTTATTGTTACTATTGTCCTATTGTTACTTTCTCACTCTATTATCTACTCTTCACCATTTTATGAACATTTTACCATTTTACTAGAAAATTCGTGAACCATGCCCTTCTTCGATATTGTCGCAATATTATACCAATTTTATTCTTGCCTGTAATAATCATGAAGATATTATAACACAGTAGCAGTTCGTGATTAGTCAAGGAATGGTTGTTCATTTAAAAAATTGTGTATTTTAAGTAGTGGTGTGTGTTGAATGAGGGTAGTTAACGGCGATGAATGAGGTTTTTTGAATAGGAATTCAAAAAATCGAAATTAGTAAAAACTTTTGTTTTTATTTTAATTTCTTTTTCTCTGTTCGAAAATAGCAAAGATGTTGTTAGAAAGATCTTTCAATGGTTGGAAAGCTCAAGATTAACTATCAAACCGCAGGTGTAAAGCAGTTAGTGCCTTTGTAGTGTGGTAGTCATTACCTGAATTGTGAAAGGGGAATGTGTCAGGAGTTCAAAATAAAGTCGTTATGAAACCCTTTGTAGTGTGGTAGTCATTACCTGAGTTGTGAAAGGGAAGTATATCAGGCCGTTCGAAATAAAGTCGTTATGAAACCCTTTGTAGTGTGGTAGTCATTACCTGAGTTGTGAAAGGGAAGTATATCAGGCCGTTCGAAATAAAGTCGTTATGAAACCCTTTGTAGTGTGGTAGTCATTACCTGAGTTGTGAAAGGGAAGTATATCAGGCCGTTCGAAATAAAGTCGTTATGAAACCCTTTGTAGTGTGGTAGTCATTACCTGAGTTGTGAAAGGGAAGTATATCAGGCCGTTCAAAATAAAGTCGTTATGAAACCCTTTGTAGTATGGTAGTCATTACCTGAGTTGTGAAAGGGAAGTATATCAGGCCGTTCAAAATAAAGTCGTTATGAAACCCTTTGTAGTGTGGTAGTCATTACCTGAGTTCTGAAAGGGAAGTATATCAGGCCGTTCAAAATAAAGTCGTTATGAAACCCTTTGTAGTGTGGTAGTCATTACCTGAGTTGTGAAAGGGAAGTATATCAGGCCGTTCGAAATAAAGTCGTTATGAAACCGGTTCAAAACTACGCTATTAGTGCGTACGTGTGGTAACAAGTGGTGATGAACAGGTAACGCGATTGTTTTGGTTTGTAAGAACAGTATTCTAATGTTAGTCAAATTAGTTTATGCTTAAGTTTTGTAATTGCATTATTTATGAAATCTAATTTTATTTATTATTTGGCTAAGTTAAATCATTAATTGGTAAACAATTAAGTGTTGTATGTTTTACAAGTTTATTTATTCTTTATTGAATCCTGATACCGAATGAACCTAGGCTTAGTTGTAACAATATATTGGAAAAGGTACTTATTTTTCATGAAAGCAACATATTATTACTGATAAATTTACGAGATAGTGCAATTATTACAAATACATTTAAGTTATTAGAAATTAAATTATAATTACGGAGAGAGCTGAGTTCAGATAAGCAAAATTTATAATATTGTACTAATAGCGATTTCAATGTAGCAATTAAAATGTTCAGTTACTTCGCAAAAGTTGAGCACAATAGGTTTAATAAAATTAGTACTGCCCAATGGACCGTGTCTTAATTACCTAAACTCTGTTAGGAATCTACACTATTGGTAAAACTCTATGAAAATTATTTTACTGAATTAACTGAACGAATTTAATTGGGTAACATATTCTGTTAATTACTGTTGTTTTATGAAAAATAACCAATTTACTTGTGGACTTTTTAAATGATTAATAAAACATTTCGAAAATTTAATTGATTATAAACAGATTATAGATACTAAAGCAGTTAATTAATTAATTAATTATGATACTTGAAATAAAATATTTAATTCCAATAGTTTTTTACCCTGTGTTTTAATTTAATCAATTGGTTAAAATAAATTATCGATTTGCTATTTTTCCTAATGCCATTTTATTATTTTTTTAAAGAGTATTCCAAGCTTTCTCTTGATAATGTTGCTTTTTATCATCTGCTGTTCAGAACTTTGCGATTTTTGTTTTTCTATTTTTTCTTTTTTAAAAATTGCTCCCTTAACTTAAATTTAGATGATATTTATTATATTACCTGAAAATATCAAGCTGCATCACACTTCTTGTTCCTACAGTGCAAACTCTGTGGAAAAGAGTAAGACCCTATTAGGGATTATAAATTGGGATACCGTTTTTCAAAATAATTGGACAGATGACAAATTGAACCGGTGTCATAGATTTGTAAGCCAGAAAATTCGTCTTTAACCAGGTGGATGACGTCCTTTTATTTTCCTATGCAGAACCAATTTTGCTACAACAAAATATTTTGGACTATTCGTACAATACGGCCGAGGTTTTTCAGTTTACGTGTTTGAATTGTTGCTTGAGATATTTTTCTTCTCTATCATTTATAATACACCTGTTTATATAATCTACCCAAGATATATAATAATTTTGCTGTAAGCTCACATTTCATTAGCTTTAATCTGGTTTATATCTTCGAGAATAAATACCATCTTAATATCAGATTCGTCATTTCATGTTGGCCGGCCCGCTTGTGTAGTGGTCAGCGTAACTCACTTCTATGCCGGGGTTCCCAGGTTTGATTCCAGGTCTAGAATTGCTTATCTATACATCACCAACGCACAAGGTAAGACTTATGAAGGCTTCATCCCCCTATAAAAAACAATGTTTATCGCATCGAAACATAAAATGAATTTCATATTTTATGAAGGCAGTTTGAGTTGTTTAAACACAAGTCTTAATATTATGTAGACATCTGTTTTTGCCAATAATCCATGTTCTAAGATATTGGAGTTGCCACACGTTTTTCAAGGATCATTGTTTCCCATAGTCAAATAATTAAACATATTTCTAGCGTTAGAATTCTTCTTCTGAGAAACATTTTCGTTAAGGTTATTTCTGCAATTGGTCTGAATTTGTACAAGACTAAGCCTCGTACATATCATCTTCATCTCATTAGGTTATGGGGTTGCTTATTGTTCATAAATGATTTAGCCTATTTAATGTTGAATCATTCTGTTATATTTTATTGGAGGTTATAATTGTAGTCACTGTTAATGTTTTAGTTTTTTTAGAAAGATGTTATAATTTTGTAATCAGTTTTTAAATGGAAATGTCAACTTCAAAAAAAACACGATAAAAGACTGAATTGAAACTGTCTTTGGTTGAAAAAAAAACAACAGTGAGTAGTATGTTTGTAAAACTTAACTCAGAACAAAAAAATTAAACTAAGCTTGACTCTGAACTGTTCACAAACATCTTGAAACATGAAACAGATTATGCTGAAGTTGAAGACGACAGACATGATGAAGATATATAAATATAAATTAAACGATTAAGAAAATCTTGTGACCAAATAAATATATTTTTTGTAAGGTGGAATTAATTTATCACATTAAAAAATTCCTGACGCTTATACAAAAATTACATTAAAACTCCAAGAATGATTAGAACTGGTAAAGCTTTTTGTTGTTCGAAAGAGTGGAGCTTACTGGTGGCTCTTCACTGGAAATAAATTTACTATTCCGGTTGTCATATTTTCTGAGAGAACCCTCAAATTTATTTGACGTAAGTCATTGTGATTTCAACCCCACTGCTATCACGAAACAAGAATCCTGAAAAATAAGCAACTTAAACGTGGGCAACATGATCCGATTTTCGTTCATGATTAAACTCACTCACTCTTTATTTATCATCTTGTTTCTTACGCTCCTTCTCCTATTTTTTTTCTATAGTTTTTACTTCATATTGTTTATCTTTTAGAGTTCAATCAACATCCTTTTCCGGTCTTTCATATTCTTTTGGTTTTAAAGTACAATTCTACCTTCTGAATATTTCCTTTTACTATTATGATAAAAAATACCTTTCTTTTCTCCCTTCCGTTAGTAACTTATGTTTATCCTCTTCTTTTCCAATATTTATGATTTCATACTGACCATCTAAATATACACTGTTTTGTTTGACTTTAGCGTTTTTCTTCTTACATCTCCTCTATTTCCATATTCTGTTTATTTCTTACCCTAGTCTTGCATACACCTAACTTTTATAAAAAAATATGAAAATACTTGCCTTAAGGGAAGATTGTACTTTGTATCCCGCCAATGTTAAATTTGCTATTTTTAGGTACATTTTTCATAGGATTGGTAAAAGATAGAGAAATTAAACTTTACACACCTAGGTGTGAGATTTCTTCTCGAGCTACTGACATTTTTTTCAATTTAATCTTTGGACCATACCATTTTTTAAAAATATTACGAATAACATAAAATTTTTACAAATTGTTTTCGACGTTTTTTGCGTATTACTAATTTTTGGAGCACCTGAGAAAGTCATAAAAATGTCGGTATGTGTGGATATACAAGATAATTAATTGGTGAAAATTTCATCCTGGTAGGTTTATTGGTTTCTGAGAAAAATATACCTAGTGTTAAAAATCTAAATTTACGGCAAAACGCATGAACAAGAAGGCACAAACCAGAAACAAAATGAACACAAACAAGTAAATTTTCCATCAACAGTTGTTTAGAAAGCTGAGAATAGAAAAAACAGTGATGCAGATATTTTAAAAACTAAAATTTCCTTTGCACTAAAACGAGCAGTATAAAATTGTGAAAAATATTCGTTCTTGGTAACATGATAATTTTTCTGTGTAAACTTGATAAAAACTTAAGTTTTTCATAAAAAAATTTTTTTTTGACGTTTAATGTTTTTTCTTGTAGATCTATGCCTGAAATATTGAAGAACATAAAAAACCAAAAATATAAATTTTGGGTTGAAACCATCATGCCATCTCCCCTTAAAGTATTCTATTTGGAAAGTTAATGTTCTGTAGAATTTACTGAACATTATACGTAATTAGGCTATATTTCGATTAAAATAACGTACTTTACGAACCTCCTATTAGTGATGAAGTTAATAATTTCAAATTGCAATTATTTTATAAACCTTTTACAATAAAACTTCGACCACATTAATAAATATTGTGTTATCATAAAAACTAAACAAAATAAATTTGAGCATATAAATTGATGATAATAACAATTATGTGAATCGAAGGAATGTTTCAAAATGCCAACGAGGTGTGACTATTAAGTAAAGAGACTGACGTAAAAAAATTAATTTTAATTTTATACGTAATCACTTATTGTTACCTTCAATATACACTCCTTTTCTATCCCTACAACGCTCCTTGCGAACTTTCCATTATTGTAAACAGTGCTGGAAGTCATCCTCTGTCACCTCCTTCAGGACACGTGCCGCTCTCTCTTTTACAGCTGCTACAGACTCAAATCTTGTCCCTTTTAATGCAGATTTCACCTTAGGGAACAGGTAGAAGTCACATGGTGCCAGATCTGGTGAATAAGGTGGATGTTTTAACACTGAGATGCTGTACTTGGCTAGGAACCTCTTGACAGATAACGCGGAATGAGCTGTCTAATTGTCTTGGTGGAGAACCCATGAGTTGTCCTTCCACATTTCGGGGCGTTTTTCCTTACTCTTTGACGTAGTTTAGAAAGTACCTCAAGGTAGTAATATTGATTAATTGTTTGACCTTCAGGAACCCGGTGAAGGTACACAATTCCATGGATATAAAAAAAACAATCATCATTGCTTTAATTTGACTTGCTCATTCGAGTTTTCTTGGCTCTCGGTAAAGTTTGGCTCTTCCAGTGCATGGATTGGCGCTTCGTTTCCGGATCATAAGGAAAAAACCACGTTTTATCACAAGTTATTATTTTCTACCTTTTCCTTAAGGTGAAATCTGCATTAAAAGGGACAAGATTTGTGTTTGTGGAAGCTGTAAAAGAGAAAGCGGCACGTGTCCTGAAGGAGCTGACAGAAGATGACTTCCAGCACTGTTTCCAACAATGGAAAATTCGCATGAAGCGTTGTAGGGATAGAGGAGTGTATATTGAAGGTGACAATAAGTGATTATGTATAAAATAAAATTAAAATATTTTACAACGTCAGTCTAGTTATTTAATAGCCATACCTCGTATTTCAAAACCAAACCAAGCAAAATGTAATAGAATCTAGTGGTTCTGTTGGTGTTCAGTGTTAGATGTTAAGTTGAAACCTAAAAAACTTAGTAATTAATTAGTTAAAACATGATCAGTTTCAATTACTCGGACTGCCGTATTAGTTTTGATGTAGATCTTTCAATATAAGATTGGTTTTACAAAACACACGAAATAATTCTTTTATGCACGAAATAATAATATATAATAGCTATGCTAAACTCAGGAACACTCACAAACCCGCCGTAATTCTTATTCCAGATTCTTTCGTTATCTGGTTTTTAATAAGTGATAAACCTCTTTTTAGATTTATTTTGAGTATTTATTAACAAATTAATAAATTAAAATTAAATCCCTTAACTCATAGTCAACTAAATTTATTACTAAACCTTATTAGAAACTTGGGACATAAGCCTAAACTAAACTTAACCAAAAAGAAACGTGGATATTTACAATAAATAATTAATTGACTCTTACTTAGAAACAACCATGTATATACAATGTTTCCAGTGCGCAGAAGGTTCTAATAGACACGTTACAATACCAATTGATTTTAACAAAAAACCACTATTATCGCGAGGACGAATTGTTACTCGTCCGAGTTACTACTAAACTAAATCATTATAGCGTTTGTCTCTTCTGTATGATCGGGTCATCCAATTTTGAAAATAATAAACAATCATTGAGGTTAAAAAACCAAAAGTTGTATCTCCTACACCTGGCTAAAAGAACCTAAAGAAGAATAGAACAAAACGGAATAAAGCTGAAATAAGATATTAAAGAATAAAATGAAAAAGTAGATAAAATAGAAAAGTTATTTCACATCATTAAAAGATCGTGTGAATGCACCTTTACTGTTTGACCCAGCAATCAGCACGTGCTCAGTACGACCAGCAATCGCCGTTTCTTTTATTTTAGGTTGTTTACATTTTTATGTTATTTTTGGTTGGTTTTTCGTGTATTCTTTTACAAGTTTCACAAATTATTTACAAGCTTTATTTTGCAAATTAAAAAACAATTAAGATCAAACAATTACAAAACATTAAAATTTAAAAATACAGAAAATAACACAAATTTATTAAAAACTACATCTTCGCACCAATTAATTGATGCGTACACCGCCTGTAAATGAAGAGAATGATTGTTTGATAATCCAAATTCGGATTAGCGAGAAATGTTTCGCTTTTTAGAGGTTTACTAATTCTGCAGATTGATTTATTACACCCCCAACGATCCTGGGCAGTGGTGTTCAGTATCATATCGTGTCCATTCAAACAAATGCGCGGATTATATAATATTCCTTTCTCTTGAAAGAAACGTATAGCTCTTTCCTTAGTAGAAATAATAGAAGCCAATTTTAAAAGATTTATTATGTATTGAATAGAACACGTACGAAGAAAACAAGCAACTAATGGTATTAATAAACGTACAAATATCTACAAATAATTACAGTGAGTGCGAGTAATCAGTAATAGTAGTAAAGATGCGTTTACACGAGACGACTTTAAGGTTACAGATGATGTGATGTGAAACAACGAAATAGGTCCGAAAAATAATGGTAAAACCTTCAATGACCAAGGAACAATTAAATCAGGTCTGACCGTTTGTTCCGAGAAACCTATTCAAAAGGCACTTTCATCAGCATACTAAAGGTCTCTGCCCACTAGACCGTATCATACTAGGACCGTAACAGTACCGACCCATACAAATAAAAATTCTTTGTATCAATTAGTATAGCAAAACGCTCATTAGAACATACCTGTCAACACCGTAGCGTGCAAGGCCCGTTCAGTTATCAATCTGCAATCTGCAGGCATCAATCAATCTGCAGGCGAGAATATTTTGTAGGTGTCGGTACGGTGCGTGCATGGCAAGTGACGTTGCTGAACTGGTTTTTGCCGGCCGCCCATCGCGTTGCAACCCCGTTCTGACAGAGTAGCATCTTACAGTATTTTTCTCGTTTTCCTCTTCCTCGTCCAAAATAATGGCAATAATTGTCAATTCTCGTGAAGATAATTTTGTAATAGGAATATTTTAGTCGGGAAAATTGACAACTGGATTTCACACACTGTTCACAAGTTATAGTTATCTCATTGACTCCTCTCCAAAAAATGATGATACAGCGACCGGAGCCAAACCGGAGCGAGCGGGTATGGAACAAATACTAAACGGTCATGGAACGGTTATCATACGCGTTGTATACGGGTATAGGACGCGGTTGATCCGTTGCAGTGGGCATAGTAGTGACCGGAGCGGTTGTTTTCGTGCCTGGGACGGCCCTAGTATGGTACGGTCTAGTGGGCAGAGACCTTAAATGAGTTTTCTACGGACATCCAAGAACAGTACGATGTGGAACAGAATTTACAGTTGCGGTATAAGGAAAAAGTTGCAGTTGATAATGCAAATTGAAAATTCAGTTATGCTGAATTCAATTATGGTTGCATAGTGTGAGACACAAATCAAAGTTGTGGTATAAGGAAAAAGTTGCAGATGATCATGTAAATTGAAAATTCAGTTATTACTGAAATAAATATATGGATCATTTTCAAAGAATGAAGAGATATTACAATTTTTTTATTGCCTTTATGAATAATATAAATTAAAAAAAAAAATTTTTTAATTTCAGATTGTACTATTCATTCATTATCATTATTGAATGGCATTCTATTTTTTTTTTAGTAAAATACAATAATTGTGTTTAGTCAATCTGAATGCGTACAGATTTTGAATGAGAATTTTAAAGGTATTTAATAAAAGCTCTTATAAACTTTATGCTTTACTGTCTGTAAAATACGAGTACAGTATATAAACAATTGTAAACAAATAATAAGAATGGTTTGAATGACCTCGTACTACTGGTTGGTAATTTATAATATTCAGTGGGTTCTTTCCTACCGTAAAACAGAAGAGAGAAAGTACTATACGTAAAAACAAAATTTCATGCAAAGCCTGTTTGTTAATGTAAACAAATTTACATTGTTTTTACTAAAAAGAGAGGCTTTTTAAATTGGGATACAATACCCACTCACTCACACAATAACATGCGTATACACACCACACGCACCCACATTCAACGATGTACATTTATATTGTAAAACTGCATAAACGTTGCCCTATATATTGAATTATTGTTGTTTATTTTTGTACTAAAACAAATAACTTCCTTTTTGTGCCATAAAAGAGTTTTTTAAAAAAAACTTTCGTTATTTACAATAGCTATAACTGGAGGCTTACATAACAATTCAATGTATTGTAGTAAATTTAGAAAGTAGATATTTACATTCCAATGTAATGCACAGAATTGAAAACAATTTGAACAATGATTTTTAACCCCATCTCAATATTAAAAACAATAGGTCGATAGCAACCGTTATATTACCTAATGATACCCTACAGAGAATTTAAACCTAGCAACGTTTAATTTTATTATCAGAATCACTCCAAAAAAACAATTTCTTTCTTAAAAATCCTGTACATAGACTCTTACATTCTTTGAGAATAGAAACCACATCCGCATTGAATTGCGGTCTATTGAGAATGGACCGCATTAAAAAATGTGTTGTAACACCAATTATAGGTTCTTTCGGGTTTATATTAAATGAATAAAAACTGATGATTAAAATGAGTAAATTGCCGGCCGCATTGGCGCAGTTGGTAAGGTGCTCGCCTCTCATTATACGGTCGTGGGCTCGATTCCCGCTCAGGCACGGCATATTTTTAATACGTTACAAAAAGTCATTCATACTTCATTATACACAGTAAGTTACAACCCAACGTCGTCGTTAATGACCATTGTAGTTGATGCGACCTTAAATAAATAAATAAAATGTGTAAATAAATTATTAAATGACAAATAACTCTAAAAGTGAAAATCGTACAAATAAATTACTACGTCCGGTTGACCGATTTTGATAAAAATGTTTCTGTCGGATTCACTAGTGGTCTCTAACAAACTTCCAAGTTTAATTTTGAGGGCCTACGGTATTTCGCGCACCCACACATACACACACACACACACACACACACACACACACACACACACACACACACACACATAAACCAATAGCTAAAACATGCTTTTTTGGGATCAGGAGGGTTGAGAACGTGTATCTCCGGGGAAACATCGAATTAAAAAAAAATCGACATGAAAATAATTCTTTCCTTCCTATAAAGTTATGCAGGGCAAGAGAAAGTAAAAATAACTATAGGATTCTACTTTTTTTGAAATCTAGTAGAAAACCACCAGGACTTACTGGATATAAATTTAAAGAAAAATTATACAAATACACTTCTACTTCTAGTTGACCAATTTTTACGAATAAGTAGAAACTTGATCGTAATTCAAAATTATTATTTACAAATCAATTAACTTAATATAATTTTTTTAAATAGGTATTTAATTAACATTTCAATTTATAATAAATAAGTAACTAGCCAAGTTAAATTTAAAACATTGTTACAAATGTTTTAACATTTTAAATTAGAGTCAAATTAGTTACATTTATGAATACCATTTGCGTTATATTATTATTTTGTTCAGTTCATTATTTGTTTTAGTTTAATTTACTTGTTTTGTGTTATGTGGTACAGGTATATTTAAATAACTGTGAAGGAAGCAAAAATAATATTTCTTCTGTTTTATTTTCAGGTGCTGTTAATGAAGTTAGGAAGAACACCATTATTACTCTGCTTACGTTACTGTTGTTAACAAGGAACATGATGAACTGAAGAAGTGTAATAGTAAAATTAATACGGTGGGCACTGCCTATTTGATTTGTCGTTTACTGTGATATTAGGTTACGCTAATATGGTCTGAGTATTTACTTTTGAAAATGATTAATCAGAATTTGTTATGTCAAATTAAATTGTTTGTACCAACTACATGAGACTTATCAAGTAAAATTAAATGACAGTGGCGTAAATTTAACTATAAGAAAAATTAAATTAAAACATTACCAAAAATGTTGTTAGCGAAATAAACGAATAATCAAAATTTAAAAAAAATATTTCTGTTGTATTAAATTTTAAAGTGTATTGGTAATGTAATTTCATCAAATAAAAGTAGAGGAAATGTATTATTAATTATATTGTTTTAATAAACGTAAAAAAATTAGAAATATTGGATATCATAAATTATTGAACAATTTTTACAGGTTAATAAGATAATAATACGGATCTAGCGCGCTTATGTATGTTTCAAACATTAGTGTAGGTATTAAGGTTTACATGTTGATCTTCGACAAACACGGTCGGGTCTGTTGGGCAGATGTAGAGTTGATTTGAACAATGGCTACACTGCATTATGAAGCTTTGTGCGTTTTTCGTTTCATAACGGCCTTCTATAGTCGATTTCACGTTCAGAATGCAGTACGCTAAGTCCATAAGCAATGTATTTCATACAGAAGTTTGAGCGCTACTACACTAAGTAACATATCGACTCCGCGCCACATAACCTTTTCATTTACAAAACCCTAATGAATAATGTAATACGAAACACACTTAACATTTGTTTCGTTTTAAAGATCAGGTACAAACAAGTATTACAGTAATGGAATGTTTACCAATTTTATTATCTTTTTAATTATTTTAAAGTAAAAAATAGTTATTGTTTAACCTCATGCCAATAGTTATTAGGATGAAAATATACTGTTCTCCAAATAAAAGTGACGTATTCATTTCAATTATCGGTATTTCTGTAAGGGACATAATAAATATCTTTTCATAGGAATATAACGACAAAAATGTCGTAATTATTGTGATATGTAGTTTTATAGGTTTATATAACAGATAAACAAAGTTATTAGCTGATGAAATAAAGAAAAAAAGACATTATTTATATACTATCTGGAATAACACAATGATAATTCCTTTTGAATGGACCGTTGTTATGAAAAAAGTATTATTTCAAACTAGTTTATAATTTCTGTTCCCGTCCAACATAAGACTTGTCATACATCAAATTACAGATAAAATTCTATATTTTATAACAAAATAATAAAACACTTATGTTGTCATGGAAGGAAAAGAGATATTTAATGTGAAATGCAGAACAAATGTGTCGAGATTTAAACGTCTAACTTTGTACCAGCGTATCTTATCTAAATATCAGAGTATAATTATAACATTTATAGCGTAATAAAATACGATTCATTAGAAAGCTATAGCAATTTTTTTCAGAAATTTTTGATTAAAAATTTAGATTGTTAGAGCGTTTTAAGCGAAACTCTAAATTTTTGCCCGTGACTTTCGAATGGTGTCGGTGAAGGAGAGTTATTGTATTGGCAGTGCCTGATGTTTTCCGTACGCCTGATAACACAACGGGTTCTCATAAGAGTTGTCCTGCATTCTGAACGTGAAATAGAGTATAGAGAAGACTCCCTTAAAATTTGTATCAGCACTTCAATGACACTGGAAGTGTATTGCATAAGAAAACTGCTGGAAAGCCTCCTTCTTATCTCCAAGAAAGTTGTTGATAAGTTAAGTGAAAAATACATAATAAGCCTGGAAAAATCAACTTGTTGTGTGAGTTTGGAACCGAGATCTTGACATGCTACAAAAGTAAGCAGTGCACACAAATTGAACATCAACAACCAAGCGTTTACTTTCAGCAAGAAAACGCTCATTCACACTGGGTTTTTTATATTCGTGAACATTGATGCACGAAAATATATCTTGACCTTGGATTTGGCTGCGTTAGACCGATTTGATTGTCCCCTTGACCTCTTAGTACTCGTACTTTACTACGCGATTCCTTTTCTTGGGGTTTCGTCAAAAATCGGGTGTTGGCAAACAAGCTTGTCGACAACAATGAATTAAAAAGAAGAATCAAAGGAAGGTTTTATTTTATAAAATAACTCCAGACATAATCTGTAATGCATGGCATACAATTAAATACCGGTTGGATATTTTAACGATTCTTATATGAACCTTGTTTGAACTTGTCAAGTTTTGTGAACAAAACTGTTTGAAATTGCCTTTTCAAGAAATTAACTGCATATATGTGGTATTCGGGTTCCACCCTAAACTACAAAGTAGAGACAAAAACTATTGGTAAGAAAAACAGATTTGATGCAATATATGAAATTATACACCGAAATCTGAAACGGAAGGTAAGACAGGATAAAACCTAAAAATATTTTAAGTCATTGGCTCTTTCAATATTGGCTTATAGAAGTGAAATATGGGGAATAGGTTCAAGAGAGGAAAACAGATTCCAGGCACCCAAAATGAGATTCCTGCGGGCTGCCAAAGATTGTTTCAAATTGGACAGGCTTTAAAATGATATTTAAGCAGACCTGGAACTCCAAACACTAAATGACCTTTCTCTCCTTTATCTCCTTTTGTACGCAAAAGGAGATGGAGGGATTCTGTTCAAAGGATGCTCCCATGAAGAATCCTCAAAGCACTAAGGGACGATTTGAGGGAAATAAGACCATGGGAAAGCCTTGGTGGGGATAGTCATGGTTAGTTTTTCGATCTGTGTGGGCAGAAGCAGGCATGTCTGCTTATCCGTGGTGGAAGATATTAGTACAAGTTTCGTTATTTTTTATTCATCTGTGAAATGCGCTGAATAATTTATGAAGTAATTGTTTATCATATAAATTTTGTAGTCTTTTAATAAATTAAAATACAAAAATATCCAACTCTGGTTTATCAACTTCATTTTTGAAATAAACGAGGGTAGGAAAAATACATTAAATTTTTTAGAAAAATTTTATAATAAATTCCGGATTGCAAATATAACAATGAAAAATTTGTATTAACGTGCACAATTATATGTGTTATTAATTTTGTTAATAATATAAAATTTTATTGTAACAAATCATGGTTATTCTGGTAATATTATGTTTAATTCATTTTGAATGGTTGCGAAAATAACTGATACCATTGAATTCGTAATCAGTTTTGTTCTACAGGAAACAAAGTTTTGTAATACCTACTTGTAAAGAATACAAAAATACTAAGAATACAATCATAATCATTTTGAAATAATTCAAATAATCCATTGTAATTTAAGATATTCTCGGAATATTTTATAATGTATTGAATATTCATAATTGTTTTCAACAAAATAATACGATTTTAAATTCCTTTTGTCATAATGTAAACGATGATCCTAAACTGCAAGGCAGTCTCTAGGGATATAATTTTAAAGCTAAAAACAAGAAAAATCATATAAAAATAGTTCCAGAAAATCTTCAATGTGAAGTTACATCAAGGAAAGTGTTTTGCCCGGATTTTAGCCACCCCGGTGAAATCAAGCCATCCTAAAATTACTAGTCACAATATTGATAGGTAAATTTATTTTTAAAGATTTTAAAACGGTTAGGCCTATCTTCTGTTGTTTTGAAGGTATCTTAATTATGTTGTTGTTGTTTAGGTCATCAGTCAAAAGGCTGGTTTGAACCTGTAGAGGTTTTACTTAGTAAAACAAGGAGTGAGGTGGTTTAAAACTGCCTTCCTCATTGAGCGGAAAAGTACGCTTATCAGCATGCCAGGTCCTCTGAAAAGCACATATTTTCCACTCTGCAGATGACACCTTCACTTCATTCACCATAGGGTCTAACTTTATAATGAAATTAATGACTTTCAGAGAAGATAACTCTGACGAGCGTCTTTCACACCTCTACCTCTTCTGTTCTTAAATGATTCAGTTATTTAATTGGGTAACCATGTGATAAGAAACAGAACTATTTATTTTAGCCCTGCAACGAACATATTGAGTGTAAACAATTTGACACTCTAACTGTCTGTTATGGGCAGATCTTAATTATAACCAATAACTAGGCGTCGAAAACATCACTTGTTATATATAACGTAAAAAACTTTGTTAACGTAACTTCCTTCATTAAGACAATAATTTTTTAATTAAAATGCAAAAAATAAATATCTGAAAAAATTGGTGTAAAAAATAAAAACGAGATATCTAAATTTTAATTTTTTTTTAACAAAACCAGTCTTCATTGTTACAAAACCATTACTATTTTTAAAAGCGCAGAAATTTAGTTAAATTTATACAAATTTAAATACTAGACAGTGGTTACCGACGTACTTTGATAGTTGAGATCCTATTAACCATACTTTCTCAAGCATGGCCGGCCTGAGTTAGTGCAAGACTACACCTCATTTACACTTCATACATAAATCATCCTGATCTTATTGGGTCATGGGGTTGTTCATTGTTCTTAAATTGAATAGATTGCAACGTATGCACATAAGAAATTAACAAGAATAATAAAGAATAAAATAATTTTTTCATGGGTTGGAAGTAGCAGCTAATAAACTATTTAATTTAATTCTGAAAACAATGGAAAATTTAATTGAGAAGGTCTTTTCCAAAACCTGGTAAGTCAGAAATATCATATTTCTCTCTTTTTGGTTATACGGAATCTTTTTGAACTAATCTAGCGCATGGTAAATTTTTCCCCCGGAAGCTGCCAACTGCTGTATAACTGGCATTACAAAATATTACATTTTTTCCGAACATAGTTTTTTTTTGGTTTAACGTCCGACTGTTCTGCAATTACTGCTAATGCAGACGGGGAAGGATGTAATGATTTTTTAGTAACGTATGAAAATATGCCGTGCCTTAATGGGATTCGAACCCAAGACCGCCTGATGAGAGACGAGCACGTTACCAATTACGCCAATGCGGTCGGCACCCAAACACTGTTTAGTCAGTTGAAAGTTTCTTTTCAAAATCTGCTAAGTCACTACGAATGCGCAGTTGGTAATTCTGAATCAAAGTATGTATAAGATAACTTTTATCCTCAAAGTAACTGTTTTTAAAATGAACTTCGAGTATGATGATTTTCCTGTGAAGGAATCTACCAAAGGTTAAAAGAGATGTGAAAATAAAGAACTGTGGGCGAAAGAAAGAAAAAAAAATGCACGAAACAGTATTGAAGCAAGATGTAAACTATACATAGGATGCCGATATAAAACAAAAATTATAATACATATAAATTTTAGTATAAAATTTTTAATTTTTAATTTATGAGGCAGCGTTTGGCTGTACTAGTTTTTTTCTGGAAAACTAGTAACTTATTTCTGACATAGCAGGTTTTGGAAAGGAGCTCCTCAATCGAAAGAATGAAGACACTACTTACAAACGAGTCGCTCCATATCGGCCCCATTTTTTCGGTCCATAATTTAATCGACGAATATAAAAATTTTCTCTGGTTACATTAGTCACGCTGCAATTTAGTCTGGTTTGTTATGAATAGAAATCAAATTTCAATATCTTGAATATCTTTTTTACTTCAGTTTGTTCAAAGTATAATTTTCTACGTGTTGAATTAAAATAAAAGTTACCTAATTAATTAACAGATATATATTCTATATTTTCGACAGCTAATTCTTGTGTATTACGTCAGATATCTTCAAAACTGTGAGAGATATTATTCTGGAATCTATTTTATTCAATACTTCTGGTTAAACACTACAATATTATTTTAAAATTGTCTCGTAAAAAAAAATTACAATTGACCGAGATAACTGAATTTTGGGCGAATATTTCGTCTGCTGTAACACGCTAAGGAAGAGTTTTCTGATCTATGTTTTTATTAAAGGTTTTTTCACATTTTTAGTTATAAAATTAGATTGTACGAGATATCCGCGCGAAATCTCTTAGGATTTATCTGTGTTAACCGAAGAGAGTCATGTGAAAATTCTTGTTTTTGAGAAATCAGGTACCTAAGTATTTATCGGTTATAATAAGTAGTAGCCTAACATTTTAAGTTATCTAAAAATTAAAAGAGAGGCTTTTATAAGCACTTTCGATACTTACTATTCTTCTTATAACAGTTTGAATTTAAAGCTAGTATTACTTTTAATTTAAAAAAAATAAATATCCTTACTTTGTTTAATCTGGCATAAAATATTTCCACAAGGAAATAAATCTATATTTCCTTTTCACCAGTTAAAATTGAACGAAAATTTCCGTCTCAGATGGCTTCAGAATCTAGTTCACTCTGGCATACATAGAAAGGCTTCCATATTCTAGATTGAGAAAACACCATTACTGGAAAATCGTGAATTTGGTAGTTAGTTTACTGTGATTTAAGGCCATACAGTTAGAATCACCCTGTAAAAACCAATTTCTGACATTTCAAGTAAAATAGTTTTTAGCAAATTTTATTTATTGAATTCGAAGTATAATAATTGTATTTAATGCAATAGGTTTATATTTTAAACATAAAACTGCTAGACATAATATTAACGCCACTGTCTATGAAGTAAGATTTGATTAGGCATTGGAACTTTAATTTAAAATTGTGCTCAATAGACTTGGTTGATATAAAATGTATATAAATGAATAGAAAATGAAATAATAGTGTCGTAAATTAAAAATACATTTTTGTACCTAAGTAAAAATGTTTCAAGTAATAACTTATTGTATTATACAAAACTACTGACTTGGAAATTTAATTGTTGAATAGATATTAGATGACAAATATTTGTGTCACCAATATCTGAATAGTGGTAGAAGAAACCCAAGGTAAATAATAAAGTGGCAATAGAAGTGGTGAAAGGCACTAAATATTCAGGATGTTTAAATTTCAAATATGGTTTCACTGAATTATTTTGGCTGTAACATCTGAAATCAAAAGAACTATCTGATTGCTGAAGCTGGGAGATTTAAATAATATAAATCTTTTTTGTTACAAGAAGTCGTAGGGTAAACCACGATGAAATATGAAGCTAACAAATTTTTATATCTACATTTTCCATCAAGTAAGCTATATGCTATATTTGGACCAAAACGGTTAACTGTTCTTTTGAAAGTCCCATCGACGCGAAGTGCAGGATATCGGTGATTACTTTGGTTTTGATTACGGTATTGTTATTACTTTGATTACGGTATAAGCTATGTAGGCATATTCCAGCATCAAAATGTTCTATTCAATTTCATTAAAATCTAGTAACGTTTAATAGAATTACCAAAGCTTCTTCTTTCTTCGGGTTCGTATTACAGAACCTGTTTGAAATTAGATTTTTTCTTCATTCTGAAAAAATGCTTCATTTATTATTTTGATAACAACTTATTCTCCCGTTTACACTTATTATCCTTTGCCTTATAATACAGTTTCAAATTCTGTCCTCTATCTTCAATTAATCGGATTTGTGAACAAAATTATTACCGGTGCTGATACCATCAAGGTCGTGAGAATCGTTTCATAGACTTAGTGGTTCTAGTTTGTTAGTGCTACGATGTAAATAATAGCCGGCAATGTTTTAAAAGTAAACAGCTTGTGTTAATATTATAAAGTTTTGCTGTTTAAATATCTTACGGCTCGAAACTTTTTGATAATTTTTATCAAAAATATCTGTTCTTTACCTACTTACATTATCCCATTAATATTATAAATCATGACCAACCTTGGTAGATGTAAAATCCTGTTGTAGATCTAAGTCTAACAAAATACAAAAACACATGAAACAATTCATTCTTCTTTTTTACTTTTTGTCTTAAATACCTAAATAAATTTAAAACTTTTGAAAACAAATACACTGATGGCTCAAAACCGTTTTCTGAAAGTAGGTGTGCTATGGTAATGTTGAATAAACAAAATGTACTAAATTTACAAGACTGTCCTTCAGTATTTTATTGTGAAGCGAATGCGATAAAAATAATTGTGAAGTTATAATTTTATCCATTTGTAAAAAATTAGTGATTTTGAGAGATTCAAAAAGTGTTTTAGATTTCCGTAAAAATATTGACCAAACTGGACCAATAATTCAAAACAGAATTAACGCCAATCACAAAATGTAGTGAAATATTCTACCTTGAAGACACCACTGAATCAATTTTACTTACTAGACACTTATAAAGGTTGCGTCAAAAACAAACACTTCACAACACTACATTTAAAAAACTTTTTAAGTATTCAAAGGGCCCTTCGGGCCAGCCCAGTCAGTCAGCTGGTAGAAAGTCGCTATTATTTGTTAAGTAAAACCGGTTGGGAAAACGACTTTGTATGGTGACCACCTGACAGCCATCCGTGATAAAACTCTACTGGGGGTCTCTATTCAAGCTCACGCCTTATCTACGTCACATAATACAGCCAAAAGCAGCTATCAAATTGGGTAGCTGTCAGTAACGAATAGTTCCCGATAGCAAATAAAAGCTGTAAAAAAGTATTCAAAGTCATTTTAACACTAAAAATACAATTCGTGTAAAATAATTTAACAAATATAATATAATCGTTAAATTAATTATTGTAAATAATTAATTATTTTAAACATATTATTGTGCAGTATTGTAATCCTTTGTTATATTACTTATTTTTGTTATGTAATGAGGTCGCTAAAAACTAAAAATATTGATGCGACCATAATAAAACTGATTAAAAAAAATTATAATTGTTCTTAAATGAAATTTATTTGACTATAGCCTTGTAATATCAACAGGCGGGTGATAATTTCCAAATCGCTCCTAAAATTGATAACTTATATCAAAGAGACCAGTAAGTGACATTTAGTTTGTGGCAAGCAATATTTTTATGACAAATTGAGATATAAACGAATGGATAGTACACTAAACTAAGACTGTAAAAATACTTTACCGCACATTCATCGGTTTATTATTTTTACAATGACTGTAATGATTTCAGACAGAAATCCAAGCAAACACAACGCCATCCATGATGATGTATTATATTGTGATAATACCTTGGGAAACTACCACGATACATCCTTATTAATTACCAAGTCAGATTTCTATAATAGTTAATAAATTAATGTATTTATACTTAAATAATATTATATTATATGATATTAGATGACGTCAGTCATTATAAAATTATTTATTAATACATCCTAATATCAAAGATGCAAAACATTGAAACTACTGTTCTTTTGGGTAAAATATAAATAAGTATTACTTTGTACAGAAAATGTAAATATAAATTTAAGTAATAATTTTCATAATGTCCATTCAAGTTAAACTTTTTAAGTTCTAATAAAGTATGTAATAAATTTGTATAATACAATTCTGGCTTAGTTTGTTACCAATGTTAATTTAACGTCATATTGTGTTGTAAATTGCAATCAAAAATAGAAGTTATATCTGTATGAATTTTAACTAATCACATCTGATATATTTTGTTAATAAAAATTTTATAGAGAATGTGAGGGAAGTAATAAGTTGCAGAAAGTTTAGCAATGCTGATACATTTTTTGTTGTTTAGGTCAACAGCTGAAAGGCTGGTTTGGACCTCTAGAGGTTTTACTAAGTAAAAACGAGGAGTGAGGTGGTTTACTATTGCCTTCCTCACTGAGTGGAAAATTATGCTTATCAGCATGTCAGACCCTCCAAACAGCACCCATTTTTCACCCTGCAAATAACACCTTCACTCCATTCACCACAGGGTCTGGCTATATAGTGAAATTCATTATTCTCAGAGGCGATAACTCTGACTAGAGTCTTTCACACCTCTTCCTCTTCTGTTCTTAAATAGTTGTTATATAATTAATTGGCTGACTATGTGATAAGAAACAAAACTATTTTTTGTAGCCCTGGAACTAACAGATCGAGTGCAAATAATTTAACACTCCACCTGCTCGTTATGAACAAAGGATAGGCCTACATTTATTAAAAAAATACTATAAGTATGTATGAATGAACAGTATTGAGAATAAGAAATTAATTTACCGGATCGAATTTTCAATGTCTTAAACTGACAGAACTGATATGCATGCAGGTGTACTAAGATATCTCAAATTTTTAGTTGGTTTCTTGTTGACCGAGTCACGAACGCATGTTCTTTTTATAAGTAGCACTTCAGTTCTCTTTACAAAATATAATTATGAATAAACTGAATATAATTATGATTATTTAAATGCTGTATCAAAGGAATGAAAAATATTATCTATAGTTCATTCCTCTCACTGTAAATAGAAGAGATCTCTTCTATTTACCGTGATTCCACTTATCTTTGGTACTGTGTATACAAACGTTGGGTTCTGCTATTAGCTGGATGCGTAATTTTGGTTGCCTAAAAGGGTTAACGCTGGCCATCCCAGTGGCGAGATAAAAATCTAATCTATTTTAATTTTTTTTTAAAACAAGGATCCTACAGCTGCTACCGTATCACGCACCTCAATCTCCACCTCGGTCTGTTCCACCAGTCTTCCTTCTGCTCTCTTCCCCGCGCATCTTCTCTCACTCCTTCATTTCAAGTTCCGGAGGATCTGCCTCTCTTCCTCCGAGCGGCTGCCTCGTAGTTAAAGATTATTTTTGGCCATCTTTTCATTTACATTTGACGGACATAACCAGACCAAATAAGACAATTGTTTTGGTATGAAATTAAATTTAAATAAATTATAATTTTTATGATAAAGCACTGAACTAAACACATGAAGCACCTAAGTAGCCTGTAGCGTATTACTGTGCCAGAAGCAGGTAGAAACATAAATATGTTTATATAACATGATTCGCCCCTGGCGTCTAGTCAATACAGACCGTCGGTGAAGTTAGTTTCATTTTTCCAACTATACGTTTATATGATTTATTTTCACCAATTCTAAAGTTAAGTGGAATATGGTAAAAAAATCTGAGAATTATAAAAAGGGAAAATAGGTCATCCCACTGGATATTTTTCATATCGTCATCATCTATCAAGGACTATTCTCAATGGCCTGTTCCGGCACCCATCTCTTTTTTGGTCTTCCCAAGCCTTGCTACCCTGCAGGTTTATAATTCCATGCTCGTAGATGAAGTCTGTGTGCCGGAATGCGAATTAAATGGTTGAACAAATTTCTCTTATATATTCTTAACGTTTCACACAGTGACTGAGCATTTAACTCGGCGCGTTACATGCTCGTTACGTACTCTATCTAATTGCGTAAAACTTTTGGCTCCACGCAAAAATCTTATTTTAGCAAGCTGGATACGAGATTAATTCATCTACAATGACACCCATGTTATTACAGTGACATGAGTATCATTTTTAATATAATGAGACAAATATATTCGAAGTTTTTCTCGGTTCCTTGAGAAAGAACCTCAAGTTATAGAAAGTTAAACAGGCTGAACATAAATGTATCTTCAGTTGTAAGTTGAAAAGTTATATAAACGTCTTCACTATGTGTTATGTTATTGTGATTACGGTATGCATGTACGTGAGAAACTCATGTATTCGCACATTAGGGAATTACTGTATATCCCTAAGAAAATTATAGGTAAAGTGAATGTGCCATAGAAATGGAATTAATCGGTTTACATTACAAATATTTTTTTCTGGCTACTGTGACGAAAGGCTGTGTTGTATTAACGCCACTTTAGTGACCTATGTAAAAAATTATGATTTTTGCTCACATTAATTACAACATTAGGTCTTTGCTTTGTAAAGTTCTGCCATTTTATTTGAACAGTATAATGGCCTGATATGAAATAGTGGTTTAAGCGTTCATTTTCTTAAAAATGTTGCTATAATTATAAGAACGAGACAAATGTATTCTAATCGTAAATAATTTTGTACGTAGATAATAACGAGAAATATTTCGTTAATTATTTAAAATTTATACAAATTATTTTTATGTAAAGAATAGATAAAAAAATTGCGCTGACTGTGTTTTTATCATTTTTAATTAACAAAGATATAAAAATAATTATGATAATGGATAGTTGTAAATTTAAGAAGAGCTGGAAGACGTTTGTATAAGTTAACTAATTGAACTCAATTGGTCTTACTGTTATTAGTTGACATATTAAAAGTTGCAGCTGCGAGTTCAATGTCATTTATATATTATTGTACAACGTTATTTATCATCTGTTGAATTCTTGGAATTTACTGAATTGGGAAACAATCAGTTTCAAAAATTAATGAAGAAAATAACAAATTTCTAAAGAATAATGTGTGTATTTATCAAATATTTGGTTGGATGTCATTAAAATAACATTCCTATCTTAGAAGTGTCAGACTAACTCAGATTTCAAAGTTAATTAGACATTTTACTGAGTAATGAGTTAAGATATAATTTTAACTCCCTTATCGTTATCTCGCTATAATTATCTGTTAACTAATTAGAGTGACGTTTAGTGTAATCCACTGATAGAATATTTCCAAGGAAGAACCTAAATAAAACTCTCTGGAAATAACTAAACGTTTTATGAAGTTTACCCCAGTTACTTTCAGATCTGGTTACTTCCAAACAAAACACTTCATGTATAATATTTATATATATTTTCTTTTAATCCCTATTGTGTACGTTGCAATCTGTGCAATTTATGAACAATAAGCAACCCCATGACCCAATGAGATGAGGATGATTTATATGACGTGTAAATAAGGAATAGTCTTTTCAAATATATAAACTATATATTCTCAAATATATAAATAAATATTTATTTACAAATTAATTGTTACAGTTGATACAAGTAAAATTACACCAAATTACTTAAAAACAGACTAATTTCATACAAATTTAATTTGCTAGGGTCGTTTTTTCAACCTCCGATAGACTATAAAAAAAAAGAAAAGTGAATATAGAAAAAAATGTTTTATTGCTAAAAGTTACGTATACTTTGCCGACTTTTTGATATAATCACGGTGACGATTGAAGCATTTGTCGTACTTGTAAACGAGCTTTACAATACGTTTTTTGTAAAATGTTGCTGCCAATGAATTTAAATGAATCGTGATGTCTTGAAGCTCCTCGTTGTTTTTCTGGTGGAGTTTCTGCAGCCGGGGATCATTATTAATACAGTTATTTATTATAAAACTTTAGGAAGTTTGTGGAGAGCCATTCAAAACAAAAGAATAGGTGTGGTGACTTTTGGAAATTGTTCAGATCCATAAAAACTCCCGTCCTCACAGTACGCTGTTGTAACCCAACGACTTCTTGAGTAATTTCCATAGGGCATTTTTGATCCCCCGCTATATAATTTCAACCTACCACCGAGTGACATCCGTCTTTTCCCTGAACTGAAGAAGCAGCTAGGAGGACACATAGACTAATGAAAAGGTTCAAGTAAACGTCAAAACTTATTTAAATTAATTGACGGTAACATTTTATGAAATATGTATTGGAAAGCTCGTCTACTGGTACGACAAATGCTTCAATCGTCAACGTGATTATGTTGAAAACTAGTCATAAGTATATTAAGTAAATTTTCTATATTCATTGTTTTTTATTGATGCCCTATCGGAGGTTGAAGAAACAATCCTTGTACTTAAAATTTCAACGAAATTTAACTAAAAAGAAATATGACCATATACAATAAAATAAATAATTAATTACAACATATAAACCGATAAAAATTTTATACTATTTGCCCGTCACGGAGTTACTACTTTAATACGCAACGTCTAAACCTATTTTAAACAAATTAATTTTACAACGTTTACACAGCACTGACAAAATAAGAAAAGGTGCTATTTGTAATAAACAATCTTAAATCCTTCTCCATAGGACAATAGGAGCTGGATATCGTAATAGGAAATGCACTTAATACTTGCATAGCAGTCAAATTTAACAGTGTTAAACTTATTTTTAGGTCTCATCGCAATCAACTTGTTCAAAATTTCAATAATAATTACCTTTGTTGATTGGAGAAATTTTTTTATTGGATTATAAAAAATATTCTAGGTAATAATTTATATGAAAACTTCAGTTAACATTGACTTTTTCTGTGAAAACTGTCAATATAATTTATGAACTACTTCAAAATATATTATAGTACATAATATTATTTATTTTGTAAACTGGAAATATTTGAACAATTTAACACGTTAAATAATTTTATGCTATAATAATTTTATCAACAACCACAATATTATTAACAAAAGAAGGTTATTTTATTGAATTGTATAATTAATTAAATATTGTAATAAAATTTCATTTTATGATTGCATTAAAATATAATAATACTATTATTAATTAATATAATTAATTATTAAGCCGTTTAATTAATAAAATACCTTTTACTGTTAATTAATACGTATAAGTGTCCCTTCATGTATATATGTGATAAAATTCATTAATAAAACAATACAATTTAAAATATCGTCTGATTTGTTTACTTTACCAGTGAAATTGTATTTATTAGTAATTAAAAAAATGTATATAAAATAAATAAATAAATGTAAATAAAAACTGCGAATTGGCGCAGTTGGTAACGTGCTCGCCTCTCATCATGCGGTCCTGGGTTCGAATCCTACTCAGGCACGGCATATTTTCATACGTTACAAAATTCATTTCATCCTCCATTGTACAATAGTTACACCCCAACGTCGTCGGTAATGACCGTTGTAGTTGATGCGACGTTAAATAAATGAATGAATTAAAAAAAAAATGTAACCTTTGCACATGAAGGCTGGTCTCCTATTAGATACAACATTAATGTACAGCTTAGGACTACTGTCAACTTTGTGATTAAAAAGACATGTTGTCCCTTTTATTATAATATTTCCAGTTTTAGGAAAACTAAAATATTACGCGTTTTATTGTTTTGCTCCTATTACGAGTATACCACCCTACGATATTTAAAAAAATTGAAAAACTTTACCATATAAAAAATTAGTTCAAAGTAAACATGTATATACTCAAAACATTACTCTTTGTTCTAAAACAGCCTAAAAACTAAAAAAAATTAAATATAAAATTTTATTTGTAATTTTAAGGGGGTCACGGATCCCTATACCACAAAAGTTAGACACTTAAATTTTAGTTTGTTTCTTAGGTCATTCTGTGGTTCACATTTTGAGTAGGATATAAGAAATGTTTCAATTGATCAAGTGAAATATTTTTACAATATCATTTCAAAATAATTGTATTGATATTAAAATTTTTAGCGCTCAGAATAAACAGAAAAAATGAAAAATCTACATTTTCGAATAAAAAAATCCACTCAAATATCTTTAGTAGTTCCTGAGAAAATGGTAGGCCTATAGGCCTAACTGTGTTAAAAATTCTTAATTTTCGGAAAGAGCCATAGACTACATATATATAATAAAAATAATAAGAATATTGTTGTTTAGGTCATCAGCCGAAAGGCTGGTTTGAACCTGTAGAGGTTTTACTAAGTAAAGCAAGGAGTGAGGTGGTTTACAACTGCCTTCCTCACTGAGTGGAAAGTACGCCTATCAGCAAGCCGGGCCCTCTGAAAAGCACATTTTCCACTCTGCAATTTACACCTTCACTTAATTCACCATAGGGTCTGGCTGTATAATGAAATTCATTACTTTCAGAGGAGATATCTCCGATTAGTATCTTTTACACCTCTACCTCTTCTGTTCTTAAATTATTCAGTCATTTAATTGGCTGACCATGTGATAAGAAACAGAACTATTTATTTTAGCCCTGCAACGAACAGATTGAATGTAAATAATTTGACACTCCACCTGTCTGTTATGGGCGTTTATAAGAATATTATGTATATATAGGCCTAATAATAATAATAATAATAATAATAGAAACAGCTATAACTTATAATTAGTAGTTTTTGCATCGGCTGAAGAGGCCAACGGAACAATATTTATAATTATCATAGAAATATAATATTTAACACCATTTTTCAGAGGAGATTTCTAACTACATTAAAACTTCTCACTAGAGGACACTTCCGAATTGCGGACATTTCCTAATAGTGGACAATTTTAAAAGTCCCGGCATTTTCCCGTAAGACACAATACTAAAATATTTCCTAATAACGGACCCTCCACATAACGGACGCGGACAGTTAATTTGTATGGTTTAGAAAATTTAATTTCTGGAAAGCGAACAAAACTTGTCCATAAAAAATCTTAGTGCAATGTATGCAATACATTGCATTTACAAAAACTGACGGATTAATCACAGACAGCGTAACATATGATTGGTTTTGTAGAACGCGTGCGAATTTTGACTGAAACGCCGGTGGAGTAGAGTAGTCATTAACACGACTCTTAACAGTATTTACGTGTACAAAAATATGAAATTAAAATTTAACAAATTTTCATTATCCGGAGAGCTACAACTAGGTGGTGTCCTCCTCAAAGCCATTAAAGCGGTTTGTTTTTAATAGACACAAAATGTAAACTTTTTGCTGATTGTATTTTTACAGTTGCAAAAAAACAAAAGAAAAAACAGAAGAGAAAATTCTTTTAATGCAATTTTTATGTAGTAATTTTTAGGTTGAAACCGAATGTTGGAATATGGCTAATATTTTTAATTCAGTTATTTAAGATCCAAGTGGTTACAAGAAAGTATTTTATTGTTTAAGTTTTTATTTTAGCGATAAACCTATGGTTTCATTTAAATTACCGACTTTGGCAGACGTTCATTTGCTCATGCCATAACGTGTCGAAGGATTTTTTTCTTTTTCTTTGTTTATTAACGTCGCATCAACTGCTGTGGTGATTAGCGATGATGTTGGGTTATAAGTATGAATGATGAAATGATTTTTTGTAACGTACGAAAATGCCGTGCCTGAGTCGGATTCGAACCCAAGACCGCATGATGGGAGGCGAGCACGTTACCAACTACGCCAATGCAGCCGGCGAAGGATTACCAACTACGCCCATGTGTCGAAGGATTTATTAATGTACTATTTTTATTTTATTATTAGTATTTTGTTTTTAACTTTTTATTTATTTATATTTAATAAAACTACTACTACACTACTACTACTATTATTATTATTATTATTACTTGTACTTTACGAAAAGTATCCGTTCGGAGATTCAGTTTCAAAATAGGCTTCGTGGTTTTTAGGTGATTTATGTATGAAACGATTACATAATTTTATTTTCAAAAAATATTTAATGAAATTTTTGTACCCGAATTGAAAAATTAAAAAAAGAAGTGTTTGCAATCCTTTTACATAGTTGTAAAATATAATTAAATATTATTTTGAAGTTAAAAAATGTAACGGATGAAAATTTCCAAACATTACTGTAAAAGAAACGATAAACAAAAGCTAACAACTATGGAAAGAAATTGTGAAGATATGAAATTTAGAAGGGATTGAAGGAATAAGATTAACTGCGATGGTTAAAAAAAAGAATGAGTGAGAGAACTTATAAACGTACTTCCATACAACAAATCCTTTTTCTATTTTTACAAAAAAGAAAATAAAAAAAAAACAACTTTGATATCTGACCTTTGTACCATTCGAAGGGATTATTATATATGTTTCAATAAATCCGGAAGACGTGTGTTAATTTAATACCTTTAGATATAAATTGGTTAAGACGGTTTGGTTTAACCATTGAGAATTGGAGTTATTTCTCGGCGAGAAATATAACCCTACATCGTTAGTCTTGGTTGTGGAAGTAAAAATAATAACATAAATAACATCTTTGGATATCATAAATAACAACCAAAATAAAAATTAAAAATAAACGCAACGTAACAAGAAAAACAACGACAAGAAAAACCCAAACACATTCTCGTAATTTGAACGTGTTAATCATCTGTAAATCTAAATTATGCGCAGTCATAGTCATATTCTGTCACAGATGCAGTGACCTTTGATTCGTGGTCTACTAATTGGTTACGAACCATAATATATGCTGGAAAACATTCAATGGCCGATGAAGGTTATCTATCCTAGGGATGGACGTGGAAAGATTACAAAGCCCAAACTTAACTTCTTTTCGGGACTCTTTTACCTTTAAATTGCCAAACCTAGGTTTGAATATTTGTGGATTACGAAAGCTTCTCATTTCCTGCTTTTCTGTGCTTTAATCTACTTAAAATAACTAAACCTTGCATTATAGTAGAACTACAGTTAATCGAATCCGGGTTATCCGAAATGACTGAACATCAAAACATTTTCGATTAACGTAACCAAAAAAAATACAAGTACCGTCACCGGACGGCGAGCATGAGTGTCGTGGAGAAATCTGAAATGTTTGGGGGGCCCTGAAAAGGGCCGTTTCAATTTCCGTTACTACGAAAGCCCAACTCCCCTACAAAGTTCCTTAAATACGATCCATAAAATTTGTGCTCTCCATCCTGTAAAGCACAAAAGATGTAGTAAATGAAGCAATTTTAATCACATTGCAGAAGCCTTTTTTTAAAAAAATTTAAAAAAATCGTATAAATAAATTGCTACTTGGTTGACCGATTGTTTCAACTTTGTACGATTTTCAGTTTTCTGAGTCATTTTGTTCACCCATAGATACATACATATTAATCAGTACAATGTGTAGAACTGCAGCTCGGCACGCGGGGGCCGTCGCCATACTAGTCTCTCCGAAAACATTGACTCTATATAATATAAACGTCTAAGAATTTACACAAACATATCACTTAAAATAATCAATTTTTATTTCGTTTACTTTAATACCTACGCTGAGTTATTTTTTGTTACATAGATTGATTAATACGTGTAGTCAATTGGAAACAAATATATTAAATATTTACATAAAGTTGCCAACTATTTAAATTTGATTTACGTCTATATTACCTAACTGAAAAAAATCTTGCAAATGGATCAGGTTGGCGCTCTAATTTAAAAACTACAGAACTTGCAGTTAACATTTTGTTTGAAAAAGTAAATTAAAAAAATGACCACGCAATTGACACTTTATACTTGTATGTATGTACTTGTAGTATAGTAACACAAAACACACGTAGACATTCACTTTGAGAAACACTACTATGAAAACGCGAGAGAAAGAAATTACATGCCTACTATATCGACACTACAACTGATTTTAAAGTATAATTAAATATTACTCACAGTAATAAAATCAGTTAAACTTGAACGTTCTAATGTTGTTATCAATTCTTGTTTTGTTTATATTTCAATGTGTGACATATGACATAAACAGTATATAATTTACTCGAATGCGAACAGCGTGTGTTGACAGTTTTTAAAAGAACAGTGAAGTGCGACTATGTTTTCGGAAATGTATGACTTCCCCACCTTCTGCTAAGTACGTCGTGCGTCAAGCTAGAGTTCCGCACATTGTAAAAACATGTATTTTTGGTTTTCGAGGAACTGAAAACGTTTATTTGTCGAGAACTTGATTTCAAAAACTTGACATGAAAGCATAACTCTCCTTACCTAAGGACAAGAAAAAGTAAAATGTAAATAAATCTCAAATCGTTTTGGATATCAACCCAGGAATTTTAGATTATTGTGACACTTATTGCTAAGGTCCGTTTCGGGATCTAGGTTATTAAATAATTAATACGCTAAAGTTTACAAATTACAAATATTTATTAGACTAAAAGATTACAAAATAAATGATTAAACTAATTATAATTAAATAACACACTAAATGATTTAATTATTCACTTAAACTAGATAATAAACAATAAATAACTTACAATCACTTTTATAGCTT
Organism: Catonia carolina; assembly: GCA_035578175.1. Taxonomy (NCBI): domain Eukaryota; kingdom Metazoa; phylum Arthropoda; class Insecta; order Hemiptera; family Achilidae; genus Catonia; species Catonia carolina. The sequence goes on along the minus strand of JAQMRL010000010.1, from coordinate 23,466,393 downwards.
ACACAGACATACAAAACATAGAAATTGAATTCACATTAACTTTACAATACACTAACAAAAAGATTTTACACAATACGCACACAACAAAGGCAGTATAACAATCTTACTCGGATACGTAATCTGTTTACGCACCTCGATAATCACACGGCAAAGATCACACGAATACTGACTGGACCGCGCCCGGGGGCCTCCTTTTATAATCATTCACAAAGATCGTTCCAGAACAATTTAGAGAAATCTACTCAAGTACAAAAATAACTCTTTATTTATGAATGCTAGAAAAATCTTGTTAATAGGTCAACAAAAAGTCTTTTGTAAATAGAAAACGTAAACAACCTGCCTCCCTCATAATAGCTGTACACAATACCTAAACTTTATGATAGTTATTACAACCCTTATGAATGAATAGACACACTTTTATGGTTACAACTGTCATTTACAAAACTGATCTTATTGTGTATTGTTATTTCTGTCTTTATTACTCTCTCTTGTTGTTACTATTATTTCACAGTCTATACTATTTCATGGGTTCGAATCCCATTCAGGCACGGCATCTTTTCATACGTTACAAAATAATCATTTCATCCTTCACCGTCTGCATTAGCAGTAATTGCAGAACAGCCGGACGTTAAACCAAAAAAAAAAAAAAAAAAAAAAAAAAAATATATACTATTTCATGAATGGATTTCTGGAACATTCGTGTCTTTTCTTGGATCTTGTTACATTATGATTCGAGTTGACTACAACTAATCCATTTTGTTATTCTTTAATTATTTGGAATCTTGTTTTACGATTAAACAGTATTCGTTAACTCAACAATCGATTAATTTACAATGGAACAATTTCATTGATCGTCAGTTTCGTGTAACTTTAATAAAGTAATTGATACCTTGGACGGATTATTCAATTATTATGGACTTGTTTTACTAAGTCAATAGACCAGATCAGAGGACATTGTTGAAACAGAATTGTTAGCGCATTAGTGAATACTAAATTTACAAATAAACATTTACACATGAGTTAGGTTAAGCGATCGGACTTGTGGAAACCATTGGTAAGTTTAACAAGGTATTGTTTATTGATTTAAGGTATAATCCAACGTGTAAACGTAAATAATTAATATTTGTGAAATCAATAATCCCAGAGATTCAATTACGTTATTAACGTTTCACTCACACGATATGCTCTTGCAAATTTTAGTCCTAGAACCAAATAACTGATATGTTTAAATTTAAGGCTAAACTTATGAAGTATAAACAAAATAACTTTCTGTATAAGCTATAATATTCGTCCTTTTCGTTTTTATATTTATTTTCCTTTTATCCTTTAACTATAATAAACTTTTCTCAGATAAATAAATAAAATAATGTCCTAATTTAGTTAAAATTTGTTGCTAAAAATTGATTGAATTTGATTTTTTTTATTGTAGTCAATGGTAAAGAATAATAACAGTTTTGCATAATTTATTTAAATTTTGTATTACAAAAGAGTATTACGGCATATCTCTTGAACTAAAAGAGTAAGTAAAAGTGTGAAAAATTTAACAGAAGGTTACCTTTACCACAAAAGAGGGAAACTTGAATATTTTGGACGTAGTGAGAGAGATAATAATTTAAATATATTAATTAATAATGCAAGGGAAGATGGATGATATCATAATAAAATAAACCAAACGATTCTTTAAGCTGCGCTCTTAAAAATATGGACAATGGACAACATGTGGAGCACTACTGGTTTCTACGCCAGGGGTTTCGGGTTCAATTTCCAGAGAGAATTGGCAATTTTTCAATACTCATTTTCATCTACTACACTTCATCTTCTGTATTGGCTGTAAATTGCAAAACAGTTGAACCATAAACGAAAAAACCTTCAGTAATGGAGTGGACAGAATCCAAGATTGCTTCGATGACATCCCGACTTCGGTAAGAGCAGAACTGGGTGATTATAATATAAAGACCACTGTTCCTATTGTGAAAGACTAGAGTCTAAGGAAAATTATGCTACTTACAATAGTTTATTTTCTTCTTTTAGAAAGACTGACATTCCAGAGGTATTTTTTATCCCTAATGTGTGTTCGTTGCAATCTGTTCAATTACAAACAATGAGCAACCCAATGATCCAGTGTGATTAAGATATGAAGCGAAAATGAGAAGTAGTCTTCTTCAGGCTCAGAACGAACATTCCCGAGAGAAAAGTTAATAGTTTCCCAACCAGCAAACTTGCAGTGCTGATCTTACTGCAAGACTAATTCAGAAGGGGAGGGGGTTAATAGGTATTTATTTGTTTGCGTTGTTATTGCTTTCAAAGTAAATTCTTACGACTGATTACTAATTGCCCGAGTTACGTATCCAATAGAACACTACACGATGACTTAAGTGTTCCTTACATCAACGACACATATCTAAAACTGTACCGCACGTTCAGAGACAAACTTAAAATCATAACAATCCCTTAATATACAATATGAATTCTGCGGACCTACCAGGAATCGCACAAAGACGACTGAAACGCCGATGGAGTAGTGACATGATACATTAACGCAACTGTAACATTATTACGTACACAAAAATATAATTTAAACAAACATATTTTATCATTATCTGGAGAGCTATTGCTGGGTGGTGTCCTCCTCTAAGTCATTAACGCGGTCGGATTTTTTAAATTTTTTTTTGGTAATTTAGTTGTGAACGTTTTTGCTAGTTGTTCTTTTTGTTACAGTTGCAAAATAAAGTAATAAAAAAAAGTTATTATTGAAGTCATAAAGATTGGTTTTCCCATTTTATCAGCTCAGTATTATATTTTAGAACTAAGTTTTACTCATTAATGTTTATGTTAAAGATTTCGAAAAAACTTTTAAGTCTTTAATTAACAATGATTGTGGAAGAGAGAATATTACCTGAAATCCGGAACCATTATTTCAATTATAAAATTAAACAAATATCCTTACGGTTTCTAGAAGAAATTCAGTTTCGAAAATTAAAAAGTACGCTCATTCGACATGAAGAAAGAACTTTCTACTAACGTTTTATAGATTATGAAGTAGGTTGCACATCCAAAAAAAAGGTAGCCTGTATGAAAATTATAAGCTAATTGGTTTTTAAATTTAAATATTTCATAAAAACCGCTTACAAATATTTATGAAAAGAATTTAACGAGATCGCAGAGAGAATGACATTTCTGTTAATTATATTAGAGATGTATGGTAATCTCTTTTTAGGCATTACAACTGTATTTAGAGGAACTGAATACGTTTTTATCAAGAGTTACGTTTTCCTACTTCTTGTAACCATATTTTTTTTTAAAATTTACCGTTCAGATATACTGTATTAAAAATGAGAAAAGATTTAATCAGTTCGACAGGCCTTCCAAATCTTTGTGAGTTTTTATCAATACTTTTTTCATTTGCTAAAGCTTACAATACATATGCCTTTAAAAGAAATTTTCAATTTCATTTTAAATTATATTTTATTTACATATTTTCAATCAACCCATAATGTATTATTATTATTATTATTATTTAAACACGAATTATAACGCCTTAATGTAATACAAATACAATACGGAATAATGTAGGTATATTAACTTGTATAATTATTTTTTTTAAATATTTGTAGCGAATAATCCACTGGATTTTTCAAATTGCTTTATCATCACCGCGAACCAGCTTATTCACAGTTAATTTTTGCAGATGAAGGTCCCGTGGTTCAAATCCTAGTAAAGGTAATAACTTTTATACGAATTTGAATAATAGACAAATTTTTACCGGTGTATTTTGATGGCAGGGATTTCATTGAAGGTTGCGGTTCAATTATCCATACTTTTTCAGAAATAGTCGGCCTGAGTCTGTTTAATAATAGGTACACCTAATTTACATGTCATTATATCATCATTGTTTCATTGGATCAATATTTATTTATTTATTGATTTCCCGTTGCTTACAAAAAGATATCAATATAAAATAAATGTTAATTTCTTAATTATACATTGATAATCTAAAAACTATTTATTTTAATTCGCGGTGAGGAAATTAATCCACCCAACTATGGTTTCCCATGTTCAAGGGTAGATCAGTTCAATGCTTCTTTGTCCATTATACTACTGCAACTACTGAACTACGGTGCTACTGAACTATTAGTGTGTTAGTAAGTACAACTACATGTTAGTTACTTAAATACTACTAATTAAACTAAGACATATTTATTAAAAAAATAATATGCTGTTATATAATTACATGTACAAATGAAAAACAAAACAAACTATATAATATGCAAAACGGAAGAATTTATTTTAAAATACAATATTTGAATTGAAACCGGTAGCCAAGCTCACAAAACTATTATATTTCCTGGAGTAACCATTTTGTCTATAGCGTCTCTCCCTACTTTCAATAGCCAAATGGTTACTGCTTTTTAATACCTTATGATGTCCGGCATATTTTTAATTTGTAAGGGGAGCAGATTGAGCAGTTTGGGTGCTAAATAGCAGAAATGCCTTTAGTATAAAGTTTTTGAGGGCTTGTGTAAAACTAAGAGATCCTTGTTCCTGGCATTATAATGGTGTGCTCTTGTAGTAAATATAGTTGGTTATTGTTCGTAGTTGAACCGATTGCAAGGTACACACATTAAGAATTAAAAGAAGTTAGTGAAGATTATGTGGTAAGTAAACAAATATTTGCGACGTCAAAAGGTTTTGGATCGTTCTAATAGTTACGTCGTAATCGTTTACTACGTGGGTTTGACTTTCACCAACGTTTAATATGTACTTCAAGTTTATTACAACTCAAAATATTCATTATAATAGAATTTATAAGGTGTAAATTATAACAAAATTCACAACAGGAGGAGCCTATTTGTTTTATGATTGATATTAGAAAACAAGGTATAATAAATAAGATGAAAAATCTTATCAATTTGAAATTCGACCTTTATTAATAACAGAACTAGATTAACAATTACAAAAAAAACAAATTTACGACAAAACGAAATTGTTTTGTAGGTTGACAACGGCAGCTTATAAACTATTTAATTTAATTCTGAAAAAGTATAAAAACAAATAAAAATTGCTAAAAAAAGAACATGTTGCTTATTACCCACAGACTAATTAAAAGTGGCCCTTTTTGATCATTCATAATTTCGCTTGATGATACATTTGTTTCTTGTACGAATTATAACGGAAGAAGTATTGTTACAGTTGATAATGTTTTATTATTTGATACCTTGGTCGTTTTTTTTATTAATCCATTCTGAATAAACAATCAAACCTCATCCAACCTCACAAATATTTCTGATAGCGTAAGGTTATTAGATGGTGTGGGCCATTTCACTTCCAGAGCTTGTCCACTGGCTCGTGATCTCTCTGTAACGATGGACGTCTATCCATTAAATAACTACATTTCTATATAGGAAATGATATACGATTTAACACTCATCTATATATCATATTCAGAACTGAATCAGAGTAAACTAACTGTACACCATACCGTAGTTGAGAGAAGAAATACGGTGTTTATATTTATATAAGTTGCACACGGATCAAAATTAAATTTTGAATTACCCTGTATATAATATTAAAGAAAAATATCTTACATTAATGAAGCAGATAGATTATTAGTACGTACAAAGAATTTCATGCATAAGGAAATACTATTACGTTGTAAAATTTTCCTTTAAGCTATTCTTCTAGTAATTTTAAATTTTAATATAAAAGAAATATAAAATTTCTTAGATTGTAACTTTCGTTTACACGGGTACTGAATTGTACGTTATCTATCGGTTAAATTTACAATTTAGTAGTGAAATAGGAAAGAAAATGAAGAAAATTTATTATAATAATACACCAAGCTTTCCTATTTTCTTTGAAGATTTTATTTCATTGACATAATAGTAATAACAAGAACAATAAACTTTTGCTCCATTTTAATTCATGTCGAGTCTGATTGAAAATATCCGCTAACTCTTTATTTTCTTTCAACCCTTTGCTAGAATCTTTTAAAAACAGTTAGTTCCTTAATAAAATCTTAAAGATAAAGGAAAGGACGAATCCAAAGAAAGAAACCGAACAAAAAGAAAAGAGATAAAACCGAAAACGAAGAAGGAATCGGCTGTAAATGATGACAAAGCATTGCGGAACTGGGCGAGATAACTTAAGATGAAGAAGAAACAGGTTTAAAGAGCGCGCAAAGTAACTGAGCTGGAAAATCTCCTTCTGAAAATTTTCTATTCGGTTCAATGTATTACTTCGTCTTTTTATCTTATCTTGTTTTAAACTTTCCTTTCATCTTTTTAAAACACTTACAAATGAGATATTTTCAACGTAAGATATTTTACCCTTTTAGAAGAACACATTAGAAGAAGGTTTTATTTGTTAAATTAATTAGTACAAGGTAGGCCTATATTCTTCAGAAAACAAAGAAAAAAGTACTTAGAATCATAAGTCCGTTAATTATTAATGAGTCAACAATGTGTTAATCGTAAGAAAATAATTGGTTACTTATGTTTCTGTTGATTTATATAATATTTTACAAAAAATTTGGAAGTAATTTGAATAGGCTATTCTAATGATTTGAAAAATATAAAAAATAAACGACTTAATTACATGTTTTGTGTATTTTAGTCCTATTCTATTCCTTTCTTGTTAAAAATATGCTGATTGGCATATTTTAAACTCTACGGTAATCCTTCCGGAGTTAATTCTACAGTTAACTATAAGAAGATTGTTTCACACAAATCTATTTCCAGGAAAGCTCGATTAAGATGTGCAATGGTTAACGAAAGATTTTTATGATTTCTACTCCTTCAGTAAAATTAAGCTGTATTGAAATTCTGGGAGAAATTATATACTGTGAGAAATATTTCTGGTTTTAGATTGGTTTTTAAAGAAAATAATTCTTTTTAACTTTATTAATGAAATTCACAACTGTTACAAAATAAACTATTAGTGAATATGATGGTAGGTGAATGAATGAATGAATGAATAAATGAATGAAATATTACATTAGTGACATGCATGGAGAGCACCATCCACTGACAGGTATCTGGCGTGTTATTCAGTTACCTTCTTACTAAATTCATCAATTAATTAATTTAAAAAAATGTGAGTATAACTAAATTGTATTTTTTATGTCTTAATCTTTTATCTTTTGTGAAAATCAGAACTATACGTAAAAAATTAGGGTCGGAAAACACTTTCCTAGTCTAGCGTAAGGAGAATTTGTTAAATTCTTAAGCAATACATCAATATTTTTTTCTTAAACTTTCAGAAAATTTAATTTTAAAAGAATTCATATATAAAAAAAATCAGATTTTTATCCTAGAGAATATTTATTTTAGTTTAATTGAAGTTAACATCTTGGTCATTAGCAACTACTGTGCGTAATAGAACGTTGAGTATTGACTTGTAATAATTTCCAGACCGGTAGGCAGTATTCGAATTGGGTACCTTCCTCTTAGTAGGATAAAGGGTTATATGTACCATAAGGCGTAATGCTTTTGATTAGAATGCCTAATAAGTAAATTAGAATGTTAAGTTGAAAAGTAAAACTGGAGGCCACAAATACATTAAGGTTTCAAAAAAGAACAAACTTTGGGAATTTTTTGAGAATAGTAATTTTGATTATTTGTAAAGGAGCGATTATACAAGTATAGGTCTAGAATTTAACAATAAGAGGGTTTGTTTGGTTTCTTGTACTCAAGTCAGTCGTTTATAAAAATTCAAATAACTCAGTAAGTTATTATTATCTACTTATTTCAAATTAAAATTTTATATGTTAAAATACGCACAGAACTCTCTCGTATATCCGACTAAACGGGACCGGGAGCGATCTGGAAAATCGGAAAATAAGAAAAAAATTAGATCAACAATAAAAACAATTTGATCTGGAAAAACAGGAAACAATAGAAAGTTGACAAACACCAAATTTAATCGGAAAACTTACCGTTTATAAACAAAATTACATTTGTGATACTTATTTACACTTGTAGACAGAAATATACAACAATATGTTTATACCTGTACACAGTAGGCTACCTAAAACACAAAGGTTTAGTTACGGTGTATCTGTAAAGAAAAACTTCCTTATGTTTAGTTTTTAGTTTTTCTTTACAAATAAATCATGTATTTTCCAATGGTTTAACTTTGTATAGCTTTTAAAGGCACCACGATCACGGAATCATAAGTTCAGCCGGTGTGGTGTCGGGCTGCTGCTACAAGAACGCCATGATATTTTTCAGCGATGACTCACGAAGCAAATACAATAACGTGCGTTCAATCTGTTTTTTTCGAGGCACTAACGATGTTTTTATTTAGTGTTGATGCCTACATAAGCTTTGGCTTGTGATTATGTAATGATACACAGATGAACACTCCAGACCTGACCGGGAATCAAACCCGGGACCCTATTATAAAAGTGTAAAGTTCATACTGTAAACTTTGAATATTTAACTTTAATACGTGTATGCTTATCTTAAACTTGACTGAGAAGATGAAAAATTATGGTGGAGGTTGGACAGAACACATGGATGGATGTCATTTCTAAGAATTATTCTGCAAGTCAGATGTTTGCTTCAAAGAGGAAGAGGGACTTTGGCACGCCTAAAAAAAGCTGGATATAGTATAGGACCGGCAGAAAAAGTAGATGGTTTAGAAATGAATAAAATAAATCAGAAATAAGATGTAAAAAAAAGTTATTAATAGATTTGAAACATCATTTCTTCCCATTAAAGCACTTAAATCACTTATTTTGTTCTAAAAATTATGTCAGTCAAGTGATGACCCTCATTCTGCACGCATTCATGTAATCGTACTTGGAAATTATCCATTGCCTTCACAATCATGTCGTTCGGTACCACCGCTATTTCTTTTCGAATTGCTAGTTTCAGATCTTTTTGTTGTTCGAGGCTTTGCGACGTACACTTTCGATATCAAATACCATCAAAGAAAAAAGTCACATACCAAAAGATCTGGAGAGCGAGCAGGCCATAAAAAGTCACAATTTCTTGAAATCACGTGTTCTGGAAACATTCGTCGTAACACATTCATTGAATTTCTGGCAGTGTGAGCAGTAGCCCCATCTTGTTGGACCCAAAAATTTGCAGTGTCAACTTCACGACGTCGTAACTCTGGTGCAAGGAAATCATTTAGCATTTCGATATAACGACTTGAAGTGATCGAAACTGCTCAACCGTTCTCTTTGTAAAAATATGGACTTTTCACTCCGAATTTAGCCACTACGCACCAAACTGTCACACGTTCACAATGAAGTGGTTTTTCATGTAGACTACGAGGATTTTCTGCCGCCTAGTACCGGAAATTTTGTTTATTTACACAACCAGACACGTGAAAATGGGCGTCATCTGACATTATGGTTATTGAATCGTTAGTTAAAATGTTTAGAATTGATTGTGCACATTCTCTTCGGTTTTGGAAATCATGTTGGCTTAGTTCTTGAACAGTTACGATTTTATACGGATGAAAATGAAGATCCAAACGCAAAATTCTTTGAACACTCCGATCTGATATTCCTAGCACAGCTGCGTGGTGTGCAGCAGGGTGCGTGGACTTCTGGCTGCTAACAATCGTAAAGCATCTGAGTTTTCGGGAGTACAAATGCTACGTGGACGGCCTTTAGGTTTCCGTTATAAAGATGAAGCCGTTTCTCTAAAATTTTTAACCCAACGCATTATTGCATTGCGACTGGGAACACTACCGTGTCTACTTACTCCAAACTTTGTACGGAACAAACGCTGGGTTTTGACTACCAAGTAACCGTAACTAAAGTAAGTCTCTATGACGAAAGCACGATGTTGTGCGTTCCACGACTCCATTGAAACTGTAATGGCATTGAGTGGGGGAATGAAAGTCATTGACCCAGTTCTCCTCACTCGCATTGTTGCAATGTACAGTCAGATCAAAAACCATCACTTTTTCTGCCGGTCCTTTTATGTGAGTTTGGAGCAGGCGTATGCTTAGAAAGCCTTGTTTTGGAAAAATAATAAGAATTAATATACAGTATGTATTAATGGTTTTTACAGTGTTTAATGAAATGTATCTAGATTGTAAAATTGTTCTAATACTGTGCTATGTGAGGTATTGCAATTTTATGAATAAAATTTTTTCTGATCCAGATTGTTACGGATAATCCGAATATCCTGATAATCAAGGTAGTATTTTATATTGTAAATACAATTGTAGCAAATACATATATTACACGATCAATTTTTACAGTAGCATAATTATTTTGAACTACACTTAAACCTATACAACTCAATAGTATCATAATTTTCAACAGTTCAAATCAGTATTTTATTCATTCAAAATTAAAAATATTAATAAATTTAATTTTACGTTTAATAAAAATCAATTACGGTAGTAAATTAAAACTCATTTACTGTTTAATTTAGTAACATTATGTATTGTATTAACGTACCACGATTAAGTAATTACCTTAGTTTATTTTATACCGAATGTTACTTCTAAAGATCTCAGATTGCACTAACTGTCAAAATAAATCCAGTTTTCTTGTTCAATCTAAGAAAACATACCTTTAATCTGTGTTAAACAAATCTTGTAAACGTCTGCTGAAGAAAGCAGTTCATCTCTATTTGTTTATTTAATTCCATGTTGGCTTCCCAGGGGTCTACTGAATTATTACGCTTCACTATATTCTTCATCCCGTTTCAGTACTTCCTCTTCTACTTACCGCCGATTTTCAACCCTCATATTAAATTTTACCCTCTGAATTTATTCTTCGTACAACAAATATGAAAAAAACTGGAAAGCAAAACTAAGATACTTTTATTTTGAAAATGAAAGACTAGGGAAAACTTTTATTCGCATGTACTATTTTAAAAGAAAATTGTTTGCATAATTGTATTACATTTGTTTGTATTTTAGAAATGTTCAACAAAATACAGTTTGAAAGTATTACGACTTGTGACATTGCTGTAAAGAGATTACTATTTTCACATGATTCGCTAGATAGAAGGTTCAGTAAAATGAAAACAAACAACGAAAGAATTTATAAACCAAAACTGGTTTGTAATAAAATAATAACTGTATTACGTTTATTATTTTTTATACTTATTAGTTTATGTAAGGTTGCAACAACAGCAAAAAAATTATTAGTAATTATAAATCAATTAAATGAAAAAAATAAAGTATTATTCAAAATATTAAAAAATTATCAAAGTTTATAAATTATAAAAGGTTTAGAAAATTATAAATAATTTTTTTTATAGCAGTTAAGATCCGGATATAAGTAATTTCGGATCTTCTCACCTTTTTCATCTTTAAGAATATCATGTGATCACTCGGATCACATAATCGCCAGCGTTGGTTGTAAATTACAATAAAAGAAGAAACCAGGAAGTTTCTTCTTCCTACACAAAACACAATACAGGAACAGGATCAGGTTACAGGATTATGTCACAAAACAGAAATTTTGTGTAACAAAAACACAGATTGGGCCTCCTTTAAGCATCTGAATAACGAAAACATAATTCTAAATTTATCATTAAATCACAAGACAAAATTGAGGAAGATGTTGAGCATTTTAATAAGGTAGTGCAAGATGCCGCATGGGAATCAACTACATACACATACAAAAACATTCATAAATAATTTAACAAAAACTTATTTTAACAACGTGTAATTCTTTTACATACCATTTTTTAATGTAATTATAAACTTTAAGCAACGATGATAAAAGTCTGAATTATAACGTTCTTAGAATGAAAATAAATGAAACACATTTAGTAGTGTGCTTAAAAAAAATGACTAAACTTAACTCAAATTGTGGAATTATTTTTTAAAATGTGCAATGAAATGTATTACTCTCAGAGGAGATAACTCGGACTAGTGTCTTTTACACCTCTACCTCTTTTGTTCTTAAATGCTTCAGTCATATAATTAGCTGACCATGTGAAACATAAGAAACAGAATTCTTTTTTGTAGCCCTAACTTATTTGTAAGTATAACCTGAACTATTTGTAGTTGTAAAGTATTTACCTAAAATTTTTGTAATAATTTTTTTCAAAATTTTTTTATATCAGTCTTCAGTAAATATATGGTTAATTTTTTCTTTAATTTCCTCTGTGGAGCGTAGGGTAAGTATAGTGTATTGGTTTTTTGATTAAGTAATTAATACGTACGTATATTACAGCCACCCGTTTCCACTATTTATTTTATTATCTGTAAATTGTAATTTCGTATGTCCGGAGGAGAATCGAAGTATCTTAGAATGAGCTTCCTATAAGCGTGCCAAATTACGGTACACTGTAGAACTTTTTGATACCAATCATCATAACATGTCGAAATAAGAAAAACTTTTAACAAAAAATTATTGATTTAGAGGTCGACTAAGTGAGAATGTTTTCTAATAAACCTGCAGAAAAAATTTATTCTATTTATCGTTTTGGTTAAGTAGAATTTGAACTGGTTTATCAATTGTATTTTTTAGATATTTTACCTGACTTTTTTAAAACTTCTGAGTGGTTTATTCAAACGTGCGGAGAGATTCTAGTCACGAAGGGAAAATAAAACGTTCATAAATATATTAAAATTTATTTTGATTTCGTTTTTTAGTTTTTACGTACAATAGATAAACTCATTAAGGTTATGCAGACAGTGACGGTGATTGATGAACAATGAAAAAATGCAGATCTGACCGGGATGAAACCCGGAACTACTAAACCAAGGAGACAACCACTTTCGAAACGTTAAAATTAAATGAAATATTAAAATAAAAACTAAATAAATTTTTATTAGTTTTAGAATTAACAGCCAGCACTTTTATACCCACATAGTTAAATTTTGATAATGAAACAGATGATGAACTAACAATTTGAGGGACAGAAATAACTGATCCAGAATTTTTCTTTGTTTTTACACACCAAATTCATCTTTAACAATTATACAATAAACAGAAATGCTTTTATTTATTTATTTATTTATGTATTTAACGTTGCATCAACAGCAGCAGTCATTAGCGGCAACGTTGGGATGTAACTGTGTGAGGATAAAATGATTTTTTGTAATGTATGAAAATATGCCGTGCCTGAGTGGAAATCGAATCCACTTTTGATTAAATGAAATACTTTTTATTAAATGAAAACAAATAAATGGTACTTATATTGTGTAAAAATTTCTGATATTTGTTGTTACCATATTTCAGGTTTATATTGAAAAAATTTATTCTTTTCCATTGACACAACTAGAAAATGAAAGGGCCAGTAGAAGTAACTTTTTTCTCTCTAATGTATGTTACGATCTACTTTTAAGTCTAATGAGTAATTTTTTTAACTTCAACTACTATTAACAATATTACTACAGAGATACTCAGCAGAACCTAGATACTTAATTTAATAAAACACATTATGTACGCTACACTTATACTGTACACCTAAATTTAACACTAATTCTAATCGTGCACTAACAGTGTTCTGCTTTCAAACACTGACACTGTAAAAAATCAAATGATTTCTTTCTTTTCAGCCTTTGCACCAGATCATCGTTGTCAAGCAGCTAGATTGCTTCAACGTTGTCATAGTAGTGAAATCTTTCCTCATGCTTCTGTGCGAACCTTTGGATTTTGCTGGAGACAAAATCTATTCGTAGGTCTCTGTGGAGGTCGTTGTTCCTTATGAACAAGGGTGCGTCGACGATGTTTCTCAGCTCCCTGTTTTGGAAACGTTGAATGATGTTTACATTATTTTGTTTGTTACATCCCCAGAGTTGCATACTATACGTCCAGACAGGCTTTATCATCTGTTTTAAGAGCAGATGTTTGTTATACACTGGCAATGAGGATCTACTCTCCGGTAGCCAGTACAATTTCTGATACCTTAGCTCGAGTTTCTCTCTCTTTTTTTTAACGTCGGCTTTCCAGTGAAGCTTAGCGTCGAGTACCATACCAAGGTATTTGGCAGTGTTCACATGCAGTACAGCTTGGTTATTTACATATACTAGAATATAATCAAATTTTCTGTTCGTGAAGTTGACATGAATTGATTTTCTCTCATTGAGCTTTATTCTCAACTTTTCCGTCCATGCTGAACTTCTGAATCCTTTGTTTGTTTTTCTGAAACCTTTGTTGTTAAGTAACTTATAATACAATCTTAGTTTTAAGGAGAGACGGAAAGCACCGAAATATTTTTTTTCAATTTTACAATTTTAGCGCCGTTGTATATGGTTCATGACTTTCGCAATCCATTGATATAAATACTTGACATTTTGATTTTTTTTCTATTAAATTTTAAATTTATTTTTTGTAAAATAGCTTGCATTTAAATTTTTGCTACTTCTTTAGTATGATTTAATGCAAATATTGTATTTTTTTACCGCTTACTAATAATTCTATTTTTTGCACATAAGGAATATTTTCTCAAAAACTAACGAATCAATTCACTTCAAATTTTTGCACAAGGTTTATGTTGTCATTCTACACAATGATGAGGTTTTTGAGCCGTTTCAGGTAACTGAAAAATATTGAAAATTGCCTCAAATTCCAGGTTCCGAATAGTCAGTGAGAAAAACATTTTCTTGGTAAAAACAAATTATTTTTCGTTGTAAAACCTTATGGTTTTGTAAAAAGGTACTGTAAAAACTGTGTTAAAATTTAAAGTGAAATGATTTGGTAGTTTTTAAGAAAATCTTCCTAACGTTAACATGGTACAAGATAGGATTCCGTCTAGCTTTAAGTTTCATGATTTTATTTCATTTATTTAAAATAAAAATTGGTAAAAAGTATTTATTTTTCTACATATTACAAAGTGTCACGCAAAATTAACTAGGAAGATTGATGACCGCAATGAAATCCCAGCTAATTCTATAAAATGCACAATGGAAATTAAATAAATTTAATGAAAGATAAAATTGAATAGTTAGTGGTAGAAAATTAAATATTGTGAAACTGAAAACACCGACTTATTCCGGCTTTACATTGAAAAAAAGAAAAATTGTTATCAATTTAAAAAAAAATAAACAAAAATTATTTCATGGGTAGAAAACAATTGTACCAGAATTAGTATTTCTATTCCAGAACAGATCCTGGTTGTAGGTTAGACTATCTAGAAAAGACTGTAGAAAATAAAACGAACGGTTGATACATTTATCCTTCTTTTCTATCCCACTCATTTTCCATTTTCAGCCATACCAAATTCGAACTCCACTAAATTGCCTCCTATATCTGGGTCCAAGATCTTCCCTCTTTAACGCTCAACGACATCCTTGCTATTTACGATAGAATGCGCGAAGAAACAAGCCAGACATTGGAGTATGGGTGAAGGAGGCTTTGTGATATTGTATGAATTGGTATCGGAGGGGAAATGGGAGAAGCAACGAGATACTGTGTGAAAGAAAGAAAAAATCGACTGACAAAGTGAAAAAGAGAATATTATACTGCTGTTCTTCCGATGTAATTTAATAAAATACTCAATTACAGGATTTCTTTGCCGGATATTGCCAGATATTCTGTCCCTCAATTACAGGAATTTTCTAACTAAAAGCGAGTAAAACATATTATAATATTTTCCTGTTTTTATATCGCAGAAATTCTTTATTGGTAAATTTTTTATATTTTTATTTTATAACTCAAAATATTGTAATAAAATATACAGATTTATTTCAGGACATACTTTTATTAATATAATTTCCTTTTTTATTCTAACGTGCATATTAATTTCATTCCTGTTGTGCAGAGTTTTTTATTTTATTACTAGCAACTCTCTCTGCTCGGTTCAGGAAACGGCAAACTAAAATTAAATTGTTTAACTTCTTCCACAATCTTACACATTGAAAGCAACATCACTACTGTACAAAAAAACCAATTAGTGCTGGAAACATGAATTTTGTTAAATCAGTTCGAATGTGGTGCAAATCACACCACATCAAATTGTACAATATCTTTTATGTTTAAAAGGTTTACAAAACTTTTTATGCAGAAATCGGATGTGCCGTAATACATTTAAAAAATTTTTTCCCGTAAATAATTTAAATTAGTTGAATAAAGGAAAGAGTAAAGGATAGAAGGAAAGAAAAAATGTTATTGTAAGACAGTGCTGTACTGTACTTAATAACTGACTGCATGACAAAATGCACTGCGTACAGTACTTTTTTACTTTATTGAAGAAAAATAAACTACAACTGTGTAACAGTTTAACTCAACCAGCAGTTACAATGTCAATAGTTTTATATAATTGTCTTGTTGTCACTTGTGAGGGGTAGTCACCCAGCGGCAACCCCTTAAGACAATTCACAAAGATCTCTATTCCATTGCCCTTTCAACCTTCTTGAGTGGTAGGTGAGGAGCTGACAATGACTGAATTTGTGGATTTGTGTGAGAGAGTAGTTTGTTATGACGTGTCTGTATAATTTCTTTACTCCTTCGTCTACCGTTTCGATGTTAAGGTCTCTATGTAATGTTTTATTACTATTTGGGCAGCCTGTGATGATGCGTAAAGTTTTGTTCTGGAATGTCTGAATACGTTTTATGTTAGATAGTTAGCTGATCCGTAGTACTGTGTACAGTGCTTAGTAAAATATAATAGATGGAAAACTAGCTTTTCAAAACGACAAATAAACTAAAAGAGAACTTTATTTTACAAATCAAAAATTGTTTTTAAAATTTTAAAAACCCACCGGCTTTGTCTAGCGGTAAAGGTCGTAGCCGCGAGTCAGCTGGTTAACACCTGATTTTCACAGTCGAAGGTGAAGGTAGTTAATTTTAAATAGATTTGAATACTAAATAGTGGTTTTTTGTGTTCTTTGACGGTTGAGGTTCGACTAACAATACTTTCTGAGATATGTCGTAAGCATCATCCTCATTTCAATAAAACAAAATTAAAAAACATTAGAATATTTAGAGATTGAAAAAGTAAAGTAAACCTTTTTTTGTAACAGTGTATTTCTTTTACAATCAGTTTATAAATACAAAAACTTTAAGCAAAGACGAGAAAATCTGAGTAATGTCCTTAGAATTAAAATAAAAACCACACTCAGTAGTGTGTTTCAACAAGACTAAAAATGAAAAGATGTATAAACAAAACCTTAACTTGAACTGTGAATCAACACCCTGAATCACAAAGCTGGTGAAGCTGGAGATGATGACGATGATAGAGATGATAACGATGTCTATTATGAGATGACGATGATTATTAGTAGAAGTGGAAAAGAAAAAAAAGTTTAAATCGTAAAGTAAACCTGTAAGTCTAGTGTTTTAAAAGTTTCAGTCTGTGAGTATCTTCGCTGTTGTCGAGGAGGTTAATCGCTAATGGATTCTGATGGTCTTCTAATTTCTGTAAATATTTTTCGCTATGTTGTTTAATTTCTTCTTTTATAAAGGGCAGGTTTAGGTCATTGTGTAGCATTTCGTTGGTTACGTACCATAGGGCTGCAGTGATTAATCTCAGACATTTCTATTGGAAGCACTGCAGTATTTCTACATTTGATGAACTAGCTGTACCCCATAGCTCTAACCCATAAGTCCAAACTGGTTTTAGTATTACTTTGTATACGAGTACTTTATTTCAGGAAGAGTTGAGATTTACTGCTAAAGAGCCAGAGCCAGAGCAAGTAAATAGTAACAGAACAAGTAAGAGCCAGAACATATAAATAGTAACAGAACAAGTAAAGAGCTAGAACAAAAGCCAGTACAAGAAAAGTAAACCTAACACGCATATAAGCAAATTCGTCATGACGACCTCATAGTGTAGTGGTCAGCGTACTGGACTTCAAAAATAAATTTAAGGGTTCGATTTCCGACAAGGGTCTGGAACTTATTCCACGTTGAAACCCACCATTTTACATCCAACATTAGTCGCTAATGACTACAATATTGATGCGACATTAATTATGAAAAATTGTCATTAACTATAAAGTCTGTAAATTCTTATAATTAATTTAAGGAATTATAAATTATTAAAGAGATTTTTATTTTTGAAAAGAGACACGTTTAAAAGTATGAATTTTATATTTTATGAAGAAAAAGTATCAACGAAGCAGAATTCGATGAAAAATTTATTGAAAAGAAGTAAGTTAGAAAATTAAATTGAAATTTTATACAGTCAACGTAAAGCAGGAATAGAGCGCAGGTGAAGTTTAATAAGCATAAGAAAAAGAAAATAGAAAATGTTGTAACCGATGAAAAGTAAAAAAAGGAACGAAAAGTATTCCTGAGTATGTTATTAAACGTAGAAAATAGTACGATGAAATTTGAATTAAATAATAATTTAAAGATAGTAAAGACTACAAGATACTTCTAACCTAAGAAATATAAGAAATAGAATCAAAGGTTTACTATTATGAATAATGTTTCTGTAGAAATAAGAGCATGTGTTTTTCTTATTTTTATGTTAAACATTTTTTTTCATATAACTTTTTATTTAATGCATAATCTGTTATAAATAACAATAAATGCAACTTATCAATTAGACACAACTCATGAAAAAATTACAACCCACTGGTGTAATTAACAAATTATAACATGAAAACTTTTCATACTATTCTTAATTAATATCTACAGACAAAATTTTATAGTGATTTTTAAATAAATAAATATAAAATAAAAAATAACCAAAACTTCCTTTAAAACGAAAAACAAATAAGAAGTAATAAATAATAAGCACATGTTTCCGAATATATGTACACCTAACTTTTCCGAAAATAATTCGAAACGTTCATTCAGTAATTTACAACATTCACACTCAAACACGACAGTCATTCTACAAAACACTAACATTATATTATTTACAACTTTAAAATCACACTATCAGAATCGCCCTGGGAGATCCAGTACTGTAGCACGTTTTTGCCTATTGACATCATTACTGTTGTCTAAGAGATTCAGTGCTAAGTGATTTACGTGGTTGTTTAGACGTTCGATGTACGTATTTACAACTGAAACTTCGTATTTCTTCTCGTACCGTCTGCACATCCATATCACGATGTATATCGGCATTGGTAATATACCACGGTGCATTCAGTATGGTCCGTAGAATTTTTGATTGAAACCTTTGCAGAATTTCGATGATTGAAGTTGATGCTGTCCCCCATAACTGAATTCCGTAGGTCCAAATCGGCTTCAGCATGGATTTGTACAAAAGTAGTTTGTTGTCAATCGAAAGCTGAGAACGCCTACCAACGAGCCAATACATCTTCCTAAAAATGTTAAATCCAGCTGTTTCCTTTTCATCTGAATGTGTTTGCGCCAAGTCAGACCTCTATCTAAGTAGGGGCCTACATTCCTAAATACTTTACATCTTTTTCCTGTGGAATATTCTTGCCATTCAGTTGGACAGGAGGACAAGTTGCCCTTCTGGTAGTAAACGTTACATGCGTAGATTTGCCCTCGTTCACCTTGATCTTCCACTTTGTCAGCCAGACTTCCAGCTCACTTAGATACATCTGCACTCTGCGTGACGCAATAGTTGGGTCTGCATCACATGACATTATTGCTGTATTGTCAGCCAAGGTGGCAATGGTTACATTTTCAAGAACAGGCAAATCAGCTGTGAACAGAACATATAAAATTGGTCCCAGAACGCTTCCTTGCGGAACACCAGCCTTGATCTCTTTCAAACCCGTTAAGTAATTTCCAACCCGGACTTGAAATAACCGTTTGTCAAGATACGAAACCAGAACACTGTACAGATTCTCCGGAAACACAGCTTTTAATTTATGGAGTAGACCAGGATGCCAGACTCTATCAAATGCTTGAACAACGTCTAACAGCACAGCCGAACAGTACTTCTTTTCCTCTAAACATTCACGGATTACGCTTGTCAATCGATGCACCTGCTCTATTGTACTATGCTGCGGCCGAAATCCAAACTGATGATCCGGAATAAGATGACGATCTTCTATAACTAGTTTCAACCGCTTTAGACATATTCTTTCAAAAACCTTTGACATCACCGGGAGTAGACTAATAGGACGATACGAGGAGACCTCATTTTCCGATTTACCTGGCTTCAATATCATAATAATCTTTGCTACTTTCCACTGGCTAGGAAAATATCCTAAGCGGAACACAGCATTAATTATCATAGTAAGCATTACCAGGGCTTTTCTTGGTAATTCCTGCAACATCCTCCCTGTAATGAGATCGTACCCTGGAGCTTTCTGAAGATGCAATTCAGAAATCGCACGCTTAACATCACGAACTGAAACCCGTTCCAAACGGTGCTGTCGCTGCTGCAGATCCATAACTACCGACCTTAAAATTTCTGCTTCCTGTGCCGGGTCACATTGTACATCATGGGGCTGAAAACGCTGCTCCAAATGGTCTGCAAATAGGAGCGCCTTGTCACCATCACTTCTAGCCCAGTCATTGTTCTCCATCTTTAACGGTGGAATAGGCCGGCAAGGCTGTTTAAATCTTTTAGTCGCCTTCCACAGGGAGTAATCTGTATCAGCCGTGGGACTTAGATTCTGAATATAATCATTAAACGTTTCTTCTTTTACATTCAGGATCATCTCCTTTAGTTCACGTGCAGCTGTGTTGAAGTTGGTTCTATCCTGTGGGTGACGAGAATACTGCCATAAACGTCTTAATCGGCGTTTCTCAACAATCATTTCCTTAATCGCTGTAGGATAATCCAAGTACTTGGTCGTAGCCTTTTCTTCAGGTGTTGACTCCCAAGAAGCGGTCTGGATGGCCTCATTAAGGATTTCTACAGAATTTTCAATATCATCTGACGTTTGTAGAGGAATATTAAGTTGGATGCCTGATTGTAATAAGTTACGAAAATTACACCAGTCAGTTCTCCTACTACAAAATTTAAAAGGTTTTTCAGAACATAGTACTGTTGTGCTGACCGTGACTAATATAGGCGTATGATCTGAAGACAGATCCTGACTGGACCGTACCTCAAGGTAATTGTGAGAAATACCTTTTGTAACTACAAAATCCAATAAATCTGGTAACTTACGTCTATCAGTCGGCCAATATGTAGGCTCACCAGAGGATAAAGTGTTAAGGTTATTAAATAGAATTGTTTTGTACAATTCCTTACCTCTTGGATTGATAAGTCTCGAGCCCCAAAACGTATGCTTAGAATTATAATCTCCTCCAGCTAAAAATCGTGCATCCAATGTGTTGAAAAATTCTTAAAATTGATCTTTGCTAATGTTATGCCGAGGCGGGGAGTAAACAGATGTTAAAGTTAAATCTCCAGCCTAGTCTGTAATACAAACGCTTGTAGCCTGAATATGATCTGTTCTATATTTAGGAAGCTCAAAGTGTTTAATCGAACTTCGTATAATTACAGCCGTTCCTGCATGCGTCCTATTATCGGGATGAGTGGTGACATATATGTTGTAATTTAAAAGTCGCATATAGTGCCGTTCAGTAAAATGGGTTTCTGATACAAGCAACACATCTATTTTATTTTCATTTTAAAATACTTCTATTTCATGACGGCGTTGTATCAAACCATTCGCATTCCACACCGCTATAGTATAAAAATATTTCATTTTAATTTATTTATAACGGCAGTTAATAAGTTAATCAATGTTGTTATTTGTTCCGCCTGTTTTGACAAAATTAATTCAAACCGTGTAAACGCACCTTGCATAACAGATGCTATATCAGAACCCTGCTGATTGTCATGAGGACAATTGTCGACAGAATGATTTTTCTTAACTGCTTGAGAATAACTCATACCTGAAACTACTGAACGTGTTCTGGTATCTTTATTGCCGACCTCAGTAACGGGAGTTTTGACGGCATTAGACCGTTTGGCAGGCACCGCAGAAGATCTGGACTTAATAATCTCCTGAAAAACACGACAGCCCTTATAACTTGCAGGATGATTATTTCCGCAATGAATACATGTAGCTGGTTCATTTTTCGAAATAGTACAGCAACTCGTACTGTGGTTGTCTCCGCACTTAACGCACCTCGGTTCACGCTGACAATACTTTTCGGTATGGAAAAAGCGTTGACAACGCTTGCACTGTGGAATATCGTTTCGCTTTTTGTAAGGTGGTTCGAATTTAACTTTCATATTAAGCAAAAATTCTATTTCAAAAATGTCTTTATTATTACCTTAGGTTCAAGTTCAACATAAAACAGTGAAAGAGGTTGTCTTGTTTCCCTGTGTTTAATGGGGGAAATATTCATGTTAAACATGAAATGAAAATAAATAGAACGTTAAAATTAATTATGCAACAATAATTGTGTTCTCACTAAGCCTAGATCTATTTAAAACGTGTACATAATTCAAACATTTAAAAAATATCAAATTGTTCTAGTTTTACAAAAACGCTTTATTCCTTGACACATAATAATGAAATACGCTATTTTAAAAACTTTAAACTGAAGATCATCTACAACAGCAACTCGCTCATGTCACTCATGTCGCTCATGTCTTCGTCTGAATTTTCACAGGCAACACCATTCCATACCTAATATTAAATTTTGCTATTTTGGATTAGTTTTTTGATATTATGCACATCTTTCGGATAATCTGATATATTCCCGGTTCCAATTAATTCGGATTAGTGGGGTTGTTTTGTAAATGATTTCAAATATATTTATGAAATTTTATTCCGTAACTCTAAAGTTTAGATAAATTTTAACTGATTCACTAACAAACCAACAAAAATCAAATTTTCATAACTTATTTTCATCATCCTTATTAGTGACCTGTAGCTTTTAATCGGTATAATTTCTTCGCTTCATTCCTTTCTGATGAAGTTAATCGTCTCTTCATAACAGAACAACTATTTCGCATAAGATGAAATAAAATATAAACGACTTCTTTAGAAAATCAAAGTTTGAGTCTCAAATATGTTGCTTTGATAAACAAAGAAGTATTCTGTAATATAGAATTAAGTTTATTTGCAAGAATGAAGAGAAACTGTTGGAAACTAATAAAAAGAACACGATCACCCCTACATAAAATAGCATAACTTATTTTACAGTCAGGTTAAAAGCAAGGTCATGAAGGAATGCAATACTGTAAGGTGTTATCTGTTTCAATACAAAACTTCTATTTTTTAATGCGTCCTGGAGACTCCAGGAGGACTATAGGAAATGTCAGTTATAACACCTGAAATACATATAAGAATCACACAATCTATCACTACTATCAAGAAAGAAATTCTTGTACACTATAAAAAGTTTCACCGATCAATTAATTTTTCAGATTTTTTTTTAAAGGAATGCAAATTATCACAACATTTTAAAAATTGGGGTAATTTATTCATGATTTTCTCCCTGCATAAGTAGGTTTTTGTTTAAACAATTTTGTGGAGTGATTAGCCACATAATAATCTTTTCTGTTTCTCGTGTTATGATTGTGAACATTGAAATTCTGCATAAAATTATTTTGCCTAACAACATAATCACCTCCAAAATG
This sequence comes from Catonia carolina, assembly GCA_035578175.1. Lineage (NCBI taxonomy): Eukaryota > Metazoa > Arthropoda > Insecta > Hemiptera > Achilidae > Catonia > Catonia carolina. The sequence goes on along the minus strand of JAQMRL010000010.1, from coordinate 23,443,039 downwards.
TAGAGAGAGGGAACTGTAAGCAATTTAAGCTCCTTAAGCGGTGGTCTGCATGAGGTCAGCTGGTTAGCTCCCACATACACCTAATAGCTTTCTTTTGAATTTTAAAAACCCTATTCATATTACCCATGCTAGAATTACCCCATACTAAGATACCATAATGGATATGAGACAGAATGAGGCCATGATAAGCTGTCATTAGCAATTTTTATCATATAATCTGGCAATTCGTTTTAGTACAAATACTCCAGATGATATTTTACTACAAACTTGATTGGTATAGAAGTCCCAAGACAAAAATCTATCTAGAGATACTCCTAAGAACTTCACTGTTTCTACATGCTCTAAACTATTATTATGAATAAATACATCCACTTCTCTACTTTCATTAACGTTATATTTGTTTTTGAACTGCAAGTACTGACACTTTTCCCCATTAACTATTAAGAAAATTTGATTCAAGAACTGTACTACGAACTCTATGTTAACATGAGTATTTACTTCAAGCGCATCTACCAGTAAACTATTACTGATTACTGAAGTACCATCAGCAAAACACAAAGCTCTGTCATTAGGTATTACTTCTGGTAGCGTATTAATGTACAATTGAAACAGAATTGGACCTAAAACTGACCCTTGTGGAACGCCTGCTTTGACCTTAAGCTTTCCAGACACAACCTTTGTAAGTTCCCCTAACAACTCTAGTTAACTCCTGTTTTAACTCTTCTAGTTAACTTCTGTTTTATGTAGTAAAATAAGTTTTTCCCAAGACGGAGTTCATAACAAACGTTTAGAATTACCTGAGTCATATACCATCAAAATAAAATTAAAAGATTAAGAGTGTTAAAATATCCAAGAGAGTGGATCACTATGAACAGTAAAGAGAAGGACAACCTAAAAAGAAGCGAGGATAAGATGATTCATGAATAACATAAACCTGTATAACAAAAATACATTATCATGGAATGAAAAAACCAGGCACTATTAGACAGTAATAAGACCGGAATAATTACGTACACTTTCGTCTTGAAGTAAATAACTCAAGAGCTTAATTGTGAAAATCAATTAAAATAGCGTTAAAATAAAATTTTTTTAAATTTTGGACAACGTTTTGAAAGAAGTGAGACGTAATTAAATGAAATGTACTACTCCCGAGTGATGCAGCTTTAAATCATCATCATCATCATCTGTCAAGGATTAGGCTCCATGGCCTGTTCTGGCATCCATCTCTTTTTAGGTTTTCCCAAGCCTCACTTCCCTCTAGGTTTATATTTCCAAGCTCGCAGAGGAAGTCTGTGAGCTGGCATGCGATGTAAATGATTGGATAAGTTTCTCTTATAATATTCTTAATGTCTCGAACAGTGACTGAACATTTAACTGGGCACGGATAGCTTCGTTACGTGCTCTGTCTAACCGGGTACAACCTATTACTACCCGAAAAAATCTCATTTCAGCATCCTGGATACGAGATTCATTCCTCTGTAGTGACACCCATGTTTTACTACCACATAAGTAGTACAGCCATTGCTCTATAAAATTTCATTTGAGTGTCCTTTCTCGTTTTATTTTCTATTATTCTGCAAATAGAACTGCAGACAGCGCTGAATTTTGCCAGTTTTTCAACACGTCATCATCTCTTTCATAGGAAATCCTGAATCCTAAATATTTAAAGTTTCGAACTTGTTCTATAGTTTGGTTGCCATATATAATTTGAGCGAACCGGCCTTCTTCCCTTGAATGCCATAACCGATACTTTCATGTTGGGAAAAAGTGTCAGTACTTGCAGTTCAAAAATAAACATAACGTTAAAGAAAGTAGAGAAGTGGATGTATTTATTCATAATAATAGTTTAGAGCATGTAGAAACAGTGAAGTTCCTGGGCGTATCTCTTGATAAATCTTTGTCTTGGGACTTCTATATCAATCAAGTTTGTAGTAAAATATCATCTGGAGTATTTGCACTAAAACAAATTGTCAGATTAAATGATAAAAAATTTCTAATGGCAGCTTATCATGGCCTCATTCTGTCTCATACCCGTTATGGTATTTTAGTATGGGGTAATTCTAGCATGGGTAATATGAATAGGGTTTTTAAAATTCAAAAGAAAGCTATTAGGTGTATGGTGGGAGCTAATCAGCTAACCTCATGCAGGCCACTATTTAAGGAGCTTAAATTGCTTACAGTTCCCTGTCTCTACATTTTTGAGGTGATTATGTATGTTAGGCAAAATAATTTTATGCAGAATCTCAATGTTCACAATCATAACACGAGAACCAGGAATGATTATTATGTGGCTAATCACTCCACAAAATTGTTTGAACAAAAACCTACTTATGCAGGGAGAAAATTCATAAATAAATTACCCCAATCTTTAAAGTGTTGTGAGGATTTGAATTCCTTTAAAAAAAATCTAAAAAATTACTTGATTGGTAAAACTTTTTGTAGCGTACAAGAATTTCTTTCTTGATAGTAGTGATACATAGCGTGTTTCTTATATGTATTTCAGGTGTTATATCTGACGACATGTCCTATACTCCTCCTGGAGTCTCCAGGGCGCAAAAAAAAGTCAAATTCTGCGTTAATGTTGTGCAACTTATAAATGGCATATCGGAGCCTGTCTTCTGTGTCAAAATTAATAACAGTGTCATCTGCGTATAGCAATAAATTTAGGAATACATTGTTCCAAAGCTGAATGCCTAAGTCAACTTGGGCGGGGGATGAAGCTTTGAAATCTGTTAAATTACTTCAGTCATAGTGAAAAGTAGATGTTTCTGATCATTGGAAATATTTTTTCGAATTTCTACAGTTTCTCATATTTTCTATTAAGAGTGTTCTCCATTTTTTAATAACTGGTTCAGAAATATAACATTCTCATTTACTCTTAATCCAATGCAGATCTTCAGGAAAGTATATATTATTTTTTTGTTATAAAAACCTTATGAAATATGTGCTTTACTCGTCTTATAGTTGACAAAACCGGTTGTCTTTGTTAAAGTTTTGTTTAAATATGCATGTTTATTGTAGTTGAGATAATAATTTGACGCGTAGTTAGTATTCATAGAAGGTATTAAACTAGAATAATAATATATTATTAAAAACGATTCTATCTCGTACTTGAAAGAAATGCGAAAGATGATTTGCATCTAAATCATTCGTACTATTACAGAATGAATATTACTGTATTTAAATTGGTTTAAAAATAAAAACATAGTTTTTTTACTTTATATAATACACCTGTATTATTTTTTTTAAATACTAATTCGAGGCGGTTCGTACTAGTGTTAAACTAATGTAGGAATTTTTAATGGTTCTATAATCATTTTTGTTACAATTTTAATTTTTGTCAAACAGGATTTAATTTAAAATCATATTATAACTAAGGCTGATGATATCATTCTCTTTAAGAAAAACTGAGGATAGAGGTCAATATTGTTTAAAATTTTGTTAAACTGAAATATGTCCCTGATTTCTTTAAAGAAAAAATTTAATGAAACAATTTTTAGAGAAGAAATTTGGGGGAAAATTTCTTTGAAGATAATTTCGTTACTATTTTTTGGTGATAGATTTAAGGCTACTGGTTATGTTAAAAATATGGTAGCTTTAAATGACAGAACATTTAAACAGGTACATTTGTCTATTTACTTGGAATGTGATGTTCTGTCACGAGATGCAAAAAATAAATCGGAAAAGTTTCATAGGCTCATTTGAAATTTCAGAAAAAAAATCGGTAGTTGTAAGTGTGCGAAAAGACCCGTTTAGAGTTTTATCGCAATTTGGTTATATTTTTAGTGATTGTTCAGGGTGTTCAACCGGACTATTCAGCAGATATCAAGGAATAGATTGTTAACAACTTTAGTAAGGTACTGATTGCTGGGTTATAAAAAATTAAGATATTAGATATATGCTGAATATATCAGAGTAATATCAAGTGTTTGGGAATACAGACGAAGGGGATAGTCATTTGTTGTAATAATAATAATAATGTTATTATTTTACCCCTAATGTATGTACGTGACAATTTGATCAATTGAGAGCAGTAAGCAACCTCATGACCCAGTGAGATGAGGACGATGTGTATGAAGTGTAGTCTCGTACAGACCCAGGTCGACCATTCCTGAGAGAGCATGGTTAATTGAACTCAACTATTAAAGTACATCGGTACTATCTATTATTCAAATCCGTATAAAAGTAACTACCTTCACCAGGATTTGAACCAGGATCCTCAATCTCCAAAAATCAGCTGTTAAAGGTCTGACTCGCGGCGACGACCTTACCACTAGACTAACCCAGTGGGTAATAAAAATTTGTCTATTTACTTGGAATGTGGTGTTCAATCACGAGATGCAAAAAATAACTCGAAAAAGTTTCATAGGCTCATTTAAAATTTCAGAAAAAAATCGGTAGTTGAACTGTACAAAAGAAAATAGCTTGAATTTTACAAATAATGAGACAGTAACTTATAAGCCAATTTCAATTAATACAATTTTTATACAATTAATACTGGCCACTTATCATTACTTTCGTGTTCATTGTTTGGTTGAGGCCGATAGCTGAGTTTCAAGTCTAATTATATATTACTGAAATGCACCAAAAATAGATTAGCATAAATGAATAAATTTAAAAGTTTTCTTACAATTAAACTGCATTGTAATAATTATGAAGTGATTAGCGTTGTAAATGCAAGCATACTCTAATTACTGTACACAATAAAACCAAAAATATCTTCCATGAATTAAAACATAACTAAATCCGCTATAAAAAAATTGTTTAAAAAAAGCTATTTATGTATAAAAATATACTATGTCACTGCTAGTACAAAAGAAACTGATGATTACTCATGTACCTTTGTAAACTACAAATAGACAAACAATGGAAATTATGGTAATTCCTAATTGCAGTAACTTTCAGAAATAAGGTAAAACCCATCAACTGGTTTAGAAAAACCGCCACTGGTAGAAGAAGATACATTAGCTTAGTAGTTAGACAATCAGTTGTAAATATAGCCAACTGTCAATCATCTGATATGGAGTTCATTAGGTGGGTGTATTTCTCTCTGTGTTTGTGGTTTTTTCTTCCACCTGCTAACTTACAGCCAATCGTTGGGTAGTTCTCCTTCCTTTTAGCTCTCCAGTTTGGTGGGAGAAGGAGGCTTGTCAACCATATGTTTCCTGGTTTCGGACGTGGTAGACTAAAATCAGTTCCATTTGGAATTTAGTTTGAAATAGTTGTGTTAGAAGCAGGAGATAGTAATTGCTTGAAGAGTTGACCAGAAGGATGAGGAGAAGAAGAAGAAAGAGGAGAAATATTTAGTTTGTGGTACTTTGTAAATTTCATTTCATGTATATTAAGGGTTTTTAAAGTTTTGTTTCTAATTAAAGTTACGAGAGCAAAAGGTTGGCTATAGTCCTCTTTTTGAATACAGTACTAGTTTAGGGTAAATAAAGGAAATAATGTTGTTAATAATTTATGCTTTAAAAGTTTTGGTTTAATTCGAAGAAACATAATTTTATTCCTCTATTTAATATTTCTAATGCTAGAGGTAGTGCCCAAAGTTTTTTTATTTTCTTTAAATCAGTAGTAAAACATTTTCCCACTGGTCAAGATTAGTGCACTCAATTGTACCGAATAATATTCCACTCAAACTGGTGTTTACTTTCAAGCCAATTGGAAAACATGTTATTGGATGTCCACAGAAGAGATAACCATCCCAACTTCTATTACCTTTCTAGTAGGAAAAGCCCGTAGGCCAAACCCGTATTAGTTATAATGGAAAAAAATCATTGTTTGTAGAATGGCTATAATTTAGCCGCAGAACGTAAATTACAAACACAAAATAAATTTCTCCTACATGGACACCCTATTGTTTGTTACAATACTGATTATTGACTATTGTATTACACAGAATTTAATTAGGTTGGTATTCTAAATAGAAAGAAGAATAACTTATTGATGTACTATACATTTTAAATTCAATAATACAATGAGTACATGATTAATAAATAAATGTATAATAAAAAAATAATTTGAGATATTTCCTCTTTTGAACATACAGATAGAAAAATTTTATTTAAGAAACGGAATACCGGAATGCACTACAAGAAAAAAGTTGTGTTCGATTAAGTTGAGTGCTCGCTACTTTCGGTGTAGAAAAAGTAAAGAGCTTTTCAATGACTGACCTGAACGAATCTTTTAGAATGAGTAGAGTTTGTTGAGGTTGTATATAATAGTAAAGAATGTTCTCCTTACATACAATACAAATTTTGATGGTAGTATGTCAGAGCAGATCACTTATCTACATTGAAATAAAATAAATGACAAAAAGAAATTTCTGAAATATTAAAAAAAATAAATAAATTCTCAACATTTTCAATATAATTCGATCATTTTAAAAATTAAATGGGTATGAATGTATGCAATACTTTGAGGTGAGTGTTGTATTTAATTAGTTTTGTTTTGGCTGTTCATTATATATCATATGTAGTGTATGCAAACAAAGGAAAAATAATGTTTAATAAAATTATATATATATATGTTTTTTCTTTTTTCGCTATTTACATTGGCATGAGAAAGTGAGTGCTTCATACCCGGTTTCTTAAGTATTTTGTCAAGTTTCAACAAAATTACTTATAGTAGATTTCATTTACAAAAAACCACTGTTCTATGGAATTGACGGGAAATTTTAAATGATTTTTTTTACCGTATACCGGTACAAAGCGTATAAAATATAAAAAAGTTGATACTACGAAGGGAATTATTAAATAATTGATTATTTAAGGAAAACAAAAATTAAAACCAACAAACTGGGAAAGAATTATCAACGGATTGGTTAAAAAAGAGGTAAAGTTTAGAGATTAACTTGAAAAATGAGATGGTTAATAATATCATACTGTCTCCAAATCTACCCTCCCTTCTGAAAAACACCCTCCGAGATAGGTGAGGGGTTAACAGAAATGAATTCACCGCTGTTGGTGATAGTGTGGTAGTATTAGTGTGTATAAAAGAGAAAACTTTGTTTCCTGAAAATTGCATTTATATTTCATTTACCGTTAAAACGGCCTTTCTTGTTTCATCTATTGCTTGCGCTATACGCTATACTGTGGATAGGAGGCGAACCAGCGAACTTGTTTAAAGTTTTGAATTCCCTTCGCTTGTTTGAAAATTCTTTACCCGCTGCTTGGCTTGGCTTGGCTTTCCCGCTGAGCTACATAGACGTCGTCATCGCAGTTTGAATAAAGTTTGGGAAAATTATATAATATTATATTCTTAAACCGAACACGTATATATTAACATTATTTCATCTTGAAATCTTTCAACACAACATCTACACTGTACCGTTATTCTAACAATTAAAATATTTTTGTTTTAGAAAATTAATTATGTGGTAATTTAATTAGTTCAAGAATTAATTTGAAGTTCAAAATTGTTTTTGGAAAGTTCATTTATTTAAATCCAAATTGTATTTATGTTTTACTTATAAATGGTTTTACCTCTGCTTGTAACAAGATTCTCTATGAGCAATTTAAATTAAATTTTAATCTTACTAAAATTTTATGTATTAATTTTAATCTATGGACCGTTACGGTACCAATCAAATTTAAATAAATTCTTTAAATGTTTACATTAATTTACGTATTTTCGAACTAACTTATAAGAAATAGTTTCATAAGTCAAATAAATGAGTAACATATTTCACATCAAAAGAAACAAAATATAAACGATACTATCGCATTTATTCCGGGTTCTTTGAGAAACTAATATTTTTATCTTTTATTTTGAATCTTCAACTGTAGATCTACTATAGAGAACAACCAAAAGATGAGAAAAAATTGATAATAAATTGCAAAATTAACAAGCATTGGTATGATATAAAATACAAAGTTTTCAGCAATGTTAAGTTTGGAATAACAATGAACGTGAAATATACTATAATACGAGAAGAAAAACGATACAAATTTCATATTACCAAAGAAAAAATATTACCAATAGTAATAAAGCATATTTAAAACAAAACAAAAATGACATCTAATAAATTTCACATGATTTTATCTTTTCAATATCAACATGCAGGTAGAATTAAAAAAGATCCCTGCTCCATCTTCTTTTTAATATTTTAATGAAGCCTGGTGGATTTGCCATATCTCTGATAAGCGGATTATTATGGACTTTTAGTTTTGAATGGAGTTAAATATAATTATTTTGATGTTGTCGCAATTGAATAGTGTTTTAAAATTGGTGTGTAGTGTATATTGAGGACTCAAATGATGAACGATGAATGTGCCAACAAATTCAAAATTCACTTTTATTCATAAATAACATGAACGTGCCATCCTTGTAACATGATATAAGTTGTACGTGCCAGAAAAATATAGTTTAGGTATAAAACTGAACAACAGATTTCGCTAGTGGTGTAACAACAAACTGAGTGACTTGGAGATTGATGTAAGTGCCACTGTTGACTCTAACGCTATGACAGTTTTATTTTAGTTATTCGCTTGCAAAAGTTTACGCATAAATGTTTTAAGTGTTTGTCTGTTAGAGCAAAAATTTACGGAAATGGAGAACAATGAAACTGTCCAAATTTCTGTTTAATTTTTTTTCAATTACCCGCTAATTCTTGTTCTGGCTCTTACATTATCACCATTTTCAGTTCTCAATTTGAGACACGTGGGGTGATAGTTATATTTAACTTTCTTTTAAATTTATAATATATATTTATTTATACATAAAGTGTTACTTTCATAATAATCACCCACAGAATTTTTTAGAAGGATGAAGGACATAACTCAATTGAACGTTCCATTCTAGTTTAGAAATACAACAAAACCGGTGGTGACAATGATGATCACTCACACACAAAAACCGTATAGACAGAAAACAATCGTTCAGACGTTGTAATAATGATACAATAGTAATCATTGTTGGTTTCTACAGTATAAGTAATTTCACCCCTGGAATCCATAACAGTTCAGAAAAGCGATTACCTATAAAAGAGTCTAAAATGTTATCATGGAGCCACACTTTTTATCTTGAAAAGAAGGAAATGATAAACCATTTTATTCATCATATTTTTTATACTCGTATTTTCCTGCAAAACAATAAAAACATTGCCAGACACTACATCACAACACTTGTTTTTCTTTTTGGTTTTACGTTACGCTGTTTTGCAATTACCGCTAATGCAGATGATGAGAAGGATGATAGATGAAGATAAGTAATAAAAATATGACAGATCTGACTGGGAATCGAAAGCAGGACCCCAAATACAACACTTATAGGAACAATGAAATGGATATTAAAATTGGCAAAAGATATGACGAATAAAAACTCACGAATTATAATTTACACCAAAATATGTAAGGTGCCCCGCGTTGGTCGCTCCAAAATGTAATGTGCCTCACATTTCCAAATAAATTAACTGCCCTAAATTTAAGCTAGCCAAAAATGGAGTTAAATAAAGAAAACAGAATTTTAAGGTTATACTGAGAAAAACAAAATTTAATCATACAGAATTTGGAATAAGATAGAAAAATCAGAGATTACTTAGTAATTCATTAATATATTTTTTAAATGATTTATGATTTGATTCATTTTCTTTTTCTAAGTAATATTAATTTAACATATCATAAAGTTTATTTATCGTTTATTTTAAAATTAAAAGGTTTTACCACAATGATTGTCCATGCTGTCCACTTTTGATCGTCGGTATTGTTGTCTTGTTGGTGGTTTTTAGTTCATGTACTCTTCTTGATGATTTGAGACCATCCTCAAATAAAAAATGGTTTCCTTGATTTATATATTCAGCAACTCCATTAACCTTCGATGTTCCATTGTTCCTTCACTCGCGCATTTATATTTATTAATTGTAATCTCATTGGTTGAAATTTAACCGCACTATTTTATTAACCTTTTTGAATATGAAACCGAATTTAAACACAGTTGTTGATTTACACTATTTATTTAATTTAGTTTTTATCACTTTGGATTTACTGTTCATCATGTTTTAAAGATATATAAAATATTTAAATAGTCATTAAATACATCGATATAATTTATATTTTTTTATCATAGGCAAGGAAACAAGCTTAAAACATCATTATATTACACACATACGATTTAGGTTGGTACCATTACTTGCAATACCATATTTTTACTTGATGTGATTAGTGTTGGTACACCTGTTCTTCAATTAGAGAAATTCAGTATTCTAATACACCCACCGGGTTGGTCTAGAGGTAAAGTCGTCGCCAAAATCAGCTGTTTAACAGCTGATTTTTGGAGACGAAGGTTCCTGGTTCAAATCCTAGTAAAGGTAGTTACTTTTATACGGATTTGAATGCTAGACAATGGTTACCGGTGTACTTTGATGGTTGGGGTTCAATTAACCATACTCTCTCAGGAATGGTCGACCTGAGTCTGTACAAGACTACACCTCATTTACACGGCATACACATCATCCTCATCTCATTGGGTCATGGGATTGCTTATTGTTCTGAATTTTGAACAGATTGCAACGTATACAAATTAGGGATTTCAAAAAAAAAGTATTCTTATATGCTACAAATACTTACTCTTTAAAGAAATTACTGTCCACCATTAATGACGTTAACAATATAATTATCGTTTAGGATTCAGCCAAATTGATGTAACTTTTTTAAATGTTTTACATTACGTTGATTAATTTATTCTTTTATGTTGTTTTAAGTCGATGTGAATTACATTATTGGTTACATATCATGGGGCGCAGGTATTTTGATTGAAAACAAGCAATATTAAAACGAGATTTAACTGTAGTCTGATAAACCGGATTGGTGAAAATCTTAAATTATTATCTAAACCAGTGTATAATAAGTTGCGGATTAATACTCTTGTAAATCGAATAAAGAAAAATAAATTATACCAAAATATGGAACCATGTATTGCTGATAGTTGCCTTCAAAAATGAAGGAGAAATATTACATTGAGTATATACTTGTTTCGAACGGCGTGTGTGACTGTCTGAAGTATGAGATAGAGGGCATGCTGTTCAACCACTACGTGCCTGTTTCACAAGATAGTGCCCGTTATTTCTGCTTTGATTTATATGCAACACTTTCTGCATTGCTACTTTCCTTTTCTTATATCCTGTATTTTTATGTAATATTACTTATTTTCACGGGAACGAGTTTTACATTTTATTCGTATTTCACTGTTCTTTATGTCATAAGTTGCACAACAATTTACTGTAACGAGCAGACTGTAACAGTATATAATACTGACTTACAATTTATTCTACAAACTGTGTTAATATTAGACAATAAATAGGTTTTTAAGCAATTCTTTTTTGAAGACTATTATTATTCATCATTATTTGAGACACTCGTTTCATATTTTACGTAACTTTCTAGTAAATTTGACATTTTTAAATAAATTTCCTTATAATAAAATTGAAATATATCAAAAACCCTGTACGAGGTGTGACTTTTAAATAACGAGACTGACGTTGTAAAAAATGTTACTTTAATTTTATACATAATCACTTATTGTCACCTTCAATATACACTCCTTCTCTACCCCTACAATGCTTCATGCGAATTTTCCATTGTTGGAAACAGTACTGGAAGTCATTTTTTGTCAGCTCCTTCAGGACACGTGCCGCTTTCTCTTTTACAGCTTCCACAGACTCAAATCTTGTCTCTTTTAATGCAGAGTTCACCTTAGGGAACAGGAAGAATTTTGACCTGTTCCAGACCCTTATTCACTCTCAATAAAACTTCAACACTAGTGACATTCTGTTCTCAATATTCTCCAATCCAACCACATTTCAAAAACCTAAGGCATGCGTGCAGTCGCCCTGTGTAAGAACCAAGTCTACACACCATATAGAAGAACAGCAAAAACTAGCATCTTAGGAGCCGTCATTTTCTAACCGTGTCATGTTCTAACCCGTTTCTTAAATCATTGGATTGAAAACCCCTCCACCGGCCTTTCCAATACGACACTGTATCTCCTGTCAGTTACCCTATGCCTCATTGATAATGGTGCCTAGGTAGAAAAACTGCGATATTCTATTCCTAGTTTCTATTCAGAGACATGCATGCAAGTCTCTGTACCTCTTGTTCCTCATAGCTTCATTTATTAATCTTTTTACTTTATTTATTTTGTGACAAAATATTAATAGTTAATAATAATAATAATAATAATATGGGTGTATTGTATGAAACAAAAGTGTATTGTTACCTGGTGGTAAACATAGCGTTATATTGTATCTATTAGTTCCTTTATTCTAGGATATTTTTGGGCCTTTTCCTTTTTACCGTTAATTATTTTTATTTATCTCTTTGCATTTCTTAATAATCTTTCCTTTTATTTTTATTATTATTTTTTATTTATCTAGAATATTGTATTTTTTTTAGGTTCTATTTCTGGTTGATTCTAATGGTGATTGTTTACTTATTTATTTGGTTCTTTCTCTGACTTTCTAGAAATGCTAAAATTAAGTATAATACACAGTTGGGTATTTTGTTGGGGAGCTCAATTGTAATTCGGGTGTCAAACCAGTGTGATTAATAAGTGTTACTTTGTTGAACTTAGAGCGTTTAGAAAACATGTCTGGGTACGGGAAGCATTGTGTATTTATACATTTGGTTGATTCTAAGTAAGATTAAATAATTATTCTAATCGTAAATTGTCATCTTTTCTTTTTAGTTAAGTTTTGTAACATTTTTTAATAAATTTAACACTTTGACATTAACTATTTAATGGAATTTATTAATTTGTTATAAAAAAATTGTCATAAGTTTAAAAAAAATTTGTTTATCTTTTATTAATAACCAGATCCTTCAAATAAACCAGAAAACGCGTTACTATATTTGCATTTAACTGAAAAATGTTGTTAGTAATTAGCAAATATGATGACTGAAGAAAATGAATTACGCGACAATAAATCATGTAACTAATTACGGCATGAAATAAACGAAAACAATGAAATGATGAAGTTTAACATAACTTATGAACTTATGAACACCATGAAACGTTGAATGGACCAATTTCAAGAAAGGATGCGTTTGGTAAATATGATAAAGGCTTGGGAGAGACGTGGCAAATCAGCTATTCAACAGCTGATTTTTGCAAAAGAAGATTCAAATTTTAGTAAAGATAGTTACTTTTATACGGATTTAAATACTAGATAATAATTAATTTTTAATCAGTGGTTACTAGTGTAGTTTGATGGTCGGTGTTTCTTTGATGTTTGAGATTTAAATAATCATACTATTTCAGGATTGATCGGCCTGAGTCTGTACAAGACCACACCTCATTTACATATCGTACATATCACCCTCGTCTCTCATTGCGGCATCGCATTGCTTAGTGTTCTAAATTGAACACATTGCGACGTAAAAACATTAGGGATTCAAGAAAATAATTATGTAAGCTGCAAGATATATTGTAAAGATTTTTTAGTCAGTAATGATTGACTACATTATATATTTTAAAAGGAGTGGAATAAATAAAATTTTGGATATGACTTGATGAGAATTTTTTAATTGAAAATGAATAAATTTGATTACTTTTCCCGGTTCGAGTTGTTTACGTCATCTACAATGCGTTATGAACGTAGAACCACACTAGTACGAGTTTTGCTTTTATTAATAAAACTACAAAAAAAATCCTTATAAAACTTTTTTAAAACCATCATTATCATCACCAACATGGAACACAAACATCGTTATAAATTTCTGTTGTAAGTTTATTCAGAATTCATACAAAAAAAAGTGTAGGTACGGTTTACTCTTTAATTAAAACATATTTTACAAGTGCGAAATTAAAACGGCTCTGATTAATCAGTGGTAAAATGGTAAAAGAGAATATCATGAGTAGGTGTGGTTTTTTTGAGGCGGGGGATTCGGAAGCGTAAAAAGGAATATATAGTTAGTGGTAGAGTTTTTCAAAGTGAAAGACTTTTTGAGTTTTATCTCATTAACCGGTAATGTGGTTTGGTTTTGCTTAAAACTTGCTTGCACCTGAGTACTTGATATTCTCTTTAATGGAAGAAAGAAGTGAATAAAAAAAGGAGAAAATAGGTAGTCGTTTTTATTTAAACCTCCAACGTTTAAAATTTGTAGTAGTATATAATAAAAAAAAGAATATTTTTCGGTGTGTACAATATGTGGTATAACTTAGCGTAAAGATCTTTAACAAATTAAAAAAAAAAACTTACGGAGAAGAGAATGCTTGAAGAGTTGACTCTTAACTTAGGTTTAAAGAATTCTGATTCATTCAACAACTATTTTCTTTCATTTCCCATCTTTTATTTTCTTTTATTCTTTTCTATTTATAGCTTTACAATTTTTAAACGCTTCGTCTGACTTCACTTTACAACAGCACCAGCCAGCGTTTCAGCATTTCAGTTCGCTCGTTGCTGCATAAATAACCAAAATGGAATGGAGAAAGGCAGAATTTATTTAAGCCTGCCTTTGTATTTTATACTCCATCATGGTACACAAGGTTAGCACAGTTTTTCTTTGTTAATCTACAACTAAAATTATTTCATTTTTTATTTTTTTTATAGTTATGTTAAACATTATAAAAATATATTAATTAATCTTAGCTAATCATGTGTTATATTGTTTTTACTTTCTCTTGTCCTATGTAAAAATTTGATATGGAAAATTAGACCTATGTTTCCATGTCAATTTTTCAAAATCGTGATTTTATCAGAAATATACGTTTTCGGGTCAACCGAACCCAATAAAGACATGTCTTACCAATTGGTATGTGTAGCTATTTGTCTGTTTGCGTGTGAACTGAATAACTCTAAAATAGAAAATTGTACGAAGATGAAACTCGGACCTTAAGTTTGGTATTTTTAAGGTAAGACTGTAAAAAACCGAATATTTCGATTTTCGGTTTTTTATGTTTTTCAATAATTCAGCACTAGATCTATAAGAAATAAAAAAATTTAATTACGTCAAAAACATTTTTTAGTGAACGAATTAAGTTTTTACTAGGTCTACCGAGAAAAATTATCATGTAGGCCCAACCAAGAACGAATATTTTCCATAATTTTATACTGATCGCTTTAAAACAAAGGGAATTTTAGTTTTTAAAAATATCTGCATCACTATTTTTAATATGATCAGCAGTTAGTTTATCTTTCTACCCAATTGTTGATGGGAAATTTACTTATGTGTGTACGATTTGTTTTTGGTTTTTTGTTTTTTCCCTGTTCTCGTAAATTTAGATTTTTAAAAGTTTACGTAGGTACACCTTTTTCGGAAACCATTAAACCTACCGGGCTGAAATTTTTACCAGTTATTCATCTTGTACACGCACATATACCGGCATTTTTATAACTTCTTTAAATGCTCCAACAATTAGTAATATGCAAAAAAAATAGAAAATAAATTTGTAAAAATCGATGTGATTCGTTATTTTGTTTTTAATTTTAGGGTCCGACAAATTAAATTGAAAGAATGTCAGTAGCTAAAGACACCCGACAAATATGCGTGTGTAAAGTTTTATTCTGCTATCTTTAATCAATCATTTGAAAAATGTAGGTACCTAATAATATCAAATTTAACATTGGTAAAATACAAAGTACAGTCTCCCAATAAGGGACGTGACAAGAACATTTTCATAAAACTTTGTTAAGAAGTAAAAGGAGTTATCGGTCCGATGTTTTACTTTTATGAGAATTTCTCTTAAACGGCTCTTACTATTTCATTTAAAGTTGCCTCATTTTCTACATTTTGTGTATTCTATAAAATGTGATTTTCAGCATGTCTGCTGTAACACGTAGGACTGCTTTCGTAACAATTTTTTTTAAATATTGCGGCCTCTATGTTTATTTTACGGCAAAACAGTGTAGTATAAAATTAAATAGTCAAATTTAAATAAAGTTCAAAATAAACTTCCAACTGGAATTGATTTTCATTTAAGGTCATCCATTTATGGTTCAAATTTAATTATGTTTCATTATTTACGTTAGTATGAGAAAGGTGTGAGTGTTTTATGACAGCTTTTTTTATTTCGTTTATTTAAAATATGTTTTTTTATATTTCAAAATATCTTTTATTGTACGCTGTAAAGATATATCATTCTGGTATTTACTGACGATCTAAAGTCATATGCAGCCGACGACCGGCAGGTGGAAAGTTAAATTGTTTGTTCTACATCCGCAAGTTCCAGGGCTACAAAAACTGGTTTTGTTTCTTATTATATTGTCAACCTGTAGCAACACTACGGTTGTACAAATTTAAAATAGAATAAATAGACACAAGATTTAAATTTTAATACTTTTAATTGAATAAATAAATAGATAATTGATTATTTTACAAAATGATGACTCTAATTTTAAATATTCTCAGGGTTTTTAAATACTAAAATTGTTTATTGTTCTTTATTAATACATCTTAAATTCTACAACAATGAAAAAATTTTAATATTAAACAAATGACAATCGGAATTTTTAATAATTATATCGTAATACTGGACTTTTAAAATTAAATTTAGAATATTATTTAGATTATTTTGAATAAGTTAAATAAAAAAAATATCAGTTTACTTGAAATGTTATTTTTATTTGCCGGTTGAATTTAATAAAATTATGAATTACTGAAGCGAAGCTTTGTTCATTTTAGATGGCGTCTATAGATAGCTTAATAATCTTGAATTTAAATATGAATTTTTCTTGATATATTGATAATTAATGTTTGTTAATTATATGGAAAATGTTGCTTACGTGTTTATCTTCTTACTGATACATATTTTGTTATACTTCAATGGGTTTTTACTTATTAATTTTAATATTTAATTGGAGCACTTTCATAGATGATGTTCACACCAAACTTGACTCTGTCCTACCGCTCAACGAATCCATGGTTCAAGTTGGCATATTAAATTTTAAATTTTGATTTCATATTTAAAAAATGTTTGTAAAATTCAAATCACTGTTTTAAAAGATATTATATATATTATTTCAGTTATTTATGTATTTATTTTAATTGTTTATCTTCATTTCGATTTTTTAATTCACTTTTTATTACTTATAGATTAGTTGCACTTTTGAACCACGTAGTACTTCATTTTAATCTCGTTGTTGTTCGTAGTTTTTATACATTTTTTAAAACTATTGAAGATTAACTGATATTGAATATTAATTAACAAATAACTATTTATATTATGCCAGTATTTATATAGTATGAATTTATTTATACTGTTTAAAAATAATAATAATAATATACACCAAATATTACTGGAGTTGTTAATTTTTTTATTAAAAAAAATGTAGTGTATACCTACCTATGTGACCTTGTCCATTACTTAGAATATGGGTCAAGTTCACGCTACAAACCAATTATATGACTAAAGCATTTAAGAACAGAAAAGGTAGAAATGTAAAAGACACTAGTCACAGTTGTTTCCTCTTAGAGTAGTGAATATCGTTACAAGTCAGACCCTGTGGTGAATGAAGTGAAGGTGTCACTTGCAGGGTGGAAAGTAGGTGCTTTTCACAGAGCTGAGCATGCTCATAAGCATATTTTTCTTTTCAGTGAGGAAGGCAATGTAAACCTCCTCACCCCTCGTTTTACATAGTAAACCATCTAGAGGTTCAAATCATCAATCATAACAATTATATCGGCTGATGATCAAAACAACAACTGAAACACAAGAGTTATGAGAGTCACGTTTAAACTTTAATGAGTCGTTTTAGTTCATTAACATATTCACAATACAGGAACGCCTCCGATGGACATAGCTTCTTACAAACCGAATAGTATAATGCCTATTTACTTCAAAACTTTTGAAAAATTGTCGCTGTAAATAATGTTGTACAATTCATTACTGACGTAAAATAACAGAAAAGCTAGATTTTGAAAAAACTAATAAGAATTTTAGTTACTAAACAAAATAAATCTGTTGGATGCCTCAGTTTTAGGCTTTTTTATTGCAACACCGTTAGGCCTATTCACTAGATTGATAACCAAAATATTGTTTTTTTCAGTCAAGCCTTTTTCCGTATGCTAAACTAAAATTTTAAATGTCTTTTATCAAAGTTGAAACGGATAGTCTTTGTGAATATGCTTGTTTGTCACGTACCAGGACGCAATTCATACCTTCGTTTTTATTTTAACGATATTCTATTTCAAAGAGAATAAGGCTAAAGAAATTTTTGGGTAAAAGCACATACTTTTTATTTCATGTTTCTTACAAATAGTTATTTTTAAATTTACATAAAAGTTTTTTTAGTGATATTATTGCTAATTTGGGAATTACGCAGGGTTCCACTTGGGACCTACTTTTTTACAATATACTTACACAGTATATTTATATTCATAACTTGTTCAGAAAACAGAAACATATTCATAACTTCAAATTTAGTGTTTATAGGTATTTAAATTGTAAGCCTATTAGAGTAACATATTATGACCTTATTGTCATCAGTCTTTTGACTGGTTTGATGCAGTTCTCCAAGCTGTTCTATTTTGCACAAGTCATTTCAAATCTGCATACCTGCAACACCCTACATCTTTTGTAATTTTATACAAATATTCTATCCTTTGCCTCCCCCTAAAATTCGCTCCCTCAATATTCTCTCCATTATTGATAGAGCCCCACTAACTTATCCCTTCTTCTGGTAAGATATTTCCATATACTTCTTCTTTCATCCACTCGTCTAAGAATCTCTAATCATATTATTTAAATATATAAAAAGTGTGATATAAATCGTATATACAATTTAAATTTTACCTATATCTTATCACTTATAGCTTTTTTGGTCTTAGTGTGTTTCTTTTACCATTTTAGAGAAAATTCCGTTATGAGGACACTGATATAAGTTAAATCAAACAAACTTGTTAAAAATGTACCTTTAGGGCAATTCCTTAATTTACAAAGACTTCAAAATCATGGAGTAGAGACCAACTACATTAACATACCTTAACCATAATGTACTACTTTTATTAAATTTATTTGATATCCATCATTAAAACTAAATTAATAGTTTGAATGTTGACATTAAGTTAATCTAGGGAATATTTCAATGGAAGCCTCTTCTTTCACCAAACTCATGCGAAAGCGACTAAATCTAGAGGTTGTGCTAGTGTACAATGAGTGATGTAAGATTAAAGAAAAAATATTCCTTCCAACTCAGCTTTTTGTTTAGGATCATCTCAAGGTACTTAGAAATATATAAGTCTGAACAATTTTTTTCATAAGCTGCCGGCAAATTTAACTTTTAACCTATTTTATCATACAAAATAAACAAGGGAAACATGAAATTATATCGCCAACAACAAATTAATTTTTTTTAGAATAATAATGAATCATTATTGTTGCATTTTATCGTGCGTTTATACAATGTAATAAATAAAAGAAGATTTGATTTAAATTGTATTTTAATTTGATTAATAATACTGTATAATATTTGGGTTGTTTTCTTTCTTTTTAATAATGCAAAACAAACAGCCTTTGGTCCTTTGCGTTGGATGTTAATGATATTATATTATTTTATACGATATGTGTTATGACGTCGGTCGATCTGGACGGAGACTCGGTTGGAAGAATTCTGCTGGTTTGGCATCATAACCGACTGCCGTTGCAGCCACTCTAATGGGGACTTCATGCAAATATTGGTGCTTTATTACGAACTTCTTTATTAGTTTATACTGCAATTGGCATTTAAAAATAAGCTGAAATGACATTTTAGTACTCGAAAAACTCTTATTTCTACTCAGATTAAAGTAAATGTAGTGAAAGATATAGATTATTTATTCTATATTATAGACGTTCGTTATTTATCCACGTCTCCTTTTTTTTAGTTGCTACACACTTGCCAAAAAATTATCTTGTTATGATATGTGAATCTTATGATATACCATGATTTATAATCATTCTTTGAACGAGATTCTTTGTGCCAGTTATTTTTTCAAATCTAGTTGGAGTGTCATGAAGATGATTATTTTGTCGTTTATTCCGAGTTCCTACAGAATCTGGTTGATTTTAAACAAAAAAATTTCCTTTTAAATTAATAAAAACAATTTATTAATAAATATATTACAAATTTATAACTACTGAAAAAATACAATAAACTACTTTACTTTACAAAATTCTTTACAAATGATTTAAAAACTTAAGGGAAGAGTGTCCTTTGTATCCCGCCAATATTAAATTTTGTTATTTTTAGGTACATTTTTCACAAGATTGGTAAACGGTAGGGAAATGAAACTTTACACACTTGTAGTTGTTGGGTTGCTCAAGCTACTGACATTTTTGCAACTTAATCCGTTAAACCATTAGATTAAAAATAGAATAAGGAATAACATAAAATTTTTACAATTTTTTTACGGTGTTTTACATATTAATAATTTTTGTAGCTTGTGAGGAAGTCATAAAAGTGCCGGAATATGTGAATGTACAAGATAAATAACTGGTAAAAATTTCCGCCTGGTATGTTTAATGGTTTCTGAGAAAAATGTACCTAAATGTTGAAAAATCTAAATTTACGGGAACGGGCAAACACAAAAAGGCACAAATCAAAAACAAAATTGGCGCAGTTGGTAA
Organism: Catonia carolina; assembly: GCA_035578175.1. Lineage (NCBI taxonomy): Eukaryota > Metazoa > Arthropoda > Insecta > Hemiptera > Achilidae > Catonia > Catonia carolina. Next base: position 23,422,501 of record JAQMRL010000010.1, on the reverse strand, counting down.
CGTGCTCGCCTCTCATCATGCGGTCCTGGGTTCGAATCCCACTCAGGCACGGCATATTTTCATACGTTACAAAAAATCATTTCATCCTTCATTGTACAATAGTTACACCCCAACGTCGTCGCTAATGACCTTTGTACATAGTTGATGCGACGTTAAATAAATAAATTAAAAAAAAAAACAAAATGTACACAAACAAGTAAATTTCCTATCAACATTTGGTTAGAAAGCTGAACGAACCAACAGTTGCGAGTATTAAAAACAGTAATGCAGGTACTTAAAAAACTAAAATTTCCTTCGCTCTAAACGATTGGTATAAAATTATGAAAAATATTCGTTCTTGGTGACACGATAATTTTTCTAGGTAAACCTCTTAAAATCTTAATTTTTTCATTAAAATAATTTTTTCACGTAATTTAATGTTTTTGTGGTTGATCTCGGTCTGAACTGTTGAAAAACGTAAAGAACCGAAATTCGAAATTTTTAGTTAAAACCATCATACAGTCTCACCTTATAATTACACTAAAATAAATTTACAAAACATATAGCTTTACAATCAAATAAAATAATTAATTTCTTACTTACATTTTTACTACTTAAATACAACTGCACACTATTTTCCCATGGGGAGAATCTTTCAATACCGCACGCATAACTAGTTACTAAACAGTTACGCCAACAAACACTAACTTCTCATTTTATTAACTGCTTTACAAACTTTTTACATTGATTCACAAAAGGCTAGAGGTTATATTTAAAAGCAATTATAGATTTTTCCAGAAAAACGAAGAATATGAAGAGAATTCTAGATAAATAAAGATCTATGGACAATAAAACAAGAAGGAACACAATAGACCCTACTGAAATCTTCCATTCTATGTTAGAAAATTTAACAAGTGAATAAAGGCTAGTTTTCTCAGAAGGTAATAAATTGTACCCGTCGAAATTTCATACAATAGCCGCTCATATTATTAAATCTATTGTTATTTTGTTACAGTATAAAAATCGTTCGACTAAATACAGAATTTAATATATCCAAATATAGTCTCTATTTTTTCATTTGTTTAGGTAATTTACTTGTTTCTGTAAAATAGAATGCAATGATAAGTAAGTGGTGACGAAAAATTAAAAATGATTCGAAGAAGCAGATCACCTATTAGAGTAACTTTACTTAATAAAACAAATATTATGCAATCTTTCTTTAGTTTAAACGATGATCAGGTAGTTATCACTTCTTCTTCACGTGCCTTGTATTCTGATAACATTAGCTACTTAAAAAGGCCACTTGAGATTTGCCAACTGCTAGATGAAAAATCCACCGAGTGTTATTCGTCTACCTGGGCCACGCTTACCCTCTATTTTTTCCTGTATGATTGTTGTTTAGAATTCTATATCTCTCATCTCTCATTACATGGCCAAAGTTATCCAGCTTTCTGCGTTTTACAGTATTCAAGATCAATTGTCCACACGATTCCACTCATCCTTTTGAATGCAGGATCTATATGCGTTCAAGGTGGTTATTTATATTAAATTAAGTTAAGTATAATTTTATAAACATTTCTCTGTATATATCTTTTGGAATCGTAGTAGTATAATAAAAAACAAACACCAAAAACACAATATATGATTCTCACCTGATTAAAAAAGTCAATAGTTCCTTTAGGATATCATGTAGTCATACTCAGTTGCAATACTAATACAATACATATACACATTACACTATACACTACATGTATTGTCATGAAAAAGTGACAAATTGTGCATGCATTGACGTCTTAATATTGCAACTGAAGATGGATACATGATATCGGAAAAGACCTATTGACGTTTGTCATCAGGTGAGAGTCATCTAGCGTGTATTTTGTCGTTTGTTGTATAATAAAAGTTAAGTATGTAAGTATATCCTACACTTAAGAAGGTCTCAGTTCTCTCTTTAGTCGTTAGGCTCTACAAAATAAAATCCTAAATAAAAAACAATACTTTGGAGATCAATTGAGTAAATCAAAAGTTGTGATGTTTAAAAACAGGTCATATATTTCAGTTCTCGAACGATTTATTCCAGCTTAAAATTTCCGTAAAACAAATTGTTGATTGTGCCACGATATTGGTTTAATTTTTGTTTAATAATTGACGTTAAGCCGAGAAAAACCGTACAAGGAAATTAACGATTAATGGAAAAAGATTAGAAAAATAATAATAAAATTCTTTAGACACCTGTATAGAATAGATAACAACCGGTTAACAAAACAAACTTTTTAAGACACTAATCAATAGACCTAAGGTGTCGGATAAATGGTTTAAAGAAGTCAGAAAGGATATTGGGAAAACCGGAATAAACCGAGAAAACTTACTGAATCAAACCAAACAACTCATTACGGACTTTAAGAGTTTCCATGAAGAGCAAACAAAAACAGAACACCGGATGGACAGAAGAAAAAACAAAACCATTTAGTGAGCGAATGTTGAGAATGTAGGTTGCAAAAAGAGGTTCAAGAAACGTCTGAAGTCACACCATGTGGTCTAAAATGAGCCCCATACGAGGAAAAAAATTAACGTTAAGCCAATATTATTAATAAAATAAATATAAAATTTTATTCAAAATAATTTTCTGTACAAAAATAAAGAAATTTGCTGAAAAAAATCTTTTTGAATTCAGACCTAAGTTAGAACTGCCTTAATAATATCAAAGGAATAATAACGGTTTTGATCATTTTATGATTTAAATAATTTTTTTTAATATGGAAAATAAATAACAAAAATATTTCTTTTCCGCTAATAAAATTCTGAATTTCTTTTCCTAAAGATTTTGTAAAGAAAACTCTTAGGCAGTTCACTTTCCTTCCGTTTTATATCGACTTTCAGGTGTACATCTCTGTCACCTTTTATCTCTTCTTACCCCACCTCTTCACCCTTTTACTATCTGTATCTATTCACTATGCATTGCTCCAATCCTGTTCTCCGTTACCCTCTCCCACCAAAGAAAACCGCTGAATGTTTTCACCCATAGGATGGTACCAATGAAAAAGATTTTCTTACCTTTTCACGCTGCTAAAGACATATCCATTCACATCAGGTTTGAATCATTTTCTTTCACAAAATTGAATCTTTTTTAAGATTTTTTAACATCTCTTTCAATATTCGTTTTCTTCAAGCACTCAGACATGAAATTCTCGTATTCCATTTATAAATAATTTATTTAAATAATTTACCACTTTTCTTTCACAAAATGGAAAACATCTAAGTGATTTCAACAAACGCTTTAATGTGGCAAATACTGAAAACAGATCGGTTTACTGTTTTTCTGCCTCTTTATAAACATTATTACTTCCTATATTAAATTCCTAACGCAAGTTTATAATATTAAGTCATCAAGTTTTCAAAGGTTTGAAAACATTTCTCCTCACGGCATATGCTATCTAAACTGTTTCTGCATAAATATTTCCTGAAAATGCTGTAATTAAAATAAACTATCCCGAGCATTATAGATGTATCCCATACTTTTTCTTCCATCATGCCTGTATAGATTCTTATTCACGAGAATGCCTTTTGCGAGTCTTTTGCCTTTTATTGGGCTGTGAGGAAGGAAAGGGAAAATCTGACACTGCTGCCAACCTCAACAGTGAGACACTACATTTCACTACCGTGTAATTGCACCGTTTGTTAACCACACGTTGACTGTCAGTTAATATACTTCATTGTGACTGAAACTTTTCCACTCAAACCCCATTGCTTTAAAATTTTTCTTAGCGTACAAACTTTGCTACTAAAATTTAGCCTTTCTTTTTAAACCGGTAATAACTTTTCACATGTCAACACCATTTTTTTATTAATATAAAAATCCTCCATAATTTCGACAACCACACGTCTGTCAAAGCTGTTAAATTATGCATTCCTATATTCTGGCCGTTTTTTTTACCAGGTGTCAAAAAACTGTTGATGAAGGAATTACCTTCTTCACTATCTGAATCTTCCTTTGTATTTCGAATTGTAGAAAGAGAAACATCACAGTAGTTAGCCGCTTGGTTGTGGCTTCGTAGCTTTTGTTAACCTTAGAGCCGGCAATCGTCGATTTTGAGACGATGTTACCGCTTCTTGAACCGGTCACGTCGCAAAATCGAATTTGCTTCATAGCATTGCAATGTTGTCGTTTTAGTTCTAATTTAATCTACTGGCAGCGTTTGGTAGAATAGTTTAGTAATGTATAAAGTAAATTTTTAAGTATATTACAATAGTTTTAGTTGCATATTCTGCTTGTGTTTCTCTGTTGAAACGACGCTGTTTTAGAGCTGAATTTGGTTATTTCTTGGTTCACATGATGTGTTTTTGTAGTATATATTTTTCTCAGTTTTAAACGTAGATTCGTTTTTTTGGTTTTATTTTGAAATAAACATTAAAAGTAACGATTTTTATGTAATGAGTTTTGAAAGTAGAGCATAAGAAAGTTTTAAACGGCAGTGTCATCTGAAATTTTAGAAAAATATTTGTCTAAAATTATTTTCAAGTAGTTTCAGCATCACTTTCTGTCAGATTAAAATTTTTTCAATGTATTTATTCTATTTTCTTAAGTTTTCTTGTTATTTTGATGTCACGTGACAATTTTTGTGATTCACAGCAAATTTTTAATGGTTCTTTTACGGTTCGGTGACTAGAAATTCTCTGCCGGTCTAGAAAAATGTTATTGCCGGCTGTTGGGTTAAGAGGGACGGAACTGCATTTTGGTTTAGCTTTAACTTTTCAACAATTCATTACACTGCATATTAGATTTTGTTCAGCTCTGCGAATAGTCCGACCATGTTATCGAGAAACCAACATTTCTTTCTACAGTGACAAACAGTTACATTTGTACAGTTTTCCTTAAAAAGGTTCCGCGATATACTGTATGTGCTCTGCGTATAATGTACGTTGTTGTGTGAACTGAACTGAAACCAAAGCAGTAACGCATGCGCACTTATGTTTTTCTCCTTTATCTTTAAAATCAAAAGCGAACTATTGAGTGAAGTAACTACTATATATCAGAACCTGTTTTGAAATTCTATCCCTGTCATTCTTTTAAGATGCTCCAGTCATTTTCTGCTTTTTGCACTTATGGCATGCACTCAAATAACCACGAGGTATGTTTTCAGAGTAATAAAATAGAACAAATTATGTAATAATAATTATAGCTATGACGTTCATGAAATGTTAATAAAAAGTGTTAAAATAAACGTGATATTAGAACAGATTTTTATGCTTAATTTTTATGTTTATTGTGTAGGTATTAATCATTACTGTCAAAATAATTTAAAAATTATTAAAACGTAATAAATCCTAAATAAATTAAAATTGATTTATTGATTCAATAGAGTATAATATTTATTGTCGACTAAGATTTGTTGTTCAGTTGTCAGGTTTAATAGTTTTTTTTAGTATCTAATTAGAAAAAACATATTTTATATTATGTAAAACGGTATTATAAACTTTTGTTTATGGTGAACATAAAAGTAAGGTGAATGAATGTGCGTAAAAACAAGATGGTAGTTTGTTATCTCGTTTAAAATGCAAACTCATTTTAAAATTGAAGCAAGAATTAAAAGTAAGGCAGTCGGAAGAGTTTTCTCATATCATTAAAATTTCACAAGTGAGTACAAGATTGAGTCCCCATAGGATTTCTTCTCGTCTTTTCACATGACAGAAAACTCAGCCTACCGTGATGGTTTGGTCGAATGGAGTGCTCAAACTTTCTTCAACAATTTTGAACCCCCAGATTTTCTTTATTTAAATCGAACAATTTTGTGTCTATGAGGTAATATGGTTATGATAAAAATTTATTATGAATTGAAAATACTTCGGAAGCTTATTCAACGAGTTAAAAGAAGTAAATAAAATTAAATAAATGTATGTCCGAAAATTTTATTAGGTAGTTACGTTTGGCAAGTATTTTATTACCTCAATATTTGATCCTCTTTTATATTTTAGATCTTTCTTCGAATTTGTAAACCAGAATAATTTTTCTTATTTATATTATTCGACTTATGCTGGAGAATAAATAGTTAGAAGCTTTTTGATTTGAACAAAATGTTTAATGCTAGGCCATTTTGAAGATCATATGAACTTATGGAATTCAATTTAGGGGAACATCCAGTAATTCTAATGTACAAATAATTCTAAGATACCCACTAAAATTCTCAGAATACTTAAATAATCACCATGGTACATTTCAAACACAATTTTATTCACAGATTTCAACATACTAACAGTAAAACAAAAAATATTAAATATCTCCTCAATATTTTTATCATACGGAATTAGAAAATCATCCCAAATTTTTTCCAGTGAACCTCTTAGATAACACACAAACACTGAGAAGACTACGACTAAACATCCAACAAACGTTCTTTGATGATAAGAAAACATTAAGTATCTAACACTAGATTCAAAGGTGGTGCATCGATAGGTTAATTCTCTATTTAAGTCACATACACCAGTTATAACTTATTTATTCATTGTATCAAATTATAGTTTAATGAAACTAAAAGAAATGACTTGATTCATACATACGAGGTGTGGCTATTAAATAACGAGATTGACGTAAAAATATTTTTTTTATTTTATACGTAATCACTTATTGTCACCTTCAATATACACTACCTCTCTATCCCTTCAACGCTTCATGCGAATTTTCCATTGTTGGAAACAGTGCTGGAAGTCATCTTCTGTCACCTTCTTTAGGACACGTGCCACTTTCTCTTTTACAGCTTCCACAGACTCAAATCTTGTCCCTTTTATTGCAGATTTCACCTTAGAAAACAAGTAGAAGCCACATGGTGCAAGATCTGGTGAATAAAGTGGATGTTCTAACACTAAGATGCTGTACTTGGCTAGAAACCTCTAGACAGATAACGCGGAATAAGCTGGCATATTGACTTGGTGGAAAACCTTGGTGGATGATGAATGTCAAAAAATTCTGATTTTATGATCTCAGCACAATCTGTCGAATTTTGAGCATTAGTAACAACTTATACCTCCTTGGTTAAATGCGATGAGAGTTTAAAAGAAATCAAGATTTTTAACAAAACTGCAAGAGGAAAATTATGACGAGAGTTAAAAACCTTTGCGGAAAGAAAGATGGAGGTGAATAAGTTGTCTGCGGCCAATTCGTCTGCTATTCATTGTATGCGTACAACCATATTTGTGATGTGTAACGAGGTTACACACCTTTTATTTTTATTTATTAAGGGAATTTCTTTTAAATCAATTAATTAATATTTTTAATAATTCTTTTTAAAATAATTATTAATTGACAATTAGTATTTCGTGAAATAAGTATGTTACCTTAATTATGGACAGTTCAACTATAATGGAGTATGGTGAAAAACCAGTACTTGTGTTAATAAAAAATCTGGAAGAATGTCTGAAGTAATTACAAAATGTTGGTGATGAGTCATGAAACAGAACCAATTGCAAAAAGTATAAAAGTTTCAATGTCATTAGTTTACGAGAGCTATAATTAGAAAATTTAAAACTAATTAACAATTTGAAAACGATTATAATTTTTGCAATGTTTTTCAGTTCAATTTGTTTAAATTGTATGTGATCGCTCTTGTAAGTGATTGGATCCAAGTTAAAAGAAAATATGTCGTGAGAAATCAACCAAAAATTGTCCCTAAGCAACTGGAAAGTTACCAGTTTTAAAGAAAAGTTCTTATATAAAAGAATCATCAAAACGAAGTATAAATACACGCTTGCATTTATCATACAATAACTTTATAAATTTAAAAATGTATTGATATTCAATAAAGATTTATAGGAAATGAAATTTGTAAAAAATGGTGTGAGTCAAGTACATAGAACTTTTGAAACAAATTCTCTTATCAACCATAAATTTGTAATTTTCAGCTACACCTGTAGTACAGTTTTTCACTATTATTTTTTTCCAGTTACATCAATTCTGTTCTGTTGGTACTTTTAAAGTACACAGAAAGTAAATAATTGTTACAGAAAGTAACCATTTCTTTGAAACTGTACAAAACAGTGTAAACAAACAAACTATAGCTAGTGTAACTGAAGAAACCAGTAAAACAGCAAAATAATTTATATCCTAGAATGGTTTACTTGAAAAATATTAAATAATGGTAAATAAAACATTGCACGTGCTCTAATCGATTCAGAACTACAAAACATTTTGGTTTTGTTTCTTCGTGTGGTCAGTCAAGAAACTGATTTAGGGATCCAAAATCAATGAAAGTAGAATTATGGTGTTTGTTGGCGCTAATAAAAGATACCACTTTCAAAATTAACATGTTACTTCATTTTTCACTCAAACCCTATATATCTTTTTTTGTCATGAGTCTCTCGACTGGTTTGATGCAGTTCTCCAAACTGTTCTATCTTGCGCAAATCATTTCATATCTATAGGATAATTCAAAAAGAGCGCCGGTTTTGATATATCAAATTAAGAGATTTATTTTATTGAAAAACTGAAAATAAATACATCAACAACTTCATCTTACCTTCCGATTTCATGTATGAAAAATGATGTCATGCATGTGTCCTCCTCTACTGCGCTGGCACGCATCAACTCTGTCCATGAAATTGGATATTACTGCACGACAAGTTTTGACTTCCATTTGCCCGATAACCCGTCGAATTTCCTCCTTCAAGTCATTGATGTTTCGGGGTTTATTGGCATACACCAATGACTTCAGATGACCCCAAAGAGGAAAGTCACAAGGTGTCAAGTCACACGACCTTGGTAGCCATTGATGGTCGGAATTACGAGAAATGATGCGATCCTGGAACCGTTCACGGAGCAACAACATTGTTTCTCGTGCAGCGTGATAGGTGGCACCATCCTGCTGAAACCACAACTCGTCAATGTCCATTCCATCCAAATGACGCCACAAAAACTTCCTAATCATCGTACGGTATCGGTCTCCATTTACTGTCACGGCTTGTCCTTCTTGATTTTCAAAAAAGTAAGGGCCGATGACACCGCCCGACCAAAAGCCGCACCAAACTGTCACTCGCTGTGCATACATTTCCCTTTCATTAACCACGCGAGGGTTTTCTAAACCCCACATACGGCAGTTCTGTTTATTAACAAAACCGTTTAAGTGGAAGTGCGCCTCATCACTGAAAATGATTTTGTTTGCGAAGGTGTCATCATCCTGCCGTTTTCTCAATACTCAGTCAACAAACTGTCGTCTCTTCTGGTGGTCTGCCACTTTCAAATGTTGCGTCAACTGAATTTTATACGGGTGATATTGGAGATCGTACCGAAGAATTCTCCGTACAGAAGAACATCGTAAACCCAATTGTTGAGAACGGCGACGTATTGATTTTGCTGGGCTAACAGCCACACTGTCACGAACCAACGCAACGTTCTGCTCAGTTCGGCCAGAACGACGACGTCCAGAACTTTTAAGGTCGACTGTTGAACCCGTCTCAAAAAACTTTTTCATGAGCCTGCGAACTGTTGATTCATTCGATGCTTCATTACGTCCTAGAGTACCGCGAAGTCGCCTGACAGTAGCCGCATAACTCTCTCCACTCTGGTAAAATGTTTTGACGATTAACACTCGTTGTGCAATAGTAAACTTCTCCATGGTTAGACACAGACTGCGAGAGTACTACACTGCGAACAAGAGAAACTACAACTGAATCGTCAATCGGAATGTTCTCCGAAATAGAAATGAGGTCTAACAATGTTGCCAACCGATAAACAAAAATTTACCAGCCGTTTAAAAACCGGCGCTCTTTTTGAATCACCCGTTACATACCTGTAACACCCTACATCTTTTGTGCTTTGCTTTATAAACTCTAACTTTTGCCTCCCCCTACAATTAACTCCCTCAGTATTATCCTCCTTTATTGATAGACAAATACCTGGATGTCTTAAGACATGCCCTACCAGCCTATATAATATGAAATAGCCTATAGCCTATAAAAAGTTAAAATAATAGTATATAAAAATCTTGTTTGAAACTCTCACTTTCTTTTTCTGACGTAAAAAATGAAAAACAACCTAATTTTAATCATGGGGGAATTTCGGTAAATGAAAATCAATCTCTGTTGGTCTTCGATTTTAATGAACAAAACATGATAAATCACTGATTGCCCTTAAACTAAGCACGGTACAAAAGGCTTGACTCAAAAGCTTTTTAATTTTCTATACATAACTTTTTTCACTACGAAAGCTTAGCCCTCAACAAACTTTAGCATTCATGCCGCTTATCTTATCTTGTAGAGCACAAAACATTTAGTGAATGAGTTGCAAGAAAAAACTACAATTTCTGGTTACTAATTTTGATGATAATGTTCATGTCAGGTCCACTTATGATATCTGATTTAAGTTCTAAGTTCGTACGATTTCCCGTTCTTGAGTTATTTTTTCACGACACACACAGTCTAATCATTAAAACTGTTTTCTTTAGCTTTAGGGGATCTGAAAACGTGTGTAAACTTGATTTTTGAAAACGTACATTACAACATCAATTTCCTCAATAATATTTCTAATAGAACAAGTGAAAGTAATAAGACATATATCTGCTAAATTAAGTTACATTACTTTTAAAATTTCTTAAGGCCGGTTGTCATTAGGTGATTTTGACTCATAACCTAGTGAGTAAGGGAACTTATAGTGATAAGCAATGGTTCAATCAAGTTAAATTGAATTTTTTTTATTCAATCAGTATTGAATCGATTGATGATGACAGATAGTTTTTTTTTCATTAAACTGTTCAATTAAACAGTGGAATGAACAAATTGACTAGTATACATCTTTTCTATTTGTGCAATGGCTTCAAAAACCTTTAAGTGGTCGGAAACTATTACGTATTTTAATACTTTTGGATTTAAACCAATAACATAAGTGTTTATGGAATACTTATGCTCCATTAGCGAATAAATAAAAAAGATGAGAGAATAAATAAAATAACAGTACAAATAATCACCCAATAAAAAATGACCCCTATAACTAGTGATGTGAAATAAAGTTATTTTTTGATAATGTGTTACTAAAAATAACAGCCTGTTTGATAAAAGGATTCTGTAAACTGTTATTAAAATAACACTGATAATAGCACGACACATGCAAAAAAGAAGTGAACTAAATTATTCACTAACAGGTAGATTTTCTGTACAAAGGTTATTGGCTTTTATTGGTACAGAAAATGGTAGTCAAAACAAACCTTCCGGTGGCGACAACATGACTTGATGGACGGTTTGTTTTGAGTATTGGCTTGCTTTAATCCTGCCGTCACCTTTACGCAGACATGGATGCTGACTTCTCAGCTCGTTGTACAATGTATATTAACTATAGAGCCATGCTGTGTGTTTGTGAAAGATTCAGCGTGACTGGCCACCATTGTGCTCGCGAAAAATTGGGTTTGGTTTGCCGTAGTAGTATATGGTTACAGGAAATAGAACTAATTGTCTTATCTTTGTGTCCGTGAGAGATTCAGTGAGATTGGCCACCTTGTGTTTGTATTAATTACCGTATAGTTAAACTTAAAAAGTGGTATTATTAGATAAAAATGTTATTGATAACTTTATTTAGTTTTAACCATCTTATGTTGTTATAACAGTTTTTACTGTTATAGCAGTCAAACAAGCGTCATTTGTACGTCAGTTTATTAAACAGCCTTGGAACACAGTATTATAACGTAGCAGCTAACAGGGTGGTTTTATTTACCTGTTATCACACGATAACTGGTTCAATCCAGTAACCATGTTATTCATCTTGCTATTTTAAATAAGACCCATCACTTATAACTACTTAGATACTCTTAATTTAGGACAACATAACACCCAATTACGAATCCAATAACGGCGCTTTTGGGTATTTTTTATTTGTAAAATTTCCCGTAATTCATAAATCAGATTTTCAGAAGTTATATTAACGCAAGCACTCAATTTTTCACCGTCTAAGAAATCTCCAACTGTTGCGACACGCAGAATACAGTTGTATCTAAGTGAGCTGGAGATCTGGCTGATAAAGTAGAAGATCAAGGTGAAAGAGGACAAGTCTACCCATGTAACGTTTACTACCAGAAGGGCAACTTGTCCTCCTGTCCAGCTGAATGGTAAAAATATTCCACAGCCCAGAGGTGCAAAATATTTAGGAATGCACTTAGATAGAGGTTTGACTTGGCGCAAACACATTTAGATGAAAAGGAAACAGCTGGATTTAACATTTAGGAAGATGTATTGACTTGTTGGTAGGCGTTCCCAGCTTTCGATTGATATAAGAAACTACTTTTTTACAAATCCATGCTGAAGCCGGTTTGGACCTACGGAATTCAGTTATGGGACACAACATCGACTTCAAACATCGAGATTCTGCAAAGGTTTCAATCAAAAGCTCTGCGAACCATACTAAAAACACCATGGTTATTACCAACGCCGATATACATCGTGATATGGATGTGCAGACGGTACGAGAAGAAATACGAAGTTTCAGTTGTAAATACACCAAACGTCTAAACAACCACGTAAATCACTTAGCACTGAATCTCTTAGACAACAGCAATGATGTTCATAGACTAAAACGTGCTACAGTACTGGATCTCCCAGGGCGATTCTGATAGTGTGATTTTACATTGTAAATAATATAATGTTAATATTCTGTAGATATTTGGCGTGTTTGAGTGTCAGTGTGTAAATAACTGAATAAACATTTTTAATTATCTCCAGTAAAGTTTGGTGTACATTTATATTTTGGAATCATCTGCTTATTATTTATTACTTCTCATTTTGTTTTTTTTTCTTTTAAAGGAGGTTTTGATCATGTTATTTTATTTTTTTAATTTATCTAATTTTGATCGTAAATAATAATTAAGAGCAGTATAATAATTATGTTTCAATGTTATAATATGTTAATTACACCTGTGGGTTGTAATTTGTTCATGTGTTAATTCTAACAAGATAAGTTTGATAAGTTGCATTTATTGTTATACAACAGATTATGCATCAAAAAAAGTTATATAAAATTGATATCTCTTGACAAAACTAATTTAAATAATGCCGTTCAATTTTAGTTGAACAAACCAAGTTGTTCAACTGCAATTAATCAATTAAAGTCGTCTTGTGAGAACCAGCTTTTACAAAAATATAAATTATGAAACATACGTCTCTATTTATTTACATGTTTCTTAATTACACGAGACGGTACTTACTAGGTCTTATGGTGTAGTATTTTTACAAAAGAACGTACAGTTTAAACGCTAATGAAAACTTTACAGGACATTAACGATACAATGAAATGAGCAAAAAGTTATTTGTTTTTGGTGGTAGTTAAGTTAAGTTTATCTTTATATATTTTAAGATAAAGATAGAAAAGTATGGAGAAAGATAGAAAAAGAAAAGTTCTTTCCCACTAAAATTAAATGAACAACAACTTCGTTTTAAGAAACAATAGACTTCCTAATTCAAACGCAGCGCGTTGCAATCTGCTAACTGCAAGTCGATAGAAATTACAAAGGTTAAAGAAGTTCAGAAGAACGTCGAGGAGTGTTAATCTTCAAATACTTAATATACTGCACAATACAAGGAAATACAATACAACCGCCAAACTGATCGGCGAATTGTAAAGTTTTCTTTCTCTTTGTATGTACTTAAACGTTACCGCTAACGCGTCAGTTAAACTTTTGTGGTTTAGAGAGAGTAAATTACAAAGAAGTTATAATATGGTTGATTTTCTGTTTTCAACAGAGTTTATTTATTAATATTTATTTACTCTGTCTGAAATTTATTTTTTAATTTCCTAATGCAAATAGTTTCCTCTAAAATAACCTTATAAAATAAAAAGAAACATTTTTAATATTTTAGTACATTTTCATTTTGTAGGACTAAATTCTTATTCTCATGAGAGAAAAAGTTATAACAAAAATTAATATAAATAATTTTTATGAAATGTTCTTGCAAAATTTTAATAAAATATTATATATATTTTTTTGGTTATAACTGACTTATATTCTAATATTCAACAACTCTTTGCGCTGCATTATCATTGCTATTCGATCATCTCCATTCAGAGTTTCACATTTTTCACCCTAATATTGCTTTCTATCCTTACGTCTGGTTTGATGATAGTTGTCAGTTGGCTCCTACTGAGGGAAATGATGCGAATCAAGAGGATGGGAACCAGTCAGTTGATTTAATAATTTTGGAGGAGCTGGAAGGAGTGCTGAATAAGGCAAAGAGTCGCAAAGCAACTGGACCGGATGGCTTGAATATGGAACTACTGAAATGTCGCGGTTTTGTTTTCAGGCTGCGATTCATACATTTGATAAATATGTGCTGGACTCAATTAAAAATCCAAGAGGACTGGCGAATTGCCACCGTCCTCCTTAAAAGATCCCTTAAAAGATCTCCTTAAAAGACCGTTCCTTAAAAGATTTAAAAATAAAGAACTTCAACGATTTTAACAAATTTTAAAAAGAATTTTAAGATTTTAATAATTTTAAATATTTTAAAAGTTTATTAAGAATTTTGAATAAAGAAACGTTGAATTTCGAGATCTTAAAACATTTGGATTTTTATTTACGAACCTTGGGTACATAACTACAGAGGAATCAGTTTGCTTAAAACATCATATAATGTATACAGCATGATAATAAAAGGTAGGATGCAGATTATTGCAGAGACCTTGCTACTCGAAGAACAGTGTGGCTTCAGGAAGGGGAGATCATGCACTGACATTATCTTTATCATAAAGCAAATTGTTGAGAAAAGAAGAAAATTCAATCTTGAAACTCACTTAGCTTTTGTTGATCTTCAAAAGGCTTTAGATAGAGTGGAATAAAATTATTTATTAATTATTTAGGCTTTAGAGTAAAGTTATTGGATATCCTTCCCATCTTATAACAGCAGTCCAAAGCCTGTACAAAGATACCAGAGGGATATAGCAGTGAAGAACACCGATTTCTGAAGAAGTAATTATTAGTACAGGAGTAAGACAAGGGTGTGGTCTATCACCCACTTTGTTTAATATTTATTTGGATGACGTGATCAGAAGGTGGAAGTCTCAAATACACACTGGTATTCTCATAGGAGAATGTAAGGTTATAAACTGCCCATTGTTTGCTGATGACCAGATAGTGCTACAGGAAAATGAGGATGACCTGCAGAGAGCACTTTTCATGCTAAACAAACTCAGCAAAGAATGTAAGTTGTCAGTTTCGGCGAAGAAGAAAACGATAATGGCATTCAGAGGGAAGAAGCCAGTCAGAAGCAAAATTGGTATAGATAATAATATTTTGGAACAGATATCCCACTTTCAGTACCTAGATTGCAACATTACATACCAACAGGATAAAGATGCTTACAATAAGATGCACCGATTTCAGAAAATATGCGAAACTATCCACTGCACTTAAAAAAATAGCTCCAGCAAAACCACGAGGGTGAGATTTAAAAAAAAACACATTAGTAGTGCCAATCCTACTCTACGGCAGTGAAACTTGGGTGCTATCAAAGTGAGACAAGCATGCGAAATGAAATTTTTTCGACATACATATGGGTGTAGTAGAGAAGATCGTTGCAGGAATACCGAAATAAGGAAAGAACTGAACATCTTCTCTATAAACGACAAGGTATCTCAAAACAGAATGCAGTGGTTAGAGCATGTAAACAGAATGAGGGGGGAAAGGACACCTAAGCAGACACTGGGCTATGAGCCGGAGGGTAGGAGAGAATGAGGACGCTCGAGAAAGAGATGGGAAGATTTGAGAGGTTCAGAACAGGCAGAGATACCTAATCCTTGAAAGGCAGAAGAATAAGAAGAAGAAGATCCTTACTTTAATCGTTCTTCTTATAATTGCCAGTTATAATGATGGTGATTCACTATGCATGTTCATTGTTGTAAGTACTGTATAAATTAGTAATGTTTGAGTTTAACCACATTCCAAATTACTCTTCCAAGAAATCCTTCTGTGACTAGGTCTTCGTACATAGTCCATTTTTATCTGTAGGATGAGATATAATAAACCATATCTGTCTAAATGTTCATTACGTACCCAAAATATACTAGTTTATTTTACTTCACCGTTCACAAAATTTTGATAAAGTTGTTCAAACTACGGAATATAATGGTTAAAACTAACCATTTTACTGGTCAGTATTTTTAAACTTAATTTTTTCGACTTATAATATATTAATATACATATTTCAGATTAGCATTAAAGAATGCATTCCACAATATGGCAGTAAAGTTTGCTCTATAATTATTATGAATATCAAGCCAGAATGGTTTTATATATTTGGGACAGGAAGAGATCTCAGAAAAAGAGAAAAAAGAGAAGATTTTAATAAAGATTGTGGGACCCAAAAAGATAAATAAAACAACACTTATGTCTGAGCAAAGAATTTTTTGACAATTTGTAAAGATCTCGTCCATGAAGTTGAGGAGAAAATGTTTTTTCTTGGACACCCCATGAGAAAAAACATAACCACTTGTTCCAAAATGAAACGAGGTTATCACCGTAAAGCAAGAGGTGTTATTAAGTACGTTTTGAAAGATCTATTATTGCGAAAATCGGTTTTGCAGAAAATTAAGGTGAGGAATGAAACCAGGAATTTATTAATGTCAGGAATTTATTATAAAGTCTTGAAATAAGCTGTTCACAGAATTACTAATATTGACTATGTAACGGCATTCGTATTCGTAAAAAAAATAAAGGGGTTTCTTTTGAATTTTTATATTATAACGATTTTAATAAGAAGAATTTATCATTTTAGAAGGATGAGTAGAGTTTTGTGTAGAAGGAATCTTGAACTCCAAATTAGAATTAAATAAACTTGCTGTTACGAGTTCTCGGTGTTGTTTACGAGGTGGAAGCTTGGACGCTGAACAAAAATGTTATGAAAAGACTTGATGCCTCCAAGTTATTGTGTTGTAGACGATTCCTGCGTATACCATCGACGGATAGAGTAAGGAACACGGATCACTTGGTGAAGCTAAATAAAATGATGGTAGTTGTGAATACTTTGAAACGCTGAAAGGTGGAGTACTTTGGTCATGTGAAGAGAGGCGAGAAATATAGAATGTTGCAGAATACCATGTATGGTTAGATAAAGGGTAAGCGAGGTCCAGGTTAGTGTACAACATCATGGTTGAAGCATCTTTGGGACTGGTATGGTGTGATTACAGTTACTCATTTTTGGCATTCGAAAAAACTCCAAAGGCATAGATGGAGCCAATATTTTCTTTGAGGACTAGACACCTAAAAATGAAGGTGACATATGGCTCAAAATATGATAATATATAATTTACAAAAGATTGAAAATATGTAGCTAACGAATTTTATTACCCAGATACAGAAGTGAGTAAAACGAAATTATCGCCTGCAGGAAAGGAAAATAGCCTGAGTGATTTTTTGTCGTGTAAGCACTAATACTTTCAGCTTAGTGTGAAAGGCTCGGTAAACAAAATACTCCTTGTTTTAGCTAATAAAACATTTATTGGTTGAAACCAGCCATGTGACAGATGGCCTACCTGTGTAAACGAACACGCACCGAATATAATCTCCGAGTGTCTGAATATAATCAACTGAATTATCTTCTTCTCTAATGAACATGCGTAAAACTGATCTATATTTTAAATAATTTAATTTCTCAAACTTCTTTGTTAAATTATGCTAAAGGAAAATTACTAATTCGTAAAAGAGAATACTCGCTGTGAAACCTAGATTTTTTATATACTATGGCAGTCAAATGAAACGTTTCGGTGGAAAAAATACGTTTTCATTTTATTTTTAAAGTGTGGATTCATGTGTGTAATCAAAGCACGAGAATCTGCCACAGCAAAAAAAGAAATAATACTATGAATTTAAAAATGTATGTTCAAGTTATAAAATAGAGGAAAATATTTTTTTAAGAAATATTTGAATCACCTGACAGTCGTAGTCTTTTTTGTTTAAGTAATAAACAACTACTAAATTACTTAAATAAATATTGTAATATAACAAATAATATTATTCAAAATCAATAAATAATTACTTTATTTTCAACGGTTTTCTTGTTCCATAAACTATATTGTCATCATATAAATATTTTGTATTAAACATGTATTCAATCAGTTTAACAATATGGTTTTACAATTTTTTAAAGTTTCTTGTAAATTATCCATACAACGTTTCTTCTTTGTAAACAATAAATATGATAACACATAAATCTCTATCTAATATTGTTTCATTTATATATTTCCAATGTACTAAATATATAATTTACACAATTAAGCATTAATGTGATGACCTCCTCATCCTTTCAAACTCCAGGCCCCACTAATTACTCTTACAATTCTGTTTAATAATAATTTCCTACCAATTTCTTCAACAACCTACTAGCCACCTAGCAACCCTGGAGTAGGTAAGAGTTTGAAAATATGGCACAAACATCACAAAAACGTATAAATTAAAAATCTATATATAAATAGATTTGTGCCATATTTTCAAACTCTTACCTACTCCAGATATCCTTAACCTTTTGTTACACCTTTGAATTGTTAGTACAACGCAGTTTCTGCAAAACTCTTACCGGTCATTTTACAATTTCATTGTAATTTTGAGAGGATATCATAACGTTTTGTTGAATATATTATAATTATAATTTCTAAAAATAAATTGACTATTGATGCGACCGTTTCTGCAAAACTCTTACCGCTCATTTTACAATTTCATTGTAATTTTGAGAGGTAATTTTTAGCTACGCATTAGTGAAATAAATGATATTGCTGCTTTGTTATGAAAACTTTCACTACACCGACTGGAGATTATTGTAATACAAAAACAAACTACTAAACATTTATGCACTTAACAGTTTGACATTTCAAAATCAGCTGTGCTTTGTTTGTAAATAAAGCTGGAAATTTTCCAGTACGTGGGACGATAACAACGCAAAAAGAACACAAATAATAAAATAATTCCTTTAAAAAATCACAAAAATAAATTTTAAAATTTACGCTCAATAAAGCACTAAAATTATAAACGGAAACTTAATTCACAAGAAAACCAATAGTCAATAGTAAAATGTAGACGACGCACTTCTTTGTCCATTTAAGAATTAAACGGACAAAGCATTTTGTATTAAATTTTTATTAATTCACTATATTTAAACAAAAATTTAATTAAATAAATAAAACAAACACTTAAGGCAACTATTTAGTTTATCTTTTATTCATCAACCACTCACTTTTTTAGAACAGTTCCACAAAAATATCATTTATTTGACACTACGCTGCAAGCTGTCTGCTTTGTTTACTGCTGCCAGCTGAGTACTGGCTGTTTAGTTCTGGGTACCCAAACTAGAAGCGCTAGTGTAACTAACAAGGTCAAACGAAACAGCGTCTGCTTGGCTATTGTACATAATCCACTACACATACACACATGTAACATGTATACGGTGCTGCCGCCTAACGTCAATCGGAGGAGGAGGACATTTTCCAAAATCCGAGATAGATGAAAATGTACTAAATCGGGTCCCGCGGCATTAAAATTATTGAAAATAAATGTTTGCAGTTTGTTTTTAATACTGAAATGAAGACTAAATGTCGTTTAAAGTGAAACAATGTTATACTAAAGCATTGGAAACATGTTTTGATCAATAATTAAAAGAATATAGATAAATGTGAAATTCGATCAAAGTTGTTAGCGCTAAATAAGCAGTTCGCTTGCGCCGGCTGCGAAAACTCTTACCGGGCGCATTTCAAGCGAAATGCTTGATAAAATTATTCCAGGTAAATAAATACACAAAAGAATAATGGAATCTTTTACCTTATAATAGAAAAAATGAGTCGGTAGTCAAAAAAATAACAAGTTACACCTACCAGAAAACTGTCTAAAACCGTTGTTTAACCGATGTATATGTCAAAAGTTCAAAATCAAGTTCAATAACATTTTAATTTTTTGTAGCGTTTTCACTAGTGGTGTTTATGCTCCAAGGTAAAAAACGCCATTTTTACTAAATGTTGTAATCCTTTTTGCTAGCTGTAAAAATACTGTGGCAAAATTAAATTACTTGAGATAAAAAACAATTCATTACACAGTTGCAAACAATTTGGAACCTCTGAATGTACAATTAATTTTTCAATAAAAATTATTCATCAATGGTATTTTGATGAAATCAATAAAATTAAACGTTAATAATTTATGTTTTAGATAACCTCCTAACATAATAAAACCGCAAATTTTTGATATAACACTTAATTCCAGAGATCTGATAAATGAATGTTATGTTAGTGTTATACAACATATATGACATATATTTACGTACGTATTGTATAAGGGGATCTCCAATATGACATGTATTGCTACATACAAGACATACACGCCTAGAGCATTATCGTTTATCGTCATACGCCCTTAGAAAATGTCACTCAAACTAATATTAAGTTATACAGGTTGGTGCAAAAGCATGTGACGTTAATCTCAGCAGTATTGTGTTTACTGTACAAAATGTGTCGTGTTTTTATGATTAAGGAATTATTTATTGCAAATTTGTTAAAAATTACATATTGATGTCTGATTAAGCCAGCTAAATGTGAGCTTAATTAAAATATACCAATTTTGTTAGATTCAACGGTAAATAATTTAATTCTTCCATATCGTATTATCAATACCTATACACAAAATTTCAGGCATTATTTATCCGAACTTTCATTGTATAAAAAAACTAAATTACTCCTCTAAGTTTCCCCACGAGGGATGCCAATTTGTAATGAAATTATATACTCCTCACAATATCTCCGCCAGGGATCAGCAAAATTTGTTAGAAACTATTTATCACCACGAGGGTATGCCAAATTTGAAAGATAATAAATTAAATCAATTTCTTATTTACCTTGTCCCTTGTCTCACTCAATAAAACATTATTCACATCAAATCATTATAAGTTTTATTTAATTTATACATTTTCATAATTACATAATTGAACGAATGTTTATTGTTATTGTTTTATACGTCTGCCATTGAAAGGCCACCGGATAGTCACTGTTATTATGAAGTAGGATAATTATTTGTGTCTCTTTTAATAACATGCACGTTGTATTTATTAATATTTATCTATTTTTACTATTAATTATATATATATATACTACTGTTTGTTAAGCACGAATGAGGGACCCACCCGTTTGGTTTGGCCTCCAGTCCCCCATTAAAATATTTTACAATTCTCTTATCTTCTTCTTAGTTGCCTAGTAACCATATTTTTGTTAATGTAAATTAAATAATTTTTAAAGTATTTATTTTAATCAGCTGGAGATATCTATTTTTATTTCAATAGACTCAAAAATAAACAACTCCAGGTGTCCATTAAATTTGTCATATTACAATTGATGTAAACAAAACACTTCAGAACAGGTATAATATTTATAGAAATGTATTGTGCGGTTCCAAGCTCCGTGTAGTTGCAGGGTGAGGGGTACGGGTGAGGTATAATGAATGACTGACGCATGCTGGGAGAACGATTGTTGTATTACTCTGATACAAAACATTCGTTTTCAAATTTTCCGTATTCAACATATTTGTTTGTATTTATTACATTTATGTATCTACATGATATTTTGATATAAATTAGCAAGTTAAATATTAAAAATCCGACCAAGTTAATAATGCGGAGGTATTTGTTAAATTAATGCGCCGGATAATAAAAATATTTTTTTAGTCTAGTTAGTACACGCTAACACTACAACTGCATCAGCTGTGAAACACTACTAACTCATTCATTCTTCCACTACTATAACAACGCACTGCATTCCTTCCAACTACGCGGAGCTGGAACTTAAGTATTGTACAGTATTTTTATAACATAAGTGTGGTATGAGTAGTATACGAGAGAAACATTACTTGAAGGTTGTTACTAAATTCATGCTGATTTAAACATTTATTAAATTTTTTTATTGAAGACTTACATTGGTAAAGTGTGTAACGAATAAAAATAGTTAATAATAGTTTATGGTGTATTTGTTTGTTTGCAATTATTACATCTCAGCAAAGAAATGATTAAAGATAATAGGGTTTGTAAAGGAGATCCTGAGGGATGTATACGTTCCATCGGTACGAGATGATGGACTGTAAGAAATTCGAAGAAATAGAAATCATTCATGGTAAATAGTAAGATATTTTGTGATTTATGTGTAGGAAACTCTTGTAGTTTTATCACGTCTTGGTATTTCATAAGACCTTGTTTTAAAAATTTTGAGGCTACATTGGACCACTAAGCCAATCAATTTCTAATGTTCTTCGGATAACGTATTGGTCAAGCCTTTTGGTTTTGCCAGTACTTTTTGAGACGGTCATTGTTTCCGTATCTCATATGTAACTTCCACCGTGCGTCTTTGTGCTTTTCCCAAATAAAATCTGTTTGTTCTGAGAATACTGTTTATTTTTTTCTTGTCAAACGCGTCTTCATTTGCCAGTCCAATTTCATTGAGGTCCCTCTCAATCTCTTTAATGTATCTTCCCGTAATCTTCCTGTTCAAGTTCGTGGGGATCAGTTGTTTCAATATTCTATCATTCTTAATTCTTAAATTCTATCATTCTTAATATTCGGCATTCTTAAAATGTGGAAAAAGTAGGAAATCCTCCTTTTCTTCATTACGCTAATAATCAGCTCAATTTCCTTATAAACAGTTTCATTAGAAGGAATTCGCAATACCCCATTTTTTGACAATTCTTGTTAAGGCAGGTTCTGATAATTTTGCGTTCTGTTTTAAGAAATTGATCAGTTTTAGCTCATTCTTAATTTCGAAAATAGTTTCACTGGCGTAAAGCGCTTCTGGGATAAGACCTTTATAGTAATTAAATCTTAAGATAATTTTTAAGCTCATTGCTTTCAAAGGAAGGTTAACAACGTAAGCTTAATTCAAATTTTAACGTCTCTGCGCTTTTGACATTTTGTAGAAACTATGCCTCGGATCTCCCGCATGTTGGTAGCAGTAAGTTTATTTATTTATACCAGTTAAATATTACTTACAAGTAGTTTAACTAACATTTTGGGAAATTTTTAAAAGTTTATAGTTTATCTTCAAGAAGATAGCAATTGACAGCTTTGCTTCCGTATGATCTTCTGATTATAGTGGATGTTACAAGTATTGTGAAGTTTATTCTGGGTTCTACTACGGATCTGGTTATAATTAAATGTAAAAATTCCTTTTAAACTTAATAACATATATTTATTATCAATAAATTTATTATAATAAACCAGTTAATTACAATTAAATTGTTAATTGTTAAGAGTAGACTAAAATTGATAAATAAATGTTATTAAAAACTTAAGACTTAAACTATCTCATTTAAAAAAATCTCATTTAAACTTAAAAAAAGACTAAAAAAACTTGACTTAAAAAATCTCATTTAACATGGTCTACCTGAAAAGCAAATATATGGCCATTCACAATTAAATAAAAAAGTAATCCTTTATCTACTACCTATTAACCAACGAACACTATTTTACAGTTTTGAGAGACTATTACAACAACGTATACGAAAACCGTTTCAACAACTCAGTTCATTAAACAAAAATTGTTCAATAGTAAAACCGATTGCCTTCATTGCTATTTGTAATCTAATTTACTCATTAAAAGACGATTGTTTATAGCTAAAACACAAATATATTTTAGGGAAATAATAATTAAATATTCTACCTTAGTTGACCTTTTCCTACAAAACAATTTAATGAAAGAACCCCGATTATGAAAAATACTAAATAGCACTTTTGAAAACTCATATAATAACCGCTTCTATTATCCAAACTATTGCCTATTGTAGCTGTATTATTCATGGGTTCAGAAGATTTGCAATTTATTAAGATAAAAAATTACGTCATTTTTGAATGATGATAAACAGATGGAATAAAGTGTACATGTAGTTTAACTCATATTGAATATAAGTTTTCAGATTACTGAATATTGGTTACAACTATATATATAAAATTCGATGTATGTATGTGTGTGTATGTTCTCTTTTATCTCCTAAATTACTAAACCAAATTCCAGCAGTTTTTTTATGTTGTAACTATGATGCCAGTGCAGGTTTTAGGCTATTGAAACGCTTAAAAAGTTAGCCCTAAAGGGTTTAAAATAATGTTTATGTCCTACATTAAGGCTTTTATGAGGTTAGATAATCTGCTGCTTTTAAACCAGCTGATGTGATTCAAATAAAGATTTTTCATAAATAAAGTCATATGATTTAGCAAATAGCGACATGGTGCTAAGGATCAGCTGGTGACAACATCACCATTTTATTGTACTTTTTATGTAGATACGATTTTGTATTGTTGAGTATTTTATAAAAGTAAAGTTCTGTGTTTCTTTAATTTGTTTTAATTTTGTTTTAATTGGTGAGTGATCAAAATTGCTTTGATATTTTATTTTTACTTTTATTTTATTCAACGTAGATTTAAGTTTTTGGTTTTGACAATTTCTTTTTTCGTTTTTTCTTTTGAATTTGGTTTTTTTCCATTTTCAATAATGCCATAAAAAATCATTAGGAAGAAAATCTTCAAAAGCTACAAATTTAAAAAAAGAGATTACACCATTTTTCGCGTGCAAAGCCGCGACGGGGTATGCTAGTTAATTATATTGAAGAATAAGATTAAGTCCATGAAAAAAAGTTGTTATTTTGAAATAGACGTGGAATAGATGAAGCGACTGAGGACAGAGAAACAGAAAATCTTATGCAATTAAAAATTGAGAAAAGAAATTATATTTTATAATACATAAGAACTCATCAACGAAAAATAATATAATAAATCTACTCGTATTATGATTTAAATTGCCTGTTAATAGTTACAAAAAAACGAGTTTAGATAAGAAAACAAACATAATAATTAGAATTTACGGCATATCTTTCGAAAAACCGCTGTTTCCTTCAATAATGTAGTTCATTATAGGCCCTATCCTCTTTTCCTTTTTCTGCGCGTTTATTAAAGCTTCAGTCATCTCATGCATCCCATATGTCACCTTTCTCTATCCATCGAATCCTTTTTACTAAAATTTCTGGCGTACACGCTTGACCACACCATTATTTCGGAGGCCTGCCACGTCTTCTGTGCTCTGGTGGATTCCAATTCTTATTTTTTGGCCATCCTTTGCTCTTTATCTTCTTTGAATGGCCCAACTATTTCAGAGATTTCTCTTCTATTGTTGTGTTCAGTTTTCGTATGATCTCTATTATTTTAATCTATTATTCCCTATGACTCTCTCTACTTTAGATATTTGATAATTTCTAAATAGGTTGTTCATGTTAATTGAGTTTGTCTTTGTTATGTCCCTCATTGTTATCTTGCACTTCTCAAAATTTTACAGCAGACTACTCTGAACTACCTTCTGATATATCCTAACTTTTGTGCCATTTCTGATACTCCTTGACCAGATCAAGGAATTCAGTTTATGTATCTCTGTCTGGTTTGCGCAACCGCGTTGGCAATTTATTTTCTTGACTTGACCTCGCATGTTATCACACTTCCCAGGTATCTATATCCTCACGTTTCCTGACCAAATTTTGTTCTAATTGTCTCACTTGCCTCACTTCCAACCACCAGATATTTTATCTTTCCATAATTTATCTTCATTTCATTCGACTGTTATTTTTTAGCAAATTTTAATCTAAATACGTATGAATTGATTTTGTTCTACCCTGTGGGTATAAACTTAAGGTAGATAATATAACCACTACATTCAGTTCTAGATGAATTCATATAACATGAAATAAATTATAACATGAAATATATTAAATATATTAAATGTTATGTAACAATATTATTATTCTGCTCTACATTTCATATTAATAAACATTAATAAACATAACAAATATGTTATAGAAAGTTCGTGTTATATATTCCGGTTATTGAAACGGTACAACATTTATAAACTAATGTAATGTGTGGAATACATAAATATATGTTCTAGATTTTGTCATAAATCTTGTCAGAGGTTATTAGGTTGTGAAATCAAACTATTGCTATATGACATCTTAATTAGAAGTTCTTATCGTCATATACTGATTTAATAATTTGAATTTTCTCCTGGTTTAATTCCAGTATCATGTTTCTGTACTGTAAAATCATAAATCTGTACTCAGATAACGAAATTAAAATTTAACTCATAAATACTTAATTAAATTTATAAAAAAAATATTTCATAATTTTTCCGAATCGTTAATTTTAATATATATTTCAATTATTGCAAGGATAGTATTGAGTCAAATAATCGAGACTATCAAACAAAAAATGAAAATGTTAGACAAGGATTCGCCCAAAAAGAGCTGTATTAAACAATCCAAAACATATCGGTTGAAATAAGAAAGAAAATAAAGAGATTCTATAAAAATTTTTAGTAGAGTTGAACCAAGAAGAACTTATAAAACCAAAAAATTTAAAAGCTGAAAGAAACAGAAAAATACCTAATGACACTGGAAATAAATAAAGATTTTATAGAAGATAAAAATAAATTCAAATACCAATTTAAGAACACATCGGTTTCCAAAGGAACGTGTTACAAAAAGCTACATACTATAGTGGAGCGATAAAAGAAAGCAAAATTTTCAAAATTAATGAAAAAAATTGGGAAGAAAGGAAATTAAGCTTCTAAACAAGAACTCGAGCAAAGAGATTATATCAGTGACTCATGTATGATTATCGTAGTCCTAATTTGGCGGAAACGAAAAATAAATTTAACATGTAGTTTGATGACTATGTAAAAACAATGATGACTTTTAAGTTAACAATGTTAGAAAATAGGGAAGTTGTATTACAAGAGAAGCAGTAGAAAAATAAAGCAAAAAACAACTTCAGCTTTTAACAGTAAAAGACAAATTGAGATCGAACAATCATATAAACGTCGTGATAAGGAAAGAGTCTGTGGTAAAGTTTACCTGAAGTTTTTTACTACATCCAAGTGAAACATTATAAATGAATCTCCTGTCCCGTTAAATTATATATACGACAAGTTTGGGGTAATTGATTCTAACTTAATTCTTAATATAACAGTTTTTACGTTACTAATTCAACTTGTTTGTTCATTGAAGAAACAATGCGTCAACACAAATAATAGGCATAGGCAACCGATTAAAAAAAATTAAAAATTACAACAAACATTTTGAACATAATTTTGAACAAGTTTGAACATCGTTTGAATTGAACAGATTGCAACGTACACACATTATTTTTTTTACGTTATTTATTTTGCAACTGTAGAACAACTAGCAAAAACGTTCACGACTAAATTACCAAAAAAATTGAAAAAAATCCAACTGCGTTAATGACTTTGAGGAGGACACCACCCAGCGATAGCTCTCTATATAACGTAATAATGTTACAGTTGCGTTAATATATCATGTCTCTACTCCATCGGCGTTTTAATCGTCTTTGAGCGATTCCTGGTAGGTCCGCAGAATTCATATTATATATTAAGGGATAGTTATGATTGTGTAGTTTGTCTCTGAACTTATAGCACAATTTTTTAGATATGTGTCATTGACGTAAAAAACCCATACGTCAACGTGTATTGTTTTACTGGATATGTAACTCGGGCAATTAGTAATCAGTCGCAAGAATTTACTTTGCTGCCCCATAAATTTGACCACCATACATTCAGATCGGTTGAAGCATCACCTTGACGTTCACACATTAGGAATAAAAAAAATACTAAATGAAAAACCTATAACTGCCATAAAGATATAAAAACCGTTAATAATAATAATAGCTGTAAAAATAAAATTAGAAACAAAGAAAAAACTTGAAAATAAAGAACTGAAATGACACATTAAAAATTTTATAGTATACTCGCTCGTAGAATCTTGACACTTATTTACATTTTAGTCCTGAAATATTTTAGGCAAATCAAGAATATTAGAACGTTGCCATATAATAAAAATTGTCGGTGGAATTATCTAATAACTTAAGAGATAATTAATTAATTTTATGTTTGTTCAGATGCTGCTGGTACCGCTCACAAAAACCAGTTGTTTCCTTCCTGACGGTACTTAATTCCAGATCATGGTAAATAAATATGTTACCATAGGAATTTCAAGAAGCTTCATTACGATTGAAACTTAGAAACATAAAAAAGTAATTAAAATAAATTAAAAATATAAAATGTAAATTTGTATTGAATATTTTTAAAAAATGCAGTGCAACTATTTATAATGTTAAAAATTTATAAGTTACAACTTAGTATTTTATTATTCCTTATTGCCAATTACAATATATAACTTTATAATTTATATTATTAATTCTATTTAGTTACTATATCTACACAATGTATTCTTGTTTTGTTAAACGAAAGCATGAGGAAGTTTGAGAATAAATATACTACTAAGATAGGGCAATAATGCTAATTGGTAGAACAATTTAATCTCATATATCTTAAAAAATAACTTAGTATTAGTTCAATGTACGCTTGTAACATTAGAGCATTATTGTTCTGCGTTGAGAGAAGTTGTTCTGAAATTGCGGTTTGGTGTACCTACTTCATACCACCTCCAACCTCAAAATAGAAACCACATGACACCAGTCGTATTCAACCAACCCCTTTCAAAATATTCCTATTTTGTGTTAAACCACACAAATTTCACCAAACGTACCACAATGTCTATTAATTTTTAATCTTTTTTTGTATTGTAAGTTAAAATATGATTAATTTTATATTCAGGGGTAAATAACAATTGACTTATTTAATAATTATGAATCAAAATTTTACCTATCTAAGGGGCTACGGTGGCAGAAGCTGAAGGTGTCCATTCAATTCCAACGTTGTTTGAAAAAAATTATCACGTTTTATCCGGTATTTAACCTGCTCCATTGATTGATTGATTTCTTAACCTGTCACTGTTAACCGATTTATTGATACGAATTTCAATAATAAAAAACTGGAACGTCATGCGTTATTAGGCGAGACAAGAGATTTTTTGTTGGCAGATTTATTTTGAAACAGAGTAAAGAGGTACATATTAGCTAGGGCTAGTTATATTAAAGGTAATATAACTAACAACCATTCTTTGGCTTTACCAGGGTATAAATTTTTTTATTTCAATAATTTTTAAATTAGTGCTATAAACAAATAAAAATATCGGATTTTTTAATTGGAAAAGTCTGATATATATTTATATATTTGGACACATTTTCTACCATCTATCTCGTCCGGAACTTGATAAAAAAATATTGTTTTAAGGGCTGAACACCGTTTTCAACAACTTAGAGGTTCATTTTTGCAATCGTTAAAGAGTATAATATACCTGTTAAGTTCTATATAGGTAACATCTCCACAGAGTTTGAGATATTTAGCTCGTTTGTAAACTACGAATTTACTCAGTTTAACCAATATTTTCAGTTAAAAAATATTGATTTAAGGGTTAAACACCCTTTTCAAACTTTTACATGTAAAATTTTGAAATCGCTAGGATGTAAATTTTTGGTTCACTATAGATAACACTTCCACCGAGTTTTAGCCATCTAACTCGATTAGAACTACGCCGGGCCGGCAAGTCGGCTGTGTAAGCAGTCTAAAGTTGTCAAAAATATCTAAAAAGTTATATCTAACAAATTTCATTTAAGTAAAGACTAATATTATTAAATTTAATTCTGGTATTATGCATAAAATACCACGATTTGGCAGTCTGATATATTACTTTAAAATGTAAAGAACGAAGAAAAAAATGTGTCTAGACATTTGAAGTGTTCTATAAGAGACAAGAATTTTATTTTGTTTATTTTTTTTGTCCGATATGTACTTACTTATTTCAGAGATATGCTTCTGAATATAAAGTTGGAAGCTAACAGAAGACTAGGGTACCTTGAATTTGTGTTGGCTAGTAAGGTGAAAGTGAAGTGTAAGGCAATTTGTTTTGGAAGGAGTGTTATTCATACATAAATATTACATATGTCTATCCAAGTACTACCACAATACAAATTTCAGATTACGCCCCAAAGGGAGTTGAAACGTTATTGTGACAGAAATATGTATAGGTATGTGGTCACTACAGTATAGACAATAATATGAATATGAGCTTACCTACGTCACTTCAATTTTGTTTGATTTATACATTATATGAACACAAAATATACAACACCTGACATCATCATAGTCTACATTAGCATTATTATTTCAGAGCATTTTATAAAAATTAAAATTTTTTATATTGTCTTATATTTCATATTGTCGCTGGATGGCGACATTAAGTGACGAGTTGAAACCTTTACATTTTGGTTACCCTGAAAAGGGCCGTTTAAGCGGTGGTCATCTTGATGGGAAGCGTCGGTCGTAGTCGTAGCGGCGGTCGGAGGCTGGGCGACACGGCGTGTCGTCATCCAGTGGAGACGTCATCTTTTTCCCTCGCAGAAGTGCGTCGATAGCTGCTTCGTCGGGTCCGGTAGGCGTAAGGCTCCGTCGAAGGACCGCTGTAGGCATCGCTCGCGTCAGCGGGTGATGACGGTCCAGTCGATGGCTTACGTTGCTGGGTCGGCGAGTGGAAGCATCATCTTGCGGGACTCTCTTGCGGGGTCGTCGATAAGTCTTCGTTGGAGTCCTGTAGCCGTGTGCCGATGGTGGACGTTTTAACTGTCTGCTGTCTGGATCGGAATTGAATCTTTCGGCTCAGTGTAGCGCTATTTATATAGTTGCCGAGAGCACTGTGGTAGAGGGCGGTTATTGGTATGAGCTTGATGACGAAGCCCTCTGTCGGTACGCTGCCACAAGCCTACCACCCCTCTCGGAACTATTGGCGGCTCCCTCTGTCGCTACGTCGCAAACTTTGATAGCCGGCAGCACAGTACCATTTTTACTGGCAGCAAAGAAGGCAACGGTGACAATATAATAATTTACAATTTTGTGACACTTATCTCTAAGGTCCGTTTCGGGATCTGGGCGAAATTTAATAATTAACGTACTTAAGTTTAAAATTACAAGTATTTATTACAACTTCAAAAACTACAATTAAATAAGTGACTAAAATCTACAAGTAAATTTGTAAATAAATGACAAACTATTTTATAATCAACTAATTCAATACATAACCTAACCAAATTAACATAATAACTACTTACAAAAGATACAGAAATAACATTTAAGTTAAACAATAGACAATAACGTTGAACTTTTCTAACGTACTGTACAATTTACCCACTGGTTCACAGAAAAAAATGGAACTTAACTTGACCGTAAACCAACTGGCTGCTTAAATAAGTGGGCTAGGGGAGATTTCGAGAAAGACAGAGAATCTCGATATAACAATAAAAGTAAAAAATCCTTTTGACAGCTTTTGGATAAATCTTATCAACCGTAAACAAATAAGGATTGAATAGAAGGTGTTACAAAAAGGCCAATAATCTAAATAGGTACCCGTTTTTTTACAATACCTGTACAAAAAAAGCCAGGCCTACTTTTACTATAAAAACCGTTTATAACTATTTATTGGAAACCTATTTATTACTCCTGTTTATTACTATTTATTTATTTAACATCTGTAAATTCTCGGTCTTCCTAGAAAACTCTCGAACTCACATTCCTTTTGGATATTGTCACAATATTGTTATATTGTAAGATCGCACTGTGACAATCTAGAAATGGCTAAAAGAATAAATTTTTCTTTGTAATAAATTGTATATTCCACGAAGTGTTGTGTATTGAACTAGGATAACGGATTGCGATGAAAGGAATTTTTAATAAGAATTCTCGGATATGAAAACTTGTAGAAATTTTTGTTTTTATTTTAATTCCTTCTGCAATGTTCCATTAAATCAGCGGAATTATTAGAAGGTTCTGAATAATTTTTAAAAGTGTCATACGGCTGGTATAAAAACAGTTAATGACTTCGCGATAAAAACAATTAGCGAAGACTGAACAAACTCATGTTTGTGCCGTCTCTAACATTCTTTAACCATGAGCATTTCCTTAATTTAGGTCAGAGCCTACCCTAAACTTTGTCCTAATAGCAAAAATTGTGAGAAGCTTATATTTATAATCTATGAAAAAAAATTAAAAAAAAAAAATTACAAAAAAAAATTAAAAAAAAAAATTTTTAAGAAACGCTATTATTTAACAAATAATCAAAAGAAAAATGAACTAAAAATAAAAAAATTTACAAAAAAAAACAATCACAGACATTACAGTTAAAATAAAAGCGTGGCGCATTAATATATATAATATTTATTGTAAAATATTCGTTGTAATATTATATATATTAATGCGCCACGCTTTTATTTTGACTGTAATGTCTGTGATTGTTTTTTTTTGTAAATTTTTTTATTTTTTTCTGTTTAGTTCATTTTTCTTTAGATTAATTGTTAAATAATAGCGTTTCTTAAAAAAAAATTTTTTTTAAATTTTTTTTTTGTAAATTTTTTTTCTTTTTTTCTTTTTAGTTAATTTTTTTTAAGTAATTGTTAAATAAAAGCGTTTTTTAAATTTTTAAATTTTTTTTTACAAACACCTCCACAGCGTATTGTCATCGAAGATAAACAAGTGTGAAAAGTTTGATTCATATTGATACGGTAGAAGTATTAAAATTTTAAGTTGCAAGATTTGATGCTTCCAAGAGTAAGTTAAATAAAAGCGTTTAATAAGTGACAAAAGAAACAAAAACTCTTGGTAATATATTGTTTTATGATACAAAATACGAGTGAAAATGGAAAAACAAAGTTTTTAAAAATGTGGTTTTGGAGAAGATGGCCATTTAAAATCAAATAAATAACCAATACTTACTACAATTCCTACAATTTTATGCAATTAATACAATGATAGTACAACTATTTTACAGTTATACAGAACCTTTTTGCAATAGGCGACAAACCGGTTTCTCAACTAACACAAATTGACCCACTTATAATATTCATTCACTTTTTTTACTGTTTACTAATATCTAAGCAAATAAAATATTCCAGATAAATAAACTATACAGAAATGATTGATAGAATAATCGAGGTATAAAATAACAATAGAAAAAATCATAATAAACCTTACTGAAACCTTCCAATCTATATTAAAGAAATCAACAAATGAATAAAGGCTAGTGCGCCTGTAAGGGAAGTAATAAACTAAACCTGGTACATACAACACAATTACACGTAAGTAAACACAATAGCCGGTAAAATGTCACGTGTATATTGTACATTAATAAACATATTATTATACTGTTTAATAACTTTGTATTAATTATTTTTAAGTTACTAAAACAGAATTTACTACTAAAAACAACATCAAATTTATTTATTTATTTATTTAACGTCGCATCAACTGCTGTGGTCATTAGCGACGACATTGGGGTGTAACTGTGCGTAATGAGGATGAAAGGATTTTTTTGTAACGTATGAAAATATCCCGTGCTTAAGTGGGATTCGAACCCAGGACCGCATGATGAGAGGCGAGCACAACAAATTTTAAAATATCTGAATTGTTACTTTTCGATGAGGGGAGAACTTTAGGTGTTTTTTATGAATATAAAAATAATATGTAACCATTTACGAGTTGTACAACAGAATGAATTTTATATAAACAATGGAAATATGGTAAAATTTATAAAAACATATCAAGAAAAACTCTCAAAAATATATCTCTTAAAACCATTATACATGAATAGTTGTTTAAAACGTAATATTTGTTAAGTTTGCTGCATACTGATAAAACGGAAGTTATGAGTTAAGAGTTTGAGTGTATTAGAACTCAAGTACATTTTCCATATGCAAACGTTGTTTCTACTTCAACTGGTACTGAAGAGAGGTCAGTTTATGATTCGATATACTCACCCACCGGAAAATTTAATAAAATCATTACATTTTTTTACGGATTACAAATACATATCTAACGAAAATATTGTTAAATAAACTTATAGTTTTTACATCAATCATAATATTGTATTACAACATGCATAAGTGATTTATTTGCAGTTATAGTGTTTCACTTTTATTTGTTTTCATAGACGGTAGACTTAACTTTAAAACCATTATGTCTTATAAATTTAATATTTTACTTCATGCATGACTTAGCACACAAAATGTAAAGAAGTGTATCAAAAAACATTTCAATGAGATGGAATGTAAATCTTATGAATATGTTTTTTTATAAATTCTGTGAAGTTAAATAATTTTTGTCTCAGTAAAATATCTATAAATTATATAATATAAATATTTATTATTTTATTTTTATAAAAATATATTCTGCCCATAACAGGCAAGTGGAGTGTCAAATTATTTACACTCAATCTGTTACTTCCAGGGCTACAAAAAAGTTCTGTTTTTTATCACATGGTCAGCAGCCGATTATATGACAAGCATTTAATAACAGAAGAGGTAGAGGTGTAAAAGACACTAATCAGAGTTATCTCCTCTGAAAGTAATTAATTTCATTATATAGACAGACCCTGTGGTGAATAAAGTGAAGATGACATCTGCAGAATGGAAAATATGTGCTTGTCAGAGAGCCCGGCATGCTGATAAGCGTACTTTTCCACTCAGTGAGGAAGGCAAAAGTAAACCACCTCACTCCTCGTTTTACTTAGTAAAACCTCTACAGGTTCAAACCGGCCTTTTAGCTGATGACCTAAACAACAATAAAAATATATTAATTTTTTTCTTATCACATGGTCAACCAATTATCTGGCTGAAACATTTAAAAACAGAAGAGGTAGAGGCGTAAAAGACACTAGTCAGAGTTGTGTTCTTTGCGAGAAATGCATTTTATTATACGGCCAGACCCTGTAGTGAATGAAGTGAAGGTATCATTTGATGGAAAATAGATGGTTTGCAGAGAGTTTGGTTGATTAGCATACTTTTCAGGTAGAGAGGAAGGCAATTGTTAACCAACTCTTTTCTCATTTTACTTCGTAAAACCTCTAGAGGTTCAAACCAGTCTTTTGGCTGATGACCTAAACAGCAACACTTACGCTATGTAATGTACAAATTTTATTTTTGTAAAATATCCGTAGTTTTTACTTTCGCTTGCCCTATACGAAATATTGCTTGCCCTATAGGAAAGTAAAGTATTGCTTTGAAGTCGATTAACCTAGATTTAATTTTCACTGGAAATACAGATTTTCATGCTCCAAACAAGAAAAATGTGTTTTTACTGATTGGTCTGTGTCTGTCTGTGTGTGAGTGCGCGCGCGCGTGTAAACAAAATATTTTTACTCTCAATCAAAATCAGCCAACCGAAAGTAAGTAGTAGTTCATTCATGCAATATCTCTTTTTTGCAAGTTTTTCATAAACGGCTTCTATGGTTTTCTTCAAAATCGCCTCATTTTTTACATTTTTTTGTGCTGTACAAGATAGAATAAGCGCCATGTCTGCTGAAAGTTTTGGGTGGGGGCTGAACTCTCGTAGTAAAAAATATATTTTAAGATTGCAGTCTTAATATGTAGCATACTTAACAGCTAAAACGAGTATTGTCAAAGTTGTAAAAAAGTAAGAAACGTACAGCTTTTCATGAATTTTTCCTGCAGTGCTTGGTTCAGCGGAAATCAGTGATTTTCCATATTTTCTCATTGAATTCGGTAAAAAATGTTAGTTTTTATGAGATTTGTATTTTTCATTAATTTTTTAAATTGTGTTCACAGATAGACATATCTACTTTGGTTGAAAACATTTTTAAGAATTTTTACTATAGCTTGGATTTAAGCATTATGTGATTTTTTAAATTGATTTTTTTAGTTCAACAGCTTTATTTGCTCAGAAATCAACCTGTATGAAATATTTTCAGAGAAGCTTTATTAAACTAAGATACCATTTTAACGTGAGGTTTCCTTTTAAAACGCCTGTTTCTTGTTTTTACAGTGATCATCTATCTAATATTATATCAAAGGTAATACTAGAACAGAAATTTCTTAAAATAAAATCGAAAAACCTCCGTTTTAAACGATAATTCAATAACAAAAATAACCATGTAAAAAATTTATAATCATCAACTTAGTGTACTACAAGCTGAGAATATTTTCGGTTTTCGGTAAAGGAGTAGTACCATACAACTCCGTACTTCCCATAATTTCTTTTTTCAATCTTTGGCTGTACAATACTTCCCTCAGTTGATTGGTTTCGACTGGTTGACTGATAATTTAACACCCACCCAGATGGGCTAATAGCTGAGTCGAAATTGTAGGTCTACCTTAGCAGAATACTATTAAAACATGCTGAAGTGAATTTAATGCGTTTTTTCTGAAACCAGATGCTGAAATAATTAATCATTAGATGAACTGTCTAGTTGTCTCACATTGAGTAGTTATACGCAATGAAAATTTGTTGAAAGTGTGAATACTATAAGGAAAGGATCTTCTACGCTGATATAGTTAAATTAAGAAATATATTATTTTATTTCATTCACGCTTTCTTTCCCTCTATCCTTTACTTTATACGGATTTAAATACTAGGCAAGATTACACCTCATTTACACGCCATACACATCATCCTAATCTCATTGAGTCATGACGTTGCTTATTGTTCTGGTTTGAACAGATTGCACCCTACACACATTAGGGATTACAAAAAAATCCTTAACTATTTCCTTTATTTAAATTTTTTGAAATTTTTTTACATACAGTGGTAACCCTCTTACCCGGATCAACTGGAACCTAAGGTAAGCCGGATATGAGAAAATTCAGTTAAGGAAAATACAAAAAGGAATATTTGAATTTCTGATATACACTACAGTGTGTATGTAGTCTAATGGATATACACAATTTATTGAAAAACGCCAAGTTGTCAATTAAAATTTACATATGTAGGCTAAATTTGTTTATAAAACTTACTACAGTATACAGTAAGTCAAAAAAGATAAAATTAATATGTATGTATGTACTGTACAGCATTAGAATTTACAGCACACGTGCCGAAGATACGGTATACATAACGCGAACGTGAATTTTTATTAACTTTTTCTGACGTTAGTCACAACAAACGCAAACCCAACTTAATACATACATAATAGATTTATTTATACAACTTAGTAATATTAACGTAATAATCCAGATAGTTATGTTATTTAAGTAATGTTCATCTTGTTTTTCTTACTCCTTCAAAAATTTGATCCATGCCACATTAACCCTTTTAGTACCAACGTCCGGAAAACAGGAAGTCGATATAGTTTACGTAGTGATAACATCCGGTTTACCGGACGTCCGTAAGTTATGCACAAAGTGCCTACGTTCCGATAACCGCTCATTTCCAAAAAAACTTTTAAACAAAAATTAATGGAATATAATGTATTTTGAAACCGCCTCCGTCGCGTAGTGATAAGTGCGCTAGCGTGCAAAGTGAAAGGTCCCAGGTTCAATTTCGGGCTAGGGTCTGGAAATTTTAACACGTTAAACCACGGTTAAGGTACCAAAACCCACAGTAGTTGCTAATGACTAAGCTGTCGATGCGACTTTAAATAAACTAAAAAAATTATTTTGAATATTTTTAGTGTTAGTTCTATTTCATTTTTTATAAACACAATAAAAATTAATTTTTATAGTAATTACATTTTACATTTTATTTTTTTGTAACGTTGAAAATTTGTCGGCAACGGCAGACTTACGCCTGCAAGTAGGCTATTCTTAATAAGAGCTGGCACTATTTGTATACCCTCATTCAAATCAAACTTTCAAACTAAATATTGTTTGGGGACTGAAAGGGTTAATTTAGGCATTTTTTTACCGTGTTTGGATATGGAAGGATCCGGTTAAAGGAAGTCCAGATAAGAGGGTTTTCACTGTATTCAAAAATTATTACATCAAATCGTACTATTTTATGAAAAAAAAATGTTGAAAACTTTTTTGTAGAATTAACTCAATATTCACGTATTCTCAGGTCGTATTTCTCCCCTTCCGCTACATTCAAACTGATGTCAACAAAACTCCTGCTCTTAGTACTAATTGGTTATATTTGGTTTTCAAAGTGTAAAGTTGTGTGAGAAGTTAAACACTTTACGTTTAATTTACCGTGAAACATAGAGAGCAGGGGTTTGCTATTTGTGTATAAAAAATATATTAATTTGGAAGAAAAAATTTTAAAATAATAGTCTAATATTCGATGACTAGACGTTATGAGATAATATGCACAGGTTGAAAATACTTGCAGAAATGTGCGTATGAGTAAGAAGAATTTAACTATCTCCTTTTAATAATAAGGGGTTGTAATTGCTATCAGAATTGGTTCTAGTTAATTGACAAGAGACAAACGACAATCTACTACTGGTGCTATTATTATTATGGCACTATTACTGGGCAGAAAATGATTCTAGCTTTACAACTTTCTTACTCCATTACACTTCCTTGTTCCACAGTTTACTTACCAATTCTCTCTCTCCCCCTTACTCAAAATCTCTCTCACTCAGTCTTTATTCCCCTCTTCGTAATTGTTCTACCTTTAACTTCCTCTTTATTAAACTTATCTATATAACAGAGTTAAAGGTTACTATATAGTTGCAATTTGCAATTATAATCTTTTACTCTTATTTAAAGTACAATGTTTTTAATTACTTTTTACAGTTGATTTGAAAATAATATTTCTGTGAACATTTACATGGTAATAATATGTTTCTCTTTTATATTGAATAAAAGTTAAGTAAGTTTTAAAAATTGTAATAATAAATTTTTAAATCATCACATAGAATCTGAATGAAAAACCATCAATCGAGAAACGTGTAATTAAACTTAAACAAGCCCAAAGAATCACCTGGCCCACTTATAAAAAGAAGTCCCTCTCAATCAACTCCAAAATACGGCACTACAACTCAGTAGCCAAACCGGAAGCCACATACGCCGGTGAAACTTTTTTCAAACTGAATACTCAATCTACAACCGACAAACTCCAAAAAATAGACAGAAGAATATTAAGAACAGCCATTAATTTCAAACACCAAGACCAAGGCAAATGGTGGATAATCCTAACAGCATAGTCTACAAAGAAAATGAGTCTATAATTGACACAATGAGAAAAAGGTGAGTGGCTTTTTTTAGCCACCTCTACAGGCTACCCAACACAAGACTTACTAAACAGCTCTTAGATTACCAACTCAGGTGCAAGACCCAAAATAAATGGATCCAAGAGATAAAATCCGACATGAATGACTTGGGTATAACTGAAAAATAATAAAAGAAAGAGACGAAAAGAAGGTCTTAAAGGAAAATAAGCTAACTGAACTCCCTTTCAATAAAAGAAAACAACCTAACATAGTCATAACAGAAAAGATGAGGGTTGCCAGATCAAAAAATATGAAAAGGATGTGGGAGCAAAAGAGGCAGCAACCAGCTAACTCCGCAGCTCGTTCTTCAAAGACTAAATGAACATGGCATGACTGAAATGCTCCAATTGGGGCGAAAACTAAAAAAAAATAATTTTTGTTTCCCTATCTTTTACGATGTATAATTTATGTGGTAGGCGGAAATATTTTTTTAAAAACTATATTATTGTGATATTATGAATCAATCAATAATGAGAGTTGGCTACTGTTTTGTGTATGGTTTATCGTGTGTGGCTTATTTTACCTGCCGGCTCTGACTGAATTGTTTGCTCTTCTATAAAAGGTAGAGTTTTATTATATTAATTATGTTCTTTTTATTATTTAGTTTTATTTATTTCTTAGTATGTCCTAATTTTTGGTATTTTTTTAACATCACGTCCCACAAGGTTCTATACTCTCCCCATTATTATTTAAAATTTACACTGCCGATATTCCAACTGATCCATACACTCACTGCTTCTTTAGCCAATGACACAGTTGTACTTTCCTCGGATAAAACGGTGAACAATTTTTCACTTAATTTACAAAATCATTTGTTTAAATTAGACTCGTGGTTTACAAAGTGGAGAATCAAAACTAATTTGGACAAAACAAACCCGTTACCTTTACCTTGAGACGGCAGACCTGTCCGAGAGTTTTCTTGTATAACTCTCCTCTATCTCAAGTCGACGAAATTCGGTACCTCGGTGTACATATAGACAGACGGCTTACATGGAATAAATATGTAACCATTAAACGTAAAGCATTCGATGGTAGGCGAAAACAGCTATACAGCCTTCTATCTCGTCGGTCAAAATTGCCTATTCCTCTAAAATTACGTACTGTTGTATAAGACTTTACTTAAGCCAATGTGGACGTACGGTTGTCAAATCTATGGTTTATCAAAACCATCAGTCATAGCTAAATTTCAACAGTTTCAATCAAAATTACTTCGTACGCTAGTTAACGCTCCATTTTTTGTGTCGAATCACACACTTCACTCTGACATAAAATTTCATTTATTAATGACACCATACACGAAATGTATCAACGCTTTAGATTCAAATTAATTAACAACTCCAACTCATTGGTTCGTGAACTAAATTCTCCACATTTGCCAGGTGATCCATATCGTCGGCTCAGCAGGAGGTGGAGCAGAGACTTGGGTTAACTTCAATCAATACAGTTTAAATTTAACTACGTTAAATAGAAAAATAATCATCCAACTTACTATTAATTAGATAATCGTAATAATTTACCTATGAAAAGACTAAATGTAGTACTTAACTGCGGGAGTCCTACTACTACTACTACTACTGCTACTACTTCTACTACTACTGCTACTGCTGCTGCTCCTGCTGCTGCTGCTGCTACTGCTGCTGCTCCTGCTGTTGCTGCTGCTACTGCTTCTGCTGCTGCTGCTGCTCCTGCTCCTGCTGCTGCTGCTGTTGCTGCTGCTGCTGCTACTGCTGCTGCTGCTGCTACTGCTGCTGCTACTGCTGCTGATGCTACTGCTGCTGCTCCTGCTGCTACTGCTGCTGCTGCTCCTGCTCCTGCTGCTGCTGCTACTGCTGCTGCTGCTGCTGCTACTGCTGCTACTACTACTACTACTACTACTTCTACTACTACTTCTACTGTAATATGAGACACTTATACATACAAACAACAGACCATACGCACATTACTAAAACCACTCACACATAAACATAAACATACAAATTTACACATTCAAAATAAATACCAGATGATTTACCACCTACAGATGTGAGTAATGAGAATAATAAAAAAATAATAAAATGGATTGTTAGTTCATTCTATTTTAAATTTTTCAAAGAACAAGACATACTTTACAATTTTTTAAGATAAAAAGGATTTGAATATTTATTAATTTTATTAAGAAATAATTCAATAATTTTTAGAAGATTTAATTAGAAAGAGTTTCAACGATTTTAACAAATTTTAAAAAGGATTTTAAGATTTTAATAATTTTAAATATTTTAAAATATTTATTAAGAATTTTGAATAAAGAAACGTTGAATTTCGAGATCTTGAAACATTTGGATTTTTATTTACGAACCTTGGGTACAAAATGGTGCCGTGACCAGGATAATTTCAATAGAAAATTTCAATAGAAGATTTCAATAAATAAGTTCAACAATAAAATTGGGAAGGATATCAAAACAATAAAAAAGGACTAACTAGCGAAAGATCATCAAACAAAAATCATCAAACGACATCCAATAAAATAAGTCAAGAGAGAGAAATCCAAAATAAAATATAAATCTTCTAAAAGTTACAAAAAACAAATTATAAAGAACTCACATCTGACAAGTATACCGACGTCGACTGGTAAGTCATCTATTACATACATATAACTAATCATCATCAACAAACAAAACAAATAGAAACATGAATAGACAGGTAGCACCGATTCTTGATTCAACTAAACTAGACGAAACAAACCTTAACTTCCAACTTAGAATACGGAAAAGCACAACAACAGGAAACGTAAGACAAAAAAGACAAAGATTACAAAAACTCTTAGATAACGGGCGACAAATCGATCTAACTACATTACATAGATTTGACATGGACAAACAACTGACAGAGTGTCAAAACTATTTAGTAAGGTTAAGAAACGTAGAAAATTTAAATGAATTAGAAAAGTATAATGCCGAAATTTTTGATGATCGGCTTAATAAAATTTTAACATTTATATTACCCAATAAACCAGATAAAGTCGTAGGCTTTCAAAATTTAAGAGAGGGATTTGATATTTGGAAGGCTAATGGGTTGCATAATTTCGAAGTTGGATCTAA
Source organism: Catonia carolina (assembly GCA_035578175.1). Classification (NCBI taxonomy): domain Eukaryota; kingdom Metazoa; phylum Arthropoda; class Insecta; order Hemiptera; family Achilidae; genus Catonia; species Catonia carolina. Next base: position 23,380,527 of record JAQMRL010000010.1, on the reverse strand, counting down.
TTTCGAGCAAAATTTAAATCCCGAAGAGGCACATTTAGGGAATAATTTCTTACCTGATCAACAGCAAGGAATTCTTAATTATGATCAAATTAATCTTATGCATCACCCAGAAATGCAAAATCCTGTTCTTAGAAACGAAGCCCCTGACATATTAATACCAAATACCGTAGGTAGCAATAATCCTTTGTGTTTCCAACGTGAATTAAATTTTAATTGGACAAAGATGGCAAATCCAATTGAAAATGAATTAAAACAATTAACTATTACTGATGGACGTGACATTGACACACTAATACGAAATATTAAAATTATCAAACAGATGCGTCTGATACAGGTTTAGGAGCTGTATTGCTTCAAGAACAGGAAGGGTCTAGACGACCCATAGCGTACGCCTCTAAGACGTTGACGGCGTCCGAAAGGAAGTTTTCTGCATATGAACGAGAGTGTCTTGCAGTTGTTTTTGCGACTGATCGTTTTAGAACTTATCTAACACACCGCGAATTCCTCTTAGAAACCGATAACCAAGCATTAGCCTGGCTTCTTTCCAGACCTAAACAGTTAGGCAGATTAGCTAGGTGGCTACTCCGATTATCTGTTTTTAAATTCAAAATTAATCACATCCGCGGTTCCGATAATAATGTTGCCGATGCGTTATCAAGGATGTATAGTTCTACTGGTGACGATACTGCAAAAAATATATCTTATATCAACAGTTTCCTCTATATATCTTATTGTATATCTTATTGTCACAGTTTCCTCTATCTTTTACAGACATACGGAAACATCAAGAACAGGATAATTTTATCCTACAGCAAAAACGAAAGATGGATAACAAATTTTGTTTATCAAAAGGAGTATTATGTCTGAAGGACAAAAACAATAATCCGGTCAAAATAGTTCTTCCTAATTCTTTAAAAGACTTAATCTTTAAATATTTCCATCATTCTGAAATAGGTGGACACTTAGGTGTCGCTAAAACCATTCACAAAATAACGCGACATTTTTACTGGCAAGATATCTATAAAGAAATTCCTTTAAAGGTGAATGCTTGTGCTACTTGTCAGCGAAGCAAACCTGGCATGAATTACAAATGGGGGAATCTTAGTTCCAGGGTTCCAACAACACCGTTTGATACACTGTTTATTGATACGGTTGGTAGTCTCCCAAAAACCAACCAAGGGTATAAATATATACTGGTTGTGGTAGACAGCTTTTCGAAATTTACATGGTTAGCTCCATTAAAAAATACAAATACGTCTTCAATTATAGAAGAACTAAAACGTATTTTTCAAAATTATTCAATTCCACGATTAATCGTTACAGATAACGCCAAAACATTTAATTCGACAATCTTTAAAAACATTTGTTTCAACCTGGGCATTAAAAGGACCACACTCTCTCCTTATCACCCACAACCATCTCATGCTGAACGATTAAACAGAAATCTCAGGTCTATTCTTATTGCATATCATGCAACTACACAAACGACCTGGGATAAATCTCTCTTTTGGTTTCAGTTGGCTTTTAATATGGCACAACATACAGCCCACGGGGTATGTCCGTTTGACATATTACATAATTTTCCAGCTCAAACACCCTTGGATAGAGCATGGAATATCCAAGACATCCTTCATCGGAATCCTATACGTTCAAGCAACTTGATGAGTACAATTAGAAGACGACTAATTCAATCTCATCATGATATGGCACGTAGATATAATGCTACGCGTCATCCAAATCCGTTTTCGGTGGGAGATAAAGTTTTACTTAAGACTCATCCCGTAAGTTCGAAACGGAAAAATATTTGTGCGAAAATGGCATACCGATGGTCAGAACCATTTTATATCATAGGTTTCTCCACACCCGTTACAGCCTTAATCCGTAAGACTGTTGGAGGAGAGATAACTAAAGAACACATTTCTAATCTTAAAAAAGTTACATAGTTTACTAAGATTGGCGATATTCTTAGGTGACGTATGTCGCGACACTCGAGCTTGAGATGATTGTACTAATTATATGTCCGATGTTTGCATGATGTGTGGATGTGTTGTGTAAGGGGCCCCGAATGAACGAAACATACCGTCTCAAGCCGACAACTGCTACGTACTTGCCTTCCTTTTTCACATTTAAGCACCCACCCCTTATCCTTTTTTGCCTATGCATTTTCCCCCGGGGGAGGGGAAGATTGTAATATGAGACACTTATACATACAAACAACAGACCATACGCACATTACTAAAACCACTCACACATAAACATAAACATACAAATTTACACATTCAAAATAAATACCAGATGATTTACCACCTACAGATGTGAGTAATGAGAATAATAAAAAAATAATAAAATGGATTGTTAGTTCATTCTATTTTAAATTTTTCAAAGAACAAGACATACTTTACAATTTTTTAAGATAAAAAGGATTTGAATATTTATTAATTTTATTAAGAAATAATTCAATAATTTTTAGAAGATTTAATTAGAAAGAGTTTCAACGATTTTAACAAATTTTAAAAAGGATTTTAAGATTTTAATAATTTTAAATATTTTAAAATATTTATTAAGAATTTTGAATAAAGAAACGTTGAATTTCGAGATCTTGAAACATTTGGATTTTTATTTACGAACCTTGGGTACACTACTACTACTACTACTGCTATTACTACTACTGAGTGGTGTCCTCCTTTCAAGTGCAACGTCATTTTTTAAAAATATATGTGTATTATATCTACGCGTATTTGCTGGTTGTGCAAAACTGCACAGTTGCAGATATATTACCAAAGTGAAAGAAAACATCACATCCCCAATATTTAAAATTATAACTGCTCAAAAATATTCCCATTAATTTACTATAGGTGATTCAAAAAACGATCATTTTTAAAATGAAATAATATAATGAAAAATTATTTTCTAATAAATTTATTTTTGTCATTAAATAGTAACAACAATGCTATTTTTCAGAATACACATATTAGTAATTTATTTCTTGAAGATGACATCTTGCGGGTGAGCTCCATTTTTACGCAAACATTCGTGCAGTCTCTTTGTACAGTGTGCATGGTTCGACGTAACATGTCAACAGGAATTTTGTGAATTGCTTCACGGATCTTGACTTTCAATTCTTTCGTTGTAGCAGGACAATCTGCAACTTGTATGGATGAAAATGCAAGTCGCGTACCAATGATCTTCGAGTACTTGAACTATGTAATTGGAGACATTGATTGACGTCGGATGGATCGATTTGGACTTCTATGACAGAATATTAAACAGTTTGAATATGTCTGGTGTACCAGCGGTTCGCACACGGCCTGAAAGTTTCTTTATTGTCAAACCAGATTCCTCGAAATTACGTATCCACATGTTTAATGTATGTGCTGATGGAACACGATCGTGACGTTCTAAATTAAAATGACGGTGGAATTCTCTATGTGCCGCCTCCATACTGTAGTTATTCTTGTAAAAAGCTTTTATCGCAAAAGCACTTTGTGCACCTTTCCAAATATCCATGATAACTAAATAACAAGGTGTCATGGACAGGCTGGCGTAAGTTTTCATTGCTAACAATCGCCCACGGCTACAAACACAAATTTCAAAATTTTCTCGTATCACCCGGTATTTCTGACCTAACCGGGAATTTACCTAGAAACGCGATTACATGTTGTGATGAAGTGATTACGTGATAGTCTTTTGAGGAGATATTTACAAATTATTGTAATCGGTGCATATGTTAATTAGCGCAAACACCTCTATTCGTAACTTTATCTAAAATTATTTTATTATAGCAATTTCATCGGCGTATGCTATAATGTTAAATATTGCTTGAGTCCCAGCTCCGTATAGTTGGAAGGAATGCAGTGCGTTGTTATAGTAGTGGAAGAATGAATGAGTTAGTAATGTTTCACAGCTGATGCATTTGTAGTATAGTAGCGTGTACTAACTAGACTAAAAAAATATTCTTATCAACCGGCGCATTAATTTAACAATCCGGGTTATTAATTTGGTCGGATTCATAATATATAACTTACCAATTTATATCAAAATATGTGAATAAATAAATGTAATAAATACAAATATACTAAATACGGAAAGTTTGAAAACGAATGTTTTGTATCAGAGTAATACAACAATTGTTCTCCCAGCATGCGTTACTCATTCATTATACCTCACCCGTACTCTTTACCCCGCAACTACACGGGGCTTGGAATCGCACTATACAACACCATGGCTCAGCCGCTCTTGACTACTGCCATCTTCTTCGAAGTCTTCCCAACTCCCTTCTATTAACTTTAACATATTCCATAACTTTAAAGGGTATTCTCTCCTCTGGCATCAGTTCCAAATGTTGCCTCTATGATTGCGGTATTCCTCCACTTTTTCATTCAGACTAAACACACCCAACTCAGTTCTAATTTCCTCGTTATGTATTAGATCCAGCTTCGAGCAGCCCTTCACCCTTCTTAAAAACCTCATTTTAGCTGTTTGGATTTTACTTTCTTAGCGTCACATGGTAATCCATGACTCTCGTCCGTAAAGAAGGACTGTGGCTGCCATTATCTTATAGAACTTCACTATTGTCTCTTTTCTAGCTCTGTTACCTAGTGTCCTGTTAATGGTACAACAAATAAATTGAAATTTATAAAAAAAAGTATAGAGCGCATTTTTAATTAATTATATAAAGTATAAATTTAATGAGATTTGTTTTCCTTTGAACCATTAGTTATACCTATGGTATTTTAAAATGAAGATAAGCGAAAATAGATAAATCTAGCGAGTCCACAAGTAACAATAGTTCACTATTATAATTATAATTATTGTTATTACATATGCCTTGAGCGTCTAAATGCAGAGAGCAAATCACTAACAAATGCATCAAGCATGGTAATGTATGCATCGTAGCTTCTCTATGTAGATTGGACATTATCAAAGATTCATGTATACAACTGGTACCTTCGTACAGTGGATACACGGACAACTACACACCCAGCGGTTTCAAACCAGAACAGATTCATACTCATGTTGATTAACCTTAGTATTCTCTCTCATTCGTGTTAACCAAAGTAAAAGATATATTAACAATTTTAATTATACTAATTTGCATCATATTTTGGTTTCAATGTTTAAAAAATAATATACTTATGAACCTTGTTATACACTTTAATTTACTATTTGTTTGATATTCATAGTATTTTGTTTTGTTGGTGGTGTAAAAATTGTGTAACTTAATTTTATAAATTGTGTATAAAAAGATAAAATTGCTTTTAAATTGTGCATGACAACAAATTATTATTTGCTAGAAATTACCTATGGTGAACACTGTGAAAACGGAAAATGACGTTTTGACAACAATAACTTTTGAATGGGGTTTGACTGATGCTCTTTGTTACCTGGTGGCCATTTTTATTTATTTTTGTCTCTATCCATTTGTCCTCTTTCCAGTATATGATAGAAGTTATAAGTTCGGTTTTATTATTCTTTTATGTATTTTTTATTAATTTGTAGATTACTCTATTTTAATCTTTCTGTTTTTATTAATGTAAGTTTGTTCTTAATCTTAATAGATATTCCAATAGTTATAAAGCGGTCGTTGTTTCAGTCAGTGTTGCTATGAAAAAGAAAAAGTGTACTATTTTGTCATAATACATTAGTATTATTACGTTTATTATATAATTACGTAAAACAAATTTTTGCCGTGTTTTATCTGGTTGGAGCAAAAAAGTTGTGAAATTTCCTTATTCAAGAAAGTGAACCGTTAAAATAATTACCTTCTTCTTTTCACAATCAAGGATTAGGCTCCCGCCTAATCAAACTCACAACAGCGTCAAAACTGTTGAATTGTTACAATCTCTTGCGTGGCCTTCCAACATCTCTCTTTCCATCCGGTCTGTGTTGCAAAAATTGAGAGGGATCCTTTTCTCAGGCATTCTCTCTACGAGCTCCATCCATCAATTTTGGTATTCTACAATTTTCTCGTTTAAGTTGTAAACATCCAGTTCCGTTTTTATGCCCTAATTTCTTAGTTGGTCCCTACGATTGAAACCCTTTGTTTTTTGCAGGAATCACATTACTGTCACCTGTACTCTACTCTCTTGTGGTCTGGTACTAATCCACGACTTACTTCCATAAGACTGGAGTAGCACTGAAGGGCAGTACATAGAACAGGGACTGGAGCAGCCATCACCTGGTAAAATTTTATCTGAATTTCTTTTCTTGTTTTCCTGTTTAGGGTTCTGCTAATATTACCACACACTGAAAATAATTATGTAATTATTAATTAGCTACAGCCGTAAAATTACAATGTGTAGAAGAACATTGAAACAACAATAAATTAAACTTTTCACACACAATGTATTGCAACGATAAAATAAAGTTGTAACTATACCACAATTGGAACCATGAGAATAGAAACTTTTGAAGCATCTATTTACCGTACCTCTACTCTGCTTCATCAATCCCACTCGATCAGTTTTTAGTTGTTAATTTCACACTTCTCTTTAACGCACACGCATGAAAATACATACTTTCACGCGCACAACCATGCGTTGATATTAAACTACAATACGTCAATTTTTACATATGCTTACAAATTTATCTAAAAAAAATATTAAATGACTCATTATTTAATTGTACGAGTATTATAATATAGGTTACTGTGGTCTTTTCCAAAATGTGATCATGTGTCACATTCTGAAAAATACGTGTATAATATAAACAATTTGAATTATTACTCTTCGCTGGCACACATAATATTAATATGTGTGCCAGCGAAGAGTAAAAATTCAAATTCGGCTACCGGAGAGTAGGGATGTACGTTTGTATACCAAGAAGTCTCTATAGACGTGTTTTTTGTTATAATATTTTGAAGAAATAACGTTTATTCCTTTTGTTCTTTCTTTTACCTCTTTGTGTGGTTATCTTAGAAAATACTCGACAGATTTCAATACTAAATTCTTTCGCTCTTGGAAAGCTTGGAGTTTCCTGAGAATCAGGCTATTGACATTTTTTAAAATACCTACTGAGATTGGTAATATGAAATCATTCTTATTATTTTATTTGCCTTGTGTAAGGCGTTTGTGTAAGTCAGTTCTTTTAACTGTCAGTATTATACTATTTGTTGCATACAGTATTGTGGATTATGCAGTCAGGTAAACAGTAAACGTACTGCTCTACATTATGACATCATCCATTTCTCTTATTTAAAATATATGAAAATTATTTTCGGGGAAAATATCAAAAAATAATGTCTCACCAGAGTTCTTCATAACAAGTAATTTTTGTAATAGTATATTGAAATAACTGTACAAAGTATTTCATATTTTTAAATTTGACTTGTAAAACTAGTTTTTTGAAATTAATTTTTGACATCCTTTATGAGAACTATATAGACAAATTGTTGTCCAATTAGAACTGGCGATAAAGACAAGATTGAGAAAGTTGAGAGAAGAATAATATGAAAGTGTATAAAATAAAAAACAACATTAAGAATGGCAGGTGGAAAACCATCACAAACAGTGAACTGTACTACATGATCAAACCACTTACAGGTACGATCAGGAAAAAGGGAATATAGTTCCTGGGCCACTTGAACAGAGTTGTCGACACAAAATTAGTAAGAAGACTGATAAGAGTTTTTCGGGTATAAAGTACGTACACCAAAATGGATCAAGGAGGTCAATAAGGACATGACAGAACTCAATATTACAATAAATAAATAAAAAACTAATTTAGGAAACTATCAAAAATTCAAAAACCCAATAACCAGATTCCAACAGAAATCAATGATGGCCATAAAATCAGCGTTTTCTGAACCAGAAAGACTCAGAAGATCAGAAGCTTTGAATAAATATTGGCGGAACAAAAGAGAAGCGAAAGAACTAAAAAAGTGCAGCAAGAAGATAAGCAGAAAATGAGCTTACCAGACAATGAACAATAAAGTGAACTAAAAGTAAAAAAAATCTATGAATTAGAGAAGTTTACTATATCATTCATAATTTTTCTATATTAGCCTTGTCTTTTAAAGTATTTTTGTAATATATTTTCTTAAAACAAAATGAAATTATTTTAGTCAACAGAGTAGAAATAGTTTATGTTAGTTTAGAAGCTACGTTTATCACGGAGAGAAGGAATTGCCAGGAAGCAACTGTCCGTGGCAGGTGAATTTTCATCAGTCCCCCTCCTTTTCTTTTAGCATCCCTTGCTCTCATTCTCCTTGCCGAGAGGCTAACAGAAGGATACTGTGGAGGCGTCAACACGCTCAGGACAGGTCACCGCACACCATTAGATTCTCCAATATTATTCATTCTCAACCTCCGTTCCCTTGCTAACACCATCTCTGTCTTCTACACCCCTTTAGACTTCAGCCCCTTTACAAGATTACATTGCCCGTCCGACGTTGGTCGGACTCTCTTCCGTAATCTCGTTTCGAATAATAAGCAGTCTAACGTTGTATTATGTACAGTAGTGTCACTAAATATACAATGGCGCCGTAGGACTAGAAACTACTTCATTAAAAATATATAGTTGTTTGCTAAAACACAATAGTGGCATGCGCATACTACTTTTTAAAATTAAGAAAAATACAACTCGTAGAATTTATTAAATTGTAAATTTATATACTCACATTAATTCTCTAAACGAAAAAATCAATAAAATTAAAACACAAAAATATTTCAGAATTTTTGGAAATAAGTTTTGATTTATCAACCAATACTAAACGAAATACAAGTCGAGTTTTTCACATAAAAAATATCGAATCTTTAAATTAATTATAATAATTCTAATTATAAATTGAATTGTTACGGTGTGTGAATAATTGTTAATGGTTTGTCTATTAATAATGAAATAAGTTACTAGCTGGCACGTGTAAATAAATTCACAAATGATCCTGACTGACGTTATCATCATCATTCGTAGAAGAAATTTTTCTGTGATGAACTTCATGAGCATGTAGAATTTGATTCATCCCAAATTGTTCACGAAATATTTTTAGTCAATAGTTTTAAACTTTAATTATTCCTTATGAAAAAAATATACGGGAAACAAGGACCCGGCAGAATAGGGTTTCGTGGCTTTGAAATGTGAGAATTTGGTTTGGAAAAAGCACAAAAAAGCTTTTTCGCAGTGCAATGAACAAAGTTAGAATTGGTACGATGGAAATGTTTGTGATTGCACGGATTATGACTATTACGTTATAAACTGTAATACAGATTATATTTTTTATAATACTACACAAGTAGTAACTCTATCTAGTGACAAACCGAAGAACAAAAACTTTGTAAGGCTCTTGCTCCATGCGGACCTTTGCTCCATACTTATTTTATGGCAGAAAAATAATATTATATATAATTATCGGTCTACAAATATTATAATGTGCCATAAATAAAAATAATGCTTATAATACGAAATATTATTTGAAACATAATTAAAATGAAGAAAATTACACAATATTTTATTAGATATATATTTTGTTATAACAAAGAAAATTAACTGTGTTTGTCCTCTCATTACTTTTCAGATGTACAAAAATCGTAGAAAGAAAAGTTAAGTTCAAGTGAGATGTGTGTTTTTCTTTTATCGCAGCGTTGACAATCAACGAGACTTATTGTGAAAAGAAGTGGCCAATAATTCCGCCCTTTTCTTGTTGACCTTTTTATTTTCATTCTGAAAGAGGAACAGTACGAAGAAAGAAAATGTAACCTAAAAAAATGTTGAATTTTAAAATATTTGGTTGATGATGCTTTACTTACTATTTTTAAATCCTTGGCCTCATTTACAGTATAGATTACGAAATTATTGTAATGGGCCTAAATTCTCTATAGCAGCATTTTTATTGATCTTCACCATTAATTAGTTTTAAGCCACAACTCATTAGTCTAAAAAAATAGTTTTCAGGAAACTCAATCCTAACGTCCCTGTGACTTTTATTATCTATGAGCCGAAACTATTGTACCGATGGGCTGACATTTGAAAAATAAAGAAAGCGTTTTAACATTTTCGTAGAAAAACTCTTAATAGCTTAGCCACATAGCCCAAAATTACATTTTTGTTTAAATAATTAAAACAAATTCCTGACAATGAATTTTCTTTTCAAATTTTCTTTGTATGAAATTGCTTTTTTGAATTAGTTGTAAGTTTCTACGAAAATTTATAGATAAATAATTTTGAAAATTTCTTATTTTCGAAGGTCTTGCAAAAATATATAAGCCTAAAAAGAAAAATTAAACATTTGCATAATTTTTCAACTCATTTAATTTTATTTTGGAACTGTACAAAGAGAACTGTAAAAAATGTTCGGAGTCTGTATTAAATTTAAAAAAAACTCGTTATTATTTTAGAAGATAACTCCACGGGTTTTACGGAGAGTGTTCCAGATAAATGAAATTTTTCTTAATTAAAATATAATTTATTACTAAATTTGAAGGTTATACTAGATTATTGTTAATGGATCATGTCTCTACTCCATTAGTATTTCTTGGTGCAATTCCTGGTAGATCGTGAGAATAAGTGTGGCGTAATAATGAATTTTTATGGATCCTGTCCTAAACCTACGGTATAATTTTTAAAATGTGAAGTATATCCAGAACTTGAAAACAATCCTCTTTAAAATATCCAATCGCTCATCTGGCAACAAGATGGCACTTAAGCACATTTCGGTATCGAAGTTTGTGACTTTTTTAAAGCCCAAAGTTGATGAATGGATTGGTCATGGTGGTACAATCAAATGGCTTGAGTGCTCGCCAGCCTTAACGCCATTTTAATTTTTACTGCGAGGCATTGTAAAGGAACTAGTGTATTCTTCCAAGTCACGAAACCTGTACGAAATAAAAAGTTCAATTGAAATTGCATTTTACTATGTATATGACGATAAAATGTATTTGTGAATCAGTTGTAAGTCGCAGTATAAAGTGTAAAGAGAATCATGGTGGACATTTTGAACAACTGCTATAACATTTGTAAGATAATATATATGAACAGTTCATATTATTAATTTGTTTTTTTTTTGTCTATATGTTTCTGATTCATTAACCTTTCTTCCGATTTACGTAAATATTGGGGAACCGATATATAAGCCACTCTGTATAATATTTTTCCATTAACATTATTGAGTGATGAGAAAGGGTTTATAAAGGTGTCCAATGAAATTTTGAACGAAAGGTATTTTACAGTTTTTGAGTAAGGTTTATTTTATTAATGCACAAGAGTGTTTGTATAAGGCGAATAAGTTTAATACTTTTCCACTCAAATTATTAAAATTTTAGAAATTTCTGCTTTTTCTTCACAGCGAGTAGCATCAGAGTTCGTGGTATTACTACAGTCTAGACTAGTAATTAGAAACTGTGACGTCTCGTTCAGGGAACTGTTCAATGTTTATTTACACAAACACTTAGAGCGGAAAATGGGTTTCAGTAGTTTAATGGATTTATTTCGTTAGATATTAGACAATCTTATCAGTCAACGGCAATCTGATTATTTGTTTAATTTTAATAAATTTTGATAAATTGTTAACACGTTTTATTTTGATTAGTTGAACGTAAAATTCTCAGTAATCTTTTCCAATTAACTGTTAGATATTTTCCTGACAACCCTTTTGAAAATGCTTCGTTAATTGGTATAACCTTTAGTATTTCACACAAAACTGGCTTTTAAAGAAATTGTGTGTGGGGGGGGGGGTTCAACACAGTAAAATCTTTTACAGAAATTTAATCTTCTCATTAAAATTGTGTGATATATTCTGGACTATAGAATTAAGAAAATATTTACTTTAAACTCAATAAATAATATTTTTGACAATTTTTCAAGTCAGTAATATTGCAATGTTTTGACATTAAACTGAACAAAATATATTAATTTATGTGATTAGAAATTTAATTTAATAAAACTAGTACTGTAATTCTGAGAGAACGAAACAAACCAATAGCATCGTTCATTAAAATCTATAACTTACATCTAATACTCTGTGGCTTTCTAATCTTGTAAATCTGTTGTCGGTAATTTTGAGCAGATAGGGTCAGGAAATTTGGTTAGTTTAGCGTTATTCATGTTTAGAATTGAATACTGAAATTACTTGTTTGACAGTGTCGAGGTCAATATCCACATAATTATAGAATTTTTATATACTATGGAATTTATTGGGCTCGCCGCAAACATTTTTGATTGGTATGTTTTAATGATATAGCTTTTGAAAGTAATCTGAATAAAATAATTTTTTATTCCCTTGACAGAGGCAAACGTTTTCCAACTAACCAGTATTATTTTCGTATTGTCAGTTAAAACGGTTTCTTTTTAAAATATGTGATGCTTCCATAATTTGAACTGGAATAAAACCATGGAAGATAAAATACTTTTGTATAAGTAGTAATTCAAGTTGTCGTTATGTATGAAGCAGAGGGGTGGAAGATGTTAGGTGGAAATCAAAAACGCCTGGAAGCAATGAAAATGAATTATTGGATTTGTACAGTTGGGAGATTTGACAGACTTAGAAATGAAGTTGTCAGGGCTAGACCTGGAGTTGATGTCTGTACCGTGAGTGAAAAACAGTTGGTGTGTGGAAATAGTTGATTTTAAAAAATTAACTTGCTATGAGCGAATGAATGGAATGCCTGAAGGTAGATGGCTTCGGGTGATACGGAGGTGGATACCGTAGATGATGCATGGGAGAGGGGGCCGAGATTGTCCAAGTGGAAGAGTGTTAGTCAGGTAATGAGATTTAGAGACTTGAGGGGGGATGGTAGGCAGGATAGGGTTAAATGGAGGTTAATATGCGAGAAACGCTGGAGGGTATAGTCCACTCACATGTAAAACAATAATAATAATAATAATAATAATAATAATAATAATAATGTATAATAATTTTGTATAACGCTTAGTTTAGCGGTAATTAGCGATTTTCTGTTTTTTTTCTCACGAAAACGTGTGAAAAATCGATTTTTTTAAGAATGTGTATTTTACGACAAAAGTGTATATAGTTAAATTTATAGAAAATTAAAAGATCTACAACTTTTATTTAAAACATTTTTCTCTACAGAGTCTAGTTTAGCGTCAAAGAGTAATTTTCCGTATTTTTAAGCCAAACTGAGGTTGATTTTCATTTTGCGTCTTTCACTCATGATTAAAATTAGGTTATGTTTATTGAGGTTAGTTTTCTGTTTATTTCTAATGTTTTATTACTAATGTTAGCTCATATTGTTAATTATTTACATTGGCAAGAGAAAGTTGAATGTTTCACACTAGATTTTTTCTTTTATTTTGATTGTTTAGTAGTATTTTGTAGTTTTTGTATTAGTCCAATTTTATTTACCTATTATTACTATTATTATTATATGGGCTTCGGAGTCTGAGCGTGTGGCGTAGGGTGGAAGTTCTATACATTTACAACATTCTGCATTCATAAGTTGATATTCCGGATACCTTAATGGTTTTTTTGAGGGTGCCTTGTACAACCTTTAGAAGTTTCAGGTTATTTGCTGGAGCCACAAGAAGTAAATTAGCTCCAATCCACAAATGTTTGCTGAAGCAAATGAAATAAATGGAGAGGTAGATCTGTTTCACAGAGATGTTATAATTAAAGAAACACTATACAGGATACTGTGAAAGATGGCTGTAAATATTGCGTGATCTTTATGTTGTTTTTTATGTATTTTTATGTTATTCGTGTCTATGTGGTGTATGTTGGGCTCGGCAGTTGACTGTTTTCTAGTAAAGAAAGAATAACAATGTTAAGTTTACAATGGTGTTGTACACTAAGGCGATATTCTATTGCTGTTTTACTGAACCACCTCGCATCCTTGAGACCAGCCATAGTAGTGGGTGGAGACGGTGGGGTGTAGGGGAGTTTGGGAGCCCCAAAAAAAATTATTTTATGTCACCGGATGGTGACATTAAGTGGCTAACCTTATCTGTTTGGTGCCTTGAAAAAGGCCGTTTATGTGTGTGTCCGCCGGGGCGGACAGAGGTGTTTGATGGCCCTGAAAAGGGCCGGTGTAAACCTCAATGAATTGGTCCTGAGAAGGACCGTTGTGCCGGTCTCGAAGGAGATCGGTGTAGGCAGCGCGTGGCTGCGACGAGAGCTGTGGCTCAGGTTGATGGCCCCGAGAAGGGCCGGTTAAAATCTTATTAAATTGGTCCTGAGAAGGACTGTTGTGCTGGTCTCGAAGGAGACCGGCGTAGGCAGCGCGTGGCTGCGACGAGAGCCATGGCTCAGGTTGATGGCCCTGAGAAGGGCCGATTAAAACCATAATAAATTGGTCTTGAGAAGGACTGTTGTGCTGGTCTCGGAGACCAGCATAGGCAGCGCGTGGCTGCGGCTGCTGCGGTGGCGACGGCTGCGAGAGCTGCGGCGACGGCTCCTGCGTTGCTGGCTGCTGCAAGTCCCAGAGCATCTTCCTTTTTTATCTCGTGGAAGTAGTCGGTCGATCTTCGTCGGAGATGTAGAGCGTAATGACAAGCGGCTCGGTGCACTGCGCTTTTATAGCTACTGAGAGCGCTGTGATAGTGGGCGGTGAGTCGCTCGGCCTTGGCAACAAAGCCCTCTATTGGAAGGCAGCCGAAAGGTTTGTCAGGGCGCCGCTAAAGGGGTTGTCGCTGCGCCGCTAAAGGGCCCACCGCGCTGACAAAGGCCGGAAGAAGTATTGCAGGCCGGCAGCACAGTAAATGATTAATTAGAGGGGGTGGTGGTGACAATTATTATAATTTAGTTTTTGTATTTTATTTTAGTATGTTTTGTAGGTTAGACGTATACTCATGTGTAAGTGATATTTAGATTAAATATTTTAGATTTCGGTTACGACGCATACCAGTAAAGTACTGTAGTTTAGTGAAATTATTGCGTAAGAAAACAACGGAAACATGGAGAGTTTCAGCAAACGTCGTTAAGTTAAAATTATACACAGCGAAGTATGAAAAATGGCGAGTGAAGTATTAAGGTATGTGATATGATGTGAAGTATTAAGGTCTTGGACAAAAAACTGTGCTTGCCAGTAGCGAAAGTCGCAGAAAGAGCAGCGCTTTACAAGAATTTATCAAAACATACGATTTCAAATATCAGAAAAGAAAGGAAAAATGTTGATTCTACAACAGGAACAAACATTTTAACGACCGGTCAAAAACAGAAGCGGTAAAATTTATATGGTGGTATTTAGAATAACTGTAATATTTTTGATCATCCTGTTCGATATTACTGTCAACTGTATGGGTAAAGGAGAACACAACTGAATTTCATTCCTCACGCAATCATACTTATTTGGGTTGAAATACAACTACTCCAAGTCAGTCGTAAGTCAATATGCAAAACCAGATAGCGAATTTTGTCAGTCTGTGGTAGGGTGATCAGTTAAGAAAAGTGATGGACATAAGTAACGTGAAGTTAACATCCAAATGTAAGCGAGAAACAAACAGAGTGGGAGAGCAATTCTATCGAGAAAGATAATTATATAGGATAAGGAACTAAAATGTAGAGGGGGTATTTCAATTGTATTTAGTTACTGATAATACAAAACGTTTTATTAATATGGTTCAGTAAGCTTGTGACATCCTATGTACACAATTTCTGTTATACAGTCAACATAACCTATATTTCTTTACAAATATTTTGTTTGAGAATTTTATTCAGTGTGTTTTAAACCGTTAAATTTAGTAAATCAGTTAAAATTATGTGGTTAAATAAAGTTTTACAGACATTGTTAATATTATTTACATTAATTTGCTTTTCTTCAACATATGTATATAAATTTAGAAAACGGATTGAAAAAATATCAAACTCAACTTACAAGTACAAAACTAAATATTTTGAAGTTCCGGTAAGTACGATAATAACTCATACAAGATAAGTTTAATAGTATCGTTTATCAATCAATTATTTTTCATTAAAATATTTTAAATGTTCCTGAATTTTAAAAATAAGTTGTTTTGAAAGTAAATATTTAATAGCTTACACTCATTGACAATAACCTCTGGTCATACAATATAATTGTGTTGATAAACTGTTCTATAAAACTATTATTTGATTTTCTGTGATAAATACCTCCAGTGTTTTGTATTTTTGTAATATCAGAGTATTTTTAATATCTTAACTAGTGAAAATATTGTAACAGCGTGATAAAATAACAGTAATTAAATGAAATTACACATAAACTTGTTTTAAACTGAACTTACAAATATGTAAACAGAACTTTTAACAATAATGATGAATCACCTGTCTTTTGTTTAATAATAGATTTGTATCAAAACAGCAGGTTCAATACCCAGTTATAATAATTTTAACGCGTGCTGACTGTAGTGTAGTAAAATTAATTCTATTAGTGTAGTAAAAATTCTATTAACTGTAGCCTACATACAATTTACAACATATTTATTATTATGTAGTAAGATTTCCTTCCTAAAAACTAATCTAACAATTTTTTTTCGATCGTCTCAACTGATCTGCTTTTCATGTACTCGACTGTTAAGTTCGGAGTTCCTATTAAAATCCCTATACAAGATAAGGTTGTAGGCCAATTTAATTGTAATTACTTGCCAAAAATATTCCGAACATAATTTATTCATCAATAATGTAAAATTGGCGTAACTTCTAAATTAAGAACTAAATTTTTCTATAACAGATTGAAAAATATCTACAATTAATAATTTAATAATATTAATTTAAACAAATAACGGTTAACAGACAATAATTATTGAACTGTTATTATTTTGTTTAATAATTAAATATTTGATTGACATAAAATGACCTTGCAAGATAAAAATTAAACTCCTTCAGTTTAAGTACAATATCCATTCAAAGTAAGATAAACACACTTGTAATAGGCATGCTACTTAAGTAGTACATTTTTATAAATAAATTCTGAAATTATTTAAATTTTTCATTTTTATAATCAGATCCTTTGCCCATGACAGGCAGGTGGAGTGTTGAATTATTTACACTCGATCTGCTAGTTCGATGGCTAGAACAAAATAGTTCTGTTTCTTATCACAAGATCAGCCGATTATATGACTGAAGCACTTAAGAACAGAAAAGGTAGAGGTGTAAAGGACTCTTATCAGAGTTATCTCCTCCGCAAGTAATGAATTTTATTATGCAGCCAGACCCTGTGGTGATTGACGTGAAGGTGTCATTTGCAGGGTGGAAAGTAGATATTTTTCGGAGTGCCCGGGTTGCTGATGAGCATGCTTTTTACTCAGTGAGAAAGGCAATGTAAACCACCTCACTCCTCGTTTTACTTAGTAAAGCTTCTAGAGGTTTAAACTAGCCGTTCGACTGATGACCTAAACAACAATCAGATCCGTATCACAAATTTGATAAATATTATCATATTTTAAAATACAAGTGTCTTCTCCATTTTTTTTTTGATAAAATACTAGAATACAATAGGGCATATTAAAATAATACATTTTTTCTAGTGTAGGGCAACTTCAGAATACGAGAGGTGACTTTACACGTTTCTGCTGGAAGCTCTTTTGCAGCCTACATTCTCAGCATTCACTCACTGTAGTCTTTTCTCATTTCTTCTGCCCACCCGGTATTCTGTTTTGCTCTTTATAGAAAGCCTTAAAGACCGTAATTAGTTATGTGAATGTGGATCGGTTCATTTAGTTTTCTTGGTTCATTCCGGTTTTCTTTATAACCTTTCTGACTCCTTTAAACCATTTATCCGAGACCTTAGGTCTGTTGTTTAGTTTCAGTCAGAAGTAAATAAAAATAAAAAAAAATTAACTTTTATATTCTTTAGTTTAGTGCCGGAATTATGGCTCATGTTTTCTAACAAATTTTTTTACTGTTTCAGGTTGATCACTTTAATTATGTAAATAAAGATGTATTTAAAATTCGTTATTTAATTAATGACGATCATTGGGTCCCAGAATCAGGAGCACCTATATTCTTTTACACAGGAAATGAAGGTGACATAGAATGGTTTGCAGAAAATACGGTAGGTGTAACAAATATTTTGTATCGTAAAATAAGCCCGTAACAGGCAGGTAAAGTGTTCAATTATTTGCACTCAATCTGTTACTTCCAGGGCTAAAAAAAAGTTCTGTTTTTTTATCACATATTCAGCCAATTATATGTCAAGCATTTAACAACAGAAGAAGTAGAGGTGTAGAAGACACTTATCACAGTTATCTCCTCTAAAAGTAATGAATTTCATTATACAGCCAGACCCTGCGGTGAATAAAGTGAAGGTATCATTTGCAGGGTGGAAAGTAGATGCTTTTCAGAGAGCTTGGCATGCTGATAAGCATAGACTACTTTTCCACTCAGCGAGGAAGGTAATAGTAAACCACCTCACTCCTCGCCTTACTTTTTTTTTAACGAAAGGAATTTACTGGTACCCAGGTGGGTGAACCTTCACCTGGAGTATGCGGAGCTCTGCCGAAGGCAACTATCCACCAAAAGACAAACTTTGATATTGCATACTGTAGTACGTATTCCTTGAGTCCCAGCTCTGTATAGTTGGAAGGATGCAGTGCGTTGTTATAGTAGTGGAAGAATGGAATGAATTAGTAGTGTTTCACAGCAGATGCATTTGTAATGGTTACGTGTACTAACTAGACTAAAAAAATATTCTTATCATCCGGCGCATTAATTTAACAAATACCTACCTGTTTATTAACTTGGTCGGGTTCAAAATATTTAACTTGCTAATGTAAAATACTAAATAATCCCTCTCAGTATCTCCGCCAGATTTGTGGAGGACTTAATTATATTATATTATATTATATTGTATAGTTAAAACATTTACCATCATCATCATTCTTTTGTTATGTGATAAAAATCTTTGAACATTACTAAATGATTATCATGCAAACACGTATGTTATGTTTGTAGCGTAATTATTTAATCTCGTTTTAAAATAATAGTTATCATAAATAATAATAATCATAGGCAATTCCTTTTTAAAAATAGTTATTCTTATTTATTCTTCATCACATATATTTATATTTATTTTAAACTTAAGAATGAATTATTGTTGTTGTTGTTTTTAATACGTCTGCTATTGAAAAGCTTCCAGATAATCACAGTTATTTAAAAGTAGAATGATTAGTGTCTCTTTTAATATTATGAACGTTATACTCATTATTATGCATTCATTTTTAGTATTAATTATATTTTATCAATATTTGTTAAGACTGAATGAGAGACCCACTCTCCTGGTTTGGCGTCCAGTCCCCCATTAAAATATTTTACAATTCTCTTTTCTTCTTCTTAGTTGCCTAGTAACCATACTTTTGTTAATGAGATCAAATAATTTTATTAAAATATTTATTTCAATCAGCTGGAGATGTTTATTTTATTTCAATAGACTCAAAAATAAACAACTCCAGGTGTCCAGTAAATTTGTCATATTACACTAATTTATATCAAAATATTTAAATAAATAAATGCAATAAATACAAACAAATATGATAAATACGGAAAGTTTGAAAACGAATGTTTTGTATCAGAGTAATACAACAATCGTTCTTCCAGCATGCGTCACTCATTCATTATACCTCACCCGTACCCTTCACCTTGCAACTATACGGAGCTTGAAACCGCACAATAGCTCGGTTCACACAATTTTGTATTGGTATACAGCACTATAATATTGCCATGTTAGATAGTGGGTTTTGTGTTTATCAATAGCACTACCCTATGTGCAAACAACATCGGTTTTTACCAAAAATTGTGTACTACCGAATGGGATAAAAAATTTCCAGGCACACGTAGCCTAGTGATAGTACATACAGTACACTACTGTATTCAATTGAAATCTTCTTACTTTCAACGATTACACGGCAGCCTGCGAGTGAATACGCGTAAGTGTGTGTACAGTACATTAGATTTTACTCCGTACTGTCATATCATGTGTTTTTAATTATTATAGTGAATTTAATTGTAAATAAACAAATTTAATTGTAAATAAAGAACAACCGAGTACACTCGGAACCGTGAGCACTGGTTTTAGCGTGTACATTTTTGTTCTGTCCCTTTAATCTCGTTATAAGCAAGTTCAATTTTTTTTAAATTTATTTATTTAACGTCGCATCAACTGCAAGGTCATTAGCGACGACATTGGAGAGTAACTGTGCGTAATGAGGATGAAATGGTTTTTTGTAACGTATGAAAATATGCCATGCCTGAGTGGGATTCGAACCCACGACCGCATGATGAGAGGCGAGCACGTTACCAACTACGCCAATGGGGCCGGCTCGACTGTATTTGTTTTTGTACATTTGGCATGTTTTTGTGTTGTTATTTTCACGACTTTAGCCAGTATGTATTATACGAGGAATTTTCTTTTGCGTTACTTGTTTGCCTTTCACTTAAAAAGGTGAAAAAGGCTTTGTGGATTGCCAATTTTAAAGTCCATTTATCCGCGTAGGTCTGATAAGTACGGTGTGTGTAAATTGTTAATTTGTGTGAAGTGCAATGTTTAGGACGTTGGTCAAGTGACCTTGTTAACTGATTATAGTGTGTTTCAAGTCTGCACCGAGTTGTTAAAGATAAGTAAATAAGTTAATTTCATACCATATACTATTTCTATCTTAGATAACCGTTTTCTTATATTCTTTTTTGTTATACTGTAATAAATTACTATCAATTTTCATCGATAGTTATATTTTATTTATGTACTCGTAATACTCGAGTAATTCGAAGTAAAGACATGTTTGTTATAAAAACATATTTTAGATACCGTAGTAGTTAGCATATTTTTTTACAAATTGGAGTGTTCGGTTTGATTCCTAGCTGTGGCCTTAAATTTACTAGTTAAAAATCCCATTCATATTTCAAAAACTCATATCAGTCGCTACTGATCTAGCTTTTGATGAAATCATATATTATAACTATATCCTGTTTCACTATTTTTTAAACAAATCGTGAACTGCTACTTTTTCCAAGAACGTATTTATTATCTGTATATTTATGTTTATCTTAACATTAATTTTTTGGACAGAACTTATGGAATAAAGAAAATTATTCAATGCAAGTACCAGTCGTTTAAGTCAGTCAGTTTAAGTGGAGTCATATGACTCCACTTTCTTTCCAATGCACAGCTTTGCAAGTAGTACATTTGAAGAGCACACGGGAAAAACGATCAAAGTCAATTTTTGCTCAATTTCAATACAGTGGTGCAACATGTACAACGTGGGTACTATTTCCATGTTTATACAGAACACAACAATAATGAACGTAATCAACTTTATTACGAAAAATGACAATTGTCTAAACGGCAACAATGATCTAAGTCAACTGTGAACAACAAAAGATCGATCAAAGCCAAGAAGGCAATGGATGTTGTGCTTCCATGTAGAAGTGTTTAGTCGTTCTCAAGTATTGTACCGTTGTGTAGAGGTTATATGTTAATCAATTCTTACTCAGCAGTACTCAAAATAGTCTAATTATGTTATTGGGAATGGTATAAAATCATGTTACAAAATAATTTTGAGCCAAAGCAATGTTGATGTAAGTTATGACAATGATCGTTCTTGCAGTGTTTATAATACACTTACTACAATCTATTTAAAAACATTCAGGTAAAGGATTTAAAAAAAGTAGTACAACTAATTATTATTCTAATAAATAATCTTAATGAAAATGTACAAGGTACAAAAAAGTGTTCTTTACTTCTTACAGTAGACTACACAAGATTTTAACTTAAAAATTGATCCCGTAGAAAATGAGGGTAAAGTGACTTCAATCGTTCTGGTGTTGGGGTCTTCATTTTTATTTTATGACTATCTACATAATTTAATAGTAGACCTAAATACATTTAAACTTATTTTCCTTTTGATTTACTATATGTTTAGGAGTTATAGTCGTAATTAGAATATGGTTTCATTACTGTATTAGAAAAGCATAAAAATGTCATAAAAGTAGATCATTTTTGCAGTAATGTGTCATTTAATGATTCATTTTGTCATTAATAGTACTTATAGTTGATTACTCTAAAAAATTAATGTGCTGATATTATTTATTACATATTTCTGTAATTCTTAAATTTGAAAAAGGTAACTATTAGAGACATTCAACAGATAACGAAACAAATTGATGTAGGGAAAACCAATTAATTCAATAACAATAAAACTTACTCTACTTTTTGACGTAGTCTCCAGGAATATTTTGAAGTTTATTTTATCATTCTGTTAGATTTCTGATCTCCGTAGCGTAGGAATAAATATTCCTACGCTAAAGGCATACAGCATTTTCTTCTTTGGTGTACTACTTTCTATAGAAACTCATAAAAAAAATACTTCATATTCCTATGAATTACATAAATCTTCTATGAAAAGCAAAAATATGGAATACTGGGTAGGCAGAAGAAAGGAAAAAAGCCTACAGTGAACAAACGCTGAGAATGTGGGCTGCAAAAAAAGCTTCCAGGAACGTCTAAAGTCACCTCATTTGGTATAAAATTAGCCTTATACGAAAATAAATTACATAAATTTCTAAAATTTCCGGTAATTTATTTTTAATTTTCTGTATCGTATTACTTAAGTATGTATGTACTGTTAATGTTTATTTCGAATTTATTTTATTCTGTTTTTTATACTTTGTCATATCTGTTTTTATATCTGTCTATACGTTTATGTACTAATGCAGCATTTAATACGGACACATTTACGTAATCTCACCATTAAATAAAATATATTTGTAGTAATCGTTTATATAAATAAAATTGGTAATCTATTAATATTTTTGACCTTTGTAATGGAATATTTTATGGAATAATATGATTTTTTATTAAAACATACAATTTTGAAGTACATTTTTGAGTTTCAGTATTTATTTTGTGAATCGAAAAATACTGGGTTTTTAGATTCCAATTAGAGAGGTTCGATAATGTACGATCAAGAAAGATTATGTAACAGTAGAAAACTTCGTCAACGTACTATTTTATTTCTACTAAAATATAAATAAATAAATAGATCGATACATTTAAACATAATTAACTGGTAGTAAGCCGATAAAACTACCAAGTATTAAAGTTAGGTACGTTCACTGCGGTATAACCAACGTTCACCACTTTATTTACAATTTACTTTTCTGCAATTTTACTCTACACTTAACTGTTCCAGTATTTCAAATAAATTGAGAGTTAAAGTAAACAAAGTCCATTCCTTACCCTCAGTGCTTTTACCAACTTAATTATAAGCTGTTACCAAGGCAACACTACTTCTGCACTGATGATAGAAGGGGTGCTTTTGATTACTTATCTTTCTTCTTGTTTACGTCTGCTTCAAAAGTTATTTAAAACAACTATTATTAGTTCTGTACAGTTCAACACACACTGTTATATTTATTTATTTCATCGGTTTTCTTTTTATTCTAAACGACATGACTAGGATAATTAAGCCGGTTTCGCCACTAAGGGGAAATGGCACGATGGTTTTAACTCAAAATTTCGATTTTTGGTTTATGTTTTTCAATAGTTTAGGCCTAGATCTACCAAAAAAACATTAAATTACGTCAAAAAAAAATTTTTTTATGAAAAAATTAAGTTTTTATCAAGTTTACACAGAAATTTATGTTACCGAGAACGAATATTTTTCACAATTTTATACTGCTCGTTTTAGTGTAAAAAGAATTTCAGTTTTTAAATATCTCCATCACTGGTTTTTGTATTCTCAGCTGTTGGTTCAGCTTTCTAATCAACTGCTAATTGAAAATTTACTTGTTTGTGTACATTTTGTTTTCGATTTGTGCCTTCTTGTTTCTTGCGTTTTCCCGTAAATTTAGATTTTTAACACTAGGTACATTTTTCTTGGAAACCAATAAACCTACCAGGCTGAAATATTTACCAGTTTTAATTATCTTGTATATCCACATATACCGACATTTTTATGACTTCCTTAGGTGCTCGAAAAATTAGTAATACGCAAAAAAGGTAGAAAACAATTTGTAAAAATTTTATGTTATATTCGTAATTTTTAAAAAAAATTGGTATGGTCCAACAATTTTTTTTCTCTTTAATTTTTTATTTACAACTGTAAAATGTTACAACAAGCAAATGTGATGATTATCGTGATTATGTAAATGACATGATAGGCATGAGAGGGGTAGGGCCCCCATTGGTGCCTCCCCAACAATTAAATTGAAAAAATGTCAGTGGCTCGAGAAGAAACCTGACACCTTGTAAAGTTTAATTTCCCTATCTTTTACCAATCCTATGAAAAATGTAACTAAATAGGCTATAGCAAATTTAACATTGGCGGGATACAAAGTACAGTCTCCCCTTAAGAGAGACAAAGATCGTTCAGTATCTGAATCGGTCATTTCAGAACGATCACAATATATCACTGAAATTAGTTTTAGTGAAATTAAAAAAAAACGTCGATTTCATGAGACGACGCGTCTCATGGCTGGTGGCAATTTTTAAAATGGCTTACCTTTCTTTGACTTAACGACGAAAACCATTATTGATTTCTGTATCTGTTCTTCGAGAGGAATCCTGACTTTGATTTCTTGACTTCCAGTTTTGTACTCTACTGTATAAGTTCTTATTTCGACACCCAACTACTGAATGATAATTTGTAGAAATGAATAAAACACAGTGATTTAAAATAAATACCAGTTAATTTTGTTGGATTGTAATACAGAATGAATTTATAGTATTAAGTTATCAACGTTATGTAAGGATTCTTTTTGTTCTATTTTTAACATGCAGGTGTTTTAAGTCAGATAGTCTCTTGCTTTTATGTGCTAATTTGTGTAATAAATATTCAACGGAGGTTCTGCATACTTTCTACTATGACTACGTTATTTTGTACTCTACCATTTATATGTGCATGAGAACAGTAAGCTTTCATCTAAGGTACTGAATTTTATTGGCCTCTAATTTTCTTTACATTATTTTCAACACAAGTTGAAGCTAAATGTTACAATTTCTTCTGAATGTAACATGCATCCACGAATTTTATCAATTACTGATATTTTTTGACAACCTTGTAGAATAAACGCTTAACACGTTCAGTGCTGCTCGGTACATACTGTAGTCAAGATTCAAGTACAGTATTTGCAGTGCTACTTTTCTTAATTTTATCGTCTACTATATCGCGTATATCTGTCCGCATGAAGGGTCGGTTAATTTTTGTGTCCTTCATATGGAGAAACATATTTTAACATACTATCTTAAATTTTGTTTGGTTTCCTTGTAAGATTCCATTAATTTTTTTTATTACTTTATTTATTTTGCAACTGTAACAAGAAGAACAACTAGCAAAAACGTTCCTAACTAAATTACCAAAGAAAAAATTAAAAAAAAAATCCATCGCGTTTTGACTTTGAGAAGGCACCACCCAACGATAGCTCACCAGATAACGATATAAAATATGTGTTCGTTTAAATTATATTTTTGTGTACGTCATAATGTTACAGTTGCGTTAATACATCATGTCTACTCCATCGGCGTTTCAGTCGTCTTTTTGCGATTCCTGATAGGTCCGCAGAATTCATATTGTATATTAAGGGATTGTGTAGTTATGATTGTGTAGTTTATCTCTGAAATCTAGATTCTCATTTAAAAATTGTGGTGCGGCAGAATCAAAGAAGCAGCTTTAAGGAGGTATAAAAATGACAGGGGTATATAAAGAGGAAATGTTTTTATTTTCAAATTTACCATTCTTTTACCATACCATTATTTTGTATGTACCATTTCACATTTAACCAATTTTGAAAATAATGTCTTCAAGATGGTGGCCATTAGTAGTAATACACTTTTGGAGACTATTTCTGAAGTTTTGAACAGATCAGTATTACGTTCACCTTTTCAATAAACCGCTCCCGTAGCTCTGGTAGGGTGTGAGGGCGTCGTTTAAACACTTTCTCCTTCAGATAGCTCCAAAGAAAGACGTCATAGATGCTCAAATCTGGTACCGCGCAGGCCGCTCCACATCACAGCTCAAACGTCCTGGAAACATTTCTATTAAAACATAAGTGAATTCCGGGCTGTGTGAGCCTCGACCTGTTGGAACCACCAGTCCTCCAATCCATCTTCTTCAATAGTTTCTTTAATTCTGGGCTGCAGAAAATTTTTCAATAGTGCAATACGCCCAGAATTCAGGGTCACTGCACATCTTCCTCCTCAAAGAAGAAAGAGTCTATCACGCCAAATTGTGGTTATTGCACACCACACTGTCAGTTTAGGGGAATGTAGCGGTCGTACTTGAATAAGTCGGGTTTATTTTCAGCCCCGTAGCGGAAGTTCTGTTTGTTCACGATTCCACTGACGATAAAATGTGGCTCGTCACTACTGAAAAATCTGCCTCCAGAAGGATCTGTGCAAGCATTTGCACACACAGATTTCGGCAGTTGGCGTAGTCTGCTGGATTTATGCTCCGGTTGAAACCTTGTTGGCTACTGAAGTGGGATCATCGACGAAAAAAGGGAGAATACGTGCACTCCTTACCACCCCCCCCTTCGAGCAGTTATCGGTTGAAACTGCTTAGTCGGTTCGGTCGTAGCCCTGCATTTTCTAAAACTTCAATGTCTTTGACAACGTTCTTGGATAGGATTATTTCGTCTTTCTCCAGTCTCTGCAATGTCAATACTACATATTATAAAAGATCTTGCTTTTCGTTGTTCCCAGATTTAGGATTTGTGTTATATTTTTGATTATTGTTTTCATTCTGTGGAAAATTATCGAAACTCAGTAGTACTGTCTAATTTTGGCTAATTATTTTATTTATTATTATGCGTTTTATCTATGTATTATTCTGTTATGTACGGATGAATGCTTGGGTAAATAGAGTTACCGTGTAAGTTGTAATTTCATATTGACGCTATGACTTTCATGTATTGACTTACATATTGACTTTTATATATGACTTTCTTTGACGCTATCGACTTAAAGAAATTTAATTAATAGACTGATTCTTCAACCAAACGTGAATCCCATAAAATTTATAACTTACATTTCTGTTCTTTTACCCTTTCTTACTATGACAAAACATCTATACATCAAAGAGAATTGACAAAATAACAGTCCATGCTCTATGAAAATATTTCTTATTACTTGGCTATAACATATGAAATTTTGTATTTATGTTTACACGAAACAATCCTCTTTTTAGAGTAAATCAGTATTTTTTACAAAATGTATATAAGCACCAGTTAAACTTACAAAATAATTAAATATTTTCCAAATTTCTTTCAGGGATTTGTGTGGGAGATTGCACCAGAATTTAAAGCATTAATTGTATTCGCTGAACATCGTTATTATGGGAAGTCATTGCCTTATGGAAACCAATCGTATAGTGTAAGTTAATGTTGCTATTTTATTGTGTTACTTTATAACTATTAAAATTGAGTTGATCACAATGGGAGACTGTTTATGTACGTTAATTTGATTACTAAATGTTGTTTGTTACTTAAAAGGTTGGTTGAGGATTATTTTAACAATTTTAAGGAATCGTACGTTTAAATTGCAACTTTAAAATATTATACGATAAAATATATTAAAAAAATTCGTTAAAATAATGTTAAAAACTTATTTTACAGTAACAACGGAACAAAGATAATTATTTGAAAGAAATTTTAATTCTTTTTATCGTATTTTAACGTAACTTAATGTAAACCACATTTAGTCGGATACAACAAAAATGGTATTTAACGTTTACATTTTGTATTTAATTTTGAAAATTTTGTAAAAAATAAATGCATGCATAAAAATTCTCCTCGCCCTAATTTAGGACTAGGGAGTTAAAGATAATGTAAGGGTCTCATACCAGATGAGACTCGAGTAAAATTTATTGACAATGTACCCAGAACAGTACCCTTATAACAGTTTACGTTTTCCTTATTAATAATGTACAATTTCATGACATAATACACATAGATGAAATTCTACAGGAAAAGAGTTCTATTTGGAATAAAATTCTGATTGTTTTTCTCTGACATGGAAGTATTCCACCAAAACAAATTATAACAACTAAAAAATAAATTAAATGAAAAAATAAGTTCGACGAGAGAGGTGAAGTTACATTTTACGGATGACACATGATTGATCAACCAAACAGCTGTTAACTTACAAGGTAAGTGGATAACGTCGTATTAAACAACCTCGGAAGAGATAGGAATCCCGGATTTTTTAAGAAGTAACAAATTACAACGTTTGAAGTTGGAAAATGCTTGAAGGGTCTGTATGGTTTATGATGACGATAACGAATTGGTAAAAACAAGATTTCCTTTCAGTTTTGAATACTGTAGTTATCGGATACAGTGACTTCCACGGGACCGGCTACTGCCTGTATATAACTTGATGGCCTGCCGCAGAGAGGAGCAGAATCGGCCCGCTACTAGCCTTCTCAATAACATTTCATTCTGTACTACTACTAGTACACTGGACTTGGTAGATAATGAAGTGTTATTGAGAAGGCTAGTAGCAGGCCGATTCTGTTCCTCTCTGCGGTAGGCCATCAAGTTAGACAGACAGTAGTTCCGGCCACAGTAAGCGATAGTCACTGTAACTGATGGCCTTTTCTAGTAGCAAAGGTCCAGTTATGGACATAGTGTTTGCCCGTTGTGAAGTAAACCACTTTAAAAGAGCTTCTACGTCTTTTTTGAATAAGTCGAAGTCACTTCGATTGCTCTTTACCTTCATCAAAACTATTCTGAATTTTTCCGTGTTTTTCCAAAATGCGGATATTGTGGAGTGTCCAAAGTTGGGCTCCCTTGCAACATCTCTGTTCGTTTCACAGTTTTCCAAAAACCAAATAATATACGCTTTTCCATCACTATAATATGCCTACTCAGTGACGCCATATTTACGTGTTTGTATAAGACACAAAAATAAAGGACGCTACTGCGAATAACGACGGTTTACACAAAAGATGAACTAAACTTGAGTAAACAAGACAATAAAATTACAGATCAGTGTTGTAATAAAGACACAAAAAGAAAGGATTGGCCTATTAGTAACCAAACTTCCGATACGAACTACTAAATGCACGTTGAGACTTAACATTATTAAGAAAAAAAAACCACGTTAAAACTAGCTAAAAAAATGAGTAACACGTCGACTCATATTGTTGACAGATAACCGGCATATTTGAAAATTCACACAGTTGTGACTAAAACCACATGTGATTTTAACCGATGTCACTGTAAACGATATTATTTTATATTGCACGTAATACCATCCATCGGATGTTGCACGAGGACTAACCTTTCCATCGAATATTGGTCACACTAACCGATAAGTCATTGTATCCGATGTCACTGTAGGCCTATGCGATAACTACTGAATTGTACTTTTTCAAAATTGAGGTTTTGTACAGAATTTCATAGTTTTTATATTTTTCGTGACAACCCATATTATAATTGCACGTTTTGATGTCCATTTTCTCTCCACTAAATTTTTAAAACGTTATTTTTGAAGTTAAAAATGTAAGGCTAAATTTATTCAGAGTTATTCTTTTCTTAGTATATTTAATCACTAAAGGATTCCTTAAAAAATTTACTAAAACCATTCTAGACAAGTATGATGTGCATTGCGTAGGGAAAACTGGCTCATGCATGGAAAGGGTGTTTACTAGCTTGCTAAAGCTGTTAATTTTTATGGAACTGATTAGTTTATTTTCAATATTCAATAAAATTTTATACCATTTCTACAGAATTTAGGTAATTTAATGATAATCTGGTCAGTTTTTAAATATGCTTGTACAACCTAATGATGATAAAATCAATAAGGTATAACATTTTTAATCATATAATTATAACTTGACTAAAATTTAATACGAACGGTAACGAGTATAATATTTTAATAATTTTTTTTATTTTAAGGACATACGACACTGGGGATATTTAACGGCAGATCAAGCCATGGCTGATTTTGTTGACCTGATAACGTATCTCCGGAGTCATCAGAGTGATAGACCTCGTAGTAAACGAAGTCCTGTCATTGCATTCGGTGGGTCATATGGAGGGATGTTGGCAGCTTGGATACGAATGAAATATCCGGCAGCTGTTGCTGGGTATGTTAAAACATATAAAATTTTATTGATTGCTAGATTAATGATATTTTCTTATTTTCATATTTTATTTTTATACTATTTCATCTTCTCCATAGTTTATAGGACACTGGAAAATAAATTACTGGTAACGCGATATAAGTTGACGATTGCGCCGATCATGCGGAGAACAGTATACTGTCTATCTTACTTATATCGGCCAACCCGAAAACATAAGACGTGTAGCTGGACAAATATAATTACCACGAACAGTTAAATAATAAAATTCAGTTCATGACCCGTCACACTAAATAAGTAAGGAGTAATGTAATTATTGATAGAAAGTGAATTGTTTAAAATTCAATTGCAATTTAACATAACTTTTCTGAAAATAATAAAATATGAAAACCCTATAAATACAATACCATTTTGAAATTACCGTAATACTTACGAAAATAAGCTCGCATCGACGGAATTCAGTTTACTGCTGATGACCAAAAAGGATACTAAATATAGCTTAGGCCTAGTATTATGGCTTATTTAGAATGAATGTTTATTATTTAGGATAATTATTAAGAATCAATAAATAATACAATGGGATGTTTATAAAACGACATAGGTAGTTGTAAACATAATAAATCAATGTAAGAGTAAAACAGAAGAATGGGGAAGAATCGGGAGGTACTGACCACTATCAAGTCTCGAAAGCTACAGTACTTCGGGCACATTATGAGAAATGCAACCAGATACGCCCTCCTGCAAGCCATTCTACAAGGAAAAATTTTTGGAAAGCGGGGACCAGGTAGAAGAAGAACATCCTGGTTGAAGAACCTCAGAACCTGGTACAATACAACTTCGGTATGGCTTTTCCGAGTTGCTGCAGACAAGATGAAGATTGCCATGATGATCGCCAACATTCGTAACGGATAGGCACATCAAGAAGAAGAAGAGTAAAACTACAACATGATGCCATGGTTAGAGCTGTCGCTATGATGTATTTACAACATAATAGTAACACTTCCACCCCCCGCTCAGTCCATTCTTATTCTCGCTTACGATCGTCAACTTATATTGCGTTCCAAGTACAGTGAATAGAGCATGTAAACATGATAAGTGAGAGTAGGATACCTTAGCAGGCGCTGGGTTACAAAACGGAGAGAAGGTGAGAGACCGAGGACGCCCGAAGAAAAGATGGGCAGATTTCAGAGGTTCGGAACCGGCAGGGATGCTTAACACTTGAAGGGCCAAAGTAGAAGAAGAAAAAGAAAATTTTCATATTATTGTAACTAATCTTACTCGAACAAATAATTTTATTCAATTCCTAACTTTTATTATTGAATAATTTTTATTCAATACCTAACGATTATCAATATTACGAAAATATTTCCAATGATTACTCTTATTTTTTAAAGTATAAGGTACGAGGGTGAATTACATATACGAGTAAACAATACCTACTTGTTCTACTCTACGCAGCAAAACAGTTCTGAGCTGGATGGTTGAGTTGGGGTTCAAGTTTGGATAACCAGGCTATGTACTGAACTCCGTACAGCAATGAGCGAACAAGAGGTTCCTTCATCGGTTGTATAAAGTTATTATAAAGTTTTTTAACAATGAAGGATTTAAACTCGTGGAGGTTTTAACTCGTTTAAAGATAATGTATCGAGAAATAAAAATAAGACACTTGTATTTAACTATACTCTACTTTATGTTCAGAATGCACTACAGCTCTTATGAGAACCCATTGTATTATCAGGCGTACGGAAAACATCAGGCACAGCCAAAACCATAACTCCTCCACCGAATAACACCATCCGATTGTCTCTGACAAAAATATTTAGAGTTTTGTTTACCACGCTCTAACAAGCTCATTTTTAATCAAAAATTCTGAAAAAATTACTTTTGCTTTCAAATGAATTGTATTTTATTTTGCTGTAAATGTTTTTAGTATAGACTACTCTGATATTTAGATAAGATACGCTCGTACAAATTTGGAAGTTTAAATTTCGTTACATTTTTTGCGTTTCATTATCATGTAAATTTCTTTTAAAGATGACATATGCACTTTATTATTTTGGTACTGCCTAAAACATAGAATTTTATCAGTAATTTGATATAAATGATAAGTTATGTATTGGATGGAAACAGAAATAATAAACGAGTTTGAAAAAAATCATTGACTTGAAAACAAGTCAAAGATAATAATGGGTCGCGTTTCGTATTCCGAGAATCTCTGAATCATTTTAACACTGTGAACTTATACCAAATGTATATTTTAACCTTTTACAAAAAAGGGGTGTTCAAACAAGAAATAATTGTTGTTTTTTTTTGTAATTGTGTACGAAGATTTGAACACTATATTTATTCTTTACTTTAAAATAATTACAAAAGAAAAATTGTTAAACAATTCCATTTCTACAATAATTGTCGGTACCTGATTTTTAAAACAATACACATATTAAGTATGTTTTCGTATTATGTTATTCGATAGGAGTTGGTAAATGAAAACATGTTGTGGCGCGGAGTCGATATTTTTAGTTAGTGTAGTGGCGCTCAAACTCCCATATGAAATACATTGCTTATGGTCTTTCCATACTGAATTCTGAACGTGGAATCAACTAAAGAGTTGTCAAAAACAAACTTGTATGTCTTATATTCAATATATTTATTTATTTATTTGTTTGATTTTATCATACTGCATCTTTTAGTGATTATATGGTTATCTGGATATGTCGTTATATTTGTAATTATGAACGGGTTTCTAAAATTATGTTTAATTGTTAAAGAAGTATAAAAACAGATTACCGAAGACGTCATAAAAATGGTAAATTAAGGGCTGTTTATAGTAGGATAATACTATATCCAACAGTCACTTGAGTCTGTGGGAAAGATAGGCGATTCCATTTTAACATTGGTTGTATAGAGCAATACGATCTCTGCTACCATCTTTTCTACAAACGTACGTAGTATTTAATTAATAACTAATACGTTTAAGTTGTAATTGTAGTTTAAACTAAAGTTAAAATGATAAGTGACTATTATTTAAAGAATAATGTTTGGCCCCAATATTTGATAAAAGATGCAGTATTTCCTACATTGGCTACCTAAAATTAAAAAGAAATGAAATACTTTAGAATAAATGTAAATAGTTACATTTATAGAAAAAATATTTAGGCCTAATAGAAAATTTATAGACTATAGCTATGAAATGGAATAAAATAAAGATTTTGAAAGATTTAATTTAATTTTATCTTTTTCATAACATTTTATGGTTTTACAAACAAAATGCTATGCATTACCACATAAATAAGAAGTTATATTAAATTACAAATTAAATGACAATTCTGACACATAATATGAATAATTTCAGATAATAATTTAATCGTAAACGTAATTTGTTTTAATGTCATAATTTGACATTTGAAATAATTATACACAGACCACATTCTTCACTAGCCATATACAATGGCACAATCTATTTTTTAAATCTTTCTGTAGTATTTAGTTTTGTCCCATAAAAAGGGTTTGCGTTCTTGCACGTAAGATCTTGTATTGTTTGTATATTTTTGGGAAATTAAATTTTGGAAGTACTTAATAGGGTTTGAAGCAAATGTCGGTAAAAATTGGAATTCAATGTCTTCTCTTTATTATTTATGTAGTGTATAAATACCTACACGATACATTTTATACTATGTCAAATTTAGTTTTTTACAATAAAAAAACAAAAATTGAGCATTAATATTATTCGATTTCAGTTCATTAGCAGCTTCAGCACCAATATGGCAATTTACTGGCATGACACCATGTGAAACTTTTATGCGTGTGACAACTTCAGCTTATGAAATTACTGGTAAACATTGTCCAAGTAATATCAGAGCAACTTGGAAAGAACTTACCAAATTAATCCAGACAGGTACGTTTCAAAATAAATGGTCGAAATACAGATGTTTTTACTTTATTACCTTTTCTTGTAATAATAATTTGGTGCGTTAATGCGCATTTTTCCTGCTCTTCTGTACTTGCGAAGTCACTATCAGCAGATCGTACCTCATCTCACTGTAACTCATAAAATGCATTTTATTTTTTAACATTATCAACATTAATCTAATCAAAGATTTTTGAAGTGAAAGCTTCTTCAGGAGCGGCTTGCACTCTTTTTCAACAGTGAACGAAACTGAACTGTCACGTGTCACCAATGGTGACGTTGAATCAGATATATAAGCCTACTTAAACAAGCAAAAAGCATTCTTAACTACACACAGGAATAAAAGGTTATTTCTATTCAACTCCTTAATGCAGAAACCCAAATTTCTAATTTTAAACCGACAACAACAGAAATTGTCAAACTTTCGTTATTTGATTACGTAATACATAACAGTATACTTCCAAAAAAAAAAAACATTAACGACATGTATCCTCTTTTGTTAAGTGAATACTTTACATATAATTCAGCAATAATTTTTACTCGGATCGTTTCAGTTAGTTTCAGCCTACGGATTGTAATATTTCAAGTGTACAAATATACATTTTGTGTGGTCTGTTTATTTAAGACTAGCAACCCCCGCTCGCTTCACTTCACAGCAGCAAATGTAGGCCTCATTAAATTATTTTAAATCCTTTCTACAATATTTATAGTTTTGTTGCTCTGTGGCAGCAAAATAAATTGGTTTCCTGCACTTACAGCTCTAAAAAGTCCGATATAAATAGTCGTCCATAGGTGAAGGAATCATTCTTGTCGCAAATCGATGCCCACTGTTTTAAATGTTTGTCCCTGCGATTTAACAGAATTGAATAGAAT
Source organism: Catonia carolina (assembly GCA_035578175.1). NCBI lineage: Eukaryota > Metazoa > Arthropoda > Insecta > Hemiptera > Achilidae > Catonia > Catonia carolina. The sequence continues at coordinate 23,345,813 of JAQMRL010000010.1, read as the reverse complement.
GCATAGAAGAATACTAATGGAAAAGAAAGAAACACTTAGTATGTGGATGAGATAAGAGACAGTAATACGTGGGTGCAGTGCACAGAGTAACTGGAAATGACTCATTCACTTCCTGTCGAATGAAAACAAAATATGATATACAGTAAAAAAATAAAAATTTTGAATATTTTCGAAGTTTTAATGTTTTGGAATCGAATGTTATTCTTAACGTTTTTCTATGAAATATAAAAGTCGAATCGTGTTTCTAGCCCAAAAAATACACTACCCAGAGGACTTAGAAAAAATAAATTTGCACTGCACCCGATGGACTAAAGCATGCGAGATCGTCACAGTTTAAGTTGCCTAACTCACTTAATTAAAGTTACTTAAAGTTGAAAAATAGCCTATATTGATCAGAAAGCTCTAAGCTATGCAGCAATGAAATTTTTTTTAAATCAGTGCAGTAGCTTCTGAGATTACCTCATACAAACAAACAGACGTTTCTTCTTTATTATATTAGTATAGATTAGTTAAGTATAATACCTGCATATTACTTTACATAAGCCTAATCAATGTAATATTTGAAGTGCGTAATGCAATATTTAATTACGAACAACGCTTGAAGGAGATTTTTTTAGATATTTAAATAAATTCGAATCCAAAGTGTTTAAAACATATTTTACTCCCCATAAACCTATTGTATCATTCCTAGAATAAATAAATAGCAATGAAGAAAGAGAAAAATTTCCCTAAAAGATAAATATTCACAAACATTGTATTTTGTACTTAATATTTTTTTATGAATATAGATATATAGGGTGATTCAAAAAGAGCGCCGGTTTTTAAACGGCTGGTAAATTTTTGTTTATCGGTTGGCAACATTGTTTGACCACATTTCTATTTTGGAGAACATTCCGATTGACGATTCAGTTGTAGTTTCTCTTGTTCGCAGTGCAGTACTCTCGCAGTCTGTGTCTAACCATGGAGAAGTTTACTATTGCGCAACGAGTGTTAATCGTCAAAATATTTTACCAGAGTGGAGAGAGTTATGGGGCTACTGTCAGGCGACTTCGCGGTACTCTAGGACGTAATGAAGCACCGAATGAATCAACAGTTCGCAGGCTCATGAAAAAGTTTTTTGAGACGGGTTCAACAGTCGACCTTAAAAGTTCTGAACGTCGTCGTTCTGGCCAAACTGAGCAGAACGTTGCATTGGTTCGTGACAGTGTGGCTGTTAACCCAGCAAATTAGGGAGTTTTTGTGGCGTCATTTGGATGGAATGGACATTGACGAGTTGTGGTTTCAGCAGGATGGTGCCACCTGTCACGCTGCACGAGAAACAATGTTGTTGCTCCGTGAACGGTTCCAAGATCGCATCATTTCTCGTAATTCCGAACATCAATGGCTAACAAGGTTGTGTGACTTGACGCCTTGTGACTTTCCTCTTTGGGGTCATCTGAAGTCATTGGTGTATGCCAATAAACCCCGAAACATCAATGACTTGAAGGAGCAAATTCGACGGGTTATCGGGTAAATGGAAGTCGAAACTTGTCGTGCAGTAATATCCAATTTCATGGACAGAGTTGATGAGTGCCAGCGCAGTAGAGGAGGCCACATGCATGACATCATTTTTCATACATAAAATCGGAAGAAAAGATGAACTTATTGATGCATTTATTTTCAGTTTTTCAATAAAATAAATCTCTTAATTTGATATATCAAAACCGGCGCTCTTTTTGAATCACCCTATATAAAATAATTTTATTTCATAAAAGTTTTCACTTCTATCATGTGGTCATAAGCACACACACACACACACACACCCATACAATGGTTTTTTCGCAAATTTACCTATTTGTATTTTCGAGCATTTTTATATTATCGAATTAAGCTCGTTCAGTACAAAGAATTAATTTATAAATCAGCCTTTTAACGTGTAATATAATTCTATAAAATTTATTTTAATCTTCAGAGGATGGAAGAAAATGGCTATCAACCAATTGGACTTTATGTAAACCTTTAAAAAATGAAACTGATGGATATGCATTAAAAGAAATGTTAAATGAAGAAATTATTAATGTTGCTATGGCAAATTATCCTTATCCAGCTAATTTTTTGGGTTCATTACCTGGACATCCAGTCAAGGTAAGTAAAATTTAAGTAATAACATATTTTTATTACCACCTATTTAAACAATCTGCGGACATCTGAAGATAGAAAATATTCTGTAACGTTTATTCCGGGTTTTTAAGGATCTTGTTTTTGACAGATGAGAATTCCTTTTAAAAATATATGAAGTATTTATTAATGAATTAGTCAGTATTACTATGAATTGTAACGGTTAACTACTATTAAATTGAAATTAAATTAGGCAACTTAATAGTAGACTTTTAGGTCTTCCCAAGCCTCGCTTTCTTCTAGGTTTATATTTTCGTGCTAGTAGAATAGCGATTCCAACAAAAATTCGGAATTAATAATAAGAATAAAAAAAGTTATTTCATACAACATATTATATTGTAGAAAAATCCATTAGCAACATAAAAATAAAACATAGACCATAAAAATTATAAATGATATTTTTATTGTAAACAATAAAACTATCACAACTAATTTAAAAAAAAATACAAACTAATTCCACAACAAGGATACGGCATCCAAGGTTAACTATTTACAGGTTCTATTAGTAATATTAGCCTGCGGCTGACAAAATAACAATTTATAGCCTACATATAAATACAAATAAATAAAGTAATACGTAACAATTAAACCATAACATCAAATAAATAAATTTCAGTGCTATTTTTGACAAGTGAAATTGTAACTATACAGTGTATTTTAATAAAAATTTATTTTTTTACAAAATTTTAATAAAAATGTAACTTTTACTTTATGTATTCACTCTCCTCGAGCTATATCATAAATGATATACAGTTATAGTTCTATTATCAATTGTTACGGGGATTGATCAAAAAATTAAAAATATAAAATCAATCCACTTTCGTTAGAGAAAATGTAAGGTCAGTTAGCTAGTTTGGTTGAAAGGTAAGCTGACTGTTGTACTTCCAGACCCAGATTTGCATATCTCCTCAGGCTGCGTTTATATTATTCATATAATTTAAAAACAAATTGGTCCAATATATGTATATATTAATGCGAGGATTTACATCCCCAGCCACATCTCACATCCTAAGCACCTCCTCTCTCTGTCTTGCCAGTCCCCATCGGAGAGCCACCGCAAAGACATTACCTCCTGCACCCTATCCAATCATGTCACTTCCGGCCTACCTATCCTTCTTCTACCGGCTGGCGTCCACTCCCATACCCTCTTTGGCCACCTACCATCCTCCATCCTCTGCAAATGTTTAAACAATTTTAACTGCTTCCGGGATATGGTATCCATGATATTTCCTTGAACGCCTATTCTTCTCCTAATTTCAGAATTCGGAATTCAATCGATCCGCGACACACCACAGCTCCGCCTCCAGAAATCCATTTCCACCGCTTTTAGGTGATCCTTCTTTCTCTTTGTCAATACCCAATATTTGGTTGAAATTTTAAAAGTAAAGTCATGTCAGCCATTTCAAGACATCTTCGTTAAACGTTGCGCTTCCGGCATACACATTTCAAACAGAGCTGATATTTTAAAATACAAAACAAATTAAGTTTGTATTAATTTCGATAAAACATGCGATTAACAGTGTTCCCAAGATTGTTGACCCGACCTTTAAAAGTTTCATTGTTATTGAATGAACCATTTTTATAGTTTATTATTGAATGTTCCTGGTTACTTAAAATACTTTAAAAAAAATTGTCAAATTCTGTCAAGTATTCAATATTCTAAAATCATGATAAAATAACCTGATTTATCTAAATTTATAAAATTTTAATGAAGAAAAATGTATTACGTGTAATGAAATTATTTAGATGAAACAACCACAATTATTTGGTAAGCTTAAAGCCTAAGCCGTGTTTATAATGTATTGTAACTTTTCTCTGAACCCAAAACTTGTTTCTATCATATAACATCTAAGTAATAAAACCCTTTAACTTCTCTACGAACGTCTAACTTATGGAAAATAATTTGTTTTGAAAACAATTTTGTAAAGCCTTATAGGGCTCTAACTACGAGTAAAACTTTCATCTTAATCGTTTATACATTTGAAACAAATAAAGTAATTTGGCATCAGATTAAATAAATTTTAATAATAATATAGATATGGGTATTTGAAATAAATGTAAATAAAATTATTTTAATATCGAACTGTTTAAATTAAATTTGATCTATGTCAATCGATTAACCTTACTAAACGGGGTATATTAATTTGAATTTAGATTATTACCTGACACTATCACTTGACATGCAGACGACACTGCTATTTTGTCTGAATCGTACGATCCTATTAGAGCGTCAGAACTGGTACAAACACATTTAGATGGTATCAATGAATGGCTCCACATGTGAAAGATTAAACTGAACGTTTCCAAATCACAAATGGTAACTTTCATACTTCCGCCTGTTGGTTGCCCAAATTTACGCATCGATGATACTAGGCTTACAGTTACAGACAAAGTTAGGTACCTTGGTTTTATACTTGACAGATGTCTTACGTGGAAACCACACGTTGCACACTTCAGAGCAATCTCAGACTCACGGTTTTGTATGTTCTATGGCGTCTTAGGTCACAAGTCCTCGCTCGCTACCTCTACACTTAAAAGTCATCCTATATAAATCACTAGTATGGCTAATTTGGCTGTATGGTAAACAAATTTTTGGAGCCTGTCACAATACAACACTGAATATTCTTCAAAGACACCAGTCAAAAGCACTTAGAGAAATAAAAAAACGTACCTTTTTACGTAACCAATCATACCCTTCACAAAGACCTGAAAATACCAACGGTTCGAGACATTGTCAACGCAATATATAACTCATTACACATAAAGACAATTGACCACATAAATCCAAATGCCCAGTTTATTTTAACTAACGATCTCCCTGTTACAGACGACTGAAACGAAGGTGGAATAGGGATCTTCTCCTACCACCATAAAAAAAATCATTTCACATGAAAAAAATCATCCATCATAGTTTATAAATCATATTATTGAAAAATATTCGCACCACATTCTTTGAAAAATTTCACGCCGACTTGGTCACTGGATCGATTCAGATTCACGTCACATTCCCGCCATTTTGAAAATGTTGAAAATGTGACCGAGAACGGGTGTGTCGTGTAAGGTTAGGAAGTGGTAAAAGGGGTTGGGTACAGAGCTTCGGAATGAATACCAGCGGCGCGTAGACCTATGTTTATTTTTATAAAATTGGTAATATCTCCGTTATTATGCATACAAATGAAAAAAGTTAGATAATCAAACTTATTTATCTTTAAATGTTTCGTAATTTCGATTATATAACATTTTTTGATAGATTAGCTTTTAACGGAGACATTCGCAGTTTTTTTTACCCCTCCCACTGCAATTCCCCATCCCTTCGTGACATTAAAAAAGTTTATAGCCTATTTCCATTTCGATAATGTCCAGAACTTAAATACCGAAATTCATTGAATTTGGTTCAGCGGTTCTTGCGTGATGCCGTAACATACAAACGGGCAGACTAATAGATAGACGAATAGACAAAAATTCAGCTGAACTTATTTTCGGTGATTACTCAGTAGATTTGGCGTAGAAACAAAAAAATTTAGGCATTTTGAAAAATTGTACAGACAAAGTCACAATTTTATTTGCATAGATTGAAATTGCAATACGTTATAAAATGTCATCAAAGCAGTGAAGTCACTTCAAAACTTCAAATAAATATTTAGAGCATAAAAAAATTAATATTAAAATAACAATGATCAATGTGTACTAGTAAACACAGCCTGTCATATAATTTATCACAAAACCGGTTAAGAAACATAATGAATGTAGTAAGTTTTCCCAATAACATCTTACATCTAAAATTCCATTGAACAAGTTTGACTTAATATGGCCATCACGTTTCAAATTTAAATCTTAGTGTACCTTTAAATTGCCACGTTCCGGGAGAGGAAACACTTTCCTATAAAAGAATTGATTTATCAAGTATTATATTTAACCTATTTTCCGAGACATAAAGTACAATATAAATTTATTACAATTGAAACTAGATGTCTTTATTCTTCAATCATGTACTACCCTTTTTGTTAACGCCACAGGATTCCTTTGAAGCATGTTTTCAAATATTGTTTTCTAGTCCATAATGTAACAATAGTGTAATAAATTCTATAATATAATCGATGCATCCAAATAAATCAGTGATTATTTACTTTATTTTAAATAAACTTCAGCTCCTGTTCAACTCATAAATTTATAATATCAGTTGGCATTTGTGTTGTATTAATTTAACAGATTTACCTATAATCTTGACGAAGAAGACAAGGTAATGGCATTTAGGGCGAAGGAGTCAGTCAGAAGTAAAATTGTTATAGATAATGATATTTTGCCCGTGGCTGTTGTTGGACGTGCTATTGGGAGCCGCCCCTGGTGATGGGGTACTCTCACCTCCTCGGAGGGGGTACTGGGGAAATAAAATACCCAGGGTGGACAAAAACCAACGAAAGAAAATCCTACAGCGTCTGTCTTGTATCAAGCGGCTGATAGGTCAGCGTCTGGTCACTAGAAATGCGGCTGGAATTATTAAAAATCCTACAGCGTCTGTCTTGGATCAAGCGGCTTGTAGGTCAGCGTCTGTTCACCAGAGGTGCGGCTGAATTAAAACTCTAGGGCTTACAACCCTAGATACTGTTGGATACTGTTGGACACTGTTCAACCAAATTAAAAGTTTATATCATGGAAATGGCTTCTCACATAATGAATTACCCCGGTGACAATGAAACTGGGCGATCGGATTCCGGGGCGCCCAGGTGTCTGAATTTATGCAAAGTGATTAAATCGGAGCGACACCAGGATACCTTCAGGTTCAAGAACAAGAGAAAGTATTTTTTGGCACTTTCAACGTGAACTCTTTGATCCAGGTGGGAAAACTGAAGCAATTAACTACTGAACTAAAGAAATTCAATATCTCAATTTTAGCAATTCAAGAAACTAGATTTCCAGACGAAGAATCTTTTGAATCTGATGGCTTCCGAATTTTCATGGGGAAATGTGGTAAAAAAATAATGAAGAATATGCCGCATTTAGGAACTGCTTTTGTTGTGGATTCCAAGTACCAAAGCTGTATTACAGAATTCAAATCCATAAATTCAAGACTATCCCTTCTAACGGTGAAATCAGTCAATAAGAAATACACGCTTATTAACGGTCATGCTCCTATCAATCAGGACAATAAAAATAACCCAGATAAAGTAGACAGATTCTGGGATACCCTGGAGAATGAAATGTCCAAGATTCCTGGAAATAACATCAAAATTTTACTTGGAGATTTCAACGCTCAACTTGGTAGGGAGAAGAGGCTTAGGGATGTGATTGGAGAGTACCCGGCTCACATAAGAACAAATAAAAATGGAGAAAGATTGACGCAGATTTGTAAAAACTTTAATCTTAAGATAATATCAACAAATTTCAAGGCCAAGACGAGCAAGAAGAAAACATGGGTGTCCCCAAATCCCTTAATGGGAGAGTTTCAATTGGATCACGTAGCGATTTCCAAGAACTGTTGTAAAGAGATTCAAAACGTAAGAGTAAGAAAATCGTTCAATGTAACTTCTGATCACTATCTATCCCAGATTAAAATGAATTTCATTCCAGCATTGAAACGAAGAAGTAAAACCAAAATTCCCAAGTTTGACTACAAAGTCTTGGAAACAAATAAGCAGACATTCCAGGAGAAAATTATGGCGACGGATCACTCAAGCTGGAACGACATGCAAAACAGTTTGGTGGAAAATGCCAGGGAAATCGCTCCATTACGATGTATAACAAAACATCCGTGGTGGAATTCGTGATGCAAACTGGCTATAGAAAGTAGATTTCTAGCATGGCAGAGATGGAACTCAAAAAAAGATGAGGATAGCCTACAAATTTTGAAAAGTCAAAGAAAATCAACCCATAAAATCCTCAGAGAGGAAAGGAGAAAATTCCATCGGGAGCAAATTGAAGAATTAGAAAATGATTTCAAAAAGAATGATGCCAGAAATTTTTACAGAACTTTCAGAACTAAAATCACAAACTATAACGCACCAAACTTATGTTTCAATCGAAATGATGGTACTCTAGCTACAAATAATAAAGATAACTGTGAAATCTTAGCGGACTATTTCAAGAATCTCCTGAACTGCGAAACACCAATAAGTAGTTTAGTTTCCAACTATGCAACCCCGCCAAACAAAGACTCCACACCGCCAAATTAGGAAGAAATAAAAGAAGCTATAAAGTTTTTGAAAAATAACAAAGCCTCTGGAGAGGATGGGGTGACAGCGGAATTGTGGAAATTAGCTGGTGAAGAGTTTCTTATGAGAACAGTCGAACTTTTTAAAAAAGTTTGGCAGGAAGAGCAAATCCCAGACAATTAGAAAACGGCAATTATCCATCCACTCCATAAGAAAAATGACAAAAAAGATGTAAATAATTATAGAGGAATTTCCCTTTTACCGGTAACTTATAAAATTTTCTCAAAAGTTTTATTGACCAGGTTGGGGATTTAGATTGATCCAAAGTTGGGTGAGTTCCAAGGTGGATTCAGGAGAGGAAGGTCGTGCTCAGAACAGATTCTAAGTTTAAAACTGATAATCAAAAATCAGATGTTGAGAGCAAAACTATTATTTGTAACGTTTGTTGACTTTCAGAAAGCGTATGACTCTGTGGACAGGAAAACAGTTGTTCAGACGATGAAGGAGTATGGAGTTGATCGAAAGACTATTAATCTAATCCAGCTAACTCTTTCCCAAACATTTTCAAAAATAAAATTTCTAGACGAAATCAGCAATCCTTTTGAAATTAAAACAGGCCTGAGGCAGGGGGATGGTCTTTCCCCTATGCTTTTCAATCTTGTGTTGGATAGGATCATGAAGACATTCTCAAAACTCAACAAGAGTGCTGTTGGAATTGGTGCTGGATAGGGAAAAATAAAGGTGAATTGTTTAGCGTTTGCTGATGATTTGGCTTTGCTGGCGAATTCTGAGGAAGAGGCGATTTCTCAAGTTGAGGATCTGAAGATAATAGCCGAGAAAGCAGGTCTGCAAATATCTTTCTCCAAAACCGAAATAATGACGAATTTGAAACAAAAAAATAAATTCATGGATACTAGATTTGGAAGAATTAAATACACAAGTAGCTTTAAATATCTTGGCGAAGTGATCAGTTCGAATGGTTCAGATAAAAAAGCTTTTCAACACAGGAAGATCGTTTTTGAGAGACTAAGGTTCCTAACTAAAAATGTCTACAACAAGAAGAATCTGTCCATCAACGCCAAATTTAAACACTATGAAACGGTTGTCAGGCCAGTAATACTTTCTGGAACTGAAACATCAAATGTACCAAATCTTGAACAGTTTTTGAGAATAGAAAGGAGAATCTTGAGAACGATACATGGCCCAAATAAAACAGACAATGGATATAGATTGAAGTCAAATGAAGATATATACAAAATAAAGAACGGTGGCGGTTTTAAAACTTTTGAAAATCTTGAGACGGCAATTCGGAAGAAAAGATTAAAATTCATAGGACACATGATGCGGGTGGATCCCAATAGATTGAATAAACAACTTTTTGATAAATTTTGGAATTATAGGAATCCACCGCCATACATAAAACAAGTAAAAGAAGACCTCAATAGAATAAACATAAAGATAGAAGACTGCAGGGATAGAATAAGGTTTAAGGGGAGGATTCAACAATAGAGTCGCTTGTGAGTGTCAGGAAGATTAGAGAAAACATGCGCTGGACGGAGGAACGAAGAGCGCAACACAGCGAGAACATGAAGCAGTATTGGAGGAAAAGGAGGGAGCCGCCAAACTAGATTGATATTAGCGTGGTCCATTGAAGGCCTGTTCGAAAAAAAAAATGAGATCTCCCTCTTTCAGTGTCTAGGTTGCAAAAATACATACCAACAGGATAAAGATGCTTACAATAAGATGCACCGATTTCAGCAAATATGCGGAACTATCCACCGCACTTAATAAAATAGCTCCAGCAAAACCACGAGGGTGAGATTTTATAAAACATTATCTGTTCCGACTCTACTCTATGGCAGTGAAACTTAGATGCTATCAAAGCGAGAGGAGAGTAGATTGAAAGCATCTGAAATGAAATTTCTTCGACATACAAATGGGTGTAGTAGAGAAGATCGTTAAAAGAATACCGAGATAAGGAATAAACTCAACATCTTCTCTATAAACAACAAGGTATCCCAGAACAGAATGCAGTGGTTAGAGCATGTAAACAGAATGCGGGAGGATAGGATACCTAAGCAGACACTGGGCTATAAGCCGGAGAGCAGGAGAGAACGAGGACGCCGGAGAAAGAGATGGGCAGTTTGAGAGGTTCGGAACGGACAGAGATGCCTAATACTTGAAAGGCAGATGAAGAAGAAGACGTATAATGTAATCTTTACAGAACAATAAAATGGTTTTGAGAAAATTAATCATTACGAATAGGTATATTCCAGTGAAAAAACCTTTCAAAATCTGTTATGAAACACTCACAAAACTTTATTTTGCTAATGTCAATAATGAAAAATATAGGCTATGTTTAATCGTTAGTGATTGACACTATATGAAAATAATCTCTGTTGGAATTCGACATAATGATGAGGAAAATACAGAAAATCACTAATTAACTCTTTAAGTGCCGAAACGTTTAAAAAGTTTGATCTACAGTGCCATTTAATTTGAAAAAGGGTTTACAAAAAGTGCAGCCCTTTTTTCGAAAACATGCAGACGCAAGCCTACCTTTGCCGCCAAAATTCAACGATACAGAAAAATTAATTTTCAACAGGACATATTATGTCCTGTTGAAAATTAATTTTTATTGTTTTCATAAAAAAAATTAATCTTTTTAACGCTAAAAATATTCAAAATAGTTTTTTTTTTTTAATTTTATAAGTCGCACCGACAGCTTGATCATTAACAACTACTGTGGGTTTTGGTACCTTATCAGTGGTTTTAACGTGTTAAAATTTCCAGGCTCTAGGCGGAAATCGAAGCTGGGATCTTCCGCTTTGTAGGCTAGCAAATCACTACGCCACGGAGGTGGTTTCAAAATACATTATTCCATTAATTTTTGTTTAAAGTTTTTTTGGAAATGTTCGATTATCGGGACGTTGGCACTTAATGCATAACTTACGGGCGTCCGGTAAAACGGATTTTATAACGTAAAATATATCGACGTCCTGTTTTCCGGACTTTGGTACTGAAAGGGTTAAAATAAAGTCTAGTAGAAAAAAATGTGCTTGATTTATAAAAGTTGTACGATTTTTAATTTTCTACAACTTTGATTATATTTTTCTTCAAACTTTTGCCCTAAGATGCATATTAAGGCCACAATATTTAAAGTAAAGTTTTTACCACGACAGTGCAACCTCCCTGCGAATTTTAGTAAACATGTCGCTGATCCTATCTTGTAAAGCACAAAAATTTACAAATGAGTCGATTTGTTTTGTTCATACGCACACATACACATACCCGTGCGCACATACACACGAACCGATCGATAGAAATATGTTTTTTGGTCTAAAGAAATCTGAACATCTTTATTTCGGGTAAAAATTTGATTATGAAAATTGACAGGAAACAAAGCATTCCTTAGCCTACCTAACTAGGGCAAAATAAAATGATAAATACTGTTTACAGTTTGATATTTATTACAAATATTTATCATAAAGCTCCGGCAAACAGAAGATTTCCGTACTCATCTTCGTAATCATCTTCGTTTCGGGTCATAATTTTTTTTTTTAATTGTTGTCTATGGTGTAGATTTTTGTTTTTGTGGTATAATGCTTATTGTCACAACGTGAATTAGGTGCCGCACGAGATATTCAAATTTAATTAATTTAGGTTTTTCTTCTTTAGGTGTATTTTTTGACTTCTCTTAGTCCATGATAGGTGTGGCAAATTAAGGTTTTCAATCTGTTCTGCTGCCTTTTTTCCACTAAGCCGGACCGTCCCGCTTCCCTGTTGTCTTATTTTGTTTCTTAGAGGCTAGGGATGGCTTTATAAGGGATGATGTGGAGCCCATCAAAAAAAAGCTAAATATTAAAAAAAGGTAATAATTTAAGTTAAGGCTGCTAATTAAATAAGTCTGTTGGATGCCTCCGTTTGAGTCTTTGTGTTGCACCACTGCTGCCCAATACATTGTAAACGTGGTTGTTTGTCAAGTAGAGTGCAGCTGTTAGACCTGAGATAGACCTTTGACTGAAAACGCTGAATTATTTGTATATTTGAGTTACTGAATGAACCCTACAATTGGGTACAATAGATTCAAACTGATTTAAGAACGGATTTGTAAATTAAAATTTCGTATTGATGTGATAATTTTGCATCCTGTCCAACATTTTTAACAAAAAATTTAAATTTTAAGTTCAGGTTTTACTTCTCTGCTGAGTGTTGTCAAATATTGTTAAACTCGTTTTAAAAATAAAAAAATAACAATTTGTAATTAATAAGAATAAAAATAATTAAGTGTATGCACTAAAATTAAGAATCAGTCAGCCATATTTAGAAGCAGTTATATGCAGGCATACGAGCGGTGATTTTGGCAGCAGAAATTCCCTTTTTGTTAGAAAATTCAAGTCCGAATATTGAACGGTTTAGATTAGTTCATTTTCAATTTTTTAACAGATATTTTATATAATTATATAATATTTTTTACAAATTATCGTACAATTTAAAGTGATTAGTGATGCTTCATTATTCATTAACTATTATCGTTTATAATGGTTTTTATATATTCAATATTTTATTTCGGTTAATATTATTATATTATCTGTATGGATTATTATAATGCAATAATAGATGGTTACATTTCAAAATGACCTGCCACCGTATCATAGAACCTCTTTAACTTTTGATTTCTTATATTGTAGAAATTCTGTCAACACCTATCTGCAGCAAATCTTAAAGGAAAAGAATTATTAGGAGCAGTTTACAACGGATTGAAAGTTTGGTTCAATCATACCGGACAAGCAAAGTGCTTAAATTGGGACACTACAGGACCAATAACGTTGGATGTACAAGGCTGGGATCATCAGGTACTTAGAATTTATATTGTACTGTTCTGCTGCCTTTTTTCCACTAAGCCGGACCGTCCCGCTTCCCTGTTGTCTTATTTTGTTTCTTAGAGGCTAGGGATGGCTTTATAAGGGATGATGTGGAGCCCATCAAAAAAAAGCTAAATATTAAAAAAAGGTAATAATTTAAGTTAAGGCTGCTAATTAAATAAGTCTGTTGGATGTTACCATTACTAAGCTATTAATCTTTCATTGAGTTTACCAGAGAACTCTTTATAAATTATACTTCACAGAGTTCTACCCCTATAATTTTTACATATTTATCATATAAAAAATGAGGACTGAAAATGGTGAACAATGTAAGTGCCAAAACCAGAATTAGCGGGTAATTGAGAAAATAAATTTGACAGCAGAAAAAGAAACAGAAATTTGGACATTTTTATCGTTCTCCATTTCCGTAATTTTTTGTTCTAATAGACAAACACTTAAAACATACACGTAAACTTTTGCAAGCGAATGACTAAAACAAAACTATCATAGCGTTAGAGTCAACAGTGGCACTTACATCGATCTCCAAGTCACTCAGTTTGTTTTTACATCACTAGCTTAATCTGTTGTTCAGTTTTATACCTAAACTATATTTTTCTGGCACGTACAACTTATACCATGTTACAAGGATGGCACGTTCATGTTATTTATGAATAAAAATTAATTTTAAATTTTTTGGCAGATTCATTGTTCACCATTTTCTGTCCTTAAATATTAAATAATTTCTTAACTAGAATGATCTGCCCATAACAGACAGGTAGAGAGTCAAATTATTTACTCTCAATCTATTCACTGCTGGGCTAAAATAAATAGTTCTGTTTCTTATCACATGGTCAGCCAATTAAATGACTGAATCATTTAAGAACTGAAGAGGTAGAGGTGTAAAAGACACTAATCAGAGTTATCTCCTCTGAAAGTAATGGATTTCATTTTACAGCCAGACCCTGTGATGAATGAAGTGAAGGTGTCATTTGCAGAGTGGAAAATATGTGCTTTTCAGAGGGCCCGGCATGCTGATAAGCGTACTTTTCTATTCAGTGAGGAAGGCTGGTAAACCATCTCACTCCTTGTTTTACTTAGTAAAACCTCTAGAGGTTCAAACCAGCCAACCAGGCTGATGACCTAAACAACAACAACTAGAATGATTGAACTTTGAAAGTTAAATCACTGATAAACTAAACTAACTTGTTTTAATTTTTTTTTCACGTACATTATACATCTTAGAAAATTATAAATTAAATACGTATTATTTATTAATTTTTTTACAATAATATGTTTTTAATTGGATAATTTTTTTTAATAGTCCTGCGCAGAAATGGTAATGCCTATTTGTTCAAATGGAGTCAATGATATGTTCGAGCCAGATCCATGGAATTTAAATAATGTAGTTGAAAATTGTAAAAAGGCCTACAATATAACAACACGGCCTTATTTTGTGGGTAAACAGTACGGTGGAAGACATCTTGAAGCAGCTAGTAACATTATATTTAGGTATATTTTTTTACACAAAATAAAAATATATTAATACTTTTTAAATTTTAAAACTGTTAGTTATCTCTAATATTCAACGTTATATCTGAACTACTTACAGATAATTATCTATTTAGATTACCTTTTAAGACTTTTAAAATATTTAATTTTATTTAACTTTCGTTGTTAGAATCAACAGTCATTGAGGTGTATAGTACATTTGTTTTAGGAAGAAGCTTGTAAGAGGAGGGCAAGTAGGTAGTGTAGGGATAGTTTCAGGGGCAAGTGTTGTCTCCTTCTCACTTAATGATCATTCCCTCTCTTTCTAACTGTATACTACTGCTACAACTACGAGGTGCTTCCCCCACCACTAAACAGAACAGCTCAGCGGCACAGAGCGTTGGAGGGAGAGCTTCAAGCTATAACAAATGACCTATATGTGAGTTGAAAATAAGTTCAAACGTTGCTAAAGAGAAATTATGCTATTACTATTAGATATTTGTACTATTTGTTGTAAAAGATTTGTGATATAATATCTATTTTAACAGGAATTCTCCACCCTAAGCGTTTCCAATAACGTTGAAAAGACTTTTCTTTCCACATTTTTAACTGATTTTGAGATATCTTTTCTTGAAAGGTAGAGAAAACTTAGAAAAAAAAATGGCTTAAGATTTTACCCTCGTATTACACCACTATGTTGTCAACTCACTGGTAGCCCTAATATTTGGGGTTGGGGCTAAGATCCTTTTAGAATACAACTGAAATCGCAATTAGCAAGAAAATACATCAAATAATCTAGCCCAACAATAATTCAAAACATTATAAATGTAGTAACAAATAAAAAAATGTATGTGTAAGTGGAGCGCTCACTGAAATGATACGGTAGTGGCATAACAGTTACACGTTAGTTCAACGATGTCATTTGCACGTTAGAGAAAGATAACCATATGAGTCAGTCTTCACCGACATGGTACAAAATATAATAGATACGTTACAATCACAGTAGTCATTCAAAATCACTGTGTGGTCCACTTTTTGTTACGTGTCGCTATATGTCGCTGTAAGTTGCTTGTTGAGTCTGAATACTTAAAATTTACTTCATCCTGATATTTTCGTTTCCTCTAATTAGGCCTACTATGCTATAATTATCTTTCTTTTTATAACTAAATACATTTTTTGTTTTTCATTCTAACCTTGTAAATACGAGTATCTATTGAATTATAGTTTTCTAAATATACTAATTGAATTATTGTATTTAGCCCAAATAGTAATAGTCGTATAGTTGATTAAAGAAAGGAAATACATAATTGAAATATTAATATTTTTTATGAAAAATGAATTGTTTTAATGAAGTATTATTATTCATTTATTTATTTATCATTCATTTATTTCATTTCTTATCATTTTTTCATTTATTATCATTTCATTTATTTTGAATTTTAAATAAGTACTAGATACGTTGTAAACATTTAGAATATTTTGTGCAAAATTTTATTTTTGTATTTGTACATGTGCTTCACCACTAAAATTTAAAGAAATTTTAAACTAACTAAAAATTGTTTGTTTATATCATAGTTTTTTTTAGTTTTTACTAAAAATATTATGATTCTAATTATAACAAACTTACACGTACTATATTTAAAAGGTAATGCCGACCTTAATTTTTTAACTTAATAATTTTGGTGTAGCAAATGACTTTATTTCAATAGAACTTAACGATTAACATATTTCATAAAAATTTCAGCCTTGTACCTTTTGTGGAAGCTGAGAAAAAGGTACATAAAGTTATAAAAATGACGTTTTGAGATATTCGCGTTTAAAGTTTGAGAAACAAAAACATGAGTGTAAACAAAGACAGACCACAACAAAAATAACGCAGGTTATAAACTTTTAGGTTATACTGGCAACCTATGAATAAATAAAAGAGAGACGGCAGAGTGAAAAAATAGTACTTAGTACTATATTACTTAGTACTATTTTTCAAAATTAAAATACGATACTAGTATAATAAATCACAGTAAAACATTAATCGAAAGGAAAATTATATTGTAAGATTTCGTGACAGACGAAAAAATCAGCTTAAACATAAAATCACAAAAAAATTAATAAAAGATTTTCTAGTCGCAATAGCAACATGATCCTAACCCAATTTTAAAGCGCACATTTCAAACTATATTTTAACGAAAAACTAAAGATTTATAATTTTTTTATTGTTTCATTCCACACTCCCCTTAACTATTCATTAAGGTAAGATAAATTTGATTTTTAATAATGGATGTTAATTATTTATTTTCAGTAACGGTTTACTTGATCCATGGAGTTCAGGAGGTGTTCTAAAGAATGTTTCGAAATCTTGTGTAGCTGTGTTAATACCAGAAGGAGCTCACCATCTTGATCTAAGATCGTCTAATAAATTAGATCCAGCTAGTGTAACAAAAGCTAGAAAATATTACAAAGTATTATTCAAACAATGGATTAAAAATTTTCGAGAGCACTCCTTCTAAAATTTAATTTAAGTGTGAATATGTTCGTTGAATATTTATCAATACTTTGACAAGTAAACAAGGATTTGTAGAGTTATTATTTTACAGTTATTTCACTTATAAACTTTTTTAAAACGTTTCAATATTGCTCTTTTTGTTTTATTAACTTTTCAATATATTTGAAGGGCTACCTTAAAACAGGATATTTTAAAAAAAAAACCATTAATTTTGTGGAATGAATTATTCCAAACATTATAATGTTGTAGTTATTTTATTAATGTAATTTTTTATTTTAATGAATAAATAAAACCAAAAGAAATGTCATAACAAATTCTTTTGTGAAAATTTTTACTTTTTAAACTTTAAAACCTTGTTCAAAAATTGAGATATATTACTTTCTTCAGAAATCATAATTTTGACCTATTTTTTAAATGAATCAGAATTTTGTTCCCTAGTGCCCCCAGTATGCCGAATATAATACTGTGCCATAAACATTTATGGTTTGAGACACTGTGGTGAGAGAGGGGGTGGCATATGAATTGCGAAAGACCAACTTCAGTAAAATCATTTTCAAACTTTCTAAACACATCAAATCTACCCTAAACGCAAACGTTTTTAAAAAAATATTCAAATTTTTTTTACATTAAGACGTTATCCCATTTAACTATGACGTCGTCAATCGAATAACATTGGTGACAAATAGCATCTTGTGAAACATTTTGTAGGAGATCGAGTTTACTGGCATAGTTAACAATTTTCATAAAAATTTGAAGAATACATACACTGTATTACTGTAAGAATACACTGTATTTTTTTAATAGTTTTGACCTGATAAGGACCATATTAAATTATTTTTCTCGGCACGCATAATATTCCCTCTTTTTCATTGCTATTTTCCGTTTTCCCAAAATCGTTCTTCATTTCTCAATATACTCTCTCTTCCTTTCTTCAATTCACACAACCCATAATACGAAAATGCTTTTATAATAATTTTGAAGTATTTCAGAGATCATAGGTAATCTGACAATATTGAAATCTTTGACGGCTTACTACTGTTGTAATTTCAGATTGTTCTAACGATCAATTTACCATTATTTTAATGATTTTTTCATTTAAAAATGGATATAGAACATGAAATTAATCTACGTTACTCTAATATTGCAAAGGTGTCCGTTTTTCCATCATTAGCCATTACAAACGAGTTCTACAAAATTTATCAAAACTTTTTGTACACTTGCAAACACCATAAAAGATTTTCGTTAAATTTTCTATTGGCCGTTTTTCGATTAATGTGAGGGTACAAAAATGTATGTGCACATTGTCCTTCAGGATAAAATGCAGCCTGTGTTTCTGAGATCAATATTTTTATTTTACCGTATTCTACTGAAATTGAAAAATAATTTTTATACCCGTTGTTTTAAAGATTTCTTTTATTGGTTGGATCAGTTCTGGTCTTGTTTTTAGCATCTGGTTTATTACTAAATTCCTCTGTCAGCATTCTCCCAAAGTATCTATAATTAGTTAAATATTTATTTTTTATTTTATTTAATATTACATAATTAGCTTAGTCGTTAGCGACTACTGAGTTTTATGGAACTGAGGTTTTTAATTTGTTCATTTATGTTGTAATCGTTTATGTTCCTACGCCAAAAATTAGATGTGTGATGACTTTTTTTCAATGAGGCATCGTGTTCCTCGCCCTTACGCCGTACCATTCGAAATATGATTCTACATTGAATAAATATATTATTGTTTTATTAGTTTAAAATTTTATATTACTTTTCACTACATTCGTATGTCAATCTCACTGATAGTGCTTTGGTGTCAGGTTTGTTCAGAAAGGTTTATGTTTCTCATAAAAGTACGATGTAAACCTTTTCCTTCCTTATGTATGAAACGTCATAATAAAAATTTTATCTTTAGTTATTCACGCTTATACATTAACTACAGTCTTTATAATATTTCAAACTAAATGTAATTTTACAAATTTGTCGATTAGCATTGCATGTTTTCTGCTGTTTCCTCAATGGAATTATCAAAACATTATATGGAACTAATTATTAAAAAATTACAGGTTTTTTATTTTAAAGAGTTGATAAATTTTAAATTTTGGCAAAAAAATATTTAAATTATTGGTTAAGAACCGAAAGAATTTTAAGATAAAAAAATGAAATTTTTAAGAATTGAAAGTTTTACAAGAAAGCTAAAATACATAAAAAATTACGTTATACTAATATGGAAGTTGATATTGTAAAATATAAGTTTTTCATGTAAATAGTAGTAATGTTACATGATAGAAATAGTAGTAGTAATGTCATTAAGATTTTATTTTGTACGGTATGAAATAAAAATTCATTAAAAATACTGTTTTAAAATTAATTGATACCTTTGTGTGCTAGTATATACGTTTATATTGTTACAATCCCTTTAGGTTTGCCTGCAGAAACACAACGCTGCAATTGTTTCAGAAAGCTCTTTACAAGATGAGTTCGTGGTTTCCTATGAAACACATGAAAACGTTATAACCGCATACTAATCCATGCTTAATCATACATATAAGCTTAACAATTTAAGCTCCATAGTCTTCTTAAGTCCCAGCTTAAATATCTATTACAATAAATATTAACATAACATCAATCCTAAACAATAATACAAACATCATCAAACGTTTTATCAAAGTAGATACCTGAATGAACGTTGAAATGGTGCTCTGTCCTTGGAAAATTGAATAACGCTGGGGAGTAAATATTGTAAACTTCTACAAACATTGTGTGTAATATTTCACGCAGAAATAACATTAATAGAAAGTCAAGCCGTAGGAGACTGATGCTTAAAATCAGATAAAAGCGTATAGAGCTTGACTGACGGTTCGAGTCGGCTGCACGAAGAGTGGCGGATAGTCAGTTTTTCTAAAAACTGGAGTATGAAATGTTAGCAGCTCGTTAATATTTCTGTATTGTGACGTCTATTTCAGGTTATTTCGGAATCTCTTTATTAGTTAATGAAAATTTTCCTTTAAATACTTAAACGAGTATTAATTTGTAAATGAATAAATTACAATGAATTATTACGATTAAGATAATAGTAAATTACGATTATTGTTACTACTTTACTTAGTAATTATAATAATAGACTAAATTAATTACATAATGTTTTTAATAACACAAGACTTAAAAACTAAACTTAACTATTTTTAACTTGGACTTCATTAACCGCTAACATAAATGTGCATAAAATGTTATTACGTGTGTTATCACAATATTTTTAAATTGGTGTTTCTAACGGTCTAAATTTTACTAACATTATTATAATAATTTTTTTACCGGTTTGATTTAAAAAGTGCTATTTTCTTTGTTTAAAATAAATTAAATTGTTTAGATACATAATTAGGATCTCTAATTATGCTTGCTACAGAGTTTCTTAAATAATTTAACAAGGCAGCAAATGACAAGGACAAACATTAATTTTGCTTCTTGCCAAAAAGAGATTTGCGTGATCAGTTTTTAAAACCTTAGAGTAGAAAGGATCAAGACACATTGTCAGACCGAGTGTGAAAACCTTGATGTAATAACAGTTATTGTTATTATTACATTCCTAGCATGTGGTCTTTTAAACTATAGTTGGATATAAAGAAATCCACCGTTTCAGTTAAAGGAATGAATGTGGTAATAGAATTGGATGTCCGTGTATATAATAAAAATTAGTATAAAAATGTTAAGATAAAAATTGTTTTCTTTTTTGGAGATATCTACTATCAATAAGCAATGAAACACTTCTGCCAGAACTCACATAAAAACAAACGCACCGCTGAAATACCATTGTCTTGTCGACTAAAATCACAATAAAAATAGTGCTTTATCAACAAAACAGTTGTGTGACAATGTCATTTAATTTTCTGATTGATTATGGAAGTACTAGATTCCAAGTAAATGACAATTAACTAGATTAGGTTAGTTTGCTAGTGACTTTGCATGTAGTAATAATATTTGATTATTAAAACCCACTAGTTGTACATTGTATAAAACAACTTACTGGTGACTTTTGTTGAATCTGGTATATTCCGGACATATTTTTCGTCAGAAAAAGTTGTGATAAGAGTTCTTGCTTTCTAATTTGTCAAAAAATATTGAAATTGTATTTTAAAAGGAAAGTTATTCATGGATATTAAGATAATTAACAAACGCAATTCAATACAGTTTACTTAACATTAAAAATAAAAAATGGAGATTTTATTTAAAAGAAAGAAAAATATTAACAATATCCCTGCTCCTTTATTTATTATAATGAAGCACAAAGTTCTTCCCTCGTACTTTTCATGACAAAATATAAAATTTAAATAATAATTCTTTTCAATTTCCTTTATTCTTTTCTCGTAATGTTGTTATTCACAATTATAATAAGAACTTTTATAATAAAAACTTTTTGAATTTTAAATAAAGATGACAAATATAAAAAAGACTTTACCTTTTTGTTTCGTACTAATAGGCCTGCAACTTTACGTCAAAAATTTAAATGTTAAAACAATAATTTAAGAAAAACATGTTCATGATAACCACAGATAGCTCCATGTCAAGAAAGAAAATATTTTTTTTAGATCCTGTAACTTTTTTGCCGGCTATCATGCTAACGACAGCATTGCGGTTTTCTTTGCTAACGTTCTATCTGTTGTTGTTGTTTAAGTCATCAGCCGAAAGGCTGGTTTGAACCCGTAGAGGTTTTACTAAGTAAAACGAGGAGTGAGGTGGTTTACATTTGCCTTCCTCACTGAGTGGAAAAGTACACTTATCAGCATGCCGGGCCCTCTGAAAAGCACATTTCTCCACCCTGCAAATGACACCTTCACTTCATTCACCACAGGGTCTGGCTGTATAGTGAAATTCATTGCTTTCAGAGGTGATAACTCTGATTAGTGTCTTTTACACCTCTACCTCTTCTGTTCTTAAATGATTCAGTCATTTAATTGGCTGACCATATGATAAGAAACAGAACTATTTATTTTAGCCCTGCAACTAACAGATTGAGTGTAAATAATTTGACACTCCACCTGTCTGTAATGGGCAGTTCTATCTAATAATAAAATATTTTATGAAATCGTTTTTCTGCTGTCCGAGAAAAAACATTTTGTTTTTTATTCATCTTATCAAAACTGGAGTACCTCAAGGGATAATTTTTGCCCCTCTTCTCTATACACGTTTTGCGCTGGACATATCAGTTCTTTATAACGTCTTGACAGCAACATTGTAACGTGTTGATAAGACCGTCAACCTTTAGCTCTATATTGAGTCGTCGGGTGTTTGAATTGTTTCAATAGAAGATGTTGAGGGTGGTAAGTAGACTTGTGCCCACAAAATTCTGAGACTTATGATTTAGAGGAAAAAGGTATAGCTTTCTTAAACGTTATTAGTGAAACAGGTTGGAAAAATATTATAGGACACTTTGGTGTAAGAATACTGGAAACGATTGCAATTATATGTTTCCCCGTTAGATGAAAACACCACTGTTTTCATTAAGTACTCTGAAAGAATCAAAAAATGCATTAAAGAGTATGAAGAACAGGAACCACGGAATTGGATGGCATAAATGCTGAATTTATTTTCATATGAAGTATTATTGCCTTGCCTTGTACTGAGATTTTTACATATTGTCAATGAATGTTGTATGAAATATGAAATCCCAAATACTTAGAACTTAGCAGTGGTTATTTCCTTGTTTGAGAAAGGAGATGACTAAAAATTATCGTGGTGTTATCCAGGATATAAATTTTATTCAAAAGTAATCAAAAATCGGGTAGTAGTAACGGAATCAATTCTGAGTGAAGAACAATTTGGACTCAGATTTGGTCAATCATGCGTACATATCTTTGCTGTCAAAATAATTAAAGAAAACAATGGTAACTTAACCGGAAAACGCATATTGTATTAATGAATCTTGAGAAGAGAGTCAAACTGATTTACCGCTATGCTCTTTGGCATATTATAATGTCACAAATCATGTAACTTTTTCATCTGATTAGAGTTTTTAAAAGCCTCTATATGAATGCAAGTATGGTGATTAACACAGGAATTGAACGCTTAGAAAAATTAACAATTAATTGAGGAGTAAGAGAAAGGTGTAGTTTATTCCCTTAGTTATTTAACATTTACTTGGGCTTTATTCTTAGAAATTGGAAACTTAGCGTCAGCTAAGGTATTCAGTTAAACGAAAGAAATCATTTGAGTACACTGTTATTTACGGATGACTTATGGATAGTAAAAAAAAAACAGAGGACTTTCAATGAACTATCCAGGAAACGTATGAAATATGTAATAATTTGGACTTGAAATTTTCAATTAGCAAAACAAAAACAATGGAATTTAGTGGTAAATATCCAATTCAGTCAACGATAGTCACTTTCATTACTTTAGAGTTGAAGTTGGATTTAACTCTGATTTAGATGCAGAGCGAAACAAGTTTCAAAGATTTAGATGCTAAACAAGTTTCAAAGGATAAGTGAGGTCATAAGCAGAACTTGGGAAAATAAACAAAAATAAAGTTTTATAACGTTATGGCAACCCCCCATTATTATGTATGGATTTTAGGCATGCTACGATGTCACTTGAACAGAAATTCCAAACAGCAGAGATTAGGTTTTTATGAAGGACAAAATGTGTACTCGGTTGGCTCGGATAAGAAATAAAGTTGTAACGTTAGATATGAGTATTATAACTTAAATGAGAGGATACAAGAAAATCATAAAGAGTGGAAACAGAGGATGGTAAGAATTTTAGCTCAGAGGATACCTCTGCAATAGAGAAAAAAGAGGATATTATGAGAATATTAATTATTTACATTGTACTATTTCTTGAGTGTGATTCTGTTTTTCATAAAGTAACTTCTGTTTTCTGTCTGCCACCACTAGTACTGTTCTGCGGTTATTTTTAAAGGGATGGGAAAAAGTTGCTCTGTTTTTCATCGAAAGAGCCATCGTAGGTTTTAGTATGATTATTCAGTCCAGAGATCTTTCTGGACAAGTTAAAAATTCAAATTTGAGCTAGATAGCTCTTTATAACGACTGATTCTTAGTCAATTTACGTTCAACAAGAAGTTCTTCGATATTCGTTTATTGATACTAATAAAATGTTAAATTGAATTTACCGCTCAAATGGGACTGATATCAAAAATATAGGTCATTAGAGAAGAACTTCCATAATATTTCAAGATGACGATATACGCCTGCATGTTGCAAAAACAACAGCTCGCTTTTATAATCGTAGTGATGAGAGATTACGAACCACCCTTAAGGGGAGACTGTACTTTGTATCCCGTCAATGTTAAATTTGATATTTTTAGGTACATTTTTCATAGAATTGGTGAAAGATTGAAAAATGAAACTTTACACGCTTATAGGGTGGTTTATAGGGTGTAGGGTGGTTTTAGCTACTGACATTTTTTCAACTTAATCTGTTGGACCATAAAATTGAAAAAAATAACGATTAACAAAATGCTTACAATTTTTTCTACGTTTTTTGCATAAATTACTAATTTTTTAGCCCCTGAGAAAGTAAAAACAATGTCGGTGAACGTCCATGTACATGATAATTAACTGGTAAAAATTTCAGCCTGGTAAATGGTTTCTGAGAAAAACGTACCTAAGTGTTAAAAATCTAATTTTACGAGAAAAGGCACAAATAAAAAACAAAATGAACACAAACAAGTTTAATTTCCCCATCAGTTTAATTTCCCTAACAGTTGGTTAGAATGCTGCACTAACAGCGGAGAATATTAAAACTAGTGAAACAGGTATTTTAAAAAAAACTAAAATTCTTTTAGCATGTAATTTTTTAGAATAAACCAGAAAACAACTTAATTTTTTTTCATTAAAATAATTTTTTTGTCATAATATAATGGTTTTGTGGTAGATCTAGGTCTAAAGTATTGAAAAAAATAAAAATTGAAAATTAAAATTTTCAGTCAAAACCATCATACACTCTTCCCTTAATACACCTTGTCCCATCAGATTTGCATTTGTTTGGGAAGTTGGAAGAAAACAGTTTTGGCGACGACGAAGTACAAAGATGTCAAAATATTTTTTTGCAATTGGATGGAACTTTTTCTAGAAACACATACGACCAACTTGTGTGCCACTAGGACAAATGGTTAAAAGTAAAATTTAATATATTATTTAATTTTTTATATCAATTTTTATATATCGTATAAAAAAATTAAATCTATGATATAACATATTATTAGGCATGAAGTAACGTTTGTTTGTTTGTACTTGGTAATCTTGGAAAACTCCCAATCGTTTTAAAAACACTGTTGGAAAGCTTAAAGCTCTTCGAGTACGATGAGTTATTAATGATTACAGGTATATAGTTTTTAAATTTTGAAAACAGGTTGTGTTTGGAATGTTAAGTCATCTATTAATTTATTTATTTGGCGTAATGCTTTAGAGAAGTAATTCGTAAATAAAATAAATTGTATTGTATTATGTATTGTAATAGTAAGTATTGTATTAGATATTATATATTATGCAGTGAGATATAATACAGTAAAGTATCAGGTGCGGTACTGTATTGACCTACAATATGTAAAATCTTGAGGTAAAGAATGACAACAACCTTTATTTTTACTTTCTCTTGCCTATATGAATATATAGGAAGGAAAGTATTGTTTTCATGTCGATTTTTCGAAAACGAGTTTTCACCGGATCTATACGTTTTCAAACCCCCTGAACCCAAAAAACATGTTTTTAGCGATTGGTCTGTGTGTGTGTGTGTGTGTGTGTGTGTGTGTGTGTGTGTGTGTGTGTGTGTGTGAGTGTGTGTGTGTGTGAACAGAATATCTCAAGAACGGAACATCGTACGAACTTAAAACTTGAAACTTAAGTTACATACCACTACCGGACGCGACACGAACATTTTCATCAAAATCGGTCAACCGGAAGTAGTAGTTTATTCGTATAATTTTTCAGTTTTTTGCGATTTTCTCAAAAACTGGTCCTACGATTTTTTTTAAAATCGCCTATTTTACTCAATTTTTTATTCTCTACAAGATAGGGTAGGCGCCATGTTTGCTGAAATTCTCGGTGAGGCTGTTTTCACGTAAAAACGTTGTTTTTTTAAGATTACGGCTTTAATATAAATTTTAGCGCAAAAACTTATATAATAAAAGTTGTAGAGAATTTAAACACCTACAACTTCTGTTTCAAACATTTTTTTGTATAACGCTTAGTTTAGCGGTAATTTGCGATTTTCTGTTTTTTTTCTCACGAAAACGTGAGAAAAATCGATTTTTTTAACATTTCGGTCTTAGTATGCATTTTACAACAAAAGTGTATATAACAAAATTTATAGGAAATTTAAAGATCTACAACTTTTATTTAACGTATTTTTCTCTACAGTGCCTAGTTTAGCGTGAAATAGTGATTTTCCGTATTTTTAAGCCAGACTGAGGTTGATTTTCATTTTGAGTGTTTCACTCATGATTAAAATAAGGTTATGTTTATTGAGGTTAGTTTTTTGTTTATTTCTAATATTTTATTACTAATGTTAAATTATATTGTAAATTTTTGCATTGGCAAGAGAAAGTTGTGTGAGTGTTTCACACCAGATTTTTCCTTTTCTTATGCCATATCTGATTTCTGTTTAACAATTAGCGATTACGCGGCTTGAATGGATGGGTATGTCATGTGACTCGGGAATGTGGCGCTTGGCTTGCGCGCACGCGTTGATTGACCGTTATACATTCAGTCCGGTTATTTCTTAGCCGCACCTCGTATATTGTATTTAAAAAGGAAATAATTTTTTTTAATATCGCTAATAAAAAAGTTTTAATTAGGCCTAATCTTAATTAATTTAATTTGAGGATGTAAAGCGGAGCAAGTGGGTGGTGCTAGTGTTCTAAATAAAACAGGGCGTAACTTTGGAACATTCCGTATTTGAATTAAAGCATAAGCAAAACGAAAACTCTCCACCGAGGGGAAAGTTGAGGCAGGCACTACTAATGTACGTAACGGGAATGAATATTGATTACGTGCATTAATAATTATTCGATTGTCTTGGTAAAATTCTAATACATCTTGAGCAGTCGATGAAGAAGATCAGCGTTATTGGTTGGCTCAGGAACAGAGGATGAAATTCAGAAATAAGGGACGAATGTATATAAGTTTAAGGGTGTAGCCCACCGTAGTAGAATAGACGAAATATAGTGTTATCCGTTATACCGGAGTAGTAGTAGTAGTAGTAGTACGATGGTATAGTTGTGTCAGTGAATATGGGGCTTGTAAATCTTAATAAGCGAGAGAAGAGAGCATGAGCTGGCGGGAACCAGGCCCATTTATCAGGGGCACAATGGAATGCCTCCCTGGAAATTACCCCCTTCACGCCGCAAAACACTCTATGCTCTCTAACAGCCCCACCCTAATTTATTTTTACAAATAGTAGCCCAAACGTTGCCTTCTACAGGATTGGATGGGTGTGTGAGCTCCCTATATATATTCTTTTTACTTATTAATGTCTACTTCCAATTTATTATATTGTCTTCTAAAATGCCGATAATTTAAAATTTTACTCGAATAAAAAATATAAAACGTTTAAAATATACAACAGTCTTTTCAAGAAAACATTAAAAAATTAAATTAGAAACGTTAGGTTTTTAATTCAATACTGTAGGCGAGTTACAAAAAGTCCGCTGAGTCGTACCGTATGTACTAAATTATAACTATCAACTGCGAACAATATACCAATACGCTACTAGCGCTAGCAATCTTTTGCTCGTAAAAGTCGTTGTCGATTCCGTACTATGTAATGATATATAATAATAATAATAATAATAATACTAAAAGTTGTTAGTCCTGGAGTTGGAATAAGTACTGACGATTACCTCAATGCATTGCTATTTGCGGTTGACATGTGGATCATACAGGAGAGTGAAGATGAGCTTCAAAGAGCAGTTTATGTTTTAAATAATTTATGTAAAAAGTATAATTTACGAATTGCGGTTGCTAAATCAAAGGTTATGGCATTCAGAGGGAAGTATCCCACTCGTTCGAAGATTGTTTTAGACAATGTAGTATTAGATCAAGTGTCTCACTATAACTATCAGGGCTGCGATGTGAGCTTTGATAGGGATTTGGATGTCGGAAATAAAATAAATAAATTTCAAGCTATTTGTGGTACCATTAACAGGACACTGGGTAACAGAGCTAGAACAGAGACGGTACTGAAGTTCTTCAAGGTAATGGCAGCCCCAGTCCTTCTTTATGGAAGTGAGTCATGGGTTACAACAAAACTAAAAAAGAAGTAAGATCCAAGCAGCTGAAATAAGGTTTTAAAGAAGAGTGAAGGGCTGCTCGAGGCTGGATCTAATACATAACAAAGAAATTAGATCCGAGTTGGGTGTATTTAGCTTGCATGAAAAAGTGGAGGAGTACCGTAATCAATGGAGGCAAAATTTGGAACGGATGCCAGAGGAGAGAGTACCCTTGAAAGTGACGGAATCTGTTCCAGTTGGAAGAAGGGAGGTGAGAAGACCCCGAAAAAGATAGCAGTAGTCGAGATATACGGTCTGGAGTGTCTCGTGTTTGTGAAGACGTGCAGGATGATTTGTAAGTTTGGAACAGGCTTATGCCTAATCCTTGATAGTAAGAATAAGAAGAATAATACATAAAAGTGTGTGCTCAAAAAATTGCAGTTAATACCTTCATTATCAAAATAAGATCGGGTTATTCATACTATTAATTTCATATTTTCTGACTGAATGAAAACATAAATTATTAATAAATTTAATGGTATTGAAATAAGTTTTAAAAACATTCTTAACTTTATGGTTTTAATTAAACATTAACGAATCCTCACATTTTAAGGTTTATTAGACAAATTAATTACAGGAAGAAAACTTTTTTATAAATGTAAACAGTATTATAGAATTATTTTATTTTTAGTTATTTGAGGACTGTAGAAACAAAGAAACGTGTCCTAAAAGTGCACGTGACATCACGCACATAACAACAACAAAGCAAGCGTATTGTCATAGCGAATAATTTTTTTTTGTTTTTGTTACAAACCGAAAACGCTAACATTATTGTTACATTACATTTGAAATTAGATTATTACATTATTTAAATTGATAAACTATTTTTATTATGTCGTATAATTTGTTACAGAAATATATGTGCTATTTTTTGTTGACGGAGTAGCTATCAAACTTATTTGGTAGTAGGTACTATATTAGGGCCTACTAGTTTCTTCAGTAACAGTAATCAATGTGCAAGTGCCTGGATACGTATGTATAGGCCATAGCCCAACAGACTTCTAACTCGAGTAGTCTGCTTAATATGGTATAGAGAAGGTAACCGTTTCTTTTTACTTTATATTTCCCTATATGCATTGTCGCCGAACAGGGCGACGACACGTGGTAAAATCTCGCTTGCAAAATTATGGCCCTGAAAAGGGCCGTTTTAGGTAGTCGGACGTGGCGAGCCGGCGTGTGTAGAGCAGTGTCCGAAGGGTGACGGCTCGGCTACCGGGTTCAAGCCTAGCCTTCCGTCAGCGGCAGTTGGGTTTCCACTGCAGCGTGGCAGTGATGGCGCCCAGAGCCCCGCAGTGTCGGATCGGCGTAGGCCGTCGCCAGATAGCGCCGCCGAGGCGATTTCCTCCGGGCCTACACTGACCTCTGTATTCACCGTGATGTCAGCCGGCACGCACGGGCTTCAGACGGCTGACCAGCGGGAGAATATGGCATCCACCACCGGTAGCATCATCCAGGGATGGCTGGGCTGTTCATCTTCTTCCGTCAGGAGCTCTTCTTCCTTGTTCTTCTCCGGTTAAGAGTTGATTTGAGAGTGTCTTTCGCAGGCCAGTGCGGCAGCTTAAATACCCCTCCGGCGAGTCCACTTCATAGTGAAGGGGAGGCACTGCTGGCTCTGCGCGTCTGTAGCGCTCCACGCGGGAGGTATTGGGACAATCTGCAGGCGCTAATATTGGTGGGGCAGTCGGCGACAGCATAAATATGGAAGAAAAGTATTGTTATCATGTTGATATTTCGAAACTGGGTTTTCACCGGAAATAGTGTATAAGTTTTCAGGGCCCTCTGAACCCAAAACCCAAAAACACGGTTTTATTAACAATTGATCTACAAGTGTGTATGTGTATGTGTGCGCGCGCGTGTGTGTGAGCGTCTAACTACTGTGATGTTTCTCGTTCCACAATTCGAAATATAAGAAAGAAAGTTAAAGACAGTGAAGAAGATAATTCTTCATCAACAGTTTTTTGGCATCTGGTAAAAAAGGAAACGGTTATATGAATAAGAAGGTGATGCCGACATGAGAAAAGTTATTTCTGGTTTTGAAAGAAAGGCTAAATTTTAGTTGAAAACTTTGTACGTTAAGAAAAATTTTAAAGGAAATGGGGTTTAACTGAAAAAAGTGTGTCACAACGAAATGTATTAATTGAATTGCAACATGTAGTTAAAAAACGGTACAATTTCACGGTAGTAAAATATAATGTCTTAGAGTTGAGGTTGGCAGCACTGTCAAATTTCTTTTCCCTTCCTCACAGCCCATACATACACAAAAGGCATTCTCGTGACTCACTATCCATATTGCTTGCAATCAGCTCAGTTGCTCATTCAATCAATTCAAAATTACTTTTCATCATGCAGAAGAGAATAACAGGACCGGAATAAGTAAAATAATAGGAACCGTTTTAAAAATGTTCATTGAACGTTTTAAATATACCTATGTAGATATTTTTAATTTTTTATTTATGATGTAAACACTCACACGTCATTTTCTTGCCAGTGTAAACATATTATATAATTTTGATGAGTAGTATGCATTTTAAATTTATTTTGAAAACTTAATTTTCCCGACATACTTTCATGTAGACTGAGAGCAAGTTAATGTAAAACCAAACCCACGTTCAATAATGAGGGGATAAAAACGTTAAACATAAACTAATTTTAATTTTGAGAAGATGATCCGACATGAAAAATAACCCTTCTGTTGGACCGGATTTTGATGAAAATTTTTTTTAAAAATCATTAATTGACGCTAAACTAAGCTCTGTACAAAAAACTGCTTCAAAAAAAAGTTCTAGTATTTTAATTTTCTTTAACTTTGAACTTATACACTTTTCAATTCATATTACGACAGCAATCTTTAAAAAACCAATATACGAAAGCACAGCTCCCTTCCACGAATTTCCTCAGACAGCCGCTTACCCATTTTGTAGAGTACAAAAAATGAAGTATTAAGATGATTTTTTGAGAAAATAATGAAATAGTGAAAATCGATAAAATAAACGATAAAGTGCGATCGTATGAGCCTATTCTAGGAATTTGGAGTCCTTCCTTTAAGGCATTTATTTGTTTTCAAGGTACTGATACAGTTCTTTTGGGCTTGTGGTAACTGTGAAGTAATAATTGATCCCAATAAAACCAATTATGGTACTAGGAACGCTGGAAAAATTAGGACTAGAAAACCAAATAGTACATTTTTTCAGAAGTCATTTCTTTATTTTGAGAGGCGATTTGTTAACGTACTTCCACCCCATATACACAGTATTATGTCACCACATCTATTAAAACATAAACTAAAAGATCATAATACTATCGATCTACGAGCAAGAACTTGAGAAACTTTTCCAGGTCTTAAAATAACTATTCTTATTAAGTTTCACTTTTCTCTTTGCGATTGAGTAACTGTTTCTTTATGCTCATTTATTGAATTAATTTCCCATTAACTTAAAATATTTACATTGTGTTAGCTAAAATATATTATTGTAAAGTAGTTATAGTTATAAAATATAAATAATTTTTCTCTCTATTACAAAATACACAAGCATAATCTTAAAGCTTTTTAAAAAAATTTCTATTGTTATTAAAATATAATATTGATATTTTATGTAAACTGAAATTGAATTTATCATTTATTTTATGTTTTTTTTTTAAATTCTGTTTAACGCAATCTTTGTAAATTATTTAACTGTAGTAGTTTAAAAGTATTTAAGTGATTTAATTTTTTTGTTCTGTTTACTCTTATGCGCGGACAGAACTCTTTGTGAAGAAGAGTTTTTGCGTATAAGTATAGGCCTATTTAGTTTAAAATATTGTAAATAGCTTAGTATAGTAATGAATTGTAATTTTAATGTAGCTTTATTTTATTAAATAAAATAAATAAAAAAAATAAAAATAAATAAAAAACCTATTAACGATTTTTCAAATTTTTAATTGATTCTCAATCAATTAACGATTTTGAGAAACTTTTCGTGTCGGTATGATCGCAGTACTTAATTAAAATTCCAAGTAAGGATTTTTCGTTTATGAGTTATTTTGTTCAAACTCATGGAGGTACACTGAATTATTTAAGACATTTTTTTAGCTCAGAGGACCTAAAAACCTGTATATTAGTGGAAATTCGATTTTTCAAAATTTGACAAGAAAAATGTTATTCTTTTACATTAATTTCTTGTAGGACAGAGAAAGAAACTTTATTATATAATTATTAAATGAGTTATTAAGGTTGTTTTATTAGTCAAGAAATATTAATTGAAATAGTAATGTCTATATCAATTTTTCTAAGTTGTATAACGGATAAATAATGCATGAAGTAAGCTCATTATATTTTATAAGGCAATGTTTTGTAAGGGAGTTCTTGCTTATGCGGTCGCTTTTTCTCCGTCGCTAATATAACTTTCATAGTCTAAAAACTGAAATGTATTAGCTACGTCTTATGTTCAAATCATTTGCGTAAAATGAACATTTGTTACATTAGAGTTCTTTTGAATGAACTAGGAGAATGTTGGTTGTACCCAAAGAAGAAATTCTCCATTAGCATTAATAATGGTTTAAATAAGATTATGTTAATATCACTTTTTAATGGGAACGTTGATGACTTAATATTTATTGATTAAACTTGTTCACTCTCTACATTATAATTTTAACATTACGTCAAAAACTTTATATTAAATTATACTGTTGTTCTATCTTCCTGTGAAAACCCTGTCCATGCATCGAACTTTGTTGAAATATGTTTAAAAAGGCGTATAAAATTAATATCGTAATATTATAACAGTGATATTCTGTAAATAATTAAGGGAAAACTGTATTTTGTATCCCGCCAATTTTAAATTTGCTATTTTTAGGTACATTTTTCATAGGATTGGTAGAAGATAGGGAAATTAAACTTTACACACCATAGGTGTCGGGTTCCTTCTCGAGCTACTGACATTTTTCTATTTAATCTTTGGACCATACCATTTTTAAAAAAAATTACGAATAACATGAAATTTTTGCAAATTGTTTTCTTCCTTTTTTGCGTATTACTAATTTTGAGAGCACCTGAGGAAGTAATAAAAATGTCGGTATATGTTTATATACAAGATAATTAACTGGTAAAATTTCAGCCTGGTAGGTTTGTTGGTTTCTGAGAAAAATGTACCTAGTGTTAAAAATTTAAATTTACGGAAAACGCAAGAAACAAGAAGACAGAAATCAAAAACAAAAGGTACGCACGTAAATTTCCCATCAACAGTTGTTTGTTAAGAAAGCTGAACCAACAACTGAGAATAAAAAAACAGTAATGCAGATATTTTAAAAACAAAAATTCTCTTTGCACTAAAACGAGTAGTATAAAATTGTGAAAAATATTCGTTTCCAGTAACATAATTTTTCTGTGTAAACTTGATAAAAACTTCATTTGTTCATAAAAAAAAAATATTTTTTTAACATAATTTAATGTTTTTTTTCTGGTCGATCTAGGCCTAAACTATTGAAAAACATAAAAAACAAAAATCGAAATTTTGAGTTAAAACCATCGTGCCATCTCTCCTTAGGAAATAAATTGTTTTTATAGTAAAAAATTGTGTAGATTTTGAAGTCAACAATAATATATTGAATAATAATAATTAATAAGAATAATATAATAAATAATAGGAACAATAATTTTTTGTGTAATTTTATTTATGTATTGAACAAGGATAATGGATTACAACGAATGAAATGTTTTGAATAACAATTCTCGGAAATGAAATCAGGAGAATAGCAGTTTTTATTTTGTTTACTCCTACCATGTTCTGGTAAACTGGTGAAAGTGTTAAAAGGGGTTCGATTGTTTTAAACTATCATAGTGGGTAAAGACTGCCCATAACAGACAAGTAGAGTGTCAAATTATTTACACCCAATCTGTTCTTGCAGGGCAAAAATAAATAGTTCTTTTTCTTATCAGTTGGTCAGCCAATGAAATGACTGAATCATTTTAGAACAGAAAAGATAGAAATGTAATAGACACTAATCAGAAATATCTCCTCTGAAAGTAATAAATTTCATTATACAGACATACCCTGTGGTGAATGAAGTGAAGGTGTCGTTTGCAGAGTGGAAAATATGTGCTTTTCAGAGAGCCCAGTATGCTGATAAGCATACTTTTCCACTCAGTGAGGAAAGCTATAGTAAACCATCTCACTCCTCGTGTTACTTAGTAAAACTTATACAGGTTCAAACCAGCTTTTTGCTGATGACCTAAACAACACAAGTGGGTAAAGAAATGGTTAATCATTTTTGTGATTGGTTTGGACTGGAACAGGCATGTTAGTCTATTGGTAGTGGAGGAAGAAGAAGGAGCAGGGCGAGGAGGAGGAGGAGAAGTAGATTAAGTAGAAGAAGAAGAAGAAGAAAAGGAAGAAATAGACGTACAAGAATATTATGTAAAGGAAACAAGAAAAGGACTTAGAAGGAGAAGAACAAAAAAATAAGAAGAAGAAACAATGAATGTGTTGATTATGATGAAGAAGAAGGAGTAGAAGTAGAAGGAGGAGGAAGAAATGAAAAAGTAGAAAAGAAGAAGAGTTTTAGATGTAAATTAAAAGCGAAAAATGGCGATACTGTCTTCAGACAGCAGATTAACTTTTCCGAAATTTATAATTTGTTACATATATATAAACATCATATTGGAAAATATTCATTCATTTTTGGTTATATGAAGTTATACTACGATTGAGAAGTAAAAATAAAATGAAACAAGATCTGTACAACATAGGGTGATATAAAATTAAAAAATAATTTCGAAAGAAAATGAGAAGTTAAATGGAAAACCTTTTAAGAAGTTAATAATGAGTTTTTTCATCAGCGTAATTGAAATTATGAATAATGAAAACTTGAAAATAAATTGCTATTGTTACTTTATTAAAACATTGCGATGGAACATTATCATTTTTAATTCTATTTTTATGCTGGTGCTTTACTCTTTCAGAAAAAGAATAAACAAATTATTTTTCTTCATTCTCTTCAGTAAGATAATTTCATATAATAAAATAAACATGAATAGGAAATTGCAGGTGGTAAACCAGTTTTAAATATGGTTTTTCACCTAGTAAGTGACGTCATAAACATATTATTGTTCACTAAAGGAAAATTGTTCATTAAAATTATTTTGGTAAAACTACTGTGCCATACATTAGCTGAACAATGGTAGGTATCCCTTGTGTGAATTTTGTAAGTGAAATTGGTTGTTTTTGGCACTAGCGGCTAGTCTACTTGGTTTTTTTCTAGTACTATATAAAAAAACTTTCGTTAGGTTCTCGTATGCAATATTGTTATTAATTTCTTAGATAATCCAATAATTGTGTTATCCATTCGAGATAATTGTGTGATGGTTTATTAAAAAATATCACCTACCCTTATATTTCTGACAGTGTTAGTTAAATCCATGTGAAGTGACTTTGTTAAGAACCAATTGGCACGTTGCGTACTGAAGTAGCTTTTCCCTAAGCCTTAATTTGTGTACAAATATTATCAGGTAGTATAGCAGAATTAAATTATTATAATTAATTAGATTTTAAATGGCTACATTTAATTTTAGTTAAGTTTTGTTTAATTCTTGGTCAATT
Organism: Catonia carolina; assembly: GCA_035578175.1. NCBI lineage: Eukaryota > Metazoa > Arthropoda > Insecta > Hemiptera > Achilidae > Catonia > Catonia carolina. The sequence continues at coordinate 23,309,805 of JAQMRL010000010.1, read as the reverse complement.
TTATATTACTTTGCAATATATTTAGTCTTATAGATTAAGTAGTTTTATTGTACTTTTGTGTTATTTAGGTCAACAGCCAAAAGGCTGGTTCGAACCTATAGAGGTTTTACAAAGTAAAAACGAGGAGTGAAGTGGTTTACAATTGCCTTCCTCACTGAGTGGAAAAGAATGCTTATCAACATGCCAGGCCTTCTGAAAAGCACCTACTTTCCACCCTGCAAATGACACCTTCACTTCATTCACCACAGGGTCTGGCTGTATAGTGAAATTCATTACTCTCAGAGGAGATAACTCTGACTAGTGTCTTTTACACCTCTACCTCTTCTGTTTTTAAATAGTTCAGTCATATAATTGACTGACCATGTGATAAGAAACATAACTGTTTTTTGTAGCCCTAGAACCAACAGATCGAGTGCAATTAATTTAACACCCCACCTGTCCGTTAAGGGTAAATTGTTCTTTTATAATGTTATTATACTTGTACACTATGGACAATTCGAACTGGCACAACTTTTGCTCTTCGTGTACGCACAGTTCCGCATAAAGTATATCCATAACCAACTCTTTCAACAAGGTATAGAAATTATATTGCACACAAATGCCTATAACCTTATTTCAATGTACAAACATACAAATAATTCTTTCATTTTAAAATATGTATTTAACTTGTCTCAGTCAAAATTTAAATTATAATTTACAAGAACTAACTGCAAAACCTCATTAACCTATACTCTACAGACGCACGCAACTAACTTTTTCTCTGACGCACACAACTAACAAATTGGTCTGAATTTATTATGATAACAGAAAATAATATATATGAAAAATAATTAGTTACATCATTATGTTTGACAGATTATTAATAACAACAGTAAAAATGAAGCTCAGTGACAGTGCGTGGGTCGCACATTACAGTAGCGATTGTATACTTTTGTGACTGTACCGTCGTTGCATGTCGAGTGGCAAAGAGTGGAGTAGGTAAACACCGAAGCTGCTTGTGCCAATTCGAATTGTCCAAGGTATAATAATTAATTTGTAAATAAATATTTTGTTAAAAAAGGAGGTTTTATTATATACAAATAACCAGATACTGAACGAACCGGGAAGAAACGAAGCAATACCTTGAATTACTTCTGTTTTGAGTTTTAAGTTAAGAAAAAAATCGCTGTCGAATTAATCCGCATTAGAAATAATCCGATGATAGCAATGCCATAATTAGAGTACACCATACTGTGCGTTTTTAATAATAAGAATAACAATTTAGTTCCCAAAACTTTTACATCACATTTTTTACATTTATATAGTAACTATATCATTAAAATATATATAATTATATACTAGGCCCATAACAGGAAGATGGAGTGTTGAATTATTTGTACTCGACCTGCTAGTTCCGTGGCTTTAAAAATAGCTTTTTTATCTAATGGTCAGCCAATCATTTATTAATGAAGCAATGAAGAAAGTAGAAAACAAAGAAAGTAGAAACAGAAGAAAGTAGAGGTGTAAAAGAGACTAGTCAAAGTTATTGCCTCTGAGAGTAATGGATTTCATTATACAGCCAGACCTTGTGGTAAATGCAGTAAAGGTGTCATTTACAGAATGGAAAATAGATACTTTTCGGAGGGCCTAGCATGCTGATAAGCATACTTTTCCTCTAAATAAGAAAGGGAATGATAAACAATCTCACTCCTCGTTTTACTTATAACGCCTCTAGAGGTTCAAACCAGCCTTTCGGCTGATGACTTAAACAAAAAAATATATTTTATAAAATATAAAAATTCATCAAATACTCGATAGGTGACTCGCACCTGATTAAACAATTTAATAGTTTCTTTTCGGATATCAGGTATATAGCCGCAATATGGTAGTTTATTTGCATTATATAATTGTAACCAATACACAGGAAAATGTTCAATAAAATTTAAAATGAACATTAATATGCATTTAACTAATAGACTTCTTATTGAAGTATTTTTTTTTTTAACTTTAATAACTTTATTTGCAACTATATACTACGATACAACGAGCAAATTAGATGACAGTAAACAAAGGATGACAAGGAAAAAAAAATTAAAAAAAATAAACAAAAATAAATAAATGAAAAAGAACAGTGATACCCATTGGTATATGTTCTATGAAATAAAGTTCATGATACATGAATGGTAAATAACAACATAAGAAAAAAAAGAAGAAAGAAAAATAAAATAAATCACTTTATAGAAGATCTCTGGCCCATTGACGTTTCAACCTGCGCTGCGGATTTCCTGGTAGTGATGCATCCGATAGTTTGGTGATTAATTCGTTGGGGTGATCATGCAATTTTCTGTGAAAAACACTGTAGCTGGACTTAACTACTTCACTTATGAACGGAATATTAAGGTCGTCATGTAGAATTTTGTTGTTGACATAAAAAGGTGCGCAGGTGATTAAACGTAGGCATTTTGACTGAAAGGCTTGTAATTTTTGTAGATTGCTCGGTTTAGCTGTGCCATAAATTTGTAGTCCATAGATCCATATTGGTTTGAGATAAACTTTGTATAGTAATAGTTTAGATTTTAGAGTCAGTGAAGAGCGGCGTCCAAGAAGTCGAAATAGTTCTTTCAATTTGGAGTTCAAAGTCAGTCTTTTGGTTTTTATATGAGTCGCCCAGGTGAGTCTCTTGTCAAGGTGAAGTCCAAGGTATTTAACTTTCTGTCGTTGTGGTATCGGTTTATTGTCGAGGAATAGTTGAGGACATTCGCCTTTCCGGAGAGAAAAGGTGACATGCACTGATTTTGAAGCGTTGAATTGGATCCTCCAGATTTTTAACCAATATTTTAAAAAGTTAATGTGACTTTGTAAATTATTACTTGCTGCTTCTGGCTTTACATCAGAAGAAAGGATGACTGTATCGTCAGCATAAGTCGCTAAGGTGGTGTTAGCAGATGCAGGTAGATCTGATGTATAGATGCTGTAAAGCAGTGGCGACAAGATTGATCCTTGTGGAACACCAGCGACGATTTGTTTGTAGTCAGACAGAGCCGTGTTATGTTTTACTTGAAAAAATCTGTCCGTTAAAAAGGAGCTGATGATTAAGAAATAGACACCTGGCAAGAATTTTCTATCGCAGACCTTGATGCCAAACTTTATCAAACGCTGCGCAAACATCAAAGAAGACGGCACTTACATATTTTTTTTGTTCAAAGCCAGAGGCAATTTGATCAACGATTCTGTGTAGTTGATGAATTGTGCTGTGCCGTCGACGGAACCCAAATTGATGATTAGGGATTATACCTTGGTCTTCTACAAATATAAGCAGTCTTGGGAGTAAAAGTTTTTCGAATAATTTTGAAACTGTTGAAAGTAAACTGATGGGCCTGTAAGAAGATGGTTCGTGGATTGGTTTATTTTCTTTATGAAACATGATAACTTGTGAAAATTTCCACTGTATAGGAAAGTGGGTGGTCCGCAAAATAGCATTAAAAATTTGCGTAATTAGAGTTATTCCTGCTTGTGGCAGTTCACGTAGTACTTCAGCCGTTATCAAATCATATCCAGGAGATTTTTTTAGTGGCAATTGAGTAATTGCAGTCTTTATTTCTTGGTCAGTAAAATTGAGTGGAGGTAGACACAACTGTAAAGGTGAAGATACTTTATCTTCTATTAATTTTGTAAAAGCTGGTAAAGTATCACCATGTGGTTGGAACGTCTTTTCCAAGTGTTCAGCAAATAGGATGGCTTTTTCATTGTCAGATTTTGCCCATGTGTTGTCCAGTTTCCGAAGAGGAGGGCAGTGAGGAGTATAGCGTAGGATTTTACCAGTTTCTTTCCATAGACTTCCATCTTTCGTATTCAGGTTCCTAACACGATTTTCTAGATTTTCATTATTCACTGTATTTTCATTGAAGTATTTAATTAATTTTTTTGTAGACACACCTCATGGGGTTCTCCGCCGTCTCTAGGGTTAAACGTTTTCTCTTTCCTGCCTTTGACCATGGGACATTTTTCAATTAGTACACCTAAGAAATGATCTTTTTGGTTGCTACCATGCAAATCAGATCGACTTAGGATTTTAACATAGAAGCTGCATGATATAGACAGGCCATTGTTAGCAAGTAAACTTGTAATACTTAGAAAAAACGTAAATAAAACTAGTAATAATAAAATATCAGTAGTTTTTCCATTACAACGTGTCGAATAAAGTTGAACTTCAAGTATGACAAAATAATAATCCATTTCAAGAAAAAATAGTAATTTTGATACTTCGGATTGTCCAATTTTGACATGTTCGGGCACCACTGTCCTTACCTTTTTTAAATTTCCGAAACAAAGCCAAGAATCAAAACTAGATTTTTCGATTTAGATTTTACTGATTAACAAATTTTGAAATATTAATATAGTCTATAGTGTCAAATTATTTACCCTCCATCTGTTCGTTGTAGGGCTAAAATAAATAGTTCTGTTTTTTATCACATGGTCAGCCAATTAAATAACTGAATCATTTAAGAACAGATTAAAGAGAGGTATAAAAGACACTAATCAGAGTTATCTCCTCTGAAAGTAATGAATTTCATTATACAGCCAGACCCTGTGGTGAATGAAGTAATGGTGTCATTTGCAGGGTGGAAGTTAGGTGCTTTTCAGAGGGCCCGGCATGCTGATAAGCGTACTTTTTCACTCAGTGAGGAAGGCAAATGTAAATTATCTCGCTCCTCGTTTTACTTAGTAAAACCTCTACAGGTTCAAACCATCTTTTGGCTAATGACCTAAACAACAACACAAAATATAGCCTATAAGTTCTCCGGGAGTACTAACACAGGAATATTAATTGAATAACCATTCCATGTACATATTATTTATGATAGATAAAAACTGTTTACCATATTTTTGCATGAAAGTTTATTTTAAATTGTTATTTTATTTACTCAAGGTATTAATTAAAATAGCATTAGAGAAAACATTTTTTTGTATATTTTACAGTGCAACGTATGCCATATGTTATTCAGTTATTAAAAGTGTTAAGTCACGTTTTTCTGGCTGGTTTATTTATTTACTAAAAAAAAGACAATAGGTAATATGGAAAAGCAAAAGGGTGACAGAATGTTGGTTCTGTTTTTGAAAAAAGAGTACGTATGATAGGACAAAAAAGTGTGGGAGATAGAATATGCAGTGTGGGAGAGGGAATGTCCAGAGAGTGAGGACGGGGCATGATAAGTCCATTATAGTGACGAATGGGAGCCAGTTGCCAAGTAACCGGGCCGGTCGTGGCGTGCTAATTTGTACTGAAATATGTAAATCTCTTTTGACTCAGTTGATCCAGACATAAATCTCCCTCTTTATAATCATAGCATCCCGCCAAATAATCAGGGATGCCAACATTGTAGTCGTTCATTTATGGATTCACATATTATATGTTGAATGTGTTATATTGGTTGACAACTTTTATGTACCATCATGCAGATCCCGCCCGTTTTATATTTTACTCTGTTCTATATTTTTATTATTATGTATTAATGTAATATGCTATTCATTATAATTATGTCAGTTTTTTTGCTCATATTATCAATTTGCTCTGATTTTTATTATTCCATCCATTACAATGAACATGCTCCAATTATTATTTGATTCATAAATAATACAAGCCTCTTACTCATTTTCAATCGCAATTTTTTTTTATTGTTAAATTAAAATAAAATCTGGTTTGGCTAAAACATCCTACACCAATTACATGTAGATAATATGTAGTACTTATGTAGGGAGAAATATGTATATGCAGGGAGAATTATGTAGTACTTATCTGACGTCTCGAGTCGGCTACACATGTATACGAGGTGTGGCTATTAAATAACGAGACAGACGTTGTAAAAAAATTAATTTTTATTTTATACATAAACACTTATTGTCACCTTCAATATACACTCCTTCTCTATCCGTACAACGATCCATGTGAATTTTCCATTGTTGGAAACAGTGCTGGAAGTCATCTTCTGTCAGCTCCTTCAGGACACGTGCCGCTTTCTCTTTTACAGCTTCCACAGACACAAATATTGTCCCTTTTAACCCAGGTTTCACCTTAGGGAACTGGTAGAAGATAATAAAATCTGATGAAACAACGGGGTTTTTTACTTATCATCCGGAAACGAAGCGCCAATCCATGCACTGGAAGAGCTGACCTTCACCGAGAGCCCAAAAAGCTCGAATAACGAAGATTGAAAATGACCCAAATTTTTTGGAAACGATAATAACATGTGATGAAACGTGGTTTTTTTACTTATTATTCGGAAATGAAGAGCCGAACTTCACTGAGGGCCAAAACAACTCGAATGAGCAAGTCAAAATTTAAAGCAATGATGATTGTGTTTTTTATATCCATGGGATTGTGTACCTTCACTGGGTTGCTGAAGGTCAAACAATTAATCAATATTACGTCCTTGAGGTACTTTCTAAACTACGTCAAGGAGTAAGGAAAAAACGCCCCGGAATGTGGAAGGACAAATCATGGGTTCTCCCTCAAGACAATGCACCAGCTCATTCCGCGTTATCTGTTAAGAGGTTTCTAGCCAAGTACAGCATCTCAGTGTTAGAACATCCACCTTGTTCACTAGATCTTGCACTATGTGACTTCTAACTGTTCCCTAAGGTGAAACCTGCATTAAGAGGGACAAGATTTGAGTCTGTGAAAGCTGTAAAATAGAAAGCGGCACTGTCCTGAGGGAGCTGACAGAAGATGATTTCCAGCACTGTTTCCAACAATGGAAAATTTGTATGGAGCGTTGTAGGTAGCTTATAGAGAAGGAGTGTATATTGAAGGTGACAAAAAGTGATTATGTATAAAATAAAAAAAATATTTTTTTATATCGTCAGTCTCGTTATTCAATAGCCCGTATATTTAGTTATTTCAATGTTAATATCCAGTCGCCACTTTTCTAACACTTCGATTAACTTTCGAGTAAATCTTTAGCAAACACCACTAGGTATGTGCGCATATATGTTCGAATGCGGTACTAAGTAAATATTCTGTTGAAATAAGATTTGTTTTAATCTAGCAACCTCTCCCCTAAAACTGATTACGCTAGGATTTTGACGGAAATAATATTTATCAGAAAAATCGTTAAGTATTACTGTTTAAATCATAAAAATGAAAATTGAAACAGATAAGTTTTTGTGCACTAAGTTTAATTTTGTGTTCTTACATGAAACAGATGTTTAACGTTGAATTACGTTATGGGAGTTAAATCGTAAATATAATACAATACCATTGCACATTTGTGTAAATTTGTATGCCGTATTTGGTTTTACTACTAAACTGCGTACTAGAACTACTCTGTAAAATTTATGAAAGCTGGAATGTTGGATAAACCAACATTGGAGTTGAGCCAGGTTGAATTTTGCTTGCTTGCTAACTGATGCCATTTCTGGGTACCTGGTCCAAATACAGCTGGGTGAATTTAAATTTTGTATAATAATAATAAAATCCATTTATAACGTACACTATAATTTAAACAGGGATTAAGTTTTTCTAAAAATTCTTTGCAATAATTTTCTCTTTTATTTTAATAATATGCAAAATTTTATTTAATTTACTTTAAATTACCGCATTTAGTGAATATTGAAGTATATCTTTATTTTAATGTTGTTGTTGTTTAGTTTATAATCCGAAAATTTGTTTTGAACCTCTAGAGGTTTTACTAAGTAAAACGAAGGGCGAGCTGGTTTACGAATGCCTTCCTCACTGAGTAGAAAAGTATGCTTAGTAGCATGCCCGGCCCTCAGAAAAGCACCTAACTTCCACCCTGCAAATGACACCATTAATTCATTCACCGCAGGGTCTGGCTGTATAATGCAATTCTTTACTTTCAAAGTATGTAATTCTGAATAGTTTCTTTTACACCTCTACCTCTTCTATTCATAAATGCGTCAGTCATATGATTGGCTCACCATGTGATAAGAAACAGAACTATATTTGTAGCTCTGAAACTATTTACTGTATATTACATTAAATATAACTGTAATTATCTTTCAAGGACTTTAGTAAATTTTTGGTTGAATAAAAATACAAATTGAATATCATTCCTCAAACAATCTAAGCAATGTTTGTTATCATAAGTTTTATTAAAATTTGTATTTCTGTAGGCTATGCACGTACCTTTGTAGTTCCGGGTTGTACTACCATTTTATAGTGTTGGAATTTAGATTGTATAGACAGGTTTTCTTTGTTGTATGTCAGAATAGTTTATATAAGGAATTTAGACATTTTTATTTAAAAAAAGAATAGATACATTAAATGAATAAAAGAAAAAAGGACTAAAAAATGTACAAAATTTAACAAATGTTTAACAATAAGATAGTGTAAGTTGCTAAGAAGAGAAGAACTGTTCAAATAAAAATTAGAACTATTGAAGTCTTTTAAAACACAAACACTGAAATTCTACAGACACATGTACATATTAGATGACAATCTTTGGATAGAAAATATTCTTAGAACATTAAACAGCAGAAATATCGAGTCTGGTAAATGGTTTCAATACATCAGAAAGAGGCTATAAAATGACTTTATACTTAAAAAACAAAACTGATCAAACCAATCACAGATTACCGAGTACAGACTTCAAGGGCTAAAGGGCAAAACCAATACCGAAGCTGGATCGAAGAATGAATAAATAACTACAGCGAAATAATTCTAAAAATTTAGTTACCAGAAGAACTTCCAGATATATTTAAAGCTACTTAACCTGATTTACAAACAGACCCCAAACGAAATATTTAAAAGTGGATAAAAATTTTGTTCCGTTTCTTAATTTGTAACATAAATATTTAAAATCGAAAATGAAAACGTTACATTTGTCTTGATTTAATATTTAAGAGCACTTAAAAATAAATAAATCTCTTGAAAAATATGTAGCCTATCTAATGATTTTTTTTCTTTTCGCCATTTGTTTATCCATCTAAGATCTACACATTTCATCTCTTTGCTTTTGCTTAATTGTTTATCTTTATTTTAATCTTAACGTCATGAACTACTTCCAATATAGACTTCTAACATTTCTTAATTGGTTTATATATTTTGATAAAAATTTTAGAAAAAAATTCACATTATTTTACCAATTAGAAAATTGAATAGCATTGAGAAAATAAATGTTAAAACATTAAGCTTTTCTGCAGAGACCATGATATGGCTGTATGTTGTTCAAGATACAAGCAAGTGGGGAACTCTCTTCTGCATGTTTAATAAATAATAAATAAATAAATCTTTATTTTTCAGCGACAAAAAAATAGGTATTGTCAGATACAGTTACACGTACTTTTAAATCTATTTTAACAAACAATATTTTTTTTAAATTAAGTATTAACTAAAACAAAACAAAATAACTAATTCATTACATGACTACTTAATTGTACATTAGAATTCTGTAATTTATTTACACTACCTAACAATGTTTCATAATTGTAAAATCTACACACATTGGCTACATTTAAAGAGATACACATTACATTGTAAGATAATTTAAGAACTCCTGATCAGAATAAAATGCATGGTTTGTTAAAAAACCTTTTACTTCCCGGTTAAAGTTTTTTAAATTAAGGAGTCTTATTTTAGATGGTAATCTGTTGAAAACCCGAACGGATTTGTAGTGAATTCCGTTTAACTATTATAAATAAGAAAAACTAATTTTTTCACGTAAAACAATATACATTATTTCACAATTCAAAATTATTTACGGTAGGAATAAGGAAAGTAACTAACGCAAAACGGAAGACTGAACAGAGAATCACCTGGAGTAATCAAGGAAAATTGTGGAAAAACCTTGTGAAAACCGACTTCTAACAGCAAAATATTATACTAAATCTAAATGACGGCAAATTTATTTTTTGTAGAGTGCAAAGTTCATATTCAGAATCAAAATTATTAATTATCTATAAATAACGGTTTTATTAAGGAGACAACCCTGATTATAAGAAGATAGCACTTAAAAATAAGCACTTATAACATAGCACTTATAACGGTAAATTTTCTGTCCCCCAATCGGTATGTAGGCAACAGTGTACTCAAGGCCAACTACCTAAGACAGATAGTAATTTTATTATTTTACAAATGAATAGCAAATTGCAATGAAAACATTGTATTACTTCTATCTTCTTATAATCAGAGTTGCGTCCTTAAAAAAAGCACCCGGTTCTTCCTTGGAAAAAACCATTGCTGACACAATATAACGAAACGACTGCTATCACCACACTAATGCTTGACTGGAACATTTTAACTGTCTTAGGTAGTTGGCCTTGAGTACAATATTGCCAACATACCGATTGGGGGACAAAAAATTTACCGAAGTATTACTTCTATCTTCTTATAATCAGGGTTGCGTCCTTAATAAAACACCCGTTAATTTGTAGTTCAATCAATAGAATACAGAGAAAAATTCGCAAAAAAACAATACTCCAGCGAGAATCTTTTTGGGCCATATAAAGTTGGGGAAGTAGAAAGGTTCGAAAAGATAGAAAGGAGGATAGCCAAGAAATGAATAAACAAGAAAAACATTGTAGGACAGGGGAGGATAATCTCAAATGAAGAAATACGTAAGGTAATAATCCCGGTAATAAATTTCTTCAGGAAAAAAATCATTCTTTGGGCACCTACTTACAGTAGAAAACATCAAATTTGCTAAGCAAATAATCAAATTTTACTGAGAAATAACAACAAAACCGAAGTGGATAAGAATGTCCAACAGGACATGGAAGAGTTGAGAATATCAAGGGAGGATCTAATTACAAAATCTGGAAAATTTGACAAGCTAATTAAAACTAATAGGATAACATTTGAGTCTAAAACTTGAAAGGAATCCAACAGGGTGCGTTCAGACGAGAACAGGCGCTAAAGGTCAGAACGCCTTTAAATAAAAGTAGTAGATCTTTTGATTTCTTATAATGTTTATTATAAACATTTTTGTCTTAAAATGCATACTAAGGCCAAAATCTTAAAATAATCGATTTTTCACACGTTTCTGTTAGAAGAAAACACAAAATCGCTAATTACCGCTTAACTAAGCGTTATACAAAAAAATGTTTGAAATAAAAGTTGTAGGATTTTAAATTCTCTACAACTCTCATAATAAGTTTTTGCACTAAATTGCATTTTATTAAAGCCGCAATCTTAAGAAAACAATTTTTTACGTAAGAAACCGCCTCACGAAGAATTTCAGCAAATATGGTGCTTACCCTATCATGTAGAGCATAAAAAATTAAACTAGGTGTCGGGTCCAGTAGTGGTATTGTACTTCAGTTTTAAGTTTCAAGTTCTTACGATGTTCCGTTCTTGAGATATTCTGTTCACACACAAACACACAGACCAATCGCTAAAAACATGGTTTTTGGATTCAGGGGGTTTGAAAATGTGTAGATCTGTTGAAAACTCGATTTCAAAAAATTCACATGAAAACAATACTTTCCTTCCTACAGGTATATACTCATATAGGCAAGAGAAAGTAAAAAATAAGTTTATTATTAATCAGAAGTGATTACTAAGTGAAGTGAAGTGATAAATTTCTGATAAGAGAAGGAGAGATACCTCGCAAACGACTCAGGTAGTGAACGCTATTAACACTGGCCGGATGGAGTGTTTATTGCCCCTTTGTATTGACTACTACGAACACACACTCAGATAATACGAGCCTATGTCTTACTCACACACTCATGAACCTCATTAGCAGTGTAGCAATAAAGGTTAAATCTACGCGTGTGTGAACAAGGAAGAGCTTTTGTACACGAACCTAAAAGTAAAAGCACCATCTAGCTTCACTTTCAAAAGATACAGCTTGTGCCACTTAGTTCCAAAAACTTCACTGATTTTATAAGTCAATAATTTTCATCACTAAATGTAGTTCGGTAATTTTGTAAACAATGATAATATTCCAGAAGTCTATAGTACAGGTGGCGCAAAAGTCACTTGATACTTGTTTAAAAAAGTACTGAATTTATACAATTTATTACAGACAATAACTACAATTATTATATTTGTGTTGGAATTGCTTTCTATCTCTTCATTAATGCACTTTTTAAGCCTTTTGGAAACTTTGTTATACACTCTACAACAACGATCTGTGCCACTATCCAAATCATGGGTTGCATCGTAGAGGTGAGCTAACCTTTCAGTTCATCAGTAGTATAGTCATTTAAATCACGAGTCTGCCCTTGTTTGCAACGAAGTGTAAAGGGGGAAAAGCATCAGTGCGCATGCGCGACTGCTTTAACTTCAGTGTAACAAACATAACAACTTATACTATACCCAGAGCATATACTGTACAAAATATCGCGGAACCTTTTGTAGGTTAACTCTACAAATATAACAGTTTGTTACCGTAAACAGAAATGTCAGTTTCTCAAAAACGTGGTCGAACTATTCACAGTGCTGAACGAAATCTAATATGCAATGTAATCAAATGTTGTGAAAATGAAGTTAAACAAAAATGCCTATCCGTGACTCTTAACAAAAGCCGTGAGCGAGCGGCTAACTACTGTGATATTTCTCTTTCCACAATTCGAAAAATATTGGAGGAAATTAAGGACGTAAAGAAGCTATTCTTTAACAGTTTTGTTGACATCTGGTAATAAAAAGAAAACGGTTAGGTACATACTAGAGAGACTGATATTGAAAACGCCGGTGAAAGAAATAGTAAAGAAGACGATTCATTCGTAATTAAAGTAATTAAATCAAACATTTCTAGTCATGTTATTAAACTATAGCCTATATTACAGGTCACATTTATTTCTTGTAAGGTTTATGAAAAACAAATTTTCTTGGAATAAATTACAGCTTACAAAATGTACGTAGAAACTGCACGTAGTGAAATGTACGAGTAGAGTAGTGTCTCACTGTTGAGGTTGGCAGCACTGCAAATATTTCACTTACCTTCCTCACAGCCTTTACATACGCAAAGACAATCTCGTGACTTCAGTATTTGTATTTGCCTTTCTAGAATAAACCCATTCCTTAATGATACCCCAAGAAAACGCCATTGGAGTAATACCTGGCGAACATGGAGGCATGTAAATATTATGCGTTTAATCAATCACTCTTCTATAGAAAGCTTGATAAAAAATCGCGGACTGCAGTGATATAATGTCATGAACCGCCATCATTTTGGAAGTGAAATGTCTTGAATGTTTTCAGTACATGTCATAAATCCTGGTAAAATTGCCTATATTTTGAATACCAACATCATCGACTAAAATTATTGTATTTCATTTCGGAATTGTTAATTTTCTGCTATTCGTAATTATTTATTTTTTACATAGTGTTAAGCGACTTTTGCGCTAACCTGGATATAAACTATTGAAAAACACTTGGATGTAATCAGTAAAAAAATCGTGTGGATGAATATGATATTAAAATAATGATACAGTCGAACTTCTATAGCTTGAATCCTCAAGGGATGGAATAAAAATTCGAGTCACAAAAATTTCGAGTAAAGGAAACATAAGAGCAAAGCGGTTATTAAAAAATAAACAAAAACAGACCATTCTTCGTAGGCTAATATGTGAAACATAGGGGCTTACTGCAAATGCTAATTTTGTAATACGGTATTCTACTGTATGCTCCATTTAGCTAATCTATAGGCTACAGTGTTAAGTACTGTACATATTGTATATTCGATTTAGTTCATCGGGCCGATTCTCCATAACTGATCCGACTATCCAGACGCACTACGAGGAGCCTCAAGCGGATTTTTAAAAAAAGAAAGGTGTTAAGGTTGAAGAAAGTAAAAAGTGGCCCGAATCCATTGCGTCTATTAATGTATTGTAATTAGTTTATTTTTTATTATAAGCATCTTGATCGTAGTTATTGTAACTTATTGGCAGATATTAGTAAGATTATTATTCGTAATATATAGTTTGTAATAAAAACTTGTTTGTAATTTTAACGATATACTCGGTTCATCGTAAGAAAGATAATATGTTGAATAAACAAACAGTGGTAACCGAATCAGCTGCTAAAGCGGTGACTCAGAAAAAATGAAACACTTTTAATGAAAACATCACAATGATAACTGTTACGTGCTTTTAATCATAATTATACGGAATTAAACGATAAATAATACTTCAATTTTTTCCTAATCTGTGTACCTTGCAATCTGTTCAATTTTAGAACACCATTACCCCATTGCCCAATGAGATGAGGATGATATATGACGTGTAAATAAGGTGTAGTCTTGTACAGACTCAGGCCGACCATTCCTGAGATAGTATAGTTAATTGAAACCGAACCATCAATGTGCACCGGTAACCACTGTCTAGTATTCAAATCCGTATAAAAGTACCTAACTACCTTTACTAGGATTTAAACCATGAACCTTCGTCTTCGAAAATTAGTTGTTAAATAGCTGACTAGCCGCGAAAACATTACCCCTGGAACAACCCGGTGGGTTAATGATAAATAGAATTTTTTTTAAGCTTTTATTTGTTATTGTGAACTGTACATACACCCAATCTGTAACTGTAACTACCCAATCTAATCGCTACTTTTCTGTATTATTTGCCGTGAATTAGTGACATGAGTTTAAACAGGGACCCCCAGTAGAATTTGTTCACAGATGGCTGTCAGCTGGTCACCATACAAAGTTGCTTGCCCAACCGGTGTTACTTAACAAATAATAGCGACTTTATACCAGCTGACTGACCTGATAAATAGAAATAAAAAAAAAATACTATAACACTAAATTCTTATTGAAAATAAATTATAATGCTCGTAAGAACGATGCGAGATAATACGATGTCAAAAGCGAACTGGTAGTACTACGAACGATGACATACAGTATTCTAGTCAAAAATGTAGATATTTTGTGAGTTTAAAAGATTTATGAGTTTGGATTAGTCATCGTCAAATTCAATTGTGAAATAGTGACTGAACTAATATTAGATGACTAATCATTAAAATAAAATTGTTTACTTTTAAAATTCTGTTGTTTCGTCATAATATAAATCAGAGGTAATACATATAACTTGTAACCACATCTGTTTATGAAAAAGAATGGAAATAAATTATAGGCCTACCGTTTTGATTAATTTATTGATCGGTACTTAAAACACCATTATGATAAATGATGTAGGCCTAACAGTTTTAATACTTTTAAAAGTATTTTGTATTTAAATACTTCTGAAGTATTTTGTTATTTCTTTTTAATCAGAGTGTACACATTTAATGCGCATGCTCAGTGACGTCATTATTTGTTTGCTTGACATACTTTCTTACGATGAACCGAGTATATCTATTAATATTATTTGTTTTACACATATCCCGAAACGGACATTAGCAATAAGTAAGTTATCGCAATATTTTGTTACACAGCACCTCCATTCACTATCTTCCGGTTTGATTTTGAACTATAAATAATTATTTATAGCAGGAAATTCCTAAATTTTTACGTTTTGTCATGTGCAACGATTACAGACTAGCAGCAAGGTGGTACAGTTGAAAATTAAAGTACTAATTAAAATTTATAAAAGCCTGCCTACATTAATAATAATCAATAATTAAAAATTTACATTACTGAAAAAATAAACATATAACATCTTCCTAATTGATTTTATTCATTGAATGTGGTGTTGTTTAGGTCATCAGCCAAAAGGCTGGTTTGAACCTGTAGAGGATTTATTAACTAAAACGAGGAATGAAGTGGTTTACAATTGCCTTCCTCACTGAGTGGAAAAGTACGCTTATCAGCGTGCCGGGCCCTCTGAAAAGCACATATTTTCCACTCTGCAAATGACACTTTCACTTCTTTCACCACAGGGTTTGGCTGTATAATGAAATTCATAACTTTCAGAGGAGATAACTCTGATTAGTGTCTTTTATACCTCTCTTTAATCTGTTCTTAAATGATTCAGTCATTTAATTGGCTGACCATGTGATAAGAAACAGAAATATTTATTTTAGCCCAACAACTAAGTTTGAGTGTAAATAATTTGATACTCCTCCTGTCTGTTATGGGCAGAATTCATTGAATATAAAATTTAAATAAAATTCAAATTACGCTTGACTGTATCGTTGTAGGCATGTTTATCAAGCAAAAGTTTAAAAACTAAAAGAACAACAATAATGACAAAAATGTTCATCCAGAATAGAACGGGCGTCGTGGAGCTCATGGAAGTAATCCATCTTTCTTACTTGACACATTCCAGGAATTATTTAGGACAGAAAATTTAGATTTAACTTTAGTTATGCACTGCATTATAAAATAATAGTACTTTTTAATACAGTATAATTTATAAAAAAATTTATACGATTCACAACGTGGTTTTTATTATTATTTCAGCTATTTTAATGTGGGTATAATTTATGATTTTAAATTTTTTTATATAAATTATTTGAGACTTTTTGGTCTGTGGTTATCTTAAGTTGCGTATGTTGACGTATGTCATATTTTATTACTTTCCCACTCACACACGTATATGTTATTAATTGTACCGTGTTATCTCTTTGGAACTTTCTAGAAGACTAGTTCAGAAAACCATCAAACACTTTTTCTAAGAGACACCTTTTTCTTAGACTGTGAGTACTAGATATTCTTAAAGTAGGCTATTTGAAAAATAACAGTAGGAGGAGCCTATTATTAAATCCTCTGAAATCGTTTGGAAAAAATAATACCTTTCTTACAGAATATATTTTCTCGGCGATGAAAAATATATTTATAAAATAAATATTATTTATTCTAACTGGCTCGTAAGATTACAGTAAAATAGTATGATAAATATCTATATATTTATAAACTGAATACATTGGCTCACTTTGTACATGTCGTTGGTTCTAGACTTATGTGTGCTTTTGTCGATTTAATCCTCACATAACAAGATGTCTAATCAGATTCTACCTTGTTTAACAACCTTTACTTGAATCTTCTTTCTGTCTTCCTAAACTATCTCCTCATCCTATCCTTTTTCAATTGAAACGTTTCTCCTGATTCACTGATAAGTCCTTCGAATACTGACAATCTTTTTTACTGTATAAACCATATTGGAATCGTATATATCCAAAGTACAATTTCTACCTCAATTTTCGTTCAAAGTATTGCAGAATCTATTATTTCTCAACAGGATATCCTAAAAGTAATAATTTTATTACTTTTTGATAAAACGGCAGGGGACGCAGCACACAAATTCATAAATAAACAGGATGAAAACACGAATCAGAATTATAAAACAATAGTACAACAACGTTTTCTTTAGATTATTCTTAAAATATTATCTCAAAATTTTAATTTTTGAATTTTAAAAATCGTTTTAAATTTGTTGTTTATTTTTTAAACTCCCAAACCCATCCCCATCGATTAGCTGTACTGACAATTTATGAAACTAAGGGTTTCCAATAACAGAAATTTGGAACCTATACATTCATCTATTTATTTAGGATGTGATATTTCGTGTATGTGATCGCAAGATTCAGAATTGGAATGGGAAAATGTCAAGAGCTAGTACACATTCTGGGGAAACCGCTGGGGTAAATAACAAAAGAAGATAGTTTTAAAACTTTCATACCATGGTTCCACCAGTTTCAATGTATGGTTCAGAGTTTCGGATCCTGACTAATCAACATATTGTGTCACGAATAGAGGGTGCTTAGATGAAATTGTTAAGATCTTCAAAAAGATGTCCATTGCTTGACCATAAATTAAATGAAGATATAACCTTGGGCCTTATTGTTAGGGGTGCTTTCAACCATTTCATGATACAGGCTAGAGTGGTATGACCATTTGTTGTAGATATCACAAGGTGGAACATCCGAACGTGTGTTTACTTCCATCCCAATCAGAAAACGTGGTATTAGACGACCTCAGAAGAAATTAGCATCTTAGTTACTTTAACCCTTCACCCAAGGCCTAAGGGCAAAGGGTTATAGGGTAGTTGAATTCTGTCATTTGGTAAAATATGGAAGGAGACAAAGATAAATATTTATCATGCTATCATGGAGAATGTGTGTACCTATGCTGCGTAAGTGTTGGTATTGAAAAAGAGACAGAAGGATCGCCTAAAAGCGGTGGAGATGGATTTCTGGAGGCGGAGCTGTGGTGTGTCGTGGATCAGTCGAATTCCGAATTTTAAAATAAGGAGAAGAATTGGCGTTCAAGGAAATATCATGGATACCATATCCCGGAAGCAGTTTAAATGGTTTGGTCATTTTGCAGAGGTAGGAACATGATAATGGCCAAGGCCGGGTATGGGAGTGAACGCACGCTGGTAGAAGAAGGAGTGGTAGGCCGGAAGTGACATGGTTGGACGGGGTGCAGGAGGCAATGTCTTTGCGGCGGCTCTCCGATGGGGACTGGCGAGAGAGAGAGAGAGAGAGAGAGAGAGAGAGAGAGAGAGAGAGAGGTGGTGGTGCTTAGGAATCAAGATACAACTACGGCTGTAAATCCTCGCTTGAATGTATATATAGTTACTTTAAAAGTTGGCAAATCACTAAGTTTAAAGTTTGGAATGTCCAAGAGTATACCCGTACCGTTTATGAACATGTTTTCTAATTATAAAATCTACCCTTCACGGCAAGGTGTTGAATGAGCATGTACATCAACAATAATTTTGTACGGAATAAACATGTACATTCTAACGAGACAGTTAAATCGATGGTTTTCAGAAATTTATTTTAGCAGATATTAAGAAACTCATTAATATTACAAAATTCTTTTCTGGTGGAATCCGTTTAATACTTTTAAAAATACGGTATAGTGGAATATATTTTAAATAACTCGGTAGATTAAAATAAACCTAATTGATTAATATAGATTAATATAACCAGATGCATAGTATAGTTGCTATTATCTCAGTCACGAGTTTGCCCTTGTTTGCAACGATGGGTAAAGGGGGAAAGCATCAGTGCGCATGCGTGACTGCTTTCATTTCAGTACAACAAACATAACAACTTATACTATATCCAGAGCATATACAGTATATCGCGGAACCTTTTGCAGGTTAACTGTGCAAATATAACTCTTTTTTTATCGTAAACAGAAATGTTGGTTTCTCGAAAACATGGGCAGACTATTCCCAGTGCTGAACGAAATCTAATATGCAATGTAATAACATCCTGTGAAGTTAAATCTAAACAAAAAACCTTTTCCCTGCCTCTTAAAAAAGCCATGAGCGAGTGGCTAACTACTGTCATGTTTCTCTTTCCACAATTCGAAAAATAAAGAAGGAAATTAAAGACATAAAAAAGCTATCCTTCAACAGTTTTTTAACACCTGGTAAAATAAAAAAAAGGTTTGGTGATACTAGAGAAACTGATAGTGAAGACGCCGGTGACAGCGATGGTAAAGAAGACGATTCATTTGTAAAAACATTTATTCCAAATTGAATTAGGTGGCTGGTAATTTCAGTAAATCAAACATTTCTTGTCATGTAATTAAGCTATAGGAAATATGACAGGTCACCTTTATTTCTTAAAAGGTTTATGAAGAAAACATTTTCTCGGAATAAACCGCAGCTTACAAGATATATGTAGAAACTGCAAGGTACGAGTAGTGTCTGACTGTTGAGGTTGGCAACACTGTCAAAATTTCACTTCCCTTCTTTACATCCCATCCATACGCAAAAGGCAATCTCGTGACTTCAGTATCTACATAAATGTTTCTTTTCGTACCGCCGAATTTATATCTCGGAAAATTCATTAAATGCGGGAAAACAAGCCAAACAGCTGAAATAACGAGGTGCCTGGAAATCAAAAGAGAATTCCTGGTATGCTTTCAGAAGGCAAAGTAAAATCCTGAAGATTCAGAAAGTTCTCTATTGCCATACAATGTGTGGCCCCTTACAATAAATACTTACCTACTAGTTATAAGCTTAGAAAGAAGTTTTATTATTTAAAATTAGCAAGATCTTAAGATTCAACTACATAGCAGGCATGTTTTGATCGTTTTATGAATCATCAGTGTAGCAATAGTTGTGTGTTTACATGTGCGTCCGTACGTTCTACACAGACCCGTTTCTCCTATAAAAACCATTCTCCCCACTACTTCACAACTGGTTATCTGCATATACCTCGATCTCTCTTGTAGAGAGAGATCGAGAGATCTCTCTCTACAAGAGAGATCGAGGGAGTCTGAAAATACATATCCACCCACACTCCAAGCCTAACGCTGATGGCACATGGTCCGTGCGACGCACGGATGATATGTCCGTGCGCTGCACGGACAAGTAAGCAGGTAATGGAGAAGCATTGGGGATGGCACATGGTCCGTGCGACGCCCGGATCCGTGCGCCGCACGGATCCGGGCGAAAAAGCGCCCGAACCTTCCCGCTTCAACTCATCCGTGCGAACGCCCGGATGAAGCTATGACTACATCTAGCAGACCACTGTTTCAAATGAGTGATGGCACACTGATCCGTGCGCTGTCTAGTTGACTACACTTGATTCAGTACATAGTATTCGCAGTAGGCCTACATATTTTTTGTACTATATTTATATTTATTTATATATATTTATATATATTATATTTACTATATTTAATTATATTAGGCCTACATATTTTAAAATGCAGAGAAAATATATCGATAGATTTGTATACATACAAGAAAGCCTATAATAAGGAATATACATAAACAAATAAAATCTTATTTGTCAGCGACCAAAAAAGGAATAGACATACGGTAATCAAATAAATACGTATAGCCTATAGGCCTACATTAAAAAACTATTTTAACAAACAATTGAACGTTTTTTTAATGCTTTCAATACGAAAATAACTAGGAAGTTTAATTACTAGTCTACTTAAACTTTACTAAAACTGTACATGGCATTCCGTGTTTGTTATTTATACTACTATACAATGTTATAATATCTAATGTTATAATTCTACACAGATTACATTTGAAGAGCATTATTTATAAGATAATTTAAAAACTCCTGATCAGAATATAGTAGATGTTTTATTTAAAAAAACCCGTTTTTCTTCCCGATCACAGTTTTATAAATTAAGGAATCTCATTTTAGACGGTAATTTGTTTAAAAACCGAACGGTAGTGAATTCCTTTCAAGAACTTTAAAGTTCTATCTTTTTCAATTCTGTAGTCATCGTTGTGGCGAGTTTCATTGTTATGAATGTACTTATTTTTTGTAAATAACACTGTGCGAATTTCCTTTTTCGTGAATTTTAAAATGTTTTAAATAAAGAGACGGTAAGAAGAGAACATTGTATTTAACAAACAATATTTGTCAAGAAATGGCTTGGGATGTTTGAGATAATTCTAACTGGGTATTTTTGTATGCGAAAAATCTTTGTTCGGTTGAGTTGCCCCCCTGCGTAACCCCATACCTGAGTACAGAGTGGAATAACGCAAAATATGTAATATTTGTCTTATTCCGACAAGATTTTCCGGAGATTTTGCAAAATAAAGCACACTGAGCGAAGACGGTTCAATAGGTACTCTATGTGATTTCCAGGTTAGGTTCTCATCTACGTAAACGCTAAGACCTAGGTGTCCGTTCCCTTTTCAAATATTTCCTTTCAAAACGATACTTGGTACCAGAGTTATCAGATGTGAAGTAACAGGAAATTGAATGTAGTTAGTTTTGTTTATATTTAATTCTAATTTATTACAAGAGAACCATTTACACATTCTGTTTATTACGTTATTAGTTGCCGTTTTTGCTGCTCTTGTCATCAGCAAACATTACAATAACGAAATTTGATAGAAAATATAGAGATTTTAATTATAGATTTATTAATTTATTTAATAAATATATGTCGCAATAGAGGGACAATCATATACCCCTGTGGTATTCCGCTAGTAGAAAATTTACAGTTTGATTTAAATGAACCTTTTGGGTCCATCAATCTCCTTATACTGTGATCGGTTTTTAAGAAACGACTCGATCAATTTTACAGAGCTATAGCAGGAAAGTGTTAGATACGCGTAGTATTTTAATTTCCATAATAAAATTGAGTGATCTAATAGGTCAAATGCTTTTTTAGATTAGTAAAAATTGCTAAAACTAATAACTTTAGGTCAAGCTGTCTGAAAATTGTGTCCGATAACTTAAATAAAGCTGGCTATCTTCAATAAGTCAAGAAAGACCGCTTTTTTATGAGTGAATAGGGGAGTACAAGACAGAAATAACAGAGCGCCCGGACATAACATCCGTGCATCGCACGGACCATGTGCGCTGGACAACTTTACACCGCCCGGTCCGGGCGTTCGCACGGATGATATAGTCCGTGCGATCGCACGGACCATGTGCGCCCAGCCTAAAATAGCGTAATTCAGTATTCTGTTTTGTGTAAATGTAACCTAACGATTGATTTATAAACACATCAATAAATGATGTAACGAAATTTCTTACTCAGTTATACTTTTAGCTTGTGACTGATTAATTGTATTGTTTGGTAATGGAAGTACCTACAATTTCATTAGGTACAGTAAAAGATTGGTTTTATAGATAACCCAAATTCTAAACAATAGGCCTATAGGTAGTATTGTTTCAAGTGGCAAATATATTCAATTTACAATATAAAGTCAATGATTACCTCACTGATATATTCTCAAAAAATCAAATATAACTAAATACGATAACATTCTGATTTACAGATGTATATGTGCCAAATTAGTTATGTCATAAATAAATAATTCATCCCCAATTAGGCTAAATTAGTTGGAAAAAAAATTGCAAACAAATTTACAAGTACGATACCTAAGGGTACGGAACGGAAAACATTGAAAATTTTCACGTTTCCGGTTTTTTGCAAAATATTGAAATGAAGTGTTTTCTCCATCCAATGGTATACAATTTGTTGGGGATTTAGCAGTTTCCATCCAAAAAAAAATATGTTGAACCCTTACGTTATTTTTTAAACATTACCAGTTTCCATAAACATCTCAATAACAAAAGATAAATTCACAATATTTTTTATTTTGTACGATATTTTTATTTTCTCTTGCCTATATAAATATATAGGAAGGAAAGTATTCTTTTCATGTCGATTTTTCGAAATCGAGTTTTCACCGGATCTACACGTTTTCAGACCCTTGAACCCAAAAAAACATAACTTCGCAATTCAACAGTTTTTAGCGATTGGTCTGTGTGTGTGTGAACAGAATATCTCAAGAACGGAACCTCGTACGAACTTGAAACTTAAACTAAGTTAGACACTACTACCGGACCCGACACGAACATTTTAATCAAAATCGGTCAACCGGAAGTAGTAATTTATTCGTGTAATTTTTCACTTTTTTGCGATTTTCTCAAAAACTGGTCCTACGATTTTTTTTTAAAAATCGCCTGTTTACAAAAAATTTTTTACGCTACAAGATAGGGTAGGCGCCATGTTTGCTGAAATTCTTGGTGAGGCTGCCGAACGAAGAAGAACAGATCCGTTTTCTGCGCTCTTCAAGCTACTCGGCTTAGTGACACGGAAGCATCGTCCTTTCTGCAAGTTGCTGTCGCTGAATTGTATCGATATTCAGACTAGTTAGAAAGCGGTTTCGTTCCTCTTCAAAGTGACCATCGATGACTAGTTAGGGCGCTGTAAATTACGGCCGTTATGTTTATCAGTCTGCGACGTTTCAGCCGAAAATAAAACTTGGCAGGGTTTTTCTTTCCCTGTATTGATGTACATTCTTTTTTCTTTTCAAGAATGTAATTTTTGAAAACATTCCAGGGTTGCAGCTCAGCAATGACTTATGTAATTTATAGTGTGTCATCACTGAATTGCGTTGCACTACCGCTCCTTGATACCTCGCCTCGTAACTTCTAAGCCTTGTAAAGTTCTTTTCCCACCAGTGAATTTTGCCACTGCGTGGTTGTAGTGATCACCAAAGTTCCTGTCTATATCATTTAAAAGGCTGTAGGAGTTCAAGCTGACAGCGAGTTGCTTCTTCAGTGAGTTGAAATAGCCCACAAGATTTCAGGTCGGGCAGCAAATTAGACTGGTTCCTTTTATACGAGTATGTTCGCAAAAGTAACCAAACTTAGGATAAATCTAGTGGTTTCCAAAAAATACAAGATTTGGGCCATTTAAGATATCGTCTTTGAGGAGGTCCACCCTGTTTTGGCAACTTTACGTTTCCAATGTTATCGCTTCAGTAATGGCATACCAAAGTCTGTGTAAGTTCCCCTATTTTTACTTTTTTTGCCCTATATAAATATAATTACATAGAAAGGGAAAGTATTGTTTTAATATCCATTTTTGAAATCGAGTCTTCAATGGATACACACGTTTTCAGGTCCCCGAACTCAAAAAACATGGTTTTAGCTATTGGTCCCCAATATGTGCGCGCGCGCACGTGTGAACATAATATCCCAAGAACGGAATTGCGAAGTTGAAATTTACCACTTAAGTTAGGTACCATAAGAAGACCCGACACAAACAGTTTCATCAACATCAGTCAACCGGAAGAAGTAGTTAATTCGTGCAAGTGTTCACTTTTTGCGATTTCCTCGGAAACGGCTTCTACGATTTTTTTTAAATCGCCTCATTTACTAAATTTTTGTGCTCTAAACGATAGAGTAAGACCCATGTTAGGTGAAATTATTGAGAGGCCTGTGCTCTCGTGGTGAATCATTTTTTAAAGTTTCCGCTCTTAATACGAGGTGTGGCTATTATAACGATACTGACGTAAGAAATTTTATTTTAATTTTATACTTAATCACTTATTGTCGCCTTCAATATACACTCTTTCTCTATCCCTACAACAATCCAAGCGAATTTTCCATTGTTGGAAACAGTGCTGGAAGTGCATCTTCTCTCAGCTCCTTCAGGACACGAGCCTGAAGTTCGGCTCTTCCAGTACATGGATTGGCGCTTCGTTTCCTGATCATAAGTAAAAAAGCACGTTTAATCACATGTTATTATCGTTTCAAAAAATTTGGGTCATTTCCAGTCGCGTACAAAGTGTCAGTACAAACATTTTTGCGAGCTTCATTTCAAACATTTTTGAGCGTTATGTGTCCTGAAGAAGCTGACAGAAGATGACTTTTAGCACTGTTTCCAACAATGGAAAATTCGCATGGAGCGTTGTAGGGATAGAGAAGGAGTGTATATTGAAGATGACACCAAGTGATTATGTATAAAATAAAAATAATTTTTTGTAAGTCAGTCTCTTTTTTTAATAGCCACACCTCGTATGCATTATAGAGCAAAAGTGTAAAAAATTAAAGTTGTAGAACATTAAAAAACCTACAACTTTTCTTTCAAACATATTTTGTACAACGTTTAGCGTCAGTTAGTGATTTTCTGTATTTTTTCATCAAAATCGGTAGAAAATGGGATTTTTTAATATTACAGCCTTAGTAGCCTTAGAAGTTATGACAAAAATGTATAAAAGTTATCGGGAATAAAAAGATCAACAACTTTTATTTCAAACGGTTTTCTTTTGAGACTATTTTAGCGTAAATTGGTGATTTTCCGCAGTTTAACATAGATTGATTTTAATTTTGCCTCATTCACTCATGATTAAAATTAGATAATTTTCATTTACCGTTGTTTACTTATGATGAAATAAAGGTTATAAATATGGGTTTTTACATTGGCAAGAGAAAGTCGTGTGTTTCACACCAGATTATTTTTTTGTATAAATCCAACGATAGCGCCCAGGAAAGTAAATAAGTATTGTACTATTTGTACTATATTGTATTTTGGAAATTATTTCTGAACTGTTTTTGGTGTCAAATGTAAGAAATAATTACCTAGTACTGAATAAATTAATAATATTTTATTAATTACTTTGAAACTAGCAATTTTGTCCAGACAAAGGAAATCGCGTTTATTTGATAACAAAGGGAGAGGGACATATCAAAATATTATGTATCACTGTCACCTACATTACTTCAGATTGCACACATTTTCATGATAAATGAAACAAGCGTAATAAATATTACGTAACAGTATAAAATTGTAGTATATTTAAGTTATTATGAATGTCACTCAAAACCATAACGAATATAACAGAACATAATAGGCTGTAACATAAATATCATTTTATTTAAAAAAATCCTATTAAATCCTCACACTCTTAAATTTTCCGATATCTGGCCGTAGGCACAATGCTAAAAATTTACAAGAATTGAACTTGTTTATTTGGTTGAAGGAGACATCGCGAAAAAGTCATCTTTATGTATACTGCAAAATTAACTGAAAAATAACATAACAGAGTAGGTCTACTTAAGTGCACGTACTATGTGACATTTCTCATTAACAAACGCCGTGAGGGGAAGGCTAGAGGAAGAAGTGGGAGTAGTAAAATCCGTTACCGCTCGCTGCGCTGTCTGATGAGTAACCAGTTCAACTAACTAACGCTGCATAACATAAGAAAAAATCGTGACGTCACACATTTTTCGTGCGCGTTTTCCATCAAAACGACTCGGAATTTAAAAAAAATAAAAACTAATTTAGAATTCTGTTATTAATTGAAAGCCAGCAAAATTTTCAAATACTTTATTCGATGTTTAATTAAAGAATTGGCATTTAATAGGAAATCCCATCATAAAAAGAAAACACAGTGGAAAATCGATTTTTTAAAAAGTAAGTCATTTTTTAAAAGGTCTAGGGCACATGCTGTTTAAAAGCCGTCGAGAGAAATGAGTCCGTATATGAGATTTGTGTGCAGCAACTTGACAGAAAATCGCGTTATTACAACCAGCGCTCAGCTGTATAGTTGAATCTTTTAAAATAAATCGGAATAACTGTTACATTATGTGATTATAATAATATTATAACAACTATAAAACGTAATTATAACAGTTATAATATATACAATTATCATTATTAAATCATTGAATGAAATAATTTTTAATTGTTCAAATAAAACTGATTATTTTGATTCTATTATATAATGATTTATGATAATTTTTGTGAATTACTGACAGTTTAAAGATTTGAAAAACTTATTAGTGGTAGTCCATAGTTAATAGTGTAATTACAACTCACAAATAAATCATTCATTACTTAACGAAAACTATGTACCATGTTTTTTATTTAAAACGTTTGAGAATTTTTTCCTAACTGAATGTAAAACGAAACTAATCGTTTAAATAAGAAGTAAAAATATTGTTCTTTAAACACACAAGACTAATGCGAAACGTGAAGAACTTGGAAATATAAAAACTACTACAAATAATTGACATGTAACACGCGATATACGAATTTGGATGAATTGTTTTTTAATTACAAAATACATTTGAGAGATATCTCAGATAATACCGTATATTTACGGCTTGGTAAAGGAAAAACGATTCAAAAGACACACACAGGTATATATATAATGAAATTACTTTTAAAGGTACAATAAAACTTATAAGAAGAGGGCTATTGAACATTATAATATTACTAGCTAAAGTACCCGTTCTTCGAACGGTTTTCTTGGTGCTGTGGACGGTCTGTTGGTTACCTAGTTCGATCCCTGTCAGGTTTTTTATTCTTTAATCATTCATTTTAATCTATTCGTACCTCATTTCAACATCAGTATTATTATTAATGAACAAAATTTGGTATGAAACACACACAACTTTCTCTTGCCAATGCAAATAATGATCAATATAACCGAACATTAGTAATAAACAATAAACATAACCTAAATTTAATCATGAGTGAACGACGCAAAATGAAAATCAACCTCAGTTAGGCTTAAAAATACGGAAAATCACTATTCCACGCTAAACTAGGCTCTGTAGAGAAAAATACTCAAAATAAAAGTCGTAGATCTTTTAATTTTCTATAAATTTAAATAAACTTTTTTGTTGTTAAATGCATACTAAGGCAGAAATCTTTAAAAAATCGATTTTTCACACGTTTTCGTGAGAAAGAAAACGAAAATCGCTAATTACCGCTAAACTAGAGGCGGCTGCATTAGCGTAGTGGGTAACGTGCTCGCCATGCGGTCGTGGGTTCGATCCCATCAGGTAGCCTACGATATATTTTCATACGTTACAAAAAATTATTTCATCCTCCATTGTAAACACTTACACCCAAAAGTCGTCGCTAATGACCGTTGCAGTTGATGCGACGTTAAATAAACAAATAAAAAAAACCGGTAGACGAGCTCACAAAATTATTATTTTCTGGCTCGTGTAAAAGTAAGAGTAGATGTAATATGGCGATTTTTTTGTAGACCGTAGAAAAATTTGTAAAAATGTGTACTGTTTTCTTTTCGTTTTGTTAAGGTGGTATCGTCTCATGGTAACTTTCTTTGGTTACAATAAATTAATTTTTATGAGTTGCGGTTTTACTGTATCAACCTTATACTTTTTCTTGCCCTGTGTGAATTTATAGGGAAGAAAAGTAGGTATTGTTTTCGTGGGAATTTTTCTAAATCGAGTTTTCTCCAAAAATACACGTTTTCAGGTACTACCATGAATCCAAAAAACATGTTTTTAGGGATTGGTCTGTGTGTGTGTGTAAGTGTGTTTTGTGTGATAACAAATATCTTAAGAACGGAATATTATACGAAATTGAAACTCAAAACTTCAGTTTGGTACAACCAGCAGATCAGATACGAACATTTTCATGAAATCGGCCAATCGGAAGTAGTAGTTTAACGTACAATTTTGACTTTTTTGAAATTTTCTCAAAAACAGCTTCTACGATATTATTAATTAAATCGCCTCATTTACTAATTTTTTATGCTGAACAAGATAGGGTAAGCCCCATGTCTGCTGAAATTCTTATGGCGGGGTAAACAAAACTATAAAAATATCTTCGCTAAAAGTCAATGTATCAAAAAATGTCATTAAACGTTTAAAAAAATAAATTTTCAGTAAAATTTTTCATTTTACGCAAAATAGCGAAGATGTTTCTGATATTATAATATGAAAATGCAATTTGAATTCTGTCACAATACACTACTACGCTGTTATAATAGTGCTTAGTGTTTCCTCGTGTATTAATGTTGTTTAGTGTTAGAAACCGCCTACAAAATCAGTTTCAGACCAAGAGTTCTGTTTTTTTTTTACCCTAACCCATTCCACACGTTGTCGAAAGTTTCGAATCATCAGTTGTTTTTCACAATTCGTTTGTTAGCCATCTGGGAATATTTATTTATGGTTCAATTTTCCTTTTAACAAATAATGCAATTTTATTACTCTGTAGAAAGAATTAAAAAAATTTTCGGTATACGTGTTATACACAAAGAGATTTGCAATTGGACACGCCTTCGTGTTTGTGCGTTTTATCAGAACCAACTTGCAACAATTGTTTCTACGGGTTGTGGAAAAGGAGAATCAGTAACCTTACGCTAAAGTCCTACTACAATTCCGTGCCATTGCCCTTTTCAAAAACTTCATAAATTTCCGGTGAGCATTTATTTTGTCATTACCATCAATAGATTTCAAGGACAGTTACTGAATTTTAACTAAGTGGGTTTTTACACATACATGGTCAGCTTTACGATGAGTCAGGTTAACTGATCCCCCAGGACTTTAACACCTTTGTGATTGAACTTATTATGTAGAAAGAAGCATTCCTCTTCGCAAACCAATCAAAATATTGTTGAAACTTTTTTCCCCAAATACAGAGTACACATATAATAGCCATCTCTGTGATCTCGTCATAGAATATTGGATTTCAACACTAAAGTTTCCGGGTTCAATCTGGAAAATTAAACGATTTTTCACAAGGTTCCTCATCAAAGTACAGTTCCATAATCCCCATAGCAGCTAATCTCAACAGATGTTGATGACTTAAAAATGTACTGGTTTTTATAGTTTCATATAGATACTCAATATATTTCACACTTTATCATTCAACATAATTAATTGTTTCGAAATTACAAGATTTACTACTTATCTGAACATTATAGCCATAAAAATTATAGCTTAACTCTAAATTGTCAATAAGCCCGATTGAAGAACGAATGTTTTTAGCTAATGGTGCATAAAATAAAGAAAAGTAGAAAAGTTGTTTTATAGGTATAATTGATTAGCAATTCAGTTGCTAGTAATTTTTCTGAAATGCTACCAACATTTTTACAACTAAAAGGTGAATAAATTGCTTTGTATTATTACTTTATCTAACCAAGGTAATAAGTTATAAAGATTTGCCTATTTATTTTCTTTAAAACCATCAAAAAATGTAGGTTGGTTTTAATGATAATTAATTATAAAAACAAAATTTTATGTTTAGTTTTCAACAAGATTTAACAAGAAACAAGAGAATACTTTTAAAAACGTAATATATTTTAATTCTAAATAAAATATTAAGGTATTTTTATACGCTAGTCTACCTAAAAGCAAACGTAAAATTATTTTAAAACAACACTGTTCAGAAGGCCATGTTATACAGGGATAATCCACTAGATAGAGATGGCAACGAAAGTTATATTGCGCGACACAAAAAGCGAAATGAAAAAAAACGAAAGAGTGAAACTGAATGAAAGTGCAGGTTATTTATCTGGATTACGTACGAAACGTAACGTTATATGGCACGAACTACGTTATTTTTTACATTTCTACAGACGTTCACATAATGAAGAGCTGACTACATCACACAATGCGGATTTAAAAAAACAAAATAATATACCCAACTCACCTATTTTTAGTAATCAACTTATTTGTTACTGTACAAGCTTCATTTCGTCTACTAAGTTTATTTATTCGTTTATTTAACTTATCTGAATTAATTTCTTACATTTCAAGTGTAGCTAACTCGAGCATACCCACCATGTCTTACAAAGAGGATAAAGTCACTTTAAAATGTGTAGCAGTAAAGCTGAGATAATATCGATATATATGCTATCTCGATTGTGACTCGTATCTCTAAGGTCCGTTTTTGGATCTGGATAAATTAAATTATTAACAAGCTATCGTTTAAAACAAAAATTTGTTTAGCAGTATAAATTACAATTAATGGTGTTACTTAAATCTGCAAGTAAATATTACAACTATTAAATAACCATCTAATTAGACTACAATAAATTAATAACGTAAACTTAAGCAATTACAATATTATTTTTTACTTACTTAAATTAAGTCCTACTTACAAAGTTTTTTTTTGTTTGACTTCATTTAAGAAAATAAACTATAAATGTGTAACAATTTAACACAACCAGCAGTTATAATGTCAATAGTTTTATATGAATTTCTTGAAATCACTTGTGTGAGGTAGTCGCCGAGCGGCAACCCCTCAAGATGATTCACAAAAGTTCTCTATTCCATTGCCTTTTCAGTCTTCTAGGTGGGTTGTTTGGTAGGTAAGGAGCGGACAACGACTGGATTGGTGGATTTAAACAAGTAAATGAGTTTTCTAAGGTTCCATCTAATAAAATAGAACATATTTGAATTTAAAATTTTGTTGTTTCCATAAAATTAACGAGAAAAGTAATCATCTATTATGCGGTAAAACTTGTAATAAATTTTAGAAATTATATGTTTGGTTATAAAACCACTATTTTCATCATCTAGATAATTATTTACAACGTGTATGTTGAACGAACTGTGAAACATGTTTATTTTAATGAAATATAATAAAATCATGGTAATATAATATAAATTAATGTTAGGGTCCGTTATGTATTTGTTATAAATTAATGCTTACTCACTGCACAAAATGGAAACATAGTGGAGATCCAAATAAAACGGGAAAGAGAAACAAATCCTCGAATCATATTCAACCTTTATTTTCTATCTCTCAAAAGTTTCCTTAATGTTAACTGAGAGTACATCTATAGAACACCCTTATTTTACTTCATACGATTCTATTTGCATGTCTACATTCGAACTAAACTAACTTCTCTTTAATTAGTAAAAAGTAGGCCAATATACTAACTCTACTGAATAAACAGAGTGAAACCAAAGAAAGTTTTTATTATATCACATAGTATTACTAAATTACGAATCCTTTTTATTTGGGTTGTATGCAAGTAATTAATCATGGAACAATTTATGTTATTCCATTATTGTACAGTTATAGAAATGGAAATCATGTTATTTAGTTCGTTAATAATAATAAGAACTTACAATACAATTCAGTAGTGCACAACCATTTTGCGAATGAAAATGAAAATACTGCAAAGGTTTTAGAATAGAACAACGACGCTTACAAATTAATGCCGATAAAAGAAAAATTAATTTATTTCAATCTACAATTTCAGAAGTTGTAAAGAGGAAAAATATTTACTGAAAATTAATTTTTGATTTATTTCGACCTACATCTAAATTTTTTATTTCTTTAGTGTGTTCTTATAGTGGAGTTGGTTATTTCTTATAAGAATTTAATTGTAGTAATTGAAATTCATTTGTAAATTTAAGAAGCGTAATTAAATTGTAATTTATAGTGCTTAATAAATATTTGTATTTTTTAAATGATAGATTGTTAATTATTTGATTTCCCCAGATCCCGAAACGGATCTTAAAAATAAGTGTCACAGTATTGTCTTTGTTCACTTATCGAACCCATAGAAAAATCCATTAAAAATTATCAAATAAGCGAAAAAAAATGTACGTAACTCATGAGAATTACATTGAAAAGAAATTAATTGTAATGTAAAAATATGGGAGATTAGAGTTTAAAACTGAATAAATAACGCAATTACATTTTTTAATAAATAAATTTATTGAACTGATAGAAAACTGTGGTTACAGGAATTGAGGACGGCAGATTATAGGTTGTAGTAGGAGGAAGAGAACGACTAAATGAGGTGAGGGAAGATTTGGCGGCGATGTGGTCGCTGGCTGGAGTCCAGTATGCCCAATAAAACAAGGGGGTGACAGTAGTAGAGTTTGAGAGTTTATAGGGGGGATATAT
Source organism: Catonia carolina (assembly GCA_035578175.1). NCBI lineage: Eukaryota > Metazoa > Arthropoda > Insecta > Hemiptera > Achilidae > Catonia > Catonia carolina. The sequence continues at coordinate 23,277,109 of JAQMRL010000010.1, read as the reverse complement.
AACCTACTGATAGAAGGGGGTACAGAATCGGAATCAGAGGAACGGGAGTGGGCCATTTACATATTTCCGGGACAAATTGTACTGGACACGTCATGATCGCTGATAATTCAATTACTCGTGGTAACCATACCCCTCCCCAGCATCAACCATTATACCTTCACCGTTCAACCCCTCGACGTCCACAGCCATCCAAAAACCTCATATATGTATATCGATTGTGGTAAACACCACAGCAACCATCTCCCGCCACTTGAATCAAAAGTTTTTTTCTAGTCCAGAAGTGTATTTTTATAACCAAAAGAAATCGATTGTTATAAAGTCGACTTTAATATTTATTGCTAAGTACAAATTATTAATAGGCTACAATATATTTTAAATTGAGATTGAATCTTTACAGTACCGCTCAAATTAATTGGAACGCTATGGGTATATTTTATAATAGACATTATGGGATGTATGACATTTCATGGGCCAGGACCATTGGTTCCAGTAGAAGAATTGATGAATTCTGAAAAATACATAATATTTACTCCAGAGAATAGTAGTTCCAACCTCACAAAAATTGTTTCGAGCTATTGACGGAATTTTCCAGCAAGATTTTGGACCTTGTCATAAATCTAAAAATTGCAAAAGTTTCTTAAATAAATGAATAACATAAACATTCTTCCATGGCTTGGCTACTCACCAGACTTAAATCCAATCGAGAATCAGTAGTCAATTTGTAACCAACAACGTACTAAAAAAGACTAACGAAGAAAACAAAAACTTCTGTGATTTCTTTACCGATCGAGATATGGTTTCATGATGAGAAACTGAAAGAAACATGTGACTAAATGTTGTCAGGACGTCATAAAGAATAAAGGAGGACATAAGGTATTTTCGTTTTTACACTTTCGATTAGTACCACTTTCACTGAGCTATGGATGTAGAAACGTTATTTGAGCTATCCGGTCTCTTAGACCGGTCAGTGTGTCTTGGTTTTTACCGGTCAATTTATTAACTATTTCTTATTTAATACATATTTTTAGTTAACATATTTAATGGGGAACATATATAAAAAACAGTTAACATTTTTACTTTTTTATGAAAACCTTTAAATATAGAAAATTACAAAATGAAATACTGCTGCTGTTGTACTACAAACAAACAAACTCTTGCTCACATTAAAAATTTAATTTGAAAAGAACAATTATGATAAATCAATACTTTGTAAGATATTTTTCAGTAATTTGCTATAATAATGAAAGATAATAATAAACAAAAGAAATAACTATTCAGTTTATGAGTTTACACAGTCTGCACATTAATTGCAGACTTAGCGACTGCACTCTAAACAAATGGGATTACAACACTTAATGCATATATATTGGGTTTTCCTCTCAAGAACAGATGGACACTTGCTGCATGTTTTTCTCTTTTCCATTCGGTCGGAAGGGACTTCTTCCTCTCATGCATGAAGAGGGTTATTTTCTGCCAACAGTATCAAAATAGTTTGCCTCAAATCTCGCCGGAGATTGGAAATTTGTATTCTTCTCTGAAGGTGAGGTCTGATAAGGTCATAGCCCAAGGCTTTGACAAATTCAAAATGTGAAGTCACTTTATAAACTAGAATCACTTTCATTTGGCAACACAAAGTCTGGATCTGCATCGGAATCGTCTATTTCACTCTGAATATCTGAATCATCTAAACTAGACTCATCATCCAGCATTCTACGTACACGAACGGCAAAATCATAGTCTTCCACGTGTACAGATCGACTGGTAGAAGGTCGATCCATTTCACTAACACTTATATGAGCTATCCGGTATGCAGGACCGGCTAAATAGTACACGATAACTGAGCTATCCGGTATGACAGACCGGGTGGTTTTCAAAAAGCGTTTGTCACAAGAGAACGACTAACGGAAGCTGAACTAACGCTAACGTGTTTAGTGAAGAGGGGGAGTTAAAAGGCAGCTACTGAGCCTATGAATGACCTTGAACAAACAGGGCTGGAACTGTGGAAAACTTAATATACCTCACGGTCTGAGAGAACGGTAGCTCAGTTAAAGTGGTACATTATAACACACGTTGTTCGGGTACGAGTAATGTTCAAATCTATCCTACTAGACTAACTGTGTGCAGGCGCCAATTTTCTCATATAAGTTTTGTGTTTGCTAATAAAATACACCAACACCTTGCTGATAATATAACAAACCAAAAACATATAAAAATAATTGAGGCCTAGATAAATATTACATTAAAATGTACTGCAGTGAAAAATTATGTAGCCTATAGATTAAATGCGTGAAAGCAAAGTAAGCCTTGTTGAACTTATTAAGAATTATATTTTTTTTATAAGTTTTTTAGTATGTAAAAATAAATTATAAAAAAATGTACTAAAATATATAATTAAAAACGTAATTTGTAAAATTTATTATGATAAAATTAATTATTGTTTTGTTCAAGAATAGTCAAATAGCTGAAGCCATTATATTATAATAATTATACATTATTGATAGATTTTTCAAAACCATTTAGTTTGTAGACTAGCGTCAATAATCCATTTTAGTGTAGAGTAGTGCAGTATAGTTTTAAATGTTTATTTGACTCCAGGAACAAGCTAGCGTTTGCTGGTGTTGACTGTAAGAAACTTGAATCAGTAAGCTATTGGTCAAATGCATGTAGCCCTAATACATATTTATTTATATGCTAATATTTTTTTAAATGCTAAAAATTATTTTTTTAAATTTCGAAAATTCAGATTTTGAGTTGTTTGTACCTAGACGATAAATTTCTTAAAGAAAACAAAAATGAAACGTAAATGTTAATTGCATTTTTTAATAAACTACAAATTTAAATAGATAGACGAATGTGAATTATAAATAGTGTACAAACAAATTTTAAAGCTTCTAAAACAACTTACATGACGTACATAAATACTTAAAATTTCAATTTAAAGATATAAATAAGTTTAAGAAAGAAATAAACTTAAAGAAGACAGAACAAGGAAGCAATCTAAGAAGAATTCTCAAAGGAAACAGGCACAGGACGAGTAGTTCCCCAAGGAATAAACCAAGTCCGATTTCTAGACCTAAAACGTAGCGTGGCTCTTTAGATCTTCGTAGTTTAATTTTGTGAGCAGTGGAATAAAAAACTAAGTGATCACTTCTTTGTGTTGTGTGTACGTGGTGTATTCGTTTTTGATATTTATGAAATTCCTTTTTTAATGACTCATCAAATTAAAAATTTTAAATGTTGTTTAAATATTATAAGTAAATAAACACGTTTCATCACATGTTATTATCTTCTACCTGTTCTCTAAGGTGGAATCTGCATTAAAAGGGACAAGATTTGAGTCTGTGGAAACTGTGAAAGAGAAAGCTGCACTTGTCCTGAAGGAGCTGACAGAATATGACTTCCAAACTGTTTCCAACAATGGAAAATTCTCATGGAGCGTTGTAGGGATAGAGAAGGAGTGTATATTGAAGTTGACAATAAGTGATTATGTACAAAATAAAAATTAAATTTTTACTTCAGTCTCGTTATTTAATAGCCACAACTCGTATATTGGTAAAACAACTTGTAAGTGAAAGCGTATATAAAATAATTGGTAGCTCCGGTGAATGACTGCATAATTATAAATAGGGGAACAATTCCGCTAAAGATAAGTTGTTATTAATTTAAGCTGGTTGGTGTAAAGTTTTTTAAAAGTTGATAAAATTGCCTAATAGAGAAGTATTGATTTATTATGTACATATCAAGACAAAAGTAATCATTAATAGTTTTACAACACAAAAGTTAAACCCAGAATCGTTAGACTACGTACTTTCTTTAAGTTTCTAAAACACCTTTTTGTCGGTCCTATCCATTTTGGTACCCTCATTTAGCAACGTTTTAGTGATAAGAAGTTTTCTTTATATTGGCGAATTAGTGGCTTTCATTTATTACACTTATCGGGCAAGGGCGATTCTTTTTCTGTAAAACCAGAACAAAAGCGAACGAGCTAAAGCTTTAGCAGCTTCTCTTTACAGTAGCCTACTTCATAATTAACCTCGACGTACCTTTCTACCGGTTTTTTTTATTAAAAGAAGTCCCCCCCTTCTACACATACAAATAACAATGTGTGTGTATACTTTAAATAGTACCTTTTTCCATATCCGCGTTTAATTTAGCGAAACCTTATCGCGTGTGTTCCCTTAAAACATTGACCCGTTCCGTAAAGCATAGCAGAATAGTATTTAACATGGCTTGAGGCAAAAGCTACACACCATATATATATATATATATATACACACATGTTCACATAACTTCCTAACCCTTACCACACCAACACCACTTATATATGTACAAAAAACAATTCGTATTTTTATTGCGTTTTCTACGCCACCGCAATTAAGGCCGCTTCCGCATTCAAATGTGGTTGTGGGAAACATTTTAAAACACCGAGACACATTTATTATTGAATTTAATTTGTTAATATATTTTATACAATGGTTGTTATCGTTTCGTAGACTATTTTGTATTTTCACGTGCAGACCTATTAATACTGATAACAAATTTAAACTAAAACAACTAAATTATATTTACCATATTCTTCTAAAAGTATTTATTGCTTTTTCTTGCCTATATGAATATGTAGGAAGGAAAGTATGGTTTTCATGTTGGTTTTTTCGAAATCGAGTTTTTACCGGATCTACACGTTTTCTGACCCCTGAACCCAAAAAACATGTTTTTAGCGATAGGTCAGTGTGTGTGTGCGCGCGCGCATGTGTGTGTGTACATACAGAATATATCAGGAACGGAACATTGCAGGAACTTGGAACTTGAAACTTAAATTACATACCAATACCGGACCCGACACGAATATTTTCATCAAAATCGGTCAAACGGAAGTAGTAGTTTATTCGTGTAATTTTTAAATTTTTTACGATTTTCTCAAAACCTGGTCCTACGATTTTTTTTACAATCGCCTGGTTTACTAAATTTTTTATGCTCTACAAGATAGTGTAGGCGCCATGTTTGCTGAAATTCTTGGTGAGGCCGTTTTCACGTAAAAAATTTGTTTTTCTTAAGATTGCGGGTTTAATATGCATTTTAGTGCAAAAAATGTATATAGCAAAAGTTGTAGACAATTTAAAATCCTACAACTTTTATTTCAAACATTTTTTTTGTATAACGTTTAGTTTAGCGGTAAGTAGCAATTTTTTTTTGGGAGATAGTAGGCCTACTACTGAAGACCAGCAAAATGAAAGAGAACAATAGCAGACAAAAAACTCACCAACTGTATTAGAAGAAAGGACTCTCAAGAAAAACGAAGATTACACCTTTCAATACTCTGTAAATTTTTGTAAATCTGCAAGCGGGAAAGTGCCGTAGGGTAAGCGCACAGTGAGCGCTGGTTGCAGTTACTGATTCACGCTGGCGAGTGCTCATGGTGGGAGCATATAAGCGTGCTTAAACCTTCATTCAGTTGCCAGTAGTTCAAGATGAGTTCCAGTAGCAGCAGTGTTTGTGAATTATTTCTTATGAAAATAAATAATTCCTAATGGAGAGCGAATTTTTTTTTCTTTTTTGTAAGAGTTTAGTATTTTTGTTTTGCACTCAACTAATAAATACAATAACTTTAAGCAAATTGAGAAAATCTGAGTAATGTCCTTAAAATTAAAATATAAACTGCACTCAGTAGTGTGTTTTAAAAAGACTAAACTCTGAAGAAAAAAAATTATACAAAATCAAACTTGATGAACTGTGAATCAACACCTTGAAATACAAAGTTGTTGAAGTCGGAGATGACGATGACGATGATAGAGATGTAAACGACGCCTATTATGAGATGACGATGATTAGGAGTTGAAGGAAAAAGATGAAAAAAAATTAATTATTAACAAATTCGTATAGGTAAGTCTAATGGTTTAAAACGGTTCAGTCTGTGAGTATCTTCGCTGTTGTCAAGGAGGTTAATCGCTAATAAATTCTTATGGTCTTCTAGTTTTTGTGTTTTCCACTATGTTGTTTAATTTCTTCTTTTATGAAGGGCAGGTTTAGATCATTGTGTAGTATTTCATTAGTTACGTACCATGGGGCTGCAGTGATTAGTCTCAGGCATTTTGATTGAAACTGCTGCAGTATTTCTACATTTGATGAACTAGCTGTACCCGATAGCTCTAATCCATACGTCCAAACTGGTTTGAGTATTACTTTGTATTCGAGTACTTTATTTTCAATGGAGAGTTGAAACCTACTGCCTAAGAGCCAGAAAAATTGACGTAACTTCAGCCTAAGTTTCTTTCGTTTCGTCCTTATATGACTTCTCCACGTGAGTCTTCGATCTAGATGTAAACCCAATTATTTAACTTCCTCCTTCTGCTGAATTATTGTACCGTTCAAGCTGACCACTGGACATGTTGGTTTCTTTAATGTAAACGTTTGACTTATCCTCATTAATCTTCACTCTCTATTTCTTACACCATTCTTGAATGTTGTCAAGATGGGTTTGTAATTTCTCTGAGGCACATCTCGGAGAAGCGTCCGCCGCTAAAATCGTTGTATAATCTACGAACTTTGCCGTCATCACAGATTCATATTCCGGAAGGTCGGTTGTATAAAGCGTTGTATAAAGGTTGTTGTAAAGCGGACTTATAAAGCGTGTATAAGAATGGGCTCAAAATGCTGCCTTGAAAAATCTGTGCGAAAAATAGCATAGACTATAATTGAAATCGTATTTATTCGCTTATACGAAATTGTTATCTATTAAAGACGTACCATTAGTTATATTAATAAGAACAGGTAATTGTATGGCGAGTACCTTCATCTTCTTCAGGAATTAAAAAATATTAAGACAGGTTTTATACATGAGAATGGCTCTGGAAACGTTTAATTTTAAATAAATTTCCCTTACAATAACGATGGTGGAACTTGCGCAAGAAACCAATATTTCTAAAAGGAAGACTTGTGATTAGCATTTTTTGCCTAGTAATGATATTTTAAATTTTTTTTATAAACCTATGTTAGTATTATAATTAATTATCAAGTTGTTATTATTTATGAATGCGTATTGTACGATGCCAAGTTCGCAGCAACGTGCCAGCAAACCAGCACTCAGGATTGTACAAAACAATTTCGTGAGCTGATACGGACAGGTTCTCCCACCAGCGTTCACATTGAGAGATCAGATTAAAATATAATGGCATATATCAGCTAGCAGGTTCCCGCTTGTTCGCTACCTGTCACCTGCAACCTACGACCAACGTTTACTGTGCACATACCCTTAAAATGTGCAGAAAGATGATTTTAGAGGAGCAAAGAAATTTGAGAGGAAAATCCTCTGCTAGAAAATGGGCTCAAGATATTTGGCGGACAGTACAAGTTGCTAGAACGATAAGAACTGTACAAGAAAAACGAACGGTTAATGAAAACGATTAAAAAAAGGAGACTGAATTTCTACGGACACCTGTGTAAATGGATTATAAACGGTTGACATAACACATTTTTAAGATACTAAACAATAAGACTTAAACATTGCACTAAATAATAATTGGTGTCAGATACGTGTTTTACAAACGTTCAAGGGGCATTGCGAGAAAATTGAAATAAACTGAAAATTCATGCTCCTGAGCGTGACTTGAAGTTACTCTTTGGTTTTATTATTAACTAATAATATTTCTTCACATATTGAAGAATTTTCTTTCAGAATTGGAACTAGATAATACTGATTATGACCCACTGAAGAAAACAATAAGAAATCATATATTCAAACGTGGTTTAATTTTAAATTAGCTACACAAATTTCTCAAATTAAGGGAGAGGTTAGTTATTAATTCTGAGTTTTTTATGTTTGTTATGAATTAAAGAAATAATATTTTAAACTGAAAATATTAAAATTAGTAAATTTTATTTTAGTTTGAAAGGAACTGAAGGTAATGTAGCCCCATACATTTTAAAAATCTTTGAAGTTAATCCTTTTTCATTGGCTGGACGTTGTGTTTAAAAACAATACAATTTTTATGTAGTATTAAAGCAATATTTTTTGCAATCCTATTATATGGTTTAGGAGAAAAAATGAACATCGAACGTAGTTGAACGTAGATTCAAGGGAACGTTACAAAGACTGCTTCTTTCGCCCCGACTGTGCTACAAATTTCCCTTGGGATAAATGGTTTTATAGTCAGTAGGGACTTCCCAAAAGTTCTTGAGTCCAGTAGCTTATATACTCACTCTTTGTGACGTGGGTAGTTATGTTATCTATATTGATCGAAGAATGTACGTATATCAAGTGTTACTGTACATAAATTTATGCGTTCGCTTAGGGAACCATGGATCGGAAAATTTAAACAAATTGGTTTTTTTGTTCTGTAATGTAGTGTAGAATTCGCGCTTTAAAATGGTGTATTATTTATGTTTCTACGAAAACTAGAAATATTTTTGTCTTAATTTTATTTTCGTAGGACTGCACAGCTGGAAAAACCATGTTTATTTTTAATGAATGTTCGGTAAGATATTGATATTTCCTTTTCCAATAAATTTTATTCCTTTATTATTCACGGATCCACCGGGTTGGTCTACTGGTAAAATCGTCGCCAAAACCAGCTGTTTAACAGCTGATTTTTGGAGACGAAGATTCCTGGTTCAAATCCTAGTAAAGGTAGTTACTTTTATACGGATTTGAATGCTAGACAGTGGTTACCGATGTACATTGATGGTTGGGGTTCAATTAACCATGCTCTCTCAGGAATGGTCGGCCTGAGTCTGTACAAGACTACACCTCATTTACACGTCATACATATCATCCTCATCTCATTGGGTCTTGGAGTTGCTTATTGTTCTGAATTGAACAGATTGCAACGTCCACGTATTAGGAATTTAAAAAAAAAATATTCACGGGTTGGTAATGGTTATCAGCTATCCGTTTTTTTATAGATTACAGTGTTTACTGTATTGCATTTTGTTGGTTAGTTTGCTGTCTAGAGTGAGTTGTGATGTAATGTTGCAAAACATATTAAAAGTGTTTATTGTCATTTCAAATGTAATTTCTCGCAAATATAAATTTTTAATACAAGTTAACCGTTTGCTCAGCTTCTATTAAAGTTGTAGTGCTGAAATTTTTGTGGATTGTTAACCATGTACAGATGTAGCCACAACACCTAAAACACGTTGTTTTAGTTACAGTGGATTTAACTTTTACGCGTTCTGTTTTTCAAATTTTTAAAAAGAAATGAGAAAAAATATTTTGTGTAAATTTTTACGCCAAAAATTGTAATATTTTTAAATTGTAAAAATTAAATCTGTATGTCCGTTTTTTCTTAGTTGTCCTGATGTAAACAAACTGCGTATGTGTTAGTCCCTGTAAATACACAACACACAAACACGCGTGTTCTTGGATGAACTCTCTGCAAGCTAACCGGTGATCCAAAAAAACACCCACTCATTACATTTTGTCAATTCAATCGTCAATCGTATAATGTAATAGGCCTAATAATAAAGTTATAATTGTTTTATCATTTTTACACACAAATTATTTTCATTTCACATGACATTATCACTCATTTATAGACTGGTGTAATGTAATAACAAAATAAATCTTGTATATGAGTCGGTGACATTTTGGCATACGTGGTGTGGTGTCTTCATGAGTTTTAGTGAGTAATTTGGTATGAAATCTATTTCTTCGCATCAATTTTCGTATTTTTTCTTAGTTTTTGGGTGTTAGTGCGTGGTTGTGTCCGTGATTGTTCGTCAACACGTATATTGACGATGGCGGACGAACGTTCTTCTTCCGGAAGTAATAGTAAACATAAAAATGGTAAACCTTTACGAAGCGGACAAAAGACAATGGCAACCACTGTTTTCAATAAGTTTGCTAATAAATATCCTAACCTAAAAATTAAAGAGATAGAACCACTTACTGCTGAATTTACCGGTGTATCTTGTTCAAGAGTTCACAGAGCACGAAAAGAGTTAAAACATAGTGCTGTTTTAAAACCTCAGTTAAAAAAAAGAAAACGTAAAACGCTTGCTTTACACAAATTTTATATAAAATAAAACTGCTTAAAAACTTATTATTCATCAATTTTCCTTTCGAAATGAGTTACCTACTTTAAATAAGATTTCGTCGGTTGACACTAATAGTCCTGATTTACCCAATATTAGTCGGTTTAAATTCAGTAGTAGGTTCAATAGTTTTTCCTATAAAAGTATGCAACGGCATGAAAGGTAGAGCGGGCGTAGTGTAAGCAAAATTTTTGAACATTTTGTTCTGTTCGTTCCACTCGTCCGGTGGCTTGTTAACTCTAGGACTCAACTTAGAAAAAACGTACCTACTTTAGTCATAAAAAAACTCTACACGTAAAAGTTGTAAAAGAGTGTAAATTTTTATATAAAACAAAAATCAAGTCTCTATCTCTGTTGGTTATTGAAAAAACGGGGCATATATTAACATTAAGTAAGATAGATAGATAGATAACATTTTGTTTAATGCACTTATGTCTGTAATAATATTAGGTATAATGCTTGGTAACAATAATAGGGTTCCTTAGAAGTATTTAATTTGTTTCTAAAAAAACAAACTTTTGTGTTTTTATCATCGAAAATGATAGTGAGTATAGGACAAGAACATAAATTTTACTTCCCAATGGTTTATATGAATTATATGCCATCAGGTTGGTCTAGGGGTAAGATCGCCACCACAAGTCAACTGTTTAACAGCTAATTTTCGAAGACGAAGGTTTCGTGGTTCAAATTCTGGTAAGAGTAGTTGTTACTTCTATACGAATTTGAATAATAGACAGTGGTTACCTCTGTACTTTGATGGTTAAGTTCAATTAACCTCAGGAATGGCCGGTCTGAAAGGAACTCTCAGGAATGGCCGGTCTGAGTTTGTATAAGACTGAGATTGGCTTTTGAAAATCCAATTACAAAAAAATCATAATAGCTGAGGATTGACTTTGTACTGCCCAATAGAGAACCGCAGAAAATAAAATTTGCAATTATGGGAAAACAGTGTTTTAGAATGCGCAAAATTTTATTCGTTGTAATATTGTGACAATATTTAAAGGGGAAGAGTTGTTCCAGAATCCTCAAGCAGGTCTAAGATTTGTTAAAGTAAATAATAGTTGATACATTTTTAACATAAATATTCATATGAAAATTTTCAAGATAAACTTTGCTGCTACCAATTTTGTTCAAGTTCAGTTTTCATATTGGACGCTACAAGGAAAAGATAACTAAGTGAAAACCTTCCTTTATTCATGAACGAGATTGGCTAAATTGTATCGAGAAAAGAAGAGGATGATATCAAAACGGCAGAGAGAATTTAGGCCTTCGGAATTTTGCCAATCAGCCTGTAGTAGTCGATGTAGTACGTAGTCATTACAGTTTTCTCCGTAATTCCTTGTCCTTGTGACTTTATCGAATACTTTTATAAATACACGGTTCAAGTAAACAGAATATTTATTTTACACTTTTCTTAATTTAGTTACTAGTAAGTTGTTTTAGTAATGCATACAGCTACTAATGGTATTTATAATAAAATTTTCATTAAACCGAAACTGTAGGTTTCAATTCTCAAGGCTGTATGTCCGTTTGTCGGATTATCGTTTTCGTATCGGTAAGTGAAAACCGGCCTAAGTATGAATTTTACGACAAAAGTGTATAAAATAAAATTTATAGGAATTAAAAGACCAAAAATTTTTATTTTAAGTATCTTTTCTCTACAAAGCCTAGTAAGCGTCAAAGAGTGATTTTTCCGTAGGTTATTAAGTCAAACTGAGGTTGGTTTCATTTTGCATCAATCACTCATGATTAAATATAGGTTATGATTTTGAGGTTAGTTTTTTGTTTATTTACAAAACACATCCACAACTTAATTATTAGCGATTACGGTGGGTTAAGAAACTGTAATGATGGGTTTTGGCACATAATAATTTCCGGGCCTTAGCCGGGACCTCCACTTAGTAGGCCAGGGCACTATCCACTACGCCATGGAGGCGGTCATTTTTCGTTTTTTTACGTTGTTTAATAATGTTAGGTTATATTTTTCATATTTTGCATTGGCAATTTAAAGTTGTGTGAGTATTTCGCACCAGTTTTTTTAAATGTTTCTTGCTACGTTGGTTAATCTTTTTTCATGAAGGGCAGGTTTAGATCGTGTGCAAAATTTCAGATAAAATTTAACGATTGAAAAGTAGTTCCTTCCTGAACTAGCTAAGATTTTCCCGTACATATTTTTTGTAACGTGAGAGAAATATAAAAAAAATATTCCGGGTACTTGAAGAAGGGATTTCGTTGGCTGCAAGTTGGGATGGATGTGGAAAACAGTGGGGGATTGAGGCCTGTAGTTCGGTTTTGTGCCAGCAGATACAGAATGATATATGTTCAGATTATGCACAAATTCCTCTCCCCTATGTATGGCAGCTGATCTTTCTCTTCCAGTTTTTTACACATCTTCATTCTTACGCACAGTCATTCAAACAACCGCAGTTTTCCTGTGAAATTATAACATTATTTTTCATTCTCACTTATTCGTTTAATCCAGCACGTTTCAGTATGACATCAGCTCATCAAATCCTTACACCTATGCCATCTTTCAGTTCACTGGAGTTCCTTGTCTGAAAAAAAATTCACGTATTTCTCATAACTAGGTTTAATGTTCTACGCACATGCACACAAGCACTAATACCAGTAGCGCGTTATTTGTCATATGTTTGCATCTATTTTGTACTTATTAAGGTACAACTTTTTAACGCTAAAAATCTGCAAAGGAGACTGCCCGTGTAATGTTTCCGTGGAAAAACATAAGATTCATAAACCCGAAATATTTTTATAACCTTTTTATTAAAAAGAGAATGGGCCTTCAGGCCAGCCCAGTCAGTCAGCTGATAAAAAGTCGCTATTATTTGTTAAGTAACACCGGTTGGGCAAGCGACTTTGTATGGTAACCAGCTGACAGCCACCCGTGAACAAACTCTACTGGGGGTCCCTGTTCAAACTCATGCCTTATTCACGTCAAATAATACTGCAAAAGCAGGGATCAAATTGGGTTGTTGTCAATAATGTACAGTCCCTAATAACAAATAAAAGCTAATAAAAAAAAAACTAAAAAAATTATTCGGATATAATATTCATGAAGAATAACGTAACTCAGAGAGTAAAAACTAATTAAAGTAATTTTTTACAACTTTTAAGAGATATTTTCAAACATTTTAATAAAAATGTTGTAATGACATTTACGATTTAGGCTATTGTGAATAAGATAGCACTCAACCAGGACCGTTGAATAAGGGTACCAGGGTCCTTTTCAACGGCCCTGACACTCTACTGGTTTGTTTTCGTATGATTTTTTTGTTATTGCTGATAAAAAAATCTTGTGTGAAACACTCACACAACTTTCTCTTGCCAATGCAAATAATTAACAATATAATGTAACATTAGTAATAAACAAAAAAACTATCTTCGATAAACATAAACTGATTTTACTCATGAGAGAAAAACGCAAAATGAAAATCGACCTCAGTTTGGCTTAAAAATAAGGAAAATCACTCTTTCACTCTAAACTAGGCTCTGTAGACAAAATTCTTTACACAAATTTGTAGATCTTTTAATTTTCTATAGATTTTATTATATACACTTTTGTCGTAAAATGCATACTAAGGCCGAAATCTTAAAAAATTCGATTTTTCACACGTTTTCGTGAGAAAAATCAGAAAATCGCTAATTACTGCTAAACTAAGCGGTATACAAAAAAATTGTTGAAATAAAGGTTATAGGATTTTTAATTCTCTACAGATTTTATTATATAAATTTTTGCGCTTAAATGCATATTAAAGCAATATTATGATATCTTAAAAAAACAATTTTTTTACGTGAAAACAGCCTGACCAAGAATTTCAGCAAACATGGCGCCTACCCTGTCTTGTAGAGCATAAAACATTTAGTAAAAAAGGTGATTTAAAAAAAAAAGTAGTAGGACCAGTTTTTGAGAAATTCGCAAAAAAGTGAAAAATTACACGAATGAACTACTCTTTCCGATTGACCGATTTTGATGAAAATGTTTGTGTCGGGTCCGGTAGTAGTATCTAACTTAAGTTTCAAGTTCGTACGATGTTCCGTTCTTGAGATATTCTGTTCACACACACACATACACACACACACACACACACACACGCGCGCGCACACACACACACACAAACATACACACACACACACACAGACCAATCGCTAAAACATATTTTTTGGATTCAGGGGGTCTGAAAACGTGTAGATCTGGTGAAAACTCGATTTCGAAAATTCGACATGAAAACAATACTTTCCTTTCTATATATACTCATATAGGCAAGAGAAAGTAAAAATAGGTACTTCTTGGATCCAGTTGCTGGAAAATTGTTTATTAAGTTGAAAAATGATGCAATGTTTTTAATTTTGATAACGAGTAGGTAATTTTAACTTGAGGTAGTAATTTTAAATTAAAATTTGTTTCCAAAAAAATTAACTAGTTGAGCAGGTCAGCGATTTTAAATTTTTGCAATTAATAACTCATTCCTTGGATAATTTTATACAAATTCCAAACTTAATTTTTGATGAAATCAAATTCATTTTCTGATACTGAATACAATGAATTTTTGAAATTGTCGAATTATTAATGAGCGGTTACGGAGTTAACAGGGGTTCAGAATTTTACTAATAACTTAAAATTTAAGAACGCTGCAAGACTGAAATTTAGTACATACAATAACAACATAAAAGTTTATATCCCGACAAAATCTGAAATAAATCGGTCGAGCGGTTTTTGAGTTATAAGCCTCTGAATGCATCCAATCTGTTGCAGCAACAAAAACCGAGTCTATTTTTATCATCCTGATATCGCAATATTTTAAAACGCTAAAAATATGAAACTGACATGCAACAACGCAGATTGAAATCACCTAAATTTTGGTGTATAGTACGTAGAACAAGCGGTTTTAAAGAAACGAGGCTCCAAACTCGGGTATCTGTAATAAAGAAATAGACAGTAAGTAGGGTTGGAAGCGAGAGCGCTGATTAATCTGAGGTCGGGAAAGTTCGTTCGTAGTCGTCTGAATACGTATGACTAAAGGAAGTACGAAGTCGGTTACAGTGTGAGAGAACCCTAACACAAAAACTATAGTTAAATAAATTTAATGAAGAAAAATTAAACAATTTTTGTAAGTTATTTATGTACATTTATTATTGAATTTTTCAAAATATTAATTTCAGGATTTTATTTTTCTTAAATTAATACACTACTTTGTTATGTGATTAAATTAAACACATGCATTAAAATAATCAGTTTATAAAAAAAAATTCAAATGAATTAGACAAA
Source organism: Catonia carolina (assembly GCA_035578175.1). Classification (NCBI taxonomy): domain Eukaryota; kingdom Metazoa; phylum Arthropoda; class Insecta; order Hemiptera; family Achilidae; genus Catonia; species Catonia carolina. Next base: position 23,261,796 of record JAQMRL010000010.1, on the reverse strand, counting down.
AAAAGTCGGAATAGTCAAATGAACGTTGCACTTAAATAAATGAACTGAAACTGACAGTGCGTGGGTGCATGTGTGTTCGCGCTTGCGCGCACACACATAATCACGCACGCAAGCAAGCACACACGCACACACACATACGCACGCACTCTAATCGCTCAAAACATGTTTTTTGGTACAGGGGGTCTGAAACCGTGTAATCCGGTGAAAACTCAATTTCGAAAAATTGACATGAAAACAATACTTTCCTTCCTATATATTTATAAAGGCAAGAGAAAGTAAAAAGAAGTATGTATGTACGAACAGAAAATATTATTAACTGTGAGCATTGCAATGTGAGTATTTCAAATGTCAAGTGGTATAAGGTGAAATTTGAAATTGTGAAAAAATGCTTAAATGTATGCGAGGTGGTTTATTGCTCACCATCCGCTAGTCCCCTGAATTTAAATATCGTTATACATTAATATCTACTCTTCACTACAGCACGTAAAATCACACGAACATAAATATTATACGTACAATATTTTTCTCTCCTGTATGATCAGAAACATTTTGGGAATGTCAATAATAATAAGCTATGATAATAATAAAAAAAAATTCAATTTTTGAATTTTCAGAATTTTTGAATTCAGAATTTGATGAACATGTTTGTATCGGGTCAAACAACAAGTCGTTGTTATGTGCGTTATCACAATGGCTGGCCGTATCAGTGTCGTGTTCACGTCGATTTGATAATATAGCCTGGTATACAACTCCTGAAGTCATAAAATAATCCTTAGCAACCATGTTGGCCTCAACTGTAATTTCAGGTACTGGAAGAACGTTGTACAACTCTGGTGTGTGTTGGATGGTATTTTCTTCTGGATTTTTACCAGATGATATATGAATCATTTCTGTGACAATCTTTTTCATGTCTGTTCCACCGCTGGCAAAAGAAAAGAACATGTTTTCTTATATAAACTTGATTGCATTAAATATTCTATATATATGTGTAAAAACAAATGATAAGAAATTGATGTCAGTATTTTTTGAATTTCGTTCTAGAACTTTCAGGACAGTAATAATATTCACCGTTTGATGTAAGTAAGAGAACTTGTACGGTCACGGTTCAAGAACTTCTTTGTAAAAAATAAACACTGGGTGTTGGATATAGAAGAGTTCTTTGTAAACACGTAAGGCACGTAAACATTTAAGCAGGTAGCCTGGAGGTGGGACTTCGGGTCTTCAGCCTTCCCGAACGAAAAATTTAAATTTAATGCCATGCTAATTTTCCGCGGGTGCCTGGTTCGATCAACTAGAATCCCTTACTCCCGGAAAAAATCTCCAGACTCAGCCCTCCTGAACAAAATCCTGGCTAAAAACGTGAAAAATCTCCAAATACCCTTTGATTACTACTCCACGCAATACGTCTACAGGAAAAATTTACTTCCGAATGACTATACTTTTACTGAATAGGGTAAGGTATGGAATATTTGGAGGTGAGCAAACATTCAAGGAATTAATGTACGGTAGTATCTGTGTTAGTGTCAATGGTACCGGGTTCCATGCATTTACTGGGGATTAGAGTCTCTGAAATTTGCATCTAGTGGGTGTAAAAATACATATATCTACAATCACAGTTTACTCTATAAATTTATGTACGTCAAAAAAATGTGTAAGTAATGTAATAATAAAAAACCAAGAGACACTAAAATTTATTAAACCGAATAAATATCTACGAAAAGAAACGATACGACGGTATTCATGGATTATTATCAAATATATTCCGACCTTGTAAACATAAATTGATAATGTTTTTCATTTCACCATTGAGGTAACAACAGATCTGTCCATAAGTAAGTTAAAATTGTTAAGAAAATACTCTGAAGAGTTTAAAACAAAGAAGTATGATTAGGAAAGTTTCTTGCAGTGCAAGAAAAAAAATCTTTAGTTCACTAAGCGGTATTGTGTTGGAAAATTTGTTTAGTTATTACCACGAAAGTAACATTATAGTAAAATATAAATTGAAGCATCAATTTTTTATTTTCAAAATGTCACATTTCGGTCCAGTATCTACTACCATACCGAATTCATTTCTTTGGTGAATGTGTAAGTTTTGGAATGAAACCAAGATGGTTTCATCTACAATGTTTATACCATTAAAAACTTGTGGAGTAAAAGAGGTTTATTTTTATTTCAAAATAAAGCTCATAAATTAATGTAAAATATATTAATTTAAACTATTCAATACATAATTATTGGAGTTTCAAAAACTGTAGATTTTTTAAAAATTTTGCGTTCCATTTGATAGATATGACTTATTCATGGCTAACTTAATTACCAATCGGCGTGGATTATTTGTTATTTAATTATTACTTTGACAAAAAAATTAACGAACGGGTTCCATGAATAATACAATTTGAGAATTTCAGTCTTCAATGTAAGCGAAGTTTTTTCGAGGCATTACTAGCCTAGATGAGAAAATGAAAATTCAAAAGGTGCAGCTACTTGAAACGGATGAGGGAGAAGCCCTTTCCCTCGTTTAGCTTACGAGAACAAACCCACCGATAAAAGGAGTGGTGGACGCCCAAGAAGGAAATGATTTCCGGAACAGGCCGAGCTCCCTAATCTATAAAGTTAAGAAAATGAACCAAAGACAAAGTTTACTTAATATTCGTTTAGGGAGCATAATAACTGCGCCAAATATTATAGAATAAACCAAGAATCCCGGCCGATAAACCTAGATACCAGTAAATTATTCATAATAATCTTCTTCTTAGCGTGCCTGTCCGGTTCGAACGCTGGCTGTCATCATGGCTATCTTGGTCTTGTCATCTGCAATGCGGAACAGTTGGGCCGAGCTTTTCCCATACCAGTCTCTCAGGTTATCAAGCCAGGACATTCTTCTTCGGCCTGGCTGTCTTCTACCATCCAATCTTCCCTGCAGGATGCGCTGCAACAGTTCGTATCTACCGTGGTTCCTCATAATATGACCGAGGTTTTGCAACTTGCGACACTTAATGGTGTTTATTACCTCTGGTTCCTTGTCCATCCGACGCAGTACCTCAATGTTGGTCACCCTATCTGTCCATGGTATCCTCAGCATTCTTCTGTACACCCAAAGTTCGAAGGCTTCAAGTTTAGTAGTGGTCGCCCTCGTCAACGTCCAAGACTCTACTCCGTACAGAAGAACGGAAAACACGTAACACCGCAAGAGTCGCAACTTAGTGCCCATAGTGAGATCATGGCTCTTAAACGCCGAACTCATTGCGTTGAAAACACTCCTTGCCTTACCAATACGGCACTTGATCTCTTGTGAGTTTTCCCAGGCTTCATTGATAATAGTGCCCAAATACGGATACCATGCTACACGCTCAATTCTTGCATGTTTTATATATAGGTCTACACCAGTTATCGGTCCCCTGCTAATTACCATTAATTTGGTTTTCACGATGTTGATGTCCAGGCCATACTTCTCGCTCACTTCTGTTATCCTGTTCATCAGTCTTTGCAGTCCCTCTATTGTATCAACGAATACAATCGTGTCATCTGCATATCGTAGATTATTCAGTTTGACACCGTTCACTGAGATACCCTCTTCCACATCCTGCATGGCCTCCTTGAAGATGTGCTCTGAGTAGACGTTGAAAAGTATTGGCGAAAGAATACAGCCCTGTCTAACCCCACGTCGTATTTCGACCTGTTCTGTATGGTCTTCTTCCACTCTCAGCACTGCCGACTGATTCCAATACAAGTTGGCGATCAGCTTCAAATCCTTCCCATCCAGTCCAGTTTGTTTGAGGATCTCCATCATTTGATCATGTCTGACACGGTCAAACGCCTTTTGATAGTCGATAAGGCATGCAAAAACATTGCAACTTACATCTCTGCATCTTTGAAAAAGTACTTGCACACTAAAGAGTGCCTCTCTAGTACCCACTGCTCTTAAAAAACCAAACTGGTTCGGTGCTATATGTTCTTCACACACCTTGTAAATTCTTTTATGTATTATCCTCAGGAATAATTTGAGAAACTGGCTCATCAGACTTATTGTCCGGTAATCCCTGCATACTTTAGATCCAGGTTTTTTAGGTATGGCGACAAATTCAGACCTAAGCCATTCAACAGGCAGTTTGGCCGATGAATATATCCGGTTAAAAATACCCGTCAAGAGTCTTGTGTTCCCATAGTTGAGCAACTTGAAGAACTCTGCCTGCAAATTATCCGGGCCTGCTGCCTTCCCAGATTTCATACATTTTATGGCTTCTTCTACTTCAGCCTGAAGGATATCTGGCCCCGATGTCTCTGCCACGTCTGGTTCTTGTTCTACCCTTTGGTCATCAAACAGCTCTCTGAGGTATCTCTCCCACACTACTTTCCTCTCCTCTTTGCTAATGATGAGGTGACCATCATTGTCAGTGAGCTTGTTGTTGTTTCTCTTGCGAAACCTTCCTGTCATCTCTTTGACTTTTCGATGTATGTTAAAACTATCGTGTTTATTTTGGTACACCTCTATTTCATGGCAGAGGCCTGCCTTTTCCCTCTCTTTAGCCTCTCTGATTTTACTTCTTATGACCCTCTGTATAGTTCTGTATGCTTCCGGGTCTCCCCTTTTTAACCTTCTATCCTCCATGAGATCCAAAATTTCGTCCGTCATCCAAGCCTTCTTCTTCCTTTTATCCATCTGTAGATATTCCTCTTTTACATCCTCGACTGCTTTTTGGATTTCTGCAATTTCATCTCTCATGTCATTTGTAGTTTTGATGGTTTCTATCCTATTATTAAGGGTTGCAGTTACTGCCTGTTGTATGACTGGGTCTTTCAGCTTCCTCAAATCGTACCTCTTCGGTCTCTTGGATGTGACCCTCTTCATCTTAAGTCTGAATGTTCCCACTAGTGGGACGTGGTCTGATGCTATGTCTGCACCGGGATACGTTTTCATGGAAATGCAGCTGTTTCTGTAACGCTGACTTACAAGGATATAATCAATCTGGTTCCTGATAATCTTCCCTGGCTTATCATTAGGCGCTTTCCAGGTATACAGCTTGCGAGGTGGCTGTCTAAACCAGGTGTTCATTACCACCAGCCGGTTCATCTCCGCAAAAATCTCCAAGGCATCTCCTCGGGAGTTTCTATCTCCCAAACCAAAAGGACCCACAAAATCAGATGTTCTACCCTTTCCAAGTTTTGAGTTGAAATCACCCATGACAATAGTGACATCTTCTGTTTTGAGTTGTCTTATTATTTTATTTATATCTTCGTACAACTCTTCCACTTCTCTGTCCTCTTTATCTGCGGTCGGGGCGTAAACTTGCACTATGTTAAGATCCACTGGTCTCGCTCTTATCTGTATTAACAAGATTCTTTCTGAGACTGGGACGAAGTTATGTACACACTCGGCCATTTTCTGTGCCAGTGCTATGCCCACTCCGTTCTCGTGTTTTCCCTCGCTTGATCCAGAATAGTAAACTTTATGATTATCAATGTTTATCATTCCACTTCCCGGCCAGCGCATCTCACTTATGCCCAAAACTTCCAGCCTCATCCTCTCCATCTCTTTTATTGCATTATGGATTTTTCCAGCCTGACTCAAGGTCCTCACATTCCATGTACCGACTCTGATCCCGTCCCGATACTTCAAACGCTTAGTGTTACCAACTACTGTGCTTGAAACTGTCCCTCCCGGAGACCCGATTGAGGGACTAACTCCGGAAATAAATTTAGCTGCAAGCATAGCCATGTTGATTACGAGGACATCCATTTTGGATAGTTAATGAGGTGAGTGTCCAATCTGCTTCCACATCCTTATGCCGTTGACAGCGTTCCGCCGTTCCTCCGCCTTCGGAGCCAGTTTCCCGACTCCAGGACAAAAGAGTGCCCTATCCTTTGCTGGCTCCTCCACCCGAAGCTGTTGGCCAGCAAAAGTTGGATCGCTTATGCCGGCGATCACTCGGCCTCCTTAGTCGCCTTTTACGACAGGTCTGGAGCTACCGTGGGTAAATTCTACTACCCCTACCCACAGGGGGATTATTCATAATAATACTTACACAATATCTTCATCATTAAAGTCACCGGGTTTCAAGAAAAGTTTAGAAATGTGGTGTTGGAGATTAGATACAAATTCATGGAGGCCACCGGAGTTCTGAATTTCTGTGGCGAATTTAGTTGCATCAGTGGCTGAAAACGTTTTCCACAGCATAGGCTTATGTTTTTTTAAGTGGGCATTAAGTTCATTTACATTTTTGTGTTTATATGCCACAATGACTTCATCGGTATCATCTTTTATAGCCTTTTCTTCACTGACTTTACCAGTAATCAAGAATGTAGCTCCTGGTTGAACAAAGAGCTCGTCCTTTTTGTCATCGGTGTACAAATTGTCTTCCAAAAACAAAACAAAGTCTTGATGATCATTCTCTGAAAAACCGATAAATTCGTTGAAGTCAAGTGCAACGTGTTCATGATCCGTTTCTGTAGCAAATTGTGTAACTTCAGCCAATATTTCAGCAATTTTTTTCATTGGAAGAAAATCATCGGCTTTTTCACCAATTTGCTCTCCAGCCCAATATTCACCTTTATGGATTCCGACACAAATATCTAAGTATCGTACTCCGAAGAGTAATTGCTGTTCAATACTCTTACCCTGTGAACAAAAAGGTTAGAAGATAAAAACATTTTTTGTTAACGCTCTTACAGGTTTACTTCAAAAATGATAATCGGTTTGGGCTAAAGTTTAAAATAGTACAAAATATGATATTAAATTTTTTTAAGGCAAGTTAAAAAGGTCCTTGAAGATATTTGCAGGCAGTGCTTTATTTTCTAGGAAGGCCACAATAATATTGAAGCTAATTAAAATTAAATTCGCGCTATTTTGCTATTTTTGTCTATAATTGGTTCGAATTTTCAAATTGATGTGATTTCACTTTTTGGGGCTATTTGATTACAGTGATGATAACAACTGCCGTGGTATTCCTAAAAAAGTATACTTTGCCATTGTGCAGTCACTTTTGGCTTATGTTATAGTGGGTTGGGGTGGAGGTGCTCATTGCAATATGGATTCACTGATAAGAACACATAGACGAATTTTGAAGGTGACATCTAATATACCGCGTCGATTTTCAACGGAGCAGATATTTACAGATGTCAATGTCATGGATATAAGACAATTGTACGTGAAAGAAATAATTAAAAGAATTCAAGTGAACGTAATTAACCTGCAAAATAGAGGGCATCAGTACCACATACGAAACCGAGATCTGCTCTTATCGGAGAGAGCGAGAATTGCTTTTTACAATCGTCATTTTGAGTACTTGGTACCCTGAATACAACCTGCTCCCGTTAGATTTAATTTTTAATTTATTAATTTAATTTAATTTAAATGATTTAACTTTTTAATTTTAAACCCGTTAGTTTTTTTAAATCTAACGGGTTTAAAATTTCTGATGATTGAATGATTGTGTCTTCTGCAGGAGGGGTTTCTGATGAAATTGACATTACTGAAGGTTTACTGCAAGGTGAAATCTTGAGCCCTCTCCTCTTCACCATGTATGTGTCCGATATAATACAATTTTTTATTGATGCTGGAGCCTATGGGATCAGTATAGCTCCTAGGAGATATTTGGTTATGATGCTTTATGCGGATGAAATAGTACTGTTGTTTTCTACTTGGGCTGAGACCCAAAAAGGTGTTAGAATTTTGGAAAAATATTGTAGCAAGAACATTTTAACAGTAAACTAAGAAAAGTTTTACGTGGTTTGTTTCCGGAAAGGAGGAAGGCGTGTTGATAAAAGTCTTTATTATTGGAACACCAACATAAAGTTAACAATTTTACTTACCTCGGTGTTCCTTTCTCTTCTTCTGCTAAATTTTACCAAGCAGTACCTTTCTTTTTTTTCAATGTTTACTGCAGCTGGCTCTTCAGTGTTGAGCATTTTAAGAGCTAAGTCAGATGCCTGGGAAGTTAAGGGGCATTTGTTCGATGCTTTGGCTGAGAGTATATTGCTTTACTTGGTAGAAATATGGGGAGGTATGTATGCAAATCAAATTGAATGAGGATAGTTGCTATTTTACAAAAGATTTTTGAAATTACCTATCAATACTCCTAGCGCTTATGTTCGCATTGAAATCTGGAAGAATACATACCTCTCTTAAAATCCTTAAGAGAATGATTAACTGGTGGATGAATAAAGCTGTTATCAATGGACGAAGACAGACTACCCAGAATTTGTTTGTTTAGACTGATGCAGATGGATGGTGAGTTTAGGTTACCTTTTAACTGATATGCTTGTTTAATACAGAATTTATGTTTGATTGGATTTGAATATCTTTTACTTGTTATACTAATTTTGTTAAAAGGCAGAAAGCAAGTTTAATACTGTCGTACGAGAATTATCTTAAGAGAATTATTATATTATGTTTAGTAAGGACGTAAATTCTATTTTGAATTCTTCATTTAATTAACATTTTAGATTGTTGTCTAGTTATAGCAACGCTGGTGAGCTATATGTTCATTTTAATTGTCACATAGAAAAACTCAGAATTTTAGCTCAAATGCGTCTTTCATCAAGTGATAGGAGATTTAGGCTTGTTTACGAATGTGATAAATATGAATTCGATCCAGAAAGTGTGTGCAAGTTATGTGACTGCGGAGAAAAAGATAATCTGTGTCATTTTCTTTTGGAATGCAGAGCTTTTAAAGAGTTTAGACAGAGGTTCCTTCCTAGTTATATAGATGAGCACTTTTATCCATTGGAGAATATTTTGGTTGTAAACGATGATAACAAAAATTTGAATAATTTATTTTTGTATGTTATTTCAAGTTTGCAATTGAGAAGAGTATTATTTAATTTGTATTTTGGTGTAGGGAACGCATTGATGTAACCTGCATTGAAATGGGCTTTCAAATACAGCTCATCTAATTGTAATATTTGTTTGTATCCTTATATTTTGTTGCCGGTCGCATTGGCGCAGTTGGTAACGTGCTCGCCTCTCATCATGCGGTCTTGGGTTCGAATCCCATTCAGGCACGGCATCTTTTCATACGTTACAAAATAATCGTTTCATCCTTCACCGTCTGCATTAGCAGTAATTGCAGAACAGTCGGACGTTAAACCAAAAAAAAGAAGAAAATTATATTTTGTAATTGAAATATTGTATTTTGTTTTATATTTATATTGCAGTTAGTTATGCATTCAGCTGTAAACTTATGTTTAATTGAAGTACTGTATTTCGCTCTTATTTGTACTGTAATTGTATATGTATTTTAATGTAATGTTATATTGAATTGAGATATTGTATTTTACTTCTTATTTATATTGTAAGTACATGTATTCAAATGTAATGTTATATTCAATTGAAATATTATATATTTTTTTATAATTGGTTTATTATGGTCGCATCAACATTCTATGTTTTTAGCGACCCCATTACATAAAAAACACTAATTTTATAACATAAGGTTATAACACTGTAGGTTTACAATGATGTTTTTTAGTTAGAAAAAAATTTACACTTTAACAGATGTATCTTACACTTTTAAATTATAAATTATTTTGTATGGATTGCACTTTTATTTGCACTAAAATTGTCTTTGAATATTTAAAAATTGTATAAAGTCCAGTGTCTTTGTGTACTGTGTGTGGTTAACGCAGTCTTTGTAATTGTCCGGTAAGTGAAATTGTTTCCGTATAGTGTTCAAGGTAGGACATTTTACAAGAATATGTTTGACAGTTAATTTCGTGTTGCAGTGTCTGCAGTAAACAGAGTCTTGTTTCGTCATGAGGTGACTGTGTTTCAGTTTAGTGTGACCAATTCGTAGTCGTGTAAGAGTCACTTGGTCAAGTCTGTTTTTAAAAATTTCTGATTGTAAGTCTCGAACGTCAGTCCGTACTGTGTGTAGGTTAGTCCTTAAAGTCTTCCACCACTCGTTCCAAATTATTTCAAATTTGTGTCTGAATATTTTCTGCAGATCTCGATGGGACGACTTGTTTATTCTATTGGAGCATGTAGTGGCGCGTTTGGCTGCTCGATCGGCTGTCTCGTTCCCTTTGATACCTAGGTGGGAAGGAATCCACAGAAGAACTATTGTTTTGTCGTAGTTAGTTATTTTGTGGTTGACGTTAATGATCTCTTGAAGTATCGGTTCATCCTGTTCGATACTCCTAAGTGAATCTAAAACACTTCTTGAATCTGACAAGATCACAAATTTTTTACGATCGGATAAAGCTATGGCTTCAAATGCTTTTTATAGAATAAAAAAAAATATTATATTAAACAAAATGTTATATTTTGTTTTTATTTATATTGCAATAATTGTATTGTATTCAAGTGTAGTATTATATTTAATTGAAAGAATGTGATTTTTATTTATACTGTAATTTAAATATTGTATATTGTACTTTGTATTTTGTTTTTATTTATATTGCAACTGTAATCTTATATTTATTTGAAAGATTGTGTTTTTTTAAATTTATTTAACGTCCCATCAACTACAACGGTCATTAGCGACGACGTTGGGGTGTAACTGTTTACAATGGAGGATGAAATGATTTTTTGTAACTATGAAAATATGCCATGCCTGAGTGGGATTCGAACCCAGGACCGCATGATGAGTGGCGAGCAGGTTACCAACTGCGCCAATGCGGCCGGCTGTGTTTTTTATTTATACCGTAATATTGAAATATTGTATTTTGTTTTTATGTATATTGCAACTGTATTGTATTTAATTAAGTGTTATCTTATATTTAATTGAAAGGTTGTGTTTTTATTTATTTGTTATTAAAATATTATATTTTGTTTATTTTTTATTTGTATTGTAACGGTATTGTATTCATGTGTAACCTTATGTAATTGAAAGAATGTGTTTTTATTTATATTGTAATTGTAAATGAATTCTAAAATTTGTATTTTTTTATGAGCCAACTCCATTCTCTAAGTTTTATTCTTGTAGCAATAAAGTAATATTCTATTCTATTCTATTCTATTTGTTTAACTATTGTTTACTGTTTAGATTTATTAGGTTTGCAAAGCCTACTCATAAAATTTAATTTAGCGTACCTGGTTATATGGAAAGTTTGCAACACCATTCTCTTCATTCACTGAATTGTGAGTTCCAGGGAAAAAAATTTTGCAAATGTCTTGATCTTTAAAGTAATCAAAATCATGACTCATCCAGTTTGGTAATGTTTGGAGGGATGCCTGGGCCAGTACGGTTCCATCTTCTTAAGTTAACAGAAAAAAAAATCTATGTTATGTTTACAAGCGACTGATTGTAGTTTTACTAAAAAACATTTAACACCAATAATGTAGTTTTTTTAAAATTTGCAATCAGTAAATTAAGATATGGGTAGATGGGCTGTTGGTTAGTACGACTAAAATGGGAGGGAGAATATGCCATGGCCTTCATCTCTGAATTCACTGTTTTTAGTTCCCGCAAAACAATGCGCAATCTTCTTCACACTCCATCATTCGATAGGGCTAACGTTTAAAGTTGCCATGTAGAAACTTTTCATTGAATTTCTACTTGTTCTTTTAAGGTGGGACTTTACTTTGTATCCCACCAATGTTAAATTGGCAATTTTTAGGTATATTTTTCACAAGATTGGTTAGAGATAAGAAAATGAAACTTTACACACTCATCGATGTAGGGATATTCTAGTAACTGGATTTTTTTCAATTTAATCTGTAGGACCATAAAATAAAAAATAAAATAACGAACAACATAGAATTTTTACAAATTTCTTTCTACTTGTTGCATATTACTAACTTTAGGAGCATCTGAAGAAGTAATAAAAATGCCAGTGTATGTGCATGTCCAAGAAAAATAACTGGTAAAAATTTCTAGTTGGTAGGTTTAATGGTTTCCGAGAAAAATGTACCTTATTGTTAAAAATCTAAATTTCCGGAAACAGACAAAAAAAGGCACAAATCAAAAACAAAATGTACACAAACATGCAAATTTTCCATCATTTGGTTAGAAAGCTGAACCAACTGTTTTGAGAATATTAAAAACAGTATGCAGATATTTTAAAAATACTGAAATTTCCTTTACATTAAAACGAGAAGTATATAAATACGAAAAATATTCGTTTTTGGTATTATGATAATTTTGCTCGGTAACTGTGCTAAATGCTTAATTTTTTCATTAAAATATTTTTTTTACATAATTTTTGTCTTTCTGGTAGATCTAGGCCTGAAGTACTGAAAAACATAAAACACCGGAAATCTAAATTTTCAGTCAAAACCATCGACAGTCTCACCTTAAGCTTGATCTCTGCTTTCATTTTTTGATAGTAAAAAGGTTATATATATATAGAGAACACGCTCACATAAAACAGCCACAGAATTAGTTTACGTGAAAAGTAAAATTCCACATACTTTAGGAAAAGTGCAGATTAACGTAAATCATTTCTAACAGTTAATGATGCAAGAAACTATTATTGTTCATACCTGAATTTTCCCGTCTTAACAGTGAAGATTTCAAAGCTATAAAATCTTAATATTTTTATTATAATATTATTGTATTAAGGGGAGATTGCGCAATGGTTTTAACTCAAAATTTGGTTTTAATGTTTTTCAATAGTTTAGGCCTAGATCTACCAGAAACACATTAATAAGGTACGTCAAAAAATTATTTTTTAAAGAAAAAATTCAAGTTTGTATCAGGTTTACACAGAAAAATTTTCATTTTATGATGAACGAATAATTTTTTCATAATTTTATACTGCTTGTTTTAGTGCAATGATAATTTTAGTTTTTAAAATATCTGCATCACGGTTTTTTATATTCTCAGCTGTTGATTCAGCTTTCTAAACAACAGCTGTTGATGGGAAATTTACTTGTTTGTGTACATATTGTTGATTTGTGCCTTCTTGTTTCTTACCTTTTCCCGTAAATTTAGAGTTTTAACACTACGGTACAATTTTCTCAGAAACCAATAAATCTACCAGGCTGAAATTTTTAGCAGTTAATTATCTTGTATAGCCACATAAACCGACATTTTTATGACTTTCTCAGAGGCTCTAAAAATTAGTAATGCGCAAAACACGTGGAAAACCCTTTGTAAAAATTTTATGTTATTCGTAATTTAAAAAAAATTGGTATGGTCCAAAGATTATATTGAAAAAATGTCAGCAGCTTGAGAAGAAACCCGACACCTATAGTGTGTAAGGTTTCATTTCCCTATCTTTAACCAATACCAGCGCTGTCCAACTGGCGGCCCGCGGGCCGCATCCGGCCCGAGGCACCGTTTTGTACGGCCCGCCGGCCCCTCGCCACACACCGAGGGAAATTTTGTTCTGAAAGCTGCATCACTGACCAAGCACTCCTCCACTCAAGCTGTCGAGCAGTCTGTCTAGCCTAGCCGTCTAACTTTAACCTGTCACGTGTTGGCTTACGGTTTGTTGTTTATTAGAATTAGAGCATAGTTACAGTGTATTTGTGTTTACCCCTAGCTTATTTCTTTATTTTTGAAGGTGAAGTGAAGTAGAATTTGTCGTAATGAGTAAAAAACGGAAGATTGATCAAGAAAATCGTGATTTCCAAGATCGTTGGGAATTCGAATATTTGTTTACTAACAGCAAGAACGGCCCTCAGTGCTTGGTGTGTTCTCAAGTAATTGCTGTCACCAAAGAATACAACATTATGAGACATTACCAAACACATCATGAAGAGCGATATCGCAAATGTACAGGTGATGCTAGAAGTACTATTTTGCATGAGCTTAAGGGAAAGCTAAGTAAACAAAAACAATTGTTTTCTGCTGTCGCTACCAAACAAAGTTCAGCCCTTAAAGCGTCTATCCTTGTGTCTAATGAACTAGCAAAAGCAAAAAAAACCATTTTCAGACGGAGAACTAATTAAGAAATGTGCTATTTTAATGGCTGAAGCATTTAAAGATGAAAAATGTGCAAAAGATTTTGCAAGTGTCCCTTTGTCTCACCAGACAGTTGCTCGTAGGGTTTCGGAGATTGGAATACAAATAGCTAATGATATTGAAGGGTTAGTTAGTAAATGTAAATATTTTTCCATTGCATTGGACGAGAGTACAGATATTTCTGACACTAGTCAGCTTTTGATATTTATTCGTACAGTTGATGCTGATTTTAACTGTAATGAAGAACTTTTGAAATTGGTCTCTTTACGGGGAACAACAAAAGGAGCTGATATTTATGAAGCTCTTAAACGTACAATTGAACATGTTGGAGGTTTTGACAAATGTACTTCCATCACCACTGATGGCGCTAAATGTATGGTGGGTGGAAATATAGGTCTTGCTGGACTTCTAAAGAAAGGTGGAGTACAATCAAAAATGTTACATTGCATTATCCACCAGGAAGCTCTCTGCGGTATACCTATCCGAGACACTCAAGTAATGATTACTGTTACAAAAATAATTAATTTCATCAGAGGTGGTAACAGGGCTCTTCAACACCGAAATTTTAAAATGTTTTTAGAAGAAATTGAATCAGACTATGATGATTTGCTTTTGTATTCAAATGTTCGTTGGCTGAGTGCAGGTAAAACCTTGAAGAGATTTTTTGAGTTAAAAAAAGAAATAAATGATTATCTTTCAGAAATGAACTCTGATTGTAATTTAATAAATGTAATGTCTGATCCATTGTTTTTGAGCATGCTTGCTTTTATGAGCGATATTACTCAGTATTTGAATGAACTAAATCAGAAACTTCAAGGAAGAGATCATGATGTTAGCCAGCTGTATAGTTCCATTTCAGGGTTCAGGAATAAATTAAAAATGCTAAACATAAACCTACAGAAAAATGAGTTAACACATTTTAAATGCTGTGGAGAAGTAATGCTTCAACTGCAAGAGACTGGCTCACAATTAAATTTGAAAGAAGGCCTCATCATTATGGACAAGCTTATTGAAAATTTTGACTCGAGATTTCAACAGTTTGACGAGCTTAAACCCAGTTTCAGATTGCTTAACAATCCTCTTACAATTGATATTGATACTGTGGAACCAAGATATCAAATGGAACTCTGCGACCTCCAAGCAGACGAGTTATTTTCTTCTCGCACAGAGACAGGAATAGAACTCTTCAAACTTCTTCCTAGTGATAAATACCCAAACTTACGAGACTTTGGTTTGAAAATGAAATCTATGTTTGGCAGTACATACATATGTGAGAAGGCTTTTTCTGACATGAAGTACATTAAATCGAAGTACAGGAACTGCCTTTCAGACTGTCAGCTTGAACATATATTGGTCATTTCCACAACCGGGATTCATACAGATCTTGACAAGTTGGTTTCAGAACATGCTAAACCGCAATGTGCACATTAACTAAACTTGTGAACTCATGATTTAATAATATCATTAAAAATAACTCAATACTACTGTATTAAAGTCAAATTAAGCTTGTACATATCAATAATCCATGTGTTTTCTAATAAATTTATGCCTTTGTCTTTTATAAGTGTATTTTCATCATTTTACCCAATATTTACCCCAAACGAATTAGAAAATAATACTTAAAACCACAAAGGTCAAAAAGCTTTTAAGACAACATATATATATATATATAAGACAATATGTAAACCCTGTACGAAGGATGGGTACTTTGCTAGTTAATTATAAAGGTCTGGCCCGGCAAATTGTTCTTTGAAACAATCTGGCCCTTTGTTAAAGGTAAGTTGGCCAGCACTGACCAATACTATGAAAAATGTAGGCCTACCTAAAAATAGAAAATTTAACATTGGCGGGATACAGTCTCCCCTAATTAAATTAAATTATAAATATTTAAAATTCCTTGTTTTACCATAGTAAATTTATTGAATTCGGTTTAATACATGAAATAAACTTATTTTCTCCATGGGAATAGTCATATGAATAATTTTAACTCCGTTTTTATAAATATCTCCAATTCACTGCAATTTCTGTTTCGAATGACATTTGTAGGTGACGTATCTGCAGGCGTTTTTTGCGTAACTTTGTTCTTTTTATTGCAATGTGTTCAATTTAAGAACAATAAGTAACACGATGACCCAATGAGATGAGGGCGATGTGTTGCGCAGATCCTGTGTGATAAAATATGTCGAGTTTAAAAAATAAAAACCTTCACCTTTTACTGTTTTTTTTTAAGTTAATGCCATGTATTTTTTTCAATCGATTTGATGGTTTCGTATAACATTGGAGGTTATAACATTTAGAGGTTATTGTGGTGCAATAAAGAAATAAAGGAGAGAACCTTTTAAACATTACTAATGTTACATCTTCCTTTGCCGATTACAAAGAACTCAGCTGTTTATTCCAGTCTACATAAATAATGAGTGAGTAAATTAAATTAAGTTTTTCGGACTCCTTTGTGAACTTCAATTGTATCGCAATCAACTGTAAAGATTAAAATTCATAGTAAAAATAAGTAAGAAAATTCAAAATATTTTCTTTTGTTGTATTGTTTCAAACGCAATCTCCGTTAGCCATGATTAACGTATTTAAGCCTGTGCTTTAACAAAGATTTCACATAGTTTTTCAAGAATTAAAATAATAAAAATTGCACTGTTTGATAGCAACTTATTTAGTGTTGTAATATTTTAATAACCATCCATTTTAGAAAATTACAGTTTAAAATTCAGTGCAAACGTTTTCCGGAAAAGTATTTCTTTAGTGTTTATAATGAAATAAAAATTGTGCAAATTACCTTTTACGTATCGCACCAAAAATCCAAGATGCTGTGTAGCAATAAAATTATTGACTAATTCTTTTTTAATGCGTTCTTCGTTGAATTTTTGGTTTATTTCTGTAGTTTCGTGTGTATACCAGCCACGAGCAGTTGTTACTGGATACTGTGCAAACTTTACGTCAGTTTCATCGTATTCACCATTTGCATTATCATCCCGTTAAAAAACAATTTGATCGCCGTTGGAGAAAAGATGCTCTTCTATTTCCCATCTCACGTACAAATTTGAAGGTCCTTTGCCTGAGTCACCTTCTTCTGGTGATAACCCAATTTCCACATGTGGCCGGATACAATTGTAACCTGGAACAAAGACCATTTATATTTAGGTTACAATACATTTAGGGAGAAAATTGTTACATAACATTCTTTAGGAAGCATATTATTTTTTATTGGGTAATGTAAAAAGCTAACTTCGATAAAATTTATGTACTTATGTCTTCTGTTTAGGGTTAGAAAATTAATAAATGATCATATATCTTACTATGGTTGGCCAACGTTGCATTTGCAAAGCAAATGACGACGAATGCTAAGCTCAAGAAGCGATTCATCTGAAAAAGAAAATCAAACACCAGTTTTTTAGTAGTAATCATTTTTATAGTAGCAAAAATTCTAGTCTTCCAACTTACAGTTTTTTAAAGATGCAGTCAGCACGAAGATGTTTGACAGAATTTTCAAATATGTATACTGTTTTTAAATAGTAAGTTCACAGTGTCCTGGTTGCTCAGTCAGTAGCTCTACTACTTAGTTGAATATTCCCGTTTCGATTCCTGACTAGAGACTAAAATGATCCCTATGATATTTTCATACCGTAAATTTTATCTAATCTATCTATAAAATTTAATCTATCAAATAACCATAGCAATCGTTTAGCTGTAGCCTCTAAAACTATATTTTACATATAATTATCATCGAACTTGACAATGTAAAAAGAGTTTTTTACAAACTCTCCTTACAAAAAAAATACATAATCTTAGTCCTTATTATTGATTTAACTATTTATAAATAATTACGAGTAGTTTAAAAGAAACTTTTACGATTTATGTTAAAAAATTATAATATAACTTGAAGATATCACTCAGATGCGTTGGTTTTGTATATGAACTTTAGATTATTACAGATGATACGAAGTTTGTTCGTGGGACCAAAAGGAGCGCAGACCTTCCAAAAAATGGAAAATGGCGCTACTTTTCGTTTGACGTTGAGTAGACAGAATGAAAATTTAACAATGATATGTAATTTATTCAGAACTGAATAATTTGTTTTTAGATTTATGATTACAGTATTTAAAGAAATTATTACTAATATTTGTTTAATATGGTTAATGTTATGGTAATTTTAATTGTGAATTGAAATTTATTTATAAAATAATTTTTTTTCTTGAATTTGAAAAGAAGAATATAAATTTAAATACTAGTAAGGAATATCTAATATTCTGATTCTTTAAGTATTTGATCATTCACCCTATAGCCAAGAAGATTAGTAACCAAACAATTTGGATGAATATAACATTTGTTTATGTGTTTATATTTCGTTTTTTTAATTTCTTCTCTCACTCACCGTCAGGTCAGAATATATATATATATTGTTTTTTTGTCGAAATATCGTAAAACTGAAAAGTTGCTAAAATTTTCACTTTAAGGGTTATTTTCGTAAATACGGGTTCTGAAATAGTACGAAACGCTTTCTCAAACTATGATAACTCTATAAGTTACATTAAAATTATTCTAACAATTAAAAAATAATTATAAAAATATGAAAGCCAACAGAGTTTTAAGATGAGCCAGAAAAAATTGTTACTTATTTCCTTGGAATTAAAAACAGTAAAGTAAGGATTATTTATTTATCCACGGATCTACTGGTAAAATCGTCGCCAAAACCAGCTGTTTAACAGCTGATTTTCGGAGACGAAGATTCCTGGTTCAAATCCTAGTAAAGGTAGTTACTTTTATACGGATTTGAATGCTAGACAGTGATTCCCGATGTACTTTGATGGTTGGGGTTAAATTAACCATGCTCTCTCAGGAATGGTCGGCCTGAGTCTGTACAAGACTACACCTCATTTACACGTCATACATATCATCCTCATCTCATTGGGTCTTGGAGTTGCTTATTGTTCTGAATTGAACAGATTGCAACGTCCACGTATTAGGAATTAAAAAAAAATTATTCACGGGTTGGTAATGGTTACCAGCTATCCGTTTTTTTATAGATTACAGTGTTTACTGTATTGCATTTTGTTGGTTAGTTTGCTGTCAAGAGTGAGTTGTGATGTAATGTTGCAAAACATATTAAAAGTGTTTATTGTCATTTCAAATGTAATTTCTCGCAAATATAAATTTTTAATACAAGTTACCCGTTTGCTCAGCTTCTATTAAAGTTGTAGTGCTGAAATTTTTGTGGATTGTTAACCATGTACAGATGTAGCCACAACACCTAAAACACGTTGTTTTAGTTACAGTGGATTTAACTTTTACGCGTTCTGTTTTTCAAATTTTTAAAAAAAAATGAGAAAAAATATTTTGTGTAAATTTTTACGCCAAAAATTGTAATATTTTTAAATTGTAAAAATTAAACCTGTATGTCCGTTTTTTCTTAGTTGTCCTGATGTAAACAAACTGCGTATGTGTTAGTCCCTGTAAATACACAACACACAAACACGCGTGTTCTTGGATGAACTCTCTGCAAGCTAACCGGTGATCTAAAAAAACACCCTTTCATTACATTTTGTCAATTCAATCGTCAATCGTATAATGTAATAGGCCTAATAATAAAGTTATAATTGTTTTATCATTTTTATACACAAATTATTTTCATTTCACATGACATTATCACTCATTTATAGATTGGTGTAATGTAATAACAAAATAAATCTTGTATATGAGTCGGTCACATTTTGGCATACGTGGTGTGGTGTCTTCATGAGTTTTAGTGAGTAATTTGGTATGAAATCTATTTCTTCGCATCAATTTTCGTATTTTTTCTCAGTTTTTGGGTGTTAGTGCGTGGTTGTGTCCGTGATTGTTCGTCAACACATATATTGACGATGGCGGACGAACGTTCTTCTTCCGGAAGTAATAGTAAACATAAAAATGGTAAACCTTTACGAAGCAGACAAAAGACAATGGCAACCACTGTTTTCAATAAGTTTGCTAATAAATATCCTAACCTAAAAATTAAAGAGATAGAACCACTTACTGCTGAATTTACCGGTGTATCTTGTTCAAGAGTTCACAGAGCACGAAAAGAGTTTAAACAGAGTGCTGTTTTAAAACCTCAGTTAAAAAAAAGAAAACGTAAAACGCTTGCTTTACACAAATTTTATATAAAATAAAACTGCTTAAAAACTTATTATTCATCAATTTTCCTTTCGAAATGAGTTACCTACTTTAAATAAGATTTCGTCGGTTGACACTAATAGTCCTGATTTACCCAATATTAGTCGGTTTAAATTCAGTAGTAGGTTCAATAGTTTTTCCTATAAAAGTATGCAACGGCATGAAAGGTAGAGCGGGCGTAGTGTAAGCAAAATTTTTGAACATTCTGTTCTGTTCGTTCCACTCGCCCGGTGGCTTGTTAACTCTAGGACTCAACTTAGAAAAAACGTACCTACTTTAGTCATAAAAAAACTCTACACGTAAAAGTTGTAAAAGAGTGTAAATTTTTATATAAAACAAAAATCAAGTCTCTATCTCTGATGGTTTTTGAAAAAACGGGGCATATATTAACATTAAGTTAGATAGATAGATAGATAACATTTTGTTTAATGCACTTATGTCTGTAATAATATTAGGTCTAATGCTTGGTAACAATAATAGGGTTCCTTAGAAGTATTTAATTTGTTTCTAAAAAAACAAACTTTTGTGTTTTTATCATCGAAAATGATAGTGAGTATAGGTCAAGAACATAACTTTTACTTCCCAATGGTTTATATGAATTATATGCCATCAGGTTGGTCTAGGGGTAAGATCGCCACCACAAGTCAACTGTTTAACAGCTAATTTTCGAAGACGAAGTTTTCGTGGTTCAAATTCTGGTAAGAGTAGTTGTTACTTCTATACGAATTTGAATAATAGACAGTGGTTACCTCTGTACTTTGATGGTTAAGTTCAATTAACCTCAGGAATGGCCGGTCTGAAAGGAACTCTCAGGAATGGCCGGTCTGAGTTTGTATAAGCCTGAGATTGGCTTTTGAAAATCCAATTACAAAAAAATCATAATAGCTGAGGATTGACTTTGTACTGCCCAATAGAGAACCGCAGAAAATAAAATTTGCAATTATGGGAAAACAGTGTTTTAGAATGCGCAAAATTTTATTCGTTGTAATATTGTGACAATATTTAAAGGGGAAGAGTTGTTCCAGAATCCTCAAGCAGGTCTAAGATTTGTTAAAGTAAATAATAGTTGATACATTTTTAACATAAATATTCATATGAAAATTTTCAAGATAAACTTTGCTGCTACCAATTTTGTTCAAGTTCAGTTTTCATATTGGACGCTACAAGGAAAAGATAACTAAACGAAAACCTTCCTTTATTCATGAACGAGATTGGCTAAATTGTATCGAGAAAAGAAGAGGATGATATCAAAACGGCAGAGAGAATTTAGGCCTTTGGAATTTTGCCAATCAGCCTGTAGTAGACGATGTAGTACGTAGTCATTACAGTTTTCTCCGTAATTCCTTGTCCATGTGACTTTATCGAATACTTTTATAAATACACGGTTCAAGTAAACAGAATATTTATTATACATTTTTCTTAATTTAGTTACTAAAAAGTTGTTTTAGTAATGCATACAGCTACTAATGGTATTTATAATAAAATTTTCATTAAACCGAAACTGTAGGTTTCAATTCTCAAGGCTGTATGTCCGTTTGTCGGATTATCGTTTTCGTATCGGTAAGTGAAACCCGGCCTAAGTATGAATTTTACGACAAAAGTGTATAAAATAAAATTTATAGGAATTAAAAGACCAAAAATTTTTATTTTAAGTATCTTTACTCTACAAAGCCTAGTAAGCGTCAAAGAGTGATTTTTCCGTAGGTTATTAAGTCAAACTGAGGTTGGTTTCATTTTGCATCAATCACTCATGATTAAATATAGGTTATGATTTTGAGGTTAGTTTTTTGTTTATTTACAAAACACATCCACAACTTAATTATTAGCGATTACGGTGGGTTAAGAAACTGTAATGATGGGTTTTGGCACATAATAATTTCCGGGCCTTAGCCGGGACCTCCACTTAGTAGGCCAGGGCACTATCCACTACGCCATGGAGGCGGTCATTTTTCGTTTTTTTACGTTGTTTAATAATGTTAGGTTATATTTTTCATATTTTGCATTGGCAATTTAAAGTTGTGTGAGTATTTCGCACCAGTTTTTTTAAATGTTTCTTGCTACGTTGGTTAATCTTTTTTCATGAAGGGCAGGTTTAGATCGTGTGCAAAATTTCAGATAAAATTTAACGATTGAAAAGTAGTTCCTTCCTGAACTAGCTAAGATTTTCCCGTACATATTTTTTGTAACGTGAGAGAAATATAAAAAAAATATTCCGTGTACTTGAAGAAGGGATTTCGTTGGCTGCAAGTTGGGATGGATGTGGAAAACAGTGGGGGATTGAGGCCTGTAGTTCGGTTTTGTGCCAGCAGATACAGAATGATATATGTTCAGATTATGCACAAATTCCTCTCCCCTATGTATGGCAGCTGATCTTTCTCTTCCAGTTTTTTACACATCTTCATTCTTACGCACAGTCATTCAAACAACCGCAGTTTTCCTGTGAAATTATAACATTATTTTTCATTCTCACTTATTCGTTTAATCCAGCACGTTTCAGTATGACATCAGCTCATCAAATCCTTACACCTATGCCATCTTTCAGTTCACTGGAGTTCCTTGTCTGAAAAAAAATTCACGTATTTCTCATAACTAGGTTTAATGTTCTACGCACATGCACACAAGCACTAATACCAGTAGCGCGTTATTTGTCATATGTTTGCATCTATTTTGTACTTATTAAGGTACAACTTTTTAACGCTAAAAATCTGCAAAGGAGACTGCCCGTGTAATGTTTCCGTGGAAAAACATAAGATTCATAAACCCGAAATATTTTTATAACCTTTTTATTAAAAAGAGAATGGGCCTTCAGGCCAGCCCAGTCAGTCAGCTGATAAAAAGTCGCTATTATTTGTTAAGTAACACCGGTTGGGCAAGCGACTTTGTATGGTAACCAGCTGACAGCCACCCGTGAACAAACTCTACTGGGGGTCCCTGTTCAAACTCATGCCTTATTCACGTCAAATAATACTGCAAAAGCAGGGATCAAATTGGGTTGTTGTCAATAATGTACAGTCCCTAATAACAAATAAAAGCTAAAAAAAAAAAACTAAAAAAATTATTCGGATATAATATTCATGAAGAATAACGTAACTCAGAGAGTAAAAACTAATTAAAGTAATTTTTTACAACTTTTAAGAGATATTTTCAAACATTTTAATAAAAATGTTGTAATGACATTTACGATTTAGGCTATTGTGAATAAGATAGCACTCAACCAGGACCGTTGAATAAGGGTACCAGGGTCCTTTTCAACGGCCCTGACACTCTACTGGTTTGTTTTCGTATGATTTTTTTGTTATTGCTGATAAAAAAATCTTGTGTGAAACACTCACACAACTTTCTCTTGCCAATGCAAATAATTAACAATATAATGTAACATTAGTAATAAACAAAAAAACTATCTTCGATAAACATAAACTGATTTTACTCATGAGAGAAAAACGCAAAATGAAAATCGACCTCAGTTTGGCTTAAAAATAAGGAAAATCACTCTTTCACTCTAAACTAGGCTCTGTAGACAAAATTCTTTACACAAATTTGTAGATCTTTTAATTTTCTATAGATTTTATTATATACACTTTTGTCGTAAAATGCATACTAAGGCCGAAATCTTAAAAAATTCGATTTTTCACACGTTTTCGTGAGAAAAATCAGAAAATCGCTAATTACTGCTAAACTAAGCGGTATACAAAAAAATTGTTGAAATAAAGGTTATAGGATTTTTAATTCTCTACAGATTTTATTATATAAATTTTTGCGCTTAAATGCATATTAAAGCAATATTATGATATCTTAAAAAAACAATTTTTTTACGGGAAAACAGCCTGACCAAGAATTTCAGCAAACATGGCGCCTACCCTGTCTTGTAGAGCATAAAACATTTAGTAAAAAAGGTGATTTAAAAAAAAAAGTAGTAGGACCAGTTTTTGAGAAATTCGCAAAAAGTGAAAAATTACACGAATGAACTACTCTTTCCGATTGACCGATTTTGATGAAAATGTTTGTGTCGGGTCCGGTAGTAGTATCTAACTTAAGTTTCAAGTTCGTACGATGTTCCGTTCTTGAGATATTCTGTTCACACACACACATACACACACACACACACACACGCGCGCGCACACACACACACACACACAAACATACACACACACACACACACAGACCAATCGCTAAAACATATTTTTTGGATTCAGGGGGTCTGAAAACGTGTAGATCTGGTGAAAACTCGATTTCGAAAAATCGACATGAAAACAATACTTTCCTTCCTATATATACTCATATAGGCAAGAGAAAGTAAAAATAGGTACTTCTTGGATCCAGTTGCTGGAAAATTGTTTATTAAGTTGAAAAATGATGCAATGTTTTTAATTTTGATAACGAGTAGGTAATTTTAACTTGAGGTAGTAATTTTAAATTAAAATTTGTTTCCAAAAAAATTAACTAGTTGAGCAGGTCAGCGATTTTAAATTTTTGCAATTAATAACTCATTCCTTGGATAATTTTATACAAATTCCAAACTTAATTTTTGATGAAATCAAATTCATTTTCTGATACTGAATACAATGAATTTTTGAAATTGTCGAATTATTAATGAGCGGTTACGGAGTTAACAGGGGTTCAGAATTTTACTAATAACTTAAAATTTAAGAACGCTGCAAGACTGAAATTTAGTACATACAATAACAACATAAAAGTTTATATCCCGACAAAATCTGAAATAAATCGGTCGAGCGGTTTTTGAGTTATAAGCCTCTGAATGCATCCAATCTGTTGCAGCAACAAAAACCGAGTCTATTTTTATCATCCTGATATCGCAATATTTTAAAACGCTAAAAATATGAAACTGACATGCAACAACGCAGATTGAAATCACCTAAATTTTGGTGTATAGTACGTAGAACAAGCGGTTTTAAAGAAACGAGGCTCCAAACTCGGGTATCTGTAATAAAGAAATAGACAGTAAGTAGGGTTGGAATCCAGAATCCAGAATCCAGGTTGAGAGGGCTAAGAAGCCCTATGTTGGCGACGTCGTGTAAGTGTTACACATGGTCGCTCGTAGAACACATTATCGGAACTAATGTAACCTCAGGTAAGAATCAGGAGAATATTGAGGGTTATAAATTGGATTCGGATTCGGTCGAAACAAGCTTTGGGCAGGGAAAGGTGGGGAAAACTGCCAGATAATTGAGGGTATTAATTTTGAGGGTTTAGAAAATTTTTAGGTGTATAATAAATGGTAGGTGGATGAATATATATATTGTATAGGTGGATGGGATAATTATTAGATTGGAAAAACGGCTCTTTTCTTTTAATAGTTGATTAGTTGGCCTTTTTTTTTTTTTTTTTTTTTTTTTTTTTTTTTTTTTTTTTTTTTTTTTTTTTTTTTAATACGGTGTGGTGATTTTTTAGGAAAGGTTCTTATTGAAAGCTCTATGTAATGTGTAGGTGTTTGTATGTGTTGCGTGGGAGTCAATTGTTAAGGGTGTATGTTGTGGCGTGGGAGTTGTAGTTTACTGGGTGTTAGGGGAAATCGTGGAACGGTAGATTGATGTAAACTTCGGGCGGGTGAGGCGTGGTGTAAATCTCTCTGATGATGGGGTGTCTTGAAGTTCTGGCGGAGTCGTGAAGTTTTCTGGAGGTTGTGTAGATATAGCTTTCTAGGGAAGGGAAGAGTAAGCTTTCGTGGACTATGACGTTATTGATAAGGTAATGGACTTTAGTGATGCGGCGGAGAATTTTGTTTTGAAAAGCGGCTGTTTTACGTTTGTTGGACTTGGAGAGGAGTGGCCACCAGACAGGTGAGCCATATAGAAGGTAGGGACGAAGAATTGACGAGTACATGAGGAGTTTGAGTTTTGTAGAGAAGGATTTTGAATTAAGTAGGGGCGAAAGAGTGGCGAGGAGAACCCTGCCCTTGCATAGTTTGTCCTCGATGTGGCGACGGAGAGTGAGGCGCTTGTCCAGTATTACTCCTAGGTAGCGGACGCTGTCCTGCCATGGGAGCAGTTGTCCTTCCAGGCGTAGTGGCGGCGGGAGATTCCTCTTGCGGGTGAATTGGATTGCCTCACACTTTGTGGGATTAAGGGTGAGTCTCCAGATGCGACACCATGTAGTGATATTTAACAGATGATTTTGGATTGCGCGGCAGTTGAGGCGGAGTAGGGTTGGAAGCGAGAGCGCTGATTAATCTGAGGTCGGGAAAGTTCGTTCGTAGTCGTCTGAATACGTATGACTAAAGGAAGTACGAAGTCGGTTACAGTGTGAGAGAACCCTAACACAAAAACTATAGTTAAATAAATTTAATGAAGAAAAATTAAACAATTTTTGTAAGTTATTTATGTACATTTATTATTGAATTTTTCAAAATATTAATTTCAGGATTTTATTTTTCTTAAATTAATACACTACTTTGTTATGTGATTAAATTAAACACATGCATTAAAATAATCAGTTTATAAAAAAAAATTCAAATGAATTAGACAAAAAAAGTCGGAATAGTCAAATGAACGTTGCACTTAAATAAATGAACTGAAACTGACAGTGCGTGGGTGCATGTGTGTTCGCGCTTGCGCGCACACACATAATCACGCACGCAAGCAAGCACACACGCACACACACATACGCACGCACTCTAATCGCTCAAAACATGTTTTTTGGTACAGGGGGTCTGAAACCGTGTAATCCGGTGAAAACTCAATTTCGAAAAATTGACATGAAAACAATACTTTCCTTCCTATATATTTATAAAGGCAAGAGAAAGTAAAAAGAAGTATGTATGTACGAACAGAAAATATTATTAACTGTGAGCATTGCAATGTGAGTATTTCAAATGTCAAGTGGTATAAAGTGAAATTTGAAATTGTGAAAAAATGCTTAAATGTATGCGAGGTGGTTTATTGCACACCATCCGCTAGTCCCCTGAATTTAAATATCGTTATACATTAATATCTACTCTTCACTACAGCACGTAAAATCACACGAACATAAATATTATACGTACAATATTTTTCTCTCCTGTATGATCAGAAACATTTTGGGAATGTCAATAATAATAAGCTATGATAATAATCTACTAGAGGACCCGATACAAACATGTTCATCAAATTCTGTCAACCGAAAATAGTATTTATTCGTGTAATTTTACAACTTTTGCAATTTTCTCAAATACGGCTCGTACGATTCTTTTAAAATCACCTCATTTACTACATTTGTTATGTTCTACAAGATAGGGTAAGCGTCATGCTTGCTGAAATTCTTGGGGAGGCTGTGCTCTCGTAGAAAAAAAAATAGTGTTTTTTTTTTTAAAGATTGCAGCCTTAATATGCATTTTAAGGCAACAGTGTATATATCAACGTTGTAGA
Source organism: Catonia carolina (assembly GCA_035578175.1). Classification (NCBI taxonomy): domain Eukaryota; kingdom Metazoa; phylum Arthropoda; class Insecta; order Hemiptera; family Achilidae; genus Catonia; species Catonia carolina. The sequence continues at coordinate 23,234,426 of JAQMRL010000010.1, read as the reverse complement.
ACATTTTAAAATCTGCAACTTTTATTAAGCCAAACTAAGTTTTGGCTTCCATCATTCACTCATGATTAAAATTAGGTTATGTTTTTTGAGGTTAGTTTTTTTATTTAAAGCCGCATTAACAGCTTGATCATCAGCGACTACGGTGGGTTAAAAAACTGTAATGATGGGTTTTGGCACGTTATAATTTCCAGAGCCTAGCCGGTAATCAAACCTGGGCTTAGTAGGTTAGCGTGTAATCCATTACGTCACGGATGCGGTAATTTTTCGGTTTTTTACTTAGTTTACTAATGTTTTTTTTAATGTTAGGTAATTATATTCACAAATAATGAACAATATAGATTTGTATTGGAAAGAGAAATTGATGTGAGTGTTTCTCACCAGATTTTTCATTTCTAGCTCTGTCTTTATAACAAAATTTCGGACTATCCTTCGTTGTGCACATTTGACTTTTTGTATGAAACGCATCTCTTCAGCTTCCAATTTTTGTTTCTTTCTCCCTGTAAGATACCAAGTTTTCTACCATACGAAATTGTCGGATCTGCCCTTACATCATAAAATCTCTAAACGTCATGTTTATAAGCTCTGTACTTGTAAGCGTTTCACGTATTCTTCGAAAATTATATACAGGGTGATTATAAATGAAATAGACAGTCGATAGTTTATAGAAAATTTATTTTTGAAAACTTAAGGTAATTACTTAGATGATTATATAGAAGAATTCATTAAGTCTTTATTGAAAATATTTACAGATGTTCAATGTGTGCACCATTTGTAACACGACAGATATCAACACGGTAGTCGAATTCTTGCCACACACGATTAAGTATATGACGGTCAACTGTGGCAAGAGAATTTGCGATACGTTGGTTTAGATCATTAATATCTACAGGAAGCGGTGGTACAAAAACTTTGTTTTTTGCATAATTCCATAAGAAAAAGTCGCAGGGCTTTAAGTCTGGACTACGAGGTGGCCACGGCGTAAACACAATGTTTTCCTCACTTGCACGGCCAATCCATCGTCTTGGAGAACGTTCATCAAGATAATTTCTGATCTGTTAGTGCCAGTGAGGGGGGCTCCATCTTGTACAAAAATGAAGTTATCACTATCTTCCTGGAGTTGAGACATTAACCATTCGTTTAACATGTCCAGATAAATTACTCCGGTTACTGACACTTCGTAAAAGAAGAACGGCCCGTAAACCTTTTTACGAGATAATGCGCAAAAGACTTTTACTTTAGGGGAATCGCGTGTACGCTGTAAAGTTATTTTTGGGTTTTCTATGCCCCATATTCTAACATTATTTCTATTAACTTTTCCACTAATGTGAAAATTACATTTATCACTGAAAATTAGGCGAATAAAAAATGCGTCTTGCCACACACGATTAAGTATATGACGGTCAACTGTGGCAAGAGAATTTGCGATACGTTGGTTTAGATCATTAATATCTACAGGAAGCGGTGGTACAAAAACTTTGTTTTTTGCATAATTCCATAAGAAAAAGTCGCAGGGCTTTAAGTCTGGACTACGAGGTGGCCACGGCGTAAACACAATGTTTTCCTCACTTGCACGGCCAATCCATCGTCTTGGAGAACGTTCATCAAGATAATTTCTGATCTGTTAGTGCCAGTGAGGGGGGCTCCATCTTGTACAAAAATGAAGTTATCACTATCTTCCTGGAGTTGAGACATTAACCATTCGTTTAACATGTCCAGATAAATTACTCCGGTTACTGACACTTCGTAAAAGAAGAACGGCCCGTAAACCTTTTTACGAGATAATGCGCAAAAGACTTTTACTTTAGGGGAATCGCGTGTACGCTGTAAAGTTATTTTTGGGTTTTCTATGCCCCATATTCTAACATTATTTCTATTAACTTTTCCACTAATGTGAAAATTACATTTATCACTGAAAATTAGGCGAATAAAAAATGCGTCGTCATTTTCAATGCAGTATTGCATCTCCAGACAAAAATGTTTGCGTACGACTTTATCCCTGGTATTTAAACTTTGTACTAACTGAAATTTATAAGGTGTCATTTTCAAACGTTTCCGCATAATTTTCTACACAGTCGGTTGAGGAATTTGCAATTCTAAACTTGCTGATGTAGTTGAGTTTCCTGGACTTGTTACATAAACATCACGAACACTATCAGTTTGTTCTTCTGTAACAGAAGGTCTTCCAGTACTCTTCCTTTTACACAGACATCCACTGTTTTCAAAATGTTTATACCAGTCATAGATCGATTGCCTTGTTGGTGGTGGTTTACCGTATCGTGTTCTGAAATCACGTTGCACAACCGTAACCGAGTTTCTTTTGACTTTCAAGAACACAATAAGCTTTTTCCACTTTAGTAGCGTCCATTTTGCTAGACTGGTCGTTGTAACAGCAGCCAACAACAAAATACTAGTAACAGTTGTACCAACATAAACTTTAAAAAAATTTCCTACAAACCTATGTCATTTACTATATTCAAATACACCAGTTTGATGTTTGAGAAGCTGTCGAAAGTGTCTATTTCATTTATAATCACCCTGTATTTTTGTCAACAACAAGCTTGCCTTCAAAATTAGTTTGACAGCCCAACTAGGACTGTGTTATTGAGCAGGTCAAAATATTTATGATCTCCTGGAGAAGACAGCCATTAATCACAATCTTGGATCTTAAAAAGTCCCTGCCTACATAAGCCTTACGTTTATTCTTTCTATATCTTTCGTTTTGATGCTAGATACGTAAAGGCACATCAATACCCTAATAAAATATCCAATTTTTTTTCGTTTTGGTCTTATTAGCTCACTTCTGTTAAGAAATCCGTTTTGACACAAAGGAATTTGCTTTCGTGAAACTTTATGCATTTGATTACGATTCATTAATACTAGTTACAGTATCTTCAAGCTACATAAGTTATACGGCTACATACAAGCTATCAATGCGCGTTTTAAAGTACGTAAGGAAATTTAACAGGTACTTCAAAGAAAATACAATTTTGTTATGCAGACATATATTTTCACACGTTGAAAAGATGATACATTAGGTTGTTTCAGAAAACAGTGCAAAAAGAAAACGGTGCAAAATAATTATATCCAGAGTATAAACGCTAGAAACTATTATTAGTGCAAATATTAGTGCAAATAACCTAATACTTTTCCAAAAAAAATTATCTTTAAGAAATATTAGCGCCAGAAGTTTCCCGTTATCTTGAAGGTTTTAAACAACAAGTCGTTGTTATGTGCGTTATCACAATGGCTGGCCGTATCAGTGTCGTGTTCACGTCGATTTGATAATATAGCCTGGTATACAACTCCTGAAGTCATAAAATAATCCTTAGCAACCATGTTGGCCTCAACTGTAATTTCAGGTACTGGAAGAACGTTGTACAACTCTGGTGTGTGTTGGATGGTATTTTCTTCTGGATTTTTACCAGATGATATATGAATCATTTCTGTGACAATCTTGTCCATGGCTTCTCCACCGCTGGCAAAAGAAAAGAACATGTTTTCTTATATAAACTTGATTGCATTAAATATTCTATATTTATGTGTAAAAACAAATAATAAGAAATTGATGTCAGTATTTTTTGAATTTCGTTCTAGAACTTTCAGGACAGTACTAATATTCAACGTTTGATGTAAGTAAGGGAACTTGTACGGTCACGGTTCAATAACTTCTTTGTAAAAAATAAACACTGGGTGTTGGATATAGAAGAGTTCTTTGTAAACACGTAAGGCACGTAAACATTTAAGCAGGTAGCCTGGAGGTGGGACTTCGGGTCTTCAGCCTTCCCGAACGAAAAATTTAAATTTAATGCCATGCTAATTTTCCGCGGGTGCCTGGTTCGATCAACTAGAATCCCTTACTCCCGGAAAAAATCTCCAGACTCAGCCCTCCTGAACAAAATCCTGGCTAAAAACGTGAAAAATCTCCAAATAGTAGTAGTGATTACTACTCCACGCAATACGTCTACAGGAAAAATTTACTTCCGAATGACTATACTTTTACTGAATAGGGTAAGGTATGGAATATTTGGAGGTGAGCAAACATTCAAGGAATTAATGTACGGTAGTATCTGTGTTAGTGTCAATGGTACCGGGTTCCATGCATTTACTGGGGATTAGAGTCTCTGAAATTTGCATCTAGTGGGTGTAAAAATACATATATCTACAATCACAGTTTACTCTATAAATTTATGTACGTCAAAAAAATGTGTAAGAAATATAATAATAAAAAACCAAGTTACACTAAAATTTATTAAAACGAATAAATATCTACGAAAAGAAACGATACCACATTATTCATGGATTATTATCAAATATATTCCGACCTTGTAATCATGAATTGATAATGTTTTTCATTTCACCATTGAGGTAACAACAGATCTGTCCATAAGTAAGTTAAAATTGTTAAGAAAATACTCTGAAGAGTTTAAAACAAAGAAGTATAATTAGGAAATTTTCTTGCAGTGCAAGAAAAAAAATCTTTAGTTCACTAAGCGGTATTGTGTTGGAAAATTTGTTTAGTTGTTACTACGAAAGTAACATTATAGTAAAATATAAATTGAAGCATCAATTTTTTATTTTCAAAATGTCACATTTCGGTCCAGTACCTACTACCATACCGAATTCAATTCTTTGGTGAATGTGTAAGTTTTGGAATGAAATTTTGGTTCATCTACAATGTTTATACCATTAGAAACTTGTGGAGTAAAAGAGTTTTATTTTTATTTCAAAATAAAGCTCATAAATTAATGTAAAATATATTAATTTAAACTATTCAATACATAATTATTGGAGTTTCAAAAACTGTAGATTTTTTAAAAATTTTGCGTTCCATTTGATAGATATGACTTATGCATGGCTAACTTAATTACCAATCGGCATGGATTATTTGTTATTTAATTATTACTTTGACAAAAAAATTAACGAACGGGTTCCATGAATAATACAATTTGAGAATTTCAGTCTTCAATGTAAGCGAATTTTTTTCGAGGCATTACTAGCCTAGATGAGAAAATAAAAATTCAAAAGGTGCAGCTACTTGAAACGGATGAGGGAGAAGCCCTTTCCCTCGTTTAGCTTACGAGAACAAACCCACCGATAAAAGGAGTGGTGGACGCCAAAGAAGGAAATGATTTCCGGAACAGGCCGAGCTCCCTAATCCATAAAGTTAAGAAAATGAACCAAAGACAAAGTTTTCTTAATATTCGTTTAGGGAGCATAATAACTGCGCCAAATATTATAGAATAAACCAAGAATCCCGGCCGATAAACCTAGATACCAGAAAATTATTCATAATAATACTTACACAATATCGTCATCATTAAAGTCACCGGGTTTCAAGAAAAGTTTAGAAATGTGGTGTTGGAGATTAGATACAAATTCATGGAGGCCACCGGAGTTCTGAATTTCTGTGGCGAATTTAGTTGCATCAGTGGCTGAAAACGTTTTCCACAGCATTTTTTTTTAAAAGGGCATTAAGTCCATTTACATTTTCGTGTTTATATGCCACAATGACTTCATCGGTATCATCTTTTATAGCCTTTTCTTCACTGACTTTACCAGTAATCAAGAATGTAGCTCCTGGTTGAACAAAGAGCTCGTCCTTTTTGTCATCGGTGTACAAATTGTCTTCCAAAAACAAAACAAAGTCTTGATGATCATTCTCTGAAAAACCGATAAATTCGTTGAAGTCAAGTGCAACGTGTTCATGATCCGTTTCTGTAGCAAATCGTTTAACTTCAGCCAATATTTCAGCAATTTTTTTCATTGGAACGGCTTTATCACCAATTTGCTCTACAGCCCAATATTTACCTTCATGGATTCCGACACAAATATCTAAGTATCGTACTCCGAAGAGTAATTGCTGTTCAATACTCTTATCCTGTGAACAAAAAGGTTAGAAGATAAAAACATTTTTTGTTAACGCTCTTACAGGTTTACTTCAAAAATGATAATCGGTTTGGGCTAAAGTTTAAAATAGTACAAAATATGATATTAAATTTTTTTAAGGCAAGTTAAAAAGGTCCTTGAAGATATTTGCAGGCAGTGCTTTATTTTCTAGGAAGGCCACAATAATATTGAAGCTAATTAAAATTAAATTCGCTCTATTTTGCTATTTTTGTCTATAATTGGTTCGAATTTTCAAATTGATGTGATTTCACTTTTTGGGGCTATTTGATTACAGTGATTATAACAACTGCCGTGGTATTCCTAAAAAAGTATACTTTGCCATTGTGCAGTCACTTTTGGCTTATGTTATAGTGGGTTGGGGTGGAGGTGCTCATTGCAATATGGATTCACTGATAAGAACACATAGACGAATTTTGAAGGTGATATCTAATATACCGCGTCGATTTTCAACGGAGCAGATATTTACAGATGTCAATGTCATGGATATAAGACAATTGTACGTGAAAGAAATAATTAAAAGAATTCAAGTGAACGTAATTAACCTGCAAAATAGAGGGCATCAGTACCACATACGAAACCGAGATCTGCTCTTATCGGAGAGAGCGAGAATTGCTTTTTACAATCGTCATTTTGAGTACTTGGTACCCTGAATACAACCTGCTCCCGTTAGATTTAATTTTTAATTTATTAGTTTAATTTAAATGATTTAACTTTTTAATTTTAAACCCGTTAGGTTTTTTAAATCTAACGGGTTTAAAATTTCTGATGATTGAATGATTGTGTCTTCTGCAGGAGGGGTTTCTGATGAAATTGACATTACTGAAGGTTTACTGCAAGGTGAAATCTTGAGCCCTCTCCTCTTCACCATGTATGTGTCCGATATAATACAATTTTTTATTGATGCTGGAGCCTATGGGATCAGTATAGCTCCTAGGAGATATTTGGTTATGATGCTTTATGCGGATGAAATAGTACTGTTGTTTTCTACTTGGGCTGAGACCCAAAAAGGTGTTAGAATTTTGGAAAAATATTGTAGCAAGAACATTTTAACAGTAAACTAAGAAAAGTTTTACGTGGTTTGTTTCCGGAAAGGAGGAAGGCGTGTTGATAAAAGTCTTTATTATTGGAACACCAACATAAAGTTAACAATTTTACTTACCTCGGTGTTCCTTTCTCTTCTTCTGCTAAATTTTACCAAGCAGTACCTTTCTTTTTTTTCAATGTTTACTGCAGCTGGCTCTTCAGTGTTGAGCATTTTAAGAGCTAAGTCAGATGCCTGGGAAGTTAAGGGGCATTTGTTCGATGCTTTGGCTGAGAGTATATTGCTTTACTTGGTAGAAATATGGGGAGGTATGTATGCAAATCAAATTGAATGAGGATAGTTGCTATTTTACAAAAGATTTTTGAAATTACCTATCAATACTCCTAGCGCTTATGTTCGCATTGAAATCTGGAAGAATACATACCTCTCTTAAAATCCTTAAGAGAATGATTAACTGGTGGATGAATAAAGCTGTTATCAATGGACGAAGACAGACTACCCAGAATTTGTTTGTTTAGACTGATGCAGATGGATGGTGAGTTTAGGTTACCTTTTAACTAATATGCTTGTTTAATACAGAATTTATGTTTGATTGGATCTGAATATCTTTTAACTTGTTATACTAATATTTTTAAAAGGCAGAAAGCAAGTTTAATACTGTCGTACGAGAATTATCTTAAGAGAATTATTATATTATGTTTAGTAAGGACGTAAATTCTATTTTGAATTCTTCATTTAATTAACATTTTAGATTGTTGTCTAGTAATAGCAACGCTGGTGAGCTATATGTTCATTTTAATTGTCACATAGAAAAAAACTCAGAATTTTAGCTCAAATGCGTCTTTCATCAAGTGATAGGAGATTTAGGCTTGTTTACGAATGTGATAAATATGAATTCGATCCAGAAAGTGTGTGCAAGTTATTTGACTGCGGAGAAAAAGATAATCTGTGTCATTTTCTTTTGGAATGCAGAGCTTTTAAAGAGTTTAGACAGAGGTTCCTTCCTAGTTATATAGATGAGCACTTTTATCCATTGGAGAATATTTTTGTTGTAAACGATGATAACAAAAATTTGAATAATTTATTTTTGTATGTTATTTCAAGTTTGCAATTGAGAAAAGTATTATTTAATTTGTATTTTGGTGTAGGGAACGCATTGGTGTAACCTGCATTGAAATGGGCTTTCAAATACAGCTCATCTAATTGTAATATTTGTTTGTATCCTTATATTTTGTTGCCGGTCGCATTGGCGCAGTTGGTAACGTGCTCGCCTCTCATCCTGCGGTCTTGGGTTCGAATGCCATTCAGGCACGGCGCTTTTCATACGTTACAAAATAATCGTTTCATCCTTCACCGTCTGCATTAGCAGTAATTGCAGAACAGTCGGACGTTAAACCAAAAAAAAGAAGAAAATTATATTTTGTAATTGAAATATTGTATTTTGTTTTATATTTATATTGCAGTTAGTTATGCATTCAGCTGTAAACTTATGTTTAATTGAAGTACTGTATTTCGCTCTTATTTGTACTGTAATTGTATATGTATTTTAATGTAATGTTATATTGAATTGAGATATTGTATTTTACTTTTTATTTATATTGTAAGTACATGTATTCAAATGTAATGTTATATTCAATTGAAATATTATATATTTTTTTATAATTGGTTTATTATGGTCGCATCAACATTCTATGTTTTTAGCGACCCCATTACATAAAAAACACTAATTTTATAACATAAGGTTATAACACTGTAGGTTTACAATGATGTTTTTTAGTTAGAAAAAAATTTACACTTTAACAGATGTATCTTACACTTTTAAATTATAAATTATTTTGTATGGATTGCACTTTTATTTGCACTAAAATTGTCTTTGAATATTTAAAAATTGTATAAAGTCCAGTGTCTTTGTGTACTGTGTGTGGTTAACGCAGTCTTTGTAATTGTCCGGTAAGTGAAATTGTTTCCGTATAGTGTTCAAGGTAGGACATTTCACAAGAATATGTTTGACAGTTTTGACATTTCGTGTTGCAGTGTCTGCAGTAAACAGAGTCTTGTTTCGTCATGAGGTGACTGTGTGTCAGTTTAGTGTGACCAATTCGTAGTCGTGTAAGAGTCACTTGGTCAAGTCTGTTTTTAAAAATTTCTGATTTTAAGTCTCGAATGTCGGTCCGTACTGTGTGTAGGTTAGTCCTTAAAGTCTTCCACCACTCGTTCCAAATTATTTCAAATTTGTGTCTGAACATTTTCCGCAGATCTCGATGGGACGACTTGTTTATTCTATTGGAGCATGTAGTGGCGCGTTTGGCTGCTCGATCGGCTGTCTCGTTCCTTTTGATACCTAGGTGGGAAGGAATCCACAGACGAACTATTGTTTTGTCGTTGTTAGTTATTTTGTGGTTGACGTTAATGATCTCTTGAAGTATCGGTTCATCCTGTTCGATACTCCTAAGGGAATCTAAAACACTTCTTGAATCTGACAAGATCACAAATTTTTTACGATCGGATAAAGCTATGGCTTCAAATGCTTTTTATAGAATAAAATAAAATATTATATTAAACAAAATGTTATATTTTGTTTTTTATTTATATTGCAATTGTATTGTATTCAAGTGTAGTATTATATTTAATTGAAAGAATGTGATTTTTATTTATACTGTAATTTAAATATTGTATATTGTACTTTGTATTTTGTTTTTATTTATATTGCAACTTTAATCTTATATTTATTTGAAAGATTGTGTTTTTTTTAAATTTATTTAACGTCCCATCAACTACAACGGTCATTAGCGACGACGTTGGGGTGTAACTGTTTACAATGGAAGATGAAATGATTTTTTGTAACTATGAAAATATGCCATGCCTGAGTGGGATTCGAACCCAGGACCGCATGATGAGTGGCGAGCAGGTTACCAACTGCGCCAATGCGGCCGGCTGTGTTTTTTATTTATACCGTAATATTGAAATATTGTATTTTGTTTTTATGTATATTGCAACTGTATTGTATTTAATAAAGTGTTATCTTATATTTAATTGAAAGGTTGTGTTTTTATTTATATTGTTATTAAAATATTATATTTTGTTTATTTTTTATTTATATTGTAACGGTATTGTATTCGTGTGTAACCTTATGTAATTGAAAGAATGTGTTTTTATTTATATTGTAATTGTAAATAAATTCTAAAATTTGTATTTTTTTATGAGCCAACTCCATTCTCTAAGTTTTATTCTTGTAGCAATAAAGTAATATTATATTCTATTCTATTCTATTTGTTTAACTATTGTTTACTGTTTAGATTTATTAGGTTTGCAAAGCCTACTCATAAAATTTAATTTAGCGTACCTGGTTATATGGAAAGTTTGCAACACCATTCTCTTCATTCACTGAATTGTGAGTTCCAGGGAAAAAAATTTTGCAAATGTTTTGATCTTTAAAGTAATCAAAATCATGACTCATCCAGTTTGGTAATGTTTGGAGGGATGCCTGGGCCAGTACGGTTCCATCTCCTTAATTTAACAGAAAAAAATTCTATGTTATGTTTACAAGCGACTGATTGTAGTTTTACTAAAGACATGGGTAGATGCGCTGTTGGTTAGTACGACTAAAATGGGAGGGAGAATATGCCATGGCCTTCATCTCTGAATTAACTGTTTTTAGTTCCCGCAAAACAATACGCAATCTTCTTCACACTCCATCATTCGATAGGGCTAACGTTTAAAGTTGCCATGTAGAAACTTTTCATTGAATTTCTACTTGTTCTTTTAAGGTGAGACTTTACTTTGTAGCCCACCAATGTTAAATTGGCAATTTGTAGGTATATTTTTCACAAGATTGGTTAAAGATAAGAAAATGAAACTTTACACACTCATCGATGTAGGGATATTCTAGTAACTGGAATTTTTTCAATTTAATCTGTAGGACCATAAAATTAAAAATAAAATAACGAACAACATGGAATTTTTACAAATTTCTTTCAACGTGTTGCATATTACTAACTTTAGGAGCATCTGAGGAAGTAATAAAAATGCCAGTGTATGTGCATGTCCAATAAGAATAACTGGTAAAAATTTCTAGTTGGTAGGTTTAATGGTTTCCGAGAAAAATGTACCTTATTGTTAAAAATCTAAATTTCCGGAAACAGACAAAAAAAGGCACAAATCAAAAACAAAATGTACACAAACATGCAAATTTTCCATCATTTGGTTAGAAAGCTGAACCAACTGTTTTGAGAATATTAAAAACAGTATGCAGATATTTTAAAAATACTGAAATTTCCTTTACATTAAAACGAGAAGTATATAATTACGAAAAATATTAGTTTTTGGTATTATGATAATTTTGCTCGGTAACCGTGCTAAATGCTTAATTTTTTCATTAAAATATTTTTTTTACATAATTTTTGTCTTTCTGGTAGATCTAGGCCTGAAGTACTGAAAAACATAAAACACCGGAAATCTAAATTTTCAGTCAAAACCATCGACAGTCTCACCTTAAGCTTGATCTCTGCTTTCATTTTTTGATAGTAAAAAGGTTATATATATATAGAGAACACGCTCACATAAAACAGCCACAGAATTAGTTTACGTGAAAAGTAAAATTCCACATACTTTAGGAAAAGTGCAGATTTACGTAAATCATTTCTAACAGTTAATGATGCAAGAAACTACGTATTATTGTTCATACCTGAATTTTCCCGTCTTAACAGTGAAGATTTCAAAGCTATAAAATCTTAATATTTTTATTATAATATTATTGTATTAAGGGGAGATTGCGCAATGGTTTTAACTCAAAATTTGGTTTTAATGTTTTTCAATAGTTTAGGCCTAGATCTACCAGAAACACATTAATAAGGTACGTCAAAAAATTATTTTTTAAAGAAAAAATTCAAGTTTGTATCAGGTTTACACAGAAAAATTTTCATTTTATGATGAACGAATAATTTTTCGTAATTTTATACTGCTTGTTTTAGTGCAATGATAATTTTAGTTTTTAAAATATCTGCATTACGGTTTTTTATATTCTTAGCTGTTGATTCAGCTTTCTAAACAACAGCTGTTGATGGGAAATTTACTTGTTTGTGTACATATTGTTGATTTGTGCCTGCTTGTTCTCTACCTTTTCCCGTAAATTTAGAGTTTTAACACTACGGTACAATTTTCTCAGAAACCAATAAACCTACCAGTCTGAAATTTTTAGCAATTAATTATCTTGTATAGCCACATAAACCGACATTTTTATGACTTTCTCAGGGGCTCTAAAAATTAGTAATGCGCAAAACACGTGGAAAACCCTTTGTAAAAATTTTATGTTATTCGTAATTTAAAAAAAATTGGTATGGTCCAAAGATTATATTGAAAAAATGTCAGCAGCTTGAGAAGAAACCCGACACCTATAGTGTGTAAGGTTTCATTTCCCTATCTTTAACCAATCCTATGAAAAATGTAGGCCTACCTAAAAATAGAAAATTTAACATTTGCGGGATACAGTCTCCCCTAATTAAATTAAATTATAAATATTTAAAATTCCTTGTTTTACCATAGTAAATTTATTGAATTCGGTTTAATACATGAAATAAACTTATTTTCTCCATGGGAATAGTCATATGAATAATTTTAACTCCGTTTTTATAAATATCTCCAATTCACTGCAATTTCTGTTTCGAATGACATTTGTAGGTGACGTATCTGCAGGCGTTTTTTGCGTAACTTTGTTCTTTTTATTGCAATGTGTTCAATTTAAGAACAATATGTAACACGATGACCCAATGAGATGAGGGCGATGTGTTGCGCAGATCTGTGTGATAAAATATGTCGAGTTTAAAAAATAAAAACCTTCACCTTTTACTGTTTTTTTTAAGTTAATGCCATGTGTTTTTTACAATCGATTTGATGGTTTCGTATAACATTGGAGGTTATAACATTTAGAGGTTATTGTGGTGCAATAAAGAAATAAAGGAGAGAACCTTTTAAACATTACTAATGTTACGTCTTCCTTTGCCGATTACAAAGAACTCAGCTGTTTATTCCAGTCTACATAAATAATGAGTGAGTAAATTAAATTAAGTTTTTCGGACTCCTTTGTGAACTTCAATTGTATCGCAATCAACTGTAAAGATTAAAATTCATAGTAAAAATAAGTAAGAAAATTCAAAATATTTTCTTTTGTTGTATTGTTTCAAACGCAATCTCCGTTAGCCATGATTAACGTATTTAAGCCTGTGCTTTAACAAAGATTTCACATAGTTTTTCAAGAATTAAAATAATAAAAATTGCACTGTTTGATAGCAACTTATTTAGTGTTGTAATATTTTAATAACCATCCATTTTAGAAAATTACAGTTTAAAATTCAGTGCAAACGTTTTCCGGAAAAGTATTTCTTTAGTGTTTATAATGAAATAAAAATTGTGCAAATTACCTTTTACGTATCGCACCAAAAATCCAAGATGCTGTGTAGCAATAAAATTATTGACTAATTCTTTTTTAATGCGTTCTTCGTTGAATTTTTGGTTTATTTCTGTAGTTTTGTGTGTATACCAGCCACGAGCAGTTGTTACTGGATACTCTGCAAACTTTACGTCAGTTTCATCGTATTCACCATTTGCATTATCATCCCGATAAAAAACAATTTGATCGCCGTTGGAGAAAAGATGCTCTTCTATTTCCCATCTCACGTACAAATTTGTAGGTCCTTTGCCTGAGTCACCTTCTTCTGGTGATAACCCAATTTCCACATGTGGTCGGATACAATTGTAACCTGGAACAAAGACCATTTATATTTAGGTTACAATACATTTAGGGAGAAAATTGTTACATAACATTATTTAGGAAGCATATTATTTTTTATTGGGTAATGTAAAAAGCTAACACTTTCTGGTTTAAATTTGTACCAAACTTTAAGCATATAATTTATAATATAATAAACATTTTATGTTAAAGCTACCATTATATCAGCTGTTGTTCAGGTCACCAGCCAAATGACTGGTTTGAACCTGTAGAGGATTTACTTAGTTAAATGAGGAGTGAGGTAGTTTATAATTGCCTTTCTCACTGAGTGGAAAAAATCGCTTATCAGCATGCCTGGCCCTCTGAGTAGCACATATTTTCCACTCTGCAAATGACACCTTCACTTCATTCACCACAGGGTCTGGCTGTATAATGAAATTCATTACTTTCCTAGGAGATAGCTCTGATTAGTGTCTTTTACACCTTTACCTCTTCTGTTCTTAAATGATTCAGTCATTTATTAATTGGCTGACCATGTAATAAGAAACAGAAATATTTATTTTAGCCTGGAACGAACAGATTGAATGTAAATAATTTGACACTCCACCTGTCTTTTATGGGCGTAACCATTATATCTATTGACACTAATACAATTGCTATGCAGTGTATTATATAGTATAGTTTTATTATTATTTTTCAGTATTAACAATAAAACTACCGCTATTTACTTTTATTATTATTTCCGTATCAATAGTTAGGAGTATGAGATTACAGAAGATTGGTCAAATATGGAGAAGAAATCTTTGCGCAATTTGTGTGGTGTCAAAAACAGTTTTTGTTGTAAACTTTATGTAATGTAAACGTTAGTGTTACTCGAATACTACACGATTACAAAGCGCATTAGGTATATGAGTTGCTATATTTTTGATTTAGTTAAAATAAATGAATTTGCGGTTAATTATGCTTAACAATTATTTTTGATGTCTTAAAAAGTAGCTGAAAAGATTTAAACATTTCAGAAGAATTTATTTTATTTTGTCAGTTGTCTACAATTAGGCCTATCTATCATCACAATATCAGTTTTAAATTCAGCGAGAGACATAATATGTAGATATTCCTTTCGTGGCAAGTGCAATATATAGTCTAAATTGTTTTCGCAAAATAAAATAAATTTCGATAAAATTTATGTACTTATGTCTTCTGTTTAGGGTTAGAAAATTAATAAATGATCATATATCTTACTATGGTTGGCCAACGTTGCATTTGCAAAGCAAATGACGACGAATGCTAAGCTCAAGAAGCGATTCATCTGAAAAAGAAAATCAAACACCAGTTTTTTAGTAGTAATCATTTTTATAGTAGCAAAAATTCTAGTCTTCCAACTTACAGTTTTTTAAAGATGCAGTCAGCACGAAGATGTTTGACAGAATTTTCAAATATGTATACTGTTTTTAAATAGTAAGTTCACAATGTCCTGGTTGCTCAGTTAGCAGCTCTACTACTTAGTTGAATATTCCCGTTTCGATTCCTGACTAGAGACTAATATGATCCCTATGATATTTTCATACCGTAAATTTTATCTAATCTATCTATAAAATTTAATCTATCAAATAACCATAGCAATCGTTTAGCTGTAGCCTCTAAAACTATATTTTACATATAATTATCATCGAACTTGACAATGTAAAAAGAGTTTTTTACAAACTCTCCTTACAAAAAAAATACATAATCTTAGTCCTTATTATTGATTTAACTATTTATAAATAATTACGAGTAGTTTAAAAGAAACTTTTACGATTTATGTTAAAAAATTATAATATAACTTGAAGATATCACTCAGAAGCGTTGGTTTTGTATATGAACTTTAGATTATTACAGATGATACGAAGTTTGTTCGTGGGACCAAAAGGAGCGCAGACCTTCCAAAAAATGGAAAATGGCGCTACTTTTCGTTTGACGTTGAGTAGACAGAATGAAAATTTAACAATGATATGTAATTTATTCAGAACTGAATAATTTGTTTTTAGATTTATGATTACAGTATTTAAAGAAATTATTACTAATATTTGTTTAATATGGTTAATGTTATGGTAATTTTAATTGTGAATTGAAATTTATTTATAAAATAATTTTTTTTCTTGAATTTGAAAAGAAGAATATAAATTTAAATACTAGTAAGGAATATCTAATATTCTGATTCTTTAAGTATTTGATCATTCACCCTATAGCCAAGAAGATTAGTAACCAAACAATTTGGATGAATATAACATTTGTTTATGTGTTTATATTTCGTTTTTTTAATTTCTTCTCTCACTCACCGTCAGGTCAGAATATATATATATATATATATATATAGTTTTTTTGTCGAAATATCGTAAAACTGAAAAGTTGCTAAAATTTTCACTTTAAGGGTTATTTTCGTAAATACGGGTTCTGAAATAGTACGAAACGCTTTCTCAAACTATGATAACTCTATAAGTTACATTAAAATTATTCTAACAATTAAAAAATAATTATAAAAATATGAAAGCCAACAGAGTTTTAAGATGAGCCAGAAAAAATTGTTACTTATTTCCTTGGAATTAAAAACAGTAAAGTAAGGATTATTTATTTATCCACGGATCTACTGGTAAAATCGTCGCCAAAACCAGCTGTTTAACAGCTGATTTTCGGAGACGAAGATTCCTGGTTCAAATCCTAGTAAAGGTAGTTACTTTTATACGGATTTGAATGCTAGACAGTGATTCCCGATGTACTTTGATGGTTGGGGTTAAATTAACCATGCTCTCTCAGGAATGGTCGGCCTGAGTCTGTACAAGACTACACCTCATTTACACGTCATACATATCATCCTCATCTCATTGGGTCTTGGAGTTGCTTATTGTTCTGAATTGAACAGATTGCAACGTCCACGTATTAGGAATTAAAAAAAAATTATTCACGGGTTGGTAATGGTTACCAGCTATCCGTTTTTTTATAGATTACAGTGTTTACTGTATTGCATTTTGTTGGTTAGTTTGCTGTCAAGAGTGAGTTGTGATGTAATGTTGCAAAACATATTAAAAGTGTTTATTGTCATTTCAAATGTAATTTCTCGCAAATATAAATTTTTAATACAAGTTACCCGTTTGCTCAGCTTCTATTAAAGTTGTAGTGCTGAAATTTTTGTGGATTGTTAACCATGTACAGATGTAGCCACAACACCTAAAACACGTTGTTTTAGTTACAGTGGATTTAACTTTTACGCGTTCTGTTTTTCAAATTTTTAAAAAAAAATGAGAAAAAATATTTTGTGTAAATTTTTACGCCAAAAATTGTAATATTTTTAAATTGTAAAAATTAAACCTGTATGTCCGTTTTTTCTTAGTTGTCCTGATGTAAACAAACTGCGTATGTGTTAGTCCCTGTAAATACACAACACACAAACACGCGTGTTCTTGGATGAACTCTCTGCAAGCTAACCGGTGATCTAAAAAAACACCCTTTCATTACATTTTGTCAATTCAATCGTCAATCGTATAATGTAATAGGCCTAATAATAAAGTTATAATTGTTTTATCATTTTTATACACAAATTATTTTCATTTCACATGACATTATCACTCATTTATAGATTGGTGTAATGTAATAACAAAATAAATCTTGTATATGAGTCGGTCACATTTTGGCATACGTGGTGTGGTGTCTTCATGAGTTTTAGTGAGTAATTTGGTATGAAAGCTATTTCTTCGCATCAATTTTCGTATTTTTTCTTAGTTTTTGGGTGTTAGTGCGTGGTTGTGTCCGTGATTGTTCGTCAACACATATATTGACGATGGCGGACGAACGTCCTTCTTCCGGAAGTAATAGTAAACATAAAAATGGTAAACCTTTACGAAGCGGACAAAAGACAATGGCAATCACTGTTTTCAATAAGTTTGCTAATAAATATCCTAACCTAAAAATTAAAGAGATAGAACCACTTACTGCTGAATTTACCGGTGTATCTTGTTCAAGAGTTCACAGAGCACGAAAAGAGTTTAAAAACCTCAGTTATAAAAAAGAAAACGTAAAACGCTTGCTTACACAAATTTTATATAAAATAAAACTGCTTAAAAACTTATTATTCATCAATTTTCCTTTCGAAATGAGTTACCTACTTTAAATAAGATTTCGTCGGTTGACACTAATAGTCCTGATTTACCCAATATTAGTCGGTTTAAATTCAGTAGTAGGTTCAATAGTTTTTCCTATAAAAGTATGCAACGGCATGAAAGGTAGAGCGGGCGTAGTGTAAGCAAAATTTTTGAACATTCTGTTCTGTTCGTTCCACTCGCCCGGTGGCTTGTTAACTCTAGGACTCAACTTAGAAAAAACGTACCTACTTTAGTCATAAAAAAACTCTACACGTAAAAGTTGTAAAAGAGTGTAAATTTTTATATAAAACAAAAATCAAGCCTCTATCTCTGATGGTTATTTAAAAAACGGGGCATATATTAACATTAAGTAAGATAGATAGATAGATAACATTTTGTTTAATGCACTTATGTCTGTAATAATATTAGGTCTAATGCTTGGTAACAATAATAGGGTTCCTTAGAAGTATTTAATTGGTTTCTAAAAAAACAAACTTTTGTGTTTTTATCATCGAAAATGATAGTGAGTATAGGACAAGAACATAAATTTTACTTCCCAATGGTTTATATGAATTATATGCCATCAGGTTGGTCTAGGGGTAAGATCGCCACCACAAGTCAACTGTTTAACAGCTAATTTTCGAAGACGAAGTTTTCGTGGTTCAAATTCTGGTAAGAGTAGTTGTTACTTCTATACGAATTTGAATAATAGACAGTGGTTACCTCTGTACTTTGATGGTTAAGTTCAATTAACCTCAGGAATGGCCGGTCTGAAAGGAACTCTCAGGAATGGCCGGTCTGAGTTTGTATAAGACTGAGATTGGCTTTTGAAAATCCAATTACAAAAAAATCATAATAGCTGAGGATTGACTTTGTACTGCCCAATAGAGAACCGCAGAAAATAAAATTTGCAATTATGGGAAAACAGTGTTTTAGAATGCGCAAAATTTTATTCGTTGTAATATTGTGACAATATTTAAAGGGGAAGAGTTGTTCCAGAATCCTCAAGCAGGTCTAAGATTTGTTAAAGTAAATAATAGTTGATACATCTGGTTAGTTTCAAGAAATGGGTAGAAATGTAGTGTACTAAGGTTTTTTTTATATAGTGCCTAATTTTGTTTTCAGCAAATTCATAACATAAAAATTAATATTGAGGTTTTAGAAGATTTTTGAATAATATAATCGGTCATTTCAGAAAGCCCGTAAGTCAAAAAATAAATAAATTTTGGAAAAATTAAGAAATTTATAATTTATTATGTTTCAATTAGAAAATATAAACTGGTCAGAGGGCTGGCCCCTTTAATACAAAATATTGTTTTATCTTTTTAATGACAAGCCACTTACTTGTTTAAAACAATTGAAAATTTAGACTTAACTTGTTTCTAAAATAAATTGGAGTAAAATTTTAACTTAGGTTATTTTCTGTAAAATATTTTGTTAGACTAGAAGAAAATTGTACTGTATAATAGTATTCATTTATTTATTTCACTAGTTTACATTGTGACTTAAAAAAGCTTTCTGCAATAATACGAATTAAAATTTTTAACTTTAGAAAGATAAATGTTGGTTTTCAGGGCTATTCACATTCTTCATCGTTGTCTTAAACAGTAGTTATACAACTTAAAAAGGTTTTTGCATAGAATCTTTGTTTAGCCTCTTCCACTAAAAAGTAGAGCTTAATTTTCAAAAGAACATCTACTTTCATCGTTTAATTAGAAGGAAACACTTTATATCCTGGAGAATAAGCCTTCTCTTAGTGTTATTACGTACTTAAAGTAAGTCAGGCTTGTGTGATTTTTGTTTGGGTGGTGTGTTTACATTTAGATAGTTCTAAAATGCACTTAAGAAAATATACAAAATTTTGACATATGGGCTTTCTGAAATGACAGATTCAATATTTTTTAAATTTTTTTTTACTTGTTTAGTCACAATGAACCGCTTTAATCAGCTTGAAAGCCTTCGGTTTTTGGTATTCTTTGAGGGTCTCCGAACTCTTTTTACGAACTTCTTCTAAACAAACCCTGACTGCTTTTTTAGGTGCATGCGTCATAAGTCGGATATTGTGAACTTTGATTCCTTGTTTGTATTTAGGTGATTTTTCCATTAAGTCTTGTTCTGTTAAGTTCGGTTCTTTCATGCATTCAGTACTTCTTTATGCTATGCGTATTGGGACTGGGATTTGGATTTCAACATGTGTTTAACTAATTTATAGAGAAGTCTGTCAGGTGCCATTCTGAGGATGTGACCAAAGTAAGACACCCGTTTCTTTCTCATTACGACTGAGATGGGTTACAAATTTTTATAAAATTAGTAGTTCGGTTGTAGTCTGAATAGGTTGTTGCCTTTGTGTTTTTTACCAATGCTTGTTCTGAAAATTC
Organism: Catonia carolina; assembly: GCA_035578175.1. Lineage (NCBI taxonomy): Eukaryota > Metazoa > Arthropoda > Insecta > Hemiptera > Achilidae > Catonia > Catonia carolina. Next base: position 23,214,260 of record JAQMRL010000010.1, on the reverse strand, counting down.
TACGTTTTATTTTTTCTTCAGGATTCTTTGATTCCGTGACCATCAATCCAGGCAATGGTTTCACTTCCGTATAGAATTTGCGTCCTTAAAACGGTCTTGTAGTGTTTAATTTATGTGTTGATCGACAAAGATTTTTTGTTGTATTTCGGGTGAGTTTCTGTCCAATTTTCCAAGTTTGCTCAGCCTGTCGTTCCAAAAAAATTTTTTTTAGAAGTCTGTGATGGATGTGTTCTCCCAAATATTTAAATCTATTCATTATTTCTATTGACTGGTGTCCTATGTCTAGTTTGTCTTCGAGTTGTGTGCTCAGTATCGTGCACTTGGTTTTTTCATTTGATATATTTTTAAACCTATCTTGACGCAAAGGTTTTACAAAGAAGTCAGCTGTACTCTGGGCTCATTTGCCGAAGTTGCAAGTAAGACAAGATCGTCGGCAAAACCTAGACATTTGAGCTTGATATGTCTGAGTTGCGGCCAATTTTTGTGGTTTGAGGATTCTGAGTGATCCATTGCCTAATGATAAATTCCAGAGCATAGTTGAATAGTAACGGCGACAAGCCGTCACCTTGTCTAAATCCTGTTCTATCTCAAAGGGTCTGAAAGTTTCTCCCCGGAATTTAATTTTGGACATGGGTTTTGATAGAGTTAAACCAATCAGTGATACCAATTTGGGGCGTATAGTGTCCGAGGATTTTTAATAGAGTATTTATTTACATTATTATTTTATGCAATATTTACTTATAATATAATAATTACATCATTTAAAAGTATAAAAATAACGATTCTACATTCTGAATATAATATTTAAATGGATATTAGGCCTACAAGCCTTTTGTTGTGACGGCAAGGTACCTGAGAGGATTGGTGTATCTATTTAGATAATTGGATCTTTTGTAAGCTTTTATTCAATCCTAACGTGTTTACTTTCTAAAAACTGACAGAAAGACTTATTTTTAGTATTAGGTCAATATCTAAAAATGTTATTGTCCTGGTAAATTCCATAAGCTTTGGTATTTATAAGAACATAAGATCGGGCGGTTTAGTTGGAAGTTAGTCCTGATGTATCATTCAGCGAGTCAGAGCAGTTTACGTTTTGTGAAAAGCTCCGAATCGTAACTGAAGGTCGTATGATTGGTGTACTTGTAGGGTAAGTAGGATTCAGTTAAATTAAATGTGAGATAATCTATTTACTGGTTAAGTTCATTGATTTATTAATTAACTGTAATTAATTTATTATTGATTATAATACAATATCTTTATCGTGACGCATTATACGAGATTAAAGTAATATTATTATTTATAATTTATAGCTTGTAATAAATACTCATAATTTTAAGCGATATTGTGTTAATTATTTATTTTACCCAGATCCCGAAGCGGACCTTAGCGATAAATGTCACAATATGTACGAAACAAAATTTTCTTCAAGCAAAGTTCCCTCAAGATTGAACTGATATGTAATACGGCACATTATAATTTACTCCAACTTAAAGCATAATTATTTGTTTTGTCTACAAATCCGATACTTCCACCACTTGTATTATTTTATTATAGTATGTCTCAGTTTTTTAACATAAATATTCATATGAAAATTTTCAAGATAAACTTTGCTGCTACCAATTTTGTTCAAGTTCAGTTTTCATATTGGACGCTACAAGGAAAAGATAACTAAGCGAAAACCTTCCTTTATTCATAAACGAGATTGGCTAAATTGTATCGAGAAAAGAAGAGGATGATATCAAAACGGCAGAGAGAATTTAGGCCTTTGGAATTTTGCCAATCAGCCTGTAGTAGACGATGTAGTACGTAGTCATTACAGTTTTCTCCGTAATTCCTTGTCCTTGTGACTTTATCGAATACTTTTATAAATACACGGTTCAAGTAAACAGAATATTTATTATACACTTTTCTTAATTTAGTTACTAGTAAGTTGTTTTAGTAATGCATACAGCTACTAATGGTATTTATAATAAAATTTTCATTAAACCGAAACTGTAGGTTTCAATTCTCAAGGCTGTATGTCCGTTTGTCGGATTATCGTTTTCGTATCGGTAAGTGAAAACCGGCCTAAGTATGAATTTTACGACAAAAGTGTATAAAATAAAATTTATAGGAATTAAAAGACCAAAAATTTTTATTTTAAGTATCTTTTCTCTACAAAGCCTAGTATTAAAGAGTGATTTTTCCGTAGGTTATTAAGTCAAACTGAGGTTGGTTTCATTTTGCATCAATCACTCATGATTAAATATAGGTTATGATTTTGAGGTTAGTTTTTTGTTTATTTACAAAACACATCCACAACTTAACTATTAGCGATTACGGTGGGTTAAGAAACTGTAATGATGGGTTTTGGCACATAATAATTTCCAGGCCTTAGCCGGGACCTCCACTTAGTAGGCCAGGGCACTATCCACTACGCCACGGAGGCGGTCATTTTTCGTTATTTTACGTTGTTTAATAATGTTAGGTTATATTTTTCATATTTTGCATTGGCAATTTAAAGTTGTGTGAGTATTTCGCACCAGTTTTTTTAAATGTTTCTCGCTACGTTGGTTACTCTTTTTTCTATGAAGGGCAGGTTTAGATCGTGTGCAAAATTTCAGATAAAATTTAACGATTGAAAAGTAGTTCCTTCCTGAACTAGCTAAGATTTTCCCGTACATATTTTTGTAACGTGAGAGAAATATAAAAAAAAAATATTCCGTGTACTTGAAGAAGGGATTTCGTTGGCTGCCAGTTGGGATGGATGTGGAAAACAGTGGGGGATTGAGGCCTGTAGTTCGGTTTTGTGCCAGCAGATACAGAATGATAATATATATGTTCAGATTATGCACAAATTCCTCTCCCCTATGTATGGCAGCTGATCTTCCTCTTCCAGTTTTTTACACATCTTCATTCTTACACACAGTCATTCAAACAACCGCAGTTTTCCTGTAAAATTATAACATTATTTTTCATTCTCACTTATTCGTTTAATCCAGCACGTTTCTGTATGACATCAGCTCATCAAATCCTTACACCTATGCCATCTTTCAGTTCACTGGAGTTCCTTGTCTGAAAAAAAATTCACGTATTTCTCATAACTAGGTTTAATGTTCTACGCACATGCACACAAGCACTAAAACCAGTAGCGCGTTATTTGTCATATGTTTGCATCTATTTTGTACTTATTAAGGTACAACTTTTTAACGCTAAAAATCTGCAAAGGAGACTGCCCGTGTAATGTTTCCGTGGAAAAACATAAGATTCATAAACCCGAAATATTTTTATAACCTTTTTATTAAAAAGAGAATGGGCCTTCAGGCCAGCCCAGTCAGTCAGCTGATAAAAAGTCGCTATTATTTGTTAAGTAACACCGGTTGGGCAAGCGACTTTGTATGGTAACCAGCTGACAGCCACCCGTGAACAAACTCTACTGGGGGTCCCTGTTCAAACTCATGCCTTATTCACGTCAAATAATACTGCAAAAGCAGGGATCAAATTGGGTTGTTGTCAATAATGTACAGTCCCTAATAACAAATAAAAGCTAAAAAAAAAAAACTAAAAAAATTATTCGGATATAATACTCATGAAGAATAACGTAAATCAGAGAGTAAAAACTAATTAAAGTAATTTTTTACAACTTTTAAGAGATATTTTCAAACATTTTAATAAAAATGTTGTAATGACATTTACGATTTAGGCTATTGTGAATAAGATAGCACTCAACCAGGACCGTTGAATAAGGGTACCAGGGTTCTTTTCAACGGCCCTGACACTACTGGTTTGTTTTCGTATAATTTTTTTGTTATTGCTGATAAAAAAATCTTGTGTGAAACACTCACATAACTTTCTCTTGCCAATGCAAATAATTAACAATATAATGTAACATTGGTAATAAACAAAAAAAACTATCTTCGATAAACATAAACTGATTTTACTCATGAGAGAAAAACGCAAAATGAAAATCGACCTCAGTTTGGCTTAAAAATAAGGAAAATCACTCTTTCACTCTAAACTAGGCTCTGTAGACAAAATTCTTTACACAAATTTGTAGATCTTTTAATTTCCTATAGATTTTATTTTATACACTTTTGTCGTTAAATGCATACTAAGGCCGAAATCTTAAAAAATTCGATTTTTCACACGTTTTCGTGTGAAAAATCAGAAAATCGCTAATTACTGCTAAACTAAGCGGTATTCAAAAAAAATTGTTGAAATAAAGGTTATAGGATTTTTAATTCTCTACAGATTTTATTATATAAATTTTTGCGCTTAAATGCATATTAAAGCAATATTATGATATCTTAAAAAAACAATTTTTTTTACGTGAAAACAGCCTGACCATGAATTTCAGCAAACATAGCGCCTACCCTGTCTTGTAGAGCATAAAACATTTAGTAAAAAAGGTGATTTAAAAAAAAAAAGTAGTAGAACCAGTTTTTGAGAAATTCGCAAAAAGTGAAAAATTACTCGAATGAACTACTACTTCCGATTGACCGATTTTGATGAAAATGTTTGTGTCGGGTCCGGTAGTAGTATCTAACTTAAGTTTCAAGTTCGTACGATGTTCCGTTCTTGAGATATTCTGTTCACACACACACACACACACACACACACGCGCGCGCGCGCGCACACACACGACCATACACACACACACACACAGACCAATCGCTAAAACATATTTTTTGGATTCAGGGGTCTGAAAACGTGTAGATCCGGTGAAAACTCGATTTCGAAAAATCGACATGAAAACAATACTTTCCTTCCTATATATACTCATATAGGCAAGAGAAAGTAAAAATAGGTACTTCTTGAATCCAGTTGCTGGAAAATTGTTTATTAAGTTGAAAAATGATGCAATGTTTTTAATTTTGATAACGAGTAGGTAATTTTAACTTGAGGTAGTAATTTTAAATTAAAATTTGTTTCCAAAAAAATTAACTAGTTGAGCAGGTCAGCGAATTTAAATTTTTGCACTTAATAACTCATTCCTTGAATAATTTTATACAAAGTCCAAACTTAATTTGATGAAATCAAATTCATTTTCTGATACTGAATACAATGAATTTTTGAAATTGTCGAATTATTAATGAGCGGTTACGGAGTTAACAGGGGTTCAGAATTTTACTAATAACTTAAAATTTAAGAACGCTGCAAGACTGAAATTTAGTACATACAATAACAACATAAAAGTTTATATCCCGACAAAATCTGAAATAAATCGGTCGAGCGGTTTTTGAGTTATAAGCCTCTGAATGCATCCAATCTGTTGCAGCAACAAAAACCGAGTCTATTTTTATCATCCTGATATCGCAATATTTTAAAACGCTAAAAATATGAAACTGACATGCAACAACGCAGATTGAAATCACCTAAATTTTGGTGTATAGTACGTAGAACAAGCGGTTTTAAAGAAACGAGGCTCCAAACTCGGGTATCTGTAATAAAGAAATAGACAGTAAGTAGGGTTGGAAGCGAGAGCGCTGATTAATCTGAGGTCGGGAAAGTTCGTTCGTAGTCGTCTGAATACGTATGACTAAAGGAAGTACGAAGTCGGTTACAGTGTGAGAGAACCCTAACACAAAAACTATAGTTAAATAAATTTAATGAAGAAAAATTAAACAATTTTTGTAAGTTATTTATGTACATTTATTATTGAATTTTTCAAAATATTAATTTCAGGATTTTATTTTTCTTAAATTAATATACTACTTTGTTATGTGATTAAATTAAACACATGCATTAAAATAATCAGTTTCTAAAAAAAAACTTCAAATGAATTAGACAAAAAAAGTCGGAATAGTCAAATGAACGTTGCACTTAAATAAATGAACTGAAACTGACAGTGCGTGGGTGCATGTGTGTTCGCGCTTGCGCGCACACACATAATCACGCACGCAAGCAAGCACACACGCACACACACATACGCACGCACTCTAATCGCTCAAAACATGTTTTTTGGTACAGGGGGTCTGAAACCGTGTAATCCGGTGAAAACTCAATTTCGAAAAATTGACATGAAAACAATACTTTCCTTCCTATATATTTATAAAGGCAAGAGAAAGTAAAACGAAGTATGTATGTACGAACAGAAAATATTATTAACTGTGAGCATTGCAATGTGAGTATTTCAAATGTCAAGTGGTATAAGGTGAAATTTGAAATTGTGAAAAAATGCTTAAATGTATGCGAGGTGGTTTATTGCACACCATCCGCTAGTCCCCTGAATTTAAATATCGTTATACATTAATATCTACTCTTCACTACAGCACGTAAAATCACACGAACGTAAATATTATACGTACAATATTTTTCTCTCCTGTATGATCAGAAACATTTTGGGAATGTCAATAATAATAAGCTATGATAATAATCTACTAGAGGACCCGATACAAACATGTTCATCAAATTCTGTCAACCGAAAATAGTATTTATTCGTGTAATTTTACAACTTTTTGCAATTTTCTCAAATACGGCTCGTACGATTCTTTTAAAATCACCTCATTTACTACATTTGTTATGTTCTACAAGATAGGGTAAGCGTCATGCTTGCTGAAATTCTTGGGGAGGCTGTGCTCTCGTAGAAAAAAAAAATAGTGTTTTTTTTAAAGATTGCAGCCTTAATATGCATTTTAAGGCAACAGTGTATATATCAACGTTGTAGAACATTTTAAAATCTGCAACTTTTATTAAGCCAAACTAAGTTTTGGCTTCCATCATTCACTCATGATTAAAATTAGGTTATGTTTTTTGAGGTTAGTTTTTTTATTTAAAGCCGCATTAACCGCTTGATCATCAGCGACTACGGTGGGTTAAAAAACTGTAATGATGGGTTTTGGCACGTTATAATTTCCAGAGCCTAGCCGGTAATCAAACCTGGGCTTAGTAGGTTAGCGTGTAATCCATTACGTCACGGATGCGGTAATTTTTCGGTTTTTTACTTAGTTTACCAATGTTTTTTTTAATGTTAAGTAATTATATTCACAAATAATGAACAATATAGATTTGTATTGGAAAGAGGAATTGATGTGAGTGTTTCTCACCAGATTTTTCATTTCTAGCTCTGTCTTTATAACAAAATTTCGGACTATCCTTCGTTGTGCACATTTGACTTTTTGTATGAAACGCATCTCTTCAGCTTCCAATTTTTGTTTCTTTCTCCCTGTAAGATACCAAGTTTTCTACCATACGAAATTGTCGGATCTGCCCTTACATCATAAAATCTCTAAACGTCATGTTTATAAGCTCTGTACTTGTAAGCGTTTCACGTATTCTTCGAAAATTATATACAGGGTGATTATAAATGAAATAGACAGTCGATAGTTTATAGAAAATTTATTTTTGAAAACTTAAGGTAATTACTTAGATGATTATATAGAAGAATTCATTAAGTCTTTATTGAAAATATTTACAGATGTTCAATGTGTGCACCATTTGTAACACGACAGATATCAACACGGTAGTCGAATTCTTGCCACACACGATTAAGTATATGACGGTCAACTGTGGCAAGAGAATTTGCGATACGTTGGTTTAGATCATTAATATCTACAGGAAGCGGTGGTACAAAAACTTTGTTTTTTGCATAATTCCATAAGAAAAAGTCGCAGGGCTTTAAGTCTGGACTACGAGGTGGCCACGGCGTAAACACAATGTTTTCCTCACTTGCACGGCCAATCCATTGTCTTGGAGAACGTTCATCAAGATAATTTCTGATCTGTAAGTGCCAGTGAGGGGGGCTCCATCTTGTACAAAAATGAAGTTATCACTATCTTCCTGGAGTTGAGACATTAACCATTCGTTTAACATGTCCAGATAAATTACTCCGGTTACTGACACTTCGTAAAAGAAGAACGGCCCGTAAACCTTTTTACGAGATAATGCGCAAAAGACTTTTACTTTAGGGGAATCGCGTGTACGCTGTAAAGTTATTTTTGGGTTTTCTATGCCCCATATTCTAACATTATTTCTATTAACTTTTCCACTAATGTGAAAATTACATTTATCACTGAAAATTAGGCGAATAAAAAATGCGTCGTCATTTTCAATGCAGTATTGCATCTCCAGACAAAAATGTTTGCGTACGACTTTATCCCTGGTATTTAAACTTTGTACTAACTGAAATTTATAAGGTGTCATTTTCAAACGTTTCCGCATAATTTTCTACACAGTCGGTTGAGGAATTTGCAATTCTAAACTTGCTGATGTAGTTGAGTTTCCTGGACTTGTTACATAAACATCACGAACACTATCAGTTTGTTCTTCTGTAACAGAAGGTCTTCCAGTACTCTTCCTTTTACACAGACATCCACTGTTTTCAAAATGTTTATACCAGTCATAGATCGATTGCCTTGTTGGTGGTGGTTTACCGTATCGTGTTCTGAAATCACGTTGCACAACCGTAACCGAGTTTCTTTTGACTTTCAAGAACACAATAAGCTTTTTCCACTTTAGTAGCGTCCATTTTGCTAGACTGGTCGTTGTAACAGCAGCCAACAACAAAATACTAGTAACAGTTGTACCAACATAAACTTTAAAAAAATTTCCTACAAACCTATGTCATTTACTATATTCAAATACACCAGTTTGATGTTTGAGAAGCTGTCGAAAGTGTCTATTTCATTTATAATCACCCTGTATTTTTGTCAACAACAAGCTTGCCTTCAAAATTAGTTTGACAGCCCAACTAGGACTGTGTTATTGAGCAGGTCAAAATATTTATGATCTCCTGGAGAAGACAGCCATTAATCACAATCTTGGATCTTAAAAATTCCCTGCCTACATAAGCCTTACGTTTATTCTTTCTATATCTTTCGTTTTGATGCTAGATACGTAAAGGCACATCAATATCCTAATAAAATATCCAATTTTTTTTCGTTTTGGTTTTATTAGCTCACTTCTGTTAAGAAATCCGTTTTGACACAAAGGAATTTGCTTTCGTGAAACTTTATGCATTTGATTACGATTCATTAATACTAGTTACAGTATCTTCAAGCTACATAAGTTATACGGCTACATACAAGCTATCTATGCGCGTTTTAAAGTACGTAAGGAAATTTAACAGGTACTTCAAAGAAAATACAATTTTGTTATGCAGACATATATTTTCACACGTTGAAAAGATGATACATTAGGTTGTTTCAGAAAACAGTGCAAAAAGAAAACGGTGCAAAATAATTATATCCAGAGTATAAACGCTAGAAACTATTATTAGTGCAAATATTAGTGCAAATAACCTAATACTTTTCCAAAAAAAATTATCTTTAAGAAATATTAGCGCCAGAAGTTTCCCGTTATCTTGCCTTGCGTCGGTTTAGTGCCCTCTTCTTGCGATGAAGGTTTTAAACAACAAGTCCTTTTCTCCATGTGCGTTATCACAATGGCTGGCCTTATCAGTGTCGTGTTCACGTCGATTTGATAATATAGCCTGGTATACAACTCCTGAAGTCATAAAATAATCCTTAGCAACCATGTTGGCCTCAACTGTAATTTCAGGTACTGGAAGAACGTTGTACAACTCTGGTGTGTGTTGGATGGTATTTTCTTCTGGATTTCTACCAGATGATATATGAATCATTTCTGTGACAATCTTGTCCATGGCTGTTCCACCGCTGGCAAAAGAAAAGAACATGTTTTCTTATATAAACTTGATTGCATTAAATATTCTATATTTATGTGTAAAAACAAATAATAAGAAATTGATGTCAGTATTTTTTGAATTTCGTTCTAGAACTTTCAGGACAGTATTAATATTCACCGTTTGATGTAAGTAAGGGAACTTGTACGGTCACGGTTCAAGAACTTCTTTGTAAAAAATAAACACTGGGTGTTGGATATAGAAGAGTTCTTTGTAAACACGTAAGGCACGTAAACATTTAAGCAGGTAGCCTGGAGGTGGGACTTCGGGTCTTCAGCCTTCCCGAACGAAAAATTTAAATTTAATGCCATGCTAATTTTCCGCGGGTGCCTGGTTCGATCAACTAGAATCCCTCACTCCCGGAAAAAATCTCCAGACTCAGCCCTCCTGAACAAAATCCTGGCTAAAAACGTGAAAAATCTCCAAATAGTAGTAGTGATTACTACTCCACGCAATACGTCTACAGGAAAAATTTACTTCCGAATGACTATACTTTTACTGAATAGGGTAAGGTATGGAATATTTGGAGGTGAGCAAACATTCAAGGAATTAATGTACGGTAGTATCTGTGTTAGTGTCAATGGTACCGGGTTCCATGCATTTACTGGGGATTAGAGTCTCTGAAATTTGCATCTAGTGGGTGTAAAAATACATATATCTACAATCACAGTTTACTCTATAAATTTATGTACGTCAAAAAAATGTGTAAGAAATATAATAATAAAAAACCAAGTTACACTAAAATTTATTAAAACGAATAAATATCTACGAAAAGAAACGATACCACATTATTCATGGATTATTAACAAATATATTCCGACCTTGTAATCATAAATTGATAATGTTTTTCATTTCACCATTGAGGTAACAACAGATCTGTCCATAAGTAAGTTAAAATTGTTAAGAAAATACTCTGAAGAGTTTAAAACAAAGAAGTATAATTAGGAAGTTTTCTTGCAGTGCAAGAAAAAAAATCTTTAGTTCACTAAGCGGTATTGTGTTGGAAAATTTGTTTAGTTATTACCACGAAAGTAACATTATAGTAAAATATAAATTGAAGCATCAATTTTTTATTTTCAAAATGTCACATTTCGGTCCAGTATCTACTACCATACCGAATTCAATTCTTTGGTGAATGTGTAAGTTTTGGAATGAAATTTTGGTTCATCTACAATGTTTATACCATTAGAAACTTGTGGAGTAAAAGAGTTTTATTTTTATTTCAAAATAAAGCTCATAAATTAATGTAAAATATATTAATTTAAACTATTCAATACATAATTATTGGAGTTTCAAAAACTGTAGATTTTTTAAAAATTTTGCGTTCCATTTGATAGATATGACTTATGCATGGCTAACTTAATTACCAATCGGCATGGATTATTTGTTATTTAATTATTACTTTGACAAAAAAATTAACGAACGGGTTCCATGAATAATACAATTTGAGAATTTCAGTCTTCAATGTAAGCGAAGTTTTTTCGAGGCATTACTAGCCTAGATGAGAAAATGAAAATTCAAAAGGTGCAGCTACTTGAAACGGATGAGGGAGAAGCCCTTTCCCTCGTTTAGCTTACGAGAACAAACCCACCGATAAAAGGAGTGGTGGACGCCCAAGAAGGAAATGATTTCCGGAACAGGCCGAGCTCCCTAATCCATAAAGTTAAGAAAATGAACCAAAGACAAAGTTTACTTAATATTCGTTTAGGGAGCATAATAACTGCGCCAAATATTATAGAATAAACCAAGAATCCCGGCCGATAAACCTAGATACCAGAAAATTATTCATAATAATACTTACACAATATCGTCATCATTAAAGTCACCGGGTTTCAAGAAAAGTTTAGAAATGTGGTGTTGGAGATTAGATACAAATTCATGGAGGCCACCGGAGTTCTGAATTTCTGTGGCGAATTTAGTTGCATCAGTGGCTGAAAACGTTTTCCACAGCATTTTTTTTGTTAAAAGGGCATTAAGTTCATTTACATTTTTGTGTTTATATGCCACAATGACTTCATCGGTATCATCTTTTGTAGCCTCTTCTTCACTGACTTTACCAGTAATCTTGAATTTAGCTCCTGGTAGAACAAAGAGCTCGTCCGTTTTGTCATCGGTGTACAAATTGCGTTCCAAAAACAAAACAAAGTCTTGATGATCATTCTCTGAAAAACCGATAAATTCGTTGAAGTCAAGTGTAACGTGTTCATGATCCGTTTCTTTAGCAAATAGTTTAACTTCAGCCAATATTTCAGCAATTTTTTTCATTGGAACGGCTTTATCACCAATTTGCTCTACAGCCATATATTCACCTTCATGGATTCCGACACAAATATCGAAGTATCGTACTCCGAAGAGTAATTGCTGTTCAATACTCTTATCCTGTGAACAAAAGGTTAGAAGATAAAAACATTTTTTGTTAACGCTCTTACAGGTTTACTTCAAAAATGATAATCGGTTTGGGCTAAAGTTTAAAATAGTACAAAATATGATATTAAATTATTTTAAGGCAAGTTAAAAAGGTCCTTGAAGATATTTGCAGGCAGTGCTTTATTTTCTAGGAAGGCCACAATAATATTGAAGCTAATTAAAATTAAATTCGCGCTATTTTGCTATTTTTGTCTATAATTGGTTCGAATTTTCAAATTGATGTGATTTCACTTTTTGGGGCTATTTGATTACAGTGATGATAACAACTGCCGTGGTATTCCTAAAAAGTATACTTTGCCATTGTGCAGTCACTTTTGGCTTATGTTATAGTGGGTTGGGGTGGAGGTGCTCATTGCAATATGGATTCACTGATAAGAACACATAGACGAATTTTGAAGGGGATATCTAATATACCGCGTCGATTTTCAACGGAGCAGATATTTACAGATGTCAATGTCATGGATATAAGACAATTGTACGTGAAAGAAATAATTAAAAGAATTCAAGTGAACGTAATTAACCTGCAAAATAGAGGGCATCAGTACCTCATACGAAACCGAGATCTGCTCTTATCGGAGAGAGCGAGAATTGCTTTTTACAATCGTCATTTTGAGTACTTGGTACCCTGAATACAACCTGCTCCCGTTAGATTTAATTTTTAATTTATTAATTTAATTTAATTTAAATGATTTAACTTTTTAATTTTAAACCCGTTAGTTTTTTTAAATCTAACGGGTTTAAAATTTCTGATGATTGAATGATTGTGTCTTCTGCAGGAGGGGTTTCTGATGAAATTGACATTACTGAAGGTTTACTGCAAGGTGAAATCTTGAGCCCTCTCCTCTTCACCATGTATGTGTCCGATATAATACAATTTTTTATTGATGCTGGAGCCTATGGGATCAGTATAGCTCCTAGGAGATATTTGGTTATGATGCTTTATGCGGATGAAATAGTACTGTTGTTTTCTACTTGGGCTGAGACCCAAAAAGGTGTTAGAATTTTGGAAAAATATTGTAGCAAGAACATTTTAACAGTAAACTAAGAAAAGTTTTACGTGGTTTGTTTCCGGAAAGGAAGAAGGCGTGTTGATAAAAGTCTTTATTATTGGAACACCAACATAAAGTTTATCAACAATTTTACTTACCTCGGTGTTCCTTTCTCTTCTTCTGCTAAATTTTACCAAGCAGTACCTTTCTTTTCTTTCAATGTTTACTGCAGCTAGCTCTCCAGTGTTGAGCATTTTAAGAGCTAAGTCAGATGCCTGGGAAGTTAAGGGGCATTTGTTCGATGCTTTGGCTGAGAGTATATTGCTTTACTTGGTAGAAATATGGGGAGGTATGTATGCAAATCAAATTGAATGAGGATAGTTGCTATTTTACAAAAGATTTTTGAAATTACCTATCAATACTCCTAGCGCTTATGTTCGCATTGAAATCTGGAAGAATACATACCTCTCTTAAAATCCTTAAGAGAATGATTAACTGGTGGATGGATAAAGCTGTTATCAATGGACGAAGACAGACTACCCAGAATTTGTTTGTTTAGACTGATGCAGATGGATGGTGAGTTTAGGTTACCTTTTAACTGATATGCTTGTTTAATACAGAATTTATGTTTGATTGGATCTGAATATCTTTTAACTTGTTATACTAATTTTTTTAAAAGGCAGAAAGCAAGTTTAATACTGTCGTACGAGAATTATCTTAAGAGAATTATTATATTATGTTTAGTAAGGACGTAAATTCTATTTTGAATTCTTCATTTAATTAACATTTTAGATTGTTGTCTAGTTATAGCAACGCTGGTGAGCTATATGTTCATTTTAATTGTCACATAGAAAAACTCAGAATTTTAGCTCAAATGCGTCTTTCATCAAGTGATAGGAGACTTAGGCTTTTTTACGAATGTGATAAATATGAATTCGATCCAGAAAGTGTGTGCAAGTTATGTGACTGTGGAGAAAAAGATAATCTGTGTCATTTTCTTTTGGAATGCAGAGCTTTTAAAGAGTTTAGACAGAGGTTCCTTCCTAGTTATATAGATGAGCACTTTTATCCATTGGAGAATATTTTGGTTGTAAACGATGATAACAAAAATTTGAATAATTTATTTTTGTATGTTATTTCAAGTTTGCAATTGAGAAGAGTATTATTTAATTTGTATTTTGGTGTAGGGAACGCATTGATGTAACCTGCATTGAAATGGGCTTTCAAATACAGCTCATCTAATTGAAATATTTGTTTGTATCCTTATATTTTGTTGCCGGTCGCATTGGCGCAGTTGGTAACGTGCTCGCCTCTCATCATGCGGTCTTCGGTTCGAATCCCATTCAGGCACGGTATCTTTTCATACGTTACAAAATAATCGTTTCATCCTTCACCGTCTGCATTAGCAGTAATTGCAGAACAGTCGGACGTTAAACCAAAAAAAAGAAGAAAATTATATTTTGTAATTGAAATATTGTATTTTGTTTTATATTTATATTGCAGTTAGTTATGCATTCAGCTGTAAACTTATGTTTAATTGAAGTACTGTATTTCGCTCTTATTTGTATTGTAATTGTATATGTATTTTAATGTAATGTTATATTGAATTGAGATATTGTATTTTACTTCTTATTTATAATGTAAGTACATGTATTCAAATGTAATGTTATATTCAATTAGAATATTATATATTTTTTTATAATTGGTTTATTATGGTCGCATCAACATTCCATGTTTTTAGCGACCCCATTACATAAAAACACTAATTTTATAACATAAGGTTATAACACTGTAGGTTTACAATGATGTTTTTTAGTTAGAAAAAAATTTACACTTTAACAGATGTATCTTTCACTTTTAAATTATAAATTATTTTGTATGGATTGCACTTTTATTTGCACTAAAATTGTCTTTGAATATTTAAAAATTGTATAAAGTCAAGTGTCTTTGTGTACTGTGTGTGGTTAACGCAGTCTTTGTAATTGTCCGGTAAGTGAAATTGTTTCCGTATAGTGTTCAAGGTAGGACATTCCACAAGAATATGTTTGACAGTTAATTTCGTGTTGCAGTGTCTGCAGTAAACAGAGTCTAGTTTCGTCATGAAGTGACTGTGTGTCAGTTTAGTGTGACCAATTCGTAGTCGTGTAAGAGTCACTTGGTCAAGTCTGTTTTTAAATATTTCTGGTTGTAAGTCTCGAATGTCAGTCCGTACTGTGTGTAGGTTAGTCCTTAAAGTCTTCCACCACTCGTTCCAAATTATTTCAAATTTGTGTCTGAACATTTTCTGCAGATCTCGATGGGACGACTTGTTTATTCTATTGGAGCATGTAGTGGCGCGTTTGGCTGCTCGATCGGCTGTCTCGTTCCCTTTGATGCCTAGGTGGGAAGGAATCCACAGAAGAACTATTGTTTTGTCGTTGTTAGTTATTTTGTGGTTGACGTTAATGATCTCTTGAAGTATCGGTTCATCCTGTTCGATAATCCTAAGGGAATCTAAAACACTTCTTGAATCTGACAAGATCACAAATTTTTTACGATCGGATAAAGCTATGGCTTCAAATGCTTTTTATAGAATAAAATAAAATATTATATTAAACAAAATGTTATATTTTGTTTTTTATTTATATTGCAATTGTATTGTATTCAAGTGTAGTATTATATTTAATTGAAAGAATGTGATTTTTATTTATACTGTTGTAGGGGTAAAAATATCGTCCCATGAGGAATTGTTCGATTTGCTATGTAATTTATTTATATTGTATTCTTTATTTACGTTGTATCAGCTTTCAAGTTTGATCTTATTATTTTTCATTTACCTTGTCCCTTATTTCATTCAATAAAACATTATTCAGATTTAACACATTATGGTTTTTATTTAATTATTGTTTCATCATTACATAATATTCTTTATAATTATCATCATACTAATTTTCATAATCTTTAAAAATGTCTGTTTTGAAATGTAGGTTAAATATACATGTATTTTGTTAGTTGTTCATTAATTCGTTTTTCTATTAAATGAGTCTTTTTCTTATGTTACCATTATGATATAATTAAATCATATTATAGTTATGATTTGTATTTAAAATAATTTTGTGAATGGGACGTTGAAAATAATACGTGTTATTAGTTTGAGGTTTCACGCCCCATTAAAAAATTTACAATAGTTCTTTCCTTCTTCTTAGTTGCCTAGTAACCATATTTTGTTTATTAGAATTAAATAATTTTAAATATTTCATCTTAATCAGCTGGAATTATTCATATTTATTTACATAGACTCAAATGTAAACAACTCCAGGTGTCCAGTAAATTTGTCTTATTACACTATAATTTAAATATTGTATATTGTACTTTGTTTGTATTTTGTTTTTATTTATATTGCAACTGTAATCTTATATTTATTTGAAAGATTGTGTTTTTTTTAAATTTATTTAACGTCCCATCAACTACAACGGTCATTAGCGACGACGTTGGGGTGTAACTGTTTACAATGGAGGATGAAATGATTTTTTGTAACTATGAAAATATGCCATGCCTGAGTGGGATTCGAACCCAGGACCGTATGATGAGTGGCGAGCAGGTTACCAACTGCGCCAATGCGGCCGGCTGTGTTTTTTATTTATACCGTAATATTGAAATATTGTATTTTGTTTTTATGTATATTGCAACTGTATTGTATTTAATTAAGTGTTATCTTATATTTAATTGAAAGGTTGTATTTTTATTTATATTGTTATTAAAATATTGTATTTTGTTTATTTTTTATTTATATTGTAACGGTATTGTATTCATGCGTAACCTTATGTAATTGAAAGAATGAAAGAATGTGTTTTTATTTATATGAATTATATTTTTTTTAGTATTTTTTTTATTTTTCTTTAGTATTTTTAGTATTTTGTAAATGAATTCTAAAATTTGTATTTTTTATGAGCCAACTCTTTTCTCTAAGTTTTATTCTTGTAGCAATAAAGTAATATTATATTCTATTCTATTCTATTTGTTTAACTATTGTTTACTGTTTAGATTTATTAGGTTTGCAAAGCCTACTCATAAAATTTAATTTAGCGTACCTGGTTATATGGAAAGTCTGCAGCACCATTCTCTTGATTCACTGAATTGTGAGTTCCAGGGAAAAAAATTTTGCAAATGTCTTGCTCTTTAATGTATTCAAAATCATGACTCATCCAGTTTGGTAATGTTTGGAGGGATGCCTGGGCCAGTACGGTTCCATTTCCTTAAGTTAACAGAAAAAAATTCTATGTTATGTTTACAAGCGACTGATTGTAGTTTTACTAAAAAAAAATGTAACCCCAATAATGTAGTTTTTTTCAAATTTGCAATCAGTAAATTAAGACATGGGTAGATGGGCTGTTGGTTAGTACGACTAAAATGGGAGGGAGAATATGCCATGGCCTTCATCTCTGAATTCACTGTTTTTAGTTCCCGCAAAACAATAAGCAATCTTCTTCACACTCCATCATTCGATAGGGCTAACGTTTAAAGTTGCCATGTAGAAACTTTTCATTGAATTTCTACTTGTTCTTTTAAGGTGAGACTTTACTTTGTATCCCACCAATGTTAAATTGGCAATTTTTAGGTATATTTTTCACAAGATTGGTTAAAGATAAGAAAATGAAACTTTACACACTCATCGATGTAGGGATTTTCTAGTAACTGGAATTTTTTCAATTTAACCTGTAGGACCATAAAATTAAAAATTAAATAACGAACAACATAGAATTTTTACAAATTTCTTTCAACGTGTTGCATATTACTAACTTTAGGAGCATCTGAGGAAGTAATAAAAATGCCAGTGTATGTGCATGTCCAAGAAGAATAACTGGTAAAAATTTCTAGTTGGTAGGTTTAATGGTTTCCGAGAAAAATGTACCTTATTGTTAAAAATCTAAATTTCCGGAAACAGACAAAAAAAGGCATAAATCAAAAACAAAATGTACACAAACATGCAAATTTTCCATCATTTGGTTAGAAAGCTGAACCAACTGTTTTGAGAATATTAAAAACAGTATGCAGATATTTTAAAAATACTGAAATTTCCTTTACATTAAAACGAGAAGTATATAATTACGAAAAATATTAGTTTTTGGTATTATGATAATTTTGCTCGGTAACCGTGCTAAATGCTTAATTTTTTCATTAAAATATTTTTTTTACATAATTTTTGTCTTTCTGGTAGATCTAGGCCTGAAGTACTGAAAAACATAAAACACCGGAAATCTAAATTTTCAGTCAAAACCATCGACAGTCTCACCTTAAGCTTGATCTCTGCTTTCATTTTTTGATAGTAAAAAGGTTATATATATATAGAGAACACGCTCACATAAAACAGCCACAGAATTAGTTTACGTGAAAAGTAAAATTCCACATACTTTAGGAAAAGTGCAGATTAACGTAAATCATTTCTAACAGTTAATGATGCAAGAAACTATTATTGTTCATACCTGAATTTTCCCGTCTTAACAGTGAAGATTTCAAAGCTATAAAATCTTAATATTTTTATTATAATATTATTGTATTAAGGGGAGATTGCGCAATGGTTTTAACTCAAAATTTGGTTTTAATGTTTTTCAATAGTTTAGGCCTAGATCTACCAGAAACACATTAATAAGGTACGTCAAAAAATTATTTTTTAAAGAAAAAATTCAAGTTTGTATCAGGTTTACACAGAAAAATTTTCATTTTATGATGAACGAATAATTTTTCATAATTTTATACTGCTTGTTTTAGTGCAATGATAATTTTAGTTTTTAAAATATCTGCATCACGGTTTTTTATATTCTCAGCTGTTGATTCAGCTTTCTAAACAACAGCTGTTGATGGGAAATTTACTTGTTTGTGTACATATTGTTGATTTGTGCCTTCTTGTTTCTTACCTTTTCCCGTAAATTTAGAGTTTTAACACTACGGTACAAT
Organism: Catonia carolina; assembly: GCA_035578175.1. Lineage (NCBI taxonomy): Eukaryota > Metazoa > Arthropoda > Insecta > Hemiptera > Achilidae > Catonia > Catonia carolina. The sequence continues at coordinate 23,195,291 of JAQMRL010000010.1, read as the reverse complement.
TTTCTCAGAAACCAATAAATCTACCAGGCTGAAATTTTTAGCAGTTAATTATCTTGTATAGCCACATAAACCGACATTTTTATGACTTTCTCAGGGGCTCTAAAAATTAGTAATGCGCAAAACACGTGGAAAACCCTTTGTAAAAATTTTATGTTATTCGTAATTTAAAAAAAATTGGTATGGTCCAAAGATTATATTGAAAAAATGTCAGCAGCTTGAGAAGAAACCCGACACCTATAGTGTGTAAGGTTTCATTTCCCTATCTTTAACCAACCCTATGAAAAATGTAGGCCTACCTAAAAGTAGAAAATTTAACATTGGCGAGATACAGTCTCCCCTAATTAAATTAAATTATAAATATTTAAAATTCCTTGTTTTACCATAGTAAATTTATTGAATTCGGTTTAATACATGAAATAAACTTATCTTCTCCATGGGAATAGTCATATGAATAATTTTAACTCTGTTTTTATAAATATCTCCAATTCACTGCAATTTCTGTTTCGAATGACATTTGTAGGTGACGTATCTGCAGGCGTTTTTTGCGTAACTTTGTTCTTTTTATTGCAATGTGTTCAATTTAAGAACAATAAGTAACACGATGACCCAATGAGATGAGGGCGATGTGTTGCGCAGATCTGTGTGATAAAATATGTCGAGTTTAAAAAATAAAAACCTTCACCTTTTACTGTTTTTTTTTTTTAAGTTAATGCCATGTATTTTTTTCAATCGATTTGATGGTTTCGTATAACATTGGAGGTTATAACATTTAGAGGTTATTGTGGTGCAATAAAGAAATAAAGGAGAGAACCTTTTAAACATTACTAATGTTACGTCTTCCTTTGCCGATTACAAAGAACTCAGCTGTTTATTCCAGTCTACATAAATAATGAGTGAGTAAATTAAATTAAGTTTTTCGGACTCCTTTGTGAACTTCAATTGTATCGCAATCAACTGTAAAGATTAAAATTCATAGTAAAAATAAGTAAGAAAATTCAAAATATTTTCTTTTGTTGTATTGTTTCAAACGCAATCTCCGTTAGCCATGATTAACGTATTTAAGCCTGTGCTTTAACAAAGATTTCACATAGTTTTTCAAGAATTAAAATAATAAAAATTGCACTGTTTGATAGCAACTTATTTAGTGTTGTAATATTTTAATAACCATCCATTTTAGAAAATTACAGTTTAAAATTCAGTGCAAACGTTTTCCGGAAAAGTATTTCTTTAGTGTTTATAATGAAATAAAAATTGTGCAAATTACCTTTTACGTATCGCACCAAAAATCCAAGATGCTGTGTAGCAATGAAATGTTTGTCGTCTAATACTTTTTTAATGCGTTCTTCGGTGAATTTTTGGTTTATTTCTTTAGTTTCGTGTGTATACCAGCCACGAGCAGTTGTTACTGGATACTCTGCAAACTTTACGTCAGTTTCATCGTAATCACCATTTGCATTATCATCCCGATAAAAAACAATTTGATCGCCGTTGGAGAAAAGATGCTCTTCTATTTCCCATCTCACGTACAAATTTGAAGGTCCTTTGCCTGAGTCACCTTCTTCTGGTGATAACCCAATTTCCACATGTGGCCGGATACAATTGTAACCTGGAACAAAGACCATTTATATTTAGGTTACAATACATTTAGGGAGAAAATTGTTACATAACATTATTTAGGAAGCATATTATTTTTTATTGGGTAATGTAAAAAGCTAACACTTTCTGGTTTAAATTTGTACCAAACTTTAAGCATATAATTTATAATATAATAAACATTTTATGTTAAAGCTACCATTATATCTGCTGTTGTTCAGGTCACCAGCCAAATGACTGGTTTGAACCTGTAGAGGATTTACTTAGTTAAATGAGGAGTGAGGTAGTTTATAATTGCCTTTCTCACTGAGTGGAAAAATCGCTTATCAGCATGCCTGGCCCTCTGAGTAGCACATATTTTCCACTCTGCAAATGACACCTTCACTTCATTCACCACAGGGTCTGGCTGTATAATGAAATTCATTACTTTCCGAGGAGATATCTCTGATTAGTGTCTTTTACAGCTTTACCTCTTCTGTTCTTAAATGATTAAGTCATTTATTAATTGGCTGACCATGTTATAAGAAACAGAAATATTTATTTTAGCCTGGAACGAACAGATTGAATGTTGTAACGAACCAAACCAGCTACAGTTAAATCTGTTTATGTTTGCTCTAGTTGAGAGTATAAACAAACTCCAGCTGATTGGAAGGTAAACATTTTTAAAAACTATTTAATTTATACTACCAAAAAAATATTGAAAAAGAGTTATTTATATGGTTGCTAGGAAACTATAAAAAAGAATAACTATGAATTTTGTGAAGAAAGGAGGACTGTGGTTCCAGACGTCAAGTAAGTTGGATGGTCAACATGCCAGCTATAAAAGTTTAAATTAATATACATTTAAAAAACTGGACAGTATAAATTAAAATGATATTTAAAATAATAATAATTTTAAAACTTGTGGGACACATTTGTTAAAAAGATAACTACACATGTAATAAAGAAAAAACGTAAGAAAAACTAAAAAATTAATAATCTATGTTGTGAGATAATTCAAAATTAATAAAGCAAAATTTGTTCAATCATATCGACTTCATTTATTCACAACAAATTTGGCAACCCGATTATGGGGAAGAATTTGAACGACAATTTAAAGAAGAATCCGTAAAATTGAAAAAAACGTAATATAAAGGGAATAAATGTAACACATTTATAATTTAAAATAGAAGACATGTCGGAAGCTGATTACAAGAAACTGATAGATCTTCGTGTCGCAGATTTGAAACAGGAACTTAGAAAACGAAATATACAAGAAAAAGGTGTAAAAGCAATACTTATGGAACGACTACATAGGATTTTAGTTGAGGAAGGCCAGGATCCAGACTCATATCTATTCAAGATTGTTTCTCCAGTACCAGAAAGGAATCAAACTCCAACTACATATGAGCAGAGTGAAAAAGATGAGTCATCGGAGGATGAAGACGAGGGTCAACCAGATGAGGACGACGAAGCAGGAAAGAAGGAGCCAGACGAGACAGGATTGCCAGGACCAGCTCATGTTAACCAGGTAGCAGATTTGATGGAGACATCATGTGACGCAGCGGGTATGAGTAATAATAATAATGATAGTAGTAATAGTCAGAACATTATGATTGCAAATATGTTTCAGCAACTTATGAAACAAAACAGTGAATTAAGAATTGAACTAGGGAATAAAATTGATAAACAAAACAGTGAATTAAGAATTGAACTAGGGAATAAAATTGATAAACAAAACAGTGAATTAAGAATTGAACTAGGGAATAAAATTGATAAACAAAACAGTAAAATGGATGAACATAAAAATGAACTAGGCCGTAAAATAGATGAACAGGCACATACTATAGATCTACATAGAAAAGAGTTAGTTGAAAAAATAAATAATTTGGATTGTAGGTTAGATAAGCAGGAGAGAGATATTAAGGAGCTTAGGGAGGAGATGAAACAAGATAATTTTAGAATAATTGAGGAAGTGAGGTCAGAACTTAAGAAAGAATTTGAGAGTAGGGTAATGAGTAGTGAAAATGAAGTAAGTTTATTGAAAGTAGTTGTGGAGAACCAAGCTGTTAATGTTACAGAAGAATTTAAAAGATATAATAATAAAATAAGTAAAGTGAATACAAGAGTAGATAAAATTGTTAATGATGTTAATGTAAACAATAAAGAATTAGCAGAAGTAAAAGATAAGGTGTCAGAACAAAAGGGAATTATGGGAAAGGTTACAGATAATTTAGCAGAACATGAGAAAGTTGTGGTAGGAGTAGCTGAAGATTTAAAGTTTTTAAAAACGGAATTTGATAAACATATAGAACAAGGAGATATAAAGAATAGTTACAACGATGGTGTAGGTAATAGTATTAAGATAAAATTTTCAAATAATAATCCGATGGAATTTATTAGTTCACTTGAATATCAAATCAAAATAAATGAAATTAAAAGATGGAAAACAATTAAGAATATAATTAATGATAGTATGATGGATAATGTAGGAGGTAGTTCTTGGTGGATATATGTTAGAGAGAAAATAGACAATTTGGAGAAATTTATTGATAAGTTTAAAGAAAAATTTTGGAATGATGGTAGGCAAGCAGAAGTACGACAAGATTTACAGTTTGGTAGATATTATTGTAATAAACATACAAGAATGTCAATTTATTTTATGAATAAGATAAATAAGGCAAAATATTTAAAACCTAGATTGTTAGAACCAGAATTAGTTAAACTGTTAAGTAGACATTTTAATAATACAATAAATAGAGCCAGGATAATTGGGTGTATAAATGATGTGGAAAGTTTTGTTCAGTTGTTAGATGAGATAGAAAATTCAGGTATTTGTAGGGAGGTGGAGAAAATAGAAAATAGACAAGATAGTTATGAAGGTAAAGAATGGAGTACTTTTAACCAAGACTCAGGTTTTGAGAGAGCTGACAGTAAGGGTTACAAAAATGTATCTAATGACAATAGAAAAAATTACCCATTATACAATGCAAATAGGGATACTTATAAAAATAATAGTAACAGGCGACCATTTAATAACCAGGGAAGAGGTAATTATAATAATAATAATGGAAGTTACCCCAATAGAGGCCAAAATAGTAGATTTCACTACAACAGTAGAGGTGAAGGTAATAGTTATAAAAATAAATATGAAAATAACCCAAGTAAGGATAAAAGGACCGACATTAAAGTAAATTCAATTGAAATTCAGGCAGATGTTCATAGGGAAGATGAACATTTAAATTAGGTACAGACGTGCAAAAAATTCAGCAACCAATTACAAATTTATCCCGTGCGTCTGACAATGGTGTAGGGTTAAATGAAATTAAAAAAGAAGTTCTTAAATTTAAAAATAAAATGGTAAACAAACAAAACAGTACTGAGATTGAATACTTAACCTTAAATGAGATTTATAAAGAAAATCTTGATGAAAAGTTAATTAATTTTGTATTTAATGATAATTTAAATGATGAACTATTACAGGAGGAGACATTAGTTACTGAAAGTAATAATGCAATTGAAAAGGAAATAAAATTGGTTGAAATTGATATTAATATAAAGGATAGGATGTTTAATGTTCTGTGTGATACAGGTAGCAATATTACTGCAATTAGCCAGGAGTTTTTAGCACAGTTAGAGGCTGAGATGAATGAAAGTTTTTCTAGATTATCAGTCAAAGCTATTACCATAATAACTGCAGCAGGTAAGAAAAAATCTGGTATAAACAGACAAGTAATAATTCAGTTTAAAATAGGTGATACTACATGTATTCATACATTTTATGTGATAAAGGGGTTGAATGTTGATATTTTGTTGGGATGTGATTTTTTTTGCAAAAATAAAGTTAAGTTAGATTTTCAAAATTTTTTATTTTGTGTAGGGAAAGATAAGGTCAGTTTTTCTGAAAATAAGAATGTAGAGATACATAGTTGTAATTTGAGAATATTTGATGCAGATGAAAGACAGAGTAAAGAATGAGAGCAACAAGTGCAAGCAATTCATAAAATTTTAGACAACGATAAGAGTAGCTGCAGTAAAGATAAGTTAGAATTAATTGAAACATTTGAAAATAACAGGGATTTATTTTCAAATAAGCCAGGTTTAATAGAAGGTTATGTATGTAGGTTAGAGATAGATTCAACAGTGAAGATTGTTAGGAAGTCATACCCAGTGCCATATGCATTCAGGGAAGCTGTACAAGCAGAGATAAATAAACTAATGGAAGAAGATATTCTAGAACTTAGTAATTCCGAATTTTCTAACCCTTTAGTTGTAGTAAGAAAACCAGATAATGAAATTAGGGTCTGCCTAGATGCTAGAGCATTGAATAAAGCTATAATTTCTGATTGTACCCAACCAGAAAGCATTGACAATATTCTAATGAGGATGCAGGGAGTGAGATATACTCCTCATATTTTATCTTATAAAACAATTTACTTAAAGGTTTGCTTTCAATTTTTAGTTGGAACACTTTATACCCTATATTTTCATTTTTTATAAATTCTTGTTCATTTATTCTAGACAAGAAATCTGGTACTATATTGTTCTTTCCCTTTATAAATTCCCAATTTAAATTATATTCTTGTAGATACAATATCCAGCGAAGTATCCTACCATTGTTAACTTTACAAGTTGATAAGAAAATTAAGGCTTGATGATCTGTTCTAACTATTATTTCGTTACATAAATAGATATAGTTCATTTGATCTGACTAGTGGATTTTTACAGGTTTTATTAGACCCTGAAAGCAGGAAACATGTTTCATTTCTTTTTAATGGTCGGAATTATTGCTATAAACGTTTGCCATTTGGTTTAAAATGTTCAGTAGCTGAATTTATTAAAGCTTTAAGTTTTGCTTTGGGAGAAGAAGTCCTAGAATTTATTATGATGTATGTAGATGATTTAATTGTAGTGTCTAATGATTTAAAAACGCATATAAAAAGATTAAAGATGTTGTTTAACAGATTACGCATACATAATATAAAACTGAAATTAAAGAAAAGTGAATTTTTGGCAGAAAAAATTAAATACCTAGGTTACATAGTAAGCAAGGATGGTATAACTATAGATCCAGAGAAAGTAAAGATAATACAAAATTATAAGGCTCCCAGAAACTTAAAGGAACTACAATCATTTCTTGGATGTGTTAACTTTTATAGGAAGTTTCATAAAAACTATTCAGAGTTAACAAGTGAATTTAGTGATATTTTGTCCAAAAATAATAAATTTGAATGGAAAGATAAACATGAGATTGCTTTTAATAAGATAAAAAAAGCATTTCTGGATACTGTAATTTTAAAACATCCAGATTTTAGTAAGAAGTTTTACCTTGGTTGTGATGCCAATAAGTATAGTATAGGTGCTGTTTTGTATCAAGTGGACAGTCTAGGTGAGCATAATGTTATTTATTTTGTCAGCAGGAAATTGAATTGCCATGAACTCAGGTATGCTACTACAGAAAAAGAATTATTATCAGTAGTGTTTGCTTGTATAAAGTTAAGAGGGTATCTGTTAGGTAACGAAATAATAGTTAGAACAGATCATCAAGCCTTAATTTTCTTATCAACTTGTAAAGTTAACAATGGTAGGATACTTCGCTGGATATTGTATCTACAAGAATATAATTTAAATTGGGAATTTATAAAGGAAAAGAACAATATAGTACCAGATTTCTTGTCTAGAATAAATGAACAAGAATTTATAGAAAATGAAAATATAGGGTATAAAGTGTTCCAACTAAAAATTGAAAGCAAACCTTTAAGTAAATTGTTTTATAAGATAAAAATGGAACAAGAAGCATGTAGCTATTGTAATAAAATCATAAAAAATTTAGATTCTGGTAGAACTGAATTTGTAGAAAATTATGTAATGTACAACAACATATTATTTCATAGAAAAGTCAATGAGCAGAAATTCAAAATAGTAGTACCACTTGATAAACGTTCTGAGTTAATTAAGCTATTTCATGAGGAATTAGGCCATACAGGTATATTCAAAACCATTACTAATGTTTCTGAAAATTGTAGTGTAAAGGATCTTAGGAGGTTGGTAAAATAAATAATAAAAAGGTGTGACCTGTACCAACGTGTAAAAATTAACAACCATAATATGACTGGGTTATGTATAACAGAGATACCTAGCAAGAAGTTACAAAAGGTGTATTGTGATTTATTTGGTCCAATGCCAAGAACTTATTTAGGATTTGAATATGTATTCATATTAGTAAGTGGATTTTCTAAATTTGTGAAATTGTACTTAGTCAAAAAAGCAAATGCAACCACTTTATTAAGTAAAGTCAAAGATTTCATTAAAAATGTGGGAAGACCTGAGACCATTGTCAGTGACCACGGGAAACAATTCACAAGTATTATTTGGCAAAGGGGATTAACAAATTTGGGAATAAAATCAGGAATGGTATCAATATTTCACCCTCAGTCTAACATGTCTGAGAGGTACTTACAACAGCTAGGGACATTACTTAGAGTATTTTTAACAGGGAAACGTCATGTTGAATGGTACAAATATATAAAGAAAATAGAGAATCTTATAAATTATAACATCAATATTACTACTAATCACAGACCAGTAGAAGTAATGTTTGGGAGAAGGGTACTAGATGTAGCCTGCGAAAAAATAAAATTTCCAGGAGAAGAAAAGAAAAGTATTGATCTTAATTTAAACTTAATAAATGAAGAAATTACTAAAAGACTAAAAGAAGTAGCTAGTAAAATAAAAAACAACAATAAACATAGAGTTAGTAAAATAAAGTTTGATATAGGTGACCAGGTGTTAATTAAAAATTTTGAGCTGTCAAACAAAGGAAAGAAATATAGTAAAAAATGTACGCACAGATATAGGGGTCCTTTTGATGTTGTTAAAATTTGTGATAATAAAAATATTCTGTTATTAAAGAGTAACAAGAATGATTTATTTTTTATAAATAAAGCAATATGTAAAAAATACTTCAAATGAGATTATATTATAATGTCTTAACATTAGATTAGTTAAGAGCAATGCAATGGATAAAACTGAAGTAAAAATACTTTAAACTGAAAATGTGGTTGGCAATGAATTTAAGCTTAAAACATTAAAAAAAAAAAATGTTATAAAAAAAAAACTAATGTAATTATTAAGTTCAAGGTTGGTAGAAATTTCTAAACTGAAGGTATCAACAACCTTATAAAACTTAAGAAATTACTAATCAGTTATTAGATCTAATATGATTATGATAAATATGATAATGGACATAATAATTACAATAAATGTCTGAATATATTATGTACATAGTTTATTTGGTTGTGTTTTGTTATTAATCTTTGTTTACCTAATCTGTTTATTTATGTTGTGTTAATGTTTATTCAGCAGATGGATTTAATGTGCCATAAATATATAATTCATAATATAGAGTTAGTAGTTAATGGATGTACGGTCCACAGTAAGTTTAAAAGAATTTAATTTATTTTTGTGTTATTTGATTGTATTGTGTCGTGTTCCTGTTCATCTATTGAGCTGCCTACATTGTTCGTTAATTAGTTATTTTGTTAGTGATTTGCTTACATAATTTATTAAGTTGTATTTAATTATATTAGTATTGTTTGAGTAATAAGTTGTAAAGTTACCTAGCGCCATAAGTTTGAAATATTTTGGCTATAATTAGTACATTTAAATTTATCAATCAAATTCAAAATTTCAGATATAATTCTAGTTAAGGGCTAAATTTTTCTTTGATTTCAAAATTTAAATGTGGGGGTATTTGTAACGAACCAAACCAGCAACAGTTAAATCTGTTTATGTTTGCTCTAGTTGAGAGTATAAACAAACTCCAGCTGATTGGAAGGTAAACATTTTTAAAAACTATTTAATTTATACTACCAAAAAAATATTGAAAAAGAGTTATTTATATGGTTGCTAGGAAACTATAAAAAAGAATAACTATGAATTTTGTGAAGAAAGGAGGACTGTGGTTCCAGACGTCAAGTAAGTTGGATGGTCAACATGCCAGCTATAAAAGTTTAAATTAATACACATTTAAAAAACTGGACAGTATAAATTAAAATGATATTTAAAATAATAATAATTTTAAAACTTGTGGGACACATTTGTTAAAAAGATAACTACACATGTAATAAAGAAAAAACGTAAGAAAAACTAAAAAATTAATAATCTATGTTGTGAGATAATTCAAAATTAATAAAGCAAAATTTGTTCAATCATATCGATTTCATTTATTCACAACAATGTAAATAATTTGACACTCCACCTGTCTTTTATGGGCGTAACCATTATATCTATTGACACTAATACAATTGCTATGCAGTGTATTATATAGTATAGTTTTATTATTATTTTTCAGTATTAACAATAAAATACCGCTATTTACTTTTATTATTATTTCCGTATCAATAGTTAGGAGTATGAGATTACAGAAGATTGGTCAAATATGGAGAAGAAATCTTTGCGCAATTTGTGTGGTGTCAAAAACAGTTTTTGTTGTAAAATTTATGTAATGTAAACGTTAGTGTTACTCGAATACTACACGATTACAAAGCGCATTAAGTATATCAGTTGCTATATTTTTGATTTAGTTAAAATAAATGAATTTGCGGTTAATTTATGCTTAACAATTATTTTTGATGTCTTAAAAAGTAGCTGAAAAGATTTAAACATTTCAGAAGAATTTATTTTATTTTGTCAGTTGTCTACAATTAGGCCTATCTATCATCACAATATAAGTTTTAAATTCAGCGAGAGACATAATATGTAGATATTCCTTTCGTGGCAAGTGCAATATATAGTCTAAATTGTTTTCGCAAAATAAAATAAATTTCGATAAAATTTATGTACTTATGTCTTCTGTTTAGGGTTAGAAAATTAATAAATGATCATATATCTTACTATGGTTGGCCAACGTTGCATTTGCAAAGCAAATGACGACGAATGCTAAGCTCAAGAAGCGATTCATCTGAAAAAGAAAATCAAACACCAGTTTTTTAGTAGTAATCATTTTTATAGTAGCAAAAATTCTAGTCTTCCAACTTACAGTTTTTTAAAGATGCAGTCAGCACGAAGATGTTTGACAGAATTTTCAAATATGTATACTGTTTTTAAATAGTAAGTTCACAATGTCCTGGTTGCTCAGTCAGTAGCTCTACTACTTAGTTGAATATTCCCGTTTCGATTCCTGACTAGAGACTAAAATGATCCCTATGATATTTTCATACCGTAAATTTTATCTAATCTATCTATAAAATTTAATCTATCAAATAACCATAGCAATTGTTTAGCTGTAGCCTCTAAAACTATATTTTACATATAATTATCATCGAACTTGACAATGTAAAAAGAGTTTTTTACAAACTCTCCTTACAAAAGAAAAACATAATCTTAGTCTTTATTATTGATTTAACTATTTATAAATAATTACGAGTAGTTTAAAAGAAACTTTTACGATTTATGTTAAAAAATTATAATATAACTTGAAGATATCACTCAGAAGCGTTGGTTTTGTATATGAACTTTAGATTATTACAGATGATACGAAGTTTGTTCGTGGGACCAAAAGGAGCGCAGACCTTCCCAAAAATGGAAAATGGCGCTACTTTTCGTTTGACGTTGAGTAGACAGAATGAAAATTTAACGATGATATGTAATTTCTTCAGAACTGAATAATTTGTTTTTAGATTTATGATTACAGTATTTAAAGAAATTATTACTAATATTTGTTTAATATGGTTAATGTTATGGTAATTTTAATTGTGAATTGAAATTTATTTATAAAATAATTTTTTTTCTTGAATTTGAAAGGAAGAATATAAATTTTAATACTAGTAAGGAATATCTAATATTCTGATTCTTTAAGTATTTGATCATTCACCCTATAGCCAAGAAGATTAGTAACCAAACAATTTGGATGAATATAACATTTGTTTATGTGTTTATATTTCGTTTTTTTAATTTCTTCTCTCACTCACCGTCAGGTCAGAATATATATATATTGTAGCATGACATTGACCTATATTTTGGTAATAGTGGTCACGGTCACATGATCAGTTTAGCCACTACATTTATTATAACATATAAAACTATTAACAAGGAATACTTGGAATATATTTAAAATATTTCTTTTAACAGTATAAATAAAATTTGTAAATTGTTAATACTGGCACAATCTAAATAAATATTCTATATTTAATTATTGATACCAGTTAATCGTCGATATTTATAAAATTTATGTAATTATATTTAAATGACAGCGGGATTAAAATCAAGATTCCGTGAGTCAAAAGTGTAACTAAATTGTGTATTGTTAAAGATAATTAAAAAATCAAAAACGGAGATGAATAATTAAATGAGTGATGTGAATAATCATAATAAAATAAATAACGTCTTTTAAAACGATAATTTGATTTTTTTTTTACGAACAATCAAAATTTATTAATCAAAATTTAAAATCCAACATGAAGAAACAAAGATCCGGTCAAAGCGTCGTTGTGGGTGAGACGATCTACGAGATGTCAACACGACAATGAGCTCCAATAAAAAGTTTAAATTATAGAAGAAAATTAAAAAGAACCATAATACATTATACTTAATGGAACGAAGTAACAAGTAAGGAATTATTATTATCAATTTTCTAACACGGACTATTCAAATCTATTTAATAAAATCAATATAAAATTTTCAAGAATTAGAACGCTTTCATAGACGCCATATTCATACACACAACAATACATAATTATTTCAGCAAACCATCTTAAAATAAATAACCGGTATGAACGACGAACAACATTTCTAAATTATATGTAAAATTTTGTTAACCAATTAATAAAAGACCAGTATTTTATTGTAGTTAAAATCAAAGATCTAATTGTAATTTTGTTTAGTTTAATATTTTTCATTGTTGCATTAAAATAAGGAATTATACTCAAATAATAATAAATTAAAAATCCCTGAGATATTAAACAAAAATAGTAGAGTCAGTTTATTGTAAAATTTAATATATATATATAACCATTTATTAAAAATTAAAAACATTTAAAGTTAAAATATCTTGTGTTAATTTATTTCTGATCCAATTTAATCGTAGCAGTAGTGAACGCTACAATATATATATTGTTTTTTTGTCGAAATATCGTAAAACTGAAAAGTTGCTAAAATTTTCACTTTAAGGGTTATTTTCGTAAATACGGGTTCTGAAATAGTACGAAACGCTTTCTCAAACTATGATAACTCTATAAGTTACATTAAAATTAGTCTAACAATTAAAAAATAATTATAAAAATATGAAAGCCAACAGAGTTTTAAGATGAGCCAGAAAAAATTGTTACTTATTTCCTTGGAATTAAAAACAGTAAAGTAAGGTATTCATAACATTTTAAGAGACTAATACGACTATCATTTAAGTTCTTATGGTTTTATGAAAATATCTCATCGCGATTGGTGTATTCCACGAAGAAATTGCTACTTAAGGAATAGACAAGAAAGTGAATGTTGACCTAATGTACATGGTAGCGGAATACTCTCCACGTATCTTGTAGTTCTACTTAAACCGATTATCTGTCTGTAGTGGATGAACCAAACTAATAAGAAAGTAGCGTTCATCTAAAAAGTTTAATCTCTTTACACTAACCATTAACTACCACAATCGATCTCACAAACGTGAAATATCTGTACAGAAATTTTGTTGTACTGTTTAATTTTTTAATAAGTGTGCTAACGAAAGCGCTAAAAATAGGTATCTGTTTAATACAAAATTTAAAAAATGCTTGAAAAGAATGAATACTACATGCAATAGTTAATTAAGAATTAAAATATTAGTAGAAAATTCCTGTAAAATCAATTAGAATATTAGCGGTATAATAATAAAATTAAAAATTAAAGTTTCATTAAGTTTTTTTCTGTATAAATGAATCGTTGAAAAGTGTTAAGATATTTTACCTAAATTTACATCAACATATGAAGTAAAAAAAATAAATAAATATTGGTGATAGTTACTTTAGAAGTTGAAGCTGAGAAGAGAGTCCTCGATTTACTGGAATATCAGTGCTACTGTACTGATACCCCGAAGTAAGTGAATTAACAATAATTGGATACACCAATTTATACTATTTCAAACTAATTATTTATTCACAAGTGTTCGAAATAAACATCGCTATTTACGTCATAAGTGGGGGTATCTTACATGTACCACGTGTTTAATTTTATTAATTAAATTATATTGTATTCGGTAAAGTTGCTTGCTCATGAGCATGTTATAGGCCTACTGAAATACTGGCAATTGTGAATAGTGTTCATTCTTGAACTGAAACTTTCTGTAATAAACGGTGGAATCTACTGCGAAGAGTTTTTCGTTCAAATATTTAACCTACACTACATTACAGACATAAAAGTTTTAGTGCTAAATTTAATATAAAATTTTAAATATATTTTTTAACGAAAAGTTTTATACAAATCATCTCATTTTGCATTCGTAATGTTTTCTGAATGTCGAAGTGAAAATATAAAAGTGAACGGTTTTTCTTTTAAAATAAATGAACCAAACTTACAGTCGTTTTTTGTATAAATTCTTTAAGTTCTGCAATAAGCAAAATTTTTAAATAGATTCAAAATTTCATAAATGTTTCAAATCATAAATTATTTCATCTTGATTATATCCTTCTATATTTGTCATAATAATCGCCATAAACGAAAAAATGAATTGAGCTATATCCTTTTTATAATTTTTCTGAGAGATACTATGATCAGCTCTAATAGAGTAGTTAAATTAAAAATCTAAAATTTTATAGTTTTGATACTTAATCCAGCCCCTCACAATAAACTGCAAAAAATAATAATTCTTTTTCTGTAATTAATAAGAGACTGTACTTTGTATACCGCCAATGTTAAATTTGCTATTTTTAGGTACATTTTTCATAGGATTGGTAAAATAAAATGTAAGGAAATGGAACTATACACACTATAGATGTCGGGTTTCTTTTCGAGCTATTTAATCTTTAATTTAATTTTTGGACCATATTATTATTTTTTTAATTACGATAATTTAAACGTTTTACAAACTGTTTTGGACGTGTTTTGCGTATTACTAACTTTTGAAGCATCTGAGGAAGTCATAATAATGTCGGTATATGTGGCTATACAAGATAATTAACTAGTAAAAGTTTCAGTCTGGTAGGTTTATTGTTTTCTGAGAGAAATGTACCTTAATGTTAAAAAAATATAAATTTACGGGAAAAGGTAAGAAACAAGAAGGCACAAATCAAAAACAATATATACACAAACAAGTAAATTTCCCATTAACAGTTGTTTCAAAAGCTGAACCAACAGCTGAGAATATTAAAAACCGTGATGCAGATATTTTAAAAACTAAAATTCTATTTGCACTAAACCGAGCAGTATAAAAATTATGAAAAATATTCATTCCTTCGTAAAATGATAATTTTTCTGTGTAAACCTGAAGAAAACTTAATTTTTTCAGAATTTTTTTGTTCTTTTTTGACGATATTTAATGTTTTTCTGGTCGATCTAGGCCTAAACCATTGAAAAACATAAAAAACCAAAGATCGAAAATTTGAGTTAAAACCATCGTGCAATCTCCCGTTAATACGTTAAACAAGTTACCAGAGCTCTTAAAATGAGCGTAGTTTGGCGTTCCAAAAATCATTTAATCTCATTTTGCATAACTGGATAAACGTTACTTTTTTAAATAGACAAGAATTTTTGTTTTATATTTAGTAGTATAATTCACTATTAAATACTTTAATAGTAGTTAAACGACTTCATTGAAAAATTTTAAGAAATCCCAAAATTGTGATATTATATAATAAATATTAAGTCTATATAATTTAATTTTAAATTTAATAATAACAAAGAAGAATCGTCAATAAAAAAATTATACAGTTTTATTCATTAAGAAACATAACAAATAAAATTTGCAACCAACGTAGAAATAAACAAAAAATAAAACTGGCAAACACTGTAGGTTACTCCTTCTAAACTCTTATTTATTTTACTCAGTATTCAGGTTTTTCCACTTGCACTACTTTATATATTCTTGAATCTACTAAACAAAAGTGAAAATTCTGGTCAGTGCTTTAACTTAAAAAGTCAAAAACAGTAGACTAAGGCAAAAATATTTTAAAAACTTAAATTCCTTTTGCTCTAAAACTATCAGTTTAAATTATGAAAAAAATTTCATTGTTGGTGACGCGATAATTTTTCTGCGTAAACCTGCTAAAAACTTAATTTTTTCAATAAAATAATTTGACATCATTTACGGTTTTTCTGTAAGATCGAGATCTGAACTACCTTGAAAAACCTAAAAACTACCTTGAAAAACATAAAAAACTGAAAATCAAAATTTTCAGCCAAGACCATTATACACTGTCACCTTAAAATAACGCTTCTCCATTTTACAAACTGAGGTTAGAAAAAGAGCCATGTTCCTGACTTAAGTTTGATTTTTAAGTCATCGAAAGTACACCGTAATCTGCTATGAATTAATACAACTCTTTGTTTTTCTTTCAGCACCTGATTAAAATTGTCTTGTAATAATAATTTATGTTATTAATAAATTTTCGTCGTTTGAGAAAGTGCAACGATGAAAAAAGTTTAGATAGAGTTCTTCTATTTGTTTTTCTCCTTTCCCCCAAAATTTACTCTTATTAAATTTACCAATATTTTAAATATTGCTTAAAAGTTTTACTTTTGATTGAAAATTTTAGGATTATACAAACCATGATATTCATATTTTTCAGCGAACTTGAAATCCACAAAAAACTGTCCTTGAAAACCAAAACTTGTTGGCTGTCCTTGAAAAAACCAAATATGGCCACTACAATTAAAGTAAATTTAACAACAAAATACGGTTGGTCTTAAAAAGTAAAATATGTACAATCATACACAGAGAGAATCGTTCATTGTAATGGTCAAGCAACCAATTTCATTAAATTTGGATCACGTTACGTGAATTTGACTCTAACGAAAAATTGACCCTACACCAAAAAAATTGACTAAACGTCAATTGTTTTACTTTCTCTTGCCTATATGAATATATAGGGAGGAAAGTATTGTTTTCATGTCGATTTTTTGAAATCGAGTTTTCACCGGATCTATACGTTTTCAAACCCCCTGAACCCAAAAAACATGTTTTTAGCGATTGGTCTGTGTGTGTGTGTCTGTGTGTGTGTCTGTGTGTGTGTGTATATACAAAATATCTCAATAACAGAACATCGTACGAACTTGAAACTTGAAACTTAAGTTACATACCCTTACCGGACCCGACACGAAAATTTTCATCAAAATCGGTCAACCGGAAGTAGTAGTTTATTCGTATAATTTTTCACTTTTTTGCGATTTTCTCAAAAACTGTTCCTAAGATTTTTTTAAAAATCACCTGGTTTACTCAATTTTTTATTCTCTACAAGATACGGTAGACGCCATGTTTGCTGAAATTCTTGGTGAGGCTGTTTTCACGTAAAAACGTTTTCTTTTTAAGATTGCGGCTTTAATATGCATTTTAGCGCAAAACATTATATAGTAAAAGTTGTAGAAAATAAAAAATGCTACAACTTTTATTTCAAAAATTTTTTGTATAACGCTTAGTTTAGCGGTAATTAGCGATTTTCTGTTTTTTTCTCACGAAAACGTGTGAAAAATCGATTTTTTAAAGATTTCGGCTTTAGTACGCATTTTACGACAAAAGTGTCTGTAATAAATTTTATAGGAAATAAAACGTTCTACAACTTTTATATAGAGAATTTTTCTCTACAGAGTCTAGTTTGGCGTCAAAGTGTGATTTTCCGTTTTTTTAAGCCAAACTGAGTACGATTTTCATTTTGCGTCATTCACTCATGATTAAAATAAGGTTATGTTTTTGAGGTTAGTTTGTGTGTTTATTTCTAAAATTTTATTACTAATGTTAGGTTTATTGTTAATTATTTGCATTGGCAAGAGAAAGTTGTGTGAGTGTTTCACACCAGATTTTTTGGTTTAACATCCAACTGTTCTGCAATCACTGCTAATGCAGACGGTGAAGGATGAAATGATATTTTGTAACGTATGAAAATATGCCGTGTTTAACGTTTAGTCAAATCAAAGAATAAATTTGATAGTAAATTTCTTCGTTTGACGTAGTAATACCGTACAATTGAATTCAAATATGTAATTTAATTGTAACGAAAAATAATAAATAATTACGTCACTTTTTTATTAGCTTTTCATAAGAAATTTTTAACATATTATTGTGGAAACGAGTGGTTTTGGTTGGCATAATTCAGTTAATGGTTCAGCTTTCTAACCAACTGCTGATGGGAAATTTACTTGTTTGTGTATATTTTTGTATTTTATTTGTGTCTTTTTCTTTTTTGCTTGTTCCCTTAAATTTAGACTTTTAATATTCAGGTACATTTTTCTCGAAAGCCAATAAACCTACCAGGCTAAAATTCTTACCAGTTATTCGTATTGTACGTGCACATATACCGACATTTTTATGACTTCCTCATATGCTCAAAAAATTAGTAATATGGAAAAAACATAGAAAATAATGTGTACAAATTGTGTGTTACTCGTTGTTTTGTTTTCAATTTTATGGTCGAACAAATTATATTAAAAAATGTCAGTAGATAGAGAAACCCGACAACTATAAATGAGTAAAATTTTATTTCCCTGTCTTTTACCAATATAATGAAATATGTACTTAAAAATAGCAAATTTAGCATTGGCGGGATACAAGGTACAGTTTGCCTTTAAATGGATGTTCAAATGTAAAATCTCCGAACACTATAGCAATCGACCAACTCTGTAATACAGTTAATTGCAGTTGTTCCGACCTAAGCCGATGTTACATGTAGTGGGAGTAAGTTGGTTATTCTGTAGCTATAGGTGTAGGTACTGTACAGTTTGTTACTTAGGTGTAGGTAGACTGTAGTACTGCTATGCAGGTGACTTAGGTCGCTAGGATAGTTAGTTCTTTGTGTTGTAAAGGTATTCCTCTGCAAAAAAGGAAATAAAGTATGTTCGTTTTTGTACGGTGTTAGCGTGGGATTGTTTAAAGTTCGTGTCATGTCAAAAAATGTACTTTGAGAAAAGGGATTCAAATGGAATGCTCATTGTGATCGTTTTCAGGTGGAGATGTTTAAATTCAATTTTTGCAATTTTACGTGGGGTTAACGTTATAAGTCGAGGGATTTGATGCCACTTTATATGGCGATTGTGGCACCGAGGAAAGTACTGGGTAGGCTTCGAGCCTACGATAAATATACCGATGATGCTGAGGCGTTTGCCGAGGTCAATGGGGACAATTTGGCCCAGTCTGTGTACCTTTGCACAAAAGGAACCGAGGGCATTAAGAAGGTCTGCCGATAAAGATGGTATGGTCTAGGTATGGCAGGGGATGGTTGGGCTCCGGAAAGCTCAATGGTGGGTCCTTCACACATCAATTAAAGTATGGACTTGTGTGTAAGAAAAATGGGGCGGGGGGGATGGGTTCATAAGATAAAGGAATAAAGGGGAAAAAAGAGGAAGGTTAGGCTGCGAAGATCACGGACGGATGGGGTGGACGATACCATGGAGGAGAGTAGCTAGCGCGATGGTGACTTAGAAAATAGGGTTTACTGGAGAATCTGGTTAAGAGAAGGTAAACAGCAATAGCTGTAAATGTGTCAAAAACTTTAACTTAACACAGGGATGACAGCGTCTTAACAGATTCGCTAGCCGTCTAAAGAAAGAATTAGCTAAATAAACAGAGAATTTTGAGACTTTTTAACATTAATGGATAAACACACTGAATCACTATGTCGAACAACTAAAAGGCTACTGCTATACCCAAATCTTTATTACCACTGCAGAAACCAGATGTTACCTTGGTGAAAACAATAAGTAATAAGCAATAAGTTTTGGTTAAGCAATGTACAATACATGTATAATTTGGTCAAAATATCTATGTGCATCAGAAACGTTAGTTAACGATGATTAAAATTTGTGAAAGTTCAATATTATCAGTTCGGATACTACCACAGTCTGTAAATATTTCTGTAAATACACAACTTTAGAGATAAACGAAAATATAATTTAATAGTTCCAGAAATGTCTCAATATTTGGCAATACTACCAACCGATGAAACATTAAAATTTGAAAATTCTATAGAAAGTATGTCAAATGTATTTCAAGGAATTTATTTGTTAAAGCCAAATAATAGTTAAACCATCTATAAAGAAATACTCCAGCATTCATCATAAATAAAACGAGTTCCGAAATTCTTGGGCAACAGTGAATTAGACCTTAGTTGAACAAGAATCTAAACTTTTCATCAATATAAAACACCTAGAATTTGACAAAAAAAAGTGTAAATAAAATTTCTTCGGCTAGAGAAAGAACTGATGTTACACAAGATTGTAGTACATGGACAGTATTTTTATGTGTGTTATCAATTGGTTTTTTATGATATTTTTTTGTCTTTCTACTTTCTTTTACCTATATTAATATATAAGAAGGCAAATATTGTTTTCATGTCGAGTTTTTGAATCGATTTTTCACCGGATATACGAGTACACGTTTTATGCAAGTCACCTGAACCAAAAAACATGTTTTCAGTGATTGGTGTGTGTATGTGTGTGAACAAAATATATGAAGAACAAAACATTTTAATCAAATTCGTTCAAACGAAAGTAGTAGTTTATTCTAGTCTTTTTTCACTTTTTTACAATTTTCTCAAAAACGGCCCATAGGATCGTTTTTAAAATCGCCTCATTTACTACATTTTTTATGCTCTATTTGAAAGAGTGGCCACCAAGTCTGTTGAAATTATTGGGGAGGCTGTGCTCTCGTAAAAAAGAAATGGTTTTTTAAGATTGCGGCCTTAATATGCATTTTACGGCAAAAGTGTAAAAATCAAAATTGTAGAACATTAAAAAATTTACCTTCAACTTGTATTCCAACATTTCTTTGTATAACGCTTATTATTATTTTTTTTGGTTTAACGTCCGACTGCTTTGCAATTACTGCTAATGCAGACGGTGAAGGATGAAATGATTTTTTTGTAACGTATGAAAAGATGCCGTGCTTGAATGGGATTCGAACCCAAGACCGCATGATGAAAGGCGAGTACGTTACCAACTGCGCCAATGCGGCCGGCATTGGCGGCTTAACCGTATAACGCTTAGGTTAGCTGTAATTAGTGATTTTGTTTTTTTTTTCTTGACAATCTGTAAAAAAGATTTTTTAAGATATCGGCCTTAGTATTCATTTTACGACTAAACAGTAAGAATAAAATTCATAGGGAATTAAACGATCTAAAACTTTTACTTAAAGCATTTTTCTCTACAAAGTCTTGTTTAGCGTCAAAGAGTGATTTTCCAAATTACCAAGTCAAACTAAGGTTGATTTTTATTTTGAATCATTCAATTATGATTAATATAAGTTAAATGTTTTTTGACAGCAACAGCCCGTGGCTGTTGCTGGATCAGCTATCGGGAGCCGCCCCTGGCTATGGGGTACGCTCGCCAACCTAGTTGGAGGGTACTGGGGAAATAAAATACCCAGGGTGGACAAAAACCAGAGGAAGTGATCAACGGCCTCGACGGCGGAAGAGGAAGAATTCCCAACGGCAAAGAGGGCGGAAGAGTCTAGGAGTTGGGTCTCCGAATTAAACCCAGGGCAGGGCTAGAGGCTCAAAGATGGCAGCCCCATCACTAGTCTTACCTCACAATCCGCCAGTAACGGATTTGGGGGAATATACTCTACTTTCAATGCAATGGTAAGAAATAGCCGGACGGATTCACGGAAAACAAACTGGACACGAAAAAATAAAAAAGATTTTTGGACATCGGAAAGACTGAAAATAGCAACATGGAATGTTAGGAGTTTATACCGGAAGGAAGAGATCTTGGTGAAGGAGCTGAAGAGCGCACAGATAGACATAATAGCGATCAGTGAAACTAAGAGGAAACAAAAAGGCTCAAAGGAAGTTGGAGATTACATGCTTTTCTATAGTGGAGTAGAGATGAAGGTGAGAGCGAAGGCAGGAGTAGCAATTGTAATGCATAAAAAATTTAAAGACAGGGTTGAGTCTTATAACTTTTTCAGCGAGAGAATCATGAGTATACGAATGAAAACAAGCGCAGGTTTTATGACAGTATTGGCAGTTTATGCGCCAGAAGAGGGTAAGGGTGACGAAACGGAAGACTTTTATAATGATCTGGAGGACTTCGTGCAGGGACTGGATCAGCGGGATTATATAGTTATAGCAGGAGACCTTAACGCTAGAATTGGAAGCATAGAGATGGGTGGTACGATTGGTAAATATGGGGAAAGGGCACTGAACAATAATGGAAGGGCTCTAAGAGACTTTGTTTCGAGGAACTCATTAAAAATAATGAATACCTTTTTCCCACATAAAGAAATACACCAATATACGTGGGCGGCTCGAGGAAGTAAGTCTATCATCGACTACGTTATAGTAAACAGTAGACTATTCCCGTCAGTTCAGAATACTTGAGTATATAGAGGGTTTGACGTGTACAGTGATCATTTTCTGCTGATATCAAAAATAGTATTACCCCGTAAATTTAAAAGAAATAAAAAAGAAATAACTGCAGATGTGACTTATAGGGTCAATCTTCTGGACCAACCAAGTATTAGAGACCTATACAAAAACCGATTAGACGAACATATAAATAAATACCCGATGGATTTAAATATTAACAGGGAATGGATGCAATTAGTGGATTGCATGAGAGGAGCTGCAGCGGAGTCTCTAGGTGAGAGGAAAAAGAGAGGTAATCGCAAAGGGATACCGTTTTGGGATGAAGAATTGGCAAGCTTGGTTCGAACTAAAAAAGAGGCTTACTTGAGATATCTGCAGAGTAGATCGCAACAGGATCTAGAAGAATACCACAGAAGGTCGGCGGCCGCTAAAAGGGAAATACGGAAACGCAAAAGAGAGGGATGGGAAAGAACTGTCAGCCAAATTGAGCATGACGTCCATGGTAGACAGGAGCATGCTTACAAATTTCTAAACAGGTTAAACAGAGAGGTCAAGGATAATATATCGATAAATCCTATACCAGAAAGAGGAATGGTTGGACTTTTTCGAGAAATTATGGACGTCTGGCGAAGAAAATATAACCAACTTGCCCAATGACACTAATGTGGACGACCTTTCTATGGAAGAGATATCGGAAGCATTGAAAGCAAGTAGAAATAGGAAGGCTCCGGGGCCGGATGGAATTAATGTTGAGCTGATCAAGTATGCCTCTCGGAGTTTCCTAGAGAGGCTGCTGTCATTCTTTAACTGGTGTTGGAAGCTGGGACAGATACCTGAACAATGGGGAGAGTCTGTGGTAATACCAGTATTTAAGAAAGGAAATAGGAAAGACTGCGGAAACTATAGAGGCATCAGCCTCCTTAACACGGGCTACAAGGTCTATACAAAGATTATAACTAACCGGCTAAAGATTATCGCGGAGGGGATACTGGGTGAAGAACAAAACGGCTTCAGGATGGGAAGGTCGTGCTCAGACTGTGTTTTCGCCTTGAACCAAATTGTAGAGAAGCATAGAGAGTACAACGTCCCGACGTATGTTGCTTTTCTGGACTATGTGAAGGCTTTTGATCAGGTTAAGAGAAAGAAGCTATGGAATATTTTAATACAAAGGGGTATACCTACACATCTAGTCAGAGTGATACAAAGTATGTACCAGAACACAAAAATACAGATAAAAGTGGGAGGTAAAACTGGTGCAGGAAAAAGAGAGATAACACAAGGAGTGAGACAAGGGTGTCCCGTATCACCCGTATTATTTAACATTTTTATTGACGATGCCGTAAGCAACTGGCGAAACAAATTAAAAACGAGGTTTTTAGTAGATGGTATGCCTCTAGACATTCTATTGTTTGCAGATGATCAGATAGTGTTTGCAGACTCGGAGGATAATTTGCAACGAGCTGTATATTCACTGAGCAAAATTTATAAGGAATATAACTTGGAAATATCGGCAACAAAGACGAAGGTGTGGGGTTTTGTTGGAGAGGAACCTCTTAGAAGCAAAATTGTTTTGGCTAATCAGATATTGGAGCAGGTGTCAGGGTTCCAGTACCTAGGATGTAGATTATCCTATGGGGAGAGTGAAGATGTAGACTGGAAAATACATAAATTCCAACGTCTATTAGGAACCATAAGCAGAACACTAAAAGGGAAAGTAAGGAAGGAGACAATTATTAAATTTTATAAGGTAATGGCTAGGCCGGTTCTGTTGTACGGCGCCGAAGCTTGGACACTGACCTCTCGTCAATACAGAAGAATCGAGGCAGCAGAGATGCGCTTTCTGAGAAGTATTGCGGGTTGCACTCTCAGGGATAGGATTTGAAGTGAGATAATAAGAAATCAACTTCATGTTGAGAATATTAGCGATATTATCAGGAAATATAGGAACAGTTGGAGGGAACATGTAGAGAGAATGGAGGAGAGTAGGATACCCAAGTTTTTGTGGCGCTATAGAGCGAGAAGAAGAAGAAGAATTGGGAGACCGAGAAAGCGATGGAAGGACCAACTGTAGGAACGCATCGATCGGAATGGACTCGAACTTTCCAATTAGGAGCAATAATTTATGTATAGACGCAGGTTTCGATGATGAATTTTACTAAATTACAAAGTATACTTTTAAAATATACAATCTTTTAACAAATGACAATTTCAAAAGAAAGCAACAAAAGAAGAAAACAACTACCATTGCAACGGAACAGGCTGGGTAAAGCCTAAGCCGTATAGTTGATGATGATGATGTTTTTTGAGATAAGTTTTTTGTTTATTTGTAATGTTTTATTACTTATGTAAGGTTATATTGTTCATTATTTTCATTTGCAAGAGAAAGTAGTGTGAGTGTTTCACAGCAGATGTTTTTAATTATTTAGGAAAACGATTTTCGAATCCGGTTATCGATCCCCCTGAAGTTTTCTTTTACGAGTGTAGGACTTATATAATAAGATATTCTACTACTTGTAAGTCGATAGTTTAGTGTTTAGTTCTAAGAATTTTCAATTTTTATTACTTTATATGAAAATTATTCTTGTTATTTTTGTACTCTAACTCATGCAATGAAAATATGAAATTTAATTTAAAACCTAAACTTGTACAGTGAATATTTATTTAATAAGAAGCTATAGAGATGATTCCCATTAAATGAATATGCCTGTGAATAAAATAAATTATTGGTTTATTTTTTTGGAAAAGTGTAAAGAAATAGGGTAAATTGGTTTCATGGCAAATGATTGAATATATTTTGGTAAAGTTCGCAACTAGCTTGAATGATAGGAACCCCGAGCTGAATTTCCGGTCGGGTCTGACATATTTATTATCCTTATAAATGAACTCATATCATTACCAATGCACAAGTGAAGGCTTGTGTAATTATCAACTAATAAAGTAGAATGTTAGGCTAAATTACAAAATATATCCAAAATTTAATAAAATATTACAGATAAATTTTTCATCCTTCAATAATATATCTCAATTTATTTATTTTTTATTGTATATTACAGTCTTATCATATCTAAGATATTTTTATTTCAATACTTCGTAAACTTTAAATAATGGTAGAATATTAAGAATTTCTCATTGTACAATAACAAAGACAACTGATTTTCCCAATGTTATCTTTAGTTTCTCAGACAAACATTTTTTTGTACTTAGCCTACATATTACTAATAATAACTCAAGGCCAACAGTAACTGTTGTTCGTGATTTAAAAGAAAGTATTAAACAAATGTTATCTCAAGTAAAAATTATGTAAAAACCATTAAGTGTTATAAACTGAAACTGACATACGTAAATGGATATGTAATTTTTAAACACAACTTCTTATTTAAACTACATCTGTTGCATTTCCACACAATCAAGAGCACGCATTCCTATGCAACCATTCGCGTTAGTTCATGTATTATCAACTTTTGTGTGTAACAAGAGAAGAGGACAACATTATGGCTATCTTTACGTAAGTAAAGAATTTAACTTTTTAAAGACACTAAAGCACTGAAATTATCGTTCAAATTAAGTAATCTTAAATTAAGTGAAATTATAATAGAAATCTCACTAAAAATGGGGGACCTTCAATAATTAACGAGGCAAATTTATTCAGAGGAAAACTATTCAATAACAATGAATACAATGCTTTTCAGCATAGTAACCCAACAGTTTTTACATTTTGTCTTACCATTCTGCAAGCTTTCTGGCTATGGCAGGGTAAATATTGTTACTTTGCTGCTTGAAACATTCTTGTACCGCTTTTCTGCGATTCGTTGTCACTTAACTTCTTGCCGTATACAAAGTCTTTGAGTAAGGTTAACAAATGAAAATCGGATGGAATTGTAAGAATTTTATTGAAAAAACTTCAATCCAATTTCTCGATCGTTTCTTCCTCTCTTGAGAGTGGTGTAGAAGGGGTGCGTAATCACGCAAATACGCCCACCTTTTGTGGAAGGTACCCTTTAAGATTTAGCCTAATTACGGGTCTCACATTCTGGTGGTGCATGTTGTATTAGGACTCATTCACAGTACGTTATTCTTTTAAATAGTAACGAAAATTTGGCCTGGCGAGTCCCACAAGACAAAAAGTCATAATCACTTTAGAAGTACATCATCTCTAGCTGGTGATAATTTAATATAGATATATATCAAAGGTTATTTATATGATAATTTATTAATTTTATTTTAGTTTTCTATTTCGAATAGATGTTCATAATCTGTGACAGTTAAAAAATTAAAGCCTTTTATAAATTTAAATATTTCTTTCTTAAGGGGAGATTGCACGATGGTTTTAACTCAAAATTTCGATTTTTGCTTTTTGTGTTTTTCGATAGTTTAGGCCTAGATCTACCAGAAAAACATTAAGTTACGTCAAAAAATATTTATTTATGAAAAAATGAAGTTTTTATCAGGTTACGAAGAAAGAATGTTTTTTTTATAATTTTTAACTGCTCGTTTTAGTGCAAAGAGAATTTTAGTTTTTAAAATATCTGCATCACAGTTTTTAATATTCTCAGCTGTTGGTTCAGCTTTCTAAATAACTGTTGATAAGAAATTTACTTGTTTGTGTACATATTGTTTTTGATTTGTGCCTTCTTGTTTCTTACCTTTTCCCGTATATTTAGATTTTTAACACTAACTTACATTTTTCTCAGAAACCAATAAATCTACCACGCTGAAATTTTTACCAGTTAATTATCTTGTATAGCCACAGATACCGACATTTTTATGACTTTCTCAGGTGCTTCCGAAATACGCATCCGTAATACGCTAAACACGTGGAAAACAAAATTTGTAAAAATTTTATATTATTCGTAATTTCTTTAAAAAATGGTATGGTTCAAGTTTAAATTGAAAAAATATCAGTAGCTCGAGAAGAAACCCGACACCTACAGTGAGTAAAGTTTCATTTTCCTATCTTTAACCAATCCTAGAAAAATGTACCTAAAAATAGCAAATTTAACATTGGCGGGATACAAAGTACAGTCCCCCCTTAATTATTTTTATTTTTACTAACTGTTGATTTATTAAGAATAAGAAAAGTACTTTACTAAAAAGTAAAGTAAAAAAGACGTAATTTATGGTTACCAAGCATCAGCACGAGTCAGTTTTGCTTTCTTCAATATTTACGGCTTAAGGCCATAATATTTGTATTAAATAATTATATTTCAAAGATAAACGACAACTCTACAATAAATATTATTATATTTATTAATTTTAATTTTGTTAAACAACCAAACTTGAGGTAAGTTATAACATTTTTTAAATATTAATTATTTTTTGTAAGAACAACCTTTCAAAAATTATAAAATGTGAAAAATGACACGATAAAGTGCTACTGCCGGTTCACCGATTTTGATGAAAATGTTCGTGTCCGGTTCGTTAGTAGTGTCTAACATAAGTTTCTCGTTTCAAGTTCGTATGATATTCCGTTCTTGAGATATTCTGTTCACACACAGACCAATCGCTGATAATATGTTTTTTTGTGGGTTCAAGGGGTCTGAAAATGTATATATCCGGTGAAAACACGATTTCGAAAAATCGAAGTGAAAACAATAATTTCCTTTCTATATATTCATGTAGGCAAGAGAGAGTAAAAAATATTTAGTTAAGAATAGGCTTCCAATGTAGGACACGTTTAGTGTTCATATTCCTCTAATAGTTATTAACGTACGATGAATTAAAATAAGAATAATTTATTCAGTTCAATTTGATCTACTTTATTTTAATTTACGTTCAAACAACGTACTATTGATGGATGATTCATCGATTAAAATAAACTGTAGCAAAAGTTACACAACAATTCCAGTAAACACATACATACGTGGAAATACACATATACATATACAATACAATACGTGGAAATACATATATACGTGTAAATACGTGGAATTATTTAGTATCATAAAACTTTTAAATTTAGCAGCGTTTCTATTAATCTGAATTTCTAATTCCGTAGTTATTGTTACTCATAGCACCGAAATCGCTTAAGAGGAGATTGCACGATGGTTTTAACTCAAAATTTCGATGATTGGTTTTAATGTTTTTCAATAGTTTAGGCCTAGATCTACCTGAAACACATTATATTACGTCAAAAAAATATTTTTTTATGAAAAAATTCAAGTTTTTATCAGGTTTACACAGAAAAATTTTCATTTTACATTGATTCAATTCATTGCACAATATTTTATACACTGCAGAAATATTTCTGTTGCAATCTCTTTAACATGCAAAGATGCCTTGTATCAAAACGTTAATCTAATTGTACTCAGGGACACGTACACAAATACTTACAAACCAGTGTGTTTTTATTACACTTAATTTGTGATAATTTACGAATAATTCTGTAATTTTGGCTAATACGATTCATATTATTTTCCTGCGTTTCGTCTGTCCAAGGTCAGTAATTAAAATAATTTATCTATTTAAATAGAAATACTTTATTATATTTTATTAGTTACAGGGAGTTTAGATTCTAACCTCAATTCGTAATTAATTATTCGAATTAAGATCTATTTACCTTCCGATAAAATCATTCATAAAAATTACGCACGGAAAATATTTTGTCATAAAATCTTCGGATTTCTTTTTGAATATGTCAAGTTTAATGAAAAATTCAGAAAACTTAACGAAAACTATCCAAATCCTCTTTACAACCATAAATCCATTGGCCATAAACCTGTTAAATAATTTTATACTGTAACGAGATTGTAAACAATCCATTTTTCATATTTAGTTGAGAGAAATTAATATTTTTTCCTCCTTTAGGTTTATGAAAATTTTAAATATAGAATAAATATGAAAATTTGTGAATATGATGTTATGAAGTAGTGGTACAATAAAATTAATGTAACTATTATTATATAACTATTCCGGGTGTGTAAAAAGTCTGGGACCTGTAAATTAGTCAAATAGTTTATTGTAGCGAAGAATAAGCAATAAGAATCAGTAGAGATAAAAACTGTACTTAGCACCCGAAATTTATGTCCGCCATTTTGGATTCCTCCATTTTGAATCTTCTTTTAATTTAAATAGTAGCCTAAGGTACACTTACGGGCATGACTTCGATCTAATATTTTAAGAACAAAACAATGGCGAAACCCGTTAACGATATATTTCAACGTTCTTGAAATATTAGCCATCCAACTGTCCAGATCAGGGAAAACTCGTCAACCTTTGTCGACATTAATTATTTGCGGTGGACAAACATAAATGGCACATCATTTAACATCGACTTCTTACGCAAAAATCAATTCTGCAAACATTTAATAATATCCCTTCTCGTTAGTTGTAGATAAAACGATAATTGTTATTGCAAATTGTTGATCAGTTTCTTGTCAACAATGTTTTGTTTAACAAAAATCCGTAAAATTCAAAAAATAAATAAAAAAGTTAAATTAGAGGATACGTGGATTGATATAGGCCTAAATAAATTTGGAAACACAATTTTTTGTCCTATCATAATTGGAAATACGAAAAAGTTTTTCGTGTTTCAATTTTTTGTACTAAATAGTAAAACATTTACAAAGTAAACAATAAAATACTTTTCGCAATCGAATTGCAGAATAGTACACTAAAGTACAGCAGCAGTAAGTTTCTTTTTCTGTAAAGATCCGTAATTGAGGGTCGGTAGAGTGATTCAATTTGTCACTGAGTGAGCTGAAAGCCCCCCTTCAACTCTCTCCTGCCACCAGTTTCATCATCTCTTTCTCTTTTTATCGAATACATTTTTCTTCTTTTACGGTTCCAACTTCTTCAATGTCTACTCGTCTTCTTCTTCTTCTACATTTTCTCCCACCTCTCGTACTACTAAGGCAGACACAAAATTGTTATATTACAAGAGGCGACGCTCAGAGAGTTATGGCGCGTGATATTGCCCGAATATTAAATCCCCGCTTTCAGGAGACAAATTTCCTGAAAGATAAGGGAGAATGTTAGGCCGTATACTGCTATTCCTCTTTACATTAAGTGTGTTGCATTACGTTTCCGTTGAGGATGCTATTATCCTTAAACTGATTTTAACAAACCCATTCATTTTTCTATTCGAACTAATTGCAAAGACGAATAAAATAATTTATTTTTTCAAAAAATAAATAAATAAATAAATATTACGGAGAATTTATTTTTAACTTTGGTTCTTTAATTAGAAATTATTCAATACAGTACAACCATTCAAAAGCTTAATACAAATTTGAATAAACAAATGACGTGAAAAATAAACAGAAAATAATTATTTTAAAGAATAACTCCCAGTGGATAATTCAAAAGTTTAACAGTAAAAAAAAATGTTTAAAATAGGAAACAAACACAGGGAAATCTAATAATACACACATAACAAGAATAACATAAAATACGAAGTTCTTAAAATAAGAAGTAGCGTAGAAAGTAATAACAATAACAAGTAATAAGCATATTATTACAGAGAAATAAAAAGAAAACTTAATTTTTCACTGATTTGGCGTTTTGGTAATGCTCAGGCGACTGAAATTAAATATTCAAATATTAAATATGTTCGTGGTAAATAGATAATTCTTATCGCAAAAAGTTGGGTTTGTTTATTAGCAATTTTTTTTAATGTTTATTTTTATATTTCTGCAGATTTATAATCTTTCTTCAGAAGATGATTTAGGTACTCAATGATTAAATAATATGGTTTCTCTGTATAATTTTTGTATTGAAGTTAGGATTCATATTTAGGGTATGAGGAGTAAATAGAAACACCAGATCTTGCCAATGGTCAAGAGCCGTAACTCCAGTACAATCTCCTGTTGCTGCTATTGATGATGCCTTCAAAGAACTTTTGAAAGTTTTAAGACATAAATAAGTAACTGAACATCGGAAAAACTAATAAAAGTAGCTGTTTAATCTGGAAAGAGTGCTTCCATTACAAATTTTGCATTGCCAGCAGATCCAGGTCAGGATACACCAAGCACATCTGGTACTAGTAATGGTACAAGCACTAACAGTGCAAGTACCAGAATAAAAAAGTTTAGTACCTCTTCACAGAAAAAAATCTGTTTATGATTCGTCATCAAAATACTCTTGACTATTCTGTTTAAGAGGCGGATCCAGATCTCATTCTGTCTAACTCTTCTGCAGACTCCAAATTTGTATGCCTCTTTTAAGAGCTAGAACTCAATAGTTGCCGGCAACCTCATGATTTTGCAACTGTTAAAGTGAGTTTTATGCTAAAATATGGGAAATTTACTATGGAAATTTACTATGAGAATGTTATTTGCAA
Source organism: Catonia carolina (assembly GCA_035578175.1). Taxonomy (NCBI): domain Eukaryota; kingdom Metazoa; phylum Arthropoda; class Insecta; order Hemiptera; family Achilidae; genus Catonia; species Catonia carolina. The sequence continues at coordinate 23,163,962 of JAQMRL010000010.1, read as the reverse complement.
AATTGTAAGCAAAATTCATTAAAAGGATGCTTTAATAACCTGTTGTCACTATAACCGGCTCAATACAGCAATCGTGTTAATAATCCTGTAATGTTAAATAATGCCAACCACTACTTTATGTGTAAATACCTAAATATTTAGATTCTTCCGTCTGCAGTATGGTGTTATCGCTTAGGGTCACTGTTTTTATAAATTTGTTTAGTATTGGCAATGGCTAATATTTAGAACTCCAGATATAGCATTTCCGTGTATATTAATAATACATAAATAATATTCTGACATCAATTTTTTTACTAATAAAAAAATAGGACACAATTTTTGTGTTAAGAAATTTAAGTGACAAAATCCAAATTTCACATTATACTTTTTCAGATGCTGAATTTTAAATGGACTCATAGCTTGTTAATTGTGATTATATTCACAACAATTAAATGCAGAGGTAAAAAAATTCAGTTGTAACCGACCATTTTAGCTTTTAAAACGTGTAGGCTTTTATTGCGAGAAAGAAGAAAATAACGTGAAATTTACTGTTTGCTTTGATTGTTCAGTTTAATAACAACATTTTTTGTAACACTGACTGAAATTTATTAATAATATTATAGTTATGTATTGTTGTTGTTTAGGTCAACAGCCGAAAGGCTGGTTTGAACTTCTAGAGGTTTTACTAAGTGAAAGCAAGAAGTGAGGACGTTTACTAAGCCTTCCTCACTGAGTTAAAAGAGTATACTTATCAGCATGCCAGACCCTCTGAAAAGCATGCACTCAGCACCCTGAAAATGACACCTTCATTTCATTTACCACAGGGTCTGGCTGTAAAATGAAATTCATTACTTTCAGAGGAGATATTTCTGACTAGTGTATTTAACACCTCTATTTCTTCTGTACTTAAATAGTTCAGTCATATAATTAGCTGAACACGATAAGAAACAGAACTATTTTTTGTAGCCCTGGAACCAGCAGATCAAGTGCAATTAATTTAACACTTCACCTGCCCGTTTTGTGCAAAATAGTTATGTAGAAACCTAAAATTAAGGCTTCTTTACTACCACGCGACAATTACTTTTTACAACTACGTTTTACCAAATTAAGATTCTCATACTTCGTTTTCAAATCGGAAAATGTTTGACTCTCAAAAACTGCTCCAACAGTTTCGGCTAAAATGTTCTCAAATGTTACGTTTGCTGAGCTCAGTCACAATATAACCGGTATCTCGAAAGAATTCTTAAAAGCTTGTCTACATGAAAAAATATTATTAAAAATTCTAATATAATTTGTTTTCTCAGATAAGTTGTGCATAAAAAATAAATAATGTTAATATACGAATAAGCCCATTGCAGTCATTTGCATAAAAAATAAATAATGTTAATATACGAATAAGCCCATTGCAGTCATTTTCAGATTGCAGTCATCACCACAGTCCTACAAGTGGCCAAGAAGATCCCTTGGCCAGAGGCATTTTAGACGTCTGTGCTGACTACCCGGTATCACCCTTGTGTACTTGTTTTGTATAAGAGAGTTGTCATGTAATTAAAATTTGTCATGCATTGTCTTGTATAGTTGTTCCGGGACGTCATTTACGTATGGAATTTATAAATAAAGAAAAAACCTGGTGTCCCATAAATCTTATCTTAGTGGTCTTCTTTAGTGGAGATTTTAAACCTTTTTTGACACCGAAGACAGAATCCAATATGCCATTTATAAGTTGCACAACATTAGCGCAGAGTTAGGCATGAGATTATCGGCACAAAAATTAAAAGTTATAATATTCAAGGAAAGATGGCCTCTTCGCTAAAAACTATACTTGGTAAAACGTTCGAGATTTTAAATATTTAGGATGCAAGATTTCCTATGACAAAGATGATGACGTGAGTGAAAAACTGGCAAAATTTAGCGCTGTATGCGGTTCTATTCGCAGGACAATAGGAAAGAAAACGAGAAAAGATACCCAAATGGCACATAAGAATACATAAGAGAAGCTGGACCAACCATTTACTTTGCATTCCAGCTCATAGACTTCCTCTACGAACATGGAAGTATAAACTTAGAGGGAAGCGAGGTTTGGGAAAATCCAAAATGAAACGGATGCCGAAACAGGCCATTTAGCCTAATCCTTGAGATGATGATGATTTTTAACCTTCTATTAAAACTGGATTGTTAATTTTATTACAATTAAAATCCGTTAACTCAATCAATGTCTGCACATAATATTTCTCACAACTTGTCTAAAAGACCGACAATGTAAAATCAATGATTTAGGAACCTATTGTGAATTGACTGAAGGCTTGCTGCTGGTCAACCTTCTCAAACAAAAATGACAAACTACAGGATAATATACGATTCTGCAAAAATTTAAAACAGTAAAAGTATATAAATCTTTTACAATAAGTTCTTACGACTGACAACAAACAGAAACTCCCTATATATAATTAACACTACCCTTCTCAGGTACCTTCATATCTAAGTGGTCGACATAACTATACAAAATTATGTACTTGATACCATTTTCTAAACAATTTTAATTGCATTGATACAATTATAAAAAAATAATGATAAATATAATAATAATAATAAAAATTCTAATAAAATTGATACAATTTTTAATTGCTAATTCACTCATTTTTAATCGTACTACACAATCGACGGAGAGAGATAAGAAATATTGGAACAGGAACCTGTTAAGAAAAACTGCTTGGGGGTTACTATTGGGTGACTTTTGCAAAGACAGTAGAGACCATTAATTCAGCATGACATTAAAGAAATATATTGTCGATTGTGCTTTGACAAAGTGGTAAATTACTGTATGAATAAAATTTAAAGCTAAAAAAATTAACATTATTGACATGGTAATGACTGGTTGTGCTGTAAAATGAGAAATGGCCGCCTTCGTGGCATAGTGGCAACCAGAAGGTCTCAATTTCTGGTTAGGGTTTGAAAATTATTACAAGTAAAAAAATTCATTGTTTTATACCTCAAAGTAGTCGCTAATAATTAACATGTTGACGCGACATAAAATAAACTAAAATTATGAGATATTCTAAATTAAAAAATTGATAGATTTAATGTGAATTTTAGTCTTAATGTAACATACGTTTTAAAAATTTACTACATGTGTTCATGACCTTAACCCACCGGGTTGGTCTAGAGGTAAATTCTTCACTGCGGTCAGCTGTTCAACAGCTGATTTCTGAAGACGAATGTTCCTGGTTCAAATCCTAGTAAAGATAGTTACTTTTATACAGATTTGAGTTCTAGACAGTGGTTGCCGGTGTACTTCGATGGTTGGAGTTCAATTAATGATACTGTTTTAGGAATGGTTGGCCTGGGTCTATACAAGGCTATGCCTCATTTACACGTGATACACACCATCCTCGTCTCATTGGGCCATGAGGATGCTTCTTGTTCTGAATTGAATAGATAGCAGCGAACACCACCTTTCGGACAATAATAATAAAAAAACAACGTTCGTGACTTATGTAGTATTGGTCAGACATTTCGTTTAACCACTATAGATTTTCTAGTAAAAACTGGATTTATGAAACGATTTATTCTTTTATGATTAAAGTTTTACACCAACTACTACTTCAATGATTTTTTTAAATACGAGTACGAAATGGGTTCAAAACAATTCTATATTTTCAAAATTATAATAAATACATATTTTTGTCATTAGTCTCTCGACTGGTTTGATGCAACTCTCCAAGCTGTTTTACCTTGTGCAAGTCGTTTCATATCTACATACCTGGAACACCCTACATCTTTTGTAATTTGGTTTAAATATTCTAACCTTAACCTCCCGCTACAATTCACTCCCTCAATACTCAATTTATAATGAATACATTATAAATACGAATCTAAAAATTAGTCTAATGTGCAAAGCAGGTAATTTCATAAACCATAAATAAATAATTTTTTTTTTCTGATTATTTAGGATTTGTTTGCGACAAACCAAATTTAGAGATTACTGTAACTCCTATTGATAAACATGTCGAAGTAAAATGGGAGTTAGAAAATAAGCGATCAACTGATTGGATTGGTTTATACGGTGGTGAAATTGATTTAACAGATGCCTCCAAAAATCTGATGTACGGATTTAAAGTAAAAGAGAGATATGGCTGGGAGAAAACAAATATTATTTTTAATGAAGAAATCCCTCAAGAATATATAAAACCAGTAATTTTAAAATATAGAGCGGCGTATTGGAGAAAAGTATCGAATTTGGATGACGATACAGGTATGATATTGCGTGATGTAAAATAAATAGTAATGGGGCTAGTCGTAGGAGACTGATACTCTGCATCTGATACAAACGGGTACTAGGGACAGGTACAGAGTATGCGAAAACAATCAGGTATGTACTGTATCAGGTACAATTTACCGATTTCTCAAGAGTTATTTACAAACTAAAAACATTTAACTTCTTCACTTAATGTATTAAGTGGTTCGGCCTGTTTCAGAAACCATCTTCTTCTCGGACAACCAACACTCTTCTTAACAGAGGCTTTGTCCTCAAGAACTAAACGTGGTCCTCTCTTTGCCGTTCCAAATTAATTCTTCAGTACCTCTCATAATTTATCATTCTCTCATCTTGGCTAATAATGCCCATCTCATCACCTGTATCCGAATTCCATATCATATCCACCAGGTACCCCCTTCTACCCTTTCACGAACCTCAGTTCCATTCCGTGCAACCAAATTTCTTCCCGCTTTAAAAATATTCCCACCTCATTTCCACATAACGTCAATGGTATCACCATCGTTGTTTACAACTTTAAACGAATGTCTTTCCAAGTTCTGTGCTTCAAATTTTTATTTATTGTCTCGAAAGTATTGTTAAACTTATTTAATTTTTTCATCATGTCCTATTTGTTTGGGAAAGACATGTTGCATCCCGAGTATTTAAAATTGGATACCTACTCTAAAATGTTCCCATCATTTCTATTTTTGATCTTACCGGGAATTTACTTAGATACCTCTTTACTTTATTCTTTAGAGGAGATTGATGATGATGAAAGTGGAATTGTAATCTGTGCACATGCTGTTTTGCGTAAACATCTCTCTTTGTAACCTTATATAAAAATGTTTCAATTATGACAATACCATCGGCGTATGCTATGATTCAACACCATGACTCAAGTACACCATGACTCAACCACACTCCAGATTTAAAAACTTGCCACCACCTGTGAATGGGATCAGCTAAATAAATGTTGGAAAGTGTAAGGGAGATACAACTACCCTGTCACACTTACATGTTGATTTTGACTTTTTTTAAATCTGTCCGTTTTTACCGACAACTACCATCGTGCCCGCATATAAGCCTGTAATTTCTCTTTTAAGAAGGAAGGAGGATCTTTTTCTATGTAAACTAAACTCCATAACTTTTGGCTATCAAGGTTGTCAAAAGCTCTCTCAAAATCTACAAATGCAATGTGTGTCTAAAAGTTATATTCCACTCTCTTCTCTATCACCTGCTCCAAAGCGAAAATAGTATCTGTACTGTATCGACCTATTTTAAAATCCATCAATTCTTCTCCAATTATAATATGCTCAGCTATTACCTTAAACATATCATTTATTTTCTTGGGGTAAATTTTATACTCACTATCAAGCTAATGAATACCTCTGTACTTATCACATTTTTATCTATCCTCTTTTTTAAAATATCGCAGTAACCTGTGTCGTTTGTTAATCCGTTGGTGTTCCACTTTGTTTCCAACACATATTGAACAGATGCATAAAACTCAAGTGTAACAGCATACTTTTGTACTTCCAGTACTCCACATTCTAACCTTCCAGATCTTTTGTTTGTTTTTTGTTTTATAGACAATTCATCGATTTAATAACTTCTTCAAATTTTATGCCACCAAGACCCCGTGTGTCCGCATCTAACCATTCTTCTTCGCGAGATCTCGCATCAAAACACAGTTCCCTGAATTGTTCTCTCAAGACATCCATCTTGGTAAAGCTCATCTAAATAGTGTTTCTTTTGTCACTACATAGGATTTTAAGTGCTTTGCATAAAAATAGTCTGATGTTCTGGAATATCATTCTCAGTTTCTTCAACAAATCTTTCCCAGGAATCTTAATGGTTTTTCTAAATTAAGCTCATTGAAAAATGTTGCCTTATCCTTTTATATTTCCTGATTTGCATTAGTGGAGGTCATTTATAATACGCATAAGCATCGTTTTTGTCTTGTAAAGCATTTTTTCTTTCATTTTTTCAAATATGAAATTTTTTTTTACCAAGATCTTTAATTGAAACTTTATACGCAGCCTTTTTTAAACTATTGAAACGTTTAAATTATTTAACAAAGTAGTATAATAAAATACAATAGAGAATATTCATATTTAATATGTTGGGTGATTAAAAATCAAATAGCAATTTCTCGGGAGCTGATTTATTTATCAAAAAAATATATACAAAATATAAATATGTTATAAGTAACATACTTTACCAACTCGCGAATAGACCTAGCCTGTGCACGGAAAGGAGTTATACACAAAATTAAACTAAATTTCCTAAAACGAAACATTATTTAGTGCAAATTGTTTTCATTAATATCATTCAACATAATTATTTATGTAGAATAATACCAGTTCTACTATGTTCAATTTTTTAACTATTAGGCTATTATAATCACAATAACAACGTTAATTTAAGTTACTATTGAAACAATATTATTAAATATTTTACTTAATACACTATATTAACATAAAACACACATTTAGTTAAAATAAATATTAAATAATAATATACCACGTAGTAGAGGATAAAATCTGAGTTTCGCTTACAAATCTATGACAAAAAAATATATGATCGAATCAAGGATCCCAGTGTTGAAGAAGCACGTTCAAATACACTTGGGTATATAAAACTAATTAAATCCTCGGACTAACTTTTCTCTAAATATTTTATTTTTATTTAATTTTTATTAAAAGTGTTTAAAATTTACTACCGATAGGATAATTTTTTATGAGCTTATGGAATAAAATCATCGTATGAAATGCGGTTAGGGGCCTATACCTCAATCTTATATTAGTGGGATTAGAAATTAATAGATATTTACTTCATTTTAAAATTGTTATGTAGAAGCATTCATCCATTGTTTCTTAAATAAGCAAGTATAATAGGACTATTGTCAAACAGAAACAGGTTAGTAAAAATATTTATAAGAAGGCAGTACGCTAGATAAGCTAGGCTAGGCGTCCGGCACAAATTGGTAACGTGTAGCGTGATTTACCCCCTCTCGCATGGTCAGTAATTTTACAGGTTGACTCCTCTGAGACAAAATCTCCTATGAGACATCTCTCACCAGATCTGTAAAATTCACTTCTGAGAGACTGATCCGTGTTTCATGTATTAGTGTTTTTAATAGAATCGTGAGACGGATCGGATGCTCGTTTGCATTGAATCATGTACTGAGCTGTTAGAAAAGAGGTAAAAATCATTTCCCCAGTCAAGGTTTGTGATATACTCGAGCCGATCGAGTCAAAAATGAGTCGGTAAAATTTGACAGCTTAATAATACTATTACATAATATTGACTACTATTATAGTTTATTATTGCATTATTAATAATTTTTTAATAATATTATATAATGAAAAATAATTTTATCTTTTATTTTTTTATCGTTTTCATATTACTATATTTTTTGCATTGTAAAAGTTAACTCTGGTTCTTGCCTCTTTGTAGACAACTGGTACTCAAGTTTACCACCCGCCGAACAACTGCTTGATAGAGAGACGCATCATCGATATTTATGTAGTTTTATTAGAAAATAGCCCACAGTAAATTATTTGTAAAATACATATAATATTTTATAGAAATACAAGTAAAAATTCAGTGAGACACAGATCAGTCTTTCACAGTAAACTTGATTTTTATACTCTTGAGTACCTGATCAGTCTCTCACCTAAAAAAACAGCGCCAAAAAATTAAGCCTTACAATACTCTAGACTTGAAAGAAAATTAATTAAAAGAAAGCAAAGGATCTATAAAATAGGTACGGGTATTTTTAAAACAATTGCAAAATTTTCGTGGGAGTGAACCTGTTAAAACATTAATTCCAAAAGACTCAACTGTCGCTGAGCTAAATGAATAATTGAATTATGTTATTGAATCTACTGCGAATCCAACAGTCCCGGTCACGATTTTAGAAAGTTATCGGTTGGCGAGATAAGAAGGAGTTTCAAAAAGCGCAAAAAATAAAGAAATCAAAAAGCTATGGTCCTGAGATTCAGTGTTCACAATAGAAACACTCTAATCTATACTCTGACGATATTTCACTAAAATCGAATGAGTGTGTACGAAGTTATAGGCTTATAAGTTTGCATAATCCGTAGCTAACTGTTTCCAAAAACGGGTACGTTTTTGTTGTAATGTAAATATCACTTTTCAAAAACTGGATAAAATTTCAAGTTTTCACCGTTCAACGTAGAACAGGCATTAAATAATTAATAAGTAATAAAATAGACCTTATTTGCTGTATAGTAGGTTAAAATAAATGTCATATTCTTTTAACAATGTCGAGCTTCAAACTCAGGTTCCTATTACTTTGACATGGACATGAATTGAACATTCTCCGTTTAGAACTGGGTGTTGTCCGTTATTCAGACTAAGGCTGCGGCCAGACAGCAATCACGTTAGAGCAGGCTAGCAATTCAAGCAGGTTTAAGCAGTGGAGCAGCATTGAGCTGTGCTGGTACTCAGCTGCTAACATTCTTTTCATGTGCGTGTCACTTGGTTCAGTCATGGCTCCTGTTTTATCTCCGTTTGTCAAGTTACTATTTTTAGATACTTAAAATTGAAAACTATTTCTTTTTTATTGACTTTATTTACAATATTTTTTTGAAAATAAAATTCTCTAAAAATTTTATTGAACATTTTTCTTTGTTTATAGGCAATTTAACGGATTTATTGTAGTCCAAACGCAAAAAGGGTGTATTCGACCCTAACCTTTTTTGCTTTATCACAATTTTCTCCTAAACTATTGGAGATAGAGTTCTTGAAACGGGTTTATACAATTTGTCAGCTCATTTTACATAAAACTTATCTAATTAACAAACTCAGTTAACACCCTAAAAATTTCAGTGTGAGTTAGTTTCACTGAGGGAGCTGAATTTCAGGTGAAATCTCTGACCCTGTATAACTCGCCAACGAAGCATTTCCGGACCCATGTTTATATGAACATTTTTCATTATTTTGAGGGGAGCAATAAGCTTGTGCAGTATGGCCGATTCCTTCTGAAACACCCTGTATATGTTATAGTAGTTATGTAGTTTAACTATAATTTTTTGTTACAAATTTCTCTTTCACTACGGAAAGACAAACAGGCCTATTCCGATCCATATTGATCTGAAAACCGACTTTGACCATCCCTTCAAGATCATTTTACACCCATAATTCCCCCTGATCTCTCTTAAGTGCTTCGAGGGAGGTTCTTCTTGAAAGCATTCGTTGAGCAACATTCTTTTTTTCCTTCTGGTTCACTTATTTTGGTATTCAATGCTTGGATTTGCAGCTTTATCTAAATATTTTCATTCCGAAGCCGGTGTAATTTGTAACAACCTTTGGCAGTACGATGTAATCTAATTTTTACTTGATTCAGTTTGTTTTACTCTCATGAAACCACAGTCCGAGTTTTTTTTTGATGAAATGGAAAGTGATAAAATAGATAATCTTCTGGTTTTGACTGCGGTGTGTAGTTGAGCATATTGACTTAAATTTTTTATCATGATGCCAATACCTATGTACAATTTGTAAGTTGGGGTGAAATCCTAATTACTGAAAGCAGGCACTTGCTCCGTCACTAAATCTCTAACTACTATCTTGGAGCTGATTCCACACTTCCAATGTCTTAAATAGCTATAAACTAGTTATAAATTTTAAGTAATAACTTATTTACATAAATGTCATTAATTAAAATTAATATATTTTTTGTAACATTTACATTCATTAGATAGCTCTTTAGTAAACGTACCAATAGTGACGACACAATTGAGCACTTTTCCAAACTGGATGGAACACTATTGGAAAATAATTGGAAATAAACCTTTAAATAAAGTATTCATACCGGGAACCCATGATTCAGTGTCTAATGAAAATGCATTGATACCGATAATTTTTCCAAATGAATGGAGATCAGTTATGAAAGGAATGGCCAATATGTTTGTCCAGTATTCAAGTACAACTTTGAAACAAGTAAACCGAATAGCAATGACCCAGGTAGAGCAATCAACTTCATTATATTTTTAGTCTAATTTATTTTTAAAAAAAACACCAATTAGGGAATGATAATCCTTCTTTAAAAAGTATAGCTCTTAGTGAATGTGTGCCCGCAAATTTATTAGATTATAAATGAAATTACCCTGAAGAGGTTTTCTTTATAGTATTTAATTAAAAACTTCATTTATGCGAAAAATATTAAAACTGAAAAGGGGTTTTATCTAACTGGTGCGCGGCTATAAATATCTTGGTACACTTTAAAAAAGGGACCTTGTACCATTATTTTCTTGAATAAGTTAGATTTTTGAATGTCACCGTTTAATTGTTACTTTATAACTTTTTCTATACAAAAAAAGTAAAACTGTTCGGCAGAGAAAGTGTGGCCTTCATATTTTCGTGTAATACGAGTATCAACTAACGACAACTCTGCTCATGGTCTTTTCCATAAAAATGTTTGGTGGGAGTATAATAATGCACTGAAATCTTCATCAAAATAAACGCATAAAAATTTATTCTACCTTTAAATGCAAAAATAATGAAATCAATTTACAAAGTTTTGGCTGAACCCCAACTTATGAGTAAATGTTTACACGGAAACACACAAAACCCTAAATATTATTTGGAATCGTAACAAAACAAAAATTTGTGAATTTCAAATTATAAAAATATGGAGTTCTTGATGAAATTTGATGCTGGAATTTAATGTTTGAAACAAGGGAAAGGTCCTAACATTAATATATTAATATTATATTATTAGATTTAAAAAGCAAGCTTTGGCTGATTCTGTGGGAAATAGGGTGCTCTTCTTATCTGATCAGGGTGATCAAATGTCTGTACAAAAACACGAGGATAATCGTTAATACAAGGGTGAAACGTTTAGAGGATTTAGTTATTATTACGGGTGTCAGACAAGGGTGTAGCTTACTACCTACGTAATTTAATATTTATTTTGACTACATATTTAAAATTTGGGAACGCAACGTTGACCCAGGTATACGGTTGGGCAGAGACTGCTATATAAATGCGATGCTTTTTAGTGATGATCTGGTTGGTTCAGGAATCGGAGGATGAGCTCCAAAAAACTGTATACGTCCTGTGTAAATTGTGTGAAGATTTTAATCTCAGAATTACCGCCACGAAAACCAAGGTAATGGCGTTCAAGGGGAAATATCCGGTTCGATCGAAGATTGTCATAATTGATGTGATAGTGGAGCAGATGTCAAATTTTAGTCACTTGGGATATGACGTAGGAGTAGACTTGCATTTAGACATCGAGTGTAAGTCAAGTAAGTTCCAAAGGATTTGTGGCACAATTAATTGGACATTGAACAGCAGAACCAGACCTGAAACAAAGATGAAGTTTTGCCAGGCCATGGAAACTCCTATAATAATGTATGGGAGTGAAGATTGGGTGACCACGACGAGGAATGTACAAAGGATCCAAACAGTGGAGATGAGATTCCTGCGAAGAGTGAAGGGATGCTCGAAAATGGATAGAGTGCGGATTGTGGATATAAGGAAGGAGCTCCAAGTCTACTGCCTGAATGAGAAGATTGAGGGGTATCGTGGGCGATGGAAGGGACACCTGGACAGAAGGCCGGACCGCAGAATACCCCTCCAAGTACACCGTTATGCATTGGTTGGACGGAGATATGTGGTACGACCTCGCAAAACATATATATAAGCTGAGAATTTCAAGTTCGTGAGTTCAAAACAGGCGACAGCCTAAGCCTTGACCGGAGAAGAAGAAGAAGAAGAAGAAGAAGAAGAGGTTTAAAAACATTGGGATCAATTCGGAAGAAATCATAATAGTTCAAGTATATAAAAATTTAGTCAAGAAAAGATCAAGGAAGCAAAAAAGATGAGTAGAAATAAATACGTTGAAAGGAAAGCCGTAAAAATACAGGTGAAGGACTCAGATAATCCAGCATATAAATATTTTAAGGAAGTCTCTGATATTTTATTTTTAATTTATGTTTACAAAAAATCATTTTTTGAGATTTTCGTCCCATTTTTTCAAAAACCTTCATCCTATTATGATACAATTTTCACGTAAGTTGCAATAGGTCTCCTTGTACTGATATTTTAATTGTACGACTGAGTATAAATAAATGAAGTTAAACAAATTTTTTTATCAAAATTAAAGGTTAAAAAACATTTACATTCAAATAAATACGACGTATAATTTATTTTCGGAAAGATTTACATACGAAAATAAAACCTCTGTAGCTACAAATAGTTACTAAGATAAAATGTACAAAATTTCTACAGACTAATTCTTGTGGTAACTGAGAAAACTGGACTTTAATTTGGTAAATTTATTTTTGCCAAGATATACGATACAACGTCTCTTTAATGTCATATGGAACTTAAGTCATTAAAAATGTGGACGACATTAACCCAAATATGTATTTTTGTTATGACACGAGGTTTTCTTAACTACTCAGAGAATTTAAAAATAGATTTTTTATTGATTTAATATATTTCTAGAAATGAGTGTAAATTTCGAGTAGTGAAAATATGGTCATGATTATTTCATTTGTATTATGTACTGTAATTCCAAATAGAACAAACCACACCTTGATGCATGCAGGTTTTTCTATGCTGACACTACTTTAGATTTCTGAATTGATGGATGGGTACAAGAAAAATTCACTGTCTTAGCTTATAATTTGACTGCCTGTTATAATTCACCAATAAATTGTTTATAGGATAAAACCATTCTAGAACAGTTACTACTTGGCATAAGGTATCTGGATATACGTGTATGTTATTTTAATGAAACTTATTGGACAGTTCACGGACCAGTTAAAATTATATTGTTAGACGACGTAATTAAACAAGTGGTTGAATTCGTTACAAGAACAGAAAAAGAAATAGTTCTATTCGACATTCACGAAATGACGTAAGATAAATGTTTTTGTTATTTTTGAAATTAATAAAACAAATTAAAATATATAAAAAATGTAAAGATACAGGAAGATAATATGTCTACCTTATCTATCTGTAAGATTAATGGATTGACGGTAATTTAAGTAAAATTATAGACCTACACTGATAACGTATTAAGGCAAGAGTAGAAAAGTAATGTGGACAATTGTGATAACCAGAGATTACCCAAGACATCTGGTAAATGCAGTAAGATTGTTTTACCGCGGCACTTTCATTGTTCTGGGATTGGATAGGTATTTAAGTGTTCCTATATCGTATGAACAAAAGAGTCAGACAACGGTATCCTTTATCACCGCCACATTTTAATCTATACTAATATAATAAAGAAGAAACGTCTTTGTTTGTTTGTATGAGGTAATCTCAGAAACTACTGAACTGATTTTAAAAAATCTTTCATTGTTGCATAGCTTAGAGCTTCCTGATCAATATAGGCTATTTTGCAACTTTAGGTAACTTTAATTAAGTGAGTTAAGCAACTTAAACTGTAACGATCTCGCATGTTTTAGTTTATCGGATGCATAGCATTTTTATTTTTTCTAATTCCTCCTCTGGATGTTGCATTTTTTGGGCTAGAAGCACGATTTAACTTTTATATTTCATAGATAAACCTAAAGAATAACATTCGATTCCAAAAACATTGAAAATTCGGATACATTCAAAATTTTTATTTATATACTGTTTTCATATATTTGTTTTCATTTGACAAGTAGCGAATGAGTCATATATATTTCCAAATTACTCTGCGTACCGCACCCACGTATTACTGTCTCCTATCTCAGCACTTTATATCAACTGCTTCTTTCTTTTCCATCGGTATTCTTCAATGCATTCTATTCCGTTCTGTTTAATCGCAGGGACAAACATTTAAAACGGTGGGCATCGATTTAAGACAAGAGTGGTTCCTTCACTCATGGACAACTTTATGTCGGATTTTCTAGAGCTGGAAGTGCAGAAAAACAATTTATTTTGCTGCCACAGGGAAACAAAACCAAAAATATTTAATATTGTATATAGAGAGGTTTTAAAATACTTTAATGTGGCTAACATTAGCTGCTGCGAACGGGGGTTGCTAGTATACATATATAAATAAATAAAACTTTTTCTTTATAGAAAATGGATATAGATTCAGAAATATGACTCCGTCAGATGTTCGATTAAACTCAGTGCTAACTTATTTGCTGACGATCAAGTTATTATTCAGGATAGTGAGGAGAATTTGCAATGGGTCAACAAAATGCAATGAGTCATCGTACAACTCTTGAACTCTTAACGCACAAAGCGATGCTTCAACCGATCTTGATGTATGATAGTCAAAATTATGTTACAGCGAAACCATCAGTGGTTTCACGAATACAACGTTTTCAAAGTAAATTCTTACGACTGATTAATAATTTGCCAGAGTTACGTATCCAATAGAACACTGCATAATATATAGATTAGATATATATTCGTATTAAAATATACATATATTTTATTCTAAAAGCAGTCCGAATTATCACAAATTACAAAAGTCTAAAATAGAGTGGTCTTACTGTATTAGTATAAGTTCCAAGTTTCAACTTCATGGTATTTTCCGTTTTCGAGTTACTATGCTCGCACAGAAACCAACCGGAAAATATGTGGTTTTGTGGATTCAGTGTATTTAGAAACGTGTATTTTTTGGTGAAAAATCGATTTAAAAAAATTTGACATTAAAATAAATTTTCTTGCTTATATTTTTACACATATTTTTATTTTGTTGCACAAATATTTTTATTTTGTGTATTTTTTGGTGAAAAATCAATTTAAAAAATTTGACATTAAAATAAATTTTTGTTTTTATTTGTACACGGATCTCAAATCTGGATCTAATTTGGATCCCAATTTGGACCTACGGATCCCAAATCTACGGTTCAACCAAACCCTCTAACTTGCAACGAATTCAAGCATTCCAGTCAAAAACATTACGCCTTATAGCAAAAGCACCTCTTTACTTTAGCAACAAAACCTTACATACAGATTTGAAAACACCACTTGTACAAAATTCCATTGAATACCTATACAAACGCTTTCACGACAAGTCACACGAACACGAGAACCCCCTGGTGCGTTCACTTTCCTCCGTCCATTTACCTGATAATCCTCCTAGACGCCTTAAAAGACGCTGGAGTAGAGACATGCTAATTTGATATACAAATTTCATTCTTGGGGAGGCACCAATGGGGGCCCTACCCCTCTCATGCCTATCATGTCATTAACATAATCACGATAATCATCACATTTGCTTGTTGTAACATTTTACAGTTGTAAATAAAAAATTAAAGAGAAAACAAAATTTGTACACAGTGTAGATTTATTAAAATTTTTTACAATTGTTATAGAGTTATCGAAATGCACGTTATTTGTTTTTGAATACACATACATAACTTCTAATGATTCAACGCATAATTCTAGCAATATTACCACAATATTATTGAACCAATTTAACTAAATTAACTTTTGTAATTAATACGTGTACATATAATTGATTGTACTGTAACGAATTTAAAAAAAAACATTATAAACACAGAATCTATCTCGAGAAAATAAAATATATACTGTAAATACCTATGATGCATGTATTGTAACATAGTTCCTGATTAATATAGAAATGTTTGATTGGATTGATGATTTACAGTAAAAATTCGGCATTGTATTCGGTGGTGGGTGTTGAATAAGTGTGTTTGAATGGGAATTCTAAGAAATCAAAAATATAATTTAAATTTCAATATAAATTTTTATTTTAAAAATAATACATTTATTGCAGTGACGTACCAAAAGAAGAATACAAAAATTTCATAAAATTTATCCAAAGTAAATTTACTCATGACGGTAAAAAATTATGGGTACCTTTAAAAACATATCCACATTTCCATAATGCATCCGATACAACGTTGGAACGTATTTTGAATAACCATAACGGAGGAAAGGTTATAATATCGCATATTAATAAAGAACTATTTAATCAAGGGAAAGGTTTATTTTGGCCATTTGTTAAACACATCTGGGGTAACAAAGACAAACTTCATGAACTGATAATATATTTTGAAGATGTATATGAAAATGATATTATTTCGACAGATATTGTGTAAGTATGTCAAAACCATTTTATCCAAGTCACACGAACATTTTTGTTCATCTTATTAAATTATGAGACATTTCTGCAGTAACCTCTCTGTAGACCGACATTTTCAGGACTTAGGTGTTTCCAGATTACAGATTTTACCAGATTACAGAATGTGGATAATATTACTGAATTTAATCGGAATAAATCAGGGAATTTAAGACCAAGTGCGGTCAATTGAGTAGGTACAGAAATTTATACTGTATTTACAACTTTACGTGCATTCTTATAATGTACGAAGATTGTAAATGCCCAGTCAGACTACAAACGTTTTTACAAACGTTTCCCAACCAGTTAACAAAAATACTGAATTTATTACACAGTTTAAAAGCGGATTTACGGAGTCGAAAGTTCCGAATTCAAATTCTAGCAAAGTTAGTTTACTTTTAAATGGATTTGACTATTAGACGGTGGATACCGGTGTACTTTGATGGTTGGGTTCAATTAACTATACTTTCTCAGAATGGTCGACCTGATCTATATGACACCTCATTTTTATGTCATACACATCATCTTCATCTTATTGGGTCAAGTGCCGGCCCCATTGGCGTAGTGGGTAATGTGTTCGCCTCTCATCATGTGGTCTTGGGTTTGAATCCCATTCTGACGTGCCATATTCTCATACGTTACAAAAAAGTATTTCATCCTTCACCGTCTGCATTAGCAGTAATAATTACTACTGTTCTGCAATTATTGCAGAACAGTCGGACTTACAAAAAAAAAAAAAAAAATTGGGTCATGCACAAGAAAATTTTTGATTTTAACCAAAAAAGTTTCTTTTTTGGTTAAACACAAAAAAAATACTTCAAAGAGCCAGCTCTTTGGAGTAGATTTTACCACCATACCACCATACGTCAAGATTTGTCTCTAAAGGGTATTATATATAAAAATTTTGGAACGGAGGTTCAAATTTTATCGAGAGTTAATTAAACAGAAGAGTAGCTTCTGGTGGCGGTTACGTTCTAAACGTTTTGTACGCAGATGATGCTTCCAAGTTAGTCGCCAGTCAAGCCGTGAGCCACGATATCGTACCACTCTGACCTGGGGATATGAATGTTATTCAGCATCACAGGGGGACATGATTGATATCGTAAGGTGGACTTAACCTGTGCTAATTTATTTGGTTTTACCTTAATATGCCAACGGAAAAGCCAAGCCTGTATTAATAAAAGATGTCGCTACACAAACCTGGAAGCTTCATCCACACTATTTTCCCCTACAAGAATTATTGTCTTTTTTTTCAGCATACTCTCATATTTAAACTTAAAATCCTACTTAAGCAGCAAATTATTTTCAGAGAAACACAATTTAATTTAATTATCTTAGGTTATACATAACAACCCAGTGAATCCAAACTAACAAAAAATCACAATCACGTGCATAATTTAATGAGTTAAAAAATTAAAAAGAATAACAAGTCCCACATACTTTTTTACTTTCTCTTGCCTATATGAATATATAGGAAGGAAAGTATTGTTTTCATGTCGATTTTTCGAAATCGAGTTTTCACCGGATCTATACGTTTTCAGACCCCCTGAACCCAAAAAACATGTTTTTAGCGATTGGTCTGTGTGTGTGTCTGTGTGTGTGTGTGTGTGTGTGTGTGTGTGTGTGTGTGTGTGTGTGTCTGTGTGTCTGTGTGTGAACAGAATATCTCAAGAACGGAACATCGTACGAACTTGAAACTTGAAACTTAAGTTACATACCACTACCGGACGCGACACGAACATTTTCATCAAAATCGGTCAACCGGAAGTAGTAGTTTATTCGTATAATTTTTCAGTTTTTTGCGATTTTCTCAAAAACTGGTCCTACGATTTTTTTTAAAATCGCCTGGTTTACTCAATTTTTTATTCTCTACAAGATAGGGTAGGCGCCATGTTTGCTGAAATTCTCGGTGAGGCTGTTTTCACGTAAAAACGTTGTTTTTTTAAGATTACGGCTTTAATATAAATTTTAGCGCAAAAACTTATATAATAAAAGTTGTAGAGAATTTAAAAACCTACAACTTTTATTTCAAACATTTTTTTGTATAACGCTTAGTTTAGCGGTAATTTGCGATTTTCTGTTTTTTTCTCACGAAAACGTGTGAAAAATCGATTTTTTTAAGATTTTGGCCTTAGAATGCATTTTACGACAAAAGTGTATATAATTAAATTTATAGAAAATTAAAAGATCTACAGCTTTTATTTAGAGCATTTTTCTCTACAGAGCCTAGTTTAGAGAGAAAGAGTGATTTTCCGTATTTCTAAGCCAAACTGAGGTTGATTTTCATTTTGCGTCTTTCACTCATGATTAAAATTAGGTTATGTTTTTGAGGTTAGTTTTTGTTTATTTCTAATATTTTATTAATAATGTTAGGTTTATTATTAATTATTTGCATTGGCAAGAGAAAGTTGTGTGAGTGTTTCACACCAGATTTTTTAATATGAAAACGGAGTTCTAATCTGTAAATTATTCTGTAGAAAGGAACATCTTGTAGGATCTGATTATGACAGTTTTTGTATAAATTTACCAATGTAGCTAATTAACTTGAAATATTCGACAGGCCTGAAGGATTATGTCATTCAGCGATGGCTCAATTGACAGCAAAATTGGAAGGCGTAAGAACCGGTTATAACGTAATATCATCTGGATTAGATATACAAGCAGAAAGCAATTGCAGAAGTATCTACAAGCTGTTTATGAGACAAGAAATTGGTCCAAAAGTAAATATTCTTTCCACTGATTATTTTTTGAGCATGGGAAATATTAGACAATCCTTCATATGGAATGAACGAAAATATCATAAAAATGCTAATGTGGATTGCGATACAATAGATGCGTATCATGACCGCTATTATCAACACAACATTATTGACAACATTATTGACTGACGCAGTGAATCCAGCCAATTTAAACTTTTCTAGCAAACATTTAACCATACGAGGTGTGGCTATTAAATAACGAGACTGTTGTTGTAAAAAAAATTATTTTAATTTTATACATAATCACTTATTGTCAAATTCAATATCCACTCCTTCTCTATCCCTACAACGCTCCATGCGAATTTAACATTGTTGTAAACAGTGCTGGAAGTCATCTTCTGTCAGCCCCTTCAGGACACGTTCCGTTTTCTCTTTTACAGCTTCCACAGACTCAAATCTTGTCCCTTTTAATAGAGATTTCACCTTAGGTTACAGGTAGAAGTCACATGGTGTAAGATTTGGTGAATAATTTGGATGTTTAACACTGAGATTCTGTACTTGGCTAGGAACCTCTTGACTGATAACGCGGAATGAGCTGGCACATTGTCTTGGTGGAGAACCCATGATATGTCCTTCCACATTTCGGGGCGTTTTTTTCTTACTTTTTAACATAGTTTAGGAAGTACCTCAAGGTAGTAATATTGATTAAAATATTTGACCTTCAGGAACCCAGTCAAGGTACACAACCCCATGGATATATAAAAACAATGATCATCGCTTTAAATTTTGACGTTCTCATTCGAGCTTTTTTGGCTCTCGGTGAAGTTCGGCCCTTCCAGTGCAATGATTGGCGCTTCGTTTCCGGATCATAAGTAAAAAACCACGTTTCATTACATGTTATTATCTTCTACCTGTTCCCTGAGGTGAAATCTACATTGAAAGGGACAAGATTTGAGTCTGTAGAAGCTGTAAAAGGGAAAGCGGTACGTGTCCTGAAGGAACTGACAGACGGTGACTTCCAGCACCGTTTCCAACAATGGAAAATTTGGATGGAGCATTGTAAGGATAGAGAAGGAGTGTATTTTGATGATGGTGACAATAAGTGATTATGTATAAAATAAAAATAAAATTTTTTACTACGTCAGTCTCGTTATTTAATAGCCACACCTTGTATGTTATCTTTATTAATGTAATAAAGAAGTAACGTTTATTTTTTTGCGCGATGTATTCTCAGACGCTACCGAACCGATCTCAAATTTTTTCCACTTTTAGAAATTTCTGAATATCATACAGACTATAACGTGATATTACGTAATCTTTAACTTTTTAAAAATGAAATCTTAGATAATTTAATTTATTTGGTAAGGTTAGTTCTTTCATCTGTTCGATACATCAATTTTATTATATTCTACCAGCAATTACACGCAGTATACTATTGTAATATGCTTTTAATAGCCTGCGGCATCATTCTTTTGTCTTTCTTTCTTTTAAATCTTTCAAAATTATTTACGAGATAAATTTATTAAAAACATATCTCATCAGATTTTTGTATAGACAGTTATGTCGGCTAAACCTTCCAAAATCAAAGAGGACCATTTTTAAAATAAATAATCGTACCATTTGTTTTAAGAAATATATTTTGTAACTCAGGATAATAATAGCGAGTTGAGAAATACGGGTAATTTTAACTTTTGTTGTTTATCAACGACACGAATTATTTTTTGGATCTTTGCTAGTCTGAAGGTCTATCTGCAATCCATTTTAGTCATAGAGGTATGATGACAAAAGAGTGTTGTTTGTTCCTGTGGACTAATGTCTTGAAAGTAAAACCCAATTATTTTCAAATATTATGGAAACAGAATTCTAAAATAACTGACAACCTATCAATTACCATTGTTTCATTGTGTATTTATCTCTAGAACTCTATTTTGGCAATTTACAGGTCGTGAGTTATTTTAAAATTCGGTTTCTGTAATATTTGAAAATAATTGGATGTTACTTTCAATACATTAGTCCACAGTAACAAACAACTCTTTTGTCATCATACCTTAATCTATGACTGAAATGAAACAAATCTATGAATTACTTAATCTATGAATGATACAGAATTCTAAAATAACTGACACTGTCAGTTATTTTAGAATTCCGTTTCATTGTGTATTTGTCTCTAGAACCCCATTTTGGTAATTTTCTTGAAACTAGTTTATTTGGTAATGTTTTCTCTGTGTAACGTCTACTACTTTATAAAAATTGAAATACTGTTTATCATTAAAATATCTTGTTCTAGAATTTCTAATATCTAGGCAATATGGGCACGTAATAAATTAGGTTTTTAATTCACACACCTAGTTGAATGTTACTACAGTGGAAACCCCCTTATCATGATCAACCGGGATCTAGGGTAAGCCAAATATGAGAAAATCCGGATATGGGAAATACAAAATAGGATGTTTGAGTTTCTGAAATACAGTACAGTATGTTTGTAGTACAATGGATGTACACAATTAAAAAAAGCCAAGTTATCAATTTGCAGTTTAAATATTATAGGCTATATTTGTTTAAAAAACGTACTACAGTAAACAGTAAGATAAAAAAATATAATATATTATATAGTATTAGGTTTTACAGTACACGCACAGAAGATATGAACAGTTATATACAAAACGCGGTCGTGCATTTCTACAAACTTTGTTCTGACGTTAGTCACTACAAACGCAACTCAATACATAATAGAATCAATACATCTTAGTAATATTAACGTAATAATTCAGATAGTTATGATACTCGTATTTAAGAAATGTTCATCGTACTTTTTCCAATTCCTTCAACAATTTGATCCATGCCATATTATTTAAGTTAATTTAGGCCTTTTTTTATTGTGTCCGGATTTGGGAGGATCTGGATAAAGGGAGTCCGGATAAGGGTTTTTTTTACTGCACTGCATATAATTATGTTCAAAAACAAAATATTCCTTCAGCACAGATTTACATGTAACGTCTCATAAAATGACCATTTATTGAACAAACAACACACACTTTTCTTGTAGGAACGTTTTATAAGAATTGGACAGATACATTAAGAAACGGTTGTTAAAATAAATAACAATTAAAAAAACCTAACATTATTATACATGTTCATTTAAAATAAATCTTGAAAAATAATTTTGAATTGTTGACAAATTAATTATAAGGGAGGCTTTTTCAACTACTGTGTAATATTATTGTTCTAAAATTTTTAATACTTGAATTATTAACCAATATTAATATTTTGTATAATTTCGGTTGCCATTTAATTGTAATTCGGAAGGAATCCGATAAAATAAACTGCTAAATTATATGTTAATATTTCTTTAAGATCTAACAGCAATCTATTTATAGCAAATATTATTTCATCGTAAATTTATTAATAATGATGTAAAATTTTAAAAGTTGCTAAAGCAAATAATAAATGACATTGTTTTATAGATATGTGGAAATTTTTATTTGAACAGGTGTGATGTTACCTCGAAATTATTTTAAGCCTTCCCCAAATTACCCCTAGTTACCATATAAGACATTCAGATGATTCTCCTATTCTACTAGTGATGTATACCAATTTTAACCAAAAAACTTTTGTTTCCAAAACTAATCAGATTTGTTTTTTCAGGCGGTAATTTGGCATTTTGTGTATTTAGATGTGCGAGCAGTTAAAATATTAAGGTTAGGTTTTCCTTCAAGCGGAGTGAACGGGGTTCTTGTAGTTTCATATACTTTCAGTGAATATATTGGAATTTAAGGTCGTTTCTTTATGGTTCGATGATGTAACAGTACAGGAACGTACAATATTAAAAATATATTTTTGTAGGAATAATATTTTAGTTCGTTGAACTCCCTCACGCTGAAGTACATTTTTAGCGTTTGCGTGGAATTTTTGGTACACAGCAGTTGGCATCATACTGGTAAGTGCCACTTGGGTACCGTTCGAAAAGTTTCACTGAGACAGCGGGACTATTTTATGTCGTTTGAACCGAGATGTACCAATCCTTGAATCGGAGTCAGTAAATTCATTTGGTTGTAACAAAGATTAAACGTGCCCTTACTAAATGGTACAGGTTAAACAGTGTGAGAGCGGCCTATAAACTTGTATTATAAAAAACCTTTCATATTATCAACACTCACTAGTTAAAT
This sequence comes from Catonia carolina, assembly GCA_035578175.1. Lineage (NCBI taxonomy): Eukaryota > Metazoa > Arthropoda > Insecta > Hemiptera > Achilidae > Catonia > Catonia carolina. The sequence continues at coordinate 23,140,790 of JAQMRL010000010.1, read as the reverse complement.
CCAAATAAATTTGAAATTTAAATTAATTAACCGGTTTCTTATAATTCTTTGAACGGTACGCATCTAGCGACATAAATCGATTGCCATCAAATCTTGATGAGAAATTAACTATTGTTAAATTGTATAATATTGTCTGTGTTTTTTTTTATTTTAATAGGTAATTAAATTCGTGTTACTGATAGTTTTATTGTGCCCATCTTAAGTGATCCAATGAGATATTAATATTATTGTTGTAGTAATATCAATTAAAAATTAATAAAAATTATTTTGAAATAAACTTATTCAGTTTAAACAATAAACAATAAAAAGTAAGATGAAAAGAGGTTTTTTCAAATTAGACATACTACCTTCTTTTTTATATCCGGTATACAATGCCATTATATATAACATATATATATTAAAATATTTATTACAAATTATTTTAATAAAAAAAATCTATTTAAAGTTTAAATGAATTTCAATGTTGATTAGTCCAACGAAAATGGTTATATGAAGTTATTCTCTAGGTGTATGGAAGACAAACTTTCAAGGTGTAGAAGAAAATTTTCATAACAAGGTGACGAACTTTTTGAAATGTACGAAGTCAATGGTGGGGTACCGCAAGGAAGCGTACTTGCACCAAGGCTGTTTTCTGTAAGCACCGGTGATATACAAAATTGTATCCATACAACTATTGTTATGTTTGCTGATAATATGACAGTTCTTGCGGTTGATGCCGATCCTGTAATTGCAACTCGAAAGACACAAAACCAATTACACCTGATAGAGTCATGGCTCAAACTTTGGAAAATTAAAATTAATGAAAACAAATCGCAACGAATGAGGTTTACTCTTAGACAACAAAACTGCCCAAACGTTTACATTAATAATATTCCGCTACCTCACACTTCTCAAACACACTACTTAGGCTTACACTTGGACAGAAAACTTACATGGAAAGCACATATTACACACACACGCCACAAACTCAAAACACGCTTCTATCAACTGAAACGCTTACTCGATAGACGTTCTAAATTAAACATGTCACACAAATTAACAAACTACAAGACAGTCTTAAGACCAATCTGAACATATGAAGTTCAACTTTGGAAATCTGCTAAACCTTCACACACGAAACGTATACAATCGATTCAGAACAAGATTATACGAAAGATAACGCAATATCCCTTTTACATCACAAACTCAATGTTGCACAAGGACATACAAATCCCATACGTAATTGATGTCGCGAAACAACTATACAAGACGGTGCATGACAAATTTGAATTACATGACAATCTTCTTATACAAAACATGTACACTAGGGCGATACCGGGTACTCAGCGCAGACGTTTAAAGCGCCTCTGGCCAAGAGATCTTCTTGGCCAACTGTAAGACTGTGGTGATGACTGCACGCTCCTTCAAGTAAATCAAGTTTTGGACATGAGTTTTACATTTAGATATTGTTATATTAATATTTTAATAACAGATACTAAATTTCAATTAAAAGTGCCAAAAAAGGGTGTATAGAGTTTTAACCAGAAGAATTTGGCTCGTGGCTTCTGGTTGCTATTAAATTTAGTTTATTTCTTAAAATTAAGTCATTAAATTCTTTTTTCTTATTGGTAGCAATTTTAAAATTTTCATCTATTGCTTTCCTTGATCCACCCATCACACCCAGATGTCAGAAACTACAAGAGATAGCAACAAACGGTTTTCGGATTCGTAATAAAAATATACACAAACGTGGGCCTGAATTAGGTTTAACGTTCTGGTTTTGACTGGAAGGGATACAAAACCGGAAGTCAGAATTTGGGAGCAAAGATTGTGCCATTCGATTCCTCTTAAAGATTAGATGCAGAAGTCGTTCGGTTTGAAGTTCCGGTGTTATAGGAAAATGGCCCAAAACCGGAAGTCAATATATTATAAAATTCAGAATTTGGAAACAAAAATAGTGTCATCCGATTTTTCTTAAAGAGTAGATACAGAGATCACTGATGGTTTTTGCTGCAAATTAATGCTAAGTTAAAAAAGCCCTAAATGTTTTTCAAAATTGCCACCAGCCATGAGACGTGTAGTCTCGTGAAAGCGATTTTTTAATTTAGTTTATTATTTAAATTAAGTCATTAAACTCTTTCTACTTGTTATTTATATCATACATAGAAGATACAACTAAAATTTTAAAACAGATTTTCTAAACTGGACGAAATTAAATCTGGTATACCACAAAAAAAAATTTCGTAAATAATAATTGTATATCCGTTATTTACGTTAAACTTCCTTACAAAACTTAAAACACTTAAACATAGTTACCTTTGCCGAGGACTCGGATATTCATGCAACCCATGAAGACCCAATGTTTGCAATACAATTTTTACAAGATATTTTTACGTCTTTTGGTAAGTGCTTAATGATACGGAGAAGGATAGTTAGCAAAAATAATACATCACATTCACACTTCGGAAAAACGACTACCCACTAGTGATGGCCTCATTTAACATAGCAGGATTAAAATCATTGTTACTGGATTGAGGCAGTTATCATGATAACAGGTTATTAAAATCACCCATCGGTTTAATAAACTGGTGCACGAATGACGCTTGCCTGACTGTTATAACAGTAAGGACTGTTATAACAGCATAGACTGTTAAAAGAAAATTATATTATCAATACACGTTTTGTCATATAACACCACTTTAAGTTAAACTACGTTGTAATACTGTTTAATACAAACACTAGGTAGCAATCTCTTTGAACCTCTCCGGGACACTAAGTCAAGACAAATAACACTATTTCCTATAACCAAATACAACCACGGCGACCAAACGCAAATTTTCGTGATTACTAAAGTAACCATCGCGCTGAATCTATCACGAACACACAGTAAGGCACTATAGTTACCATATATTGTACACCGAGCTGAGAAGGCAGCAGTGATGCATCCAGAAAGGCGTCGGCAGGATTAAAGCAAGTCAATACGCAAAACAAACTGTCCAGCGAGTGATGATGCGCCGCTGGACGGTTTATTTTGACTAACATATTGTGTACCAATAAACCTTTGTACAAAAAATATACGTGTGAATAATTAAAGTCACTTCTTTTCCGCATGTGTCGTGTCATTACCTATTATCCTACAATATTGTATTGTAGGCTGGACGACAACAATGTTGATAAAAATGTTGACTGGACTACATACTACTAGGCAACTACTTATTACATCGAAAGACAAACGAAAACAACTAAATTCCATACTTTCACGAAGATCTACTTGTTTTATTCTGAACATATGAATTAATTTTATTATCTACTTTATTTATTTTTAAAACAATGTTGACTGGAATGTGGAGTGGATGTTGATGTAGGCTGGACGATAACAATAATTGATAACAATGTTGTTTTAATAAAGGTTATAGAATCCTTTTATCGAGAATGCTATAATTTTCAGTTACATGTTCTAAAAAGTTGCTTAATTTCCTATCACTACTACTTACCCACAGGTAACTTTATATAACGTTAAATAACTTTAAAAATTACTACCAATAAATACAAAAGTAAAATAGATTTTCGCCTCACAAGAAAATATCACATATGTAAAAATCTGGAGAAGAAAGTATGTATTAGTTGAAAAACGTTCACGTTTGTCAAGCAAATCAAATGTAATTTTATATACCTAAATCACTTCTAAAACTCATACGAAACACAGTATTTAATTGTCACGCACTTCTAATAGTTAGCCTAAAATACACCTTACAGGTAAAGTTTTTCACTTATATCTTCCTTTTTATTTCATTGATGTATTCAACTTTTTAAATTTTGTGGTTCTGGAGATTACGCAATGAATTAATCGAGTTTAAATTTAAATAGCCTACTGATTTGAAACAAAGAATTAAAGAAAATAAGAATTTTGAGAGCAAGAGAGGCAAAAAGAAAGGCGAGTAATAGTAAATGAATAAAAATGAAAAAGATAAATGATTGAGATGGTTTACGTTAATAAGATTGTATGTTATATGATACCATAAACTAGTCCATTCTAAAAATAATCCACTTCAGCTATCAGTCAAATTCAACAATACGAGAAACAAACCTAGAGTAGTACACCCGTTTATGCATAAATTCGAATTTACACGGAAGTATACCGGCACGAACACGAACGTTTTTGAGCTCTGGGTGACGTAAACAGCAACATCCTGAAATTTTATCTACGATCGGAGCTAGTGTGTTTTAACAATATTGAGATATGTTACAGTATTTTAAATTAAAAAATTCTGTCGTGCAGTATTTTTTACTACGCATTGTAATAAATTATGGTTATTATGTATTAATAATTCTGTAATAAGACTGACAGCTAACTTCAGTTCAACAAAGTTTACTACTTGGATTTAAACTTAGACTGACAATTGACACGGCAAGCTCAGGCAAATACTTATTACATCGAAAGACAAACGAAAACAACTAAATTCCGTACTTTCACGAAGATCTACGTTATTTTATTCTGAACATATAAATTACCTGTATTATCCAGTTTATTTATTTTTAAAAAGTTTAAAAAAATCTCTGTAGAATTTTCGAATATAAAAATTATAATTATTTTAATCTTCGATTAAAGTTCATCGAGTATTACGGCTAGTGGGGAATGGATATTATATTGAGAATACTTAATACACGATCGTTGAAGTGGCAAGAAACACTATCCAAACCGATAAGGGGGTTATTGAATTAGTCCGTTGGTATAATATATTGACATTATTTTAACGACAAATGGTACTTAAGTTGGCATTGGTAGGTAGCATTTACCAATATGTTATGTCCTGTTTTGTGAAGTAATCACATAATTATAATGTGGCTCTTAGAAGAGAATATTTTGTTCCTTTGTTGCAAGATCCTCCATTTCTAGGTCATTTATAGTCATTAATGGTTTGAACTCTCCGAGCAGCAAGATTTAAAGCAGAATAACAGTTACGGAAATGAGTTTCTGGAGAAAAAGTTGCAGTTGACTGAGCTAGATCAAAATGGAAATGAAGAGATTTAAAATAAGGTTGACAAGGAGGTTTTGTTACTTGAAAAAGTTAAAGAAAGACAACTCATCTGGTACGGACATCTGTGACGAATGGATTAGGACAGGTTATCTCAGAAGATTTGGGTATGGGTTCCGGCTAGACGTAGGAAGAGAGAACGACCCAGAAAGGAGTAAAGGGATTCTGTTATGAGAGCTATAGGATTCAAAGGAACGTGTTCAATATAAAAAGACCATTTAACGCTGTGTATTTTTCCACTGTTTCCACTGTGGTCGAGGCTCACTAGGATGGAGCAGAATTTGTTAAACCAATCTAGGCCCTGACAAAGAAATACAAAAATTCATTTGCTCTAGCCTTCCAAATAATTATCGAAAGATTTGAAGTACAATATTTTTGTCAAATTTGTGCCCTATAACTTAAATAATATACAGGAGGCCAAATAGAGTAACCTACCGAAAATTATCGATAAATAGAGGACTTGAAATAAGCGCTTAAATCCCTTTCAGAAGGCTACAAAAATTATATTAAAAAACATTTCTGTTACCCGAGCTGAGTAACCTACTTCACCAAAATTACAAAATTGTACGGAACTACAAAAAGTTTAATATGAATCTAAAATGCTCTTGATTGTTGGTAGGGTAAACGCGAAATAAAAAAAATACACTTTGAAATCTAGGAGAATACCAGCTCATAATTTTCGTCATAATAAATCTAATGTTTATAATATATAATATATAATATGTTAATAATAATAAAAAGAAGAAACAGTAAATTGAATTATCTTTGAACGGGAAAAGCTATATTTGGAAAGGTTAAGTTTCCATTGCGTATGTAAATTACAAAAGTGAATATAATGAAGATATATTATGTAAAATTAACAAAGCGAAAGTTTACTAAAGCCTTATGTGAAAAATTTAAGAATTAAAACTATCATATGTATAAGTATATGTTTGTGCAAAATTCCCAGTAATCAACAAATCTAAAAGATTTTAGCCCACGTCATTACTTCAAATTGAAGATGCTCTTTTTACGCAACTAATTTTGACCTGGATAAAGATATAATATTAAATCTTCTTTTGTAACCTTTCCTCATCCATTGCTAGAGGAGCCTATTATCTTCTACTAATTTCCTCAATGATTCCCTCTTATGACCTGTCCTCATCCGCCCTTCCAAACCATCCTTCTGACTTCATCCACCTACCTTGACGATGGTCTTCCAAAAATGCTGCTGGTTACACGAGATCTTCATTGAATCACCATATTGGCTGATCTGTCACCGCATGATCATTCCATCTCCACTTGAGACCCAAAATGGGTTTCTCATCACCTATGTTGTCTCGAAGTACTGTTATCATTCTGCTTCGTAAAGTAATTACTAACGAGGCTTTTTGCAATGATGTATGTATAAACCTTAGGTTATCTGCTGCTTTCTTTGTCAAATCATTAACTTCAATCTATCTAGGTAAAAATGGAAGTATTCAGTTTTCATTGATACGTACTTTGGGTTTTGGACTTGTAGGAATAAATTTGTATCTCTCAGTATAAAACGAAGATTGGTAACAGCCACCTGTAGCAATTGAGTTCCAAGGACCATTTTTTCCGTTTCATTTTTTTACCAATTTATGATAAAAAACCACGTAATTGCAACTTTCTTATGATTGAACAGATTTCTCAAGAGAAAATTATTATAACATAATCCAAACCGAATGATCTAAAAGTTTTAACTATATAAGCACCTGTCAATCCATCTTGCATTTCACGAAGTTCTAGTAGCAGTAAATTTAATAGAAATTGCTTTTCCTGCAATTGTAATAAATCTATATCTTGACCATTATTAGTTTTAATTAACAGTTCATTTATAAAGTTCCTTCGGAGATCTACTGTTGAAAATCTTTCTTCTCCAAACCATTACGTCAAAAATTACTCATTTTCTTCTTGCCATTAACTAGCGGTTACTATTGGAAAGTTATGGATATAAAGAAAAAAAAACATTTATGTGTTGTAGTATAATAGAAACAAATATTGAGTTGCTACGTTTTTTAACCTACTACCATATCAATACAGAAAAGTTTGTAAATTTGTTTAGAAAATTTTCATTCACTGAAAAAAATTGAAGTTGCATACTTTATTATTATAATGAATCACTCTGAAAAAGAGTTCTCAAATTTCATTTTATAAGGGAAAAATATTTTATTCGTGTTACATGAGCTGCACGAAAAATTCATTGAAAATTTTCTTCTGAAAATTTTAGTAGAGTAGTAAATTGGGTTCATTCAGTATTCAATTTAAAATGAAATGTTGTTAACAATTTTTTATCATTCCAGTTTAATCGAGTCATAATCCATTACGGTTTTATCAGTCTTGCTGATAAATTTAAAAACTATGAAGTTGAAGAATTTAAGATAAATCTGATCTGGATGTTTCCTCCTAAATATTTTTAATTTTCAAAGAAATGCAGTTCATTTCTTAATGTTTTATTCAAAGCTAATGTGTGGTTTTCCTAACGAATTAGAGGAATCCGAAACCGAAAATTGGGAAATCATTTTTATAACTTAACATAAAATTTGTTTTGCGTAAAATGATTTATTTTTCATTCCTAATTGAATAAATACTAATACGTTTTTCATAAATAACTGCATAATAAGTATTTTCACAATAGATTTTTGTTGACTTTCAGGGAACTTTTAATTTAGAAAGAAATATTTTATTCTCACAACGTTTTTCAAACGTGTTTATTTTGTACTTTACTAAATAATAATTTTTTAATACAATGACTTTTAACAACAATTTCGCATAAAAAAATATTGCACAAAGTATATTTTTAGTTGTTTTTTTATAGAAGGGCTTTAAGGGAAGCCCTCTTCTTCATGATATGTTGTATTATATTATTCACTCATAGTAGCTTATAGATTGTGCGTAATTTTATCAATTTTTAAAAAAAATTGAGATCTCCATAGGTTATGAAGTGATATTTGTTGTAATTCAAAACAATAAGCAAGATTCCCACAAATGTATTTTTTTTTTTTATTTAACGTCGCATCAACTGCAACGGTCATTAGCGACGACGTTGGGGTGGAACTTTATGTGATGTAGGATGAAATGATTTTTTGTAACGTATGAAAATATGACATGCCTGAGTGGGAACAAATGTTTTGTTTCCGTATAAATCACTCATTTTCTTAAAAACCGTTTCTCATATCTCGCTGAAATATTAAATGCATAATATTTACTTCCATTTTATATTACTGTAATAAAAAATTTAACACATCTTACAAAAATAAATTGCATTGATAACATCGAATTGATAATAATTGAGACTTTTGAAAAATTTTACTATTTGTTTTATATCTCATACATTACGAAAAAATATGTGTAATTTTATCACCACACTTACAAATTTTTATGTGTATACAGGTCTGCAAAGCTTCGGTTGGTCTAAAACTAGAATTTTTGTTAGTTTAACATAATTTTGATTCACAAATGTGCATTTAAATATTAAATGAGACAATAAACGGTTAATAACAATAGCGTGAATATGAATCAGTCCAGTGATCGATTTCGGTGTGAAATTTTATAAGAAAAGAGTGCTGAAGTATATCAAAAATAAGGATTTGTAAATAATGATTATTGATGGATTTTTCATGAAAATGATTTTTAACAGATATGGTAAGTCGATTGAAAATCTGTTTTATGGTGGTCGGAGTAGATTTCTATTACATCTTTGTTTCAATTGTTTGTGAAATAATAAAAAATATATTATACAACTAAAGTAAAAAATAAAATTTATTTATTTGTTTATTTATTATATGGGATGAAGGAAATGAGGGAGCATAGTGCGGAATGTATGTATCAACAGGTTAAAAGAAGTATAATTCAAGCAGCAAAGGAGGCATTGGGGGTTTTGGAAAGGGGAAACTCATCTCAACCAGAATGGTGGAATAAAGAGTTGGAAGGAAGGATTAAATACAAGAAGGAATGTTTTTTGAAATGGATTCAAACTGGGGATTTAGAAGATAAAAGGGCTTATTCTAGGGTAAACAGAGAGATTAAGAAAGAAGTACTGAAGGCGAAAGAAGAGGCTTGGGAGAGAAGATGTGATGGGTTAGAGAGATGTATGGGTGGAAGGAAGGTGGCTGAGGCATGGAAGTTCATTAAAGGACTGAGGAAGGATGGTTCCGAAAAATCTAAGAGGTCCATAAGTATAATCAGTCTAAAGGAATGGGAAGAGTATTTTAAGGCTTTGTTGCAGGAGAATAGAGATGAATATTGCAGTGGGCAAGAGGTGCTTGATTTGAAGGAAATTATGATCAATGTGGAGGGAATTACTAAGGAGGAGTTGGTAACTGAATTACGAAGATTTCCAAATGGAAAGGCCCCTGGGCCAGGAGATATTGCTATTGAATTGGTGAAGCATGGGACAGAGGAGTTACTGGAGTGGATTTTTAAGATATTTAATAAATGTTTTTTGGAAGGCGAGGACCTACCAAAAGAATGGAATATCTGGTATGTTAGCTCTTTATATAAGAAAGGCAATAAAACAGATTGCAATAATTACAGAGGTATTTGTGTCACCAGTTCGCTGGCAAGATTGTATGGCCGTATTCTAAAGACGAGAATTGAAAGGGATGTTATTGATATGGAAGAGCCGAGTGGTTTTAGGGTTGGTCGATCGTGCTTGGATAATATCTTTGTTTTGAGACAATTAATTGAGAAGAGGAGGGAGAGAAATATGGCAGTTCATTTGCTGTTCGTTGATTTGGAGAAAGCCTATGACAACATCCCGATAAATAAACTATTGGAGGTTCTGGAAAAGTCGGATTTAAGTAAGGCATATGTACGGGCAATTTATAACATGTACAAAGATTATGAATGTCAAGTGAAAATAGGAAGTAATGTCTCCAACAGTTTTACGGTGACCAAGGGTTTGAAACAGGGTTGCTGTTTATCTCCCACTCTTTATTAAATTATACGTGCAGGAGGCACTCAGGATATGGAGGAGGAAGTGCCAAGGGATGGGAATAGACACAGGAGAGGATAATTTGTACACCCTCTTCTTTGCAGATGATCAGGTGGTGTTGGAAAATGATGAGGAGGATATGGCTTACATGTTTAGGAAGTTAAAGGAGGAGTACATTAAGTGGAGAATGAAGATAAATATTAATAAGACAGCTTATGTGGTAATAGGAGAGCGGGGAGGAGATTTAGTACTTGAGGCAGAGGTAGTGAGGAAATATGACAAGTTCAAGTACTTAGGAACACTCTTTTCTGAAGATGGAGGATGTGAGGAAGACATCAGATTTAGGGTCGGTCAGGGAAGGGCGGCAATTCGAAAGCTGAACAGTATATTGTGGTCTCCAAAAATAAGTTTAAGAACAAAAAAAGTTATGTATAATGCAGTGGTTGAGCCAATTACAACTTATGGAGCAGAGTGTTGGCAAATCAGCAGCCAAAATGTTCATTATTTGGAGGCTTTGGAGATGGATTTTTTCCGCAGAGCTTGTCGGCTTTCGAGAATGGACCGAGTTAGGAATGAAGTAATAAGGGACAGAGTTGGAAGACCTCATTCTATTGTGGATAGGATTGAAGGAAGGCAACTGGAGTGGTATGGGCATGTACAACGCATGAGTGGGGAGAGGTGGCCAAAAAAGATTTTGGAGTACTGTCCAGCAACAAGACGGAGGAGAGGTAGGCCTAGAGGAACATGGAGAGAGGGAGTGCGAAGGGCGATGGAAGAAAGAGATTTAGGAGAACGGGACTGGATGGACAGGAGGAGGTGGAGATCGAGATGCGAGATGCGGAGTAATCTGTAGGAACCCCGCATAAAGTAAAGTAAGTAAAAAATTATGCTTATTTCCTGTTCGTAGAATATTTCCTTCAAAGATCATATCAAAGTTTCAATACTGTCAGATCAGGATGTCAAATTCAGCATAAACTTTATCATTTTTTGTCTGAAAGTTTGTCTACACCACCTAATGAGAAATTTTATGCATCAAGAAATCAAGGTTGTACTTTACCAAAGAAAGATGTAATAATATCTTGAAACCAACCTATATATCCCTATATCTTGAACCCTTTACCAGATATTAATTTTTTACCGTTCGTAGGAACAGGGGCCTTATCTTCACCCAAGTCAAAAGTGAGGTTATGAGTGTTTCTTACAAAGAAGTTAATGCTGAAAACAATTTTACTTTTACTTTTTTTATCGTTTTATATAAATATATAAAAAAATTACAGAATTTTAAAACTGAAGCATAAGAAACACTGGATTTCGGGAAATTGCAATTAAAGTTGGTTAAAATTTTAATGATAATATTGTTACATTTTTATTAGTATTTACTTCCTCGTTTTTGTCATGTATCATGTTTTATATATATAAAGTTTTGTGCTGAATTCAGTAATCAAATATTGATATTTAAAATCTTAAAGCTGATTTTCTGAGATCATGTCAATTGTAACACTTCACTGTCGGACGAAAAATTGAATAATTTTATTGTTATTTTAACATACAACAGAGATTTTAAACATTACAAAATATTTTTTTCTCTTTTTGCAAATTGCATTAGTAATTGAAGTAATACTAAGGAAACTAGTCTAAAAAAAGACAATGACACTAGAAATAGGCCTGAACTAAAAATTTACATAATGAGAATTTTATTGATTTTCTTGTTAAGTGTGGAGGCACTAATCTTGACTATTTTTGGAAGGATATTTTCCAGTGCTTTGCTACTTGTTTATGGTTTGAGCTAGAAATTTTAGTTTTTCTATTACGTATCAAACAGAAAAGGAATCTTAACTTTACCAATTAGAAATACATTGGTGAAGCTAATGTCCGTTTTCTTTATTTTACACACTGTACATTTTTGGGTGTTTAATCAGATCTGAATTTCAAAGTAAAATAAAAAAGTGTATTTTTATACATAGAAAATAATAAATAGCATTTTAAACAAAAATTGGATATGTAATTTTTTGACTTAATTTCAGTTTCTCTCTTGAAAATTTTGCTTAGGAATATAATGTCCCTTTTCCTATAGATGGCCGCATTTATATTTTTTATCCTGGTAATTTTTACAACTTCCACTTTAATCATAAAACTGCTTAAAGTGTATTACGAGACTAAATAATTGAAAAGATGTTTCAAAAATTCATTCATATAAAATCCTTAATTTTAGAGTTATAAAGAAAAAATTGTGAAGCCCAATATTAAAATTTAACCTTTCTAGTTTCAGCCCGAGGGAAGTAGTAGGTTTTGTTTTTATAAGAATTAAAACTCGTGGTGTGCACTCATACAAATAGCCTACACACTTACTTATAAAATTTTATAGCGTAGAACAACAATAAAATTTGGTACGAAATACTCACAAGACTTACTCTTGCCAGCATAAAAATGTTTTAATACATATTTTGAAAAATGTACAAAATTTGACACAAAATTAAACTTCTACCAATATTTTTATGTAGAGCAAGAGAAAGTAACAACGAAAAATACGACATATTATTTCATCATAACTTGACAATTTAAAATAACAAAAAACAAATTTAACCTAATTTTAAACGTGAGTGAATGATCTAAAGTTAAAAACAACTTCTGTTTGACTCAATTTTTGTAAAAATATGGAATATCACAATCTGTTGCTAACCGTAGCTCTGCAGTAAATACATTTTCAATAAAAGTTGTAGGTATTTTAATTTTTAAAACTTTATTTCTAAATTTTGAATCGTTTATTTTTATACGTATGATTGAAGATATACAACATCTCAGAATTTTAATAAATTTGAAAATGTTAAGTTTCAAAAACATAATTGAAATAGCAGCTGCAAACAGGTCACTCAAAAATCCTTAAATTTTAAAAATTTTAATTGTAGAATTTTATAATTTGTAATATATTCAATTACATTATTTGCTTTTGAGCTAATTGTATTGGAAGGGGGGGTAGGTTTGAACGATCAAATTAAATTTTTCGGTTTGTTCTAATTTCTATAATTTATCAGTTATCTTAACATTTTGCTATAAATAGGAATTTTTTTGATCAAATTTTTTATCTCAGGATAAGTTTATACAAGGATAAAATTATACTAGTATCTTTGTAAACAGCATTTCCTTTTATCCGTTTTTCATAATTCATAATTTAAAAAAAAGACTTAAAATTTAAATAATACTCTCAGCAACTACTGAAAATATTAAAGTAATCCCTTGTTAGGTAGTTCATATAAAGTTTTGATATAAAAATTATTAGAATATTTTGAATAGACGCTTGGTTTAATAAATATAAGTTTAAAAAATATTGGAACAAGAAAAGAAATAAATTGGGAAATTAATAAAACCTTTGGAAGATTTATATTTGATATATAAATACTACCTCTTTAGTTAGTGATGCTCATTAACTGATACAAATTGCAGAACTGTAGCTCCAATATTTTTATTAAGATATAGGACATTCATTTACTAAATTTAACACGTAGCATACGGAGTTATTTAACTCCCATTAATTCACATTTTAAAAAAATAAATAATTTTTTACATTGACAGCATCGTCATTTTGATGAATTTCTCCAGATGCCGCTTACTCTCATTACAGAGCATCAATGTTTTTGTAAATGAAGCTAATTTTATAAAAATTATCAAAATGTTTATCACGAAAACTAGACGATTATTGCTTTTTTGGTTGACAGATTTTTAAAAAAAATTCTTGACAGGTCTCGCGTGGTAGCTAAGAAGATCCACGTTTTAGTTTTTACAATTTTTTATCTTTGTTCACACACTTAGACACAGACCGATCGTTTTTAGGCTCAAAGAGCCTGCAAACCAATAATAAAATTCCAATTTTATAATTTTTGTCGGCTAAACTGAAGATTTTATTTTAGATTTTTCGAGCGAAAGTTATATATTGTTTCTTTTGTTAACTTTATTTGCCTTTACTTAAAACTTTGTAGGTTTGCAAAACCAGTAAATATGCGTACAACATTTTCTTCTTAAACATTACATTAGACGTTAGAGAAGGACACCCCTCACTAGTATGGCTCCCGCAGCCAATTAGTAAAATCCATCTATTCATAACTTAACAATTAGATTATTTAATTAACAATAATAATAATAATAATTGTATTTTCTTTTCAATGTGTAATTTGAACTACTCGTACATGAAATTATGTTAATAACCTAAGTTAACTGCGTGGTAAATGTTTTTTTTAACTTAGTTTGCGGAAAAATGGGTTGGCGTTGTTATAATAATTGATAATAACCTAAAAAATAAAAAATGTTCAATAAAAATCTTTACGTCGAAAAATTCGATTAAAAAAATCATTAAACTCTGTTAGGTCGAAAACTAAGATACAAAGATATAAAAACTTTTGTGAGTGATTCCAATACATATATTACAATGCATAATTAAGGTTTAGGACCGAAAACCCTAAAGGAACTTTTACTCCATCGGTTAATAACAATAAAAATTAATCTGAAGATGGTAACAAAAAATAAAATTATTCAAAATAATATCTACATTTTGGTTTTCACTAATTCATTTCAATTAGAAATTACAGCCAAACTTCAAATTCCAGGTAATACCTACAAACTACACACGAATTTTATAATTGTATATCGATAAAATTCGATTTCGAAAATATGATAAGAAAAAATAACTTTTCTTATATGATTTTACATAACGGGAAGAAGGGGTAAAATAAACCATTGTGTATATCGGTACAGTAATTTTATTATTTTAATAAACTAACTATATACCTATAACCTACAATTAAAGAATAATAATGCTTTATAAATTTTACGTTTAAATGTTTTACATATGTTACATATTTTGTAGAATAGGAACGGTTATACTGTAGTCATTTAACAAATAATTATTCATGTGTGTTACGTTCATTATTGATATATTCAAGGCCATATTCCAAAACTAGGCCTTGATGATGATTCACCATGCTGTTAACTTACTGCTTTTTAAAACGTACTTAGTCTTTTGTTATTCGTTAATCTTATTCGAATAAATGTTACAATAGTGTAGAACCTATTAAATTATATTACAGTTTTACGTATTCTTCATGTAACATAATTTATCTCCAATATATTCTTTCAGTATAATAAAAAGACTTGTGCAAAATTATTGTCATGACAAGTAACTGTTATATTGGAATATTTTTTTCAGGGTTGCATTTAAAATGCCATTATGGGAAACGCTGAGAGTCCAGGTTTTTTGAAAATATACCACTATAATCAATCCGAAATTGAAAGATTTGATTCTGTTTTATTAAAGCGGTTATTGTCGCTCATGTTCCAACCCTATTCCGGTCGTCTTCCGGACCCCCGCTCTTCTGAGGATACACCCCAGATTCCCCTAGTCGTGACCCCTCCTAAACTTGATGCTAAATCCGTCGCTACAAGTATGGAACAAACAAATTATATAATTATTGCGTACAATGAATAATTTATTTAAAAGAAAAAACCGGTAACGAATTACAAAATGCTGATACACGACTCACATTCATTTTTCTTGCCATTCTGAAAATTACGAGGTATGGCTATTAAATAACGAGACTGACGTTACAAAAATTTTAATTTTAATTTTATACATAATAATTTATTGTCACCTTCAATATACACTCCTTCTCTATCCCCACAACGCTCCATGCGAATTTCCATAGTTGGAAATGGTGCTGGAAGTCATCTTCTCCCTGCTCCTTCAGAACACGTGCCGCTTTCTCTTTTACAGCTTCCACGGACTCAAATCTTGTCCCTTTTAATGCAGATTTCACCTTAGGGAACAGGTAGAAGATAATAACATGTGATGAAACGTGGTTTTCCACTTATGATCCGGAAACGAAGCGCCAATCCATGCACTGGAAGAGCCGAACTTCACCGAGAGCCAAAAAAGCTCGAATGAGCAGGTCAAAGTTTAAAGCAATGATGATTTTTTTTATATCCACGGGATTGTGTACCTTCACTAGGTTCCTGAAGGTCAAACAATAAATCAATGTTACTACCTTGAGGTATTTTCTAAACTATAATATCAAGAAAACTACTTCAAGAGTAAAGAAAAAACGCCCCGAAATGTGGAAGCACAAATCATGGCTTCTACCGCAAGACAATGCGCCAGCTCATTCCGCGTTATCTGTCAAGAGGTTCCTAGCCAAGTACAGCATCTGTGTTAGAACATCCACCTTATTCACCGATCTTGCACCATGTGACTTTTACCTGTTCTCTTAGGTGAAATATGCGTTAAAAGGAACAAGATTTGAGTGTGTGGAAACTGTAAAAGAGAAATGGGCACGTGTCCTGAAGGAGCTGACAGAAGATGACTTTCAGCACTGTTTCCAACAATGGGAAATTCGCATGGAACGTTGTAGGGATGAAGAAGGAGTGTATATTGAAGGTGACAATAAGTGATTACGGTTAAGATAAAAGTAAAATGTTTTACACTGTCAGTTTCGTTAGTTAAAAAGTATCAGTATCAGTTGTTAAAAAGATGATTTTCAGATTTCACTGTAAATAGGGGTAGGAGCTGAATATTTCTATAAGTGTTTTTATATTCACCCTCAGTTAAAATCAATCAAAATGTGTTAATATTAATAAAACGTGATATCATAGTTGCATATTTAAAACAATTCACAGTGGACAGTATAGCAACTATCGGATACAATGGCATATTGGTTAGTGTAACCAATGTTCGATGGAAAGGTTGGTCCACTATTCCGTGCAATATAAAATAATATACTTTTCAATGACATCAGTTAAAATCACATATCGGTTTTAGTGACAACTGTACAAATTTTGAACTATACCGGTTCTCTGTCAACTGTATGAGTCAGCGTTACTCAGTTTTTTCTAGTTTTAACGTGTTTTTTTCTTAATAGCGTTAGTCTTAAAGTGAATTTACACTATAGTTCGTGTCGGAAGTTTGATATCTAATAGGCATATTCTTTTCTTTTTGTGTGTTAAATACAGCACTGATCAATAAATTTTTTTTTATTCATTTATTTAACGTCGCATCAACTACAACGGTCAACGTTGGGGTGTACTGTTTACAATGGAGGATGGAATGATTTTATTTTTTATAACGTATGAAAATATGCCGTACCTGAGTGGTATTCGAACCCAGGACCGCATGATGAGAGGCGAGAACGTTACTGCGCCAATGCGGCCGGCATTGGCATCTATAATTTTATTGTCCTGTTTACTCACGTTTAGTTAATAAATGTTCTGTGTAACCCGTCCATTATTAGTAGTAGCGTCCGTTATTATTGTATTTTATACGAAATAAATATGGCGTCATCGCGTAGACATTTTACAGTGATGGAATTTTTTTTTGTCTCTAATTTTTATTACGGTACTGTACATTGAGCTGCACAACTCCCGTATTTGAAATTTAAATGGCGGTGAGGAATTTCACTTTAAGGCGAAGAGGTACCCAGTGATACATTCTCCGTTCATAACTTTGGGTATTGGCCGTTATTCAGACCAAGAGGTCTCTACTCCAATTTCGCTTTAAGTGATGGAAATAGCGCACAATTTTTGGTGTTTAGAAAACTATGAAACAAACGGGGACATTTCAACGGAGTTCAACGTTGGACATATCACAATATCCGTAATTTGGAAAACCAGAAAAAAATTCAGAATAGTTTTGATGAAGGTAAAGAAAAATCGAAGAGACTTCGACTTCGTCAAAAAATAAAGACGTAGAAAAACCACTTTTAAAGTGGTTTAGATCGCAACGGGCAAACAAAATGACCGTAACTGGATCTTTGCTACAAGAAAAGGCTATCGATTACATTGACTATCGCTTAGAGTGGCCGGAACGACCCAGTCCGTTATAGTCACTGTAACGGATAACTACTGTATTTAAAAAAATCTGGTGGGAAATACGTACACAACTTTCTCTTGCCAATGCAAATAATTAACAATAAATTAAACATTAGTAATAAAACAACATAAATAAACAAAAAACTAACACCAATAAACATAACCTAATATTAATCGTAAGTGAAAGACGCAAAATGAAAACCAACCTCAATTTGGCTTAAAAAATACGAAAAATCACTCTCTCACGCTAAACTAGGCTCTGTAGAAAAAATTGCTCTAAATAAAAGTTGTAGATCTTTTATTTTCCTATGAATTAAATTATAGACTTTTATCGTAAAATGCATACTAAGTGCAAAATCTTAAAAAAATCGATTTTTCACACGTTTTAGTGAGAAAAGAAACAGAAAATCGCTAAGTACCGCTAAATTAAGCGTTATACAAAAAAAGTGTTAAAAAATAATTGTAGGATTTTAAATCCTCTACAACGTTTATTAAATAAATGTTTGCGCTGAAATGCATATTAAAGCCGCAATCTTAAAAAGACAGTTTTTTTACGCGAAACATCCTCACTAAAAATTTCAGCAGGCATGGCGCCTACCCTATCTTGTAGAGCATAAAAAATTTAGTAAACCAGGCGATCTTAAAAAAAATCGTAGGACCCGTTTTTGAGAAAATCGCAAAAAAGTGAAAAATTACACGAATAACTGCTATTTCCAGTTGACCGATTTTGATGAAAATATTCGTGTCTGGGTCTGGTAGTGGTATGTAACTTAAGATTCACGTTTCAAGTTCGTACGATGTTCCGTTCTTGAGATATTCTGTTCCCACACACACACAGACATACAGACACATGCACAGACCAATCGCTAAAAACATGTTTTTTGGGTTCAGGGGTCTGAAAACGTGTAGATGAAAACTCGATTTCAAAATATCGACATGAAAACAATATTTTCCTTTCTGTAGGTAAGAGAAAGTAAAAATGGTATTGTGATGGCTTAAGTCCATTAAAATATGTGTATGGTAAGACATGCGACTTTCAACAATTAGTAGGTGTCCGTTGTAGTGTAAAAAAAAACTACAACTTTAAGCGTCAATTAGTGATTATTTTGTAATTTTAAGTTCTGCAGAGGTTGATTCACACTTTCTCCGTCATACACTCGTGATTAAAATTAGGTTATTACTTCAGGTAACATTTTGAACAACTGAAGAAACTAGTTTTTTCAATCAGATATAGATGAATTCATGTATAAACTTAAAATCTTATCTCTTAGTAAAAAATAGAAATTAAAAATAAAATGTAATACTGTCCTGATGTCCACCAATACGAATAAACAAAAGACCAGTTCCTCAGTCAGATGATGTAAAATATCAGGGAATGCACTTAGATCGACGCCTTAATTGGTCCAAACATATTTGGAATACACGCAAAAGACTAAGATTGAAGCTGAGAGATTTGTATCGGATGATAAACAAACGTTCACAGCTGTCATTAGAGAGCAAGCTTCTACTGTACAAAGCCATACTGAAACCACTGTGGACTTATGGGTTACCGCTTTGGGGATCAGCTGCGAAATCGAATTTTGCTATCATCCAACGATTCCAGTTGAAAGTTTTACGGATAATAACAAATGCTCCATGGTGTGTGACAAATGATACATTGCATAAGGACTTATGGTCAACACCGTGAAAGAGGAAATCACGCAACTAAGTTCAAAATATCAAGAAAATTTAGCAGATCACCCGAATTCTTTGGCGCTTCATTTACTTGATAACAGCGAAGACGTGACACGACTGAAACGAATAAAATTGCTTGACCCTCCGTTTAGATTTACCGACTGACCTACTTTTTTTTATCTTCTCTTCTTTCTCTACCCATCACCATCTTCTCGCCATAATCATCATCTTCATCACTTCATCATCTTCTACTATCACCGTTATTAATTTGGTTACCTTTTCTATCACTGTTATTCATCTTCTATCTAGTTAATATTTTCAAAAATTATACTTATTTTTCTTCGTATCCGACGAAATACCATTGGGCATTGTCTTCGTCATGTGAACCCGTTCAACTACTTTCCTGAACGATTATTATTTCTGAAAACAGTAAACTATCCAGTCTCACAAAGGAGACAGTTGAACCACGTTTTTCACAAATTGATTTTAGCGGATATTAAAAATTTGTTATAAAATTATTGTTTTTTTCTAGCAGAATTGATCTTTTAAAAACATTTTTCATGTGCTAGATCTATAATATGAATTTAAATATTTTTAACGGAATTTTGTGGTGTAGAATTAAATTGCCGTACAGTATGTATTGCATTAGATTAGTATGTATTAACTGGTTACCGGCACATCCGTTCTGCATTATTATGCCTTCGTCAGCAACCGCAAACTACGTATACATGTTTGTTGAACAGCCCAAAGGCTGATTTGAACCTCAAAGAGCCTGATTTCACTAATTTAGAAGTAAGGCTTATTGATTTCCGCACGAAGTAGCATACTTAATGCATGTGCATTTCTACCGCGTTACTTGCCATTTCCTAAAAAATCTGATGTGAAATATTCACACGACTTTCTCTTGCAAAATTAAATAATTATGTAGCCTAACTAGCATGCCCCGTCGCGGTTTTGCGCACGAAAAATAGTGTAATCACTTTTTTTAATATCTAGCAGAAATTGTGTAGTCAAAATAAAATATCAAAGCAATTGATCACTCACCAATTAAAAAAAATTAAAACAAAGTAAAGAAACACGGAACTTTACTTTTATAAAATACTCAACAATACAAAATTGTATCTACATAATAAAATGCAATAAAATTATCATGTGATGTCACCAGCTGATCCTTAGCACCACGTCGCTATTTGCTAAATCATCTGACTTTATTTATGACTTTATTTGAATCACATCAGCTGGTTTAAAAGAAGCAGATTATCCTAACCTCGTAAAAGCATAATGTAGGACATAAACATTATTTTCAACCCTTTAGAGCTAACTTTTTAAGGATTTCAATAGCCTAAAACCTGCACCGGCATCAAAGTTACAACATTAAAAAAAATGCATGAAAATTGGTTCAATAATTTAGGAGATAAAGGGGAACATACACACACCCATACACACACACACACACACACACACATACATCGAATTTTATATATATAGATTTATGTTTAATATTAGTTAAATTGTAAACTGAAAAAATAACCTAATTATAATGGAGTAAGTTTAAATCAACCTCTGCAGAACTTAAAAATACGAAAAATCACTAATTGACGTGTAAATTTGTAATTTTTTCTTTATTCCTATACATTATCCATGTACAATTTTGTAAAATGCAAGAAAATCAATTATATTTTTAAATTTTTATGATAAAAATACAGAAAATCACTAACTGACACTAAACTAAGCTTAGTAGAAAAAGGTTTAAAGTAAAAGTGTTGTAGGTTTATTAAATTCCTACAACTTTATTTGTATAAACTTTTGGACTGAAATGCATATTAAGGCAGCAATCGTAAAAACATTTTTTTCCGAATAGAGCACAACCCTAAAGAATTTTAGCATACATAGCGCTTTCCCTATCTTATATAAAATTTAAAAAAATAGTAGATGAGACAACTTTTTTTAGAAAAAACGTTAGAGCAGATTTTGAAATATTGTTATTATGGCCTACCTCCAGCCGTTGTTGGTACCACAAAAAATTTCACTTGCCTTTCTAGGTATGAACGTTAACAAATATTTAATGAGTAAGTAACAACGCTTCCCTATTGGCTGTGCTCCACAAAATGTTTAACTTCAGGAGTTAGCGCAATTGGCTAGGGTACCGGATTCGATTCCCAGTGAGGTCTTGGTTTTCTTTATCATTCATTTTCATACTATATCATTATTACACTAATTTCCACCGTCTGAATTAGCAGAAATTGCAAAACAGTCAGTTGCAAAATAAAAAAATTAAAGAGTTTAACTTCTCCTACAACTTTACACGACACTTTGAGAAAAATCATGGTAGACAAATAAAACCAATTTAATAAAAATAGAAATTTTGTTAAAAATCAGTATGAATTTCTAGCGGACGAGGAGAAACACATTCTCAGTATAACGGATAGTGTTATAAGAAAATTTAGTAAAATCTATTTAAAAAAATCGTATGATCTCTTTGATTTTTGATAGGTTTAGGTTTAAAACCTACATAGCATGTATTTCTATGGAAAAATAGGATCTGATTTTATTTCTTCGATCTGTCTTGAAAATAAATTTAAAAACTTTGAAAAAAGGAATAACTAAAGGATTTTATAATATTTTAGGGTGATAGTGAACTATATCTGACACGTTACTCAATTTCACTTGTATTTTTTCTGTTTTATTTTTGATTTTACGGCCCCATTGGACCACATGAATCGAATTTATAAATCCCTCTTGGTTTAGTTTTAGGATTCTTACGTTTTTTCCAATAATTTTTCATATTTTGGAATCTGATCTGTCTGATTTTATTTGTACATTGACGACGGGGCTCGAATTTTTTCGACAAAAATTGTGTCTTCATCTTTAAGCAACTTAAGCTGTTGAGATTTTTCTAACAGATCTCGTTTTGCAATGTAACGTTCTTACATATCTTGCTTAACTTCGGCCAATCACTTTGAAGGATTTTTCCACGAGTTAATAAATGCCCGAAGAAAGAAATTAGTTTCTTCTTCATGATGTCAGTAATTGGCTCGACATGGTAATGTTCAGAATTAGACATTAAGATCCAGATATCGTTGTTTCCGTTTTTTGTTTATACAAGTCCTAAGGATTCTTCTTTCTATGTTTAGAATTTCTCTCATTTTCGTTTCGTTTTTAAGTAGCATAGCTTTAAAGAGAAAAAATTATTTGTATCAATAATTAATAATAGATATTAATTGTACGCTTATTAATGATTTTATTTATTTATTTAGTAATGTACAACAAGTGTTTATTTTTAAATACGCTACTGTGTACTGCAAACTAAATTAAATTACTCAATGTTTTTGTAACTTTACATCTGGTGGTTATGAAAATAATAAAATTTAATGAAATATACTTTATTTACTCTAATTCAACGGTGATTTTATATAGAACAATCAGTAGTAATTACATAATTAGTAATAATTATATAATTAGTACTAGTAATTACAAGTGTACTTAGATTCGAAACGCTCTTCAATGATAAATCTACTTACAGTATTTCGCATACCATATTATATTAAAACAAAATTTATCGTCGTTTAAATCATGTATACTAACAAGAGTTGCTAAAGAAAAATACTTATCATTTCATCTATAGATCGTCGCCTCATGTAAAAATAAGAAATATTACATAATACAAAAAAGAAAACTCCCTTACATGAGACGACGTGACTCATGGCTGGTGGAAACTTTTAAAAGGCTTACCGTTAACTTATGGCAAACACCATTAGGAATCTATTCCTTAAGAGGAATCAAATGACACTGTTTTTTTCTAATTTCTGAATTTGATTACTTGACTTACGGTTTTGAACCATTCCGGTCGAAACCGAAACTTCAAACTCAATTCAGGCTGTAACTTTTCGTGTAGATTAGGCCTACCAATCCAAAAAGCGTTTGTTGCTATTTCTTGTAGTTTCTGACATTAGGGTGTGACAGACGGACGAACGGATAAAGGAAAATGATTGATGACAAATTTTAAAAATTGTCACCAACTACGTGAGCTGACGTTACGTAAACTGCACTGGTTAGCCGAAAAATATTTACCCATACCAAGCGAATCTACAAATATTTCTCTACACAAATCACTCATAAAATCCACATAAATTTATGGAATTTAGTTGGAGACACAATGCAGAGAAGTTTAAAATAATGGTAGCTTAAAAAGTCTCGGGGAGATAATACAACCACAGACCAGTAAACAACAACAGACAAAGAAAGATGGCCGCTACTCTATGGAGGAAACACCACAGTCAAGGAAAGCCAAGCTAAGGCATTTTGATACTGTGATAAAACCTGCCTGTCTGTACGCGAGTGAATGCTTGGAATGAATGCAAAGACTGCTCTGAGAGAGGCCGTGAAATTTAAAAAAAAAATTCTCCGTTAAAAATTGGTCTGTACATAGTAGACGGCAGTATATACAAGGGAGAGAAGAGTTGTACACGATATTCAAAATATTAAAAACAATTAGGAAATGAAGACTGAAATTAGGTACATGGGCACCTGTGAAAAATGGATGAAAAATAGAACAAATCTTTAAAACCCTAAAGACCTAAGGTCTTTTATAAGTGTTTTAAAGAAGTAAGAAAGGATAAAGACAAAACTGAAAGGAACCACGAATAAGTAGTAAACCTTATCAAATTTAGACAAGAGATTATTAACTTCAATGGCTTTCACAAAGAACGAAAGTAGAACACCGGATAGATAAAATAAAAGAGAAAACCCTGCTGTGAAAGAATGCTGAGAATGTTGTCAGCAAAAAGAGCTTCCTGAAATGCCTAGTCACTTTATGTGAGCCAAATTGACCCTATACGGAACCTATACGGATAGATTTATAGAGAAAATCGATTCGATTGGAGGTACATCCTGTACTTCAAATATGAATACAAATGCATTTGATGTTTCTGATCAAATATTTGCTAAAACTTGCATGGTACTCTATACCAGATACCTATAACGGTCTTAACATTGACACTATCAAACATGTAACTTACTAATACAAAAATTCAGTTTTAATTGTGACGAAAGACAACAACCATCAACTGAACTTTTTGGCCTACCCCACTACCTACGTACCCATCTTACATTAGAGCACTAATAAAAAAAAAGAAATGCTATAAATTTCTATTTTTAAAGAAATTTAAATTCTTAAACCAGGAAAGCCACCAGATAACCCAACCTTCTATCGCCCGATTAGCCTAGTGCCGGTTAGCTCCAAAATTTTCGAAAACCTACTTCTGAAATGACTACAGCCATTAACTGATCATATAATTCCAAATCATCAGTTTGGCTTCCGTTCGAACCATTCTAGAATTCACCAACTGTATAGAGTGGTGAATTACGTTGCCGAAGCTCTCGAACGTAAAGATTAGGCCGCAGGTGTTTTTCTCGATATAAGCCAAGCCTTTAATTAGGTTTGGCACTGCGGCCTGCTCGCTAAATTAAGAATTCTGCCTTTCCTTTACCACTTAATAATTCAGTCCTTTTTGATGGAACGTTTCTTCTATGTCTCTGAAAAAAATTCTGATTCTCAATACTGCCCACTACTAACTGGTGTACCTCAGGGATTTATCTTAGCACCACTTTTATATTCTATTTACGTTTCCGATGCACATTCCCATCTACATACACTCCTTGCTTCCTACGCAGATGATACTGTAATATTGTACTCCGTCGATATTGTACTCCACTCAAGTATCGTATGTCCTTCAAAAGAATGTTTCTCGCCTAGAATCATGCCTTACGAAATGGTGGATCAAAGTTAACTCTACAAAAACATATCACGTTATATTTACTCTGCGTAAACGAGTTTGTCCTCCTTTGTAACTTTATGACAATCAACTTCACACTTCTGAATCTATCTGTTATCAAGGTTTATATTTAGACAAGAGGCTCACGTGTACTTTCCACGTGGATAAAAAGTTAAGGCACTCCAGGATAGGTTCAAACAGTTGTACAGACTTCTTTCACGCAAATCCAAGTTACCAACTACATCTAAGTTAACCATTTACAACTCCTACCTTCGACCAATATGGAGCTATGCCAGTCAGCTTTACTGCTGTGCAAAACCATCGTATTAGCGAAAATTCAGCGTTTCCAATCAAAGCTTTAACGGAGGATAGTTAACGCCACCTATTATGAAACCAATAAAACGCTGCACTCAGACTTAAACGTACCCTACATAAATGACGTTTTCTTAAAAACTCTATACAAAATTTAGGAAGAAACTCGTGAACCACCATAACCCATTGATCTCAAATCTGGCTACCCAGGCTCTCCCAAACAATCCAATAAGACGACTAAAACTTCGATGGAGCCGGGACTGTGTCTCCTTTCACGTTTATCATGTTATTTTTTTCCATATTTTGTGTTATCACATTCACTAATTTTGTCTAACAGATTGTGAATTTCCTGAATAAAGAGAGAGAGAGAGAAAAAAAATTATGTTTAATTATTTTACTATTGATTAAACAGGTTTAATGCTGTGTAACATTTCAGTTCGTTTTATTGGAACATCCTGTACTTGGACATATTTGTTCTAATTAACACTTGATTGTACTCTATCTTCAATCTTCTATAAAAACATTTTTCTTTCAAAATTGCTGGAGTATGGTAAATTATTTTAAAAAGACTTAGGCCTAATACAAGTTTTACCTCATCTGTAAAAAAGCCTAATAATTTTCTACAACAATAAATTCAACGATAATGTAAGTTTTGTACTAATGAAAAGTTATTAATAAAAAAAAAATCAATGAATGTTTTTGGCGTAAATTTATGCCAAAAACACATTCACTGAATTTTCTTATCATCAAGTACGCACAATATACGTATGTGAAACAACATAGTCAAACCTATTTTACAATTTATTGTTATAAGATTTAGTTAAAACCGTATCGAACTCGATCTGTTGTTAATTTAACAACCAACAAACATAACCTTTGATAAAAATATTTTAGTGCTGAACGTTTAGCGCAAAAAAATTCAACCAACTTGGAAGCCAACTTTTTTATCGTAAAAACCGTACAAACTACATCAAAACACGATTTCAAACCATACTATATATATATTCTATTTAAAATATTAGTTTAATTTAAAAATAATTTGTACTATTAACTATATTTTTTATTTTAATTTTAAGTCAACGAAGAACTACGTTAATCTTCCTTCAGTTAATTCTTTAAATTTTTTGCTTCCAATTTTATCGTAGTTAATTTTTGAAAATGCTTTCTCCCTTCGTCGTTCCACCTCGGTATGGTTTTAATCTTTACATCTGAAAACCTCTTGTGTCCTTGAATTGTTCATAGGAATTTATTTTTATTCCTATTACAATGCCAATTAAATCTTTTTCTGTTTCTTTGAACCTTTTTTGTACATTTACGGCTTTTAAAATATTTGTTTTGTCGGCCTACATCTTTCTTGGTTCATCCTAACTTGATGTAATTGAGATAGAACACCATTCTACCGTAACTTTTTACCAGATATGTTTTGAATCTGTTTACAAATCTTTTTGTTTGGGCGATTTCCTGCTTATATTTTCCATCGTCATTCATATTTTTTCAATCATTGTATCAATAATATCGACTAGTTTTTTTTCTCTCAGTTTTTTCTAACTCTTCTATTGATCCATTTATGCTAAAGTATTGTGTTTCTGTTACATAAAATTCTTCTGGTAACACTATTGTTTTATAGTATCTGAATGGTTGCTCATGAAAGACATTTTTTTGTGTAGACCCATATTTCAACTGCCCGTAATTTTACGATTCTAATTTTTACAATGTATTTTCATTGAGGTATTTTGTTATCCATTCTTCTATACATCTGAATAGTTTTTAACCTTTTCTATTTCTTTCTTATGTGTCTTTCTTTCTTTCTTATTTTGTTTGGGGTGCTTTATTTTCATTTGTTGTAAACTTTGTCATTTCAAAGGATATTTTTATGGTGTCTTATCCTTTCGGCTTGTTTTTGTAAAAACATTATTTACACATTTTTAATAAATAAAAATAATTATAAATAATAATTATTAAAATAAAAACTATAAATTTTATAGTTGTATATAAGTATTAAACAAGGAGTTAAAAAACGATATATGCAATATCAAGTCGGTCAATTTTTAAACAAATGTAGCAGGCTACAAGTAGAACGTTCACCAAGATGTCAATGTGGTTTACCTAAAAATTTATTCCGTAGCATCAACATTTGTAATAAAATTATACGGTTAGATTATACAATTTACTTGTTTTTAATTATTTATGCCTTTCAAACGTGGGCCAATGAAATTGAAACATTTGTTCTTAATCTGTATTACTCATCACGTATTCTAGGTTTGTCTTACGTTCGAATCGCTTACTAATCTACGCTGTACAGTATATTGTATAAAATTATCTACAAGCTTGTAGAATAGTCGAATATATATTATTTTATGTTATAAAATCTCAACGGCTTTTCTGTCGAAATTTCTATCTTTGTTTAACGTGTGATATTCTGACTTTAAGGTTCAAAATTATGTTTTTAACTCGGTTGGGTAGTTGACTTCATAGTTTTAGATTTATAGCATAAAACATGACACTTCTAATGTCAAGGAACCATCTGGACATATGGTTTCTACTCTTACCGATCCGCTAAACCGAGTAATATAGCTTGATTTAATCCTTCCAATCCAGGCTACTTTAAATTGTAACAAACTACTCTTGCTAAGTACGATACGTGACTACTCATTTTACCCTACAAGTAGCCTACTTTACGTATGCAATAACACAATAAAACAATATTATTAACGTTCCCAAAGAAAATTGGGACGGTTTGTTCAGTTCTTTTACCGGATTACCCTCCCAGATAGTTAAAGAGAGGTTGAAGGAGAAATTTATAGCTACTTTAATAATTCAGATGACTAAAGTACATTTATAAACACTAATGTAAAATTACGTTAGAAAAACAAAAGCATAGAAGCTCGACCGATAGCTGGTCTGCTGTTATTATTTGTTACATCGTCACCACCAGCTCATTTCCTATTTCATTACACTGACTGCACAACAGGATGATAATTTTACATAAAATAGTCTTAAAATGTAAAAAATTTTTATCATTACAAAGAAAAATATGATTGTTCAATTTTATTCCTTGTCACGGTGATAATAAAATGTCGCACTTGGGATTCATTAAAGTTTTTTTTCTTATAGCTTTCCCATTTATTTTCAATGAAGGTAAACTTTTTCTTGTACATTTTTGTAGCAAAACCTTATTTTACATAAACAATATTGTAGTCGTATCTGATTTTAAATTAAATACTCGGTGCGGATCAAAATCTACACGAATAATCGTTGGTATAAGCGACAAACCTCTAACATTGATCGACAGCTACGGGTGGATGTATTGGAAAAGGTCGGGTACTCTCTTATCCTGAGGTTAACAAATTAGCGGGAAAAACGGAAGAACTTGTACACAGTGTCAATGACATGAGAAAGCAGAAGCCAAGTGAAAACGACTGCATTGAAAATCTATAGAGATATCCTTCCTAATCTTTAAAGATTCCTAAATCTTTGAAAACTGGTACGAAAGAGTGTTCAGATTACCGAACCATTGCTCTTATAAATCATGTGTTGAAATTATTCTTAAATATGATTTATTAAAGAATGCATCCAAAACTAGAGGAGGATGTTGGTTCTACTCAATTTGGTTTTAGGTCTGGTCTTGGCACATGAGAAGCCCTTTTTGGAATACATGTTCTTAGTCAGTGTTGTCTGGATGTGAATAAGGATCAGTTTTTTTTTGTTTTTCGACTTTGAAAAGGCATTTTATAAGGTCAGACACGAAATAGGCCTATTATTATCGATATTATAAGCAAAACAAAAATAGATAAAAGAGGCGTCCGAATTATAAAAGAACCTACATTGGGGACAGAAAAGTAGCATAAAAGTAGAGAATGCGCTAACAGAAAATTTTGAAGTCCATAGGGGAGTACGATAAGGGTCCATTTTGTCGCCATTTTGGTTTGTAATGTGTAGCGAAAATATGTTTAACGAAGTACTGGAAGACAAAGACGTGGGAATTATCGTGAATGGGAAAATTTAATAATATTAGGTGTGCGAATGATACAGTTCTGGTGCCTGTTAATTTAGTTTTTTACACCTGCTAGAAGAATTAAGTGACCGATGCGTAAAATATGCATTAGAAATAAATTTCAGAAAAACGGCATGTATTTTTATCAAATAATCCGCACAACCTCTGTTGAATCTAACAGTTTCAAACACCATGATACAAAGAGTTACTACCTATAAATATCTGGGTATATGGATAAAACAGACGGAAGAGCAAACGAATGATATAAGATCAAGGATAGAATTTGCAAGATCGTCATTTGCGTTGCAAAAGAAATTGCTGTGCAGTCGGGATCTTGAGATTAAGCTCAGAATGAGAATGCTGTGATGTACTGTCTTCTCTGTTCTGTTGTATGGGATGGAGGCGTGGACACTGAAATATATCCATTTTTCAATTAGAAAAGATACAGGCCTTGATAAGAGATGTTACCGCAGGATGTACCGTATTCCGTTAACAGACAAAAAAACAAATAGAAATGTGCTTGATAAAATGGGCAAAGAATGTGAATTGGTTGAGACAGTGAAAAGGAGGAAACTTTGATAATGTGGACATGTGATTAGAGGTTCTAAATATCACATCTTATAATTAATCATACAGTGGAAGATAGAGGGCCAGCGGAACGTTGGCAGACGTCGGGCATCTGGTTAACGAACCTGAGAGACAGGTTTGGTTGCAGTAAATACGGAACTTTTCCAAGCAGCAGGGAACAAGGTTCACACATAATGATGATGATTTTCCACCTACGATAGATGAGGGACCTGAAGAAGAATATCGGATTTTACTTCGAAAATATAATAAAAGAATCCATTTTTTACAATTTATTTGTAGAAGGTGTAATGTTTCTTCTTATATCACGTTTTCCTCTAAATATGGTTTTATTGATTAAATACCAATTATCTCAGAATTTACTGAAGTAATTGACATGAAATTTTCAGGAGGTACTACAATACTGATTGGAGGACATTTTTATTGAAATGTTTTAATCTCCAGCTGTGGTTGTTTGTTGTACTGATTCCAAGTCGATATTCATGGAAAAACAACATTTTAAAAACTTATTTAGGCTTCCACAGCTATTGCTGTCTACCTTTCCTTAACCAGATCCTCTATTAATGCATATTCTCCCAATTCCCAATCACCAAGTATCTTCCATACATAGGCTAGTCCACCCCGTCACTCCAGGGCCTCAAGGCCTACTCTTCCTTCTTCTTCCCTCTGGGCTCCATTCGTAATCGTATGAATCCATCCAGTCTCCGCTTTTTGACATGTTCATACCGTAGCAACCGCTTTTCCTCAATGTGTTTCGATATAGTATTATACTTTCATCCTCTTTTTAATTACCTTGAATTTTCCTGTTATTAAAGTTTATATTTTTTATTAAAAGTAATTGTTTTACAAAGTCTATGTTGTATTAAGAAATTTTTATCGACTGCTGAGAAAATAGGTAAAAATTTAACATGAATCACATGGGTATTGAGGCCTTCTTCAATCTACCTTAAAAAAATTACGTATTAATGGAAAACTTTTATGTACTTGAAATACAGCAATTTTTTTAAATAAATTCTTAATAATAGTAATTTCAAAATTTTATCCTGGCCACTATAATCGAAGTGCAATTTGAAAAAGAGCAAACAAAATCAATTTTGATAAATACAGTACTTTTTATCTATGCTCTACTTCCTTTGAATATTATAACATAAATGTTTATATATAAACCGTAAATACTAAATCCTAAGTGACAAAAATAACCACTTTATTATTTCTTAAACGGAAAACTTGACAACTATACGTTACTATTGTTTCTCAGTCTAATAATCATTGTTCAAGAAAATATACAAATAAAAAAAGTATTAATCCATTAACCAAGTCATATTATGACAAATTATAACGTAGTTAATTTTGTTTATTAAAATTTAACTGCGTAGTTTAGTACATACGATTCTTCTCCTAGAACACATATTAGAGACGCAATTTTATTCAGTATCTTGTTTCAACCACATTTTTGTAATACACGCTGAAAATCCAAGTCACGTGTAAGGTACAAATAGCCGATCAATGAAAACTATAGTAATTACTAATATAATGATTTCCAGTATTAAAGTAAACAACCCCAGCCAACTGGTATGCGGAAAAACCCCTAGTTAGTATCATAGGAGTTAGACAATAGGTTGTAAATAAAGGCAACTGTCAATCATCTAATACTTAAAATTCTTTAGGTGAGTGTATTTCCCCCGCTATGTTTTCGGACCTTTCCTTCAACTACCAACTTTCAGCCAATCATCGGAGTGGTTCTTTTTCTTTTTGGTTCTTCAGAATCTTTGAACGGTTGGGGGGGGGGCTGAATGCTGATAAACCAGAATTTGAGGTTTCAGGAGGGTGTCTGTTAGGTCAATTCTGTTTGTAATTCAACTACGAGGAGGTTTAAAGGAGAGAAGGAAGAAAAATTTCTTTGGAAGTGACCAGGGCGGAAGGGGAAAAAAGAAGGAGAAATACTTATTCGGAGATTTTGATAGTCACATTTTTTCATTAATCATATGGGATGAGTAAGCTTGTTTCTTTAGTTTTAAGTAGCCACAGAAAAAACTGGCTATATTAATATTTTTCAAATAGGTTAGGATAAGATAAGTACATAATGTTAATTTTATTAATTTATTAAATAATTTTAGTTAAATTCGAAAAAGCGTAATTTGTATTTATTTCGTTATTCTTATGCTCTATAAAAACATAGATGCTGACTCCTAAAAGAATTTTTATGGAATCAGTTTGTTGTAAGTGCATTATATAGACTTGAAATCAATGCAAATAAAAGAAAAATGATGATCATCAGCAAACAGCAGATCGGTTGCGATGGTCACATATTGGTCAACAAGGTCAGAAAAGAACGAGTCGCACATTGTCAATATCATTGTCAATATAATCAATGTCAACGTCAATGTCAATATAATAACATGGGTACCTGTATTAATGAGAGGTGGGATAATTCACAAGAGATAAGTCGTATTGCCAAGGCCAGAAATGTCTTCAACACCATGAACTCTGTATTTAAAAGCCACAATTTAATCCTTAAGACGAGGAAACTTCGATAACGTAGACATGTTATTAGAGATCCTAAATATCACATTTTATAAAATGAGGCTCATAAAGAGTCATGTGGTCTCAGTCCTATTTTACGGAGTTGAGGCCTGGCTACTAACAGAGGCAACAATCAGCAAATTGAAAGCGTTCACATATTGACTGTATAGGGGAATGCTTGGAGTATCCTGGACGCAGAAAAATTAGTAATGCGGAAGTGCTACGTTGATTGAACAAGGCAGTGCAATTGGTCAGCATAGTGAAGGCGCGAAAGCTGCAATACTTCGGTCGTATCATGCGGGATGAGCGCAGGTATGAATTGCTCCAACTCATTCTGCAAGACAAAATTGACAGTAGAAGGATAGTCTCCTTAGGGTGGTAGGACAAAATCAACAATAGAAAGATGGTATCTTGGTCGGACTGAGAAGAATCGAAGGGGTCGGCAGAAGAAAGTGCTAACCCACAAAATTTTCAGTATTATTTTTCTTAAATATTCTGTAAAAATAAAATGTTTAGAACGTTTTAAACAGGAAGCTATATTTATGATCTTAAGAACCTAGATTAATAGAAAAAAACAGATGTTTAACAAAGAATTCATAAAAATAATTTGTAGATTTCAGTAAACTTTTAAAATGACACTGCGTAAAATTATGTTGATGTGGGTTAGCACTGTCTTCTCCCGACCCCTTCTTTTCATGGATGGCCAACCTGATAGTGTGGTTCAACAAAAGCTCAGAAGAACTGTTTTGGATAGCTACCAATAAAGCAAGCATCGCCGTGATGATCGTCAACCTTCGGAACGGAGAGGCACCCTGAGAAAAAGTTTGTATCGAATAAGTTAGAAAGTATTATTATACAATAAGTAAGCATTTGCGCAACTGGAAATTTATGGTAGCGCACACTATAATTTACAAAAATAAGAAATACATTTGTTTTAGTTTATGCGCAAAGGAAGTCGTTGAAAGTTACTAAGAACTCCATATTATTCCACTGTCCACTTAATAATCGTTATTGATTACTGAGTTGGGGTGATATCAATCATATTTAAACCAGTTGGAAAAAACAAAAAACCGTTCATTTTACGAATAATCAACAAAAATACTCGCTCTGTCGTTCTTAGTAATCGTTCAACGATTTTTAAGTGCTAAACGTCAACGAACTTTATGCACGGGATCTAAATATGCTGATACCAAAACGGAGTGAACTTCCCGAAATCGATCCACAATTACCGTAGAGGAAAAAATGACCTTCAATCGTTTACTCAGAGCTACGACACTCTGTTTCATTGATATTTTCGTTATTTTACCTTCATTGTGTACAAAACTTCTCCCCAATTATAAATGTATTCGGAACATCATAAAGTTTAAAGTTGAATTACAGAAATGGCTCTTTAGAATCGATAGGGAGTGCACGAATGAAATGATACACCTTTAAATCTTTAAATTTACATCCTGATTTTTTATTCTAGTGAACTCGGTGCCTTCGTTGAATTGATTTTAGCTCAGGTACTAATAATTAATTAATTTTAGCTCAGGATAACTAATAATAGGGTCAGTGGTTCTTCAGGTTGGGGTTTTGTTATATCAATTACCTGTCAAACGGAAAATTCTATAACACTTGGAGTACCCAAAGGAGGCACGGTTGAACTGGATTTAGTCACTTATGAATAGAAAAACGTAATTATCGAAAATTCAAGTAAATGAAATTTTACGAAATTTTGAATAATTACGGAATTAAGACAAATGAGTAGTAAACTAAATATATTTTAACTGTTTTTAAATAAACAGAGATTTTCATGCACGTTTCAAAAAGGTAACGAATCTACGTTAAAATATAAAATCTTTACTCTAGCGTTAATTATTACATTAGATATTGTTACATTAGATACTATTAATTTGAATTTTATTAATTGTAATTCTTATTTTCATTACAGTTAGTTGCTGAAAAATTTAATAAAATAAATTATTACATTCTGTTAACATTGGTTCTTCTTCAGTTTAAATGTATTCATGTATCAGTAAATGGAGGTGAGCATACATAAGTTTATTCATTTTGTTTTTTTACTCAACTAAAAAAATAGGTTTTTGCGTACAACATGATGTTGCAATGTCCCAGTAAGCTTTCATTACGTTAGTGTTTCAATATATTATTAATATTATTATGGCAATACAAAAATGAATGCAACGAATTCAAAT
Source organism: Catonia carolina (assembly GCA_035578175.1). Lineage (NCBI taxonomy): Eukaryota > Metazoa > Arthropoda > Insecta > Hemiptera > Achilidae > Catonia > Catonia carolina. The sequence continues at coordinate 23,105,931 of JAQMRL010000010.1, read as the reverse complement.
GTTCTTTTTTGTTTTACTTACAGTCATAGCAATAACATTAATGTTAATTTAGTTGGTATAGTATAACTATAAAACAAATAGAACTACTAAAAGAAATATCTCAAATAACTGGTCTTCAAATATTGTTGGGAAAACAAAAATAATGTAAATTATTAAATTTAATATAATCATTTTGTTTTAACCCCTAATATACGACGTTGAAATCGGTTCAATTAGGAACAAAATCAACCCCATGAACCAATGAAATGAGTATGTAAAACAAAACAACGAAATATGGAAGAATTGACTTCAAAACTGAAATTGAAAACTTAATTGATTGCGTGAAATCATTCAGATAAATGGTTTTTGCAGAAGTGTAACAGGGAAAAGAGCTAGAGAATTGAAAAACTATTTTGGAAACTAAGCACATTTTCAACAAAAGAAATCATTTCGATAAACATCAAAGTTTATTTTTGACAAAGTGCAATTCTTTTGCAATCAGTTTTTTTTTAAATTAATTAAAAACTTTAAGGAAAAATATATTATTCTGAATAATAACGTTCTTAGAATGAAAATAAAAAACAACTAAACTCTGAATAAAATACAAAATTAAACTTGACTTTGAACTGTGCATTAATATCTTGAAACATGAAGTATTTGAAGCTGAAAATGACGATAACCATGATGGAGATGAAAATGTTGCAGGTTATGGATGACTATAATTAGTTATAGAATTAGAAAAATTTAAATGCATTAATGATTACCTGAATCATTTAGGTAATGTTTTAAAACGTTTCAGTCTGTGAGTATATTCGCTGTTGTCGAGAAAGTTGATTGCAAAAGTATCTTGATGTTCTTTTAACTTTTTTTAATGTTTCTCGCTACATTGTGTAATTTGGTCTTATATTAAGAGTAGCTTTTGTACGCTTTACCCAGTTACCTTCTAGAACACAAATCTGTAATGACTGCAACTTTCACAGAGGACATAGCAATTTTAGTGGCGGATGCTTCTCCGACACGTTCCTCTGAAAAGTTACAACAAAATCTTGACATGCATGAATGATGTTAGAAATGAATGTAGATTAGTGAGGATAAGTCAACACAAGTAAAGTTTGCATTAAAGAAACAGACATGTCCAGTGGTCACCTTGAACAGTACAGAAATCCCACAAAAGAAGTTTTTGTGGTAAAGTTTGTTATCTGGTTTAAACAAACCAGTTAGGACTTACCGGTTAGAGCTATGGAGTACAGATATTTTTAATCGAATATACAAATGGAGTAGTACTTTCAATCAAAATGCCTGAGACTGATCATTGAATCCACATGATATAGGGGTGCAGCTAATGCTAACCAATGAAAAATTGCGCAACGATCTTAACATCAAAGTAAGATATTACTCTATTGTGCTGAGACCTGATATTATTTTTGGGATTGAACCAACACATTTCAAAGGAGATGAAGTAGAAAAAAAATTAATAAAAAGAAAAATTCGTAGGAAAATCTATGGTTAAAAAATGACAGAAATGGAGAAATAGCACTAAAAGTTAAGTAAGAGTATATTTATTTCTCTATTTTCCCTTTACTTACAACAAATATCATTACAATATAAATGTAAATTTCCTTAATTATAAATTGAAAATCTAAGAGTATGTACATTAATTCCTAGTGGGAAAATTAATCCACCTAACTATGGTTTCCCATAGTCGAGCGGAGATCAATTCGTTACTTCTTTGTGCATTATACTACTACAAGTAATACGGTAAATCCATCAGTGTGTTATTAATTACAACTACATGTTAGTTACTTATATACTAATTAAACTACTGAGACAGTTTATGAAAATAGATGTTATTATTCAATTATATATAGCCGGCCGCATTGGCGAAGTTGGTAACGTGCTCGCCTCTCATCATGCGGTCTTGGGTTCGAATCCCATTCAGGCACGGCATTTTTTCATACGTTACAAAAAATCATTTCATCATTCACCGTCTGCATTAGCAGTAATTGCAGAACAGTCGGACGTTAAACAAAAAAAAAAATTAATTATATATAAAAATAAAAGAAAAAACAAACACAATAAAATATAAAATGTGCAAAACAAAATAATTTATTTACAAAAGAGAACTATTTATCTAAATCGGTTGACGAGCTCACAATATTATTTGTTTCCTGGAATAACCATTGTTTCTACGACTTCCTCCCTACGTCCAATATCCAAATGGTTACTGATTTTTTTTACTTTATGATGTCCAGCATATTTTTAATTTGTAAGAGGAGTAAATTGAGCAGCTTGGGTGCTAATTAGCAGAAATGATTTTGGTATTAAGTTTTTGAGGCATTGGGTAAAAATAAAAGATGCTTGCTCCTTGTTTTTAAATGGTGTGCTCTTGTATATATATCAGTAATATGTCAGTAATATTGAAACAAAATGACAATGAATAGTGACGCTGAGAAAAAGTTTTCAGGGAAGTCGGTGCATCTACAATATCTCACTCTATGTTAACTTTGGTGCACTTTTCTCAGCAACTGTAGAAAAGAGACTTAATGTTGTTTTTAATTAAAGATTACTTTCTGATACAACTGTTCAATATGTACCTTTTCTTTTAGTTATATAATTCGATTTTCAGAATTTTTGAGAAAAGAAATTTCAGGTGAACAAATAAAGTGAAAAACTATAATTAATGTTTTTAAAACCATACAATTAATTTAATGTAGACTTTGTATGATGTTAACCGATAAAAATTTCAACCTTCCACATTTATTGGGGCTAAAAAAATTTATAAACTTGCAAAAGTTAAGTTAATGGGAATTTTTGTTCAAAGTTAATAACATCGAGCTGAATATGATAAGTTACAAGATTAAGTGATACAAACTTATACTTTTTACATGCACAGCTGACAGTTCAACAACTTAGGTAGCTGAAGCAGAAAACCAATGACAACTAAACACTAATAATATTAGTAAATAATACCTCTTGATATATTTCATAATGTTAATTAATATATAACCTCTTTTCTTAAAAAATTAAACTTTTTCAACAAACAAGAGCAGACATTCTTAAGGGTAAAATACGAACATTTATTAATTGAAAAATATTTCGTATTGACTTTCCTTAAATCTTTAGAGATATTTAAAGTCAATTATAATATCAAGAACTTCCATCGAATTCTAAAAAGGTCAAAAATAATATCCTTGGGTTAAAAGATTCTGGTTGTTCTGATAGAGAAAAACTACAAAAAAATTGATGAAATTTTTAAGGGTCTGCTCTTTTACTTAAAACAATTATTATTAAATTAATAAATTCTTCTCTCTATTGGGTTAATTCCATTTCACTTCCTTTGCAATGGGATGTTTCTATCTTATAGAGAACAACAGGTTTACGAAGAGTGGAATATCTTAATTTTTTGTTTTCCGTAATGTTTCTTTTGAAAAATGTTTTTTTAAACTTTCCAGCCCTTTCTTTTATTGAAATTTTGGAAAAACCAAATCCGATTCACATGAAACTTTCACAGGATCCACTACAAAAAGTTCAGAATATAATAAATAAAAATCACTCAAATTATTTGAAATAACCTATAGTAATTTGTGTACCTTTATTGAATAAGCATATATACATACTATTAATATAATTAAGAACATCCCTTGTTATGAACCAAGTTAAGAAAGCCTATCTAAACTACTAGAAAATTAAGTTTTTAGGTTTTCCAATATTTACCCAGCTAAAAATTAAGCTGTTGATGCGTTGAAAAATTTTGATAATCTTTTGGTAAAAATATGTTTAGAATTTAATGATTTAATGAAATGAATTTAATTTTCAGAATATGCATGTACTAAACCACATTTAGAAATTACTGTTAGTGCACTAAATAAACACATACACGTGCATTGGAATTTGGAAAAAATAAAAGAAGATGATTGGGTTGGTTTGTATAAGAACATGTTTTCTGAAAGTAAACCAAATCACAATTTGTTAACTAAAGAAAGTGTGTACGATAATATAGGAGTCATGGAAACAAATGTCTATTATGAATACGACGAGCCAAGCAATGTAAATGACACTTGTTTGAAATATTACGCCGTTTATTGGAGAACCCGAATTAGGGGTAATTCTCAAAATAGTTATAATAAAGGTTTGTATCTCTTGCTCAAAACTTTAATTTTGTTTAGAAATTATATGGCTGGTTTAACGGGACATCCATAAAATAATAAGAATCTGTGAATTAAAATGTTCTCTCATTCTTTTCCTCTTCTGCTCCTTTTTCTTCTTATTCTTCTTCATTCTATTTATATGCTTTACTAAAGTATCCAGCTCACTACCAACTATTTTTTTATCCAAACCAATTCTTTTCACTTCCCAGGCCTGAACGTATATCTGTTTGATTTTTTTTAAATATTTTTTCCCTCTGTAATCGAGTTTGTTCTCCTTTGTATCTTTATGACACTCAACGTCACACTTCTGAATCTATCAGTTATCTCTGTTTATACCTAGATACGAGGCTCATGTGGAATGTACACGTGGATAAAACGAGAAAGGCTCTCCAGGACAGGCTCAAACAGTTGTACAGACTTTTTCACGCAAATCCAAGTTACCAACTACATCTAAATTAACCATTTACTGCTCCTACCTTCGACCATTACGGAGCTATGCCGGTCAGCTTTACTGCTGTGCAAAGCCATCGGTATTAGCAAAAATTCAGCGTTTTCAGTCTAAGCTTTTGCGGAGAATAGTTAATGCCCCCTATTATGTAACCAATGAAACGCTACACTCAGACTTAAATGTACCCTACATAAATGACGTTTTCTTAAAACTCTATACAAAATTTAATAAGAAACTCGTGAACTACGATAACCCATTGATCTCAAATCTGGCTACGCAAACTCTCCCAAACAATCCAATAAGACGACTAAAACTTTGATGGAGCCGGGATCTCATAAATTAACGTAGTACTGTAATTGACTATCCATTATATTGTTCTAAATGCTGCACTTAGTTCTACACTTGTCCAATCACGTCGGAGTTATGTCACTGGACTGTGTCTCCACTCACATTTATTTACCATGGTAATTTTTTCCAAATTTTTTGTTATCACATTCAGTGATTGTTTCCAGCAGATTGTCAATTTCATAAATAAGGGGAGAAAAAATATTGACCAGTCCCTTTCATTCATCTCTGATTCTCTAACTTTCGAAACACTGAGGCAGCTATTGGTACATTATGTTCCTTAGTTTCTAGTCAAAAAAATACCATAATTTACATTTACATTATTTGGGGCTACGGGAAAAAAGATGAGTGAAAACACTAAAGCAATACCCCAGAGATCTATAGTTCTGAAAAATTGCATGAGTGTTCTCTAAGTGATAAAAAAATTAAGGATTTTAATTACTATAACTTGCACATAGGGGTAAAACAGTGGTAACTACCCTATAGTTCTAAATATTTTATATATACCTCAAAAAAATCTGAGATTCAGCATGTCTATAACAATAATCTGTAAAAAACTTCATTCTTTTTCTATACAAAATAGGTAAGGTTTCCCTGTTGCGTTGTCATTTACACCTCTACGTTTTATTAAATTACCTACCCTAATCTGATCTTTGGAACACGCTAGCGTATCAAGCGGAAGGTCCAGACTTATAATATACTAAAAAAATCAAGATAAAACGTGGGCTATATATAAAAAACTTAAAAAGAAATCACAACAAAGATATGGAAGAGTAGGCCTAATCTAGTAACGTAAAATTTGGTTTTAGTTTCTTTTTAACTTGATTTTTTAACTATAAAAATGTTGCGCTACTACAAAATCCCCGAACGGAATTTTTAAATACTCAAAAAATATTTTCTTTACGTTTTACATACATTATTACTGTTACGATTTTAATAGTTGTTTATCTAAAATTCACGTGGGCCGTAACTGGTAAAAAATGTTGACATATAATGTTTTACTCCTCAGTTATTATTTTTAACAGATTCATTTCTTATTATTCTTTGAATTACCGAATAAACCTTTGAAGGATTTCAAAGCAAGATGAGATCAAGATAAGAACTTCAATGCAAATTATAAACGTAAAATTTTGAAGTTGCATATGAATGTGACAATATTTCCAATAGATGACAGAGGTTTAAGGACTTTATCAAACCGGTGAGATTTAAATAATATTCAAAACTTGTAGATTTTACTTTTTAGTAATTTAGAAACGTTTAAATCAGAATGCATTTCTGAATAACCCAAACAATCTTTCTCGTCAACTAAAGAGAGCGCAGAACAAGAGTCCTCATTGATCTTAGATACGTTGGCTTATCCTTAACTTACTATTAGTCTATTCAAATAACTATCTGATAAGTCTCCAAGCTAAAAATATCTCATTATTTTATCAATTTACTATCGGAAGTAACAGCAAAGGGTTAACTGCTTCTTCAAGTAATTCTTGTCATTTTTTCACCATTGCGCGTGCATTTGGTTTTCATTATAAAATTATTAAACCCTTAAATTGGCTACTCTGTGACACAGGGTGTGAAAACACATTAAAAATCAAACCCACCGTTACTTAACCCATCGTATTCGGTAATAATATAGCTGTTAATACAACTTATAAAAAAGTTACAAAAGTGTAGTATAACCTATCAGTATTCTGTATTTATAAAAAAAACATTTTCTTGCAATAAGTATAAAATAAGTTAATTTTTTGAAATAAAATGAACATTTACCTGAATTTTATCCATTATGCATTAATAAAATAGAAGTTGGAATTAAAGCGTATAAAGAATATTTTTAAGCACTAAAATTAATTTATTTTCAAGTAAGCACATGATTTAATAGCTTAGAGAAATGTAATCCCGGATTTTTTTTAAATATTAAGAATAAAAATATTCATGCATTGTCCAGAATTATAACTATAGATTCAATTTATGATTTCAAGTAAACAGAAACACCAAAAAAATTAATTTGCCCATGGTATTTGAGTAATTATACTAGAATAAAACAAAATAAAAAGTATCTTGTTACACTTAAAATGAAACTTGAATGAGATCAACGGAAGAAATAGACTTAGCATATTTTATTACAAACGGTACCGTGATACTAAATTTGTTTCGACATCTATAAATTGTAGAATTATTAGGGTAGGTAATGGTATAAAATGTAGAAGTGTAAATTACAATAGTAATACATTTTATATGACCTGAATCCATTTATAATCATACGCATTATTTAAAGAAGAATTACATCACACTTCCTGTATTAAACATACTTTGTAACAATGAGTATATAAGACAGTTAAATATGTAGTGCTTAAGTGAATCAAGTAGCCTATTTAATAATATTTACACACATAAAGTATGGGCTGTATCTGTGTTACAATCAACGGGTGACTTTTGTAATTGATTGTTTGAAATTGAATCAGCCATTCCAAAAAGCTTATGTAAAAACTTTGACTTTTCTGTTTTATTAAATATTTGAAATAATTGTGTTTAACTTAGTAGTAAAACTGGATTGTACGTACGGAATATTTATTAAATAAATTTTATAAGAGATTGTTTTTACCAAAATGACAATGATAAAAATTTAATTTATGTTTTTTCTTTAATATTACGAAACATATCCAGAAAGTGAGTGTACTGAGGCTTTCACGGCCGGAGGGATTTTATTTTCGACATGTTAGCTATATTTCTGTGCAGCCTGACTTCTCCCCTTCACAACAAAACCGGATCGAGATCCCTAAGTTGGGAACTGTCGACGCAACAAGATGTTTCGTGAAAAATGTCAATTCAATTTTCGCCAAGTGCGAAATACGCGGCGTCATCCGTTATCTCGTGTGGAAGGGAACACCTCCGGTTGAGGTTTACAATGAGGTGAAAACTGCAGATGGTAATAAAGCTATGAAACATACGAGTGTGTGCAAGTGGTGTCGCGAGTTTACAAACGGTCGTACGTTTGTGCATGATGATCAGACGAGCGGAAGACCTTCAATTGTGATTGACGAAATTGTGGAAAAAATCGAAAATGCGCTCCATGACAACCACAGATTGACTGTAGATAAACTTTCTGCGATGTTTCCGCAAATCTCCAGATCACTACTACACAAAACCATCACAGAAACCCTCATATATCGGACACTGTTCGTGAGAGGGGTCCGAAAACAGCTGACAGACCAATACAAGTTGAATCGAGTGGAGGCCGGGCAAGAGTTTTTGAGGCGCTGCAAACTCTATGGAAATGAATTTCTCCACTCCATCGTTACTGGAGATAAAATTGGGTTACACACTACACGCCTGAAACCAAAAGACAGTCTCAACAGTGCCGTCACACCTCTTCACCCTCCGCCAAAAAGTTCAAAACCACAATTTCAGCCAAGAAAATCATGGCTTCCTTATTTTGGGACTGTCAAAGAATAATTTTAATTGAATATATGCCTCAAGGTGAGACCATGAACTCTGCAAGATACTATGAGACTCTAAAAAAATTGCGGAGGGCGATTCAGAACAAGAAGAGAGGCATGCTGACAAAAGGAGTCTGCCTGCTACACGACAATGCCAGACCACACACGGCCAACGCCATAAAGAAACTGCTCGCCTCATTTAAATTGGATGCCATGAACCACCCGCACATTCTCCTGACTTAACACTTTCAGATTACTATCTCATTACCTTCCTAAAGCTGTAAATGGGTGGAAAAAGGTTTTCAAACGACGAGAAGGTAAAGGAGGAGGTAAAGAAATGGACAATGGGGTTGGCGGGAAACTACTTTGAGGAAGGCATCGAAAAATTGATACCCCGCTTCACCACTTGCATTGAGAAGAATGGCAACTATGTAGAAAGATAGCTTACATATCTACTAAAGCAACCACGTAATTTTTTGGTTAAAAAATTTTGAAACCTACAGAAATTTAGTACACTTACTTTCTGGATATGCCTCGTATTTTATAAATTTTGTTGAATGTTTTGGTTCGTAATTTACGATTGTAATGTTCATTTATTATTTTTAATTAACCATTGTTTAAAGTTGTTGAATTATGAAGAAGTAGAATTATATATGGTGACTGATGATCCAGAGCTCGAAGAGCAAACACGTTTTTAAGGTTATATCGGACAAAATCCCAATTATTAAAATATTTTATTAAATAATTTACATAATCAGGATATACAATTGAGTGTAAACATTTATATATTACATTTAAGATTGAATTCCATTAAATCAAGTTAAGTCAAACTATTTGATCTTTTATTTGCTAACTGCTTAATTTTTTTCTTATAAAACCTTCAGATTATGTATAAATATATGTATATCTGAAAAACTGTTCAGAAAGTCATTCGTGTGCATTTAAAAAAATAATTAATTAAATCGTTATAGAATTTTTTAAGCAAAATTAAATTATCACAACTTTTTAAAGCTTGTATTAATTTATTGATGTATTTTCTACCTCCAAAAATAGGTTTTAGTCAAACAATTTAATGCTGTAATTAGCAACATAGTAATAAATTGTGTTTCTTGTAAAGTGTATAATTTGCTTTTTATATTATGTATGAAGCTGGAGCTGCTGAGTTGCGATCGTTAAGATCTGTAGTAGGGTATAGTTTGCTGAACCATAAAAGAAATGAAGATTTAAGCACGAACGTGATGTTTGAGGGGTAATATAAACTATTCGAACATACAGGCAAAAGTGGTATTCTCATTTCTTACGGATAGCAGATGATTCAGCACCCAAATAAGTGTTTACTTAGGGCTTACAAGCCAAAAGTATAATTAGAGAACCTCTAAGAAGAGAGTAGAACATCCTGATGAAATAGCAGACTACTAATTTTAAAGTAAGAGCAAGCTAGGAGACCTAATCATAAATTGTTCATGATGATAATAAGCCATCAATGAATAATATTGAATAACACTATTTTTGTGATTTCGTAACAACGCATTTAATACGGAAACAAACTTAAGAATTTTACTTTTATTCAATTCGGAAACGCTAGAAGTTTACCTTCTTAATTTTTGAAAAAATTAAATAGTTTATTTAAAATAAATAATAATGTATGCAATCTTAAAGGGAACCACCGTCTATACAAATTATATACATTTTTAACATAGTACGAAATAATGAACAATTTCCTAAATTTCCTAAAAGTTGTATTTTTGATTTACATGCTTTTGAAACGTTTGATTTAACTAGGAGGTATAATATAAAATAAATACTATACTTTTGTGCTTGGTAAAAATAACATTTTAATAAGAGATGATAAATAGTTATAATCTATATCATAATGAATTTCTTTAAAAACCATCTGCCAAGATCATAAGTTATTTTCACACGGGTTCAGTATAGTTATTTTAAGGGTATTAAAGTCATACACATTTACTGGTCTAGGGTCTTAAAACTTCCATTAACTTTAGCTCAGTTCTGTTGGCATAAAAGTACACTATTAAAAAATATTAGTACCCTGGATGTTTATAATGACATTAGTACTGAAACTAATAAAAAAATACAATACAGTCTGTACGATGATACATATTATTTTTTATGCGCAGAGAAATGTGTTGTTGTGTATGAATAACCTTGAATGTCTAACGATAATAAAATAATTATTAACCAAATGCAAACAAATTTATTTACTTTTAATTTCAGGCAATAAAAATCGTTTTGTTGCGCAAACAGAACATTGATTTTGACAAAACTCCAACAGAAAAACTGAGAAATATTTTTTAAATATTAAACAATTTTTTTAGACAAATTTCATTCTTGGGAAGGCACCAATGGGGGCCCTACCCCTTTCATGCCTATCATGTCATTTTTACATTATTATCGTAATCATCACATTTGCTTGTTGTAAAATTTTACAGTTGTAAATAAAGAATTAAAGAGGAAAACAATTACTGAATTTCTTACAGCATCATCTGTACAAATGTGTCAAATTGTTTTTGAAATTATATATATATTGATTTCAAATTGTATCCACCTGATATTCATAAAATATTTGGCTGTTGGAGATAAGAAAAATGCACTTTGAAGAATATCTGGGAAGTTTGGTAACACAGCAGGAAGATTCAAGGAACAAAAACAACAGAATTGTTGAGACCAGAAAAGCGATACATATATTGAATTCTTTGCTCCGGTCAAAGATTATCAGAAATGATACAAAAGTTTAAATAAGTAAGACAGTAGTCCAGAGCATTCTGCTGTACGGCTTGAATCTTTCGGAGGTGGCAAAGAGCGATAAACAGAAGATAAATGCAGTGGAAATGGATTTCTTTTCGCAGGAGTAGTCAAATCTCTAGGATGGAGTGGTCAGGAATACAGAAAAAAGAAAGATCATAAAGAAATTGAACACGACATAAAGAAAATTGAAAAAGAACGTCTGAAATGGTTGGGTCAATTACAAAAATGGGGAACAAAACATACAAAAAAAAACACGAATGGAAGGTTACCTGAGCAGAAGGCATTGTAAACCTCTTGAATAATGGTTTGGATAAAGTTGCATGATAAACGGCAAGAATTTGATTGAAGAGGACTGGATGGATAGAGAACGATTCCAACTTCAGTAAGGAACTGGATTCAAAATATTATAATGTGATTTTTAACGCAGCGGTACTTTCGACTCTTTTCTGTGGAAGCAAAACGTGGGCTTTTTAGAGAGAAAGAAACTAAATTGGGAACTACTAAGATGAGTTTTCTACAAAGGGTTGCTCGAAGGAGCACAGAATTCAAAATTATGACATAAGAAAAATTTTTAGATAGCAAGTGTATATGACAGAATTAGGTTATTATCGCAATAAATGGATGTTGTATCTTCAAAAAATAAAGGGAGATAGATTCCACAAGAGACTTCGAAATAGAGGCGTGAGAAATAAAATTAAGAAGCTTGTTAAGATCTCTTATAACGCTGAGAATAATTAATTTTAATTACAACTTCCTAATGAAAAAAATAAAACACTTAGAGCTAGAAGAGGCCGAAATAGCCTTTGCAATAAAGAGAAGATAGATATTCCAAGTTTGAAAAATCTGGTGTGAAACACTCACACAACTTTCTCTTGCCAATATAAATAATTAACAATAAACCTAATATTAGTAATAAAACATTAGAAATAAACAAAAAACTAACCTCAATAAACATAACCTTATTTTAATCATGAGTGAAAGACGCAAAATGAAAATCAAACTCAGTTTGGCTTAAAAATACGGAAAATCACTTTTTCACGCTAAACTAGGCTCTGTAGAAAAAAATGTTATAAATAAAAGTTGTAGATATTTTAATTTTCTATCAATTCTATCATATACACTTTTGTCATAAAATGCATACTAAGGCCGAAATCTTAAAAAAATCAATTTTTCACACGTTTTCGTGAGAAAAAAATCAGAAAATCGCTAATTACTGCTAAACTAAGCGTTTTACAAAAACATGTTAGAAATAAAAGTTGTAGGTTTTTTAATTCTCTACAACTTTTATTATATAACTTTTTGCGCTAAAATGCATATTAAAGCCGCAATCTTAAAAATAAAATGTTTTCACGTGAAAACAGCCTCACCAAGAATTTCAGCACACATGACGCCTACCCTATCTTGTAGAAAATAATAAATTAAGTAAACCAGGCGATTTTTAAAAAATCGTAGGACCAGTTTTTGAGAAAATCACAAAAAAGTGAAAAATTACACGAATAAACTACTACTTCCGGTTGACCGATTTTGATGAAAATGTTCGTGTCGGGTCCGGTAAGGGTATGTAACTTAAGTTTCAAGTTCATACGACGTTCCGTTCTTGAGCTATTTTGTACACACACACACACACACACACACACACACACACACACACACACACACACACACAGAGACCAATCGCTAAAAACATGTTTTTCGGGTTCAGGGGGTCTGAAAACGTATAGATCCGGTGAAAACTCGATTTCGAAAAATCGACATGAAAACAACACTTTCCTTCCTATATATTCATAGGCAAGAGAAAGTAAAAATATACCTACTCGTAAAATTATGATCTTAACTCAGGAAACAAATACCTGCAAAAAAAAGACCTGATCGCGGTTATTAATTTAACAATGTAATTATTGCAAATTGTAATAATTCTGATACCGATGTAATAAGAGGTAACTCAGTAATTTAAGTAAGAGAACCTAATGAAAATAATTCTGAGAGTAAACTAATATACAAAATTATAAAAACAATAAATATTATGATTGTTTATTTAATAAATACTTTAATTACTTTGTTATTACAGTCGTTGTTAGTACCTGTTTAAGTAATCACCCAAGATGGATGGAACATTATTGGGAACTAATTAGTGACCGACCGATAAATACGCTATTTATACCAGGAACTCATGATTCAGCATCATATGAAGGTTTAGATCACAATCCTTTCCAAAAAATGGGAAAATGGTTTAGAAGAACAGCTCTTTTTACGTTCATAAAACATTGTAAACAAGAAATTTTACCACTGGTTAACTTGTACGCTTTAACTCAAGTAAGTCAAATTAAAAATTGATTGTTTTAATGTAGAAAACTATTGGGCAAACGTACACAAAATAATTATCTACAGAGAGCGGCAAAAGTAACTCCTGAATTAGCGACCGCAGTGGACCAGGGGCTACTGGTATTAAGCGGATCCTAGTTATTTCATTGTGCAGGAACACTGCTGGCATTTCAGTCACTACCACGGCATGCTCCGGTAAACATAGTGCATTCATTATTCTTCTTCCTCATCTGTCTTTCAAGGATTAGGCATCTCTGCCAACTCCGAACCTCTCAAATCCGCCCATTTCTTTCTCGGGCGTTCTTGTTATCTCTTTCCCTTCTGTTTACAGCCTAGTATTTGCTTAGCTATCCAATCCTCCCTCATTCTGCTCACATGGTCCAAACACAGCATTTTGTTTTGAGATACCCTGTTTTTTGTAGAGAAGATGTTTAGTTCTTTCCTTATCTCGGTATTCTTGTAACGATCTTCTCTATTACACTCATATGTATGTCGAAGAAATTTTATTTCAGATGCTTGCAGTCTGCTCTCCTCTCGCTTTGACAGCACCCAAGTTTCACTGCCATAGAGTAGAGTAAGCAGTGCTACTGTTTTATAAAATCTCAACCTCGTGTTTTTGCTAGTGCTATTTTTTAAGGTTCAGTGGGTCCTCTCTTCTTAACGTGCTCACTCCGTGCGGAGGTAGGCAATCAAGATGGCTATTCGGACTTTAGACACCGTAGCTCTGAACATCTCCGCTGAGGTACAATGAAATCAGTCGCGAAGACTTTTCATGGATGGTTTTAAGGTTCGGTTGATAGTTCCGCATATTTGCTGAAATCTGTGCATCTTATTGTAGCCAAAGCATCTTTATCCTGTTGGTATATAATGTTGCAACTTATATACTGGAAGTCGGATATCTGTTCCAAAATATTATTCTCAATAAAAATTTTGCTTCTGACTGGCTCCTTTTCCCTGAATGCTATTACCTTTTTCTTTTTGTCGGTACTGTCAACTTATATTCTTTGCATAATTCGTTCCGCATGAAGAGCGCTCTCTGCAGGTCATTCTCATTATTCTGTAACACTATCAAGTCATTGGCAAATAATAAGAAGTTTACAACAATATCTTCTGCTATAAGAATACCAGTGTGTGTTTGAGACTTCCATCTTCTGATCACGTCATCCAAATAAATATTAAATATAGTGGTTGACAAACCACACCCTTACCTTATTCCTTTAATAATAATTACTTCTTCAGAATTGGAGCGTTAATTATTGAAACTTATTTTAAAAATGGCGATTCTGTAATCACAACGCAGCAATTATTTCGTGCGCAGTTCGGAATAAATCGGCTCGGCGCAGTCCATGATAGTAAATAATGGATTAAAAATTTTGGAGTCACGGGTTAGGCTTTAAAAAATACACTTCCAGGTAGACCTTGCAGCGCTTGATCTCCAGAAAACTGAATTTTCAGGAAGCAAAGAAATGAAGAAAACGAACAAACAATTACCTCACTCGTATCAAAAACATTGCTGTAAAATAAAAAAGAAAGCAAAACAAACAACAGGGCTGGCAACAATATATGGGTAAAAAGTTACATTTCTATAAAAATAACACTAATATCTAAACAACGGATCGAAAATTATCCAACTAAAATTTTTGACAGGTCCCTAAAAGACAATATAAAAAATCGAATGATGTTAACTAAAAAAATCAATGATAAATATAAAATCTCATCAAAAGGTTACTTACTGCACATCAGCTTACTCAGAAAAGCTAGTAAAATTAACTCAACAAATAAAATATTGGTGACATTTTTTTTCGAGAACAGGGTTTCCTTAAATTAAAAAAAAGTTACGTGAAAAGTAATGGGTAAGTTACATGATCAGTTATTGTAATAATCAGAATGAGATAGTTAATTATTAAAACTGGGAAAAAATTATTCCGGAAAATGCTAAAATCTATTTTCTAAATGTAAGAAAAACTATGTAGAAGGCATTTTGTGAAATAAATGCAGTTTGGTAGAAACTGCACTGCTATGTACTGCCCTGCTAAGCCAAAAAGCTGTAACTGCATGGAGTATGATATGCGAGAAATGAGGATTTTGCATTTTGGCCTAAGCCACTTTTTAAAAATATGCAGGTTATCCGACTTCCTATTGTTTCATGCATATTTTACGCCAAAGAATCAGAAAAATACTTCAGTTTTTTCCTAAATGTTTTTTTTATTAACATTTATGCAGACACAGTTAAGGCATCCATGTTATAAGAAGCCAAAAAGGGGTAACTGCAGTTATCCCTTTTTGGGTAACCTTTATATCTCGTATGAGGTTGCAGATACGGTATTTCGGCTTAGTTTTTTGAATTTCTCATATTTTTAAACATAAGAATCAATTCAAAACTCAAATTAAATTTTTTTGCAGTTACGGCTTTTTGGCTTAGTAGGGCAGTGTAGAAAATAGTTTTAATCGAAAGTTTTAATTTCCTACCAAACTATTTTATGTTTCTACATAGTCATCTTTTACTTCTAAGCACAACATTAATAATTAAAATTACAAAGTAATTTATTGGTTTACCACATTGTTAATTTAGTTGGATAGAATAGTGTACATGAACAAAACCAAAAGCTTTTAATTACTCAAATTTTGGAAAACTGTAAACTGATAAAATATGTTAAAATTGTAAAAATAATTTTCGAAAAGGTTTAATTACGTAAAATGTTGTAAAAACTATGTGTATTATTACCAGGACCAAAATATTTATGATCAACTCATGTTTGGTATACGTTATCTGGATATAAGAGTGTTCAGAGTAGAAAGAGGAGGCTACTGGGCTTGCCATGGTCCATTTTTAATGGTTAGATTAGAAAATATCATAAAAGATGTCATAGAATTTGTTACACAAACCAAAAAGGAAATTGTTATATTTGACATTCATCAACTTAAATCTGGTAAGTGAAAAACCATCAAATCATAATTATTTATTTTTTAATTTTTATGATAAAATTTCATCTGAAGGAAAAAGTGAGCGGGGTATCAGAAATCACCTGAGTCAGGAGAGCGGTCCTCTTCGAAGATTCAATTCTTTGCTCTGGTCTACCAATATACAGATCAGAACAAAGAGTGTAGTGGTCGCATGGGATGTGATAACTAAAATCGTCCTGAGGCCTGGTAAACAGATCTAGGAGTAAATGAAAACTAAAGTTATGCAGAAGATAAATGAACTTTTTCAGAATAGAGACTAGAAAATAGGTATGGTATAAATATGTTCAAAGAATTGCTGTGCACAAATGCCCCCAAGGAGCTTTCCTTCTCCGTTCAAAAACTAGAACGAAAAGAGGGTACTTTCGGAAAACATGGATTCAGAGTGTCCAAGACGCCATGGTAGTGAGGAATCTAAATGAGGGTTACAGGGAAGACAAGACGATGGGCTTTGAAATGAAAAAACCGGGAGATCTGTAGGACCCACGAGAAAATGTGAAGTAAATTACTACAAAAATATTATGAATGCATTTCATTCATTTTCTCATTGCTGATCAAATATGTAATTAATTGTTTTCAACGAATCACCGTAAAAAAATAAACGGATCAGTGTTCCTGGCTTGCTTTGACTTTTAAACTTAGTATTTTACAATTTTAATAATAATCTTTTCAAGGTCATCCAATAACATGTAGTTCAAATTGGCTTTCAAATTAACATAAGTTTCGACGTTTGATCATCTAGCAATTAAAACAAAAATGACTGTTGTATTCCTGTCTGTATTTCCAAATAGTTGATACCACCACTGCTAAATTAAGTTGATTCCTAATATTGTTATTATTTTTAAAATTCAGCAATCAATACCTTGGTAAAGGTCTAAACAATGACTTATTGTAACCTCTACTTTTTAATCTGGTATGCATTTAAGATGAAACGCATTAAAACATGGTAGACCCGAGTGTGGCGAGACTTTTAAACGATCTCCTTCCACATTTTTTACCGACTAGCATTTTCCTAAAAGTGTATTTCTCAAAATTAAAATTTGATGAATATAATTTTATTAGATAAAATAACTTAACAATACGTTACATTAAAAAAATTTAATTTCAAATATTGAGCTACAAAAATTATTTCTCTAGTTGTATGTATACACCATCATAAACAAAAAGGCGAAAATAAGAAAATTTTAAAGGTCAAGCCAATGAGCAAGAACCTATGATTAATATACCTTTAGGAAATTTAGTTAAATGAAAGTAACGTTTTAGATAAAAACCAGTTGTTATTTTAAATAATATAAAAAGTGATAGCTTGTTAAAATACATTGAAATAAACTGCAGGTGACAAAATATATTTTGTTTGTTCTACAGAACGTTAAAATAATCTTTAGAAATAAAGTAATTTTTTTATTACCAGCGACATTTACTTGTTATTTGTACGATTACCATAAACAAACTGGAAACTATTTACAGAGAACAATTCCTAAACATTACAGAATTTGGTTAGTGAGCTCAAAAAGATTTTAAATTGAACAGAGTACATTAAAATTATTCAATTATGAACTTCTATCACATATAAAATTTAGGAGCTTGTGTTTTTAAATGTAGGTATTTTCAGTGTTATTGTGAAAAAATTGTATAGTCCGTGTTTTGTTAGTGAGTCCTGATGTAAACAAACTGCTTTTGTATTAGTCCTGTAAATACACAACACACAAACACGGATGGCCTTGGGTGAACTCTCTGCAAGCGAACCGGTGATCTACAAAAAAAAACACCTACTCATTACATTTTGTCAATTCAATCGTCAGTGTTGTAATGTAATAGGCCTAATAATAAAATTATATTGGATTTGTTATTTTTATACACAAATATTTTCATTTCACATGACTATCAATTATTTATAATTGGTGTAATCAAAACAAAATAAATCTTGTAGTATATAAGTCAGTCACATTTTGGAATACGTGGAGTGATGTTTTCATGATTTAGTGTGCGATTTGATGTAAAATTTTATTTATTCGCATCAATTTTTGTATTTATCCTTAGTTTCTGGGTTTTAGTGCGTGGTTGTGTACGTGATTGTGCGACAATAAATGTATTGACGATGGCAGACGAACCTTCTTCTTCCGGAAGTAATATTAAACATAAAAATCCAAAACCTTTACGAAGCGGAGAAAAGACAATTGCAATTAATGTTTTCAATAAGTTTGCTAATAAATATCCTAACCTATAAATTAAAAAGATAGAACTACTTACTGCTGAATTTACCGGTGTATCTTGTTCCGGTGTTCACAGGTACGAAAAGAATTTAAAAAGAGTGATGTTTTAAAAACCTTAGTTAAAAAAGAAAAACATAAAACGCCTGCTTTAGACAAATTTGATTATGTCAACAAAACTGCTTTAAGACTTATTATTCATCAATTTTCCTTTAGAAATGAGTTACCTACTTTTAATAAAATTTTGCCGGTGTCACTAATGGTCCTGATTTACCCAACATTAGTCAGTCCACTCTTCATAAACTAATTCTATCTATGGGGTTTAAATTAAATAGTAGACTCAATAGTTTTTCAAGTAAAAGTGTGGAACGGCTAGAAAGGTACGAGCGAACTTAGTGTAAGCAATTTTTTTTGAAAAATCTGTTCTGTCTGTTCCACTCGCCCGGTGGCTTGTTTACGATAGGACTCAACTAAGAAAAAACGTACTATAAGTTTATAGGTAGATAAGACTATTTTATAATTTACAGAATTTTAAAAATAATCTTCCAAAACCTGTTGATAAATCACGTGTACGCTAACCACTGTAATATGCCTCTCAACAGCATTATAAGATCATTATGTTTTAGTAATCCGTCATTAAGAGTTGTATTTGCATTAGTAGCCTATGCGTTTCAAACGACATCCTCAGTAAACATAGGGTGATATCACTTCTAAGCCACTTTAAATTGGAATTATCTTATCTCCTTCAAGCTAAAAATATTTATCTCATTTATCCAATTGATTCGCAAATTTCGATAAAAATCAAATCATCTATATATATAATGTGTTATATGTTGGCTTTATCATACAATTCACAACATCTGTAAAACAAATTAATTAAGCGTTGCTGAAAAAAATAAATCTGTTTGAAAATTTAGAAAAAATAATCCTAAATTATGAATTGTAAGTTAACTAGAATTATGATACAAAATTAAATCTATTAGAAATCGATACAGTTTATTACTTTCTCTGCCTATATGAATATAAATATTCCTATAAGTTTCCTATAAGAAAGAAAGTAGTATTTTCATGTCGATTTTTCGAAATCGTTTTCACCGGATCTACACGTTTTCAGACTCCCTGAATCCAAAAAACATATTTTTAACCGATTGGTCTGTCTGTGTGTGTGTGTATGTGTCCGTGTGTGTGTGAACAGAATATCTCAAGAACGGAACATCGTACGAACTTGAAACTAGAAACTTAAGTTAGATTTTCATCAAAATCGGTCAACCGGAAGTAGTAGTTTATTCGTGTAATTTTTCAATTTTTTGCAATTTTCACAAAAACCGGTCCTACGATTTTTTTAAAAATTACCTGGTTTACTAAATTTTTTATGCTATACAAGATAGGGTAGGCGCCATGTTTGCTGAAATTCTTGGTGAGGCTGTTTTCAGGTAAAATATTGTTTTTTAAAATTACGGCTTTATTATGCATTTTACCGCAAAAATTTATGTAATTAAAGTTGTAGTGAATTTAAAATTCTACAACTTTTATTTCAAACACTCTTTTCTATAACGTTTACTGTAGTTTAGCAGTAATTAGCGATTTTCTGTTTTTTTTTTCGCGAAAACGTGTGAAAAATCGATTTTTTTTAAAATTTCGGCCTTAGTATGGATTTTACGACAAAAGTGTATAATCAAATTTATAAGAAATTAAAAGATCTACAACTTTTATTTAAAGCATTTTTCTCTACAGAGCCTAGTTTAGCGTGAAAGAGTGATTTTCCGTATTTCAAAGTCAAATTGAGGTTGATTTTCATTTTACGTTTTCATTCGTTTAAAATTAGGTTAGGTTTTTTGAGGGTAGTTTTTTGTTTATTTCTAATGTTATGTTACTTAGGTTATAGTTAATTATTTGCATTGGCAAAGAAAGTCGTGTAAGTGTTTCACACCAGATTTTTTTATTACTGTTTCAAAATTATATCCTGACAGTGAAAATTATAAAGGTCTGCAAAGATGCAAATTTTGAGAAGTTTTAAACACTATGGAAGACTGAGTCTGTTCAGAAATGAGGATAAACGGCAAGAATTAATTTGTTGGTTCTCTTAAGGAGATGGAGTACCTCCGGAAGTGGAAAAATTGTCCTTAAAGTATATCTTCTCCCAATAGAATTCCTAAAATAGCCAAAGGTTACAAACCATTTGTTATAGGTTTGATACGACGTGAACAGTGGCTGGATGGAAACCAGAACAGGCCCTGGGACCTAATACTTGAATGACAGAGGAATCGGAACAACAAAAATGACATCCCTTTTCATACGTCGATGCATCTTACAGTATTTCCTGGAAGGAGTGATAGATTCATCAGTTCGTTGATTAGGTAATTCACTTTACAATCTCTTGTAATCCTTTTGGAATCCTTTGTTGATATCGTCGAGTTGGAATTTTATGTAAAATTTCATGAGAAAAATAACAGGTTGTTGGAATAAGTTGTCCAGTAGTTTCCGTTGAACCACTGCAGTCTATAATAACTGAAAATTTAGTTGGTTTGTAGATTTACAGGACTTATACATTTGGTAATGGGAGAGACAAGATTTACAATGATAATTCAACATGCAGTAATAATATAAATAAAGCAGAAAGTAAAAATAATAAGTAATTTTTGTATATTATCTTGTGTTTCTATTTAATATTATCTTGAAATTTCCATATAAGTAGCTTATTATTTTAGTTGTTTGACTTCTCTAACATCTGTTGTAAAATATCTTATTAGTTTAATTTCACAAAAGTTAACCTTAATGGAGCCTCAATAAATGTTGTTTAGCTATAAACTTCACGCTGAACTGACATAAGAACCAGCACTAATAAAATAAATAATTTCTAAAAAGATTAGCAAGAGGTTTGGAGCTCCATGCCACCTTTATAGACTTAAAAAAAGCATTCGATTCTGTACCGCGTAAAAAATTATGGACTGCTATGAGGGATTCTGGTGTAAATGCGGTATACATAAACGCTATAAAGGAAATTTATAAAAACAATAAATCAATTATTGGATTTGGAAGTCAAGAATCAGCTGCTATATTCCCAAATAAGGGCGTTAAACAAGGTTCATATCTATCACCAACCCTGTTCAAAATTTACTTAAATAGTGCTCTCAGACAGTGGATCAGAAAATGTAGCCCTATGGGAATACAAACAGGAAACGGGCCCACATATACTATATTGTTTGCAGATGATCAAGTTGTATTAGCAGAAGACCAGCAGGATATGACATATATGCTGAACAAACTGATAGGAGATTTTCAGGAGTGGGGACTTGAGGTCAACATGGATAATACAAATTATTTGAATATTGGTGGCAAGGGGCAAGACATACAGACAAATTTTGGTGCTATAAAAATGGTGAGGCAATATAATTACTTGGGTGTTACAATAAATGAGGATGGTAGAGACAATGAAGATATTTTGAGGAAGATAGGGAAAGGAAAAAACATTATCAGAGCACTGCATCCAATTCTGTGGAACAAAACACTTACAAAAAAGACAAAAACAAACATATATCAAGCTATGATAGAACCAATATTGACGTATGGATCTGAGGTGTGGGTCATGGATCGCAGACATGCTGCAAAATTGCTTGCTGCAGAAATGATGTATTGGAGAGATGCTTGTCATTATTAGATAAAGTAAGAAATGAAGTAATAAGAGAGCAGATGCAGGCAAAAGAAACAATACTAAGTAGCATTGGAAGGAATCAGGTAAAATGGTATGGCCACCTTCGTCGAATGAATACAGAGAGAATACCATTGAAAATCTTTGAATGGACTCCAAACCAGCATCAGAAGCGGGGTAGCCCAAGGAAAATATGGATGACCAATGTTCGACAGGAGATGGAAGGTAGAGGATTGGGTGAGAGGGGACTGGAGAGATAGGGAGCGATGTCGAAAGGGATGCGAGAAGCGACTCTAAGGTTGCAAAACTTGCTAAAAAAAAAAAAAAAAAATTTCTAAAAATAGAATACTCATCTTTAATGAAATGAAATTATTATATATTAATAATAGCTGTTACTATGAGTATTTCAAATGTAGATGCGTAGGCCTACTAACGTTAATGTTATAGATAATGAAGTCACGAGATTGCCTTTTGCGTATGTATGGGCTGTGAGGAAGGGACGTGAAATATTTTCAATGCTGCCAACCTCAACAGTGAGACACTACTTGTACATTTTACTACCGTGTAGTTTCTACATACATTTTGCAGCTTACAAAATGTATGTGTTTCTTCATAAACCTAATAAGAAATAAATATTACCTGTAATACTGCCTGCAGCTTAATTACATGATTAGAAATGTTAGATTTACTGTAATTACGAATGAATCGCCTTCTTTACTATTGCTGTCACCGGCGTTTTCATTATCAGTCTCTCTAGTATCTACTTAACCCTTTTCTGTTTTTTACTAGGTGTCAATAAAACTGTTAAAGAAGAGCTTCTTCACGTCCTTAATTTCCTGCTTTATTTTCCGAATTGTGGAATGGAAAAATCATAGAAGTTAGCCGCTCGCTCACGGCTTTTGTTAAGAGACACGGATAAGCATTTTTGTTTAGCTTCAACTTCATAACATTTTGTTACATTGCATGTTAGATTTCGTTCAAGCCTGAATAATTCGACCACGTTTTCGAGAAACCGACATTTCTGTAACAAACATTTAACCTACAAAAGGTTCCGCGATATACTGTATATGCTTTGGGTATAGTTTAAACTGTTATGTTTGTCGTACTGGAATTAAAGCAGTTGGGCATGCGCACTGATGCTTTTCCCTCTTTACCCTCGTTGCAAACAAAGGGCAAACTCGTGACTCAAGTAACTATATTATAGCCTACACTTACCTGAACAAATAAGTATATAATTTAGTTATTCAATTATTGATAATATGCCTTCTGTTCAGTGCAAATTATTTTAAAATAATTTTTAGCTATTCACAACTTCTCATTTATACCACTATGTTAAGATTGCTAAAAAGTAGATTATATGTTTTTGAACAGTGAGTCAGGTTTAAATAGAAAGTGTTAAAAAATAACTATGTACTTAAAACACAAAATGTGATCCAATGTATTTTAAATGGAGATTCTGTTTGCCCTTTAATACAAAGTTCTACCAAACTAATTTAAATAATTTTTGCGAGGCTGTAAAGTTGCAAAAGTTGCATTCTGGAACTCTCCAAAAAATAAATATGAAATTAGTTGAAACCCGTAACGAATTTTCTAAAGTTAGACGTAAAATTAAGGTACCTCAGGTGATATCAACTATTCGGAAATACAGGCAAGAATGATTTAGCTATTTGTTGAGGAAGGCAAGAGTACTTTATTTTTATTAAAAAAAACAGATCTACTATTTCGATTTATTTAAAATTTTGTACGTATGACAAGAAGAAAAAGAATGAATAGATTAGTAACATATTAATTATTAAACTAAATTAAATAGTTAAGTACAAAAAGTACAATTAGTAAACTAATGTTTTATTGATAAATTAAAAAAAAATCATTAATAACTACCCAAAAAATTCCTATCGACAAAAACTAAAATCAGACTCTACCAAACAGTAATAATTCTTCCAGAAGTACAATAAGCCAGTGAGACTCTCTTCGGGTAATATAAAATTTTAGAAGTAGAAGCAATCGAAAAGATAGAAAATGGATAAACGAGAAAACATTGTAGAAGGACAGTGGAGGATAATCTCAAATGAAAAAGTATATAAAGTAATAACCCCGGTAACAAATTTCTACTGGAAAAAAAAGAATTTCATTCTTGGGACTCCTACTTAGAGCAGAAAACCCAGACTTGCTAACTAAATAATCAACTTTTTGGGAAAGAACAATAAAATCGAATTGAATAAAGGAAGTCCAACAGGACATGGAAGAATAGAGAATTTCAAGGTAGGATCTGAATACAAAATCTGGAAAATACGACAAGCTAATTAAAACTAACATAATAACATTTGAGTCTAAAACTAGGAAGGAATCCAACAGGGTGTATTATTTGGACGAAGACAGGCGCCAAAGATCGGAACGCCTGATAAATACGTTGATAGAAAAGAAAGAAGCAAGAATGGAACAACTTATACGCTTCGGGAATCAGAAAACCCGAATATAAAATGGACTGCCCCAGATTTTGAACTAAAGTGATCCTATGAGGTTGTAAAAGCAAAAAAAACTAATGTTGTTTACGTAACTCAAAATGACGTTCAGAGTGGCTATGAAAAAAATGAAAATATACTTTCCAAAAGGGAAAAATTTCTTCACCGATATTTTCATTTTGTAAGCTTCCTCCACACACAGTCAGGGAATTTTTACTTGTCCAACTATCACAAACCTTTTCCGTAGGAGGCCTTCAGTGAACCTATTCTTTTCCAAAATTGTTACATGGTGTATAAGAGAGGAGACGAATATTTTGAAGTAAATTTTATGTTATTGGTTTTTTCAACGTACTTTAAAATTGTGTTTAGTTTGTTTATGTAGTTTCCATTCTCCTAATATATTTGATATAATTATAATTATACCAAAAGTTGTACTTTGTTAATATATTTGGTATAATTAAGACCCAGTCTATTTTTCGTCCTAGCCTACTCACATCCGTTTCGTCCTTTTTACATAAATGGCTGATTTGTAGTCTTGATGGGTATCACTCAAGTCTCGTTAATGACCCGTGTTAACCAACAAAATTAATAACTCATTTAATCGTGATTTTTAAAGCCCCAAGTATTTATTTTGCCTAGATCAACAGAAAATTGAAATATTCGTTTGAATGTTCTATAAAAAAATTTCCACTAGTTCTGAATTTTTGTTTTGTACTCTTTTATTTTTACCAGGTTTTAGACGAGACAAGGATCATGCAAAATTCATTTTATGGCTAAAAGAAAAATTTATGCATAAAAATGAGAAATTGTGGATTGGTTATTTGCCTAATAATTCTTGGAATAGTTCTCTTAATGATCTCATTAAACATGGTGGCAGAATAATACTTACTTATGCAAACGAAAATTACCAAAGAAATTACAGTGATTTTTTGTGGCCATGCGTCCTCCATTTTTGGGGAAACAAACAAGAACCAGAAGATTTGGTTAATTATCTGAAAACTACAATTGAACGGTAATTTCAACTGATGTTATTACTTACTCAAAATGTTTACTTAGTGCTTGTAAGTTGTCTTCAGGAATGTTCTGTACGTGGATGAAAAAGTTTAACGGGAATGATCTTTCTCCATAATTTATAGAAAAAATCGGAAATGGATAAAAACGAAATTGGATAATATTTTATTTTCATAATGAAAAACTCGCTATTGATAGAGTTAGATGGCTTAACTGAAATAAGAAAAGTGTTTGGAAACGTATGCCCAATTTTGTGATGTGTAAAAAATCAAATATGTTATATGATATATAAAAATATTTCAGTTATAAATAACCTAACTCGAAGGATCCAAGTTACTACATCGATTATGAAACCCCTGAACTTTGCAGTTTGTTCAAGTCAATCTGTAGTATAAACTCTATAAACGAACAACAAAATAAGATAATATGAATATTCTACAATAGTATTTTAACCCCGTAAACAATTTTATCTGTTACAAATTTTTTATAAATTTTTCCATTCACAACAAACTTATGATAATTTTGAACTATTTTTTCTTTTTTTCTGGAATTCATCAATCATTAAATTTTATAAAGAAATTTTCGTATATTTGAGTTCAAAAGATCAGCGCAAAAGTCAGAAAAGAGTATATTTTGTTTGATTTAAATCTTGAGGGGTAGTTATGTTTGCTGACCCGTTATAACTTTCCAGTGACAACGAAAATCTGTTAAGTAACAGATGTGTTGGATCACACCAAAATTTATGTGATAAAAAATTGTTTTTTCGTAGAAAGATTTAGATAAGCATTTTGTCATATTACTTATAGTCCGCATTTTTTATAATTTGTAGATAGATAGATTTCCAAAAAAACATAAACAGTTCTTTTATACACAAAAAATTATTTTTCAAAGCAATATTGTGTACAACTCTGTCCAATTTTCAGGTTTTTTTTTTTATTTAACGTCGCATCAACTACAAGGTCATTAGCGACGACGTTGGGGTGTAACTGTGTGTAATGAGGATGAAATGATTTTTCGTAACGTATGAAAATATGGCATGCCTGAGTGGGATACGAACCCAGGACCGCATAATGAGAGGCGAGCACGTTACCAACTGCGCCAATGCGGCCGGCAATAATTTTCAGGTTATATTTGTTTTCCTGTGCAGGTTGTTTTTATCTTTCTGACTTCTGATCCTTATCAAATGATTGTAATATTAGATCAGTTCTGAAGCCCACCCGTAAAGTATGGTTTTTTATTATCTAAACCACTTTTTTGTCAAAGAAAATTAGGTATATCTCAAGAAAGTTGACTAGGTAAATTTTTCTTAACATGAAGCGACAATGAAAATATGATATTCAAATTTGGGATGTCCGTTAAATAATATTTTCTCCACTATTTACTATTATAAAAAAATCAGTTCGTAAATTATAGTTTGAACGAGAGCGCCATATGCAATTTGAAACGGCTAGTAACGAACGCATTTTGAAACATTTTATCCACTTCCATTTTTCAAATTACATCTACTGAAAATGTGTGTATGCAAATTTTATATGCAAGGAAACAAATAATTTATTGAATATTAAAAAAATTTGAAATTTTACTTTTGCGATCATGCTCTACAAACATTTTATGATAGCATTGGTAACAGGAGTGAATTATCACCCCAAGCGCACTACTAGAGTAGGCAATAATAACAAACTATAACTTTTAAGAATAACAACTCTCGGAGAATGTTCTAAGTAAAGAATAGCTGGAGTCAGAGAGATTCCCTGGAGTTATGAGTCACTCCTGTTATCATCTAAAGGTTAATTATTAAAAATGGGCAGCAGATATTGCCACAATTCTATATGGTTCTCAAGAAATTCCTGTATGTTTACAAGCAGAGTTGGTTGTGATTAAGTATCTACCTGTACAAAACATGGCGTAACTGTCTGTAAACTTATTAGTAACTTATATAATGAACTTTGTAGTTGGTATATAATAATTATTACCTTCGTTTCAGCACATATTCAATGGGTTACGCAGCCATGGCACAATTGACAATGAATGTTAGATATGTTACTAAAACCATATTCAATTTTCAACCAGGTCTTAGAAGAAGAGCAAATGCCATAGCTCCTCATATATATAGTTTGTATAGAGATTATGAGGTTGCTAAACGAACAAACATATTGGCCGTTGATTTTGCTAGATCAATGGGAGCAGTTAGAGCTGCATTAATATGGAATGAAAGATTCAGTTTAAACATAGAATATGGTAACACCGAAAAAGAAAAATGTGATCCAATCAGCACTTACTACGACACTTATTATCAAAATAATCCTTTTCCAGTTGAACTGCTGTAATTTTATAGTGAATAAAGTTTTTTTTAATAAATTTATTATCGCATATATTCATATTTTGAATACTCAGTACTATTGCTGTGATCCTTAATAAAAATTCCTTGTTCCTCAACATTTAATTACGTCTCTTACCCAGTATCCTAACATCAAAACTATTCAAAACAAATTTATTATGTCTTATATATTTGAATATCCTGATATATTTAAAGTTCATTCTGTTCACAAATATGTAATTAGTTTTCATTTTCATCATTTTACCCATTGATAGTTCATTATTCGTCTTTTTCTCACACTAACTTATCTTTCAACTGAATTTGTCTTGAATTTATGGTACACTAATCTAAAGATGTACCGAAGAAAGCAATTTAAGAATCCTTCAAAGCTTCCAAAACTGCTGAGAAACATCGTTGAGGCAACCTGGTTTATCACGAGCAATGACCTCTGCTAATACATGTAATGGAATTTGTGTCCAGCAAAATTTAATGGTCTCCGTGATATAATGACGAAATATTCTATCAATATGACAACGTAGAAGCAATCTAGCTGCTTTTGTTTAATTGAATTTGATTGCTAACGTTTTAGTCCTCTGTTGAACCTATGAATTTGTGCTATGTAGTTTACCTGTTGATTTCTCTACAATTTTGTCTGAATCTAGTATTGCAGTATCATCAACAAAAGCAGCTACGGTATTATTTATAAGTATTGGGCGTTGATCTACATGAAGTAAAAAATGGTTTCCAATACACTTCTTTGAGAAACTCCAACTTCGATCTCTTTAAGTCCAGAGTACGCATCGTCGTGTTTAATTCTGAAGAATCATCTTGCTAAAATATGGTTGGAGTATTTCAGTGCATTTCTATTTCAGAAATTACGAAAACATTTACATAATACAGTAGAACTTCGATTACCTGACCTGAGATTAACTGACTCCTCGGATTATCCGTCCACCCATTTGCAATCCGCGCCGAACAGTGTAACTGCCCTGTTGTTGTCTCAACAATTTTTCCTGCATCTATTATTGCAGTATCATCAACAAAAGTAGCTACGGTATTATTTATAAGTTTCGGGCATTCATCAACAGGAAGTAGAGAAAAGTTTTCAATACACTTCTTTGAGAAACTCCAACTTCGATCTCTTTAAGTCCATAGTACCCATCATCTTGCTAAAATATGACTGGAGAATTTCAGTGAATTTACATGTCAGAATTGACCAAAACGTTTACTTAATACGGTAGAACTTCGATTGCCTGACCTGCGGTTAACCGACTCTTTGGATTATCCGACCATCCGTCTGTAATCCACGCCAAACAGCTTAACTGCGTTATCGATCGATTTTACATACTTTTGTCACAAAAGGTTTGTTGACCGTTTGGGTCACGCTTGTCACGCATGCACAAATGACAGACTACTGGACTGCTGGGACAGTTCTCTTTCTAAACAGATTTCTTTTAAGAAAGATTTCAAAATCTTCTTTTTATTAGATTTTCAATGTCTATCTTGAAATTTATTTTCGGTTTACCTTTCTCTTTATTAGAAATGTATTTTTTTACTCAATTTTGATTTATTACATCGTTTTGAGCTTAATCTTTTTATTCTACACTGATTATCTGAATATTTTAACGCTCTGACCACTCCCTGATCCCAAAAGGGACAGTCAATTGTGGGTCTACTGTATTATTATAAATTATCAAATTGGAAGGCCAAAATATCTGCTTGATTATTCTAAACTATTAGTATAGTATTAAGTAATGGCCAACATCCAGTCTCATGATTCCACCTCTTCGTATTATTGCTGTAAATGAAACAAATTAATAACAAAACTTATATTCTTCTGGAACTACCAGAATTTATTATAATAGATTGTTGTTATTTAGGTCAACAGCCGAAAGACTGGTTTGAACCTTTAGAGGTTTTACTATATAAAACGAGAAGTGAGGTGGTTTACTAGCCTTCCTCACTGAGTACAAAAGTAGCCTATGCTTATCAGCATGCCAGGCCTTCCAAAAAGCATCTACTTTGCACCCAGCAAATGACACCTTCACTTCATTCACCACAGGGTCTGGCTAAAAATTAAAATTCATTACTTTCAGAGGAGATAACGCTGACTAGTGTCTTTTACACATCTACCTCTTCTGTTCTTTAATAGTTCAGTAATATAATTGGCTGACCACGTGATAATAAGAAACAGAACTATTTTTGTAGCCCTGGAACTAGGAGATAGGGTGAAATATTTTAACACTCCACCTGCCCGTTATGGGCATATAATAAATAATAGATTACTGTAACTATTATTTTAACCAAATTGTAAAATGGAATATTAGTCAGTTTTTAAAACTTTCAGTGAATATTGCTTTTACAATTGTTCATAAGTTAATTCGGTTTTTACCTTTTAATTAAAAAATAATATATGTATCTACTGCAATAATAATTAATATTATGTTTTGGATTTTAATTAATTCGTGTTAGGACTGCCAAGGTCAAAGCCTGTAGCAAAAAATGTTAGATACGCATATTGAAACATCACGAGTGTTGAATCATGTGATATGAATTAAAACTTATCATATTGGTTACTTGGCCTTGCATCATGTTTTTATCAAACTTTTTCTGTGTACCAGAAACGTCAGCTTTTATACGTATAGCTTTCGTGAAAATAAAAGAATAATCGATTTTCACAAGTTTTAAGTATTTTCAAAAACGTAAGTATTCTCAAAGTCGCAATAGATTTCTCGGTAATGATATTGACTTTTCCTACCTTCTGATATTTCTCAACCTTCTCTGAATATCATTTTTTTCAATAAGTTTTGGATTCATCACATTCACTGTTTCTGACTTCTTCCAGAAGTTTTGAATATTTTTCGTTGATATTTTTCCTCCTATTAATCTTCTTCTGTTCCAATATGTTCACCTTTTCTGATCTGAATGTTCTCGGATCTTTTAAAAGTCTCCATTCTATTAGGATTAGGTAATTTTCTAATTATCCGTAGTTATTTCTAATTCATACAGTTTGCTAAATACAATATATGTAAATGTCATAGAATATAGGATGAACTTCCCTTACCTAATCGAAACATTCAGTTTCGTTGAATTCTAGTGGTTGGTTAAAGTTGTTTTTCTTTTGTCGTTGCAAATACCGCATTTTCATTTTCTTAAAACGAACGGTTTTTGTTCATGCATTTAACTTGTTCAGAGGTTTTGTTCTTCTTTTTACAATTGTCTACTAAAATCCAAGGTACAGTTAAATTTGTTCAATTTATGTAATTTTTCTTCAGTTACTTTAATGTTAGTAGAAAAAATATTAAGAAGAATATTTTTCTCTCCGTTTTGCATTTATGTTTTGCTTGCGATTATAGTTCCATTCCATAAAAATTCCAATCGTAAACTTTTAACAGAAAAAAAATTAAGTCATGAAGGCCGAAAATTAGTTTGTCATTTTTTGAGCAAAAAAAAGTTTGCTAAAAATATGCACTGAACGAGATGTGGCTATTAAATAACGAGACTGATGTTGTAAAAAATTGTATTTTTATTTTATACATAATCACTTACTGTCACCTTCAATATAGACTCCTTCTCTATCCCTACAACGCTCCATGCAAACTTTCTATTGTTGGAAACAGTACTGGAAGTAATCTTTCGTCAGCTTCTTCAGGACACGTGCTGCTTTCTTTTTTACAGCTTCCACAGAATCAAATATTTTCCCTTTTAATGCAGATTTCACGTCAGGGAACAGGTAGAAGTCACATGGTGCAAAATCTGGTGAATAAGGTGGATGTTCTAACACTGAGTTGTTGTACTTAGCTAGGAACCTCTTGATAGATAAAGCGGAATGAGTTAGTGTATTGTCTTGGTGGAGAACCCATGATTTGTCCTGCCTCATTTCGGAGCGTTTTTCTTCACTCTTTGACGTAGTTTAGAAAGTACTTCATGATAGTAACAGTGATTAATTGTTTGACCTTCAGGAACTCAGTGAAGGTACACAATCCCATGGATATATAAAAAAAAATGTAAATGCTTTAAATCTTGACTTGCTCATTCGAGCTTTTTTGGCTCTCGGTTAAGTTCGGCTCTTCCAGTGCATGGATTGGCGCTTCGTTTCCGGATCATAAGTAAAAACTCACGTTTCATCACATGTTATCGTTTCCAAATAAAATTGGGTAATTTTCATTCGCGTACAAAGTGTCAGTACAAACATTTTTGCGAGCTTCATTTCAAACATTTTTGAGCGGCACGTGTCCTGAAGGAGCTGACAGAAGATGACTTTCAGCACTGTTTCCAACAATGGAAAATTCGCGTGGAGCGTTGTAGGGATAGAGAAGGAGTGTGTATTGACAGTGACAATAAGTGAGTATGTATAAAATTAAAATAACATTTTTTACGACGTTAGTCTCATTATTTAATAGCCACACCTCGTAATCCCGCCACAAAGTTTAAAACAAGAAAAACTGCTTACATTTGAATCCTGGCTGCTTGCTACCTTCAGTCCAGATCTAAGCAGACAACAATAACAAACTAGAATCCTATTATTCTTCAAATGCATCATTAGTAACTTTAAAATTTCATTCATTTTCACCAACAAAATAAAACATATCTCGCTATATAGGCCTACCACAAAATTACGTCTTACCTGCAGCAACTATAATTTATTAGAATAGACACAAAACAGTCGACCTTCAACGTCTGAATAAGAGGTACGAGCCAGAAAAATGTATAGATTGTAATATGTAAGTGTTCTTATTGTTATATTATATATCTTGCTCCTTATGCCCGTTCTTCTATTATTTAGTTTTTACTACGTTGGAAATATACTCATTTAAGATGGAAGCAAACGAAACTACCCATAAAATCGAAAGTTTATAAGGAGGAGAACATTATCTATTATATGATTTATTTTTATTTATCCGAAGGATCCTTTCAAAATACACGTTTACTCTCTTGAAGAAAATATTTGAATCTATTATTTCTAAGTTGTGTAGGTCGAGAACTCATTCAATTTTTCGACGAAATTCAGTTATCACACCTTTTTTAAATTATTTTTCTGCTCTATCTGGTGGAAAAATTTGTTTGATTCAAAGGAGCTACTGTGCTACAAACACCTGCACAAATAAATAATTGGGTATAATTAGTATCGAAAGCGACAATCTTTTTCTGGTCTAGCAAATCAAACCATACAAACCCTATACCGTACAATGCGAAGCTGTGATGTGAACTAGCAGCATTGTAAAGTTTATATTTTTAAAGAATTTTTGTGTTGTTTTACTCAAATAATAGTAAGAAAACATTTTTTAAAAATTTTTGACTCCCAAAAAATCTCGAGAAAAGATAGAACTACCGTGATAATTAGCTCTACACATTCGAGGGCCGCTTCAAACCACCGTTTATCGAAAAATTAAATATTCTATGGCTATTGAAGTAAAACTTACCAGTATGCCTAAAAACCAAATAATAAGCTCAGAGCTAAATCACTTTGTGATTTACTAAGGTAAAACGTTGTGATTTACTTTAAGTAAAATATAACCAATCGCCAATTTTTAGTTTCGCTTGCCAAAAACAACGTATTCTACACACGGTTCTTGATCTAAGTGCCTATCACTAGAAACAATTGTATATATCACATTTGTACAATTTTGTATCAGGACATTTTTAGTTTCTGCAAAATAATAATAATGTTTATACTTATTATCAGAAAATATATTCCTGCAAAATTCAAATACCATTGTTTGACAAATTCTAATTCAACAATTAAGAATAAAAATTCAAAATCACAACTTTATTTCAACACTGAGTCAATCTATTATATATTGTCAGTTTGGAATCAAATATTTTTTTTATTTTTGAGCACTGAAAAAAATTCTAGCTTGATAAAAAGAAGATGATAGGTTTTTGTGGTTTCCCAAACATTTTAAAACCGGATATTGTGTGTTTGGATTCAGCACGTTTCACGAATAATTGATCGATGATACAGAAACTTAAAGTCCGTTAATTATATCAATTTTTAAACACGTAATATTCTAAAATGTAAAGATGACTAAACTAATAGAAGAAAACAATGTTCAATTAATTTAGATAATGTCTCAATTATTGAATGTATGTTATCAAGTTAAATTATGCTAAACTTATCAAGGCAAACTATTTTGTTTTATAAAGAGAAAGACGTAATATTCAAATGAACTAGTAAACATTTACTAATACAAAAAATTATTATTTTAAAATAGATTATGTTAAAGTCACGAGTCTAAATTTAGTGAAATTGATAATAAAGTTGAAAATAAAGGTAGATCTAAAATAACAGTTGTCACGTTGTACGTGATGCATATAATAAAAATCTGTAAATTTTAGGCTGAGTAAAATTATTCAGTACTAATAATTAATATTTTATCTTCTTCTTTGGGTGTCGTTTCTTGTTGAAAATTGGCAATCATAACACTAATTCTTACTTTTAACAATGCTGTTGTACGCCACAGTTCCACAAAGAAGCGTTTACACCAACCCGCAAGATTTTAATAAAAATTTGGTTAAAATTTTGCGGGTAACATTAATTAACATTTAATGTTATTATTATCAATTTTACCGGGAATCTACTGCCGTATGATTATGATGTTCTTCGTCTTCCGACACTCCTCTCTTTGATATCATGTACACAATAAATACATAAAAAAGTCAATCTCCAATAATTATTATTTTTTTTATTGTGAAAATTATTGGGAACCAAAGTAAAAACTCATAAAAATAATTTAATGTATTATTTAAAATAATAAGCTAAATATTTTACAATAAAATCGGTTTTGGCTAACGATAAGTTATTAGCCAAAAATTCCGATAAAATCTGTTAAACTTTTTTATAAATTTCTACTCGTATACTCTACATACGAGTAGACCTTACAATTTCTTACATAAGTAAAACATTCCACCAATATATTAAAACCGAAATTTAAAATTATACATAATGTCGCAGACTCCCATACCAACATTAGCGCCTGCAGACGGTCCCACTGTCTGCCTGCAGCGGCAGCTTCCTCTCCACTTTGAAGCAGACTCGCCGGAGGGGGATTTAAGCGAGAACCCTGGCCTGCGAGTGTTCTTCACTCAACTCTCAACTGGAGAAGAACAAGGAAGAAGAGTTCCAGACAGAAGAAGACGAGCCCAGCCGAGACCGGACGCACCATCCCCGGTCTACGCTACCGATGGCGGACGCTACATTCCCGCCCCGGTCAGCCTTCGCCGGCCCGGAGAGAACGGCCTCGGCCGCGCTATCGGCAGACGGCCTACGCCGACCCTTCAAGTAGGGCTCTGTGGGCCACTACTGCCACGCTGCAGTGGGGACCCAACTGCCGCTGAGGGAAGGCTAGGTCTGAACCCGGTAGCCGAATCGTCACTCTTCCGGCTCAGTTTACACTACGCTGGCTCACCGCTTCCGACCGTCAACAACAGCCCTTTTCAGGGCCACCAATTTTCGAAACAAGGGTTTTCCTACGTTTCGTCGGCCCCGGTTGGCGACAATAAATACTAACCCACTAGTTTTCTTTTTGAAATTATGTACACAAGATTAATCTTAATCGTTATTATTACAAACAAGAATACTGCTAATGAATGTTCTCAAAAGAGTTAAAGATATAAAAAAAAATTTGTATGGAAAATAAAATAAGATATAAACATAATCTCCGTATTAACCATATTGGAAAATATTTTATGCGTTTTAAATATATATGATTCGTGGATAATATAATAATTCATCAGTACAAATTCAATTAAAGGCATTCCGTTATACATAATTTTCACAGAACTTACAAATTACGGCAGAAACAATTAGTGTATATAGAACGGTTTCTCAGAATAAATTATCTAGATTGCATTTATTGTATACAATCTTCATTAACATATCAACATGAAAACCATCATCGTATTAATATTTGCATTACCCTGAAGGGCAGTGCAAAGTAAGTTAGTTGTTTAGCTGTTTCAAATATATATAACAATGCTTTGTAAATCTGATTTCAATTAAGCTGTATATATAACTTATTAATAAATTACTAAATAATCTCAATACTTCCTTCAATTTGAGGAAACAAGGATATCTGAATTATTTTACTAACCCTAGTATACAATCATTTGTTTTAGTTTATTTGTGTAGGCCTACTAGTAAGCTCCGCTCGCTTCGTTTCACATCAGCTAATGTATGCCTAATTAAATTATTTTAAAACCTCTCTATATACAATATTTGTGCTTTTGTTGCCCCGTGGCAAGAAAATAAATTGTTTTTCTGCACTTCAGGCTCTAGAAACCCCGATATAACGTTGTCCATGAGTGAAGGAAACACTCATGTCTCAAATCGATGCCCACTGTTCAATTTTTGTTCCTACGATTTAAACCAATTGAATAGAATTCATAGAAGAATACCGATGGCAAAGAGAGACAGTTGATAATTATATGGCTGAGATAAGAGAAAGTAATACGTGTGTGCGGTACGCAGAGTAATTGGAAATATATAAGACTCATTCGCTACCTGTCAAATGAAAACAAATAAATGAAAACAGTATATAAATAAAAATTTTGAATATTTCCGAATTTTTAATGTTTTTGGAAGCGAATGATATTCTTTACGTTTATCTATGAAATATAAAAGTTGAATCGTGCTTCTAGCCCAAAAATACACCATCCAGAGGACGAAGAAAAAATATAAGTGCTATGCACCGGATAAACTAAAACATGAGACACTGTCACAGTTTAAGTTGCTTAACTCACTAAGTTAAAGTTACTTTAAGTTGCAAAATAGCCTATATTGATCAGGAAGCTCTAAGTTATGCAACAATGAACGATTCTTTAAAATCAATTCAGTAGTTTCTGAGATTACCTCGTACAAACAAACAAACAGAAGACGTTTCTTCTTTATTATATTATTTAGTATAGATAGATACTTTACATTGACGGAGCGATAGTACAGTGACTAAACTTTTAAGCTGATGTGTACAACTGATAGTATTGTGACGTTTATTCCGGGGGTTTTTCAGGATCTGGTTATTTCTAAATAACAAAACTTTCTTATATTTATAACAAATTTTTATTTACAAATGAATTGCTTACATCAAAATTACAGTTGTAACAACTAAAAAATTAGAAGAGATTGAATTTAATAAAAAAATGATAATTTAACTTAAATGAAACTGAAGAAAAGAAATATGGGAATTTATTTTCAAATAAACAATCAATTCTTACTTACAATCTGATAATTATAGACTATTTTCCCGTCACCGAGAATTTGCGTTAATACGCAATGGACAATAGCCATTGAATAATTTAATAATAAGTTAATATATAAGTAAGCCTAGTTCATATTTTTAAAATTATATATTTTTACAGAAATTGAAGTGGGTTTTAAAAAAAACATTTTATAAATTTTTGCTGTAAGTGTCCTCGGGATATCTTGTTAGTAATACTGTACCATTACTAAGGTTGGGTGAGACGGTAATAAGAGTAATAATGAAACAAGAATTATATGAAAGGGTACGGCAAAAGGGTGCACTGAGAAGGAGTGAAGAGGAAGGCGTCTGTCGTAGTAGCACCCAAAACACAATTGCGTTTCCAAGTAAAAGGAAAGAAAGGAAGAAGGAAATTTACACCACAAACCCCCCCACAACCACCCCTAATCCTTTCTCTTTACTTTTACTGTGCTTTTCATTCTGACTTTAATGCTTATAAGAATAAACAGTACGTGTAAAAGACGTTAATTGCTTTACAAGTTTAAAATAGGCAAATATATAAACATCAAAAAACAACCTCTCCACAATACACAACTTAGCTAACAGGATTAATTAATTAAACTTATTAATGTAAGAATAAAAATTACACTGTCATTGCAAATAAAACTAAAATTTTGTAAAGAATAAAATTTATAAAACTCATTTTTTATCCTTTATAACTTACGTTAAGCAATACACTGTAAACAACAAAAACACTGCAAAATCATTCATAGAACAATCTCATAGCAATTGCTATTTCTAAGTTGAAATTTTTTTTTTAAACATGTCATTTCACTATCGATGTCATTTCATTTGCCAAAGACTAATTCTTACTGCTCGGTTGTATTTTAGATGTTTTACTGACTTATGCTCAAGCCTGGCTCGTGAAACTTTTTAAAAAGTAAACCGTGTGCTACGAGATTAGTTCTACAGAATATTAAATCCCAAAAATTGATAACTTAAAGTAAAACAAGGTAAGGACTTATCTCAGCTCTATTACATTGGTGGAGTTGGTGTGTTTCAGAGTAGCATATTTGGTACATTGTTTTACGCTGTTAGCATATGTTCCTACATTATCATGACATGATCTTGGTGATGATATTAGTATAATGACAATAGGTACTAATCTACCAGAAACATTGCAAAAAAATTAATATATTTTAATCTTATAAAGGATCAATTTCCTCAAAACAAAAGCCGGAAATTACCACAGGCTGGAAACCACAAGACTTGAACAGCAGAAACCGACGAAATGACAGAAAGTTGTGTATTCTGACAAGGAACGGCAGAGAAGATCGGATGGATTGAGGGAATACTGGAGAAAGTTCAAGGAAGGAAAAATCAGGAAAGGACTCCAAAAATTGAAAAATTGAACCGCAAAAATTGAAATGAGCTCTTTTTAGTTTGATGAACTTATGTAGTCCTATGTGGCTTTAAAAAAAAGGATCAATTTAAAAAAATCGAAAGTAAAATTAAATAAACTGAGCCTATTACAAAAAAGCTTACTCTTAAACGAAACTATTATCTTCCTGTTATAATGAGGAACATTCGATTTAGAACTGCCTAGACTTCTGTGGCAACACTTACAATGCCTATTAATTTAGTTCCTTTGAAACTAAATTGTAGGTGCTACAGTGGTATAAGAACTAAAAAGTTCCAACAAGTAAAGTATAATTTTCCAACTATAAATTTATGAATTGTTAGTTACTAGATTGTAAATTAAGTAAACAAAGCAAAAACCTACATTAATAAGCTACATCAATAAGTCTAATTTTAAGGAATTATTAGTTTCCCAAATAGGTTTACAAAAAACAATGCAGTAAAATTTAATATATCCTACAGAAAAAAACGTTATTTGATTTTATTCCATCCGTTCGTCTGATTCTTTTTATCATTTACAATAATTTATACCACATTAAATAGTTGTAAATATTCTCTGGTAGTTAATTTTTGAAACCTTAATTCTCAGCATTCTTGCAATGTAAACTTTTCCGGTCTTTCGCCTATCCAGTGTTCTGTTTTCGCTCTTCGCGGAAACCAACAAAAGAAATATATTATTTCCGTTTATCCTAATTATAAATTATTTTAAAATTTAACCTTATTTCTTTTATCTCTCTGTACATTTAAACAATCTCTTGGTAGGCCTATTAATAGCCTACTTTAAAATTGACTTGGTGTGAGAAGAGCTTTAAAGAGCCTTTAAAGCATTCCTCAGTTTCACGTAATTTCCAGTTTAGATGTACAAATTATAAATTCACCGTTTACTTCATAATAATAATTAAAAATGACCGTAGTTGAATAATTTCGTTAAGTTTCGTCATGTTTTTCAATGCACTGCGATTTTGATATAGTCGGAAATTTGGAATCTACTTCACTGATTAATTTTGAACGTCATTTGGGTGTCTGCAAAACTCAACAAATCCTTGAACGTTCTTTTTTACCATATGCTTTACAAAAGGTATATTAAGATTTTTATGTATTGCTCTTAAGGGGAGACTGTACTTTGCATCCCGCCAATGTTAAACTTGCTATTTTTAGGTACATTTTTTATAGGATTGGTAAAAGATAGGGAAATTAAACTTTACACACCATAGGTGTCGGGTTTTTTCTCGAACTACTGATATTTTTTTTCAATTTAATCTTTGGACCATACCATTTGTTTTTAAATACGAATAACATAACATTTTTACAAATTGTGTCTACGTTTTTTGCGTATTAATAATTTTTGGAGCATCTGAGACAGTCATAAAAATGTCGGTATATGTTACAAGATAACTGGTAAAAATTTCAGCCTGGTAAGTTCATTGGTTACTGAGAAAAATGTACCTAGCGTTAAAAATATAAATTTACGGGAAAACGCAAGAAACAAGAAGGCACTTATCAAAAACAAAATCTACACGAATGAGTAAATTTTCCATCAACAGTTGTTTAGAAAGCTGAACCTACAGCTGAGAATACAAAAAACAGTGATGCAGATATTTTGAAAACTAATATTCTCTCTGCACTAAAACGAGCAGTATAAAATAATTGTGAAAAATATTCGTTCTTGGTAACATGATAATTTTTCTGCGTAAACTTGATAAACACTTAATTTTTTTTATAAAACAATTTTTTTTGACGTAATTTAATGTTTTTTTCTGGTAGATTTAGGCCTAAACTATTGAAAATCATAAATAACAAAAAATCGAAATTTTGAGTTAAAACCATCGTACAATTTCCCCTTAATGCCACAGACATAAAATACGTAGATCACCACATAATTTATTTAAATAATTTGGCCGTTTTTAATTAAACCTAATTCTTTTGTTATTCTAATTTTTAAGTATTTTTGAATGATAAATTACTTATATATCATATTCATAATTTTACTAACATTTTTAGGTTCATTAGGATCTAATAAAATTCTGCTTAACGAAAATACCTAAACGTCTGTTTTATTTAAAATATTCTGTTTGTTTTAGCAGAATCATATGTTTTAACATGGAGTTGAATGTAAAATGGAATATTGAATGATATTTTATTTTACCTAATTTAATAATGACAAAAATAATAACAGTGATATCTCTATAAAACCATTACAAAAGTTTGTCAATGAAACAAATTATAATACTTATATCTAATAAAATAACGTTTGCAAATAATAATTTCATAAAATTTATTTTCTCCTTAATAATTAAAACATTTATATGACTGCATAACAACACAGTTCAATGAATGCACATCAAATACACAGAAGTAAATAAAATATTATACGTTACTAACAAACCAGTAAAATTAATAATTAAAAAGGAATATACTTCACACAAATACAAGGGCAACTATAATTTCAGATATTATTGTGAATTTGAATTTGTCCTCATATAATTATATAAAATATAACTAGAATGTTATTATCTAATTTTACTGTAATTTGACTATACATTTATATTGTAACATAAACAACGAATTGCCGATTAATGGAAATGTTTCAATAGTATTTTTTGAACTGGTCGAACCAGGGGCGATTGGTAAAATACGGTAGACAGATTTTATTAAGTTTCTTAATGTGATTATTATTAATTCTGAATTTTGTTCCATTTCATTTCTAAATCATTTTAAACTAATGACACATACGCTAACAAAATTACCGTTCCAAAAACCTTTCTAATTTTTCTTTCTTCAAAATTTAAGATATGTTGAAATAAGTTTAAAATTCGGATTTCAATTTTTTTTCCTTTCGCAAACATAAATAAATTAAAAAATTTAATTTGGTAAAATGCGATAAAGTAAAAATTAAATGACAAGGCAAAGCCTACGGACAATTTTTAAATTTATATATATTTCCATGGAATAGAAAATAAAATTCTGAGAAACCGTGACACGGAAAGATAAAACGGAAGGATGAGAGAGAGTAAAGAAAATGGGAAGAGGAAAATAAAGGAAAAGACCCATGTAACATGGTATATAATTAGAAGTCGAACTCCAACTTAGCCGTAATTGTTACTCCATCCAAGACAACGCATACATTTTTAAACATTCAATTTAAAAGTTTTCTTTTAGCAAAAGAAAATTTAATAACTTTGATTAAAATAAACTTGATGTCTGTTTTATTAATAAACCCCTGAAATTATTTTTGTATGTTTTATTCGGTTTTAGTTATACAAAAGTAAGGTTGATGAATATTCAAGTCTCTGGATATGATCGAAATTTTTAAAAAAACTTAGCGTCATAAATTAATAAAGTGTATGGAAGGAATATTTTTAACGAAAATTTATTTATTTTTTGTGTTAACTTTGTTTAAACCATGAATAGTAATTTATTTCGTAACGTTATTTTAAATAATCGACTAAAAAGAATTTTAATGAATAATTAATTTTACTTTTATTAAATTATAAAATTTAAATTAACTACATCAGTTGAAATCTTATAACATTTTATAGAAATTTTTCAAATCAATGTTTCCTGACAGAAAGATATATTTTTAAATCTTCCATTTTGTTTAGTTACAAATTTGTCGATAATTAATATTTAACAACAATAAATAGTGTTGTTCACAAGTCGACACAACAAAAATGTAATGATGCCAAATTTTGAAAAAGAATACATCTGTCAAGTACCACCGTTTTATCCTCGTATTGTACCAATATTACCCAGATTGACAAATAGTGTTCGTGCAATTCAAACCTCTTCTGTTATGTTACACTAAAATTTGAAAATTCTGCTTTAAATTTTGAAATAGAGAGGTGTTGAATGTGGTTGTTTATCATGCAACAAGGCGGAGCTGGCAGAGATAAAAAACCTTTAGCTATAAAGGTTGAATAATTTGGATATTTTATTTACTGGATGAGCCCCATAACTCTATACCATAGCTTTTTTTAAATAGTTAGAATTATTTACAAACAGTTTAACAAAAACTTTCAGTAAAGGCTTTAACAATTTTTGAAAATAACTTGAAGAAGACAGTACTCAGCAGCGTTCGTGTGATCGTTTGGATATAAGTGATAAAGTGTTTCTTCTTGGGTCCTGGTGACGTACAACTTTTTTTTATACGGATGAAGTGAATGAAGGTGTGAAAAGTAGAGAATGAAGACGTGATACTGATGATCTGTGTAACTGATGATTAAATATCTATTTGATGGTTAATTTTAGATTAATGAGTGTTATTAAGTTATTAAGTGTTATTTAGTTTATTGATAAATAAAAGTTGACCACCCATAATATAATTTTGTGCTTTTAATCTTATAAGGATGGTTAAACATTTTTGATCAGGTGAAACGGAATGAAAGATCTAATATTCTCGCCTTCTTGAGTCTTTGATTTTCATTATTGTCGTCGAGAAGATTTATAGCCAAATGACTAGAATGAGTGTCTAACTTGGTTAAATACTGTTTACTCCGACTGCTAATTTCTTCTCTCACCGTAGGTATGCCCAGGTCATGGTGGAGTACTTCATTAGGCACAAAGCAAGGTGCACAGCATATTAGTCGAAGAGCTTCAATTGGAATCTCTGTAATATTTCTACATTAAACGTACTTGCTGTGCCCCAGAGTTCAATCCATAACTCCAAACTGGTTTTGAAGTTATGATCACCTTGTACAATGTAACTTTATTTTCCAAAGACAACTGTGATCGCCTCCCAACAAGCCAATAAAGTTGTAATTTAAGTCCAAGTAGTTTCCGTTTGGTCCATTTATGTTTTCTTCTCGTCAATCACCTGTCTAGATAGATGCCTAAGTATCTCACTTCATATGAATGTGGAATTACGTTGTTGCGAAACGTTACTGGTGAACATGATTCTCATTTCATCGTAAAGGTTAGGTGTGCAGACTTCTGCTCATTTACTTTGATCCTTTATTTTTGGCACTAGTCGTGAATGTTATTTAGATGTTGCAATATTTTCTCAGTAGAGTGGACTGAGGAGGCATCAGACGCAATGATAGCAGTGTCATAAGCAAAAGTTGCTGTTGTTACAAGTTAATTTACAGGAATATCTGCTGTAAATAGCGTGTATAGAAAAGGACTTAAAATGCTACCTTGAATACCGTAGCTTTGACAATGGTTTTGTTAGTTTAAAGTTTATTTTGAAGGGATGATTTTGGTCCGAGTAACCGAAATAATTGTTAGAATTTGAAATCTATCTGTTACGTTTTTGTTATTTATATCTGTCTAAGAATAAGCTAATATATTTTTTATGGCTGTGTGTGGAATTTGTGTGTTGTTGGAATATATTTGTGTGGACAATATTGATGACGAATTATAGCCTATCGTATG
The DNA here is from genome assembly GCA_035578175.1 of Catonia carolina. Classification (NCBI taxonomy): domain Eukaryota; kingdom Metazoa; phylum Arthropoda; class Insecta; order Hemiptera; family Achilidae; genus Catonia; species Catonia carolina. The sequence goes on along the minus strand of JAQMRL010000010.1, from coordinate 23,061,893 downwards.
TGTAACATGTAAGCTGTTGGATTCGTTTGTCTTCAACAGCCACTTTTTCTGCCAGTCTTGTTTAAAGTTTAAGTGCCAATGGCGTCTATCTTTTGCCCTTGCAAGACCTTCGTGTACTGCAAGCATAGGTGTGTTATCAGCAAAGTTGACTAGTGTTGTATCTTATGTTGGTGGTATGACTGACGGAAGTCTTTTGTTTAACATATTGTTTGCACGTTGTAATCTGTTCAATTTCAGAACAATAAGTCACCCCAAGACCCAGTGAGATAAAGATGATATGCATGACTTGTAAATAAAGTGTGTTCTTGTACAGACTTAAGCTGACGATTCCTGACGTAATTAAAATTTGCATTTTGGGCGCTAACACTTTGCAATAAATTGATTGATTGATAACGGAAAAATCTGCAATACGTTTGCCATGGAGTAATAAAAATTATGAATAAATTAGTAATAACTCATGTATTTGTCATGAATGAAGATTCACCCGTCGATAAAACTTCACTTGATGATGGGTTACCTAGTAAATGTTTTCTTATCTCCAAAAAGGTTTGTTGGGTATGTTCGTCGTGGTTTTTTTAAAGTAATTTTATGTTATCCAGGAGACTTAGAGTCAAAAATTTTGGATTTTTTCAAAATTCGTGTGAAATGTTGACGAGATTTTAATATTTCGTGTGTTACTGTTTGTACGTTTAAATCCGTGTGTATAATTTTGTTTAGAAATATACCGTGGTAATTGTGTAAGTTTTCTAAATTTTAGGCCAGTATCTTAGAATAATTTCAACGTTAGAGTTACTGGTTTTGTGGGCTTATAACAATAACCTTGTGTACAAGAATTTTGATTACATGGGAAAGCTTTTACCTTTCCACAGCAACCAGTAAGGTTGATTAAAGTTTATGTTGAATTATTTATTTTTATGTCATACAAATATAATGTAGATTTAAGTAACAAAAAATTTATTTATTATTCGTTGAAATATCTTATTTAATTTTTTCGGTTATGATATAACATTTGTGTCATATGGTACAATTTTCCAAGGCTGACTTTTAATGCTTGCCAGTGATAAAATTTTCCACAGGTCGAGTCACGAGCCCTGCGCTGGGTAGTCTAATAAGAAGGCTGCCACCTTACGAGCCTCTAGACCGTCCCTGGGTTTCATTTGGGGACCCACCTCTTAAGTTCGTTCACCCTTTTCACCGTTGGGAAAATTCCTCCTCCACCTTCGAGACCGTTGACCATTTTTGAGATTTTTGCGGGGAGTTAAAGTACCCGTTAGCTAGAGTACGTTACGAAGCTACAGTTCAGTCACGAGTTACAAGTTAAATTTTCAGTCACTGGGTGAAACGTTGAAAATATATAAAAGAAGTACTGGTCAAACCATTTACTTCACATGCCAACATACAGACTTCGTCTACGAGCATGGATTTATAAAACTAGAGGGATGTGAGGCTTAGAAAGACCTAAACAGAGATGAATACCGGAACAGGTCATTGAGCCTAATCCTTGACAGATGATGGTAATGGTAGAACAATGTTCATTTAAAAAGTACATAAACATTTTTGATCATATGAATTAGTGATTAACGTCATTTACAAAACTATGACTGAGTAGAATTTTATATTTTACAACGTGGACAGAATTTTCATTTTTTTAAAAGAAGTAAAGGCATTAAAAATATAAAAGTACGATAAATTAAGTAAACGGTGAAGAGTAATTTTCGGAATATTTTTCATTATTAGTCAGGAAACTTTGTGATGAACGAGAAGAAAATTCGAGTACGTGATACTGATCATTTTCTTTGAGGGTGTTTTCGTGTTAGTAGGCCTAATGTAATAGAATGATGATGGTTATAACGAAATGGTTGGGGGATGAAACTTCCTACGGGTTGCTACCAGAACTGGTATAATGGCGTAGTATTATGACGGTAGTATTTGTTGCAGTGGTAAAATGTAGGGGCAAAGGGTAAATGATGACATATTTGCAGTCGGTGTGACGCTAATGTAGGTTGCTTCTACACAACTATTCATCTAGATTATACGCGTGCAGTGTACCTGCGCGCAATATCTTTATGTCTGTCATAAATTAAAACAACTGACTAACGCGCTATCCCGTCAGTTTACCTACTAAAACATTTAAGTTGGAGTGCAAAGGATTTCCTGCTTTCTTGTGGTCAATTCACCGAGGTCTAACTTCAGCTTAAATTTTGATCCTCTGTATACTAAAATAAATTTATCTAGATATTTAAGGCAAAGGGCTTCCTAAATTAGAAGTTCAAAGTTCAATTAATTATTTAATTAGAACAATTTGTAATAATAAATTATACAATAAAATTAGTTTACAAATTACTACAGATTAAAATAAACACATAAATTTTTATCTTTATAGTAATTATAGAGAACGTTTTGACATAATGATAATGTATTAGTGTATAGAAATTATGTTCTGACAACATTAAGTTTCGTTAAGAGTTTTGAGAAGTTTCATTTAGTATTCCTTTCCGTAATAGGTTTTGGTCCTTTCATTCATGTATTTTTCTAGAAAAAGGTAGATTAAGATAAAATGCAATTTTAATGAGCAATATGTGTAAAATTACTTACTTCCACGAAACGAATTTTCAAAAAACTTATGTGTAGGCACTGTTACCGAAGTCATAATATTAATTCAGAACGTCATATTTCTTGACCTAGTTTTATAAAAAATATTAAACGATGTTACAAAAAATTCTTATTTTGAAAACTCATTTTTTACCGTTTCAATAAGTAAAATATGATAAATCACCAACAGAATCCTAACGATTGAAATACAACTTCTAGCTATCTTAATTTTCTATAATTTTTATCTAATATGTTGCTGCTCTAAAAGAAGCAAAATATAAGCTTTAACAACTTTCTTGTAATGGGCTAGCTTATTTTTTGGTTAACCTTTTTAGGTACCCGTGATTATTATGACAAGTCTTAAAAAACTTTTTTTAACCACGGCAGTTCAACCCCCTCCACGAATTTCACCTGATATAGGCTACCACTTACTAGTCTTTTGAGACACCAACACGTAGTCAGGCAATTTTAATGAAAATATACTTTCAGTATTTTAGGAAATTGCACAAATAAAAATAAATTAGGCCTAATACTTACGGTTTTGATGAAAATGTTTGTGTCGGGACCATCCATGGTAAGACTATCTTACTTACATTTCAAATTTTAACTTCATACGATTTTCCGTTTTTGAATTATTTAATTCATACACTAGACACAGAGACTAATCAGAAAAAACATGGTTTTTGTGTTCGAGGACCTTAAAACGTGTATTTTTGGTGTAAACTAGATTTCAAAAATTTGAATGTAACCATACTGACCAATAAAATAAGAAATAAATAAAATAAACCAGAAAATAATAAATAGTGAACAAAACTGTACCGTTTACTACACTTAAGGGGAGACTGTATGATGGTTTTGACTGAAAAGTTTTATTATCGATTTTTATGTTTTTCAATAGGTAAGACCTAGATCTACTACAAAAACATTAAATTACAACAACAAAATTATTTCAATGAAAAAAATTTAAGTTTTAATCAGGTTTATACTAAAAAATTAACATGTTGCCAAGAAAAAATATTGTTCATATATTTATATTGCTCGTTTTAGTGCAAAAAGAAATTTAATTTTTAAATATCTGCTTCACTATTTTTAATAATCTTCATTGTTGGTGCAGCTTTCTAACCAACTGTTGATGGGAAATAAAACTTGTTTGTGCACATTTTGTTTTTTCATTTCAGCCTTTTCCCGTGAACTTAGATTTTCAAACTTTTAAGTACGTTTTTCTCAGAACCCATTTAACCTACCTGGCTGAAATTTTTACCAGTTAATTATCATGTACATGCACATTCACCGACATTGTTTTTACTTCTTTAGGTACTCAAAAAATTAGTAATATGCAAGAAACTTATTAAAATTTTATGTTATCCGTTATTCTTTTAAAAACTTTATAGTCCAATAGAGTAAATTGAAAAAAATAAGTAGCTAAAACCACCCGACAACTATAAGTATGTAAAGTTTCATTTTCGTATCATTAACCAATCCTATGAAAAATGTATCTAAAAATTGCAAATTTAGCATTGGCGGGATACAAAGTACTGTCTTCCCTTAAAAAACTAAAAATTGATCATAGAACAAAAATGTTTATTTCCTGAAGCATATTGTTATGTAGAGTTGTCCTGTCCAAAAACAGTAATTACATTTTATAGAAATATTTTGAACTTTTGGTGGCTAAAAAAATGAGTTCTAAAAGTCCGTTTTAAAAAATTTTGTACAATAAAAAATTTTAAATGAGGTTCACTGTAGTAAACATTAAAATTCTCTAACAAAAATTAATTTACAAATCTATGGAAGTACAATAATCAAAGACTGACTGTTTTATTTTGGAGAACTGTTTAGAATTCTTGTAAAGTTTCAACATGCGTGCCTCATCAATACCATTTTCGTTTTCGCAGATACTAATTTGCTAATGTAACGTAAGGTACATTTGAGTTCTTTACGATTGTTCAGAAATTGGATGGGAAATATGTTTATGATTTTCTTTTATTGTTTTCTGCAAGCAGTAAAGTAGTGCAAAAGTGGGAAGGAGAAAGTCCAACCCTTATTTTTGACGTGTTAAAATTTAGAGTATGTTTTAACGTAAAACGTGGATAGGATGTTAGTCTCTTTGTTTTTAACTTTTCTTATTTTTAAGAACATGTAAACGTTTTATTTATCCATTTTCTTTGCGTTTCTTAACGGTGGTTTAATAAACTAGATTTTGATGAACTGTTACTTCCTTTTTTAACAAAGACAACTATTTTTAGTAATATTGTAAATTTTGTGTTATAAAAAGATTGTATTTGACTTGGCAATCGTTAAAAGGTAAGGTTTTCAATGATTTTGTGAGAATACTCCTTTATCGATAAACACGATAAAATAAAATTTTCATTTTTAACAAACCACCAAATTTTTAAGTTCACTCACTGTAGGTTTTATAATTTATAATTTAAATTTAGCAAAATACCTTGATACAGAATATTAATGTTTGTTATCTCAACACAAGAAACAGAAATCATTAAAAGTTGGTAAGAGCTCTAAATATTTTGAATAAAAACCTACTTAATCAAGGAAAAAATACATCAACAAATTTCTATAATCTATCAAAATATCTGCAAATTTTTATTTTCTTAACAAAAATTGAAAAATTAGAATAAAATTATTCAATGAGGCAATTTGCAATTTACACGATTTTGTTTTTAAATAGTTTTTTTATTAAACAAAATAAATAACAAGTTTTTGCGAATACTGAAGAAACTTTGTAGGTTAACTATTGAGTGACTCTTATAAAAATACACAATAATTATTGAAATTTATAAGTAAGCGTGTAGTAGTAGGTTTGCTTTTGTTTTAAAAAATTAGTACCAAGTTAACTTATAAGTTCGGGACATATCCCCTACTGCCTTTGGGGGGGGGGTCTCCTGCATGCAATTAAAAAAATTTCCTAGTGTGCCCCGTATTTGTTTTGTACACTACTCAGGCACACAGCCAGGATTTTAGTTTGACGGGAGACCGACTTTGAACGTATTTAAGCTTACGTCTAACTCGTAGGCACATTAAAACTAGAAAATGGCGATGATGAAATCAGGTTATGAAAACTTGATTCATCAGTAATTTATCTAGTTATCAGACGTAGAATCATAAAAAATTTATGACAAATGTCAGACTTTACTGAAGTTTGTAGAAGATCGATACAAGAACGATATCTACATTATTACATTTTTATAAAAAAATTTAAAATTATATATAAATATGTAAATTGATTTATTTAAATAAAAAAATAATATTTTAAAAATTATTATTTAAATTAGAAGAAACATTTAAATTATTTGCGATAAAAAAACATTAATAATTATTAAATATATAAGAATATTTTTTTAAATATTATTGTTCAACAGCTGATTTATAAAACCTAATACAGGAAGGAAAATACGCAACCTTGATCAAAATGAATTTAATTATTAAGAGAAAATTAAGTATTCATTCTCTTCTTCATGTAGCATCTCCATTACGAAGGTGTGCTAGCATCATGGCAATCCTGACCTTGGAAACTGCAGCTCTAAATAGTTCGATGGATGACAAATTAAACCACTCTCGCAGGTTCCGTAGCCAGGAGGTTCTTCTTCTTCCAACCGATCGTTTGCCCATAATCTTTCCCTGGATGACAAGATGGGATTTCATATTTTGGACCTTTCAAGACATGGCCGAGGTACACCAGCTTTCTCTTCTTGATTTCGATCATCACTTCCATTCCCTTCTGCATCCTCCTTAGGACTTCCATGTTTGTGACTCTCTCTGTCCAAGATATTTTGTGCATCCTTCTGTAAACCCACATATCAATGTATGATTATTTTGAATATGAAAATAATTTAGTAGTACCAACCTTTTACAAATTGACGCCAAAAGGTCAACGAACAACGTCCAACGTAAAACGTTTTGTTCTGAAACAAACTGAACCATTTCATCGGATAAAAAAATTACGGAGACAGATCCCGAAGTGAAAGGAGAAAGATTTGGCGAGTCGACAATAAAAAAAATTGGATTGATCATGATAATGTTGGAAAATAATGAAACAAGAATCAAAGAAATATTTTACAAAAAATCGACACAATACAAACATAAAATTGAAGAAAACAACAACAAACTAATCATTAAAATAGAGACTTTAAAAAATATACTGAGGAGAATAACAACTAATTAGAAGAAAAATAAAATAAAATGAGAAAAAGCAAAAGTGACCTGAAGTGTGAATATATTATGAATAAACCAAAAAGTGGATATACTAGTGATTACCAACAACCAACAACGGGAAATATAAGTGAGATGAAAACTGATTCAGATATTAGCATTGTAAAAAGTTGCGCAATAAATTTAGATAACCTTAATATTGATAATGATATGAGAGTTAATAAAATAAATACAGGAATTAGTGGTAATTTAAAATTATTCAACACTAAAGAGAATTCAGATCAAACTGAAAATGACAAAGGTTATGTACAAATGTAAGGTAAAAGAATTAAATTAAAATATCCAGGAGTTGAAATTAATAACAATAACAAAAATGTAAACAAAAGTATTTTAAATAGTTATTGAGATAAGTATTATTAATGGACAACATAATTTGAATTTGAGAATGAAAAACTTAAATGTCATTGAAATAAATGGAGAATACAGGAGATTAAAGATATTAACTAGTAATTATGACAAATTGTGGATGATAGGAGTTTAAAAGGCAATAATAACAATAGTAATCAATAAGGTTAATGAAAAACACAATTAGGTACTTATAATTTAAATCTAAATAATATGAAACAGGAATCATAGTACCAAATTAAACTAAACAAAATTTTCATTTAAACTAAACTTCCTACCTAAATATTCGATTCTAAATAATCTTATTTTTATTTACAACTAGACATTATGTTATGTTTTTTTTGAAATTTTAATCAGATGATTTTGTTTTCACATTTAAAACGTATTGCTACTGATATGAAAATGTAAAATTTACATTTCATAACCTATAATCTATATAATTATTAATTAATAAATTATTATCATTATTAGTAATTATTGGTTAATAATATGGCTTATAGCATTTAAGCATTTCATCCTTCACAGTCTGCATTAGCAGAACAGAATAGTAATTGCAGAAGAGTCTGACGTTAAACAAAAAAAATATATATATTATATATAATATAATAACTTGTGATTTTATACATGATTTCAAATTGAATAAACATACAGAATACGCATGATATTAACTGAAGAAAAAAATGCTTTATTACAGATATTACAAAACGTGTTACTGTAATTATTAATAGGCTACAATTTCAAAACAAAACAGTAAGAAACTGCAAAATTGCAGTGAGCCACAAGGTAGAAAATGTTAAAAAAGTTAATGTAAACAAGAATAGTAAAATGTTAATGACATTTAACATACGATGTTAGGATTTATTATTCATGTTTTAGATAACTTTAAACATTTTATAAGTTTTTTATTAAATTTGAGTTTAGGTATGCGTACGGTAAGGTACCTAAATAAATACATTACAGAAAATTTTAAGGATAACATTTATTCAGAAATGTGTACGAAAATAAACACTACGGAATCGGTTATTAAATTTTCCTAGCGGCCGACCTAGCATAAGGTATACAGGATACCGATGTTATTTTAATGTCAAAAGTTATGTCTAAACAACGATGCTTTTACGTTAACTGGCTTACACGTAACGACGTCTACAATAATAATAGTAATAATAATTTGATGTAATCGTGATGTATTATTGTTTTATACTAGTATAAAACGCATACATAGGTTGAAACTCTATCTAATATGCCTATATGTTATTATAAGCCATCCTGATGAGGTAAGCACAGGAAGCAAAACGTTGGCTCCGTTCGTTGTTAATTCCTAACCAAACTCTCCTAACTTGTTATTTAATTAAAGGGTACAATAGCAGCCGCCACCCAAACCCAGTACAGGAACGGTCGGTACGTTTCTGATAACATGGGCTGGTCATTTACGTTACAAACTTAAACCACTGGCATTAACCATACTACCACAAAATAGACAGAGAGGTTTACCGCAACACTACACCGTTATAAGGCACATTTAATCACAATTACCTCTTATGGTTACTATTATTTCTTTAATAATTGTTACAAATAATTTTCCATTAGTTTTTAGTACTTGTGTCGGAATGTGTTTACATTCCGATGAAAACAAGAAGTATAATACACGTGCATTAGGTGTTTCAGTTACATAATTAAAAGCAATTATAAAAGGTTGAATATATCCTTCCTTCTTGTTTCTTTAACCATAGAATAATTTATATTATATTAAATTTAAAAGTCTGAACAATAACGTTTTCAGAATGAAAATATAAAACACATACAATATGTTTCAAAATAAAACTAAACTTTAAACAAAAAACAAACCTAAATTAATCATAATCATATCATAATCATAATCCTCTCATCATAATCATATGTCAAGGATTAGGCTCAATAGCCTGTTCCAGCATCTGTCTCTTGTTTAGGTCTTTCCAAGCCTTGCTTCCCGCTAAATTTATATTTCCATACTCGTAGAGGAATTCTGTGTACTGGTATGCGAAGTAAATGGTTGGACCAATTTCTCTTATTTTTATTCTAATCGTTTCCTACAGAGACTGAACATTTAATTCGGCGCGAATAGCTTCGTTACGTACTCTATCTAATCGGGTACAACCTTTGACTCTCCGCAAAAATACCATTTCAGCAGCCTGGGTACAAGATCCATTCTTCTGTAATGACCCCATGTTTCATTCCCATACGTTATGAGTTGTACAACCATTGCTCTATAAAATTCATTTGGGTGTCCTGTCTCGTTTTCCTTCTTATTGTCCTGCGAATAAAACCGCATACAACGTTGAACTTTGCCAGTTTCTCTCTCACGTCATCATCTTTGTCATAGGAAATCCTGCATAGTAAATATTTGAAATCTCGAACTCGTTCGGTTGCCAAGTATAATTTTTGAGCGGACCGGCCATCTTCCCTTAAATGCCATGCTTTATGATTTTTGTGCCGATATTCTCGTGCCAAACTCTGTGGTAACGTTGTGCAACTTTTTAAAAGGCATATTGGAGCTTCTCTTCCGTGTTAAAAAATAGTAACGGTGTAATCAGTGTATAGCAATAAATTTAGGAATTTGTTAGGTATACCAAAGCTGAATGCCTAAGTCAACTACTTGATTCCAAATTGTTAAAATTTCATCAACATAAATATTAAATAACTTTGGAGACATTGTATAACGTTATTCTATTTGATGATAATAAATAAACACAATTTGTTGTGAGTTTATTGACGTTCAATTAAATAATAAGAAAATAAATAAATATTAATTACAATTGACAAAATATGATACAATTAAAATATGATTTTAATAAATAATTGTTTATTGCTTGAATTAAATTAAATGGCTACCTATAATAATAAAAAAAACAATTGACAATCTACAACAAACAAATGAAAATCAACTAACGCTAATGAAATTCCCGTACTGGCTTTTGAATACTTTCCAGGAATGATCGGTCTGAGTAAGTACAAGACTATATTTCAGCGTCATACATAGACTATCATTCTCATCTTATTGGGTCGTGGGGTTCCTTAATATCCAGAATTGAACAAATTGCACACACAAACATTAGGGTTATAAAATTAGTGTTTCAAAAAAAGACTTAACTCGGAACAAAATCCAAAATTAAAGTTGACTCTGAACTTTGGAGTTTAATTTTGAAACATATAGTAGTTGAAGGTGAAGATGTTGATGACCATGATGGAGATGGTAATGATGCCAATTATGAGATGACGATCATTAGTAGTATAAGTAGAAACATTAAGAGTTATATGAATTATCAGTTAACGATTTTTAATCTTTTGTAATATTACAAAATGTATGTAACAATCCTTTTAAAATTTTGACTACTGTTATTGTTGGAGGAGATGGTCAAACTTATCGATATTATTTTAATCCTTGTAGAGAAAACCTTAAGGAGCTGTAAATTAGAATGGGAAGAAATGGAAGTAACAGCTAGGAACAAATTATTTAACATAAATATAGCTTTCAAAAACCTTTTTTTCTGGGATTTACTGTAACTCAGAATGCCAGAACAGATTAATATATCATTAACGACAAACAGGAACAATCGATAACAATGAATAAAAAACTATAAAATCCAGTAATGTGGAAAACGAATATTAATATTTTTTGAAGAAAATTATATGCAACACTCTATAAAGCATTATGACCTATCCTGAAGAAGTATGGGTCATGTAAAACTAGAGCAGAAAATACAGTCGTGAACAAAATTAACGCATCACTTTAAAAGATTTTAAATGGTTTCACAGAATCTTGATGAAGTAAGTATTAACCGTATCATCTAACCAGCCAACAACCCAGACTTAAATCCTACTGAGCACGTTTTGGTTATGCTTAAAAAAAGAGTTCGTCAACATAATGGAGTGAATCTTCAACAGCTGTGTGTCATGTGGCTATAGAAGATTGAGAGAAAATCGACCAGGAAGAAATATAAAACCTAATTCAAGGAACGCCAAGACGGATTTTAGCTGTAATTACGGCAAGAGAGGGCTGTACTTGTAACTGAATTACTAATTCATTTAAATCAGATAATAATCATTTACTTTTAATTTTTTCCATAATGTACGAACTAAATATGGAAAATTTTTATTCAATACTGTAAGTAACCCTTCCGTTTTTGATAAATAAAACTTTGTGTTTTTAAAGCTAACTTATTTTATTTTTTCATTAATTTACCATTTATCAAATTTACAACTTTAATTTTTTGTTAAAAAATATTAATTACGGCAGTCCAACATATTATGTTAATAACAAAACATTACATAGATACCTGAACATCTACGCCTATAACAGACAATTGGAGTGTCAATTTATTTACACTCAATCTGTTCGTTGCAGGAGTAAAATAAATAGTTCTGTTTCTTATTACATGGTCAGCCAATTAAATGACTGAACCATTTAAGAACAGAAGAGGTAGAGGTGAAAAAGACACTAATCAGAGTTATCTCCTCTGAAAGAAATGAATTTTATTTTACAGCCAGACCCTGTGGTAAATGAAGTGAAGGTGTCATATGCAGAGTGTAGAATATGTGCTCTTCAGAGGGACCGGCATGCTGATAAGCGTACTTTTTCACTCAGTGAGGAAGGCAATGGTAAACCACCTCACTTCTCGTTTTACTTAGTAAAACCTCTAGAGGTTCAAATCAGCCTTTCGGCTGATGACCTGAACAACACCTTAACATTTAAACGGTAGACGAAACAGTAAACAAACTATATAGACGTTTTCATAGCAAACTACCTTATCACACAAATTCAGTCATTGTCCGCTCTTCACCTACCACCACATAAAAGACTGAAATGGCAATGGAATAGAGATCTTTTGTGAATCGTCTTAAGGGTTTGCCCCTGGGCGACTACCTCACACAAGTGAAATGAAGACAATTATACAAAACTATTGACATTATAACTGCTGCTTTTGTTTAACTATTACACAGTTGTAGTTTATGTTTCTTAACACGTTCACTGCTGCGGACGCAATTCTGCGTCCAACTGAACACTCCCAGGTGACTGCGGACGCAATTCTGCGTCCCGACTAAATGGTTTTACTTTACTTCTTTCTCGGCTCAGCATGGGTGAGAAGTCTTTGTATTACCGTTCAGTGGTTTGAAAAAGGTTCGTTCTAAGCCAGTGCGTGATCAGTTTTTGACCAGGGACTACCTGCTTTTTTTAGTGGAATTTTAAAATCACGTACTTTTCCGATTCAGTTCGCATCTCCTTGTGTATTATTATTTAATTAATTATACATTTTGTTATTATTATTAGTAAGATTATTAGTTCGTTTAAATATTAGTTTTCCACCTCCAAAGTTTCCTTATATTTATTTAGATTATCCGTTATAAAATCACTTGTCCTTCCGTCATACCGCCCTGCAATTGTTAACAACCCTTCTACCCGTACCGTACCATGACAGACCGCACTACAACAGACGATACTAAATCACCTACCTAAAAAAAAACCAAAAGACAGAATCAGGGAAGACTATAAATGTACGTAAACGTTGCCGTGAGTGTGTTGAAAAAAAAAATTAGAAAAGACACAATGTATTATTGTGAGCAGTGTCCGAGTCAACCCGCTTTATGTTTGAATGAGGCTTCGCTGAATATCATAAGCCTAAGTGAAGTGCAGTTATAATGCACAAATGAGTTGTGTCAATAATAATTGTATTTATTGTGTGAATAATTTCAAGTAAAATTTTATTTTATTTTGAATACTATTATTTTAAATTAATTATGTACTGTATTGCCATTAATATTTATTAGGCTTATTGGACGTGTATTATTATTATTGTTCATTACGTAAGTTAATCATTAGGTTATTGTCATTATTCTTATTTACTATTAATATTATTATTATTTTTATTTTCCAAAAATAAAGTAGGCTACGTTTATTATTAAATTTATTATTAAAAATTAAAAATCATTAATTCAATAATTATTTTAGTTTGTTTTAAACTAAGCCACTGCAAACTCGAGCTATTTCACAGTTTTTTAAAATTATTTTTAATTAATTTGTTTTGTAATTTATTTTAAATATTTTTCATATTACGGGACAAAAGCAAATTAATAATGAATAAAATTACATTTAAAAAGGTAGCCTATATCAAATATGACGTAGTCAGAGAATTTTGCTCTCTCGTATAACTGCGGACGCAGAATTGAGTCGGGCCAGTTTAGCCTTGAAATCGACGTCAGTCACAGGGAAGAACCACGCTCTTCCCGCGCCGCAGTGAACGTGTTAAATAGAGTCAAAAAAATATTGCTTAAAATTATGATACAAAGAATAACAGTAACGGAAATGAAATTGGCACACTGAAGAAAATGATTTGTTTACACTTAGCCCAAAATCTTACATGATGCGTTAATCCAGGACTTTATAATATTGTTGCGGCAGAAATGCTAAGTTAAACAATAATGTTTATAGTTTGTTTTGTAATCATTGGAGTTATGTACATGAATTCAAGAAGATAATAAATATCAAACACGTAAATCTTTAATGAAAGCAGCATAAACACAATTAGGAGAAAATACGCGGGCCTATCTGTTTTTCTAGGCAAATAAATCTTCACTCAGTTAGGCAAACCGACAGCAGGGTACAAAAACACAACATTACACAACAAAAATCTGGGGGGAAGAAAAAGTAAAATCCAATAATTAGGTGTAGTAGAGTGGCAGTGACGGTTCAATGGAAGAGGAAGGTTTTTTCCTGATGAAGGGTGGTATTTTCGTGAGCGCGAGGGGTAGTCGAGGAGCAGAGAAGTGAGGATAAGAGCATTAGAGGATGGTTTTCTTTTGCTGCTTGGAAAACAAAATAATGTATTTTTTTAGCCTTCCTTTTTTGTACTGATCTACTACATCGTGGTATTTTTCCATTACACTTTTCGTGTAAAAAATCAACTAAGCGTTTTTAAAATTGGGTTTGCAATGATTATTAACAGATGGATGTTTTTGCAATACTACAGTAGGCCTGTTGAAAAATTTTCTTTAATATTGAAGAGTATTTTACGGTCTATTCTGTTCTTAAAGGAGAAAATAAGAATTGTTTTAGGTTAAAAATGTTTATACAAGATGTAACAGCAGTTTTACCTGCTGACATTTGAAACAGCTGATTATTTAAATCAGATGTTAATTTAAAAATGAATGATTGTAAAAAAGTAGTTTGAATAATCATTTATATATTTTTTAAATTTTATTTTTAAAAAACAAAAATGATTCATAATGTAGGCCCCTAAAGTAAAATTTTGTTAGATGCTATTAATGCTTGTCTGTTAATTAAAAAAAAAAATTGTTTTAATTTATTTGTTTGTGGTGAATATAAATTTGATACAAAATCATTAACGAAACAAAATCAAAATTATTTGATATAAAGTCATGAATAATTTTTTAACAATGAAAATGTAAATTTTCATTTGTAGGTATTTGAATACCAAACCTACCACATGAACTGTAAAGAATCTGTTAAATATTTCATTATGCCAACACCATTATCAATCATTTCGTCATCATCAATGGTAAGGTGTCTTCTAAATAAACAACAACTTTTTTTAACTAAAACTCGTGTATAACTAATATTTTTTTCAAAATATTAATTAATTGTAAAAATTTATTTTCTATATAGTCAATAACTTTTCATTTAAACAATAGTTTTTAAGAAAAGTCAATTTCGTTCTCTCTGATACTTCGTTTCCTTGATTTGTAGTGACAGGTTTCAGTAGTCATTAAAACTTATTAAAGTTTTTTTTCAAATTTAAACGGTTCCACTTACCAGAGAACATCTATAAAACCATAAAATTAAAATAGGGTTTAACTGCATAGCTTATTCTTTAAAAAAATCAACCTTATTGCCAGTGGTAAGTATACTTACCAAAGACCTATAAAAGATTAAACAAACAATCACAAAAATTAATAAAATATTTTCTAGTTGGCATAGCAACATGATTCTAACGCCATTTTAAAGCGCACATTTCAAACTAAATTTTTAACGAAAAAGCGAAAAATCGATAATTTTTTTTCATTTCACACTCCCCTTAATTTCTTTTTAATTTAAAGTCACATCAGCTGCTATGGTTATCAGTGGCTGCTGTGAATTACGGAACTAAATCATGGTTTTCAACGTATATAAATTTTCAAAACCTATCCAGGAATTTCCACCGGATCACTAATGCCATTCACATTTTTTATTGTTCAAAGAGTCATAAATTATAATGAGGCTTTCACAAAACTGGGTTGTTTACCATGTACTTATATAATAACAATATTTTTCTTACTAGTCTGTAATAACCATTTTTAATTTGAAGTTTACATGTAATAGTTACAATAGAATTGCATTTGAAATAATATAAGTTTTGTATCAGCTAAGGGGATATTATTTACGTAAAAAGTAAATTTGAATATAAAAAGGAACGCGATGAAATAAATTGGATAAGCCAAGGTACGATCACCCGCGGGTACAATCAATTGCTGGTATGGGGATGCTATAAAAATGTTATTTCTCTCAGATTTGCAAGTAGGAAGGATATACTCTCAGCTACAGCTATACCTATAGCTACATTGTGACAAATTACACTCGGTTCCCTGGATATAGCATGGGCTTACACCATCATGTTATTTCTCACAGGTGTATAACTTTATGTTATTTACAAAACTTTTAGGTTAGAAGGTATGTAGTAAAATCTCATTTTCAACTTCACTTAAATTGTGGATCATGCTTCAATTTGTACTGTTATGGACCGGACAATCTAATTTTGTCTGTAAATTGTTGTACCGTACTACAACTCAAACCTAATTAATTTCTTTCAAAATTTATGAATTTTAGGCTACATTAGCAATTCATTGTTACTTTTTTATTCATTCAATCGTTAACTAAGCAATTAATTTTTCTTATATAATTTAAATAATGTTTGAATAAATTGATATGGCATTATTGATACACTGTTGTATCAATAAACTTTTACAAACATTTCTGTAATTTTGCCAAAAGTTGAAATGCACTTACGCATTCAACTATAAATTTAGTTTTTTAAATTTATATAGATTATCGATATCAGGAAGGATTATATTGGTATGGATATTAAAATAATTATAAAAACAACTATATTATTTTTACTTTTTTATTTTACAAATGTATTCCTCTGAACCAGAAAGAAGAAGAAATATTTTTGCTGTTTTCCTTGACGTTTTTTCAGCCTTCGACAAAGTATGACACGAAAGACTTATTTTTAAATAAAAAAAACCATTCTACAATCAAAATTTTCTTATTAAAATCATTTCTGGAAAATAGACTTTACGTTTACGAGAAGGATCTTTATATTCTAACTAGTAGAGTTTAAAGCCGAAGTACGACAAGGGCCATTTTCCCCCATTTCTATATTCAATCTACACTGGAGATTTTCCATAACTCCAAATACTATTGTTGCTACTATGTGGATGACACAGCTATTTTAACCTCATCTGGCAATTTCAACGAAGCGTTTTTTATTTAGAACATCACCTTAGTGAAATAAAAGTCTGGTTATAAAAATGAAAATAAATATTGAAAAATCTGTTCATGTCACATTTACAATTTAGAAAGATCCTAGACCATCTCTTTGTCTACAAAACAGAGCCATATAATAAGCTACGATTTTTGCTTCTTCTTGATCAAAAATTAATTTTGAATCACTACATTAAAATTAAGTGACTGCTTCTAAAATCTTTGGAGGCTCGATAGTTCCTCTCGCCGACCCGATACTGTAACCACCATCGATTGTGTGGACATCGCCCGCTACCGCAAGCGATGTCCATAGCAATCTTTCAACTGAGCGTTGCACCCACCGGGTCGCAAAGAAGCAGCAATTGACACACTGCTCTGTAAGGGAAGAAGATGACGTTTCCACTGACAACGAGAGGCCATGTCATCCCCCCTTCTTTACGTCACGACAACTACCCACCAACCGACGCTTCCCACCTAGACTCACCCATTTAAGCGGCCATTTCAAAGCACCTGTATATTTAAGGTTCCGGCGCAAATCATTCTTACTATCCGGTGACACTTAAAGAAAAAATTATGGCTATTTACATGCAAATGATTAAAAATTAATTTCTTTCTTATTATTTGTACAAGAAGATGACAATATTTCATTATTTACTTGTTATTTACGAATATGTTTTGTTCAGGGACAAACGTTTCTAACTGAAACAGTTGACCCAACAACAAAAGACATGAAAGAGTGATAAGACCTTCCGTCAAGTTGCCGACAAGAAATCAAATGAATCGAGTCGGCCACCATTCAACAAACCACATCTGTATTTAGTCATACAAAACTTATTGTCGACAAAACATTGTCCGTATGTTACAGTATTACAAAATAAATGAATTCCGATTATTTAATAAAAGTGATATTTTTCATAATTATTCAGTTTGTAACCTCATAATTACAAATTTATCGTGCATGGTACTTACTTTAAGAAAAATTACAGTTCAATGAAAATTTTAGAATTTTTTTTACTTTTGTAAAATAGGTTAAAATCAGTTTAAGAAGTCGCATATATTATAACGTTATTAACATATCATAGGTTGGATAAGAGTACAGTGGCTTCTGTTAGTCATATCTCTTGTTTCAGCTCCATTTACCAGATGCTCTTTTGCTCAGTTTAAGCACCTTACCGTGAGAGCAGAAGAGGTTACATTACGTTATAAATATAGGGATGTAAATTTTCAAGCATTACAAAAGTTGCCTCTTATGATAGGATCCCTCTCCTCGCCTGTCTTAAGCAGAGCCAACTTCGTTACCTCTCATAGAATTCAAATTTATTACACTTGTCACAGATAATTCATGTCAATCATTTAAATTTACTAACTTTAGTTTAACCAAATAAAAATAATGCAGACATAAATGTTTCGGATTTACTTGTTTAAATTAACTCAGTTTTATTGATGTCTACTATTTAGTTCTTACATGCATAAATTGTCAACTTTGTTTCATTTTCAATTAACATCGTGAAAATTATAAAAATTAGATGAAACAATTCACAATCATGTTCATTGCTTTCATCTTTATTAAATGTATATATCAAAACTCTTTCATTACATTTTGGGCATTGACAGACATCAATTTGAAAGGGGATTTACCCAAAAATTAGGCTACATGAGACTTTTTTGACCAGGTGCCTTACAAATCAATCAACTAAAAGTGCCTTCCTCAACTGCAACTTTAAAAATTAGCGATAAAATAGACCTACTTCTAAGTATAACCCTAAATTAGTAAAACATTTACGGGATTATTTGAACAGCAGATTATTAACGAAAACAAATCACACATATCACATTTACAATACGGAAAAATGACTGCCGACCAGTAACGTTAAACAATGTAGCACTACCGCATAACACAACAGTAAAATACTTGGGACTACATTTTAGATCGTCGCCTCACATGGAAACATCACATAATAACTAAAAAAAAAAACAACGTGAGCTGACAGCACGTAAACTGCACTGGTTAATTGGTAAATACTCACCTTTGTCAAACAAATCAAAAATTATTTTATATAAATCCGTTTTAAAACCCATCTGGAAATATGGATTTTAATTGTAGGGTACATCCTGCACTTCAAACATAAACATATTCGAACGTTTCCAGTCAAAATTCTTGCGACGGGCCCTGCCAATTCCGTGGTACATCAAAAACACCTATATCTATGCCGATCTTAATACTGACTCAGTGAAACAAACTACATCAATATTCAGCCGTAAATATGAAGATAGAATCAACAATCATCCTAACTTCATGGCTCTGAATCTACTAAATAACATTGATACCGGGTTTTCAAGACTGAAAAGACATAATGTTTTTGATTTAGGTTATAGGTTTTAAGGAACACTATTACACTTATCTTTTTTTCTAACTGATTTACTTCAAAGTCATTATTGTATTTTTATCAAGAGTATTAATTTATTACTATTTTCAATTAATTTCAGTAACATAAAATGAAATCGTAATCATTTTAATTAACATTTTTATCAAAATTACTGATTGTTCTATTTCAAGTGAACAGATTGTAAAGTTGCAGAATCGTAAGAAACTGTCACCGGATGGCGACATTAAGTGGCAACCTTATTAATTTGGTGGCCCTGAAAAGGGCCGTTTAAGCGGTGGTCGTCTGTCGTAGTCGTCGTGGCGGTCGGAGGCTGGGCGACACGGCGTGTCGTCGTCCAGCGGAGACGTCATCTTCTTCCCTCGCAGTAGTGCGTCGATGGCTGCTTCGTCGGGTCCGGTGGGCGTAAGGCTCGGTCGACGGACCGCTGTGGGCATCGCTCGCGTCAGCGGGCGATGACGGTCCGGTCGACGGCCTACGGTGACGGGACGGCGAGCGGAAGCAGCATCTTCTCTTTTGCGGGGTCGTTGATTAGTTCTCGCTGGAGTCCGGCAGCCGTGTGCGGTGGTGGACGTCTCGTCTGCAGTCTGATGGAAGTGAATCCCTCGGTGTCTTGATTGGAATTGATTCTGCCGGCTCAGTGCAGCGCTCTTTATATAGCTGCTGTTGTAGAGAGCGGCTACTGGTTTGGCCTTGATGACAAAGGCAGCCGGAAGGTTTGTCGGGCGCCGCTACAGGGCTTTGTCGCTTCGCCGCTGAAGAGCCCATCGCGCCGACAAAGGCCGGAAGAAGTATTGAAGGCCGGCAACACAGTAAATGATTAATTAGAAGGGGTGGCGGTGACAAAACAATAGGTGTTTGTAAAAAAAAATTACAAAAAAATTCCAAAAAAAATTTTTGAAAAAATTTTTTTTCAAAAAAAATTTAAAAAATTTAAAAAACGCTTTAATTTAACAATTACTTAAAAAAAGTAACTAAAAATAAAAAAATAAAAAAAATTTACAAAAAAAAATTACAAAAAAAATCACAGAAAAAAAATTATAAAAAAAATAAAAAAAAAATTTTAAGAAACGCTATTATTTAACAATGATTCAAATAAAAAATGAACTAAAAAGAAAAAATAAAAAAAATTACAAAAAAAATTAGACATTACTGTTACAAATAAAAGCGTGGCGCATTTTATTGTAAAAATATTCGTTGTATAAAAATGCGCCACGCTTTTATTTGTAACAGTAATGTCTGTAATTTTTTTTGTAATTTTTTTTATTTTTTCTTTTTAGTTCATTTTTTATTTGAATCATTGTTAAATAATAGCGTTTCTTAAAATTTTTTTTTTATTTTTTTATAATTTTTTTTCTGTGATTTTTTTTGTATTTTTTTTTGTAAATTTTTTTTATTTTTTTATTTTTAGTTACTTTTTTTAAGTAATTGTTAAATTAAAGCGTTTTTTAAATTTTTTTAATTTTTTTTGAAAAAAAAATTTTTCAAAAATGTTTTTTGAAATTTTTTTGTAATTTTTTTTTACAAACACCTGTTGTCATCGAAGATAAACAAGTGTGCAAAGTTTGATTCATATTGATACGGTAGAAGTATTAAAATTTTAAGTTGCCAGATTTGATGGATCCAAGAGTAGGTTATTTTGTAATAAAAAAGCGTTTAAAAAAATTTTTTTGTAAATTTTTTTTTATGACAGCGTATTGTCATCGAAGATAAACAAGTGTGCAAAGTTTCATTCATATTGATACAGTAGAAGTATTAAAATTTTAAGTTGCAAGATTTTATGGATCCATGAGTAAGTTAAATAATAATAAAAGCGTTTAAAAATTAAACAGCCATGATCGATCAATCGGTATGTTTTTGACGGAAAAAATAAAGTTTGCCTAATGGTTTTCAGTCAGACAGAGATCTTTAAAATTATCACACCTATCCACATATTTTTAAATGTTGCGTAAATTAACGCATTTAGATTACTAATGTAATAATATTTACGAATTCGAACAAATAAATAAATAAACTTTTTAGCAATTTAAATAATAATTTTAAATTTGACATACAATTTTTAGTTATATAAGCACCTATAATAATATTTTAAACTTCTATTTACCATGACTTGTTTTAAATTGTTCTTTGCTTAATTGGTTCAAATCATTGAATTCATTTAACTCACTTCTTGATTACCTGAAGCTGAGTAATATAATACGACACAATTGTTTGAACATGCTTTGTGCGCTCATGTAAGTACTTGTGCATTGAATTTCAATTGAAATAGAATTCACCGTGTATTTTAATTAAAAAGGTAAGTATAGCATATTCTAAGTTAACTATTATTTGAAATATATTTACGTTCTTTTTTTTCAAAAACGTACTTTTGTTTGATATCGAGTACTTGGGCTTAACAGGGAATTCAACTTTAGTATTTTGAGTTATATAAATACTGGGGTTTGAAAACTTTTAATAATTTGTAATTAAAAATTAATTTGTAGAAAAACCTTGATATTTTAAATTGTACGTAGTTAAATAGTACTAAGTAAATAGTGAGTAAGTAAACACAAGAAACTACGATCAATTTACAATTAAAATTTGCTGTTTGATATGGTTCCCTCCTCGATAACCTAAACATTAACGAAAAATTTATGTAAATCACAAAAGAAATTGAGTGGCTGCCGTAATGTTATCAAACGATAAGGTAATTTTTTCAATTGAGTAAAGAACAAAATATAATCATCCTCCCCGGAACGTTCATAGGCTACTTGAATAGCTTATAATCGTAGCTATTTCCTAATTCCAATTAACATTGCAGTGTGATCATGACCGAAGACGAGTATAACATTGATTAGATAATGAGGTAACTTGCGAAACAAATGAAAGGAATGGAATAAATATTTCAGAAATACATTATATATATGGTGATTTTAGGGTAGACAAGGGATCTGTAATTAGAAGAAAATTTGGTCAGCAAATGTAAAGAGTAGCCTATATATGGGAAGTTTGGTATCATAGGAGGGAAATTCCAGGAAAGATATCTCCAACAAGGTTGCACAGACCAGAGAAGCGTTTAATACGCTAATTTCTTGCTCTGGTCAAGAAGTATCAGAAATGACACTAAAGTTTGGATATATCAGGCAGTGGATCAGAGCATTCTGCCATCCGGTTTGGAGGCATGGGAGATGACAAAGAAGGATAGAGATGCAGTGGAGATAAACTACTTACGGAAAATGTTCTTGTCACGATGAAGTATGCAATTTTTAATGTATCATTAAGAGTTTGATCGTGTGAAAGAATTAAAAATTAAAAAAAAACTTATTATGTGTATGGTGGGAGCTAACTAGCTCACCTCATGCAGACCACTATTTAAGGAACTTACATTGCTGATAGCTGTTTCCTCACTCAAACTTTTTGAGATTATTATATAAATGTTAAGCAGAATACGTTCATGCAAAATTTCAATGCCCACAGCCATAACACAAGAAACAGATAAGATTATTACTTGGCAAACCACACCACAAAATTGTTTGAACAAAAACCTACTTAAGTGAGAGAAAATATAATATCAAAAAATTACCGCAATTTTTAAAATTTTGTTATAATTTTATTCCTTTATAAAAAATTTAAAAAATTACTTCATTGGTGAAACTTTTTATAGCGTACAAGTTTTTCTTTCTAAATAGTTTTAGTAAAAATATGTGTGATTGTAATATGTGTTTCAGATGTTATAACTTCTTGACATGTCCTTTACACCCCCGGGAGCCTCCTGGACGCATTAAAAAAAAACTGGAATTTTTGCAAAAACTTGACATTGCTAGTGTTGGCTATTCTTCGTAATGGGATCCCGTATGCCCACACAGATCTAAATAGAATTTCGTAAATTGAAAACTTGTGTTTCATTCACAACTTAAATGTTATGGTAAGCATCAAATACATTTGTTAAAATTTAAGATTTCATTGTTTCAAATTCTTATATAGGCTATGGGAATTTTTAATGTTAGTTGGATCAAAGTGTAATCCAAAATATTTGGCTGAATCTGCTTGTGGAATGTGAGTTTTGTGTAGTGTAACGAGTGAGCATGTTGATTTCCTCATTGTGAAAGTGACTTATACAATTTTAAAAATTCAAAAATTTACAAAATTTATATCGGTGAAAAAATTTGAACTTGTTATCGAGTGTTTTGTTTTTTAATAATTTAAAGAAATTGATTTATAGTTATTGGTATTTATTGAGTGAAACGATTATGAAAGTATTATAAAAATAATGTGTAGTAGAAAATGATAAATAGGTTAGGTTTTAAAACAATCAAATTAGAATGGTAGGGGATAGTTAATATAATGGCAGCAGTTTTGCCGAACATAATCTATACCTATATATAAGGCATTGGTTTTATAAAACATGCGAGGACATTAATCAGGGAGAATATTTTCCTCGGTTGACATGGTGGAAAGTGAGAAGAGATAAGGTAGAGAGAAGCGTGAGGAATAGTAAAAGAGAGAGTATGATTGAGTTTGGAAAAGTGAGAGGAAATCGATAGGATACTGCATGAGCACAGAACAGTAGTTTTAATGAACAGAGGCAGTAGAGGCCCCCGTTGATAAAGTTTGCGCTACTAGGCTTCAACCATTACTCTCTCAATCAGATAATTAACGAGTTACCAAGCAGATGGGATAAAATAGGATAGCGGTGATGAAACGAGTTTACAAAGAAGAAAACTTGAAGGATTGAATCGCCTGTTCATTCTGACCCAATCACTAATAAAAGATACTTTTTATTTCGTACTTGATACTTCTTGTAGATTAGACAAACATTTGTTGAACAAAAGAAATTCGGATGTTGTAATTTGTATGATTATATAGTATCCAAGAAATAACAATTAAAAAAAATCAACTGGACGTAAAGATTCAATAAACTCAGAAAATCCGCAAACCAAACACAGAATGTTAACAACTAAAATTGCTTTCAATAAATTCAAAACTCTGACATTACAACACTGTGATTCTTACGGGAATTACGTATAGCAGTGAAACGATCTACCGTCTTTCATTGCCGGGTCTGAACACCCTTCGGAGTCGGGTGTGTTTTCCCTGTGCCGGCTCCGTATATGCTTCAGGTCTGCCTAGCGCGCTCTCGTATCTCTTTTAGAAGTCGGCAGTAAACCTATCGTTACTATTTTGACCTCGGCACACAGTAAACATTGTATGCTTCTTTTTTCTTCTAGTAAATCACTGTTTTCGCAAAAATCTTACACTTTGTACGTATATTTAGAGTAAATACTATAAAAAATGGTAAAACATAAATCGGCACATGAAATTATGTAACGAAAATAACGGTGGCAGCGAAAGGGTTAAGAGAATCAAAGCGGAACACAGAATCTCAAAATTAAAAGGTTAGATCACCAGAAAATGCCTGAACAAGAGGTCTTTTTCTTACATGATCTGTTAACCCGTCCCGAACGAAGCAGAATACAGAAAAACAGAAGCTTTAGCAGACCAGACGAGGAAAAGAGCATTTCTTTCTTTGGACATCTCTTGAGGAGTGTCTGTGCCAGAATCTCTACACAAATCATCAATTTCTTCCTTAAAAGAAAATTTCAGCCCCACTGGATCAAAGAAATTGAACTGGACTTAAACTAAATCGAAATTTCACTTAAAGACCTGGAAAGAAAATCCCGAAATTATCACAAACTGAACAACACAAGACTTAAACAGAGAAGACCGACCAAATAACAGAAAATCATGTATTTCGACGAAGAACGCCGGAAGAGATCAGAAATATTGAAGGAATACTAGAGAATCAAGGAAAGACACATCAGGAAAAGTACTCCGACACAACAAAAAACTAAATAAGATTTTTCTTCTTTAACACCCAGATGTCAGAAACTATAAGAGATGGCAAAAAAACGGTTTTCGGATTCGTAGGTTGCACAAAAAAAGGGGTAAGCTTAAATTGGTTTTGAAGTTTCGGTTTCGACCGTAAGTGGTCAAGAACAATTTAGCTTAGGCTTAAGTCTTGTAATGAATTTAATTGTATTTGTTAGTAGTCTAAGTTTAATAATTAATTATTAATGGTATCCGTAAATAATTGTTATAAGTTTGAAGAAAGTCTGTTTATTATATACATACGCACCCATATTTGGAATAAACCTAAGCTTAGCTGTTACAATATGATATAAATTATGAGTCTTCTTTCACCATAGGTGAAATTTAAAGATAAATCAAACTATTTAAATCTATTTATGACATTAATAAAAGTTAATGATGTAGGTCTATGTTGTGTTATGTAGATGAAGGAGACCCCGATCATTATATTGAAAATAAACTTATTTAATAAATTATATTCTTTAAACTATTTCGGGTGTTCAGTAAGCCAATAATCGCAGGAATCTTCGACTCGTAAATAAATTCATACAACAAGAGCTAATGGCAGCGGGTACTACTAAGTTTTGGGGGATATTACACCTAAAAACATTTTTGTTTAGTTTTAAATAACTATTTGCAATTATTAATTTTTAATAACAAAACATGCATACATTTCTGTTTTATCAGAAAGGCCTGTTGGAGTAATTTTTAATACTGTGACAATTTCGAAGAAAGGTATGGTTCGCGAAATTTCTAGTACTTCATTCATAAAATGGTAAAGAGTAGATAATAGAGTAAAAAAGTAACAATAGGGATAGTTATAAAAGGATACCTATTTATAAAGGGTTTTTGTTGTACAACTATTTGTGAAAGGGTCGGTTGATTGCCTGTAACACCTTTTATTCTATTGTTGACTTGTTTACAATAGTTAAGATTTATCCAGTAAAAAAGATTTTTGTACTTTATTATTTGCATGGAATTTCTCTGCTTCTCTGGAATTATATTTTTGAACCACCTATATAAAGAGACCACAGAGGCTGTCAGTGAGTTAGTATTCGTTTGATCTTTGACGAGTGTTTATAGAGTGAGCTATCGGTGCGTAGTGCAAGTCACGCTCAGGGCATTGTGTTGGTCAACAATATTATTCAGTTTTATTGTATGTGCATTGTGTATGTGCATTCTATATAATTGTTGTAAGTAGTACTAAGTAAATTATTAAGTTATTTATTGTATTACTTCATTATAATTAGTTTATTATTTATTTTGTAAATCTTTTAGTACCTAGTAATAAATACTTTAAGAATTACATTAAGAATACATTAAGAATTTATTCAATAATGAGAGGGGTGAAGTTTATATTGAGTCTGAAGATGAAACTGGACCACCTATTCTAAAAGAAGAAGTACAAGCAGCGGTAAAGTCTGCCAAAGATGGGAAAGCCCCTGGCCCTGATGAACTACCTGCAGAAGTGCTTAAGTTGATTGAGGAGAAACATTTGAGTGCCTTAACTTCTCTGTTCAATAGGATATTATGACACAGGTATAATACCCACAGAATGGCTTCAGTCAATATTTGTCACACTTCTTAAGAAACGGAATGCCAAAAAATGTGATGAATATCGTACAATTAGTCTAATGAGCCACACTCTAAAGATCTTCCTCAAAGTCATCCACCATAGAATATATAAGAAGCTGGAGGCTGGCATAGCGGATACTCAGTTTGGCTTTAGGAATGGATGTGGTACAAGGGAGGCTCTTTTTGCCTACAATGTTTTGGTGCAGCGATGTCTTGATGTTAATCAAAATGTATACGTCTGTTTTATTGATTTCAATAAGGCATTTGATAAAGTGAGACACAATCAACTTATAGAAGCACTACAACGGAAGAACATTGACACAAAAGATATACAAATAATTGTAAGATTATATCTGAATCAAAGTGCAGCTGTCCGCATCCAATCTGAGCTGACAAAGGCAGTGGAAATTAGGCGGGGTGTCAGACAGGGGTGTGTTCTTTCACCTCTCCTCTTCAACCTCTACTCTGAGGAAATTTTTGCCAATGCCCTTGAAAATGAGGTGGGTGGAATAAGAGTTAATGGCATTCCTCTGAATAATTTGCGCTATGCTGATGATACAGTACTTCTTGCTGAAAACATGCAAAGCCTACAGAATATGTTGGATAAGGTTATCACAGCTAGTCAGGAATATGGTCTGACACTCAATGTTAAGAAAACCAAATATATGATTGTCACCAAAACTGAAGTGCCCAATGAACATCTCTACGTGGAGGGCAGAAGGCTGGAAAGAGTGGAGAGATATGATTATTTGGGTACAAGGGTCAGTTGTTCTGTGGAGTTCTGTTCGGAGGTAAAGAGTCGTATTGAGAAAGCACGCACATCTTTTGTGAAAATCAAGAAGCTGCTCTGTAGCCGTGATTTGAGTTTAGACCTCCGAATTCGAATGCTCAAATGCTATGTGTTCCCAGTTCTCTTATATGGTGTAGAGACTTGGACCCTCAATGTACAGTGTGAGCGGAAATTAGAAGCCTTTGAGATGTGGACTTACCGCAGGATATTGAGAATTTCATGGACAGAACATGTGACAAATGTGGAGGTTTTGAGGAAAATGAACAAAGGTTTAGAGGTTCTACGTGAGGTGAAGAGCAGGAAACTGTAATATCTCGGCCACATCATGAGAGGTCCAAGATACAGGATTCTGCAGGTCATAATCCAGGGAAAAGTTGTAGGGAGAAGATCTGTTGGAAGGAGGAGAATATCTTGGCTTAGGAACTTGAGAGAGTGGTTTAATGTCGGGTCATCTGATCTCTTCAGGGCTGTGGCTTCCAAAGTTAAAGTAGCATTGATGATAGCCAACCTCCGAAATGGAGATGGTACATGAAGAAGAAGAAGAATAAATACTTGTAATTGTAAACTTTAGTGTATTAATTATTTAATTACCTAGATCCCGAAACGGAACTTAGCGATAAGTGTCACAATACATTTCATAGTTATTTTTTTTCATTAAAAAAAATAAAAACCATTTTATATTTTTATTAAACAAAATTAAAATTTAAGTAGGATTTATTTTTATTAATCTTTTCATTTTGAAACACATCAAAGAGACTCAAGGGAAAATTTTACAGGGAACCAACAACATGACAGAATTTCATTTTAAAATTTTATAACAAGATTTTAGAGCACAAAAAATTACTTTTCTCTTTAACTAACAAACCAATATCACAACCAATTGTATTAATTTATTTTAGGAGAAGCTGTATTATCTTATCTATACGTCAGCGTTATAATATTAATTTTATAATATTAAGCATATTTTATTACCTATAACAAGTAATAAAGTCAGTTCATGGAATTATAATTACCATGTAGTAAACAACCAACCACTTTTCATAAAAGTTGTCCTAGTAATATTAATGTATCATATTATTAGATATATCAAAATGAGCTTCAAGGTCAAAGCCTTGCTTTCCTTCATTGCCGATATTGCACTACTACAAGACTACACTCCTACGTGGAGCTTTTTACAACTGGAAATAATGTAAGTGTTAACATAACCATGTAGGTTTGTGTATAATGTTGCAACCCCGTTAGGCGAAGTATGATGGAAGGATGAAAAGGGCACTAACTTTGTTAATGTGTCTACTGTTATAGTTGATTACCTATTTTGGTCCTACACAACAAAATTAGTAATTTCGTGGCCTTTAAGTGCTCTACCTATCTAAAAAATATTTTTTCATTCCGTTGTTAAATTACCCTACTTTAGGAAAGCTTTCACCGTTCTGGTGGACTTTTAATGTTTTTATTTACAATAATAAAAAAAATTACAGTGAATTTATGCTTTAATTAGGCCTACTATATTAAAATTTACTATAAAGAAATTTATAAATATATCTATATTAATTTAATTTGTTAAAAGTTGCAGCACATAGGCCTATCCACTTGTTAAGAATTTTTTAATTTTAATATAAATAAAAATATTACTAAACTCCACCAGAAACACTTAAAGAATGGGTAAGAACACTTACCCTTTGAGAAGTACTTGCGTGGCGTTACCACACCGTCAGGTCATCCAACAATTAAAATATTACACAATTTAAACATTTATTACATATATTTTTTCAGAAAAGTAAACTTTTTTACATGTCACGACAGTCATAGACAGGAAAAATTTCCTGTAGTTGCCATAAAATACAGAGGAGGTTTAAATCTTTGAAAAAATAAATTTATTAAATGTTTCAATTGTGTCATTTTATGTCCTGTGATAAGCTAACGATGTGGGAAAGTCACGAAAGTACTTCTGAGTTGATAACTTTTCTTACTCATTCTTTGACCGTTCCTGGTGGTTTTTAATAATTTTATTTAAAATAAAATAAGCTATACTTATTTTTATGAATAAAAATTATAAATTATATCCGTCTTTAAACGCCAACCACATATTCTTCAGAAATTACTCAACAACCTACATCTTCTTCTTCAATGAAACATTAGGTCCCAGAACATTTTCTGGGATCTACCTAGCCACCGGTCACCCTCGATCGCGCCAAACAATCGACCTGTAACTTTTGACCAGTCTAGAAATCCGGTGTGGAGACATTCTTTCAAAACGATCAGTGGCACAATGTTGTACGATACATCAAACAAGCAAAATATTTGAGGTAAAGTTTGACACATATGTTGAAAAATGTCTGTTCAACAGTTATTTAAATCACCAGGAATTTTCCATTTGAATTTGTAATTAGAAGTACGTTATACACAAAAAACTATACCCAATATTGATTGGTGTAGGTTTCCCATCATTAATAACGATCGTTGGATATAAAGATGATAAAAAACGGCAGGAGGAGGTGAAGGTAATGGTGCTGAAGTATGATAATGATTGTGGTAATTTTGTAAACCTACAATAATTACTATACAACATGTTTTCACAGTTGAAAATGATAATAAAGAAACATCTTTACAATCTAATGTAAGGTTGACAAAAATACAAGTTGTAAGAAAACAAATTAGTTAAGCCAGTAGAAAAAAATAACAATACTAAAATAAACTAAAAGAGTTAATTGTGTAATGTTTAGGAGTAGAAAGAATGAGCAAATGAGTTGGAGGTTAGAAAAAGAAAACTGTAGATTGGACGATTCTTACTTAGTAAGGGGTGAGGGAAGCATTATAAGAATGCTGCAAAAAACTTCATTAGCTACAACAATAGGCGTTTTACTGCTTCTTTAAAACCGGAGGAACCCACAGCCATTGTAATCTGGCGTGACTTCTTTTCATCAAGCCCTTCTTCTTATCTTCACTGTCACAGGGTAACTGCTAGAAACTTACAGCCCATCAAATCTTTAATTGCAACACTTCTATGTCGCCTATCTATATTGTAAAAACCCATTTTACCTTAATTTAAATGAACGATAATAATACCTCATCATTACTTAAACAATTTTGTACACGTACTACAGCTATACCAATAAAATATTTATTGATATAATAAAAAAAGCCGACACTTTTAATAAAATTTTAATATTGACAAAATTTGTCTGAAGATAAGAGATGTTTAATACACTTTTTAATAATATTCTTTCAATAGCATTCCCAAACGTAACTAATAAAATCATGTTAAAATTGTAACGCAAATCCTTTTTTTTGACACTTTTAATTGAAATTCAGTATCTGTTATTAAATTAATATAACAATTTCTAAATGTGAAGCTAATGTTTCAAAACTTGATTTACTTGAAGGAGCGTGCAGTCATCACCACAGTCCTACAGTTGGCTAAGAAGATCTCTTGGCCAGAGGCGCTTCAAACGTCTGCGCTGAGTACCCGGTATCGCCCTAGTGTACATGTTTTGTATGAGAGGGTTGTCGTGTAGTTCAAATTTGTCATGCATCGTCTTGTATAGTTGTTTCGCGACATCAATTACGTATGGCATTTGTAAGTCTTTGTGCAACATTGAGTTTGTGATGTAAAAGGGGCATTGCGTTATCGTTCGTAGAATCTTGTTCTGAATCGCTTGTATACGTTTCGTGTGTGAGGGTTTAGCAGATCCCCAAAGTTGAACTCCATATGTCCAGATTGGTCTTAAGACTGTCTTGTAGATTGTTAATTTGTGTGACATATTTAATTTAGAACGTCTATCGAGTAAGCGTTTTAGTTGATAGAAGCGTGTTTTGAGTTTGTGGCGTGTGTGTGTAACATGTGCGTTCCATGTAAGTTTTCTGTCCAAGTGTAAGCCTAAGTATCGTGTTTGAGTAGTTTGAGGTAGCGGAATATTATTAATTTAAACGGTTGGGCAGTTTTGTCGACTAAGAGTAAACGTCATTTGTTGCGATTTGTTTTCATTAATTTTAATTTTCCAAAGTTTAAGCCATGACTCTATCTGGTGTAAATGGTTTTGTGTCTTTCGAGTTGCAATTACAGGATCGGCATCAACCGCAAGAACTGCCATATCATCAGCAAACATAGCCATAGTTGTATAGATACAATTTGGTATGTCCCTGGTGCTTACAGAAAACAGCCTTGGTGCAAGTACGCTTCCTTGTGGTACACCAGCATTGACTTCGTACATTCCAGAAAGTTCGTCACCTTGTTTTACTCTAAAGTAACGTTCCACTAGAAACGATTTTATTACTAGATACAGGCTATCTGGAAGTATTAGTTTCAATTTGTATAGGAGTCCATCATGCCAGACCCGATCAAAGGCTTGAGATACATCAAGAAACACGGCCGAACAATACTGTCTGTTTTCAAGAGCTGAAGAGATTATATCAATTAGTCGGTGACATTGCTGAAGCGTGGAATGAGATGAACGAAATCCGAACTTATGATCAGGAATTGTGTTTGAAGCATCGATAAACGGTACTAGGCGTGGTAGAAGGAGTTTCTCAAATAATTTGGACAGAATAGAGAGTAAGCTAATTGGCCTGGAAGAAGTTAGTTGGTGAGGTGGTTTGTCTGGTTTTAAGAAGAGAATTATGATAGAGTACTTCCACTGAATAGGGAAGTGAGTGACTCGGAGAATGGAATTGTAGATGTGAGTTAAGAGTATGATGCATTTCCTAGGAAGATGGCGCAAAAGTATTGAAGTAATAAGATCATATCCCGGGGCTTTGCCTAATGGCAGGTCGTAAATTTCTCGGAAGAGTTCCCCGGGGGAAACTGGCTTTGGGGGAAGGCTAAGTTGCAGAGGAGCATTAAGGAAATTTTCTATGTTCGGATGATCTTTGTGTTGTAGGTTGTGTGGTAGGAATGTGTTATGCAAGTGCTGAGCAAGCATTTCTGCTTTCTCTTTATTGGTGGTCGCCCAAGAACCATCAGGTCGTTGTAGACTAAATGAAGATTGTTATAGTTAAGAATTCGTCTTGTCGTGTGCCAAAGTGTTTTGTTTTGAGTAGAGAGTGTCTCAGTGAAAGCCATAAATCTATCTGCTCTGTAACGCGAAAGGACAACCTGTAAACGACGATTTAGCCTATTAAGTTCTGCTTTAACGCTGGGGTATTTGTTTCTCTGCCATAAACGACGACATCGGCGCTTAGCAACTATCATTCGACGGATGTAAGAAGGAACGTTAGGTATGTGTTTAAATTCCATGTTCTCTCCTTCGCAACTGTCCCAAGCTGCGCTTTGTAGATTCTTTGTGAAGATTTCCACTCCACGCTCGATTTCACTAGGGGTTTTGAGGGAAATTCCCAGGTTTGTTGTTTCTGACAATATACGTTGGTACTTATTCCAGTCTATTTTACCAGATGTTAGGGAATGCCTGTACCTTAATTTGGTTGGTTGAGAGTTTAACGTAAGTATTACGGGTGTATGATCAGATGATAGATCAGGAAGAGTTTCAAGTTCGTAGTAGGGGAAGAATTTAGACTATACAAAGAAATCTAGAATATCTGGGAGGCAACGATTATTGTGGGGATAGTAAGTGGGTTCTGCAGGGGCATAATAAAAATATTTTTTGTGAGTTAAAACATCATATAAAGTTTTTCCCCGCGGGTTTGTAACTCGGCATCCAAACTGTTGATGTTTTGAATTAAAGTCACCACCTGCAATGAAATTTTTTCCTAGATAATTGAAGAAATGTGTAAATTGTTCGCGCGATATATTATGATTAGGCGGGCAGTACACAGAAGAAAGGGTAAGGGAATGAGTGATTAAAGATACTTCTACCGTGGTAGCCTGAATGTACGATTTTCTGTACGGAGGGAACGAATTATGACTAATATTATTACGAACAAAAATAGCCGACCCTGCATGGCTAGTTCCATCTGGATGTGTACTTCGATATAGTGTGTAACCAGTGATATGGCAGTGTGTTGTGTCCTTAAAGTGTGTCTCTGTAATAAGTGCAATGTCTACCCGATTGTCATGTAAAAATTGTTTGAGTTCGTGAATATGACGTACAAGACCTGCTGAGTTCCAGAGAGCAACGACGAGGGACCTGCTGGTTTCAGCCATTGATATGACTTAGCAACTTGTTAACGACCATATTAAGCGTAGTAATGAGAGGTGTCAAAAGGTCCTGAAAGCGTGTAAAAAAGTGTTAAGAGTGGCTGTAAAATGATCATAAGGATTCTGAGTCGTTAATGGATCTGTTGATGAAAGAGTTGAGAATGTCATGGAAGGCTGAGATGGCTGCTGAGAGGGCTGGAATAACTGAGATGACCGAGTATGGGATGGCTGCTGCCGAAGGGAAGGAGCAGCCATCTGAGCGTATGACCGTGAATCCAATCTCGGGTCACGAGAAAGGGGGACGGTGTTAGTATGAGTGGACTGTGTATGATTTGACTTTACCGAGGTACTCACGGGGACTGCAACAGTGACTGGAGGCTCCAACATTACATGAGATTTTTTAACAGAATATTTACCAAAATTAAAATTTCTTTTATCTCTCAGTTCTTTATATGTTTGACATCCTTTGTACGTGGACGAATGATTGCCTTTGCAAAGAACGCAGACTCGGGGTTCATTGGCACCTCTTGGACAATCAGCAGTTGGATGAGAGTTGCTGCAGCGTGCACATCTGAACGGATGATTACAGTACGAGCGGGTGTGTCCAAATCGTAGACATCTTTTGCACTGAACTACATCACTTTTCTTTTTTGGCTCTTCAACCTTAATGCGTGTGCTTAACAAGGATTTAACATTAAAGATTTTTTCGTTATCTTTGTCAGGCTCAAGATCAACGAAAAAAAATGGTAAGGGCACTCTTGTGCCAGCCTGTAAAACATTTACAACGTTTCTTACCTTAAAAGACAGTTGTTCCAGAGAATCCTTGATCTCACACGGATCGATACTAGGATGCAAATGACGTATCACGACTCTGTATGCTTTTTCGTGGGGTAGCTGATATGAATGAAAATTTCGTCCCAATTCTCTTAATCGGTGTACAAGAGTACGGTACGTTTCGGATGTTTTTGGGTAAATGGTTACCCCGTCGTTGTTGGTCGCTTGAAATTCAAAGTCACCAGTTACTGTACTCTTCAACTGAGACATTAAGTATTTGTAGTCGCGCAGTTCTACGTTTTTTAAATAAATTCTTGGAGGCTTGCAAGAGTCTTCTTGTAACGATTCTAAAGGTCCGTATTTATTTGTTGTTGGGACTCGAAACTTAGAAGGAGGCAATTCCGAGTCAGCGGAACTCTTTTCCGTATCCAACGGACGTTTTTTACTAGACATGACCTTAGTCCATGCCATTTTCTGTGTACCAGTTGTCTCAGGTGCGACATCTAGGTGAGCGTTGATCACCTTCAAGTTCTCTTCGTGATTGAAGAGATTGTCCATAACTCCCTGCTCCATAGTCAATGGAAACAGGGAGGATTTTTATACATATAACAACAGTTTATGAAAAATACTTACAAAAAATCAATGTAAACAGAAACACAAACATAACCTCACACATATGCACAATTTCCGTGTCTGATATTCTATCTTCACCGTATTTTAAAATAAACTTCTCTTTCCCAATAAGAATAAAGTCTTTTTTTTCTTGTGAAATTAATTAATTAATTAATTTTCGATGGTTTCTCACAGAAAATCAGAAAATAAATTTATGAATCACGCAAATCCTGATTAATTAATAATAATATTTTAAAGAAGTAGGATAACATTAATTGGTAAAGAAAAGGTGTTATCATTTTTTTCATAGCTTTTTTTTACGTTATTAGACATAAGTTAAATCTTGTACAGTTAAACCTTGAATATGTGGTAATAAAATAAAAGCTAAGAGTTTCAAACAAGATACCCAAAAACAAGTTTCAGGAAATTAAGATATATGATCAGCCCTTAAGTATATATTAACAATATTTATTAGCAAGTGCTTGTGCAACAATTTCTCCATAAAATTGGTAACTCTGCTTCAGAAATATCAGAACTTTAATAGAAAATTTCCCTTAATCAAACTACATGACTGCGATAAAATAGAAAAGTTAACGATAAAACAATAACTACCAATAAAAATTTGTTTTCGTTCAAATGAAATGTTCAAGGAAAATTGAACAAGAATAAAATTAAAATTGAATAGCGTTGTTACACTTCAAAACTATGTTATTAAAGTCATCTCTTTGTAAACTTTAAACGTTTATGTTTGGCCGTTTTTCTTTTATAGTTTACCATAACTATAAAATGATACCCACCATTAGGATTTATGAAGTTTAAGAAAAAACCCATCGTTAGCATTGAGAGTATAAACTTTTAATTCCTAAGATGAAATATCAGTAGATAGGTTCTATTTTAATTAGAATTGTCATGATACTACTAATTTATAAACATGGGTTTTGGTATAGTTTTGTTGAGAGACATTACCAGTTAAAATGATGGTTGGGAGTTACATTCTGGGTTGAACAGAAAGGAAGATATAATAAACAACAATTTATTTGCGAAGGGGGCTGAAATAAGGGAGTGAAAAAGAGCTTATATGGAAATGAAGTTAACCGCTATATGCTATAATGATCTTTTGTGCAACATTTTACAACCTCAAGAAACTATTTGACTGGTAAATTACTCCATTTAACCAATCTATTGCCATTCTTCTCTATTACTACAGAATATAACGTTTAAGTGAAGACACTGAAAGCATTTTAGCTATTTATTTAAATGAATTAACGAAATTGTTCAAATACCGTTAAACCGTATAATATAATAATGTACTTCCAACATTTATACTGTTACTATTTAAGATACTTAAATTTTCCTAATTACAAAGCCTATTTACAAAATTTACAGACCTATTTAAGTAGTTGTTTTGTTAATTTCTCAGAAACAATTAATTAATTTAAGTTGGTTGTTATCTAATCCCTTTTTTTGAATTTGCTATAAAAAAACTAAAAAATGGATAATTAATTTGAAGTGATTAATATTTAACTTATCTATAGTGTAAAGCCGAAGCAAGGGACTATAAGTTCATTTATTTACGGTTTTTATTAAAATAGTGACTAGTGAATGAATTAAAAACAATGAAGTGGTAACCACCGATGTAAACAGCGGGTTTCACGGCAACAAGAATTTGTTTTTGTTTTGGAAGCGGTAACTTTATTGTTTTTAACTATTGATTTTGTTTGATTTTTGAGAGAGAATTTAGTAATAAAAAACTTTCGGTAGAGTTCTTTTACTCAAAAATATAGTTTTTTTATTTAAAAAAAGTCAATTCAATAGTTAGTAGTCTGCGAGTGGCTGGAGCCGCTGCTGTTGTTGATATAGTTTGCTTGACGCTTTAATTAGGGCTCTTTTGGCCAACATTCGCATGGGATTTTCTTGACACGTTCCAATAAAATTCAAAGGATTCCTACAGATTTTAAAATTTTCAATTCTGAATATGGATCCCATCCAAACCGGAACTGTTCAATCAGTTCCTACTGACAGCCATTCCGTTCACGTAAACTCTAGCGCTTCTCCTTCATCAAGTACGAGCACAAATTGTATAGATCTCGATCAAGTTAACGATATCGATCAAGCTAGCCATATATCTTGGCAAACAGTTGTCAATAAAAGACAAGCAGAACACACATCCATCTCAGGTTCTGAGATCCATGCAGCAAAACGCTCAAGTCGTGATCCACGTATTCGAGTATTTTCATCTTCAACAAATCCGATAAATATTGCGAATCGTTTCGACGCTCTCAGTAATGATAATGTAGCCACGGGTGGGCCTACTTTGAAAGGTAAAATAGAAAAACCGCCACCAATTTGTATATCTGAAGTTGAAAATTATGAAGCGTTGTTAAATACTTTGTCACTGATAGCTGCGGGAGATAAATTTCATTGCAAGGCTACCTCAGATAACGTCATAGTTTATCCATCAATACCTACTTTGTACAGGTCAATTGTAACTTCGCTGCGTGCGAATGATATTGTTTTCCACACGTATCAGTTGCCCCAGGATAAAACACTCAGAGTGGTCATTCGTGGCCTGCATTACACTACTCCAATCAATTCCATCTCGTCAGCACTTTCAGAACTTGGCTTTAATGCCCGCAATATTACCAACGTCATCTCGCAGAATAATAAGGCGCCACTTCCGTTGTTCTTCATAGACTTAGAACGCACCGACAACGTGGACGAAATTTATTCATTGACGCATATGCTTCACACTATCATTCGAGTTGAAGAACCGAGAAAGAGGAATACGATAATTCAATGTACGAGATGTCAGAATTACGGACACACGAAGACTTACTGCAATCGCACTCCTCGTTGTGTACGCTGCGGCCACCAACATCATTCTACCGACTGCACAAAATCAAAGCAGACCCCAGCAACATGTGCGCTGTGTGGACAAGGTCACCCAGCCAGTTATCGTGGTTGTATGGTACATAAAAACCTACAGAAACAACGCCATGTATCGTTCAACAACGAGATAGGCAACCATCATCTTTCACCGCAACAGTCATCATCAACGTCTATGTCACACCAGATTCCACAACCTGCGCATTCAAAAGATTCAACACAACAATCCCCATCATTCAAGAACATCTCCCAATCCCCATCAACCAGTTCGCATTTTCGGCGTCCATCTCTGCAAGATCCGGGTACAAACGGACAACAATCTACTTACTCAGCCGTGTTGAATGGTAAGCACAGTCCAGTCAACTCTGAACGTATTTTTCAATCCATTTCTTCTTTGGTTAACGAGCTAAAAAATTTAATAGCTCCTCTCCTTTCACTTCTAAATCAATTAAATCAAGTTTTGTGTAACAATGGCCCGTAGGTTTAATAATCAAACGACTTCATCGCTTCTTGTTTTGCTCTGGAATTATAACGGAGTACTTCAACACAAGAACGAATTAGAACTGACGCTGACTGACAAACGCATTGACGTTGCCCTTCTCTGTGAAACTCACCTTACCACTAGACACAATTTTTGCATACGTAATTATATTACTTATAGATCTGACCATCCTGACGGTAACGCACACGGTGGTACAGCCATACTAATAAAATGTTCTTTACTACACTCTTTTTACCCCACCCCTGTTAGTAACATTATTCAAAATGTAGCTATATCCGCTCAATTTTCTGATTTCTCCTTGACTTTGGCCGCTGTTTATTGTCCGCCACGCTTTTCGGTCTTGGCTCCTGAATTTTCTGAATTCTTTGAAACACTTGGCTCTCAATTTATTGTGGGAGGCGACTTTAATTCGCAACACCAGACTTGGGGCTCACGGCTAAATAATCTACGTGGGAGACAACTCCTCTCGTCACTGTTGCAATGTAATTTAGATGTTCTTGCACCCAATGAATTCACTTTTTGGCCTACTTCTGCTCGCAGACAACCTGATCTTCTAGACTTCTTTGTAACCAAAAACCTCAATCTCTTCTCTAATATAGAAACTATTCCAGAACTTTCATCTGGTCATTCTTCCATTCTATTGACCCTAAGTGATTACCCTGATTGTAGCGAGCCACCACCATCCTTGACTCGAGGTGTAGTCGACTGGCATAATTTTCGTTACGAAGTAAATAGTAACCTAAATCTTAGTGTGCCTTTAAAAAGTGCTGAAGAAATAGAATCTGGTGTTGAACACTTTGTTGGTGTAATACAACAAGCTGCATGGAAGTCGCGTACGAGTATATTCACTCCTACCCCACTACCAACGTACTCATCTTACATTAGAGCACTGATAAAAAAGAAAAGGAATGCTAGAAAATTATGGCAGGTTTTTAGACGGCCTTCCCTTAGAAGAATCTATAATAGGTTTATTAACAATTTAAAATCCGCAATAAAAGATCATAAGAAATTTTGCTTTGAAAATTACGTAGCTTCTTTAAACAGGCAAGATAAAACCCTCTGGCTTGCTACCAGGAGACTGTTGAAGTACCACACAGCTTCCCCTCCACTCCGAGCGCATGACGGTACATGGGCGTCCAGTGATCGAGAAAAAGCAACATTGTTCGCTAACTATTTGTCACAAGTGTTCAAACCTCACGTAGATATTTTTGACGCGCAACATAATCAGTTGGTTATGGATCGGATATCTGAGGCATTACCACATCAATTGCCACCGAAATTGTTCACCCCTGCTGAAGTTAAACAATAGATTTTCCAGCTTCCGCTAAAAAAGTCTCCAGGTTATGACCTTATTACTGCAGAGGTCCTCCGAGAGCTGCCTAGGAAAGGAGTAGTTTTCCTTACATATTTATGCAATTCTACGTTACGAACAACAAAGTTTCCTGCTCAGTGGAAGCTTGCTGAGGTCAAAATGATTCTTAAACCAGGAAAGCCATCAGATAACCCAACCTCCTATCGTCCGATTAGCCTATTGCCAGTCTGCTCCAAAATTTTCGAAAAACTACTTCTGAAACGACTACTGCCATTAACTGATCATATAATTCCTAATCATCAGTTTGGTTTCCGTTCTAACCATTCTACAATTCACCAACTGCATAGAGTGGTGGATTATGTTGCTGAAGCTCTCGAACGTAAAGAGTATGCCGCAGGTGTTTTTCTCGATATAAGCCAAGCCTTTGATCGGGTTTGGCACAGAGGCCTGCTCGCTAAATTAAAAGTTCTTCCTTCCCATTATTACTTAATAATTCAGTCCTTTTTGATGGAACGTTTCTTCTATGTCTCTGAAAAAAATTCTGATTCTCATTACTGCCCACTACTAGCTGGAGTACCTCAGGGATCTATTTTGGCACCACTTTTATATTCTATTTACACTTCTGATATACCATCCCATCCACATACACTTCTTGCTTCGTACGCCGACGATACTGTAATTTTGTACTCTGCCGATAATCCCGCTCAAGTATCTTATGTCCTTCAACAGCATATTTCCCTCCTGGAATCATGGCTCACTAAATGGCGGATCAAAGTCAACACTAAAAAAACGTCTCACGTTTTATTTACCCTGCGTAAACGTGTCTGTCCTCCTTTGTTTCTTTATGACACTCAACTTCACACTTCTGAATCTGTCCGTTATCTAGGTTTATATCTAGATAAGAGGCTCACATGGAATGTACACGTAAATAAAACGAGAAAGGCACTCCAGGACAGGTTCAAACAGTTGTACAGACTTCTTTCACGCAAATCCAAGTTACCAACTACGTCTAAATTAACCATTTACAACTCCTACCTTCGACCAATATGGAGCTATGCCAGTCAGCTTTACTGCTGTGCAAAACCATCGGTATTGGCAAAGATTCAGCGTTTCCAATCAAAGCTTTTACGGAGGATAGTTAACGCCCCACATTATATAACCAATAGAACGCTACACTCAGACCTAAACGTACCCTACATAAATGACGTTTTCTTAAAACTATATACAAAATTTACGAAGAAACTCGTGAACCACCATAACCCATTGATCTCAAACCTGGCTACGCAGACTCTCCCAAACAATCCAATAAGACGTCTGAAACGTCGATGGAGCCGGGACCTCATCTACTAACGTAGTACTGTAATTGACTATCCATTTCAATGTTCTAAATGCTGCAATTAATGCTACACTTGTCTATTCACGTCGGAGTTCTGTCACTGGACTGTGTCTCCACTCACGTTTGTATACCATGTTAATTTTTCTCAAATTTTGTGATATCACATTCACTGATTGTTTCTAACAGATTGTGAATTTCATAAATAGAAAAAAAAATTTAAGTTATTTATAGAGACTAACGTTTTTAATGTGTTGAGGACCATGTTGTCCCAAAGCACTAATGATTTTTATGGAATTTTTAACGTATCATATCCATATTTTAGGTTCTGTAATTGTAATTGTTTTATTCATTATCCTTATTTTATATCTTTTTTTCTTGACTCTAAACAATCAGACTTAAAATTGGTAAGGGCCAGAATCTATTCTCTCACTATTACTACTCAAATGAAGGTGTTTCGCAGGGTGGAAAGTAGATGCTTTTCAGAGGGCCTGGTATGGTGATAAACACACTTTTTTACTCAGAGAGGAGGGCAATTCTAAACCACCTCTCTTCTCATTTTACTTAGTAAAGCCTCAAAAGGTTCAGACGAACCTTTCTGCTGATGACCTAAACAACAAAATATTAGAATCATTGTTTAGTTAGCGGAGAATTAAAATTAACTCCGATAAAACAAAACTTGGTCCTTTTACTCTAAAACGCCAAACCTGCCTTGCATTTTTTTATTCAATTCTCTCATAACATAAGCTATCAAATTTCCCTATCTTGAATTCCACATGAACAGAAGGCTTACATGGAACGAACATGTTAGTACAAAGCACATGTCTTTAGAGAGTAGACACAAACAGCTTAAAATAGTTTTGTCCTGATGATCAAAATTACCGCCTCATCTGAAAGTACTTTTTTATAAATCTTTACTGAAACCAATGTAGATGTATTCTATGTAGATGTAACCAGGTAGCTAGGTTAAACCGTTAGTTTTGCGTAAACTTACAAGTTTTTCTTTCAAAACTACTGCGGACAGCTATTCTCTCTCTTATAAATTTTCAGTCGTATACTGCAAGTATTTCTTAAACTTTCTTGTGTAAATGAAACAATTTAACAGTTATACAGCAATTTTAATCAAAATTATAAAATAATTCAACACACTAATCCGCGTTCTAAACAGTTCAAATTTACCAAATAACCCTAATCGTCGGCTCTGCGGAGGTGGAAT
The DNA here is from genome assembly GCA_035578175.1 of Catonia carolina. Taxonomy (NCBI): domain Eukaryota; kingdom Metazoa; phylum Arthropoda; class Insecta; order Hemiptera; family Achilidae; genus Catonia; species Catonia carolina. Next base: position 23,019,899 of record JAQMRL010000010.1, on the reverse strand, counting down.
AGAAATATGGATAAATTTTTCAAGACAACCGACTTATATTTTTCTTAGTAAAAATATTCGTAAAAATGTAACCTATAATTTTTAAACAGATATATTTTATCAATGTCATATCATTTAAACGTGAGGTTCCGGCTAATGAGTGGTGTTCTCCACAAAAGTGGTAAAGCAACGTGCAACCAGCTACAAATATCTTTACTTGTTGTACATAGCTAAACGGTAGTAGATGTAATAAAATAAAGTTAAAAAGGTATGATAATAACCAAAATTCAATAACTATCATTAGTGGGAAATAAATCAGCAATAAACCAACATAAGTGAGGTAGGCCAACGTAATAGTTCAAGAGTAGCTTAAATGAGAAGCTTAGATAAATTTCTGGATGTGAAAATTTTGGTATTTTTACCCATTTGTTATGAATGATCCCTTGAGCTGTAAACAAAACAATTTACTTTATTGAAGACATCAGAGGTCAAGGTCGAAGGAGGAGAAGGAAGAATTTTAAAAAGAGACATAAAAAGAAATGGAAAAAGGAGAAAAACGAAAGAAAAGATGTAAAAAAAATAATTGAAAGAAGAAGGGTAGAAGGAGCATCATAGGAAAAAGAAAAGGGAGTAGGAAACAGGTGAAATAAGAGAAAGAAGGAAACAAGAAGTAGAAAAGGAAGAAGAAAAGTGATAAAAAGAGAGAAGAAGAAACCGAATAATCGGATGAAGGAAAAGAAGAGAAAGAGGAGTATAAGGAGGAGGTGGAGAAGAAAAGTCATAAGGAAAAATAGATAATAGAGGAAGAAGACAAAGAAGTTTACGAAAGAAGTCGAAGAAGAAGAGGGGAAGAAAAAGAAGAGAAAAACAAGGAAGAAAAGGAGGAGAAGGAGCAGCATGCGAAGCAGAAGGAGGAGAAGAAAAAAGAAGTATTACAAAAGTCGAATTAGAGGGAGAAAAAGACAAAGAAAAAGAAAAGATAGCGATAGAGGGAAAGAAAAGGATGAGGAAAAATATTTTATTGTCAATCTTTAATATTTGTACGTTGCAATCTGTTAAATTTAAGAACAATAAGCAACCCTATGACTTAATTAGATGAGTATTAAAATAACAAATGATTTTAATGGTAGAAAAAAATGGATTAGATGTATGACGATCGTGTAAACGAGCCGGGGTCTTGTACATCAGGCTTAACATTTCTGGGAATATATGATTCATTGATCCCCAACTATAAAAGTACACAAGTAACCACTGTCTAGTATTAAAATCCTATAAATGTAACTACTTTTACTAAGATTTGAACCAGGAACCTTCATCTCCGAAAATCAGCTGTTAGATAAATATCTGACCCCTAGATCGATTTTACCACGAAACCAAACCGGTAGATTAAAAAGAACCATTTTGTGAGAAAGGTATTCTTTTAAATCATCATTAAAATTATCCATAGCTTATAAATAAGTTATTAGATGGTACAATTAAAAACTTTATGCAATTTAATGTCAGACGATTGTTAAACGATGTAACACTATAATTGTATAATTCATAATTCATTAACATCATGGAGAGTGAAGTAGGCCTACATTTGAGGTTATATAATGTCGGCCTAACTTCTGTCATCAAAGTGAACTGATGGTTTCTAGATTATCTAGATTACTACACAACCCTAATAGCTTTCAACAAAATTAGATAAGGATACCGTTTAATTTATTCCTGCGTAGGTTCTAATTTATGTGTAATACAAATCTGATTTGTAATGTTCAGTTTAGTCCTATGTTTGTTATGTCAGGTAGGTCAGTTATTAATTTATCCCTTTAATAACGTATACGTGGAATTTATTATTTCGTTTAACAGTTTTTATCATCATACCATTGTCAAGTTGAAGAATGGTCTTCTTAGTATTTGAGTTAAACCGGTAATGAAGTACAATTTTAGAAATTGACAACCTAATTTTTTTTCGTAACAGTGTATTTCTTTTACAATCAGTTTATTTATACAAAAACTTTAAGCGAAACCACACTCAGTAGTGTGTTCCAACAAGACTAAATATGAAGAAAAATATATAAGTTAGGTCTCGAAAACAATCAAGACACTTTTTAAAAAACAATTTTATTTAATTCCACATACATGGGAATCGAACTAAGACTTTTACATATACACTGTAAAGAAAACATACATGTTCATTGTATGCGGTTGAGTACAAGACTAAACTATTGTTCTATTAACATTAAGAAAATTATAATAAAGAATTCTTAGAACTAAAGCCTAAACTATCAACTTACACTAGTATCTTATTCTATAACTCCTCCACCCCTAAATAAAACTTCCGGGGGATTCGGACCACCGAATTCGGGTGAAGTTTTCCTAAATAATTTGTGATACACAAAATAACAAATAAAAACAATTGATAAGACATATAAAACTATTGTCCATATACTAATTTTATCTGTAAGAATTACAGTTCTTTGTGTGATTGTAGAAACTCTATTTAAATTGATTTTGTCCAATTCTAAGTGTTTAATATTTATGGAGAGTTCAGGTTCTTGTTCTACATGAAGGTCTAATTCGCTAGTATCCAAGAGTTTTGGATGTCCTTTTATGTCGGATGAATGCTGAAGTATTTTGTTTTTGTAAATAATTTGATTATTATTTGGATTTAACAAATAAATTCCTTGAAGTGTTTTGGACAGTGTTTCCCTAGAATTTTCAAATTTTAATGTTTCTTTGTTTGGTAGTATTGCCAAATATTGAGACATTTCTGGAACCCATTTAATTATATTTTCATTTATTTCTAAGGCTGTGTACTTACAGTTTGTGGTTGTTCCTGAGCTGATAATCGCACTTTCACAATTTAAATCGTCGTTCACTAAATTTTCTGATGAGCATAGATATTTTGATTTAATTTTATTTTTACAATAATTGCTTAAACCTAAAACTTTTGTTCTGCTATCTACTGAGTTTGATTTTAATAAATATCTAATTTTTGGTAAGATGGTCACAAAATTTACTTCATATTTTAATGGCACTGAATACAGCATATATAAGTTAAAAACAGGATTAGTATTTTGGGGTTGGGATCTCCCTTTAATTACCTTAATTTTTCTAGGCCTCTTAATTTTTGACAGGTGGATCTTTCCTTTGGTATTATGGTGCCTTTCTTCAATTTTTGCGGTTTTTAGTCGCTCATTGATCGATGTGATCTTTTCCTTGTTGTATTTATTTTTGGTCTTGCTCTGTTTTTGCATGTTCCTAACATAAACTTCGGCTGGGATTTCAGGTAATTGTTCTCTTCCAGTATTTCGTTGATTTATGATATTTTCTTTGGTCAGGTAGTTAACATCTTTAATAATTTCGTACAATTTTTGTGTTTTCTCCCTATGATTACTAATAAAGTCGTTTACTACTTGCCTATCAATATCTATGTCTAAGAGTGAATTTGTGTTAATGTGTCCATATAAAACTTCAAACGGTGTTAATTTTGTTACAGAATGTATACTGTTATTGTACGCTAACGTTGCAAATTTTACTTTATTTTCGATAGTTTGATTTTTAAATTCAGGTTGATTGTTTATTAGTCGAATATGTTCTATTAATGTAGAATGAAATCTTTCTGTTATTCCATTGGATGGTGGGTGCTGTGTACTTGTAAAATGTAATTTAATCTTATAAATTTGCATGAATTCCTTAACTAAACTATTATTAAATTCTGTTCCGTTATCTGAGACTATCGTTTCAGGTATTCCATGGTGAGTGAAATAATTTAACAGTTTGTTTACGATCTCAATTGCTTGTGCACCGGCTATCGAGTATACTTGAGCGTATCTGGAAAAACTATCAATGATTGTCAAAAATTTTTGTTTATCTAGTGTTACGCTATCTACATGAATTATTTGAAGTGGTCTTGATGCTGTGGGTGTCAAGTTCAATTCTAACTTTAATGGTGTTCTATCGTATTTGGTTTTTAAACACGTTTCACATTTATTAATATAATTTTGAATATGAGATTTTAAATTAGGCCAATAATATTTTCTTTTAATTTGTTCGTAGGTTTCTTGAATACCTCGGTGATTATTTTTTCCTATGTGATAATTATTTATAATTTCTTTTAACTCCTCTTCATCTGTTATGTCTAAAATTTTATTCGGACACCTAACTAATTCTAACTGAGGTGTTTTAAAATACTTGGCGACTATTGCTGTGAATTTTTCATAAAAACTTTGTTCAAAATAAAGATGGTATTTTATATTAGGTACTAAATATTCTTTTACAAAACTAATAACATCACTTTCCAAATTATTTTCCGAAATTTCTACGGTTAATCTTGTTTTACTATTATTAAATAATTTTTTTAATTTTTGGCTTTCGTGGGTTATACTTTACTAAAGATAATATTACTTGATGTTTTCCATAATTAACAGGTTCTTCTAAAATTGGTATTTTTGTTATAGTGTTTCCTTCGTAGTTAGAGTGAATTGTCTGATTACTGTCTTCTTGTTCTTCATCTTCTGCGTCAATGTTTTCCAAATTTTCCCTAAGTGCTGCGTCTAGTAATTCACTGGATAAATCTTCGTTTATGTCTAAATTTGCTACCATTGATTGGCTATCATCTAATTCGGGAAAATACAAGTTTACTGACTCTTCTATAAGATTTTGAAGGTCGTCATTATTTGAAATTTCAATATTTTCTCCTGTATTTTGGGAATTGTTTTTATTCATGTTTAACAATTGTATTCTGGACAACGCATCTGCATTTAAGTTCCGTTTACCCTTTTTATATACAATTTCATAATCGAATTCTTCCAATTTTAAACGCCATCGCAAAAGTTTTGAATTTGGTTCTTTAATGGAAAATAACCATTGAAGCGGTTTATGATCTGAAAATATTTTAAATTTCCTTCCGTATAAATAAGGTCTAAAATATTTGGTTGCCCACACGATTGCTAGGAGTTCCTTCTCGATCGTGGAGTATCTCGTCTCACTATCGTTGAGAGTTCGACTTGCATAAGCTATTGGTAAATCTAAACCGTTTTTAATTTGACTGAGTACGGCACCAATTGCAAAGTTGCTGGCATCCGTAGTTAAATGAAATTTTTTTTGAAAATCAGGATATTGTAGTAACGGTTCGTTAGATAAAACGTTTTTACAAATTTCAAAACAATTTACATATTGTGGATTATTTATATCAATTTTTACTCCTTTTCTTAAACATTTTGTCATTGGTTTAGTAATACTAGCAAAGTTTTTTATAAATTTTCGATAATAACCTAAAAGTCCTAAAAATGCTTTGATTTCCTTGGTAGTTTTTGGAATTGGGTAACGTTTAACTGCTTCTACCTTTTTTGGGTCTGGTTTAACTCCTTCAGCGGTAACTAAGTGTCCTAAGTATGCTACTTCTTTTCTCAAAAATTCGGTTTTGTCTAATTGTATTTTAAAATTAGCGTTTCTTAATCTTTCAAATACTTCCTTTAATCTAACGATGTGCTCTGCAAGACTAGTTGAATAAACAATAATATCATCTAAATAGACTAAACATTTTTCGTTCTGAATACCTCTTAAAATATTGTTCATTATACGTTGGAATGTCGGCGGGCTGTTTTTCAAACCGAACGGCATGCGTAAAAATTCATAATGTCCTGTGTCAGTTGAAAATGCGGTCTTCTCTACACTATCGGGGTCCATTTCTACTTGATGAAAACCAGATGCTAAGTCTAAAGTAGTAAAATATTGCGCTCTTCCTAATTTATCTAAGATATCGTTGATGTTTGGTAATGGAAACTTATCGTCTATTGTTTTTGAGTTTAGCCCTCTGAAATCTATAACTAACCTAAATTTTTTCTTGCCAGAAGCGTCGGGTTTTTTCGGTACGATCCAAATTGGTGAATTCCAGGGTGATCGCGAGTGTTGAATTATTTTTTGGTCTAACATATCTTTAATTTGTCTGTTTACTTCTTCTTTGTAAATTTCAGGGTATCTATAATTTCTGGTGTAAACTGGTATTTCGTCTGTAGTTCTAATTATGTGTTTAGTTTTATCTGTAAAGGTCAAGTTACTACCTTCAGTGTGGAAAATATCTTCGTAATTTTTAATTAAGTTTATTATAGCGATTTTTTCTTCCTGGTTCATATGGTCTGTCCTAATTTTTGAAAAATCTAACTGTTTTGGTTGGTGATTAATCATATTAAAATTTGCGTTATATTTTCCGGATTTTAAATCATCATTTGTTAAGCAATAATAATTATTTAAGTTTTCTAACGTAATAGATTCTTTTATTGTTACTTTCTTATCATCTAATGTAGGATTTAATATGGGACATAATGCTATACCATCCCTGACATGTACTATACTCTCTGGAATTTCCAGGCCAGATATATTTCTGTAGCGTAGTACTCCATTTCCATTTACTATATTCCTTACATTTAATTTTATAAATCTCTTTGTTCTACCTTCTATATTAAAAGATACTATTTCACGTTGACGAACAGATGTGCGCTCTGTTTGTTTACGTGACTTATCTAATTGTACGTTTTCTTTATATTCTGTATTAAAATAAAAGATAGGTATTTCTTTACCTTTAAAGATTAATTTATTATTAACGAAGTCTAAATTAATTTGCAAATTTCTTATAATATCTAATCCTAATAATAAATCAAAATCTTGATGAAAATCGAACAAGTAAAATTTACTCTTAAACTTGCCGAATAATGCGATTCTACAACTAAAATTTTCTTTTGAGTTTCCATGTGCAGTGGTTACTTGAAAGGGGTCTTTTCTTAAACTACTCTTATAAACTTCTGTTCCAATTAATTTTTTGACAAATGATCTAGTGCTCCCGGTGTCAATTAATATCCTAAAATTAGTTGCTGGATCTATAAAATACGGTAATTCATTTTTTTCATCTTGGAGGTTCATTATGGCGAACTGTCTATTTGGCCCTCTATTACTAAAAAAGGGTTCTGTTCAAAATTTAGTGTTTGGCTATCCTGATAATTACTTTGATCATTGTTAACCGTGGGTTCAAAAGTTTGAAATTCGAAAGAGTCGAAGTTTTCTTGTGGCTCCTGTTCTTGTTCTAAATTATGTCCGGATATTTGGTAGAGTTTCGGTCTCGGAGTTCCATCGGATTGCCTAGTTGATGTACTCATAGGAGTAGGACGATACGGTTGGTTTTGAATTGGTGTTGGTCTAGGAATATTGGCATTGGAATTATTAGGTAACGACGGTTGACGGAATTGGTGTGGTTGTATAAATCTTGGATTTTGATAGAATGGTTTTTGGTAACTTTGTACTGGGAAAGCTGGATTTTGATTAAAAATTTGGGTTTCGGTAGGGTAGACCGGGGCAGGTTTGGTACAGGGGCAAGTTTACACAGGGCTCATATTTCAAAAACTATTCGTCCGAATGCTACACTCGTCACGTCAGACTATTCTCTAAGACCGTAATAAGCATCGACGCCAGTATGAAGTCATTATAACGAGTAGGAACGAAGAGAGATCAATTTTAGTGATTTTTGTCCTGGTGACTAAATTTTTACACCATTATATTAGCTTTAATAGTAACTATACCATTTAATTTTTTAATGTTTTTATAGTTCATTCTGGTAGAGCGTTCTTTTAAGATTATTTTAAGATATTTAGTTTAATATATAACTCACAAATAAAGCGTACAGGTTAAGTTTTTTCGAAAACATGCGGAAGGGGCAAGTTTACACAAGGCACATGGGGCAAGTTTACACATTCTTCAAGTTGTGTAAACGTGCCCCGTACGTTTTTATACCATTTGTTAACGGTTTCTAATGGCTATAATATATATTTTTTTCTTCACGTAAACAATGGTTTGATCTTACAAAAGGAAGACGAATAGATCCACTACGGATCCAAATAAGAAGATGGCAGTAGAAGAGGTAAGATAAGGGATATCTTTAAAAAAGGTCGCTGCAATTCAATTTCAAAACGCTTGCTAATTAATGCAAAAAGTATCGGTAACCGAATAATGTTCACAACGAGGCTGCGACAGTAGTTGCCCAAACATTAAGACTTGAGGAGACGTTTGCCGGAAAAAGAAACAACGGAAAACTTCAGCGAGAAGCCAGAACCTTCAGGTACATCATTAGTTATAATTTCTTTGTTTCATATAAATGAAATATATGCCCATATGATTGAATGATGTATTACTCCAGTCATTCATTTATTCATACAGTTCTTCAGGAAACATGGATTTTGAACCAGGACCCGATGAAACATTGAAGGCAGCTGAGGGAACTGCAGAAATGGTGCAGCCTGACCCGGATGCGGTAGTAGTACCTGAACCGGAAATAGAAAGGAAACTGGGACCACATGCAGTGTCAATACTTGAACTGAAAGCTGAACTCAAAGCGAGTAGTTGGTCTCGATTTGGCTACGCCAAAACGAGGGACTCTAGTTACATTGGCAATAGCTGAAAATGCAGCTGGAAACAGCGTACCGCCATTCATTGTGTTTCTGAAAGTAACTTTTTCGATGTGACTTTCAGTCACATTTTATTCGTGACGGCCCTATTCGTTGTGAAGGAGATGCCAATCCCTCGGGATGGATGGTTGAGAAAAACTTTCTGAAATACGTCAAACACGTTGTTCATCATACTCGATGTTCTCCCGAGAGACCTTGCCTATTGCTCGATAACCATGATTCGCACCTCTCAGTTCAAGTCCTAGACTTCTGCAAAAGTAATGGCGTCACACTTCCATACTTTCCTCCCCACTGCAGCCGCTCGACAGGAGTGTATACGGCCCTTTGAAGAAGTTTGTCAACACTGCATGTGATTCATGGATGAAAATGAATGAGCGTCCAATGACTATTTACGATAACCCAGGTATTTTGTCAAGAGAACTACCCTTAGCATGCACTCCTGTAAATATCAAGGCACGCTTCAGAGTTTTAGGGATATTCTCTCTTAACACTGACATATTTCAAGACGAAAACTTCATGCTATCCAATGTAACCGATAGGCCGGCTCCTCTAATTTGAAACTCAACCTCTGAGCTTTGTGTTGCCATTCCTGACCATTCACTTACAATGCTTCCTTCCGAACCAGCACCATCCACATCCGCAATATTTCCATCGCCTTCTGGGCAAGCTTTCCAATTCACCTCTACGCGTGTATCATACGAGTCTCCCTCTGGGCTGTTCGTCGCTGACACTTCCGGTACTAGGTCTTTCTTAGCATCTGAAGGTGTGCGGCCTTTTGAAAAAGTAGGTCCAAGAAAAATAACTAACAAAGGCCCGAAGAAGCGACAAACTGCTATTCTAACTGATACGCAGGTTAACAATGCGCTGAGAGTAGAACAGAATAATTCAAAAAAGAGAAAGATAAATACGATAAATTTTCCTCGTATGAGGAAAATAAAAAATAAAAGATTACAATGCAAAGAAAGCACCGAAAAAAGAAAAAAAATTAAATAAAGACGGTCAGTGCAAATCTGATAGTAGCGAATGACGATGAAAACTGTGCGTGTATTTACTGCTTGAAACAATTCCAACAGTCGAAACCTGGTGCACAGTAAATACAATGCACTGAGTGTAATAGATGGTCACATAGTCATTGTAGGCGTCTTGAAAAAGATTTCTTTTTTCGTGTGTATCAATTAACTGTAAAAGCGATTTTAAAAATTTTACAAATTGATCAGGAGATCAATTTCTATTTTACATTAATGCAAAATTTTGTTTAGTAAAAATTAATAAATAATTTAATGAAACATTTATATTAACTTTTTTTTACCTACATGAATATTAATGTATATATTAATGTAAATGTATATGTATGTAATGTATACACAGAACTTAACAAAATATTTTATAGCATTAAAACTGAGTAATATAGTTTATTAACCCTCAAATTTCTTATTTTAAAAAGTTTGGAAACTTACCCCAGGCACTGTGTAAACATGCCCCATCAGTGGGGCAAGTTTACACAGGTGACTTACTTTCAAAAAACATTTAAATACATAAAAAATATCATAGTAACAGGCTCTTCATATATGTCAAAGTGAAGCTTAAATTTTAGGTAATGATTGAGTATGAAAAGCATGTAAATAAATGCAATACAAAAAATTAGAAAAATCTAAATCTAAAATCTGTGTAAACCTGCCCCGGTCTACCCTACTGTTGCGGCTTATTACTAAAATTATTCTGATTTTTATGAACAAACTGACTTTTACTTTGTGGGTTATGTTTACTTGGTTTAAACTGAAAGTCGTTGGTGAGCATGTTCAATGCTTCGGCCAGCGTACTTGGATTTTTAGTTCTCATTAATGATCCTAAAGGCTCATGTAATCCTCTTAATAATACTCTTAAAGCTAATTTGTTTACATATGCACATAATACTTTAGCGTTTGTTGGTTCTTTGTTAATAAAATAGGCTACCTGTAGATTTAAATATTTTTGAATCTTTTCATAAAATTTGAAAGGTGTTTCACCGGCTTCTTGTTTAAGTTCGGCCATTTCTAAATTTAAAGTAAAACAATCACGTTTATCTACATAGCTAGATAATAAATTTTGTCTAACATCAGCCCAAGCATAGCTGTTTGAACTGGTCACTAATTCTAAAGCTGGTCCTTTTATTTTTGTTAAAATGGTTGAGAATAAATATTCATTTTGGAAATCCTCTGGGTTATTGGTTACAAAAAATTTAGCTACTAATTTATCACAAATTGATATGAACCTATTTAACATCGTAGGTTCACCTGTAAATTCGGGTATCATGTCTAAATACTCCCTTTTTAAAGTTGGGGTTGCCATCTTTAAGTATTTTGATAAAAATGAATCTTAAAACTAGTACAAAAATTATTAACTACACTAATACAAAACAATAAATTACTTACTGTAATAAAATGATTAGATCTATGCTCATCATAGTATCGTTGCACTAAATACTTTAATTTTATTCACTTTCAAGATTTATATTAACTTATTTTCACTTAACTTTTTCACTTTATTCACTGAAACTTTTTATTCATTAAACTAATAAATTTCTTCTTACATACTAAAGTTGGTTGTAGCGTGGATATACTTCGTAAACGATTAAAATCGACGAAAATTATATGCATTAACTTTCTCGAAGCGATGTCCTACCGACTGCGCCAGTTAGGTCTCGAAAACAATCAAGACACTTTTTAAAAAACAATTTTATTTAATTCCACATACATGGGAATCGAACTAAGACTTTTACATATACACTGTAAAGAAAACATACATGTTCATTGTATGCGGTTGAGTACAAGACTAAACTATTGTTCTATTAACATTAAGAAAATTATAATAAAGAATTCTTAGAACTAAAGCCTAAACTATCAACTTACACTAGTATCTTATTCTATAACTTATATGTATGTGTATGTACAAAACCAAACTTGATGAACTGTGAATCAATATCTTGAAACACAAAGTTGTTGAAGCTGGAGATGATGATGATGATAGAGATGGTAACGATGCCTATTATGAGATGACGATGATTAGTAGTTGAAGTGAAAAAGAAAAAAATGTTTAAATGATTAAGAAAATCGTAGAGGTACGTCTAGTGTTTTAAAACGTTTCAGTCTGTGAGTGTCTTCGCTATTGTTGAGAAGGTTAATCGCTAATGAATTCTGATGGTCTTCTAGTTCTTGTAAATGTTTTTCACTATGTTGATCAATTTTTTCTTTTATGGAAGGCAGGTTAAAGTCATTGCGTAGTATTTCATTGGTTACGTACCATGGGGCCGCAGTGATTAGTCTCAGACATTTCGATTGGAAACGCTGCAGTATTTCTATATTTGATGAACAACCTGTACCCTACAGCTCTAACCCATAAGTCCAAACTGGTTTTAGTATTACTTTGTATACGAGTAATTTTATTTAATGGAGAGTTGATATTTACTGCCTAAGAGCCAAAACAATTGACGTAACTTCAGCCCAAGTTGCTTTCGTTTCGTCCATATATGACTTCTCCACGTGAGTCTTAGATCTATATGCAAACCCAGATACTTAACTTTCTCTCTCTGTGGGATTACTGTACCGATCAAACTGAAATTTTAATGAAAAAAGTTTAAAATTCCTTATGTTTCCATGCAATTGCAAGTGCTCATGAACTCCCAGTTTAATTTCGTAACGTTCTTTTCTTCTTTTTAGTATTTTACTTACTTATCCAAGAAAAACATGTAATTTTTAGGTTCACGAGTGGCAATAGCCACGCGTTGCTCAAAGGCAAACATTTGGCCTCACAAACTAATGGACCAATTTTTGAATGTTGCTCGGATTTAAGCAAAATTTACAAAAAATTGCTTCAATGTATCTTGAATGCATTATCGTTCACTAAATTTATTTTTATAACCATCTCAAATTAAATGAAATATTTACAAAATAAGGTTACAAAATTTTATACGTCTTGATTGCAATATCGTTCACTAAATTCATAATTTTAATGACAGTGATATCAAAGGTAATTTTTGACTTTTCTAAATTCAGCCTTAAACATGAACGTGTGAAAATGTGTAGGTTCAACCATGTACAAGTTCATTAATATCATTTTTTATTCCAAATTATCCTAGTTTTTGACATTTATAGGCTATTAGAAAAATTGTTAGGTTTTTGAAACTAGATCAGCGGGTATAAATCATCCTGTTACCAAGATTTATTTTATTTCCGCCGTTGTGAGTTGTTTTGTAGGCCGTAAATTGACAAATATCGAAATCCATTTTTCATCTGAAATGAAGTAAAATACGCTGAAATCATTTAGTCCGCTTATCCTATGACGTAATGATTAAATTTATTTAATGAATTTAAAAAAAATCATTATTGATATATTATATAAAAAATTCAAATTATTATGAATATAAAAAAATTCATTAGTCGGAACGTTCATGTAGGCAGGCCTATTATGATACATTGTGGCGCATATAAATGATTTCAATTTATGGCTTAAACAGTATTTTTTATATCTGATACTAATAATTTTAATCTTATCTATAACTTAAGCCCATAGCTTTACGTTACATTTTTTTATATCTTAACAATATTGCAGAATACAACAGAGTTATTTTTATTTACGTGTCATATGATCTAGGATAATATCACTTAAATATTACATGCTATATCCTAGAGATCTAACACTTAGAAAATTTTTCCTGGTTTACAAAATATTTACCCCTGCTTTTTGATTGTTTTATTTTGATTGCTTTTTTACCTTACTTGTTTTTAATTGTTTTAACAAAAGTCTTTTAACCACAAAGGCGCTACCAGACGACAATGTGGCGCTATTTTGAGAATGTTTTTTTTTGCTTGGTGTGTGTTGTAACATTTTGGCAATTCTGGGAACTGCAGCTAAATTTTATAGGATTTTATTTTTGTTAGCTTTATAAAATAAATTGCCAGCAGTGTTAAACAAAATAATCTATTATAACTGACAGTTAATAAAATATTTCTTATAAAATAAAAGGTAGTTTGTTAATTTTTAATGACGGGATAACAAAAGAACCTGGAATAAACGCTACAGTACTTTACTGAGAGCAATTTTATTGACCTACATTATTGATGTACTTTACATCTACGAAATTATAAAAAGAAATCTAACATGAATGATGTACGCTGAATGGATTGTTTGGTTTGCGTGAGTAAGGCGGGCCTAGTAATAGTAATGGGCGTGTGATGTCAAACGCAGAGATAATATCGAGCCAATCAGAGTGTAGTATTTTCGGCCAACGAGGAACCTTCAAATCTAACCAATAAGATCTCTTCTTGTGCGAAATTTTGATTGGTTTATATTGTCCAATAAGGAAGATTATAATACTCAACTATGTTTGACCGACATTAACCAATCGAATTGTCTCATTTAGTGCAACTTGATTTGTTATGATACTAATACCTACTGGTTGGTACTCTTACTGGACGTTACATTATAAGTCCTTTTTTACTTAATGTCCACCCAATGCTACTGTCTATTTATTATACTAAATTTATAAGCCTAGTTTTTTCAATTTCCTAAATTTTACGCTAGTGTTTCATTGTAGTTAATTTGCTTTAATGCTGCTGTCGTCATGAAGACGATTTTAATAATTTGTTGGCACACTTTCATGCTTCCACCCATCCTACCGAAGTGATTTGCAAATGAGAGTGGATGTTACTATTGCGGCCACACTATGGAGCAAATTACAATGATCTTGAATACCTACTTTTGGAACCTCTGGATGGCATTAAGTTGGCTTGTTTTATTTCAGCTACAGATCTGTAAGCCATGTTTTCATACCGCTATTAGCAGTTTATTGTATAGAAAGAGTAAATCTGATCAGTGTAATTGAAACAAAATAGTTAGACTTATACGGGAATGAATTTCAAATATCAAGAAAAATATTTTAAATATAACAGAAAATTTAGTTTTAATAGCAAAATTTCTGCAATAAAAATTCATATTAAATAATTGTTTAAACTGCATCAAATAAAAACAAAAACCCGCTTATTAACAAAAAAACCGTATCTCGAGTTGATTTGAATTTAACAAATTTCGTCTGACTACTAAAAAACGGGTTCAGAGAAACAAAGTTAAAAACCATGTAAGCCACTTTAATTTAACGAGATATATAAGTAGCCACAATTTAAAAGCTTGGTTTAATATTAAATATAATTTAAATTTAAAGAAAATTTACTATTTGGATATAAAGAGTTTTATTAAAATAAATCGTTACATAAACAAGAGCTTTAGAATATTATGTAAATTGTTTAGCTCACTTAGTTCACTCTTAAGTTTTAATTTTGTCCCTCATTTTAGGGGCCGACAGTTTAGGGGCAAACACGTAGAACGTAGAGAACACAGTACTTGTTTAATTCTGCAGTTAACATTAATGAAGTCGGGAGGCAATAAGGAGAGAGTTGACGTTATATAGAAGGCCGAGAGACGACTAATAGCAAGACAGAAAGAAAGATATCGTGTGAAATGTGTGCAAAAGAGAGAGAAAAGTACATTTTGTGAGAAGGGTGCAAGACCGAAAGAGAGCCCGCATGAATTCCTCCTCACGGTTTCACAAGACTAGAGCTTGGATTTTCTGTTATAGCCCATTTCGAGTAAGGCTCGCCATTACTAAAGGCTAGCCTTTACTCTTATCGCCCAGTATACGAATCAGATCGCCCTTTAAAATCCCGACAACAATTTTATCTGTTAACCGCAAATCGCCTCGGAGATATCAAAAAAAGCAAAAAGTTTACACTTTTTGTTCCAACTACACACCTCTTATGTTTGTTACCTTTTGACTACCAAATTTACAAGCATTTTATTCCAATAACACTAACACTAGAATGCTGTATAAAAGTTTTACTGTTTGAGTAACTATCTAAGTTTGCTAAAACAAAAGTAAAGTCGTAGATAAGGAAAGTTTTTATCACACAGTTTACAAATGGAAACTGTACGGCGTAATGACCATGGTTTCATTATTTTTAAGTATTTCATTTTGCTTGTAGTAAACTTAAAGAGCTGTTCTACTTAGTATCTAAAATTAATTAGTACCAGTTCATAAGAAAATAAAACTTATTTTCGGTTTTGTATTTGATTATTTATTTATGTAGAATATAAGGTGTGAAATTTTTAATTCAAATTTATTTTAAATTAGCCTGAATACTCTACTTCAATCAAAACAGTTGTGTTCCTTGCCGACACTAGTCTACCATTTTTCATTTAGCTTTTGTATAGTTACTCTAATTTTATTTTATTCTGATGTATAGAATAGGTTAATTAATTTTTTAATGATTTCACTTTAATTTCAATTGTTGATTATTAGAATTTTATTTAATCAACTTATTCTAAAACACCTGTTTCTTCAAATGTCTCAAGTATTCACTCAAGTGGTCAGAAAGTACCCAGATACATGTTCTTAAGATTCTAATTTTTTCAAGTGTTTTCTATAAACTACAAAATTAATCTACTTTGTTGTTAACTTGTAATTCTTATCGTGTGAAGATTCAGTGTGTTTTGTAAATGAATATCTCAAAAAAGCTTTGTTGTTGTTTAGGTCATCAGCCGAAAGGCTGGTTTGAACTCTAGAGGTTTTACTAAGTAAAACGAGGAGTAAGGTGGTTTACCCTGCCTTCCTCACTGAGTGAAAAAAGTACGCTTATCAGCATGCGGGCCCTCTGAAAAGCACATATTTTCGACTCTGCAAATGACACCTTCATTTTATTCAGCACAGGGTCTGGCTGTATAATAAAATTCATTACTTTCAGAGGAGATAACTCTGATTAGTGTCTTTTACACCTTTACCTCTTCTGTTCTTAAATGATTAAGTCATTTAGTTGGCTGACCATGTAATAAGAAAAAGAACTATTTATTTTAGCCCTGCAACGAACAGATTGAGTATAAATTGGACACTCCACCTGTCTGTTATGGGCAAAATAATTATTTACACTCAATCAGTTCGTTGCAGGGCTAATATAAAAAGTTCTGTTTCTTATAACATGGTCAGTTAATTAAATGACTTAATCATTTACGAACAGAAGAGGTAGAGGTGCAAACGACACTAATCAGAGCTGTCTCCTCTGAAAGTAATGAATTTTATTATACAGTCAGACCCTGTGCTGAATAAAATGAAGGTGTCATTTGCAGAGTCGAAAATATGTGCTCTTCAGAGGGCCCGGCATGCTGATAAGCGTACTTTTTTCACTCAGTGAGGAAGGCAGGGTAAACCACCTTACTCCTCGTTTTACGTAGTAAAACCTCTAGAGGTTCAAACCAGCCTTTCGGCTGATGACCTAAACAACAAAAAAGCTTTATGACCTTTAAACGAAGTGCACTTTCATTTAGCTACACTATTCAATACGGCAATATATTTACCTAAGTATTCAGCATAAATTCTCTCTCTCTTTTCTTTTTACTTTATTCCTTCTCTCTTTCTTTTTACTTTCTCTTTTTCAATCTAAAATGAACTAGATATTTCTTGTCATTCTGTGGTCTAACTAAGCACACGCTTCACAATGACGTAAACCATCGTTTTTCAACCTGTGGGTCGCGACCCCTGGAGCAACCCAGGACGTTTCTAAAGAGTTGTGAAATACGGGGAAAAATAAAATAATAGTTACTTTAAATAGATGTACAAAAATAATAATTGTTTTTTACTTTTAAAACTTTTTTCAATTCAATTAACACGAAACGTGGGCTTGTTTGGAATTAACTAATTTTTGAATGTTTGGACTAAATTTTGTACTAGCATGCCCCGTCCCGGCTTTGCACGCGAAAAATGGTGTAATCACTCTTCAGCAGTTCTTGCTTTTTGAAGTTTTTTTGCTTTTAGAGTGATGTTTTTTTTGATGGCATTATTAAAAATGGAAAAAACCAACCACAAAAAAATTGTCAAAACAAAAAACTTAAATCTACGTTGAATAAAATAAAATATCAAAGCAATTGATCACTCACCAATTAAAAGGAAATTAAAACAAATTAACGAAACACGGAACTTTACTTTTATAAAATTCTCAACAATACACAATCGTATCTACATAATAAAATACAATAAAATTATCATGTGATGTTGTCATCAGCTGATCCTTAGCACCACGTTGCTATCTGCTAAATCATATGACTTTATTTATGACAAATCTTTATTTGAATCACATCAGCTGGTTTAAAAGCAGCAGATTATCTAACCGTATAAAAGTCTTAATGTAGGACATAAACATTATTTTCAAACCTTTAGGGCTAACATTTTAAGAGTTAAAACCCAAAACCTAAAACCTGCACCGGCATCATAGTTACAACATAAAAAATTTGCATGAAAATTGGTTTAGTAATTTAGGAGATAAAGGAGAACATACACACACATACATCGAATTTTATATATATATAAATCTTAGAAAACGATGTCATTTTCCAGTGCTAAACGATTTCTTGATTTGGGTTTAAAATTCACCGTCTTGTAAAATCTGTTTACAATTGTTTGATTCGGCCAATGGTTTCAAAATTATCCATGCTACTCTGAACAGTTCTGGGTATTCTTTATAATACTTAATCCAAAATTCGTTGGCACAAACATTGTTGAAAGTTAATTTTATTGGCTGATCAATTGATAATCCATCATAAAGACGAACACTTAGCTTAGCATTTTGTACAGGTTGCTCGTTAAACGTATTGATTCCCACAAATATCCACTCATGTCCTTAACTAAAATTACTCATATCTTAAGTAAAAATTACAACCATTGTAGAATTTCTAAATTTTTTAACACACCAATTTAAAAACACCATTCATTTGTGTCATCGTCAAAAGTAGTTATATTAAATTCTACTCAAAACTACCAATCCATAATAATCCACTTAGCAGTGATATGGCAAATCCTTCAGGCTTTATTAGAAGATTAAAAAGAAGATGGAGCAGAGATCACCTTTAATTCTTTCTGCATGTTTATGTCAAAAAAGATAAAGTAATGTGAAACGGATATAATTTTTCTTTTGCTTTAAATATGTTTTATTACTATTGGTAATAACTTTTCTGTGACAATATGAACTTTTTTGTTTTTCTTTTTATACTTTTGTATATTTTACGTTCATAGTTATTCCAAATTTAACATTGCTGAATGTTGAACTTTAGATCATGTCTGTTCTTGTTATTTGTATTTACTATCAATGTTTTCTCATATTTTGGTTGTCCATATAGTACAGTTAAAGATTCAAAATAAAGGATTAAAAAAATGTTGTATATTAGGCCTAATATGCATGGTTAGAGTTGTGTGTTAGTTATTTATATTCTTTCAAAAAAACCTTAAAATCATTATTGTTAATACCGTTATAATACACTAATATTTAATATTATGTTACAAAAAATTTGTTTAGAGTTTTTATTCATAAATATTTGCGTAGATTACAAAATTAGCTCTACAATGTTTAGTTTACGTTAATTTATTTTAACATGAAACTCATTCCCGCGCAGAGGCTAGGACTATGTGATAGTTGGAAAATTACTTATAAAAGATTTATACTTTCTACATTTATGTTCTTGATAAATAAATAGCATAACAAAATCAATAAACCAATGAAGAAACTATAATTATGAATGTTAGATCACTCAAGTAAATTGAAATAAATGTACATTGAATAATGTTTTATATTTACAAGTTGCAACTATTTAATAGATTGTAAATAACAAAAAAGTTAAAAAATAGATATGCTAGAAAGATAATTTTGTATTGCTGATATTTCAAAACACGAAAATACATCCTTAATTTTAAAAATCTCGTTAAATTATTTTTTCAAAATTAGATGAATAAACTACCATCACAATGTTTTGCTGAAATTTCTCTTTCAACTTCAAATTCATTGTACTGCGGTGTTAATATGACTGGATCAAAATTTACGGATATTGCACAACGTCAGCGTCAATATTTGTTGAAGTTGTTCGTAGAAAAGCTAGAGAATAAGGTAATGAAAGGAAGCTTAAGTCTACATATTACGACGGCCTATTCAGTACATATTTCAGTCAAATGTTAATTCTGTTTTCACCTCCTGTAATAATAAAACCGTCTTATGTATGTCTAATTCCAACACTAAGTTCTTAACAATGAAACAAGAGCGCGAAATATTTTAAGCTAATTATAAAATTTCAAAAAAAAGAAAATACAAAACTTAAAGAGTTAAAATATTATAAACAGTGCAAATTTAAATAACAAAACGTTAAAATAAATTTATATTCTAAGAGTTTTTGGTTTTCTGTGTTATATAAAATTTTTGTCTTTATTACTGTAAAATACTGTAAATTATAGGGTGACATTGTAAAAATAGTTGAAAGAATGCTCTCATGGTTTTACGGAAATGCTACATTGTTAAAACGGTTATTGTAAGAAATTGTATATTTTATGAAGTGTTATGTATTGGACAAGGATATTGATTACCATGAATGGAATGATTAAATTGCAATTCTCAGAAATAAATCTAGTATAAATATTTATTTGTATTTAGCTTCCTTCTAAAATGTTCTCAATTATTTGGATAAATTATCAGCAGGTATAAAAACAGTTAGTTAGCTGCTTTGTGTGAGTCAGTCAGTTGTAACTTGAATTGTGAATGGAAAGTGTTATTGACCTGTTCGTCTATTCCAATAGTGTTGTTACGGGACCGGTTCTGAATTACATTATTAGAAAGCGTGCGTGCGGATAGTAGGTTGTAGATAGGTAAATCCACTAATAATTGTTTCGATTGTTTGCTGTTGTAGAATCTTATAGTCAAATTCAGTTTAAGCTTAAGTACAATTAATTTAATTCATGTAATCTAATTTGTACAGAGTGGCCCATGTCAGTTCCCAATATTTACGGAAATCGTAAGATAGATTAACCCTTTATAGGTCTTTGATAAGGATACTGACCATTGGCAATAAAGTCGATTTTTTTAATAATAAGCTATGCAGTTGACTTTTATTGGCATTTTATAGTGTTATAGATGTTCTATTTATTGTAGGTTTTTTATAACTTTTAATAATTTGCATGTGAACCCTTTAATTGTTAATGTTATTGAAGCTTTATAATGTTTAGCTAATTAGATTTATTAGACTTTTAGCTGCCCATAACAGACAGGTGGAGTGTCAAATTATTTACATTCAATCTGTTCGTTGCAGGGCTAAAATAAATAGTTCTGTTTCTTTTCACATGTTCAGCCAGTTAAATGACTGAATCATTTAAGAACAGAAGAGGTAGAGGTGTAAAAGACACTAATCAGAGTTATCTCCTCTGAAAGTAATGAATTTCATTATACAGCCAGACCCTGTGGTGAATGAAGTGAAGGTGTCATTTACAGAGCGGAAAATATGTGCTTTTCAGAGGGCCCGGCATGCTGATAAGCTTACTTTTCCACTCAGTGAGGAAGGCAATGGTAAACCACCTTACTCCTCGTTTTACTTAGTAAAACCTCTACAGGTTCAAACCAGCCTTTCGGCTGATGACCTAAACAACAACAGACTTTTAGATTGTATTTTTTAAATTTAAAAGAAATCACATAGCTTTTTGAATTATCATGGTTTTAAACCCTAGCCCAGTTTTAAATTTTTGTTGTACTGTCTCCTAAATGAAAGAAGAGAACACCTATCCTTAAACATGACTTTTAGCCATATTTGGGTAGGTTGATTTCCTCCCCCTTGAATTTTGTGAATTGTTGTAATTGTAGTATATCGATTTGGAATGAATACATGGTGGTTATTGTAAAATAGGAAAATAATTTTTTTTTTTGTTTTACGTTCGACTGTTTTGTTTTACTCTTAATGCAGACGGTGAGAAGATTGATAGATGAAGATAAGTGGTGAAAAAATTATCTGACCGGAAATCGAACCCGAGACTCCACCGTAGAATCCAGACTTTTTTATAACCAGTACAAAAAAAAAATTAAGTTTAATATTATTACTATTCTAAATTGAACAGCTGCAACGTACACACATTAGGTCTTAAACAAGAAACTATACATCGTTTTTGAATCTACGCAGGAACAAGTTTTTAGATAAATTTACTGATCTGTACAATACAGTAAAGTAGTGCGTACTAGTGATGTAAAAACAGTAAAAATACAACAGCCGAACAAATGTTTATTGCATTGCTACTACTCTGTTATTCTATATTTTAACAAAGTCGATTTAGATTCGTTTGGACAATGAAAGATAAATTAGTGCTGTAACATTCCATACCAAAGAAAAGTCTGAGAATGACTTATTCTTTATTATTTTCCATCTCTCTCCTTCTCTTACCATTATCATCATATTCACTATTTCCATCCCTTTCGCCCTACCCAATCTACCACTTTTTCATCTCTTATAATTCTTTTTATCCCTAGGCTTTCAATTCTACTTGTTTTGTCCGACGATCTGCAGAAACTTTTTAATTAAGTTCTGAAAGTTACCTTTCTACTCAATCACATCATAACCTTCTTTTCTTTCGCTTTTTCTTTATTTATTTCATCCTTTATTCTTTCTTTATACACTTTATTTAAAACAAAACGTAACCATTCTTCCACTAAATTTTCTTTTTCATTCAGTACAGATACCATTACCTCTTTTCCTTTATAATTTTATTGAGTTTCTATTTCAAAAGTACTGAGTTTACCGTTTCCTCTTTATTCTTTATAATCAATCAAGAATTTTTTCTGTATTAAGTAATAGCCTAAGTAACTTAATACTAATGAATTTCCTGAAATAATTAAACTTAAAGATGTCAAATACACAATTTCTCTAACTATTACTTATGCAGTTTTTATAATATGATTCTTATCATAATACTATTATAAACGTTAAAAACATTATAAATATATATTATATATATTCACGATTAAAATTGATACATCATAACTCATAAATTGTAGACTACAACATGGATCTATTGATTTGCTATAAATTATATTATTTATCTTTGAAACAAGTAAATTCTTTGCTCTGGTATAGTCTACTACTGACTTTGCATGAATATTGATGTTACATAAAATAAAATCCCTAGCGCTAGCCATGCCAACCACGAAAACATATTTGGACCTAATTAAATCTGCATTTAAAGAAAGAATAAATCACTAAATTTCTTACAATAAGCTTAAAAGTATTACTGTATTTGAAGTAGACTGGATTAAAAGCTTCAGATTTCTGGATTAGAAGCACTATTTGAATTTGACTCAATACTTTAATGTGATTTAAATCCAGAGCAAAAGCTGAAGAAGTTTCGAAGGATATGTAGGGCCTTAAGAAGAACTTAGAGAAACAGCCAGAAAAAGACAACTAAAATATTATAAATTTAGAGCAACCACACTTACTATACATGGACGTCGTTCGTAGATATTTAAGAAGTCACATGAACGGAAGATCCGGACAGCAGAAAGGAGGTTTTTGCGAACGATAAAAGGTTGTACTCGGTTCGATAGATAAAAAATAAGATATAACGTTGGAATTGGATACGCACAACTTTAATCAGAGTATAAAAGTGTATTCCGAAGGTTGGAGACAGCAAAAAGTAAGAATGTTAGCTCACAAATATATCTTTGCTATCCCGATATTATGCTCCGAAGTGGAAGAGAGTTGTTGGCAGACTTAAAAATATATGCATATAAATATTGTATGTAAATTCGGAACAGGCGTGTGTAACAGCCCTTGTTTGGAAAAGCATGTCTGTAATAGTTGACTGTTATAAACATGACTTGCTACTTGAATTTACCGTGCAATAAGACACGTTTTCGTCTCGTTCTTTCAACTCATAAGATGTGTTCATACCAATTTCAGGGTTAAGTTTAATGAACTGCATAATAAGATCCATTCCTTTAGAGACTTTTTGCTGTATATAAGAAAACTCGCATTATCGGTACGCTGTTTGAATGATTTTATTGTGACGCGACTATTCATCTCAGCCCGGTAAAACCGGTCAGGAAATGTGAAACAGCGTATCGCTGTTCAAGCGAACAGCGATATGAAATCAAGGTTTGTGTGTGGCTTGGAAAGAGTGCAACCAAAACATTCGAGATGCTTCAAGAGGCCTTCAAGGACAACTGCATTTCAACATAGTCACAGTGCGGGAGTTGGCACAAAGTGTTCATGGAGGGCCGGGAGGAGGTTGCTGACGAACAGTGTTCTGGACGTCGAACAACGGCCAGAACCAATGACAACGTGAATCATGTGCGCAAAGTTTTGCGTTCCGACTGTTGATTCAGCATCTAGCTCGTCACTGACACCCTAAACACGTCCAGATTTGCGGTACATCGGATAGAGACTGAGGATCTGTAAATACAGGAGGTTTGCGCGAAGCTTGTTCTGAAAGTGTTGACGTAAGGCCAGAAAGATCTTCAAGTTTTGCGCTGCCAAGAACTTTTCGTGGTCCCCAGCTCTCTTACAGTCCCGACTTGGCTTCGCACGACTGTTTCCCCGAGTGAAAAGAGAGCTGAAAGGAAAAGATTGGGAGTCCGCGGAAAACATCCAAAAGAATGTTGCAAGTTTCCTAACAGACATTCCTGTCAAGGAGTTTCCGGGTGCCTTCCAGGCGTGGTAGTAACGTCTCTTAAAGTGTGTTGATGTGGGGAATAATTATTTGGAAAAATTTTAAGCGTTTGTTCCAATATGATAAATAAATCTATTTCGTATGGAAAATGCGCATTACTTTCATAATGGACCCTGTACAAGCATTCCTATTTTTAACTAATTGTATCTGAACTGTTCCGCTCCGGTAGAATATAATTTTTAGCAATTAAAAGTATTGGTCACCAAAATAAGTCGTTTATCTAACTGGTGTTTCTTAACAGAAAGTGATGTTTTATTATCTGACTAACTGTGCTTAAAGACTTGTAGAATCTAACTTACATAATTATTCGGATCGATTAGAACACATGTGTGTTGAGATGTGGACGATATATTTTATAAATCCATAAAATGGGATAACATTTAAAAAAAATAATTACAAATAAATAAAAATAAAAATAAAGATAAATAAAAATAAATTATATTAATCTATAATCTATAATTCTATAATAATATAATAAAGAAGAAACGTCTGTTTGTTTGTTTGTTGGTTTGTTTGTATGAGGTAATCTCAGAAACTAGTGAAATGATTTTAAAATTTTTTACTTTGTTGCATAGCTTAGAGTTTCCTGATCGATATAGGCTATTTTGCAACTTTAAGTAATTTTAATTAAGTGAGTTGAGTGACTTAAACTGTGACGATGTCGCATGTTTTAGTTTATTGGGTGCATAGCACTTTTATTTTTTCTAAGTCCTCTGGACGGTGTATTTTTTGGGCTAGAAGCACGATTCAAATTTTATATTTCATAGAAAAACGTGAAATATAACATTCGATTTCAAAAACATTAAAAATTCGGATATATTCAAACATTTTTTTTTGTACTGTATTTGATATATTTGTTTTCATTCGACAGGTAGTGAATTAATCATATATTTCCAATTACTCTGCGTAATGCACCCACGTATTACTGTCTCTTATGTCAGCCATATATCAACTGTCTCTTTCTTTTCCATCGGTATTCTTCTATGCATTCAAATCAATTCTCTTAAATTGCAGGGACAAAATTTTAACACGGTGGGCATCGATTTGAGACAAGTGTGCTTCCTTTGCTCATGGACAACTTTATGTCGGGTTTTCTAGAGCTTAGAGTGCAGAAAAACAATTTATTTTGCTGCCACAGGGCAACAAAACCACAAATGTTGTATATAGAGAGGTTTTAAAATAATTTAATGAGGCCTATATTAGCTGCTGTGAAGCGAAGCGAGCGGGGGTTGTTAGTTAATTAATAAAGATAAATTAAAATTAAGCAATTAAGGGGTAAAAGGGATCCATCTCAGCCTCTTTTTGAACAGCTTTCTGTCTTGAACAATGGAAAGTTGTACATTAAGTCAGCAATTCTTCATCTAATTAGGACTAACAATTTCACTCCCTTATCAGGGCAGAACGCAACCAGAAGAGCAGCCGCTGGCCTTTTACAGGCAGTTAAGAAAAATACAACTGCAGGATAGAGACATTTCGACTTCCTGTCTCTTAAGTTTTACAACTTGCTTCCGGAGTACGTAAAGACAGGTCTCGTGATAAGAATTTCAAACTCTTGATCAAAAGATCTCTAATTCAGCTGGGGCAGAACTCTCACTTAGAGTCTTTGATTTCTCTTCGCCACTAGGGTTAGGCGGGTATTATTTATATAGTTATAGTTGTATATTTATATTTAAAAAAGTTTTTTGTTTCTGGCATTACGCTAATATTATGTATTGTATGTTGAATTTGTGTGTGAAGAAATAGTTAAATATAAGGGAGGTAGTTTTTTCTCTTTATTTAGGAAATTCACAATCTGTTGAAAACAATCGGTGAGTTGATAACACAAAATTTGAAAAAAATAACATGATAAAATATAAACGTGAGTAGAGACACAGTACAGTGACAGAACTCCGACGTGAGTAGATAAGTGTAGCATTAAGTGCAGCATTCAAAACACTGCAATGGATAGTCAATTACAGTACTACGTTAATTGATGAGGTAAAATTGTAAAATAATGTAAATTGAATTGGTAGAGGTTTTTTTTTTGTTATATTTTATTAATGCTGTTTCATAACTTCGCTGATGTTTGTATTATTATTTATTAACATTTTAGTTTTTTTATCATAAGTTTTAATTTTTATTTACATTTGTATTCTGTCAGTTTTTTAATTTTATATTTTTATTTTATACTTACGTGTTTTTTAATGATAGTTGGTAATTTTCTCTTTTGTGTGACTTATTTCATTATCTAATAAGTGATGTAATGGTGTTAACTGTTTTTTCTTTTTGTATTTTTATTAGTGCTATTTTTGTTGTATTGTAGTTTTATTTTTGTGCTATGTATTTTTTGTAATTAGAGTAATTTTCCCCCAAGCACTGGCTTTGCTCTTTTGGAGGAGTAATAAAGGAAATAAATAAATTTGAAATTCGGATATTGAATATTTTCAGGGTAACAGTTCTAAGTTTTTACACTTTACTGAAGTTGTATTACAAAAAATTAAAGAGTGAATATTTAAAAATAAATTGAATAACTGTAAAACCCCTCAGTTAATTATTAGAACAAGACACGTAATAAAATGGAGATGACAGATTATGGGGCATCACAAACAACTTTGATGATTATCCTAGTGTTTAAAATTGTTTAGCAATGAATGAGAGAAGAAAGGAAACTTTTTGCGGTGAATGTCAACTTCTCAACTGTGTACTAAAACCCGGTTTACTCGATGAAAAAGAGGTAGGGGTGCGAAAAATGTTTAAAGACAGTGACAGTAATTAAACTCTTTAGTGCTGTTATGTGGTTTTGTGTTTTTCTAAAATGTATAAATGTATACCCTAAATATTATGAATTAATTACAACAAAATTTTTAAGTACAAAAAAATAGTTACCATTTTCTGTTGTAACAAAATATGTGCAATTTATACTAAGCATATATTCTATAAATATGTTTATAGCCTAATTAAGTATAATTATAACCAAAAATGAAGGCTATGTAGGCCATAATGGCAAAAAAAAATTATTTATTTAATTTATTTATTTATTCTTGTTTATCAGTTCACTTCCTTCGATTTTGTCACATGTGTTCCTTTACATTTTATAGAAAATTCAACCAAACCAAAGGAAAATGTCGCCAAATCATGTATAGAATATTTTTCGAAAATTTGATCTTTCCAATGGGTTTCACTGAATTCAGGGTTTCTGAGTTAGATCGAATATGTAACTAATTTAATCGCCTCATAGATTATACAGAAACACGATGAAAATCCAATTTAACTGGAACACGTAGGCCTAGATCATAGGAAGCTTACTAACGTTGTAAGTGTAAACAATGCTCTTAATTTCTATTTAATTATTTATGAATTAATATTAATACCTATTAGTACTAATTAAAGACGAAAAGGGAAATTTATCAAGATGAATTTGCTCCTATGTAAAACGACCCTTGATTTAGATAAATAATAATCTTAATGTATAACATGATGGAAAACAGATGAATGAAGTTAATTATATTGTATGGATTAATCATAATTATCAACTTTTCAAAAATATAGTTGTATCTACGGTTACTTTACTATACTTTCTAGTATAATAACTGCGGTTGTATCCAATACTAATGGTGATCTAGTGAAAGTACTAATAAACATTATATTTTTAAATGTTTGCCTTCTGATTTACGTAAATTATTTTTTACTGTATCAATTGGTGTAATTAAATATAGACTTAAAAAATATTTGGTAAGTCTGGGAGTTCATTGAGCTCATCCATGGATTGGTTGGTTTAGGTTTATCTTGTTCATTTGTAGTTAAATAACTAATGTAGTAATTTACTTTATAGTTTAAAAAACAATTGTGTTATAAACATTAATCAAGAGTATTTTAATCAGATATGTTAAATCAACACAGGTTACGTTCACCTTACAACGTCAAACTTGTCCATCTGTGATGCTTAACATTCATAATATCTGATATGAATAACATTCATATCCCACAGGCCAGGGTGGTGTGATATCTTGGCTTATGGTTTGACAGGCGGCTAATTTGAAAGAATCATCTGCCTACGAAACGTTTAGAACTAGAAGTTACTCTTTTTTTTTAATTAACCCTCGAACAAGATTGAACCTCCGCTCCAAGATTTTAATATACAAATCCCAATAAGACCAATCTGGACTTATGGTGTTCATCTCTTTGGAATAGCGGCAGAGAGTAATTTAAAGTCGTACCAAGCCTTTCAATCAAAATTTCTTAAGACTTGCTTCTGGCGCTCCATTTTTTGTAAGCAATAAAACCCTCCACGACAATTTCAAAATTCCTACAGTAAAGGAGCTAACCGCGTCCTTGTATAGTACATTTCACGTGAGACTAGATGACCATCCAAACCAACTAGCCCGTGATCTATCTACAAGGAACTTTCCAACTATGCGTCGTTTAAAGCAAAAATGGAGTAGAGTCCTCTTGGTCTGAATTACGGACAATATCCAAAGTTTTGAACGGAGAATGTATCATTGGGTACCTCTTCTCTTTAAAGCGAAATTCTCCATCGCCATTTAAATATTAAATACGGAAGTTGTGCAGCTCAATGTACAGTACTGTAATAAAAATTAAAGACAAAAAAATGAATGCATAAGTTATTGAAAATTTGTAAATACTAACTTATTATTATTATTATTATTATTTGATGGCTATGCGGATGCCCTCTCATTCTACGGGCTTCAGAGTCTGAGCACGCGACGTAGAGTGATGGAAGTACTTTACATTTACAACATTCTGCACTCTCGAGTTGAAGTTCCGGATATCTCGAAGATTTTTCTGAGAGTACCTGGCACAGCTTTAAGAAGTTTTAGGTTGTTTGCTGGAGCTACAAAAAGTAAAATAGCTCCAATCAATAAATGTATAGCTACAGCCAATGAAATAAATGGAGAGGTAGATCTGTTTCACAGAGATAGCAAAATTAAAGAAAAACTGTACAGATTACTGTGAAGGAAGGCTGCAAATACTGCGTGATCTTTATGTTATTTTATGTATTTTTATGTGTTATTTGTGTCTATGTGGTGTATGTTAAGCTCAGCGGCTGACTGTTTTTTAGAGAAGAAAGAATGACTACGTTAAGTTGTAATGGTGCGGTATACTAAGGCGAAATTATCTTGCTGTTCTACTGTACCACCTCGCATCCTTGCGACCAGCCATAGTAGTGGGTGGAGACGGCGGGGTGTACGGAAGTTTGGGAGCCCAAAAAAAAAAAAAAAAAAAAAAAATTATTATTATTATTATTATTATTATTATTATTTCATCACTGTCCTGAACACAGGCTTTGCGTTAATCAGGGAAATAATTTCTGTTCAGATAGATAAGAAACTGTACGTATTGTAAAATTAATATATTGGAAATAAATAAATAAATTGAAAAAGTAAAGAGATACATATACTTGAGGACAAATATAAAACGAAAAAAAGATGGGAAAAGTAGCTTTTATTAAGATAAAGCAATTATTGTGTAAAAAGGGATTTAAGTAAGCCTGTAGAAGTCCGAATAATATTTTTGTGATATGCCAAACTATCTTCTCTGTTCTTTTGTGTTTAATGGAGTTTTGGAGTCTTAAGGAGAGACTATAATTTGTATCCTGCCGTGTTAAATTTGCTATTTTTATGTACAGTTTTCATAGGATTGGTATAAGATAGAGAAATAAAACTTCACCTACCTTTAGTTGTCGGGTTTGTCTACTTACTAACATTTTTCAAATTAGCCTGTTGGGCCATAAAATATTATAAACCTAATAACGAATAACATAAAAGTTTACAAATTGTTTTTTTTTGCATATTACTAATTTTTGGACGTTCCAGTATTTTTTCCTGTATTCCCGGTCCTATTTCCGAGGCTATCTTGGGTGCTGCCAGTAGTTAAGAAATCCCCTGGCCGCGTTACGGGCGCTGCGCAGGTTAAGTTCAGTGGTGGGGCTGCCACCTTTCTGCCCCTGAACTTGCAGGATTATCATTCGGGGTTCACTCCCCTAGACTCTTCCGCTCTATAGACTATTGGGAAAATTCCTCCTCTGCTCAAATAGACCGTTGGCCATTTTTCACCTGTAACCCTAGGCAGGGGCCCTTACTGGGTGCTACCATCCGGAGCCAGATGGACCCAGGTTTTTTAACGAGGTTGTTACTCCTTACTCCTCTCCCTCCACACTTCCCCATCACATGATGGAGCCCCGGGCTTGGGACCGGCAGTGTTAAGCAACACTGTTGGCGGTGGATTCTGAACAAGTGGAAGGAGAGCATAAATGCTGGTGTACAAATCGCCGATTATGATTTAAGCTGTTTGCTATATGCGGATGATCAGGTAATTATCATGGAAACTGAAAATGATTTGCAGAAAGCTGTGTTTGAACTACAAAAGATCTGTGAGGGTTATGGAGTGAAGCTATCTGCCGCTAAGTCAAAGACTATGGCCTTTAAGGGCAAGTATCCAGTCAAAACGAAAATCGTTATAAATGATAAAGTTTTAGAACAAGTCTCGCATTTTAAATATTTAGGATGTGACGTAAGCTTTTTAAAAGATGACGATGTTATGAATAAACTGAATAAGTTTAGAACAATTTGCGGGACAATACATCGAACTTTGAAAAATAAGACAAGAAAGGGTACAAGAATTAAACTGTACAAAACTATGGCAGTCCCGGTTTTGCTGTATGGCAGTGAAAGTTGGACCATGACGCAACGAGAGAGAACTCTAATACAAAGTGCAGAAATGAAGTTTTTAAGGGCGACGGCAGGCTATAACAGACTGGACATGAAACGTAATGAAAGTATTAGAGCAGATTTACAGGTCCAACCACTATTAGACGGCATTGCGCGCTACAATTCCAGGTGGTGTGAACATGTGAATAGAATGCGAGAGGAAAGACTACCAGTCCAAATATTAAGTTATGCCCCACGGGGTAGACGTGATAGAGGCAGACCGCTACGAAGATGGGTGCCGGAACAGGCTTTAAGCCTATCCGTGTTTGGGTGATGATGATGATGACTAATTTTTGGAGAATTTGAGGAAGTTATAAAAATGCCGGTAATGTGCATGTACAAGATGAATAACTGGTAAAAATTTCAGCCTGGTAAATTTAATCGTTCCGAAAAAAATGTAGGTACCTAAATGTTAAAAAACTAAATTTACGAGAGGAGGCAAAAAACGAAAAGGCACAAACCAAAAACAAAATATATACACAAACAACTAAATTTTTAATAAACAGTTGATTAGAAATATGAAACTACAGCTGAAAATATTATTACTAATTAAAAGCTCTAAAAAGCCCTTTGCTCTAAAACGATCAGTATAGAAATACGAAAAATATTTGTTCTTAGTGATATGATAATTTTTTGGGGTAAACCTGGTAACAACATTTTTTATTAAAATAATTTTTTGGCGTAATTGAATGTTTTTTTTATTGATCTAGGTATAAACCTAATAAAGGGTGATTCAAAAAGAGCGCCGGTTTTTAAACAGCTGGTAAATTTTTGTTTATCGGTTGGCAACATTGTTAGACCTCATTTCTATTTCGGAGAACATTCCGATTGACGATTCAGTTGTAGTTTCTCTTGTTCGCAGTGTAGTACTCTCGCAGTCTGTGTCTAACCATGGAGAACCATGGATGTGCTATTGCACAACGAGTGTTAATCGTCAAAACATTTTACCAGAGTGGAGAGAGTTATGCGGCTACTGTCAGGCGACTTCGCGGTACTCTAGGACGTAATGAAGCACCGAATGAATCAACAGTTTGCAGGCTCATGAAAAAAATTTTTGAGACGGGTTCAACAGTCGACCTTAAAAGTTCTGGACGTCGTCGTTCTGGCCGAACTGAGCAGAACGTTGCGTTGGTTCGTGACAGTGTGGCTGTTAGCCCAGCAAAATCAATACGTCGCCGTTCTCAACAATTGGGTTTACGATGTTCTTCTGTACGGAGAATTCTTCGGTACGATCTCCAATATCACCCGTATAAAATTCAGTTGACGCAACATTTGAAAGTGGCAGACCACCAGAAGAGATGACAGTTTGTTGACTGGGTATTGAGAAAACGGCAGGATGATGACACCTTCGCAAATAAAATTATTTGCAGTGATGAGGCGCACTTCCACTTAAACGGTTTTGGTAATAAACAGAACTGCCGTATGTGGGGTTTAGAAAACCCTCGCGTGGTTAATGAAAGGGAAATGTATGCACAGCGAGTGACAGTTTGGTGCGGCTTTTGGTCGGGCGGTGTCATCGGCCCTTACTTTTTTGAAAATCAAGAAGGACAAGCCGTGACAGTAATTGGAGACCGATACTGTACGATGATTAGGGAGTTTTTGTGGCGTCATTTGGATGGAATGGACATTGACGAGTTGTGGTTTCAGCAGGATGGTGCCACCTGTCACGCTGCACGAGAAACAATGTTGTTGCTCCGTGAACGGTTCCAGGATCGCAGCATTTCTCGTAATTCCGACCATCAATGGCCACCAAGGTCGTGTGACTTGACGCCTTGTGATTTTCATCTTTGGGGTCATCTGAAGTCATTGGTGTATGCCAATAAACCCCGAAACATCAATGACTTGAAAGAGGAAATTCGACGGGTTATCGGGCAAATGGAAGTCGAAACTTGTCGCGCAGTTATATCAAATTTCATGGACAGAGTTGATGCGCACCAGCGCAGTAGAGGAGGACACATGCATGACATCATTTTTCATACATAAAATCGGAAGGTAAGATGAACTTGTTGATGTATTTATTTTCAGTTTTTCAATAAAAGAAATCTCTTAATTTGATATATCAAAACCGGCGCTCTTTTTGAATCACCCGTTAAAAACATAAAAAAACGAAAATCGAATTTTTTTTTATGTTTGAAATGATTGAATTGGGATGAAAATTATGTTATTTTTTATGGGCTGATCAGGTCTTTTAGTCATGTGTATAATGCATTTTTGTTTTGTTTTATGTCTGACTGTTTTGCAACAACTGTTAATACAGACGGTGAGAAGGATGATAGATGAAAATGTGTGATGAAAAAATCCAGACCTGACAGGGAATCGAGCCCCGGACTCCGGCGTAGAAGCCATTTGCGCTAAAGATGTAGATAAAAAAAGTTAGAGCTAATAACACTTCTATAAAGAAACTTTGGGTTAATAATTTTCTACTAAGAAAGATAATAGAAAAATTTTGTTTCAAAAACACGTAGAAAGAAATGATGAACACCTTAATTAAAAACCTGCGAGATTGATTGGTGTAATACTTGCTCTGTGGTGCTATTTAGGGCAGCAGTGTGACAAGTAAGGATTAATATTATGACCGATAGGAGAAGGCATCAAAAGACGAATAATATAAATACAAAACAGTTTGTTGTAGTCTGTCTGGGTGAAACTCATCCAACAGTGAGTTATTTTAAACTAGACTTTAATATTATACTATGGTTTTAAAATAAAATATTGTGACACTTATTGCTAAGGTCCGTTTCGGGATCTAGGTCATTAAATAATTAATACACTAAGGTTTACAATTACAATTATTTATTACACTTAAAGGTTTACAAAATAAATAATAAACTAATTAAAATGACTTATTACAATAAATAACTTAATAATTTACTTAAAATAAATAATAAACGATAAATAACTTAATAACTTACTTAGCACTACTTAAATCACTTTTATAAGACTACACAAACATTTAAAACACAGAAATTGAATTCACATTAACTTTAACTTAAACAACAACAAAAAATTAACTTAAACAAAAACTGCACATTAACTTTACACAATACACACACGCATACGAAGACGGTATAACAATCGTTGATCAACACAATGCTCGGAATAGTTAACCTGTATAACATCCCGATAATCGCTCGTCGAAGATCAAACGAATACTACTGGACCGCGCTCGGGGGTCTCTTTATATACTCATTCACAAAGATAGTTCGAGAAGAGAATAGAACAACAACATGCAAAAATAAAGTACAAAAAATGACTCTTTAATAATGAGTGCTAGAAAAATCCGTTGTAAACAAGTCAACAATAGGTCTTATTTTAAATAGAATAAAAGTTGTTACGGGTCCCTTTCATAACAGTTTTACAATACCCGACCTTTTATCCTATATACAATAGCGCTGTGTATTAAATAATTTTTATGAATTGACATGCCTTTATTGTAATTATTGTCATATGTCACTTATGTCCTAATATTTATTCTTTTTTCACTCTATTATCTACTTTGTACCATTTCATGAAAACACTAGAACCTTCGCGAACCATCCTTTCTTTCGATGTTGTTACAATATCAAGATCTATCCTCAGTACTAGCTGGTTTGTGTGAAACGATGAAAAAATACAACAGTAACTTTTTGTATCTACACTGAGTGAAGTAATTAAAAGTCAGTCACAACTACTTTAATATTCTACAAAACTACTGATATCCGCTGGCTCTTATCTGTTAAATGATAACAAGAACAACAACGTAAGATTAAATTTTCGAAAATTATAGATTCCCACAACAGTCTACCCTAGAAATGAAATTACATAAAAATTAGTTAATACAGTCAAACTTCTACTAACGGACACTTCTGTATTGCTGACAATTCCTAATAGCGGACAATTTTAATAGTTCCAGCATTTTCCCGTAAGATACAATACTAAAATATCTTCTAATAACGGACCCTCCACATCACGGACGCGAACAGTTAATTTATATAGTTTTTAAAATAAAATTTCTGGAAAGCGGACAAAGCTTGTCCACAAAAAATGTTAGTACAATGTATATAATACATATTTAGACCAGAAAAAATATGTGTTTAAAAATATTGAGTGCATAAGTGGTTAAATTTATAAATAGCATGCGTTCTTAAAAAAAAAAATATTTTATTACAATAGGTGTAACGTGAATTGTGTAATCAACTTATGTATAATCTTGGAATACAAACATAAGGTATGTTAGATTACTTCGTAAGTACTGTGCATGCATGCATATATTTTTTATATTACATATTAGATAATACGTTTCTTTTTGGTAATTTTATGTACATGTATACCACAAACTTATGTATTAAATTATTTTTTTTTCATGGCATAAACGTACATAGTGTCTTTTTTATATATTCTTGTTAAATACGTTACATTACGCAATATATAATGTAAATACAGAAAATAGTGTAGTACACATATTTTTCATTAGCGGACAAACTTTTGGTCCGCTAAATTTCAGTTACAGTGTCCGTTTTTCAGAAGTTTGACTGTAACAAGTTTTAACATCTAGTAAATCACTTAGATTAAATTAATCTGAAAATTATTACTTAAACTAAACAACTTCACAGAGTAATTCCAAATCTGTTTATTTAATCGTTCCTATACAAACATAATCGAATGTGATTATTAAATTCAGTTCACAAACTGATTTTAAATTACGCTTTTTAAATTTACAGATCAGAAGAACAATCTATGTTAGCTCGAACTCAAAGATTTCAATCTCTGTCGTTCATTCCTTCTGAAAATGGAAGCCCCGTCCTACCATTCCAACATGACGGTTTACAGAGCCCGTTCGCTTCAATGATTCTTTCATTAGACATCAACTTTGCTTTAAAAACAAACTCTTCAACCACAAGAATAATTAATACGTTTTCTCTACCTTAAAACTCTGTCACAGGAAACACATTTAGTCGGTTACTGAGACGATGGGGTTGTGAATAAAGTGAAAAATTAACATAAAGTAACTTAAACTAATATAAAACTGGAATAGAAAGTACGGCATTGTGATTGTTTTGCCACTGAAATTAATTATGTTTTTGAAAC
Organism: Catonia carolina; assembly: GCA_035578175.1. Taxonomy (NCBI): domain Eukaryota; kingdom Metazoa; phylum Arthropoda; class Insecta; order Hemiptera; family Achilidae; genus Catonia; species Catonia carolina. The sequence goes on along the minus strand of JAQMRL010000010.1, from coordinate 22,984,164 downwards.
TTTGACTATTATGGCATTTAGAATTTTAAGTTTTTAGACATTAGAAACATTAGATCTTAAGCATGGTAAGGTGAAATATATAAGTTATGTATTTAGATGTAAGTTCTTAATTTTTTTTAATTTTATATGAGAAATGTAAATGTCAATTAAATTAAGATCGATTTAAAGATCAGTAACAATAATTTTTTTTTGGGGGGCTCCTAAACTCCCGTACACCCCGCCGTCACCACCCACTACTATGGCTGGTCGCAAGGATGCGAGGTGGTACAGTAGAACAGCAATAGAATATCGCCTCAGTATACCGCACCATTACAACTTAGTAGTCATTCTTCCTTCACTAAAAAACAGTCAGCCGCCGAGCTTAACATACACCACGTAGACACAAATAACATAATAATACATAAAATAACATAAAGATCACGCAGTATTTACAGCCTTCTTTTACAGTATCCTGTACAGTTTTTCTTTAATTTTACAATCTCTGTGAAACAGATCTACCTCTCCATTTATTTCATTGGCTGTAGCTATACATCTATTGATTGGAGCTTTTTTACTTTTTGTGGCTCCAGCAAACAGCCTAAAACTTCTTAAAGCTGTGCCAGGCACCCTCAGAAAAATCTTCGAGATATCCGGAACTTCAATTCGTGAATGCAGAATGTGGTAAATATTAATAATAATAATAAGAAGAAGAAGAAGGAGAAGAAAAAGAAGAAGAATAAGAAATCTATTGTAATAAACAAATATCCATTTGTATAAAAAAATTAAAATACAGTTCTATTCCTGAAAGGATCTCTACAGAAAGTAAACATAACCTTGAACACAAAGCTAAGACATTATCAAATAGTTTTTAAATAAATATTCTAAGAATAATCTACAGGTTACTGATTGAAGATGGGAAAATAATCTTCAAGAATAAATCAAATCAAGAAATTTCAATAACATCGACGAAATTGTTGAAAAAAGACGAGAATAAGTTTTACGGACACGTCGTTTGAAATGATAAACATACGTGTAGGTATTCAAAAAGTGACCTTCAATCAAATAAACAACATAAAAAGTATGGTAGGAATTCTGAAGAGGCAAGAAGAAGAAAATGATAAATTAGGGATTAAGAGGAAAGACTGCTTGAGTAGAAGATTTCGAAAAAAATAAGATATAAATGAATTTAGTAGAACGTTTTCAACTTGAAGATTGCATCTATAGGAGAACTAAGACCAGTCAGGTTCTGAAAAGAAAGAGCTGGAAGATTAAAATTCATGAAAGAAAGATGGTTGCAGGCTAAAAAAATTTGGGAATGTTAGCTAAAGAAGAAATAGAGGTTTTGACGAGACGTGATCTATAGCCTTTCATAAAAAGAAACTAATAATATTATCCAAATTAATTAATTTAAATTATTATTTTTAATTAATTAATGAAATTCATTATTGGATTGTTTATTTATTCTTTATTTCGTTCCATCGTGTGAGGCGTTTTACTCGGTGTACGACTAGGAACGTCCTTTGTCACTAAATCTGTTCAATCAGGCTATTGATGCCATTATAGTTAAATCCAATATTGTCAAATAATTGGATGAAATAAATGATTTTGTAAATTTCCACTTCTCGAAAACTCTTTTGATAATGTTGGCTTCTGCTGATGATTTGATAATAGGTACAAAATAATAAAAGGAAAAAATTGTTATTTATAGAAAATTTATTTTGAATATTTGTAGGGCATTTCAAATAATTTAGTTTAATACTATAATGGAATATATTGAATTAAATGTAAAAGGGATTTTTTTTATAACACTCGGGTAAAAAACAAACGATGGTGAAAACTTAATTTGGTTTATTTTTCGCTTCGGTCGAACAGGGATTGTGAATTAGGGTGTTAGATGTATATAGTGTATATATACACCCTATTTGGTGTCCCTAGCCTCAGCTTGCATTAGTTTGACCGGAGTAGAGAGCAACCAACGCTCCTCTATGTACAGTATAACATAAGCAGGCACTGCAGCAACGCGTAGGCTCGTCCTGAACTCACTTCTGGTTGTGTCCCCTAATCCCCCTTGGGAGTAGTGGTTTCATCCCCATTCCTCTTCTAGTACTCTACCCCCCTTTTATGACTCTTCTAATCTATCCAATTTTCTCCTCTCTCTCAGAAGTACAACAGGATTATGTAATCCTATATTTCTCCTCGACCAATACTGAGAAGGAAATTTTCCCTTTTTGTCATATTCCTTTTTGTTATTACTACTTTACATAATCGAATAATTACAAAATAAAAATAAATAGACATTTTTTCTTTCTTCCATTCACACCACTCTTACAGGAAACTTTATGCAAAAATTCATTTTAAAAAATTGCTTGTTTTACAGAAGATTTAACTATCCTACCCAAGTAGTATTACGGAAGTAAGAGATTAAATGACAAGTTTAGAAAACATTACTAAAAAATATTAACTCAAAAGTAATAGACAAAGTAATAGACACAAGTAATAAAAAATATTATGGTGAATGGAAATACAAATATGGAAACAACAGTAAACCTTAAAAATTCGTTCAGAAATTATTTCTTACAACGTTAACAAGAAAGCTGATTGTGACGAAAGAACAAGAGAATTATCAAAAGCTCAACAGATAAAACAAGTTTAAAATGTTGTGTAATTTTGCTTTCATTTAAAGAAATATCTCAAAAATGACTTGATAAATGAGACATTTACGGTGTTCAAGATTTCCTTTCTAAATAACATCAAAAAATGTTAATGAAAATTAAGTAATATCCAAGCGAATGCTAAAGAAAATTGCACTGTTAGGTAAATATTACAAATGATATTATACCCTACTTAATATTTAAATTAGTATTCATATAGTGTTTTTTAATGAGTTATTAAAGTAATATGTAATAATATACTGTAACACTTATTGTTAAGGTCCGTTTCGGGATTTGGGCAAACTAAATATTTAAAAACCTATCGTTAGAATTAAAAACAAGTATTTATTATAAACTATAATTTATCAATAAGTCTTATATAAATCTGCTAATAAATTATAATTATAACCTAACTGAAACCACGTGGCCTCTAAATTGCGCACACCGGCTGTTTGTGAATGAGTTATTTAAAAAGAGATTGAAATACTGTGAAGCAATCGGTACAGTCTGATTGAAAATTTAAACTAAGTTTCAGAAAAAGTATATATCTAGAAGGTAATTTTTACCTTCCTCTTGCCCTTTATGAATATATAAAGAAGGAAAGTATTGTTTTCATGTAGATATTTCAATGTAAAGTTTTCAGAGGAAATACACATTTTCAGAGCTCTGAACCCAAAATACGTGTTATTCGCGATTGGCCTGTGTGAGTCTGAAGGTCCGCGTGAGCGTGATGCGAGTATCTGTGAAAAAAAATATCTTAAGAACGGAATATCATGAATGCAAACGGAATATAATAAAAATGTTTTTATCATAAATCAAATCGTTTAGAAAAGGAGGAAATTCAATCTCTTAACTCACTTAGCTTTTGACGATCTTCAGAAGGCTTTCAATACAGTGGATAGAATAAAATTAAGGGAAATATTGCGAGATCCTGGATATCCTTCCCATCTTAAAACATCAGGCCAAAGCCTGTACAACGATACCATAGAGATAATAGCAATTGAGAACTCCAATTCTGCAGAAGTAATTATTATTAGAGGTGTAAGACAACGGTGGGGTCTTTCACCCACTCTGTTTAATTTTTATTTGGATGACGTGATCAGATGATGGAAGTCTCGAATGAACACTGGTATTTTGATTGGAGTAGATATAGTTGTAAACTCCTTATTATTTCCCAATGACTTGATAGTGCTACAGAATGATAATGACTTCCAGAGAGCAATCTTCAGGCTGAACAAATTCTGCAAATAATATAAGTTGACAGTTTCGACAAAGAAGATAAAGGTAATGGCATTTAGATGGAAGAAGCCAGTCAAAAACAAAATTGATATGGAGAATAATATTTTGGAGCAGATATTCCACTTTCAGCATCTAGGTTGCAATATTACATACTAACAGGACTTATAAATGTTTACAATAAGATGTACCGATTTCAGCAAATATGCGGAACTATCCACCAAACCTTACAAAGCAGCAACAGTAAAAATAAGAGGTTGAATTTTTTTAAAGCAATAGCAGTGCTGACCCTACTCAACTGTAGTAAAACTTGGGTGCTCTGAAAGCGAGAATAAAGTAGATTCCAAGCATCTGAAACGAAATGTTTTCGATATACGTGAGGATTTAGTGGAGAAAGAACTCAACATCTTCTCTTTAAATGACAGGGTATCTCATAACAGAATGTAATGGTTGAAGCATGTGAAAATGAAAATCGAACAACATTTAAAAAAATCCTACAACGTTTATTTAAAACGTTTAGTTTTCTGTAACGCTTAGTTCAGCATCAATTAAATATTATTTTATTCTGCACATCAAAATCGGTAAAAAATGACTTTTTTAAGATTGCGGCCCCATTATGGATATTACGAGAAAAGTGTATATAACTAATGTTATATCAAATAAACAAACCTATAATCTACAGTTTGCAGCATTTATTTTTACAAAGCCTAGTTTAGAGTCAATCAGTGATTTTCCGTAGGCTATCTTAAGTTCAGCAGGGGTTGATTTTCATTTTGCGTCTATCACACATCATTAAAATTAAGTTATGTTTTCCATTTTACATTATTTACTGTCATTTAACATAGGTTTTCTATTAATTACATTGGAAAGAGAATATCATGTGAGTATTACATTCCAGATTTTTTACCTATTTAAAATCTTATCTATGAGTAATTAGTGCTCCTAACATGGAATTTGACCCGGGTTTTTAATTTTATAGTCTAGCACCGTCGAACAAGCATTAAACCATTAGATGTGTTGTTAAAAACATGTAAAATTAAATGAGTAGATAAAACTAGGATTAGTTAGTGGAAAAAGAACGTCCCAACTTGAGTACATGTTGGATATAATTATTTAAAAAGTCAAACAGTACATTATTTTATTGAAAAAAAAACAAAATGAAACTAAACTAAAAAATACTTTTATGTCCGTTAATCCTTTTATTTTTATGTTCTTTTGTAAGCTGTATTTTCCGCGCAAGTACTTTTTCCCGTAGCTAGATGATAATTATCTTAGCATCAGTGTTTTTGTTTTAAAATGCATTACGATGCTTTTTACTCCGTCAGTATACTGAGCCGCCTATGTTTTCACACATACACTGAAATGCGGACTACAAATTAACATTTTCCAGTGAGTGAAAATGTTCTTTTCACATTAACAACAACAGACCATCTGATATTTCATTAATTAGTGATTTTATTAAATAAAATTTCCATTTGCTACTAATTGAATCGACGTTAATTATATCGCAGTTATAGACAACAATGCAAATTCTAATTAAAACAAATACCTTTATTGGATTAGATATTAATTATTCATCCGTCATAATATAAAAATTTAATTATCTATCATACTATATTCTGTTTGACTTTTTTATATGTTCTGTATTGTGTTAATAAATAACTTTATTGTGCCAGTACTACATCTTTGCAATCAATGTCCAGTAAGTTTACTTTCTAAGGTGAGTGAAAATGTTTCACTGGTAATACGTTCTAATAATATTATTAATATAGTGTAAAAATTAATATTTGTATTTTAGAGGTTAGTTACAATTCGTTAGGTTATTCAACTAGGTGAATCAAACGAATAATACGTTACATTACGTAATGCCGTTTCCAACTACGATGATGTAATAACTGAACTACAGAGCAAACAATGAGTAGTAACACATAAAACTCAAATCATTATTATGTCTGAATTTGAAAACAATAATAATGATTTTTTATGAACATAAACATAAAAAAATGTATGTTCTAAAACAAGGATAAATCATATTCAAATGAACTGGGAAAACGTATTTTTAAACGAAAACAGTAAATTGGTGCAACATCTTTGATAATTACCACACCGGCACAAGCAATCTCTAACAACTTAGCTTAGTGATTTTCCGTATTTTGAAGTTTTACAGAGGTTGTTTTTTGTTCTGCATCAACCACTCATGATTAAAGTTAGGTTATGTTTTCCATTTTACATTGTTTACTGTACTACATGTGTATATTAACCACTTACCGTTTAACTTACACAAGTGTTCATTTTACGAAAAAAAATAATCGAAGGGTGGCAGAAGGACGTAAATTTAAGTTTATAAAAAACAAACTCATTTTTTACTGTTTATTGTTTATCAAGCAAGCCTTTGACAAAGTGTGGCATGCAGGTCTTCTTTTTAAAATTAAACAAAATCTTCCCTATCAGTATTACTCAATTATTGCATCTTATTTGGAGGACCGATACTTTACAGTGAAATATAAGGACGAACAATCATCTTTAAAATTAATTGAAGCTGGTGTTCCTCAAGGAAGCGTGCTGTCTCCTGTTTTGTACACCATTTACACTTCTGATCTTCCACAAAATGACAACACTACAGTGGCAACATTTGCCGACGACACAGCCATTCAGGCAATACACGAAGATGCACAAATTGCATCTCATAACTTGCAGAAACACTTAGACAGCGTACAAAATTGGCAAAAAAAGTGGCGTATAAAAACAAATGAACACAAGAGTCTGCACGTCACATTTACACTAAAACGCGAAACATGTTCACCAGTGTTTTTTAACAACGTACGAATTCCACAATCCGATACGGCAAAATATCTTGGCCTCCACCTGGACAGGCGTCTAACATGGAGGACTCACATACGGAACAAACGAAAACAGTTAAATCTTAAATACCAACAGCTGTATTGGATGCTTAATGGAAAATCCAAATTATCGGCACAAAACTATTGTTACTTTATAAAACTGTACTTAAACCTGTGTGGACATATGGGATACAACTCTGGGGCACAGCAAGTCACAGTAACATTGAAATAATTCAACGGTTTCAGTCAAAAATACTTCGAAACATCATGGACTCACCTTGGTACATATCCAACACTATATTGCACAGAGACACGATCACTCCCACGGTACACGAAGCTATACAGAAATTTTGCACCAGTTACCAAACAAGACTTGAAAATCATCAGAATCCAGAAGCCTTCAATCTCCTAGACAACAGTGGAACACACAGAAGACTATGCAGACTACACCCTACAGATTTATTTTAATATGTGATTGTGTAATTTATTTTACATTCCTGGCAAGATCAATTCAACAAAATGGGAAATTTTGTAGAGTAATACCAAGGGGTATTACTTACTCAAGATTTATACTTACAACACATCTACTCATTGTTCTATGAGAGCAGATAGTAGATTTACAGTTATTCAAAAAAAAAAAATTGTTTATTTTTATTTATACAAAATAATATAAAATTAATAATAATGTAATAATTATGTAACTTATTAACAATTATTAATACTATATTTTTTGGATGATGAAACTTATTATTTTAAAAATATGTGATTTATATGTATTTATACGTACAACAAAATTTTTCACAGATTGTAGTTCACTTGATGTTCTTATTAATTATTTTATTTTTGTTTGTTTGTTTTAAAAATAACACGAACATATTTTTACCTCGACTCAATGGTAAACGTTAAGTTCGATTTGGAGCCTGACGAAACTCAGAATTTCACATTGTTTTTGTTTTAAGTATTCTAGCATTTCTTGATGCGTGGAAGGTTCATGTGATTTATGAGTTCGTTATCCTCTTTTTCAGATTCGGTACTACCATCATCTTCAGATTTTATTTCATTTTCAGAATTTTCACTGAAAACAGACTCCAATACAGATGTGGATATACGTTAAACATGCTCGTGAACTACCCGGTCATCTTCTAAAGATTACATATTGAGCATATCATTACGGACTTCTCAGGGAAGAGATTGCATAAGATTTCTCAGTTTGGCTGGAGAAAGCGGAGAACGTTCCTCTTCGTTTTCTTTGCCTTCTTTTTCTTGAACTTACAATCCGCATCGGCAAAAACAAGGTCAAAGAGATTACCGAAATAACATTCAGCGCAGTAGGTCGTTAAACTACACAGGGAAAGTTTTATAAAAGTTGGAAAAACCAATGACCAGGCACGGCATATGTTCATACGTAACAAAAAAATCATTTCATCCTTTTAAGTTAAAACCCAACGTCGTCGCCAATGACCACTGTAGTTGATGCAACGTTAAATAAAGAAAGAAAAAAATGATCAATGTACACAACAAATAACTATATTGCCGGCCGCATTGGCGCAGTTGGTAACGTGCTCGCTTATCATCATGCGGTCATGGGTTCGAATCTCACTCAGGCATGGCATATTTTCATACGTTACAAAAAATAATTTCATCCTCCATTGTAAACAGTTACACCCCAACGTCGTCGCTAATGACCGTTGTAGTTGATGCGACGTAAAATAAATAAATTAAAAAAGATAACTATATTATCATGAATGAATTTATCTAAGCCTTAATTTTGATTGTGTCAACATAGACAGTTGGTCAACTTATAGAATTATAGTTCTTTTTAATAACGCTACAACGTATTTGGTTCCTGTCTGAAATGGTCAACTTAGACAGGTGGTCACGTTATAAAGGTGGTCAACTTGGCAGGTTTTACTGTACCTACTAATGATTAAACATAAGTAATAAATGGTTTTTATTTACATTGGCAACAGAAAGTCGTGTGAATTTTTCACACCTGATTTTTGAAGAAAAAAATCAGCCACTGAAGCGGGTGGTTGTAATCTAGTGAAATTAAAATAGGCTTGCATGAAAATGTATAATTTACCGGAGCATAAAGTGATAATACAGTAGTATCATGTAGTGAAATTCCCCTAAAAGTAACTACCTTATTTAATAGGATATTTTGTATCAGGACAAAGGAAACACAAAGAGATAAAGATAAGTCCAATTTGTAACACGAATCTCAAACAAAGTTTTACATGAGAGGAGGAAAAGCTCAACTGTATTATCCTGACTTATTATGGTTTAAAACAAAAAATAAGAATGAAACATTTCAAGTTATATAATCAGAAAATTATTTTTCTTTTAATTGTACTAGTTTTCATTTACGGTCTGCATAACTGTTTAGTATCGATTTTTATAAAATAACTTTTTGTCATTAAATTTTCTTCCACCTCTACTTCTATAATCATCGTCATTAATATATTTTTAAATTACTACTACAATCATCGTCATCTCATAATATCATAATAACATTCTTAGAATGAAAATATAAAGCACAGTCAGTAGTGTGTAAAAAAGACTATAATCTGAACAAAGAGTAAAACTAAATTTGACTCTAAACTGAGCATTAATAACTTGAAACAGTAATAGTGAAGTATAGTTTTAGTTTCACTAAAGAAAACACTTGCCTTTAAATAACAATATATTTTGAACCGTCGCATGTAAAAACAATTACAATACATCAAATTAACGCTTGTTTTATAGATGGGTGTAGTATATACTGTACGTTAACATTTTTGGAAATTTATAGGGTATTAAATAAATATCGAAGTAGGCGTAAAAAGTACCCTGTTTTTACCAACTTTTTCAGTATAATCAGGGTACTATTACTTTGTTCACGCGTACTTTAAAATGTATAGGGCTACAAAGAGAGATAATTTTTCATTAGGTATTAATGTGTTTTATGTGTGTCACGTTTTCCAAAACTGTAGTTAATACAACCGTCAGTACAAATATTATTTCTGTATGATTATCGACTGGTAGCCGAATAATAATTTTTTGAAAAACGACCGACATTTTTTTTAAAACTAGTCACCCAAAAATAAAACAAAAATATGCATTACACGTAGAAATCTAAATTTTATAATGGTATGTAGCCTTATTCATTTTAAAGAATGCGTGAACAAAGTACCTTGAAGTTGGGTACACTGGAAAAATGGTTAAAAACAGAGTACTTTTTGTACGTAATTATTTATATTTAATGCAATATTACTCCGAAAATATTAAAGGATATCCAGTAACCAACGACAAAACAAGCTTTAATTATTTGATATGTCGTAACTGTTTTTTTATTCATCAGTTCAAAAGATATTGCTGTGTGTTTTCTTTCGTGAATCGGACTTCAGTTGAACCAGAAGATGACCATGACAGTAATGGATATTATTTATTTATTTGTTTTATTTAGTTAAACATAATACAATTATTGCTATACTAACCTATTTATCATACAATATTTTTAACTAAATATACTTATACGCACAAACTCTTCTTCACGAAGAGTTCTGTCCGCGCATAGAAGTAAACAAAAAAAATTATTTAGACAAATTTATATATACTAATAACTACTATAAAAAATACAATTATAAAATCTAAAAATGGTACAAGGAATACATTAAACATCTTTGTTAAAAGCATTAAAATATATGATTAATACAATTAAATTTATGTAGAAATAATGACAATAATAATAATAATAATAATAATAATAATAATAATAATAATAATAATAATAATAATAATAATAATAATAATAATAATAATAATAATGATAATAATATTATAGTCATCATCATCATCATCTCCATTATGATCATGGTCATCTTCAGTTTTTACTAGTTCATGTTTTAAGTTATTTAAGTCACAGTCAAATTTATTAAAGTTATTAAACACACAGTTCACAGTCAAATTTAGTTCAATTTTTTGATCGGAGTTTTATCTTTTTCTGAAACACACTTGAGATCGTGTTTTATATTTTCATTTCATGAACTTTTTTATTCAAATGTTTTTATCTTTGCTTAAAGTTTAAAATTACATTAGAAAAATTTTATTAAATAACTTGATACTGCAATTTCACAACGTTATTGTTTTACGTTCTTGCAGAACTTACACTAACTGTGAGAATAGTGTTACACTTCTGGTATCTTTCGTTTCGTAAGTAAATAACTGTGTTCAATTCCTGCCTGTCTTCTGGTAGTATTATATTATCAGTTCCGAGGGAGGTGGAGGGTTCTTTGCTGACATCGGATCAAGTGGCCAGGCGGCGGGTTTTTGGTTGGTGAGCGGTTGCGGCCTCCTTGAGGCTGGACGAGGACGCCTCAATGAAGTACAACACAACTTCCCCCATCGAGAGGGAGTGAACATGAGTTTTTCTCGCCGCGTCGGATAAAAAAAATCCTGCCTGTCTGATTTTAAGTCATGTTATTACAATCTCGTTGATTACAAAATAAAAGTTAATGAGCAAAATACAATTAAATTAACCTTTATTAAGAATACTTAAATTAACGTATCTTTAAGTGTAACCTTTAAACAAAACTTTTAAATATTGGCTGCCATCGTAGCGTTTTTGTAGAGTACTAAATTACAACGCAATAGTCCCGGGTTCGATTCCCGGCTATGGTCTGGTAATTACAACAGGTAAAACCCACCGTTTCAGTTACGTAACCCACTGCAGTCACTAATAAACAGGCTGTTGACGCGACTTTAAATAAAAAACTAAAAGAAATCAAACATTCCCATCGAGAGTTTTCTTCAAAACGTTTCAGCAAAGAATTCATTAAAAACATTACGAGTTTAGGCTTTCATAACTTATAAGAAAACATATAGAATCATAAAATTTTTTTCAGATTCAAGGGGGTACAAAATGTCAAGATATGGGATAAACTCAAACAGATATTTCAGATCTTATCGATAATATTCTCCTCCTACATTACGAGAAAGTGAAAGTCAATATGTTATTCTAATCTTATTCGTGTGCGCACACACATTTTTCCAGCGTGTCTGTCAGCTACCATTGTGGATTTATTTTCCTTTCATGGTTTGTCGAAACAATATGTTATTTATTTTTAAAAAATATTTTTATAAGCGATGAAAATTCTGGAAAGTAGTTTTACTTAACTACAAACATACAATATATTGTGATAAATTTATCCATATTATGGTTATGAGTGTTGTAGTGTATGTTTCACCATATATAAATAAAATATTAGTCTATAATCATGTAATTCACATATTCTGTAAGCAGTGTATTGTATCAGTGTATTGTATCAATGTTCTGTATCATTATGGTATACTAATTTTACAAAGAAGAAACGCTTGTTTGCTTGTATGAAGTAATCTTGGAAACTTCCCAACCGATTTAAAAAATGATTTACTAATGTAAAGCTTAGAGGTTTCTGAGTAACGTAGGTTGCATGACTTACGTAATTTTTAAATTTCGAAAAAAATTTGATTGGTAAATGAAATGATATTTTTTTTTTTTTTGAAAAATTTATATCTTTTACCTATCACTGTTAGGTCTATACAATATATTTATATGCAATGAATTGTATTATGCAGTCAGGTACAGTACAGTACAGCCCTAATATTACATAAATCTTTGTTTTTAAATTTTTGACAATTATTTACAGTACTTACAGATATTTTTAAAAAATGGCATAATTGCATAAGATATTTGAAAAGAAAGTTTTTAAACCATCCCAAAAATCAACAGGATCGTATCAATTTTTAAGAGATTTATTTTAGGTTACCTAAATTTTCTTATAACACATCTCAGATCATAATTCTTCACTTTCATTGGTTACTACTGATGAACAAAATTTCTGTGTCTAGTTATACAGTAAAAAGCAACTCAGTAGAATTTCTTACGGTGACAACTTACTGTACCTTGTTTTGCTTCGCCCATTACATCAGTTGTAGTGTTTGGGTCCGATACGATACTTCATGACATGTTGGGAGTGAGGATATAACATCTCCACTCCAAACTATTTTGAATTGTTTTAAAACTATCTAAATAAATGGATCCTATTAAAAATGGTTTTACACCACATTAATAAATGAAATTTTCATATTTCTTCCTCCACGTCCAGGCCTCACTGATATACGTCAGTGTTGAGACAGCCACTGTGTTACAGAACTTCATTAATGTTCCAGTTTTGGCCCTTTCCTTCAAATTTCGATGTATTGTACCACAAATCCAATTAAATCTCTAAACTTTTTGTAGTACATCATTGTGCTTTTCATGTGACACATTATATCCCAAATAGGCAATATGGCTGACTTTTTCAGAATCACTCCATCTACCATTACATTATTTGTTCTTACGGGATATGAAAATTCCGTTCACTTGGCAGAGATGAGTCTCTTGTGATTGTGATAAAGGCTGTGGTAAACTGGGTCAATTTAGAAATGAGGATATATAGCGAGAGTTATATGTGTGTTCTCTTAACGAGACAATCATGGAGTACCGCGAGAAATGGACCGATCATCGTGAAAGAATATCTTCACACAGGATTCCTAGACTGGTGAGAAGTTAATGGTGGGTTCATCACCAGTGGTGGGATCATCGTAAAAGAATATTTTCACAAAACATTCCTTGACTGGTGAGAAGTTGCTGGTGGGTTCTTAGACTGGTAATGCGATTGAACGGCGGGATCAGGGGCGAACGGTGGTAGGTGAATGCCGGGACAGGTCTTGCGACCTGATACTTGATGTTGAAGAAGTAGAAGGATATTACATTAGTGATTTAGTTATCAACGTGTAAGGTTATGTGAGAAGATAAAAGCTTTAAGTTTAGTTTTCTGTGTAGCGCAGCGAGCGTTGTTGCTTGTAAATTATGAACAAGTACATTGATGTGCAAGCATACATCTTAAATAATAAATAAACTTTAAAAAGTAATGCTAGATTACAGTTTAAGATGGTTTCACATAATATCAGTGGTTGAGACATTAACTAGTTCATTGGGTTTTAGTATACTGGAATATATACATATTCCCTAATCTTAGTACTTCTAAAGGGTTATTGTAACAGTAAGCCATAGAGCCACAAGAGACGAGTAAACTCCCTTAACAACAGACCTTAGTTGTTTCTAGAATAATGTACTGTACGTCCCCTGTCCCCCCCGCTAAACAATGTATTCACGGTTAATTATATCGTATACCCAATTTACAAGTAATTACATAACTGCCATATACAAGACAATGAACAACACATCTGACCTATTTATATTCAGGTCCGTTAATGGAGGCTACATAGTTCTTCCATAAATTTAAACATTACACTCATAAAACAATAGATAGAGCTGCTTAAAAAATGGTAATTAAGACTTGAGTCAGTAAGTTCATAGTATTTCATAAGATAACTAAATTCAGTTTTCACCAAAATTATCTTCGCAAATGTGTTACGCAAATGTGTACAATGAACTGTATTTATTGCATAAATACAATTAAAGAATAATATAGGTAATAATATATTGTTGTTCTTTAGGTCATCAGTCGAAAGGCTGGTTTGAAACAACAGAGGCTTTACTAAGTATAATGAGGAGTGAGGTGGTTTATCATGCCTCCCTCATTCGTGGGAAACTATGCTGATCAGCATGCCAGACCCTCTGAAAAGCATATATCATCCACCCTGCAAATGATGAAAACCAAGCCAATTGATGTGAGTGCTGGGGTACGCATGCGCATACTACTTGTCTTCGACCCTGCATACTCTTCTGACCTACACAGATACATGTACAGTCAGAGTGATATTGAAAATTGACAACACCTATTGTATTTTGTAGGCATCTGTTTTATTGTTGATTACATATTACGCTGCCTATCGCAGTACATACTAGACTATACTAATGCAGACGCACGTTTTGCCCAGAACGCTTCTTACGAAAATTAGACTATACCTACTCTTCATTCACCACAGGTGTGTAATGAAAGTCATTACTCTCAGAGGAGATCACTCTAACTAGTTCAATTACACCTCTACCTCTTTTGTCCTTAAATCCTTCAGTCATACAATTGGTTGACCATGTGATAAGAAAATGAATTATATTTTGTAGTTCTGGAACTAGCAGATCGAGTGCAAATAATTTTACACCCCACCTGTCCGTTATGGGGAAATATTATAATATTATATTATTAACGTTAAAATTTGGGTCAGAGAATAGGAAGGTTTTGCTACTTTAATAACCAAAAAGCAATACTTAGCATCCATTCGTATAGTGTGTTGAAGGAAAAACTGTGCCATATCCTTAGACAAAATTAAAAATTGACTACAAATTTTAATTATGGGCTTTTTTATAAGTGTTCATCTTCACAGTACAAAAGAAAATAAATTATAGATAATTAAAAAAGGAAAACTTATAAAATCCGAAAGTCCGAACGGCCCCATTGTCTTAAATACATTAATTACTATGTCGCTAATCACGAAAATAAATTTTTTGAACAAAAACCTACTTATGCAAGTAGAAAACACATCAATAAGTTACCACAAGCTTTAAACAGTTGTAATTTAAATTTGTTTAAAAAAATAAAAAATTATTTGATTAATGAAGCGTTTCCAGAACACACGAATTCCTTTACATTTATTCCTTTACATTTTTCAAGAAAAATTACAAACTTTTTTATAAATAACGATAAATAAAATATTTCTTGTCATCAGTCTCTCGACTGGTTTGATGGAGTTCTCCAAGCTGTTCTATCTTGCGCAAGTCGTTTCAAATATACAATCCTGTAACACCCTACATCTTTTTTAATTTGCTTTATGTATTCAAACCTTTGCCTACCCATACAATTGACTCCCTCAATATTAGCCTCCATTATTATAATAAAAAAAGATATTAAAGAATATTATATTATATTATAAAAATATATAAGAGAAAAAGTATAAAATCGTTTTGAGCTTTAAATTCTCCGTAAGAAACACTCATAACCTCACTTTTGACTTCGTTGAAGACAAAGTCCCTTTTCCTATAGACGGTAACTTTTTTTTGTGATTAGCAAAACTTTAGTACAAGAAATACTGAAAGTTAATAATATACATCTAATATAATCGGTTTTGAACAAAATGAGAGGTCGACTAGTGTTCTACAATTATACATTCTACGTTGATAGGATGAAAAGGGGTTGAAGGGAGAGAGGGGTCAATGCTTACAGAGCATTGTAAGGTAGCATAATGGTAAGGGTGTTGGGTCTGTATAAGAGCCCAATGGGGGAGGTTATAGTGAAACAGACAGGGGTCCTACTGCTCTAGTTGAGGTTAAACGATAGTTAATTAAGTGACCCCCTCCCGTCTAACTCTTGATATTTCCCTATTTCTCCTCTTAACCCTACATTACCCCATACTATAATATAAGTGAAGGCATTTTACTCAACCCTTAATACTTAGGTTCACGTATGGTTCACGACATGAATGTTGTTTTGAGCTATTAACACTATAGTTACTGTTACCCCTGAATGTAACTGTGTGTGTATGTTTATATACATTAACTTATATCGTGTTGGGATAAACGGTCAAGCATTATAATAGACAGCCACTATTACTAGTATGTAACAACATTTCGCTCTTACGTATGATCATACAATAGCATACTCAGGGAGGGAGACATGAATATCGAAACTAAATTCTATTAACACCATGTTATTACAGTTACGTAGGCCCTACTCGATTATTAACGTAGATCATAAATTCTATCAACTCGATCCTACAATATTAATAGCTCATTATAATGTCAATAATAATAATAATTAATAGTTTGTATCAATTGTTAAAGATTAAGCTATGAATAACTGTAATTATTACAATCTTTTACTTAAGAACAACAACTGAATAAACAATTTACTATTACTATTACTATATAGGCTATTAGTTTTTCATTTAATATCTCATTGCTGAACAAAAAATTTTGAATTTCTCAAGGTTACCTGTAACCACCGGTACCTGAGTACAAGTTGAAATAGAATTAGAATTAGAATTAGAATTTTATTTCCATATCTACTACTTACTAACACTATACACTACTTACTAACAACTATAAGTTCATCAATCTTATTATAATCATTGTAATTAGACAATCTTGCAATTTGCACATTTACATACATACACATAATTATTAGTTTTAAGTCCAGCGTTTCTTAGTTTTCTCCTACTGTCAACAAAAATAATGACGTTACTGAGCATGCGCATTACATAAAAATGTGTACACACTGATTAAAAAGTAACAACAAAATACTTTCAAAAGTATTTTTATAAATACTTTAAATAGTAGCAACTGGCTACTATGCCGGGGTCCCGGGTTCGATTCCCGGTCAGGTCTGGCATTTTTTTCATCTGTATATCACCACATATCATTACCTACGCACAAGTCCATGGCTTATGTAGGCATCATCACTCAATAAAAAAAAAAAAAATGAAATTGTTAGGCCTACAGCATATCATGACTGATGTTTTAAGTACTTTAAGTACTTATAATTTAAAACATAGTTAACCTAAAAGGAATACGATATACATAAAGTCACGGACTCTAGGGTGCACCCTGTAGTAGCTTCCTTTGGTTTATTGACAATAGGAGCAAACTAAGAACGGCTGAACTTTACATATATATTTTTCTTTTAATAAATTTCAAATAAAAACAAGGTTATAGAAATATTTAGGACCTCTAAGGCAAGAGCCTGATTGAAGGTTACCATCACATAAAACTATGACGATAAAATAAACACGATCAACTAAACTGACGTAATTACTACAAAAAAACATGACTTCTATATATAATAAAATTAAAGAAAATATAATCAATTATAAATAAGACAAACACAGTAATAATTATGATTCAGGGTACTTCCGCCCTGTGTGTGCACATAATAATAAGAACCAAACACTTTTAATGAAAATAAAACAAAATTTACTTATACAAGATAAAATAATTTATTATTGAATGAATCAGTAAAACTGAATGAAATTGTTTAGACAAATCAAGATGCCATTCTTATACCAGTATTCATTGGACATAAACGAATAACAGAAATTTAACCCGTTTTTTCAAAACTCAATGCAGGTTGACAACTGAAACTTTGAAGGTATATTAATACACATTACTTATGAGAGTGGAAGTAAAATGTAAAATGTTTGTTAAGTAATGATTGAGATATTGTTAAGGTCATCAGCCGAAAGTCTGATTTAAATCTCTAGAGGCTTTACTAAGTAAAATGTCAAGTAAGGTGGTTTACAATATTTCTTTCCTTACTGAGTGGAAAAGTATGCTTATCACCATACCAGCCCTCTTTAAATCATCTAGTACTTTCCACCCTGCAAATGACATCTTTAATTCATTCACAACCGAGTCTGGCTGTATAATTAAATTCATTATTCTCAGAGAATATAACTCTGACTTGTGTATTTTACACCTATATCTCTTCTTTTCTTAAATATTTTAGCCATATAACTAACTGACTTTATGATAAGAAACAGAACTATTTTTTGTAGCCCTGGAACTAGCAGATTGAGTGCAAAAGATTTACATTCCACCTGCTTGTTATGGGCTAATCATTGAAATGAAAAAGAAGTTCAAAAAGTTTTTAACTTTATCAATATGATGTTTAAAACCTACGCTTTTTTTAACATTCTCTAATAAGTTTGCTGCAATGATATATTATAATGAATGTAAATTTATGTTTTTATTCACATCCCAAACCTGTTCAATTTAAGTACAATAAAAATTTCCACGATACAATGAGGTGATAATATTATCCATGACTTGCAAATAATGTGTTTAGTTTTGTTGCGACTCAGGCCGATCATTCCTGAGACAGTATAGTCAATTAAACTCCAATAATCAATCGGCATTTTCTAGTATTCAAATCAGTAAATAGTTAACTAGAATTCGAACCAAGGAAACTTTGTCTTTATTCTCTATTGATTTTGTCTCTTTTATTATATAAATATGTGCTTTTGAATCTCTTAAGACTTACAGTTACACAGGACATTTTACGAAAGACTCAAAACCATTTACACCTGATAGAGTCACGGCTTAAAATTTGGAAAATTACAATAAATGAAAACAAATCGCAACAAATGACGTTTACTCTTAGACGACAAAACTGCCCAACCGTTTACATTTATAATTTTCCGCGGCCTCACACTACTCAAACAGGCTATTTAGGCTTACACTTAAACAGAAAACTTACATGGAACGCACACGTTGCACACACACGCCACAAACTCAAAACACACTTCTATCAACTGAAACGCTTACTCGATAGACGTTTTAAATTAAACATCTCACACAAATTAAAAATCTACAAGACAGTCTTAAGACCAATCTGGACATATGGAATTCAACTTTGGGGATCTGCTAAACCTTCACACACAAAATGTACGAACATAAGCGATTCAGAACAAGATTCTACGAACGATAACACAATGTTCCTTTTACATCACAAACTCAGTGTTGTACGAAGACTTACAAATCCCATACGTAATTGATGTCACGAAACAACAGTACAAGACGATGCATGACAAATTTGAGTTACATGACAACCCTTTCATACAAAACATGTACACTAGGGCGATACCGGGTACTCAGCGCCGTTTGAAGCACCTCTGGCCAAGAGATCTTCTTGGCCAACTGTAGGACTGTGGTGATGACTGCACGCTCCTTTAAGCAATAAAGTTTTGGAAAATTAGCTTCACGTTTAGAAATTGTTGTATAATTATAATAACAGAATGATACTAAATTTCAATTGAAAGTGTCAAAAAAAATTGTGGTCACTAATGACTTCATTGTTGATGCAATTTTAAATAAATAAATATAAGAAACTAACACGTAATAAATACACTAAGAAAAGACACATTTTCACCAGTTTACATGAATAACACACAGACGTCTGAAACAGACTGCAAAATACCTTGATTGCATATCTTGTATAATATTATCTTAACAAATGCTTGAGTTGGAAAATATATGCAAAAAAGCACAGGAAACAACTGAATACAACTTTTTTCTGTTTCTATTTAGGAAATACACAATCTGTTGGGAACAATCAGCGAATGTGATAACACAAAATTTGGAAAAAATTAACATGGTAAACAAACGTGAGTAGAGACAAAGGTCAGTGTCAGAACTCCGACGTGAATAGATAAGTGTAGCATTAAGTGAAGCATTTAGAACACTGTAATGGATAATCAATTACAGTACTACGTTAATTGATGAGGTCCCGGCTCCCTCAAAGTTTTAGACGTCTAATTGGATTGTTTAGGAGAGTCTGATTGTTAGCCAGATTTGAGATCAATGGGTTATGGTGGTTCACGAGTTTCTTCCTAAAATCCGTATATAGTTTTAAGAAAACGTTATTCATCTAGGGTACGTTTAGGTCTGAGTGTAGCCTTTTATTGGTTACGTAAAAAAAATTTTATTAGTTAAGTTACATAATACAAAATTAACTTGGTTATATTGATCACTAGAAAAATGGTCAACACTCAGTCTAGACAATAAACTTTGTTTTATAAAACGAAAAAACAATCGCCGAAATAATTGTCACGCACGAGATCCATTTGTAGGGCTCAGCAAAATTACTTCAAAAACTAAAAAAAGGTGTCTTTTAATACAGTTCAGAAACTCCAATAGTAATCAATAAAAAATAAGTATAGTATAAAATTTCATAATGTTCTTGTACTGAAAAGTTAATTTTATTATCATACAACATAAAATTTTAGTTGAAGTATTCGCAAGAAATGCAGTATTAAATTTATTTGTATAAGTATATGTCTAAGTAAATATGTTCATTCCGAGTAAATAAATGAATATAATACAGTTAATTTATATTTTGTAATAAATTTAATTCAATTGAAAAACGTAAAACTGATATAAAAAAGGAAATTTGATATCAGTAGAATAAAAAGCTAAAAGGAAAAGAATATACTTGTCGGAAAAGGAAAGAAAAATAATGCAGTAAACGAAAAACCCGTTCCTGTCGCAGTTATTTGCAATTGCATTAAAGTCTAAAATATCTTCTGTTATTTATTTATTCTGTTTTTTTCATGAATTCAGATGGAAAATAAAATATTTGATACCATCAGCAGTGTTGGTTTACCACAGCGTATTCATGATTTCTCCTCTAATGACTTAATGTATTTCTTAGTATACTTTTAATATTTTCTTTACACAAATATTTACTGAAGCGTATTTTGCGAGAGAAACAATTTGTAAACCGGTGGATGTTTAATTTACAGTCCTTATGGCTTATACCCAATCCTGTATGTTTTTATTACATCATGTCTTATACAAATTTTTACTCCAGTTAAAATTTTTATTATTATAGTACTTGCGGTAAGTTATATCCTGAAGAAAAATATCATACAATTTTTTTAGTTTTAGAATACTTTTCGTTTTGGAAGTTATTTCAGTAATTATACACCACTACTTTCCTTCTATGATTTAATATTAAATAACCCTGCTTATTTTGCATTACATTTATTTTTTAAATTAGCATGTTTACAATACTGTTTATTGAAGAATATTTCCAAGACGTTTATTATTTCATTAATATAAAGTTGTTGAAGAACTTAAACTATCTTGGCGAGACAATACCTTACTACGGAAATGAGAGAGGGACTAGAAAAATTAGAACCAAAAAATAGCGAAAGACCAGCATCTTACCAAAAACACATGCAACAAGAAAAACTTATCTATTTAATCTAAAGTGCAAAACTATAAAACGGTAGTACAACCCAAAGCCACTTACTGCTGCGAACTATTTATAATTTAACGACTAAAACAAGAATGAGAAATGTTTTAGAAATAGAAAAAAATCCTTATGACTTGCATAAGAAAAAAACAAACACTCATGGATATTCGGAACATAATCTTAAAAAAATACTATTTGGTTACACAAAAAGTCTTTTAATAATCTGTGTTACTATTGGTAGAGTCCAAGTAAATTTAACAATTTCATCTTTCCAAAATAAGTGGCAAGTAAAAAATATCTCTGGTGCAATGATACCGCCATTTTGTTTCCTCGCGTATCGGTGGGTTGTTACGACAAGATGGCCTCTCGCTCACCTGCCGAGATCGTAAAACTGATCTTTTTTAGTATTTAACTTATGATTTATGTAAAAGTGACAGAATGGTACACTTTAACATTAGATTGTTGAAAAGAATAAAAAGTCTTCTGTTTTAATGATTCGACGTGACCTAACACCTACAGTATATCCGTTTCGGTAGGTATCGAAACTGAGATGGTCTAGTGGCAGTTTGGATTATCAATACTGCATTCGTTCATTGAATGTCTTATTCTGAACTCTACCATGAAATCAAGCTAATTACTGACATTATGTGAAAAAAACGAATTTCTTTCGTCGGGCATTTACTTAGAATACTATAAAATTGAGTGAAAACTCATTTCATATTTTTTAAGATTGAATAAACGAATCATTCAATGTGGAAACATATTTCGGTATACAAAAAGTCTCTTAATATCTGTGTTACTGTTAATGTAGTTCATGTAAATTTAACCAAATTATCTTTCCAAAATAGGTGGAAAGTAAAAATATGTCTGGTGCGATGGTACCGCCCATTTTGTTTACTCGCGAATTGGTTGGTCATTACGACAAGATGGCCTCTCGATTGCCTGACGAGATCGTACAGCTGACTTTCTCATGCATTTAAATATGTATTTATATAAAAGTGACAGAACGGTACTTTTTAACATTGATTGTAGAAAAGAATAATAAAATATTTTGTTTCATTGCTTTGACGTGACCTATCGCCCACAGTAGATCCGTTTCGGTAGGTCAAGAAAATGAGAAAGTTATTCCGCAGTTTGAGTTTTCGCTACTGAATTTGTTCATTTAATCTTGAAAAAAATTTATTTATACAAAAAGTCTCTTAATACCTGTGTTACTGTTGGTACAATCCAAGTAATTTTAACAATTTTATCTTTTTAAAATAGGTGGCAAGTAAAAATAATATGTCTTGTGCGATGGTACCGCCCATTTTGTTGACTCGCGTATCGGTGGGTCATTGATACAAGATGGCCTCTCGGTCGCCGGCTGAGATCGTACAACTGACTTTTTCAGTAATTAATGTATGATTTATGTAAAGGTGACAGAATCTTTTGTTTCAATGTTTAGACGTGACCTATCACCAACAGTAGATCCGTTTCTGTAGTTCACGAAATGAGAAAGTCAGTTGGTAGTTAGAGTTTCCGCTACTGAATTCGTTCATTTAATCTTGTAAAATATTTGTTTATACAAAAAAACTCTTAATATTTAAACTATAAAGCTATAGAACGAAAATGTGTTGGTGTGGTGACAGTTTGGGTTTTACTATTGTATTCGTTTTTCTAATGTCTAATTCTGAACTCTATCAAGAAATCGAGCCAATTAGTAACAATAATTGTTAAAATTACTTTGACTGATAATTACTTGATATTACTTGAGAGATATAATTATTTTATCTTTCGAAAATCGGTGGCAAATAACAATATGTTTTGTTGGATGGTACCGCCCATTTTGTTTACTCGCGTATTGATAGGTCATTTCTACAAGATGGCCTCTCGGACGTCTGCCGAGATCATACAACTGACTTGCTCATGTATTTAAATATTTATTTATGTTAAAGTTTCAGAACGGTACTTTTTAACATTAGATTGTTGAAAAGAATGATAAAATCTTTTGTTTCAATGCTTTGACGTGACCTATCACCCACAGTAAATCCGTTCTAGCCACTATATTCACAAAATTATGAGTATTATTGTGTAGATCAAAAGTATTATTTTTATTTTCTAGATTAATTAACTAGATTTTTTTGTTAAGCATTCAATATTATATGTACTATACAATATAGCAGTTAATATTTCTGATCTAATATTCAACCACGTTCACGCGATAGACTTTTAGCTTTACCAGAAACAATTTTTACCTTTACTTATTTTAATTTAGAATTTTGGACCTCCACAAAACCAGTAAATTTGTTTACACTTCATATTACAGTAACTACTTTAAATTTTATTTAGAGAAACTTTAATTAGCCTATATATGAACACACTTCAATTATATGCGATTTATTTTCTCTCTCCATTATTAGAAATTAATTATTACTTCCATGAGAAATAATTAATGATGACTGCTGTTACTGGAACTCATCTTGAAATACCGAAAACTGAATGATGGTTTAAGCGCCTATGTACATACTCCATTTGTGGGAACTCGCCAGCGCGAATCAGTACTTGCGACCAGTGCCATCGAGCAACCTGAAAACAGCGACCTGCGAATAGCGTTTATTGTGCGATAACCATAATGTAAAATTAATATGTGAAAATAAAAAGTATTTATACCTTAAAATTTTCAATTTACTCTCAATTTTCTGTATATTCTATTTTGATCAACACACCATGTTAATCTATATATAGATCTCCACAAATATGTAGTTAATATGGAAGTTAATTGCCCAGTACAGATAGATATTCTTTAAAAGGAAAAAATGAAAATGCGTTTGGTATAAAAGTGCGTTATGCAAAAACCATATCAGATAAAATCGGGGTTAAATAAATATTAATTTTCAAAAAACCGCTAATAAAGAAAAATAGTTTTTAAATTATCAGGAAGAGGTCGGTGAAATTGTTAAAACAATCCCAATGTATAGAAGGGCTTTTAGATAATATTAAGCCAACTGTTTGTATAACACGCTATAAAAGATACGGCAATGGAGTACCTATAGGATAACCTAAAAATATAACAAAAATTACGCATACCAATTTTCATCCGCAGATTTTAGTTATCTTCTGGTATCATAACATTTACAATGGCTTTCAATGTACTTAATTAATTTTCATGTCCAAAGGGTTCGTCATATAATAGAGAAGGAAAATCTTTTAGTAATATAATAAAATCATTTTGCACATGACATTACATTTTACGCCAATTTAATGAACGTAACTGATTGTTATTATTGGTTGTTAAAATATAAATTTTGAATATGTTTTTATGAATAATTTAATTTCTAAATAGGAATTGAATTTTGCAGTATCAGAAATTTTTTTCTAAATTCACAGAATTTAATTTTTTAAGTAACTAGATTTGTTTGATATGTTAACGTTACAAAAATTTCAATATTACAAATACATTGAACCAGACGAAATTTAACGTTTCTGCCTTCAGCAATAATCTGATTCCAGAAAAGAACAACTTCAAATAAACAAGGATAGATTGAAACATCATTTTTTTAATGTAAAAGTTTGAAAGGAACATGTAGACTTAAGGTAGTAAAAATACATGTATTTTAAAATACGTAATCTTTATTGTATTTTTGCTTCTTCTTTAATATCTTGATTTATCACTATAATTTACAATAATAAAATATGATTATCATAGTTTCTATGTGTAAAGTGAAAATTTGTATGGAGCACTAAAACCTTAGTGCAAATTTTCCGTGAAGAGTTCACACACGAAGCAGTATGAAATACAAAACTTAAACAACCAATGTTAATGAATAAAATTAAAATGTATTAAATATTATTATTAGTATAAAAATTTATTAGGAAAATTATTAGAAAATTTGTGTCAAACATATTTTCAAAATATTTATTTTTATACAAGTTAAATAAAATTTTAAATTTTTAAGATACTTATAAAGATATTGTAACAATATCCAAGGGGAATGTGTGTTCAAGAATTTTTAAGGGGAACCGAGATTTTAAGAATGTTAACATAAATAAAAAGAGTGATAAATAGGGTTTCCAAGAAATATTTAAAAATATTATGTACTTCTATAAATGGTCAGTATAGTACAGGTAGGTTTGCCTATTGTTGTACGTCTATTGTGAAAGAGTCAGGTACCTATTTAGATAATTAGGCTTTTTGTAACACTTTCTATTCAATTCTAATTTGTTTACAGTTTGTTAAGATTTACCCAGAAACCCCAGAAGAATTTTTATAATTACATCGAAAATCTCTGTCCTCGAAATCACCCTAGCCTCTCTATATAAGTGAGCACGCGCATTTTGAGTCAGTTTTGCAATTTGTCTGTAATTTAGTAAGCGAATTGCGTAGTGCGAACAGTACGTTAGAGAAGGTTAACTTTACTGAGAATCACTAACTACTGTTTTAACTTTTATTTACTCTGGATAATTTTTGTATACGTAGAGTAGCCTATTAAATTGGTTAAGCTCATTCATTGTTATTAGTTAATTATAATTAGTTTGTCATTTATTAATTATAAATTAGTCGTAAATTTTACACACTTTATTAATAGTAATTTTTAATTGTAATAAATATTTGTATTCATAACAAATAACCAAAAACGTATAAGTTTACAACAAAAAATGCTTATCTAAACAAAAAAAATTAAACACTACAAAACAGTCATACAAGTTACATACAGCGCAAAAGTGACCAAGACAAAAGCAAAAGACAATGTCCTAAAACTCAAAAGACGAATCCTAAGAACCTGCATAGGAAAGCAAAACAAAGTCAATGGAGAATTCTAACAAACGAACAAGTCTATAAGAAAGCGAACCCTTAACAGATACAATAAGGAAGAAAAGGATATATTTTATTGGACATCTTATCAGAACACCTAAAGACAGAATTTTAAACAAGATGATTAAAATACTGTTTCCAGTGGTAACATCAGGGGCATGGATCCGAAATGTCAAAGAAGTTCGAAGAGAGATCGAAGAGATCGAACTCAGATTTACTTTCGAAGATTTAGAAAACAAAATGAAAATATTAAAAATCTGAAGAAATAAGGAAAGCAGATTTGAATAAAAATCAGATGGAAGAACAAATTCAAGCAAGAAGAAACCGGTCGTTTCAGAGGTAGTTCGGCAAGCAAGGTCAGCCTGGATGAAGGCATATTGGCAGAACATCAAGCTAAAGAATATGAAAAGGAAGAAGCTTTCTAAATTTCACTAAAGTGATCTATTGTGGTCATAAAAGACAAAAAAACTTGTAATTTTAAAGTTGAGTGTATTAATTATTTAATTAACTCAGATCCCGAAACGGACCTTAGAGATAAGTGTCACAATATCTAAACAATATCTGGTAAGCGATTAAAAGAAGTTAGAAAAGGTAATGAAAAACTGGAATAGGTCAAAAAATTATAATAGGCCAAACCAAAATTATACAGTTGATTAGGGTTACTGACTATAAGATATAAAGCCCACAAAAAGCAAAAGCAAAAGCAGAAAAGTACGTATGTTTAGCAGACTTATAGCGTAAGCAGAGTCTAAAAAATTATTTAAAAAAATACAAACTATCTAGTGACAGGATTTTTAAGAGTAGTAAATTAAACAGTAAATTATTAATTTACTTTTTGAACAAAAATAATCTTTAAGAAAACAACATAGTAAACGCTTTCTATGCGAATGTGCCATTTGATGACTGGGGAAGACCTCCTCTAAATGCCTCGTTGTGATAGCGAGACCAGCGTCAGCGATGGCTTACAGCTAGGGGAATAGAAACTATCAATAGACAGGAGTGGGAGAGGCAAAAACAGTAGAAGCAGAGCAAGACATACCTTCCAAGTTTGATTTTAAGTGTACGGTAATAATAATAATAATAATATTAATAATAATAATAATAAAAATAATAATAATAATATATCAAACTGAAATTTTTAATAAAAACTTATTCCGTCACGAGGTAGACAAGTGGAAAGTTTCAGAGCCCTCAAGAGAGAAGCAGTTTAGACCAAAGTGGTCTGAAAATTGCAAAAAAGCTTTCTCGGAAACAATGAAGGCCTACTGGACCAATAAGAAAAACAAATGACGAAACTGAGTCATAATGCTTAACGTCTTCTATCCAAGGAGAATTCGCCAATAATAATAATAATAATATATGAGCTTAATTGATATATTTCAATAAGACTACAGTAGCGTGCAAATTAATCCGAATACAGCGAATTTTTTGTTGTTTTCTATGTTGTGGCTACTCTGCTAACCACATAAATTCTGTAAGCTGTCTGTGCAGTGTGAAATTGTAGTTCTTTGTCTCTATAGAAATTTCGTGATATAAGTAGTGGTTTATACAAGTGTATTTCATTTTTTTATGACAAATTCATATACTGTTTTTGTGCCTGTTAACGTAATATATGGTAACAATGTATGTTACTCCAAGAAAACGTTCAAAAATTGTTTCTCTCTCCAAGTATACCGGTGTGACACAACAACAAGTAGCTTCAGAATGAAGCTACTATTTTTCTGTTACGATAAAATTTTGGTCAACAATGGCAGGCTTACGCTTGCAAGTTTTCAAAATAAGGGCTTGTACTTTTTATACATCAATAAAAAAATTAAATTGCACTTAAATATTAAAAACGGTTTCGGCACTGAGAGGGTTAAAGCGATTTTTGTGTATTGTTATTTTGAAAATATGTAAAATGGTTAAGAAATATTGTTCTTTAATTTTATCGCTAAAAATAGGCCTAAGTGTTTTAAAGATTAATCTAAAGTTAATTTTTCGTATAATTACAAACATATTTACCTGCCAATAATAGACTCATGTAAGATATCTTAAGTGATATCCACATAATTTATTTAATGGAAAAATAATTCAAAATTTCTCTAGAAATTATTTATTTAAGGTGTTTTACAAAATATTTGAAATATTTAATTCTGAGTAAATTAAAATATTTTACAACATTTTGTACATCTAATGAATGTACATAAAATCTAAGAATCTCATTATGAATTAATAAAGAGAAAAAAGTCTTGGATTATGAAATAATGCGATTCAGAGCGTAAAAACGTGACGCGTAAAGTATTTACAGAGATTATACCTTACTTCTTTTTTTTTAACTTGTAAAAAACAAAATTACGTTTTCTGCTCAACGTGTTTACAAGAGAAAATATTAAATTTATTTTTTAATATAAACATTATGGGATTGGATGTTATTAATTTTCTTTTTATGTGAAATTTATTTCGTGAAAACTGTAATGTTTTAATAATCCTGTTAATAGTCTTGGTTCTATTTTTGAACAAGCTCACGTTTTTCTTTAATATGCAAATTGTTAATTTTATATCAGCATCGTCAAATAAAATCAAATCCGTGATATATTTTAAAAATTGTCTTAACTTAATGTAAGAAGATTGTTTTAAATCATATAGAAAATAATTGTGCCCATAACAGATAGGTGGAGTTTTAAATTGTATTTGCACTCAATCTGTTAATTCCAGGCAACAAAAAACAGTTTTATTTCTTATCGCATGGTTAGGAAATTAAATAACTATCATTTAAGAACAGAAAAGGTAAAGGTGTGAAAGTTATTAATCAGAGTTATCTCTTCTGAAAGTAATGAAATTCATTGTACAGCTGTACCCTATGGTGAATGAAATCAAGGTGTCATTTTGTAAGGTGGAAACTAGATGATTTTCAGAGGACATTGCATGCTGATATATGTATACTTTTCCACTCAGAGAGGAAGGCAACGGTAAATCATTTAAATCCTTTTTTCACATAGTAAAACCTCTAGAGGTTCAAACTTTTCAAGCATTTCGGCTGATGACCTAAACAACAACAACAGGAAATAATTCTTGTTACATTCACAAAAACCCTGCTAATCCAAATTAATAGAACTAGAACTCCTTTTGATTTCGGAAAGTATCTGAAAAAATGTGTACAGTAACAAAAATAATCCATAAACAGGTAAATTTATTATTATGCACGGAATGATGTTGACCGACGGTATATAATTCAATGAGAATACTGTACAATTGTGCATGTAGAATAGAGTTCAGTTTACAGATGAAGTAATAGTATTCGTACTCATGCCGGACTTTGACAAAGGTCCAGACAAGACTGTTAAATATCATGTATAGAGCCGTGCCTTACAAAAAATACAGAGAGTCGGTCATGTATCAAGCAGCTCAGTGAGGAAGTGGCATACCGTAAGTATGGAACTCAGAGAAAAGCCAATTTGCCTATGATAGCTGTTGGTAGTAGGAATGCAAAATAATTATACGCTAGTAATTTAGCAACATTTTTATCTTTCATAGGATTTGTTAAGAAATGTATTGTAAATGAAACATCTGCCGTTCATAGATTACAGATGGGTCATCTGTCATCAACATTGATTTTTAATGAAATTTGAAGATGTTCTAGATTCAGTGATGTACCAAATATTCTATACGGTATTTTTTCCTTACTTATGTATATTGTCTGGCAAAATCCTACATTGGCTAATAATATTCTTTATTCACCAATAATAGTGAAACTTTATACTGGTAATTTATTTAATTCGGTACTGTTCTGCACTTAAGGTTATTTTATGTTGTACTGTGTTTATTCATAATATTGTAACAGCAATCACCAAATTAAAAAAACAAGTATTTAGGATCCAATTCGGAGCGGATTACGGTTAAGCGGGTTTCGCATAATCGGGGTTTTACTGTAGACACTTTGACTGGTAACTTGTACTTATGAAATGTTTAATTCGTTTTGATTTGTTTTCTATATTTTGTCACAATTTTGTTCTTATATATTTTCATTATATTTTTTGCTTTATAATTAAAATTGTTTACTTGTAATAACAGTCGGACGTTAAAAAAAATACCTGTAATAAATATTGTCCTACGCAAATTTATTTGTTCTAATTTAAATAAAACACTTCTTTAGGACATTAAAAAATTTATCCGTTCAGTTAATGTATTAGCAATACTTATCAAGGAATCATGACTATGGTACCAATTCATTTCTTTACTAACGTTTACACATCTTAAATTTTTTAAATAATATTGATTCAGCGTTGGGGACTAACCACTTAGGATTCTACTTTGGGGATTAATATTTTGATTTTAACCCACCGGGTTCGTCTAGGGGTAAAGTCGTCTCCAAAATCAGCTGTTTTCGGAGACGAAGGTTCCTGGTTGACATCCTAGTAAAGGTAGTTACTTTTATACGGATTTGAATACTAGATAGTGGTCACCGGTGTACTTTGATGGTTGGGGTTCAATTAACCATACTCTCTCAAGAGTGGTCGACCTGGGTCTGTAAAAGATTACATCTCGTTTACACGTCATACACATCATCCTTATATCATTGGGTCATGGGGTTTGCTTATTGTTCTGAATTGAACAGATTGCAACGTACACATACTAGGAATTAAAACACCTAATAATTTTCAGACCCTAGCTGGGAATCGAAACCGGGACTTACCGCTTGGTAGACTGGCGCGCTAACCACATGCCACAGAGGCGGTCAGTTATATCTATTTATGATGATGTTGCAACTTTTCTGATCTATTCGCCTTTCAACAACCTAAATTAGTTTTAGCGACAGAAAAGTGCATTTGCAATGTATGAAAATTGTAAATAAATAATTATTGCCTGTTATTGTAAGTACTTAATAAAACCTTAATATTTATAAAATTTAATGTAAATAATATAATATATACAACGAAATTTATGCGTTTTGATACAAATTTTACTTATCATTTATTTAGACAATCTGACATTAAAACAAATGGCGAACAAAATGACATCATGCGTCATATTCTATACTTTAAAATTGCTAATGCTTACATTAAGCAAAATAAGTAACGGCATTTACATAAAACTTCGGTTTTAACTTTATCTGTCAAACACAAATACATTTATGTTTACAGTTCATGTAAAATGTTTAACAATTACATAACAGTAACATCACAATTTAATAATACTCTTATAATATGTAGGCTAGGCCTACAACATACCTATAATGCCTACATAGTTATTCAAGTGAATTCAAATGTCCTTTCATTGTAAATTTTACAGGCTGACGTTCGTTAGTTTGTTTAACAGTTTTCAAATTTAACTTCAACTAAAATAGATTTTAACAAAAGAACAAAGGAATAAGTATACTGTCAAAAAGTTCATACAACCTGGGAGGTAATATTATGAAAATGAAAAACCAATCAGCCAAAATATTAGGTTCATTCCAGGCCTAAAGTGTAAATAGCACCAAACATTTATACTTAAGCAGCCCTTATAACTAAACACCGATATTATAAAACATTTTTACGTATTAAAAACCCAATAAATTATTTTTAAAAGAATCCCTTTCAAAAGACGACGCGCCTCATAGCTAGTGTCAATTTTAAAAAAGAAAGACTTATGGCAAAAACCATAAATGATTTCTGCATCTACTCTAAGAGGAAGTGAATGACACTAATATTTTTGCTTCTAAATTCCGAATTTGATTTCTTAGCTTCCGGTTCAAAGCCACTTCCATTCCAAACCAAAACTTCAAACCAATTTAGGCTCAATAACGTTTTAGTGAACCATCTAACTCCTTGTTTTTACTTCATAAAACCTCTAGAAGTTCAAACCAGCCTTTCGGCTGTTGACGTAAACAACAACAACAACAACTTTTTCATGTCGGTTACGACATAAAAACCGTTTGATGCTATCTCTTGTAGTAGTATGTGACATCTCGGTGTGACGGACGGACGGACAAAGAATATGATAGATGACAATGTTTTAAAAATTTCCGCCAATAAATGTAAAAAAAATTAACCAATACTAAAAACACAACTAAAACGTTAACTTCATGTTCTATAAGTGGAAAAGAATGTTGAAGTGTATAATATAATCAACTTTGCAGGAAGTAAAATGCTACAAAATATTTTCTTCGGAGCCTAGTGAAAAGAGTAATTTTTCGTATAAGACAAACTGAGGTTGGTTTTCATTTTACATCATTCACTCTTGACTAAAATTAGGTTACATTTTTCATTTTTTTGTTTATTTAAAGTAGCATCAACAGCTTAACCATTATCAGAAATAAAGCTTTTGATTGAAACTATCAAATAAGATAAAACGACTATAATTTTTCAAATTGGTAACAAAAAATTAACTAAACAATTTCTATAAGACAAATGAAAATAGCGCATTGTATCTTACAAATATTTTAAAAAATTCAGAAATTTAAGTTGGTAAAAAATTAATTTATGAAAAATTAACAGTTTATAACAACTAAGATTTTCCGAAAAAGTTCTAAACAGAAGATGGACGAAATAGGGGAAGCCAATAGTGAACAATTATGAGAATATGAACTGAAAAAATGATTCCCACGAATTTTATAAAAGATTTTGATATTGCCTTTATTTTTAGCCTGCATGATTTATAATAAGTTATCCTGATAGGGCTTCCAGTCGATGAAATGAAGAAATAGTATTTAACCATTGTCCATCTACTCCGCCTACCCACAATGTACTTTCTTTTCAAGATCACAAGCCACGTTTATTCACCCACTTGCACATGACTCACGTCATGCAGGTTTGTAGCGAGTGAAATGTCTCAGAACCAGCTTGATCATCTTTTCACACGCTAAGTGGATTCTCTATAGATAAGCGCAGTTATTTTCTTATTATGCTATCTTCTTTTCAGGGATAGTTAGCGAATATCATGTGAATGCCTTATCGAATTCATCAGAGATGAATGAAAGAGCTCGCAGACGGAGTAAAACCAAGTTCCGCTTCTATCATCCTTCCATTATCATATGGAGAAAACTACAACTTCAGTTTCACAAAAATGAGAAAAAAACCACATATTAGTATAGGATATTTTGGTTAGGATAATTTTAGTGCAATTTATAGTGTTTTTAAGAACTTTCAATTTCTTAACATTATCATCATCGTTATGTGACTCCAGAATTGCGGGTTTTAGCTTTCTTCATAATCCTCCTCCAGTCCTCTCTGGTAGTTTCTAGCGTGAGTCACCCTCTGGCACTCATCAGAATCAAATTATTTATGACATCTCATCAGATATCTTACTCATTTCACCAGGTTGCAACATGATCATTACAATCCATGTTGCAATTTAATATTTTTATTTCTTTGGGAATTACGTTTTTTTTATCTATAATTTCCGTCCATCATCCTAGATTAAATTTTTGATGTTATAACAGCATATTTTTACAGTAAATGACTGTAAACCCCACGCTCAATCTCTAAATTAAAGGATTAGGGTAACCACATAGTCTACCCGAGTAATCTACATTTTAATGAGCCAAGAACCCATCTTTCACCCTCTTCCATTTTCCTACATAATGATAACCCATAAGCTTCCATGCGTTGCCCAGAGGATGAAGAAGAAATATACTGCCTGGAAGCAGTATTTTTAGGCAAGATCTGACCAGCTGTACATGCAGAAGACTCTGTCTAATTGACATTAGCGGTAAACATTAACTGTTAGTAAATGATGGAACGTACTCAGGTACTGGGATATCAGTTTCCCACCAGAGCCTTTGACTGTTATTGTTAATATTTTTTAAATGCACATCATTACTGGTTAAACAAACTTGAGGATTGGTTTTTAATTGTAATTTAGTTTTCGGTAGCTATATTTATATAGATATCTTTAGTAATAGAGATTATGAGTACTATACAATTTACATTTAGTCTTCACTCACCAGTGTGCAAACTTGTGAAAACTTGTAAAAATAAGACTCCAAGTTGAAAAATTGTTTGGTTATATTCATTTCACACAATATTTCAACGTAAATTTAATTTATATTTTCATAACGTTAAATTTAACTAAATGTACGAAAGACAACTGATGGTATACGAATGAATTGAAACTGGGGTAAAATCATGCATATGTATTTGCATGAAAAATCTAAACAATAAGAACCTCTCATGACTTAAAATGAATTAATTACGGTTTCTAATTTTGTTTAAATACCATGGGGTTGGTAAAATGGAGGAAAGATATAAGAGAGGGATTTCAGTAGTATTTCATTCCCGATTCTCGTCTCATCCCTAAGCAACACACAATGAGTTCCCACATTAACAAAATGTTCAAGAAGTATTTCTTTAAGTGGTTTCCTACACAAGCACCTAGTGTTATACAGCGGCGTTTTACAATAAACGCGGTGGAATATTACTCATTTCTTGCTAATTAGAGGATATTATTTTAAATGTTACAATGCGGTACGGTAAATTAAACATAACTCTTTATACTCGTACCTTTCCTACCTATTCCGTTCCTCCAGTTTCTTCAAAATTTATTCCCTTCCTAATTGTTCCTAACATAATACTACTTACCCCTGACTTTTCAGAAATTAATAAAATTAAATAAAGCAAAAGTTTAATAAACTAATAAATCTAAAATAAATAATTTGAAAATGTAAATGATTATCCTGTAATTAAAAAATATGTCTTCTTATAACACCGTAGTCACAAGTGTTTTATTATCAAAATTGTTTATTGTGTAGTATAAAATTCATGTGATAAACTTAAAGGTATTTCTTTAACCCCCAGGTTGGTATAATGTTAAAGCCATCACTACAAAACAGGTGTTTAACAGCTGATTTTTGGTAACAAAGGTTCCGTTGTTCAAATCCTAGAGGAGGATTTGAACGTAGCACTTTGATGGTTGGGTTCAGTTTGCTATACACTTTTAGGAATGGTCAGCCTGAGTCTGAACAAGACTACTCTTCATTTACGCGTCATACATGACAGCCTCATCTCATTGAGTCATGAGGTTATTTTTGTCATTAAATTTACCAGATTGCAACGTACCCACGATTAGGCATATATTCATACGTTACAAAAATCATTTCATCCTTCACCGTCTGCATTAGCAGTAATTGCAGAACAGTTAGACATTAAACCAAAAAATTGGACCCACAATTTCAGAAATAAATTATAAAACAAAAAAGTATTTCTTTTGTAAGGAGACACATAATAGTTTTTATAAATCTTACGTAACAATCTATGTTTTTAATTATCTATAGTTATTTATTTATCTATTCAATCTATATAGAATGAATGAATGGCGACGCACAATGGAAGCTCCGTAGAAGAAAGAGCAATGCCATGGTTTGACTTAACACCGACATATTGCAGAATAATGTTAGTTACAATCATAAATTAAATTAAAGAAAATGTATGATTCTTCAGAAAATTATAGTAAATAGATGAGTTACATGAATGTTCATAATGTTCACTAGTTTTAAGTTGGAGTTGCAGCGTTGTGAGTTGAGATTTAAATAGTAAAAATAAAACATAGAATTTTATAATAAAACTGTAATGCGGTCAATTGAATTTTAAATAACCTCAGTATAATACTTTTTATAATTACTAACGCCCAAAATTATATATGAATATAAGACGCCTCCGTGGCCAAATAAGTACACCGTTAGACTGCGCTAGAGGTTTGATTGTGGAGATTCCAATTCAATTTCAGTTTAGGGTCTGGATTCATTACACTTTAAACCCACTGATTCCGTACCACAACCCATAGTAGTCGCTAATAAACGAAACATTTAATGCGACTTTAACCTAAATGAACTAAAAAAAATTAATAATTCATATTTATACATTTCAATCATTTTAAGCAATTGTACTACGTTCAATTTTGTTATTTCGAGACGTTTTACCAACGTATTTATAAAATTGGTAATGACTACTGAACATAATAAAGTGCACAGGACATGAAACACAAAAGTTGCATTTGAGATAATCTGCGAATAGGAGAATCAAGAATAGAGGTTTGTGTTGAGCAAAAGTATCTTAGGGTAGTACTAAGTAATGAGGGGAACAACCAGTCTGGGATAGTAAGCAGAACGGCACAGGGAAAGGAAGAGAGACAGATGCTACTGTAAGATCCGTTTCGTAGCCATAGATTAGACCAATGCAAAGGGTTACAAGATTTACACACGAAGCGTTATGATAGATCTTACAGAAACATGGAAATTGTCCGAAAGAAGTTAATGGATTTTTGCACCCGTGCAGAATGGCTTCTAAAGAAGATGTTGATCTAGAAATTAAACCACATAAAGAATGAAGCAATCTGAAAACTGGTAGGAAAGCCAAACAGTTTGTCAGTAGAGTTAGAAAAAATACACTTTTATTTTACGGACATCTGCGTCGGATAAATGAGAAATGGTAGCAAAATAGAATATGGAACCGGACCCCGACAGAGAGTTAAGGACAAGACAACGCACAGCAATGTAATATATAAATGTATGTATAGTGATTGAGGCGATGACCAGTAAAGCTTTTTAGGTGATCGGATGAATAGAAGGTTTAGCTTTTAGGATAAAAAACGGTAATAATTGCTGTAAAAATTCACGATAAAGAATAGCTTTTTCTGTGTGAAATAAAAGTATATTGTGATAATATCAAAAAGGAAGAGTGTTTGAGAATTTCCAGAAAGACCGAGTCTCTAAATATGTTAACGTAAATTATAAAAGTAATAATCGGGTAATTGAGTAATAATAGGTTTCCAAGAAATAGTTATAAACGTTTTTATAGTAAAGGTAGGCCTGGTTTATTTTTACTACTATAATGTGAAAGTCGTATCGAGTACCTATATAGATAATTGGCCTTTTTGTAATACCTTCTATTCAATCCTAAATTGTTTACACTTGGTAAGATTTATCCAAAAGCAATGAGAAAGATTTTGTATGTTTTTCTTTGCTATGTCAAAATTCTCTGTCTTTCTCGAAATCTCCATTGACCCATCTATATAAGCGACGCGAGTTATACAGTTTCAGTTCTGTTCCGTTTTTGTCTGTTAACCAGTACGTTAGAACAGGTCAACATTACTGTGAATTAATGTATTGTTAAACTTTTAAATTATTCTGTATCTATTTTGTATATTTTTAGTAAATTGTTTAAGTTATTTATTGTAGTTAACTGTAATTAGTTTGTCATATATTTAATAATTTAATTGTAATTGCTTGCAAATTTTGGTCACTTATTTAATTTTAATTTTTAGTTGTAATAAATATTTGTAATTTTAAACAATCTTAAATTGTTTACACTTGGTAAGATTCATCCAAAAGCAATGAGAAAGATTTTGTATGTTTTTCAACATTTTTAAACTTTAGAGTGATAATTAATTGTTAATTTACCCAGATTCAGAAACGGACTTTAGATATAAGTGTCATAATATCTTATATACAGTTCTGCTGTTAAATTTTTCAGAAGATCTTAAGATTTTTGATTATAAAATTTTCCTTCATAACTACTTATTTATTCAATGATACACGTTTTTGTCAATTTAACAGAATAAATAAACTATTAAAAAATAAATCAATCATGCATCATAAGCAACCAGCAAAAGCGAGGCTTGGGCTCTGGTTGTCGAGTACATTCAGCCTTATAATGAAGGATGAAAAGAAACATAATATATTTTCGCTTTGAAGAAGGTCATTCCAAAAAACTTAAATCAAAATATGATATAAATTTTTTGTACCCATTTTTTTGATAATTTGACGAGCAAGATTACTATGTGGGATCGGATTTGTTTGATCAGGGACTTGGTTATATTTATCAGTTTATAAGCAGCGTATAAATATTGTCTAGTAGGTATTGTTAAAGATACTTTAGGTGTTTTATAACTGCTGAATGAAGTATCGCGAAGTTGGTGTTCATTGGTACGGGTTTTAAAATAGTGTATTTTATTGTAAATATAAATATTAATAGCTTTTTGACGTAAAGCTGTCTAATGGTGGAAATTTTAGATTTACTGAACAGAAATCTGCTAGGATAAAATCTATCCTTACCTAATGCTGCTCTCACTATATAGTTTTTAACAAGAAATAATTTTTGAATATGCTGCACCCCAGACAATTAAGCCATATGACTAGATCCACTGACACAAATCTAGTATATCATTTCTATAAATGGTAAGTTATTAATTTTATAAAACACATATATCAATTATTTTAATTTAAAACACAAATGGAATCTATTTTATTTCTCTTGTCACTTTATAAAAAGATAAAGGAAAATATTACCACAAGGAAGCATAATTACATGTAGATTTTATACGCAGTAAGCATAGCTCAAATAACATGTTAGGTATAATTCTACAAATGAAGCTTCAACAATGATGATGAATTTCACATCTTGTATAGGCCTCCTCATTGTTATATCAAAATCTATTGTCTTTCATCTGACATACACTATGTTGTGTTCTTAATTGATAATTCTCATATTATTGTTATTCATACATGTACTTATGTATGTACGTAGGATACTACTCTTACTACTAATATAACAACAAAACACCTTTGTACAGTCACACTCAAATTATATTATCATGGGCGCTTCCCTTTTACAACTGCCTCAAGCCTTACATTTTATTCTCTGTGGAAATATAACTAACTAAACACAATGTTTTATGCACGTTTGTTAACACATATGCATTCGCACCTCTATATCCTGATTTATAGAGTGTGATTTCCACCGTGCTTTTGATCTGTTTTCATGAAGTCTATATACCATATAGAAATAAATTTTATGTTACATTTGTGTAATATAACAGTTAAATTTAAATTTAAATGTATGAGAAATAAATTGTATATTTAGGGCCTATGTTATGAATTTACGTGTTTTAGAATAATTGAACCGGTGAAAACAAAATTTTATGTGAAAATTCACTGGAGTTTCTCTTACAAATGTAAA
Source organism: Catonia carolina (assembly GCA_035578175.1). Classification (NCBI taxonomy): domain Eukaryota; kingdom Metazoa; phylum Arthropoda; class Insecta; order Hemiptera; family Achilidae; genus Catonia; species Catonia carolina. The sequence goes on along the minus strand of JAQMRL010000010.1, from coordinate 22,945,041 downwards.
TAATGAAAAACATAATCTTTTTTTTAATGATGAGTCAATGACACTTAATAAAATCCAACCTCGGTTGGGTGCCGATGAACTAAGTACAGCATAAAAAATGTGTGATATTAAATTATAGGTATTTTATTTTTCTATAACCTTAATATTATAGAAAATTTTTCTTTAAACTGCATATTAAGACTGAAGTATTAAAAATAAGCTTTTTTATAACAATAGCAGAGCCCGCCCCAAATTTTCTCAGGCATGTTACTTACCCCATCTTGTAGACAACAAAATATTTTCTAAATGAGATGACTCTAATCAAAGTCTTAGGAGCAATTTTTGAGAAATTTACACAAAACTAAAAATCACATTAATAAACTGGTACTTTCGTTCAACCGATTTTAATGAAAAAGTTTGTGTCAGGTCCTCTCAAAGTACCTAATTTAAAGCCAAGTTTTAGCTTTATACGATTTTCTGCTTTTGAGTTGTTTTGTTTTCCACAAACACGCGTGCGCACACGTACACACACAAACAAGGAATAATTGGTGAAAACATGGTTTTCTGGCTTAGGAGCCTGAAAAAATATATTTTTGGTGAAAATTCAATTTCGAAAAATTGACATTACAATATAACCTTCCTTACCTACATTTTATATACAACAAGAGAAACAAATAAAATTAAAATACACTTAAAACACATTGATGTTTTAAAATATATCTATTAGCTTTTTTAACAAAATTAACACCACTCTTTATCTCTCTGAACGTGAATGGTATTACTCTAATTTAAAATATTCTCACAGTAATCAGCTTATTGACTTAGTTGTCAAGTAACCTAGATTATTTGTTTCTTTTTACTCAAAATTAAAAAGAGCTGTATTCGATGAAATTCTAACAGCAATGATATTTAAGTCGTTTATTGCTTTAAATTAAACACTAATTAAAAGTGAATTTCTGATCCTTTTATTTAAAATATTATTAAACTGTCTAAATTATTTTTGTATGTATCACCGATCTTTTCTGACAAATTCGAATATTATCACCATAAACAATGTGGATTAGGTCTGCTAGCCTCTTGCAACTTCATAATTAGTAATCTGCTATTCCTTATAGAGAAGTTGGGATCTCAATCTCCCCTAGTATTGCCAATACCACTTTGTCCGGTTGACTTGTAGTATCTATTTGGGTGTTTGATATAATATATTCATCTGGCATCCGCAACAAATGAGTATACCATTCTTCGTTGTAGGGCCTTGGTGGCCCTTTTCAGGACTAACCGCTACCTACAACGGTCCTTTTCAGGACCCTCAATCAATTAAACGGCCCTTTTCGCCACCAATTTAGCAGGTGAGGTTTTGCCACGTGTCGTCGGCCCCGGTCGTAATGTTACATACATTTATACAGATTTCTGATGAAATATTCTTGCATAGTACCAAAGTACCAAAAAAAAAAAAAAATCTGAAAAATGTACTATTAATGTGGCCTGTAAACTACATGGGAAGTTAATTTGATCTCACGAAGCTCTTACATTTAGGAAAAAAATCTGAATTAAACTCATTAAGAGAATCAGAAAATAACTCATCCTGGAATACTCATTTTCATAGTCATACGCATTCTCTTTGAGAAAAATTCTGAATTATCACTGTCACAATTTGTTACCAGCGTATTTTATTCTCAGAAACAAACAAATTATATACAGTATTACGTTTATCTAGTAAGCACTGTGGTTTAAGTATTTATTAACCACTTTTAATCTTGACAAAATTTTCTACTCAAACTGGAAATGATTTTTGCTTAAACACTATTTGGAGAAAATAGCACATGAATTATGAGAATTTCTCATTATGTTAAAAGCTGGCGGCACTATGAGGTATAACAATTGCTTTGGAAAAATTTAAATTTTACTATATTTTTATGTCATATTATGAGTACTTATTCAGCTATTGCAGATGACATGTTCACTAAATTATACTTTGTTCTGTAAACTACAGTTTAACTGGAATGTTACAGAACGATACGGTTAATTAATGGAGTTTACTGTAACATAAAAGGTAAAAAAATTGCATTTGAAAAGTTTTATTTATCCTAAACATGAGAGTTTAAATGGCAACATAGTTTCGGTAGTGGCAGATTCAATTTAGAAATGTTCCAGAATACCAACAACAGATATTTTTTAATTTAGACTAAAAATTTATTAATTTTGTGTCTATTTGTTAAAATTTATGATTAAAGTTCGTCACTATTTTAATCTATTTGGAGTTAAAATTATTTATACGATTCAAACTCAAGGAAATAATAATTTAAACTTAGGATTACAATTCAAACTATTAATATAAAAATATTTAGGCCTAGTTTATTTTATTTTCAAAAAAAATTTATTTTTTTATTATGTAACTACACATGATTTTGCAGTCAGAGGTTTTTAATAACAGGCTACACAAAGTGTCATATACACAATTAAGAATTAGACATAGTAAACTGATGCATGTAAACTCATGGTGAAACAATACCTAAGGCCGGATTTTTGCTTACCGATATATCGTCGCCGATGACTATAATCTGACAAACGGGGCACCAATAATGTATTGAAGTACATACGACTGGTTTTAGATTTGCCGATATCGGTCCGACATTTTGATGTCATCACATGGGTGGCACAACCCTCTCATGTTGTAACGGACTGACAAAAGAAACACGTTTTGTTTTGTAAATACCAATGTCGGGGCCGATAATTAGTACGAAAAGTATTCAACGATTGTCGGTAGCGTGTCTGTTGTAACTCCGAAATCGGCAACGATATATCGGAATCGTATCGGTAAGTGAAAAACCAGCCTAATAATAAATTGTTGATGAGTACACAATATTAGTTTCAGGCTTAAACACGCCATTGTTGCTCTGCACAGAGCACCATAAGAAAATCAATTAACCTACCAGATTGCACTTACAAAAATTGTGTTACCGACACACATTATACAAGAACACTTCTTTTTCTCCAGCTGCTTTACCCGGTTCGGAATTGGGTGATCTCCGATGTCGTTTTTGTATTCTGCCGTTTAAGGGAAGACGTTTTGACAGAAGACGTTTTGGGAAAATGTTTTGACAAAAAATTTTTATTTTCGGTTTTTATATTTTTCAGTAGTTTAGACCTATATCTACGAGAGAAACAATAAATTAAATCAAAAAAATTATATTAAAGAGAGGAATTAAGTTTTTATCAGGTATACCCAGAAATTTATCTTGTCACCATGAATGAATATATATCGTAATTTTATACTGATCGTGTTTGTGCAAAGGAATTTTAGTTTATTTTTTAAATGTTTGTATACTCATTATACACAAAGACTGACCACACAAATCCAAATATCGAATCTTTTTCAACTAACGATCTCCTTGTTAACAGAAGACTGAAACGAAGGTGGAATAGGGATCTCCTCCGACCACCACAAAAAAAAAATAATTTAACTTGTCATGCTTGTATCATTTCATAAAAACAAAAAAAAAACATTTCATATAAAAAAAATAATCTAACATAGTTTAGAAATCATTATCATTGAAAATATTGGCACCACTTCCTTGCAAAATTTCACGCCAAAATCGGTCACAGAATCGATTCACATTCCTGCTATTCCTCATTCATTCCATCGCATTTACTAGTTGTACTTTAAAAACGATGTACATTTGTTAATAAAAATAAAATTGAAACCCAAAAAACCTGTATCACTGTTGGTACAGCTGTTGGTTCAACTTTCTAACCAGCTGTTGATGGGAAATTAAATTGTTTGTGGACATTTTGTTTGTTTTTTTTTGTTTAACGTCGCATCAACTACAACGGTCATTAGCGACGACGTTGGGGTGGAACTGTTTACGATGGAGGATGAAATGATTTTTTGTAACGTATGAAAATATGCCATGCCTGAGTGGGATTCGAACCCAAGACCGCATGATGAGAGGCGAGCACGTTACCAACTGCGCAATGCGGCCGGCATTTTCTTTTTGATTTGTGTCTTTGGTTATTTTATTTTTCCCGTAAATTTAGATTTTTAGCACTTATGGTCATTTTCTCAGATACCATTCAATCTATCAGGTTGAAATATTTACCAGTTATTAATTTTGCATATTCACATATACCGACATTTTTATGGTTTCCTCAGATGCTCCAAAAACTAGTAATATGCAAAAACCGTGGAAACAAATTGTAAAAATATTGGTTTATTTGTTTTCTTTTAGCTTAAAGTTATGGTTCAAGAGATTAATGTGTAAAAATTTAAGTAGCTAGAGAAACACAACAACTATATGTGTGTAAAGTTTTATTTTCTGATCTTTGACCAATCCTATGAAAAATGTACCCAAAAGTAGCAAATAATAACGTTGGTGGGATACAAAATACAGTCTTCCCTTAAAACGTTTCGCCGAGGTAAAACCAAACCACATCCTCAGATAAATAAGCCAAGTAACCAGGTCCTTGACTTCCCTCAACTTTCACTTAAGTAGTTATTCAAAGGAATCAGCACTTATACTCGTATCTCAGACCTTCTACTTTTCTCTGTTTAATCATCAACAACAGCTCTGGCCATCATTCTTCTCTGAAGCAACTCTTCATAAGTGATGTGATCAAGCCAAGAAATTATCAAAATTACTTAATACAACCGCATTTATAAAAACCCGAATTTTCTTTTCATTAGCATCCAACATGGTCCGTACTTCAAAACCATACAATATTGTGAAAAAGATATATCACTGAATATCATCACACATAGAAAAGACGATCACTGGATGATCTTATGTTAACTAACTACTACCCAAATTAAAATTACAAAATTTTTTCTCATTATACAGAAAATTACATTATATTGTTATTATTTTTTTTTTGGTTTAAGGTATTTCAAAAGCACTGAAATCCTTTAACTTTGTAATCTTCGAAATTGTGACAACTATAAAATAATAATGAAAATAAAATTTCAATTTATAAGATTGAAAGTTTTAATCAACATTCAGTTTATTTATTTTTTTTCATGTAAACACGATTCAATAAAAATATTGTTTTGTACAAATAAAATATTCGTTTTTACACTGTTTTTGTTTAATATTTGAATTCTACTGTAATGTAAATCAGTTGGTTTTGCTTGAGTCCCAGCTCCGTGTAGTTGCGTGGTGAAGGGCACGGGTGAGGTATATGAATGAATGACGCATGCTGGGAGAACGATTGTTGTATTACTCTGATACAAAACATTCGTTTTCAAACTTTCCGTATTTAACATATATTTGTTTGTATTTATTAAAATTATTTATTTACATGTTTTGATATAAAATGGTAAGTTAAATATTATGAATCCGACCAAGTTAATAACCCGGTAGGTATTTGTTAAATTAATGCGCCGGAGGATAAGAATATGTTTTTAGTCTAGTTAGCACACGCTACCACTGCAAACGCCACAGCGGTGAAACACTACTTATTCATACACTCATTCATTCTCCCACTACTATAACAACGCAGTGCATTCCTTCCAATTACACGGAGCTGGGACTCAAGCAGTATATATACCGTATAACTAATTGGCATTTACGGTATTTTTATGATATTTGTAAAACATAGCTTTATGAATTTTTTTAAAAAATAATGATTGAATTTAATATAAACACTAATATTTATCGGTAAATTATGATAAAGTTTGGTTGTTTAGTTAAATGAAAACAATAATAAAAGGATTTTATAGTTAAGATTATGTACCTTTGACTTAAATTAAATTTTCCTGAAAACACACACTAAATATCTGTTAAATACTTAAAAATGTATACTAGTTTTCCCAAATTTCACTTTAAATTATATTTTAAAATAATTAAATTATTTACGGAAATATCATTGTTATTATTTGTATTGGATAAAAATGAATTTTATACGAATGTCACATTATTGATGATGAGGGAAAGAAAATAATTCTGTTGAGATTTATAGATATATCCGAGATTGCATCCCGCTTTATAACAAATTACTAAAAAGCATTAAAACGAAATTCATTTATTTGATCGTGAATTGTTTTATGGAACACGCCTTTTATTTTTAACGAAACTCTAAGAAAGATTTTCGGGGATGAAAGTTGTAAATATATTTATACTACGGTAACAAAATTAATTTTATTCATTAATGAAAAGTGGTGTCTAATAATCTTAGATTCAGCTAATGTGTAATATGTGTTTCATTAAAACACGAAAACATGAAAATTAGTTATGTTAAATTTATATTTAGATATATTTTAGTATTTTTGAAAATAATGCAATTTTAGTGATTTTAAACATTTATAGTTAGTAGTACCAAGTTCATCAGATTGTAGCCATATAGAATAGGTATAACCTTGTAGTTGGTTAGAATTATTGTGATTGCTTTAGATATTATTTAAGAATTGTAAAATAAAGTTTAAGTAGCCAACGTTGAAAGTTAAAAAAAAAATATTGACAAATAATAAGAGGCATGACAAATTTTAATTACGTGACAACCCTCTTATACAAAACATGTACACTAGGTTGATACCGGGTTCTCAGCACAGACGTTTAAAACGCCTCTGGCCAAGGGATCTTCTTGACTACCTGTAGGACTGTGGTGATGACTGCACGCTTCTTCAAACAAATCAAGTTTTGAAACATTACCTTCACATTTAGAATTTGTTGTATTTATATAATAATGGATACTAAATTTCTCTTGGATGTGTCAAAAAAAATTTAATTTAATTTTTATTATTTAAAAATACAAAAAAGTGTTAGACTTAATTTTAGTACTTATCTCATGGACTAGAAATAAACGCAGGTAAATTGAATGCATTTTAAATTTTTTATGTAGATATCATACATAATATTATCTTCCAGTGTAATAACTTTTTTTCAGAGTAACTCATTCATAGGATAGGTTAAGTTTTACATTTAATATGTATCTTATTCAGTGAGCGCGTGCCGTTGGTGATATTATATAATATATTTTACACACGGTTGGATTCACAGCAGTCATATTTCAAAACTGAATGTTTATTTAAAGAACAAAAACCCGCTTTAAAATACACAAATGTTCGTTTATATGTAGCTTACACATATGTTCATACATGTGTGGTGATTCAAAAAAGGGGAAACCACGACGCGCCATGTCGCCTCCCTACAGAGAGCCCTGTGTTATCGCATTCTTCCTTCCTTGCTCCCTTCATTTATCCGCCCCGTTGAAAATGATGGGGAACGTCCAGCCTCTCTTCCTAACTCAAAATTTCCTTCCCATTGAATGAAACTCCCACACATATTTGATAGATTCTGATTATTTTAAACATTTAATAATAATTGTTTCAATTCAAACTATAACATAGGCTTGAAATATTAGAACATACAACGCACACTCGAAATTATTTTGATCAAAATTTTTGATTCCTGGTCTTCGAAAACGGATGCTTTATAAAAGATCACTATAACTAAATATTTAGTCCATTTCATAAATTAAACGGATGCTTTATAAAAGATCACTATAACTAAATATTTAGTCCATTTCATAAAATTCCATATTTAAAAATTTAATTTATAATCAAAACAACGATTTGTTTACAAAAAATTACAAAAAGAAAACATTAGACTGGCAATCACCAGCAGCAAAATTTCAAATAAATTCCTAATACTGCAGAGAAACTATAAAATAATTGGAAAAAGTTATTTTTTTTGTCAGTCCCTCGACTGGTTTGATGCAGTTCTCCAGGCTGTTCTATCTTGCGCAAATCGTTTCATATCTACCTGTAACACCCTACATCTTTTGTAATTTGCTTTAGATATTCTAATCTTTACCTCCCCCTACAATTTTTACTCTTTCAATATTACCCTCCATTATTGATAGCCCAATACCTGGATGTCTTAAGATATTCCCCACTAGCCTATCCCTTCTTTTGTTAAGATGCTTTCATATACTTCTTTTTTCATCCACTCGCCTAAGAACCTCTAAATTACTTGTTTTATCCACCCACCTAATCTTTAATATTTTCCTACAACACCAAATTTCAAAAGCTTCTATCCTCTTCTTTTCTACAGCCCTTATCACCCATGTTTCACTCCCGTATAATGCTACACTCCAAACATAATGTTTTAAGGAATTTTTCCTAATCTGTAAATCAATGTTTGTAATCAGTAAGCTGTTTTTCATTTCAAAGGCTTGAGTAATTCTCTTTTTGATATCACTTGTGCTTCTTCCATCCTTTGTTATTTTAATCCCTAGATAGCAGAATTCCCCAACTTCCTGTATGTTTTCGTTGCCTACTTTTAAATTTCTTATCTCTTCTAAATCACTCTTGCTGCTACACAACACTTTCGTTTTGTTCTTATTAATTTTCATGAAGTAATCCTTTTTCAAGATCTCATCCATTCCATTTAAGACATCCTCTAGTTCTTTCTTTGTTTCGGCTAATTTTACTATATCATCGGCCAATCTCAGCATTTTTATTGTTTCTCCTTGAATTTTTATTCCTGCGTCAAATTTCTCCTTCACTATATTTATAGCCTCTTCTATATACAAGTTAAAAAGTAGTGGTGACAAAAAACACGAATGGAATGGAACACACACTTGTTATACACGATTTCTAACAGCAGCCTTTTTTTTCGTACCCGTCAATTCTCAAAACAGCCGTTTGATTCTTATACAGATAATATAGATAATTTTCCTTTCTTTGTATTTAATTCCTAGCTTTTTCAAAGTTTTAAACATTTTACTCCAGTCCAAATTGTCAAACGCTTTTTTTTAAATCTACAAATGCCATATAAGTAGTTATATTTTTCTTTATCCTTTTCTCAGTAATCACGAAAATTATTATGAAAATTATTATTAATTATTGAAAAAATTATTATTACAAATTAAAATAATAATTTACGATTGTTATCTACTCGTTCATACTATTTTACTTGGCTGGCACGACTATGCGGTGATCCCTTAGCACAACGAGATAAATAACTAATTCGTATAACTGACGGAGGAGGTAATATTCTGGTTCAGAGTGAATGGCCTTTTATCTGTGATAATGTTAGAGTTATTTCACTCCCAAAACAACTCTGCATCTAGTTGCAAAGGGTAGGTTGACAGAGAGTCTACAGTATCACTTGGTGAATTGGGGAGCTTAGAACCACCCACTTCTCCTATTTCAGTTTTCCCGCTCCAACTCTTCAAACTAAACTCTCTTTTTCTGTTCATTGTCTATTAAAATATAAGTCACATTATTGAAATAAATACCTATATCTATTAATTATTTTCCTTAAAATATTTTACTTGTAGTCCGTGTAAATGGAATGGCATTTCAGTTATTAGGAGTATATTGTCTGTACCACAATCTGTGCCTCTGTTGTTACGCACGTCTTTTATTCAAATGGAACTGTCTTCTTTTTTATAATATAGTCCATCAGTTTCTAAGACCTCTTGTTAACTCAACCCAAGTAAACTTGTGAATCAATGTTAAAAAAATTAATTTGTTACTCTAAAGTAATCGAATTCGTGAAGTTCTAACAATCCTTTCCGATTTTCATTTGTAAACCCTTCACCAAAAGTAGGATCGCCTTTTCTGCTTTCAGTTCTCTCATATAGGTACCCTGCTACAATAATCCCTTCACTTTATTTTATCTAATTGATTTGTTTTTGAATTGTTGCTATGAAATGGTCCTCTTTTAATACTGGAAAATCTTCTGTCAAACCATACATTCCCTAGATAGCAGTTGATCGGCCAAATAAGCTGATAATAGTCCATTTTGGTTTATATTAAACAGTTCATATTAAGTAGTTCAACTAATGACTTTATTAAATAAAATATCTGTAAAGAAGTGAACACCAGAATTTTACGGAGGACGAATGTTTTCGGATTGTAAGCCAACTCTGTTGTAGGATGAATTCAGTAATAAAGGAAAGCTTCACCTACTGTGAAAATTACACTGTAGCTGTCATGCGCTCTATATGAGACCATAAATAAAATTTCTGTTGCTTAGATGATCAGTGAAAAGGACAGTTTGAACCACCAGAGGCTTTACTAAGTAAAATCATGATTAAGGTTGTTTATCATGCCTTCCTCACCGATTAAAAAAGTAGACTTATCAGCATGCTAGACCCTCTAAAAAGTATCTTTATTCTACCCTGCAAATAACACCTTCCAGAGTCTGGCTGTATAATGAAAATCATTATTCTCAGAGGAGGTAGCATTGACTAGTGTCTTTTACACCTTTTCTTTTCTGGTCTTAAATGCTTCAGCCATATAATTGGCTGGCCATGCGATAAGAAAAAGAAGTTCCCTTTGTAGTCCTGGAACTTGGAGATCGTGCAAGTTGTAATATAATACCGGTGCATATCTAATAGATGTGGTTAAACTTTAATCGCTGAGCAACTAAAGATAACTGTTTAAATTATAATTAAGTAAGTAATCTGTTTAATCCTCCAACGATGTGCAAAACTAATAATACACCGCTGTCATTATAAGTTATGTCAGTAATTAATATTGAAATAATTACAGCGCTGAGTTTAAGTACAATGTTAGTGAATTGGTTTCTTTCTAGAAATGTCTCCTGGTATAAACTGATCGTTCTAGATAAAAAAAAAATTGCGTTCAATTTTTTGGTAAAAAATAGGTTTTTAACAGAAAAAATGTGAAAAACCATTGCAACAAATTTGTATCCTCTTGGAACAAGTTTCGTTCTTATATAATTTACAAAACGAAATTCAATCTTTAGGTATTCCAAGGTTTGCTCATTTTAACTTCATATCAGACCGCATGTCAAAATCGGGAAACTCACCGGTTGGATATTTAAATGGTTTTTGATGTAGTAGATATTTGATTTTTTGGTTTTACGTTCGAATGTTAAGCAAATAAGGCTAATGAAATCACTAAAGAGTGATAGTTGAAAAAAATAATGAAAAATTGTCAGACCTGACATACAAAGCACTCTCCAAAGGGCTTTTAACTAAATTGAAAGAACAAGTAGATCAGATACTGGGTGATAATCAAGCTGGTTTTAGAAAAGAAAGTACTTGTGCAGAACAGGTATGGAACTTAATTCCGTTTCTGAAAAGTTACATTTTAATAGATAGATACATTTTATTTATATAGTAGTAGAGTTTGTATTTTAATAATGCTTCTGATTCAGTCAACTGATAAATGCTACAGAACATTTAAAAAAATATTGAAGTAGACGTCAAAACAACGGAAATAATAAGAAAAAATTAACGCAGACACAATCAAAAGTAAAATTATTAGAAGTCTCTGAAGAGTTTTAAATTAAAACTGGCATTAGAAAGGGTAATCTTTTATTTTAACAGTGTGCTGGAGAAGGTTATTCGGGAATGGGTTATGCAACATGCTAAGAAATAATTGTTAAACGAAAATTGTACATATTGTAGGATCAAAGAATGGTATAAAGGTAAACTGTCCTGCTTTTGCAGACAACTTAGCAATCGTTTTCGGTAACACGGAAATAGCATTAGAGTAAATCAACGTAAAAGAACAATACAGCAAGTAGGACTTAAGATTTGCTTCTTAAAAGTACATATTATTATACTGTGCAAATTAATAGGGACATGATATTTTTCCTCTTCAGAAAATTGTAAACAGTAAAACACTCTCTGAAACAAGATGTTTTGGGGGTTTTCCCAAAAAATGGCTGTGGCTTTTTAGTTCTAGTTCGAATGGTATGGTGAATTTAAAGAAGTACATAGAAATATTGCGACGTAGAATAATGTTCCATTCATGCAAACCTTTGAAGAGACATTTCAACATGACTTGGCTTTTAGTCATAACTCGAAATTAGTCAGGTTTTTCATGCTCGAAAATGAAATAAATATGCATGATTACCCTGGAAATTCACCAGACTTAAACCCCATTGAGAAGTTGTGGAATATTTTGAAGATACGTTTACGTAAGATGGATTGTAAAACAAAATAACGTACGAAAACTTATGCTATAAAATTTTCGTTCCACAATTATGAAGTCAAGAGAATGCTCACTAATCTAGTAGAGTCAAAGCCAAAACTTATTTAAGAGGTCATCTCTGCTAACAGAGCATATCTCGTACTAACACAGGTGTTTATCTGTGTATATTAAGGCATGGAATAAACAGAAACATAGTTTCTTGAAAATGAATGTTTTTTCTTTGTCCCAATTAATTTACTTAGTATAAAATACAATGAATAATATTTAACCAGATTTGCGTGAATAGGAAACCGAATGCGAAAGAAAATGAAAAATTGATACCTTCAAGTTCCTCGGAGAAGTAATAACCGAAGGTCTGTGGAAAGGAAGCGACTACATCAGACGATAAAGATGGCCGTTGAACTGGGAGGAACTCACCACCTGTTTAAGAAGAAAATATTCTTAAGACAAGCCAAAATCAAACGTATTAATACTTATTGATATGTGTGTGTATATACACGAGTGAGTTCCTTACAATCACTGAGAGATCTGGTCTAGGAGATTCAGAGAAATTTGAGAGATGTGAAAGAAAAAATTTAACGCCAGATAAATTGTAACAAAGATTAATAATTTAATTATTTTTTACAATATTTAAAATAAATATAATAAATATAATAGTTAAAATAAAAAAACTCATTTTTAATTAAATTATTTCCAATAAAAATTAAAAAAAAACATAATTTTAATTTCATTTAATCAGTTTTAAAAGGGAATTAAATTTATAATCAATTTATTCATATACTGCCATCAAAATTAATATTTAGAGCCTTAATAACTGGATTACTTTTAAATTTAATTTCCACATTAACAAGTGAGTTATCAGTCTATTTTACAAATTTATAATATTGCGGTTTTCATATATGTTAATTACAGTTAATTCCAGTTTCAATATTGTGTGATATATTAAACTACTTAAAAATATAACTTTTTATTATTAATCAAAACAATTTTTTTCTGTTACGCTGCATATTAGGGCTTAACTCTACACATCAGTTAACACACACGAACTTACCTATGGTTCACTTATTAGGCTTACTAACTGACGAGAGAGCCGGTACAATTAATATCTAATGCCTACCGAGGGTGTTATTAGATGAAAATGAGGGATAAAAATAAAACCTAATTTGATCGAAAATTGAACCCGGCATCTCTAGTATAGAAGCCAATTACGTTAACTGGGGGCTTCAACGATTTGACCAAAAACAATACATAAATATATTTTAATATATTGTAAAGTTTATTATATCTTCTTTCGGTTTCTAGTTGATTATAAATTACTAAACTTCCTTTTCAATGCCCAACAAATAATTTATTTACAAAGTTAATTACCAACTTATTATTAAATATACCAGTCATAAAACTACTATAAAATTACAGTAAACTACTTAACTTAATAACAGACTGAATTTTTGTGTGTCGGAGGTATAGTACACCATGTGCCATAATCAGGATTTTACAGGAGAGCCATTTGAAGTTTTAAAATTTAGTATATTGTTCATATTTCTTCCAGCTTTTTATTAACTCAAAATTAACAAAATTTTTTACTGATACTTACTCATTTTAGTATACGCTAATTAATGTGTATTGAATAAAATGAAAATTGTTGTTTTCCACCGGAAAAATAGACATAGCATGTTTTACTTCTGAATCTGCCTATTTTTCTTACACTATGTTCAAGTGAAATAATATAATGTCAGAAGAATTAAGTGTTAAAATTTAGGAGTAAGGTAGAATACGCTGGAAATATCATGTATTAAAATAAATGAACCACTGCCAAACCACTGCTGTTATTTTAATTGCACTCTATCTGTTTCGTCCAGGGCTAAAAAAAATAGTTCTGTTTCTTATCACATAGTCAGCCATTTATATGACTGAACTATTTAAGAACAGAAGAGGTAGAGATGTAAAAGGCACTAGTCAGAGTTATCTCCTCTGAGAGTAATGAATTTCACTATGCAGCCAGACCCTGTGGTGAATGAAGTGAAGGTGTCATTTGCAGGGTGGAAAGTGAGTGCTTTTCGGAGGGCCTGGCATGCTGATAAGCATACTCTTTCAACTCAGTGAGGAAGCCAATGGTAAACCATCATACTTCTCGTTTTTACTTAGTTAAACCTCTAGAGGTTCAAACCAGCCTTTCGGCTGTTGACCTAAACAACAACAAACTAAATGAATAAATAAAAATTAAAAGAGATTATCCGAATACTGAAAATAAGTACATAATTTCACCGTAAAATAAAAAAAAAGAAAAATGTGGGCTAAAACAAAAAAGATGAAGAATGATCACTTATCAATGCAAGAATCTCTGCTTTAATCAAATAAATAACTATTTTATTTTAGTTAATTTAAAGTCACACCAACTTGGTTATTAGCAACTATGTTAGCAATTATGTAAATGGATGAGAAGCAATAACAGAACCAAATAGGTAGTACATGATCACAATTAATTTAGTTAAAAATTTAAGTTTGTTACAAAATAAGGCATATAAGTGCAAAAATGGAAGATTATTTAGAGGTGTTTTAAATAAAATAAAACTCGTTTTAGATGACATGAATCTTGTACAAAAATATTAAATTAATGGAATAATTAGATTATTATTATTATGCAACAATATTTACATATATAATGAAATCCCCACTAATAACTTTGTAATAACTTTGCCCTGTAATAGTCCTCTTACACGTAGCCGAGAGGTCACAGTGCATTTTCAGTGCTCCAAATTTGGCAGTTTTGACTATTAACATACCCATTCAAGTAAAATCACGACTCATCACTAAAATTTACACAAAGCGTTTAAACACGGTCTATGAGGTTTATACAACCTCAGTACAGTTTTAATCGAGAAGAGAACGGAACTAACGACAATACTATAAAAGTTTTCCTTATTGTACATCTTGGAGTTCATGTACGACACCGATGATGTTAGGATGCAAATGTAAATTTTTGGCAGCCTTGAAAGCAGTAGATAGTGTAATTACAGCCTGTAAAGAAAACTTCCTGAGTAATTTTTTAGGAAAGCGAGTCAAACGTTTATTCATATCACCCAGAACTTCCACAGTTATCAATAGTGGTTGAGGTGTATTTTACGATTTTGTACATTCCTAGTTGAATGAAATTTATTTATAAATGCGAGATTGTCAAATTATTAGGAACAGTAGAAAGATAAAATATAAACTGAAACTTGTTTTTTCTCGATCGTAAGATTCATACACAAAATGAGTTTGAAGCTTTTCTTTTGTGTATGGAAAACGACATCGTTGGGCATAATAGAAATAAATACTTGGATAGAATTAGCGCACAAGAACAATATATCAATTACTACAAGCTTTTAACCTTGTAAGGACATTTAAGAAGACATGACATTTACAGATGCGTTACTTCTAACTTCTTAATATTACGGTTTCGTCCATTTTAAAACACCAATTAGTTTATTTTTAAAGTGAAATGTTTTAATACGTAATCACAGAAAATGTAATAATTTTTTTTATTGGATTGTTTGGGAGAGTCTGCGTAGCCAGATTTGAGATCAATTGGTTATGGTAGTTCACGAGTATTTTCCTAAATTTTGAGTTTTAAGAAAACGTCATTTATGCAGGGTACGTTTAGGTCTGAGTGTAGCGTTTTATTGGTTACATGGTAGAGGGCGTTAACTATCCTCTGTAAAAGCTTTGATTGGAAACGCTGAATTTTTGCTAATACCGATGGTTTTGCACAGCAGTAAAGCTGACCGGCATAGCTCCGTATAGGTCGAAGGTAGGATTTGTAAATGGTTAGTTTGGATGTAGTTGGTGACTTGGATTTGTGTGAAAGAAGCTTGTACAACTGTTTGAACCTGTCCTAGAGCGCCTTTCTCGTTTTATTCACGTGTACATTCCACGTGAGCCTCTTATCTAGATATAAACCTAGATAACGGACAGATTCAGGAGTTTGAAGTTGAGTGTCATAAAGATACAAAGGAGAAAAAACTCCTTTACGCAGGGTAAATAACGTGACACTTTTTGTAGTTTTGACTTTGATCCGCCATTTTTCTTGATTCTGGGAGAGAAATACGGTGTTGAAGGACATACGATACTTGAGCGGGGTTATTGGCAGTGTACAATATTACAGCATTATAATGTATAATTTAATGCATTAAATATGATGTAATAATTTAATTCATTTTTGTTATTTTCTTATCCTATTTTTTATAACAAAATATTGTAATATACGTACATTCAAATTCATAAATTTATTACTTACTTAAATTTTATGATAGTAATTTTAACAAGGCGTGTACTATTTAATTAAGTAGTTCTGAAATTTTATTTTTGAAAAAAATATTTTTTAGTAAAAAAATAATATGTAAGAAATAAAATATTCAGCGACAAGAAGCTGTAAAGCGGGATCGTAAAGTTACTCAATGTTTGAGTTACTCTCTTTTTCCTTCTAAGATATCTCTATCTTTGTAAGTATGTTGTTTGGAAACCAAGTGAATGTTATGAGTGTAAAAAGAACGAGTCTGTAATTTTTAGTTGTCTTAGCTTATATACTAGACCACATCGTTATAAGTACTGCTGAAACTGCAATAGTGTCTATATTTTATTTTATGTGGATTTCAAATTAAAGAGATCTATTTTAAAATAACAACTCCACCCGGAAAACCAGAAAATGTTGCACTATCATAAAACATAAACTACTGTAATAATTTAAAACAGTTTTAGATATTTTTTATTTAGTTTTGATATTTCCAGTAAAAAAAAATCATTACAAAAATTAAAGAATGCAAATTCCAGTCAGCTAACTCTAGTTTCGCCAATTTTTTAAATTAGGTGTTCTGTACATGATGAATATTAAAAACAAACGTACGCCCCAAAGTTTTTTATATCACATATGATTTCTATCAGAGACATGACGTTATCGTATGTGGCAAACGCTTTTGTAAACGATGTAGTTTTGCAGTTACCGTATAATTATGATAACGTCATAGGGTAAGCGCACAGTGAATGCTGGTCGGAGGTTGCTCTGGTCGCTGGTCGCTTACAAGCGGGAGCCTGCTAGTAGGAATAGGCCATTATATTTTAATCGGACAACTCACAGTAAACGCTGGTGGAAAAAGCTGCGTGCTGGTCATCTGCGCATATCAGTTCACTGGTTTGTTTTGAATAAACCTGCCTGCTGATTGCTGGCAGGTTGCTAAATGTACTTGGCGCCGTATGATGCGTATTCATAAATAATAACAACTGCTTAATTAATTTTTAACATAGATTAATAAAACTAACTTTAAAAGATTATTACTGGCCAAACAATGTTTTATAACATTGAATATCGGTAGTCAAAAAGTTTAAAATACGTTTAAAATGTTCAAAGTAATCACAAATTTTTCTTCCGGTAATATTGGTTGTTTGAGCAAGTTGCACCATTGTTTTTGAAAACGAGTTCTATTTTAGGCAACATAAAATTAATCAATTTCACAGTGATTCTAACGTATTTAAAAAACTCGTCTCTATCTTGTTTTAATTGCGGAAAAAGATGATTAGGCCAAACAATTTTCTGTTCTTATTAATGTCACTAACGGTATCGTCTTTAAATGATAATAATTTCGTGGAAACGTTTTCCATTAGAAATATTCATTACTGCTGCTACTGGAACTCATGTTGAATACCGACAACTGAATGAAGGTTAAGTGCGTAGTTACATGCTCCCACTATGCGCGTTCGCCACCGTGAATCAGTACCTGCGACCAGAGACCTGCGACCTGCCACCAGCGTTCACTGTGTGCTTACCCATACGCAAGATGGAAGGCGTTGGGTATTTAAGTTTGCACTCAGACAGAAGACTTACTTGCAAAAAATACATTTGGCCGAAATGTAAGCTGTTCAGCATTACATTTTCTTTTGTTGGGCTCTGGCTGCTTGAAAAGATATCATGTCCTCTTCTGGCCAACAAAACTTCCCTATACGAAACGATAATTAAATCATATATTAGATATATTGGACAATACAGTCAAACGTCGATATAACGAAAACCTTGATTATACGATTTTTTCACTGCACGGTGACATTATAATTAAACTATGTAAATTTACCTCGATTTAAGAAAGAAGTACCTTGATATATTGAAAATAGTGTTATGCAATAAAATATGAAGTGACAAGCTGTATTATGATCTCTCTGTTAGTTTAAAGGTAGATTCTTTTTATTTCCGTACCTGAAAAATGTACCGGTTTACAAGCACAACGCATTCTTAACTACAAGCAAGAATGGAGGGTTATTTTTATTCAATTCCTTAATGGGGTAACCCGAATTTCTTTTTTTATGACCAATAAAAACAGAAAAGATTAAAAGAGATGTTCAACAGGCACTGTCGCTATCAGTCTTTACAAAATAAAGTAGCAGTATTTCCCAGAAATTCATTTACTAATGCAGAGGTCTAATACTACTGTACAACGATGACGACATACTTCATTTTGTTAGTAAGTCCGCTAACCAAGATGATGATGAAGAAGATGATAAAAAATGCGAAGACCAGCAGCAGGAGAGAAAACCTACCGACAACGAGATAATAGTCATTTAAAATAATTAGGCTTAGGCTACAGTTCAAGGATGAAGTGCCTGACTGTATTTTTGAAAATTTAAATAAATGTGAAACTTTTTTTGAAAGTATTGCTTTATTCAAACTCAAGAAACAACGGAAAATTACTCACTTTTTCAAGGCGTAAATTAACATTTAAAATACTGTAATTAAATATTCTAACCAATACTTGTCAATATCAGTCAATATCAAAAACTAAAGAATACATTTTTAGGATTAGTATTTTTATAAAAGATTTAGATAAAGTTAGTGTATTTATCTTCTATGTTAGTGTTTTGAAGAAGTATGTACTAAAATTAAAAATACAGTATTAAGTTACAAAAATGAGTTTCAGATGATTTTAATTATACCCTAGATCTATGTACGAGGTAAGTTCCTACTTGAAATCAATACGTATTTTTTGTACTATTATTAACCGCAATTACGTAAAAACTGATATATAAAAAAATTAATTTACTAATTAAGACGTGTCTGTTAAGAAAATTAACTCTATTTAATTTATCATAGAACGTAAAAAAAGATTCGTTAATAAAAATTAACCCACCGGGTTGGTCTAGAGGTAAATTCGTCGCCAAAATCAGCTGTTTAACAGCTGATTTTTGGAGACGAAGGTTCCTGGTTCAAATCCTAGTAGCGGTAGTTACTTTTATACGGATTTGAACAATAGACAGTGGTTACCGGTGTTCTTTGAAGGTTGGGGTTCAATTAACCATACTCACTCAGGAATGGTCGACCTGAGTGTGTACAAGACTACACCTCATTTACACTTCATACACATCATCCTCATCTCATTGGGTTGCTTATTGTTCTGAATTGAACAGATTGCAACGTACACACATTAGGGATTGCAAAAACTAAAAATTATCTTAGAAATCCTTGTTACTTCGATATAATGAATACCTCGATTTAATGAACTTTTTCCCAGGATTCTCGATTTCGTTATATCGAAGTTCGATTGTATAAAGAAGAAAAATAAAACTGTCTTTCTAATAAAATTTTGTCGTACCATATTGTGACACGTATAATCATCTGACGTTAAAATTATGCCAAAACATTTATAGTCGTACACAAATTCAATGAAGAAAATTGATAATAAAAACTAATAATTAGAAAATTATGAAAAGTTAGATCCCAACAATACAGATCTACTTCAGTCTGCTACGACCCACACTGTACTTACTTAAGGGGAGACTGTACTTTGTATCCCGCCAATGTTAAATTTTCTATTTTTAGGTACATTTTTCATAGGATTGGTAAAAGACAGGGAAATTAAACTTTACACATCATAGGTGTCGGGTTTCTTCTCGAGCTACTGATATTTTTTTCAATTTAATCTTTGGACCATACCATTTTTATTTAAATGTAACGAATAACATAAAATTTTTACAAATTTTTTCTACGTTTTTTCCACATTACAAATTTTTGGAGCACCTGAGCAAGTCATAAAAATGTCGGTATATGTGAAAATATAGAAGATAATTAAATGGTAAAAATTTCAGCTTGGTAGGTTTATTGGTTTCTGAGAAAAATGTACCTAGTGTTAAAAATCTAAATTTACAAGAAAACGCATGAAACAAAAAGGGACAAATCAAAAACAAAATGTACAAAAACAAGTAAATTTCCCATTAACAGTTGTTCAGAAAACTGAACCAGCAGCTGAGAATGCAAGAAACAGTGATGCAATATTTTAAAAACTAAAATACTCTTTGCACTAAAACGAGCAGTATAAAATTGCGAAAAATATTCGTTCATGGTAACATGATAATTTTGCTGTGTAAACTTTATAAAAACTTCATTTTTTCATAAAAAAATCATTTATTTGACGTAATTTAATGTTTTTTCTTGTAGATCTAGGCCTAAACTATTTAAAAACATAAAGAACCCAAAATCGAAATTTTGAGTTAAAACCATCGTGCCATCTCCTCTTAAATAAATCCCGCCTACCGACCAAAACCCACGGAAATATCAGTTATAAAAACTCTCCCCAAATTACTTTCTAATTAAATAAAAAGTACCCTTTGAAAACGAAAAACGTTATTAGACCTACGTTCCTGAAAAGAGAATTAATATTACTGGAATATACTACTGCGTACGTATGAGATTTCTTTTTCTGAATAGAATTCTGTTGAAGGTATTTAACGTCATTTCGTTCCTCTGTCATTCTCACGTGTTCTTACCCGTACCCTTTTAACTAACTGAATTCGGTGAGTAAAAGAGATTGTCGTCAAGTCATATGACCTTATGCGGCCAATTAAACTTCTTAGGTTCTTAGCTTTTTCAGGGTTTCGTATAGCTCACAGCTTTGTGACACATAATTACTTCTGTAATTGAATTAAAGTTGAGTCACGTAAAACATGAACCTTGATCAAGATCAAATAAAAATACATCGTGGTACTAATTGCATTTTATTACTCATTTTGTAAAATATAAATGATTTTAATAGATTTTCTTATAAATAATAATTCTCCATAAAATATAATCTTATTAACCAATGCAATTTTTAATTTTATCCTCTATTATGACGCAAGAATGAACCTTTTTTTCAATTGCAATTTTAATTTCAATTATTTATTTAGCGATGTACAAAAAAGTTAACAATGGTAAAATTGTTGAAAAAAAGAAAACGAATACAAAACTACGTAATATCTACGTAATTATTATAAATAATTATAATTAATATATTAAATATATTTTAAATAATTTATTTTTTAATATAATATATTAAATAATTATTATAAATATCTACGTAATTTAAAATAAATTACAACTAGAATCTATTGACGCAGTTTTCTTACCAGAAGAACGGTAAAAAATAAATTATTACTACATTTCTGAAAACACTTTTAATGAAAAATTGTTTAGAAAAACAATAAGAAAAGTAACGAACGTTAAAGATTAAAAAAATTTGAAAATTAACTTTTGAAAAATAACATAGGCTACTGATCAAAGATCTGTACATATCTGTACATGGTATACGAATCTTCAGTATATTATAATCTTGAGTGGTAAAATTTTTATGGCGATTTGTTGTAAAATTTAGTGTAATAAGTTTGTTAACCAGTGATTTTTATGAATAAAATGTCTAGGTTATTACGTAAAACTGAATTTGAGACTTAGTACATTTTATTTACGAGGTGAATTTACGGTTAAGTGTAGGCTTTAAAATTGGAAGTTTTGAATTTCTCTTAGGTTGTTTGGTTTTGCACTTCCAAAAAATTGCAATTGATAAAATAATTTATACTAATAATAATAAATAATTTTTAATATTATTATTACTAGCTTACCCCACGCGGCTTCGCACGCTTAACATGTATAATCAATTTTTTAAAACAAATGTTACAGAAATTGTACAGCTGCTAGTCGACTGTGTACCCCAACATACACACACGTGCGCGCATACATACACATACGTACAATTTTTTGATAAATTCCCCGCGAACGTCTTTCTGTAGTCTTTATACTGTAACACCCCCTTATCGCCGCCGACAACACATACGGCAAACAAATTTGGCGATGGGTTGGTAAAGGGTGTTAACAAAACAAATTAGGAAGCACAAAAACAAACACACAGGAAATCGTTGCATGAATGAAAATAAAATCAATTATAGTAGTAAGTAAAATTTTAATTAATAACAAAATAAGAATAGAATTTAACAACAAGCGGTACAATACACTTCATCTTTAAAAGACTCAATAAATTGTTATAAATTTTGATGCTGACTAGTTATTTACTGTGGTAAACTTTACTTTTTAGCAAACCAATAAATATTAATTATAAAGTATAAAATAAAAAAAATGTGTTCATACAAAAATGAATTAATAATAGCAAATTGTTGGCCAACTTTTCTTTTTTATTTCTTTAGCATACTAGTAGCTTTTACAAACCCTTTCATTTATAATTCCTAGAATTTCCCCCAAAACTATAAATAAAAGGAATAAAAGTTATTTAACCTTTTATCAAGGTGTAATAATAATCATAGTAAAGATTCAAAGTTACTTTAAATTTGCAAAAAAATTATTTTTTTAAGAAAAATAAATGCACCGATTCATAATAAATTTTGATTAAAGTGATTTAATAAGTAGTTAATATTATATTATGCAGATAAAAAAAATTTTAATGTTCCTGTTTGCCTGTGGCTATTTATGAATTGACATGAAAATACATTTTAAACAAGTAATAGCCAAACACAGATTATCCTGTCCAACACATGTAAATATCGTAAAGGTTTCGATTTCGTTGAATCTCTAAAAAAAAATATTAAATGCGTCGGTTACCACGAATCACAGTAGGCTGATGTTAAAGAACTTCTCATAAATAAAAAAATAAAATAGTAACATACCCCATGTCGTTAACACTTAGAGTAGTGATACAGACTCACGAACCAAACTAAGATGATCAATCATGAAGTAATATCCAATTAGTTTCGGAAGAACGCCAGGCATCAAAATAACCAGGAAACATCCCATCAGATTACAGGATACAAGTTGTTTAAAAAAAAATCATGTTCGAGGATTGAACATTCAAGAATTGGTTTGACTATGAACGGTGGTTGATCTTTAAATTGGAGGATTCCATCTACGGACTCCGACCCTGAAGAAAAGATCGGGCGAGTGTCAATAATTAACCAAAATAACCAACGATCTTAACAACAGCACAAACTCATAAGTAATACAAGTAAATTAAAAAAACTAGGTTAAGTTATTTAAAGAAAAGAGAATTTCTACGAGCCGAAATACAATTATAAAACTTTAAAAGATCTAGACAAAATACAATTAAGCAATTATTATTGCAAAATTATTTCCCAATTAGAAAACATAATATCGTTTACAAATACAATAATCAAAATCAAAATTAGTTTTAGTTGGATAGAACTCGTATCCAGCAATCAGAAGCAAGCCCAGACATAGCGTAGCTTACTTTCACAAAACATGATTTTAAACAGCTCGTAATAAATTCCCAGCTCTCGGAATAATAAGAAAAGAAAATTAGCTTACCATTTCAATCAATGGGCAGAAGAAATTACATTTAACTTTTACAAAAGTTATAAATTTAAAATAATACGCAATAACATTACTACGTATTTCATAGTTCTACATTCACTGAAAGTACATCTGAGAGTGACTAGTCATGCTCGTTGAGAGGCACCACACCGCGAGGGCCGAACGCAGTTCGCCGTAAAAACTATAGAGCGCGCCACCGGACGGTGAGTTAAATCCACATCACCAGAAGAATCTAGTTACCGGCAATCAAAAATAACTAGCTACGCCAGCAAAACAAAAATCAACGTAACAAACTGAAGCCAGTTGTTACAATACGTATCTACTGCACTTCAACAAAAGTACACACCACAAACACACACACACGCACACACAAAACGACGTGTCGATCTTTTCCCCCACCTACGTCTCTCGACATCATCAAACCTCTTCATCTACTTCAACAGCAATACGTACTCACATGTACACAAGCGCGCGCGCACACACACACACATACACACAGACACACACACACACACATACCTAAGAAAATCTGCATTAGGTCTCTTAGGGTTATCATTTTAAAATTAAATGTTGCTGTGAATACAAATACAAATAGGCTGTCGAAATTTCATGAAAATCTTTTGTTAATTAATGATTTACGATGACTCTACCTACAAAGTTGTTTAAGTCGAGAGTTTGGAAGAGGTTGTTTAATATTTATAATGCGATGATTTTGAGTGGATTTTTGCCTATTATGAAGACTTAAATGGCTTACTTTAATATCTTAAGGTATGAACAAGTTTTGCAAAATGAAAAAGATAACTCGGAACCTTTTTGAACTGAAAAATGTAATGCAGACAGATTTTTCACATTTATTCTAATTTCCCATTTCTGAAATCAGATTTCTATTTCATTAAGAAAAATGTTGTAAATTAAAAATCTATCGTAGAGTTTGTTGATGAAGATACAATAAATTTACCATCCAGATTACTTTGCAAAAATAGTATTTGGAATTTACGGAAAAACTCCGGTGTGAATTAATGCACTCCAACCACAAGAAGCAATTACTAAATGACAGATAAAAATTAACAATGCCTTCGAAACTCTTGACGTACGAGGCAATGATTCAACAGATCTGGATTTGTGGTGCAGAAAATCTATCTTTTCATGAAATTAAAGTAAATTTATGTGACTCGTTATAAATTCCCGGAAGTGTGTATCTAAAAAAACATTTCTCGATGACTTACACATCCCTTACGATGTATCTATGACACATTTTTTAAATTGTTCCTTAGTTCCAGAGACAGACGTGAAAATTAAAGTAACACCTTAATACGTAGTATAACCTCTTTTAAACAAATATGGCATTAAAACCGATGGAGTAGATACATGATACATTATTAATACAACACCAGTAGGAACAAGTTGAACCTAATGTAAGTTAACACTATTTCGATTTTCTGGAGCACTATCACCGGGTACTCCGAATGTCACCCAATAGACTTCCATTGCAGGCATGGGAGTACAAACCTATAGGAAAACGAGATGTGAGAAGGCTGAGCAAAAAATGGATGCCGGAACAGGCCAATAGAGCCTAATCCTTGTAAGATGATAATGATAATGACGACTATCACCGGGTAGAGTCTTCCTTTAAGTCATTGACACTTTTTTCTTTAATTTTTTTTTATTTATTTATGTAACATCGCATCAACTACAAGGTCATTAGTGACGACGTTGGGGTGTAACTGTGCGTAATGAGGATGAAATGATTTTTTATAACGTATGAAAATATGCCTGAGTGGGATTCAAACCCAGGACCGCATGATGAGAGGCGAGCACGTTACCAACTACGCCAATTCGTAAATTTATTAAATTTATTTAGTAGGTAACTTATACATATTCTGATTATTTTTGCTAATTATGTTTTCAAAGTTACAAAATTAAGTTAAATAGCTTAAAAATAAATATGTTTATTTATAATGTGTTATTAAAACAATTAAAAAATATAAAAACACGAGTAAAATTAATTACATGTGTTTTAACTTGTTACTAGCTGTTAAAACCACGCGGTCATCTAAATTATTATATTTTACTCTCGTTATGCTAAAAAAAGTAACTTTAATTAATTTTAATCAAATAAATTTCACAGACTGACTTCTAGGTCATTATTGTCCTACAGTACGCAATGTAAATTCATTTACTTTAATGTTATTCCCACAAAGATGGGTGAAATACCGATGAAAATAAAATAGTATAAAAATCATTTAATTCAAAATTATTTGAGTTAAACACAATTTTGAAGTTCTCGAATCAATATCACTGGATGTTGTACTTTTCTAATCCTTAGCAATGTATGACCATTTTATTATTTATAAATATTTGTGTTGTTTGTCATAGCACAATTGCAAAATAAAATAACCAATTTATAAAGTAGTCTAGGATTTGACTCTGATTTTATTCTAGACAATAGCGGAAAAAAATTCAAAAGGTATGTGGGGCCGCAAGCTGAACTTTAGGACATAGAGCTAAGTTATATAGAGTTATTAAAACCCCAGTTATTATGTACGGAAATGAGGCATGGACAACAACAAAATCAAGTGAGTGGAGAATCCATATAGCGGAGACGAGATTTTTGCGACGATAGGGAGTACTCATGTGGTAGACTAATAAATAAAGATGTAAAGTTGGATTTGAATAACTACAACTTAATGAGAAAGTAAATAATTTTCGTTAAGGTTGGATACAATACATGAAAAGTTTCAGCTCAAGGGATGCCTTTACAAGTTCGATGGTAAACTCCGAAAGAGAAGAAAAAAGTAGGCTCACCTAAGAAAAGATGGATGTAAATAAAGTTTGTGAGTTGGAATAGATGTTTGTGTCTGGCATTGTTCCAAAAAAGGTAAGAAGAAGACGACTAAAAAACGTAGCCTAAGCTTTATTATAGATTCAATGCTTGTCAATACTAGTCAGCTTTTCGGGTATTATTGTGAAATAAAGACCACAGTAGGAACTACTGTAACAGTAGTCGGTTGTGGTCCTAGTTTTCGGTTGTCTAGGTCCAAAATATCGGTCTTTTACAACTCGTCTTGACACAAATTCTGATTAAACCGAGTACAGTGAGAATGATTTTTCCTCGCTGAGTTGATGATTCTGTATCGGAGCTAACAGAACTTAAACTTATCAGGTAATTATTAATTATTATAATTAAAACGTTCAGTACTCTTACGAAGTAGTAATGTGAACAGTTTTGTTAAAAATATATTAACATGTTTTAAACATTGATAAAATAACTTACAATCCAAAAATCTACTTGTGTATGAAAATCGCATAATTTAAATAAATTTAGGTATGTAATTACTTGAGAGACTGTTGGTTCAGTCATTATAGAAAGCGGTCCTTTTGTAAGGAGGCTCAACAGTATTACTAGCTGGAGGTAAAGGAACAAAGTGTCGGGTGAATCCATAACCGAAGCAACATCGCAGTTGTTTGCTTAAATCACAACTCATGCATATTCCAGATGGTAAGTTAAAGTTGAAGGTCCCTTGTCCTACTTTCCTCATCCCGTCATTAGAACACCAGCGCCCACTCAGATTTACGAAATCTCCTTCTGTAGTTTGTCAATATTACTACCAACTTCAACTTCATTTTAAAGTAATTGAAGCTCTTAGATTGAATCCAAACCAAACTGCCGTTAGTTAATAACGTCTCACCTTGTAAGTATTAATCGATGTGCTTCGGCCATAGAATATATTGAATATTTATAAAGCTTCCCTCCCATCGTCCTTCTCAACTACGCCCTACAATCAGCTCCTCGACACACACTTTATCAATCATTCTCTTTTCTCTTACGTCAACCTTCTCTTTCATTTTGTAACTCCGTCGTTAAAACAGAATATTGAATACTAATTAAATATGAAACTTAAATATAGAATATTAATAAATTCGCAGACCTTTTCAAAATTGAAACTTATAAGACCATCTGATATTGTTTGACTAACAAACAAAAACAACCGTTTATTAACAAATTCTGATAAGGAAAATTACCGAAAATTCATAATTTATTATAGTACTACAAAAATTTGTAATATGATTGGGAAAGAAAGAGAATGATAAGGAAAAATATTAGGTATCAACAAATAATAAATACGCATGCATGTAAAGCAACAATAAATTAACCAAATTACAGAAAAATGAGACACACTATGAAAAACCAATGATTGTTTTCCGCAGGCAACCTTGTGATTTAGACAATTTAAGGTAACCTTGGCACCTGGTGATTTAGACTTTTGAATGGAATTATTCATAAAGTTTTCAAATTTGGCACGCTCCAAAACAAATTTAAGCGGAATTTATCGGTGAATCTTGCTACATAAAGTACGTCTATTTTCGTCAGGACTTAAGGATGAGACATCCATGAAGGAGAACTGCGAAATGACACGAAACGAACGATTCTTCACCGGTATAACATAGAGACAATCCAGCGTCTAGACATCCATGGGCTTTGCAGGCAATTCAAGCGTAGGAAACCACATGAACTATCAAGAAAGTGAAAATAGGGAACGTGCCAAAGTCTGAAAGTAGAGTATGTTTTTGTGAATATGTTAAATTATTCGATAAATTAGTTCTTAAGAGCGCTAGTTTTTACTTCACTTAGGGTTTAGAGTCACTAAAATTGAAACGAATAAATGCAATGATATCTGGTTTCATGTTATATATTTATATATTTAATAAAAAAAGGTGAAAATTGTCAAATATAGAAGGCAAGCGTATGGGTAAAGCATTTTAATGTATAACATTTAGGAAATTTATTTAAAGTACCTAGCTTACAGGTATTACTCAAAGAAGTGTGATTCATAATTAGAAAAAATGGCACCAATTCGAACAGTTATAACCTATAGATAACAGATCAAAAGTCTCTGACCCCCTGGTTAAGTCCCAAACTTGAGCTTCATACACCATATTGGAAAATTGGTGTTCTTAATCACGATTTTTCCAGTGGCTTAAAAGTCAGTCTAAATTAAAAATCGTAAAGAAGCAATTTGCAGAGAATTAAAGTAAAAATGTTTGAGACTTGTTAAGGCCCAAAAATTTAGTTGAATTTTCTGAACACACAGAAAGGAGTAACGTTGAGAAATTAACAAATTACTGAGCTGTTAAGCTAAAATGCCGTTTTTAAATATCATCAAATGTCCGAAATTGATGTATTTTAACATAAACTATTTTGTAGCGTAGAGATGATGTTAAAGCCGACTTAAAATGTTCAGAGCGGGCTTGAGCGCACATACTCGGAATATTCACGATGGTGATTTCCACTTTGATGACAAAAAACTACTTTACCAGTGAAGTACCAAAGAAAATATAAATAAATCATTTCTTATGTACTGAAAATTAATTCCCTTACTAACAATTTTTTTTGCGTAGCTACTATTTTTGTGTGTTTTCTTATTACATAATTTATCAGTAATAGTATGCAAAAGAATTTTCATAAATATTTTGTAAGGGGGCTGTAGGGAGAACCTGGGATATATTATTTGTTTTACAAGTAATTTTGCAAGCATTTTTGTATTACAAGTAATTTATAGTGAGACTATATGTCCAGTGGTATATTATAGTGGGACTTTATGTCCCAGTGGTATACTATAGTGGGTCACTATTGTCCCACTGGAATTTTAATAAGATTATATGTCCCAGTGGTATATTATAGTGGGACGCTATTGTCCCACTGGTATTTTATAGAAGGACCATATGTCCCAGTGGTATATAATATTGGGACAGTATGTCCATCATAATATACCACTGGGACATAGTCCCACTATAAAATACTAGTAGAATATATGCCAGGGTCCCCCACAGCCCACTTGCAAATATTTATGAAAATTCTTTAGCCGACAATTACTTAGGCCTACAGATTATATATTAGAAAACCACACAAAAATTATAGCTACACAGTTCTGTTCAATCAGTACAGAAAAAAATTGGAGAAAAATAACCGGCAATGAGGGGTTGAGCAGCAGATTACTTGGAAGCGCTGCAATCTGTAAGAACTTTTTAAAAACATAAACCAGTATAGCAATATAAAAATGTAATAGTATCACTGGGACATAACCACGTTCAAGACCTACGTCCCACCAAAAATTTTTCAAGCCTGTTGGAACACATAAATGTCCCGATGGTTCCGAAAAGGTTAAAAGTAGCTTTTTAACTTGTAATTTTTAATTTAGACTTACCGTTCAACTGCTACATATAAAAACATTGATGGAGAATAAGAATTCGTCTCATTTTTCAGTATGGTGAACGAAGCTTAAGTCCTAGGGTTGGGTACGTTTGGTATATTGTGTAGATAGCTTGTGTAACACATAAATTATTACACAAAATGTCTATAAAAATAAACTACTATAAATAGGTAAATGGCTATTGCAAAAATAGGATACAAACAGGTGAGTTTCGATAGTGTGCTATTATCAAAATTAATGGCAACTAGTTAGCTAATAAGATCTGTGAATTCATTCATAAAATAAAACAAACTGAATTAAGGAATTTAAAAATGATTTAAAGTTTCTCTTTGTAGTGACTTCAGCGTTATTTTATGTTTTAACTTACGTATGTGCCAATAAGAGAACTTACAATAGCTCTTCAGTGTGCTCCGAATTCACCGTATTCTAAGAAGAGCTGTTGAAGTGCCTCTACAAAACCCCTAGTTTTGATTGGTTTTAACATTTCCCTCATTTTCTATTCTAAACGTCTGTTTAGGGTACTTGTAAACAAGAAACAATGTCTTCACCTTGAAGAATAAAGTAAACTAGTTTGTTTTTGTTTTTTAATTATTTTCCATTTAAAACTGTAAATTCACGACTAAAATTCAGGTAATAAATTGTGAAAGTGATAACATTTGTTTCTTTACGTCTGATTGTTATCCTAAAAAATGCTAGCAAATGCAGATAGTGAAGGAATAAAGAGAAAAATACGTGAAAAAAAATGCCAGATGTAACCAGCTATCAAACCCGCGACCCGTGGCATAAAAGTCAGTTGTGCTAAATACTACACCAATGGGCCAGCCCGTTGTATTGATTAAATATGTCAATAGAATGAGATATATACAAAAAAGTTATAAATTTTGGTACATGAAAAATTACGAAGTGAATTCAAATAAAAGACTCAAGGTGATCCACAAAACCGAAAATACAACAAATGACAACATAAAATGGTCAGAAGAAAGGAAGAAAGAGTTTAGTGAAAAAAATTGAATAGAAAGACGAAAAGTAGCAATGAAAAAGAGAGGACATGAAGGCGAGAAAGATATTAAAGTTAATATTTTTATAGTAAATTAATTTAAATTGTTATGAAATAGCATTTAGATTTTTAAACTGTAAATTTATTAAAATTGGGCTTATCGGTGTCTGACTATTTAACCGTTCTCTTGTGATTTTGAGTTACTAGAATAATAATAAGTTAATAATACATCGTGATTAAAGGAGAAAAATATTGAAAAAAATACATAAATACATACGAATATTGATGATATTAAAATACAATACAAAGAAAAAATAAATGAAATAATAATATCTGGATAAGAAGAAACTTTATATGAAAATTGAGCAAGATTACCAAGAAAATACTAAGGATCAAGAAACCAAAATACATAAACCAGTTGTTAAGAAGGCATCATCACACAACTTTATTTTAAACGAATAAAATTTTTAATTATTTCAAAATTTAAATTCATATGTCATTGAAATTTAACTCTCTTTAAAAATAAAAAAAATTAAAACTAATTTGAACCGAATTCAAAAAGCACAGCCATATTGGCATTGTTTATTTAAATTTAATAAAATAAAATAAAATGTCATGCTTCTTAATCAATATAACACATGAATAACAAAAATAATTAAAGTTTTCCAATTAAAAATAAAGGAGATGGCGTCGTTTATTGCGATCTACACGTGTTTTACATACAAAAACTTCTACTAACGGTAGTGAAAACTCTATAAAACATTAAATGTGACCAAATTAAATTAAATTTTAAACATAAGAAGTAAAACGTTGAAATTCATGACGTACATAAAAATTTATAATTTTGTGCGACAATAAAGATTTATTTACTTAACGTTTTTTTTTTTATTGTATAGCCCTTTTAAGAGCGCACTAGTTATGTAATTAAATTCATTTTCCCTTAAGCTGTTTTGGGAGCTGTCGCCTCCGTGCGTGGTACTCCCTCATCCTCCTACTCACCACCTGTCTCTCCTCCTCTGTCCAGATTCTAGTCTTGGACTCAGCAGAATGGAAATTCCCGAAAGTCTTAATCTTGTGCCTAAAAATGTCTCTGTTCATAATGTCGTTGCCCGAGATGTCCAACATTATGAGGTCTTCCTCCACTTCCTTCAACCATCTGTCTCTGGTTTTAAGTCCTTCCTGGCTTCTGATCAACTTGTAGGTCTCATTTTCCATATCCCTAAACCTCATTAGATGTCCGTAATATTGCAGCCGTCTTTTCCGACACTTTGTTGCCAAGGATTCCCCCAGAAAATTCATTATTACTTCGTTTGATCGTTTTTTATGTATGTTAGTGTCCGGGTCATAGACTGTTCCCAATATTGTCTGAGCAAATCTTCTGTGTACCTTGTCCAGCTTTGCAAGTTCTCCCTTTCTGTAACATGTCAGAGTCTCAGCCGCGTACAAAACCTGTGGGAGGACCACCGTGTTTAAGTATCTTAACTTGGTGTTGCGGGAGGTACACTTTTTGTTGTAAAATCCTTTCATCTGTACATACGCCATCTCTAATTTTCCAATTCTTCTCCGTAATGCCAGGGCATCCGATCCATTTTGTTGGATGATTTCACCCAGATAATTAAAATGGTCAACTCTGCTCAATCTGACAAAATCAGTTTTAAGTGACCTTGGGCTGTCTTTATCATTAGACATGAAAACGTACTTTTCAAAAGAGATATTCAGACCCGTTCCCCCCGCTACCCTTTTAAGCGTGTCTATCTGAAAAATCGCTTGATCTCTGGTTTCTGCAACCAAAGCCAAGTCATCTGCAAAAGCCAGTACATCGATCGCGAATCTAGTGGCCAAACTTTTCCCTCCATAGACGGTTCCCTTTATCTTATTCCTCGTGTTGTATTCTTGGCATTTTTCCTCCACTCAGTTATTACTTTGTGCAGGACACAGTTAAAGAGTATGGGAGACAATCCATCTCCTTGCCTAACTCCCGTCTTGACTTCAAACGGTTCTGAGAGTACTCCCATAAACCTTGCTCTAGAAAAGGTTCCAGTTAGTGTTAGTTTTAGTAAGTTTCTAATTTTATTATCCACTCCGAATTCTTGGAGTATTTTCATTAAGACGTCTCTGTCTATGGAGTCGTAAGCCTTGGTAAATAAAATCGACGAAACTAATGTAGTACTTTTTCTGTCTTGTTGCTGCTCTTCTGCATATTAATTTAAAACTTAGGATCTCCTCAGATCCGCACCTTCCCTTTCTGAAGCCTGCCTGATAATCGCCGATTACGTGATCCACTTGGGGTTCCAATCTCTTAAGAAGAATTTTAGAGAAGATTTTGTAGGTAATGTCCAAAATGGAGATTCCTCTATAATTATTTATGCCCAATTTGTCCCCTTTCTTGTGAATAGGGTGTATTACGGCTTCAGTCCAACTTTTTTCAGGGAAATTTTCCGTGTTCCATATGTCGGAGAAAATCAAATGCAGTTTGTCCACCGTCTATTCCGGGGCTAATTTCCAGAGTTCCGCGAAGAGGCCGTTCTGATCTTTAGCCTTGTTATTTTTAAGTTCTTTGATTGCGTCTCTAATTTCTGTCTTGGATGGAGGGGGGCTGTCTGAATTGACATGGGTATTTTCTGTTGTGGTAATGAGGATGTCGGGTTTGGGGCAATTTAGTAGTTTTTCAAAGTACTCCGCCACTATCTCGCAGTTCTCTGACTTATTAATAGCAAGGGAGCCGTCAGGTCGTCTGAGACACAGACTAGGGGGTTGGTAGCCGTTCTTCAACAATTTAACATTCCTGTAGTAATCTGCGGTATTATTTTTCGTAAAGTCTTGTTCTGTAGAGTTAAGGAGGCTTTTAAATTGTTTCCTTTTCTCATTCCGGATTATTTTAGCTGATCTGTTCCTCTGTTGTTTGTATATTTCTTAATCCGTGTCTCTCTTTGTGGATGACCAGATGTGGAAAGTTCTATTCTGTTCATCTTGCGCCTTTGCACATGTGTCACTTAACGTTTTATATTAAAGTAACTTAATTTCTTTAAAGTGAAACAAATGGAATATTAAATAAGCAAGTGTTTTAATTCAGTGAATTATTTTAGGCGTAATGGTATCCAAAAAGAAAACGGTTACACAGACTGTGTTAATTACTTTTGTGTAAAGAATTAAGGTATATTACTTCCAGTAAGTTACTGTCTGGTTATATTAAAAGGTAGAAAAAAACATTCAGAAAGTAAATTCTAGAGAAAAAATATCATTGGACGATTTTCATCATTTGGAAAATGTGAAGACGTAAAAGGTTTGAAGATAAGAGGAAAAATAGTAAAATAAAGAGTGACAGTGTTTTGTTGTGTAAAGGTTTCCGTATAAATACATGTGGGTGCGCACGGGCGCACTGTATACGCAAAAAGATGAGTTGTTTCAGTTAGTTGGTTTAGTACGTAAGGTTTGAGGTTCTGACAAAAAGAGGTAGATTTGGTGTATATAGGTAGAATCTGGAGAGGGGGTTAAATTTCATTTTGTTTCCTGCCCGGGGTTGTGCGATTAATCCACAGCCCGTGTTTACGTGACCTGGTTGAGGTAAAATAAGAAATACACGCGTTTTCATTTGGTTTGATATTACAACACTTTACACTCGTTATAATTTCCAGCAGCAAAAATTCTCACTCTCGTATACATTTAGAACACTGTTGAATAATACGATTCGATCATTTTTCATATATCCCTTATCGCTAACTGGAAAGAAGAAATAGCTTTATTGAAAAATTTGATTTTGAATATTGTATTTGAAATATATAAAGTATCCGAAAATATTACAAAATATCTGAAGTAACTTTAACTGCTTTTAATAATACTTATCACTTTTCCAAGGAGCAACTTCAGTTTTGTTGAAGAAAAGATCCTGTGAAGAAAACGAGAATCTCGATCTCACCCCTAACTCGTAACTTTTATTTTGTATCCAGTACAATATAACAACCCCCTCTAACTTTCTGATGATGTATTTATCGAAAACTAAAATATTAGACATTTTAAAGCAATAAGAATAACCGATCTGTTAAACTTCTCCACGCGTAGCAAGACTTTTAATCGGTTATTTTTTGAAAACCCCATTATATTTTCTGAAAATAATCATCTTGAAAATTAATCAAGTGAATCATTTTTTTTTAAATAAATTAAACAAACATAAAAATGTCTTAATCAGAAAACATTTTTAAGAGAGCACTGAGAAGATTGAGAGGAAAATAAGATGGAAATTTACGTTAACATTGTTATACCAAATACATTATTTTTAAACAGATTTATTGCATTACTTTGAAGTAAACTTTTAATACTCATAAATTAAAACACTCTGACTTCAAGTTATGCTTTTTTATTTATTTTTTTTATTTAAAGTCGCATTAACTGCTTGGTTATTAGAACTAAGGAAGATTGTGACTGTAACTGTGGGATTTGACTTGAGAAAATTGGTAGACCCTGGCCGGGAATTGAACCCGATACTTCCGCGTGGTAGGCTAACGCGCTAACCACTACGCTATGGAAGCGGCCAATCAATTCATACTTATTTATTAAGATGAAACGTTAAATTGGTTATTGGCATCTTCATTCATTTATAAATTATCAGAAAAATTTGTAGCTATTGCTTGAAACAGGTAATATTGTAACACTTATTACTAAGGTCCGTTCTGGGATCTGGGTAAAATAACTAATTAACAAACCTTTGGTAAAATTACAAACAAGTATTTATTACACTATAAATTACAATTAATAGACTTAATTTTAATTCTACTAATAAATTACAATTACTACGATATAATTAATAATATAATAAAGAATGAATGAATGACATCAAAATAAACTTAACTAGAAACAAGGTTGTTTTGCAGTTCATTTAACTAAATCCTACTTACGAGTACAAGTAATTATATTATACACAGTTACGTTCAGATGTTTTCAGAAAACGTAAAGTGCTACCTGATACACAATTGGCTTTCTTCTTTTAGTGCGCTATCCGTTTCGGATGTTGGCGACCAGCATGGCAATTCTCACTTTGCTGACAGCAATACGGAAAAGTTCAGCAGATGTCTTTCCGGTCCATTCCCTGAGGTTGCGTAGCCAGGATATTCTTCTTCTTCCTGGTCCTCTCCTTCCATCTATTTTCCCTTGCACAATGAGCTGTATCAAAGAGTATCTGGACTCATTCCGCATGACGTGTCCCAAATACTGAAGTTTACGGATCTTGATGGTGTTCAATATTTCTCTGGATTTCTTCATCCGTCTCAGAGCTTCTTCATTTGTTACATGTTCTGTCCATGATATTTTAAGCATTCTCCGGTACAACCACAATTCAAAGGCTTCTATACGTTTAATCATACTCTTATTCAGTGTCCATGTCTCTGCTCCATACAGCAAAATAGAGCTTTAAATACAC
The DNA here is from genome assembly GCA_035578175.1 of Catonia carolina. Lineage (NCBI taxonomy): Eukaryota > Metazoa > Arthropoda > Insecta > Hemiptera > Achilidae > Catonia > Catonia carolina. The sequence goes on along the minus strand of JAQMRL010000010.1, from coordinate 22,908,921 downwards.
AATTATCTCGCGATGACAACTCAAGACTGACTGAGATCAAGACGGCTGAACCCTTTAAAATTCCTTACTTATCGAAATTAAGTTACTGAATTAACAATAATAAAAATATAAAGTATTTTCTGTTGGGTTCTGAATATCTGTTAACAATCAATATTTGATATAACACATTAGTGTAGTAATTGTAAATAGTAACTATTAAAATTTGGTAAAAATATGGTGAATAATTAAAAGACTTAATATTTCTCGGCGTGCTTTCAGAAGGATTAAATTTAGCAAGTGTCCTGAAGTAGACGTGAAAGTTTCTTCTTTCTCAATTTCTGCTAATTATTTTCTGGGAAAGTGATGTCTTTTGTAAGCAATCACGATATATAGGAATTAAAATTAAGGCTTTTTAAAGGCTTATGTACACTTTGAGAAAAATGTCGGTTGTTGAATTACGGAAGAAGATAATTTTTAAGTTTTATTTCTGTTCAGTTCTACTAATTTTACGTTATGGTTCAGAGTTTGGACAATTCAGCAAATAAATCAAGATTAGAAGCCGCTGGGATAAGATTGTTAATACCTTCAGCTGGGTATCGATTATTGGATCATAAAATAATTAAATATATTTGGCACGAACATAATGTGCCAAATGTGTTATCAAAGATTTGAAAATATAGGTTAGAGTGGTACAGCCATTTGTTCCTGTTTGGGTGACCTTGGATAGTTCAGCAAATAAATAAAGATTAGAGGCCGCTGGGATAAGATTGTTAATACCCTTAACTGGGTATCGACTATTGAATCATAAAATAATTAAATATACTTGGCACGAACTTAATGTGCCAAATGTGTTATCAAAGATTCGAAAGTGTAGGCTAGATTGGTACAGCCATTTGTTGCTATTTGGGTGACCTTGGAAGTTAAAGATCTCAAGTCTTTTAAATATAGCAGCCTATTAATGTTACGGGTTATGTTACCTCATTTCCTTTCCATAGAAGTACGTATAATTTCCGTAGTAAAGATGTAATAGTAAATAGCCACAAATTTCCTTCCTAGGTGGACTGTATGGCTAGGAAGTTATGAAATTTGAGCTTTTCCTAAATGGATAAATCAATGTACATAAAGTCGATCTATTTATGCATACTGTAGGCTACTATTATTTATTAACATGAAAATAACATGAAATTTATTAATTTCATATAATTAATTTTATAGCTAATAAAAATGTTTCCAATCTGAAGACGCAAAGCACATTCATTACAATGCTAAATGTGTGTAATGTCTATGTAACTTCTCACGTTCAATAAATTATTTGAAATTTTTATGCAAATTTCCCTTTTTGTTATTAATGAGTTAATTACAAATAATTAAGAATGAAGATTTAATGAAATTAAAGTAAAAACAGTCAACACATTTAAGCAGACAAAAACGTGACAACAATACAAAATAAATTGAGCAAAAAAGATACGAAAGAACGGTAAAAAAAGAATAGATTACAATCCAAAAGAAGAAGAAATATTCTGCATATATATTTTTTTTAATTTATTTATTTAACGTCGCATCAACTACAAGGTCATTAGCGACGACGTTGGGGGTGTAACTGTGCGTAATGAGGATGAAATGATTTTTTGTAACGTATGAAAATATGCCGTCCCCGAGTGGGATTCGAACCAAGGACCGCATAATGAGAGGCGAGCACGTTAACAACTACGCCAATGCGGCCGGCATTTTGCATATTATTTTAGCGAGAAAGTACGTAAGAAGTAAGTTTGAAGTTGGTGCAGGCCAGGAGGCTTATTACAAATTGTTTATAGTGATTAAAATTGTACGTACTCTATTTTTCTATTGTCTTTTTTTATTGCTCATTTTTAGTTCTTCAAAACTGTACTAATGTTCGATTTGTAAGGTAAAATGTGTTGAACTGATGCATCATGATTAAAAACATTAATGACATATTACAAAAACCAGTGCAGTATTTTACTGTGACTACAGTAAACGTACGACTGTATCTATAGTTTTACTTTGTTAAAACAGAAGTTCAGTAAAGTGTAATATTTTAATGCATACTGCAATATGTATGGTAGAAATCACTGAATAATATAGAAATTACAATAACTTTGCCAAACAATACAGAAATTTGTGGATGTAAATAAAATAGAGTAGAGAACAACTAACTTGTTTGATATTGTTAAAAGCATAAAGTAAATAATACCGCAGAAAACTTTATTATGTTGTGTTTGATTCTAAACAAAGAAAAACAAATTCTTTTGTACGTTTTATTTTACAATTCATCGTGAAGCACAGTAACTAAAATATCGTTTCACTCGAAATAATATCTCTAATGGCTAAAAACTGGACTGATTTTGAATTACAGTAAAAATATGTAAACTAATACATTTTTTGAAACGTTAGAAGTTTTATCTTTATTAAAAGAAGAAAATCAGCAGGTACACAGACATTGATAAGTTGACGGGCATCCTATAAAAATATTAAATATATAATAGAAAGAACATGTATTGTATTTTCAACTATTGTTAGCTAGATGTAGTTTTTTATAAACCAGAAAAAACATTAACATTATTATACAACAAATGTATGTTTAGCAAATGGGACAGCAGTATTATAATTTAACATCTAAAGATATTACAATGCTTATTCCAGGTTCTTTCAGGATGAGTTTATTACTAAATAACAAAACTTTCTTTTAAGCTTATGATAAATTAACAATATTATATTTTTATCATAATGTGTTTACGTTGCAATCTGTTCAATTTAAGAACAAAAAGCTATTGTATGACACAATGAGATGAGAATGACATGTATGACGTCTAAATGAGGTGTCATCTTGTACAGACTCAATCCGACCATTCCTAAGAGAGTATGGTTAATTGAATCCCAACCATGAAAGTAAAACGGTAACTGCTGTCTAGTATTCAAATCCTTATAAAAGTAACAACCTTTACTAAAATTTGAACCAGAAACCTTCATCTCCGAAAATCAGCCGTTAAATAGCTGACTCGTAAAGCCGTCGGGCTTTACCTTTAGGCAACCCTGGAGGGTTGAACAGATTAATAACAATAAATTATTATGGTTCTAACTAATTAAATTACACGTGAACTACTTAATAGTAATTAGACTATAATCTCATTTTAATATGTTATTAAGAACTTAATACAAACTAACATTAACTAAAAAGCAAATAAGGTTATTTAAAATTAAATAATTAAGTAATCAATTTTTACTTTCAATTTTAACAACAGAACAACTATTTTCTTAACACAGATGAACGATTTTTAAAAGTAAAGGAGTAAAACCGGTTCCTATTGTTCAACACTGGCTTTTTACATTAAAAGAAATGCTTTACAAATGACCCAGAAACGGTTAAATTGACTTTCACTTGACAATTTTTCACGTATTACTACTCACCCAAATAAAGACTGGCTCCAATTATAGAAACAGAGAATATTTGAGAAAATAAACTAAATTCTTGCAACATCCAAAAACAAATAATAAAAGACTATGAGAGATCCTAAGAATAAAATAGAAGAGTCTAGAGAAATTCCAATATATATAATCGCATTTTTTAATGTTTAAACTTTAATACCAATATAACGGAAAATCACTAATGGACGCTAAACTAAACACTGTAGTAAAAAGTGCTTGAAATAAAAGTTGTAGATTTAAAAAATATTCCTACAACATTATTATATACTACAAGTTTCGCAAAAAGTAAAAAATTGCACCGTTACTTCCGGTTGATTTTTATGAAGTAGTTCGTGTCAGGTCTCCTTATAACACCTTAAAAATATAAATTCAAATTTTCAACCGTATACGTTATTCCATTCTTCAAATATTGTTTTCAACACAGACACATAGACCAATCGTTAAAAACATATTTTTTGGGTTCATGGGTGGGGTTCAAAACCTATAATTATGTCTGGTAAAAACTTGATTTTGAAAAATCGAGACAAAAACAATACTTCTCTACATTTCATAAAGGACATGAGAGTGTAAAAAATATATTACGCAGATATTTCCGTAATCTGTATTTTCTTGTCAATAAACTTATCGAGTAGTACATTTTACTTTCTTGTACTCCAGGAAAACATAGAGAAGACAATATTATGAAAGGAGTTATATCTGTTTTATCAGTAGAATAAGCTAGACGTTTTACAAGTATAAGCAAGTTTCTACTGCATGGAAGAATAAGGGATATGCATAACAAAAAATAATGTACGCATATGTGTATATACGTACATTGTGTATTGTTTGCTTCCGTAATAGAATAATGCTGGTATGTAGGATGGGAAATAAGAGGTTAAAGGCTATGTTAGTCTAACGTCAAGAAAGATACGCTTCTACTGTGCAAGAATGGAATAAGAATAAAAAGGATACCGCATACTAAATCCCCTTTTTCACTCGTATACCCATTTTCTCTTGTTTACATACATTAAGTTTTTTTTATTCTAAAAGACCAATTTTTACTTATGCACCGATCTAAAAATTCATTACACAATTCAAACAATGTACTGAATTCAATTTTAGATTTCATTCTAAAAATAATTTATAAGAAGATTACAAAATATTAAAAAAAGTACAACGTACTATTATTAAATTTTATAATATGTACGATACTTTTAGAATAAATTCAGATAAAAGTATAGTAAAACAAATAAATGCTAACCATTTTCCAGGAATATAATTCGGTCACCTTATTATAAGGTCTAGAGGACCCGACACGAACATTTTCGTCAAAATCAGTCTACCGGAAGTAGTAGTTTATTCGTGAAATTTTTCACTTTTCTACAATTTTCTCAAAAACAGGTCCTACAATTATTTTTAAAATGGCCTGGTTTACTAAATTTTTTATGCTCTACAAGATAGGGTAGGCGCCATGTTTGCTGAAATTCTTGGTAAAGCTGTTTTCACGTAAAAAAATTGGTTTTATAAGATTGCGGCTATAATATGCATTTTTGCGTAAAACATTATATAATAAACGTTGTAGAGAATTTAAAATCCTACAACTTTTAATTCAAACATGTTTTTGTATAACGCTTAGTTAAGCGGTAATTAGCGATTTTTGTTTTTAGTTATAAATTGTTTGCATTAGTATAACCTTCCCATGTCCTTTCGTATTTTTTGACTTAGTAAAAAATAGAACATACGAGGTGTGGCAATTAAATAACGAGACTGACGTTGTAAGAATTTTTTATTTTATTTTATACATAATCACTTATTGTCACCTTCAATATACACTCCTTCTATATGAATACAACGCTCCATGCGAATTTTCCATAGTTGGAAACAGTGCTGGAAGTCATCTTCTGTCAGCTGCTTCAGGACCCGTGCCACTTTCTCTTTACAGCTTCCACAGACTCAAATCTTGTCCCTTTTAATGCAGGTTTCATCTTAAGGAACAGGTAGAAGTCACATGGTGCAAGATCTGGTGAATAAGGTGGATATTCTAACACTGAGATGCTGTACGTGGCTAGAAACCTCGTGACAGATAACGCAGAACGAGCTGGCGCATTGTCTTGGTGGAGAACCCATGATTTGTCCTTCAACATTTCGGGGCGTTCTTTCCTTGTTCTTTGACGTACTTTAGAAAGTACGTCAAGGTGGTAATAATACTTTAAATTTTTATTTGCTCATTCGAGCTTTTTTGGTTCTCAGTAAAGTTCAGCTCTTCCAGTGCATGGATTGGCGCTTCGTTTCCGGATCATAGGTAAAAACCACGTTTCATCACTCGTTATTATCGTTTGCAAAAAATTTGGGTCATTTTTAATTGCGTACAAAGTGTCAGTACAAACATTATTGCGATCTTCATTTCAAATAGTTTTGAGCGGCACGTGTCTTGAAGAAGCTGATAGTAGATGGCTTCCAGCTCTGTTTCCAACAATGGAAATTCGCATGGAGCGTTGTAGGGATAGTGAAGGAGTGTGTGTTGAAGGTGACATTAAGTGTATATGTGTAAAATAAAAATAAAATTTTTTACAATGTCAGTCTCGTTATTTAATAACCACACCTCGTATATTATGTTACGAGGAAATAAAGATTATGTATTTTTATTTTACTTTTTAGCGCCTAAAGTTGACCATAAATAAAAAAAAAATTAATGTCATATCTATTTTATATCATTGAGCTTCCTGTTATGAGGCTAAACTTATTTATATCGTTCGTTTTCCACGTCAGTGTAATATAATAATAATAAGTAATCTTACGAACTAGACCTGTAACAGATTCTAAAAGTTGTTAAATAAAATTCCGATTATTCTTTTGTGGTATTTATCTAAATAAAAGTCATAATAAATTTTTGTCATTTAAATAACATTCCTAACTTAATTCGATATAAAGTAAGGCATTTAAAGGTAGATTTTTGAGCAGGTTAGGGTATACTTTTGTTTGATTTATTGGAAGAAAAGGTCGATAGTTGAAGTCAATGGTGGGGAACAGTCAACAAGAATTTTTACCCTTCCTCCAACCCATCGATGCATCTAACCGTGAACTTCTCTTTTTCCTCTCATACCACCTCCAATGAATTTTCCGACTACCCCTCTCGTCTATACACTAACATCACTACTTGTATTTCTATGATGAACAGCTACTGTTCATTTTTTGTTCATCCCCTCCCCGGAAACCTTTTCCAACTGCCTCTTTATCATTCTATCTCTTCTAAAAATACACTTTACTAAGTGCAAACAGTTTAGGAAGCATTTAACTTTTTCTGAGTTTTTATTTCCTTTATATTTTGTTTTATTATTTCTATATATTCTTCTGTTTGAAATGGTCTACTATTCTTCAGTCCAAACAATAATAATTATTGTTGTGGAATGAACTTTCACAATGAAAAGAATTATTTGATGCCATTTTTGTAATAATAAAATATGAGTAGAAATAAAAATATTTTCTTACACAAACCTAAGAATTTTCCATTAAAAATATTTTATTATTTTTCTTTCTACAGTGAAGAATGTGATTACAGAATCAATTGCTTAAAAATTTAGACTGGGTGTACATTTTTCATAAATCATTCCAAACTTTAAAGATGGTATTTTCAATTTTTGGTTTTTACGATTTCATTTTAATTCAACAATAATTTTATTTTCAAAAAATAATAATAATATTTTATTTAATAATGGGAACATCTGGAAACGAAATTCAGTAAAATCAAAGTAGTGGAAAAGTTTAAATATTAATATGAAATAATCCAAAACTCCGACCTTTCCAGAAAATCGATGGGAAAGTAGAATAACAAAACTTTAAACATAATTCATTGAACCTTACCAAAAATATCTGCAAGAAAAATAATATTACCATTAACACTGAATTAAAACATTGTCGAATAGTTCTCAAACTGATAATTTTGTATCGAACAGAACCAGTTTGAAGAGGAAATTTGTGAGGTTATTAATGTCGGAAGAAAGTATTCTTAGACAATTTTTGACCAGGTGAATGAGGATGGAAAGATCAGCTTTAACAAACGAGCAATAAAGAAATCTATATGAGCACTTGAGGAAAAAATTGCCAAGAGATTCCTTACGTTTTATGAGCATATGTTTACAATGAATGAGAGCAGGCTACAGAAGATAATTTTGGGCATGATAGGCTGCAGTAAGAGCTTTTCAGGAATTTTGAGAAAGAAGAGAAGAAAATAACAACCTATGAATTTAGTATAAAGATTATCTTAGAGACATCTTCTGAAAGAAGAAATTTTATTTTTTGGATTGAGCTCATAGAAAATCAAACATTTCCTAAATTATTGTTGTAGAAAGAAAGGTGAATAATATCTGAGCGCATGAAGGAGAGATGGAAAAGCATGAAGACCAAAGGAAAATCCAGTTGGGTTGAAAATTAATAGCAGTTTGACTAATGCGAGGTCATTGTGGCTTTGAATATGAATTACAACCGCCTCGGTGATTGGAATGATGTGGTAATCGGATTGATTGTGTGTACAAAAAATAATGTAAGATGTTAAACTAAAAATTGAATCATGTTTTTTGAAATAAAATATCATTATAATAACTAATTTCTCTAGATTATTCTATTGTGTTCTTTATCCTTTGAGATGGTTCTATGTTGACAATTATACGATGTTTTTGGTTTTAGTAGTATTTATTTATTTTATTTATTTATTTCCATTATATTAATTTTACAAATGTACCATTTCTTATCTATCTGAACAAAAATTACTTTCCTCAATAAGGTAAAACCTATGCTCAGAAAAGGACAGAGATGAAATAATATAAATAATAATAATAAGTAAATATTCACAAATTTTTAATATCTTATGAATTAATTAACATATCTAATTACAATATTCTTGATAACTCTATATTACATAATTTTTTTATATTACGGAATAAATTACTACATTAGTCATTACTTAATTGTAAATGGCCAAGGCAAACCTAAACCAACCGATCCATGGATGATCTCAATCAACTCCCAGACCAACCAAGTATTTTTTAAGTCTACATTTAATGACATCAATCAATGAAGTAAAAAATAATTGACGTAAATAAGAAGGAAAAAGTTAAAAAATGTTTTTAGTCTTAAGTTTTTATTAAGGTACTGTACATTAAGCTGCACAACTTCCGTATTTGATTTTTTTAATGGCTGTGAGGAATTTTACTTTGAGGAGAAGAGGTACCAAGTGATACATTCTCCGTTCAAAACTACGGGTATTGTCCGTTATTCAGACCAAGAGGTCTCTACTCCATTTTCGCTGTAAACGATGCACAATTGGAAAGTTCCTTGTAGCTAGATCACGGGCTAGTTGGTTTGGATGGTCATCTAGTCTTTCGTGAAATGTACGATACAAGGACGCGGTTAGCTCCTTTTTTGTAGAAATTTTGAAATCGTTGTGGAGGGTTTTATTGTTTATATAAAAAGAAGCGCCAGAAGCAAGTCTTAAGAATTTTTTGAAAGGCTTGGATCGACTTTAAATTACTCTCTGCCGCTATTGCAAAGAGCTGGACACCATAAGTCCAGATTGGTCTTAATAGGGATTTGTATAATAAAATCTTGGAGCGGAGGTTCAATTTTGATCGAGGGTTAATTAAGCAGAAGAGTAACTTCTGGCGGCGGTTAAGTTCTAAACGTTTCATACGCAGATTATGCTTCCAAGTTAGCTGCCTGACAACCCATAAGCCAAGATATCGCACCACCCTGGCCTGTGGGGTATGAATATTATTCAGCATCACGAGTGGACAAGTTTGACGTCGTAAGGTGAACGTAACTTGTATTAATTTAACTGGGTTCACCTTAATACGCCAACGGGTAAGCCAGTCTTGTATTAATAAAAGATGTAGTTGCACCAACCTGGGAGCCTCATCCGCGCTAAAAAATGTTGGTGCCATATAATTAAACACCCTTTGAACTCCTGATGTATGACAGACATAATACCTTCTGCCGTTTTGTACACACATCACCATTCATACATTCCTCACAGAAATATAATTACTAGCGTTGAACAATTCAATCTTCTTATCTGACACCTGTTTTTCTTTCAAATTCAAAAATACATTGATGTGTTAAATTATTAATTCATATTCTAATTATATAGTACTTAGTTTACAGACTATCTTATCAAAAGCATTGGCTTTTAACATAAATATAAATTCTGCATTCAACTGATATATATTATGGTGAATCATTTTCACTGCATTTATGGTAATAAACGAATTCATTACCAAAGTTTTATTTTAGATCTAACTTCAATACGTACAAAACAGATTAGAGTTATAGTTGTCCTTCTGTGCATTTAATAAACTAACTACATAGTATTTATTTTGTGTATCCCTCTTAGATATATATACATTTAATTCCATGAGTAGTACACAGTTATGTTGAATATAGCCTATATGTTTAAACCCACAAACTATATGCATCTATGTACATATGATGTTAACAAGTTTGCATATGGCTATCATATATTCTCTTAAACACCCTCAGGGTTTAAATGTAATGTATGCAGTCTATATTCATAAGTAACGAGAGCATTCATAGAGAAGCTACGTTCTTATTTATGCGATTTGTATAAACATTGAAATTATAATTTTGACATTTATTATAATACCTAATCATAATAAAATTCAAGGTACTAATTCAACACATTGAAGTGGTTCATTTCTATGTTTCATAATAAAATGTAGTGTTATAAACAACAAAGTTTAATCATTAAAGTTTTAATGATTATTATTCTGAAGGTATTATTATAATAATACTTGCGAATGAATATTAAACAAAATAATGTTGATAATCGTTATAAAACCAAGAAATATTTAATTTAATTAATCGAAAAGTTTAAAGTAATGTGACATGTACAAAATAATGTTGAAGGAAAATATTATTAGAATGTTTTGTTTACGTAAAATACTTGAAAGAGGTTAATAGTTTCAATCAGTAGATCAGTTTATAAGGAGATTGACTGCTGAGCCGAAATTTCTGGTTTTATGTTGGAGGGTCTAGAAGCGTGAGAATTTTTCACTTTTTTCTTATTCTTTTTCTTTCTTTTATTCGTCTTTTGACTGAGGCAATAGTGTAGTAGTCACCGCGATTGGCTTCTGTGTCAGGAATTTAGGGTTCCAATCCCGATCAGGTCTGGAATTGTTTTATCACTCATTTTCATCTGTCACCCTTCAGTTTCTACGTTAGCCTTGGTGTCTATAATAGTCGGGCGTAAAGACAAATAAATACTTCTTTTCTTTCTTCTATAGTTTTTCTCTAACGCCCCTTTTTTCTTTTTCTTCTTCTCCGCATGATCGTCATCGTAATTATCACCCTCCTCCGCCTCTTCTTCTTCCTCTTGATTTTTTCAACTTATTTTGCCTTCTCCTTCTCCTCCTCCATTTTCTTGGCCGGCTCGGTGTAATGGTCAGAGCAAGTGGTTTCTGTGATTTTTTTACTTTCTCTTGCCTATATGAATATATAGGAAGGAAAGTATTGTTTTCATGTCGATTTTTCAAAATCGAGTTTTCACCGGATCTATACGTTTTCAGACCCCCTGAACCCAAAAAACTTGTTTTTAGCGATTGGTCTGTGTGTGTGTCTGTGTGTGTGTGTGTGTGTGTGTCTGTGTGTGTGTGTGTGTGTGTCTGTGTGTGAACAGAATATCTCAAGAACGGAACATCGTACGAACTTGAAACTTGAAACTTAAGTTACATACCACTACCGGACGCGACATGAACATTTTCATCAAAATCGGTCAACCGGAAGTAGTAGTTTATTCGTATAATTTTTCAGTTTTTTGCGATTTTCTCAAAAACTGGTCCTACGATTTTTTTTAAAATCGCCTATTTTACTCAATTTTTTATTCTCTACAAGATAGGGTAGGCGCCATGTTTGCTGAAATTCTCGGTGAGGCTGTTTTCACGTAAAAACGTTGTTTTTTTAAGATTACGGCTTTAATATAAATTTCAGCGCAAAAACTTATATAATAAAAGTTGTAGAGAATTTAAAAACCTACAACTTTTGTTTCAAACATTTTTTTGTATAACGCTTAGTTTAGCGGTAATTTGCGATTTTCTGTTTTTTTTTCTCACGAAAACGTGAGAAAAATCGATTTTTTTAACATTTCGGTCTTAGTATGCATTTTACGACAAAAGTGTATATAATAAAAGTTATAGAAAATTAAAAGATCTACAACTTTTGTCTAGAGCATTTTTCTCTACAGAGCCTAGTTTAGCGTGAAAGCGTGATTTTCCGTATTTTTAAGCCAAACTGAGTTCGATTGTCATTTTGCGTCATTCACTCGTGATTAAAATAAAGTTATGTTTTTGAGGTTAGTTTTTGTTTATTTCTAATATTTTATTAATAATGTTAGGTTTATTATTAATCATTTGCATTGGCAAGAGAAAGTTGTGTGAGTGTTTCACACCAGATTTTTTATAATTCATTCTCATCTACAACCCTTTAGTCTACGCATTAGCCTTAGTGTGCGTAACAGTCGAATTTAAAACGTGAGCTCCTCTTCATCTTGACATGTTTCTTCTCCCTTCTCTATTTCTTGTGCTTGTACCTCCACTTCTTGTTCTTCTTATTCTTTTTCTACTCATGCCTTCATAGCGCAATAGGCTGTTTACCCTTCACAGCTTTTTTTCAGGTTATCTTCTGATGCTCTCATTTTATTTTACCAATAGGTCAGTATAACTACGAACTGTGAATTCTTTGATGACTCGTGCTCTTTATGTGTTATTTCTGCTTTGATCAGGACTTACTTAGCACGAACGTTTTCAATTCTTATTCATTCCGCATAAAAACAGCCATACAAACTTCTTGTAAAGATAATTCTCTCACTTGAACCACAAGCTGATAAAATATCGTTATTATAACGTAAAATATTTCAAACCCAAATTTATCGATAAAAATTGTATAATTAATCCACAAGATGTAAAGTCGTCGCCGCGAGTTAGCTGTTTAATAGCTGAATTTCAGAGACGAAAGTTCCGTAATTCAAATCCTAGTAAAGATAGTTACTTTCATATGGATTTGAATACTAGACAATGGTTACTGGTGTACTTTGATGGTTAGGGTATTAACCATACTCTATCAGGAACTGTCGGCCTGAGCCTTTACAAGATTACACAGCATAATAATTTCATTCCATAATATAGCTACCCTCATCTCATCGGGTAATGGGGTTGCTTATTGTTCAAAATTGAACAGATTGCAACGTACACATTTGGGATTTAAAAAGAAGAAAAAAATTAACGGTCATCTGGTTTAACAGATTATTTTATTTATTATGGGATCAAACGACTATTTTGCACTGAATAGTACATTAAAATGATGTGATTCAATGTGCACTCTATTATAACATTTTAAACCCTTTCTCTCTGAAATAACCTCTAAAATTTCAGGTTGTCGGTCTTAAAATCCTTTTATCTCCATGATTTATGAAAATACGGAACATTGTTGACTAGATTATTACAGAACTTGTCAAAAATGATTCATTTGACTGTTGAGTATTTTAATCGTCTTATGTTATAACTTATAATTTACCTCAGAGTTGAAGTAGGCATGCAATTTTACACGTGTCACATACTAGGAAATATTATAACTTAATATTCTGTAGAGATAAAAACTAAATTTAAAAAAAAATATGTTACGTAGACTTTTCGTCTCTTCAGCTTGTCAGTTTTAAGCAAATGGGAATATAAATCTCAATAAACTAAGTCACATTAACGGCTTAGTATTTAGTGGATTAGGGTACAGTTACGGTAAAATTCATTACGATAAAATTTTCAGTATTTATTCAGATATTTATCCCGGGACTTCCGCTTCATAGTCTAGTATACTGATCACTGTGGCTTGGTGGCACCCGACTGAATTACTTTATACCACATTTACAAGTTTACTTTACTCAGCAGATCATTATCATTGTACGTCTAGATTCAGCAAAATATAAATATAGTTATATAAGAAAATAAGAAAATGGAATGAAAAAGTAACTTGAAAATGGCAACGCATAAGCCTGTATGTAGACGTAAGATGAAAGGTTGGTTTTTTCTGAAATTGTATTATATTTTCAGAATTTTCTTTTGCGGTTTACACACATACAGAGAAAATTGTGAGAGATTGAAACAGATAAAAAAAGAAACGCTTTCCTTTCTCGCTTATATTTTTAAAAAATCTGGAACCACGTATTCTGTACCTTAAAACCTACATACTTAGAAAGAGAAAGATTATTAACTGAGATTCAGGATGGCAGAATGAGAAGTTTTGGTTAATATTTTAGTCACCTACATTATACAGCATATATATATTATAAAAGCGTTTGAGAAAGATATATAAAAAGTGAGTGAGAGAGAGAGAAACTAGCAGAGTTTGATAGAACCTGGTGAAAATTTCTTTAAAGAAGCAACAGTATCAAGAATATAACACACAAGGTGAACGGTTGCAAAGCGCACGAAGAAAGAAGAGCTGAACATAAGATAACTTTACAACACTAGCGTATCGTACCGTGTCCTGGGCTTCTTTTTAGTTTATTCGACGGAGAAATATAGAAACATATTTTTATGAGAAAAAGAAAGTGTTGAAAGACTGAAGCGTTCTGTACCATATACACATAAAAACACAGACACACATCGTTTTCCCTTGTATACCCAAAAAGAAGTGGCAGTCCTGAAGCAACGAAGGTTTATTATGTTATAAAATACAAAAACTAGAAAAAGTGGGTGGCTGGGTGAGGAATTATTTTGAGGAGAAAGAGGAAACGATGGGTAAAGAAAACCGCTTCCACTCTTGTCTGCCTTGTTGCTCTATTTTGCAATAAAATTCACAAACTATGAGGACAACATTACTCATGGCGCTTTGAATTTTCAAATACAATTTCTCTTGTAAGGAAAGCAACTTTGAATAAAATTTGATAAAAATTTAATTTGATTTTCCGAGTAAACTTTACGTTAAATAATTATTAGTATATGTTTATTATTCATTTCTTCTTTTAAACGAAAACAATATAAAATAAGTTATTCAAAGCTCTTATAAGCGGGATCAAGTTAACATGCTAACTTGATATATATGTGTATATATTTTATTTTATTAAACATTATTTCCTTTGTTTGTGTGTGTAATAAATCCCGTAAAGGACACACAACAAAAATTATGTACAACACTGACCTCGGAGTATTAACATCAAGATATCTTTTGTCTCACTTGAAGACATCTTCAGGATGAAACCTTCAAGTTATCGCACACAAACAATAAATAATAATATAACATATAAGGTCGAAGACCACGTCAATAAATTACAATGTTTATAATTCTACTTGATTACGCGCGACTATTCGGCCGAATAGTCTTATCAAACTAAAAAATAATCTTTAATATAAATAATATTATCAGACATGTCATACAGGTATTTTTAACAGCCGTATTATATTGATAATTAAAATTATGCTTTAAACCACTAGTAATACGATGAACAGTAAACACTTACCAATTTATAGCGTTTTCGTGCATAAAATGTACATATTCTGTAATTTTTTATACAATTTATAATTTCAAAACATCCTACTTACACTATGGTAGATAACGGTAAATGGTAGATAAGGTGCCTTATCTACCACGGTGAAAGTAAGATGTTTTTAAATTATAAATAGTCTTCTTCTTCTTCTTCTTTTTACTATCAAGGATTAGGCACAAGCCTGTTCTGAACTCGCAAACCATCCTGTACGTCTACACAACACGAGACATTCCTTCCCATACATCTCGTATACTACCATCTTCTTCGAGGGCTTCCCACCTCCCTTCTTCCAAATCGAACATATTCCGTCACTTTTAAAAGTATTGTCTCCTCTGGCATCCGTTCTAAATGTTACCTTCATTTATTCCGGTACTCCTCCACTTTTTCATTCAAGATAAATACACCCAACTCGGATCTAATTTCCTCGCTATGTAGTAGATCCAGCCTCGAGCAGCCCTTCACCTTTCTTAAAAACCTCATTTCAGCTGCTTGGATCCTACTTCCTTAGCGTTTTGTGGTAACCCATCACTCACTTCCATAAAGAAGGACTAGGGCTGCCATTACCTTGTAAAACTTCACTACTGTCTCTGTTCTAGCTCTGTTACTCAGTGTCCTGTTAATTGTACCACAAATAGCTTGAAATTTATTTATTTTATTTTCGACAACCAAGTCCCTATCAAAGCTCACATCGCAACCCAGAGAGTTATAGTGAAAGACATGATCTAATATTACATTGTCTAAAACAATCTTTGAACGAGTGGGGTACTTCCCTTTGAATCCCAGACCTTTGATTTAGCAACCGAAACTCGTAAATTATACTTCTTACAAAAATCGTTTAAAACATAAACTGCTCTTTGAAGCTCACCTTCACTCTCCTGTATGATACACATGTCATCCGCAAATAGCAATGCGTTGAGGTAATCGTCAGTACTTATTCTAACCCGAGGAGTAACCACACTTTTCCTCTTTATAAAACCATAGTCAATATATACAAATAATGTAGGTGACAGACTGCACCCTTGTCTCAACCCTTGATCTAAAAGTATTTTATCTAGACGTTTTATACCTGTATTTATCACTATTTGCGTATCTTTATACAGACTCTTAACCACTTTTATCAAATGAGAAGGATAACCCCTTTCCCTTAAGATTTGGCAAAGAGTATTACGGTCAATCCTGTCGATAGCCTTTACAAAATCTATAGAGGCCGTAAAATGTGTCTCAAAAGTGAATTCCCGCCGTTTCTTAATCAATCTCTTTACTGTAAAGACCTGCTTCAATCTGTATCATAAAAATAGTATAGAACATAAATAAAAATATGAATTTTATGCACGAAAGCGCTATAATTGGTAAGTGTTTACTGTTAACCGTATTACTGATGGTTTAACGCATACAATAATATATTTTGGTTGCATGGGTATATAAATGATAACTGTATACTATCTAGTGTGGTGTATTTAATATTACGTCAGTGTATGCCTATATCCGCATTAATTTATATATATTTTTTTTAATTCTTACAATACTGTAATTACTTAGAGGCATATTAGTAAGGTAAAAACTGTTTCGTCATAAAAATAATAATTTTTACAAAAAGTTTCGATTGATGGTTTAAGTTTCCTATAAGCTTACTTCAGTTTTTTACATAGTTTACTTCTATGTGCTTTTCCTAACGCTGCACCAACTTTTTAACACTTCTGCATAGAAGTCACTGCCTAGGAGTTGAACTAGCTGAAAACAGCAGTCGTGAGTTCCTCATCGCCTTCAAACCGTTGTACCCCAAGCCGCTATTTCAGTTGCAAGTAACGAAAATAGTCGCTAGACGCTAGATTGGCATCAACCTTGGACCTAGCTGGTGGATGATCCAAAAGTTTCAAACAAAATTCTTCAATCTTCTCCACGTTGTCATGGAGGAGGCTACTCCCGACGATAGTTTCCAGCCTCATCGATATTGAATCGCAGATCTCAGTTTGGAAGTGTTTTTCAAATTATTTTTATTGATTCAAGTTTCCTACAAACTTACTTCAGTTTTATTCATGGTCGTTATTCACTTCTAAGTACTTTTCCTAACGCTGCACCAACTTCTCCCCTCTGAATATAACTCACTGCCTGGGAATTGAACAAGTTGACAACGGCAGTCTTGAGTTCCTCATCGTTTTCAAACCGATGTCCACCAAGCCACTGTTTTTATTCTAAAAAAAGAAAGCAGTCGCTATTTAGTTGGTGGAAAGGTTTCCATCCAAATTCTTCAATCTTCTCTATGGAGAAATCTTCTCATCGTTATCATGGGCGAGGTTACACCGAACGATAGTTTTCTGCTCCATTGTTATCGGATTTGACATCTCAGTTTGGTAAGCGGTTCCCAGTACACGTCAGTTATAGATGTTGTCCCATGTTCATGAAATCAACCAATAGAACACCCTTGTCATCCGTAAAAACGGTAGCCATAATGTTCCGACTCGAGTGAGGAGATTGTTCTAAATTTTGTTTCGGTAAATCAGAATGGCAACATTTTTTTTTTCTGCATTGGTTTAGAATACTATCTATACCTCATCACCTAAACCAATGTGGGAGAACAATTGGGAGACCTCAAGACTACCGTTGGTAACTGCTTCAATTTCTGGGTGAAGAACATAATATTCTTAATGTTTCACAGAGTGACTGAAAATTTAACTCGGTGCCTATAGCTTTGTTATATACTCTATCTAACCGGGTACAACCATTGTCCCCCGCCAAAACCTCATTTCAAGCACTGGATACGAGATTTATTCCTCTGCAATGACGCCCATGTTTCACTCCCATATGTTATGAGTGATACAGGAAATATAAGAGATATTATATAAGAAAAACTAGGCCAACTATTCACTTTGCATGCTTGCACACAGATTTCCTGTACCAGCATGGAACATACCTAGATGGAAGTGAGGCTTGGGAAGACCTAAACGAGTTGGATGACGGAACAGGCCATTGAGCCTAATCCTTGACTTAATGATGATTATGACAAAATATTACATTGAAATCAATGGTGATCTCAGCATGGTTTCTATTATGAGGTACCAGATTTTTCTAAATACAATATTACTCTCGTATGTAATTAGTATTCTAAAACATTGTTACCAATGCACAAATAAACAGGGCTTTGCTAGGAAATTGATTTATTAAATTTCGATTAGGAATTACGAATAAAATATTGAGTTGTTTTTATATTCAAAAGTAATAATAATAATAATAGGTTCTGTGAATAAAAAACGTACAAACATGTATTTTTTTACAAGTATGTTCTATGTATCTCTACAATTACTTCAAGTATGTCTCGTAGGCTTTTTGTAATTTTTAATTGGTAAGTCTATATCTTTCCTGATCGTCCAATTTTCCCGGCTACACCAAGAGGAGAGAAATCTCAGGCTACACGCCTGAGATTTTTCTCTTTATCAGTAAATTTTCTTCCATTCTACCGACGTGAACCCACCAATTCTGGTGATGTGTTCGTTATTCTTGCATTTTAATCAGACACACTGATCCTGTACTTTCAGATCCAAGGGAAACAGAGAAGTAATAAAAATATAATTTTAATTTGTTTTTTAGTAGTCAGCATTGTGACAAATGATAAAAGGTGTTCAAAGAAGCAGCTCTTGTGTGAAGTTTTGACAGGTGAGGTTTATTACCATCCGAGGGCTATCAGCTTCTTTGTAATTTTTATCGTAATCAATTACTAGCTCGTATAATGAGTTGATCTATTTAAATTTTTATTTTATTCTAGTTTTAATATTTCTTTAGTTTTTTGCGCTATTTTTAATATAGTTTTTTTTCTCGTATTCTTTTGTGTGTTTATTTTTTTGGAATAATCTATTCGCTCATGTATTAAAAGGAGCCACATTTTAGTTCAGTTAGTATTTCGATAATGTGAAGTAAATTAAATGTTATTAGAATGTGTTAGTTGTTGAAACCAGTTTTATACTTAACACAGAGCAACACTGCAGTAGTACTTCAGAGTATAAATTTGTGAACCTACGAATTATTTGATTTTAATGTTGCACCACCTTTGACTTCAAGCGGTGGGTAAATACTTAAATGTGAACTAAAAAAATTATTAATAAAAATTGTTGGGCGCCAGCTCTCTCAGCAGTGCACGAGAAAGATATATATAAAAACTGCATCTCCTTGTCTTCAACTAATTATTTAACTAATTGACTAGTGACTGATTGACTAACTACAAACAAAATTGTCCTTAAGTTACTTTAACCTATTTGAAAATATAGCCAACCTTTTTTGCCGCGACGTTAATATAAAATCAAGAAATTAAAAACCCTTAAAAATATACGAATGAATTTACCTAGAATTAAATATGTGTTCCCTTTCTTCTTCTTCTCTTTGTTCCCCTGGTCACTCCTCTTTTTCCTACACACTTCTTCAAAACCTGCTCTTCTAAAAAACTCCTCTGTTTCACTCTAAGTCCTAAGGAAACTGATTGTAAATTTCCTGGGTCCGAACCGGAAAACCTCTGGTTCACAAACCTCCCTCTCCCACCAACCGTTCAACCAACCTGGAGGGCCAACGGGTAGGAGAACTACGCCAATGATTGGCTGAAAGTTGGTAGGTGGAAGAAAGGCCCAAAAACATAGAGGGAGAAATATACCCGTTTTAACAATATCAGATGATTGACAGTTGGCTATACTTTATTTACAACTTATTGTCTAACAACTAATTAACTAATTCTAACAATGGGGGTTTCTTCCCTTACATTATTTGTTGGGTTATTTACAATATTTTACCCTTACAATGGTACAAAATAAAAGTTAATTAATTATTTGATTGTAAATGACCACGCATTTCTTTCTTATTAAATTTAGTTTAAGTAGCAGATTTTTTAAAGTTTTGTTTTATTATTAAGTAAGATAGTTAATTGAAAAGAGCTTAATGTTTGTAACTGTTTGTTAATAAATAATTGTTACGCGTATAAAACGAAGTTTCGTTATTTATAAGAAACCAGATTCCGAAAAAAACCTGGAATAAATAACACAGTATTTTGCTAACCAAACGCGAAAATAAAGTACTAATTAGAAAACAATTTGTTAGTACATCGGAGTCATTAAGAAATTTAACAAAGCATAACTTAAAAAAAGTTTGACATTTTGATCAATGCTTATTGAGTAACTTGCGGATGTAAGTAGCCAAAGCAAGGAACCGAGAAGCTTGTCTTTCTTTATTTGAACGCGCCTAAGGAGGATGAAGTAGTTATAACATACATTAACTTATAATAAATGATTACACTTTAGAATTGGAAGTTTTGTTTCGTGTAAGGGTTGAGGAATTGTTAGAATAGGAAAGTGAGTATAATGGGTTGAAGGTCCCACTCGGCCAGTAAAGTTTAAGAGGGTCAAAGCTAATATTGGTTCAGTCTATCCCTGTTTGAGAATCATAGGAGGTCTAAAAAGGGGTAAGAAGACGGGTCGAAGGGTATGAGTGAACAAGGGTGGGACTGAAGCTTATGCTTAAAGTTAAATAAGAAACTGGAATCTAATCTGGTATTGCCTAAAACAGCAGAATAAACGTTTTCTGTATAGATCAAACAACGATGTACTCAAGTTTTGTTCCCAGAAGTAACCTCTTCAACTATTATTAAAGCTACTCTACCATACAATTCAGTACAGTATATCATATATAACTATTGTACTACTTCAGTTGCTAACATAGAATGTGCTTCAATACAACATTTTGTCGAGGAATGATTGCACTTATTATATTACTACTTATTTCTATTTGCTGACGGAAACACGTTTTATACCTTCCTTGTACCGTAGTTAAATAAATATTGGGAACTGAAGACTAGATTGTTTTCCAAGTTCCGGACAAATCTTAAAATTGTATGTTTATCTTCCTCAGTAATAATCTAGTAATTCTGTGAATTATTTTCTAAAAATGCAGCTTATTATTTATTTGGAAATTAAGAGCATAAAATTTTTGTATGTGTTGTAACTGTATTATAAGTTACCGCATTGTAAAGTATTATCAAATTGTATATCAAAGGATATGAAAAATTCTAAACTCTTTTCCACATTGGTAATCGAGTGGCTATTTACGCTTGAGGATACAGAGACATTTTTTGGTATACACTTTCTTTATTTACTAATAAAATATATTGCTTTTCGTCTTTTTTAATATGCGCAACACATGTAAATAGTATGTTTTTCTATAGTTAGTACTTTTGATTAGTTATCACTTTTGCTTTGTGGTCAAAGATTGTCGTAATTTGTATTAATTCTTATTTTATATCCTTGTTACATCTTTGACATTGTATTTTCATAAATGGTATCCTCTATTACAGCTTTTGCTACAGGAATTACCTTGTTTCACATTTTATATAAAATTCCTATTTTGTTAAATTTAATTTAAATTCGTTTCATTGTTAGTGTATTTTACGTTTATTTGGTAGACTATTATAAAATGTTGAATAAAGATTATTATGATTATTATTTGTATAAAAAAACCACAGCAATTTTAGTAGTTTATTGTTTAAATGAAATGAGAACATTGCAATTTAGCAGTAGGTATAAAAAAAATTAGTAAGAAAATATAAATTTATCACTTAATGATAAGGAAAGCGATTTTTTAAACATTTTACAAATATTCGTTTTAGACACCTATTTGGGTTTCTCAATTTAATATCCTGTTGTTTGAATTGTTAGTCTTTTAGTCGTCTAGACAGAAATAGAGTCTACTTACCGTGGAAATGATCGGAGGTCCTAGCCAGCCGTTATTATATAACTATTTTTTAAGTATCAATTTATAAGTTTATTTACAATAACCCATCGGGTTGGTCTCGTGGTAAAGTCGTCGCCGTGTCAGCTGTTTAAAAGCTGGGAACGAAGGTTCCATATTTGAAATCCTAGTAAGGGTGGATTACTTCTATACGGATTTGGATACTAGACGTTGGTGAACGGAGTACGTTGATGGTTGTGGTACAAAATCAACCATACTCTATCTGAACCTGTACAAGACTACACCACATTTATACGTATGACATAGGCCAACATATCCTCTTCATCTCAATGGGTCATGGAGTTGCTTACGGTTCTTAAATTTAACATACTGCAACGCACATAATTAGGGATTAAAAAATAATTACTCTCATTATTACATTCTAGATAGAATGTAAATTCTATTTCGATTTTATTATCTATTTTCTATTAAATCATTAATTCATTCATTAATTCATTAATTTTATCTATTCGATTAGATTTCGATTTCTCAGCTTCCCATTATTGCACATTATATCGTATTATTTTATCTCAGTCACCAACGTTAAGATTCTTGCCTACCAAAGCTTCTTGAACTTCCTGTATCCATGTTTACTGAGGTGATATTTTCTTCTTTTATTTATTGATAGAAAAAGGAAGCGCTTTAGAGATATTTGTCCATTTAACATTCTTTGGACAGGCCCCACCATAACTGCCTGGTTTCTATTCTGTTCATTATGTTATCCTGAGAAATGTACTTTATCGTAAGCCTTTTGTATTTATTTTTCACATACTCTACTCTGGGCACGCTGTTTGATATTCGTAAATAGTAAATCTCTAAGCCCTCCAACCTGTTTATTTTTGGAGCTCGTTTTCCAGCACTTAGAACTCAGAAGGTCTAAACGTCTCATTCCAGGTCCAACTGGTAAGTTCAGTACGGTCATTCTTGAATAAGTGGTTTTTTGTGGCTATTAAGTCTTGTATACAAATTAGTGTACAATATTACAATACAATATTTAATACAATATTTTCAGCTATATCTGATAATTATTTGAGTTGTAAATAATTTTTATGAAGAGATACTATTTGTAACATAAAACAGGTTAAGTGAAACTGTTAAAATAATATTATTTTGGATGGCTGACCCAAAAAAAAAACTGAATCCAAAAGATTGACGGTCTTATGATTGCCTTGTATTAAAAATTAAAATGGTACCTATTTTTAGAGACACTAAGTTTAAACGTTCCTTAAGTAGTCTTATTAACTGATAAAATCTGGTTTTTATACTATGTATTATTTATGATAAGATATTTACAAGAAACAATAAATGGTTTAGCGGACTCTGACATTCTCTTACATTTTTTCAAGGATTTAAGATGATTTGGCACATAGCAGTTTACAAGGAGAGGATGTGAAAGTGTTAAAGAGAACAAGAAAGAAGACAGATAGTGAAAATTGAGGAAATTTAGTCTAGTTAGTGGGTTTAGTGGATGGAATAGCAGAAAGAGCATAACAGGAAAAAGGCGGACCTCTATTTCATTCTTAGCGGTAGGAGGTTTGCCAAAAGTGACATAGGAAAAATACTGCGTGCAATAGCAACTGTAGACCTTTATATAGCACTTCTATTACCTCCTATGTTATCAGTTATAGCTGATGTAACAAGGAAAGGGATAAGATTCTTCGTCATGCAAATAACTCATAAAATGTTTAAAACACCAACGTTTGTACAAGTTTTCACCACATTAGTATTATTTACTATTTTAGTATCAGGTGAGTTTAATATGTAAATGATAGTCTAAAGAAACTATGGACTCCTACCGTAATTCCTCAGGAAATGCCAAAAAATATGGAGGAAGGAGTGAAGAAAAAGTCCGCTTACAAAATATCAGAGAAGTTAGGTAGTTAATTATATTAATCCTCTAGTTGTGAATTTTTGAATAAATTTTATATAAATATCGTTCCATTAGCATTACACATGAGAAATGACTTTACCGTGTACTAGCTGAAAACTTGACAGCTTTAGACTTGACTGCTTGACTTAGTTACTTGACCACACTCAAAACTTTTCAATAATTTTGTATAGAATTACCAACAAAAGGTAAGTTGGTAACATATTCTCAATAATACCTCTGAAAATCTTTTAAAACTTCAGGGTTTATTTCAGAGAAGACTCAAAAATTTAGTCACGTTGAAATAATGTTTAATTAAAATTTTGTTTATTTAATCTAAAATGTCAATATTGCAGTAGATATACCTAAAGAAAGAGTTAAAAATTTTCTTTACTTCTTTTGGTTTTAAAAAAGGAAGACACAAATGCAATTAAACATGATACGGCCATTAAAAAATTGTTGAAATGAAACAAATCATAACAACTATGACGTTATAAGTTGAGTTTTGTCTTGAACGACAAAACTCTCCAAATGTTTACATTAATAATATTTCACTGCCAGGTACTACTCAAACACGCTATTTAGGCTTACACTTAGAAGGAAAGGCCCGTTATGCACGACGGCAGCCAGAAGCAGAGCAACCGTAATACAGAGACCAAGCTGGCGACCAAAAGTTAAAAATGTTTTAGTATTTTAAAAGATTCAAGAGTATGGACGTAGAGGAAATTAACGCAGTGATTTATTAAAAATATAAGAACAAAAAACCGAAAAAATTCTGGGTGAATCGTTTAATGAAAGAACGTCGTAAGAAAGGGATGTTTGCGTTATTTGTCCGAGACATACGAAAAAGGACTGTTTTTTTCATTGTTTCTTTTTCAGTTCACGATCAGCGTGACCATTACTGGAAAAGTCCCAAATGAACTTGCGTGATTTAACTTCGAAAATAAACGTATCTGTGTCGAAACTCTGTCAAAACTCATGATCTGGTCTCCACCAAAGTTTCTCGAATACTGAACGCGCTCATTTGAAGTAAGGAACTTCACTGATTGCCGCGATCAGCTGGTCTCCAGTGCTCATGTATTTTTGGTCTCCGGTGACTTCTTGGTTGCCGCGACCAAATGCGTATTTGTGTACATAATCTTTTCAATCTCGTGGTCGCTAGCGACTGGTCGACAGTGTGTAACGAGCCTTAAACTTACATGGAACGCAAGCGTTTCAAACATACCCAAAAAACTCGTAACATTTACTCAATATTTAATTAAACATTTCACATAAATGAACTATTTACAAGAGTGATAGACTAATCTGGACCCATGGAGTTCAACTTTGGAGATCTGCTAAAATTTCACATACAAAACGTATACAAGCGATTCAAAATAATATGCTACGTATAATAATGCAATGGTCCATTTACGTCACAAATCTAATGCTACGCAAAATCTTACAAATACGATACGTAACTGATGTCGCGAAACAGCCAACTATACAAGACGATGTCTGAGAAAATTGAGTTACGTGACAACCTTCTCATTTAAAACCTGTACACTAGGGTAACACCAGGTACTCAGCACAGACATTTAAATTTACTTTGGAGAAGGATACTTGACTATGGGCAAGAGGACCCTTAAAGGACTGTAGTGTTGACTGGAAGCTCAAGAAAATAAGTCAAGTTTTGAAACCTTCAGCGTCATATTTACAAATTGTTATAACATGGCAATAACAGATACTAAATTATTAATTTAATAAATGTTACAAAATAAGAAAAAGTGTAAATTTCAATATTTTTATGCTTTTTTGTTAACAAATGTTATGTAGTTGTATGTTATGGTATCCACTATAGTCATGTAAGTACCCACCATAACCATTAATTATGTTATGAAGTCAGCTGTTTAACAGCTGATTTTCGGAGACGAAAGATGCTGGTTCAAATCCCAGTAAAGGTAATCACTTCTGTACGGATTTTAATACTAGGCAGTGATTGCCGATGTTCTTTGAAGGTTTGGGTTCAATTAACCATACTATCTCAGGAAAGGTCGGCCTGGGTCTGTAAAAGACTACACTTCATTTATTCATCATTCTCATCTTATTGGGTCAAAGAGTTGCTTAGTGTTCTTAATTAAACAGATTGCAATATATTCACATTAGGGATTAAAAACAAATGTAGTGGTTAGATTGAAAACCATCTAATAGTCCAGACAGTTAGAACTTAGACAAAACAAAAAATGTTTATTTTAGTTTTACCACTAACATAAAGTTTTTAACCGCTGTGAAGACTTTAATTGCCGTCAGTAAACAAATGTTTGAAAGCAGTAAAGCATGTAGAAGGCTATGTTAAAATAATAATAAATTTTTTTTGTCTAGATACATTTCATAAAAATACACTAGAAATTATCGATTTTATATTTTTCAATTTTTTTACAGTTCAGCGTGAATAAAAAAACTATCCTTTGAATAGCTGTATTATTCTAAATTATTTTCAATTTATTGAAGTTTCTTTAACAACCACAGTTCGTGAAACTGTCTGTCACTCGCGTTTTGTTATAATCATATCTTGTTCCTCTGATTTTTAAAGAGAAAAATTAAATAATGAATATCGAAGACAGATCTACTGAAATTTTTGTGAAAAGTAAATGACGTAGGATTTTCATGGTAGTGTTCAATAGATAGGTATTTGCAGAGCTAAAATCCTGGGATGTCATGTAATATAGAGGAATGGAGAAAAAATAAAGTAGAAAGCAGTGAGAACGTTTAAAGAGAGATAGAAGAAGGAGATTGCATAAGTCAAGAATGAGGAAGAGTAAACCAAGAAGTTGAGCAGCAATATTCAAGTGCCTTTAAACCAGTCTAGTATGTGCTGTGTGTAAGTCTTTTTCATACCAGTTTTCCGTACTATATTATATGCCTTTACTTGCTTTGCTTTTGAACCTTCAGCTCGTCTGAACTGCTTCAACACCTTCGCCACATCATCTCTCATCTGACACAGCAGGGGTTTCTGTCGCGAGAAAAGCTATCATTCATCTCACAGGAAAATTACATCACTTAATAAAGCTAAGAACGGGAAGGAAGGCTTACCTTTCTCACTTCTACTTTCTTCTTCTTCTTCTTCTTCCTCTGCTTTTTACGCTTTCCTTTATGCCTTTTTGTATTATGTTTACTTGTATCGGTATATTGAAATATTTACTTATGTTGAGAGTAGACCTGAAATATTCATTTAAAATTCATTATATTATAAAAATTTATTAAACATTTTTCCTATATCAATAAGCAAAGTATCTCGCGTACTCAGGTAACGTATGAAAAACTGATTACTTGAGAAATATGAACGAAAGTCCAAAATTCTTATTAGAAGATCAGAATATAAGAAATCTGGTGTTAAACACTTACATGACTTTTCTTGTCATTGTAAAAAGGAAAAAAATATAATCTATGTTTAATTTATTTTTTTATTTTGTTTATTACTCCCCCAAACTCTCTGTAACAGACAAGTTGAGTGTCAAATTAGTTACACTCGATTTGTCAGTTGCAGGGCTTAAATAAATAGTTCTGTTTCATGGTCACCCAATTAAATGACTAAATCATTTAAGAACAGAAGAAACAGAGGTGTAAAAGATACTAATCAGAGTTATCTCCTCTGAAATAATGAATTTTATAATACAGCCGGACCCTGTGGTGAATGAATTGAAGGTGTCATTTGCAGAGTGGAGAAAAAGGCTTTTCGGAGGGTCCGGCATGCTGATAAGCGTACTTTTCCACTCAGTGAGAAAGGCTGTTAGACCACCTCACTTCTCGTTTTACTTAGTAATAATACCTCTGCAGGTTCAAACCAGCCTTTCGGCTGATGACCGAAAACACTTCCCCAAAAAAGTAATGCTTGTGCATGGATGAGATTACTCTAATTACACCAAAACTTAAACCACATAATGACCAGAAAGAAATAATAATATTGCTAAAAATAAATTGACACTAATAAATCACTTGCTCCATAAAATAAGTCATGAAAGAAATAAAATGATCAAATAAGCATAAAAAACAATTTACTAAAAAAATAACATGAGACAGAAACACAAACATTAGCGAAATTAGAATACAAGTTAGTTAACTCATTAGTAAATAACAAAAATAAACCTCTACCAATTTATTTTACATTTAGTTATGAGTACTAATAAATCCGAATTCCTGGAAATCCAGCCCGGCGCCTAAAAAGAAGATGGAACAGAGAACTTCTCTGAGTTCTAACTAAAATAATAATATATAATAAAAATAATAACAATTAAATGAAGTAATTATCATATTTAATACTTAATTATACACCCACAGTTATACCAGTGGGTATCAATCTTTGTCTTTATATTTCCTTTCATGTTATACATATTTTCTAGTACGTATAACATATTTTCTAGTAGTCATATATTTGTGTACAGTTAAAAATTTCAAATAAAAGATTTTTTTTTGACTTTATTAGGAAAATTCACAACTTTTCATAAAAACAACGAGTGAATGGGATGATTAAGAAATGGAGTAAAATACGCTTTAAGACAGAGGAGATAACCACTCAACAGTGGGCTCCAACAGGAAATGTTCTGTAAACGGATTAGATAATTGTGTATACTATCGGAAATAACTTATTACAAAATTATGTCCCTACTCCATCGTCGGTGTAGACGTCTGCGGGGATTTCCGGGAAGGTAGGGTAGATATAGGTTGCGTACAAGTTCGTTGCGATTATGTGATCATTTCATACGGAATCTTGTGTAAATTTTACGAAATAAGTTGTTTACGTACGGAATTTTGAGGTCATTGTGCAAACAGTCATTGGTACTGTAAAAGGGAGCATTCGTAATTTGTCGTAAGACTGTAATCGCTGGATTTTAAAAGATTAAAAAAATTATGAGTAAACAATGTAATATTAAAACTTAACCTAATTTTAACCATGAGTAAATGACGCGAAATGAAAATCAATCTCTGTAAAACTTAAAAATACGGTAAACCACTATTGACGCCAGACTAGGCTCCTTAGAAAAAATTGTTGACATAAATTTCGTAGATTTTGTCATTTCCCGTATTTTGATCTCATACACGTTTAACGTAGCCTAAATTGTATACTAAGGGCCGCTATCTAAAAAAAATCTATTTTTTTCAGGTTTTGATGAGAAAATACAGGAAATCGCTAATTGACGCTAAACTTAGAAAAACCGCTTGAAATAAATAATATAGTTTTTTTGTAATATCCTACATTTTTGGCTACATTCATTTTTACCCTAATATGCATAAATATGAAGGCCACCATTCTTATAAATACCATTTCCCACCTCGGAAACCCAGTCTCGTCAAAACTTTTAGTAGACTTACGCTTAAGCATAAAAATCTATTATATGAGGCAATTTTTAAAAAAAATCGTAATAGCCGTTTTTGATAAAATCGGTCAATTATCAAAACTGTACGAATAAATTATTATCTACTTCAGGTTTACCGATTTTAATGAAATGTTCGTGCGGGTACCCTGGTCGAACTTAATGTAGTTTTCAAGTTTCAATTTCTCACGCTATTCCGTTCTCGAAAAAATTTGTTCACGCACAGACTGCAACAGGAAGCAACAGTGTGGTGTCACAATACTGTTCCAAGTGACAACAACATGGCGTCTAGATGTCCAGCAATGACTCACCAAGCAAATACATCAGTGTAATCTTTAGCTTGAGTCACTTTGAGTTTGACTTTTGCGTGCTTGAACAATAGTTTATACAGTAAATGCATACTTCAAATATTTAAACTTTCATAAGTATGCAATTTTTCCATAACAGACAGGTGGAGTGTTAAATTAGTTGCACTCAATACTTAGTTTTAGGGTTAAAAAAAAGTTCTATTTCTTATCACATGGTCAGCCAATCAAATGACTGAATTATTCAAGAACATAAGTGGTAGAGGTGTAAAATTCTGATACTAGTCAGAGTTATCACCTCTGAGAGTAATGAATTTCAATATACAGCCAGACCCTCTGGTGAATGAAGTGAAGTTATCATTTGCAGTGTTGAAAATAATCTCCTTTTCAGAGAGTCTGGCATGCTGATAAGCATCCTTTTTAAATCAGTGAGGAAGACAATTGTAAAACACCTCACTTCTCGTTAAACTTAGTAAAACCTGTAAATGTTCAAATCAGCATTTCGGTTTATGACCTAAACAACAAATGTACAATACTGTACGGGTTATAGATTGTATAATGTATTGTTTATAGTTTGCAGTGCTCAAATACTGTTTGTGGAATATCACAATTTTATAAATATTTTTTCCTTTTGAATTTGTCAAGATTATCTGAGTATCCGGATAAACGATATTGTAAGTAATAATAAGTTAACTTTACCACATCAGTTAACATATTTTTGAAAACCCTCTGCCTCATTTGGAGCTTCGAAGGCATCAAGTACTACTTACTTGATTACACATTGAACACTTACACTTACACTTACACCCAAACACTTACTGAAGAAAGATGAACCTCAACCTTGTTGTACACATTGCAACACACCACTTTCAATCAAACACACCATCACAGACTGCCTAACTACACAATCCACACGAGCACTTTTTAAAATTAACAACATTTTAGCACTTAATTTGGTAGACAAAGTAGTGGTTCAAAACACAATAAATATTTTAAATTTGACAAAATTTAAGATTTTATATAATTATTGTAGAATCACATACTTTATTTTTCATTGTGTCATTCTATTTTTTGTTTTGTATTTTTATGTTGTCTAAATTTTAATTGAACCTAACTAATTTTTCATTATGTTTTTATATATGACCTTATTGTGTTTATTTATGTCTTCTTTGGAAATTTTATACGACAATGAATTTATATGTAACGTGGTCGCTAATAACCTTGTAGTCGATGGGACCTTAAATAAATAAATAAATAAGTAAACTAAAAGAGCTATTTAAACAAATAATAGTTTTTGTAAAATTATATTAAAAACTAATACCATTAGAGTTTATAACTGTAAAAGAGTTTATCATTCTACTGAAATTTCGAGTAAAAACAAAGTATCGTTAACTCAAAGGAAACATGACAGTCTCTAGATTACAAGGGTGAAACACACACATTGAGAATACATTCAGAAATAGAACAAATTGCTGGAAGCAATAGAGAAAATTAAACTTGTAAGATCGGTAAACGACTTTGTAAGATAGGAAGTTCTTACTTATATAAATTGTTGAGCTTACATGAAAAGGGTTAGTCGTTTCGATAAATTCTTTAGAAAATTCTTACGCCTGTGTAATAATAATTACTGGTTTACTTTTACTTTCACATGTGAACTTTGAAAGGGTATTTAAAGCTTAATTCTCTTTAATTTTGAGAATAAGAACATGGGCAGGATTATTTAAGAGGGTAAATTTACGCGCTAATAACGCTTAAACTAAAAATGTTGATCTCTAATTAGACATAAGTTAAAATTTTAATAAGAAGTAATTTAATATATGTAATGTTACTTAACTTTCTTCGTAATCAGCGAAAATCGATGAAACACTTATACTCTATAAAAGGAAATTAATCCAGATTGTTTTAAGTTTTATAGCACTTTGTACATCGATTATTTAGTCCTATGACTAATAGTAATATTTTCCTTACTTAAAATATCACTAATTATTACTTTTACAAAAGAGATTCTTAGCAGAAACATGAAAATTTATTTTAAATATTACATTTAGTGCTCTACATTTTATTGTGAATTTAGCACGACGCATTTGAATCGAAGACAGATCTTGTTAGTGCTGAAAAATTGACAATAGAGCAATTTACTAATATATATTCAACAAAGACGTTTAAAGAGCGATGGACAAGAGATCTTCTTGAAGAGGACCAAAATAAGGACTATTTTACTCAGTATCAACCAAATCTTGATGCAAACAAGCATCATTTTTATTTTAGTATTTTTACTTCCTCATGCCCTATATGAAAATAAATAGAAATGAAAGTATTATTTTCATGTCGATTTTTTGAAATCAAATATTTACCGGAGAGAAACGTTTTCAGGCCCCATGAACCCAAAAAACATTTTTTAGTGATTAGCCTATGTGTGATCAAAGTATCTCAACAACTGAATATCGTACAAAATTTGATACTTTGAACTTAAGTTAGGTAAATATCATAAGAGGATCTAATTTTGTGTTTCATGATGTTGATTCAGTTCATCAAGTTTAGTTTCATATTTGTTTTTTCTACACAGTTTAATCTTTTGTGAAACACACTACAGATTGTGGTTTATATATAATTATGCTAAGGAAATTACTCAGATTTTCTTATCTTTGCTTTAAGTTTATAATTATATTTATAAAAAAAACAGATTGCAAAAGAAATATACTTTTAACTAAATGTATGTATTTGTAAAGCAAATGCTACAACACTAGAAAGTCGTTATCCGTTTCACCCTCAAAAGAATCCCCGTATTCATAAAATTTTCCAGTCTCTAATATTGTTTTTTACCACAAGCATTTTCTTCGTGTAGGTCTGCGTATATCCTCAACTTTACCCTCGTGATTATGTTCAAGAAGCGCATACTCAACACTATATATAAGTAGCCACGGTAGGTAGCCTTTTTCTTTTAATTATGCTTATTAACTCACAGTCCATAGTCCAAAGTCACAAAAACTCAACGTCTAAATCGTATTAATAAAATTTAAATTACTTACTTACTTTACTGTGAGGTTCCTACGGATGATCAGCTTTTTGCATACCAAAACGCCATCGATCTCAATCCCACCAGTCCTCCTCTGTCAACTGCCTCTTCTACATTGCGGACCTGATTCCCTGCAGCCAAGTACATCGCGGCCTTCCTCTTCTACCCCGACTTGAAGGATAGTACTCCAAGAGTCTCCTCGACCATCTATGTCTCTCTTTCCTTTGAACATGGCCATACCACACCAACTGGCTTATTTCAATATCCTACACTATTGTACTGCCACAACCTATCCTCTCCCTGACGTACTCGTTTCTAACCCTATCCATACCGGAGATCCGACATGAACGCCTAAACCAAACTCCTAAATCCCTCAATTTGTCCCGACTTCTTCTATTCTAGGTCCAAGCCTCACAACAATACAACGTAATAGACTTCACTACAGAAAAGAATTCACTAAGAAAAGAATTTATAATGATGTAATTTAAATGACCAAAATGCTTTTGAAATCAATACGATTTAAAAAGAAAATGTATACGTTCAACTGCTTGACAAGCTTCACAAACACCCAACGAAATTTGTTAAAAATGTATCAGTGTTAAATTTCCAAATTAACGACTCAAAAATCATGGAGTAGAGATCTTTTACGGTAAAAAAACGTCAACCAAAATATACTACTTTCGTTTCATACGTAATATATTCGGTTATCAACAAAACTAAATTAAACAAATTTTAGAATTGAAATTGAAATTATGAGACTCGCAGGAATGCTTCAATGGAAGCTTCTTCCAAAACCGCGTCAAGTAAAATATTATATACTCTACAAATTTGGCTAGTGTACAGAGCTAGATATTAGGTTGTTTGTTTAAATATATCAAAATCTACAATTTAATCTTTAGTAGAAAATTGAACGATGTATTTCTTTTATGTCATGATTGAAGAAACCTCCCGCCTAATGGAGAAACTTTGTGGATGTAAGATATACGTTATCGCTTTAAGGAAAGATTACACGATGGTTTTAGTTGAAAATTTCGGTTTTTGGTTTTTCATGTTTTCCAATATAAACTATTGGAAACATTAAACACATTCGGCCGAGATCTACCAGAAAAAGAATATTAAATTAGTCAAAAAAAAAAATTTTATGGAAAAATTAAGTTTTTGGCATATTTACCCTGAAAAATTATCACGGTCCCAAAAACTAAACTTTTTCATAATATTATGCCTACTGCTCGTTTTAGTGCAAAGGGAATTTTAGTCTTTTTAAATATCTGTATCACTGTTTTTAATATTGCTCAGCTGTTGGTTCAGCTTTCTAACAAACTGTTGATGGGAAATGTCCTTGTTTGTGTAAATTTTGCTTTTTGTTTTTTCCCGTAAATTTATATCTTTAACACTTACGTACATTTCCCCTAGAAACCATTACCCACCAAGATTATTTGATTATCTACCAGGCTGAAATTTTTACCAGTTATTCTCCTTGCACATCCACATATACCGACATTTATATGACTTCCTTAGGTGCTCCAAAAATGATTAGGAATATGCAAAAACTGTAGAAAAAAATTGTAACAATTTAAAGTTATTCGTTATTTTCTTTAAATGCTGACCAAAAAAATTAAATTGAAAAAATGTCAGTAGCTAAAGAAACCCGACAACTATAGGTGTTTAAAGTTTCATTTTCCTATCTTTTACCAATCATATGAAAAATGTACCTAAAAAGAACAAATTCAACATTGGCGGGATAAAAAATACAGTCTCCTCTTAAAATAAGTCCGTAGAATGTAATGGTTTTAGTCGGCGATTGTCGTTTGAGCTGTTTAGGAGTGAGATGGCGAGGTGATTTGTTTGTAATTCGAGTCTTCTTTGGTATTTTGTATTGTAGTATGTGTTTATTTCTTGTTGAACTATAGGAATGTGTGTGTGTGTGTAATACGTTATTTGTTATTTACCAATGTGATGATCTAATTGTCCTGAGTAGGTTGGTTAGAACTTTTGAAAGAATTCATTGTTGGAATGGCTTGCTGAGCCCCATAACTTAAAATCCATACGTATAAAAACAAAAATACAATAAAATTTGTAGTAAAACGTCTTGTAGTAAATAAACTAGTACTCATTAACGAATTAAACCGTATTTAAATTTGGTGATGATTGAAATCTACATTGTTTGCCACTTCTATAAGTGTTCTTGTAGTGAGTAACTTCCTGACAAGTTATTATAATATAATTATCTAACTTTAATAGTTAAAGTTCTTGAGTGAAGTTGTTTTCAATTAAGAGCTATTTATTATAACAGTTGCTTACGTACTTCATAGTGCTTAATAACTATGAAGTTGTATTGTTATTATTGCACTGTATTAACAACCCGTAAGAAATATAACGGCATTAACTATGCATTCATTTGATATCTCTGTAAATTCTGATAAATTGTATTTTACGTAATAAAGTAGTTAATTACTTGAAGAATATTTAAAATATAAGTCCAAAGTACACTATAATTAATTCATTTACTAAAATAGTGCATTAAAATTTGTTTAGAACCCCTTTTCAAAATACATACCTGTTTTACTTAATATTGAATTAATATTAATTATTCTACACTACTATAAAGTGCATTTTATGTACAATTAGTCATACAAAATTTTATGTTAAGAAACTGCAAATTGTTTTTAACAAATATTGGAAAGCTTTTAACGTAAACAGAGTAGAATTAAATTAAACTATTAAAAATAACTCCATTTCACAAAATAAAAATAAACGTTTTTCAAAATTTGTTAATAAAGTACCATTGACATTGGTTTAAACACCGTATAAATCTATCAGAAATGAAAAATCATCAAAATTTATGCGTAAAGTTAAAACTTTTAACGTACGCAAGTCGGCCGACTTCCGGTGACGGTTCATCCCCATTTGCCCGCAATGATTCGCGTGTTGGACACCACACTATTAGTTCAGTATTCTTTTTAAAGCTCATGTAGTTGTTTTGTCGAGAAAAAAGTTAAGAAATTTTAAAAATAGTGAATTTAGGGGTGACAGCGCTTGTATTAGAGAAAGAAGATGTTAATTGGCGAAAAAGTCATTACAGAAATAGGAGTAAAATGTAGGTTCACGACGATTCGATGCAAAAAAGGTGTGTTGAATGGGAATTTCACTTGCAGCTCCCACATGTAATGTGCGATGAGACAAAATTTTGTGAATATTTTAGAATGTTGATGCACACATTTGAACAACTGGAACTGAAGCTTCACGAGAAACTAAAGGGACAAGATACATTTTGGAGATTATCTATAACAGCGATCTGCACGGTATTCATAAATTGTTCTCCAAATTCTTTCTTTATATTCTGTAATTGTGTATTTTTAATTTGACTGGTCATTCAAGAAAGAAAACGTTTGATCTCGTCAATTAATTCCTCTGCGTTCATTATGGTACGAATATAATATAATGCAAATTGTATTTACTACGAATATAAATTTATTTTGTAGCCTACGAATAGTAGAAATGTATAAATTATAGTACGTACAAAAAATAATAAAAATATTAATACTTGTCCGCCAAAAAACTAACCAAAATCTAGTTGGGGACAGTGGGGGCCCAGTGCGTGGTATCGGTGCGGTGATGTGGGGACTAGCCGGGTCACTTCCATTTTGCTCTCTCTTGGTGTGACTCCAGACATACGGTCGTCACGTGGCGCGGGCCCGGTTGTCTTGTGGGGTCCAAAATTTAGTTCGGAGTTCAGTCAGTTTAAGTTGCCATGTGCTCATGAGAGAATGTTATTAGAAGAATTAACGGGTTTTGTAGCAGGTACGCTAAGAAAAAGGTCTTCGTACTGTATGATAATGATTTTACCATTGTAAAATTGGTTGTAGGTAAGCCAACTTTTAAGTGTTAAATATTTTTCATTATTAGTTACGTTAGTTTAATTTTTATGTTTATAAATTTATTTGTAAATTGGTAGCATCCTCAGGATAATAATTAATTATTGTA
Organism: Catonia carolina; assembly: GCA_035578175.1. Taxonomy (NCBI): domain Eukaryota; kingdom Metazoa; phylum Arthropoda; class Insecta; order Hemiptera; family Achilidae; genus Catonia; species Catonia carolina. The sequence continues at coordinate 22,872,692 of JAQMRL010000010.1, read as the reverse complement.
ATTTATAAACTTTTAAATAAAAATATACTTTTAAAAGTAATATGTTTTTATTTTAAATGAGTTCTGTTTATTATTTATTAAATTCAGATCCCGAAAGAAACTAAGTTTACGAGTTACATTGTTATAAATGCACTGAGACCAAATACCATTTAGGTAGTTTAGGTTTAGCTTCTTTATATGTCCGGGGAGAAAAGCGATGCAGGACGACCTGTGAAGCTATATGCACAGAAAAAGTTATTTAGTTTATAGCTGTAGAATGATGTTAATTTTTTTGAAATGACTGAAGTGAACTTTGGGTTATTATTAATGGTAAGCGCGGAACCTTTATCAGTAACAGTAAAATTATAAGGTAATGTTAAAATATTACACACATTTATAACTTATCTCACACTAAATTTATTGTGGATGTCATCAAACAAATATATTTTGCTATTTTCTATACCTTACATGACATCGGCACACTTATGCAGTCATTTTTCATATTCTTTCTTTTCCTTTGGTTTTATCATTTTTCTCTTATGTTTAACTTTTTCATTTTCTCCCCCTTTTATAACTAAAGTTTTTTTGCAGTTACAGCGCTTTTGTTATCGCAAAGGAACACACTTTCCTATTCTAAATATTGTGCCTAACTTGCAGCGCTTTATAAAGCAACTACATACTGTTTACCTAAAACAAATATTTATTGTTATAAATGAATAGATAGATTTTTCTAAAGAAAGATTGTTTAAAAAAATAACTTTCTAATAAATAATGATCGTTATAGTCATTAATCTTTTCATGGAAGATCGTATAACGAAATACATAAATTTTTGTGAAGTGATGTTAATTAAAACATTTTTCTAGTATTTTTATCACAAATTTTTTGCCATAAATTACACTATTCTGATAAAAGTGACCACGTAAACAAAAAAAGTATTGATTAAAAATGTGTATTTTTCATTGATAGGCTACGCTATTTTTATTACCGCTAAAAGTGATTACCAAAACCGTTTAAGATGTTTTTTTACATCCGTAACAAAAAAGTTAACCAATACGTTATTTACTAAAAAAATGTTATAAATATCATGTTTAAAGTGTGCGTCATATTAGTGTTAACATCAATGTCCTGAGTTACTAACAGCTCACCATCGTCTTCCAGCGTTGTCGCTTATCAAAATTAAAGTAAAAGTAATGTATGGTTACGTAACACAGCTAATAAATAAAATTAAATGTACAGGGTAGACCACGTCAATTCATACAATTCTATTATGGAAATACGGTTTAACATAGAAAGTTGAAACAATATTGTCCACTAAATCACACCCGTGATTTCCATTAAAATGAAACCGTTAAAGTTGAAATAAGTTACAGTTTGCCCTAAACTGACTGTCATAGGTTCCAATCTCTATATTTTCATATGTAAACATTTGTTGTGCAGTACATCGTTTTGAAGGAAGTTAATTTCAACATTTTCATAAAACCAGATTTCGGAAATTGTATGCATTCCAAAATCATGGCACTAATAAACATATTAGTGATATTACTTACGAAGCGACCTGTATCTTCCTTTCAACTTATAATAAAACGAAAACCGTATGGTAAAAATACCTTTGTAAATTTTACAAGCTTCCCAAAAATATGTCACAAGACTATATTTAAAAAATACCAAAATTATGTGCAACACAACACACCTTGCGATTCGAATCCAATTCAGGCACGGCATATTTTCATACGTTACAAAAAATCATTTCATCTTTCACCGTCTGCATTAGCAGTAATGGCAGAACAGTCGGACGTTAAGCCAAAAAAAATTCCCATTTGAAAATTTTAGATTACGTCTACTTTTAATATGTTCAAATCTGAAAATTTTGAGGGTAATAAATATTTTTGAATTCCCTTTTTTTTTTTTGCTACTTACATCCTGGAGACTCCAAAGGGAGTATAGGACATGTCATGGTAAAATTGATAAACTGAAAGTTTATCACCAATGATAAATTTATCACTTACCACCAAAAAATGTTTTTGCTACTGCTTACTTCAGTAGGCTTGTCATGAACCATATTGAATTAAATATCACACACAATAAATAAATAGTAAAAAAATCAAACACAATGATAAATTCATCACTTACCAATAATTTCCTCCTGCCACTGCTTAACTCAGCAGGCTTGTCATGAACCCCTTTGTATCAAATTGTACACAATATTTGTTTAATTAAAGTTAAATACCAAAACTATTTAGAAAGGAATTCGTGCACACTGTAAAATGTTTCATCAATCAATTTAGCTTTTTTTTTAAAATGTCTTAAACTGTCACAACTTTTTCAATCTTGAGGCAATTTATTGATGTATTTTCTACCTGCATAAGTTGGTTTTTGTTCAAACAATTTAGTGTTGTGATTAGCAACATAATCATCGATTCTGTTTCTTGTGTAGTGGTTGTGAACATCTAAATTCTGTAAAAAGGTATTTTTCTTTACGTACATTATCACTTCAAAAATGTACGAAGAAGGAACCGTGAGCAATTGCAGCTCTTTAAATAGTGATCTGCATGAGGTAAGGTGGTTGACTCCCATCATACACCTAATAGATTTTTTCTGTATTTTAAAAGCTCTTTCCATGTTACCCTGTGATGAATTACCCCATACTAATATGGCATACCTGATATGAGATAAAATTAAACCATGATAAGCTGCTATAATAAATTTTTTATCATTTAATCTGGCAATTTGTTTTAATGCAAATACCCCAGATGATATTTTACTACAAATTTGATCGCTGTAATAATCCCACGATAGGGTCCTATCTAGTGACACTCCTAGAAACTTTACTGTTTGCACATGATCTAGGATATTATTTTGTATCAAGACATCCACTTCTCTGTTTTCCCTTACGTTGTGTTTGTTTTTGAACTGTAAGAACTGACAAATACAAATACAAATACAAATACAAATTTATCTACAACTCTATTCCCCCTAGCTTCATAATATCCCTCAGTTTCCGTAATCTACTGTTTAAGCTTTGAAGCAACTTCCTGATAATACTTATTAAAATAATCACTAATTTCTGATCTATTCTCTATATTTTCATTATTACTATTAACAATTTTTGGTATATCTGTGTAGCCCCTATTACTAACTACATTCCGATTCCTATTTATTGTTTCCCATATTGCTGAGTTTAAATTAGTTGATTTCAGCAGTTTTTTTGCATTTAGCACTCTGAACTTTTCTAGGATAATATTTTTTAAATTGTTTGTATCTTTGCTCATTCAATTCATTTTTATCTGATTTGAACTCAGAGTAGACATCTCTGACTTCAGATTTTAGTTTCAAAATATCCCCTATAATCCATTGGTCTATTTCACTAATTCTATTGGTTAAAACTACCCTTTTTACTGGACAACTACTATCATAGTTAAATTTTAAAGTTTCAATAAAACAATTATATTTTTGATTAATTTCGGAGGCATTAATAACAGTCTTCCAATCTTCTTTGGATAAACTGTGCAATAAACAATTTATATTACCCTTGTCCTTTTGCCTAATTTCTTTATTAACTTTTTGATTCAGGGCCTGACCACCTAACTGCTGAATTTCTATTACTTGGTACCCGTGATCAGAGAATTCTGAACCCCCTAACCTAACCTGACAACTAACAATATTTGTTAGAATATTATCTATTATCGTTTGAGAATAGCTAGTAATCCTTGTGTAATCATTAACTCTAATATCCAGATTGTTCATGTTCACAATATCCCTGAACTCTTCGGACATTTTACTCTGAATAGCAAGATTTACATTATAATCACCCATAGCAACAACTCTTAAGTACCGTTCAGTCAAACTCTCCAGCAATTCACTGAACAATTTACAGAACTGGTCCCAATCACCATTTGGAGACCTATAAACACCGACGACAGCCATCCTTTCCTGAACCCCCAACCTAACTTCTAATCCTACTACTTCCATATTCATTTCCTGAGAAAACCTGTCTACAAAAGGTGTATGTATTACGTGTATGTATGTTCCTACTAATATTAGTCAGTATACAGACTCCTTCACTTTTATGAAATTTTCTACAGTAAGAAGCATTAATAGAAAACCCCGGAAAGCTAATCATAGAAATCTCATTACTTTTTAACCCATGTTCGGTGAATAATACCATATCTGGGTTCTCAGACCTTAAAAATATTTCAACTCTATCTATTTTATTACTTAAATATTGAATATTTTGGTGTAAAATAGAGAAGTGAGATGTATTCCTAACCTGAACTTGATTGATGAAGTCATTTTGTGCACCTACCTGATTATTTCCTATAATTTCTGCATCTGTTGGTAGCGGATGCACTAACCTATCATCCGGATTTAAACCTAACCTGTCATTACCTATTTGTAGCACCTGTGATTGCTTAATGTGAGGTTTATGTACGTTGCAATCTGTACAAAATTTAACCCCCTCAGTCTGGACAGTAAAAAATTTAGAAAACCATGATAAAATGTGGCTTACCTGGCACTAATAGACTGTTGTAGCACACAAGACACCTGATTTTTTGTTTGGAGTCACCTAAAATAAGTTAAGCTCTGTATAAATATATTATGATAGTACAATAATTTTTTAGGTAAACACAAAACCCTGTTTGATTATCCGTATTTTTATTTACAACTAATATGTAATAGTATTACAATTACTATTAATGTTGTAAACCAGTTACAATATTAATGTGAATATTAGTATTTACATTATAACATTTTTATGAAAGTTCATAAAACAATTCCGATCGGTGGTTAAACACAAAAATACATTACAATAGCTGCACCAACTGTAAATGGTTGTATTAAATGCTTTATTACTTTCAAATTTTTCTTAATTTTTTCTGACATCATAATATATACTTATATAGCCCATCTCATATTTCTTTATTAATTTATTTCAGTGATAATATAGCAGCCTAATGTGCAGAAAAATCATTAGAATTGTTTTATTAGAGTATTTTAAATTTAGCTTTAAACTTAAAATTATAACTTTTATATTGATGTTCGTGATTCGGTAGGTCTTTATACTTTTACAGAAAAGTATGTTAATATAATTTCTCACTAATAGATGCATTTTTCTTAAAAAACCAGCGGTTTTTATGAATTAAGTAGGGAGACGTACGTCACAAATGAGTTTAATTTTTTGTTTGTAATTTTGTTTATATTAAATGAAAATTTTCCTTACCACAGCTATTTTAGTGTAGAAAATACAGTATAATAGTGTTGATTATATGACGTGAAAAGATTATAACATCAAAAGTTCTGAATTAAAGGCAGGCGATATATGTGTAAAATTACTTGGTAGGAGCAGGTTCGTTTACATCACCATCTTTCTCCAACTCGCAGGTGCTAAGCAAGAAAATTACGTCTCGATATACTAAGAGAAAATTTATCTTTAAGTAAAGTTTAATCCGACTTCTACCTACTTGCTACTTACCTTCCGTTTTATGAAGTATAATTAACTGAAATTTCTCTATCCTACAGAAAAATTATATAATGTTATTTTTGAAATTAAATTTTCTTCGTTTCTCTCGAGTTTTCATTGATCCAATCTTGTAAATACCATCTTTTACTTTGCCGTATATCTAAAAAATTAAGACGTAACTCTGCAGTAAATGCATATAATTTATATATCAACATTTATCTCTCTTACTTTACTCATGATTACCTTATAAGCTGAAAAGTTATTGATCGTGGAAATAGGATTCACTTTTAAAAAATATAATCTATATGATATTACACCTATGTTTTAATATAACCCAACGGGAACGGGCTGTCGTGAAAAAGAAGTCTGGGAACACGAAGAGCCCCACCGTTGAAAAAAAATGAGAATGATTCATCTGGTTCTTGTGTTTTTGTTTATGTAATTAGCTGAAAAACTGGTTTGAATCTCTAGAGGCTTTGGTCAGTTAAATGAGAAGTAAAGTGGTTTACCAAACCCTTCCTCACTGAATGGAAAATCATACTTATTAGCATGCCAGGCCCTCTGAAAAGTATCTACTTTCCACTCTTTAAATGACATCTTCACTTCATTCACCACAGGGTCTGGCTGTATAATGATGAAATTCATTACTCTCAAAGGAGATAACTCTGACTAGTATCTTTTACACCTCTACTTCTTCTGTTCTTAAATGCTAGAGGTGTAAAAGACATTAATCTGAGCTATCTTCTCTGAGAGTAATGAATTCATCATTATGCAGCCAGACCCTGTGATGAATAAAAGGAAAGTGTCATTTGCAGGGTGGAAAGTAGATGCTGGTTCTCAATAGATCAATTCAGAACACCATTCTCCAAGGTCAAAATTACTCGTACCATTTTTATAACTAACTTCTATTAGGAAAAGGAACTCTAAAATAACGAAGCACTTCTTTCAACGTTGTTCGTTTTGCTTGAAAGCAAACACTTGTTTGGGGCGTTTGATCATTTAAAATACGCTACAAATGATTATACCACACTTATCTATATTTCTGAACAATTGATATCAATCCTGGTACAATTTATATTCCGGTCCGGTCTGGTGTTTTTTTATAACTGATCTTCGTCTATCTTCCTTCTCATCAACTGCATTAGCAGTGAATTCAAAACAGCCGGACGTAAAATCCTCAAAAAAACTCGGTACATAAGGTCCATGACTAATACCTTCACTTCTTTTATACACCAAAAATCGAGATTCTCCTTAAAGTCTTAATAATCTCACTTCAGCAACCTTCGTTCATGGTATCTCCTGAGCATATACAGTATAACACTCTAAACTATACGTTAAAGCTGGAGAAAACCAAGGTGTAATAAAACTTAAAAACGGTCTCCATTTGCACGTTACCAACCAGCGTCATCTTCACAATGTATGTCTTTGAAACCTTTCCTATCAAATTCTTCATCTCGTCTTTGTATAGTGAAATATCATAATCCAAATAAATTAATAACTTGATGGTAATGTGTTGTCATTAACTGTTGCTGGTGTTTTTAATGTCAAAGATTTGTTTTGTGATTCTTTTCTAGTCCATCGTAGGTTTGTGCCCGTCAAAACTTTACCTCCTTCTTCTTAAAGTGTCAGTGATTGTTTATTTTTTGTAGGTTTCTAATGACGGTCGTGTAATTCATATTGTCTTTTTTTACTGGTTCAAATATTTTTTTATAGACAGGCTAATATTTATTTTTGTTTTTCAATTTAATTTCTCGTTTGATGATGACTTAGTGTTGTTTCCGCAGCGTAAAGTGCGTAAATGTGACATTAACAGTTCTTATTTCTACCTCTTTTGTAAACCCGATAATTATTTCAATATATTTGTTACGTAAACTACCCACTGTTTTATTAGTGTTTGAGTTTCACGTCGATAAAGGTTATTTTGTTGTTGTAGTGACTGCAAATGGATCTTAAGGAATTCTGAATTTTGCTATTCGTTTTTGGCTCATCACGTAAGTGTGGGGAAATTAAATAATAGGTAACAGAAAAATTGTAGCAGCAATAAAAGATTAGTGTAAACACCAATTTATATAATTTTATTTTTTTACATGTTTATTTTTGTTTTTATATTTAGATTTAATTATTAGCTGTAGGTTGCATTTTAAAGATTTATTCTAATAAGAAGAATAATGATATTTTACTGGGAATCGGATGCAAAAACAAGTTCATTGTAAGTATAAATAAAAGGATGGCATAATTTAATGGGTACATTGCGGGACAATCCTTTCGTTTTGAGTAGGTTAATGGTAAGATTTTTGGTTAGCAAGAACGGGAAGGTTGAGGAAACAGAACGTAGATATTGAAGAAGTATATCTTTTTTTTAAATGATTTTATGCAGCAAATTAATTAAATATTGAATGCCGGAAGTTCAGGTATACGAGTTGTGGCTATTAAATAAGAGACTGACGTAGTAAACATTTTTACTCTAGCCGAAAAATGAATTAAAATTTTAAGCTTTGAGCTCCTACATGTACACTTTTGCACCAAGAAGGTGAACGCTTATCAAAATGTAATTTTTCAAAAAAAAAAATTAAATTATTCTTGAATTTTATCAAAATTTAAACGATTAGTAACAATTTATAGAAGAATTATTCACAATTATATTAAATTGCTTGAAAATAAAAGTAAAGTAAATTCATTATCATAGGGGAGTAAGAATAGCGTCCCTTTGACAATGAGGGAAGTAAAATTAATTATGGTATAAATAAGTTCCTTTGTTTATGTTTTATTGAAACAAAAGAAAAGCTGGAAAATATACAACATTTGGAGTAAAAGACAGTGCCGTTGACAACCAGAAGGGTTTGTCGCAATCAACATAATGTTGGCAATTAAATATTTGAAACAAAGTTTACAAAGACAAAACATTTTGAATAATAAAAAATACTAGTATAATAGAATACAATAATAAACTTCATTTACTTTTAAAATTCTAAAACACCAATCAATTAAATATATTAAAAGATATAGTAGAAAAAAGAACAGTAGATTTTTCAAAAATATAGGCCAAAAGAAATGTATTTCAATTGTTCAACAGTTTGAATTGTTATTGGACTTCTCTCTCTTTATAAAAGTTATTTTCTAGAAAGTGTATTAAAGTTTCCCCTTTTATCTAAACGCAGGAAAGAAAACAAACAACGGAAAGAAGCAATCATTTTTGTTAAAAAATATTGTCCTTAAATTCAATACGCTCTCTTCTCGACGACTTATAGTTTATTTTCTATAATATAAGAACGAATTTCGGAATAATTTTTTGTTTTTAATAGTGCTCTGATCTTTTGTTGAAAATTACTAAAATATATAAAGATTACTTGATGCAAAAATAATTATAAAATAAAAAAAAATGCTTATGTAGGCTTGTAAGTATATAAAACATTTTGAAACGGAAGTTCATGAAGACTTCTTTTATCCTAAATTTCAAGTAAATCCTTGTTTAATGGGCTATATTTTTCAAAACATAGATACCAAATTGTACGATATAGGGCTAAAGTGTAAAGACCTACTTTCATGGTTCACGAATTTCATCCACTAACTAACGGTTCTACTATTGTTTAAGCATGTTTAAGTTAAGTTAATATGTTAAGGTTTAAGTATGAATAAGTAAATATCTGAAATGTGTATTTATGAGTAAATGCTCTCAGGCTTAGTTATGATAAATAATGTGTAGGCTAACTTAAGAACATTGTACAACAATTCAAATCAGTAGGCTAAACTTCACGTTGCACTTTACGGATTAATTAAATTGAAGAGCCTATACGTAAAAGTCTGGTATATTAGCAAAAGTAACACATACCAGGTGGAAAGTAGTGATCTGATTGTGCCGCTTTTGTGTGTAAGTAACTTTCACATCTAATTTATTACCTTCCAGGTGACGCTAATATTTTTTACCAGTATAGAGTAGAAAGTTATTTTCTAAAACAATAAATATTCCTTCTTACGGATTGCCAACTATTGATTGTAAATGGACATATTTATTTTTAGCGAAATTTGGTTTAAGTTTAAGTCTTTAAAACATTTTGTAATCAATTAAGTTATTTTTATTAAGTTAAGTAGTTTGTTGTAGTTTGCTTACAATTAATCGAGGGATAAAACAAGAGCGTAGGTTATCGCCTACCTTGTTTAACGTTCATATGAACTGCAGTTTTAGAATTTGGAAACGTAGTGTTGGCAAAAATATTCAGTTAATCGATAATTATTTAAATGCTCCGTTATTTGAGGATGATTTATGGATTGTCCAAGAAACTGACGATGCCCTTAACTTTCGAGCGTTTGAATGGGCGGCAAATTGGCCGCCTTTTTTTCAAAAGCCGGCGTTATATTATGAGTGTGAATTTATGATCGGGACTTTAGGTATTCTCTAATTACATATTTTTTTCCGTCTAACAACGTTCGAATCTTCGTATTGAACATCTGTGTTGGCAGCAGTTTAGTCTCAAATTTTTTATTGTCGTGAACGTTACGTAGTGCCGGTCAAACAACCGCCTTGCGAGTTTCTGTGCTCTTTTTCATGAACAAAATCTTTGACCATGTAAGTACAGTATTCAGATGAACTAAAGTCCCCTAGCCTTGGAGTGAGAGAATGCATAACGCTCTCACTCGCACAAGCCATACGCGCCATTCCAATAACATTTTTTAATTTTACTCATTGTTTTGAGCAAGCACGCAGTAAACTAACAAGCAAGATAACGACTGTAGTATGTTTACAGATTTGGATTATAACGGCAAAGACCTTTGGGCGCATGCGTAGTTATGCCACATAGGTACCTTTCTCTCACTCGCTCGGCTATGGGACATTAATTCATCTGATATCTGTATTTTATCTTGCTTATTTTTATTATATTCTACACTCTTTTATTATTTATAATAATAATATTAATTCTTATTATTAATATATTATAATTACACTATATAAATAAAAATATTATAAATATATAAATGATAATAATAATTATAATCATTGTTTATAACACGTACTTATCGATACCTCATCGGTCATTGATAACTTATATGGTTCAGTAGATTTAATGAGCTCTAATTGCTATATTTACATTCAAAAAGACACAAAACAGCCAATGGTTATATTCGTTCGCTCAATTCATATTGCGGGAACAAACTCGTTTAAAATCTTTTGAGCAAATAACCCTGACGATACCACAATAGAAAGAAATATACCTACAACTTGTCAATGAAACTCATGGAAAAAAATTAAAAATACCGATCAACACTTTGGTGCCTTCCTACAGAAATTTACGCTTTTTTGGATAACTATAGGGAAAAACCAGCGGTAACCGCAGCATTTACAACGAACAAGCGACCTAATTTCCACTGCTGCGGGTCTAAAAAAATTACAGAACTCGACTTATTTGCCATATATGCAAAAAGCATGTGTGTAAAAACATTGACGGCAAGATTTAACCTGTAATCCTTGCCGGGAAAATACGGATATTTCACATGAAGATATGGAATAGTTCTTGAGAAAATCGATTTTACATAATTTAATTATAAGTTTAAAGGTTTCCGTTTTTACAAATGAAAAAGTATTTGTTTAATTAATTTTAATATGATTTAATAACGTGTTTTACTAGTTTTAAGTTAAACGTTTAGTAAAAAAATAAATAAAGTCTTTCCTAACAAAAATTAATAATTGTTTAACAATTTGTGTTCATTTACAATGGTTAAAAAATGTAATAAACCAGCAAGAAATGAAATAAAACAAAGAAATAGGATAGCGGCCACTTTGCCGCTTTGCGACCGCTGGTCCCTGGTGGGACACTTAATATCGTGAGCGCTCGAAGGTTAATGAGTTTTACTACGCTCATGAGTTTTACGAAATATGCAAAGATTGTGACTCGAAAATTTTCATTAGCTAAACAAAACAAATGATCCGATTCAGTCAAATAAAATACTAATGTCTGTCTATAACTTGATGGCCTCCCGCAGAGAGGAGCAGAATCGGCCCGCTACTACATGCGTTCTGAAAGTCGCTGTGCACCAAGTGACATGACAGGGAATAATTTCATGGCTAGGTTGGTAGCTCTGTCCTGTTCAATTGTTGCCGAACACGTCGAGGCCTATCAGTCATTGAGTTGAAGTTGTATATGTTTCATTTATTGCAGTTCTGTTGCACGTTTTTTGTAGTTGGACGCGATGGTTCTTTCAGTAGAGGAGCGCATTTTCCTCGTTGAATACGTATTTAGCGAAGGTGACAAGTACAGTGATTTAGTGAAGCGCAAATTTTCTGAAAAGTTTCCAGATTCAATTATTCCTCACCGTAATGCAGTACGAACACTGATAGAAAAATTTCGGGCAACTGGCTCTGTTGAGGACGCTGAACGTAGTGGTAGGCCCCCTAAGCTAGACGAACAAAAGCTGCTGGATATTTCTGATTCTATGGCACAAAGTCCAAAAAAATCAATGCGTAAGTTAGCACAACAGCATAATATCGGACTTGCTACCGCACATAAAGCTGTCAGACAAGAACTTAAACTATTCCCATACAAAGTGAGGTGTGTTCAAGAGCTTAAACCTTCAGATAATGACAAGAGACTAAATTATTGTCATTGGTTTCAACGTTTCATCAACCAAAATTCCGAAGACATCCTTGACGTAACGTTTTATACAGATGAAGCGTGGTTTCACTTGGGAGGGTATATAAGTTCACAAAATACTCGAGTATGGTCGACAACTAACCCTTGCGCTTTACATGAACAGTCCTTACACGAAGCAAAAATTGGAGTCTGGGTTGCTGTGAGTAGAGCACGTATTGTTGGACCAATTTTTTTTGCAAACACAATCAATAGTGAACGTTATTGTTCTGATATTTTAGAGAACTTTACGCATCAAATAACACAAGTGAAAATGAATAATGGTTGGTTCCAACAAGACGGGGCAACAGCACATACATCTAACATCTCAATGGCTTTCCTGCGCAACGTGTTTGGTGAACGAATAATTTCAAAGAATTTGTGGCCTGCAAGATCTCCTGATCTGACTCCCCCCCGATTTCTTTTTATGGGGTGCGGCGAAACAAACTGTGTATCGGAACAGACCACACACGATTGACGAACTTAAAGCCGCAATAACGGCATACATTCAAGGAATCACTGTTCTTCAGTTGCGAAAGGTGTTTGCAAACAAAATGAAACGAGTGCAATGCTGTATTGATGCCAATGGAGGTCATTTCGAACACCTTCTATAAACAATGTAATCACGGTTTAACAATGTAATTAAGGTATTGAATAAATTTTTTTCCAAAATGCTTAGTCATTTCTTTATACATATTTTCATAAATCCATAGTCCCAATTCCAGTGCACAGCGACTTTCCGAACGCACGGGGTAGCTTTGTCAATAACACTTCATTATGTACCAATTCCAGTGTACTAGTTAGTAGTAGTAGTCTACATAATGAAATTTTGTTGAGAAGGCTGGTAGCTGGCCGATTCTGCTCCTCTCTGCGAGAGGCTATCAAATTACAAACAGACAGTAGATAATCCATTCTGAAAGAATTTCTCACTTTCGTTACTAGTGATGTGATGCTGGATTTGAAGGTGATTTAACTGTAGAACAAAAGCTAAACAATTTCAAGGCATGTGTGGGGTCATTAGCAGATTCTTTTGGGAAATAAAGCTAGATAAGAAACAGGAAGAAAGTTCTATAAAGTTATATAACCTCCGGTTATTATGTATCGAAGTGTGGCATGGACAACTACGAAGTCACATAAATGTAAAATCCAGAAAGCATAGTTAAGATTTCTATGAAGGATGGAAAAATATACAGAAATGAAGATGTAAGTTTGGAATTGGATACCTACAATTTAAAAATGAGAACATAAAGGAATATTTGGGTATACTTTTTATTCGTTGGAGTGAAGTCAAACAAAAAGGATGTCAGCTCAAAGGATGCATCGTAAGTCCGATGGTATTCTCCAAAAACGAGGAAACTGGAGCACACTAATCAGAGTGCACCTTTCTGCACGAAAATATCACATTTCAAAAACTTTTTGGTTACAACCTTTACCTATTGTATATGCTTTTGTATGACTGTGGTGGTCAATCTGATCCATGCTTTGTAATGTAAAAACTACAGTTAACATTTTACAGTTTAGTGGTGTGATTTTTATTCTTTTGAAAAAGTTATGATTTATTTTTACATTTAAACTTTAAAGTTCATTTGCTGAAAATAAGTATTTATTAACTTGAGATAGAGATATCTCAGTTAATACTCCAGATTTTTGCTTCAAATTTTCAGTGTATAATCCATGGTTAGAGAGTTAACTTTTGCATAATTTTTTGAATACATTATTCGATAAGGGTAGAACATAATATATACATTTCAGCTTGTCTAAGAGCTTTATTAGAAAACATTCGTATTAAGCAAAAAGAGACTAAAATTAATGATTCAAAAATTATAAATTAACGTATAGTTTTTGTTAGAGAAAAATATTTATAGATTCATCTCAAGTAGTTTTAAATAAATGTTTATGCCTATAGTGTACTGACAATTATCCACGATACGAACCACACCTGTTCTCTAATAATTAAAAGTGGTAAATAAATAATTTTGTATTATTGAATTAAAAACAACGTGCAAAATGAGTGAGAGGAAAAATCAAATTAAGCCCAATTAAATGGTGCGAGAAAAATTTTTGGGATTTATTGCATAGACCTAAATTGTCAAGAGAATAAGAAGAAAACGACTGAGGGAGGAAGAAAGAGAGATAGTCGTAGGTGGTATGATTGAGAAGGTAAAGAGGAGTGATTATTTGAAGGGGTTGTTTTTGATATATAGTCTAGTATTTTTGGTGGTAAGTAGGGGGAGAAGAGCGAGATAGACTGAGTGACTATGGGTGTGCCAAGATAATATGAAGGTCCATTCATCTGGACTGTTTCACGTGGTGCAATGAAGGGGGAGGAGTCCCTCGTAAATATTGTCTTGTCCCCCTCCCCCTCAACCTACCATCTGAACATAAACCTAACCTTCATTTCCCCTCCATTCCACAATCAATTTCCTCATCATACCCCAACTTTTTCCTTCCGGTGTTCCCCTTTCCAATCTTTACTAAAGCGTGCTAGGTACACTACAACCTCTACAATTTCACGTTCAGCGCTGTCCAGTCAGCTAAGAAACGTGTAATAACGTACGTGCTTACTCTTTTACGTTTCACAATTTTCTTATTTTAAAGAAATATTTATCATTACTTCCAATCTTTCTGTACATAACAATATGTCTTCACGTGAAATATAGAGCTTACTTTTCTTGTTGATCGTTAAGGAAAATTCTTACCGGTTCAATAAATTATAGTTAACGTAAATCAACATTAACCAGTCAAGAAATTTGAAGGTAAAACAAGTAATATGCGAACGAACCAAGTTACTTCGGTAACCAATTTCCGGTAAAATATCAATTTGATTTGAAAAATTATTTGCTATAGTAATGATCAAATTGTACATTGGATAATGGTACAAGAAATATTCTCCGAATTTTGTTTGTATCATGAGAAATCGAATAAAATTTATGAGATAGAATAAAAATCTATTAAATATTGAATAAAAACCAATATTTTAATACTATTAAGTACAGTAATAATTGTTCAATGTAACTCTTACTAAAAATGGCTGTAATTTAGCGATGTCTCATGTAGATCACCTATTTAGTTACAATCGATATACCTATGGTCCTTTTTCTAAATTAATTCGGCATTGTGAAATTTCTACATTACCTCATCAATTTTTAATATTACGAATAAAATACTGAGAAATTTTAGGTAAACATTTTTCCCGATCTTCCAGGAATCACACAAAGTTGCTTAAAATAACCATGGAGTAGAGATGTGGAAATCTTTGTGTTTGAATATTTAATTTTTGTGTTTTATAGATCAGATATCATTAAAACTATGAACGATACAGTTCTAGGAAATAATTAATTCACTTTTTAAGGTAACAAGCTATAAGATACCACAAAGTTTGTCTCATAACTAAAGTTTTACAATTTCAGGTAAGACCGGGATTATTGAATTCATACGAAATATTTTGTCAGGTTTATTTTGTAAATGAACCGATTCTGGTTCAACTTTTATGAAAAATTTGTCTTATTTTGTCTTTGTCAATCGTATAACTTTGAAGCATCCGATGTATTATTCATTTATTTATTTTAAGCTACTTGGCTAGAATAGGTGAACACAGTACGAATGGAGGAATGGACAGACATTATAGGTGGATATTTCAGAACCTAAACAGGATTCAAATTTCGAAATTCAATTTTTTACTTTCTCTTGCCTATACGAATGTATAGGAAGGAAAGTACTGTTTTGATGTCGAATTTTCGAAATCGAGTTTTCACAGGCTATACACGTTTTCAGACCCCCTGATACCAAAAACCATGTTCTCAGGTCTGTGTGTGTGTGTGTGTGTGTGTGTGTGTGTGTGTGTGTGTGTGTGTGTGTGTGTGTGTGTGTGTGTGTTTGTGTGTTGAAACTTAAGGTAGGACTCACTAGAGGATCCGGCACGAACATTTTCATCAAAATCGGTCAACCTGAAGTAGTAGTTTATTCGTGTCATTTTTACTTTATTGCTATTACCTCAAAAACGGCTCTTACGATTTTATTAAATCCCATTATTTACTATATATTTTATAAACTACAATGCATTCAGAAAGGGGTTTAGGTGCCATGTCTGTTGAAATTCTTGGAGAGGCTGTTCTCTTGTTGAAAAAACGGTTTTTTTTAAGATTGCGGCCTTAAAATAAATTAGGGCAAAATAGTATGATATAAAAGTTGTAGAAAATTTAAAAATCTACAATTTTTATTTAATTTTTTTTATATAACGCTTAGTTAAGCGGTAATTTTTGATTTTCTGTTGTTTCTTTATGAAAATCTGTAAAAAAGGATTTTTTGAGATTTCGGCCTTAGTATGCATTTAAAAACAAAAGTGTATATAATATAATTTATAAAAAATTTAAAGATCTACAAATTTTGTTTACAAATGTTTCCCTACAGAGCCCGGTTTAGCGTGGAAGGGTGATTTCCCATAGTATTAAGCCAAACTGAAGTTAATTTTCATTATGTATCATTCGCTCATTTATAAAATGAGGTTATGTTTTCTGAGATTAATTTTTTCGTTTATTTTTAATGATTTAATACTAATATTAGGTGATATTGGTCAATATTAGCATTGGTAAGAGAATGTTGTATGAGTGTTCCACACCAGATTTTTTTGTTTAGTGCTTCACTAACAGAAAAACGGAGGTAATTGTAATGAAAATATAAAAACGTCTATTCTAACCACAATAAATAGGAAGGACATGGTTTATACATTTTTTTGGGTGATAAAAATATTAGGTCTATGTAGTCTAAAAAGACTGCATAGACTGCACGATGTCTCTGATGATGTCTGCATGTGTTAATAGACTATCTTAGCTAAAAAGCATAATGAAAAGATTTCTATTATCACCCTGAAAAAGTCGACTTAATATTTAATTTCTTCATTAAAATCACCACTAAGATCTAGGGTAATGGTATTTTCGGCTAGGTTTTAACATGGTCGCCTATTAAATCATACGTTGTGAAGGATTTGGTTCCCAGGTTAGATCTAAAACTGTTATGTAAAGATATGTCACATTTCACAAAATTGATAATAAACTTAAAAGTTGATGAACATTTTTCATGTTAGAGCTGCTCTAAAAAAAAATCTAAGCGAAGAAACCTGTAAAACCACCGCAAATAAAACAAAACATTTTTCTAGAATTCTCCGATTCCCGATCACTACAGCTCAAGGTCTTCCAACGTAAACTCGCTGAAATTCCTTGATATCATAACGTGTTGGTTTTCCTGTATTCATGTTTTCCAAAAGACTTCTTTTCCCGCCTGTAAATAGAAAAGTAACGCTTGGTAGCATCATTTGTCCTTTGAACATGTTCTTTCCACACAATCGCTCAGATCTATATTCCGTCTACTATGGTATTTTGAAAACTGGTCCATGGCCTTTTATTTCACTTTCAAATGTTCTACTCTGGAGACACTGTCCAACTTTTGTTACTAGTCCATCTCTAACCCTCCAACCTTTGTAAATTCGTAGAGCTCATTTCCTATGACCCAGTACCTTACTTAGTTATGGGCTTCAATACAATTAGTCACTAACTTCTTTGTTCTCATCTGTATTTTACTCGATCATAGAATTTGGTTTTTGAAGAGCAGATCTATCCTGAATAATCTTTATTTATTAAGGGCCTGATGAATTCCAATCATGGTTCAATTTAATTAACAACTTAACTGAATACGAAACATGTTTACAGAATATGTTATTAAAGTAGGGTGGAAATGGAATACACAAATCTAATATTTTTGATTCGATTTCCAGGTACGTTATGCTACCAACTCTGCAACTGGGAGATTTGTGATGCTGGTTTATTGATGACAATATATTCACTGATACAATTTGATTTTTCTAATATTTTAATAGTAACTTACTGCTATTTTAACAATGAAACAAGACATTTATGGGAGCTATTAAAAGTTACATGTATATTACTCCCGCGCAGAATGTGGCATACATTTCCGATGATGTTTATATATTTATTTACATGTAAAATACATGTATTGCTATCAGTCAATTGTCAGTTTATTTGACTGTTTGTCAACGATACAACAAGGGATGCCATGTTACCAGTTGATGGATGAGGCGTGATTGAGAAAGACAGACGATTGCGTTAAAGCGTATCAGAGAGAGAGAGAGAGAGAATGTTCAAAAAGGTCAGTGGGTGGAAATTGAAGAGACTACCCCACAACATGATAAACTGAACTTGGAAACAAATGATGCAAACAATAGTTTTTTAGATATTTATTTACTGTTTCATTTTGTTGGTACAGATGTTTCATAAAATAATTGTCATCAAATTCGTTTTCAAAGGAAACTTATCCATTCGTTTTCCAAAGGATTTTTCTCATAGCTGTAACCATATTATGTTCCTTTCATTGACCGTTTTGTCTACGTACATATTGAATGAATTTCACATATTTTTTAAGGGAAATACTACCTTCAGAATAAATATAATATTTCAATTTTGAAACAGAAATTTACTATTTCTGTAGAGTAAATTAGACTGAAAAAATTGGATATTTCTTTTATTAACCCTAGAGCCGGCAATAGTCTAGTTTGAGACAATGATTTTGAGACGCTTCTTGAACCAGTCGCGTCACAAAATCGGATTTGCTTCATAGCATTACAATGTCATTTTAGTTTTAATTTCATCTACAGACAGCGTTGCTGTTTTGTACAAAAGTTTAGATGTAAAAAGTAAGTTTTTAGGTATATAATACAATAGTTTTAGTTGCATATTCTGCTTGTGTTTCTCTGTTGAAACCATGCTGCCCTAGAGCTGAATTTGTTTATTCCTTGGTTTATGATGTGTTTTTGTTGATATTTTCTACAGTGTTAAACATAGATTCGTTTTTATGGTTTTATTTTGAAATAAACATTAAAAGTAACGATTCGTATATAATGAATTTTGAAAGTAGAGCTAAGAAGGTTTTAAACAGTAGTATCATCTGAAATTTTAGAAAAATATTTGTCTAAAAATGATTTTCAAATAGGTTCAGCATCCCTTACTGTCAGATTGAAATTTCAGTAATGTATTTATTCTATTTTTAAAAGTTTTCTTGTTATTTTGATGTCACGTGACAAATTTTGTGATTTAGAGCAAGTTTTTAATGATTTCTTTACTGTTCGGTGACTAGAAATTCTCTGCCAGTCAAGAAAAATGTTATTGCCGGCTGTAGGGTTAATGAAAACATCTTGTTTTTTATTAGGGTATATTGCTTATTTTAGATCTCGTAAATTGACTTTAGCTATTTTTGGAAACTTATTTTGCAGTCCAAATTCTCGGTATTTGTTCACTGTAGGTTTTCTACTGAGAGTCAGTAATTAGTTGTCTGAATTTGATATGATCCTTTACGTTTTTCTCAGTTTATTCCAGTTTTCTTAATATCCCTTCTGTCTTCTTTAAACCACTTATCAGACACTTCAGGTCTATTGTTTAGAGTAAAAACATTTTTGTCAAACGTTTGTCATCTATTCTGTACAGATGTCTATAGAATTTTAGTTTTCCTTTTGTAATCGGTTTAAGATTAATTTTGTTTGATTTTCTTGTACAGTTCCTCTCGTCCCCGTAAACTGTACTATCTTCAGATCCATTACGTTGCTGAGGATATCTCTCTCAATTCCTCTTTTTTTCTCAGGCCAGTTTTCTTCGTCATTCTAAGGAACTCGCTCGAAAACAGAAACACGGGTTTTATCACAGGATTTAAATGTCTTAGCTTTGCTTTTCTTGAGGTCCTATTGTTCATATAGGTGGTGAGTTCCTCGGAGAACACCATTCGACTTTACTTGGCTGGTGTTGTTCGCTTCCTTTTTGCTGGTATCCGTTTGCAGTATCTCACCGAGTTACTTTCTCGGCTGCCAGAAGTCATACCTAATGTTAGATCTTTGTTGTTTGCATATGATACTTCAGCAACCTGTAACAGTTTACTGGTAGATGCTCTTGAAGTAAATATACATGTTTACATAGAGTCCGTAGTACAGTTTTTGAATCAAATGTTAATAACAGTAAATGGAAAAAAAATTCAGTATTTGCAGTTCAAAAACAAACGTAACGTTAAATAAAGTACAGAACTGGATGTATTTATTCATAATAATAGTTTGAAACATGTGGAAACAGTAAAATTCCTACGAGTATCTCTAGATAGATTTTTGTCTTAGGACTTCTATACCAATCAAGTCGTAATAAAATTTCATCTGGCGTATTTGCACTCAAACAAATTGCCAGATTAAATGATAAAAAAAAATTAATGGCAGCTTATCATGGCCTCACTCTGTCTCATATCCGTTATGGTATTTTAGTATGGGGTAATTCTAGCATGGGTAATATGAATAGGGTTTTTAAAATTCAAAAGAAAGCTATTAGGTGTATGGTGGGCGCTAACCAGCTAACCTCATGCAGGGCACTATTTAGGAGCTTAAGTTGCTTACAGTTCCCTGTCTTTACATTTTTTAAATGATTATGTATGTTAGTCAAAATAATTTTATGCAAAATTTCAATGTTCCCAATCATAACACGAGAAACAGAAATGATTATTATGTGGCTAATCACTCCTTAAAATTGTTTGAACAAAAACCTACTTATGCAGGGAAAAAATTCATGAATAAATTACCCCAATTTTTAAAATGTTGTGATAGTTTCCATTCCTTTAAATAAAATCTGAAAAATTACTTCATCGGTGAAACTTTTAAAGCGTACAAGAATTTTTTCTTGATAGTAGTGATACATTGTGTGATTCTTATATGAATTTCAGGTGTTAGAACTGGCATGTCCTATAGGCCTACTCCTCCTGGAGTCCCCTTGACGCAAAAAAAAACAAAAACCTTCAAGCTACAAACTTTACCAATATTTCCTGCCTTTAAGTGACGCAAAGTTATGTGCTTTATATATTATTACGTTGTTATAATGCTTTTTGTATTATTAATTTTTTCAAAAGAAATCTGTAGTTCATAGTCCTTTTTATTTTAAACAGCGGTGACTTAAATGGTGATAAAGAAGTTTATTTGTCACCCAGCGAATAACAAAATTTGTATCAAAATTTATAAAATACGATAGCTTTAACGTACCGTTCTGTTTTTATAATATTGAACTATTTCTCCTTCTACCAACATTGCTGTATTCCACCCATTCGATATCATTCTATTAATTAAACGCATCGAACGTTGATTAACCGAACAAGGCACTTCATCTGTATACAGCATGGAAAACGTATGGTAAACATTGAAACAGTCTTTCGTTACAATTTAAATTGGGTTCACATTCGTAAACAACGATACAATAATAATGTTATGTCAATTTCCAACAGTAAGACCCATTGCATTATGATGTGTTTTCATGTCAATCAATGTCAATCAAACTTATCCGGAATATACTGATTACATGGTTGACATTGCCTAGTTTTTGAATGGTTGATTGACTGGAAACATAAGAAAGTCATTAGAGGCATTGTGTTTTCATATTTTGCCTATTAATATAACAGTGGGCAGTTCACGTAAACAAACATTTTGAAATATTCATTTGGTTTACAAAACAGGTAGAAATAGGTACTGTAAAATTAATATTTATTTATATGGATGTATATTTAATGTTTTGTTTAGACTACATAATTCAATGAAATTTAGCAACTGTGTAGGCCTAACAGCATGAAACATGTTTATTAATAAAACACATATACTGTATAACACGCCTACGGGAATACTTCTCCGAAATTAGATTTATAAATTTTTACAGACTACTAAAATCATGTAGCTATTGGAGATGGGTAGATCTGGATAAGAGGTGATATCTCATAAAATCAAATCTCTCCCCTTCATTTCTTTTATCAGCTTAAGTCATAAGCCTTAATTAAATAACCCATGTACGCTACATGTAGAACAAGTGAAAAATATTAAATTCGAAATAATTGTTTTAATTAAATAGGACTAATATTAATTAATTTATATTTATTTAAAGTTTAACATATACTTTAAAAATACATTTTTAGACCCTAAAGCAAAATTATTAGCTTTTAACGAGGCAAAATAATTACAATAATTACGGAACAAAACTACAGAAAAAACAAATTCAAATTTTTTTATATACAAAATTACAGATAAAACGAAATATGCATTGCATAATTACTGAACACATTTTCACCATTACAATCGTCATTACAGATAAAGCAATTAAAACTGTAGAACAAAAACATCTTCAAATGGGTAATCTCTCATCACATAAGATCTAATCCCCCCTCCAGCGTGGCAGCCCTTCCAAAAAGCATCTCTTTTCCACCCTGCAAGTAACACCTTTGTCTCATTTAATACAGGGTCTGGATGTATAATGAAATTCATTATTTGCAGAAGAGATAACTCTGACTAGTGTCTTTTACACCTTTACTTCTTGTGTTTTTAAATTTTTCAGTCTAATAATATTGGCTGACAATTTGATTAAAAATATAACCATTAGAGGTGTATTGTAACCCAAAAACTAGCAGATCGAGTGTAAATATTTTGACACTCCACTTACCTGTTATGGGCAAATATTTAGTTATATATTTTTGTCGTAAAATATATTATGGTTGTAATTTTGAAAAAAAAATTAACCACGAGAATCTACATTTCTTGTAGAGCAAGAGAAAGTGAAAAATCGTGACTCAGAACGGATCTAAAATCGTTTACGTGCCTGATTACTTTACTCGAATAACTTTAAAATTACATAAAAATCTATGTTAGATATAGTGGAAAAGTATTAGGTAAGGAATACCGTAGCCAATTTTATATAACTAGCTTGTATTATCACTTAAATGCAATGAATAAAGTTATTTTACTCATATTACTTTTCTATAAAGTAATATAAGAACTAAAAAGTTAATGCTGTATTCTGCATTATTACATAATGTATACATAGATATTAATAGTTTTAACCCGTTCCATGATAACCAAGATGGTGTAGCAATGGGGGTTAAACGCCAAAGTAGAGAATGGGGAGTACGAAAGCCAAACCAGTAATATTAACATCAGTAGTAAAGATTAAAGTACAATATCTGAAACTGAAATACAACCACTACCATGACGACCTATGGTAAGTCTAACACTAACTAAGCTCCCATGTCCTAACCGCAATATTCCATTCTCACTTCCGACATTATACTATTTAATACTGACCATTTCTACATTAATATACACATGTACTATCCCTTAAACCTTTTAACTGATATCTAACTTTTATCCGTATCTTCTACCCTCATCTTTCTCCTCCTCATCCTCCTCCTTCACCTCCTCATCCTTCTCTTTCTTTTTTTTTTAGTTTATATTTGTAAAATACAAAGGTAATTATTCCAAGTTCTTTTATTATTTGATTCGCCTGCAATAAATAATAAGAAATATATTTTTAAATTTGTTGTTTAGGTCATCAGCCAAAAGGCTGGTTTCAACCTGCGGAGGTTTTTCTAATTAAATCGAGGAGTGAGGTGGTTTACAATGCTTTTCTCAACGAGTGGAAAAATACGCTTATCAACATGCTGAGCTCTCTGAAAAGCACATATTTTCCACTCTGCAAATGACACCTTCACTTCCTTCATCACTGGGGTAGGCTGTATAATGAAATTCATTACTTTCAGAGGAGACAACTCTGATTAGTCTTTTGCACCTCTACCTCTTCTGTTCTTATGATTCAGTCACTTAATTGCCTGACCGTGTGATTATAAACCGAACTATTCATTTTAGCCCTGAAACGAACTGACTGAGGGTAAATAATTTGACACTCCACCTGTCTGTTATGGGTATTTTTAAACTTATCAAAAACATTTACTAAAAAACTGCTGTTCAATCAATCCAACAACATCTGAACACCATACAAGACTGGCAGAATAAAGAGCGTATGAAAACAAATGAAACAAAAAGCACACTTCTAGCATTTTCACTACGAAAACACAAACCCTACCAGGTTACATAAATAACATACAGGTACCTAAAGCAGATTCGGCTAGATACGAAGTTCGTTCGGAACGTAAGGTCACAAGACGCTTGGAACGCTAAGGAAATTTGTATTTACGATGCTGGGATTCCTGCATGCTAGGCGGGATCACGAGGAAGAGAATGAGTAGTGTAACAGGTTAGTAGTTTGTCTGGCAGCGTCACAGTCGTGTTTTTAAATGGACCTGCTCATTCTTAATCTCGCCAAGTGCGAAGTGAGAGATCTCATCTGTTATCTCTTTATTGTTAAAAAACATAAACCTGCAGATGTTCATCGTGAAGTTGTTGCTGCTTACGGTAAAGTCATGTTGCGTGAAGAAGTGGTGAAGAAATTTTAAAGAAGGCCGAAAAGAAATTCACTAAAGAGGAAGGAGCAGGATACCTTCGATAGTGACGAAAGAGTTTGGCGCCGGCGTTTTGAGACCACAAAGGATTATTGCTCATCGATTTTTTGCCAAGAGGAGAATCAATCAATACCAATAGATCTGAGGCACTTTGAAGACATCATCGACCCATTTAAAACAGGTGGTTGCCTTTTGCACGATAATGCTCGACCTCAAACAACGAGAAAAATAGTCGAACTTTTTCCCTCTATTGGTTGGGATGTTTTAAACCATCCACCCCATCGTCCGAAACTTGCAGCTTGGATTTCTTCTTTTTTAGTCATCTAAAGGAGCATCACAGTGGAAAACGATTTTCGTCCGATGCAGAGGTAAAAGACGGCTACGAATGGTGGAAGGAGTTGGCGGGAGACAAGTTCAACAAATGCACAGAAAAATTGGTCCCACGGCTCACTAAATGTAAGGAACTGAATTGTCACTACGTTGAAAGATAGTTACATACCTACGTAATATTCCGTGTAAGTTTCATAAATGAATTCCCATTGTTCTCTTTTTAATATTTGTTGTGCCTTTACTTTCCGAACATACCTCGTACCTTGGTATACATCTTGACAAACGAATGAATTGGAAGACACACATTATAGAATAAAAGAAAAATGATGAACAGTAAATTTAAACATTTTTATTGGCTGCTAGGTAAACGTTCGGCACTTAATCTTAACAACAAACTAACAATTTGCAAAGCAATTCTAAAATCAATATGAACTTGTAGAATCCAATTATAGGGCTCGAAGAGCCATTCTTACATTGAATTCAGCAAAGGTTACAATCAAAACTACTCATGATAGTCACAACACTGGTTTGGTACATAACAAACAACATATTACACAGACATTTACACATTATTACAGTTTAATAACAAATCAACACACAATGAAAAATACTAAAGAAAACTATATCGGATATTACGATTCCCACTTAGAACGAGAAGAAGTCTAAAATACTAACGTAATCATAATTAGGGGTGATTTATAACAAATGAGTTTCTTTCGCATAGGTTAAATAAATTTTTGAACGTCATAAATTTAAAAATCTATTTTTATTTCAATTTTACAAAACTTTTATAAGTTAATGGGTAGATGTTGGCGCAAAACAGAACCCATTAAAAAAAATAATGATGCAAAGAGCCTGCCTAAAGGCAGGTAACCACATGATGAAGATGAGTTCAATTTTATTTCATGTCACATGATAAATAAAACGTCGTGATGTTTTTTTTTATTAATTTTAAACTCTTATTCGACCTTGGCGGTCCTGTCATAAATATTATTCAAAATTCCACAACGTAACTTCAACTATCATGCTGAATTAAATTATAGACAGTTTGTGTGAAAGCAATACTCACTGAAAGTTTCATATTATGATTAGTATTGTACTATTTAACAACACGCTAAAAACTTATTAGCAATAACCTATTGAAATAAATTCTAGTAGGTATTAAAAACTTCAAAATGAATTTGTTCGTAGAGAATACAAATTACGTAGTCATTGTACTGTATTGACAACACAATACAAAGAGATCAGTCATACCATGATGGGACTTGTTAATACTTTGTAATTATACTAATATATTTTCAAAGAAATATTTCAATAATTTCAGTACTGATTAAAATAATAATATTATGTATCTATATTAAACGCCAACAAAATAGATAAATATTAATCTCAGTACAGTAATATTTCATAATATATTGTCGAATACTCAATGTGAATTAACTCTGAACTTCAAAGACAACTCAACTCCAACTTGAGACTCATATTAAGTGAGCATTAGCAACCTTTAATGCTGTCGCAGAGAACAACGGTGTCATCAGCGTATATATTTGGGACAAAGCCTTCGTTGCACCATATTATTGCTGTAACAGTTCTCTATTAAATAGAGTGTCAGAATATAGCCTACATTAAAAAGCACCGGATGAAAAAATGCATCCCTACTTTCAGATCTTTCTGAATTACAAATTTTTAGCTGACCCACGAAAAAATCTTACTACTGCTTATATTCCCCGTGAAGTTTTTTATCATAAAATATCTTTACTATACACACTAATATCAAATAAAATTTGTACTAATATTAAGTCCTTATCCTTATCAAATGTCTTTTCATTGGCTGCAAAACGGACAAAGAGAACTTTTCAATGACCGTGATATTATTTCATAAACAGAACATTTAAAGCAAAGTATCTCAGGTTAAAAAATTATTTACAAAATCAAACTGCAGAATAAAAATGCCGGTTCACTTCTATTTCCGTATTATCTTACCGTAAATAGTCTAACCTCTTAATAGTGAACGCTATAGCGAGTCGATAATATTACAATATGCTTTCTACTAAATAGCGGTGCATATTCTTTAAAAATTGCTCAAAAACGAGATAAGTTTTATTTATTTTGAACAAATAATTTATATAACAAAATAAACTACATACTATTAATTACTTACTGCAATTTTTGTTCTCTTTAATGATTTATTTGCTAAAGTAAAAATTATACAAGTATATGTAATCATTTTTTTGAATTGGTATGAGAAGGGTAGGGCTCCTATTGGTGCCCCCAAAAAATTTTTGTTTTGAAAACATTTTGAATTTTAATAAACATTACTCATTAAATTATCAGGTATCTACTCTGTCGTCTTTTTAGACGCCTTGTGAGAGTTCCAGGTAGGTGAATGTTTGACCTCCTAGTACACCAGGTCTAGGTAGATGTTTGTATAAACTATGTGTTCGATAGAATTCAGGACGAAAGGCAATTTCAAATTTCTGTGTGAGGTTTTATTAGTAAAGTAAAATGATACTTGAAGGCCTACTGTAAAAGATTTTCGATTAAAATTCTTGAATGCATTGTATTAAAATGTATAATTGAATCGTAAATTTAGGAGCCGTAAATCCATATAAATTTAACAAAAAATATAAAGATCGCGTATTTTGAAATATTATAAACCAATTCATTTGAAAATATTTTTAAATATTTGATTCCTTCTGAATAAAGTAAGTTCTACAATAAAAAAACATATACAAGCTTACAGCTTCGTGAAAATAAAAGAAAACGGTATGCTTAAACTACCGAACTACATTTTGTTTAGTGAAAAAGCAGTTACCAATTCTTCGTTTTCGTTAATTTAACTATTAGGTACCAAGTTTGTTAATAGTATAAAATAAAGCTTATTGCTATAAAATGTTAAATGAAATTCAACACCAACTTACAAATGGACTACGAATTTCTACATTGAACTACAAAGAACAAGCATTACTAAAGGCCGCTACAAACAGTTAAAATGAAATTTAAAATCAGGATTTTTATATACATCTGTAATGTAATTTAATTTGCGTATGAAACAGATTAGATGTACTGTATACCAACTAACTTATAACAATGCCGCAAGAGACATACAATCTTCTATTACGTGGAGAAGGGAAAGCAAACAATAGACAATGTCAAACACAAATTACCAAGACAAACCCAAACAAATATCCAAAAATAAACATAAAATAAAGTGAGATGTATGCATGTGCAGGGTTTCACTAAAAAAACATGTATCACGATAAAATAAACCTTTACAATTCCTCAAACAGGCTTAGCGTATATTTACATTGCATAAGTTTAACACGAGGAAAATCAACAAAATATGTTATTAGAGATAAGAAACAATAGTCTATCCTTTTCTGTATTTCGTCATTTAATAAATACAAAATAAATAAAATAAAATTCTTTCAACCGACATTAATAATTCAACGCTTTGTTTTAGTAAGTAAATTTTTACTATTATTATGTTTGTGATATTAAATAATAGTAGTTATATTCAGAATTTTCAATATGTTTCTCCATAAAAGTAGCCTAGACTTTCCCATAATTCTCATCACGTTTGTATGCTAAGATAAGTGTTACAGAGATAGTTAGACAACACAGACCCTTTTATAGCGA
Organism: Catonia carolina; assembly: GCA_035578175.1. Lineage (NCBI taxonomy): Eukaryota > Metazoa > Arthropoda > Insecta > Hemiptera > Achilidae > Catonia > Catonia carolina. The sequence goes on along the minus strand of JAQMRL010000010.1, from coordinate 22,844,362 downwards.
CCTAACAAGATTTTCTTTTTGTTGAAACCCTCGGTAATTATTTTATTACCCCCAAACGTTGGCTATTTCCAAGATATATTTGCAAATTTTACAAATTACAGCTTTGCCTGATAACAACAATAAGTAAAATCACATCAAAATAAAATATATTTTTATTGTTCATAAATTTTTTTTCTTGGTTTAACGTCCGACTGTTCTGCAATTACTGCTAATGCAGACGGTGAAGGATGAAATGAATTTTTGTAACGTATGAAAATATGCCGTGCCTGAATGGGATTCAAACCCAAGTCCGCATGATGAGTGGCGAGCACGTTACCAACTACGCCAATCCTACCGGCATGTGTTCATAAATTTAGTGTAGGCAAGTAGTATGGTGTGCTACTCTTAAGGCAAACAAATGAATTGCTTAGCATTGCATGGTAGTGATGATAATCAAAATGTTTTCTTCCAAGATTAGAAATTTATTTTGTACTATTTTTCAGCGTTGATGAGCTGTGAACGTACGCATTGACCCCTACCCACTTCATAGCTAGCCGATGACTTGCAAGCAACGTTGCATTACTTTCTCTCGTAGCTCTGTTATATTATATTTCTTCAGCCAGTTTTTTGGTCTTTCATAAACAATGATAACCTGTAAATATAGATCCAGGTGATTATATTATAAAGTATTACATGTTAACGTGATTTATAAACGGCGTGTTCAGTACGAAATGCAAGGGAGGAGTGAACTACTGTGACTTTTATACGCATGCCCATATAATGTTTGTCAGGCTGATACATTCGTACAATCTGAGAATTCTGGTAAATGTTTTGATTGGTCTAAACGCGTAGAACAGCAGAGTTCATCAATGGTGAAAAGCATTATACAGTCGATCCTTGTGAAGAAGGAAACGAAAAACTCAGTTTTACGGATAAAATATAACTAAATTTAATGTAACACGTTATGTTGATAAGTTATCATAATAAACTTTCCTATTAGATGAGAAATTCTATTCAGGGAAAAGGAAATTGTAAAGCATCTCAACTTTTCGTTTAACTTAGTAAAACCACTAGAGATTCAACTAGCCTTCGGGATGATGACCTAAACAACAACTGCTGTTGTTATTTATTGATGTTTGGTCTTATTGTTGGAATGAAGTTAACAAAAGAGAGAAACCATAATTTCTTGAATAAATTACTTAATTTTCTAACTCATAACTTTATTGATAAGAATAATTAAAATGTAGTACTATATATTTTATATAAATTCAGTAATAAGTTTATGAGAGCTTTATTAGATCACTATTATTTCGATAAAGTTTAGAACATTAATAGACCGACACGTAAGCTATATTATAGAAGGAGAGAGAATTGTATATAAATAGAAAGAGACAGAAAGTTGATTTAAGCGAAAACCTAACCTAGAAATGGTTATATGGCCATTAGCAAAGTTTCCTACCACTACTGTAGTTTTGTTTGTGTGTGTCTGCGTGTACTTGTTCCTTAAGTTGAGAGGAGAGAGCTGACAAAATGAACTGCAAACAAGTTCCTAAGGGAATAATGGAAAGAGATAGATTGACTGTGAAAGATCAGGAGAATGAGAGAAAGTGCTAGTGAATTTTGGCAAAGGGGTGAGTGATATGAACATGGAGGCAAAGAGAGTTACCCTAGCCCATCATAAGGTTACAACAGAATGATGATATATTGGATTCATATAGCATATATAAGCCAGACCGACTCATCTACCGAGTTCATCGTCCACTATATGTACCGTATACCAGTATGGTTTACCATGTATTCTCTGAATTATTGCTATAGCCAGTGGTCCCTTGGTTTATATTATACACGAGGAAAGGATAGGTGGGGAAATCAGTGGGAAAATCCCTCTTTCCTTATTCCCCCATTATATAAACTCATACTGCCACTATTATTTTCATAACCATAACCGAGAGATACATATCATTTAAATGTTTTTATAACGCGGTTCGTTTTTATTCCTTCAATCTTTTATCGCCTTTTCTTTATATTTTTTATTTATTTATTCATTGACATAACATAACTCAACATATTAAAGCTACGAAAAAAACAAATTATAATAAATATTTTACTCCTCTGTTTTCATTTCTACCCGATGTTCAGTCGTTCCAAAACAAAATGAAAATATGTTTGCTGTACTTCCGTTTTAATTTTTCATGCATATGAAATACGTTTAATTATTTTCTTTTGTCTTTTATTCGTGTAAATATTTATTCATGCAGAAAATGGTTTTGAATTTTTAATTATGATTTTATTAAGATATGAATGAAGCGTCAGAAAAGGCTTCGACTTTAGGAAATAATAGTAGCCTACACTATTTAAAAAATAATTATTATTTGCACTCGATATATCAGTATAGGGCTACAAAAAATATTTCTGGTTTTTATCACATGGTCAGACAATTATATGACTGAAGCATTAAAGAACAGAAGATAAAGGTTTCAAATACAATAGTCAGATTTATCTCTCTCTTATCAGAGTTTTAATGTACAGCCAGACTCTGTAGTAAATAAAGTGAATGTATCATTTGCAGATTGGGAAGTAGGTGCTTTTTGGAAGGCCAGGCATGCTGATAAACATACTTTTCCATTCAGTGAGGAAGGGTGATAAACCACCTCACTCCTCGTTTAAATTAGTAAAGCCTTTAGAGGTTAAACCAGCTGATGACCTAAACAATAATAGGGTAGAACACCCATGCGACTTTATTTAAATGATGTAAATTATTAAAAATAACCTAATCGCTCACTGGTTAAGAATTTTTTTTAGCTCATTAGCAATTGAAGATATTATACATTTTCACTATTGCCTGGCTGAATAAAATTATTGAATAATTGCTGTCGTAATGCTTAAAATTTTGATGATGTCGCTATACTCCGGTACTGCCTCATAAACATGGCGTTTCTATCCGCATCGTTGTTGTGCTCCTCTACCATACAGATTGATTTTTTTAGTTCTGAATGCATTAGTTTCTTCTGGATCTTTGCTGGAGTCCAGCATGACTGTGGAAACTATCTTTTTGTCTGAAAATTGATAATTATTCTACATTTCACTAGTCAGAGTTATCTCCTCAGAGAGTTATGAACTTCACTATACAGCCAGACCATGAGGTGAGTTTGAAAGTTTCATTTGCAGGATGGAGAGAAAGTAGGTGTTTTTCGGATGGCCTGGCATGCTGATAAACATACTCCTACAACCCAGTGAGGAAGACAGTAGTAAACCAACTCACTCCTGGTTTTTACTTAGTAAAACCTGTAGAGGTTTAAACGAGCCTTTTGGCTGTAGACCTAACCAACAATTTCACATGTAAAATTGTTTGTTGTATTCGCCCTTAACTATGTAGAGTTGACCTATAACATTCTGATAATGAATCCATTTTACTAAACTGTTAATTTTGGATTATTTTTGTTATTAGCCCTACGCTTATTTTTTTGATAATCCAAACAGGTCTCGGTCCCAGTGAATTCAGATTAGCGGGTGTCTTGTGATCAAAGCAAAAATCTATATTATCAGTAATGTGAACAGTACTACTACTACTACTAGTACTCGTATGTGTTTTAGTGAAATAGTTTAAATACATTTTTTATCTGAAGCGATACCATTTATTTTCTTTCATTTATTTATTTTGGTTTAACGTCCGACTGTTCATCAATTACTGCTAATGCAGACGGTGATGGATAAAATGATTTTTTTTTGGAACGGATTAAAATATGCCTTGCCTGAATGGGATACGAACCCAAGACCGCATGATAATATGCCGCCTCTCATCATGCAGTCTTGGGTTCGAATCCCATTCAGACACGGAATATTTTCATACGTTAAAAAAATATCATTCCATCCTTCACCGTCTTGACTAGCAGTAATTGCAGGACAATCGGACGTTTAACAAAAACAAAAAAATATGATTCCATTTTCATAAAAATATAAAAATAAATTTTGTTAACTCTTGTTTACGAACTATGTAACTCAATCATCAATAGAATAAATTATCATATACTGTATTTGGAATCAAAGACTAGCAATAAAATAAGATCTTGTTAAATCATTCGTACAACATAGTAATACTGTAATCTGCTGGCATAAGGGCATTAGGCCAAACTGGGAGAATGAGAAGAAGGTACACAGATGATCTCTTATTTGCAAACGTTAGCTAGTATAGCAAAGGCGACAATGAAGAAGTGTTATGAGGAGAATATAGTGAGGTGAGCCAGGGAAAGGTAATGGACCAGAAACCTGAGATATTCTACCACTACTTAGTTCTTCTCCCTGTAATACTTACCACAACGGCAACTTCATCTCATGAAGAGCTAGAAAACTGAATTTCGACCTGGCACGAAATGTAGTCATGCAAGCAAAATATCCCTTTGGTTACTTTCTCAGCATACTAATTGAGTAATAAAGTTCTTATTAGATACTAACTGGAAACTTAAACGATAGGAAATTCAAAAACGAAATGTGTTTTAAAGTAGACAATTCTACGATGGTTATCCCTCTAAGGTAATTAAAAAAATGTTAAGAATTGAAAAGAAAATATGAATTTTGAGCCAAATTTAGGATCTTAGAGCCCCGTCTGTAAGATTCTTCTAGCTATGAGATAATTGTTTGTTAAAATTTACACGACAGGTTCAGTATTGTGTTAATGACGTTACACAAAATCAGTATTTCTTTCCAAATTTCTAACAAAATGCTCACAAGATAGACTATTTAAATCAGAAAGTGTTAACTATGTTAATTTTTTGGTTCAGTGGGCCTGACAACATGTATTCCCGGTGTAAACTCGATTTAAAAAAAATCGACATTTAAAGAATACATTCTTTCCTTATAATATTCATATCGGGCAAGAAAATGTAAAAATTGGAATGGAAGTTTGGTACCTTTGAGGGGAAACATCTTGTTGTTCGGATAACCTTTACAACAAAATTTGTTGTGAGCCGGAATCCGAAAACGGACCTCTGTCAAAAATGTCATATTTAGAGCTTTAAATTTAGCATTAATTTCTGGCTAATTTGATGCAAAATTCAGACTTTCCTCTAAAAATTTGTGTACTTTACAGCAGATTAAAATATTTTCATAAAAAATGTTGTTTAGTGCACTTTGAACTATTACATAACAGTTTCTAAAATTTACATATTTAAGAACGAATTAAACATAGAAAATTATACTAATTGTTTTTAAAAATGTTGACGTTTGACATTGTTGACAGTTCTTTTAGAGTGCTTTTACTTTTATTTAGTGGTTCTGCAACTGAGTCCGGTAGGTCTGACTCGGGCTCAGGATTCCCACCGAAAGGTCTCAGCAATCTTCTTTACCAGATATCTTGATCTTTTAAATAGATATTCTTTTCTCTGCGTAGTTATTCCTAGAGGAGTAATTACATTGAAAATAAAAACGGTTAAAGTAAACTATAGTAATCTACAAAACACCCAAATATGATGTATCGACTCTAAAAAATAATTTTTCTTCCTACAAGAGGTCGCTTTTCGCTTTCCATCTCACAAATATAAAATTGGAAAGAAAAATATGTAATAATAATAACAGAAAAATAATGAGAGTTCATTTTCCATGTAACATATTATTTTACTCACCAACATGTAGTTTTAATTTTTGAAGTAACATGAGAAGAAACCTGACATGTTATATGTGGGTTTTTTATATAAAATTAATTTGTTAGTAAATGCCCTTAAGTGAAAATAAATTCTTGAATTTATTAAATTTTTATACGCAACTAAATTCCATCAAAAAAGAACATTAAGTGAACTATTGACATTGTATTCTGTTATTGTATCGCACAGTCAAATTAATTTTAGTCCCAATATTTTCTTAAAATCGGTACTTTGTTTGTTATCAGAACTTGAGTTAAAACACATTTACCTTTAATATACAGTAGTAAACACCAATGACATTACATGGAATTTTATGAGAAATATAGATCCATTTTTATGAGACCCATCATTTTTTATACCAATAAAAAAAGTGTTTTGCAATAATATTTTACTGAACAGTTGTTAAAAAGCAATTTGGCTTCGTAAATTGAGCGTAACCAAACAGATAAGTGAAGTAAACTGAATAAAAGACGGAAAGGAAGGTTTCGAATATAATTTTAGAATTGGCTGGAAAAAAAATGAGATAGAAATGTTGTAAAAGAAATAATAAAAATAGGGCGGGGCAGAAAGTTTTAGATGTGTAGTGTAATGAATAAACTCTGTACATGGGTTTATAAAATATGTGCATTATGGTTTTATGTATGTACTTATTTCATTGAAGAAAATGTACGAGGTCTGCAACAGCTGGGATGTTGATAATTTGACAATTTATTTTTTATCTCACTTTATCCCCTATGTATGTATATCTTATAAATTTGATGATGACTCAACATCCTTACTTGTTTGGCATGTGTGTGGTTTATAAGTGTAGCATAAGGTTTACCATTACACAAGGGTAACGCTTTCCTAATTTACTGATCAATTTTAGTGCTGTTTCATAGAGTGATCCCAGGCCGGCGATAATGGCTACAGACTACACCCAACTCTTCAGCCCTTGTATTCGTTGCTTGTTTCCTTCCCTTTCCGACAAGGTCCTCTTTCTTCATCCCTTCTAATTTCCTACTTCTTCATTCTCAATAGTGAGTGAATTGTCCCTAAGGGTGAATCAACCCTGGAACAATTTATTTTTCTCAACACGCACACCCTCTATATCTTATAAAATAGCAACCCTCTCAATTTTATCATTGTTATTATTATTCTTTTTTTATTTTCATTTTTCGTAAGTAAACAACATTGATTGGAACAAATTAATAATATTATTACATTGTAGCCGTTACTTTTTTTAAAATTACTATTAAACTATTTCATAAAAACGTTGGATATTTTAAGAAAATTTGACAAAATAACATTCAGTTGTAAATAAACATCCGTTCAAAATTTCTTTTAAGGGGCAGACCATTTTCATTATCCATCAACCTACAATACTAACTTAGGTAGATTTTTTTAAAAGCCATTAGAGCTACAAAGCTGAGCTTTGGCATACCTGTCTATAGTAGCTCTTTACACATTTGTACTAGAGCTTTTTCATTTATCTTTAGCCAATCTAAAAATATTATTGTTCTCAAAAAATGTTCAAATGTAGCCTACATTTTTTTATGAAAGACTCCCGAAAAATAAAAACTCCAAAATTTTTGAAATACTTCTGGAGTAAACATACACCTTAATACTAAAATTTAGTGTGCGAAATTTCACACTCCTATGTGGGATAGTTCCTAAAAGAAGTGTACCTAAAGTCAAAAAATACAATATGCTGATGGAGTAAAAGCATAATACCGCAACAGAAACACCTATTGTCAACTGGAATTAATTTCTAAACAAAAACACACCAATATATTGCGTTACAATTGATTCCTATGCGTTCTACAAATTATTGTTTTTATATGAACGCAATCTTCATAATATTATAGCAGAACATGATTATAAAAAATCCGAATTTACAAGAATGAAAAACGTGAAAAAATATCGAAATATATAACACTACGTACCCTACCAATGTAAAATATAATTTTTTCTCAACAGAAAAAGCAACCAATGTCCTATTATATATCAATTTAAATAGGAAAACGATCTATCAATACATTGTAAATATGAAAAATCAATATAATAATTTAATAACTTAATATAATAATTTTTTTTATTAAAATCAGTCTGCTTTCTTTAACAAGTAGTTTGACTTATCCATTTACCATTACTTAATATTTCATTTACTACCATAACCAAGTAAGATAAGATTGAATTAATATTTTTAAAAAATATATTAAAACACCAACGAGATCGTCACAAGTGACCTTTACGATTTGACGATATGATAGTCCACCTGTCACAATCAATAACATTCAGATTCTGCACAACAATGACGTAGAATCAGAATCTTATACCTCAAGAGACGATTGACACGGGGTACATATATTACAAAATTACAACGCAAATTGAAAACGCATTTTCCTTTACTGACACGATTACTAGATAGTAATATTCAAATTCTCTTGTCTGCCCGCCAACACCATTTTTTCTATACAAAATAAGTTGTAGGCCTAAATAATAATAATAATTTATTTCCCATATGTTACATAGTACATAAAAAATAAATTACAATACCAATTTTCTTACAGTAAACTACTATCCTATTACGTTAGAGGTGGTGGAAATTATCCCATCCAACTATGGACAAAAACATGTACTAAGATGGGTTGGAAACTTTTAAATAAATATTAAAAAACTAAAGTATTAACTATTAGCAGCATCATTCAAAATCTATTATACTTACTTACTACATTAACTTAACTAACTAACTTAACCAATACTTTGCTATTTACTAAAATTTCGATTGCATCAATCATGATACATTACATTTTAATAATAATTAAACGCACATTAAATATAAGAAATCATATTATAAAATATAATATACATGTTTACTTGAATTAGGTTGTGACATCGAATTTGATCAAGATTTGGATATAAAAAAAGGATGAAAAATTCCAAATAGTATAATGGAACTATTAGCCATACCTAGTCAGGAAAACAAGGAAAGAAACAATAATAACATTTTTCAAGGTGATGGCTGCGCCAGTTCTAGTCTGAGTCATGGGTTAGTACAAAACCACAGGAGAGTAGAAAAAAGGATTCCAATCGCAAGGACCAACTATAAATGAGGTTATAGGAACGGAACTGGATGTTTACGGGTTGAGTGAGAAGATTGCAAAGTATTTAAATCGATGGAGGGAGCACATTGAGAGAATTCCTGAGGAAGGATTCCTCTCAGCGTTTAGAAATACAGGCTGGAAAGGTGGAGAGACGTTGGGAAGCCACGCAAGAGATGGCAATAATTCAATTAATTGAGTTTTGTCACTATTAAGAGGCTCCCGCCTGTTTTAACTCACAGCAAATTACTAAGTACCTACAAATGACTAGGTACTATTTGCACGTTCAGTTGACACAACGGAGCAGTATAGGACAATGTATTTCTAATGGGGCTCTGACTGCTTCTAGCACATACAAAAACATTGGCTTTTTAGATCAATCGATGCCATCATAACCAATAACATTTCCCTCCTCCGCGCCCCATCCATAAAAAACCTTTACAATGTAGAGTAGTCTATATGACTATTAATATTAATTAACACTATAAGTATATACTCAATCAACTTCATATCTTTATTCCAAATGTGAAATATTTTTCGATATCTGTGCTGGGAAAGATTTTTAGATTTGTAATAACCGATTGCATCATTTTTTTACATTTATCACGCAGTGTTTAGAAAGTTTGGCGAGGGAATGTGGAGAAGGAATAAGTAGGGCTGCAGAAAAATAGATAAGGTATTCATTTTATCCCCTCCTAATAGAATATGTTTTTACAGTTTTTGAATTTTTTACAATTAATTAAACATTCTACAAAATACATTTTTTCTGTCAAGCAAAACTTGAAAAATACCTTAAAAATACGTGTTCAGCAGAGGTTTAAAAAATGTATTTAAATACGCATTCAGATGCCTTTAATTGATGTTTTTAGTTGTGTTAATAGCAGTGACGATTCCCATAAGATTCATTGTGTAAACTGAACGTGCAAATGACTATAGGACTAGGTGTAAGAACAACATGTTTCTACTACATCACCAACAGCACACTACATGACTTACTATTTTACATAGTAAATTTATACAATAGGCTATAATTATTATTATATTTTTACAATAAATTTTACATTAATATGACTAGTTGGAATTTTCATGTGAAGTATAATGAACATGAAAACCACTGAAGTGAAACTACATTACATCAAAAATTATACCAATCACATAAAAAAGGAAAACATAAGCTTGGGAAAAATAAACAAAAATTTCAATATAATATAACAGTGCAATTAAAAATAAATAAAAGTAAGATTGAAAAATGTGAAATGTTCCGTTTATGAATATTTAAAAGAGCAAAAGCTAAGCATTTTTTAAGGAACAAATCCAATTTGAGAATATGGAAGGGATATTTATTGCTGCTACCATTAGTAATAATTATGAGAAGGGATAGATTAGAATAAATCAATTTTAATTTAGTTTTATACAAATGACTAAAGATATAACATCTTCTACAGATTTTAAATAAAAAATTTTAGTTTCAAATGATAATGTGTATTCTGATGATGGTGGATCCACCGAAACACACGCAAGTAGCAGATAGTAGAAATCAAGGCAGCTTAAAAAGTTTAGTGAAATTTATTGTATGCATTTTTTTGTCTTTTATGACCAAAATGGATCACTTCAGTCAAATTTAGAAAGATTCTTCCTTTTCATATTCTTTCGCTTGATGTTCTGCCAATATGATTTCATTCAGGCTGATCTTGCTCGTCGAACTACCTCTGAAACGACCGGTTTCTTCCTGCATGAATTTGTTCTTTCATCTGACTTTGTTTCAAATCTACTTTCCTTATTTCTTAAAATTTTTAATATTTCTGTTTTGTTTTCTAAATCATCGATAGTTAATCCAAGTTCGATCATGTCTTCTTTGACATTTTTGTTCCATGCTCCTGATGTTACCATTGGAAAGAATTTTTCTAATCATCTTGTTTAAATTTCTGTCTTAAGGTGTTCTGATAAAATGTCCAAAATAGATATCCTTTTTCTCCTTTTTGTATCTGTTATGGGTTCGTTTTCTTTAGAGACTAGTTCCTTTGTTAGAATTCTCCATTGCCCATCTACTTTGTTTTTCTTTCCTATGCAGGTTCTTAGGATTCGTCTTTCGAGTTTTAGGACATTGTCTATTGCTCTTGTTTTGGTCACTTTTACTAATGTTTCTCTGCCATATGTTACTTGTGGTTGTATGACTGTTTTGTAGTGTTTAATTTTTGTTTGTATACATAAAAATTTTTTGTTGTATACGTTTTTGGTTATTTGTTGTGATTTATATAATTTTTTCCATCTCTCTTCCCACACTTTGTTTTCTTTATTGTTGCGTGCTATGTGTTTGCCTAGATATTTAAACGATTTAATTAGTTTCACTTGGTTCCCGTTTATATTTTCTGAATTTATCCAGAAGCCATCATTTAGTTTCATTTTAGTTTAGTTTTAGCCATCATTTTAGTTTTTTCAAAAGAGATTTTGAATCCAAATTTTTCTAATAATTGTTCTTAGGTTCGTAACCGGTGCCTAGCTTCCTTAATAATTTGCCAGTAAGGCCACATTGTCCACGAATCCTAGACAGTATGCATTGTATGCATTTATTATATAAAGTAGAATATTGATTTCAAGCTGCAGGTTGCATTATAAGGATTTATTTTTACGTGACTTACTCTCATCATATTCAGTTTTTCACACCCTTAGATTTTCTAGAAAAACATTTCAAATGTAGTTTAAGCCATAGCGATCCTGGTGGCTAAACTAGCTAAATTTGAAGATCGTTACTTTTCACATTGCTCACCTTTTTCTTTATTTTCCCCATTCTCTTTTTCCCCTGAAAATGCAGAACAGGATAAAGGATATTAGTTTTTTAGTCTGTAAAACATGTAATATAACTATTTAACATTATAATAAAATTAAGGATTAATAATAAATAGGAAATTGATTGTAAAGAGATCTAAACGGAATATGATATTATGTTCAGATTGAAATAAATACGAAATTATAACGAACAACATTTACATTGTTACAAAACGATTACAAATTTAAGCTAATTAATCAATCTAATAAAATAATGACGACTCAACTTCCCTACATTAAATCCATAAAATATCAGGACGTTGATATACCAACACAATACAAACGAATAACTCATTAGCCAATATTTATACAAGTATATTTTGCAAAATGATAAATATTTGTTTTTTAAAATAACTCAGTCATTTGTTGGTAAGCATGTATGTTGAAAATGAATTGATCGACCAGTGTATCAGCTATGTTGCATTGACATGTTAAATGTTCCAAAATAAATTAAATGGAGATAATTATACATGCATACATACTTACAAGTATTTCCCCCATATTGACTGACAATGGGTAATAATACACAATACAAACTAATACAGTGAAATAAATTAAATTGCAAATAAAATACATTTTGACACACATCATTGTCAAAATTTGTCAGTATTTATTACTCAATTATATATTACACTAAAATAACAATTATCTGCACATATGTACGCATAACATTTGGTCGTAAATCTTTTACATCAATCAGTATTTCAATATTAATTCATTAACATTACAAGCATTAATTGACACTTAAATATATCATGAAATAAATCAGAGAAAAGTTGTTATTCAGCTAAATAATCATCTTTTTATTATTTGAAAAGATATCCAATTGAAAGTATACTGAGTGAATTTATATTAGTTTTTCACTTTCTCTTGACCTGCATGACATATTTTGTTTTAAAACCCTAATGTATGTAGGCCTACGTTGCAATATGTTCAATTAAAAACAATAAGCAACCCGATAAGATAACATTTACGATGTGTAAATGAAGTGTAGTCTTAAACAGACTCAGACTCAGTATAGTATTTGAACTCCAATCGTCAAAGTACACAAAGTACAATCGTCAAAGTACGGAAAAAACTGACTCTTATTCACATCCGTATAAAAGTAATGACATATAGGATTTAAACCACGAAATTTTCGTCTTCAAACATCAAATATTAAACAGTTTATTCGCGGTGACGTCTTAATTACAAGACCAACCCGGTGCGTTACATTCATGAAATGTCGCTGACTATCCTACCAATATTAGCGCCTGCAGACGGTCCCAGTACCTGCCGCGAGTAACGCTACAAACGCGCAGAGCCTACAGCGCCTTCCCTCCACCTTGAAGTGGACTCTCCGGAGAGGGATTTAAGCAACAGCCTTGGCCCGCGAGAGTCACTCTTCTATCAACTCTCAACCGGAGAAGAACAAGGAAGAAGAACTCCAGACAGAAGAAGCGCCCACCCGAGACCGTACGCAGCATCCCTGATCAACGCTACCGCTGGCGGACGCTACAATCCCGCAACGTACAGCCTTCGCCGACCCGGAGAGAATCGCCTCGGCCGCGCTATTGGCAGACGAACTACGCCGACCCGACATTGCGGGGCTCTAAAGGCCACCACTGGCACGCTGCAGTGGGGACCCAACTGCCGATGCGGGAAGGCTATGCCTGAACCTGGTAGCCGAGCCGTCACTCTTACGGCTCCGCTGCTACCACGCTGGCTCGCCGCTTCCAACCTCCAGCCAGGGCTTTTTTCAGGGCCACCAATTTTGCAAACAAGGTTTTACCACGTATCGTTGGCCCCGGTCGTCGACAAAAACAATAAGCAACCTCAAGATCCAATGAGAAGAGAATAATATTAACGACGTGTAAATAAGATGTAGTATTATACAGACTCAGGCGGACCATTCTTGAAAAAGTATAGTAATTGAACCGCAACCGTCAAAGTACACCAGAAACAACTGATTGTTATTCACAACCGTATAAAAGTAATTACATTTAGGATTTAAATCACTGAATCTTCGTCTCTGAACATCATACTATTAAATAGTTATTAATATTACTATTACTATTAAAATCGCGGTGACGACCTTACCACTAGACCAACCCGGTGAGTTAACATCCATCATAGGTAAGAAATCTTGTTTCCATGTATAACTATTCAAATCGAAATTTCAATAGAAATACATGGTTTTAGGTACTATGAACCGCTTAACTTGTCTTTACCGATTGGTCTGTGTGGAAACGAAATAACTGAATAACGGAAAATCGTAAAAAGTTGAAACTCAGACTAAAATTGTGTACAACAAGAAAACTGGACAATAATACCTTCATCAAAATCCGTCAATAGGAAGTAGCAGTTTATTTGTGCAATTATTTACTATTTTATAATTTTATCAATAACAGCTCATAAGATTCTGTTTAAAATCGCCTAATTTACTCAATTTTTTATGCTCTACATGAAAGTTTATCATCATTTCTGTTAATCATTTTTCTGAAAAATGTATCATATAATTAAAAATGTACAAAAATTAAAAGTTTACATCGCTTACCAAACATGATTTTCTACACCGCTTAGCTTAGAGTCAATAGTGATTTTCCGTTTTTCCCATTGAAAACAGTAAAAATTGAAGTTATTGATAGCGGCCTTAGTATCGATTTAACGGTAATAATGCAATACTACCAATAAAAATAAAATAATTTACAACTTTTATTCCAAGCATTTTTTTCTAGAGAGTTTAGTGTTGCGTCAATAATTTGTGATTTTCCGTACTTCTTTAAGACTAAAATTAATTTTAAAATCACCTTTATTACTAGATTTTTGTATTCTAAAATATAGGGTTAGCGGTGTGTCTAGAAAAAATCGTGGGTAAGGGGCTCTTGTGATAAAAATGTTATTTTAACATTAAGACGGGTAAAACGATTTATAATGTAATCAAAATTTAATGAATTTTAATGAATTTTTTATTTCATTTTTTTTATAAATATTAAAGAAACACCAGAACGGCCAATAAATAAATAAGAACACTTCATCAATAATAGAGAAGTACCTTTCAGGCTTAACCGTATCGTCAGATCATCAAAACATGTTAAATTGCACACTTATAACATTCTTAGTTTATCAGAGATGTAAAGCTTCTTTGAATGTTACGGAAATTAAAAGAATCACGTAATAGTTATGACATCCAGAGAAGGTTTACATCTCTGATAAAATAAATGTTACAAATATAATTTTCAGTATCGTGATGAGCTGACGATGTAGTAAAGCCACGAAGGTAAAGCCACTTGAGTCATGAGTTTCCCCTTGTTTGCAATGAGGGGTAAAGGGGGAAAAGCATCAGTGTGCATGCCCGACTGCTTAAATTTCAGTACGACAAACGTAACAACTTATATTATACCTAGAGCATATGTAGCATATCGCGGAACCTTTTGTAGATTTAGCCTACTGTTAATTACAGAAATGTCGGTTTCTCGAAAACGTGGTTGAACTACTCACAGTGTTGAACGAAATCTAATATGCAATGTAATAATATGTTATGAAGTTGAAGCTAAACAAAAATGCAAAAGTGTCTCTTAACAAAAGCCGTGAGCGAGCGGCTAACTACTGCGATGTTTCTCTTTCCACATTTGGAAAATAAAGAAGGAAAAGGACGTGAAGAAGCTATTCTTTAACAGTTTTGTTGACACCTGTTAATAAAGAGAAAGTGGTTAGGTAGATACAAGAAAGACTGATAAAGAAAACGCCAGTGACAGAAATAGTAAAGAAGGCGATTCATTCGTAATTACAGTATATCAAACATTTCTAGTCGTTTAATTAAGCTATAGGCAATATTACAGGTTATATTTATTTCTTATAAGGTTGTGAAAAAAACGTTTCCTTGGAATAAACCACAGCATACAAAATGTATGTAGAAACTTCACGGTAGTGAAATGTACGAGTAGTGTCTCACTGTTGAGGTTGGCAGCACTGTAAAAATATCATTTTCCTTCTTCACAGCCCATAAATACGCAAAAGGCACTTTCGTGACTTAAGTATCTATACTTCTCTTTTAGTAAGTGTTCTTACTCAATCATTGACCATTCCTGATGTTTTTTTTTTTGTTAATAAATCATTTATAAAAAAGTAAAATAGAAGATAATAAAAGTTACAGAAAATTAAAACAAACCTACAACTTTTATTTCAAGAATTTATTTTTACAGTTTAATTCTGTTTTAATTAGTGACTTTCCGTATTATGAGCGTTTAAATCAAATTTTGAACTACAGAAAATGATTTTACAATGGGAATTTTAGTAATATGGCTAAATATTTTTTGATAAACTAGGTCAAGATATGTGTCTAACAGATGTGGAGTTTAGCTTAAAACAGTCGTATTTTGGTGAACGTAACGTAAATTAAATTTACTGTTAATACTTGGAGAAATTATAAATTTTATTCTTAGTAGTGATTTACTGAGAAAACAACTAGGTAAATGAAAAAGTCACAGAGAAAATAAAGATGTCGAGGGTAAACAAATAGTTCCACTACGTCGAACGCTTATGCATTACTTTCATGTACGAGTATATTAATATTTTGCTTGTGTATATCGTTTCCTTTAACTTAACTATTAATATGTCAATATTGATGACAAGTATACAGGCATCAGTTTTAACAAAGTAAATTCTACTCAAGATGGTTTTGCTTTATAATTTTAATGGGGTACTTCTTACTCCTAGATTGATATGTCAACGGTTACATTTTCGGAAAATGATATTATGTAAAGTTCACATCAAATATAATAATCCAATCTTAAGTTCATGAAATATTTTCTTAGAAAATTTTATTGAACTTGAAAACATTATTGAAATTTCACCACAACATAATTTGAAAATTATAACAAATTATAATCGTGTAATTTTACTACTTTCACAACACCACAGACAAGAATAAAACGTTGCAACAACTTTTGTTTTCATATTTTATTTATTTTATTATGAATTTTTAATGATATTTTTAATTTATGCTCTTGGTAGAATAGATTATTTTGTAATGTTTCTGCTTCACCGTCTGTGTAAAGGAAGGGATTACCAGAAAATCTTCATTGTCTACAGCACCTATAAGAAAGTTCCAGTTGTTAAACAGAATTTCTATACATCTGAGATAAAATCTAATAAAATAATCGTTAATGTAACTTACATGTAAGTCCGTGTTA
Organism: Catonia carolina; assembly: GCA_035578175.1. Classification (NCBI taxonomy): domain Eukaryota; kingdom Metazoa; phylum Arthropoda; class Insecta; order Hemiptera; family Achilidae; genus Catonia; species Catonia carolina. Next base: position 22,827,664 of record JAQMRL010000010.1, on the reverse strand, counting down.
GGTGTTGTGTTTGATACGTACGGAGGAACGGTTGCTATCAGTAAGAGAGTCTTTGACTAATTGTTTTTTAATTTTAGCTAGGACAGATGCTTTTCCCAAATCTTAAATCTGGCTCCCATGTGTCCAATTCTGTTTAAGGAGAGTTTTATACAGAAGAACTTTTCAAGAGAGTGTTCGTTTGGCCCGATACAAAATGAGTCAGTACAGTGTTGTTTCAATTGTTAAAATTTTAAGTGGGTTAATTTTATAACGTTTTTAGTAAAATTCACAACTGTTATAAGTAAAAACTAGTGAATATAATGGTATTAAAAGTGAATGACATGACTTCAGTGATGTACGAGTACGTGGAGACCACCATCAGGTCTCCGACGTTATATTACTCCGATTATTTTTATTTTTTTTCATCTTCTTCTTTTCCTTCTCCGCCTCCTCCTCCTAACTGGTTAGGCATTGCTACCTGTTCCGGCAACCCTCTTTTTTCGCCCTGACAATAGCTCTGCTTCCAATTTTTAATTCCTTCTTGCTAAACCAGATAACCTAATTGCTTTCTGGCATTCTATATAAATGATCGATACATTGAACAAGGTATAATTTTATTTTTTCATTATTTTCTCGTGGAAAAATTCCAAATTCTTGTCTTATATCTTCATTCATTTGTGATAAAATAGCAGATCCCTAGCCCACTTTTTTCTTAAACACCTTTTGAGGTTATTTTGGAAAATGATGAGAAAAACGTTGCGTATTAGTCGGGTGAAAAGTCTGTTGTAAGTTTCAGTAAATTTTAATGAAAACGTCTGTTACAAGGTGAATTTTTTGGTCGGTGTATTTAGTAGCGTTTGAAACATGTTTTCAATTTAAAGATAAAGCTTTCAGCCTAAATAATTTATTATTTTCATGTTTATATTATACAATTGTAACAGGATAGTAACTATCATTTTTACAGTTTATGAAAACTATGGTATATTTTTCTAGAGATCATGAAAAGTAGTAATAAATTTATGGTAGCAAGGTGGACAAAACTTTTATGTATTCTCTAAAAAAGAAGAACATAAAATGAAAATAAATGTTTAACAATATAGAAGAGCTGTATTTTGTGAAAGTGATAAAACATTTAAGGGGTTAAAAATTGAATAAAAGAGAAAAATACAGTGCAAATAAGAAAGGAGAAAAAAGGGCTCATGAAACAATATTACGATGAAACAAAAGAAATGATATTATATTTAGGTATCAGAGGGTATAAGGTGGAAGCTTCAAGAAAAATGGAACCCCGTAATGGTCGGTGCTAGAAGGAAAGGAATTTTCAAGAAGGGCGTTCTGATGATGAACCGGAAGACACTTGGGACAAGAACAATAAAAGAGGTGAAATGTATACCACCCACTTTCTTATGCATTTTTGGTTTTTAAACCCTACTCTAAAAGGCAGCTCAATATTGTAAAATGTCATAAAGTAAGGGTGAATTTTGAAACACATCCATTAGTTTCCATCAATAGAAATGAATTTATAGAATACAACAGAAAAATTTCTGCAGTAAAAGAAAAACATTACAAATTTATAATCCGTAAATAAAAGTACAAAAAGAAAAATATTAACATAAAACGATAATACGAAATCAAATAGATGTCAGTGTAATTTTCATAACATTTTAATGCTCATAAAGGTTGCGGATCTGTACATCCAGTTTAAATATAATAGTTTTACGACTAGACTACTTTAATTTGTTTATTTACAGTCTGTTAATATAATAAAAATTAAAAAATATTAAGTTTTATATAATCACTTGCACAGCCTTGTTGATGTTGACACCACCGCAGCAACCCCACTAGTTCCTTCATTGAAGGTGTGAAGGGGTCATCGGCACTTAATCCTTCTCCGTGGATTAACCGGTATATTTCTCTAACGAGTCTGTTGTATGAAGAAATTTTTGAGTGTTTAAAATCGAGTGTGATATGAATAAGAAAGATCTTTTGCTAAATCTGTGACGTTTGGAAGAAAATATTTCGTTGTGTAGAGAGCTCTTGGTTACGTAGTAAAGTCATTGTGTTATTGTTCGTAATATTTTGCAATAATGTTCCATGTTCGGTTTCTAACCCTAGTCTGAAATTAAACTGGATAACTACGCCTTTGCAGCCGAGTATGTTACAAATCAGTCCCTGAGGATCAGAACTGGTAATCTCCTCTGAACAAAATTTTTGGTAAATGACAAAAAACTGTATGAAGCAAAGTGCTGAGTTTTTAATTAAAAAAAAATTTTAATATAAAGTATAAAGTATGGTATGCAAAATTATTTGTGTAACTTTAAAATCTTTACCTGTGGTAGTTCTTTTATAATTTAAATGGTAAACTTGGAGGTTTCCACTTTTGATCTTCAAAAGTTGAGATTTCTACTTATGAATCAAAATATTATGGGGATAACTAGTTTTATTTAAAAAACACATTAGGTGGAGAAAACTAGTTTTAATTTATTTTCCAAAATTTTGGTCTAGATAGTTTTTTTTTATAACTTTAGTCAGTGTAACTTTCTGTGGATTTTCGGACAATATTAATTTTTATAATATAAAATCAACAGATAACATTCACACTACGACCGGTAGGCTGCCCAATTTTACGCATCAATGACACAGGCTTAGTGTCGCAGATAAAGTCCGATATTTAGGGTTAACACTTGGTAGACGCCTAACATGGAAGCCTCACATTTCAAATGTCAGAGTTCTCTCGGATTTTAGATTTTGCAGACTGTATGGTATTACTGGTCGGAAATCCTCTCTAAAGGATCTAAACTTGAAGGTTATCTTGTATAAGTAACTAATCCGACCAATCTGGCTATACGGTGGCTGCATTTTTGGTTCCTGTCACGCGTCTACATTAAATATTCTTCAACGGCACCAATCAAAATGACTCTTCGAGCCATCACCAATACCCCATTTTATGTAACTAATCATATTTTACACACAGACTAGAAAATCCATACAGTTTTTGATATCATTAAAAGCACATACAACACTTTTCACTCAAAAACAGTTCGTTTCACTCAAAACAGTTTGGTTAGGCATTACAGTTTCACTCAAAAACCCCAACGTTCGTTCGTTCTCATCAAATAACCGGCCTGTTGTCAGGCGCTTGAAAAGAAAATGGAATCGTGATCTACTACAACCACCATAAGATAAAACAAAGAACTCTTCCGTAAACACTCTCACGTACATCATTCATCTGTTAATCGTTGTCATTCACATCTCATAAATAAACCTTACTCATACTGTATTTATCATACCACGATCATAATATAAATTGTACTATTTCGTGTTATTTCATTTTGTGTGTTTTAATACATGCCAAAATTGGCCATTAGGCTAGCTTCACTTCATGTAACACACAATTCACTATCATAAACCATTCATCTCATTCACTAGTTGTTAAGTTCTGTACAGTTGTGAATAAAAAATAAAGTTTAAAACCAAAAAAAAAATCAGAAGCTTTAACTATTATCAATATTATTATTAAATTGTAATACGAAGAATAAGAATCGCTCTACTACCATTAATTAAAACAATAAGATAGAACGCTCATAATCTCACTTATCAATGAAAGTAGCCTATAGTCAAGTGACCTAAATCCTCTTCTCTGGTTCGTCGTTTGGAGAATTCCATTTTTGAAACATAAATGGTATTGGAGAATCCCAGTTTTGATTCAAAGTTAGATTTCTGTTAAATAAAAGCAAGGGCAGATTACTAAACTACTTTTGAAATAAACTAACTATATTACCTTTTAAAAATAACATGATAAATTCTGGAAAACTAACCGAAAATGGCCAAAAAGTGTAGATTACCACTGATGATCCTCATTTACTGAAAAGCGACCACAAGGGAGTCAAAAATTTTGTTGAATTTCTGTTTAGTTGTCCTACTTTTGTAATTTAACAATTCTTTAATATTTCTTTTTTATGAATAACACGTTTAGAAATAAAACAGGTATAATAAAAATGGATGAATCATTTAAGCAATGAAAATTATAATTTTTACAAGTAACAATGCTTACTCTTCAGGAATTTACGGGTAATTAGGTTTTCACTTAAAAATAAATTATATTGAGTCTCAAAATTCAGAGTAGTGAAGATAACTCACCCTTCAGATATAATACATTTTAGCATTTATGCAAAAGATTCGTAAATATGCGACATTAACTCCCAACAGAGAATCATAAGTAAGGAAAAGAATGAGAATGGGGGAGGAAGATGTTTTTTAGGAAAATGGGTACGGGAAGTTTAAAGGCTACTTACTTGATTGCCACGGAGCGTACATGAGTGATCAAGATGCTTAAGTACTAGAGAAGTCCCCTAGGGACTCCTTTTCTGACTTAGTCTTCACTTTACCCATGCACATAGGCCTACCTCTTTTGCAATCCCTTCACTCACCCTCTTCGTTTCATCCGACGATTTTGAATGATATTAAAAAGTGGCTCCCCACTAACGCACAAAGGCTTTCTTCACAGATTCAGTAACAACTTCACCAGTAAAGCACCACATTAGCATATTTACTTACAGCCATCGTGTCTAAACCTCCTCCACTATACTTTGGGTACAGTTACTCCTTCTTTACTTAGCCGTACAAGTTTCTCTCCTCATACTATAATTAATATCTCCGAATAATTTTTATTTGTTCCTCTTAACTGAAAAATATTCATATCAACCTAATAAATTATATATTACCAAACATTTTCACTTTTGCCCATCAAACTTACAGAACTTCGTTTAAAATTGTTTAGTTCCAAGATTATTATTACTATTTTAGTTATGATAATTTAAAGGTTGATTTAATGCGTTAGTTATGGAGTTCATACCTACGTGGGATATTTTTGAAGGTCAGAGTACATTTTATATCGTTACCATCTTGTATTAAGGTACTGTGCTGATTTGTCAATGAATTACGTTTTGTTTAATAATTACTTTATTTCTCGCCTGGAAGAGCTGATGTTGCAATATGTCTGTTCATAGTAAAATATATTAACTGTTCTGTATGAACCATAAAACAACTGTATATTGAATCTTCTTTTTTGTTTTGTTTTTAGCTTGACACCTGCCCAACTGATATCAAGCAACTAATTTGCTGTTATTCAGTCTTAATTAAAGAAACTATTCACTGATTAATCTTTCTTTAATTCAAATATTTGTTTCATGTTAGTATTGTAAAATTAATCATCTGCTTATTAATAAAATTTCTCTTCCTGTAAGACACGAGTGGTTTGTAAAGCCTATGTTTTCTTTGTCCTGTTATATAATGTGAGAACATGGAGTTTGATTATGCAGTCCATGAATAGTTTAGAGCAGAGATCCCAAAACATCTTCACTTTGCAGCACACTGACTAAAATCCATAATAGTCACGGAATACTAGATACACTTATTTTCGTAATTAACTATAATTAATTACATTTTTATATTACCGTCTTTATACGAGGTGTGGCTATTTAATAAGGAGACTGAAGTTGTAAAAAATTTAATTTTTATTTTATACATAATCACTTATTGTCACCTTCAAAAGATACTCCTTTTCTATCCCTACAACGCTCCATGCGAATTTTCCATTATTGAAAACAGTGCTGGAAGTCATCTTCTGTCAGCTCCTTTAGAAAACCTGACGCTTTCTCTTTTACAGCTTCCACAGACTCAAATCTTGTCCCTTTAATGCAGATTTCACCTTAGGGAACAGGCAGAAGTCACATGGTGCAAGATCTGGTGAATAAGGTAGATGTTCTAATTTTGAGATGCTGCACTTGGCTAGGAACCTCTTGACAGATAACGCGGAATGAGCTGGTGTATTGTCTTGGTGGAGAACCCATGATTTGTCCTTCCACATTTCGGTGCGGTTTTTCCGTACTCTTTGACGTAGTTTAGAAAGTACCTCAAGGTATTAATATTGATTAATTGTTTGAACTTCAGGAACCCAGTGAAGGTACACAACCCCATGAATATAAAAAAAACAATCATCATTTCTATAAATTTTGACGTGCTCATTCGAGCTTTTTTGGCTCTCGGTGAAGTTCGGCTCTTCCAGTGCATGGTTTGGCGCTTCATTTCCGGATCATAAGTAAAAAACCACATTTCATCACATGTTATTATCTTCTAACTGTTCTCTAAGGTGAAATCTGCATTAAAAGGGACAATATTTGAGTCTGTAGAAGCTACAAAAGAAAAAGCGGCACGTGTATTGAAGGAGCTGACAGAAGATGACTTCCAGCACTGTTTCCAACAATGAAAAAATCGCATGGAGCGTTGTAGGGAGAGAGAAGGAGTGTATATTGAAGCTGGCAATAAGTGATTATGTTATAAAATAAAAATAAAATTTTTTACAAGGTTAGTCTTGTTATTTAATAGCCATACCTCGTACATCAGGACACGAATAGTAAATAATTAGAGTTGGTGTGTGTTTACTGAAGAAAAACAATGAGAAACTACATTTTAATACACACACAAATATATACCTATTAACTGTTCTATGTGCTATACATAAATTTTATAGTTAAATAAATAAACTTTCATCGTGGATTTAGTGTGAAATTTCGCGGTACTTCTACTTAGGCCTCGCGGCACAACGGTTTAGAGGATTTCGAGATGTGGATATTAAGAAAAAGGCTCCAGATTTCGTGAATCGATTATGTTACCAACGTTGTTTTGAGACTTTTGGGTGTAGGCCCTGAGTTAATGACCATAAAAGTAAGAAGACTGTTTACTTTGGTCATGCATACACAGGTGATAAGTTTGAGGTTTTCAGACTTTTACTCCAAGGAAAAGGGGACATGGACAAAGGTAATACTCATATGAAGAATTTTAGAAACTGCACAAACATGAGTAGATCTTTTGACAAAGACCATTATCTGTGAGGAAGTTTGAACATCAATGGCCTCGAGTTCTTCCTGCAATGAAACAAACAAAAATCTTAAGTAATAGCTGACAGGTTCATAAAACAATATAATTGTTTGCCTATTAAAAATTTACCATATGGTATTATTTTTAACAATGACATAAAAATTTAACAGTTTGAACATTTTTAATAAAATGAGTTCTTCATAAAGAAACAATCTGTTCTTTAAATTTAACCGTTTTTATTACATAAGTAATAGTGTATTGAGTAAATTACTTACTTTGTTCTAGAATAAATATTTATACACGTTCTTTTTAAAAGCATATAATGTAATCTGTAATCTGTTAAAGTTTCATGTCAAAACAAACTTTTATTTTTAAGAACCCCCACCCGTTCTCTTTAATATTATAATTAATGTATTTACTATGTATTTATTTCGCCTGACATGCATTACAGTTTTCCTTAGGACTACCCGTTTTTAAGTTATTGTAATTACTTTATATTTTTTGTAACTTCTATTTTATGAAAGCCTACTTGTTAAAAATGTAACAATTTTACTATAAGCTTGTTCTGTTAAGTAAGAGGACAATAAGATTAAGGGTTTTCACTCTAAAAAAGTGCTTGGCTTTGTTCGTGTGTTTGTTTCGTAAGGTAAAAGATGTATTAGTGCATTGTATTTGTTGTGTTCTAAGACTAGTAAATCTGGGAGGCCTCGTTACCGGTACTAATGAGGTACAGGAAGCAAGGCACAACAGAAACACGGCACAGATTTCTACGCGCGCTAGCGTCCTACCTTCGTATAACATCAACAACAACAAACAGGTAAGGTTGTGCTTGTTTCTCGCTGTTCGCTGTTCAGTTGGTAAAACAAGGGTGGATGAACGTGTAAACGCTGAAGGTATAAAAGGGCTAAGTAATGTTCCGTTCGAAAAGGAGGACTTTAAAGACTGTTTCCGCTCATCACACAGAACAGTAAATTCGCAACAGATTAACTAACCTCTACTCTACTTATTTCTCTTTTTCACACAACTTTTCCACCTAAACTGTGTACTCTAATGAAAACTGGAGTAAATTCGTTGTAAAAGAAAATTTTCTTAAATTGGGTAACAAAAATATAAGGCAAATAAATTTTACTTTTTCTTTACCAGGAAATTGGATGTTTCTTAACAACAAATAAAATCAAGGGAAGTTCCATAATTCCAGAAGTACTTTTAAGCAAGTTTTTAAAACCAAACTCAATCGTTTTTCACTCATTTCTCTTTATCAAAAAGTATTTCTCTAATGAGAGATTTCTTGTGATACTTTTCCATTTATATGATTCTTTTAAAATATTTTCCAGCTCCAGGGTAATTATATGCAATGAGTTCTTCAGCATAAGTTCACAACAACGCCGCTAATCCGAATTAATTGGGACCAGGACCTATTCGGATCATTATGTTTGGATTACCCGGAAAAAAATTGCATAATAACACGCAATAAAAAATTAGTTATATTTATTATTTATCATGCACTATCTGAATGGCGTGGGCAAACTTTGTAATACTAAGTGAGAATACTGCTCAAAACTGTACATGTAGAAAAATCTTCAGTTTACAGACGAAGGAATACTTTCTGTAATCATGCGGAACTCCAGCAAACGTCCAGAGGAAACTGTTTAAATGTTTGACAAATAGTAGCTGAATTTGGAAACGGTAAAAGCACTAGAAATAGCACTGCAGTGTGTAAAGCAGTCCAACAAAAATACGCACATAGCACATAGAAGTCATTTTTATGAGGCTCTACATAATATTGAGTCATCATCATGGTTTCAGCATTATGACAGTAAACAATTAATATGTATAATTTTTTAAATTGGTAATAAGGAAGATAAAATGTTTTACCAGTAAGCGATTTATACTAAAATTAGCTACAACTTGTACTAAGAATTTGGTTATCTTCGTCTTTTATTCTTAACTATCCATATTTGATGTTTTAACCACTTTTTTCTTTTGTCATTTCAAAGAATATGTGTTATCCAATTTTCTGTTTTATCTACTGCGATTGTTCTAATGCCCAATCACTTTGTTATCTGATAGCCTAATAGTTCCAAATCATTTGCAAAAGCCAAATATTAAAACTAAGTTGATCCAATTATTGATCAATTAACTTCCTAGAACTCCTTCAAGATATGCATGAATTTATTTCAAGCACTAACTTTTTATAGATAATTAATAAAAATGAAATAGACTGCTGATGCACAAAAAATGAATGAAATGTACACATTTCATAATAATTTATTGAGTATTTTAAAGTGTTCAAATCAAACTCTGCATGAGTTTATTAAAATTAACTACTCAAATTGAAGCCTTATAATTATGGGTTGTTAATTTTTGAAGGAAAAGAAACACTTTATTATTCTTACCAAGTAAACTATCCACGCAAGTAGATGTACTTATTAACAGAAATCGGTGTCGTGGGTGCTGCTGCGCCTGGAGCGTAAAATTGTTTCACATAGTGAAACAATGACACAATTGCCTTTTACTAGTACAATAGCTAACTTGTTGAACAAAAGACAGAAAGATATTCTGCATGGCATCTCAACTGCAAAGGCAGATTATTTTCAGTGAAATGCCAAATTAATTTGTTATGGGGTATTCTCTGTTAACTGTAGCTTGAATATTAACAGGAGAGCGTTTAAGAGAATCAAATGTTTCATGTTTCCTTAGAACTAAGTTATCAATTATTGCCACACATCACAGCGGAATGTAAGCGTCATAAAATTTACTTTCAAAGATTTTATCTAAAAATAAATAAATAAAATAAAAGGCTATACTTTCCATAATTTTTTGTTTTATACTTGTCTACTTGTTTGATTTAATAACAAATTTCCGGTAAAACGAAATACCAAAAAGTGTTTCTAAAGCTCCAATTTTTTGAGTCTTTCATCAACGTTTTCTGAATATTTAAAATTTTATATAGCACTCGATGGAAAACCGTCGCATTTTCCTTCATCGTACCGGCCAATAAGTTTCCTTCCGGTCATTTCTAAAGTTTTTCAGGGACTGCTCCTAAATCGATTGACAGTAATCCTTGAGAGCAAAAAAGTTGTTGCGCTCAACATTGCAACAACTGCATACAGTCATGGATAAAAATGTCGGCTGGGCTAGAAGAAAAAAGTTCACCTCGGCTGCATTTCTTGATGTGACAGCTGGCTTTGATAATGTTTGGTATAGCGGATTACTTTTAAACGAAAGAAAATTTTACCGTGTTCGTACCATTTTATACATAAATCGTTTGTTGAAGATAGGTATTTCTTAGTTCGACAAGGGGGTACTTATTCAAACATGAAAAGTATAAAAGCTGGAGTACCACAAAGGTCTATTTGGTCAACTACTTTCTATTCGATCTACAGCTCCGACTTTCCTTGTACACAAAATACCTCTGTAGCGACGTTTGCGGATGACACAGCCACTTTATCACGAAATCTTTCCATTCAAAAGACTACTCAAAATTTACATTACCTAAATTTTGTAGACAACTGGCTGAAGGACTGGAAAATGAAGAATCCGGTGAAGTCTGTTCACTTCACATTCATTGGGGTAGTTCTCTTTCACTTTGGCCTTCCAGGTTGGTTGAATGGTTGGTGGGAGAGGAAAGCTTGTCAACCAGAGATTTCCTGGTTCGGACCCAGGAAATTCACAATCTGTTCCCTTGGGACTTAAGTGTGAAATAGATTTGCTAAGAAGGAGCATAATTTAAAAGAAGATACTAGGAGAACGAGGGTGACCAGGAGAACGAAGAGAAAAAGAAGAAGAGGAAACATTTAATACGAGGTAACTCATTCGTATATTTTATTAAGGGATTTTAATTTCTTGTTTTCATATTAACGTCGCGGTAAAATAGGTTGGCTGTATTTTAAAATAGGTTAGAATAAATTAAGGATAATTTTGTTAGTAGTTAGGTGATTTAGTTCGTAGTACATGATTTATTAAATACTTAGTTTTGAACCATAAAATATAGTCTTTCTTATTTATTTTTCCTGCTCTGCTGACAGCGCTGGCGCCCAACAATTTTTGTTAATTATTGTTTTTAGTTCCCATTTAAGTATTTGGCAACCGGACGAAGTTGATGGTGGTGCAAGGTAAATTGAAGAATTTATTTTAATTAATTATTTATATTATTCTTCTATTTACCGTGCTCTCACCATAATTTGGAACTAAGAAAACATTACATAACGACGTACGCATACATACGTTAACAAAAAAAAATATATATATATCAATCTTATTGACACTTTAGACGAAAACTGGCTTAACGAAACTTTAACATGTTTTTAAAATATTTTTAATAATTCGTCTTGCACTGAGTATTGTTCTCCCTTAAGTAACACGTCATATTTTTACTCATCACAAAAAAAATCCTCAAATTTAAGCCGTAGGTACATTACGTTGTAAATAAAATTAATAAAATAAAGAAATGAAATCTGTTAAAAATAAATATAGCCTACACTCCCTTGTGGTACACCGCAATGATCAGGTCTACTTACATCAAAGTGTTGTAACCACATTAAATATTTCATTTGGTGACATTCGTTTTTTAAAATGAAAATAAAATCCGTTAATAACAATTTTTTGTACTTAAACCTATATCGGAATAATTCAATTTTATTGTATTAGGATATCAAATAGATGTCTGAAAGTTAAATAAGAGTTTAATCTGAAAGTAAATCCGTTGATTAAATTAAATTGTTTTCATCGGATAAAAGTTTGAAATATACAAAAAAGGTAGATTATTTATGGTAAATTTAGATGATATGAGGAAAGGTGCTTTTTTGGCCACGAATCATCAAATTAACAGAGGGAGTAAAAATGTTTGAGCAGAACAGCAATTTGTCAGATGATGAGGGGTTATATTTGAAAGGGAGAGGAAAGTTCAGGTCAGGAAATAAAAAAAAATTTGGTATGAGTTGTTGAGGGAGGGAAGAGGTGATTTGTGTCGTTATCAGAAATCATAGGACTGCCCGAACCTAACGTAACTGCGCTGATTTATTGGCGTTAAATTTCAACCCTGTCTCTGGTTTTCCATCTTCTTTTCCCCATACTCTATCAATCCTACCGTTGCCAATGCTTCACGAATTTCATTTCCATTGAATGCGAGAAAACTTCTGGCTACATCGACATCATATCATGCTTAGGCTTACCCCATACCGAAAATAGACCACTCAATAAATACACACCCTCTAAATAAATATTTTCATAACCAAAAATTAATAAATCATTACCCTTAAAATTTATGTAAATCTTTTCTCTGATATCACGTGTGTGAATTTTTTTAAATTTAAACCTTAAAAATCAAAAAACGTACCAACCAAATGTTACACAATATTTTTCGAATAAACAACCATTTTTTTAACCATTTACGGACTATTGACGAATATATCCATCAAAACATCTTTCCTAAAATTCGTTTTCCGGATAATATATCTGCATAATGTTTTTAATGGTTATGATCGTATAGTGGATATATCGACACATATACAAATAAAATCAAAAAGGATTTTGACTAAAAATTGTCTTAATAGCCATCAAAATGATGCCAAAATTTAACTATTCTAGGAAATTTAAGACTGCAACAACTGGGTTGATGCACTGTTTACTAGAGTTTTCTGGCTGCCGTAAGGCCGGTTTTCCATTTTAGCCTTGCTTCCTCTGTTCGTTACTACTTAACGTGTATTAGGCCTACCTTCATCCAATTTAATCATAATATTTCTTTAAACAATCTTTATACCAGTAGATTTTTTCTTCTCTTCTTTTGTAATTCAACGTAAAAATATATTTTTAGTAAGTTCTATTTACGGATAGATAAATAATGCATACATCACGTTACTCAGGACTAAAAACAGTGATATATTCGCATGCACTACTAAGAAAAAAAATACCTATATATGAAGAAATTTGCTACAAAATTACGACATAATTTATTACTGCGTATATCTCTACATTTTAGTTGACCGATTTTGATGAAGATGTTCGTATCGGGTCTCCTTGTGGTAGACACTTTAAGTTGCAAAGTTCAACTTTGTACAATATTTTGTTAATTAGATAATTTTTTCACACACAGTAAAATCGCAAAAACATGTTTTTTGGGGTTCAGGTGATCTAAAATATTTATTTCCTATGAAAACTCGATTTTGTAAAATCGACATGAAAACAATACAATGAAGTTTCCTTTCATTAAGTGGAAAGACAATGATTAAACAAACACTCTTTACCTTTCCAGCTGGTTTCACTTCCTAAAATCATATTTAAAAGAAAATTAACTATCCTTCTATTTGCCCGTGATAGTTATAACTAATAATACTTGGAATGTAGACATTACAAAAGGTAAATTGTATTATAAAGCGTCCTTACAGTATTTGTCCAGAGAAGCGTAAGTAATTGAATGTAATCTTGGATTTGCAGTTCATATTGATTTTGCACAATTAATACAGCAGAGCTTTGGAAATCCAAACTGGAACTATGGAACTTCAAATCATCAATTTGTAACAATTTTCAAACGACCTTTAAATAACCATGTATTGCCTTTACGCATAGTACTAAAAGAAGGACAGCAAATAAAAAACGGTTATATTGCATACGTATTTTTTATTGAAATTTTATACTTTGAAAATAAAAGTGCAGTTTTGTTTAAGATCATAAATTAAGAGAGCTGCTCACTAATAAAACATGCACTGGATCATAAGATATAAATATCATACTGTAGCTACTTATGATCATAAGTAACCAACAAAATAATAGATCAATTTTATAGAGTTTTAAAATTTACTTGAAACAGTCTCTAAATTTCGGTTGAATTGGCTAGGAAATTTTATTATTTTCAGGTCAATCCTCATTTCTTTTGAAAAGAAAAATCTTTGCCTAGGTACTTTTTTGCTGTGTTCAAACTATAACCATGGTAATCTCTAGGGCAGAAAATACTTCAGCCTTTGTATGACCGGATTATGAGTTCTCTTCTGGATTACTCATTTTTCATCTTCATTTTCGTTTTGAACGTCTTGAGCATTCACCGAGTTTACAACATAAATAATAATAATAAATTGATCTCCCAAAAATTAAAAAAAATTTTATATACGTATTCATAAAGTTATTACTTTATATCACCATGTCCTAAGATGAATTAAATTTTTGCTTCTTTTTTCCAACACCAATTGGTCCAGAATAAAATGTTAGGATGTGAGCTCGTAGATTTAAAGGTGTAATCATCTCCTACGTAGACAACTTATCAATGCTAATACGTCATATCTGTAATTCAGTAGCCTACTAAACCTTATGATATTTTGTATACTTTTATAATTTTCAGGAAGCTGGTTGTACAGTGCGTGGGGCCAGGTGAGAAAATGTCTTTAGAAAAAGGTGTTTGTTGCTTGTTTCTACCTACCATAGTTGTGGATTCATTACGGGAAATTAATTCTACTTTTTAAGCTTGTAGATTAGTTCCAGGGCTTGTTTACTACATTTCTAAAACTGAAAAATCATCAACAGTTGCTCATGAGGACAGAGTATTTTGGTTGATTACTAGCAAAATGAGCTTTTCTACTTTCACCAGAGGGTCTAAATAAGAATGACACGTACAGAATGGCACAGTATTCCGTAACTCTTTACTGACAGGACAGTAGAAAAATACATAATTTTTAACTTACTCTTATCCAGTACTCTGCCAACTTCTTAAAAATAAAAATTTAGTGTCCTTATTCTTCAGTAAAGATCTTGTAAGTTCTCACTCCAGCGAAAGAAGCAGTCAATTTTTATTCCCAAACATTTAACGGATGTCTCTATCTGAAAAATTTGACAGCAAAAAATTATCAAATCATTACATATATGAACTTCAGATTCTGAAACCCAGACTTTCCTTGAATAGTTAGAGAAAAACAAAGAAAGTAAATATTCTAGCAGTTCATTCGCAGCAGGTTTGTCTTCACGATTTTTGTTCCTAATGTTAAGCCTTCTCTCGGGTTGAAGCCCAATCCAGTCCTGGAAAAAGAAGCATTTTATCATCTCATTTTTTATATGTAAGGCAATAGGCCCTTTGGACTTTCGGATTTTCAACGTTTTACTGTATAATTAAAAATTTTTGGTAAGGAAAATAAAATTATTTAAAATAAGTCTAAAGCCGGGAATGGGTTTCATTGTTTAAATAAATAAATTACTTCTAAAAATGTGTGGTAAATAAATTTTATCGTGAAGATCATTAAGCAAATAAAATTTATCGACAATTTAAGAGAAACTTAAGAAATTCTAAAGAAAATAATAATTTATTTAGGAAAAGGATTATGATAATGTACTTGATAGGGTACGAAGGAAAGAACGAGCAAAAATAACGGAGTTAAATTACAATTTAAAAATTATGAATGCAATTAAATGCAGTTACAAAAGGAGTTGAAATAGACTACTGATGAAATTTATAGTGTTAAAAAAGAACTGTTAGAATCTTCTTGCATGGTGGTTGAATCTTTGGATCTATCTGAAAATAAAGTTAAAAAGGAATTGCTTTAAAGAAGAAGGCATGGCTATTCTCTTTTATAGCTTGAGAAAGACGATAGAAAAAGGAAAAATGTAGGATTGGAGGTTGAATTGGTATGTTGCCAATTTTGTAGACATTCGATGCTTTTGCTCTGCGAGAGATCTTGTGAGCCATTTTGCCGTATAGTAACCAATAGCTAACACACTGCCTTCTTGATCTCTAATAATTTATTGATCATTAGTAAAAGGTCATTAGGCACTCTGTTAACTATTACTATTATTAGTCTAGTAATAGTTGTAGATTGTTACTATATAGGCTTTCCCGAATTCAATAGTATCCTAACTAACTAGTTAGGACTGGACGCCACCTCTTCTTCTACTTCAACCCCATCCCAGCCAACATCCACTCTATACCGTCATTACATTAAGCCACAAAATTTACACCTGACTTCTTGCTTCTCGCACCCGATGATTTTGTTAAAACGACAATTAAATTAATTACGAGTTATTATCACTACATCGTCTAAATACTGATGAATATTCACAATTTACTTTAAACTACACCTATTGAATTGCTCAATCCACACATATTTATTTTTGTAAAATTTATTTGAGGTCTAAATCCAAAAGTAACTACTGAATTCACCGAGTCTAGAGACATGCATCAACAAATACAACTTTCGGTTGCCTAACTGACGCTGGCTAATGAACCGCGCTTACGTAAAAATAATTCCTTTCTTTTCTTTTAAAAATTTAACAGATTTTCATGATTAATGACCTTAAAAATATTTCGAACTGTATATTACGTTAGGGATATTGCAACGAAGACTGGTGTTAGAAGAATGCATAATGACCTTGGTTATGCGTTTAATCAACAGCTGTCACGTGATCCATTTGTTAACTGCGTGTCTCCAGACTCGATGAATAGTCTTTAGTGACGCTGGAATGTATCCAAACAGCTGAATCAATAGGTGCATTCAAAATATTGGGTAGAGGAAGTCAGAGAAAGCTATAACATACGTTTCATTTCAATTATAACTAAACAGAATCACTTGTTTAACGGCAGAATTAGGAACTAAATATGTAAACACACATAGAGAAGAATACTATAACAACTTGAAGCAGTCAGTTTTACCTGCTGACATTTAATACAGGTGAATTATCAGATCAGATGTTAAATTAAAAATGAATGATTTTCAAAATTTACAGTCTTAATATTTTTATATATTTTTTAAAATTCTACTTTTTAAAAGAAAAATTATTTATATTTAAAGTAAATTATGTTTATAAACTCAATTGTTATATACGTACTATTAATGTTTGTTTGTTAAATTTAAAAATAAGTTTTCATTTTAATTTATCTTTAATTAACCATACTCTCTCAGGAATAGTCGGCCTGGGTCTGTACAAGGCTACACCTCATTTACACGTCATACACATCATCCTCATCTCATTGGGTCATGGGGTTGCTTATTGTTCTGAACTGAACAGATTGCAACGTACAGACGTAAGGAGTTAAAAAAAAAAATGATTTATTTATTTGTGGTGAATATGAATATGATACAGAAGGTCATGGAGAAAATTGTTTAACAATGGAAATGAAAATTTATTTTGTATTTATTTGGACACCAAACCTACCACATGAACTATAAAGAGTCTATTAATTATTTTATTATACCATCATTATCAATCATTTCATCATCATTAGTGGAAAAGTGTTTCTCTTACCTGAACGAAATATAACTAAATAATTTTTTTCAAAGTTTAAATTCTTAAATTTTATTTTTGGTATAAAGTCAATAATTTTCATTTAAACAATAATATTTTTATAAAATCAATTTCGTTTTCTCTGGCATTTCGTTTTCTTTTGTAGTCGCAGTTTTCTGTAGTCATTTAAATTTAAACGTTTCCCATGCAGCTGAGTTTACCCGAACAACGCTCGTCGGTTAACGATAAACTGCACTACAAACTAATACGCTAGATCAACGGTTCCCAAAGTGGGGGGTGCGCCCCCCAAGGGAGGCGTGAAGACACGTCAAGGGGGGCGCGGAACTTCGAGATAGCTTTACCCTCCATTACGGGTCCTTTCAGTGTCAACATAGACTTCCTGCCCGAATTACTTAAAAAACAAGTTTTCGAGATAAAAAATGTTTCTGCTGCGAAAAACGATTTCGATAAAATTGACAAAACATCACTTTGGGCTAAGTATTACCAAGTTTACCCTAGTATATAACAGCAAGCGGCAGTAATTGTAATTATCTTTATCAAGCACCTATCTGTGGGAAAAAGTGTTTTCAGCACTTGTTACAAAAAAAAAACAAAGCATCGGTGCAATGTTGGTTTTATCAATGATTTACGTTGTGCACTTTCTAATAATTATCAACCTTTTTTAAAAAAATCGCAAGGTCATCCATCCACTGATTTATTTTGTCTCTTGTTAAAATTAAATTGCAACTTCTAATGCTAAAAAAAAATAAAATAAATGTATGGTTATTCAATGTAATACGTGATTTTTCATTGCCCAATAAAATTGTGTAGCCTAAGGGGGCGTGAGAAGTTTTCTTTTTGGCAAAAGGGGGCGTAAAAGATTGAAGTTTGGGAACCGCTGCGCTAGATTGTAATAAGTACATCACTGATCAAGCCAAGTTTAATACATGCGTAACGTGGGGGGACTGCAGTCGGCTTCCGGAAGGAAGCGGATGCACTGTTAACGTTAGCAAAAAACTTAGTTCCAACATCTATTATTATAGCCCACACATTGTTCGGTTCCTTTTTCAACATTAATGTAAATTACTAACATAATTCTCACGTAAATAAATGTGTATTTAACTTTAATGTATTTTACTTTAATGTATTACATTTAAAGAAAGACTGTTAGTTTGTTTGTTATACCCAGCTTCCGAAAGGTTCTACGTATCGTGTGATAGCTTAAGTTTTACAAAATAGCCTATTTTCGAATCAACGTACAAGCCTGAATGGATACATGAGTACAAAATATGTTTTCCTTATAAAACTTAAAATACAATTTGATTTTGTAAAAATTTAAATTTTAACTAAAAATACGTCAAAAAACTAAAAAGTTAACAGTTTGTGTTTTGCATTTATCCCCTTTAAAATTTTACTGTACTTATTTCTTATATAAGAATCCAATTTTTACTATTACACACAATAAATATATCTCCTTAGATTCATTTCCGTTTCTTGAAACTTGTTGCATTTCATAAAAAGGAAATTAATAAATTTAAGAATTACTTTGTCTCTTTAACCAAAAAGTAATAAAATACTTTCGGATAATTATTTATGAATAAAATACGTTATTGTCAGCTGAGCTTTTTATTTTAATATTTTAGAAATTATTTTTGACGCCAAAATTTTAGATTTATAACAGGCAATTTTACTTTAAAGTAGACCTACATCGCATTACCCCAATTTTACATTAAAAGTTTATTTGCATTACTCCCTCAAAAGTTCTTTTCGTTTTCTGTAACGACTATTCTTATTTTGTACGAACTTAGATTAATCATTGCAAACGCAAATATCGTATGGTTGTTTCGTTAATTCAGGTTTTCCTAATCTAGAGAAAATATTCAGATCATAAGAAATACCAAAACTTGCGTAAGGAAAGTAAAGTTATTTATATTTGTGCAAAATACATAATTTTTCAGTACTTAGGTAATTAAAAGATTTTTATTAATTTTTTAAAACCATGGAGACAATTTATTATGTGACAATGAATGAAATAAATACATCTATCCTGTTTATGACTTATGACATTCTGTTTATGACTCAAGTCACTTTATAGTAAATGTTATAGTATAGTGTGGTACAGTAAAGTACGAGCTTCTCAGACTGATTCTTGAGAGTAAAATTGAGGGCAAGCGTAGGCCTGGGTGAGAAAATGCTCATGGTTAAAGAACATTAGAGACTGGACAAACTTGAGCAAGTACACTCTTTTGAAAATGACTTATGATAGCTAACCATTTGCAAGTGCTATGACCAATCTTCAGTAATGGAGTAGGCACTATACGAAGAAGTGTGGCAAACAAATAAATTAGTTGGGCTTGATCTGGTAGTTTTAGAGCTATAGGGGTATCTATACACAGGTAGTTGTAGAGCTGTACGTATATATAGTTTTAGCGCAATATAGGGTGTCCCACGAGTAATCCAACATACTTCTGAGCTGTATTCTTCTCACAAAAATAACGTAAAAAGTTCATATAAACATAGGTCCAGAATCGCTTCGTTAGCGAGATACAGCTGACAAAAATTTTTTTTCGGGTTTCAATACCCGCAGAATGGTTCAGATGAAGCCCTACAGAAATGTCTAGAGTGTTACTTTGTGAAACTATACAGATTTTATTTAAAATGAGCTGCAAATTGAATAAAACAGGTCCCTGATCTGTAACTAGAGTACTTTTTGAGATATATGACAAAATACACCAAATTTGATCTCTGAAAACTGTTTTTTTTTTATGGTTTGAAAAATATAATTTTTTTAAATGGGTAACAAACATGTAAACGTTTTAAACCAAACTTGCTAATTTTATTAAAAAACATTCCTTATAATGTGATGAAATAAAACATCTTAATTACTGAAAATATGTTTTGTTGATATGTAATACAGTATTTAGTCCATTAAATACAAAACAGTTTAAAAAATTCTACGTAGCCAAATAAGGCGAAGCGTAAGTAACTACACTAGTTACCTCTTTTATTCAATTTTTTAGCTCATATTACATAAAGTCCGTTTAGTTTCATAATTTAATTAACTCACTAAACATTTCTGTAGTTCTTCATTTCTGCGGCGGAAATGAGACCCGGACGAAAATTTTTACCGGCTGTAACTCGCTGAAGAAGCGATCCCGGACCTATGTTTATGTGAACTTTTTTCATTATTTTGATTAGAAGAATACACTTCAGAAGAATTTTGTGTTACTCGTGACACACCTATACAGTTTACAGCTAGTTTCAAGCTATCTATTGCCACTAAAAAAGTAAATTAATGCCTATTTATTAAAGTTACTAACATGAAACAAATGTAATAGACATCTTCCACTTTCCACAAGTCATATGAAATAGCTCCATCTATAATAACATGAAAGAAGAAGATACTAAAAAAGACTTCTACAGCCCTATGGATAGTTTAATTTTTTGTGGGTTTTTAAAGATATGACAAAATTTTTGATCTTGTATCAGGCTAGATGATGTCCTAGGCCGTAAAGCGGCGAAGAAGTTTGGTTTTCTTTAATCAACATTGTTACTGATTTCTATTGAGTTATTACTCAAATAATAAAGAAGGTATTCTCTCTTGATACTATGAACCTTCTTCATCTACAATAATTACTTATTGTTTTTGTTAATTTAATTAACTACTAAATTTATATTTTATTTTTTATGTTATGTTATTCATTTTTGTTTTGAGTTAAGTTCACAGAGATGCTTAAACAAATATGTGGGCATAACAAAACAATAATAGGCCCAGAACACGTATAATTATTCGGACAATTATAACGATTTACAACTGCAGAGATGTGAGTAGAAATATCTGCAATTGCAACACGGAACTGCAGCTGTATGCGGTTTTAATTAATGGGGAATGCATTGTATTCCAACGTACAAAATACAACTAACATGGGTGTACGTATCGTTACAAATATCCCTCCTGCCTTAATGTATTCATACAAAGTAGTAATGATATTAATGTTTTACTAATTGTGCCCTGTGAATGCCAAAATAATTAATCAAAATTTTACAACCGTCGTTAACTTTCATTACATAATTGAGATTGAATACTTTAGTTGTTTATTAATTATCGAAATGTAAAACTTTTATTTCATTAATTATGTAAAATCAATTCCATATATCTAAATTATAAATTACAGTTAATTAATAATATTTTTGGTAATTGATAATTGGCTTTAACAGACACATAGACCTATAAATTTACTGACTTTAAAATTAATCAGTGTTATTGCATTCGTTAGGGGTTATTTATCTAGAAATATTAACAGTTATTTACGCATATGTTCGTAAACATACGACTTAGTGCGTAATGAAGTTCGTAATTTTAGAAGTAATGAGTACAGAATGATACTCAACTTTTACAAAAAATATTTATAAGATAATTTTATTTTACAAGACAATTAACCGCTCGTGGTACCTATTTAGCGTTTTGAGTAGAGACAATTAAAAACATTTTGAATGTGGCATAGTTACTCCTGACAGGTATCTACAAATATAGCTTCCTTATAAATAACATATCAACAGTCCCTTAATATAGGACTTGAACCCACCGAGTTGGTCTAGATGTAAAGTCGTCACCAAAATCAGCTGTCTTAACAGCTGATTTTTGGAGACGATGGTTCCTGATTCAAATCCTAGTAAAGGTAGTTATTTTTATACGGATTTGAATGCTAGACAGTGGTTACCGGTGTACTTTGATGGTTGGGGTTCAATTAACAATACTCTCTCAGGAATGGTTGGCCTGAGTCTATGCAAGATTACACCTCATTTACACGTCATACATATAATCTTTATCTCATTGGGTCGTAGGGTTGCTTATTGTTCTGAATTAAACAGATTGCAACGTACACTAGGCATTAAAAAAACAAAAAAACAAAATTAGGACCAGCTTTGTCCACCATGTTAAAAATGGTAGAAAAACTGTGTTTCTATTTGGAGTGTCCTAACTGTTAAAATTCATGAAAAATCTCATGTAACAACCATTTAATACTAATAAAATTATTTACAAATAAAATTTTCTGGTCGCCTCTGTATCGTAGTTTCCGCGAGCTAGCCTACAACACGGAGTTCCAGGGTACGATTCGTGGCTAGATTCTGTAAATTATAAAGTGCAAATACTTTCAAGTACATTCCAGTTACGTAGCCTACCGTAGTCACTATAGTATTTCTTTTAAGCTGAGATCTATTATGCGGTTCCTAGCTCCGTGTAGTTGCAGGGTGAAGGGTACGGGTGAGGTATATTGAATGAGTGACACATTCTGGGAGAACAATTGTTGTAATACTCTTACAAAACATTCGTTTTCAAACTTTCCGCATTTTTGACATATTTGTTTGTATTTATTTACATATTTTGATATAAATTGGTAAGTTAAAAATTATGAATCCGAGCAAGTTAATAACCCCGTACTTATTTGTTTAATTAATGCGACGGATGATAATATATATTTTTTTAGTCTAGTTAGTACACGCTACCACTACAAATGCAGCAGCAGTGAAACACTACTAACACTCATTCATTTTCGCACTTCTTCCAGCCAAATGGAGCTGGGACTCAAGCAATACTGTTGTAAACAACATTTTACGAAGTTTGGATCTGTTGTGTCTACGGTACGTGTAACCGGACGGCTGGAGCGCGTCGCCCGCTTTCATTTCTATATATCATTTGTAATCTGAAATCTATTGAATTAGTGTGGGCTCAGGTAAAGGATTCTTCTTCTTTGAGTGCCTATCCGCTACGGATGTGAGCGACCATCATGGCTATTTTGACTTTATCCGCTGCCAACCGGAACAATTGCATGGAGCTCCTACCAAACCAGGTTCGCAAGTTCCCAAGCCAGAATATTCTTCTCCTACCGGGCTTTCTCTTGCTATCTATCTTTCCCTGCAGGATGCGTTGTAACAATTCATAACGTTGCGAATTCCTCATGATATGACCCAAATATTGCAGCTTCCTTGCTTTCACAATATTAACAAGTTCTGTGGTTTTCTTCATTCTTTGCAGAACTTCAACGTTGGTCACTTTATGGGTCCATGGTATGTTCAGAATCCTTCTGTAGAGCCAGAGTTCGAAGGCTTCTAGTCGGTTGGTCGTTTCTTTTGTTAGAGTCCAGGACTCCACTCTATACAGCAAGACAGAAAAAACATAGCACCTCAGAAGTCTCAGTTTGGTCCCCAAAGTAAGATCATGACTTTTGAAAGCCGCACCCATAGAGCTAAAGATGTTCCTAGCCCTACCAATGCGACTCTTGATCTCCTGTGAGTTATCCCATGCCTCATTAATGACTGTTCCGAGGTATTCGTACTTAGAGACTCTTACAATTTTCTTTCTTGATTTATATACAGGTTAGCACCCCTAATTTGTTTTTTGCTAACTACCATGAATTTAGTTTTGGAGGTGTTTATGTCAAGTCCATATATGCTGCTTGTTTCTTGGATTCTGTTCATGAGCGTCTGCAGTCCTTCTATTGAATCCGCAAAAACAATTGTATCATCCGCATACCGCAGGTTGTTAAGCCTGAGTCCATTAACTAAAATGCCCTCCTTTAAGGTTTGTAGAGCCTCTCGAAAGATTTGTTCGGAGTATAGGTTGAATAATATTGGTGATAATATGCACCCCTGTCTAACCCCTCGCAGGATTTCCACTTCATCTGTATGCTCGCCACGTAAAGGATTACGTGGCTAAAAATAACAACACATTTAAAAAACCAAGAAGTAACCTAGGAAACTTTTGGAAATGGTTTCTAAAATATCGGTGGATAAGTGAAAAAACTGTATAGCTCACGTGGAAAAGTAGGAGAAACGCATGTGGGATTTTGATTCTTTGGGCAAAGTTCAGGTAGAAAAACTTGTAAATTTGAAACATGATTCAAGTAGTGACAACGAGGAAGATGTGTCGTTTTATGAAGATTTATCGGAGTAGAAGAATTACAATAAGGTAACCTGTTACAGTACTTTGTTTATTAATAATAACCTTAAGCCTAATTACAAATAAATGTTTATAATATATAATATAAGTTACAATTTAAGAATATAAATTAATTATTACAAAATTAACAATATTGTAAATTTCCTGTATAACGAACGTAAACTTATTTGGATTATTTTACATAATGTTTTTCTTTCAAACTGTTTTAAATAGGTCTCAGCTTAGCTGACATAAAGTATAATAACAAAGCTGTTGATGCGACTAATTAAGAAAGTTTCTAATAATATCTTTCGGTACTTCAATTGGTTACGCAGTTATTTATGATCAAAAGCGCAAATCAACGTATCGCATACACGGAACCCGTGCGGTTTACATAATTTAAAATAACAATAACGTTTGTTCAATAATAATACTTCAGTAATAATTAAAGATGTTTTCGATTAAATTGTTTATTAATTTGAACAGTTAAACAGTTTGTTCGTATAAAACCTTGAAGAAACAAATATTACTCAAAGAGAACTGCAGAAATGTAAATAATAAACTAAAATGTTTATTTAATTAGTAAAAAAATTATGTACGAAAAAAGAAGTCGATGACATGCTGGAACTTATAAGTTGTTGTTTAGGTCATCAGCCGAATAGCTGGTTTGAACCTGTAGAGGTTTTACTAAGTAAAACGAAGAGGAGGTGGTTTACCCTGCCTTCCACACTGAGTAAAAAATATGAATATCGGCATGCTTGCCCCTCTGAAAAGCATCTACTTTCCACCCTGCAAATGACATATTCACTTCATTTACCACAGGGTCTGGCTATATAATGAAATTCATTACTCTCAGGAAAGATAACTCTGACTAATGTATTTTACATCTCTACCTCTTATGTTCTTAAATGCTTCAGTCATATAATTGGCTGACCATGTGATAAGAAACAAAACTATTTTTTGTAGCTTTGGAACTATCAGATCGAGTGCAGATAATTAAACACTCCACCTGCCTGTTATGGGCTAACATAAAATGTATGTTATAAAAAACATTCGAAATTATAACAGCAGTTGTTAACTGAACATAAAATAGTTGAAACAATTATTATAACTATTATTATTATTATTAGTTGTAGTTGTGCAGTAAAATCTGTAGCCAGGGTCGCAATATACATTTGTTGTTACATAGGAATTAATTAGCTAATTAACAAGCTAATACACAAAGCACTGCTAATTGCAGTAACACTTTGATGCAGGATATAACAGTGTAGTTGAGACAGAATAACAATCGTTACATACAGAAAATTAGAGTGAGATAGATTTAGAAAAACGTGAGAGGGAATGATCGAGTGGTATTGAATGATAGGTAAATCTACCCTACCAATTTGGTTGTTTTACAAATCACCAATCACAGTTATGTATACAATACCTATCACGTGGAGTATGTACGTATATGTGAATATTATATTAGGTAACTTGTGAACATTTATAATTTTGAGTGTAAAGTGTAACACTCGCTGCGCTATGCCTACCTGTGTAACTCATAAAATATTAGTTCAATTTCCTAACACGAAACGAGTTTACAGGTTCAACTAATTTAAAATAGTGTTATTGATTCCAAATTTACACCATTTTAAATACATGGCGGCTAACTGCACTCAAATTCTTGTAACTTAAACATCTTCAATCAAAATTATAATTTGACATAATACGAGGTGTAGCTATTGAATAACGAGACTGACGTTGTAAAAAATGTGAAAGCACGTGTTCTGAAGGAGCTGACAGAAGATGACTTCTAGCACTGTTCCCAACAATGAAAAATTCGCAAGGAGCGTTGTAGGTACAGTTGTAGATACAGAAGGAGGGTATATTGAAGGTGACAATAAGTTATTATGTATAAAATAAAATAAAATTTTTTTACAACGTCAGTCTCGTTATTTAATAACCACACCTCGTATAAACGTTAAAAAGATCAACTGGAGAGAAAAAATAACCTATTAGATATTGTACTGTTTTACATTTACAAGAAAAATTTTTAAAACAGTACAGTATCTAATAGTTTATTTTCTAAGAAATAATTATTACTTCTTACCTACAGCCAAATACAAAAAGGGTACACACTACAGTGACGTTTCTTAAACTACGATGTATACAATATATTCACACTAAGAGCACTCCAGATTCCGCCATTAACCGTTGAACAGTTCGGTTGTGTTTTTCAGTGCTGTTTTTTGTGAGTGATATTTTATTCTTACACAGACCTTTATGAGTTTGTTTAAGTACAATTATTAAATTGGGTGAAAATCTACAAGACTTCGACTACAAGTATCTTGTTTTATTTCATATTTTGTTTAAAGAAAATAATAATTTATTTAAATTGATTATAACCTAAATTTATTGATGGCTGAGAAGCCAACAATATCTGTAACAGATGACCAATCAGCTGTTACTACTAATTTCATTAGTATGGAACATACTATCGATTGCTCTAGCGATATCGACCACGGTCTAACAGATCGAATATCGATGGAGTGGAAAGATGTTTTATCGAAACGTAAACGAATCAGTCCTTTGGAAGAAAGCAGCAATTTTAATAAACGGGCAAATTATTCTGCTAAGGATCCGCGACTCTCAAATAATGAACTCTTAGATAAGAACAAATTTAATATTTTGACCTCTTTGCCGGAATCTGGTAATAATGATGATTTATCATCACTGCCTGATACCAAATTAGTACGACCACCTCCTATTTATCTTCAGTCCGAAATTAAATTTTTACAATTATGTGAATTGTTGAATCAAATTGTCGGTACCGATTCATACAAATGTTCATCAACTACGCGAGGTGTCACCATTTATCCATCAACTCCGGAAGCTTACCGGAAAATAATAAGTAATTTTAGGGAAAATAATGCGCAATTTTATACATATCAACTGGCTCAGGACAAGACCTACCGAGTTGTAATTCGAGGTCTTCATCATTCGATCGGAGAAAAAGAAATTCTGGAGGAGTTGATATCGAAGGGATTTAAAGTTCGTAATGTCACAAATATTATTTCCCGAGATAAGGTTAAATTACCGTTATACTTTGTTGATCTTGAACCTGATAAAATGAATAAATTAATTTTTAATCTCAATTCAATGTTTCACACTAAAATTGTCGTGGGAGAACCTAGGCAAAACAGGCAGATTGTACAATGCACGCGATGCCAGCGTTACGGTCATACACAACATTACTGCAATTTACCTCCACGATGCGTCCGTTGTGCTGGGCAACATTTATCATCCGATTGTACCAAAAGCCGAGATACACCAGCCACCTGCATTTTATGCAATAATGCTCATCCGGCAAATTATAGAGGTTGCGTAGTTCACCGAGAACTTCAAAATCGCCGTTCTTCGGGGAACACATCTAATTCGGCAAATTCTAAAAAATATTCTCATGCAACACATATTCCTTCATCTCGATCGTCCAATCAAAACTTGGATCATAAACTTAATACTTCTTTGTCAGCAGCATCGACATCAACTTCACCACAACTTTCTTCTAACTCATTCCCTCCGTTGAAATCTCACCAAAGATCGTCCATTAACAAGTCAAATTTATCCCCAACTTCGCTTCTGTCTCATCAACCATCCATTCAAGAAAACTTCGTTACAAATAACCCACATCGTACTCCGTCTGTTTCCTACAGCCAGATTGCGGCGTCAACAACCCTAAATGAAACACGATTAGACACCTCTGAAGTATCATCTCAGCTTACATATTTTATGTCAGAAATGAAACAGTTGATGGCTCCTATGACAACACTAATGTCTCAATTAATTCAGGTCTTACTACAGCAACATGGCAAATAATTACGGAACTGTCAATTCCATGGTAGCTCTCCTGTGGAATGCTCATGGGATCCTTCGTCATCGGAATGAACTTGAACATCTCCTATACGAGAAACGAGTCGATATTGTTATGATTTCAGAAACGCATTTAACATCACGAAGTCGGTTTAAGATAACTGGATATAAAGCGTACCGTACTGATCACCCTGATAACACAGGTCATGGTGGAACGGCTATATTAATTCGTACGTCTATAAGACACCATCTGATGCCGCAGAATATTCAGGAAGAACATATTCAAGCTACAACAATAGCAGTGCAATTTTGCAACTACAGCGTTTCATTTGTGGCTGTTTACTGTCCTCCACGGTTTGTACTTTCAGAAGAACACTTCACTTCTCTCTTCCGAGATGCAGGTCCCCGAGTATTACTTGGAGGTGACTATAATTCGAAACCTCCTCTGTTGGTATCCAGGCTCATAAATCCCCGTGGTCGTGTTTTACATTCCGTTATACAGAAAAATCACCTTCATACTCATCCCCCACCCACTCCAACCTACTGGCCAGCAGCAAGGAACCGGCTACCTGACGTGCTCGACTTCTTTATATCAAAGGGTCTAAACTCCATCAATACAAGAGTTGAAACATTGTATGAGCTTTCGTCCGATCATTCACCTCTACTGTTAACCCTTCAAACATCACCGTCACGTGTTACACATCGTCCATCCTTAACAAGAGGGAATGTTGATTGGAATCGGTTTCGTGAAAAAGTGGACGCTACTTTAGATCCCAACGTCAAATTGAAGTCAACTGAAGATCTTGAAAACGCAGTGGAAAATCTTACTCAAGTTATACAGTCTGCAGCTTGGGATTCAGCAATGTTTCGTCAACCTGCTTTGTCCTATTTACCGCAATACCCTGTTTATATTCGTGAGCTCATCCGAGAAAAGCGTAGAGCTCGGCATCAGTGGCAGAGGACTCGCATGAGAAGAGACAAGGCAACACTCAATCATCTGTCAAACCGGTTGAAGAAAGAACTTGCACTGTTGAAGGCAGAGCTATTTGACTCATTTACAGCGGATCTGACTAAAAGTGATGGGTCCCTTTGGAGAGCAACGAAGCGGTTCCTTAAAGAGGCGGACGTATCTACCCCTTTACAACGGGTAGACAGTTCGTGGGCGAAGTCAGAAGAAGAGAAGGCAGAACTTTTTGCAAACACTCTGGAAAACACATTTTATCCTCATGCAGATGTTGAAGATGTTGAATTTACGCATCATGTGGAAGACTGTTTAATTGCTTCATTACAGCTATCTTTACCGCCTGTCCTATTTTGGGAACATGAAGTAAAAGAGATTATAGAAAAATTACCAAGGAAGAAGGCTCCCGGGTATGACAATATCTGCGTGCGTTTTAAAAGAACTACCGTCTTCGACCTTCCGGTATCTTATGATATTATTCAACGCAATAATTCGGCTGGGTTATTTTCCTTTACAATGGAAGTTTGCTATAATTGTTTTATTTCCTAAACCAGGAAACGATCCTCATGCTTGCACTTCGTACAGACCTATAAGTCTACTCCCCGTTTTAGGAAAGGTTTTCGAACGTTTTCAGCTTCCTCGAATACTACTTCGTTGCACTGAATCCAACACGATCCCACCACACCAGTTCGGGTTCCGGCAGCGTCATTCTGCGATCCAACAACTTCATCGAGTCACTGATTTCTTAACGGAGAGTTTGGAAAGAAAGCTCTACGCCACTGGAGTATTTCTTGACATAAGTGCTGCTTTCGACCGGGTGTGGCACGCCGGTTTACTTTATAAGTTAAAAGAAATCCTCCCAGACTCATATTTTCTGGTAATGAGGTCATTTTTAGAGGATAGATTCTTTAAGGTGAAAGTAGGAGATGCTTTTTCTAACACCCACAAAATCAATGCCGGCGTTCCTCAGAGTTCTATTCTTTCACCTGTTCTTTTTACAATCTACACCAGCGGTATGCCGTTGAAGAACAATGCACTTATTGCAACATATGCAGATGATACTGCCATTATTGCAAGAAGTGAAACAACAGAAGGAGTGTCAAGAAAGGTTCAACAATATCTGAACGACCTAGATAGCTGGTTAAAAAAGTGGAGGATAAAGGTTAATCCTGGAAAGTCCGTCCAGGTCACCTTTACCCTTCGTAGAGGCAGCTGT
Source organism: Catonia carolina (assembly GCA_035578175.1). Taxonomy (NCBI): domain Eukaryota; kingdom Metazoa; phylum Arthropoda; class Insecta; order Hemiptera; family Achilidae; genus Catonia; species Catonia carolina. The sequence continues at coordinate 22,797,637 of JAQMRL010000010.1, read as the reverse complement.
CCGCCGGTAACCCTTGGTGGGGTCAACATACCAGCTACAAACAAAGTGAAGTACTTAGGATTATGGTTAGACAGGCGGCTGACGTGGAATGAACATCTGAAAAGCAAACGCTTATTACTAAACAATCGCCTCAGATGTTTGTTCCACCTAGTTAAACCGCGTTCTCGTCTACCACTGAAACAAAAAATTACAATTTACAAGACTTTGCTGAAGCCTCTCTGGCTGTACGGAATTCAGATTTTTGGTGCTGCTGCTCGAACCAGTTTAAACAAAATACAGGTATTTCAATCAAGATATTTAAGGCTTGCCACTGGAGCACCTTGGTATGTGAGAAACGACACCCTTCATTCTGACCTTCATATTCCCTACGTAAAAGACGTTGCACGACAACTTTATCAAAGTTTCTTTGATAAATTGCAAAATCATCCAAACGATCTCGCTCGACAAATGGCCATTCAAAATTTTCCAAATTTTCAACGACTTCGCCGGCTATGGTGTAGGGATCTTCTTCGATAACATTCTGTTACCGTTCTTCCATTATCTTCATTCATTATCTTCAACATCACATCTTCTTAAGTTCGTCACTGTTGGGTTTCATTTTCATCAAGATCATCTCACTCATAGTATGAATACGTCATCCTGGAGGATACACTGCTGGGTGTGACCCCTCCTTCCACGCCTAATAATGACTCTCATCAAATCTAGTGATTGTGCTTTAATGTATAGTATAGTGTTCTAGATTTTAAAATTAAAGACAAGAAAAAGAGCACTCCATCTGAAAAATTTAACTAACTGTCCGCCAAAAAGAGCAAACTTGTATATACAGGGTGATTCAAAACTATACGGCAGTCTCTCGGGATCTCATTCTATAGCTAAAAATAAGAAAAGAAGTTCCTATAAACATATGCCTGAAAACGCTTAGTTACGGCTAAGCGGTTAGCGAGTTACGGCTAGCAAAAAAATTTCACCTAGAACTCTGTATCCTCGGTGAAGTAGGACCGTATAAAAATGTTAAAGGTAGTTACAATATAACAAATATGATTGTTTCTTATGTTTTTTAATCTGAAAAATTGAATAAAATAGGTTCCAGAGCTTTAAATGCAATACTTTCAGAGATATCTTACATAAAACACAAGAATTGGTGCAAAGAAATAACACATTTTTGTGTTTAACATAAGATTACTTCCGTAAATGGTAAATAAAGGTGTATTTTTTTAAAAATAAATTTGTAGAAAATTTAATTCTGAGAAGATTCATGTGGATTACTCAGGAAAAAAATGAATAATAGATATTGAAATTTCGCTTTATTTAAAATCAAAACAGACGCACATAAAACGCACATTCTTTACTGCATAACATACATTCTTTACTGCACATTCTTTACTGCATAACTGCGTAACAGCTGATCTTTATCAGCTGTTACTGCACATTCTTTACTGCATAACTGCGTAACAGCTGATCTTTATCAGCTGTTACTCCCAACCTACATATTAGTTAATTTATACAGTTAAAAATGTGCGTCTGTTCTGATTTTAAACAAAGCGAAATTTCAATATCTATTATTCATTGTTTTCCTGAGTAATTCACATGAATCTTTTCAAAATTAAAATTTTCTACAAATATATTTAAGAAAAAATACACCTTTGTTTACCATTTATGGAAGTAATCTTACGTTAAACACAAAAACGTGTTATTTCTATGCATCAATTCTGGTGTTTTATGTAAGATATCTCTGAAAGTATTGCATTTACAGCTGTGGAACCAATTTTTTTCAATTTTTCAGATTAAAAAACGTAAGAAACAATTTTATTTGTATCTTTGTAATTACCTTGATCATTTTTATACGGCCTTACTTCACCGAGGGTACAGAGTTCTAGGTGAAATTTTTCGCTAGCCATAACTAACTAACTAAGCGTTTTCAGGCATATGTTTATTATGTACTTTTTTCTGATTTTTATCTATAGAATGAGATCCCAAGAGATTGTTGTATAGTTTTGAATCACCCTTTATGTACTCTTCTTAGACTTCGAGAAGGAATTTAGAATTCTAGAAAGAAGAAGTAGTAAACGAATACTATAAAACATGTAAAAAATATTTCCCGAATTCTGTTACCAATGCTTAAAAGGTAGATGGTACGACGTGAAATAACGAAAATGGGGTTTTGAGAAATTTTTTATAAATCATAAAAGAGTATATAAAAAAATTAGAAAACACAAAAAATTATATAAAACTTAATCACGAAAGAGTACAAGAAATGCCGATAAGAGACGATTATCCTAAATGATTAACCACACACCATCCCATCGCAGGTAGCACACATCAATACATTCCTTTAATACAATACCCGGTCTCCCCTAATTATCTCACCTTAACCATTTCTAGCTTAATGTTACATTACTGATTAGCGAAATAATTACCGAAAATATTTAGGCTAACAAAAAAAATATTGTATTGTTCACGTCTGCTTAAAATATTGTTTGCAGAAATAACTGTTTGAAACTAGACAAGTAAAATTCAAATACAGTACCTAATTAATGTTAGTTAATTAATTAATAACATCATTGGCTACTACATTAACAGTAATGAGTGACCGCGGGCGAGAGCTTCGGCGCATATGCAAACATTATTATTGTAACTGTTGTCAATTATTCAAGATTCCTCTTTGGAAACTATTTCCGTTTCATAACGACAGTGTTTTTGCCAAAAAAAGCCAGGTGGAGTATTAGTCGATCTGCTGGTTCTAAGGCTACAAAAATAGTTCTATTTCTTATTTTATGGTTAACGATATGACTGAAGCATTCTAGAACAGAAGAGGTAGAGGTGTAAAAGACACCAATCACAGTTATCTTCTCTGGGAGAAATAAATTTTATTATACAGCCATATACTGTGGTAAATGAAATGAAGGTGTCATTTGCAGGGGGGTAAGTGATGCTTTTTAGAGGGCCTGACACGCTGAAAAACGTATTTCTCCACTCAATGAGGAAGGCATTGGTAAAAATCATTTTGAACAGAAGAGGTAAAGGTGTAAAAGACAGTAATCACAGTTATTTTCTCTGGGAGAAATGAATTTTATTATACAGCTACATCCTGTGGTATATGAAATGAAGGTGTCATTTTCAGGGTGGAAAGTGATACTTTTTAGAGAGCCTGACATGCTGAAAAATATACTTCTTCACTCAATGAAGAAGGCATTGGTAAAAAGCATTGTTGAACAGAAGAGGTAGAGGTGTAAAAGACACTAATCACAGTTATCTTCTCTGGGAGAAATGAATTTTATTATACAGCCACATTCTGTGGTAAATGAAATGAAGGTGTTATTTGCAGGGTGAAAAGTGATGATTTTTAGAGGGCCTGACACGCTGAAAAACATACTTCTCCACTCAATGAGGAAGGCATTGGTAAACCTTCTCTTTCCTAGATTTTGCTAGTAAAGCTTCTAGAGGTTCAAACTAGTCTTTTTGCAGTTGACCTTACCACACACTTAATCTGAAAATAGTTATTTGATAGATGTGAATTAACAATAGGTAAAAATGTGTGTGCGGAAAGGCACACATTTAATAAAAAAATATATATAAAAACATTGTAAGTTGCATATTATTTCCTCAATTTTTATCTCTTTTTATGGTAGCTTTTTACTTTTTATTAAAATACATTTTTGTTAATACGCTTATTACAATGCGTGTTTTAATTTCCTACTGTACAAATTTTAAATGTTGTATTTCTTGACATTGTTTTTTCTACTGTATTATTTATATTGTTATTCTTTCGACCTGAAATTTGCTTTTTAAATATTTATTTAGCTTTAGTTTCTACACCAAAATATAATGGGTTTATAATTTGTATATTTATTTAGATGTAAAACATAACTCATTTTCCCAAGGGGGTTTCACCGTGTGTCGTACCGTTTCAAATTCCGGAACAGTTTTTCCTCCCAGAACAAAATTATATTTCCTAGTTTGCATTGTATATATAACTAATGAACCTATAATAGAAAATAGGTTTATTTTCGGCCAGTAACGAAGTTTCAATGCAGGCCAACTGAAACATTTATTCTGAATAATCTCTAAGATTTAGTCAAATTTTTTTAAAATTTAACACCAGTGTACCTATAAGATCATAATGTAATGTTATTGGATTTGGGAACGATAAAACGAAAAATGCAAAATATTTTTGTCCACTCACTAGGCGTATTTCTTTAAATATAATATAATATGACTTAAAAAAATAATTGATATATAAGCAAATTAAACATTTAATTAATTAACTATAAATATAATGGAACCAGCAACTGCTTCTACACCAGAAGTCACTAGCTTGATTGCCTCGTAGGTCTACAATTTTTTTATCTTTTTGTAACCTGATTATTAATACTTTTGTACAAGGCTTGTGTAGGTGTCACGAACAAATAAAAACAGAATTTATCAGATAAATGAGATACAAAAGTAAGCTCGACAAGTTATTTCAATTACACGATATAATAAACCAATATTCAGGTACTTTGTGTACTTTGTAAACTCAATGAAAGATACAATGTTTATATGCAAAGTTAAAGGTAACCTTAATAATATTTCGACGCCTCTGGTACCTACCAAATTTTTCCACATTGTAAGCACTATGTAGATAAAGCGAAAAAATTATCTGTCATGAACGAGTGGGCCGAGTTTTCAGGATGCCTGAATACTTAGTTTCGGTGTTAACATGATTTGGAAAAATCAACATGAAAATAATACTTCCTTTCCCTATATTGTATATTATAAGTCAAGAAAAGAAATAAACAATCCTTAAATTTGAATTTTGGCGGTGGGGAATTTACTTTCAAGACAAAGGTTACCCAATGGTACATTATCCATTTAGAATTACGGGGTTTTCTGTTATTCAGACAAAGAGTTATCTGCTCTATTTTCACCCTAGACCTCGTACAGTTGGGAAGTTCCTTGCAGCTATAGTTCATTCCAGTTAAGTTGTCAGTAGATTGATTGGTGTGGAATGTGGAACGGCAACTGCTCATTGGTTGTTTCTGTTGAACACAACAACCGTTTCACTTGTAGCCTGCTGCTGAGTCACGTACGCCTATACATGCAATTATATCAGTTTTGCTTCTGCATTCGAATAGTGTAGTTACCTGCTACATATCCAGAGTCGTGTTAATTCTTATTATAATAGTGTTTGTGATATTTTTAAACGTATTATACTAATATTTGTTGTTATTGTGTTGTTTTAATTTCAATAAGTAGTACTATTAGTTGGTAGTTACATTCTCTTAAATCTCCGGTTAAACGAAACAAGCGCGGACAAGCCATTAAATTCTAAACAAAAACTATTAATTATAAATACTTTGAAATCTTTTAAAACTGAACATGCTAATATAACAATAAGTGAAATTGTAGCAAAAACTTCAGCAATGGTAGGCGTCTCTGAACGATCAGTTTACAGAATAATTAAGGAAAAGAAAATCACTGGTCGAGTCGAATCTCAAACTAAAAAGCGAAACAGAGTTAACACGATTAGCAATTCGCTGGACGAAGCAACAAACATTTCATTTAATTATTTTCATTTTTAAAGTTTCTTATAAAGTTACTTCAAGTTTCACCTCTACGTATGGGTAGATCTCTATCAAAATGCGGTTTGAACTGTTCCTTCGTGCACCGCCTGTGAATCGGAATTTGTTTTGTAGGCACTGCCAACTTAACTGGAATAGACTATAGTTCTTGTAAAGATCAAGGGCTAAGTAGTCAGAATAGTCATCGTTAGAAAAATTTACTACAGAATGATGCAGTTAGTTACTTTAATGTAGAAATTTCGAAATCGTCGTTGAGAGTTTTATTGCTTACATAAAAATCTGGTTTAAAACACTCACACAATTTTCTCTTTCCAATGCAAAAAATGAACAATATAACTTAATATTAATAATAAAACATTAGAAATAAACCAAAAACTAACCTCAATAAACATAACTTTAATCATGAGTGAAAGACGCAAAATGAAAATAAACCTTAGTTTGGCTTAAGAATACGGAAAATCGCTCTTTCACGCTAAACTAGGCTCTGTAGAGAAAAATACTTTAAATAATAGTTGTATATCTTTTAATTTCCTACATATTTGATTATAATTTTTTGCCGTAAAATTCATAATAAGGCTGAAATCTTTAAAAAATCAATTTATTTTACACGTTTTCGTTAGAAAAAAATAAAAATTTTAATTACCGCTAAACTAACCGTTATATAAAAGAATGTTTGAAATAAAAGTTGTAGGTTTTAAAATTCTCTATAACTTTTATTAAGTACAATTTTTCGCTAAAATGCATATTTAAGCTGCAATCTTAAAAAAATATTTTTTTACGTGAAAACATGCTCACCAATAATTTCAGCAAACATGGCGCTTACCCTATCTTGTAGAGCATAAAAAATTTAGTAAACCAGGCGATTTAATAAAAAATTGTAGATTAGTTTTTTAAAAAATCGCAAATAAGTGAAAAATTACAAGAATAAACTACTACTTCCAATATTGACCGATTTTAATTAAAATGTTCGTGTCAAGTTTCAAGTTCGTACGATGTTCCGTTCTTGAGATATTCTATTCACACACACACACACACATACACACACACACACACACACACACACACACACACACAAACACACACACACACGTACACACGCGCGCGCGCACACGCACACACACACACACCCACACCCACAGTCCAATCGCTAAAAATATGTTTTTTGGGTTCAGGGGGTCTGAAAACTTGTACATCCGGTGAAAACTCTATTTCGAAAAATCGACATGAAAACAATACTTTCCTTCGTATATATTCATATAGGCAAGAGCAAGTAAAAATGAGTGCCAGAAGCAAATCTTAAGAACTTTGACTGAGACGCCTGGGTAGACTTTAAGTTACTCTCTACCGCTGCCCCAAAGAGCTGGACACCATTAGTCCAGATTAATCTCAAAAGGAATTTATAATTTTAACTTTTTGAAGAAAGGTTCAATAATATTTACGACTAATTAAACAGAAGAGTATGACTTTAGAATAAAAGTTTATTGATAATCTCATATTACAGTTTTGATTCGGAGATAAAGCAATATTACGGTATTTTGTATACAATTATAAAAAGGTAATGAAATTTTAAAAAACAGTTGGTTTTGGATTCATTAAATGAAGTAGTCTGACAGATATTTGAGAAAGCAATTATTTCATGAAGAATCTATAATATTATTGTAACCTTAAATTCATGAAATAAAAAGTGAGATGTCATTTTTTAAAGAATAAATATTTTTCTTGTAGGCTACGTAATTAATCCGTTTGAGTTTAAAAACTTTGTTTAAGTTAAAGAGCGTTAAAAGTATAAGATATTAATTTTTTATTACAATATCAAAAATTCATAAGGTAAGGAAATCTTTCATTGAAAAAAATCAACCTTTGCATAATAGTTTACTTGTAATTTACTTATAGTTTTACTTATTTATAGTTTACTTGTAATTTAGTTTGATTATCATTGTATTAAAAATAATACGGTTAGTTAAATGGTCAAACTTTCTTGAACTTATTACATTTGAATTAGTTACAGAGTAAACAAACTACATGCAGTCTTGAACCTGTTTACTTACAAATCGAATTATGCCTATTCTGCTCGTCCCACTTAGGCTCACATCTAGTTGTACAGTGTGCAGAATAAGCTGCGTAGCCTTACTGCCACCGACGGTGCTTCTCTCAAATGGGTTTCTGTGGTTTTACATTTACGCAAACAAATGCCTGAGATCTTTAACTAACCACCACCGCTAGGAAATCCCTGCTCTTTCGTGTCAGTATCAGTAGGATTTTCTCTGAACTCCAAAACTTAAACACTGCCTAAACATTTGTTCTGTTGCCAGTTCTTGAGTAGACATATTAATTCTGTATTGGCAGATATAATCTTAAGTACTATAAATTAGCCCAAAACTTCTTTTTTCAAAATGAAATACAATATTTTAATTTATAGGCTATTATCAAAAACAAAATTATAGTTCATATTATAATTAACCCATCCGGTTGGTCTATAGGTAAGGTCATCTCTGCGATTCAGCTGTTTAACAGTTGATTTTAGGGTACAAAGTTTCCTAGTTGAAACCCTAGTAAAAGTACCTAGTTACTTTTATACCGATTTGGATACTAGACATTGGTTACTGGTGTACTTTGATGTTGTGGTTCAATTAATCATACTTTCTCTGGAATAGTCAGCCTGAGTCTGTACAAGATTTTACCTCATATACGTCACACATCATCCTCATTTCATTGGGTCATGGGGTTGCATATTACTCATCAATTAAACAGATGGTAACGTACCATCCGTGAGGTTAAACGTTGCCATTCGCCCAGTCGAGCCTAGCTGCTATTAGTCTAACTAAAAACATCGTTCGCGTTGGTAAAAATACACGCACTACGTAAATTCGAAATCAAAAATAACATTTCATGAAAGGTAGATATAGGGTAGACTATAAATAAAACAACCATTTCAATGCAATAAGCAATCAAAGAACGACTACTTACCGGAATGATTTATTTTTTTCTTGACTAATGTGTGTACGATGTTTTTAGAAATTGTCACCGACTACTCTACCAAGATTAGCGCCTGCAGACGGTCCCAGTACCTGCCTGCTACGCGGAGCGCTACAGTCTAGCACTCACAGTAATTGGCTTAACCTTAACCTCGGTAAACAAACAGCAGTTACAGAATCAGCTAATAAAGCGGTGACCCAGAAAAAATGCAACACTTTTAACGAAAACATCGAAATGATAACTGATGCGTGCTTTTAAACATATGCAGAATTAAACGATAAATAGAAATGAAAAAACTAAAAAATACTTCAACACTAAATTCCTAATTGAAAATAAATTATAATGCACTTAAGAACGATCCGAGACAATACGATGTCAAAAGCGAACTGGAAGTATGCAGTATAACGACGACATGTTCTCTGTCAAAAATGTGGAGAGAGATTTATGGGTTTTGGATGTCATCGTCAAATTCAAATTGTAAAATAACGAGTGACTAAAGTAATATGAGATGACTAATTTATAATTAGTAATTTAATTTTAAAGTTCTCTTGTTTCGTCATACAGATCAGAGGTAATACGTATAATTTGTAACCACATTTATTTATGAAAATGAATGGAAATAAAGTATAGGCATAAAGTTTTTATACATTATTGATCAATACTTAAAACATCAGTCATGATAATATGATGTAGACCTAACAGTTTCATTTATAAAACTACTTTTAAAAGTTGTTGTTGTTTAGGTCATCAGCCGAAAGGCTGGTTTGAACCTGTAGAGGTTTTAAAAGGTAAAACGAGGAGTGAGGTGGTTTACCAGAGCCTTCCTCACTGAATGGAAAAGTACACTTATCAGCATGCCGGGCCCTCTGAAAAGCACATATTTTCCACTCTGCAAATGACACCTTCACTTCATTCACCACAGGGTCTGGCTGTATAATGAAATTCATTACTTTCAGACGAGATAACTCTGATTAGTGTCTTTTACACCTCTACCTCTTCTGTTCTTAAATGATTCAGTCATTTAATTGGCTGACCATATGACAAGAAACAGAACTATTTATTTTAGCCCTGCAACTAACGGATTGAGTGTAAATAATTTGACACTCCACCTGTCTATTATGGGCAGTTTTAAAAGTATTGTATACTTAAAAACTTTTGAAAGTATTATGTTGTTACTTTCTAATCAGCGTGTACACACATATATATATAATGTGCATGCTCAGTTACGTCATTATTTGTTTACTCGTGTAATCTTTCTTACGGCGAACCGAGTAAAGAAACACAATTTTTCTTCATTTACAAAATGAAAACAATGGAAAAACCAACGACGAATCAAATTGCAATCGAAATACAGGTGTAATTGTCTTATTGTGACAATGACGAGGAAAATAACTAAATAATTTACTAATATAGTGGACCCATGCAAATAAATTTGCACAATGTTCTTTGGTTTCAAACCTCTGTCATTAAATAAGTGATTTAAGTTAACAATAAACTTAACCGTTCTTAGAAGAACGGCTAGTATAACGACTAAAGCGTAGTAGTACGATTGTTTCATCCTGAAAAGAACGTTTTAAACAGCTAAAAATTAAAAATTAAACAACGTTACTATAATGTCTAATATCGACTAAGTGTGTTGTAAGATAAGAAAGGAGTTGACACATATCCTGTACGCTTATGGAATATGGCTGTGGAGGGGAAATGTGGAAAAACCGCTTTCCATTAAGTTGTATTACCGCTACGTTGTAAACGAAATTTACTCTTTTTCATTTCGTAAAATGAAGTTATATTAGGATGAATTTTAAGTATAAAACGTATGGGCAAATCAGGAAAGAATACTCTTTAAAACCTTATAAAAACCCGTTTAGTACTATAACTCTGTATTTAGAAATTAATTCAATTCCCATTTAAAATACATTGGAAGAAATTTTAAATGTAAAGATAACATTTTTCTAGCGCTCATAATTTAATAAATTACATCTCAGTTTATAACTGAAAGATCAGCATCGTAGTCTACTGTTGTAAACGTACAATAATACAAACAATGAACGTTATGGTAATTCCTAACAATTATAACTTCCATTACTAAGTATCAATCTATTAAATAATGCCTGGTAAAACCCCCATTGTTAGAGTAAGTTACATTAAAATAGTAGACAATAAGATGTAAATATCGCAAACTGGCAATCATCTGGAATTTTTTAGACGGGTATATTTCTCCTTTTTGTTTTCAAACCTTTCATCCACCTACCAACTTTCAGTCAATCACTGGGATGGTTCTCCTTCCCGTTGGCCCACCAGGTTGGTTGAACAGTTGGTGGAAGAGAGAGACTTTTTAACCAGAGATTTTCTGGTTCAGACCCGGGAAATGTACAATCAGTTCCCATGGAATTCAAGAGTGGAACAGAGGAGTTCAATGAGAAGGTGCAGTTTTTGAAGAAGTGCGTAGGAGAACGAGGAGTGACCAGGAAAACGAGAGAAGAAGGAGTGAGGAGGAAAATATTTGAGGTAAATTCATTTCGTATTTATTAAGGGTTTATTAAGTTTTTTGTTTTGTATTTAAGTCGCAGCATAGTAAAGGTCGGCTATATTTTTAAACAGGTTAAGGATTATTTTGTTAGTAGTTAGTTAATTTAGTTAGTAGTAGGATTCATTAAATATTTACTTATATAGAGTATAAGAGTATAGTCTTATTTATTTATTTTTCTCATCCTCTACTATTTGAGCTGCCACCAACTTTTTTATTTTTTGTTCATATTCAAGTTTTTGCCCACCGGTAAAATTGAATGTGGAGCAGGGTACATAATGGCATAAGAACAAAATTCGTTGTGAACTCCCTCTTTAATTTTGAATTTAAATGACTTTTTGTTTAGAAACGGAAAATAAATAAATAATTATACATTTATTTATAGATAGGTTTAGGATAGGCCTACTTCTAATAAATGGGTTTTATGATGTAATATAAAATACATTTTACGATTTATGAGCGCACTTTACAACAAGAACAATAATATGCCCATTTAATAAACAATGTAATAAAATTTTGTATTAAGACCAAAGATAATAATGTAAAATAAATTGCATTAGTCTACTCCGTGATATTAAATTTTAGAAGTGATTTAATTTTAAACTGAACATTTTGTTTGTGAAAACAACGAGCGAGATAGAGGAATAAGAAAAGGGAGATGGAATAAGTGAAGAAGAAAGAGAAGGTTATTATTTCGTTGTTTTTGTTGTAATCCAGGACATATCAAACATATCAAAATCCAAAACACGGCCTAGGCCCTGTACAAAATAATACCAAAGCGAGTTATATAGGACTATGTAGCATTATATATACGTTAAACGGCACAAGTCTATCTTTCTCGGCTTAAGTCATTGTAAAAGTTTATATAAGTTAGAAGAAGTAAAGTTATATAGAAGTTATCAGTTTTGTAAGAAGAGAAATGTAATTTAAGACGTGCTCGGGGACATTCCGGATTAACTCATCTCATCGCACTGCGTTCTCTTCTTATGTCTTTCGAACCCTGCCGCCTCTCCCGCTTGTGTAACTCATATCGTTCGTTCTTAGACAAACGATTTACACCATATATTTACTATCATTCCTTCTTTCTCGAACACAACTCATTCTCTCTATCGTAAAGATTGGTGTTCAAGAAAAGAGTGATACGTTGTTGTTGGGTGAAGTATTAAGCCTATCATTTCATGTATGTTTCACAACTAATATCTTTCTAACAGATCGAAATGCAACTTTGTAAAACTTTATTTTTTAACAATCAATAAAGATATTATCAATGGGTTATTTTCGTTGTACCGTCAAACTAAGACAATTCGAAGTTGAAGAGACCAGAGGAAAGATTCGGATTACACAAAACTGTTTTCTAAAAACATATTGTGACACTTATCTCTAAGGCCCGTTTAGGACTATGGGTAAAATAAACATGCGTATTTGCCTATCCGTTGCCGGACACCCCTCGGCCAGCTACGCCCATTCCGAAGGACTTTAAGCAGCCTAGTGGCTCCGAAGCGCTACTTAGGAACCCACGACCCCTGAGAGGCCAACCCAAATGAGTGGGTGCAGTCTCGTTCGCAGGGCGCCCCACTCCTCTTAGTACTCATGTAAACGTTGGACGAGTCACCGTCGAGCTCGTTACGCAGCTAATGCTTTACACGTGGCTCTACCACACATGGATGCTCTGCGCACAACCGTGTACTACGAACAGCACACGGAGGTGCTACAGCCAGCGCCCGTTACCTCAAAACAGTGAGGATTGGATAGCTAAGCTGCAGTTCTATGGGCACGCTCTGTGGTGTCTGGGGCGTGGCCCCGGGTAAAATAACCAATAAACACACTGTCACCGTCACCTCCTTTCATTAAGTATTGTGCTGCCGGCTATCAAAGGTTCTGACGTAGCGACAGAGGGAGCCGCCAATAGTTCCGAGAGCGGTCGTAGGCTTATGGCGGCGTACCGACAGAGACCTTTGTCATCAAGGCCGAGCCGTAACCGCCTCCTACCACAGTGCTCTCGACAACTACAAAAAGAGCGCTCCACTGAGATAAGTGATTCAATTCCGATCTGGACAGCAGACAAGACGTCCACTATCGGCACACGGCTACCGAACTCCGACGAAGGCTCATCGACGGCCCCGCAAGAGAGAAGATGATCCTTCCTCTCGCCGACCCGTCACCGTAAGCCATCGACCGGACCGTCATCGCTCGCTAACCCGAGCGATGCTCACATCGGTCCCTCGACCGAGCCTTACACCCACCGGATCCGACGAAGCAGCCATCAACACACTACTGCGAGAGAAGAAGATTATGTCTCCGCTGGACGACGACACGCCGTGTTGCCCAGCTCTTTAACAGCCATGACGACTACGATCGACGCTTTCCATCAAGACGACCACCGCTTAAACGGCCTTTTACAGGGTCACCAAAATGTAAAGGTTTCAACTCGCCACTTAATGTCGCCATCCGGTGACAACAGTACAGTTTAAAATTACATCAAATATTTATTAAACATTATAAATTATTAAACTATTATTTAAACTACTAAATTAAATTAATTAAAATAAATAACCAACTAATTACAATAAATTGGTAACGTAAACTTAAGAAATTACAAGATGATTTTTCACTTAGACGTATTCGTATACAGTATAACTCACTGACAGATCTAAACTCGTCGATGGCAGATCAAAGACTAAACTAAACAAACTAAACCGGCTGCACTTATATGAGGGTAAGCTTATATAGAGGTAAGCTATGAAGATTTCGAAGAGAACAAAGATTTTCAATATAATGGTAAAAATATAAGATCCTTCTGTCGGCTTCTGGATAAATCTTAGCAAAAAGGTAAACAAATTAGGATTGAAAAAAAGGTGTTACAAAAAGGGCCAATTACCTATTAAGTACTCCAGCTCTTATACAATAACCATTGAAACAATAGACCTGCACTAACCCTTCATAATACTACAAAATATTTCTAACTATATCTTAGAAATCCTATTTATTAACTATTATTACTTACCATAACAATGCCCATAACTGGCACGTGGAGTGTTAAATTAATTGCACTCGATTTGTAGGTTCCTGGGTTACAAAGAATAGTTCTGTTTCTTATCACATAGTCAGCCAAATAAATAATTGAACTATTTAAGAACAGAAGCGGTAGAGGTGTGAAAGACACTAGTCATCGTTATCTCTTCTGACAGTAAAGAATTACACTATACAGATAGGCCCTGTGATGCATGAAGTGAAGGTGTCATTTGCAGGATGGAATGTGGATGCTTTTCGGACATGTTGATAAGCATACTCTTTCAACTCATTGAGAAAGGCAGTGGTAAACTTCTGCACTCCTCTTTTTCTTATTTAGTTAAACCTCTAGAGGTTCAAACCAACCTTACGACTGTTGATCTAAACAACATTTTAAAAATATCGGTCCTTCTCGAGAATTCTCGAACACACTTTTCCTTTAGATATTGCCAAAATTTTATTGAGTAAACCACTCACAAGACTTTCTCTTGCAAATTTAATTAATAAAGTATATGTTTAATCATTAGTAAAATTGTAAAATGAATGATAATAACCTAATTTTAAACTATATTATTTATAATTTAATATATACAGTAATTATTTTTTATCAATTAACTAATTTACAATACTGCAAATAATTTAAAAACTGTTTGGTACAACCATAATGTACTTTTTAGGGATTCCATACGTCTAATGAATGAGTGAGTTCATATGATTCGTTTGGGTCTTTGAAGGATTAAGGTGATGCTCCTTTTATCGGGGCCGGTTAGTAGACTATGACCTTGCTGCTGTATCACAATGTATAAGTACCTTTATTTCATTAGCGTCAACCAGTAATGCATTATTAATTAGAACCTAATAATAAATGGAACGGAAACCTAGTTTGACTACCCCTGTCTCTTCTGTATTCATATGTGAAAAATTAACCGCTTAGTTTCAATCTGCTCATCGAAGGCGAAGGGAAGTGAACTATTTCAGTACAACGCTATTTGTAGTAAGTTTTAAGTTGATTCTGTTGTTATTTTTTCCACAATTTTTCCAAACATAAAAATTAAATGAATTTAAAACTTTTAAAATGGTATTTAAACCTTTTATTAAAATACCATGGTTCAAATCCCAACATTTTGCACTTGTAAACATCAATTTTTGTTTCACTTTCAAAAATATCGATTGAATACTTTTGACTGTTCACTTTGGAGTAGTAATGCTTAAAAGTTGATTCTGGTATTCCTTTTTTTGTTTTATTTTTCAAACTTGTCAATAATTAATAATTGAATATGACACTTTAAAAAATCATACGGTCCCAACCCAATATTTTTTATAAGTACTTATGATCATCATATTTCTGCTCCTGATAAGTGCCAATAAAATAAGTTTTTATGTATGAGTAGTGATGCTTGAGCGGGTTCTGATATTCTTTTCTTGTAACATTTTTCAAACCGAACAATATGACTATACCCCAACGAACTAAAGACTGCAGATGAGATCTAGCCAATAACAGCCAAGGTCGGATGTGAGGTTGCCCCTTGGCTAAGTCATACCCTTTTCCACCGAACTCCAGCTGACAGTTTGTTAGGCTGTCATCCACAGCGGGACCACAACGTGACAACGTAGGATACGCTTAACGAAAGTCAATTGGCTCAGTGCCATTATCTAGGTCACTATACTCCGCCTTCATCTGCAGTCTCTAGTTTGCTAAGCTATAATTTCATATTTTAAACATATTTAACACGTTTTATTAAAACAACGCGATCCAAACCGCAACATTTTGCACTTATACAAGCACGATTTACGCACTTCTAAGTGTAAATTAAATGGATTATAAAGTTCAAATACCCCAATACACGGCTGAAATAATAATATCAACGACATAGTATAGGAATGGTCAGCCAAACGTCAACAAAATCACTTGTCTTTAGAGAATTCGATGCATTGATGACGATATAGCCTACCTGGTGAATAGCAGTGCTTGAATGTAAAAGCACCATGAGGTATTTCCATATTATGACGGGGATCCATATCAATCTGTTCCCTTGTTAAATTCACTCAACCTTATATTTTTTTATCCATTTCTGTGTACATTGCAATCGGTTTAATTTAAGAAAAATAATAAACACTATGTCAAGGAGATGAGGAGGATTTTATGTGTGACGTGTAAATGAGATTTAATCCTGTTCAGCTATTTAACAGCTCATTCAAGGTGACGACATTACACTGGACCAACCCGGTAGGTTTCAGCTTAATATAATACACATTGTATTACAAAAAATCATTTATTCTCTTAGCTATTTCTAGGATATTACAAACTACTAGTATTATTAATATCACAGTATTCTAACCTTACAACTAAGTGCAGTGTTACTTCGGTAGCTACGACTCAACGCATGTTGTACCTAATCGTCATTCAAGTTAAACGAATTATGTCTAGTAACGAAATTCTTTGCGAGTGGAAAGTTACAAAACGTTGTGTTGTTTTACTATGTATCATTAATTGCTACATCTCTTACTTCACATTTTTGGGTATGAAATATTTATGGTTTTGTATAGCTCAGATTATCTAGAACCTTTACTAAATTATCGACCACAGCAGGACATCTATGTTTTACTTGTTCAGCGAGAATGATTGTAAAATTTCAGGTAATTTACATGAAATATTTATAAATTTTGCACTAATTGTTATCGTTAATAATTCATTGGTGAAAACTGAAACAAAATCCGTTCACTAGTTTCTGAGTAGTACATTCCGCACAGATAAACAAACATGATGAGGGATTTTGTTGTATAACCCATAGTGGTTCAAATACAAGTACGACAAAATACTGTTTGATCATTTAAATAAGTTAATTTACTATTAAAACAATGATATATGTGAATCCTGAGCCTATATGTAATTGACTCTGATTGTTACACTGAGTACAACACTATTATTTTCAGTAGTTTGGTCTATTAATTAAATTTTGCAATTTGACTTGTGTGATTTTCACGCCATTATAAATCTCCGTGATTCATTACTGTAACATGTGTGGCAACGCACTCTACGTGAACGCGATCAATAGTTTTGTAGGCAGCAATAAATTGAGTAAGTTCGTGATAACGTTTTTAATGCATTTAGTGTATTAGTCCTTACACGTTTTAAAACGTACCTATTTGTAGTTCAGACAATTTTATGATTAATCATAATACTTTTTATATTATATATTATTTATATTATTTGCAATTAAATAATAATGGTTATAAAGTAACATTTTGTAATAAAATAAATATATCCATACAACACTGATGTCAACTTGAAGTGAAAACTATATTTTATTTACTATTTTTTAAAGGCTGAGTGACAACAATCTGTTAATACAAACAGCAATCAACACATTACAAAGCATTACGTATATTTACATTATTTGAATTAATATATCATTTACTATTATTTATTAACTAATTTTCAAAGACTGAGTGAATGAGGGACACCCGTTTAGATCGCCATCTTGCCCCTCACTCTAATCTATTTCTTTATAAAATTTTATTTTATTCTTTTCTAGTCGCCTAGCAACTGAAATAAATAACTTTTATTAAAATAATTTTGTCAATATGAAATAATTTTAAATAATTCTTAAATAGTAATCAGCTGGAGTTTGTTTATACTTTAATAGACTCAAAAAATAAACAACTCCAGGTGCCCAGTAAATTCGGTACGTTACAAATATCCCCGCAATTCAATTTTGAAAACAAAAAGAAATTTTTATGATAATCTAAATTTTGAATTTGTTTGATAAATTTAATTCCAAAATGTTTTAAAAATTGTTACTAAGCGACCTTACAATTCTACTAACCAAATAAACTATAAACTATAAACTGTAAACAAACTACAAACAAACTATAACCTATTAACATAACACAACAAAAATTTTTTTACACTTACTGTGATTAAACAAAAGATAAATGGAACAAAACTTAATAAACTCATAAATAGGAACTGTGAACTACCAAATATACATATACATAAAATAAATAAAAGTTCAAATAAACATCATACACATACATATACAACAAACCTCCTCCTTCATCCCGTCCGTCACTTTTTATACTATAGAGTACAATTTCAGATTCTATTTCCTCTATTAATCCAGGTATCTGTTTAACTTTTACGGTACTTCTTTTTTCCTTGTTTTGTGCATCACTTTTGGTTGAATGGCTGTTTCCTTTCCCTATCTCATCCGGATTATAAGCTGAGCTGCTACTGGTACTAACTTGTGCTAGTATTTTTTCATCATCCTCTGTTTCATCTAAGGTTGACACCCTTCGATTTACACTACTTCTCTTTCCTCCTGGTGACTTTAAATCGTTCTGACTGGCACTGGTATAAGTATTCGTTTCTACTTCAAGATTACCTTCAACTGGTTCAACATTTTCAATTAATATTTCATCAGTTTTACTATTTACTGATTCATTCTTTAATATATTTTCTCTTGGTTCTCCTATATCATATTTTTCATCTGGTTTAACATTTTCATTTAGCATTTCATTATTTTTAAAAACTTGTCCTATTCTATCTATTCTATTACTTAAATCCCTACCGAGTTTACTCATTATATCCTCCAATCTCCTAGTTTGCTCCTCAGATCTCCTAGCCTGCTCTTCCAATCTCCTAGTTTGCTCTTCAAATCTCCTAGTCTGCTCCTCAGCCTGCTCTTCAGATCTCCTAGCCTGCTCTTGCAACAGGTTCAAAATAAGCTGCATGTTATCGTCTGACTTATCTATATTCATATTATTATTGTTATTGCTATTATTATTCATATTTACTCTTCTTATTATTCACGTTATTCCAATCCAAAGATTGTGGATATTTCCCCACAAGGGATGCCAAATTTGTAATAAAATAAATATATCCATACAACACTGATGTCAACTTGAAGTGAAAACTATATTTTATTTACTATTTTTTAAAGGCTGAGTGACAACAATCTGTTAATACAAACAGCAATCAACACATTACAAAGCATTACGTATATTTACATTATTTGAATTAATATATCATTTACTATTATTTATTAACTAATTTTCAAAGACTGAGTGAATGAGGGACACCCGTTTAGATCGCCATCTTGCCCCTCACTCTAATCTATTTCTTTATAAAATTTTATTTTATTCTTTTCTAGTCGCCTAGCAACTGAAATAAATAACTTTTATTAAAATAATTTTGTCAATATGAAATAATTTTAAATAATTCTTAAATAGTAATCAGCTGGAGTTTGTTTATACTTTAATAGACTCAAAAAATAAACAACTCCAGGTGCCCAGTAAATTCGGTACGTTACAATTTATAACCAAAATGTGATTACCGCTACTTATCTTCGATAAAAGTTTTACTTGGCATTCACATATAAACAAAATACGTTTATTAAATGACGTGTTATCAAGGTAAATTTTTATTACAGGTAATGCAGACGGTGGAAAATATTAGATGTTTTATTTTTGATTGAGAAATCTTCGACATTACAATTTTTCTTTAAAATAGTATGAGAAAAACAAGTAATTTTGCCAACAACAGGAACTAAAACTATTAGAATCAGAAGTTCACTGAATCTGATTCAACTGATAAAATTTGTGAGCAATTTAGTATCTAAATTTTATAAAACGAGTTTTATAATTTTGCATCTAAATAGTAAATAACCTACCGGATTTGTCTAGTGGTAAAGCCGTCGCCGCGAGTCATCTGTTTAACAGCTGATTTTTGGAGACGATAGTTCCGTAATTCACATCCTAGTAAAGGTAGTTACTTTTATACGATTTGAATACTAGACATTGGTTACCGGTGTACTTTAAATTATGGAGTTTAATTAACCATACTTCTCAGGACCGGTCTTCCTGAGTATGTAGAGTACAAGACTTCACTTAATTTAAACGTTATATATACCATCTTCATCTCAATAGGTCATGGTGTTTCTTATTATTCTATTGTTATTGTACTATATACTATATTATTTTATTCATATACTAACTTACAGAAACTGACCAAGCATTTCTTTGAAAGAGTCAAAGGAAACTTTTCGAAATCCCTGACCAGGATAGCAAAACATTATAGCATATACACTTAAACACAATGATTAAAATTCATCTTATAGCTTTTAGTATTCGTATTCACAAGTCAAGTTATTTATTTTTCATCAAACTTTTTACGCTTTCATTAAAAAAGTAGATAACAAATTAGTGCATAATTATTGGAGAACAATACAAAGTATTTATAAAAATGGGAAATCCCTCAATGACTGGCTCACTATCACACCACTAATTCTCCTGTTAACAAGATAGGGTAAGCACCATGTCTGCTGAAATTTTTGGAGAGGCTGTCCCCTCTCTCTTCCTCTCTCTAAGAAGAAATTGTTTATTTTTTAAAAATTGCAGCCTTATTATATATTTTAGAGCAAAAAAGATATAACTAAAGTTGTAGAAAATTAAGAAAGCTAAAACTTTCATTTCTATTATTTTACAAAGTTTAATTTAACGTCAATTAGTGATTTTCTGTTTTTTTTATGTTCTCTTGAATATATAGGAAGATATTTCTACAGAGTCTAGTTAAGCGTCAATTAGTGATTCTCTGTACTTGCAAATTCTACAGAGGTTGATTTTCATTTTACATCATTCACTCATGTGTTAAAATTAGGTGATGGTTTCAATTATTTACATTGGCATGAGGAGGTCGTGAGAGTGTTCTACACCAGATTTTTATGAATATTAAATATAGGCTCATTTTACTCCACAGCAATATCGTTAATGCGTTTTAATGAC
Source organism: Catonia carolina (assembly GCA_035578175.1). Classification (NCBI taxonomy): domain Eukaryota; kingdom Metazoa; phylum Arthropoda; class Insecta; order Hemiptera; family Achilidae; genus Catonia; species Catonia carolina. Next base: position 22,776,781 of record JAQMRL010000010.1, on the reverse strand, counting down.
CCGGAGTGTAGGTGCATAATAATAATTTATTCATTACATTTTTCTTATGAAAATAAATCACTGGGTTTCCTTTTTTTGGCAAATTTGCCTACGAATCGATGATAGCTTATTGTGATAGAAAATATATATGTTCACTACAAACACACATGTAAGTTACTGAAGAAGCTGAGGCATAAACAAGTCACGGTTTGGTAACCTCAAAGGAGACTCGCAGTCAATGCAAGTCAATAGAGTGGAAGTCAAGATGGAAACATTTTATGATGCTTTCATTTCCTCCTTGTTCCCCCAAAAGAGAGTTGAACTATGATATATAGTGATTTTCCCCTTCATCTCTTTCTTCAGCTTCTAACGTTAACTCGTAACTCTGTTCTTCTCTCTTGAATTCCCCTATTTACTCACTTCCAGTTCCCCCATACTGTCCCTAGAGAACTCTTGTCTTGATTACTATCTTCAAACCCCCTCGTCTTAGTTAAACTGAATAAAAAATAATGCCACGTCTGCACTTTTAACAATCATAATCTCTAGACGAAGTTAACTAATGCATTTGCTCTTTTTCTCGTAACCAGCCTATTTGTCCGATGATATGAATCTAATTTCACAAAGAACAATCTAATTGTTTCAGGGAATTTTTAATGGTTTTGTCAACAAGCTTCAAACGTAAGTCAATATTTTGTCTTAAATTCATTTTTTAAAAGCAAATTCTCTTGTTCCTTCAACTCAGCATCTTTATATTTTTTTCAACTAAAAGGTAACCTATATTTTTACATTTCTTTGCCTCAACAGTCTTTAGTTCCTTGAAAACTTTTTGCTCAAATTTAAATGTCATTTAATTTCACCTTTTGCATTAGCCTACATGGATAGTTTCCCTCATTTATATTTTCTGCAAAATTTCTTTAAATGCCACTGAACTTCATATACGCCTACTTACTATACCTGACTAAATTATTATTTAATTCCCACGACTCTCATTATTACAATCAAATTTATTCTCATTTTTTTCCTAAAATTTTCCTGAAAGCTTTACTGATTCGATTTATTTATAAAAACCTGATATTAAAAGATGAAAGTTATACCCATTTCAAAAAAATGGCCAAATCCCGAATAAATGAACAGAACCAACTGGAAAATTTTTTAGTTAACCTTAAATGTTTTATTTCCAATAACCAAATTATATTTTTGAATTGTTTTCGCATTGTTAATTTACACTGCAATATAATAACTGAAAGCTGTATGGTTTATGAAGAAATCAAGTGAAGCATTGCGGACCGTGTGCGTAGTGGTTAGAACAACAAGCTTCTACGCTAGGGGTCGCGAGTTTGATTCCCAGGAAGATCTAACATTTTTTCAATCATTCCTTTTTTTCTATCATTCGCATTAGCAGCGATGCATTAAACGGTAAGAATTAAAACCAAACAAGTAATAATAATATTTGAACAAGGTATATTGTAATGTATAATTTATTATATGCGTAGAGATGGACATTCCTGCTTTTACGAAACTTGAGATTACTGTGCTTGAGAATGGAACAGGACAACTGGTCTAATCCACGTCGTTTCATCATGATGATAAATTTAGAGTGAGCTGTGATAAATAAATTATTGAACTACTGTTGATTAGATTGGTTATCCTTGTAATAATGAGTACATAGAAGCTTCATTAAGGTTATAAAATTAATTATTTATTGTGTAATGATAACTCAATTTACTACTTCTATGGAATTGCAATTTATAAATACGTGTATAAAATATAAATAAATAAATACGTAATAAGGGTTGCCTTCGCTAGACCAACGCTTTACCCTTGTAAGGATATATTTCATGAATTTATGATTTATGTTTTATGATTGTATAACCCACCAGGTTGATCTAGTGGTAAAGTCATCGCCGCGTGTTAGCTGTTTGTTGGACAGCTGATAAAGGTTTCGTGGTTAAAATCCTAGTTAGGTAGTTTTATACGGATTAAAATACTAGACTAATAAACAATAAACCAATGCCACAACGACGAGTTATATCTTGGACTTTACCTAGATAAGAGACTCACCTGGGCGACTCACGCAAAAATCAAGAGACTGGATGACCTTAAAATTCCCTTTATAAGTAAAGTAGTTATTAAGTCCAGCCCGTCCAGTCCGTTTTTCGCAGAAAGTTGTATGATCACCCCAACGATTTGATCACCCTATCGGATGCATCAGTACCAGGGAATCCGCAACGCACGTTGAAACGTCAATAGACCCGAGATCTTCTATAATGTGATTTATTTATTTATTACTTATTAAAGAAAATAATTTTCTTTAATTTTATTTTTATTTCTTTGCCGGCCGCATTGGCGTAGTTGGTAACGTGCTCGCCTCTCATCATGCAGTCTCGGGTTCGAATCCCATTCAAGCATGGCATATTTTCATATGTAACAAAAATCATTTCATCCTCCACCGTGTGAATTAGCAGTAATTGCAGAACAGTTAGACGTTAAACCAAAAAAAGATAATAAATAATAAATTCCTTCCTTATTTCTTATAATATTATTATTTCTCATTCATAAATTATAAACATTATCTCGTAGAACATACACCAATGATTATCACAGTACTGTTGCATTTCCTTTTCTTGTCATCCTTTCTTCACTATTATCAATTTTGCTCGTTGTATTTTAGTATATAGTTGCAGAAAAGTTATTAAAGATAAAAAAAATACTATACAGTAGTTACCGGTGTACTTTGATGGTCTGGGTTCAATTAACCATACTCTCTTAGAAGGGTTCGTCTGTCTCTGTAAAAGACTATATCTCATTTACACGTCATACTACTACAACATCATCCTCATCGCATTGGATCATGGGGTTGTTTATTGTCAATTGAACAGATGTAACGTACACACATTAGAATTTAGAAATATCTAATTGTAAAAATATATTATAAATTGTATAGAACTGTAATATATACTGTAGTTATGCATAAAAAAATAAACTATAATAACTTTTTTGTACCACTACTTCATAACATTTTATTCACAAATTTTCACGTAGGCCTAAAAACTGTAAAAAGCGTTAATTTCAATCAACTTACTCTAAAACATGGATTCTTTTCAATCTCTTTACAGTATTAAAATTATTTAACATGTTTATAGCCAATTTATTTTTATGGTTTTAAAGGCGATTTTGATCATTTTGGTTAAACCTAATGATTTTTTCTTAGATCGTTGATTCAAATAATTGTGAATATCTTTAATAGTTACAAACCAGTTGAGGTTATGTATTTAAAATAAATAAATTTTATTTTATTTCATATTTTAACGAAATACTGTGCTAACATTGAAGCTGGCAGCAGATAATTGTTTGTTTGAACAATTCTGTTAGAAGCGAGTATTGGTATGAAATTTTTGAGTTTTCTTTTTGTGATTTATTCCATCTGCTTTATGATATGGAATAGAAGTCCTTTATAATTATGATAATGAAAAATGGTATAGCAATAGATTTTAAAATTCATACCGAAGGGGATATCTTTTGATATTTTCTAGAGTAATTATAATTAACAGCCAGTGTATAATATTTATTAATGTGTTTATATTGTATATTGCAACAATAATAAATAAAATGAAAACGGCAGCAACAGAAGTAGCATTGGGATATAAATGTGTGCGGGACGTGCATAATGTGTGTGTGTTAGTGTATTGTTCATTGTATGTGTGAGTGTATTTTGTATATTTTGTGTGTATATAGTATGTTTCTGACGGGGTACCAGAACGTGTATTGTCGCGTGAGAGTTTGATAGTGAGGAGGCTCAAAAAGAGAGGGGGTTATAGTGGGTTGCGTCCCCCTCGGGGCCCAGATAAGAGCATTTGGCTATAAATAACAGTTTACCCGACTCTCTCACTCACAAACACGTACATATAACGTTCTCTTTCTCTCTATACTCTGGACTTTCCTCTCCTTCTTGAGTACAACATCCTAAGCATTACCGTGGCTCTCTCTTTGGACCCTTGTCCACTTTATTCTCGTTCCTCCATACACTTAGTCTTTTCCTTTCTCTTTATCGTTCTAGAAGAGAATGTGGTAGTCGGTACTCTTCTATACTTACCCACAAACGGATAATAATGCCCAACTGGTAACCAGCCAGCATCCACAAACCACTAAGGTCCTTACCTTTTTTACGCATTTTATACACGTTTACTTGACTTACTTCATCTAGGTATACACAAAAGGTTTTCTGTTAAAGTAGTTGTAATTATAATATATATTTAGATTTACTAAAAAATTGAATTACTTTCTTAATAAACGAATAAAAAAAATTGTTTATCGGAATGAATAATTCTCTTTCATGATTTTTTATCACTCAGGTTAGAAAAGTAAATTAATTCTAAGAATTCATAAGGAATAAGTAGTAGTAGTAGTAACGAATTGTCAAATGATAAGGGGTGAATAGGGTGGAAATTTGGTGGACAGAAATTATAGCGGGTAAAATAGGAGAGTAATAGTAATAGGGGTAGAAAGTTGAAGTTGAGAGTTAAGGAGAGTTGGTGATTGGAAGAAGGGGTGGAAAGGAGGAGATGGAGGGAGTAAAGAGGAACCGGTAGAATGCAGTAGTAAGGAAGGGGTAAGGAAGAGATGGAGAGGGAAGGTAATTAATTACAAATTCATAAGTACTTTCTACATACTGAAAAATACTAACAATTTAATTGTACTAAAATCTGCTTAATAAAATATGTTTAATGGACAGGATTGGAAGGAGAGGTGGAAAGGAGGAGATGGAGGCGGTAAAGAGGAACTGGTAGAATGGAGGAGTAAGGAGTAAGGGGTAAGCAAGAGATGGAGAGGGAAGGTAATTAATTACAAATTCATAAGTACTTTGTACATACTGGAAAATACTAACAATTTCACTATACTAAAATCCGCTTAATAAAATATTTTTAATGGACAGCTCCATGACAGCGTTTTAGAGGGGAAAGCGTCTTAGCCGGTGACAAGTTCTCCTTGACTGAGACTGTTGTTGTAGTGGCCAGCGCAAACTTAACACTGAACACTCCCACAAAATAAAGTAAATATCAGCAATACAGTAGGTAAACTTTAATTTATAAAATTATTCTATTAAGATACCACTAAAACAGTGTATTAACCTAGATTTGGCTAGCATGTTCTCTGATTACAAACCGACAAGAAGCCAGACGGATATCAGTTGATTCAGTGAATCTATAATGCAATTAATAAATTTCAGTTGTTTGGTCAATATAATATTAGTCTCTTAGTATAAAACCTTAATGTGACGAATGTCCAAGCCATATTTTATAAGTAATTAACTCAACGGAGTAGAACGAATTTATGGAAGTATTAACGGCGACGTGCATTATTGAATCCGGATGCATCCATAGCATTAATCTAGTGAGCTAGTACAAGTCGCCTAGATTATTTATTTATTAATTTTCAAATAATATACAAATAACTTGACAATCGTCGAACAAAATTTTGCTAACTTGTATTTCAAATTTACGGACTTTGTTTTTACAGATCAGTTCAGTAGGTACAAATTCCAACCTAATTTCAGTTCTTATTATAAATTCATAAACTGTAACTCTATTTGGATGAAAACGTAGTTTCATTGCGTACTACATATATATCATTTTTTTAATGCATTTTGTTTTATGTTACAGTATTGTGACACTTATCTTTAAGGTTCGTTTCAGGATCTGGGTAAATTAAATAATTAACAAACTAAAGTTAGAATTACAAGTATTTAGTACAACTAAAAATTACAATTAATAAGCGACTAAAATCTACAAGTAAATTGCAATTAAATTACTTAATAAGGACCTAAATAATGACAATTAACTAGTACAATAAACAATTTAAACAATTTATTAATTTTATTACTAGGCCTACTTACAAAAAAACGATTCAGAATAAATAAAAGTTAAACAATAAAGTTATTCGCAGTAACGTTGACTTTTCTAACGCACTGTATACATTTTAGAATACGCTCACTAAATCACAGACAAAATTTAAACTGACTCGACCGTAAACAAACTGGTTGATTATATAGATGGGCTGATGGAGAGTTCGAGAAAAGATAGAGATTTTCGATGTAATAATAAAATACAAAATCCTTCTGATGGCTTCGGAATAAATCTTAAAAACTGTAAACAAATTAGGATTGAATAGAAGGTGTTACAAAAAAGTCAATTATCTAAATACGTACCCGTCTCTCACAATTCCTGTAAAACAATAACTACCTTTACTATAAAAGACCATTATTACACATAATATTTCTGACTATTTTTCGGTAAACACTGTTTATTAGGGCCTACTCTTTTTATTTACGTAAACATTTTGTATCTCTCGGTCTTTCTCGAAAATTCTCGAACCCATATTCCCATTAAATATTGTCACAGTATTATAAAAAAATTAACTAAATTATTAATCTGAAAATATTCGTTTAGTTAAAAAATTATTTAATTTGTCACAAAGTTATTGACACACTAACAACTCTCTCCAAGCTGTTTTATCTCGCGGAAGTCGTTTCATTTCTAATACATTCAACACGCTACATCTTCTGTAATTTGCTTTAAATAATCTAATTTATGGTTCCCCCTACAATTCACTCCCTCAGTATTACCCTCCATTATTGATAGAGTAATACCTGGTCGTCTGAAGATATGCACCGCACCCCTTCTTCTGGTAAGATTTTTCCATATAGTTCTTCTTTCATACACTCGGCTGAGAACCTCTGAATTACTTATTTTGTCCACTCACCTAAACTTTAAGATTTTCCTGTAAGACCACATTTCAAAAAATCTTCTGTTCTCTTCCTTTCTACAGCCCCTATTGCCCACGTTTCACTCCTGTATAATGCTGCACTCCAAACATAATTTTTTAAGAAATGTTTCCTAATCTGTGAATCAATGTTTGTAGTCAGTAAGCTGTATTTAATTTCAAAGGCCCTTCTAGCTTGAGCAATGTATAAATTTTACATAGTTCCAAATAAAGAATAAAAGATCTTTTAAATTATACTTTACAATCTGCATGTGTTTTTTTAAATTAAATTAACAAATACGAGATTAGTGAAGTAAAAATTTGTTATTAATTAGCTACTTTCAAAGATAATTTTTGAGTAAGAGACATAAATCTACCAATTAATCATTAAAATTAACAGAACAGCAGTAAAAAGAATGAGGTAATAGGAAGAAGGTACTTGAACAATAAAATGTTTAGCATTTCACTGAGTGACGTATCGTGTACTAGTACATGTCAGTTATCTCTTCATCAATTGCGACACCAAATCTGTCTATTGTGAACTGTTGTCAATCTTGTCAAGTATGCGCCAATTGTAAACTGTCAAATGGAGAATTCGCAACGGGTGGTCATAAAAAATTATCATGTAAATATCAACAAAATTGTCTTCTATCAATATTTGTAAAATCTGTAACCACTTTGCTCAGTGTCACCCCCAAGACACCCAAAATATTAGCAAATCTGGCGATGTGATTACAAATATTAAAAAAAAATATTGTTGTGATACATAAATAAAGACACATAGATTAAACAGTAACAAAATGGTATTTAATAATATATAAAAACATCAGATAAACTTGGTGAAAATATCCAATAATATTAAATAAATAAATAATTTTAAATAATCACCTTAGTGACAACAGATTAACCGTATATAAATATATAAACCTTAGTAGTAATACTTAAAAAGTTCTAAAGGTGTAGTATTTATGATTTTAATAATTTAACACAAAATTCATCATTATTATTAACAATAATTAGGTATACCCAAAATAATATTCGATGAAATTACTAAATACTTTACAATTATGGATTACAGTTAAGGTTGCCGTTTAACAATTATTTTGTTACTAAAAAATTTGGTAATTAGGTCTTTAAACAAAATTATTTTAAAAAAAGGTATGTTCAAAAATAGAAAGTTTTGCATATTTTAAAAAAAAATTTAAATTTGGAAAAGAAATAATAAATTTACTGATTTGCAGCCAACAATAGTTTTTAAGTTAATAAAAATTGATTAATAAAGTTTTTAAAGTTTAATAATAGATTTTCCTTATAATTTCAAATTCATATTCCTGCTGCATTAAATAAAGTTCATGTAATTAGCATGTTAAGTTAGGTTAAGCAAATAATAACAGTTTCAAACAGAAAAATTCATGTTTGTAGAGTTTGAGATGATTCTTTTCGATGAAAATTGATGACAATAGAAATTCTATATCCCAGTAAATAAAAATGAAATTAAAAACTCATACCGTAATATTTCTGGATACTTCCTTTATAATTTGACGAGATTCGACCTCAGGCATTCTGTAATCAAGCTATGATTTTGGTGTAGTTAAGGATCAGATCCACATCTTTTATCAGAAAATGCTAGTCATCTTACATTTCGTAGGTATAACTTGCGAACCTCAGGCTTCCAGTCGTAGCTCCAGCGCATCATTAACCTTGAGAATATCACCATCTCGAACTACAGACCTCGAACTTGGACCCTATGTTAACATAATTCGGAATGTCTTAAAATCTAACAAAAATTAGAAATACAACGAAACTGATGGTTTCGCTAACTTCCGAAATAATTCAGTTCACATTAGAAAATAAAACATTACATATAAAAGCCATTTCAAAGTAAAACATGAACCTATAAATATAAGATATTCTACTGGCAACCTACAATTGAATTATAGATTCATTTAATATATTACGAACTAATTAATTTGTTACATGAATATTTAGCAAAATACAACATAGCCTTGAAATTATTACAATTCACGGTCCATAACAGACATGAGCAGTTTTACAATAAAATAAAAATAAATACATAATTACAAAGACTGGCTAGAGGGCCACACCCTTGTTTTGATACAAGTGAAAAATCTTTATACAGCCGTTTTAAATATTCCAACATTCCATTGCCAGTAAAACAATAAAAAAAATATCAAGAGAAGCACTTACCGAAAGGGGTAAAACGCAGCAAACATAATTAGATACAATTGAAAAATAATTTATTAACGATTTTACATACTAGTAGATTTACACGACCATCTCCAATCAATCATGGCTGCAAACAGATGGAAACCGGGTGCGACGCCAGTTGAAACGGCTGCTACGTCACGCACTTACATATTATGTCACCGATCCAAAGGCACGACACACCCCAATCCCTCACCGAGTACATTAAATATCCAATAGAGCGCAGGAGCCTACAGAGACCAGAAAAAGGTAATTAAAAAAAAAAAATCGTAACGGAATCAACCAGAGGTTACAAATCTTTTACTCAGACTGTCACATCGTATTTTCTGATACAAAAAACCTCCTATTTAACCCTTAGATCGTACAGAAAAGCATGGCGTATGAAAACAACTGAACAAAAATGTCCTCAAATCACATTTACAATAAAACGGGAAATATTTTATCCAGTGTTTTAAGCAAAACACCAATTTCACAATCCGATACAGTAAAATATCTTACCCTCCACCTAAACAGGTGTCTAATGTGGAGGATTCACAAACAGAGAAAATTATGTCGCTAGATCTCACATACCGACAGCTGTTTTGGGTGTATAAAGGAAAATCTAAACCGTTGGTCCTAAAAAAAATAAATTCATACAATAGTACTCGAATCTGTGAGGACATACAGGATATAACTCTAGGGTACGTCATGTCACAGTAACATTGAAATAATTCAAAGGTATCAGTCAAAATTACTTTGAACATCACAGACTCTCCTTGGTATATTCAACAATATAACACACGGAGGCACGAACACTCCCATTGTTCAAGAAGAAATTCAGAAGTCTTACAAGAGTTACAAAAAACGACTTGAAAATCATCAGAACTCAAAAGCCATCAATATCCTAGACAACAATTAAACACATAGAACACATCATAGGCTACACCCTACAGATTTATTTTAACAGTTTCTCGATAAAGAACAAACTTTTAAATTTATGAAGTGATGGGTCTTATAGTATATAAAGATCCTGAAGACACCATGAAGTAGGACAGTAAACGAAATGGCAGTATTACGGAGAATAAATAAAGGTCCAGAGTTAAACAAATATCGTCTTACGTTATAAGCTTCAGTAACTCGGCACTACGCGGGGAATCAAAAAAGATACAAACTACCACAATGCATTCTACAATGAAAGATAGAAGAAGAACAAGCTCCTGGCAGAAAAAAATTTCCGGGCTGGCCAATTTGACGGCTTGGTTTGGTAAGATCTCCTTAGAGTTGTTTCGATAAAAATAGTGACAATAAATATTACTAATATAATAGGAATAGCCATGATGATGATCGTCAACATACGCAACGGATAGGCACGCTAAGAACAATAAGTAGGAAAATTAATAAGTTTTCCTGAGAATAATTTGTAATAACGCAATATTAAAAATCTAGTGTAAAACACTCATACAACTTTCTCTTGCCAATGCAAATAATGACCAATACAACGTAATATTAGTAATAAAACATTAGAAAGAAACAGAAAAACTACCTCAAAAAATAACCTAATTTTAATCATGAGTGAAACACGCAAAATGAAAATCGACCTCAGTTTGGGTTAAAAATACGGAAAATCACTCTCTCACGCTAAACCAGGCTCTGTAGAGAAAAATGCTCTAAATAAAAGTTTTAGATCTTTTACTTTCCTATAAATTTGATTATATACACTTCTGTCGTAAAATGAATACTAAGGCCGAAATGGTTAAAAAAATCTATTTTTTACACGTCTTCATGACAAAAAAACAGAAAATCGCTAATTACCGCTAAACTAAGCGTTATACAAAAACATTTTTGAAATAAAAATTGTAGGTTTTAAAATTCTCTACAACTTTTATTATATACAATTTTGCGCTAAAATGCATATTTTTTAAGCTGCAATCTTAAAAAAACTTTTTTTTGCGTGAAAACAGCTTCACCAAGAATTTTAGCAAACATGGCGCCTACACTATCTTGTAGAGCATAAAACATTTAGTAAACCATGCGATTTTTAAAAAAATCGTAGGACCAGTTTTTGAGAAAATCGCAAAAACGTAAAAAATTACACGAATAAACTACTACTTCTAGTTGACCTATTTTGATGAAAATGTTCGTGTCGGGTTCTCTAGTGGTATGTAACTTAAGTTTCAAGTTCGTACGATGTTCTTGAGGTATTCTATTTACACACACACGCGCGCGCGCGCGCACACACGCACGCACGCACACACACACACACAAACAAACACACACACGCACACACATACACACACACGCACACACATACACACAAACACGCACATGCACGCACGCGCACACACACGCACGCGCGCGCACACACACACACAGACCAATCGCTAAAAACCTGTTTTTTTGGGTCAAGGGGGTCTGAAAACATTGTAGATCCGGTGAAAACTCGATTTCGAAAAATCGACATGAGTAAAAAACAATTAAAATAATGTTACAAAAGAACAAACAAAATTTGATAAAATTGTAACAGAAAATAAAAACAGCATTTCAAGACAAATATTAAAGGAAAAAGCTAATTGACTAAAAAATATTTAACCACACCGTAAATTAAAAGGATTAATACGAGGAAAATATTTCTTTGGTCTGTAACTTTTTTTAAAAGAGATAAAAACCGCATGTTTTTTAGAGAATAATAAATACATTCTTTCATGAAATTTGTAATTCAATTTCGTTTTGTAATTTTTAAATACGTAAATACCCAAGAGAATATACCTCAGGTTAAATTTTAACAAATAGGAATAATATTCCACCTAACAGTTCGGACAAAGAGAAAGTATGATGGAATTAATAATATCGGAAAAAGAAAGTTCTGACTATAGGAATTGCAAATAAGTTAAATAATTTACATCTTAAAATGAAAGAGAAAACGTAAAAGTGTTGGTGTGGAAAAGAGAAAATGAACGGGAACGAATGAAAAACCGCGTTAGATGTGTTGAATTTTGCGCCGTCGGTACCATAGCAACGTAAAACCGTTCCCGAAGAGTTCGTCCACAAGAGATGTAAGCTAAGCTATATAACTAATATTATACTATCCGACTCCCCAGTCAGTAAACGCGTTGAGTAACCCAGGATAAAAGTTTATCCAGGCTCATTAACACCAAAATTTGCATATTTATCCCTGTACACAACAGAAGCCTGGCTTATATCCCTTCAGTGCGTATATCCCGACTGAATCTGTTCCTTATTTAACAGTCTTTCTTTATATTTTTTGACTTTTATAGCGGAAATTCTGATCTCTAATTTTCTTTTTAAAGAATTTGTTGGTTTAATTCATAAGAATGAAATGGCAAACTTATGGAAACTAATTAATCTTTCCCTAATGACCCATATATTGAAATTCTATTTATTTACACTCCATTTACTTCATCTCCATACACGCCTATGAAATATTTACATAACACTTTGATGAAATACTGTATTCTAGTCCTATAAAATACTCTTAATGGATTGATTTTTTTATATTCCGAAGTTTTATTAATTAATTATTATGTACAACTAGGGTAGTATATAAAAAGGTTACAAGTTAAGTACATATTTTCCGACGCCTCCGTGAGACACTGTTATCCATTCGAAGAAAATTATGCGTGGTTTGATTCCCAACTGGGCTCCAACAAAACACAGGCCTATTGAATATTAAAACCGCAATATATAAACTCGCAAAACAATTTATACGATTTTAACAATCTCAATCGCAAAAATTATTTTGTTATTTAAAAATTAAATGAAATGTAGTTTAAATTCATTTTGGAATTAACTGTTTATAATTTATTATTTCTCATTTAATAAGTTATTATTTCATAATCAGTATTTATTAAAGAATTATCCAGTTTTGTTTTGACTGAATGCTGAGTAACAGATTTTATTTTCTTCTCACGGCATAGGCCATGTGTAGCGCTTTACATTTTCTAAATATTTTATTATAATTATTGGAAAGACGTAATTTAAGTAAACTAATACATGTGTAGCAGAGGTCTTTTCAAGCTTATTTTTCCTTCAAGTCTCATCCCAAAACCCTTTTCAAACTCAGAAGCTCTAAAAAGACAGTGGCTAAAAACAATGCCTACCGTTACTGTCAAATGAGAAAAAACATTTTGTTTTTATAGTCGGCCAGCTCACTCAGGGAATCAGACTTTTACGAGTCTTCCACTGGACCTCTTGATTTACAAAAGAATGTGGGTTTTCGTTATTCAACAAGATGGAAAAAAGTTAGTTTTGGCGCTTCTAAATGAAGACGATTGTCTAGAATATGGTAACCCTGACAATAAAGTCCCTGGTCTTCTTATTAAGAGTTGAATGGATCAGTTGGTGACTCTCTCCATAAATTTAAGTCACTGAAACATCAAAGTGAAGTTATAAAATTCATGGAAAAATATGTACAAATTTTTAATAAAAATGTTATATAGGCAACGTACAATAATTAAAATGTTCATTTTTAGAAGGTCCTCTAATAATCAATTAAGTGGATTTTTGATAGAAGATAGTTTAAACTTAATTCAGGTCTATATAATTGCCGACTTTGTAAGAAGGCCACCTGAGAGCTGAGATATCTCTACATAACATAAATGACAGAATATCTCTATAACAGCCTTGTTGAAATCAATTTCTCCAAACCAGAAATGAACATGTATCTGGGATTAGATTAAGTTATTAAAAAAGAAAATTATTTGATAAAATATAAAATAACTTTTACTTACTGTAATCAAAATTACTTCTTGTTTGACTTCAATTTTTTTTATTTATCAACTGTTCATGTTTTCTAAATAACCAGCAAATAATTGTAGCTATGACATTAAGAGCAAATTCATTACTTGTATCAATTGATAAAGCTCACAATAATTGAAATTTCTCTACGGATTATCAGCCAGAAACCTTCCTATGTCGCAAATGTGCGAGTCTGTATTTTTGACAATTTATGTTGATTGGGGTTTTGCTTTATTTGTGGCATTAGGTTAAAGTACATGGCTGTCCATTATACGATTGGGTAATCTGTACTAATACGTATAATAAAGAAAAAACATCTGTTTGTTTGTTTGTTTGTATGAGGTAATCTCAGAAACTACTGAACTGATTTTAAAATTTTTTTCATTGTTGCATAGCTTAGACGTTCCTGATCAATATACGCTATTTTGCAACTTAAACTATGACGATGTCGCATGTTTTAGTTTATCGGGTGCATAGCACTTTTATTTTTTCTATGTCCTCTGGATGGTGTATTTTTTGGGCTAGAAGCACGATTCTACTTTTATATTTCATAGAAAAACGTTAAGTATAACATTCGATTACAAAAACATAAAAATTCGGAAATATTCAAAATTTTTATTTTTGAACTGTATTTCATATATTTGTTTTCATTCGACAGGTAGTGAATGAATCATATATTTCCAATTACTCTGCGCAACGCATTACGTATTACTGTTTCTTATCTCAGCCATATATCAACTGTCTCTTTCTTTTCCATCGGCATTCTTTTATCCATTCTTTTCAATTCTGTTAAATCGCAGGGACAAACATTTAAAACAGTGGGCATCGATTTGAGACAAGCGTGCTTCATTCACTCATTCACTCATGGACAACTTTATGTCGGACTAGTAAAACTAGTCTAGAAGTGCTTGAAGTGTAGAAAAACAATTTATTTTGCTGCCACAGGGCAACTAAATCACAAATATTGTATATAGAGAGGTTTTAAAACCTCAATGAGGCCTACATCAGCTACTGTGAAGCGAAGCGAGCGGGGGTTGCTAGTCACTTATATTCCAGATTAAATAGATGAAAAATGTGTATATGAGTTGCGGAATGTAATTCCTTTTTTTTGATCATGAAAGAATGACTATATTTTAATCTTGTATTTTTTTAGGAAGTCAAAGAAAAATCTTTAGTTAGGTGATTGTAAGTGAATAAGTTTGCATTACTTGGCTAAAATTGTCGAACAGTGGAGGAAGTATAATATTATTGCAACATAACTAATCCAAAATGACGCAAGAAAACAGGACATTGGATTGAACGTTAAATTTAATTGTCACACTGCATAAACGTGAAGTTTTATGTTTTATTTTATTATGAAATATGAAGTTTAATGATTTTCGTGGCCGATCAATATTTATGAAGGAAGATAAAATAAAAAATTAATAGTTGTATTATGAAAATAAAATTGTTAGGTCACAATGTCATTTAAGTTAATTTATCTAATTTTATTTATTGCCATATTCTTTAATGTTAGAAAGGAACATTAAAACACACTTAGAGCAGCAGACGTAAGTTGTATATATATGTATACACAAGAAGTAGGCCTAGCCCATCAAATTCTTACCCCTCCACTCTATAAGTCTTTCTTTCTTTCTCACTAATTCTATCTTTGTTTTTCCTCATCTATTCTGAAATTCTTACCCTTTTCTAGCTAGCCGACCATTTACAATGTTGTGAGGCATTGTCATTAATTCTGATCCACCCTCCTTTTTATTTTATCTACCCAGTCTTCATTCTTCCCAATCCTTTCCTTCTCCTTCTAGTTCTTTTTCCTTCTTATTTCCCCATCATCCCACACTTATTTTACTCTTTTTTCCCGAAAAAAACCAACAACAATGTCTTAACGTCCGCCTTTCAAGAACACGGACACAAGCTTTAACGGCGTCGATATATAGACTTCCGACTCTACCGACGTCGCCGCAATTAAATTAAGAAAAGCATTATCTTAGCGATTAGACAAGCACTTAATTTTTTAATTCTTATTCTGTTCATAAATATCATTAATTTTAATGAAGTTAATGAGTTTGATAATTACGAAACAATATTTTATGTTTTTTTTTTAAAGCTGTGGATTAATATTTAAAGTAATATGAACATTAATACTTGAATATTAATTTTCATCCACATTCAAACTGGCGTCTACTTTCCTTAATCTACTATATTTAACTCTGAATTTAGTTGTAATGGGTCGCTTAGTTTATTTTAAATATATGTAAGAGGTTTTTGTCATTACATTTAATTTAAAACCTGTGTAAAATAAAACTAGGAAAAATTATCAGAATGTTTAATTAATTAAGTTAATAGTAGGTTAATAACGGCTTAGAGACACCACCCAGTGACATTGCTCCAGAAAATGGAAATTGTGTGACATATAAATTTTTTAAAAAAAATGTTATTACTAGTGTTAATGTAGACTATCATGTCTTTACTCCATTGGCGTTTCAGTCATACTTTTCTGGTTTTTGGAAGATCAGGAGAACTATTCATGTTCCGTATTTAGGGATAATTATAATTTTCAATCACAATAATGAACGTGTCAGCTTATATAAATATTTGGGAACGACGTTGAATGATAGATGGGATGATTCTCAACAGATTATAATACGCATTGAAGAAGCTCGTTGGCATTTAAAAGAATGAGTAAAGTATTTAAAACACACTATCAGAATATTAAAACAAAGTGCGACTATTGCGATGGTATGTGTTCGTGGTTTTGGTGGAGCCCTGAAAGCTAAATAATTTAATGAGTACAAGACTTGAATCGTTTGAAATGTGGTTCTACGGAAGGATACTGAGAGTCTCCTGTGTGGATCGCGTTCTAATGAGGAGGTACTGAGATGGAAAGATCAAAAGAAGCCACGAACACGATAAAGATTTGGAAGCTCAAGTACTCTGGGCATACAATGCGCAACGAGAAAATATATGGTTTGGTGCCATCTACGAGGTGTGGCTATTAAATAGACTGACGTTGTAAAAAAATTTATTTTTATTTTATTCATAATCACTTATTTTCACCTTCAATATACACTCCTTCTCTATCCCTACAACGCTCCATGCGAATTTTCCATTGTTGGAAACAGTGTTGGAAGTCATCTTCTATCAGCTCCTTCAGGATACGTCCCGCTTTCTCTTTTACAGCTTCCACAGACTCAAATCTTGTCCCTTTTAATGCAGATTTCACCTTAGGAAACAGGTAGAAGTCACATGGTGCAAGATCTGGTGAATAAGGTTGATGTTCTAACACTGAGATGCTGTACTTGGCTAGAAACCTCGTGACAGATAACGCGGAATGAGCTGGTGCATTGTCTTAGTGAAGAACCCATGATTTGTCCTTCCACATTTCGGAGCGTTTTTTCCTTAATCTTTGACGTAGTTTAGAAAGTACCTCAAGGTAGTAATAATGATTATTTTTTTGACCTTCAGGAACCCAGTGAAGGTACACAATCCCATGAATAAAAAAAAAACAATCATCATTGCTTTAAATTTTGACTTGCTCATTCAAGCTTTTTTGGCTCTCGGTGAAGTTCGGCTCTTCCAGTGCATGAATTGGCGCTTCGTTTCCGGATCGTAAGTAAAAAACCACGTTTCGTCACATGTTACTATCTTCTACTTGTTCCCTAAGGTGTAATCTGAATTAAAGGGGGCAAGATTTGAGTCTGTGGAAGCTGTAAAAGAGAAAGCGGCACGTGTCCTGAATCAGCTGGCAGAAGATGACTTCCAGCACTATTTTAAGCAAAGAAAAACATGGAACGTTGTAGGGATAGAGAAAGAGTGTATATTGAAGGTGACAATAAGTGATTATGTATAAAATTAAAATTAAATTTTTTACGACGTCAGTCTCGTTATTTAATAGCCACACCTCGTGTATTACAAGGAATAATAACTTGACAACTTAGCGTGGTGAGAAGACGTATTTCCTGGTTAAAAAATTTGAGAGTGTGGTACTCAAAAATGACAACACAGCTGTTTCGACCAACAGTGAATAAGGATTCGATTGTTAATATGGTGGCCAACATCCGGAACGGATAGAAACCCAACAAAAAAGAAGATAATTTTTAATTTATCTTTAAATACATAATACAATTTCATAGATATGTCTTTGTCGCAACGGATACAAAATATTGATTTATTGTACACTAAATAAAAAAAATCAAATAAAAATTAATATCAAATCAATTTGAAGGAAAATAGCTAGGCTAATGTCTAAATGGATTCTGTACTAATTTGTCGCTAATGAACGACGTAATCTCACGACCCTTTTTAAATCTCATAAAATTTCCACAATCATCAGACTGGTTGCAATAATAATAGTAAATAAGAGCAATAATAGTAATAATAGCTATAATAATAACAATAGCACACTGAAAACCATACCATTTTTAATTGTTTATTTATTTACTTTTAAGTGTGCATTTCTTTTGGATCGGGTTTTTTTATAAATATTATTGCATACTTTAAGAAAAGAAGAGAATATTTAACTGTCCTTAAAATTAAATTATAAATCAACCAAGTAGTGCGTTAAAAAAAAGGTCAAACTGGAAAGAAAAAAATGTATAAATACTATATAAAACTAAACTTTATGAACTGTGAATCAACATCATTTTCTCCTTTCTCTCTTCCATCTGGTGTTCGACTTTATGTAAAGCCTATCTGAAATTGTCGATCCATTTTTATTTTGTTTGCAAATTTCTTTAAAACATTTCTCCAACACTTGAAGTCAGTTAATCAGTGTAGGCTACATAAATAAATTTGATTGTTAACCGTTGCCATCCATTCTACACAGATTAGTTTTTTTTATTGAACAGCTATTCTGTTATTTGTAAACTTTATTGTCTGTCTACTATCAACGGACCCATTATCTTGCGGAGGATTTTTCACTCGAATTTCTCTGTTTCTCTATAGTTATTCTTCTGAAAAAAATCCTTCAAAAATCAACTTGCGTGTCTGTATGCGACTAAATGGCGTAGAACAACTAGGAGGGATAACCAACTTCCTTTATAAGTAAAAAAACACTCTCGAAGCAAGCCAAAATCAAAAAGGTCAAAGGTTGGCTTGTTTCGAGAGTGTTTTTTACTTATAAAGGAAGTTAGTTATGAGGAAGGTGCAGCACATGCTTGAGGGACCGCTGAGTGGCCAGCACTTGTGACTGCGGGCGATATTGGTCCCAGTTGACAATGTAACCCGATCACGGTGGGAGCATCATCTAATATTTTGCGACGTCCACGATATGCCTTTTTGTAATTCCGGTAGCCGGGAGCCAATAATTGTTGTGTTGCACTCAATTTTATAGTATTTAAAGGGAAGGTGAACCAACTCGGTCTCTGATTGGTAAAAGCGAGGTTTCCTGAGATTGGTCGGAGTTTACGTCACTGGTTTGCGCACGCCCATTTAGTGGACCGTCTGGCAGTACAGTACTGAACTAGAAGGGGTGCTGGTGCCATATTGAATCAAGAATTTCTTTAATTTTTTTAAGCCTTATTTATTTGGTGAAATTAATTTTTAATTTAAAACAATTGT
Source organism: Catonia carolina (assembly GCA_035578175.1). Classification (NCBI taxonomy): domain Eukaryota; kingdom Metazoa; phylum Arthropoda; class Insecta; order Hemiptera; family Achilidae; genus Catonia; species Catonia carolina. The sequence continues at coordinate 22,757,524 of JAQMRL010000010.1, read as the reverse complement.
AAATGATATTATAACAATCGAAATGGATTATTTTATTTTGAAAATTTATTTTTGTACTTGTTCTAAATATATTACAACCGTTTAAATATTAACAAATTTTTATAAAATGAATATAAATAAAAATCAGGTAGTTTAATTCTTATAAAGAATTAATTACATTTCTTCCGCTGTTAAATACTAAATTATTTAAAAATTAAAGTAAATTTTTTGTTAAAAAAACGTACAAAGTGTATGGTAAATGCAAATATAAATTCATTAAAAGAGAAAAATCTAACAGAGGAAAGCAAACTTTTTTGATACATAATAAAAAGGTCCAATGAAACAAGTAAAATAAATTTAAAAAAAAACGGACACACAGAAGAGAAGATATCTGCGTTTGGTTATATGAATTGAAACGAAAAGAATTTGTCTAAGAAAGAACAGTTTAGATAAAGAGAGTGCAAAAAGAGATAGCTGTTAACAAAATGAATGGAGGTAGAAGGAAGACTGAAATTTGTTAAGGAAGAGGTCCTTATTTTAGAAGAAGAACTCAAATGCAGCTTACTTATAAAGACTGAAATAAAGTAAGATAAACAAAGTGAAATTGAAAGTATGGGATTTCCGTTTTTTGAACACCATCGTTTAAGTATCAATAGCTTTTCTTTATGGTTCCTAACTTGCTTCTAATACCCACAAATTACAAAGAATTTCTTCCTTTCATCTATCGATAGAAACAAAAGAGTAAAACGAACCAATTCAAAGTATTTTTGGAAATTAAATACGCCTACACGTTATTTAAGTTGCTGTAGACAAAAAAAATTTAATCATTTGCTCACTTTAATAAAATTTTATTATTTCTTTCCGAACTAATACTAAACGATATTATAAAAAAAAATTATTCGTTTTATCGATATAATTGTCATAAATTACTTTTAATAAATTTTACTTTACAAAATTGTTGTTTTTTATCAGAAAAAACGACCCTCGCAGAGTGTTTTTCACCAGCAAATTCAGAATTTCCCAGAAAATCGTAAAATAGTTCACCGCTATGACAACTTTGAAGCAGTTAGCGGCTTGACAACGAAGATCTGGTGCAAAGGTGTAACAAAAAGAATTCATTTGAGTCGGTACAATATTAAAAGATTAAAAAGAGCTGATTTTTGGAGACAAAGGATCTTGGTTTAAATCCTAGTAAAGGTAGTTACTTTTATACGGATTTGAATGCTAGACAGTAGTTACCGGTGTACATACACTCTCAGGAATGGTCGGCCTGAGTCTGTACAAGACTACACCTCATTTACACGTCATACATATCATCCTCATCTCATTGGGTCATGGGTTGCTTATTGTTCTGAATTGAACAGATTGCAACGTACACATAGGCTATTAGGAATTACAAAAAAAGAACTAAGTTTTGTGCTTCATCAAAATAACAAAATATGTTAAAAATTTAAAAACACGAGAAAGTACAACATCTTAATCTTTTGTTTGAGATAATTTACCGAGATATTCTCTGTATTATTTATAGTTGATTGTTGTTTAAATTAGAAGATAATTTTACTCATTACATATATGATTTAAAATGAAATACGAGCTTTTTGTGACTAATGCGGTCTCACCTCCCACCAAACTTATTCCGTTCAACCTTATTTTAAAACGAAATGCAGATTTTCCATGACTTTTTGATTTTTCTAAATTTCCAATTAACGGAGATAATAGAAGATCATTGATTTTTATGACCCGGATTTTTTAAAGATTAACTGCACCGATGCCCTGTTTAATCAAATGGCTTCCATGGTGCCTATTTGGTGCAGTTTTACCAAAATATTATTAGTTTTCGTTGAAATTAAACCGATATAAAAAATTTGGAAATTGTCAGCTCGCCCGTTCGAAAGTTCAGATTTCTTACAGATTTCAAATCGTAGTAACATAATTGAAGGGGTCGGCGGAAGAAAGTGCTAACCCACAAAATTTTCAGCATGATTTTTCTTAAATATTCTGTAAAAATAAATAATTGTTCAGCACGTTTTAAACGGGATACTATATTTACGATCTTAAGAACCTAGATTAACAGAAAATAACAAAATTTTTAACAAAAATTCAAAAACATGATTTGTAGATTTCAGTAAACTTTTTAAATTACGTTGCGTAAAATTATGTTGATGTGGGTTAGCACTGTCTTCTTCCGACCCCTTCAATTTTCCTTGCCGAGTTTTTACCTTAAAAAATGCCCACAAAAATTCAAAATGCCGCGCCGTATCATTTGGAGGTACAATGTAATTTATCGACTTCTTTTTATAATCTACGTGAAAAGTTGCGACTATTATGTGTCGTATATTTTTTTAGATGTTTCCCGTTAAATTAGTCTAAGTTTATAAATTTTTTGTGGTATGGTTGTCAACCGTTCGAGATTTTTTTGTATCTTAATCTCTTACAACAAATTCATAATTCAGTAAAGGTACTTCAAAATATTCATGAACTTTGCTGTTTCTTGTAAACCACGTAAGACTCCCCACAGTTGGGCACTATGTACAAAAATGATTTTTAAAATTACTTTTTATAACGGTGACTTGTTCTGATGATAAAGATTAATGACTTTAATAATAAATGCCTTTAATAATAATAATTAATAGTACATGCTTTTTGTAATGTTTTACCATTTGTCTACTTGCATCCTAAGATATCTCAAACTGTCTTCATGTGGAATTATAGTGTTATCTAAACGTACATAGGACAGTTTTGCTTCCTAATGGTGAAAGTTATAAAACGACTTATCGGCCTTCACCAATTTTTTAAATTTCTTTAGCGAAGCTTGCATGTTGTGTAATCTTAATACTAAGATTATAGAGTAGACTACAGTAGGTGTTAAGGTATGCGCCTTGAATTTGCCTGAATAATATAATAGGTCAATAATCTGTTTTAATTCCGTTCTTTTACCGGAGGAACCAGCACATAATTTAAGGTAGTCCGGGTGCAGGACTAAAGCGATTATGGAACGTGCATAAAACATGAAGTAAACAAAGAATGAAACTAAAGGAAGGTTAAATATAAGAAAATTTACCACCTGTACAATCAGAATAACGTTACGAACAAACAGTGCACTTACTTGGCTTATAATGAAATGGAGATGAAGTCCAGTCACATCAGCACGTGGTGAAGCCCATAATGACAACCAAATGAAGTCCGACGAGATGCCCGTTAAATACGTTGACGAACAGTTTAATAGATACAAACACAACCAATACAATAACACATAAGCAAATTGACACATTAACACAAATAAAACCTCTTTACAAACAGTTATCAAATGCCTTCATCTCGTTCGATGAAAGGCCGAACGACTTGAGCCTAGCTCACAGCAGCCCGCAACAAAACCTGAAGGACAAGTGGAAGAAACGGATGCATGTTAGTAGGATCAGTGAATAGGGGAAGGAAGCAAAGAGGTTAGCAGAAACGTGGACCAGCAAGTCTTGTACAATAAGCAGTAAACACAGTTATAATGCACAGTAAACTTAACGCTGCCAATTTGAACTAATTAATTAAGTAAGTAAATAAAACTAACTAGCCAAGTACAATGGCCTTAACAGTAGGCCTAGTGTTAGAATAATGTTTTATAATGCTGTTTTAACTTATCAAAAACATTCGTTGGGTTTTCAACAACTGTTAGAAATGCAATGTCATCACCAATCAAAGAGTACGTCGTCCCCATAAAAGGGGATAATAACTATCGTCCGTAAAAGCTTTGATTGGAATTTTTGGACGCTGAATTTTTGCTAATACCGATGGTTTTGCACAGCAGTAAAGCTGACTAGCTTAGCTCCATATTGGTCAAAGGTAGGAGCTGTAAATGGTTAATAATTTAGATGTAGTTAGTAACTTGGATTTGCGTGAAAGAAGTCTGTAGAACTGTTTGAACCTGTCCTGGAATGCCTTTCTCGTTTTATTCATGTGTACATTCAGGAATGTTTATTCGTGTATTTATATTATTTTGTAGATGATCAATAATAATGTATTTATAATTAATTGAAAACTAATATAGTTGATTTTATTACTTTATAATATTTGTTAGGGCATTACAATCGATTGAGATAAATAAATAAAATTATTAATTGCATGAAAATGTAAACAAAAGTATGGTTTTCTACCGTAAAATTCATTAATCAAATTTGAATTATTATTACTCTTTTTTTATAATATATTGCAAACACTAAATATACTTACAATTTAATTGTAGGAATATTCAGTGATTTCAATAATGTAATATTGTATTACAATATAATAATTAATTGATACAGATATTAATTTAAACAGTTGAATTAGTTACAGTAATCAATTGAAGGATCCTATGACCCATATAATTACACCATCTTGTTTCGTACATTGAATGGAGCATGTTCGCTGTTAAATGAACCATGTTATAGTACAAATTGACGGTTTACAACTGCACAATTCAAATTACATGAGCAGTATTAAGTACTATTACCATCATTGCGGAGACTCCGTTTATTTTGCATAACAGTGAGTAAGCTACTTGCTTATTCTGACAAATTAAAACCTATACGGTATAGGTACGATCTCATTTTTAACCTTTACTTTATCCCGCTCAATCTAATACAGGTGTGCGGTCTGATTAACATACACTTAAATACCAGTATCTGATATGCGGACTTAGCGGCGGGCCACAGCTATGCACGAGGGATCAAAACAAAAATTCAATTAAAATATTAATATTGTTTTTTACACCATTAGAGACCTTGAACTTTTGGTTTTATACTAAGGGCAATTTATTGAAATCTGAACCCCAGAAAATTCTATGATGATTATTCCTCGTCATTGTGATAATGAGTAAATTTACAATTTTTTTTTCGGTTGTTTTTCAATACTTTTTTTGTAAATGAAAGTGAACAGTGCTTATAAAGTATACGCGTGACAACACTGTTTGTTACAAGCATAAAATTAAATTATAAAAAACTTTATTAACACATTTGTCTACAATCTGTTCTCTACAGACTAGAAATAGATAAGTAAAAAGTTCATTATCAAGAAAAAGTATCTCTCAGTGAAGATTCTTTTAAAGAAAAATACTGCCCTCAGTTTTATATTATTATAAACATAATGAAGCTTAATTTTGACAAAACGAAGATAGAAATTTTAAGTTAGTTAATAAATAATTATGTTATGTACCTCCGTTCTGGCCTTCGTTTTGTACCAGCCATATATTTATGGTAAGGTAATTTAGAGCTCAAAGGCTCTTTGACTGAAAACTCTGAATAATTTTAATAGGCCCACTTGAATTACTGGATGCTCTCATAATTGAATAACGTAGCTCCAACCTGGATTGAAAACAGTTTTCTATATCAGAAGTTTATTTTGAAGCGATAATATTTATTATAGTCTGAGTAGGCAAAAATATGTTGGGACTTTTAAGTTCACTATTTTGTTTATAATACAGTAGTCTTTGATTTTACTTTGTAAAATATTTGGAAAGAAAATAATCCATATTTATGGTTTAAATATATCCTTTTATCTTCTTTTTTTCGAAATATTTAAAATATTTTAAAACAAAAGTAACTATGATAAAACCGTCATACAGAGTGTACAAATTAATTGGGACAAACAATAAAATCGGGTAATTTTTAACATTATTGTAGATAAATGATAAAACCTGGTTTACTTTTTTATTACAAAATATGTCCTTTTTGTAAAATTAATAGTGCACTTATTCTACTTGGCATGGATTCACTAATTTTAAGCACATAGTTTTCACTTCATTTTCATGAAACCAAACTTTTATAATGGTGTTCACGAGTTGTGTTGTACAGTTAATTTTTCCAAGTAGTTCTTTAATTATAATTCAAAGGTTTTCTATCGAACTTAAGCCCATTCCATTTGAATGGATTATGAATACCATTAAATACACAGACATTTTAAACAACCGAATTCGTCCACTTTTTCAAAGCCCAGAAAACAGATTCACCGTTTTAGAACACGATCTTGTTCCGTGTCACACATCACGAGTTGTCGAAAACATTTTTCAAGAAAACAACAGAAATGTACTTGATTTTTAAGATAATTCACTTGACTTAAACTTGATGGAAAACTTTCGAAGAATAATTTAAAAACGACTTGAAAAAGTTAACTGCTTAAGTAAACAACTCCTGCTGGAAAACATTAAAATGTGGTTTCCTGACAATGAAGTGAAAACTATGTGCTTGTAATTAGTAGAATAAATGCCAAGTAGAATAAATCACTATTAACTACAAAAGGAGGTGGACATATTTCGTATTAAGAGAGAGTAAGTCAGTGTTTCATCATGTAAAAATACTCATCATTTTTAAAAATTACCCGTTTTTAATTATTTGTTCCAATTAATTTGCAGAGCACTGTAATTGAAGTCCTGCAGATAAAAATTAGTCTCAGAAATTTCTTTATAATTCGGCCATTTGAAATCAGATTTAGCTATTCGGAAAACCGAATTTTATCTATGGTCACTTCTGGACAATAAGTAAAAGTGTAAAAGTACATTTCATACGTACCTTTGTTTTGTTAATTTTTATTATTAAAAAAAACACAAACAGTAGTATGAAAATATAAAAGTGGCATTTAACAAAAACACCAAAAGAGGAAAGAGGACTCAAAGTGGAAAAGAGATAAGTCAACAGCAAAAGAATGCTGGGAATGTGGGCTGTAAAAGGAGCTTTTTAAGAATGCGGAGAGCTACTTGATCGTTTGTTCTAATGGCCCCAAACTGATTAATATAACAGGTGTAATTTTGTATAGTCGACAATCTGAAACTTTTGAAGTATTTTTTAATGGAAAATCCTAAATAAACGACACGTTGTAGGCCTAATACATTACTAAAAGTGTTAAAAATTGTAGCTCACTAAGTTTCCTTAATTTATGTTACTGGAATATTGTCCTTAAATATTTTGGTACTTTTCCATTTTGAGAACGCTACTCCGATTTTTCAAAAATATAATATATATGTATATTAGAATATTTGATTAATACTATCCATTCAATGTAATATTATTTTTTTATTATATTGATTTTTTTATATTATGATTAACTCATCGAGTTAGATCTTCCCAAATACATTTTTTTATCCGAGGCGGCGAGAAAAACTCATGTTCACTCCCTCACGATGGGGGAAGTAGTGTTGGACTCAATTGAGGCGTTCTCGTTCAGCCCCAAGGAGGCCACAAAAGCCTTACCCACCAAACCCGCCGCCTGGCCACTTTTTATCAAATACATTACCGCCTGGCCCAAATACATTACCTATAGGATACCAACTGTATGTAGTTAACATGAAGGAAACAAAATTTAATCAAATTGCTGCTGTTTCCTCTACTCTAACAAAATGGGTAATGTTTTCCGTGTTAAATGAACCTTCATTTTTGAATTCGCTTATATTTTTTTTAAATATCCTAACTCTTAAGAAACGTATTTAAAAACCTGCTTTATAACTTTTACAATACTGTCTCTTATTATAAAGAAAGTGAAAAAAAATAAATCAACACGATTGAGCTCTTTTAATCTTATTTTTGATATTAACGGATGTTAGTAGTAGTTTATACGTATATAACCTTTTTAATTTTTATAAGAGAAAATTTAAAAAAATCAATCAGAATTTTAATTAAAGGTTGGTGTACGTTAATAATACATAAGCTTGCAAAAAATGTTTAACCATCTAGGTGAAATATTGGTTTATTATTTTCAATATACTGTTTGACTAAACTGTCCACTCAGTGTTATATTTTGTTTTATAGAATTTTTTCTATGTTTGGCAGTGTCCACTTTGAATGAAATTTTCAGGTTGTTTTGTTTATTTGGAAAGATATTTAGATAGTAAACATTGATGTTTTTTCTTAAATTTTGTTTGGTTTTAAAACTGTTGAAAAGTTTAATCTGTACATTCGTTTGGCATTGCCAGGTTAGTGTAGATACATCAGTAACATTTTCACTCTATTTTTTTTATTTACAACTGTGTGATTCTGCACAACCGATTAATATCCATACAATAAATATCCATAATACTCCTGCAGTTAATTACTAAAGTTAGCTTTTTCATAATTTAATCATTTAAACTACAAATGGGGTGAGTTTGTGCCACTTTTTGTGTACTTATCTACGTATTTTTATGAGTATGCAGAATATTAATTCGGCAACTATGCCTAAAACAAGAGCTAGTTTCTAGCTTTCATCTCATTTTAAAAAAAATGAGATTTATTAAGCCAGTTAGCCACAAATTTGAAAAATTCATGGCACAATCTGACCCCACTGATCGGGGCTAGTTTGTGCCTGCAAGTTTTCACTATGATATCATATTTAAAAATCAATGTGGCACAATCTTACCCTAAGAAAGGCTTGGTTTGTGCTTATTGAAGACCACGGAAATAAAAAACAATATTTTATTAAAGCCAAAAAAGAAGAATTTACTTAAAATTAGCATATGTTGTAAGGAAATGATTTTTAGCCACTTAAAACTAGGAAATACCGTGTCTACTTTATTTTAATAGATCTAAAACCTTTACATATCAATGATAGAATAGAATAAAAACTGAAAAACTTAAAATACAAATAAAAATTAATTAAAAATTGAGCACTACTTTTACAAACTAAATTACAAAATCATTTGGCAATGGCTTCAAGTCCACAATAATATTCTCTTCCAGACAATTGTACAAGATTAGCAATCGTTCTTAAAACTGCTTCTTTAGAATACCAAATCTCAGCTTTCTTTGCTGGGGTTATTTCCAATGTTTGCCTGATTTCTCCATCAAATTAATGTGTACGTAAGTTTGATACGTCCATGATACACCTTTACCTTCATATAAGAACACAATAAAGTCCCCAACACTTACGTTGCTACTATCCGAGGTACATCTTGCCGTTTCTTCACTATTAGTACTCTCAAAAAATCTGGTTTATCAATCTGGATCAGTAAAACCTTTCTAGCTATCTTCACTTTCATCAAAAATTTTCTCTCCACCCTCTGATTCACTGCTGTCTGATATTTTTTTTTTTTTTCTTCCTGGATGTAGAAGTCTCAGTATTTTCTGTATTGTTAACTAGGAGGCCCTCTGCAGACACACTTTTACCTGGTATTGTAATATAAGATCGGCTTCCACGCTTTCGAACATAGTTCCTTGCCATTTTTGAAATAATATCCACTTTTAACCTAAAACCAACAGAACGCAAAAATTGTAATGAGCACAATCTTAGCAAACTGCTGGCATTTTTCAATCATATTAAGTTATGTAGCTGTATGCTACAAGCTATTTTACAACCCTTATTTCTCAGTAAACGGCCAGCTGTAAAAAATTATTGAACAAAAAGTTATATCAAGGTGAACACTTGTGCCAAAATTGGCACAAAGTCACCCCGTGAATGTGCGGTCAAAAGATTAAACAGTAATAACTCGTCGTAAACTTATTTAATTAAATTAAATGTTATATGAAAATAATCACAACTAAATGTACTAAAAGTAATACTAACCTGATTTATATTATATTGAATCGTGTCCTGGTCCCACATAAAAGTTGCACACATAACCTCAAATTTGACAAAATGCCACAGTGAATGAAGAGCTATTGCAAAACGAAGAGGTTAAATCGAGTTATCCGAAATACATAGCGAAACGCAGCACATTTCAAAGCTTCCATCTGTCCTAAAAACAAGGTCCTATCTCTTATAGTTAAGGCGGGACAGTAAAAAATATGGTTTGGCACAATCTAACCCCTGCTGTCACAAAGTCACCCCATTTGACGTATTTAATTAATAATAGTAGTTTAAATTACTTTTTTATGTTTTTGTTAAGATACTTTAACTTTTATTTTTTTAATAAGTAAATCGGCTATATGAAATTAAGTCAATTCAACTTTTTCCACCTCCTGCTGAGCCAACGATACGGATTGCCTGGTAAACGTAAAAAATGTACTTCACGAATCAATGGGTTGGAGTTGAGTAACTTTTATTACCATAAACAATACAGATTAACCTCCTGACCTTTTCAAATTTCAAACTTAGTCATTTGCTATTTTGTATAAAATTGGTATTACCATTTTTTTTTTGACTTCATCGTCTATTAAGCTACCTCATTTTCTTTGTTTTTCCATATTTCTTCTTATTTACTTGTGGGTAAACACCTGTTTGGGCGTTCTATCATCTACCATCCGCAATTATACCATCCATATTATTACCTATATTTTCGTAGCACATTCAGTAAATGCTTATAAGGTCCAGTCCTTTAATATTCCAGAATTCAATACCCTGCTGAAGGTCTTAATTAACAATCTTATCTTAGTAGCCTCTATTTTTTATATCTACTGAGTAGTCAGATCTAAAATTCATCTGACAGAAAATATCATCATCCATAAAAACTAGCAGAACCAACGAATGATAAAATTTTAAATGTTCTCTTTTCACATTTTACCGATTTGAGTTTTCTTCAAAACTTGTTGTTTGAACATAATATTTTAAATTAGCTTTTGCATATCGTGATTGCACATAGGAGATATAGTATGATACAACTACATTTTTATTTCCTATCTAAATGTTACATTGAAAAGATTATCTTACATAGGTACTTTAATAATATTACTAATAGAATTGTTATTTTCACGAATTGATAATTACGGTCCAACGGGAATCAACCCACCCAATTATGGCACAGCCTTGTTTTACGGTAGACTTGATGAGTGATTCTCGTTATGATAAAAGTCTATATTTATAGGTTAAAAGTAAAGTAAGTGAAATAATTACGAATTAAAAGTAGACAGAATTTGATGGATTCCTTCTCTATCTTAGCTAAGTAACCACAGACTGAGAACCTTTAGACGAAATATAAATAAGTTACTTATAAAAATATAACATAATTATATTTTACCTATGTAAAATATAAGCATTCTACCTTAAAATATAAAGTATATTAAAACGGTTACTGAAGATTTACAATGGAACAATTTACTGAGCTTCTTAAGTAAAGGCCACGAGAAAAATCGTTAATTTTTTTACAAAAATTCGAAGTAAAATGAATTTGGTCAAATGAAGACCCTAAAATGAAACCTTATAGAATATCTTGAGATATTGCCATGTTTTTTAAAAAGAATGTCTAACCATTTTCCAAAGGTTAAAGTTTACGTCGACAGATTTTTCTGTATTTAATATGAAAATGTTAAATATTATTCTTAAAAATTTATAATTTTAATGTATTTTTAATAAAGATAAAACTTTCGTATTCAACCAAATTTTTCTGTAAAGTTTTTCATAACAATTTTTTTGTTCTTTGAAATGGTTTAAGTAAGTACTCAGTGTCTGAGTAAAAGATTGGTTATATATACCTCTTTCAAAATTTTAATAATGTTTTCGTAACTAATTTTCTGCCGTATTTTTTGAGAAAACGATCTGGTACTAAACAGTAGCTACTGTAATGTATTGAACCTACTGCTAAAAATTCTACTAGTAAAAACACAAAAAAGGTCTACTCATGTATTAATTCATAATTCTTAAACAATTTTTCCTGTATTAACGAATTTATTAAAGATTCTTGAGTAATTTCATTAAAATGGAAAAATTTATTTCCTCATTTCTTATAAAATTGTACATTATTTTGCTCTTGATTACTTATTCTTTACTAAGAGACATATTACAAATACAACTAAATTTGAAACGTAATAAATATTAAGCAGTAATTACAATTTACTGAAGAAAAACAGTAGGGATTAACTTACTAATTTCCTGATAGCATGCTGCTGATGGTTTGGGCGAGTATATTCTTAAGAAAAAAGAAGGAGAAAACAAAAATAGAAAAGTGTGACTGTATTTACGATTCGAGGAAATAAAGAGGATATTTGGCAAAAAGAAGAGAGAAAAATAAGACAAAAAAGAGAGAAAATCTTTTTCTTTAGACTTTATTGTTTGTGTAACAAAGATAGAATGACTAGATTATAAGAAAGTCAAAAAGAGATAGTAGATTGTAATATTGTTGGAATGGTTGAAGATAGATAAGGAAAAAACATAAAGAGAGAAGGTAATGAGAGAGTCAATTTTACTACTGAAAGACAAAAAAATTAGAATGAATACATTTCGAGCTCACTCTTTCGGTTGAAAGGAGACGAGGACTTTTGCTTTTACTTTCTTTCGTCTATGCCCCCTAACCTTGTGGTCCCACCCGTTAACCACCCCTGACCTTCTCTTTCTCACCCTCCTTCTGGGGATGAAAAATGCTAATTAGCGGAATGAACCTCCTTCTCCTTAGAATAATACAACAAATATCACTGCCACAACCGAGAAGAATCGCAGACGGATATATTAAACACATTTCCTTTAATAAAAATACAATACAATAAACATTACGATAACAATGTAACTTAGATGAGTCAAAAAATTTTCATGTTTAATAAGACAATGTCCTGCATTTAATATGACAAAATGATATATTTATTAAACAAAAATTTAAAGGTTTCTTACGTTTCCCTTCTTCTAATCTGCCGTCTCCTACTGGAGGTTTGCAAACCTAACGGCTCTTCAGACCTTGGACACTGCAACTCTGAACAGCTTCGTTGAGGTACAACAAAACCGGTCGCAAAGATTCTGCAATGAAAAAATTCTTCCCACATCTCTCTACCCCAGAATCTTTCCTTGTTTTATCAAACGAAGTATTTCATATCTTAGGCCACGAAAAATGTGACCCAGATATTTCACTTTCCTTTATTGGATAGTATAAACGTTACTCGTTTAGTAGTGTCACTCGTTTTAGTAGTAGTTTTTTACGAATGATTAATTTCTTTATCTAATTTGTAATATTGAAATAAATAAACGTTATTATCACGTTAAATAATATACATTTAACATAAAACATCCAGCAAAATACCATAAATTATGTTAAAAAATTTATACCAGTAAAAAAATATTTGACACAAAACACAAATATGCAGAAACCATTAGTTTTTTAAAATTTGAGAAAAAAATAATCAGACCGTGCTTAAACACGAAACCACTAAAAAATTAAAAAGTTGTTGGAAAATCGCTTCGAAAGGTCGTAAATAAATTTTAGGTGTTAATAACTTTAATTATACGGGAGTGAAACGTGGGTAATAGGGCTGTAGAAAGGAAGAGGATAGAAGCTTTTGAAATGTGTACTAAAATGTTAAAGATTAATTGGGTGGACAAAATAAGTAATTTTGAAATTCTTAGACGAGTGGTTGGAAAAATAAGTGGATGGAAACATCTTACCACAAGAAGGGATAGGTTAGTGGGGCAAATCTTTAGACATCCAGGTATCGGTCTATCAAAAATGGAGGGTAATATTGAGAGAGTGAATTGTAGGGAAGGGAAAAATTAGAATATGAAAAACAATTACAAGAAAAGTAGGGTGTTACAGATATGTAGATATGAAACGACTTGTGCTAGATAGAACAGCGAGGAGAACTGCATCAAACTAGTCGAGAGACTGATGACAAAACATTTTATGGGAAATTTTATTTTCTGTTGATGGATTTCAGTGTAATAAATATATAAATATAGGCCTACGCCTCTTTCAATCAAACACATCATCACTCACTGCCAAACTACACAATTTACACGAAAACTATTTAAAATTAACAACATTTTAGCACTTAATTTAGTAGGGAAAGTAGCGGTTCAAAACAATAATTTTTTAAACTTTTACGAAATTTCAGATTTGATGTAATTGTAAAATCACATAATTTTTTCATTGTGTCATTATATTTTTTATTCTTTCTTGTCTAAATTTTAAAATTGAACCCAACTAATTTTTCATTATGTTTTTATATATTACCTTATTGTGTTTGTTTATGTCTTCTTTGGAAATTTTATACTATATGTATTTATATGTAACGTGGTTGGTAATGACCTTGTAGTTGATGCAACCTTAAATAAATAAATATATGAATAAAAAATATTAACTATTTTTACTGTAAAATATTAGACAGGATTATGTATCATTATATTTTGAGTGTTTTAATAATGTAATGTACAAGGCATCTATTTTGAAAATAGAAGTTCTTTTCTTTAAAATAATGCGTAAATCTTAGTAGGAGTCTTGCTATAGATGAGGACGTGTATCTTGTGTGAACCAAAAAGTATGATGAGTAAGTTGGAGACGTGCTAAAAAAGAGAGAAGCAGTGAAGTAATTCACGGGCCACAACCAAAGGAAGTAGTGTTCTGAAAAGAGTTCTGGTGTTGCATGCTGATGACTCCTGATGGCTTTATTGGCCGCCGAGGAGAGATACACCACGCCTTTTGCAACTGAAACCCTTAGATAAGAATAAAATTCTAAACCCTATTTTAGATTCAGCTCTGTACTTTAGACATTTGCCCCACCTGCTACTGTTTCTACACCAGCAACTACTACTGTTACTGCTACTAGGTTTACTACTACTCTTTTGAATGCCAAATAGAATGCATTCACACAATTGACGTTGTAGATTTTCAGACGACAACCACTGTTCTCTTGGCTTGACGATATTTTTTATTTTTTGCGGAGTCTACATCACAAAGTATAGTGACAAATCACTGTATCTTTTTTGTGCCTATTCTGTCCTTCTCTTAACTCCTTCTCCTCCGCTTAACTTCTTTTTGTATTTTCCATCTCATTTCTTTTCTATTTTATGTCTTTTCAGACATTCATGCTTTTTCATTTAATCTAAATTTTAAAATATTCAATAAGATTTAAACGTGGATAGACTCACTTCATTACTTTATCGCATAAAATTAAGATATTGTGACACTTATCTGTAATGTCCGTTTCGGGATCTGGTTAAAAAAAATTTATACACTATAGTTTATTTTTACAGTTATTTATTACTAACTAAATATTACAATTGATGAGTCTTAATTCTAAGGTTAATTTAAGTATTACTAAAATTAACTTAAAATAAATAAAAAAGTCCTACTTACAAAGTTAATAACGATTAAACGTGTTAACAATACACGCTGGATCTCTTCGCAAGCGCACTCGTACACAGTGTAACTCACTTACTAACTGACAGAACTAAACTCTTCAATGTCAGATCAAATACTAATTGAACTTCAAAACGTCGTGCTCCTTATTAATATAGATGACGCTATGTAAGTCACGAGAAGGACAGAGATTTTCGATTTAATAATAAAAATACAAGTTTTTACAAAACGTAAAAACTCATTATTACTGAATACAATGGTTACGAAAAGAGCCAATAATTATTTAAATAGATCCCCGACTCCTTCAAGTAGCCGCACAACAATGGGCTGACCTATACAATAAAAAACATTTTGCGCGTTTTATTTAGCTATTTCTTAAAAATCCTATTTACTATTATTATTAATTACATTACCACTTTTTAAACATCAGTCCTTCTCAAGAATTCTCGAATGTTCTTACCTTTTAAATGTTGTTACAATATATTAATTTTTAATAAATGATTTTTTACAAAAAGAAATAAATTTTATCGTAAAAACATGATACGTAAATTACAATTACTGCTACTATAAAATAATTTTACTCTTTATAAACATAAAGTGAACGAAAATGGAAAACACTCAACCGTTAAATTTTGGTGCAATTGTAGAATTTTCCATGAAATAAATTTTTATTAAGGATCTTGCAGCCTATTATTTATCCTATTGTAAAAACATTGTAATTTCTACTACCATTTTACAGCTCGTATATCATGTTTTCCTATGATTTTATTTAACTTGTATGTTTTGGTGATCTACCATTATCTCAGTATATAAGCAACATAAAAACATAAAACTGACAACTCGTCGAGTGCGACGGTTATAAAAATTCTACAGAAAATTTATTCAATTTTAGGAAAATGTATTTTTGGAGGTTTCGGTGTAACCCAAATAACTGAGATCAGATATTAATTGCTCCGACAACAAATCTTTTACTTTTATTCATAATTAATTACATTTTTGTTCAACAAGTTGTTTGTGTTAAAATATTCTAAGTTGAGTATTTATTTGTATGATAATTATATAGGTCTACATTTCAATTTCCTTTTTGTGCATTTGAATAATTACGTTCAGAAAATACTAAATATTTTTGTGATAGTAAACGATATCGGTATCGTGTTTAGTAATTTAATGTTCATTTCCTTGCTGTATTTTTTATTTTATACTTTGATTACATGAAAATCTGAAGTTGTTTGATCATTTCCATGTTCTTCTTCAACTCCAATATATACTTTAATGAATGGAAAAATTCCACTTAAAAATAAAACGAGTAGCTTTTTACAAGATATTTCCGCAGTAGCTTAACCAAGCATGTTTGACCTACTCATATCCCAATGTTTATTAAAAATAAAATAAAATTAAATAACTTTTTCTTAAAAAAGAGGAAAACGAAACTTTTATTATTATCAGCAACATAGCATATCCGGCATTCTATGAGTTTATGATTGCATGTCATATCTTATAACTTTTTCAATATTCTAAAAGTTCAAGTTAAAACTTTTTGTTGGTAACCTTTTTGTGGTACCTTTGACAGAAAGTTTTACAACTTTATTTTTTATGTTGATGTATACTACCTTATTTGAATTATATTTTTATATGTTGAGTTTCATACTTTAGAGCAAGATTTCAATTTTTTACAGCTTTATAACTGGTAGGCCTACTTTTTCTTTAGTTTTATTGTTACTTAAATTGTTTCACAAAATCCTGGAGTAAGCCTCATACTAACATTATAAAACTTCACGCTTTTATAAACGTAAAAATACAAAATAACGTTGGCAGAAAAATGTAATTTTTTACATAATTTGAGATAAATATCTATTCACATAAATGCTCTCTCTGGTTTTAAACATCTATATGTTACAGCTTTAATTTTATTTTAAACTACAAAGCATAATTTTTGTTTTTGAAAACTAATTTATACTTAATCTTGCCCTATATAAATATATAAAGAAGGAAGGTATAATTTTCATTTCAATTTTTCAAAATTGAGTTTTCACAGAAGATACACATTTTCGTTTTCGGGGCTCCTGCCCCAAAAATAAACATGTTTTATAGTTTTATTACTAATCAATCATCATCATCTCACAATCGGCATCATTTTCATATCCATTATAGTCATCGTCATCTTCAGCTTCAACAACTTCATGTTTCAACATATTAATTCACAATTCATCAAGTATAGTTTAATTTTTTTTGTTTACAGTTTGGTCTTCTTTGAAACACACTACTGAGTGTGGTTTATATTTTCATGCCAAAAACGTTATTACTCAGAGCTTACTTATCTTTGCTTAAAGTTTATAATTACATTTAAAAGAAACAGATTGCAAAAGAATTGCGCTGTTAAAATATGCTATTATTATTTAAAATAAGATACTATTTTAAATAAATATATAAATATTATTGAGCATACATGGAATGTATTATTTATGTAGATAATATTTGTGATTAAATATATCAACAGTTTTAACAAACAATAATTTCTAGGAAGAAAACCGACTCTTTTTAGCAAAGTGGTTCAGTATATACAGAACTACTTTATCAAAAAATGGTAGGCAACTAAAAAATGAAATAAAAAATACAGGAAAAAAGAGAGCTTCATTTTTGTTCAGTACTAACACCACTCATTCTGCTGAACTGAAACTGTTCATCGTGCCCAGAATATTTTGGACTGTTAGATACATACTGTATTTCATATCTGTATTGAACCGTTCTATCTATGTTCACGTATGTAACCCCTTTACAGTTATCTGCCCTAGATATATATCCTTTATTTGGAGCATTTCAAGCATTTTGACGTCTAAAAATATCACCAATCTTCTGGAGTTATTTTTAAACTATTCTTGATAATAATTATATTTGTTATAAAATTACCAAGATACATCTGCCATTTAAATATATATATATATATATATATTGGGACGTTTATTCCGGATTCTTTTGGGATCTAGTTATTTATAAATAATAAAAATTTTCTTTTAGAATAGATGCAAATGTTTATTTATAAGTTATGAACTTACATTAGTTATTTCAGTTATAAGAACTAGAAAACTGCAATAAGCAGACATAATAACAGACTAAATTGATTGCAAAATATTTTATATATTTAAGACATAAACAAAATTTTAATAAATGGAGAATATGACTGACTATTTACAGTCAAATATAAAATTATTCCTTACTTACTACCATATAACAATTGCACATTATTTGCTTATTAGAGATAAAGTACATTAATACGTAACGCACAAAATGGTTTTTAATTAATACACTTTACAACAGTTCACACATACTGATTCTCTAAGCACATTATAGCCGCTTTTATTATAATCACTATAGAATTTTCCCTAAGTATAAAAAAAACACGAAAACGATTCCAAATAAATAAATACACAAAAAAAACACTAAAGAATAATAGAAAAATAATAATATTACGCATATAGAACTTAAGGGAACACAACAGAACTCTCTACAATATAATGAAAACACAGCAAGCAAGGCGAGGTTCAGAAGGCAGTAAATCACACTGACACACGAAACTCTTTTACATCAAACAAAATTAACTATCTGATGTATGCACAATAAATCAAATAATGTCACTGCATAAGAGTATTTAGAACAATTGCTGATTCTATAATATAAAGTAACTTATACTGTATAATTTTACTAAATTAATTATTATACTACAATTAATTATACAGAAAACTTATATTATAAGTTATATAGTTTTCATTTATACCAGATTTTACTTAAAGTATTAAGACAAATAAAATTAGCTTTTTCGAAATTAGAAGTGAGAATCATGTTTTCGTTTCTTGATATTCAGAAACATCTAGACTTAATTCCACCAGGAGAAATTTTTTACGTATTTAAAAGTTACACAAATATGGCGGAAGGTGAGAATGTAAACTCCAAAAATATAAGAAAGTGAATTGAAATTTTTAAAAATACTTTAAAGAACATTGTTACAAAATATTTTTTGCCTTGAGTCAGCAAGACTTTCCTAATAAAATAATATGTCGGATCATGTGGTAGAGAAAATTAATTTACCAATTCATTTAGTGTTCATAACATGGAGGAAACTAAAATATAAGTAATTCATAATAAAATCGGATTTTTTATTTTAACAATATGGATGCTAGATAGTTCAGGCAAATCCTTGTTTTTGGCTAAACAACAATGGTTTTCATCAAAAATGCTGATGGCAGTTGCAACCACATCTTTATACGTTTCCAATATGTACTCACCACACTTATCTTAACGTCTCTTACATAATTTGCAACAAATTTACCGTATATACCATAGGTTTAAATTAAAATTATCAAACAAAAAACCTCTTATCCGCAATTGATCTGTTCATAAAAAACATGAAGAACAGATTTGAGATAAATTTTATTTACTGATCATCTAATTTGTTCTAAGTTAACACAAATTGTTAAATTAATTACAATATTTTTAAGAATCGTCATATTACTGAAACGTTTATTCCGGGTTCTTTTACGTATCTCGTAATTAATAAATGATATCACTTATAACAACTTACTTGGTAACAAATAAATTAATTACATCATATTATTATGATTATAACTATCATTTTTAATAATAATCATAGTAACTATACTATATTTATGAGAAAATTATTATTAAAAACATAAGACAAATTAAACTGAATAAAAAATGAAATATGGTCATTTACAATTAAATAATATTATCAGTTTACTTGATTACAATAGCACACTTTTTGAACGTCCGTGTATTATATTTTCAACACCGTACACAGAACACCCGTTCAGCAACTCACTTCATTTATACCAACGTTCTATCGACAATTATTTTACAATGATTCACCAATAACATAGACAGCCTTCACATCTATTTACAGTCTGAACGTCTGAAAAAAGTGTAGCAACTTTATAAATAACAAATCATTGATTTCTCTCGAACGGAAAAGAATAAACTAAAAAACTTGAAATCTACCGTTTCATAGATATCAACAATCGGCATTAAATTGCACCTGTCAAAACCCTTATAAAGCTATTGTCAAAATATCATTGACCGTCTATTTGCCATAATATTTTTGTTAGTGTAATATCAATTTTTTACATTGAAACGTACAGCCATAACATCCAAGTACCGGTTTATATTACCCTATAACATTTAAACTCGAAGGTTTCCTCATTACAATGTTAAGGGGAGACTGTACTTCGTATCCCGCCAATGTTAAATTTGCTATTTTCAGGTATATTTTTCATAGGATTGGTTAAAGATATGAAAATGAAACTTAATATATGAAATGAACTTAATTAATTACATGAACTTAATAATATGAAATCGGTGTCGGGTTTCTTCTCGAGCTACTGACATTTTTCAATTTAATCTTTGGACCATACCATTTTATTTAAATTACGAATAACATAAAATAGTTACAAATTGTTTTCCACGTGTTTTGCGCATTACTAATTTTTGAAGCTTCTGAGGAAGTCATAAAAATGTCGGTATATGTAGATATACAAGATAATTAACGAGTAAAAATTTCAGTTTGGTAGGTTTATTGGTTTCTGAGAAAAATGTACCTTAGTATTAAAAATCTAAATGTACGGGAAAACGTAAGAAACAAGAAGGTACAAATCAAAAACAATATGTACACAAACAAGTAAATTTCCTATCAATAAATCTTTAGAAAGCCGAACCAACAGCTGATAATATTAAAAACCGTGATGCAGATTTTAAAAACTAAAATTCTCATTGCACTAAAACTCATTGCATTATAAGCAAATCTTTTGAATTTACAAATCACAAGTTGAGGCCTCATTACCATGAGAGGTACTCAGGGTAATGAGGCCTCAACTTGTGATTTGTAAATTCAAAAGATTTGCTTATAGTTTATTTTTAAAAAACTGATTGCAAATAATGTTATTTTGAAAAAAAAACTAAAACGAGCAGTAGGCTATAAAATTATGAAAATATATAAGTTCTTCGTAACATGATAAATTTTCTGTGTAAACCTGATAAAAACTTAATGTTTTCATAAAGAAAATATTTTTTTGACGTAATTTAATGTTTTTCTGGTAGATCTAGGCCTAAACTATTGAAAAACTTAAAAAACAAAAAATCGAAATTTTGAGTTAAAACCATCGTGAAGTCTCCTCAAAGTAATATTAATAATAAATTCATAAAATATTACAGGTTGTGCCAAGCTGCAGTACTGAATTCAAATAAATAACAGAAAAACATTTTAAAAAATATTTGAAAATCATTTCTTGTTATGAATATAATCATAATTTATAGATTAAATATATAATATTTTCATGAATTATTCAAGAAGATTTATTCATTATTATACTTAAAATAATAAATTCTTTTAAAGCTTATAGTAAAAGTAATATGTAAAGCCGAATTACAGTATATCAAGAAGAAGAAGATGAAAGAAAAGAAGCTGTGAAAAAGAAAGGAAGGGTAAAGGAGGCAAAGTAGTGGTGAAGTCGTATTTGAGAAACGTGTTACGAATAAACAAAACACTAGTACAAGAATTTAAAGTTAACTAAAGCTGAATTTATATTAGGATGAAGTATTAAAATACAAAATTCTGTAGTATTCGTATAATGCAAGTGTTTGTATATAGGATTAATAAAGTTGTAATTTTAAGTACTAATAAAATATTTTAGTATTGTTCGTAGCATACAGTATCATTATGATAATAAACTGTTTTATTAAATTTTATACACATTTATTACAAATTCTATATACAGATATCTCATAATTTATACAATAAAAGTAACGCAGAATATACACTGTCGGAAGTTAATTAAACTGACATTAAATCTTATATAGTAAAGTGTAATAAAGTTGACATTTTATGCAAGAATTGTTCACATTTAAGATCTTCAGGTTCATTAACGTCGATGGATGGAATGTTTTTTTTCGTTTTTTTAGCTACTCATTGAAATTTATCAGTTGCTTTATATGTAGCGAATTAGAATACTGGATTTCTTTAATTGAAGAAACAGGCGTACGAACATTAATCACATCAAGTAAAAATATGGTATAAAAAGTAATGGTACCAACTTAAATCATAAGTGTGTGATATAATGATGTTTTAAGCTTGTTTCCTTGACTATGATAAAAAAATATAAATTATGTAGATATTTTTAATAAATATTTAAATATTTTATATATCTTAAAAACATGATAAACAGTAAATCCAAAGTGATAAAAATGAAATTAAATAAATAGCGTAAATCAACTGTTTTTGAATTTGGCTTCATTTCAAAGGTTAAATAAAATAGTGCGGTTAAATTTTAACCAATGAGATTATAATTAATAAATATAAATCCGCGAGTGAAGGAACAATGGAACATTGAAGGTTAATGGAGTTGTTGAATACATAAATCAACGAAACTATTTTTTATTTGAGGATGGTGTCAAATCATCAAGACGAGCACATGAACTAAGAACCTCCAACATAACAAGAATACCGACAATCAAAAGTGAACAGCATGGACAATCATTGTGGTAAAAAATTTTAATTTTAAAATAAACGATCAATAAACTTTAAGATCTGTTAAATTAATATTACTTTAAAAAAAGGAAAGGAATCAAATCATAAATCATTTCAAAAATATATTTAATGTATTACTAAGTAAACTCTCATATTTGTATCATATTCTAAATTCTATTTGATCAAATTTTGTTTTTCTCAGCAGAACCTTAAAATTCTGTTTTTCTATTCAACTACATTTTTATATAGGGTAAATTTAGGGCAATTAATTATTAGGAACCGTGGCGCATTACATTTTGGCGCCCAACCCTGGAACACCTTACAAATAATTATATAACATTCTTCATAAATTATTTTATTTAGGTATGAGCAATTAAATTCTGGTTTTAATAATTAATTAAACAGTTTAAAGTTCATAAAGATTCCCTTGGAGGTATACCTATATATAGTAATTTTCGGCGTTGATGAGCTCTGAACGAACGCGTTGCCCCATAGAGACCGGCTACTGGCTTGTGACCCCTACAAAAGAGCAGCTGATATTCTGCGCTCACCGTCCTTCAACCATCACTTTGCTTCTCACACGTACACAATCTACTTAAAAAATTCATGTCATTCTGACGATATACGAGGTGTGGCTATTAAATAACGAGATTGACTTTGTAAAAATTTTTTTTTTATACATAATTACTTCACATTCAAATATACACTCCTTCTCTATCCCTACAACGCTCCATGCAAATTTTCCATTGTTGGAAACAGTGCTAGAAGTCATCTTTTGTCAGCTCCTTCAGGACACGTACCGCTTTCTCTTTTACAGATCAGACACTTTTATGTGTTAGATCAATTAATTATTCTGATTATAAATTGACAATCTTTCTTACGTGTCTCGCTGCTTACGTGTCTCGGTCTCAGAGGGGTAGGTGGAACAGAATTCATAAGTGGATCAGAACCATTTGCCACAAGGTGATTGCCACACGAACCATTTGCCAAAGGGGTTGGGTGGATCACAAAATTTTGGTATTTAAAGATATGAAAGTTAATGTTTAAATTTTCAAAATTTCAACTTTGAACGTTGAGGTTTGAATGTATGATACTTTGAGTTTTTCGTTTTCTCATTCGACCTGGGATTGCGACCTGAAAATTTTTCGGGTTACCAAAAATTTGTTAAATAACCAACACGTACCCTTTAGAAAGAAAAATGCGATGCTTATTTATTTATTTAGTGAAAATAAATAACTTAATACAAATTTTATAAGGCATCCGAAGCCTATAAGCTATCATTAAAATTTCTCGTTTCACAAATTTCATTATAATAAAAAATTTTTATCAGAGTAAATTAATTACAAATAGTTAGATTTAGAATGTATGAAATGTCTTATTTTGTCTGCAACCATCAGATGAAGTAGTCTTTAAAAAAGTTAACTGATTTACATCTGTGGTGTCGTAGTTATTGAAAGGTGTGTTGAGTAACACAATCATGAGCTATGGAACGCGCAAAAACTTATAGTAAGAGAAGGTAAATTGAAACGGAAAGAATCGTAGACGCTTATCTGTCTGTTGCTATTATTCTTAATCCATAATTACTATTTTCGTTGAAAAGCATCGATTTATTTGTTCGAATGGCACGTGTAGTAAAAACTTTAATGACTAGGGCTAGCCTACTTGGCAAGTAAGTACCGTTTCGTTTAAACGCCGCTACATCGCTACTGTTGGCAATCCGTGCATTCACACTACGTTTTCTAGTTCATTAACTCCACGCTGACACCATTACGTTTAATTAGCCTTGTGTTTTATGTTTACTGTAATCGTTACAACAATCGAAGAACCCAATGACTGTAAGATTTGTTCTGTTATCTGGTTTTTGCATGTAAGAAACGTTAAGGCAGCTGAAATTAATTGGTAGTTTACCGAAAATTACGGTAAAAGTGCAATGAGCAATGAATGGTGTGAAAGTGGCTTACGTAATGTAATGAAGAACAGAAAGATGTTTACGATGAACCAAAACTTCGACGACCTTCTGTTGTTAATAATGACTTGGCAAGAAGATTGGATGAGCAAATTAAAGTGAACTGACAATATATAATGAAAACGCTTTCAGATGAACTTCCAAAAATTTTGAAAACTGTTTTGCATGAAATTGTAACCGATCGCTTGGGCTATCATAAGCTGTCTTCCCGCTAAGTTTCAAAATGTTTACAGATATGCGCAAAACAAAGCGACTTGGCAGTGCTCTGACGTTTCCTACTCGATACACCTGGCTACCTTTTATTCATGTACATGAATGCGAGCTTGATGGCAAGTGCTTTTAATGTGATGGCAAAAAACACTGTGAAGTTATGGCTGTCTTCACTGGTGGGATGTTTCTACGAGTTACGTGATCACCATAACCTAGTCACTCGCTACGTCAACTGCCTGATCGACAATGCAAATTATGTAGAAAAGTAGTACATGTAGAACTATATAGTATGATCTTTCATGTAAAAATAAAATTGGCTTGGAAAACTTTAAGAATTTTTTTAACGGTATTTATTTTCTGACACGCGTCGTATCTGTAAAAGAGTACTGAAAAGTATAATGCGAGTATTAATAGAAAACTATTAGAAATTAGAGCTTCATACTACAGTTAAAATGTTAAAAACCTTATTATATTTACAAAAAAAAACACATCTCTGTAAACAGACATAAAAGTTACTTGACCGTTCAAATAATAATCAAATTAAATGTAATAATTGAAAATTTCCCATCAGTCTAAAGAATAAATTGTTTTACCAAGAAGTGAATCTACAAGCACGTCGTTTTTTATCAACTAGTTTTCAAATGAAAAATTACACGTTATATTGGAAAAAATACAGATTATCAACTCTGTGATTGTTTCATCTACAAGGAATAATGTTACTGATTAATAATAAACAATACTATAAAATATCGGCATGTCCGGTAGAAGGATAAATAATAAAACACTTTTGTATCTAGGTGCGTAATAATGAGTAGACTAAATTGGTAAAATGCCAGGAAGACTGTTGCCAAATCTTATCTATTCGTTTCCGACCAGGAAATAAGACGGGTTGTGAGATATTATGTCACTGAGGTAAATGTAGGTAAATTTAAAAGCATAGATAACACATGTAATGTTGGTTTAATCTGTGATTAAAATATAAATTTAGTTTTGAATAAAAAACAACTCAAAATTACAAAGTATTTTTTTAAGTGTTTCTTATTCATAACTAATTTTTTTCAATCACTTTACGAGTATTCTGTAACATTCTCAGAAATAAGGTAATTTACGAAGGAATATATTTAGTTTAACTGCTAAGCGTTATAACTTGATTTCTTTAGAGAAGCAAATGTATTGGGTTTCAGGAAGATTGTGTACCTCAGAAGTAAAGTAGTTTTGCATTACAAAACCTTAGAACAGGTAATAGCAACAGCGAGACAAGTGTTTATTAAAATAAAAAGGTTTACATGTTGCCGAGACGTAGATTTAAATCTGAGAGTGAGAATATTACGTTGTTATGTTCTTTTTGTGTTACTGTACAGTGTTGGAGTCATGGACTCTTCATCAGAGAAATATCAGGAATATTGAGGTATTTGAGAGTGTGGAGAGTGTCATGGACGGAGAGAGTGATAAATGTGGATGTATTTTTGAGAATGGGGAAAAAGTGTGAATTGGTAAGGACTATAAAGAGAAGAAAATTGGAGTACCTGAATCATGTTATGAGAGGAGATATGTACTTATTGGTAAGGGTTATTTTCCGAGGAAGTATTGAGGCAAAAAGAAGTATTGGGCGTAGAAGACTTTCCTAGCTGCGATTGCTGAGGGACTGGTGCAGGTGTAGTCCTGTGGAGTTGTTCAGAGCTGCGGTCGCCAGGATCCAGATCGCTATGATGATTTCCAGCATCTAATAGGAGACGGAAACGAAAGAAGAAGAAGAAGAACAGGTTCATTTATTAATTTAATAGCTGTATTTTATGTCTCTCTTACATACACTCTGAGGAAAACACTGGTCGGTAAAGTGCAGAATGAGAGTGTTTTGAAATTTTATTACATCTTGGTTTAGTAAAACTGTATTAATGGTTCAGAGTTTTGGAATTTGACTGCTAAGCAAATACAAAGAACAGAGGGTGCTGAGATCAAATTTTTAAGACCTTTAGCAGGGTATCGGTTGATGGACGATGGAAGAAATAAAAATATGTATGGTAATAACTTAATGTGGCAATAGTGACATCACAGCTATTCGGAAATACAGGTAAAAGTGATAAAGTCATTTGTTGTGAACACCAGCTGCTCTAACACCCAAACAGTTGCTTACTTACTTCAATTCAATTAGACAATATGGTATTAGAGAACCTAGGTAAAGATAGACACTCCAACCTTTTTTAGAAATATTAGATAGATTTCAATTTGGAACAGGCCAGGACGCCTCATATACTTAACGTTTATGTTGATATCCTGGAACAAATAATATCAATATTTTAACTGTAAAAATTATCAACAAACGATTGAAATATAATTTTTCAACAGTTTTGATCAGATGGAAGCTCAGACACTTACAGATATTATCATGAGGTGTACATATTCCTTCGTAATGTGGGAGTGCTGATGAATGGTTCGATTCTCCTGGACGGGGCCGATGACAAATATGGAGGTCACACGTAGAATGGATTGTAGCCTGCCCATAATGTATCTAATTAAAACAAGAAAATTAGAATAATTCCATAGGTCGGTCATATCATGCGCAGCAAAAAATACTCATTACTGCAACTTACCTTATTGAGCGAAGTCTACGGTAGAAGAAGACCTGAGCAAAGAAAAGACTCCTGGCTGAAGAATCTATGCACGTAGTACGGCATAAAAACACAAAAACTGTTTCGTAATGGTGTATCAAAGGTTCAGCTGGCCCATTAAATTCTGAGCTCCGATGATAGGAAATGGTACCAAAATGAGAAGAAAATAACGAGAAATGTACATAATATACTTTTCTTGTTGTTCTTCTTTTTGTTCTTCTCCTCCTCATCCCCCACTACTTCCTTCTCCTCATGGGTTAGGCATTTGTACTTGTTTTGGCACCCATCTTTTCTTCAACCTTCCAATAAATCTCAGCTTCGCATACATTCTTGTTAAACAAGGTAAGCGGCTTTCTGGCATTCTATTTAATGAATCGACCCATTGGGGATGGCAAAATTGAATTTTTTTTGCTATGTGGAAAAATTCCCAATTCTTGATTTATGATTATGTCTAGTCTTGCACAATCCTTGGCAGACCTTACGAATTTCATTATCACAGTTTGAATGGTTTCCTCTCTTCTCCTCATCACCAATGTTTTGCTGCCATGTAATGTCAAAACTGGAACTTCCACCGTTTAATAAAATTTTAAACTTCTTTCGGGTCTAGTATATTTCCTCAAAGTCTTACGAATCTTCCTCCATATCTGATTAAATTTGATAATTTTATTTTTCACGTCGTAGTCATCTTCATATGAGATATCAATTCCAAGGCATTATTATCGCGGCTCACTTGTTGTAGTATGTGTCCAGTAATAATTATTACTTTTAATCTTATTGAGGGTTTTTCACGGAATCCCGAGATTTTTATCTTGTTTCTATTATTGAGACGATAAATAAATACAAATATAAAAATTACTTCATAATAATTTATATTTAACTTTATCATAAGACTCATAGTATAGTTTTGCTGTTGATATGGAAGATAAAAAATAACATAAATCATTGAAGGATATAATTACAGCCCCTTACATGTATTAAACGTTGAAAGATTTTTATGAAATTCAATTTAGGGACTCCGCCACTACCTCATTATTTAAAGAAAGTTAATAATAATGATAGAAATACATTTTATATTTCCCTAATTCGTCTTAAAACGTGATTACCAAACCCAGGAATTGTGAAAAGTGAGATTTTTAGTTAATACTGTTTCTTAAAATTAAAGATCTTGAAAAACTTGAAAACTGGTTTTTAATGATAGTAATGTTTACTAACCAATACTATTTAATATTTCATCATTAAGAAAAATATTCCATGAATAGATAAAAGTTTATTTTCAATTTAAATACAACATTCAATTTATTTTGTAAATAGGTTTACTAATTTTAAACAAAAGTTTTATTATGAAATTAAAACTTTTATAAGTTCATCTTAGAAATTGGAATCGCTTTTTGAATGAAAAAATAAACCCACGCTTTTCCATTTAAATATCTATGAAGAATTTTCCATTAAAATCCAGAATGCTTTATTTCAAACTCATGCAAGAAAATTTAATTTTTTTTATAAGAAGTTTATACAGATTTTTATTTTATTTATTTTTTACATAATGAAGTTCTACCAGTGTTTATTGAGCAATTGTAAATTTATTCGGGAATATATTTTTATGTTCAGTATGCGTGTGTACGTATGATGTGTGTGGTATGACAGACTGCAGGGTATCTTTTGAACTTTGTATACACTGTACCCAAAATATTAGTATGCATAAGGAAAACTACTTAAGGTAAAGTAATATTACGTCAGTGCCTCGCGGGCCTTGTGTTACAAACCCTCTCCCCTTTGCATGGTCTTACGCCTTCACTCCCTTACAGTTTTGCTCTTTAGGGCTTCTTGCAGGAACCCATACTTCGTCCTCAACAAACACACATGTAGCTACTCTATCCGAAGTCTTTACATCCTCATTTCCGTAGTTATATTAATATGTAATACTTGAACTCTAAATTTCTCTATTAGGCTACATGTAGCTAAGTTTGCAAATAATGCGTATTTTTACCTGTAATATTAATTTAACGTATTCTTTTATATTTCTATTATAAAAACCAGACAAAATTGTGATAAATTATGTTTTTCCTGATTACCTATGTGATTCTTCTTAACCGTGCTTCCCAAAAAATCTGACGCGTAGCATTGGACTATGTACTGTCAATATTAAGTATTTATCAATATTAAGTAAATATTAATAAGTATTTTAAGGGTGTAATCTTACTTTTATTACAGTAGAATCCTGTTAATTCGTCACATCCAATAATTCGTCACCCCCTGGAAAATTGGTGATTTTTTTTTAGAAAACAACATTGGTAATATGCATATGTTTCTAGGTGATAAAATTTAAGTAAATTTTAAAAATTACGTATGTGGAAATAGCTAGTATGTAAATATACGTCTGGTACGCTGGTACCGCCCATTGGGTTTACTCGCACATTGGTGGGGCATGGCAACAAAATGGACTCCCGGTCGCCAATATAACTCTCGGTAGTTGTTTTAATTTAAAAAACATACAGATATATAAAAATGTTTTGATATATGTTTCTAGGTGATAAATGTTTAAAATTTCGAATTTGGGAATATTTAGTAAATTAAAATATGTCTCGTGCGTTGGTCCCGCCCATTTGGCTGCTTTGCGTATCGGCGGGGCATGACAACAAGATCCATTTCAGGTCGCCAAGATAACGCACGTTGGTTGTTTTAATCTTAAGAAATATACAGGTCTATAAAAAGTCTTTTGACATAAATATATTTCTAGGTGATAAAAATTTAAATTTCGTATTTGGGAAAAGTTAGTAAGTAAAAATATGTGTAATACGCTAATATCGTCCTTTTGGTGTGTAATATTTCACCAAAAAAATGTGTTTTTCCAATTTTTTTTTGATGAAATATTATTTTCCCGTTTCATTTGGTTACTACACAATTGGTGGAGGCGCCGGGTAACGATCCCGGTACCTCTCGCACCACCATGTTGGAGACCACCGGTCTCCAACACCATCGTCGGATTCCGGAGTCCATCTCGTATTCAGCTACAGGTTTTCAAATTCCAACTAAATAATGCAAGATTACAACATCAATTAAAACTCTTACAATATCTTTTCAAGATAATGATCTAACCGTGAAAATCTAATTAAAAAAAAAATAAATAAAGAACTTTCTCATTTCTAGTCAAACAAAGTTGTGAAAATTACGCTCTCATACAAAATAATTACACCTATATCATACGCAATAATTACAGATAATTTATTTATAAAAACACATATATTTATAAAAAAAGAATATATTACGTTAGATTATTTATATATTATTAAGATTATTTTAGTTATAAGTAAGTTACATTTAAGTTTAATTATATTTAATATCTCCAAACCACCAAACAAATTACTGAAATTATTCAAAGATTTAGTTCCCACTGTTACCATAAATAATCTTTCAGTTTCATACTTTTCTTTCCCGCACCTAAAATGCTCAAGTATTCTCTTTCTTTCAAATAAGTTGTATTTAGATAATATTGTTCAAAATATTCAACAGACAAAATACAAACACGCATAGGTTATCATTCTAATGTTCTTTTAAAACAAAATATAAACTCATTCAAAATTTTAATTTCTCAAAAATAAATAAATGATTAAAATTTTCAGATCACTAATTGTACTCATTATCTAATTTGTAGCAAAACTAAAACTTTTATTGTTCTAGAATTGTATTTCTAACAATTTAAAATTAGCAGTTTCATTTTCAACTCAAATTCATTACTTGTAAGATAGCATTTCCGTCCGACTTCGACTTCAAACCATACTATCTCCTTAACATGCTTCCCTTACTACTTCAGTTCTTTCCCGTCATCTTTTCATCTTGTTTTATCCATACGGTTTACACGACTCCTGTACATGTCTTCCATGGTATTTACCTAACACCACTGTCCGATACGATAATTTACGAGTCATCCATTCCTTTAATTTACTCCATTCCCGTGTCCAATCCACGTTCCTTTCCAAATCTCGACGTCACATTCCCATCCTGTCCTTTCCAACAAGCCAATTCCTCATCCTGCCACTTCCAAACTCCTGAATTATCGCTTCCAGACAATTTTACTAATTTCCTTTCCAAATTACTCAACCAAACGAATGTCACCGACTCAACGGAGGATCAAACATGCCGTCTTACGAACCAGTGTCAGTTACCAACTATGCTTCAAAATTTACATAATGCTACAACAAAAATTCTTTTCCACAACCATGCGCATCGATTTGAGTCTACACGATCCAGGCGTACTCTAGAATTTATTGGCAATTTTCTGAATTGGTGCTATTCGATCGCAACTGTACATGAGCTACATGCAGTAGAAAATAACGAACAATTTCTTACGCAACATCTCAATGGTCTACGAGGAATACTTCACGCTGATCATCAACATCTCGTATCTACCAGTGAACATTTAAACACATCGTTTAACAAAATCAATGACTTGTTCAAGCAAACACATCAAGACTTTTCAGAAGTGATAAACAAAATTCAAACAGATGAAAACGAAGAAAACAAACATTTCTTCTACATTTTGAAATATCTATATTTTGCCTACCGAAACATATTTATCTCAACATATGAAATTCATTACAACAAGATCCAACAACGCTGCTCGTCGCATCAAGTTCCAAGTGAGATATTACCTCCGAAAATACTAAGATCAGATCTCCAAACATTACAAGATAAGCTTAAACACCACAACAAGACATTGGCTATTCCTATACATTTACTCCGAGAATATTTGCATCTAAAATTGACCAAATGTACCTTCTACTCTACACAAATTATCATCAAAATTCAAGTTCCGTTGACATCATTAACTACACAATATCAATTATACCAGTACACACCGATTCCGCTACAATGGTACGACCAGACGTGTTATCTTTCACACGACCTATTCTACATCATCAATTCTACAGCCAGGTTACAAATTATTGACAAATCTACGACATCATGCCAACCCAACGATAGATTGTGCCTCCTACCTCGCCATATCTATACTCCAACGATGCAAACATCCTGTATACAACATCTCATCAAAGGAACAGCAATTCCAGAACTTCAAAAATATTGCGCTTTCACCTGCAGACCGTCGATAACAACATCCATCTTCGAGAAATCACCGGTTGAGTACTTAATAACAAATATCCTACCTAACACCAACATTAACTGTCCAACAAAAGTCATTCCGCTTAAACCTGTCAACATTGGCATAACACATCTCTCTTTACCATGTAATTGCACCCTTCAACAAGACCAGAATATCCTTATTCATACAACTTTTCCCTGCGATTCCAGATCTACTGCAGATTTTACACTAAAACACTTTGTTCCACATTCCTGGACCCACTTTGCTGCATTACCTTTTTCACACTTATTAGACTACTACCCACCCATCACAAACAACTTATCTCACATCCTCAACAAAAATTGGAATATTTCCTTTCCCGTTATCAAACAAATTGACCCCTGACCTTCAAACATGAACAAACCAATCCAGACACCTTATACTTGGAGTGCTATTATTGATCAAACTTATATTGTTCACTCAACAATTTTATTGTGGTTAATTATTTTAACAAGTTTAAATATTTATATCATTTGTACTATGACTATACGTAAACCTCAGAGTGTTCAAGGAAATTCTCCTACAGTTACTATTTCTACATTACGGTAGAAACAAAACGATTATGCTATAAGACTCTTCATAACATTAGGAATAACACACAGATATGTGCATTACCATGTAAAGATTACTTGACCATTTCCGTGCAGTAAAGAAAATTTTTTTTCAAATTTTTTTTGCCGCCTTTCTCTTTCGTTCATTTTTTTTTCTTTCTTCTTATCAGTTTTCTATCTTCGGCCATCTCCTCCTGCCCAATGTTTCGATCAAAAAAAAAATAAAACTTCATTTTATTTTTTTTACCCCAACGGAACGGCGTGTAATATTTCACCAAAAAAATGTGTTTTTCCAATTTTTTTTTGATGAAATATTATTTTCCCGTTTCATTTGGTTACTACAGGTGTACTTGTATATCGGTGGGGAATAACAACAAGACAGACTCCCGTTGCCAAGATAATTCCCGGTGGTTGTTTTAATCTTAAAAAATAATACAGGTCTATAAAAAGTGTTTAGATATAATATGTTTCTAGGTGATGAACTACACGTAAATTTTTAAAATTTACTTTTTGGGAACATATCTCTGGTACGCAGGTACCCCCTCTTCTGTGTACTCATGTATCGGAGGGCCATGACAACAAGATGGTCTCCTGGTCTCCAAGATACCTCCCAGTGGTTGTTTTAATCTTAAAAAAATATAAAGGTCTATAAAAGTGTTTTGATATAAATATGTATAAAATTAAACAACATTTTTAAATAAGTAATAAAAGTACACCTCTAATTGTGGGTATTCGGCTGCACAATCAGCAAATGAAAATGTTCACATGTTTAAACTAAAGTACTGTTGTAAAAGTTCATTAGAAACTATATTTACTACCTCTACTTTAAACTAATGTGAAAATTTTACATTTTATTTGCCCTCGTACAATATAAAGGTAATGTATTGTAAAGGTAATGTGCCCGTGTACATTTTATTACATTTTAAATGAAACTCACCAAGTTAGTATTTAGTATAGATAGTGTTTAGTACGGGGGTTATGGAACAGAGGGAGTGAAAATTTTCAGACCATAGCCGGAAACCGAACCCGCGACCTCCGTATTGTAAGCCAGCGTACTACCACTAAGCTATGGAGGTTGACATTTCATAATCTTGTGTGTGCGTTTTGTCACCTGTTTTTAGTTAACTATAACTACCAAGACTTACGATTGCATAAAATTCAACCCGTTTTTGTCTTCGTTTGAAATAAACGAACAGTTTCTAAAAACATTAGAAAACGTGCAAAAAACTGGAAGACTGAAATGCATCAATAGAAGACGACTAAAATACTATGTTATTTACGATAATAAAAAGAAAATTAACGTTCATTACTGTAGTAACTATCTTTATCGATTTTCATAGAAAAAAATTAGCTCAAATTACCTGTAATCGAGCTGAAATTTAAGTTTGCCACTTTTACCGCTGCTATCTATACTACTTGTAAATATTAGGCTTAAATGCAAGTAAAAAGGAGAAATGAATTTTTTCTATATAGGAACAGGGGTTTTGGTTTGCTCATTTACTTTAACCGATGCCGTCTGGTACCAATACAGATTTATAATTAAATATTATATCTATATTATATTTTAAATGTAGTACCACATCACGAAGTATTTTAAACAACTTATAGTGCTTTGCCTAATAAAAAAATCTTCCCACAAGAATAGAAGAAAAAACACAAGAACACCTCTTTACCATCATTTTACACTTTAGAAGCAGCACTCAAATTCAAAAATGCCTTCTTTGTTCCATAGCCCTGTAATCCTGTGTATTTCCTTGCTCAAATCCTGTTCACATTTGTAAATATTTGTTGTATTATTTTGAGACTAAATAAAGAGTATTACTTATTAAGCTTTTTAACCAATAAAAATTTTGAAATAGCACAAAAGAAACCACTATTATTACTCACTGAGATTCACTAGATTGGTCTAGTGGTTAACAACTGGTTTTGCAACTGATGTGTGAGATGAAGGTTCCATGATTCAAATCGTAGCGAAGGTAGTTACTTTAATACAGCTTGGATAGTTATTCAACAGTTGTTGTTACCCGTGTACATTGATGTTTGTGGTTTTTTTTGTTAACTATAACTCCACAAGAAATGGTCGTTGTGAATCTGTACTAGACTACATTTCAGTTACTCATCATTTATCTCATCCTCATCTCATAGTGTCATTGAGTTGCTTATTGTTCTATATGAACAGATTATAACGTATGCACAGGTTTAAAAAGAAACTCACTACAGTATCCCGATTCCTTGAAGAAAAACTAAACGATCCCAAAATAACTTATGATTTTTACTAGAAAGCAAGTTATTCGTTACTTTTCACAGAAAATAGGCCTACTAACTTTTTTATTAATTTAGTCCTTTTCAGAAAAAAAATCCAGTATTATTCAAGATAGACCTCGAGAACACCTTATATTTTTCTGTTTTTGATCAGATCATATCTTAACATTAAAAAATTAAACACATAAAAGCCCATACAAACAAGAAGATATTTTGTAAGTACATGAAAAGTGCATTGTCCTGTACTGCATTAAAAGTTGGTTGTTAGTTTTAAGTTAGATATATGACATCATTCAAATATACGATGGCATTGTTCTCGTGAATTTTCAACTTTACCTTGTTTGACCCAAATGACGAGAAATTAACTTTGTGGCCAGCGTAAGAGTCAGAGTGAGACAGAACTATTTCGGTTACACAATACAATGACTGTAGGCATAACAACAACAGGATGATAGGATGAGTTTTGGGTAAGAGTAACAGTGGTTGTGACGTAGAGGGGATAGTTAAGGGAAGCAAAAGAAGGGTAGTAGCGGGAGTAGATGAGAACGAGAGAGCCTTGCGAGAAGAGTACATTACTCGTAAATCACATACAATATTATGGTTTACGACGCAACCTCTTCCCACATAAAATACCCGCACAACTTCATCCTTACCTTTCCCATTACATACAGTACTTTCATTTTATACTACAATGTAGCTGAAGCCCGAGTATATCTTATCCTCATAGTCATAATACTACGAGATAACAAAATATTTTATTACCCCTAATCTTCTTGCATCCTGAAAAATTATATTCTACATTAATATTAAATTTATTTACTTATGTTTTTATTCATTTAATTCTTCTAAACTAATTTAATTATCGTTACTACAATGCAGACCTGAATGTGTGTTTACTTTTACTTCTAATATGAAGCACAAAAAATTTAATTAACAGAAGGATTAAATAAATAAATATAAAATTTAAAGAAATATCTACTAATATAAAAATAATTTTTAATAATAAAAATTTTAAAAATAAAATCTTAACAACATATTAGCTACACAAAAATGTAAAATCTAAGTCACCGTCGTCCTCTTTGATTAAGTACTGTACATTTTTGTACATATTATGTTGTACGTATATATGTACATATTATGCATAATATATCATATATATACATTATTGTAGCCTACATATTGCCGGCTACAAAGCTTCCGACGCAGCGATCGAGGGAGCCGCCAATAGTTCCGAAAGGAGTGGTAGTCTTGTGTGCGTACCAACAGAGGCCTTTATAATCAAGACCGAGCCAATAACCGCCCTCTTCCACAGCGCTCTCGGCAACTATATGAAGAGCGCTACTTTCAACAGAGATATTCAATTTCAATCCAGACAGCAGACAAGACGTCCACCATCACCACGCGGCTACCGGACTCCAGCGAAGACTAACCGACGACCCCGCAAGAGAGAAGATGATGCTTTCGCTCGCCGACTCGTCACTGTATGCCGTCGACCAAACCGTCATCGTCCGCTGACGCAAGCGATGGCCACAGTGATCCCTCGACCGAGCCTTACAATGCCTTACATTTGTCGCCCAGCTCCTCGACCGCCACAACGAATACGACCGACCCTTCCTATAAAGACGACCACCGCTTAACGGCCCTTTTCAGGGCCACCAAAATGTAAAGGATTCAATTCGCCACTTAACGTCACCATCCGGTGACAATAAATTTATTTATAAACTACATTTACATATTTTAAATTGTGTACTGAAGAAAGTGGTCAGAGAATGGAGAAAGGGAATTAACACCAGACATCTAAGTCTCAGAACACAGTACAACAAAATCAATAGATTGCTTAGCGTTTACTGGTGGTATGCCGTTATTTCAGATGCTATAGAATTTGCACAAGACCAAATAAAAGAACTCCAAAGACAATCAGGTAAAGTAGGTTCGGAGATCTCATTTAAGAAAACGGAATACATGACAAAGATCAAGATTGCGCTAATACATCTTATGATAAAAACAAATGCAATAGCCAAGACCGACAGTTTTATCTACTCAGAAGAATGGATAACACAAAAAAACAATAGCGAAAATTAGTTGCAGAAAACTCAAAGTAGAAAAAGCGTACAGTATCACGAAATCATCTACAAGAAATTTCTATTCTGGATCACCGAACTAAGACACTACCAAACGGTAGTTAGACCAGAAGTCCTTCATGCGGCAGAAACACTTGAACTACATAAAGCACAGGATATAGGGAAAATAGGCAGTAAAATTTTAAGGAAAATATTAGTTCCCAAAATCAACAGGGGATCAGAGTACAAGCAAAGATCAAACCGAGAACTTTATTCCAAAATATAAAAAATAACAAACATAATTAGAAAAAGAAGATTACAGTTCTACAGGTACACGTACAGCATGAAAAACAACAAACTGACAAAGCAAATTTTCTTGCTTACTTAACTCATAAGAAAGTAAAATTTTTACAATCGTTTTAGACCGGCAGAAAATTTCTAGCATATGGGTCAGTGAACCGTAAAGAAATCATAAAAAATTTGCTATAAATCACAAACCTTATTACATGACGTACCAAAATAACAAGAAAACTAAGGAAAATAAAATAAATACATTATTCAAATTTTAATCTGTCAGTTGAGGATGCTGAAGCTATTTGAAAATAATTTTTAGACAAATTTTTTTAAAATTTCAGATGACACTACTGCTTAAAACTTTCTTATGCTATACTTTCAAAATCCATTATACACGGATCGTTACTTATAGTGTTTATTTCAAAATAAAACAAAAAACTATTCTATGTTCAAAACTGAAGCAAATATATACAAAAACACATCATGTAAACCAAGAAATAACCAAATACAGCTGTAGGATAGTGCGGTTTGAAAAGAGAATCACAGACAGAATATGAAACTAAAACTTTTGTATT
Source organism: Catonia carolina (assembly GCA_035578175.1). Taxonomy (NCBI): domain Eukaryota; kingdom Metazoa; phylum Arthropoda; class Insecta; order Hemiptera; family Achilidae; genus Catonia; species Catonia carolina. The sequence goes on along the minus strand of JAQMRL010000010.1, from coordinate 22,719,424 downwards.
ATAGTATACGTAAAATTTTACTTTATACATTACTAAACTAGACTATTGTACAAAACAGCAACGCTGTCTGCAAATAAATTTAAAACTAAAACAACAACATTGCAATGATATGAAGAAAACCCGAATTTGCGACGCGACTGGTTCAAGAAGCGGTAACATCGTCTCAAAATCGACGATTGCCGGCTCTAGGGTTAACGCAGATAGAATTACTTAACACTCACAAAAACAAGTTACTGTGGTTTAAATAGATAGACAATGACCTATTAAATAATTCTGTAAACTCAGAAACCATTAAAGATAGAGCAACTTTCAAAAAACAATACAGAAAATTGAGTTTCAGGAGAAGAAAAAACCTACTTGAAAACGAGGAAGAAAATAAACTCAAGAGGATAAAAAACACCACTCAAGAAAGATGAAAGAAGCATGGGCTAAGAAGTTGATTAAACGACCCTCTAAAATGGGCTATTAAAAAAAAATTACATATAAACAATTTTTTTATCTTTGAGGAAATGATCTACGCTTTCATTGAACAATAAATTACTACTAATATAAAAGAAAATTTTAAAACCAATTTGGACTTATGGGATTCAATTGTGAGAGACAGCAAGCCACTTCAAACATAGAAATATTGTAAAGTTGACAGCCTAAACTACTCAGAACAATCACGACATCATTTCCATACATACTAACAAACGATATAGGCACTACAGAGAGATTTCAACATTCCTATAATCAAACAAGAAGTGTATATATTCAGTACAAAGTAGCAAAGAAGACTTCAATTATACATAAATTATCTCGCCATTTCACTTTAAGATAATTTAAAAAACTCTTTGACTAAAACGAAACACCCTAACGACTTGTTTTAAAATTGCAATAAAATACATGAAATAAAATTAAGTGTTCCTCCATTGAGAGGTTTTCTTCGGTCATTCATAAAACAAAAATGCAATTTCATTAAAAAGGTCACTCACCGGGTTGGTCTAGAGGTAAAGTCGTCGCCAAAATCAGCTGTTTAACAGCTGATTTTCGGAGACGAAGGTTCCTGGTTCAAATCCAAGTAAAAGTAGTTACTTTTATTTGGATTTGAATACTAGACAGTTACCGGTGTACTTTGATGGTTGGGGTTCAATTGACCATAATCTCTCAGGTATGGTCGGCCTGGGTCTGTGCAAGACTACACCTCATTTACACGTCATACAACACATCATCCTCATCTCATTGGATCATAGGTTGCTTATTGTTCTGAATTGTACAGATTGCAACGTACACAAATTAGGGATCACAAAAAAAAGATAACTCATCTGCTTATTCTCCATAAGAATAGATTGTAGTTTCGCTATATTTAAAAAAAATAAACTACAGACGGATCTCTCTAATTCCAATCAGAAGGCACCGATTTTTTTTTTTTAGATTTAGGGAGATTTCGATTTACAGCTGCTAAATATTGAAACTCAAAATTACACGTTTTAATGAACATAAATATTATTTTATAAATCAGTAGGGTATTTTATAAAGAACAAAAATATTAATACACTACCAACTTGATTAAAGAACGCTACAAACATATTTATTACTCAATTCTAAGATTCCACGACAGACTTTTCGCTCATCCAAACGAACTGATACGTAAACGTTTCTCCAGTCATCTACCATACAACGTTCAAAGACGACTAAGGAGGAAGTGGAGCAGGGACCTCCTGTTTTAAAATCGGTTAATGTTATTAATGAATGAACTAATTAATTAATCGATGTCGTAGTAAGAAGTAACTAATATTATGTCGGAGACTTATCAGTGGATGGTGCTCTCCATTTACCTCACTCATATCATTTCATTCATTCTTTCCCCCACCATCATGTTCACTGGTTGTTTATCTTGTAACAGTTGCGAATTTCGTAAATAAAGTTAATAAAAAAAAAATTTGTGATTAAGAATTACATAAAAATATTCGTTCACAAAAGAATTACATGAATTAGTGCAAAGAAAAAGAAAAATAACATACAAAAATGCCGGCCGCATTGGCGCAGTTGGTAACGTGCTCACCTCTCATAATGCGGTCGTGCGTTCGAATCCTACTCGGGCACGACATAGTTTCATACGTTACAAAAATCATTTCATCCTCCATTGTACACAGTTACACCCCAACGTCGTCGCTAATGACCGTTGCAGTTGGTGCGACGTTAAATTAAAATAAATAAATAACATACAAAAAAGAATAATGACGTATAATAAAAAAGTTGACATAAAAGCAATGTAAATAAAGTCGAGTAAACCATAAACTGTGCATACATACTAAATTAATACCGTACATAACATTAAAAATTAATTACCAGAAAATTTAACGAAGCAGAAAATTATGTCATTTTATATCAATACACAATACTTTTTTAACAAAGTAATTTCTATAGAAAATAATACACCAAAGAAGACAAGGCTACACTACTTTATTAATTTATTTCAAAATGTGGACTAATATATTTCAACAGTACATTACGGGACAAAATTCAGAAGACTTCTTAGTTATGTAAATTCTTTATTAATAATGTTTCAAAATTTTTTTCACACAATATACATGACTACAAAACTCTCGAAGTTTTCTAATAAAGGACGTAATTTAATTAGAATTAAGGAGGATTTTTCAAGAGGTTAAAGTAATTATTCGCTTTGGGTGTATTTCAAAGTATGCGGGTTCGAATTAGAGAGGCCCGACTGTATTTTATATGCAGGTATTTTTGTTACTGTGTACCTATGATCTGCTATTATAGATCAATATTTTGTGTGAAGATATTTTGTATGTATGAGTCGTCATGAGTAAGTAATATCCGTTACACCTCTAATAATTTAAAATTTGTTATTTACTTTTTTACATGAATTGATTAAAATAAATGTCTAGGAAGTAGTCTGTGCAGTCTTCTGTTTTTCAGTGTTGTCTATAACAACCTTTCTTAAACTGGGCGATAAAGCCCTCTTGTGAACGCTGGAGACTTTCAGATAGAAGGATCATAGAAAATTGGGGGCGTTCAGGTGGTCTAAGAAGGCGATGACTGATTCAAAAACGCAAAAAATTAAGTTTTGCTGACATTTAAAACAAAAATAAAATACCTACTTTATTGTGGCAGTAGTATACGAAATGAACATAAATAAAACTGATTTATCATCTTTTAGGCAATTTTTTTGAACTAATGTTGGGTCAAAAAATTTTACGGTGCTAGAAAATTTTTGATTCTCAGTATAAGCGAAAAAATTTGAGAATCTATGATCTAGGAGGGGATTGATGGTATCTGGGTTTTGTTGGTTTGGACTAATTTTGAAATTTTATTTTAAAAAAAGGGAAACGGTTTTTTACAAATAGATTTCTCTGTCTCTGAGACCGAATCATAGTCGGCTAACCAAAATTTCGGTTGATAGAACTGCAGCTCTTTGACACCATTTTCCGTTTTAGATTACCTTTTTGAATTTTTAGTATTAGAATTGTTCGTTACATTATTTTATCTAATATTTTACACTTTGTTCTAGTCATCCAATTTGTTTTAGTTCATTTATTTGTTTATTAAGCCACATCAACATCTCGCTTAATAGCGACTACTTTGGAGTACAAAATATTGGGTTTGGACGCGTTATAATTTCCAGACTCGAACCGGGAATCAAACTAGGACCAAACTGTTTACAGAGTGTGATGTTCGTTAAGGCATATCCATGGCAGCTATGAATCTGCCATCTATGTTGTTTCCTTTTACTCTTGCCTTTTTAGCTGCTTAATCCCGCCATCTTTTTAAATTAAGATCTACTGGGGTTGAAGCCAGCTGCTGTTCAACATGTCGCGGAGTCGTTTTTAACATTGCAGGCCTACTGTTTATAAATTTGTACATGTCTACTTTGATAGCTTTGTTAGTTATCAGCTGATTGAAATTCTGATGTCCCGGGTACCTAAACAACCTGAGTAGTAAATGTGACTAAAAAATATACTCCCTTAAAAGAAATAAATAACAGTAAGCTTGGAATACCCACCGGATTGGTCAAGTGGTAAAGTTGTCGCCGTGAGTTTGTTTAACAGCTGATGTATGGAGACGAAGGTTCCGTGGTTTGAATTCAAGAAAGGTAGTTTTTACACAGATTTGAATACTAGACCTGAATCGACCTGAGTCTGTCTGTGAATGGTTGACATGACTACACCTCATTTACAGTCATACATATCATCCACATCTCATTGGGTCGTGGGGTTATTTATTGTTCTAAATAAACAGATTTCATTGTACACACATTAGGGTAAAAGCAAAAAAGTAAGCGTGGAAGAAAAATTTGAGGAGAAAAAGGATGAAAACTTTGACGAAGAAGAAGAAAACCCCGTTAATATTTTTGTATTTTAGATAATTTAATATTTCACATCCATTGTAGCTAATAAACCTGTAAGAGTTACATTGTTCACTATTCGAAAAAAAACATAATATTATAAATTTGAATGAAAATATTAATAAAGAGGAAATAAGAATTAAATTATTAAAAATTAAATGACTCCTTTCATAAACGAGTAACGATATTTTAGCTGTGAAAATGAAAATATTGAAATAAATAAATAAATAAATAGACCTAATATTAAAACGAAAAGTATTGAATAAAAAATGTTTTCTGCTGTAAGCTTAGAATAAATTTTAAAAAATATTGAACAAATTTTACTTTATTTTTTGTTATTAACCCTTTTGAGACGAAGAATATTGAATGATGTTCATGAAATTTTATTTGTTTTTTTTTTGTAAAAGAAGAAATTTAAATAGCAATAAAATAAAATAATAAATCAACTTAATAATGGAAAATAAAGAAAAAATGAACATCTGAGATTGAATACATGAAAATGAAATTGCAAATTTTATTTAATACAAGATAAATATAATTCAAAGAATTTGTGTACTTCATATAGTGGAGTATTTTTATGTATATTGCGTTGTGTATTATATATTGCATACATGTTCTTTCATAATATTGGTATGACATTTTAAAAAAGAGAATTAAATGAAGTGGAAGTCATATGTGCCTCCAGCGAAATATAAGTCTTTTCATGTCTCAGTGTTTGCAGTAGAGTAGAGACTATGATATGAAAACGTTTTTGACCGAGCAATGCATCTTTTCTTAGTTGTCATACTTTTTGCTATTTTTCTGGCTTGTACTGGGTCGGTGTGGTAGATAACTGAAAAGAATAAATGTCAACATCATGGCGGTAGGAAAGCGTGGTGTGACAACAAAAGTAGTCAAGAAGATAAATAAAGGAATTTTAGTTCTTGGCACATGTTTTCTTTGTCATTTACCACATCCGTTACGGTGGTGGTTTATTAATAAAACGCTTTGTTATTATATTAATTCTGAAAAGATGAAGATGAAATGCTTGTTATTTAACAATTCGTGTCTATCAAACTTTATAAAAATTTATTATTGTAACGCCTACTTCCATTGTGCATAATTGTGCATATAATAAAAAGTTTCCTTTATTTAAATTTCATTTTAAATCCTTATTTCTATTTTCTTTTTACATCCATTAATTTTTCATTCGTGATTAAATCTTTAGATTGATTAATGAAAGTCAGAAATGTAATATCAAAGTTCATTTTTTGTATTTTTTTAACCCCTAATGTGTGTACGTTGTATTCTGTTCAAGTCAAGAACAATAAGCCACCCATACACAAATTATATATGGATACGTATGATTTGTAAATGAGGTGCAACCTTGTTCAAATTCAGTACTGACCATCCATGAGAGATTATCGTTAATTGAACCCCAACTATCAAGCACACCGGTAACCTCTGCCTAGAATTCAAATCAGTATAATAATGGCTACCTATTTTTACTAGAATTTGAACCAGGAACTTTCTTCTCCAAAAGTCAGTTGTTAAACAGCTGGGTCATGACGAAGAGTTTACCAGTAGACCAACTCGGTGAGTTTTGTTTTCATAAGGATTATTCGTCGGCAATTCTTTTCAAAAACCTTTCAGGAATATGTGGTAAGTTAATGTATGTGCACAAGACCAGTAGTGTTGATTTCATACGTTCCTTTGATGTTCATATGAACTGTAATTGTTTTTGATGACTTGTATTTTGTTTAACAACTCCAGGGTAAATAGATAAATGGAAAACGTTGCGTCTAAGTGAAATAAGTGTGTGAGCAAATAGTAGGTCTACATTGAAATTAATTTTTCCTACTCGTGCTACTTTTTCCTCCTCGTCTTCTTTCCCTCATTCCTCGTCTTCTTTTTTTGTTTTCATGACCAAATATTAGACACACAGCCTGTTACTTCATGCTCCCAAAATTATTGCTCTCTCCATCTTTCTCTTGGCCTTCCCATATCCGACTTATCCTCGTTTCTTACCCTGAATTACTTTGAGAATTCGGTCCGCATTTATCCTTTTAATGTGCGACAAGTCCATCTACCTTCTACTGCTGCAGCTGTAAACGTCTACCAGTAAAAAAGTATTCAGTTGCTGCTTAATTGTTTGCATTCCGCTGTCTATCCAGTTTAGAATAACCTGCTAAAAAACTTAAAAACCTCATAAATTTCCATTTTGCTATCTCTATTCTCTGGGCAGCTATAGTTGTTTACATTTTAATTCCAAACTGGCCAGTAGAAACAAATTTCACTTTATAAAATTTCAGAAGTGCATCTTATCTCACGTTGTTTTAAGTGTATATATAATTGAAAATAACAATAATTATACTTCGGCTATGAAGAACTTGTAGAGCTCTGTCGACACAACGACATATCAAGTTATGTGTAGTCTATATTTGATACAAAAGTGAGAAGCAATCTACAAATGAATATTACTGTTTTACCGTCGCATCGCTGGTTGTTTGGTGACTGTAGCTTTAATTATATCTAAAATTATTAGTTTATCTTGTTCTATATTTCTAAGGGAGTCTAAAACACTTTTTGAATCAGTCAAGATCACAAACTTCTTATAATTGAATTGAATTATAACTTCCAAAGATTAAGCAGCCAAACGTAATTAAAATTAAGTTATAAATTAGGTTTACATTTTATATTGTTTACTCATGATCAATCCCAGGTTACATTGGTCATTATTGACATTGTTAAGATAAAGTTAGGTGAGTGTCTTCAGCTAATTTTTATTGATTTTACTTAGCTACAACTTATATAATGATATCTCTTTCAATAGGACATTCTTCTCTGTAACTGTATATGGAAATCTGTAAAAGAAAATCAAGATATTTCCGTAATAATAACATTTATCAATATTTTTCTTATTAGTGTAATTAAGTAGGAGCAGAAGAAAATACACTACCGTCAAGAGAATTATTTCCCAATGTAATTAAGTTTGTAAACGCTTTTTTAAGCCCAATTTATATAGCCTACGTATAAACTTATATAACGTATAGGCCTAGTTAAACAAACTACTGAATCATAACATGAATAAATTTTATTAACATACTAATTTTATTAACATACTAATAAAGTTTTATTTTTATTACCGATCTATGTTATTTATTTGTAATTTAATTTACAGCTACTGTATAAATATTTCGGTGTTTTAATTTTCCTTCAAAATTACAAAAGGGAATAATTAAATTATGACCATTATTCATTCAGTTAATTGCTTCATTCAAGAAATAGATGCTCAACTTTTACGTTTGAAAGTAAAGAATTAAGGTACAGCCCCAAAGATAATTCATTCTCAAGGCAGTGATTAAATAGTCTTCTTTAATAATTACTGTTCTAATAAGAACTAGGTAAAAATATAGTTGTATATTTAGAATATAATTTTCAAAAATGTATTAATATGATTTAGTTTACAGTTTAGTAACATAAAATTATGTCATAATAAATGGTTAAATTCTCCTTGGTCGAATACAGTGATATATTAATCCTGTATTATCTGTAAGTATACGTATGACTACGTGCGTGTGTACAGGTATATAAAATACAAGAAAAGAACAGAAATTATTAGCAATTTCTTTTTGATCTTGTTTAAATTTTATATAAGTTTTAAATTTTAATTCAGTAATATTTTATATACTTGTTTGCAACGAGGGGTAAAGGAGGAAAAGCATCAGTGCGCATTCGCAACTGCTTTACTTTCAGTACGACAAACACAACAACTTCTACTATACCCAGAGCATATATGTACAGTATATCGCGGAACCTTTTGTAGGTTAAATGTACGAATGTAACTGTTTTTTACCGTGAACAGAAATGTCGGTTTCTCAAAAAATGTGGCCAAACTATTCACAGTGATGAACGAAATCTAATATGCAATGCAGTAAATTGTTGTGAAGTTGAAGCTAAACCAAAATGCCTATCCGAGCCTCATAACAAAAGCCGTGAGCGAGCGGCTAACTACTGTGATCATTCTTTTTCCACAATTCGAAAAATAAAGAAGGAAGAAATTACACAGTAAAGAAGATAATTCTTCATCAACAGTTTTGTTGACACCTGGTAAAAAAAAGAAATCAGTTAAATAGATACTGGTGTAGACGCCGGTGACAGCGATAGTAAAGAAGGCGATTCATTCGTAGAAAATTTTGTTCCAATAGAATAAGGTAGCCAGTAATTACAGTAAATTAAACATTTCTAGTCATATAATTAAGCTATAGGCAATATTACTGGTCTCATTTATTTCTTATAAAGTTTATGAAGAAAACATTTCTCGGAATAAACCACAGCTTACAAAATGTATGAAGAAACTGCATGTTAGTAAAATGTTTGAGTAGTGTCTCACTGTTGAGGTTGGCAGCACGTCAACTTTTCACTTCCCTTCCTCACAGCCAATCCATACGCGAAAGGCAATTCGTGACTTCAGTATCTATACCTACATAATTATTCGGCACGACAAAACAAATCCCATTCATAGTCAAGTATTAACTAACTCACTACATAGGCGAAAACTGTTTTTATACCTGGCGTCTGATGGTTAATCGAGACCCTTCAAATATTTTCTCCGTTCTACCGGAACATTAAAGTTGGCACCAAAATAAAAACAAACGTTTTTACAATAGTGCCCACCACGAAAGAAGTCCGTTGTGTTTGAAGGTCTCTATATCAAAAACACGACCGAACGGAAAAATTTCAACGCTACAGCAAATTAAAGGCTGTTTTTTTCTGCGTTAGTTCGCTTGACTGTTTTATTTTACAATTTCTTAAAGAACAATTGTTAAGTAATTTACACATAAAAAGTACCCAGTAGCCTGCTTTCCTGTTAGTTTGCTTTCTAAACCTGTTACTTCATCCAGGTTTTATATAAAAAGTCAGGCTTTGAGTATAATTTATTAAAGATCGAAGTTGTCTTTGTATTAAAAATATTTAAAAGTAAAATCCGATGTTCCGTGTTATTATGGTGGTCATTTAATAAAAATTGCTATTTTTGGCTCTACGTACAGATTAGGAAATGATTTTTCATCTGAATCGTGCATTTTTACACCAGTATTTTGCATTTAAAATTAAAAATAAAACTGAAATGAGACTTGTAGTTTAAATATAAAATTCTTTTAAATTGGTTGAGGGAAAACAGGTCTTAACAGCAGACTTCTTTCGTGACATGCACTTTAGTTTTTATTTCCAAGAATTCCTATTCACACATTCTATTTTTCTATTACAGTATCTTTGTTAATAGACATACTTCATGGAATACACAATTTATTAAAATAAACGATTTTCAGCAGCTTCGGTGTTTATTTATTCTACTCTTTGCTTTTCGCCATGCAACGACGGTACAGTCACAAAAGTACACAATCGCTAAAATATGCGACTCACGCATGGTCACTACGCTTTGCTTTCACTGTTGTTATTATTAATCTGTCAGACATAATGATGTGACTAATATGTTTTCATATATGAGTTTCTGTTCATTATAATATTTAGACTAATTTGTTTAGATAGTTGCGTGCGTCTGTAGAGTATAGTTTAGTGAGATTTTCCAGTTCAGTTCTTGTAATTTAAAATTGAAATTTTTACTCGGAAAAATTAAATACATATTATTTTAAAATGAAATAATTATTTGTATGTTTGTACATTAAAATAAGGTTGTAGGCATTTGTGTACATTAAAATTTGTAGACCTTGTTGAAAGAATAGGTTATTGATATACTTTATGCGGCACTTTATGCGGTATACGTAGAGCAAGAGTCAGTTCAAATTTTCCACAGTATACAATGTTACTTTGTTACGTGTAAGCTAAAATACGTAAGATACATAAACAAAATATATTCTAGTAATCTTGGATATATAGGTAGAAAAGTTAGATAAACAATTGAGAAAAGGATACCTAATGAAAATTTAATGTAAACGTAATGCAAATTACACATTAATGGCAGTTTTTTTTCGTTGAAAACATAAATTAGAAACAATAAAAATAAAATGTCGGAAATTGTATTAAGAACATCTTAGAGAATCGTATAAAATATTTGGTAACGTAAACCAAAACGTCTTATTACGATCTAACATAAGATTTTGTTCAATTATTCATGGGGATGTAAATGAAGTTTGTTTGAAAGGGAGAGGATCTGAGAGAGTGAGAGAAAGATACAGGAGGGATATGGAGTGATGTTACTATGTATGTTAGTGTACCATACTCAACCCATACAATATTGAAATGATAACCACCTTCATATGTTCCTTTTCTTTATATATTATTCCTATTTCTTCTTCAGCGTATTGGAAGAAACTTTATCTCCGGTATTTTAACTGTAACTTACACATACTGTGTTCTGACTGAGCACATTATGAATACTTTTAAAATTGCTTATGTACTGGTATGTTGAAATATGAATTTATATTTGTTGAACTTTCTTTTAATATATCTTTGATTTAAAAAGATGAAATATCCATCAAAAGTTTCCTCTTGTAACATTTTTCGTTTTGATTTTGGAATGATGTTATAAATTACATATAAGTTAGGTCTCGAAAACAATCAAGACACTTTTTAAAAAAAACAATTTTATTTGATTCTACATACATGGGAATCGAACTAAGACTTTTACATATACACTGTAAAGAAAACATGCATGTTCATTGCATGCGGTTGAGTACAAGACTAAACTATTGTTCTATTAACATTAAGAAAATTATAATAAAGAATTCTTAGAACTAAAGCCTAAACTATCAACTTACACTAGTATCTTATTCTATAACTCCTCCACCCCTAAATAAAACTTCCGGGGGATTCGGACCACCGAATTCGGGTGAAGTTTTCCTAAATAATTTGTGATACACAAAATAACAAATAAAAACAATTGATAAAACATATAAAACAATTGTCCATATACTAATTTTATCTGTAAGAATTACAGTTCTTTGTGTGATTGTAGAAACTTTATTTAAATTGATTTTGTCCAATTCTAAGTGTTTAATATTTATGGAGAGTTCAGGTTCTTGTTCTACATGAAGGTCTAATTCGCTAGTATCCAAGAGTTTTGGATGTCCTTTTATGTCGGATGAATGCTGAAGTATTTTGTTTTTGTAAATAATTTGATTATTATTTGGATTTAACAAATAAATTCCTTGAAGTGTTTTGGACAGTGTTTCCCTAGAATTTTCAAATTTTAATGTTTCTTTGTTTGGTAGTATTGCCAAATATTGAGACATTTCTGGAACCCATTTAATTATATTTTCATTTATTTCCAAGGCTGTGTATTTACAGGTTGTGGTTGTTCCTGAGCTGATAATCGCACTTTCACAATTTAAATCGTCGTTCACTAAATTTTCTGATGAGCATAGATATTTTGATTTAATTTTATTTTTACAATAATTGCTTAAACCTAAAATTTTTGTTTTGCTATCTACTGAGTTTGATTTTAATAAATATCTAATTTTTGGTAAGATGGTCACAAAATTTACTTCATATTTTGATGGCACTGAATACAGCATATATAAGTTAAAAACAGTTTCTTTTACTAATGGCATTTTCATAAAATACACAATATTATTATTATTAATGTTACAACTTACTTCTATTATTTTTTCAAACTCCCACATATTTTTAACATCTGGTTCTAACGGCAGTTGATTATTATAATACTTAGAAATTTTCTTTATCTCGTTATACAATTCTTTTGTTGATATAATACTAGGATGCATTACACCTAGTTTACAAAAGGTCAATGAATTTTCTATGTCATTTACCAAGTTTAACATAATATTATATAAAATATTTAGCTGATTTAATAAGTTTCTAAACTTTTCTAATTCTACGTAATCCTTAACATTATTATTTATTATATTTAATTTATCTCTTAATTCATTAAAATTATTTTCTACTATACCTAATGTTTCATTAAATTCTAACATAACATTCATATTCATTGAATATTGGTTCTCTATTTGATTTTTAATATTTTGTTGATTATTTTTAATATGTTTAATCATTTTATCATACCTTTCACCATCGTATCCATCGAGGTTTCCGGTAATAAATTTAATAATTGAGCCTAGCCCATTTATTAGGCCTCTCTTTTTTCTTGCATTGTTATTATTATTGTTATTACTATCAATATTTATTATTTCTAATTTTTCTTTAATAACTGAGTTTGTATGATTAATAAATTTCATATAATTAATAACATCTCTATGTTTATTACTGTTTTCGGTAACATATTCATTGTTTCCGCTAACATTATAATTAATATTAAAACTATCTGTTACATTTTTATACAAATGATCAAATTTTTCTATTTGATTAAATATTTCACTTAAACTATAATAATGTATAAAATTATGATATGAAAATTGTAACTTAGCTAAACCTAAATCTATTGGTATTACTCCTTGATTAAAAGTAATATTTTTTATTTGTTCAGTTCCGCAAGTGACTCCACTGAGGAATAGGATTGACCTGGAACAGGGTTAAAAACAGGATTAGTATTTTGGGGTTGGGATCTCCCTTTAATTACCTTAATTTTTCTAGGCCTCTTAACTTTTGACAGGTGGATCTTTCCTTTGGTATTATGGTGCCTTTCTTCAATTTTTGCGGTTTTTAGTCGCTCATTGATCGATGTGATCTTTTCCTTGTTGTATTTATTTTTGGTCTTGCTCTGTTTTTGCATGTTCCTAACATAAACTTCGGCTGGGATTTCAGGTAATTGTTCTCTTCCAGTATTTCGTTGATTTATGATATTTTCTTTGGTCAGGTGGTTAACATCTTTAATAATTTCGTACAATTTTTGTGTTTTCCCCCTATGATTACTAATAAAGTCGTTTACTACTTGCCTATCAATATCTATGTCTAAGAGTGAATTTGTGTTAATGTGTCCATATAAAACTTCAAACGGTGTTAATTTTGTTACAGAATGTATACTGTTATTGTACGCTAACGTTGCAAATTTTACTTTATTTTCGATAGTTTGATTTTTAAATTCAGGTTGATTGTTTATTAGTCGAATATGTTCTATTAATGTAGAATGAAATCTTTCTGTTATTCCATTGGATGGTGGGTGCTGTGTACTTGTAAAATGTAATTTAATCTTATAAATTTGCATGAATTCCTTAACTAAACTATTATTAAATTCTGTTCCGTTATCTGAGACTATCGTTTCAGGTATTCCATGGTGAGTGAAATAATTTAACAGTTTGTTTACGATCTCAATTGCTTGTGCACCGGCTATCGAGTATACTTGAGCGTATCTGGAAAAACTATCAATGATTGTCAAAAATTTTTGTTTATCTAGTGTTACGCTATCTACATGAATTATTTGAAGTGGTCTTGATGCTGTGGGTGTCAAGTTAAATCCTAACTTTAACGGTGTTCTATCGTATTTGGTTTTTAAACACGTTTCACATTTATTAATATAATTTTGAATATGAGATTTTAAATTAGGCCAATAATATTTTCTTTTAATTTGTTCGTAGGTTTCTTGAATACCTCGGTGATTATTTTTTCCTATGTGATAATTATTTATAATTTCTTTTAACTCCTCTTCATCTGTTATGTCTAAAATTTTATTCGTACACCTAACTAATTCTAACTGAGATGTTTTAAAATACTTGGCGACTATTGCTGTCAATTTTTCATAAAAACTTTGTTCAAAATAAAGGTGGTATTTTACATTAGGTACTAAATATTCTTTAACAAAACTAATAACATCACTTTCCAAATTATTTTCCGAAATTTCTACAGTTAATCTTGTTTTACTATTATTAAATAATTTTTTAATTTTTGGCTTTCGTGGGTTATACTTTACTAAAGTTAATATTACTTGATGTTTTCCATAATTAACAGGTTCTTCTAAAATTGGTATTTTTGTTATAGTGTTTCCTTCGTAGTTAGAGTGAATTGTCTGATTACTGTCTTCTTGTTCTTCATCTTCTACGTCAATGTTTTCCAAATTTTCCCTAAGTGCTGCATCTATTAATTCACTGGATAAATCTTCGTTTATGTCTAAATTTGCTACCATTGATTGGCTATCATCTAATTCGGGAAAATACAAGTTTACTGACTCTTCTATAAGATTTTGAAGGTCGTCATTATTTGAAATTTCAATATTTTCTTCTGTATTTTGGGAATTGTTTTTATTCATGTTTAACAATTGTATTCTGGACAACGCATCTGCAATTAAGTTCCGTTTACCCTTTTTATATACAATTTCATAATCGAATTCTTCCAATTTTAAACGCCATCGCAAAAGTTTTGAATTTGGTTCTTTAATGGAAAATAACCATTGAAGCGGTTTATGATCTGAAAATATTTTAAATTTCCTTCCGTATAAATAAGGTCTAAAATATTTGGTTGCCCACACGATTGCTAGGAGTTCCTTCTCGATCGTGGAGTATCTCGTCTCACTATCGTTGAGAGTTCGACTTGCATAAGCTATTGGTAAATCTAAACCGTTTTTAATTTGACTGAGTACGGCACCAATTGCAAAGTTGCTGGCATCCGTAGTTAAATGAAATTCCTTTTGAAAATCAGGATATTGTAGTAACGGTTCGTTAGATAGAACGTTTTTACAAATTTCAAAACAATTTACATATTGTGGATTATTTATATCAATTTTTACTCCTTTTCTTAAACATTTTGTCATTGGTTTAGTAATACTAGCAAAGTTTTTTATAAATTTTCGATAATAACCTAAAAGTCCTAAAAATGCTTTGATTTCCTTGGTAGTTTTTGGAATTGGGTAACGTTTAACTGCTTCTACCTTTTTTGGGTCTGGTTTAACTCCTTCTGCGGTAACTAAGTGTCCTAAGTATGCTACTTCTTTTCTCAAAAATTCGGTTTTGTCTAATTGTATTTTAAAATTAGCGTTTCTTAATCTTTCAAATACTTCCTTTAATCTAACGATGTGCTCTGCAAGACTAGTTGAATAAACAATAATATCATCTAAATAGACTAAACATTTTTCGTTCTGAATGCCTCTTAAAATATTGTTCATTATACGTTGGAATGTCGGCGGGCTGTTTTTCAAACCGAAAGGCATGCGTAAAAATTCATAATGTCCTGTGTCAGTTGAAAATGCTGTCTTCTCTACACTATCGGGGTCCATTTCTACTTGATGAAAACCAGATGCTAAGTCTAAAGTAGTAAAATATTGCGCTCTTCCTAATTTATCTAAGATATCGTTGATGTTTGGTAATGGAAACTTATCGTCTATTGTTTTTGAGTTAAGCCCTCTAAAATCTATAACTAACCTAAATTTTTTCTTGCCAGAAGCGTCGGGTTTTTTCGGTACGATCCAAATTGGTGAATTCCAGGGTGATCGCGAGTGTTGAATTATTTTTTGGTCTAACATATCTTTAATTTGTCTGTTTACTTCTTCTTTGTAAATTTCAGGGTATCTATAATTTCTGGTGTAAACTGGTATTTCGTCTGTAGTTCTAATTATGTGTTTAGTTTTATCTGTAAAGGTCAAGTTACTACCTTCAGTGTGGAAAATATCTTCGTAATTTTTAATTAAGTTTATTATAGCGATTTTTTCTTCCTGGTTCATATGGTCTGTCCTAATTTTTGAAAAATCTAACTGTTTTGGTTGGTGATTGATCATATTAAAATTTGCGTTATATTTTCCGGATTTTAAATCATCATTCGTTAAGCAATAATAATTATTTAAGTTTTCTAACGTAATAGATTCTTTTATTGTTACTTTCTTATCATCTAATGTAGGATTTAATATGGGACATAATGCTATACCATCCCTGACATGTACTATACTCTCTGGAATTTCCAGGCCAGATATATTTCTGTAGCGTAGTACTCCATTTCCATTTACTATATTCTTTACATTTAATTTTATAAATCTCTTTGTTCTACCTTCTATATTAAAAGATACTATTTCACGTTGACGAACAGATGTGCGCTCTGTTTGTTTAGGTGACTTATCTAATTGTACGTTTTCTTTATATTCTGTATTAAAATAAAAGATAGGTATTTCTTTACCTTTAAAGATTAATTTATTATTAACGAAGTCTAAATTAATTTGCAAATTTCTTATAATATCTAATCCTAATAATAAATCAAAATCTTGATGAAAATCGAACAAGTAAAATTTACTCTTAAACTTGCCGAATAATGCGATTCTACGACTAAAATTTTCTTTTGAGTTTCCATGTGCAGTGGTTACTTGAAAGGGGTCTTTTCTTAAACTACTCTTATAAACTTCTGTTCCAATTAATTTTTTGACAAATGATCTAGTGCTCCCGGTGTCAATTAATATCCTAAAATTAGTTGCTGGATCTATAAAATACGGTAATTCATTTTTTTTATCTTGGAGGTTCATTATGGCGAACTGTCTATTTGGCCCTCTATTTCTAAAAAAGGGTTCTGTTCAAAATTTAGTGTTTGGCTATCCTGATAATTACTTTGATCATTGTTAACCGTGGGTTCAAAGGTTTGGAATTCGAAAGTGTCGAAATTTTCTTGTGGCTCCTGTTCTTGTTCTAAGTTATGTCCGGATATTTGGTAGAGTTTCGGTCTCGGCGTTCCATCGGATTGCCTAGTCGATGTACTCATAGGAGTAGGACGATACGGTTGATTTTGAATTGGTGTTGGTCTAGGAATATTGGCATTGGAATTATTAGGTAATGACGGTTGACGGAATTGGTGTGGTTGTATAAATCTTGGATTAGGATTTTGATAGAATGGTTTTTGGTAACTTTGTACTGGGAAAGCTGGATTTTGATTAAAATTTGGGTTTCGGTACTGTTGCGGCTTATTACTAAAATTATTCTGATTTTTATGAACAAACTGACTTTTACTTTGTGGGTTATGTTTACTTGGTTTAAACTGAAAGTCGTTGGTGAGCATGTTCAATGCTTCGGCCAGCGTACTTGGATTTTTAGTTCTCATTAATGATCCTAAAGGCTCATGTAATCCTCTTAATAATACTCTTAAAGCTAATTTGTTTACATATGCACATAATACTTTAGCGTTTGTTGGTTCTTTGTTAATAAAATAGGCTACCTGTAGATTTAAATGTTTTTGAATCTTTTCATAAAATTTAAAAGGTGTTTCACCGGCTTCTTGTTTAAGTTCGGCCATTTCTAAATTTAAAGTAAAACAATCACGTTTATCTACATAGCTAGATAATAAATTTTGTCTAACATCAGCCCAAGCATAGCTGTTTGAACTGGTCACTAATTCTAAAGCTGGTCCTTTTATTTTTGTTAAAATGGTTGAGAATAAATATTCATTTTGGAAATCCTCTGGGTTATTGGTTACAAAAAATTTAGCTACTAATTTATCACAAATTGATATGAACCTATTTAACATCGTAGGTTCACCTGTAAATTCGGGTATCATGTCTAAATACTCCCTTTTTAAAGTTGGGGTTGCCATCTTTAAGTATTTTGATAAAAATGAATCTTAAAACTAGTACAAAAATTATTAACTACACTAATACAAAACAACAAATTACTTACTGTAATAAAATGATTAGATCTATGCTCATCATAGTATCGTTGCACTGAATACTTTAATTTTATTCACTTTCAAGATTTATATTAACTTATTTTCACTTAACTTTTTCACTTTATTCACTGAAACTTTTTATTCATTAAACTAATAAATTTCTTCTTACATACTAAAGTTGGTTGTAGCGTGGATGTACTTCGTAAACGATTAAAATCGACGAAAATTATATGCATTAACTTTCTCGAAGCGATGTCCTACCGACTGCGCCAGTTAGGTCTCGAAAACAATCAAGACACTTTTTAAAAAAAACAATTTTATTTGATTCTACATACATGGGAATCGAACTAAGACTTTTACATATACACTGTAAAGAAAACATGCATGTTCATTGCATGCGGTTGAGTACAAGACTAAACTATTGTTCTATTAACATTAAGAAAATTATAATAAAGAATTCTTAGAACTAAAGCCTAAACTATCAACTTACACTAGTATCTTATTCTATAACTTATATGCACAGATATTGTTTAAAAGAAAATACACCTCATATTTTTCTTTAAAACCTCATTTTCTCTCTTTTTCATGGTTTAGACTAACTTAATTTTACGACAAATCCGTTCACGTAACGCCCTACCTGGAGAACCAGGGTCTATTGGCATAGTTTTCGTACTGTAGAAGAAATATACCCATTTAGAGATACCGTGAACTGGCCTTTCACACTCTTCCATCCTGCTGCGTACCGCCATGCACACAGAGGTCGAGCCAAGAACTATTAAATAGGATTTTCTGGCAGAGCTGACCGATGTTAGACACTGAACTCGGCGAAGACACTGGACTCTTTTCCCCAAGACGATTACCATGTTTAATGCACATAGTTAATGACTTACTCGAATTCCTATAACGGGATGAAACTTTTTTTTAAATAATTCCAAAGTCGTGAATTTGATTGTATAATCTATTGTGGATAAAATGTTTCATCCGATGCAGAATAATGCATATAAATATACGATGTAATATTTTGATAATGATAACAAGGCAATAAAATTTATAAAAATTATTTTTTTTTTAATTTTTGTTATCCTTAATGTGTGTACGTTGCAATCTGTTCAATTCAGAACAATAAGCAACCCCATGACCCAATGAGATGAGAATAATGTGTATGAAGTGTAAATGAGGTGTAGTCTTGTACACACTCAGGTCGACCATTTATGAGTGAGTATGGTTAATTGAACCCCAACCATCAAAGAACACCGGTAACCACTGTCTAGTATCCAAATCCGTATAAAAATAACTACCTCTACTAGGATTTGAACCAGAAACCTTCGTCTCCAAAAATCAGCTGTTAAACAGCTCATTTTGGTGACAAATTTACCTCTAGACCAACCCGGTGGGTTAATAAAAATAAAGAAGTGGAAATATATATTTATACTTATGTAAAATACAAAAATGACTTGAAATTTATATGAAACTCCGATAAAATATAAACGATGTCCTTTGTTACCTGTTATGAAAACTACAATGTTAAAAGATAGTCTCATACTGTCTTAATCTCAAACTCATTTTATACTGTCTGAAATAAAACTACTACTCTAAAAACTCCTATTAAAAATATTGTCTAAAATGAAACTGCCACTGACTCCCATCCAAAAACTGACTGAAACTCTTCCATCAAACCATCCTCTGTTCAAAGTAGTATGTTACATCTTCCTGGGCTGATTAAAACCAATATAATTACTATGTTGAAGGCCTTTGATGGCACGTGGGAAAATACGTTAGTATAATTCAGTTTGTTTTGTCTTTATCTCCCCACTTTTTACGCGCGCACTTCTTTCCGGCAAGTTTCCGACAAAAGAATAGTTAAACTTCATATTTTTTAAACAGTTTTATTTACATCATTAAACTTAAATAATACTAACTAATACATTTTAACAACTTCTACATGAGTGACAAAGAATAGTTGTTGTTCTAAAGCTTATCCTTTAACGGTTATTTTAAAATAGGCTATCCTATTTTCTTCGTTTGTATAAATTATATTAAATTTTTAAACTGGTCTAGTTGCAGTATATAATAATAATAATATATACTCGTATATATATATATATATATATATATATATATATATATATATTACGATACGTAGAAGGCTACTGAAAAATCTACTTCAAAATATCTTGAGACGAAACATATCAATATCCTACCGGGTAAGAAAATATACCTCATTAATCCGTTTTATAACAAGAAAACTATTTTGCTCTACCAACGAGCATTAGTCAAAAAATCATAATCAACGGTCTGACACAATGATGATATAATGGCCGATGTAATTTCGAAAAAAGTTTTCGGGCTTTACTCTTATTTCATTAGTTCCTGTATTTTAAGATGGATGAAATTTATTGTGGCCATAATGAAAAGGTAGAGTGTTAAACATTTTTTGCACGTAACTTGCTAGTTCTTGACCGTAAATATGTATTCATTTTTATCACAAGGTCAGCCAATTATATGACTAAAGCACTTAAGAACAGAAGAGGTAGAGGCATAAATGACACTAGTCAGAGTTATCTCATCTGAGATTCATGAATTTCATTTTACAATCAAACCCTGATGATAATGAAATACAGGTGTCATTCGGAGAGTCGAAAGTACATGATTTTCCAAAGGACTGGCATTCTGATAAGTATAATTATAAACGCTGTTAGAAGATCATGTAAACCAACTCAACTCATCTCACTCAGAAACGATTTTAGAGGTTCAAACCACCTTGTCCGCTGCTTACCTAAATAACAACTTTCATTGCACAACAATTTCAACAGCCAGCATTTTAGTTTACTGACAAATTGGATTGAAAATAAGTAATTTTATTAGCCTACCTTGCTTAAGAGAACGCATGAATTGTTCGGTTTCGGAACGTTAAAAAGTCGCTTCTAATAAAGCTTATAAAATTGTAATATTCGAACAAGCTGCCTACATAAACACTGATTACAGGCCTAAAACTCTATAAAATCACAGCTATCGGGATCGTAATTTTTCTGCTTATACTTTCGCTACGACAATCAAGCGAATGCTGTCGCCGAACTATTTTTTATTTATCTCATCTGTACGAATCGGGTGTTAAAGGTTATAGTTTTACACTGCCTGTGTAGAAGATATAAATACTGCTTATAAATTTGCCGTTAACTAACAGATCCTAAATCAAAAAAAAATAGACTTGACAAGACGTTACTTGACAAATCATTTTTGACCTACGCTGTTATTGTATTTAACAGAAACAAAAATATATGTATCAAAATATAACTGGTATTCAACAAACGATCTTTCAGGGTAGCGTAAGTAAGTCGGGCCAAGTTGAGTGTGATGCGCATGTGACGTCAAAGGCTCAGGTAATAATTGCCCAATCAGAGTCTCGTATTTTCGGCCAATAAGAAAGCCCAGTTTTAACCAATCAGATGTCTTATTTTGGCTTATTTTGATTGGTTAATATTGTCCAATCAGAGAGTTTATATTACTGTACTACGTCACACCGATGTCAACCAATGACAAAGTGTCTTGAGCGTTACGTCATTCGTCAGGATATGCTGCTTTCTGATTGGTCCGTACTGATTCTGGACGTCACGTCGAGTGTGATTGTAATATAAAGTCCACAACCAATGTCAACTTCTAGTTAACGGTAGGGCAGAACATATGAAGGTACCTTCTAATGAGATTTATAGTTTCTAGGTAAATATCACTTACGAAATATGTAGTACCCCATTGTAGAGATCTTTCGAGTTCTTAAGGAAATTAAAAATTGGTTTCTGTTGCTGCTAAATGTTAACACGGTTTTTTAAAAAATCACAAGTGTTCATTCGATACCGACACAAAGAAAAAAAACAAAAGAGAGTTATCTAATTTTCCTAGTTGTTCGATTTTTGTAACCTAATTTTGGCCAGTAATGTATCATATTTTTAAAGGAATGACTTTATACAACTGTAAATATATATTACAATACGTAGAAGGCAACTGAAAAATCTAATTCAAAATATCTTGAGACGAAATAAAGTCAATATCCTACCGGGTAAGAAAATATACCTCATTAATCCGTTTTATAACAAGAAAACTATTTTGCTCTACCACCGGGCATTAGTCGAAAAATAATAATCAACGGTCTGACAAAATGATGATAAAATGGCCGATGTAATTTCAAAAAAAGTTTTCTGGCTTTACTCTTATTTCATTAGTTCCTGTATTTTAAGATGGATGAAATTTATTGTGGCCATAATGAAGTGGTAGAGTGTTAAACTTTTTTTGCACGTAATTTGCTAGTTCCTGACCGTAAATATGTATTCATTTATATCACAGGGTCAACCAATTATATGACTAAAGCACGTAAGAACAGAAGAGATAGAGGTATAAATGACACTAGTCAGAGTTACCTCCTCTGAGATTCATGAATTTCATTTTACAATCAAACCCTGTTGATAATGAATTAACAGTGTCATTCGGAGTGTCTAAAGTACATGATTTTCCGAAGGACTGGCGTTCTGATAAGAATAATTATAAACGCTGCTAGAAGATCATGTAAACCAACTCAACTCATCTCACTCAGAAACGATTTTAGAGGTTCAAACCACCTTGTCCGCTGCTTACCTAAATAACAACTTTCATTGCACAACAATTTCAACAGCCAGCATTTTACTTTACTGACAAATTGGATCGAAGATAAGTAATTTTATTAGCCTACCTTGCTTAAGCGAACGCATCAAATTTTCGGTTTCGGAACGTTAAAACGTCGCATCTGATAATGCTTATAAAACTGTAATATTCGAACAAGCTGCCTACATAAACACTGATTACAGGCCTAAAACTCTATAAAATCACAGCTATCGGGATCGTAATTTTTCTGCTTATACTTTCACTACGACAATTAAGCGAATGCTGTCGCCGAATTATTTTTTATTTATCTCATCTGTACGAATCAGGTGTTAAAGGTTATAGTTTTACACTGCCTGTGTAGAAGATATAAATACTGCTTATAAATTTCCCGTTAACTAACAGATCCTAAATCAAAGAAAAAGAGATTTGACAAGACGTTATTTGACAAATCATTTTTGACCTACGCTATTATTGTGTTTTACAGAAACAAAAATATATGTAGGGCCTATCAAAATATACCTGGTATTCAACAAACGATCTATTAGGGTTGCGTGAGTAAGTCGGGCCAAGTTGAGTGTGATGCGCATGTGACGTCAAAGGCTCAGGTAATAATTGTCCAATCAGAGTCTCGTATTTTCGGCCAATAAGAAAGCCCAGTTTTAACCAATCAGATGTCTGCTTTTCCTTCATTTTGATTGGTTAATATTGTCCAATCAGAGAGTTTATATTACTGCACTACGTCACGCCGATATCAACCAATGACAAAGAGTCTTGAGCGTTACGTCATTCGTCAGGATATGCTGCTTTCTGATTGGTCCGTACTGATTCTGGGCGTCACGTCGAGTGTGAATTTAATATAAAGTCCACACCCAATGTCAACTTCTAGATAACGGTAGGGTAGAACATATGAAGGTACCTTCTAATGAGATTTATAGTTTCTAAATAAATATCACTTACGAAATATGTAGTACCCCATTGTAGAGATCTTTCGAGTTCTTAAGGAAATTAAAAGTTGGTTTCTGTTGCTGCTAAATGTTAACACGGTTTTTTAAAAAGTCACGAGTGTTCATTCGATACCGACACAAAGAAAAATAAACAAAAGAGAGTAACTATTTTTCCTAGTTGTTCGATTTTTGTAACCTAATTTTTGGCCAGTAATGTATCATATTTTTTAGGGAATGACTTTATACAACTGTAAATAAATATTACGATACGTAGAAGGCAACTGAAAAATCTGATTTAAAATATCTTGAGACGAAACAAAGTCAATATCCTACCGGGTAAGAAAATATACCTCATTAATCCGTTTTATAACAAGAAAACTATTTTGCTCTACCAACGGGCATTAGTCGAAAAATAATAATCAACGGTCTGACAAAATGATGATATAATGGCCGATGTAATTTCAAAAAAGGTTTTCTGGCTTTACTCTTATTTCATTAGTTCCTGTATTTTAAGATGGATGAAATTTATTGTGGCCATTATGAAAAGGTTCAAAAGCTAAATCTCACAGGGAATATCATCTTCAAATCCAGTCAAGGACTAGCCTATGCGGATGACATAGTATTGGTGGCTCGTAGTGCATGCACTAAAAGAAATGTTTCTCACACTTGAAAAGGAGGGGCTAGGGATAGGACTTGGAATCAACAACAACAAAACCAAGTACATGAAAGTGACTCAATCTCTGGCGAGGAGAACGGCTGAAGATTTTGAAGCAGGCAGATATAAATTCGAAAGTGTAGAAAAGTTTATTTACCTTGGTACTGAGCTCAATGTGAATAACAACCTCAGTAATGAAATAAGGAAGAGAATTGATCAGGGTAACAGAGCCTACTATGCAAACAGAAATTTAATAAAATCTAGGCTTGTATCAAGATGTACAAAGAAGAAAATATATCAAACACTAATAAGACCGGTAGTGACATATGGCTGTGAAGCATGGGTTCTTGGCTCTCGGAACGTTAACGCATTGAGGATTTTTGAAAGAAAGATTTTGAGAAGAATTCATGGTCCAATATATGACGAAGGCGAATGGAGAATAAGAACCAATGCAGAAATCAACACCATTTTACAAGGAAAAGATATAGTACGGTATATAAAGTCTAGACGAATCAGCTGGCTGGGACATGTGCACAGGATGGAACAGGACAGGATGCAGAGACAGATGCTTGTTGGGAGAATGGAGGGAACGAGGAGGAGGGGTCGCCCTAGAACACGCTGGCTGCAGGATGTGGAAAAGGATCTGACGAGCTTGGGGGTGGGGAACTGGAGGAGACGGGCAGGTCAGAGGGATGAATGGAGGCGCATTGTTGAGGAGGCCAAGGTCCACGTAGGGCTGTAGCGCTTCGTAAGTAAGTAAGTATTATGAAAAGGTAGAGTGTTAAACTTTTTTTGCACGTAATTTGCTAGTTACTGACCGTAAATATGTAATCATTTATATCACAGGGTCAGCCAATTAAATGACTAAAGCACGTAAGAACAGAAGAGGTAGCGGTATAAATGACACTAGTCAGAGTTATCTCATCTGAGATTCATGAATTTCATTCTACAATCAAACCCTATTGATAATGAAATACAGGTGTCATTCGGAGAGTCGAAAGTACATGATTTTCCGAAAGACTGGCATTCTGATAAGTATAATTATAAACGCTGTGAGAAGACCGTGTAAACCAACTCAACTCATCTCACTCAGAAACGATTTTAGAGGTTCAAACCACCTTGTCCGCTGCTTTCCTAAAAAACAACTTTCATTGTACAACAATTTTAACAGCCAGAATTTTAGTTTACTGACAAATTGGATCGAAGATAAGTAATTTTATTAGCCTACCTTGCTTAAGCGAACGCATCAAATTTTCGGTTTCGGAACGTTAAAAAGTCGCATCTGATAATGCTTATAAAACTGTAATATTCGAACAAGCTGCCTACATAAACACTGATTACAGGCCTAAAACTCTATAAAATCACAGCTATCAGGATCGTAATTTTTCTGCTTATACTTTCACTACGACAATTAAGCGAATGCTGTCGCCGAATTATTTTTTATTTATCTCATCTGTACGAATCAGGTGTTAAAGGTTATAGTTTTACACTGCCTGTGTAGAAGATATAAATACTGCTTATAAATTTCCCGTTAACTAACAGATCCTAAATCAAAGAAAAAGAGATTTGACAAGACGTTATTTGACAAATCATTTTTGACCTACGCTATTATTGTGTTTTACAGAAACAAAAATATATGTAGGGCCTATCAAAATATACCTGGTATTCAACAAACGATCTATTAGGGTTGCGTGAGTAAGTCGGGCCAAGTTGAGTGTGATGCGCATGTGACGTCAAAGGCTCAGGTAATAATTGTCCAATCAGAGTCTCGTATTTTCGGCCAATAAGAAAGCCCAGTTTTAACCAATTAGATGTCTTCTTTTCCTTCATTTTGATTGGTTAATATTGTCCAATCAGAGAGTTTATATTACAGCACTACGTCACGCCGATATCAACCAATGACAAAGAGTCTTGAGCGTTACGTCATTCGTCAGGATATGCTGCTTTCTGATTGGTCCGTACTGATTCTGGGCGTCACGTCGAGTGTGAATTTAATATAAAGTCCACACCCAATGTCAACTTCTAGTTAACGGTAGGGTAGAACATATGAAGGTACCTTTTAATGAGATTTATAGTTTCTAAATAAATATCACTTACGAAATATGTAGTACCCCATTGTAGAGATCTTTCGAGTTCTTAAGGAAATTAAAAGTTGGTTTCTGTTGCTGCTAAATGTTAACACGGTTTTTTAAAAAGTCACGAGTGTTCATTCGATACCGACACAAAGAAAAATAAACAAAAGAGAGTAACTATTTTTCCTAGTTTTTCGATTTTTGTAACCTAATTTTTGGCCAGTAATGTATCATATTTTTAAAGGAATGACTTTATACAACTGTAAATAAATATTACGATACGTAGAAGGCAACTGAAAAATCTAATTCAAAATATCTTGAGACGAAACAAAGTCAATATCCTACCGGGTAAGAAAATATACCTCATTAATCCGTTTTATAACAAGAAAACTATTTTGCTCTACCAACGGGCATTAGTCGAAAAATAATAATCAACGGTCTGACAAAATGATGATATAATGGCCGATGTAATTTCAAAAAAGGTTTTCTGGCTTTACTCTTATTTCATTAGTTCCTGTATTTTAAGATGGATGAAATTTATTGTGGCCATTATGAAAAGGTAGAGTGTTAAACTTTTTTTGCACGTAATTTGCTAGTTACTGACCGTAAATATGTATTCATTTATATCACAGGGTCAGCCAATTAAATGACTAAAGCACGTAAGAACAGAAGAGGTAGCGGTATAAATGACACTAGTCAGAGTTATCTCATCTGAGATTCATGAATTTCATTCTACAATCAAACCCTATTGATAATGAAATACAGGTGTCATTCGGAGAGTCGAAAGTACATGATTTTCCGAAAGACTGGCATTCTGATAAGTATAATTATAAACGCTGTGAGAAGACCGTGTAAACCAACTCAACTCATCTCACTCAGAAACGATTTTAGAGGTTCAAACCACCTTGTCCGCTGCTTTCCTAAAAAACAACTTTCATTGTACAACAATTTCAACAGCCAGAATTTTAGTTTACTGACAAATTGGATCGAAGATAAGTAATTTTATTAGCCTACCTTGCTTAAGCGAACGCATCAAATTTTCGGTTTCGGAACGTTAAAACGTCGCATCTGATAATGCATATAAAACTGTAATATTCGAACAAGCTGCCTACATAAACACTGATTACAGGCCTAAAACTCTATAAAATCACAGCTATCGGGATCGTAATTTTTCTGCTTTTACTTTCACTACGACAATTAAGCGAATGCTGTCGCCGAATTATTTTTTATTTATCTCATCTGTACGAATCAGGTGTTAAAGGTTATAGTTTTACACTGCCTTTGTAGAAGATATAAATACTGCTTATAAATTTCCCGTTAACTAACAGATCCTAAATCAAAGAAAAAGAGATTTGACAAGACGTTATTTGACAAATCATTTTTGACCTACGCTATTATTGTGTTTTACAGAAACAAAAATATATGTAGGGTCTATCAAAATATACCTGGTATTCAACAAACGATCTATTAGGGTTGCGTGAGTAAGTCGGGCCAAGTTGAGTGTGATGCGCATGTGACGTCAAAGGCTCAGGTAATAATTGTCCAATCAGAGTCTCGTATTTTCGGCCAATAAGAAAGCCCAGTTTTAACCAATCAGATGTCTTCTTTTCCTTCATTTTGATTGGTTAATATTGTCCAATCAGAGAGTTTATATTACAGCACTACGTCACGCCGATATCAACCAATGACAAAGAGTCTTGAGCGTTACGTCATTCGTCAGGATATGCTGCTTTCTGATTGGTCCGTACTGATTCTGGGCGTCACGTCGAGTGTGAATTTAATATAAAGTCCACACCCAATGTCAACTTCTAGTTAACGGTAGGGTAGAACATATGAAGGTACCTTTTAATGAGATTTATAGTTTCTAAATAAATATCACTTACGAAATATGTAGTACCCCATTGTAGAGATCTTTCGAGTTCTTAAGGAAATTAAAAGTTGGTTTCTGTTGCTGCTAAATGTTAACACGGTTTTTTAAAAAGTCACGAGTGTTCATTCGATACCGACACAAAGAAAAATAAACAAAAGAGAGTAACTATTTTTCCTAGTTGTTCGATTTTTGTAACCTAATTTTTGGCCAGTAATGTATCATATTTTTAAAGGAATGACTTTATACAACTGTAAATAAATATTACGATACGTAGAAGGCAACTGAAAAATCTAATTCAAAATATCTTGAGACGAAACAAAGTCAATATCCTACCGGGTAAGAAAATATACCTCATTAATCCGTTTTATAACAAGAAAACTATTTTGCTCTACCAACGGGCATTAGTCGAAAAATAATAATCAACGGTCTGACAAAATGATGATATAATGGCCGATGTAATTTCAAAAAAGGTTTTCTGGCTTTACTCTTATTTCATTAGTTCCTGTATTTTAAGATGGATGAAATTTATTGTGGCCATTATGAAAAGGTAGAGTGTTAAACTTTTTTTGCACGTAATTTGCTAGTTACTGACCGTAAATATGTATTCATTTATATCACAGGGTCAGCCAATTAAATGACTAAAGCACGTAAGAACAGAAGAGGTAGCGGTATAAATGACACTAGTCAGAGTTATCTCATCTGAGATTCATGAATTTCATTCTACAATCAAACCCTATTGATAATGAAATACAGGTGTCATTCGGAGAGTCGAAAGTACATGATTTTCCGAAAGACTGGCATTCTGATAAGTATAATTATAAACGCTGTGAGAAGACCGTGTAAACCAACTCAACTCATCTCACTCAGAAACGATTTTAGAGGTTCAAACCACCTTGTCCGCTGCTTTCCTAAAAAACAACTTTCATTGTACAACAATTTCAACAGCCAGAATTTTAGTTTACTGACAAATTGGATCGAAGATAAGTAATTTTATTAGCCTACCTTGCTTAAGCGAACGCATCAAATTTTCGGTTTCGGAACGTTAAAACGTCGCATCTGATAATGCATATAAAACTGTAATATTCGAACAAGCTGCCTACATAAACACTGATTACAGGCCTAAAACTCTATAAAATCACAGCTATCGGGATCGTAATTTTTCTGCTTTTACTTTCACTACGACAATTAAGCGAATGCTGTCGCCGAATTATTTTTTATTTATCTCATCTGTACGAATCAGGTGTTAAAGGTTATAGTTTTACACTGCCTTTGTAGAAGATATAAATACTGCTTATAAATTTCCCGTTAACTAACAGATCCTAAATCAAAGAAAAAGAGATTTGACAAGACGTTATTTGACAAATCATTTTTGACCTACGCTATTATTGTGTTTTACAGAAACAAAAATATATGTAGGGCCTATCAAAATATACCTGGTATTCAACAAACGATCTATTAGGGTTGCGTGAGTAAGTCGGGCCAAGTTGAGTGTGATGCGCATGTGACGTCAAAGGCTCAGGTAATAATTGTCCAATCAGAGTCTCGTATTTTCGGCCAATAAGAAAGCCCAGTTTTAACCAATCAGATGTCTTCTTTTCCTTCATTTTGATTGGTTAATATTGTCCAATCAGAGAGTTTATATTACAGCACTACGTCACGCCGATATCAACCAATGACAAAGAGTCTTGAGCGTTACGTCATTCGTCAGGATATGCTGCTTTCTGATTGGTCCGTACTGATTCTGGGCGTCACGTCGAGTGTGAATTTAATATAAAGTCCACACCCAATGTCAACTTCTAGTTAACGGTAGGGTAGAACATATGAAGGTACCTTTTAATGGGATTTATAGTTTCTAAATAAATATCACTTACGAAATATGTAGTACCCCATTGTAGAGATCTTTCGAGTTCTTAAGGAAATTAAAAGTTGGTTTCTGTTGCTGCTAAATGTTAACACGGTTTTTTAAAAAGTCACGAGTGTTCATTCGATACCGACACAAAGAAAAATAAACAAAAGAGAGTAACTATTTTTCCTAGTTGTTCGATTTTTGTAACCTAATTTTTGGCCAGTAATGTATCATATTTTTAAAGGAATGACTTTATACAACTGTAAATAAATATTACGATACGTAGAAGGCAACTGAAAAATCTAATTCAAAATATCTTGAGACGAAACAAAGTCAATATCCTACCGGGTAAGAAAATATACCTCATTAATCCGTTTTATAACAAGAAAACTATTTTGCTCTACCAACGGGCATTAGTCGAAAAATAATAATCAACGGTCTGACAAAATGATGATATAATGGCCGATGTAATTTCAAAAAAGGTTTTCTGGCTTTACTCTTATTTCATTAGTTCCTGTATTTTAAGATGGATGAAATTTATTGTGGCCATTATGAAAAGGTAGAGTGTTAAACTTTTTTTGCACGTAATTTGCTAGTTACTGACCGTAAATATGTATTCATTTATATCACAGGGTCAGCCAATTAAATGACTAAAGCACGTAAGAACAGAAGAGGTAGCGGTATAAATGACACTAGTCAGAGTTATCTCATCTGAGATTCATGAATTTCATTCTACAATCAAACCCTATTGATAATGAAATAAAGGTGTCATTCGGAGAGTCGAAAGTACATGATTTTCCGAAAGACTGGCATTCTGATAAGTATAATTATAAACGCTGTGAGAAGACCGTGTAAACCAACTCAACTCATCTCACTCAGAAACGATTTTAGAGGTTCAAACCACCTTGTCCGCTGCTTTCCTAAAAAACAACTTTCATTGTACAACAATTTCAACAGCCAGAATTTTAGTTTACTGACAAATTGGATCGAAGATAAGTAATTTTATTAGCCTACCTTGCTTAAGCGAACGCATCAAATTTTCGGTTTCGGAACGTTAAAACGTCGCATCTGATAATGCTTATAAAACTGTAATATTCGAACAAGCTGCCTACATAAACACTGATTACAGGCCTAAAACTCTATAAAATCACAGCTATCGGGATCGTAATTTTTCTGCTTATACTTTCACTACGACAATTAAGCGAATGCTGTCGCCGAATTATTTTTTATTTATCTCATCTGTACGAATCAGGTGTTAAAGGTTATAGTTTTACACTGCCTGTGTAGAAGATATAAATACTGCTTATAAATTTCCCGTTAACTAACAGATCCTAAATCAAAGAAAAAGAGATTTGACAAGACGTTATTTGACAAATCATTTTTGACCTACGCTATTATTGTGTTTTACAGAAACAAAAATATATGTAGGGCCTATCAAAATATACCTGGTATTCAACAAACGATCTATTAGGGTTGCGTGAGTAAGTCGGGCCAAGTTGAGTGTGATGCGCATGTGACGTCAAAGGCTCAGGTAATAATTGTCCAATCAGAGTCTCGTATTTTCGGCCAATAAGAAAGCCCAGTTTTAACCAATCAGATGTCTTCTTTTCCTTCATTTTGATTGGTTAATATTGTCCAATCAGAGAGTTTATATTACAGCACTACGTCACGCCGATATCAACCAATGACAAAGAGTCTTGAGCGTTACGTCATTCGTCAGGATATGCTGCTTTCTGATTGGTCCGTACTGATTCTGGGCGTCACGTCGAGTGTGAATTTAATATAAAGTCCACACCTAATGTCAACTTCTAGTTAACGGTAGGGTAGAACATATGAAGGTACCTTTTAATGAGATTTATAGTTTCTAAATAAATATCACTTACGAAATATGTAGTACCCCATTGTAGAGATCTTTCGAGTTCTTAAGGAAATTAAAAGTTGGTTTCTGTTGCTGCTAAATGTTAACACGGTTTTTTAAAAAGTCACGAGTGTTCATTCGATACCGACACAAAGAAAAATAAACAAAAGAGAGTAACTATTTTTCCTAGTTGTTCGATTTTTGTAACCTAATTTTTGGCCAGTAATGTATCATATTTTTAAAGGAATGACTTTATACAACTGTAAATAAATATTACGATACGTAGAAGGCAACTGAAAAATCTAATTCAAAATATCTTGAGACGAAACAAAGTCAATATCCTACCGGGTAAGAAAATATACCTCATTAATCCGTTTTATAACAAGAAAACTATTTTGCTCTACCAACGGGCATTAGTCGAAAAATAATAATCAACGGTCTGACAAAATGATGATATAATGGCCGATGTAATTTCAAAAAAGGTTTTCTGGCTTTACTCTTATTTCATTAGTTCCTGTATTTTAAGATGGATGAAATTTATTGTGGCCATTATGAAAAGGTAGAGTGTTAAACTTTTTTTGCACGTAATTTGCTAGTTACTGACCGTAAATATGTATTCATTTATATCACAGGGTCAGCCAATTAAATGACTAAAGCACGTAAGAACAGAAGAGGTAGCGGTATAAATGACACTAGTCAGAGTTATCTCATCTGAGATTCATGAATTTCATTCTACAATCAAACCCTATTGATAATGAAATAAAGGTGTCATTCGGAGAGTCGAAAGTACATGATTTTCCGAAAGACTGGCATTCTGATAAGTATAATTATAAACGCTGTGAGAAGACCGTGTAAACCAACTCAACTCATCTCACTCAGAAACGATTTTAGAGGTTCAAACCACCTTGTCCGCTGCTTTCCTAAAAAACAACTTTCATTGTACAACAATTTCAACAGCCAGAATTTTAGTTTACTGACAAATTGGATCGAAGATAAGTAATTTTATTAGCCTACCTTGCTTAAGCGAACGCATCAAATTTTCGGTTTCGGAACGTTAAAACGTCGCATCTGATAATGCTTATAAAACTGTAATATTCGAACAAGCTGCCTACATAAACACTGATTACAGGCCTAAAACTCTATAAAATCACAGCTATCGGGATCGTAATTTTTCTGCTTATACTTTCACTACGACAATTAAGCGAATGCTGTCGCCGAATTATTTTTTATTTATCTCATCTGTACGAATCAGGTGTTAAAGGTTATAGTTTTACACTGCCTGTGTAGAAGATATAAATACTGCTTATAAATTTCCCGTTAACTAACAGATCCTAAATCAAAGAAAAAGAGATTTGACAAGACGTTATTTGACAAATCATTTTTGACCTACGCTATTATTGTGTTTTACAGAAACAAAAATATATGTAGGGCCTATCAAAATATACCTGGTATTCAACAAACGATCTATTAGGGTTGCGTGAGTAAGTCGGGCCAAGTTGAGTGTGATGCGCATGTGACGTCAAAGGCTCAGGTAATAATTGTCCAATCAGAGTCTCGTATTTTCGGCCAATAAGAAAGCCCAGTTTTAACCAATCAGATGTCTTCTTTTCCTTCATTTTGATTGGTTAATATTGTCCAATCAGAGAGTTTATATTACAGCACTACGTC
Organism: Catonia carolina; assembly: GCA_035578175.1. Classification (NCBI taxonomy): domain Eukaryota; kingdom Metazoa; phylum Arthropoda; class Insecta; order Hemiptera; family Achilidae; genus Catonia; species Catonia carolina. The sequence continues at coordinate 22,686,046 of JAQMRL010000010.1, read as the reverse complement.
ACGCCGATATCAACCAATGACAAAGAGTCTTGAGCGTTACGTCATTCGTCAGGATATGCTGCTTTCTGATTGGTCCGTACTGATTCTGGGCGTCACGTCGAGTGTGAATTTAATATAAAGTCCACACCTAATGTCAACTTCTAGTTAACGGTAGGGTAGAACATATGAAGGTACCTTTTAATGAGATTTATAGTTTCTAAATAAATATCACTTACGAAATATGTAGTACCCCATTGTAGAGATCTTTCGAGTTCTTAAGGAAATTAAAAGTTGGTTTCTGTTGCTGCTAAATGTTAACACGGTTTTTTAAAAAGTCACGAGTGTTCATTCGATACCGACACAAAGAAAAATAAACAAAAGAGAGTAACTATTTTTCCTAGTTGTTCGATTTTTGTAACCTAATTTTTGGCCAGTAATGTATCATATTTTTAAAGGAATGACTTTATACAACTGTAAATAAATATTACGATACGTAGAAGGCAACTGAAAAATCTAATTCAAAATATCTTGAGACGAAACAAAGTCAATATCCTACCGGGTAAGAAAATATACCTCATTAATCCGTTTTATAACAAGAAAACTATTTTGCTCTACCAACGGGCATTAGTCGAAAAATAATAATCAACGGTCTGACAAAATGATGATATAATGGCCGATGTAATTTCAAAAAAGGTTTTCTGGCTTTACTCTTATTTCATTAGTTCCTGTATTTTAAGATGGATGAAATTTATTGTGGCCATTATGAAAAGGTAGAGTGTTAAACTTTTTTTGCACGTAATTTGCTAGTTACTGACCGTAAATATGTATTCATTTATATCACAGGGTCAGCCAATTAAATGACTAAAGCACGTAAGAACAGAAGAGGTAGCGGTATAAATGACACTAGTCAGAGTTATCTCATCTGAGATTCATGAATTTCATTCTACAATCAAACCCTATTGATAATGAAATACAGGTGTCATTCGGAGAGTCGAAAGTACATGATTTTCCGAAAGACTGGCATTCTGATAAGTATAATTATAAACGCTGTGAGAAGACCGTGTAAACCAACTCAACTCATCTCACTCAGAAACGATTTTAGAGGTTCAAACCACCTTGTCCGCTGCTTTCCTAAAAAACAACTTTCATTGTACAACAATTTCAACAGCCAGAATTTTAGTTTACTGACAAATTGGATCGAAGATAAGTAATTTTATTAGCCTACCTTGCTTAAGCGAACGCATCAAATTTTCGGTTTCGGAACGTTAAAACGTCGCATCTGATAATGCTTATAAAACTGTAATATTCGAACAAGCTGCCTACATAAACACTGATTACAGGCCTAAAACTCTATAAAATCACAGCTATCGGGATCGTAATTTTTCTGCTTATACTTTCACTACGACAATTAAGCGAATGCTGTCGCCGAATTATTTTTTATTTATCTCATCTGTACGAATCAGGTGTTAAAGGTTATAGTTTTACACTGCCTGTGTAGAAGATATAAATACTGCTTATAAATTTCCCGTTAACTAACAGATCCTAAATCAAAGAAAAAGAGATTTGACAAGACGTTATTTGACAAATCATTTTTGACCTACGCTATTATTGTGTTTTACAGAAACAAAAATATATGTAGGGCCTATCAAAATATACCTGGTATTCAACAAACGATCTATTAGGGTTGCGTGAGTAAGTCGGGCCAAGTTGAGTGTGATGCGCATGTGACGTCAAAGGCTCAGGTAATAATTGTCCAATCAGAGTCTCGTATTTTCGGCCAAAGAGAAAGCCCAGTTTTAACCAATCAGATGTCTTCTTTTCCTTCATTTTGATTGGTTAATATTGTCCAATCAGAGAGTTTATATTACAGCACTACGTCACGCCGATATCAACCAATGACAAAGAGTCTTGAGCGTTACGTCATTCGTCAGGATATGCTGCTTTCTGATTGGTCCGTACTGATTCTGGGCGTCACGTCGAGTGTGAATTTAATATAAAGTCCACACCCAATGTCAACTTCTAGTTAACGGTAGGGTAGAACATATGAAGGTACCTTTTAATGAGATTTATAGTTTCTAAATAAATATCACTTACGAAATATGTAGTACCCCATTGTAGAGATCTTTCGAGTTCTTAAGGAAATTAAAAGTTGGTTTCTGTTGCTGCTAAATGTTAACACGGTTTTTTAAAAAGTCACGAGTGTTCATTCGATACCGACACAAAGAAAAATAAACAAAAGAGAGTAACTATTTTTCCTAGTTGTTCGATTTTTGTAACCTAATTTTTGGCCAGTAATGTATCATATTTTTAAAGGAATGACTTTATACAACTGTAAATAAATATTACGATACGTAGAAGGCAACTGAAAAATCTAATTCAAAATATCTTGAGACGAAACAAAGTCAATATCCTACCGGGTAAGAAAATATACCTCATTAATCCGTTTTATAACAAGAAAACTATTTTGCTCTACCAACGGGCATTAGTCGAAAAATAATAATCAACGGTCTGACAAAATGATGATATAATGGCCGATGTAATTTCAAAAAAGGTTTTCTGGCTTTACTCTTATTTCATTAGTTCCTGTATTTTAAGATGGATGAAATTTATTGTGGCCATTATGAAAAGGTAGAGTGTTAAACTTTTTTTGCACGTAATTTGCTAGTTACTGACCGTAAATATGTATTCATTTATATCACAGGGTCAGCCAATTAAATGACTAAAGCACGTAAGAACAGAAGAGGTAGCGGTATAAATGACACTAGTCAGAGTTATCTCATCTGAGATTCATGAATTTCATTCTACAATCAAACCCTATTGATAATGAAATACAGGTGTCATTCGGAGAGTCGAAAGTACATGATTTTCCGAAAGACTGGCATTCTGATAAGTATAATATTATAAACGCTGTGAGAAGACCGTGTAAACCAACTCAACTCATCTCACTCAGAAACGATTTTAGAGGTTCAAACCACCTTGTCCGCTGCTTTCCTAAAAAACAACTTTCATTGTACAACAATTTCAACAGCCAGAATTTTACTTTACTGACAAATTGGATCGAAGATAAGTAATTTTATTAGCCTACCTTGCTTAAGCGAACGCATCAAATTTTCGGTTTCGGAACGTTAAAACGTCGCATCTGATAATGCTTATAAAACTGTAATATTCGAACAAGCTGCCTACATAAACACTGATTACAGGCCTAAAACTCTATAAAATCACAGCTATCGGGATCGTAATTTTTCTGCTTATACTTTCACTACGACAATTAAGCGAATGCTGTCGCCGAATTATTTTTTATTTATCTCATCTGTACGAATCAGGTGTTAAAGGTTATAGTTTTACACTGCCTGTGTAGAAGATGTAAATACTGCTTATAAATTTCCCGTTAACTAACAGATCCTAAATCAAAGAAAAAGAGATTTGACAAGACGTTATTTGACAAATCATTTTTGACCTACGTATTATTGTGTTTTACAGAAACAAAAATATATGTAGGGCCTATCAAAATATACCTGGTATTCAACAAACGATCTATTAGGGTTGCGTGAGTAAGTCGGGCCAAGTTGAGTGTGATGCGCATGTGACGTCAAAGGCTCAGGTAATAATTGTCCAATCAGAGTCTCGTATTTTCGGCCAATAAGAAAGCCCAGTTTTAACCAATCAGATGTCTTCTTTTCCTTCATTTTGATTGGTTAATATTGTCCAATCAGAGAGTTTATATTACAGCACTACGTCACGCCGATATCAACCAATGACAAAGAGTCTTGAGCGTTACGTCATTCGTCAGGATATGCTGCTTTCTGATTGGTCCGTACTGATTCTGGGCGTCACGTCGAGTGTGAATTTAATATAAAGTCCACACCCAATGTCAACTTCTAGTTAACGGTAGGGTAGAACATATGAAGGTACCTTTTAATGAGATTTATAGTTTCTAAATAAATATCACTTACGAAATATGTAGTACCCCATTGTAGAGATCTTTCGAGTTCTTAAGGAAATTAAAAGTTGGTTTCTGTTGCTGCTAAATGTTAACACGGTTTTTTAAAAAGTCACGAGTGTTCATTCGATACCGACACAAAGAAAAATAAACAAAAGAGAGTAACTATTTTTCCTAGTTGTTCGATTTTTGTAACCTAATTTTTGGCCAGTAATGTATCATATTTTTAAAGGAATGACTTTATACAACTGTAAATAAATATTACGATACGTAGAAGGCAACTGAAAAATCTAATTCAAAATATCTTGAGACGAAACAAAGTCAATATCCTACCGGGTAAGAAAATATACCTCATTAATCCGTTTTATAACAAGAAAACTATTTTGCTCTACCAACGGGCATTAGTCGAAAAATAATAATCAACGGTCTGACAAAATGATGATATAATGGCCGATTTAATTTCAAAAAAGGTTTTCTGGCTTTACTCTTATTTCATTAGTTCCTGTATTTTAAGATGGATGAAATTTATTGTGGCCATTATGAAAAGGTAGAGTGTTAAACTTTTTTTGCACGTAATTTGCTAGTTACTGACCGTAAATATGTATTCATTTATATCACAGGGTCAGCCAATTAAATGACTAAAGCACGTAAGAACAGAAGAGGTAGCGGTATAAATGACACTAGTCAGAGTTATCTCATCTGAGATTCATGAATTTCATTCTACAATCAAACCCTATTGATAATGAAATACAGGTGTCATTCGGAGAGTCGAAAGTACATGATTTTCCGAAAGACTGGCATTCTGATAAGTATAATTATAAACGCTGTGAGAAGACCGTGTAAACCAACTCAACTCATCTCACTCAGAAACGATTTTAGAGGTTCAAACCACCTTGTCCGCTGCTTTCCTAAAAAACAACTTTCATTGTACAACAATTTCAACAGCCAGAATTTTAGTTTACTGACAAATTGGATCGAAGATAAGTAATTTTATTAGCCTACCTTGCTTAAGCGAACGCATCAAATTTTCGGTTTCGGAACGTTAAAACGTCGCATCTGATAATGCTTATAAAACTGTAATATTCGAACAATCTGCCTACATAAACACTGATTACAGGCCTAAAACTCTATAAAATCACAGCTATCGGGATCGTAATTTTTCTGCTTATACTTTCACTACGACATATAAGCGAATGCTGTCGCCGAATTATTTTTTATTTATCTCATCTGTACGAATCAGGTGTTAAAGGTTATAGTTTTACACTGCCTGTGTAGAAGATATAAATACTGCTTATAAATTTCCCGTTAACTAACAGATCCTAAATCAAAGAAAAAGAGATTTGACAAGACGTTATTTGACAAATCATTTTTGACCTACGCTATTATTGTGTTTTACAGAAACAAAAATATATGTAGGGCCTATCAAAATATACCTGGTATTCAACAAACGATCTATTAGGGTTGCGTGAGTAAGTCGGGCCAAGTTGAGTGTGATGCGCATGTGACGTCAAAGGCTCAGGTAATAATTGTCCAATCAGAGTCTCGTATTTTCGGCCAATAAGAAAGCCCAGTTTTAACCAATCAGATGTCTTCTTTTCCTTCATTTTGATTGGTTAATATTGTCCAATCAGAGAGTTTATATTACAGCACTACGTCACGCCGATATCAACCAATGACAAAGAGTCTTGAGCGTTACGTCATTCGTCAGGATATGCTGCTTTCTGATTGGTCCGTACTGATTCTGGGCGTCACGTCGAGTGTGAATTTAATATAAAGTCCACACCCAATGTCAACTTCTAGTTAACGGTAGGGTAGAACATATGAAGGTACCTTTTAATGAGATTTATAGTTTCTAAATAAATATCACTTACGAAATATGTAGTACCCCATTGTAGAGATCTTTCGAGTTCTTAAGGAAATTAAAAGTTGGTTTCTGTTGCTGCTAAATGTTAACACGGTTTTTTAAAAAGTCACGAGTGTTCATTCGATACCGACACAAAGAAAAATAAACAAAAGAGAGTAACTATTTTTCCTAGTTGTTCGATTTTTGTAACCTAATTTTTGGCCAGTAATGTATCATGTTTTTAAAGGAATGACTTTATACAACTGTAAATAAATATTACGATACGTAGAAGGCAACTGAAAAATCTAATTCAAAATATCTTGAGACGAAACAAAGCTAATATCCTACCGGGTAAGAAAATAAACCTCATTAATCCGTTTTATAACAAGAAAACTATTTTGCTCTACCAACGGGCATTAGTCGAAAAATAATAACCAACGGTCTGACAAAATGATGATATAATGGCCGATGTAATTTCAAAAAAGGTTTTCTGGCTTTACTCTTATTTCATTAGTTCCTGTATTTTAAGATGGATGAAATTTATTGTGGCCATTATGAAAAGGTAGAGTGTTAAACTTTTTTTGCACGTAATTTGCTAGTTACTGACCGTAAATATGTATTCATTTATATCACAGGGTCAGCCAATTAAATGACTAAAGCACGTAAGAACAGAAGAGGTAGCGGTATAAATGACACTAGTCAGAGTTATCTTATCTGAGATTCATGAATTTCATTCTACAATCAAACCCTATTGATAATGAAATAAAGGTGTCATTCGGAGAGTCGAAAGTACATGATTTTCCGAAAGACTGGCATTCTGATAAGTATAATTATAAACGCTGTGAGAAGACCGTGTAAACCAACTCAACTCATCTCACTCAGAAACGATTTTAGAGGTTCAAACCACCTTGTCCGCTGCTTTCCTAAAAAACAACTTTCATTGTACAACAATTTCAACAGCCAGAATTTTAGTTTACTGACAAATTGGATCGAAGATAAGTAATTTTATTAGCCTACCTTGCTTAAGCGAACGCATCAAATTTTCGGTTTCGGAACGTTAAAACGTCGCATCTGATAATGCTTATAAAACTGTAATATTCGAACAAGCTGCCTACATAAACACTGATTACAGGCCTAAAACTCTATAAAATCACAGCTATCGGAATCGTAATTTTTCTGCTTATACTTTCACTACGACAATTAAGCGAATGCTCTCGCCGAATTATTTTTTATTTATCTCATCTGTACGAATCAGGTGTTAAAGGTTATAGTTTTACACTGCCTGTGTAGAAGATATAAATACTGCTTATAAATTTCCCGTTAACTAACAGATCCTAAATCAAAGAAAAAGAGATTTGACAAGACGTTATTTGACAAATCATTTTTGACCTACGCTATTATTGTGTTTTACAGAAACAAAAATATATGTAGGGCCTATCAAAATATACCTGGTATTCAACAAACGATCTATTAGGGTTGCGTGAGTAAGTCGGGCCAAGTTGAGTGTGATGCGCATGTGACGTCAAAGGCTCAGGTAATAATTGTCCAATCAGAGTCTCGTATTTTCGGCCAATAAGAAAGCCCAGTTTTAACCAATCAGATGTCTTCTTTTCCTTCATTTTGATTGGTTAATATTGTCCAATCAGAGAGTTTATATTACAGCACTACGTCACGCCGATATCAACCAATGACAAAGAGTCTTGAGCGTTACGTCATTCGTCAGGATATGCTGCTTTCTGATTGGTCCGTACTGATTCTGGGCGTCACGTCGAGTGTGAATTTAATATAAAGTCCACACCCAATGTCAACTTCTAGTTAACGGTAGGGTAGAACATATGAAGGTACCTTTTAATGAGATTTATAGTTTCTAAATAAATATCACTTACGAAATATGTAGTACCCCATTGTAGAGATCTTTCGAGTTCTTAAGGAAATTAAAAGTTGGTTTCTGTTGCTGCTAAATGTTAACACGGTTTTTTAAAAAGTCACGAGTGTTCATTCGATACCGACACAAAGAAAAATAAACAAAAGAGAGTAACTATTTTTCCTAGTTTTTCGATTTTTGTAACCTAATTTTTGGCCAGTAATGTATCATATTTTTAAAGGAATGACTTTATACAACTGTAAATAAATATTACGATACGTAGAAGGCAACTGAAAAATCTAATTCAAAATATCTTGAGACGAAACAAAGTCAATATCCTACCGGGTAAGAAAATATACCTCATTAATCCGTTTTATAACAAGAAAACTATTTTGCTCTACCAACGGGCATTAGTCGAAAAATAATAACCAACGGTCTGACAAAATGATGATATAATGGCCGATGTAATTTCAAAAAAGGTTTTCTGGCTTTACTCTTATTTCATTAGTTCCTGTATTTTAAGATGGATGAAATTTATTGTGGCCATTATGAAAAGGTAGAGTGTTAAACTTTTTTTGCACGTAATTTGCTAGTTACTGACCGTAAATATGTATTCATTTATATCACAGGGTCAGCCAATTAAATGACTAAAGCACGTAAGAACAGAAGAGGTAGCGGTATAAATGACACTAGTCAGAGTTATCTCATCTGAGATTCATGAATTTCATTCTACAATCAAACCCTATTGATAATGAAATAAAGGTGTCATTCGGAGAGTCGAAAGTACATGATTTTCCGAAAGACTGGCATTCTGATAAGTATAATTATAAACGCTGTGAGAAGACCGTGTAAACCAACTCAACTCATCTCACTCAGAAACGATTTTAGAGGTTCAAACCACCTTGTCCGCTGCTTTCCTAAAAAACAACTTTCATTGTACAACAATTTCAACAGCCAGAATTTTAGTTTACTGACAAATTGGATCGAAGATAAGTAATTTTATTAGCCTACCTTGCTTAAGCGAACGCATCAAATTTTCGGTTTCGGAACGTTAAAACGTCGCATCTGATAATGCTTATAAAACTGTAATATTCGAACAAGCTGCCTACATAAACACTGATTACAGGCCTAAAACTCTATAAAATCACAGCTATCGGGATCGTAATTTTTCTGCTTATACTTTCACTACGACAATTAAGCGAATGCTGTCGCCGAATTATTTTTTATTTATCTCATCTGTACGAATCAGGTGTTAAAGGTTATAGTTTTACACTGCCTGTGTAGAAGATATAAATACTGCTTATAAATTTCCCGTTAACTAACAGATCCTAAATCAAAGAAAAAGAGATTTGACAAGACGTTATTTGACAAATCATTTTTGACCTACGCTATTATTGTGTTTTACAGAAACAAAAATATATGTAGGGCCTATCAAAATATACCTGGTATTCAACAAACGATCTATTAGGGTTGCGTGAGTAAGTCGGGCCAAGTTGAGTGTGATGCGCATGTGACGTCAAAGGCTCAGGTAATAATTGTCCAATCAGAGTCTCGTATTTTCGGCCAATAAGAAAGCCCAGTTTTAACCAATCAGATGTCTTCTTTTCCTTCATTTTGATTGGTTAATATTGTCCAATCAGAGAGTTTATATTACAGCACTACGTCACGCCGATATCAACCAATGACAAAGAGTCTTGAGCGTTACGTCATTCGTCAGGATATGCTGCTTTCTGATTGGTCCGTACTGATTCTGGGCGTCACGTCGAGTGTGAATTTAATATAAAGTCCACACCCAATGTCAACTTCTAGTTAACGGTAGGGTAGAACATATGAAGGTACCTTTTAATGAGATTTATAGTTTCTAAATAAATATCACTTACGAAATATGTAGTACCCCATTGTAGAGATCTTTCGAGTTCTTAAGGAAATTAAAAGTTGGTTTCTGTTGCTGCTAAATGTTAACACGGTTTTTTAAAAAGTCACGAGTGTTCATTCGATACCGACACAAAGAAAAATAAACAAAAGAGAGTAACTATTTTTCCTAGTTGTTCGATTTTTGTAACCTAATTTTTGGCCAGTAATGTATCATGTTTTTAAAGGAATGACTTTATACAACTGTAAATAAATATTACGATACGTAGAAGGCAACTGAAAAATCTAATTCAAAATATCTTGAGACGAAACAAAGTCAATATCCTACCGGGTAAGAAAATATACCTCATTAATCCGTTTTATAACAAGAAAACTATTTTGCTCTACCAACGGGCATTAGTCGAAAAATAATAATCAACGGTCTGACAAAATGATGATATAATGGCCGATGTAATTTCAAAAAAGGTTTTCTGGCTTTACTCTTATTTCATTAGTTCCTGTATTTTAAGATGGATGAAATTTATTGTGGCCATTATGAAAAGGTAGAGTGTTAAACTTTTTTTGCACGTAATTTGCTAGTTACTGACCGTAAATATGTATTCATTTATATCACAGGGTCAGCCAATTAAATGACTAAAGCACGTAAGAACAGAAGAGGTAGCGGTATAAATGACACTAGTCAGAGTTATCTCATCTGAGATTCATGAATTTCATTCTACAATCAAACCCTATTGATAATGAAATACAGGTGTCATTCGGAGAGTCGAAAGTACATGATTTTCCGAAAGACTGGCATTCTGATAAGTATAATTATAAACGCTGTGAGAAGACCGTGTAAACCAACTCAACTCATCTCACTCAGAAACGATTTTAGAGGTTCAAACCACCTTGTCCGCTGCTTTCCTAAAAAACAACTTTCATTGTACAACAATTTCAACAGCCAGAATTTTAGTTTACTGACAAATTGGATCGAAGATAAGTAATTTTATTAGCCTACCTTGCTTAAGCGAACGCATCAAATTTTCGGTTTCGGAACGTTAAAACGTCGCATCTGATAATGCTTATAAAACTGTAATATTCGAACAAGCTGCCTACATAAACACTGATTACAGGCCTAAAACTCTATAAAATCACAGCTATCGGGATCGTAATTTTTCTGCTTTTACTTGCACTACGACAATTAAGCGAATGCTGTCGCCGAATTATTTTTTATTTATCTCATCTGTACGAATCAGGTGTTAAAGGTTATAGTTTTACACTGCCTGTGTAGAAGATATAAATACTGCTTATAAATTTCCCGTTAACTAACAGATCCTAAATCAAAGAAAAAGAGATTTGACAAGACGTTATTTGACAAATCATTTTTGACCTACGCTATTATTGTGTTTTACAGAAACAAAAATATATGTAGGGCCTATCAAAATATACCTGGTATTCAACAAACGATCTATTAGGGTTGCGTGAGTAAGTCGGGCCAAGTTGAGTGTGATGCGCATGTGACGTCAAAGGCTCAGGTAATAATTGTCCAATCAGAGTCTCGTATTTTCGGCCAATAAGAAAGCCCAGTTTTAACCAATCAGATGTCTTCTTTTCCTTCATTTTGATTGGTTAATATTGTCCAATCAGAGAGTTTATATTACAGCACTACGTCACGCCGATATCAACCAATGACAAAGAGTCTTGAGCGTTACGTCATTCGTCAGGATATGCTGCTTTCTGATTGGTCCGTACTGATTCTGGGCGTCACGTCGAGTGTGAATTTAATATAAAGTCCACACCCAATGTCAACTTCTAGTTAACGGTAGGGTAGAACATATGAAGGTACCTTTTAATGAGATTTATAGTTTCTAAATAAATATCACTTACGAAATATGTAGTACCCCATTGTAGAGATCTTTCGAGTTCTTAAGGAAATTAAAAGTTGGTTTCTGTTGCTGCTAAATGTTAACACGGTTTTTTAAAAAGTCACGAGTGTTCATTCGATACCGACACAAAGAAAAATAAACAAAAGAGAGTAACTATTTTTCCTAGTTTTTCGATTTTTGTAACCTAATTTTTGGCCAGTAATGTATCATATTTTTAAAGGAATGACTTTATACAACTGTAAATAAATATTACGATACGTAGAAGGCAACTGAAAAATCTAATTCAAAATATCTTGAGACGAAACAAAGTCAATATCCTACCGGGTAAGAAAATATACCTCATTAATCCGTTTTATAACAAGAAAACTATTTTGCTCTACCAACGGGCATTAGTCGAAAAATAATAATCAACGGTCTGACAAAATGATGATATAATGGCCGATGTAATTTCAAAAAAGGTTTTCTGGCTTTACTCTTATTTCATTAGTTCCTGTATTTTAAGATGGATGAAATTTATTGTGGCCATTATGAAAAGGTAGAGTGTTAAACTTTTTTTGCACGTAATTTGCTAGTTACTGACCGTAAATATGTATTCATTTATATCACAGGGTCAGCCAATTAAATGACTAAAGCACGTAAGAACAGAAGAGGTAGCGGTATAAATGACACTGGTCAGAGTTATCTCATCTGAGATTCATGAATTTCATTCTACAATCAAACCCTATTGATAATGAAATACAGGTGTCATTCGGAGAGTCGAAAGTACATGATTTTCCGAAAGACTGGCATTCTGATAAGTATAATTATAAACGCTGTGAGAAGACCGTGTAAACCAACTCAACTCATCTCACTCAGAAACGATTTTAGAGGTTCAAACCACCTTGTCCGCTGCTTTCCTAAAAAACAACTTTCATTGTACAACAATTTCAACAGCCAGAATTTTAGTTTACTGACAAATTGGATCGAAGATAAGTAATTTTATTAGCCTACCTTGCTTAAGCGAACGCATCAAATTTTCGGTTTCGGAACGTTAAAACGTCGCATCTGATAATGCATATAAAACTGTAATATTCGAACAAGCTGCCTACATAAACACTGATTACAGGCCTAAAACTCTATAAAATCACAGCTATCGGGATCGTAATTTTTCTGCTTTTACTTTCACTACGACAATTAAGCGAATGCTGTCGCCGAATTATTTTTTATTTATCTCATCTGTACGAATCAGGTGTTAAAGGTTATAGTTTTACACTGCCTGTGTAGAAGATATAAATACTGCTTATAAATTTCCCGTTAACTAACAGATCCTAAAACAAAGAAAAAGAGATTTGACAAGACGTTATTTGACAAATCATTTTTGACCTACGCTATTATTGTGTTTTACAGAAACAAAAATATATGTAGGGCCTATCAAAATATACCTGGTATTCAACAAACGATCTATTAGGGTTGCGTGAGTAAGTCGGGCCAAGTTGAGTATGATGCGCATGTGACGTCAAAGGCTCAGGTAATAATTGCCCAATCAGAGTCTCGTATTTTCGGCAAATAAGAAAGCCCAGTTTTAACCAATCAGATGTCTTCTTTTCCTTCATTTTGATTGGTTAATATTGTCCAATCAGAGAGTTTATATTACTGCACTACGTCACGCCGATATCAACCAATGACAAAGAGTCTTGAGCGTTACGTCATTCGTCAGGATATGCTGCTTTCTGATTGGTCCGTACTGATTCTGGGCGTCACGTCGAGTGTGAATTTAATATAAAGTCCACACCCAATGTCAACTTCTAGTTAACGGTAGGGTAGAACATATGAAGGTACCTTTTAATGAGATTTATAGTTTCTAAATAAATATCACTTACGAAATATGTAGTACCCCATTGTAGAGATCTTTCGAGTTCTTAAGGAAATTAAAAGTTGGTTTCTGTTGCTGCTAAATGTTAACACGGTTTTTTAAAAAGTCACGAGTGTTCATTCGATACCGACACAAAGAAAAATAAACAAAAGAGAGTAACTTTTTTTCCTAGTTGTTCGATTTTTGTAACCTAATTTTTGGCCAGTAATGTATCATATTTTTAAAGGAATGACTTTATACAACTGTAAATAAATATTACGATACGTAGAAGGCAACTGAAAAATCTAATTCAAAATATCTTGAGACGAAACAAAGTCAATATCCTACCGGGTAAGAAAATATACCTCATTAATCCGTTTTATAACAAGAAAACTATTTTGCTCTACCAACGGGCATTAGTCGAAAAATAATAATCAACGGTCTGAGAAAATGATGATATAATGGCCGATTTAATTTCAAAAAAGGTTTTCTGGCTTTACTCTTATTTCATTAGTTCCTGTATTTTAAGATGGATGAAATTTATTGTGGCCATTATGAAAAGGTAGAGTGGTAAACTTTTTTTGCACGTAATTTGCTAGTTACTGACCGTAAATATGTATTCATTTATATCACAGGGTCAGCCAATTAAATGACTAAAGCACGTAAGAACAGAAGAGGTAGCGGTATAAATGACACTAGTCAGAGTTATCTCATCTGAGATTCATGAATTTCATTCTACAATCAAACCCTATTGATAATGAAATACAGGTGTCATTCGGAGAGTCGAAAGTACATGATTTTCCGAAAGACTGGCATTCTGATAAGTATAATTATAAACGCTGTGAGAAGACCGTGTAAACCAACTCAACTCATCTCACTCAGAAACGATTTTAGAGGTTCAAACCACCTTGTCCGCTGCTTTCCTAAAAAACAACTTTCATTGTACAACAATTTCAACAGCCAGAATTTTAGTTTACTGACAAATTGGATCGAAGATAAGTAATTTTATTAGCCTACCTTGCTTAAGCGAACGCATCAAATTTTCGGTTTCGGAACGTTAAAACGTCGCATCTGATAATGCTTATAAAACTGTAATATTCGAACAAGCTGCCTACATAAACACTGATTACAGGCCTAAAACTCTATAAAATCACAGCTGTCGGGATCGTAATTTTTCTGCTTTTACTTTCACTACGACAATTAAGCGAATGCTGTCGCCGAATTATTTTTTATTTATCTCATCTGTACGAATCAGGTGTTAAAGGTTATAGTTTTACACTGCCTGTGTAGAAGATATAAATACTGCTTATAAATTTCCCGTTAACTAACAGATCCTAAAACAAAGAAAAAGAGATTTGACAAGACGTTATTTGACAAATCATTTTTGACCTACGCTATTATTGTGTTTTACAGAAACAAAAATATATGTAGGGCCTATCAAAATATACCTGGTATTCAACAAACGATCTATTAGGGTTGCGTAAGTAAGTCGGGCCAAGTTGAGTATGATGCGCATGTGACGTCAAAGGCTCAGGTAATAATTGCCCAATCAGAGTCTCGTATTTTCGGCAAATAAGAAAGCCCAGTTTTAACCAATCAGATGTCTTCTTTTCCTTCATTTTGATTGGTTAATATTGTCCAATCAGAGAGTTTATATTACTGCACTACGTCACGCCGATATCAACCAATGACAAAGAGTCTTGAGCGTTACGTCATTCGTCAGGATATGCTGCTTTCTGATTGGTCCGTACTGATTCTGGGCGTCACGTCGAGTGTGAATTTAATATAAAGTCCACACCCAATGTCAACTTCTAGTTAACGGTAGGGTAGAACATATGAAGGTACCTTTTAATGAGATTTATAGTTTCTAAATAAATATCACTTACGAAATATGTAGTACCCCATTGTAGAGATCTTTCGAGTTCTTAAGGAAATTAAAAGTTGGTTTCTGTTGCTGCTAAATGTTAACACGGTTTTTTAAAAAGTCACGAGTGTTCATTCGATACCGACACAAAGAAAAATAAACAAAAGAGAGTAACTTTTTTTCCTAGTTGTTCGATTTTTGTAACCTAATTTTTGGCCAGTAATGTATCATATTTTTAAAGGAATGACTTTATACAACTGAAAATAAATATTACGATACGTAGAAGGCAACTGAAAAATCTAATTCAAAATATCTTGAGACGAAACAAAGTCAATATCCTACCGGGTAAGAAAATATACCTCATTAATCCGTTTTATAACAAGAAAACTATTTTGCTCTACCAACGGGCATTAGTCGAAAAATAATAATCAACGGTCTGAGAAAATGATGATATAATGGCCGATTTAATTTCAAAAAAGGTTTTCTGGCTTTACTCTTATTTCATTAGTTCCTGTATTTTAAGATGGATGAAATTTATTGTGGCCATTATGAAAAGGTAGAGTGTTAAACTTTTTTTGCACGTAATTTGCTAGTTACTGACCGTAAATATGTATTCATTTATATCACAGGGTCAGCCAATTAAATGACTAAAGCACGTAAGAACAGAAGAGGTAGCGGTATAAATGACACTAGTCAGAGTTATCTCATCTGAGATTCATGAATTTCATTCTACAATCAAACCCTATTGATAATGAAATACAGGTGTCATTCGGAGAGTCGAAATTACATGATTTTCCGAAAGACTGGCATTCTGATAAGTATAATTATAAACGCTGTGAGAAGACCGTGTAAACCAACTCAACTCATCTCACTCAGAAACGATTTTAGAGGTTCAAACCACCTTGTCCGCTGCTTTCCTAAAAAACAACTTTCATTGTACAACAATTTCAACAGCCAGAATTTTAGTTTACTGACAAATTGGATCGAAGATAAGTAATTTTATTAGCCTACCTTGCTTAAGCGAACGCATCAAATTTTCGGTTTCGGAACGTTAAAACGTCGCATCTGATAATGCTTATAAAACTGTAATATTCGAACAAGCTGCCTACATAAACACTGATTACAGGCCTAAAACTCTATAAAATTACAGCTATCGGGATCGTAATTTTTCTGCTTATACTTTCACTACGACAATTAAGCGAATGCTGTCGCCGAATTATTTTTTATTTATCTCATCTGTACGAATCAGGTGTTAAAGGTTATAGTTTTACACTGCCTGTGTAGAAGATATAAATACTGCTTATAAATTTCCCGTTAACTAACAGATCCTAAATCAAAGAAAAAGAGATTTGACAAGACGTTATTTGACAAATCATTTTTGACCTACGCTATTATTGTGTTTTACAGAAACAAAAATATATGTAGGGCCTATCAAAATATACCTGGTATTCAACAAACGATCTATAAGGGTTGCGTGAGTAAGCCGGGCCAAGTTGAGTGTGATGCGCATGTGACGTCAAAGGCTCAGGTAATAATTGCCCAATCAGAGTCTCGTATTTTCGGCCAATAAGAAAGCAGAGTTTTAACCAATCAGATGTCTTCTTTTCCTTCATTTTGATTGGTTAATATTGTCCAATCAGAGAGTTTATATTACTGCACTACGTCACGCCGATATCAACCAATGACAAAGAGTCTTGAGCGTTACGTCATTCGTCAGGATATGCTGCTTTCTGATTGGTCCGTACTGATTCTGGGCGTCACGTCGAGTGTGAATTTAATATAAAGTCCACACCCAATGTCAACTTCTAGTTAACGGTAGGGTAGAACATATGAAGGTACCTTTTAATGAGATTTATAGTTTCTAAATAAATATCACTTACGAAATATGTAGTACCCCATTGTAGAGATCTTTCGAGTTCTTAAGGAAATTAAAAGTTGGTTTCTGTTGCTGCTAAATGTTAACACGGTTTTTTAAAAAGTCACGAGTGTTCATTCGATACCGACACAAAGAAAAATAAACAAAAGAGAGTAACTATTTTTCCTAGTTGTTCGATTTTTGTAACCTAATTTTTGGCCAGAAATGTATCATATTTTTAAAGGAATGACTTTATACAACTGTAAATAAATATTACGATACGTAGAAGGCAACTGAAAAATCTAATTCAAAATATCTTGAGACGAAACAAAGTCAATATCCTACCGGGTAAGAAAATATACCTCATTAATCCGTTTTATAACAAGAAAACTATTTTGCTCTACCAACGGGCATTAGTCGAAAAATAATAATCAACGGTCTGACAAAATGATGATATATGGCCGATTTAATTTCAAAAAAGGTTTTCTGGCTTTACTCTTATTTCATTAGATCCTGTATTTTAAGATGGATGAAATTTATTGTGGCCATTATGAAAAGGTAGAGTGTTAAACTTTTTTTGCACGTAATTTTCTAGTTACTGACCGTAAATATGTATTCATTTATATCACAGGGTCAGCCAATTAAATGACTAAAGCACGTAAGAACAGAAGAGGTAGCGGTATAAATGACACTAGTCAGAGTTATCTCATCTGAGATTCATGAATTTCATTCTACAATCAAACCCTATTGATAATGAAATACAGGTGTCATTCGGAGAGTCGAAAGTACATGATTTTCCGAAAGACTGGCATTCTGATAAGTATAATTATAAACGCTGTGAGAAGACCGTGTAAACTAACTCAACTCATCTCACTCAGAAACGATTTTAGAGGTTCAAACCACCTTGTCCGCTGCTTTCCTAAAAAACAACTTTCATTGTACAACAATTTCAACAGCCAGAATTTTAGTTTACTGACAAATTGGATCGAAGATAAGTAATTTTATTAGCCTACCTTGCTTAAGCGAACGCATCAAATTTTCGGTTTCGGAACGTTAAAACGTCGCATCTGATAATGCTTATAAAACTGTAATATTCGAACAAGCTGCCTACATAAACACTGATTACAGGCCTAAAACTCTATAAAATCACAGCTATCGGGATCGTAATTTTTCTGCTTTTACTTTCACTACGACAATTAAGCGAATGCTGTCGCCGAATTATTTTTTATTTATCTCATCTGTACGAATCAGGTGTTAAAGGTTATAGTTTTACACTGCCTGTGTAGAAGATATAAATACTGCTTATAAATTTCCCGTTAACTAACAGATCCTAAAACAAAGAAAAAGAGATTTGACAAGACGTTATTTGACAAATCATTTTTGACCTACGCTATTATTGTGTTTTACAGAAACAAAAATATATGTAGGGCCTATCAAAATATACCTGGTATTCAACAAACGATCTATTAGGGTTGCGTGAGTAAGTCGGGCCAAGTTGAGTATGATGCGCATGTGACGTCAAAGGCTCAGGTAATAATTGCCCAATCAGAGTCTCGTATTTTCGGCAAATAAGAAAGCCCAGTTTTAACCAATCAGATGTCTTCTTTTCCTTCATTTTGATTGGTTAATATTGTCCAATCAGAGAGTTTATATTACTGCACTACGTCACGCCGATATCAACCAATGACAAAGAGTCTTGAGCGTTACGTCATTCGTCAGGATATGCTGCTTTCTGATTGGTCCGTACTGATTCTGGGCGTCACGTCGAGTGTGAATTTAATATAAAGTCCACACCCAATGTCAACTTCTAGTTAACGGTAGGGTAGAACATATGAAGGTACCTTTTAATGAGATTTATAGTTTCTAAATAAATATCACTTACGAAATATGTAGTACCCCATTGTAGAGATCTTTCGAGTTCTTAAGGAAATTAAAAGTTGGTTTCTGTTGCTGCTAAATGTTAACACGGTTTTTTAAAAAGTCACGAGTGTTCATTCGATACCGACACAAAGAAAAATAAACAAAAGAGAGTAACTTTTTTTCCTAGTTGTTCGATTTTTGTAACCTAATTTTTGGCCAGTAATGTATCATATTTTTAAAGGAATGACTTTATACAACTGTAAATAAATATTACGATACGTAGAAGGCAACTGAAAAATCTAATTCAAAATATCTTGAGACGAAACAAAGTCAATATCCTACCGGGTAAGAAAATATACCTCATTAATCCGTTTTATAACAAGAAAACTATTTTGCTCTACCAACGGGCATTAGTCGAAAAATAATAATCAACGGTCTGAGAAAATGATGATATAATGGCCGATTTAATTTCAAAAAAGGTTTTCTGGCTTTACTCTTATTTCATTAGTTCCTGTATTTTAAGATGGATGAAATTTATTGTGGCCATTATGAAAAGGTAGAGTGGTAAACTTTTTTTGCACGTAATTTGCTAGTTACTGACCGTAAATATGTATTCATTTATATCACAGGGTCAGCCAATTAAATGACTAAAGCACGTAAGAACAGAAGAGGTAGCGGTATAAATGACACTAGTCAGAGTTATCTCATCTGAGATTCATGAATTTCATTCTACAATCAAACCCTATTGATAATGAAATACAGGTGTCATTCGGAGAGTCGAAAGTACATGATTTTCCGAAAGACTGGCATTCTGATAAGTATAATTATAAACGCTGTGAGAAGACCGTGTAAACCAACTCAACTCATCTCACTCAGAAACGATTTTAGAGGTTCAAACCACCTTGTCCGCTGCTTTCCTAAAAAACAACTTTCATTGTACAACAATTTCAACAGCCAGAATTTTAGTTTACTGACAAATTGGATCGAAGATAAGTAATTTTATTAGCCTACCTTGCTTAAGCGAACGCATCAAATTTTCGGTTTCGGAACGTTAAAACGTCGCATCTGATAATGCTTATAAAACTGTAATATTCGAACAAGCTGCCTACATAAACACTGATTACAGGCCTAAAACTCTATAAAATCACAGCTGTCGGGATCGTAATTTTTCTGCTTTTACTTTCACTACGACAATTAAGCGAATGCTGTCGCCGAATTATTTTTTATTTATCTCATCTGTACGAATCAGGTGTTAAAGGTTATAGTTTTACACTGCCTGTGTAGAAGATATAAATACTGCTTATAAATTTCCCGTTAACTAACAGATCCTAAAACAAAGAAAAAGAGATTTGACAAGACGTTATTTGACAAATCATTTTTGACCTACGCTATTAATGTGTTTTACAGAAACAAAAATATATGTAGGGCCTATCAAAATATACCTGGTATTCAACAAACGATCTATTAGGGTTGCGTGAGTAAGTCGGGCCAAGTTGAGTATGATGCGCATGTGACGTCAAAGGCTCAGGTAATAATTGCCCAATCAGAGTCTCGTATTTTCGGCAAATAAGAAAGCCCAGTTTTAACCAATCAGATGTCTTCTTTTCCTTCATTTTGATTGGTTAATATTGTCCAATCAGAGAGTTTATATTACTGCACTACGTCACGCCGATATCAACCAATGACAAAGAGTCTTGAGCGTTACGTCATTCGTCAGGATATGCTGCTTTCTGATTGGTCCGTACTGATTCTGGGCGTCACGTCGAGTGTGAATTTAATATAAAGTCCACACCCAATGTCAACTTCTAGTTAACGGTAGGGTAGAACATATGAAGGTACCTTTTAATGAGATTTATAGTTTCTAAATAAATATCACTTACGAAATATGTAGTACCCCATTGTAGAGATCTTTCGAGTTCTTAAGGAAATTAAAAGTTGGTTTCTGTTGCTGCTAAATGTTAACACGGTTTTTTAAAAAGTCACGAGTGTTCAATCGATACCGACACAAAGAAAAATAAACAAAAGAGAGTAACTTTTTTTCCTAGTTGTTCGATTTTTGTAACCTAATTTTTGGCCAGTAATATATCATATTTTTAAAGGAATGACTTTATACAACTGTAAATAAATATTACGATACGTAGAAGGCAACTGAAAAATCTAATTCAAAATATCTTGAGACGAAACAAAGTCAATATCCTACCGGGTAAGAAAATATACCTCATTAATCCGTTTTATAACAAGAAAACTATTTTGCTCTACCAACGGGCATTAGTCGAAAAATAATAATCAACGGTCTGAGAAAATGATGATATAATGGCCGATTTAATTTCAAAAAAGGTTTTCTGGCTTTACTCTTATTTCATTAGTTCCTGTATTTTAAGATGGATGAAATTTATTGTGGCCATTATGAAAAGGTAGAGTGGTAAACTTTTTTTGCACGTAATTTGCTAGTTACTGACCGTAAATATGTATTCATTTATATCACAGGGTCAGCCAATTAAATGACTAAAGCACGTAAGAACAGAAGAGGTAGCGGTATAAATGACACTAGTCAGAGTTATCTCATCTGAGATTCATGAATTTCATTCTACAATCAAACCCTATTGATAATGAAATACAGGTGTCATTCGGAGAGTCGAAAGTACATGATTTTCCGAAAGACTGGCATTCTGATAAGTATAATTATAAACGCTGTGAGAAGACCGTGTAAACCAACTCAACTCATCTCACTCAGAAACGATTTTAGAGGTTCAAACCACCTTGTCCGCTGCTTTCCTAAAAAACAACTTTCATTGTACAACAATTTCAACAGCCAGAATTTTAGTTTACTGACAAATTGGATCGAAGATAAGTAATTTTATTAGCCTACCTTGCTTAAGCGAACGCATCAAATTTTCGGTTTCGGAACGTTAAAACGTCGCATCTGATAATGCTTATAAAACTGTAATATTCGAACAAGCTGCCTACATAAACACTGATTACAGGCCTAAAACTCTATAAAATCACAGCTGTCGGGATCGTAATTTTTCTGCTTTTACTTTCACTACGACAATTAAGCGAATGCTGTCGCCGAATTATTTTTTATTTATCTCATCTGTACGAATCAGGTGTTAAAGGTTATAGTTTTACACTGCCTGTGTAGAAGATATAAATACTGCTTATAAATTTCCCGTTAACTAACAGATCCTAAAACAAAGAAAAAGAGATTTGACAAGACGTTATTTGACAAATCATTTTTGACCTACGCTATTATTGTGTTTTACAGAAACAAAAATATATGTAGGGCCTATCAAAATATACCTGGTATTCAACAAACGATCTATTAGGGTTGCGTGAGTAAGTCGGGCCAAGTTGAGTGTGATGCGCATGTGACGTCAAAGGCTCAGGTAATAATTGTCCAATCAGAGTCTCGTATTTTCGGCCAATAAGAAAACCCAGTTTTAAACAATCAGATGTCTTCTTTTCCTTCATTTTGATTGGTTAATATTGTCCAATCAGAGAGTTTATATTACAGCACTACGTCACGCCGATATCAACCAATGACAACGAGTCTTGAGCGTTACGTCATTCGTCAGGATATGCTGCTTTCTGATTGGTCCGTACTGATTCTGGGCGTCACGTCGAGTGTGAATTTAATATAAAGTCCACACCCAATGTCAACTTCTAGTTAACGGTAGGGTAGAACATATGAAGGTACCTTTTAATGAGATTTATAGTTTCTAAATAAATATCACTTACGAAATATGTAGTACCCCATTGTAGAGATCTTTCGAGTTCTTAAGGAAATTAAAAGTTGGTTTCTGTTGCTGCTAAATGTTAACACGGTTTTTTAAAAAGTCACGAGTGTTCATTCGATACCGACACAAAGAAAAATAAACAAAAGAGAGTACCTATTTTTCCTAGTTGTTCGATTTTTGTAACCTAATTTTTGGCCAGTATTGTATCATATTTTTAAAGGAATGACTTTGTACAACTGTAAATAAATATTACGATACGTAGAAGGCAACTGAAAAATCTAATTCAAAATATCTTGAGACGAAACAAAGTCAATATCTTACCGGGTAAGAAAATATACCTCATTAATCCGTTTTATAACAAGAAAACTATTTTGCTCTACCAACGGGCATTAGTCGAAAAATAATAATCAACGGTCTGACAAAATGATGATATAATGGCCGATGTAATTTCAAAAAAGGTTTTCTGGCTTTACTCTTATTTCATTAGTTCCTGTATTTTAAGATGGATGAAATTTATTGTGGCCATTATGAAAAGGTAGAGTGTTAAACTTTTTTTGCACGTAATTTGCTAGTTACTGACCGTAAATATGTATTCATTTATATCACAGGGTCAGCCAATTAAATGACTAAAGCACGTAAGAACAGAAGAGGTAGCGGTATAAATGACACTAGTCAGAGTTATCTCATCTGAGATTCATGAATTTCATTCTACAATCAAACCCTATTGATAATGAAATACAGGTGTCATTCGGAGAGTCGAAAGTACATGATTTTCCGAAAGACTGGCATTCTGATAAGTATAATTATAAACGCTGTGAGAAGACCGTGTAAACAAACTCAACTCATCTCACTCAGAAACGATTTTAGAGGTTCAAACCACCTTGTCCGCTGCTTTCCTAAAAAACAACTTTCATTGTACAACAATTTCAACAGCCAGAATTTTAGTTTACTGACAAATTGGATCGAAGATAAGTAATTTTATTAGCCTACCTTGCTTAAGCGAACGCATCAAATTTTCGGTTTCGGAACGTTAAAACGTCGCATCTGATAATGCTTATAAAACTGTAATATTCGAACAAGCTGCCTACATAAACACTGATTACAGGCCTAAAACTCTATAAAATCACAGCTATCGGGATCGTAATTTTTCTGCTTATACTTTCACTACGACAATTAAGCGAATGCTGTCGCCGAATTATTTTTTATTTATCTCATCTGTACGAATCAGGTGTTAAAGGTTATAGTTTTACACTGCCTGTGTAGAAGATATAAATACTGCTTATAAATTTCCCGTTAACTAACAGATCCTAAATCAAAGAAAAAGAGATTTGACAAGACGTTATTTGACAAATCATTTTTGACCTACGCTATTATTGTGTTTTACAGAAACAAAAATATATGTAGGGCCTATCAAAATATACCTGGTATTCAACAAACGATCTATTAGGGTTGCGTGAGTAAGTCGGGCCAAGTTGAGTGTGATGCGCATGTGACGTCAAAGGCTCAGGTAATAATTGTCCAATCAGAGTCTCGTATTTTCGGCCAATAAGAAAGCCCAGTTTTAACCAATCAGATGTCTTCTTTTCCTTCATTTTGATTGGTTAATATTGTCCAATCAGAGAGTTTATATTACAGCACTACGTCACGCCGATATCAACCAATGACAAAGAGTCTTGAGCGTTACGTCATTCGTCAGGATATGCTGCTTTCTGATTGGTCCGTACTGATTCTGGGCGTCACGTCGAGTGTGAATTTAATATAAAGTCCACACCCAATGTCAACTTCTAGTTAACGGTAGGGTAGAACATATGAAGGTACCTTTTAATGAGATTTATAGTTTCTAAATAAATATCACTTACGAAATATGTAGTACCCCATTGTAGAGATCTTTCGAGTTCTTAAGGAAATTAAAAGTTGGTTTCTGTTGCTGCTAAATGTTAACACGGTTTTTTAAAAAGTCACGAGTGTTCATTCGATACCGACACAAAGAAAAATAAACAAAAGAGAGTAACTATTTTTCCTAGTTGTTCGATTTTTGTAACCTAATTTTTGGCCAGTAATGTATCATGTTTTTAAAGGAATGACTTTATACAACTGTAAATAAATATTACGATACGTAGAAGGCAACTGAAAAATCTAATTCAAAATATCTTGAGACGAAACAAAGTCAATATCCTACAGGGTAAGAAAATATACCTCATTAATCCGTTTTATAACAAGAAAACTAATTTGCTCTACCAACGGGCATTAGTCGAAAAATAATAATCAACGGTCTGACAAAATGATGATATAATGGCCGATGTAATTTCAAAACAGGTTTTC
The DNA here is from genome assembly GCA_035578175.1 of Catonia carolina. NCBI lineage: Eukaryota > Metazoa > Arthropoda > Insecta > Hemiptera > Achilidae > Catonia > Catonia carolina. The sequence continues at coordinate 22,661,214 of JAQMRL010000010.1, read as the reverse complement.
TGGCTTTACTCTTATTTCATTAGTTCCTGTATTTTAAGATGGATGAAATTTATTGTGGCCATTATGAAAAGGTAGAGTGTTAAACTTTTTTTGCACGTAATTTGCTAGTTACTGACCGTAAATATGTATTCATTTATATCACAGGGTCAGCCAATTAAATGACTAAAGCACGTAAGAACAGAAGAGGTAGCGGTATAAATGACACTAGTCAGAGTTATCTCATCTGAGATTCATGAATTTCATTCTACAATCAAACCCTATTGATAATGAAATACAGGTGTCATTCGGAGAGTCGAAAGTACATGATTTTCCGAAAGACTGGCATTCTGATAAGTATAATTATAAACGCTGTGAGAAGACCGTGTAAACCAACTCAACTCATCTCACTCAGAAACGATTTTAGAGGTTCAAACCACCTTGTCCGCTGCTTTCCTAAAAAACAACTTTCATTGTACAACAATTTCAACAGCCAGAATTTTAGTTTACTGACAAATTGGATCGAAGATAAGTAATTTTATTAGCCTACCTTGCTTAAGCGAACGCATCAAATTTTCGGTTTCGGAACGTTAAAACGTCGCATCTGATAATGCTTATAAAACTGTAATATTCGAACAAGCTGCCTACATAAACACTGATTACAGGCCTAAAACTCTATAAAATCACAGCTATCGGGATCGTAATTTTTCTGCTTTTACTTTCACTACGACAATTAAGCGAATGCTGTCGCCGAATTATTTTTTATTTATCTCATCTGTACGAATCAGGTGTTAAAGGTTATAGTTTTACACTGCCTGTGTAGAAGATATAAATACTGCTTATAAATTTCCCGTTAACTAACAGATCCTAAATCAAAGAAAAAGAGATTTGACAAGACGTTATTTGACAAATCATTTTTGAACTACGCTATTATTGTGTTTTACAGAAACAAAAATATATGTTGGGCCTATCAAAATATACCTGGTATTCAACAAACGATCTATTAGGGTTGCGTGAGTAAGTCGGGCCAAGTTGAGTGTGATGCGCATGTGACGTCAAAGGCTCAGGTAATAATTGTCCAATCAGAGTCTCGTATTTTCGGCCAATAAGAAAGCCCAGTTTTAACCAATCAGATGTCTTCTTTTCCTTCATTTTGATTGGTTAATATTGTCCAATCAGAGAGTTTATATTACTGCACTACGTCACGCCGATATCAACCAATGACAAAGAGTCTTGAGCGTTACGTCATTCGTCAGGATATGCTGCTTTCTGATTGGTCCGTACTGATTCTGGGCGTCACGTCGAGTGTGAATTTAATATAAAGTCCACACCCAATGTCAACTTCTAGTTAACGGTAGGGTAGAACATATGAAGGTACCTTTTAATGAGATTTATAGTTTCTAAATAAATATCACTTACGAAATATGTAGTACCCCATTGTAGAGATCTTTCGAGTTCTTAAGGAAATTAAAAGTTGGTTTCTGTTGCTGCTAAATGTTAACACGGTTTTTTAAAAAGTCACGAGTGTTCATTCGATACCGACACAAAGAAAAATAAACAAAAGAGAGTAACTATTTTTCCTAGTTGTTCGATTTTTGTAACCTAATTTTTGGCCAGTAATGTATCATATTTTTAAAGGAATGACTTTATACAACTGTAAATAAATATTACGATACGTAGAAGGCAACTGAAAAATCTAATTCAAAATATCTTGAGACGAAACAAAGTCAATATCCTACCGGGTAAGAAAATATACCTCATTAATCCGTTTTATAACAAGAAAACTATTTTGCTCTACCAACGGGCATTAGTCGAAAAATAATAATCAACGGTCTGACAAAATGATGATATAATGGCCGATTTAATTTCAAAACAGGTTTTCTGGCTTTACTCTTATTTCATTAGTTCCTGTATTTTAAGATGGATGAAATTTATTGTGGCCATTATGAAAAGGTAGAGTGTTAAACTTTTTTTGCACGTAATTTGCTAGTTACTGACCGTAAATATGTATTCATTTATATCACAGGGTCAGCCAATTAAATGACTAAAGCACGTAAGAACAGAAGAGGTAGCGGTATAAATGACACTAGTCAGAGTTATCTCATCTGAGATTCATGAATGTCATTCTACAATCAAACCCTATTGATAATGAAATACAGGTGTCATTCGGAGAGTCGAAAGTACATGATTTTCCGAAAGACTGGCATTCTGATAAGTATAATTATAAACGCTGTGAGAAAACCGTGTAAACCAACTCAACTCATCTCACTCAGAAACGATTTTAGAGGTTCAAACCACCTTGTCCGCTGCTTTCCTAAAAAACAACTTTCATTGTACAACAATTTCAACAGCCAGAATTTTAGTTTACTGACAAATTGGATCGAAGATAAGTAATTTTATTAGCCTACCTTGCTTAAGCGAACGCATCAAATTTTCGGTTTCGGAACGTTAAAACGTCGCATCTGATAATGCTTATAAAACTGTAATATTCGAACAAGCTGCCTACATAAACACTGATTACAGGCCTAAAACTCTATAAAATCACAGCTATCGGGATCGTAATTTTTCTGCTTATACTTTCACTACGACAATTAAGCGAATGCTGTCGCCGAATTATTTTTTATTTATCTCATCTGTACGAATCAGGTGTTAAAGGTTATAGTTTTACACTGCCTGTGTAGAAGATGTAAATACTGCTTATAAATTTCCCGTTAACTAACAGATCCTAAATCAAAGAAAAAGAGATTTGACAAGACGTTATTTGACAAATCATTTTTGACCTACGCTATTATTGTGTTTTACAGAAACAAAAATATATGTAGGGCCTATCAAAATATACCTGGTATTCAACAAACGATCTATTAGGGTTGCGTGAGTAAGTCGGGCCAAGTTGAGTGTGATGCGCATGTGACGTCAAAGGCTCAGGTAATAATTGTCCAATCAGAGTCTCGTATTTTCGGCCAATAAGAAAGCCCAGTTTTAACCAATCAGATGTCTTCTTTTCCTTCATTTTGATTGGTTAATATTGTCCAATCAGAGAGTTTATATTACTGCACTACGTCACGCCGATATCAACCAATGACAAAGAGTCTTGAGCGTTACGTCATTCGTCAGGATATGCTGCTTTCTGATTGGTCCGTACTGATTCTGGGCGTCACGTCGAGTGTGAATTTAATATAAAGTCCACACCCAATGTCAACTTCTAGTTAACGGTAGGGTAGAACATATGAAGGTACCTTTTAATGAGATTTATAGTTTCTAAATAAATATCACTTACGAAATATGTAGTACCCCATTGTAGAGATCTTTCGAGTTCTTAAGGAAATTAAAAGTTGGTTTCTGTTGCTGCTAAATGTTAACACGGTTTTTTAAGAAGTCACGAGTGTTCATTCGATACCGACACAAAGAAAAATAAACAAAAGAGAGTAACTATTTTTCCTAGTTGTTCGATTTTTGTAACCTAATTTTTGGCCAGTAATGTATCATATTTTTAAAGGAATGACTTTATACAACTGTAAATAAATATTACGATACGTAGAAGGCAACTGAAAAATCTAATTCAAAATATCTTGAGACGAAACAAAGTCAATATCCTACCGGGTAAAAAAATATACCTCATTAATCCGTTTTATAACAAGAAAACTATTTTGCTCTACCAACGGGCATTAGTCGAAAAATAATAATCAACGGTCTGACAAAATGATGATATAATGGCCGATGTAATTTCAAAAAAGGTTTTCTGGCTTTACTCTTATTTCATTAGTTCCTGTATTTTAAGATGGATGAAATTTATTGTGGCCATTATGAAAAGGTAGAGTGTTAAACTTTTTTTGCACGTAATTTGCTAGTTACTGACCGTAAATATGTATTCATTTATATCACAGGGTCAGCCAATTAAATGACTAAAGCACGTAAGAACAGAAGAGGTAGCGGTATAAATGACACTAGTCAGAGTTATCTCATCTGAGATTCATGAATTTCATTCTACAATCAAACCCTATTGATAATGAAATACAGGTGTCATTCGGAGAGTCGAAAGTACATGATTTTCCGAAAGACTGGCATTCTGATAAGTATAATTATAAACGCTGTGAGAAGACCGTGTAAACCAACTCAACTCATCTCACTCAGAAACGATTTTAGAGGTTCAAACCACCTTGTCCGCTGCTTTCCTAAAAAACAACTTTCATTGTACAACAATTTCAACAGCCAGAATTTTAGTTTACTGACAAATTGGATCGAAGATAAGTAATTTTATTAGCCTACCTTGCTTAAGCGAACGCATCAAATTTTCGGTTTCGGAACGTTAAAACGTCGCATCTGATAATGCTTATAAAACTGTAATATTCGAACAAGCTGCCTACATAAACATTGATTACAGGCCTAAAACTCTATAAAATCACAGCTATCGGGATCGTAATTTTTCTGCTTTTACTTTCACTACGACAATTAAGCGAATGCTGTCGCCGAATTATTTTTTATTTATCTCATCTGTACGAATCAGGTGTTAAAGGTTATAGTTTTACACTGCCTGTGTAGAAGATATAAATACTGCTTTTAAATTTCCCGTTAACTAACAGATCCTAAAACAAAGAAAAAGAGAGTTGACAAGACGTTATTTGACAAATCATTTTTGACCTACGCTATTATTGTGTTTTACAGAAACAAAAATATATGTAGGGCCTATCAAAATATACCTGGTATTCAACAAACGATCTATTAGGGTTGCGTGAGTAAGTCGGGCCAAGTTGAGTGTGATGCGCATGTGACGTCAAAGGCTCAGGTAATAATTGTCCAATCAGAGTCTCGTATTTTCGGCCAATAAGAAAGCCCAGTTTTAACCAATCAGATGTCTTCTTTTCTTTCATTGTGATTGGTTAATATTGTCCAATCAGAGAGTTTATATTACAGCACTACGTCACGCCGATATCAACCAATGACAAAGAGTCTTGAGCGTTACGTCATTCGTCAGGATATGCTGCTCTCTGATTGGTCCGTACTGATTCTGGGCGTCACGTCGAGTGTGAATTTAATATAAAGTCCACACCCAATGTCAACTTCTAGTTAACGGTAGGGTAGAACATATGAAGGTACCTTTTAATGAGATTTATAGTTTCTAAATAAATATCACTTACGAAATATGTAGTACCCCATTGTAGAGATCTTTCGAGTTCTTAAGGAAATTAAAAGTTGGTTTCTGTTGCTGCTAAATGTTAACACGGTTTTTTAAAAAGTCACGAGTGTTCATTCGATACCGACACAAAGAAAAATAAACAAAAGAGAGTAACTATTTTTCCTAGTTGTTCGATTTTTGTAACCTAATTTTTGGCCAGTAATGTATCATATTTTTAAAGGAATGACTTTATACAACTGTAAATAAATATTACGATACGTAGAAGGCAACTGAAAAATCTAATTCAAAATATCTTGAGACGAAACAAAGTCAATATCCTACCGGGTAAGAAAATATACCTCATTAATCCGTTTTATAACAAGAAAACTATTTTGCTCTACCAACGGGCATTAGTCGAAAAATAATAACCAACGGTCTGACAAAATGATGATATAATGGCCGATTTAATTTCAAAAAAGGTTTTCTGGCTTTACTCTTATTTCATTAGTTCCTGTATTTTAAGATGGATGAAATTTATTGTGGCCATTATGAAAAGGTAGAGTGTTAAACTTTTTTTGCACGTAATTTGCTAGTTACTGACCGTAAATATGTATTCATTTATATCACAGGGTCAGCCAATTAAATGACTAAAGCACGTAAGAACAGAAGAGGTAGCGGTATAAATGACACTAGTCAGAGTTATCTCATCTGAGATTCATGAATTTCATTCTACAATCAAACCCTATTGATAATGAAATACAGGTGTCATTCGGAGAGTCGAAAGTACATGATTTTCCGAAAGACTGGCATTCTGATAAGTATAATTATAAACGCTGTGAGAAGACCGTGTAAACAAACTCAACTCATCTCACTCAGAAACGATTTTAGAGGTTCAAACCACCTTGTCCGCTGCTTTCCTAAAAAACAACTTTCATTGTACAACAATTTCAACAGCCAGAATTTTAGTTTACTGACAAATTGGATCGAAGATAAGTAATTTTATTAGCCTACCTTGCTTAAGCGAACGCATCAAATTTTCGGTTTCGGAACGTTAAAACGTCGCATCTGATAATGCTTATAAAACTGTAATATTCGAACAAGCTGCCTACATAAACACTGATTACAGGCCTAAAACTCTATAAAATCACAGCTATCGGGATCGTAATTTTTCTGCTTTTACTTTCACTACGACAATTAAGCGAATGCTGTCGCCGAATTATTTTTTATTTATCTCATCTGTACGAATCAGGTGTTAAAGGTTATAGTTTTACACTGCCTGTGTAGAAGATATAAATACTGCTTATAAATTTCCCGTTAACTAACAGATCCTAAATCAAAGAAAAAGAGATTTGACAAGACGTTATTTGACAAATCATTTTTGACCTACGCTATTATTGTGTTTTACAGAAACAAAAATATATGTAGGGCCCATCAAAATATACCTGGTATTCAACAAACGATCTATTAGGGTTGCGTGAGTAAGTCGGGCCAAGTTGAGTGTGATGCGCATGTGACGTCAAAGGCTCAGGTAATAATTGTCCAATCAGAGTCTCGTATTTTCGGCCAATAAGAAAGCCCAGTTTTAACCAATCAGATGTCTTCTTTTCCTTCATTTTGATTGGTTAATATTGTCCAATCAGAGAGTTTATATTACAGCACTACGTCACGCCGATATCAACCAATGACAAAGAGTCTTGAGCGTTACGTCATTCGTCAGGATATGCTGCTTTCTGATTGGTCCGTACTGATTCTGGGCGTCACGTCGAGTGTGAATTTAATATAAAGTCCACACCCAATGTCAACTTCTAGTTAACGGTAGGGTAGAACATATGAAGGTACCTTTTAATGAGATTTATAGTTTCTAAATAAATATCACTTACGAAATATGTAGTACCCCATTGTAGAGATCTTTCGAGTTCTTAAGGAAATTAAAAGTTGGTTTCTGTTGCTGCTAAATGTTAACACGGTTTTATAAAAAGTCACGAGTGTTCATTCGATACCGACACAAAGAAAAATAAACAAAAGAGAGTAACTATTTTTCCTAGTTGTTCGATTTTTGTAACCTAATTTTTGGCCAGTAATGTATCATATTTTTAAAGGAATGACTTTATACAACTGTAAATAAATATTACGATACGTAGAAGGCAACTGAAAAATCTAATTCAAAATATCTTGAGACGAAACAAAGTCAATATCCTACCGGGTAAGAAAATATACCTCATTAATCCGTTTTATAACAAGAAAACTATTTTGCTCTACCAACGGGCATTAGTCGAAAAATAATAATCAACGGTCTGACAAAATGATGATATAATGGCCGATTTAATTTCAAAAAAGGTTTTCTGGCTTTACTCTTATTTCATTAGTTCCTGTATTTTAAGATGGATGAAATTTATTGTGGCCATTATGAAAAGGTAGAGTGTTAAACTTTTTTTGCACGTAATTTGCTAGTTACTGACCGTAAATATGTATTCATTTATATCACAGGGTCAGCCAATTAAATGACTAAAGCACGTAAGAACAGAAGAGGTAGCGGTATAAATGACACTAGTCAGAGTTATCTCATCTGAGATTCATGAATGTCATTCTACAATCAAACCCTATTGATAATGAAATACAGGTGTCATTCGGAGAGTCAAAAGTACATGATTTTCCGAAAGACAAGCTGCCTACATAAACACTGATTACAGGCCTAAAACTCTATAAAATCACAGCTATCGGGATCGTAATTTTTCTGCTTTTACTTTCACTACGACAATTAAGCGAATGCTGTCGCCGAATTATTTTTTATTTATCTCATCTGTACGAATCAGGTGTTAAAGGTTATAGTTTTACACTGCCTGTGTAGAAGATATAAATACTGCTTATAAATTTCCCGTTAACTAACAGATCCTAAATCAAAGAAAAAGAGATTTGACAAGACGTTATTTGACAAATCATTTTTGACCTACGCTATTATTGTGTTTTACAGAAACAAAAATATATGTAGGGCCCATCAAAATATACCTGGTATTCAACAAACGATCTATTAGGGTTGCGTGAGTAAGTCGGGCCAAGTTGAGTGTGATGCGCATGTGACGTCAAAGGCTCAGGTAATAATTGTCCAATCAGAGTCTCGTATTTTCGGCCAATAAGAAAGCCCAGTTTTAACCAATCAGATGTCTTCTTTTCCTTCATTTTGATTGGTTAATATTGTCCAATCAGAGAGTTTATATTACAGCACTACGTCACGCCGATATCAACCAATGACAAAGAGTCTTGAGCGTTACGTCATTCGTCAGGATATGCTGCTTTCTGATTGGTCCGTACTGATTCTGGGCGTCACGTCGAGTGTGAATTTAATATAAAGTCCACACCCAATGTCAACTTCTAGTTAACGGTAGGGTAGAACATATGAAGGTACCTTTTAATGAGATTTATAGTTTCTAAATAAATATCACTTACGAAATATGTAGTACCCCATTGTAGAGATCTTTCGAGTTCTTAAGGAAATTAAAAGTTGGTTTCTGTTGCTGCTAAATGTTAACACGGTTTTTTAAAAAGTCACGAGTGTTCATTCGATACCGACACAAAGAAAAATAAACAAAAGAGAGTAACTATTTTTCCTAGTTGTTCGATTTTTGTAACCTAATTTTTGGCCAGTAATGTATCATATTTTTAAAGGAATGACTTTATACAACTGTAAATAAATATTACGATACGTAGAAGGCAACTGAAAAATCTAATTCAAAATATCTTGAGACGAAACAAAGTCAATATCCTACCGGGTAAGAAAATATACCTCATTAATCCGTTTTATAACAAGAAAACTATTTTGCTCTACCAACGGGCATTAGTCGAAAAATAATAATCAACGGTCTGACAAAATGATGATATAATGGCCGATTTAATTTCAAAAAAGGTTTTCTGGCTTTACTCTTATTTCATTAGTTCCTGTATTTTAAGATGGATGAAATTTATTGTGGCCATTATGAAAAGGTAGAGTGTTAAACTTTTTTTGCACGTAATTTGCTAGTTACTGACCGTAAATATGTATTCATTTATATCACAGGGTCAGCCAATTAAATGACTAAAGCACGTAAGAACAGAAGAGGTAGCGGTATAAATGACACTAGTCAGAGTTATCTCATCTGAGATTCATGAATGTCATTCTACAATCAAACCCTATTGATAATGAAATACAGGTGTCATTCGGAGAGTCAAAAGTACATGATTTTCCGAAAGACAAGCTGCCTACATAAACACTGATTACAGGCCTAAAACTCTATAAAATCACAGCTATCGGGATCGTAATTTTTCTGCTTTTACTTTCACTACGACAATTAAGCGAATGCTGTCGCCGAATTATTTTTTATTTATCTCATCTGTACGAATCAGGTGTTAAAGGTTATAGTTTTACACTGCCTGTGTAGAAGATATAAATACTGCTTATAAATTTCCCGTTAACTAACAGATCCTAAAACAAAGAAAAAGAGATTTGACAAGACGTTATTTGACAAATCTTTTTTGACCTACGCTATTATTGTGTTTTACAGAAACAAAAATATATGTAGGGCCTATCAAAATATACCTGGTATTCAACAAACGATCTATTAGGGTTGCGTGAGTAAGTCGGGCCAAGTTGAGTGTGATGCGCATGTGACGTCAAAGGCTCAGGTAATAATTGCCCAATCAGAGTCTCGTATTTTCGGCCAATAAGAAAGCCCAGTTTTAACCAATCATATGTCTTCTTTTCCTTCATTTTGATTGGTTAATATTGTCCAATCAGAGAGTTTTTATTACTGCACTACGTCACGCCGATATCAACCAATGACAAAGAGTCTTGAGCGTTACGTCATTCGTCAGGATATGCTGCTTTCTGATTGGTCCGTACTGATTCTGGGCGTCACGTCGAGTGTGAATTTAATATAAAGTCCACACCCAATGTCAACTTCTAGTTAACGGTAGGGTAGAACATATGAAGGTACCTTTTAATGTGATTTATAGTTTCTAAATAAATATCACTTACGAAATATGTAGTACCCCATTGTAGAGATCTTTCGAGTTCTTAAGGAAATTAAAAGTTGGTTTCTGTTGTTGCTAAATGTTAACACGGTTTTTTAAAAAGTCACGAGTGTTCATTCGATACCGACACAAAGAAAAATAAACAAAAGAGAGTAACTATTTTTCCTAGTTGTTCGATTTTTGTAACCTAATTTTTGGCCAGTAATGTATCATATTTTTAAAGGAATGACTTTATACAACTGTAAATAAATATTACGATACGTAGAAGGCAACTGAAAAATCTAATTCAAAATATCTTGAGACGAAACAAAGTCAATATCCTACCGGGTAAGAAATTATACCTCATTAATCCGTTTTATAACAAGAAAACTATTTTGCTCTACCAACGGGCATTAGTCGAAAAATAATAATCAACGGTCTGACAAAATGATGATATAATGGCCGATGTAATTTCAAAAAAGGTTTTCTGGCTTTACTCTTATTTCATTAGTTCCTGTATTTTAAGATGGATGAAATTTATTGTGGCCATTATGAAAAGGTAGAGTGTTAAACTTTTTTTGCACGTAATTTGCTAGTTACTGACCGTAAATATGTATTCATTTATATCACAGGGTCAGCCAATTAAATGACTAAAGCACGTAAGAACAGAAGAGGTAGCGGTATAAATGACACTAGTCAGAGTTATCTCATCTGAGATTCATGAATTTCATTCTACAATCAAACCCTATTGATAATGAAATACAGGTGTCATTCGGAGAGTCGAAAGTACATGATTTTCCGAAAGACTGGCATTCTGATAAGTATAATTATAAACGCTGTGAGAAGACCGTGTAAACCACCTTTACTCATCTCACTCAGAAACGATTTTAGAGGTTCAAACCACCTTGTCCGCTGCTTTCCTAAAAAACAACTTTCATTGTACAACAATTTCAACAGCCAGAATTTTAGTTTACTGACAAATTGGATCGAAGATAAGTAATTTTATTAGCCTACCTTGCTTAAGCGAACGCATCAAATTTTCGGTTTCGGAACGTTAAAACGTCGCATCTGATAATGCTTATAAAACTGTAATATTCGAACAAGCTGCCTACATAAACACTGATTACAGGCCTAAAACTCTATAAAATCACAGCTATCGGGATCGTAATTTTTCTGCTTATACTTTCACTACGACAATTAAGCGAATGCTGTCTCCGAATTATTTTTTATTTATCTCATCTGTACGAATCAGGTGTTAAAGGTTATAGTTTTACACTGCCTGTGTAGAAGATATAAATACTGCTTATAAATTTCCCGTTAACTAACAGATCCTAAAACAAAGAAAAAGAGATTTGACAAGACGTTATTTGACAAATCATTTTTGACCTACGCTATTATTGTGTTTTACAGAAACAAAAATATATGTAGGGCCTATCAAAATATACCTGGTATTCAACAAACGATCTATTAGGGTTGCGTGAGTAAGTCGGGCCAAGTTGAGTGTGATGCGCATGTGACGTCAAAGGCTCAGGTAATAATTGTCCAATCAGAGTCTCGTATTTTCGGCCAATAAGAAAGCCCAGTTTTAACCAATCAGATGTCTTCTTTTCCTTCATTTTGATTGGTTAATATTGTCCAATCAGAGAGTTTATATTACAGCACTACGTCACGCCGATATCAACCAATGACAAAGAGTCTTGAGCGTTACGTCATTCGTCAGGATATGCTGCTTTCTGATTGGTCCGTACTGATTCTGGGCGTCACGTCGAGTGTGAATTTAATATAAAGTCCACACCCAATGTCAACTTCTAGTTAACGGTAGGGTAGAACATATGAAGGTACCTTTTAATGAGATTTATAGTTTCTAAATAAATATCACTTACGAAATATGTAGTACCCCATTGTAGAGATCTTTCGAGTTCTTAAGGAAATTAAAAGTTGGTTTCTGTTGCTGCTAAATGTTAACACGGTTTTTTAAAAAGTCACGAGTGTTCATTCGATACCGACACAAAGAAAAATAAACAAAAGAGAGTAACTATTTTTCCTAGTTGTTCGATTTTTGTAACCTAATTTTTGGCCAGTAATGTATCATATTTTTAAAGGAATGACTTTATACAACTGTAAATAAATATTACGATACGTAGAAGGCAACTGAAAAATCTAATTCAAAATATCTTGAGACGAAACAAAGTCAATATCCTACCGGGTAAGAAAATATACCTCATTAATCCGTTTTATAACAAGAAAACTATTTTGCTCTACCAACGGGCATTAGTCGAAAAATAATAATCAACGGTCTGACAAAATGATGATATAATGGCCGATGTAATTTCAAAAAAGGTTTTCTGGCTTTACTCTTATTTCATTAGTTCCTGTATTTTAAGATGGATGAAATTTATTGTGGCCATTATGAAAAGGTAGAGTGTTAAACTTTTTTTGCACGTAATTTGCTAGTTACTGACCGTAAATATGTATTCATTTATATCACAGGGTCAGCCAATTAAATGAGTAAAGCACGTAAGAACAGAAGAGGTAGCGGTATAAATGACACTAGTCAGAGTTATCTCATCTGAGATTCATGAATTTCATTCTACAATCAAACCCTATTGATAATGAAATACAGGTGTCATTCGGAGAGTCGAAAGTACATGATTTTCCGAAAGACTGGCATTCTGATAAGTATAATTATAAACGCTGTGAGAAGACCGTGTAAACCAACTCAACTCATCTCACTCAGAAACGATTTTAGAGGTTCAAACCACCTTGTCCGCTGCTTTCCTAAAAAACAACTTTCATTGTACAACAATTTCAACAGCCAGAATTTTAGTTTACTGACAAATTGGATCGAAGATAAGTAATTTTATTAGCCTACCTTGCTTAAGCGAACGCATCAAATTTTCGGTTTCGGAACGTTAAAACGTCGCATCTGATAATGCTTATAAAACTGTAATATTCGAACAAGCTGCCTACATAAACACTGATTACAGGCCTAAAACTCTATAAAATCACAGCTATCGGGATCGTAATTTTTCTGCTTATACTTTCACTACGACAATTAAGCGAATGCTGTCGCCGAATTATTTTTTATTTATCTCATCTGTACGAATCAGGTGTTAAAGGTTATAGTTTTACACTGCCTGTGTAGAAGATATAAATACTGCTTATAAATTTCCCGTTAACTAACAGATCCTAAATCAAAGAAAAAGAGATTTGACAAGACGTTATTTGACAAATCATTTTTGACCTACGCTATTATTGTGTTTTACAGAAACAAAAATATATGTAGGGCCTATCAAAATATACCTGGTATTCAACAAACGATCTATTAGGGTTGCGTGAGTAAGTCGGGCCAAGTTGAGTGTGATGCGCATGTGACGTCAAAGGCTCAGGTAATAATTGTCCAATCAGAGTCTCGTATTTTCGGCCAATAAGAAAGCCCAGTTTTAACCAATCAGATGTCTTCTTTTCCTTCATTTTGATTGGTTAATATTGTCCAATCAGAGAGTTTATATTACAGCACTACGTCACGCCGATATCAACCAATGACAAAGAGTCTTGAGCGTTACGTCATTCGTCAGGATATGCTGCTTTCTGATTGGACCGTACTGATTCTGGTCGTCACGTCGAGTGTGAATTTAATATAAAGTCCACACCCAATGTCAACTTCTAGTTAACGGTAGGGTAGAACATATGAAGGTACCTTTTAATGTGATTTATAGTTTCTAAATAAATATCACTTACGAAATATGTAGTACCCCATTGTAGAGATCTTTCGAGTTCTTAAGGAAATTAAAAGTTGGTTTCTGTTGTTGCTAAATGTTAACACGGTTTTTTAAAAAGTCACGAGTGTTCATTCGATACCGACACAAAGAAAAATAAACAAAAGAGAGTAACTATTTTTCCTAGTTGTTCGATTTTTGTAACCTAATTTTTGGCCAGTAATGTATCATATTTTTAAAGGAATGACTTTATAGAACTGTAAATAAATATTACGATACGTAGAAGGCAACTGAAAAATCTAATTCAAAATATCTTGAGACGAAACAAAGTCAATATCCTACCGGGTAAGAAATTATACCTCATTAATCCGTTTTATAACAAGAAAACTATTTTGCTCTACCAACGGGCATTAGTCGAAAAATAATAATCAACGGTCTGACAAAATGATGATATAATGGCCGATGTAATTTCAAAAAAGGTTTTCTGGCTTTACTCTTATTTCATTAGTTCCTGTATTTTAAGATGGATGAAATTTATTGTGGCCATTATGAAAAGGTAGAGTGTTAAACTTTTTTTGCACGTAATTTGCTAGTTACTGACCGTAAATATGTATTCATTTATATCACAGGGTCAGCCAATTAAATGACTAAAGCACGTAGGAACAGAAGAGGTAGCGGTATAAATGACACTAGTCAGAGTTATCTCATCTGAGATTCATGAATTTCATTCTACAATCAAACCCTATTGATAATGAAATACAGGTGTCATTCGGAGAGTCGAAAGTACATGATTTTCCGAAAGACTGGCATTCTGATAAGTATAATTATAAACGCTGTGAGAAGACCGTGTAAACCAACTTAACTCATCTCACTCAGAAACGATTTTAGAGGTTCAAACCACCTTGTCCGCTGCTTTCCTAAAAAACAACTTTCATTGTACAACAATTTCAACAGCCAGAATTTTAGTTTACTGACAAATTGGATCGAAGATAAGTAATTTTATTAGCCTACCTTGCTTAAGCGAACGCATCAAATTTTCGGTTTCGGAACGTTAAAACGTCGCATCTGATAATGCTTATAAAACTGTAATATTCGAACAAGCTGCCTACATAAACACTGATTACAGGCCTAAAACTCTATAAAATCACAGCTATCGGGATCGTAATTTTTCTGCTTATACTTTCACTACGACAATTAAGCGAATGCTGTCTCCGAATTATTTTTTATTTATCTCATCTGTACGAATCAGGTGTTAAAGGTTATAGTTTTACACTGCCTGTGTAGAAGATATAAATACTGCTTATAAATTTCCCGTTAACTAACAGATCCTAAAACAAAGAAAAAGAGATTTGACAAGACGTTATTTGACAAATCATTTTTGACCTACGCTATTATTGTGTTTTACAGAAACAAAAATATATGTAGGGCCTATCAAAATATACCTGGTATTCAACAAACGATCTATTAGGGTTGCGTGAGTAAGTCGGGCCAAGTTGAGTGTGATGCGCATGTGACGTCAAAGGCTCAGGTAATAATTGTCCAATCAGAGTCTCGTATTTTCGGCCAATAAGAAAGCCCAGTTTTAACCAATCAGATGTCTTCTTTTCCTTCATTTTGATTGGTTAATATTGTCCAATCAGAGAGTTTATATTACAGCACTACGTCACGCCGATATCAACCAATGACAAAGAGTCTTGAGCGTTACGTCATTCGTCAGGATATGCTGCTTTCTGATTGGTCCGTACTGATTCTGGGCGTCACGTCGAGTGTGAATTTAATATAAAGTCCACACCCAATGTCAACTTCTAGTTAACGGTAGGGTAGAACATATGAAGGTACCTTTTAATGAGATTTATAGTTTCTAAATAAATATCACTTACGAAATATGTAGTACCCCATTGTAGAGATCTTTCGAGTTCTTAAGGAAATTAAAAGTTGGTTTCTGTTGCTGCTAAATGTTAACACGGTTTTTTAAAAAGTCACGAGTGTTCATTCGATACCGACACAAAGAAAAATAAACAAAAGAGAGTAACTATTTTTCCTAGTTGTTCGATTTTTGTAACCTAATTTTTGGCCAGTAATGTATCATATTTTTAAAGGAATGACTTTATACAACTGTAAATAAATATTACGATACGTAGAAGGCAACTGAAAAATCTAATTCAAAATATCTTGAGACGAAACAAAGTCAATATCCTACCGGGTAAGAAAATATACCTCATTAATCCGTTTTATAACAAGAAAACTATTTTGCTCTACCAACGGGCATTAGTCGAAAAATAATAATCAACGGTCTGACAAAATGATGATATAATGGCCGATTTTTTTTTTAAAAAAAGGTTTTTTGGCTTTACTCTTATTTCATTAGTTCCTGTATTTTAAGATGGATGAAATTTATTGTGGCCATTATGAAAAGGTAGAGTGTTAAACTTTTTTTGCACGTAATTTGCTAGTTACTGACCGTAAATATGTATTCATTTATATCACAGGGTCAGCCAATTAAATGACTAAAGCACGTAAG
Organism: Catonia carolina; assembly: GCA_035578175.1. Classification (NCBI taxonomy): domain Eukaryota; kingdom Metazoa; phylum Arthropoda; class Insecta; order Hemiptera; family Achilidae; genus Catonia; species Catonia carolina. The sequence continues at coordinate 22,644,902 of JAQMRL010000010.1, read as the reverse complement.
AACAGAAGAGGTAGCGGTATAAATGACACTAGTCAGAGTTATCTCATCTGAGATTCATGAATTTCATTCTACAATCAAACCCTATTGATAATGAAATACAGGTGTCATTCGGAGAGTCGAAAGTACATGATTTTCCGAAAGACTGGCATTCTGATAAGTATAATTATAAACGCTGTGAGAAGACCGTGTAAACCAACTCAACTCATCTCACTCAGAAACGATTTTAGAGGTTCAAACCACCTTGTCCGCTGCTTTCCTAAAAAACAACTTTCATTGTACAACAATTTCAACAGCCAGAATTTTAGTTTACTGACAAATTGGATCGAAGATAAGTAATTTTATTAGCCTACCTTGCTTAAGCGAACGCATCAAATTTTCGGTTTCGGAACGTTAAAACGTCGCATCTGATAATGCTTATAAAACTGTAATATTCGAACAAGCTGCCTACATAAACACTGATTACAGGCCTAAAACTCTATAAAATCACAGCTATCGGGATCGTAATTTTTCTGCTTATACTTTCACTACGACAATTAAGCGAATGCTGTCGCCGAATTATTTTTTATTTATCTCATCTGTACGAATCAGGTGTTAAAGGTTATAGTTTTACACTGCCTGTGTAGAAGATATAAATACTGCTTATAAATTTCCCGTTAACTAACAGATCCTAAATCAAAGAAAAAGAGATTTGACAAGACGTTATTTGACAAATCATTTTTGACCTACGCTATTATTGTGTTTTACAGAAACAAAAATATATGTAGGGCCTATCAAAATATACCTGGTATTCAACAAACGATCTATTAGGGTTGCGTGAGTAAGTCGGGCCAAGTTGAGTGTGATGCGCATGTGACGTCAAAGGCTCAGGTAATAATTGTCCAATCAGAGTCTCGTATTTTCGGCCAATAAGAAAGCCCAGTTTTAACCAATCAGATGTCTTCTTTTCCTTCATTTTGATTGGTTAATATTGTCCAATCAGAGAGTTTATATTACAGCACTACGTCACGCCGATATCAACCAATGACAAAGAGTCTTGAGCGTTACGTCATTCGTCAGGATATGCTGCTTTCTGATTGGACCGTACTGATTCTGGTCGTCACGTCGAGTGTGAATTTAATATAAAGTCCACACCCAATGTCAACTTCTAGTTAACGGTAGGGTAGAACATATGAAGGTACCTTTTAATGAGATTTATAGTTTCTAAATAAATATCACTTACGAAATATGTAGTACCCCATTGTAGAGATCTTTCGAGTTCTTAAGGAAATTAAAAGTTGGTTTCTGTTGCTGCTAAATGTTAACACGGTTTTTCAAAAAGTCACGAGTGTTCATTCGATACCGACACAAAGAAAAATAAACAAAAGAGAGTAACTATTTTTCCTAGTTGTTCGATTTTTGTAACCTAATTTTTGGCCAGTAATGTATCATATTTTTAAAGGAATGACTTTATACAACTGTAAATAAATATTACGATACGTAGAAGGCAACTGAAAAATCTAATTCAAAATATCTTGAGACGAAACAAAGTCAATATCCTACCGGGTAAGAAAATATACCTCATTAATCCGTTTTATAACAAGAAAACTATTTTGCTCTACCAACGGGCATTAGTCGAAAAATAATAATCAACGGTCTGACAAAATGATGATATAATGGCCGATGTAATTTCAAAAAAGGTTTTCTGGCTTTACTCTTATTTCATTAGTTCCTGTATTTTAAGATGGATGAAATTTATTGTGGCCATTATGAAAAGGTAGAGTGTTAAACTTTTTTTGCACGTAATTTGCTAGTTACTGACCGTAAATATGTATTCATTTATATCACAGGGTCAGCCAATTAAATGACTAAAGCACGTAAGACCAGAAGAGGTAGCGGTATAAATGACACTAGTCAGAGTTATCTCATCTGAGATTCATGAATTTCATTCTACAATCAAACCCTATTGATAATGAAATACAGGTGTCATTCGGAGAGTCGAAAGTACATGATTTTCCGAAAGACTGGCATTCTGATAAGTATAATTATAAACGCTGTGAGAAGACCGTGTAAACCAACTCAACTCATCTCACTCAGAAACGATTTTAGAGGTTCAAACCACCTTGTCCGCTGCTTTCCTAAAAAACAACTTTCATTGTACAACAATTTTAACAGCCAGAATTTTAGTTTACTGACAAATTGGATCGAAGATAAGTAATTTTATTAGCCTACCTTGCTTAAGCGAACGCATCAAATTTTCGGTTTCGGAACGTTAAAAAGTCGCATCTGATAATGCTTATAAAACTGTAATATTCGAACAAGCTGCCTACATAAACACTGATTACAGGCCTAAAACTCTATAAAATCACAGCTATCAGGATCGTAATTTTTCTGCTTATACTTTCACTACGACAATTAAGCGAATGCTGTCGCCGAATTATTTTTTATTTATCTCATCTGTACGAATCAGGTGTTAAAGGTTATAGTTTTACACTGCCTGTGTAGAAGATATAAATACTGCTTATAAATTTCCCGTTAACTAACAGATCCTAAATCAAAGAAAAAGAGATTTGACAAGACGTTATTTGACAAATCATTTTTGACCTACGCTATTATTGTGTTTTACAGAAACAAAAATATATGTAGAGCCTATCAAAATATACCTGGTATTCAACAAACGATCTATTAGGGTTGCGTGAGTAAGTCGGGCCAAGTTGATTGTGATGCGCATGTGACGACAAAGGCTCAGGTAATAATTGTCCAATCAGAGTCTCGTATTTTCGGCCAATAAGAAAGCCCAGTTTTAACCAATCAGATGTCTTCTTTTCCTTCATTTTGATTGGTTAATATTGTCCAATCAGAGAGTTTATATTACAGCACTACGTCACGCCGATATCAACCAATGACAAAGAGTCTTGAGCGTTACGTCATTCGTCAGGATATGCTGCTTTCTGATTGGTCCGTACTGATTCTGGGCGTCACGTCGAGTGTGAATTTAATATAAAGTCCACACCCAATGTCAACTTCTAGTTAACGGTAGGGTAGAACATATGAAGGTACCTTTTAATGAGATTTATAGTTTCTAAATAAATATCACTTACGAAATATGTAGTACCCCATTGTAGAGATCTTTCGAGTTCTTAAGGAAATTAAAAGTTGGTTTCTGTTGCTGCTAAATGTTAACACGGTTTTTTAAAAAGTCACGAGTGTTCATTCGATACCGACACAAAGAAAAATAAACAAAAGAGAGTAACTATTTTTCCTAGTTGTTCGATTTTTGTAACCTAATTTTTGGCCAGTAATGTATCATATTTTTAAAGGAATGACTTTATACAACTGTAAATAAATATTACGATACGTAGAAGGCAACTGAAAAATCTAATTCACAATATCTTGAGACGAAACAAAGTCGATATCCTACCGGGTAAGAAAATATACCTCATTAATCCGTTTTATAACAAGAAAACTATTTTGCTCTACCAACGGGCATTAGTCGAAAAATAATAATCAACGGTCTGACAAAATGATGATATAATGGCCGATGTAATTTCAAAAAAGGTTTTCTGGCTTTACTCTTATTTCATTAGTTCCTGTATTTTAAGATGGATGAAATTTATTGTGGCCATTATGAAAAGGTAGAGTGTTAAACTTTTTTTGCACGTAATTTGCTAGTTACTGACCGTAAATATGTATTCATTTATATCACAGGGTCAGCCAATTAAATGACTAAAGCACGTAAGAACAGAAGAGGTAGCGGTATAAATGACACTAGTCAGAGTTATCTCATCTGAGATTCATGAATTTCATTCTACAATCAAACCCTATTGATAATGAAATACAGGTGTCATTCGGAGAGTCGAAAGTACATGATTTTCCGAAAGACTGGCATTCTGATAAGTATAATTATAAACGCTGTGAGAAGACCGTGTAAACCAACTCAACTCATCTCACTCAGAAACGATTTTAGAGGTTCAAACCACCTTGTCCGCTGCTTTCCTAAAAAACAACTTTCATTGTACAACAATTTTAACAGCCAGAATTTGAGTTTACTGACAAATTGGATCGAAGATAAGTAATTTTATTAGCCTACCTTGCTTAAGCGAACGCATCAAATTTTCGGTTTCGGAACGTTAAAAAGTCGCATCTGATAATGCTTATAAAACTGTAATATTCGAACAAGCTGCCTACATAAACACTGATTACAGGCCTAAAACTCTATAAAATCACAGCTATCAGGATCGTAATTTTTCTGCTTATACTTTCACTACAACAATTAAGCGAATGCTGTCGCCGAATTATTTTTTATTTATCTCATCTGTACGAATCAGGTGTTAAAGGTTATAGTTTTACACTGCCTGTGTAGAATATATAAATACTGCTTATAAATTTCCCGTTAACTAACAGATCCTAAATCAAAGAAAAAGAGATTTGACAAGACGTTATTTGACAAATCATTTTTGACCTACGCTATTATTGTGTTTTACAGAAACAAAAATATATGTAGGGCCTATCAAAATATACCTGGTATTCAACAAACGATCTATTAGGGTTGCGTGAGTAAGTCGGGCCAAGTTGAGTGTGATGCGCATGTGACGTCAAAGGCTCAGGTAATAATTGTCCAATCAGAGTCTCGTATTTTCGGCCAATAAGAAAGCCCAGTTTTAACCAATCAGATGTCTTCTTTTCCTTCATTTTGATTGGTTAATATTGTCCAATCAGAGAGTTTATATTACAGCACTACGTCACGCCGATATCAACCAATGACAAAGAGTCTTGAGCGTTACGTCATTCGTCAGGATATGCTGCTTTCTGATTGGTCCGTACTGATTCTGGGCGTCACGTCGAGTGTGAATTTAATATAAAGTCCACACCCAATGTCAACTTCTAGTTAACGGTAGGGTAGAACATATGAAGGTACCTTTTAATGAGATTTATAGTTTCTAAATAAATATCACTTACGAAATATGTAGTACCCCATTGTAGAGATCTTTCGAGTTCTTAAGGAAATTAAAAGTTGGTTTCTGTTGCTGCTAAATGTTAACACGGTTTTTTAAAAAGTCACGAGTGTTCATTCGATACCGACACAAAGAAAAATAAACAAAAGAGAGTAACTATTTTTCCTAGTTGTTCGATTTTTGTAACCTAATTTTTGGCCAGTAATGTATCATATTTTTAAAGGAATGACTTTATACAACTGTAAATAAATATTACGATACGTAGAAGGCAACTGAAAAATCTAATTCAAAATATCTTGAGACGAAACAAAGTCAATATCCTACCGGGTAAGAAAATATACCTCATTAATCCGTTTTATAACAAGAAAACTATTTTGCTCTACCAACGGGCATTAGTCGAAAAATAATAATCAACGGTCTGACAAAATGATGATATAATGGCCGATTTTTTTTTTAAAAAAAGGTTTTCTGGCTTTACTCTTATTTCATTAGTTCCTGTATTTTAAGATGGATGAAATTTATTGTGGCCATTATGAAAAGGTAGAGTGTTAAACTTTTTTTGCACGTAATTTGCTAGTTACTGACCGTAAATATGTATTCATTTATATCACAGGGTCAGCCAATTAAATGACTAAAGCACGTAAGAACAGAAGAGGTAGCGGTATAAATGACACTAGTCAGAGTTATCTCATCTGAGATTCATGAATTTCATTCTACAATCAAACCCTATTGATAATGAAATACAGGTGTCATTCGGAGAGTCGAAAGTACATGATTTTCCGAAAGACTGGCATTCTGATAAGTATAATTATAAACGCTGTGAGAAGACCGTGTAAACCAACTCAACTCATCTCACTCAGAAACGATTTTAGAGGTTCAAACCACCTTGTCCGCTGCTTTCCTAAAAAACAACTTTCATTGTACAACAATTTCAACAGCCAGAATTTTAGTTTACTGACAAATTGGATCGAAGATAAGTAATTTTATTAGCCTACCTTGCTTAAGCGAACGCATCAAATTTTCAGTTTCGGAACGTTAAAACGTCGCATCTGATAATGCTTATAAAACTGTAATATTCGAACAAGCTGCCTACATAAACACTGATTACAGGCCTAAAACTCTATAAAATCACAGCTATCGGGATCGTAATTTTTCTGCTTATACTTTCACTACGACAATTAAGCGAATGCTGTCGCCGAATTATTTTTTATTTATCTCATCTGTACGAATCAGGTGTTAAAGGTTATAGTTTTACACTGCCTGTGTAGAAGATATAAATACTGCTTATAAATTTCCCGTTAACTAACAGATCCTAAATCAAAGAAAAAGAGATTTGACAAGACGTTATTTGACAAATCATTTTTGACCTACGCTATTATTGTGTTTTACAGAAACAAAAATATATGTAGGGCCTATCAAAATATACCTGGTATTCAACAAACGAACTATTAGGGTTGCGTGAGTAAGTCGGGCCAAGTTGAGTGTGATGCGCATGTGACGTCAAAGGCTCAGGTAATAATTGTCCAATCAGAGTCTCGTATTTTCGGCCAATAAGAAAGCCCAGTTTTAACCAATCAGATGTCTTCTTTTCCTTCATTTTGATTGGTTAATATTGTCCAATCAGAGAGTTTATATTACAGCATTACGTCACGCCGATATCAACCAATGACAAAGAGTCTTGAGCGTTACGTCATTCGTCAGGATATGCTGCTTTCTGATTGGACCGTACTGATTCTGGTCGTCACGTCGAGTGTGAATTTAATATAAAGTCCACACCCAATGTCAACTTCTAGTTAACGGTAGGGTAGAACATATGAAGGTACCTTTTAATGAGATTTATAGTTTCTAAATAAATATCACTTACGAAATATGTAGTACCCCATTGTAGAGATCTTTCGAGTTCTTAAGGAAATTAAAAGTTGGTTTCTGTTGCTGCTAAATGTTAACACGGTTTTTTAAAAAGTCACGAGTGTTCATTCGATACCGACACAAAGAAAAATAAACAAAAGAGAGTAACTATTTTTCCTAGTTGTTCGATTTTTGTAACCTAATTTTTGGCCAGTAATGTATCATATTTTTAAAGGAATGACTTTATACAACTGTAAATAAATATTACGATACGTAGAAGGCAACTGAAAAATCTAATTCAAAATATCTTGAGACGAAACAAAGTCAATATCCTACCGGGTAAGAAAATATACCTCATTAATCCGTTTTATAACAAGAAAACTATTTTGCTCTACCAACGGGCATTAGTCGAAAGATAATAATCAACGGTCTGACAAAATGATGATATAATGGCCGATGTAATTTCAAAAAAGGTTTTCTGGCTTTACTCTTATTTCATTAGTTCCTGTATTTTAAGATGGATGAAATTTATTGTGGCCATTATGAAAAGGTAGAGTGTTAAACTTTTTTTGCACGTAATTTGCTAGTTACTGACCGTAAATATGTATTCATTTATATCACAGGGTCAGCCAATTAAATGACTAAAGCACGTAAGACCAGAAGAGGTAGCGGTATAAATGACACTAGTCAGAGTTATCTCATATGAGATTCATGAATTTCATTCTACAATCAAACCCTATTGATAATGAAATACAGGTGTCATTCGGAGAGTCGAAAGTACATGATTTTCCGAAAGACTGGCATTCTGATAAGTATAATTATAAACGCTGTGAGAAGACCGTGTAAACCAACTCAACTCATCTCACTCAGAAACGATTTTAGAGGTTCAAACCACCTTGTCCGCTGCTTTCCTAAAAAAACAACTTTCATTGTACAACAATTTTAACAGCCAGAATTTTAGTTTACTGACAAATTGGATCGAAGATAAGTAATTTTATTAGCCTACCTTGCTTAAGCGAACGCATCAAATTTTCGGTTTCGGAACGTTAAAAAGTCGCATCTGATAATGCTTATAAAACTGTAATATTCGAACAAGCTGCCTACATAAACACTGATTACAGGCCTAAAACTCTATAAAATCACAGCTATCAGGATCGTAATTTTTCTGCTTATACTTTCACTACGACAATTAAGCGAATGCTGTCGCCGAATTATTTTTTATTTATCTCATCTGTACGAATCAGGTGTTAAAGGTTATAGTTTTACACTGCCTGTGTAGAAGATATAAATACTGCTTATAAATTTCCCGTTAACTAACAGATCCTAAATCAAAGAAAAAGAGATTTGACAAGACGTTATTTGACAAATCATTTTTGACCTACGCTATTATTGTGTTTTACAGAAACAAAAATATATGTAGGGCCTATCAAAATATACCTGGTATTCAACAAACGAACTATTAGGGTTGCGTGAGTAAGTCGGGCCAAGTTGAGTGTGATGCGCATGTGACGTCAAAGGCTCAGGTAATAATTGTCCAATCAGAGTCTCGTATTTTCGGCCAATAAGAAAGCCCAGTTTTAACCAATCAGATGTCTTCTTTTCCTTCATTTTGATTGGTTAATATTGTCCAATCAGAGAGTTTATATTACAGCACTACGTCACGCCGATATCAACCAATGACAAAGAGTCTTGAGCGTTACGTCATTCGTCAGGATATGCTGCTTTCTGATTGGACCGTACTGATTCTGGTCGTCACGTCGAGTGTGAATTTAATATAAAGTCCACACCCAATGTCAACTTCTAGTTAACGGTAGGGTAGAACATATGAAGGTACCTTTTAATGAGATTTATAGTTTCTAAATAAATATCACTTACGAAATATGTAGTACCCCATTGTAGAGATCTTTCGAGTTCTTAAGGAAATTAAAAGTTGGTTTCTGTTGCTGCTAAATGTTAACACGGTTTTTTAAAAAGTCACGAGTGTTCATTCGATACCGACACAAAGAAAAATAAACAAAAGAGAGTAACTATTTTTCCTAGTTGTTCGATTTTTGTAACCTAATTTTTGGCCAGTAATGTATCATATTTTTAAAGGAATGACTTTATACAACTGTAAATAAATATTACGATACGTAGAAGGCAACTGAAAAATCTAATTCAAAATATCTTGAGACGAAACAAAGTCAATATCCTACCGGGTAAGAAAATATACCTCATTAATCCGTTTTATAACAAGAAAACTATTTTGCTCTACCAACGGGCATTAGTCGAAAAATAATAATCAACGGTCTGACAAAATGATGATATAATGGCCGATTTTTTTTTTAAAAAAAGGTTTTCTGGCTTTACTCTTATTTCATTAGTTCCTGTATTTTAAGATGGATGAAATTTATTGTGGCCATTATGAAAAGGTAGAGTGTTAAACTTTTTTTGCACGTAATTTGCTAGTTACTGACCGTAAATATGTATTCATTTATATCACAGGGTCAGCCAATTAAATGACTAAAGCACGTAAGAACAGAAGAGGTAGCGGTATAAATGACACTAGTCAGAGTTATCTCATCTGAGATTCATGAATTTCATTCTACAATCAAACCCTATTGATAATGAAATACAGGTGTCATTCGGAGAGTCGAAAGTACATGATTTTCCGAAAGACTGGCATTCTGATAAGTATAATTATAAACGCTGTGAGAAGACCGTGTAAACCAACTCAACTCATCTCACTCAGAAACGATTTTAGAGGTTCAAACCACCTTGTCCGCTGCTTTCCTAAAAAACAACTTTCATTGTACAACAATTTCAACAGCCAGAATTTTAGTTTACTGACAAATTGGATCGAAGATAAGTAATTTTATTAGCCTACCTTGCTTAAGCGAACGCATCAAATTTTCAGTTTCGGAACGTTAAAACGTCGCATCTGATAATGCTTATAAAACTGTAATATTCGAACAAGCTGCCTACATAAACACTGATTACAGGCCTAAAACTCTATAAAATCACAGCTATCGGGATCGTAATTTTTCTGCTTATACTTTCACTACGACAATTAAGCGAATGCTGTCGCCGAATTATTTTTTATTTATCTCATCTGTACGAATCAGGTGTTAAAGGTTATAGTTTTACACTGCCTGTGTAGAATATATAAATACTGCTTATAAATTTCCCGTTAACTAACAGATCCTAAATCAAAGAAAAAGAGATTTGACAAGACGTTATTTGACAAATCATTTTTGACCTACGCTATTATTGTGTTTTACAGAAACAAAAATATATGTAGGGCCTATCAAAATATACCTGGTATTCAACAAACGATCTATTAGGGTTGCGTGAGTAAGTCGGGCCAAGTTGAGTGTGATGCGCATGTGACGTCAAAGGCTCAGGTAATAATTGTCCAATCAGAGTCTCGTATTTTCGGCCAATAAGAAAGCCCAGTTTTAACCAATCAGATGTCTTCTTTTCCTTCATTTTGATTGGTTAATATTGTCCAATCAGAGAGTTTATATTACAGCACTACGTCACGCCGATATCAACCAATGACAAAGAGTCTTGAGCGTTACGTCATTCGTCAGGATATGCTGCTTTCTGATTGGACCGTACTGATTCTGGTCGTCACGTCGAGTGTGAATTTAATATAAAGTCCACACCCAATGTCAACTTCTAGTTAACGGTAGGGTAGAACATATGAAGGTACCTTTTAATGAGATTTATAGTTTCTAAATAAATATCACTTACGAAATATGTAGTACCCCATTGTAGAGATCTTTCGAGTTCTTAAGGAAATTAAAAGTTGGTTTCTGTTGCTGCTAAATGTTAACACGGTTTTTTAAAAAGTCACGAGTGTTCATTCGATACCGACACAAAGAAAAATAAACAAAAGAGAGTAACTATTTTTCCTAGTTGTTCGATTTTTGTAACCTAATTTTTGGCCAGTAATGTATCATATTTTTAAAGGAATGACTTTATACAACTGTAAATAAATATTACGATACGTAGAAGGCAACTGAAAAATCTAATTCAAAATATCTTGAGACGAAACAAAGTCAATATCCTACCGGGTAAGAAAATATACCTCATTAATCCGTTTTATAACAAGAAAACTATTTTGCTCTACCAACGGGCATTAGTCGAAAAATAATAATCAACGGTCTGACAAAATGATGATATAATGGCCGATGTAATTTCAAAAAAGGTTTTCTGGCTTTACTCTTATTTCATTAGTTCCTGTATTTTAAGATGGATGAAATTTATTGTGGCCATTATGAAAAGGTAGAGTGTTAAACTTTTTTTGCACGTAATTTGCTAGTTACTGACCGTAAATATGTATTCATTTATATCACAGGGTCAGCCAATTAAATGACTAAAGCACGTAAGACCAGAAGAGGTAGCGGTATAAATGACACTAGTCAGAGTTATCTCATATGAGATTCATGAATTTCATTCTACAATCAAACCCTATTGATAATGAAATACAGGTGTCATTCGGAGAGTCGAAAGTACATGATTTTCCGAAAGACTGGCATTCTGATAAGTATAATTATAAACGCTGTGAGAAGACCGTGTAAACCAACTCAACTCATCTCACTCAGAAACGATTTTAGAGGTTCAAACCACCTTGTCCGCTGCTTTCCTAAAAAAACAACTTTCATTGTACAACAATTTTAACAGCCAGAATTTTAGTTTACTGACAAATTGGATCGAAGATAAGTAATTTTATTAGCCTACCTTGCTTAAGCGAACGCATCAAATTTTCGGTTTCGGAACGTTAAAAAGTCGCATCTGATAATGCTTATAAAACTGTAATATTCGAACAAGCTGCCTACATAAACACTGATTACAGGCCTAAAACTCTATAAAATCACAGCTATCAGGATCGTAATTTTTCTGCTTATACTTTCACTACGACAATTAAGCGAATGCTGTCGCCGAATTATTTTTTATTTATCTCATCTGTACGAATCAGGTGTTAAAGGTTATAGTTTTACACTGCCTGTGTAGAAGATATAAATACTGCTTATAAATTTCCCGTTAACTAACAGATCCTAAATCAAAGAAAAAGAGATTTGACAAGACGTTATTTGACAAATCATTTTTGACCTACGCTATTATTGTGTTTTACAGAAACAAAAATATATGTAGGGCCTATCAAAATATACCTGGTATTCAACAAACGATCTATTAGGGTTGCGTGAGTAAGTCGGGCCAAGTTGAGTGTGATGCGCATGTGACGTCAAAGGCTCAGGTAATAATTGTCCAATCAGAGTCTCGTATTTTCGGCCAATAAGAAAGCCCAGTTTTAACCAATCAGATGTCTTCTTTTCCTTCATTTTGATTGGTTAATATTGTCCAATCAGAGAGTTTATATTACAGCACTACGTCACGCCGATATCAACCAATGACAAAGAGTCTTGAGCGTTACGTCATTCGTCAGGATATGCTGCTTTCTGATTGGTCCGTACTGATTCTGGGCGTCACGTCGAGTGTGAATTTAATATAAAGTCCACACCCAATGTCAACTTCTAGTTAACGGTAGGGTAGAACATATGAAGGTACCTTTTAATGAGATTTATAGTTTCTAAATAAATATCACTTACGAAATATGTAGTACCCCATTGTAGAGATCTTTCGAGTTCTTAAGGAAATTAAAAGTTGGTTTCTGTTGCTGCTAAATGTTAACACGGTTTTTTAAAAAGTCACGAGTGTTCATTCGATACCGACACAAAGAAAAATAAACAAAAGAGAGTAACTATTTTTCCTAGTTGTTCGATTTTTGTAACCTAATTTTTGGCCAGTAATGTATCATATTTTTAAAGGAATGACTTTATACAACTGTAAATAAATATTACGATACGTAGAAGGCAACTGAAAAATCTAATTCACAATATCTTGAGACGAAACAAAGTCAATATCCTACCGGGTAAGAAAATATACCTCATTAATCCGTTTTATAACAAGAAAACTATTTTGCTCTACCAACGGGCATTAGTCGAAAAATAATAATCAACGGTCTGACAAAATGATGATATAATGGCCGATGTAATTTCAAAAAAGGTTTTCTGGCTTTACTCTTATTTCATTAGTTCCTGTATTTTAAGATGGATGAAATTTATTGTGGCCATTATGAAAAGGTAGAGTGTTAAACTTTTTTTGCACGTAATTTGCTAGTTACTGACCGTAAATATGTATTCATTTATATCACAGGGTCAGCCAATTAAATGACTAAAGCACGTAAGAACAGAAGAGGTAGCGGTATAAATGACACTAGTCAGAGTTATCTCATCTGAGATTCATGAATTTCATTCTACAATCAAACCCTATTGATAATGAAATACAGGTGTCATTCGGAGAGTCGAAAGTACATGATTTTCCGAAAGACTGGCATTCTGATAAGTATAATTATAAACGCTGTGAGAAGACCGTGTAAACCAACTCAACTCATCTCACTCAGAAACGATTTTAGAGGTTCAAACCACCTTGTCCGCTGCTTTCCTAAAAAACAACTTTCATTGTACAACAATTTTAACAGCCAGAATTTGAGTTTACTGACAAATTGGATCGAAGATAAGTAATTTTATTAGCCTACCTTGCTTAAGCGAACGCATCAAATTTTCGGTTTCGGAACGTTAAAAAGTCGCATCTGATAATGCTTATAAAACTGTAATATTCGAACAAGCTGCCTACATAAACACTGATTACAGGCCTAAAACTCTATAAAATCACAGCTATCAGGATCGTAATTTTTCTGCTTATACTTTCACTACGACAATTAAGCGAATGCTGTCGCCGAATTATTTTTTATTTATCTCATCTGTACGAATCAGGTGTTAAAGGTTATAGTTTTACACTGCCTGTGTAGAATATATAAATACTGCTTATAAATTTCCCGTTAACTAACAGATCCTAAATCAAAGAAAAAGAGATTTGACAAGACGTTATTTGACAAATCATTTTTGACCTACGCTATTATTGTGTTTTACAGAAACAAAAATATATGTAGGGCCTATCAAAATATACCTGGTATTCAACAAACGATCTATTAGGGTTGCGTGAGTAAGTCGGGCCAAGTTGAGTGTGATGCGCATGTGACGTCAAAGGCTCAGGTAATAATTGTCCAATCAGAGTCTCGTATTTTCGGCCAATAAGAAAGCCCAGTTTTAACCAATCAGATGTCTTCTTTTCCTTCATTTTGATTGGTTAATATTGTCCAATCAGAGAGTTTATATTACAGCACTACGTCACGCCGATATCAACCAATGACAAAGAGTCTTGAGCGTTACGTCATTCGTCAGGATATGCTGCTTTCTGATTGGTCCGTACTGATTCTGGGCGTCACGTCGAGTGTGAATTTAATATAAAGTCCACACCCAATGTCAACTTCTAGTTAACGGTAGGGTAGAACATATGAAGGTACCTTTTAATGAGATTTATAGTTTCTAAATAAATATCACTTACGAAATATGTAGTACCCCATTGTAGAGATCTTTCGAGTTCTTAAGGAAATTAAAAGTTGGTTTCTGTTGCTGCTAAATGTTAACACGGTTTTTTAAAAAGTCACGAGTGTTCATTCGATACCGACACAAAGAAAAATAAACAAAAGAGAGTAACTATTTTTCCTAGTTGTTCGATTTTTGTAACCTAATTTTTGGCCAGTAATGTATCATATTTTTAAAGGAATGACTTTATACAACTGTAAATAAATATTACGATACGTAGAAGGCAACTGAAAAATCTAATTCAAAATATCTTGAGACGAAACAAAGTCAATATCCTACCGGGTAAGAAAATATACCTCATTAATCCGTTTTATAACAAGAAAACTATTTTGCTCTACCAACGGGCATTAGTCGAAAAATAATAATCAACGGTCTGACAAAATGATGATATAATGGCCGATTTTTTTTTTAAAAAAAGGTTTTCTGGCTTTACTCTTATTTCATTAGTTCCTGTATTTTAAGATGGATGAAATTTATTGTGGCCATTATGAAAAGGTAGAGTGTTAAACTTTTTTTGCACGTAATTTGCTAGTTACTGACCGTAAATATGTATTCATTTATATCACAGGGTCAGCCAATTAAATGACTAAAGCACGTAAGAACAGAAGAGGTAGCGGTATAAATGACACTAGTCAGAGTTATCTCATCTGAGATTCATGAATTTCATTCTACAATCAAACCCTATTGATAATGAAATACAGGTGTCATTCGGAGAGTCGAAAGTACATGATTTTCCGAAAGACTGGCATTCTGATAAGTATAATTATAAACGCTGTGAGAAGACCGTGTAAACCAACTCAACTCATCTCACTCAGAAACGATTTTAGAGGTTCAAACCACCTTGTCCGCTGCTTTCCTAAAAAACAACTTTCATTGTACAACAATTTCAACAGCCAGAATTTTAGTTTACTGACAAATTGGATCGAAGATAAGTAATTTTATTAGCCTACCTTGCTTAAGCGAACGCATCAAATTTTCAGTTTCGGAACGTTAAAACGTCGCATCTGATAATGCTTATAAAACTGTAATATTCGAACAAGCTGCCTACATAAACACTGATTACAGGCCTAAAACTCTATAAAATCACAGCTATCGGGATCGTAATTTTTCTGCTTATACTTTCACTACGACAATTAAGCGAATGCTGTCGCCGAATTATTTTTTATTTATCTCATCTGCACGAATCAGGTGTTAAAGGTTATAGTTTTACACTGCCTGTGTAGAAGATATAAATACTGCTTATAAATTTCCCGTTAACTAACAGATCCTAAATCAAAGAAAAAGAGATTTGACAAGACGTTATTTGACAAATCATTTTTGACCTACGCTATTATTGTGTTTTACAGAAACAAAAATATATGTAGGGCCTATCAAAATATACCTGGTATTCAACAAACGATCTATTAGCGTTGCGTGAGTAAGTCGGGCCAAGTTCAGTGTGATGCGCATGTGACGTCAAAGGCTCAGGTAATAATTGTCCAATCAGAGTCTCGTATTTTCGGCCAATAAGAAAGCCCAGTTTTAACCAATCAGATGTCTTCTTTTCCTTCATTTTGATTGTTTTATTGATTGGTTTTTTGATTTTGATAACTGTCCAATCAGAGAGTTTATATTACAGCACTACGTCACGCCGATATCAACCAATGACAAAGAGTCTTGAGCGTTACGTCATTCGTCAGGATATGCTGCTTTCTGATTGGTCCGTACTGATTCTGGGCGTCACGTCGAGTGTGAATTTAATATAAAGTCCACACCCAATGTCAACTTCTAGTTAACGGTAGGGTAGAACATATGAAGGTACCTTTTAATGAGATTTATAGTTTCTAAATAAATATCACTTACGAAATATGTAGTACCCCATTGTAGAGATCTTTCGAGTTCTTAAGGAAATTAAAAGTTGGTTTCTGTTGCTGCTAAATGTTAACACGGTTTTTTACAAAGTCACGAGTGTTCATTCGATACCGACACAAAGAAAAATAAACAAAAGAGAGTAACTATTTTTCCTAGTTGTTCGATTTTTGTAACCTAATTTTTGGCCAGTAATGTATCATATTTTTAAAGGAATGACTTTATACAACTGTAAATAAATATTACGATACGTAGAAGGCAACTGAAAAATCTAATTCAAAATATCTTGAGACGAAACAAAGTCAATATCCTACCGGGTAAGAAAATATACCTCATTAATCCGTTTTATAACAAGAAAACTATTTTGCTCTACCAACGGGCATTAGTCGAAAAATAATAATCAACGGTCTGACAAAATGATGATATAATGGCCGATGTAATTTCAAAAAAGGTTTTCTGGCTTTACTCTTATTTCATTAGTTCCTGTATTTTAAGATGGATGAAATTTATTGTGGCCATTATGAAAAGGTAGAGTGTTAAACTTTTTTTGCACGTAATTTGCTAGTTACTGACCGTAAATATGTATTCATTTATATCACAGGGTCAGCCAATTAAATGACTAAAGCACGTAAGAACAGAAGAGGTAGCGGTATAAATGACACTAGTCAGAGTTATCTCATCTGAGATTCATGAATTTCATTCTACAATCAAACCCTATTGATAATGAAATACAGGTGTCATTCGGAGAGTCGAAAGTACATGATTTTCCGAAAGACTGGCATTCTGATAAGTATAATTATAAACGCTGTGAGAAGACCGTGTAAACCAACTCAACTCATCTCACTCAGAAACGATTTTAGAGGTTCAAACCACCTTGTCCGCTGCTTTCCTAAAAAACAACTTTCATTGTACAACAATTTTAACAGCCAGAATTTGAGTTTACTGACAAATTGGATCGAAGATAAGTAATTTTATTAGCCTACCTTGCTTAAGCGAACGCATCAAATTTTCGGTTTCGGAACGTTAAAAAGTCGCATCTGATAATGCTTATAAAACTGTAATATTCGAACAAGCTGCCTACATAAACACTGATTACAGGCCTAAAACTCTATAAAATCACAGCTATCAGGATCGTAATTTTTCTGCTTATACTTTCACTACGACAATTAAGCGAATGCTGTCGCCGAATTTTTTTTTATTTATCTCATCTGTACGAATCAGGTGTTAAAGGTTATAGTTTTACACTGCCTGTGTAGAAGATATAAATACTGCTTATAAATTTCCCGTTAACTAACAGATCCTAAATCAAAGAAAAAGAGATTTGACAAGACGTTATTTGACAAATCATTTTTGACCTACGCTATTATTGTGTTTTACAGAAACAAAAATATATGTAGGGCCTATCAAAATATACCTGGTATTCAACAAACGATCTATTAGGGTTGCGTGAGTAAGTCGGGCCAAGTTGAGTGTGATGCGCATGTGACGTCAAAGGCTCAGGTAATAATTGTCCAATCAGAGTCTCGTATTTTCGGCCAATAAGAAAGCCCAGTTTTAACCAATCAGATGTCTTCTTTTCCTTCATTTTGATTGGTTAATATTGTCCAATCAGAGAGTTTATATTACAGCACTACGTCACGCCGATATCAACCAATGACAAAGAGTCTTGAGCGTTACGTCATTCGTCAGGATATGCTGCTTTCTGATTGGTCCGTACTGATTCTGGGCGTCACGTCGAGTGTGAATTTAATATAAAGTCCACACCCAATGTCAACTTCTAGTTAACGGTAGGGTAGAACATATGAAGGTACCTTTTAATGAGATTTATAGTTTCTAAATAAATATCACTTACGAAATATGTAGTACCCCATTGTAGAGATCTTTCGAGTTCTTAAGGAAATTAAAAGTTGGTTTCTGTTGCTGCTAAATGTTAACACGGTTTTTTAAAAAGTCACGAGTGTTCATTCGATACCGACACAAAGAAAAATAAACAAAAGAGAGTAACTATTTTTCCTAGTTGTTCGATTTTTGTAACCTAATTTTTGGCCAGTAATGTATCATATTTTTAAAGGAATGACTTTATACAACTGTAAATAAATATTACGATACGTAGAAGGCAACTGAAAAATCTAATTCAAAATATCTTGAGACGAAACAAAGTCAATATCCTACCGGGTAAGAAAATATACCTCATTAATCCGTTTTATAACAAGAAAACTATTTTGCTCTACCAACGGGCATTAGTCGAAAAATAATAATCAACGGTCTGACAAAATGATGATATAATGGCCGATGTAATTTCAAAAAAGGTTTTCTGGCTTTACTCTTATTTCATTAGTTCCTGTATTTTAAGATGGATGAAATTTATTGTGGCCATTATGAAAAGGTAGAGTGTTAAACTTTTTTTGCACGTAATTTGCTAGTTACTGACCGTAAATATGTATTCATTTATATCACAGGGTCAGCCAATTAAATGACTAAAGCACGTAAGACCAGAAGAGGTAGCGGTATAAATGACACTAGTCAGAGTTATCTCATCTGAGATTCATGAATTTCATTCTACAATCAAACCCTATTGATAATGAAATACAGGTGTCATTCGGAGAGTCGAAAGTACATGATTTTCCGAAAGACTGGCATTCTGATAAGTATAATTATAAACGCTGTGAGAAGACCGTGTAAACCAACTCAACTCATCTCACTCAGAAACGATTTTAGAGGTTCAAACCACCTTGTCCGCTGCTTTCCTAAAAAACAACTTTCATTGTACAACAATTTTAACAGCCAGAATTTTAGTTTACTGACAAATTGGATCGAAGATAAGTAATTTTATTAGCCTACCTTGCTTAAGCGAACGCATCAAATTTTCGGTTTCGGAACGTTAAAAAGTCGCATCTGATAATGCTTATAAAACTGTAATATTCGAACAAGCTGCCTACATAAACACTGATTACAGGCCTAAAACTCTATAAAATCACAGCTATCAGGATCGTAATTTTTCTGCTTATACTTTCACTACGACAATTAAGCGAATGCTGTCGCCGAATTTTTTTTTATTTATCTCATCTGTACGAATCAGGTGTTAAAGGTTATAGTTTTACACTGCCTGTGTAGAAGATATAAATACTGCTTATAAATTTCCCGTTAACTAACAGATCCTAAATCAAAGAAAAAGAGATTTGACAAGACGTTATTTGACAAATCATTTTTGACCTACGCTATTATTGTGTTTTACAGAAACAAAAATATATGTAGGGCCTATCAAAATATACCTGGTATTCAACAAACGATCTATTAGGGTTGCGTGAGTAAGTCGGGCCAAGTTGAGTGTGATGCGCATGTGACGTCAAAGGCTCAGGTAATAATTGTCCAATCAGAGTCTCGTATTTTCGGCCAATAAGAAAGCCCAGTTTTAACCAATCAGATGTCTTCTTTTCCTTCATTTTGATTGGTTAATATTGTCCAATCAGAGAGTTTATATTACAGCACTACGTCACGCCGATATCAACCAATGACAAAGAGTCTTGAGCGTTACGTCATTCGTCAGGATATGCTGCTTTCTGATTGGTCCGTACTGATTCTGGGCGTCACGTCGAGTGTGAATTTAATATAAAGTCCACACCCAATGTCAACTTCTAGTTAACGGTAGGGTAGAACATATGAAGGTACCTTTTAATGAGATTTATAGTTTCTAAATAAATATCACTTACGAAATATGTAGTACCCCATTGTAGAGATCTTTCGAGTTCTTAAGGAAATTAAAAGTTGGTTTCTGTTGCTGCTAAATGTTAACACGGTTTTTTAAAAAGTCACGAGTGTTCATTCGATACCGACACAAAGAAAAATAAACAAAAGAGAGTAACTATTTTTCCTAGTTGTTCGATTTTTGTAACCTAATTTTTGGCCAGTAATGTATCATATTTTTAAAGGAATGACTTTATACAACTGTAAATAAATATTACGATACGTAGAAGGCAACTGAAAAATCTAATTCACAATATCTTGAGACGAAACAAAGTCAATATCCTACCGGGTAAGAAAATATACCTCATTAATCCGTTTTATAACAAGAAAACTATTTTGCTCTACCAACGGGCATTAGTCGAAAAATAATAATCAACGGTCTGACAAAATGATGATATAATGGCCGATGTAATTTCAAAAAAGGTTTTCTGGCTTTACTCTTATTTCATTAGTTCCTGTATTTTAAGATGGATGAAATTTATTGTGGCCATTATGAAAAGGTAGAGTGTTAAACTTTTTTTGCACGTAATTTGCTAGTTACTGACCGTAAATATGTATTCATTTATATCACAGGGTCAGCCAATTAAATGACTAAAGCACGTAAGAACAGAAGAGGTAGCGGTATAAATGACACTAGTCAGAGTTATCTCATCTGAGATTCATGAATTTCATTCTACAATCAAACCCTATTGATAATGAAATACAGGTGTCATTCGGAGAGTCGAAAGTACATGATTTTCCGAAAGACTGGCATTCTGATAAGTATAATTATAAACGCTGTGAGAAGACCGTGTAAACCAACTCAACTCATCTCACTCAGAAACGATTTTAGAGGTTCAAACCACCTTGTCCGCTGCTTTCCTAAAAAACAACTTTCATTGTACAACAATTTTAACAGCCAGAATTTGAGTTTACTGACAAATTGGATCGAAGATAAGTAATTTTATTAGCCTACCTTGCTTAAGCGAACGCATCAAATTTTCGGTTTCGGAACGTTAAAAAGTCGCATCTGATAATGCTTATAAAACTGTAATATTCGAACAAGCTGCCTACATAAACACTGATTACAGGCCTAAAACTCTATAAAATCACAGCTATCAGGATCGTAATTTTTCTGCTTATACTTTCACTACGACAATTAAGCGAATGCTGTCGCCGAATTATTTTTTATTTATCTCATCTGTACGAATCAGGTGTTAAAGGTTATAGTTTTACACTGCCTGTGTAGAATATATAAATACTGCTTATAAATTTCCCGTTAACTAACAGATCCTAAATCAAAGAAAAAGAGATTTGACAAGACGTTATTTGACAAATCATTTTTGACCTACGCTATTATTGTGTTTTACAGAAACAAAAATATATGTAGGGCCTATCAAAATATACCTGGTATTCAACAAACGATCTATTAGGGTTGCGTGAGTAAGTCGGGCCAAGTTGAGTGTGATGCGCATGTGACGTCAAAGGCTCAGGTAATAATTGTCCAATCAGAGTCTCGTATTTTCGGCCAATAAGAAAGCCCAGTTTTAACCAATCAGATGTCTTCTTTTCCTTCATTTTGATTGGTTAATATTGTCCAATCAGAGAGTTTATATTACAGCACTACGTCACGCCGATATCAACCAATGACAAAGAGTCTTGAGCGTTACGTCATTCGTCAGGATATGCTGCTTTCTGATTGGTCCGTACTGATTCTGGGCGTCACGTCGAGTGTGAATTTAATATAAAGTCCACACCCAATGTCAACTTCTAGTTAACGGTAGGGTAGAACATATGAAGGTACCTTTTAATGAGATTTATAGTTTCTAAATAAATATCACTTACGAAATATGTAGTACCCCATTGTAGAGATCTTTCGAGTTCTTAAGGAAATTAAAAGTTGGTTTCTGTTGCTGCTAAATGTTAACACGGTTTTTTAAAAAGTCACGAGTGTTCATTCGATACCGACACAAAGAAAAATAAACAAAAGAGAGTAACTATTTTTCCTAGTTGTTCGATTTTTGTAACCTAATTTTTGGCCAGTAATGTATCATATTTTTAAAGGAATGACTTTATACAACTGTAAATAAATATTACGATACGTAGAAGGCAACTGAAAAATCTAATTCAAAATATCTTGAGACGAAACAAAGTCAATATCCTACCGGGTAAGAAAATATACCTCATTAATCCGTTTTATAACAAGAAAACTATTTTGCTCTACCAACGGGCATTAGTCGAAAAATAATAATCAACGGTCTGACAAAATGATGATATAATGGCCGATTTTTTTTTTAAAAAAAGGTTTCCTGGCTTTACTCTTATTTCATTAGTTCCTGTATTTTAAGATGGATGAAATTTATTGTGGCCATTATGAAAAGGTAGAGTGTTAAACTTTTTTTGCACGTAATTTGCTAGTTACTGACCGTAAATATGTATTCATTTATATCACAGGGTCAGCCAATTAAATGACTAAAGCACGTAAGAACAGAAGAGGTAGCGGTATAAATGACACTAGTCAGAGTTATCTCATCTGAGATTCATGAATTTCATTCTACAATCAAACCCTATTGATAATGAAATACAGGTGTCATTCGGAGAGTCGAAAGTACATGATTTTCCGAAAGACTGGCATTCTGATAAGTATAATTATAAACGCTGTGAGAAGACCGTGTAAACCAACTCAACTCATCTCACTCAGAAACGATTTTAGAGGTTCAAACCACCTTGTCCGCTGCTTTCCTAAAGAACAACTTTCATTGTACAACAATTTCAACAGCCAGAATTTTAGTTTACTGACAAATTGGATCGAAGATAAGTAATTTTATTAGCCTACCTTGCTTAAGCGAACGCATCAAATTTTCAGTTTCGGAACGTTAAAACGTCGCATCTGATAATGCTTATAAAACTGTAATATTCGAACAAGCTGCCTACATAAACACTGATTACAGGCCTAAAACTCTATAAAATCACAGCTATCGGGATCGTAATTTTTCTGCTTATACTTTCACTACGACAATTAAGCGAATGCTGTCGCCGAATTATTTTTTATTTATCTCATCTGTACGAATCAGGTGTTAAAGGTTATAGTTTTACACTGCCTGTGTAGAAGATATAAATACTGCTTATAAATTTCCCGTTAACTAACAGATCCTAAATCAAAGAAAAAGAGATTTGACAAGACGTTATTTGACAAATCATTTTTGACCTACGCTATTATTGTGTTTTACAGAAACAAAAATATATGTAGGGCCTATCAAAATATACCTGGTATTCAACAAACGAACTATTAGGGTTGCGTGAGTAAGTCGGGCCAAGTTGAGTGTGATGCGCATGTGACGTCAAAGGCTCAGGTAATAATTGTCCAATCAGAGTCTCGTATTTTCGGCCAATAAGAAAGCCCAGTTTTAACCAATCAGATGTCTTCTTTTCCTTCATTTTGATTGGTTAATATTGTCCAATCAGAGAGTTTATATTACAGCACTACGTCACGCCGATATCAACCAATGACAAAGAGTCTTGAGCGTTACGTCATTCGTCAGGATATGCTGCTTTCTGATTGGACCGTACTGATTCTGGTCGTCACGTCGAGTGTGAATTTAATATAAAGTCCACACCCAATGTCAACTTCTAGTTAACGGTAGGGTAGAACATATGAAGGTACCTTTTAATGAGATTTATAGTTTCTAAATAAATATCACTTACGAAATATGTAGTACCCCATTGTAGAGATCTTTCGAGTTCTTAAGGAAATTAAAAGTTGGTTTCTGTTGCTGCTAAATGTTAACACGGTTTTTCAAAAAGTCACGAGTGTTCATTCGATACCGACACAAAGAAAAATAAACAAAAGAGAGTAACTATTTTTCCTAGTTGTTCGATTTTTGTAACCTAATTTTTGGCCAGTAATGTATCATATTTTTAAAGGAATGACTTTATACAACTGTAAATAAATATTACGATACGTAGAAGGCAACTGAAAAATCTAATTCAAATGATCTTGAGACGAAACAAAGTCAATATCCTACCGGGTAAGAAAATATACCTCATTAATCCGTTTTATAACAAGAAAACTATTTTGCTCTACCAACGGGCATTAGTCGAAAAATAATAATCAACGGTCTGACAAAATGATGATATAATGGCCGATGTAATTTCAAAAAAGGTTTTCTGGCTTTACTCTTATTTCATTAGTTCCTGTATTTTAAGATGGATGAAATTTATTGTGGCCATTATGAAAAGGTAGAGTGTTAAACTTTTTTTGCACGTAATTTGCTAGTTACTGACCGTAAATATGTATTCATTTATATCACAGGGTCAGCCAATTAATTGACTAAAGCACGTAAGACCAGAAGAGGTAGCGGTATAAATGACACTAGTCAGAGTTATCTCATCTGAGATTCATGAATTTCATTCTACAATCAAACCCTATTGATAATGAAATACAGGTGTCATTCGGAGAGTCGAAAGTACATGATTTTCCGAAAGACTGGCATTCTGATAAGTATAATTATAAACGCTGTGAGAAGACCGTGTAAACCAACTCAACTCATCTCACTCAGAAACGATTTTAGAGGTTCAAACCACCTTGTCCGCTGCTTTCCTAAAAAACAACTTTCATTGTACAACAATTTTAACAGCCAGAATTTTAGTTTACTGACAAATTGGATCGAAGATAAGTAATTTTATTAGCCTACCTTGCTTAAGCGAACGCATCAAATTTTCGGTTTCGGAACGTTAAAAAGTCGCATCTGATAATGCTTATAAAACTGTAATATTCGAACAAGCTGCCTACATAAACACTGATTACAGGCCTAAAACTCTATAAAATCACAGCTATCAGGATCGTAATTTTTCTGCTTATACTTTCACTACGACAATTAAGCGAATGCTGTCGCCGAATTATTTTTTATTTATCTCATCTGTACGAATCAGGTGTTAAAGGTTATAGTTTTACACTGCCTGTGTAGAAGATATAAATACTGCTTATAAATTTCCCGTTAACTAACAGATCCTAAATCAAAGAAAAAGAGATTTGACAAGACGTTATTTGACAAATCATTTTTGACCTACGCTATTATTGTGTTTTACAGAAACAAAAATATATGTAGGGCCTATCAAAATATACCTGGTATTCAACAAACGATCTATTAGGGTTGCGTGAGTAAGTCGGGCCAAGTTGAGTGTGATGCGCATGTGACGTCAAAGGCTCAGGTAATAATTGTCCAATCAGAGTCTCGTATTTTCGGCCAATAAGAAAGCCCAGTTTTAACCAATCAGATGTCTTCTTTTCCTTCATTTTGATTGGTTAATATTGTCCAATCAGAGAGTTTATATTACAGCACTACGTCACGCCGATATCAACCAATGACAAAGAGTCTTGAGCGTTACGTCATTCGTCAGGATATGCTGCTTTCTGATTGGTCCGTACTGATTCTGGGCGTCACGTCGAGTGTGAATTTAATATAAAGTCCACACCCAATGTCAACTTCTAGTTAACGGTAGGGTAGAACATATGAAGGTACCTTTTAATGAGATTTATAGTTTCTAAATAAATATCACTTACGAAATATGTAGTACCCCATTGTAGAGATCTTTCGAGTTCTTAAGGAAATTAAAAGTTGGTTTCTGTTGCTGCTAAATGTTAACACGGTTTTTTAAAAAGTCACGAGTGTTCATTCGATACCGACACAAAGAAAAATAAACAAAAGAGAGTAACTATTTTTCCTAGTTGTTCGATTTTTGTAACCTAATTTTTGGCCAGTAATGTATCATATTTTTAAAGGAATGACTTTATACAACTGTAAATAAATATTACGATACGTAGAAGGCAACTGAAAAATCTAATTCACAATATCTTGAGACGAAACAAAGTCAATATCCTACCGGGTAAGAAAATATACCTCATTAATCCGTTTTATAACAAGAAAACTATTTTGCTCTACCAACGGGCATTAGTCGAAAAATAATAATCAACGGTCTGACAAAATGATGATATAATGGCCGATGTAATTTCAAAAAAGGTTTTCTGGCTTTACTCTTATTTCATTAGTTCCTGTATTTTAAGATGGATGAAATTTATTGTGGCCATTATGAAAAGGTAGAGTGTTAAACTTTTTTTGCACGTAATTTGCTAGTTACTGACCGTAAATATGTATTCATTTATATCACAGGGTCAGCCAATTAAATGACTAAAGCACGTAAGAACAGAAGAGGTAGCGGTATAAATGACACTAGTCAGAGTTATCTCATCTGAGATTCATGAATTTCAATCTACAATCAAACCCTATTGATAATGAAATACAGGTGTCATTCGGAGAGTCGAAAGTACATGATTTTCCGAAAGACTGGCATTCTGATAAGTATAATTATAAACGCTGTGAGAAGACCGTGTAAACCAACTCAACTCATCTCACTCAGAAACGATTTTAGAGGTTCAAACCACCTTGTCCGCTGCTTTCCTAAAAAACAACTTTCATTGTACAACAATTTTAACAGCCAGAATTTGAGTTTACTGACAAATTGGATCGAAGATAAGTAATTTTATTAGCCTACCTTGCTTAAGCGAACGCATCAAATTTTCGGTTTCGGAACGTTAAAAAGTCGCATCTGATAATGCTTATAAAACTGTAATATTCGAACAAGCTGCCTACATAAACACTGATTACAGGCCTAAAACTCTATAAAATCACAGCTATCAGGATCGTAATTTTTCTGCTTATACTTTCACTACGACAATTAAGCGAATGCTGTCGCCGAATTATTTTTTATTTATCTCATCTGTACGAATCAGGTGTTAAAGGTTATAGTTTTACACTGCCTGTGTAGAATATATAAATACTGCTTATAAATTTCCCGTTAACTAACAGATCCTAAATCAAAGAAAAAGAGATTTGACAAGACGTTATTTGACAAATCATTTTTGACCTACGCTATTATTGTGTTTTACAGAAACAAAAATATATGTAGGGCCTATCAAAATATACCTGGTATTCAACAAACGATCTATTAGGGTTGCGTGAGTAAGTCGGGCCAAGTTGAGTGTGATGCGCATGTGACGTCAAAGGCTCAGGTAATAATTGTCCAATCAGAGTCTCGTATTTTCGGCCAATAAGAAAGCCCAGTTTTAACCAATCAGATGTCTTCTTTTCCTTCATTTTGATTGTTTTATTGATTGGTTTTTTGATTTTGATAACTGTCCAATCAGAGAGTTTATATTACAGCACTACGTCACGCCGATATCAACCAATGACAAAGAGTCTTGAGCGTTACGTCATTCGTCAGGATATGCTGCTTTCTGATTGGTCCGTACTGATTCTGGGCGTCACGTCGAGTGTGAATTTAATATAAAGTCCACACCCAATGTCAACTTCTAGTTAACGGTAGGGTAGAACATATGAAGGTACCTTTTAATGAGATTTATAGTTTCTAAATAAATATCACTTACGAAATATGTAGTACCCCATTGTAGAGATCTTTCGAGTTCTTAAGGAAATTAAAAGTTGGTTTCTGTTGCTGCTAAATGTTAACACGGTTTTTTAAAAAGTCACGAGTGTTCATTCGATACCGACACAAAGAAAAATAAACAAAAGAGAGTAACTATTTTTCCTAGTTGTTAGATTTTTGTAACCTAATTTTTGGCCAGTAATGTATCATATTTTTAAAGGAATGACTTTATACAACTGTAAATAAATATTACGATACGTAGAAGGCAACTGAAAAATCTAATTCAAAATATCTTGAGACGAAACAAAGTCAATATCCTACCGGGTAAGAAATTATACCTCATTAATCCGTTTTATAACAAGAAAACTATTTTGCTCTACCAACGGGCATTAGTCGAAAAATAATAATCAACGGTCTGACAAAATGATGATATAATGGCCGATGTAATTTCAAAAAAGGTTTTCTGGCTTTACTCTTATTTCATTAGTTCCTGTATTTTAAGATGGATGAAATTTATTGTGGCCATTATGAAAAGGTAGAGTGTTAAACTTTTTTTGCACGTAATTTGCTAGTTACTGACCGTAAATATGTATTCATTTATATCACAGGGTCAGCCAATTAAATGACTAAAGCACGTAAGAACAGAAGAGGTAGCGGTATAAATGACACTAGTCAGAGTTATCTCATCTGAGATTCATGAATTTCATTCTACAATCAAACCCTATTGATAATGAAATACAGGTGTCATTCGGAGAGTCGAAAGTACATGATTTTCCGAAAGACTGGCATTCTGATAAGTATAATTATAAACGCTGTGAGAAGACCGTGTAAACCAACTCAACTCATCTCACTCAGAAACGATTTTAGAGGTTCAAACCACCTTGTCCGCTGCTTTCCTAAAAAACAACTTTCATTGTACAACAATTTTAACAGCCAGAATTTTAGTTTACTGACAAATTGGATCGAAGATAAGTAATTTTATTAGCCTACCTTGCTTAAGCGAACGCATCAAATTTTCGGTTTCGGAACGTTAAAAAGTCGCATCTGATAATGCTTATAAAACTGTAATATTCGAACAAGCTGCCTACATAAACACTGATTACAGGCCTAAAACTCTATAAAATCACAGCTATCAGGATCGTAATTTTTCTGCTTATACTTTCACTACGACAAATAAGCGAATGCTGTCGCCGAATTTTTTTTTATTTATCTCATCTGTACGAATCAGGTGTTAAAGGTTATAGTTTTACACTGCCTGTGTAGAAGATATAAATACTGCTTATAAATTTCCCGTTAACTAACAGATCCTAAATCAAAGAAAAAGAGATTTGACAAGACGTTATTTGACAAATCATTTTTGACCTACGCTATTATTGTGTTTTACAGAAACAAAAATATATGTAGGGCCTATCAAAATATACCTGGTATTCAACAAACGATCTATTAGGGTTGCGTGAGTAAGTCGGGCCAAGTTGAGTGTGATGCGCATGTGACGTCAAAGGCTCAGGTAATAATTGTCCAATCAGAGTCTCGTATTTTCGGCCAATAAGAAAGCCCAGTTTTAACCAATCAGATGTCTTCTTTTCCTTCATTTTGATTGGTTAATATTGTCCAATCAGAGAGTTTATATTACAGCACTACGTCACGCCGATATCAACCAATGACAAAGAGTCTTGAGCGTTACGTCATTCGTCAGGATATGCTGCTTTCTGATTGGTCCGTACTGATTCTGGGCGTCACGTCGAGTGTGAATTTAATATAAAGTCCACACCCAATGTCAACTTCTAGTTAACGGTAGGGTAGAACATATGAAGGTACCTTTTAATGAGATTTATAGTTTCTAAATAAATATCACTTACGAAATATGTAGTACCCCATTGTAGAGATCTTTCGAGTTCTTAAGGAAATTAAAAGTTGGTTTCTGTTGCTGCTAAATGTTAACACGGTTTTTTAAAAAGTCACGAGTGTTCATTCGATACCGACACAAAGAAAAATAAACAAAAGAGAGTAACTATTTTTCCTAGTTGTTAGATTTTTGTAACCTAATTTTTGGCCAGTAATGTATCATATTTTTAAAGGAATGACTTTATACAACTGTAAATAAATATTACGATACGTAGAAGGCAACTGAAAAATCTAATTCAAAATATCTTGAGACGAAACAAAGTCAATATCCTACCGGGTAAGAAAATATACCTCATTAATCCGTTTTATAACAAGAAAACTATTTTGCTCTACCAACGGGCATTAGTCGAAAAATAATAATCAACGGTCTGACAAAATGATGATATAATGGCCGATGTAATTTCAAAAAAGGTTTTCTGGCTTTACTCTTATTTCATTAGTTCCTGTATTTTAAGATGGATGAAATTTATTGTGGCCATTATGAAAAGGTAGAGTGTTAAACTTTTTTTGCACGTAATTTGCTAGTTACTGACCGTAAATATGTATTCATTTATATCACAGGGTCAGCCAATTAAATGACTAAAGCACGTAAGAACAGAAGAGGTAGCGGTATAAATGACACTAGTCAGAGTTATCTCATCTGAGATTCATGAATTTCATTCTACAATCAAACCCTATTGATAATGAAATACAGGTGTCATTCGGAGAGTCGAAAGTACATGATTTTCCGAAAGACTGGCATTCTGATAAGTATAATTATAAACGCTGTGAGAAGACCGTGTAAACCAACTCAACTCATCTCACTCAGAAACGATTTTAGAGGTTCAAACCACCTTGTCCGCTGCTTTCCTAAAAAACAACTTTCATTGTACAACAATTTCAACAGCCAGAATTTTAGTTTACTGACAAATTGGATCGAAGATAAGTAATTTTATTAGCCTACCTTGCTTAAGCGAACGCATCAAATTTTCGGTTTCGGAACGTTAAAACGTCGCATCTGATAATGCTTATAAAACTGTAATATTCGAACAAGCTGCCTACATAAACACTGATTACAGGCCTAAAACTCTATAAAATCACAGCTATCGGGATCGTAATTTTTCTGCTTTTACTTTCACTACGACAATTAAGCGAATGCTGTCGCCGAATTATTTTTTATTTATCTCATCTGTACGAATCAGGTGTTAAAGGTTATAGTTTTACACTGCCTGTGTAGAAGATATAAATACTGCTTATAAATTTCCCGTTAACTAACAGATCCTAAATCAAAGAAAAAGAGATTTGACAAGACGTTATTTGACAAATCATTTTTGACCTACGCTATTATTGTGTTTTACAGAAACAAAAATATATGTAGGGCCTATCAAAATATACCTGGTATTCAACAAACGATCTATTAGGGTTGCGTGAGTAAGTCGGGCCAAGTTGAGTGTGATGCGCATGTGACGTCAAAGGCTCAGGTAACAATTGTCCAATCAGAGTCTCGTATTTTCGGCCAATAAGAAAGCCCAGTTTTAACCAATCAGATGTCTTCTTTTCCTTCATTTTGATTGTTTTATTGATTGGTTTTTTGATTTTGATAACTGTCCAATCAGAGAGTTTATATTACAGCACTACGTCACGCCGATATCAACCAATGACAAAGAGTCTTGAGCGTTACGTCATTCGTCAGGATATGCTGCTTTCTGATTGGTCCGTACTGATTCTGGGCGTCACGTCGAGTGTGAATTTAATATAAAGTCCACACCCAATGTCAACTTCTAGTTAACGGTAGGGTAGAACATATGAAGGTACCTTTTAATGAGATTTATAGTTTCTAAATAAATATCACTTACGAAATATGTAGTACCCCATTGTAGAGATCTTTCGAGTTCTTAAGGAAATTAAAAGTTGGTTTCTGTTGCTGCTAAATGTTAACACGGTTTTTTAAAAAGTCACGAGTGTTCATTCGATACCGACACAAAGAAAATAAACAAAAGAGAGTAACTATTTTTCCTAGTTGTTCGATTTTTGTAACCTAATTTTTGGCCAGTAATGTATCATATTTTTAAAGGAATGACTTTATACAACTGTAAATAAATATTACGATACGCAGAAGGCAACTGAAAAATCTAATTCAAAATATCTTGAGACGAAACAAAGTCAATATCCTACCGGGTAAGAAAATATACCTCCTTAATCCGTTTTATAACAAGAAAACTATTTTGCTCTACCAACGGGCATTAGTCGAAAAATAATAATCAACGGTCTGACAAAATGATGATATAATGGCCGATGTAATTTCAAAAAAGGTTTTCTGGCTTTACTCTTATTTCATTAGTTCCTGTATTTTAAGATGGATGAAATTTATTGTGGCCATTATGAAAAGGTAGAGTGTTAAACTTTTTTTGCACGTAATTTGCTAGTTACTGACCGTAAATATGTATTCATTTATATCACAGGGTCAGCCAATTAAATGACTAAAGCACGTAAGAACAGAAGAGGTAGCGGTATAAATGACACTAGTCAGAGTTATCTCATCTGAGATTCATGAATTTCATTCTACAATCAAACCCTGATGATAATGAAATACAGGTGTCATTCGGAGAGTCGAAAGTACATGATTTTCCGAAAGACTGGCATTCTGATAAGTATAATTATAAACGCTGTGAGAAGACCGTGTAAACCAACTCAACTCATCTCACTCAGAAACGATTTTAGAGGTTCAAACCACCTTCTCCGCTGCTTACCTAAAAAACTACTTTCATTGTACAACAATTTCAACAGCCAGCATTTTAGTTTACTGACAAATTGGATCGAAAATAAGTAATTTTATTAGTCTACCTTGCTTAAGAGAACGCATCAAATTTTCGGTTTCGGAACGTTAAAACGTCGCATCTGATAATGCTTATAAAACTGTAATATTCGAACAAGCTGCCTACATAAACACTGATTACAGGCCTAAAACTCTATAAAATCACAGCTATCGGGATCGTAATTTTTCTGCTTATACTTTCACTACGACAATTAAGCGAATGCTGTCGCCGAATTATTTTTTATTTATCTCATCTGTACGAATCAGGTGTTAAAGGTTTCAGTTTTACACTGCCTGTGTAGAAGATATAAATACTGCTTATAAATTTCCCGTTAACTAACAGATCCTAAATCAAAGAAAAAGAGATTTGACAAGACGTTATTTGACAAATCATTTTTGACCTACGCTATTATTGTGTTTTACAGAAACAAAAATATATGTAGGGCCTATCAAAATATACCTGGTATTCAACAAACGATCTATTAGGGTTGCGTGAGTAAGTCGGGCCAAGTTGAGTGTGATGCGCATGTGACGTCAAAGGCTCAGGTAATAATTGTCCAATCAGAGTCTCGTATTTTCGGCCAATAAGAAAGCCCAGTTTTAACCAATCAGATGTCTTCTTTTCCTTCATTTTGATTGGTTAATATTGTCCAATCAGAGAGTTTATATTACTGCACTACGTCACGCCGATATCAACCAATGACAAAGAGTCTTGAGCGTTACGTCATTCGTCAGGATATGCTGCTTTCTGATTGGTCCGTACTGATTCTGGGCGTCACGTCGAGTGTGAATTTAATATAAAGTCGACACCCAATGTCAACTTCTAGTTAACGGTAGGGTAGAACATATGAAGGTACCTTTTAATGTGATTTATAGTTTCTAAATAAATATCACTTACGAAATATGTAGTACCCCATTGTAGAGATCTTTCGAGTTCTTAAGGAAATTAAAAGTTGGTTTCTGTTGCTGCTAAATGTTAACACGGTTTTTTAAAAAGTCACGAGTGTTCATTCGATACCGACACAAAGAAAAATAAACAAAAGAGAGTAACTATTTTTCCTAGTTGTTCGATTTTTGTAACCTAATTTTTGGCCAGTAATGTATCATATTTTTAAAGGAATGACTTTATACAACTGTAAATAAATATTACGATACGTAGAAGGCAACTGAAAAATCTAATTCAAAATATCTTGAGACGAAACAAAGTCAATATCCTACCGGGTAAGAAATTATACCTCATTAATCCGTTTTATAACAAGAAAACTATTTTGCTCTACCAACGGGCATTAGTCGAAAAATAATAATCAACGGTCTGACAAAATGATGATATAATGGCCGATGTAATTTCAAAAAAGGTTTTCTGGCTTTACTCTTATTTCATTAGTTCCTGTATTTTAAGATGGATGAAATTTATTGTGGCCATTATGAAAAGGTAGAGTGTTAAACTTTTTTTGCACGTAATTTGCTAGTTACTGACCGTAAATATGTATTCATTTATATCACAGGGTCAGCCAATTAAATGACTAAAGCACGTAAGAACAGAAGAGGTAGCGGTATAAATGACACTAGTCAGAGTTATCTCATCTGAGATTCATGAATTTTATTCTACAATCAAACCCTATTGATAATGAAATACAGGTGTCATTCGGAGAGTCGAAAGTACATGATTTTCCGAAAGACTGGCATTCTGATAAGTATAATTATAAACGCTGTGAGAAGACCGTGTAAACCAACTCAACTCATCTCACTCAGAAACGATTTTAGAGGTTCAAACCACCTTGTCCGCTGCTTTCCTAAAAAACAACTTTCATTGTACAACAATTTCAACAGCCAGAATTTTAGTTTACTGACAAATTGGATCGAAGATAAGTAATTTTATTAGCCTACCTTGCTTAAGCGAACGCATCAAATTTTCGGTTTCGGAACGTTAAAACGTCGCATCTGATAATGCTTATAAAACTGTAATATTCGAACAAGCTGCCTACATAAACACTGATTACAGGCCTAAAACTCTATAAAATCACAGCTATCTTGATCGTAATTTTTCTGCTTATACTTTCACTACGACAATTAAGCGAATGCTGTCGCCGAATTATTTTTTATTTATCTCATCTGTACGAATCAGGTGTTAAAGGTTATAGTTTTACACTGCCTGTGTAGAAGATATAAATACTGCTTATAAATTTCCCGTTAACTAACAGATCCTAAATCAAAGAAAAAGAGATTTGACAAGACGTTATTTGACAAATCATTTTTGACCTACGCTATTATTGTGTTTTACAGAAACAAAAATATATGTAGGGCCTATCAAAATATACCTGGTATTCAACAAACGATCTATTAGGGTTGCGTGAGTAAGTCGGGCCAAGTTGAGTGTGATGCGCATGTGACGTCAAAGGCTCAGGTAATAATTGCCCAATCAGAGTCTCGTATTTTCGGCCAATAAGAAAGCCCAGTTTTAACCAATCAGATGTCTTCTTTTCCTTCATTTTGATTGGTTAATATTGTCCAATCAGAGAGTTTATATTACAGCACTACGTCACGCCGATATCAACCAATGACAAAGAGTCTTGAGCGTTACGTCATTCGTCAGGATATGCTGCTTTCTGATTGGTCCGTACTGATTCTGGGCGTCACGTCGAGTGTGAATTTAATATAAAGTCCACACCCAATGTCAACTTCTAGTTAACGGTAGGGTAGAACATATGAAGGTACCTTTTAATGAGATTTATAGTTTCTAAATAAATATCACTTACGAAATATGTAGTACCCCATTGTAGAGATCTTTCGAGTTCTTAAGGAAATTAAAAGTTGGTTTCTGTTGCTGCTAAATGTTAACACGGTTTTTTAAAAAGTCACGAGTGTTCATTCGATACCGACACAAAGAAAAATAAACAAAAGAGAGTAACTATTTTTCCTAGTTGTTCGATTTTTGTAACCTAATTTTTGGCCAGTAATGTATCATATTTTTAAAGGAATGACTTTATACAACTGTAAATAAATATTACGATACGTAGAAGGCAACTGAAAAATCTAATTCAAAATATCTTGAGACGAAACAAAGTCAATATCCTACCGGGTAAGAAAATATACCTCATTAATCCGTTTTATAACAAGAAAACTATTTTGCTCTACCAACGGGCATTAGTCGAAAAATAATAATCAACGGTCTGACAAAATGATGATATAATGGCCGATGTAATTTCAAAAAAGGTTTTCTGGCTTTACTCTTATTTCATTAGTTCCTGTATTTTAAGATGGATGAAATTTATTGTGGCCATTATGAAAAGGTAGAGTGTTAAACTTTTTTTGCACGTAATTTGCTAGTTACTGACCGTAAATATGTATTCATTTATATCACAGGGTCAGCCAATTAAATGACTAAAGCACGTAAGAACAGAAGAGGTAGCGGTATAAATGACACTAGTCAGAGTTATCTCATCTGAGATTCATGAATTTCATTCTACAATCAAACCCTATTGATAATAGTAGAATGAAAAAGCCGATACTGGCACAACCTTGACCTTTGACCCGCCGGTTCTGGCACGTGTCGCCCTTTGACCCCGGGTCATGACCTTGACCTCGACCTTGACCCGCCACGTGCCTAAAAAAAAAAAAAAAAAAAAAAATTCCCGCAAAAAAAAAAAAACAAAAAAACAAAAAAACCGCGCACGCGCGCGCACACACAAAAATTTTGGCAAAGTTCCAAACCCGATTTGCTCCGCAACGGCTGGACCGATTTTGATGCGGGCGGTACCCACGTGACCGGGAGATCGAGATCTACAAGATAAGCCCTAATCCGCAGCCGTATCCCCGATGGAACCCGAGATCGCTCTTAACACGTGACCCGGGGGTCGGATCGACGAGGTTTAGGTGCGCGCAGGATCCGGGCATTCCGTGGAACGCGTTACGTCCGGTTTCGGCCGTTAGGTTCTTTCAGGATCCGAAATATATAAATTTAGGAAATTTCGTTTCGGAACACCCTATACTTTGTTTTATTCGCATTGACGTCATCTGTTTTTTATCTGTGCACGCGCCGGACCATCGATCGGGATGATGCAACTTGTTTATTTG
This sequence comes from Catonia carolina, assembly GCA_035578175.1. Taxonomy (NCBI): domain Eukaryota; kingdom Metazoa; phylum Arthropoda; class Insecta; order Hemiptera; family Achilidae; genus Catonia; species Catonia carolina. Next base: position 22,608,843 of record JAQMRL010000010.1, on the reverse strand, counting down.
CAACTCTATTCTTTTAAACGAGTCACGTTGCATGCGCGTGCCTTTCATTGACGTCATAAAACTTGTTATTGCAATTAATTTTTCTAGATGATGCAACTCTATTCTTTTAATTTTGGCAATGTCACATGTTGTTTGTTACGAGTCACGCTGCATGCGCGTGCCTTTCATTGACGTCATAAAACTTGTTATTGCAATTAAAGATGATACAACGTGTTTACTTTGTTTATTTGCAGTGACGTCAGCCGATTTTTATCTGTGCACGCGCCCGGCCATCGATCGGGATGATGCAACCTGTTTATTTCAATTAATTTTTCTAGATGATGCAACATATCATCCGTTAAAGTCACTAGCCGTCGACTCAGCGATAAGGTGTTTGTTTCAATTTTTTAAAAAACCGTTGACGTCATACCGCTTGTTATTCTCATTATGTACACAGAACCGCAAACTCGGCGTTTCCAATGCATTAGCATAGGGAAATTATGTGTATAAAAGCGCGCCGATTTTCCCATCGAATCATAACTCTACTGCCAGTAGTATCCACTGCCAGTCTGCTGACGTCACAGTTCTTCTGATTCATCTCTACCTACCTACCTACCGTTAATTGGATTCATCTCTACCTACCTACCGTTAATTGAAGGTGAGTTTTATTCTACTTTAAGCAATCAAATTGAACTTTAAATATTTTTAAATTTTAAAAGACTTTAGCACTTTTATGAAATATAGCCGTTGTTGGTGCAGCAACAACAACAACTACTACCGTAACTGTACACTGAATATTTAGTCTGCTGTTTTAATCTGCAACAACAACAACCGTTATTGACGTAAACGTAGAATTAATTAACTTTGAACTCTATTGTTTTAATCTCCAACAACAACAACCGTTATTGATGTAAACGTAGAATTAAATAAATTTGAACCTAAAATCTTTTTGTAATTAAGACTTTGACAATAGTCGTAAGTTGAACTTCGAACGTTACAAAATCTACGACATGATAGTAGGCGAGTGTAGCGCCACATCGATCTCAAAAGAAAAACCTCTATGCTATTTCGTATAATACATGAGGTATTTACATACTAACTTTTTTGTTAAAGAGTTGTCGCAATATACTGAAGGACTAACACCCGTCCAAAATAGACGGACTGTTAGAGTGTATCGACCCGGATGGAGAAGGTCCATGTAGTTATCATGGTTTTTATCAGACTTGTGTTTATTTTTGTTTTAGAAATGGAGGCGCTACTAAAAAAGCTGAATGAAGATACTATGAGGGTGTCTGAATTAGAGATGAACAAGGAATACCGGTTTACGAAGGTCGGCAGGGTGCAGACCATGTACGGCGAGCAAATAATTATATACATCGGCAATTCGAAGGTGTTCCTACCATCAAGATTCGCAAAAACGCTGGCTGATGAAGATATCGCTTTACTGAACGATAACGGGGGCGGGATAATCGTGTACAAGGGAAATAAAGACTTGGGTGATGGGAAAACAATGAATATGGTAGAATTTAAAAAATGAAGAAGAACTCGCAAGAGAATAAACCAAAGGCTGTATTATTTAATTAATAAATGTATATATAAAAAAAGTCTTTTCCATTCAAAATCCCTATTTAACCTAGATATAAGCAGTGTCGCTCTCAGTGCATCGCACGATGAGCTTGAGAAGTGGTATAGCGCGCGAGCTTCACAAGCAAGCCCGCAGGAACTATCCCACCAGAAACGTAGAGCTGAAGGGTATCGACGACTTGTATCAGGCCGATCTGGTCGAGATGATCCCATACGCCAGAGTCAATAAGGGCTACAGATACATAATGACGGTAATAAATTGTTTTTCTAAATTTGCTATTGCCGTACCGCTCAAGAGCAAGACGGCTGAAGAAGTCGCTAGCGCTCTCGGTCCCATACTGGAAAAACACAAGACGCGCCATTTTCATACCGACGAGGGTAAAGAGTGGTACAACGCGCCTGTGAGGTCCTTGCTGTCCAAGCACGGGATCAACCACTACTCCACGTACTCTCCGAAGAAGGCCTCGATAGTAGAGCGGTTCAACAGGACGCTGAAGGAGATGATGTGGAGAAAGTTTACAGAACGCGGCAATTACGTTTGGATAGGTCTTTTAGACGACCTCCTGTCTCAGTACAATAACAGGTCTCACAGGACTATAGGTTTCAAACCTGTAGATGTAAGCAAGAGGAACGAAGGTGAGGTGCTAAGAAATATATTGTCCAATACTCGTAAGAAACGTGCTCCCCAAACCGTCAAGTTTGAGCCGGGAGATAAGGTCAGGATCAGCAAGTACAAAAAGACTTTCGACAAGGGTTACATTCCCAATTGGACCAATGAGGTGTTTACCGTAGATCGTATTTTGCACACCCGTCCCGTCACATACTCGCTCAAAGACGAAAAAGGACTTGCGATCAAGGGTAGTTTTTACGCTCAAGAACTGAGCAAGACGAAATACGGTGACGTATTCCTCGTCGAGAAGGTATTGAGGAGAAAAGGTGACAGGTTGCTGGTCAGGTGGTTAGGGCATGACAAGAGTCACGATTCATGGATCGACAAGAAAGACCTTATATAAGAGCTGTAATGTAGGTCTATCGGTTACTAGAGCAAAATGAGGTGTAGGGAGCAGAAAGAGAAACTCCCTGTCGTCAACTTAGATGTGCTTATCGAGTCGGGAGAAATAGGCGAAACGAGAAACAGACACGGTTGCCTCCTGCCGAATAGTATCAGATGTTTGACCGTAGGACCGTCGAATTGCGGCAAGACAAACGCAATAATCAACCTGCTGTACGACCCCAACGGGCTGAGGTTCTGCAATGTGTACGTATTTTCAAAATCTCTGCACCAGCCCAAGTATAGGTTTTTGGAGCGGGTGTTTCATGATATGGAGGGCGTAGGCTATAACGAATTCAGCGACAACGCGCAAGTCCCGCCTCCGGAAGAGGTAGAGCCCAATTCCGTGATGATCTTTGACGATGTTGTATGCGAGAAACAACACAACGTGGTAAAGTACTTTGCTATGGGGAGACATAACAACCTGGACGTATTTTACCTATGTCAGACATACAGTAAGGCGCCTAAACAGCTCGTTAGGGATAATACAAATTTTTTACTCGTGTTCCGTCAGGACGAGCGTAACCTACGTCATATTTTTAACGATCACATAGTCCCCGATATGACTTTTGAAGAGTTCAAGAATATGTGCGGTGAGGCATGGTCTCGAAACCAGAACGGGTTTCTGGTAGTCGACAAAGAGAGAAAAACCCTCGGCGGCCGCTATAGATTTAATTACGATACGTTCATCACCGAACTGCGCCCCGTTTCGACCGACACACACAGCAGGAAAAAGCTGCGCAGCTAGCAGGAATAAGCAGGAAAAAGCTGCGCAGCTAGCAGGAATAAGCAGGAAAAAGCTGCGCAGCTAGCAGGAAAAAGCTGGAAAAAGCTGCGCAGCTAGCAGGAATAAGCAGGAATAAGCTGGAAAAAGCTGCGCAGCTAGCAGGAATAAGCAGGAAAAAGCTGCGCAGCTAGCAGGAATAAGCAGGAAAAAGCTGCGCAGCTAGCAGGAATAAGCAGGAAAAAGCTGCGCAGCTAGCAGGAAAAAGCTGCGCAGCTAGCAGGAATAAGCAGGAAAAAGCTGCGCAGCTAGCAGGAATAAGCTGGAAAAAGCTGCGCAGCTAGCAGGACAAAGCTGGAAAAAGCTGCGCAGCTAGCAGGAATAAGCAGGAAAAAGCTGCGCAGCTAGCAGGAATAAGCTGGAAAAAGCTGCGCAGCTAGCAGGAATAAGCAGGAAAAAGCTGCGCAGCTAGCAGGAATAAGCAGGAAAAAGCTGCGCAGCTAGCAGGAAAAAGCTGGAAAAAGCTGCGCAGCTAGCAGGAATAAGCAGGAAAAAGCTGCGCAGCTAGCAGGAATAAGCTGGAAAAAGCTGCGCAGCTAGCAGGAATAAGCAGGAGAAAGCTGCGCAGCTAGCAGGAATAAGCAGGAAAAAGCTGCGCAGCTAGCAGGAAAAAGCTGGAAAAAGCTGCGCAGCTAGCAGGAAAAAGCTGGAAAAAGCTGCGCAGCTAGCAGGAATAAGCAGGAATAAGCTGGAAAAAGCTGCGCAGCTAGCAGGAATAAGCAGGAAAAAGCTGCGCAGCTAGCAGGAATAAGCAGGAAAAAGCTGCGCAGCTAGCAGGAAAAAGCTGGAAAAAGCTGCGCAGCTAGCAGGAATAAGCAGGAAAAAGCTGCGCAGCTAGCAGGAAAAAGCTGGAAAAAGCTGCGCAGCTAGCAGGAATAAGCAGGAAAAAGCTGCGCAGCTAGCAGGAATAAGCAGGAAAAAGCTGCGCAGCTAGCAGGAAAAAGCTGGAAAAAGCTGCGCAGCTAGCAGGAAAAAGCTGGAAAAAGCTGCGCAGCTAGCAGGAATAAGCAGGAAAAAGCTGCGCAGCTAGCAGGAATAAGCTGGAAAAAGCTGCGCAGCTAGCAGGAATAAGCAGGAAAAAGCTGCGCAGCTAGCAGGAATAAGCAGGAAAAAGCTGCGCAGCTAGCAGGAAAAAGCTGGAAAAAGCTGCGCAGCTAGCAGGAATAAGCAGGAAAAAGGTGCGCAGCTAGCAGGAAAAAGCAGGAAAAAGCTGTGCAGCTAGCAGGAATAAGCAGGAAAAAGCTGCGCAGCTAGCAGGAAAAAGCTGGAAAAAGCTGCGCAGCTAGCAGGAATAAGCAGGAAAAAGCTGCGCAGCTAGCAGGAAAAAGCTGCGCAGCTAGCGGGAATAAGCACGAAAAAGCTGCTATAATTGGCTGACCACGTGATAAGAAACAGAACTATTTTTTGTAGCTGAAGATTATTGAATGCTTAACGAAAGCGCGTCTACGGTAGGTAATGTATCGAGAACAGTGGGTTTTGACTTGTAAAAATTTTCAGACCCTGGCTGAGAATCGAACCCGGGACCTCCGCGTGGTATACTAGCACGCTAACCACTACACTGTGGGTAGTTTCTCTTATACGGATTTTAATTTGTGGCAGTGGTTACCGGTGTACTTTGATGGTTGGGGTTTCATTAACCATACCTTCTCAGGAATGCTCGGACTGTGCCTGTACAAGACTACACCTCGTTTACACGTCATGGATATCATCCTCTTCTTATTAGGTCATGGGGCTACCTATTGTTCTTAAATTGAACAGATTGCAACGTACGCACATTAGGGATTTAAAAAATAATATTTTTAGATGTATGCAATGTTTACATTGGTGCTTCAATCCTGTAATTCGGGAAAAGCCGACATCAACCTGTTTTCTATGCAGACAATCGTAAATTTCTCCTGTACTCAGCGTTGAATGGAAAACCAATAAATAGACTCATTGTAGCTTTATTAATTTTCTTCATTGTTTTTACGTGTACTAAATTTGATTGTGAAATACACCAAAGATCTGTAATTTTGGATAAAGTAATTTTCATAGCTTTTCATTCTCTTACTTCAAATGAACATTTCTTTTGGAAGTCTTCCGTAACAGGTATATTCAACTCAAATTGAACTTACATACCAAATTAAAATTTTCTAGACCTTGTGTGTCGGGAGATTTCGTGATGAGTTAGTGAGTCTATTTCGCTTTTACCTGTAGAAGGAGAAGATAAAATAAATAACGTAATGAACCTATAGGTTTCTGATAGGCCGCCGCCTATGTACCACTGTAGTTTCTTAGTTTCATATTTATTTTTGTATTCATTTTTTATTAGAATTACCTTACGCTAAAATTTTCAAAATAAATATTCAGTTTCAATAAAACTTTTGGTGCAAAATTATATCTCGTCATAGCCGAGCTGCCTGACTATGAAATGCGAGTCGTAATTGGAGGAGTTGGGGATGAAGACGGGCAAGAACTTCTGGTTCTTCCTCGACAGGTTGCATTTTGAACAGAGGGCGGTCCTGTACCTACCGGTCAGATGATAGTGGTCTCTCATAAGTAGGCCTACATTTAGTTATAAAATGTAAAAATGAAAAGTTTTGGTTTTTAAGTTTATTTAAAGTTGCATCGACAGCTTGGTCATAAGCGACTGCTGTGGGTTTTCGGTACTGTGACGGAGGGTTTTGTCGAGTTAAAATTTCCAGACTCTGGCTGAGAATCGAACCCGGGACCTCTTGTTGGTGCAAAATTATATCTCGTCATAGCCGAGCTGCCTGACTATGAAATGCGAGTCGTAATTGGAGGAGTTGGGGATGAAGACGGGCAAGAACTTCTGGTTCTTCCTCGACAGGTTGCATTTTGAACAGAGGGCGGTCCTGTACCTACCGGTCAGATGATAGTGGTCTCTCATAAGTAGGCCTACATTTAGTTATAAAATGTAAAAATGAAAAGTTTTGGTTTTTAAGTTTATTTAAAGTTGCATCGACAGCTTGGTCATAAGCGACTGCTGTGGGTTTTCGGTACTGTGACGGAGGGTTTTGTCGAGTTAAAATTTCCAGACTCTGGCTGAGAATCGAACCCGGGACCTCTTGCTTCGTTCACTAGTACACTAGTCACCACGCCATGGATGCGGTCCATGAACAGTTTATTAACTGGTTTGTTTATTTAAATTTATAACATTAGACAAATCGATTTTGAGGTAATTGACCATATAATATTTTTTTGCTCTGCGATGCAATTAAAAGAAATTTCCAAAAAAAAAATATGAAGTAAGGCCTGTAGGTTCAAAGTTGACTCACATTATTCCATAGCTCTTGATGTCAATAACTAAATAAATTAAAAGTTGCGTAGTTAGAGAGAGCATGTAGTTATAAAGAATATTTCTATTTATTATCGACTATTAAAAAACCTTGAACAACTTCTTATATTAAAAGGCCGTAAGCCCTGAATTGAATATGATTCTGGGGCTGGAGTCTCGTCGCTGAATTACGGAATGTAGGAGAGATAAGGAGAACCATAGTTGCAGAAAACGTAAAGCCAATTGACAAGTTATCTGTTCAAATTTAACATTGGAGGGATACAAAGTACAGTCTCCCTTAAATTGAATAGATCGCAGCGTGTACACATTTCGGATTAAAAAATTATAAAAAGTAATTTGTTTAGATAGGAATATCTAGCCTACAATAATTAACGTAACAAGTAGGCGTAGTGTGTGATTTAACATTATTTGCACATTTACGCGTATGTTTGTGTAATTTTTATCACTACAGAATAGGAAGATCTGTTCCAAGTTTGTTTATTATTTTATTATCAGTTAATTAGAAACAATAGTAATTATTATGAGTATATTTAATTATAAATAATTATGAAACGTAATGCTTAATCATATGTTTTTAAGTGGTCTATTCATACCGCGTTCTAACATTAATTTATTTTTTGTAAAAAAAAATCATTATTTGTTTCCTTTATAGAAACAGATGTATTTTTGTTTATCTTTTGTTCAGAAGTTTCTAAACTTCTTTCATCTACGGTATTATTTAAGTAGTCAATTGGAAACTAAAACTTGTAAATTCTTTATTTTATTAACATATTATGGAAAAGCGAAGTCGTGATTTTCCTTGATTTTTAAACTACAGTGGAGCGTCAGTTATCCGAACTAATTGGGACTAGAGAGGTTCTGATAATCAAATAGTTCGGATTATCAAACACGCTACATACTGTAATTTGATACAATGTACCGTAACAATGTAATAAACCTAAATAATTATGAAACGTAATGCATAATCATATGTTTTTAAGCGTTTTTCCTACATGTACGGCTGCTTGTAGAGTCTGAACTTTTGTAACATTAGTCTAGTACTTTGATTTCAGAATATATGTATTAAACTTATTTTCAAAACGTGTCATCATTTCAACACTTTTACACCTGTAGATATAAGTCTTGCCAAAGCCTGAGGGCTTTTGTCGATCGTGAAGCGAAAGCGCAGCACGATGCGAGGATCTGTCGGGGACAGACCCTCCCAGGAATCGAGCACCGATCCTGTCTGCATGTATTTCAGATACTTGCAGAGGTTCAGGTTACAAGAAATAAAAGACAGATTCATAAAGGAATAAAACATTTATTGATATAAGATGATGATGAAGATGAAAACGAATACATGTATGGCGATGAGCTCTTAAGTTCTTACAACTAATAATACTGATGCGGCGTAAACTCCAATACTGGAGCGGTTCTACGTTTAGAGTTAGTCACAAAGCAGTTTTTAATAACATTTGTATAATTTTTAGGGTATACAAAAGATACACTCTACTAGACTGCAGCTCGCTTAAAAAAAAGTTATTAGATTTTTATTATTTTTCTTTCTTCGCAAAAAGAATTATTATTCAAGAAAAAAGACTGTTTCAACAGTTTGTTTACAGTTTAAATTTAACATTACAATCATAAAAAGTAATGGAAGATATGACTGTTAGTCAAAAAGCAGTTTTAGCTGTGAGAGTTACTACAGTTTTTTAATACAATTTTTATAATTTTTAGGGTATACAAAAGATACACTCTGCTAGACTGCATCTCGCTTAACTATGCTCTGTAGTGAAAAATGCTCTTAGGGTATACAAAAGATACACTCTGCTAGACTGCAGCTCGCTTAACTATGCTCTGTAGTGAAAAATGCTCTTAGGGTATACAAAAGATACACTCTGCTATACTGCATCTCGCTTAACTATGCTCTGTAGTGAAAAATGCTCTTAGGGTATACAAAAGATACACTCTGCTAGACTGCAGCTCGCTTAACTAGGCTCTGTAGAGAAAAATGCTCTTAGGGTATACAAAAGATACACTCTGCTAGACTGCAGCTCGCTTAAAAAAAGTTATTAGATTTATGACGTATGCACATTCCGTAGTATTATTAGTATCAGTATTAGTATTATATTTTTATATTAATAATAGAATAAATGTATTAAACTGTTTATCATTGTTTTCATTTCAAAGTACCATACTTTTCCCCTTAAACTAAAACATATGGTTTTGCTGAAAATATGGAAAGGTAAGCCAAGCGAATCAGGTTGGAACAAGTTCAAGGGTCTGGCACCTTTTGCGTCTTGGAAAATGCGTTCGGTTGTAACCTCCGTACCTACCTCTTCCGCCGTTTGTCAAGAACCGCAAAGCGGTTATCAACGTCAAGAACCGCGACGAAAGGTGCTTCAAGTGGACTATCCTGTGTAAACACGTGTCAGGTCCTAACAGGGACAGAATCGACGGACGATACGACGCCCTGCTTGACAAGTACGATTTCGGTATGGTAGATTTCCCAACTTCCCTCAGTCAAGTAAAGACCTTCACCAAGGCCAACGAAGTGTCTGTCAACGTGTACGGGATAGCCGAAAAAGAGGTAATAGAACCTCTAGTCGTCGCTGATGTCGAAAAGGATGTTCACTTCGATCTCCTCCTGGTCGTAGAGGGTGACGCTCAGCATTATTGCTTCATCAACAATTTTAATCGACTCATCAGTTCACAGCTGACGAAAAATGAACACAAAATCGACGTATGCAAGCGGTGTTTCACTTTCTATAACGACGATCCTAAGGGTAGGGAGAAGATGGCGACCCACCGCGAGTACTGTATAGAGAACTCGCCGCGCAGTTTCACGATGTCCAAACCTAATGATGACACTCCTCCGATGATGAAATTCGAAAACTACAATCACGTATTCCCCGCCCCAACGTACGAACCGCTCCGAGGCTCATCGTACCTACCTCATTCGCCGTTTGTCAAGAACCGCGGAGCTGTTATTAACGTTAAGAATCGAGACGAAAGGTGCTTCAAGTGGGCTATCCTATGTAAACACGTAACAGGTCCTAACAGGAACAGACGAGGAGGTCTGGCAGCTGTGTCAGAACGTAGGGATATCGTCACTTACAATAACCAAGAATTAAAAGAGTTATGTCTGCCACAGATCCGTTGCAAAATCAAATTTTTTTTATATTCACATATTATTTTACATAAAATGAAATTTTATTTATAACGATATACAAATTAAATAGTTGGTTAATTTTTTTATTTAAAAGATATATATAAAAATATACCTATTATTACCCGATATATAGTCATATTAACTTTTTTCATAACATAACGAATGCATTCATTCCCAACCTAATAAAAGTACTTTCGCCTCCTCCATATTACAAGTGTTTAGTTCCGACTTGCGTTGGAAATTCAACACTGTAGTACTAACTTCACGACATAACGGACACTTTATTGCTTCTTCACCGCCGTCTGTGACAAAAAACATTTCTTTTATACAATCACGACAACACATATGTTTGCATTTTCCAAAAAACCATGAAAATTCCCGCGTTGTTATGTCCTTACAGACGGGACAATTATATATATTTTGCTGTATATACCTACATGAATACTTGTCGTTATGAAGCTTTATTTCATCCAAGATATCGTTTCCGGCCTCTTCGTACGGTGTCATATCTTCGACCGACTCTTTTATCATTTGATATTCCTCTGGTAATACCGCATTCACCTTTTCTTTATATTCCTGCATATAACTGTTAACACGTGCCATATACGCCACATTTTGCTGTGATATAATACGTGTGTGATCAATAATTTGAATCGTCATTTTTTGTTCTTGAGCTAAAACAAAAGAATAACAATTTGATTTTATTAACAGAAATTATTAATAAATTTATACTTTCAATTTCCGTTTTATATATTTATTGTAATATTTTTTTTATTTTAAGATACAAATTATATTTACCTTTCAATTCCTCGAGTTCCGTTTCCTTTTTAGAAATTAATTCTTGTGTTGAAAGAACTTTTTGTTTCCATGTATTTCTTATGCCGGCTCCTTGTTTAATTATTTTGTTTATTTTCCGTATTTCTTCATCCGATTTAATTTTGGTTATTATTTCTTCGAAATGTTTAGTTCTATCGTTCCATAATGATTGAAATCTTTTAACCTGTAATAAAATGAAGGTTAACAATTTTTTCAACACGATATATTCACATGCATACAAGTCTTTTCAAATTTTTTAGTAAAGTTAATAAATTGATTTAATTGTTTTTCTGTTGCTATATTGCATGAAAGGATTTTTTAAACATAATATATTCACATGCTTTAATACAAATTAATTATTTTTATTTTTGTGTAGGTACTCCACATTAGATATTATTTTAATTTGTAATTAAAATTTTTCACATGAAGAACATGCATGTTCTATATAACATGTAAAAAATACATCTTCTACTTCAAATATGTTAAAGAAATTAAATTTATAAAAGGAAGGTTATCCTTTTTTCCCTAACACAATATATTCACAAACATACAAGACATTTCTAAAACGCACAGTATTTGTTTATTTTTTTTGTTATTCTTAAGCCAATGCGTAAAAATACATTTTCTACTTAAAATATGTTCAAGAAATTAATGCATAATTGTGTTATTCTTAAGTTAATAAAATAAAATTTTATTTAACTTACTTGTTCCGAAGTATCATTATTTTCAGTCTCAGGAACAGTTAAACTAGTGCGTTTTCGTGATTTCTTAACGATATTGCTTGTTGTCGGTCTTGTATCCATTATTAAAACTTCACTTGATTTTGTTGTTGGTTGTTGTTGTTGTTGGTGTTGTCGGTGGTGATGGTAGTGGTAGCGGCGGTGGTGGTGGTGATGGTTGATACTGAAACGGAACACAAACAAAAACAACCATTAGAGACTAGTCAAGGGTTTATAAAATAAATATTTATTTGAATTCGCTTTGCTAAACTCATCACATGCGGTTAAAACAAATCTGCCTTTAGTTTTAGTATGTAAATTATTATTCCAGTATAGTATTTATAATAAGACCAACCTTTAAATAAGAGCTGGCGATCTAACAAATTGTTTTTGTTGTTGTCGTTGTTGCTGGTGGTGGATGGTTTTAAACTAAAACAGAACAAAACCAGAAACATGCATTAGAGACTCGTTTTAATACTACTACGTTCTAAGTTCAACTAGGCAAAGTCTTAATTTTATAAAAAGGTTTTATTTAATTCTAGGTTTAAGTCAATATCGGTTGTTGTTGCTGCAGATTAAAACAACAGACTAAATATCATCTAAATAATAAAATTACCTATTTCAACATTCTCCTTCTTCTCCTAGACCGGGTCTTCCTCGGGGCTGTAGATCGAAGGGAATCTAGGTATACATGGAATTCCACGTACAACCCCAGCTCCCGAAGGGTATGCATGTCCACCCATGCCGACATGCAATCCCCAGCCTCAGGCACGAAGAGGAGCGCCTTCATCTCCCCAGCCCAGATCCTATGTCCCCAAATCCTCCCTTGTATTTTTGGGAGCACTACCCTCAATGTCCGCATACTTGCTGTAAAACAAAAACGATGGTTCATCGTCTATCAAAGATCTCGACGGTACACTGGCATATAAATTGCCTCTCTTAGTTACTACAGTAAGTTCAAACTTTAAGTTTTAGGTATAATTATAGTAAAGGCTACTGATTAATAACTTTATTAGTATGATATAATATTCGGTACTAAAACAGAACAAAACCAGAAACACGCATTAGAGACTCGTTTTAATACCACTACGTTCTAAGTTCGACTAGTCAAGGTCTAAATTTAATAAGAAGATTTTAAGTTCAAATTTATTTACTTCTACGTTTAAGTCGATATCGGTTGTTGTTGCTGCAGATTAAAACAACAGACTAAATATTCAGTGTGCAAGCGTTTTACATGCGTTAGTCAAAGTATTAATTTTATAAGAAGATTTTAAGTTCAAATTTATTTAATTCTACTTTTAATTCGGTATCGGTTGTTGTGTTGCTGCAGATTAAAACAACAGACTAAATATTCAGTGAACGAGCGTTTTACATGCGTTACTAAACTACCGACATGCGGTTGGAACAATTTAATTTAGGTATGGAAATTGTTATTTCGTATTTATAATAGTAACTGAAACTGGTGTTGTTACGGTTGTTGTTGTTTTTCCAACAACGGCTAAAACTGGTGTTGTTGCTGTACCGACAACGTGTTACCCGTCGTAAAATTCGTACGAGGTTCTACGTCATAATTTTATAAACAGATTTTAGGTTTTAATTTTTATAAAAGATTCAAAGTGCATATTTCATAAAAGTGCTAAAGTCTTTTAAAATTTAAAAATATTTAAAGTTCAATTTGATTGCTTAAAGTAGAATAAAACTCACCTTCAATTAACGGTAGGTAGGTAGAGATGAATCCAATTAACGGTAGGTAGGTAGGTAGAGATGAATCAGAAGAACTGTGACGTCAGCAGACTGGCAGTGGATACTACTGGCAGTAGAGTTATGATTCGATGGGAAAATCGGCGCGCTTTTATACACATAATTTCCCTATGCTAATGCATTGGAAACGCCGAGTTTGCGGTTCTGTGTACATAATGAGAATAACAAGCGGTATGACGTCAACGGTTTTTTAAAAAATTGAAACAAACACCTTATCGCTGAGTCGACGGCTAGTGACTTTAACGGATGATATGTTGCATCATCTAGAAAAATTAATTGAAATAAACAGGTTGCATCATCCCGATCGATGGCCGGGCGCGTGCACAGATAAAAATCGGATGACGTCACTGCAAATAAACAAAGTAAACACGTTGTATCATCTTTAATTGCAATAACAAGTTTTATGACGTCAATGAAAGGCACGCGCATGCAGCGTGACTCGTAACAAACAACATGTGACATTGCCAAAATTAAAAGAATAGAGTTGCATCATCTAGAAAAATTAATTGCAATAACAAGTTTTATGACGTCAATGAAAGGCACGCGCATGCAACGTGACTCGTTTAAAAGAATAGAGTTGCAAATAAACAAGTTGCATCATCCCGATCGATGGTCCGGCGCGTGCACAGATAAAAAACAGATGACGTCAATGCGAATAAAACAAAGTATAGGGTGTTCCGAAACGAAATTTCCTAAATTTATATATTTCGGATCCTGAAAGAACCTAACGGCCGAAACCGGACGTAACGCGTTCCACGGAACGCCCGGATCCTGCGCGCACCTAAACCTCGTCGATCCGACCCCCGGGTCACGTGTTAAGAGCGATCTCGGGTTCCATCGGGGATACGGCTGCGGATTAGGGCTTATCTTGTAGATCTCGATCTCCCGGTCACGTGGGTACCGCCCGCATCAAAATCGGTCCAGCCGTTGCGGAGCAAATCGGGTTTGGAACTTTGCCAAAATTTTTGTGTGTGCGCGCGCGTGCGCGGTTTTTTTTTTTTTTTTTGCGGGAATTTTTTTTTTTTTTTTTTTTTTTTTTTTTGGCACGTGGCGGGTCAAGGTCGAGGTCAAGGTCATGACCCGGGGTCAAAGGGCGACACGTGCCAGAACCGGCGGGTCAAAGGTCAAGGTTGTGCCAGTATCGGCTTTTTCATTCTACTAATAATGAAATACAGGTGTCATACGGAGAGTCGAAAGTACATGATTTTCCGAAAGACTGGCATTCTGATAAGTATAATTATAAACGCTGTGAGAAGACCGTGTAAACCAACTCAACTCATCTCACTCAGAAACGATTTTAGAGGTTCAAACCACCTTGTCCGCTGCTTTCCTAAAAAACAACTTTCATTGTACAACAATTTCAACAGCCAGAATTTTAGTTTACTGACAAATTGGATGGAAGATAAGTAATTTTATTAGCCTACCTTGCTTAAGCGAACGCATCAAATTTTCGGTTTCGGAACGTTAAAACGTCGCATCTGATAATGCTTATAAAACTGTAATATTCGAACAAGCTGCCTACATAAACACTGATTACAGGCCTAAAACTCTATAAAATCACAGCTATCGGGATCGTAATTTTTCTGCTTATATTTTCACTACGACAATTAAGCGAATGCTGTCGCCGAATTATTTTTTATTTATCTCATCTGTACGAATCAGGTGTTAAAGATTATAGTTTTACACTGCCTGTGTAGAAGATATAAATACTGCTTATAAATTTCCCGTTAACTAACAGATCCTAAATCAAAGAAAAAGAGATTTGACATGACGTTATTTGACAAATCATTTTTGACCTACGCTATTATTGTGTTTTACAGAAACAAAAATATATGTAGGGCCTATCAAAATATACCTGGTATTCAACAAACGATCTATTAGGGTTGCGTGAGTAAGTCGGGCCAAGTTGAGTGTGATGCGCATGTGACGTCAAAGGCTCAGGTAATAATTGTCCAATCAGAGTCTCGTATTTTCGGCCAATAAGAAAGCCCAGTTTTAACCAATCAGATGTCTTCTTTTCCTTCATTTTGATTGGTTATAATTGTCCAATCAGAGAGTTTATATTACAGCACTACGTCACGCCGATATCAACCAATGACAAAGAGTCTTGAGCGTTACGTCATTCGTCAGGATATGCTGCTTTCTGATTGGTCCGTACTGATTCTGGGCGTCACGTCGAGTGTGAATTTAATATAAAGTCCACACCCAATGTCAACTTCTAGTTAACGGTAGGGTAGAACATATGAAGGTACCTTTTAATGAGATTTATAGTTTCTAAATAAATATCACTTACGAAATATGTAGTACCCCATTGTAGAGATCTTTCGAGTTCTTAAGGAAATTAAAAGTTGGTTTCTGTTGCTGCTAAATGTTAACACGGTTTTTTAAAAAGTCACGAGTGTTCATTCGATACCGACACAAAGAAAAATAAACAAAAGAGAGTAACTATTTTTCCTAGTTGTTCGATTTTTGTAACCTAATTTTTGGCCAGTAATGTATCATATTTTTAAAGGAATGACTTTATACAACTGTAAATAAATATTACGATACGTAGAAGGCAACTGAAAAATCTAATTCAAAATATCTTGAGACGAAACAAAGTCAATATCCTACCGGGTAAGAAAATATACCTCATTAATCCGTTTTATAACAAGAAAACTATTTTGCTCTACCAACGGGCATTAGTCGAAAAATAATAATCAACGGTCTGACAAAATGATGATATAATGGCCGATGTAATTTCAAAAAAGGTTTTCTGGCTTTACTCTTATTTCATTAGTTCCTGTATTTTAAGATGGATGAAATTTATTGTGGCCATTATGAAAAGGTAGAGTGTTAAACTTTTTTTGCACGTAATTTGCTAGTTACTGACCGTAAATATGTATTCATTTATATCACAGGGTCAGCCAATTAAATGACTAAAGCACGTAAGAACAGAAGAGGTAGCGGTAAAAATGACACTAGTCAGAGTTATCTCATCTGAGATTCATGAATTTCATTCTACAATCAAACCCTATTGATAATGAAATACAGGTGTCATTCGGAGAGTCGAAAGTACATGATTTTCCGAAAGACTGGCATTCTGATAAGTATAATTATAAACGCTGTGAGAAGACCGTGTAAACCAACTCAACTCATCTCACTCAGAAACGATTTTAGAGGTTCAAACCACCTTGTCCGCTGCTTTCCTAAAAAACAACTTTCATTGTACAACAATTTCAACAGCCAGAATTTTAGTTTACTGACAAATTGGATCGAAGATAAGTAATTTTATTAGCCTACCTTGCCCAAGCGAACGCATCAAATTTTCGGTTTCGGAACGTTAAAACGTCGCATCTGATAATGCTTATAAAACTGTAATATTCGAACAAGCTGCCTACATAAACACTGATTACAGGCCTAAAACTCTATAAAATCACAGCTATCGGGATCGTAATTTTTCTGCTTATACTTTCACTACGACAATTAAGCGAATGCTGTCGACGAATTATTTTTTATTTATCTCATCTGTACGAATCAGGTGTTAAAGGTTATAGTTTTACACTGCCTGTGTAGAAGATGTAAATACTGCTTATAAATTTCCCGTTAACTAACAGATCCTAAATCAAAGAAAAAGAGATTTGACAAGACGTTATTTGACAAATCATTTTTGACCTACGCTATTATTGTGTTTTACAGAAACAAAAATATATGTAGGGCCTATCAAAATATACCTGGTATTCAACAAACGATCTATTAGGGTTGCGTGAGTAAGTCGGGCCAAGTTGAGTGTGATGCGCATGTGACGTCAAAGGCTCAGGTAATAATTGTCCAATCAGAGTCTCGTATTTTCGGCCAATAAGAAAGCCCAGTTTTAACCAATCAGATGTCTTCTTTTCCTTCATTTTGATTGGTTAATATTGTCCAATCAGAGAGTTTATATTACAGCACTACGTCACGCCGATATCAACCAATGACAAAGAGTCTTGAGCGTTACGTCATTCGTCAGGATATGCTGCTTTCTGATTGGTCCGTACTGATTCTGGGCGTCACGTCGAGTGTGAATTTAATATAAAGTCCACACCCAATGTCAACTTCTAGTTAACGGTAGGGTAGAACATATGAAGGTACCTTTTAATGAGATTTATAGTTTCTAAATAAATATCACTTACGAAATATGTAGTACCCCATTGTAGAGATCTTTCGAGTTCTTAAGGAAATTAAAAGTTGGTTTCTGTTGCTGCTAAATGTTAACACGGTTTTTTAAAAAGTCACGAGTGTTCATTCGATACCGACACAAAGAAAAATAAAAAAAAGAGAGTAACTATTTTTCCTAGTTGTTCGATTTTTGTAACCTAATTTTTGGCCAGTAATGTATCATATTTTTAAAGGAATGACTTTATACAACTGTAAATAAATATTACGATACGTAGAAGGCAACTGAAAAATCTAATTCAAAATATCTTGAGACGAAACAAAGTCAATATCCTACCGGGTAAGAAAATATACCTCATTAATCCGTTTTATAACAAGAAAACTATTTTGCTCTACCAACGGGCATTAGTCGAAAAATAATAATCAACGGTCTGACAAAATGATGATATAATGGCCGATGTAATTTCAAAAAAGGTTTTCTGGCTTTACTCTTATTTCATTAGTTCCTGTATTTTAAGATGGATGAAATTTATTGTGGCCATTATGAAAAGGTAGAGTGTTAAACTTTTTTTGCACGTAATTTGCTAGTTACTGACCGTAAATATGTATTCATTTATATCACAGGGTCAGCCAATTAAATGACTAAAGCACGTAAGAACAGAAGAGGTAGCGGTAAAAATGACACTAGTCAGAGTTATCTCATCTGAGATTCATGAATTTCATTCTACAATCAAACCCTATTGATAATGAAATACAGGTGTCATTCGGAGAGTCGAAAGTACATGATTTTCCGAAAGACTGGCATTCTGATAAGTATAATTATAAACGCTGTGAGAAGACCGTGTAAACCAACTCAACTCATCTCACTCAGAAACGATTTTAGAGGTTCAAACCACCTTGTCCGCTGCTTTCCTAAAAAACAACTTTCATTGTACAACAATTTCAACAGCCAGAATTTTAGTTTACTGACAAATTGGATCGAAGATAAGTAATTTTATTAGCCTACCTTGCCCATGCGAACGCATCAAATTTTCGGTTTCGGAACGTTAAAACGTCGCATCTGATAATGCTTATAAAACTGTAATATTCGAACAAGCTGCCTACATAAACACTGATTACAGGCCTAAAACTCTATAAAATCACAGCTATCGGGATCGTAATTTTTCTGCTTATACTTTCACTACGACAATTAAGCGAATGCTGTCGACGAATTATTTTTTATTTATCTCATCTGTACGAATCAGGTGTTAAAGGTTATAGTTTTACACTGCCTGTGTAGAAGATATAAATACTGCTTATAAATTTCCCGTTAACTAACAGATCCTAAATCAAAGAAAAAGAGATTTGACAAGACGTTATTTGACAAATCATTTTTGACCTACGCTATTATTGTGTTTTACAGAAACAAAAATATATGTAGGGCCTATCAAAATATACCTGGTATTCAACAAACGATCTATTAGGGTTGCGTGAGTAAGTCGGGCCAAGTTGAGTGTGATGCGCATGTGACGTCAAAGGCTCAGGTAATAATTGTCCAATCAGAGTCTCGTATTTTCGGCCAATAAGAAAGCCCAGTTTTAACCAATCAGATGTCTTCTTTTCCTTCATTTTGATTGGTTAATATTGTCCAATCAGAGAGTTTATATTACAGCACTACGTCACGCCGATATCAACCAATGACAAAGAGTCTTGAGCGTTACGTCATTCGTCAGGATATGCTGCTTTCTGATTGGTCCGTACTGATTCTGGGCGTCACGTCGAGTGTGAATTTAATATAAAGTCCACACCCAATGTCAACTTCTAGTTAACGGTAGGGTAGAACATATGAAGGTACCTTTTAATGAGATTTATAGTTTCTAAATAAATATCACTTACGAAATATGTAGTACCCCATTGTAGAGATCTTTCGAGTTCTTAAGGAAATTAAAAGTTGGTTTCTGTTGCTGCTAAATGTTAACACGGTTTTTTAAAAAGTCACGAGTGTTCATTCGATACCGACACAAAGAAAAATAAACAAAAGAGAGTAACTATTTTTCCTAGTTGTTCGATTTTTGTAACCTAATTTTTGGCCAGTAATGTATCATATTTTTAAAGGAATGACTTTATACAACTGTAAATAAATATTACGATACGCAGAAGGCAACTGAAAAATCTAATTCAAAATATCTTGAGACGAAACAAAGTCAATATCCTACCGGGTAAGAAAATATACCTCCTTAATCCGTTTTATAACAAGAAAACTATTTTGCTCTACCAACGGGCATTAGTCGAAAAATAATAATCAACGGTCTGACAAAATGATGATATAATGGCCGATGTAATTTCAAAAAAGGTTTTCTGGCTTTACTCTTATTTCATTAGTTCCTGTATTTTAAGATGGATGAAATTTATTGTGGCCATTATGAAAAGGTAGAGTGTTAAACTTTTTTTGCACGTAATTTGCTAGTTACTGACCGTAAATATGTATTCATTTATATCACAGGGTCAGCCAATTAAATGACTAAAGCAAGTAAGAACAGAAGAGGTAGCGGTATAAATGACACTAGTCAGAGTTATCTCATCTGAGATTCATGAATTTCATTCTACTATCAAACCCTGATGATAATGAAATACAGGTGTCATTCGGAGAGTCGAAAGTACATGATTTTCCGAAAGACTGGCATTCTGATAAGTATAATTATAAACGCTGTGAGAAGACCGTGTAAACCAACTCAACTCATCTCACTCAGAAACGATTTTAGAGGTTCAAACCACCTTCTCCGCTGCTTACCTAAAAAACAACTTTCATTGTACAACAATTTCAACAGCCAGCATTTTAGTTTACTGACAAATTGGATCGAAAATAAGTAATTTTATTAGTCTACCTTGCTTAAGAGAACGCATCAAATTTTCGGTTTCGGAACGTTAAAACGTCGCATCTGATAATGCTTATAAAACTGTAATATTCGAACAAGCTGCCTACATAAACACTGATTACAGGCCTAAAACTCTATAAAATCACAGCTATCGGGATCGTAATTTTTCTGCTTTTACTTTCACTACGACAATTAAGCGAATGCTGTCGCCGAATTATTTTTTATTTATCTCATCTGTACGAATCAGGTGTTAAAGGTTATAGTTTTACACTGCCTGTGTAGAAGATATAAATACTGCTTATAAATTTCCCGTTAACTAACAGATCCTAAATCAAAGAAAAAGAGATTTGACAAGACGTTATTTGACAAATCATTTTTGACTTACGCTATTATTGTGTTTTACAGAAACAAAAATATATGTAGGGCCTAACAAAATATACCTGGTATTCAACAAACGATCTATTAGGGTTGCGTGAGTAAGTCGGGCCAAGTTGAGTGTGATGCGCATGTGACGTCAAAGGCTCAGGTAATAATTGCCCATACAGAGTCTCGTATTTTCGGCCAATAAGAAAGCCCAGTTTTAACCAATCAGATGTCTTCTTTTCCTTCATTTTGATTGGTTAATATTGTCCAATCAGAGAGTTTATATTACTGCACTACGTCACGCCGATATCAACCAATGACAAAGAGTCTTGAGCGTTACGTCATTCGTCAGGATATGCTGCTTTCTGATTGGTCCGTACTGATTCTGGGCGTCACGTCGAGTGTGAATTTAATATAAAGTCCACACCCAATGTCAACTTCTAGTTAACGGTAGGGTAGAACATATGAAGGTACCTTTTAATGAGATTTATAGTTTCTAAATAAATATCACTTACGAAATATGTAGTACCCCATTGTAGCGATCTTTCGAGTTCTTAAGGAAATTAAAAGTTGGTTTCTGTTGCTGCTAAATGTTAACACGGTTTTTTAAAAAGTCACGAGTGTTCATTCGATACCGACACAAAGAAAAATAAACAAAAGAGAGTAACTATTTTTCCTAGTTGTTCGATTTTTGTAACCTAATTTTTGGCCAGTAATGTATCATGTTTTTAAAGGAATGACTTTATACAACTGTAAATAAATATTACGATACGTAGAAGGCAACTGAAAAATCTAATTCAAAATATCTTGAGACGAAACAAAGTCAATATCCTACCGGGTAAGAAAATATACCTCATTAATCCGTTTTATAACAAGAAAACTATTTTGCTCTACCAACGGGCATTAGTCGAAAAATAATAATCAACGGTCTGACAAAATGATGATATAATGGCCGATGTAATTTCAAAAAAGGTTTTCTGGCTTTACTCTTATTTCATTAGTTCCTGTATTTTAAGATGGATGAAATTTATTGTGGCCATTATGAAAAGGTAGAGTGTTAAACTTTTTTTGCACGTAATTTGCTAGTTACTGACCGTAAATATGTATTCATTTATATCACAGGGTCAGCCAATTAAATGACTAAAGCACGTAAGAACAGAAGAGGTAGCGGTATAAATGACACTAGTCAGAGTTATCTCATCTGAGATTCATGAATTTCATTCTACAATCAAACCCTATTGATAATGAAATACAGGTGTCATTCGGAGAGTCGAAAGTACATGATTTTCCGAAAGACTGGCATTCTGATAAGTATAATTATAAACGCTGTGAGAAGACCGTGTAAACCAACTCAACTCATCTCACTCAGAAACGATTTTAGAGGTTCAAACCACCTTGTCCGCTGCTTTCCTAAAAAACAACTTTCATTGTACAACAATTTCAACAGCCAGAATTTTAGTTTACTGACAAATTGGATCGAAGATAAGTAATTTTATTAGCCTACCTTGCTTAAGCGAACGCATCAATTTTCGGTTTCGGAACGTTAAAACGTCGCATCTGATAATGCTTATAAAACTGTAATATTCGAACAAGCTGCCTACATAAACACTGATTACAGGCCTAAAACTCTATAAAATCACAGCTATCGGGATCGTAATTTTTCTGCTTTTACTTGCACTACGACAATTAAGCGAATGCTGTCGCCGAATTATTTTTTATTTATCTCATCTGTACGAATCAGGTGTTAAAGGTTATAGTTTTACACTGCCTGTGTAGAAGATATAAATACTGCTTATAAATTTCCCGTTAACTAACAGATCCTAAATCAAAGAAAAAGAGATTTGACAAGACGTTATTTGACAAATCATTTTTGACCTACGCTATTATTGTGTTTTACAGAAACAAAAATATATGTAGGGCCTATCAAAATATACCTGGTATTCAACAAACGATCTATTAGGGTTGCGTGAGTAAGTCGGGCCAAGTTGAGTGTGATGCGCATGTGACGTCAAAGGCTCAGGTAATAATTGTCCAATCAGAGTCTCGTATTTTCGGCCAATAAGAAAGCCCAGTTTTAACCAATCAGATGTCTTCTTTTCCTTCATTTTGATTGGTTAATATTGTCCAATCAGAGAGTTTATATTACAGCACTACGTCACGCCGATATCAACCAATGACAAAGAGTCTTGAGCGTTACGTCATTCGTCAGGATATGCTGCTTTCTGATTGGTCCGTACTGATTCTGGGCGTCACGTCGAGTGTGAATTTAATATAAAGTCCACACCCAATGTCAACTTCTAGTTAACGGTAGGGTAGAACATATGAAGGTACCTTTTAATGAGATTTATAGTTTCTAAATAAATATCACTTACGAAATATGTAGTACCCCATTGTAGAGATCTTTCGAGTTCTTAAAGAAAATTAAAAGTTGGTTTATTTTGCTGCTAAATGTTAAACACGGTTTTTTAAAAAGTCACGAGTGTTCATTCGATACCGACACAAAGAAAAATAAACAAAAGAGAGTAACTATTTTTCCTAGTTGTTCGATTTTTGTAACCTAATTTTTGGCCAGTAATGTATCATATTTTTAAAGGAATGACTTTATACAACTGTAAATAAATATTACGATACGTAGAAGGCAACTGAAAAATCTAATTCAAAATATCTTGAGACGAAACAAAGTCAATATCCTACCGGGTAAGAAAATATACCTCATTAATCCGTTTTATAACAAGAAAACTATTTTGCTCTACCAACGGGCATTAGTCGAAAAATAATAATCAACGGTCTGACAAAATGATGATATAATGGCCGATTTAATTTCAAAACAGGTTTTCTGGCTTTACTCTTATTTCATTAGTTCCTGTATTTTAAGATGGATGAAATTTATTGTGGCCATTATGAAAAGGTAGAGTGTTAAACTTTTTTTGCACGTAATTTGCTAGTTACTGACCGTAAATATGTATTCATTTATATCACAGGGTCAGCCAATTAAATGACTAAAGCACGTAAGAACAGAAGAGGTAGCGGTATAAATGACACTAGTCAGAGTTATCTCATCTGAGATTCATGAATTTCATTCTACAATCAAACCCTATTGATAATGAAATACAGGTGTCATTCGGAGAGTCGAAAGTACATGATTTTCCGAAAGACTGGCATTCTGATAAGTATAATTATAAACGCTGTGAGAAGACCGTGTAAACCAACTCAACTCATCTCACTCAGAAACGATTTTAGAGGTTCAAACCACCTTGTCCGCTGCTTTCCTAAAAAACAACTTTCATTGTACAACAATTTTAACAGCCAGAATTTGAGTTTACTGACAAATTGGATCGAAGATAAGTAATTTTATTAGCCTACCTTGCTTAAGCGAACGCATCAAATTTTCGGTTTCGGAACGTTAAAAAGTCGCATCTGATAATGCTTATAAAACTGTAATATTCGAACAAGCTGCCTACATAAACACTGATTACAGGCCTAAAACTCTATAAAATCACAGCTATCAGGATCGTAATTTTTCTGCTTATACTTTCACTACGACAATTAAGCGAATGCTGTCGCCGAATTATTTTTTATTTATCTCATCTGTACGAATCAGGTGTTAAAGGTTATAGTTTTACACTGCCTGTGTAGAATATATAAATACTGCTTATAAATTTCCCGTTAACTAACAGATCCTAAATCAAAGAAAAAGAGATTTGACAAGACGTTATTTGACAAATCATTTTTGACCTACGCTATTATTGTGTTTTACAGAAACAAAAATATATGTAGGGCCTATCAAAATATACCTGGTATTCAACAAACGATCTATTAGGGTTGCGTGAGTAAGTCGGGCCAAGTTGAGTGTGATGCGCATGTGACGTCAAAGGCTCAGGTAATAATTGTCCAATCAGAGTCTCGTATTTTCGGCCAATAAGAAAGCCCAGTTTTAACCAATCAGATGTCTTCTTTTCCTTCATTTTGATTGGTTAATATTGTCCAATCAGAGAGTTTATATTACAGCACTACGTCACGCCGATATCAACCAATGACAAAGAGTCTTGAGCGTTACGTCATTCGTCAGGATATGCTGCTTTCTGATTGGTCCGTACTGATTCTGGGCGTCACGTCGAGTGTGAATTTAATATAAAGTCCACACCCAATGTCAACTTCTAGTTAACGGTAGGGTAGAACATATGAAGGTACCTTTTAATGAGATTTATAGTTTCTAAATAAATATCACTTACGAAATATGTAGTACCCCATTGTAGAGATCTTTCGAGTTCTTAAGGAAATTAAAAGTTGGTTTCTGTTGCTGCTAAATGTTAACACGGTTTTTTAAAAAGTCACGAGTGTTCATTCGATACCGACACAAAGAAAAATAAACAAAAGAGAGTAACTATTTTTCCTAGTTGTTCGATTTTTGTAACCTAATTTTTGGCCAGTAATGTATCATATTTTTAAAGGAATGACTTTATACAACTGTAAATAAATATTACGATACGTAGAAGGCAACTGAAAAATCTAATTCAAAATATCTTGAGACGAAACAAAGTCAATATCCTACCGGGTAAGAAAATATACCTCATTAATCCGTTTTATAACAAGAAAACTATTTTGC
This sequence comes from Catonia carolina, assembly GCA_035578175.1. Lineage (NCBI taxonomy): Eukaryota > Metazoa > Arthropoda > Insecta > Hemiptera > Achilidae > Catonia > Catonia carolina. Next base: position 22,583,742 of record JAQMRL010000010.1, on the reverse strand, counting down.
TCTACCAACGGGCATTAGTCGAAAAATAATAATCAACGGTCTGACAAAATGATGATATAATGGCCGATTTAATTTCAAAACAGGTTTTCTGGCTTTACTCTTATTTCATTAGTTCCTGTATTTTAAGATGGATGAAATTTATTGTGGCCATTATGAAAAGGTAGAGTGTTAAACTTTTTTTGCACGTAATTTGCTAGTTACTGACCGTAAATATGTATTCATTTATATCACAGGGTCAGCCAATTAAATGACTAAAGCACGTAAGAACAGAAGAGGTAGCGGTATAAATGACACTAGTCAGAGTTATCTCATCTGAGATTCATGAATTTCATTCTACAATCAAACCCTATTGATAATGAAATACAGGTGTCATTCGGAGAGTCGAAAGTACATGATTTTCCGAAAGACTGGCATTCTGATAAGTATAATTATAAACGCTGTGAGAAGACCGTGTAAACCAACTCAACTCATCTCACTCAGAAACGATTTTAGAGGTTCAAACCACCTTGTCCGCTGCTTTCCTAAAAAACAACTTTCATTGTACAACAATTTCAACAGCCAGAATTTTAGTTTACTGACAAATTGGATCGAAGATAAGTAATTTTATTAGCCTACCTTGCTTAAGCGAACGCATCAAATTTTCGGTTTCGGAACGTTAAAACGTCGCATCTGATAATGCTTATAAAACTGTAATATTCGAACAAGCTGCCTACATAAACACTGATTACAGGCCTAAAACTCTATAAAATCACAGCTATCGGGATCGTAATTTTTCTGCTTATACTTTCACTACGACAATTAAGCGAATGCTGTCGCCGAATTATTTTTTATTTATCTCATCTGTACGAATCAGGTGTTAAAGGTTATAGTTTTACACTGCCTGTGTAGAATATATAAATACTGCTTATAAATTTCCCGTTAACTAACAGATCCTAAATCAAAGAAAAAGAGATTTGACAAGACGTTATTTGACAAATCATTTTTGACCTACGCTATTATTGTGTTTTACAGAAACAAAAATATATGTAGGGCCTATCAAAATATACCTGGTATTCAACAAACGATCTATTAGGGTTGCGTGAGTAAGTCGGGCCAAGTTGAGTGTGATGCGCATGTGACGTCAAAGGCTCAGGTAATAATTGTCCAATCAGAGTCTCGTATTTTCGGCCAATAAGAAAGCCCAGTTTTAACCAATCAGATGTCTTCTTTTCCTTCATTTTGATTGGTTAATATTGTCCAATCAGAGAGTTTATATTACAGCACTACGTCACGCCGATATCAACCAATGACAAAGAGTCTTGAGCGTTACGTCATTCGTCAGGATATGCTGCTTTCTGATTGGTCCGTACTGATTCTGGGCGTCACGTCGAGTGTGAATTTAATATAAAGTCCACACCCAATGTCAACTTCTAGTTAACGGTAGGGTAGAACATATGAAGGTACCTTTTAATGAGATTTATAGTTTCTAAATAAATATCACTTACGAAATATGTAGTACCCCATTGTAGAGATCTTTCGAGTTCTTAAAGAAAATTAAAAGTTGGTTTATTTTGCTGCTAAATGTTAAACACGGTTTTTTAAAAAGTCACGAGTGTTCATTCGATACCGACACAAAGAAAAATAAACAAAAGAGAGTAACTATTTTTCCTAGTTGTTCGATTTTTGTAACCTAATTTTTGGCCAGTAATGTATCATATTTTTAAAGGAATGACTTTATACAACTGTAAATAAATATTACGATACGTAGAAGGCAACTGAAAAATCTAATTCAAAATATCTTGAGACGAAACAAAGTCAATATCCTACCGGGTAAGAAAATATACCTCATTAATCCGTTTTATAACAAGAAAACTATTTTGCTCTACCAACGGGCATTAGTCGAAAAATAATAATCAACGGTCTGACAAAATGATGATATAATGGCCGATTTAATTTCAAAACAGGTTTTCTGGCTTTACTCTTATTTCATTAGTTCCTGTATTTTAAGATGGATGAAATTTATTGTGGCCATTATGAAAAGGTAGAGTGTTAAACTTTTTTTGCACGTAATTTGCTAGTTACTGACCGTAAATATGTATTCATTTATATCACAGGGTCAGCCAATTAAATGACTAAAGCACGTAAGAACAGAAGAGGTAGCGGTATAAATGACACTAGTCAGAGTTATCTCATCTGAGATTCATGAATTTCATTCTACAATCAAACCCTATTGATAATGAAATACAGGTGTCATTCGGAGAGTCGAAAGTACATGATTTTCCGAAAGACTGGCATTCTGATAAGTATAATTATAAACGCTGTGAGAAGACCGTGTAAACCAACTCAACTCATCTCACTCAGAAACGATTTTAGAGGTTCAAACCACCTTGTCCGCTGCTTTCCTAAAAAACAACTTTCATTGTACAACAATTTTAACAGCCAGAATTTGAGTTTACTGACAAATTGGATCGAAGATAAGTAATTTTATTAGCCTACCTTGCTTAAGCGAACGCATCAAATTTTCGGTTTCGGAACGTTAAAAAGTCGCATCTGATAATGCTTATAAAACTGTAATATTCGAACAAGCTGCCTACATAAACACTGATTACAGGCCTAAAACTCTATAAAATCACAGCTATCGGGATCGCAATTTTTCTGCTTATACTTTCACTACGACAATTAAGCGAATGCTGTCGCCGAATTATTTTTTATTTATCTCATCTGTACGAATCAGGTGTTAAAGGTTATAGTTTTACACTGCCTGTGTAGAAGATATAAATACTGCTTATAAATTTCCCGTTAACTAACAGATCCTAAATCAAAGAAAAAGAGATTTGACAAGACGTTATTTGACAAATCATTTTTGACCTACGCTATTATTGTGTTTTACAGAAACAAAAATATATGTAGGGCCTATCAAAATATACCTGGTATTCAACAAACGATCTATTAGGGTTGCGTGAGTAAGTCGGGCCAAGTTGAGTGTGATGCGCATGTGACGTCAAAGGCTCAGGTAATAATTGTCCAATCAGAGTCTCGTATTTTCGGCCAATAAGAAAGCCCAGTTTTAACCAATCAGATGTCTTCTTTTCCTTCATTTTGATTGGTTAATATTGTCCAATCAGAGAGTTTATATTACAGCACTACGTCACGCCGATATCAACCAATGACAAAGAGTCTTGAGCGTTACGTCATTCGTCAGGATATGCTGCTTTCTGATTGGTCCGTACTGATTCTGGGCGTCACGTCGAGTGTGAATTTAATATAAAGTCCACACCCAATGTCAACTTCTAGTTAACGGTAGGGTAGAACATATGAAGGTACCTTTTAATGAGATTTATAGTTTCTAAATAAATATCACTTACGAAATATGTAGTACCCCATTGTAGAGATCTTTCGAGTTCTTAAGGAAATTAAAAGTTGGTTTCTGTTGCTGCTAAATGTTAACACGGTTTTTTAAAAAGTCACGAGTGTTCATTCGATACCGACACAAAGAAAAATAAACAAAAGAGAGTAACTATTTTTCCTAGTTGTTCGATTTTTGTAACCTAATTTTTGGCCAGTAATGTATCATATTTTTAAAGGAATGACTTTATACAACTGTAAATAAATATTACGATACGTAGAAGGCAACTGAAAAATCTAATTCAAAATATCTTGAGACGAAACAAAGTCAATATCCTACCGGGTAAGAAAATATACCTCATTAATCCGTTTTATAACAAGAAAACTATTTTGCTCTACCAACGGGCATTAGTCGAAAAATAATAATCAACGGTCTGACAAAATGATGATATAATGGCCGATGTAATTTCAAAAAAGGTTTTCTGGCTTTACTCTTATTTCATTAGTTCCTGTATTTTAAGATGGATGAAATTTATTGTGGCCATTATGAAAAGGTAGAGTGTTAAACTTTTTTTGCACGTAATTTGCTAGTTACTGACCGTAAATATGTATTCATTTATATCACAGGGTCAGCCAATTAAATGACTAAAGCACGTAAGAACAGAAGAGGTAGCGGTATAAATGACACTAGTCAGAGTTATCTCATCTGAGATTCATGAATTTCATTCTACAATCAAACCCTATTGATAATGAAATACAGGTGTCATTCGGAGAGTCGAAAGTACATGATTTTCCGAAAGACTGGCATTCTGATAAGTATAATTATAAACGCTGTGAGAAGACCGTGTAAACCAACTCAACTCATCTCACTCAGAAACGATTTTAGAGGTTCAAACCACCTTGTCCGCTGCTTTCCTAAAAAACAACTTTCATTGTACAACAATTTCAACAGCCAGAATTTTAGTTTACTGACAAATTGGATCGAAGATAAGTAATTTTATTAGCCTACCTTGCTTAAGCGAACGCATCAAATTTTCGGTTTCGGAACGTTAAAACGTCGCATCTGATAATGCTTATAAAACTGTAATATTCGAACAAGCTGCCTACATAAACACTGATTACAGGCCTAAAACTCTATAAAATCACAGCTATCGGGATCGTAATTTTTCTGCTTATACTTTCACTACGACAATTAAGCGAATGCTGTCGCCGAATTATTTTTTATTTATCTCATCTGTACGAATCAGGTGTTAAAGGTTATAGTTTTACACTGCCTGTGTAGAAGATATAAATACTGCTTATAAATTTCCCGTTAACTAACAGATCCTAAATCAAAGAAAAAGAGATTTGACAAGACGTTATTTGACAAATCATTTTTGACCTACGCTATTATTGTGTTTTACAGAAACAAAAATATATGTAGGGCCTATCAAAATATACCTGGTATTCAACAAACGATCTATTAGGGTTGCGTGAGTAAGTCGGGCCAAGTTGAGTGTGATGCGCATGTGACGTCAAAGGCTCAGGTAATAATTGTCCAATCAGAGTCTCGTATTTTCGGCCAATAAGAAAGCCCAGTTTTAACCAATCAGATGTCTTCTTTTCCTTCATTTTGATTGGTTAATATTGTCCAATCAGAGAGTTTATATTACAGCACTACGTCACGCCGATATCAACCAATGACAAAGAGTCTTGAGCGTTACGTCATTCGTCAGGATATGCTGCTTTCTGATTGGTCCGTACTGATTCTGGGCGTCACGTCGAGTGTGAATTTAATATAAAGTCCACACCCAATGTCAACTTCTAGTTAACGGTAGGGTAGAACATATGAAGGTACCTTTTAATGAGATTTATAGTTTCTAAATAAATATCACTTACGAAATATGTAGTACCCCATTGTAGAGATCTTTCGAGTTCTTAAGGAAATTAAAAGTTGGTTTCTGTTGCTGCTAAATGTTAACACGGTTTTTTAAAAAGTCACGAGTGTTCATTCGATACCGACACAAAGAAAAATAAACAAAAGAGAGTAACTATTTTTCCTAGTTGTTCGATTTTTGTAACCTAATTTTTGGCCAGTAATGTATCATATTTTTAAAGGAATGACTTTATACAACTGTAAATAAATATTACGATACGTAGAAGGCAACTGAAAAATCTAATTCAAAATATCTTGAGACGAAACAAAGTCAATATCCTACCGGGTAAGAAAATATACCTCATTAATCCGTTTTATAACAAGAAAACTATTTTGCTCTACCAACGGGCATTAGTCGAAAAATAATAATCAACGGTCTGACAAAATGATGATATAATGGCCGATGTAATTTCAAAAAAGGTTTTCTGGCTTTACTCTTATTTCATTAGTTCCTGTATTTTAAGATGGATGAAATTTATTGTGGCCATTATGAAAAGGTAGAGTGTTAAACTTTTTTTGCACGTAATTTGCTAGTTACTGACCGTAAATATGTATTCATTTATATCACAGGGTCAGCCAATTAAATGACTAAAGCACGTAAGAACAGAAGAGGTAGCGGTATAAATGACACTAGTCAGAGTTATCTCATCTGAGATTCATGAATTTCATTCTACAATCAAACCCTATTGATAATGAAATACAGGTGTCATTCGGAGAGTCGAAAGTACATGATTTTCCGAAAGACTGGCATTCTGATAAGTATAATTATAAACGCTGTGAGAAGACCGTGTAAACCAACTCAACTCATCTCACTCAGAAACGATTTTAGAGGTTCAAACCACCTTGTCCGCTGCTTTCCTAAAAAACAACTTTCATTGTACAACAATTTCAACAGCCAGAATTTTAGTTTACTGACAAATTGGATCGAAGATAAGTAATTTTATTAGCCTACCTTGCTTAAGCGAACGCATCAAATTTTCGGTTTCGGAACGTTAAAACGTCGCATCTGATAATGCTTATAAAACTGTAATATTCGAACAAGCTGCCTACATAAACACTGATTACAGGCCTAAAACTCTATAAAATCACAGCTATCGGGATCGTAATTTTTCTGCTTATACTTTCACTACGACAATTAAGCGAATGCTGTCGCCGAATTATTTTTTATTTATCTCATCTGTACGAATCAGGTGTTAAAGGTTATAGTTTTACACTGCCTGTGTAGAAGATATAAATACTGCTTATAAATTTCCCGTTAACTAACAGATCCTAAATCAAAGAAAAAGAGATTTGACAAGACGTTATTTGACAAATCATTTTTGACCTACGCTATTATTGTGTTTTACAGAAACAAAAATATATGTAGGGCCTATCAAAATATACCTGGTATTCAACAAACGATCTATTAGGGTTGCGTGAGTAAGTCGGGCCAAGTTGAGTGTGATGCGCATGTGACGTCAAAGGCTCAGGTAATAATTGTCCAATCAGAGTCTCGTATTTTCGGCCAATAAGAAAGCCCAGTTTTAACCAATCAGATGTCTTCTTTTCCTTCATTTTGATTGGTTAATATTGTCCAATCAGAGAGTTTATATTACAGCACTACGTCACGCCGATATCAACCAATGACAAAGAGTCTTGAGCGTTACGTCATTCGTCAGGATATGCTGCTTTCTGATTGGTCCGTACTGATTCTGGGCGTCACGTCGAGTGTGAATTTAATATAAAGTCCACACCCAATGTCAACTTCTAGTTAACGGTAGGGTAGAACATATGAAGGTACCTTTTAATGAGATTTATAGTTTCTAAATAAATATCACTTACGAAATATGTAGTACCCCATTGTAGAGATCTTTCGAGTTCTTAAGGAAATTAAAAGTTGGTTTCTGTTGCTGCTAAATGTTAACACGGTTTTTTAAAAAGTCACGAGTGTTCATTCGATACCGACACAAAGAAAAATAAACAAAAGAGAGTAACTATTTTTCCTAGTTGTTCGATTTTTGTAACCTAATTTTTGGCCAGTAATGTATCATATTTTTAAAGGAATGACTTTATACAACTGTAAATAAATATTACGATACGTAGAAGGCAACTGAAAAATCTAATTCAAAATATCTTGAGACGAAACAAAGTCAATATCCTACCGGGTAAGAAAATATACCTCATTAATCCGTTTTATAACAAGAAAACTATTTTGCTCTACCAACGGGCATTAGTCGAAAAATAATAATCAACGGTCTGACAAAATGATGATATAATGGCCGATGTAATTTCAAAAAAGGTTTTCTGGCTTTACTCTTATTTCATTAGTTCCTGTATTTTAAGATGGATGAAATTTATTGTGGCCATTATGAAAAGGTAGAGTGTTAAACTTTTTTTGCACGTAATTTGCTAGTTACTGACCGTAAATATGTATTCATTTATATCACAGGGTCAGCCAATTAAATGACTAAAGCACGTAAGAACAGAAGAGGTAGCGGTATAAATGACACTAGTCAGAGTTATCTCATCTGACATTCATGAATTTCATTCTACAATCAAACCCTATTGATAATGAAATACAGGTGTCATTCGGAGAGTCGAAAGTACATGATTTTCCGAAAGACTGGCATTCTGATAAGTATAATTATAAACGCTGTGAGAAGACCGTGTAAACCAACTCAACTCATCTCACTCAGAAACGATTTTAGAGGTTCAAACCACCTTGTCCGCTGCTTTCCTAAAAACAACTTTCATTGTACAACAATTTCAACAGCCAGAATTTTAGTTTACTGACAAATTGGATCGAAGATAAGTAATTTTATTAGCCTACCTTGCTTAAGCGAACGCATCAAATTTTCGGTTTCGGAACGTTAAAACGTCGCATCTGATAATGCTTATAAAACTGTAATATTCGAACAAGCTGCCTACATAAACACTGATTACAGGCCTAAAACTCTATAAAATCACAGCTATCGGGATCGTAATTTTTCTGCTTATACTTTCACTACGACAATTAAGCGAATGCTGTCGCCGAATTATTTTTTATTTATCTCATCTGTACGAATCAGGTGTTAAAGGTTATAGTTTTACACTGCCTGTGTAGAAGATATAAATACTGCTTATAAATTTCCCGTTAACTAACAGATCCTAAATCAAAGAAAAAGAGATTTGACAAGACGTTATTTGACAAATCATTTTTGACCTACGCTATTATTGTGTTTTACAGAAACAAAAATATATGTAGGGCCTATCAAAATATACCTGGTATTCAACAAACGATCTATTAGGGTTGCGTGAGTAAGTCGGGCCAAGTTGAGTGTGATGCGCATGTGACGTCAAAGGCTCAGGTAATAATTGTCCAATCAGAGTCTCGTATTTTCGGCCAATAAGAAAGCCCAGTTTTAACCAATCAGATGTCTTCTTTTCCTTCATTTTGATTGGTTAATATTGTCCAATCAGAGAGTTTATATTACAGCACTACGTCACGCCGATATCAACCAATGACAAAGAGTCTTGAGCGTTACGTCATTCGTCAGGATATGCTGCTTTCTGATTGGTCCGTACTGATTCTGGGCGTCACGTCGAGTGTGAATTTAATATAAAGTCCACACCCAATGTCAACTTCTAGTTAACGGTAGGGTAGAACATATGAAGGTACCTTTTAATGAGATTTATAGTTTCTAAATAAATATCACTTACGAAATATGTAGTACCCCATTGTAGAGATCTTTCGAGTTCTTAAGGAAATTAAAAGTTGGTTTCTGTTGCTGCTAAATGTTAACACGGTTTTTTAAAAAGTCACGAGTGTTCATTCGATACCGACACAAAGAAAAATAAACAAAAGAGAGTAACTATTTTTCCTAGTTGTTCGATTTTTGTAACCTAATTTTTGGCCAGTAATGTATCATATTTTTAAAGGAATGACTTTATACAACTGTAAATAAATATTACGATACGTAGAAGGCAACTGAAAAATCTAATTCAAAATATCTTGAGACGAAACAAAGTCAATATCCTACCGGGTAAGAAAATATACCTCATTAATCCGTTTTATAACAAGAAAACTATTTTGCTCTACCAACGGGCATTAGTCGAAAAATAATAATCAACGGTCTGACAAAATGATGATATAATGGCCGATGTAATTTCAAAAAAGGTTTTCTGGCTTTACTCTTATTTCATTAGTTCCTGTATTTTAAGATGGATGAAATTTATTGTGGCCATTATGAAAAGGTAGAGTGTTAAACTTTTTTTGCACGTAATTTGCTAGTTACTGACCGTAAATATGTATTCATTTATATCACAGGGTCAGCCAATTAAATGACTAAAGCACGTAAGAACAGAAGAGGTAGCGGTATAAATGACACTAGTCAGAGTTATCTCATCTGACATTCATGAATTTCATTCTACAATCAAACCCTATTGATAATGAAATACAGGTGTCATTCGGAGAGTCGAAAGTACATGATTTTCCGAAAGACTGGCATTCTGATAAGTATAATTATAAACGCTGTGAGAAGACCGTGTAAACCAACTCAACTCATCTCACTCAGAAACGATTTTAGAGGTTCAAACCACCTTGTCCGCTGCTTTCCTAAAAACAACTTTCATTGTACAACAATTTCAACAGCCAGAATTTTAGTTTACTGACAAATTGGATCGAAGATAAGTAATTTTATTAGCCTACCTTGCTTAAGCGAACGCATCAAATTTTCGGTTTCGGAACGTTAAAACGTCGCATCTGATAATGCTTATAAAACTGTAATATTCGAACAAGCTGCCTACATAAACACTGATTACAGGCCTAAAACTCTATAAAATCACAGCTATCGGGATCGTAATTTTTCTGCTTATACTTTCACTACGACAATTAAGCGAATGCTGTCGCCGAATTATTTTTTATTTATCTCATCTGTACGAATCAGGTGTTAAAGGTTATAGTTTTACACTGCCTGTGTAGAAGATATAAATACTGCTTATAAATTTCCCGTTAACTAACAGATCCTAAATCAAAGAAAAAGAGATTTGACAAGACGTTATTTGACAAATCATTTTTGACCTACGCTATTATTGTGTTTTACAGAAACAAAAATATATGTAGGGCCTATCAAAATATACCTGGTATTCAACAAACGATCTATTAGGGTTGCGTGAGTAAGTCGGGCCAAGTTGAGTGTGATGCGCATGTGACGTCAAAGGCTCAGGTAATAATTGTCCAATCAGAGTCTCGTATTTTCGGCCAATAAGAAAGCCCAGTTTTAACCAATCAGATGTCTTCTTTTCCTTCATTTTGATTGGTTAATATTGTCCAATCAGAGAGTTTATATTACAGCACTACGTCACGCCGATATCAACCAATGACAAAGAGTCTTGAGCGTTACGTCATTCGTCAGGATATGCTGCTTTCTGATTGGTCCGTACTGATTCTGGGCGTCACGTCGAGTGTGAATTTAATATAAAGTCCACACCCAATGTCAACTTCTAGTTAACGGTAGGGTAGAACATATGAAGGTACCTTTTAATGAGATTTATAGTTTCTAAATAAATATCACTTACGAAATATGTAGTACCCCATTGTAGAGATCTTTCGAGTTCTTAAGGAAATTAAAAGTTGGTTTCTGTTGCTGCTAAATGTTAACACGGTTTTTTAAAAAGTCACGAGTGTTCATTCGATACCGACACAAAGAAAAATAAACAAAAGAGAGTAACTATTTTTCCTAGTTGTTCGATTTTTGTAACCTAATTTTTGGCCAGTAATGTATCATATTTTTAAAGGAATGACTTTATACAACTGTAAATAAATATTACGATACGTAGAAGGCAACTGAAAAATCTAATTCAAAATATCTTGAGACGAAACAAAGTCAATATCCTACCGGGTAAGAAAATATACCTCATTAATCCGTTTTATAATAAGAAAACTATTTTGCTCTACCAACGGGCATTAGTCGAAAAATAATAATCAACGGTCTGACAAAATGATGATATAATGGCCGATGTAATTTCAAAAAAGGTTTTCTGGCTTTACTCTTATTTCATTAGTTCCTGTATTTTAAGATGGATGAAATTTATTGTGGCCATTATGAAAAGGTAGAGTGTTAAACTTTTTTTGCACGTAATTTGCTAGTTACTGACCGTAAATATGTATTCATTTATATCACAGGGTCAGCCAATTAAATGACTAAAGCACGTAAGAACAGAAGAGGTAGCGGTATAAATGACACTAGTCAGAGTTATCTCATCTGAGATTCATGAATTTCATTCTACAATCAAACCCTATTGATAATGAAATACAGGTGTCATTCGGAGAGTCGAAAGTACATGATTTTCCGAAAGACTGGCATTCTGATAAGTATAATTATAAACGCTGTGAGAAGACCGTGTAAACCAACTCAACTCATCTCACTCAGAAACGATTTTAGAGGTTCAAACCACCTTGTCCGCTGCTTTCCTAAAAAACAACTTTCATTGTACAACAATTTCAACAGCCAGAATTTTAGTTTACTGACAAATTGGATCGAAGATAAGTAATTTTATTAGCCTACCTTGCTTAAGCGAACGCATCAAATTTTCGGTTTCGGAACGTTAAAACGTCGCATCTGATAATGCTTATAAAACTGTAATATTCGAACAAGCTGCCTACATAAACACTGATTACAGGCCTAAAACTCTATAAAATCACAGCTATCGGGATCGTAATTTTTCTGCTTATACTTTCACTACGACAATTAAGCGAATGCTGTCGCCGAATTATTTTTTATTTATCTCATCTGTACGAATCAGGTGTTAAAGGTTATAGTTTTACACTGCCTGTGTAGAAGATATAAATACTGCTTATAAATTTCCCGTTAACTAACAGATCCTAAATCAAAGAAAAAGAGATTTGACAAGACGTTATTTGACAAATCATTTTTGACCTACGCTATTATTGTGTTTTACAGAAACAAAAATATATGTAGGGCCTATCAAAATATACCTGGTATTCAACAAACGATCTATAAGGGTTGCGTGAGTAAGCCGGGCCAAGTTGAGTGTGATGCGCATGTGACGTCATAGGCTCAGGTAATAATTGCCCAATCAGAGTTTCGTATTTTCGGCCAATAAGAAAGCCTAGTTTTAACCAATCAGATGTCTTCATTTCCTTCATTTTGATTGGTTAATATTGTCCAATCAGAGAGTTTATATTACTGCACTACGTCACGCCGATATCAACCAATGACAAAGAGTCTTGAGCGTTACGTCATTCGTCAGGATATGCTGCTTTCTGATTGGTCCGTACTGATTCTGGGCGTCACGTCGAGTGTGAATTTAATATAAAGTCCACACCCAATGTAAACTTCTAGTTAACGGTAGGGTAGAACATATGAAGGTACCTTTTAATGAGATTTATAGTTTCTAAATAAATATCACTTACGAAATATGTAGTACCCCATTGTAGAGATCTTTCGAGTTCTTAAGGAAATTAAAAGTTGGTTTCTGTTGCTGCTAAATGTTAACACGGTTTTTTAAAAAGTCACGAGTGTTCATTCGATACCGACACAAAGAAAAATAAACAAAAGAGAGTAACTATTTTTCCTAGTTGTTCGATTTTTGTAACCTAATTTTTGGCCAGTAATGTATCATATTTTTAAAGGAATGACTTTATACAACTGTAAATAAATATTACGATACGTAGAAGGCAACTGAAAAATCTAATTCAAAATATCTTGAGACGAAACAAAGTCAATATCCTACCGGGTAAGAAAATATACCTCATTAATCCGTTTTATAACAAGAAAACTATTTTGCTCTACCAACGGGCATTAGTCGAAAAATAATAATCAACGGTCTGACAAAATGATGATATAATGGCCGATGTAATTTCAAAAAAGGTTTTCTGGCTTTACTCTTATTTCATTAGTTCCTGTATTTTAAGATGGATGAAATTTATTGTGGCCATTATGAAAAGGTAGAGTGTTAAACTTTTTTTGCACGTAATTTGCTAGTTACTGACCGTAAATATGTATTCATTTATATCACAGGGTCAGCCAATTAAATGACTAAAGCACGTAAGAACAGAAGAGGTAGCGGTATAAATGACACTAGTCAGAGTTATCTCATCTGAGATTCATGAATTTCATTCTACAATCAAACCCTATTGATAATGAAATACAGGTGTCATTCGGAGAGTCGAAAGTACATGATTTTCCGAAAGACTGGCATTCTGATAAGTATAATTATAAACGCTGTGAGAAGACCGTGTAAACCAACTCAACTCATCTCACTCAGAAACGATTTTAGAGGTTCAAACCACCTTGTCCGCTGCTTTCCTAAAAAACAACTTTCATTGTACAACAATTTCAACAGCCAGAATTTTAGTTTACTGACAAATTGGATCGAAGATAAGTAATTTTATTAGCCTACCTTGCTTAAGCGAACGCATCAAATTTTCGGTTTCGGAACGTTAAAACGTCGCATCTGATAATGCTTATAAAACTGTAATATTCGAACAAGCTGCCTACATAAACACTGATTACAGGCCTAAAACTCTATAAAATCACAGCTATCGGGATCGTAATTTTTCTGCTTATACTTTCACTACGACAATTAAGCGAATGCTGTCGCCGAATTATTTTTTATTTATCTCATCTGTACGAATCAGGTGTTAAAGGTTATAGTTTTACACTGCCTGTGTAGAAGATATAAATACTGCTTATAAATTTCCCGTTAACTAACAGATCCTAAATCAAAGAAAAAGAGATTTGACAAGACGTTATTTGACAAATCATTTTTGACCTACGCTATTATTGTGTTTTACAGAAACAAAAATATATGTAGGGCCTATCAAAATATACCTGGTATTCAACAAACGATCTATTAGGGTTGCGTGAGTAAGTCGGGCCAAGTTGAGTGTGATGCGCATGTGACGTCAAAGGCTCAGGTAATAATTGTCCAATCAGAGTCTCGTATTTTCGGCCAATAAGAAAGCCCAGTTTTAACCAATCAGATGTCTTCTTTTCCTTCATTTTGATTGGTTAATATTGTCCAATCAGAGAGTTTATATTACAGCACTACGTCACGCCGATATCAACCAATGACAAAGAGTCTTGAGCGTTACGTCATTCGTCAGGATATGCTGCTTTCTGATTGGTCCGTACTGATTCTGGGCGTCACGTCGAGTGTGAATTTAATATAAAGTCCACACCCAATGTCAACTTCTAGTTAACGGTAGGGTAGAACATATGAAGGTACCTTTTAATGAGATTTATAGTTTCTAAATAAATATCACTTACGAAATATGTAGTACCCCATTGTAGAGATCTTTCGAGTTCTTAAGGAAATTAAAAGTTGGTTTCTGTTGCTGCTAAATGTTAACACGGTTTTTTAAAAAGTCACGAGTGTTCATTCGATACCGACACAAAGAAAAATAAACAAAAGAGAGTAACTATTTTTCCTAGTTGTTCGATTTTTGTAACCTAATTTTTGGCCAGTAATGTATCATATTTTTAAAGGAATGACTTTATACAACTGTAAATAAATATTACGATACGTAGAAGGCAACTGAAAAATCTAATTCAAAATATCTTGAGACGAAACAAAGTCAATATCCTACCGGGTAAGAAAATATACCTCATTAATCCGTTTTATAACAAGAAAACTATTTTGCTCTACCAACGGGCATTAGTCGAAAAATAATAATCAACGGTCTGACAAAATGATGATATAATGGCCGATGTAATTTCAAAAAAGGTTTTCTGGCTTTACTCTTATTTCATTAGTTCCTGTATTTTAAGATGGATGAAATTTATTGTGGCCATTATGAAAAGGTAGAGTGTTAAACTTTTTTTGCACGTAATTTGCTAGTTACTGACCGTAAATATGTATTCATTTATATCACAGGGTCAGCCAATTAAATGACTAAAGCACGTAAGAACAGAAGAGGTAGCGGTATAAATGACACTAGTCAGAGTTATCTCATCTGAGATTCATGAATTTCATTCTACAATCAAACCCTATTGATAATGAAATACAGGTGTCATTCGGAGAGTCGAAAGTACATGATTTTCCGAAAGACTGGCATTCTGATAAGTATAATTATAAACGCTGTGAGAAGACCGTGTAAACCAACTCAACTTATCTCACTCAGAAACGATTTTAGAGGTTCAAACCACCTTGTCCGCTGCTTTCCTAAAAAACAACTTTCATTGTACAACAATTTCAACAGCCAGAATTTTAGTTTACTGACAAATTGGATCGAAGATAAGTAATTTTATTAGCCTACCTTGCTTAAGCGAACGCATCAAATTTTCGGTTTCGGAACGTTAAAACGTCGCATCTGATAATGCTTATAAAACTGTAATATTCGAACAAGCTGCCTACATAAACACTGATTACAGGCCTAAAACTCTATAAAATCACAGCTATCGGGATCGTAATTTTTCTGCTTATACTTTCACTACGACAATTAAGCGAATGCTGTCGCCGAATTATTTTTTATTTATCTCATCTGTACGAATCAGGTGTTAAAGGTTATAGTTTTACACTGCCTGTGTAGAAGATATAAATACTGCTTTTAAATTTCCCGTTAACTAACAGATCCTAAATCAAAGAAAAAGAGATTTGACAAGACGTTATTTGACAAATCATTTTTGACCTACGCTATTATTGTGTTTTACAGAAACAAAAATATATGTAGGGCCTATCAAAATATACCTGGTATTCAACAAACGATCTATTAGGGTTGCGTGAGTAAGTCGGGCCAAGTTGAGTGTGATGCGCATGTGACGTCAAAGGCTCAGGTAACAATTGTTTAATCAGAGTCTCGTATTTTCGGCCAATAAGAAAGCCCAGTTTTAACCAATCAGATGTCTTCTTTTCCTTCATTTTGATTGGTTAATATTGTCCAATCAAAGAGTTTATATTACAGCACTACGTCACGCCGATATCAACCAATGACAAAGAGTCTTGAGCGTTACGTCATTCGTCAGGATATGCTGCTTTCTGATTGGTCCGTACTGATTCTGGGCGTCACGTCGAGTGTGAATTTAATATAAAGTCCACACCCAATGTCAACTTCTAGTTAACGGTAGGGTAGAACATATGAAGGTACCTTTTAATGAGATTTATAGTTTCTAAATAAATATCACTTACGAAATATGTAGTACCCCATTGTAGAGATCTTTCGAGTTCTTAAGGAAATTAAAAGTTGGTTTCTGTTGCTGCTAAATGTTAACACGGTTTTTTAAAAAGTCACGAGTGTTCATTCGATACCGACACAAAGAAAAATAAACAAAAGAGAGTAACTATTTTTCCTAGTTGTTCGATTTTTGTAACCTAATTTTTGGCCAGTAATGTATCATATTTTTAAAGGAATGACTTTATACAACTGTAAATAAATATTACGATACGTAGAAGGCAACTGAAAAATCTAATTCAAAATATCTTGAGACGAAACAAAGTCAATATCCTACCGGGTAAGAAAATATACATCATTAATCCGTTTTATAACAAGAAAACTATTTTGCTCTACCAACGGGCATTAGTCGAAAAATAATAATCAACGGTCTGACAAAATGATGATATAATGGCCGATGTAAATTCAAAAAAGGTTTTCTGGCTTTACTCTTTATCATTAGTTCCTGTATTTTAAGATGGATGAAATTTATTGTGGCAATTATGAAAAGGTAGAGTGTTAAACTTTTTTTGCACGTAATTTGCTAGTTACTGACCGTAAATATGTATTCATTTATATCACAGGGTCAGCCAATTAAATGACTAAAGCACGTAAGAACAGAAAAGGTAGCGGTATAAATGACACTAGTCAGAGTTATCTCATCTGAGATTCATGAATTTCATTCTACAATCAAACCCTATTGATAATGAAATACAGGTGTCATTCGGAGAGTCGAAAGTACATGATTTTCCGAAAGACTGGCATTCTGATAAGTATAATTATAAACGCTGTGAGAAGACCGTGTAAACCAACTCAACTCATCTCACTCAGAAACGATTTTAGAGGTTCAAACCACCTTGTCCGCTGCTTTCCTAAAAAACAACTTTCATTGTACAACAATTTCAACAGCCAGAATTTTAGTTTACTGACAAATTGGATCGAAGATAAGTAATTTTATTAGCCTACCTTGCTTAATCGAACGCATCAAATTTTCGGTTTCGGAACGTTAAAACGTCGCATCTGATAATGCTTATAAAACTGTAATATTCGAACAAGCTGCCTACATAAACACTGATTACAGGCCTAAAACTCTATAAAATCACAGCTATCGGGATCGTAATTTTTCTGCTTATACTTTCACTACGACAATTAAGCGAATGCTGTCGACGAATTATTTTTTATTTATCTCATCTGTACGAATCAGGTGTTAAAGGTTATAGTTTTACACTGCCTGTGTAGAAGATGTAAATACTGCTTATAAATTTCCCGTTAACTAACAGATCCTAAATCAAAGAAAAAGAGATTTGACAAGACGTTATTTGACAAATCATTTTTGACCTACGCTATTATTGTGTTTTACAGAAACAAAAATATATGTAGGGCCTATCAAAATATACCTGGTATTCAACAAACGATCTATTAGGGTTGCGTGAGTAAGTCGGGCCAAGTTGAGTGTGATGCGCATGTGACGTCAAAGGCTCAGGTAATAATTGTCCAATCAGAGTCTCGTATTTTCGGCCAATAAGAAAGCCCAGTTTTAACCAATCAGATGTCTTCTTTTCCTTCATTTTGATTGGTTAATATTGTCCAATCAGAGAGTTTATATTACAGCACTACGTCACGCCGATATCAACCAATGACAAAGAGTCTTGAGCGTTACGTCATTCGTCAGGATATGCTGCTTTCTGATTGGTCCGTACTGATTCTGGGCGTCACGTCGAGTGTGAATTTAATATAAAGTCCACACCCAATGTCAACTTCTAGTTAACGGTAGGGTAGAACATATGAAGGTACCTTTTAATGAGATTTATAGTTTCTAAATAAATATCACTTACGAAATATGTAGTACCCCATTGTAGAGATCTTTCGAGTTCTTAAGGAAATTAAAAGTTGGTTTCTGTTGCTGCTAAATGTTAACACGGTTTTTTAAAAAGTCACGAGTGTTCATTCGATACCGACACAAAGAAAAATAAACAAAAGAGAGTAACTATTTTTCCTAGTTGTTCGATTTTTGTAACCTAATTTTTGGCCAGTAATGTATCATATTTTTAAAGGAATGACTTTATACAACTGTAAATAAATATTACGATACGTAGAAGGCAACTGAAAAATCTAATTCAAAATATCTTGAGACGAAACAAAGTCAATATCCTACCGGGTAAGAAAATATACCTCATTAATCCGTTTTATAACAAGAAAACTATTTTGCTCTACCAACGGGCATTAGTCGAAAAATAATAATCAACGGTCTGACAAAATGATGATATAATGGCCGATGTAATTTCAAAAAAGGTTTTCTGGCTTTACTCTTATTTCATTAGTTCCTGTATTTTAAGATGGATGAAATTTATTGTGGCCATTATGAAAAGGTAGAGTGTTAAACTTTTTTTGCACGTAATTTGCTAGTTACTGACCGTAAATATGTATTCATTTATATCACAGGGTCAGCCAATTAAATGACTAAAGCACGTAAGAACAGAAGAGGTAGCGGTATAAATGACACTAGTCAGAGTTATCTCATCTGAGATTCATGAATTTCATTCTACAATCAAACCCTATTGATAATGAAATACAGGTGTCATTCGGAGAGTCGAAAGTACATGATTTTCCGAAAGACTGGCATTCTGATAAGTATAATTATAAACGCTGTGAGAAGACCGTGTAAACCAACTCAACTCATCTCACTCAGAAACGATTTTAGAGGTTCAAACCACCTTGTCCGCTGCTTTCCTAAAAAACAACTTTCATTGTACAACAATTTCAACAGCCAGAATTTTAGTTTACTGACAAATTGGATCAGTAGTGTAAAAAAGCCAATTCTGGGAAGACCTTGACCTTTGACCCGCCGGTCCGAGAACAACCTTGACCCTGGGTCATGACCTTGACCTCGACCCGCCACGTGGCAAAAAAAAAAAAAAAATAAAAAATAAATAAAAAAAAATAATAAATAAAAATAAAAAAAAAATTAAAAAAACCCGACAAAAAACAAACGCAAAAAAAAAAAAAAAAAACCGCGCGCGCACACAAAAATTTTGGCAAAGTTCCAAACCCGATTTGCTCCGCAACGGCTGGACCGATTTTGATGCGCGTGGCACCCACGTGACCGGAAGATCGAGATCTACAAGATAAGCCTTAATCCGCAGCCGTATCCCCGATGGAACCCGAGATCGCTTGTAACACGTGACCCGGGGGTCGGATCATCAAGGTTCAGGTGCGCGCAGGATCCGGACATTCCGTTGAACGCGTTACGTCCGGTTTCGGCCGTTAGGTTCTTTCGGGATCCGAAATATATAAATTTAGGAAATTTCGTTTCGGAACACCCTATACTTTGTTTTATTCGCATTGACGTCATCCGTTTTTTATCTGTGCACGCGCCGGACCATTGATCGGGATGATGCAACTTGTTTATTTGCAACTCTATTTTTTTAAACGAGTCACGTTGCATGCGCGTGCCTTTCATTGACGTCATAAAACTTGTTATTGCAATTAATTTTTCTAGACGATGCAACTCTATTCTTTTAATTTTGACAATGTCACATGTTGTTTGTTACGAGTCACGCTGCATGCGCGTGCCTTTCATTGACGTCATAAAACTTGTTATTGCAATTAAAGATGATGCAACGTGTTTACTTTGTTTATTTGCAGTGACGTCATCCGTTTTTATCTGTGCACGCGCCCGACGTTACGTCCGGTTTCGACCGTTAGGTTCTTTCGGGACCCTAAATATATAAATTTAGGAAATATGTTACCATCAAAAAATAACGCGGGACGGGCAGCAAGACTCGTCGCACCACCCGCAGGACATCCGTAGCACTACCCGACGAGGTGGAGACTATTGATTGGGACGATGAAATCTGTTTACTTGCAACTCTATTCTTGTAATTTTGACAATGACGCATGTTGTTTGTTACGAGTCACGTGGCAAGCGCGTGCCTTTCATTGACGTCATTCGTTTTTTATCTATGCACGCGCCAGACTATTGATCGGGATGATGCAACTTGTTATTGCAATTAAAGATGATGCAACGTGTTTACTTTGTTTATTTGCAGTGACGTCATTTGTTTTTTATCTGTGCACGCGCCAGACTATTGATCGGGATGATGCAACTTGTTATTGCAATTAAAGATGATGCAACGTGTTTACTTTGTTTATTTGCAGTGACGTCATCCGTTTTTATCTGTGCACGCGCCCGACCATCGATCGGGATGATGCAACCTGTTTATTACAATTAATTTTTCTAGATGATGCAACATATCATCCGTTAAAGTCACGAGCCGCCGACTCAGCGATGGTGTTTGTTTCAATTTTTTAAAAAACCGTTGACGTCATACCGCTTGTTATTCTCATTATGTACACAGAACCGCAGACTCAGCGTTTCCAATGCATTATCATAGGAGAATTGAGGAGCGATCTGATATCTCCTACCCCACTACGACAGATTACTTTCAAGGTCGTTTTTGTACAAGTTTTTCTATAATCATGCATAAAAACTTTAGCAGCAGCTGTCGTCGTTATATTCGTGTATTCTGATCAACTGCGCTATGCCGCCAGCCATCAACCCGGAGCATTTAATCGCGATTTCCGCCCGCAAACGTCGTCTCAACAAGAAAAATAATTTGCTTGTGTACATGTTCACCAAAGTGATCATGGACAAGAGTTGGGACATTATATGCGCTAGGGTTGCGGCAAAATATGAACATTAAATAAAAGTTCGCGTGCAATAGGCCTACAGGGGAGAGCACGTTAAAAAAACGCATCTGCCTTCCGGCCTCTTGGGCGATGTGGAACAGGAAGTGAATGACCACCTTAATTGTTGAACGGGTTTAATGGTATTCTTCACCTTGACAGATTCACTCAATGTATGTATATAAAAATAACGTCTTTTTCTTTCAAAATCCTTATTTAACCTAGATATAAGCAGTGTCGCTCTCAGTGCAACGCACGATGAGCTTGAGAAGTGGTATAGCGCGCGAGCTTCACAAGCAAGCCCGCAGGAACTATCCCACCAGAAACGTAGAGCTGAAGGGTATCGACGACTTGTATCAGGCCGATCTGGTCGAGATGATCCCATACGCCAGAGTCAATAAGGGCTACAGATACATAATGACAGTAATAAATTGTTTTTCTAAATTTGCTATTGCCGTACCGCTCAAGAGCAAGACGGCTGAAGAAGTCGCTAGCGCTCTCGGTCCCATACTGGAAAAACACAAGACGCGCCATTTTCATACCGACGAGGGTAAAGAGTGGTACAACGCGCCTGTGAGGTCCTTGCTGTCCAAGCACGGGATCAACCACTACTCCACGTACTCTCCGAAGAAGGCCTCGATAGTAGAGCGGTTCAACAGGACGCTGAAGGAGATGATGTGGAGAAAGTTTACAGAACGCGGCAATTACGTTTGGATAGGTCTTTTAGATGACCTCCTGTCTCAGTACAATAACAGGCCTCACAGGACTATAGGTTTCAAACCTGTAGATGTAAGCAAGAGGAACGAAGGTGAGGTGCTAAGAAATATATTGTCCAATACTCGTAAGAAACGTGCTCCCCAAACCGTCAAGTTTGAACCGGGAGATAAGGTCAGGATCAGCAAGTACAAAAAGACTTTCGACAAGGGTTACATTCCCAATTGGACCAATGAGGTGTTTACCGTAGATCGTATTTTGCACACCCGTCCCGTCACATACTCGCTCAAAGACGAAAAAGGACTTGCGATCAAGGGTAGTTTTTACGCCCAAGAACTGAGCAAGACGAAATACGGTGACGTATTCCTCGTCGAGAAGGTATTGAGGAGAAAAGGTGACAGGTTGCTGGTCAGGTGGTTAGGGCATGACAAGAGTCACGATTCATGGATCGACAAGAAAGACCTTATATAAGAGCTGTAATGTAGGTCTATCGGTTACTAACGCAAAATGAGGTGTAGGGAGCAGAAAGAGAAACTCCCTGTCGTCAACTTAGATGTGCTTATCGAGTCGGGAGAAATAGGCGAAACGAGAAACAGACACGGTCGCCTCCTACCGAATAGTATCAGATGTTTGGCCGTAGGACCGTCGAATTGCGGCAAGACAAACGCAATAATCAACCTGCTGTTCGACCCCAACGGGCTGAGGTTCTGCAATGTGTACGTATTTTCAAAATCTCTGCACCAGCCCAAGTATAGGTTTTTGGAGCGGGTGTTTCATGATATGGAGGGCGTAGGCTATAACGAATTCAGCGACAACGCGCAAGTCCCGCCTCCGGAAGAGGTAGAGCCCAATTCCGTGATGATCTTTGACGATGTTGTATGCGAGAAACAACACAACGTGGTAAAGTACTTTGCTATGGGGAGACATAACAACCTGGACGTATTTTACCTATGTCAGACATACAGTAAGGCGCCTAAACAGCTCGTTAGGGATAATACAAATTTTTTACTCGTGTTCCGTAAGGACGAGCGCAACCTACGTCATATTTTTAACGATCACGTAGTCCCCGATATGACTTTTGAGGAGTTCAAGAATATGTGCGGTGAGGCATGGTCTCGAAACCAGAACGGGTTTCTGGTAGTCGACAAAGAGAGAAAAACCCTCGGCGGTCGCTATAGATTTAATTACGATACGTTCGTCACCGAACTGCGACCCGTTTCGACCGACACACACAGCAGGAAAAAGCTGCGCAGCTAGCAGGAAAAAGCAGGAAAAAGCTGCGCAGCTAGCAGGAATAAGCAGGAAAAAGCTGCGCAGCTAGCAGGAATAAGCTGGAAAAAAGCTGCGCAGCTAGCAGGAAAAAGCAGGAAAAAGCTGCGCAGCTAGCAGGAATAAGCAGGAAAAAGCTGCGCCGCTAGCAGGAATAAGCAGGAAAAAGCTGCGCAGCTAGCAGAAAAAAGCTGGAAAAAGCTGCGCAGCTAGCAGGAATAAGCAGGAAAAAGCTGCGCAGCTAGCAGGAAAAAGCTGGAAAAAGCTGCGCAGCTAGCAGGAATAAGCAGGAAAAAGCTGCGCAGCTAGCAGGAATAAGCAGGAAAAAGCTGCGCAGCTAGCAGAAATAAGCAGGAAAAAGCTGCGCAGCTAGCAGGAAAAAGCAGGAAAAAGCTGCGCAGCTAGCAGGAATAAGCAGGAAAAAGCTGCGCAGGTAGCAGGAAAAAGCTGGAAAAAGCTGCGCAGCTAGCAGGAATAAGCAGGAAAAAGCTGCGCAGCTAGCAGGAAAAAGCTGGAAAAAGCTGCGCAGCTAGCAGGAATAAGCTGGAAAAAGCTGCGCAGCTAGCAGGAATAAGGAGGAAAAAGCTGTGCAGCTAGCAGGAATAAGCAGGAAAAAGCTGCGCAGCTAGCAGGAATAAGCAGGAAAAAGCTGCGCAGCTTAGGGAGCAGGTCAGTCGACTGACCTGCTCCCTAAGCTGCGCAGTCGACTGGCCTGCTAGCTGCGCAGTCGACTGACCTGCTCCCTAAGCTGCGCAGTCGACTGACCTGCTAGCTGCGCAGTCGACTGCACAGTCGACTGACCTGCTCCCTAAGCTGCGCAGTCGACTGACCTGCTAGCTGCGCAGTCGACTGCCCAGTCGACTGACCTGCTCCCTAAGCTGCGCAGTCGACTGCGCAGCTAAAAGCTGCGCAGCTAGCAGGAAAAAGCTGTGCAGCTAGCAGGAATAAGCAGGAAAAAGCTGCGTACCTTTACGGGCGCAGGATAGCACAACTAGGAGACCCGATCGATGACGAAGACGTCGTGAACCTCAAGTACCTGAGAGAGTACGTATCATGCCTCTTCGAAAAGACGAAACCTTGAGTTCCCGTCGAAGACGAACGAGTCGGCGAAGTCTTGAAAATGCGTGATGAGATTCAAAAGTTACGCAAAGAGCGAAGAAATAACATTCCGCTTGGAAACACAAGGAGCTCTATAAATAGCCGGTGACTGCACCGCAGACCTCATTATAAATTTAAAATGGGGCGACGCAACACGACTCGCGGTAGAGCGCATGCAGGAGCCGGATTGGTAGGGAGCATCGCGAGCGGAGTCTTAGGAGCCGCCGAGAACGTCGTAGGAACCGTATTGAACAAAGCGATAGACGTTCTACCTGTAGAGCTTCACATACCAGGATATCAGTACTGTGGACCCGGCACAGACCTGTCGAAAAGATTGAGAAGAGGAGACCCGGGCATCAACCCTCTAGACGTCACGTGCAAGCAGCACGACATAGCCTATCACAACCGCAAAGACTCAGCGGGTAGAGCCGAAGCAGACCGGGTATTGGCAGAGAGAGCCTGGGAGAGGGTGAAAGCGACCGACTCCAGCATAGCGGAGAAAGCGGCCGCCTGGGCGGTGACAAACATAATGAAAGCTAAAAGCAAGTTCGGCGGGAGGATCAAGCGAAGGCAGACCGGGAAGTCCGTCCGTAGGAAGACCGTCTGTAAGACCCCTAGCAAGACCAATCGTCGCACTACCCGACGAGGTGAGGGACTGTATTTGAGACCGTACCCTACGCAGCACGCAGGATGCGGACTAAAGAAAAAAAAACTTCGTTGAAACTTCCGAACAAACCCCTATCCGATAGTCAATTGATGGCGGCTGCCGACGCACTCGAAATCTCGAACTTTAGAGGGGTGTTTATGCGTGACACGCTTCCTCACAGGCCCTACGAGAACGAATCAGCCATCATAAACTTAGACAGCGTGATGAACGAAGGAACCCACTGGGTGTGTTACAAGAAGGTCGGGGCGGTCGTAGATTATTTCGACAGTTACGGTAATCTGAGACCACCCTTAGAGCTGGTGAGATACCTCGGGAACGGGGGAGACGGGCCGATCACCATAAGATATAATTACGAGAGGAGGCAGGACTTTGATTCAGTCGTGTGCGGACACCTATGCTTAGAGTTTCTGACAGGTAAAGATGCTGTGTCTAAGCGGTAAGAGCTCTACGATCGAGGTCGATTACTTCCCTCCCATTGACCTCGGAGAGGGTCAGTGGGAGGTAGGAACTGCATGCAATGCATTTTTAACTGTTGTATCAGCCAGTAAAGCCGCGTATTGTAACCTCGATTCGTTTTTCCTACATGTACGGCTGCTTGTAGAGTCTGAACTTTTGTAACATTAGTCTAGTACTTTGATTTCAGAATATATGTATTAAACTTATTTTCAAAACGTGTCATCATTTCAACACCTTTACACCTGTAGATATAAGTCTTGCCGAAGCCTGAGGGCTTTTGTCGATCGTGAAGCGAAAGCGCAGCACGATACGAGGATCTGTCGGGGACAGACCCTCCCAGGAATCGAGCACCGATCCTGCCTGCATGTATTTTAGGTACTATAGGCGGTTTAGGTTGCAAGAAATAAAAGCCAGATTCATAAAAGAATAAAACATTTATTGATATAAGATGATGATGATGAAGATGAAAACGAATACATGTATGGCGATGAGCTCTTAAGTTCTTACGACTAATAATACTGATGAAACTCCAATACTGGTGCGGTTCGACGTTTAGAGGTCGGATAAAGTCGGCTAGTAGACATATGCGGGAACTAGCGGGATGTGCTAGAAGGAGACTAACCTATTATTTCTTGGAGCTCCTGCGGAATGTTCCTATGTCCGTATGCTAGGGTGCGGATGGCATCTACGGCGACGCGCTTATCATCGTAGTTGCACAGCGCAAGCTTGCTCGTCAATACAGTGCTGACTACATGCTTGCGGGATTGAAACAGCTTCATGTCCCTGTACAACCACAACGAGGGATCTTCGAGACACTTTCTGTAGTCGTCGAACGTGATGTCTTTCTTGACCACATTCTTTTTGACGCCTTTAGCCTTCTTCCGGATATCCCCCTCGCCAGTCCTGAAGGTGTAGAGTTTCGCTCTCAAACCTATGAATTCGGCGATCGGGATGCCGTTGCACTCGTCTTTGAACTTACCGAGCACTTTTTTGTTGGTGGCGGAATGGCATGGGTGTGTCGGAGGGTAGTCGGAGGTGTCGAAGAAGGTCTTGAATTCTGGGTCCTGCATGTCGCGGTAAAAGTCTGGAGTCTCGATGTCATAGAAGAAGCTGTCTGTATCCATGTACAGGAGGTCGATTTTTGACCCGTACCTCTTCTTCATGACGTCGTAATGAAATGAATACATTAAGGTCTTACTGGAGTCCAAGACCGTAGCGCCTACGTAAATGGGCTTGTCCAGATGAATGGAGGTCTTGGACAGCTCGACAGCACATAGCGACTCGTCGTATATGATCCTGTCCTTGAAAGAGGGCTTGGCGATCAGCTTCATTAACCTCTTCGAGTTGCTAACCAGCTCCAGGTTCATGCGTTTACGGACGTTCTCCATACACTTGCCGAAGACGGCATTGTTCAGCAGTTTGAAGAAGTCCTTCTCGAAGGCATTGCGGGCAGACTGCCTGTTAAGGGTGTTGAGGTCTATGTAAGGCTTAAGCCATGCAGACTGTTGAAATTGGAGGACTCTGTGGACTTTGGTCACCTTTAGACCATGTGCCATGGCCTGCTTAAGGAGACCGTAGTGGCAAACGTACCTGGTCTTGTTTTGCAGGGTGGTCAGGAGTTTGGGGTTTCTGGCTCTGGGAGGGGTCGCGTTTTCAGCCATGAACGGAAGGTCGTTGTGGCAGTCTTGCGTCTCAGCGTCCGTAGGGTATTCCACATCTACCTCGAGGATGAAACCTAGTGGGGAGTCGTCGGGGATGACACTTAAATTCGAGATCAACCTGTTCTTTCTCTCTTCATCCTCGACCCAGTAAAAATCCTTGTAGGGGAGGTTCCCACTCATCGCCCAACCATATAGGTTATTGGCGTCAACATACATGAGGTAGTTGGAGGGCAGCTCGGGGTCGTAACCTTCCACATAAGGGTTG
This sequence comes from Catonia carolina, assembly GCA_035578175.1. NCBI lineage: Eukaryota > Metazoa > Arthropoda > Insecta > Hemiptera > Achilidae > Catonia > Catonia carolina. The sequence goes on along the minus strand of JAQMRL010000010.1, from coordinate 22,556,556 downwards.
TTGGCCTTGGCGTGTTTCTTGACGCAAACAGAGATTCCTCCTCGGATCCCTCTCTCCAGAAACATGTACATATCATAGTCCGTTATGAGTTCCAGTTCTACTCGCGTCTTATACAACATGGCGTCAAAAGAGAAACCTGGGACGGTGTAGTAATGGGCGCAATCGAGCCCGTATTCCTTCCTGCACAGCGACCTGAAATTCTCAAAGACGTCGGCTAACAGGAGGACGTCGCACTTGAGGTACAAGTCGGAGTACTCGCCCAGCGTACGGATGTTGAAACTGTCCCACACTTTCAGGGCGTGACGATAGTCGTCGTCTGAAATGTGCTCCCCGGTGAGGCTGCTGTAGAATGCTTCCTGAGGCGGGAGTTCCGTCTCATCGAGTCTCTCCCACGAGTCGGTGTACTCGTAAGGGTACACGCCTTTCCTCTTCACCAGGGACAGCTGCGTCCCGTTAAAGAAAGACTCGGTATGGGCGAAGCCTTCGGGAGGGAGGTTGTCTACCAGAGCGCTCAGGCTGCTGGCCATGAACCTAAAAGTGTCGACAAACCTCACGGCTAGCGTCTCGGTTATGTTTTTGGAGAAGGAAACGTACTTCTCCGTAGAATTGGGTATGACGGATATCCTCTTCTCGTCATAGCCGAGCTGTCTGACTATGAAATGAGAGTCGTAATTGGACGAGTTGTGGATGAAGACGGGCAAGAACTTCTGGTTCTGTCTCATCAGATTGCATTTTGAACAGAGAGCGGTCCTATACTTTCCAGTCAGATGACAATGATCCCGGTTGGGTCTCACCTGAGGCCCGAACGCTACATCGCACATCTGACAACTCGTAGCAGCTTTGAACGAAAGCTCGTCCTGAGCCGTAAAGACCATAGGAACGTTACGGTCCGACGCTGCGGCTACCCGTTCGACTATTTCTTTCAGGGACTGCATAAAGTGCTCGGTCGCGTCAGGGCCTCTATAAAGCAAGGGCGTTTTCGGCACTAACTGGGCGATGTCGTCGGGAAGCGACGGGTCAACTACAAAATACATCCCGTAGCTCATGGGAATGTGGCGCTCCGTGGTTATAGTGAAAGAAGATGACGGTTTGGGGAGGTATCCTCCAGTGGGTTTGAGTATGCACTCAAAGTCCGCATACGCTACTATAGGGACTGGGAATATATTATGGTAATTTTTGAATTTCATCACTGGAGGAGTTGCGTCATCATTAGGTTTGGGTAGGGTGATCCTGCATGGCGGATTGTCCACACAGTACTCCCTGTGAACAGTCATCGCCTCACGACCCTTGGGGTCATCGTTGTAGAAGGTGAAACACCTCTTGCATATATCTATTTTATGATCATGTTTTGTCAGCTGTGACCTGATGAGTCGACTAAAATTGTTGATGTAACAATAGTGCTGAACATCGCCATTTTTAACTAGAAGAAGGTCGAAATGGACGTCCTTTTCAACATCTGATACGACTAGAGGTTCTATTGCCTCTTTTTCGGCTATCCCGTACACGTTGACGGACACCCCGTTGGCCTTGGCGAAGGCCTTTACTTGACTGAGGGAAGTTGGGAAATCTACCATACCGAAATCGTACTTGTCAAGCAGGGCGTCGTATCGTCTATCGATTAATTCCCTGTGAGGACCTGTTACATGTTTACACAGGATAGCCCACTTGAAGCACCTTTCGTCACGGTTCTTGACGTTGATAACCGCTTTGCGGTTCTCGACAAACGGCGGGAGGGGAAGGTAAGACGGGCCTCGGAGCGGTTCGTACGTTGGGGCGGGGAATACGTGATTGTAGTTTTCGAATTTCATCATCGGAGGAGTGTCATCATTAGGTTTGGACATCGTGAAACTGCATGGAGAGTTCTCTATACAGTACTCGCGGTGGGTCGCCATCTTCTCCCTACCCTTAGGATCGTCGTTATAGAAAGTGAAACACCGCTTGCATACGTCGATTTTGTGTTCATGTTTTGTCAGCTGCGGGCTGATGAGACGACTAAAATTGCTGATGAAACAATAGTGCTGCTTATCACCCTCTGCGACCAGGAGGAGATCGAAGTGATCGTCCTTTTCGACATCAGCGACGACTAGAGGTTCTATTGCCTCTTTTTCGGCTATCCCGTACACGTTGACGGACACTCCGTTGGCCTTAGCGAAGGCCTTTACTTGGTTGATAGGTGTGGGGAACTCTACCATGCTGAAATCGTACTTGTCAAGCAGGGCGTCGTATCGTCTATCGATTCTGTTCCTGTTAGGACCTGACACATGTTTACACAGGATAGCCCACTTGAAACACCTATTGTCTCGGTTCTTGACGTTGATAACCGCTTCGCGGTTCTTTAAGAAAGGTGGAAGAGGTAGGTACGATGAGCCTCTGAGCGGTCTATATCGGCTGATCCTGAGGAGGACACCATCAACCGACATCAAAGACCATCCGCTCCCCTTTCCCAAGAACTCTGCTTCCTCATCCACAAGTTTTTGGATGCACATGTCTACAAGCACTCCTATATCCGACCCGGGAAAGACGCAGGTGTTGGCGGTCTTGAACCCTATGTCTTGCACCTCCCCCGTCGACGCCTTCTCGTACGTGCACTCCACTAAGATGTTAAATTTAAACGATCTTAGGGAGGTCGACATCTCCTTGAGCAGCGACTCCATCTCTTCCCTCAGGTGGATAAGGAGCACTGGCACGTCTTTAAGTTCTTCGTTTGCGTTCTTGTAGTAATACGTCCGGAGGTTACATCCGAACGCATTTTCCAAGACGCAAAAGGTGCCAGACTCTGCAGCTTGATCCAACCTGATTCGCTTGGCTTGTCCTTCCATATTTCCTGCAAAACCATATGTTTTATTTTAACGGGAAAAGTATGGCACTTTGAAATGAAAACAATGATAAACAGTTTAATACATTTATTCTATTAATACTAACACTATTACTAATACTAATACTGCTACTAATAATACGATGGAATGCGCATCCCGTCATTCTGTCTGAGGCATCCGTGCGCCTCGTAAAATTTTGAACTTATCAGCATGCCAGTAGTTGTAAATCATTCGGCTCAGTATCGGGCTTTCGGTTAAGGAGCCGATCGAAATATATCACTGTGGCTGCAGCCACCTTGTGGTACATTCGCCTGTACTGACATAAATCTTTTATCCATCCTACTACAACGGTTCTCATATTCTTTCGGATCTTAGATTCATCACATACATATGAGTAAACGGTTGGTGGAGGCTGGGATGAAAGCAGATTGTACAACACTACGTCACTTGTAAGGTTTGTATCTGCATATGCCCCAGTCTCGGCTGCGGTTTCCAAACATAGAAGGTTTGTAGCCATGTTCTCTATGTTGACGATATTATCTTAGTAATTACTTATTTAATTTGTACGGTCGACAAATTACTTACGGTGAGATATGTAGCCTCGCTAGTTGATGGAGCTGAAGAAGGAGATGATGGCGGTAGACGGTGAGGTGTTGGTGTTGTTGATGGAGTTGTTGTTGGTGTTGTCGGTGGTGATGGTGGTGGTAACGGCGGTGGTGATGGTCGATTTTAATCTGAAACGGAACACAAACAGAAACACACATTAGAGACTAGTCAAGGGTTTCTAAATTAAATATTTATTTGAATTCGCTTTGCTACACTCATCACATGCGGTTAAAACAAATCTCCCTTTATTTTTAGTATGTAAATTATTATTATTACAGTATAGTATTTATAATAAGACCAACCTTTAAATAAGAGCTGTAATCAAACAAATTGATTTTGTTGTTGGTTGTTGTTGTCGTTGTTGCTGGTGGTAGGATGGTTTTAAACTAAAACAGAACAAAACCAGAAACACGCATTAGAGACTCGTTTTAATACTACTACGTTCTAAGTTCGACTATTCAAAGTCTAAATTTTATAAGAAGATTTTAGGTTCAAATTTATTTAATTCTACGTTTAAGTCGGTATCGGTTGTTGTGTTGCTGCAGATCAAAACAACAGACAAAATATTCAGTGAACGAGCGTTTTACATGCGTTACTGAACTACCGACATTCGGTTGGAACAATTTAATTTAGGTATGGGAATTGTTATTCCGTATTTATAATAGCAAACGCTGAAACTGATGTTGTTACGGTTGTTGTTGTTGCTGTACCAACAACGGTTAAAACTGGTGTTGCTGCTGTACCGGCAACTTATTACCCGTCGTTAAATTCGTACGAGGTTCTACGTCATAATTTTATAAACAGATTTTAGGTTTTAATTTTTATAAAAGATTCAAAGTGCATATTTCATAAAAGTGCTAAAGTCTTTTAAAATTTAAAAATATTTAAAGTTCAATTTGATTGCTTAAAGTAGAATAAAACTCACCTTCAATTAACGGTAGGTATGTAGAGAAGAAGAATCAGAAGACGAAGAACTGTGACGTCAGTGGTATACTACTGGCAGTAGAGTTATGATTCGATGGGAAAATCGTCGCGCTTTTATACCCATAATTACTATAATTACATTATACCCATAATGCATTGGAAACGCTGAGTCTGCGGTTCTGAGAATAACAAGCGTTTTGACGTCAACGGTTTTTTTAAAAATTGAAACAAACACCTTATCGCTGAGTCGACGGCTCGTGACTTTAACGGATGATATGTTGCATCATCTAGAAAAATTCATTGCAATAAACAAGTTGCATCATCCCGATCAATAGTCTGGCGCGTGCACAGATAAAAAACAAATGACGTCACTGCAAATAAACAAAGTAAACACGTTGCATCATCTTTAATTGCAATAACAAGTTGCATCATCCCGATCAATAGTCTGGCGCGTGCACAGATAAAAAACAAATGACGTCACTGCAAATAAACAAAGTAAACACGTTGCATCATCTTTAATTGCAATAACAAGTTGCATCATCCCGATCAATAGTCTGGCGCGTGCATAGATAAAAAACGAATGACGTCAATGAAAGGCACGCGCTTGCCACGTGACTCGTAACAAACAACATGCGTCATTGTCAAAATTACAAGAATAGAGTTGCAAGTAAACAGATTTCATCGTCCCAATCAATAGTCTCCACCTCGTCGGGTAGTGCTACGGATGTCCTGCGGGTGGTGCGACGAGTCTTGCTGCCCGTCCTGCGTTATTTTTTGATGGTAACATATTTCCTAAATTTATATATTTAGGGTCCCGAAAGAACCTAACGGTCGAAACCGGACGTAACGCGTTCAACGGAATGTCCGGATCCTGCGCGCACCTGAACCTCGATGATCCGACCCCCGGGTCACGTGTTACAAGCGATCTCGGGTTCCATCGGGGATACGGCTGCGGATTAAGGCTTATCTTGTAGATCTCGATCTTCCGGTCACGTGGGTGCCACGCGCATCAAAATCGGTCCAGCCGTTGCGGAGCAAATCGGGTTTGGAACTTTGCCAAAATTTTTGTGTGCGCGCGCGGTTTTTTTTTTTTTTTTTTGCGTTTTTTTTTGGCGGGTTTTTTTTAATTTTTTTTTTTATATTTTTTTATTTTTTTTTTTTATTTTTTTTTTATTTTTTTTTTGCCACGTGGCGGGTCAAGGTCGAGGTCAAGGTCATGACCCGGGGTCAAGGTTGTTCTCGGACCGGCGGGTCAAAGGTCAAGGTCTTCCCAGAATTGGCTTTTTTACACTACTTGGATCGAAGATAAGTAATTTTATTAGCCTACCTTGCTTAAGCGAACGCATCAAATTTTCGGTTTCGGAACGTTAAAACGTCGCATCTGATAATGCTTATAAAACTGTAATATTCGAACAAGCTGCCTACATAAACACTGATTACAGGCCTAAAACTCTATAAAATCACAGCTATCGGGATCGTAATTTTTCTGCTTATACTTTCACTACGACAATTAAGCGAATGCTGTCGCCGAATTATTTTTTATTTATCTCATCTGTACGAATCAGGTGTTAAAGGTTATAGTTTTACACTGCCTGTGTAGAAGATATAAATACTGCTTATAAATTTCCCGTTAACTAACAGATCCTAAATCAAAGAAAAAGAGATTTGACAAGACGTTATTTGACAAATCATTTTTGACCTACGCTATTATTGTGTTTTACAGAAACAAAAATATATGTAGGGCCTATCAAAATATACCTGGTATTCAACAAACGATCTATTAGGGTTGCGTGAGTAAGTCGGGCCAAGTTGAGTGTGATGCGCATGTGACGTCAAAGGCTCAGGTAATAATTGTCCAATCAGAGTCTCGTATTTTCGGCCAATAAGAAAGCCCAGTTTTAACCAATCAGATGTCTTCTTTTCCTTCATTTTGATTGGTTAATATTGTCCAATCACAGAGTTTATATTACAGCACTACGTCACGCCGATATCAACCAATGACAAAGAGTCTTGAGCGTTACGTCATTCGTCAGGATATGCTGCTTTCTGATTGGTCCGTACTGATTCTGGGCGTCACGTCGAGTGTGAATTTAATATAAAGTCCACACCCAATGTCAACTTCTAGTTAACGGTAGGGTAGAACATATGAAGGTACTTTTTAATGAGATTTATAGTTTCTAAATAAATATCACTTACGAAATATGTAGTACCCCATTGTAGAGATCTTTCGAGTTCTTAGGGAAATTAAAAGTTGGTTTCTGTTGCTGCTAAATGTTAACACGGCTTTTTAAAAAGTCACGAGTGTTCATTCGATACCGACACAAAGAAAAATAAACAAAAGAGAGTAACTATTTTTCCTAGTTGTTCGATTTTTGTAACCTAATTTTTGGCCACTAATGTATCATATTTTTAAAGGAATGACTTTATACAACTGTAAATAAATATTACGATACGTAGAAGGCAACTGAAAAATCTAATTCAAAATATCTTGAGACGAAACAAAGTCAATATCCTACCGGGTAAGAAAATATACCTCATTAATCCGTTTTATAACAAGAAAACTATTTTGCTCTACCAACGGGCATTAGTCGAAAAATAATAATCAACGGTCTGACAAAATGATGATATAATGGCCGATGTAATTTCAAAAAAGGTTTTCTGGCTTTACTCTTATTTCATTAGTTCCTGTATTTTAAGATGGATGAAATTTATTGTGGCCATTATGAAAAGGTAGAGTGTTAAACTTTTTTTGCACGTAATTTGCTAGTTACTGACCGTAAATATGTATTCATTTATATCACAGGGTCAGCCAATTAAATGACTAAAGCACGTAAGAACAGAAGAGGTAGCGGTATAAATGACACTAGTCAGAGTTATCTCATCTGAGATTCATGAATTTCATTCTACAATCAAACCCTATTGATAATGAAATACAGGTGTCATTCGGAGAGTCGAAAGTACATGATTTTCCGAAAGACTGGCATTCTGATAAGTATAATTATAAACGCTGTGAGCAGACCGTGTAAACCAACTCAACTCATCTCACTCAGAAACGATTTTAGAGGTTCAAACCACCTTGTCCGCTGCTTTCCTAAAAAACAACTTTCATTGTACAACAATTTCAACAGCCAGAATTTTAGTTTACTGACAAATTGGATCGAAGATAAGTAATTTTATTAGCCTACCTTGCTTAAGCGAACGCATCAAATTTTCGGTTTCGGAACGTTAAAACGTCGCATCTGATAATGCTTATAAAACTGTAATATTCGAACAAGCTGCCTACATAAACACTGATTACAGGCCTAAAACTCTATAAAATCACAGCTATCGGGATCGCAATTTTTCTGCTTATACTTTCACTACGACAATTAAGCGAATGCTGTCGCCGAATTATTTTTTATTTATCTCATCTGTACGAATCAGGTGTTAAAGTTATAGTTTTACACTGCCTGTGTAGAAGATATAATTACTGCTTATAAATTTCCCGTTAACTAACAGATCCTAAATCAAAGAAAAAGAGATTTGACAAGACGTTATTTGACAAATCATTTTTGACCTACGCTATTATTGTGTTTTACAGAAACAAAAATATATGTAGGGCCTATCAAAATATACCTGGTATTCAACAAACGATCTATTAGGGTTGCGTGAGTAAGTCGGGCCAAGTTGAGTGTGATGCGCATGTGACGTCAAAGGCTCAGGTAATAATTGTCCAATCAGAGTCTCGTATTTTCGGCCAATAAGAAAGCCCAGTTTTAACCAATCAGATGTCTTCTTTTCCTTCATTTTGATTGGTTAATATTGTCCAATCACAGAGTTTATATTACAGCACTACGTCACGCCGATATCAACCAATGACAAAGAGTCTTGAGCGTTACGTCATTCGTCAGGATATGCTGCTTTCTGATTGGTCCGTACTGATTCTGGGCGTCACGTCGAGTGTGAATTTAATATAAAGTCCACACCCAATGTCAACTTCTAGTTAACGGTAGGGTAGAACATATGAAGGTACCTTTTAATGAGATTTATAGTTTCTAAATAAATATCACTTACGAAATATGTAGTACCCCATTGTAGAGATCTTTCGAGTTCTTAAGGAAATTAAAAGTTGGTTTCTGTTGCTGCTAAATGTTAACACGGTTTTTTAAAAAGTCACGAGTGTTCATTCGATACCGACACAAAGAAAAATAAACAAAAGAGAGTAACTATTTTTCCTAGTTGTTCGATTTTTGTAACCTAATTTTTGGCCAGTAATGTATCATATTTTTAAAGGAATGACTTTATACAACTGTAAATAAATATTACGATACGTAGAAGGCAACTGAAAAATCTAATTCAAAATATCTTGAGACGAAACAAAGTCAATATCCTACCGGGTAAGAAAATATACCTCATTAATCCGTTTTATAACAAGAAAACTATTTTGCTCTACCAACGGGCATTAGTCGAAAAATAATAATCAACGGTCTGACAAAATGATGATATAATGGCCGATGTAATTTCAAAAAAGGTTTTCTGGCTTTACTCTTATTTCATTAGTTCCTGTATTTTAAGATGGATGAAATTTATTGTGGCCATTATGAAAAGGTAGAGTGTTAAACTTTTTTTGCACGTAATTTGCTAGTTACTGACCGTAAATATGTATTCATTTATATCACAGGGTCAGCCAATTAAATGACTAAAGCACGTAAGAACAGAAGAGGTAGCGGTATAAATGACACTAGTCAGAGTTATCTCATCTGAGATTCATGAATTTCATTCTACAATCAAACCCTATTGATAATGAAATACAGGTGTCATTCGGAGAGTCGAAAGTACATGATTTTCCGAAAGACTGGCATTCTGATAAGTATAATTATAAACGCTGTGAGAAGACCGTGTAAACCAACTCAACTCATCTCACTCAGAAACGATTTTAGAGATTCAAACCACCTTGTCCGCTGCTTTCCTAAAAAACAACTTTCATTGTACAACAATTTCAACAGCCAGAATTTTAGTTTACTGACAAATTGGATCGAAGATAAGTAATTTTATTAGCCTACCTTGCTTAAGCGAACGCATCAAATTTTCGGTTTCGGAACGTTAAAACGTCGCATCTGATAATGCTTATAAAACTGTAATATTCGAACAAGCTGCCTACATAAACACTTATTACAGGCCTAAAACTCTATAAAATCACAGCTATCGGGATCGTAATTTTTCTGCTTATACTTTCACTACGACAATTAAGCGAATGCTGTCGCCGAATTATTTTTTATTTATCTCATCTGTACGAATCAGGTGTTAAAGGTTATAGTTTTACACTGCCTGTGTAGAAGATATAAATACTGCTTATAAATTTCCCGTTAACTAACAGATCCTAAATCAAAGAAAAAGAGATTTGACAAGACGTTATTTGACAAATCATTTTTGACCTACGCTATTATTGTGTTTTACAGAAACAAAAATATATGTAGGGCCTATCAAAATATACCTGGTATTCAACAAACGATCTATAAGGGTTGCGTGAGTAAGCCGGGCCAAGTTGAGTGTGATGCGCATGTGACGTCATAGGCTCAGGTAATAATTGCCCAATCAGAGTTTCGTATTTTCGGCCAATAAGAAAGCCTAGTTTTAACCAATCAGATGTCTTCATTTCCTTCATTTTGATTGGTTAATATTGTCCAATCAGAGAGTTTATATTACTGCACTACGTCACGCCGATATCAACCAATGACAAAGAGTCTTGAGCGTTACGTCATTCGTCAGGATATGCTGCTTTCTGATTGGTCCGTACTGATTCTGGGCGTCACGTCGAGTGTGAATTTAATATAAAGTCCACACCCAATGTAAACTTCTAGTTAACGGTAGGGTAGAACATATGAAGGTACCTTTTAATGAGATTTATAGTTTCTAAATAAATATCACTTACGAAATATGTAGTACCCCATTGTAGAGATCTTTCGAGTTCTTAAGGAAATTAAAAGTTGGTTTCTGTTGCTGCTAAATGTTAACACGGTTTTTTAAAAAGTCACGAGTGTTCATTCGATACCGACACAAAGAAAAATAAACAAAAGAGAGTAACTATTTTTCCTAGTTGTTCGATTTTTGTAACCTAATTTTTGGCCAGTAATGTATCATATTTTTAAAGGAATGACTTTATACAACTGTAAATAAATATTACGATACGTAGAAGGCAACTGAAAAATCTAATTCAAAATATCTTGAGACGAAACAAAGTCAATATCCTACCGGGTAAGAAAATATACCTCATTAATCCGTTTTATAACAAGAAAACTATTTTGCTCTACCAACGGGCATTAGTCGAAAAATAATAATCAACGGTCTGACAAAATGATGATATAATGGCCGATGTAATTTCAAAAAAGGTTTTCTGGCTTTACTCTTATTTCATTAGTTCCTGTATTTTAAGATGGATGAAATTTATTGTGGCCATTATGAAAAGGTAGAGTGTTAAACTTTTTTTGCACGTAATTTGCTAGTTACTGACCGTAAATATGTATTCATTTATATCACAGGGTCAGCCAATTAAATGACTAAAGCACGTAAGAACAGAAGAGGTAGCGGTATAAATGACACTAGTCAGAGTTATCTCATCTGAGATTCATGAATTTCATTCTACAATCAAACCCTATTGATAATGAAATACAGGTGTCATTCGGAGAGTCGAAAGTACATGATTTTCCGAAAGACTGGCATTCTGATAAGTATAATTATAAACGCTGTGAGAAGACCGTGTAAACCAACTCAACTCATCTCACTCAGAAACGATTTTAGAGGTTCAAACCACCTTGTCCGCTGCTTTCCTAAAAAACAACTTTCATTGTACAACAATTTCAACAGCCAGAATTTTAGTTTACTGACAAATTGGATCGAAGATAAGTAATTTTATTAGCCTACCTTGCTTAAGCGAACGCATCAAATTTTCGGTTTCGGAACGTTAAAACGTCGCATCTGATAATGCTTATAAAACTGTAATATTCGAACAAGCTGCCTACATAAACACTTATTACAGGCCTAAAACTCTATAAAATCACAGCTATCGGGATCGTAATTTTTCTGCTTATACTTTCACTACGACAATTAAGCGAATGCTGTCGACGAATTATTTTTTATTTATCTCATCTGTACGAATCAGGTGTTAAAGGTTATAGTTTTACACTGCCTGTGTAGAAGATATAAATACTGCTTATAAATTTCCCGTTAACTAACAGATCCTAAATCAAAGAAAAAGAGATTTGACAAGACGTTATTTGACAAATCATTTTTGACCTACGCTATTATTGTGTTTTACAGAAACAAAAATATATGTAGGGCCTATCAAAATATACCTGGTATTCAACAAACGATCTATTAGGGTTGCGTGAGTAAGTCGGGCCAAGTTGAGTGTGATGCGCATGTGACGTCAAAGGCTCAGGTAATAATTGTCCAATCAGAGTCTCGTATTTTCGGCCAATAAGAAAGCCCAGTTTTAACCAATCAGATGTCTTCTTTTCCTTCATTTTGATTGGTTAATATTGTCCAATCACAGAGTTTATATTACAGCACTACGTCACGCCGATATCAACCAATGACAAAGAGTCTTGAGCGTTACGTCATTCGTCAGGATATGCTGCTTTCTGATTGGTCCGTACTGATTCTGGGCGTCACGTCGAGTGTGAATTTAATATAAAGTCCACACCCAATGTCAACTTCTAGATAACGGTAGGGTAGAACATATGAAGGTACCTTTTAATGAGATTTATAGTTTCTAAATAAATATCACTTACGAAATATGTAGTACCCCATTGTAGAGATCTTTCGAGTTCTTATGGAAATTAAAAGTTGGTTTCTGTTGCTGCTAAAGGTTAACACGGTTTTTTAAAAAGTCACGAGTGTTCATTCGATACCGACACAAAGAAAAATAAACAAAAGAGAGTAACTATTTTTCCTAGTTGTTCGATTTTTGTAACCTAATTTTTGGCCAGTAATGTATCATATTTTTAAAGGAATGACTTTATACAACTGTAAATAAATATTACGATACGTAGAAGGCAACTGAAAAATCTAATTCAAAATATCTTGAGACGAAACAAAGTCAATATCCTACCGGGTAAGAAAATATACCTCATTAATCCGTTTTATAACAAGAAAACTATTTTGCTCTACCAACGGGCATTAGTCGAAAAATAATAATCAACGGTCTGACAAAATGATGATATAATGGCCGATTTAATTTCAAAAAAGGTTTTCTGGCTTTACTCTTATTTCATTAGTTCCTGTATTTTAAGATGGATGAAATTTATTGTGGCCATTATGAAAAGGTAGAGTGTTAAACTTTTTTTGCACGTAATTTGCTAGTTACTGACCGTAAATATGTATTCATTTATATCACAGGGTCAGCCAATTAAATGACTAAAGCACGTAAGAACAGAAGAGGTAGCGGTATAAATGACACTAGTCAGAGTTATCTCATCTGAGATTCATGAATTTCATTCTACAATCAAACCCTATTGATAATGAAATACAGGTGTCATTCGGAGAGTCGAAAGTACATGATTTTCCGAAAGACTGGCATTCTGATAAGTATAATTATAAACGCTGTGAGAAGACCGTGTAAACCAACTCAACTCATCTCACTCAGAAACGATTTTAGAGGTTCAAACCACCTTGTCCGCTGCTTTCCTAAAAAACAACTTTCATTGTACAACAATTTCAACAGCCAGAATTTTAGTTTACTGACAAATTGGATCGAAGATAAGTAATTTTATTAGCCTACCTTGCTTAAGCGAACGCATCAAATTTTCGGTTTCGGAACGTTAAAACGTCGCATCTGATAATGCTTATAAAACTGTAATATTCGAACAAGCTGCCTACATAAACACTTATTACAGGCCTAAAACTCTATAAAATCACAGCTATCGGGATCGTAATTTTTCTGCTTATACTTTCACTACGACAATTAAGCGAATGCTGTCGCCGAATTATTTTTTATTTATCTCATCTGTACGAATCAGGTGTTAAAGGTTATAGTTTTACACTGCCTGTGTAGAAGATATAAATACTGCTTATAAATTTCTCGTTAACTAACAGATCCTAAATCAAAGAAAAAGAGATTTGACAAGACGTTATTTGACAAATCATTTTTGACCTACGCTATTATTGTGTTTTACAGAAACAAAAATATATGTAGGGCCTATCAAAATATACCTGGTATTCAACAAACGATCTATTAGGGTTGCGTGAGTAAGTCGGGCCAAGTTGAGTGTGATGCGCATGTGACGTCAAAGGCTCAGGTAATAATTGTCCAATCAGAGTCTCGTATTTTCGGCCAATAAGAAAGCCCAGTTTTAACCAATCAGATGTCTTCTTTTCCTTCATTTTGATTGGTTAATATTGTCCAATCACAGAGTTTATATTACAGCACTACGTCACGCCGATATCAACCAATGACAAAGAGTCTTGAGCGTTACGTCATTCGTCAGGATATGCTGCTTTCTGATTGGTCCGTACTGATTCTGGGCGTCACGTCGAGTGTGAATTTAATATAAAGTCCACACCCAATGTCAACTTCTAGTTAACGGTAGGGTAGAACATTTGAAGGTACCTTTTAATGAGATTTATAGTTTCTAAATAAATATCACTTACGAAATATGTAGTACCCCATTGTAGAGATCTTTCGAGTTCTTAAGGAAATTAAAAGTTGGTTTCTGTTGCTGCTAAATGTTAACACGGTTTTTTAAAAAGTCACGAGTGTTCATTCGATACCGACACAAAGAAAAATAAACAAAAGAGAGTAACTATTTTTCCTAGTTGTTCGATTTTTGTAACCTAATTTTTGGCCAGTAATGTATCATATTTTTAAAGGAATGACTTTATACAACTGTAAATAAATATTACGATACGTAGAAGGCAACTGAAAAATCTAATTCAAAATATCTTGAGACGAAACAAAGTCAATATCCTACCGGGTAAGAAAATATACCTCATTAATCCGTTTTATAACAAGAAAACTATTTTGCTCTACCAACGGGCATTAGTCGAAAAATAATAATCAACGGTCTGACAAAATGATGATATAATGGCCGATTTAATTTCAAAAAAGGTTTTCTGGCTTTACTCTTATTTCATTAGTTCCTGTATTTTAAGATGGATGAAATTTATTGTGGCCTTTATGAAAAGGTAGTGTTAAACTTTTTTTGCACGTAATTTGCTAGTTACTGACCGTAAATATGTATTCATTTATATCACAGGGTCAGCCAATTAAATGACTGAAGCACGTAAGAACAGAAGAGGTAGCGGTATAAATGACACTAGTCAGAGTTATCTCATCTGAGATTCATGAATTTCATTCTACAATCAAACCCTATTGATAATGAAATACAGGTGTCATTCGGAGAGTCGAAAGTACATGATTTTCCGAAAGACTGGCATTCTGATAAGTATAATTATAAACGCTGTGAGAAGACCGTGTAAACCAACTCAACTCATCTCACTCAGAAACGATTTTAGAGGTTCAAACCACCTTGTCCGCTGCTTTCCTAAAAAACAACTTTCATTGTACAACAATTTCAACAGCCAGAATTTTAGTTTACTGACAAATTGGATCGAAGATAAGTAATTTTATTAGCCTACCTTGCTTAAGCGAACGCATCAAATTTTCGGTTTCGGAACGTTAAAACGTCGCATCTGATAATGCTTATAAAACTGTAATATTCGAACAAGCTGCCTACATAAACACTTATTACAGGCCTAAAACTCTATAAAATCACAGCTATCGGGATCGTAATTTTTCTGCTTATACTTTCACTACGACAATTAAGCGAATGCTGTCGCCGAATTATTTTTTATTTATCTCATCTGTACGAATCAGGTGTTAAAGGTTATAGTTTTACACTGCCTGTGTAGAAGATATAAATACTGCTTATAAATTTCTCGTTAACTAACAGATCCTAAATCAAAGAAAAAGAGATTTGACAAGACGTTATTTGACAAATCATTTTTGACCTACGCTATTATTGTGTTTTACAGAAACAAAAATATATGTAGGGCCTATCAAAATATACCTGGTATTCAACAAACGATCTATTAGGGTTGCGTGAGTAAGTCGGGCCAAGTTGAGTGTGATGCGCATGTGACGTCAAAGGCTCAGGTAATAATTGTCCAATCAGAGTCTCGTATTTTCGGCCAATAAGAAAGCCCAGTTTTAACCAATCAGATGTCTTCTTTTCCTTCATTTTGATTGGTTAATATTGTCCAATCACAGAGTTTATATTACAGCACTACGTCACGCCGATATCAACCAATGACAAAGAGTCTTGAGCGTTACGTCATTCGTCAGGATATGCTGCTTTCTGATTGGTCCGTACTGATTCTGGGCGTCACGTCGAGTGTGAATTTAATATAAAGTCCACACCCAATGTCAACTTCTAGTTAACGGTAGGGTAGAACATTTGAAGGTACCTTTTAATGAGATTTATAGTTTCTAAATAAATATCACTTACGAAATATGTAGTACCCCATTGTAGAGATCTTTCGAGTTCTTAAGGAAATTAAAAGTTGGTTTCTGTTGCTGCTAAATGTTAACACGGTTTTTTAAAAAGTCACGAGTGTTCATTCGATACCGACACAAAGAAAAATAAACAAAAGAGAGTAACTATTTTTCCTAGTTGTTCGATTTTTGTAACCTAATTTTTGGCCAGTAATGTATCATATTTTTAAAGGAATGACTTTATACAACTGTAAATAAATATTACGATACGTAGAAGGCAACTGAAAAATCTAATTCAAAATATCTTGAGACGAAACAAAGTCAATATCCTACCGGGTAAGAAAATATACCTCATTAATCCGTTTTATAACAAGAAAACTATTTTGCTCTACCAACGGGCATTAGTCGAAAAATAATAATCAACGGTCTGACAAAATGATGATATAATGGCCGATTTAATTTCAAAAAAGGTTTTCTGGCTTTACTCTTATTTCATTAGTTCCTGTATTTTAAGATGGATGAAATTTATTGTGGCCTTTATGAAAAGGTAGTGTTAAACTTTTTTTGCACGTAATTTGCTAGTTACTGACCGTAAATATGTATTCATTTATATCACAGGGTCAGCCAATTAAATGACTGAAGCACGTAAGAACAGAAGAGGTAGCGGTATAAATGACACTAGTCAGAGTTATCTCATCTGAGATTCATGAATTTCATTCTACAATCAAACCCTATTGATAATGAAATACAGGTGTCATTCGGAGAGTCGAAAGTACATGATTTTCCGAAAGACTGGCATTCTGATAAGTATAATTATAAACGCTGTGAGAAGACCGTGTAAACCAACTCAACTCATCTCACTCAGAAACGATTTTAGAGGTTCAAACCACCTTGTCCGCTGCTTTCCTAAAAAACAACTTTCATTGTACAACAATTTCAACAGCCAGAATTTTAGTTTACTGACAAATTGGATCGAAGATAAGTAATTTTATTAGCCTACCTTGCTTAAGCGAACGCATCAAATTTTCGGTTTCGGAACGTTAAAACGTCGCATCTGATAATGCTTATAAAACTGTAATATTCGAACAAGCTGCCTACATAAACACTGATTACAGGCCTAAAACTCTATAAAATCACAGCTATCGGGATCGTAATTTTTCTGCTTATACTTTCACTACGACAATTAAGCGAATGCTGTCGCCGAATTATTTTTTATTTATCTCATCTGTACGAATCAGGTGTTAAAGGTTATAGTTTTACACTGCCTGTGTAGAAGATATAATTACTGCTTATAAATTTCCCGTTAACTAACGATCCTAAATCAAAGAAAAAGAGATTTGACAAGACGTTATTTGACAAATCATTTTTGACCTACGCTATTATTGTGTTTTACAGAAACAAAAATATATGTAGGGCCTATCAAAATATACCTGGTATTCAACAAACGATCTATTAGGGTTGCGTGAGTAAGTCGGGCCAAGTTGAGTGTGATGCGCATGTGACGTCAAAGGCTCAGGTAATAATTGTCCAATCAGAGTCTCGTATTTTCGGCCAATAAGAAAGCCCAGTTTTAACCAATCAGATGTCTTCTTTTCCTTCATTTTGATTGGTTAATATTGTCCAATCAGAGAGTTTATATTACAGCACTACGTCACGCCGATATCAACCAATGACAAAGAGCCTTGAGCGTTACGTCATTCGTCAGGATATGCTGCTTTCTGATTGGTCCGTACTGATTCTGGGCGTCACGTCGAGTGTGAATTTAATATAAAGTCCACACCCAATGTCAACTTCTAGTTAACGGTAGGGTAGAACATATGAAGGTACCTTTTAATGCGATTTATAGTTTCTAAATAAATATCACTTACGAAATATGTAGTACCCCATTGTAGAGATCTTTCGAGTTCTTATGGAAATTAAAAGTTGGTTTCTGTTGCTGCTAAATGTTAACACGGTTTTTTAAAAAGTCACGAGTGTTCATTCGATACCGACACAAAGAAAAATAAACAAAAGAGAGTAACTATTTTTCCTAGTTGTTCGATTTTTGTAACCTAATTTTTGGCCAGTAATGTATCATATTTTTAAAGGAATGACTTTATACAACTGTAAATAAATATTACGATACGTAGAAGGCAACTGAAAAATCTAATTCAAAATATCTTGAGACGAAACAAAGTCAATATCCTACCGGGTAAGAAAATATACATCATTAATCCGTTTTATAACAAGAAAACTATTTTGCTCTACCAACGGGCATTAGTCGAAAAATAATAATCAACGGTCTGACAAAATGATGATATAATGGCCGATTTAATTTCAAAAAAGGTTTTCTGGCTTTACTCTTGTTTCATTAGTTCCTGTATTTTAAGATGGATGAAATTTATTGTGGCCATTATGAAAAGGTAGAGTGTTAAACTTTTTTTGCACGTAATTTGCTAGTTACTGACCGTAAATATGTATTCATTTATATCACAGGGTCAGCCAATTAAATGACTAAAGCACGTAAGAACAAAAGAGGTAGCGGTATAAATGACACTAGTCAGAATTATCTCATCTGAGATTCATGAATTTCATTCTACAATCAAACCCTATTGATAATGAAATACAGGTGTCATTCGGAGAGTCGAAAGTACATGATTTTCCGAAAGACTGGCATTCTGATAAGTATAATTATAAACGCTGTGAGAAGACCGTGTAAACCAACTCAACTCATCTCACTCAGAAACGATTTTAGAGGTTCAAACCACCTTGTCCGCTGCTTTCCTAAAAAACAACTTTCATTGTACAACAATTTCAACAGCCAGAATTTTAGTTTACTGACAAATTGGATCGAAGATAAGTAATTTTATTAGCCTACCTTGCTTAAGCGAACGCATCAAATTTTCGGTTTCGGAACGTTAAAACGTCGCATCTGATAATGCTTATAAAACTGTAATATTCGAACAAGCTGCCTACATAAACACTTATTACAGGCCTAAAACTCTATAAAATCACAGCTATCGGGATCGTAATTTTTCTGCTTATACTTTCACTACGACAATTAAGCGAATGCTGTCGCCGAATTATTTTTTATTTATCTCATCTGTACGAATCAGGTGTTAAAGGTTATAGTTTTACACTGCCTGTGTAGAAGATATAATTACTGCTTATAAATTTCCCGTTAACTAACGATCCTAAATCAAAGAAAAAGAGATTTGACAAGACGTTATTTGACAAATCATTTTTGACCTACGCTATTATTGTGTTTTACAGAAACAAAAATATATGTAGGGCCTATCAAAATATACCTGGTATTCAACAAACGATCTATTAGGGTTGCGTGAGTAAGTCGGGCCAAGTTGAGTGTGATGCGCATGTGACGTCAAAGGCTCAGGTAATAATTGTCCAATCAGAGTCTCGTATTTTCGGCCAATAAGAAAGCCCAGTTTTAACCAATCAGATGTCTTCTTTTCCTTCATTTTGATTGGTTAATATTGTCCAATCAGAGAGTTTATATTACAGCACTACGTCACGCCGATATCAACCAATGACAAAGAGTCTTGAGCGTTACGTCATTCGTCAGGATATGCTGCTTTCTGATTGGTCCGTACTGATTCTGGGCGTCACGTCGAGTGTGAATTTAATATAAAGTCCACACCCAATGTCAACTTCTAGTTAACGGTAGGGTAGAACATATGAAGGTACCTTTTAATGAGATTTATAGTTTCTAAATAAATATTACTTACGAAATATGTAGTACCCCATTGTAGAGATCTTTCGAGTTCTTAAGGAAATTAAAAGTTGGTTTCTGTTGCTGCTAAATGTTAACACGGTTTTTTAAAAAGTCACGAGTGTTCATTCGATACCGACACAAAGAAAAATAAACAAAAGAGAGTAACTATTTTTCCTAGTTGTTCGATTTTTGTAACCTAATTTTTGGCCAGTAATGTATCATATTTTTAAAGGAATGACTTTATACAACTGTAAATAAATATTACGATACGTAGAAGGCAACTGAAAAATCTAATTCAAAATATCTTGAGACGAAACAAAGTCAATATCCTACCGGGTAAGAAAATAAACCTCATTAATCCGTTTTATAACAAGAAAACTATTTTGCTCTACCAACGGGCATTAGTCGAAAAATAATAATCAACGGTCTGACAAAATGATGATATAATGGCCGATGTAATTTCAAAAAAGGTTTTCTGGCTTTACTCTTATTTCATTAGTTCCTGTATTTTAAGATGGATGAAATTTATTGTGGCCATTATGAAAAGGTAGAGTGTTAAACTTTTTTTGCACGTAATTTGCTAGTTACTGACTGTAAATATGTATTCATTTATATCACAGGGTCAGCCAATTAAATGACTAAAGCACGTAAGAACAGAAGAGGTAGCGGTATAAATGACACTAGTCAGAGTTATCTCATCTGAGATTCATGAATTTCATTCTACAATCAAACCCTATTGATAATGAAATACAGGTGTCATTCGGAGAGTCGAAAGTACATGATTTTCCGAAAGACTGGCATTCTGATAAGTATAATTATAAACGCTGTGAGAAGACCGTGTAAACCAACTCAACTCATCTCACTCAGAAACGTTTTTAGAGGTTCAAACCACCTTGTCCGCTGCTTTCCTAAAAAACAACTTTCATTGTACAACAATTTTAACAGCCAGAATTTTAGTTTACTGACAAATTGGATCGAAGATAAGTAATTTTATTAGCCTACCTTGCTTAAGCAAACGCATCAAATTTTCGGTTTCGGAACTTTAAAACGTCGCATCTGATAATGCTTATAAAACTGTAATATTCGAACAAGCTGCCTACATAAACACTTATTACAGGCCTAAAACTCTATAAAATCACAGCTATCGGGATCGTAATTTTTCTGCTTATACTTTCACTACGACAATTAAGCGAATGCTGTCGCCGAATTATTTTTTATTTATCTCATCTGTACGAATCAGGTGTTAAAGGTTATAGTTTTACACTGCCTGTGTAGAAGATATAAATACTGCTTATAAATTTCCCGTTAACTAACAGATCCTAAATCAAAGAAAAAGAGATTTGACAAGACGTTATTTGACAAATCATTTTTGACCTACGCTATTATTGTGTTTTACAGAAACAAAAATATATGTAGGGCCTATCAAAATATACCTGGTATTCAACAAACGATCTATTAGGGTTGCGTGAGTAAGTCGGGCCAAGTTGAGTGTGATGCGCATGTGACGTCAAAGGCTCAGGTAATAATTGTCCAATCAGAGTCTCGTATTTTCGGCCAATAAGAAAGCCCAGTTTTAACCAATCAGATGTCTTCTTTTCCTTCATTTTGATTGGTTAATATTGTCCAATCAGAGAGTTTATATTACAGCACTACGTCACGCCGATATCAACCAATGACAAAGAGCCTTGAGCGTTACGTCATTCGTCAGGATATGCTGCTTTCTGATTGGTCCGTACTGATTCTGGGCGTCACGTCGAGTGTGAATTTAATATAAAGTCCACACCCAATGTCAACTTCTAGTTAACGGTAGGGTAGAACATATGAAGGTACCTTTTAATGCGATTTATAGTTTCTAAATAAATATCACTTACGAAATATGTAGTACCCCATTGTAGAGATCTTTCGAGTTCTTATGGAAATTAAAAGTTGGTTTCTGTTGCTGCTAAATGTTAACACGGTTTTTTAAAAAGTCACGAGTGTTCATTCGATACCGACACAAAGAAAAATAAACAAAAGAGAGTAACTATTTTTCCTAGTTGTTCGATTTTTGTAACCTAATTTTTGGCCAGTAATGTATCATATTTTTAAAGGAATGACTTTATACAACTGTAAATAAATATTACGATACGTAGAAGGCAACTGAAAAATCTAATTCAAAATATCTTGAGACGAAACAAAGTCAATATCCTACCGGGTAAGAAAATATACATCATTAATCCGTTTTATAACAAGAAAACTATTTTGCTCTACCAACGGGCATTAGTCGAAAAATAATAATCAACGGTCTGACAAAATGATGATATAATGGCCGATGTAATTTCAAAAAAGGTTTTCTGGCTTTACTCTTATTTCATTAGTTCCTGTATTTTAAGATGGATGAAATTTATTGTGGCCATTATGAAAAGGTAGAGTGTTAAACTATTTTTTGCACGTAATTTGCTAGTTACTGACCGTAAATATGTATTCATTTATATCACAGGGTCAGCCAATTAAATGACTAAAGCACGTAAGAACAGAAGAGGTAGCGGTATAAATGACACTAGTCAGAGTTATCTCACCTGAGATTCATGAATTTCATTCTACAATCAAACCCTATTGATAATGAAATACAGGTGTCATTCGGAGAGTCGAAAGTACATGATTTTCCGAAAGACTGGCATTCTGATAAGTATAATTATAAACGCTGTGAGAAGACCGTGTAAACCAACTCAACTCATCTCACTCAGAAACGATTTTAGAGGTTCAAACCACCTTGTCCGCTGCTTTCCTAAAAAACAACTTTCATTGTACAACAATTTCAACAGCCAGAATTTTAGTTTACTGACAAATTGGATCGAAGATAAGTAATTTTATTAGCCTACCTTGCTTAAGCGAACGCATCAAATTTTCGGTTTCGGAACGTTAAAACGTCGCATCTGATAATGCTTATAAAACTGTAATATTCGAACAAGCTGCCTACATAAACACTTATTACAGGCCTAAAACTCTATAAAATCACAGCTATCGGGATCGTAATTTTTCTGCTTATACTTTCACTACGACAATTAAGCGAATGCTGTCGCCGAATTATTTTTTATTTATCTCATCTGTACGAATCAGGTGTTAAAGGTTATAGTTTTACACTGCCTGTGTAGAAGATATAAATACTGCTTATAAATTTCCCGTTAACTAACAGATCCTAAATCAAAGAAAAAGAGATTTGACAAGACGTTATTTGACAAATCATTTTTGACCTACGCTATTATTGTGTTTTACAGAAACAAAAATATATGTAGGGCCTATCAAAATATACCTGGTATTCAACAAACGATCTATTAGGGTTGCGTGAGTAAGTCGGGCCAAGTTGAGTGTGATGCGCATGTGACGTCAAAGGCTCAGGTAATAATTGTCCAATCAGAGTCTCGTATTTTCGGCCAATAAGAAAGCCCAGTTTTAACCAATCAGATGTCTTCTTTTCCTTCATTTTGATTGGTTAATATTGTCCAATCAGAGAGTTTATATTACAGCACTACGTCACGCCGATATCAACCAATGACAAAGAGTCTTGAGCGTTACGTCATTCGTCAGGATATGCTGCTTTCTGATTGGTCCGTACTGATTCTGGGCGTCACGTCGAGTGTGAATTTAATATAAAGTCCACACCCAATGTCAACTTCTAGTTAACGGTAGGGTAGAACATATGAAGGTACCTTTTAATGAGATTTATAGTTTCTAAATAAATATCACTTACGAAATATGTAGTACCCCATTGTAGAGATCTTTCGAGTTCTTAAGGAAATTAAAAGTTGGTTTCTGTTGCTGCTAAATGTTAACACGGTTTTTTAAAAAGTCACGAGTGTTCATTCGATACCGACACAAAGAAAAATAAACAAAAGAGAGTAACTATTTTTCCTAGTTGTTAGATTTTTGTAACCTAATTTTTGGCCAGTAATGTATCATATTTTTAAAGGAATGACTTTATACAACTGTAAATAAATATTACGATACGTAGAAGGCAACTGAAAAATCTAATTCAAAATATCTTGAGACGAAACAAAGTCAATATCCTACCGGGTAAGAAAATATACCTCATTAATCCGTTTTATAACAAGAAAAATATTTTGCTCTACCAACGGGCATTAGTCGAAAAATAATAATCAACGGTCTGACAAAATGATGATATAATGGCATATGTAATTTCAAAAAAGGTTTTCTGGCTTTACTCTTGTTTCATTAGTTCCTGTATTTTAAGATGGATGAAATTTATTGTGGCCATTATGAAAAGGTAGAGTGTTAAACTTTTTTTGCACGTATTTTGCTAGTTACTGACCGTAAATATGTATTCATTTATATCACAGGGTCAGCCAATTAAATGACTAAAGCACGTAAGAACAGAAGAGGTAGCGGTATAAATGACACTAGTCAGAGTTATCTCATCTGAGATTCATGAATTTCATTCTACAATCAAACCCTATTGATAATGAAATACAGGTGTCATTCGGAGAGTCGAAAGTACATGATTTTCCGAAAGACTGGCATTCTGATAAGTATAATTATAAACGCTGTGAGAAGACCGTGTAAACCAACTCAACTCATCTCACTCAGAAACGATTTTAGAGGTTCAAACCACCTTGTCCGCTGCTTTCCTAAAAAACAACTTTCATTGTACAACAATTTCAACAGCCAGAATTTTAGTTTACTGACAAATTGGATCGAAGATAAGTAATTTTATTAGCCTACCTTGCTTAATCGAACGCATCAAATTTTCGGTTTCGGAACGTTAAAACGTCGCATCTGATAATGCTTATAAAACTGTAATATTCGAACAAGCTGCCTACATAAACACTGATTACAGGCCTAAAACTCTATAAAATCACAGCTATCGGGATCGTAATTTTTCTGCTTATACTTTCACTACGACAATTAAGCGAATGCTGTCGCCGAATTATTTTTTATTTATCTCATCTGTACGAATCAGGTGTTAAAGGTTATAGTTTTACACTGCCTGTGTAGAAGATATAAATACTGCTTATAAATTTCCCGTTAACTAACAGATCCTAAATCAAAGAAAAAGAGATTTGACAAGACGTTATTTGACAAATCATTTTTGACCTACGCTATTATTGTGTTTTACAGAAACAAAAATATATGTAGGGCCTATCAAAATATACCTGGTATTCAACAAACGATCTATTAGGGTTGCGTGAGTAAGTCGGGCCAAGTTGAGTGTGATGCGCATGTGACGTCAAAGGCTCAGGTAATAATTGTCCAATCAGAGTCTCGTATTTTCGGCCAATAAGAAAGCCCAGTTTTAACCAATCAGATGTCTTCTTTTCCTTCATTTTGATTGGTTAATATTGTCCAATCAGAGAGTTTATATTACAGCACTACGTCACGCCGATATCAACCAATGACAAAGAGTCTTGAGCGTTACGTCATTCGTCAGGATATGCTGCTTTCTGATTGGTCCGTACTGATTCTGGGCGTCACGTCGAGTGTAAATTTAATATAAAGTCCACACCCAATGTCAACTTCTAGTTAACGGTAGGGTAGAACATATGAAGGTACCTTTTAATGAGATTTATAGTTTCTAAATAAATATCACTTACGAAATATGTAGTACCCCATTGTAGAGATCTTTCGAGTTCTTAAGGAAATTAAAAGTTGGTTTCTGTTGCTGCTAAATGTTAACACGGTTTTTTAAAAAGTCACGAGTGTTCATTCGATACCGACACAAAGAAAAATAAACAAAAGAGAGTAACTATTTTTCCTAGTTGTTCGATTTTTGTAACCTAATTTTTGGCCAGTAATGTATCATATTTTTAAAGGAATGACTTTATACAACTGTAAATAAATATTACGATACGTAGAAGGCAACTGAAAAATCTAATTCAAAATATCTTGAGACGAAACAAAGTCAATATCCTACCGGGTAAGAAAATATACCTCATTAATCCGTTTTATAACAAGAAAAATATTTTGCTCTACCAACGGGCATTAGTCGAAAAATAATAATCAACGGTCTGACAAAATGATGATATAATGGCATATGTAATTTCAAAAAAGGTTTTCTGGCTTTACTCTTATTTCATTAGTTCCTGTATTTTAAGATGGATGAAATTTATTGTGGCCATTATGAAAAGGTAGAGTGTTAAACTTTTTTTGCACGTAATTTGCTAGTTACTGACCGTAAATATGTATTCATTTATATCACAGGGTCAGCCAATTAAATGACTAAAGCACGTAAGAACAGAAGAGGTAGCGGTATAAATGACACTAGTCAGAGTTATCTCATCTGAGATTCATGAATTTCATTCTACAATCAAACCCTATTGATAATGAAATACAGGTGTCATTCGGAGAGTCGAAAGTACATGATTTTCCGAAAGACTGGCATTCTGATAAGTATAATTATAAACGCTGTGAGAAGACCGTGTAAACCAACTCAACTCATCTCACTCAGAAACGATTTTAGAGGTTCAAACCACCTTGTCCGCTGCTTTCCTAAAAAACAACTTTCATTGTACAACAATTTTAACAGCCAGAATTTTAGTTTACTGACAAATTGGATCGAAGATAAGTAATTTTATTAGCCTACCTTGCTTAAGCGAACGCATCAAATTTTCGGTTTCGGAACGTTAAAACGTCGCATCTGATAATGCTTATAA
The DNA here is from genome assembly GCA_035578175.1 of Catonia carolina. Classification (NCBI taxonomy): domain Eukaryota; kingdom Metazoa; phylum Arthropoda; class Insecta; order Hemiptera; family Achilidae; genus Catonia; species Catonia carolina. The sequence continues at coordinate 22,530,381 of JAQMRL010000010.1, read as the reverse complement.
AACTGTAATATTCGAACAAGCTGCCTACATAAACACTGATTACAGGCCTAAAACTCTATAAAATCACAGCTATCGGGATCGTAATTTTTCTGCTTATACTTTCACTACGACAATTAAGCGAATGCTGTCGCCGAATTATTTTTTATTTATCTCATCTGTACGAATCAGGTGTTAAAGGTTATAGTTTTACACTGCCTGTGTAGAAGATATAAATACTGCTTATAAATTTCCCGTTAACTAACAGATCCTAAATCAAAGAAAAAGAGATTTGACAAGACGTTATTTGACAAATCATTTTTGACCTACGCTATTATTGTGTTTTACAGAAACAAAAATATATGTAGGGCCTATCAAAATATACCTGGTATTCAACAAACGATCTATTAGGGTTGCGTGAGTAAGTCGGGCCAAGTTGAGTGTGATGCGCATGTGACGTCAAAGGCTCAGGTAATAATTGTCCAATCAGAGTCTCGTATTTTCGGCCAATAAGAAAGCCCAGTTTTAACCAATCAGATGTCTTCTTTTCCTTCATTTTGATTGGTTAATATTGTCCAATCAGAGAGTTTATATTACAGCACTACGTCACGCCGATATCAACCAATGACAAAGAGTCTTGAGCGTTACGTCATTCGTCAGGATATGCTGCTTTCTGATTGGTCCGTACTGATTCTGGGCGTCACGTCGAGTGTGAATTTAATATAAAGTCCACACCCAATGTCAACTTCTAGTTAACGGTAGGGTAGAACATATGAAGGTACCTTTTAATGAGATTTATAGTTTCTAAATAAATATCACTTACGAAATATGTAGTACCCCATTGTAGAGATCTTTCGAGTTCTTAAGGAAATTAAAAGTTGGTTTCTGTTGCTGCTAAATGTTAACACGGTTTTTTAAAAAGTCACGAGTGTTCATTCGATACCGACACAAAGAAAAATAAACAAAAGAGAGTAACTATTTTTCCTAGTTATCGATTTTTGTAACCTAATTTTTGGCCAGTAATGTATCATATTTTTAAAGGAATGACTTTATACAACTGTAAATAAATATTACGATACGTAGAAGGCAACTGAAAAATCTAATTCAAAATATCTTGAGACGAAACAAAGTCAATATCCTACCGGGTAAGAAAATATACCTCATTAATCCGTTTTATAACAAGAAAACTATTTTGCTCTACCAACGGGCATTAGTCGAAAAATAATAATCAACGGTCTGACAAAATGATGATACAATGGCCGATGTAATTTCAAAAAGGTTTTCTGGCTTTACTCTTATTTCATTAGTTCCTGTATTTTAAGATGGATGAAATTTATTGTGGCCATTATGAAAAGGTAGAGTGTTAAACTTTTTTTGAACGTAATTTGCTAGTTACTGACCGTAAATATGTATTCATTTATATCACAGGGTCAGCCAATTAAATGACTAAAGCACGTAAGAACAGAAGAGGTAGCGGTATAAATGACACTAGTCAGAGTTATCTCATCTGAGATTCATGAATTTCATTCTACAATCAAACCCTATTGATAATGAAATACAGGTGTCATTCGGAGAGTCGAAAGTACATGATTTTCCGAAAGACTGGCATTCTGATAAGTATAATTATAAACGCTGTGAGAAGACCGTGTAAACCAACTCAACTCATCTCACTCAGAAACGATTTTAGAGGTTCAAACCACCTTGTCCGCTGCTTTCCTAAAAAACAACTTTCATTGTACAACAATTTCAACAGCCAGAATTTTAGTTTACTGACAAATTGGATCGAAGATAAGTAATTTTATTAGCCTACCTTGCTTAAGCGAACGCATCAAATTTTCGGTTTCGGAACGTTAAAACGTCGCATCTGATAATGCTTATAAAACTGTAATATTCGAACAAGCTGCCTACATAAACACTGATTACAGGCCTAAAACTCTATAAAATCACAGCTATCGGGATCGTAATTTTTCTGCTTTTACTTTCACTACGACAATTAAGCGAATGCTGTCGCCGAATTATTTTTTATTTATCTCATCTGTACGAATCAGGTGTTAAAGGTTATAGTTTTACACTGCCTGTGTAGAATATATAAATACTGCTTATAAATTTCCCGTTAACTAACAGATCCTAAAACAAAGAAAAAGAGATTTGACAAGACGTTATTTGACAAATCATTTTTGACCTACGCTATTATTGTGTTTTACAGAAACAAAAATATATGTAGGGACCTGGTATTCAATAAACGATCTATTAGGGTTGCGTGAGTAAGTCGGGCCAAGTTGAGTGTGATGCGCATGTGACGTCAAAGGCTCAGGTAATAATTGTCCAATCAGAGTCTCGTATTTTCGGCCAATAAGAAAGCCCAGTTTTAACCAATCAGATGTCTTCTTTTCCTTCATTTTGATTGGTTAATATTGTCCAATCAGAGAGTTTTCTATTACTGCACTACGTCACGCCGATATCAACCAATGACAAAGAGTCTTGAGCGTTACGTCATTCGTCAGGATATGCTGCTTTCTGATTGGTCCGTACTGATTCTGGGCGTGACGTCGAGTGTGAATTTAATATAAAGTCCACACCCAATGTCAACTTCTAGTTAACGGTAGGGTAGAACATATGAAGGTACCTTTTAATGAGATTTATAGTTTCTAAATAAATATCACTTACGAAATATGTAGTACCCCATTGTAGAGATCTTTCGAGTTCTTAAGGAAATTAAAAGTTGGTTTCTGTTGCTGCTAAATGTTAACACGGTTTTTTAAAAAGTCACGAGTGTTCATTCGATACCGACACAAAGAAAAATAAACAAAAGAGAGTAACTATTTTTCCTAGTTGTTCGATTTTTGTAACCTAATTTTTGGCCAGTAATGTATCATATTTTTAAAGGAATGACTTTATACAACTGTAAATAAATATTACGATACGTAGAAGGCAACTGAAAAATCTAATTCAAAATATCTTGAGACGAAACAAAGTCAATATCCTACCGGGTAAGAAAATATACCTCATTAATCCGTTTTATAACAAGAAAACTATTTTGCTCTACCAACGGGCATTAGTCGAAAAATAATAATCAACGGTCTGACAAAATGATGATAAAATGGCCGATGTAATTTCAAAAAAGGTTTTCTGGCTTTACTCTTATTTCATTAGTTCCTGTATTTTAAGATGGATGAAATTTATTGTGGCCATTATGAAGAGGTAGAGTGTTAAACTTTTTTTGCACGTAATTTGCCAGTTACTGACCGTAAATATGTATTCATTTATATCACAGGGTCAGCCAATTAAATGACTAAAGCACGTAAGAACAGAAGAGGTAGCGGTATAAATGACACTAGTCAGAGTTATCTCATCTGAGATTCATGAATTTCATTCTACAATCAAACCCTATTGATAATGAAATACAGGTGTCATTCGGAGAGTCGAAAGTACATGATTTTCCGAAAGACTGGCATTCTGATAAGTATAATTATAAACGCTGTGAGAAGACCGTGTAAACCAACTCAACTCATCTCACTCAGAAACGATTTTAGAGGTTCAAACCACCTTGTCCGCTGCTTTCCTAAAAAACAACTTTCATTGTACAACAATTTCAACAGCCAGAATTTTAGTTTACTGACAAATTGGATCAAAGATAAGTAATTTTATTAGCCTACCTTGCTTAAGCGAACGCATCAAATTTTCGGTTTCGGAACGTTAAAACGTCGCATCTGATAATGCTTATAAAACTGTAATATTCGAACAAGCTGCCTACATAAACACTGATTACAGGCCTAAAACTCTATAAAATCACAGCTATCGGGATCGTAATTTTTCTGCTTATACTTTCACTACGACAATTAAGCGAATGCTGTCGCCGAATTATTTTTTATTTATCTCATCTGTACGAATCAGGTGTTAAAGGTTATAGTTTTACACTGCCTGTGTAGAAGATATAAATACTGCTTATAAATTTCCCGTTAACTAACAGATCCTAAAACAAAGAAAAAGAGATTTGACAAGACGTTATTTGACAAATCATTTTTGACCTACGCAATTATTGTGTTTTACAGAAACAAAAACATATGTAGGGCCTATCAAAATATACCTGGTATTCAACAAACGATCTATTAGGGTTGCGTGAGTAAGTCGGGCCAAGTTGAGTGTGATGCGCATGTGACGGCAAAGGCTCAGGTAATAATTGCCCAATCAGAGTCTCGTATTTTCGGCCAATAAGAAAGCCCAGTTTTAACCAATCAGATGTCTTCTTTTCCTTCATTTTGATTGGTTAATATTGTCCAATCAGAGAGTTTATATTATTGCACTACGTCATGCCGATATCAACCAATGACAAAGAGTCTTGAGCGTTACGTCATTCGTCAGGATATGCTGCTTTCTGATTGGTCCGTACTGATTCTGGGCGTCACGTCGAGTGTGAATTTAATATAAAGTCCACACCCAATGTCAACTTCTAGTTAACGGTAGGGTAGAACATATGAAGGTACCTTTTAATGAGATTTATAGTTTCTAAATAAATATCACTTACGAAATATGTAGTACCCCATTGTAGAGATCTTTCGAGTTCTTAAGGAAATTAAAAGTTGGTTTCTGTTGCTGCTAAATGTTAACACGGTTTTTTAAAAAGTCACGAGTGTTCATTCGATACCGACACAAAGAAAAATAAACAAAAGAGAGTAACTATTTTTCCTAGTTGTTCGATTTTTGTAACCTAATTTTTGGCCAGTAATGTATCATATTTTTAAAGGAATGACTTTATACAACTGTAAATAAATATTACGATACGTAGAAGGCAACTGAAAAATCTAATTCAAAATATCTTGAGACGAAACAAAGTCAATATCCTACCGGGTAAGAAAATATACCTCATTAATCCGTTTTATAACAAGAAAACTATTTTGCTCTACCAACGGGCATTAGTCGAAAAATAATAATCAACGGTCTGACAAAATGATGATATAATGGCCGATTTAATTTCAAAAAAGGTTTTCTGGCTTTACTCTTATTTCATTAGTTCCTGTATTTTAAGATGGATGAAATTTATTGTGGCCATTATGAAAAGGTAGAGTGTTAAACTTTTTTTGCACGTAATTTGCTAGTTACTGACCGTAAATATGTATTCATTTATATCACAGGGTCAGCCAATTAAATGACTAAAGCACGTAAGAACAGAAGAGGTAGCGGTATAAATGACACTAGTCAGAGTTATCTCATCTGAGATTCATGAATTTCATTCTACAATCAAACCCTATTGATAATGAAATACAGGTGTCATTCGGAGAGTCGAAAGTACATGATTTTCCGAAAGACTGGCATTCTGATAAGTATAATTATAAACGCTGTGAGAAGACCGTGTAAACCAACTCAACTCATCTCACTCAGAAACGATTTTAGAGGTTCAAACCACCTTGTCCGCTGCTTTCCTAAAAAACAACTTTCATTGTACAACAATTTTAACAGCCAGAATTTTAGTTTACTGACAAATTGGATCGAAGATAAGTAATTTTATTAGCCTACCTTGCTTAAGCGAACGCATCAATTTTTCGGTTTCGGAACGTTAAAAAGTCGCATCTGATAATGCTTATAAAACTGTAATATTCGAACAAGCTGCCTACATAAACACTGATTACAGGCCTAAAACTCTATAAAATCACAGCTATCGGGATCGTAATTTTTCTGCTTATACTTTCACTACGACAATTAAGCGAATGCTGTCCCCGAATTATTTTTTATTTATCTCATCTGTACGAATCAGGTGTTAAAGGTTATAGTTTTACACTGCCTGTGTAGAAGATATAAATACTGCTTATAAATTTCCCGTTAACTAACAGATCCTAAATCAAAGAAAAAGAGATTTGACAAGACGTTATTTGACAAATCATTTTTGACCTACGCTATTATTGTGTTTTACAGAAACAAAAATATATGTAGGGCCTATCAAAATATACCTGGTATTCAACAAACGATCTATTAGGGTTGCGTGAGTAAGTCGGGCCAAGTTGAGTGTGATGCGCATGTGACGTCGAAGGCTCAGGTAATAATTGTCCAATCAGAGTCTCGTATTTTCGGCCAATAAGAAAGCCCAGTTTTAACCAATCAGATGTCTTCTTTTCCTTCATTTTGATTGGTTAATATTGTCCAATCAGAGAGTTTATATTACAGCACTACGTCACGCCGATATCAACCAATGACAAAGAGTCTTGAGCGTTACGTCATTCGTCAGGATATGCTGCTTTCTGATTGGTCCGTACTGATTCTGGGCGTCACGTCGAGTGTGAATTTAATATAAAGTCCACACCCAATGTCAACTTCTAGTTAACGGTAGGGTAGAACATATGAAGGTACCTTTTAATGAGATTTATAGTTTCTAAATAAATATCACTTACGAAATATGTAGTACCCCATTGTAGAGATCTTTCGAGTTCTTAAGGAAATTAAAAGTTGGTTTCTGTTGCTGCTAAATGTTAACACGGTTTTTTAAAAAGTCACGAGTGTTCATTCGATACCGACACAAAGAAAAATAAACAAAAGAGAGTAACTATTTTTCCTAGTTGTTCGATTTTTGTAACCTAATTTTTGGCCAGTAATGTATCATATTTTTAAAGGAATGACTTTATACAACTGTAAATAAATATTACGATACGCAGAAGGCAACTGAAAAATCTAATTCAAAATATCTTGAGACGAAACAAAGTCAATATCCTACCGGGTAAGAAAATATACCTCATTAATCCGTTTTATAACAAGAAAACTATTTTGCTCTACCAACGGGCATTAGTCGAAAAATAATAATCAACGGTCTGACAAAATGATGATATAATGGCCGATTTAATTTCAAAAAAGGTTTTCTGGCTTTACTCTTATTTCATTAGTTCCTGTATTTTAAGATGGATGAAATTTATTGTGGCCATTATGAAAAGGTAGAGTGTTAAACTTTTTTTGCACGTAATTTGCTAGTTACTGACCGTAAATATGTATTCATTTATATCACAGGGTCAGCCAATTAAATGACTAAAGCACGTAAGAACAGAAGAGGTAGCGGTATAAATGACACTAGTCAGAGTTATCTAATCTGAGATTCATTAATTTCATTCTACAATCAAACCCTGATGATAATGAAATACAGGTGTCATTCGGAGAGTCGAAAGTACATGATTTTCCGAAAGACTGGCATTCTGATAAGTATAATTATAAACGCTGTGAGAAGACCGTGTAAACCAACTCAACTCATCTCACTCAGAAACGATTTTAGAGGTTCAAACCACCTTGTCCGCTGCTTTCCTAAAAAACAACTTTCATTGTACAACAATTTTAACAGCCAGAATTTTAGTTTACTGACAAATTGGATCGAAGATAAGTAATTTTATTAGCCTACCTTGCTTAAGCGAACGCATCAAATTTTCGGTTTCGGAACGTTAAAAAGTCGCATCTGATAATGCTTATAAAACTGTAATATTCGAACAAGCTGCCTACATAAACACTGATTACAGGCCTAAAACTCTATAAAATCACAGCTATCGGGATCGTAATTTTTCTGCTTATACTTTCACTACGACAATTAAGCGAATGCTGTCGCCGAATTATTTTTTATTTATCTCATCTGTACGAATCAGGTGTTAAAGGTTATATTTTTACACTGCCTGTGTAGAAGATATAAATACTGCTTATAAATTTCCCGTTAACTAACAGATCCTAAATCAAAGAAAAAGAGATTTGACAAGACGTTATTTGACAAATCATTTTTGACCTACGCTATTATTGTGTTTTACAGAAACAAAAATATATGTAGGGCCTATCAAAATATACCTGGTATTCAACAAACGATCTATTAGGGTTGCGTGAGTAAGTCGGGCCAAGTTGAGTGTGATGCACATGTGACGTCGAAGGTTCAGGTAATAATTGTCCAATCAGAGTCTCGTATTTTCGGCCAATAAGAAAGCCCAGTTTTAACCAATCAGATGTCTTCTTTTCCTTCATTTTGATTGGTTAATATTGTCCAATCAGAGAGTTTATATTACAGCACTACGTCACGCCGATATCAACCAATGACAAAGAGTCTTGAGCGTTACGTCATTCGTCAGGATATGCTGCTTTCTGATTGGTCCGTACTGATTCTGGGCGTCACGTCGAGTGTGAATTTAATATAAAGTCCACACCCAATGTCAACTTCTAGTTAACGGTAGGGTAGAACATATGAAGGTACCTTTTAATGAGATTTATAGTTTCTAAATAAATATCACTTACGAAATATGTAGTACCCCATTGTAGAGATCTTTCGAGTTCTTAAGGAAATTAAAAGTTGGTTTCTGTTGCTGCTAAATGTTAACACGGTTTTTTAAAAAGTCACGAGTGTTCATTCGATACCGACACAAAGAAAAATAAACAAAAGAGAGTAACTATTTTTCCTAGTTGTTCGATTTTTGTAACCTAATTTTTGGCCAGTAATGTATCATATTTTTAAAGGAATGACTTTATACAACTGTAAATAAATATTACGATACGCAGAAGGCAACTGAAAAATCTAATTCAAAATATCTTGAGACGAAACAAAGTCAATATCCTACCGGGTAAGAAAATATACCTCATTAATCCGTTTTATAACAAGAAAACTATTTTGCTCTACCAACGGGCATTAGTCGAAAAATAATAATCAACGGTCTGACAAAATGATGATATAATGGCCGATTTAATTTCAAAAAAGGTTTTCTGGCTTTACTCTTATTTCATTAGTTCCTGTATTTTAAGATGGATGAAATTTATTGTGGCCATTATGAAAAGGTAGAGTGTTAAACTTTTTTTGCACGTAATTTGCTAGTTACTGACCGTAAATATGTATTCATTTATATCACAGGGTCAGCCAATTAAATGACTAAAGCACGTAAGAACAGAAGAGGTAGCGGTATAAATGACACTAGTCAGAGTTATCTAATCTGAGATTCATTAATTTCATTCTACAATCAAACCCTGATGATAATGAAATACAGGTGTCATTCGGAGAGTCGAAAGTACATGATTTTCCGAAAGACTGGCATTCTGATAAGTATAATTATAAACGCTGTGAGAAGACCGTGTAAACCAACTCAACTCATCTCACTCAGAAACGATTTTAGAAGTTCAAACCACCTTCTCCGCTGCTTACCTAAAAAACAACTTTCATTGTACAACAATTTCAACAGCCAGCATTTTAATTTACTGACAAATTGGATCGAAAATAAGTAATTTTATTAGTCTACCTTGCTTAAGAGAACGCATCAAAGTTTCGGTTTCGGAACGTTATAACGTCGCATCTGATAATGCTTATAAAACTGTAATATTCGAACAAGCTGCCTACATAAACACTGATTACAGGCCTAAAACTCTATAAAATCACAGCTATCGGGATCGTAATTTTTCTGCTTATACTTTCACTACGACAATTAAGCGAATGCTGTCGCCGAATTATTTTTTATTTATCTCATCTGTACGAATCAGGTGTTAAAGGTTTCAGTTTTACACTGCCTGTGTAGAAGATATAAATACTGCTTATAAATTTCCCGTTAACTAACAGATCCTAAATCAAAGAAAAAGAGATTTGACAAGACGTTATTTGACAAATCATTTTTGACTTACGCTATTATTGTGTTTTACAGAAACAAAATTATATGTAGGGCCTATCAAAATATATCTGGTATTCAACAAACGATCTATTAGGGTTGCGTGAGTAAGTCGGGCCAAGTTGAGTGTGATGCGCATGTGACGTCAAAGGCTCAGGTTATAATTGTCCAATCAGAGTCTCGTATTTTCGGCCAATAAAAAAGCCCAGTTTTAACCAATCAGATGTCTTCTTTTCCTTTATTTTGATTGGTTAATATTGTCCAATCAGAGAGTTTATATTACTGCACTACGTCACGCCGATATCAACCAATGACAAAGAGTCTTGAGCGTTACGTCATTCGTCAGGATATGCTGCTTTCTGATTGGTCCGTACTGATTCTGGGCGTCACGTCGAGTGTGAATTTAATATAAAGTCCACACCCAATGTCAACTTCTAGTTAACGGTAGGGTAGAACATATGAAGGTACCTTTTAATGAGATTTATAGTTTCTAAATAAATATCACTTACGAAATATGTAGTACCCCATTGTAGAGATCTTTCGAGTTCTTAAGGAAATTAAAAGTTGGTTTCTGTTGCTGCTAAATGTTAACACGGTTTTTTTAAAAGTCACGAGTGTTCAATCGATACCGACACAAAGGAAAATAAACAAAAGAGAGTAACTATTTTTCCTAGTTGTTCGATTTTTGTAACCTAATTTTTGGCCAGTAATGTATCATATTTTTAAAGGAATGACTTTATACAACTGTAAATAAATATTACGATACGTAGAAGGCAACTGAAAAATCTAATTCAAAATATCTTGAGACGAAACAAAGTCAATATCCTACCGGGTAAGAAAATATACCTCATTAATCCGTTTTATAACAAGAAAACTATTTTGCTCTACCAACGGGCATTAGTCGAAAAATAATAATCAACGGTCTGACAAAATGATGATATAATGGCCGATGTAATTTCAAAAAAGGTTTTCTGGCTTTACTCTTATTTCATTAGTTCCTGTATTTTAAGATGGATGAAATTTAATGTGGCCATTATGAAAAGGTAGAGTGTTAAACTTTTTCTGCACGTAATTTGCTAGTTACTGACCGTAAATATGTATTCATTTATATCACAGGGTCAGCCAATTAAATGACTAAAGCACGTAAGAACAGAAGAGGTAGCGGTATAAATGACACTAGTCAGAGTTATCTCATCTGAGATTCATGAATTTCATTCTACAATCAAACCCTATTGATAATGAAATACAGGTGTCATTCGGAGAGTCGAAAGTACATGATTTTCCGAAAGACTGGCATTCTGATAAGTATAATTATAAACGCTGTGAGAAGACCGTGTAAACCAACTCAACTCATCTCACTCAGAAACGATTTTAGAGGTTCAAACCACCTTGTCCGCTGCTTTCCTAAAAAACAACTTTCATTGTACAACAATTTCAACAGCCAGAATTTTAGTTTACTGACAAATTGGATCGAAGATAAGTAATTTTATTAGCCTACCTTGCTTAAGCGAACGCATCAAATTTTCGGTTTCGGAACGTTAAAACGTCGCATCTGATAATGCTTATATAACTGTAATATTCGAACAAGCTGCCTACATAAACACTGATTACAGGCCTAAAACTCTATAAAATCACAGCTATCGGGATCGTAATTTTTCTGCTTATACTTTCACTACGACAATTAAGCGAATGCTGTCGCCGAATTATTTTTTATTTATCTCATCTGTACGAATCAGGTGTTAAAGGTTATAGTTTTACACTGCCTGTGTAGAAGATATAAATACTGCTTATAAATTTCCCGTTAACTAACAGATCCTAAAACAAAGAAAAAGAGATTTGACAAGACGTTATTTGACAAATCATTTTTGACCTACGCTATTATTGTGTTTTACACAAACAAAAATATATGTAGGGCCTATCAAAATATACCTGGTATTCAACAAACGATCTATTAGGGTTGCGTGAGTAAGTCGGGCCAAGTTGAGTGTGATGCGCATGTGACGTCAAAGGCTCAGGTAATAATTGCCCAATCAGAGTCTCGTATTTTCGGCCAATAAGAAAGCCCAGTTTTAACCAATCAGATGTCTTCTTTTCCTTCATTTTGATTGGTTAATATTGTCCAATCAGAGAGTTTATATTACAGCACTACGTCACGCCGATATCAACCAATGACAAAGAGTCTTGAGCGTTACGTCATTCGTCAGGATATGCTGCTTTCTGATTGGTCCGTACTGATTCTGGGCGTCACGTCGAGTGTGAATTTAATATAAAGTCCACACCCAATGTCAACTTCTAGTTAACGGTAGGGTAGAACATATGAAGGTACCTTTTAATGAGATTTATAGTTTCTAAATAAATATCACTTACGAAATATGTAGTACCCCATTGTAGAGATCTTTCGAGTTCTTAAGGAAATTAAAAGTTGGTTTCTGTTGCTGCTAAATGTTAACACGGTTTTTTAAAAAGTCACGAGTGTTCATTCGATACCGACACAAAGAAAAATAAACAAAAGAGAGTAACTATTTTTCCTAGTTGTTCGATTTTTGTAACCTAATTTTTGGCCAGTAATGTATCATATTTTTAAAGGAATGACTTTATACAACTGTAAATAAATATTACGATACGCAGAAGGCAACTGAAAAATCTAATTCAAAATATCTTGAGACGAAACAAAGTCAATATCCTACCGGGTAAGAAAATATACCTCCTTAATCCGTTTTATAACAAGAAAACTATTTTGCTCTACCAACGGGCATTAGTCGAAAAATAATAATCAACGGTCTGACAAAATGATGATATAATGGCCGATGTGATTTCAAAAAAGGTTTTCTGGCTTTACTCTTATTTCATTAGTTCCTGTATTTTAAGATGGATGAAATTTATTGTGGCCATTATGAAAAGGTAGAGTGTTAAACTTTTTTTGCACGTAATTTGATAGTTACTGACCGTAAATATGTATTCATTTATATCACAGGGTCAGCCAATTAAATGACTAAAGCACGTAAGAACAGAAGAGGTAGCGGTATAAATGACACTAGTCAGAGTTATCTAATCTGAGATTCATGAATTTCATTCTACAATCAAACCCTGATGATAATGAAATACAGGTGTCATTCGGAGAGTCGAAAGTACATGATTTTCCGAAAGACTGGCATTCTAATAAGTATAATTATAAACGCTGTGAGAAGACCGTGTAAACCAACTCAACTCATCTCACTCAGAAACGATTTTAGAGGTTCAAACCACCTTGACCGCTGCTTTCCTAAAAAACAACTTTCATTGTACAACAATTTTAACAGCCAGAATTTTAGTTTACTGACAAATTGGATCGAAGATAAGTAATTTTATTAGCCTACCTTGCTTAAGCGAACGCATCAAATTTTCGGTTTCGGAACGTTAAAAAGTCGCATCTGATAATGCTTATAAAACTGTAATATTCGAACAAGCTGCCTACATAAACACTGATTACAGGCCTAAAACTCTATAAAATCACAGCTATCGGGATCGTAATTTTTCTGCTTATACTTTCACTACGACAATTAAGCGAATGCTGTCGCCGAATTATTTTTTATTTATCTCATCTGTACGAATCAGGTGTTAAAGGTTATAGTTTTACACTGCCTGTGTAGAAGATATAAATACTGCTTATAAATTTCCCGTTAACTAACAGATCCTAAATCAAAGAAAAAGAGATTTGACAAGACGTTATTTGACAAATCATTTTTGACCTACGCTATTATTGTGTTTTACAGAAACAAAAATATATGTAGGGCCTATCAAAATATACCTGGTATTCAACAAACGATCTATTAGGGTTGCGTGAGTAAGTCGGGCCAAGTTGAGTGTGATGCGCATGTGACGTCAAAGGCTCAGGTAATAATTGTCCAATCAGAGTCTCGTATTTTCGGCCAATAAGAAAGCCCAGTTTTAACCAATCAGATGTCTTCTTTTCCTTCATTTTGATTGGTTAATATTGTCCAATCAGAGAGTTTATATTACAGCACTACGTCACGCCGATATCAACCAATGACAAAGAGTCTTGAGCGTTACGTCATTCGTCAGGATATGCTGCTTTCTGATTGGTCCGTACTGATTCTGGGCGTCACGTCGAGTGTGAATTTAATATAAAGTCCACACCCAATGTCAACTTCTAGTTAACGGTAGGGTAGAACATATGAAGGTACCTTTTAATGAGATTTATAGTTTCTAAATAAATATCACTTACGAAATATGTAGTACCCCATTGTAGAGATCTTTCGAGTTCTTAAGGAAATTAAAAGTTGGTTTCTGTTGCTGCTAAATGTTAACACGGTTTTTTAAAAAGTCACGAGTGTTCATTCGATACCGACACAAAGAAAAATAAACAAAAGAAAGTAACTATTTTTCCTAGTTGTTCGATTTTTGTAACCTAATTTTTGGCCAGTAATGTATCATATTTTTAAAGGAATGACTTTATACAACTGTAAATAAATATTACGATACGTAGAAGGCAACTGAAAAATCTAATTCAAAATATCTTGAGACGAAACAAAGTCAATATCCTACCGGGTAAGAAAATATACCTCATTAATCCGTTTTATAACAAGAAAACTATTTTGCTCTACCAACGGGCATTAGTCGAAAAATAATAATCAACGGTCTGACAAAATGATGATATAATGGCCGATGTGATTTCAAAAAAGGTTTTCTGGCTTTACTCTTATTTCATTAGATCCTGTATTTTAAGATGGATGAAATTTATTGTGGCCATTATGAAAAGGTAGAGTGTTAAACTTTTTTTGCACGTAATTTGCTAGTTACTGACCGTAAATATGTATTCATTTATATCACAGGGTCAGCCAATTAAATGACTAAAGCACGTAAGAACAGAAGAGGTAGCGGTATAAATGACACTAGTCAGAGTTATCTAATCTGAGATTCATGAATTTCATTCTACAATCAAACCCTGATGATAATGAAATACTGGTGTCATTCGGAGAGTCGAAAGTACATGATTTTCCGAAAGACTGGCATTCTGATAAGTATAATTATAAACGCTGTGAGAAGACCGTGTAAACCAACTCAACTCATCTCACTCAGAAACGATTTTAGAGGTTCAAACCACCTTCTCCGCTGCTTACCTAAAAAACAACTTTCATTGTACAACAATTTCAACAGCCAGCATTTTAATTTACTGACAAATTGGATCGAAAATAAGTAATTTTATTAGTCTACCTTGCTTAAGAGAACGCATCAAATTTTCGGTTTCGGAACGTTAAAACGTCGCATCTGATAATGCTTATAAAACTGTAATATTCGAACAAGCTGCCTACATAAACACTGATTACAGGCCTAAAACTCTATAAAATCACAGCTATCGGGATCGTAATTTTTCTGCTTATACTTTCACTACGACAATTAAGCGAATGCTGTCGCCGAATTATTTTTTATTTATCTCATCTGTACGAATCAGGTGTTAAAGGTTATAGTTTTACACTGCCTGTGTAGAAGATATAAATACTGCTTATAAATTTCCCGTTAACTAACAGATCCTAAATCAAAGAAAGAGAGATTTGACAAGACGTTATTTGACAAATCATTTTTGACCTACGCTATTATTGTGTTTTACAGGAACAAAAATATATGTAGGGCCTATCAAAATATATCTGGTATTCAACAAACGATCTATTAGGGTTGCGTGAGTAAGTCGGGCCAAGTTGAGTGTGATGCGCATGTGACGTCAAAGGCTCAGGTTATAATTGTCCAATCAGAGTCTCGTATTTTCGGCCAATAAGAAAGCCCAGTTTTAACCAATCAGATGTCTTCTTTTCCTTCATTTTGATTGGTTAATATTGTCCAATCAGAGAGTTTATATTACTGCACTACGTCACGCCGATATCAACCAATGACAAAGAGTCTTGAGCGTTACGTCATTCGTCAGGATATGCTGCTTTCTGATTGGTCCGTACTGATTCTGGGCGTCACGTCGAGTGTGAATTTAATATAAAGTCCACACCCAATGTCAACTTCTAGTTAACGGTAGGGTAGAACATATGAAGGTACCTTTTAATGAGATTTATAGTTTCTAAATAAATATCACTTACGAAATATGTAGTACCCCATTGTAGAGATCTTTCGAGTTCTTAAGGAAATTAAAAGTTGGTTTCTGTTGCTGCTAAATGTTAACACGGTTTTTTAAAAAGTCACGAGTGTTCATTCGATACCGACACAAAGAAAAATAAACAAAAGAGAGTAACTATTTTTCCTAGTTGTTCGATTTTTGTAACCTAATTTTTGGCCAGTAATGTATCATATTTTTAAAGGAATGACTTTATACAACTGTAAATAAATATTACGATACGTAGAAGGCAACTGAAAAATCTAATTCAAAATATCTTGAGACGAAACAAAGTCAATATCCTACCGGGTAAGAAAATATACCTCATTAATCCGTTTTATAACAAGAAAAGTATTTTGCTCTACCAACGGGCATTAGTCGAAAAATAATAATCAACGGTCTGACAAAATGATGATATAATGGCCGATGTAATTTCAAAAAAGGTTTTCTGGCTTTACTCTTATTTCATTAGTTCCTGTATTTTAAGATGGATGAAATTTATTGTGGCCATTATGAAAAGGTAGAGTGTTAAACTTTTTTTGCACGTAATTTGCTAGTTACTGACCGTAAATATGTATTCATTTATATCACAGGGTCAGCCAATTAAATGACTAAAGCACGTAAGAACAGAAGAGGTAGCGGTATAAATGACACTAGTCAGAGTTATCTCATCTGAGATTCATGAATTTCATTCTACAATCAAACCCTATTGATAATGAAATACAGGTGTCATTCGGAGAGTCGAAAGTACATGATTTTCCGAAAGACTGGCATTCTGATAAGTATAATTATAAACGCTGTGAGAAGACCGTGTAAACCAACTCAACTCATCTCACTCAGAAACGATTTTAGAGGTTCAAACCACCTTGTCCGCTGCTTTCCTAAAAAACAACTTTCATTGTACAACAATTTCAACAGCCAGAATTTTAGTTTACTGACAAATTGGATCGAAGATAAGTAATTTTATTAGCCTACCTTGCTTAAGCGAACGCATCAAATTTTCGGTTTCGGAACGTTAAAACGTCGCATCTGATAATGCTTATAAAACTGTAATATTCGAACAAGCTGCCTACATAAACACTGATTACAGGCCTAAAACTCTATAAAATCACAGCTATCGGGATCGTAATTTTTCTGCTTATACTTTCACTACGACAATTAAGCGAATGCTGTCGCCGAATTATTTTTTATTTATCTCATCTGTACGAATCAGGTGTTAAAGGTTATAGTTTTACACTGCCTGTGTAGAAGATATAAATACTGCTTATAAATTTCCCGTTAACTAACAGATCCTAAATCAAAGAAAAAGAGATTTGACAAGACGTTATTTGACAAATCATTTTTGACCTACGCTATTATTGTGTTTTACAGAAACAAAAATATATGTAGGGCCTATCAAAATATACCTGGTATTCAACAAACGATCTATTAGGGTTGCGTGAGTAAGTCGGGCCAAGTTGAGTGTGATGCGCATGTGACGTCAAAGGCTCAGGTAATAATTGTCCAATCAGAGTCTCGTATTTTCGGCCAATAAGAAAGCCCAGTTTTAACCAATCAGATGTCTTCTTTTCCTTCATTTTGATTGGTTAATATTGTCCAATCAGAGAGTTTATATTACAG
This sequence comes from Catonia carolina, assembly GCA_035578175.1. Taxonomy (NCBI): domain Eukaryota; kingdom Metazoa; phylum Arthropoda; class Insecta; order Hemiptera; family Achilidae; genus Catonia; species Catonia carolina. The sequence goes on along the minus strand of JAQMRL010000010.1, from coordinate 22,513,098 downwards.
CACTACGTCACGTCGATATCAACCAATGACAAAGAGTCTTGAGCGTTACGTCATTCGTCAGGATATGCTGCTTTCTGATTGGTCCGTACTGATTCTGGGCGTCACGTCGAGTGTGAATTTAATATAAAGTCCACACCCAATGTCAACTTCTAGTTAACGGTAGGGTAGAACATATGAAGGTACCTTTTAATGTGATTTATAGTTTCTAAATAAATATCACTTACGAAATATGTAGTACCCCATTGTAGAGATCTTTCGAGTTCTTAAGGAAATTAAAAGTTGGTTTCTGTTGCTGCTAAATGTTAACACGGTTTTTTAAAAAGTCACGAGTGTTCATTCGATACCGACACAAAGAAAAATAAACAAAAGAGAGTAACTATTTTTCCTAGTTGTTCGATTTTTGTAACCTAATTTTTGGCCAGTAATGTATCATATTTTTAAAGGAATGACTTTATACAACTGTAAATAAATATTACGATACGTAGAAGGCAACTGAAAAATCTAATTCAAAATATCTTGAGACGAAACAAAGTCAATATCCTACCGGGTAAGAAAATATACCTCATTAATCCGTTTTATAACAAGAAAACTATTTTGCTCTACCAACGGGCATTAGTCGAAAAATAATAATCAACGGTCTGACAAAATGATGATATAATGGCCGATGTAATTTCAAAAAAGGTTTTCTGGCTTTACTCTTATTTCATTAGTTCCTGTATTTTAAGATGGATGAAATTTATTGTGGCCATTATGAAAAGGTAGAGTGTTAAACTTTTTTTGCACGTAATTTGCTAGTTACTGACCGTAAATATGTATTCATTTATATCACAGGGTCAGCCAATTAAATGACTAAAGCACGTAAGAACAGAAGAGGTAGCGGTATAAATGACACTAGTCAGAGTTATCTCATCTGAGATTCATGAATTTCATTCTACAATCAAACCCTATTGATAATGAAATACAGGTGTCATTCGGAGAGTCGAAAGTACATGATTTTCCGAAAGACTGGCATTCTGATAAGTATAATTATAAACGCTGTGAGAAGACCGTGTAAACCAACTCAACTCATCTCACTCAGAAACGATTTTAGAGGTTCAAACCACCTTGTCCGCTGCTTTCCTAAAAAACAACTTTCATTGTACAACAATTTCAACAGCCAGAATTTTAGTTTACTGACAAATTGGATCGAAGATAAGTAATTTTATTAGCCTACCTTGCTTAAGCGAACGCATCAAATTTTCGGTTTCGGAACGTTAAAACGTCGCATCTGATAATGCTTATAAAACTGTAATATTCGAACAAGCTGCCTACATAAACACTGATTACAGGCCTAAAACTCTATAAAATCACAGCTATCGGGATCGTAATTTTTCTGCTTATACTTTCACTACGACAATTAAGCGAATGCTGTCGCCGAATTATTTTTTATTTATCTCATCTGTACGAATCAGGTGTTAAAGGTTATAGTTTTACACTGCCTGTGTAGAAGATATAAATACTGCTTATAAATTTCCCGTTAACTAACAGATCCTAAATCAAAGAAAAAGAGATTTGACAAGACGTTATTTGACAAATCATTTTTGACCTACGCTATTATTGTGTTTTACAGAAACAAAAATATATGTAGGGCCTATCAAAATATACCTGGTATTCAACAAACGATCTATTAGGGTTGCGTGAGTAAGTCGGGCCAAGTTGAGTGTGATGCGCATGTGACGTCAAAGGCTCAGGTAATAATTGTCCAATCAGAGTCTCGTATTTTCGGCCAATAAGAAAGCCCAGTTTTAACCAATCAGATGTCTTCTTTTCCTTCATTTTGATTGGTTAATATTTTCCAATCAGAGAGTTTATATTACAGCACTACGTCACGCCGATATCAACCAATGACAAAGAGTCTTGAGCGTTACGTCATTCGTCAGGATATGCTGCTTTCTGATTGGTCCGTACTGATTCTGGGCGTCACGTCGAGTGTGAATTTAATATAAAGTCCACACCCAATGTCAACTTCTAGTTAACGGTAGGGTAGAACATATGAAGGTACCTTTTAATGAGATTTATAGTTTCTAAATAAATATCACTTACGAAATATGTAGTACCCCATTGTAGAGATCTTTCGAGTTCTTAAGGAAATTAAAAGTTGGTTTCTGTTGCTGCTAAATGTTAACACGGTTTTTTAAAAAGTCACGAGTGTTCATTCGATACCGACACAAAGAAAAATAAACAAAAGAAAGTAACTATTTTTCCTAGTTGTTCGATTTTTGTAACCTAATTTTTGGCCAGTAATGTATCATATTTTTAAAGGAATGACTTTATACAACTGTAAATAAATATTACGATACGTAGAAGGCAACTGAAAAATCTAATTCAAAATATCTTGAGACGAAACAAAGTCAATATCCTACCGGGTAAGAAAATATACCTCATTAATCCGTTTTATAACAAGAAAACTATTTTGCTCTACCAACGGGCATTAGTCGAAAAATAATAATCAACGGTCTGACAAAATGATGATATAATGGCCGATTTAATTTCAAAAAAGGTTTTCTGGCTTTACTCTTATTTCATTAGTTCCTGTATTTTAAGATGGATGAAATTTATTGTGGCCATTATGAAAAGGTAGAGTGTTAAACTTTTTTTGCACGTAATTTGCTAGTTACTGACCGTAAATATGTATTCATTTATATCACAGGGTCAGCCAATTAAATGACTAAAGCACGTAAGAACAGAAGAGGTAGCGGTATAAATGACACTAGTCAGAGTTATCTCATCTGAGATTCATGAATTTCATTCTACAATCAAACCCTATTGATAATGAAATACAGGTGTCATTCGGAGAGTCGAAAGTACATGATTTTCCGAAAGACTGGCATTCTGATAAGTATAATTATAAACGCTGTGAGAAGACCGTGTAGACCAACTCAACTCATCTCACTCAGAAACGATTTTAGAGGTTCAAACCACCTTGTCCGCTGCTTTCCTAAAAAACAACTTTCATTGTACAACAATTTCAACAGCCAGAATTTTAGTTTACTGACAAATTGGATCGAAGATAAGTAATTTTATTAGCCTACCTTGCTTAAGCGAACGCATCAAATTTTCGGTTTCGGAACGTTAAAACGTCGCATCTGATAATGCTTATAAAACTGTAATATTCGAACAAGCTGCCTACATAAACACTGATTACAGGCCTAAAACTCTATAAAATCACAGCTATCGGGATCGTAATTTTTCTGCTTATACTTTCACTACGACAATTAAGCGAATGCTGTCGCCGAATTATTTTTTATTTATCTCATCTGTACGAATCAGGTGTTAAAGGTTATAGTTTTACACTGCCTGTGTAGAAGATATAAATACTGCTTATAAATTTCCCGTTAACTAACAGATCCTAAATCAAAGAAAAAGAGATTTGACAAGACGTTATTTGACAAATCATTTTTGACCTACGCTATTATTGTGTTTTACAGAAACAAAAATATATGTAGGGCCTATCAAAATATACCTGGTATTCAACAAACGATCTATTAGGGTTGCGTGAGTAAGTCGGGCCAAGTTGAGTGTGATGCGCATGTGACGTCAAAGGCTCAGGTAATAATTGTCCAATCAGAGTCTCGTATTTTCGGCCAATAAGAAAGCCCAGTTTTAACCAATCAGATGTCTTCTTTTCCTTCATTTTGATTGGTTAATATTGTCCAATCAGAGAGTTTATATTACAGCACTACGTCACGCCGATATCAACCAATGACAAAGAGTCTTGAGCGTTACGTCATTCGTCAGGATATGCTGCTTTCTGATTGGTCCGTACTGATTCTGGGCGTCACGTCGAGTGTGAATTTAATATAAAGTCCACACCCAATGTCAACTTCTAGTTAACGGTAGGGTAGAACATATGAAGGTACCTTTTAATGAGATTTATAGTTTCTAAATAAATATCACTTACGAAATATGTAGTACCCCATTGTAGAGATCTTTCGAGTTCTTAAGGAAATTAAAAGTTGGTTTCTGTTGCTGCTAAATGTTAACACGGTTTTTTAAAAAGTCACGAGTGTTCATTCGATACCGACACAAAGAAAAATAAACAAAAGAGAGTAACTATTTTTCCTAGTTGTTCGATTTTTGTAACCTAATTTTTGGCCAGTAATGTATCATATTTTTAAAGGAATGACTTTATACAACTGTAAATAAATATTACGATACGTAGAAGGCAACTGAAAAATCTAATTCAAAATATCTTGAGACGAAACAAAGTCAATATCCTACCGGGTAAGAAAATATACCTCATTAATCCGTTTTATAACAAGAAAACTATTTTGCTCTACCAACGGGCATTAGTCGAAAAATAATAATCAACGGTCTGACAAAATGATGATATAATGGCCGATGTAATTTCAAAAAAGGTTTTCTGGCTTTACTCTTATTTCATTAGTTCCTGTATTTTAAGATGGATGAAATTTATTGTGGCCATTATGAAAAGGTAGAGTGTTAAACTTTTTTTGCACGTAATTTGCTAGTTACTGACCGTAAATATGTATTCATTTATATCACAGGGTCAGCCAATTAAATGACTAAAGCACGTAAGAACAGAAGAGGTAGCGGTATAAATGACACTAGTCAGAGTTATCTCATCTGAGATTCATGAATTTCATTCTACAATCAAACCCTATTGATAAAGAAATACAGATGTCATTCGGAGAGTCGAAAGTACATGATTTTCCGAAAGACTGGCATTCTGATAAGTATAATTATAAACGCTGTGAGAAGACCGTGTAAACCAACTCAACTCATCTCACTCAGAAACGATTTTAGAGGTTCAAACCACCTTGTCCGCTGCTTTCCTAAAAAACAACTTTCATTGTACAACAATTTCAACAGCCAGAATTTTAGTTTACTGACAAATTGGATCGAAGATAAGTAATTTTATTAGCCTACCTTGCTTAAGCGAACGCATCAAATTTTCGGTTTCGGAACGTTAAAACGTCGCATCTGATAATGCTTATAAAACTGTAATATTCGAACAAGCTGCCTACATAAACACTGATTACAGGCCTAAAACTCTATAAAATCACAGCTATCGGGATCGTAATTTTTCTCCTTATACTTTCACTACGACAATTAAGCGAATGCTGTCGCCGAATTATTTTTTATTTATCTCATCTGTACGAATCAGGTGTTAAAGGTTATAGTTTTACACTGCCTGTGTAGAAGATATAAATACTGCTTATAAATTTCCCGTTAACTAACAGATCCTAAATCAAAGAAAAAGAGATTTGACAAGACGTTATTTGACAAATCATTTTTGACCTACGCTATTATTGTGTTTTACAGAAACAAAAATATATGTAGGGCCTATCAAAATATACCTGGTATTCAACAAACGATCTATTAGGGTTGCGTGAGTAAGTCGGGCCAAGTTGAGTGTGATGGGCATGTGACGTCAAAGGCTCAGGTAATAATTGTCCAATCAGAGTCTCGTATTTTCGGCCAATAAGAAAGCCCAGTTTTAACCAATCAGATGTCTTCTTTTCCTTCATTTTGATTGGTTAATATTGTCCAATCAGAGAGTTTATATTACAGCACTACGTCACGCCGATATCAACCAATGACAAAGAGTCTTGAGCGTTACGTCATTCGTCAGGATATGCTGCTTTCTGATTGGTCCGTACTGATTCTGGGCGTCACGTCGAGTGTGAATTTAATATAAAGTCCACACCCAATGTCAACTTCTAGTTAACGGTAGGGTAGAACATATGAAGGTACCTTTTAATGAGATTTATAGTTTCTAAATAAATATCACTTACGAAATATGTAGTACCCCATTGTAGAGATCTTTCGAGTTCTTAAGGAAATTAAAAGTTGGTTTCTGTTGCTGCTAAATGTTAACACGGTTTTTTAAAAAGTCACGAGTGTTCATTCGATACCGACACAAAGAAAAATAAACAAAAGAGAGTAACTATTTTTCCTAGTTGTTCGATTTTTGTAACCTAATTTTTGGCCAGTAATGTATCATATTTTTAAAGGAATGACTTTATACAACTGTAAATAAATATTACGATACGTAGAAGGCAACTGAAAAATCTAATTCAAAATATCTTGAGACGAAACAAAGTCAATATCCTACCGGGTAAGAAAATATACCTCATTAATCCGTTTTATAACAAGAAAAATATTTTGCTCTACCAACGGGCATTAGTCGAAAAATAATAATCAACGGTCTGACAAAATGATGATATAATGGCCGATGTAATTTCAAAAAAGGTTTTCTGGCTTTACTCTTATTTCATTAGTTCCTGTATTTTAAGATGGATGAAATTTATTGTGGCCATTATGAAAAGGTAGAGTGTTAAACTTTTTTTGCACGTAATTTGCTAGTTACTGACCGTAAATATGTATTCATTTATATCACAGGGTCAGCCAATTAAATGACTAAAGCACGTAAGAACAGAAGAGGTAGCGGTATAAATGACACTAGTCAGAGTTATCTCATCTGAGATTCATGAATTTCATTCTACAATCAAACCCTATTGATAATGAAATACAGGTGTCATTCGGAGAGTCGAAAGTACATGATTTTCCGAAAGACTGGCATTCTGATAAGTATAATTATAAACGCTGTGAGAAGACCGTGTAAACAAACTCAACTCATCTCACTCAGAAACGATTTTAGAGGTTCAAACCACCTTGTCCGCTGCTTTCCTAAAAAACAACTTTCATTGTACAACAATTTCAACAGCCAGAATTTTAGTTTACTGACAAATTGGATCGAAGATAAGTAATTTTATTAGCCTACCTTGCTTAAGCGAACGCATCAAATTTTCGGTTTCGGAACGTTAAAACGTCGCATCTGATAATGCTTATAAAACTGTAATATTCGAACAAGCTGCCTACATAAACACTGATTACAGGCCTAAAACTCTATAAAATCACAGCTATCGGGATCGTAATTTTTCTGCTTATACTTTCACTACGACAATTAAGCGAATGCTGTCGCCGAATTATTTTTTATTTATCTCATCTGTACGAATCAGGTGTTAAAGGTTATAGTTTTACACTGCCTGTGTAGAAGATATAAATACTGCTTATAAATTTCCCGTTAACTAACAGATCCTAAATCAAAGAAAAAGAGATTTGACAAGACGTTATTTGACAAATCATTTTTGACCTACGCTATTATTGTGTTTTACAGAAACAAAAATATATGTAGGGCCTATCAAAATATACCTGGTATTCAACAAACGATCTATTAGGGTTGCGTGAGTAAGTCGGGCCAAGTTGAGTGTGATGCGCATGTGACGTCAAAGGCTCAGGTAATAATTGTCCAATCAGAGTCTCGTATTTTCGGCCAATAAGAAAGCCCAGTTTTAACCAATCAGATGTCTTCTTTTCCTTCATTTTGATTGGTTAATATTGTCCAATCAGAGAGTTTATATTACAGCACTACGTCACGCCGATATCAACCAATGACAAAGAGTCTTGAGCGTTACGTCATTCGTCAGGATATGCTGCTTTCTGATTGGTCCGTACTGATTCTGGGCGTCACGTCGAGTGTGAATTTAATATAAAGTCCACACCCAATGTCAACTTCTAGTTAACGGTAGGGTAGAACATATGAAGGTACCTTTTAATGAGATTTATAGTTTCTAAATAAATATCACTTACGAAATATGTAGTACCCCATTGTAGAGATCTTTCGAGTTCTTAAGGAAATTAAAAGTTGGTTTCTGTTGCTGCTAAATGTTAACACGGTTTTTTAAAAAGTCACGAGTGTTCATTCGATACCGACACAAAGAAAAATAAACAAAAGAGAGTAACTATTTTTCCTAGTTGTTCGATTTTTGTAACCTAATTTTTGGCCAGTAATGTATCATATTTTTAAAGGAATGACTTTATACAACTGTAAATAAATATTACGATACGTAGAAGGCAACTGAAAAATCTAATTCAAAATATCTTGAGACGAAACAAAGTCAATATCCTACCGGGTAAGAAAATATACCTCATTAATCCGTTTTATAACAAGAAAAATATTTTGCTCTACCAACGGGCATTAGTCGAAAAATAATAATCAACGGTCTGACAAAATGATGATATAATGGCCGATGTAATTTCAAAAAAGGTTTTCTGGCTTTACTCTTATTTCATTAGTTCCTGTATTTTAAGATGGATGAAATTTATTGTGGCCATTATGAAAAGGTAGAGTGTTAAACTTTTTTTGCACGTAATTTGCTAGTTACTGACCGTAAATATGTATTCATTTATATCACAGGGTCAGCCAATTAAATGACTAAAGCACGTAAGAACAGAAGAGGTAGCGGTATAAATCACACTAGTCAGAGTTATCTCATCTGAGATTCATGAATTTCATTCTACAATCAAACCCTATTGATAATGAAATACAGGTGTCATTCGGAGAGTCGAAAGTACATGATTTTCCGAAAGACTGGCATTCTGATAAGTATAATTATAAACGCTGTGAGAAGACCGTGTAAACCAACTCAACTCATCTCACTCAGAAACGATTTTAGAGGTTCAAACCACCTTGTCCGCTGCTTTCCTAAAAAACAACTTTCATTGTACAACAATTTCAACAGCCAGAATTTTAGTTTACTGACAAATTGGATCGAAGATAAGTAATTTTATTAGCCTACCTTGCTTAAGCGAACGCATCAAATTTTCGGTTTCGGAACGTTAAAACGTCGCATCTGATAATGCTTATAAAACTGTAATATTCGAACAAGCTGCCTACATAAACACTGATTACAGGCCTAAAACTCTATAAAATCACAGCTATCGGGATCGTAATTTTTCTCCTTATACTTTCACTACGACAATTAAGCGAATGCTGTCGCCGAATTATTTTTTATTTATCTCATCTGTACGAATCAGGTGTTAAAGGTTATAGTTTTACACTGCCTGTGTAGAAGATATAAATACTGCTTATAAATTTCCCGTTAACTAACAGATCCTAAATCAAAGAAAAAGAGATTTGACAAGACGTTATTTGACAAATCATTTTTGACCTACGCTATTATTGTGTTTTACAGAAACAAAAATATATGTAGGGCCTATCAAAATATACCTGGTATTCAACAAACGATCTATTAGGGTTGCGTGAGTAAGTCGGGCCAAGTTGAGTGTGATGCGCATGTGACGTCAAAGGCTCAGGTAATAATTGTCCAATCAGAGTCTCGTATTTTCGGCCAATAAGAAAGCCCAGTTTTAACCAATCAGATGTCTTCTTTTCCTTCATTTTGATTGGTTAATATTGTCCAATCAGAGAGTTTATATTACAGCACTACGTCACGCCGATATCAACCAATGACAAAGAGTCTTGAGCGTTACGTCATTCGTCAGGATATGCTGCTTTCTGATTGGTCCGTACTGATTCTGGGCGTCACGTCGAGTGTGAATTTAATATAAAGTCCACACCCAATGTCAACTTCTAGTTAACGGTAGGGTAGAACATATGAAGGTACCTTTTAATGAGATTTATAGTTTCTAAATAAATATCACTTACAAAATATGTAGTACCCCATTGTAGAGATCTTTCGAGTTCTTAAGGAAATTAAAAGTTGGTTTCTGTTGCTGCTAAATGTTAACACGGTTTTTTAAAAAGTCACGAGTGTTCATTCGATACCGACACAAAGAAAAATAAACAAAAGAGAGTAACTATTTTTCCTAGTTGTTCGATTTTTGTAACCTAATTTTTGGCCAGTAATGTATCATATTTTTAAAGGAATGACTTTATACATCTGTAAATAAATATTACGATACGTAGAAGGCAACTGAAAAATCTAATTCCAAATATCTTGAGACGAAACAAAGTCAATATCCTACCGGGTAAGAAAATATACCTCATTAATCCGTTTTATAACAAGAAAACTATTTTGCTCTACCAACGGGCATTAGTCGAAAAATAATAATCAACGGTCTGACAAAATGATGATATAATGGCCGATGTAATTTCAAAAAAGGTTTTCTGGCTTTACTCTTATTTCATTAGTTCCTGTATTTTAAGATGGATGAAATTTATTGTGGCCATTATGAAAAGGTAGAGTGTTAAACTTTTTTTGCACGTAATTTGCTAGTTACTGACCGTAAATATGTATTCATTTATATCACTGGGTCAGCCAATTAAATGACTAAAGCACGTAAGAACAGAAGAGGTAGCGGTATAAATGACACTAGTCAGAGTTATCTCATCTGAGATTCATGAATTTCATTCTACAATCAAACCCTATTGATAATGAAATACAGGTGTCATTCGGAGAGTCGAAAGTACATGATTTTCCGAAAGACTGGCATTCTGATAAGTATAATTATAAACGCTGTGAGAAGACCGTGTAAACCAACTCAACTCATCTCACTCAGAAACGATTTTAGAGGTTCAAACCACCTTGTCCGCTGCTTTCCTAAAAAACAACTTTCATTGTACAACAATTTCAACAGCCAGAATTTTAGTTTACTGACAAATTGGATCGAAGATAAGTAATTTTATTAGCCTACCTTGCTTAAGCGAACGCATCAAATTTTCGGTTTCGGAACGTTAAAACGTCGCATCTGATAATGCTTATAAAACTGTAATATTCGAACAAGCTGCCTACATAAACACTGATTACAGGCCTAAAACTCTATAAAATCACAGCTATCGGGATCGTAATTTTTCTGCTTATACTTTCACTACGACAATTAAGCGAATGCTGTCGCCGAATTATTTTTTATTTATCTCATCTGTACGAATCAGGTGTTAAAGGTTATAGTTTTACACTGCCTGTGTAGAAGATATAAATACTGCTTATAAATTTCCCGTTAACTAACAGATCCTAAATCAAAGAAAAAGAGATTTGACAAGACGTTATTTGACAAATCATTTTTGACCTACGCTATTATTGTGTTTTACAGAAACAAAAATATATGTAGGGCCTATCAAAATATACCTGGTATTCAACAAACGATCTATTAGGGTTGCGTGAGTAAGTCGGGCCAAGTTGAGTGTGATGCGCATGTGACGTCAAAGGCTCAGGTAATAATTGTCCAATCAGAGTCTCGTATTTTCGGCCAATAAGAAAGCCCAGTTTTAACCAATCAGATGTCTTCTTTTCCTTCATTTTGATTGGTTAATATTTTCCAATCAGAGAGTTTATATTACAGCACTACGTCACGCCGATATCAACCAATGACAAAGAGTCTTGAGCGTTACGTCATTCGTCAGGATATGCTGCTTTCTGATTGGTCCGTACTGATTCTGGGCGTCACGTCGAGTGTAAATTTAATATAAAGTCCACACCCAATGTCAACTTCTAGTTAACGGTAGGGTAGAACATATGAAGGTACCTTTTAATGAGATTTATAGTTTCTAAATAAATATCACTTACGAATTATGTAGTACACCATTGTAGAGATCTTTCAAGTTCTTAAGGAAATTAAAAGTTGGTTTCTGTTGCTGCTAAATGTTAACACGGTTTTTTAAAAAGTCACGAGTGTTCATTCGATACCGACACAAAGAAAAATAAACAAAAGAGAGTAACTATTTTTCCTAGTTGTTCGATTTTTGTAACCTAATTTTTGGCCAGTAATGTATCATATTTTTAAAGGAATGACTTTATACAACTGTAAATAAATATTACGATACGTAGAAGGCAACTGAAAAATCTAATTCAAAATATCTTGAGACGAAACAAAGTCAATATCCTACCGGGTAAGAAAATATACCTCATTAATCCGTTTTATAACAAGAAAACTATTTTGCTCTACCAACGGGCATTAGTCGAAAAATAATAATCAACGGTCTGACAAAATGATGATATTTATAATAATAATAATAATAAATATAATAATAAGTGTCTTTATTAAATTAAATTACAACAGACACAAATAATAGACAAAACAATTTTTATAAAATTAAACTAAGACATTTCTTTATACAACGAAAAAAATGAAGCTGCTACAATAGAAATAATAAACTAAAAAACCAAACAAAATAAATAAAAAGAATAAACAAATAAAAACCCTATTTAAGTTATAACAAAATAATATCAACTCCAAAATTATTATTTTCTTGACACTCACGGCATGACCTTGAGGTCGTCTGCCAGACTTGTCGTTTCCTCAATTTGAAAGACTACAGCACGCTTATCTCAGCGCTCACATTATCTTTTAACAACATCCAAAATAAATTGATAATGAATTAGCTACCGAGTAAGGCTAAAATGACTTGCCACAATAAAATTATTAAAGATATTGTTATTAAGTAACAAATAACAAGTTAATAAATACAATACATTATTAAGATATTATTAAAGATAAATTAAAGATATTGTATAAACTTATTTTCCTTTAGGTAATAAATACCATCGTTAATTAAATATGAAAAAATCTCATATGAAAAAATAACTCGGTAGTAAATACGAAAATCAAAATTAAATAAAAAGCAAGTAAACAAAGAATATATTACAAAATTATTGCAAATCATTAATGAGAACCTATCTTAACTAAAACAATGGTCCACCGGTCTGCAAAGTAGAAAAAATAAAAAATAAAATAAAAACAACAATAAAATAGGTAATAACAATAATATATGAAATTATGTTTTTCTACATAATATCCCCTCCAAAAGACCATCCCATTCCTATTCCCCAACCGATACCAGTGCGGACCAGGTCTAGGTTCAAAACAAGAACAATATACCTACTACACACAGACACGCCCACATTTACCTAAACTCCTACAGGCGCATTAATACAAACACAACAGACTTCAGTAATTGAATTCTTCCACTAGGAAATTTCTGTATTTTTTTGCCTCCCTCACAAACCCAACTAACAATCTCCAATTTCTCCCATTTAAATAAGTTATTACTTCCTCAACATTCAACGTATCCCTGTGAAACCACCTACGTCTTATTTCATTTAGGACGGGGCATGCTCCAATAAAATGCTGTACATTTTCTTTCTCACCCAAATTGCATAAGGCGCATAGACGTCTACTTTCCTCCCTATGAGGTCCATTGTTTAGACCCAATTGACCGCAACGCGTCCTGAAAATAGTACTCATAAACGACCTATCGTACGTATCCGAAATATAAGATCTGTCTCCGAGATTAATAGCTAAATGTTTATATAAAGTATTAAATTCGGCTCGTTCAGCTCTTTCCAACCACCGCTTTCGCGTGTTTTCGGTAATCCTACCTAATAAAAAAATCATTTGAACTTCCCAAAGATCTCGATTACCAGAGAAAGGACAGTCGTATTTTTCAGCTAGTTCTTTCCAGCTTTTAAACCACCCAACGTTATTATTTACAGTACTATCGGCAAGTTTCTTTGGCAGCCTATAATCCGGTAATTTAATAACTCGTAAAATATAGTTAATATGTAAACTAGAAAAAAATTGATGTAACAAATGAACCCCCGTTTCCAAGTACACAGCATAATTTGGTAGATTTCGCGGCAAAGCAAAAATCTTTCTTAAGGCAAACCTTTGAAAAATTTCAAAATTTTCTATGTTTTTGTAACCCCATACCTGAGCGCCATAACCGACCACCAACCGACACACAGAATTAAAAACCGACCATTTCGCGGTAACCGGAATTTTATTTTTAAGAAAGAAATTGCCCCAAATGTTGTTTAATGCGAATTTAGCAACTGACACCTTATCGCGCGCATGCTCCTTAAATGATAGTTGCGGCGTTAACGTAATTCCTAAGTACTTAAATTTATTAACTACCTCAATAGGTTCACCGTCATAAAACCACCTTTCCCGAACACCCAGCCTGCCTCCCCTTCTAAATACCATAATTTTTGATTTGCTTAAATTAACCTTTAAATTCCATTCATCACAGTACTGTTTAAAATTATTTATCATACACTGAAGCCTTTCTGGGTCCCGTGCCAGGAGTACAATATCATCCGCATATAAAAGCGCTCTCACCCAAAGACCATCCACGCACACTCCCCCTCCCAGCACCTCCTGAAGGTCATTTATAAATAATGAAAACAACAGCGGAGACAGTTGGCACCCTTGTTTTAAGCCGTTTACAGTTTCGAATGCTGTAGTTATCCCCTCATTATGCCATACCCTCGAATTAGTACTTCTATAAATTTCCCTCAAAATATTTACAAATTTAAATGACAATCCGATATTATACAATTTGTAAAACAGCGCGTGTCTGTTCACACTATCAAATGCGGCTTTCAGGTCAACAAACATAGCGTATAATTTTACCCCTTTGTTTTTTAATGTCAACTCAATTATGCTAATTAAGTTAAAAATGTTGTCATTCGTGGAATATCCTTTGCGAAACCCGGCCTGATTTTCATCCAAAATATTATGCATATTTACCCACTCAACTAATCGTTCCAATAGAACCCCCGAAAATATTTTTGCAATTGTGTTTATAAAGCTAATAGCTCGATAATTTTCTACTAATGATAACTCTCCCTTTTTGTGTAGTGGGAAAATTACCGATTCTTTGAAGGACTCTGGTACATGCCCCTTACTAAATATGTCGTTAAAAAAAGTGTGAACTAAATTAAGAAATTCTACCGGCGCTTCCTTGAAACATTCATAAGGGATTCTGTCCACCCCAGGAGCTTTATTAGCCTTTGCTTTTTTCAGAACAAATTTTATTTCATTCAAACTGATTTCCCTATCTAACCGTTCATCTGTGTAGTCAGGCGCTGCGTAAATAAACCGGTCATTTGTTTCTAAAGGGTTATAAAGGTTGTGAAAGTGACGTATCCAGCTATGCGGTTTTATTTGGGAATCGCATTTAAACTTTTTTGTTTTAAAAATTTTCGCGCGTTCCCAGAACTCCCTACCGTTCTTTACATCGTTTAATTCCCCAACAATTTTATCATAATATTCCCTTTTTTTCCGTGTACATAATGATTTATAGTTTCCAACTGCCTCCACATATAATTCTCTTACTTGTGTTTCATTATTTTTCCTAAATAAATTTAATAATTTGAACGCCCCAACTCGAGCCGCACAGCATTCAGCGTCAAACCACTCTTGTTTACCCTCACACGCTTTCCTATTTTTCCCTTCCGACTCCCTGTAACCTGCTGCATTATAAATCATGTTTTTTAATTGCGAACCCGCTTGATTTACATCAAAGGGGATTTGATTTACCCGCAAACTACTGGACCGCAGATCCTCCACGTATTTTTGTTTTTTGCTTTCACTCAACCTAACTTTCGGCAAAAGCGGCAAAACTTCATCCTTATTATCCCCCGCGTCTGATTTTAGCCGAATAACAAGAGGCATATGGTCAGAAAAAATCTCTGTACCTATTTCAAATGATTCAAAACCCTTTAGGCCATTACAAGAAATACAGCAGTAATCAATTACAGAAGATCCCCGGACCCCTATGTATGTAAACTCCCCTGATAAATCTCCCCTTGTCCGCCCATTGATGATAACCAAATTATGATCTTCACATAGTTCTAAGAAGCGTTTGCCCCTGCCATTCAATGTATTATCCTTTGATATTCTCATTCCGGATAAACCAAATTTGCTAATATCATCCGGTAGTAACTGCTCATTAGTAATTCTGCAATTAAAATCCCCTACCAAAATAAATTTTACCCCATCACTATTATTATCTAGGTAGCGCTCTAGCTCTAAAAAATCTAGTTCCCATTGTTCCTCTTTCCCTCCCGATAAAAAAACGGGTAAAATATAGTAAACCTCGCCGTTTAATACTAACTTTATTACTTTTCTCCCCCCAAGAACTGTATAGTCTAACCAAGACTTTAACGAGGATTTCCAACCTAAAAGGATTCCCCCTTTCGCTCTACCGTAATTGGATGAACGCACAGCCGGTTCCCAGTATAGATTATATTCCGAGAAATATTTAGAGAAATTTTCAAAATTTTTCTCCTCACAGAAAGTTTCTACCAGGCAAAAAACATCAAAACCCTTAACAAAATTAAAGAAAGCAATACTCTTACCTTGCAGACCGGCGACATTATAACATAAAATACTTAAATCTAGAGATATATTCCGGCAGACGTCGTTTTTTCATGCTTCGTCATCCCGCTTCTGCTTATTTTTTTCCGACGGATCAGTAAATTCCTGTCCAATCATTTTTGACAGGACTTGAAAACCATTGTCCTTGCCGCATTTTAAAACTCCATCATCCCACGTGAACACTTTCTCCTGCACGATGAGTTTCTCCAGTGTAACATTGCATTTCATTGCTGGCGATACTTTACTAATTTGACTTTTAATTCCATATAACTTTGCTCGTTTCTCCCTTGTGGCCTTCGAAAAGTCACGATGAACTACGATCTTTGTTCCCTTTAACTTGAAACAATTTTTTAAAATAAAATTAACGTCACTGTCCACAGGAAAATGCGCGATTAACGGAGCCCCCTTTCTATTTTTCCCCAAAGGGTGCGCCCTATTTATCCAAACGTCACTACGAAGGCCAAAAGTACTCTCGCAAAAGTTTTTAATAACGTCCACCGCACTATCCGATTTCCTATAGTTCAATCCCATAAAAATCAAGTTATTTCGCCGATTTCGATTTTCCAGATCGTTCATGCAGGCTCTTACTTCGTTATTTTGCATTTTTAGTTTGTCAATTTCTTCCTTTAGTTCACTATTTTCCCTACGCAACAATATAAGTTCTTCTTTTATTCCATTAAGATCACTTTTGGATGCTAAACAAGCTAACTTTTTGTCCATAACTTTCTCAATTTCTTTAACTATCGCCTGTATGTCCACCATTTCTTCACTATTTTGAACCTTTTTTGCTGATTTTTTAAGTTCCTATTCAGGAGAACTAAATGATCTGCCTCGTTTTCCCCCGGCACTTGGCGAAAAATAGCCCTTAATATTTGACATAAAAATTGGGGAAATAAACAACTTGCACCAGGAGAACTCCAATATAAAGAAATAATAAAATAATAGAAATAATAATACGAAATAATAAAACACAGTTACACTGTATAAATTTAACTTTAACCGAAAAACACGCAGCCGCACGTAATTAGTTTAATACAGTCGGTATTGTAGATAACGCAGAGCGGAGCAACAGACAACACGACCTTACTGTTCAACGTCCAACTCACAAGTCCAAAAATGATGATATAATGGCCGATGTAATTTCAAAAAAGGTTTTCTGGCTTTACTCTTATTTCATTAGTTCCTGTATTTTAAGATGGATGAAATTTATTGTGGCCATTATGAAAAGGTAGAGTGTTAAACTTTTTTTTGCACGTAATTTGCTAGTTACTGACCGTAAATATGTATTCATTTATATCACAGGGTCAGCCAATTAAATGACTAAAGCACGTAAGAACAGAAGAGGTAGCGGTATAAATGACACTAGTCAGAGTTATCTCATCTGAGATTCATGAATTTCATTCTACAATCAAACCCTATTGATAATGAAATACAGGTGTCATTCGGAGAGTCGAAAGTACATGATTTTCCGAAAGACTGGCATTCTGATAAGTATAATTATAAACGCTGTGAGAAGACCGTGTAAACCAACTCAACTCATCTCACTCAGAAACGATTTTAGAGGTTCAAACCACCTTGTCCGCTGCTTTCCTAAAAAACAACTTTCATTGTACAACAATTTCAACAGCCAGAATTTTAGTTTACTGACAAATTGGATCGAAGATAAGTAATTTTATTAGCCTACCTTGCTTAAGCGAACGCATCAAATTTTCGGTTTCGGAACGTTAAAACGTCGCATCTGATAATGCTTATAAAACTGTAATATTCGAACAAGCTGCCTACATAAACACTGATTACAGGCCTAAAACTCTATAAAATCACAGCTATCGGGATCGTAATTTTTCTGCTTATACTTTCACTACGACAATTAAGCGAATGCTGTCGCCGAATTATTTTTTATTTATTTCATCTGTACGAATCAGGTGTTAAAGGTTATAGTTTTACACTGCCTGTGTAGAAGATATAAATACTGCTTATAAATTTCCCGTTAACTAACAGATCCTAAATCAAAGAAAAAGAGATTTGACAAGACGTTATTTGACAAATCATTTTTGACCTACGCTATTATTGTGTTTTACAGAAACAAAAATATATGTAGGGCCTATCAAAATATACCTGGTATTCAACAAACGATCTATTAGGGTTGCGTGAGTAAGTCGGGCCAAGTTGAGTGTGATGCGCATGTGACGTCAAAGGCTCAGGTAATAATTGTCCAATCAGAGTCTCGTATTTTCGGCCAATAAGAAAGCCCAGTTTTAACCAATCAGATGTCTTCTTTTCCTTCATTTTGATTGGTTAATATTGTCCAATCAGAGAGTTTATATTACAGCACTACGTCACGCCGATATCAACCAACCGATATCAACCACCGCGTTGGCGATGTTGGTAACGTGCTCGCCTCTCATCACGCGGTCTTGGGTTCGAATCCCACTCGGGCATGGCATTTTTTCATACGTTACAAAAAATTCATCTCATCCTTCACCGTCTGCATTAGCAGCAATTTGCAAAACAGTCGGACGTTAAACCAAAAAAAAAAAAAAAAAAAAAAAAAAAAAAAAAAAAAAAAAAAAAAAAAAAAAAAAAAAAAAAAAAAAAAAAAAAAAATATCAACCAATGACATAGAGTCTTGAGCGTTACGTCATTTGTCAGGATATGCTGCTTTCTGATTGGTCCGTACTGATTCTGGGCGTCACGTCGAGTGTGAATTTAATATAAAGTCCACACCCAATGTCAACTTCTAGTTAACGGTAGGGTAGAACATATGAAGGTACCTTTTAATGAGATTTATAGTTTCTAAATAAATATCACTTACGAAATATGTAGTACCCCATTGTAGAGATCTTTCGAGTTCTTAAGGAAATTAAAAGTTGGTTTCTGTTGCTGCTAAATGTTAACACGGTTTTTTAAAAAGTCACGAGTGTTCATTCGATACCGACACAAAGAAAAATAAACAAAAGAGAGTAACTATTTTTCCTAGTTGTTCGATTTTTGTAACCTAATTTTTGGCCAGTAATGTATCATATTTTTAAAGGAATGACTTTATACAACTGTAAATAAATATTACGATACGCAGAAGGCAACTGAAAAATCTAATTCAAAATATCTTGAGACGAAACAAAGTCAATATCCTACCGGGTAAGAAAATATACCTCCTTAATCCGTTTTATAACAAGAAAACTATTTTGCTCTACCAACGGGCATTAGTCGAAAAATAATAATCAACGGTCTGACAAAATGATGATATAATGGCCGATGTAATTTCAAAAAAGGTTTTCTGGCTTTACTCTTATTTCATTAGTTCCTGTATTTTAAGATGGATGAAATTTATTGTGGCCATTATGAAAAGGTAGAGTGTTAAACTTTTTTTGCACGTAATTTGCTAGTTACTGACCGTAAATATGTATTCATTTATATCACAGGGTCAGCCAATTAAATGACTAAAGCAAGTAAGAACAGAAGAGGTAGCGGTATAAATGACACTAGTCAGAGTTATCTCATCTGAGATTCATGAATTTCATTCTACTATCAAACCCTGATGATAATGAAATACAGGTGTCATTCGGAGAGTCGAAAGTACATGATTTTCCGAAAGACTGGCATTCTGATAAGTATAATTATAAACGCTGTGAGAAGACCGTGTAAACCAACTCAACTCATCTCACTCAGAAACGATTTTAGAGGTTCAAACCACCTTGTCCGCTGCTTTCCTAAAAAACAACTTTCATTGTACAACAATTTCAACAGCCAGAATTTTAGTTTACTGACAAATTGGATCGAAGATAAGTAATTTTATTAGCCTACCTTGCTTAAGCGAACGCATCAAATTTTCGGTTTCGGAACGTTAAAACGTCGCATCTGATAATGCTTATAAAACTGTAATATTCGAACAAGCTGCCTACATAAACACTGATTACAGGCCTAGAACTCTATAAAATCACAGCTATCGGGATCGTAATTTTTTTGCTTATACTTTCACTACGACAATTAAGCGAATGCTGTCGCCGAATTATTTTTTATTTATCTCATCTGTACGAATCAGGTGTTAAAGGTTATAGTTTTACACTGCCTGTGTAGAAGATATAAATACTGCTTATAAATTTCCCGTTAACTAACAGATCCTAAATCAAAGAAAAAGAGATTTGACAAGACGTTATTTGACAAATCATTTTTGACCTACGCTATTATTGTGTTTTACAGAAACAAAAATATATGTAGGGCCTATCAAAATATACCTGGTATTCAACAAACGATCTATTAGGGTTGCGTGAGTAAGTCGGGCCAAGTTGAGTGTGATGCGCATGTGACGTCAAAGGCTCAGGTAATAATTGTCCAATCAGAGTCTCGTATTTTCGGCCAATAAGAAAGCCCAGTTTTAACCAATCAGATGTCTTCTTTTCCTTCATTTTGATTGGTTAATATTGTCCAATCAGAGAGTTTATATTACAGCACTACGTCACGCCGATATCAACCAATGACAAAGAGTCATGAGCGTTACGTCATTCGTCAGGATATGCTGCTTTCTGATTGGTCCGTACTGATTCTGGGCGTCACGTCGAGTGTGAATTTAATATAAAGTCCACACCCAATGTCAACTTCTAGTTAACGGTAGGGTAGAACATATGAAGGTACCTTTTAATGAGATTTATAGTTTCTAAATAAATATCACTTACGAAATATGTAGTACCCCATTGTAGAGATCTTTCGAGTTCTTAAGGAAATTAAAAGTTGGTTTCTGTTGCTGCTAAATGTTAACACGGTTTTTTAAAAAGTCACGAGTGATCATTCGATACCGACACAAAGAAAAATAAACAAAAGAGAGTAACTATTTTTCCTAGTTGTTCGATTTTTGTAACCTAATTTTTGGCCAGTAATGTATCATATTTTTAAAGGAATGACTTTATACAACTGTAAATAAATATTACGATACGTAGAAGGCAACTGAAAAATCTAATTCAAAATATCTTGAGACGAAACAAAGTCAATATCCTACCGGGTAAGAAAATATACCTCATTAATCCGTTTTATAACAAGAAAACTATTTTGCTCTACCAACGGGCATTAGTCGAAAAATAATAATCAACGGTCTGACAAAATGATGATATAATGGCCGATGTAATTTCAAAAAAGGTTTTCTGGCTTTACTCTTATTTCATTAGTTCCTGTATTTTAAGATGGATGAAATTTATTGTGGCCATTATGAAAAGGTAGAGTGTTAAACTTTTTTTGCACGTAATTTGCTAGTTACTGACCGTAAATATGTATTCATTTATATCACAGGGTCAGCCAATTAAATGACTAAAGCACGTAAGAACAGAAGAGGTAGCGGTATAAATGACACTAGTCAGAGTTATCTCATCTGAGATTCATGAATTTCATTCTACAATCAAACCCTATTGATAATGAAATACAGGTGTCATTCGGAGAGTCGAAAGTACATGATTTTCCGAAAGACTGGCATTCTGATAAGTATAATTATAAACGCTGTGAGAAGACCGTGTAAACCAACTCAACTCATCTCACTCAGAAACGATTTTAGAGGTTCAAACCACCTTGTCCGCTGCTTTCCTAAAAAACAACTTTCATTGTACAACAATTTCAACAGCCAGAATTTTAGTTTACTGACAAATTGGATCGAAGATAAGTAATTTTATTGGCCTACCTTGCTTAAGCGAACGCATCAAATTTTCGGTTTCGGAACGTTAAAACGTCGCATCTGATAATGCTTATAAAACTGTAATATTCGAACAAGCTGCCTACATAAACACTGATTACAGGCCTAAAACTCTATAAAATCACAGCTATCGGGATCGTAATTTTTCTGCTTTTACTTTCACTACGACAATTAAGCGAATGCTGTCGCCGAATTATTTTTTATTTATCTCATCTGTACGAATCAGGTGTTAAAGGTTATAGTTTTACACTGCCTGTGTAGAATATATAAATACTGCTTATAAATTTCCCGTTAACTAACAGATCCTAAAACAAAGAAAAAGAGATTTGACAAGACGTTATTTGACAAATCATTTTTGACCTACGCTATTATTGTGTTTTACAGAAACAAAAATATATGTAGGGCCTATCAAAATATACCTGGTATTCAACAAACGATCTATTAGGGTTGCGTGAGTAAGTCGGGCCAAGTTGAGTGTGATGCGCATGTGACGTCAAAGGCTCAGGTAATAATTGCCCAATCAGAGTCTCGTATTTTCGGCCAATAAGAAAGCCCAGTTTTAACCAATCAGATGTCTTCTTTTCCTTCATTTTGATTGGTTAATATTGTCCAATCAGAGAGTTTATATTACTGCACTACGTCACGCCGATATCAACCAATGACAAAGAGTCTTGAGCGTTACGTCATTCGTCAGGATATGCTGCTTTCTGATTGGTCCGTACTGATTCTGGGCGTCACGTCGAGTGTGAATTTAATATAAAGTCCACACCCAATGTCAACTTCTAGTTAACGGTAGGGTAGAACATATGAAGGTACCTTTTAATGTGATTTATAGTTTCTAAATAAATATCACTTACGAAATATGTAGTACCCCATTGTAGAGATCTTTCGAGTTCTTAAGGAAATTAAAAGTTGGTTTCTGTTGCTGCTAAATGTTAACACGGTTTTTTAAAAAGTCACGAGTGTTCATTCGATACCGACACAAAGAAAAATAAACAAAAGAGAGTAACTATTTTTCCTAGTTGTTCGATTTTTGTAACCTAATTTTTGGCCAGTAATGTATCATATTTTTAAAGGAATGACTTTATACAACTGTAAATAAATATTACGATACGTAGAAGGCAACTGAAAAATCTAATTCAAAATATCTTGAGACGAAACAAAGTCAATATCCTACCGGGTAAGAAATTATACCTCATTAATCCGTTTTATAACAAGAAAACTATTTTGCTCTACCAACGGGCATTAGTCGAAAAATAATAATCAACGGTCTGACAAAATGATGATATAATGGCCGATGTAATTTCAAAAAAGGTTTTCTGGCTTTACTCTTATTTCATTAGTTCCTGTATTTTAAGATGGATGAAATTTATTGTGGCCATTATGAAAAGGTAGAGTGTTAAACTTTTTTTGCACGTAATTTGCTAGTTACTGACCGTAAATATGTATTCATTTATATCACAGGGTCAGCCAATTAAATGACTAAAGCACGTAAGAACAGAAGAAGTAGCGGTATAAATGACACTAGTCAGAGTTATCTCATCTGAGATTCATGAATTTCATTCTACAATCAAACCCTATTGATAATGAAATACAGGTGTCATTCGGAGAGTCGAAAGTACATGATTTTCCGAAAGACTGGCATTCTGATAAGTATAATTATAAACGCTGTGAGAAGACCGTGTAAACCAACTCAACTCATCTCACTCAGAAACGATTTTAGAGGTTCAAACCACCTTGTCCGCTGCTTTCCTAAAAAACAACTTTCATTGTACAACAATTTCAACAGCCAGAATTTTAGTTTACTGACAAATTGGATCAAAGATAAGTAATTTTATTAGCCTACCTTGCTTAAGCGAACGCATCAAATTTTCGGTTTCGGAACGTTAAAACGTCGCATCTGATAATGCTTATAAAACTGTAATATTCGAACAAGCTGCCTACATAAACACTGATTACAGGCCTAAAACTCTATAAAATCACAGCTATCGGGATCGTAATTTTTCTGCTTATACTTTCACTACGACAATTAAGCGAATGCTGTCGCCGAATTATTTTTTATTTATCTCATCTGTACGAATCAGGTGTTAAAGGTTATAGTTTTACACTGCCTGTGTAGAAGATATAAATACTGCTTATAAATTTCCCGTTAACTAACAGATCCTAAATCAAAGAAAAAGAGATTTGACAAGACGTTATTTGACAAATCATTTTTGACCTACGCTATTATTGTGTTTTACAGAAACAAAAATATATGTAGGGCCTATCAAAATATACCTGGTATTCAACAAACGATCTATTAGGGTTGCGTGAGTAAGTCGGGCCAAGTTGAGTGTGATGCGCATGTGACGTCAAAGGCTCAGGTAATAATTGCCCAATCAGAGTCTCGTATTTTCGGCCAATAAGAAAGCCCAGTTTTAACCAATCAGATGTCTTCTTTTCCTTCATTTTGATGGGTTAATATTGTCCAATCAGAGAGTTTATATTACTGCACTACGTCACGCCGATATCAACCAATGACAAAGAGTCTTGAGCGTTACGTCATTCGTCAGGATATGCTGCTTTCTGATTGGTCCGTACTGATTCTGGGCGTCACGTCGAGTGTGAATTTAATATAAAGTCCACACCCAATGTCAACTTCTAGTTAACGGTAGGGTAGAACATATGAAGGTACCTTTTAATGAGATTTATAGTTTCTAAATAAATATCACTTACGAAATATGTAGTACCCCATTGTAGAGATCTTTCGAGTTCTTAAGGAAATTAAAAGTTGGTTTCTGTTGCTGCTAAATGTTAACACGGTTTTTTTAAAAGTCACGAGTGTTCATTCGATACCGACACAAAGAAAAATAAACAAAAGAGAGTAACTATTTTTCCTAGTTGTTCGATTTTTGTAACCTAATTTTTGGCCAGTAATGTATCATATTTTTAAAGGAATGACTTTATACAACTGTAAATAAATATTACGATACGTAGAAGGCAACTGAAAAATCTAATTCAAAATATCTTGAGACGAAACAAAGTCAATATCCTACCGGGTAAGAAAATATACCTCATTAATCCGTTTTATAACAAGAAAACTATTTTGCTCTACCAACGGGCATTAGTCGAAAAATAATAATCAACGGTCTGACAAAATGATGATATAATGGCCGATGTAATTTCGAAAAAGGTTTTCTGGCTTTACTCTTATTTCATTAGTTCCTGTATTTTAAGATGGATGAAATTTATTGTGGCCATTATGAAAAGGTAGAGTGTTAAACTTTTTTTGCACGTAATTTGCTAGTTACTGACCGTAAATATGTATTCATTTATATCACAGGGTCAGCCAATTAAATGACTAGCACGTAAGAACAGAAGAGGTAGCGGTATAAATGACACTAGTCAGAGTTATCTCATCTGAGATTCATGAATTTCATTCTACAATCAAACCCTATTGATAATGAAATACAGGTGTCATTCGGAGAGTCGAAAGTACATGATTTTCCGAAAGACTGGCATTCTGATAAGTATAATTATAAACGCTGTGAGAAGACCGTGTAAACCAACTCAACTCATCTCACTCAGAAACGATTTTAGAGGTTCAAACCACCTTGTCCGCTGCTTTCCTAAAAAACAACTTTCATTGTACAACAATTTCAACAGCCAGAATTTTAGTTTACTGACAAATTGGATCGAAGATAAGTAATTTTATTAGCCTACCTTGCTTAAGCGAACGCATCAAATTTTCGGTTTCGGAACGTTAAAACGTCGCATCTGATAATGCTTATAAAACTGTAATATTCGAACAAGCTGCCTACATAAACACTGATTACAGGCCTAAAACTCTATAAAATCACAGCTATCGGGATCGTAATTTTTCTGCTTATACTTTCACTACGACAATTAAGCGAATGCTGTCGCCGAATTATTTTTTATTTATCTCATCTGTACGAATCAGGTGTTAAAGGTTATAGTTTTACACTGCCTGTGTAGAAGATATAAATACTGCTTATAAATTTCCCGTTAACTAACAGATCCTAAATCAAAGAAAAAGAGATTTGACAAATCATTTCTGACTTACGCTATTATTGTGTTTTACAGAAACAAAAATATATGTAGGGCCTATCAAAATATACCTGGTATTCAACAAACGATCTATTAGGGTTGCGTGAGTAAGTCGGGCCAAGTTGAGTGTGATGCGCATGTGACGTCAAAGGCTCAGGTAATAATTGCCCAATCAGAGTCTCGTATTTTCGGCCAATAAGAAAGCCCAGTTTTAACCAATCAGATGTCTTCTTTTCCTTCATTTTGATTGGTTAATATTGTCCAATCAGAGAGTTTATATTACTGCACTACGTCACGCCGATATCAACCAATGACAAAGAGTCTTGAGCGTTACGTCATTCGTCAGGATATGCTGCTTTCTGATTGGTCCGTACTGATTCTGGGCGTCACGTCGAGTGTGAATTTAATATAAAGTCCACACTCAATGTCAACTTCTAGTTAACGGTAGGGTAGAACATATGAAGGTACCTTTTAATGAGATTTATAGTTTCTAAATAAATATCACTTACGAAATATGTAGTACCCCATTGTAGAGATCTTTCGAGTTCTTAAGGAAATTAAAAGTTGGTTTCTGTTGCTGCTAAATGTTAACACGGTTTTTTAAAAAGTCACGAGTGTTCATTCGATACCGACACAAAGAAAAATAAACAAAAGAGAGTAACTATTTTTCCTAGTTGTTCGATTTTTGTAACCTAATTTTTGGCCAGTAATGTATCATATTTTTAAAGGAATGACTTTATACAACTGTAAATAAATATTACGATACGTAGAAGGCAACTGAAAAATCTAATTCAAAATATCTTGAGACGAAACAAAGTCAATATCCTACCGGGTAAGAAAATATACCTCATTAATCCGTTTTATAACAAGAAAACTATTTTGCTCTACCAACGGGTATTAGTCGAAAAATAATAATCAACGGTCTGACAAAATGATGATATAATGGCCGATGTAATTTCAAAAAAGGTTTTCTGGCTTTACTCTTATTTCATTAGTTCCTGTATTTTAAGATGGATGAAATTTATTGTGGCCATTATGAAAAGGTAGAGTGTTAAACTTTTTTTGCACGTAATTTGCTAGTTACTGACCGTAAATATGTATTCATTTATATCACAGGGTCAGCCAATTAAATGACTAAAGCACGTAAGAACAGAAGAGGTAGCGGTACAAATGACACTAGTCAGAGTTATCTCATCTGAGATTCATGAATTTCATTCTACAATCAAACCCTATTGATAATGAAATACAGGTGTCATTCGGAGAGTCGAAAGTACATGATTTTCCGAAAGACTGGCATTCTGATAAGTATAATTATAAACGCTGTGAGAAGACCGTGTAAACCAACTCAACTCATCTCACTCAGAAACGATTTTAGAGGTTCAAACCACCTTGTCCGCTGCTTTCCTAAAAAACAACTTTCATTGTACAACAATTTCAACAGCCAGAATTTTAGTTTACTGACAAATTGGATCGAAGATAAGTAATTTTATTAGCCTACCTTGCTTAAGCGAACGCATCAAATTTTCGGTTTCGGAACGTTAAAACGTCGCATCTGATAATGCTTATAAAACTGTAATATTCGAACAAGCTGCCTACATAAACACTGATTACAGGCCTAAAACTCTATAAAATCACAGCTATCGGGATCGTAATTTTTCTGCTTTTACTTTCACTACGACAATTAAGCGAATGCTTTCGCCGAATTATTTTTTATTTATCTCATCTGTACGAATCAGGTGTTAAAGGTTATAGTTTTACACTGCCTGTGTAGAAGATATAAATACTGCTTATAAATTTCCCGTTAACTAACAGATCCTAAATCAAAGAAAAAGAGATTTGACAAGACGTTATTTGACAAATCATTTTTGACCTACGCTATTATTGTGTTTTACAGAAACAAAAATATATGTAGGGCCTATCAAAATATACCTGGTATTCAACAAACGATCTATTAGGGTTGCGTGAGTAAGTCGGGCCAAGTTGAGTGTGATGCGCATGTGACGTCAAAGGCTCAGGTAATAATTGTCCAATCAGAGTCTCGTATTTTCGGCCAATAAGAAAGCCCAGTTTTAACCAATCAGATGTCTTCTTTTCCTTCATTTTGATTGGTTTATATTGTCCAATCAGAGAGTTTATATTACAGCACTACGTCACGCCGATATCAACCAATGACAAAGAGTCTTGAGCGTTACGTCATTCGTCAGGATATGCTGCTTTCTGATTGGTCCGTACTGATTCTGGGCGTCACGTCGAGTGTGAATTTAATATAAAGTCCACACCCAATGTCAACTTCTAGTTAACGGTAGGGTAGAACATATGAAGGTACCTTTTAATGAGATTTATAGTTTCTAAATAAATATCACTTACGAAATATGTAGTACCCCATTGTAGAGATCTTTCGAGTTCTTAAGGAAATTAAAAGTTGGTTTCTGTTGCTGCTAAATGTTAACACGGTTTTTTAAAAAGTCACGAGTGTTCATTCGATACCGACGCAAAGAAAAATAAACAAAAGAGAGTAACTATTTTTCCTAGTTGTTCGATTTTTGTAACCTAATTTTTGGCCAGTAATGTATCATATTTTTAAAGGAATGACTTTATACAACTGTAAATAAATATTACGATACGTAGAAGGCAACTGAAAAATCTAATTCAAAATATCTTGAGACGAAACAAAGTCAATATCCTACCGGGTAAGAAAATATACCTCATTAATCCGTTTTATAACAAGAAAACTATTTTGCTCTACCAACGGGCATTAGTCGAAAAATAATAATCAACGGTCTGACAAAATGATGATATAATGGCCGATGTAATTTCAAAAAAGGTTTTCTGGCTTTACTCTTATTTCATTAGTTCCTGTTTTTTAAGATGGATGAAATTTATTGTGGCCATTATGAAAAGGTAGAGTGTTAAACTTTTTTTGCACGTAATTTGCTAGTTACTGACCGTAAATATGTATTCATTTATATCACAGGGTCAGCCAATTAAATGACTAAAGCACGTAAGAACAGAAGAGGTAGCGGTATAAATGACACTAGTCAGAGTTATCTCATCTGAGATTCATGAATTTCATTCTACAATCAAACCCTATTGATAATGAAATACAGGTGTCATTCGGAGAGTCGAAAGTACATGATTTTCCGAAAGACTGGCATTCTGATAAGTATAATTATAAACGCTGTGAGAAGACCGTGTAAACCAACTCAACTCATCTCACTCAGAAACGATTTTAGAGGTTCAAACCACCTTGTCCGCTGCTTTCCTAAAAAACAACTTTCATTGTACAACAATTTCAACAGCCAGAATTTTAGTTTACTGACAAATTGGATCGAAGATAAGTAATTTTATTAGCCTACCTTGCTTAAGCGAACGCATCAAATTTTCGGTTTCGGAACGTTAAAACGTCGCATCTGATAATGCTTATAAAACTGTAATATTCGAACAAGCTGCCTACATAAACACTGATTACAGGCCTAAAACTCTATAAAATCACAGCTATCGGGATCGTAATTTTTCTGCTTTTACTTTCACTACGACAATTAAGCGAATGCTGTCGCCGAATTATTTTTTATTTATCTCATCTGTACGAATCAGGTGTTAAAGGTTATAGTTTTACACTGCCTGTGTAGAATATATAAATACTGCTTATAAATTTCCCGTTAACTAACAGATCCTAAAACAAAGAAAAAGAGATTTGACAAGACGTTATTTGACAAATCATTTTTGACCTACGCTATTATTGTGTTTTACAGAAACAAAAATATATGTAGGGCCTATCAAAATATACCTGGTATTCAACAAACGATCTATTAGGGTTGCGTGAGTAAGTCCGGCCAAGTTGAGTGTGATGCGCATGTGACGTCAAAGGCTCAGGTAATAATTGTCCAATCAGAGTCTCGTATTTTCGGCCAATAAGAAAGCCCAGTTTTAACCAATCAGATGTCTTCTTTTCCTTCATTTTGATTAGTTAATATTGTCCAATCAGAGAGTTTATATTACTGCACTACGTCACGCCGATATCAACCAATGACAAAGAGTCTTGAGCGTTACGTCATTCGTCAGGATATGCTGCTTTCTGATTGGTCCGTACTGATTCTAAGCGTCACGTCGAGTGTGAATTTAATATAAAGTCCACACCCAATGTCAACTTCTAGTTAACGGTAGGGTAGAACATATGAAGGTACCTTTTAATGAGATTTATAGTTTCTAAATAAATATCACTTACGAAATATGTAGTACCCCATTGTAGAGATCTTTCGAGTTCTTAAGGAAATTAAAAGTTGGTTTCTGTTGCTGCTAAACGTTAACACGGTTTTTTAAAAAGTCACAAGTGTTCATTCGATACCGACACAAAGAAAAATAAACAAAAGAGAGTAACTATTTTTCCTAGTTGTTCGATTTTTGTAACCTAATTTTTGGCCAGTAATGTATCATATTTTTAAAGGAATGACTTTATACAACTGTAAATAAATATTACGATACGTAGAAGGCAACTGAAAAATCTAATTCAAAATATCTTGAGACGAAACAAAGTCAATATCCTACCGGGTAAGAAAATATACCTCATTAATCCGTTTTATAACAAGAAAACTATTTTGCTCTACCAACGGGCATTAGTCGAAAAATAATAATCAACGGTCTGACAAAATGATGATATAATGGCCGATGTAATTTCAAAAAAGGTTTTCTGGCTTTACTCTTATTTCATTAGTTCCTGTATTTTAAGATGGATGAAATTTATTGTGGCCATTATGAAAAGGTAGAGTGTTAAACTTTTTTTGCACGTAATTTGCTAGTTACTGACCGTAAATATGTATTCATTTATATCAAAGGGGCAGCCAATTAAATGACTAAAGAACGTAAGAACAGAAGAGGTAGCGGTATAAATCACACTAGTCAGAGTTATCTCATCTGAGATTCATGAATTTCATTCTACAATCAAACCCTATTGATAATGAAATACAGGTGTCATTCGGAGAGTCGAAAGTACATGATTTTCCGAAAGACTGGCATTCTGATAAGTATAATTATAAACGCTGTGAGAAGACCGTTTAAACCAACTCAACTCATCTCACTCAGAAACGATTTTAGAGGTTCAAACCACCTTGTCCGCTGCTTTCCTAAAAAACAACTTTCATTGTACAACAATTTCAACAGCCAGAATTTTAGTTTACTGACAAATTGGATCGAAGATAAGTAATTTTATTAGCCTACCTTGCTTAAGCGAACGCATCAAATTTTCGGTTTCGGAACGTTAAAACGTCGCATCTGATAATGCTTATAAAACTGTAATATTCGAACAAGCTGCCTACATAAACACTGATTACAGGCCTAAAACTCTATAAAATCACAGCTATCGGGATCGTAATTTTTCTGCTTATACTTTCACTACGACAATTAAGCGAATGCAGTCGCCGAATTATTTTTTATTTATCTCATCTGTACGAATCAGGTGTTAAAGGTTATAGTTTTACACTGCCTGTGTAGAAGATATAAATACTGCTTATAAATTTCCCGTTAACTAACAGATCCTAAATCAAAGAAAAAGAGATTTGACAAGACGTTATTTGACAAATCATTTTTGACCTACGCTATTATTGTGTTTTACAAAAACAAAAATATATGTAGGGCCTATCAAAATATACCTGGTATTCAACAAACGATCTATTAGGGTTGCGTGAGTAAGTCGGGCCAAGTTGAGTGTGATGCGCATGTGACGTCAAAGGCTCAGGTAATAATTGTCCAATCAGAGTCTCGTATTTTCGGCCAATATGAAAGCCCAGTTTTAACCAATCAGATGTCTTCTTTTCCTTCATTTTGATTGGTTAATATTGTCCAATCAGAGAGTTTATATTACAGCACTACGTCACGCCGATATCAACCAATGACAAAGAGTCTTGAGCGTTCGTCATTCGTCAGGATATGCTGCTTTCTGATTGGTCCGTACTGATTCTGGGCGTCACGTCGAGTGTGAATTTAATATAAAGTCCACACCCAATGTCAACTTCTAGTTAACGGTAGGGTAGAACATATGAAGGTACCTTTTAATGAGATTTATAGTTTCTAAATAAATATCACTTACGAATTATGTAGTACCCCATTATAGAGATCTTTCGAGTTCTTAAGGAAATTAAAAGTTGGTTTCTGTTGCTGCTAAATGTTAACACGTTTTTTTAAAAAGTCACGAGTGTTCATTCGATACCGACACAAAGAAAAATAAACAAAAGAGAGTAACTATTTTTCCTAGTTGTTCGATTTTTGTAACCTAATTTTTGGCCAGTAATGTATCATATTTTTAAAGGAATGACTTTATACAACTGTAAATAAATATTACGATACGTAGAAGGCAACTGAAAAATCTAATTCAAAATATCTTGAGACGAAACAAAGTCAATATCCTACCGGGTAAGAAAATATACCTCATTAATCCGTTTTATAACAAGAAAACTATTTTGCTCTACCAACGGGCATTAGTCGAAAAATAATAATCAACGGTCTGACAAAATGATGATATAATGGCCGATGTAATTTCAAAAAAGGTTTTCTGGCTTTACTCTTATTTCATTAGTTCCTGTATTTTAAGATGGATGAAATTTATTGTGGCCATTATGAAAAGGTAGAGTGTTAAACTTTTTTTGCACGTAATTTGCTAGTTACTGACCGTAAATATGTATTCATTTATATCACAGGGTCAGCCAATTAAATGACTAAAGCACGTAAGAACAGAAAAGGTAGCGGTATAAATGACACTAGTCAGAGTTATCTCATCTGAGATTCATGAATTTCATTCTACAATCAAACCCTATTGATAATGAAATACAGGTGTCATTCGGAGAGTCGAAAGCACATGATTTTCCGAAAGACTGGCATTCTGATAAGTATAATTATAAACGCTGTGAGAAGACCGTGTAAACCAACTCAACTCATCTCACTCAGAAACGATTTTAGAGGTTCAAACCACCTTGTCCGCTGCTTTCCTAAAAAACAACTTTCATTGTACAACAATTTCAACAGCCAGAATTTTAGTTTACTGACAAATTGGATCGAAGATAAGTAATTTTATTAGCCTACCTTGCTTAAGCGAACGCATCAAATTTTCGGTTTCGGAACGCTAAAACGTCGCATCTGATAATGCTTATAAAACTGTAATATTCGAACAAGCTGCCTATATAAACACTGATTACAGGCCTAAAACTCTATAAAATCACAGCTATCGGGATCGTAATTTTTCTGCTTATACTTTCACTACGACAATTAAGCGAATGCTGTCGCCGAATTATTTTTTATTTATCTCATCTGTACGAATCAGGTGTTAAAGGTTATAGTTTTACACTGCCTGTGTAGAAGATATAAATACTGCTTATAAATTTCCCGTTAACTAACAGATCCTAAATCAAAGAAAGAGAGATTTGACAAGACGTTATTTGACAAATCATTTTTGACCTACGCTATTATTGTGTTTTACAGGAACAAAAATATATGTAGGGCCTATCAAAATATACCTGGTATTCAACAAACGATCTATTAGGGTTGCGTGAGTAAGTCGGGCCAAGTTGAGTGTGATGCGCATGTGACGTCAAAGGCTCAGGTAATAATTGTCCAATCAGAGTCTCGTATTTTCGGCCAATAAGAAAGCCCAGTTTTAACCAATCAGATGTCTTCTTTTCCTTCATTTTGATTGGTTAATATTGTCCAATCAGAGAGTTTATATTACAGCACTACGTCACGCCGATATCAACCAATGACAAAGAGTCTTGAGCGTTACGTCATTCGTCAGGATATGCTGCTTTCTGATTGGTCCGTACTGATTCTGGGCGTCACGTCGAGTGTGAATTTAATATAAAGTCCACACCCAATGTCAACTTCTAGTTAACGGTAGGGTAGAACATATGAAGGTACCTTTTAATGAGATTTATAGTTTCTAAATAAATATCACTTACGAAATATGTAGTACCCCATTGTAGAGATCTTTCGAGTTCTTAAGGAAATTAAAAGTTGGTTTCTGTTGCTGCTAAATGTTAACACGGTTTTTTAAAAAGTCACGAGTGTTCATTCGATACCGACACAAAGAAAAATAAACAAAAGAGAGTAACTATTTTTCCTAGTTGTTCGATTTTTGTAACCTAATTTTTGGCCAGTAATGTATCATATTTTTAAAGGAATGACTTTATACAACTGTAAATAAATATTACGATACGTAGAAGGCAACTGAAAAATCTAATTCAAAATATCTTGAGACGAAACAAAGTCAATATCCTACCGGGTAAGAAAATATACCTCATTAATCCGTTTTATAACAAGAAAACTATTTTGCTCTACCAACGGGCATTAGTCGAAAAATAATAATCAACGGTCTGACAAAATGATGATATAATGGCCGATGTAATTTCAAAAAAGGTTTTCTGGCTTTACTCTTATTTCATTAGTTCCTGTATTTTAAGATGGATGAAATTTATTGTGGCCATTATGAAAAGGTAGAGTGTTAAACTTTTTTTGCACGTAATTTGCTAGTTACTGACCGTAAATATGTATTCATTTATATCACAGGGTCAGCCAATTAAATGACTAAAGCACGTAAGAACAGAAAAGGTAGCGGTATAAATGACACTAGTCAGAGTTATCTCATCTGAGATTCATGAATTTCATTCTACAATCAAACCCTATTGATAATGAAATACAGGTGTCATTCGGAGAGTCGAAAGCACATGATTTTCCGAAAGACTGGCATTCTGATAAGTATAATTATAAACGCTGTGAGAAGACCGTGTAAACAAACTCAACTCATCTCACTCAGAAACGATTTTAAAGGTTCAAACCACCTTGTCCGCTGCTTTCCTAAAAAACAACTTTCATTGTACAACAATTTCAACAGCCAGAATTTTAGTTTACTGACAAATTGGATCGAAGATAAGTAATTTTATTAGCCTACCTTGCTTAAGCGAACGCATCAAATTTTCGGTTTCGGAACGCTAAAACGTCGCATCTGATAATGCTTTAAAACTGTAATATTCGAACAAGCTGCCTATATAAACACTGATTACAGGCCTAAAACTCTATAAAATCACAGCTATCGGGATCGTAATTTTTCTGCTTATACTTTCACTACGACAATTAAGCGAATGCTGTCGCCGAATTATTTTTTATTTATCTCATCTGTACGAATCAGGTGTTAAAGGTTATAGTTTTACACTGCCTGTGTAGAAGATGTAAATACTGCTTATAAATTTCCCGTTAACTAACAGATCCTAAATCAAAGAAAAAGAGATTTGACAAGACGTTATTTGACAAATCATTTTTGACCTACGCTATTATTGTGTTTTACAGGAACAAAAATATATGTAGGGCCTATCAAAATATACCTGGTATTCAACAAACGATCTATTAGGGTTGCGTGAGTAAGTCGGGCCAAGTTGAGTGTGATGCGCATGTGACGTCAAAGGCTCAGGTAATAATTGTCCAATCAGAGTCTCGTATTTTCGGCCAATAAGAAAGCCCAGTTTTAACCAATCAGATGTCTTCTTTTCCTTCATTTTGATTGGTTAATATTGTCCAATCAGAGAGTTTATATTACAGCACTACGTCACGCCGATATCAACCAATGACAAAGAGTCTTGAGCGTTACGTCATTCGTCAGGATATGCTGCTTTCTGATTGGTCCGTACTGATTCTGGGCGTCACGTCGAGTGTGAATTTAATATAAAGTCCACACCCAATGTCAACTTCTAGTTAACGGTAGGGTAGAACATATGAAGGTACCTTTTAATGAGATTTATAGTTTCTAAATAAATATCACTTACGAAATATGTAGTACCCCATTGTAGAGATCTTTCGAGTTCTTAAGGAAATTAAAAGTTGGTTTCTGTTGCTGCTAAATGTTAACACGGTTTTTTAAAAAGTCACGAGTGTTCATTCGATACCGACACAAAGAAAAATAAACAAAAGAGAGTAACTATTTTTCCTAGTTGTTCGATTTTTGTAACCTAATTTTTTGCAAGTAATGTATCATATTTTTAAAGGAATGACTTTATACAACTGTAAATAAATATTACGATACGTAGAAGGCAACTGAAAAATCTAATTCAAAATATCTTGAGACGAAACAAAGTCAATATCCTACCGGGTAAGAAAATATACCTCATTAATCCGTTTTATAACAAGAAAACTATTTTGCTCTACCAACGGGCATTAGTCGAAAAATAATAATCAACGGTCTGACAAAATGATGATATAATGGCCGATGTAATTTCAAAACAGGTTTTTTGGCTTTACTCTTATTTCATTAGTTCCTGTTTTTTAAGATGGATGAAATTTATTGTGGCCATTATGAAAAGGTAGAGTGTTAAACTTTTTTTGCACGTAATTTGCTAGTTACTGACCGTAAATATGTATTCATTTATATCAAAGGGTCAGCCAATTAAATGACTAAAGCACGTAAGAACAGAAGAGGTAGCGGTATAAATGACACTAGTCAGAGTTATCTCATCTGAGATTCATGAATTTCATTCTACAATCAAACCCTATTGATAATGAAATACAGGTGTCATTCGGAGAGTCGAAAGTACATAATTTTCCGAAAGACTGGCATTCTGATAAGTATAATTATAAACGCTGTGAGAAGACCGTGTAAACCAACTCAACACATCTCACTCAGAAACGATTTTAGAGGTTCAAACCACCTTGTTCGCTGCTTTCCTAAAAAACAACTTTCATTGTACAACAATTTCAACAGCCAGAATTTTAGTTTACTGACAAATTGGATCGAAGATAAGTAATTTTATTAGCCTACCTTGCTTAAGCGAACGCATCAAATTTTCGGTTTCGGAACGTTAAAACGTCGCATCTGATAATGCTTATAAAACTGTAATATTCGAACAAGCTGCCTACACAAACACTGATTACAGGCCTAAAACTCTATAAAATCACAGCTATCGGGATCGTAATTTTTCTGCTTATACTTTTACTACGACAATTAAGCGAATGCTGTCGCCGAATTATTTTTTATTTATCTCATCTGTACGAATCAGGTGTTAAAGGTTATAGTTTTACACTGCCTGTGTAGAAGATGTAAATACTGCTTATAAATTTCCCGTTAACTAACAGATCCTAAATAAAAGAAAAAGAGATTTGACAAGACGTTATTTGACAAATCATTTTTGACCTACGCTATTATTGTGTTTTACAGAAACAAAAATATATGTAGGGCCTATCAAAATATACCTGGTATTCAACAAACGATCTATTAGGGTTGCGTGAGTAAGTCGGGCCAAGTTGAGTGTGATGCGCATGTGACGTCAAAGGCTCAGGTAATAATTGTCCAATCAGAGTCTCGTATTTTCGGCCAATAAGAAAGCCCAGTTTTAACCAATCAGATGTCTTCTTTTCCTTCATTTTGATTGGTTAATATTGTCCAATCAGAGAGTTTATATTACAGCACTACGTCACGCCGATATCAACCAATGACAAAGAGTCTTGAGCGTTACGTCATTCGTCAGGATATGCTGCTTTCTGATTGGTCCGTACTGATTCTGGGCGTCACGTCGAGTGTGAATTTAATATAAAGTCCACACCCAATGTCAACTTCTAGTTAACGGTAGGGTAGAACATATGAAGGTACCTTTTAATGAGATTTATAGTTTCTAAATAAATATCACTTACGAAATATGTAGTACCCCATTGTAGAGATCTTTCGAGTTCTTAAGGAAATTAAAAGTTGGTTTCTGTTGCTGCTAAATGTTAACACGGTTTTTTAAAAAGTCACGAGTGTTCATTCGATACCGACACAAAGAAAAATAAACAAAAGAGAGTAACTATTTTTCCTAGTTGTTCGATTTTTGTAACCTAATTTTTGGCCAGTAATGTATCATATTTTTAAAGGAATGACTTTATACAACTGTAAATAAATATTACGATACGTAGAAGGCAACTGAAAAATCTAATTCAAAATATCTTGAGACGAAACAAAGTCAATATCCTACCGGGTAAGAAAATATACCTCATTAATCCGTTTTATAACAAGAAAACTATTTTGCTCTACCAACGGGCATTAGTCGAAAAATAATAATCAACGGTCTGACAAAATGATGATATAATGGCCGATGTAATTTCAAAAAAGGTTTTCTGGCTTTACTCTTATTTCATTAGTTCCTGTATTTTAAGATGGATGAAATTTATTGTGGCCATTATGAAAAGGTAGAGTGTTAAACTTTTTTTGCACGTAATTTGCTAGTTACTGACCGTAAATATGTATTCATTTATATCACAGGGTCAGCCAATTAAATGACTAAAGCACGTAAGAACAGAAGAGGTAGCGGTATAAATGACACTAGTCAGAGTTATCTCATCTGAGATTCATGAATTTCATTCTACAATCAAACCCTATTGATAATGAAATACAGGTGTCATTCGGAGAGTCGAAAGTACATGATTTTCCGAAAGACTGGCATTCTGATAAGTATAATTATAAACGCTGTGAGAAGACCGTGTAAACCAACTCAACTCATCTCACTCAGAAACGATTTTAGAGGTTCAAACCACCTTGTCCGCTGCTTTCCTAAAAAACAACTTTCATTGTACAACAATTTCAACAGCCAGAATTTTAGTTTACTGACAAATTGGATCGAAGATAAGTAATTTTATTAGCCTACCTTGCTTAAGCGAACGCATCAAATTTTCGGTTTCGGAACGTTAAAACGTCGCATCTGATAATGCTTATAAAACTGTAATATTCGAACAAGCTGCCTACATAAACACTGATTACAGGCCTAAAACTCTATAAAATCACAGCTATCGGGATCGTAATTTTTCTGCTTATACTTTCACTACGACAATTAAGCGAATGCTGTCGCCGAATTATTTTTTATTTATCTCATCTGTACGAATCAGGTGTTAAAGGTTATAGTTTTACACTGCCTGTGTAGAAGATGTAAATACTGCTTATAAATTTCCCGTTAACTAATAGATCCTAAAACAAAGAAAAAGAGATTTGACACGACGTTATTTGACAAATCATTTTTGACCTACGCTATTATTGTGTTTTACAGAAACAAAAATATATGTAGGGCCTATCAAAATATACCTGGTATTCAACAAACGATCTATTAGGGTTGCGTGAGTAAGTCGGGCCAAGTTGAGTGTGATGCGCATGTGACGTCAAAGGCTCAGGTAATAATTGTCCAATCAGAGTCTCGTATTTTCGGCCAATAAGAAAGCCCAGTTTTAACCAATCAGATGTCTTCTTTTCCTTCATTTTGATTGGTTAATATTGTCCAATCAGAGAGTTTATATTACAGCACTACGTCACGCCGATATCAACCAATGACAAAGAGTCTTGAGCGTTACGTCATTCGTCAGGATATGCTGCTTTCTGATTGGTCCGTACTGATTCTGGGCGTCACGTCGAGTGTGAATTTAATATAAAGTCCACACCCAATGTCAACTTCTAGTTAACGGTAGGGTAGAACATATGAAGGTACCTTTTAATGAGATTTATAGTTTCTAAATAAATATCACTTACGAAATATGTAGTACCCCATTGTAGAGATCTTTCGAGTTCTTAAGGAAATTAAAAGTTGGTTTCTGTTGCTGCTAAATGTTAACACGGTTTTTTAAAAAGTCACGAGTGTTCATTCGATACCGACACAAAGAAAAATAAACAAAAGAGAGTAACTATTTTTCCTAGTTGTTCGATTTTTGTAACCTAATTTTTGGCCAGTAATGTATCATATTTTTAAAGGAATGACTTTATACAACTGTAAATAAATATTACGATACGTAGAAGGCAACTGAAAAATCTAATTCAAAATATCTTGAGACGAAACAAAGTCAATATCCTACCGGGTAAGAAAATATACCTCATTAATCCGTTTTATAACAAGAAAACTATTTTGCTCTACCAACGGGCATTAGTCGAAAAATAATAATCAACGGTCTGACAAAATGATGATATAATGGCCGATGTAATTTCAAACAGGTTTTCTGGCTTTACTCTTATTTCATTAGTTCCTGTATTTTAAGATGGATGAAATTTATTGTGGCCATTATGAAAAGGTAGAGTGTTAAACTTTTTTTGCACGTAATTTGCTAGTTACTGACCGTAAATATGTATTCATTTATATCACAGGGTCAGCCAATTAAATGACTAAAGCACGTAAGAACAGAAGAGGTAGCGGTATAAATGACACTAGTCAGAGTTATCTCATCTGAGATTCATGAATTTCATTCTACAATCAAACCCTATTGATAATGAAATACAGGTGTCATTCGGAGAGTCGAAAGTACATGATTTTCCGAAAGACTGGCATTCTGATAAGTATAATTATAAACGCTGTGAGAAGACCGTGTAAACCAACTCAACTCATCTCACTCAGAAACGATTTTAGAGGTTCAAACCACCTTGTCCGCTGCTTTCCTAAAAAACAACTTTCATTGTACAACAATTTCAACAGCCAGAATTTTAGTTTACTGACAAATTGGATCGAAGATAAGTAATTTTATTAGCCTACCTTGCTTAAGCGAACGCATCAAATTTTCGGTTTCGGAACGTTAAAACGTCGCATCTGATAATGCTTATAAAACTGTAATATTCGAACAAGCTGCCTACATAAACACTGATTACAGGCCTAAAACTCTATAAAATCACAGCTATCGGGATCGTAATTTTTCTGCTTATACTTTCACTACGACAATTAAGCGAATGCTGTCGCCGAATTATTTTTTATTTATCTCATCTGTACGAATCAGGTGTTAAAGGTTATAGTTTTACACTGCCTGTGTAGAAGATGTAAATACTGCTTATAAATTTCCCGTTAACTAACAGATCCTAAATCAAAGAAAAAGAGATTTGACAAGACGTTATTTGACAAATCATTTTTGACCTACGCTATTATTGTGTTTTACAGAAACAAAAATATATGTAGGGCCTATCAAAATATACCTGGTATTCAACAAACGATCTATTAGGGTTGCGTGAGTAAGTCGGGCCAAGTTGAGTGTGATGCGCATGTGACGTCAAAGGCTCAGGTAATAATTGTCCAATCAGAGTCTCGTATTTTCGGCCAATAAAAAAGCCCAGTTTTAACCAATCAGATGTCTTCTTTTCCTTCATTTTGATTGGTTAATATTGTCCAATCAGAGAGTTTATATTACAGCACTACGTCACGCCGATATCAACCAATGACAAAGAGTCTTGAGCGTTACGTCATTCGTCAGGATATGCTGCTTTCTGATTGGTCCGTACTGATTCTGGGCGTCACGTCGAGTGTGAATTTAATATAAAGTCCACACCCAATGTCAACTTCTAGTTAACGGTAGGGTAGAACATATGAAGGTACCTTTTAATGAGATTTATAGTTTCTAAATAAATATCACTTACGAAATATGTAGTACCCCATTGTAGAGATCTTTCGAGTTCTTAAGGAAATTAAAAGTTGGTTTCTGTTGCTGCTAAATGTTAACACGGTTTTTTAAAAAGTCACGAGTGTTCATTCGATACCGACACAAAGAAAAATAAACAAAAGAGAGTAACTATTTTTCCTAGTTGTTCGATTTTTGTAACCTAATTTTTGGCCAGTAATGTATCATATTTTTAAAGGAATGACTTTATACAACTGTAAATAAATATTACGATACGTAGAAGGCAACTGAAAAATCTAATTCAAAATATCTTGAGACGAAACAAAGTCAATATCCTACCGGGTAAGAAAATATACCTCATTAATCCGTTTTATAACAAGAAAACTATTTTGCTCTACCAACGGGCATTAGTCGAAAAATAATAATCAACGGTCTGACAAAATGATGATAAAATGGCCGATGTAATTTCAAAAAAGGTTTTCTGGCTTTACTCTTATTTCATTAGTTCCTGTATTTTAAGATGGATGAAATTTATTGTGGCCATTATGAAGAGGTAGAGTGTTAAACTTTTTTTGCACGTAATTTGCCAGTTACTGACCGTAAATATGTATTCATTTATATCACAGGGTCAGCCAATTAAATGACTAAAGCACGTAAGAACAGAAGAGGTAGCGGTATAAATGACACTAGTCAGAGTTATCTCATCTGAGATTCATGAATTTCATTCTACAATCAAACCCTATTGATAATGAAATACAGGTGTCATTCGGAGAGTCGAAAGTACATGATTTTCCGAAAGACTGGCATTCTGATAAGTATAATTATAAACGCTGTGAGAAGACCGTGTAAACCAACTCAACTCATCTCACTCAGAAACGATTTTAGAGGTTCAAACCACCTTGTCCGCTGCTTTCCTAAAAAACAACTTTCATTGTACAACAATTTCAACAGCCAGAATTTTAGTTTACTGACAAATTGGATCGAAGATAAGTAATTTTATTAGCCTACCTTGCTTAAGCGAACGCATCAAATTTTCGGTTTCGGAACGTTAAAACGTCGCATCTGATAATGCTTATAAAACTGTAATATTCGAACAAGCTGCCTACATAAACACTGATTACAGGCCTAAAACTCTATAAAATCACAGCTATCGGGATCGTAATTTTTCTGCTTATACTTTCACTACGACAATTAAGCGAATGCTGTCGCCGAATTATTTTTTATTTATCTCATCTGTACGAATCAGGTGTTAAAGGTTATAGTTTTACACTGCCTGTGTAGAAGATATAAATACTGCTTATAAATTTCCCGTTAACTAACAGATCCTAAATCAAAGAAAAAGAGATTTGACAAGACGTTATTTGACAAATCATTTTTGACCTACGCTATTATTGTGTTTTACAGAAACAAAAATATATGTAGGGCCTATCAAAATATACCTGGTATTCAACAAACGATCTATTAGGGTTGCGTGAGTAAGTCGGGCCAAGTTGAGTGTGATGCGCATGTGACGTCAAAGGCTCAGGTAATAATTGTCCAATCAGAGTCTCGTATTTTCGGCCAATAAGAAAGCCCAGTTTTAACCAATCAGATGTCTTCTTTTCCTTCATTTTGATTGGTTAATATTGTCCAATCAGAGAGTTTATATTACAGCACTACGTCACGCCGATATCAACCAATGACAAAGAGTCTTGAGCGTTACGTCATTCGTCAGGATATGCTGCTTTCTGATTGGTCCGTACTGATTCTGGGCGTCACGTCGAGTGTGAATTTAATATAAAGTCCACACCCAATGTCAACTTCTAGTTAACGGTAGGGTAGAACATATGAAGGTACCTTTTAATGAGATTTATAGTTTCTAAATAAATATCACTTACGAAATATGTAGTACCCCATTGTAGAGATCTTTCGAGTTCTTAAGGAAATTAAAAGTTGGTTTCTGTTGCTGCTAAATGTTAACACGGTTTTTTAAAAAGTCACGAGTGTTCATTCGATACCGACACAAAGAAAAATAAACAAAAGAGAGTAACTATTTTTCCTAGTTGTTCGATTTTTGTAACCTAATTTTTGGCCAGTAATGTATCATATTTTTAAAGGAATGACTTTATACAACTGTAAATAAATATTACGATACGTAGAAGGCAACTGAAAAATCTAATTCAAAATATCTTGAGACGAAACAAAGTCAATATCCTACCGGGTAAGAAAATATACCTCATTAATCCGTTTTATAATAAGAAAACTATTTTGCTCTACCAACGGGCATTAGTCGAAAAATAATAATCAACGGTCTGACAAAATGATGATATAATG
Organism: Catonia carolina; assembly: GCA_035578175.1. Classification (NCBI taxonomy): domain Eukaryota; kingdom Metazoa; phylum Arthropoda; class Insecta; order Hemiptera; family Achilidae; genus Catonia; species Catonia carolina. Next base: position 22,469,750 of record JAQMRL010000010.1, on the reverse strand, counting down.
GCCGATTTAATTTCAAAAAAGGTTTTCTGGCTTTACTCTTATTTCATTAGTTCCTGTATTTTAAGATGGATGAAATTTATTGTGGCCATTATGAAAAGGTAGAGTGTTAAACTTTTTTTGCACGTAATTTGCTAGTTACTGACCGTAAATATGTATTCATTTATATCACAGGGTCAGCCATATAAATGACTAAAGCACGTAAGAACAGAAGAGGTAGCGGTATAAATGACACTAGTCAGAGTTATCTCATCTGAGATTCATGAATTTAATTCTACAATCAAACCCTATTGATAATGAAATACAGGTGTCATTCGGAGAGTCGAAAGTACATGATTTTCCGAAAGACTGGCATTCTGATAAGTATAATTATAAACGCTGTGAGAAGACCGTGTAAACCAACTCAACTCATCTCACTCAGAAACGATTTTAGAGGTTCAAACCACCTTGTCCGCTGCTTTCCTAAAAAACAACTTTCATTGTACAACAATTTCAACAGCCAGAATTTTAGTTTACTGACAAATTGGATCGAAGATAAGTAATTTTATTAGCCTACCTTGCTTAAGCGAACGCATCAAATTTTCGGTTTCGGAACGTTAAAACGTCGCATCTGATAATGCTTATAAAACTGTAATATTCGAACAAGCTGCCTACATAAACACTGATTACAGGCCTAAAACTCTATAAAATCACAGCTATCGGGATCGTAATTTTTCTGCTTATACTTTCACTACGACAATTAAGCGAATGCTGTCGCCGAATTATTTTTTATTTATCTCATCTGTACGAATCAGGTGTTAAAGGTTATAGTTTTACACTGCCTGTGTAGAAGATGTAAATACTGCTTATAAATTTCCCGTTAACTAACAGATCCTAAATCAAAGAAAAAGAGATTTGACAAGACGTTATTTGACAAATCATTTTTGACCTACGCTATTATTGTGTTTTACAGAAACAAAAATATATGTAGGGCCTATCAAAATATACCTGGTATTCAACAAACGATCTATTAGGGTTGCGTGAGTAAGTCGGGCCAAGTTGAGTGTGATGCGCATGTGACGTCAAATGCTCAGGTAATAATTGTCCAATCAGAGTCTCGTATTTTCGGCCAATAAGAAAGCCCAGTTTTAACCAATCAGATGTCTTCTTTTCCTTCATTTTGATTGGTTAATATTGTCCAATCAGAGAGTTTATATTACAGCACTACGTCACGCCGATATCAACCAATGACAAAGAGTCTTGAGCGTTACGTCATTCGTCAGGATATGCTGCTTTCTGATTGGTCCGTACTGATTCTGGGCGTCACGTCGAGTGTGAATTTAATATAAAGTCCACACCCAATGTCAACTTCTAGTTAACGGTAGGGTAGAACATATGAAGGTACCTTTTAATGAGATTTATAGTTTCTAAATAAATATCACTTACGAAATATGTAGTACCCCATTCTAGAGATCTTTCGAGTTCTTAAGGAAATTAAAAGTTGGTTTCTGTTGCTGCTAAATGTTAACACGGTTTTTTAAAAAGTCACGAGTGTTCATTCGATACCGACACAAAGAAAAATAAACAAAAGAGAGTAACTATTTTTCCTAGTTGTTCGATTTTTGTAACCTAATTTTTGGCCAGTAATGTATCATATTTTTAAAGGAATGACTTTATACAACTGTAAATAAATATTACGATACGTAGAAGGCAACTGAAAAATCTAATTCAAAATATCTTGAGACGAAACAAAGTCAATATCCTACCGGGTAAGAAAATATACCTCATTAATCCGTTTTATAACAAGAAAACTATTTTGCTCTACCAACGGGCATTAGTCGAAAAATAATAATCAACGGTCTGACAAAATGATGATATAATGGCCGATTTAATTTCAAAAAAGGTTTTCTGGCATTACTCTTATTTCATTAGTTCCTGTATTTTAAGATGGATGAAATTTATTGTGGCCATTATGAAAAGGTAGAGTGTTAAACTTTTTTTGCACGTAATTTGCTAGTTACTGACCGTAAATATGTATTCATTTATATCACAGGGTCAGCCAATTAAATGACTAAAGCACGTAAGAACAGAAGAGGTAGCGGTATAAATGACACTAGTCAGAGTTATCTCATCTGAGATTCATGAATTTCATTCTACAATCAAACCCTATTGATAATGAAATACAGGTGTCATTCGGAGAGTCGAAAGTACATGATTTTCCGAAAGACTGGCATTCTGATAAGTATAATTATAAACGCTGTGAGAAGACCGTGTAAACCAACTCAACTCATCTCACTCAGAAACGATTTTAGAGGTTCAAACCACCTTGTCCGCTGCTTTCCTAAAAAACAACTTTCATTGTACAACAATTTCAACAGCCAGAATTTTAGTTTACTGACAAATTGGATCGAAGATAAGTAATTTTATTAGCCTACCTTGCTTAAGCGAACGCATCAAATTTTCGGTTTCGGAACGTTAAAACGTCGCATCTGATAATGCTTATAAAACTGTAATATTCGAACAAGCTGCCTACATAAACACTGATTACAGGCCTAAAACTCTATAAAATCACAGCTATCGGGATCGTAATTTTTCTGCTTATACTTTCACTACGACAATTAAGCGAATGCTGTCGCCGAATTATTTTTTATTTATCTCATCTGTACGAATCAGGTGTTAAAGGTTATAGTTTTACACTGCCTGTGTAGAAGATATAAATACTGCTTATAAATTTCCCGTTAACTAACAGATCCTAAATCAAAGAAAAAGAGATTTGACAAGACGTTATTTGACAAATCATTTTTGACCTACGCTATTATTGTGTTTTACAGAAACAAAAATATATGTAGGGCCTATCAAAATATACCTGGTATTCAACAAACGATCTATTAGGGTTGCGTGAGTAAGTCGGGCCAAGTTGAGTGTGATGCGCATGTGACGTCAAAGGCTCAGGTAATAATTGTCCAATCAGAGTCTCGTATTTTCGGCCAATAAGAAAGCCCAGTTTTAACCAATCAGATGTCTTCTTTTCCTTCATTTTGATTGGTTAATATTGTCCAATCAGAGAGTTTATATTACAGCACTACGTCACGCCGATATCAACCAATGACAAAGAGTCTTGAGCGTTACGTCATTCGTCAGGATATGCTGCTTTCTGATTGGTCCGTACTGATTCTGGGCGTCACGTCGAGTGTGAATTTATTATAAAGTCCACACCCAATGTCAACTTCTAGTTAACGGTAGGGTAGAACATATGAAGGTACCTTTTAATGAGATTTATAGTTTCTAAATAAATATCACTTACGAAATATGTAGTACCCCATTGTAGAGATCTTTCGAGTTCTTAAGGAAATTAAAAGTTGGTTTCTGTTGCTGCTAAATGTTAACACGGTTTTTTAAAAAGTCACGAGTGTTCATTCGATACCGACACAAAGAAAAATAAACAAAAGAGAGTAACTATTTTTCCTAGTTGTTCGATTTTTGTAACCTAATTTTTGGCCAGTAATGTATCATATTTTTAAAGGAATGACTTTATACAACTGTAAATAAATATTACGATACGTAGAAGGCAACTGAAAAATCTAATTCAAAATATCTTGAGACGAAACAAAGGCAATATCCTACCGGGTAAGAAAATATACCTCATTAATCCGTTTTACAACAAGAAAACTATTTTGCTCTACCAACGGGCATTATTCGAAAAATAATAATCAACGGTCTGACAAAATGATGATATAATGGCCGATTTAATTTCAAAAAAGGTTTTCTGGCTTTACTCTTATTTCATTAGTTCCTGTATTTTAAGATGGATGAAATTTATTGTGGCCATTATGAAAAGGTAGAGTGTTAAACTTTTTTTGCACGTAATTTGCTAGTTACTGACCGTAAATATGTATTCATTTATATCACAGGGTCAGCCAATTAAATGACTAAAGCACGTAAGAACAGAAGAGGTAGCGGTATAAATGACACTAGTCAGAGTTATCTCATCTGAGATTCATGAATTTCATTCTACAATCAAACCCTATTGATAATGAAATACAGGTGTCATTCGGAGAGTCGAAAGTACATGATTTTCCGAAAGACTGGCATTCTGATAAGTATAATTATAAACGCTGTGAGAAGACCGTGTAAACCAACTCAACTCATCTCACTCAGAAACGATTTTAGAGGTTCAAACCACCTTGTCCGCTGCTTTCCAAAAAAACAACTTTCATTGTACAACAATTTCAACAGCCAGAATTTTAGTTTACCGACAAATTGGATCGAAGATAAGTAATTTTATTAGCCTACCTTGCTTAAGCAAACGCATCAAATTTTCGGTTTCGGAACGTTAAAACGTCGCATCTGATAATGCTTATAAAACTGTAATATTCGAACAAGCTGCCTACATAAACACTGATTACAGGCATAAAACTCTATAAAATCACAGCTATCGGGATCGTAATTTTTCTGCTTTTACTTTCACTACGACAATTAAGCGAATGCTGTCGCCGAATTATTTTTTATTTATCTCATCTGTACGAATCAGGTGTTAAAGGTTATAGTTTTACACTGCCTGTGTAGAAGATGTAAATACTGCTTATAAATTTCCCGTTAACTAACAGATCCTAAATCAAAGAAAAAGAGATTTGACAAGACGTTATTTGACAAATCATTTTTGACCTACGCTATTATTGTGTTTTACAGAAACAAAAATATATGTAGGGCCTATCAAAATATACCTGGTATTCAACAAACGATCTATTAGGGTTGCGTGAGTAAGTCGGGCCAAGTTGAGTGTGATGCGCATGTGACGTCAAAGGCTCAGGTAATAATTGTCCAATCAGAGTCTCGTATTTTCGGCCAATAAGAAAGCCCAGTTTTAACCAATCAGATGTCTTCTTTTCCTTCATTTTGATTGGTTAATATTGTCCAATCAGAGAGTTTATATTACAGCACTACGTCACGCCGATATCAACCAATGACAAAGAGTCTTGAGCGTTACGTCATTCGTCAGGATATGCTGCTTTCTGATTGGTCCGTACTGATTCTGGGCGTCACGTCGAGTGTGAATTTAATATAAAGTCCACACCCAATGTCAACTTCTAGTTAACGGTAGGGTAGAACATATGAAGGTACCTTTTAATGAGATTTATAGTTTCTAAATAAATATCACTTACGAAATATGTAGTACCCCATTGTAGAGATCTTTCGAGTTCTTAAGGAAATTAAAAGTTGGTTTCTGTTGCTGCTAAATGTTAACACGGTTTTTTAAAAAGTCACGAGTGTTCATTCGATACCGACACAAAGAAAAATAAACAAAAGAGAGTAACTATTTTTCCTAGTTGTTCGATTTTTGTAACCTAATTTTTGGCCAGTAATGTATCATATTTTTAAAGGAATGACTTTATACAACTGTAAATAAATATTACGATACGTAGAAGGCAACTGAAAAATCTAATTCAAAATATCTTGAGACGAAACAAAGTCAATATCCTACCGGGTAAGAAAATATACCTCATTAATCCGTTTTATAACAAGAAAACTATTTTGCTCTACCAACGGGCATTAGTCGAAAAATAATAATCAACGGTCTGACAAAATGATGATATAATGGCCGATGTAATTTCAAAAAAGGTTTTCTGGCTTTACTCTTATTTCATTAGTTCCTGTATTTTAAGATGGATGAAATTTATTGTGGCCATTATGAAAAGGTAGAGTGTTAAACTTTTTTTGCACGTAATTTGCTAGTTACTGACCGTAAATATGTATTCATTTATACCACAGGGTCAGCCAATTAAATGACTAAAGCACGTAAGAACAGAAGAGGTAGCGGTATAAATGACACTAGTCAGAGTTATCTCATCTGAGATTCATGAATTTCATTCTACAATCAAACCCTATTGATAATGAAATACAGGTGTCATTCGGAGAGTCGAAAGTACATGATTTTCCGAAAGACTGGCATTCTGATAAGTATAATTATAAACGCTGTGAGAAGACCGTGTAAACCAACTCAACTCATCTCACTCAGAAACGATTTTAGAGGTTCAAACCACCTTGTCCGCTGCTTTCCTAAAAAACAACTTTCATTGTACAACAATTTCAACAGCCAGAATTTTAGTTTACCGACAAATTGGATCGAAGATAAGTAATTTTATTAGCCTACCTTGCTTAAGCGAACGCATCAAATTTTCGGTTTCGGAACGTTAAAACGTCGCATCTGATAATGCTTATAAAACTGTAATATTCGAACAAGCTGCCTACATAAACACTGATTACAGGCCTAAAACTCTATAAAATCACAGCTATCGGGATCGTAATTTTTCTGCTTTTACTTTCACTACGACAATTAAGCGAATGCTTTCGCCGAATTATTTTTTATTTATCTCATCTGTACGAATCAGGTGTTAAAGGTTATAGTTTTACACTGCCTGTGTAGAAGATATAAATACTGCTTATAAATTTCCCGTTAACTAACAGATCCTAAATCAAAGAAAAAGAGATTTGACAAGACGTTATTTGACAAATCATTTTTGACCTACGCTATTATTGTGTTTTACAGAAACAAAAATATATGTAGGGCCTATCAAAATATACCTGGTATTCAACAAACGATCTATTAGGGTTGCGTGAGTAAGTCGGGCCAAGTTGAGTGTGATGCGCATGTGACGTCAAAGGCTCAGGTAATAATTGCCCAATCAGAGTCTCGTATTTTCGGCCAATAAGAAAGCCCAGTTTTAACCAATCAGATGTCTTCTTTTCCTTCATTTTGATTGGTTAATATTGTCCAATCAGAGAGTTTATATTACAGCACTACGTCACGCCGATATCAACCAATGACAAAGAGTCTTGAGCGTTACGTCATTCGTCAGGATATGCTGCTTTCTGATTGGTCCGTACTGATTCTGGGCGTCACGTCGAGTGTGAATTTAATATAAAGTCCACACCCAATGTCAACTTCTAGTTAACGGTAGGGTAGAACATATGAAGGTACCTTTTAATGAGATTTATAGTTTCTAAATAAATATCACTTACGAAATATGTAGTACCCCATTGTAGAGATCTTTCGAGTTCTTAAGGAAATTAAAAGTTGGTTTCTGTTGCTGCTAAATGTTAACACGGTTTTTTAAAAAGTCACGAGTGTTCATTCGATACCGACACAAAGAAAAATAAACAAAAGAGAGTAACTATTTTTCCTAGTTGTTCGATTTTTGTAACCTAATTTTTGGCCAGTAATGTATCATATTTTTAAAGGAATGACTTTATACAACTGTAAATAAATATTACGATACGTAGAAGGCAACTGAAAAATCTAATTCAAAATATCTTGAGACGAAACAAAGTCAATATCCTACCGGGTAAGAAAATATACCTCATTAATCCGTTTTATAACAAGAAAACTATTTTGCTCTACCAACGGGCATTAGTCGAAAAATAATAATCAACGGTCTGACAAAATGATGATATAATGGCCGATGTAATTTCAAAACAGGTTTTCTGGCTTTACTCTTATTTCATTAGTTCCTGTATTTTAAGATGGATGAAATTTATTGTGGCCATTATGAAAAGGTAGAGTGTTAAACTTTTTTTGCACGTAATTTGCTAGTTACTGACCGTAAATATGTATTCATTTATATCACAGGGTCAGCCAATTAAATGACTAAAGCACGTAAGAACAGAAGAGGTAGCGGTATAAATGACACTAGTCAGAGTTATCTCATCTGAGATTCATGAATTTCATTCTACAATCAAACCCTATTGATAATGAAATACAGGTGTCATTCGGAGAGTCGAAAGTACATGATTTTCCGAAAGACTGGCATTCTGATAAGTATAATTATAAACGCTGTGAGAAGACCGTGTAAACCAACTCAACTCATCTCACTCAGAAACGATTTTAGAGGTTCAAACCACCTTGTCCGCTGCTTTCCTAAAAAACAACTTTCATTGTACAACAACTTCAACAGCCAGAATTTTAGTTTACTGACAAATTGGATCGAAGATAAGTAATTTTATTAGCCTACCTTGCTTAAGCGAACGCATCAAATTTTCGGTTTCGGAACGTTAAAACGTCGCATCTGATAATGCTTATAAAAGTGTAATATTCGAACAAGCTGCCTACATAAACACTGATTACAGGCCTAAAACTCTATAAAATCACAGCTATCGGGATCGTAATTTTTCTGCTTATACTTTCACTACGACAATTAAGCGAATGCTGTCGCCGAATTATTTTTTATTTATCTCATCTGTACGAATCAGGTGTTAAAGGTTATAGTTTTACACTGCCTGTGTAGAAGATATAAATACTGCTTATAAATTTCCCGTTAACTAACAGATCCTAAATCAAAGAAAAAGATATTTGACAAGACGTTATTTGACAAATCATTTTTGACCTACGCTTATATTGTGTTTTACAGAAACAAAAATATATGTAGGGCCTATCAAAATATACCTGGTATTCAACAAACGATCTATTAGGGTTGCGTGAGTAAGTCGGGCCAAGTTGAGTGTGATGCGCATGTGACGTCAAAGGCTCAGGTAATAATTGTCCAATCAGAGTCTCGTATTTTCGGCCAATAAGAAAGCCCAGTTTTAACCAATCAGATGTCTTCTTTTCCTTCATTTTGATTGGTTAATATTGTCCAATCAGAGAGTTTATATTACAGCACTACGTCACGCCGATATCAACCAATGACAAAGAGTCTTGAGCGTTACGTCATTCGTCAGGATATGCTGCTTTCTGATTGGTCCGTACTGATTCTGGGCGTCACGTCGAGTGTGAATTTAATATAAAGTCCACACCCAATGTCAACTTCTAGTTAACGGTAGGGTAGAACATATGAAGGTACCTTTTAATGAGATTTATAGTTTCTAAATAAATATCACTTACGAAATATGTAGTACCCCATTGTAGAGATCTTTCGAGTTCTTAAGGAAATTAAAAGTTGGTTTCTGTTGCTGCTAAATGTTAACACGGTTTTTTAAAAAGTCACGAGTGTTCATTCGATACCGACACAAAGAAAAATAAACAAAAGAGAGTAACTATTTTTCCTAGTTGTTCGATTTTTGTAACCTAATTTTTGGCCAGTAATGTATCATATTTTTAAAGGAATGACTTTATACAACTGTAAATAAATATTACGATACGTAGAAGGCAACTGAAAAATCTAATTCAAAATATCTTGAGACGAAACAAAGTCAATATCCTACCGGGTAAGAAAATATACCTCATTAATCCGTTTTATAACAAGAAAACTATTTTGCTCTACCAACGGGCATTAGTCGAAAAATAATAATCAACGGTCTGACAAAATGATGATATAATGGCCGATGTAATTTCAAAACAGGTTTTCTGGCTTTACTCTTATTTCATTAGTTCCTGTATTTTAAGATGGATGAAATTTATTGTGGCCATTATGAAAAGGTAGAGTGTTAAACTTTTTTTGCACGTAATTTGCTAGTTACTGACCGTAAATATGTATTCATTTATATCACAGGGTCAGCCAATTAAATGACTAAAGCACGTAAGAACAGAAGAGGTAGCGGTATAAATGACACTAGTCAGAGTTATCTCATCTGAGATTCATGAATTTCATTCTACAATCAAACCCTATTGATAATGAAATACAGGTGTCATTCGGAGAGTCGAAAGTACATGATTTTCCGAAAGACTGGCATTCTGATAAGTATAATTATAAACGCTGTGAGAAGACCGTGTAAACCAACTCAACTCATCTCACTCAGAAACGATTTTAGAGGTTCAAACCACCTTGTCCGCTGCTTTCCTAAAAAACAACTTTCATTGTACAACAATTTCAACAGCCAGAATTTTAGTTTACTGACAAATTGGATCGAAGATAAGTAATTTTATTAGCCTACCTTGCTTAAGCGAACGCATCAAATTTTCGGTTTCGGAACGTTAAAACGTCGCATCTGATAATGCTTATAAAACTGTAATATTCGAACAAGCTGCCTACATAAACACTGATTACAGGCCTAAAACTCTATAAAATCACAGCTATCGGGATCGTAATTTTTCTGCTTTTACTTTCACTACGACAATTAAGCGAATGCTGTCGCCGAATTATTTTTTATTTATCTCATCTGTACGAATCAGGTGTTAAAGGTTATAGTTTTACACTGCCTGTGTAGAAGATGTAAATACTGCTTATAAATTTCCCGTTAACTAACAGATCCTAAATCAAAGAAAAAGAGATTTGACAAGACGTTATTTGACAAATCATTTTTGACCTACGCTATTATTGTGTTTTACAGAAACAAAAATATATGTAGGGCCTATCAAAATATACCTGGTATTCAACAAACGATCTATTAGGGTTGCGTGAGTAAGTCGGGCCAAGTTGAGTGTGATGCGCATGTGACGTCAAAGGCTCAGGTAATAATTGTCCAATCAGAGTCTCGTATTTTCGGCCAATAAGAAAGCCCAGTTTTAACCAATCAGATGTCTTCTTTTCCTTCATTTTGATTGGTTAATATTGTCCAATCAGAGAGTTTATATTACAGCACTACGTCACGCCGATATCAACCAATGACAAAGAGTCTTGAGCGTTACGTCATTCGTCAGGATATGCTGCTTTCTGATTGGTCCGTACTGATTCTGGGCGTCACGTCGAGTGTGAATTTAATATAAAGTCCACACCCAATGTCAACTTCTAGTTAACGGTAGGGTAGAACATATGAAGGTACCTTTTAATGAGATTTATAGTTTCTAAATAAATATCACTTACGAAATATGTAGTACCCCATTGTAGAGATCTTTCGAGTTCTTAAGGAAATTAAAAGTTGGTTTCTGTTGCTGCTAAATGTTAACACGGTTTTTTAAAAAGTCACGAGTGTTCATTCGATACCGACACAAAGAAAAATAAACAAAAGAGAGTAACTATTTTTCCTAGTTGTTCGATTTTTGTAACCTAATTTTTGGCCAGTAATGTATCATATTTTTAAAGGAATGACTTTATACAACTGTAAATAAATATTACGATACGTAGAAGGCAACTGAAAAATCTAATTCAAAATATCTTGAGACGAAACAAAGTCAATATCCTACCGGGTAAGAAAATATACCACATTAATCCGTTTTATAACAAGAAAACTATTTTGCTCTACCAACGGGCATTAGTCGAAAAATAATAATCAACGGTCTGACAAAATGATGATATAATGGCCGATGTAATTTCAAAACAGGTTTTCTGGCTTTACTCTTATTTCATTAGTTCCTGTATTTTAAGATGGATGAAATTTATTGTGGCCATTATGAAAAGGTAGAGTGTTAAACTTTTTTTGCACGTAATTTGCTAGTTACTGACCGTAAATATGTATTCATTTATATCACAGGGTCAGCCAATTAAATGACTAAAGCACGTAAGAACAGAAGAGGTAGCGGTATAAATGACACTAGTCAGAGTTATCTCATCTGAGATTCATGAATTTCATTCTACAATCAAACCCTATTGATAATGAAATACAGGTGTCATTCGGAGAGTCGAAAGTACATGATTTTCCGAAAGACTGGCATTCTGATAAGTATAATTATAAACGCTGTGAGAAGACCGTGTAAACCAACTCAACTCATCTCACTCAGATTTTTGGTTTAACGTCCGACTGTTAAACCAAAAAAAAAAAAAAAAAAAAAAAAAAAAAAAAAAAAAAAAAAAAAAAAAACGATTTTAGAGGTTCAAACCACCTTGTCCGCTGCTTTCCTAAAAAACAACTTTCATTGTACAACAATTTCAACAGCCAGAATTTTAGTTTACTGACAAATTGGATCGAAGATAAGTAATTTTATTAGCCTACCTTGCTTAAGCGAACGCATCAAATTTTCGGTTTCGGAACGTTAAAACGTCGCATCTGATAATGCTTATAAAACTGTAATATTCGAACAAGCTGCCTACATAAACACTGATTACAGGCCTAAAACTCTATAAAATCACAGCTATCGGGATCGTAATTTTTCTGCTTATACTTTCACTACGACAATTAAGCGAATGCTGTCGCCGAATTATTTTTTATTTATCTCATCTGTACGAATCAGGTGTTAAAGGTTATAGTTTTACACTGCCTGTGTAGAAGATATAAATACTGCTTATAAATTTCCCGTTAACTAACAGATCCTAAATCAAAGAAAAAGAGATTTGACAAGACGTTATTTGACAAATCATTTTTGACCTACGCTATTATTGTGTTTTACAGAAACAAAAATATATGTAGGGCCTATCAAAATATACCTGGTATTCAACAAACGATCTATTAGGGTTGCGTGAGTAAGTCGGGCCAAGTTGAGTGTGATGCGCATGTGACGTCAAAGGCTCAGGTAATAATTGTCCAATTAGAGTCTCGTATTTTCGGCCAATAAGAAAGCCCAGTTTTAACCAATCAGATGTCTTCTTTTTCTTCATTTTGATTGGTTAATATTGTCCAATCAGAGAGTTTATATTACAGCACTACGTCACGCCGATATCAACCAATGACAAAGAGTTTTGAGCGTTACGTCATTCGTCAGGATATGCTGCTTTCTGATTGGTCCGTACTGATTCTGGGCGTCACGTCGAGTGTGAATTTAATATAAAGTCCACACCCAATGTCAACTTCTAGTTAACGGTAGGGTAGAACATATGAAGGTACCTTTTAATGAGATTTATAGTTTCTAAATAAATATCACTTACGAAATATGTAGTACCCCATTGTAGAGATCTTTCGAGTTCTTAAGGAAATTAAAAGTTGGTTTCTGTTGCTGCTAAATGTTAACACGGTTTTTTAAAAAGTCACGAGTGTTCATTCGATACCGACACAAAGAAAAATAAACAAAAGAGAGTAACTATTTTTCCTAGTTGTTCGATTTTTGTAACCTAATTTTTGGCCAGTAATGTATCATATTTTTAAAGGAATGCTTTATACAACTGTAAATAAATATTACGATACGTAGAAGGCAACTGAAAAATCTAATTCAAAATATCTTGAGACGAAACAAAGTCAATATCCTACCGGGTAAGAAAATATACCTCATTAATCCGTTTTATAACAAGAAAACTATTTTGCTCTACCAACGGGCATTAGTCGAAAAATAATAATCAACGGTCTGACAAAATGATAATATAATGGCCGATTTAATTTCAAAACAGGTTTTCTGGCTTTACTCTTATTTCATTAGTTCCTGTATTTTAAGATGGATGAAATTTATTGTGGCCATTATGAAAAGGTAGAGTGTTAAACTTTTTTTGCACGTAATTTGCTAGTTACTGACCGTAAATATGTATTCATTTATATCACAGGGTCAGCCAATTAAATGACTAAAGCACGTAAGAACAGAAGAGGTAGCGGTATAAATGACACTAGTCAGAGTTATCTCATCTGAGATTCATGAATTTCATTCTACAATCAAACCCTATTGATAATGAAATACAGGTGTCATTCGGAGAGTCGAAAGTACATGATTTTCCGAAAGACTGGCATTCTGATAAGTATAATTATAAACGCTGTGAGAAGACCGTGTAAACCAACTCAACTCATCTCACTCAGAAACGATTTTAGAGGTTCAAACCACCTTGTCCGCTGCTTTCCTAAAAAACAACTTTCATTGTACAACAATTTCAACAGCCAGAATTTTAGTTTACTGACAAATTGGATCGAAGATAAGTAATTTTATTAGCCTACCTTGCTTAAGCGAACGCATCAAATTTTCGGTTTCGGAACGTTAAAACGTCGCATCTGATAATGCTTATAAAACTGTAATATTCGAACAAGCTGCCTACATAAACACTTATTACAGGCCTAAAACTCTATAAAATCACAGCTATCGGGATCGTAATTTTTCTGCTTATACTTTCACTACGACAATTAAGCGAATGCTGTCGCCGAATTATTTTTTATTTATCTCATCTGTACGAATCAGGTGTTAAAGGTTATAGTTTTACACTGCCTGTGTAGAAGATATAAATACTGCTTATAAATTTCCCGTTAACTAACAGATCCTAAATCAACGAAAAAGAGATTTGACAAGACGTTATTTGACAAATCATTTTTGACCTACGCTATTATTGTGTTTTACAGAAACAAAAATATATGTAGGGCCTATCAAAATATACCTGGTATTCAACAAACGATCTATAAGGGTTGCGTGAGTAAGCCGGGCCAAGTTGAGTGTGATGCGCATGTGACGTCAAAGGCTCAGGTAATAATTGTCCAATCAGAATTTCGTATTTTCGGCCAATAAGAAAGCCCAGTTTTAACCAATCAGATGTCTTCTTTTCCTTCATTTTGATTGGTTAATATTGTCCAATCAGAGAGTTTATATTACAGCACTACGTCACGCCGATATCAACCAATGACAAAGAGTCTTGAGCGTTACGTCATTCGTCAGGATATGCTGCTTTCTGATTGGTCCGTACTGATTCTGGGCGTCACGTCGAGTGTGAATTTAATATAAAGTCCACACCCAATGTCAACTTCTAGTTAACGGTAGGGTAGAACATATGAAGGTACCTTTTAATGAGATTTATAGTTTCTAAATAAATATCACTTACGAAATATGTAGTACCCCATTGTAGAGATCTTTCGAGTTCTTAAGGAAATTAAAAGTTGGTTTCTGTTGCTGCTAAATGTTAACACGGTTTTTTAAAAAGTCACGAGTGTTCATTCGATACCGACACAAAGAAAAATAAACAAAAGAGAGTAACTATTTTTCCTAGTTGTTCGATTTTTGTAACCTAATTTTTGGCCAGTAATGTATCATATTTTTAAAGGAATGACTTTATACAACTGTAAATAAATATTACGATACGTAGAAGGCAACTGAAAAATCTAATTCAAAATATCTTGAGACGAAACAAAGTCAATATCCTACCGGGTAAGAAAATATACCTCATTAATCCGTTTTATAACAAGAAAACTATTTTGCTCTACCAACGGGCATTAGTCGAAAAATAATAATCAACGGTCTGACAAAATGATGATATAATGGCCGATGTAATTTCAAAAAAGGTTTTCTGGCTTTACTCTTATTTCATTAGTTCCTGTATTTTAAGATGGATGAAATTTATTGTGGCCATTATGAAAAGGTAGAGTGTTAAACTTTTTTTGCACGTAATTTGCTAGTTACTGACCGTAAATATGTATTCATTTATATCACAGGGTCAGCCAATTAAATGACTAAAGCACGTAAGAACAGAAGAGGTAGCGGTATAAATGACACTAGTCAGAGTTATCTCATCTGAGATTCATGAATTTCATTCTACAATCAAACCCTATTGATAATGAAATACAGGTGTCATTCGGAGAGTCGAAAGTACATGATTTTCCGAAAGACTGGCATTCTGATAAGTATAATTATAAACGCTGTGAGAAGACCGTGTAAACCAACTCAACTCATCTCACTCAGAAACGATTTTAGAGGTTCAAACCACCTTGTCCGCTGCTTTCCTAAAAAACAACTTTCATTGTACAACAATTTCAACAGCCAGAATTTTAGTTTACTGACAAATTGGATCGAAGATAAGTAATTTTATTAGCCTACCTTGCTTAAGCGAACGCATCAAATTTTCGGTTTCGGAACGTTAAAACGTCGCATCTGATAATGCTTATAAAACTGTAATATTCGAACAAGCTGCCTACATAAACACTGATTACAGGCCTAAAACTCTATAAAATCACAGCTATCGGGATCGTAATTTTTCTGCTTATACTTTCTCTACGACAATTAAGCGAATGCTGTCGCCGAATTATTTTTTATTTATCTCATCTGTACGAATCAGGTGTTAAAGGTTATAGTTTTACACTGCCTGTGTAGAATATATAAATACTGCTTATAAATTTCCCGTTAACTAACAGATCCTAAAACAAAGAAAAAGAGATTTGACAAGACGTTATTTGACAAATCATTTTTGACCTACGCTATTATTGTGTTTTACAGAAACAAAAATATATGTAGGGCCTATCAAAATATACCTGGTATTCAACAAACGATCTATTAGGGTTGCGTGAGTAAGTCGGGCCAAGTTGAGTGTGATGCGCATGTGACGTCAAAGGCTCAGGTAATAATTGCCCAATCAGAGTCTCGTATTTTCGGCCAATAAGAAAGCCCAGTTTTAACCAATCAGATGTCTTCTTTTCCTTCATTTTGATTGGTTAATATTGTCCAATCAGAGAGTTTATATTACAGCACTACGTCACGCCGATATCAACCAATGACAAAGAGTCTTGAGCGTTACGTCATTCGTCAGGATATGCTGCTTTCTGATTGGTCCGTACTGATTCTGGGCGTCACGTCGAGTGTGAATTTAATATAAAGTCCATACCCAATGTCAACTTCTAGTTAACGGTAGGGTAGAACATATGAAGGTACCTTTTAATGAGATTTATAGTTTCTAAATAAATATCACTTACGAAATATGTAGTACCCCATTGTAGAGATCTTTCGAGTTCTTAAGGAAATTAAAAGTTGGTTTCTGTTGCTGCTAAATGTTAACACGGTTTTTTAAAAAGTCACGAGTGTTCATTCGATACCGGCACAAAGAAAAATAAACAAAAGAGAGTAACTATTTTTCCTAGTTGTTCGATTTTTGTAACCTAATTTTTGGCCAGTAATGTATCATATTTTTAAAGGAATGACTTTATACAACTGTAAATAAATATTACGATACGCAGAGGCAACTGAAAAATCTAATTCAAAATATCTTGAGACGAAACAAAGTCAATATCCTACCGGGTAAGAAAATATACCTCCTTAATCCGTTTTATAACAAGAAAACTATTTTGCTCTACCAACGGGCATTAGTCGAAAAATAATAATCAACGGTCTGACAAAATGATGATATAATGGCCGATGTGATTTCAAAAAAGGTTTTCTGGCTTTACTCTTATTTCATTAGTTCCTGTATTTTAAGATGGATGAAATTTATTGTGGCCATTATGAAAAGGTAGAGTGTTAAACTTTTTTTGCACGTAATTTGCTAGTTACTGACCGTAAATATGTATTCATTTATATCACAGGGTCAGCCAATTAAATGACTAAAGCACGTAAGAACAGAAGAGGTAGCGGTATAAATGACACTAGTCAGAGTTATCTCATCTGAGATTCATGAATTTCATTCTACAATCAAACCCTATTGATAATGAAATACAGGTGTCATTCGGAGAGTCGAAAGTACATGATTTTCCGAAAGACTGGCATTCTGATAAGTATAATTATAAACGCTGTGAGAAGACCGTGTAAACCAACTCAACTCATCTCACTCAGAAACGATTTTAGAGGTTCAAACCACCTTGTCCGCTGCTTTCCTAAAAAACAACTTTCATTGTACAACAATTTCAACAGCCAGAATTTTAGTTTACTGACAAATTGGATCGAAGATAAGTAATTTTATTAGCCTACCTTGCTTAAGCGAACGCATCAAATTTTCGGTTTCGGAACGTTAAAACGTCGCATCTGATAATGCTTATAAAACTGTAATATTCGAACAAGCTGCCTACATAAACACTGATTACAGGCCTAAAACTCTATAAAATCACAGCTATCGGGATCGTAATTTTTCTGCTTATACTTTCACTACGACAATTAAGCGAATGCTGTCGCCGAATTATTTTTTATTTATCTCATCTGTACGAATCAGGTGTTAAAGGTTATAGTTTTACACTGCCTGTGTAGAAGATATAAATACTGCTTATAAATTTCCCGTTAACTAACAGATCCTAAATCAAAGAAAAAGAGATTTGACAAGACGTTATTTGACAAATCATTTTTGACCTACGCTATTATTGTGTTTTACAGAAACAAAAATATATGTAGGGCCTATCAAAATATACCTGGTATTCAACAAACGATCTATTAGGGTTGCGTGAGTAAGTCGGGCCAAGTTGAGTGTGATGCGCATGTGACGTCAAATGCTCAGGTAATAATTGTCCAATCAGAGTCTCGTATTTTCGGCCAATAAGAAAGCCCAGTTTTAACCAATCAGATGTCTTCTTTTCCTTCATTTTGATTGGTTAATATTGTCCAATCAGAGAGTTTATATTACAGCACTACGTCACGCCGATATCAACCAATGACAAAGAGTCTTGAGCGTTACGTCATTCGTCAGGATATGCTGCTTTCTGATTGGTCCGTACTGATTCTGGGCGTCACGTCGAGTGTGAATTTAATATAAAGTCCACACCCAATGTCAACTTCTAGTTAACGGTAGGGTAGAACATATGAAGGTACCTTTTAATGAGATTTATAGTTTCTAAATAAATATCACTTACGAAATATGTAGTACCCCATTGTAGAGATCTTTCGAGTTCTTAAGGAAATTAAAAGTTGGTTTCTGTTGCTGCTAAATGTTAACACGGTTTTTTAAAAAGTCACGAGTGTTCATTCGATACCGACACAAAGAAAAATAAACAAAAGAGAGTAACTATTTTTCCTAGTTGTTCGATTTTTGTAACCTAATTTTTGGCCAGTAATGTATCATATTTTTAAAGGAATGACTTTATACAACTGTAAATAAATATTACGATACGTAGAAGGCAACTGAAAAATCTAATTCAAAATATCTTGAGACGAAACAAAGTCAATATCCTACCGGGTAAGAAAATATACCTCATTAATCCGTTTTATAACAAGAAAACTATTTTGCTCTACCAACGGGCATTAGTCGAAAAATAATAATCAACGGTCTGACAAAATGATGATATAATGGCCGATTTAATTTCAAAAAAGGTTTTCTGGCATTACTCTTATTTCATTAGTTCCTGTATTTTAAGATGGATGAAATTTATTGTGGCCATTATGAAAAGGTAGAGTGTTAAACTTTTTTTGCACGTAATTTGCTAGTTACTGACCGTAAATATGTATTCATTTATATCACAGGGTCAGCCAATTAAATGACTAAAGCACGTAAGAACAGAAGAGGTAGCGGTATAAATGACACTAGTCAGAGTTATCTCATCTGAGATTCATGAATTTCATTCTACAATCAAACCCTATTGATAATGAAATACAGGTGTCATTCGGAGAGTCGAAAGTACATGATTTTCCGAAAGACTGGCATTCTGATAAGTATAATTATAAACGCTGTGAGAAGACCGTGTAAACCAACTCAACTCTTCTCACTCAGAAACGATTTTAGAGGTTCAAACCACCTTGTCCGCTGCTTTCCTAAAAAACAACTTTCATTGTACAACAATTTCAACAGCCAGAATTTTAGTTTACTGACAAATTGGATCGAAGATAAGTAATTTTATTAGCCTACCTTGCTTAAGCGAACGCATCAAATTTTCGGTTTCGGAACGTTAAAACGTCGCATCTGATAATGCTTATAAAACTGTAATATTCGAACAAGCTGCCTACATAAACACTGATTACAGGCCTAAAACTCTATAAAATCACAGCTATCGGGATCGTAATTTTTCTGCTTATACTTTCACTACGACAATTAAGCGAATGCTGTCGCCGAATTATTTTTTATTTATCTCATCTGTACGAATCAGGTGTTAAAGGTTATAGTTTTACACTGCCTGTGTAGAATATATAAATACTGCTTATAAATTTCCCGTTAACTAACAGATCCTAAAACAAAGAAAAAGAGATTTGACAAGACGTTATTTGACAAATCATTTTTGACCTACGCTATTATTGTGTTTTACAGAAACAAAAATATATGTAGGGCCTATCAAAATATACCTGGTATTCAACAAACGATCTATTAGGGTTGCGTGAGTAAGTCGGGCCAAGTTGAGTGTGATGCGCATGTGACGTCAAAGGCTCAGGTAATAATTGCCCAATCAGAGTCTCGTATTTTCGGCCAATAAGAAAGCCCAGTTTTAACCAATCAGATGTCTTCTTTTCCTTCATTTTGATTGGTTAATATTGTCCAATCAGAGAGTTTATATTACAGCACTACGTCACGCCGATATCAACCAATGACAAAGAGTCTTGAGCGTTACGTCATTCGTCAGGATATGCTGCTTTCTGATTGGTCCGTACTGATTCTGGGCGTCACGTCGAGTGTGAATTTAATATAAAGTCCATACCCAATGTCAACTTCTAGTTAACGGTAGGGTAGAACATATGAAGGTACCTTTTAATGAGATTTATAGTTTCTAAATAAATATCACTTACGAAATATGTAGTACCCCATTGTAGAGATCTTTCGAGTTCTTAAGGAAATTAAAAGTTGGTTTCTGTTGCTGCTAAATGTTAACACGGTTTTTTAAAAAGTCACGAGTGTTCATTCGATACCGGCACAAAGAAAAATAAACAAAAGAGAGTAACTATTTTTCCTAGTTGTTCGATTTTTGTAACCTAATTTTTGGCCAGTAATGTATCATATTTTTAAAGGAATGACTTTATACAACTGTAAATAAATATTACGATACGCAGAGGCAACTGAAAAATCTAATTCAAAATATCTTGAGACGAAACAAAGTCAATATCCTACCGGGTAAGAAAATATACCTCCTTAATCCGTTTTATAACAAGAAAACTATTTTGCTCTACCAACGGGCATTAGTCGAAAAATAATAATCAACGGTCTGACAAAATGATGATATAATGGCCGATGTGATTTCAAAAAAGGTTTTCTGGCTTTACTCTTATTTCATTAGTTCCTGTATTTTAAGATGGATGAAATTTATTGTGGCCATTATGAAAAGGTAGAGTGTTAAACTTTTTTTGCACGTAATTTGCTAGTTACTGACCGTAAATATGTATTCATTTATATCACAGGGTCAGCCAATTAAATGACTAAAGCACGTAAGAACAGAAGAGGTAGCGGTATAAATGACACTAGTCAGAGTTATCTCATCTGAGATTCATGAATTTCATTCTACAATCAAACCCTATTGATAATGAAATACAGGTGTCATTCGGAGAGTCGAAAGTACATGATTTTCCGAAAGACTGGCATTCTGATAAGTATAATTATAAACGCTGTGAGAAGACCGTGTAAACCAACTCAACTCATCTCACTCAGAAACGATTTTAGAGGTTCAAACCACCTTGTCCGCTGCTTTCCTAAAAAACAACTTTCATTGTACAACAATTTCAACAGCCAGAATTTTAGTTTACTGACAAATTGGATCGAAGATAAGTAATTTTATTAGCCTACCTTGCTTAAGCGAACGCATCAAATTTTCGGTTTCGGAACGTTAAAACGTCGCATCTGATAATGCTTATAAAACTGTAATATTCGAACAAGCTGCCTACATAAACACTGATTACAGGCCTAAAACTCTATAAAATCACAGCTATCGGGATCGTAATTTTTCTGCTTATACTTTCACTACGACAATTAAGCGAATGCTGTCGCCGAATTATTTTTTATTTATCTCATCTGTACGAATCAGGTGTTAAAGGTTATAGTTTTACACTGCCTGTGTAGAAGATATAAATACTGCTTATAAATTTCCCGTTAACTAACAGATCCTAAATCAAAGAAAAAGAGATTTGACAAGACGTTATTTGACAAATCATTTTTGACCTACGCTATTATTGTGTTTTACAGAAACAAAAATATATGTAGGGCCTATCAAAATATACCTGGTATTCAACAAACGATCTATTAGGGTTGCGTGAGTAAGTCGGGCCAAGTTGAGTGTGATGCGCATGTGACGTCAAAGGCTCAGGTAATAATTGTCCAATCAGAGTCTCGTATTTTCGGCCAATAAGAAAGCCCAGTTTTAACCAATCAGATGTCTTCTTTTCCTTCATTTTGATTGGTTAATATTGTCCAATCAGAGAGTTTATATTACAGCACTACGTCACGCCGATATCAACCAATGACAAAGAGTCTTGAGCGTTACGTCATTCGTCAGGATATGCTGCTTTCTGATTGGTCCGTACTGATTCTTGGCGTCACGTCGAGTGTGAATTTAATATAAAGTCCACACCCAATGTCAACTTCTAGTTAACGGTAGGGTAGAACATATGAAGGTACCTTTTAATGAGATTTATAGTTTCTAAATAAATATCACTTACGAAATATGTAGTACCCCATTGTAGAGATCTTTCGAGTTCTTAAGGAAATTAAAAGTTGGTTTCTGTTGCTGCTAAATGTTAACACGGTTTTTTAAAAAGTCACGAGTGTTCATTCGATACCGACACAAAGAAAAATAAACAAAAGAGAGTAACTATTTTTCCTAGTTGTTCGATTTTTGTAACCTAATTTTTGGCCAGTAATGTATCATATTTTTAAAGGAATGACTTTATACAACTGTAAATATATATTACGATACGTAGAAGGCAACTGAAAAATCTAATTCAAAATATCTTGAGACGAAACAAAGTCAATATCCTACCGGGTAAGAAAATATACCTCATTAATCCGTTTTATAACAAAAAAACTATTTTGCTCTACCAACGGGCATTAGTCGAAAAATAATAATCAACGGTCTGACAAAATGATGATATAATGGCCGATGTAATTTCAAAAAAGGTTTTCTGGCTTTACTCTTATTTCATTAGTTCCTGTATTTTAAGATGGATGAAATTTATTGTGGCCATTATGAAAAGGTAGAGTGTTAAACTTTTTTTGCACGTAATTTGCTAGTTACTGACCGTAAATATGTATTCATTTATATCACAGGGTCAGCCAATTAAATGACTAAAGCACGTAAGAACAGAAGAGGTAGCGGTATAAATGACACTAGTCAGAGTTATCTCATCTGAGATTCATGAATTTCATTCTACAATCAAACCCTATTGATAATGAAATACAGGTGTCATTCGGAGAGTCGAAAGTACATGATTTTCCGAAAGACTGGCATTCTGATAAGTATAATTATAAACGCTGTGAGAAGACCGTGTAAACCAACTCAACTCATCTCACTCAGAAACGATTTTAGAGGTTCAAACCACCTTGTCCGCTGCTTTCCTAAAAAACAACTTTCATTGTACAACAGTTTCAACAGCCAGAATTTTAGTTTACTGACAAATTGGATCAAAGATAAGTAATTTTATTAGCCTACCTTGCTTAAGCGAACGCATCAAATTTTCGGTTTCGGAACGTTAAAACGTCGCATCTGATAATGCTTATAAAACTGTAATATTCGAACAAGCTGCCTACATAAACACTGATTACAGGCCTAAAACTCTATAAAATCACAGCTATCGGGATCGTAATTTTTCTGCTTATACTTTCACTACGACAATTAAGCGAATGCTGTCGCCGAATTATTTTTTATTTATCTCATCTGTACGAATCAGGTGTTAAAGGTTATAGTTTTACACTGCCTGTGTAGAAGATATAAATACTGCTTATAAATTTCCCGTTAACTAACAGATCCTAAATCAAAGAAAAAGAGATTTGACAAGACGTTATTTGACAAATCATTTTTGACCTACGCTATTATTGTGTTTTACAGAAACAAAAATATATGTAGGGCCTATCAAAATATACCTGGTATTCAACAAACGATCTATTAGGGTTGCGTGAGTAAGTCGGGCCAAGTTGAGTGTGATGCGCATGTGACGTCAAAGGCTCAGGTAATAATTGTCCAATCAGAGTCTCGTATTTTCGGCCAATAAGAAAGCCCAGTTTTAACCAATCAGATGTCTTCTTTTCCTTCATTTTGATTGTTAATATTGTCCAATCAGAGAGTTTATATTACAGCACTACGTCACGCCGATATCAACCAATGACAAAGAGTCTTGAGCGTTACGTCATTCGTCAGGATATGCTGCTTTCTGATTGGTCCGTACTGATTCTGGGCGTCACGTCGAGTGTGAATTTAATATAAAGTCCACACCCAATGTCAACTTCTAGTTAACGGTAGGGTAGAACATATGAAGGTACCTTTTAATGAGATTTATAGTTTCTAAATAAATATCACTTACGAAATATGTAGTACCCCATTGTAGAGATCTTTCGAGTTCTTAAGGAAATTAAAAGTTGGTTTCTGTTGCTGCTAAATGTTAACACGGTTTTTTAAAAAGTCACGAGTGTTCATTCGATACCGACACAAAGAAAAATAAACAAAAGAGAGTAACTATTTTTCCTAGTTGTTCGATTTTTGTAACCTAATTTTTGGCCAGTAATGTATCATATTTTTAAAGGAATGACTTTATACAACTGTAAATAAATATTACGATACGTAGAAGGCAACTGAAAAATCTAATTCAAAATATCTTGAGACGAAACAAAGTCAATATCCTACCGGGTAAGAAAATATACCTCATTAATCCGTTTTATAACAAGAAAACTATTTTGCTCTACCAACGGGCATTAGTCGAAAAATAATAATCAACGGTCTGACAAAATGATGATATAATGGCCGATGTAATTTCAAAAAAGGTTTTCTGGCTTTACTCTTATTTCATTAGTTCCTGTATTTTAAGATGGATGAAATTTATTGTGGCCATTATGAAAAGGTAGAGTGTTAAACTTTTTTTGCACGTAATTTGCTAGTTACTGACCGTAAATATGTATTCATTTATATCACAGGGTCAGCCAATTAAATGACTAAAGCACGTAAGAACAGAAGAGGTAGCGGTATAAATGACACTAGTCAGAGTTATCTCATCTGAGATTCATGAATTTCATTCTACAATCAAACCCTATTGATAATGAAATACAGGTGTCATTCGGAGAGTCGAAAGTACATGATTTTCCGAAAGACTGGCATTCTGATAAGTATAATTATAAACGCTGTGAGAAGACCGTGTAAACCAACTCAACTCATCTCACTCAGAAACGATTTTAGAGGTTCAAACCACCTTGTCCGCTGCTTTCCTAAAAAACAACTTTCATTGTACAACAATTTCAACAGCCAGAATTTTAGTTTACTGACAAATTGGATCGAAGATAAGTAATTTTATTAGCCTACCTTGCTTAAGCGAACGCATCAAATTTTCGGTTTCGGAACGTTAAAACGTCGCATCTGATAATGCTTATAAAACTGTAATATTCGAACAAGCTGCCTACATAAACACTGATTACAGGCCTAAAACTCTATAAAATCACAGCTATCGGGATCGTAATTTTTCTGCTTATACTTTCACTACGACAATTAAGCGAATGCTGTCGCCGAATTATTTTTTATTTATCTCATCTGTACGAATCAGGTGTTAAAGGTTATAGTTTTACACTGCCTGTGTAGAATATATAAATACTGCTTATAAATTTCCCGTTAACTAACAGATCCTAAAACAAAGAAAAAGAGATTTGACAAGACGTTATTTGACAAATAATTTTTGACCTACGCTATTATTGTGTTTTACAGAAACAAAAATATATGTAGGGCCTATCAAAATATACCTGGTATTCAACAAACGATCTATTAGGGTTGCGTGAGTAAGTCGGGCCAAGTTGAGTGTGATGCGCATGTGACGTCAAAGGCTCAGGTAATAATTGCCCAATCAGAGTCTCGTATTTTCGGCCAATAAGAAAGCCCAGTTTTAACCAATCAGATGTCTTCTTTTCCTTCATTTTGATTGGTTAATATTGTCCAATCAGAGAGTTTATATTACAGCACTACGTCACGCCGATATCAACCAATGACAAAGAGTCTTGAGCGTTACGTCATTCGTCAGGATATGCTGCTTTCTGATTGGTCCGTACTGATTCTGGGCGTCACGTCGAGTGTGAATTTAATATAAAGTCCACACCCAATGTCAACTTCTAGTTAACGGTAGGGTAGAACATATGAAGGTACCTTTTAATGAGATTTATAGTTTCTAAATAAATATCACTTACGAAATATGTAGTACCCCATTGTAGAGATCTTTCGAGTTCTTAAGGAAATTAAAAGTTGGTTTCTGTTGCTGCTAAATGTTAACACGGTTTTTTAAAAAGTCACGAGTGTTCATTCGATACCGACACAAAGAAAAATAAACAAAAGAGAGTAACTATTTTTCCTAGTTGTTCGATTTTTGTAACCTAATTTTTGGCCAGTAATGTATCATATTTTTAAAGGAATGACTTTATACAACTGTAAATAAATATTACGATACGCAGAAGGCAACTGAAAAATCTAATTCAAAATATCTTGAGACGAAACAAAGTCAATATCCTACCGGGTAAGAAAATATACCTCCTTAATCCGTTTTATAACAAGAAAACTATTTTGCTCTACCAACGGGCATTAGTCGAAAAATAATAATCAACGGTCTGACAAAATGATGATATAATGGCCGATGTGATTTCAAAAAAGGTTTTCTGGCTTTACTCTTATTTCATTAGTTCCTGTATTTTAAGATGGATGAAATTTATTGTGGCCATTATGAAAAGGTAGAGTGTTAAACTTTTTTTGCACGTAATTTGCTAGTTACTGACCGTAAATATGTATTCATTTATATCACAGGGTCAGCCAATTAAATGACTAAAGCACGTAAGAACAGAAGAGGTAGCGGTATAAATGACACTAGTCAGAGTTATCTCACCTGAGATTCATGAATTTCATTCTACAATCAAACCCTGATGATAATGAAATACAGGTGTCATTCGGAGAGTCGAAAGTACATGATTTTCCGAAAGACTGGCATTCTGATAAGTATAATTATAAACGCTGTGAGAAGACCGTTTAAACCAACTCAACTCATCTCACTCAGAAACGATTTTAGAGGTTCAAACCACCTTCTCCGCTGCTTACCTAAAAAACAACTTTCATTGTACAACAATTTCAGCAGCCAGCATTTTAATTTACTGACAAATTGGATCGAAAATAAGTAATTTTATTAGTCTACCTTGCTTAAGAGAACGCATCAAATTTTCGGTTTCGGAACGTTAAAACGTCGCATCTGATAATGCTTATAAAACTGTAATATTCGAACAAGCTGCCTACATAGGCTAAACACTGATTACAGGCCTAAAACTCTAAAAAATCACAGCTATCGGGATCGTAATTTTTCTGCTTATACTTTCACTACGACAATTAAGCGAATGCTGTCGCCGAATTATTTTTTATTTATCTCATCTGTACGAATCAGGTGTTAAAGGTTTCAGTTTTACACTGCCTGTGTAGAAGATATAAATACTGCTTATAAATTTCCCGTTAACTAACAGATCCTAAATCAAAGAAAAAGAGATTTGACAAGACGTTATTTGACAAATCATTTTTGACTTACGCTATTATTGTGTTTTACAGAAACAAAAATATATGTAGGGCCTATCAAAATATATCTGGTATTCAACAAACGATCTATTAGGGTTGCGTGAGTAAGTCGGGCCAAGTTGAGTGTGATGCGCATGTGACGTCATAGGCTCAGGTAATAATTGCCCAATCAGAGTCTCGTATTTTCGGCCAATAAGAAAGCCCAGTTTTAACCAATCAGATGTCTTCTTTTCCTTCATTTTGATTGGTTAATATTGTCCAATCAGAGAGTTTATATTACTGCACTACGTCACGCCGATATCAACCAATGACAAAGAGTCTTGAGCGTTACGTCATTCGTCAGGATATGCTGCTTTCTGATTGGTCCGTACTGATTCTGGGCGTCACGTCGAGTGTGAATTTAATATAAAGTCCACACCCAATGTCAACTTCTAGTTAACGGTAGGGTAGAACATATGAAGGTACCTTTTAATGAGATTTATAGTTTCTAAATAAATATCACTTACGAAATATGTAGTACCCCATTGTAGAGATCTTTCGAGTTCTTAAGGAAATTAAAAGTTGGTTTCTGTTGCTGCTAAATGTTAACACGGTTTTTTTAAAAGTCACGAGTGTTCATTCGATACCGACACAAAGAAAAATAAACAAAAGAGAGTAACTATTTTTCCTAGTTGTTCGATTTTTGTAACCTAATTTTTGGCCAGTAATGTATCATATTTTTAAAGGAATGACTTTATACAACTGTAAATAAATATTACGATACGTAGAAGGCAACTGAAAAATCTAATTCAAAATATCTTGAGACGAAACAAAGTCAATATCCTACCGGGTAAGAAAATATACCTCATTAATCCGTTTTATAACAAGAAAACTATTTTGCTCTACCAACGGGCATTAGTCGAAAAATAATAATCAACGGTCTGACAAAATGATGATATAATGGCCGATTTAATTTCAAAAAAGGTTTTCTGGCTTTACTCTTATTTCATTAGTTCCTGTATTTTAAGATGGATGAAATTTATTGTGGCCATTATGAAAAGGTAGAGTGTTAAACTTTTTTTGCACGTAATTTGCTAGTTACTGACCGTAAATATGTATTCATTTATATCACAGGGTCAGCCAATTAAATGACTAAAGCACGTAAGAACAGAAGAGGTAGCGGTATAAATGACACTAGTCAGAGTTATCTCACCTGAGATTCATGAATTTCATTCTACAATCAAACCCTGATGATAATGAAATACAGGTGTCATTCGGAGAAACGAAAGTACATGATTTTCCGAAAGACTGGCATTCTGATAAGTATAATTATAAACGCTGTGAGAAGACCGTGTAAACCAACTCAACTCATCTCACTCAGAAACGATTTTAGAGGTTCAAACCACCTTCTCCGCTGCTTTCCTAAAAAACAACTTTCATTGTACAACAATTTCAACAGCCAGAATTTTAGTTTACTGACAAATTGGATCGAAGATAAGTAATTTTATTAGCCTACCTTGCTTAAGCGAACGCATCAAATTTTCGGTTTCGGAACGTTAAAAAGTCGCATCTGATAATGCTTATAAAACTGTAATATTCGAACAAGCTGCCTACATAAACACTGATTACAGGCCTAAAACTCTATAAAATCACAGCTATCGGGATCGTAATTTTTCTGCTTATACTTTCACTACGACAATTAAGCGAATGCTGTCGCCGAATTATTTTTTATTTATCTCATCTGTACGAATCAGGTGTTAAAGGTTATAGTTTTACACTGCCTGTGTAGAAGATATAAATACTGCTTATAAATTTCCCGTTAACTAACAGATCCTAAATCAAAGAAAAAGAGATTTGACAAGACGTTATTTGACAAATCATTTTTGACCTACGCTATTATTGTGTTTTACAGAAACAAAAATATATGTAGGGCCTATCAAAATATACCTGGTATTCAACAAACGATCTATTAGGGTTGCGTGAGTAAGTCGGGCCAAGTTGAGTGTGATGCGCATGTGACGTCAAAGGCTCAGGTAATAATTGTCCAATCAGAGTCTCGTATTTTCGGCCAATAAGAAAGCCCAGTTTTAACCAATCAGATGTCTTCTTTTCCTTCATTTTGATTGGTTAATATTGTCCAATCAGAGAGTTTATATTACTGCACTACGTCACGCCGATATCAACCAATGACAAAGAGTCTTGAGCGTTACGTCATTCGTCAGGATATGCTGCTTTCTGATTGGTCCGTACTGATTCTGGGCGTCACGTCGAGTGTGAATTTAATATAAAGTCCACACCCAATGTCAACTTCTAGTTAACGGTAGGGTAGAACATATGAAGGTACCTTTTAATGAGATTTATAGTTTCTAAATAAATATCACTTACGAAATATGTAGTACCCCATTGTAGAGATCTTTCGAGTTCTTAAGGAAATTAAAAGTTGGTTTCTGTTGCTGCTAAATGTTAACACGGTTTTTTTAAAAGTCACGAGTGTTCATTCGATACCGACACAAAGAAAAATAAACAAAAGAGAGTAACTATTTTTCCTAGTTGTTCGATTTTTGTAACCTAATTTTTGGCCAGTAATGTATCATATTTTTAAAGGAATGACTTTATACAACTGTAAATAAATATTACGATACGCAGAAGGCAACTGAAAAATCTAATTCAAAATATCTTGAGACGAAACAAAGTCAATATCCTACCGGGTAAGAAAATATACCTCCTTAATCCGTTTTATAAAAAGAAAACTATTTTGCTCTACCAACGGGCATTAGTCGAAAAATAATAATCAACGGTCTGACAAAATGATGATATAATGGCCGATGTAATTTCAAAAAAGGTTTTCTGGCTTTACTCTTATTTCATTAGTTCCTGTATTTTAAGATGGATGAAATTTATTGTGGCCATTATGAAAAGGTAGAGTGTTAAACTTTTTTTGCACGTAATTTGCTAGTTACTGACCGTAAATATGTATTCATTTATATCACAGGGTCAGCCAATTAAATGACTAAAGCACGTAAGAACAGAAGAGGTAGCGGTATAAATGACACTAGTCAGAGTTATCTCATCTGAGATTCATGAATTTCATTCTACAATCAAACCCTGATGATAATGAAATACAGGTGTCGTTCGGAGAGTCGAAAGTACATAATTTTCCGAAAGACTGGCATTCTGATAAGTATAATTATAAACGCTGTGAGAAGACCGTGTAAACCAACTCAACTCATCTCACTCAGAAACGATTTTAGAGGTTCAAACCACCTTCTCCGCTGCTTACCTAAAAAACAACTTTCATTGTACAACAATTTCAACAGCCAGCATTTTAATTTACTGACAAATTGGATCGAAAATAAGTAATTTTATTAGCCTACCTTGCTTAAGCGAACGCATCAAATTTTCGGTTTCGGAACGTTAAAAAGTCGCATCTGATAATGCTTATAAAACTGTAATATTCGAACAAGCTGCCTACATAAACACTGATTACAGGCCTAAAACTCTATAAAATCACAGCTATCGGGATCGTAATTTTTCTGCTTATACTTTCACTACGACAATTAAGCGAATGCTGTCGCCGAATTATTTTTTATTTATCTCATCTGTACGAATCAGGTGTTAAAGGTTATAGTTTTACACTGCCTGTGTAGAAGATATAAATACTGCTTATAAATTTCCCGTTAACTAACAGATCCTAAATCAAAGAAAAAGAGATTTGACAAGACGTTATTTGACAAATCATTTTTGACCTACGCTATTATTGTGTTTTACAGAAACAAAAATATATGTAGGGCCTATCAAAATATACCTGGTATTCAACAAACGATCTATTAGGGTTGCGTGAGTAAGTCGGGCCAAGTTGAGTGTGATGCGCATGTGACGTCAAAGGCTCAGGTAATAATTGTCCAATCAGAGTCTCGTATTTTCGGCCAATAAGAAAGCCCAGTTTTAACCAATCAGATGTCTTCTTTTCCTTCATTTTGATTGGTTAATATTGTCCAATCAGAGAGTTTATATTACTGCACTACGTCACGCCGATATCAACCAATGACAAAGAGTCTTGAGCGTTACGTCATTCGTCAGGATATGCTGCTTTCTGATTGGTCCGTACTGATTCTGGGCGTCACGTCGAGTGTGAATTTAATATAAAGTCCACACCCAATGTCAACTTCTAGTTAACGGTAGGGTAGAACATATGAAGGTACCTTTTAATGAGATTTATAGTTTCTAAATAAATATCACTTACGAAATATGTAGTACCCCATTGTAGAGATCTTTCGAGTTCTTAAGGAAATTAAAAGTTGGTTTCTGTTGCTGCTAAATGTTAACACGGTTTTTTTAAAAGTCACGAGTGTTCATTCGATACCGACACAAAGAAAAATAAACAAAAGAGAGTAACTATTTTTCCTAGTTGTTCGATTTTTGTAACCTAATTTTTGGCCAGTAATGTATCATATTTTTAAAGGAATGACTTTATACAACTGTAAATAAATATTACGATACGCAGAAGGCAACTGAAAAATCTAATTCAAAATATCTTGAGACGAAACAAAGTCAATATCCTACCGGGTAAGAAAATATACCTCCTTAATCCGTTTTATAAAAAGAAAACTATTTTGCTCTACCAACGGGCATTAGTCGAAAAATAATAATCAACGGTCTGACAAAATGATGATATAATGGCCGATGTAATTTCAAAAAAGGTTTTCTGGCTTTACTCTTATTTCATTAGTTCCTGTATTTTAAGATGGATGAAATTTATTGTGGCCATTATGAAAAGGTAGAGTGTTAAACTTTTTTTGCACGTAATTTGCTAGTTACTGACCGTAAATATGTATTCATTTATATCACAGGGTCAGCCAATTAAATGACTAAAGCACGTAAGAACAGAAGAGGTAGCGGTATAAATGACACTAGTCAGAGTTATCTCATCTGAGATTCATGAATTTCATTCTACAATCAAACCCTGATGATAATGAAATACAGGTGTCGTTCGGAGAGTCGAAAGTACATAATTTTCCGAAAGACTGGCATTCTGATAAGTATAATTATAAACGCTGTGAGAAGACCGTGTAAACCAACTCAACTCAACTCACTCAGAAACGATTTTAGAGGTTCAAACCACCTTCTCCGCTGCTTACCTAAAAAACAACTTTCATTGTACAACAATTTCAACAGCCAGCATTTTAATTTACTGACAAATTGGATCGAAAATAAGTAATTTTATTAGTCTACCTTGCTTAAGAGAACGCATCAAATTTTCGGTTTCGGAACGTTAAAACGTCGCATCTGATAATGCTTATAAAACTGTAATATTCGAACAAGCTGCCTACATAAACACTGATTACAGGCCTAAAACTCTATAAAATCACAGCTATCGGGATCGTAATTTTTCTGCTTATACTTTCACTACGACAATTAAGCGAATGCTGTCGCCGAATTATTTTTTATTTATCTCATCCGTACGAATCAGGTGTTAAAGGTTTCAGTTTTACACTGCCTGTGTAGAAGATATAAATACTGCTTATAAATTTCCCGTTAACTAACAGATCCTAAATCAAAGAAAAAGAGATTTGACAAGACGTTATTTGACAAATCATTTTTGACCTACGCTATTATTGTGTTTTACAGAAACAAAAATATATGAAGGGCCTATCAAAATATACCTGGTAGTCAACAAACGATCTATTAGGGTTGCGTGAGTAAGTCGGGCCAAGTTGAGTGTGATGCGCATGTGACGTCAAAGGCTCAGGTAATAATTGTCCAATCAGAGTCTCGTATTTTCGGCCAATAAGAAAGCCCAGTTTAAACCAATCAGATGTCTTCTTTTCCTTCATTTTGATTGGTTAATATTGTCCAATCAGAGAGTTTATATTACAGCACTACGTCACGCCGATATCAACCAATGACAAAGAGTCTTGAGCGTTACGTCATTCGTCAGGATATGCTGCTTTCTGATTGGTCCGTACTGATTCTGGGCGTCACGTCGAGTGTGAATTTTATATAAAGTCCACACCCAATGTCAACTTCTAGTTAACGGTAGGGTAGAACATATGAAGGTACCTTTTAATGAGATTTATAGTTTCTAAATAAATATCACTTACGAAATATGTAGTACCCCATTGTAGAGATCTTTCGAGTTCTTAAGGAAATTAAAAGTTGGTTTCTGTTGCTGCTAAATGTTAACACGGTTTTTTAAAAAGTCACGAGTGTTCATTCGATACCGACACAAAGAAAAATAAACAAAAGAGAGTAACTATTTTTCCTAGTTGTTCGATTTTTGTAACCTAATTTTTGGCCAGTAATGTATCATATTTTTAAAGGAATGACTTTATACAACTGTAAATAAATATTACGATACGTAGAAGGCAACTGAAAAATCTAATTCAAAATATCTTGAGACGAAACAAAGTCAATATCCTACCGGGTAAGAAAATATACCTCATTAATCCGTTTTATAACAAGAAAACTATTTTGCTCTACCAACGGGCATTAGTCGAAAAATAATAATCAACGGTCTGACAAAATGATGATATAATGGCCGATTTAATTTCAAAAAAGGTTTTCTGGCTTTACTCTTATTTCATTAGTTCCTGTATTTTAAGATGGATGAAATTTATTGTGGCCATTATGAAAAGGTAGAGTGTTAAACTTTTTTTGCACGTAATTTGCTAGTTACTGACCGTAAATATGTATTCATTTATATCACAGGGTCAGCCAATTAAATGACTAAAGCACGTAAGAACAGAAGAGGTAGCGGTATAAATGACACTAGTCAGAGTTATCTCATCTGAGATTCATGAATTTCATTCTACAATCAAACCTTATTGATAATGAAATACAGGTGTCATTCGGAGAGTCGAAAGTACATGATTTTCCGAAAGACTGGCATTCTGATAAGTATAATTATAAACGCTGTGAGAAGACCGTGTAAACCAACTCAACTCATCTCACTCAGAAACGATTTTAGAGGTTCAAACCACCTTGTCCGCTGCTTTCCTAAAAAACAACTTTCATTGTACAACAATTTCAACAGCCAGAATTTTAGTTTACTGACAAATTGGATCGAAGATAAGTAATTTTATTAGCCTACCTTGCTTAAGCGAACGCATCAAATTTTCGGTTTCGGAACGTTAAAACGTCGCATCTGATAATGCTTATAAAACTGTAATATTCGAACAAGCTGCCTACATAAACACTGATTACAGGCCTAAAACTCTATAAAATCACAGCTATCGGGATCGTAATTTTTCTGCTTATACTTTCACTACGACAATTAAGCGAATGCTTTCGCCGAATTATTTTTTATTTATCTCATCTGTACGAATCAGGTGTTAAAGGTTATAGTTTTACACTGCCTGTGTAGAAGATATAAATACTGCTTATAAATTTCCCGTTAACTAACAGATCCTAAATCAAAGAAAAAGAGATTTGACAAGACGTTATTTGACAAATCATTTTTGACCTACGCTATTATTGTGTTTTACAGAAACAAAAATATATGTAGGGCCTATCAAAATATACCTGGTATTCAACAAACGATCTATTAGGGTTGCGTGAGTAAGTCGGGCCAAGTTGAGTGTGATGCGCATGTGATGTCAAAGGCTCAGGTAATAATTGTCCAATCAGAGTCTCGTATTTTCGGCCAATAAGAAAGCCCAGTTTTAACCAATCAGATGTCTTCTTTTCCTTCATTTTGATTGGTTAATATTGTCCAATCAGAGAGTTTATATTACAGCACTACGTCACGCCGATATCAACCAATGACAAAGAGTCTTGAGCGTTACGTCATTCGTCAGGATATGCTGCTTTCTGATTGGTCCGTACTGATTCTGGGCGTCACGTCGAGTGTGAATTTAATATAAAGTCCACACCCAATGTCAACTTCTAGTTAACGGTAGGGTAGAACATATGAAGGTACCTTTTAATGAGATTTATAGTTTCTAAATAAATATCACTTACGAAATATGTAGTACCCCATTGTAGAGATCTTTGGAGTTCTTAAGGAAATTAAAAGTTGGTTTATTTTGCTGCTAAATGTTAACACGGTTTTTTAAAAAGTCACGAGTGTTCATTCGATACCGACACAAAGAAAAATAAACAAAAGAGAGTAACTATTTTTCCTAGTTGTTCGATTTTTGTAACCTAATTTTTGGCCAGTAATGTATCATATTTTTAAAGGAATGACTTTATACAACTGTAAATAAATATTACGATACGCAGAAGGCAACTGAAAAATCTAATTCAAAATATCTTGAGACGAAACAAAGTCAATATCCTACCGGGTAAGGAAATATACCTCATTAATCCTTTTTATAACAAGAAAACTATTTTGCTCTACCAACGGGCATTAGTCGAAAAATAATAATCAACGGTCTGACAAAATGATGATATAATGGCCGATGTAATTTCAAAAAAGGTTTTCTGGCTTTACTCTTATTTCATTAGTTCCTGTATTTTAAGATGGATGAAATTTATTGTGGCCATAATGAAAAGGTAGAGTGTTAAACTTTTTTTGCACGTAATTTGCTAGTTACTGACCGTAAATATGTATTCATTAATATCGCAGGGTCAGCCAATTAAATGACTAAAGCACGTAAGAACAGAAAAGGTAGCGGTATAAATGACACTAGTCAGAGTTATCTCATCTGAGATTCATGAATTTCATTCTACAATCAAACCCTGATGATAATGAAATACAGGTGTCATTCGGAGAGTCGAAAGTACATGATTTTCCGAAAGACTGGCATTCTGATAAGTATAATTATAAACGCTGTTAGAAGATCATGTAAACCAACTTAACTCATCTCACTCAGAAACGATTTTAGAGGTTCAAACCACCTTCTCCGCTGCTTACCTAAAAAACAACTTTCATTGTACAACAATTTCAACAGCCAGAATTTTAGTTTACTGACAAATTGGATCGAAGATAAGTAATTTTATTAGCCTACCTTGCTTAAGAGAACGCATCAAATTTTCGGTTTCGGAACGTTAAAACGTCGCATCTGATAATGCTTATAAAACTGTAATATTCGAACAAGCTGCCTACATAAACACTGATTACAGGCCTAAAACTCTATAAAATCACAGCTATCGGGATCGTAATTTTTCTGCTTATACTTTCACTACGACAATTAAGCGAATGCTGTCGCCGAATTATTTTTTATTTATCTCATCTGTACGAATCAGGTGTTAAAGGTTATAGTTTTACACTGCCTGTGTAGAAGATATAAATACTGCTTATAAATTTCCCGTTAACTAACAGATCCTAAATCAAAGAAAAAGAGATTTGACAAGACGTTATTTGACAAATCATTTTTGACCTACGCTATTATTGTGTTTTACAGAAACAAAAATATATGTAGGGCCTATCAAAATATACCTGGTATTCAACAAACGATCTATTAGGGTTGCGTGAGTAAGTCGGGCCAAGTTGAGTGTGATGCGCATGTGACGTCAACGGCTCAGGTAATAATTGCCCAATCAGAGTCTCGTATTTTCGGCCAATAAGAAAGCCATGTTTTAACCAATCAGATGTCTTATTTTGGCTTATTTTGATTGGTTAATATTGTCCAATCAGAGAGTTTATATTACTGTACTACGGCACACCGATGTCAACCAATGACAAAGTGTCTTGAGCGTTACGTCATTCGTCAGGATATGCTGCTTTCTGATTGGTCCGTACTGATTCTGGGCGTCACGTCGAGTTTGATTGTAATATAAAGTCCACACCCAATGTCAACTTCTAGTTAACGGTAGGGTAGAACATATGAAGGTACCTTTTAATGAGATTTATAGTTTCTAGGTAAATATCACTTACGAAATATGTAGTACCCCATTGTAGAGATCTTTCGAGTTCTTAAGGAAATTAAAAATTGGTTTCTGTTGCTGCTAAATGTTAACACGGTTTCTTAAAAAATCACGAGTGTTCATTCGATACCGACACAAAGAAAAATAAACAAAAGAGAGTAATCTATTTTCCTAGTTGTTCGATCTTTGTAACCTAATTTTTGGCCAGTAATGTATCATATTTTTAAGGGAATGACTTTATACAACTGTAAATAAATATTACGATACGTAGAAGGAGACTGAAAAATCTAATTCAAAATATCTTGAGACGAAACAAAGTCCATATCCTACCGGGTAAGAAAATATACCTCATTAATCCGTTTTATAACAAGAAAACTATTTTGCTCTACCAACGGGCATTAGTCAAAAAATAATTATCGACGGTCTGACAAAATAATGTAATTATAATGGCCGATGCAATTTCGATAAAAATTTTCTGGCTATACTCTTATTTCAATAGTTCCTTTAGTTTAAGATGGATGAAATTTATTGTGGCCATAATGAAAAGGTAGTGTGTTAAATTTTTTTCACGTAATTTGCTAGTTCCTGACCGTAAATATGTATTCATTTTTATCACAGGGTCAGCCAATTATATGACTAAAGCACGTAAGAACAGAAGAGGTAGAGGTATAAATGACACTAGTCAGAGTTATCTCATCTGAGATTCATGAATTCCATTTTACAATTAAAACCTGTTGATAATGAAATACAAGTGTCATTCGGATAGTCGAAAGTACATGATTTTCCGAAGGTCTGGCATTCTGATAAGTATAATTATAAACGCTGTGAGAAGACCATGTAAACCAACTCAACTCATCTCACTCAGAAACGATTTTAGAGGTTCAAACCAACTTGTCCGCTGCTTACTTAAAAAACAACTTTCATTGCACAACAATTTCAACAGCCAGCATTTTAGTTTACTGACAAATTTTATTAGCCTACCTTGCTTGAGAGAACGCATGAATTGTTCGGTTTCGGAACGTTAAAAAGTCGCATCTGATAATGCTTA
Source organism: Catonia carolina (assembly GCA_035578175.1). Classification (NCBI taxonomy): domain Eukaryota; kingdom Metazoa; phylum Arthropoda; class Insecta; order Hemiptera; family Achilidae; genus Catonia; species Catonia carolina. The sequence goes on along the minus strand of JAQMRL010000010.1, from coordinate 22,431,910 downwards.
TAAAATTGTAATATTCGTACAAGCTGCCTACATAAACATCTATTAAAGGCCTAAAATTCTATAAAATCACGCTATCGGGATCGTAATTTTTCTGCTTATACTTTCGCTACGACAATCAAGCGAATGCTGTCGCCGAATTATTTTTTATTTATCTCATCTGTACGAATCAGGTGTTAAGGGTTATTGTTTTACACTGCCAGTGTAGAAGATATAAATACTCCTTATAAATTTCCCGTTAACTTACAGATCCTAAATCAAGTATAAATAGACTTGACAAGACGTTATTGACAAATCATTTTTCACCTACGCTATTATTGTGTTTAACAGAAACAAAAATATTTGTACCAAAATATAACTGGTATTCAACAAACGATCTATTAGGGTTGCGTGAGTAAGTCGGGCCAAGTTGAGTGTGATGCGCATGTGACGTCAATGGCTCAGGTAATAATTGCCCAATCAGAGTCTCGTATTTTCGGCCAATAAGAAAGCCCAGTTTTAACCAATCAGATGTCTTCTTTTGCTTCATTTTGATTGGTTAATATTGTCTAATCAGAGAGTTTATATTACTGTACTACGTCAGACCGATATCAACCAATGACAAAGTGTCTTGAGCGTTACGTCATTCGTCAGGATATTCTGCTTTCTGATTGGTCCGTACTGATTCTGGGCGTCACGTCGAGTGTGATTGTAATATAAAGTCCACACCTAATGTCAACTTCTAGTTAACGGTAGGGCAGAACATGTGAAGGTACCTTTTAATGAGATTTATAGTTTCTAGGTAAATATCACTTACGAAATATGTAGTACCCCATTGTAGAGATCTTTCGAGTTCTTAAAGAAATTAAAAATTGGTTTCTGTTGCTGCTAATTGTTAACACGGTTTTTTAAAAAATCACGAGTGTTTATTCGATACCGACACAAAGAAAAATAAACAAAACAGAGTTATCTATTTTTCCTAGTTGTTCAATTTTTGTAACCCAATTTTTGGCCGGTAATGTATCATATTTTTAAGGGAATGACTTTATACAACTGTAAATAAATATATATATATATATATATATATATATATATATATATATATATATATATATATATATATATATTATTTTATTAAACATCCTATGTAGGATTTTTAAACAGCCGTATTATTTAAAATTGAAATACGAGTATATATTTTCTAACCACCAGAATACGGCAACATAAAACACTTACCAATGTTTATAGCGCTTTCGTGTATCTTGTACACATCTTCAGTAAATTAACTTTTATTACAAGTCAAAATTTAAAACTTCCTGCTCCTACCATGGTAGATAAGGAATACTGTATTTCTTATCTACCATGGTAGGAGCAGGAAGTTTTAAATTTTGACTTGTAATAAATGTTAATTTACTGAAGATGTGTACAAGATACACGAAAGCGCTATAAACATTGGTAAGTGTTTTATGTTACCGTATTCTGGTGGTTAGAAAATATATATTTCAATATATATATATATATATATATATATATATATATATATATATATATATATATATATATATATATATATACATATATGCCTATATATTATCCTGCAGTATTCGGATTCGTAATCTACGAAAAAATTAGAGGGTTTAAATTGAATATAAAGTTTCAGTTTCGACCAGAAGTAGCCAAAACTAGAAGTCAATAAATCAAAGTCGGAATTTGGAAAATAATTAACGTCATCCGATTCCTCTTAAAGAGCAAATACAGAAATCATTGGATTTGAAGTTTCGGTTTTAACCGGAAGTGGCCCATAACCAAAACTCAAAAAATCAAAGTCAGAAACTACAAGAGATAGCAAAAAACGTTTTTCGGATTCGTCATCTAGAAAAAACGTGAGTGGGCCTGAATCGGGTTTAAAGTTCCAATTTCGCGCGGAAGTGGCTTATAACCGAAATTAAAAAAATCAAAGTCAGAAACTGCAAAAGATAGCAAAACGTTTTTCAGATTCGTAATCTACAGAAAAATTTAGAGGGCAAGAATTTGGTTTGTAAGTTCCGGTTTTGAACGAAAGAGGCCCAAAACCCGAAATCAAGGAATCAACGTCGAAATTTGGGAAAAAGTTTGTGTCATTCGATTCCTTTTAAAGTGTAGATACAGAAATAATTGGGTTTGAAGTTCCTGTGTCGACCAGAAGTAATCCAAAACCATAAGCTAAGAAATCAAACTCTGAAATTGGAAACAAAAGTAGCATCTTTCGTTTCTTTGTAAAGAGTAGATACAGATATCAAATGGTTCTTTCCCTAAATCAAAAAGAAGCCTTTTAAAAAATTGCTGTCAGCTGTGAGACACGTTGTCTCATTAAAGAGATTTTTATTTTTAATCACATGCTCTATTGATAGAGCATGAACAGGTTATTAATTTTATAATTCAAGAATATGCACATTGAACAATAAAGGTGGTGCATACGTAAACGTATATTATTTAGACTTATTACATTTTAAATCAAGATGTTACAAGTCTGTGTAATCTTAATGCTCGTAATGACTTAATTTTTTAATTTTAAATTTAATACGGTTATGATAGGACAGGATATTAAAATATAAAGTTACATGTACAAATCTAAGTGTTTTTACCAATCTGAATTTATATAAGGCAGTCATAAGACCAGTATGGACCTAAAGGGTTCCATTTTGGGAAACAACAAAATGTTTTCCATACAAACCACGCTCTGCCTATCCTAAACAAAATACTCGTTCAATTACACACAGTCTCTTTTGTATTAAAAACAGTTCTGTTTATAACGATTTACAGCTCCCATACGTATTTGATCCGGTTAAAACCTTTTACACCAATTTGCATACGAAATTTGACATACATATAAAAACCGTGAGCACACTAATTCAGTGAGGCTTGGACGCCTGTACTTATAAAAATGTCTTTTCAGAGAAAGTCAAAGATGAAGTTAAGGTAATGACTGTTAGTTTTATTAAAAATAATTTACATTAGGCTACTTTGTCTTTATATTAGGCTGCTTTAGCCTAATTTACATTAGGCTATTACATTTAGGCTACTTGTTATTAAAAATTTAACAGATGGTCAATTTTCTATTAAAAATGGATGCGTACAAAACATTTATGTGTATGAATCAACTAATGCTAGTACTTCATAACATTCTCTTTAACGTTTAAAAATAAGTTTTTTGGTATTTAGTGGATTTGGTATAAAGTTTTATAAGAATGTTTGGCCTTATTTACTGAATTTTAAATTTAATTTTTATATTTACGCCTGTTTAAAAATTACTTAATATCAAACAAATAAGAGTTTTAAATTACGGTTTAGCTTATACTGTTTTCTTAACCTTTGGGACACTTAACTTAATCACTATACTTAATTTAAAAATTGTTAGTGTAAGTAAATATAGGAAATAAAAATTAATGAACTGAAGTCTTCACAGGTAGCCTTTAGACTTAGAGGAAACGATAGTCTACCTGTCACAATCAATAACGTTCAAATTCCACACAGCAATGACTTACTTATTATTACATCTCGATAGACGATTGATGAGGAGAAGACACAATACAAAAAAAAACCGGAACAGATTCAAAAGGTACCTCTATTTATGGAAAGGTTATCGGTAGACGCTCAAATTTATCTTTTGTGAACAAAATACGAATTTACCAAAACAGGCAGGTGGAGTGTTAAATTAGTTATACTCGATCTGTTAGATCCAGGACTAAAAAAATAGTTCTGTTTTTATCACATTGACAGCCAATTAATTACATAACTGAAACATTTAAGAACAGGAAGGTAGAGGTGTAAAAAACACTAATCAGAATTTCATTATAAAGCCAGACCTTGTGGTGAATGAAGTGAAGATGTCATTTGCAAGGTGGAATGTAAATGCTTTTCAGAGGTCTTAGCATGCGTATAAACATACTTTTCCATTCAGCGAGGAAGACATGGTAAACCACCTCACTCCTCGTTTTACTTAGTAAAGCCTCTAGAGGTTAAAACCAGCCTTTCGGCTGATGACCTAAACAACAGCAACAACGGACTTACGGAGTACTTTATCAGATTATGCTAAACCGTCACAAACAAAATATTACGTATAATAACGGAATGTCCCTACGACGTAATCTACAGCACACTACATAACGACTCACTTCTAACATTACGTCACAGACCTAGCAAAAACCTTTATAATTTATTCCACGCTTAATTTGAAACCCACAATTCCGTTCATAAAATAGATACATTTGCGACTTATACCAGGTAGTCCGCGAAGAAGTGTGAAACGTCATTGGTCAAGAGATCTTCTCCAAAGGAACTAGTGAAGTCGCTGCGCTGGTGTCAGCACCATCAGTCTGTAGCCTACAGGTATACCTTAGCCTTCAAATTTCTACTTGTTATTCTATTAACAAGTTTTAAACAAATTATATTGTAACAGTGTACTGTGATATTCAATGAAATAGTTACGAGAATAATTTGTTTATTGTAAGAAATTGTGAATTTCATGGTGTGGAGTGTATTGAACCAGCATAATGAGTTGTAATGAATGAAATGTTTTGAATAGGAATTCTCGGAATAGAAATTAGTGGAAACGTTTGTTTTTATTGTGATTCCTTCTAAAATTTTTCACTTAAACGGAGAAAAATATACGAAGGTTTTCGATTAACTATCAGACCACAGGTATAAAAATAGTTAGCTTCTTTGTAGTGAATAAAACGGTAATTGATTTGCGAATGGATTTAGTTTTCAGGCCGTTCGAAATAGGGTCCTTACGGGACCAGTTGTAAATAACGTTAACAGTGCGTTTGCTAACGGGTAGTATAAAGTGATAGTGAACAGGAAAATCAATTGTTTTGATTGTAAAGTGACAGTGTCTTAATTATATTTAAGTTTAGTTTAAGATTGATTTTTGTAATTAATTAATGAATTAATTTTTATTTATTTATTTAATTTAATGATACATACTTTTTTATTTTACAGGATACATTATCCTGTATGTAACACATTAATTAATGGTGTATCATAGGCCACCAGCAGAAGCGAGGCTTGGGCTCTGACTGCTGAGTTCATTCAGCCATTACGCGTCGTAACCATTATTTTATAATAATAATAATACATGTAAAACATGTAATAATAATAATTATCGGTCACGTACAAAATTCTATCAGCATGTCTCTTGAGGAGAGCGCAAGGGCAACTAGAACCCAATTTAGCTGAATATCAAGAAGGATTTAGACTTAAGAGGTCACGCCCAGAACAAATTTTCAACCTTAAAACCGTGGTCATGGTCAAAATGCGAGCCCTCAGACAAAAACCCTTCATATGTACTTTTGTAGACTTCAAAAAGGCTTACGATTCAGTAGACCAACCTTCACTCTTCCAAATTTTAGAAGAAAGGGGACTAGATCCTAAAACAAGAGAACTCATAAAACAAACCTTAACTAACATAAAATCCAAGGTGAAGTTTAAGGGAGAGATTTCTGAACCTTTTGACATTCAAACAGGAGTGAGACAGGGTGACGGACTCTCTCCTCTTTTGTTCAATGTTGTTTTAGATAAGGTTATGGAGGAATGGGAGAAAGAGCTCAAAAAACATAAGTATTGGAACCCAATCACACTCAATTTTCTCAAAAACAACCTTTGCATACCATATCTTTTGCAAAGGATCTATTAGGCTTTTGCGGACGATCTGGCAATACTAGCAGAGGATGACGGGACTGCCGTCATGCAGATTGAGACACTCAAAAAATGTGCAGAAAGAGTCGGATTGTAAATCTCATTCAAAAAACCTGAAATCTTGTGTTCAAGGATAGAAATAGCGAGCTTGAAAACTAAATATGGTAAAATCAATAAGGTCCCGTACTTTAAATATCTGGGAGAAATCATGGAACCAACAGGCCGAGAAAAAATCTCACAACAGAGTCGCCTACTAAAAATGAAAAAAGGGATTGGGCCTGGTCCAGCATCATTACAACAAAAAATCCATGTCAAGGCATATAAAATTGTGCACTACAACACAGTTGTAAAACCAACAGCTTCCTATGCAAGTGAAACACTAACACTCAATGGGAAGCGAGACCTTGAGGAAATCAAAAAGGAAGAGATAAAAATCTTAAAGAAAATCTAAAGGGGCTAGGCTTATTGAAGACGGTTACAGGCTACAATCAATCAAAATAACGGAGAAGTATTCAAACATCGAGATTGACTTTAGGAAACAAAGAATGAAATTCTTTGGTCATCTTAGTAGATTATCACAAGATCGATTGAATAAGAAGATTGTAGACTATGCATCCGCACTTAAAACCCCAACACCATGGCTTCAGGAAATTTGTAAGGATCTCGAACGTGCAAACATAAGTTCAGCCGATATCGTAGAAAGAGACACGTTTTGAGACAAAGTAAATAAGTGGGAAATTTCACATGAGCAACCACAGCAAAAACAAGTCATGCCAAAATGGTCTTAAGAACGTAAACAAGCTTTCTCAGAAAGAATGAAAGTTTATTGGAAAAACAGGAAGAACCCAAAGAAAAGTTAATTGAGCTATTTGCTTAACGTCTTTCGCTATTGGGAGAATTCGCTAATAATAATAATAATACATGAAACCAAATCAAAAGATGAAAAGAAATCAAAAAATTGGGGTTTACTTAAATAATTTTTTTTGTATTTTTTAAAAGGTTGTTCCAGAAAATTTAAATCAAAATATACATTTTTCGGTACCAATTTTTCAATAATTTCAGTGCAAGATTACTTTGTGGTATTGGACTTTTTGGAGATTTGACCAGACACTTGGTGAAATTTACCAGTTTATAAGCAGCATATTCATACTTCGTTTAGGTCATCAGCCGAAAGGCTGGTTTGAACCTGTAGAGGTTTTAATAAGTAAAACGAGGAGTAAAGTAGTTTATCTATGCCTTCCTTACTGGATGGAAAAGTACGTTTATCAGCATGCCGGGCCCTTTGAAAAGGGCCACTCTGCGAATGACACCTTGACTTCATTCACCTTCGTTTTGTGCAATGAAGATTCACTTCATTGCATAAGGTCTGGCTGTATAATGAAATTCGTTACATTTAGAGGAGATCGCTCTGATTAGTATCTTTGACACCTCTACCTCTTCTGTTTTCAACTGATTCAGTCATTAATTGGCTGATCGTGTGATGAGAAACAGAACTAATTATTTTAGACCTGCAACGAACAGATTGAGTAAAAATAATTTGACACTACACCTGTCCGTTATGGGCAGGGTATTCATATTGTCTAGTAATTAATGTTTAAATTATTTTAGGAGTTTTGTATCTGCTGAATGAAGTATCGCGAAGTTAGTGTTCATTGGTCAGGATTTCAAAATCGTGTATGTTATTGTACTTATAAATCTTTTGACGCATAGCTGTCTAGTGGTAAAAATTTTAGATTCACTGAACAGCAATCTGCCAGGATAAAATCTATCCTTACCTAATGCTGTTCTTACTATAAACTGAGGTACTAATTATATTTTTAGTAGGTAGTCTAAGTTTAATAAATAACTGTAATCATTAATTGGGTCAATAAATAATTAATTGTTATAAGTTCAAAGGAAGTTTATTTATTATAAATTATACCCAGATCCCGAACGAACCTAAGCCTGGGTGTTACCATATGTTCAATAAATGGAATTAGGTCTACCCAACAATTTATTGTTGGACAGAAGTAAATTTAACTTGATGATAGGTAAAGCTATCTAAAATATATAGTGCTAAAATTGAGCCTTCACTTTGGTACCTCTTCATCCAATAGTAGATCTAACTATGTAGCTTACTAGGCTGGATAAGTGAACCTGTACTGGACTAAAGCCAACATTCTGACCTGAACTACACCTTAGGTGTCCTTTAACACCCAATATTATCACTCCACTAACACACGCTGCTGTGTATATATACACGGACACGTATTAGCGGCAACGATCCTCTTTGCACCCAATGTTACTGCTACTGTACCTCTCTACTAAGCCAACCCCATGTGTGTCGTACACCTCGTCTCACACCTATAACGTTTCGCCCCTTTCCATTTACTCACGTTTAACTGTGCGTGATCCGAATATCTATCTTGATACACATCAAATGTGATCATGCATTTTATCCTTTTAAGATGAACTTTAAATTTATGTTTACAACATTATTTTTACATAATCTATGATTTACAATGTTCTTAATATTCATATTAAAATAATAAAAAAGCCTATTATTGTAAATTAATTTATTTAACTTAATTACGGGCTATATCTAAATCTATAAAACAAACCAAATAAACCATTTTTTTCTTTTACGGCCTTATTGGACCACTTGAATCAAATTTAAAAATCCTTCATGGTTGGTTTTTAAAATTCTTTTTTTACTCGGAACAGGCAAGTGGAGTGTTAAATTATTTACACTCGATCTACTAGTTTCAGGGTTATAAAATGAGGTCTGTTTCTTATCACATGATGAGCGTATTATTTATGACTGAAGCTTTTAAAAACAGAAGAGGTAGAGGTGTAAAAGACACTAGTCAAAGTTATTTCTTCTCTAAGCACACTATCGTTTAAAATTACAAGTATTTACTACAAGCACTATAAATTACAAATGATTATCGTACTTAAATATGCTAATAAATTACAATTACTACGATCAAGATACTTAATTAAGCATAATATTACTTTAATTACCCATTAACCTACTACTTAATGTTTACTTACTGCAATAAGTGTGCTTTGTTCAAATACTTACACAAAATTTCATAGTTATCTTCAGAATTTCCTTATATGGTTGTTTCTTTTTCTAATAAAAAGTTAATTAGAAAAGAAATTATTACACAATGTAAAAAATATGTCTCATCGATTAAGTAATTTTTCCGGTGTGTTTTAACAAATATATAAATAGTTCAACGTTTTACAGATTGTGACAAAACTTCAACTACTGTCCTCCCTGTTTACAGATGACTGAAACAAAGATGGAACATGGATTTATTCCGACCACCACACAACACAATTTGAACCAACTTACCATCTATATATATAAAATTCTATGTATGTGGGTATGTTCCCCTTTATCTTCTAAATTACTGAACCGATTTTCATGCAGTTTTGTTATGTTTCAGCTATGATGTTGGTGCAGGTTTTAGGCTATTGAAACCCTTACAAGTTAGCCCTAAAGGGTTGAAAATAATGGTTAATAAAAATGGTAGGCCTATTGTATGTTTATTGTATGTATGCTATATTGCACATCAACGCCTGTTTTATAATTACTTTGTAAACGTACTGTATTTAGTCATTTACCCCTGAACCGCGTCGGCGTAGCAACGCACGCCGGGTACCGCTAGTACCAAATAAAAATCATTTTTTATAAAAACTCCATCAATCATTATTGCTCAATAATTCTTAATTTCATTATATTTTATCAAATCATTCCTTACTGTAGCCTACAATTTCACATCGATTCAATATTGACGAACATTTGAATCGAAAAACGTTAAAAAAACACAAATGAAGAGCAAAAGGAAACACCTGGACACCGAATTGAAACAGATTTATTAGATTGTGCTAGGTAAACGGTTAAAGTCTAAAAATATAAAATTTTAATACACAAATCGATTCTAAGATCAATTTGGACGTATTGCATCCAATCATAGGACTCAGAAAGCCATTCAAATATTATGATTCTGCAAAAATTGTAGTCAAAATTATTCAGACAAGCACAACTTTGCCTTAGTTTATAACAGACAACATAGAAATACTACATAGAGGTTTAAATATTATGATGATTCAACGAAAATCAACGCATCAAATAGAAAACAGTAAAGAAATCTCGAATTACACACAAATTATCACGCCATTTCACTCTTTGATAATTCCAATGAGTTATTTTACAATGACAAGGTGACAACATGAAATAAATCTGCAAATTCCTCCATTGTATGTTTTCGTTGCTGATGACATGCAATCCACGTATTTATTATTCTTCAAAGGAATAGATTTTATATTTTGCTGTAATTAAAAGCATATAATATAATATAATATAATATAATATAATATAATATAATATGCCGGCCGCATTGGCGCAGTTGGTAACGTGCTCGCCTCTCATCATGCGGTCCTGGGTTCGAATCCCACTCAGGTACGGCATATTTTCATACGTTACAAAAAAAAAAATCATTTCATCCTCATCACACACAGTTACACCCCAACGTCGTCGCTAATGACCTTGATATTGATGCGACGTTAAACAAATAAAAAAAAAAGCATATAAAATATTATTGTCATTCAAAAATAAACAAATAGCGCTCACATATTTTTATTATTTCTTTATGCAGTAGTGATAAAATAACGTAGGCTAATTCATATTTTATGAATTCAGAAAAAACTTTTATATTAAAATAAAAAGATTATAAAGAAGTAGGCTACAGAGAATGTAATAAAATAAGAAAAGTGGGAAAAATCTTTAAAAGTACGTAAAGCGAAAGACGACGTACGAAGTACAAGTACTGTAGCCTACATAAAATTACGAAGAAACAATATTAAGGTAGTTTTCTAGAGAGTAAAGGAAAGAGAAAGAATATGCAAAAAACGTTCGCTTCCTGTCTTCAACACGAACACACTTACAAACATATTACGTATAGATATTGGAAAAAGGTATGAGATAAAGAATTTAGCTTAGTCAACGCACCTACATAAAAAACGGGAAAAAGATTTTTAAATAACAATCTTACAATACAGGTTGTAGATTGTACTTTTTCAGGAAATACTTTTACTTTTAAAAAATCACTTTTTAAATAATCTCAGCATTTTGTAAGTAGGTACGCAAGTTGACTAAAAAAAATGTAGAAAATTTATATTGAAGTACAAAATTATCTTCCTTTTATGTTTCTATGTGATGTTACTGAATTACTTTCTTCTTCTTCTTCCTTACAAGTAGCCTACAAGAAAAATTCTACGACATCACAACCTTAAAATTACTATAATTTCTTAATGAAAAAAACTAGTAATAAAAATTCATTTTATTAAAGTAAAGATGTTATATTAGTAAATAAAATAATTTGTATAACTTGCCTACTACAGAAAATAGGATACAAAAATTACACAAAACAGGAAGAAAAAACAATAGACCTATTAGTATGTAATAGGGGCTGTAGATAGTGAGTCACAAATATGCCTTTTGAGTATGGATGTTTTGTGCGGAAGGGACGAGAAGAGAAATCTGACAGTGCTGCCAAACTCAACACTAAGACACTATTTTACTACCGTGTGATTACACCGTTAGTTAACCACATGTTGACTTTAAATAAATATACTTCGTTGTGACTGACCCTCTTTCCACTTAAACCCCATTTCGTTTAAAATTTTTCGTAACGTACAAAGTTTCCAACTAAAATTTAGCTCTCTTTCAAAACCGGTAATAACTTTTCACATGCCGGCATCACTTTCTTAATCATATAACCGTTTCCTTTTTTAGCAGGTATCAAAAAAACTGTTGATGGAGAATTATCTTCTTCAGTGTCTTTAAATTCCTGTTTTAAATTTAGAATTGTGGAAAGAGAAACATCACAGAAGTTAACCGCTCGCTCACGGATTTTGTTAAGAGAGACGGAAAGGTATTTTGTTTAGCTTCAACTTCACAGCATTTTTTATTACATTGCATATTAGATTTCGTTCAGCACTGTGAACAGTTTTCGAGAAACCGACCTTTCCGTTTACGGTAACCAACAGTTATATTCGTAAAATTAACCTACAAAAGGTTCAGCAATATACTGTATCTTCTCTAAGTATTTTAATTTACTTGTTGTGGTGGTGATATGATACGAAAGCAGTCACGCATACGCATTGATGATTTGCCCCCCTGTACTCCTCATTAAAACCAAAGGCAACCCGTGATTCGAGTAACTATACCTATTGATATAATAATGCCAGAAAATTGAAGATAAAGTTTTTTAAACTTTAATTATTTATTTAATTTGAACTGATTAATGGAAATTATTTGAAAAAGTATACTGAAACTTTATGGATACCTGTATAGAATAAATGACAATCAGTTGACAAAACGATTTTTAAAACACTAAACCAATAGACCTAATGTTTTAAATAAATGGTTTAAAGAAGTCACAATGGATATTGAGAAAACCGGAATAAACCTACAAACCTTAATGAAGCGAATCAAATTCAGACAAGTAATTATGATCTTTAAGGACTTCCGTGAAGAACAAAAAACAGAATAGTGGGTGGGCAAAAAGAATAGAAAAGCCTACAGTGAGGGAATTCTGAGAATGTGGGCTGCAAAAAGAGCTTCCAGAAACTTCTAAAAGTAACCTCACGTGGTCTAAAATTGTCCATAACAGAAAAAAAATTTAATTTGAATTTTACAAAAAAACTCACGTTGACCAAATTGTTGGACAAAACGTTCGGCAATAAAATACATAATGACATGGTGCAATTATATTATAATAGTTATATTTATTAGAGTCCAACGACACAGTCTTAGTAAGTTAGCCTACTCATGTAAAGTAGAGAGGAAATTCAGTAGGCTACTATTATCTATTGTTTATTATTTATTTATTTTGTAGAAAAGTAGTTCCTAAATGTTATTTGTTACGGTAAAGTATGCCTACTAGTTCTAATATCGTTCGGGATCTGGATAAAATAATAATAATTTTTCGGTGCATGAACGGTCAACATATTTTTTAAAAAGCGTAACGTGCTTACCGTTGAAGAAAAGTTATTGTTGACTCGGGCAATAGAGAAAGGCGAGAAACAAACGGATGTTGCTTGGGCAAACGGGGCTCTCCCAATCAACTGTGGCTATTATCTAGAAGGGTAGAAAGTAGTGGCTTGATGCGGAAATAAAGGGAGGATGCAGGAAGAAATTACCGAAGCCTCAGCATAACGATTTGGATCGGGTCATGCTGTAGTGGTTTCAACTGCAGCTCATAAACCATATTCCACTCTCTGCGCTAATGGTCAAAACAAAAGCAGAATTATTTGCATCGGCGATTGGCGTTGCTAAATTGAAAGCATCTGAAGGTTGTGATATTGGGTATTTGTGTGGGAATTTATGGGAATACTTATTTGGAAACCTGTTTCTCAAAGATTTTAGTTCCTCTCTATATAAAGATCTCTCTTTATAACACTATTGAAATGCCTAGTTCAATTAATACCGTTTTAGAGAGAGGGAGGACTACACAAGGTGTAGATATTGAATAACGATACCGACGTAAATATTTTATTTTTATTTTATACATAATCACTTATTGTCACCTTCAATATACACTTCTTCTCTATCCCTACAACGCTCCATGCGAATTTTCCATTGTTGAAAACAGTGCTGGAAGGCATATTCTGTCACCTCCTTCAGGACACGTGCCGCTCAATGTTTCAATGTTTGAAATGAAGTTCGCAAAAATGTTTGTACTGACACTTTGTACGCGATTGAAAATGACCCAAATTTTTTTGGAAACGATGATAACATGTGACGAAACGTGATTTTTTTATTTATGATCCGGAAACGAAGCGCCAATTCATGCACTGGAAGAGCCGAACTTAACAGAGGGCCAAAAAAGCTCGAATGAGCAAGTCAAAATTTAAAGCAATGATGATTGATTTTTTGATATCCATGGGATTGTGTACCTTCACTGGGTTCCTGAAGGTCAAAAAATTAATCAGTATTACTACCTTGAGGTACTTTCCAAAGTACGTCATAGAGTAAGGAAAAATGCCCCGAAATGTGGAAGGACAAATCATGGGTTCTTTACCAAGACAATGCGCCAGCTCACTCTGCGTTATCTGTCAAGAGGTTCCTAGCCACGTGCAGCATCTCAGAGTTAGAATATCCACCTTATTTACCAGATCTTACGACACGTGATTTCTACCTAATCCCTAACGTTAAATGAACATTAAAAGGGACAAGATTTGTGTCTGTGGAAGCTGTAAAAGAGAAAGCGGCACATGTTCTGAAAGAGCTGACAGAACATGACTTCCAACACTGTTTCCAACGATGGAAAATTTGCATGGCGCGTTGTAGGGATAGAGAAGGATTTTATATTGAAGGTGGCAATAAGAGAATTTGTATAGAATGAAAATAAAAGTTTTTTACAACGTCAGTCTCGTTATTTAATAGCCACACCTCGTATATACCTATTTGGATGTATGATCGGCAGACATTCGAAAAAAATGACTCTACAACTCTTGCTAGCATATCCGAAGAGTTGTCACATAAATGTCATGGTTAATATCTTTATTACATTTATGACTCAGCAATTTTATAATAGTGGTCTTAAAATATCTTCTATTCTTGACTTTCTGTTACGCAGTTAAGGCCCGACACTGAACCATAAATTAAAACTGGCAGAACCAAGTCGTGATACTTTTTTAAAACGGTTTGCTTTAGCACTCTTCCAATCAGCGTTTTCCTGTGAGAATACACAAGTCCTTGAAATTTTTCCAATTTAATGTAGACTACAGCTCTATTTACATCACGTGGCCACACATATGATACATCACATCCCAATAAGTAAAATGAACGTAATCTACATATTCTACAATTTTGTTTTTTAAAACTATATTGTCTCTGTGATGATCTGTACATCTGAAACCCATTACTTTTGTTATGTCAAGAGGAATTAGGAGGTTATATTACCACTTAGCAGTAAACAAAATATGATCGGTGACTTTTATAAATTATCTTCAGACTTCACAAACAACATCAAATCATTAATAAAAGCAAAAAAAATCGAAGGACTTGATCTTAGAAAACCTTTTGTTCCATTCCATTCAACAATCAACAATAAACCAATTGAACAGAATTTGTGACAAAAGGCATCCCTTTTTTGAACGTCTCACAAAACTGTAGCAGCCTACATTAAATTGAACAAAATAATAGAAAAAACAAAAATACAAGAACTAAAGCTGGATTGTAAAAAAATATAAGTACAAGTCGGGCATAGACTTTAAAAACAGTAGATAAATCACAACGCTAAAATATTTACATGGTTCATCAGTTTTTATTTTAGTTGTAATTTTTAAGTTATTAACTTTTAACCATAATAATCTAAAGCCACATTTCGCTAATAGTAAAGTTACAACTTTTCTTTACAATGTACTTCTAACAACGAGACTTCTTTTAAGGGAATACTATGCATATATTAGTGGCAGAAAAATGTATTCCATTAGAGTAGGGAACCGTAGAAAGATTACAGTTTCTTAACTGTTCAAAGCTTTTACGGTACTTTTACTAAATCAGTTTTTATTATTATAGTTACTTTTTTATATTTTTTTTGTAAATAAAAATATTTTATATTCACATTTAATAATTTAGTTACTTACACTGTAACAAAAGCTAATGGAACCATGAACTAATTCAATTAAAGTTAGGCTGTGCTTACAACTCTTTAATGAATATCATATTGTTAAGTAACAACTTAAACTTGTACCGCGTACATTCAGTAAAATAATAGGAAAATTTAAGTTTTGTTTAACCTTTTTTATTATTAATATAAACAGGAACTATTTTATTTTGAATAACCATGAAACTTTGTTATTAAATTATGCTGGACTTTTGATGTGAGTAGAGAGTAGTTTAGAGAATTTGTAGAGAAATTTTCAGAAGTTTCTTTTAAATATGTTGGCAGGTGGTCACTATGAAATACCTCACTCAATCGATGATGCTTAACATTACACAACTAATTTTTACCAGCTGATTAACTGTGCTTACCCAGAGCAAGAGTAAACCCAGGCTC
Source organism: Catonia carolina (assembly GCA_035578175.1). NCBI lineage: Eukaryota > Metazoa > Arthropoda > Insecta > Hemiptera > Achilidae > Catonia > Catonia carolina. The sequence goes on along the minus strand of JAQMRL010000010.1, from coordinate 22,416,200 downwards.
TGAATTAGGAAACTGTAGTGTATATCATTTGTAACGTGCAACGTACTGGTAACAAGATGTTATACAGGATGTAGGCTTTATGGTCCAAAAGTGAGAAGATTGAAAAGACAGTAAAGTACGGATCTTTTGTAAAAGCAGTTTTGTAAAAGCTTCATACAAAAAAAAATTAAAATTTTGAAAAAGTAGTTATTAGGCAATTAATTTAAAATTTTAGATATTTTTAACTTCTAGAGTGATACGCCACAGACCGAGAAACAAAATTTGTTTCTACATAAGTAACTTAAAGAATTTTCAGACCCTATTTGGAAATTTCAACCTTCCATTTTGGAGTTTAGTAGAGGAAGTGGGGGTATTGTAGACGTGTTTAGTACTTTCTAATTTTTTTAACAGGAAAATCTTTAAAATTAGTTTCTAATAAATTGTAATGAGTTCCAATACTTATCGAATGAGAAAAAGTTGACTTTTCTGATATTTTGTATCATGGATGTACAAACGCTTTCCAGCAGGTTCGTGATGAAACAAAATGGCCGTCCTTCCATCTTCTAATCAAATGTTAAAGATGGCCGCCTGATCTTCCTTCCTTTAAATCAGAGCCAACTTATAAAACCATTATTTCCCGTCCGGGTGATTCTTTCTAGGGGAAAAGCAATGATCGTTCTATCGTAAAGAATTTGGGCCCAACTTTTTGTTCTTTAACTTAAATTTGAATTATTATAACATTTCTTCACAAGTATTAAAAAGCTTGAAGCAAACAAAATCTTTTACGTATTCAGACAAAACGAATTACATGAATTCAGGAATTAGGCAGCTAAGAAAATTATTTTCTTAAGAAAATTAATTTCCACTTCTCTAAATTCTTGAGTTAAAATCCATGCTGTAGATATTTTGCAGCAGTTAATTAATGATAAAACAGTACATAATTTTCTTTTTAATACATTTTGTGATGTACTTATGTCGTCTGACTGCTTTTACAAAAGATCCGTACTTTACTGTCTTTTCAATCTTCTCACTTTTGGACCATAAAGCCTAAGATCTATTAGCTAAATCTGGCACAGTATCCTCTCTTTATTCCGGCACGACTCGGATACAGATCTATCAAGACATATTAGGCCTACTGCATATTTTGCAGTATAGGCCTACCTATAAACTTTGTTCAAATATTTAGTTCAAATCTACTTTATTATGTTCTAAAGACAATAATAAATAATATTAATAGTGGAAAAAATTCAGTATTTTTCAAACGTGATTCTTAATACTAAACACCTTTGTGGTCTGACTGGTCATTTACAATATATTTGTATAATAACAAAGCAGGTGGATTATTGTTAATACAGTATAGTACTGTATTTGATTGATTACTCGCGTTCTTACTCGTACTTACTCATACTCGGGTAATTGGATGATTTATCCCGATTATTTTTACTAAAATTACCCACATTCAGATATCTGGAATAATCTGTAGTTATTCGGCATTAACCGAGTAACCAAATTACTATAAGTCTATTACGGAGTTGTCCTTATTCAATTTCTAACCGCCCTGTGGCACTACACCACGGGCTAACAAATCCTAGGTTAGCGTCAATTAGTGATTTTCCATATATTGAAGTCATACAGAGGTTGATTTTAATTTGAATTTTAAATTGTTTACTTCTATAATTAAACATAGGTCATATTTTTCATTATTTACATTAGCAATAGAAAGATGTGTGAGTGTTTCACAACAGATTTTTTAATATTAAAACGATATTTTTAATATGTATTAGGTCTACTATGAAATCATACTAAAATCTTGTTATTTTTATTATACAAAATGTTGAAGACTTAGAAATATATTCATACAGAATCTTATATGAACTAATTGCCGATTTATTTCCAATTCATATGTTTTTATATTTTAAAAAACGTTTCTTTCAGGTAGGTACAGTAGGTGACTAGATTTATCCAAAGCCTTTTTACATATTATAGTAATTATTTTATAAAAAGGATAATTTACTAGGTAATTAAAACACAAAGGTATAAAATGTAGGTTAAACATTAAACCAATTAGTCCACTTTTAATTTCATTAAAATCAATTGAAACTGTTAACTACAGAAAGTAACGGACAACGTGAGAAAGGAGTGTATTACTTTGAGGTGGTGAAATAGTGAAATAGAGATAGTTTAAATGGGTTAAAGCAGAGAGTACCGTACCGGTGGTGCTTGGTGATGGTTCTGGCACAAAACCAACCCCCAAATCCCCCTTCGAAACCTAGATGGTAGCCAAAAAAAAGAGTAAATTATTGGCTCGGACATTTCCTTTCAGGCCGAATATTTGGCGACCATACTTTATTTAACATGGATGCCATATGTTTTCCTTACTAGGTTATGAGTAATGGTGAAAGGTTTATTATAGTTAAACCCGTACCTCAACATTCAAACCGTAATGATAAGCGTAAATTATATAGTAATATCTACCCCTAACACCCCTCCCTTCCATTTGTATTCAGTCCACTAAATTTGATTTGGAATAAATTTGAAAAGATACCTAATGTATTTATGCAAATATCGGTACCAACTTACAAGCAATTTATTCACCAGATTCAAGAACTTTAACGGAAATCTACCGCTTCACATAAATATAAAATTTTCTTATTTCATATATTCCACAATCATAATATGACCTACTCCAAAATATTGTTCTTTTTTAAGTACTACTGATATCTTCAAAAGATCTTACAAAAAATATTAAATATTTTAACTTCATCTTATAAATGATTATTCTAATATTTTACCAGACTTTATTTTTTAACTTAAAATGGTCAACAGAAATAACATAATGGAAGTGGAAGACTTTTCAAAATACATAACAACTCTGATAATCCGAACAAATTGGGATCGGGATCTGTTCGGATTATCCTATATATGGGCATAGACTATTAACAATATCTATTTAAACAAAACTAAATTTAGTATAATGAATCCAGATAATTCTGAAATAATGTTGCCCAACTTCGTAAAATTAAGTGAGACTACAACAATAACCTAATTTTGTGTGTTGTATTTTGTACACGTAGTGTTTTGTCTTCAGTTTACAGAGAAATAAATAGTTTCCATAAATATGCCAGAATCCAGCAACGGTCCTGAAGAAACTGATGAAATATGTTACGCATAGCGGATTATGTCATCTTTTGAATCAACTAACACTGAAAATACTACTATAATAGGTCTACTATAATAGGAAGAGAAACATGTCAACGTTATACACACCAATGTCTTGTTTATAAGGCGTTGGCGAAATATTGAGTTGTCATCATCATGGTTTTGACATTACGACAGCAAAGAATTAAGGATTTCATGCAGCTAGGCAGTAGTGAAGAACGTAACTTCTTGTTGGCTCAGTTAGTAATAAGCTAGAAGAAATGTCTTACCAGTAAACGATTTACAGATGGTAAGTAGGCCTTCATCATGTATTAAGAACTTGTGTTCTTTTTCAATTCTCAACAACAATGTTTATCTTTTTTCGTTTAAATTTTATGTTCAGAAGCCTACAGAAAATATTTTTTAACATAGTTATAGTTTAAACAATAGTTAAAACAATATAAGCTACATCAGTTCGGATTATCAAAAAATTTTGGATTAACTGGTTTGTTTTGTAAATTAGAAAAAGAGATCACACAAAAACCCAAAATAGAAAGAAGAGTAATTAGACGAATAAATAAAAAAGTAACAAATAGAACGAAAGGAAAATCTCAACAAATGAGATCGTTTAGCCTATAAAGAGATAGAATCAACAATCGCTGACAAAATGTAAAATAAAAGGATTCCTTTTTGGATATAATAAGGAATAGACCACCTAATATAAAAATTATTTGAACAAAAAACACCAACCCATTTTGATTAAGGGAGTCAAAGAAGATATGAAAGAATTGTATCAACAAAGAAAGAATTTTAGAGGATTTATCAGAGAATACAGATGCGCTGAAAAAAATTGAAGATAATAGTATAAGATTTAAACTAAGGACAATCGAATCAGGATTGGTCAACAGGGTGTTTTTAGATGAAGAAAGAAAAGCAAATATGATAGGACAATAAATTATTGGGAATCAAGAAAACAAAAAAAACGTTATAAATGAATGAAATAGGTCAATGAAACTATAATAGAAAAAATATATAGACTACTTTCCATTCACAAGTGCAATTCGAAATAACCATTAGCTACATTAAAAAAAGATTTATTTCATTTTAAATATACGGTCTTCTTGTAGGTAGGCTACTACTGATATCAACATTGAACCATGTAACTTAGAATACCATGATAACATCAAACGTAAACTAATAAAGGGCACCTAAAACAACAGTAACAACTTCTCCCTAGACGATCCAAATTACCCTTCCAGTTCAAAACTGTTGACCCTTAATGCTTTAACATTACTAACTTTTACATTACAATTAAGATAAATAGCGTTTAGACGCACTACTCAACATGAATGCACCTGTTAAAAAATTTCTTCAAGAAATAAATATCAGGTTCTATTGTACAGAGTGATTATAAATGAAATAGACACTTTCGACAGCTTCTTGAACATCAAACTGGTATATTTGAATATATAAAATATGATATAGGTTTGTAGGGAATTTTTTAACGTTTATGTTGGTGCAACTGTTGCTAGAAGTTTGTTGTTGGCTGCTGTTACAACGACCGGTCTAGCAAAATGGCCGCTACTCAAGTGGAGAAAGTTTATTGTGTTCTTGAATTAGCCAAAAACACTCGGTTACGGTTGTGCAACGGCATTTCAGAACAAGATACAGTAAACCACCACCAACAAGACAAACAACTATGACTGGTATAAAAATTTGGAAAGTGGATGTCTTTGTAAAAGGAAGAGTTCTAGAAGACCTTCTGTTACAGAAGAACAAATTGATAGTGTTCGTGTTGTTAATGTACGAAGTCCAGAAAAATCAACGAGATCAGCAATTTTAGAATTGCAAATTCGCCAACCGACTGTGTGAAAAATTCTGCGGAAACGTTTGAAAATGACACCTTATAAATTGCAGTTAGTACAAAGTTTAAATACTAGTGATAAAGTTGTACGTAAACATTTTTGTCTGCAGATTCAACATTGTGTTGAAAATGACGACGTATTCTTTAATCACCTAATTTTCAGTGATGAATGTAATTTTCACATTAGTGGAAGTTAATAGACATAATATTAGAAAATGGGGCACAGAAATCCCAAAAACAACTTTACAGCATACACGCGATTCCCCTAAAGTAAACGTCATTTGCGCATTATCTCGTGCAAAGGTTTACGGGCCGTTCTTCTTTCACGAAGTGTCAGTAACCGGAGTAATTTATCTGGACATGTTAAACGAATGGTTAATGCCTCAACTCCAGGAAGATAGTGATAACTTCATTTTGTACAAGATTGAGCTCCGCCTCACTGGCACTTACAGGCCAGAAATTATCTTGATGAACGTCTTCCTAGACGATAGATTGGCCGTGCAAGTGAGGAAAACATTGTGTTTACGCCGCGGCCATCTCGTAGTCCAGACTTAACGCCCTGCGACTTTTTCTTATGGGGTTATGTAAAAGACAAATTTTTTGTACTACCGCTTCCCGTAGTAATCGATGATCTAAAACAAGGTATCGCAAATGCTCTTGCCACAGTTGACCGTCATATGCTTAATCCTGTGTGGGAAGAATTCGACTACTGTGTTGATATCCGTCGTGTTACGAATGGTGCACACATTGAACATCTGTAATTATTTTCAATAAAACCTTAATGAATTCTTCTATAAAATCATGTAAGTAATTACCTTAACTTTTCAAAAATAAATTTTCTATAAGCAATCGAAACTGTCTATTTCATTTATAATCACCCTGTATTAGATGTTTCCTAAGCTACACAAAAATTATAGTGATGTGATCATTTAAGTGACATATTTTTTTAAGTAACAACGAAACAAAATTTGTTAAAATTTTAATTTGTTCATAGCCTAAAGTTTAGTAAAAATAAAATAAAGTTTTATAAGACTGATCTAAGTTGTAATAATTGTATTCCGAGAGTAAGCTATCGATTTACACTTGATCATCTGATAATCAAATGTTTGCAATGCTTTTGCAAATGGTCATTTATGTAGCAGTATCCTTGGATATAGGAAGAAACCATTTGATGTGACCTAGAATGACAGAATCATCAATATCCTTTTAGAAAGTGGATTTGACGGAAAATTTTTCATTTTTATTGCTAATTTTTTAAGTCAAGAACAATATGAGTAAAATACAAGTAATTTTTATCCAAAAGGTTTTTCTTAGAAAATGTTGTTCCAAAAAACTCCGTTCTAAATGTAGCAATTGTGGTAATAAACTAGTCCTGTGAAATGTACAAAAGAAAAACTGAAAATAATAAAAAATTCACTGGATGATACAAAAAAACTGGCTTACAAAGTTTTTGAAAGTTGATCTGAAATTATGGTATTCTCAAAACGAAACATCCTGAAAGATCACATTCAAATTTACCTTAACGCACATAGTTTGAAGGGAATCAATCTAGAAAAATTATTTGGTCTCATATTTTTGATGAAAAATTATCATGGAAACTACACGTTAACAAATTTAGGGCTGATTATCAATAACGAATGATATAATAAAATCTCTTTCATTTAATAATAGGGAGCTGAGAAATCTGTTAATTGCTGTGACAAACAACGCCTTTGTCAGATCAAAAATTAAACAATATAAAAAATAAATTTAAAATAAAAGAAGTTTGAAGTTTGCTATAAAATTTTTATCGTAAGCTATTTAAAAACATGAGTTTAAATTTTAAAATTTAATAGGCTTAGTAAATACATACAGGCGAAGCAAAACTCAATTTTACTTGCGATGAAGTAGGTCCGATTCCCCACTTTCATGATGATTTATTAATATGCGTAACTGACAATGTGGAAAAACTAGAAAGAGTTTTCTTTGAGTGATGATATCTACACAAGCCTTGGTTTGTGCTTAGGCAATGATGTTAGAGCAGAAATCGAACCTGGGACCCTTGATATCCTTGGAATCGCTACGCCAATGGGCCCGACAAAAACAAAACAATGCACGACTAATTTTATTCACGTAGAAACCCTTTCATAAAAGAAATGTAGGCTACATCATGGCGATACCTAGTAGCCTACTTATCAAAATGTTTCAAACGTCTCTGCTCAAGGGATCTACTTGGGCTTTTAATGACAACGGCCAGCACCAACAAGTCGGATTTCTAAATCAAGTTTATAAAAATGACACAAATTTACTGATTATTAAACATGTTGTGGTTAAAGTCATCATCTGAATGGCTGGCTTGAACCTCTAGAGGTTTTGCTAAGTAAAACAAAACGAGGAGTGAGGTGGATTCCATTGTCTTCCTCACTGAATGGAAAAGTATGTTTATCATTATTCCCGGCCCTCCGAAAAGCATCTACTTTCCATACTGCAAATGCCACCTTTACTTCATTCACCACAGTGTCTGGCTGTATAATGAAATTCATTACTCTCAGAAGAATAACTCTGACTAGTGTCTTTTACACGTCAATTTCTTCTGATCTTAAATGCTTCAATCATAGACTAACCATGTGATAAGAAACAAACTACTTTTTGTAGCCCTGTAGCAAATCGAATGCAAATAATTTAATACTCCTCTTGCCTCTTATGGAAAATATATTAAATATATATTAAAAAATATGCTATAATATATAATAAAATACTATATTTTTAAGGGCTACGATTTTGATTATTTCAAATAAAAAAATTTAATGATGGGTTTTTCCAACATTTTGCTAAAATTTCTGTAATAATATGATGAAAAACGTTCGTGTAATAAAAGTGTGAAAGGATGAAAAAGGTTTCTAAGAAGTGGTGGAACGAGCGAAAGCCAGCAGAGAGCGCTAGAAGACATCCGGTACGAGAGATGCATCCCACAGGAACGGAAGTACTGGCTTAATGGACCTGTCTTAAAACGCAGGGCAACTTTCACGAGAATTTGGTAATTTCCTTTCTAGTCATAGTATTACTAGTAATATTAGAGTACTACACTGTAAAGACAACCATAATAGTTGAGTAAACTAGACCTGTAGCCTCCAGACCATTACAAAATTCAAAGGTTTATAAAAATTCATAAAAATAACTGGAAAATATTTTCAAGTACATTACTTCAATCCTAATTTAAAGAAACATGTTTTTTTACATTGTAAAGAGAAATGTTTACCTTTTCTTTAATTGCAGATAAGATAGTCCTAAGTACCTTTGTATTTAAGAGCTATTAGTCTAACCTTTTACTTTCTCCTGCCCTACATGAATGAATAGGGAAAGGAAGTATTGTTTTCTTGTCAATCTTCCGAAATCGAGTTTTCACCGGATATACACGTTTTCACGCTCCCTAAAACCAAAAAAATGTTTTCGCGACTGTTCTTCGTGCGTGAGTGTCTGTGTATCATTGTGTGTGTGCGTGTGAGAGAGAAAGAGAAAGAAAGAACGAAAGAGAGTGTGTGTGAGAGAGAGAGAGAGAGAGAGTGTGTGTGTGTGTGTGAACAAATGTATCAAGAAAGGAATATCGTATGAAGTTGAAACTTGGAATTTAAATTAGGTACTACAAGTTGACCCGACACGAATAATTTTCATTAAAGTTGGTCAACCAAAAGTAGTAGTTTATTCGTGAAATTTATAATTAAAAAAAAAAATTATTTAAGCTATATTTAATACAGCTTCTACGAGTTTTTATTTAAATTAGCTTCATTTACTTCATTTGTTTATTCTCTTCAAGGTAGGGTAGGCCTTCGGGCAAGCCCAGTCAGTCAGCTGGTAGAAAGAGGGTATGATTTGTTAGGTAACACCTGTTGGGCAAGCGACTTTGTATGGTGACCAGTTGACAGCCATCCATGAACAAACTCTACTGGGGGTCGCTGTTCAATCTCATTTCTAATCCACGTAAAAAAATACAGCAAAAAAAGCAGCGATCAAATTGGGTAGTTGTTAATAATGTTGAGTTCCCGATAAATAAAAGCTTCAAAAAAAGGTAGAGCAAACGCCATGTCTCCTGAAATTCTTGCGGATGCTTTACTCTCGTGGTAAAAAATTGTTCTGTAAGATTGAGGCCTTACTATGCATTTTAGGGTTAAAGTGTATGTAAATTAACTTATAATATTAAAAATGCTATTTTCATTTCATACGTTATTTTCTACAATGTTAAAATAAATAATAAATAAATTAGTTTAATATTATTTATATAATATTATTTTCTACAATGTTAAAATAAATAATAAATAAATTAGTTTAGCGTCAAAAGTGATTTGGTATTTATTATAGTATAGGTAAGATATTTAAAAACATACAATTTTTATTTCATTCATCATTTTCTTCAATGTTTAGGTTAGCGTCAATTTAGTGATTTTTTAGATTATACTCGATAAAATAGGTAATGGCTTTTCTCAGATTGCGCCCTTAGCATGCAGTTTACGACAAAAGTGTTTATAGTCAAACTAGAGGAAATGAAAACCTACGATTTTATTTCAAGCATTTTTTCTATAGAGCTTTGAAGTCGATTAGTGATTTTCCGTATTTTTAAGTACAATAGAGGTTTATTTTCATATTCACTCACGATTAATATTAGCTTATGTTTTTTTCATTTTACTTTGTTTACACATGATTAAACGTAGGTAATATTGCTCATTATTAACATTGGTAAGCTGTGTCTTTTACACCAGATTATTAATTTTCTTTTCAGTCAACTTAGGATTATGATAATCATGCATGAACAACTTCTTTAATTTTCTTGCTCGAGTTTTTACTTTGGAGCTTCAGTTTTCTTTCATCCTATTTTTTCTTCAATTATTCTAAAAATACTTTTTGTTTCATCATCCCATTTTGCTGTGTTAAAATTCTTCACCTTTTTTCTCTGGAAAATCCTTACTTTCTTATCTGTTTTTCTTTTTCTTTTTTCTTTCGTTCGTTTAATTGTTTTTTTCTGAATTTATTTATATCTTCTATTACATTTTTATATATGTTTAGTATCATTAGATATTTATATGTTTCTTTGAACAATGTTGGTTTATTTCTACATTTTTTCAGCTTTTAAAGTATTTGTTTTTTGTTTCTCTTGATTCATCCATAGGCTATCATCTGTTCGTAGAAACTTACTCTTCTATTTTTTATTTTCTTCGATTTCTTTCGGATTTATTTTCAATTTATTTTTTCATTCAAGCGATTCTTCACATGATATTTTCAATCGTTAGTTGAAGTTTCAATTGTAAGATCCAATAATTTTTTAACTCTTTGTACTATTTTTAATTCTCTTACAGCTTTAATCTTATAGTTCAGTGTTTCTTCCGCATCTGGTAACACTATATTTTTATTGTGCCCGATTTTTGTATAGACTATGAAAGAGTTTTATTTTTGTGTTTAGGCCTACTATACGTTAATTTGTATGCCTACATTTTATTTGTACTAAAATTACCTTATAAACAAAACTTTTTCTTTAGCTTTCAGATACTTAAAGTAGTATCATCTGACAAGGTAATTAACAAATACACCGAGTTTTAGAATTGAAAAAAAACTTTCTACGCTTGAGTAAGCTTTCGTATACAATCTGGAGGAAACTAATTCTGTACGCTACTTTCGAATTAGAAGTTGAGTTTTAAAAGCCTACTGAACACTGTCTTGGTAAAAAAAACAATGTTTTTAATCCAGTGCTTTCTTTTCAACATCTGATTTAACATATGAGCTCTAAGTGGGCATACTGACTAATTAATTCAAATTTTTAGAAAGTAGGCTTATTAATTATTTTAATGAGACTTGCCTACCAAATTTCTCCCATTTCAAAATAATGCTATTAAAAAATGTGTTCATAAAGTGTTAAATTTATTTTATATGAACAACACGGTACTAGAAGAAATACGAAGTCTCAGTTGTAAATACATTGAATTTTTAAACAACCACGTAAATCACTTAGCACTGAATCTCTTAGACAACAGCCATGATGTCATAGACTAAAACGTGCTACAGTACTGGATCTCTCAGGGCGATTCTGATAGTGTGCTTTTACATTGTAAATAATATAATGTTAATATTCTGTAGATGACTGGTGGGTTTGAGTGTAATTGTTGTAAATAACTGAATGAAATTTTTAATTACCTTCAATAAAGTTCGATGTGCATATAATTTTGGAATCATGTGCTTATTGTTAATTACTTCTCATTTTGTTTTTTTCGTTTTAAAGGAGGTTTTGGTTATTTTTTTTTTTATTTTTTTATTTTAAAAACACTATTTATCTAATTTTTATTGTAAATAATAATTAAGAGCAGTATAATAATATGTTTCAATGTTATCGTTTGTTAATCACACCAGTGGGTTGTAATTTGTTTGTGTTAATTTTAATTGCATTTATTTTATTTAATATTTACTTTAATACATTTTAGTTGCATTTATTGTTATACAACAGATTATGCAATAAAAAAGTTATATGAAAAAAAATGAACAATACAAATAATTATTTGCGTCATCGTGGCACATGCTTAATGTGCTAGGCTCTAAAGCGGGAGTACAGGGGTTTGATTCTGGGCTAGGTTTTTAAAATTATTACACGTTATGACCCACCGTTTCTGAATCCAATTTCATAGCTAATGATGACCGTTGAAGAAATTTAGTATAAATTTTCTCTGTACTTTTTCATTGAAAATTTAGAATGTGTTATGAAAATATTTTAACTTATACTAAATGGTTCTAAAACATGATTTGCTTGTTGGAGCTTGCAGTCATTTGTAATCGGCTCTCTCCAAAAGAATCTCTTGGCCAGAGTCATTGTTTGCATCTGTGCTGAGCACCCTGAATTGCCCTAGCGTATTACTATATACTGTGTAGTAAAGAATTTTTGTGTAATTCAAATTTATCACGCATTGTTTTTGTTTAGTTTTGTTTTGAGTTGTGGCAAGTGTTCGTGCCATTGAGTGTTTCTTGTGAGTTTTCTATCGGTGTTCTTATCTATTTCTGTCGTCTGTAGTTGTTTGAGTTCTTCTGTTTCAGTTATCCATTTTTACTTGGTTTTCGTGTTTTTGTGATGTCGTGTTGTTTTGTGATTATGTCTTGTCCAGTCCGTGTTATGGTTTTAATATGTATTAATATACTATTTATCTATATTAATAACGTTTGTTTGTGTGAAGCAACCGATTCAAAAAAAAGTTTATACTGCTGGAAAGATTTGAGCTTCCCACGTAACGTAGGTTAATACGTAAAATTTTAATATAATAATATAATAAAATAAAACCGTAATGGAATTACGTTATTTTAATTTTTGTATTATTATTTTTATTACAATGGTCATTTTTTATTTATTGAGTTTATGAGGTTTTTTAACTAGTGATAAGTTAGGTTAGTTCTTTTATCTGTTTGTTCTACGGTATACCATCTATTTTAGTATATAGTGTGTTGCACTATCAGGTACAATACAATAGCCTACCGTTCTAGAATACATGACTCCTTTTTTTAAAATCCATTTTCAAAATGTTTGAAAATATTGTGTACTGAACAGAAAATAAAGAAAATATTGTGACTTTCACGATTTCTGAAGAGAAAGTGATGTAAACCTTCCAAAAACAAAGATATTGTTCTGTTTTTTTCTTCAAAAAATAGATTTTATCTTAAAACAAGCTATTCTGTCATAGTCCGATAGTGTTTCTCCCCTTCCAATGGTGTTTATTAATTGTGCTAACAATATTTCTGTTTCCAGTAGTAGGGTCCAAATTGATTTTGTTTTTTGTTTTTTTTTTATTTATTTATTTAACGTCGCATCAACTGCAAGGTCATTAGCGACGACGTTGGGGTGTAACTGTGCGTAATGAGGATGAAATGATTTTTTTTGTAACGTATAAAACTATGCCCTGCCTGAGTGGGATTCGAACCCGGGACCGCATGGTGAGAGGCGAGCACATTACCAACTACGCCAATGCGGCCGGCTGATTTTGTTTATACAATTCTGATTTAGCTTTCAACGTGTAAGGTTTTTGAGAAATTAAACGCCTCAAGTTTAATTTGCTGTTAAGTTCATGTGAAGGGGTCTAAATGAGGTCTGAATGAGGGGTCTAAATGAAAAAAGGGTCATGAAGGGGTAGTATTAGGCCTATTAACTTAAATAAACTGTAAACGATTCAATGATAAGTCATATTAGAACTCTCTTTCGTCAACTGAATAAAGATTTTAAACTAATTATTAACCTTAGTGTTTAAAATCCTACTCTTAATAAGTTTTGTAAGAAATTAAATTGCTGCAATAATAATTAGTTAATAAAAGTAATAAAAATTTAATATTAATGTAATAAATTATTCAGGTAAATATAATTGTTTTTTCATGACAGTCCCAATTTGTTAGCATGATAAAGGATGCAAAATTGTTCACAAATATATATTTGCATTTAAACTGTTTCCAGAATTACGTATTTTTATATAGTAACATATATAACGTAGCAGATAAAAATAATATGCAATTTTATATGTTTAAAGTTTATTTTATCTTTCCATAATTTACTTTTGTCATAAAGTTTTTTAAGTAGTTAGTTTTAAAATAGTATTCTTTTATAGTTTGTTTTTTATTTCTATGAGTAGAGACTATGAAAGTAACGTAATTGTATAAGAAAGAAGTATACGATGGCGTAGGGATGAAGAGGAAAAGTAAAGCTATGATATAAGGGATGATAGTGAATATGAGAAAAGACTGCGAATGTGGGGTAGTTCAGACCGAGGTGTTATCGTAGTAGCTGTGAGAGAAGTAAGATAGGGTGGAACGAGAAGTAGAAGTACAGGAAATTATGATATTGTTCAAGTTTTCAGGAGAACAGAACAGTGAGAAACTTGTGATGGAGGGGATAACGCGAAAGCAGCGAGCGAGCGAGTTTCACTGCAACGCTCGCTGTTCGCGATGCGTAGCATCGTATGATACTGTGCTATGACTCCGGTTGCCATGGTAACAAGCTAACATAAAGGGCGACGCTATACTGTACACAGCCACAATGATCTGAGTTATGACTCCCGCTGGGCGAGTTACTGCAGAGCTCGCTTCATCATCAAAACCAACTTTTTTAACGCCCCCCTTTCCCGACCAAACAAACCCTTGAATGCCCAAACACCCCCTCTACTTTTGTACCCCTATATCCCCAGTAATTTCCATAACAATTATTCTATTATAAAATATCGCGTACAATGTTTTAATAAGATGTATAGTCCCGTATGCGAAACATATAAATTCTGTCTCATTTTTCCTATTATTTTTCTTCCTTATTTTTTTGCAAACATTTATTACACTTTGAAATTCTTCGTGGAAAATTATACTGTTATATTTCTCTCGGTAACTGTATTAAATTACGTTATCTTATTTAAATCTGTACCACATCTAGCTTAGATTACTATCATAGTCTACCCTATTACAATGAAATAACTTTTTTTTCTCTTTAATTTTTATTACGGTACTGTACATTAAGCTGCACAACTTCCGTATTTGAAATTTAAATTTCACTTTAAGGAGAAGAGGTACCCAGTGATATATTCTCCGTTCAAAACTGCGAGTATTGTCCGTTATTCAAACCAAGAGGTCTCTACTCCATTTTCGCTTTAAACGACGTACCTTGAGCTAGATAACGAGCTAGTTGGTTTGGATGGTCATCTAGTCTTTCGTAAAATTTACTAAAGAAGTATGTGGTTAGCTCCTTTACTGTGGAAATTTTGAAATTGTCGTGGAGGGTTTTATTGCTTACATAAAAAGGAGCGCCAAAGCAATTCTTAAGAATTTTGATTGAAAGGCCTGGATTGACTTTAAATTACTCTCTGCCGCTGTTTCAAAGTGCTGGACACCATAAGTCCAGACTGGTCTTAATAGGGATTTGTATATTAAAATCTTGGAGCGGAGGTTCAATCATGATCGAGGGTTAATTAATCAGGAGAGTAGCTTCTGGCGGTGGTTAAGTTCTAAACGTCCCGTACGCAGATGATGCTTCCAAGTTAGTCGCTTGTCAAGCCATAAGCCAAGATATCGCACAACCATGGCCTGTTTGATATGAATGTTAATGAGCATCACAGGTGGACAAGTTTGACGTCGTAAGGTAAACGTAACCTGTGTTGATTTAACTTAATTCACCTTACTACGGCAACGGGTAAGCCAGTCTTCTATCAATAAAATATGTCACTGCGCCAACCTGAAATGAAGTGACTATTTGCAAAATTATTGCTTCGTTATTTAATAACTGTATTAAAAAACATATTCAAATAGTATTTGTTCGAACATATGAATTTTTTTCATTTACACAATTTTATGATGTTAATTTTAAATTTTTGGAATTAGGTAGCTAATCTATCGATATATTACTATGGTTTACAAATATTTAGTTGAAATTCATTTAATAGTTCTCTATCTTTATTACTTTTACAATCTTTTAAAAATAATTACAAGTGCCACTCGCTACATTTAAAATTTAAACTTTCACAATGATCTAAACATGCCCTTTCGGAATGAAGTTGCTCAATTGATGTTTTCAAAATTTCATAGCCGACTACACCCGCATCCAAATTCTTTAGTAAAAATACTAAGAAGAAAAAACATACCACAAGGATTAAGAACTGTGCTCGCTCTTTAAACCTGATAAAAAAATACCAAAAAATTAAGTTCGGTCGGTTAAGAAAGCGACTTAATTAAGTGACTAGTTGACAACCAATATTGAACATAATGACATTGGAGAATACCAGAAGGAGTGATAGGAGGGTGATGTTGGGGGTGGAAAAGCAGTAAGAAGAGTAAAAGAAGAAGAAAAAGAATAGGAGAAGAAAAGGTGGACCAGAGGTGGAGGAAAGAAGGAGAAAGAGAAGAAGAAGATAAGATTGTTTTATTTTTTTATTATTTTATCAAACATCCTATTAGGATTATAAACAGCCGTATTATTTAAAATTGAAATATATATTTTTAACTACCAGACTACGGTAGCAGAAAACACTTACTAATGTTTATACCGCGTTTTGGAAAGACTGTTTTATATATAAGAATCGACTATTCCTTACCAACCATGGCAAGAGTCAGAAGTTTTAAATTTTGATGTAAAAATTTTTTTTAAGGACTTTTAATTTACTTAAGATGTGTACGAGATACACGAAAGCGCTATAAACATTGGTAAGTGTTTTCTGTTACCGTATTCTGGTGGTTAGAATCATACGAAGTGTGGCTAATAAATAGCGAGACTGAGGTTGTAAAAACTTTTTACTTTTATTTTATAGATAATCACTTACTGTCACCTTCAATATACACTCCTTCTCTATCCCCACAACGCTCCATGCGAGTTTTCCATCGTTGGAAACAGTGCTGGAAGTCATCTTCTGTTAGCTCTTTCAGAACACGTGCCGCTTTCTCTTTTACAGCTTCAACAGACTCAAATCTTGTCCCTTTTAAAGCAGATTTCATCTTAGAGAACAGGTAGAAGATAATAACATGTGATGAAACTTGTTTTTTACTTACAATCCGGAAACGAAGCGCCTATCCATGCACTGGAAGAGCCAAACTTTACCGAGAGCAAGTAAAAATTTAAAGCAATGATGATTGTTTTTTTCATATCCATGGGATTGTGTACCTTCACTAGGTACCTGAAGGTCAAAAAATTAATCTATATTCTACCATGAGGTACTTTCTAAACTACGTCAAAGAGTAAAAAATACCGCCCCAAACCGTGAAAGGAGAAATCATGAGTTCTCCACCAAGACAACGCGCCAGCTCATTCCGCGTTATCTGTCAAGAAGTTCCTAGCCAAGTACACCATCGCAGTGTTAGAACATCCGACTTATTCATTAGATCCTGCACCATGTGACTTCTATCTGTTCCCTATGGTAAAATCTGTATTAAAATGGAAAAGATTTGAGTCTGTGGAAGCTGTAAAAGAGACAGCGGCACGTGTCCTGCAGGAGCTGACAGAAGATGACTTCCAGCACTGTTTCCAAAAATGGAAAATTCGCATGGAGCGTTGTAGAGATAGAAAAGGAGTGTACATTGAAAGTGATAATAAGTGATTATGTGTAAAATAAAAATAAAATTATTTACAACGTCAGTCTGGTTATTTAATAGCCACATCTCGTATTTCAATTCAAAGATTAAATTATAGCTTTCCTGTATCCCCTATGCTTATATGAAATACAAGTTTAATCAACAGTGGAGTGAATTATTTTAGGCTATAAGTAGTTTAGAAGAATATAGATTCTCTTTTAAACAAGATGGTTTCATGGTAAGGACTGTTTGATAATTTTACCGTTGTTTAGAGAATACAACACAAGGTGACATATCAACAACGGTTGAAATATAGGTTGTTCTATTTCGGTTCGTTCTTGTCTTAGTTAAACAATAAATATGGTAACCAAACTGTTTCTTGATAATAACATATCATTATTTACTTGAGTTAATGTTACATTTGTTATATAAACTTTGATCAAAATTGCTGTTACATTATTATACATACAAGTTAACCAAGATATCTAAAGTTTCCCTTTATTAATTGATCAATTTATAATTAAATAATTCTTGTATGGGTGTACCTAAATTTCAAACTGATTCCTCATTGAATACAAAATTTACCTCGGTTAACACGACACTTGATTGGCATTTAACAATATCTAGATACTATAATTAAAGCTTAATCATTGTGTGTTGTCTTACGGTTGTACCTAGAAATTATTAGGTAGCACATGCGATTTATAGTGGCTGTTGCATTATTCTAAAGAGATTTGTTGAGACTCTACGAACAACACACTTGATGCAACAGCTATATTCTAGAGTCAAACAATTGTTTCATAATTTAATCAAAAGTTTATGCATAAATAAGGTGACTACAATGTACCGTACGACAAACAGACAAGATTCCTAGAGATTCATTTAATTTGTAATAAAGCGCGTGAGTGATATCCATGTACCGTAACTAAATTTATACCGTTATTACTGCATTTTATAAAGAAAAGTTATTTCATTTTTATAATTTTTTGACGTAACAAAACATCGACATAGATATAATTTAAATGTATTGCAAGTTTGCCAGATCTGTTATCTATTGTAGCTGGAAGAAATAGTGATAGTAATTATGTAGCTGAAAATGTAATGTATGCTAAATAACTATAAAGATTACACTTTGAAATAACTGTTAAAATAGAATCATTTAGAACGTTTTCTTTGTCACTGTCTAAGAATATCATTTAAGTGTATTATTGTTTTGTAAGTTTATTGCTGTATAGAAAACCTTTGTAAAAATATACTAAAGTTAATATTTTAGTTTCTCAGAAACTTACTGAAAACATGAAGTGCATGTCACACTGTGCCGACAAAGGTAAAAGCGAATCGACAATTTCTAACGTGTTTTTACACGGCCATGAAAGACCTTGAATGAGTAAATTCTATTGGTACAAATCAACGCCATGGGATGCATCCGTTACTTTAAATAGAGGACAGTTGAACTGAAAAAGCTCGTTTTCAGATTCATTGATATTCAGTATCAGTGTGGCGTTAATTATACGATTTCGTTCAGAAGCTGATGTCCATCGCTATGGTGGATATGATTTTTTAGTTAACCTGTATTAATTTTTGTCACATTGCGTTTTAATTCGGTATTTATAACATTTTATGATAATGATAATTTTTCACATTTGGACAACAAGAGTTTTCAATAGGTTTCTATCTTAAAATCTAAAATCTTTATAATATAAATTTAAAATCATTTATACGTTTCTGTGTTTTATTGTATATTTATTTTATATATTTCATATTGTTTTTATTTATATTACAATAAAAATATTACATCATTAATTATGTTCGTTTCATGTTCTACATCAGATGAAACTCTTCCATCCCTTTTCAGTTATTCTTTCCGAATTACAGGACGATAACTTTTAATATTTTCTTTTCATTTGTTAATTGATGTATTTGTTTTGTATTATATATATTGGGAAAACTTAAAGCGGAAATAGTTCAATGACTATTTTGACTTAACACTATAACGAGATTTCACAACTTCTTTATACGTTCAATTAAACCCAAATAATATTTCTTCATACGTTCAACCCCAATATTTTTCTTTATAAATCCCATATGTTAAGATATTTCTATTAATTTTTAATACAAAATTTTATAATTTTCACTTTTAAAATATCGTGCATAAATAATCCGGAAATAACTGTTTTAAAATGGATTTCGTTAATAATACTAAAACCTCAAAAGTTTCCGAATGTAATTAAAATCCATTTGTGTACTAAAATATTGAAATGTTAAAGATATTAAACACATTGGAAAAACAAATAAATAACTAATAGAAAATATCAGTAAAAATATTAAAAAAGACTTTAATAATTTATTACTGTTGAAATTAATACGGTATAATAAAATACGTTTAAGAAACAAAAGAAAAATCGAAGAAAATTTCTTTCCAAGATTATAAATAATAAATTATGAAATTTTACCACAGAAGAAAAATATAGAAATAAATTAACTGAGCTGTGGTTAATATTTCTATAGAAATACATTTTATTGGCGTCGAATTGTGGAAGTAAGATGGGGGCTTGTAATTAAATGATATACGAAAGAGAAAGACAATTTTGTATATATATATAGATATAGATGTACAGAACACAAAAGATTTATTTCACCTCTCCATCTGTTTCTCTCAAAATTCTCTCCTGTCTTCTAATTCCCCTCCATTGTACAGTCATTCTCATCCAAAATA
The DNA here is from genome assembly GCA_035578175.1 of Catonia carolina. Lineage (NCBI taxonomy): Eukaryota > Metazoa > Arthropoda > Insecta > Hemiptera > Achilidae > Catonia > Catonia carolina. The sequence goes on along the minus strand of JAQMRL010000010.1, from coordinate 22,396,473 downwards.
ATTCTCTCTTTTAAAACAGTTCATTCAGTACTTCCCACAACTGCAAACTGCAATTTAGAAAATCCTCCTTCCGCTATTCATTTTAAAATACCTACGTAATAATATTTCAAATAAAATGTCAGAAATCTGCCATCCAGTAATACATTTTATGTCGTTGATGAAGTTTTGATCCTATTATACAAATTTTAATCAATACTACTCTAAAAAAACAAAGTTAAGAATGATATACGTCTGAGATTCTATAAGATATTGGCTTTTAAGATACTGGTCGTATAAGATATTGGTCGTCTCTGTTTTTCTGTACGCTTGTGAAATAAGGACAACTTCAAAACAGATAACAAAATCCAAGCAGCCTAGATGATGTTCGAAGGAAATATCTACTAATAGATATACATTGCTGGTAAAGAATTCCACAAGTTATAATAAGAGAACGAGAGGGGAATCGAAAGTTTCAGTCTTAGCAAAAGGGATTCATGATTCTAGGAGACGATAGTGTAATAACCTAAGTAGGATAAATTCCCACAGGTCTCTTGTGATGACAGTTCACTATGCGGTGGCACGCGAGATTTTGGTAGATATTAAAAATATGGTTACCGAAACAGATCAAGATCTAATCCTTGATGGAAGAACAAGAACAAGATTATTAATCTAATTAATTCTTTCTCTAAATTTATCTTTTTGATCACCCTAGGGAGGTAATACAGCCGAAGGACCAGTGAAATGAAAACACGTGAGGAGACTCTCCCATGAACGTCTGTATTTTGTAGCTATTAGCAAGCAATTAAATGTCTCCAGCTTTCTTATGTAATATTAAATGTTTTTTTTTTAATATACTAGGCTATGTAAAATTTAAATACGTTGAGGGAAAATGCGTGAAATAAAAAACAATGATAGTATTAATTCTATATCCAAACATTCTTGTGTTGTATCTATGAAATCAGGATGAAAGAAAATTTTTTTGTGACCAATTTAATATTTAAATCGAATATTTAGGACCAAAATCATATTTTTTCTATAGCCTACCTACCATTACTGCTTGTATGAGAATGCATGGAAAGCGAACAATGCGTGAGCCCTGCATGGTTTGGAAAAAGTAATCTTGAAAGATAATCAGGAATCAGAAGGAATCAGAGTCAAGATGAAGAATATTAGATCTGCTGACGACACCGTGATAAAAAGTAAAAACATAATTTTAGAAAATATATGGATTAAAAGCACCTGGCGGAATAAGAATATTGTGATTTTGAAATCGAAGAACTTGCTATGTCTGCAGTATAACAAATAAAAGTGGAAATCGTTATGATGGTTGCCAACAATCGGAACTGATACCTATTACTACTAAATGTAAACGCAAAAAAAAATCATGTGAAACATTCACGCGACTCTTGCTAATGGTAATAACGAAAACTTATGTATATTCATTTAGTAAACAATGTAGAATGGAAAACATAATCTAATTATTTTAATCATGAATGACTGATGCAAAATGATAATCAACCTCTGTAGAACTTTAAAATTACAGAAAATAATTATTTGACTTTGTACTAGGCTCTGTAAGGAAAAGTTCTTGACATAAATGTTGTGATTTAATTTTCTGCAACTTTGATTATAAATCCTCTACACGTTTGTTGTAAAACCGATACTATAATGGCAATCTTAAAAAATACCAATGTTTTACCGGTTTTAGAGAGCGCAACAGAAAAAATCACTATTGATTGATACTAAACTAAGCGTTGCAAAAAAAAAATTTAAAAAAGAAGACTTGACAACCCTCTCATGCAAAACATGTACACTAGGGCAATACCGAGTACTCAGCACAGACGTTTAAAACGCCTATGGCCAAGGGATCTTCTTTGCCAACTGTAGGACAGTAGTGATAACTGCACGCTCCTTCAAGTAAATCAAGTTTTGCAACATTAGCTTCACATTTAGAAATTATTGTATATATATAATAATAAATTTCAACTGGAAGTGTCATAAAAAAGAAGAAGATTATTCAATTTTCATAAACTTTAGTTATATACCTACCCTTATGCCCAAAAATGCACATTAAGGGCTCAATCTTCTACGTATAAAAAATTACCACGCGAGCATAGTTCCACGATTTCATGTAAATATGCCGCTTATCTTGTAAAGCACAACAAATGTAACTAATGAGGCAATTTTTAAAAAATTTGTAGAAGCCGTTTTTGAAAATCGGAAAAAGTAAAAAGCCGCAAAAATAAACTACTTCCGGTTGACTGATTTTGATCAAGATGTTCAAGTTTGGTCCCTTAGTAATACCTAACTTAATTTCCAAGTTACAACTTTGTACAATATTACGTTCCTGAGATATTTTGTTCATACACACACACACAGACTAACTGCTAAGAAACTTTTTTTGAGTTCAGGGAGGCCGAAAACCCGATTTCGAAAAATCGGCATGATGAAAACAATATTTTCTTCTCTAAATATTTCATATAAGGCAAGAGAAAGTAAAAATTATAATTGAATTTGTAGTTATATTTCAGTTAGGAACACTGTGGAGCGTATTTTATATTTTTAATTAACAATTCATTGTAAAGTTGTTCTAGTTCAATTTGGTATTTTATTTTAGCTGATACTAGAGTGAAAGAGTGAGGCTAAAGCAGTATGTTAACGCTTAAGCGAGTATGAAAGTGTTAGTCCACAATTTTGTTCAAAAGATTGATTGATTAAAAAGTTTATTTTCTATGGCACCGTTTAAAACATTGTATCCCGTACAATGTTGATGATGAGAACAAAATAAAAGCCTACAATATTTGTCAATAATTTTAAACAAGTGAAAAGGGTAAAATATTAATTTGTTCTACACACATATTGTACAATGTATATTAAACGAAATTAATTAAAGTTTTGCTGTACATTCTATCCCAGGTTCGTTTTGTTTTCAAAATAGCATGGGCAAAATTAAATTTAAAAAAGTGAACTTTAAAAATGTAAACAATAATCATATAATAATAATTATTATAACAATTATTTCAATCTCTGGTTCACTCACTAAAATACGAAAGAATCGTTTCAAAATTCTGGGTTGTATGAAATTTCTCATTAAAATTTAAGTCTTATTTTTCTATGTGTAAAAATGTGTAAAATAACGGTACATTGAACAATTGAAAAACGAACTTTTCTTTTGAAATATTCACCTGCTTTTCGATACCAATAGAAGTCATTCGTATTAAGCCTTGCATCTTTGGAACAACTTCAAAGAAAGATTTCTTTTATAGTGTCATATGTTCATAATAAATTCGCCTAATGAATTTACAATGAAGTCGTTCAATGAAGAGTTAAGTTACTCTAAATTTTATTGAAATTTTTTGCTTTCCTCAATTTTTTCATTTATCATTAATTTTGTTTTGGAATTAAGTGTCGGATATAATCCACGTAGAAAACTAAGTGTATTTTTTAGAATGTTATAAATTATATCGTATTATTTAAGCTCAGGTACATTTGGGATCTGGGTATAACAAACAATAAGTAAACTTCTTCTAAACTTTGACAATTATTTATTGGCACGTTTAATAATTGCAATTCATTATTAAACTTAAATTGTCGTTTAGGTCATCAGCTGAAAGGTTGGTTTAAACCTCTAGAGGCTATACAAAATAAAACGAGGAGTTAGGTGGTTTACCATGCCTTCTTCACTGCGTTGAAAAATATGCTTATCAGCATGCCAGGCCCTCAAAAAAGAATCTTCTACTTTCCACCCTGCAAATGACAACTTCATTTCATTCATCACAGATCTGGCTGTATAATGAAATTCATTACTCTCAGGTGAGATAACTCTGACTAGTGTCTTTTACATCTGTGCCTCTTCTTTTCTTAAATCCTTCAGTCATATAATTGGCTGACTATATGATAAAAAAATAACTATTTTTAGAAGCCCAGGAACTGAAAGATCGAGTGAAAATAATTAATATTCCACCTGCATGTTATGGGCAGAATTTTAGTATAAGAAATCTTATTACGTGTTTGAGATAATTGAATTTTTAATAGCAAGAATATTGCGTTTAAAAAAAATTGCGTTAAAAATAAAATTGCTTTTAATAGTACGAGTATATACTAAATTACAAGCTTTAAGAAAGTATTAATCTGTCAATTCTTTCCGATCTTCTAGTAATTAAATCCATCGATTAAACAGTATAGTTTACTATGATACGAACCAAGTTTAAGTAAAACGATTATAAATAAGAGGTAAACTAAACGCTATTCTCTTTATTAACCGGTTATAATTTAACAGCTGAGTGGCTTTTTGTACCCCCTCGACAAACACTGGTGTGCAATATGTCATTCCATGTCTAGCAGTGACCAAATGACAGGACAACTCAATCGCTTGGAAAACAACTGGGACCACCAGGCGTGCTGTAGTACGATTAAATCCCCATCCCTATCCTTCCTCGTTAAATTCTCCATCCATAACTAATACCCAGACTGTATCATAGTTCCCCTCCAATCCTCCCTTAAGTCCATCCATTCAAACAGAAACATTATTTTAACATTAAACATTAGGAGTCTATTTTTATATTAACCTATGATATAATAAATTTCGTATTTAAAACAGCATTAAAATTTTTTAGGTTTAAAATTTTTTTATTTTTGTCATTTAACCCTAGAGCCGGCAATCGTCGATTTTGAGACGATGTTACCGTTTCTTGAACCGGTCGCGTCGCAAAATCGGATTAGCTTCATAGCATTGCATTGTTGTCGTTTTAGTTTTAATTTCATCTACAGACAGCATTGCTGTTTTGTACAATGGTTTATAAATTTATAAAGTAAATTTTTACGTATAATACAATAGTTTTAGTTACATATTCTGCTTGTGTTTCTCTGTTGAAACCACGCTGACCAAAAGCTGATTTGGTTATTTCTTGGCTTACTTGATGTGTTTTTGTATATATTTTCTTCAGTTTTGAACATAGATTTTTTTTGGTTTTATTTTTAAATAAAAATTAAAAGTAACGATTCGTATATAATGAATTTTAAAAATAGAGCATAAGAAAGTTTTAAACAGTATTGTCATTTGAAATTTTAGAAAAATACTTATCTAAAATTTATTTTCAAATTGTTTCAGCATCCGTTACTGCCAGATTAAAATTTTAGTAATGTAGTTATTCTATTTTCCTAAGTTTTCTTGTTATTTTGATGTCACATGGCAATGTTTTTGATTTATAGCAAATTTTTAATGATTTCTTTACGATTCGGTGACTAGAAATTCTTTGCCGGTCTAGAAAAATATTATTGCTGGCTGTAGGGCTAATAACATTTTTGAACCCCTTATTAATGAAGCGAATTGACTAATTAATGCTTAGGAGATATTGGGAGCACTCAGTTTTTTCTTATTACTATTTACATTACATGCCCATAACGGCCAGGTGGACTATTAATTATTTACACTCGATCTGCTTGTTCCAGGGAACAAAAAATAGTTCCATTTCTTATCTCATGGTCAGCCAATTATATGACTGAAGCATTTAAGAACAGAAGAAGTAAAGGTGTAAAAGACACACGTCACAGTTATCTCCTTTAAGAGTCATGAATATCTTTTTACAGCCAGACCCTGTGGTGAGTGAAGTAAAAGTGTAATTTACAGAGTGGAAAGTAGATACTTTTCAGAGGGTCTGGCTTGGTGACAAGCATACTTTTCCACTTAGTGATGAAAGCATTGGTAAATCACCTTGCTAATTGTTTTACTTAGTAAAACCTCTTTAGGTTCAAACCAGACTTTCGGATGATGACCTAAACAACAATATTAGAGTTTTATTCAAAATGTGTGGAATTATTAAACGTTGAAAGTATTTACATATGTTCGTGTTAAACATAGCTCATTGTACGTTTTATAGTACCAATTTTTTTATTTATTTAGTCATATTTTTAGTACGATACTGCAAACCAAATGGCACAGTTTCCGTATGTCGAGTTATCTAACAGGCTGTGTCAGGAGAAGACATACCCAGCGGTAGGTTCTACGGTAGGAACTGAATGTGTAAATTCCTATTCTCGTTTAGAAATCATGTACGCTTTCAATGTTGAATCATATTAATATGGTTACGAATTTTTTTATTATTAAGTCATGGGCTAATTGTTGGTGTGATTAACTAATCAATCGTTAAATTCACTGCAGAATAACAGGGCCAGTTTTGTTACTTTCAGATTTTTAAATCTTCGTGGAAGATTTCATTTGTTAGTCTACATAACATGACCGCCAAAAGCAAATCTTAAGAAAAGTTGGAAGGAAATTTTGGAAAAATAATTTTTGTAAAATAAGATATATTACCCAGTATTTTCTATTTAAAAGTATGTATAATTTATAAAGATCTTATGGATAGAAATTTTGTAATCAATTTATTCATGAAGGTAGCCTAACTATATCTACTGAGATCTACGTGCACTAATATTTTCGTACTTTTTTCTTGCATTTCTTGTACAAGAAAAGGAGTTTCACTAAGTAAATTTTTTTTCCTTAGGTTAGGACAAATTGTAATACAGCTAGGAATTTAAAAAAAAATCTAATAAATTAATAAGTAAAAATGTGCAACTGTCACCTAGTGTGAGTTCAAACACTCAACAGAAATTATTACCGTAAGCTATACTTTGAGGTTAATTTACCGAAAATGGATATTTTTAGATTCAATTTTTCCTTTTTAGGCTTGCCAACCGCGTTGGCGATGTTGGTAACGATGTTGGTAGCGTTGGCTCGCCTCTCATCACGCGGTCTTGGGTTCGAACCCCCTCGGGCATGGCATTTTTTCATACGTTGCAAAAAATTCATTTCATCCTTCACAGTCTGCATTAGCAGCAATTTGCAAAACAGTCGGACGTTAAACCAAAAAAAAAAAAAAAAACTTTTTAGGCTTTTGTGAGAGATAAAGTGATGAAACTTTGCAAAAACATACCTACTTTTTGTTCAGCTCTACTAATATTTTTTTTTTTTTTTTTTTTTTTTTTTTTGGTTTAACGTCCGACTGTTCTGCAATTACTGCTAATGCAGACGGTGAAGGATGAAATGATATTTTGTAACGTATGAAAAAATGCCATGCCTGAATGGGATTCGAACCCAAGACCGCATGATGAGAGGCGAGCACGTTACCAACTGCGCCAATGCGGCCGGCTCAGCTCTACTAAGTTATGGAATAGTTTTTATTTTATTTTTGCACCTTTAGAATTAGGTATTCTTAAAAATGTCCATCCAACAGATTTGAAAAATTGAAATTTTTTCAAAATATCTAATAAAACCGTACCGAATGAAAAGAATAAAATATCCTTCTATCAAATTGTAAAGAAAAGTATACTCTTGCAAATAGAAAAATTGCAAAATGGTATCTGCAAAGAGAACTTTAAAAAGGAACATAAAATATATTAAATTTAATATGGCAGGTAAAGGCTCTTCTGATTCTCCTTAAGATGTTTCACTAAAAGGCCTGGATCGACTCTCTTTACCCTCTGCTGTTCCTTTAACAACCTGGACATCATAAGTCCGGATTTTTTGATCTTCATAATTATGTATCAAGTAATCCACATTTATGAAACGGTAAAAATTGTTAAGTTTATTATTTGAATTACAATTATTTCATTTTAAATAAAATTTCCTACAATTAAACCTTTAAATTTTTAGATTTAAACATTTTTATTCCGAGAATTCTTGAAAAAAAAATCTAATATAGGTTGAGGATTATTTTGTGAAATATGGTCAAAGAAATAAGACGGATTCCTGTCCCAAAATAAAAGCAGAATTACGTTTTAAATAAATTCATTGGCAAAACATTTTTTATACTTCGATAATTTTATAACCGTTAAAAAAGATTTCAATTTCTTTTTAAAAGTTTTCAAAGAAATTTATTTACGAACTGTTAAGCCTTTTTATAGAAATGTGGTAAAAAGAGGAAATATCAAAGATTTCTATTTGAACTGCAATTCCTTCCGCAACATGTCATCTTGAAATTCATCGATCTTGTTTTCTCAAACACATTGAATAAAATATGATGATAATTCAGTCAACCCTCTTTGAGAAAAACATCTTAGATCTTAAAAGAAGGTAGATAGAAGCTATCGCATATATTATTACAACTAGTAACAGAACATGAGTTTTCCCTTAGAAGGGTATTTCTAAGTTCCCTAAGGATTCTAGCAAATTGGCCAGGTTGGAGCTGAAGATAACTACACTTAGTGCACCCTTGGGCTTTAGGGAATCACGTGCTGATTGCAGGAGAGAACAGAAATCCTTCCTTGTTCTACCACACTATCTACCCCTCTATCCTTCACATCCTGGCTCACAAATTTTCCTAAATCACAAATTAAGAATAGCTTACGTCTTACATAAATAACCTATATTATCACACAAACTTTTTAACTTTCTAAAATCCTTACAAAATTCTACAATTCTGACAATTATCGTCAAAGAGTCTTTAACATATCATTTTGTAAATTTAAATAGGATTACTTGTTCAATTTTGGCAAATTAATTTGAACTTAACCGATTTATACTTGTCGTAGTAATTACTATTCTCAATTATTTTTTAGGTTATCTTATATTTCCTAAATTAAAAATAACGTTATTATTCTAGTAAATAAAGATTTTAATTAATACTGGTAGTATAATTTTTATATTTTCTAAACTTAGATATAAAATCATCATGAAATATTTCTGCAGGGTCGTTTTAAAAATTTAGAAGCTTACATTGTTCAAAGCAGTAATTGCTTAGTTTGCTAAAAGACAAATTAACAATTATTGTTAAAGAAAAGTTAATTTTATTCGCATATTGAATATTTTATAATATCGGGTACCACATTCATTAGGTATTTCTTTCAGTTAACATATTAATTTTTAATATTCTCTTTTAAGTATATACTTTTTATTTGTTCTTGTTGCATAGAACAACTACAATATTGTTGGTTAAATTTGACAAAATGTGCTGAACGACAAGAATAAGTTGTTCACTCATGCGACGTTTCTTATTTTTACGAGTGCGTATGTCTGTACTGTAGTTTATGTCGAATTATGATACACTTATTTACGTAACAAAACCACAACCTGTTGAGATATGACATATGAAGAGAATTTGATGTAGTGATGAAAGTTTCTAGGTTTCTATGATTTTTGCAGTTTTCGAATCAAGTGACCTGACTGCGGGTTTTTTGTTGGTAGGTGGTCGTGGCCTTCTTGGGACTGGATGAGGACACCTCAATTGGGTCTAATACTACTTTCCCATTCTGGAGGAGTGAACATAAGTTTTACTCGCCACCTTGAATACAAAAATTTAGAAAAAAGTTAATTTACAACTACTTTAAAAAGTAACTACCAGTAAGTAAATTTTATGAAAGTATGTACATGAAGACAACACCCATTGGTATTGTTTCCAAAAGAAAACAATATTACATATTTTAATTTTTGAAAGCCCTTAATTTAAATAAAAGGTGACTAACAGTAAAAGAAAAATTTAACAAAAAGAAAAAAATTACAGAGATGAAAATAAATTTTGTAGAAGAAGAAGAAGAAAATTTAATTAACAATATATTTCAATCGGTAAATCTGAGCGAAAGGTTAAGTAATTTTATTCTTATTAGCCTTATTAACTTTTGCGTTAGTATCAAGTTAAAGGAATTAACTTCCTTCATGCTATTATTTCATTCATATTTTGAATTTAGCTAAATCATTTCTGGATTGACACGTAAGTCCTTATGCAGCGTATCATTTGTTACATACCATGAAGCATGAACGTTGTAAATCGTAGAACTTTTGGCTGGGATGGACGATCATTTGTTCATCATCTAAAACATATCTCTCTATTTCAACCTTAGACTTTTGCGTGTGTTCCAGTTATGTCTGTACCAGGTAAAACGTCAATCTAAGTGGATTCCCCAGTATTTTAAAACATTTGACTAAGGAAGTGGTCTGTCGTTCATTTGTATCTGGGAACTTGTGTTTCCTCAAAGTAAATCTAACGAGTCTCGATTTGTCATCATTTATCTTTACCTTCCAACTCTTACACCAGTTCTCAACTACACTCAAATTGTGTTGTGATTTCTTAGTACCTTTAAAGCTAGCGTCATCTCTCGCTAATGAACCTGTGTCGTCATCAAATTTGGCGATGGTCGTATTATTGCTCTCAGGTAGATCAGAAATATACAAAGTATACAAAAATGAACTCAGTTACTAACTTGGAGAACTCCAAATTAATTTTATGATAGAAATGTATACTTTTTGAAATTTATTTGGAAATACTGGTTTGATAGAAATGATTTTAAGATAATGATGTACTGATAGGGAAGTTTATGTTTTATCTTGTGTAAAAGCCAAACGTGCCAGATTTTTTTCAAATGCGTCTGATACGTCCAAGAAAACTGCTCTTTTAATATTTTAATAATAAAAATGTTTAATATTAAGCTGTTTTGACTTTCAGTATTATTATATTTTAATTTACTTGCATTATAGTTTAAAGATTTTATCAGCTTCAAATTTATGTGTGGTTATTTTATTCTTCATAAAAAATACAAGTTTATTACTTTATAGATATTTACATTTTTTATTCTAGGGCTGAAATCAAATTATTGATAGGTGATTACCTTAAAATTTTCGTTTCTTATTTCGTACATGGATAAGTTGGAACACGCACAGAACTTTAGATATTTCTGGAAGCTCTTTCGCAGCCCACGCTTTCAAAATTCTTTCACTGCATGTTTTTTTCCTTTGTTTCGTCCAATAGATATTCTGCCTTTATTTCTTGTGGAAACCCTTGAATTTAAAAATCATTATTTTTGACTAGGTTTGATCCATTATGTTTTCGGGTTTTTCCAGGTATAGGCCTACAACTAAAAATTTCCGTTTACGTATAGTTCATGTATAAAAATTTGAGTGGGTCTTTTATATGGCACTACAGAGTAAGGATAAATTGGGTAAGGTTTTCACAAGCTAAGGAAATTGGGATACGAGAAGAGTGCAATTTAGAATTTTATGTTAATTCCTTTTCGAATGAAATAAGTTTTTTTGGCTTCAACTGTATTTTCATTTACAACTGCACATTTTTTTAAAGCACAACTAGTACATGAGATGGAATGAATGAGGAATGGCGGGAATATGACTTGATGTGAATCGATCTTGTGACCGAATTCAGCGTGAAAATTTTGCCAGGAATGTGGTGCTAATATTTTTTAATGATAATGATTTATAAACTGTGATATAAGTATTATTATATTATTTTTATATATTATAACATTTATAAGTATTTAAATGGAAAGTTATTGCGCTACATGATTTCCAACATTATAGTTTATTAAATCATTGGACTTAATGTTTACACCACTATAAAAATTTTATCACAATAACAATCCACGCCTACTCTTAGTGGGATTTGTCATATTACGCCGTTTGCCTGTCAAAGCAATTCAGTAATCCCACAAACTGTCAATCAACAATCATTTTGTGACACACGTGTCAACTACTTCCTACAAAATCCATAAAGTAATAATTGTATCAAACCTACGTAAATATTATTTTTTACAATAAAATCTTATTTTTCTGAATGATTCTGTTTTACTATTCATAAAATTATCAGCATAATTTTATCAGTTTAGTTTTATAATTTTACGACAAAATTTGTCAAACAAGAATGTTTTCTATCGTTCATTTTTTATATCTTTTACACTGCTCTACTACGAACTACTTAAATTTCCTTAATGGTTAGTACTTTCTCTTGACATGTAAAAGAAAAACTAAAGTTGTTCACAAGCATACATATGTATATGTATATCTAAGGGCTATTGAAAATTTTAAAATAAAGTAAAATCTTATTTATGACTTTTTTATACCATTTGTTGAGTAAGATTGACTTCTTTAGATTTTACTACCAGAACGTTTTGATTTTAAATGCACTACTTTTAGAACATGCGTCAAACTGTTATCATTATTATTATTATTATTATTACAATTTTTTTTCTTTTTTATAAATCTTTTAAATTAATTGTATGTTTTTTTTTATTAATTTGTAGACTTGGTGAGTACTAAATTGTAATATACTAGTTGTTTTTAAGTAGTATTAATAGTTTTTTTTTGGTAATTTCATTCTATTATAATCTCACTTACTTGTAGTTGAATGTAACTAACAAAAAACAAAATTTTATGAGAAAACCAAATTTTTTTCAATATTTGTTTTGATTGCCTATCAATGAACTAAATATCAGTATCAAGATGAACAGATATGAATCAATATTTAGAACTACACACAATAGTCTAAAACAAAAGCCATGAAAGGATACGAGTTATAATTTGATAAGACATTGGCTGTTTTCAAAGCATTTATGGAAGTCAGATCTGAACTGTGGTTGAAGAGAAGAAATCAGACTGCAGCAGCAGAAATGAAATTCCTTCGGACTGTCAATAATTGTTTCACATTTGACATGCTTTATAATGAAAATATTCAAGCACAGTTGGGATTCCAAACACTGAACACAAAAGTATGTGAGAACAGAAGGAAATGAAGGTGTCTTGTTAATTGGACGCTCCCAGAAAGAATTCCTCTCAAAGCACTAAATTACAGACCTGAGGGAAATAGTGGTGTGGGTACGCCTTGGAGGAGACAAACAAAGTCGAATTTGTGTTCAATATGGACTGGAACATTTTTTTATTCGTGGTGGAAGAAAAAAAATCTAAAGCATCGTTTTCTTCAGGTGGTAGTCTACTACAAGAAAATGACAAAAAAATCGTTCATCGATTCGATCTTCGTTCACCGACAAAAAACCTGTAATTTTTGACTTAAGAATCTGAAAGGTTGGTTCAATTTGTCGTTTTTCCAGTTATGCTAATAAATGATATCCTGGCTTATGATCCTAAATGATCTTTTCCAAAGATTGTGCACTTGATAAAAACGAAGGTAATTTTATATCGCCGTGGAAAAGGAAACTTACTAAAGAACTTAAGTACGGAAATTTAATTAGAGTAATTGAATTTCATTATACAAATATATATAATATAATAAATACATAAATAAATACAACTTGATATGAAAACACATTTATTAATTGTAAGCGTTTAATAGTTTATTTGATTAAGCAGTTTGTACATTATTTAACTTGGGTAAAGGGATTTATAAAGAGAATAGTGAATAGAATTACGAAACATGAAACATAGCTTATTTTGGTTTGCAATTTAGAATAGAAATCAGTGTGCTGAAAATGTCCACAATTTAGAAGACATACTGTTCAGTATATAGGTGTGGGGTCAGTGATAACGTGATAAGCAGTAACTATATAGGGAACCAATAGAGTGCTTCCTCACCTTCCCATGAAAACCCCTTCGCCTAACTACACCTATTCATCCAAAGTGACCTGATATATTCACTGACCTGGAACAAACCAAAACCTTTCCTCTTAGTAGGTAATTGAATTTTAGTTGCCAGATCAATGTTTTAACAAGCTAATAATTTCCAGTTAACCAAAACCCCTACTAAAGCGTCCAGTTAGTCTAACTGTACTATGATTTAAATTGTACAATCGTACGTACATACGGTACGTACAGCAACTATACGACCACCGTTCAAGCGTTCAACATCAAACTGTGTGGCCTATTTCCGATCGGTAAGGGTTGATCCACAATGCATGCACTAATGCAATGTTTAAATAATTGGCGTAGTTGTTAGGTACATATACTGTAGGCTATTCTAACAATTCCTCAGTTAATTCAAAGTACGGCATTAAATTTAAAATCAATTTTCAACGACTACAAATATTATCAAAATCACTCTAGTTGTTTATTAACCAATAATTCAGTAAGCTTTCTTGAAATAATGTATAAATTCAAATAATATCTTACCTTTTTACTAGATTGGGTCCTGTAGTATTGTCAGTACCAACAATTAATAATTGTACATAAATAAATAATTTTGCAATACAGAAAACACCCGTTTATCCGAAACCCGCTTAACTGTAACCCACCTTAACCGAAACTAATTCCGAATTATTTTTTTATAACTGATGATTACTCAATTTAAATATTGTGCATATCCACAGTACAGCATTTAAATAAGTAGCTTCGTTAAAATAAATAACAGTTTTCAATAAAACAAATTACGGTTCACTATTCGATAAATTAGTTCACTCGTTTTTCACCTCTTGGACGTACTTTTAATAAAACACAAAAACAGTTTCATAAAAAATAATCTCACATGTTTTTAAAAAAAAACTGCAAGTAATTTAAGAAAGATACAGTACAATATTACATTATTTATTTTCTCTAAATACCTGTATTTTCGTTTGTAGCCTACTTATAAACAGTCATTAAAATTACTGTGTATAATCATTTTTGACTATTTTTGAACCCTAATCGTATGACTCTGCATGTTATGCGGAGTTTCGCGTATATATACGAATTCGGGACCGCCCCCTATAAATATTTCAGTTAAGCGGAACTTTACTGTATTATTTAAAAAGTTATCACCGGTCAGAAAGAGTATAATACCCCCTCCACCACAGATTTTCATAAAAATGGCTGTAAAATCTTGTTTCAGTCGTAAAAATGATGAAATTAAATATCACTGAGTACCATTTTGATGTAAACTTTTCGTAGAATCCAAATATTTGATTAGTTTGCTCTAAAAATGCACCGTAAAGTCCTAAAAATAGGAAAACTGCTAAAATATTTAAATGCATAATTTTTGATATTTTTGTGCCACTCAAAAAAATTTTGAATTAAACGTTTTTTTACATTTTTGACAAGAAAGGTGATAGAAAAATAAAGGTTCATGCGCATTAAGTTATGAGAAATCTAGGGTGATTTTAAATTTAAAAATTGATTTTTAAGGTCATAGTGACCTTGAATAGTCTTGAAAATATTTCACTTATATTATACGTATTTGAGGCAATTACCTGCTTGTCAACTTTCAAGTTATTATTTTATCAATCACATCCCAAGAAAAGAAAATTATACTATAATACGGGTTTATTTAGTTCTCGGAGGTTTCAGGGTTAAACATCGCAAAACTTCCACGAGCTCCCTATTTTTTTCACTCTGAAATACCATACTATCGGGTCAAAGTTAAATCCTTAGTAAAGGGCTTGCAACTTGAAACCTTAAATTTCGGTCAAGGATGGCCCGTGTGACAACTTTCGGGTGAAACAAGTACGCCGGCAGTGTTACAAAGTTGCTTTGGACTCGCGATAACAGAAGATTTCCGTAGGTCATGTTCGTTTCGGGTCGTTAGTATATTTTTTATTGTTGTAATTTATTAGTGTCGATTTTTTATTGTTTTTGTTTTAATGTTTGTTGACGCCATGCAAAGTAGGTGCCGCACTTGATGCACTGGTTTAATAATTTAGATTTTCTTCTTTATGTGTATGTTTTGACTTCCATGACAGTCCATTTAAAATTATCCAAATTATTTCTATCCAATTAAAAAATATTTTGGGTCTCTTTTTATAAATTTCCTCATTTCCAACTTAATCTAGCCCAGTGAACTGATAATTTCTTCTCCAAAAAGATATTTCCATAGTTCTTTTATTGATATTAAGGGGAGATGGCACGATGGTTTTGACTCAAAATTTTGATTTTTTGCTTTTTATCTTTTTGAATAGTTTAGGCTTAGATCTACCAGAAAAAAACATTAAATTACGTCAAAAAAAATATTTCTTTTTCAAAAATTTAGTTTTTATCAAGTTTACACAGAAAATTATCATGTTACCAAGAACGAATATTTTTTACAATTTTATACTGCTTGTTTTAGTAAAAAGAGAATTTTAGTTTTTAAATATCGTATATCACTCTAACTAGGGGAGGATAATAAGTTGGCAACATCATGGTAAGTAAATGATAACTTAATATGGTAACTGTTTTAAAGTACGATATAAGTAAGTTTACTGCATTTTTGTACTGTTTAATTAATTTTCATGTTCCTAAAACTGAAGTGATTTATAATCAGACAAATCGTTATATTCCTAATTCTACACAAAGTTTAAGAAAGAGCTTCTTAATCAATCAATTATTTAACTAAATAGAATCCATAATATTTAGTTGCTATAAATAATAATTCATATTATATAATTATTATAACTTTTATGAGTTAATTTTAACAATATTGGCACTTGTTTTACAATATTATTTAGCCTAAATACAAAAGCTTGGGGAGTTGTATGCAAGAACAAAGATGTTGTAATAAAGTTCGTAAAGAGAATTTAGAAGTTTCTAAGGGTGAGGCGGTAGCGAAAGTTTATACCAACTTTTGTCACACAATGAAATATGGTCTCATTTACAATACTGTTCATTTTATGAAGACCAAGTAAATTATTGTTATAACACAAACTATGTGTTTTCTTTAAAAAAAATTTCTAAATTACCAGTGCTGTTTTACAAGTAGTAGTTATAGTTAAAGTTAATTAATTTAAAGACAATTTTTTATACTAATTTACTAATAAATTATCTGATTATATTTAATTGTACTAATAATTTACAGTAACTAGATGGTTCTGCCCCGTACTCTATTCGTTCATCGACCCTTGGCCTTCGATCAGATCTTATTCGCAGTGCGTAATTTATACAGTATCGTATAATACTTATTCCTGGTTCTTTTGGGGTATGATTATAATAGATGTTAGACAAACTTTTTTTTAACTTAAAAACTACTTATTAATAAACTATTACACTTATAACTCCTGGGAACGTACAACTGAACAACTTAAAACAAAATTGATTATCAAATGTTATTAAACATATTAAACCAAAAACCAAAGACGAGAATTTACAATAAAATAATTATTTAACTTTTACTTGCGGAAACAAAAAATTTGTACTCAAACTTTTGCCAAAACAGATAACCCTAATACACCATCACATACGCCTGATACAAAAAATAATAAAATAAATCATATCCAAAATAGCCAAAATAAAATATTGAAAATATAAAAACCGAAATGAAGAATTTTATCAAGAAAATACAAAAAAAAAACAAATAAATCCATTATAATTACAGTAGTTTTTGGGGGTTTACTTTACAATCCTACAAAAAAGAGAATACTCGGAATCACCTGATTTTTTTGTTTTTAGTTTAATTAATGTTATCAATTTTTTAATTGAATAATGTTATGCTAGCTTTCACGGTTATTCAACAAAATCTGAATATCGTCGAGGCATACCTGTAAGCCGTAGAAAGTGTTGGGGAAAGAGGTTAAATTTACACCAATGATTAACTTTACAGGCAAATGTTATTTAAATTTATCGGTATCTTTGCTTTTTGTAGTTCGAAGAACTGCTTACTCCTAAGATATCATGTACGAAACGAGTATCAACAAGTATTATGCTATGATCATATATTTTTTACGTTGTTCGAAAATTAACTAACTCACTTAATATCTGGGCTGTTTAAATATTACCTGAAACACAAAAAGAAATCTAGAAAGATTGAAAAATAGAATCAAAAGATACGATGCAAAGAAATCCAGATAATAAATAACGAAAGTAAAGAACATGAAAGAATATAAAAAGATGAATTAAAATAGATAACTATAATAAGTACATCTTGAAAATCTATTAGCGCAAAAATGAATTCTATCTGTTGTAGAAAGGTAACCGTCTATCAATAATCGTACCCGTGAAAGCCCATTCATGAGGCGCCCCCAGTGTCCCACCATTGTCATTTCGTTACAATATCAAGAATTAGAGTGATAGCCTCTCAAATTTATCCTGTTGTTTACTTTATCCTCCATAATCTCCGGGGTTTACCCCGGAGTAACCCTCTTAATCCATCCATCATTGTTCGCTTTCCTAACGTGCCCATACAATTCCATATTTTTTTTCAGTTCACTCTACAATTATCCTTTCCATCTTCACTCATCTCTTAAATTGGTATGTCTCTTCATCTTGTAACTATAGAGAATCTTCTTAAAATTTAAAATTCTCTGACAGTACTTTTACTCCTGTTCTTTTATCTAATCACCTTCAAAATTTTTTTAATCAATCTTCAGCATACAACATCACACTATGCAGCTTTGTGTATTTCTTTTACTTATTTTCGCTGGTAATGTGCCGATTTCGTATAATCCCGTTCTGTTACATAATACAGGTACTTATTCGTTCTAATCCATGGTTTATTTCTTCGTTTGTTATCCCTTTTTAATAATAATTGAAAATAATTTTTTACAATAATTGAAAATAGCTATTTTAATTTTTCCTTGTGATTTATGTCCCGCTTTTTATCTACTTCTAAATTTTTAACGCTTTTATTTTTTGTGATCCAATATTCAGTCCTGTCGAATTTATTTCTAATACATTTTTTAGATAGTCTTCTTCAATTTTTTTACCACATAGCTGAGATCATCTTTATCTTGTAACATTAATGCTTGATCGTCTACAAAGCTAATTCTGTACAGGTATCTGTTCTTCACTGGAACATCCTTGCCTTGCTACATTGGTAACATCAGCGTACTAATTTTACAAAAGAAGTAACGTTTGATTCTACGAAGTAATGTCAGAAACTACCCTTCTGATTTTAAGACATTATTAGAGCTTTCTACAAAATATAAGTAATACGGCACTACCGAATTTTTACATTTTGAAAATAATTAATGATCAGTAAAATGGAGTCTTCTGTTATTTTCTTTGGAAGTATCGTTGTCCCATCTATTCTTTATACAAATTAATTTTTATTGTAAATTTTATTTTTTCATACTCTTTTCGTTCATCAATTTTTTTAAAAATTATTTACGGGACAGATTATATATCAGAAAGTAATGTCACATCTAATTTCTGCGTAGAAAGTTATGTAAACTTTTCAAAAATCAAAGAGATAATTTCACTTTTTAAAAATAGAGTTTTACTTACTGTTTATTATAATGTATATCCATTATTTTCAGTTTTTGTTTTCCGCCTTCCTTGGTGATTCATATGAATGTCAACAAAATTCCTGTTTCAGTACTAATTGGCTATATTTAAACAGTAGAGATTTTGTTTTAACGTGTAAGAGTGTGTTAAAAGTAAAGCGCTTTAAGTTTAGTTTGTCATGAAACGCAGAAAGAGTGAGGATTTCTAGAAACTTTTTTTGTCTTAAATTTTAATTACGGTACTTTACATTGAGCTGCACAACTTCCGTATATGATATTTAAATAGCGGTGGGGAATTTAACTTTAAGGAGAAGTGGTAACCAGTGATACATTCTCCGTTCAAAACTTGGAGTATTGTCCGTTATTCAGACCAAGAGATCTCTACTCCATTTTTGCTTTACACGACGCACAGTTGGGAAGTTCCTTGTAGCTAGATAACGAGCTAGTTGGTTTGGATGGTCGCCTAGCTTTTTTGTAAAATGTGCTATGCAATGACGTGGTTAGCTCCTTTACTGTAGGAATTTTGAAATCGTCGTGGAGGGTTTTATTGCTTACATAAAAATGAGGGCCAGAAGCAAGTCTTAAAAATTTTGATTGAAAGGCCTGAATAGACTTTAAATTACTCTCTTCCGCTATTCTAAAGAGCTGGACACCATAATAAGTTCAGATTGGTCTTAAAAAGGGATTTGTATATAAAAATCTTGGACCGGAGGATCAATCTTGATCGAGAGTTAATTAAGCAGAAGAGTAGGTTCTGACGGCGGTCAAGTTCTAAACGTTTTGTACGCAGATGATTCTTCCAAGTTAGTCACCTGTCAAACCACAAGCCAAGATATCGCACCACCCTGGCCTGTGGGATATGAATGTTATTCAGCATCACAGGTGGACAATTTTTACGTCGTAAGGTGAACGTAACCTGTGTTGATTTAGCTGGATTCACCTTAAGACACCAACTGGTAAGCCAGTCCTGTATTAATAAAAGATGTCGCTGCGCCAACCTGGAAGCCTCATCCACGCTCTTTTCCCGTACAAGAATTGCTGTGTCGTCAGCATACGTCGCAGTTACCGATGTGTCCAAAATAGGCATATCCGATACAAATACGTCATACAGAAATGGGAATAGTATTGCCTCTTGAGGTACTCCGGCATCAATTTTGTGCAGCTCAGAGTAAGCAATACAGTACTGGACCTTAAAAAATCTATACTCTTAAAATGATTTTATAACCAAATAGTATGAAACAAATAGCTAGAAACTAATTTAAAAAAAAATAGATCAGTTTGGTCAACATATTTATTTAACTATCATTAACGATTTAAATTTTTTGAACGATCAAGTCACTAAAGTAAATTAAATTAATCTATCTAATTAATTATCCACTTTACAATAAAAAATTTGGTGTGAAACACTCACACAACTTTTTCTTGCTAATGCAAATAATAAACAATATAACCTAACATTAGTAATAAAACATTAGAAATAAGAAAAAAACTAACTTCAAAAAACATGATCTTTTTTTTATAATCTTGAGTGAAAGACATAAAGTGAAAATCAACCTCAGTTTAGCTTAAACATACGGAAAATCACTCTTTCACGCTAAACTAGGCACTGTAGAGAAAAATACTCTAAATAAAAGTTGTAGATCTTTTAATTTCCTATAATTTTGATTATACATTTTTGTCGTAAAGTGCATAATAAGGCTGAAGTCTTTAAAAAATTGATTTTTTAAGACGATTTTGTGAGAAAAAACAGAACACAAATTACCGCTAAACTTAGCGTTACCTATATAAAAAAAATTGTTTGAAAGAAAAGTTGTAGAATTTTTAATTCTATACAATTTTCATAGATACATTTTTGCGCTAAAATGCATATTAAAGTCGCAATTAAAAAAAAACCAATTTTTTACAAGAAAACAACCTCACCAAGAATTTCAGCAGACATAGCGCCTACCCTATTTTGTACAGCATAGCTACAAAATTTAGTATATGAGGCGATTTTTAAAAAATCGAAGGAGCTGTTTTTGAGAAACTTGCAAAAAAGTGAAAAATGACATGAATGAACTACTACTTCCGGTTGACCGATTTTGATGAAAATGTTCGTGTTGGGTCCTCTAGTAGTATCTCACTTAAGCTTCAAGTTTCAAGTTTTACAATGTTCCGTTCTTGAGATTTTCTGTTCACACACACACACACACACACACACACACACACACACACACACACACACACACACACACACACACACACACACACACACACACACACATACACGCACGCACACAGACCAATCGCTAAAAACATGTTTTTTGGGTTCAGGGGGTCTGAAAACGTGAAAATCCGGTGACACTCGATTTCAAAAAATCGACATGAAAACAATCCTTTCCTCCAATTGGCAAGAGAAAGTAAACAAATTGGAATAATGAAAATTATAAACATTATTAGATCAAATTTAATTTCATGAAAATGACGATTTTATATACAATAAAGCGATTTGCATTCATTTATAAGTAATTAAGGATTAACACAAACTAGACAATGAGTAAAGAAATAAAAATATAAACGGATTAATGGAACTAATGATGCAAATAAACGGATTATAAAGTCAAACTCAATAATTTGCTACGGACTGCATTATAATAGTAGTTTAATACATAAATAATTTTAAACTTTATCTTTACAAGACAATAAATTTCAAAATAAAATAGAAAAATGAATTGACTTTTATTATAAAATAACAGTAGCTAAATTTATAATAATAGTGCATAACAATTTGATATAAAATGATGTATAGTGACTATTAAATTGCAGCACTATAAAATTTATAATGCATAAGCACAATACTAGTTAAGCATTATCATAATTTTATTTCAAATCGATTATAAATTTCTTATAAAATATTCATACGTGTCATCATAAATTTTTCAATGATAGAATGAATATTATGTACTATGCTTACGTTCAAGAAATTTATAAGTACTGTACTTTGATTTTATGTATGTGTGTAATATATTTATTTAATACATAAACTTAGTTTCTATAGTATATAACTTTCTGAAACTATAGGACTTCCTTCTCGAATCTAAAATTCAGTTTTAAAATGAGATGTTAAGTAGATAAATCTGTCACACTACATGGAAGCGTTTTGGGTTTTGTTTTGAATACCTTTACATAAGTGTCTGTGAGGAAGCGATTACCAGTGCGTTTGCTTAGAACTCAGCCATATTAGTATCAAAAGATTTAGTGGAGAAATCAACCTAACAAGTACAGGGAACTATAAATCTAGTTTGTACAAAATTAATTGCCATAATAGTCAACGGTAATGCAGTACGATTTCCAACACAGCCAAGTAAACCTTGGACAATTAGAATTGGCACAAGGAGCTTCGTTGTGTATCTACTCCACTCTTTGCCACTCCCATGCAATGACGGTACAGGCACAAAAGTATACAATCGCTACTGTAATATGCGACTCACGCCCGGTCACTATGATATGTTTTAACTGTTAATATTAATCTGTCAGACATAATGATGTGATACTTGTTTTCATTTTTGTTTTTCTGTTCATTATAATAAAATATTCAGACCAATTTGTTAAGTTAGTTACGTGCGTCTGTAAAGTATAGATTAATGAGTTTTTGCATTTTATTTCTTGTAATTTATAATTTATATTTTTACTGGGACAAAATAAATACATATTTTAAAATGAAATAATTATTTATATGTTTGTATATTGAAATAAAGTTGTAGGCATTTGCGTACATTAAAATTTGTAGACCTTGTTGAATGAATAGGTTACGGATATACTTTTATGTGGAACTGTAAGTATACGTAGAGCAAAAGTTGTGCCAGTTTGGATTGTCCACAGTATATCTTGGTATGACTCTAAATGTAAAGCTGAGGTTAAAGGAACATGTAAAGTAGATAAAGGAATAACTACAAATAAAACACAGAAAAATGTATTGGCTACTCAGCCATTTGTGGATGTGGAGATTTCCTTTAATAAAATACACTGGACTCGTTTATGGACGGTAAAAATGATAAAAGGGCTTACCTTTGCACTTAATCAGAGGAAAGCAAATTATGTATCCTTCCACAGGTATAAAATTGATAAATGATGAAAGTGAAGGAGATGTATCGCAAGTGTTCAATAGGGATCCTCAGTGTTACCAATTTAGTTCAATTTGTATCTTGATGCCAATCTTATCATTGTGGAATGTAATAATTATAATGCAATAAAAGGGTTTTGTGAGTTCAACTCCTCTAAAAATGTTTGCTTTTGCTTATGATTTTGTGTTTTATATTTTATTTTTATTTAGTTTAACTTCTGAGCGATTTAACCTTGTGATTCTTTAGAGAGAAAAAAGTGATGGACTTCAGGGGTACTGATCATCTCAGAAGCAAAGTAGCTCTAAATCACAAGACTTTCTTCTTGTCGTGCCTATCCGGTTTGGTTGTTGGCGATAAATATGGCTATTTTGACTTTATTAGTCGCAATCTGGAACAATTCCGTGGAGCTTTTACCGAATCAAATTGGTGAACCAGGAAATTCAAAATTGGTGAGACAAGACCTTACAACAGGTTAATTCGTTAGTTTATTTCGAATATGACTTATCTTATGCGCAAAAACGAGATGCGGAAATCAAGCTGGAGGAGTACACACTTACTATATACACATTTAGATAAACTCTAGACGGTAAAATATGAAAAGATACTGTTGTACAATTTTATGGCACCCTAGTTTCAAATGTTCTATTGTATTGTTGAGAGTGTTGGAACCTGACTGGTCAGCAATCAAGAATACAGGTTGCTGAGATCAGATTTTTAAAACATTTCATAAAAGTGAGGTATCGCTTGCT
This sequence comes from Catonia carolina, assembly GCA_035578175.1. Lineage (NCBI taxonomy): Eukaryota > Metazoa > Arthropoda > Insecta > Hemiptera > Achilidae > Catonia > Catonia carolina. Next base: position 22,372,808 of record JAQMRL010000010.1, on the reverse strand, counting down.
GGACCACAAACAAAACGAAGATATTAGGCATGAAAATAGTGTACAGTGGTGAAATTAAAAACTCATAAAACAGGAAAGGGTGGTATAGTCATTTGTTGAAAATGACATTTAATTGAACACCGAACTTAACTTTACTTACAAGCCAACCGAACAACACGATATTGGACCTCGTAAGAGATGGGTATACCAACTTCTTCATAAAATAGCAGATGACTAAGTTTGAAGCTCAAACAGGCCAGGAGGTCTCATCCGTATTGTTGATGATGATTATGGTAAAAATTTAACATTAATTGATAAGCTTATCGCAATATATTTGAAAATTGATCAAGGAATTTCATTTGCTTTCTTTTCTTTTGTCATATTATTTTTGTTTTCCATAACAGTAAGGTTTTATAATCCTTCATCATGACTGTGAATCATTACGTCGTCGTAATGATTTGAAGTATTGTAAACTCTTTGAAGAATAAGATTATAGAAAATGAAAAACACAGTAAAGAGATTGACGCAAACAATGAATATTAAAAAATAAAGAGATTTTTGAATAAAAAGATTTATCAAGCCGTGGTGATGGTCTGAATAAAACAGGAAATCTGCCGGGACAGGTCCAATCTCAAAGGCACTTCGAGTGGCTGGATACGTAAGCAAGCAAGCTGAAGCAAGTCGAGTGTCGAGTGCTCTCTTGGAATTTGCAATAAACTACCTCCTTCATCACAACAGTTCTTTCACTTTTTATACTCGAAATTTTATTGCATTTTCTTACAACTGCTGTTGTTGTCTTCTCTTCCTCTATCTTCATCTTCTCTACTTTTAACAATCCAAGCTCCCGCACGAAAATTTAACTTTCTCATACTTACTTTTTATTCTATATTTACACATAATAAAAAAAAACAACATGAATTTTATCAAAATTGTTATAAAGTGTCTCTTAGCTTTACAGTCCTAATGTAAAAACATATTTTTCATTGCATATCATTAAATTTTATACAGTAATGCCAACAAACAAAAGATAATCATTTACTTTTTATAATTTAAGACTTAATTTTTTCCCCGGCTTTTATAATAACACACTGTTAAGAGGGTTTAAACCCTCTTTTCTGCATCTAATGATTCCCTGAAAATCTTTTTGTAATCTATTCCAGAAAAGCATTAAATTATTATTTTTTAAGCTGATATGTTATTTACCTTAATCTTTCTTTATCAACGTATAGTATCATTATTAATCTGAGTTATATTTAGAATTTGTATGACTGGAAGATTATAAGATTTCTAGAGAAGAAACCCGAATATTTATTAAAATTTATTACAATAGGTCTATGTAAATAAAATCGCTTTCATGAGACAATGCTTTTCATAGCTTGTGACAATTTTCAAAACGGCTTACCTTCGACTTATGGCAAAAACCATTAGTGATCTCTGTCTCTACTCTTTAAGAAGAATCAAATGACAGTATTTTTTATTCAAAATCCCGACTTTGATTTCCTGACTTCCGTTTTTGGATCACTTCTGGTGAAAACCGGAACTTCAAACCCAATGATTTCTGTATCTACTTTCTAAGAGTACTTGAACTTCAAACCCAAGTCAGGCTCACTAACTTTCTTTATAGATTATGAATCCGGAAACCGTTTGTTTCTATCTCTCCTAGTGCCTGACTTTGACTTTTGACCCCCGGTTTTGGACTACTTCCGGTCAAAACCAAGCAATTTAGACCCACTAACCTTTTGTGTAAATTACGACCCCGTAAATCCTTTTGTGCTATTTCTTGTGGTTTCTGACATCTGGGTGTGTAAGACGGACGAACAAAACAAGTTGATAAATGACAATTTTAAAAAAGGGCCATTAAAAGTTTATTGATAATTTAGCAGATTATAAACCCTACTACTTCAACTGGCCACTAAAATTCCCTGGCTACAAAAAAAATTATATATTACACAGTAACAGTGTTTGGTTTAAGGTTATAAGGTTAAAACATTTTACTCGATGCTCCTTTTTACTTTTTTAAAATAAAAAAGTCACAAAAATTGGGCCTTGCGTGTCTTAAAGACAGTGAAAATCACTTTATAAATAAAAAATCATTTTTGCATGTAACCATTCTGTCTATAACTTGATGGCCTCCTGCAAAGAGGAGCAGAATGAGCTCGCTACTAGCTTTCTCATTGTAATATAACAAATTTATTGTACATCTGGAGTTGTTTATTTTTTGAGTCTATTAAAATAATAAACATCTCCAGCTGATTGAAAAATTAATACTTTAGAATTATTTAATTCACATTGACAAAATTATTTAAAAAAGTTATTTATTCTAGTTGCTAGGCGACTAGAGAAGAATAAGATGGATTTTGTACAAATTATTTTAGTGTGAGGGACAATATGGCGAACCGGATAGGCAGGTCCCTCATTCGTTCATTAAAGATGGGTTTTAAAAATGATATAATCAACTAAATTGTTTTTATTCTTGTTTTAAGTGTGAATTTTAAGAAAGTTATTTCAGATTCAATAATTGATTGATGGTACGTTGAATAGATTCATGACTTAATTAAGATTTAGTTGATTTCTGTTTGTGTAAACAGACTGTTGTTATTTGGTTCGTTTACTATTTTTATGCAGTTTAAAACTATTTTAGTTTTATTTTTATGAGGAGTTATTTAGTTCTTTTTCAAATTTGGCAACCCTAATGTGGGGAAATATCCACAATCTTTGGATTGGAATAACAGAATTAATTCATAATTTATAAGAAAAGAATTCATGACAAGAGTAAATATGAATAATAATAGCAATAACAATAATAATATGAATATAGATAAGTCAGACGATAACATGCAGCTTATTTTGAACCTGTTGCAAGAGCAAGCTAGGAGATCTGAAGAGCAAGCTAGGAGATCTGAGGAGCAAACTAGGAGATTGGAGGAGCAAGCTAGGAGATCTGAAGAGCAAGCTAGGAGATTTGAAGATATAATGAGTAAACTCGGTAGGGATTTAAGTAATAGAATAGATAGAATAGAACAAGTTTTTAAAAATAGTGAAATGTTAAATGAAGATATTAAACCAGATGAGGATGATGTTGAACTAGAAACAAATACTTATGTCAGTGCCAGTCAAAACGATTAAAAATCACCAGGAGGAAAGAGAAGTAGTGTAAATCGAAGGGTGTCAACCTTAGATGAAACAGAGGATGATGAAAAAATACCAGCACAAGTTAGTACCAGTAGCAGCTCAGCTTATAATCCGGATGAGATAGGGAAAGGAAACAGCCATTCAACCAAAAGTGATGCACAAAACAAGGAAAAAAGAAGTGCCGTAGAAGTTGAACAAATGCCTGGATTAATGGAGGAGGTAGAATCTGGAATTGTATTACAAAATGTGCTCTATGGTATGGGGAGTGACGGACGGGATGAAGGAGGAGGTTTGTTGTGTATGTGTGTGTATGATGTTTATTTGAACTTTTATTTATTATATGTATATGTATATTTGGTAGTTCACAGTTCCTATTTATCAGTTTATTAAGTTTTGTTCCATTAATCTTTTGTTTAATCACAGTAAGTGTAAAAAATTTTGATGTACATTATGTTGGGTTATAGTTTGGTTATAGTTTGTTTATGGTTTGTTTATAGTTTGTTTATAGTTTGTTTATAGTTTATAGTTTATAGTTTATTTGGTTAGTAGAATTGTAAGGTCGCTTAGTAACAATTTAAAAAAAAACATTTTGGAATTAAATTTATCAAACAAATTCAAAATTTAGATTATCATAAAAATTTCTTTTTGTTTTCAAAATTGAATTGGGGGATATTTGTAATATAACAAATTTATTGTACATCTGGAGTTGTTTATTTTTTGAGTCTATTAAAATAATAAACATCTCCAGCTGATTGAAAAATTAATACTTTAGAATTATTTAATTCACATTGACAAAATTATTTAAAAAAGTTATTTATTCTAGTTGCTAGGCGACTAGAGAAGAATAAGATGGATTTTGTACAAATTATTTTAGTGAGGGACAAGATGGCGAACCGAATAGGTAGGCGTCCCTCATTCGCTCTTTTTAAAATAAATAGTAAGTATGAACAAACGATAATATAGATACTGTTCATGTTATGAAGAGGGATACAAATTGCTGGACTCTATAAAAGTTGAATAATTTAACGTGAATAATATTTACTGGCGAACATATGTAAAGAACAACAAAAAAACATTCATTTAAAATGTATTAATTGAATAAAAATTGTAATGATCTAATATGAATAATATTTATTAAAATAAAACACCACAAATTTGGCATCTCTTTGGTGGCGATAAATAAGTATACCACAAATTTGGCATCTCTTTGGTGGCGATAAATAAGTATACCACATCATAAACACTTCATTATGTACGAAATCTAGGGTACTAGTTAGTAGTCATAGATAATGAAATGTTACTGAGATGGCTATTAGTGGGCCGATTCTGCTCCTCTCTGCGGGAGGCCATCAAGTTATAGACAGACAGTAGATATAAAACAAGATTACGACAATACATTCAGCAGACTTTTTTTTTAAACATGCATTAACAAGTATCACCATCATCAAAAAAGAGGTGCACTAATGACTGAAAACTCTGTCAAGATAGATAGCCTAAACATTACTATATCTATTTTCGGTTCCCTGTGTAGACTTCTTTTACCAACAAACAAAACATCTCTTTCAAATTTTGATTGGTTTTTAAAAATTATTGAAAAATTAAAATAAATGGCTCCGTTCTATCCGAATTCCTCGATGGTGGCAGGTATTGTAAGATATAGTAACGTTATTAAATTTTAATTAACTCTGTTGTTAAAAGCTCAACATAAATCCAGTTACGAGGAACCTTCGGTAATATTAGACCGATTTATGGATAGTAAAAGTAATTAATTCAATCACAATGAAATTTACAATTCTTTTGAACAAAGTCTCCAGTAACATTCAAACACTTGTCCTAACTTTCTGTAAGCTTTCTGATTTTCGCAGCGTAGAAGTATATTTTACTTTACTGTGGGAACCATTAGTGTACCGTTGTTGTGACCGCTTTGTTGTCGTCGGACTTCTTACTGCGTAAGAATTATTTGACCAAGTGGAACAAATGAAAATCAGACAATCTTGATGAGAGCTGAACTATAAGGAGGATGTGGCATCTCCCAACCAAAAATCTCGAACCTTATATCTAGTTTTCTAAGTGGTGTTTGGCCGTACGTTGTCTGTCAAGTACATCACACGTTTTGAGAAAGCGACCATATTTATTTTTGGTTTATTGCTGATAGTATAGTATAGTATTAGTTAGAATATTGTTTTGTTTACTGTACTTTTTGTTTTAAAAAAGTCCCAAAAAATTGGACCTTGCGTGTCTCAAAGACAATCAAAATCACTTTACCGGGCAATTTTTTTCTGGATAAAAAAGATAAATACAGCTCCATATAACTTAATATCAATTAAATATAATATATATAATAAATAAATAAATAAAAGCAATGGTGTAAATATATTTTTATTCTGCCCAAATTAAACTGTTTTACTCGTAACTATGGTTAAAACTACATTTTTTCAACTTCCTTAAATAAATTTTTGCCGGGTTACAAGTTTGGAAAGCAAAAATCTTATCACTAAACGTTGGTCTTCCGGCGTACATGTTTACGAGTGAAATGAACGTTTTGTAATGAACAAAAAAGGTCATGTTAATATTAATTATGATCAGCCAGGTAATTAACAGTTTTTCCAAGGTTCTATACTCTTTCTTGACTTTTGAAAGGTCTTATTTTGTAACGTCTAAGCTGAAATACGTTACTGTGGGTTTTTGTTTCATATGTGGCGCTGCATTTCAGTTTGTATTAATTATTAACTCTGTTCACCGTAAGCTGACGCTATCTGTCTTTTTTCCATTGTACTATTCTAGCCTGTGTTGAATTTTATTTCTGGTAAATTAATTATGTACGTTTTTTCCTTGTTCGTGTACACTCTTGGTTGTATTGTGAAATCGAACGGTCGCTTACATTAATATGTTTCGCCGATTTTATACTTTTATTCTTTTAGTTAAAGAATGTCGTTTTTATTTTAAACTGTTGCGTGATTATTATTGCTAATGTGTACACAAATTATAATTAGTTAAATTGCAATTATGATTAGTCTTTTTATCTGCTGTTTTTTTTATGATGTTACGTAATTTGTAATAGTCTTTACCGGGTTTGTGTTTAACCATTTTGGTCATGAAAATTTTCTTGGTTTCACCGGCTAAATTTATTTTGTGTTCTACTCTGGGACTGTTCTTCGGCTATGGGAGATTTCGGCTATAGGAGATTCGACTATAGGAGATTTCAACTATGGGTTCATTTCGATTCAGGAATATTTTCTGTTCTAACAATTTGGAGGGTTGAAGTTTGGATAGCTGTGCCATTCACCTTACCTTGCACAACTTTGGTTCCGGAGGATGACTCTCCCGGGTTCGATTCCCGATTCCTGAAAATTTGGCTGCTAAACATATGTCACTTCCTGCAGTGGCTGTTTAATCTATTCTACTGTTTATTTGGCCGATGATCATCGATTCTATCCTGGAAGGTTTGATTTCTGCAAACCGGTATGTCTGGTTAATTATTTTTTTTTGGGGAAAATTTCTGTTGTTTCTACTTGAACGTTTCTGCGCTCGTCAGGAATGTTTGCCTGTACTGTGCATGTCCTGAACTGAAAATATTGATGAACGAACTTGCCTATTGCTTAACTTAAAAATATTTAAAATCAGAACTTTATCATGTTTTCCTTTTTTATAATGAATATTCTTTATTTATAATCTTGGCGTTTATTATTATAAATTTTATAATTTTTTTTATATATTTTTGTTTTTCTTATTGTCTTTAATAATTTTGTAAAAGCTACCATGGTACGCAATGCATTTATAAAAAAACTATTATGATATCATACTATTAACAGACTATGATCTGATCTGATGCAAAATTAATTCTTCCATTAAAAAGTTTTTTTACTATAGTAAATTCTTCAAAAATAAATAAATCTGTTTAATTTTGGTAAAATTGTATCGGTTACAATGAAAACTTAAAATATCTAACTGAAACTTATTATTCATTAAATTTTGCATATTACTTTTTTTCTGCTTTTTATTTTAAAAAGAAACAACTTGGATTTGTTATTAATTAATTAATATTATTATATTTCTTTTGTGATTTTTTTATGCAATTATAATCATATGCAACAACAACTCTTTTTTATTTGGCTTCCTTATGTTTTTTGTCCACCCCTGGGCCAACCTATCGATGTGGATAGAGGGGGGAAGTGACAATTTTTATGGAATGAACCAATTTTTTTATGTTTATTTATTTCATCAACTATTGAATGTCCCGCGTATAATTCGACTCTGCGGAACAAAACAGAATTTTTTCTGAGTTAAAATTTTGAAATGAACTTTGTTTGATGATACTTTAAAAACTATTTATTTTCCTGTAATTAGAGCACACGTAGTAAGAGGAAAAAATGTTTTAAACTTCTGTGTTAAATGATGTTCAAAATAATTTAAACTATCATGAAACAATGTAGTATCTTAAATGTTTAAATGTTGATATCAATAAAAATACAACATATATTTGAACATTAATAGAAGAAGAGAAATTAAATAGAAAAGTTTAAGTACTAGACACAATAATTTAGATTGTTTAATTGTAAAATTAAATTTAATGTAATAATTTTTTTAAAGAAAAATTATAGAACACTTCTCTTTTTATATAAAAGAACTTTATTTCAACTTGTAGGTAACTTTATATTGAAAAATATATTGAACTAAAAAGAAACCGGGAATAAAATAAAAAATAAAAGAAAAATACATGAAACAAGTATCGTACCGGAATAAATAAAATAAAATAGAGTATGAGTTCTTGTTGCTTCTTTAAACGTAGGTGTAAATTATAATGGAAGAAAAGAAAACGTAGGTTACCCTTTTTTATAAACCAAAAAATAAAAAATAAACTTCTTCTTGGTGATTAAGATTTTATTACACTGTACATGCAAAATTTGTTTTTATCTTAAAACTATGTTTTGTTAGCAAAACTCAACTATTTGTTATAGGTTTCTTATTGTTTTTCACGTTTGTTAATCGAGTTTAAGTTGTTCAACCTTAATATAAAAAATGGTTACTTATTGACTTTCAACAATAAGTTCTTGAATTTAGTTTCTTAATATATTCAAAAAAAATTAAAAAAGTATAATGAATGATCTGTGTCAGACGGCCAAGCACCAATAAAGAGTAATGTCGTATCAACATATTGTAACATTATTCAAACTGTTCATACTAATAAATTGGTTATTGCACGAGGTGTGGTTATTAAATAACAAAACTGAAGTTGTAAAATATTTTATTTTTATTTTATACATAATCACTTATTGTCATCATCAATATACACTCCTTTTCTATCCCTACAACGCTCCATGCGAATTTTCCATTGTTGGAAACAGTAATGGAAGTTATCTTCTGTCAGCTCCTTTAGGAAACGTGCCACTTTCTTTTTTGCAGCTTCCACGGACTCAAATCTTGTCCCTTTTTATGCAGATTTCACGTTAGGGAACAGGTAGAAGATAATAACATGTGACGAAACGTGGTTTTTTACTTATGATCCGGAAACGAAGTGCCAATCCATGCACTGGAAGAGCCGAACTCCACCGAGAGCCAAAGAAGCTCAAATGAGCAAGTCAAAATATATAGCAATGATGATTTTATATTTTGATATTCATGGGATTGTGTACCTTCAATGGATTCCTGAAGGTCAAACGATTAATCAATATTACTACCTTGAGGTACTTTCTAAACTACGTCAAAGAGTAAGGAAAAGACGCCCCGAAATGTGGAAGGACAAATGGGTTTTCCACCAAGACAATGCGTCAGCTCATTCCGCGTTATCTGTCAAGAGGTTCCTACAGCATCTCAGTGTTACAACATCCACCTTCTTTACCATATCTTGCACCATTTGACTTCTACTTGTTCCCTAAGGTGAAATCTGCATTCAAAGGAACAAGATTTGAATCTGTGGAAGCTGTAAAAGAGAAAGCGGCACGTGTTTTGAAGGAGCTGACAGAAGACGACTTCCAGTTTTGTTTGCCAACTATGGAAAATTTGCAAGGAGCGTTGTAGGGATAGAGAAGGAGTGCATATTGAAGGTGATAAAAAGTGATTATGTATAAAATAAAAATAAAATTTTTTACAACGTCAGTCTCATTGTTTGATAGCCACACCTCGTATGAAGCGGCTTGTATTGAACAAGGATAATGGATTGCGATAAATGGAATGTGTTGAATAAAAATCTGAAAAAATCAAAAATCTGGTAAAGCATAAAAAATTTGGTAAATGAGGTGTTTTTAAAAAAAATCGTAGGACCTGTTTCTGAGAAAATAGCAAAAAACATTACACGAATAAACTACTACTTCCGGTTGACTGATTTTGATGAAAATGTTCGTGTCGAGTCTTGTAGTGGTGTCTAACTTAAGTTTTAAGTTTCAAGTTAGTACGATGTTTCGTTTTTGAGAAATTCTGTTCACACAACACACACACACACACACACACACACACACACACACACACACACACACACACACACACACACACATACAGGTATTCGGTCGATTGTGACAACGCACAGGTTCGCCGTATATTGTGACATCATAGAAGTTACACCTGCTATTATTTTAAAGAAAGATAGTAAATCCAGAGACTTTAGTTAAAATATGTATACACTCCGTTTTAAATGAAAACACACCAATTTTAAGATTGTGACAACATACAGAAATGTTGACCTTGCCTAATTCCCGCTTAAACAGAAGCGTTGTTGCCGGGTTCATTACTGTAGTGTGTAATCGTTTTTCTAGATTTTTTTCCTGCAAGTTTAAAACAACAGGTCGTTTTATCGTTCATACACATAGACGGCTGGACCTTACCGTTGAGTCATATCTCGTATATCATTTTATCAAAAAATTTGACAGTTTTATGGCCGTTTTTTGTGCATTATATTTAAAGAGGGAGAAGTTATTCTATACTCCGTGATTATTATACTACACACACCATCATTGTTTTGTGTTTCCTAATAAACGAACTAATAAATAACCATAGTAACTTAAATATTACATTCTATATTTCTTTTTTGTTTTAAATCGAATGACGGCATACTAGGTACCCAAATACAGAAAGGTTTCCCCTATTTGTAAACACCAATATTGTTTCTTCTTTATTAGGGTTCAACGCACTTTGGTAATGGTGTAATTTATAAAACAACCATTTTCTTATAAAAACTATAAGTCGTTAACCTAAGCTATGAAAAAATATTTAGTTGAAAAACACCCTTCAGAATTTATTCAGTATTAACACACTCCCTCGCCACTCTTTTGAACGCACGGATGTGATTTTTATACGGTTTTCGGTTTTCACGTTACAGTTATATTGTATGAATATTTTACTATTTTAAGTGATGTGATACTCACGGTAGTGTATTCTCGCTAACCTTTAATGATTATCTGTCTGTATGTTAATTGTGTAAAAAAAAAACAAATTCCTTATTTGTGCTCCATCTGGGCAAACCTTATTTAAGAACGCTTATTACCTTTTGAACACCTCTTACCTTATTCAACCTCCATGAATGTTGTTACCTCATACAAGGCTAATTCAAGGTGTCATTATTCTAAGCGAAAGTTTGGTAATGTCTGCTCGGACAAAAATATTGGGAGGCTCTACAGACCTTTTAAATAATGAGATATTTATAAATGTATCACTGTAGTGTTTATCTCTTGTTTATCTCTTCAGTGGTCGTTACGTATTATGGTATGTTTGCCTATATTGTACCATTTTACATTTTTTATAAAGTGGTAATTAACATATTTTATTACATGACATTCTTACAATACTTGGCCTACCGGTTCCAGATAGACTACACCGTAATTTTGTTGAAAATATTAATTTTTCTTTAATTTTTATAATTCATTCTAGTCTTGGCTTTTTTTAATTTTTTATGAAAGATACCTTACAAATCAGTACGATATACGGTATCAGTTTCACAAATCTTAACTTAGTATTCTTAATAGCACTAGTATATTTAAGAATAAGGATAATATTAGTAAAGAAGCAGTGTTTTACACAAATACTGTAGTATATTTTTGTCAAAATACTTAGGCCTATATCGAATGATTGACTTGAAATAAAACAAAATATGCTTCATTTTAATTGAAAGGGTTTTTTTAACATAGAATAAAGCTGAATCAGTCTCATCTATTAAAATTAGGCCTTTAACCTACCTTGTATTGCTGATCTGTAGAAAGCACTTATATTAAACAAATGCCACCCATTGGTTCGGCTATTAACACATCCAACCGGTCAGAATTTATCGACCACAGAGAAAATGTTTAAGATAAGTACGGAAGATTTTTAAAATCATGGCATTTAAAAATATCGGCTAATTTACTTTTGTCAAGTTTTGACGCAGACAATGAATGATCTGACGACTTATTTACTTTGTTAGTACGCTACTATAAATTTGCTTGGGTCGCCAATGTCGGCTATATTACGCCGAGTCGATTAGGTTAGTGATCAACTCGTTGCAGATTAACCTACCCATAAATATTTAGCTGAAAGAGAAGTTTTAATTATATAGTTTTGGGAATTACGGTATAAAATAAAAAATATTCTGTTATTTCATCTACATTTAATTTTTTTATTACATATTTACATTGCTTTATTTTACACATTTGTGAATTTATCTTACAATCTATATTTTTTTTAAAATAATTTTGTTTATAGGCCTACTTATGTAAGTGCATGTGCAAGAAATTACGAACTGCATAACAGATTTCGATGAAACACGCCCCATTGTCTTCCTTATAAACTAAGGAGTGCAGTAGGCTGTACTTTACCGGGGATCTTACCTAAGCCAGGTCACTTCAATTAGGCTTACATAATTTTCATAGTTTTGATACTCTAACCTATAACCCTTGTTATTCCAGATCTGAATAGTTGACTTCGTAATAATTTTCATAGTTACTTTTTTATTAGATTGATCGTACATATTTTCAAAATTATAGGCTTTTAAAAGTGTACATATTATTTTATAACCGAGTCGGCCTTATTTCCGTATAATCAAGAATAAATGTCTGTACAATAGACAAGAGTAAACGAAATGCAATAAGTTTATTATTTTAAAAGTTCGTTTTTTCTACTTGTCCTTACAATATAGCAATAATAAAATATGCTGTCATTTCCAAGAATGCCAACAACTCCCTGTTGAAAAGCGTCACGGCAATTATTGTTTAACCGAAATGTATTTATCACTGGTCCCTTGCTTGTGGTTGGAACTTCTTTTGTGAGATATTATTCAATATCCAACAAATTTGTCTAATTTTTATATTTTTTTCTTTCTTTTTATAATTTTTACTAAAAAAATTTATTTTTGTAGAAATTGACACCGTTTTTCAAAATTAAATGACTTTTTTCTTCCGATAAATATGTTAATATCAGTTATTTGTAAAAAGATTTTGAAAATTTTTATAAGAAAATACCTTAAACTTACATCTACAACATGTGTAAAATTTATGTGTAGCTTTTCGTTGGTTTACATACAAATAAAACATTACGATCATACGACATTGTTAAATTTCCAACATTCATTTTAAAATTCAACTTTTCTTGGATGAAACCTTTTGCTCCCTTGGAAAATTGAAAAACTCTTTTTAATATAATCTATATAAATGTTACAATTATCTCTTCCTTAGGAAGTTCTTTACAATATAGCAAAAAATCGTCCATATAATTTTTATTAGACTATTGTTTGTTAATTTTTTGGAGGGCTAACAAAGATTTTTGTTAGGAAACATTTTCAAAAAAAATTATCAATATTTTAAAATAAAAAAGAACAACACAAAGTTTTTTTTTTAAATTTTTGTTGTATAACTAACAAAGCGGCACACTGATGAATGACCGCGCGCGTTCGTAATTAATGCAAGCCGCTTCACGCGATACAGATCAGTAAATAAAGGCTAGATCAAAACTATAGGCTAGTAACCTATAGTTTTGATGACATGTTACACCATTTATTAGTTTGGCTTATTATTATTAAAAAAATTGGTACATATTATTATGTACCAATTTTTTTTATAATGCAACTAATAATAAAATTGGTACATAATAATATGTACCAATTTTTTTAAAAATAATAGGCCAAACTAATAAATGGTGTAACATGTCATCAAAACTATAGGTTACTAGCCTATAGTTTTGATCTAGCCTTTATTTACTTATCTGTATCGCGTGAAGCGGCTTGCATTAATTACGAACGCCCGCGGTCATTCATCAGTGTGCCTCTTTGTTAGTTATTACAAAAAAAATTAAAAAAAAGTTTTTTATGTGTTTTATTTTGGTTTTAAAATATTGATTAATTTTTTTAACAATGTTTCCTGACTAAAATCTTTGTTAGCCCTGCAAAAAATTAACAAGCAATAGTCTAATAAAAATATTATTATTTAGCAAGATGTGGAACTACAATTTCCGTTTTTTAATTTTTGTTATATAATTATGAACATAATACTTAATTTCCTTCCAGTTCCGATCTTTTAAATCTAAATTAAATTTCTCCTTGCAACTGTCACAATCTTCCTTTCCAGGAACTTGAAACTTCTTAATATGGCGATTAAAGAATGCTAGTACAGCTTCTGTTTCGTTTAACTTCCACGATCTTCTGAATGTCCCTGTGAAAATAAAATATAACGCTAACAATTAAATCAGAAAAATACTAGTGGTTTTATTACCCTGATTAGCAAAGCTGGAAGCTCTTCATCCTATAAATATAGGATGTAATGTATCCTTTAAGTACTATGAGGAACACTACAATGTTGTTAGTTTTGCATTAGGTATAGGGAGAGCAAACAATGTTAGTGTAAATAATAAATGGTATGAGTAACTGGCATAGGCTTCCTCCCATGCTTCAAGGGTAAATGTTCTTGCATAAAAACGTAAAAAATTATCTAAAATGTATAAGCCTAAAATATTTTTTAATTAAGCCTGGCAGTTATTCTTTAGAAACTCCCCCCCTCTTGGGCCCCTTTGAATTTGAAATACCAACGGGGCCCAAAAAACGGAGTAACTATTGAAACCCCCCAAAAACCACTTTTTTGAATTCAGGGGGCCTGAAAACTGATACTTTCACTAAAATTTAAAAAATGTTTTCTTAGACCATCACAATACTTTCTCTGTACACATTGTGTATGGGAGAAAGTAAAACGTAAAGGAAAATAAAGAATTAGCGTTGTTAATTTTTTTAAGTTTAAAGTCAGACAGTTAAGCATTTCTGATAATTTAAACGGTCTGTTGTTAAATCAGCAGCGTGGAAATTGGTTTGACCCTCTTAAAGAATTACCGGTGAGATTGAGGAGTCCAGTTGTTTTCCATTGGCTTACTCACCGATTAGAAGAGATCACACGAATTTACACTTGCCCTACTGAAATGTACAAACCTATCCACTCTCATTTGTACAGTGGACTCTCCGTAGTATGCCTACTTGCGGACCATTCTTAGTTACTGTTTCAGTATTCGCGGCGAGCAAACTTCAATATTCGCAGTTTGTTCCGAAAAAATTGAAAAAAAGTTAACAAAATATGTTATGTGAAAAAAACGCTTAGTAAAAGTACATGCAATTTGTATTTATTTAAATTCATGTTTATATTTCAGTTTAGCGTACAATGGATGTTAAAAGGAATTTTATTGTTTAATAGCATTATCGTAAATAAAATCAACATAAGGATTGATAAATTGCTATTATTACGAAAAGGACTGTTGTGCTTGAAACTGTATGGTAGGCCTACATTTATTTCTTTTTCACTTGCGGTGCGGTAGCAGTAAAGATAAAGTAAAGCAAGCGGCGTTCTTTCAGAGAAATGGAAAAACAATTTTGCGGGTACACTAGACTAACAAACAGGCACCGTAAAAGAATTATTCAAACTGGTTTATTTTTGTTACTCCGGATATTGTATTTAGCGTAATACTCCAACCCAAGATTGAAGACACTATGTTAGTATAATAAAACTTTTACACGGATTCAAAAACAATAGCTTACAAGAAAAAATTGTTTTTGTTTTTAAACCTACAAAAAAAAATTTGGCTACATTAAACCTAACAATTTTAAGTTTTAGTTTATGTAAATACAATATGTAGGCCTACATATAAATAGTACACATAAATACCGTACATACAATAGTCATTAAAAAATCAAGCCCACTTTTACTGTTGAACCTGAACACTTAAACTGTTGAGTTAGCCTATACAGATATGTTCCAGTGCATATGGTATAATATTGTTTAACATTTACCAGAAATCACATAAATATTAACCTATAATGTTTCACCATTATTGAAACTTTGAAACTTCATTTAAAATAAATGAAAAATATCGCATCACACCCCTGATACTATAAGATCCCGCATCTCTCAGAGTTATTCAGCAGCACGACAAAACCAAGTAATATAGTATAAAATATATTTATATACACACAATTACTGTAAAGATAGGTTATTATATGTATGTATGTCCATTGCAGAACGTCTGTAATGTATCACTTGCAATGTCGTTAAATTTCCGTATTCGCAGCTGATTTCTGAAACTTGACCTTCGGGAATACAGTGAGGTCACTGTACTACGAAAACATGAAGGTATATTTTATAATGTATAATGTACTATAGGTACTTTTTACGTTCCGTGTTGGGGTGGGGAGATCGACTGCCCCCTTGACAAGTTACCCGAATATTTTTAATTTTGTGTTTACATTAACTTTTTTTGGTTGAATATATTTTATTTTATGACGGAAAATTATAAAAAAACATACAGTTAGTTAGAAATTATTTTTCGTTCTTTACCAAAAATCAAATAAAAATCTGTTTTTAGGACTAAGTAAACTAGACACTTCAAAGAAACTTGTAATTCCAAAATGTTTTTGCGATTTGAAAAATAAATTAATTTTTTAACTGCCTAAGATAAATCAATTTAAGCTAAACAACTTTTCTACAAAAATTTTGTTTAATATTTTGGTAAAAGAATTATGGAACTGAGTTGGAGGATGACTAAAACAAAAACCGATATACAAATTGGTCAGAATCCGTAATGCGTGGATAGGGGTAGATTGATTTTTCTCTCCATGGCCTTCTACAAACTCGACAACCAAAATAAGGTATTTTTAAAATTTAAAATATTTTATTAGTTAAAAAATTTAAGACTCGGTAAACGGGGTTTTAACGTATTTATACACTAAAACAAGGATTGTATATTATAATAGTATGTGCATTATTATAAATTATTAGAAATGGATGGAGATTAGCGCGCCTAATTCTAATAATTTTTTTTCACTCAACCCTTCAACCAAATTTCATATATCTTATACCGAAAATCTTTACAGGATTTTTCTATAAAATTTAAGAATTTATTAAGGAAATTTATTTTCTGATGGCTACAGAATAAATTTATTTCTTAAACAAAGGAAGATTTTTTTAAATTAAAAGTTCCTTTGCCTTTTATTTTGCAACAAAGATTTCGATTTGATTTTTTTTTGTAAGCCAATATATTAACTATCAATAATTTCTAATTGAACTTCGTTTCATAATTTTTCAGAGATAAAATAAAATCGTTAACAATTAAATCGAATCTATAACAATTAAATCGGGACAGTCGGCTAAAGTAAAAAAAAAACGAGTAGTGTGATGTAATATTGTTTCAACTCAGGATCTGTTTTTTCGTAGCAAAAGCAGTAGACTACTTTTCGATTTACTGTACGAACAAAAAATATGGTGAAAAGTATACCGCACATCTATTGCATTACATATCGGTCACTTAATTTATTCATAAATCTCCAGGTGAAATCTTGAAAACAAACTTAAAAGAGTTTTCATAATGTATGTCAATTTACCCACAAAATGATTGGCAATCGTAATAACGTGGCTAGCTTCTATTAATTAAAATGTGTTGAAAATACGAACCGGTTTTGTAATCGGCGATGTTTCGGCCGAACCGGAATTTTACGTAGCCCGGAGAAGTGACTATCTACTTCCAGTGACAATAAAGAACATTTAGATACCTAATACTTTATTTATTAAATTTTGTAATTTAAATTTTTCTATACGATTTTACCATTTTTATTAAAAAAATTAATAAAAAGTGGCTCTTTAAATGTCTTTGATTAACCGGTTAAAAAAGACATTTAAAATAAAACGACTGGTGTAAATAAAATCGGTCAGACAGTAAAAATGTATTTGCTTGGTACGGTTAGAGGAATTTTTTGACAAAAAGAACGCACTGTAGGTATAGTCAACAACCGTTACTACTTAATGCACATCAGTTCTTTATCTATTTTGGACCCTCCGAATGAATTTCCTTTTATTTTGCCAATACCAAACTGAACGTTTTCAATTTGACCTTTCACTTTCATTTTAACGCATATTGACCCCTGCACTTCCACTTGCCCACCGACTACTGCTCAAGGACAAGACGTTGTTACAAGAGTAAACGAATATAAAATAATTCAAAACAATACTTTCTCTTACACAGTGCGGGAAAGTAAAAATTGTTTAATGTTTAAATTAAGTAAGTAAACAAGTAAATACTTCTAGCCAACATTACCCCTGAAGGTTAATGCCCCTAAACATAGCTTGGTTTTTAGGAAAGATAGATACATCAACGACCCCTTCTCACAAAAGCAATAAATTTACCCTTCATTATATTTTTTCTTCGAAATCATATGATTTTGTTTTCTGACAAGTCAAACAAATTATTAGTTTTAGAACAACACAGTTTCGGTTTCGGTTTAGTTATTAATTTCACATTACTTATAATTTTTACGATTAGTTAAAATTAGTTAGAAATTGGTAAAGTAGGGAATTTTGACAGATTTATTCCTATAAATAAACTCAAAATGCATATAAAAAATATATTTAGGCCTATGTAATATTTATTTTGAAAATAAGTCTCATTTTCGTGTGATACACTTATACTTATAGTATTACACAATCATTGTATTCCGTAACTTTTGGAGGAGATAAGCTGATTAGCATTGATTAAACCTTTACCCGTTCTGCCCTTTCATCATTTCAATCATATTTTTTGTGACTGGACACAAGAGAACAACAAAACATTTCATATGGCCAAGAATCTTGGTCGGGTGAATATATCAAAAATAATCTTAAATTTTGCAAGATTAGTGATCATTTACCGAAGTAACTATAAATAGATTACTGTATTTTATGTAAAAAAGCCTTAGAAAATAATTAACTGAGAGCTATCTACTTTTTAATCAAGTATTGTCAATATTTTTCTTTTAAATTCAGTAAACTAATCTTTTCTAGCAAATGAAAAAAGCAAAGGGCTTATATTTTATTCTTCATAGTGGTTTAATAGGTTTTTAACCGATTTAAGATGAATTGTTCATCAAAATTCAGAATATCAATATATTGGAAATATTTTTTGATTTGTTACACTTTAGTAGCCTACTGTAGGCTATGAAATTATTTAGATTTTTAATATATTATTAAAAATTATTTAATATATTTAATAATTATTTAAAAATTTTAATATAAATATATTAATAAACAATTTTGTTTTGTGTTATAATTAACAAAATAATTATTTTTCTTATAACGAAAACTAAGAGTCAAGGGACAATGGTTTTCCTTAGTTCATCCAGGAAAATAATACATGTGATAGAACAGTTCATATTGTTCTAAATAGATAAAACTCTCTTTACGTCTGACTTAAGTCTTATAAAAAAGTATTTTATGAGAAATAAAACATTTATTTAATATATCACTGTGAGTACGGGGCTGGAAATGAAATCTGGTTCCTATAACTTACCTACCTACTTACAAATCCCTTCCAAAATATAAAAATATTCCCGCTGTGTTTTATTAATACAATAGTAGCCTATCAGTATCTGTAAAATAATCTTGTAAAAAATATAGTTAAAAGTAAAACAATGTAACGATTAATGAAGTATGTAGTCTAATATTATTAACACAGCTTGACTACAGTCCAGCTTACAAAATATTAAAAGTAAAACTTACATTTTTTGGCTGCTAAAAACAAAAGCTTGCTCCCTCGCGATTGAAACATAGCTTCCCTGTAAAAAATTAAAAATATTTATTAACGAATATGTACCTACATAAAAATTTCTGTCAAAATTATTAAAAATATCACAAAAAGGTCCGGACAATTTCTGTGACAATAAGAGGTTAATGGAATTATTGCTATGAGTGCCCAAAAAATAGTCCATGTAGCTAGTAGGTACTTATGCATTCACTGGTGTAGGGCCTACATGTTTCTACAGTACACAAATTATATTATTAACTATTAATATTACTTTACAGTTTACTATAATAAACCATTGTTGTGGCAATATAGTGCCACAACAATAGACGACCACTACTACTATAATAACCTACATTTTTAAATCAACAACAAAATTATTGGTGTTCGAAACGATGCCAGTCGATATCGTTAATTGAAAATATCTAAATTAAATTATTGTTTCTAAACATTATCAAACGAGCACTGACCGACACTCTACACAGTGTATATTGGAAAATGAATCTATTACATTTAAAAAAATTATTAGCTATAGGCCTAATTATAAAATTAAATTAATTTATATTTTCTTTAAATCATTTAATTTTATTATCAAAAATATGTATGCGTCACAACTCGGATATAAACTGGTTTCCCTATTTTTACCCAACTCTTAATAACAAAGGAACTGATAACAAAGGAAATTTCAAACTGTATAGACCTACATATCGCTAATCCAAAAAAAGGATTTAAGATATCCTGTGCTTCCATTTTTGTTTTAGAACAGTAAAACCTTTGTAAGGCGAAACACGGCAGGACTAAAAAAATTTCCGTTTAGGCAGGTTGGTTGGCAGAAAACGCACTGTATTAAAATAGGCTATATTTTGTACACTCAATTACACTATTGTTACTGTTAAATATTTATTTATAAATTACTTATGAATTGACAGTGTAGGTTGTAAAGTAAATAAAATTTCATATTTTATTTAAAAAATTAAATTAACAAATAAATTAAAAAATTTCGAACAAAATAAATAATTAATTATGTATTTTAATGGTGAAAAATAACTGGGTAAGAAATGGAAAATATATTGGTCTTTACAAAAATATCAAAACAAATTAATAACTATTAAAAATTTTTCCATAAATTTGTAGAAAAAGTTCAAGAATTCTCTTTTGTGTATGTAAATTAGATTTATTTTAACATTAGGACTGCAGCTATTTTTACAGAAATATTAGTACATACGGAAGTTGATTTAAGATATCACCGAAGTGAGTTACAGTTTAAAATTAGGCATAACTAGAATTAGTTGCAAATATTAAATAATATAAACATTTATAAATTATACATCAGCAAGTAAACTCAATGAAAAAGAATTACAGTACGATAAAAATAATAATAATAATAATTATTATTATTATTATAATTATAATCGCACCAATGGTCTAGAAATATTATAATTTTTAAAATACTTAAGACAAATATTATAAAATATTATAAATTAAGTATATTTGTAAAATACACTCGATATTTAAAATACTCTTCAGTTCCGTTAACATCAATTATTAAAAATAATTAAATTTATATAATGAAATTATATAACTTACCTTGTGCATAAAGATAAGCAGCGTTCTCTGATTTTCTCGGGCACGATCTTCATCAAACGTTTAACAGCAGTCTAAGATGAACTCAGAATGAACCAAAAGATGACTGTGACAACATATAGTAAGACAATGTGGCAATACTGTAATGATATCATCGTGACGCTAACCGCACGAGAGTGAGATTTATGATACGGCCGTCAGAAGCGCTAAGTTACGGGATAGTGTCATGTTGCCGAAATAAGGTAAAATAATCGTATTATTTTTAACCCTATAATGGCAACATGATAAAAGTAATCATAAAATACCTAATTTTTGTCAAAAAAATATAAAAAAAATTACTAATATATTTCGTTACCACATTTAGCTAATACTGTTGAAAACATTCGATTTGTGGCTTTATTACCCTAGTTAATAACAGAAAACCTTATGACATCTCGGGTTATGATGTCACAAGCTTTTATGATGCCACAGTACGGGGAAAAGTGAGATGAAGTTGGTTGTATGTTGTCACAATCAAGCCAACACCAACGCACACACACACACACATACACACACACCAGTCGCTAAAACATGTTTTTTGGGTTCAGTTGTTCTGAAAACGTGTAGATCCGGTGAAAACTCGATTTCATAAAATCGACATGAAAACAATACCTACTTTTCTTCCTATATTTTATATAGGCAAGAGAAAGTAAAAATGAAAGTAGAAAAAATATGAGAATTCGTCTTTTTTCGTAAAGTTGATTTCCCATTCAATTTTAATAGGGAAAATATTAAAATAAATTTAAGCCGTGTGAAATAAAGCTGCATAAGTTTGTTTCTGCTGAATATTCAAATGTTAAAATTAAATCAGTTTAATATAATTACCGTTTCAAAGTTTACTGTATACTCAGTTATGCAGTATAAGTTATTGTTTGCAAAGTTAACTTTAGCTGCTTCCTTCTCTGAATTATTCATAGAAACTGGCCACACACACACTTATTACTCATGTTAGAAATAGCAATGTTGAAGTGATCGTACAATAGACTTAAACCTTCTACAGTCAAGTAGAATCTGGTATTGGGATGTATGATGTACAGTGAAACCTCGATATTAAGAAAATCTTGATTAAACGTTTTTTTTTCTGTACTGGAACATTTCGATAAAACTATATGCAAAATTTACCTCTATTTAACGAATGCGTACCTCGATATAACGACACAGTGACATACTGCGCGTAGTACCGTACAGTATTTTTACTACTATTGTTTTGTAAAAATACTAACATTAAAAGTAGACCTACTGTATTTGGTACTTTTAGGAAACTTAAGGTAGATTGTTGATATTTCCGTAGCTTAATTGTACCGGTTTACAAGGTATAAAGTACTTGACTATATTTTTAAATATGTAAATAAATGCGATCTTTTTTAACGAAATATGCCTTATTAAAACACAAAGAACAACAGAAAATTATTCACTATTTCAGGCAATATCAACATTTATAATTATTAAATTACATAATCATTATCTATCTATATCAGAAACTAAGGAATCTGTTCACGAATAAAATTTTTATAATCGATTTAAATGAAGTTTCAGGGTATTTATTTTTTATGTTAGTGTTTTGAAAAAAATTTTGGAATATTGGAACAAACAAAACACAAATTTGAAACTACGAATATTTTGGTTATCTAAAAAAGCACAGTTAAAACGGTAATGATGGCACAGAATAAAAACCTACAGTTTGAAGGTTACATACAAAAGTTCCCATAATTTATTTTCAATTGCTTGACAAATTTTTAATGGTTCTATACTGAAAAAATATTTTATAATGGTACAGAAATTATTAGAAATATAAAAGCTTTTTAGTTCTACCTAAATGTAAACAGAATTGTTGATGTCAGTTCGTTTGAAACTTCAGTTTAACCTTGACAATTTTTTTAGCTGTGATAGAAATACAACTGGGTACCTATCAGTAAAGTATTATTTTTATATAGTCAACTAAGAGTGCTTCAAGATTTTAAATATACAATGAATATAACGTTTGATGAGCGGTTAAGCTCTGTTTATCTTAATAATTTTTTTATAAAAAGAGGAAAGCAATTTTTCTATTATATATTACTTCATTCTAAGTATAATAGCTCAAACTAAATATTTTTATAAACCTTACAGGTTAAAAGTTAAATTAAAATACTACCTAAAGTTGTTTTACTTTTTTTAATTTCATCCACATTCTACGATACAAACAACTACTATAAAGAGAATAAGAAAGCATTTTTTGTTGATGCAGGTTTAAAATAGTTTATTACAGCATTTAGGTGTGATATACTTAATTATAACATACGTGGGATTGTATTTTAAATGTTTTATAACTTGCATACAACAAGTAAATTTTAAAAGATCATTACGGCTGATAAGAAAACTATAACTCACGTTTTTCTCAGTTATGACGGCGCATAATTCGCAGTTTGTAGATGACCACTATGGTCTTATGTCTAGTGTAGAGAAATTGAACCAGTCGTTTCAGAAAGCCTATGAGTAAAAATGTTACCTTTTTGCTTTAGTAAATTGTAGGACTTACTGAATGTAAACACACCATCCCTACAAAAATCACATAAATCTGGCTTCCTTTACTGCACTAACAAAATCCTTGCTTCCTTTCAATTAAAAAACGAAAATGGATGATCTTTTGAAGCTTAAACCCTACTTTCCAGTGGAAAAAGACGAAAATATTATATGGTAGATAATTACTGTTAGTGACGAAAGAACATGAATAGTCCGAATAACCAACATTTTTCATTTTTAAAGTTAAGAATTTCAATTTTTATTAGTGAAAAAAACTTTTTAAAGTCAACAATATAAACTAGTGAATTAAATAAACTTTTACTATTGTACAACACAATTTTTCTTTTGGTCTAAATAAGTATTTCACAGAGAACAATGTATGTTAGCATTTTACTCCAATTTATTTCAGAAACACCTCAAGTAAAAATTTTCAATTTTATTTTAGCACGTGCATTACCGTTAAAAAGGCAAAAGTATACATTTCATATTAAGGAAACAGCCCTCTGAACAAAATTATATTTTTTATTAGGGGCCTATTGATTTTTCTTAAACGTAGTAAATTACCAGATTTAATTTTTCCAAAAGTTAGTTTTTTGACTTGTTGGATTTCTGAAATTACCGATTCAACTCCAGAATACGTAAAAATTATATATATATTTTTTTGGTTTAACGTCTGACTGTTCTGCAATTACTGCTAATGCAGACGGTGAAGGATGAAATAATTTTTTGTAACGTATGAAAATATGTCGTGCCTGAATGGGATTCGAACCCAAGACCGCCTGATGAGAGGCGAGCACGTTACCAACTACGCCAATACGGCCGGCCAAAAAAAAAAAATGTAATTTTCGTTTAAAATAATGGTTGCTATATGATTTTAAATTAAATAATTTTTTAACTTATTTAAAGTTCATAATGTTTTTATACAAAGAACATTGTTATAAAATTTTATTGGTGCTTGAACCGAACGAAAGAAGGATGTCTTGCACTAACTCATAAAGGGTGGAGATTACAACTCAAAGCATGTACAGTGGGGATCAAGGATTATCAATCCACGAGGCCGAGCACTACTAAAGGCTATCCTAGAGAACCACCTTGATATTCATTCCACTGGAACACCTACATACTGGCCTTCAGCAAATAGTAAATTACCTGACCTTCTCGACTTCTTTATTTCAAAAGGCGTTTCTCATCTCCACTCTTCAATTTCGCCCTTAGATGATTTGTCGTCCGATCACTCGCCGGTTTTACTTGTTCTTTCTGACCAACCTACGGAAATTCCCATTAAACCTTCTTTAACAGCTGGAGTTATGAACTGGGATATGTTTCGAGAATCACTTCAACCTTCACTCAACTTACATCTCCCGTTAAAAAATTCAGTTGACGTAGAATCTGCGGTTGAGCACTTCACGACGATGATACAAGTTGCAGCATGGAACGCCTCGACTCCCCTTCAACATAAGGTGGAGAGAAAACATTGCTATCCACATTACATAAGAAAATTAATTGCTGAAAAGAGGCAAGCTAGAAGACAATGGCAAAACTCAAGACTACCTACTGATAAAACACGACTCAATCAACTTACGAATACCTTGAAATCTATCATACGTACAGTGAAAAATGAAAATCTAGAAAATCGTGTTAGGAACCTGAATACGAAAGATGGAAGTCTATGGAAAGAAACCGGTAAACTCCTACGCTATACTCCTCACTGCCCTCCTCTTCGGAAACTGGACAACACATGGGCAAAATCTGACAATGAAAAAGCCATCCTATTTGCTGAACACTTGGAAAAGACGTTCCAACCACATGGTGATACTTTACCAGCTTTTACAAAATTAATAGAAGATAAAGTATCTTCACCTTTACAGTTGTGTCTACCTCCACTCAATTTTACTGACCAAGAAATAAAGACTGCAATTACTCAATTGCCACTAAAAAAATCTCCTGGATATGATTTGATAACGGCTGAAGTACTACGTGAACTGCCACAAGCAGGAATAACTCTAATTACGCAAATTTTTAATGCTATTTTGCGGACCACCCACTTTCCTATACAGTGGAAATTTTCACAAGTTATCATGTTTCATAAAGAAAATAAACCAATCCACGAACCATCTTCTTACAGGCCCATCAGTTTACTTTCAACAGTTTCAAAATTATTCGAAAAACTTTTACTCCCAAGACTGCTTATATTTGTAGAAGACCAAGGTATAATCCCTAATCATCAATTTGGGTTCCGTCGACGGCACAGCACAATTCATCAACTACACAGAATCGTTGATCAAATTGCCTCTGGCTTTGTACAAAAAAAATATGTAAGTGCCGTCTTCTTTGATGTTTGCGCAGCGTTTGATAAAGTTTGGCATCAAGGTCTGCGATATAAATTAAGAAAATTCTTGCCAGATGCCTATTTCTTAATTATCAGCTCCTTTTTAACGGACAGATTTTTTCAAGTAAAACATAACACGGCTCTGTCTGACTACAAACAAATCGTCGCTGGTGTTCCACAAGGATCAATCTTGTCGCCACTGCTTTACAGCATCTATACATCAGATCTACCTGCATCTGCTAACACCACCTTAGCGACTTATGCTGACGATACAGTCATCCTTTCTTCTGATGTAAAGCCAGAAGCAGCAAGTAATAATTTACAAAGTCACATTAACTTTTTAAATTATTGGTTAAAAATCTGGAGGATCCAATTCAATGCTTCAAAATCAGTGCATGTCACCTTTTCTCTCCGGAAAGGCGAATGTCCTCAACTATTCCTCGACAATAAACCGATACCACAACGACAAAAAGTTAAATACCTTGGACTTCACTTTGACAAGAGACTCACCTGGGCGACTCATATAAAAACCAAAAGACTGACTTTGAACTCCAAATTGAAAGAACTATTTCGACTTCTTGGACGCCGCTCTTCGCTGACTCTAAAATCTAAACTATTACTATACAAAGTTTATCTCAAACCAATATGGACCTATGGACTACAAATTTATGGCACAGCTAAACCGAGCAATCTACAAAAATTACAAGCCTTTCAGTCAAAATGCCTACGTTTAATCACCTGCGCACCTTTTTATGTCAACAACAAAATTCTACATGACGACCTTAATATTCCGTTCATAAGTGAAGTAGTTAAGTCCAGCTACAGTGTTTTTCACAGAAAATTGCATGATCACCCCAACGAATTAATCACCAAACTATCGGATGCATCACTACCAGGAAATCCGCAGCGCAGGTTGAAACGTCAATGGGCCAGAGATCTTCTATAAAGTGATTTATTTTATTTTTCTTTCTTCTTTTTTTTCTTATGTTGTTATTTATCATTCATGTATCATGAACTTTATTTCATAGAACATATACCAATGGGTATCACTGTTCTTTTTCATTTATTTATTTTTATTTATTTATTTATTTTTTTTTTCCTTGTCATCCTTTGTTTACTGTCATCTAATTTGCTCGTTGTATCGTAGTATATAGTTGCAAATAAAGTTATTAAAGTTAAAAAAAAAAAAAAAAAAAAAAAAAAAATTATAAACTAAAAAGTATATTTTATGCAATGTACTTAATCAATAACTGTTGATAAGAAACGTTTATTTTACCTGAAAATGACTTTATACTGAAAATAAGGTATTTTTGGTACAATTTATATAGAGCAATAATTTTACAACAAAATTATTAATTGATGATTTAATGATAAATATTAAAAGATTAATGTAGTAGTCCGAATACAAGTTGGATGTCTATTTATCAAAAATAACGAAGACTACAAGTTTTAATTTCAATTTACAATTTTATTAATTTCACTGATCATGTTTATCGATGTAATAATTTTTAAAAGTTCACTGATTTAAATTCAACAAAAAATTTAAGTTGTATTTCATGATATTTTAAATTTATGATGTCGCTGTAAAAAATATTAACCTTTATGTTTACAAATTTGGAAACGTCACAGGTAAACTTAAATATGGACTACAAAACTTAAAATCTAATAGAAGTTATACAAAATCAAAAAAAAGTGTATAAATTACAATTCCTTATCATTTGAGAATTTTTGCGTCACTATCATTGTAAGTTCACTACAATGAGTTGTCAGAGTTCGCATACAATTCTTCTTTAATTACATCGTGCTCTTAAGAGGTGTTTTACTAGTCCACTGCATTAGCAATTTTACTTCTTTTAATTCTAAAGTATTATTTTTGTCTTCCACTCTTTTTTAATTGTGTTCAAAAAAGTTCGATTGGGTTATTGTCATGTATATGGAAGTCAAACGTATTGGGGTTGAGCCTGTAATACAATGTCATATATAAGGAAATTGTATGGTATTAACTGTAAAAAATGGGGTTCAGTACAATATTAATAAATAGTTCGTAGAATAATGGTTAACGAAAATTATCCCTGTAATACTAACAAAATTAAGAAAAATTATTAGTTCAAATGTACCGTGCTCCAAACACGTGAATTAGTGTATCCCTTGAACAGGATTTAATAAAAAAAATTACTTTAAATTAAAGTGTGAATTTGTTGTTTGTGAGGTAGTGTGAGTGTTTATAATATACATCAAGTAGACGTCTCCATTCTGCTACACCACACAGCGGTAATAACCTGAAAATTTCACTCAACCACTTACCTGTTTTTACTAGATAAAAATAATCTATATTAAAGGTTGCCTCCACCAGGACGTCGTAGAACGGCCCAACTGAAATTTTCTGCGAAGGAATAAAAAAAAATGTTTTGGGGCAAGTTTTGATCGTAGAGTCAAAACCATGTTTCCAGTTTGTTAGTGTGAAACATCAGCTCAGATTTCACTTAAGAGCCACTGTTCTCGCTTTGTGGTTTGCGAGAAAATACGACTGGTTTCGGATAACGGAACCCTTTTAGACAGTGAAAAAAAAACTTTGTAGCCAAACACATTGTAAATTTATCAAAATCACCATAAAAAGCCATTGGTGAATTAATCTTGGAGAAACATGTAATTTTAGTAAATTCGCCAAGACATATACTCATTTTTTTGTTCAAAAAAAATAAGCAAACACGGTGCAGTGTTTAATATGGAGATTCAAAAATATTTTTGTAGGTACAGAATCTTTATAACTGTACCCAGAACCTTTATAACTGTACTGTGTAACGTTCATTCAAGTATCTCCCATTGTGAATATAATTGTGAATATAATATAATTGCAGTCCATCTATCTGAAAACTTATTTCTAGATCTAGTCTAAACGAAATAGGTAGATATTTTTTAAAATAAAATACAAAAGGCGAATTCCAGTTTTAACAACGTGTTTAATTTAAACAAATATTTCTTTTTTTTATATTTGAACAGCTTTAAATTATTTTTGTTAATTATTTTTATATATTTATATTTTTAACGTATTTAAAGTATTTAATTTAAAGTTTTTAACATTTTATAATTAAATTTTGTATAACCTCTGGTTTCAGTAACCTTAAGAGATTGCACAGCCAGAGATTTCAAAAATTAGTTCCTACAAAGAGACATTGTGAGGAGTACTTCTAAAGCCCCTATTGCTTAAAATAAATTCTACATAGCCTATTATGTAATGTACACATAATTTTAAGGAAATTATTTTGTACAACATTAAAGGTTTTCGTACTATATATCCACTGTTTTAATCACAGTAAGAATAAGAAGAATATTCTTTAAAAAAAACATTTTGTAAATATCAAAGTTTTACATTAAAACTGAAGTGTAATTTTCTTACAATTGCCCTCCATGAACCAAAAGTGGCATTGATCGTAATTTGTATAAAATCTACGATAGAAAACTACTTAATTTCCTTGAAACAAAGTACACATAAGGTGATAATTAATTTTAATATGGTATTAAGCTGTCTGCTACTTGTCACATTTACACTTAAAATTTATTATGGAATACCCTCTTTTAACTATATGGTCACCAAGAAAGGTTGCATTCATTAAACAAAAAAATGCAGTTCAAAAACTACTGGAGACAAAGTCATAATTTTTTATGTTAACATTTTTTTATATATTAAAATTATATTTTAGAAGTATTTAACATTTTATAAATAAAATTTTGTTCTTATTATTATTATTATTTTTTTTAATATTATTATTTAATCAAAAAAAACTAAATGATTTCCCTAATCCTACATGAAAATCTATTTATTTACTTTTACTTATTTATTATTTTATATATTTACCATTTAAATGGTTCTAAAAAATAATTTTTTTCCTTTTCATCATTTTTTTTTTAAAGAGTAAGACAAAAAGAAAATTTTAAAAATTACCTTTTAATAAGTATCCAGACTCAGCACAGCACCTTAGGAAACCGTCTTTACGTGCACAAAATAGAGAAAACACTCAGGCGATTTTCTGCACACACACGGCTGACCGGGACGCTAATTACAGGCATACGGAAAGGGGGAAAACCAATCAAACTAGCCGTTATGAAAGACGTTGACAAACCGGCGTAAAACAAACGCGTTAATTGGCCGCAAAAAGTGTTGAAGTAACTGTAGGCCCCTCTACAAAAAGTACGTAGAGATGGAACTGAAAAACTGTTCCCAGGCTCCGGAATTGCAAAGTAAGGATTTTAAACAGTGAGAACTGAAAATAGGCCCTTAGGCTTCCTTATTTCCTACGAGAAAACGCGATTTAAAAACATCTGAAATATAACCAACTAGAATAAACAAAGAAAACGTGATTTCTTTATGAAATAATGAAAATTATTGAAAAGAAATATGTTATGTAAAATTGCAAACTTTTATTTATAATAAAATAATATTTTATCTTCCTTAACGAATAAAGAAAAAAAACACCATTTTAATTATTTTAAAAAGACAAAATTTGATCAACTCCAAGGGTCAAGGGAGATTAGGAAACTACGATTTTCAACAAAGGTCGAAAATTTGGAATTGTAAATTCAAAAACTTTACAGTTATGCTCGCAATGATAGACGAAGGAATTTGGAAAACTTTATTCCCATTCCCGCTTCAATGTCGGCAAGGTCATACCGTCTGTATTTCTCTCTATTGTCATTAACGACAGACTATAGAAAGGTTTGTATTGTGAGAGAAGAGTTTGTGGTATCTTCTTCTCTTTTAACCGTGAAACTACTTTAATTTTGTTGGCGATAGCCACTTTCTCGTTAAGCGCAGAATGATAGCTAGCGTTATCTATCACGATAATGCAGCTTTCTTTCAAATTGTAACAATAGCAAAAATAAGATTAAACCATAAACTGAACTAGCCGAAACTGTATTAAAAAGTTATATCTATTAGGCTATGTGTGATGTTATTTATGCTTAATTTATTGTTCTTTTTGCAAAAATAAATTTAATTAGAAATGAACTAAAATAATTATACTGGTTATTTTGATGATGAATGCAAATATTTGAATTTAAAACGAATTAAATCTACCGGGTTGGTCTAGAGGTAAAGTCGTCGCCAAAATCAGCTGTTTAACAGCTGATTTTCGGAGACGAAGGTTCCTGGTTCAAATCCTAGTAAAGGTAGTTACTTTATACGGATTTGAATGCTAGACAGTGGTTACAGGTGTACTCTGATGGTTGGGGTTCAATTAACCATACTCTCTCAGGAATGGTCGACCTGAGTCTGTACAAGACTACACCTCATTTAGACGTCATACACATCATCCTCATCTCATTGGGTTATGGGGTTGCTTATTGTCATTATGAAACTACTGTCTTTTATTGTAAAACACTTTTTATACGTAAAAAGCATGTAAAACCCCACTTGAAAACAATACTTTCTTCCCAATATAATATTAATGCTGGGCAACCGAAAGTAAAAATTAGTAACCATTCCAAATTACCAGAAATTTTGTGATATTGCGGTTAGAATTATTGGATTGTTGTTTATTTAGTCTCAAATTTTAAAACACCGATAGTTGAACTATATTTTTAAATGGTAACCTAAGATTATGTGCAAGAAAAATGAATAGTTTTGTACGATTTTCAACAACTAAATTGAATTAAAACTATTACAGTGTTTTATTTATCAATGAAACGAAATTAATTTTGGGTTGAAATATTTTAGATAGTTTCTTTAGGTTTTCTATTAAATCGGATCAAATCTATAATTCATATTTTCATTATATATTTTCTGCACAGGATTAAGTTGTACGAAACAAGTATAAAACTTTCCGTACTTACAAGCTTTAAAGTACTGACTGCATAATACGAAAGTGGTGTTATTGGCATATTACAACCATAGAAGTTCCATATTGGAATACAAAGCTACCACAATTAAGGTGACAGTTAAATTCTATAAGCTCTCTTCCCCGTAGTTTGGTGGCTTAACATGAATTGAAGCTGGAATCTAGAAGCTTGGCAAGTTTGCAGTGATATTTTACTGTCTACTCAAACAACCATAGTACAAACATACGGAGCTTAACAAGACAGAATTATATACACTTGATCAAATTTGAATCTAAAATACTCCGTCTCGTAATTAACGGGTTAGTTTATAAATTCCAGGGTATTAATATTTGAAATAACTTCAAATAGAAAAAACAAATAAATAGTGACCATCCTGAACAAGGACCACGACGTGTGTCCAAGGATTGTCTCTAGAAAGAGAAAAAAAGACAATGCGTAGGAATACTTTTATCACGCAAGAAATAATCTTCCTGAATTTTACTATCTTTAGTTTTAACAGAAAATCAGTTTTAGTTTGTAAATATCCCCCTACATTTCAATTTCCCACTCTTTGGAATAAATTTACGGAGGAATGTTTTACAATTACGTAGATTAATTGCAGTAACATGTCCGTGGTCTTCTATAACGATTCAACGATCTGATCAAACAACTCCATAGACAACGAAAAATAATTTAGACACAAGTTGAGACGCAAATATGCTACGTATTATTTCGGAAAAAACACTTGTAACATGACTTAACCCTGAAAGTCAGCTGGTATGAAAGTTGATTAAGGTGCAACTGCTAGTCGACGGGCGATTGACTTCGTACAGTAACCAATTGACTAATGGTTGATATTTCATGAACAGAAACTACTGAAATTCATCATCTTCTACTTCTATAGTCCGTTTTTTGTTAGTTAAGTCCTGATGTAAACAAACAGCTTATGTGTTAAGTTAGTCCCTGTAAATTCACAACACACAAACACGCATGGCCTAGGGTGAACTCTCTGCAAGCTAACCGGTGATCTAAAAAAACACCTACTCATTTCATTTTTTCAATTCAATCGTCGGTGGTATAATGTAATAGCCTAATAATAAAATAATTATAATGGTTTTTTTTGTGATTTTTATACACAACTTATTTTCATTTTATATGACTTTATCAGTTATTCATAGACTGGTGTAATCAAAACAAAATAAATCTTGTAGTATATGAGTCAGTCACATTTTGGAATACGTGGTGTGATGTCTTCATGATCTAGTGTGCAATTTGATGTAAAATTCTATTTATTCGCATCAATTTTCGTATTTTTGCTTAGTTTTTGGGTGTTAGTGCGTAGTTGTGTTCGTGATTGTGCGACAACAGATGTATTGACGATTGCGGACGAACCTTCTTCTTCCAGAAGTAATTTTAAACATAAAATAGGAAACGTTTTCAATAAGTTTGCTAATAAATATCCTAACCAAGAGATTAATGAGATAGAACCACTTACTGCTGAATTTATCGGTGTATCTTGTTCAAGTGTTCACGGAGCACGAAAAGAATTTTAACAAAGTTATGTTTTAAAAACCTCAGTTAAAAAAATGTAAAATGCCTACTTTAGACAAATTTGATGCCGTCGACAAAACTGCTTTAAGATTTATTATTCATCAATTTTTTTTAGAAATGAGTTACCTACTTTTAATAAGATTTTGTCGGTTGTCACTAATGGTCCTAATTTACCCAACGTTAGTCGATCCACTCTTCATAAACTAATTCTATCTATGGGGTTAAAATTCAATAGTAGACTCAATAGTTTTTCGTGTAAAAGTATGCAACGACATGAAAGTTACGAGCGAACGTAGTGCAAGGAAAACTTTTTGAACACTGTGCTGTTCGTTCCACTCGCCCGGTGGCTTGTTTACGCTAGGACTCAACTAAGAAAAAACCTACTACACAACCTATCGTGGGCCACAGCTTCCTCCATAACCCCCTCCTATCCTTTCTGCTTATTGGTAACGCCCGTCTTTCTCTCACACCCAATAAATGTTAAATTAAAATGTATGTGATGTACATCCATGTTTTCCTAGGATGACCTTTTTCTTCTCTTTGCAGTCTTTACTTCTATTTTACCTTAACAATCCTCGTTGACTCCGTTCTCTTAATGTGTCTTAACTATCTTAATATTTAAACGTTTTTGAATCGGACTTTGTCTGTTTTCAATTATAATTTATTCAATCTCTCATTTTCTTGTACTCTCCAGATATCTCCTTTACTTTCTGGTACAAAGATCCTCCTGGCAATATTTCTTCTAATTGGTGTTATAAGTGAATTTATAATGACGATTATTTGAATAAGTTTAATTCAGTAAGTATTTTAATTTAAAATATTAGTTTTGGAGACTAATGATGATATCATTTCCTTGCCATCTGTTTCTAACAAAGTACACGTTTTACAATTTTTGAGCCCACCAAACACTTTAAGGCTATATTTTCCTTTTTATGTTCCTACTTCTTAATTCATATATCTATTGAATCGTTCTCCTATAGAAACACTATTCAAGATTTTACAATTTAATACATTCCTAAAGTACTAAAATCCCACGAGAATTCCACTGGAATTCTCTGATCAATTTTTAAATATTCCAAGACTTCATCAAAAAGCAGCGATTAAATTTGGCAATATTGTCACGTTTATCTTCTTTTTTTACAAAGATGACTATGTTAATTCCTTTAATAACGATTGACAACAAATCTGGTAAATCGCTTTTTACAATGAACCACCATCAGAAAAGTGTGTGTACTCATAATTTTTCAGTGTCTAATATTTAAAAATCGACCTGCACCTAATCTCAAATTTTCCTTTGAGAACAGGTCGAGAATTTCGTATTTACTACCCGTATGAAGGTGACCAAAGTCGGTAATATTCCTCCTTGTGATTGCTCATTAATTCATGGTCTACACCCATGGTATACGTCTAAAGATCTCAATTATTTTATACATTTTTTTAGAACATGACAGGTTTACTAAATTTTAAGCATTGCCCTAAATACCTACATCAAGTCTATAGTTATCAATAAAACCAATATTTTACGTAAATATAATTTAAAAAAAATTCATCATCACATAAAATAAGATATTTTTTTATACGAACAAGTTTTAGTAGTTTATGGTAGGTACAAGGGAAAAGTGTGCTATCCTTTGACTAACGAAATAAACTGCTTCAGATTGGAAAATTTTCAATTTGGGAATTAGACTATGTATCATAAAATTTTCAAAACTATACCGGTATCATATATTTAAAAAGCGAAAATACTACATCAAAAATTTTATTTCCATTTTGGATACTTAATACCTTAGTAATTTAGACAAAGGTTTTTGGCTGAAAATGTTCTAAACTAAAATTAACGCTGTTTGTACAACTGTAGTGGTTAGCGCTCTGGACTACAAAGCAGAAGGTCTTGATTTAAATTCGTAGTTGGATTTCAACAACTTGAAATCTACTTTTCCATAGCTGATGGAAAAGTTATTTAACAATAAATATTAACAATTTATACTATTATTTTTGCCCATAACAGACAGGTGGAGTGTCAAATTATTTACACTCAATCTGTTAGTTGCAGGGCTAAAATAGATAGTTCTGTTTCTTATCAGATGGTCAGCCAATTAAATGACTGAATCATTTAAGAACAGAAGAGGTAGAGGTGTAAAAGACACTAGACAGAGTTATCTCCTCTGAAAGTAATGGATTTCATTATGCAGCCAGACCCTGTGGTGAATGAAGTGAAAGTGTCTTTTGCAGAGTGGAAAATATATGCTTTTCAGAGGGCCTGGCATGCTGATAAGGGTAATTTTTCACTCAGTGAGGAAGGCAATGGTAAACCACCTCACTCCTCGATTTACTTAGTAAAACCTCTACAGGTTCAAACCAGCCTACAGGCTGATGACCTAAACAACAACTATTATTTATTAATTATAAAACAAATACTTCACTAAATTTTATGGAAATTTCTAAAGAGTAAATTAATAAAAGATAAAATGTAAAATTTATAATAAACAATACTACTTTATAATAATATAGTACAAATAAACTTGTGGTTTTAAAACTGTAGTTACGGTTTACTTACGTACATATGTAAAACAATGTTTCATTACTACAGTTACAAGCATAAACTTTTGTTCGTTCAGAGCAAAATGTATTAAGCTATTCATAGAACATACTTATGAGAAATTTCGTTTCAAGTTTAGGTTTAGTTTCACTCTAACATCTAAGCCAGAGTTATCCCCCTTGCATTTGCGGCAAAATTTCATTTCCTATGTTATTATTATAACCGACCTCATAGTTTTAAATTTAATTTTAAGTCCTTCAACAATGTTATTAATAAATATTTTACTTTAGTACAATACTTTTAAAATCGGAACTAGCACTTTTTTTCTTATCCAGGTTTAATTTTTAATGTATATACTTAATTTTAGTATAAAACGAAGTTATGTTCACGTCTATTCCGGATTCTTTAAAGAATCTGGTTATTAATACATTTGAATAAATTACAAAACTTCCTTTTAACATATGTCAAGTGTTTATTAACTAACTAATTAATTAATTACAAAAATTATTATGGTTAAACTAATAGTAATGTCACCGTCTCCCCCTTTCATTAGGTACTGTGCTGCCTGCTATCAAAGCTTCGAACGTAGTGACAGAGGGAGCCGCCAATAGTTCCGAGAGGGGTGGTAGGCTTGTGGTGGCGTACCGACAGAGACGCTTGTCATCAAGGCCATACCAATAACCGCCCTCTACCACAGCACTCTCGGCAACTACGAGTATATAAAGAGCGCTACACTAAGCCGAGAAATTCAATTCCAATCCAGACAGCATCGCAAGAAACCCACCATCGGCACACGGCTACCGGATTTCAGCGAAGACTTATCGATGACCCCGCGAGAGAGAAGATGATGCTTTCGCTCGCCGACCCACCGTCCGTAGTAAACCGTCCGTAGTAAGCCGTAGACCTGACCGTCATCCCCCGCTGCCGCGAGCGATGCCCACAGCAGTCCCTTGACCGAGCCTTACGTCCATCGGAACCGACATCGCCGCACTACTCCGAGGGAAGAAGATGACGTCTCCGCTGGATGACGTCACGCCGTATCGCCAAGCCTCCGACCGCCACGACGAGATTACACTCTACATCTCCGACGGAGATCGACCGACTACATCCATAAAGAAGGAAGATACTCTGGGACTTGCAGCAGCCAGCAACGCAGCAGCCGTTACCGCAGCTCTCGCAGCTGCCGCCGCTGCAGCTATTCGCTGCCGACGCCTGTCTCCTTTAAGACCAGCACCACGGTCCTTCTCAAGACAAATTTACTAAGGTTTTAATCGGCCTTTTTCAGAGCCATCAACCTGAGCCACGGCTCTCGCCACAGCCACGCGCTGCCTACACCGGTCTCCTTCGGGACCAGCACAACGGTCCTTCTCAGGACCAAATCTTTAAGATTTACACCGGCCCTTTTCAGGGTCATCAACTACCTCTGTCCACCCTATCGGACACACGCATAAACGCCTCTTTTCAGAACTACCAAACAGATAAGGTTTGTCACTTAATGTCACCATCCGGAGACAGTACACTACAATAAATGAATATGGTCGGCTTAAGGTGAAGAGGTTAGTGAAACTGTGCTCTATGCTGGGTACCGGGTGCAATTCTTGATCAAAGCTGGCAATTCTCATCTGCATATCCCCCTCAAACCATTATCTACGCACAAGCTAAGGCTTATGTAAACATCATCTCTCATTGAAAAAAGTCAATCGTTATTATTTGTCAACTACGAAAATTGGACCAGAAAAGAAAAAACAAATTGTTTACCTCATTTTTGTAGACTAAATTTATTGATAAATTTTATAAAAATATAACACTTAAATTCAACTCAATCTAAAATAAAATATGGCCAATTAATTGCAATTTAAATAATTAATTAACTTTTACTTACAAAACCGTACAGGGGTGAAGTGGCCCGATGCCAAACATTAGTGAATTAGATTATCTACAACAATCTGATCATGTTTAGTAGTATACGTGAAATGATAACTAGGAAATTTAAATTTAAAACTTCAAATACAGGCTGATTAAGTTCAACACATATCGGTTGTCACTTAAGGTTTTTTAGGCAACGAAACGTGAATTTTCATATTCACCGATATTGACAGACTGCAAGCAACAGAGATGCGCATATTTTACTGAACCGTCTCTGTTTCGAGAAGACACCATAAATATTATGAAAAATGTGAAATAAGAAACAGGCTCGGTGTGTCAAGTGAAAATGCAAGAATAACGTCAGATTTGGTTTGACCAGTTTGTAAAATGAAAGAATTCGACTATTAAGAAAGGTGGACAATATTATACGTTTTTGTGAAATCCGGTGGTTGCACGATGGCGAAAGAGATAGTATGACCAATTAGAAGTAGTAAAAGGCCTACCAGTGCCTCTAATGCTTAAAGTAGAGGTAAAGGTAGGTCATGTTCACTAGTATTTCTAATAGATTGAACAAACTAACAACACAAACAGATTCAAACAGATATCCTTGGCATTCATCTACACAAATACCTAACTGGAAGACACACAGCACAATTAAACGAATGCACGTTGATATTTTCAAGAGAAAGGAGATATTCATATGAGCACAGATTTACTCATTCATTAAGTCATCTATCAAACTAGACCCTTAAACTCTTTTCAAGAACCGCATTACAGTCACCCAGGCTTTCAACTGTCCTCCTATGTTCCTAGAACTTACTACCGTACAACAATACTGGAACAGCTATAGACTTATAAAATTTCAACTGGGTTTTGTTCCGAAATTTTTCCCAGTAAGCTTGGTATTGTCCCACAATATATTTTTGTTGGACAATTACGTAGATATATGTATATCTTTGTATTTAACATCATATCAGATTATTATATCATTATATATCAGATTATATATCATTAATCAGATTATTATACAGTTTCCTGTATAGTAATTTGATAGTTTTTCTTAAATTATCGCCTAATAATTACAAAAGCTTTAATACCAAGTACTTAAACTTCTTACGTGGCTATAGATAAATAAAACTTTTTTAATTTACTAACATTTATTTTTAAAGTTTCAATAAAATATTCACTTTACAAAGCTACTTCTGCAACACAATATTTGCAAGTAGGGATGACGTAACGTGCTAACTTTAATTTTCAATTACTAAAAAGGTTACGAACTTTGATATTCCAGTAGAATATTCCAAGAACTTAGAACTTTAATTTAATATTAGCTTTAACTTTGAAAATTTTAACACTAATTTAATAATATAAAGATACAGAATTATTATTGTCTCGTGTTTGGTATTGCAGAATAATTTTATTTCATTTATCTCCCTTAAATATTTACTCCTTTCCAACTCTATGTTCTTCTTACCATCTAATCAGTACAGTTAATTATCGCTAATTATTGAAGGAACATCGTTACGGACCGCTAGGTGTTCTACCTACAGCCAAAAACTTCTCCAGCCGCCAGCAGACACTGCAGGAATCAGTTTACCGAAGACCAAGGTACTGTCATTCCAATTTAAATTTGTTTCTATTTCTTATTTTTACCATAACAATACATACATAGTACACTGCAGCCCACTCTTGCTTTACTTTTACAATCCTTTTACTTAAGCGGTTAATTGGATACGATACATCTCGTATCTGTAAGAAATGCCTTTTTTAATAAGTTATCTTAATAAACCGACATTTTAGTCTAACTTGTACGTGTGTTCATCTGTAAAAACAGTGGATTGTTTACAGTATTGTGTTAATGTTTTCTGAATAGCATACTATAAAACAAGACAAATAGTCCGCTGTACTTTTGACTTGCTTAGATTTTAAATTACACTATTCAAATCTTGGTATTTCTTACGGGATTTTAGGTTGAGTTGGACTGTTTTCTTTACCAGAGGAACAGAGTGGACCTTAACCTGTTAATACACCAAGTCTTGTGACCAACAGTTTGCAATGCTCACGACATATGGTTGAGCTGATGATTATTATCGCAAACTCCTGTTTCAAAAGTATCACTGTTATGTTAATCTCAAGATCTCTACGCTAATAACAACCAGAATTTCATGTGATTATTAAACAAAAACTTAGGCCATAGAGATGGTTAGAGCGGTTAGATGCAGTGATTTGGTTACTAGAACATGCTGCTCTGTAAAGTAGTGTCAGTTTTATTTTCGGCTAGGATCTAAAAGTTTATACGCTTTAAAACTTACGGATTTTGTACCTATCATCATCAACATCATTCGTGTTCTGCTTCATATAACGTCTTTACACCCAGTCATCCATCTCTGCCTATCTCGCGCCAACCTCTGCATGTCCTAGCGCCTTCTTCCCTGTTTCACATCATTAAACATCTTGTACCTTTTGCATCCTACTGTCGTCTATTAACTGGTCCCTCCAGCACGTCTGTAATCAGGCACTCCCTTCGCAACCGGTGACCCAGCTACCTTTCCTCCGTCTCCAGCAGCCCCTCTTCTCCCCAACTCACCAAAGCACCTCCTCATTACTATCTCGTTCTATCCAGCTAATCTCTTCCATTCTTCTCCAAACCCACATTTCCAGGGCCTCCAACCCCTCTTATCTTCCCTCCTCAAAGTTCACGTCTCCGCTCCATTTGTGGCCACACTCGAAACAAAGCATTTCGCCAAGCTCTTCCACAATTCCAAATCAAGCCCTCTGCATAAAATCTCTCTTTTCCTGCCAAATGCCTCCTTGGACATTACAAACCTCACCTTCACCTCTTTGACACACCTCATATCTTCCTTTACAAGGGATCAAAGATACCTAAAAGATTTGACCTGCTCTGTTTTATTCCCTTTCAGGCTTACTATCATCTCCTTTGGTGCTTTACTTATTACCATGCATTTTGTCTTTTTAACATTTATTATCATCCCGTATATGTCATCCCTATTCAATCTCTCAAGCATATCCTTCATCCCTTTCTCACTTCTTGTCAACAGTGTCAGGTCATCAGAAAAACGTATACATTGTACCGCTTCTCTCCGACCTTGGCACCCCAAAACCCAGCTTAGTCCAGCCCAGCTTTCCATAAACGGTACCCGTTGATAACGACCAAAGCAATTGAGAAGGCTTAGAAATAAATAAATTCAAAAATTATAATACAAAAATTATTAATTTTCGTCAATATCTATTAGCGGTGTTATTTTTATGCGTAAAGGGTTGCTATTATTATATTTCCTTTTTTTCATGAATTTATTTTATGATGTTGAACCAAATCGACGTTTGGTGTTCATCTCTGATCTTTAATATTCATTTGGTACAACGAAAATATTGCATTAAATGCGTTCCATACAACAAGTTTAATAAATTAATTATTCAAAGCGTGGCAGCTACTGGTAGACTCATGGTATGGTGGAAATGGTACCTGTAGTGAATTGAGGATGGAGCGTCCTCTCTCCTCAATGATGAGTAATAGAACAAAGAGAGGATGAGAGGTGAAAAGAAGGGGTAGATTAGGAGGTTGGGTTGTTTTTTCGGTTTAGGGGAGTGGGTTTTCAGAAAGGATAGAAAGGGTAGTGAGACGAGACTTACGCCTTCCGAATTCATAATTTCTATTATCAACTAACAGAATAGTAATAATATACTCTGATGCTCTGAATATTCACGGTAACAACGCCATGGTGTTACAACACTAACTCCTCATACCGTTAAACCTAACACTAACTAAATGCTTTAGTTCGTTATAATATACGT
This sequence comes from Catonia carolina, assembly GCA_035578175.1. Taxonomy (NCBI): domain Eukaryota; kingdom Metazoa; phylum Arthropoda; class Insecta; order Hemiptera; family Achilidae; genus Catonia; species Catonia carolina. The sequence continues at coordinate 22,331,682 of JAQMRL010000010.1, read as the reverse complement.
AACACACCCCTACCTACGTTAACCACCTTACCCCTCTTCCACCATTACATCATCAAACCCCGTCACATCACCTGCTCGTACACTAATTTTACTATACTCTTCTTCTGCAACGACCTCATCAAAATTACATACCCAACTAATTGATATTCAATTAAGGTGGCTTATATTGCTTGTTAAAATTACCTATCACTAAATCCAGGTGTAATTAATTCATTTTAATTTAATTATTAATTAAACATAATATAGCCTATTCGTACGTATGTAGTTAATAAACACTACTTGTCTATTAATACACAATTATTTATTGTTTATTGAACAGAAGCAAAACTACATCGAATAGGCATTAGTCTGTGAAAATGATTAAAGCTACTCGGGAGGAATTTGCCAATCAAATAACTTGTGTTAAGCTGTGCACACGATTCACTGCTACAATGCTTATATTATAAGCCCAATATGAACATGAACATAACCATATCTACAATAAAGTAGACTTCCTGTTAACCAACTTAATCGAGACAACCGGTAATCGATTAAGTGAAAAAATTAGCTTTTTCTTGTTATATCATTTATTTGGTAATTTCTGGATTACAAATCCATTAAAATTTGATTTGATATGACTTTTTAAATACCTAATTTGTAATATCTAATTTACAGTATCCTGTTCATTGCAATACAATATATCTTTTTCATCTGAAACGGCAAGAAAAACTAATGTTCATTTCCCCGAAATGGGGAAGTAGTGTTGAACTCATGTGTTGATAGTGTTGAAGCAACTAATAAGAAAGATTAGTTCGATAAATTTACCTGATAACTCTGCAAGAAGGCTAAAAAGAAATTGGAACTAGGATTTCTTACTTTCTTAAAAATTTGGGTGATTATAATATGACTATAAATCTGTGCCCTAGAGGTAAAAGGTGTTAACTCCTATTTGGTAAAATTGAGTTAATCTAATTTTGAAACCACAAGAAATGTTCTATTTAATGCACACAGTGTAACTCCTATCTGCCGCTATTGAATTTTTAAAGGTTATACTAACCAAATTAACTTCAAATTTTATGGTTAAAACGTTTTCGTTTTTTTCTCTTGAAAATTTATAAACATTCTGAATCTTCGAATGGGTTGGTGAACAGATGCAGATTTCCACATTTTTTAAAACTGTATTATTTCATCTGAAACGAAGAAAACTTCCGCAAATCATCACTACTTAGTTTTCCAGGGAGGAATCTTACAAAAACTTGTTCATAGAAATCCGTTAATTTTTCATATTCTCAGTTAGTAAGGAATTTGAAAATTATAACGATGACGGTGGTGAATTTGCGTGCACACAATTTAGAGATTTAATCAGTAGATCTGAAGCTGGCAGCTAAAAAAACTAAAGCTGGCTGGTGCTTTTGGTGCAGCTTTTAGCTGTAAATTTCGGTACAGGGTATTTTTAATATCTATAAAACATTTTTTACTAATGAAAAGAATTAATTTGGTGTTTGTCTCTTCTAAAAAATCATAAAAATGGAGTTGACAACATTTACTCCTTAGGCACAGAAATATTAATTGTATTAAATAAACCACGAAAGCTCTATCTGCTTCCTGATGTCGTTCATTTTATTATTTTTGTATCATCAACACCATCAGCTAATTTGTTATTGTAAAACAATGTGTCTGCAAAAATGCATGACCAAGTCAATAATAACAATAACAAAATTGACAAATAATCACGTGTTGGAAATTTTAATAATATTATATTGATATTTGGTTGTTATTAATACCATTAAAGTCACATATGAGCCCATATGTTTTATAGAGAGTCATTTTGATTCAGATCACCCGCCTGGTATGTAAAACTGCAGCTAAAAGGGGGATCTTCGCAGATCGTTACGGTAGAAAGCTTTTTACCAAATTGCATGTGTCTCATGAAATTATTTTCTTCCCTATCATACTACACGTAGAGAACAATGAGCTTATCCCACAAAAATTTCAAAAATACCATTAAAACAATCCTTTGTCAAAATTTTAAATGAAACAGTTTGTTTTAAAATTTTAGAAATAGGATATGTAGGCCTATGCGCAACATTTGATTTTTATAAAATTATATTAAAACTAAATTAAATATTTAAAAATTATATTATTCGATATAAATAAATAAAAATACATTTAAATGTATACAAAACAATACACATTTAACATGTGACTATTTGACACTTTACGGATAGAATTTGGTCTACTTGTAAATAGCGAAAATTAAAAATTTTGAGAAAAAATAATCACAAATTAATTTCACTACTTTGATAACACTTTTTTGTTTTGTTTATTAAGTGAGTCTTGGGTCACTACACAGTTACAAGAGAGCAAGATTCAGACAGAGTTTTAAAAAATGTTTAAGGCTACTTGCTTTTCCATATTGCAGTATTTTTGGTTCTTAAGACATCTTAAAACAATTTTCAAAATAAATGTATCTAAAATAAAAAATTTTCAACCTAATTTTGGGAACTTCCCGTAAGAAATTTGATTCTGAATAGTGAATGATTTGTAAATTTTTGTTTCCCAAATGCATTTTACGAACCCTTTCCTATACCAAATTATTGGGTAGTACTAGTAAACGGATTTCAGTTTCTTATCCAGGAACAATTTCATGTTCCTTGGAGATTTCGGACAGAGCGCTAGATCACTGTTAACTATGTTGATCTTACATGAAAATCATTCTATTTGCGGTTCCAGTTTGTAAAATCATCTTATTACGATTGTGAGAATGCCTACTTGAAGTTTTGGAACATCAGTCCGATCCTCACAAGAACTTATAGAACTTTTGCCAGAGTTAGATTTTATTGTATTTACCAGGAGTTAAAGAAATTATATTGACCTCGCTAATCGATTTAATTACTTTTAATTGATTTTACTTGCTTAAAGAACAGAAATTATCAATTTTTTCGGATTTTGATAAATTTTCATTTGGATACAAAAATTTATTTATATATTTTTTTCATTTTGGCCCATGTAAAGTAACGTTACACATTTCTGGTAGCTCACACATTCTGCAGCACACTCTCGGCATTTAATCACTTTAGACTGTTCTTCTCTCTTCCAATCATCTTTTGTTAATTCTCATCACATTTTAAGGTTTTCAGAATGATCTAAATTATTCCATTCTTTCGTGCATTCATTCTTTCTGAACCGATCAATCCTTTCTTGCATGTTGGTACTGTCTCCCCAGAATTAGACGGTCTGTATTCTACTCATGAAGCCACCGTGGATTTCAATTTTTGAGAATAGCTAGTACCTATGCTAGTTCTATTAAACAGGCATTCTATCATGCATGCTAAAGTTACTTCAGAGTAAAAATTGGTGGTTGTGATTTCTCCATTTAATTTTATAACTATTATTGTAAGTCACTCCTTTTCACTGTGTTCTCCTTTTCAGTTTGTTATAGCCTACGTTTCACCTACTGTAGGGCACTACGTGAAGGTAGTGGCCTAATTTAACATTTTTTAGTCGAGATAACATGCCTCAAATCTACGTCATATTATTTAGGAGAGAAAATCAGTCTTCAAGAATTTTGAATTATCACGTTTTGACTATTTTGTGACTTCTCTCGTTTGCTTTGGAACCCGATTTATAGAATGCTTAGGCAATTAATGAAACGAATTTTGTTTTATAAATGATCTGGTGTTTCCAGTACTGTATAACATGCCAAGGAATTCAGTAGAATACCGAAATTCATTCATTGCCGGAAACACAAATCCTTGAGCTTGGTTCCATTAGGATTGAATTACATCTATATGTAGATAACTTTGTACACCTTTTATTATTTCTAAAAATCGTTAATTAACTTTACTTCTTATACGGTTATACGTACACTTAGAAGAAAAGAAAAATATTTTATGAGGTGAATTGTTTTTATGACTTGTGTATAAAACAGATGAAAATAATAGCGAAAAAGTTTGCTTTCTGAAAGATCAGTTCAATTTTTTGTTATCTTTAAACCCTTCAAAAAGAAAATGATGGAAAAGAAAATATTTTCAGATGAAAAGATATGAAATACTTAAAGAAAATTATTTCATTAAATGAACAAAAGACGAGAAGATATTGTAAAAGTGGAAGAGTATCGGTACCTACAGGATAGAAGGTGATACTTTACCGTATATATCTATTACTGTTGATCTAAAACGAGAAGGGAAGATAGGAAGGGTAGTCATAAGAAAAGAATCGAAAGGGAGGGGGTTAGATTGTAAAGGGTTTGAATGGTGAAAGAGGATGTAATGTAGAGAAGCCTGTAGTAGAACGGTGTTGATCGTCTAATGGCGAGAACATCCATTTCTCTACAGCAATGGCACAAGAAAAACGATTTAGTTTAGGGGATTAAGAAAGGAAACGGAAACAGCGCCAATTTCGTCCTGTCACGAAACTATAATTGATGAGGACGCTCTGCCTGCGCAATGCTTCCTTAATTACAAACGGCCTTGCTAGCCTTTGACAACACTGCCTGTCAATACGATATGCGTTTCTCTCTCTAACACTTACTCTCTCTTCAAAAGCAATAGGTACTAAGAGAATGAAAACACAGATAAAAGTCAAAAAAATATTCTTTTAATAACTGACGGAAAAAAACGTTTTTGTATCTTATTCTGAAATTTGATATTAAATAACTAAGAGAATATGTAAATTTTCAATCCTTTTTGCATCAGGTTATTCCAAAATTATCTAAATCTCCATACAGGTTAAAGAATCCTTTTATCAGATCTATGCCAAATCTGTAATCCACCTTCTACGGAGTCAAAGATTGGTATTATGAATAAACGATTTGACGTAATTATACATGATTTTTTTGAGAAAAAACATTGTAATAATAGTATATGTACATTTTAAATAACTTCGTATCGAATAAATGAAAGAAAAACACAAAAAAGCATAATTTATAAAAATCTTTGCGAATGGGATATTTAAAAAATAGTATTATATTATACCCTATTGGATGTTTCATGTGATTGCCTTCTCAAGTTTCTGCTCGGCATCAAAGTAGAGAATATATTTATTCTGCACTGGTTGAAGTATCGTAATTCTTTTTCAGTCCGAGTCATGTACTCATGAATCAATTATGAAATTCCATTACTTACTAGGACTTTCCTTTCAGGATATTCCAAAAACGACGTGCGGGTGCAAGTGGTTGCAAACGTGTGTATGTGTACATGAATCTACCAAGAGACATCTTTTATGCAACGGCACGAACCATCTCCTCTAGTTTACCGAGTCCCATCTGAGCCTCTCTTTTAGTCCTTTGAACAATCTCTTCCTTTTAAACCCTATACTCACTCCTATCCTTATGCCTTTTCGTTTTCCTTCGCGTCTTTTCCAAACCTCTTCCTCAATTTTCTATCCTTGTTCACGTTTAAATCTAACCTCTCTAATTCTTAAGGTTATCTATCTTCCTCACTGGTCTTGTCGTCTCCTGTCATGATGTAAGCTCCTTTCAAGTCAGAGGACGTATGCTTGTTTCTACAATCAAGATAGAAACTTTTCAACATAAGTGCACCTTATAAAAAATCGTGATGAGTCACCATGTCAAAGAAATAGATTTTACCTTAATATTATATTCATGAAATTCAAATTATCTCTATTGGTTCAAAATCTTTGAATTTAGTAGAATAAAACATTTTTATCTGAAAAACGCAGAGATACTTAATTCTACATAAAAAGATATAATATAAGATATAAAAGATATAATTCTACAAAAAGATATTCTTACTGCTCGTTTTTTTCAATTCTTAGAAGAGAAATCGTTTAAGGTTTAAGGTTCAGGTGTTGTCGTTTAGGAGGGTTTCCGCGATAATTAATCTAAACTCAAGGAAATGATTATGACATTAAAATACTCAAAAACGTTCATATGCCTCATATTTATATCTAAGAATTTCAAAAACATTTAAATATTTAAGCTGTTAATATTGTTTTAGTTATTCATTTTATCGAAGCCAGTTTTATAATAGCTACAAAGTTAACCATTTTATTACGAATAAATTATACCTGATATGTTTAAATCAGTTGAAAAATATGTACGTAGGTGAAAGGTGGATCCGCATCATCCGTAATCTCTCATAATATAACCCTCTAATCGTTTTACGGTAGTAAATCATGAGTCTGCGATGTTAGAAAAATTAAGATCGTGTTGGAAAACACCAGGAAGTTTAGGAGTTGGAGTTCAGGAGACTTTTCGGTAAATCTCTTGACTTATCAGTACAATAAATTTTGATTCAACTTTTGAATGGTTTCTGTAGTGAAGATACCTTTAAGTATAAATCAGAGTGAATTTTTTAGAAAGTCGATTTTCCATGGTATTTTGTGGAGAAAATGAAATTCTCGTTGAGTAAACAAAAAATAATTATATATTTTTTATTTTAAGCAGCTTTTGCCCATTCATTCCAATTTAATGCAGAAAATCTGGAACATTATTATTTAACAATTTACAAGTAGTTGCTATTTATAAAGGTTACTAAGCTAGCCTTCTTAGGAGGTTCTAAACAGTTAAAAGTTAAAACGTTCCAAAATTTTTCAAACAAATAACAGAAAATTAATAAAAAAAATCTTTTTTTTTCTTTTTCTCTTTAAATTTTTATTTACAACTGTAAAATGTTACAACAAGCAAATGTGATGATTATCGTGATTATGTAAATGACATGATAGGCATGAGAGGGGTAGGGCCCCCATTGGTGCCTCCCCAAGAATGAAATTTGTATATCAAATTAGCATGTCTCTACTCCAGCGTCTTTTAAGGCGTCTAGGAGGATTATCAGGTAAATGGACGGAGGAAAGTGAACGCACCAGGAGGTTCTCGTGTTCGTGTGACTTGTCGTGAAAGCCTTTGTATAGGTATTCAATGGAATTTTGTACAAGTGGTGTTTTCAAATCTGTATGTAAGGTTTTGTTGCTAACGTAAAGAGGTGCTTTTGCTATAAGGCGTAATGTTTTTGACTGGAATGCTTGAATTCGTTGCAAGTTAGAGGGTTTGGTTGAACCGTAGATTTGGGATCCGTAGGTCCAAATAGGTTTCAAAAGAGAACAATATATGCGTAATTTTTGTGCCATTGGTAATTTTGATCGTTTGTGAAGTAGGAAATATAGAAGGTTAAGTCGGGAATTCAGTAATAAACGTTTCCGTTTGATATGTGTGCTCCAAGTTAGTCGTTTATCAAAAGTCAGACCGAGATGCTTGACCGTATCTGTTTTTGTGAGAGGTTCATTGTCTATGTATACTGGTGGGCAATCACCATGACGGAGTGTGAAAGTTACGTGAAGGGATTTTGTCGTATTAAGTTTTATTTTCCATGTTTTACACCATTCGTGTATAAGATTGAGATGATGTTGGAGTGTTAGTGAAGCGTGTATAGAGTTTTGGTCTCGGGCTAATATCGCTATGTCGTCAGCGTAGGTAGCAGTGAGGGTCTGGGGTAGGGTCGGTAGGTCTGAAGTGTATACAGAATAGAGAAGTGGGACTAAAATTGAGCCCTGAGGCACGCCGGCTAAGACAATAAAGAAATTTGAGTAGGATGATCCTAAACGAATTCTAAAGAATCTGTCAGATAGGAAGGAATTTATGATAAGGTAGTAGGTAAATGGTAGTATTTCTTTCAGCTTGTGTAAGAGACCTGTATGCCAAACTCTGTCAAAAGCTTGAGCGACATCTAGGAAACCTGCGGACACATGCATCTTTTGTTCCATAGACGAAGCTATGTAATCAGTCACCCTGTGCAGTTGTTGTGTAGTGGAGTGTTGAGTGCGGAATCCGAATTGATGTGGAGGTAGTATATCATGAACCAGCGAAAGAATGCGCTTGTAAAGGAGTTTTTCGAAAATTTTTGAAGGTACTGAGAGGAGGCTTGTTGGTCGGTAGGAGGAAGGTAAGTGAAAAGGTTTGTTCGGTTTTTGTATCATTACTATTTCTGCATACTTCCACTGAGTGGGGAAATGTGTCGTGCGCAATATACTATTGAAGATTGTAGTAAGGAGAACGAGCGCTTTCCGCGGTAAGTGTTTAAGTATGTCAGCTGTTATTAAATCATATCCCGGTGACTTCTTACGTGGTAATCTCGAAATTTCAGATTTTACTTCGGAGTGGTGAAAGTATTTCGGCGGGAGGGATAATTGAAGCGGTTCATCTAGTGACTGAGTAACGCGTTGGTGATGTACAGATTGAATGTCATTATGGGGAGTGAATGTTTCAGAAAGATGTCTACCAAAGCATTCAGCTTTGTCGTCATCAGTTATTAGCCAGGGTCCGTCACCCACCCTAAGGGGCATCGATGTCGTGTGATGCCGTAGTAGGCGTTTTGTGCTGTGCCAGAGACTAACATCCTTCTCGTTCAGAGTTCCAGTATAATTTTCGTATAAGCGGGTGTTGTGTATTTGAATTTGCTGTTTCAGCTCGTTTGTCAGCCGGTTTAAGCGACGTTTATCAGATGGTAGGCGAGTTCTCTGCCAAGTGTTACGGGCGCGGCGTTTTTCACGAATAAGTTCTCTGATATGAGTGGGATAGTGTGGGGCGTCTGGAACATTTGGACGGTATGGCAGTGATGCCTTCCATGCACACTGTTGAACAGAGGCCCGGGAGTAAGACTCGGTCTGCGTTCTGTAGAGACTGGTTGGTCTGAAACCGTTAAAAGTATGGGGGAATGATCTGATGAGAGGTAATTTACTGTGGTTATTTCAATAGGAAGGTGTGATAGGTTCTTACAAACAAAAAAGTCAAGGAGGTCTGGTAATTTGGTACGCGTGGAGGGCCAGTATGTTGGACTATCTGGAGAAATATAATGTAGATGATTTTCTGTTATAGCTTTTAGTAAATTTCTGCCCCTGGGAGAACATACACGGGATCCCCACTGTATGTGCTTACCGTTCCAGTCTCCTCCAATAAGAAACCGATTACCTAGACTATTAAAGAAATCTCTAAACATTTGGGAATTTATGATGTGTCTAGGAGGACGATACACTGATCCTATTGTAAAATTTATGCTCTTGCATTGCAAATTTATCAGGGTCGCTTGGACATGAGGAGTGGAAAAAGGTGTTAAAACATTGTGTGTGATTGAGGATTTGACTAGTATGGCCGTACCCCCATGGCTTGTACCATCCGGATGATCGGTCCGATAGATCCTATAGTCGCGAATATAAAATCGAGACCTAGCTGTAAGATGTGTCTCTGAGATTAGGGCTACGTCAATACGGTGAGAATGTAAATATATGTCTAACTAAGTTTTGCGTTTCGTCAGACAGTTTGCATTCCAAAGGAGAACTGTCAGTGAATTTGCAGTGAGTAAATTAACGGCCATAACTGTTACTTAAAGACTGTGTAATGTGGGATATGTGTGTAGCGAGCGAGAAAAGAGGCTGGAGGAGTTGATTTAGTTGAACCAATAAATTTAAAATCTGATCAACATTAGGTATCTGGGGAGAAGATTGAGGCCCTACCTGTGAATTATGAGGGTGAAGATGACGATGATTGTGTGTCCATGCATGATGTCTGTTTCTCTCCTGTGAGGTGGGTGGTTGTGGTGTTGAAGTCACTGAAACCGGCGATTCAGACGGTGGTAACTGATGAGTTGAGTGTTGGCGTGATGATGGAGTTAGGGTAGGTGTTTTTGTTGGTTGTTGCGGCAGAGGTGGAAAATCTTCCGGTTTCGGTGTGGCTGGTTGGTTGGAAGTATGTTTCGGTTGTGGTTGTGTGAAACGGTTTCGACTAGTTCGCAGGTGTTTATGAACTTCGCAGCCTCTGTAATTTGCTGGGTGATCTTTTCCACAGTTTGCGCAAGTGGCCGGTGACTGTCTCGTTTTACAACAACTGCCAGATTCGTGGCAGCCACCACACCTAACACAGCGGTGAGGGTGACGGCAGTAAGATTTTGTGTCCAAAATTTTGACAGCGCGTACACTGTACAATTTCCCTCCGTTTATATGGTTCCTCAACTGTGGTCCTGGTATATAATAAAGTTTTTATGTCGTATATTTTGCCATTGTACGTCTCCGGCTCTATATCAACGAAAAACATCGGCAAAGGTGTACGATCTCGGTTTGAAATTGCAAACACCGCATTTCGAACTACGTAACCCTTATCTTTGAGAGCCTCCGCTGTTAGCTCTTTTGGCGTGGTATGATGTAGTCCTTTAATGACAATACGTTGTGCTCGTTGTTCCTGTAGTTGGTATGTGTGAAACCGGGCGTTTCGGTCTTTTAAGTGATGGATGAATATTGTCTGTACGTCGACGGTGAGGTTGGGTAGATGGTAACACCTTTGATACTTGACCGGAGTGAGAATGATTGCGGACCGCCTACTTCTTCCAACGATTTTACTAGTTGGGCGTAGTCTTGAACGTCCGTTAGGAAGATTGGTGGCGGTTTCTTGTCGCGTTCAATGGATGGGTTTGTAGGAGTGTCAGGATCAGTAAGGACAGAAAATCGATTTTCTGTCGTCACGGATGGCTCTTCCAATGAAACCGAATCTGGCCGAGGTAGCTTCCTAGGGTCACTCCTAGAAACACCAGGGGCTGGCCGTTTCCTAGCAGGAACTGAATCCCATTCTTGTAATGGGGTATGATGGCTGCCATTAGTGCAGTCTTGGTTAGGTTCTGAGTCCATAGTAAATATACTAAATACAGAGTCCAAGTATATTTACCTAAGAAATAAATAAACAACCCGCACAAGCACAGTTCTAAATAAAATAATTAGCACACATGAAAAAGCTCTTACATTATAAAAATTATAAAATAACACGAGCACAATGTTAGCATTGTGCTCGTGTTATTTTATATTTTTTTTTATAATTTGTTTACGTTTTGATCCAGCTGTTCTTTTTTTAAGTCTGATCTAAAGCAATTTAATTTGAATAATAATAAAAACATTATGTGAAAAATATTATAGTCTATAAATACACACAACATAATAACAACAAACATGACTTGTTCAACTTAAAATATTAAAGTTTATGATATTATTAATATAAGAAAATAACTTATGTAAATGAGTTAAAACATATGCACTGACTTCCATCTTGATTTTAAAATTACGATTTCAGGTATGGTTGACGTATTTTAAATTTAATTCATGACCAAACTCACACACTTTAATATATATGTTGTTATTTGTATTGTGTAGACTGTTTGGAACGTTGTAGAACATTCTGTTTGGAAATTTTTAGAGCATTACCTTAGCAACCTATAAATAGGTGTACGCTAGTTGATCGAAGAGGAATCTTAATCGACAACTTGTGCTGTAGTGTCTGTTCTCTTTTCAATGTCTTGTTATTCATCATGGCATATAAATATTTTGCGAGAGTTTCAATTCCTTTTATTTTATAATAAAGAATTGTACTGCTGTGGAGTTAATATACAGATGCTGATTGCTCACCTTAGCCTCTGGTTGTAGATAAACTATAACATTTTTCATTATTAATATTGAGGATAGTTTTTCCATTCCTTCATATATGTGTAAGCTTCCCAGATGACGAAAAAGAGAATTGGGGTGATTATTGCTTTTCTCGTTTATACAGAGTGACTGTAAAGTCGTCAATCCAAATTTTTTTGCTTTACAGGAATGACAGTCGAAGACGCGAAAGATATTGCAAGTAGGAAAATTTATTGCGTGACAGTACTGTGTGTGGTAGCATTGCTAGATCACACTATCGGCCAAAGGAGGGCGTTGCACGAAACAGTTTGGTTAGTCCGTGCTAAATGTCGTTTACACAAGAACAACGTGTCTTCATTGTTGTGAGTTACTGCCAATCGAAATCGTATTCGAAGTGTAAAGAAGAGTTTTCAAATGCTTTTCCAGTTGCTAATGTGCCAAACAAATCCACTATATCTCGTTTATTTAGTCGTTTTTCGGTATTAAGGAAGAGTGGAGGACCGTAAACGTATAGACCGTCCAAGTGTTTTAACGGATGATGCTCTGTAGGCGATAAACGAAAACCTTCTTTGTTTTCTGAAAAAGGTCTCTTCAAAAACTTGCTAGCCAGACTGCGCTATTTTATGAAAGTGTTCATAGGGCTACTGAAGTGCTGAAATTACATCCGCATTGGATAAGTGTGACTCATCAGCTCCAAGAACCAGACAAGGAAAAGCAAATGTAGTACTCTCAGTGGTTCAGACGTTTCATTAGAAATTACATATCTGTTTTTGACAAGGTTTTTTTCAGTGATGAAGCTCGGTTTCATCTTAGCGGATATGTCAACAGTCTGAATTCCAGAATGTTGTTTGCAGACAACTCACATGCGTTCTGTGAACAGCCATTACACTCGCAAAAAATTGGAGTGTGGTGTAGTGTATCTCGTCGGAGAATGGTCGGGCCTATCTTTTTTCGGAGAACATAACAGCTGAATAGTATCAAAAAATAATTTGTGAATACAAATTATCATGTTATTTTGTAATTTAGTAAATTAAAAAATTTAAAACGTACTCTAAAAACAATTTTTTGTAGTTTAGGTTTGCTGCGACTTTACAGTCACTTTGTACTCGTATATCAGTAAATGCATAATATTATTAAAATGATTTAATCCCTAATTTTTAAACATTTTCATTGTAGGCCTGTTGTTTTATTCATATCACATTAGATATTGTACAAAAAGGTAGACTTAAAATTTACGTTAAAACAATGTTATAATGTGAAGTATGTGAAGAGTATGACCTTCGTATCTCAGCTGCAAAAACTGAAGTGAAGGCTTTCAAAGGGAAATGGCCGGTTCGAACGAAGATAGTGGTTAGAGATTCAGTTTTGCAGCAAGTTTCTGCTTTTACATACTTGGGCTGTACACTCACCTATGAGAAAGACACCTATGAGAAAGAGGGCTGTACACTCACCTATGAGATGTTTCGAATAAAATAAATAAATTCCAATATCTTTGCGGAACAATCCATAGGAGCTTGAAGAACAAAGCAAGGAAAGAAACGAAACTGAAATTCTACCAGACCATGGCCATCCCAATATTGTTGTATGGAAGTGAAGCATGGGTTCTCGGTAAAAAGGAAGCAAGCAGAATTCAGGCGGCAGAAATGCACTTTCTAAGGAGTGTTAAAGGCTGTACAAGATTGGATCTCTTGCGAAATGAAGATATTTGAAATGAACTAAAGGTGGAGTCATTGAACGGGATGATGGAGAAGTATCGAATCAAATGGAGAGAACATCTGGAAGGATTGCCATCTGATAGAATCCCCTTCAGGCTCTGAAATATAAACCAACAGGAAGAAGAGATATTGGAAGGCCTAGGAAGAGATGGGAACAAAACTAGAAATTAAAAAATTAAAAATAAATCGACAAAATTAAAAATTAACAGAAGGAGGCAATCTCATAGACCGGAATAGGCAGACATGCCTATGCCGTGGATGTCAGAAGAAGAAGAACAACAACAATGTTATAATGAATGTGAGGGTCTTGCTATTAGGGGTTGTTCTCAAAATTTTTAAAGTAACAAAATAAGCTGTAAAAATATTTTCATATTGTGCAGAGCTGCGCAGACGTACATTAAATAAAAATATAGTGACAAAATGTAAAAAGTTGGGGTTTTCTAGAATTAAATTTTCATTATTTATTCATAAATTGAAACATTTACCTAGAATAAATACAAATTTAATAATTTTCAGTTATTTTAAACTTTATGTTAGAATTTTCACCAACGTGTGATGGTTATTATTGGAATAAGACTTCATGCGTAACATGAGTATTTAATATTAGAACAAGAATTAAATTGCAGTGACAGAAATCGCCTGAAGTTACAGTAGCACGTAATAAATGAGAAAATTTATTCGCTTAGCTTCTTTTTTAACTTTTTCAGTTTCATTATTACAAAGTCACTTAATTGAATTGTTGTTACTACTAAAGAGGGATTTTTATGCTGTGTAAATTCACAATTAAAATATTTTTTCCTATATTTGTCTCTGAATGTTATTCATTACGTTATCACCGTGAAGGTGATAATGAAAATTTTATTTAGTAAAAATCGAAATAACCTTACTTTGTTGGTGATTTAGTCTTAAGGGTAATTATCTACTTAATTTAAGCAACTGGTTTTTCAGCTGGCTACTGCTTGAAGTAGGCGTGTTTCGCTATATCTTATCATTCCATACCTACCAAACTTGCTAATCACCGAGTTATTGAGAATTTACCAAATACTGATTAGAAAATTTATCTTAATTTAAATTATTATTCGTCTGCTATATTAAATTAAAATTTTTAGTCGGGTTTTTTTATATTTATATTTAAATTATTAGTCTGGTATTCGAATGTAGATTTAATCTCTAGAATTTTAACGTCTTGCCAGAAACTCTACAATTGTTTTTCTTTTCATTTTCATGCAGTATTGTATACAAAACCCTGTTACTAGTAACATAACAATAATTTAGTTTAATTTTTTAATAGAAAGAAACAAAAACTGAGACACAAAAATATGCATCTCGCATTAATTGGAATAAAATTGTTGTTTTCCATTATATAATTTAAACACATTGAATTTACAAATAATAGTGTAATAAAGCCTATACAATAGCAATTGTGCCTATAGTGTATAAAATTGAAAACATTATGTAAAGATAGGTGGAATTAAGTAAGTAAAAAGTTCCCTGAAAATTTACCGAGAGCCCATCTTGCTTTTACGGCCTGCTAACACGAGGCATCAAAACACTCAAGTTAATCGGATACAAATAAAAAATTTTACAAATCTTTAAAAAAATTCTATTGAATCACGTATTTTATAACAATTTCTTTATGTAAAAAATCATTTCTACTACAGATAACACGAACTTACACAGCAGATTGGAAGCTAATATTGTTACCACCTCCTACCAACACGGGATAGCATTGAATGATTGAGACTAATAAACATTTTTTTAAATTTTAAACCTGATACCAAATTTTGTAAGTTTACATCAAAAATATAAAGAAAACGCCTATTAAAAAACACATTTTACGCATTAATTATAATAATTTTTAAAGGCTGAAAAAATAAGTTATAAAATCCCGGACAAGTGATCGGGAGGCCATCTTGTTTCATGGCCTGTCAACACGCCCCTACGCCAAATGTTTAACTTATCGAACCTGTAAGGTTTTTTATAAAATATCGAATAGAAATTAAATAAATCTATTAAGAAAATATAATTTTAACGCGTATCTTGACAGATTTTTTTTACTATAATATATAGTTTTTAAGACGAATCATATGAAATTAATATTGAGATCTCAAGTAGGAAAACGGCAGTTAAACTGGAAGCCACACCCTATCAACACTATGCATAACCGATTGATTGGGCTATTTATATTATATCAACTTACTTAAAAAAATTTTTAATGGTTTAAATCTACTTCGAAAATATTATTTAACAACGTATTTTGACAAATTATTTATTTAAATAATGTTTGCAAAGATTGATGATATTAAGTTAGTAACATGTTTCCGGAAAACTTACTGAGAGGCCATCTTGATTTTACGGCCTGCATCTAAACACTCAAGTTGTTTACTAAGTAAAAAAATTATTACAAAATCTCTTTAAAAAATTTTATTGAATCACGTATTTCATAGCAATTTCTTTATATAAAAATCATTTCTACTGCAGATAACACGAACTTACACAGCAGGCTGGAAGGTAATATTGTGGCCACCTCCTACCAACACGGGACAGCATTGAATAATCAAAACTAACAAACATTTATTTTTTAAATGTTAACGTAATACCTAATTTTGTAAGTCTTTATCAAAGATATAATGAAAACGCGTATTAAAAAACAAATTTTACGCATTTATTATAATAATTTTTAAAAAACTGAAAAAATAAGTTATAAAATCTCGGACAAATGACCGGGAGCCCATTTTGTTTCATGGCCTGTTAACACGTCCCTACGCCAAAGTTTGATTCATCGAACCCTTTAAGGTTTTTTTATTAAATATCGAATAGAAAATTATATAAATCTATTAAGGAAATGTAATTTCAACGCGTATTTTGACATATTTCTTACCATAAAAATCATTTTTAAACGAATCATATGAAATTAATATTGAGATCTCAAGTAGGAAAACGGAAGGTAAACTAGAAGCCAAGCCCACTGACACGATAGATAACCGATTGATTGGGCTATAAAAACATCAACTTCCTTTAAAAAAGTATCTAATGTTATAAATCTACATCGAAAATAATTTTTTAAACGCATTTTGAGAAATTATTTATTTAAATAATATGTAACATGTAATAACCTAAAAAATAACAGAAAATATATATTTTGCGCTTTTTCTAATGCATTTTTTATTAATTGTAATTAGCATCAATATTTTGTAGCAACTATTTTGGGAGACGAAACAATGGGTTTTAACGCATTATAATTTCCAGACCCTAGCTGGTAATCGATCCTAGAACCTTCCGATTGGTAGGATAGCACATTAACGTCTATGAAATGGAGGCGGTCAGTATGTTTTTAATAGAACGAACTACAATAAACAATCAGTTTTATTACAAATTAACTTTGCAATCAGTTCAAGAAAACAAAATTATGTGTTAATATAATTGTAATTCATTTTAGAAAAACACAAATTATATTTTAAAAAAGTGTAAAAATCAATGCCGAATATAAAATTAAATAAAATCCGAATAAAACCCCCAGAAAAAAGCTAAGGTATTTCTGAAATCAGCATAACTTTTTATACCCAATAAAGTTAAAAACAACATGAAAGATAAAACACTGATATGTCTCATAAGTTTTCTACCAATTATGAATATTTCAGTGAAACACAAAAATATGTCTCACAACAGTCAACCTTTAACAATTACCAGGTAACAGGTAACAGTTAACTGGTCTACCTGTTTACCGGTTGACCGTCTTTTATTAAAATTTTTGTGTCGAGTTCACTTACCCTTTAAATGGGCATTTCCAATGAAAACTTGTCATCAAAAAAATCGACATGACAACAATAATTTCCTATCCTCTACATTCATATGGGCAAGTTAAAGTAATAAAAATAGTAAGCCCTAAATGTTGATAATATTGTCAACAATGGTCATTTAAGAAAGTCAAAAAACTAACGTTTGGGAAATTATAAAAATTCTGTTAATTTACTCCAATGCAGTGAAAAACAATATTAAAAATGATAATTTGTGTGAGGAGCTGTCTCTATTAGAATAAGATATACATTTTTGTTTATTTGAAAAGTAAGTCACTTGATAAAAGAACAATTTGAATTAAGGTGTTTCTGAAGTAAATTGGAGTAAAATGCTGACTTGTGTAGTTTTTGTTGAAAATAAGATGTTACCCAAAAGAAAATTGTGTTATACAATTATATTTAATAATTTTGATTACGTTTCATTACATTATTGACTTAAATAAGCTTTTTACAATAACAAAAATTTAGATTTTTGGCTTTAAGAAAAAAAATTTTGAGTTTCCAGACTTTTCACATTCTTTGTAATCGTCACCTACAGCGAAGTAGTTGTCTCCCGTAAAATTATTTTTGCATAGAACATTTGTAGTTTCTCTTCTACTGGAATGTAGGGGCTTAAACTACAAAATATCGTAAATTTTCACTTTTTAATTAGAATGAAGCCTTTACGAAAGTCTTTTCTTGGTATTAGTAAAAGAAAAGCATATAAAGTTGATTCCGGATAATTGGTCCACTGGTTAATTGGGGCAGCCGGGTTTTTGGGACAGTTCTTTAATGAACAAAAACAAAACGGGATTTTACACTGATGAGTACTCCGTTTGTTCGGTCCATAATGCCGCTTATTGGGGCCAATCTGATTTATGTACAAATATGTTTTATTAAAACCCTTACAGGCCAGCGACAAACGACACGTGGTTCTAAGCGGCAAGGTAAGATAATGGGCAGGATAGTGGTAGTAAACATTTCAACAGATAAACAAAAGTAATCACACATCAGTCATAATAAAAATGTTATTTACAGTACAATGTGTAGGCTACATACTCGACATTGCACAAATTTCAGTGACTCATATCCACCAGTTATTCCCAACCTAACAAGCTGTATAGCCTCCGTGCAACATATAGTATCAACATATAGTTATCACTTGCCGTACGTATATAGAACGTTCGTAATCCATGCTTCTCATCAGTTTTTGTGATTTCATGAGTGTACTGTAACGCACTATTTTTCGAGTCTGGTTGTTTTGTTATCTGCAGGCATACTTTTTTATTTTCATTCATTTCACACATTTTCTTGATGTTCTTATGCGTAGACTAATAGTACAGTACCTACTATCATCGTCTTTGTGAGTTAAATGCCGCGTAACGGTATGACTGTGTGAACGAATAGAGCTTCTCGACAAAATAAACACGTATCCACCTAAATTAAGCCGACGTAAACTATCGGAACTAACCAGTGTATCAAAAATTACGGTAGCTTCTATAGTGCTCCAGGAAAATTAAAATACGCCAAGAGTGGGCATTTAAAGATCAAGAAACATCTCAGAAAAGAAAACGTGAACGAAGGATCCATTTGTTGAGAAGCGTTGAATTAATGGTTCGCCATTGTAACTTTGCAAGGTGTTAGTGTCAATGGTCCAATGCTTAAAACCAAGGCAATAGGTTTTGCTAAAAGTTAATCATTGTTCTGATACCCTTTTTCTTTTTACGTGTGTTTATGGATAGAACTTGCATGTAAAATTTATGTATGTGATAATTTTATAATAAAATAGAGTATCGTATGAGCCACATATTACGGATTCGTTTAATAGGGTCAGCCGTTCAATTGGGCCCAAATGCTCCAATCCCAATGTGCCCCAATTATCCGGAATTGACTGTATATGTGATTTTTGTAAGGTTATTATAATTACGTTCAATTATATCTAAAATGCACTAAAGACATATTGAAAACTTTTAAGACTTTCTGAAATGACTGATTCAATTAGGCTTTATTGTCTCTTTTTTTTATTTTAATTTCACTTTTTATGCACACTGTTTATTACCGAATTAATGAAAAAAACAAAAGGAAAGTACGCCTATAGGCATGCACGAAATCGTGGTGTAGAATAGCACATTACTTTTTTCTTTCTGAACAAAACAGTAACCAAAGATAATGTTGATTTACTATAGGGAGCATTCTGGTTAGAAAGAATGAAAAATTATGAAAATAATTTTCAAAGAGTAATATCTCAGTAGGGAATAAAAAAGGTAAATGGTAGGATGAAGAAGGGTTAGGACGGAGGGACCATTCTAGTTGACGTGTGTTCTTTAGAAGAAGCAATCGGGGATACAAATGTGGGTCACGTGACGTCCTTTTTGTGAGTAGTCTCAACGTCCCTCTTTTTTTCTTGACTTTCACTGCTTCAACTTATCACTGACACTGGGATTATCAGTGTGTTTTCTTCACTGCAAACCTTCCCCTTCTTACCTTTATAGCAATTCTAAAACTAAACCAACCTTCTTGTTATAAACAACAAAAACTTACACCGTGATTCCAATATACTTTGTAACTATTTCATTTGAACTAAAACATTCAAAGTATTTAAGATTCATCTTTGTCTTGTTTTATGTATGAACTTATTTTATAAATATATATTAAAATAATCTAAAAATAAACATAAACATGCATAAGGTCTGCATAAATATGCTTTATACATAATTTTCTTACAATGCCTAGACTTTCTTCTCACACTTTTGAAAAAAAGCGATTGCTTTCTGTACTCTTTTATTAAACTCCTTTCCTAATTTTTCTTCTGATGAGAAAACAGTCCCTAGATATATGTGAATTCTTTTACTTACTCCAGCACGTTACCATTTCAACTTATTCCATGTTCCTTCCTTTCTTCTTCACGTCTCTTCTCCACCAACACTTTATTTTTTTCCTCACTGAGCTCCAAACCAAACTAAAAAATCTCTTCGTCCCACAACTCCAGTGTCTTTTCCATCTAATACTCTACGATCTAGTAGTTTTTTCATAAACCAGATTAACAGCAAACAATGGGCTTCCAGTATTTTTGAATATAAAATAGAAATTCATTTAAATATTTAAAATATTCTGAATCAGTTTGAATAAGTTAAAATTGATGAAGTAATAATAGGTATTTTATAATTTAGGTATTAACTGTGGTATTTTTGCTATTATAATATGTACTCTTCTCTTTTATATAAATTCTAATTTTCTATAACCAAAAGTCCCCCAATAGGGTGTGCCACTTTTGTTTTATATCAGTTTTTTATGATTAATTTTAAATCTATTTCTTTTGTGTGAGGTTCGTTAGATGGTTTAGTGGAAATAGGTGGTTTATAAAAAAGTACACAGAATACGATTATTACGTCTTATCATTTTAATTAAAAATATATAGTCGAGACACACCCTGTTAAAATACAAAATAAAGACAATTAAATAAAATAAAAATATGTGTACACATTTACAATTTTGATTTATATTTACCTGTGGGTTTTTACTAATTTATTGTAACTTGATGTATGGTGGAGTTGTGTACGATCGCTTCCCGAGGATGTCGTGACCAGGATACCTCGACTGGTCGGAAGTCGCCAACTGTCCGGAGGGCACAAATCGAGATGTTGTGAAGCTGGTGGCTGCCGGAACAGGTCCTGTTGTATTTTATTGAAGATTTGAAGCAGAATTCTCTATCAAGGAGACGATGAAGAAGAAGAGGAAGAAAAAGAAGATGAATAAAGATGAAGATGAATAAACTTCCGATATTGTTGAAATTGTATTATTTTCGCGGTGATGCTGGAGAATAGTATATGAAGTTGTTTGTCCGTGATGTAATATTTTAATTTATTTGATATTTTAATATTTTAACCAATTTCTCTCATTTAGCGTTTTTGTCGCCCAGCAACCTCACTGTGCACCCTTCGATCTCTCATTTCCAACTGACTCTACTTACTCCTTCATCTTCCCTTTTTGACTCGCCTCCTTTCTAATTCCCACCAAAAATCCTCAAGTCAGACACATGTTACATACACATAGATATCCGTAAGCCAATGACAAATGTTTGACCATTCCTCTGACTGGATATGTTCAAACATCAATGGCTCAACAGGGTTCCTTCCTGTCTTTTCCCTCACGGGACAATCTACTAATTTTTTATTTATTTCTTTTAACAATTCTTAATTGTTTTGTTCCCGTGAGAACTCTTTTAAAATTTCTACTCCCCTTACAATCTTCACACCCACATTCCTTAATTTGTTCAAGCAAATGACACCATTCAAGTTATTTATGATACCCTTCTGAGATTTATGTATTTTCCAAATTAGGCATGTCTCAAATACTAACGAGTAGGTAATGAAAGGTCTATTAATTTTTTTCCTAATGTAAGTTAACATTTTTCATTTTGTTAATGTGTTAAAAATTGTTGATAAAGTAATAACATTTAACATCATTTGTTGTAGACCATTAGTCTGTTGTAAATAAGATAAGGCAGTTCAATAAATGATAACTACTTTTGAAAAGGAAGAATAAGATAAAGAAGAAGAATGTAACAATGATGATGGTAGCTATGATATTGAGTTAGAAAATGAGTGGGTATTGTTCTAAAAGTGGATGTTAGATGAAAATAAGAAGTAGAATAATAATATAATGTAAGGAACATGATGTAGAAAAGGAGGATGTAGAAGCGGAAAAGAGAAGGTTGATTGATCCTTTTGCAGCATCAATCAAGGGGCCGTCCGTTCCTCCATCAATCAGTAACCTGGATGGTGGTAGGAGGGTTGATGTCCTCCTTGCCCCCATATATTCTTCACCCCTCTCAATTTATATTGCTAAGAGGCCGCTGATTAGAGCTAATTTCAATATACATGACCTAAATCTGCGTGCGCATCTTATTTTGTACTACAATCTACAAGAAATTAATATTTTAATATTAAGCCTTCGTGGACAGACTTAGTTTTTCCGGATGAAAACTGTTTTTAATTTTTGAAAGGTCTGAATCCACCCAATTCTCACATTTTTTCTCTTTACTATTACTCATTAATATTAAATTCGGATTTATCAGTTTTTAGTCCTTAGCAACGTGAATTATGCAGATACATCCGTAATTAGAACTGTCTAAAAAAGTTATATGTACATTGAATTGTAGCATAAGAGAAGAAACTAATCTAAAAGAACATGGAGTGTTTCAAGATATATTTTGATTAAAATGGACGAAGAAAAACAGATGTTACGCTCGTAACTATTGACGAGCAGAAAAAGCACTACTAATTTGGAACACTGATTTCGTGGTAGCTACGAAACACTGGCGAGCAGTATTGTCAACCGAGCTTCTACAGTTCCAAATTTCCTGGAATATTTAGATTTTCTAATATAATTGTTATGACAATTAAGTCAAAAAACGTAAGTCAAAATTTTTTTTATTTACTTTGTAAATGTGCGGGTATATTACCTAAACAAACATAACCATTCAAAACTATATGCGAATATATCCGCAAAACGACCCGTGGAAAGTACTTTTTGGCGGTCACATCCGTCAATGATTGCCGAACGGTTAAAGAAACTCACTATTTTAATTTAGTTCCTAAACCAATTTTATTTATATACATTGTCGCCGATCAAGGCCGACGACACGTGGCAAAACCTCGGTTGCAAAATTGGTGGCTCTGAAAACGGCCGTTTAATTGTGTTGGTAGCCTTGAAAAGGGCCGTTGGTGGTGGTCAAAAACGGCGAGCCGGCCTGTTGAGAGCGGTGCTTCGGAGAGTGACGGCTCGAATACGGGATTCAGGCCTAGCCTTCCCTCAGTGGCAGTAGGTTCCCAACTGTAGCGTGCCAGTGGAGCCCCCAGAGCCCCACAGTGTTGGGTTGGCGTAGGCCGTCGGCCAATAGCGTGGTCGAGACGGTTCTCTCCGTGTCGGCGAAGGCTGACTGGTGCGGTAATGTAGCATCCACTGGTAGCGTAGACCATAGATGGTGCGTCCGGTCTCAGCTGGGCTCTTCATCTTGTTTCCTCTTCTTTCTTCTTCTCCGTTCAAGAGTTGGTAGACGAGTCCAACTCGCGGTTACGGTTAAATACCCCTCCGGTGAGTCTACTTCTTATTGGATGGGAGGCACTGCTGTCTGCGCTCTGCGCGGCACGAGGTTTTGGACAGTCTGCAGGCGCTGATTTGGTGGGGTCGTCGGCGACAATATAATTGATTTACAGTTACACATGACCGTAAAGATTTTGTAAAGTATTCATAATTATGTATTTCTCATACGTCATAGTCACTTTTTTTATACTTCTTTATTCAAAAATTTAAAATCTTATTTTTATAACTACAAGAAAGTAAGATGCTACATTTATAATGAACACAATCATGTTTACAAGCGAAGAAGCTAACTCTCATTGAATCAGCTTTCTCATTCATTTTTTTAAATATTTTGTGAATATTGATGTTTACGCCTCCTGACAGGATCATCTGACATGTGCAGTGTGCTGTGTTTACTGCTTATATAAGTTGACTTTTAGGTGTATCGAAATTACACTAACTTTATTTAAAATGTTTGGATCAGAAGCAGATGGTAGTTGCAATTTATTGTGATATATAATTGTATTGTTTGTGTACAAAAAACGGAGATAGCATAATAGTAAAAATAATTTTGTTTTGGATACTCTAAATTGGTTAAGTATTAGATAATTTCGCTGATGCACCCCAGAAGTTCATATTGGTCTTAAGACTACCTTGTATGTGGTCACTTTATTAACGATATTAAATTTTTAATGTCTCTTAAGTAGTCGTTTTAATGGATTAAACCGGGTTTTCATTATGTGTCTTGTTTTTGGTACGTGGCTATTCCAGATCAACAGTCTGTCTAACTGTAAGCCTTAGAATAATATCGGATTATTTGAATGGACTTATCAATTTAAAAAACAAAATTTGTAAAACAAAAATAAGGGTAATTTTACCAGCTGATCGATCGGAACTGTTTAAGAATCAATAAACATCAAATTAACAAAAATACATGCATTAAATTTCTCTTAGATTTTAAAAGTTAATGTTGTAGGTTTTAACCAATAATTATTTCTCGTTACAAATATCAGAAAATAAATTAATACAATATATTTAAGTAAAACTAACAGAATCTGATAGACTAGACTCTTCAAATCAGCAGCGAATAGACTTATAATTGCGAAAATGATTGCCAACATTCGGTACCGGATCGGGACTAAAAGAAGAAAAAATAAACTAAACGTAAGAAAATGCAATCTGCAAACATCTTTAATGCATTACTTTCAGTTCCTCAACGTTTATCAGCAGTGGCAGTAATGTAACGTTCGTAAACACAGTGAAATTTAAGTAATTTTAATATTAAATAATTAAAATATTGTATAATATCTAAAATTAAATAGTTTGTGCATGCATTAATAATTATATTTTATTGCTGGTAACACTGAAAGTTGAATTTAACCGAGTCCTAACTTTCTTCTTCATAATCCAGACAGGTCAGACTTATTGACAGCTACTTAAATCTCATTTTTACTCATCCCATCCATCCTTTAGGATTCCGCTCCCGTTGTTTGTTTCATGCCATTAACATCCTTCTTCGTCCTCTCCACGACCTATCAGGGCACACACAGACAAAATACTTTCCCCAGCAGGACAGGCCATAGAGCCTTGAATTTATTAGCATTTCATTAATAATTATTATTGTTTAAAACTCTGTTTCATATTTTGAACACGTTTCAATTTTACTTAACAGGAACTTGTTAACTAAAAATGAATTAATATAATATAACTTTATATACTTTATTAATATAAGTATATTGGAAATTTCTACTAAAGCACAGAGATTAATTTATAATTACGAAACATAAAACATAGATACAAAATTCATATCTACAAACATTAATTTTATAGAACATAAAACAAGAAGTAAAACATGTTTTGTAAGACCTGTTCATAATCCATTCAGCTACTAACTGAAAGTTGCCGATTTGGATCCCTAGTTATTGTCCAGATCTTAATCAAAAGTAGTTACTTCTGAAAAATTCAAAAATATTTTAATCAATAATAACTTTTATAGTTAATAATAATTAATATTTAATTAATGTTTTATTTGTGTGTGAATGTGTTGAGATGCGAAAATGTGTGATTGTTAATGGGCGCTGGCTACTGCCATGTGCGTAGCTAGTTCCAGTGAGTCGACCAGTGCGCAGGGTAGTGAGTGTGTGCTGAACAGTGATACAGTCCGCTTGTGTATTGTGTAGGGTCACTAAAACAGTGTTTAAATTTCATACATTGAATCATTTATTTTGTGCATTTATTCAACTATTCAATCACTCAATCAAATAACTCACCCAAAATTTGAAAATAAATTTGTAACAAATGCCCCTTCTATTTCAGAACTAAACTGCGGGCGCTCGACTATCCATCACGCATGCGTAAGACAACTGACGTAATCTTCGACCAATCAGAGAATACAGCACTTCCGCCAACCAAAGAGTCATACGATTTCCCTCCCACTCATTGATTGCTAAAAAGTATAGTGCAACACAGCGCGATGTAAATGACATAACCGGCTTATTCACTCTCGACAAAAGAACATCAACGACCCTTCAATTTTACCTCAAAACTAAAGACTACTCATCCTTTTGTTGGTGACTAAGGACTACATAAAATATTATATTAAATTTTGATGTAAAGAATTAGGAAGGTTTACTATGGGACAGACTGCGAAACAGTCACTGTCCAGACTTTCATGTTATTCACCCAAAAACCTTCGCAGTTTTCTCGAAATAGAAATTTTTTTTAAATAATTTTAATACAATATTTACAGTTTTATACCAATAACTTTGTAATACATAAACCAATTTTCCTTTTATTAATTTCTTTACTTTAGTTCTGATAAGGAAACCTTTACATAGATTTTGAATAATAATAATAATAATGAAGAAATAAACACCTTGTATTGTCGTAGTCCATTTTTGGATTTACAACAATTTAAATGTTTTACCAAACATTATATTGCATTCAAGAAACAAAAGAAACTATACGACCTACCCATGATGTGGTATTCAGCGCAATTCGCTTCTTCTCTTGGGATCACAGGTTTGATTGCTCCTTGAGCTACGCTCATTTTAACCTAACAATATTCACCGCCAACATTAAAATCTTACTTTGCGTAACAGTCAGACATAAATGCTTTCAATAAACAAACTATCAAACCTAATTTCAACCAGAATTGGACTTTCAACATTTCGATGATGCATCATCGTAGTCCAAAAAACTTCTTAAAATTTATTTCAGAAACGATGGATGCAATTTTCAAGTTAAATTTAAGCTTTTATTCAATAAACATTTCTAAATAAAATTACGGAAACACCACAAATATTGTTCAACTGAACATTTTACGGACTATTGACGAATATATCCACCAAAACATTTTCTTTGCAGACCATTTAGTGGCTATTTCCACACTTTAACAAGTTAATCAAAAATATTTTGTCTAAAATTTGTCTTAGTACTCATCAAAATTATGCTAAAATATTTTAATATTCCAGGAAATGCGCCTGCAGAAGTTTGACAGCATTACCCGCCATGAGGTCGGTGTTCCACATCAGTCGTACTTTCTCTGTTGGTTTCTACTTAAGTGTGTTACGTTCGTCCAATTTAATCATAATATTTTTTAAAAATATCTTTACTACTTAGAGATTCGTTTTCTTCTTTTATTCCTTATTATGTCACGTCACTCAGGACTAAAGATAGATGTATCCATTACTATTGAGTAAACTTGAGGAGAGAATTGCGTGGATTCTGAGCCTTTATAATAAGTTTTCTACCCAGAAAAACACATTTTTCTAAACCTAATTGTTTACTCCAGTCCATAATTTTATTAAATGCGTCTTTGACATGAAACTAATTCCGTTCACGAAGGTTAAATGTTTGTTAACGATTTTCATAAAAACTTACAACGGTTCTTTTATTTTTACTTTAATTCACAAATTGTACACAGATAAGAAAGAAGGTATTATATTTGTCACCAAAAAATTTAATATTTTTTTAAAAAACCATACTAAAAGGAAAGTGAGTTCGATAATTTGTAACTGCTCTTTTCTGTCGGCTCTTTTGTAATCCTTTTTTATTCAATCATAATGTGTTTACAGTTTGTTATGATCTATTCAGAAACCGAAAAAGGATAAAGTATTTTAATTATTATATCGAAAATTTCTGTCCTTACCGAAATCTCCATAGCTCACTTATATAAGAGCAACCGGTTTAGTTAGCGTTAGTCTTTGATCTATGTTCGACGAGTCCATAGTGCTTAACGATTACGTTTAAAGAAGGTCAACGTGGTCCGTGTATTGTCTAACACTTAGTTTGTTTCGTTAGTAAATAGTATTTATTAAATTGGTTGTTTATTTATTGTTATTAGTAAATTATAAGTATTTTGTTATTTATTATAAGTAATTTAATTATAATTTACTTGTAGATAAAGACTCTTTATTAATTGTATTTTTTTAGTTTGTAATAAATACTAAAACTTTAAACGTTAATTTGATAATTATTTAATTTACCCAGATCCCAAAACGGACCTTAGAGGTAAGTGTCACAATACAATACTAAACAAATTAATCTGTTTTAAATACATAAACATTTTGTAAGAAGAGTGTCTTATCGTTACAAAGTAAAAAACGATACTTACTGAGCTAATGCGTATTTCTTGTACAGTATTGTAACCTTTAGCTTACGTAACCAATTCAGTTATCCAACGCAGTAAAAAGTTGCGGTAAAGGTGTTATATAAAGCAAGCAATAACAATATTTTAAAATAAATTGAAAACGGTGCCTAAAGTAGAAAGTTGTAACTTTTCTTTACTTTACACCACTTCTTCTTAGGTATCAGCAAACAACAGTAGATAAAAGGTAAACGTAACGGAGTTACTCTTACATTCTAAAATTCTATAGGGTTCTACCGTTACTAACTGTAAATGTGTGATTTCGATCGTAAACTCAAAAAAACATGCATGCTCTGGTATACATCCTTTCTCCTGGTAATGCCGTTAACTTTAACACCAAATTTTCAATTTCCATTTCCGATGAAACTGTATTATCCTCAATATTGCTTCACTGTTTTATTGTCATTTCTGATATAAACGAACCAGTAATAAAATGAAATAAGGTTCTGAAATAATGTCGATTCAAATAATATTTCAACAATCTTTTTTTTTGTTTTCAGCAACTTCATCGTTTGGGTTTAGGCTAATCTTGTTCTTTGTGTTTTTTCTTTCTTTTCTTAAATTAAAGTTGAACCAACTGCTCGGTCATTAGCGACTACGGTGAAGTATGTGACTGTAACTGTGGGATTTTACATGTGAAAATTTCCGTCCCCTGGGCGGTAATTGAACCCGGGACCTCTGCGTGGCAGGCTAACACGCTAACCACGACGCTACTGAGGCGGACAGTTCTTTATGTTGTTAAGAGCATATTACGCCATTTTCAGTAACTTTAAATCTTTTACCCTTTTTGCGGTGAAAGCTCTTTTTATTCCCGCAGTTCTTATATTGTAGAATTTTCCCGTTTCTTTTTATACTTTTGCTCTGCTTTTGCTTCTCAAGGAAGCCCTTAAAGTTAAAAATCAGTGATATGTGATCGACATGTAGTTTGATTCAGTACATTTTCTCAGTTTATTCCATTTTTGTCAGTATTGAAACCTTCATCCGAACATTTCAGAAACACTGTTCGATGTTAAAATTTGGATTAGTTATATTAATCTTATTATTGAATCAAAGGATTTGTGTGATTTACAGAGTACTTCTGATTTTCTTAATTTTTATTTCATATTAAGTAAACTGTATTTTTTCATTAATTTACTATTTATAAAATTAAATCTTCTATGTTTTCATAAACAAGAAATTTTAAAAACTCATTACTATAAGCACAATACTATTTATTATTCTACTAATAAATATTTAGCTGCCTTTTTCACCCAGTGGTTAGAACTCTCCTGTGTTGTTTTATTTGAGAGTGGAAAAGTTGGGGTGGTTTTAAAATTACGTATGTCATGTTGAGGAAAATCTAACATTTTTAACTTTTAGTGTTAGTATGTTTAAATCTGCGCGTTTAATTTTGTTAAAGACATAAATACTACTATGGTGATTTTGTAAGTGTTCTAAGAATTTTGAATTGGGATCTCTGAATAATTCCTATGTTGGAATTATTATTGATTGCTCATCCGATTTAAATTCCTATATTAAAAAATACGTTTTCCAATTAAATTTTGTAAGCCAGTCAAAACTTATCCTTTTACACTTTTTAACTCTTTATAATCCTTTTGGTCCATAACAGGCAAGTGCATGGTTAAATTATTTGCATTCGATCTGACACTTTCAGAGCACAAGAAAACCTTCTTTCTCTTATCACAAGGTCAGCTATTAATATGACTGAAGCATTTAAGAACAGTTATCTTATCTGAGAGCAGTGAATTTCATTATACAGCCAGACCTTATGGTAAATGAAGTGAAGTTGTCATTTGCAGGGTGGAAAGTTTTGTTTTTTATTTAATCGTTAACTGTACTATTGTACACAACTAAAAGATCAGAGAACATTGATATTTCATTAAAATAACTCAGGCACGCACGAATATAAAAAATAACATCAGCAATGTTAAAATTGTGGAATAACAATTATCGAAAAATATACATGTATGAAAAAGTTAAAACAAACATAGTTCATATTGTTGAAGAAAAGTTATTACCAACAGTAATAAAGCATTTTAAAATTAAACCAAAAATTACTTCTAATATTTTTCAAATTTATCTTTTCCGACTAGGTACACTACATAAAAAATGCACCAACAATTAAAGAAGATCTCTGCTCCATCTTTTTTTTAATTTTCTAATGAAGCCTGGTGGATTTGCCATGTCACTAATTGGCTGATTTTTATGAACTTGTACTTTTGAATAATATTTAAAATTGCTTTTTGATGATGTCGCAAATGAATGGTGTTTTTAAATCGGTGTGTAATATGTGTGTAGTGTGTAATGTGAGACATAGTAAGGTGAACCGGTAATTATACGGAGACATTTAGACAGGAATGCTTGAATAGTTTTTGAATTACTCTGTTTTGCGCAACCAAAAATTGCAATACCGTTTATATTCAGATAGGTTTTACGATAGAATTACAGAGTAGTAATTTCTGTTCGAGGCGTATGGGTGGTTTATAGTGAACAAACCTGTATAGTTGTTTCAAAAATATAAGTTTAGTTGAAGCCGTTTAGTCTTAATGTGTGTTTCCAGGTCAGGCGTTGATTAAAATGAAGTCCAAGATAGTGAACAGTAGAGTTTTTCAGGATAAGTGCATTATTTAAGCGTGGAAAGTGGATAATTTTCAGAGAGAATACTATTTCACTCAATGAGGAAGGAAATTGTAAACCACTTTAATCCTTATTATACTTCGTAAAGCCTTTAGAGAATCAAACCAACTTTTTGGCTGATTAGGCTACCTAAACACAATCCTTTTGTCGTTAGGTAATCGACAATATTCCTGAGCCTAGATGGTATCCAGTGTTCTATAAGGATAAGGCACCTTAACAAGAAAGAAGCCTTGATTTCTCATCTGGTATTCAATAATGTTTTTCAATATATGAGACCAAGGGTTGGAGTTTTACTATATTTTTCAAAAAATGTATTATTATTCAATTTCTGAAGGTTTTTTTACTGTTGAAAGTGAAAATGTATGAAAATCATAAAAATGATTAATTAAAAGTGGCCCATATTATAGGAGATAATAGCCCTATCCATTATTCATTTATTATAGGACAAAATATCGGAAACTATTAATTTAAAATAAATTCAGCCGTGGAAATAATTTTGCTCACAATATAAATGCAAATTATATTAAAAAAAGAGGAAATGGAGGAATCTGACAAACAAAGAGTGTATGTAGTGTATGTCATTGAAACAAGGATAGAGTAAAGGGAGGGGGTGAATTGACCGAGCCTCAATTTCCTGTGAGCCAAAACCACCTCATTCTCCCGCCAAAATCACCTCACCCCTTTAACGGTTAGCTTATACGGCCTCGTAAACCTTTCCTCTCACACCCGCTTCCAAACAGTACCCTACCAATGAAATCTCACAAGCCACCACCAATCGCTTAATTTACTTGCGTTTTCACCCTCCTCAATAATTTTTAATCAAATTCACATAAGTAAATTTTCTTATTTAAGTAAACCATTAAATTATTGTGCGGCATTCATAATATATTTTTTTTTTATTTTCTATTTTATTATAAATAAAATTATTAGAAACTACAAGAAGTGTCAAAGAATAAGTAAGAATACTTATCGATTATTTGAAATGACTACAACTAAATTGGTAAGTATTCTTACTTACTATGTGAAAGTTCTGGTAGTTTAAAAAAAATTATTTATAATAAAATTTAAACAATCATTAAGCCTTGGTTATAATCTGCAATGTTTAATAAACTAATATTAAATCTTTTAATGGAAAATTATATATTCAATCAAGAAGCTGAGTTAGATGAATTTTTTCAAAATTTAACTGACAGTTGATATTTTAGAAAATAAAATTATAATTTCCACGTTAACAATAGCCTAACCTAATAGTACTATTAAAATATATTCAGGTTTCTCTTAAAGATTGGATTATAAATGATAAAACTTCATTTTAAACTTATAACAAGTATTTTTTAACAAATTAATCAATGAAAGTAAGTTATTACTGTTATAACTACTGGTAAATTAAATTATAACAATAATACTTAAGACTAGGGTAAATTAGTACAAAATTTTATTAGAAACTTAAAACCAACTAAACTTAATTATAAAAATATGACAATTTACTATTAATATTTTATTGTATTAAAAACTTATTAATATAGAGAGAGGGCAGAAATAGACTTCTCAGGAAGTGACAGGAGAGATGGGATGAAGAGGCGTCCGGTCGATGGACACATAGATTGATTCCGGATCTAAAGAAGCGACTGAGTAAAGAGTCGGCGAAATTGGTTATCACCTTCCGAAGGCATTGATGGAGCCTGGTAGCTATCGGGCGTATCTCCACCTGTTCAGACGATCAGATTAAGTAAGCTGCCTGAAATTTTAGGCGGAAGAGGACGACGCGGAACATGCGATTTTCAACTGCAGAAGATGGATGCCGGAGAGGGAGGTTCTAGGGATCCTGCTTGGTTTGCCAATTTCTCCCGAAAATCTCGGAGAGTTCATGGTTGCAGAAGAGGAAAGCTAGAAAGGCATTGATTAGTTCATCCAGGAAGTGACTATGAGCGGAGAAGCCTTGCTGCGGTAGTCTCGAAGGAAGTAATTGAAAAAGGGGAAAAAGATTGGGGGGAAAGATGAGGAATCACGGTTACATTGTTATTCAGCTGATAATGAACCACCGGCTTGTAAAATTATGCTTTATGGTGATCCCGCAGCAAATAGGGATTGGATGGAAAAGAGCCGAGAAGTTTTGGCGGATAGTTTTCTTCGGCAAGCTTCGCATACCACAGTTAAAGGTTTATCTGCCTGGGTACCGGTAAATTAGGTTTTCTCTCGATAAAAAAAAAAATTAAATTATTTACAACCATACAATTATACGCAATATTTCCGATACACCATATTTCTGGTAAATAGTCAATAATTGACCCTTAGTACGTGCCAATCAATTTGCTTTTACACACGTCTAAACAACAAATTATTAAAAACATGTTAATACATACGCACTGTATACGTATAAATTATAAGCAGACAATATTTTTTATGAGTGACAAATGGATGTAAGATTAATAAGATTTACTTGTGATAAATATTATTTGGAGGCAATGATTCATTTGTAAAGACAAGCCAGAACAAAAGTTACGCGTGTAAACAGACCGTGCACTTTCAGGAAAATGGGTAGTAGTAAAACAACATTCACACAATTGCGAGCTTGTACTGAACAGCTGTCGTTGTAACGGTAGCAATGTTTACTATTGTTGCTCTGCACAATATTAAGCATATACATAATATCTCATCAATATTGTTTTCACTTCTATTTTACAGCATTTACTTATAAATTCTGACGTATTAATTTAGCTGTGTTCTCTAACTGTAACTGATAACCGGGTGAGTTGAACGTGTTTTAATTGCTGTTTTGTGGTGTATTAAAATTACGTTTCTTTATATTTGTTTTATTTTTCATAACTATTTATTACGTTCAGAAGCTGTGATGTAATTATTAGTACAAATAAATACTATTCGAGTAATAGATAATCTTAATTTAACTCGTTATACTCTATGGCTTAACGAACTAGAGACTGCAGATGAAGGCGGAGTATAGTGACCTAGATCACAGCACAGAGCCAATAGACTTTCGTTAATCGTATCCTGCGTTGTCACGTTGTGGCCCCACTGTGGTGAGAGCCTAACAAAATGTCAGCTGGAGATCGGTGGAACAGGTGTGACTTAGTGAAGGGGCAAGCTCACACCCGAACTTGGCTGTTATTGGCCAGATCTCATCTACAGTCTTTAGTTCGTTGGGGTATAATGGTTGTTACGTAGCATTTTTATTTTTAATTAAATTTTCTGAACGTAAATAAATGTTACAAGAACAATAATTAATATTAGGTTGTTGTATGTTATCAATGGTCAACGAAAGGGAGTTCATAAATCTAGAATTTTGTTGAACACATGATTGATAGATTGATAAGTTAGTAAAGTGGCAACGATAAAGGATTAGAGTTTCAATTCATACTGAAAAAAGACTTTCTCTAATGTAATAAATCGGGTAATGTGACAAATCTGATATCCTCGCATTTTCAGGAAGCTCGCATTTCTGTGATTCCGACTACAGCAGTAATAAAGTTGGGGAAGGTTAGAAACCGTATAAAATTGCACCATTTCGTATTTGAAACCAACTGACAAGTATTTGAGCACACTTATTACAACCAGGGTTTCTTCATTGTTGTAAAAATTACTAAATTTTTTTAAAAATTACTTATTAAATTACAGGGTTACGTACTTTAGTAGTAAATTTTTGTTATTTATAAATTCCTAAGAATTTTGTTTTGATCAACAAATTCTATGAGTATCGACATATTAAAATGGACAGCAGAAAACGTTACTGTATAGAATTCATTTAAAATAATAAACCTAAATTAAATTCATTGAATCAGTCTACATATTTACAGAGACTGTCATACAATAGTTTTAATTAATGCAAAACGAATGTAACAAAATTTAAATTTGGTAAAATATATTTTCATTCAAAGCTTACATCATCAAATATTCACCAAATTTAAATTCAATAAAATTGAAGAGAATATAAATGCAAATTTCGATGAAAATATATTATAATTTTCATTATTTTAAATTTTATTACGGTTAAAATTCAATAACCGTGATCATATTTTACAGGAAGTTAATTAAAATGCTGATATTATTTTTAAATTAAGAGAAACATCAGTTAAAAAGTGAAATTTATCTTAGAAGCATTTACATTTTAATTGTGGGTTACGTATAAACTTTAACAAAAAAAAACACAAAATATGGAGTGTAATTTGCTACTGAATATGCAGGGAGTTCATCAGTTGAATTTTGTAAGTACAGTGTAATATCAACACAGGGAAATTTTGAATCATTTTCATTTTGTGGAAACGTTGATGCAAAATAGGATACGAGTTCATTAACAGTTCGAGATGACCGTTGTTGACTAATAAAACCATTTTCATTCATATTAGTTTACGTAGTAGAAGTACAAAACAGAAATTGTTAGGAAAAGAGAAACACAATGGGTACTAACGTTCATATTACTGAATGTTAAATAAAGATATACGTGTACCAAACAACAAGCGAACATGAATTTTGTAAAAGTTACATCGGTAGTTTGTTAATCTAAAATTAGATTAAGCATCTATGGTTTGATGAAAATGAATAATATAAATTAGAATTCTTTATTATTATCCAATTATCAAAACTGAAATTCATCAAAATCTAATCATTCAAAAGAACAATAAATTAGAAAGTTAACAATGTTTACATAAAATACAACATTATTGTGATGTTTATTCCGTATTATTTTAAAAATCAGGTGATAATAAAATCTATTTTTAAAATATATGAAAAATTAATTACGTACTTAGAATAATTATAACAACTACAGAATTACTATAAATTAATTAAGTAAATTTAATACAAAATCATCAAAAACTTAATCAAGACTTATAAAATTAAACTTAACTATACTATTTTTCAAGGCTGATGAACTCTAAACATATGCATTGTCCCCAACCACTTTATAGTTAGCCAATGACTTGCCAGCAACGTTCCCAATACTTGCTCTGCTCATACTAGCTCTGTTATATATTTCGTCAGCCATTTTTTATCTTTCAATAACAATTAAAACCTATAAACTTACAATCAGCTGATTATATTATAAAGTATTGCATGCTAACGCACTCTATAATCGATGTTTTCAGTACGAGATGCAAGACTATTGCGGCTCTGATACGTATGCGTGCATGATGTTTTTTAGGTACAATCTGACAACGCTGGAAAACGTTCTGATTGGTCTAAACGTGTAGAAAAGAAGAGCTCATCAACCGTGAAAAGCATATTAAATAAGCAACATAGCCATTTACAAATAAAAAATTAATAAATGAATTCTTACTTACAATAATTGTATTTATTTATAACGTTATTGGTATATTCCTTGTCACAAACGAATCTTTTTTTTATAGTGACCATTACTTGAAACTGTTCAAAAAACAAAAGAACTGGTCTCCCTCGTTACTAAATGCTTTACAAACTATTTACTACTAACTTAACAAAAAATATTTGCACGCCAACATAGATGTAACGGCTTAATATGGTAGCAAACATATTTATTTCTAAAAGGGAAAGGAACATAGAGAATTTTAGATAAATATAGAACAACACATATAATAGAACCCGTAGGAACATAATAAACCCACTTAAACCTTTCACTCTATGATAGAAAATCTGCAAGTGAATAAAAGGAGTCGCTACTCTAAAAGCAGTAAAGCACACCTGTCAAAACTTCATTCAATAGTATCACCTAATGTCATTTGCCACATTATTATTCATATAAGTTAGGTCTCGAAAACAATCAAGACACTTTTTAAAAAACAATTTTATTTAATTCCACATACATGGGAATCGAACTAAGACTTTTACATATACACTGTAAAGAAAACATACATGTTCATTGTATGCGGTTGAGTACAAGACTAAACTATTGTTCTATTAACATAAAGAAAATTATAATAAAGAATTCTTAGAACTAAAGCCTAAACTATCAACTTACACTAGTATCTTATTCTATAACTCCTCCACCCCTAAATAAAACTTCCGGGGGATTCGGACCACCGAATTCGGGTGAAGTTTTCCTAGATAATTTGTGATACACAAAATAACAAATAAAAACAATTGATAAGACATATAAAACTATTGTCCATATACTAATTTTATCTGTAAGAATTACAGTTCTTTGTGTGATTGTAGAAACTTTATTTAAATTGATTTTGTCCAATTCTAAGTGTTTAATATTTATGGAGAGTTCAGGTTCTTGTTCTACATGAAGGTCTAATTCGCTAGTATCCAAGAGTTTTGGATGTCCTTTTATGTCGGATGAATGCTGAAGTATTTTGTTTTTGTAAATAATTTGATTATTATTTTGGATTTAACAAATAAATTCCTTGAAGTGTTTTGGACAGTGTTTCCCTAGAATTTTCAAATTTTAATGTTTCTTTGTTTGGTAGTATTGCCAAATATTGAGACATTTCTGGAACCCATTTAATTATATTTTCATTTATTTCCAAGGCTGTGTATTTACAGTTTGTGGTTGTTCCTGAGCTGATAATCGCACTTTCACAATTTAAATCGTCGTTCACTAAATTTTCTGATGAGCATAGATATTTTGATTTAATTTTATTTTTACAATAATTGCTTAAACCTAAAACTTTTGTTTTGCTATCTACTGAGTTTGATTTTAATAAATATCTAATTTTTGGTAAGATGGTCACAAAATTTACTTCATATTTTGATGGCACTGAATACAGCATATATAAGTTAAAAACAGTTTCTTTTACTAATGGCATTTTCATAAAATACACAATATTATTATTATTAATGTTACCACTTACTTCTATTATTTTTTCAAACTCCCACATATTTTTAACATCTGGTTCTAACGGCAGTTGATTATTATAATACTTAGAAATTTTCTTTATCTCGTTATACAATTCTTTTGTTGATATAATACTAGGATGCATTACACCTAGTTTACAAAAGGTCAATGAATTTTCTATGTCATTTACCAAGTTTAACATAATATTATATAAAATATTTAGCTGATTTAATAAGTTTCTAAACTTTTCTAATTCTACGTAATCCTTAACATTATTATTAATTATATTTAATTTATCTCTTAATTCATTAAAATTATTTTCTACTATACCTAATGTTTCATTAAATTCTAACATAACATTCATATTCATTGAATATTGGTTCTCTATTTGATTTTTAATATTTTGTTGATTATTTTTAATATGTTTAATCATTTTATCATACCTTTCACCATCGTATCCATCGAGGTTTCCGGTAATAAATTTAATAACTGAGCCTAGCCCATTTATTAGGCCTCTCTTTTTTCTTGCATTGTTATTATTATTGTTATTACTATCAATATTTATTATTTCTAATTTTTCTTTAATAACTGAGTTTGTATGATTAATAAATTTCATATAATTAATAACATCTCTATGTTTATTACTGTTTTCGGTAACATATTCATTGTTTCCGCTAACATTATAATTAATATTAAAACTATGTTACATTTTTATACAAATGATCAAATTTTTCTATTTGATTAAATATTTCACTTAAACTATAATAATGTATAAAATTATGATATGAAAATTGTAACTTAGCTAAACCTAAATCTATTGGTATTACTCCTTGATTAAAAGTAATATTTTTTATTTGTTCAGTTCCGCAAGTGACTCCACTGAGGAATAGGATTGACCTGGAACAGGGTTAAAAACAGGATTAGTATTTTGGGGTTGGGATCTCCCTTTAATTACCTTAATTTTTCTAGGTCTCTTAACTTTTGACAGGTGGATCTTTCCTTTGGTATTATGGTGCCTTTCTTCAATTTTTGCGGTTTTTAGTCGCTCATTGATCGATGTGATCTTTTCCTTGTTGTATTTATTTTTGGTCTTGCTCTGTTTTTGTATGTTCCTAACATAAACCTCGGCTGGGATTTCAGGTAATTGTTCTCTTCCAGTATTTCGTTGATTTATGATATTTTCTTTGGTCAGGTGGTTAACATCTTTAATAATTTCGTACAATTTTTGTGTTTTCTCCTTATGATTATTAATAAAGTCGTTTACTACTTGCCTATCAATATCTATATCTAAGAGTGAATTTGTGTTAATGTGTCCATATAAAACTTCAAACGGTGTTAATTTTTTTACAGAATGTATACTGTTATTGTACGCTAACGTTGCAAATTTTACTTTATTTTCGATAGTTTGATTTTTAAATTCAGGTTGATTGTTTATTAGTCGAATATGTTCTATTAATGTCGAATGAAATCTTTCTGTTATTCCATTGGATGGTGGGTGCTGTGTACTTGTAAAATGTAATTTAATCTTATAAATTTGCATGAATTCCTTAACTAAACTATTATTAAATTCTGTTCCGTTATCTGAGACTATCGTTTCAGGTATTCCATGGTGAGTGAAATAATTTAACAGTTTGTTTACGATCTCAATTGCTTGTGCACCGGCTATCGAGTATACTTGAGCGTATCTGGAAAAACTATCAATGATTGTCAAAAATTTTTGTTTATCTAGTGTTACGCTATCTACATGAATTATTTGAAGTGGTCTTGATGCTGTGGGTGTCAAGTTCAATTCTAACTTTAACGGTGTTCTATCGTATTTGGTTTTTAAACACGTTTCACATTTATTAATATAATTTTGAATATGACATTTTAAATTAGGCCAATAATATTTTCTTTTAATTTGTTCGTAGGTTTCTTGAATACCTCGGTGATTATTTTTTCCTATGTGATAATTATTTATAATTTCCTTTAACTCCTCTTCATCTGTTATGTCTAAAATTTTATTCGTACACCTAACTAATTCTAACTGAGATGTTTTAAAATACTTGGCGACTATTGCTGTGAATTTTTCATAAAAACTTTGTTCAAAATAAAGATGGTATTTTATATTAGGTACTAAATATTCTTTAACAAAACTAATAACATCACTTTCCAAATTATTTTCCGAAATTTCTACAGTTAATCTTGTTTTACTATTATTAAATAATTTTTTAATTTTTGGCTTTCGTGGGTTATACTTTACTAAAGATAATATTACTTGATGTTTTCCATAATTAACAGGTTCTTCTAAAATTGGTATTTTTGTTATAGTGTTTCCTTCGTAGTTAGAGTGAATTGTCTGATTACTGTCTTCTTGTTCTTCATCTTCTGTGTCAATGTTTTCCAAATTTTCCCTAAGTGCTGCGTCTATTAATTCACTGGATAAATCTTCGTTTATGTCTAAATTTGCTACCATTGATTGGCTATCATCTAATTCGGGAAAATAC
Source organism: Catonia carolina (assembly GCA_035578175.1). Lineage (NCBI taxonomy): Eukaryota > Metazoa > Arthropoda > Insecta > Hemiptera > Achilidae > Catonia > Catonia carolina. The sequence continues at coordinate 22,292,191 of JAQMRL010000010.1, read as the reverse complement.
AAGTTTACTGACTCTTCTATAAGATTTTGAAGGTCGTCATTATTTGAAATTTCAATATTTTCTCCTGTATTTTGGGAATTGTTTTTATTCATGTTTAACAATTGTATTCTGGACAACGCATCTGCATTTAAGTTCCGTTTACCCTTTTTATATACAATTTCATAATCGAATTCTTCCAATTTTAAACGCCATCGCAAAAGTTTTGAATTTGGTTCTTTAATGGAAAATAACCATTGAAGCGGTTTATGATCTGAAAATATTTTAAATTTCCTTCCGTATAAATAAGGTCTAAAATATTTGGTTGCCCACACGATTGCTAGGAGTTCCTTCTCGATCGTGGAGTATCTCGTCTCACTATCGTTGAGAGTTCGACTTGCATAAGCTATTGGTAAATCTAAACCGTTTTTAATTTGACTGAGTACGGCACCAATTGCAAAGTTGCTGGCATCCGTAGTTAAATGAAATTCTTTTTGAAAATCAGGATATTTTAGTAACGGTTCGTTAGATAAAACGTTTTTACAAATTTCAAAACAATTTACATATTGTGGATTATTTATATCAATTTTTTCTCCTTTTCTTAAACATTTTGTCATTGGTTTAGTAATACTAGCAAAGTTTTTTATAAATTTTCGATAATAACCTAAAAGTCCTAAAAATGCTTTGATTTCCTTGGTAGTTTTTGGAATTGGGTAACGTTTAACTGCTTCTACCTTTTTTGGGTCTGGTTTAACTCCTTCTGCGGTAACTAAGTGTCCTAAGTATGCTACTTCTTTTCTCAAAAATTCGGTTTTGTCTAATTGTATTTTAAAATTAGCGTTTCTTAATCTTTCAAATACTTCCCTTAATCTAACGATGTGCTCTGCAAGACTAGTTGAATAAACAATAATATCATCTAAATAGACTAAACATTTTTCGTTCTGAATGCCTCTTAAAATATTGTTCATTATACGTTGGAATGTCGGCGGGCTGTTTTTCAAACCGAACGGCATGCGTAAAAATTCATAATGTCCTGTGTCAGTTGAAAATGCGGTCTTCTCTACACTATCGGGGTCCATTTCTACTTGATGAAAACCAGATGCTAAGTCTAAAGTAGTAAAATATTGCGCTCTTCCTAATTTATCTAAGATATCGTTGATGTTTGGTAATGGAAACTTATCGTCTATTGTTTTTGAGTTAAGCCCTCTGAAATCTATAACTAACCTAAATTTTTTCTTGCCAGAAGCGTCGGGTTTTTTCGGTACGATCCAAATTGGTGAATTCCAGGGTGATCGCGAGTGTTGAATTATTTTTTGGTCTAACATATCTTTAATTTGTCTGTTTACTTCTTCTTTGTAAATTTCAGGGTATCTATAATTTCTGGTGTAAACTGGTATTTCGTCTGTAGTTCTAATTATATGTTTAGTTTTATCTGTAAAGGTCAAGTTACTACCTTCAGTGTGGAAAATATCTTCGTAATTTTTAATTAAGTTTATTATAGCGATTTTTTCTTCCTGGTTCATATGGTCTGTCCTAATTTTTGAAAAATCTAACTGTTTTGGTTGGTGATTAATCATATTAAAATTTGCGTTATATTTTCCGGATTTTAAATCATCATTCGTTAAGCAATAATAATTATTTAAGTTTTCTAACGTAATAGATTCTTTTATTGTTACTTTCTTATCATCTAATGTAGGATTTAATATGGGACATAATGCTTTACCATCCCTGACATGTACTATACTCTCTGGAATTTCCAGGCCAGATATATTTCTGTAGCGTAGTACTCCATTTCCATTCACTATATTCTTTACATTTAATTTTATAAATCTCTTTGTTCTACCTTCTATATTAAAAGATACTATTTCACGTTGACGAACAGATGTGCGCTCTGTTTGTTTACGTGACTTATCTAATTGTATGTTTTCTTTATATTCTGTATTAAAATAAAAGATAGGTATTTCTTTACCTTTAAAGATTAATTTATTATTAACGAAGTCTAAATTAATTTGCAAATTTCTTATAATATCTAATCCTAATAATAAATCAAAATCTTGATGAAAATCGAACAAGTAAAATTTACTCTTAAACTTGCCGAATAATGCGATTCTACAACTAAAATTTTCTTTTGAGTTTCCATGTGCAGTGGTTACTTCAAAGGGGTCTTTTCTTAAACTACTCTTATAAACTTCTGTTCCAATTAATTTTTTGACAAATGATCTAGTGCTCCCGGTGTCAATTAATATCCTAAAATTAGTTGCTGGATCTATAAAATACGGTAATTCATTTTTTTCATCTTGGAGGTTCATTATGGCGAACTGTCTATTTGGCCCTCTATTTCTAAAAAAGGGTTCTGTTCAAAATTTAGTGTTTGGCTATCCTGATAATTACTTTGATCATTGTTAACCGTGGGTTCAAAAGTTTGAAATTCGAAAGAGTCGAGGTTTTCTTGTGGCTCCTGTTCTTGCTCTAAATTATGTCCGGATATTTGGTAGAGTTTCGGTCTCGGAGTTCCATCGGATTGCCTAGTCGATGTACTCATAGGAGTAGGACGATACGGTTGATTTTGAATTGGTGTTGGTCTAGGAATATTGGCATTGGAATTATTAGGTAATGACGGTTGACGGAATTGGTGTGGTTGTATAAATCTTGGATTAGGATTTTGATAGAATGGTTTTTGGTAACTTTGTACTGGGAAAGCTGGATTTTGATTAAAATTTGGGTTTCGGTACTGTTGCGGCTTATTACTAAAATTATTCTGATTTTTATGAACAAACTGACTTTTACTTTGTGGGTTATGTTTACTTGGTTTAAACTGAACGTCGTTGGTGAGCATGTTCAATGCTTCGGCCAGCGTACTTGGATTTTTAGTTCTCATTAATGATCCTAAAGGCTCATGTAATCCTCTTAATAATACTCTTAAAGCTAACTTGTTTACATATGCACATAATACTTTAGCGTTTGTTGGTTCTTTGTTAATAAAGTAGGCTACCTGTAAATTTAAATGTTTTTGAATCTTTTCATAAAATTTAAAAGGTGTTTCACCGGCTTCTTGTTTAAGTTCGGCCATTTCTAAATTTAAAGTAAAACAATCACGTTTATCTACATAGCTAGATAATAAATTTTGTCTAACATCAGCCCAAGCATAGCTGTTTGAACTGGTCACTAATTCTAAAGCTGGTCCTTTTATTTTTGTTAAAATGGTTGAGAATAAATATTCATTTTGGAAATCCTCTGGGTTATTGGTTACAAAAAATTTAGCTACTAATTTATCACAAATTGATATGAACCTATTTAACATCGTAGGTTCACCTGTAAATTCGGGTATCATGTCTAAATACTCCCTTTTTAAAGTTGGGGTTGCCATCTTTAAGTATTTTGATAAAAATGAATCTTAAAACTAGTACAAAAATTATTAACTACACTAATACAAAACAACAAATTACTTACTGTAATAAAATGATTAGATCTATGCTCATCATAGTATCGTTGCACTGAATACTTTAATTTTATTCACTTTCAAGATTTATATTAACTTGTTTTCACTTAACTTTTTCACTTTATTCACTGAAACTTTTTATTCATTAAACTAATAAATTTCTTCTGACATACTAAAGTTGGTTGTAGCGTGGATATACTTCGTAAACGATTAAGATCGACGAAAATTATATGCATTAACTTTCTCGAAGCGATGTCCTACCGACTGCGCCAGTTAGGTCTCGAAAACAATCAAGACACTTTTTAAAAAACAATTTTATTTAATTCCACATACATGGGAATCGAACTAAGACTTTTACATATACACTGTAAAGAAAACATACATGTTCATTGTATGCGGTTGAGTACAAGACTAAACTATTGTTCTATTAACATAAAGAAAATTATAATAAAGAATTCTTAGAACTAAAGCCTAAACTATCAACTTACACTAGTATCTTATTCTATAACTTATATAAACCCCAATAAACATTACTGAGGTGTCTAAAAAATGTTGGAGGTTCTTAGACTAGGTGATGAAAGAAGTTTACGGTTACATCTTACAAGAAAAAAGGACAGGCTAGTGGGGTGTATCTTAAGATATCCAGATATTATGCTCTATCAATAATGAAATGTAATATTGAGGGAGTGAATTGTAGGGAAAGACAAAGGTTAGAATATTTAAAGAAAATTTACTAAAGATTTAGGGTGTTACAGGTATGTAAATATAAAACGACTGTTCAAGATCAAACAGCTTTGAGAACTGCATCAAACCAGTCAAGAGACTAATGACAAAAAATAAATATTACAGATCTCTTATGAATTATTACCATTATTTTAGTCGGTTCGTTGAATTAAAATAAAATTAAGTAAAATTTCCGTAAAAGTTTAGTTTTTTAACTAGTATATATGTTTCGTTCATTTTCTAAAACTTTGATAATGTACAGTATACTTTTAATCGTTAAATGCATATCAAAACCGCAATCTTGAAAAAAATGGTTCTTTTTACCACGAGAGCATAGCCCCCACAACGGCCCATCGACTGAGCCTTGCACCCACCAGATCGCGACGAAGCAGCCATCGACGCATTACTGCGAGGGAAGAAGATGACGTCTCTGCTGGATGACGACATGCCGTGTCGCCCACCTCCTCGACCGTCATGATGACAACGACCGACTCCTCCACCAGGACGACCATCGCTTAAATGGCCCTTTTCATTTCCCCAAAAATTTAAGGTTTTCCTATAATGTCGCCATCCGGTGACAGTGAGAATCTTTTTTTTAATTGCAAAAATGTAAAAATTTCACAACTGATACTTTGGTTGAATGATTTCATTGAAAATTTTCGTGTCTGGTCCACTCATGGGATTGGACTTGTTCAAAGTTTCAACTTAGTGCGATATTTTGTTTTTGAGATATTTTTTCACACGCAGACCAACCACTAAATAAATGCTTTTGGGTTTAGGGGGCCTGAAAGCGTGTCTTTCTGATGAAAACTTGAATTCGAAAAATTGACAGAAATAATACTGTCCATCCCTATATAGCGCAAGAGAAAGTAAAAATGTTTTTAAATCCATTCGTCTGAACTCTGCATTTAAGGACAAATAAAATCCCTATTTAAAATATTGGACAAAATTTTTCGTTTTGAATGTATGATTGGATATATTTTTTAAAATAAATTAATTGAGAATCTATTCTTCAATTGAAACAACCTCCTTTAAAACACGTGTGATGAAAAACGTTGAACAAAACCATATTATTCTATTCTATAATTAACATTCTATTGTTTCATTCATTTTCCAATATTATTTTAACTTTAATAGCAATAGTAATGATAATAATTGCGCTAATAAAAACCTAAAGTTTACTTGAAATGAATAATGAATCACTACAGAAAAGAGAATCTATGCAAGGATGAATAATAGAAAATTGAGAATAGAAATAGAAAATACAAAAATAGAGATCATTTCCTACTCCAGAGAATTCTCAATGGAGAATAATTAAAGGTCTTAGAATAATTTAAATGTAATTTAAAGTTACACTTTTCAAAGACTTTATTTTCTATGCTTAAAAAAACTCCAACAATATTCCTTAACTTATTTAAGTTACTTCTGTGAACAAATCAGATCGTACTGTATTTGATTACTTTAGTTTTCCTGAAGAAATAATAAATTAGTTACCAATTTTATATAGCATTTTCAGTTGGTTTTTGTTTCACTTTGAACTTTTAACCTACAATTCCATACCATCTAAAAACCATTGAACCTTGCAAAAAATACAGCAATCAGTGATAAAAAAATGCAATATCCCCTTCCTCTCTGTACCTTAAATAAAAAAAATTGTTTTTTTTCTTTTTCTGAAATACTTAAGTTACCTAGCTACTTAAGTACCTAGCTACTTAAGTTAACTACCTATAATAGATACTAGCATGCCCCGTCGCGGCTTTGCACGCGAAAAATGGTGTAATTACTTTTCTTTAAATATGTAGCAGAAATTGTCTTTCCCCATTTCAGCAGCTCTTGCTTTTTGAAGTTTTTTTGCTTTTGAAGAATTTCTTCCTAGTGATGTTTTTTTAATGGCATTATTGAAAATGGAAAAAAAACAAAAAACAAAAATAATAATTGTCAAAGCCAAAAACTTTAATCTACGTTAAATAAAGTAAAAGTCAAAATAAAATATCAAAACAATTGATCACTCACCAATTAAAAGAAAGTTAAAACAAATTAAAAAAACACGGTACTTTACTTTTATACAATACTCAACAATACAAAATCGTATCTACATAATAAAATACAATAAAATTATTATCGTGTTTTTTTTTTTTTTTTTTTTTTTTTTTTTTTTTTTTTTTTTTTTGTTTAACGTCCGACTGTTCTGCAATTACTGCTAATGCAGACGGTGAATGATGAAATGATTTTTGTAACGTATGAAAAAATGCCGTGCCTGAATGGGATTCGAACCCAAGACCGCATGATGAGAGGCGAGCACGTTACCAACTTCGCCAATGCGGCGAAGTTATCGTGTGATGTCCTCAGCTGATCCTTAGCACCACGTCGCTATTTGCTAAATCATATGACTTTATTTATGACAAAGCCTTATTTGAATCACATCAGCTAGTTTAAAAGCAGCAGATTATCTAACCTCATGTTGTTGTTGTTGTTGTTTAGGTCAACAGCCGAAAGGCTGGTTTGAACCTGTAGAGGTTTTACTAAGTAAAACGAGGAGTGAGGTGGTTTACCATTGCCTTCCTCACTGAGTGGAAAAGTACGCTTAACAGCATGCCGGGCCCTCTGAAAAGCACATATTTTCCACTCTGCAAATGACACCTTCACTTCATTCACCACAGGGTCTGGCTGTATAGTGAAATTCATTACTTTCAGAGAAGATAACTCTGACTAGTGTCTTTGACACCTCTACCTCTTCTGTTCTTAAATGATTCAGTCATTTGATTGGCTGACCATGTGATAAGAAACAGAACTATTTATTTTAGCCCTGCAACAAACAGATTGAGTGTAAATAATTTGACACTCCACCTGTCTGTTAAATCTAACCTCATAAAAGCCTTAATTTAGGACATAAACATTATTTTCAACCCTTTAAGGCTAACTTTGTAAGGATTTCAATAGCCTAAAACCTGCACCGGCTTCATAGTTACAACATAAAAAAACTGCATAAAACTTGGTTCAGTAATTTAGGAGATAAAGGGAAACATACACACACTCATACATCGAATTTGATATATATAGATTTCTATCTGGTAATCCCATATATTGTTTTATTTTGGCTATTCATACAGTATGTCAATTTTTTTTTTGTCAGCAATAGCACAAAATATAATTACTTTCAAGGAAAAAGGTACCCAGTGGTATATTCTTCGTTTAGAAATATGGGTGTTCTGTCCGTTATTCAGACCAAGAGGTCTCTACTTCATTTTCACTTTAGAAGTCGTACATTTGGGAAGTTTCTTGTAGATAGGTCTCGGCCAAGTTCATTGGGATGGTATCTAGTCGTTTAAAACATTTACTATAGAAATACGTGGTTAATTTTTTCATTATCGGGAAATTAAAATTGTCGTTGAGTATTTTTGTTTACATTAGAAAGAACGCCAGAAGCAAGTCTTAACAATTGACTGAGAAATATGGATTGACTTAAGGTTACTCTCTACTGCTGTTGCAGAAAGCTGGACACTATAAGTCTAGAATGGTTTTAAAAGTAATTCGTAAATTATGACTTTGGAACGGAGGCTTAATTCTGATCAAGGGTTAAGCAGAAGAGTAGCTTCTGTCGGTGGTTAAATTCTAAAATTTTGTACGCAGATGATGGTTCCAAGTTAGTCGCCTGTCAAGCAACAAACCAAGATATAGCACCACTCCCGCATGGAAGATTTGAACTTTATTTAGCACCATAGATGGTCAATTTGAGGTCCTAAAGTGAATGTAACTTGTGTTGGTTTGTTTTTGGGTTTACCTTAACATGCCTACGAGTAAAATAGTCCTATAATAGTAAAAGATGTTGCTGCGCCAACCTGGAAGCTTCATCCGCAATTTTGTTCTTGACGAAAAAATATAAAAATAAACCTGTTAAATGTAATTTGTGCAGTCTTTTTTGTGCTCCACTGTTGTCGAGAAGATTGATGGTTTCTTGATAGAGATGGTTTTCAAGTCGGGTTTGTTAATTCGTGCAGAACTGTTGTTGTTTTCTTGTACTGTGAAAGTGTCTCTGTGTATGACATTGTTGAGTACGTACCAATGCGATTGTGTGATGTTTCGAAATTGTTTTGACTAAAACCTTTGAATTATCAATATTATTGTGAATTGCACCTTAGGGTTGTTTTCCTTAGGTCCACGCAGGTTTATGCACTTACTGTTTTATAATTAACAATTAATTTCTTGCCGATAATGTTAATTTTCTGTTAAGCCTTCAATATAGCTGTTGGTAGTTAACATCTATCTGCTCTATTCAATTGGATGCCAATATATTTTGCTGAATCCGATTTTGAAGTTTGTACATTGTTTAAAAACACGGTTGAACATGTTTTCTATTTAAGTGTAAATACAGAATGATTTTTTTAGTCCTGTTACCCAATTGTTAATATCTGGTATTTTTTTCTAAGGGAAATTTTGTTTTGTGACACGAAGTTGGTAGCCCTACTCAACCGGTTTAGATAAGGCAGTGTAAGTTGATTCTCCTTTAGCTGTGTAAAATGTTGTGCTATTTCCGGTCGTCTTTCCGAATGTCTTATACCCTAGAACAACGGGTTTTCATTCTTAAACAATATTTTTCTACGAAATCGTATGCAAGTGTAAAAGAATCATTTCAAATTAAATTTGTTGGTTTTCCTCCACCAGAAAAAATATAGGGAATAATAATAATAATAATAACAATAGTCTTCTTCTGCCTTTCAAGGATTAGGCATCTCTGCTTTTTCCAAACCTCTCAAATAAGCCTATCTCTGTCTCGGGGGTCATCGTTCCCTCTTTCTTTCCGGTTTATAGGCTAGTGTTTTCTTACCTATCCTATCTTATTCAAATCTCATACTCCAACCACTGCATTCTGAGATAACCTATCGTTTATAGAGATGTTGAGTTCTTGTCTTATCTAGGTATTTCTGTAACGATCTTCTTCACTACACCCATGCGTATGTCGAAGAAATTTAATTTCAGTTGCTTGCAATCAAGTCACTTTGATAGCATCCAAGTTTCGTTGCCGTAGAGTAGGGTTGGCATTGCTATTGTTTTATAAAATCCCAACCTCGCGTTTTTGCTGGTGCTATTTTTTAAGGTTCGGAGGATAGTTACTAATATTTGCTGAAATCGGTACATCTTATAGTAATCATTTTTATCCTGTTGGTATTTAATGTTGCAACCTAGATACTAGAAGTGGGTAACTAGTGTTCATTAATAAATAACAACAAAAACTAGTTGAGGAATTCCTAAATCTTCTTTTACAAGTGAAAAAGTAACCAGATTACGCTAGTGATTGAACCAGGAACTTTTGGTCCAAAGCAAGAGTTTAGGTAAGCGCTCAACCACTGACTTATCAATCCACAGTTGTCTTATCAAATTATGTATAAATTTTGTTAGTCACTAGAAATCGTCCACATCCAGTTTCAATTAACATGGTCACTTTACCTTGAAAGGATAAAGTATAATGTACTATAAACGGTATTTCATAATGCTTGGAGAACATTTCAGCAATTTTCGTCTCATCACATCAACAACGTCTGTTTGTATGCACTACTTTCGCAATATAGCCTCTTTGGCGATAATGATCTATCTAAGAAATTATAGTAGGTATACAGTCATAAATACGCATTCAAATACTTCAAAATTTAAAGGTAACTACAAACCATTAAATCCTCATTAGCCTTTTTCTAAAAAAATAATAAAACACTTCTTTTTCTTTACTTTCAATTTCCATCTGTTCTTCAGTCAAAACCAACGGTTAAATTAAAACTGATAAAACTCCTCTCGTTCTCTCCAACGAATAAATTGTTTGACAACTCAAATACTGCAATCGTTCATTTTAATATAGTTAAATGGAAAAATGAAAAATTAAATAAAAACAATACAAAAATCTGAAAGTTATTTTGTTGTATGTTCATCTTTTATCGACATGGAATGTTTTCATAGGATACAAAATTCAATTAAAATATCAGTGTTTCTCTTTTTAATTTTGAGATATCAATATTGTTCGAAGTTCTGCTCTCTGAAATTAGAACATATTATTATTTTTAAACAAAATACAGTTTTAAAAATAAACATTCGTGTCAGTGCCAATTAAAATTCAGGTATCTCTATTTCACTTGCACATTTTCATATGTAGGCTATTTTCTTTTCAAAATATAAGATAGTTCTCAATTTTCTCACTCAGCCTGTATACAAGGTGTATATAGAAGGTAAGGCAAACTCTAAAAAATGTATTGTATTGCTTAAAATAAGAATTGATATTCAAATAATAATAATAGATTCGGAAACGCTTCATTTAATAATTACGGCTGGCAAAAAATTTTACCTGGAATTCTTCAGTTACCCCGAAAACATGAGGTGATACAGAAATTTTTAAGGCTTTAATTTTGTTATCCCTAATGTGTGTACGTTCCAATTCGTTAAATTTAATAAAAATAAGCTGGGTTCTATTCCCGGCTAGAGTCTGGAAGTTTTAATGCATTAAAACTCACCGTTTATTACTAAAACCGACAGTAAATAAATTAATTTTATTTATTTAGTTGTCACATGCAATCGCCTGATTTCTCAGTCGTGTTTGGTTTCAATTTCATCGTATTATTTGCTGAATTCAAATAAAACAAAAGCGTTTGAGATTTAGAAAATTAACTTTACAGTGGACAATGTGCCATTGTGGCTCACACGGCAATTAACTCCGGTTGAGCCCGACTCCAATGTAAAACTAGGAGAGGGTCGAGAGACACACAGGTAGTGGTTGGGTCGACCTGCCAACCATCATCTTACAGACCATAATTTTTATAACCTTAAAAGAAGTTTATTTATTATAACTAGATCCCGAATGAACCTGAGTTAAACTATTTAATAAATTAAACTGACAGAATTAAGTTTTGATAAAATTTTAAAATAGTTTCCTTTCGAAATTTACCAGCCAGTGTGTCCTCATTGCACATAATTATAAAAAATTTTAAATGTTTCAGCTTAATTTATTTATGTATGTTGTGAATACACAATTGAAACACTATATCTAAGTTAAATTAATAAAGGTACCTGTTTTAAAGTGTTGTTTTTCAAAACTACTTTCGTTCTGATATTATCACTATAATATACCCACAGTTCCATGGAACCTACATCGTAAACTAACCCTGTCACGCACACACACGCGCAGCAACCCCTTACCTGCCTTAGCCTGCCTTACCTGTTTTCTACTTCCTCAGTAGTGAGTCACCTACTAGGCGCTTGAAAGCAATACTACCATTTTAGTAGTAATTATTTTTATCAATATTGTATAATAATTTCCAAAATCTACGTATTATTCCTTGAAGAATGAGTTCAAACACGGTGTCATTGTGATAATCCTTAACTTTTTCGATGTTGGATTTCATTCTGACTGCCGTTGTTTAATAGCATTATAATAAAATAATAAATGTCATAATAAATTTAACAGTTATATTATTAATATTATAAATATAGCACATTACTGTAAATTTAACAGGTATTATTATTAAAAATGTAGCTATGCCAGTTAGCTTTACTGCTGTGAAAAACCATCGGTATTAGAAAAAAATTCAGCGTTTCCAATCAAAGCTTTTACGGAGGATAGTTAACGCTCCCTATTATGTAACCAATAAAACGCTACACTCAGACCTAAACGTACCTTACAGAAATGAGGTTTTCTTAAAACTCAACACAAAATTTAGGAAGAAACTCGTGAACCACCGTATCCCACTGATCTCAAATCTGGCTACGCAGACTCTCCCAAACAATCCAATAAGACGTCTAAAAGGTCGATGGAGCCGGGACCTCATCAATTAACGTAGTACTGTAATTGACTATCCATTACAGTGTTCTAAATGCTGCACTTAATGCTACACTTTTATCTATTTACATAAGAGTTCTCTCACTGGACTGTGTCTCCACTTACGTTTATTTACCATATTTGTTTTTTCCAAATTTTGTGTTCTCACGTTCACTGATTGTTTCCAACAGATTGTAAATTTCCTAAACAGAAAAAAACAATGTAGCAATTAATATATAATTGAAATAAATAAATAAAAAATATATGCAGTGCTATTGAATTTTATAAAAAGGACAGTGTTAATCAAATATTATGTTCTGATAAGATTAACAGAATAATTTGTAATAATTGTTACATGTATAAAAAATAATAAAATTTATTATTACATTTATAATAATAATTGTTAATATTTTTAATATATTATTGAACAACGGCAGTCAGAATGAAATCCAACAACGGGAAGGCTTAGGAATATCACAACGACACCGTGTTTGGACTCATATTTTAAGGAATATTATGTAGATTTTGAAAGTTATTATACAATTTTGATAAAGATAATTCCAACCAAAATGAAAGTATTGCAGTCAAGTGCCTAGTAGGTAACTCACTACTGAAGCATGTAGAACACTGCTAGGCAGGTATAAGGCATGCTGGGTGCGCGCGTATATGTGTGTATGGGTCGGTTTATGTAGGTCCACGGAACTGTAGTAATGTTATAATGTTGAAATCCATCTTCTTTGACTTTACTGAAGAAATCAGGAAGTTATACGCGTATAGCTCAGCTGTTAAACTACACGCATAATTTAGTAACTTTGTTGCAAAAAAAAAATTATTAGATCTCGATTAAACTAAATATTTTATAGTTTCCCTACCGCTATTATTCAATCATAAAAAAATATGTACAATCTATATCACTATACTTTTTCCTTTACGTATAATAATAGCAACAATCTGTGCCTACTGTATGTAGTAAAAGTATGAAAGTAATTACATCGTTGCTGACCAAATAAACAAACAACCGAACAAATATAGAATCCACCTGCCTGATGAACACCGCAATGCAGTTAAATGTAGGGAGTATTCAGAATAAGTCTGTGTTTGTATATGAGTAGAAAAGGTTATGGTAAAAACTTTTTAAATCAAAATATCGCTTAAAAATAATTAGCCTTTTCCAATATACAAGTATCCCTTTTCATTGCTTTCTACTTATAAAAATTTAATGCAAATTATTTTCTTTTATTATGCAATTAATCTACATTAAAACGTTTTTGTTTCTACGAAATTAATTTTTGCATCCAGTTTTATGTAACAATATTTAGTTGTATTATTTTCTCATTTTCTGGTGTAACGAGTAAAATAATAATCAGAGAAAATTTATAAGGTAAATGTTTTATTAACGCTGTACTGTAGTAATTAAAATTATAATTGGAACTGAATTATGTAACAACGAAACGCTATAAAAATTACACTATGAAATAATAATATTCTAAATTTAACATTAATTCCATTTATAATATTTTTATGTTGATTACAAAATTAATTTCTTAATAGTTAAAAGAAATTAGCCAGGAATAATTAATGTACATGATTGTTACGGTTTATAAATAGACAGAAGCGCCAGGAAACCTTTAACTTTTTAGATTTAAGAAATAATAATATTGTAACACCTAAGCCTAGGTTCGTTCGGTATCTAGGTATGATAAATAAGTTTTTTTTTGTAACAGTATAGTTTTCTTTTGCAATCAGTTAATAAATACAATAACTTTAAGCAAATATGAGAAAATCTAAGTAATGTCCTTAGAATTAAAACACAAACGACACTCAGTAGTGTGTTTGAAAAAGGCCAAACTGTGAAGAAACAAAAAAATATATATATATCTATACAAAATCAAACTTAATAAACTGTGAATCAACATCCCGAAACACAAAGAGTTGAAGTTGGAGATGACAATGACGATGGTAGAGATGAAAACGACGCCAATTATGAGATGCTGATGATTAGGAGTTGAAGTAGAAAAGATAAAAAATAAAGTAAAAAAATTAAAATTAAATGACTAACAAAATCGTAGAGGTAAGTCCAATGGTTTAAAGCGTTTCAGTCTGTGAACATCTTCGCTGTTGTCAAGGAGGCTAATCGCTAATGGATTCTGATGGTCTTCTAGTTTTTGTAAATGTTTTTCGCTATGTTGTTTAATTTCTTCTTTTATGAAGGGCAGGTTTAGGTCATTGTGTAGTATTTCATTTGTTACGTACCATGGGGCTGCAGCGATCAGTCTCAGGCATTTTGATTGAAAGCGCTGCAGTATTTCTATATTTGATGAACTAGCTGTACCCCATAGCTCTAACCCATACGTCCAAATTGGTTTGAGTATTACTTTGTATACGAGTACTTTATTTTCAAGGGAGAGTTGAGACCTACTGCCTAAGAGCCAGAATAATTGACGTAACTTCAGCCCAAGTTGCTTTCGTTTCGCCCATATATGACTTCTCCACGTGAGTCTTCGATCTAGATGTAAACCCAGATATTTAACTTCATCCTTCTGTGGGATTACTGTACCGTTCAAGCTGACCACTGGACATGTTGGTTTCTTTAATGTAAATGTTACGTGCGTTGACTTATCCTCATTAATCTTCACTCTCCATTTCTTACACCATTCGTGAATGTTGTCAAGATGGGTTTTTAACTTCTCCGAGGCACATGTCGGAGAAGCGTCCGCCGCTAAAATCGCTGTGTCATCTGCGAACGTTGCCGTCATTACAGAATCATGTTCTGGAAGGTCGGCTGTATAAAGCGTATATAAGAATGGGCTCAAAATGCTGCCTTGAGGAACGCCAGAATTTAATAAGTAGAAATTGGAAAAGACATTATCATATTTAACTTGGAAGAAACGATTTAAAAGATAGTTTTTAAAAATCAAGAAGTATGGATATTCTAATTTAATTTTAATTTTGTATAACAGACCTAGATGCCAAACTTTATCGAACGCCTGTTGAATATCCTAGAACACAGCTGAAGTAAACTTCTTCAATTCTAAGCTCTTCTGAATAAAATTGACTAGCCTGTGGACTTGTTCTACAGCCGAGTGTCGTTCACGAAACCCGAATTGATGATCTGGAATAAGTTTATACTCTTCTATAAAAGGTTTTAAACGATTTAACAACATTTTCTCAAATACTTTAGAGATAATTGGAAGCAGGCTTATTGGTCTATAGGAGCTCGGTCGTAAAGGATCCTTGCCTGGTTTAAGGATCATAATCACCTGGGCATATTTCCATTGAGCAGGAAAGCATCCGACGCGTATAATAGCATTAAAAATCGCTGTAAGTAACAAGAACGCTTTTATAGGCAGTTGTTTCAAGATTTCGCCTGTTATTAAGTCGTATCCTGGTGCTTTCTTCCGGTTAAGATTATTTTTGATAGTCCTCTCAATTTCTGCAGGGCTGAAGGGTTTGATGGGTGGAGACATCTGGAAGGGCGCTTCTAGATATTCCGTAATTTCGTCAGTAAAATTTCGATCATGAAGTTCGTTCGGCTTAAAGACTTCCACAAGATGCCTAGCAAATATCAGCCTTTTCTGCTGGAGTTCTTGCCCAGTTTCCGTCTCCGGTATTTAGTGGTGGAACCATCTTCTTTTGTTGTTTCAAAAATTTTGTAGCCTTCCAGAGTGAGTAATCAGATGCACTGGATGAAGAAAGATTAGATAGTTTCTCTTGGAAGGAGGCGTTCTTAATTTCGGAAAGCAACTCTTTTAGTCTTCTCGATGCTCTATTAAATCGTCTTTTATCGTCTGGATGTTTAGTGTTATACCAAGTGCGTCTCAGTCAACTTTTTTCAGCAATTCTTTCCCAGACATTTTCAGGATAAAAATGCTGTCTCGTAGGGTTGTCCTTAACTGGTGTAGATTCCCAGCCTGATTCTTGTATTATTTCATTGAAATGTTCAATCGCATCTTCAATTTCACTTACCGTTTTCAACGAGACATTTAGTGTTATTTTGTTTTCTATTAGCAGTCGGAAATATTGCCAGTCAGTATGTTTGTTATGTAACGTCGGAGGTGGTTCTTTAACAATGAGCCTCGAATTAATTACTGCTATGACAGGTGTATGATCTGATGACAACTCAAGACTAGCTTCGAGTTGCACTGAATTTTGAGGAACATTTTTTGTGATGAAAAAGTCGAGGAGGTCAGGCCGCCGGTTAGGATCAGACGGCCAGTATGTAGGTTCTCCTGTTGACAATGTGTTCAAGTTATTTTGTCGTACTACGTTATAAAGTGATCGGCCTCTAGGATTAGTGGTCCCCACAGTTGGTGCTTGGCATTAAACTCACCACCGGCAATAAACCTATTCCCTAAAGAATCAAAGAAATTCGTAAATTCAGCTTCGGTTATCCTATGCCTGGGAGGACAATACACTGCTGACAATGTGAGAAAACCGTACACGTCTTTCACTGCAACACTAGTAGCTTGCAACGAAGCACTTTCAGACTTCTGAAGCGCATAATGAGTAATATTATTCCTTATAACTACGGCTGTTCCGCCATGTGCTCTTCCATCGGGGTGATTTGTGTGATACAAAGAATAGCCTGGACAACTAAAGAAACTCTTATCTGTAAAATGGGTCTCTGAAATTAAAACTATATCAAATTTATTTAAATTAATGAAAGTGATGTATTCATGATAATGCTGAACTAAACCATTAGCGTTCCATAGAGAGATTTTGTACATAAAATCCGGCATTTAGTTTAATTTTGAAGCGATGATGGTGAGAAGATTTAGTAGTGTGGCCATTTGCTCTGCTTGTTTCTCAATAACTTTTCTCAACTCCTCAAAAGAGTTCTGAAAAAACTTCATATGATCATCTTGCATCGCGAAAGTTGTTGGTCGGCGAGTTGTACCTCGGAGTGCATCCGCATAAGTTTCATGAACAGGAGCGTGCGTATCCTGGCCTTTAGTAGGCCCAGTGGTTCGTTCAGTTTCAGATGGTTTAGTCTGCAAAGACGTAATGTTTCGTTCCCGTAAGGGTAGAAATCGTCGTTTCTTTATATCTCTGTAGACCTCACATCCCTTATAATTAGCAGGGTGGACTCCTTGGCATAACGCGCATTTTGCTGGTGTGTCGTTACGTTTTCTGCATTCGGATGTTTCGTGGTTATCGACACATTTAACACATCGAAATGGCCGCGAGCAGTAGGATCTTGAATGACCATATCTCTGGCAGCGTTTACATTGGATTATTTCTCGTTTATTGTATGGAGCTTCAAACTGAATCTTGGCGTTTTGGAGAAATTCAATTTTGTAGACATCCTTGTTGTTGCCAGCGGGTTCCAGGTCTACATAAAATAATGATAACGGTTTCTTGGTGACCTTATGGAGTATGTTGCAGATATTCCGTACCTGATGACCGTAACTTTGTAGTTCTTGTTTAATTTCAACCACATCCATCGAGTGATGTACATGCCGTAAAACTACTCGAAATGCGCGGTTTTGTTTCAATTGGTATGTGTGAAAATCTATATTTGATTTCCGAAGATTATTAACTATGTGAGAATAAACGTGACTACTATTCGCGTTAATTTTCATATAGTTCCGCGACAATAGTTTATATATATAATCCTTTGAACTTACATTATCGCCCTGAATAATTCGTGTCATCTGAGGCACACTACTAATACTCGGAATGAATATGGGAGGGGGTTTCTGTTCAGACGGCGTTAATTCTTCCTCCATGTCAGAGTTATCTGTTAATGGATCAAATGAATTTTTCGTGGTAACACAAGTTTCTCCAATTTTTTTTTAAATGCATGCAATTCGTTGGAATGTTTTTCTGCCTTTCGTTTTTTATTCCTTGCTTCCACGGTTTTGAAATTTTCCTGTGCGTTGACAGGTACGTCATCAATTTGGCCCGTTCGTTTATGAGTCACAGTTCGTTGGCTCCGCCGTAATCGTGTATCCTCGGATAAGTTCGGTAAGATCTGCTGAGAAGAACCAGCTGATACAGTGCCTTCTGTATTCCGCAAACCGTTGTCAGATTGAAGTTGTTCATTAAACACGGCAAAATTTGCCGATGACGATAAAGAAGAAGAATTCAAAGCCATGACAGAAAAATTATAACTTAACCTATTAAAGTGCTATAAAATAACACAATGAAATGAAAAAAATATGTAAATATAATAGTCTTTTATGAGAAACAAAAACAAATAAATACAACAGACTCACATTTCAAACTCAAGCAAGTAACACTTCAAGCAAGTAACAAAGTATTCTAAAGAATATCAGGAACCACAAAATAAACAGTACTTATTTCATCAGCTGTACTTATTCATGATAAATAATAAGCTGACTTTTTTTAAGCTAACAACAATTATTTATTAACACATTTTATTATCAAACTTAAAATTACTAACAAATACAATTAGATTACTTCAATTAAATTAATTACCAAACTTAAGCTTAAACTAAACTTTACTATAAGTGAGTCACTTAACAATTGAAACATTGGTTAATCTGTCCACAACTACTTGCCTCCACCTGTTCGCATACCCATTATTAACGTAATTCAGAACCGGTCCCGTAATGACACCGATTCGAACGGCCTGACAACTTTTTCTATTCGCAGTTCAATTACAGATTGACACTACAAAGGCGCTAATTGTTTTTATACCTGTGGTCTGAAAAATTCTCCAAATAATCGAAAACTTTCTAGAAAAAATAAAAATATAAAATACGTTTTACTAGTTTCTATTTCCGAGAATTCCTATTTAAAGAAATTTAATTCAAATCAATCCGTTTATTCTTGTTCAATACACACCACTTTTTAATAATAATGTGATACTTATCGCTAAGGTCCGTTTCGGGATCTAGGTTATTAAATAATTAATAGACTAGAGTTTCCGATTAGAAATATTTATTACACTAAAAAATTACAAAATAAATAATTAACTAATTATTATGAAGTAATACAATAAATGATTTAATAATTTACTTAGCACTATTTACAATCAATTTTATAAGATTACACATACAAAATAAAACTGAATACACAAAAACTGGATTTAATACAGATACACAATAACTATTCCAAATTCACACACGAACAAAGACAGTATAACAATCGTTGACCACCACAATGCTCGGAACCTTGTTACTCTTGTCCTATTGTCACTTATTGTTACTATTTCACTCTATTATCCTCTCTTTACTATTTCCATGAATCAAATTCTAAAAATTACGCGAACCATGTCTTTTCGATATTGTCACAATAATAATAATCTTTTATTTCACATGTTTTAATACAACATAAAGACAAAATACACAAATCAATTTTCAAAATTCAACCTAAATAAAATTACACTGATGTACCTTAAATTAAAAACAATAAAATAAAACAAAACAGCAATTTTGTATAAATTGTGGAACTAGGTATCTCATTTAGCAAAGCCTGTGTTGGAGGATACCAACTATGAAAATACAATGTTAAAGATACAGCAACATTATAGATAATATTAAAAAAATATATGCGAAAATACAACAAAGAGATAAAATAAGAATTAACACAAATTACAACAATATTTAACCGCAAAGCAGAAGCGGATAACTAATATAAAGTAGCCTAACTACAGAAAAATATTACCAATTACATGTCTTGCACATAATACTAACAAAACATAACCAAAATTTAGTAGTAAATAAAGAAGGAAAAAGAAATAAACTAACATCAAAAAAATGTCTCTGTATCCTCAACCGTAAGCAACCACTCGATAGAATACACAATTTTTTACAAAGAGAAATTTATTATCATTTCTATAATATCACTGAATATTCTTACAAGAATATGAATAAACAAAAATATGAATATGTATATTTTCATCGTCGAAAATAAAAAAAATAAAAATAAAAAACAGCCGGCCGCGTTGGCGATGTTGGTAACGTGCTCGCCTCTCATCACGCGGTCTTGGGTTTGAATCCCACTCGGGCATGGCATTTTTTCATACGTTACAAAAAATTCATTTCATCCTTCACCGTCTGCATTAGCAGCAATTTGCAAAACAGTCGGACGTTAAAAAAAAATAATAATAATTGTATTTTAGAAAATGAGATTTCTCGTAATGTTGTTTTTAGTCTATTTTATCAACTTCTTGATTTTATTAATTTTGTCTATTTCTTAACACTGTACTATGTGTAAATCACAATAAATAGTAGCTGTACCTAAGTAAACTTGATGTGAAAAATATGAAAATAGTAAAATGGGAATACTAATCTTAGAAATTAAGCGTAGCTTTAGATCCATAACGTATACTGAAAAAATTGTAAATGATAGACAATAAGACAAGCCAATGAAAAAGTAATCATAAAATTTTTTGAAAACGTTTTATTTTAAGCTGCAGGAGTATAAAATTCAATGATCAGTTTAAGATTTGAGTTTATAAAATTTTGCCCCTTTGATTTTTTGACCTTTCTATTTTTCATAAATTGAGTGTAAGGACGGAAAAAGTGTTTCGGAATAGTAATTATCAATACAGATTTTTGTTAGATATTAAATAGGTAACACCATTTTATTCTGTGAGTTAATTAACTATATGGAACTGACATGATGTAGCTGACAGCTTTGATGTTATAAACACCAAAGCTTTGAAGTTAGAGACACCCTAAATTTGACATACATATCTATTTCATTACATTTACTCATGTTTCGACATTCATTAAATTATATTAAAAAATTTATTTAAAAGAATTCTATTGTTAACATGATTAGGAAGATCAATAACGCTTACGTGTTTTAAATTGAAAAAAATGATCTAATATTGAAAATTATCGTGTTCATTTTGTGTTTTTCGGTAAATAACTTCATTATCCTTGTGAATTCAATCCACCTTGAATCACTTAAGTGTTTCCAATGAATGTACCCCGGAATTTAATTTACAATTTTATTGAGAAAAGTTTACTCAGTTGCAACACGAATTTTTCGGACCTAGAAAATGTCAAATGATTCCTCTTCTTCATCAATTCATGAATTAGGCAGCTCTGCCTGTTCCGTAAACCATCTTCTTCTCGGGTACCCAACACTTTTCTTACTCGTAGATATGTACGCTTTAGTTAACGGAGCAAACGTTCCTTTTATTGTCTTTGCTTACGTCCCAAATGGCTGCACCCGTTCGTCTTACGAGCTTATATTCTCTCATCTAGGCCAATAATTCCACATTTATTCATCCCATATAACTGCGTTTCTTGGTCTATCCTACCATAAAATATATCTTTTATATTCTCAGAAATATCATTGATGCCTTGCAGACAATCTGGTTCTCCGTTTTGAAAGTGCTACACCTCAATCCCATATAACACAACAGCTGTCCATAATCTTATCAAATTTAATCATGTATCTTTTTCTGTCTTATGCATCAATATTTTATGAATCGTTCCGCAGATAATCTTAACATATTTTTTAGTTTATTCGTCAAATCATTCTTGTTTGCAAAAGAAACATCACATCCTATATAAATTTAAAACTGGACACCTGATCCATAATAATGCTATTAATTTCTAGTTTTGTCCTGAAATTTCCGTATAATCACCATTAATTTAATCTTTACAGCAGTTATTTTAAAATATCTGCCCAAATTGTATTTTTAAATCGTATGAAACCAATAAAATATTGCACAGTGATATAAACTTTACCTTCATAAAAGAAGACATTAAACAACGTAGCAAGAAACATTTAAAAACAAGATAGAAGAAAATGAAAATTCTATAGCAATCAACCTCCTCAACAACAATTAAGATACTCACAGCCTAAAACGTTTCAAAACATTGGATTTGATAAGTAATCAATTAACTCATTTCAATTTTTCTACTTCTACTAATAATCACCGTCATCTAATAATTTTGGCATTATCATCTACATCACGGTCATTGTCATCATCAGTTTTGTTTATTGATTTACTGTTTTTTTTAAACACACTACCGAGTGTTTTTCATAAATGTTCAATGTAAAAACGTTATTATTTAAAATTTATCGTCTTCGCTTAATAAAGTATAAGTTAAAATTTTAAAAAAAGCTAATTGCAAAAAAATTCCAATTTGTTAAAAAAATCAAATTATAGTCTGGGTATTATGTTGTGTAAACTAATCCTCTTTGTAAAATTTAGAATGATTAAACGAATGATTGAAATTATTCTTCAATTCAACTTCCCCGAAGGTTCATTAGTAAAATAACCAGGTTATCTACAAATAAAAAACCTCGTAAAATTGTATATTGAAATCTCTTACTTTTCGAAAAGATTCTGTCACTATATATTAAACTACTAGATTGAAGTCAGTGGCCTAGGGATGGGAAGTAATTTTCTTATCTTCAGAAATTTTTATTCTTGTAATGACTATATTTTTTGATTACGCTGAAAAAAATGGAGAAAAATATTTTTTTGATAAATCTTTTATTAGAAATTTAAAACACGGTAATAACTGCAGACCTTTAAATTATATCACGAGTTTTTATTTAATAAGCTGCATAAAATATGTGACAGATATTAAAAACATTGAAATGTATAACATGATACAGGTACTTATTAAATGTTTAATTTGAGCGAAAAAAATTGGAATAATACATCAAATTCGTTTAAAATAACAAATTCAAGGAAATAAATAATTTTTCTAACACATAGGTATTTATTAAACATTTTTTCGCTTTATTTTATTAAATCTACAATTGTGCAACTCTGCACAAACAGTAAATATATTTCAAAATTAATATATATCACTTTTAAACAGAACAACACTCATTAGCAAGACCTTTACGTTTAAATTCCATGACGTTGATAAAAATTGATAAAATTGATGATTAAATTAATAAAATAATTTTTTTATATATATTTTTATCCTGAATCTCTGCTCCACAAATATTACAATGGAAAAATTATTTTAAAACTTTAATTATTTTTAAGCTTAATTTAATTTATTTCTCCAACTGTAGTTTTCTAATTTATTATTATTGCACTTAATTAAAAAGAAATATATATTTATATCTATTTTTTTTCTCTATTTAGGCAGGGTAAATATAACGTGACACGTTTTTGTAGTGTTGAATTTGATCCACCATTTGGTAAGCCATGATTCTAGGCGAGAAATATGCTGTTGGAGGACGTATGATACTTAAGCGGGGTTATCGGCAGAGTACAATATTACAGTATCATCCGCGTATGAAGTAAGGAGTGTATGTGGATGGGACGGTACATCGGAAGTGTAAATAGAATATAAAAGTGGTGCCAAGATAGATCCTTGAGGTACATCAGCTAGTAGTGAGCAGTAATGAGAATCAGCATTTTTTTCAGTGACATAGAAGAAACGTTCAATCAAAAAGGACTGAATTATTAAGTAGTAATGGGAATGAAGAACTCTTAATTTAGCGAGCAGGCCACTGTGCCAAACTCGAACAAAGTCTTGGCTTATATCGAAAAAAACACCTGCGGCATACTCTTTGTGTTCGAGAGCTTCAGCAACATAATCCACCATTCTATGCAGTTTGTGAATTATAGAATGGTTTGAACGGAAGCCAAACTGAAGATTAGGAATTTTATATGATCAGTTAATGACAGTAGTCGTTTCAGAAGTAGTTTTCCGAAAATTTTGGAGCAAATTGGTAATAGGCTAATCAGACAATAGGAGGTTGGGTTATCTGGTGGCTTTCCTGGTTTAAGAATCATTTTGACCTCACCAAGCTTTCACTGAGCAGGGAATTTTGTTGTTCGTAACACGGAATTAAACAAATATGTAAGGAAAACTACTCCTTTCCTAGGCAGCTCTCGGGGGACCTCAGCAGTAATATCTAAACTTAATTTTGTTTTATTTAAGTCTTATTCTACTGTAAGTAAACTTACTTTTGTTGATGTCTTAATTTCAGTTCGGTCTAAATTTTGTATTCTATTTTCTTACTGTTAATAATTTATCATTACTGGCTACCTCAATGGTGTAGTAACTAGCGCGCTAGTCTACAAATCGGAAGGTCCCGGGTTCAATTCCAGACTAGGATCTGGAAATTTTAACACGTAAAACTCACCTTTATGGTAATGAAATCCACAGTAGTCGCTAATTACCAAGCTATTGATGGGACTTTGAATAAACTAAAAAACCCTCACACGGTGCAAGATCTGGTGAATAAGATGGACGTTCTAACACTGAGATGCTGTACTTGGCTAGGAATTTCTTGATCGATAACGCGGAATGAGCTGACGAATTGCCTTGATGAAGAACTCATGATTTCTCCTTCCACATTTCGGGGCATTTTTCCTTACTCTTTGACAAAGTTTAGAAAGTACCTCAAGGTAGTAAAATTAGTTGTTTGACCTACAGAAACCCAGTGAAGGTACACAATCCCATGGATATCAACAAAAACCATCATCACTGCTTTAAACTTTGACTTGCTCATTCGAGCTTTTTTGGCTCTCGGTGAAGTTCGGCTCTTCCAGTTCATGAATTGGCGCTTCGGTTTCGGATCATAAGTAAAAAACCGCGTTTCATCACAAGTTATTATCTTCTACCTGTTCCTTAAGGTGAAATCTACTTTAAAACGGACAAGATTTGAGTCTGTGGAAGCTGTAAAAGAGAAAGCGGCATGTGTCCTGAAGGAGAAGATGACTTCCAGCACTGTTTCCAAAAATTGAAAATTCGCATGGGGCGTTGTAGGGATAGAAAAGGATTTTTTTTTTTTTTTTTTTTTTTTTTGGTTTAACGTCCGACTGTTTTGCAAATTGCTGCTAATGCAGACGGTGAAGGATGAAATGAATTTTTGTAACGTATGAAAAAATGCCATGCCCGAGTGGGATTCGAACCCAAGACCGCGTGATGAGAGGCGAGCACGTTACCAACATCGCCAACGCGGCCGGCGATAGAAAAGGAGGGGATAGGAAAGATGGAAAAGGATATTGAAGGTGACAATAAGTGATTATGTATAAAATAAAATAAAAATTTTTTTTACAGCGTCAGTCTCATTATTTAATGGACACACCTCGTAGTGTGTTTTCTTGTTATCAATATTTAATAATGTAACATGGTTGCTAATGACCTAGTGAAGTCGACGTGATCTTAAATTTTTTTCTCGTATAGGCCCAATTTTAGACCACGCGAGGTGACTTTAGACGTAACAAGAAATTATTTTTGTAGCTCACATTCTCAGAATTCGTTCACTGTAGGCATTTTTCTTTCTTTTTTCCACGCGGTGTTCTATTTTTGCTGTTCATAGAAGCCCTTGTCCGTAGAGACCCTTGTTCATGGAAGTCCGTACTTAGTTGTCTGAATTAAGTTCAGTTCATTTAGATTAATAATTAAAACCGGAATTATTCCGGTTTTCTGAACCATTCTGACTTTTTAAACCGTTTATCCGACACCTTAGTTCTATTATTGCTTAGTGTCTTAATTTTTTTTGTCAAACGATTGTCACCTATTATATACAGGCGTCCGTAAAATTTTAGTCTTTTTTTCTAATCGGTTTCATTTGCGACCATTAAATAAAAAAAAAATTATTCAAGTACTTTAAAATTTAAATTTTTCTGTTGTTCAGTTTAACATAATGTTTAGGTCATCAACCGAAAGGTTGATTTGAACCTGTAAAGATTTTAGTAAGAAAAACGAGGTAAATAAGGTAAGTAACTGAGGTGGTTTAATATGGCCTTCCTCACTGAGTGGAAGAGTATGCTTATCAGCTTATGCCGGGCCCTCTGAAAAGCACGTATTTTCCACCCTACAAATTCACTTCATTCACCACAAAGTCTGGCTGTATAATGAAATTCATTACTTTCAGAGGAGATAACTCTGAATAGTGTATTTTACACCTCTACCTCTTCTGTTTGTAAATGATTCAGCCATTTAATTGGCTGACCATATGATAAGAAACAGAAATATTTCTTTTAGTCTTGCAACTAACAGATTGAGTGTAAATAATTTGTCACCCCACCTGTCTGTTATGGCCGTTTTAAAATAATATCAAAATAAAAATTGCTTTGGAGCTTTTCAGTTTATATATTAATTCCTTTTTATAATGAAATTTGTGTTTCCTTTAGGAAAAATATAACAAACGTATAATTATCATTCTGATTTTTAAATTAAACAACGCAAACGCATGATTTTTTTACTTATTTTACAAACTTTTCCTTTTTAACTAATTTGTCTCCCGTTAACGATAGTAATTTATGGTTCCTGATTCAAAACGAAAATAAATTAAAAACAAAATAAAGAAAGCTCATTGAACGTCGTTCTACTGTAATATCACACTGCTTGTGTATATATATCAATATTTTTAATTGCTTTTTTTGTTACTGTTTTATCGTAGAGAAGTTGTTACATGGTTTGTTTGTTGTATTTTCTACTGCTTATTGTTAATCATAGGCTAGCCAGATGTTTTGTGGAGTAGTGGTGATTCAGACAACGATATACATAAATTCCGTTGCGTTGTAATGCACAACGAAATACGCTGTAACACACAACGCTAGAAATTAATTAAGAGAAACGAAGCAGAGTTGCGATAACTGCTTTTTGTGTCCTTCCATTCTCTCTTCCTTTATATATCCTCTATTTCCAACAAACCAAAAACTTCACTTCTCTTGTATTATTCTTCTCATCTAATTTTCCTCTTATCCGTAATATGTTTTTTGTTTGTAAAAACAAATAATTAAATAATTACTTCTTGGTACTCAACTTATAATATGTATGTTTTATCATAGATTTTATTTAAAAAATTTTATACATTTAAAAATTAATTACAATCTTAATAAAAGATAGTATACTTTAAAAATATATCTTTATTATTTATTTATTTTTATTTACATAGGAAATTTCATTTTTGTAGGGCTTTAACTCCCCTAATACTCGTCAAAATTATAAAACAAAAATGTACGAGTAATTTTTAGGGTAGAATGAAAAGTTACAAAAAATTGAAATCATAATAAAAAAATGAGTTTAATACTTTTTCTTCTTCTTTATTTACCTCGGACAGGAAAACATGTTCGTTCCGGTTTACACCAATCTGAAAACCGACTCTGACCATCTCCTCCAAGCCTACCTACCCTCCATTTGAGAATGATTCTTCCCGGGAGCATACCTCCACCTCCTTCTTATCACTGGTTTTACTATTAATTTTTACTTGAATTTCCAGGTTTGCACAAATATTTTCATTTTGAAACCTTTTTAATCTGGAACAATCTTTGACAACCAAAGGAATGTAATTTCTGCTGCTTGCAGTTTACTTTCCTCTTTTGAGCCTACAGTACAGATTTCACTTCCGTAAGCCAATAAACGAACAAACTACGCCTTTAAGAAATTGTTAAAACTAAATTAAACACTATCTTCGTTTATGAAAAAAGCAAAAAAAAACAATAAAATATCATAATTAATTTAATAGGGCCAATTTTGGACCACGTGAGATGAATTTACACGTTTCTAGAAGCTCTTTGTGCAGCCTATATTCTTAGCATTCGCTCACTTTAAGCTTCTCTTCATTGTTCAGAGTATGTTTTCGTTTTTATTCAAAGTAATGACTATTACTATGTATCTAGGGTGCAAAAAGAACTTCTAGAAATGTCTAAAGGCATTTAGACAATTAATAGAGTAAAGTAACAGTCATTATTATGTAGTCACTTTGCATAAGTGCAAAAATATTACACCGAGTGGACAGAATAAAGGACAAGAACCCTAAATTGAGCAAATACTGAAAATGAAGGCTGCAAAAAGAGCTTCTTGAAATGTCTAAAGTCACCTCACATGGTCTAAAATTGGCCCTATAATATGAGAGATCTATAGTCATTACAACTATTGTACGTTTGATTATTAAGTTTATATAATATAAAATTACTATAGTTACTTGAGTCACGAGTTTACTCTTGTTTGCAACGAGGGGTAAAGGGGGAAAAGCATCAGTGAGCATGCGCGACTGCTTTAATTTCAGTACAACAAACACAACAATTTGTACTACACTATACCCAGAGCATTTATACAGTATATCGCGGAATCTTTTGTAGGTTAACTGTACGAATATAACTGTTTGTTACTGTATATAGAAATGCTAGTTTCTCGAAAACGAAGGCAAAATATTCAAACTGCTGAACGAAATCTAATGTGCAGTGTAATAAAATGCTGTGAAGTTGTAGCTTAAAAAATGCATTTCCTTGCCTCTTAACAAAATCCATGAGCGATTGGCTAAATTCTGTGAAGTTTCTCTTTCCACAATTCAAAAAATTAATTAATTAATTAAAGACGTGTAAAAGCAGTTGCCAACCAGGTGTCAACAGTTTTGTTGACATCCAGTAAAAAAAAGGAAATGGTTAGGAATATACTAGTAAGACTGATAGTGAAGACGCCGGTGACAGCGATACTAAAGAAGGCGATTCATTCATAGAAAATTTTGTTTCAATAGAATAAGGTAGCTGGTAATTACTGTAAATCAAACATATCTAGTTATGTAACTAAGCAATAGGCAATATTGCTGGTCACATTTATTTCTGATAAAAGGTTTCTGAAGAAAGCATTTTCTCGGAATAACCACAGCTTACAAAATGTATGCAGGAACTGCACGGTAGTGAAATGTACGAGTAGTGTCTGACTGTTGAGGTTGGGAGCACTGTCAAATTTTCTTTTCCCTTCCTCACAGCCCATTCATACGCAAAAGGCAATTTCGTGACTTCAGTATCTATATCAATATCTGATTAAAAGATAATTTTAGCTAATGTTTTTTCTATGATTAGTAGAACTAATTGTCGCGTCTCTTCAAACCACTAAAACGCAAGGATTTCAATACAGGTAAATTATAAATATCGTATGTTTGTTTAAACTATAGGGTACATAATGTGGTCTAGCGGGTTTATTCAACCCTAAGTACTACAGCAATCAAACTACTATGTCCTTTTTAGTTTATCTATAATAGTTTATAAACTATAATTTTATAATATACACTAATTAAATTTTCTATTAAAGGTATTTTTCGAATAAAAGGTATGAAGTGAGAAGTGCCAGATATAATTAATATGCTGTAAATTAATTTTATCTGCCACTTCTGACAATTTAATTAATATCCCTTCTCGTAATTAAATTTGGTTTGAAAATTATTAGAATTTCAATGGCTAACATTTACATTAATTATTATTAGTATTTTGTACAGATTTATTTTGTGATATATATACTAAGTAAAACCCTATATTTTCCTAATGGAATTTAGATATGGTTTCTTTTCTCATACTCTGAGAAAGTACTGTTTTTTACGTAATTTTAATTTATAATGTCAACTCCTACAATATATTTGTTTTGTAAATTATAATTTATTTATAAATAATAATAAAATTACAACTTTTCTCTTGTCTTTTATTACAACTAATTAAAATATTTTATCACACAAAATATTTTATCTAATTTTAATGTCCAATACACAAGTTTATATACCAATATACGATTGGAGAGACTCTGAATACGACACCAGAAAGAAAACAGATGTGGTGCCAGAACAGGCAGATCTTCAAGGGGATCTATATGATCTGAAATCGACCATACACATTTCATACCTATAAATGTCTTCTTCTTCTCTATATCTAGGCTAAGTATACACCTGTTTCGAACTCACGTACTATATTTATATCTACTTCGTCTAAAGTTTTCCGACCTCTCTTTCCTTCTTCGGAGCGTACCATCGGACTTGCAAAGGTATTCTTTGAAGTCACATCCTTTCAGTGTGATGTTTCCAATCTTCAATATATTGATTAAGACGTTATATCTAGCTTTTAAGACTTTTATCTTCTCTCAAATTGAACCATACCTAATGTAAATGTATTACTTATAAATTTAACATAGTTACATGTACCATTATATACTATTTAATGGTACATAACAAAACACTGCGTTTTACAATTTTTTATTTACTTACGTAGAATTTCGTTAGGTAGAATGATCTGGTTCACATATCCAGGCCACCTCTAATTGGAAATTATTTCTTCCAGTAAAAAAAGCTATAAGGCGCATGGGTAGATTATTACAAAAGTAAAAAACTGTACTTAGCCATTAAGTTCAAGTCATTAAGTCATTAAGTTGGTATAGGCTTTGAGCATGACCGACGCCGAAGATCATCTTTTTTTAACCCCTAATGGGAGTACAATTGAACCCCCAGCACATGAGTAATTCCAAAACCAATCTTATATTACACAAATTTATTAATAGAAACTAAATAAATCTATAAAAAACTATACAAAAATGATAAAATAATAAAAAAATAATTAATAAATTGTCACCGGATGGCTACATTAAGTAGTGAGTTAAAACCTTTAATTTTTGGTGGCCCTGAAAAGGATCGTTTCAGCGGTGGTCGTCTTGATGGGAAGCGTCGGTCGTGTCATCGTATCAGTCAAGAAGCTGGGCGACACGGCGTGTCGTCGTTCAGCGGAGACATCATCTTCTTCCCCTGCAGTAGTGCGTCGATGGCTGCTTCGTCGGATCCGGTGGTCGAGAGACCGCTGTGGGCATCGCTGGCGTCAGTGGGTGATGACGGTCCGGTCAACGGCTTCCGGTGACGGGTCGGCGAGCGGAAGCATCATCTTCTCTCTTGCGGAGTTGTTGATTAGTCTTCTCTGGCGTCCTGTAGTCGTGTGCCGCGGTGGACGTCTTGTCTGCTGTCTGGATCGGAATTGAATTTCCCTGTTGAGTGTAGCACTCTTTATATAGTTGCCGAGAGCGCTGTCGTAGAGGGCGGTTACTGGCTCGGCCTTGATGACAAAGGCCTCTGTTGGTACCCACACAAGCTTACCGCCCCTCTCGGAACTATTGGTGGCTCCCTCTGTTGCTACGTCGAGACTTTGTAGCCGGCAGCACAGTACTTAATCAAAAGGGACGACGGGGACAAAATCTTCATCTAAACTCCTCATCATCTTCACTATCTGTCAAGGATTAGGCTCAATGTCCTGTTCCGGCACCCATCTATTTTCAGTCTTCCCAAGCTTCGCTTTCCTCTAGGTTTATATTTGCATGCTCGCAGAGGAAGTCTGTGTGCTAGCACGCGAAGTAAATGGTTGGACCAGTTTCTCGTATAAATTCTTAACGTTTTAAATAGTGACTGAACATTTAACTCACCGGGTATAGCTTCGTTAAGTACCCTATCTAACCGGGGATAACCTTTGACTCCCCGCAAAAATCTCATTTCAGCATCCTGGATACGAGTTTCGTTCCTCTGTAATGAGACCCATGTTTCACTCCCATACGTTATGAATGTTACAGCCATTGCTCTATAAAACTTCATATGGGTGTCCTGTCTCGTTTTCTTTCTTATTGTCCTGCGAATAGAACCACATACAGCACTGAATTTTTCCAGTTTTTTACTCCAAAAATCGCAAATAAATAAATAAATAACGATGAGTCCTATTAGTGTGTGGGCTTCTTTATATATTTACTCGTAAGTAGTCATATTTTTATGTTTTTCATCGTATTCACTTGTTGTAAGCTATTTGTACAGTTTTGAATAAAAATGTTAATAATTAAAACAAAACAATTTTTTAAATTTATACGCAGAAAATGAGAGAGGAGGAATGGAGAGAGGGAGAGAGGCAGATGACATCGAACGTAGAGCAGATCAGTGTGGCGGCTTGGAGAAGAAAAGCAGAAAAGAGGAAAAGATGAAGGGGCTAGAAAAGGCCGGTACCCACGAATGGGTACAAGAAAAAGAGAAAATCACATAACTTTTTGTTAGCCTCTTTCCTCACTTATTTTTTAAAGAGATTTTTAGACTAAATTTTAGGCTGTAACTGTGCCCTATTATGGAATTATTATGATGTTTTTTCAACTATATAAACAATTATTAATTTTCAAATGTTAATCGTATTCAAGAATAAGTTTTCCGACTAATAGTGAACTAGAATAACATTATCTGTTAATAAAATTATCATAATATATTGTCTATAATTGCCAAAAAGTTGAGTTTTAAATTTCAGCATTAAATTATTAGTAGATATTATTGTATTTTACCATTACTTTATATCAGAGGATGATTTATTTTTGTAAATTGTTTTTAATTTTTAATATGTTTTTCATTTATTTAGACAAAAGGGATCTCATCATATTTTAGATTTTGAATTCATAAAATTTCATGATGTGAAAGCTGTTAAATCAATTATTATAGAAGGCAATATACTCCGATTCCAGGCAGCTAACTGACCTTCTATAGAGTCGGTCATAATACAAAGTAACCCCATGTGAATTAGAAAACAAAGCATGTTACTCTAATATCTATGTTACACGTTTGGTGCCACTGAAGAGAACACGTAGGGGATCGTTGTATATTTTGAAAAGGTTGTATAGGGAACAGGAAAGGGTCGGTCAAAATAGTATACACTGTATGGTAAAATGGGTTGATGCTGTGTGATATTTGATGGAATGTTAAGAGCGGACAATGGCAGCTGCTCTGTTTGATTGTTGGGGTTTCGGGATTCCTCAGTGACCAAAAGTCCCAGATGTCCTGGAATGGAAGTGCTCCCTTCTATTTTACTCTTCTCTTATCCATCCTCTCGGTCACTCCACCCTTGTATATATATATCGGGTAGTCCCACAACCAATAAACAAATCTGTAGAGAGATCTGACAAAGGCTGCAAAAAAGAAATAAAAAACAAAAACCATTTATTTTGAGCGGACACAATGTAAAATTTTGTAAACAGTAAACCTATTGTATAAAAATACTTTACCTTTCAAATCACATCGATCAACCGTTGAATTGATTTTAAAAATTTATAAAGTACGTGATTTTTAATTATCAAACATTTATTTCTTCTTTAAAAGGACTACGTTCCGGTTTTGCTTTTTTCCCGCAGCGGCAAAAATTTTACAACTCCAGATTTCATAACGTTTATACGAACTGTAAAATAAATAAATCAGTTTAAAAAATGGAACAAATAAATTGCACTTCAATACAATTATTTGGCACTTTGAAATTGTAATTTTTATAAAAAACCCAAGTCACAAAAATATTGAAACGACGATTCTCAAAAATCAAATAAACATTCTAGTTAATTATTTTCTACGTACGAGTACCTACTTCTACGTGTATATTTTTATGAATTTGATTGGAATGGCTCTAAATTTTCGATGTTTGAATTTGCAGATGTACGCTGAAATTGTATTCCATTTGTCCAAATGGATTTCAATACTCGTAAACTTTATTTTGTTAGATTTCGACAGGAGAGATTTGTTCCCAAAAACTCATTATATTTTTAGAAAAATTAAGTCTAGTTGTTTTATTTTAACAGTTTGGTTTTTCCTTGTAGAACGACGATTTAAGTGTAGGCTCAGATTTTTAACACAGATACAATTATTTGAAATGTTGTATTTGACTTCCTTGCCACAGTTGCCTTTTTTAAAACTAAACGTAATGTGTACAAATTTTGTTTCAGATTCTGTAATTTGGTGTCTAACCATTTTCTAATATATATATATATATATA
The DNA here is from genome assembly GCA_035578175.1 of Catonia carolina. Lineage (NCBI taxonomy): Eukaryota > Metazoa > Arthropoda > Insecta > Hemiptera > Achilidae > Catonia > Catonia carolina. Next base: position 22,258,813 of record JAQMRL010000010.1, on the reverse strand, counting down.
TATATATCCTAATTAATGTGTAAATAATGTGTAATATATGTAAATAATGTTTTGTGTGATAAAATTTTAGTTAATGTCGTTGTCTACCAACGACACATCTCTAGACCAAAAGTAAACAACTGGACATCATCTATCTCACAATGGCTACTAATTACTAATACTAATAAACAACAGGAAATCATTTATCGCTTAATGGCTACTAATTACTAATTATTGGGTAATAGTGCTTCAATTAAATTTATCATTTGATAGAAAATGATAGTTATGGACATATGGGATTACTCTTTGCGGTACTGACAGCGTATCAATATTGATATTTTAGAACGTTTTCGAAATCCATTAGAGTAGTCTTGAGTCTTCTTTCCAAAAATTCATTTTTCTTCCCAATGTACAGTCGTATCTTTAAATTGTGTCTACGTTAGAATTAATAGCTGTTCTTCATGAATTATTTAAGTCCATACAAATTTCTTATCACCATGTTACAATTAAACATTTTAAAAACAGATTTAAATGTACTATCAGTAAAACACAAATTATTAAATATACTCCTCAACATAAATTTAAAATTATAAAATCACCCCAACCTTTTGCTGTGAACTTCCTAGATAACGCACAAAAACCAGAAAGACTAGGTTGGAAACCTCTAACACACCTTTTTAGAAGATACGAAAATATATTATTAAAAAATACACGATCAAGAGAAGTTGCATTAATGGGTAAATCTTCCATTCAAAACATATACACCAGTTATTGCTCATTCATTCATATCTATTAATTGTCCATAGCAAACAGATTGTAGATTTTCTCTGTTGTAGTAAAAACAAATATGTACAGTGGAACCTGTGAAGTTAACCAACCCATGAAAGTTGACCTGTTTTCATGGAACGGATTGTAGTTTTATTAACATTTCACCTGTATAGGTGCCCACCTTTTTAAATTAACACCTGTGTAACACGACCATTTTAAAGAGAACCGACAACTATTTATGCATTATTTTTCACGTTTGTGTGTTCAGCATTTTATAAACATGTGTACAATTAGGTCTATGTATTGTGTGAATAGTTAAGTAATTTATACTTACGACATTAATAGATAAACATTTAACATTAAGTGATTACTTAATTCAGTTTCACTCACAATTTAACAGAATAGAAAAAAATTGTAAGAATTAATTATCTAGGAAAAAGGTGAAGTTTGCGAATGTTAAGAATTAGTTTTAGTCGACGATAACTCGCAGAAAAGTTTATTGTGTCAAAGACAACAATAGCAAACACATGGAAGAATGAAAATTTAATCTTGAAAAATGTGAGTGATAATAAAAATGTGATAAAAGGAAACGCAAGCTGAGACAAACAACAAATGATGACGTAAATAATCTTACCCTTGATTTTTTCAAAATGTATGAAACTATATCTTCCAGTCAACTGGCCTACTATTTGAATTAATGCAACCTTTCTTATAATATATTTTTTTTAATTACAATGCCTAACCTCTCCTATTCAGAGCCTATCCGTTTCAAATTTTGGCGATTATCAAAGATTAACTTTGTTGGGCTGTAGAATAGCTCATCTGACCTTTCTCCTTACCAGATTTTCAGATTTTGAAGCTGAGACACTCTTCTTGTAAAATATAATCTTTTTGATATATTTTATCTTGCAGAATGGCTTGAAGGAACTCAATTCATTGCTAACGAAATGTTTTAGTAATGGAAAGTACATTTTACTTTTGAGAGTGAAAATGATTTTCGTGTCTTTCTTCATCCACCTGAGAACTTTTTCATTTATCATTTGAGAAGCCCGTGGTATGTTAACATTTACCTTTACAGGCACATCTTAAATGTCTTCAGTTTCTTTGTGATGGCTTCTTTCAAGGTCAACTGTACACTATACAGGAGCGCAGAAGACAACTTTTTAAATCCTGTATCTTAGTCTAATATTTGTTTTATGAGTATGGTTGTAGCTCTTGAATATGAAACTCATTTTATGAAATACGTTTCTTGCCTTGCCTACACTGAATTTTATTTCCAGTGTACTAGTATTGTCTCACTGCTTGTAAATCATGGTTCCCAGATAATAATACTATTCTACTCTCTTTTTACGGGTCTGGATGATAATAAGGTAGTTTACCTTATTAAAGGTAAACTACCTTTACAAAAAGAATACTCCACTCACATATTCTCTGCTAATTGTTACAAATTTGTTTAACAGAACGTTGATATTGAGTTCTTCATTGTTAATGATTGTCAGTACTATGAAGTTGTCAACATATCTAACGTTATTTATTCAGACTTCTTTAAATAAAATGTGGTCTTCCACACCATGCTTTATTAAATATTTTCTCAGTAGAAATTTGTATCAGTTTTCTTTTATGTGGGGTCTTTTTAGCTATAAGTATTGTTGCTAATTGCCCACCCTCCACGTGTTGATCACCTTCATTTATGCTGAACTCTTTTTGCAACCACAGATTGTCAAAATATTTTGTAACTAATTATTGAAAGCTGCCGGAAAAATGTTAAACCTATAAACGATAACTAAAATTTTCCAATTAAACCATATTTTATTCTTCATTTAGCTATATGACTTTTACCGGTTAAATTATGCCGTTTGATTAAGATAAAACCAATGAATCCGTTCACATATAAATTGATACATACAAAGATTCAATAATGAATTTTAATTGCAGAAAACGAAAATTAAATAAAAAAGTTTAATCCTTTTTTTCATGTTGCTCTATCAATTTACCCTTATGGAAGAAATAAATTAATGCCTTCAATAAAATAAAACTGGATTAAACCCTAACGCTTTAATTTTTTAGAGCTACAAATATTTTTAACGCATTAAAATTTTTAATCAAATTGTTCTTTTAAAACACATCTTTCAAACCGTTTAAACTGAAATGAGTTTATTTTGTAATAGTTAAATTTAATTTTTGTTAAAATTTTTCTTTTATAGCATAGTGTACAAAATTAATAGGAGAATTATATTTACACAATACATGAATATTTATCAGAATATTTAAATGAAAGTAAAATTTGATTAACATACAGGTTTGATTTGTCAAGCTAAATCATACATAAATATTTGTTTAGAAAAACTAATTTATGAATTATTTTTTAACGGTAGACTTTATTTTCAATCGTTTTAACAATAATATCAATTATTTTGATAAAACAAATTTTGTCCTATAGAATATAAATAAATATCATCTAGTAAATTTTCATCCTACATTATCCTACTTTTACAAAATATATGCCATTTATATATCTTTCATTTATATTTTAACCACTACTTTGAATTAAGGAACGGTTCGAACGTGTGATAATTTTCTTAACCCTACCTGGAAGTCGAACATGAGACCTGCGTTTTGCAGCATGGCATGTTAACCACTGAACCATGGGAGCAGTTTGTAAATAGTAGACCTAATTTCAAAATAAAAATGTTTTAAAAACTTGTGAAAAGTTGTTTACAAAACCACGAATATTGGAAACCTGTTAGTACCAACTGATACCTGTTAGAAAATGCGGAAAAATCTCCCAATCGTCATTCCACTCCACTCTACAGCTTCGACCAGACATTCACACACGGCAACCGGACTCCGACGAAGACCCATCAATGACCCCACAAGAGAGAAGATAAGGCTTCCACTCGCCGACCCAACACCGTAAGTTTTCGATCGGGATCGTCATCGCCCGCTCCCGCGAGGGCTGCCCACACCAGTCTCTAAACCATGCCTTGCACCTACCGGATTCTGACTAAGCAGCCATCGACACACTACTGAGAGGGAAAAATTTGACGTCTCTGCTGGACGCCCACCTCCTCAACCGCCACAACGACTACGACTGACGTTTCCTACTTAGACGACCACCGCTTAAACGGCCCTTTTCAGGTCCCCAAACATTTTCGTTTTCTCCACGCCACCTTAAGTCCCATCATGAGAAAAACTGATAAGAAAAAACACTGTAAGAAAAATGTTTGAATAAAAATTGTAGATTTTTTTAATTGTCTACAACTTCATATACACACTTTTGCCCTAAAATGCGTATTGACCCTTTTAACCCGGGACCAAAAACTTAGTACTAAAAAATGTTACATATGAATAAAATAATATTATATAAAGAAAAACTCCGAAAAATACCGGTGCTCAAACCGCAGATTTGTGGAGTTTTGGTTAAAACTTTTTATCTTAGCTAAAACCCACTCTATTGTTATGAGAAAGCAATGCTAAAGAATTTTGAAATAACACTTTCCCGTTATATATTGTTCCCAGCAATATTTTTCTTACCTGATTTTATTAATATAGAGCAAAGTAAGAAATACAATTTACCAAAAATCTGTAAAATGCTCTATAAAAATTTTTATATTTCAGGGAATTTCTCGATGTACAACATTTTTAAATTTTAGTTTTTATATTACATTTCAAAATGAAGACAAAAAAATCAGACCCAAATAATTATTTTAGATCGAATTACGACAGCAATATGTAATGTAGCTTAATTGTATTTGCGTTGCTTAAAGCATTCTCAGAAATGCGAATCCGGGTGGTAGCCGTCAGGTAAAAATATGAACGGTGATATTACAACAGGTGTTGTAATGCAGGAGCTTTCATTATGTAAATAAGGGGTTCATGTTTCATCGTCTTAATAACAGAAAAAAACATTTAATGAATTTTATTTCATTTTCCCGTGTTACGAGCATGTTCATCTAAGAAAAAATGAAAATCACACCATGTTGAAAATTATAATATGACTGTGCTTTTCACCATTCAAAGGGCTCACAGAAAAACAGGCTCAGTCACAATATTTTTCTAAAATCTAGTTTTACTGCCACCTGTTAGATAATTCTATGAAATGTTTATCACCTAATCGTTTTGGTAAAAAAGTGTTATGTCTAATGTGTTAATTTAAAAATGTAAGCTGCTGGGGAGAAACGGGCTTAGTCCATCTGTGTTACGAATAAACAGGCTGTCACAGCTAAAATATTTTATTCTAAAACATAACTTTTTTTTTTTTTAACTTTAATAACTTTATTTGCAACTATATACTACGATACAACGAGCAAATTAGATGACAGTAAACAAAGGATGACAAGGAAAAAAAATAAAAAAAAATAAATAAATGAAAAAGAACAGTGATACCCATTGGTATATGTTCTATGAAATAAAGTTCATGATACATGAATGATAAATAACAACATAAGTAAAAAAGAAGAAAGAAAAATAAAATAAATTACTTTATAGAAGATCTCTGGCCCATTGACGTTTCAACCTGCGCTGCGGATTTCCTGGTAGTGATGCATCCGATAGTTTGGTGATTAATTCGTTGGGGTGATCATGCAATTTTCTGTGAAAAACACTGTAGCTGGACTTAACTACTTCACTTATGAACGGAATATTAAGGTCGTCATGTAGAATTTTGTTGTTGACATAAAAAGGTGCGCAGGTGATTAAACGTAGGCATTTTGACTGAAAGGCTTGTAATTTTTGTAGATTGCTCGGTTTAGCTGTGCCATAAATTTGTAGTCCATAGGTCCATATTGGTTTGAGATAAACTTTGTATAGTAATAGTTTAGATTTTAGAGTCAGTGAAGAGCGGCGTCCAAGTAGTCGAAATAGTTCTTTCAATTTGGAGTTCAAAGTCAGTCTTTTGGTTTTTATATGAGTCGCCCAGGTGAGTCTCTTGTCAAGGTGAAGTCCAAGGTATTTAACTGTTTGTCGTTGTGGTATCGGTTTATTGTCGAGGAATAGTTGAGGACATTCGCCTTTCCGGAGAGAAAAGGTGACATGCACTGATTTTGAAGCGTTGAATTGGATCCTCCAGATTTTTAACCAATAATTTAAAAAGTTAATGTGACTTTGTAAATTATTACTTGCTGCTTCTGGCTTTACATCAGAAGAAAGGATGACTGTATCGTCAGCATAAGTCGCTAAGGTGGTGTTAGCAGAAAACATAACTTAAAAACAAAAAAGCAACCTGTAAACAAAACCAAAAACACTTTAGTAAATCTAGAAAACATTTTTAACAAAGGCAAAAAAACACTTTTCTTCATTCGTATTGAGCATTTCGCATTTCAATTTTTTCTTTTTATCTAGATGCTATCTAAGAGAAATTTGTAATATTTAAATTAAAAAAGTTGTATTGTGTACTTAGATGTTGGTTCCACATTTAGTAAAATAAATAACTTTTATGAATTTCATTATTATCATTTTTTTTTTTTTTTTTTTTGGTTTAACGTCCGACTGTTCTGCAGTTACTGCTAATGCAGACGGTAAATTATCATGAATACATCTATTTTGAACTAATAAGCAAGAAAAACAGGCTGAGACATAGGACTGAGCCTATTTCTTAATAGTTTCTTTTATGGTATGAATAGTTTTATCATTTTTGTAACTTGCATGTGAATTCACTTGGTTAAAACCAACCAAAATACTATTTCAATATCTGTAGGTGTATGCTAACTTATTAATACACAGAAAAATATTAAAAATAGAGTAGTGGTGTATTTAGAAACTTAAGGGCAGCACTATACCTCGAAAATCGAAAAAATCGATTTTTCTAATTTTGGGGTCATTGCCTTCTGTATCTTTTTCTGTGTAATTCCATATAAAAATTATAATTGTACCATAGAAATTACGGAAGCTATCCAGATTTTAGTTAAGTAATGTTTTGACCAGAATTTCATTTAATTGAGTTAATCTGTGGAAACAATTAAGAGTTGCGATATTCAAAGAACACAGAAAGCTGAGAAGTCAATGAAAAGTGTGTCAAAAGAAGCATGACAAGAGAAAAAAGAGGAAATTATTTGAGGAAAAAGAACAGTTGGTGAGGATCAATATTATGGTGCAGGCCGACTTTAGGGAAAGTAACACTTTACAGCTAATTTTCCGCAAAATCACTTTTTTCCATAAAGGTACAGTTTTCTCTAAAACTATTTGACTAAGAAGGTTGCAATTTTTTGAGCATGCTTCCCAGTATAATTGTGACATATGGTACTAGAATCATTGCGGTATTTTTACTAAGTTCGAAATAAAATACAAAATTCTACAAAAAAAATTAAATTGTTTTTGCATTTTTCAAAAACAAATTCTCAAAATGGTATCGCTAGCTCTATATTAATAATTCTAGTACCAAAGCTTAAAAATATGTCAAAGCAAAGGCACAAAAAAATTAAAGCCCTAACACTTTACTGTTTCTTAGAAACGTGTACCTAAAAAATGGTCAATCAAACATGGGTTAGATAGGAGGCATAGTGCTCCCCTTAAATTTCAAGTCATATTTAATTTTTAAGAAACTTAAATTTTAAGTCTGTTCCTGAAAAGTCTGTTAAATGTGACTGAATGTGTTCTTCTCGTGAGCCCTTCATTTACTTCATTTTATTAAATGTATAAATTAATTGAGCCGGCCGCATTGGCGCACTTAATAACGTGCTCGCCTCTCATCATGCGGTCCTGGGTTCGAATCCCACTCAGGCATGGCATATTTTCATACGTTACGAAAAATCATTTCATCCTCATTACACACAGTTACACCCCAACGTCGTCGCTAATGACCTTGTAGTTGATGCGACGTTAAATAAATAAAAAAAAAATAAATTGATTTTAAACGAAAGTTTCAAAATTTGATTCTCTGCATTCGGTCAAAAATATTTCTGACAGATTTATTAATAATTTGTTCATTGTAGAGCAATAAAAAATTTGGGTATAAAGATTATCACAAATTTAGGAAACAACCAGTGAAGATACTTTTAATGTGTAGCCTATACACTGTTATAGTTTGATATTAACAGGATAATGAAGTTTAATTTTTAAAAAAAACGTAATTAGAGCCATAATGTCTGTCTGATGTTTCCGGTTTAGCTTTCATATTTATTGTATCAATGTTGTCCAATCAATTGATTTCAAAATAATTTTCGTGTGATTCAAGTTTTGTTTACGTTAAAGAGTCTGCACGTCACATTTACACTGAAACGGGGAACATGTTCACCAGTGTTTTTTAACAACGTACAAATTCCACAATCCGATACGGCAAAATATCTTGGCCTCCACCTGGACAGGCGTCTAACGTGGATGATTCACATATGGAGCAAACGAAAACAGTTAAATCTTAAATACCAACAGCTGTTTTGGATGCTTAATAGAAAGTTCAAATTATCGGCACAAAACAAATTTTTAATTTATAAACCTGTACTTCAACCTGTGTGGACATATGGGATACAACTCTAGGGCACAGCAAGTCTAAGTAACATTGAAATAATTCAACGGTTTCAGTCGGAAATTCTTCGAAACATCATGAAGTTGCCTTGGTACATATCTAACACTATATTGCACAGAGACACGAACACTCCCACGGTACACGAAGCAACACAAAATTTTGCACCAGTTACCAAAAAAGACTTGAAAATCATCAGAATCCAGAAGCCATCAATCTCCTAGACAACAGTGAAACACACAAAAGGCTATAAAGACTACACCTTGCAGATTAATTTGAATACGTGATTGTTTAATTTATTCTTCATTCCTGGCAAGAACAAAGCAACAAAATCGGAAATTTTATAGAGCGATACCAAGGGGTATTACTTACTTATAATTTATACTTACAACATATCTACTCATTGTTCTATGAGAGCAGATCGTAAATTTACAGTTATACACAAAAAAAAATTTATTTTGTTTTGAAATTAATGCATTGTCATATACAAGGACGCAGCTGTTAAAGCATGGAGGAGCTTTGGCTGATATAGTTTTATTTACAAAGTGGGTAATTTTTTATTCTACGGCAATTTTATTACGAAAGTCTAAAGAAGGCCTCTATTCCCTCTTCGTTTTAAACGTCAAGCTGGATTCCCAGGAAGGTGAAAACGGTGGTGGTCTTGAATTAGAGGGTTTGGGTTTAGTTTTGATTTCGTTAAAAATTTGTAAGTTGAATATAATATATAATTCCTGTAATTGAAATTTAATTTAAAAACTGGATCTGCAACATACATTTTTTTAATTACTTGTAGTATTGAAGTATTAAAAATTATTGGTATTTAAATATTTTTGTTTTGAGTGTTCAATACATTCTTAAGATTCCGTAATGGAATTTCCACTGTAAAATTTAAACAAGTATTTTAAATAACTTTTTAACTGATTCAAAAATTTGAATTTTAAGTTCTAACCTAAATAAAAAATGCGAGTTTCTTTTTATAACTTCAAGATCAAACCGTGAAACTTTTAAATAAAATCTCTCCCTTGTTGTTACTAGCCATTGTTGTCCCCTTGTGTTGAGGAAAAGGCCTTTCCCATGACACATCACTTTTTCATGTCTTCAGCTGTCAGATGCCAATGCTTTCCAATATATCTTCTTATTTCATCCCTGGATCTTATCTTCTACATTCCACCCTCTTTTTTATGTCCTTCTAGAGCTCTAAACCTTTCGTTCACTTGTTAACTTATTCCTGATACGGTGTCATCACTCATCTTCTTAACATCCCACCAACTTCGATTTAAGTTGTTTAGCTTGATACAAAATATGCTTTGCTCTTACTGTTTCTTTTCTGAACGTTGTAGTATTTCATTATCTATTCTATTTTTTTTAAATCTAATGTATTGATATATTTAAATGTAATTTTAAAATTTAAAATAATTTTTAGCGGTAAATTTCGTGTATAAAATGTTAGAGTACTTTATATCCACTTAATATAAGATTGATCCGAGACGTCATGACCACACTGAAAAAATTTATTCGAACATTAAAATTGACAAAATACTTTTATGAACTAACCTGTCTTTAAAATTATGTTATTCAAAATTAAGAAATCCTACCTTACTTGTATTTTTCACAAAACATGAACTATTAAAAACTTAACTTACTAAAGTAAGTTAACTTTTAAAGTAAGTTAAGTAAGTTAACCTTTCTGCAACGGTTTCAATCAAAAGCTCTGCGGACCATATTCAAACGATTATTTAAGTTTATTTTAGTCATAAGTTCTTATATTTATAAGAGATAAATTTAATTAGAAATAAGACCTAAATGATTTATAGTAATTTAAAATTACTGTCCTAATGAAATAATTTTTCTTTAATTTTTCTCTCGGTACTGGTCAATGAGTTCTAAATATTCCGTACCTATACACATAGCATTAAATATTTAACGGACGGTAGAAAGTATTTCATTCTTTGTTTAGAACTATAGTAAAGGTGATATGCCCGTTATTCAGACCAAGAGGTCTATACACCATTTTCGCCTTAGACTACGGGTTAGTTGGTTGAAATGGTTATCTAGTCATTTGCTGGACTTAATATAAAAGTGGTTATACCCCAACGAACTAAAGACTGCAGATGAGATCTAGCCAATAACAGCCAAGGTCGGGTGCGAGGTTGCTCCTTCGTTAAGTCACACTCTGTTCCACCAAAGTCCAGGTGACATTTTGTTAGGCTGTCGTCCACAGCGGGACAACAACGTGACAACGCAGGATACGATTAACGAAAGTCAATTGGCTCTGTGCTGTGATCTAGGTCACTATGCTCCGCCTTCATTTGCAGTCTTTAATTCGTTAAAGTATAATTTCTTTATTGTTGGAAGTCTGAAACCGTCGTGGAGGGTTTTATTGCTTCCATAAAAAGGAGCTTCAGAAACAAGTCTTAAAAACGATCGGGCCTTTCAGTTAATGAAAAATTGATCACTTAATTTTCAAAAAGTTTTACCTAATTTTATAAATTGAATATCAAAGAAGTTTAGTTGTTTTTAGTGAGCGACTACTGCTGGTTATGAAACAGTGGGTTTAAGCTGCACTAAATTTTAAATTCTTGGCTGGAATTAAACCCAGAACCTTTCCTTTTACAGCTTAATACGCTACCCGTTACGCGAAGAGGTCTTTATAAGATTTCTTTTTTTTTATTTCGTAATTAAAAATGAATGAAACTGTATATATCTGAACACGAACGTCTTCAAATGACTAGGAACTCCAGTCAAAAGAAGCTAAAAAGGAAAATCCTAAGCAAGACAATGGGCCTAAAAATAATGGAATACAAGAATGAAATAAGTTTCGCCAGAAAACTGTTGGTCAATGGAGATGATCAGAAATGAGGGACAAAATTTTACGAATATCTTTACAGAATAGATCACGAAATCTTAATGAAACAATCTTTTACAATAAAAGAAAATAGACGTAAAAGATCTAACTAGTGGTTTAATAAAAGTATAGTTGACCTTGTGAAATACCTAAATATAACAAAAAATAAACATATTGGACAGAACGTGTACTACAAATTAAAAACTTTAAAGGCTACCATGAACAACAAAATTAAAAGTAGAAGATTAAAGACTGAAGAAAGAATAATGAATGATGATAATATTTATTGAAAAATTTCAGGAATTTTAAGTGGTCAATAAATGCTTTAAATTACTCAAACCGGCTTCAGCAGGGATTTGTACATAAGTAGTTTGATTCAGTTATGGGGCACAGCATCGACTTTAAACATCGAGATTCTGCACCGGTTTCAATCAAAAGCTCTGCGGACCATACTAAATGCACCGTGGTATATTACCAACGGCAATATACATCGTGATATGGATGTGCAGAAGGTACGAGAAGAAATACGAAGTTTTAGTTGTAAATACATAAAATGTCTAAACAACCACATAAATCACTTAGCACTGACTCTCTTAGACAACAGTAGGCCTAATGGTGTCCATAGACTAAAACGTGCTAGTGTGATTTTAAAATTATCAATAATATAATGTGAAGTAAACTAAATATCTCTTCATAAGGGATCGACAATTTGAAAGAATAATTCTATTATATTTACACACAGGATGAACTAAAGTTTGTAACATTAATTAAATATCTGCTCATAGTTCTCCACGAGGGTATGCCAATTTTTAAGAGATAGTTAAATTATATTGTATAGTTAAAACATTTACCATCATCATCCTTTCTGTTACGTAATTAAAATCCTTGAAAAATAATAATAATCACAAGCAATTCATTTTAAATATATAGTTATTCATATTTATTCTTCATCACATATTATTATATTTATTTTGAAACTTAAGAATGAATTATTAACGTTGTTTACATGTACATATGCTATTGAAAGGCTACCGGAATAATCACTGTTATTTTAAATTATAATTGTTAGTGTCTCTTTTACTGTTATGAACTTCGTATTCAATATTATGCGTTCACGTTTCTATCAATTATATTTTTATTAGTATATTTTTAAGACTTAATGAATGAATGAATGAACGGTAAACTTATTTGATGTTAACAGTTTGGTGTTCAACCGTCCATTAAAATATTTTATACAAAAATCGCTTCTTCTTCTTTAGTTACCTAGTAACTAGAATAAATAACTTTTTTTAAATAATTTTGTCAATGTGAATTAAATGATTCTAAAGTATTAATTTTTCAATCAGCTGGAGATGTTTATTATTTTAATAGACTCAAAAAATAAACAACTTCAGATGTCCAATAAATTTGTTATATTACAAATGTTAATAATATTCTGTAGATGACTGTCATGTTTGAGTGTGAATGTTTTAAATAACTGAATGAACATTTGTAATTACCTTCAGTAAAGTTCGGTATACAAATAAATATTTCGGAATCATGTGATTATTATTTATTACTTCTCATTTTGCTTTTTTCGTTTTAAAGGAGGTTTTGGTTATTTTGTTTATTTTATTTTTAGTTATTTTTAGAAACAGAACATTATTTATCTAATTTTGTTTGTAAATAATAATTAAGAACAGTATAATGTGTTTTAATGTTATAATTTGTTAATTACACAAATGGGTTGTAATATTTTCATGAATTAAATCTAATCGATAACTTACATTTTTATTGTTATATAACAGATTATGCATTAAACAAAAGTTATATAAAAAAATAAAACAAAAGATTCAAAAACTTATCATAATTTGAAAAAATAATTTTTAATGCACCAATTATATTTCCCGCTAAAAGACAAAATTATTCACAATCGCGTTACAGATTGTAATTAAATTACAATAATATTAATAATACAATTTAGGATGATTGTACAGTATATAGTACATTAATTGTTCAGAGGTAGTTAAGATAGGTGAATCTGTAATTGGTGCTCGTAAACCTCTCTGTTAAAGCAATGTTCTGTTTCCCAATAGCTTTATTAATGAAAACCATTAAAGTGAGATGAAGAACAGACCAAGTTGGTTAAGATCAGGCAGAGTAACTGGAAGAGAAAGAGAGCTATATTGAGAGATGTGAACGCGTATTTAAGGCAGTCGTATTAAGGAGTTAGAGATAAGGATATTTGTGGGTACCTATTGGGAACTACTGAAGAACAGTCTCCAGAAATACACCCCAATAAATAGAATTTATTACTTTGTCTTACCGAATATCATAAATACAATTAAATAGCCTACATCGACGATTTTGCTTAGTTTATTAATATCAGTTAGTAGTTCTTTAAAAAAAACTAGTGGTACAAAATTATCTCGTAAATATACAAACGTTTTTCCAATCTCTCCGGAAATCTGGAAGACTCTGGGTGAATCTGGCCCACTATTACTGTATGTTGCTTTAATAAGTTCAATTAGAAATGTCAGCCAAATCAGTTATAGTTGAAATAACATAAAAGTACACGCTTTACTGCAATTGCGGGGTTGTCTGATTTGTCAATTTTGTTTACCGGGGCTGAAACACAACTTTGTTAAATTATGGTTTCCTCTTTACTAATTTATCAATCATGTGTACTAAAAGTCCAATTTTTTAATTTACCTTCCGTTGATATTTTTCCCTGTGAGTAATAGTACTGCAACCACCTTCCATAATTTTAACGTTCTTGTTATTTGTTTACTGAAAATTAATTGTTTTATTTATTTTTTATTATTCAGACAAAATCTAAAATCAGTTATGCCTAAATGTTAGTAAATAGTTATGAAAACATGTAGTAAAACTGACATGAGTAGAGAAGCGTCCAGCGACCCTTCTCTACACATTTTTTTACAGTTAAAAATTATTTACAAACAGTTCATCAAAAGCTTTCAGTAAATGTTTTAAAGAACTCTACCAAATAAAGACAAAACGATTATTGTTAAAAAATTCTATAAAATTAATACAAATAATTAAAAAGTTATAGTTAATGATGGTATAATTACATTAGAAATTGTACTCAACTTCTATGTATTTATAAAACAATAGTTACATTAACTCTATTTGTTGTTTGACTGATCTGAACCTTTGGAGGCTTTACAAGTAAAACGAGGAGTGAGCTTTTTTACTATTACCGTCCTCACTTAGTGGAAACGTGTTCTTATCACCATGCCAGACCCTCTGAAAAGCATCTATTTTTCACCCTGCAAATGACATCTTCACTTCGTTCACCACAAGGTCTGGCTGTAAAATGAAATTCATTACTCTCGGAAGACATAACCATGGCTAATAACTTTTACACATCTGCCTCTCCTGTTCTTAAATGCTTCAGTCATATAACATCCTGACCACGTGATACTTTGTTGCCCAGGAACTAACAGAAAATAATTCAGCACTCCACCTGCCTGTTGTGGACATGTAGTCTAACTTTATTCATTTAAGTACAATAATAACTTTATTATTTGTAGTAAATAAATTAATACCAATTCAACTTAAAAAATATTATAATTAGAAAAATAACGAGGTAAGTTTCGGTTTACCATTTGCTAAAAAGTACTTAATTTTATTAAAAATTATAAAATAATTAATAATTCTTTATATAATAGTTAATCTACGGGTGAACAGAAGAAAGGAGAAAACCATACAGTGAGTAAATGCTGGATGTGAACACAAATGCTGAATGGGGCTGCAAAAAGAGCTTACAGAAACGGCTAAAGTCATCTCAAGTGGTCTAAAACTTTGCCTACACTAGGAAAAAAAAGTTACTTATATTAGTGATAATAGCTGTTATTTTTAAAATAAAAAGGCTTACAAGAAGACGATGGTGACAACAAGAGCGAGTAATATTAATTTAAATTAACAATATAGGTTATTCGGCAAATCCGAACGGAAGGTCAAGTAGTTTTATTTTTATTTGTATAGCTAAGTCTTTGCTATTATTAAAAAAACTAAGCGTCGAAGAATTCGGGTCATATTCGAATTTTTTCTCAACATTTTTAACTTAGCTGAATAATTTCTTCCTTAGTAGTATTTGTATTTAGTCCTTATGGAGCGTATATAATTTGGCATATACCATGGAACATTTATTATATATATATTATAATTCATAGAACTTTTGACTGGAATCAATGGATGATGGCAAGATTTTGTAGTTGATCCCCAAAGTGGTAATCCATAAGCCCACAGAGGTTTCAATACGGTTTTCTATAATATAGGAGCGTGCTCTTTAATGACGGCTGTGAACGTTAGTTCATAATCCAATACAATTCTCTCAGTTTTAACCCTAGCCTCTTCATTGTTTTTCATATAATATGTTCTGACCAGTTAAGGCGTCAATCTAAGTGCATTCCAAAGAACTTTATATCCTCTGACTGGGAAACTGGTTTGTTATTTATTCGTATCTCTGAATAAATAAAAATTTTGTTAATTACTGAATCAAAATAAAATTAATATGATGAGTTCTTAAAAAACTTTTAACATTCACATTTTTCATTGGTTTCTTTTTCTTTTTACTTTTAATTACGAGCACACTAGCGGTGTGCACAACGTTATCAGGTAGTACCAAAAAGGTAGAAATATTCTGAAGAATGCATCTTTCTTATTCAAAGTTTGAATTCAGGCTGATTATATAAAAACTCTACTGTTATTGCTATTAGCGTCAAATTGCGGCTAAAACTTGTCTAAACTGTATTTTACAATTGGCTGAAATTTATTTTTAATTATAATAAAATATTAGTTCCATGTACTGACACAGATAGCAATATGAGTAGAGTTTTATATTTTGTAATCGGCCTGAGTTAAAACGTTCACAAATGAAGATGTATTCTTAACAATATTTCTAGAAGCTTCATGATATTACCTGATGAAGCGATGCGCACCGCGAAAGACCTCGTATTTTATAAAGAAAACAGAAAAGGAAACCAGAGGAAAAAAGTGAATATTAATTTTTTTTTATCTCATTTTAATATTATGGATTCTGCTGTTATGAATTAAATAGTTATAAAATTAATATTGTATACGAGGTAAGGCTATTAAATAACGAGACTGACGCTGTAAAAAATTAAATTTTAATTTTATACATAATCACTTATTGTCACCTTCAATATACACTCCTTCTCTATCCCTAAAACACTACATGCGAATTTTCCATTGTTGCAAACAGTGCTGGAAGTCATTTATCTGTCAGCTCCTTCAGGACACGTGCCGCTCTCTCTTTTACAGCGTCCACAGACTCAAATCTTGTTTCTTTTAATGCAGATTCCACCTCAGGTAACAGGTAGAAGATAATAACATGTGATGAAACGTGGTTTTTTGCTTATGATCCGGAAATGAAGCGCCAATCCATGCACTAGAAGAGCCGTTCTTCACTGAGAGCCAAAAAAGCCTGAGTGAGCAAGTCAAAATTTACGTAAAGCAATGATGATTGTTGAAAGTAGTGTTTATTGAAGGTGACAATGAGTGATTATGTATAAAATTAAAATTAAATTTTTTACAACGTCAGTCTCGTTATTTAATAGCCACACCTCATAGTTTAATATTACATGATCTGAATGTACGTTTTTCAAGTTTCATTACTGTAATTACTGTGTTACAATTTCTGGTAACCTGAATATGATTTCTACCATACAGGTTCCTAATTTTTCAAGAAAATATCGGAGATATGAAAATTATATACTAACTACATTTACAGTATTAACTTTCTTTTTACAATGCAAAAAAATAAAATCATATACTCGTAAAAATTTGAGTTTTTCTTTTAACAATGCTGCATGGCTTAAAAAATTTCCATCAGCAAGGATCTTATTTTTACTTTTTAAAGAAAGTATTATAAAACGAGTTAGTTTTCCATGAAGCAATACAGAATTTTCTCAAACGTTGAGAATCTACTAAGACTGGCTTATATATTTTTATAGTAATTTATATATACATATGGTGCAGTAGTTCTTTTGACATTTTTATAATTTTTGCATTATATATGTTTTACCATTCAGTGCAAATACAAAAATAATCTTGTTGGGTTTAGAGAAGAATGTATTCGATAAATATATAGTGGGTATCGTCTTTATCATCTCGATGTTCCCAGTACCAATTCACAATTGTTCAATTCAATCATGAGTTTCATTAAGAAAATAAATAATAAAACGAAAATGAAGAAATAAGAAAGTAGAATTTCCTCTAGAATCCATTCTACTAGTACAACTACAGCACCCCCTATCTGTGTTATTGTGTACTATAAAAGTATACTGGTATAGCTAGCGTAAAGTGTACTTTAAAGAAAGTCTTTGATGTTCTTTCTAGTACAAGATGAAAATAATCCATCCGGGTTTGTGGATCAATTCTCTGTAATATTGACATCCATGTCTGAATCAGACCGCTGTAAAAGAAATCAACTAACCCAAGAATCTTTTGTGTATCTTTTTATTTAAGTTCTTTTATTTTTGATCTAGATTCATAACTGACGTTTTCAAACTTTTATTACCCGTATCATTCTATTATTTTGAAACATAAATAAAATTAATTTTTTATGCAGTGTCACAAAATATGTATTCTTTTATTTTTGTGTCTCGTAATTTTATAACCATCAAATTCATTTTACGTTAAGTTTAATCAAATGAATATTGATGTTTTTTGTATAAAGAAATCATTAGGCTACAGAATTGCTTACCCAAAACTCAAGAGCACCCTGTTTTAAAAGGTAAAACTACCATATCCCATTTTAATCTATCAGTCGGAAGTAAAGTTTTTTAAATATTTACTTTCATACATTTTTTGTCAATTTAAGTTTTTTATTCACTAAGTGTTGCATATACTCAGCTGATTTGAATTTGAAGTTTACCTTATCTCTTTCTATCTAATGATACATTGCTATTGTCTACAACGTTGCATCAAAGACTCGGTTGCCAAACGAAAATTATTATTCGCCAAATGAAATTCATATACCCTGGACTATGACTAATGCCGTGTGTGACTAATGACTGACATAACTGTATTAAAAAATATTATAATCACTTTAATTATTTTGTAAAATGCCTATTTTTCATGGCTATTTATCAACTCAAATTGCAACTTATTTAGTGACTTCACAAATAGTATACATTATTTAATTCCATATACTGCTACTTAACAATTTGTTCATTTTCTTTGAACAAAAAATGACTAATCTGGCAGAAAAGTAAAATATACTAAAAGAAGTCAAACATCCATTGACGATTGCCTCTGTGGTGATTATAAATATGTTTAAAATAATATTGATCAAGTTTAATAATATTAAACTCTGGTCCTTCCTCAACTTGCATAAATCTTTCGTCTTTTACTCAAAGATAGGAAGGACAGTTACAAAAATCAGAGGATAGTAAAAAAATTGAGTTCATTATTGGAATCAACGCCCAGAAATGCATAAGATTCAACAGATATTAACCATGTAACAACGTTATGGTTGCCAGTGTTATTTTTGTCTTGTTAATTATTGAACGTCCATCGTAAAAAATTAAATGGTAGCTATAGAATATATTGGACACTTTATTGACAGACACGATCAAAAATAAATTTTTTAGGAAAAATTGCCGAAGAGTTCGAAATTAAAATTAGCTTTAGGCAGGTTAATGAACTGTCAGCTATTCTTTTAAACTGTGTGCTGGAGAAGGTTATTTAGAAATACAAAAATAAAACTTGCCAATAAAGGATTGTTAAACTAAGTACTCACTGGAGGCTCAAAGAACGGTATAATTTTTATTGATTTTATAGACGAACTACCAATCGTTTCTAACAACACGAAAACAACAGAAGAAAAAAATCAACATGTTAAAAGAACTAAGAGAAAAAGCAGAGCTACCGATTTCCTTCGAAAACTAAATGAACATCAATACAGCCTCACGTCACTTGAAGACATAATACGGAAAAATTGGAGACGTTGATAGCTTTAAGTACTTCAGGAAAAACAACAGCGAGGGAATATGGGTGGTGCACTACGAGAAACTCACCACTTGTGTAAGAAGAAAGTACCCTCAAGTCAAGCCAAGATTATAATACATTACAAATATAGCCCCTACTGTGATAAAACCTGTGGGTCTGTATGTGAGCGAACGCCTTGGAATGACCGGCCAGACTGTTCTGAGAAAAGCAGACAAATTTGAGAGAAAGATCCCCCGTAAGATAATGGGTTCAAAGATAGTAGACGGTCAATACAAGTTATGAGGACGAGAAGAACTGTAGAATTAAAATAAACTACTAATGGAACGATCAGAAAAGAAGATTAAAATTTTACGGACACCTGTATAGAATGGATGACAACCGGTTGACAAAATAAATTTTAAGGCACTAAACAACAAACTTAAGGCGTCGGAT
Organism: Catonia carolina; assembly: GCA_035578175.1. NCBI lineage: Eukaryota > Metazoa > Arthropoda > Insecta > Hemiptera > Achilidae > Catonia > Catonia carolina. The sequence goes on along the minus strand of JAQMRL010000010.1, from coordinate 22,239,356 downwards.
TAATGGTTCAAAAAAGTCCAAAATGTTATTGAGAAAACCGGAATAAACTAAAAAAACTTAATGAATCGAACCAAATTCAGACAACTAGTTATGGAATTTAAAGGCTTCCATGAAGACCAAATATAGAATACCGGGTAGACAGAAGAGAGGGAAAACCCTATAGTGAACAAATACTTAGAATGTCTGCTGTAAAAAGAGCTTCCGGAAACGTCTAAAGACGCTGTCTAAAATTAGTCCTATGCTAATAAAATATTGGACATTTATTTTTTGTAATTATTAACGTCATTTTTTAAAAACATTTTTTATTTTAATTTCGGCTACGTACTGTACATTGAGTGGCACAGTTTGTGTAAGTCATATTAAAAGTTATTTAACAGGTGGTGGAGAATTTCATTGTAAGGAAGAAACGTAGGTACATCGTATATCATTTTCAAAATATGAAGTTGTATTTTTGAACTCATTATGCTTCCGTCTACTGTTTATTTTATACTTTATTCAAGAAAACTACTTTTTTAGTAGATTGTTTAGTTATTGAAGAGCACTTGTTATTTTTTAATCAATTTTACAGAATATTTACAAATTGTACGTAGATTTTCTAATTAGATCTTCTAATTAATTTGGATATATAGGATTTTGATAAAATAATACATTAATGAGTAATACAGGATCACAGAACAAGCTATTGTGTTTACCTCAAAATCATCTCTTTCATTATCTCTCTCACTATAATATCTTCCTCTTTATCATTTATCCTTTCATTTCTGCCTCCATTTACCATATCCTGTGCCATCTTTATCATAATCTTCTTTCCTGGATTATCAAAAGGCCTTGCTTGCTCGTAATGCTCACAGAGACAGTCACTTGCTTTGAACTTGTCTTCCAAATATTGACGTTAATTCCCTTTGTTCTATTAGACGCACAGTAGCTGTGCTCCTTTGCCTACTATCTTACTTCATTTATAAAACTTAGCAGTAGGTATATAAGTTATTCTCTATAAATTAATATACACTTCTCTATATGTGAAGCTGTTACCATGACGAAAATAATACACAACTAAAATTATTTGTTTAATAGTAAAATTCTATGTAAATTATAATTTATTGATTACAATATTAAATTTAAATTTTTAGACTGCATTGATTAACAATCAATATGTATTATATTTACCAAAAATTAGATTCCTGTAAAACAAGACTGAATTTTCCAAATATAATTAGTAAAATTATTTTGATATCATTTGCCAAATCTGTCTTATATCTTAATTATTCATGAAAATATCAAGATCTTATTTTAATTAAAAAACAAAACATTTAGTACTCAAAGAAAAAGATAATTATACAATCTGTTATCTTCAATAGCCAGAATTATTATGAAAGTTTTTTTATTTAAATGCTCATTTTATGCAAGTCTCAAAGGTAAATACATTGAAGAGTACAAATCAGGAGTACCTAAGTGATGATTTTTTTAAAATATATAACGTTGAAGATAAAGAACAAATTAGGCAATGTTTGTTACAGTATTAAAGGGGAATCAAAAATAAGAAGCTTCATTTTGAATGGCTAATAGTTAGTATTCATACTATTTAAAAGTGTGACTAATGATGAGGGAATTTTGGTGTTTTGGTAAGGAAAAAGGGCTATTAGTTTTATTATTTAACTTGTGTTTTAACCGGAAAGGCGAATGTCCTCAACTATTCCTCGACAATAAACCGATACCACAACGACAAAAAGTTAAATACCTTGGACTTCACCTTGACAAGAGACTCACCTGGGCGACTCATATAAAAACCAAAAGACTGACTTTGAACTCCAAATTGAAAGGACTATTTCGACTACTTGGACGCCGCTCTTCACTGACTCTAAAATCTAAACTATTACTATACAAAGTTTATCTCAAACCAATATGGACCTATGGACTACAAATTTATGGCACAGCTAAACCGAGAAATCTACAAAAATTACAAGCCTTTCAGTCAAAATGCCTACGTTTAATCACCTGCGCACCTTTTTATGTCAACAACAAAATTCTACATGACGACCTTAATATTCCGTTCATAAGTGAAGTAGTTAAGTCCAGCTACAGTGTTTTTCACAGAAAATTGCATGATCACCCCAACGAATTAATCACCAAACTATCGGATGCATCACTACCAGGAAATCCGCAGCGCAGGTTGAAACGTCAATGGGCCAGAGATCTTCTTTAATAAAGTGATTTATTTTATTTTTCTTTCTTCTTTTTTTCTTATGTTGTTATTTATCATTCATGTATCATGAACTTTATTTCATAGAACATATACCAATGGGATATCACTGTTCTTTTTCATTTATTTATTTTTATTTTATTTTTTTAAATTTTTTTTCCTTGTCATCCTTTGTTTACTGTCATCTAATTTGCTCGTTGTATCTTCGTATATAGTTGCAAATAAAGTTATTAAAGTTAAAAAAAAAAAACTTGTGTTTTGATACTTTTACTTACATTGCAGTGTTTATTTTGTTGCTATTTTAAGTTTTTTTTTAACAATGTAGTATTTTTTTGCCTCAGTTAACAAATACAATAGGTAACTTTAAATAAATAAAATAAATAAAATATTATAACACTTAAGCCAAGGTTAATTAGGTTTCGGGTTATAATAAAATAACAAACAGACTTTCTTTAAACTTTAACAATTATTTATATAGAATAATTATCATAAATTACAATTAATTATTATGTTTAGCCTACTGCAATAATTAACGTAATAACAAAACGTAAAATTAAACTAATAACTAATAATAAAGATTATATAATTCTTAACCTTTCCTACAACCAATTTTACAATTTTCAAAAAGTATAAAATCTCTTTCTTTAACGTACTTGTCATACATGTACTTAACGTACTCTCTGAAATATGCGATAAAAGGGCTAGCGCACTTACATAACTAAGATCTTGGTCTAGATAATTAAACATAAGAGAAACCTGTCTAAAATCTTCTCCACCTGACAGAATAATCCACAAAATAGAAAGAATCAATAGTTAATAAGCCTTTTCTAGTTTCAACCGCGTTTCCGAGAATTTATATTCAGAAGCATTACATTCATCGGTAACCAACCCATGATCCTTTCTAGAATACATTTGATTTCTTATAATAAATATGATTATTACCTTAAGTACTCCTAGCATATCATTATTATGTCACAGTATTATTGTATATAATAGTTTGCTTTATATTAAGTAGGTCACGAAAGTTTAGAAAATAGTACTTTAATTAAAATTTATCACCTATATTTTCACTCCATATTAAACTATTGGATCGTTTATTGGAGCAACTCAGTAAATTCGGGGATTGATCAGTGACTCCAGCCTTCCAGTGGTAGGCCTACTCCATAACCGTTTTCTTAAGAGACCTAACATCTATTTCTACCCGTATACACTCATTTTAGTTTTCTATACCTCTTATTAGTTTTCAATAGGCGCATTTCTGAAGTCTGGGTGGAATTATCATATGTCTTCTTCTATAACGAATTAGGCAAAACCTTAACAAGCCATATGTTGTAATATATATATATATATATAAATATATATATATAATTTTGGATGACAATAAAATTGTCTTCTTCTTGATGTCCCTATCTCTTCAGAATGTCGGTGATCGACATGGCAGTTTTCACTTTTTAGCAGTGCAAAACTGCTCTTTTAAGCTTTTTTCGTACTAAGTTCTCAAATTTCAAAGCCACGACACCCTTCCTCCACCAAGTCCTTTTTCCATTGATTTTCCCTTCAAAAATGGCATGAAGGAACAAAACCTGGGTTTATTCCTCATGACATGTCCCAAGTACTTGAACTTTCTACATTGAATGATGTAAATGATTTTCACATCTTTTTTCATCCTCCTGAGAACTAGTACATTTTTGTCATCCGAGCAGTACATTTTACTATCAACATTCGCCTGTACAGCCATATCACAAATTCTTCAAGTTTCCTTGAGATGGCTTTCATCCATGGTTTATTTTTCTACACCGTTCAACAGCATAGAGAAGACATAACATCTGAGATATCTCATTTTTGTTTCAAGAGTAATTTTTCTGATTGAAATAATTTTTTTGATTAAAAAACTGTTTTTTCATATTACTATTTTTAATGCATAATCTGTTATATAACATTAAATGCAATAAATTAGATTTAACTCATCCAAAAATTACAACCCACTGGTGTAATTAACAAATTATAACGTTAAAACGTGTTATATTGTTCTTAATTATATTATTTACAATCAAAATTAGATAAATAGTGTTTTTCAAATAAATAAAAATAAACAAAATAACAAAAACCTCCTTTAAAACGAAAAAAAATGAAATGAGAAGTATGAGAAATAAGCACATGATTCCGAAATATAATGTACACCGAACTTTACTGGAGATAATTAAAAATGTTCATTCAGTTATTTACAACATTCACACTCTAACACCCCAGTCATCTTCAGGATATTAACACTATATTATTTACAATTTTAAAATCACACTATCAGAATCGCCCTGGGAGATCCAGTACTGTAGCACGTTTTAGTCTATGAAAATCATTACTGTTGTCTAAGAGATTCAGTGCTAAGTGATTTACGTTCAAAAAATGTAATTAATTTTTTTATTTCATTTTTATAGCTCTTGAATACGGGTCTCATTTTATTGAATACTGTTCTTACCTTGCCTTTAAGGCATTTTGCCTCCAGTGTATTGTACCACTACTCGTTTATCATGCATCTCAGATAACAATATCGATTTACTCTCTTCAGTCGGTTCTAATTGACAGAAAGTTGAGCTTCACTCACATCCTCTCTGGTGATTACCTTGAACTTATTTTCAGATGCTGAGTATAAATCACCGCTATACTTCACTATCTTGTCCATCAAAATTGTTGTAAACAAATATACCATGCTTCCCAAGAAATCTGACGTATAGGGAAATTAACATTGGACAATGTACTGTCAACATTAATCTTATTATAAGAGTGTAATCTTACTTTTATTCCTTTAAACTTTTAGAAACAGAATAAAAATGAGTCTACAAAGATATAAATAGCTAATTATTTATTTATTAATAAATAAAAGCAAAAATGATATTCAATTTCGATATAGCGCGTTACTTACAAAAGAAAAAAATTGCGTTCACATTGTGTGAACGTTAGCCGAGCGCGTAAAGGCGTCAGTTTATTTTTATTTTTATTACTGTACGAGAAGACGTGAGTTCAAATCCTACATGTTAAACTTTTTGTTTTGTTAATTGATAATTGATAATTATTAATTAATGAAGAGCTTTGAAATTATAATTGTTATTTTTAATTCAATTGAACAAAACTAACTAGTAAAGTTTTTATTAAATTTAATTTAATAAATAAATTAATAAGTTAAAAAATTATTTAATGATAATTTTAATAATTTTTTTAGTAAAACGGATATAAAATATCTTTAATAGTGTCTGGGATTCGAACTTACGGCCCCTCTGTAATATCAAACATGAAATTGAACTGACCGCTTTATACGTTTGGCTATTAATCAAACAAAAAACATTTTTTTGGCTAATTTTTATTACGGTACTGTACATTGAGCTGCACAACTTCCGTATTTGATTTTTAAATAGCGGTGGGGAATTTCACTTTAAGGATAAGAGGTACCCAGTGATACATTCTCCGTTCAAAACTTTGGGTATTGTCCGTTATTCAGACCAAGAGGTCTCTACCCCATTTTCGCTTTAAACGACGCTCAGTTGGGAAGTTCCTTGTATCTAGATCACGAGCTAATTGGTTTGGATGGTCATCTAGTCTTTCGTGAAATGTACTTATACAAGGACGCGGTTAGCTCCTTTACTGTAGGAATTTTGAAATCGTTGTGGAGGATTTTATTACTCTCATAAAAAGGAGCACCAGAAGCAAGTTTTAAGAATTTTGATTGAAAGGGTTGGATCGACTTTAAATTACTCTCTACCGCTTTTCCAAAGAGCTGGTCACCATAAGTCCAGATTGGTCTTAATAGGGATTTGTAAAATAAAATCTTGGAGTGGAGGTTCAATCTTGACCGAGAGTTAATTAAGCAGAAGAGTAGCTTATGGCGGCGGTTAAGTTCTGAACGGATCGTACGCAGATGATGCTTCCAAGTTAGTCGCCTGTCAAACCATAACCCAACATATCGCACCACCCTGGCCTTTGGATATGAATGTTATTCAGCATCACAGGTGGACAAGTTTGACGTCATAAGGTGAACGTAACCTGTGTTGATTTAACTGGATTCACCTTAATACGCCAACGGGTAAGCCAGTCCTGTATTAAAAAAAGATGTCGCAAAGAAAAATTGAAGCGAAGTTTTTCTTCCGTAAGTACCATGCTATGTCGAAACAAACAATTTTGTGTTTATTTATTAAAAATTAAGGTATTAGCTATTAAAATCTTTTATAGACTTATTTTTATTCTGTTTCCTTATGACTGGACTAATAAAAGTTAGATTACACTCTTATAATTAGATTAATGTTGATAGCACATTGTCCATTGTTAATTTTTGTATACGTTAGATTTGTTAGGAAGCACGTTGTACTAAATATTAATCAATAAAATGTTGAAGTAAATTTAGAATTATAAAAATGATGATGGAAATATTCCAGATATTTAACACACGATACCGTAACAAAAGTTTTGATAGTTACAAAAATTTAATCCTAAATGAATTCTTACTTTTATTAGCAAATAAATAAAGATAATTCATCATTTCATTTTATCTAACAAAAAGAAACATCTAAAATACATATTTTTTATAGAAAAGTAAAATGAAACAAACGCACCCTCTTGTTGTTAAGAAATTTTCCATAAAATATATTTTTATAAAAGGTCATGGGAAAGAAGAAAAGTGTTAAAGTGTGTTTGTAAAGAGTAAAAATAAAACACAATGGGTCCTCGGATTTCCCAAGCGGTTAGCGTGTTTGCATTCTGTAATACCGGATAAACTTCATCTTTCCCAAATGTATACTTACACTACCACAAACAAAAATTTTGTACAACTCTCAATTTCGTATATATTTTACAAACAGTCGGAAGCCTCTAAGTATTGATAACATATAAGTATATAAACTGACTGGAAGATATCCTTATAGAATTTACTTTTTTAAATCAACACATTTGTCGGCTTTAACATCTACCAAAACTTTTTGTGTACATTCCACTTTTTACTTTCCAGAAACTCTATAAGTCGGGGAAATTATTGCTATTGGATAAAAATTTAATACTTCACTTTCAACAGTCTTTCAGTTTTACAACCAATACAAATAGACGTTTTTGTTTTGTTGTCCACCTGTCTGTGTGTTTGCACATTTGAGTGTGTATGTGTACGTACGAGTATATTTGTGTGAGTTTCTTTTGTACTAAGAAGAATTTGTAATTATCTAGAGCAGAAACTAATATTCCGACATAGACTTCAGAGTTTAAATTAACCTTTCTGAAGCCTTCTAGGTTCAACGTTTAGGGTATTTCTAAATTTCTGTCTTTCTTTTCCGATAAATAATTAAATCATTTCAAAATTCAGTGGGTGTGTAATCCGCTATCATTTTAAATTAACTTTTTTAATTGCATGTTAGCTTTTAGGTCGACGTAGTCTGTCAGTCAATAAAAAGTCAATAAACTATTTGAAGAAGGGACCTACCTTCGAAACCTTGTTTTTGTGTTGCAAATTAGTGAAAAGATTTAGGTGTCTGAAATGCAAATTTTTATTTGATTAAAGCCTGAAAAAAAAGTTATTTAAAAAAATTTCCATCCCATTTTATCCCTTGAAATCAAGTTAGGGGTTCATAAGCAGCTATTAGTTTCAGGAATCATAACTTGGGTGTATTTTGGCCATTGACACGAAATTAAAATAGATGTTCTATTCTAAAGCACCATGTATGGTTCAGTATTCCTTTTATATTAATTTTTTTTTCCTTCATTTTGAATCTTTAACTGTACTATATAGAACAACCAAAATATGAGAAAACATTGATATTAAATTACAAATAACAAGAACAGACATGATATAAAATTCAACATTCAGCAATGTTAAATTTGGAATAACACTGAACGTAAAATATACAAAAGTATGAAAAGAAAAACAAAAACGTTCATATTGTCACAGAAAAGTTATTACCAACAGTAATAAAACATATTTAAAACAAAACAAAAATTACATTTAATATTTCACATTATTTTATCTTTTATGACATAAACATGCAGAAAGAATTAAAGAAGATCTCTGCTCCATCTTCTTTTTAATCTTCTAATGAAGCCTGGTGGATTTGCCATATCACTGATAAGCGGATTATTATGGATTGGTAAATTTGAGTAGAACTTAATATAACTATTTTTGACGATTTCGCAAATGAATGGTGTTTTAAATCGGTTTTTAGTGTGTAATTTGAGACATAATATGGTGAACCGGTAATTATACGGAGAAAATTAGACTGGAATGCCTTGAGTGGTTTTTAAATTACTCAGCTTTGCGCAACCAAAAATTTTAATGCCGTACATCCAGATAGGTTTTAAGAGAGAATTGTAGAGTAAACATTTCTGTTTGAGACGTATGGGTGATTTAGAGAACAAAAAATGTGTATAGTTGTTTCAAACATAAGTTTAGTTGAAGCCGTTTTGTCTTAATGTGGTATTCCAGGTCATGCGTTGATCGAAATGAAGTCCAAGATAGCGAACAGTAGAATTGTTTGGGATAGGTGCATTATTTAAGATCAGCAACGCCAACAATAGCAAAAGTTTTGTTAATCAACATAGACATAAAATATTTTTTCGTGTTTTTTATTAAAATCCGTACAAAAGTTAACTACCTATACCAGGATCTCAACCATGGAACTGTCGTCTTCATAAATCAGCTGACTCGTAGTGATGATTTTACCACTAGACGAACCCGGTTGGTTAGTAGTAATACCAACAAAAGAAAATGTTTACAACAATAGAAAATCAGTAAACATTACAACAATTTTACTCAGGTAAAAATAACTGTTACTCGTAAAAGTAGAAAATTATTTATTGAAATCAGGTATTTTTTAAACGTAACAGATATACCTATATTAACATAGACCAATTAGTATTTGTAGTTGATAAAGTTAATTTCACTCTTAATTGCATGTAATAATCATAGTAACTATGTTCTTGTCATTGTACTAGAATAAGAGGTGTTTTGACTTTCGGTTTAAGTAGGCCTACGTGATAGTACGTGAAGGGTAGATACTACGTGATAAGTTGGCATGACAGACAAGAGTAAATAATGTACACGTATTCTTAAATTCGGTTTTAATGTTATTTTACAGCTTAGGTTAGATACCTAATGGTTTTATTATGTCTACGGGTGCATTCCTATAAACATTAGAGAGAATCAATTCTGTTTAAATCATAAAATACCATCTCATTACAAGAACTGAAATAATAACGCTCCCAAAACTGATTTTCATGATTTTCGGTCTTTATAGCCTATTTTTAGTTATATTATCGCATCGACTGAAGCAAAGGTTAAAATAAAACCAACGTTATACGGATTTGCGTACGAAAATTTGATAAAACATTCTACATTTCTCTTTGTTATATATGATAGTCTAAACTGAGTGAAAAATTCAATATTGAAGACTTAAGACAGAAGATTAGTGCAGCCTTCGCAAGAGTTGATGCACGTATGATATATCGAACACAGGCGGAAATTGAATTTTATCGACACCTCCGTCCGTGTACCTAACACCGTACATGTAGGCGTTAATGTTTACATAAGATATAGCTTCTAGAAAATTCCTTTGTGAGTAAAAATACCATTAATTTAGGGAGGCAATATTTTACAGTTTTTAAGTTTAATAATTTATTTATTGATTTTAGAACAATATATATCTAATTATACGTAACGTTTTAAAACCTTTTTTCACACATTATGTGTTCTTGAAATTTGTAACTCCATAAATTACAGAATTCATAAAATAATAATGTATTTATTTTTTCTCAATAACAAAATGCAATGCGTATACATATATAATATTTCCAAAAACTGAAAATACTTACAACTAACATATTCATTTAAAATAATTGAAATATATTTTTCACATGAATAAAATAAAATATGTACAAATCAGTTTATTTAGAACAAAAATATGACCTAATCTACAAAGAAAATCTTGAGTGTAGGCTGGGAAGGAACATTATGCAACTTAGCTTTGCATTCTTCACAAAATAATACTTTTTCGAAAAAAGAGACAAAATAAATAAAACAGAGGGAAAACCATACATTTGCACAAATACGCTCTCAGACATTCACAAGCAGTACCAACATTTACCTCGGTGAAACAAAATCATCATTGTAGTTTTGAATAACGTTAACAAATAACATTGTCCATGGTTGTCATCTAATCTTTCTGACAGAAGGAAAAATCCAACGATTAAGTTTTCTTATAAATACTCGTATATCAAATGAATTAGAGTTACGCGCTTCATCAGGTATTACATCATGAAACTTTGAACCAAGGAAAACAAAACTTTTTTGAAACAAAGTACAATTGCTCTTAGGATTTTTAACTAAATCTCTCCTCTGTGTGTGTGTGTGTGTGTGTGTGCGTGCGTGCGCGCGCGTGTTTGTGTATGTGCATGTGTATGTGTGTGTGTGTGTGTGTGTGTGTGAGTGTGTGTGTGTGAGTGTGTGTGTGTGTGTGTGTGTGTGTGAGTGTGTGTTTGTGTCTGATCACACAAAATATAGATTCATCACCTAGATTAGAACCAAAATTACCAATTTTTTTTAAAAACAGGTGTAGTCATTTGAATTGGTAACAGAATTGGTAATAGAAAAGTATTGAAATACCGGAAATTAATTTGAGTTCTCCAGTTAACATCACAAATTGTGCGTAAGATTGCCTTTTGAAGATTAATTAAGGGTATAACATGACTATAATAAGTAGATCCCCAACATGCAACACTATAATTAAATTTTAATGTACAAAAGTAATACAGACTTCATAAATTCAAGCATCATGTAATTAATTACACTTGTGCTACATAATTCTACAGTTTCTGACGTTATGTCTTGTTACAAGAGATGCTGATTCTGTTGTAGCATCTGAAAATTACAGACACACAACTTATTGAATCACAGCTCAAATTACAAAACATTAAAATAATTAAGATTCAACAAATTCAAATGCAATAAAATATTTACACTGTTGCAATGAAATTGCCAAACCGATTTTCTAAATGACATTCTGTTGACTCATGATATTAACATACGCTACTTAGGTCTACACCTTGGTAGGAAATTTACTTGGAGAACGTATATAAAGAAATACGTAAGAAACAAGAATTACCCATGAAACACAAACTAATATTTTCAAAGCGATCTGGACATATTATATCTCTATATTATAGAGGTCTTCAAAACCACCACACTCAAAAATTTTCGAGAAATACAAAATCAAATAACGCAATGCCTCTTTTATGTTATTAACAAAATGCTTAACAACGACGTAAAAGTTTCACTTGGCATTACAGTAGCATAAAACTTTTATAATATAATGTAATAAAAATTTTATGCACACACCAACTCAATTGTACATAATTATGCGTTCGCGTTCATCCCATGTAACGGGGGGAGAAGACTTAAATTCCTTTGACTATGCCCTCTCTGGGTGAATCATTGACTGATACCCCACCCAAGTAATTTTTTTTTTTAATAACATTATTTGCAATCAGTGTTTTAAAAATAAACTATAAACAAATCTTTTGAATTTACAAATCACAAGTTAAGGCCTCATTACTCTGAGTACCTCTCATTATACCAATTATTTATGTGTTAAATGAGAAAATTACTATGTACAAAGATATTTTACATTTTACAATATGGAATAATTTTCACTATAATTTTTTGTACATTGAAACTCTTTCAGACAAGTCCAAAACATGGTAACGTTTCAGGCGCCTAACTTCTTCTACATTGTTTAGAAGATTTATGGCTAATTAATTTTCGTGACTTTCAAGTCTTGCCTGATATTTTCTATTGAAACGCCTGACTTCGTCCATTACATCAGGAAGGTTACAATAATGTATTTTTGCATTCCTTGCGAACCATAGCGCCCTTGTTATAGCCCAAAGAACTTTATTCTGGAACCTTTGAATTACCTCTATGTTACTTCTACTGGTAGTTCCGCAAAGATGAACGCCGTACAACCAAACTGGTTTAAGTAACATTTTGTAAAGCAGCAACTTATTCTCAAGAGAGAGTGAAGAGTTCCCGCCAATCAGCCAGTACATCCTTTTGTATTTTAAATTTAATTCACTCCTTTTCATTCTCACATGGGCTCAAGTAAATTAATGTAAACTGTACCTGCATTGGCTAAGGTTCATATTTACTTGTTGGTGTTTTTTATATTGTAAACATTAAGAAAGTTTAAAATGTTTTTAATTAAATTTACATGAAACAAGTGATGTAATATCGCTTTTTTGTCGGTTTTGTGGATGGATAACATGATATTGCGGTGTTTCGTATCATTTACTCTTGTATTTACTTAGCTAAAATGAATACGAAGTATCAAAATTATGTGTATACATAAATATTAAGTTGAGAATAACGTGTAGTTTAATATTTATACATTTAACTGGCTTAAATGAGCAGAACGTTATTCTATCAAATTTGTTATAAATATTATAACATAGTAACAAAGTTATTAAGCTATCAAATTTAAATTAATATTCATGTATATTTTAACTAAGAGAAACTTTATAAATAATTTATGAATGTAGTAACTACTTTGTAATTTAGTTGCAAGATTTCATTATTGATATTGATAGAGTTCAATATGAACAAATGGGGTTGTAACGACGGGAGGTTTCCTTCTCTTGGTGAAACAGAATACCCGCAGGGCTAAGAGAAAGCCGCTTTAATATGTTGTAACGGAGAACTAACTCCCGGGCTCAAGTTTCATGAATTTCAAACACCTCCCCAATACGGTAGTAGGAATTTGGTATTCTAAAGATTGCGGGATAAGTAGGCTGCTGGATTTATATTAACTATTGGTCTTTCTGTCTTTATGTCTTTACTACTCTTCGATTTACATTACACTCGATAGTAGCATATATTTCTATTTCTACCTAAATCAATAAAAACCTTAATTTACTACTTATTGGTTTTCTTATTCTACAAAACATTTTATTGGTAAACTTTAATGGTTTACTTTTGTATCAACACCTAAAGGTGTTCTTTATTTTATGTGTATTATTTTCATCGATAAAACAAAAACTTTCACTAATCATGAATTCGGAGGTATTACGGTTGATGACTCTGTTATACAGCGTAAAGATTAATACATCTCTCACAGGTAGGTCATTAAATTCTAAAATCAGCGCGGTGTGCTTTCAATGACGAGAGGTACGTTAGAGTAAAATTTTTAAGAATCAGAAAATTCCCTTATGACAGCAGTTAAACAGCTTTTAAAGTTAAAACAGCAGTTTTTAATCAGTATGTACTTCCTGTTCTCTTACAATATGCTGCACAAGTATGATCCTTTACAAAAGGTTTGATGGAGAGTCTCACCAAAACATAAAGATCGATCGAAAGACTAATGCTAAATATTTAGCAACAACTACATCTAAAGTCCTGAACAAAATTAACGAATGAAAGGTTTTGGGCTGAGAACAAAAACGTATTTTTCTTCACTGCGCCAGATTCATTTCTGTTACTGCTATTCTTTGTATCATCATAAATAATTGCAATATTTATTAATGGTTTTTAACAAAAAATTAAAGTTGTAAATTTAATTTATGGTAATTTAATGAAAATATATGATAAATTTACTATAAAAACACAGAGTTTTAATTAACAAAAAAAGGAAGCGTGACTTAAAGTATGCAATGGAAATTTTTCATATTTAGTTTATATATAAACGATAAAGATAAAGCAGAAATGCTTGCTCAGCACTTGCATAACACATTCCAACCACACAACCTACAACACAAAGATCATCCGAACATAGAAAATTTCCTTGCTCCTCTGCAACTTAGTCTTCCCCCAAAGCCAGTTTCCCCCGGGGAACTCGTCCGAGCAATTTACGACCTGCCATTAGGCAAAGCCCCGGGATATGATCTTATTACTTCAATACTTTTGCGCCATCTTCCTAGGAAATCCATCATACTCTTAACTCACATCTACAATCCCATTCTCCGAGTCACTCACTTCCCTATTCAGTGGAAGTACTCTATCATAATTCTCTTCTTAAAACCAGAAAAACCACCTCACCAACTAACTTCTTACAGGCCAATTAGCTTACTCTCTATTCTGACCAAACTATTTGAGAAACTCCTTCTACCACGCCTAGTACCGTTTATCGATGCTTCAAACACAATTCCTGATCATCAGTTCGGATTTCGTTCATCTCATTCCACGTTTCAGCAATGTCACCGACTAATTGATATAATCTCTTCAGCTCTTGAAAACAGACAATATTGTTCAGCCGTGTTTCTTGATGTATCTCAAGCCTTTGATCGGGTCTGGCATGATGGACTCCTATACAAATTGAAACTAATACTTCCAGATAGCCTGTATCTAGTAATAAAATCGTTTCTAGTGGAACGTTACTTTAGAGTAAAACAAGGTGACGAACTTTCTGGAATGTACGAAGTTAATGCTGGTGTACCACAAGGAAGCGTACTGGCACCAAGGCTGTTTTCTGTAAGCACCAATGACATACCAAATTGTATCTATACCACTATGGCTATGTTTGCTGATGATATGGCAGTTCTTGCGGTTGATGCCGATCCTGTTATTGCAACTCAAAAGACACAAGACCATTTGCACCAGATAGAGTCATGGCTTAAACTTTGGAAAATTAAAATTAATGAAAACAAATCGCAACAAATGACGTTTACTCTTAGACGACAAAACTGCCCAACCGTTTACATTAATAATATTCCGCTACCTCACACTACTCAAACACGCTACTTAGGCTTACACTTGGACAGAAAACTTACATGGAATGCACATGTTACACACACACGCCACAAACTCAAAACACGCTTTTATCAACTAAAACGCTTACTCGATAGACGTTCTAAATTAAACATATCACACACATTAACAATCTACAAGACAGTCTTAAGACCAATCTGGACATATGGAGTTCAACTTTGGGGATCTGCTAAACCTTCACACACGAAACGTATACAAGCGATTCAGAACAAGATTCTACGAACGATAACGCAATGCCCCTTTTATATCACAAACTCAATGTTGCACAAAGACTTACAAATGCCATACGTAATTGATGTCGCGAAACAACTATACAAGACGATGCATGACAAATTTGAACTACATAACAACCCTCTCATACAAAACATGTACACTAGGGCGATACCGGGTACTCAGCGCAGACGTTTGAAGCGCCTCTGGCCAAGAGATCTTCTTGGCCAACTGTAGGACTGTGGTGATGCATGCACGCTCCTTCAAGTAAATCAAGTTTTGGAACATTAGCTTCACATTTAGAAATTGTTATATTAATTTAATAACAGATACTAAATTTCAATTAAAAGTGTCAAAAAAAAGTTTATACATAGGAAAAATTTTTTTTTTCATGACACTTTCAATTGAAATTTAGTATCTGTTATTATATTAATACAACAATTTTTAAATGTGAAGCTAATGTTCCAAAACTTGATTTACTTGAAGGAGCGTGCAATCATCACCACAGTCCTACAGTTGGGCAAGAAGAACTTTTAGTCAAAGGCGCTTCAAACGTCTGCCCTGAGCCCCCGGTATCGCCCTAGTGTACAAGTTTTGTATGAGAGGATTGTCATGGAATTCATCTAGTCATGCATCGTCTTTTATAGTTGTTTCGAAAAAATTTTTGTTTAGTTGTTAGGAAAAAATTAAAAGTAAATGATTATTATGCGATCCATAATGAATTGGTAATTCAGTAACAAGTACTAACTTATCTTTCTTGCTTTAATTATAGCTACCATCCATCTCGGCATTTCTTGAATCAAGTTTTAGATTTTTTCCTGTTAAATTGTCTCCCTTTTTTATAGCCACATGACAAAATTGTCGAAGATTATCTGCATTACGTTGACAAACTCGTTTTTTTAAGCATAACCAAAACGTGGTCAATAAGATTTAAGTATGGGTTGTTGGCTGGCCAGATCATACGGTTAATACCTACTTCATCAAGATACTGTGAAATCATTTAAAATCTTCTTAAGTTATGCGTTAATTTTGTCCACGACCATATACCGGATGTCCCATGAAGAGGTTCTTATTTTTGAATTAATATGCCGGACGTATCGTATACTCTACAGACTGCAAACTTTACAGTTATAATAAATAGATATGTAAAAAAGTACCCTAGAGTTTCATTTGCTTATGAATAATCAAAACAAAATGGTGAAAAGTAATTTTATTTAAAAAACCATTTCAAATTGATGATTTGTTACAACGTTACTTACGTAATAAAATGAAAGAAATATGAAAATGATAAATTATTCATGAACACAATTATTTGTTTTATTAACCTTTATTCGAACTGATGTCCATCAATAATTATGCGCTGATAGCAGCGACACAAAAATGAGTCATAAGTGTTTTTGGAAAATTGCTGAAGTATCAACAGTATCATTTTTAATAGTATTTTCTTATTCCGCCATTTTGTTTTAATTGATCATAAGCAAATGAAAGTCGAGGGTACTTTTTTACATATCTATTTATTATAAGTTTAAAGTTTCCAGTATAGAGTATGCGATACACCCGGCATATTAATTCAAAAATAGCAACCTCTTTGTGGGACTCCGGTATATTTATACAACCAGCAGTATTTTATGATGTGTATGTGTAATATTCAGTATTCTTCTTGATTGAAGGTATCACCCAGTGGCAAATCCTCGTAGCTGGTTTACATAAGATCCCTATCCGAGCATCTTTTTATCTCCTTCATGGATTTTGTGGTAGGTGTGTGTGTATGGCAATGTTTTTATCTCTGGATTCGTGTGACTTATTAATTTTGAATGGAAATGAGTGTATACTGTTTCAATGATTGTGAATACAAATCTACGGTGTTACAAAAGTAGTTTTTTTGTAACTGTAAACATATACCATATACCATTATAGAATTTAGTAACTTTTGTCATGGCTAAAACACTTACGAGATTGGTGCAATCCATAGATTTCTTCAGAGCATAGGGTTCAAAGTCGGAATTGTAATTATGATAGCCAACCTCTATTAAGAGAAGAAACTTTAAGAAAACGATACGTAAATAAACATTTTACATATAAAGAAATTATTTCAGCTAAAATAAAATTACATACAGCCGGCCGCATTGGCGCAGTTGGTAACGTGCTCGCCTCTCATCATGCGGTCCTGGGTTCGAATCCCACTCAGGCATGGCATATTTTCATACGTTACAAAAAATCATTTCATCCTCATTTACACACAGTCACACCCCAACGTCGTCGCTAATGACCTTGTAGTTGATGCGACGTTAAATAAAAAACAAATTACATACAAGTATTTATTGACATAAATAAGTTTTGCTTACCAGCAGTAATAGAAATCCGTAATAAATAAATCTTTTTGCCAGCGACCAAAAAAGGAATAGACAATGTCAAGCATAGTAATATAAATAAAATATACAGGTAACATAAATTATATATACCTGTACAAATAATATTAAAATTATTTTAACATTTACAATTTAAACAATTTTTTGTTTACAATTTAATATTTTCACAAAAAATAATTTATTCATAAAATCACAACTATTTACTTAAATTTTAATAAAAATATTACGTTGGATTTATAGATTTGTCATTTACACTACACAATGTTTAGTTAGTTTAAATTTTGCACAATTACGTAGGCTATAAAGGGCATTCTTTGTAAGATAATTTAAGAACCCCTGATCAGAATAAGATACACATGTATTGTTAAAAAACTAAAATATCATATTTATTCAAAATATCATATATTTTTTTTGTATTTGTATTTATTTAACGTCGCATCAACATCAAGGTCATTAGCGACGACGTTGGGGTGTAACTGTGTGTAATGAGGATGAAATGATTTTTAATAAATATCACATTTATTTATTCGCGATAAACGTTTTTAGATAAATAAGTCTTATTTTAGCTATATTTTAAAAATTATATTTTTACAAATTTAAAATTTCATATAATATAAAGAGTATTATAAATATTATGGAGCTATCGCAGTATTTAAGGAGTTGTTGTTTAGGTCATCAGCCGAAAGGCTGGATTGAACCTGTAGAGGTTTTACTAAGTAAAACGAGGAGAAAGGTGGTTTACCTTTTCCTTCCTCACTAAGTAGAAAAGGATGCTTATCAGAATCCCAGACCCTCTGAAAAGCACATATTTTCCACTCTGCAAATGACACCTCAACTTCATTCGCCACAGGATCTAGCTGTATAATGAAATTCATTACTTTCAGAGGAGATAACTTTGATTAGTGACTTTAACACCTCTTCTGTTCTTAAATCATTCAGTCATTAATTTGGCTGACTCTGTGATAAGAAACAGAATAGTTTATGTAGCTCTGCGATAAACAGATTGAATGAAAATAATTTAACACATATTTAGAGAAGTAGGAATTGAAACCGATATAGTAAATCACTCTTAAAGTTGCTATTCTTTTTGATGATTTCTCAAATTTTTTAACATTAAGAATGCTAATATAATAGGCCTGCAGTAGTGTACTACTAACAAAAAAATAGTGACTCTAAAGTAGTATCCCTTTGTATTGTCATGGAATATTGAGTGCCTTTGCAAAATTTAATTCAAGTAGGTATAAATTAATGGAAAATTATAACATCTATAGAATAACTGTTATACAGACTTTACTACTCTATTAAATAACTTTTCTATTGAATTAAGTGAAAGCAAACAACAAGAATTATGAACTACTCAGACTAAAATAATGCACTTTGATGTACAAGTACTTCGATTACAAGATAATATTTGAACAGGCTACATTAGTTTTGTGTCATCAATTGCTTACAAAAGGTTTTTTTAATTGATAAACATGATCCAAACATTTTAATTCGATTATTACAACCACTCGTTATTAATTGTAATTATGACAACTTTCTTATCTTAGATCAGTGTTGGAATTCGGTTCGGTTGTGTGGCTCCTTATTACGCTGCCCATATCCATTCATTAAAACAAGCCCAAACTGATTCCTTCGTTACACTATATTTTTAAAAACTACCTTGTTTATTCGTTTATAATACTGCACAAAACCCTAGAAGATATGTTTCAAATGCATGAGAATAATTGGTGCCATCTGACCTCGGTAACCTATTTGAAAAAAATGGTCTATTGAAATCGATGATCCCCCACACTGGCAAAGATTTCGTTCTATGTCCCAAGTTTTAATTGCTTCAAAAATTTGTTCTATTGCAAGACCTTGTAGGATAATAAATTCCTCCACGAGGTATCCCCACAAGGGATCGGCAAATTTGTAAGAAACTACTCTTACCACAAGGATATGCCAAAATTCAAAAAGTAACCTTATTCCAAGGGTTTGAATTCAAACTTTTCTGTGCAAATTTTATTTCCGGTTCGACATCGTCTACTTTACATTGATTAAACAAACTCAAGTTGTTGAATAAATTTTATTTAAATGATTTTTGAATATTTTCGTAACAGTTGATTATTGTATATTTTGTTTTTACATGTATAAATTTTATCACTTTTATATTTATCTGAAACTTTTAAAAAACGTGTATGATATTTCTTAAGTTTTACTGTCCTTTTTATATCGTCATTTTTAAACTATACGTCCCGTCTGTATTATGTATTTTAATTTAAACTTTTATTCGTTCTGTGGCCCGTCCATCTTGCTCGATATTCGGAACCACAGTCCCCTTTCTTCACAAAATTCATAGTTATTCTTTTTTATAGTTTCCTAGCAACCATATAAATAACTCTTTTTTCAATATTTTTTTGGTAGTATAAATTAAATAGTTTTTAAAAATGTTTACCTTCCAATCAGCTGGAGTTTGTTTATACTCTCAACTAGAGCAAACATAAACAGATTTAACTGTAGCTGGTTTGATTCGTTACAACCTTTTCAACTAACTATGCTACAAATTCTCCGTTGAATACCATACTATTAAATTTTAATTCAATTAATGAAAATACTTCGTTCGATCCGTTTCATCAGAGTCCAGCCTCTTTTGAGCTGACAAGCTCGAAGGCTTTAGAAATGATTTAATTCGTATGATTTAATTTAATGATGTATTTTTTTTATCCAGTATTTTTATTATTTCTTTAGTATTTTTTAGGTAGCAAGGAAAAATTGATTAGTATTTTTTATGTATTAAGGTCTCTTGTAACTATTCTCCATCTTCAAGCTAAATTTTTATTTTGACTTTCTACCCAATTGAGTAACTTTTTTCTCTTATTAGTATTGTTTATTGTTTAGACTACTGTTTTTGACTTATAAGTATACATTTATATTTTTCAACACTTCTAATTGAAATTTAGTATCTGTTGTTATATAAATACAACAATTTCTAAATGTAAAGTTAATGTTTCAAAACTTTATTTACTTGAAGGAACGTGCAGTCATCAGATGGCCAAGAAGATTCCTTGACCATAGGCGTTTTAAACGTCTGTGCTGAGCACCTGGTTAAATATATTAATTTACATATGCAATCGTGATTGAGTTTGTACTACTGTTTATTTTTAGTGCAATATGTTTCTATCATCGGGCTACTTTGGCCTGTTGTAAACAATATATTGTAAATAAATAAATACAATTAATATTAATAATTGTTACGAATAATTAAAAACTGAAAATATTTACTTACCGTACTTAAACTTCTTTGAACGCAGACTTTTTTTGGGTTTAACGTCTGACTCTTCTGCAATTACTGCTAATGCAGACGGTGAAGGATGAAATGACAATTTTTGTAACGTATGAAAATATACCATGCCTGAATGGGATTCGAACCCAAGACCGCATGAAGAGAGGCGAGAACGTTACCAACTACGCCAATTCAGCCGGCTGAACGCAGACTTAGTTTTTTTTTAAACGGACCTACCTCTAAATAATATAAAGTGAAAGCCTAATATTTTGGTTGCATAATATTCAAAAAAATTTAAGTTTATAAATAAATTTATAAGAATTTAATAAGAATGCTTAATTTTTAGATATTTCGGAGAGTACTGTCTTTGTATTTCCCCAAATAGTTTTCTGTAATTTTATTGTTTGAGATCTTTACTTACAGAGAGTGAAATTTCCCGAAGAGTTTCTCCTCTGCAGAAATTTTTGATGTACTATAACTTTTTTCAAGTTTTCAAACTTTAAAATTGTTTGATATTGTACCTTTTTTTGACAGATCACTTTACACTGAGTAGATATAACTTCTTTTATAAAAAAACAGATACTTTGGAGAGCCTGGAAAACAATTGCTATTGTTCGTTTATCAAATGATAGAATCAAGTATTTTGGATTTTTATTTGTGTAAAACAAGGTTGTTATTTTACACTTATTTAAATATAATCAATTCTTAAAAATTCATTTGTTTCTGAAACTTTTATTTTTGACTTCACCTTGGGTCTAAACTTACCTGTATTAAATGTAAGAGGACTCTTGAATTTGCAGTCGATTATGATATAAAAATAACCCCTTTGGTAGAGATGTATTTTTTCTCGTGTATGGCCAATTTTAGACCACGTGAAATGACTATAGGTGGAGATTTCTTCTATCTTATGTCCATCCGGTGTTTTTTTTTTATCTTCATAGAAGCTCTTAAAGTCCGTAATTAGTTTTCAAAATTTTGTTCGGTTCATTAAGTTTTTTCGGTTTATTCCGGTTTTCTCAATATATACTTTTTGACTTCTTCAAACCATTTATCCGACACCGTAGGTCTATTTTTAAGGGTCTTAAATATTTGTTTTGTCAACTGGTTTTCATCCATTCATACAAGTGTCCGTAGAATTTTAGTCTTCTTTTTCTAATCGTTTCTATTAATGGTTCCTTTCCTTTGTACAGTTCTTCTCAAGGTCGTAACCTACATTATCTGTCTACTATCTTTCGGATCCTTTACCTGGTGAAGGATCTTGCTTTCAAATGCCTCTGCTTCTCTTATACCCGCATTCCCGGTTATTGTAAAGCACTTAGTCGCGTACAAACACACAAGTTTTATCGCAGTATTGTAATGTCTAATCTTGGCTTGGCTTAAGAGTTCTTTCTTTTGACACAAGTGGTAAGTTCCTCGAAGTTCACCGACAATATTTTCTCGTCTCTTGTTGTTTGCTTCCATTTCGCTGATATTTGGTTTTTTTGTCTCCCCGAGGTACTTGAAGCTATCAATGTTCTCAAATTTTTGTTCTGAGTCTTCCGGTGAAGCAAGGCTGTTTTAATGTTCTTTATTAAATCAGCCTTTCCGGTCATTCTATGGCACTCGCTTGCATAGCACAGTAATACTACACACAGGAAGTAATATACGAAATAATAAATAGCAGAAAATTGAGTAATATTTTTATCTTATTGCAGTTCTGGTGCATGTAATCAGCTATGAAATAATTTTCGTGTAATTTATTTTGTATTTTTTTATTATTAAAACTATTAACATTATAGAGGCTATTCTACAACACTAAATCATCTACCACAACCCTGAACGCCATTCAAACCTATTGGAAACGTTTTCTTCTGTCAGACGTCTCTTATCTACAGTTCTCATAACATCATCCGTTCACAGCTTTCTGGGTCATTCACTGTCCGACCCATACCTTCACATCAATTGTGGTAACATGTTCTTCTCCATTCTGTACTGATGACCGCACTAGAAGAAACTTATGCGGATCTATGTATTTTTAAAAAGTTAACACTTTGGAGTTTTTAAATATTTGTCCGCCATCTTGGATCCGTCATATTGGATTCACCTTTATAATTTTAAATGAGATTGTTGTCATGTAACGCGTCATTTTAATGTGAAATTGCAAGAGTAAACAATAGCGCAAATCGTTTTTCTATAGATCCCTTCGTTTTTGAGTTATAAGCATTCAAAGTTGCAATTTTGGGGAAATTGTGCTAGCAATAAAAAGGGTAGAACTCACTGAATAAACTATTTTATTACATTTTTTACTAGCACTATAGAATTTTACTAATACAAGTATGCTACTCTGAAGTAACAGATTAAATTAGAAAACAGTTGCAACGTAAAACAAACTCCATTTTTGTTAATTAACTGCTCATTTTCTCAAAAAAATTTATAATACATTTTTTAAATGATTGTTATAGAGAATTTGTTTTGTTAATTATACCTAATTTGCAGATATTAACACCGGAAGCTAAATTGTGGTTAACAAAATATAGCAATTTATTTCTTTGTTTTATTTATTTATCATAATTTCTTTCTTAATATTATCATGTCTTACCACCGTTTAATCTTAGTTACTTAGGTACTTTATGATTGAAAAATGCAGATCTAATATTTTAAAAACTATAGATCTAAACATAGATACTTCTGAAATAACCATGAAAAATTTACATTGTCAAAAGCTTTAGATGTCAACTATTTTTGTTTTTTTTCGAGAGCTAATTGCAGGTCGAGAAGTGAGAAATTATCGTGGCGAGAAGTGAGATGGAAAGGCAGATCATTATTTTTTAGAACCTAGTCGGTAATTTAATCCGGGAACTTTTTTGTTAGCAAACAAAAAATCTACTATCAATACCACCAAAGTGATCACCATATAAATAATTCTTAGAGTACATGTTAATTTGTCTTCTTAATCAATACATAATACATTCCTCTGAAATGTAAAGTTATGAATTCTAAAAGTCTGTAAAAAAAATTATTAGGAAATTAAAAATTACTTACATTCATTTCAATAAATAATATTTATTTCTTACATTCATAATAATATTATACAATAATTAAATTTATAATAATAATTAAATAATTAATTAACTACCATTATATTATTCACGTGGCAATTATAATATAATAATTAATATAATTATTTACAGTAATAATAATTAATTATAGAACAATTAAACATTCTCTCAATAAAAAATAAATAAAAACTATACAATTATTTTATTTTTTATAATTTACAATTATTATTATTAATTTATCGGATAGTTTAATTTGCTCTTTATTTTTTATATAATTTATTTAAATAATTTTTAAATATAACAATATATGTAATATTTCATTTATAATATTCACATATAATAATTTATGTTTTTTAAATAAATTTACAATGTAATAATTTTTAAATAAACAATATAATTATTTAATAATATTGAGTGCAACAAATTTAATTGTTAATGTTATTTAATGCATCTTAATATAAAATATACATTAGAATTTTTATTATTTTATTATTAGTAAATTACAACGTGGTATGTGTTTTATTACATTTTAATATTATTTTATTAAGTTTTTTATTTATTTATAGTATATATTTTACAAAGTTTTGTTTAATTTTCGTTTCTTTTGTTTTTTTCATGATGTAAACTTTGTAATGTTATACACTTGATGTTATTATTTATTTGATATACAATCTATTTACCAAGTTATTGTTATAGCGGATATAACATTGTAATTACAATAAATAATGATATTAACCACCAATGGAACGTCGATGAGAGCGTTTCTGAAACAAAAAATTAAATAATATATATATTGAAACAAATTTGTTTAAATAACTGAAAGAAGTAAAAAAAATTTATTAACATATTGTTTTTATGTGTATATAAAAAATTATATTAATTACTGCTTATACTTCGTTTTTTACGAGTACTTTCAAGGTGAGCACCGCTTCTTCAGGTAAAAACAAATTTTTTTTTTTTTGGTTTAACGTCCGACTGTTTTGTAAAAACAAATAGCTTCTTGAAAATATTTATGAAGATTGTTTCTTCCTTTGTCAAAGGTTTTAATCAAACTCTTCTGGAGTTTGATTTAAAACCTTCGACAAAAAAGATCTAATCTTCACAAATATTTTCTAGAAGCTATTCGTTACTACCTCATGATTAAGCTTAGGTTATATTTTTGTTTTACACTTGTTCACTCATGATTAAAAATAGAATACATTTTTGATTATTTTTTTTGCAAGAAATAATCTTGCGAGTGTTTTACACTAGATTATTTTTGTTTAAAATTGAATTGTGATCTGTAGTAGAGTACAGAATTCAGTCTTTAATCTGTGGTTCAGCGAAATTCTATTTCATCGTCTGTAGTGTTTCTACGTCAGTCTTATGTCACATTATCATCATGTCTCTCATGTTATCTCATGTCTCATTCAAGGCCTAAATACTGAACTGTGTGTCTGAGGTAACGGAGCTTCTGTTCTTTGGAATTTTTTTGTGTGTAATTGCCAAGTTATCTCCCGAAGTGCGGTATGATCTATCGTATAAAATGCAAATTACCTTGATTATCTGTGGATTATCAATGTTTTTTCTTTTTGTTTCACAGTTTGAGTAACATTAACTAATTCCTTTACGTATCATAAAGTCATCACTTGTTTTTATACGTAATGTATTATTTAATTTTACTTGTCAGTCTGATTAACAAAGAGTCTATAAAACGTTAATGTTAATCAATCTTATAGTTATAAGTAAAGTGGTTTAAATGATTTATTTTGATTAATTTTGCTAATGAATTAGGATTGGGGAAAGAATAAATTTACTCCAGATAAAAGTCACATTACCCTAATTTACAAATCCTGCATGTTAATAATTTATTTGAATTTATTAATTCTCCAACTAAAACTAAGCAATGTTTACAAAATTATTTTTGTAAGATTTATAAAATTTAAATTCTAAGATATCTAATAAATTAATTGTGATTTCTTTGTTCTAATTATTCATAAATTTCATAATTATTTTCTTTTACTAAAGAAATTAGTATATCACATTGAACATGTATTAAAATAAATTTAAAATATTTAAATATATCTGATCACTTATTTTTAGTTTACCGACAACACAATAGTATTTGTCCCTATGTCATTGACGTAGCGTTTAATTGCAACAATAACTAACAGACTATTCTAGAATTTTAGTTTACAAAAGGATAAATGAAGATTAATTCCGATGATAAAATATAGGCCTATGGTTACTTTTACCCTGAGATGGAAAACTTCCCCAGCCATATTTTTGTATAATTCTCCCACAAGACAAGCTAACAAAATTAGATATTTCGGACTACATATGGACGGAAAGCTTATCAATATCATGGCATTTAAACATAAAGTTTCTGCCAATGAGTTTAGATAAGTGTTTTTCTCAAACATAAGAAAGTAGTGTAAAATAAACTACAAAAATATAACTACTGGTTGTGGTATTGTAAAAATAATTAAAGTAAACAAAACAATTCCTAACTTAAAATATAGCTTTTTTTATTTAAAGTTGTATCACTGCTTGGTTATTAGCAACAACGATTGAATATGTGACTGTAACAGTAAGTTTTAACTTGTGAAAATTTTGTAACCCTGGTCGGGAATCAAACCCGAGACCTCCGCGTGGTAGGTTAATGTGCTAACCACTACGATATGGAGGCGGACTAACGCTGTTTTTAATAACTAGTAAACTGAAGAAAAACATAAGGTTTTACTAAACATAAAGATAAACTGGGCCACTCATATAAAAATCAAAATACTGACTTTGAACTCCAAACTGAAAAAATTATTTCGACTACTTGGACGTCGCTCTTCACTGACTCTAAAATCTAAGCTATTACCATACAAAGTTAATTCTAAACCAGTATGAACTTTTGGGCTATAAATTTCTGGCCCAGATAAACCGAGTAACCTAAAAAAATTACAAGCATTTCACAATTTTTTTAAATGTAATTACCGGCGCACATTTTTATGTCGACAACAAAATTCTACATGATGACCTTAAAATTCCATTTATAAGGAAAGTAGTTAAGTCCAGCTACAGTGTTTTTCAAAGAAAATTGCATGATCACCCCCAACGGATTGATCACTAAACTATCAAATGCATCACTACCAGGGAATCCGCAACGCCGGTTTAAACGGCAATGAGCCTAAGATCTTCTTTAATGTGATTTATTTTCTGTTTTTAACTTTTTTTTCATTTCTTTTAACATTGTTATTTCTCATTCACTCATTATGAACATTATCTCATAGAACATATACCAATGGGTATTACTGTTCTTTTTCATAACGTTTTCTTGTTATCCTTTCTTCACTTTTGTCAAATTAGCTCGTTGTATTTTAGTATAAGCTTGCAAATAAAGTGTTATTAAAGATAACAAACCAACAACCTGAGCATTAGTTCTTTCTAAATTTTAGATGTTTTAAACAACTACTATACTTTAAATTAACAGTCTAATATTTTTGAAACCGATTTGGATTTATAGAAGGCAAATTTATGCGTGAGCCAAAAGTCTTTCACATCAAAAATACAAGGATTTCTACCCAAAATACTCAGGAAATTACTGAAGCACCTTTTTAGACATAAATATTGCACATATTATGTTAAATCCTAGTTATTCGATAAAACTGGTTATCCGAAATGGTTTGTTCCAATTATTTCGGATAACCGGGATTTAACTGTACCAGCGTTAAAAGAAAAGCTATGGAAACGTTTTAGAGATATTAACAAGAAATCTTTAATACATTTCTAATAAAAAAAGTGTTTTAATCCTTTAAAAGCCTAAAATCTCTAACGTTTAACGAAAACGTTGTTACGTGATAATTCATTTTAAATTTTTCCTTAACAGACAGGGATTCCACAATTGACAGTTCCGACCACCCAGTCAACGTAAATTTATCACCAGTTTCCGTTCATTCTTTAACCCACATGACGTTCAAACAATTTACTCTCCAAATACTTTTTTATTTATATACTCCAAAAACACATTCATAATTCTTCATTATGTTTTCACTTTTAAAACTGCCAATCTGTTATACAATGACTGATATTCAAATTTAATTTTTCTTGTGTGAAAAACTTTTATATTTTTGACCTTGATTTTTTAATTTTAAACTATACAATATAGTACGTTTTTTATTTACAACAGAAACATGTACAATCTGTTCGCCTTACAACAATATATAGATAAACGAATTAGTCATAATATTGATGCATGAATCTAGAATGGAGGATCCACCCACCGATTCACCTCTTTTAGACGATGTGTTAATTAATATTTCATTATCCTAAAAAATGTCTGCTGTATGTTTTGTCGCAGTCTTCTAGAGTTGTTGAATAAGGCCCTTATTCAACGGCCCTGGCAGTCTTCTGAGTTTTTCTGTATTATGTAAGGGGTTCACTGCCAAAACGTTGAATGATTTTCTAATTTCATTTGATACGTTAAAGAGAATATTTACTGTATGTATGTTTAAATCTGTAAGTATAATTTTGTTAGAGATGTACCATATTGATTGTGAAAGCGTACTGAAAATTTTAGATTGGTATCTTTGAAAAATTTCAACGATAGGATTATTAGTTAGACCCTAAAATTAAATTAAGTAAGCTTATAAATGGGCTTCAGAATGACCTTTTTCATTATAATTTTGTTCAAAAGGGAAAGATTTGGCTTCTTTCCCATTTTTTATCACATGGAGTAAAGTTGTTTAATATTTTATTTAAATTTGTTTATTTTAGTTGCATGCTTGTTCTCTATGCAAGACGTTTAACTAAATGCATACCAATATCATAAAAATGGAATCAAACGTCCTTTAGATATACTGGTGAATAATCACCTTTTCAAAGAGTTAGTCTAATGTTAATTGTGTACATTTTGCTTTGTTAGTATTTATTCCCCATATTTTTTGCCATTGTTGTTATTCGTTTGATTGTGCTTGTAAAAGTTGTGATGCAGTGTCTGATGATTCATGAGAAGCTTGTTAGCGGTATCGTTGGAAAATGTTGCAATTGTTGTGTTTGATGTTAAAGGTTGTCTGCGATAAATAAATAATAATTCAGTATAATTATCAAAAAGGTTAAAAAATTATTGTCATACTAATAGCATGAAAATAAATATCAAAATTTCCTCAGTGGATAATTAAAAATTTCACATAAAAAAGTTAATAAAACAAGAAAACAAATTCAAGAAAAATTGAACAAATATAAACGTATAAAAAGAATGTTATGTAAGGTAACTTATACTTTTTTTAAATTTAAACAAAATACAATTTGACAAACAAAAGTAAATCTAAAAATAAAAAATAAATTAACATGAGTAACTAGAAGTCCAATTATAAAATTAATTACAAAAGTTAAACTTCAAGTTTTACAAAATCCTTAGGTCACTACAGAAATAAAATACTAAAATGTAAATTTTTAAGATTTTATACTGTTTTCTTCAAATTAGATCAGTAGATCTCTATTCAATTTTTTCTCATGTGGTGGTGTGTTAAATTGAAATTTTTCGTCATGACATTTACTGTGATATAGAATTGACGCGGTTAATTTTGTGTTAAATTTTGAATATTTGAGTTTAGCAGTTTCTGTTACAAAAGGAATTTTCAAGTCGGATTTTAGTGTTAGCTTTGTTTCATAATGTGAGGTATTTGTTATCATTGGATAATTTTTGACTGATTGGCTTGAATTTTCTGAGGATGACTTTTCTTTGCAGTCCCAAAAATTGCAATATAGATATTCCAAATAGGGCGTAAATAGGCTTTATATGTCATTAATTTAAATATTAATGGTAAACTTGTTTCTTCGTTAAAATAGTACTTTTAATGTTAGATTTATACTTTCTTATAAATAGTTGGCCTAAGTCTGTAAAGACACCTCATTGGGTCCGCAAGGGTCCTCTTAATAAATGTTAAAGTTAAACCTAATAAAACATTAATTATAAAATATTTTTACTGGTCGTACAGTTGCACAGTTATAAATTTAAAAGAATGTAAAGAAAACAATATCATACAAATTTTTGTTCGTGTCTTTTTTATTTTTTTAAAGCCTCATAGAACTACACATGTTCATAAAGTTTGGAAAACCTTTGATTCGTCTTATGGATCTTATCTACCTTGTAAAGTGTTAATTGGTGTCATATTCAGTACGTCCTCGTGTAGATCTATTAATTGCTAAAAAGATTTTTTTATTTTGTACCGAGATTTTGTGATATGTATATTCTTTTTTTTGACACTTTTAATTGAAATTTAGTATCTTTTATTATATTAATACAACAATTTCTAAATGTTAAGCTAATGTTCCAAAACTTAATTTACTTGAAGGAGCGTGCAGTCATTACCATAATCCTACACTTGGCCAAAAATATCTCTTGGCCAGAGGTGCTTCAAACGTCTGCGCTGAGCACCCGGTATCGCCCTAGTGTACATGTTTTGTATGAGAGGGTTGTCATGTCATTCAAATTTGTCATATATCGTCTTGTATAGTGGTTTCGCGACATCAATTACGTATGGGATTTGTAAGTCTTTGTGCAGCAATGAGTTTGTGATGTATAAGGAGCATTGTGTTATCGTTAGTAAAATCTTGTTTTGAATCGCTTGTATACGTTTCGTGTGTGAAGGTTTAGCAGATCCATAAAGTTGAACTCATATGTACGTATATTCTCTATTTGAATTTTTCCGATTGAGAGCACCACGTATCAAGAACCGAGGAATATTCATATAATTCCAAATAATATAAATTTATTGGGCATGTTTAGGAACTGGAAAAATTTTAACATTACGACTGTGTTGAATCATGGAATGAGAAGAATGAAAACCTAACTGATGTTTAGAGATTAGAAATTTTATTTGAAACATTAATATAATGTTTAATACAATTAAATTAATATAATGGCACTTAGATCGACGCCTTACCTGATCCAAACATATTTAGAATACACGCAAAAGACTAGGATTGAAGCTGAGAGATTTGTATTGGATGATGAACAAAAGTTCACAGCTGTCATTAGAGAGAAAGCTCCTACTGCACAAAGCCATACTGAAACCGCTGTGGACTTATCGGTTGCCGCTTTAGGGATCAGCTGTGAAATCGAATCGTGCTATCATCCAACGAATCCAGTCGAAATTTTTACTTTATTTGATAATAACAAATGCTCCATGGTATGAGACAAATGACGTATTGCATAAGGACTTATGTGTCAACACCGTGAAAGAAGAAATTACGCAGCTAAGTTCTAAATATCAAGAAAAATTAGCAGATCACCCTAATTCTTTGGCGCTTAATTTACCTGATAATTGCGAAGACGTAACACGACTAAAACGAATAACATTGCTTGACCTTCCTTTTAGATTTACCAACTAACCTACATTGTAAATAATTAAAGTCTATATCAACATCAACATCATCTCTATTAACATCATATTTTTCCTCTACGCATTGTACTATCACGGTTATTAATTTTGTTACCTCTATTTCTATTTTTCATCTTTTATCTAGTGAACGTTTTCAAAAATTATACTTAATTTTTTTCTTTCCGAAGCAATACCACTGGGTATTGTCTTCATCATGTGAACCCGTTCATGCTATTTACTTATACCTGTAGTTTTTGGTTTTTAAACTGATTGTAAATAATCTCAGATGTTAGAAGAAACAAAATATAATGACTCTACGCATGATTGAGGGAGTTTATCACTTATATTTGGGAGAATAGAGAACACTGAAAAGATTTAAAAGAAATGTTGTGTGTGTGGCATGTGTATGGATCAATCAAATAGAATGCATGGCAAACCAGAAATTATTGAGAAATATTAGAACTGAAGGATATTGTGAAATGCATCAAGTCGTGGTTGAAAAAATAGGTCATTTGGAGCAAATGCATGAACAGTTATGCCAAAACGAATACTGAAAGCACAAATTTATGGTACCACAAAAAGGGTCGGCATTGATGATGTAACTAAAAACTTTTGAATTACGGGGTTGAGGGATACCTGAAGATGGCGATGGATAAAGGACGTTGAAGAAGATTAATGTTGAAGGCTATGGCTTACATCAACTGTAGTGCTGAAGGACGAGGAAGAAAAGAGAATAAAGAATCAGTTAATTAACCTGTAGGAAATAATTATTTGGTCGGATAGTTTGGCTAATTTTAAGAACTTAATAATGATAATTTCATCAATATTCTATTGTTGAAAAATCTAAAAATCAAAACTTCTTAATATAAAGATCAATGCAACTAGAACTTGTGAAAAAATTCAAATATCTCGGAGAAATCATAACAAATTTTCTCAATGAAAGACCCATATGGCAAGAAAACAATTAATACACTCATGAAATCTCTGATAGCCACTCAAAACATGTACAACAAGAAATGTCTGTCAACAAAAACTAAACTAAGATACTACCAAACAGTGGTTCTCCCAGGAATCTACAATTCTAGCGAAACGTTATTCGAGCCATATCGATTAGGAGACACTGACAGAATTAAGAAAATAGAAAGACAAATACTTAGGAAGTGCATGAACAAAAGGCACATGGTGGAAGAACAGTGGCGGTTAATCCCAAACAAAGAAATCTACAAACTAATCCCCCCCCATAAAAAAATAAGTTTAGAAAGTAAAGAATATCATTCCTAGGACAAATACTTAGAGCCAAAGCGTCCAGACTTTTGAAACGGCTGATCAACCATTTTTGGAATAAAATGTCGAGACCTAAGTGGCTGATAGAGGCCCAGAGGGATGTGTAGGAACTTGGAATCGCTAAACAAGCCGTGCTAACAAAATCAGATAAGTACAACCAACTAATCAAGACTAATATGGCAACATTCGAACCAAAAACCAGAAGAGTGTACAACAGATGTTTACCGAAGAAGACCGGAAACAGAGATCAGAACGTTTTAAGAAAATGTTGGCCAAACGAAAGAAAGCCACGCTTAGGAGAGCGCGCTTTCAAAGAAATCCAACACTGAAATAGACCTAAACTTGAACTAGAGTGATCCTATTAGGTCAGGTCTCAAAAGTAAAAAAAGAAAAAGATCAATGCAAAATCAACAAGCATAATATATTTAAGTTATATTTTTTCAATTTTAGTGGTTTGTCTTCCAGAAATTATTTCATACTTAAAGGGTAATAATTATCTTAAACTTCAATTTCAATTATGTAAATCTTAAAGAGTACTTTGGTATTCTGGCAAAAAATTTAAAAAAAAACAGATTTATTCTGATTAATAATATTCGTTCAACGTTCTTCCTTATTAGGTAAAACAAT
This sequence comes from Catonia carolina, assembly GCA_035578175.1. Lineage (NCBI taxonomy): Eukaryota > Metazoa > Arthropoda > Insecta > Hemiptera > Achilidae > Catonia > Catonia carolina. The sequence goes on along the minus strand of JAQMRL010000010.1, from coordinate 22,206,233 downwards.
GAAAATTATTTTGTTGGAAAATTATGTAAACGTAAAGTCACATTGTAATGTTTCATCAGTTTTTCAGGTAATTAATTTATAAAGTAGGCTACCTTAAATTACAATATTATTTTGTAAATGATATGATAATTAAAAAAACAAAAATTTGGTTGTTTCATGTTTTTTTTGTTTTTTTTTTGCTTATACCGTACATATTTTAATCGTTTAAACCATGTATGACTCTTGGGTATTTTTCTTTGTTACTATAATTTGCATAGAGGGAAAATGTCCTTTTATCATTTTTTTACAAATTCAGAAAGTACGACAAAGTAAAAGGCATATTTTCATTTTATATTTTAGAAAATATTTAGGCTACCATGTCTAATTTCTAGTAAAGAAACAAGTTACAAAAATGTTAATAAAACTTACTGGTAACGCGCTATATGTTGACGATTGCGCCTATCATGCGGAGGACAGTATACTATCTATCCTACTTACATCAGCCAACCCGAAAGCATAAGACGTATATCAAGCGTGTAACTCAAAATATAACCACCACAAACACTAAGTAATAAAATTCAGTTCATGACCCGTCACCCTAAATAAGTAAGGAATAATGTAATTATTGAAAGAAAGTGAATTGTTTAAAATTCAATTGCAATTTAACATAACTTTACTGAAAATAATTAAATATGAAAACTTTAAAAATACAATAACATTTTGAAATTACCGTAAAACTAGTATTACTCACGATAATAAGCTCGCATCGACGTAACTCACGGACTAAATTGTCTATCTCTACAAATGTCAGAGAGAGCAAGCGTTTACGCATGCAGTAAACTAACAAGCAAGATAACTACTGTGGTATGTTTTCAGATTTGGATTATAACGGTAAAGACCTTTGAGCGCATGCGTAGTTATGCCACATATCTCCCTCTCACTCCCTCGGCTATGGGACATTAGTTCGTCTGATACCTATACTTGGTCACCTAGCCATTACTTGTTCATGTGTAGTTGGTACGGGTATTATAACAGGGGGTTTTGGTTAGAAGCAGTATTATATTTTCAAATATTATATTTTTAATAAAAATGTACACTATTGTTTTCAAATAATATAGAAGATGTAGAAGTACTGCTTCTAACAAAAATCCTTTGTTAGCAAAGCTATGTAAATGAACTGGTGATAACCGAAGGGGTTTTTGGTTAGAAGCAGTACAACTATATTTTCCGTATAACTAAAAAAAAGGTTTAACTACATTCAGTAAGATGTAAAATACACTTCCTTTGTAAGACAATTACAGTTTCTACAGTTCATTTATTTTTAAGTTATAATATGAAAACAAATTATTATTAAATATTCCTCTAATAATTCTATTGACATTAATGTTATACGGTGCTTCCCAACAAATCTGACGTATAGGGAAATTAACATTGAACAATGTACTACCAATATTAATTTTACTATAAGGGTGTAATCTTAATTTTATTGCTACAGTAGTTAGAAAACAGAATAAAAATGAGCCTACAAAAGAAAATTATAGCTAATATTTTATTTATTAATAAATAATGGCAAATATGTTATCCTAGTTTGATATAGCGTGGTACTTACACAAGAAAAAAATTTCAGGCCCATTGATGTCTGAACATTAGCCGGGCGTGTATAGACAGTTAATATTTTATTTTTGATATTACCGTATAAGGTGCCGTGAGATTGAATCCCACACACATTAATTTTTTTTTTTTTAAATTGTATTAAAATTATTATTAAATAATTTATTAACTTAATAATTTGTTAACTTAATTAATAAAAACCTTTTACTAGTTAGTTAGTTGTATTCTGTTGAATTGAAAATTTAAATTATAATTTTAAATATTTTTCAATATTTAATTAATAATAATCAATGATCAATTAATAAAATAACATAAAACAATTTAATATGGTAGGACTTGAACTCACGGTCTATCGTACGGTAATATGAATCGTCTGGTTTACAAAAGCAGATACATCCAAAAATGTAAATTTTTCAGGAGACCTGATAAACTTTTCTCTCAAAAACATGAAAATATACCACATTGTGACTTACTCGAAAGATAGCAATAGTGTAGAGGATTTTACATACTGATTTTTAATTTTCTAGTGACCGTAGTTTAAGAGAATTTTCACATACTTTATGTCGATGTATCTGGTTTTGAAACAGAATTCTTATTTGGTTTTGAAATTAATGTAAACTAAAAATATAAAACGCGTGATTATTTTAATTTGTAATATAAAATTAATCACTAATTTTGGTGTTTTAAGAATAAAATTTACAAGAGTTAGTACGATAATATAAAAAAATTATGAAAAAAAATTCATATTCCTTTTTCCGTGGTTTATTATAACTAACTTCTTTAGGACAACGCTCCATTTCGTAACATTATTAAAATAAATTACTAATTTTGACATTTCTTAGAAAAAACGACAATAGTAATTTATACAAATAAAGAAAAACGTCCACTAAAATAGAGCTTGCAAGTGTCTGCTCATATATTACAACATTACCTCAAACTAATGCTCTAGCCGTGTGACATAAAGATATGTTTTTCGAGGTCTATACTAGAGAATGGATGTAGCTGATTTTTAAACTAACCAGCAAGATTATACACGTTTTTATTAAGGATGTAGATGGATTTGAAACATATGCATTTTACAGTGTATGTAAAAGGTTGTAATCTGTTAGAAAATTCAAAAATAAAAAAAATTGAAAGTTTTGGATGTATCTGGTTTTGGAACTAGACAATTCAATCAAAAAAATAATAAGCTGACTACTTACGTCCGGTTAATGTTTAGCTTTAGACAACAATAAACGCGAATGTTTTGTTTTTTCAATTTATTTATTTAACGACGCATCAACTGCAACGGTCATTAGCGACGAAGTTGGGGTGAAATTTTATGTAATGTAGGATGAAATGATTTTTTGTAACGTATGAAAATATGCCGTGCCTGAGTGGGATTTGAACCCAGGACCGCATGATGAAAGGTGAGCACGTTAACAACTGTGCCAATGCGGCCGGCATTTTTTTTTATCTGAATAGTGCGCTTTATCAAAAATGAACTACATTTTTGCCTTTATTTATTAATAATTGAATTATTAAGTTAGATATTAAAAACTTTTTTAGATTAATTTTTATTCTGTTTCCTAACGACTGGAGTAATAAAAGTAAGATTACACCCTTGTAATAAAATTACTGTTGACAATGTACATTGTCCAATGTTAATTTTCCTATACATCAGATTAAATGGGAAGCACGGCATACTGTCATTCATTGCACGTAATCATGGTTTTTATTTTGTATGTTAAATTAGAGGAAACATCAATTCATTGCTTTTCTCTTTATTGCCAAACTTCATGTTAATTTTATTCAATGTAACACTCCATTCAGTTGTTGTGCAGTATGTATAGTTCTGAATAAAATATAAAAGTTAAGAAAAAAAGTTATAATGGCTTTAAATTAATCTAGTAGCTTTTAGAATAATACTACGAAACGATAAATAACATCGATTAATCGGGCGGCTTTTGTGGTAATCAGCTGATAGTCAAACATGTTTAAACACTACTGAGCGTCCCGTATATACAATACAACCCAATACCCATAGTAGCGCATATATTTTGAACTCTACTGTAAAAGAATAACTATTTCAGAAAGTAATGATTTAGCATTCCCCCACATTAGCGTACATATTTTTTTTGTATGGCGTTAAATTCAGTATAATGTAATCGTTGGAATTTTTCAGTCAATGTTGAAGTAATACGTAGTAAGTCACTTAGTCATTTCCTCAGATATATTTCAGACCGAGATTAAAAAACAGCCTACATCTCATTTTCAGTGATAAGAGAACGCGTTACTGTAGCTTATCATTCGTAGCGTTCTGGAACTCATAGTTTTCTCTTTGTTAGTAGTTATACTGTATTTATGTCGTTGAAATAGATATAATCTCAACCTCGTTACAGAAATTCCTCTGAATCTACATTTTTTGCACTGAATGGTTTCAAATTTCAAGATAGCTGTTTATTTAAAAGAAAAATTTTGTAGTCATCTGTGTCCGAAAATAGCTTATTTTACCAACCTTCCGCTTTTTTTGTTTTCAATAAAAAAATTTATTTAGGAATGGTTAACCATATCAATTACAACGTTAATACAGATCTTGATTACATAAAGGTTTACTTTTACAAAAATAATGAATCTAGTCTGTAATCCACTTTAAAATGGCGGCAATGATAATATCAATACATTGCAGGTTCATTTAATTTTAACGATTATCATAAAATATTAAAGGTTTATGGCAAAAAAAGTTCACTAATCTATTCAAATTTGTTTGTAAGTAAAACCATTAGAAAAATGTTATTGAATTATGTATTCATGAAAATATTTAAAAATAATTTATCCCTTTCGTTTCCATTAAATTGTAAACATTTTTTAGTTAATGTTTTCTCATATACATTGTTTACTCATGAGCGAATATAAAGGTTGTTTTTCATTATTTACATTACCAAGAGAAAGTCATAGGAGTGTTTCACACCAGATTTTTTTGTAATAGAATTAACACTTATTTAAACAATTAAAATTTTATTATAATTGTGCGATAATTGTATTTATCACAAATAAAACGATGCTTTAAGAAAACTGAAAGAATATAGCCTCTTTATGCAAATAATCATTATTATTTTAACAATAAATAATTTACAATATGCCTACATCATTATTACGTAAACAATTGATAACTACAACAACAGAATACAATCACAGATAGATTTATTAATAATAACAATAGATAACAGTGAATTGTTTGCTTACCATTATTTCTCAACCTCTGCAGTGTGCTTTCAATAGCCGATGGATATTTTAAACGATGTGGTCTCATAAAGGCATCTAACGACATGTCTGCTACAGTCGCTTTACAACGGATATTTATAACATCGTTCGGTGGAAGAAAATGGCTTTCGTCCACTTGAAATTGAAGCCCAAGCGATCTTGAGTATAGATTATCTCCTACTTCAATTGCATTATATTGATATAAATTATTTGATCCTATCTGTAATCGAAATGTAACAATTTATTAATTTTATTCTGATTAAATAATAACACAGATAAATTGAAGGGGTCGGGAGAAGACAGTGCTAACCCTCATCAACATAATTTTATGCAATTTCATTTTAAAAGTTTACAGAAATCTACAAAAATGATGTTTTTGAACTTTTGTGAAACATTTATTTTCTTTTAATCTAGGTCCTTAAGATCGTAAATATAGCATACTTTTTAAAACGTGTTGAATATTTTATTTTCACAGAATATTTAAGAAAAATCATGCTGGAAGTTTTGTAGGTTAGCACTTTCTTCTGCCGACCGCTTCAATTCTTAAATAAATAGATAATTCATAAAATATAATTAATAATAAATACATTCATTTCAAATTTAGAATTAAGTTACATAAATAAGTAAGAAACACATTACATAAATTATTCATTATTAATGCAATTACTTTTCACACAAATTGATAATATTGTGATATGGGGAAATCAACCTACCCAACTATGACGCAGCCATGATCTACAGTAGAATTTATGAGTGCTTTTCTTTAGGGCAGATGTCTGTTTTTGTGCCTCAAAAGTAAAGTAAGTGAATCAGTTAAGAATTAGAAGTCAACATTTGGTGGATCTCGTGTTTATCATGGCTAAGAAACCACAGACTGACTAGCTTTATAAATGTTTTGATGTTTGGCAGATTTTTTATATCAGTAGATATAAAATTTACACGTTTAGAAACTAAATAACTTGACTATTTTTGGTATAATTTGGTGGAAGCGCTGTATAATGAAACTAAGCGCCTTTTTCGGGTGCCTTATGTAGCAACGAGTTGTTAAGGAGGAAGGTGTTCTTGTTTCTAAATGCCTGAATAAGAACTTCTCGTGCATAGAGCTGTCATTTATTCAGTACTTTAAAATCCTTAAAAAGCTTATCAGATGGAAAGTTTTTCTGTTTTCTGGTTATTACTTTCAATATTGTTTTCTGCAATCCTAAAAGCGGTATTATATTTATGTACGTCAGATGCTCCTCCCCAAGCTACAATACCGTAGGAAAGCGTACATTTAGCAACTGAATAGTAAACAGTTTTTAAAACAATTAAATACATACTTAAAACATATTATACATTAAAATTTGTTACATAAAAATTTATTTATAACACTTTAATAATAATGTTAATAACATTGACAAAATATTACATTTATTTTTTAGAATAAATTTGTCTTAAATACGAGTAGGTATCACTTACTACAATCTACTAGTAAACTATCTTTAATGATAGAATCTACCTTCAAAAAATATTTCTGTGTTGCTAAGCTAGTGATTTGTTTTGCGTGAAATGTCGATTTTTCTTAAATTAAAATTATTTCAAAATTACCACATCCACCAAAATCATGAAAGTTGAAAAACAGTAACTATTCCAGAAATTATATATTGGTTGTATTCATAAATAAAATATTATAAATAAATTTGGATAGAATTTATTTATGCCTAAATTGTTCTTTGTAAATCCATAGCCTTATTGTTATGAAATTCGTTGTAAATTTAAAAAAATTTGAATATATGATGCTAAATGAAACAACCACATGAGCTCCTGATAAAATACGTTAATTATTAAGTTGACCTTTTTTGAAATGTTAACGTATAACTAAATAACAAGTTCCAAACGCGCTTTTGCGAACATCTCTAACCATGACATCTTTTAATGCTTATGAGATGTGAAAAACGGTTGAGATACAATGTGCTTATATTTTAGGACCTTAATAAGTTATTACAATATTTAGATACTCAATAAATTATATAATTCTTGCAAATATTCAAGTGTCACTGTCATTCAAATATTTTAGGCATATGTACATACATATGTGGCATACATTGGTAGCCAGTGTAAAAAGCAAATACTTTGGTTTCTCATGAGAAAAAAAAACAATAAGTTACGAAAAAGTGAAAAACATTAGACAGACAAGTCAGCTTACGATGACGAGAAGAACTGTAGTAGGAAAAAACAAACGGTTAGTAGAAACGATCAAAAACCGAGGCTAAAATTCTATGGATACTTCTATAGATGGATGACACACAGCTGACAAAAAAATCTTTAAAATGCTAAAAAATAGACATAAAATATTGGATAATTGGCGTAAAAAAGTAAGAAATGATTTAGATAAAACTAGAATAAATTGCGAAATCATACTAATGGATCGAACCAATTTCAGACAACTTATAGCTGACTCTAACGGATTCTATGAGGAGCTATAACTAAACATTGGGTGAATATTATATAAAAGAAGAAAAGCCTACAATCACTAATCACTGAGAATGTGGGCTGCAAAATGAGCTTCCAGAATATCTTAAGTATCTAAAGTTACGTGGTTATGAATTGGCCAATTCATAAAATATTGGGATATTTTCTTTAGATGAATAACAAACAGAATGATAGATTTAATAACTTTTTTCTTTTTAACAGTTAGAATTATTTACAAACAGTTTAAAAAAGGTTCAGTAAATGTTTTAATAAATTAAAACTTGAAGAAGACAGCACTCAGCAGCCTTGCTTCTGTGTGATTAATTGGATATATGTGATAAAAGGTTTTTTCTTAGGTCCTGGTGACGTACAACTTTTTTTATACGGATGAAGTGAATGAAGGTGTGAAAAGTAGAGAATGAAGACGTGATACTGATGATCTGTGTAACTGATGATTGAATATCTATTTGGTGATTAATTTTAGATTAATGAGTGTTATCAAGATTTAGTTTATTGATGAATAAGAGTTTATTTATCAATAATATTAAGTTTTATCTAATAATTTAAATTGTAAATAAGATGGACAGTTTCAAGCAAATAATCACCCAAATAAATAAATACAACAAATCCAAAACATAACCTATCAGATGAAATACAAAATTGCAGTATGATAATTGTTCTACGGATACCTGTTAAGGATGAACCAAGAAAGAATTACGGGAAGATCTTAATTTTAAATATTTTTTGAAAGGGTAAAAGAAAAGAAAACAAATCAAGATAAACCATTGATAAAGATAAAATAGATGATAGAAATAAATTCAGAAAAACAATTGAAGACTATCAGGGTTTATGAGAGAAAAAAATAGGAAAAATGATATACAGATAAAAGAAAGTAAGCAATTTCGGATTATTCATTTTAAGAACTTCCATAAATAGCGAAAAACAGTATACCGGGTGGATGGAATAAAGGAAAACTGAAAAACCGCTAAGAATATATTTTACAAAATGAGCGTCCATAATATATTTTGAAATTTTACAAATATAATAAATATTTATTAAACAATTTTTATCGTAAGATTAATCATTTTTAATCAGGACTTACAAAACGATTAATTTTAATTAAATGATAAAATAAAATTAAACATAAACGCTGTCTAGGAATCAGCCTTAAAATATATTCAAATTCAAGAAGAAATACATCAAGTAAAGTAAGAAGGAATAAATTTGTTACGTTACTGCTGAATAATCCATTACATGACGCATAAGGATAAGGTACTGTAAAATAAAATTAATTCCTATAATAATACTCTTTCAATAAGATTTTGTAAAACGTTGTATTTAAAATAAAATAGTTTTCTCAGCAACTCCTGATACTCAGGTAAGGAATATATTGTCATATAAAGTAGTATTTAAAATACAGAAATACCGTTGAAATCTTTCTACGCCATACTTTACTTAATAAAAAACAAAGTGTATTTACAATTCTTTACAGAAATATTGACTCAGTTCGTCAATAATATAAATAAAACAGTCTATTTGATCTCCACTTTATCATTCTATCATTGTAGCTACTTTTTTCCTCTTGTTTTATTTCTGCTTATTGTATCAATAAAATAATAGTCTTGGAATTTTCGCAATATTATAGTCACTTGAGTCACGAGTTTGCCCTTGTTTGCAACGAGGGGTAAAGAGGGAAAGCATCAGTGCGCATGCGCGACTGCTTTAATTTCAGTACGACAAACATAACATCTTATACTATACCCAGAGCATAATACAGTAAAGCGGAACCTTTTGTAGGTTAACTGTACGAATATAACTGTTTGTTACCGTAAACACAAATGTCGGTTTCTCGAACACGTGGTCAAACTATTCACAGTGCTGAACACAATGTAATAAAATGTTGTGAAGTTGAAGATAAACCAAAATGCCTATCCGTGCCTCTTAACAAAAACCGTGAGCGAGTGGCTAACTACTGTGATGATTCTCTTTCCACAATTCGAAAAAATAAAGGAGGAAATTAAGGACGTGAAGAAGCTGTTCCTTAACAGTTTTGTTTACACCTGGTAAAAACGAAAACGGTTTGGTAGATACTAGAGAGAATGATAATGAAAACGCCGATGTCAGCAATAGTAAAGAAGGTGATTCATTCGTAATTACAGCTAATGAAACATTTCTAGTGATGTAATTAAGCTATAGGCATTACTATAGGTCATATTTATTTCTTATATTAGGCTTATGAAGAAAACATTTTCTCGGAATAAACCACAGCTTACAAAATGTATCTAGAAACTGCACGGTAGTGAAATATATGAGTAGTGTCTCACTGTTGAGGTTGGCAGCACTGCAAATATTTCAGTTCCCTTCCTCACAGCCCAATCATACGCAAAAGGCAATCTCGTGACTTCAGTATCTATATGAAAATCTCACATTAAAAATGTATAATTTTTACAAAAAGAAATAAATTATTACATGCATTATAAAATAAATGTTTCAATTTTAATAGTTTTCTTTACAAATACAAATTATTATAATAAGAGCGTTTTAGATGTTCTTAAATCATTTTAATAGAATTATGTTTCTGACATTATCGTTAGCTGAGTTTTCCGTCGTCCTTTAAATAATGTAGCTTTTATATTCCGTAAAGGAGTTATTGAATTTCTTAGTTTTTTCTTGTTTATTTGTTTTATTGTCTTTCAACCTGTCAAGGAAATGGTTTTTTTAAATCTATGACCTATACATAATTTAAAAAAAATATGTATAAGTCATAGACTTATATACATACTATACATAATTTTTAAAAAATTATGTATACACTATACTACATAACTGTATTATTTTCTATACATTGGCTACTTCATAATACATTGAATTCTCGCTGATTTGGACCCCGATGATCCAAATCGTTAGATAATACGGACTATTTCACGTAAGTTATATGAAAATTATAGTAATACATTTGGGATTAAATAGTAATTTTGACTGTTTTTACTTTCTCTTCCCTTAAATGATTTTTTTGACACTTTTAATTGAAATTTAGTATCTGTTATTATATTAATACAACAATTTCTAAATGTGAATCTAATGTTCCTAAACTTGATTTACTTGAAGGAGTGTGCAGTCATCACCACAGTCCTTCAGTTGGCCAAGAAGGTCTCTTGGTCAGAGGCGCTTCAAACTTCTGCACTGAGCACCCGGTATTGCCCTAGTGTACATGTTTTGTATGAGAGGGTTGTCATGGAATTCAAATTTGTCATGCATCGTCTTGTATAGTTGTTTCATGACATCAATTACGTATGGGATTTGTAAGTCTTTGTGCAACATTGAGTTTGTGATGTAAAAGGGGCATTGCGTTATCGTTCGTAGAATCTTGTTCTGAATCGCTTGTATAAATTCTGTTTCACGAAACATAACTTCTGTTTCGTGTAAAAATGAATGTACACAAAACATTTTTTGTGTATTAAATGAATGTAGAGTATAAAAGAAAAATATTGTTTTCGTGTAGATTTTTCGAAATCGAGTTTTTACGAGCAATATACGTTTTTAGATCCCCTGAACTCAAAAACATGTTTGTTATTGATTGGTCTGCGCGTGCACGTGTGCGCGTGTATGTGTCTATGTTAAAAATATCTCCAAGACAACGTATTGCACGGAGTTGAAACTTGGCACTTCAGCTAGATATCAGAAGGGGACCTAACAGAACATTTTTGTTGAATCCGATTAACCAGGATTCTAATTATCGAGTAATGTTTGCAAGCCCAAATTATTATTAACACAACGTCTGTAAACCTGGCTATATTGTACAGTCAGAATTTAATGCAGGCAGAAGTCCGTTATGATATAAATTTATTAAGTCCTCAGAGTTAATTGTTTGTAAGATCAATATTGTAATTAATATTTTGACTGAAATTCTTGTTAGCCAATATATTTTGTTGTGAACTGTTACATTAAAAAAATCGTTGAATTGTCTACAACCAAGATGAACTATATTTTATTTACATTAAAATATCTGTATGTGTATTTTAGACATGAACTACATTTTAACAGTTAATTTTAGAAACAGAATTATTTTTTATTTAAAATTCCAATCATTAACTTTATTCAAAATGAGAATCTCTCCGAGGCAAAATGTCAGAAACACAATTGGAATAACAAATTTTAATACTCTCACTGAAGTAGGTTTCTTTATTTTATTTTTTATCAAGCCGTCATCTGCGAGTAGAAATCAATATACAGGCCTACGATTCAAAAACTTTTATTAAAATTGAAGAATACTTTTGGTAAAACATTTAGACAAAATATTGATGTTCAATACCAATTTATATTTACCTCTTGCTTATTAATGTACCACGATATGCGGGGTACAGGGTTTGAAGGACCAGCTGTGCAGTTGGCCGTTACTGTTTCACCAGGTGAGTATCTATCCGCCACACCTGATATTACTGGATCGTAATGAAGATATGCTGTAAAAAATAAAAGAATTTTTTAATTAATATTTTTAGAGCCTGTCACAATACAACACTAAATATTCTTCAAAGACACCAGTCAAAAGCACTTAGAACAATAACAAATGCGCCTTTTTACATAACCCTTTATAAAGACCTAAAAATACCAACAGTTCGAGACATTGTCAAAGCAACATACAACTCATTACACACGACAATTGACCACATAAATCCAAATGTCCAATTTCTTTCAACTAACCATCTGCCTGTTAACAGACGACTGAAACAAAGGTGGATAGGAATCTTCTCCGACCACCATAAAAATAACAAAAAAAAATTTAATTTAACTTATCATGCCTGTTTCATTTCATAAAAAAGAAAATCATCTCAGAAAAAAAACATCCATCCTAGTTTATAAATCTTTATTATTAAAAATTGGCACCACATTTCTTAAAACATTTCATGCCGAAATCGGTCACTAGATCGATTTACATTCACGTCACATTCCCGCCATTTCTCATTCATTCCATTTCATTTATTAGTTGTGCTTTAAAAATCGTACAGTTGTTAATAAAAATTAAATTAAAGCCAAAAAAAATTAATATTAAAAATGTTTCGATTTTTTAAGTAAAATATCTTTAGGTTTTCTATGGTATTACGAATTTAATATTACAAATCAAAAGCATTGCAGGCAAAGTCTAATCCAATTTCAGCACGTTCTTCCACCTTACCCCTCCAATAACGCACTTTAATTGTTTATCAACCTACGAAAAATCGTTACAACCCTCCCGTCTCAATAGTCTCTCCAAAACGATAGCCGATTAGTTTTACAATCTATACTAAACCCGATTGACTAACTGAATTGAAGCTCTTGTACATTTTAATTCAGTTATTATGCAGTACTTCAATAGTTTTGTTCGTTGTTCATAAAACTATGAAGGGAGAGTACGAAAAAAAACATTTTTTTGTTTTACAAAGTAGGAAGTTTATATTTTAACTGATCATTGCGGACACAAAGGAGAATGCATTGCTAAATTTTCATAATTTGACAACCACAACACCTAGGAGGAGTGAATAAAATCAGTACTTCGTGAAAAAAATATATCTCACTTTATATTTTGCCCTATCAACTTAACTAAAAAACAGAAAAAGAATCATAAAATTATCTAGGAAACTGGTATTGATTGTATACTCTAAAATGTTTTTTTTCAAATTTTAAATTGCATAAAAAAAGTTGGGCTAATTATTTAATAATAATAGCCAGGTCTCTAGAGCAGAAAATGCTGAATCAGTGGAAACAAATTTATTCATTTATCTTAGCTGCAGCTAAATTTATGATCTTTTTAGTGTTTACAAAACAACAAAGTCACAATTTTTGGTTATGACAGTAATTAGAATAATACTAAGGTTTTTGCAAACAACGTGGTCTCCACTACGCTATTCCAACTCATTTTTTACATAAACGGTAAAGTAACCTAACGTATATAGATAAACTAAATAGAAAAATGAACAAACTTGTGGAAAAAATCAACGATTTATCTTTTTTATTCGGAAGATATCTGTAATTGAAATGTGTTGTTTATTCTGTACAAAAATACAGTTTATTCTGCAAGTCTTGTCTAGGAAACCGATCGAAATTTTGTTTTTTATTAATTTTCTGACTAACCTTACAATAAAAATAAATAAACCGTTAAAAAGAGCACATTTCAGAAAATTAAAAATGTCAAAAAGAATTTTCTGAAGCTGAAATGAAGCTCTTGTTCATTTTTATTCATTTAGAATGCAGTATTTTATTAGTTTTGTTCGTTTTTGATAAAACTATTAACTAGTATTAATGCAGGCTGCACCTGTATAAACCATTAATAAAGCAATGTCAGCAGGATGTTACAGTATTTCACTGCAAATCAGTCCTGCAATTTTGTTTCAAATACAGAACTACTATTCCATTGTTTTTACTATAATGTTTTTATGTGTTTCTAATCTAATGTAAGTTGTTGAGATTTGAACTGCGAGCATTGGTGATGTGGAACGACTTGATGCGTTCGAGATGTGGTGCTTCAGAAATAGGTTGAAGGTTTCTTGGATGAGAAAATCTGCAACTCTTAAATACTTTAACGTTTAGAAAAGAGTATTGAAATTATAAGGTCCATTAAAAACAAAAATTAAAATATTTTGAACGCTAAACACATGACAATGGGTTAAAAATACTTATTTTTTGTATGTCATGCAACGCAAAATAATAAGCAAACGAATTCCAGGCCAAAATAAAACGTCGTAGCTAAAATCCTACGTACCTCCTCATTTGGGTTAATTCCTCTTAGTGGTAGGAATTTTTTGAGTGTTTGTGATGGGAAAGGCCTAGACTGCAGTGCACAGTGGTGATTGGGCAACTGAATGTTGAGAATGTAATGAAGAAGATAATTGCGGATGAAAATTACTGGACTGCGGTAGAGAGGATGGTTTGTAGCGTCCTATGGTAGGAAGAACTGGGACACCAGGAACCGCCCGCTCAGAAGTATTCGTTCTCTCTGTTGCGTAGGCAGCAGGTAGCAGCAGAAACCACGCCGTATGAAAAGGAAACTTGATGTATTTCCTGGGCATTATTTTGGTGCAAGCGTGGTCGTGCTGTGTGGGTCTGTGGGAGCTTGCTTTCACAGCCGGCTGCTCAGAGGTGGGTTCCCTCATACAGAAGCGACAGCCCGGGAAATAGGAGATCGTGGCACACCATGGCCCCGTGTCACTAGCAACATTGTGAAAAACAGTTGGTTGTAAAACCAAAAACGTTTTAATTATACACGTTATAAAATATATAATCCAAAACTTTTTGAGCATGGGACCATCAGGTAAATAACCGAAAAACTCACCAAAATGATTACTTCATATTATGATTTTGTTATTTAGACAAAACAAATTACAAAATTTTTAACATCTTAACATCATTATTTATTAACTTAATCTATTTTAAATCTTCCTATAAAATACTAATAAAGCTTTAAAAAATATTTTTTCAATTATTTTAGATATGTATAAATTATATGAAAATATAATGAAGGAGATACTAAAATCCTTCTTAAATTTTTAATTAAAATGTATCCAGTTAATATAGTTTTATTAATGTTATAATTGGTTTAAATTGGGTGAATTATTTCTAAAATATTTTGCATAATTGCAAGAGAATTATTCAGAAACATATGCTATTCCTTTTCAACGTACCGTACTTTATTCAATGTCGTATTTTTATTTAAGCTGAGAGGATAAGAAAAGTTAATATAAATTAAAAAAGAATGAAGAAAATTTAATCCTATGTTCTCTTTTCAAGGATAAACTATCCCCGACAAATAAATATTCTGAGATAAGATTAATTTTTAATATTTTAATTATTATTTTAAATTAATTTTCCGTAACATTGTTATAAATAACAGTTATTTTTATTTTAGCTTACATTTGGTTGAATAATTATCGTTCATTATGTTTAAATGAACTTATTAAAAACTTAAATTACGTGCAACTATCATTTATTTAATTGGCATAATATACAGTCAAACTATCATTTATTGAAATAGTTTTAAAAAGGAGAGTCTAACGAAATTAACAATTTTTTTCAATCAAATCATAGTTATATTTTCCTAATTAACTTGATTCAAAATCAGGAAAAGAAAAAACAATATCTATATAGTTACAACTGTATTAACCACTTCCTTAGAATACTTTTATTAATATAAATTTGTATTCATAAAACGTTTTTGAGTTTTTTCAACTTATAACGCCTATGAAAATTTTTCTTCGAAGAGTTATTTCAAAATTTAGTCTTAAATACACAAAACGGCTTGAATCACATGGAAATTATTTGGCAATCAATTTATTAAACAGTGGTATAATACAAAGGCTTAAATGGAGGAACTTAGCAAACTTATTTTATCAGTAATCTATTACTATTTTCAAATTTAGTATCATTAACACATTTGTAATACATCTCAAACTCTGAACAATGTATAATTTAAGGTATATTTACTGTGAAATGAATTTTTTTTTAAATTGTATAGCCCTTTTAAGAGCGCACTAGTTATGTAATTAAATTCATTTTCCCTTAAGCTGTTTTGGGAGCTGTCGCCTCCTTGCATGGTACTCCCTCATCATCCTACTCACCACCTGTCTCTCCTCCTCTGTCCAGATTCTAGTCTTGGACTCAGCAGAATGGAAATTCCCGAAAGTCTTAATCTTGTGCCTAAAAATGTCTCTGTTCATAATGTCGTTGCCCGAGATGTCCAACGTTATGAGGTCTTCCTCCACTTCCTTCAACCATCTGTCTCTGGTTTTAAGTCCTTTCTGGCTTCTGATCAACTTGTAGGTCTCATTTTCTATATCCCTAAACCTCATTAGATGTCCGTAATATTGCAGTCGTCTTTCCCGAAACTTTGTTGCCAAGGATTCCCCCAGAAAATTCATTATTACTTCATTTGATCGTTTTTTATGTACGTTAGTGTCCGGGTCATAGACTGTTCCCAATATTGTCTGGGAATTTTATGATAGTAATTTTTTAAACAAATCTATTTGTTGTTCTAAGAACAGACTACAAAGGTTTCCGGTTCAAATCCTAGTAAAGGTAGTTACTTTTTTACGGATTTAAATACTAGACAGTGGTTACCGGTGTACTTTGATGGTTAGGGTTGAATTAACCATATGCTCTTAGGAATAGTTGGACTGGGTTTGTACAAGATTACACCTCATTTACACTTCATACACATAATTCTCATCTCATTGGGTCATAAGGTCGCTTATTGTTCTGAATTGGAGAGAATACAACACATTATATATGAAAAAGAACAGATTATAGATAAATTTGTAAAGAAAAAGCGTTATTCTGTATTGATGTAATATTTTTTCTAGAGAAAAATACCATGAATTAGTGAAAAATTTATTAACTAATATGAATTACAACTCTAATAATGGTTTTTTTACTCTCTTGCCTTGTATGATTAAGTAAGGAAGAAAGTATTGTTTTCAAGTAGTTTTTTTTTTAATCAAGTTTTCGCTGTAAATACACGTTTAAAGGCTCCCTGGACTCAAAAAAATAATTTTTCAGTTCATGTGTGCGTGTGTGGATGTGTGTGTGTGTGTGTGTGTGTGTGCGTGTGAGTGTGAACGAAATATCTCAAGAACAAAATACTACGGGAAGTTGAAACTTACAATTTAATTTGAGTACCACTAAGGGACCGGACAGGAACATTTTTATCAAAATCGGTCGACAGAAAGAATCATTTCTTCGTGCAATTTTTAACGTTTTTACGATTTTCACAAAAACTGCTCCTACGATTATTTAAAAAATATCCTTGTATACTAAATTTTTAAGGCTCCGTTTTTTTTTTTTTTTTTAATGTATTACCTATTTAAAAAGTGTATGAAATCAATGATATAGGGAATCGAAAAATCTACATCTTCTGTGCAAGCATTTTTTTTAGAGGTTCTAGTTTAGTGTCAGTAGTGGTTTTCCATATTTTTAAGTCCTACAGAGGTTATTTTTCATTTAGAATCATTCACTCATGATAAAGAGAAAGTAACGAAATTAAACTTTTCAGAAATAAGCAATTGATGATAAGGCACCGCAGGCTCTGAAATATGAAATCAGAAACACAACCCTGATTTTAATACCTGACTAAAGTTTTAGTAAAACTGCAAAATTTATTAAATTAACAGCATCAGTAAAGAATGAAACATTCTTTTGAGTGATAAAAGCACATCGAAATATCTCAAATCTAAAAGAAAGGTATTTCAGTTTGAATATAGGAGATTTTTGAGAATAAAATCATGGTAGTTACCAAGGAACGCTCTTTTTAACTTTTTCCAGATGGCGCAGGAGCAACATAATAATACCATTTAATTGAAAACCATTTCGATTTCATAGTTAGCCAAAAAACGGAATTGCTAAGAAACTATTTTTCTGAATTTTAATTCAGACTCTCCCCTGAAGAAGTTACGTTGTTATTTTAGCCTACATTTTTAATTTTATTTATTTCTTTATCAAGAAAAACATACAAAATATGTCTTTTATAACTAATTTACCAACTTTCTCGTAGTCCTAGCCTATAAACTAGAAAGGATTTGTATGTTTAATTAAAACTGAGCTTGCTAAAACTAAATATGCAAAGCTGAATGTTTTCATTATTATTCAATACATAAATATTTAAGCAATAACAATTGAATTGTTTTTAAAAGATATTATTAACTGTTAGCCTACGATAACAATGTTAACAATGTCAATTTACGTTATTTTTTTAAATTATATTATTAACTAAATCAAATACACCCCATTAACATAAAATTAAATAAATATTTTATAATAATACACCCTGTAGTAGAGGATTAAACTGATTTCGTTGTAATTCTATGACAAAAATAAAATATATGACCGAATTAAGGGAACTAGTGAAGTGGAAGCACATTCTAATTAACACAGGTATATGGAGTTAAATCCTCGGACTGCCTTCTCCCTAAATTTATCAGCCAAATGGTTACTATTCTCTTATTATATTGGAGGAGTTACATCAGTGTCTCAGTTAGCCTCTGGTATAAGAATATATATCATTGAGGCTAGGTAATATGCTGCAGTGGTACTAATGGTCTTATTTAATCTAGGGGGTTTGATAACGACTTGCAACAGAATAGTCTGTCTACTATTGTCATAGATCAGCTGATTGGTTAGACATGTGTAATATAATAGTAAAAATTTCAAAATTCAATACCTAGTTCATTTTCAAAGTTTAATAAATTTTTGTATATAATTTCAAATAAACTTTTTTATAAAATGATTAAGCTACGATTCATATTTAAATAAAAAATGTATTTATAAACTCATTTTTTTAGGTTTTATCCATTTTTAATCATTAATTTGTTTGTTTTCTTTTTTCTTTCATTATTTAGAAAATTCACAATCTGTTGGAAACAAACAGTGAATGTGATAACACATAATTTGGAAAAAATTAGCATGATGAATAAACGTGAGTGGAGACACAGTCCAGTGATTGAACTCCGTCGTGAGTAGATAAGTGATAGTCAATTGCAGTACTACTTTAGTTAATTGATGAGATCCCTGCTCCATCGGCGTTTTAGTCGTCTTATTGGATTGTTCGGGAGAGTCTTACATGGGCGTCTCGTGATCGGGAAAAAAAACATTGTTCGCTACCTATCTGTCACAAGTATTCAAATCATTAATTTAGAATAATAATTTTTCTTTTGAAATTATTTATTTGTTGAAAATATTAATTTAATACAGACGGTAAATTTATTATCATAGTCTCAAACTACATAATTTAAAATAAATCATTTCAGATATTTTTAAAAGCAAATTACAATAACAATAATTAAAGATACTTATTTAAACCTTTATCACAACAAATAACATTTATTAGTATTTTGTAATTTATTTTTTTAAATTTTATTAACTTGGCCTTCAGGCCAGCCCAGTAAGTTAGCTGGTAGTAAGGCGTCATTTGTTAAGTAAGACCGGTTAACCGGTTAACCGAGGTTTATCCGAGATAGATGTGATAAAATCTGTCGTTAATGTATGGAACACGTAAATATTTGTGCGATGTGTGATTAGTAACGTAAAAGATTGCGTCAGTTATTTGTCTAAGTAATTTGGATTGAAATCGTTGTAGAGTCGAATGTTTTGCTGCGCCGTAAATTTGGCCACTATAAGTCCAAATCGGTTTCAGAAAAGATTTATATACATGCAGTTTTAAATGAAGTGGAAGTTTTGATCGTCGCGATATAATAATTGTAGCCTATGTATATTTGTTTAGTACTGACGAATTGATAGATTTTATGTAAAGTACCAGGGTCCTTATGAATAGCTGCCGAACGTCAAGCATCCGGAATCTATTCTATAACAGATTTGAAGGAAAAAATACATCTTCTTCTTCTTTTTCTTCTTCTTCTTCTTCTTCTTACTATCAAGGATTAGGCATAAGCCTGTTCCGAACTCACAAACCATCCTGCACGTCTACAGAAACACGAGACATTCCAACCCGTACATCTCGACTACTGCCATCTTCTTCGAGGTCTTCCCACCTCTTTTCTTCCAACTGGAACATATTCCGTCACTTTTAGAGGTATTCTCTCCTCTGGCATCCGTTCCAAATGTTGCCGCCATTTTATAAATAAATATTATAATAAATGGTTATTATAATAAATAAATGGTTATAATAAATATAATTTATAATAAATAAATAATAAATATAATAATTATAATAAATAAAAGGTTACCGCCAAATAAATACGTAAAGTATTAAATTTAAGCAAAAAAATATCTGAAGCAAATAAATAAGTAAATAAGTAAATTGAACGAAAAAAGTGATTAATTACTTAAATTATGTGCTTACCATTTACAGTCAAACTACCATTTCTTGTATCAGTCTTAAAATCTGGGGCATCTGAAGATACTTCACACTTATATATACCACTACTATTGAAAGATAAATCTGTTAGTGCCACATGATTTTTGTCAGACTTCGATATCTGGAACAAAAAAAAATATTGATGATTTTTTAATACGGAATAAAACAAACTAAATAAAAGTGTACAGTAATAATACAAATCAGCTGTACCACTACTTTACTCTCGTCCTTTAGGAAGAAAATTTTGAAATATTTTTTTTAAGATAAGAAAAACTATGAAAATTTAACCAAAGAACATTTAAAACATATTATAGAACAAGTAACATATTAGCGCCCCACGTAGGGTGCCAATATGTGAAGTTTCACCTAAGGTGATTAATGTGTAACCAATAAAAAATATAATTGAAAAATATCTAATAAAAATAAATTGGTTAGTGAATAAAAGTCAGATAACGCATAACTTATCTTTGTTTAATTGTATCCAATCTTTGAATATAAACTCAAGTATTTAAATTTCATTAAGTATCTTGTTATAATTGATTTAATAATTAGGTAATTAAGAATTAATGGCTTACACAATTCTAACCATAAACAAACAATGCTCTTTATTTTAGCTCGGAATAAAGTTCTATTATTTTATGAATAAATAAGCAACTTAAAACATAATTATTTTTTTAATAATTAACACACATATATAAATTATGAACCCAAACATTGAACAAAATAATTTAAATTTATATCAAAGCAATTTCGTTAAAATATCTCTCAGAAAATTTAATTTATAGAATAATCTATAATATATACAACTCAGTTGTACTGCTACAGTACCCCTACATGTTTATACATCTTCAATATATCAAAATGTACAGCGAGATTCAAAATTGAACGGAAATCTCTCCGGACCTGAATCCAATGCTCTTTAACTTAACTTAACTCTTTAACTTAAGAATAATAGAAACTGCAAAATGTATTAAGGATACTCTTGCCTTTATACTTTGTAATAGAAAATAATTCTATCATTGAGTGAAATTACGTACTGAACAAAACAGAAGCCATTTCAAATAAATTTTAAGGTAGTAAGAAACACCTTCAATCTTTTAACTTCATTATTCATTGTTTTCATATCAAAAAGTTGTTGAGCTGCTATTGCCAATCTATCTTTAGGTCATCAGCCGAAAGGCTGGTGTGAATCTCTAGAGAATTTAACAAGTAAAACAAGAATTGTGGTGGTTTATTATTGCCTTTCTTACTGAGTGGAAAAGTATGCTTATCAACATACTTTGTCCTCTGAAAAGCATCTACTTTCCACCCTGCAAAATGACACAGTTCATTCACCACAAGGCCTTGCTCAGAGGAGATAACTCTTACTAGTGTATTTTACATTTCATCAGAGTATTTTACAGATCTACTGTACCTTGTAGAAACATAACCTATGTAATACTAGCTGGCTACGGTCATGTTACAGGTTACCCACTGCATCAGATTTCAAACAAAAAATATGAATCTGTTAAATTAAATTATTTTACTGGACACGGTCGAGTACAGGTGTACCACTACCTAGTTTTTAACACGAAAATATGAACTAAGTAGATGCTGGCTATTTTTGTGTGTAAAAACTTTTAAATAGTTATTAACATTGTAAATGGTAGAAACTGGCAAAATAAGCATTTATAACCATTTCATTAATATTTCAGCTAATCTCAGTAAAATTACGCTGTATTTAACCCGTGAACGAAGATGATTTCAAGTTGGTGCTACGTTGTTGAACTTAGCATCTAAATGAATATTTACTAAAAGAGGAATTAAAAATCAAAATCAAAACAGAATAACAAATTAAGAACATCAATAATTAAGTTAATACATAATACATCATTTTGATATAGTGATCCGAATTTTAAGAACATTCTTATATTTATTGAATCAAATTTAATATCAATATAGTTGGTTGAACCATTGGCTCGAGGAGCTGTGTTATTCCGGCAGCCGTGCAGTTCACATCGTTAATAGACGCTCTGACAAATTTTAAGATTCCAATACCAAAAATTAATTTATGCGATAAAAATATTATATTTTCCCGACCATAAAAGTTTAAACTCATCGTTAACTATTAAACCGAATCGGTAATCCGTGAAATTAATTAATAACTTCAATTTTAATTTTTGTTTTTGTTTTTTTTTAGGAGGCCTACAAACGTGTATTTCCAGTAATAACTCTATTTGGAAAAATCGACATTAAAACAGTACTTTCCTTCCCTACGCATGTGGTATAAGAGAAAATAATAAAACACTTTAACAAAACCGCAATTATTTTGTAATAGTTAAAAGAGAGTTTAATTTAATAAAATTCTATATTTCAGTAAAACATTCATTTTAAAAGTAGTAAAACTATTAAAAATTAATCAGTTTATAATAGTAATTTTTTAAATGAAATAGTCTCAGAATGGGAAAAGCATTTTAAATACCAAAGAAAAAGAAATTTAATTAATAATTTTTATTATACAAATTTAATACTCGCTTTATGCCCTACCAGATTAATCCGCTTAACAGGTAAGTAGTGCCTTTAGCTTTGAATCTAAATACATTTAATATAATTAGTTTAATTATATTAATTAACAATTATGATAATTAATTTAATACTATCTTTATGAAAACAAATATTAATTAAACCTCATTACTTCGGTTTAAATATTTAAATTATTTGAAATATTGAAATTATTTGTAGTATACTGCTACAGCGATGTAGTTTATAGCTTGTTAAAAATAGGGAACTGTAACGATTCAATTTTTAATATAGTTTTGAATGTAATTGTGTTTTATTTAAAATAATCTATCGTTAGCCAAGGTTAAAAAAAAACAATCTAGAACTGCGGGTAGGGTTTCTTTGTTTATATAAGTTAACTTTTGTTTAATAACTGAAACGATGGGTATTGACACGTAATAATTCCATTAACCCACCGGGTTGGTCTAGAGGTAAAGTCGTCGCCAAAATCAGCTGTTTAACAGCTGATTTTCGGAGACGAAGGTCTTGGTTCAAATCTTAGTAAAGGTAGTTACTTTTATACGGATTTGAATACTAGACAGTGGTTCCTGGTGTACTTTGATGGTTGGGGTTCAATTAACCATACTCTCTCAGGAGTGGTCGACCTGGGTCTGTACAAGACTACACCTCATTTACACGCCACACACATCATCCTCATCTCATTGGGTCATGGGGTTGCTTATTGTTCTGAATTGAACAGATTGCAACGTACACATATTAGGAATTAAAAAAAAAAAAAAATTTCCAAAACCTAGCCAGGAATCAAACCCGGAACCTCCATTTAGTAGGCTAGCGCGCTAATCACTATGCCACACAGGTGGCTACTATTTCGTTTTATTTAGTTAATTTCCTCTTTTTAAGTAAATCTTTTACTACAATTGAACAAACAGAATATTGTGTAATGTCCTTTTTAATTTAATCATATAACTTTTTACATTTTTAAATAAAAATTCACTTTTTCATTATTTTTAGTTAATTATTAACTGTTATTTGATGTTGATAGAACGGCTGGCTAATGAGAAATGACAAACCGCACTCTACTTACTTTAACGCAGATACAAAGAGGCCCATTCTCCTCCATTCTTTAGTTGGACCACATGCTTAAGCGTTTTTAAATTATGTTTTTATGTTATAGTACTCTATTATGTACAATGTTAATTAATTAGTATTAGTAAAATATTACGTGTCTGTATATATACATATGTATTAATTACACTGTTTGAGCAAGGAAATGTTCAAGTGATTTTATGTCCTGGGTTCCGTTTTAAAAGTTATTATCAATGTTATTGTTTAATTAGTTCGTAATTATAGGATATTGGTTTTGTGTTTACCTAATTAATAACGTCAATATTATTATTATTGTTATTAATAGTATTATAGAAGGTAAACTCGTTGTTGGAGTCAGCGATTTAACAGCTGATTTTTGGCGACAAAGATTCATGGTTCAACTCCTAGTAAAGGATAATTTAAAGGAATTTAACATCTATACAGTGTTTACCGGTCTACTTTGATGGTTGGAGTTCAATTAACTATTCTCTCTTAGGAATAGTTGGCCTGAGTCTGTTCAAGTCTACACGTCATACTGCATTTATCATCCTCATCTCATTGGTTCACAGGGTTACTTATTGTTCTGAATTGAACAGATTTCAACGTACACACATCAGGGATTAAAATTATTATCATTATTTTAAATAAAGAGATAGTTTATAGCACAGTAAATAGAAGAGACCGTAGGGGTCATGCGCATGACCGGCCGTCATGAGTACATACCATCACTAGCAAATGACGTCACCGGTGCTAAAAGCACCAGTTCTTTAAATTCTTCCTCTACGTTCAAGACTAATATTGGGATATATTAATTATGTTTTGTCTAATCTATCAATAACAGCGAGAATAATAGTGATAAAAAAGAATTGTAATGAAATGTAAGTAAAATATAAAATTATTACCTGACATTTTTCTTTGACGATTTAAGTAAACAAACTGTCTTTAGATATTCACATTATACAACAACAAATTTTAAACAAGTCTAATAATTGTAATAATAAATGAATAAATGACATTTGGTAGCCTACATGTAAGAAAATAAAATGGTTGTTAATAATTCAACAGTTAGGGCTACTGTTATTACACAAATATTTTTATACTTTATATTCTGGAAAAATGAAACAACGTATTTTACCGTAAAAATAATTGGACAAGTTTACTACACCTTTTTGCTTTTCCTTTCCGAATCAATTTTCTATAACCGTATGATTTTCTTTTTAAATAATGTTGCTTATTGATATAGGTACTTAATTCTTATTAAAGTCCTAGTTCTCGCATAACACGTTATTGAGAATTCTTTAACATCATAGTATGTTAATTTAAGCCTCTTAACTAGGACCTTCATGGCATTGCTACATTCATTTACGCCACTCTCTCCATGAAATTAGATGGACTGACAACATTCACAAGTACCGAAGTAATACAAACTGCTGGGCGTGTTATTAAGCACCGGTAACGTCATCGGTTACTACGCATCCTTACGTGACCCCTACCGTCTCTTCTAAGTACCTTGGTTAATAGTACTGACGTTTAGTTTTGACAACATTTTTTTGTTATGATTTGGTTTGTATTCGAGAGAAATATTTTAAATTTTTATTATGTAGTAGTATGTAGTACGAGTGGCGTTCAATAATCAACTATATTTGTTCTAGAGAGGAAATAATTCCTTCAATGACAGTTAAATTTATACTACTTTTCATCATAACGTTCTAGAACACCTAAGCACTTGTCCCACCGTTCTGTAAACGTTCTTATTTTGCAGCGTAAAAACCCTTTCTATTAGAACTATTCGTGTATCGCTTTGTTGTCGAACTTCTTGCGCCGTGATAAGTCTGTGAATGGGTTTAACAAATAAATATAGGACAGAATGAGATTTTAGCTGTAAGGAAAATGCCATGACACCTCGTAAATCAACTTCTTGAGCGTTTCTCTTGCTCCATGAGTAGTATGGGAGCGTACGTTGTTATGCAAGAGATTTCTGAACCATTTTGAGAGAGCATGTTAGAACAGTACTTACTGCTTTTAGTTCTTGATGTCGTAATGTCAGTCATATCATAGATCTTCCCGTGACACTTGGTGGTTTCTTCAGTTTGCTATTATTACTCTTAGAAAAGAGACACAATCCTGAAATTTTACAGAGTGACGTTTGTTTCTAGTTGCCTGTTTGGAAGTGAAATGTAGATAATGACAGTTGTCTTAAAACAAATATTGCAGTGTAGAAATAAGGTTCTTGAAGTCTGTGGTGGTTACTCCACACTGAATAATTGACGGAATGCAGACACTAGAAGCATATGGATGTTTTTTCAATGGTTGAAAGAGTTGACAATTATATAAGACAGTGGTTATTTTACATTAAAAAAATGTGAGCGCATCGAGTTCCCTACCTAACTGAGGGATACAACTCAAAAGGGGAATATCAGAACGTGGAAAGACCAAGATGGAAGGAGCAAACATTTTGAAAGGTGAATAGTGTAAGAGAATGTGGCCTTGCTAATACCAGATGATGAAAATAAGAAAAGTACTTAAAAAATAAGCTTTATTTTTGCTAATACGAAAATATTTATTTATTTTGCATTACAGAGAGTGCATTCTACTGACTCACTGTACGTGAGTTTACAGGTAATGCAAAAAATAAAAAATATAATGAATATTATTTCAAATTTTAGAAATAAACATTAATGAAATAGCATTAAATAGACTTTAGAGTCCCTCTAGCTCTTGAAATGTGATTAAATTATACAATTAAATGTTATCTAAATAAATATAATTTTAACTCATTTCTGCACAGGTGTTTCAGCGTTGGCGTCACATCACATGAGTAATTGATATGTTTATGTGTGTAAATGTTTATATCATTTTAATTAAATAACGTCATATAAATATATCAATTTTATTGCATCTTTATCTCTTATTATTGTATTTTATATTGTTACATTGATGAATGATGTTTTATTGTGTTACGTTTCAGCAGCAATAGCTTTTGTATGATGTTTAGGGCAGGTTTAGTAATCGACGGACTAATTTATTCAATTGATACTTATAAAAGGGTAGAATCGGATTATTATTATTATTTTCTTATGTTTATTCTTGATATTTATTCCGATTTTTTTTCTGAAAATCTAAAGTAAAGCAGCCTTTCCTTTTGTCGGGCAGTCTAGTAGTAAAAGAGTCTTTGAAGACGACCAGATATTGTCAGTTTGAGCAGAATGAAATAAAATAGTACGAACCAGTTTTGAGTGTCCATATTGAAATGATTATCGTTTTGTGGTAACCGAGTGGTTTTATATTATGATAGTGTACAAAATAACACTGTAGATGCTAAATAAATTATTTTCATTGTAAATGACAATTTTTTTTTTAAATTTTAGCTAAGTTCAGTTAAGTCTGAAATTTAACAAGTTCAGTCTATTATTAAGTTAAGTAATCTACTTGCAATTTACTGGTAGTTTAACTGTACCTAATATTTTTTTATAACTTATTAATTCGTTAATAAATAGTTTTTGTAAGTTTAAAAGGAAGTGTTATCATTTATTAATGACCCTATCTCAAAACAACCCGTAATAAGCATTACACTATATTACAATACATTTTAAAGGGCTAATGACTACAGCAGTCGATGCCCGCACGACAAACAGAAAAATCTGGTGTGAAACACTCACACAACTTTCTCTTGCCAACGCAAATAATTAACAAAAAACCTAACATTAGTAATAAAACATTAGAAATAAACACACAAACTAACCTCAATAAACATTAGTGAAATACACAAAATTAAAATCGACCTCAGTTTGGCTTAAAACTACGGAAAATCACTCTTTCACGCTAAACTAGGCTCTGTAGAGAAAAATGTTCTAAATAAAAGTTGCAGATCGTTTAGTTTTCTATAATTTTGATTATATACACTTTTATTATAAAATGCATACTAAGGCCGAAATCTTTAAAAAATCGATTTTTCTCACGTTTTCGTGAGAAAAAAACAGAAAATTGCTAATTACTGCTAAACTAAGCGTTATACAAAAAAAAGTTTGAAATAAAAGTTGTAGGTTTTTAATATCTCTACAACTTTTATTATATATATTTTTGCTCTAAATTGCATATTAAAGCCGTAATCTTAAAAAAGCTATGTTTTTACGTAAAACCAGCCTCACCCAGAATTTCAGCAAACATGACGCCTACCCTATCTTGTAGAAAATAAAAAATTGAGTAAACCAGGTGATTTTTAAAAAAACCGTAGGACCAGTTTTTGAGAAAATCGCAAAAAAGTGAAAAATTACACGAATAAACTACTACTTCCGGTTGACTGATTTTGATGAAAATGTTCGTGTCGGATCCGGTAGTGGTATGTAACTTAAGTTTCAAGTTTCAAGTTCGTACGATGTTCCGTTCTTGAGATATTCTGTTCACACACAGACACACACACACACACACACACAGAGGCCAATCGCTAAAAACATGTTTTTTGGGTTCAGGGGGTCTGAAAACGTATAGATCCGGTGAAAACTCGATTTCGAAAAATCGACATGAAAACAATACTTTCCATATAGGCAAGAGAAAGTAAAAATATATATATACTCGTATATTTTTTATATATAACCTATAAACCGTTACATTTTATTTTACTATAAACCTACCTGTGTTACTGTTGATATAATCCAAGTAAACTTAACAATTTTATCTTTTCAAAATAAGTGGCAAGTAAAGACATGTCTGGTGCGATGGTACCGCCCATTTTGTTTACTCGCGTATCGGTTGGACGTTACTACAAGATGGCCTCTCGGTCGCCTGACGAGATCGTATAACTAACTTTTTCTAGTATTTAAATTTTTATTTACATAAAAGTGACAGAACGGTATTTTTTAACATTAGATTGTTGAAAAGAATAATAAAATCTTCTGTTTCAATGCTTCAACGTGAGCTATAACCAGCAGTAGATCCGTTTTGGAAGGTAACGAAAATGAGTCTGGTGGCAGTTTGAGTTTGAACAACCGCAATCGCTTATTTAATCTTGAAAAATATTTGGATATACAAAAAGGCTCTTAGTAGCTATATTACTGTTGATATAGTCCAAGTAAATATAACAATTTCACCTTTTCAAAACAGGTGGCAAGTAAAAATATGTCTAGTGCAATGGTATCGCCCATTTTGTTTACTTGCGTATCGGTAGGTCGTTACTACAAGATGGCCTCTCGGTCACTTGCCGAGATCGTACAGCTGAGTTTCTCAAGTATTTAAATTATGATTTATTTAAAAGTGACAGAACGGAACATTTTAAGATTAGATTCTTGAAAACAATAATAACATCTTCTGTTTCAATGCTGCGACGCGACCTATAACCAACAGTAGATCCGTTTCGAAAGGACATACACACACACACGCGCGCGCGCGCGCGCACTCACACACACACCAACCGGAAAAAACACGGTTTTTTGTGAAAACGTATGTTTTTGGTAAAAACTCGATTTTAAAGAATCTAGGCCTACTTAAAAACTATTCTTTTCCATATTTTTCATATGAACTGCAACCATTTCAAAAAAATTTTTTTATACTATTTCCGAGCCAGATATGCAAAATATAACGTCCTATCCTATGTGGATACAGGAACTTTTGTAAACTTAGCAAAATCAAAGTCATCATAAAATTTTTAAGAAGTAGTTTTTGCCCACTTATTGTTATTATTTTGTGTATTTTATTATTAATGAAATGCTTTAAAAATCATTTTCTGAACGTATTTTTTGTATTATTAAATGATTTTTTTATTGCCACACAATTTAATGATTTGAAAGAATATTTCGAATAACTTAAATTCATTTAAAATTATTAGTTTTAGTTTATAAATATGAAAGCTGAAAAAAGGATTCCAGCTACGAGCGTACGAAATGAGTGAAATCTTTGAATGACCATATTAAAAAAATCAAGTATTTCCAAGTGCTTACTGATGTAAACTTTTTTCATTATTTTCAAGAGCGGAATAAGCTACAGAAATGTTGACTTTCCTCCTGAATAATGCTGTTTCATACCGGCATAAATCGCTTGACTATTAACTCTTGTAGGTTGAACTGTTCACGGGTTAGATTGTTTACCAAACAGGGAAAAAGTTAAAATCTCGTCTAGTTTTGGCTTTTATTTATTTTTTTGTGGACTAGTGTTGCCGATCTAAAGATTTATTCTACGGTTTATCTCCTCTATTTACCGTGGATTTATATATATATTCGTTTATTTATCTATGGATCTAAGTTTTGTTTATAATTATTCTTGTCTTTTAAATATTTTATCTGCCAACCGCATTGGCGTAGTTGGTAACGTGCTCGCCTCTCATGATGCGGTCTTGGGTTCAAATCCCATTCAGGCACGGCATATTTTCATACGTTACAAAAATCATTTCATTCTTCCTCCACCGTCTGCAATAGCAGTAATTGCAGAACAGTCGGACGTTAAACCACAAAAAAAAAATAATATTTTATCTAGTACAGTGTATTCTACAGCCAATTTAATATTTCCAAAGTTCTTAATTCAAGATAATACAGTAAATGCTAACAGGTTTGTACACCGAAGATTAAAAAATGACATGGAATAGAAATTTTTTGATGTTACCTTAAAATGTACTATATTATTTTATTTACCAATAATTAATACACATAAAAGCGTGTTTGTAAAATACAATTTTTTTTCTTTACCGTTTTTTATGGTACGACTGTGTTTTAATGGATTATAGTTTTAGTTTATCTATTAATTTAATTAATTAATGTATGCTGATGATATATTTATTATTTCTCCTGAAGAAATACCAAAGAAAGCACCTAATAACATCCAAAACCATTTAAAATTTTTAAATTACTAGTTAAAAACATAGAGAAAAAGAATAATTGAGTCAGAATCGGTCACGTTTCTTTCACTCTTCAGAGTTAAAAACCGTACGATTGTTATTGTATTTGCTTGGTAAGTTATCAGTGGACAACATCATGTCTAGGCCTAACTTAATTTTATTGGAGAAGAAATTAGAAATCAACATTTTGAATATTTTCTTAATGACAATGTCTAAATAATTTAATGATAACAATATCTAGATATCATTTATCTTTCTTTAATTCAAAAAATATATACATTAAAGTACTTTAATATGTTGTATTTTCATTTTAAATGTTAACGGTCTTATCACAGATGTGAGAACTGGATAGTTTATGTTTTTCTATTTTGTGTATAGCCTACAGTTTATACTCCTATTTATTGGTAGTATTTTTAGTTTGACTTCTGTACATAGTTTGGTTTTTAAATTATCTGTTGTTTCATTGTTTTTTTATTTTAATATTGTTAATTAATCTGTAAGAAAGAATTCAGATGTCAACTTGTGAAAATTAAAATTTTATGAAGAAAAACTTTTTTAAATTTAGTAATAAAAATGGGTATCTTGGTCAAAGTTTACACACAGTTTTCTTTGAAAACTTCAAACAAACGGATGTCAACTCCTTGCATTTAAACAAATTTTACATGTCATGTAGGCCTTATAATGCACGTTTTTTTACGTGACAATAAAATTTAATTTATTTACTTGATGTAGCAGCTCAACACCACACCAGCTGACCTTATGATGTTAAAACTATTACTATCATGTTACCCTTAAACGGCATACAAAAGTAAAACAGCTAAAAAAGTTATTTCTTTTTTAAGAAAAACTAAAAATTTGTAAATATTTGTATTTATTTTTAGGTCATCAGCCGAAAGGCTGGTTTGAACCTCTAGAGGCTTTACTAAGTAAAACGAGGAGTAAGGTGGTTTACCAGTCTTCCTCACTGAGTGGAAAATTATGCTTATCAGTATGTCAGGCCCTCTGAGAAGAATTTACTTTCCACCCTGCAAAAGACACCTTCACTTTACTCTGGGTCTGACTGTATAATGAAGAAATTCATTACTCTCAGAGAAAATAACTAGTATCTTTTACACCTCAACCGCTTCTGTTATAAATGCTTCAGTCATGAAATTGGCTGACCATATGATAAGAAACTGAACTATTTTTTGTAGCCATGAAAAAATTTCTATTTAAACATATTATTTATAATGTGTTTCTGTCCAAAGAAGAATATATAAACGATGTTTTCGCATTACATTTTGTTTTTTATCTGTTTCTTATTGTTTGCGGATTTTCGATTTTCCAAATCGCTTTTGGTACCAATTAGTGTGGATAAACAAGGTAGTATTGTACTATTATTCTACAGAATTAAATATACTATACTATTATAGAAAGAATATTTCCTTGCTCAGTATACTAAAACCTAAATAGATTTTGTAACGTAACTTATACAGCACGATTATAACAACTATACGGTATTGTTTATCACAAAGAGGAAGCTATTGGTTTTCCAACATGAAATTTCTAATATATCTCTTTGTATAAATGGAAAAGTATGTGCGAAAAAATATTAAGAGACCCAAGCGACGGTTTTATTGACCAGAAGGGAATACAATTTTGCGGATAAAATCATTCAGGCTTTCCATTATCTTCTTTGGTAACTTTATATATTAACAAAATAATGTATCATTATAGGTCCCACATGTCCCATTTTGTTACGCTGTTGTTTTTAGGACCAGAATTTGTTATATGTGAAATAGACTAATAATAAAGGTAATAAAATACCATTATACATTATTTTGTTCAGGTAATACACACTTATAAAATTATATACCAATTCAGAACTTTTCTGACATAATGAATAGTTCTATAATTTTGTCTTTTTTACTTTCTCTTTCTTGCCTGTATGAATATCGCCTATAGGAAGGAAAGAATTGTTTTCATGTCGATTTTTCGAAATTGAGTTTTCACCGGATCTACACGTTTTCAGACCCTCTGAACCCAAAAAACATATTTTTAGCGATTAGTCTGTGTGTGTGTGTGTGTGTGTGTGTGTGTGTGTGTGTGTGTGTGTGTGTGTGTGTGTATGTGTGTGTGTGCGCGCGCGCGCGCGCGTGTGTGTGAACAGAATATCTCGGAACATTGTACGAACTTAAAATTTAAAACATAAGTTAGATACTACTACAGGACCCGACACAAACATTTTCGTCAAAATCGGTCAACCGGTAGTAGTAGTTTATTCGTGTCATTTTTCACTTTTTGTGATTTTCTCAAAAACGACTTTTACGATTTTTTTTAAATCGTCTCATTTACTATATTTCTATGCTCTACAAGATAGAGTAGGCGTCATGTCTACTGAAATTCTTAAAGAGGCTGTTTTCTCGTAAAAAAATTGTTTTTTTAAGATTGCGACTTTAATATGCATTTAGTGCAAAAATGTATATAATAAAAGTTGGAGAGAATTTAAAACACTATAACTTTTATTAAAAATATTTTTTTGTATTATACTTAGTTTAGCGGTAATTAGCGATTTTTCTGTTGTTTTTTCACTAAAACGTGTAAAAATTTGATTTTGTAAGATTTCAGCCTTAGCATGCATTTTACGACAAAAGTGTATAATAAAATTTATAGGAAATTGAAAGAACTACAACTTTTATTTAGAGAGTTTTTCTCTACAGCACCTAGTTTAGCCTGAAAGAGTGATTTTCCGTATTTTTAAGACCAACTGAGAATGATTTTAATTTTGCGTCTTTCACTCATGATTGATATTAGATTATGTTTATTGAGGTTAGTTTTTTTTTGGTTATTTCTAATGTTAAGTTATATTGTTAATTATTTGCATTGACAAGAGAAAGTTGTGCGAGAGTTTCACACCAGATTTTTTCAAATAATTTTTATTTGTTATGCTGACTCATAATTTTATAAATTTTCGAGCCATTTGGTCATAAAAAGGTTTGTAAAAAAGTTTTTACTGACATGTTTAATCAATAAATAGAACCTACTTCACTTTTATACATAGTCACCCTTTACTTCTAAGCACTTCTATCGCTGCACAGCTTTTTTAACCCCTCTACATAGAAGTTCGCCTTCTGAACCAGTTGACCAGTTGAACCAGTTGACAACTCATCATTCTTGAGCTTCTCACCGTATCTAAACCATTGGTACGAAGCTACTGTTTCAGGTGCAAGTAGAGGAACTAACTGCAAGGTCGGGACTATGGGGTGGGTGATCAAAAAGTTTTCAACCAAAATATTTTAATCTTTTCCTTGTTTCAGTCAGCGGTGTAAGGATACGCGTTGACATGGAGGAGAATGTTCCGGACAACAGTAGCCCGCCTTGTCGATTTTGGATCGCATATCTCATTTTGGTGAGCATTTTACGGGAAACATCGGTTACAATATTTTAGTTCTATGTTCCATTAAACCAACTAAATGAACGCTCTCTCTGTTTTAGAAGTAATCATTTTCCGATTTAAGTAAGGCGATTTCTTGAATTTTTTTAAATTTGTAAGGCCCCTGGGGCAGCCCAGTTAGTCAGCTGGTAGTAGGTCGCTATTATTTGTTAAGTAACACTGGTTGGGCAAGCGACTTTGTATGGTGACCAGCTGACACCTATCCGTGAACAAACTCTACTGGGGGTCCCTGTTCAAACTCATGCCTAATTCACGTCAAATAATACAGCAAATCAGCAATCAAATTGGGTAGTTGTCAATAATGTACAGTTCCCGATAACAAATAAAAGCTAAAAAAAAAACAAAAATTAAATTGGCGCCAAAGTATTCACTGTTGTTTGTTTTTGATGTATGGTTTGTGCATTATTAGTACTGTATGTATAGTTATAATTTTAAGATAATTTATGTCTTTATATAATATTCTAATCATTATTAAGTTTCGATCTGTTGTAAATTCTTTTCATTTAATCCAACATAGGTCTATATATCTTTTTTTCTTTTGGGTTATTCATATTTTTCATTAATTGTTTTTTATTATTTATGTTACTGCTTATTCACTGAAAATGTTTTTTTCGTAGTTTATTTTACTGTAGAGATGTAATTAGAAAAGGAAGTCGGAATATTTTAAAAATTCTCTGCATACATTTTTTCTAAAATTTAATTGGTTCAAGGTTATCTTTATTTTTATTTTAATAAGTTTTAAATTTTTTCAATCACCTTTATTTGTATATCACCACTTTTGTAATTTTTTAACAATTTAATTAAAATGTGATACCTTAAGAAATTTTTAATGAACTACATGACCTGACACAGTTTACTATATTGGGGTATTGTGTAACTGTTTTCGATCATAAGATTACTTCATTTAAATTTTTTAATGCAAATACTTGTGAATGTACTTACTTTATTTAAATAAACTCCTCTAGTTTTTTATTTGGGCAGAAAAAGTATTATTATTATTTAGCTCTTATTATTATTATTATTATTATTATAACTCGTGTAGGGTTTCCATGTCTCTTCACATGTAATAATGCGGGAAAACAAGTAGGAGGCACTCATCACTGCCGTCAAAAACTGGTTTAATTCCCTACCGGGGAATTCATATGCAGAGGGGATTATAACTAAAGAGATACACAATTTGTAAATATTTAAAATTTTGTTTGCGCCAAAAGTTATAAAAGTGAGCGAAACAGGTAATTTCACCGCTTTAAGTGATTTTCAGCGAATTGAAAATGATTTTGTTATTATTGGTACAATTGTTTTATTTTTACTATAGAATATGAGGTATTTCCAGAAAGTAAGTTCCATTTTACTGGTGTAAGACAACAATTACGTATTAAGAAAACAATTAATTTCCAAACAATCTCTATTCCTTAAATTATTTTTCTATGTAAATTTCTTCTATGTTACCAGTTTCAGAGCACTTTTCGTCGTGTATTATGATTTCAATTCGACTGTACTATATTTTTAAAAGTTATCACAAATAACCTAAAACAAATGTTCTTCTGGTGTTACAGACGCCTGTTAGTATGTTTTTTTAATCATAGGGACAATTTTTCCCACCAATACATTACCTTTTTTTCATCTTCGAATTCAGTAAAACGACTGAAATCTTTCAGATAGTTTTAACGATGACATTCTTATTCACAGGCACAAGTCAAAAGAATTAGCCAATAAGAATGTTACGTGTGGTTAGTCCTGGAGTTAGAATAAGTACTGACAATTACCTCAATGCATTGCTATTTGTAGATGACATGTGGATCATACAGGAGAGTGAAGATGAGCTTCAAAAAGCAGTTTATGTTTTAAATGATTTATGTAAAAAGTATAATTTACGAGTTTCAGTTGCTAAATCAAAGGTTATGGTATTCAGAGGGAAGTGTCCCACTCGTTCAAAGATTGCTTTATAAAATTTATTAGAACAAGTGCCTCACTATAACTATCTGGGCTGCTATGTGAGCTTTAATAGGGACTTCGATGTCAAAAATATAATAAATAAATTTCAAGCTATTTGTGGTACCATTAACAGGACACTGGGTAACAGAGCTAGAACACAGTGTGTAGTAAAGTTCTACGAGGTAATGGCAACCCCAGTCCTTCTTTATGGAAGTGAGTCATGGGTTACCACAAAATGCTAAGAAAGTAGGATCCCAGCAGCTGAAATGAGGTTTTTAAGAAGGGTAAAGGGCTGCTCGAGGCTGGACCTAATACATAACGAGGAAATTAGATCCGAGTTGGGTGTATTTAGCTTGAATGAAAAAGTGGAGGAGTACCGGAATCAATGGAGGCAACATTTGGAACGGATGCCAGAGAAGAGAATACCTTTAAAAGTGACGGAATATGTTCCAGTTGGAAGAAGAGAGGTGGGAAAACCTCGAAGAAGATGGCAGTAGTTGAGAGGTACGGGTTGGAATGTCTGGTGTTTGTGTACAGGTAAAGGATGGTTTGAGAGTTCGGAACAGGCTTATGTCTAATCTTTTATAGTAAGAAGAAGAAGAAGAAGAATGGTACATCTCTATCATTAAACTGTAATGTTGTTAGATCCCTTATCGTATAATTTTGATGAGCGATCTGCTTAGCAGAAACGAGGGTTTTTACTCGAATGTTAAAAAATTTAGTCAATTATTCAACCGATATAAGTAAATATTTAACACTGTATGAGACAACAGATATATTTTGTTGTACCCGTCAATATTGGTTCAACTACTGATAAATATTTCAGATTAATAAACAGAAATCTAGAACGGGGATATAATTTAAACCATGCTCCAATTTTAAACTAACTTCATCCAGGTTTTTTAATTAGTGTATTAACATTCAAACGAACAATTAATTCATAACCTACATGATCAATTGCAGTTTTAAACTTTTACACTGATAAATAATTTGTTAATTCTTTCATATTTATTCAATTCAGATACAATCATTGGTTCTAGTTGTAAAATAATTTTAAACTATCCTTTTGATAATTAATTGCAGTTTTACCATAAACCCATAATTATTTGTTTTTGCTATTGTTTTACAATGGCATGAAATATATGGATCGCTTTTCATTAAATTTTATACGTTAGCGGTATTATTGTAAATTGTTCACATATAAAATATGTTGCATATAGAACAACAGTTTCAAGTTTTAAATTATAAATCTCTCCTCCAATTTATTTCAATGTGTCTATTTAATTATTTATTTATGTTAACATTGAAACATCTGTGTTGAATAACCAGGATAAATTAACATAAATCCATTATGTACTTCTACAACTCACTAGTTAATTTTATTAACACTAAAAATGTATTTCTTATTTCATAAGAAAATAATTGACATGAAACATAAAAACATAGGTAAATATCCCAGGTAACAAATACTTTGTGCCTGTTCAATGATAATCTTTCTTCTTCTTGTTCGTTTTCTTTTACTCTTCCTTATCCTTCTCCTTCATCTCCTTCTCCTCGTCCGCATCCTCATTTTCCTTTTTCTTGTTCTCCTTCTTCTTATCTTCATTATTATTACCCTTCACCACTCCTTCATTTTCTTCCTCTTCTACTTCTTGTCCCCCTTCTTTTTCCTCTACTACTTCTTTCCCTTTTCCTCCTATTACTCCTTTTTTTACTACTTCTTATACTTCTTAACTCGTATTTTTTTATTACCTCTTTTTTCTTCTCCTTTTTCCCCAGCAATGATTAGACAACAGCCTATTCCATTCTCAAAAGATCCTGCACCTTCTGCATAGCCGTCTCAACCACCTTCCTCCTACAAGCTAATACTTTTTGCAGTTCACAGGAAAATACATTAGCAGTAATTGCAAAACAGTCAGACGTAAAACAAGAATCATTTTAAAAAATCATTCCCCAACTTCTTTACTCATCCCTCAAACGATATTTATTTTTCAAAAAAAAAAATCTTATCTATGAACTCTGATCATTCGTACTGCCTTTCTTATTGGTTAAATTTTTAAGCTATATAAAATTATTGGCACCACCACAGCCCTATGCAGTTTTATCTATGTACTTTGTACAGTTCAACCCAAATAATTATGATTGCGTCAGGAATGCGGTAGAGTTGTGTTCCTCTTCTACCTATGCAGTTACAGCAGTATCGAACAAAACGGTGAACTTGAACGAACTTGTTCGAACTTGAACAGGTGTGCAAAAAGATTTACAGTTATTCATTATATCGTCACACAAATTTTCTGCTTCCATTATTTACGGGATGTTGAAATGCTTGTTCTTGGAGTATAAATAACATTTTTTCTCTCTTTTCTGATATTTGAAATAGCATGTTTTGATAAATTCCGTAAAGCGCCGCTCTTGTGGGATTCGGTACAAGCAAGCGCAGTTTTTTGTCCAAGGCCTCTTCATCACATACCTTAATAATTTCATTTGCCATTTTGCGTATTTCGCTGTGTGTAATTTTACCTTTACGACGTTTGTTGTAATTTTCATGTTTATGCTGTATTCTTACTCACTAATTTCAACAAACTATTATACTGGTATTTACCGTAACCAAAATCAATAACACGTCCAATCTAAATATCACTTACTCATGAATATATGTTTAAACTAAACACAAACAAAAAAACGAATCTCGTAAGCCTACACGATGATCTGCTACCGAACAGAATACATACAGTGGACTGAATATACCTAGAATGTCTATTATTTACAAACGCTCGAACCCATTTACGGTAACCCAGGAGTGTAACTAATGAGAATGTGGTGGTAATAATTCACATGCAGAAAAATCACCTCGCCCCTTTCCTCATACGTCACATTCGTTCTAAGCGTAGCCGAACTTTAAAACTTTATCTTTCAGAGTAAAAAAAATGTTTCCATACACTAATTAATACTACTTGCTAAAATTGACTGTAATGTTCTTGTGATACACGTAACTGATGTAACGACTTAGGTATTAAAAACTCGTAAATTTCTCCACAGCTAAATTATGTATTTTTTGTGTAACCTAATCCCATATTTATTTTCTTAATAATTTTATGCACACATGGCAACGCTAGTAGACAAAGAATGAGGTGAAGATGTAAGTAATGCTAGACATTTAATTTTAAAATTAAATAAAGAACATTATAATTGATTTAATGTTAGTGGAATTTTTTCCACTGCATTTTCCCTGTTAAATAACTGTTTTATTATTATCATTATTGATTTAACTATAGGGCCTACCTATTTTTCCTATTTAACAATTTAAAAAAATTCTTTGTAGTAATCTTATCAAATTTTATAAAAATTTATTAATTTTAAAATAATATAAGTTTTTTAGGTTTTATGTATAATTAAGACGGGGTAGGCCCTATTTTGTTGTTATTAGGTGTTTATTTATTTTTAAGTTGGCCTCAATGAAAACAGGTAGTTTAATTTGATTTATTTTTAATTTATTTATCCTGGCAGACGACCATCTATAGCTCACGTCAACATTATGCTAAGTATGTTGTTTATTTCTTTTTCGTTTGAATTTTGTATTCGTTTTGTAATATATTTTAAATCAATTATGTTTTAAATAAAGGTATTGTTTAATAAAAATAATGGTTAGCCGATTCAAATGATATGTTTTTAACTAATTTCTTTACTTACAGTAGGTAAAGGCAGATACTAAATAATTTCAAACAAACCAAGTAGCAATAAATAATGTGATAAGAGTTTTAAATAATTAAAAATAAAAAAAATAAATTTACATTACTTCTGAAATTTTGCCGAAACAGTAAGTCTGTAATATAAATTAGTACATTATTGTATCAGATACAACGGAAATAAGTTTAAGATAGAATTTAAATGATGTAGCTGAAAACTTAAATCTGAAATCTTGTTATGTTAAAGAAGTAGGCCTAAGTAGGTACTATAACTAAGTAAGGTAGAAATTTAGAAGGTGGTTTGCTTTAAGTTTGCTCCGCTTTTATGGTCTGACGATGCCAGTTTAGATGATGCCTAACCAAGATAAGAGGTTGTAGAATGGAATAATTTATAGGCTATCTGCAGCTACTGCTGCTCTCTGTATGAGAGAGAGAAGAGGCACCAATCCTCGTGCTTCTAGTGCCTTCAACAAGCACCAATGCCAGGATATCGGGTCGAGTTCTATATTCTATCTACAGTGTAAACTGCGTTGTATACTGTCTGTGGTAGTTCTCAGTATAGAGTACTTCATACTAAAATCTTGGCTCAAACCGCTTCTGTATTCTCTCTTCATTTATAATAAATGGAAAACCACTCTACAGTATAAACATTTTGAATATTTTAAAGTTTCAGTAACCCCTTTCATTAAAATATTATATTACTTTTTAATACCATTTTTAATGTTCTATTAGATTCTTTTATTCAAATACTCCTACATAATCAAACACAACCAAGTTTCTTTAACTTTTTATTAAAAATTACTAAAAACTTAACTTGAGAAGATTAAACTTTACTTTGTATTTTTTTTACTAAACACAGCCTATGTAAACATGAAGAAAATAATCACTTTCTTTTTTGTTGGTGTTAGTAGGCTACCCACTTCTCTATAACTTTGTTACTGAAACTTTCAATTGTTTTGAGTAAACAACCAGAGAATGATGGTTAGTGTGATAACGACATGGCGTGAGTGAAGGCACGACCCACTGACAGGTCTCCTACCTTTTATTATTATTTATCCTTTTTTTAAATAAATTGTTGTTCAGATAACAACCACTGTGGAAACAAGTTTCTGGAGAAAAAGTTGTCAGTTAACTGAGCTAGATTAAGATGAAGCGATTTTAAAGAAAATTGACAAAAATTATATTTATTGTCAAAATTAAAGACATTTCATCTGGTACAAAAATAGAGGAGTACACGTTGGCAAAGAAAATTTGGCTATGCATTCCAGCCAGAAAAGAAAGCAAAAATGACCAATAAAAAATGAAAAAATGGTGTTATGAGAACTGTAAAGAACTCTGCTTTCTTCTTGATCATCTTCCAATGATGTTTGGTAAATGACGGGAAAAAACTTTTCGTATCAGAGAGTTAGAGTGAGCTGAAGGTCTATTGTGGATGTTTCAATAAAGTTAAATGAAAACGTAAGTCACCAAAGGAATTTTATGGTCGTTGTGTATCGCAGCGTTAGAAACGTGAGAAAGGGTACGTTGGCTAACATTTGTAAAGTATTTGATAAATTCTAAATTTGAGCTATCACTGACGATTTAGCACTTTCATGCAATTTAATTTGATCCGCATGCATTTATATTTATTGGCTCTTTACTGCCCTAAAATATAAAAATTTATTTATTTAATTTATTGAGTATTTATGAACATCCTGTCAGAGCAACAAAAGGACTTCTCCATAATGTAAACCTTGTACTCATTACTTAAATCAAAAAAAAACTTAAACAGTACCTAAATTAACACTGACAGAAAAAATAACGTTTATAAAAAACAAAAAGGTCATAAATGGTATATTTATACTTCATCATCAAAACTGCCTTCACACATTTTAACAAGTGAAAATTCCACACAAAAACATTTAAGAATCTTGGGCTACACATAAACAGACGCCTAAAGTAGAGAACATATTTTTAAAAGACGAAAACCATTAGGTTTCAAATTAACGCCATTCTTTTGATTTTTTGGAATAAAATAAAAATTATAGCTTCAGAACAAATTATTTTATAAAATAATTTTCAAACCACTCTTTATAATACTGTGTGCCTCTTCATTTATGGGTCCTATCCAGTAAGTCAAAGATCCAAATTATTCAGCGTTTTTAATCGACTGTTCTCCAAGATTTTGATAGCAGGTCTCTGGTGCATGATATACAACTGCGTTCACAGTAGGCCTAATCTATTCCTTCTTAAAAACTAAAGAATGAATTAATTTAAATTTTACTTGTAGCGTACAAAGGACATCTTGAATCACAAGAACATTATGTAGGTATCAATCAACTGGACAATGGTGGTATATTACGAAGGCAAAAATGGAGGCACAAACAAATTTATTTGTTTAGCCAGTTAAATTCAAATCTGTGTTTTTTAAAATAAAACTTCCATTATATTTACAAATAATATCAAACCGCACAGATTATTTGAACAGCACCGTTTTCAAATGTAGATTTTCATTAGGTACCTTTTCATATAAATAACTTAATTGTACAAATACATTAATTGTTCTATATAGAACGTTGCAATTAAATTCTGTTAATAAAATAATTTTCAAATTGTATTTTCATATATTTTTGAATTTTATAATATTGTTAACGTTTAATTATTTTACCTTTTTATTGGCTTGGACTTTTACAGAGTATGAAATAGACAAAATGTAAGCCTTCGTATTATGGATATATACACGATACGTGGTTTGCGTTAATAGTTAGCGAGCCAGTCTACAAAGCAGAAGGTCATGATTTCGACTGGCTTAGGACTAAAAATATAAAGATTTAGCAACTTAAACGTAGAGATCCACACCCGTCAATAGTCACTAACGATAAAGCTATTTATCCTAAAAAAAAACTTTTTAAGATTCAAGAAAAGTTAGTGTTGTTTATCTTAGCCAAAAGATTTTTCCTGGAATCCAAAAACTTTTTTTAGTAGTGGTAAAATAAGCCTTTGGGCAAGCCCAATCATTTAGTAGAATATTTTACCGAATTGTTAAGTTACACCAGTTAGACAATCGGATTTTTATAGCGACCAATTTATATTATAAATAAGTAACGTTTGTTTGTTTGTCCGAGATAATCCAATAAAAAATAACCAAAATGATCTTACAAATTATTCCATTGTTAAAACGCTTTAGTTCCGTTGTACCTCATTTACACGTCATACACATCATTTTCATCTCATTGGGTCATGGGGTTGCTTATTGTTCTAAATTGAACAGATTACAACGTACACAAATTAGAAATAAAAAATAACGCTTAAACCCTATATGGGAAAGTTATGCATTTTTAAGATTTTCAAAATAAAATCCAAATTGTATTTGGTAAAATGAAGTAAATTTTTTATTTTTTTCTGGTAAGGTAAGTTCTTTAATTTAACTATTCTGTTAATTTCTATCTGTTGGATATTATGTATTGTGTAATACCTGTATTAGATACGGTACAGCTTTCCTCTACATTATAACGTCATGGTTTTTCTTTCAACTTGTATGGTTTTGTAAGAAGTTAAACGCTTTAAGTTAGTTCGCTGAGAAGATCAGCAAGTGAGGTATTGCTAGTAAATATGAGATATTAGCTCGTAGTTATGCCCACAAGAGGCAGGTGGATTGTTAAATTATTTTCACTCGATCTTTAAGTTCCAGAGCTAAAAAAATAGTTCTGTTTCTCATAACATGGTCAGCCAATTACCTATATGACTGATATATTTAAAAAGAGAAGAGGTACCGGTGTAAAATACACTAGTCAGAGTTATCTCCTCTGAGCATAACGATTTTATTACATAGACTCTGTGGTGAATGAAAAGAAGTTGTCATTTCAAGGGTAAAAAGTAGATGCTTTTCAGAGGGCTGAACATGCTGATAAGGATACTTTTCCCCTTAGTAAGGACAATGATGGTAAATCACCTCACTCCTCATTTTATTAAGTAAAGCGTCTAGAGGTTCAGTTCAAACCAGCCTTTCGGTTAATTTGATTTGAAAACAACTGCTCGTAGTTATTAGCAAACACTAATGAACCCATTAACATGCAACCTACTCACGCTAAAAGATCCAAATAAAAATAAAAATCATATTGAATTTTTTTTTAAATAATTTCTGATTTCAAACATTAAAAATAAAAACAGCTTTTTAAAAATTCTAATCTATATATATTAAATTCGATGTATGTGTGTATGTATGTGGGTATGTTCAACTTTATCGCCTAAATTACTGAACCGATTTTTATGCAGTTTTTTATCTTGTAACTATGATGCCGGTGCAGGTTTTAGGCTATTGAAACCCTTAAAAAGTTAGCCCTAAAGGGTTGAAAATAATGATGGTTAATAAAACTGGTAGGCCTTGTATGTTTAATGTGTGTATGCTATATTGCATAAACAACGCCTGTTTATGATTACTTTGTAAACGTACTGTATTTAGTCATTTACCCCTGAACCCCGTAGGCGTTGAAACGCACGCCGGGTACCGCTAGTAAGATAATATTGAGTATTTCATAATTTTTTAGTGTTTGTTAATAGCGTAATTTAAAAAATTACATTAAAAATAATATTGAATGAGGATAATTTATATTAACTCATTCTCAGGGTAATAAATTTTACCTAACAATAAATACAAGTTTCTCTGTCACATCTATTAATAAAAGTAATCTACTTAATTATATTTGAGGTACTTTATT
This sequence comes from Catonia carolina, assembly GCA_035578175.1. Lineage (NCBI taxonomy): Eukaryota > Metazoa > Arthropoda > Insecta > Hemiptera > Achilidae > Catonia > Catonia carolina. The sequence continues at coordinate 22,161,955 of JAQMRL010000010.1, read as the reverse complement.
AATTAACATCTTGACTTTTAATTAATGAAATGAGTCTTCCAAACACCGCAAGAAATATAAATTAGAATCATTAAATAGAAGTAAGGTAGATTAACGGTCTTCGCTTACTTCTCCGGAAAATTTATTCTCTTATATTTTATTTAAATTGTTTGTCCGATATTAATTACTTTTAATGGGCTATTAGCTACTTTAGTATTTCTATACTCAATTAAAATACAAAACTGACATATCTTTTTATCATAATAAGACAAAAAATATTTTCTTTTTATAACTTTCAAACATCTGTCAAAATTAAATTAAAATTGAAAATTATTAAACTTATTTTCAGTTTCAACTTTTTCCCATATTAAATCTTCTTTAAATAAGTAAAAGTTATGACATTGAATGTTCTATATTCGGTTTAATATACAATAGATTATATTGTTTTTCTTTTGTTCATCCTCAATACGAAATGAACTAGAGCGGAAGAAATTCTAAAAGCTTATTGTCAACTGTTATACATTATTGAAATTAAAAAATTCCAGTAAATAAAATTTTATCTTCTTCGGATTCAATACCGAAATCAAAAGTAAACAATTTCCAAAATTAAGATATTTGTTATTGTTTGACATGATTTATTTCTAATATTACAAAATCGTAACAAAGGATTTCTCCTCCATTTGTGTCATTATGACAGCTATGAATAAATAAGAAATAAGAAAATTTCTTCAGAGATTAAAATTTTTGTGTAGGCTTACTATCCTGTATAATTGTTATCTTTTATCAATTTTCTCTAAATGTTTAATTTACTTACATAAGTAAACTCTGTAGGAATAAACCATAAAAAACCACCCGAATGGGTAGAGTAGAACAATATTGTTACTTAAGACCCATAATAAATGAACAATGAAACAACAAAACAATACGCAGTAATTAAAATTGAATGGCTCAACAGAAAATCGTTGCAACTGACAAAATTTACAAAAGTGAGGTTTCAGTGGAATAAATTGTTCGATTAATCCTCTATTTGATCTTAATAGTGAATTTTAACGCGTGGAATTGTAACTAAAATTTCGGAAATTCTTGAAACGAAATCGTCATAGAGTGAAAAATCGTTAAACAACTAATATTCAGATGGTATCTTTCACTTTCTGTAAAAATTTGTTTTTGTTACTTGTAACGTTTTTCCGTTGGCCCTTTCAATTTAAAATAGGTGAGGAAATTAAAAATAGTTCCATTTTCAAGAACCTTACTCTTTAAACAAAAATTACATCTAAGATACTATATCTCCTCTGTATTCCTGCTCGATCTAGAATCCTGAACCTTGGATGAAGTCATCACAAGGAAACAGGAGATATTTGAATGTGAGGGTTGTACAGACGAATTTAGAAGCTCTTAGGAGAATCAAGAAAGACGTGGTAATCATTTACACAATCAAACGTAGAAAGCTCCAGTATGTGGGGTTTGTCATGAACAATATTAAGGAAGAACATTCTAGTAAACTTTACATTTGTTTATTGTTTAAATCTCAGAACTTTATTGATTAAAATTAGAAGAGTTATTTTGCAGGGCAAAAAATTAAAATATTTATGATGGTCGAAAACATTCAGAACGGATAGAATCTAAAGAAGAAGATAAAAAACTAAAAAAAAAATAAAGAAAAATTATCTGTGAACTGACGCATGGGTTCAAGAAAAACTCAATTTATTTATGTATTTTCCAGTGATTGATATTTAAGGGAATCTAGGTAATCTGAAATAAACCATATGTTATTCCAAAAAATGTATCATAATAATTATACAATTTTATTCGGTAGGATGATCTCGTCTACGGATCCCGGCCACCTCTGAGTGTGATTCTTTCCAGTACATTTGGCCTACTCTAAAGGCAATGCAGTCCAATGTTAGAGCTTTATGCAATGGTAATACTGCATTATATCAGTTAGCACCGCTAGGCTTTGCTGATGGCCGATAACGAAGACTATCTCTGAATAGAGTTTTTATTCTAAAATTTGTTTTTTAATTATTCGGTAGAAAAATTCTCTACTGCCAGTCTGAATTCCTGGAAACTTAATTCTTGGCTAAGAAGTAAACCTTCACCAATATTTTAAAATTCTAACAAAATACTCAGAGTAAGTTACTACAGTAACCTTACCAGTGAATATTTTGTAAGTATACATTCCAAAAAACGGAAACATTTTTAATCCACAATTATTATTTCTTGAATTTTCAATGTATTTTATGAACAGGAACGATACGGATTGGGTTCCCTAGTCTGTTCCAACTTCAAACTTAGTAATCTGTTATTTCTTAAAGAATTTTAAATGTTCATCTCTTTCGCGGTCATGCAATATTTGCCACATTATCTGGTTGGCTAATAAGTAAACACTTGTTTTGATGTTATCTGGCACCCGCGTACTACTCTTGTCACTTTTTTGTCAATGACTGATATCAGCCCTGGCACTTTAAGTTTATGCCTAATATCTTCATTTCTTATATGAATCTCTAATCGATATTCTGCTAAAAATCATGTAAATCTTTCAGTAGCTTCTTTTTTTGACATTTACTAAACAATCAGGCTCTAACAAACATTTAAGACATATTCCCACGACGCTAATTTACTTGCTTCTACTACTAGCAGGACCTACTAGCACGTAGGTGATGGTACCAACGGAGCTAGTTAATTAATGCTAGTAATTTGAAGATATTTGTGAGTTGTGCTGTGTATTGCTGTACAAAGTACAGCTTACTAGCAACTAACAAGGTTTCCAAACGTTCACACCTAGCTGTTTTACTAATGCTAGTCAAATTGTGATCTTTTTTCCCTATTAGCGCTAGTAAAATCAAACGTGTTCAATGTCACTAGCGCGGTAGTGAATACTAGCGCTTTAACTAACCTACCTGTTAGTTTTCGTTTCCAATACGCTATTTCGCTTGTTGCTAGTCAACTAGCGACGTGGCCCTTAACTGGAAAAACCAAGTTGTGATAACACTTTAAAACGGCCTCCTTCCGCACTTTACCGACCAACGTTTTTCTGAAAGTTTATATAGACCTAAGCCTTTAAAACCTTTCCAATTTTATGGTTACTTCTCATGATTGCACATTAGATATCACATACCCGCCGGGTTGGTCTATAAGTCAAGTCGTCACCGTGAGTCAGCTGTTTAACAACTGATTTTTGGAGATGAAGGTTCTTGGTTCAAATCGTTGTAAACGTAGTTACTTTTATACGGATTTGAATACTAGACAGCGGTTTCTGGTGCACTTTAATGGTTGGGGTTCAATTAACCATACTTTCTCAGGAGTGGTCGGCCTGGGTCTGTACAAAAATACACCTCATTTACACGTCATACACATCATCCTCATTTCATTGAGTCATGGGGTTGCTTATTATTCTGAATTGAACAGATTGCAACATACACAAATTAGGAATAAAAAAATAAAATCACATCTCTCGTCACCGCAAATCAGCTGTTTAACAGCTTATTTTTGGAGACGAAGGTTCCTTTAAAATCCCAGTAAAGGTAATTTTATATGGATTTGAATGCTAGAGAGTGGTAGCTGGTGTACCACTTTCCAAATAACCATACTCCCTCAGGAATGGCCAGCCTGTGTCTGTACAAGACTACGGCTTATTTACACGTAATTTTCATCTCATTGGGTCATGGGTGGGTTATTGTTCTGAATTAAATAGATTGCAACGTACTTACATTAGAGATAAAGAAAAATATCACAACCCAAGGAAGTTCTAAATTTTCATGTAATTATATTTTTAGTTCTCACCATGATTGCTTGAAGTCACAATATACCAAACATTGTAGACCTACAGAGCAATAATATAGTGTAAAATTATTCTATTGTATAAAAAATAAAATAATAGCTACATGTTAATCACAAATTCCAGTCAAAAAGAACAATTCGGTTAGGAAATTCCGTAAAGCGGTTAATTAATATAAATATACAATTGAATTTTTACATTAAAATTACGATCTTTTAATTTAAGTAGAATCATTGAAATTTAATTCAACTAGAATCAAAAGAAATAATTTTAACGTCTGAGATAAATGTGTTTATTTCTTTTCGGTTTTAGAAAATTATTTAATTAAAAAATATGTACATTTAAAGTACACAAGTTAAATTTAAAAGGAATAAGTACGAGAAAATTTGTAATTTATACAATAAAAGAATTGCTGAAGGATATCTCCGTACAACACTCTTTTGTTAAATAACTTGAAAAATATAAGAAGCAAAAAACAAACCTTTTCTGTTCAGCGTTCACTGTAATACGTTAAAAATTCATTTCAAAAGACTTTTATTGTATGATACAGGATTGAACAATATTGTCTCCTACATAAAGTATACGAAATTCAGCACTACACAATTTAAAATGAAGTACTGTAATATAACAATGTAAAACATTCTTAGAAGAAACTTCAATTGTATTTTTTCTTTCCGCCACTATTACAGTACTGTTGTACTTCAATGATCCCTTACAAAAAATTGTATTTAAATTTAAGATTTTTATTTTAAAATTAAATCCTTTTAGCGTCATACTGGCTTTGAATATGAAAATTTGAATTATAGACAATATTTTATAAAGTATTATGTTGAAAATTAAAATATTAAACTGACTGAAAAAAACTTTTCATTGTAAAAATTATTTCATTGGCATAGGTTTTGTAGATAAAAGCTTTACATTTAATTACCAGAGCAAAAATTATAGTAATAAGAGGTAAAATGTTTTGATTTTACGTCTGACTCTTTTACACATTGGCTTCCAGTAGAGTGAAAATTGCTCTTATGGTTGTCATTCTGAGAAACTCGGTTCATGAAGAAGAATCATGAATTAGCAGAGCCATAAAACGTTTAAGTTGAATATTAGGATTCTATAGCAGCCGAAAATTTTAAATAGCAAATAAAAGTTACCGAAAAGTGACTCAATGTTATGTACAGTGTAATGGTGCAGCTGGGTTGCACATACGGAATGTTTATTAATTAAATGTTAGAAGAGATTGTTTTAATCAAATAATATTGCTATTAATTTAAATTATGTTTATTCTGAATTGTTTTATAAATTTTGTTAAATGTTTTGGATCGTGATGTATGATTATAATGTTTATTTATTCTTTTAATTAAGCATTGTTCAAAGTTGTTGAATTGTGAAGAAGTTGAATTATGCACGGTGACTTATTATCCAGAGTTCTAAGAGCGAAGACGATTTACAGTTCTATCGGCCAAAGACCCAATTATGGAAATATTTGTACATGCAATAGCGTACACATCAAGTTACTCAAAAGAGTTCAAACATTTTTTTCTGTTTTTATTTAACGTGGCATCAAATACAGTGGTGATTAGCGACGACGTTGGGTTGTAACTGTAAATAATGAAATGATTTTTTTGTAACGTATGAAAATGCCGTGCCTGAATGGGATTCAAACCCAAGACCGCATGATGAGAGCCGAGCACGTTACCAGCTACGCCAATGCGGCTGACAGTTCAAATATTTATAAATCATATTTAACACTGATTACGATTAAACCAAGCTAAGTTAAACTAATTGATTTTTTATTTACTAATTGATTTATTTTATTTATTATAAAATTTTTCAGATCTGTATACATACATTTAATAGTAACACATTAATGGCCTAAGGTAAGACGTTACAACAATCCCTAATTACTGAGTCACCTGTCAAAAGTAAAGCGATCTGCTGAGAGCTAGCCTTTAATGCAATCAAGGACACAGAGGATAAGCAGTTGCTATGGTATGGACATGACAAAAGAGCAGAGGTTGGATGGATTTGTAAGTTAATGGAATGGAGCTCAGGGGGAAGAAGGAGGAAGAGCAGACCGGAAAAATCATACGGTTGGACGAGGTTATGTCGAAGAAATGTTTGGGTGATGAAAATTGGGAGAATAAAGGTGAATGGAGAATCTGGTAAAGATAAAGTAGACAGCAATAACTGCAGATGGCTAATAAAAAAAAGTAAATATAGATCCGCGCGTTGGTGCATAGAAAGAACAAAATTTTGCTTTACGTCAAAGAGTTTCTAACTGAAATCTTTGGATTCCAACTACGTGAGAAGGTTTTGCCGAGTCATAAATCTGACTACATAAGTCTACTTGGATTTAAGGACTTAACTAAGGAGAAGAGCTAAATGAAGTTAAAGTTCAAAACATAAAATTTTGGGCAATTTGATGTTGAAAATAATCCCGTGTGAGTTGTACGTTCCACTGCGGTAGAATAAACAGATAAACAAAAAATTAAGCAATTTACAAATACAAATTTTATTGTAATTACTCATCAGATTGGAGATTAATAAACCCTAATTAAATAACTGAAAAGGTCTGCAGACTTCAAACATGGAACAGATAAAATATTTACGATTCTCTTTGATCATTCAAATCGAATGATGTTTTGTTTCATTTCCCAAATGAGCGAAATAGAAGGATGAGTTTGATATGCAGAGGAAGGGAGAAAATTTGATGGTTGAAGCAAATATCAACTAAATTTGACCGGTCAGCTTGTGGTTTGTCGGTTGACGTCATCTTTGACAACTGTCCCGTAATGCTTACGTAGCAAACCGCTTGTGGACACTGGTTGCTGATTGGACGTACCATTCTATTGATAAGGTCTTCCCTTGTTATCTCTCATACCCCTACAACGCATAAACCTATCAAAAGCTCGATTCTCTATTTAATTTTCACATATTGACATCTAAATGTCACACAATTTTTATTCTTAAACATATGAACACCAACTTTTTCTTTAAATTTATTTATTAATTTTCTTACTTCACTGACACGTTTCAACTAAAAATTACTTAATCAATTTTACTTGAAGGAAAATTATAGTTTGAATACAAATGAAATCCTAAAACTAATTGAATACTCAAATGATTTAGATTCGATTTCTCAAGAGAATTCCGCTTTAATTGGAATGAATTTTAAGTTCATCTGTTACGCTGTGAATGACTCACCCCCTTGGTATTTCATTTGGTTAAAGAAACTCCTTAATCATTCATACATCAAGTGACTCAGTTATATTTTCTACCATCTTCATCAACGACTATGAGGTTGAGTATGATAAATTAAGTATTACAATTTACTCTTTTAATTTATTCATTATAAAATTATGATACTATAAATTGGATAATCTTTATAACTTTTTCTTCTTCGTCCTTGTCTTTAAAATATGCCTATGCCATGTTTAATTTATCAAATTATGCCTCTTGTGACTCTAATGACAACCATAGTTTTAAGAATCAACCAGTAGAACTTTTGATTATCGACATTCAGGATTTTTGTTTTTGAACTAAAATTGAAAAACATTATGCCACCAGATTACATTGCACGTGCTAATAAAATACCCCAACCTCTTGTTAATAAATAACTGAAAAACAAATAAAATAATTGAGGACAGAATAAAAAAAATGAAATATGTTTTAAATGAATTGTAAATTTAGTCAAAATTATGTAGCAATTAAAAATATAAAAGAAAATTAAACTTTATTAAAATTATTTTTGTATATTATGTAAATACTTTAGTATAGATTTTAAGATTTTTTACATAGCTGTAGCCACACTAAACATTATATTGTAATATTTATCAAGTCATTTAGTTTGCAGACTATTGTTAGAATAGATCAATATAATTTTTTTAAATATTGTAATTTTTTTGTAATCAGAGTGCTTAGATAAAATTTTAAGCAATGATGATAAAAGTCTGAATAAAAACGTTCTTCGAATAAAAATTTGCCAAAAACAGGCAGGGGGATTGTTAAATTATTTGCACTCGATCTGCTAGTTCCGGAGCTACCAAAAACATTTTTGTTTCTTATCACATAGTCAGCTAATTGTACTACTGAAGCATTTAAGAACAGAAAATTAAAGGTTTAAAAGACACTAATCAAAGTTATCATCACATAGTCAGCTAATTATTTTACTGAAGCATTTAAGAACAGAAAAGTAGAGATGTAAAAGACTAGTCAGAGTTATCTCCTCTGAGAGTAATGAATTTCATCATTAACCAGCCAGACCTGTGGGGAATGAAATGAAGGTATCATTTGCAGGGTGGAAACTAGATGCTTTTCAGAGAGCTTGGCATACTGATAAGCATACTTTTCCACTCAATTAGGAAGGCAACAGTGAACCAACTCACTCCTCGTTTTGCTTAGTAAAGCCTCAGGAGATTCAAACCACCCTCGGCTGATAACCTAAACAACAACAGAATGAAATTAAAAAACACACTCAGTAAAGTGTTTAAAATAATTTCTAAATTAAACACAAAAATTACTTGACTCTGAACTGATCATTAATATTTTGAAACATGGAGTAGTTGTAGATGAGTAGTTGTAGTTGAAAGTTGACGATGACCATGATTAGTAATAGAGATAGAAAAAAATCTCGTGTGAAACACTTACGCAACTTTCTTTTGCCAATGAAAATAATGAACAATATAATCTAACATTAATAATAAAACATTATAAATAAACAAAAAAACTAACATCAATAAACATAACCTTATTTTAATCATGAGTGAATGACGCAAAATAAAAATCACTCTTTCACGCTAAACTAGGTTCTGTAGTGAAAAATGTTTAAAATAAAAACTGCAGATCTTTTAGTTTCCTATAAATTTTATTATACATATACATTTTTGTCGTAATATGCATACAAAGGCTAAAAATCTTAATAAAATCGATTTTTCACACGGTTTCGTGAGAAAAAAACAGAAAATCGCTAATTACCGCTAAACTAAGCGTTGTAAAAAAATGTTGAAAATAAAAGTTGCAGGATTTTAAATTGTCTACAACTTTGATTTATACATTATTGCGCTAAAATGCTTATTAAACCAGCAATTTAAAAAAAAAAAAACAATTTTTTACGTGAAAACAGCCTCTCCAAGAATTTCAGGAAACATGGCGCCTACCCTATCTGGTAGAGCATAAAAAATTTAGTAAATGTGGCAATTTTAAGATTATCAAAGGACCAGCTTTTTGAGAAAATCGCAAAAAAGTGAAAAAATTACACGAATAAGCTACTACTTCCAGTTGACCGATTTTGATGAAAATGTTCGTGTCGGGTCCGGTAATGGTGTCTAACTTAAGTTTCAAGTTATAGTTCGTACAAGGTTCATTCCTTGAGATATCCTGTTCACACTCACTCACACAGACACACACACAGACCAATCGCTAAAAACATGTTTTTTTGGTTCAGGGGGGTCTGAAAACATGTAGATCCGGTAAAAACTCGATTTCGAAAAATTGACATGAAAACAATACTTTCCTTCGTATATATTCATATAGGCAAGAGAAAGAAAAAATTAAATGAATTAGATGATTAACAAAATCGTAAATGTAAGTTTAATCTTTTTAAATGTTTCAGCCGGTGAGTATCTTCGCTGTTGTTGAGGAGGGTGATTGCGAAAGGATTTTGATGCTCTTCTAACTTTTTTAAATGTTTTTTGCTACGTTGTTTAATTTCTAAACAAGCCCTTCATAAATGAAAGTATGTAGTTTTAGTTTTAAACAAGTTATAGGCTATACAATACTACAAACAACAAGACGTGTTCTACCGGAGAGCAGATAAGTTTAATCTTAAGGAAAACTGTACTTTGTATCCCACCAATGTTAAATTTGCAATTTTTAGGTACATTTTTCATAGGATTGGTAAAAGATAGGGAAATTAAACTTCTCACACTATAGGTGTCGGGTTTCTTCTCGAGCTACTGACATTTTTTCCTATTTAATCTTTGGACCAAACCATTTTTTTTAAAATTACGAATAACATAACATTTTTAGAAATTGTTTTCTACGTTTTTTCCGTATTACTAATTTTTGGAGCACCCAAAGAAGTCATAAAAATTTCGGTATATGTGGATATATAAGGTAATTACCTGGTAAAAATTTCAGCCTGGTAGGTTTATTAGTTTCTGAGAAAAATGTACCTAGCTTTAAAAATCTAAATTTACGGGAAAACGCAAGAAACAAAAAGGCACAAACCATAAAAAAAATGTACACTAGTAAATTTCCCATCAAAAGTTGTTTAGAAAGTTGAACCAACAGCTGAGAATACAAAAAACAGTGATGCAGATGTTTTAAAAACTTAAATTCTCTTTGCACTAAAACGAGCAGTATAAATTTGTGAAAAATATTCGTTCTTGGTAACATGATACCTTTTCTGTGTAAAACTTGAAAAAACTTAATAATAATAATAATAATAATAATAATAATAATAATGTGAATTTATTTTAAACAGAACAATTACAAATACATTCAAGATAAAAGAAAAACAACAATACAAAAAATATAGATACCAAAAATGAAAAATTCACTTACGGAGTTGACCAACTGGTCGTCAGCCGGATTGATAAGATAAAAATTAAAATTAATTTAATAATACAATATAGATACAATAGGGAATAATATTATTATTGTAGCTTATAAACAGAAAATAACATAACTCTTTAAACTTAAACAATTTTTTTCAATATTATAAAAACAAAACAAAGTATGTCATGCACAATGCAGCCTCCCTTTATGTACAATTATACCCGTCCGTCACATACAAATTTACGAGGGTAGGCTGATAAGTAATGCACACATGCTTGTAGAAGACAACTAAATAAACTTCAGTAGCGCGCCTGGTGGCATGTGAAAGTACTATTTCTCCTCTACAAGCCTGCGCAGTTTGAAGGCGTTGCTTTCATTCAGTTTGTTTTGAGTAGTGGAAGTATGGCATCGTGTTCTGGTGCTATGTCAACGAGAATTAAACAACGCGCTGTTATCGAATTTTTAACTGCTGAGAAAGTGAATCCTAGTGAGATTTATCGTCGTTTAAAGGCTGTTTATTGTGACGATACTGTTGATAGGTCTACTGTGAATCGTTGGGTAATAAAATTTCGTGATTGCCAACCTGGAAAAGCCTTAATTGTTGACAAAACACGCAGTGGACGACCAATCACTGCCTCAGACGATAATCGTCGCAAACTCATCGATGATTTGATTCAAAATGACCGGCGAATCACTCAACAGCGTATCGCAAACCAAATTGGAATATCTAAGGAACGTGTTGGCTTCATTATTGAACAATTGGGATACCGTAAAATCTGTGCACGATGGGTACCACGCCGTCTGACAGACGAGAATAAACAGCGTCGATTGGAATGCTGTGAACAACTTTTGAAGCGCTACCGTGACGAAGGAGACGACTTTCTTTTGAATATTGTGACGGGGGACGAGTCATGGGTTCATCATTACGATCCCGAAGAAAAAAGGCAGAGCGCTGAATATCGTCATCCACATTCTCCTGTTGTGAAAAAGTTCAAAACACAACCGTCCGCAAAAAAAATTCTTTTGACTGTGTTTTGGGATGCTCGCCGAGTTTATGTGACTGATTATCTGGAACGAGGGGCAACGGTAAATTCTGCTCAGTATATACAGACTCTGAAACACCTCCGACGTCGAGTTTGTCGTGTTAGAGGCAACCTGGCGCCAATAATTTTGCAACACGACAATGCTCGTCCACACACTTCGCGTGCAACTGGAGAGGCTCTGAGAAACCTGAAGTTTCAACCAATTTTACACCCTCCGTATTCTCCCGACCTTGCGCCTTGCGATTTTTATTTTTTTCCTCTACTGAAGAGAGACCTTAAGGGTAATCATTACAGCTCGGACAATGAGGTGAAGGCAGCTATTGCGTCCTGGGTTCGAGGAAAGTCGGAAGAATTTTTCAGTGACGGAATGAAAAAACTTGTTAAACGTTGGGAGAAATGTGTAATGCTTAACGGTGACTATATTGAAAAATAAATAGATAATTTGGTAGGTTAAGATTTGTACTTTAATTTGTTATTTACCCCATCTTGCTATTTCTTTTTGTTCGTCTTCTACAAGCATGTGTGCATTACTTATCAGCCTACCCTCGTACCAACACACACTCACGCGCTTTCATGCCCACTCACACATGTAACTCTCAGTAACTCCATTTAATACACCTTCATTTGAATTTAACTGTTGTACTCGATAATCAATTCGTACCTGTAACTCCAAGCTTCTCTCACGTAACCTGCCAAGCACTTCCAATCCTTTCCATTTAAAAATTCAATGGCATAATCGTTATTCAATACGGTCATTCCAAACCACACTTTTCGAATTTCCGCCAGTACCGAACATCTACCAAGAAAATGAAAAATATCTTCATTCTCCCTACTATTACATAACGAGCAGATCAAATTATTTTGCTCCCTACCTGGACGATGATTCAGCTGATATAAAGACCCCCTTATCTTAAATATAGTTGTCATAAAACTTCTTTAATAACCTTCATTAATATAGCTTTTACTTTCACTATCAGTTCTTAATAAAGCATAAGCAGAATGATACTGAGACCGCTGTAATCTATCCAACCACTTATTGTTAACATCGCTTTTTATCTTTATTATCAATTGCTCCCATGCTGATCTCCATCTTACCGTTGTCAACTCCCAGTCGCCCGTACATTCCGGCAAAACTAAGTCATATGCCGTAAATATCTTTTTCCAGTCCCCGTACCAACATTTATTAACCTTTACACACTTAATAGCTATGTTATATGGAAAACGGTGGTCCGACAATTTCAATGTTTTTATTACATACTCAAAATGGAGTCTCAATGTATGCACCCACATTAACTCAACCCCAGATTCTAAATATAAAATGTAATTTGGGGTGTTTTTTGGCAACCCGAATAATTTTTTTACAAAAACTCTTACAAAATTTTCCAACTCCTCCCTCTCCATATACCCCCAGACTTGTCCAGCATACGCTACAACTGCTCTACTTACAGCATTAAATACTTCCCATTTTGCAGATACCGGTATCTCATCTTTAAGAAAAAATTTATTCCACATAGTATTTAGCCCAAATTTTGCTACCGTTACTCTACTCCTAAAGTGTGTGGAAAAAGAAAGCATCGATGAAAATGTTACCCCTAAATATTTGTATTCACTTACAACTTCGATTGGTCTATCACCATAATACCATCTCTCGCTCTTAGCTAATCTACCACCCCTTCTAAAAACCACTATTTTTGACTTAGTATTATTTATAACTAAATTCCACCTCTCACAATACTGCTTTAAACTATTTATCATATTCTGAAGTGTGCGTGGACTATCAGCCATTAAAACCACATCATCCGCATAGAGAAGAGAGTTAATCACTAAGTCGCCGATAGCCAATCCTCCTCCAACCCACGTGCAAATATCATTCAAGAACAGTGAAAAAAGCAAAGGTGACAAAAGACAACCCTGCTTAACACCACTTTCAGTAAAGAGATCTCGAGTCAAGCCATCTTGCACCAAACCCTAGAACTACTAAACCGATACAGGGCTCTTAGCACGTTAATGAACTTAAGCGAAACTCCCAAAACACACAGTTTTTAAAAAAACAGCGCCTCACTATCAATCCCATCAAAAGCCCCCTTAAAATCCACGAAATAACAATAAACTTTTTCCCGCGGCCTACTTAACCTTAATCTTATAATATTATGTAGCACAAAAATATTGTCAATTGCAGAATAACCTTTACGAAAACCACCCTGATTTTCCTTTAACAATCCCTTACCATCCACCCATTTCTGCAATCTTTCTAACAGAATGCCCGAAAATATTTTAGCATTTGCGTCTATGAAAGAGACCCCCCTATAATTATGTACATCCTGATAGTCTCCTTTTTTATGTAACGGAAAAATGATTGAATTCTTAAAGTCTGTCGGTACATTACCTTCATCAAATATATTATTGTAAAATTTTACCATTAATTCTTTATACTCAACTGGCGCGTTTTTATAAAATTCCGCAGGGATCCTAATTAAGACCAGGAGCCTTATTGTTACGTAACTTTTTGAGTACTAGATCTAATTCCCACATTTCCAAGTCTCGATCTAATTCATTCTCTCTTATGTTAGACACTGCATAGTGTGTTGCTACATTATCCCCCACTGTAAAAACTCGACTAAAATATTCAACCCATTCCTCCGGTTTAATGTTTTCTGACATTTTAAATTCCTTTTTATTAAATTTTCTTAATAGTTCCCACAACCCCTTACTATCCCTTACTTTACTAAATTTTGCTCTTAATCCCTTATGATACTCTGCTTTTTTGTTTTTACATAATTGCTTATAACACTTTACACACTGTAAATACTCCTCTTTAACTTGCAGCGAATTTAATCGCCTATATAATTTTAATAGTGCAAACACACGCTCTCTCTTTTTTCTACAATCACCGTCAAACCATTCACACCTTGCGCCGCCGCCCTTTCTGTTGCTTTGGGTATCCGTCGCTACATTAACACTAGCTGACCTGTATATAAGATCATTTACTAACCTTAAAGCTACCTCACTATTTTCAGGCAGTTCAGTAACAGATCCGCACATAATCGCCAATTTTCCTGAAAACTCTTCTTCGTCAACCCTACTCCAGGTTATCTTTGGCAAAAGCGGCAAGACTACACCGTTTTCACGCCTCTGAACACCTACTATCAATCTAACTTCTACCGGAAAATGATCTGATAAAAATTCGGAAACTACGCCGAATTTTTTGACTATACTAATTGTTTCATCAGAAACAGAGCACAAGTCGATCACCGAGGAACCCCTATTACTTAAAAATGTATACTCTCCTTCCTCATCACCCACTGTTCTACCATTCAATATAATCAGATTAAATGATTCACACAGGTCTAAAATCTTTCTTCCCCTATTGTTAACACACATATCCTTTGATTTTCACCTTTCAGCAATCCTTTGCTCACCAACATTCCACTCACTCAACTCCGATAAATCCTGCAAGCTACCAACTCTCCCATTCCAATCTCCCATCACAATCATACTTCCTCTTTCACCACACAACGCTACACACTCCCACAACTCACCATAATCCCTCTCCCAATCCAAATCTACACCACCACTCAAGTACACCGGTATAATGTACATAATATTTCCATTACCTGCAAGGACTTGCACTACAATCACACCATTTAAATCTAATATTTTTATTTTATTCTCATCATAACAATTTTTAATTCCTATTACTTTCCCCTTTTTTGCCCTACCAAAACGCGATTCCCTAACACCATATTCCCAAAACAATTTGAACCCCCTAAAATACGAAACATATTCCTGTTCTTCACCCCTTTCTACAAATGTTTCTGTTAATACAAAAATATCATAATTACTAACAATACTACTTATTTCAAACGACTTACCCTTGAGGCCGGCTACATTGTACACAACCACACTTATCTCCTGTTCCCCACCACTAACCAAATTCCGACTGACGGCCACCCCTCAATCATTTCTTCCGCCCTTTTCCTCACCGGACTTTAAAAGTATTCCCTGCAGCACCCTTGCTAGATCTTCACCAAACGATTCTTTAACCTTCTGTAAGCCATCCTCACCATTGACGCCTAAAAGCCGGTCATCTTCCACGCTAAAGACAGTTCTGTTTATGACCAACCGATCCACTTCCACTACTGCATTAACATCCGGTCTTTGCTGCCTAACTTCTTTACACAACCTAAAGAGTTTGGCTCGTTTTTTCCTCGTTTCCGGTGCAAAATCTCTGTGAATCACATAATTAGTACCCTTCAACCTGTTACTATTCTTCAATATAAACCGAATATCTGTATCGTTGGGTATATGTGCAATTATTGGTCCACCATTCGTTCTCATTCCCAGAACATGCGCCCAATTAATCATTATATCGTCACGCGCACCCAAAAATGTTACACAAAAGTCTTTTACTATTTTTATAAAGTCCGCATTACGACTCTCGTAATTTAAACCTCTAAATATCAAATTATTCCGCTGGAACGATTTTCCAACTCTATAACACGCTGTAACATCCCGTTATTTTTTATTTTCAACTCCCTTAACTCCTGCTTTATTTTTTTATTATCTTCTGATAAAGCCTTAACCTCATTTATCAACACTGCTAAATCGTCTTTAGATGGCAACCTCGATAGTTTTTTATCAATTTTATCACAAATGCGAGATTCAAAACCGGTTAAAAATGTCTTTAAAGCCTCGGGAATAACTCCTTGTTCAGACATGCTATCACGGCAATCACGTTTTTTCACTTTTTCCAAGTCTACCTGTTCCGGTGAGCTGTTCGCCCTTTGCCTTTTTTTTATAACTCTGACTAGGTAAAAAGAAACTATCAATATTTTTCGCATTCATTCAATCTAATAACAGTAAACTATAATTTAAAAAAAAACACGTTCCCACTCGTATACCAGTCTATTATCAGCCAACTATTATAAATCGTTATTCTATCTATTGTCTATTCAATATACACAATTATAAGTTCAAATGCACCACATTATACGTCTTTTATCTTTATATTGAAACAACATAAAAAAATTTCATTGGTACTGAATTAATCAGTGTAAAAAACACAATAAATCAATATAAATTTCGTACGAACATAATAAACTTATCCTATCAAAATTAATAAAAAACCACAGAGCACCACTAAACAGTGACCACTACTTACAAACTCAGTCTTACCAACCCCACTTGAAAAAAACTAAATTATTTCATCAAAACAAATATTTTTTGACGTAATTTAATGTTTTTTCTGGTAGATCTACGCCTGAACTTTTGAAAAACATAGAAAACCAAAAATCAAAATTTTGAGTTAAAATCATCGTGCCATCTTCCCTTAACAACCGTTGAGAGCAACGCAAGGAAGGAAAAATCGATGCAACCAGTGTCCACCTGGACCCTAAATTTTTAATTCATAGTAAGGTAGATTGAAAAGTCATTAGAAATAATATAATATAAAATTTAGAGCTAACTCCCTGCACGCCTAAGTAACACAGTAATAAAGAAACATAGTATATGAGGTTAGATAAAAAAAAATAACAGGAGTTTTTAAATTCGCGGGTTTTCTAATCCGATTTCCAAAAAATTTTTTACCTTGTTGGTACACCTGTTTCTAAAATATGTTTGCATTTGCAGCCATTTTGAATGTACATTTTTTTGTTAGTAGTTGAAAAGAGTACACGTGTTTGCATTTGCTCGGCGATTTGTTACTTCCGAAAAAGTGGATCAAAGTGTTTGCATTAAAATTTGTGTGAAAATGATGTAAAGTGTAGTACCACATTCAAAATTTTGACAGTGGCTTTTGGTGAACCTACTATGAGTAAAACAAGAGATTACGATTCGTACAAACGGTTAAATAATGGCCGTGAAAACGTTGAAGATGACGACCGACCTGGACACAGCACATCAATAACCGACGACAGCGAGGTAGAAGTGAGAAAAATAGTTCTGAAATATAGCAGAATCACTGTTAAAGAGGTTGCTGATGAGGTCGGTACATCATTTGGATCATGTCAAGCAATTTTTTCGGATATTTTGGACATGATACGTGTGGCAGCAAATTATTGAATTCCGAACAAAAAGAACGTCGAGTGGTTATCGCCCAAAAATTGGCAAATGAAGTCAACAATGATTCAGAATTTTTGCAAACGGTCGTAACAGATGACGAAACATGAGTATATCGGTATGACGTCAAAACCAAGGTTTCGGCGTTTCAAGGGAACCATGAAAGGATGACGTTTTGCCACCATTGGTGTCTTAAAAACAGAATCACTAAAGGAGCTGAAAGTGATACCAAAAAGTGAGTTTTAGAAATGCTTCCACAATTGGACAAAGCGCTGGCACAAGTGTATTTTACCTGAGGAAAATTGCTTTGAAGGGGACAAAATTATATAGATGAATAAATAAAAGTTTTTTAAGAAAAATTAAAATTACCGTTATTTTTTTATCAAACCTCGTAGTTCAAACTTCTAAATAATTTGATTGGTAACATAAATTTAAAAAAAATAATAAAAATGACTATCCTAGAACAATTCAAATAAAAAGATCAATCCAATAAATCAGAGTTTTACAAATAGAGTTTATTGAGTATAAATAAACGCTTCAATCTCTACTAGATTTAATTTGTTGAAAACAAATTACAAAGACGTACCAAATTGGTTCATGGAAAACAACACAATGGCTCACTAAATTAATACTGTAACTATTTAATCAACAACAAAAGGATTTCAATTCGAAGTAACAAATGAAATATTCTCAGAAAATAAATTTAAACGTAATTTAAATTTGTTTCTTTGTTATTTTTTACTTCATTGGCGAAATTTACTATTCACAAAACTGTTCACTAAACAAACCTAAAATTCCACGTATTATACTCGAAGTCAGAAGAGAATTGAACTCTTTAAATTGCTTTTCACCAGCTTATTAAAAAATACAATTGTATAATACGCTCCATATAACACTTAAAGAAACTTTAGATATTTCTGAAAGTTTTTTCTGTAGCCCACATTCTTCCCTTTTTACCATCTATCCGGTGTACTGCTTTTATTCTTCTTGGAAGTCCTCGAGGTCAGTAATCAGCTATCTAAATTAAGTTTGGTCTATTATATTTTCTCGAATTATTCCAGTTTTTTCTTACTGAATCCTGAATCCTGAATCCTGGTTGAGAGGGCTAAGAAGCCCTATGATGGCGACTTCTTCTTCTTTTATCCATTTATTGGACACTTTAAGGGGAGCATTTTACCTCCTATCTAATCAATGTTAAATTGACCTCTTTTTAGTTTCTATGACATCTTTTTAAGCTCTGGTACTAAAATTATTGATAGAGAGCTAGCGATACCATTTCGAGAATTTTTTTTTTTGAAAAATGAAAAAACAATTTAATATTTTTGTAGAATTTTTTATTTTATTTCGAACTTAGTAATAATACTGCAATGGTTCTAACACAATACGTCACAATTATACTGAGAAACATGCTCAAAAAATTTTAACCTTCAAAATGAAATAGTTTTTGAGAAAACTGTAACTCTCTGGAAAAAAGTGGATTTGCGGGAAATGAGCTGTAAAGTTTTACTTACTCTAAAATCGGCCTGCACCATAATATTGATCCTCACCGGACTGTTCTTTTTCTCAAATAATTTCCTTTTTTCTCTTGTCTTGGTTCTTTTGACACACTTTCCATTGCCTTCTCAATTTTTGTGTTCTTTGAATATCGTAACTCTTAATTGTTTCCACAGATTAACTCAAAAGAAATTCTGCTCAAAACATTACTTAACAAAAATCTGCATAGCTTCCTTAATTTCTATCGTACAGTTATAATTTTTAAATGTAATTACACAGAAAAAGATACAGAAGGCAATGGCGTCAAAATTAGAAAAATCGATTATTTTCGATTTTCGAGGTATGGTTTCTTATTATTCGATTTTCGAGGTATGGTATTATTAAATTAAAAATAAGCGTAGGCCTATTATATTTATTTCTGTATTTTGGAGAGATTCATCATAGCCAACAGGTTGTAAGTCAAAATTTTATTTTTTATGGTATTTGAAAAAATATCACACAATTTTTAATTTAAAAATGTTTAATTAATTAATTAAGAGGCACTTTTGAGGAGTTGGATGACGGATGACTTACACCAAAAAAGTAGATCATTGTTTTACAAGAGTCTACCCTAAAGTTCATTTTTATTATTGAGATAGTTATTAAAAGGGATTGAATTTTCATGCTCTTATAAAATACATAAAAATCTGACTATACCAAAATAGTGTATTAAAAGTCGGCGTAACGAGTTACCCAGTAACTGTGAGAATGTAAGTTTATATTAGTAGCTTTTTGTTCGTAGGAAGTTACTGTTTGAAACTCTTATAAAATGATGATTGATGTCGTTAATGTTTTGAATTCTTAAGTCGTTGTTTAAACTTTCATTAGGAATATTTACCACAAGGCATCTGAAATGATATTATATAAATACCTTTTGGTTTGACAAGGTTTTAGTTTCATGATTACTAAGGGTTTTGGCAGAACCTAACACCTGACAGCTGTAAGTCCGTGTAAAATTGGCATGATGATTTATTCAGCAACAAATTTAGATTGAAGGAGCGTTTCGATCGTCTGGAAAGTTATATACAAATGTGTGTGTACAGTTTGAATAACTGCCTTCTATAAATTTTATAAGAATATTTATTTTATATAAATATATTTTACTTGTCTCATGTCATTTATGGTAAACGCAAAATATTTCCGGTTGTAGGCCTACTACTTTTACAGTTCCTTGCAAAAGCACACCGTTACAGTTCCATACCCATAATTTCGTTTGTCATATTTAATTTTCATTATTTCACATGATAATTAAGCTAAGTTTTTTTTACAACTTTTATAGATAAATTTCCCCTTCTATGAAATTTTCGAATCCCTAATTACAATACGCGTTCCAGATGTTTTATTTATAACTAGCCCCGTCGCGGCTTTGCACGCGAAAAATGGTGTAATCACTTTTTAAAAAAATATGTAGCAGAAACAAATTAAAGAAACACGGAACTTTACTTTTATAAAATACTCAACAATACAAAATCGTATCTATATAATAAAATACGATAAAATTATCATGTGATGTTGTCACCAGCTGATCCTTAGCACCACGTCGCTATTTGCTAAATCATATGACTTTATTTATGACAAATCTTTATTTGAATCACATCAGCTGGTTTAAAAGCAGCTGGTTTAAAACCCTTAATGTAAGACATAAACATTATTTTCAACCCTTTTAACTAACTTTTTAAGGGTTTTAATAGCCTAAAACCTGCACCGGCATCATAGGTACAACACAAAAAAACTGCATGGAAATTGGTTCAGCAATTTAGGAGATAAAGGGGAACATACACACGCACACACACATACATACATACACACACATAAAATACATAAAATTAACACAAAAGGAACTTAAGTAAACTTAATTTCCTTTAAGTTAAACTTGTTTGCATTTTTTTTCTACTAAACCGACATTATTACTTTTTCATTCAGGAGCGTAGTAGAAAAGTTAAATAAATATATTTTTTAACAATAAAACTTGATGAAAAAATTAAAAACCTATCATTACAAAGTTTTTGCCCATAACAGGCCGGTGGATTGAAAAAATATTTGTACTCGATGTATTAGTTTCAGGGCTACTGATAGTTCTATTTACAAATACAGAAACAAGTTGGATGCTGCTCCAGATATGAGACTATATTTTGCTTCTTTCAAGCCCATCTTCAATAAACTGTGGGCAGCAAAGCAAGGATAAGAGCTCTTATTAATGTGCAAGTAAAAGAAGTGACGAAAGTGTTTACATTTTTCAAAAATCAACTATTTTATACAAAAAATTAATTGAAAAGTTGAATATTAAAAGATTTTTAGTTAAAAAGTATTGTTATTAAGATTGTAGTACTAAAACGTAATCACAAAATACAGTTGTTATACTACTTATTTAATTTCTTTTATTGTGACCCCAAATTTGAGTTTTTATTTTTGCTTCTAGACTACAATTAAATACAGCGTAGAATTTATAAGAATAATTTGGTAAGGGGTAAGCAACTGAAAAAAAGTCTAGAAACACTGCTCTCGACAAACCTGGTTGGTCAAACTATTCTTAATACAATAAATGTTTAAGTTATATCAAATCGAAAGCAATAATAATACAAAAACAATCATGACAAAATAAGTAAACCAATTTATTATTTACTTACGTCCAAATTGAGCCCACTTTGAGGAAATATTTGTATGTTTGTCTGTGGCATATGAACGTCCGGTAAATAACGAAAAAACTCTACTTCATCTTTATACCATTTCACTGAATTCAATTTTGTTGATCCTAATGTGAAATTGCATTTCATTATAATTGTCGAACCAAGTTCGGCATATCGTGGCACAGATATATCAGTCACTCGTAGACTTCGTGTAACTGAAAAAACAACAAAGCTCATTAGTATTGAATTTATATACCAAACTTTAAGATAATTGAACTAAATTATTAAAGAAACTTAAACAATGTAAATCTTATTCAAAAATTTGAGAGACCGAGCATTTGACACTTGGTGGTAGCCTCAGTTTTGCAAGATCTATACCTGGTTATCATTTTCAACGAGGGGTGGGGCAACTCGCAGGGAATAAGTCGTCGTTTTTAGAAGGCTAGAAGTATTTTCAATATAATCACCTCAGAGCTCAAGAGTCACGACTTACCCTAGACACCAAACTTCGGCTCGTGAGATGTTCCGTGCTTTCAGTTTGTTTGTATGGTGTGGAGATTCGGACCTTAAGCAGGGTGATTACCAAGAAACTCAAAGCCTTTAAACTCTGGCTTTATAAACAAATCTATAAGGTACCATAAGCGTAGGCCACCAACATGAAAGTCTTACAAAGGATGAATAATGGCTCAGAGGAAATTGCCATCGTCAAATGTCGTAATCTTCAGTATCTCAGGCACATTATGAGATATAAAGATATACACGAAATATTGCAACGCATTCTGTAAAGAAGGATAAAAGGAATAAATCTCCCGGCTTGAGGGCTTAGCTCGGTACGGGTCTGTAAAATTTTTCCTTATAGCAACCATCAAGGATAGATTACCTTTGGCGATCGCTAACATTCGAAGCGGATAGACATGGTAAAAAGAAAAATAAGAAGACACAAATCTCCAAAACGTATTAGTAAATTTTACATTAATTGTGAAGACATTATGAAAAATACAAAAGTTTTAAAATGTTGAACTACAAAAGCGCATAAAATTTGATGGTAATTCAATAAAAGTAGGCCTGCATAATCTACAAAAATATTCTTTAAATCTGTTTCCTCATTGTAGAAGAGGTTTTATTAACAGACTGAAAGATCTTCATCAACCGCCTTTCAAGATACAACCCAAGGATACCGAATATGTTTAGCGAAAAGCGATCGGTTGAGCAAATATATTTGTGATAAAGTGGGATGGATGAGACAGGGAAGTATTAAATACTTAGTCACTCAAAAAATTTCTATTTCATTGATTTCTGTTATAGTACCAGTCACATGTTCGCAAACGGTTAAACATGACTTGTAGTAACATATATTGTCTATGGAAAGTTAGAGAAGCAGAAGAAAGACATTATTTCTTCCCCACCACCAGCCAAACACATAAGATATCATCCTAGTAATGTACAAGTAAGATATTTCAACCTCTTACATAAATTATTAACTAATTATAAATAATTGTAAATATTCAAAACTAAAATAAAACAACACTGCACGCATACAGTATTTCATGATTTTAAATAAGAAGATGTATTAATTTTTTGTATTTACATTTCATGTCAACACAGTCATAATTATTTATAAAATTTCCATGTTGTTTTTTGTACAAAAGTTAAAGTTGTTGAAGCCAATAAATTTCCCAGAATTATAAAAAAACTGAATTACTAAGAAATATTAAATTATTTATAAATTTGTAAAACCAAAATATTATAATACAGAGTAACAAAATTACAAAATTATAATCTCAACCAAATATTACATTAAAACTTTAGCGAAAAAAATTGTCATTTTAAAACGTGAAACTCTCCTCTGAGAAGCTTCTACGAAATCCCTTTTATTTATATATATAACTTATACAAAATATAAAACGATCCGACTGAAATACAAACATCATTCTGTTTTCAAAACTGTAATACCTAATATAAAACCTTTTCTGCAGCACCTCTTCATTTTGTTTTTTAATCCGTAGATAATGGAAGCTAAGAAAATCTGACTTAAAACTCCTGTAATATTCTTACAAAGATTTAGAAATGAAAAAAATATATTTTTATTCAATATTTCGTTATAGCTCGGTAGAATTTTTCATAGGTTTTAAATTTATCAAATTTTCTTCTACTTCAGATGTAAAATCTACATCAATCTATAAATTTAGAAATTTTAAGTTTATTAATGAAAGTAGCTATCACATGTTTTCAATCTTTACTATTATAGCTACATTAACGGCATTTTATACATTTAACATAGGATTATATGGACGTGGCTATTTTATTCAATAAATCTTCCTACAACATTTGTATGGATAACTGTTGAAATTTTCTATCTAACTCTTTGTGTTTTGGATAAGTTATAGAGTAACTTTAATGTAAATCTGAAAATTACATCAATACATTGTTGTTAGTACATCAGTAAATCTCTTTAGTATTGCAAATTAATGTAATTCCAGAACAAAGTTCTCAGAAGCATTGTCAACACTCCCTGGTATGTTAGGAACGACGACCTGCACCGGGACATGGGAGTGCATTCCATAAATGAAGTAATTCAGAAATTTGCCAGGAGTCATGAAGATAGACTTCTTAACCATGTGAATACCGAAGCTGTACAGGTACTCGACAACGCAGATCTAAATAGGAGACTTTCTCGTGTAAAACCATTTGAACTGGTTGAATGAATAGTATAAAGTTATTAGTTTATTAGTTAATAGTTACTTGTATATATTTTGAAGCGTTTCATAAATATCAATGATTAGTAAATTTAATAAATAGTGTATAAGAATATCGAAATTAAACTTAGAACTATTAGTTGGTAAATTCTTAGTTAAGTACTTAGATTGATTAAGTTAGAACAAAATTGTGAGTTAGACTTAGACTAGTCACAATAAATTAAAAAATAACAAAATAAAATAAATATGAGTGCAATGGTTTACCAGTAAATGTAAAATAAAATTATGGTACTTAATCTATTCTTTATTTCTACTCTTAAACTTACGAACCATGCACAATTATGTACCTTTTAAAATCTTATTAGTTGATAATTTAAAAATTTCCTTATGTGAAATTTTCTTTATTTAAATTTTTAAAGAATAGCGTATTAGTAAAGATAGTTATTTATTCATGGTATAATGATTAAATTTTTCTACTTTTTCCCATTGCACTATGTTCTATATTCGTTCTTTATAATAGTACTCTAGTCGGTTCAAAATACTATGCTGCAAATACATAATAAATAAGGTTCTACAACACACTTTACAGAGTAGGTTGATTGTATTTTGTACCGAATACGTACACCAGAAAAAAGCAACAAAGAAGTTTCATTCAATTTTTATATTTGCCTTTCGGCGAAAAATGTGAAGGAGTGAGAGGGAGAAGAGAGAAAGAGTAAGAGAACGGAAGAAGTGATTACGTTCATTCGCTATTCTATACAATCCACTTTACATAAACCTAAAAAATAAATGGCAGTGGAAAATATTTACAAGTTCATTTTCCAACATTTTGCTGCTACTTTAACTGTTTAAATAAAAAAAACCGTTAAAATATCGTCCGGTTTTGTGTTTTAATTTACTATTTTCCAGAGATTATAGTACCTATAATTATACAACTCATCTATTCCAAATCTAGTAATTTATACAAACTCATATATTAAGTTTAGTACAATAGCGGTTGCCAGAAGTTAAATAAACTTCTGATTCTCTTTTTGTGCCGGGATTAATTAAATATTTAGTAAATGGAAAAATTACTATATAAATAACAGATTACACCTAAGTACGAGGTGTGTCTATTAAATAACGAGACTGACGTTGTAAAAAATTTTATTTTTATTTTATACATAATCACTTATTGTCACCGCCAATATACACTCCTTTTCTATCTCTACAACGCTCCTTGTGAATTTTCCATTGTTGGAAACAGTGCTGGAAGTCATCTTCGGTCAGCTCCTTCAGGACACGTGGCGCTTTCTCTTTTACAGCTTCCACAGACTCAAATCTTGTCCCTTTTAATGCAGATTTCACCTTAGGAAACAGGTACAAGATAATACCATGTGATGAAACTTAGTTTTTTACTTATGATCGAAAACGAAGCGCCAATCCATGCACTGGAAGAGCCGAACTTTACCGAGAGCCAAAAACGCTCGAATGAGCAAATAAAAATTTAAAGCAATGATGATTGTTTTTCGTGATATCCATAGGGTTGTGTACCTTCACTGGGTTCCTAAAGGTCAAAAAATTAATCTGTATTACTACCTTGAAGTAATTTCTAAACTACGTCAAAAAGTAAGGAAAAAACGCCCCGAAATGTGAAAGGACATATCATAGGTTCTCCACCAAGACAATGCGCCAGCTCATTCCGCTTAATCTGTCAAGACGTTCCTAGCCTAGGACAACATCTCAGTTTTAGAACATCCTTTTATTCACCAGATCTTGCACCATGTGACTTTTACCTGTTCCCTAAGGTGAAATCTGCATTAAAAGGGACAAGATTTGATTCTGTGGAAGCTGTAAAAGAGAAAGCGGCACGTGTTCTGAAGGAGCTGACAGATGATGACTTCCAGCACTGTTTCAAACAATAGAAAATTCGAATGGAGCGTTGTAGAGATAGAGAAGGAATGTTTATTTAAGGTGACAATAAGTGGTTATGTATAAAATAACAATAAATTTTTTTAAAACGTTAGTCTCGTTATTTAATAGCCACACCTCGTATATTGTTCCAGAACGTTACAAAAAATTAACACATTATTATAAACATTAAAGTGTGTGAGTGCAGTTATAGAAAATGAAGTAACAAACATCATCTTTACAGAATTAATCACTTGTCTGTTTACTTTATGTAACGTGCAATACTATTGCTTGATAGATATAAAAAACATTAAAAAATGTCTTTTATAATGTTTACACGAGATGTAAGATACACAAGTGTAAGATCTAAGTAAATCCTCTAAAATCCAATCACATTATGTAACTTAACATTACGGCCTCCAGTTTACATAATCAATGCAATCACCCCGCATAATGACACAGCTAGATATTTAGGAATCACTCTAAACAAAAGACTCATATGGGAAAACTTACATTTCTCTAAAAAAGCAAGCATTCACTCTGAGAACGAAATTTTTATGCAGTCTGATTGGTAAACATTTTCCTTTCCTTTATCAAAGAAACTGAAGCTATATCGTTACTTTCTAAAACTGATTTGAACATAATTATGGTTCCTACATTTTCAAATCGACTAAACCAAATATACAACTCGATTGTAACTTTGTGACTTTAGAGAACTTTGAACAGTAACGTACTACCCTTGATATGTACGAAATGAGACCTTCAAGTTTCTTTAAGTATTAGATACAATAAAATTACACCATCAACGTTTCCACACACATCTAACAGGACATAAAAACTAACTAATTAGGATAATTAACTGAGTTACTAAACCGGACAACCCTCTCAGAAGGCTAGTGAGAGCTTGGAACACAGATTTGTTGCAGCCTTACAAATCGATGAAAAAACTTAGTAAAATGACCGGTCAATGAAAACCGAATTATTCTTTTGAATACTCACATCTCACTATTTGAAGACCAATTTTAATGTTGTTGTTTAGTTCAACAGCCGAAATACTGGTTTGAACCTTTAGAGGTTTTACTAAGTAAAACGAGAAGTAAGGTGGTTTACAATTACCTTCCTCTCTGAGTTGAAAAAGTATGCTTATCACCACGTTAGGCCCTCCAAAAAGCATAAACTTCCCACTCTGCAAATGGCACCTTCACTTCATTCAACACAGATTCTGGCTGTATAGTGAAATTCATTACTCTCAGAGAAGATAACTCTGACTAGTGTCTTTTAAACCTCAACCTCTTCTGTTCTTAAATGATTCAGTTATTTAATTGGCTTACCATGTGTTAAGAAACAGAACTATTTTTTATAGTCCTGAAACTTGCAGATCGAGTGCAATTAATTTAACACTCCACCTGCCTGTTATGGGCATAAATAAATTAAAATAAGCGGCCATATAAATTAATTCTATAGGCATACTGTGGACATAATACTATGGGCAATAAAATAAATAAATTTTACTCTATTTTATGTAATGAATGATGGATGTAATGGGGAATTTAAAGTTTCTAGGTTTAACCATGTTTTCGGTTACATAAATAGAACATTTAAAGCAAGAACCCGGAAAGAAACACAGTTGAGGCTATATGATGTAATGGTACTACCTTTCTCGTTGTATGGTAGTGAAACATGGGTTTTAAGGAAATTTGAGGGTAGGAAGTTGGAAGCAGCTGAAATGCGTTTTCTGAGTTTGGTGAGAGGAGCAACACTTTGAAATCGCATCAACAGTGAGACAATCCGGCATGATTTAGGTAGAACAGAAAGTGTGAGACAGAGGATTTGGAGAGGTAGATCCAACAAGTAAGCAGCATGAAAGAGGATCGATATCCGCAACTGGCCTTAAAACGTCGTCCGTAAGGAATACGGTCATTGGGTAGATCACAAAGAAGATGGGTAGAAGCTGGAACAGACAACGTGCCTAATCCGTAAAGGAAAGGAGGCGGAAGAGGAAGAAGAAGAAGAATATTTTACTCTAGAAAAACTAAATAGGTACTGTTTATGTTTGTATGCATATAATGTAAGTCGTGCGGGTGAATTATGTTAAGAAGTGATGTAAGAAGATTGGTTGCTAACCTGGCAGAAACTATTAGGTTAACCTATTATTATGTATGGTTACTTATTACTTCTTTCAATGTAAGTTTTGTAAATAAAGCACTATTATTATTATTATTATTATTATTATTGTTATTATTATTATTATTATTGTTATTGTTATTGTTATTGTTATTGTTATTGTTATTATTATTATTATTATTATTATTATTATTATTATTATTATTATTATTATTATTATTATTATTATTATTATTATTATTATTATTATTCACTTCGAAAGTTTCTAAACGATTTGTGGTTTGCATACTTAAAACCTATCTTTTGACATTGTGTAGCAGAACAGAGTAACTACGACTAAACAAACCTAAATTTTACTGGATATTTCTTTAGTTTATTTTAAAAATCAAATCAACTTATTCTTTCATTATTATTTTGAGCTATGGAACGTTGTAAAATTTTTATTCGTTAAAATTTTAAAATCCTTAAACTTTATAGTCTAGAAAACTTACCACTAAGCCACGGAAACGGCAGAATATATTTTAACTGTTCTCAAAAAAACAAAATTATCATATATTTCATCAGAAAGAAATTTAATTTCCATTATTTTAGGTAATACATATTCGTTAGGTACGGTACGTTAGCAAATAAGTAGGTAAATTTATTTGGACTGTGGAAGTTTCAAAGCAATAAATTATTATACCTCATTGACATTATCATATCATTGGCAATAACTCTATAGCATTGTACAATATTGTTGATTCTAAAATGTATATCTATATACATATATTTTATATCTCTAGACCAATATACGAATAAATATGGCAATTTATCAAATGTTGCAGTCGAAATTTGTAAAGTAACCTGCTATAAATTGTAATGAAGATGTATGAACAAATAAATTAAACTAGGCCAAGCAGTCACAGTTTACCATAATTCATGCCTATAAAACAATATTGAAAGGTTTTCATCTAAATTCGGTATTTTATTTAACTTGAATAATGAGAAAAAATTAATTTGCTTGTCTTGATTCGATTGAGTCGTTTGAATACACGAATACGTTCAGATTATGCTTGAAGTAACATTCAACAAAAAACAGTTCTGTATTTCTACCTATTGTAGCCATCATTTTCTAAACGTCTAATCATCATCCCAAACCATAAGGTTAGGCTTCCTGGCCTGTTCTAGCTTCAAACTTAGTAGTAGTCTGCTATTTCATGAAGAAGTTGGGATATTCATCTCTTTCGAGTCCAATACCACATTACCCGGTTTGCTTGTCAGTGAACTCCTGTTACGGTGTTATCTGGCAACCACAACAAATTACTATACCCGTCTTTCCTAAATTTTTGAAGAGTTGATATCTCATAACAGTAGATAACCTCTGGAACAACAAGTTCATGCCTAATATTTTCTATTCTAGAAAACATAAATTATTAATCCCGGTAGCAAATTTCTTTAAGAAAAAAAGAATTTCATTCTTGGGGCACCTACTACAGCAGAAAACATCGAACTTGCTAACCAGATAATCAACTTTAACTGGGAAAGAATATAACCGAAATGGATAAAGGAAGTCCAACAAGACATGAGAGAGTTGAGAATTTTAAAGGAGGATCTGGTTAAAAAATCTGAAAAATACGACGAGGTAATTAAAATTAACATATAAACATATGAAGCTAAAACTAGAAAGGAATCCAACAGGGTGTATTCGGACGAGGACAGGCGTTGGGTAACTCATCTCCTTTTTTGACACTTTCAATTGAAATTTAGTATCTGTTATTAAATCAATGCAATTATTTCTAAATGTGAAGCTAATTTTCCAAAACCTGATTTACTTGAAGGAGCGTGCAGTCATCACCACAGTCCTACAGTTGGCCAAGAAGATCTCTTGGCCAGAGGCGCTTCAAATATCTGCGCTGAGTACTCAGTATTTTCCTAGTGTACATGTTTTGTATGAGAGGGTTGTCATGTAATTCAAATTTTTCATGCATCGTCTTGTATAGTTGTTTCGCAACATCAATTATGGATGGGATTTGTGCAACATTGAGTTTGTGATGTAAAAGGGGCATTGCGTTATCGTTCGTAGAATCTTGTTCTGAATCGCTTGTATCCGTTTCGTGTGTGAAGGTTTAGCAGATCCTCAAAGTTGAAATTCATATGTCCAGATTGGTCTTAAGACTCTCTTGTAGATTGTTAATTTTTAACAATGACATGTTTCATTTAGAACGTCTATCGGATAAGCGTTTTAGTTGATAGAAGCGTGTTTTGAGTTTGTGGCGTGTGTATGTAACATGTGCGTTCCATGTAAGTTTTCTGTCCAAGTGTAAGCCTAAGTCGCGTGTTTGAAAGTAAAATCTCCTGGAAGTAAAATTCTGCACCGGCTATTAAATTAATATCATGTACGGAAATTTTGCAGCTCATTGTATAGTACCGTAATAAAATTTAGACAAATTTTTTTAATTATCATGTAATTATTTGTTAACACACACAGTAAAAATGCTTTATTTAATTAAATTTTAATGTTATATTAGAATAATTATGTAAAAACTTTTTAATTTTTTTACAGATTATTGGAAAGTTATTTTTAAAAAACTATTCATTTCAACAAAAATTGCAGGATAACTAAATAAGTAGGATTTAAATTCCAATATTGTTGGATTGGTGACTAAATAATTTTTATAAATAGTAAGGAAATATTTTATATTCTGTACAATAATCTAAAAGTAATAAAAATAAAAATATAAAATAACGTCAGGAAGAATATGTTCCTAACAAATATTTTAAAATACTTGTGCTTAGGAGGCATTGGCCCTAACTTAACAAACCCAACTCACAATAATTCACTACTACCCATCCTATCAAATCTACCATTCTATATTAAAGGAAAGAAGAGTATAAACCCCGTAAAAAAAGAAGCAGCACCTCCTACAGACTTCCAATGCTATGCATACATGGTTGCTTTACACATTTATCTTAGACCCGTCGTGTTTGCAAAAGTACTTACATTTTTTCCACATCTTCATTCCCCCGTTTTATTTGATTTTAAGGCCCATTTCTAAGTAAAATATATCGAAGTTTTTCATGAGGTTTAAATATATATACATGTTAAAGTGAAGTAAAAGAAAATGCGGCAGGCACTGAATATTCTTATGTAATGCTGACGTTGCGTTTTAAAAAGTTAAAATGTGTGTATGTGTATTACAGCCTATATGCATATGAATCTATGTTATGGATACTTCTTTTATATAGACCAGATGTAATCATATTTCCCCTTTATGGCTTTATTTCCTTATCATTTTTTTATAATGTTCACTATAAAAATATGAATAAATTCACAAAATTTATGTGGGTCTGCATATTTATTTTGTTACATTATGAACATTACAAGTATTTATGTTAACGTACAAACATATTTTATGATTTAATTTATTTAGTGGTTTTCTTTCCGGCTACTGTTTCTTCCCTTTAAATAATTTTCCCAGAAATGCTGAAAGTTTTAACTTCAAAATCATTATTCTTTCTAGATACCTATTCTTTCGGAAGTTGTTGTTTAGTATCTTGGCCGAACATTTTTGTTAACTTTAATTTTAACTTTATTTTCTCTTAAACTGACTCTGTACCTGATATCGATCAGGTTTCCAAATTTTTCAAAGGCAATCTTTTCTCCAACGTTTTTAAACGTAGAGTCCGTGTGTTGTTAATTAAAAAGCGATTTTTATTGAACGGATTTTAAAAAAATGTTATGAGTTTTTAAAGAGATTACTCCCGGAATTTTGCAAAAAATACAAAAATTAAATTTAGTAGAATTCGTAACGATATTTTACGAAGTAAATTACAAAACAATTGAGATAAATTTTCGATGATCTTACTATTCTAGCGACGACGTTGCGAAGTTTGAACTCAAAAAACTTGTTTGTTTTAAAGGGTCGTTATGGTAGCACTTGCGTGTTGTTATGGGTTATAAATATAAACTATTACTTAAATTATAGTAGAATACTTTTATAAAACCATTATGCGTTACTAATTTAAGTACATCAATCAAAATTATTGTTAAAATTTATTCACACGGGCCACCTAGTTCTAATTAAATCCTTTTATTTAAGAGTACGTACTTATACCTGATATTTATGCAATAAAATGAATCTATATACATTTCCACCGAAAATTAGAAAGACTTGAAAACTAACTAAACAAAACATTTAGCTCAGTACATTTACTGGACAACCCTTAGCAAAGGCCAAAGGGAGCTTGTAAAAAATATTTGTTACTCCCTAGCAAATTCCAATGAATTAAACATAAATATAAATAATAATGCCAATTTATATTTTTACTTAGTTATTTTACTTATGATTTCCAACCAAGCAAAGATAACTAGCAATATGTATGTAATTAATAAAAAATAAAACAAAAAATGGATTTAATGGTTTAGAAAAGAGGATAGCGTTCAAGAAATTTTTTTTTTAAAGTAGCATCAACTGCTTGGTTGCAAGCTACTACGGTGGATTATGTATCTAGAACAGTGGGTTGACATGTGCAAATTTCCAGACCCTAGCCAGGAATCTAACCCGTGACCTCTGCGTTGTAGGTTGTTGGTCTACTACTACGCTACCGAGGCGGCCAAAATTCTATTAAATTGTATTAAAATTTAATTTTAATTTCTACAACTAGTGTTGTATTAATGTATAGGGTGATTCAAAAAGAGCGCCGGTTTTGATATATCAAATTAAGAGATTTATTTTATTGAAAAACTGAAAATAAATACATCAACAAGTTCATCTTACCTTCCGATTTCATGTATGAAAAATGATGTCATGCATGTGTCCTCCTCTACTGCGCTGGCACGCATCAACTCTGTCCATGAAATTGGATATTACTGCACGACAAGTTTCGACTTCCATTTGCCCGATAACCCGTCGAATTTCCTCCTTCAAGTCATTGATGTTTCGGGGTTTATTGGCATACACCAATGACTTCAGATGACCCCAAAGATGAAAGTCACAAGGCGTCAAGTCACACGACCTTGGTGGCCATTGATGGTCGGAATTACGAGAA
This sequence comes from Catonia carolina, assembly GCA_035578175.1. Classification (NCBI taxonomy): domain Eukaryota; kingdom Metazoa; phylum Arthropoda; class Insecta; order Hemiptera; family Achilidae; genus Catonia; species Catonia carolina. Next base: position 22,128,645 of record JAQMRL010000010.1, on the reverse strand, counting down.
ATGATGCGATCCTGGAACCGTTCACGGAGCAACAACATTGTTTCTCGTGCAGCAACTGAATTTTATACGGGTGATATTGGAGATCGTACCGAAGAATTCTCCGTACAGAAGAACATCGTAAACCCAATTGTTGAGAACGGCGACGTATTGATTTTGCTGGGCTAACAGCCACACTGTCACGAACCAACGCAACGTTCTGCTCAGTTCGGCCAGAACGACGACGTCCAGAACTTTTAAGGTCGACTGTTGAACCCGTCTCAAAAAACTTTTTCATCAGCCTGCGAACTGTTGATTCATTCGGTGCTTCATTACGTCCTAGAGTACCGCGAAGTCGCCTGACAGTAGCCGCATAACTCTCTCCACTCTGGTAAAATGTTTTGACGATTAACACTCGTTGTGCAATAGTAAACTTCTCCATGGTTAGACACAGACTGCGAGAGTACTACACTGCGAACAAGCGAAACTACAACTGAATCGTCAATCGGAATGTTCTCCGAAATAGAAATGAGGTCTAACAATGTTGCCAACCGATAAACAAAAATTGACCAGCCGTTTAAAAACCGGCGCTCCTTTTGGATCACCCGTTATTATGACTCTGTTTCATCGACGTGACGTTTACGTCAGCTTTGTGCAATTCTGGTAGATTGGGAGAATGTTGTTGCGTATTATTATGATTTTGAAATCTGTCAATAGTAAAATTTACCTTACTGTTATTAGAAGTTACCTACAGTAAATATTTATAAAAATTTGTTGACATAAGACAATCGAACCCGGAATTTCCCCTTTGTAGCGTAACACGTAAACCACTGGGCCAATTTTTTTAAATTAATTTTCAAATTAAATTGTTCACTGTTAATTGCAATACTTATTCTCTTGGGGCCTGAGGTATTTTTTGGGTGCATTTACTGAGACCCACCGTTATAATACACTATACTTGAAGATTGCTTTAGTTGAATCCTGACGTATCAGTAGTGATAGGCATTGATAAAGACCCGTAGGTACAGTATACTATAGCCTTACGGTGCAAGGGTTAAGTCCAGAGAAATTTTTTCCACTTGTAGATTGAATTGAAGCGTTGTCCGCCATTTTGATAGGGATAAACAGAATACAAAGAAAACATCGTTTTAGTACAACAAAGATCTAATAGTGCTCTGCTAAAAAGTCAAATTTAATAGATAATGTATATGTGAAATGCCATTGAAATCATCGGTCTCAACCAAAGCACCATAATTTTTCTCAACAGGACTCAAACAGTACAATATGTCTAATATAATACTATACCATAGGTCTCAAGCCAGGCACCATGTAAAAACCTGCTGGGTCTCTATCAAAGCATACCGTCAGGTCTCAGGAGGTTATTATTGAAATGGTGTGTTAAAAATTACTCTTGTTATAATACGGTCAAATAGAAATGGATGGCTGATCATCAGGCCGTTGAACATTTCTTAATTGAGTTGTTCATTGAATTCTTTGGAAAGACCCCAGTAAGATACAAAAGAGTCATTAATTAACATATATTAGAGCGAGTGAGTCACTATAAATACCTTGGAACTGATGTCTCATATGAGGATGACTATGATGTGAAAAATAAACTTTATAAATTTAATGAGGTATGTAGGACAATTCATAGGACGCTGAGGCTAAAGACAAGACCCGAAACAAGGTTAAAGTTTTATAAAACGGTGGAAGTTCCAGCCTTTACATACGGCAGGTGATGAGGAAAAGGGAGGATCCCAACTGCAGAAATGTAATTCTTAAGGTCTGTATAGGGTTGTACAAGACTAGACAGAATCAGAAATTAAGACATAAGGCAAGAATTGGGGATTTTTCCACTGAACGAAAAAATAAAATCGTATCATCCCCAATAGATTGATCATTTAAAAAGAGCTACAAAGCCGCTTGTCTAGTTTAGCAAGTAGATATAAACCTGTAGGAAGTAGAGATATTGGCAGGCCGAAGAAAAGATGAGGGCCGGAACAGGTAAAAATGCCTAACCCGTGACGAGAAAAAAAGACGTTACTTATTGTTCACAGTTGAACAGATTGTAATGTTACTATCCAGTTAAATTTTTTTTTAAATACATTTTATATTCCAGGTCATGCTATTAAAATTTAATCTTACTGTTAAAATTTTCCAAATTATTACACTACTAATAAAATTTAGTTAAAAAAAGAACATGAATTACTTAAAAAAATTTAATTAATGATTTAACTTAAGAAAAACACATAAAATTGTTTTCATATATTTTATAATTCAAGGAAAATAAAGTACACGGCTTTTTCTGCTGAATCATTTCCTCAGCATAAAGGGAGGGTTTTTCACAGAGGCGAAAAGATAAACCCACAATTTTGCTAACTGGAACGCCTAAAGTTCTGTGTTTGTTTTCTGTCTACTATATAAACGATGGTACCTTCAACGTATTAAAACGCACACAGTGTATTATTTTTTTAGGAATGTTTACTTAAACACGAAGTTAAGGTGAAAAAATAAATTACCCGTACTTTATCTCATTAATATTCTCCTTTTTTAATTTTTGAACTAAATTTATGTATTTTAACAAGTTTTAATGTATTAGACTAATCTAATTTATTCAATAAAATAGAATACAAAAACGTTGAATTGCAAATTAGACTATACAAGAGTTTAGTAAAATAACAAATTCTAAATCTTAAAAAATTCTTTTTGGAATAGTAATAATGAAAATATCAAATGAACTGCTTGTTTCAAAAGCAGATACATCCAAAAGTGTAAATTTTTCAGGAGAGCTAAAAGGCGTTTCATTGAAAAACACGAAATGATACAACATTGTAACTTACTTCGAAAATAGCATTAGGGTAGAGAATTTTACATACTGAATTTTAATTGTCTAATGATTGTAGTTTAAAAGAAATTTCACATAATATATGTGGATGTATCTGGTTTTGAAACCAAATTCGGATCAATCTAGTTTTGAAATAAACTTAAAAACCAAAATATATAAAACCCGTGATTATTTTATTTTGTAGTACAAGTAATTACAAATTTGTCTTCTTTAGTAATAAAATTACAAAAATTAAGTTAGATAATAAATTTAAAAAACGTTGAAATTTTTTGTGAGTACAAATTTCTTAAACATTAGAAAATAATATTATTTTAGCAAAAAAACGATAAAATAAAATTAAAATACAGTAAAACCAAATTTTTTTTAAATTTAAAAATTAAAGATAATAAATTGAAAAAAATAAGAAAGATGGTATATTAGCAAAAAAATACGATACACAAAAACTTTATACTAGTAAATTTTGAACTTTCTCTGCTTTTTCACAAGGTCGATTTTTCACAAGATCGATGGATCATTTTCTACAGTCGTTTCTTCCATAGCAACAATTTCTTATAAAATTTTAAACTTCTTAAATCTTTCCAAGTTTCCCCGAAATGTTTTGATAGTAATTTTTTTACATCATTAATTTTGTTTTTAGATACTAACACCTTCCCTTTTTCGATCAAACTTGGTTGAGTAACATCTTTAATAACGTTCCCTGATTTGCAAATATTTTTTCATCCACAATACATATAGTACACTCAACATCCTGACATTATACAACATAACCTCAAACAAATGTTCAAGCCATGTCCTGTAAACATATGATTTTCAAGGATAATATGAGAACGAATGGATGTATCTAGTTTTGCTACAAACCGGCAACTTTATGCATGTTTTTATTAAGGATATAGATCGTTTTGAAACGTATACTTTTTACAACACCTACATACCAAAGGTTAAAAGCTGTTAGAAAATGCAAAAATATAAAATATGAAATTTTTGGATCTATTGGTTTTGAAACTAGACGATTCAATAACAAAACGTTTTTTGCGTGGTAAAAAGCCAATTTATTGGCTCAGTTGGTAAATGATAATTTTTTAAGGTGGAAGTTCTATTCCCGGCTACCAATTTGAAAGTAGCACCTAAGAATGTCACTGAAATGTTCAGCGCACAGTTTAATTGTTAAAAACCGTTTTTAGACATTTAAGATATCGGTTTTCAAAAGAATGCTTCGTGTAAAAATAAATGGAAAAGTGTTTCAATTGTTAAGAGCAAAACATAGAGATATACTTGGGACACGTTGTTCAAGGCGATGATTTAAAATTCTTCCAGCTTGTACTAAAATAAAAATAGAAGGTGGTCGGATATTGGTACACGACAGGTATCCTGGTTGATGAAAATAAGGGTTCAAATCAGAATTTTTGGGATTCAGGAACTGTTCTGTCTAGCAAGGAATAGGAAAGATTTCGTCGCAGTGTTGGTTAGAATTATAGGGACATGAAATGCCATGTGGTAAAATATAGGTTATCAGTAATTTAGAGATTAATAATGAATCAACCAATCATTTTATCATTGAGAGATTATGTATTTATGTACAAAGATTATTAAAGCAAAAGTACACTTTTACTTTCTAGCTATTCAAGATATCGGTTTTCAAAAGAAATTCCATATATAGGAAAGAGATTCCATATTTATTTTGACACCTACTAGTTTCTATTCCTATTTTCAATCTTATTATCATGTTACTACTAGTGCATCGATAAACCTCTACAGAATTTAAACTTCACACTGTTTAAAAATAATTTTAAAAAATCTGGTGTGAAACACACACACAAATTTCTAATGCTAATAATACAAATACAGGACCAATATAACCTAACATTAAAAATAAACAAAAATATAACCTCAATAAAAATAACCTAATTTTAATCATGAGTGAAAAACGCAAAATGAAAATCAACCTCAGTTTGGCTTAAAAATACGGAAAATATCTCTTTCACATTAAACTAGGCACTACACGCTAAACTTTCTGTGTAGAGAAAAATGGTTAAATATAAGTTGATTAGTAGAGAATTTTACATACTGAATTTTAATTGTCTAAAGATTGTAGTTTAAAAGAAATTTCACATAATATATGTGGATGTATCTGGTTTTGAAACCAAATTCGGATCAATCTAGTTTTGATTGTAGATTTGTAGATCTTTTAATTTCCTATAAATTTGATTATATACTTTTTTATCGTAAAATGAATAAAATGTCGTAAAAAAACTAAGGCCAAAATCTTTTTAAAAAATCGATTTTTCACACGTTTTCGTGAGAAAAAACCAGAAAATCGGTAATTACCGCTAAACTAAGCGTTATACAAAAAAATATTTAAAATAAAAGTTATAGGATTTTAAATTCTCTATAACTTGCATTATACATTTTGGCGCTAAAATGCGTATTAAAGCCGCAATCTTAAAAAACAACTTTTTTAGGTGAAAACAGCCTCGCCAAGAATTTCAGCAAACATGGTACCTACCCTATGTAGAGCATAAATATTTAGTAAACCAAGTGATTTTAAAAAATCATAGGACCCGTTTTGAGAAAATTGCAAAAAATTGAAAACTACACGAATAAACTACTGCTTCCGGTTGACCGATTTTGATGAAAATGTTCGTGTCGGGTCCGGTAGTAGTGTCTAACTTAAGTTTCAAGTTTCAAGTTCATACGAGGTTCCGTTCTTGAGATATTCTGTTCACACAAACACGCACACGCACACACACACACACACACACGCACACACACACACCAATCGCTAAAAACATGTTTGTTGGGGTCTGAAAACGTGTAGATCTGGTGAAAACTCGATTTTGAAAAAATTAACATGGAAACAAGACTTTCCTTCCGATATTCATATAGGCAAGAGAAAGTAATTAAAACCACTTGAAAACATTCTGTTAACTGAATTGCAAATGAACCGGAAGATTCAACTGTATATCGAATATAGGACAAGAGAAGTATAGTTATTCCAAGCTATAATTTGAAACTAATACCAATTGTCAGTAATGTGAAATATTTTGAAAAATTAAGTTAGAGGAAATCCTCAATAATTTTGCAAAGTCAGTTAGTAATGTTGCAAAATTCATAATTTCAGTTTTTGAAATAACCTCAAAAATGATGGTTCAAGAAAAAGGTACTCAGTTAACATATTATCAATATATAGCTTTTTGAATTTTTAAATAAATAAACTTAAAGAACTAAAGTTGATGAAAATCGCACTTCCAACCCGAAAGGTTTTACAAACTTTTCTAATACTTTAAACGAATTCTTTCTGTTGCAATAGTTATCAAAGAAAAACTCTACTTTATCAATCTCATCCTTTTACCCACTCTCCTCATAACTAACATTGTTTTTCTTTCCATTTTCTATAAATGGAGTTATATTTCTTGGCTTATTCTAAAAAAAATGTAAAAATAAATCTTTTTTTTTAATTTTTAATTTTACGGTGACACAAATTCTATTTAATCTAAAAATTTGAAATGATAAAATGATTACTTTTGTTTTGTTTGCTATTTTTAATTAGAATTAACATTTTGCATATGATTTTTTGTACATTACCGAACCATGTTAGTGCATACAATATTTCGTTGAACGGTAAAACGTTATTTCCTAAGAGTGTATAAACGAGCTTCCATAACTTACCAATTAAGTTTTAATTAAACATTGTTATTAACTCTCCATGTTTATAGCTACACCAACTAAAAGTTTTTAATAAAGTTTTCTATTATGAAATATTCCCTGTCAAAAGCAATATTATTTATTGTGATATTTAATAAAAATTTAAACTCGTTTTCATAAGTGTTTATGTCAAAATACCTATTTATTGAAAATAAATATACCTTTAAACAATTGAACCAAATTTACATAAATTTTATTAAATTTTCGCTTTACTTTTACAAACAATGTACTGGAATTAAGGTCAAAAAGATATTTGATTGCCCTTTGTTACCTTTAGACACCTTATAAAAATTTAACCGGTTACTTATAGTTAAATCTAAATTAAATTACAATAATTAAATATTTTATCTGAATGATTTCTGTTAGAGATTTCAGATGTTCAGATATAAGCGACCTTTAATTTATTCATTTATACACGATAAAAAGTCTAGAATGTAACAGTATAATAGGAAAAAGTAGAAAAAAAAGAGGAGGATGATATTAGGAAAAAATAATAATAAAATAATAATAGGAATAATAGAATAGTTGGATGTATTGTGTGTGGATAAGTAATTAACTTATTTTATTGTTTCAAAAACCAATGTAAAATTAACTTGGAAATTATGTGTGTAAATAAAAAAAACAAAAAAAATACTTATTATAAAAAACACAATAGATCCTAATGGAATACAAAGAAACTTTCTACTCTGTACTAGAAAACTAACAAGTGATTGTAGACGAACAACTAGTCCAAAAGCAACAAATTACATCTGTCAAAACTCATACTATATGTGTCATACTATTTTTGTGCACAGTATATTTTGTGACACTGTATTTGTGCATATTACTTGTGTTTCGTAACAAACGTTGCGTCAAAATACTATTGCCTAGCAATATACAATCCTCGAATGTTATGCACCATCCATAATGCGCAGCGTGATTTCAATGTCTACGATTTAATAATCGCGTCATTGAATTTTCTCAGGAATTGAATAACATAATAATAAAGCAGACTTCAAAAATTGTCTAAAATAGATTAAAAAATATAGAAATAAAGGGGCTAATAAGAATATAATTGAGACATAAATAAGTTCAGTCTTTCTGTCTAATCATTAATAGGAACTATAAACAAAAATTGTATTTCCGTACTAGCCTAAAATCCATTCTAGCGTAAAACAGTCATCTGAGATTTCAGGTAAATTTGAGTATACTAGACGGACAAAACTACTGTAACCATCTAGTTTAACTGACAAATTCTGAAAATTTACGAGTTTAAATTTATTTACTTATTTTAATTATACCCATTTTTCCAAATTAACAGAACACATAATCTAGTAAAGAACACACTAATTAATGCTATATCGTAGGCAACTAGCAAAAGCGAGGCTTTGGCTCTGGCTGCCGAGCTCATTCAGCCATTACGCGACGAAACCATTATTTTATACTAATTATAGGCTAATAAAATATGAAACCAAATCAAAAGATGAAAAGAAATCAAGAAATAGGTGTTGACTTTAAAACAGTTTTTTTTAACGATGAATTTTTTAATTTTTAAGAAGGTCGTTCCAGAAAATTTAAATCAAAATATACATTTTCTTGTATCCATTTTTTTAATAATTTGAAGTGCAAAATTACTTTGTTGAATCGGATTTGTGGGAGATTTGAACTCTTGAGCCATTTATCTTTCATAAATTCTAAAGCATTTCAAACAACATTTTTTGAATTTATTTTTAGTTTATGTCTCCGAGATATTTTTAATACAATTGCAACCCAGTTTGCAACAATGTTTGTAGGAGCTAATTTGTCTTTTCCAGTCGGCGTTCATTCCCTGGTTGGATCAGAGAGTCACTGTTCTTATTGTTCTCGGACTTGTGATCACCGGAAATAGTAAATTTGTGTGACTCAAAATAGGGTAAGCAGAAGCTTGAATGGCTTGTTAAAGCTAACATCTAATGATTAATTATTTTTTAATTTTTAATTATTTTAGTTAATTTATTTTTCAGCTCGTCTATCACATGACCTCTATCCGTCCTTCGAGAATGCGCTGCAGTATTTCATATCTTTCTTGATTTCTCATGTGTCCGAGATACTGAATGAAGCTTAAGACACTTGATGATATTATTCATCTCAAGGTCCTAATTTATCCTCTGTACGACTTTCACGTTGGTGACCCTCCCCGTCTACGACATCCCCAAGATCCATCTGTATAGCTAGAGCTTAAAGCTTCGAGTTTTCTGGTAGTCGGCTTGCTCAAGGTCCAAGTCTCCACACCACAAAAAAGAACTAAAAACGCAGAAACTAAAGCCGCAGTTTGGTATCAAGGGTGAGATCGTGACTTCTGAACGCTGATCTTATTGTATTAAAGACACCTCTGGCCTTCCCGGTAGACACCTTATCTCCTGCGAGAGTTATGAATATAAGGTTCAAAAATCATCTGATTTTAAGTAATAAAGAGATTAAACGCAGAAATATTGGAGAGAGTTGAAATTTTGATATCTGTCTATATTTCACACGCTGAAAGGTATTTGTCAAACCATCTAGAAGCGTATAATTTATAAATGTTGAATCTTATGAATGTTACATGTAATATTCACATAAATTAAAAGGCTTTCCATTTTGTTTTTTCTTTTTGTATATTTTAACGAGTAAATTAAAGAAGATAATGGTTTCTCTTCTTATAAAATACGGTTTTTCTCTTTTTTTCTAATTTATTTTTACTGGAACTACAGTACAGTGGTCATTCTGCATTGGTGAAAAAGTACAAAAGAATTTAACTAGTAGTGAATTATTAAATGTTAAACTGCTTATGCGGAAAGAGAAAGCGTTCACATCTCACCCTTTCCTCTTTTTCATTTCTATGTTTTCCCCGGAATTTCCTTCTACCGGTTAAAACTGTTTTTCTCCTCTAATCCTTAAATTCTACATAACTTTGTTTCAGCATTTTAAACACAAGCGATTATACAGAAAGAAAATTATAAATATCACGTTTTCTACTTTGTAAATATGCTGACCACTTTTTTTTGTAAGCTTATTTCGTGTGCTCTTTATGGGTAAAAATTTATATGAATGAGGTTTTTCTGAAGTTGCTCACACGCATGATATACATCAAAATAACGCCTTCTCATTTAGTTATATGGAATTAGTTTAAAAGTGAATAATATGAGAATTTAAAAAATAACTTTTAAAATTAGTTATAAATTGATGAACATTTATTTATCTATCTTCAATTACATATTTTACTATTCAGGTTGATAATGCTGAATTTGTATTCCTATAAATCCATGTAGACCGGTCCAGGAGTAGTTGTTAGACTATTCCAAAACTGACGATTCTTTCTGTGTATGATTCAGCATATGTTAACAATTTGTAAAATGTTTTCATTTTTTTTTCTTTTTTTAATAATTTTAGATGTGACGGCCATTTTTATCTTACAAGATCATTTGTTGTTATTGTTTAAGTTTCAAAGATTCACGAAAACCTGATATCTCGAATTCTTTTAAACCTAGAATGTTCAATCAAATGCTTTCTAGTAAATACCCTTGCCACATACTTTACACATATTTTGTACCTAAGATTAACTTTAAAAGATACAATTAAATACTTTAAAAAATCGACGTCTTACCTGGTCCAAACATATTTGGAATACACCTAAAAGACTAGGATTGAAGCTGAGAGATTTGTATTGGATGATGAACAAACGTTCACAGCTGTCATTAGAGAACTAGCTTGTACTGTACAAAACCATACTGAAACCGCTGTGGACTTATGGGTTACCGCTTTTGGGATCAGCAGCAAAATCGAATCTTGCTATCATCCAACGATTCCAGTCGAAAGTCTTAAGGATAATAACAAATGCTCCATGGTATGTGACAAATGATGCATTGCTAAGGATTTATGTGTCAACACCGTGAAAGAAGAAATTACGCAGCTAAGTTCTAAATATCAAAAAAACTTAGCAGATCACCCAAATTCTTTGGCGCTTAATTAAGCGCCAATCTAGTAAATCTTATATCAAGTAAATTTACTTGATATTAGCGAAGACATGACACAACTGAAACGAATAAAATTGTTTGACCTTCCATTAAGATTCACCGACTAACCTACATTTTAAAAAATTTAAGTACATATCAACATCAACATCATCTCTATTAACATCATCTTCTCCCTCTACGCATTCTACTACCACCGTTATTAATTTTGTTACCTTTTCTGTTACTGCTTTTCATCTTTTATCTAGTTAATATTTTCAAAAATTATGCTTAATTTTTTTTTTACTTTCTGAAGCAATACCATTGAGTATTGTCTTCATCATGTGAACCCGTTCATGCTATTTACTTTCATAGTTTTTGTTTTTAAACTGATTATAAATAACCTCAAATCTTAGAAAAAATATATACAAAATAACCTCAAATTTTGAAATTTAAGTTTTCCAAAATTTAATTATCAAAAACCGCTTTCTACTGGACGATAAAGTAACGTGATGTTCATAATTTTTACTGTAAAGATACCTACAAGAATTTAACAGTTATAAAGTTTCAAGTTATATTCCTTTTCAAGGAAAAAATGTCTAGTTTAGCCAATTTTTAAAAAAATAATAATTTCCAAAATCCTTTATTTTTATTGGACAAATAAGTAAAAATATGAAATTATCCTCAATTGGTATTTTATACGAGAGGAGCATACAGAAAAATTGTAGTTGTCAACTTAACGTAAGCTTATTGTGGAAATTTTGAACAACGAATTTTGAAAAAAATAGGTATATACCGGGTGTCTGTGATGTTTGAAAACGATTTCACAATTACTTAAACACTTATAGCCTGATATGGCATTATTTTATGTAAGTGTTATTTGTTGCTTAGATCATCAGCCGAAAAGCTGATTCTAAGCCTGAAAGAGGTTCTACTAAGTAAAACGAGGAGTGAGGTGGTTTATCAATGCCTTCATCACTGAGTAAAATAGTATGCTTCTCAGAATGAAAAGCACATATTTTCCAACCTACAAATGACACATTCACTTCTTTCCCCACAAGGTTATTGGCTATTTAAATAAATTTATTACTTTCAAAAGAGATAACGCTGATTAGTGTATTTTGCACCTCTACCTCTTATGTTCTTAAATGGTTCAACCATTTAATTGGCTGACCATGTGATAAGAAACGACAATTTTTTTGTAGCCCTGGAACTAACAGATTGATTGTAAATAATTTAACACTCGCGCTCTCTGCTACGGGAAAAAGTGTTATTTATGAAACAAGAAATGCACTTAAATAAATATTCCCATCAATATAATGGACCCTTTAAAACAAACTGAACTTCGAAACGCTGCCACCAGAAAAGTTGTCCATGGAAACCATAATTCAGTTATTTTGATATTTACTTAGTAAAATCTCGTTTCGGTTATTTCAACTTTCATTTTCAGATATTTTCAGAACCCCGAAAGTGTTCTCTTTATACCTTAAACAATTTGAATTGGCACAAGCAGCTTTGGTGTTTATCTACTACACTCTTCTCCCCTCGCCATGCAACGACAGTCACAAAAGTATACAATTGCTACTATAATGTGCGACTCACGCACGGTCACTACGCTTTGTTTTCACTGTTGTTATTAATAATCTGTCAGACATAACGATCTGACTCATTTGTTTTTATATATGATTTTCTGTTCATTATAATATATTCGGACCAATTTGTTTTAGTTAATTGCGTGGGTCTGTAGAGTATAGTTTAGTGAGTTTTTGCGGTTTAGTTCTTGTAATTTATAGGCTAATTTAAATTTTTACTGGGACAAATTAAATACATAGTTTAAAATGAAAATTATTTGTATGTTTGTACATTGAAAAATGGTCGTAGGCATTTGCGTACCTTAAAATTTGTAGACCTTTTTGAAAGAATAGGTTATGAATATACTTTATGCGGAACTGTGTGTACACGTAGAGCTAGAGTTGTGCAAGTTCGAATATTGTCCACAGTACACGATCATGTAAAAATTTTAAAAATCCACTTGGAAGAACTTTGTATTTGAAGACAAACAGAATCTCCATTTAGGATTAGCTACATTTAACCAGATTTTACGTTTTGAATGATATTGATAATATTATTGAATATCAAGGAAACTGCAATATGTCTATTATTATTTTTAAGTAGGCTATCGCTTAAGTTGTATTTTTGTTCAATATTTGCTGGATAACATTGTAAGTAGTAATAGAAATAAATTATTATTATTATTATTATTCTATTAAAATATCAACATCATGAGGTTATCTTTCCCGAGGCAAATCCTTGCACCATATTTTGTCAACAACTTGTTCGGTTTTAAACCAGCGTATTAATTTCTGGATAGCTCATACCCCTTTTAAATCATCTTCAACCTTTATTCCTCAACGTCCTCTTTTCTCCTCGCTTCCTACTGATCCGTCTAACACAATTTTAATTAAATTTTCTCCTCTCATTACATGTACTAGCCAATTAGCTTCCAATCCTCAAATTGTTTTCATAACAGAATCGCTTCTCTTTCACTCTCCGCAATATTTATTCCTTACTCCCTCGTTCCATTCGGTGTCCTTTAACACTTTTAAAAAGCGTTAACCTTCCTTTATCTTCGGTTTTCCCTTAATCTTTATCTTTCATATCCGTAAATAATATATTTATTTGAAACAAAACATTTTACTAAACACTTCTTAATGTTTTCATCTCGCTACGCAGTAAATTTTTCTCTGGATTTAATACTTTTAAATATAAGCTTTCGATTAAGTGTGGCGTACCAGTTTACAAATTAAATGAAAACAAAATCTTTCTCATTCTATTTTTTTGTTAAAATCTTATTTGATCAAAAAATACTTCTCATTTAAGTTACAAACGGCAGAAATAATTTACATCTTATCTACGCAGGAGTTCCACAAGGTGGTATTCTTTTCCCTTTCCTGTACATTTTATCACCACCGAATTACTAAAGGGTAATAGAATAGGAATTTCATATAAGAACTAGGTGTAAGCCTATTTTATATTATAAAATACTTTTCTTATTTTATTGTAAATAATAAATAAAAAATTCGTTAAATGGTGGATATATTTTATAACCTATTTAATAAATTTGAAAATATATTAATTATAATTTATTTTTACTCTGCCCCGTATATCAATGACCCGTTAATTAATTTATTGTAGTATAGTATTTATTTAGTGTAGTGTAGTATAGTATTATTGTAGTATGGATATCCTGTTTTGATGTGGCAAATCCATCACACATTTGTTCACCTCATTTGAAAATAACCATTGTATTAACGATGAACTGACAGATAGTAATTTGCAATTCTAAGTAAATCTCCATACCCAGTAAAATCTACATATCAGACTCGTAATACGTTCATTAAAGAGCTTGCTACATGTCACTTATCAGAAAATCATATTAATTTCAAAATTACTTTGGCTATACAGTATGTTGCATGAATTTATTTAGGAATCATTCAAATTTCTTCATTGATTTTTTGAGAAATTTTTCCATTAGCGTCATACTAAAAAAACTCTTGTAGTCTATATTTTAGTTGCATTAGAAACAATCATTTGGTTTAATATTTCTAATGATATTCTTGAGGAGGAACCAATATCCCGCTCATGTCTATCATGTCATTGTATTACAATAATAATCGTCATCGCATTTACTACTTGTATAATTTTTACAGCCGTGAATAAACATTAATGAGAAAACAAAATTGTTCACAGAACAAAAGGAAAAAACAAAAATTTTAAACAATTCTAATAAATTTTAAAAATAGGACCAATACATAGGTCCAATAGGACCAATACATAATTATCATAGGATTAATTGTTATTAAGGTACTGTACATTGAGCTGCACACTTTCCGTATATGATAATTAAATGACGGTGGGGAATTTTTCTTTAAAGAGAAGAGTTACCAAGTAATATAATCTCCGTTTATAACAACGGATGTTGTCCGTTATTCAGATCAAGCGATCTCTACTCCATTTTTGCTTTAGACGTAGCACAGTTGAAAAGTTATTTATAGCTAGATCGAGAGCTAGTTGGGTTGAATGGTCATCTAGTTGTTCGTGAAATTTATTATACAAGGACGCGGTTAGTTACTTTACTGTTAGAATTTTGAAAACGTCGTAGAGGGTTTTACTGCTTTCATAAAAAAGAGGGCTAGAAGCAAATATTAACAATTTAAATATTAATTTAAACAATTTAAGCAAATATTAACACTCAGACCTAAACGTACCCTACATAAATGACGTTTTCTTAAAACTATATACAAAATTTAGTAAGAAACTTGTGAACCACCATAACCCATTGGTCTCAAATCTGGCTATGCAGACTCTCCCAAACAATCCAATAAGACGTCTGAAACGTCGATGGAGCCGGGACCTCATCTATTAACGTAGTACTGTAATTGACTATCCATTACAATGTTCTAAATGCTGCACTTAATGCTACACTTGTCTATTCACGTCGGAGTTCTGTCACTGGACTGTGTCTCCACTCACGTTTGTGTACCATGTTAATTTTTCCCAAATTTTGTGATATCACATTCACTGATTGTTTCCAACAGATTGTGAATTTCCTAAATAAATAAATAAAAAAGAAAAGTTTAACAATGAAATTAACCAAATAATTATTTCTTTAATACATACTAACTAATCTCAAGCCAATTTGGTCATGTGGGATCCAAAAAGTGTGAAAGTTGGCTAGCCTCTCAAACACGAAAATTCTGCAAATGTTTCAATCTAAATTACTCAGAACAATCACGGCATGACATAGTGCATAACAAATAACATATTAAAATTCCTTTTGTTCAACACGAACATAACACATTCTTTGCAAAGCACCAAAAGAGACTCAAATCACGCATAAATCATCTGGCTATTTAACGTTTAGACAATTCAGATGACAACCAGAAAATAAACCAGAGAAATCCTACTGTCCTATTTAAAGTAACCCGAATAGACAACACAAAATTAATATTTGACAGAGTTCCTCCGATGGGGAGGCGATTCTTCACTAACGATAAATAAAACAACCTACTAATTTTTCATTTACAGAGTAGAATGTCCCTATATTTTTCGCAATATAAATATTTTCACAGCATCTCAGATTTTCGTGTATTTCTCTTATAACAAACCGACTAAGTCATTTCTGATACTTAAAAAAATCACTCGGTTTTTCAAAATTTGAAAAATCATACGGAGGTAACATATGTTATTCTTCTCACAATCAAAGATGTGGTTCCCGCCTGTTTTGACTAACAGCAGCGACAAAACTATTGAATTATTGCCATCTCTTGCGTCGTCAGCCAACATCTCTCATCCTTTCCGGCCTTTATTTCAAAACGTTGAGGGGGATCCTTTCCTCAGGCATTCTCTCTGTGTGCCCCCTCCATCGATTTCGATATTCTGCAATCTTCCCATTTAAGTTGTACAAAAGAAAGATTTAAACATTTCACAACTACGAACCACAAATCTACAACAAAATTTCCAAAGATAAGGGATGCTGAAATTAGGAATCTCATGTAAAAACTCACACACACCACACATATATTTTATTTTTGGGGAGTACAGGGCTCTCAAAACATGTAAACTCCAGTAAGAACTCGAATAAGGGCAAGACAAAGTAATAAAATGTTTTTGTTCAACAAGATGTCACAGATCTATGTCATCTGCATCATTAAATATCAACCACATAAAAAAGTTACGTCTTTTTCAAAAAGAAAGTTTTTGAAAAATGTACATAGTACTTTCATTCAATCAGCTCTTCAAATTTTAAAGGTGGTCTTTTTCTAAGTAAACTCAAAAATAAGATTGAATTATTCACCTTATTAAAAGACAAAAAACTTTCACCGAACTAGCAAACTGAAATTTAAAACAACAAACCATCTCTTACCCGGTGCTTACGTTATTTATCAGGGAATTTCAGAACAGCTAAAATTTGAAAATCCAGCACCTAAATAATCTATCCAAAATATCATAATTTTTCTCTAAATGACAGAAACGAATAATTCCCAAATTTGTTACAAATCATCGTCCCATAATAGGGTAAAATCTAGAATGATAAATATTTTTTTCAATCTTTCAGGGCTTCACCTCATGTATTTTTACTGTTAAAATGTCATAAACATGCAGAAAAAATTAAAGAAGATCTCTGGTCTATCTTCTTTTTAATCTTTTAATGAAACCTCATGGATTTTCCATGTCACAAGCCAATTTTTATGGAATTTTAGTTTTGCGTAGAATTCAATATAACTATTTTTGATGATGTCGGAAATGAATGCTGTTTTTAAATTGAAAAGTAGTGTGTAATTTGAGACATAGTACGGTAAACCGGTAATTATGACTAGAATCGGAATTTAGACTAGAATGCTTGAATAGTATTTAAATTACTCTATTTTGCGCAACCAAAAATTTAAATACCGTACATCCATATAAGTTTAAAGAGGGAATTGTAGAGTAATAATTTATCTTTGAACGTAAGGGTGATTTAGAGAGAACAAACCTGTGTAGTTGTTTCAAATGTAAGTTTAGTTGAAGCCGTTTTGACTCAATGTGGTGTTTCCAGGTCAGGCGTTGATCGAAATGAAGTCCAAGATAGCGAACTGTGGAATTGTTCGGGATAGGTGCATTATTTAAGGACAACGACGGCATCAGTTGCTTATTTAGAGTGAATGTGATATGAACAGACTTCGTAGGATGTACCTTCATTTTTTAGTCTTTCAGCCAGTTGTCTGCTAGATTTGGGTGATGTTGTAAATTTTGAGAAGTCGTTTGAATGGAAAGATCTTGCGATAAAATGGCTGTAACATCCGCAAACGTCACTACGGAAGTGTTTTGTGTACAAGGAAAATCAGAGATGTAGATCGAATAGAGAGTAGGTGACAGAAATTGTTTATTTTGAAAAAGATAATGTGAAATATTAGATGTAATTTTAGTTTTGTTTAAATATGCTTTATTACGACTGGTAATATTTTTTGACAATAATAAACTTTATATTGCTTTTCTTTTCATACTTTAGTATAATTTACATTCATTGTTATTTTAAATTTAACATTGCTGAATGTTGTATTGTATATTCGTACCTGATCGTGTTAATTAATAATAATGCTCTCTCAACTTTTGGTTGTTCTCTGTAGTATATTTAAAGATTAAAAAATATATATTTACATAACAAGTCATATTTTCCAAACAAAATAAATACATACTAGACGTATCACGGGTAAGATTGATAGTTCAAATGACAGAAATTTTACAAAATCAATTTGTGAATCTCATATGAAAAACCTCTAGTTTTACGCGTTCCTGAACAAGAATAGCGTTTCAAACACACAACAGTTGTTGCGTGATACAAAAAGAAAAAAGGAAATAACGATCAGTTCAAAGCATTGTTTCCATCAATATATTCTTCAATGTTGAAATACGTTTACTGAGTAATTCGATATAGCATCAGACTGTAATACAGTAAACTTTTATTAATTTCAATTTCTACTTGAATTTCAGATTTCGTTTATATTTTCTATTTATTGGTTACACTCAAAAGCCTTTGGAATAAAAAGACGAAAATTAAATCGGATTCAATTACAAGTTTCATTTATGAAATTTTCTATTTTCATGCTTAATGTAGACTTCAAACTTCCAATTACGAACTTGATTATATTTTTATTTCAATATTCTCATAGGCCTAAATGAAAAAAATGTATAAAAATCTGACTGGAATTAGTTATTAAAAATGGTTTTCATTTTAACTGACGTTTGTATTTCTGTTTTTCAATATTCTAAACCTGGTATTATTAGAACTTTGTAGGCACAGTTTCAAATGAAAATAATTTTTCAATATGTTCCTAGCATCAAGATATTTTGTCACAAATATTAGAGTAAATATTGGTTGCTAAATAGAACAAATAGCTTATGTATTTTTTATTTTATTTAATTAATTTAATGACATTAACAAAAGAATTTAAATTTTAAAATTATTTATTTGTACGGACTTATTGGTGTTGTACCTTTGTTAGCGACCAGACCACAATACAGAAGCTCCAAATCTGGTTCCCGACTAGGGTCTGGAAATTACATGTCAAATCGCACCGGTACCGTTTCATAACCAAACAGTAATCGTTGATAACATAGTTGTTAGGAAACTAAAATTATTTACAAACTTTCATTAATTCATAATTTTTTCGATTTATAAAATCGGCAGCACTGTTTTATCTCAAGTATATGTGGACGTTGTTTAGGTCATCAGCTGAAAGACCGGTTTGAACCATTAGAGGCTTTAATAAATAAAATGAGGAATTATAGGTTTAACATGCCTTCCTCACTAATTGGAAATGTATGCTTATCAGCATGCAAGGCCTTCCGAAAAGCATCTACTTTTCATTCTAAAAATGACGCCTTCACTACATTCACCACATGGTGTGGCTGCATAATGAAAATCATTACTCTCAGAGGAGTTAACTCTAACTAGTTTCTCTTCTGTTCTTAATTGCTTCAGTCATATAATTGGCTGATGATGTGATAAGAAACAAAATTATTATTTGTAGCCCTGAAACTAGTAGATGGTGTGCAAATAAAATTTAACACTCCACTTACCTGTTATGGGAAAAAGTGGACGTATAAACTTTATTATAATAAGAGCTATTTCTATGGAAACATTTTTGCTCTACATTCGTACACCCTCGATTCCAACTAGCCGTGTCTAAATTATTCCCCTCTGCTATGTCAAAGTAATAGATGGTAGCTCACTTGCTAGCGTAAGGAATTCGGTTGAAGGGAATTGTTTGTACGATTCCCCTCCTCCTATAACCTAGTAGTAGTAATAATACCATTAGTACGCGCTCTTCTAAAAATATTAGTCACAAACCATTTCAAATATCTACTGTAGTACAAAAATATTTTATTAAATTTTAAACTAATAATATTCTAAAATATTTTATTAATATACTAAAAGTTTATAATAATAGCCTAATAAAGTAAAAAAAAAGTATTAGTTGTTAATAATTTAACTACCGAGTGATATATTTTATATCAGTTTGTTTATAAGTAGGCCATGTATAACAATATTAGATTACATACAATAACTAGATTAATAACTTCACGAGCCGCGAGCGTAATTAACACCACTACAGTGAACGGTCTCACAGTAACAACTAACAAATATGAAGAGTAAATATTTTCAGAATGTACAGTACACACGTCACCATGTTGATTTAAAGCAAGTGTTGCTTTGACAACATCACATCTCACTGTCGCCAGTCCCCCTTGCCCTTCATCACGCAATAGCAAACAAGTCAGCTCCCAACTATATCATTTCATAGACATACCGCAAACATTCTCGAGCACCCACACACAAAAATGAGATATCGAACTCAACTGCTATAACTGATGTAGTGAGATGGGCGTGTCAGGGAAGCAGCGCAATAAGTAGTCACTAACTATGTCTCTATTGAATTGGCTTTGACTATAGTGATAATTCCAGTATATCATACAAAAATAAATGCTCGATTATTCAGCATTATGAGTAGATGACTGCACTACTTGTCTAATTACCTCACGATAAATATTATCTTACAAATATCGTTTTGTTTAGATCATCAGCCGAAACGCTGGTTTTAACCTCAAGAGGCTTTACTAAGTAAAACGAGGAATGAGGTGGTTTACCATGCCTTCTTCACTGAACGGAAACGTATGCTCATCAGAATATCCGGACCTCTGAAAAGCATATACATAATTTTTCCACTCTGCAAAGACACCTTCACTTCATTCACCACCAAATCTGGGTGTGTAATGAAATTCATTACTCTCAAAGGAGATAAATCTGATCACTGATTATGCAAAATGTAAAACGTAAATACACATCATTGTTAAGCAAAATGAACGAACTAAGAGTGTAAAAAATAATTTTAATAGTAATATCTATGGTAGGCTATACGGTACAAAATATTTGAATAATTATAATATTATTTTAAGTAAATTTCATACGAAACAATATGTAATTGCTTTGTATAATCAATATTTTAGGTATATTTTTATTTTCTCTTGCTTTATATGAATACATAGGGAAGCAAAGTATTGGTTTCATGTTGATCTTTCTAAATCGAATTTTCACCGGAAATACAAATTTTCAGGCCTCCTGAACCGAAAAACATGTCTTTACCGATTGGTGTGAGAGAATAGAATATCTAAAGAATGGAATTGCGTACAAAGTTGATACTTGGAATTTAAATTAGGTACCTCAAGGGGATTTGACTCGAATGTTTTCATCAAAAACTGTCAACCGAAAGTAGTAGTTTATTCGTGCGAGTTTTTACTTTTTTGCGATTTTATCATAAACCGCTTATACAATGTTTTTTTTAGAAATCACCTAATTTATAAAATGTTAATGCTTTACAAGATAGGGTAAGCTCTATATCTGCTAAAAATTTTGAGGGATGTACTCTCGCAGTAAAAAAACACCGCTTTTAAGATTGCGATTTTGATATGCATTTGATAATAAATGTATACTAACGTTGTGAGAAATTAAAAAAACATACAATTTTTATTTGAAATGGTTTTTCTCTAAAGCTGAGTTTAGCATCTATTAATGGTTTCTGTATTTTGTACATTAAAATTGGTTAAAAATTAAATGTTTTTTAAGATTGCAGCTTTAGAATACATTTTACGATAAAAGTGTTTTTTTAAACTTAAAGGAAATAAAAAATCTGCAACTTTCATTTCTAACATTTTTTTCTGCAGACTCTAGTTAAGCGTCAATTAGTGATTTGTCGTATTTGTAAGTCTTACAAAGCTTATTTTTTTATTTAGCGACATTTACTCACGATTAAAATTAGGTTATTTTTTCATTTTACATTGTTTACTACCTATTGATTATTAAAGATAGATTGCATATATATGTTTCATTTTTGCAATGGCAAGAGGAAGTCCTGGTAGTGTTTCACACAAGATTTTTAAATTTATTTAGGTTCTTTGGAACAACCGATGAATAAACCCAAGTGTTTATAAAAACCGTCAGTTTAAATTTTTATTTGACATAGAATCAGATAACAGTTTTGTTTTAAGGTATTCATTTTGTAGATTCAAAATAAATATTTAAGCCCATGATTTTTGTCTAATTTCTATAAAGTTTCCTTTATAATTTAAATTTAAAGTTAAAAAATCCAGCTTAAATCTTATAACTAATGTATGAGTAATTATAGTCATACATTTGTAAAAAAACGTAACTTTGGTCGTATAAAGCTTTTATTTATAGTATTCTTTCAAATGATTCGTTACAATGGGCTTTGGCACCTTAGAAACTTAATTTTTAATTTTACTAGCATAACAAACATTTTTTAAGTATGTATTCAGATATTATTAAACATAAATTTCTAGTCAGAAATTTTTTTTATGATATTAATGATTATTTAATTCAATTACTTACAACCAGTGAAATAACTGTAAAGTTAGCCCAGTTTTCAATTATATCAACAGCTAAAATACAGTGGTTCTTCATAGTTTACCGGCGTTTTGTGAGCACATGTCAAAAGAAAAAGTATCTGTAAATAAACGCAATTCCTAAAACGCTTCATTAGCTAGTTCCTAGAATATAAGAGCCTGATTTCCGTTCGAACAATCAAAGTCTTATTGAAATTTTTGGAAAACAGATTTAGAGTTAAATAAAGTTTCTAATGAATTCTGATCAGAAAATTTTAATAAGTACAAGAGAAATTTTCAAATATAAATTGCAAATATTCTATTTTTTATGATAAATATTAAATATAAAAATAAATTAAATTTTAATTGTTTATTTAATTAAAGGAAAACTAATTAAAATGGATTTCTGTTTTTCCAACTACAATTTTGTAAATACACAAATTTCTATTTTGTTTGTAATATTAACAATTGTAATATTAACATGTACAATTTTTATACAGTTCAAAAGCAGATTTCTAGTATTTTTCACAAATTTATATGAACTATCTGCGTTCATAGAGTGTACTGTTTATTTTCAGAACATTTATAAATAATTATTTATTTTTCTTTAAGTTCCTGATAGATATAAGTAAATACAATATTGTTTTGGCTGATTCACCAGGTTTTATTTAGTTTATTTTAAAGGTTTTTTTGTTTATAGTTCACTCTATTCTTTATTTTAACACACTATTTTTACTGTTAGCAAATTTTATTAGTATAACATTAAATAATATTTGACTGTTTTAGTTGGACCAAACCGTTATCTATTATAACACAATCGTAACTAAACAGCTGATAAAACATTTCATTAGAATTTAATTTTTATAGAATTAAAATTAATTATGATATACCGAAATTCTTAGCTTTTTATATACGGCTAATTTTAGACAATGCCAGATGACTTTAGACGTTCTCAGAACTTCTTTTTGCAGCCCATATTCTTAGTATTCGTTCATTGTAGGTAAATCTAACGGGTTTAAAATTTCATAAGGAACTAAAAAATAGATCGCCAAAACAGGTAGAGAGAAATAGTAAAAATGGTTAGCAATATTCAAATGTTGATGTAACTAAAGTGACAAGAGGAAAATAAAATAGTATATTTTTTTTACTTTTTTACTGTTTTTTTTATTTTTTGCTTTTAAATGTAATAATAAATGTTAGATTGTATTAAATTATCTTTATTTTATTAAAAATAGTTTAAATTTAATAATTATTAAAATGTAATGTATCATAATTGATACAATCGTAATCTCAGTAAATAGCAAAGTATTGGTTAAGTTAGTTAGTAAAGTTAGTGTAGTAAGTAAATGTAGTAGGTTTTGAATGCTATTGCTAATACTGTTAGTACTTCAGTTTTTTGATAAGTATTTATTTAAAAGTTTCCAACCCATCCTAGTACATGGTTTTGTCCATAGTTGGATGTGATAATTTCCACCAGCGTAATAGAATAGTAGTTTACTGTGAGAAATTTTGTATTATCGTAATTTATTTTTCATGTAATGTGTAATATTATGGGAATAAATAAATTATTATTATTATTATTATTTATCCATTATTCTGTCCACCTGGTGCCCTGTTTTTGTTATTCTTTCCTTAACAGGTTGTATACTGTGAGACATATGTTTATGTATCAGTTCATATTGCCGGAACACATAACAATATATTTACTTTGAGACACATAACAATAAATTATTTTTATGTCGGTTGTTACTTACTCAGGTAGTGAAAATGAAGCTTAACAGTGTTCTAAGCTTTTTTTATTTAAATTTTATTTCATTATTTTTTTACTTTTTTATGTGGTTTTTTTAATCAAAGTTACAATAATTTTTTTCATTTCAAGTTGGGAGCATAGTTATTTTGCAGTAAAACAGTCTGTTTGTAGTAAGCCAAGTTCCTTCTATAAAAAAATGTGGCTGCCTCCATGGTGTAGTGAATAGTGGGATTGTCTGCCAACGGAAGGTTTCAGATTCGATTCCAGATTAGGGTCTGGTATTATCATAATGAAGGGCGTAATACATTTTTTTAAATTATCCACGACTTAAAAAAACAAAAATTCTTTTGTCAATAAATGCGAGAGAGGTTATTGTGTCAATATGGCTGATCCACCTCTAATTACTACAAGACGTAAATTCGTGTCTCAATTTTTTCTTTGCATAAAAAAATAAAAGAAAAAAGAAAATTTTCATAATACTGATTTCATATACTTTACAGCATAAAATGAAAAAAATTGTAGCTTTTCTGGCAAGACTACTACATCACTAGAGTAGCAGTCGACCTCTTAAAATCTGTAATTAGTTGTCTGAGTTTGGGTTGCTTCATTAAGTTTTTGCGGTTTATTCCGGTTTTCTCAATATCATCCAAAATTCTTAGTAGCAAATGTAAGACAAAGAAATCTTTGAATTTTATTTCAATTTTTTCAAGTTATTAGATATTCAAGCTCGAGATTATTTGATAGCATTTAATGTTAATTTTCAATTTAAAATCTCTTATGGTTTGACAGGCAACTAACTTGGAAGCATCATCTGCGTACGAAACGTTTCGAACTTAACCGCCGCCAGAAGTTACTCTTCTGCTTAATTAACCCTCGATCAAGATTGAACCTCCGCTCCAAGATTTTAATACACAAATCCGTATTAAGACCAATCTAGACTTGTGGTGTCCAGCTCTTTGGAATAGCGGCAGAGAGTAATTTAAAGTCGATCCAAGCCTTTCAATCAAAATTCTTAAGACTTGCATCTGGCGCTCCTTTTTATGTAAGCAATAAAACCCTCCACGATGATTTCAAAATTCCTACAGTAAAGGAGCTAACCGCTTTCTTGTGTAGTACATTTCACGAAAGACTATATGACCGTTCAAACCAACTAGCCCGTGATCTAGCTACAAGGAACTTTCCAACTGTGCGTCGTTTGAAGCGAAAATGGAATAGAGAACGCTTGGTCTCAATAACGGACAATATCCGAAGTTTTGAACGGAGAATGTGTCACTGGGTACCTCTTCTCCTTAAAGTGAAATTTCCCATCGCCATTAAAAAATTAAATACGGAGATTGTGCAGCTCAATGTACAGTACTGCAATAAAAATTAAAGACAAAAAAATGCTTTTCACTAGAACACAGATTAAAGACGGCGCCTACTTTCTACCTCACGGTGTTATATATTTACCTGTTAAACAAAACGCAAATTGTTACAACTAGTACATAATTCGGCAGATTTGGCTGAATCATACGGAGCATACGATACAGCGCTTTGATCAGTTTGGCAAATAAATCAAATATAAGAAGGTTGCCAGCTTTTCAAAACAAATTTTTTACGATTAATCACATGCAGTACCTACTACATTTATGAAATTCTACCAAACTTCGTGAACTCAGCATAGGCACGTTATACATGACCATTAAATATCATCGATATGTCGATAGGAAACTACTCTGGAGAATAATGGAGAAACATGGTTACCCCAAGCAATTGATAAGTAGCATACGAAGTTTGTACAACGATTCTTGTACTGAGTTCTTGTGTTGAAAACTCGATTTCAAAAAATCGACATGAAAACAATATTTTCCTTCCTAAAACAATATCCATGTAGGCAAGAGAAAGTAAAAACGAAAATTTCATCGGTTTAACCATAAATATTCATTGTAAAAATGAATCATTATTCTATAATTATTTTCAAGATGATTTTATCATCGTTAACGTGGGTGTAGCGAAATAAAACAGCACTTTTAGTGACAAGAAAATACATAGCTAAATATAGGTTTTCTAAACAAAAGTCTGAGAAATTATTCCGGAAAAGTATACAGATTCTCGATTCTTAGATAAACTATAATGAAATTTCCACTTTAATTTAAAATGGTGGAAAGCGTTGGATGGGATGACGTAAATTTTAAAATTAAATTTTCTCATCCCTGAATGTGTTTGCAGCAAAAGGAAAATTTATAGTCTGGATGACGTCAGTGATTCAGATTAGGTATTAAAAAATAGGTGTTATCATGCAAAACCTAATACTTTTGTTTCTATCAATCGGACGTTAATTTCTATTCCTTAATCATTTTGTGTTTTTATTGATATATTACTTACAGAAAAAATTTATTAATAAAATATGGATTGATAAGTAAAATTAATATTTCCTTGTAAAACATGCAAATGACTTACCAACATTGTTAGTTAAGGAATTTTATTTATTCGAAACTTTTACAATTTGTGATTATTTTTAGTGAGAAAAACTATCAGTTTTCAATATATTTTTATTTATTCCTGTTACGAAAAAACAGCTACAAAAGTGCTGATTAATTTGACAAATGTGACAGGAATGACATGAAAAACTAATCACCCACGTATAATTTTGGAGCCATTGCCTTCTGTATCTTTTTCTGTGTAATTACATATAAAAATTATAACTGTTCGATAGAAATTACGGAAGCATAGTATAATTGTGGCATATGGTACTAGAATCATTGCAGTATTGTCACTAAGTTCGAAATAAAATAAAAAATTCTACAAAAAAAATTAAAATTGTTTTTGCATTTTTCAAAAAAAATTTCTCGAAATTATATCACTAGCTCTATATTAATAATTTTAGTACCAGAGCTTAAAAAGATGTCATAGAAAAAGCACAAAAAATTAAAGCCCTAACTCTTAACAGATTCTTAGAAACGAGTACCTAAAAAGAGGTCAATTTAATATGGGTTAGATAGGAGGTATAGTGCGCCCCTTAAGTACCTAATCGTTTTAATATTGATAAACAGATAATACCAACTGAACGAAGTAACTTATGATAGTTACCAAAATGTAGAATGAAAACTATAATTTTGTTACATAGCACCTTCATGCATAAAATCATCAATTATAAATATATGTAATATTTTAAAAAATTAAATTCTATAACAATTTATAGCAATTGCCCGACGGTTAGATCTTCTGCAAGGCGGAAGGTCCCGAGTTCGATCCGCAGCTAAGACCTTGAACTATTACTTATTACAACCCACCGATTCTGCACTGTCCCCATAGTAGAGCTAATAACCAAAGCTGTTGATGCGACTTTAAATAAACTAAAATAAAAAATATATCAATTAAAAATATTGTAATAAACTCTACGTGAAATATGGTTTAGTAATTTTTGAGCAAATTCAACACAATTTTGACTAAACTAGTAGGGTAATACTGTTACATTATTAATTTAATTTTAGAATAATATTTCGGTAATCAAAATTTATGCATAAATTAATATATACACTTGGTTTATTTTTCACTTTTTCCGCTTATTTGAAGCATTGATTCAAAATTAAAACTGGACATAACAATAATACCGTATTTCAAACTAAATAATTACTCAGTTGAAACTTCATGAGAAAATAGGGTGTAGAATGGTTTATCAGACCATTTGTTATTTCAGTCAACTTTTATTTGCATAATAGTTCCAAAGCACTGAACAATTAAATTTGAAATAACTGTAAAATGGTAGAATTGATCATTGCCCTCATTTAAGATCGATGTATATAAGGGAATGTAAATTATATTATTTTTATTACTATCCAACTTTATCTAATAAATTTCAGTCGGTTTTCCTCCTCGATTAAGCAACGTATCATCGGATAAAAAAGTTAATTTAAAAGTTATTGGCTGTTGTAAATTCAATTTTATTACAAAAGCTATAACATAGTTTAGTCCCGTGAACAAAGTAAAGTTGCTAATAGTTTTCATCAAGTAGGTTAACCAGAGATACCTTAGCAATAACGTGAAGTTAAATAACAACTAAGTTTAAAATCTTAGGTGCATTATATACGAGGTGTGACTATATTAAATAACGAGACTGACGTAAAAAAATTTATTTTCATTTTATATATAATCACTTATTGTCACTTTCAATATACACTCCTTCTCTATCCCTACAACGCTCCATGTGAAATTTCCATTGTTGGAAACAGTGCTGGAAGTCATCTTCTGTCAGCTCCTTCAGAACACGTGCCGCTTTCTCTTTTACAGCTTCCACAGACTCAAACCTTGTCCGTTTTAATGCAGATATCACCTTAGGGAACAGGTAGAAGTCACATGGTGCAAGATCTGGTGAATAAGGTGAAATGTTCTAACACTGAGATGCTGTACTTGGCTAGGAACCTCTTGACAGATAAAGCGGAATGAGCTGGCGCATTGTCTTGGTGGAGAACCCATGATTTGTCCTTCCACGTGTCGGGGCGTTTTTGCCTTACTCTTTGACGTAGTTTAGAAAGTACCTCAAGTTAGTAATATTGATTAATTTTTTGACCTTCAGGAACCCAGTGAAGGTACTTTAGTGAAATCTGCATTAAAAGGGACAAGATTTGAGTCTGTG
This sequence comes from Catonia carolina, assembly GCA_035578175.1. Taxonomy (NCBI): domain Eukaryota; kingdom Metazoa; phylum Arthropoda; class Insecta; order Hemiptera; family Achilidae; genus Catonia; species Catonia carolina. The sequence continues at coordinate 22,100,368 of JAQMRL010000010.1, read as the reverse complement.
GAAGCTGTAAAAGAGAAAGCGGCACGTGTCCTGAAGGAGCTGACAGAAGATGACTTCTAGCACTGTTTCCAACAATTTAAAACTCATATGGAGCGTTGTAGGGATAGAGAAGGAGTGTATATTGAAGGTGACAATAAGTGATTATGTATAAAACATAAATAAAATGTTTTACAACGTCAGTCTCGTTATTTAATAGCCACACCTCGTATAGTCGTTCAAGATTAAAATTTTCAAAAAAATATAAAATTTCGTTAGCTCTTCTTGAGACTAAATTAAGTTAATTTAAAAAAGAATTATCCTGAATAATCTCATTGAAATTTCCTTCATTTAGGCTCAGCGGTTTGGAATACAGCTGAGGAATGGTGTCATATATAAAATTATAGTATTGTTATAATAATTTAAGAATCTCAGGAATTATTACAAAGAGGAAGTTTACAATAAACAACATATGCGCAATTATAATTTGACGATATCTCCTCAAAATACTAAAGTAATGGCGTTTTTGGGAAAACCCCGGTGAGATCAAAAGTATATATATTTATAGCAGCGTTTTGGAGCCGGTATCCAATTTTAAATACTTATAATGTAACTCGTCTTTCGCAAACAAGAACAAATTGACGAATAAAGTAAATAAGTTTATAAAAAGTTTTGGGACGTTACATAGAACGTCGAAGGACAAAATTCAGAAAGATACGCGATTAAAATTGTATAAGATACTATCAATGGTGTTATATGAAAATGAGGTGTGAGTACTTGTTATACAGGAACGTGACAGGTTGGAGGTAGCGGAAATTACGTTTCAAGAAAGCAGTCCAAGTTGTACCTTGAAGAATAGACTCAGAAATTTAGCTAAATGTAATGAACCAAGCATTAACGGCCAAAATGAGGGATGAGAATTAATGAAAGAAACTAGCGCAACCATTTGGAAAGGGGGAGGACAATTTGGCCCATTTAGCCCAATCGTACAAACCCACGGGTAAGAGGAGTGTTGGACGCGAGAGAAGGTAATGGTTTCCAGAACAGGCGAAGCTGCCTAATACATGATGTGAGGAAGAAGAAAGTTTGGAATCTCCACCAAAGATTTAAAAGCTGAATAACACCTGCTGAATTGAGTTCCTGGAGAATTTGTCAGTTCGCTATGCTGTATTTAGTCAGAAGTGTATAGAATTTTTTTAAAAAGTTGACAAAATTGATAAAAGACTACTTATCAGATCCGGTCATCTATGAAGAATGGAGTAGGAGATTCTGAAAATTTGGTTCTGGATGTCAGAAAGACAGTGGAAACAAGAAAGACCCAGAACGGAGTGTCCAGAAGTGTTATGAGAGCTATAAACAGGAAGGTTCAAGACACTTTTTATCCTTAATATGTGTACGTTGCAATCTGTCCAGTTCAGAACAATAAGCAATCCTATAACCCAATGAGATGAGAATGATGAGTATGACGTGTAAATGAGGTGCATTCTTGAACAGATCCAGACCGACCATTCCTAAGAAAGAATGGTTAATTGAACCCCAACCACTGTCTAGTATTCAAATCCGTATAAAAATAACTTCCTTTGCAAGAATTTGATCCAGAAACCTTTGTCTCAAAAAATTAGCGGTTAAATAGCTGACTCGCGGCGACAAATTTACCTCTACACCAACCGGGTGGATTATAATAATAATATAATAGTAATAATAATAACCCAGTAAAATTATATCAATATATCTGTACTAAAAAGTAGAGAAGTAAATTCTTGACATTTAAAATTAAAGCATACCACCAGTAATGTATTGGCATAAATAACTTTGTAAGTATTTAAGAAACTTTCAAATTTCCACCAAAAGCGTTTGGTTATTGAGAGTTCAATTAAAAGCAATACCTTTATTAATTTTTTTTTATTTAATATTTTTATTTACAACTATATAGGCCTACTAAAATACAACGAGCAAATTTGACAAAAGTATAGAAAGAATGGCAAGAAAAAGAAATGAAAAAGAACAGTGACACCCATTGTTATATTTTCTATGAGTTAATGTTCATAATTCATGAATGATAAATAATAATATTATAAGATAAGAAGAATGAAAAATAAAATAAAAAATAAATTAATAAATCACCTTACAGACGGGAACCAGGGATTCCCATCAACAGGAACTTCAAATTTGGCACAATTTTATTTGCAGACGATCAGGTCCTTGTTGAAGACTCCAAAGATAATTTTAAAAAATCAATATACCAACTACAAGAGATAGCTAAAGACAGAAATCTAATAATATCCTCAAAGAAGACAAAGATAATGGCTTTCTATGGAAGAGATGTAATAAGATCTACGATTGTAGTAGATAACAAAAGCCTAGAACAAGTTCGAAGTTTTAGATATCTTGGAATTAAGTATAGACACTGAGAAGGATATAGACAGAAAGGTAGTTAGGTTTAGAAATATATGCGGAACAATCAGAAGGGCGCTGAGAAATAAGACGAGAAAAGATACACAAATATGGTTGTACCAGGTGATTGCGGTTGCTATCCTGTTGTATGGCCAGAGGCTTGGGTATTGACGCAACGGAGAAAACAAATGTTGGAATCGGCAAAAATGAGTTTTTTGCGAGCAGTAAAAGGATGCTCAAGGGTGGACCACATAAGAAGTGAGGACATAAAAGGGAAACTACAGGTTGTTAGCGTACATAAGAGAATAATAAAGTACAAGGAAAGATGGAAGGAACATGTAAACAGAATGACGGATGGAAGAATACCGAAGCAGATGTGGGAATATAAACTACAAGGCAGAAGAGCTTCGGGTAGACCGAGGAAAAGATGGAGTTGAAGAGAGTGATGTCGGAACAGGCCAAGGCCTAAACCGCGAAGAGAAGAAGAAGTGGAAGAAGACTTTACAGAAGATCTCGTACCCATTGACGTTTTAACCTGTCTTGCTAAATCCGTGGTAGTGATGCATCTGATAGTTTGGTGATCAATTCATTGATCACGCAATTTTTTGTGAAAAACGCTGTAGCTGGACTTAAATACTTCACTTATAAAAGGAATTTTAAGGTCATCATATAAAATTTTGTTAACACAAAAAGGTGCGCAGGTAATTACTTGTAGAAATTTTGATGAAAAGGCTTGTAATTTTTGTAGGTTACTCGGTTTAGCTGTACCGTAAATTTAGCTCATAGGTCCATATTGGTCCAAAGCTTAAGTTAAAAGAATAAACAGTCATCTTGTTGACTAATCACATATATATTAAGGTCTTATAGATTGGCTTTACTGTCAGATGTACTTGTCACAGTATTCACAGCGTTATACTCAGCAATGGACCTTCAATATTTAACATAACGAAAATAATTAACATAATGAAAATTTTAATGGTCAATTTGGCAACCCTGGGAACATTTTTTAATAAGCTGTTCAATCGTAATTATTATAAACAAACTTTTTTATTAATTTCAAAATGTCAGCTCCGCTTTAAAAACATACACTAGGAAAGCAACGTTCAGTGATAAGGTTTTTGATATCTTAAGGTGCGAAACCAGTGAAAATTTACTCAAAAATATTTAAAAGGTATGTTGGAAAATTTTTAAACAGCAGTAAACTGCTTAGGTGGGTGGAACGGTTTAATTTGGGGGGAAATATCACTGATCTCAATCAATCTGGAAGATTGGTTGAAATTTTAACTACCGCACTGAAAAATCAAATAAATGATCTATTAGCGCAGAAAGGCAACTCAACAAAATTTCCTAAATTGCTAGTTTTTGTAATAAAATTATTCGTGTAGTGCTGAAGATTTTTAAAACGTGTTCGAGATTATTTCAAGACATTTGAGCCTACACCGCTCAGAGAACGAGAGAAACACTCAAAAAGTTCCGTTGGGAGGTTATGCCAGATCTTCCGTACACCCCAGTCTTTGCCCTTCGCGTTTTTCAAAATTTTCAATCCACTTAAAGACTTATTGCACGGAAAGAAGTTCAAAGACAACGAAGTGGTCAAAAAAGCTGAACAGGAATTGTTCCAACAAAACGGTAAAATATTCTAAGCTGCGGGAGTCATAAAGCTCACAGAACGGTGACACAAGTGTCTAAATGTTGCTGCTACTATGTTGACGAGTAGTGTAAGTTTCATTGTCATTGAATAGATAGTTTTTCTCAACATCAATTTATCATGTTTATTACTAAACATCCCTCGTATATAAGAAAAATATTTGTAAAAAAATTTAAAGGATTTAAAGTGCTACAGAGAGTTCCAAAATAGTTTCTAAAGAATATTCTTTTAATGCAAAACACAAGTAACACAAGAAAACAAATGTTGACAGGAGGAAACTAAATTTATCGAAGAAAAGACTTCTTGTATACACATCAATCCCTTAATTACGGAGGAATATGACAGTTGTATGGTATGATAGAAAGTATGGTACAAAATACCTGAGGTGTTTCTGAGCAAACACTATTCCTTTTTTCTGAAATCCAGCTGTTCAGGGCTCAAAAGTTCACTGTTTTTATCCAACATTTTACACTGCATTGTGTTTTTACGAAAAAGGAAATGTTTAGTATAAGTAAGTTATTTGAAGTAAATTTATAAAAAATTTAAAATTATTTTAGAACAATTTTTGATAAGTAATAAGTGAGATCTATGTTTTCATAAATGAAGGAAGCTCAGCCCTTTTCAGATAATAGGAATTTTGGATATGAGAAACCCCCACCCCCACCCAATATGAGTAAAGCCCTATGAGTTTTAAAAAATCCTAAAATTCTGTATAATATGAAATTTTCTATTAAAAAATGATTTTCCTATAGGTACAGATACAAATAATTATATATTGCATATTTCGTTTCAAAAATGTCTGGCAATTTTATTTGCGTTTTTTTTCGGTTTCAACCACGTTGTATACATGGTCCTAAATAAATCGTTCGGTAAAATCTGAAATTCAGTTTTAAAAACATTTATATCTTGATTGCCTAATTTTTCGCTTCGTATGGTGAACTAGGAATTTCTATACATAGTTTTCCATTTATCATGTACTAGCCGTAAATTCTGAGGTGTTCTCGCCTAAATCTTCAAAATGTTACTCTTGTCTTCCCTTGAAAGATTGACCAGGATAAAGACGCCCCTTTTCCTTTAGCTGTGTGAACCAAGTGAACATTATTTCATGCTTACCATTCTTATTAGTTCATCATTTTTTATTTTGATAATTTGATAATTTTGTTCTAATTTATCTTTCTTTTTCATCCAATCTGAAATCGTGGATATTTCTACATTACAATTTGCTGCAATTTTTTGTAAAAGTTCAACGTTCTGTATTCTTCTGATTTTGGAGGTATTATAATGTAGACGGGGAAAGAGAGTAATGCGGTCAGCATAAATACCGCTAAGCATTTATGGTAAGATTGTGTATTTTCTTAGTTAATCATTTGCTTCCAGTATTCAGCACTATAGCTTTAAAATATATTGCATAGCATAATATTACACTGAACTGAGGACTTTTATGCACTTTTATTATATGTGTTTGATCTTAATGCTATTCACATACGTATAAAGAATATTTGAATAATTTTAGAAACTTTCAAGAACTTTATACGAGATCAGCTTATAAAAAATACTCTCAAAAAATATCTATATTTTTAAAACCCTTTACTATTAGACATTTATACATTTAAAAGTGTATTTTTAATGAAAGAACTTTTAAGTATTTAAAAACGCCGGGATATTTCATCACTCAAATACATGGAATACAAAGTATACTCTGTTATTAAAGTTAATTATACGATTCTGAGAAAGTTTCTTCATAAAAATTTTGCGATTAAAAATTTATTTCAGGTTATAAAGTGTGTACTTTTTCTTTATATTAAATTTTTGAAAAATTATTTCAGTTTTTTAAATTATTATTTAGAATTCGAGAGAAAAATAATAAAATAACTTTTTAGTTGTTTAAATTGTGTTACTTAAATGTTTAATTTCATAAGTATAATTAAATCTATATAAAGTAGTAAATAAAAATAATTATATCAACGCACCATGAACGATGATCATAAAAAAAATAATTTGAGGTAAAACAAGCACAGATGAATACCACATGTTGATAACAATCATATTATATTCACCGTTTATGGAAAACAATGAAGTATCAAACACAACACTTATTTTTTACCATCACATCCATTGTAATTACTTTTTAAAATTTTCATACTATTAGCGCTCGGGCGCTTTTTTTAAAAACTTTGCAAAAAACCGTTTATACGTGCGCATGATACTCATGCGGCGACTGGACGCAACTGATGGTGGTATCTTAGCTGCCGCTTAATGTTCGCAGGGAATTCTGGGACATCACTCTCTTCACCTACCCCTCTTTTTCATTTTCCACCCAATATACACATGCGCATTAATATCTGATGATGGACATTTTCAAAATTGGTGTATCACATTAATACATGTACTGTAATAACTGAACGGTATGACAGATGAAACGCCAACTAGATTAACTTTGACGCACGATTTAATTAAAGAAATCTCTAGAATATTTATCACTCCATCACTCTCAATTTCTCGTTTCATTTCTTTTCCTCTCTCATTCCAACCTAAGATTCAAACTAGAAAATATTTCTTACACCTTTTTAGTTTTTGTTTCCTTATTATCTATATTAATAAAAAACCCGTAGGCCTAGTAAACTTAATCTTAATATCTACTTTAAAAATCTTCCAGTTAGTAAACGTATATAAAGTTATCTATTAATTTAACTTATCAAGCTTATTTCTGTATAAAAACAAAAAAATAAAATGTAAAATTCTTAAATAATTAATCCTAAAAGTTAAAATATTCAATTTTAATGGTTTTCATAGTCGCACAAATTACCGTAAAGTACACCCACTTCCTTTACAACGAGAAATATGTTCTTCTGTTTTTCTACATGGTGAAAAGTTTCCTCAGTTTGACAAGTTTACTACCTTCAATTAGATCTAGAAAGGAGACTGGCATGGAACCCTCACGTTTTTTATTACTTTATTGCTTTTGCAACTGTAACAAGAATAACAACTAGCAAAAACGTTCATAACTAAATTACCAAAAAAATTATTTTTTTTTTTAATCCAACTGCGTTAATGTCTTTGAGGAGAACATCACCCAGCGATAGCTCTCAAGATAACGCTAAATTTGTTTGTTTAAATTATATTTTTGTGTACGTAATAATGTTTCAGTTGCGTTAATGTATCATGGCTCTACTCCATCGGCGTTTCAGTCGTCTTTGTACGATTCCTGGTAGGTCCGCAGAATTCATATTGCATATTAAGGGACTGCTGCTATGGTTTTGAAGTTTGCCTCTGAACCTGCGGTAAAGTTTAGATAAGCCTTTGTGTCGTTGACGTAAGGAACGCGTAAGTCATCGCGTAGTGTTATATTGGATACGTAACTCGGACAATTAGTAATCAGTCGTAAGAATTTACTTTGAAAACGTTGTATTTGTGAAATTACTGATGGCTTTACTGCACCATTAATTTGACTACCATACATCCAGATTGGTTGAAGCATCGCCTTGTATTTCAAGAGTTTTAAAGCCATGGGTAGTTTTCACCACTTGGATAATAGCCTGTACAACTTTTTCAGTCTGTTATTTAGCTGTATTTGCTTTTGGTTGACGTGCTTGTACTACGTCAACCGCCTATCTAAATATAGCCCAAGGCACCGAACATTGTTCGCTTGCGGAAGAGGTTGGTTGAATAATGGTTGAACCCTCACTTAACCATCAAACAAAAAACGGTTTGAAAAGTTTACTAAAGAGGCTTGAACAAAGAATAGGTAAAACGAAATTTATTCCATCATAAATTAGATTTAGAAATAGACATTCCTCTACCATTCATATACATCGCATCAAAAATGTTATAGAAAATTTACTGGAAGAGCAGTTTTTCTGAAACAAATCTTTGGAAAAATCTGTTTGGTGGTTTTTTTGGTTGCAGCACAAACATTCGATGAAGTAAAACTTAAGGGTTTCTCACACAAGTTAGAAAAAATTCTGCCAACCCGAATTCATACATCTCTTTAAAAGTTTTTTAAGTGAATTAAAAAATACAGTTATTCTAAAATCAAATCATTCAATGCTGAAATACTTCAGCGGAGCATGTTGAAGTCTGTTTTGTAAACGATCTACACCAGTGAAAATTTCCCGTAAATCTGTAAAAGTTCCCGTCTTCCACTCCTAAAGTTGTGGAGTCAACATAGTCATTAACGATTCATTTTAAAGAAAAAATATATAATACATAAATCTACATATGTATTTTATCATTTCAAATTTGGATATACTTTACAGAAAAGGCCATTTTTATTTTATTTATCATTGTAAGCGTTGTCAAAACTGTCAATTTTATACTGACTTACAGCTACAAATAAAACTATTATGACTAACTAAACCTTCATGAATGCTCCACTGATTTTGGTTGTCTCTTTGTCTTGAAGTGCTACGCAACTTTGAAATCCTATGTGATTCCATTCTAAGTAGGTGACCAAACCACAGCAAGTAAGTTCTCTCCACTTAGTCCCTAAGTAGTTCTTAGGAGTACATTCTAAGTAGGTGTAACAGTAGTAGTAGTAACACCCATTCTATCTCTCCCTAAAGTCCTTAAGTAAGCTTTGATCTTGTCCAGTTAGTAGTGGTTTTATTTTCACAGAAAAGTAAATTATACAATTCAAAGAGTTACAGCTGCATTGTAAATGAATTATAATTTCAAAAGAGTGCAGTCATTATACCAACATAAGATTGCAAAGTATACTTTCAGAATAATTTTATTTTTATTGCTTATGTTGTTTATGTTCATCATGAAATTCCGTTCAATGTTGATTTACTAAGTATTCATTTAAAGTATTAATTTAAGGAATCGTAATTAATTTAAAATTAAGGATAATTTAATAAAACTATTTTTTATACTAATATTACTTCGGATATGCTGTCGCAATTAATTAGTAATAAAGCTATTTCAAAAACTGTTTGGAGTTACGGGATACTATCTCTGAGAACCAGTTGTAATAATAACTTAATAATCCTGCAGTGGTTTCAAAATCAAGTTTTGGAGAAACATCAGCAACCTAAACCGGTTTAAGGATATTTACGATTATGTGAATACGCCTACGATCAAAGAAAAAATCAGAGGACATAACCAAAAATATCAAAACCGTATTTACAACTATAAATCCATTGGCTGTAAACCTGTTAAAAAATTTTCATATATTGTGAGAGGAGACTGAAAAAAATCGTGGTTTAGATTTAGTTGGCAGAAATTTAGAGTTATTTTTACACCTATAGGTCTTTATGAAAATTTGTGAATATAATGTTATGAAGTAGTGGTACAATAAAGTGAATGTAACTACCTATAGAACTAGAATGAACAGAATGAACTACACAGAATGTTTGAACAGATGGTTTGAACTAGAATTAATAGAATGAACTACCTATTTTATGACTACCTATTCAAAAGTTTTATACATGTTTTAATGCAATTTATACCACCATAAAGCATCATTTTTAAAACTAACTGCAGGTAACACCTTTTCTTTTAGTTATTGTTAAAAGGTAACTAATCTTTGTTTTTAGTTATCAGGCTATCATTTTGTTTTGTTTTCAAAAACTATTCACCGTTTGTTTATATTTCCGCGTAAATATTAATTTTGTTTTATTATGTGTTAATAACGATAAGTAATTAAATATTCTTTATTAATAATATTAATTTTGTCAAATTTATGGTGCAGTAAAGCCATCAGTCATTTCAAGAGTACAACGTTCCCAAAGTAAATTCTTGCAATGCATTGCCCGAGTTACGTATCCAATAGAACACTACACGATGACTTACGCGTTACTTACGCCAACGAAACATATCTAAAATTGTACCGTAGGATCAGAGACAAACTTCAAAATCTCAATAATCCCTAAATATCCAACATGACTCTGCAGACATACCAGGAATTTCACGAAGACGACTGAAATACCGATTGAGTGGAGACATGATACATTAAAGCAACTCTAACATTTATTAAGTGTGCAAAAATATAAATTAAAAAATAACAGAATTATCGTTATCGGGAGAGCTATCACTGGGTGGTGCCTATACAGTTTCAAAATAAATAAAATAAAAAAAATTAATTTGATAACTACCTCAGGTTGGTAGTAAATATGGATCAATTATATTTTTCATTAAATTTTCTTTAATTTCTTTAATTTAGCAAAGAACTATTTAGTAAAAGTTAATCATACAGCTAACTGATTGTAAGTTTGTCTGAATAAAAAAAAGTTAACTAGCAATACAATTGACTGTCCTAGTCATATTTTTAGGCATTCTTGCGTTCTGTTTAATAGACTAACCATACCAACCTCTATTCTAAAGTTTGCCATATCATTAATATATATTATTTAACGCAACATTAAAAATGTATTTATTGTTTGGCATGTTAGCACAATTTTGTAAAAACCACAATGCTACAATTTTTCTCTCAGATTTCTTATTTTCTTAGGTTATAGGTAAACCATCCAAGTCAAAATATCCAAAAATAAGCGATTAACTATGTTTCCGTCGTAAACTTTGGTATATCGCGGTGCATTTTTCTTAAATTAAATTAACTTTTAAATGTAAATAACATTACTCATGATTCGTTTTTAGTTATAAAATTGGCATAAGTTAATTGCTAACAAATGAAATAAAATACGTTAATCCCTGACTGTATTTTTGGATAGCATTCTAACAGAAAATTCTACTATTGTTTTAACAAATCCTAAATTTACCAAATATATTAAATTTGATGGGAATTTAATTTACGGGAAGTAATATTATAATTAAATAATTAAATATCTTGTCATTAATTATAAATCTATTATATTTTGTTTACAAACGACAGGAATGGAAAATGCACAAGAGAACTCCCAAACGCTTTAAATAATTATGGTATTATCGATACATTTCCGTAACAATGTAATTGTTTATTTAGTTTGTATTAACTTACTCTCTACTCTAACAGCAGGTTATTATACAGGATGATTTTTTAGTCCTGTACCCAATTTTTAATGTAATTTATAAAACGGAAATTTAGTTGTAATAAAAATGTATAGTTGTTATATACAAAAGAAATTTAATATTTTATTTCTCACATTTCTTAGTTACTAAAGATTTTTAAAGAATATGCTCAAAATGTCCACCCATTGAGGTTATACACGCTTTGACTCTTTTCACCATATTAGCAGAAACCTTTTTGAGAGTTGCACTGGAAACATTTGTGATTAAGTCTGTAATATTGGCTTTAAGTTCATCAATATTGTGAGGATTGTTTTTGAAGACCTCGGACTTAATGTAGCCCCACAAAAAGTAATCAGGGGATGTGAGGTCTGGCGACCTTGGAGGCCATAAACCCTTGCTTATTATTCAACCACCAAAGAACTCTTGCAGAAAATCCATGGTTTCTCGAGACGTGTGACAGGTAGCGCCGTCTTGCTGAAACCAGCAATACCGTTCTTGAGGTTCCAGTAGAGCCACAAATTGGTGCACAATATTCCTGTACACTTCACCATTTACAGTCTGTTCGAAGAAAATGGGTCCGACTATACGCTGACGAGATGTCGCACACCGCACACCAATTTTTGCAGGATGTAAAGATTTATCGTGAACGGCTTGAGGATTTTCAGCCGCCCAAATTCGAGTGTTTTGAGTGTTCACATAACCGTCTAGATGGATCAAAGCTTCATCACTAAAGAACACTGTGTTCAAAGATTTGATTCCGTTATCATTTAACAATGACCTAAACCAACGGCAATATTGCAATCGCTTGTTTAAATCTGGAGGTTGAAGCTCTTGGACTAATCGTACGCGATACGGATACATATGCAATTTTTTAGCAGCTTTCTGAACACTCGAATATGATAAACCAACTTGCGAGGAAAGTTTTCGTAAACTTTTCCGTGGAGAATTGAGTAATCTTGTTTTCACATTCTCTATAACGTCATCTGTCAAGACAGTTAGTCGACCGCTACGTTTTCTGTCGTAAACACTACCTGTCTCTCGAAATCGGTTTGCTAGCCTAGAAATTGACATTTTTTCTGGCGGAGGTACACCAACAAATTTAATTTTAAATGCATCTTTTACACTCGTGTACGATTTCGTAGAAAAATATTGTTCAATAAAGAAAACCCGTTGTTCTATGGTAAAAGACATTCTGTTCATAAGACGACCGGAATCCACACAAAATGTTACACAGCTCAAGGTTAATCAACTCGCACTGCCGTGTGTATACCGATTGAGTAGGGCTACCAACTTCGTGCGACAAAACAAAATTTCCCTTTATTAGAAATAAATTACCACACACTTACAATAGGGTAACAGGACTAAAAAATCACCCGGTATTACAATCAACCAATGTAAGCTTTCAAAATATTGCAACGAACTTACGCAACTGTAAGATAAGAGTGAAAGAAATCCAGGTGGCATTTTCTAAAGAAATAATTATTTTATTGGTACTTCATATGAGAAATACCGGGTGGGCAACATAAAACCAAATCCATAACGTAACCGCTACCCTGCAATATTTTCACGTGCAAGTACTGGTAGTACTGATTGTTGAGTATCAATACACTAGTTTATAGTAACTTGAGTTACGAGTTTGCCCTTGTTTGCAACGAGGGGTAAAAAGGGGAAAGCATCAGTGCATGCGCGACTGCTTTAATTTCAGTTCAGCAAACACAACAACTTGTACTATACCCAGAGTATATACAATACATCGCGAAGCCTTTTGTAGGTTAACTTTACAAGTATAACTGTTTGTTACCGTAAACAGAAATGTTAGTTTCTCGAAAACGTGAGCAGACTACTCACAGTGCTAAATGAAATCTAATACGCAGTGTAATAAAATTCTTTGAAGTTGAAGCTAAACAAAAATACCTTTCCCTGCCTCTTAATATAAGCTATGAGCGAGTGGATAACTGCTGTGATGTTTCTCTTTCCACACTTCGAAATATAAAAAAGGAAATTAAATACGTAAAAAATCTATTCTTCAACATTTTTGTTGACACCTGGTAAAAAAAGGAAACTGTTAGGTAGATACTAGTGAGACTGATAGTGAAGACGCCGGTGTCAGCGATAGTAAAGAAGCCAATTCATTCGTAGAAAATTTTGTTCCAATGGGATAAGGTAGTTGATAATTACAGTAAATCAAACATTTCTAGTCATGTAATTAAGCTATAATCAATATTACAGGTCACATTTATTTCTTATAAGGTTTATGAAGATAACATTTTCTTGGAATAAACCACAGCTTACAAAATGTGTATAGAAACTGTACGGTAGTGAAATGTACGAGTAGTGTCTCACTATTGAGGTTAGAAGCACTGCAAATTCTCACTTCCCTTCCTCACAGCTCATCAACACGCAAAAGGCAATCTCGTGACTTCAGTATCTATACCTCAATATTTTTAAATAATTCTATGCCCAATTAACAGATAACGAGAAAGAATACAGCTTCTTTCAATAAAACAGACACATATCACACGTCAAACGTTTCACTGAATTTCATTCATGCTGTTTTTACGAATGAACGAGTTGTCACCAGTGGACGGTCCACGATACCCAAAGTTGTCTACTTGAGATTTATTTTTCGGGGAACTACTTAAAGGAGAGAGTTTATGCATATAATCTTCACAATATAGATGAACTACGTAAACGTGAACATCAACGAGAAATCAATGCAATTGACAATAACGTTTTGTCTCTCCATATGATAAGTCGAGCACAAAAATGTATCAATGCTCAGTATGGTCATTTTAAACACCTCCTGCAACAAAAATGTAAATAAATGCAACATTTAAATTAGGCCTACGTTTAATGTTACTTTTTATTTAAATTAGCCGCATAATTCACACAATTTTACTACAATGTAACATACCGATTCCGCAGTAGTTATGTTATCGGTTCGGTTTTATGTCGCTCCCCCGTTATAAGACGATATACAATTGAATTTCTTTATTTTGATACTCTTGTTACCTTCTTTTATCCCATTATTATTTAAATTTTAAGTGATCGATTTGAAGTACAATTTCTTTGAGATTTTTTTTAATTTCCGGATTTTTTCGAGAATAAAGCAGGTTGAGAAATTTAGTGGGTATTGATTGAATCACCAATTTAAAAATAGGACTGAACCCGGCTGTTAAATTGGCACGTGCTGTTTTTTTCTGCACCTTTCATGTCAAAAATATCTGCCTATGTGGCTAACTATAACTTAATACTATTGTATACGATATATGTTGTAATCATATTGTATATTCTATCTGTATTATCAGGTAGAGACAAGTTAGCTGTGTACAAAAAAAATATTATAAAACTCCAAAGACACTTCCTAGTGGAACTCCTGAATTTATAAAAAACAGCTTAGGTAGAATATCAAAAAACTTAATTTGGAAGCATTTGTTGTTTAAATACGAATACAGCACAACGTAGAAAAACAAGAGGTAATAGTTGTTTCCATTTCTTTATAGTTAGTGTGCCAAATCTTGTCAAAAGCTTGACGCTTTTCCAGGAAAGACGCAGAACCGAAGGCCTATTTATATTCTTCAGAGGCTGCAATTACCTTAGTTAACCTAGTGACTTGTTCTACTGTTGCTTGACATTCACGAAACCCAAATTGATGGGAAGGTATCTAATCCAAAAGAATATATTTCAATCTTTCTAGAAAACGTTTTTCAAAATCTTCACGTAGAACTGGAAGAAGACTTATTGATCTGTACGATGACACATCAAAAAGATCTTTCCCAAATTTGGTTGTTACTATAACCTGAGCTATCTTCCACTGTTGAGGAAATAACCAATGGAAATAATAGCATTATAAAAATGATACATTTAGCGTACTTTTTTACACTAATTATATTAAATGTTGGAGATTTCCGAGGATTGATTTCCTTTCCCATGACATTTTTAACTTCATTTGAACTAAAACGTTTATGGTAAAAATATTTGAAAATGAGATGGCAAAAATAGTTCTGTCTTCCTCTATAATTTTACCTACTTTTGCGGGAAATGGATGATAAACACTTGCAAAACTTTCTGTGAAGTTCTGAGCTTTCTCTTCGTAACTTCTGTCCCATCTCCCATCAACTTAACGAACAGATGGTGTGTTTGATTGAGGACGTTTAAAACTCTTTGTAGCTTTCAATAATAATAGATTTGTCACTGAAAAATTTTCAATATACGAGGTGTGGCTTCTAAATAACGAGACTGACGTTGTAAAAAATGTTATTTCTATTTTATACATAATTACATATTGCCACCTTCAATATACACTTCTTCTCTATCCCTACAACGCTCCATGCAAATTTTCCATTGTTGGAAACAGTGCTGGAAGTCATCTTCTGTCAGCTCCTTCAGGACACGTGCCGCTTTCTCTTTTACAACCTTTACCGACTCAAATCTTGTCCCTTTTAATGCAGATTTCACCTTAGGGAACAGGTAGAAGTCACATGGTGCAAGATCTGGTGAATAAGGTGGAATGTTCTAACACTGAGATGCTGTACTTGGCTAGGAATCTCTTGACAGATAAAGCGGAATGAGCAGGCGCATTGTCTTGGTGGAGAACCCATGATTTGTTCTTCCACATTTCGGGGCGTTATTTCCTTACTCTTTGACGTAGTTTAGAAAGTACCTCAAGGTAGTAATATTGATTATTTTTTTCACCTTCAAGATCCCAGTGAAGGTACACAATTCCATGTATATAAAAAAACAATCATCATTGCTTTAAATTTTGACTTGCTCATTCGAACTTTTTTGGCTTTCGGTGAAGTTCGGCTCTTCCAGTGCATGTATTTATTTCCAGATCATAAGTAAAATACCACGTTTTATCACATGGTATTATCTTCTATCTGTTCCCTAAGGTGAAATTTGCATTAAACGAGACAATATTTGAGTCTGTGGAAGCTGTAAAAGAGAAAGCGGCACGTGTCCTGAAGGAGCTGACAGAAGATGACTTCCAGCACTGTTTCCAACGATGGAAAATTCGCATGGAGCGTTGTAGGGATAGAGAAGGAGTGTATATTGAAGGTGACTATAAATAATTATGTATAAAATTAAAATAATTTTTTTTACAAAGTCAGTCTCGTTATTGAATAGCCACACCTCATAGTTGGAAAAAGAACAGTTTTAAAATTTTTGCAACATTTGTTCAACTGTTGTGATATTGTTAAATTTTATTTCATCATCAGGATGTTTTACAGTATCCATAACTGGATACCGTAAATCCAGACTATTTTGAAAAATGTTTTTTGAATTCGTAGTTTATTTTTAAGTGATAATTTGTACGTCGGTAGTAGTAGTCATAAGAAATGTTTGAATTTATTTATGACAACTGTATAATTCTGATAAGTTAAAAATAAATTACTTTTAATTTAGTAATAATATAATCTTTAATATAAAAGATAAAATAATAATTTAATTGTGAACAATATGAGAAGTAATATTTTAACAGTAAAAGGAGTGAAATGTATGAGGAAAATTTCTTCAACATAAATCAGTATGATAAACAGCAAAATTAAATTGAGTTGACAAATTGAACTATCTTATTATAATGTTTAACTGAGGATGCAATATACCTATGTATAATTAAATAGATACTACATAAACCCATGTATAATCTGTACATACACTTAATATACATGTGACAAAGCATGAATAATGCATAGGTTACCCGTTTGCCCAGCTGCCTCAACGGCAGTATCAATGCGATGGTCTTAGTTAACCGGCCTACATTTAATTACACTATTTACAATCTTGATTGTTACACAGTAAACAGTCAGGGCTTCTGATATCATTCCCTAAAACCCTCTTCCCCCAAAACCCTTCTCACTGCACCATTCATTCCACCACCCACCGCCCCTCTTGTTCCTCATTGCTTAACTAATAGTGTTGTATGCTGCTCTGTATTTGACGTCAGTAAATAAATGGTAGCCGTTTAGTTCCTATACAAGTTAACTGAATTGAATTTCGTTGGATTCGATTTTTCTTGAAAAGGATAACAACGTTAATATTGTATCCTAAAAATAGTACATTGTATAAAATCTAAAGCTTTTGTAAAGCCGTAAATACTTTTGAAAAAGTTCACTTTTTTCTGAAGTTATAAAAGTGAGAAGTTAATACCACGATAAAATAATCAATAACCCAATTTCATTCAACAGAACTCCATGATCTGTAACTTAAACCTACTAAAGAATTGTATTAACAAATCTCGACATTCTGTCTTAATTTGTATAATCCGATTGGAATATATTTAAACTAATTTCATTTAATGTTATACAATTTTTACCAAGACAATTACCAATAATTTTCAGAATGTGTAATTAAATGAGAAAATGGCATTTGTATTTTAGAGAAGGACTCCACCCATTAAACTCCAGATATATATATATATATATATATATATATATATAATGTTTATATAGACTATTACCATTAAAAACGATTTACAATCCGTTCTAAACTTAAAGTAAATGAACTTGTGAAATAAATAATTTTTTAATTAAACGTTTACGACTTGTGTCGTGCTAATGAACCATGTCTCTAGTCCATTGGCGTTTCAATCGTTTTACCCAACCGGAAACCGAATCCGGGGCCTTCCGCTATTTAAGCTTGTGCACTAACCACGACGCCTTGTAGTTGGTAATTAAGTAGTTATGTTTTTATTTGAATGTATTATTTTTGTAGGATGAGTTGATTATCTTTCTAGTTTTCTGAAACATTCTTCTTAAAAAATAGGTTTTGCTTAGAATAATAATTTCATTGTACTTAACATGAAGTTACTCCTTTTTTTAACCAATTATGAGATTTTTATGAACATATTACTAGCGATTATTTTGAAAAATGTTGAACAAGCATTAAAAAATTAAGCCCCAAAATATAGCCTAAAATATTCTACAAAACCTATGACGGAAATAGTAAAAACTTCTCCATGCTCTTCTGTTTAAAAATTAAATATCCTATTGTATAATTAGTCGGTCACTCTCTAATAATTCCAGGTTTTTTTTTGAGAAATTCAATAATTGGAATACTTATGATAGCTTCTTTTTTTGTTTAATGGTAACAAAAAAATGTTTACAAATTTTTACTTTTCAATTCACTACTAGACCCCACCGGTTTGGTCTAGAGGTAAAGTCGTCGCCGTGAGTCAGCTATTTAACAGCAAATTTTAGAAGACGAAGATTCTTGGTTCAAATCCTAGTAAAGGTAAATTACTTATACACGGTTATGAAAACTAGACAGTGGTTTCCGGTGTACTTTGATGGTTGGGGTTTAATTAACCATACTCTCTCAGGAATGGTCTGTAAACATCTCATTTACACGTCATACAAATCATCCTCATCTCATTTGGTCACGGGGTTGCTTATTCTTCTGAATTGAACAGAGCGTAACGTACACACACTAGGGATAAAAATTAACTTTTTATATCAAAAAATGTGTTTCAGATTCTTGAGATGTGGCTTTTTTAATGACATTTTAATTTATAATTTATAAATTGGTTTTTCTATTTTTATAGAAATTATTTTTAATAGGAATTACTTTTATTTGTATCTCCGGAAAGACACTCTCTATGAAATCTTAATTATTGTTGAAAACAACAGAAAGATTGATGGAAATTTACTTCCGGAAATTTGTATTCATAAAGTGATTTCATAGCCATATTTCTCTATCTGCAATACGTTTTATAAGGAATAAAGATAAGGATGAAAAAATAGTAACACAAAAAGGGGGAAAAGAAAGGATATTTGGTGGTTTTTGCATTTGAATATAGATATTTTGCGGAGAAACGATTGCATTTTGAGTTAGATTGAAGCGAAGGGGATGGATAAAAGAGTAGCTGAAATAGAAGCGTACTAGAGCTGTAGAAAATACGCTACGGGAAAACGGTACCAAGCTAACCAAGCAACTTTCGATTACAGCCAAAAACTTTGTCAATCTGGGCTTTTTTTGCTGGATGTTAGGAAACAAGGAATGGAATGACTTGTGTGTACGTGAGAGCATTTCGCCCTCAACCCCAACCGTCACTTCTACCCGCCAACATACATCTGTGTGCACTCGTATGAATGTGTGTACGCAGAAAAGCGTTACGTCCCTTTGAGATTTAAGACAAAAAAGCACCTGCTCCGTTCCTCGCTCTACTTTTTCCACTAAACACAAATAGACATACAAAGTAAGACTTTCATTTGTCATTGCTTGTACTCTGAAGTAATAAAAAAGTGACTAACGTTTGTTAAACAAAAATTTAATGAGTCCTCTTTTTGTTAACATTTTCTTTTATACAATTTAACTTTTTCGTTAAATATTTTACATCTTAATTACTGCAACTATAAAAACAGCATCGTTTCTTTTCAGATTTAAAAATAACTGTTGAAAAACTTCTGCAAATAACATTTTTGAACACTTTTTAGGACATTCTTTCTTTCAGGAAACACCAATTAATTTTCCAATTAATTAGATTATTCTATTCAAGCAAAAGTAATTTATTATTTACACAATAAACTAAAATTCAGAATTATTTATTTTGGTAGTCTTAATACTTGTTTTCCATAATGCGAGTTACATAAGCCACCTTTTCAAAATAACTCACTTATAGGTTCATACATAAAAAATAATAGGGCGGCAAAACGAAGGTCTTGGATTCGATTTCCAGCTAGGTTCTAGAAAATTATTACACATTCAAATCAACCGTACCTTAACCAAAGTAATAAGTTTTTGTGCTTGATAATCATATTATGCTCCTCAAGTTCAGTTCTGAAGAAATACGTGTTACATAAACATCTTGAATTACTACTGAGGCCATGGTGTAGTGGTCAGCGCAACTGGAACCTAGGCGAGAAAGTCCTAGGTTCAATTTCCAGTCAGGTCTGTCAGTTTTTCATCACTCATATTCATCTATCCGCCTTCTCATCGGCTGCATGAGCAGAAATTGCAGAACAGTGGAACGTGAAACAAAAACCAATTACACCTGAATAATTGTTGCACGACTATAAGTTACGTGTTTGAATGACTAGTACGTTAGACGTAAGAAATCACCGGAGATAGACCCTCAAACTTGACTATTTGTGCTATAATTAGAATATATCAGACAAGTCCAAGTGACGATTACTTTCGGTTAAAACTAAATATATTTTATCTCGTTTTGAAGAACTCTGGTTTAAAGAAAATGGTTTAAACAAAAGTTTATTTCATATTAAGAAAAAATTTGTAACTTGTTTAATAATATTTTTTATTTAGGGCTTATGTTCTTTGAATTAACTGTTAAGAATAATTATTTACTAACAGTTTAATAAAAACTTTTTGTAAATTTGTTAAAATCTTGTATATACCTTAGAGACTACAACACCTATACCCCAAAGAACTAAAGACTGTTTAATTCGGGTAAACCGATAACGAAGATCTAATAGTTCGACACTTTGAATTACCTATTTCATCTTATATTTCAGCGCAGAGAAGATTGACTGCCAAATTATTAAACTGCTATATGATAATATTTAATCCACGGTTCGTTCGGGATCTGGTTATAATAAATTATAAAACAATTCATTTGAAAATATAGTAGGTAATATTTATTGGCAAATTTTGTTTTTGTTCAACGTCCGACTGTTCTGCAATTACTGTTAATGCAGCCGGTTGACAAATTAAATACAAACCAGTAGGAAGCAGAGATATTGGCAGGCCGAAAAAAGATGGTTGCCGGAACAGGTAGAAATCCCTAACCCGTGCAGAGAAGAAGAAGAAAACAAATTAATAGTCAGTTAGTCAATGAAGGGTTTGCCAATTATAAATACAATATTTGTAAAATATCATAATATTATCTTATGCACTTTTATTTCTTTTATTTTTCTATGTTAATTTTACTACTTTTGTAATATTTATTTTTACTTAATTTTTTAATTTTTTTTTTATTTGAAACATGAAACAAGTAATATAAATAACGATGATGTTAAAATATGATGAAAGCAATAATAGTATGGGGAAAATTATAAGTGGTGTAAATTATGTAATAAATAACAAAATAAATCATAAATATCCGACTCACCCCTTATTAAGGTAAACGTGGCATGTAACTATAATCTTCATTAAACCTATTTGAGCTACAAGAATAAAATATTAAAGAAATTGGTAGATTTAATAAATCATTAAAGTAATGCATCTTAACAGGTGACTCAGAAATACTAATAACGCGATTGGTCCATTATGGTAGATCAATCGTGTAAACTAATATTATATTATAATAAAAGTATAGGGTCTTCCAAAAAGAAATTTCATAAACTGAAAAATGTTATAAAACTAATTTATACAGTAATTAGACCAGTGCAACGATTCTATGTAGATATGATCTATTATACATATATCTTGTATATATCTTGCTTTGGGTTATTGTAGTAAATGACTTATTTCAAATAAAAATGTACTCTGGTGTGACAAATGGATATTTGATGGGCAATGGAAGCGGCTGTTGTATAAAGGTGCATTGTATCACCTCTAGGGCACCAATTAGGCTCTATTCACATATTGATTTTGCTAGTAAAAAATTTACAGTTTCAGTAGAGTCTACTATGCTCTCCTTTGTTAATCATTTCTAGATTACGTACTTTATTTCTGGATTAGTCTATTGCGTCTTCTGTATATTTTTTCATCTTGAATAATGCTCTTATATAAAGCCTCTAATCTCTAGAGGGTGGTAAAAAGTTAAGAGTTTGTTATTAGTGAGTATCTGTGATTTATTGTAATTTTCTAGTTGTATTAACTGTAATGGTTAATTTAAGTACTTAATTTGAAAATAAATATGTTATAAATTTGAAAAGAATTTTTTAATTTATTTTATTTGAATTTGCATCAACTGGTGGGTCATTAGTGACTACAGTGGGGTATGTAACATTAAATGTGGAATTTGACATGTGAACATTTCCAGACCCTGGTCGGAAATCGAACTCGGGACTTCCGCGTGGCAGGTCAGTGGGCTAACCACTACGCTACGGAGGCGGCCAAAGAAAAATAAGTTTTGTTATTCATAAAATTATCAAATCTCGAGCCTGGAATAAACGTCACACAATGATGCAAAATGGAGATTTTTTTATTTATTCTACCATAATATATACTTGTTTCTAGACTTTTTGTTCAACGTGTACATTTTTATTTTTGTGAGGGAACAGAAACAAAAGAAGATAATAAATAAATGAGTCACACCAATGACCATAATAATAATCCCAATCACATTAACTAATATAATAGAACGAACATACGTAGGGCTTTTACGGCATTACAATATTGGCAGGCGGACGTGTCTGTAACCACACAATAAAGTAACTCATAAACGATGATAGGTCTGCCCCATCTGACGACTAACCTATTCACCAATTTTCGTCTATTTTCTCTCCCCATAAACCGAACCCTCACATCACCACCCCGTACCCTTAATATTGCCTGCACACGCCAAAATATGAAATATCCTATAATCGTTATAATGGAACCCTAATACGTGTTAGACAGACTATATAACCTAATATAACTGATAAAAGTTTTAATACCATGCAATGTGTTGTAAGTTACTTATCACATAATAATTATTAGCCTATTATTATTATTTTTAGGCTCAGTAATATATATATATATATATATATATATATATATTGTATTATTTCAACATTAAATATGATTACAATGCCTAATATCTTGTAATTACTTTTTATATCTAACATTAATATATCTTAAAACAATTAAAACCATTAATGGGATAACTGATTCATGAATTACAAATAAAATGTATAATGAAGGTTCTAAAATCTTTATATTAGATCATTTAAATTTATATTTTTAATATTGTAGATAAAAAACTAGCTATACTATACAACAGCCTAGACATATTTCAATTTTTACGACATAAAACCGAGGTAAAAAATATCGGTTAATTATTTAAATATTTTATTCATTTTGCAATCAGATATTAATAACTATGATGATATAGAAAATATTATCTTTATTATTTTATTGAAATTAGTAATATCGAACGCCAGTGACGTCAAATGCCTTGGCCTATATAAAATATTTTTATCTATATTTATATCACAACCGTAGACTATATTTCAAGATAAATTTTAAAAGAACATGAAAGCAAAAAATAAAACGGAACTAAAGTTCTACAAAATTATGGAGGATCCAGTTTTAATGTATGGCAGCGAGGCATGGGTGCTTTTAAATAATGAACGAAACCAAGTCAGAGCTGTGGAAATGAAATTTCTTCGGGCAGTGAAGGGCTGCACTCTTCAGGACAAGATCAGAAGTCACTTTATAAGACAAAAGTTGAATTTTATAGTCACTTGAGTCACGAGTTTTCCCTTGTTTGCAACGAGAGGTAAAGGGGGAAAAGCATCAGTGCGCATGTGCGACTGTTTTAATTTCAGTTCGATTAACTTAACAATTTATACTATACCCAGAGCATATACAGTATATCGCGGAACCTTTTGTAGGCTAACTGTACGAATATAACTGTTTGTTACCGTAAACACAAATGTCGGTTTCTCGAAAACCGACGATTTCTGGTCGAACAGTGCTGAACGCAATGTAATAAAATGTTGTGAAGTTGAAGCTAAACAAAAATGCCTATCCGTGCCTCTTAACAAAAGCCGTGAGCGAGCGGCTAACTACTGTGATGTTTCTCTTTCTACAATTCGAAAAATAAAGAAGGAAATGAAGGACGTGAAGAAGCTATTCCTTAACAGTTTTGTTGACACCTGGTAAAATTAGAAAACGGTTAGGTAGATACTAGAGAGACTAATAAAGAAAATGTCGATGACAGCAATAGTAAAGAAGGCGATTAATTCGTAATTACAGTAAATCAAACATTTCTAGTCATGTAATTAAGCTATAGGCAATATTACAAGTCATATTTATTTTTTGTAAGGTTTATGAAGAAAACATTTTTCCAGAATAAACCACAGCTTACAGAATGTATCTAGAAACTGTAAGGTAGAGGGTGTACGAGTAGTGTATTATTGTTGAGGTTGGCAGCACTGCAAATATTTCAGTTCCCTTGCTCACAGCCCACACATACGCAAAAGGCAATCTCGTGACTTCAGTGTCTATAACTAAGAGAAGAAGTTCAGTGAGTACAGAATCAACTGGGATAGTCATCTGGAACGCATGAAGTGAAGCTGTTTGCCTAGATTGGCAATGAATTATAAAGCCGAATGGTCGAAGGGGTGTTGGTCGTCCGAGGGGAGGTGGTTTCTGATATAGGCAGTACTGCCTGACCCATTAAATGAAAAAGAAGGATTTTAAAAGAAAACAAATTAACTGGGTATCATCGTTATTAACTACTATCATCGTTTGCAAAATTGATTGGCTATTAAGACGTCATCACACAAATTTATTAGGCGATAGTAAAGTGGACAACGCCAATAAACACTTATGAGATTACCCTTAGGGGTACTGTCTGCGCATCAAATATTACGAAATCCAAAAAACTCTTTGTACCAATTTGTTCGGATATTTAGGGGTTGTACTTTTTTTTTTATTTCAAGAAGTTCTTGGTTGAGAATAATCTTGTTTTCTAATTTTTCGTCCAAAATAATATATTTTTAAGAGCTAAAAATTTCAACCAGGTTCCAAATTTAGAAATTTTATTACTCTGTTATTAAAAAAAGTTTTGAAAACGTAAATATCATAAGATTTATCGATTAGATTGTCTATCGTATTGTCTTACATTGTACAATTTAAAGAAAAAAAGAAAAACATTTTGCTGAGTAATATTTTTTCTGTTTGAGACATACGCAGAAATAAAAATAATGGTGTACGGTATTATTTTAGCATGATGAATAAAGAAGTATTTTTTTAAAGTGGCTGAATTTTTCTTCATTTTTATTATTATTTTTTATACGCGAATGTCACTTTTTACCGGAGATAAAAAAGAATAGCTGTTGACCTCTGAAATTATACCGCAAAGTAGCAAAGAAGGCCCACACTTTGTGTCTCTGGGGAACCAACAATACAACGACAAAGTCTACAAGTGAGAGGAGGGGTTGGAATGAAATAGAAAAGGTAGGAACTTAGAGGGTGAATGGGGTCGGGGAAACATGATGGAATGAGGAAAAAGAAAGAAAAAACAATTCTATTTGATTCTGTCCCTTTTAATTGTACTTTACGGCTCAACTGTTCTCTTGACAAAGACTTTATTTTGACTTGCTTTTACGTTTAGTCTATCTTTAGAAATTAATTATAAGAAAATTAAAATTCCTTCAAGTTATGCTAAATAGTGATTAACAGAGTATATTATTGTTGTTGTAAAATTAATAAACCTACAGAGTTTAACCTTTTGAAGAAAACAACTTTATTTCTAATATATACTTGTACTTCATTACTTTTCATTTATATAAATTTTTTTTAAACCCTAATGTGCGCACGTTGAAATCTGTTCAATTTAGAATATTAATCAACCCTATGACCCAATAAAGTGAGAATAATATGTGTTAGATGTGTTGGCGTGTAAATAAGGTGTAGTCTTGTACAGACTCAGTCCGACCATTTCTGAGTAAGTATAGTTAATTGAACCCCATCGATCAAATACACGTATAACCACCACCTTCTAGAATTCAAATCCGTACAAAAGTAACTACCTTTACTAATATTTGAACCAGGAAACTTCATCTCCAAAAATCAGCTGTTAAACAGCTGACTCACGGCGGTGACTTTACCTCTAGACCAACCCAATGGATGTGTCAATAATAATATTTATTTTCTTGAAACTGTTTTAGTGATGGTTCCAAAAATTTAACTTTCAATACTGCATAATAAAATATATTTAATAATAGCAATATATTAACCTTTTAAACAACTTTAAGTTAATAATATCAATGAACAGCGACGTCCGTAGCGTAGTCAATAGCGAGCTAGCCAACAACACGGTGGTTCCGGATTCGATTCCCGACTAAGGTCTGTAAATTTTCACAAGTCAAAATCCACTGTTTTAGGTACATAACCAATAATAATAGCTAAACCATAGAATAACCACATACCAATAGCTAATAGCTAATAACCAAGCAGTTGATGCGACCTTAAATAAACTAAACAAAAATAGAAATAAAGATGAATTTAAAACAAAAGTAACGGTTCTAAAAACGATTTATTTCTAATACAGGTTTCATAGTAATATCAGTGAGCTAATAAAATCTAGTATATTTTATCTGCTCAAAGAAATTACTCTAAATGAGATTCTTACTCTTTTGCACGGCTAAAATAATTAGTTCTGTTTCTTATCACATGGTCAGCCAATTAAATGACTGAATCATTTAAGAACAGAAGAGGTAGAGGGATAAAAGACACTCATCAGCGTTATCTCCTCCGAAAGTATTGAATTTCATTATACAGCCAGACCCTGTGGTGAATGAACTGAAGGTGTCATTTGCCGAGTGAAAGATATCTTTTCAAAGGACCCAGCATGCTGATAAGCGTAATTTTCCATTCAGTGAGGAAGGCAAGGGTAAACCACCTCACTCGTAGTTTTACTTAGTAAAATCTCTACAGGCTCAAACCAGCCTTTCCGCTGATGACCTAAACAACAACAACAGTCTTGATCAAGGGTTCTGAAACTGGGGGGGGGGGCGAGCCCCTCAAAAGAGGCGTAAAAACAAGTCAAGGAGGGGCAAGACCACAAGATATCTTTGCCGTTTGTAAGTCCAAAGCTGTTGTAATTTCATAAGTCGAGTTTAAGCATCTATTAAAAAGTGTACCCCAGTGTATCACAGCAAGCGCTGCGATTGTATTTAACTTTTTCAGCACCTATTTGTGCGAAAAAGCATTTCCAGCACTTGTTGCAATAAAGATAAAGTACGGGGCAAACTTGATGTTGCTAATGATTTACGTTGTGCACTTTCTTATAATCAACCAAAAATAGGGAATCTTGAAAAAAATTCAAGGTCATCTAAATCCATCTCACTGATTTATTTAGTTTCTTATTTGTTTAATTTAAATTTAAACTTGTAATGTCATAAAAAACATTAAAAAATAAATATATGGTGCTTCTACTTAATATAATCTGTAGGCCTACTTCTGGTTTTTTTTGCAACACACACATAAAATTGTGTAAAGGGGTGTGGGAAGTTTTCTTCCAGACATAAGAGGGCGTGGTAAAAAATTGTTTGGGAATCACTGCTCTAGATCAAGTAAAAAATATTCTTCTTCTTCTTCTTACAAACAAGGATTAGGCTTGCGCCTGTTCCGACTCATAACAGCAAAATTTAACTCAATTTCCTTTTCCTATGTATTTACACAACATTTAAGTTATATATTTTTTATATATCTTCCTGTTTTGTAAAAAATATTTTAAAACTTAAAGTTAGTTAATTTGCATCTAATATTTTTCGGAATAATTTCAATTACACTTTGCTCAAGTAGCACATTTATTAGAAAACCAACCGTTAATAGGAAACATTCAGAGAACGATCAAAAAATATCTACGGACACTTGTATAGAATAAATGTTTATTTTAAAAATACTTGCTAACTATTTAAAAAATATATAATTCGGTCATCAGCCGAAAGGCTGGTTTGAACCTCAAGAGGTTTTAGTAAGTAAAACGAAGAGTGAGGTGGATTACCACGCTATCCTCGCTAAATGGAAAAGTATGCTTCTCAGCATGCCAGTACCTCTGAAAATCATCTACATTCCACCCTACAAATGACATTATCACTTCATTCACCACAGGATCTGGTTCTATAATGAATAAATTCATTACTCTCAGAGGAGATATCTATGACTAGGGTCTTTTACACTTCTACCTCTTCTGTTCTTAAATTCTTCAGTTATCCAATTGGCTGACTGTGTAATAAGAAACAGAACAATTTTTTCAGCCCTGAAACTAACAGGTCGAGTACAAATAATTTAACACTCCACCTCCCTGTTATGGGCATAATTTATTGAAATTTATAAAACTTAATTTTGTTATTTCAAAACTCATTTTACCAATTTTAGTGATTTTCTGTAAAAGAACAAGAAATATGTATGTCACGTTCACGTGAGACATTCCATATTGTTCACAACACATATATATAACTGTTGTGGATAATTTTTATGATTTACAGGATCAAAATCGGTTATAGTTAAATGTAGTACTGCTTAAAGATAATCAAAAGGTTAGTGCGGTTTGTCATGCCATTAATTTTTTATAACTTCATAGCATTAATATTATCACAAATTATAAAAATCATATTTCAGAAGCAATAATGATATTTAATTCACTTTTTTAATTTGGATAGTCATAGTTAAAGAAAAATGTTTTAGTAAGTATTTTGTCTTGATTCTCTATTTTATTTAATCTTCGTAACTTTACCTTCACCGTCCTTAGTTAAAAGTTTTTTAATTAATTAAGAGATCTTGTTTTTCAAGGCTTTCCTCATACTACTTTCATCCTCCAAAAATTTTAAGTAGAATCGGTCTAGTACTACTTTGTTTGCCTGTTCATTTTAGTTCATTAAAGCGCCAATTTTTCGATGGGGTATCTTCCATCTGATAAACTTTATTTTTATTATTTTTTCTCATCGAGAAGTATTTAAAAACACCCTCCCTGAATTTCCCGGGATTAGACATGAATTTGAAGGAAAACCCTTTATTGTTTTTCTCAGTATGAGAAAAAAGTACAGTTATAGATGAAAAATGTCACCCCTAACCATAATCGAACCCCTGTCAGGGGTCTTGAGTTCAATTCCCAAACTTTGATGATAGAAGAAAAATGAATGAGAAAGAAATACGAGACCTGACCCGGGAATCGAACCTGGTAGGGGTTTGATTCATGATCAGGTCTGGTATTTTTTCATAACGCATTTTTTTCTTTTATCCTTCACTGTCAGTATTAACCTTAATATACATAATAGTCAGACATAAAACCAAAAAAAGAACACATTACGGGTATCTTCTGAGATTTTTAGAAAGCGGAAACGTGTAAAAGTTATTTTATGCCTTATTACCACTTTATGCCTTTATGCCTTATTACCACTAATACTAATTAAAATTACAGTATAAATTAAATTTATCACCTTACCTTTGGTTGCTTATTGAAGTTTTAAAAAACGTACGCGCGTTTCGGTGGTGCCACCTTCTTCAGAGCATATTTTAAAAAAATTAAAATTAAAATTTCGGTGATTTTATTCAGTCATTTAGATTAAACCTGGTTTAAATTTCAATCCTGTATTTGTTTATTTGTATTACAATAGATGGCAGCAGCTTCTTTAATTAAATTTTCATCTCTAAAATTTAATTGTTTATTAATTATTTTATCTTTATTTAAATTTATGTGGATGTATATTTGAAATATTTCATTTTTTTATTTTATATTTATTATCATATGTACATTTATCCAATTATACAAATCCTCTTCTATTTTTCCAAAATTATGTCCTGAGTCTTTCGCATGTTTTGTATAATAGATTCTATTTTATTATATTTGTATGCTCTCACATGTTCTTTAAATCTGGTATAAAAATTACGAGTTGTCATTCCGATATAGAATGTATCGCAATCCTTATTTCCTTATTTCTTATTTTTATTGTAATTAAAGTTACTTATACAATTACTGTCTGAAGTAGTTCTGGTTCCAAAATTAATGTATCTGCAAACCCATTATTATAGCTCGATTATTAATCCTCCCAGTTTACACTAAAATTACGTATAACAGGCTCTACTTGTTATTTAGGAAACGAGACGATTCACAACCTACAAGATTCTTATTTATTCGACGCAATATCACAGTTATATTAAAGTTTAACCGAAAATTAGGCAGACATCAAAACGAATTCATCAAGACGATTAGCTGTGTTCATTTAACGGACAACCCTATTCGTAGGTTAAAGAGAACTTGGAACAGACTTTTTTATTTTATTTTTTTTACAACTTTTTTTCTCGTATTTAAAATGCCTCCGTCCAATCACCCTCCTACAGATCTCTACTGGTCATCATCTCCTTTACAACTCTATTCACTCATTGCTTTCTATGTGTCCTCTTTTTATTGTCTCCCTGGCTAGATTAATCTAAAGCAGGTGTTCATACCACAGCAGTTTCTTTATTTTATTTAACCTAATTCACTTGTTAACGCCACTTGCCCCCCCGTCTAATAATTACTAATTATTATCGTCGTTAAATACACTGATTTTGTATTAATAACCTTTTTCCCGCCTCTGCCTGTATACTTGTCTTGACTTCCGATGGTGACCTCAGTTCATGACGTATTTTTTCTCCCTCTACTCACATTCCTTTCTTCCCGGTCAACTCACTCACTGGTTAGATTCTGTGGCATGTAGACTGTTCGTGCCTTCTCTGCGCCGGCCATCCTATGGCGTCGCTTCTGCAATCGTCGTTAAGCTTCGTTCGTTTCTGATGTACCATACATCATTTTCAAGTGTGATTTTGCTTATGTGTGTAATTTACAATCATTTACAATTGTTCTTGTTTTCGTATCAAACATTAAAGTTACAGTGTGAATCGAACCCGGACACGGGTCGCGTGGACGCCGTTTCTACACTTCAGGCCATACAAAAGGTAAGCGCATCAGTTTGTTTGCTGCATGTTTTCTGATTAGTGTTTGAGTTGACCAGTGATGTCCTGCTGTTCCAGCAGTTACTTATCGTTTTACCTTTGCCTCCCGCAGTGTACTTTCTATCGTTGTATCTTGCTTATTCAGTCGTTCCGCCGTTGGTTTCTGGCGCCTTTAAATGAAACTAGGTCCTCCGAAACAAGTCGTTTATGCTTCAGTTTACATTAATCTGCCATTAGTCGTGGATAGTGGGTTAATGTCCTACAGTTACAAGTCGGCTTACCGCATCAATCGTTTTATCCAATATTTTTGGGTTAATTTCAAAGCTTCTGCCATCAGGGCTATAACATTTGGTCCGTCGCGGGCAGGATATTTATCAGTGCATATTTGGAAATACAGTCTATTGTCTTAATTTTTCAATCGTCAACAATTTCAGTATTTTGTTTAATTCGTCGTTACATGGTGTTACATTACATTCATCGTGTTATTTATTGTGCATTTATTGTGTTTCGTGCCTTACATGTGTTCAATATATTAATAAAAACATTAATAAAATTATTAATATTAAAAACAATTTCATTTATTCAGTTAAAAAATACGGGGTTAGGTTGCATAACAAATGCAACACATTATCAGTTTGTTGTGACGCGTTCATTCAATACAAGTATCAACCAACGCTATTATGACGTCACAGTAGATCGGTTCAGTGCTATATCTTTCGACACGGCCAGAATTTGGCTAGAGTCGCCATTTTTTCCTTCGTTTCTTGTTAACTGGTTCACGCAGCTTACAGCGCATGCGTGCCCTCTCTCTCATTCGCTCTCTCGTGTTGTCCGTCGATACTGCTAGCGCTGAGAGAATCACTTCACTCGTGTCGTCTGCAACATACACATCATAGTTGCAACTAACCTCGATTCAATAAACAGCTGTGTTTTGTTTACATTCTATTATTTGTTATTCGCTCGCTGTCTTCGTTCATTATTTTCAACATGGACGATTTACAATCTTTAATCAAAAAACGCGACGTTGTTAATAATCATCTTTCTCGTTTTAATAATTTTCTTCAATCTGACGTTGAAGTTAACCAAGTCAAATTACGACTTGACAAATTCTTAGACCTCTGGTGTGACTTCGAACAGATACAAACGAATATCGAATTACTTCAACCCGAAACAGATTTCGAATCAGAACGCACTGCATTCGAAACTCATTATTTCCAGTTAATTGATCGCGCCCAGAAATTAATTGAATCTCTGGACAATACAATCGTTTTACAAAATCAAGTCAAGTCTTCTAATTCGCAATTAATACAATTACCTCGAATTCGCCTACCATCATTCGACGGAGATGTTGCAAAGTTCCAAAACTTCATCAGCTTGTTCAATGATTTAATTCACAATAATTCTGAGTTATCATTTGTTCAAAAACTCCATTATTTGAGGTGCTCATTAGTCGGTGAACCACTGCGTCTAATAGAACACCTGCCTCTCTCGCTTGAAAATTATACGTTAGCGTACAATTTAATTGTTGAGCGCTACTCCAACGCAAGGCGCATAGCAAATGTTCACTTAAATCAGATATTCAATTTCGTTAAATCTGACACTCCGTCCTATCAATCGTTAAAAGGTTTTCTTAATATCCACGAATCATCAATCGGAGCCTTACGTCTGCTAAATATAAATTTACTTGAATATTTACTTTTTGAGATAGCTTATTCTAATTTGGATCCTGTAACAAAGCAAGCGTTCGAGGATTCAAATCCTAATTCAGCCGTGCCTACATACGAGGCCTTAATGTCATTCGTTACCGCTAAGATGCATGCTTTCGAACTCTCGAATTCTTCTCAACCTACAGATAACGCTAGTTCTTCTTATACCAGCAAATCCAACGTCGATAAACCGGCTATTCACAGACCGGTGTTCCGTAAACAACCAATGTCTCTTACAACGCCTAAAAAACAGCATTCAGTTTTATTAGGTAGTAATCTTGCTAATTCAAATAGTGAACCGCTATATAAATGTCCGTTTTGTGGCTCTATTAATCACAACATTTTCAATTGTACCGAGTTTCTCGCCATGTCCGTTGAAGAACGGCACAAACAAGTGTTTCAGCTTCGTAAATGTTTTGCCTGCTTAGGAAAACACTCTCGCAAAGATTGTAAATCTATCAAGTCTTGTCGTTTATGTGGTTCTACTAATCATCACACACTGTTGCACGAATCTTCTACTCCAGTCGATTCTACCACTCGTAATTCTGCATCAAGTAATTTTAATTACAAATCAATTACTACCAACTCTAATCGTAATACTACTTCTCCCGTTGTTAATTCTTCTGATTGCGATTCCTCTAACAATAACGTCGTTAATAGACATCCTTCTGCAGGATTATCTACACCCAGTAGCGCGCATTTAAGTACCGCTGCTGAAAATACCGTGCCTATTTTTGATTCTTCCAACAGCAATTCGCTATCGTGTCGCACTGGTTCACAAAAGGTTTTGCTAGGTACTGCTACAGTGCTGTTGCAAACTCAATTTGGCAACTTTCACGCTTTCCGCGCTGTACTTGACTGCGGTTCTGAAGTGAACTTAATAACATCTCGCGCCGCAGAACAAATTGGCGCAAAAACAATTCCGTGTCGTCAAAACTTGTTAGGCATATCAGCTGCCACTACTCAAATACAAGGTACTTCTCAGATTACCATCGCTTCTAAACAAAACAGCGATTTTCGTCTCGATACCACTGCGCTAGTAATTCCTAAAATTACTAACAATTTACCATCTGTCTGCATTTCTCACGAAGTTTTACAGCTGCACTCCGGTAAAATTCTTGCTGATCCTGAATTTATCCACTCCGCCCCTGTAGACATTTTACTGGGCGCCGAAGTGTTTCCTGATCTAATTATTCAACACAATAATTCCATAATCAAAGGCAGTCCTTCTGCCATTTCTACAGTTTTCGGTTGGGTAATTTTTGGTAAATTACCAGCACTTTCTATGGTTTCAAATAACCAACCACCTAGCTCGTTACTCACTTCTGTCGATACGCTGTCTCAAACTATGCAGCGCTTCTGGGAGTCGGAAGAAATCTTCGCTCCCCCTGCTACCAATCCGGACGATGACTACTGTGAAAAGTTATTCTCCGAAACCACCACTCGTGATAGTAACGGACGTTATATTGTTGCGCTTCCGTTCAAAAACAATTCTGTATCGTTGTCTTCTAATCGTCATGTCGCAAGTCGTGCTGCTACAAAATTTACTGTTAAAATTTCTCAGCAGCCTGCAATTCAACAAAAATACCACGATTTTATGCGTGAGTATCTTACTCTCAACCACATGTCGCCTGCTTCTTCTATCGCTGAATACATAATTCCGCATCACGGCGTATTTAAAACAGCCGACCCTAATGGGAAAATTCGTGTCGTATTTAATGCTTCTTTCTCTGATCTTCACGGCAATTCACTTAATAGTCAACTGTTACCTGGTCCTAAGTTACAAAAGGACATCTGTAATATTTTAACAACTTTTCGTAAGCATCCCATCGTCGTCTGCTCGGACATCAAGATGATGTATCGGCAAATTCTCGTGCGACCTGAAGATCGTTTTCATCAACATATTCTCTATTGTTCCGATTCAAACTCCACACCGCAAGAATTCGAACTGAATACGGTCACCTACGGAGTTAAACCGTCTGCTTATTTAGCACAACGTACTTTACTTCAGTTAGTAGAAGATGAAGGCTCTTCGTTTCCTCTTGCGTCCGAGGCTGTTCGTTCCAGTACTTACGTCGACGACATACTGACCGGTGCTTCCGATTTCAAGGAGGCTGAACTTCTAGTCGATCAACTCATCGAGTTACTCGCCTTGGGAGGTTTTCAATTACGGAAATGGTCTTCCAATCATCCTGACCTTCTGCAACGATTTCCGCACGATCATCTAGAAAATCCTATCTGTTTCTCAGATGAAACTTCATCGATTAAAATCTTAGGGCTTCAGTGGAACCCCACCTCCGATTCCTTTTCGTATCACGTAACTCCTTTCGATTCTACGGTCACCAAACGTACTGTGCTCTCCTATCTCGCAAAAATCTTCGATCCTCTCGGATTTCTAACTCCAGTCACCTTCTGGGTAAAGCACTTTCTAAAACAATTATGGAACAACAATTTGCAGTGGGACGACCAGTTACCGCCGATTTTCGACCACGCTTGGCGTAAATTTAGTACTGATCTCTCTGCTCTACAAGATTTTCGTCTTCCTCGATTAATTTCTGTTAACGGCGCTGAATACCGAATTCTTGGATTCTGCGACGCCTCCGAAAAGGGCTACGCCGCTTGTGTATACCTTCATGTACAAACCAATACATTTTCTGATATGTTTCTGCTCAAAGCCAAAAGTCGAGTCTCTCCGCTAAAAAACGTTACAATTCCTCGTCTTGAACTGTGCGCTGCACTCTTGTTATCTCGTTTAATTTCTTCTGTTTCTGATTTTGCGAACTCTATTTCTTGTCGTGACATACGATTATTCACCGATGCTAGTATCGTGTTAGCCTGGCTGCAAACGCCGCAACACCGCTTAAAAATGTTTATTGCCAACCGTGTGCAACAAATTCTTTCATTAACCGATCTTGACTCTTGGTCTCATATCTCTACTGACCAAAACCCTGCTGATGTTGCATCTCGTGGTGCCAATTGTACCGATTTGATCAATCACTCGTTGTGGTGGCAAGGGCCGCCTATTTATCGTGCGCTATCTACGGAATGGCCTACGATTAATATTCCTTCCGTTTCTACTGACAAGCTCGATCTCCGGCAAGAAAAAATTTGTCTCGCCGTCTCAACTGATCCTTCGTTTCCCGACGAAATTTTATTAAAATTTTCATCGTTTTCTCGCCTAACGCGAATCCTGGCTTATGTTCTGCGCTTCGTGAAAAAACTCAAAACGCCTTCCGTAGTTTTTTCTTCGTTCCTGACTTCAAGCGAAATCTGCGCTGCTACCAATGTCTGCGTAAAATTGACTCAACTGCGCTACTTCTCCGACGACATCAATGCTGTCTCCAAGGGAAAAATACCGTCTAAGTCGCTCGTTTCTTTGTCACCGTTGCTTAAAGACCACGGCATTCTAACTGTAGGCGGTCGTCTATGCCGTTCTGCGCTTAGCACTACTGCACAGCATCCCATACTGCTGCCAAAACATAGCCACTTAACCAACTTAATATGTGACTATTATCATCAACTGTCGCTCCATTCGGGACCTCGTACAACACAGGCGTTGATCGTTCAACAATTCTGGATTTTATCTGCTAGAACGGTCATCCGACAAAGAATTCATCGCTGCGTTCGCTGCATTAGATACAACGGACGACCTTCTCAACCTATGATGTCTACGCTTCCATCTTCTCGTGTCACCGCTTCCCGTGCATTCTCATCTACTGGTGTTGATTATGCCGGCCCGTTCTTCGTCAAAACCAGTCGTCTTCGTAAATCTTCTTGCTCTAAAGGTTACCTGTGCGTCTTCGTGTGCATGTCTACCAAGGCTGTTCATCTCGAATTCGTGTCTGATCTTTCAACTGATGCTTTCCTTGCTGCACTCGATCGTTTTGTGTCTCGTCGAGGTCTGCCTTCGGACATCTACTCCGACAACGGCACCAACTTCGTTGGCGCCAAAAATAAATTTGTCGAAATTTATAATCTGCTTCGTCGCTCGTCTCCTGCTATTGGAAGTCATCTCGCTGCATTGAAAATTACTTGGCACTTCAATCCACCTTCTGCGCCAAACTTCGGCGGATTATGGGAAGCCGCCGTCAAATCGGCCAAACATTGTCTACTTCGGCTCATCGGAGACAAACCGCTGCTCTTCGAGGAGTACATAACTTTATTCGCTCGTATCGAGGCCGTATTAAATAGCCGACCTCTGTTTCAATTCTCATCTGACCCCAGTGAGGAGAGATGTATGCTGACTCCTGGGCATTTCCTCATCGGATCGTCTCTGTTACAACCGCCTGAACATAGCGCAATCGATCAACTCCAGCCTGCGTCGCGCTGGCAGCAGGTCAAAGTTCTAGTTAAGTCGTTCTGGAAACAATGGTCCCTGAACTACCTACACACGCTAACTCAACGCAACAAATGGGCTCGTGCTCGTGACAACCTACAAATTGGTCGTGTTGTCATCGTGCAAAACCTCGACACTGCTCCTGCATCATGGCCGTTAGGCACAGTTACCGATGTCTTTCCTGGCAGAGACCGCACAGTTCGTACCGCCGAGGTAAGAACTATTCATGGTACTTACATTCGACCCGTGTCAAAGCTAATTGTCCTGCCTGACAATTAGGCTTTACCTTCGTTCTCAACTCTACGTCTTCTTCTCACCGCTGTCTGCTCCGCCTGTGTCGTCTTATTTCTCTCCTAGAGATTCAATTTTCTGAGTAGGCTGCTCCTGATCAACCGCTGCGTATATTGTATGTATTGATTCATACAATCTTTCAACAAAAGTTTCCTTTAACAACTTAAAGAATTCACTCCTGACACATACAAATACACATTCATGTATTCGTCTTTTCATTCGCCTGTTCCCTTGCTGGAACTCTACCTTGCTCCGTTGTTCTTCGATTCTTCTTCTGCGTCGCTTCTGGTTGTCAACCCTTGTTGGCAATCACCTCAAGATCGTTCCGTTACTCGTTGGCTTCCGCGCAAGCCGTGGAAGATGTTCCGTACGTCGTTGGCCGGGCAAACCCGTGCGTTTGTCACGCCACATCAAGATGTGTCCGTTCTTCACCTCGTTCGTTTCTACGTTTACTACCGTCGTCGATGCTTCGCTCTTCGTTTGCTGCGTTTTCCGCTCCCTGCTGCTTCAGGGCGGGCGGCTTCATTCTTCGTCTTCTTCCTGCGTTTCCGCTCCCTGGTTGTTTCAGGGCGGGCGGCTATGTTCTTCGCTGCAAGTATCTCTGTAAATCGC
The DNA here is from genome assembly GCA_035578175.1 of Catonia carolina. Taxonomy (NCBI): domain Eukaryota; kingdom Metazoa; phylum Arthropoda; class Insecta; order Hemiptera; family Achilidae; genus Catonia; species Catonia carolina. The sequence continues at coordinate 22,062,909 of JAQMRL010000010.1, read as the reverse complement.
TTTCATCGATTTAGGCGGGCGGTATGTTAACGCCACTTGCCCCCCCGTCTAATAATTACTAATTATTATCGTCGTTAAATACACTGATTTTGTATTAATAACCTTTTTCCCGCCTCTGCCTGTATACTTGTCTTGACTTCCGATGGTGACCTCAGTTCATGACGTATTTTTTCTCCCTCTACTCACATTCCTTTCTTCCCGGTCAACTCACTCACTGGTTAGATTCTGTGGCATGTAGACTGTTCGTGCCTTCTCTGCGCCGGCCATCCTATGGCGTCGCTTCTGCAATCGTCGTTAAGCTTCGTTCGTTTCTGATGTACCATACATCATTTTCAAGTGTGATTTTGCTTATGTGTGTAATTTACAATCATTTACAATTGTTCTTGTTTTCGTATCAAACATTAAAGTTACAGTGTGAATCGAACCCGGACACGGGTCGCGTGGACGCCGTTTCTACACTTCAGGCCATACAAAAGGTAAGCGCATCAGTTTGTTTGCTGCATGTTTTCTGATTAGTGTTTGAGTTGACCAGTGATGTCCTGCTGTTCCAGCAGTTACTTATCGTTTTACCTTTGCCTCCCGCAGTGTACTTTCTATCGTTGTATCTTGCTTATTCAGTCGTTCCGCCGTTGGTTTCTGGCGCCTTTAAATGAAACTAGGTCCTCCGAAACAAGTCGTTTATGCTTCAGTTTACATTAATCTGCCATTAGTCGTGGATAGTGGGTTAATGTCCTACAGTTACAAGTCGGCTTACCGCATCAATCGTTTTATCCAATATTTTTGGGTTAATTTCAAAGCTTCTGCCATCAGGGCTATAACATCACTGTTCTGTCTTTTGGTACTGTAAGCATCTGAGTAGGATAAATTCCAACAGCTTTCCTATGATAAAAGTTCAGTATAAGCCCGGTGGCACGAGAGATGTTGGCAGACTTCTCAGAAGACTGGTATCGGAATATACATGGGTACCGGTATCCCTCAATAAAGAGAAAGGTTTCTGCAGGTGAAAAGAGTGGAGAATGGAGTAAAGAGAATAGAGTTAAACAGTCCAAAAGATTAAGAGATTCTAGAAACAGAAAAAAATATTAAAAAAACAGATGAAATCATATTTCCATCAGACCTATCAGCGAGTAAAAACTAGCGTATCCCATCTTCTGGTAAGATGTTTCCATACACTATTTCTTTCATTCACTCGTCTTAGAACCTCTAAATAACTTATTTTGTCCACCCAACTAATCTTTAACATTTTCCTATAACACAATTCAAAAGGTTCTATTCCTTTCATATCTACAGCTCCTTTCGCCCACGTTTCATTCCATGTAATGCTACACTCCAAATATAGTGTTTTAAATATTTTTCCTGATCTGTAAGTCAATGTTCGTAAACGTTAACCACTTTTTCATTTCAAAGACTTTACTACATTAATAATCTGCATTAATTTACTTATTAATTTATATTTTATAAATTACTATAAATATTATTATAATTTATATTTTATTAATTAATTTACTACATTAATAATCTTAAATTCTGTTGAGCTAATTTTTTATTTAATTCAAACACTCATTAATCAGTGTTTTAAAACTGATCTGAGCCCTCAAATATTGTAGGGCGAAAAATCCACTGCAGATAGAGCGCGATGAAGAAAAACTGTTAATGGAATTTAGCATAAATTTGTAAAGGCAAAATAATGTTAACCACAACATAGTAAGGCTCGATAGAATAAGTATGCAAAACACATTACACAAGGTAGACATTACAAAAGTAAATGGCCATACCTTAGAAAACATACAAATTTTAATTTTTTACTAGTTATTTTATTATTCTTATGAGAAAGGACAACTAGAACATGTGAAAACGTTTCAAAAGTAATACAGAATGCAATGTTACCTCGGAGTACATATAAGAGAGCACATCTAAAAACGACTAGGGTCTACCCTGGGGAACCATGTAGTTTTTTCTTAAAGGTACACATATAGAGAGTACTGCCAACTCCATTTCCATGTTATTTAAATGTATACAGTTAAATATGTTGACAAAAATAGGTTACTATTTCTCTCTCTTTCTCAACGTTATTTTTTATATAGAATAAATGAAGTGTCACATTCGATGTGTTTTGAAATGTGTTTCGTTTCTGCTATAAAAGATATCCTTTATTCGTTTTTTTCTTTTTATATCGCTCCTTTAACGATAATTCTTCTGCAAGCTTAGAATCTTGTTTTAAAAAAACGAAGTTCATGGTTGTCCATCTTCACAACAATATTTTGTTAACTTCATCAGTTCTTTGGTTTTTAACCATGTAACTAAGTATTCGACAGTAATTAAAAACTAAATTATAATCTATAATAATTATTGCCAAAAAACAAAAATTAAAATTTTGTTATTATAGTCACACGTATTTTTTAAATAGTTTAAGATCATAAAAGTTAAGTAAATTTGAGAAAAATTCTAATTCTAATTTAACGATACCTAGAATAATTCTAAGGTATAATTTTAGTGACAGACGCATCAATATAAATTGTGCCGACCCAGGTACAATCAACATTTCAACATACAATCAACAATCAACAAAGTCAGTTCATAAAGAAAAGCTGAAGAAAAAATATTTTTTTAAAAATGAGAATCATTTTAATGCTATGTTGTTTAGGTCATCAGTTGAAGGACTGGTTTGAACCTCTAAAAGTTTTGCTAAGCAAAACGAAGATTGAGGTGGTGTATAAATGCCTTTCTCACTGAGTAGAAAAGAATGCTTATTAGCAAGTCAGGCCCTTTGAAAAGTACCTACTTTACACTCTACAAATGACGACTCCACTTCATTCACCACTGGGTCTGGCTGTATAATGATGAAATTCATTACTGTCAGTGGAGATAACTCTGATGACTAGTGTGTTTTAAACCTCTACTTCTTCTGTTCTTAAATGTCAAACGATGCTTCAGTCATATACTTTGCTGACCATGTGATTAGAAACAGAACTGTTTTTTGTAGCCCAGAAACTAGCAGACCAAGTACCAATAATTAACACTCTATCTGCCTGTTATGGGCAGTGCTATTAATAGCACTGTTAGTAGTGCTATTATAGTTAGTAGTGCTATTAATTCTATAGTAGGGCCTAATAGAAATAATTTTCTCTCCTTTTATTATAGTTGTTTTTAGTTTTTAGTATTTCAAAATTTTCTTATGGGAATTTTTTAAGGGGAATAAAGTTACAAACAGGATTTTGTATACCACTAATAACAATATTTTTAAGTACTATATAATATTTAGTATTTTAATCAAATGACTGCGGCTCTACCTTAGTAGAGTTTCTATCAGCTTGCGTCTACTGTCTACAGCTTTGCGCTTTAATCTGACATGATCGTTCCATTAAAGTCTTTGTCCGTATAGAATCCGAGAAACCAACTTTTTTACCGTGTGTTATAAGAGAATTAAATAGAAATACTGCAAGGGATGTTTCTTGTTTCAGGGTAAAACTAACATGTTTTGTTTCATAAGAGTTGATTTTAATTCTCTACTTATTAAAGCATGATTCTAAGATATTTAAACATTACAAATGAAACGCTACATCAACGGCAGAAAAGGCTGAAGAAAGTATTAATCTGCTGTCAGCAAACGAAGCTACAGGTGTGTGATTAGATTTAGGAATGTAAACAGCATAAATATTGAACAGTAACGGTGAGAAAGTAGATCCTTGTAGGACTTCGGCCTTTATCAATTTTAATATTTATCGTTCACAACCAAGAGAGACAGAGAAGTATTACGATCAAGTAATAATAAGTAGAGGAAGCCATTTACGTAATTTAAATAAAATTCCATCGAACCACACCCTATCAAAGTTTTTACTGATATCTAAGAATACACCACACGCATAATTCTTTTCAGGAGCAGTTGCAAGAAAATCTATCTCATGATATAGTTGGTGTACGGTTTAATGTTTAGATCTAAAACCAAACGGTTCATCAGCGAGAATACCTATGTCTGTTACAAATTTCAGAATCCTTGGGTAATCTTTTTAAATAATTTGAAACAGATGGAAATAAAATGATCGGACAGTAAGATAAAGCATTTGAAGGAAAAAACTAAACAAATCGGTAATGGAATATTTAAAAACTTGTTTTCATGAAACTGTTGAAGCATTTATACTAGCCTAAATCTACTGGAAATATAAAAATCATTTTCATGAGATAACGCGTCTCATGGCTTGTGGCAATTTTTAAAAAGGCTTCCCTTTGACTTTGGCGAAAAACCATTAACGATTTTTGTATCTACTCTTTAAGAGGGATCAAATGACACTATTTTTGTTTTCAAGTCCGACTTTGATTTTTTTGACTTTTGGTTTTGGGGTTGCCGGTCAAAACCAGAACTCTAAACCCAGTGCTATATGGATCTACTCTTTAAGATGAATTGAGTAACATTTTTTTTATTTCCAAATTCCGACTTTGATTTCTTGATATCCGATTTTGAAGCACTTCCATGCAAAACCAAACCTTCAAACCCAATTAACACCCACTAACTTTTTGTGTATATTACGAATCTGAAGAACGTTTCTTCCTATCTCTTGTAGTTTCGGACTTTGATTTTTTCACTTCCGATTTTGAGCCACTTCAGGTCAAAACCAGAACTTCAAACCCAATTCAGACCCACTATCATTTTGTGTAGATATGAATCCGAAATTTGTTTAATGCTACCTCTTGTAGTTTCTGATATCAGGGTGTGACGGACGGACGGTCAAAACAAAATGATAGATGACAATTTTAAAATTTTCCATGAAAACACAATTAATTATTGAGTGAAACCGAAGTAGCCTTATTATTTTATAAAAAAATTAATACATCTTAATAATTTAAATGTAAGATAAGTACTGTATTAACAAATATCAACAACAAAAGAAGATTTAATCTTTACTCGACACTAATAACTAGTGTCTTTAAATCGATTAAATCTCAGAGGTCAACTGTTGACCTCTGCGAATCAATTTGCACAGTAATACTAATTCATTATTAACAACCAATTTGTAAAATTAATTACAATAATACTTACAGTCCTATTTTGAAATATTTATTTATCAGTGTCATTTATGGTATATTAAATATGCACCTAAATAAATAACTTTTTAACACCGTAACAACACTTCAAAATAAATTGAACTTTTTGCAAAAACGCTGCCAAAATATTAGCACCATCGAACAATTTTTATTCATTTGTTTGTTATTTACTTTGTAATATCTCAAGGCTTTTAAATTTTTAGTTTAGCATTTTTCGCAGAATCACAAAACTGTTTACAACAATATAATTTTTTTAAATCCGTTTAGTAGAACTCTGTATTTAATGACAAACAGAATCTCCATTTAAAATATATTGGACCAGATTTTGCGTTTTTATATAAATACCGTATTTGCTTGTGTACGACGCGCCCCCCATATACGGGAGTAAGTTTTTAAGAAAAAATAAAATCTAGGTAATTGAAAGTCATATTAGAAGCACCTTTCAATTACTCAACCTAATTTAATAACTGAATTATAAATGAAATTTCGTTCGCCTTTAAGGTTATCATCTTCGTTGATATTGCCAACCCTTCTTGACGATGGTCTTTAATGTAGGACAATAGCTGTTTTCTACTCGTGATCATTTTCGTTTTCCTCCGCAAAAGGCTCTTCTGTTTTTATTGGAATCTTGAAGCTTCTCTTTTTTACTCCTCCAATCTCTTACAGAGGATTCCAGTATGTCATACTTACGATCTGCTATACGGTTACCATTCTCTTCTGCTTAAAGACGAACATTTATTTTTACCAGCTGTAAATAAACAAACGCTTCACAGAACTCATTTTCACTCACTAAACTGAACCACGCACCTGATCTTGACCGGATTGTAGACTAAAATGTATGAGTTGTACTTAAAAGAACGATTACCGTATGCACGGAAATCCCCGAAGAAGATAAACTGAACAGACACTTTTGTTGTGAAGCATTATACCGAATGTGATTTACCGCTACGTTTTTGTTAACCAAGATGGTGAGAAAAACTCATGTTCACTCCTTCACGATAGGGGAAGTAGTGTTGGACTCAATTGAGGCGTCCTCGTCCAGCCCCTAGGAGACCACAACCGCCTATCAACAAAAACCCGCCACCTGGCCACTTGATCCAATATCAGCAAAGAACCCTTCACCTCGCTCGGAACTGTTTATATAACACTACAAAGGAAATGTCGGGTTAAAAAATTTACATACTGTCAGCGAGGCGTGGAAGGGAACCGTTCCCTAATTCCCTCTCGCTGTCACTGACCAACACCCACTCTCTCACTTTCATTCATCTCTTTCATCACCAGCTCAGAAAATTAGTGTGCCTACCTTACCTTTTGAGATTGGGAGAGGATTGATTTACTGTGGGAGAGGGCGATCCTGCTGATCTCCAGATGTTTCCTCCCTCGGAAGTCTCCCGACCACCCTCTCCACAAACTGAGCGACCAACATCCAGCTCTCCTCATCCCGCAGCATCGCTGCCCCTACACTCTCTTGGATCCACTGTGCAACGCCTATCTTCTCAGATATCTCCATTTTGTCGAGGCCAAAATAGGGACATCTTTCAAAAATATGCGCAATGGACTCCCCATCCTCATTGTCGAACAGTGGACATTTCGGTACTTTATGAAGTTTTAACCTCGTCAAATATGCTCCAAAGCAACCATGCCCTGTTAGCAACTGCGTCAGTTCGTGGGTGGTATCACCAAATGTCCTTCTTAGCACACCACGACATTTTGAATGAACTTCCTTGTCCACTCCCCGACGATAGTTTTGCTCCACTACTTGTTGTTTAACAAAGTACCATAGTCGTTGTTAGACCCAAACAAATATTATTTCTACCGAAAATGCCATAAACAAACTAGCTTACAACCGAAAAGTATTTAGCGATTTATATTATCGTACAATCCAACCACATACCGGTATTGTATCTACCAGAAAACCTTAAATATAACGCGCACCTACAAATTTTACGTTAGATTGTTAGAAAAAAAGGTGCGCGTCGTACGCAAGTAAATACGGTAATAATGATGAACTAAAAAATTTATTGAGGCTGTTAAAATATAACATATTATTTAATTACATAAAGTAAACCGACAATTGGTATTAAATTTTGAAATATATTTATTATTGAAGGAGAAAAGTTAAATTGAGTGAATTTTCTAGTAATACGAGAGATACTTTTTGAAAGAAAACAAAATCAACAACTAGTAACTAGCGAGTGAAACGCAACTCGTTTGAGGTTTAGTTAATTTGAGGGTTTAGTTAGTTGTACAGAAGTTGAAAGGTTTTGGAGTCAATACTATTATAGTATTAAAGAGTATTTTGTTCTATTCATTCATAGTAAACGTTGTATTAGTTGTAACTGTGTTACAGATTACTAAGTCTCCCCTAACAAAAGTAACAATAATGATAGAAATAATACTAATAGAAAACAGTTGGAGAACACAGTTGCTCATTTGAACAATGTTGACAATTTATTTCTTGCTTTAAATTTTATTGGCAATAAACTAAAACTCTTTTATAAATTACTTTTTACTAAGTTTATCACAATGGTAGATTATTAGATAGTGAAGTGCAAGTTCTCAGATTCAACTTTCAATAAGGTACTTAGTTCATTTAACTTACCAACATTTGTAAACAATTTTATTCCAAACCGACTTTATTTAAACATTAATAATACAACAGTTAGTGCTAAGATGAATGTCAATACAACCTATAATTTGAAGATGAAAATTAATATGGAAACGATTATAGGGGACAGGAAACAAATTCCTTCTAGTATCCTCCAATTTAGTTTTAAATTGGAGAAGGATGTTTTATTTCTAAAGGAGCGAACACACTAGATATGTTCCATTATTGAAAAACATTAATGAACAAAAGAGTAGAAGTGTAAAGGTACTAGTCAAAATTATCTTCTTTGAGAGTAATGAGTATCATTACACAGCCAGACACTGTGGTAAATGAAGTGAAGGTATCATTTGCAGGGTGAAAAGTAGATACTTTTCAGAAAGCGTGGCATGTTAATAGCATAGGCCTACTGTTCCACTCAGTGAGGAACGCACTGGTAAAGCACCTTACTCTTCGTTTTTAGAGTTCAAACTAACCTTTTGGCTGATGACCTGGACATTAATTTCAAAGGAAAAAATAATAAAATACAAACTCGTTAAGAGGTTTTACATATTAGTAAAAATTTAATGTATAAATTAAGTTAGGTTGTTGTTTAGGTCATCAGCCGAAAGGCTGGTTTGAACCCGTAGAGGTTTTACTAAGTAAAACGAGGAGTGAGATGGTTTACTTGCCTTCCTCACTGAGAGGAAAAGTACGCTTATCAGCATGCCGGGCCCTCTGAAAAGCACAAATTTTCCACTCTGCAAATGACACCTTCACTTCATTCACCACAGGGTCTGGCTGTATAATGAAATTCATTACTTTCAGAGGAGATAACTCTGATTAGTGTCTTTTACACCTCTACCTCTTCTGTTCTTAAATAATTCAGTCATTTAATTGGCTGACCATGTGATAAGATACAGAACTATTTATTTTAGCCCTGCAATGAACGGATTGAATGTAAATAATTTGACACTCCATCTGTCTGTTATGGGCAGAAAGTTAGGTATTAACATTTAATGAAAGAGTAGTTTAAACGTACTATGAGTAACATTCAGTTATTGGTATTTTTTCTATGAAGGTAACCGATACATGATACGAAAATTCTATTAAATATATGTATATACTTTTAGATGAAATAAATATTTCAATTATAGAAAATAATTACATTGAGAATTTTATTGTTCAAGAACAGAGTAAGAAATTTAATTGAATTTTTAATTACAGTTCTACTTCACTGTTCATTTACAGATGTTTTAATTATAAATAAAACATAAATTATGAAAATTGTAATGTATATTTCTTGCTATTTAAATCGTGAATCTTTTTGTAAAAATATTATTTCAGATTTGCAAAATATATTTTCAGTTTCATAAAACTTCATTTTTTTAAGCTTTAAATTCCCATATTCACTGATAATGAAAATTTGTAATCTTAAATTATACGGATAGGCTACGAAATTTTCTTTATAGATTTCTCAGTTTTGTTCCTATTTAAAAAAATAATTTAAGGTAAGACTGTATGATGGGTTTGACCTAAACAACAATAATATGTTTTTGTGTTGTTGTTTAGGTCAGAAAGGCTGATATGAACCCAAATGTTTTACTACGTAAAAACGAGGAGTGAGATAGTTTACTATTGCCTTCCTCTCTGAATTGAAAGAGTATGCCTATCAGCATGCCAGGCCCTCCGAAAAGCACCCACTTTTCACCCTGCAAAGGACACCTTCACTTCATTCATCACAGGGTCTGGCTGTATAGTAAAATTCATTACTCTTAAAGGTGACAACTCTGTCTACTGTCTTTTACACCTCTACCTCTTCTGTTCTTAAAAAGTTCAGTCATATAATCGGTTTGACTATATGATAAGAAACAGAACTATTTTTTGTAGCCCTGGAACCAACAGACCGAGTGCAATTAATTTAACATTCCACCTGCTCTTTATTGGCATATGATTTGGAATGAAATTTAAATAGGTTTAATTCAGTAGCTGTCGTGAAGCACTAACCTTTGTTCAATTGCTGAATTTTCTAGCATACAATAGAAAGCTTAAGTTTATTGTGTTCCGTCGGATTCTATTAATTCTATTGCTATTTTTATTTATTAAGTGATAATGCCTAACATAAGTGTTGGCTTGTACGTAGGTAATGATGAGAGGTGATATACAGATGATAAAACGTCAGGCCTGACCGGAAATCGAACCTAGAATCCCAGAATAGAAGCTGGTTGTGCTGACCATGACACCACAGATTTTTGTCGATTCGTTGTAAAGCGGTTAGTATTGTGAAAAGCTAGTGTTGAAAAGTAGGAACTGGTTTTATGTCTCTGTTATTGAAAAAGGTGCGTTAGTGACAGTAAATAGTTATACTGTTCTTTATTTAAATCTGCCTTTAACTGTAAGAACTGATTTTAAATGCCCATATTTTGTTTCAGTATAAGTATTAGGATTTTAAATCATTTTGTAATAAAATTAGTTTGTTATTAGATTAAGTAGTTTATATTGTAATTAACTACTGGTTATAATTGTCATAACTAATGTAACTATTATAATTAATTTATAATAAATAATTTTTATAAGTTTGAAAGGAAGTATTGTAATTTATAAACACCCAAATCCCATAACAACCTGGAATAAACGGCATTATACTATTAACTAATACTAGTGTATGTAGAGGCAACCATCAACAAATAAAAAATTTGAAACAATAAACTGTATTCGAATAAAATACTGATTTAAAAAACAAGGATTAGATACGATTCTATCTATTTGTGACTGAAAAAATAAAATGTTAAAATACTGTCTTATTAAATCATTTCCAATTTATCAGTTTCTTGAAAACCAGCCGTAAACGTTGATCGAATAAAAAGTGTAACTTTAAATCTGTTTTTCCTACAAGTCATTAAGTTTCAATCATCAAATAATTATTATTTAATCATTTGTTAATAGGTGTTAATTATTAAAAAGTAATTAATTTCGTGATATTAGAATTACTGTTGTACATTTCAACGTTTGCATCGAATTTAATGAGATATGTATATGTTCTATGATCCCCATGTATTTCTGACATGTTGATCGTGTATATGTGTGTATGATATGCATGTGAGTCCGTTTGTGATAGTACGTACATGTGGGTGCGGGTGTTAGTAGTGGTACTATAACCGAAACGGGTTTGTGCGGTGGGTATAACGTGATATTTATGGGCCGGATCATGAGTGCACAGGCCAGATTTACATATTTCAGTTGGAATTATTCGCCGCGCTGAATTCACGACCTGACTGCTCTACTCGTTATCAATTATGGCGACACTTACAAATGATTGCCAAACTGGACTTTACTCCCCTCTTTACCCAATCTCTATTTATTACATGCATCAGACACACAGCCCTTTACTCTCAAACTCTCATCACGTCATCCACTTGCAGACCTTTATATAATATAAAACGTTTCGGTGCAATATTCACTGGAATATTTAGCTACGTGTACAACACTGCTTAATGGGCTCAAAAAAATTGATTATTTGGAAATAACTAAAACAATTCAAGTTATCTTTTTTTATAACAATTACAACGAGAAAATAATAAGATGAAAAATTCTAAGAGAAAAAATTCGAAATTCTGTCATGGTTTACCTTGAAATAGCAGGTGAAGGACAATTAATTTAACAATTCACCTTGTCGCCGACGACACGTGGCAAAACCTTGCTTGCGTTTGGCGGCCCTGAAAAGGGCGGTTTAATTGGTTGGGGGTCCTGAGAAGGACTGTTTGACTTTTGCGGTGGCCCTAAAAAGGGCCAGGTGTGTTTTGCTGTTAGCCCTGAAAAGTGCCGTTGTAGATGGCAGGAAGCGGCGAGCCGGCGTGTTGAGAGCGGAGCCCAAAGAGTGTCGGCTCGGCTACCGGGTTCAGGCCTAGTTCTCCCTCAGCGGCAGTTGAGTCCCCATTGCAGTGTGACAGTGGTGGCCTTCAGAGCCCCGCAGTGTCGGGTTGGCGTAGGCCGACGGCCGATAGCGCGGCGAGGCGGTTCTCTTCGGTCCCGCGCTGAACACGTTCTTCATCGTGGCGCCATCAGGCAAGCACGGGCTTTTTCGGCGGCTGGGTAGGCAAAGGCTGACCAGGAATGGTGCGTCCGGTCTCGGCTAGGCTTTTCTTTCTAGTTCTTGTAGTAGGAGGCTCTTCTTTCTTGTTCTTCCCTGTTCGGAAGCTGGATGGCGAATGTCACTCGCGGGCCAGTGCGGCGGCTTAAATCCCAATTCGGTGACTCCACTTCATGGTGGAGGGGAGGCACTGCTGGCTGCGCGTCCGTAGCGCTCCCCACGGCAGGCAGGTTCTGGGACCGTCTGCAAACGCTGTTAATGGTAGGGGGCGTCGGTAACAACCTGCCTGTGATGAACGAGGAGTCTCCCTTTTATCTTCCTTTTATCACTCATTAATAACCAGTTAATTTATATTTAAAACTTCTTTTTGTCACTCATTAGTAACCAGATCCTGAAAGGACTCGGAAGAAGTATAACAATACAAAATGGTGTAAGTAGTTAAAATTGAGTAAACATGGTTATTCTCAAATTTCACCTTTCACTTTTTGTTTTTATAGCTGCACTACTTTGTTTCTACAAACTGTATTCACATTATATGAAAATTCAATCCATGAAGTTCCAGCTATAACGTCTGAGGCTGCAACGACACCTGGACAAAATACAAGACTAGCAGAGTAGATATAGAACGAAGACAAACGAAACGAAAAGTCTGGCACTTGACATATACAATGAAAAGAAAACACATGCCCGCCGGTTTACATAAACAACACGCATATCCCTGAAGAAGATTCCGCTAAATACCTTTTTATTCATCTTGACAAACGTCTAAACTGGATAACACATTTACAAAACAAAAGAAAACAACTAAATACGAAATTTAAACGATTTTATTGGAATTTACAAAAACAATTTATCACATTAAAAAATAAATTACTATTTTAAAACCTATTTTGATTAACTGGATCTAATTGTGGTGGACGGTTAACCATTCCAACAGAAAAATCCTCTGAACATTTCAGTCTAAACTACTCAAAACAATCTCTTCACCTTGGTACATTACAAATAACAAACTGCACAGAGATTTAAACATTCCTACAATTTAACAAGAAATACACATTCCACTAAGCCCACAAATTCCACACAAAATACCAAAAAAGACTTGATTCACATACATCATCTTGCCGTCTCATTATAAGATAACGACAATCGCCGACTGAACAAAATATCCTACGGACTTATTTTAAAATTACAATGAAACATATGAATATATTTAGGAAGTTCCTCCACTGGGAATTGTTCTTCGGTCAAGATATATGTAAAAAGCAAACGAATCTGGATATTATTTGACATAAGAATAGATTGTCGATTTCGCGGTATTATAAAAAAAATCATGCAAACGATAAATGTTTAGTATTAAAAAATACGATCTCATATTTTCGGTGGCAATTTTTAAAAATTTCACCTATTGTTTTCAGGTGTCCTTTCGTCACACCCAGATTTCATTAACTACAAGAGAGAGCAACAAACGAGTTTTAAATTCGTAATCTAGCCTATAGAAAAAGACAGTGAGCCTAGATTGAGATTAAAGTTCCGGTTCTGACCGTAGTGGCCCAAAACCGGAGTCAAGAAATCAAAGTCGGAATTTGGAAACAAAAATAGTGTCATTCGATTCCTCTTATAGAGTAGATACAGAAATCATTGGATTTAATATTCCGGTTTCGACCGGAAGTCAATAACTCAAGAATTAAAAATCAGAAACTACAAAAGATAGCAACAAATGGTTTTCGGATCCGTAATCTACACTAAATTTGGAAAACTTTGAATTTGGAAACAAAAATAGTGTCATTTGATTCCTCTTAACGAGAAGACACAGAAATCACAATGGTTTTTTTAATAGGTCAAAGAAAAGCCTTTTTTTTTAATTGACACCAACGATGAGACCCGTCATCTCATGAAAGGATTTTTTTTTAATTGCATTATTCAAATACAAACACTGTTGGACTAATTACAAATGACATCTAATGCGGTAAATAGAATTGTCAAACTTTTATAAAATTGAAAAAAAAATTTATACAAATTAACCCAATTAAATAATTTAATTATTTAAAAAAATTCAAGAGTAGGTATTGAAAATAAAATATTTTGAAATAAAAAAGTTGTACTGAATTTTTTTGGTTTGTTTTATTTTCTTTATGTTAAATTCAGCCAGAATTTGGCACAGGATAAAACGTTGTTAACTTTGTATACAAAATATATACAAATGTGTGGGTGTTTGTGCATATGTATTAGTTTAGTCACCAGGTGTTTAGAATCGCACAGTCGTTCACAGTTTGGTCATTGTTAATATCTTCTGACCACTAGCGTCACTTCAGTTTAACAAAAAGCCAACCACTACGTCACTACAGTTTCTAGTCTCACAGTTGTCATGGTAACCAAAGTGACGCTTCTTATCTGTAACTGGGACCACAGTCGCATATAGCCTACTCTAGCAATGGTTTCTACTTAATCCTTATTTGTATTTCAGATTCACTTTGTCCTCTCCATTATTGAACACTGACACTCTTATTCGCTCTCTCTTTCTCTTTCTCTCGTTTATTTCTTACGAGCATCGACCCTTCTTTCTTCCAGTACTCCTCACACTCTTACTCGCTTGTACGGTATAATTTTCTCTTTCTTTCTACGTTCTTCTTAGTTTTAGTCTCTAAATTGTTTTAGAATTGATGCGCTATCTTTATTTACTTATTCAAGAAAAGGAAACGCCATTTCATTCGTTGACAGAAAAGTAATTAACCTGAATAATTGAATTAAAGGCTTTTCCTGTCTAACAATTCCTTTTCCAATTAGTATTATGAGTATTGAAATATTACCCATTTATTCAGATGACACTGGGTGTAACAAAACATTTGGAATTTTTTGGTTGTTTATTCTTTTCTATACTAGGTAGAATACTGGAAAGATAAATTGAGCACTGACTTGTGTATTGCACTGACTGTGCTTTACAGGAGTTACTTAGAATGTGTTGCGCGAAACTAGCGATCAAATTATCTTGCCAGTATTCTACAGTATGTATTGTAATCATTAAAGAAAACCTGCAAACCTTAATCATCAAACTTTAAAAATCCCTTTAAATATCGAATACTTTCATTAGTATTCTCATTACCAAGATTTTATTAATCAATATTTTTAAATTTCAATATTTTCATGCAATGCAAAAAGAGCTAACAACCCAAGAACAAAAAAAGTTCCTGGGTTAAAGCAATTATATTAAAATTATATTAAAGCAATTATATTAACTTCACCGGATGGCGACATTAAGTGGCTAGTTGAAACCGTTACTTTTTGGTGGCCCCGAAAAGGGCCGTTTAAACGGTGATCGCCTTGGCGAAGCGCCGGTCGTAGTCGTCGTGGTGGTCGAGGAGCTGGGTGACACAGCGTGTCATTACCCAGCGGAGACATCATCTTCTCTCGCAGTAGTGCGTCGATGGCTACTTCGTCGGATCCGGTGGGCGTAAGGCACGGTCGAGGGACCGCTGTGGGCATCGCTCGCGGCAGTGGGCGATGACAGCCCGGTTGACGGCTTACGCTGTTGGGGCGGCGAGGTACGCCGCCACAGGCCTACCGCCCCTTTCGGACTATTGGCGGTTGCCTCTGTTGCTACGTCAGAATCTTTGTAGCCAGCAGCACAGTACCTAATCAAAAGGGACGACGATGACATTAAAATAAAACCTAAAAAAATATAAATTATAATTTACATCATATTTTTTTTCAAATCAGTATTTGCACACATTTTATTTTTGTTTACTCTTTATACCCATACGAACTAAAGACTGCAGATGAGATCCAGCCAATAACAGCCAAGGTCGGATAAGATGTTGCCACTTCGCTTCGTCACACTTCAGAAACAAGTTGGGATTCATTTAAATTTGACATGAAACTTAATAAATAATACGTAATGATAATAATCTTCACTCCACATATTATAATAGTCTACAACGTAAAGGCAAAATACACAAATCGGTATGACAATGAAAAGAAATTAAATTAAATAAAACAAAATTTGAATTTTCCTCTTCATTCTTCTCTTCCTCTACTAACCTAATGAAATACATGTCGGCACACTACTACAGTAAGACAGTGAACGATTGATGACAGCTGTAATACTATTGCTACACGCAAATAGATTGAACTTTGAAGGACTGTTAACTATGTAAATGGTCGTTATCAACGTACTAAATGCACTGAACAAGCAATACATTTACAAAACATGTTTATACTATTAAAGAAACGTTATTATATTTCAACATTTATATTTATTGACAGATAACAGGAAAGATTCTGACTTTTTTGTTTCGTTTCACGAGTAGAATCCGAAAAAATGTAGTCATCCAACATTTTTTAACCACCTTGTACAATATGTTAACAATTTTTTAAACATTTTACTAGATAATTCATAGTTCTACGATGATCTAAAGTTCTTATACATAAAGATGCAGCGTTTTTGCTGATATTCTAACAGGAATGTGGAACATTTTATTAATAAATTCTTTTAATTTATCTTTTTTTCAATTAATACAAATATTTTCGTTCAATAGAAATTCAACAAAAAAAATTTCTCTATGAAATAATTTTGTTTGATGCTACTAATTTGATCAAATATTTTTTAAACGCAAACATAACTACCGTAAAACTGTTTCAAGTTTTAGTAAATTTTAGTTAATAAAAACAACTAATTAAAATTAATGATGTTTAATTTGGTAAAAGACATAAAAATCAAAAGATCAAAATTAAATTAAAATCGTAATTAAAAGAGAAAAATTTTATTAAATATTTGTTAATTATATGAAAGATATTTTTTTGCAAATTTCATTGCAATATAAATATTAACAATTTTATAATATTTGTAATTCACGCTTTGTGAAGTTCAGTAACAAATTAATAAGTGCATTATAACTAGAATAAACTTTACAGCTTACTCTACAGAACATTCAGTAGAAAAGTAGCCGAGTAAATAGCTTTGACCGAAAACTAGATGAAAATTATGAAGAGCGGGAAGTGAGTTTTAGAGGGAACGAACACAGCAGCGCAGTCTATAGGACGAGCATCAAAGCATCATTAGTGCTAACGAGAACAGACATCGGTTGGGAAGGTAGGGTACATCACGGATGGTGTGTGTATGATGGGGCACGGCACAAAGTACAGGAGGATGGGCCAAGAGGGGCATGGGCACTGTGGCGTCAGCGACACCAAAGCAGCTTAATGTCGTCTTCTCTTCGCTTCTATATTCTTACTTTGCCTCTTGTCTGCTTTTAGTAAACACTATCACCGTATAAATTATTTCTCTTTCCCTTTTCAATCACTTTATCAATTTCTACCTTTACCTATGTCTTTCATTTCCTAAAGTTTTATTTACCATTCTTTCAAAAATCTCCTCTGGATCACAATATGTCCATTTTAGATTTTCATTCTAGGCTAGAATCACACTACATTTAAATATCGGAAAATTTATTTTAATTTTCTTACTAAACATTCCTTTTATATTGAAAAACATATTGTATATTACTATACTTGTGACACCTCGTAAACAATAGCTATTGAATCACACTGATTAATAGTGGATGTAAAAAAGTTATGTTTTTATTTTTTAATAGAAGGGTGCAAACGTGGAAACCTTTTTGTTTTTCTTACACCACACCATTGTAATAAAAACACCCGCAAATAGGCCTACTATTCTTACATTTATAATAAAAATAAAATACGTTTCGAAGGTCATTTGTTAGTCAAAAGAAATTTATTAAAACTATAATTGAATGGCTCAACAGAAAAACGTTGCAACTGACAAAATTTACAAAAGTGAGGGTTCAGTGGAATGCACTCTATAAATCCTTTATTTGATCATCATAGTGAATTCTAACGGATAGAAATTATAACTAAAATCTCGGAAATTCTTGAAACAAAATCGCCATACAGTGAAAAATGTTATACAGCTAAGAATCAGATGGTATCTTTCACTTTCAGTAAAAATTTGTTTTTGTTACTTGCAGCGTATTTCCGTTGACCCATTTAATTTTCGTTTTTTCAGAAAGTGTTGGTAATGTGGAAACGTATTACAATAGTGAAAATAACACTTTTAACGGAGAAAAAAACCAAAACAATGCCTTTGTTATAAATGTAGCCTACGTCCAATGTATTTTCTAGGCTCCTAAAATAATTTGAAATGGCGGATGTAGAAGCATTTTATTTGGTTGGTAATGTGGAAACGCAAAAAACGCGTTTCCACTTTACCAATAATAAATGTTTTCACATTACCAGCACCGCCATGTTTAACAAAACCTTTTCCCATACCTTACACTTTTCAAGTTCCAACTGTTTAACTACTTGAACAGTTGCTACAAAAATGACCTTCTATCAGATGTGTACATTTCAAAATAACATAAATAAGTGGGTACATGTGAAATAATGTGTTAGAGCTTCCCTTTCAAATTTTTGAAAATTGAGAAAATAAAAAACAATCAACAATGTTTACTACACAACTGGAAATGGCGGTCAGCGCTACTGTGACGCATTTCTGGAACTGCAATGGTCCAGTTACATATTGTGACAATATCGTAGAAGAATAAATTGGTCGTGAGGCTTTTAGGGGAACCGAGAGATTCATGAATGTTAAACAATAAATAATATGGTGACAAAGTAACAATAGGGTTAGTTATAAGAGGATATTTAAAAAGGGCCGTGTATAATAAGGTAGGGTCTTTGTTGTATAACTATTTGTGAATGAGTCGGTTGATTACCTGTAACGCCTTTTATTCTATTGTAACTTTTTTATACTAGTTATGATCTTTCCAGAACCAATAAAAGGACTTTTATGTCGAATCTCTGTGTCTTTCCAGAAGACTCTGAATTACCTATATAAATAGAGCTCCGAGTGCGGTCGGAGAGTCAGTATTCGTTTGATCTTTGACGAGTGTTTATGGCGTGTGCTATCGGTACGTTAGATCAGGTCAACGTGTCCCGGGCATTAGTCAACTATTGTTATACTGTCTTATTGTGTATGTGCATTCTATATAATTGTTTGTAAGTAGTACTAAGTAAATTATTGAAGTTATTTATTGTATTACTTCATTATAATTAGTTGATTATTTATCTTGTAAATCTTTTAGTTGTAATAAATACTTGTAATTTTTAACTTTAGTGTATTAATTATTTAATCACCTAGATCCCGAAACGAATCTTAGCGATAAGTGTCACAATATTTTAACAGTGCCCTACGGCATCAAAAAGCCCAAACACAGCGTTTCCACATTTGCACCCTTAGTACTATCTAAGTATCTACATTTTTTTAAATATGTATTGCTAAATATTATAAAAAATTTAACAGAAATTTTTGGACCGATAAGAGAAGGCGATGATTAGACGGCAGCTACTTAAAAATGAAGAACTGAATACTCTTATAGAAGGAAAGGACATAGCGACTGCTAAGAACCAGACAAACACATACGAGTTTCTATCAGATGACTTTGGTTGAAATTAAATAGCAGGTTCTGTAAGTGCTGCTATCTATTGGTAAAATAATGTATTTTAACATTGAGGTTATGCAGGATGATGAAGCAAGTTAAAAACTATACGTTTTTGCAAAAAACGCAGTTTCGGGAAAATATCATTCACTAGGTTCTGGTTCTTAAGCTATGTTACTTTAAGCTCTGTGTACTTTATGTTATTCTTTTATTTATACTATTTATTAGTCGATTTTTCTTATTGTATTTTTCCACATATTCTTTAAAATAATTCGGTCTATTTTTCAAATCTTTTATTTAATTAAAATTTAGCTAAACTTTTAGATGGTTGTGCTATATTGTACAGTCTCTGGATAACGAATAAAAGTTTTAAAAAATTAAATCTCTCATAAAGTGTGAAGCCGAAATTTTGGAATTGAATAACGCTTTTGAGACTCATTGAAGTTTATTCTACTTTTACCAGAACTGGTAAATTGGTAATTGATAGTTTCACCTCTAAACCGTAACCATGTATAATGGAATAAAACTTCTTCTAGTCCATAGTATATGCTTCCTATTGGTTACTGTATGAAGATATTTCTCAAAATCTATGAATAAAAGTAAATGATCCGGAGTATCCAATACATTACGAGTAAGTTACTTATTGTCACTGCAAAAGTTTCTCGATGAAATTTTTATCACATTTCTCCAAAATTTGATAGTTTTCTAGAATATTTTCAAGATATACTTCTTAAGGATTTTGTAGTTCTTAGAATACATCTTCTTCGATGAATTTCAGTTATAATATATCTACGAAGTTTATTTCTTATCAACATTTTTATTTCATTTTAAAATAAATAAGATGTATATTATATTAGGAATGACCTTACATAAAATTGACACGATAAGGGTTGTTGATTTCATATGAGGGCTGGTGGCGGTGGTTGCGGGTTGTAATCCAATGGAACGTGAGATATCCATCTCCTGATTCCTGTCAAAGTATTTTCCAGCCGAACGGGTTCTTCTTCCACTCACTCTACCAAAATCTACCATCTTTAACCACTGCTTACATTCCCTCACGTTTTAGTACTCAACCTCTCTTACCACCTCTTGTAAGTTTCGACATAGCTTACTCTCTCTACCAAAAAATCCTTCAACCGATTGAATTCAACACTTTCATAGCGTCGCATAACCATGGTTCAACTAGAACTACTATGCTTCAATACATTTTACTTATTTACATTCTTATGAAATATTTTTAACAGTGTTTATTGAATTCATCTGAAGATAAGATAACGCAAAGTATTTGATTAAAAATTTTTGTAGCCCTTCAAATCTAGTATAAAACAAATATTTAGCTTTATTTCTTACCAAAATAATGATTGCATTATTGTATTTATTATGTATCTTATATGAGTAAAAAAATTATTAAGATTTGTTGTTTTCTTATTTCTCATCAAAATCAAGGTTTCATCGTTACATATTGTTTATTAACTAATCTTTTCATTATTATTATTATTATTTCTCTTTAAAATGAGGTTTCCTGTGTCGTTTTCTTGAATATTTTATCACTTTTCTTGTTACTCATTTTTATAATAACTTTCATTTTATTTTTAGGATTTAATAGCCTACCACTGAAAATCGTTCGTCTTACAATATTTATTTTTCATTGCAACTCAAAAGCTGTCGACTGTAAAGTGTAGATGTAAATAAAATAATAAGAAGAAAATATGGATTTGAGAAGTTGGTGAAATGTTTAATTAAGATATCACAAAAGAAGTAAAGTACATTTATTTGCTGAATTTTAATGTAATAAACTCGAGACAACTCAATGAAAAAAATTCTTTACTAATTTTTAACTCGAGGGTTAAAATGGAGTCATCCAACAGATTTATTTGTTTAGTTACTGAAATTCTTATATTTATTTTTCAAAATTTAGCTTCATTATATTTTGTAATAAATATGAAACTATACAGATTATGTGTATAGTCTTTTTTATAGACATCTACTTGGACTTACTTATGCCAATTATCTTTTTAACTATCTATTTAATTTTCTGTAAAGAACAGATTATCTAGATAAATTTTGTTAATTTCTTTTTATTGTTTGCTTAATACTACAATTTAATCTCTTCATTTTATTTGAAAAAAGGAATGATCGATACGGCAAAGATAGTGAGAAATTAAAGCAAGTTAGGAACTAACAGTCAATCATCGATCTCTACGATATTTTGTGAGAAAAATAATATTAAAAATTAATGATTAATAATTATAATTAAAATAATTTTTAAAAATTTTATTTATGTTTTAATTTTTAATTTAATTATTAGCCGTATTTATTTGGTATATTTTGTTATAAAATAAGATAAATTACATTTTTGAATCTCAAACAGACATGATTTTTTATTCATTTTGGTGTAGACCTAAGTTTTTTGGGATTGAATTTTATTTGAGAGAAAAATCCTAGAGAATTCAAAATAAGACTGTTCATTCTTTGGTGAGATTCAATTTATTCAAAAAAAAAGTAGCTTGACATTTTCACAATAGATGTAAAAAAAGGAAAAAGAGAACTATCACAAAGAGGAAAGGAGAATGGCAGAATAGAATGGTTCTAAAAGATGTTAGCTCTTCACGATCGATTTTAATAGC
Source organism: Catonia carolina (assembly GCA_035578175.1). Taxonomy (NCBI): domain Eukaryota; kingdom Metazoa; phylum Arthropoda; class Insecta; order Hemiptera; family Achilidae; genus Catonia; species Catonia carolina. Next base: position 22,041,117 of record JAQMRL010000010.1, on the reverse strand, counting down.
CAACTGACCATCCGATGATAAGTGTTTACATTTACCCTTTTTGTAAAAGGGTAACATTGTCCACCTCAATTGTACCTCACGATGAGATGATAAAAATAGAATGGATTATTTAAATTAATTTACTTTTAAAAATTTTCTTGACTGACACTCACGTAAATTGCATTCATTTTTATGATTGTTCTCCTCCTCCTGTCCTGATTTCTTATACTTGTCATCCTGTCCAACTGAATGGCAAGAATATTCCACAGGCAACTGATGAAAAATATTTAGGCATGAACTTAAATGAGGGTTCCAGCATCGAAACCAGCCACATCCAAAAAAGATTTTATGTCTCTGTTCATTTTTACAAGTTTTCAATGTTATGAACATCGTAAATAGAAGAATATACATAAAAACAATCCAAATCCAATGAAATTACTTATAGAAATTTTAAAGTTATTTTCAAAACAACCTCATCAATACTTACAGAAATAGCCAGTGGGTGCGCTAGTGCACTTCTTTGGTGAGAAAAGTTTATTCTATCAAAAACAATGTAATTTTGTAGTTAACATAGTTGACAATTTTATTACAACATTTTATAATTTTGTTATTATGACAGAGTGCTATATAAATTAATCTTTTTTTTTTTTTTTTTTTTTTTTTTTTTTATTTAACGTCGCATCAACTGCTGTGGTCATTAGCGACGACGTTGGGTTGTAACTGTGTGTAATGAGGATGAAATTAATTTTTGTAACGTATGAAAATATGCCGTGCCTGAGTGGGATTCGAACCCAGGACCGCATGATAAGAGGCGAGCACGTTACCAACTGCGCCAATGCGGCCGGCAAATTATTCTTTTTATTTGCTTGAAAAATATTGATTTTGAACAATTTAATTTAAGCACGACACAGTACTCAATGAAAAGTGTGTTTTATTGTATAATTTATAGAGTTGTTAATTCAATTAGTTGAAATTATCAAATTCATTGTTAACCTTAATGAATAAAACCATGATTTTTCACAAAAAAACAATAAATTTTTGTTTCGAAACCATCCACATTCGAAAGAAAAATAAGTTTTTCTACATTTTGAAGACATATTTTTATTATGTTTGTACACATTAATATGGGATTTAATACTAACAACTTGAACTATTAACCGAGACGGTAGATAGTGAAGTTTAAATTTAAACAGTTTTTTGCTTTCTGAAAAATTTTATGAAATGGATGACGCTGATTTTGATACTAGACCCCTCAAATAGAAGTCTGACTTGGCGCAAACCCATTCAGATGAAAAGTAAATAGCTGGATTTAACATTGAGAAAGATGTATTGGTTAGTTGGTAGGCGTTCCCAGCTTTAAATTGACAACGAACTACTTTTGTACAAATCCATGCTGAAGCCGGTTTGGATACGGGATTCAGTTATGGGACACAGCATCAACTTCAAACATCGAGATTCTGCAACGGTTTCAATCAATAGGTCTGCGGACCTAAATGCACCGTGGTATATTACCAACGCCGATATACATCGTGATACATTTTGAAAAAATCCGAAATCATATTGTAACAAGAATTACAATTAAAATTGTTTATTCATAAACACATATCTGATATGTTCTCAAAATTTGCATTTAATTGTTTGGAAAAACAATTTTCTAAGTAAATTAATTTATTAGTAGTAAGCGTAATAATTCATTGTAATTTATTATTGTGTTAATAAATAATTTGTATACGTTCGAAAAAAATTTGTTTATCATTTATTATACCTAACCAGATTTTGAAAGAACCTGAAATAAGTGTTACCATAACCTACGTTCCTGGTCGTTTCAGTGAGATTGGATGACCGAGAAAATAATGGACTGACAGGCTGTAACAGGTCTTTAAGTCTAATACTTGAAGTTTAGAAAGAGATGGCATAAATGTTTTATTATTGACATTTACAAATATTTTTGTTTAACAAGAAACAAAACTCACTGATCCTTAAGCAGCAGAAATGAGGTTCCTTAGACATGTTAAAGGCTGTACGAAACAAGACCACATCAGAAATGAGGTGATAAGAGAGGAATGAGAAACAACCACTAAATGAGATCATCACGAAATATTAAGGAAAATGAACAGATCATTTATTTAAAATATTACAGGACCTTTGAGTGCGTGGATTTATAAACCAAGGGGTACAAGAGGAGTGGGAAGATCTAGGAAGAGATAGACGCCGTAACAGGCTCAATTACAGCCTAATCCATGATGGACGACGACGATGACAAACGTATGTACAAACATGTACGCATAAAGTATCCTTATACGGTATTACACCATTACAGAGAATTTAACTTTGTATTAATGCAGGTACTTAAAGGAACATACCAAGGGAAATAAGCTGTTTTATTGATCAATACGTTCTCTATCCTCAATTCGAAATACTTCGACTTTCCCCAAGTCACTAATCATAAGAAACTATATAGCTTATTCATTAGACGAAAGCTATTAATAAAATTTTTATATCACCCATTCCTTAAGATACCATTTCTTTCTTAAAAAAAATAAAAATAGTTTATAAATTTCTACTATATCATTATCAAGGGCAGTTAAAAGAATGGATGCTATATAAAATTTATAGCTGTATTTTATTTTATGTCTTCTTTCAGCGACCGCACCATATTTCTTTGATTTTATGACATCTGTCTAAGGCACATCAATAACGTTAATATTTTATAACCTATTGTATTTAAGTCGAAATAAAACTAATCCCATTTTTCTGTAATTGTAAATCTCACAGATCGAAGGAAGAATGTTAATAGTATCTTCTGAAAAGTTCAATGAATATGAAACTGCAGTAAAATATTTCATATATATGAAATAAAAGTTTGACATTACTCATATATTTTTGCATTAAAAGTAAAATATATGGTATTTAAGTATTTATGTTACTTTAGCATAAAGTAACATACACACTATAATAGTAACAGTGTGTTTGTTACTTTATGCTAAAGTAACATACTCATTTAAATGCCGTATTGTCGAATCCTTGGATGATCGGTTCATGAAAAAAGCTCAGTAGTTTCGCGAATAGCGTACTTTCCTGTTTAAATGGAAGTTCTGGTTTTTATTCCGGGTCTAATGTACTAACTAAGGTTTAAAGGGGAGACTGTACTTTATATCCCACCAATGTTAAATTTGCTATTTTTAGGTACATTTTTCAGATGATTGGTAAAAGATAGGGAAATAAAACTTTTTACACTATAAGTGTCGGGTTTCTTCTTGAGCTACTGACATTTTTTCAATTTAACCTTTGGACCAAACCATTTTTTTTAATTACGAATACCTTACGTAACATTTTTATAAATTATTTTCTACGTTTTTTGTGTATTACTAATTTTTGGAGCACCTAAGGAAGTCATAAAAATGTCTGTTATGTGGATATACAAGGTAATTAACTGATACAAATTTCAGCCTGGTAGGTTTGTTGGTATATGAGAAACATTTACCTATTTTTTAAAAATCTAAATTTACAGGAAAACGCAAGAAACTTTTCTTTTTTTTTGGTTTGTCGTCTGACTCTTTTGCAAGTACTGCTAATGCAGACGGTGAAGGTTGAAATGATAATTTTGTAACGTATGAAAATATGCCGTGCCTGAATAGGAAACAAGAAACAAGAAGGCACAAAAAAAGCAAAAACAAAATGTACACAAACAAGTAAATTTCCCATCAACAATTGTTTAGAAAGCTGAAACAACAGCTGAGAATACAAAAAACAGTGATGCAGATATTTTAAAAACTAAAATTCTCTTTGCACTAAAACGAGCAGTATAAAATTGTGAAAAATATTCGTTCTCGGTAACATGATAATTTTTCTGTGTAAACTTGATAAAAACTTAATTTTTTCATTAAAAAATTTTATTTTTTTGACGTAATTTAATGGTTTTTCTGGTAGATCTAGGCCTAAACTATTGAAAAACATAATAAAACAAAAATCGAAATTTTGAGTTAAAACCATCGTGTCATTTCCCCTTAATAGTACTGAAATACTGATATTCAAACGCAAAGTAAAAATTGTTTTAAAACAAAATAATACTGTACAATTTAATGAGCTTGTTACATAAAAAGCGGAAATTATAGTATACAAATTTCTACTAGCGCAGTTATTATACAAAAACGAGAGAAATCATTAAAAAAACAATCCTAAGTAAGCGTTTAAAATATCGCTAGATGGTGGGTTAACAAAAAAACTTTCGTAATTAAGTACTATCACAAAAAAATTACTTGATAAATTGTAAAAAAGACCTTGCATTGTACAATAAAGAAATTCATCGTACAATTCCTAAACTAAAAATTCCGCTCACAATTACTGATTTGTCACGTTCAGTAAAACAGATTGTCTGTGTACCATAAATAAGACAGTGAATAGGAAAACTTATTTCTTTTCCCTCGCGACTCCTGTAGTAATAACATTCAAATGAATAGAAAGATATTATGTAGGAATATTAAACAAGAATTAGGGTTTATGAATGTACTCATAAAAATCTGGTGTGAAAGACTCACACAACTTTCTCTTGTTATTGTGCATAAAACCCATATTAATGTAACCTGTTTAATCATTAGTAAACAATGTGAAATGATAAACATAATTAACCTAGTTTTAATCATCGAGTGAATGACGCAAACTGAAAATCAACATCTGTTCGACTTAAAAATACGGAAAATCAGTAATTGACTCTACATTAGGCTCTATAGAGAACAATGCTTAAAAAACTTTTCATGTTTTTTTAATATCCCGTAACGTTGATTATTTACACTTTTCTCATAAAATACATAGCCTACTATGCCGCAATCTTCAAAATCCCATTTTTACCGTTTTTGAAGAAAAACAAACAGAAAATTATTAATTACTGCTAAACTAAGCGTTGTACAAAAAAATGTTTGCCATAAAAGTTGTAGGTTTTTAAATAATCTACAACTTTAATTTATATACTTAATTTTTATAACACTTAATACTTAATTTTAATATTTAATTATATACTTTACTTTAATTTTGTTCTTTAATGCATATTATAAGGTAACTATCTTAAAAAAAATTTCTACAAGAGCACAGGCCTCCGAAGAATTTCAGTAAAACTTCGCTTTCCCTATCTTGTAGAGCATTAAAAAATGTAGTAAATGAGGCGATTTTCAAAAAAATCGTTGGAGTCGTTTTTGAGAAATTTGTAAAAAGTAAAAACACACGAATAAACTACCTCTGGTAGACCGATATTGATTAAATTTTTTGTGTTTATCACCTAGTGGTAGCTAACTTAAGTTCCAAATTTAAAATTTGTGTGCTTGTTCGTTTTTGAGATATTTTCTTCACACCCAGATAGCATGCACGCGCGCACACACACACACCAATCGCTAAGAACATGTTTTTTTGGATTCATGGAGTCTCAAAATGTGTAGATATGGTGAAAAACCGATTTCGAAAAATTGGCATGAAAACAATACTTTCCTTCCCCACATATTCATAGAGCGAGAGAAAGCAAAAAAAATGGTTATTATTTTTCAAATTTTTAGTTAGCCTGCAGGCTAGGCACTCAGTCAGCGGTTTGTAGGAAGTTGTTTTGAATTATTTAGTTACATCGGTCGGTCAACTTGTTGAGCAATAATTTTTAATTCCGTCCAGTTAACCAGTAAAGCCGTTAATTTAATTATTAAAATCTACTATTTTACGTCAATAAGAAATAAACTGAAAACTTTCGTTTTCATTTTGATTATTTATTGTTAAGTTAAATTAGAAAAATCAACAATATTTTTTTGAAAAAGTTACTTCTTTTTACCTTTAATCAATCTATCTAATTTAACTTTTATCAATCAAGAATTTAGATAAATTTTCATCGTTCAAAAAGTAAATTCCTGTATCTACTCAATGGATTTCCACAATTTTCTTTTTAAATTACTCAGAATTTTGTTCTCTAAAGCCCCTTGTATGGTAAAAGATGACACTATAATTTGAATATTTTAAGAAATTCTTTTTTTTTACATAAAAATTTTTAGTATTGTTAAAAACATTTTAGTTTCAAAATTGGAATACAAAAGGAATACTGTAACCATATGTGTGCTCTAGAATGGTATTTTTACTTCAATTTGACAGCAGTTTCATGTAAATTGACCATGGTACACCCACGTTATGGTTTCTGAAACTAGTGGCTGGGTTTCAACCGCCACCTTGAATTTAGAGGATGGGAGTAAAATTTAGAAATAATTCATATTCAAGATATAATAAAATGAACTGCTGTATTTCAGCCAACAAATCTCGCTAATTTCCATCACCAAAAAAAACATTATTGAAATTAGACTACCCTTTTAACGTATCAGAACTTCAAATTTTAATAAAATTAACATTCCTTTTTGTACTTATTATTATAAAGGATATTTATGTGAATGCTGCTACCTACCGATTTTGCAAAGAACTACATACCGATCTGTTTAGTTTTCGACGATTGCCTTGTGTATCATGAAATGTATTAGAAGATTACTTGTCTAATAAAAAGTAAAATCCAACCGCATGATCTAGAAACTGTATTTATCATTAACGATTTGTAGAGTATATCTAACCTATTTTCATGTGCTTCTTTTTAAATAGTGACACAAGACATTAAAAACATTTTCTTATGAATTGATTTAAAAAGATTCAAATTTCATTCTAAAAATTAAAAGTTAACGTATTTCAAGGTTAAATATTTCAAAGGATTTACATAAATAAATCTTATAGTATATTTACATACGAGGTGTGGCTATTAAATAACGAGACTGACTTGTTAAAAAATGTCATTTTTTATTTATACATAATCACTTATTGTCACCTGCAATATACACTCCTTCTCTATCCCTACAACACTCCATGCGAATTTTCTATTGTTGGTAACAGTGCTGGAAGTCATCTTCTGTCAGCTCCTTCAGGACACGTGGCGCTTTCTCTTTTACAACTTTTACAGACTCAAATCTTGTCCATTTTAATGCAGATTTCACATTAGAGAACAGGTAGAAGTCACATGGTGCAAGATCTGGTAAATAAGGTGGATTTTCTAACACTGAGATGCTGTACTTGGCTAGGAACCTCTTAACAGATATCGCGGAATGAATGCATTGTCTTGGTGGAGAACCCGTGATTTGTCCTTCTACATTTCGGGGCGTTTTTTCCTTACTCTTTGGCGTAGTTTAGAAAGTGCATCAAGGTGGTAATATTGATTAATTGTTTGACCTTCAGGAACCCAGTGAAGGTACACAATCCCATGGATATAAAAAAACCAATCATCATTGCTTTAAATTTTGACTTGCTCAATCAAACTTTTTTGGCTCTCGGTGAAGTTCGGCTCTTCCAGTGCATAGATTGGGGCTTCGTTTCCGAATCATAAGTAAAAAACCACGTTTCATCACATGTTATTATAGTTTCCAAAAAATTTAGGTCATTTTTAATCGCGTACAAAACGTCAGTACAAACATTTTTGCGAGCTTCATTTCAAACATTTTTGAGCGGCATGTGTCCTGAAGGAACTGACAGAAGATGACTTCCAGCACTTTTTCCAACAATTGTAATTTCGCATGGAGCGTTGTAGGGATAGAGAAGGAGTGTATATTGAAGGTGACAATAAGTGATTATGTATAAAATTAATTTTTTTACAACGTCAGTCTCGTTATTTAATAGCTACACCTCGTAGAACCGCCTGATTGTCAAGTACTCAGTACGTAAACAGTTTTAAAAGTGAATTTTAATTATCAAGGTGTTGTGTTAACTGTGTTAGTGTCTAACTTAGTTAGAACCGGTTTGTCGCGAATTGGAAAGAGATTCATCGTGTCAAGAAAGTAGTGTAATATTGTTATCATTGTGTACACTGTAAGTACGAACTCATTCATTAATGTTTCATTGTAAATTAACTTTTTTTATGTCTTAGCTCAGTTTTAAAAAATTGTGTATTAATTTTAGGTAATTAGTTTGTAATTTCCTAGTTTTAATAATTTAATGTAAGTAATTAATTTGTTAATAAATGATTGTTATTAATTTAAAATGATTTTATGTTTTTTATAAACTAACAGACCCCGGAAAACACTGGAATAAACATTACAAACTTTGTAAGTGAATTTACTAACCACATTTATATTAATGTTCCAGTAAGCTGTATGAACTAAAAAGAAAATTATTACTTTAACTCCGCAAAAAAACATTTTAATGATTTAAACATCCTAAAACATTAACATCATTATACAAATATGACTGCAAGAAAAACATTCTGAAGAATTTAATGTAAATAAAAATACTAAATAAATAAATAATTGTATTTATATAAAATATATACTTACTACTACTTTATTTCTTTGAGTGGGCTCGCTTGAATCCTGTTGTTGACTAATGTTTTTTCAACCATTTTGGTTTTCAGCCTTCTATTTCTTCTTCTCTTTCCTTACATCGTTGTCGTTGTGGTACGTACTCGTTCTCGTTTCTTCAATTTCCAAAGCTAACCTTTCTCATCCGCCCTTTATCTATTTTAGGAAAGTTGTGTGCATTCGGTCGTAAATACGTGTTTAAAGCAACTCATCAGTGGACTCGCTTTTTCTATCTTTTCCTCCTTTTCTCTTTGGGAATCTATCTCTTTTTATACATCCTTCTTCGTCTGTTCCACGCTACAAACTATGATTCTATCTTCGTTTTACGTTCCAATTTCTTTTTTCAAGAGGTTAACTCATGAGTATTGTAACTTACCTAACGAATGGACTTTTTCCAGTTTTACTTTTTGTATAATGATGTAAAAATAACACTCTATTAGAAATTTTGATTCTTATGTAAGTTTTAAACAAGAATCAAAGATATACTTTTATATATAAATTTGGATTTTCTGTTGTTTATTCGATTCAACTGAAAAACTACACAGGAAACAAGTTATTTCAATTATATTCATCCAATATAATTATATAATGGCATTGTTACAATAAAACTCGAATCAACAAGGATATCACCATCTTACACAGGTCATACCTCGGATGACAACAGTCTCTTCTATTTGTTAACAATAAATTATTATTTTTATTACTTTGCTTAAACTAACTACTAGGTAATTATAAGAAATTTTTACATCGGTACTTTCAAACCTGTTACTTAGATCTAGATAAAATCCTATATTAATAAAACTTATAAACAAAGTACTATATTAAGGAACAATAAAGGAATTGTAAAAAACTGTAGAAGTTAGTTAATAGTATATATAGTGCTACTATACTGTGCAAATTATTTGGGACAAAGGAAAAACACTTGCAAAAAGTTATGCTTTTATCCATCCTATACCTTTATTTACAATTATTAAAAAACCTATATTAGTACGAAGTATGTCCTTGTTAGCAAATATTACCTGTTGAAGACGTTCTGGCATTGACTCCCCTAGGCTAGTGCACATTTTCTTGACTTCATCACCGTGGAACCACACTTTTATAATTATCATCATCATCATTCATTATGGACTAGGCTTCTAGAGCCTGTTCCGGTGTCCATCGTTTCCTCGGCCTTCCAACGTCTCTTCTTCCATCCTGCCTCAATATCCACACCTGCAGAGGAAGACGATCTGGAGACATACAAAGCGGGTGATTCGTCCATCTCATCCTATACTGCTTGATCATATTGGCCAGTGGTTGGATATTACATTGCCTACGAATGACCTCATTCCTTATATGATCCTGCCGCTTATATCCCTGAACGCAGCGTAAAAATTCTGCAGCGTGAATGCGCGAGTCATGGTTTTTTTTATCCATAGACTACTTCACTTCCATAAGTCAGCAAAGTAATAGCCATAGTCTTGTAGACTTTTATCTCCGTTTCCTTTCTAGCTTTACCCTTCAAAGCGCGGAGAATAATGCCACAAATCATGCTGAATTTAGCTCAATTTTATAATAGTATAATTTATTATCAAGCATTATTTTGTTGTACAATCTATTTTACCTAAACGTCTCTTCAAAATATTCCACAATTTCTCGATGGGTTTTATGTCTGGTGAATTAATTTCCAGGCCAACCAAGCACATTAATTTTATTTTCCAGCATGAAAGTCTTGATCAATTTAGAATTATTAAAAGGAGCCAATTCATGTTGAACGGAAACATGTTACGTCGTATATTTCTTTGTACTCGGTTGAATACAACAGACCTTGAATGGATCTAAACTCCTAATGCCATTTGTCTTGAAAACCCCCAAAACATTCGTTTCAGAGGGTATTTTACAGTTTACATAATATTTTACAGTGGAGAAAAAAATAGCGTGTCCCAATTAATGTTCATAATATAGTATATACAATAATATAATGCTAGTTCAGTATAAAAATATTTACATTTAAATATATATTATTGTTTGCAATTACCCAGAATTCAATGAGCTATGAGTACCAGCAAACAACCTTGCTTACGCTGGTATTGACCATAAAAAGAATACTAATCCATAGCTCTAATGACCATGGCATTCGATGCCCGACAAAATATTAATAAAGAATGACAAAATAATGATTTATGTATAAAATTAAAAAAGGTGACTTTCAATAATTAATGAGACAAATTGATGAAGAGAAAAACTATTTATTCAATGACAATGAATTTTTCATTATATTTTATATTCGGCCTGTACGTATCAATGAATATTATTTAATGAAGAAACACATTAATAAATCATTATAAGATTTTCGCAAATTAAGTACAGCAAAAAGAATTTCTGTCCCATTACATAAACATAATAATCCTCAGAAATAATTAAAAGGATGATTTTAGCTGCGCAGACAGATTTCTAGAGAAGTTATCGGATATACTCGTAGGTAAGGGTGCATGACATATTATGAAGCAATCTGGAAAAAATTTGGAATGCCAAACAGAGAGTTAGATGAAATAGAAAAATCTGTTGAAAACACTCACACCTCTTTCTACTTTCAATGTAAATAATGAACAATATAATCTATATTTAATCATGAGTGAATGACGCTAAATGAAAATCAACCTCTGGTAGACTTAAATCTTGATAAACAAAATATGGAAATTACTAATTGACGCTAAACTAAGTTCTGTAGAAAAAAACGTTTGAAATAAAAGTTTTATAATTACTAATTTTTTTATTACTGTGATTATATACAGTTTACCCTAAAATGCATATTGTAGCCACAATCTTAAAAAAACATTACGAGAACACAGCCCCTCCACGAATTTCAGCAAACATGGAGTTTATTGTTTCTTGTAAAGTATAAAAATGTAGTAAACGAGGTGATTTAAATAAAATCGTAGAAACCACTTTTGAGAAAATTGCACGAATAAGCTACTACTTTGGTTGACCGATTTAGATGAAAATATTTGTGTCATCCTTGATGGTAATAAAGTTTCAAGTTTCAACTTATTTTCTGTTTTTGAGAAAAAAATTTTATAACACACACACACACACACACGGATCAATCGGAAAAACTTTTTGGGGGGGGGTTCTGAAGGCCTAAGATGTATTTTAGGTATTTCCAGTGATAATATAATTTGGGAAAATTGACATGAAAACATAACTTTCCTTACTTATAAATGAGAAGATAAATCAAAAAGACACTTTTGTGGGATAGACACCTGCGTCGGATGAATGGAGACAGGTAGCTCAGCAAAATAATTAAATTAAAATTTGAAATAAGTTTAAAATAATTAAAATAAGACCCCAAAGGAAAGAAGGAAAGTAAATCAATGGCAATGTGAAATAATGGAGATGATGACTATTCCAGATTTAAGAAGAGTAACTGGATGATTCGAAAGGAATGGTGTTTGGATGCAATAGAAACGAAAAAAATCTGGTGTGAAACACTCACACAACTTTCTCTTGCCAATATAAATAATTAACAATAAACCTAACATTAGTAATAAAACATTAGAAATAAACAAACAACTAACCTCAAAAATATAACCATATTTCAATCATGAGTGAAACACGCAAAATGAAAATCGACCTCAGTTTGGCTTAGAAATACGGAAAATCACTCTTTCTCTCTAAACTAGGCTCTGTAGAGAAAAATGCTCTTAATAAAAGTTGTAGATCTTTTAATTTTTTATATATTTCATTATATACACTTTTGTCGTAAAATGCATACTAAGGCCGAAATCTTAAAAAAATCGATTTTTCACACGTTTTCGTGAGAAAAAAACAGAAAATCGCTAATTACCGCTAAACTAAGCGTTTTACAAAAAAAAGTTTGAAATAAAAGTTGTAGGTTTTTAAATTCTCTACAACTTTTATTATATAACATTTTGCGCTAAAATGCATATTAAAGCCGCAATCTTAAAAAGAAAATGTTTTTACGTGAAAACAGCCTTACCCAGAATTTCAGCAAACATGGCGCCTACCCTATCTTGTAGAGAATAAAAAGTTTAGTAAATGAGGCGATTTTTAAAAAAATCGTAGGACCAGTTTTTGAGAAAATCGCAAAAAAGTGAAAAATTACACGAATAAACTACTACTTCCGGTTGACCGATTTTGATGAAAATGTTCGTGTCGGGTCCGGTAGTGGTATGTAACTTAAGTTTCAAGTTTCAAGTCCGTATGATGTTCCGTTCTTGAGATATTCTGTTCACACACACACACACACACACACACACACACACACACGCACGCTCGCACGCACGCACGCACGCACACGCACACACACACACACACACACACACACACACACACACACACCAATCGCTAAAAACATGTTTTTTGGGTTCAGGGGGTCTGAAAACGTATAGATCCGGTGAAAACTCGATTTCGAAAAATCGGCATGAAAACAATACTTTCCTTCCTATATATTCATATAGGCAAGAGAAAGTAATAATAGTTGTACAAAATCGTAAAAAACTGATTTCTCTACTCCTCAAGTGTTTTTTTTTAATTTTCACAGCTTATTAATGTGTAATTGTTTTTTAACTCTACTACTACTGAAGGATTAGATTCCAGGACTTGTTTTGGCATACAGCTATCCACTGGCCGCTCCGGATCACACCTTCAAATAATTGGTTTGCAACTTTTGGATAGTCTATGAATTTTATATGCTGACATTCTTTGAAGATGATCGGTCCATTGCCGGTGCTACTCCATTATTGTCTCTATAAGACCATTCTCGCCATAAATCCTCATTTCTGAACCGATTTAGTCTGTATAAGTCCTTAACCTTTCTCAAACAGCGCATATATGCAGATTGGATGAAAGTCGTGCACTTAATTTAATACTGTCATTTGTAAGTGCTTGGGTAGCCACTGTATTATATAATTTCATCAATGTGTAAGTTCGAGCCTTTCTGCTTAAAGGGAGACTGTACTTTGTATCCCACCAATTTTAAATTTGCTATTTTTAGGTACATTTTTTATAGGATTGGTGAAAGATACTAAAATGAAACTTTACACACTTACAGTGGTAGGGTGGTTTTAGCTACTGACATTTTCAATTTAATCTATTGGACCATAAAGTTTTTAAAAGAATAACGAATAATATAAATTTTTACAATTTTTTCTACGTTTTTTGGATATTAATAATTTTTGAGCACCTGAGGAAGTAAAAACAATGTCGGTGAATGTGCATGTACATGATAATTAGTCTAACTGGTAAATATTTTAGCCTGGTAGGTTAAATGGTTTCTGAGAAAAACGTACCTAAGTGTTAAAAATTTAAATTTACGGGAAAAGGCACAAATGAAAAACAAAATGTATACAAACATGTTTCATTATCCATCAACAGTTGGTTACAGTTGATAACAGTTGGTAAAGCTGCACCAACAACGGAGAATATTAAAAATAGTGAAGCAGATATTTAAAAAAAAACTTAAATTCTTTTTACACTAAAACGAGCAATATAAAAATATGAAAAATATTTGTCCTTGGCGACATGTTAATTTTTTAGGATAAACGTGATAAAAACTTAAATTTTTTCATTAAAATAATTTTTTTGTCGTAATTTAATGTTTTTTTGGTAGATCTAGGTCTAAAATATTCAAAAACATTAAAAACCGAAAATTAAAATTTTCATTCAAAACCATCATACAGTCTCCCCTTAAGTACCGATGTATTGTACCACAAATTCTTTTATTTAATTATTTATTTTATTGTTAGGGTGCATTTTTAAGTTTACATTTTGTGAATCTAGTAAAGACAATCATTTTAAAAGAAATATCTTTCTGTAATGAAGATAACATCTGCTGTTGTAACATTTATCAGATTGTAAACTGACTAGTGTATGAACATAAAATGAAATGGGAAACATAAAATGTTATCCTTGTTAAGTGAGGTCATATGTAAAATCCTAAAAAAAAATTATAAAAAACGGTTATGTTAAAATATTATCGGGAGTGAGTCTTTTATAAAAGGAGAAAAGGAAAAACTGCATAAAATGCTAATAAGATAGGGGTAAACGGTTTGAGAAAGATTTACGTAACCGCAAGCCTTTTGTCTTTCCCAACTGGGCAATAAAAGAACTTAATTGCCTTTCAAGGCAATAAAGGGGGAAAAATTAAAGTCGAGAAATTCTCAACAGCTCAGCTAAATTCTTAAATGTTGATTACGCCCGATAAACGAGTTTATATTTTATTTAATTTTATTTTCAATTTTTATAGTCCCTGTCTTTGGTAATAATTATTTATTTATATTTAAGTAAAATTAATCAAAGACATAAAAATTATGTTTATTATTAGTTTTGTTATTCTCTACCAAAACGGGAGACTGTCATTTGAAACTCAACCACTTGAATGTTGGCCTATTTTTGCATTGCCCCATACATTGAGTTCTTGTTTTTGGTTGCAACAATCAGTTTGTTGTACCAATTTACTACACTCTGACACAAACTTACATTTTTTTAAACTGTTTTAAAATTTCATAGTTCTCACTAATTTCCATAATAACACTATAACATAATAACAATATAAAGCAAAAATACATAATATTTAATTAGTAGTTACAGTACTGCCTTGTTTATCTAAACAAATAGAACCGGAAGCAATTCGAGAAAACAGAAAATCAATAAAAACCAAATATAGTGGGGACAGTTACTTTTTATTAATACGTTTTTGAACGGAAACAATTACAAAAGACTTGTTATATGTATTCCTTTTTAACTTTTTTTTGAATCTTTAACTGTACTACAGAGAATAACCAAAAGATGAGAAAAATTTATATTATTACAAAATTAACAACAGTAGGCATGATATAAAATATAATATTCAGCAATTTTAAATTTGTAATAACAATAACCGTAAAATATATTAAGTATGAGAAAAAAATAATAAAAAATTCATATTACCAAAATCAAGTTATTACCGATAGTAATAAAGCAAATATAAAATAAAACACAAATTACATCTAATATTTCATACTATTTTATCTTTTTCGACATAAACATGCAGTAAGAATTAAAGAAGATCTCTGCACCATCTTCTTTTTAATCTTCTAATGAAGCGTGGTGGATTTGCCATATCTCTGATAAGTGGATTAGTATGGATTGGTAGTTTAGAATTCAATATAACTATTTTTGATGATGTCGCAAATGAATGGTGTTATTAAATCGGTGTGTAGTGCGTAATTTGAGACATACCGGTAAATACGGAGGATCTCAAACTAAAATGCTTGAATACTTCTTTAATTTCTCTGTTTTGTTCAACCAAAAATTTGAATACCGTACGTCCAAATAGGTTTTAATATGGAATTATAAACATTTTTATAATTTCAGTTATATAAAAATATTTTTCCCGTAACGGACAGGTGGAGTGTCAAATTATTTACACTTAATTTGTTCGTTGCAGGGCTAAAATAAATAGTTCTGTTTCTTATCACATGGTCAGCCAATTAATAAATGACTAAATCATTTAAGAACAGAAGAGGTAGAGGTGCAAAAGATACTAATCAGAGTTGTCTCCTCTGAAAGTAATGAATTTCATTATACAGCCAGACCCTGTGGTGAATGAAGTGAAGGTGTCATTTTTAGAGTAGAAAATATGTGCTTTTCAGAGGGCTCGGCATGCTGATGAGCTTACTTTTCCACTCAGTGAGGAAGGCATGGTAAACCACATCACTTCTCGTTTTACTTAATAAAACCTCTGCAGGTTCAAACCAGCCTTACGGCTGCTGAACTAAACAACAAAAATGTTTACAAGTGTTTAGTTTTTCTTAACAAGGAAAATATTTTTTTCTTAATTTATTTTTAGTGTGATCTTTAAAGGCATTCGGATCGTAACGCCATTTCACCATCATGAGTGCAGCCGGTGTGGTGTCGAGCTGCTGGTCCAAATAGACCGTGATGTCCATCGATGACTCACCAGCACATACAGTAACGTGGATACGATTTTTGAAGCACTATTTTTTTTAAATACAGTACATAATTGTAACTATACACCTTGAATATTTAAATTTTAAACGTGAACAATACTGTACGTGTTAAACAGTGTATTGTAGCCTAGATTGATTGTACATACTACTGTAACATTACACATTACTGTTACACGTTAATGTTTTTTTTCATCAATAAAATACCCTTTTACATTTTTAAACAAATACAGATCACCACAACTTTTTAAAGTTTGCGGTAATGTATTGATTACAGTTTCCATAACAATATACAGAAATAATTCCAAACCATTACGAGAACTATAAACAACCGTTATAGCCATTTTTCCCACGTTTCCATCTTAACTTCTAAAGTCTAAACCGACAACTTCAATATTCATTTGCTGAGAAAATTGTATAATTAAAGCAAGTTACAACAATTTAAATCATCCTACTTATCAGTGTACAAAATCCTCTAATTTTGTATAGTTTCCTGGAATATGAAGCAGCGAAAGAAAACAGTGGAATTATCGACCTATTTTGATGCGATTTTAAATAATTATAAAGTAGAAAATATTGTATTATTTAAAATAATAAGCTATAAAGGTGTGTAACTTAATGAATAATAGTTTGAAATTTTAGACTTTGATGAATAATCTTAAAGAAAGTTGCGTGCATTTATAGATAGTTATAAAATGAGTTGGGGGAAAAGTCTAGGCTACTTCTACTTTCAATTCGTGTTACTGTCTTTTTCTTCAATACGTTACATCTATTCAGTGGCCCATTCATTACAATTAATGTATTAAAGAAATTATTTTTAGGTTAGGGCGCGGTCTGGTCTCCATCCTGTTGTTCTATATTGTTCAGTACATTTGGCCCTTCTTTTCATTCCTGCTCACTTGCTTCACTTATTACTTACCTTTCAATTCATTCCATTAGTCCAATATTTCATTATTAATTCTTTTGTTCATTTTAGGGAAGAATTTTATTAGACAGTAATGTAGGAACTTCTCGCAAGATAGCTCTACTCCATAGACAGAGATACAACCTTCTATAGAATTTCTCGTAATACTGGCTTTTTTATTTTAAGACAGTTTAATTTGGCCCAAACAAATCCAAATAAAAAATTAGTAAATATAAATTCCAATTGAATTTAAAATTTAGATAGTTGTACATATTTTTTATTATAGATTTACTGTAACTAGTTACTTAAAACTAACGAACAGTTTTTCTTTAGTGATATTATCCCCCTTTGTATATAATCATGCAGTCAGCCACTGGTGCTAGCACTTATTTTCTAATGACACTTCACAGTGTTCTGTAAACTTATTAATTTCTTAAATCTCTAACTTAATCCTATTGTTAATTTAGACATTAAATTATTAACTTACATGACTATATGACTTAAAAGTAGCTTAATATTACATTTAGCTAACGATTAGTTTTAGTAACTTATATTATATACATGACTTAAATGTAATTTATTCTTATTTATAGTTTAACAGTACTTTTACTATTTTCCTTAAAACACTAAATCTACCAGCTTAGTTCTTTCACTCCCCACACTATGCACTTCAGTAATCTTATTTTAACACACTAAATCTACAGGCTTAGTCCTTTTCACTCGCCTAACTATTACACTTTTAGTAGTAATTTTTTTCTTTTTTAACATATTAAATCTACAGGCTTAGTCCTTTTTGAAAAGATTTGAGTTTGTGGAAGCTGTAAAGAGAAAGCGGCACGTGTCCTGAAGGAGCTGACAGATGATGACTTCCAGCACTGTTTCCAACAATGGAAAATTCGCATGGACTGTTGTAGGGATAGAGAAGGAGTGTATATTGAAGGTGACAATAAGTGATTATGTATAAAATTAAAATAAATTTTTTTATAACGTCAGTCTCGTTATTTAATAGACACACCTCGTATACGTGTTGAAATTATAAACTAATGTTACACGCCTGAATATTCGTAATAATTTATATTTTATTTATTTATTTAAAAGTGATAAATTTATTTGCAAGCTATAATTTATAACCACAAGGACTCGAACAATTTAAGATTCTTGGTCGTTGTAAGAAGCATTTCTTGAGACTTATTATCTACACAGGTTGTATAATTATATTTTCTAGGTTGTTAATTAACCGTTATGCATATCTTGCTAATAATGTTGGAACCACAAACTTTCTAATTTATTTGATTGTTTTATACATTTATAAATTTATAAACCACTTTTTTATGCTGTCCCAAAGGACCTCAACTTAAGTAGGGAAATACATTTTTCGTTTATTGTCTTGTTGCCAAAAGGATGTACAAAATTTGCATATCCGATGTAATAATATTTTTCTTTAATAGTATTAAAAGCTTTAAAATCAAGATATACGGGACCTTTTTATGTAATGGAATAAAAATTCAAAGGTGAAATATTGAGTGCTTCAAACTACACTTCATTTAAAAATTTATTTGGTCTTGTACTAAAAAAAAACATGATACCTTTATTAACGTGAATAAGTGGACGCAGCACTCTTTGTTCCCTTGCTAATGGCTCTACTCTAAAAGAATTTTGTAGATCAATTAACATTATCTTTACAAAGAAAATGAACTTTATTATATGGACTTCCCTTTGATTAAATATCAGTCTTTCTATCATCCTTTAATTCACAAAAATGAATGCCAATAATGTATTTCAAAAACTGAAGTCTTATATTCTATTTCCAAAGCTTTGTTAGCAGCCTAGAGTATTGGATATAATCTAGTTATTAAAATCAAATATAACGGTTACATTTTCCAGAACAGGCAGGAGGAGTGTTAAATTATTTGCCCTCGATTTGCTAGTTCCAAGGCTACAAAAATAGTTCTGTTTCTTATCATATGGTCAGCCAATTATATGACTGAAGCATTTAAGAACAGAAGAGACAGAGGTGTAAAATACACTAATCAGAGTTATCTCCTCTGAGAGTAATTAATTTCATTATACTACCAGACCCTGTGGTAAATGAAGTGAAGGTGTCGTTTGCAGGGTGGAAAGTGATGGTTTTCGTAGGGCCGGGCATGCTGATAAGAATTTTTCCCACTCAGTGAGTGGAAACGTACCACCATTTTCCCAAAAAGTATATAAGGCTTTTTAATTTAACTTACATTATTATTAAAAAATTTAACTGAAATTTAAATTTACACAGTTTACACTGGAGCATTGTCACTGAGTCGTGTCCTCCTCAAAGTGGAGGTGGTGGTGTGCTATTAACGTAATAATGTTTTAACTACTTTTTTAGTTTATACGTATCATGATAAATTGTGTTAGTTCTTATTACACGGAGATAAAATGAAATAAAAAAGATACTAAAAAACTCCAGCATTAGACAAACTCTAGAAACCCCCCAGTCTCTCTCCTAGTTTCTGAAACTCTAGTTTCAGTAGTTTAAGATCCAAAAGGAAACATAGTAATAAATGAAAATATAAGATGTATTATTAGAAAACTAAAGTATTATGTACAGCCACAGTTAACAAAATGCTTCTTATTAATCGCCTCAACAATTTTACAAATTGTAATGCAATCTGTCTGAAATGTATTTACATAGAAAATAACACTACAGGGAGATTCACTGAATTTGAATAAAAATAGTCTACCGCAATAAGCGGCAACCAAAACTTGAGATGATCTAAATTTCAAATACTTTTTGATTTTATTTTCATAGAATTCTTTTGCTTGCTATTTGATATTCAACCCTGCTTTTCAGGGATGTTTTGCAACAAAATATTTTTAGAATTTCTATTCATTCACACAGTACTTCTATTATTTTTGTAATAAAATCTGAAACACTTTCTAGATTGTAGTTTAATTTTTAAAATTATTGGAAACTTTTAAAATAAATAATCAATATTAACACCCAACTATTAGAGGCCTAATTCGATCGCTTTGCTTCGCATTCATAATTATTTTATTTTTTAGTACTGTTTCTTTTTCTTCTTCTTCTTCTTCTTCCTTAATACATAATCATATCCTGTTTAATCTGTTTCTTTATGCCTCTTGTGGCACCGATGACCAACTATAGTACTCGCCACAAAAGAAACCCTTGTGTTTTACGAACAGTATTTAAGAAACTACCAAACGGAACTACATACTCAAAGCCTTTGAATTTTGGCTGTATAGAAGAATCTTAATATGCATTCACAGCAAAGTGAAAATACAAAGGTTGTAGAATTTGAAATTCCCTCCAACGTTTGTATACAATATTTATTCGTAGAACATGTAATTTCGCGGAAATTAATGAATTTTTTTTTTTTGTTAGCTCAAAATCGGTAAAAACCTATATATCTTAAAATTACGGCCTTAATATGTGTTTCACAGCAAAAGTGTAATATAAAAGTATTAGAGCTTAAAATTCTCTCCAACTTTTGTACAAAACATTTATTCGTACAACACGTAGTTTCGCAGCAATTAGTAATTTTGTGTTTTTGATTAGTTCAAAATCAATAAAAAAAACTATATTTCTTAAAATTACGGCCTTAATATTCGTTTCACAGCAAAAATGTATATAACAGTTGTAGAGCTTAAAATTCTCTCCAACTTTTTTATGTAACATTTTTTCGTTAAGCTCATAGTTTTGCGGCAATCAGTGATTTTGTGTTTTTGGTTAACTCAAAATTTGTAAGAAAAAGATTTCTTAAAATTACGATCTTTAGGATACCATGGTACAGTAGATGATATTACTCTCCACTCATATGTTGTCCAAAAAATACCAGTTTCCGTCGCTTTATTTTGTTAAGTTCTAGCTCTTTACAAATATCTGATGAAAGGTTTCCTCAATTGTCCTAGTCGCCGTTCATAATATATTTAACACAAGTCGATGTATCTATAATCCAAACGCTTGGATTTTGTCCGTTTCTCGTTTCTTGGCAGTAATTTTGGCAAACAGTACCATTTTCAAATTATTTATATAGTATTTTTCATGGTCCTAGCTAGGCGGTGGCGATATTTGCCCCTGCCAAGGCCGCAGGTACAAAGAGGGCGCAAAATTAACCATGAAAAATCCCCCTTTTTTTAGACTGGTTCAATTTATCAAACAATAAAAATTCCACGTTAATGGAAGAAATCTTCCAGGTTATTAAAAATTACTTATTATTCCTCCCCCCTCGTTAACGGAGGGCGCAGATTTATCAAACTCGTCACGGGCGCAGAACGACCTTTCTACTGTTTTTTATAGTGTTATGGCAATGCTAGTAAAATGAATGCGCTTTTTGAATAGATTTTGACAACTGCTTCTCGGTTTTTGACAGCAGCGTGTAGATCTCATTCAACTGTTGTCCCTTGAAATAAGGTAGAAAAGGTTTTTATTATGTTATTATACCTATTAATATTTCTCTATTTTGTTCTATTTTATTCTTTAAATTTTTCTAGCAAAGTGTAGGAGATATGATTGTCGGTTCGTTTATTGTTTTACAAGCCCTGCGCGCGCTGCTACGTCTACAAAAATTGAATTTAAAGAGACCTCGTTATAACAATTATGTGCTTATTTTTTTATTGGATTGATCTGGATGACAATATTTTTTGTTTTTTTAGTCTGGTGAGTACACGATTGAATCGGAAGGTTTACCGACGCGTGATGTGGCCACATACAGTTTTCCATGTGAAAAAAATGGATTTTCCAAATTTATTCCGCTAACTTGCATCGCCTGTCCCTGTGCATTGGTGATAGTCATTTATTATAATGATTATTCATAAATACATATTCATAAAACAAAAACATCTGGTTTTATTGTCCTTTGTTTTAATCACCTGTCTTTTAAAAGTCAAACATATAACTTTTTCGAAAGCATAAAAACAACATTAAAGCCCTAACTTTCTTTTTACTGACCACATCGAGGTTTCCAAAAGTTGAACCTGGTCCAGAAACTGAGTAGGTACTATACAAGGTGTCTCACGAGTAACCCGACAAAATTCTAAGGTGGTTTCCTCTCATCAAAATAATGAAAAAATTTTATATAAACATGGGTCCAGAAATGCTACGTTAGTGAGTTACGGCTAGCAAACAATTTCGCCCTGGGTTCAGAACATACGCCTAAAGAAAGTCATCTTAGAGGTCTAGGAACCCAATTTTATGAGTAGATTTAATGGTTTCTTATGTATTTTAACCCAAAAAATTGAATAAAATAAGTTCCAGAACCATATCTCCAGTAGTTTTTGTAATATCCAATGAGAAATGGACAAATCTGTGCGTAAAAATACGTATTTTTAGGTTTGAAGAACAATAACTGTGTTAAATGGCTAATAAATGTGTAAATTTATTTAACAAAACTTGTAGAGATTTTAATTCTAAAGAGAATGATGTAAAATAGGCCAATAATAAACAAACACAAAGTTTAAAAAATTTATGTTTAATTAAATCAACACATAAGAAAAATAAGACAAAATTTATTTGCGGTTTATTTGCGAATTTCAGTCAAGTCTTACAGGTCTTGTGTATAAAGACGTTTTAGAGAACCATCTGCCAGTTCTACTTGAAGATGTACCACTTGAAAGAAGACATCAAATGATATTCCATCATGATGGCGCACCGGCACATTATTCACAAAATGTTAGAGAGCACGTCTTGCAAATAAGTTTTCCGGGCAGATGGATTGGTCGAGGAGGGCCAATTAATTGGCCTCTTAGGTCCCCTGTTTTAAATCCCTTGGATTATTACCTTTGGGGTCATTTAAAGCAGCTTGTATACGCAGAACCAGTTAATTCCAAAGAAGAATTATTGAATTTTAAACGCGTGTGAACTACTTAAGAACAACCGAGATGGTATCAGAAAGGCTACACGTGGTTTTATTAAACGCGCTAGATTGTGCACAAATCGTATAAAACACGTCCTACAACTGTACATCTCTTGGTTGTTAAGTTATTCGACGTAAAACAGAAAAAAAACTGTGCCTAAAAAGACATGTCTTAGGTTTGAACGTCAAAAGCTTTGTTAAATGATTAATAAATACATAAAAGTTAAAACGAAACTTCTGAAAACTTTAATTCTGAACAAATTTGTTTAAAATAAGGCAAGAAACAACGAAATACAAACGAAAAATAATTTTTTATATATATATATATATATATATATAGATTTAACGTTGCATCAACTACAAAGGTCATTAGCGACAACGTTGGGGTGTAACTATATACAATGGAGAATGAAATGAATTTTTGTAACGTATGAAAATATGCCGTGCCTGAGTGGGATTCGAACCCACGATCGCATAATGAGAGGCGAGCACGTTACCAACTACGCCAATGCGGCCGGCAAATCTTTTAATATTGTTGTTTCTTGCCTTATTTAAACCAATTTGTTCAAAATTATATTTTTTACAAGTTTGTTTTTAACTTTGATATATTTCTTAGTCACTTAACATAGATATTATAGTTCAAACCTAAAATATCGTGTTTTAAGCACAGTTTTTTTATTTTAC
This sequence comes from Catonia carolina, assembly GCA_035578175.1. NCBI lineage: Eukaryota > Metazoa > Arthropoda > Insecta > Hemiptera > Achilidae > Catonia > Catonia carolina. Next base: position 22,017,398 of record JAQMRL010000010.1, on the reverse strand, counting down.
TTCGAATATCTTAAAAACCAAGAAATGTACAGTTGTGGGACCTATTTTATTCGACTTTTTTTGTTAAAAACCATAACAAAAACTGAATTCACTTTTTAATTTATCTTCTTAGAATTTTAGCAAGTCTTAATTTCATCAGGGTACTGAGTTCCAGGTGAAATCTAGCAAAGGTTTTAGGAGATACGTTTATATATAATTTTTCTTTTTTGTGGCATGTAGAGTGAGCTCAGAAAGCACGGGTAAAACTTCGTGAATCACTCTAGGTACGGCTTAAACGAATAACTGATTATTTCTTTTGCAATGTGTTTAAACTGTTCATAAAATTTTAGTATATTATATAATTTTCACTTCAGTTTAAAATTTTATTTAAAATTCAGTGTTGACAGCTGATGAACGGATACGAACGTTCTGTGGTTCAAATGTTATTAGGCATAAAGGTTCTTTCTAGAATATCACTATTACCTATAATGTTACAATAATTAATAAACAAAGTTTACTTCAAAATAAAATAAACGAATGAATAGAACTATCGTATATTTAAAATAATATCGTGGAACAACAAAAGCCAATTTAACAATAATTATAATATAAAAAATTGATTAAGAAGACTTTTTCTAAGTATTTTTGTTATCCTTATTGTAGTTTATTTTATCATTTGTTCATTTAGTTTAATAAAAAAAGTATATCAGATTTTTATCAAGCTCAATACAAATTGGATATTATCTTAAAGCACTTGTAACTTAAAGAATGAATGGTATTTTCAGTTCTTTAAAAATTAATTTAACCAATAAGATAATTTCTATTTACAATACTTTTGTGTAATTTAATAAAGATTACAAAATATTGAGGTAAGTATATAACATAATAAAGTTTTTAATTTTTCATATTTTCTCCGTTGAATTATATTTGAAAGCAGGAAATACATTTTAGATGAGTTTCTATCAAATATTCTATGCAGTGATCTTTAGAATGCTTTTCTATTGTGACATGTATGTAAATTATATAATGATGAATAATCGATTTAGTACTAAAGGATACGTAGCGACTATTTACTTTTAATATAATTAAATGAAATAAACAAAACTTACCATAAAGTTATTCAGACTAGTGTTATATTTGTACAGTTGATTAATTTATACGTGTACCAAGATAATATTTCAAACGCAAACATTGTGGTTAGTTTTCCTTACATTTGAACAAGGGTTTAAAATGAAATATTTGTTACTACCGTGATGTTGTTGCCAGTACTTGGTTGTTGGTACACTCGTTAACTGCTATAAATGCATAAAGGAAATAGACGTCGGCAGCGGTGTTGTGAAACATTGGTTTTCACCATCGCAATGTGTACTAAAATAAATAGTAAACACGTTGAAAGGGTTTTATGTTTGTTATTCTTGTTATGTAAAAGGATAGACAAGTAAATTACGTAATCGGTAATACTGTTGAGCTTTTGTATTTCGGTTGTATCTTATTTAAATAGTTTTACTTTATATTTATGAGAAATGAGAGATACGACGAGAACTTATTTGATCTGTAAAGAAAGTTGGAGGGAACAAGAGAGATACAGTGATTAAGAAGATGTTAAAAATTATCTTGACAAAAATGGAAAGAAAAGTTTAAAAGTAAAAATGTATGAAAGTATAAAACAAGGCTAGGAAAATTAGATAGCCTTTATTCCGGTATAGGCCACCTAATATACTATTACACAGTTCGTAATTAGTCTAGAAATGGTTAATGCAGTAAGATGTATTTAAAAATAGGTTGTTTATTTTTGTATAGCTTGCCATAATTTCTAAGAAATTGTGTTGAATGCAGTAGTGGCATAGACAAAGGGGGTCCAGGGTGTCCAAACCCCCAAATTAAAAAAAAAATATTATAAAGATTAATAAATTTTTCCAATGGCAGAAAACTAACAAAGTTAAATTAAATAATTAACTAAATTAATTTAATTTAACGAACTTCTTTAATATTAGTTTTCTTCATATCTTGTTATATCACCCCTTGTTTTAGGGTCATTTGGGTCTGCTAAAACTATTATTTTCATGTTTTGATTCCTTCAACCATGTTTTGCCAAAGCGGGAAAAGTGTTAGAAGGGCGACAATAAACTATCAGACCGCAAGTAAAAAAAACTGTTAGTGTCTTTGTGGTGAGTTAGTCAGAATTTGCACTGTGAATGAAGTTAGTGCTTCGAAATAGTATCGTTACCGAATAGGTTTTGAATTACGTTAATAGTGTGTATACGTACGGGTGGTAGCAAATGATTGTGTACAGGTAAATGATTGTTTTGATTGTTACTGACAGTATATTATTATTGTCAAGTCTAGTTTAAACTTTAGTTTTGAAATTAATTTAATTTAGTTGTATAATTTATTAGTAGTCTAAGCTTAATAATTAATTGTAATTATTAATTGTGTATTTATAAGTTTAAAGGAAGTTTGTTTATTATTTGTTTCTTCTTTGTTTATTTAACATTGCATCAACTACAATGGTCATTAGCGACGACGTTGGGTTGTAACTGTGAAGGATGAAATGAGTTTTTGTAACGTACGAAAATATGCCGTGCCTGAGTGGGATTATTATTATTATTTATTACATCCCGAACGAATCAAGGCTTAGGTGTTACAATGTGTTTATGCAAAAAAGATCCTCAATTTGTTAATAAAATTATTTTCGACAGTTAGAAAATAATAATGAAGAGCAAAGCACACATTCAAAAAAAAGAGAATTTCATATGGGTTTCTGAATTGTAGTGGACACAAACTATTTTAAAGTAAATAGTGCAATAAGCTTAGAAATTCGCCAGTCGTTATGAACAATTTTTTTTTATCCCTAATTTGTTTACGTCGCAATCTGTCCAAATATGAACGATAATCAGTCTTATGTCTCAATTAGATGAGGATGATATACATGACGTACAAATGAGGTTTACGAGTCTTGTACAGACTCAGACCGATCATTCCTGAGAGAGTATAGTTAATTGAACCCCAACCATCATAGTAAACGGGTAGGCTAACCACTGTCTAGTATTCAACTCCGTTTTAAACCTTTACCAGAATTTAAACCACGGAACCTTCATCCCCAAAAATTAGCTGTTAAACAGCTGATTTTGGTGACGACTCTACCGCTAGAGTAACACGGGTTGGCTGGCCCATTTGCGTAGTGTTTAGCGCAGCTGGCTTTTACGCTGGGGTCCCGAGTTCAATTTTCGGTCAGGTCTGGCATTTTTTCATCACCCATTTTTATGTATCATCATTCTCCACCGTCTGCATTAGCAGAAATTCCAAAACAGTCAGACGTAATACAAAAAAACCCCGGTGGGTTAATATTATTATTATTATTACTGACAAATTTTTACGCCAATCTATCTTTCTCACTTATGGGAGACGGTCATAATAGTATCAGGTTGCTTTATATATACGATACGATATAGATACGATGAAACATCGGATTACAGATAATCAGTTATGTTGCAACTGAATACATAAATAAATATTAAAAATAAAAATACAAAATATAAGATCGATGTTAAATTGTAGCGTGTACTTATTCATTCTTTTTGTGATACTGCACAAAAACGAAGTTGATTACTTCTAGACATGTAGGAAAGTAAAAAATGACTTCTGTGGAAACTACGAAACGTTGCTATTCAAGTCCCTACGGTACTAGAGAGAATACATTTTTACTAACTTGCCTACGATCATAAATTCTGTTACAAAAATACACCTCTTCAAAAATTCTAGAATAACATTCTACAATTTTTGAAAAGTTGTAGTTCGATTACCGGTTTAAAGGTTCGGTAATCTTTCAGGGTTAAACTATGCTTACATGACAAAGATCCCGGCCGAATTTGTGTGAATGTGAACAAATGAATGAAATTAAATATTTCTTTATATACAGGTTTGTGTGCAACAATAATTGTGCGTCCGTAGTGGTAATAATTCATTCATTCTTTTTATGTTAGATAGCTACTAGATTAAATAAGAAATTAACAACAGGTTATGGTGATCTAATTGTATCTCGTATCTTGTATGATATGTTACTATGGGGTAATTTTTTACTGGTTAATACGTAAATATATTTTACAATTCAGAAAAAATAATTGGGTGTATGATGGAAGCCACCTAACTTAATAAAGACCAATATTGGAGAGCTGTAATTGCTACCGTTTATACATTTTTGAAGAGAAATTTTTTCGATTTTAGACCACGTTAAGTTATTTTAGGCATTTCTGGAAGCTCTTTTTTGCAGCTTAAGTGCTCTTGCACTGTAGAAATTTCTTTTTTCGTCTATCCTGTGTTCTGCTACTGTTTTTCAGGGAAAATTCTTTATTCAGCAATAAGTTGTTTGAACTTTGTTTGATCCATTATGTTTTTTTTTGAATTTTGATTTATTTTTTCGATCTATAATATTTCATCCCTTCAAAAATTATTTTTGTTTTGTCATATACTATTATGTAGGCCTATTGTGGCATTAGTAAATGGGTTTTTTTCTTATTATTTTGTGTTTTGACAATAGCTTATGTAAAATGTATTATTGTCAGTTGTGGTTTATTACCTACGAGCGCGATTTATTAGGCTTATATGTATTGCTAATTTTTCTAGTTGTTCTTTATCATACCTTTATATTCTTTTAATTTTCAACAAAAATATAAGAGAAACGACTTCGGTTCTTTCATTCTTTATTATTTTACGACCAGTTATTGCAAAAGAGCCGAACTCTCCATTGATGCAGTTCAGTAATAACGCGGATGTGAAACCAGTGTGATTATAGGGTGGCGATTGTTTAGCAGATCTTCGTTTTACAGAAGTTAGAGTACAAATTATTGGGTTTTGTAAGCAAGACTTAATTATTATTTAATTGTGAATGGTATTTGTTTTGTTTCTTAGTTTAAGTCGTAAGTTTTTAATAAAATTTTGTAATTAATTTATTTAAAGTAATTAACAGTAATTTATCAGTAGTTATAACCGTAATAGTTCATTAATTTGTTTGTAAATACTTGCTATAAGTTTAAAAATAAGTTTTATTATTTATTAAGTACCAGATTTTGAAAGAACCCGAAACAAACTTTACAGTATATTTTTTTACGTGACAATAAAATCTGTTCAATTTTTTCTAACCCACCGGGTTGGTGTAGTGGTAAAGTCGTTGCTGCGAATCACATGTTTAACAGTTAATTTTCGGAGACGAAGGATCCACGGTTCAAATCTTAGTAAAGTTACTTATTTTTATACGAATTTGAATAGTAGGCAATGTTTACTGGTGCACTCTGATGGTTCGGGTTCAATTAAACTTACTTTCTCAGGAATTGTCGGCCTGAGTCTGTACAAGACTACACCTCATTCATATGTCATACATATCATCCTCATCTCACTGCATCATGGGGTTGGTTATTATCCTAAGTTGAACAGATTGCAATGTATAGCTATTCGGGATTAAAAAAATTCTCTCAGTCCAGCTGATCGCCAGTATTCTCCTCTACAGCCACATGTATTGTCGCCGGCCGCATTGGTGTAGTTGATAACGTGCTCGCCTTTCGTCATGCGGTCTTGGGTTCAAACCCCATTCAGGCACGGCATATTTTCATACGTTACAAAAATAATTTCATCCTTCACCGTCCCATTAGTAGTAATTTGCAGAACAGTCGGACGTAAAAAAAAAATTATGTATTGTCGTCGCTTAGTCTTATTTTATTCTGTATTCCCAACATCCATATTTTATTTCCGTGTAGTAAAAAGCGCAAGATAAAAATGTTTACAGAAATCCGTTAATGGTAAAAATTAATACGAATATATTACGATTGAGATCTTTGTTGTGATTAAGTCTGCTGTCGGATACAGTCGGAGGCCTTGTACCGATCTTAAAAGAAAGGAAGTACATAAATAACATTGTACATTATATTCGTGTAACCATAAATGCTACAAAAAACATTAATCTTTCCAGCATTCATAATTTATTTTTACCTATGAATATACTTAGTTTCACCATTTCATCAGTCTTGAAAATATTGATCACATTATGAGATGTTTTAAAATTTTAAACCATACAATCGAACCAACAGTACAAGGGAATCGTTGGACAACGTAGCCTGATATAAACGTAAAAATGAAAAGAATTAAAAACAAGAGAAGAAATTGAGCAGGAAATGAAAAAGTTGATTGTTTAAGAGAATAGAAAAATAAAATGGAAAAGTAAAATTGGATTGAGGGAAGACAAAAATTCTTAATTCAGAGAGGAAAATAAAGTAGTATAAGCATACAAACTTGATAAAATAAATGCAACGAAAGAAAGAATTATGTCATAAACAGGAAATGAAAACACTAAATTCATGCTATTGTTGTCTCGATCTCTGTAAACTATTTGGATTGCATAAATTTAAAAAAATAACTTTTTTGCAACAGCTATCTTTTCTATTTTGTATTTTTTATATTACTTGCTCAGGGGCTATTCTTAAATAACTTAACACAAAAATAAGCCACCTAAAAGTAAACTTTAAGTTTATTTTTATATTCATTCATTTTGTTTAACAGAAAAAAGATTTAGGCTCAATCCATTATATTAATGTAATCAAGAGACGTAAAAACTAAATCTAAGTATCAATTATTATTGAAATTTGAAGTTAATATTTTGTTTACATAGATTGGTTTACAGAGAAATGAAAATAATTGGCTATGGACAGGAGAAAATTTGGTACTTGGCTGGATAAGTTATAAGACACTTAAAGGATGAAGATAAAGGAGAAAAATAATTTACAAAGAAAATTATTGTGTAAAAAAATGATGTTATTTTTCTTTCGTTCAAACTACCTCAAAGTAACCTTCTTCAGTAATCTTTCTCTTTTTGAAATTATATTAATTTTTTAGAACTGTTTGCGCTTAGGTCTTTATCGTATTTCGGATGAAATTCACTGATATCGAGAATTAATAAACAAAGCTTTGCCTATATATCTTGTCCCTGAAGAAGTATAAAGTTTTGACTCTCATTCGTGGATTGTAACATGCATTATCATAACTATTTCATCGTGAAAGTAACTGAAGTAAACTTAAGGAAAATTTTGTTAGATCTAGGTTAACATAATGCGTAATGTTAGTCCCATAGTTTTATTACGGTAAGTGTACCTTGAAGGAAAACTCGGAGGAGAATAAGAAGTACAAGAGCCTATATCAGGTAATCCTGCACTTTTGAACGTCACTGAACTGTATCATTTAGGTTGTAGGAACGAGAAGGATATCTCGTGAAGCATTTCGACAAGCTAGTCCCCTAGGAGGTGCTATACAGTGCCCGAAGGAAGAGTTTGATTGGATGATCCTACACGGGATGGGAAACGAAAAGGGAGACTATATGAGTGAAACAGAGATGGCTGAAAAGAGATGGGCTTAGGGAAAGTAAGAGAAAGAAAACGAATAGACCCATGAGACATTCCTAACCTTATCTCAAGGCTTCTCTTGTACTGATACTACACTTACCATCAACCTTGTCTTCTCATACATACACGAATATAAAATTTTTATACTTGTGTGCGTTCTTATGTAACATCCTTGTGTATATTTTACCCTCAGGCAACTTTCTTCTTATTTTCAGTCTTCCTTCATTTCCAATCCGTTACATTCATACTTAGGTATAATATTTTATGTAAATCAAAGAAATCTCCTATGAGGAAAATTGAAAGCGAGAAGGGAAAAATCCATATTATATACATGTACTATAAGATCACATTTTATTCAAAAATGTTTCTTTTGCTGAGCTCGATTTCATCGTTCTATTTTGATTCGGATATTAGGTACCTATATTAAATTAAGTGGACCAACTCACTCCCACCAGTTCAATATTGTACATCCCTTATGATTTTATCCACATATTTAACAAAAATATTTTTGTCATACAATCTATACTATACAACAAATTCTGACATAAGCAACGTTATTCTGATAATTATTGATCAAGCAATTTTGTGGATTGTAATACAATTTGACAGTTTACAAGAAAGAGAAGTTTTATTATGTTATCACCAATATTAAGTCAGATAAATTTTTTTTTAGAAAAATTAAAAAGAATCAGACTAATTTATTGCAAGTTTTATGAAATGTATGAAACTGTTCCGGAAAATGATACTTATCGTACTATGATATAAATTTGATTCGAAACTACGTACCACATAGAGATTATACACGCCGATTTTCTGATTTACTTCTCTTCGTAAATATACAAACATAATATGAGTGTCTTTCAGAGAAATTAATCCATTTTTCACTCTTGAGGCGCAATTAGTGAGTTTGGAAACATTTAGTTTATCTCTTTTCAAACTGAGGAGCAAATTGTCAATTTCAGCTCTAGTTGATAAAAAATGTATAGAATTAGTTTGGCTTTTGCATAAATTTTCTAAATTGTGAAAGTGTTGCGGGTCATAGTATATAATTTCATATAATTAAAAACTAAATAAAAAATTATAATTGTCAACAAATTAGCTTATTCAGATCTTTCAAAATTATTAGCTATATAGAATTCTGGCTTCGATTCCCGGTCAAGGACCCGGAAATTGCTGTTGAATAGGTCATCAGCCGAAAGGCTGGTTTGAACCTATAGAGGCTTTAGTAAGCAAAACGAGGAGTGAGGTTGTTTACCATGCCTTCATCACCGAGTGGAAAAGTACACTTTTCAGCATGCCAGGCTCTCTGAAAAGCATCTACTTTCCACCCTGTAAATGACGATTTCACTTTATTCACCACAGGGTCTGGCTGTATAGTGAAATTTATTACTTTCAGAGGAGATAACTCTGAATAGTGTCTTTTTAACTCTATCTCTTCTGTACTTAAATGCTTCAGTCATATACTTGGGTGATTATGTGATAAGAAATAAAACTATCAGTAACCCTGGAACTAGCAGATCGAGTGCAGATAATTTAACACTCCGCCTGCCTTTTATGGGAAAAACTGGATATTGTAACAAGTCAAAAGCCACTTTTCTAGTTACATAGCTCATGCAGTCGCTAACAATATGTTGACGTGACCTTATAAAAACTATATTGCTAATTTAATAAATAGTCTACAGTTAACAAAACTAATTATGCCGGCCGCATTGGCGCAATTGGTAACGTGCTCGCCTCTCATCATGCGGTCCTGGGTTCGGATCCCACTCAGGCACGGCATATTTTTATAAGTTACAAACAATCATTTCATCCTCATTACACACAGTTACACCCCAACGTCGTCGCTAATGACCGTGATGTTGATGCGACGTTAAATAAATAAATAAATAAATAAATAAAACTAATTATGATTTATTTTTTCTTACAGCTGTGTTAAAATCTTCTCGTTTTATTTGAACAATGAGTAGCTAATAAAGAAAAGAGATATAAAGTGAAGGAAGTCAACATCCATCGACCTTTGTTTTCCATGATTTTACGAAAAAATTAGAATAAATAAAAATGAGTAAAATAAAAACAATGACTTAAGACCTATTCCCACGAACAACTAGCAGCTAGTTCAGTTAAACTGACTTTGAACATGTTTGATTTTACTAGCGCTAGTAGGGAAGAAAACGTCACGTGATTGACTAGCGCTTGTAAACTAGCTAGATGTGAAAGTTGCTTACTAGCGCTAGTAGGGGAGAAAAGGTCACTTAATGGACTAGCGTTTGTAAACTGGCTCGGTATGAACGTTTGGAAACACTGCTAGTTACTAATAAGCTGCCAGTACTAGCAGCTCGTAAAGTAGCGTGATGGGAACCGTCACCGACGCACTAGTAGGTCCTGCTAGTACAAGGAGCTTGAAAACTAGCGTCCTGGGAATAGGCCTTAAATATTTATTTCAGCATCTCTATAGTAAGTCCAAAGAATTAGATAATTTCAACCAGGAATTTTGAGTAAACTCTTGTCTTAATATTGATAATTAACAAATTTTTAAGTTCGTGTAGTTCTAAATATTTTGATCTTAACATTCTTTTATTTATCTGGGTATTTTGAACATTTTTTTGGTAGTTTTTGACTGAAACCGTTCTAAAATTTTGATATTTGAATTTACAGTACTCCAACAAGTTGCATTCAATAAGTTCACATTGGTTTTAAAATTAATTTATACAGATTTATTTTTGTTTGTATTTGACCGGAGAGATTTATTTACAAAAATTCAAACTATTTTATGAAAGTTTAAGATCTAATTTTGTTTTCTTTTAGTAGATATTTGCTGTTTTCATGTAAGGTGACAACTTAGGATAAAATAGAATAATTCTTCAATTTTCCTAGAGGCATCAAAGAAACCCATAGAAAATTATCAGTTCTTTTCCTTGTAATAAGGAATATAAAAGTAATTAAATTACTATTCATAATTAAATAATATATATTCCAATACATTATCTCTTAAATTAATAGTCGATTTTTTTTACTTTTTTGAGTAGCTTACATTGTAGAGGTTCCAGTTATTTGCGTCGTATATACAAAATACATTGTAAATACGAATAGAGAGGGTTGTTGTTTTCATTTGCAATGCAAAATAGATATTATAACAAGTATATATGTATATACATATAGAAGTAGAAAGAGTAGAAAGTGAAACCCCTATAAGAGAAAATGAAAAGCACAAACGAGAAAAACAAAAGAAGAAGTGGCAGGAGAAAATGTGTTAACCACTGTGCGCTTTGCAGTAGTATTCGTAATTCTCAAGGCTTCTAAACTTTTTTACTCTCTCAACATTTAATTTCTCTTAATTTAAACAAATTGGTAAAACTAATGTTTTTTAATTATAAAACAAAATACTCATATGACCTAAAAAGATAAAGTTTTTTTTATAGAGAAAGTATATTTTACATTATTAATTTTTTACATTTTCCTCTAAATAGGTTTTCCTTTTTTTAGTATTCTACTCTTTTTGTATCCTTTTCCTCTTTTAGGATAACTTCTTCATTTTATTATAATCTTTCAGATCATTTAATAATAATGTGCATAATAACTATTACTATGTAATTATAATGTATTCATTATATTTCTTTATTATTGCAATAATTAAATGAAGATATAAGTCAAGAATGTTTTATCGACGGGGTGTGTACTGTTGACATTACTATTTACAGTTCGGCTACGTTTAGAATAAATGCGACTTATGACGAAAGGGACGAGGTATTTTTTTTCTGCACGTGCGTTATTACAACTTTATTCACACTAGTTACACTACTGGGTTACCGAAAATGTCTTGGAGCCTTTTCAAAAATAGACACTCTAGGTCTATTCAGTCCACTGTGTGTATTCGGTTCGCTAGCAATCATCGTTTATTACATATTTTATCTTTTTTATTTGTTTTTTAGTATTTTGTAGTTTTTGTATTAAGTTATCAGCCCAATTATTAGTAATTATTAACCCTTAAATAGGCGCGTGGGGATCTATGTGACCCCCCATGTACATAGTTTTTCATTTTTCGACTTAATAATATTAGTTAACAAGTTGCGGCTCTTAGTATCTTCCTAACACTGTAATGACAACACTGTGTTAAAATCAAAAAGTTTATAAAAAGGTTTGTTTCGACTACAATCAAAATTTATAGTGTCGGGGGTTCACTCGATCCCTGCGCTCTTACTAACTTTAACAAATATTATCCAAAAATTCAGTTCATTTTCAGTAGTGATACTTTCTACGTGTGTGTGTGTGTGTGTGTGTGTGTGTGTGTGTGTGTGTGTGTGTGTGTGTGTGTTGCCGTTGTTTTGTTTTCTGTTCATTAAAGTGTGTTAGATTGTTTATAATGTCAAACAAGTTAATTTCATAAAATATTTTTCGAGTGTTTTAACATGTTTTAATCCAAAGCGTTTCATTGTTTTTCTGTTGTAACTAATCTACACAAATTACAAAACTGCAAATTACACAGATCTACATAAGTTAAAAATTGAATACCTAAGTCACATATTTCTGAAGAACAAGAAACCTAATGAATTCGGCAACTTCTTTCTGCAAAAATTTCATCTGAATAAGAAGAGAAGAGCGGCGAATCAGACCTTGATAAAGAAGATCACGTTAGCGATTCTAATCATTATTCAGCTTCTGAATTCGAAAAAGATTCGAAAAAGAAGTACAGGAAGAAGACAATACCAATCGATTGTTTTTTTGGAAAAGACAAAACTCGTTGGAAGAGAGAACCAGCTACTCCGTAAGACCTCGGTCTGTGAAATTCGTTCGTCGTTTTCCTGAACCGATTCATGAAACAAAAAATGCAAAAACCTCGCTTAAATATTTAAAAAAACGCGATTGAAAAATAAAAAAAATGATAACAGTACACAATAAAATATAGTATATGTACAAACTGCTTGGTTATGTAATGTCATGCTATGATAAAAAAACATGTTCATATCAAAAAATTCTTGCTATATTAATTTTTTTTAAATTTAGGCAAGTTCATTAAAACATGACTGATATACAACTAAAAGAGAGGACTAGATTAGTTTTTAAAAAATGTTTAGTTTATCTAATTATGCATTTATGATGGGGGTCAAGTAAACCCCCACGCGTCTACTTACGTTATAGATTAAAGCGCGCCTACTTAAGGGTTGATATTAAGTTTTTGTATTGTGTTTGTTTTTTATTTTTTATTGTATTCTGTAGTTCAGACATATACTTATGTGTAAGTAATGCTAAGATTAAATTTTTTATTAATTTCGGTTACGGAACGTACCAGTAAAATAGTTTAGTGAAATCCGTTCGTAAAAATACAACGTAAACATGGAGAGTTTCAGTAAACATCGTTAACGTAAAATTATACACAGCGAAGCACGAAAAATGGCGAGTGAAGTTATTAAGGTTTGTGATGAAGAGGCTTGGACAAAAAACTGCGCTTGTCGAGAGCAAAAGCCGCAGAAAAAGCGGCGTTTTACATGAGTTTATCAAAACATACTATTTCAAATGTCAGAAAAGAATGGATCATTATTTTCATTTGCAAGAGAAAGTCGTGTAAGTTTTCACACCAGATTATTTAAAAATTGGTTGGAACGTACTAGATGAATAGTTCACTACGGATTGAACTGGACGGGTAGGTTCATTCATAGTATAGCACTTACAGCAGCACAATTAATTGGTGGAAAAATAAGAAAATTTTACATGCGCATGGAAATGTGGGCTGACAGTAAAGCATCAAAAATTGTATAAAATTATTTGACGTGGTTCGTGCCAGTCTTGAGCGATAAAAGAAAAATTTTATGGAATAAAGTATCTGCTCTAATTCATTAATGCTCTAAAAACATTAATGTAATTAAAAGGGATATCTTAAATCACCTTTTTAAAGGCAACAATTTTGTCGATTTGTTCACATTTTTGTTTGTTAGATAGATGAAGTGATGAATTTTTCCAGGAGCAGTCGATTCTACATTGGAAAATAATCATATTCAGCAAGCTGTAATTAAGATAATTAGTTAATTCTCACATACACCATGTTTTAAAGATGTAAAGTAGGTTTTAGTATCTAGATGTGATTAGTTTTGAGCGGGAGAAGGAAATTCGCACCATTCGCTAACAACCCTGCTGATTGGCAATACAGAGGCAACTTCTCTTTAACGAGTAACACTCCTCCACCTCACTCCACCAAAGCACTGCCGCCTCTTCCTCTCTCCCAATTTTACTCCCCTCTTACCTCTCTTGTCACCATCAAATTAACAACACAACAAACACGTCGTCCTTTTGCTTTGTTAAGTTCATTTGAGAGAAGCTGCATCCGTGGAATCGGAAACAACCTGAACCACGTATGATTCAGCAACTTGGTTCCATGTTCCGCAGTAGAAATTAGCCCTGCATTTTGATTTTAATAGGTTAGTGTTTTATAAAATTTAAACAATTTGTAGGTTATTCATATATTATTTAGGTTATAATTAATTACGTCGCACTCCATCGTAATTAAAATTATTTTTAGTATTTCTTTATTAAAAAAACGGTAAAAACAGTATTCTCTTTAGGGCTTTAAAAATACGTAAAATGTTTCAACATAAGAAATTGTTTAACCCTGTGTGTTCGTTGCAATCCGTTTAATTTAAAAACAGTAAGCAACCCTATATCCCATTATGATGAAGATGATATGTATGACGTGAAAAGGAGGGTAGCCTTGCACAGGCTCAAGCCGACCATTCCTGAGAGAGTATTGTTAATTGAACCTCAAGCATCATAGTACACCGGTAACCAATGTATAGTATTCAAATCCATATAAAAATACCTTTACTAGAATTTGAACCAGGAAAAACTTCTCCAAAAATCAACTATTAAACAGCTGAAATTATTACTAGACCAACTTGGTGGGTACATAAGAAATTGTAATAACGTTTAAAGAGATGTTTTTATCCTAAGTAAAATTTAATAGATTTAAGAAAGTTCAAAAACTATTTAATGTAGTTTCATTAATATGTAGAAATATTACACAGATTCCAATCGAAGTTTCTTCAACTAATATGCTGTGCACTTTGGTGTGTGCCTAATTAAGTACTTCACCATGACCTGGGCATACCTGCGGTGAGAGAAACAATCAGCAGTCGAAGTAAAAAGTATTTAAACAAGTTAGACATTGACCCTAATCATTTGGCTATAAATTTTCTCGACGATAGTATTGAAAATCAAAGACTCAAAAAGGCGAGAATATTAGATCTTCCATTCCGGTTCACCTGATAAAAATTTTTTACCATCCTTTCAAGAATAAAAACACAAAATTATATTACGAATAGTTATTTCTAATTTCTCAATAAACTTAATCTTAATAACACTTAATAATCTAAAAACCCAATCGTCAAATTAGAATTCAATCATCAGTTAAACACACCTTCATTTTCTTACGTATCACGTCTTCATTTTCTCTTTTTCACACCTTCATTCAACTCGTTCATTAATTCTGAAACGAAAACTACGTCTTTCTCCGTATTAATAAAATGTTGTACATCGTCTGGACCCAAGAAGAAACCCTTTATTACTTATAACCAAACGATTACACGGAAGCAATGCTCCTGAGTGCTGTCTTCTTAAAGATATATTCTAACATTTTTAACACATTTTTTTTATCCGAGGCGGCAAGAAAAAATCATGTTCACTCCCTCACGATGGGGAAAGTAGGGTTGGACTCAATTGAGGCGTCCTCGTCCAGCCCCAAGGAGGCCGCAACCGCCTTACCAACCAAAACCTCGCCGCCTGGTTACTTAATCCGATATCAGCAAACAGCCCTCCACCTCCCTCAGAACTGTTTATACGTATAATACTACAAGGTAAATGTCGGGTTAAAAAATTTACTTCCTGTCAGCGAGGCGTGGAAGGGAACCGTAGCCTAACTCCTCTCTCGCAGTCACTGACCAACACTCACTCCCTCACTTTCATTCATCTCTTTCATACCCAGCTCAGGAAATTAGTGTGCCTACCTTACCTACTGAGATCGGGACAGGATTGATTTACTGTGGGAGAGGGCGGTCCCCCTGATGTCCATATGTCTCCTCCATCCGCAGTCTCCCGACCACCCTCTCTGAATTAATTTTTAACACATTTACTCAAAGCTTTTGTTACCCTGTTTGTAAATAACTCTTAACTGTCAAAAAAATGAATAACGTACATAAGAAAGCTGTTGAATTCTTATTGAATCAATAATTTAATATTCCCGAGTATTTCTATTATAAAATGCGACAGTAATTTTCTTGTGTAGAGAAACCATAAACAAACCTAATTTTAGTTAGGGCTATTTATCACTTATTACTATCATTGCCCTCAATATAAGAAAACCCCGTTTTGTTTAAAATGGTTGTATCAATTAATTGTATTGAAGTTTTTTACATAAAGTAAATACAGTGTCAACTCGTTTATCCAAACTAATTGGGACTAGAAGCAATCCAGAAAATCAACAATCCGAATATGTAGGAAATCGATAAAAAAAATTAATGGAAAAACTTGCCGTTTATTTACGCTTCTTCAGACAACACAGATATTTACGAATGTTTAGTTTTTCTTTACAAAGAAATCATTATTTTTATTTTTATTTTGCTCTTTGGCATGGCGTTTAAAGCCAGCATTATCACGCAATTGTTTTATCATCATAAGTTCAGCCCCTGTAACCCTTCACCTTTACGAAGAAATATAGGGCAGTTAAATTATGTCCTGGAATGATAAAGTGTGGAAGGAGAGGTAGATTAATATTTACCATGCTATCCCGGAGAGTGTGTGTAGCTATGGTACAGAAGTGTGGGTATTGAATAAGAGGCAGAAGGATCACCTACAAACGTTGGAGATGGATTTTGAGGGCGGAGCTGTGGTATTTCGCGCATCGATCGAATTCCAAATTTCAAAATTAGGAGAAGAAATGGTATTCAAGAAAATATCAAGGATGCCATATCCCGGAAACAATTAAAAAGGTTTAGCTATTTGCTGAGGATGGAAGATGGTTGGTGGTCAAAGAGAGTATGGGGTAGTTGCCAGCCGGTAGAAGAAGAAGGGGTAGGCCGGAGGTGACGTGATTGGATGGTGTGCAGGAGGCATGTCCTTGCGACGGCTTTCCGATGGAGACTGGCAAGACAAAGAGAGGTAAAGCTTAGGAAGCGAGATACGGCTGGAGCTGTGAATCCTCGCATGTGAAATCCGTATAAAAATAAAAGCCAGAATTTTTTTGGGTTGCTGCTTAAGTACACCATGATGTTCACCAGCGATGATAATTTGGTAAGTTTGCTTGATAAAATTAAACATGCCAATTTTAGGACTGCAGTGATGACTACAAGGTCCAGCAAGTAATTCAAGTTTTGGAACATTAGCGTCATATTTAAAATTTGTTATAATACGAGGTGTGGCTATTAAAAAACGAGACTGACGTTGTAAAACATTTTATTTTTATTTTATACATAATCACTTATTCTCACTTTCAATATACACTCCTTCTCTATCCCTACAACGCTCTATGCGAATTTTCCATTGTTGAAAACAGTGCTGGAAGTTATCTTCTGTCAGCTCCTTCAGGACACGTGCCGCTCAAAAATGTTTGAAATTAAGCTCGCAAAAATGTTTGTACTGACACTTTGTACGCGATTTAAACTGACACAAATTTTTTGGAAACGATAATAACATGTTGTGATAAAACGTGGTTTTTTACTTATGATCCGGAAATGAAGCGCCAATCTATGCACTGGAAGAGCCGAACTTCACCGAGAGCCAAAAAAGCTCGAATGAGCAAGTCAAAATTTAAAGCATTGGAGATAATTTTTTTATATCAATAGGATTGTGAACCTTCACTGGGTTCCTGAAGGTCAAACAATTAATCAATATTACTACCTTGAGGTACTTTCTAAACTACGTCAAAGAGTAAGGAAAAAACGCCCCGAAATGTGGAAGGGCAAATCATGGGTTCTCCACCAAGACAATGCGCCAGCTTATTCCGCGTTATCTGTCAAGAGGTAGCCAAGTACAGCATCTCAGTTTTGGAACATCCACCTTATTCACCAGATCTTGCAACATGTGACTTCTACCTGTTCTTTAAGGTAAAATCTGCATTAAAAGGAACAAGATTTGGGTCTGTAGAAGCTGTAAAAGAGAAAGCGGCACTTGTCCTGAAGGAGCTGACAGAAGATGACTTCCAGCACTGTTTCCAACAATGTAAAATTCGCATGGAGCGTTGTAGGGATAGAGAAGGAGTCTATATTGAAAGTGACAATAAGTGATTGTGTATAAAAATAAAAATAAATTTTTTTATAACTTCAGTCTCGTTTTATAGCTACACCTCGTATTGTAATAACAGAATCTAAATTTTCAACAAAAATGTATAAAAAAAAACTAATGTGAAACTTATTATAAATTAAAATAACGAGTCATTTTTATTATATTGACATACTGTCGGTAAGAATTGCCAGACAACCTTTATGTTATGTATTTTATTAAAATTATTTATTGTGAATAATACAATGACTGTATTAAGTAAGAAACTGGTGAACTTTGAAGAGTAAGTAAGTAAATAGAATTTTTTAGGTAATTACAAACATAGACCTATCCAATATCATTATTATTACTTCATAAACTTTTCTAAGCAAAACTTTTTATAACTTAAAAAGAAATAAAAAATACTAAGTAGTCTAACTTAAATTGCTGAAATGATTATACTTGTTCAGTTTTATATTTATTTTATTTTTCTTATAAAGAAAAAGTAAAACGATTCGAATGTGTTGAGAAGTTAATCTGGCGTTTTCCATCACGTCTTTAATTGCTTTTCTTTCTCTTTTAATCCTGACCCAGTTCTTCCCGTGCCTGGATTGTACTGCTAAATTTTCTTCTTCTTGTTTTCGTCTTCTTAATCATCATCATCATCGTTTCTTTCTTCTTTCGATATTACTTTGTTCTCTTTTTATTTGTACTTTTACCATTTGTTGTATTTATACGTTTTGTTTTTACGTTTCCTAGAAGTCAAACAGTAATGAAATCTCTTGTTACATCTTGCTCCTTATTTCAGTCCTCATCCGGTACGGGAACTATCTAATACGGGTACAATATGCAAGTAGATTCGGAATTTAGTTTTGTATTACTATACACTGATTGGTTCTCTTGACCCTCAGTATTCTTAAACAATTCTCTGATTATTTACAAGAAATGAGAACAATGAGAGAGCGGTTCCGTTGGCTCAAAAAGACTTTGTATTTATTTATTGGGTCAAAATATCCCTGCGGGTTTGGACTGTTTCAAACTCCTGTTTATCTTCTTCGGTATATTTTTTACTAAAGTCTTCAGAGAGAATTTATTAGGAGACTAATTAAAACATTTTTCTAAAATTTCATGTAAAATAAAATACTTTTATATTAAAATTCAAAATTCAAGGCTGAAACGATTTGATTTTTTGGACTTGTCTTACGGACACCATAATTACAATCTGTTGTCCATAACAGACAGGTAAGTGTTAAATCATTTACACTAAATCTCCTAGTTCTGGGCTAAAGCATTTAAGAACACAAGAGGTAGAGGTGTAAAATTCACTAGTCACATTTATCTCCTCTGAGAGTAATGAATTTCATTATATAACCGGACCCTGCGGTGAATAAAGTGAAGGTGTCATTTGTAGGGTGGAAAGTAGATGCTTTTTAGAGGGCCTGGCATGCTAATAAATGCATACTTTTTCACTATGTGAGGAAGGCAGTTGTAAATAAATTATGAAACCAGTATAATAAAATATGTTAGTTTGAGTTAACACCAGTTTTGTACGTAATGCCTTGCGATTATAGCAGTTTTTAGTATTAAGCAGTCAGTGTATAATTGTTTAGTTTGTATGTAAAAATTCGTTCATTAATGGTTTACGTATAAAAGTTAATATTTGAA
Source organism: Catonia carolina (assembly GCA_035578175.1). Classification (NCBI taxonomy): domain Eukaryota; kingdom Metazoa; phylum Arthropoda; class Insecta; order Hemiptera; family Achilidae; genus Catonia; species Catonia carolina. The sequence goes on along the minus strand of JAQMRL010000010.1, from coordinate 21,998,130 downwards.
TTTTTTAAGTCTTAATTTTTCTTAAAACACTGAGTAATCAATTTAGTCTAGCATAAAGTTGCGTAGATGATTCTCATTTAGTCTACTAGTAGTTAGGCCTAAATCTGTAACAAATAATGTAAGTAACTTAATTAATTTGTTTGTAAATTAGTTTTAAATACATTTCGTAAAATAAATCCTGTTTTAACGTAGATTTGACATATTCTCTATTTTATTTTTTTACTTATTTTATAGTGTTTAAATTACATATAGTATAAATAAAATAAATTCATGAAGCTCTACTATCTGTTTAGTGGTAAGGACGTGCTTAAAATAGTCTTAGGTAATATTTAATATAATTTAAATTTCTGCACGTTGTTTTTGGTTTAATATAACATCATACGATTAAGACTATATTATTACTCAGCTAACTGTAGCTGTTTTACAAGTTTAATACAGTATTTTGCAAATTGTAAGAAGTTGGTTTCAAGAAAACTTTTCGAATATGCTGTGATTTATGGATCTAAACACGTCACGTTACCGTTAACGTGTACCGTTGGTTTAGTCTATACTAGCAAAGAAGAAAATACGTAAACGCAAGCAGTTAAACCGTACGTGTTTAGGAAACCAACTGGTAAACAACGCATTTGCAATACTTTATTTATTTTTGCTCCATTTATTAAAATTATAAGTGGTAGGCTATTATTGTAACGTAATTAGGAATTTTTAATTCATAAAAATTAATATTTTTGTATGAATGAAAAACTACCTCATAAAAATGTTAAAAATAAGGACAATTTAGTTTAGATACAATGGTTTTTGTATTAGGTTTTGTCAATGGTATTTTAGCTCTTAACGGAGAGGTGGCGCGTTAAATTATTTGCACTCAACGTGTTAGTTCCAGGGCTACAAAAAATTGTTCTGTTTCTTATCATATGTTCAGTGAATTAAATGATTGAAGTATTTAAGAGAAAAAGAGGTAGACGTGTAAAAGACACTAGTCAAAATTACCTCCTTTGAAAGTTATTAATTTCATTATACAGCCAGACTCTGTAATAAATGAATAGAAGGTGTCATTCGCGAAGTGTCATAAGCAAGGTAATGAGCGGGTTCACTATACTATTTCTATACCTTTCCAAAGGCCTAAAGTCCTAAAAATCGTCATGCCTCATAGTAGGCTACTTTCAGTAAGTGTTCCGCTTCCATCCCACACAATACTAGCTACTGGAAGGATGTAACATTTCAACAAGTTTTTCCACAAGTCCATTTTGAAATCTCGGTTAATCAGAAGAGATTTTATATTCATAAATGCTTGGCTTTCCCATAACAGGCAGGCGGAGTGTTAAACTATTTATCTGCTAGTTCCAAGGCTACAAAAAATAGTTCTGTTTCTTATCACATGATTAGCCAATTATTGACTGAGGCGTATAAAAACAGAAGTTGAGGTACAGGTGTAAAATACATTAGTCAGAGTTATCTCCTCTAAGAGTAATGAATTTCATTATACAGCCAGACCCTGTGATGAATGAAGTGAAGGTGTCATTTGTACGGTGGAAAGTAGATGCTTTTCGGAGGGCCTGGCGTGCTGATAAACCATAGACTACTTTTCCACTCAGTGAGGAAGGCAATTGTAAAACATCTCATTCCTTATTTTACTTAAGTTTTACTAAGTAAACCCCTCTAGGGGTTCAAACCAGCCTTTCAGCTGATGACCTAAACAACAAGTGCTTGTCATTCTTTTTCGATTCTGCGACTGACTTCTGACTTCTGTCTCTAGTCTCCATTTATCACCGTTCTCAGAAATACAGTGCGATACTTAGGTATGTAAACGGCTTTATTCTATTCTGCATATCTGAGAGGAAACTTATTTTGAGGCAGAAAGAAATGTGGTTCTACAAGGTTTTAAAATATATACATTATGGTAGGTTTTGAAGAGCTATGGAAAGATCTATTCTGGGAGTCAGGCTGAGAGATAGAAAAAGGAATGAATGGATAAGATCCCAGACTGGCCTGGAGGATGTTGGCAGGGCGATGGCTAGAGGCAAATGGAGATGGGCGGGACGCGTGGCGAAAATGGAACCAGAGAGATGGGCAAGGAGGATCCTTGATTGGCGACCATATGATGGAAGAAGAGTAAGGGGAAGGCCGGAGAGAAGATGGGAGGATGACATAAAAGAACCGCTGGAGAGAGCTGGAGGAGGACGGCGCAGGACAGAGAGGAGTGGAGGAGTCATGAAGAGGCCTACATAGCTAATATTTTAGCTTTGTAAAAAGGGCTAAGAAAAAAAAAAAAAAAGGTTTTGAATTGTCCGCCATCTTTAATCAAATTTATTTCTTTTTAATAGAAAGATCATTATAATTCCGATGTATTATAGCACTTTTGCAAAAAAAAGTAATGGTTTCTTTTTATTAACACCTCATTATCAAGTTACAAACTTTTAAATTAGGAATGACGGAAAAATCGTGGACAATTTTATTGCATTTTACAATCATATTATATATTTTAATAACGAACAATAAAATAGTGTTATTTCAGACTGTTATCAGTAAAGATGTTGATTTCTGTAATTTTGAATTTAGTAGTAGTAGTCCATATCTCTCAGATCATAAAAAAATCAAACCTTGGACCTTTATTTTTGAAGTCGAACAATGTAACCTACCGGTAGCGTCATCAAAACGGTAAACCAATTAAATCTAAAAAAAATTAGAAAAATAAAAACCCAGTTATACTTTTCGCATATAGCCAAAAAATTAATGCGCTGTTTAAATGTTAAATTTTACCATAAACTTTTATTTCGCCAAGTTTAAAGTTAAAACAACTCAATTTTGAACTTTTAAAAATTTGAATCGCAAAACATTTTGTTCTAAACGTGATAAAATAATTTATTCAATAGAAGTTGTTGCTTAAAGTTGGGTGTTTATTTAACTACAGAACGAGATATGAAAGTTTTTCATACGCAATATTGTTAGCAAAATTTAGAGGAATATTATGCATATTAACTGAACAGAATTTTAAATTCTCTGTTCCGTTAAACCTATGCTCGCGTAATATTTTCTTTTTCATATAAAGTAAATTCGATTACGAGGGAAATAATTTTACAAAAGAGCATTATAGTCCGACGTGAAGTAAGACAGTTTTGGGCATAAACATTTGAATGCATTCAGTAGGTTACAAAATTAGTTACTGCACATTTTATAATCCCGTGCTTAATAATTGCAACTTCATGAAACATTAATCAGAAAGTAAATCATAGTAAACAAATTAACCATCGGAAACTTAACCATCTTCTCCAATACATAAGTTTTTCTTTTTATTTATTTTTACGTATTTCAAAAAAAAACTACCTACCTATCGGTTTCATAATTATAGACACCCGAGTTTGAAGCCTTGCATCTCTAAAAAGATGAGTCGGATTTTAACATACATTACATCAAAATTTAACTCATTTTATTCTGTGTTGACCCATAAAAGTCCTATATTTTAATTTTATTAAAATATTGCCATATCTAGGTTGGAAAACAAAAAGACCCGGTTTTTCTTCGCTAAAAAACAAATTTCATGCGTTTAGAGGCGTGTAATTCGATAATTATTTGACCACAAGTTTGAAATTTTAATACCACATAGACAATTATATTGTTACAGCGTGCACAAAATTTCAAATTCGTACGTTATTTAAATTTTGATTTAACAATATTCTGAACCCTTGTTATCTCGGTAACCGGTCGATCGTTCGGCACTGGCAAACTATCGTTTTATTTAGCGTTAAAAACTTAGTACAAATACGTTAATAACATGAAATATTGACTGACGAATGTAATAGTAGAATTTGTAGAATTTTGAAAAATAGACTTGGTAATGTGGGGGGTGGGCGCTACTATCCATGTTGCCTGAATCTGACTGTCTACCTGAATTGACAATGGAGTCTGTCATTTCAGGTGGCCAGTTTGACAGGATGTCACGTGCACAACCTTCAACATGGATAGGAGTGCCCAACCCCCGCATTACCCAGTCTATTTTTCAAAATTTTAAAAATTCTACGACAACATTGGCTCATCAATATTTCATGTTATTAACATATCTGCACTAAGTTTTTAACGCTGAATAAAACGATAATTTGCCAGTGCCGAACGATCGAGCGATTACCGAGATAGCAAGGGTTCAGAATATTGTTAATAAATCAAAATTTAAATACCGTACGAATTTGAAATTTCGTACACGTTGTAACAATATAATTGTCTATGTTGTGTTAAATTTCAAAATTTATGGTCAAAAAATTATAGCTAGAGTTACACACCTCTAAACGCATAAAATTCGTTGGGATAGCAAACAATCCGAGTCTTTTTGTCTTCCAACCTCGATATGGTAATTTTTTAACAAAATTAAAACCAAAGGACTATATATGGGTCTACACAGAATAAAATGAGCTAAATTTTGATGTAAAGTATGTTAAAATCCGATTCATCATTTTGGAGATGCAAGGGTTCAAACTCGGGTGTCTATGATTATGAAACCGACAGTACTTTCTCGAGGAACAAACTATGTTAAAAAAGCAATTTATTACAGTAATCGACGGATGTCGGATCCTACAGATATTTTCTATAGATCATTGTTCTCATTGCAACAAAATATAAGGCAAACTAAACGCGGTAAACCTGTACTTATTCGTAAGCAATAAATAATTTTTTAACTATTGACAAAATACAAAAAACTGAAAACCGAGACGTAAGTTAAAATAAAGTGGTTTGTGAAAAACTAAGCGGTGGTGTCATTTTGAGGTGTGTCATAACTACAAGATGGCGTCCCAAAATTTATTAGTAAGTCACGCCTCCTCGTTTAAACAGATTAGCGACGTATGAATACGATGACGGTTATGCCATCTCGCCGTTAAGTGAAAACATCTTTTTTTCTCTGTCTTTGACGTAAACTGATTCCACTTGCATTTATAGTTTTTCATTTTCTTTCTATGGAGAGAATAGTACCACATCCTATTAGTTGAATCTAGTTGTAACTCGTTCCCTGATAGAACATTAAGACCTTCCCTGATTGGTTGATGTTGGTGCGCTGTGAGTGAGATCTGATCTGGTGGATCATCAGTCAGTAAGTAGTTGATTTACTTTCTCTCAGCGGAAAGCCATTACATTTTTCTCCTCGTTATGGTGAGGTCAAACGCCAGAAAGCACAGTCCTTAAGAAGGCACGGGACAGTAGTAGATATAGAAAAATAGTTTAATTTTTATTTCATATAAATCATTAGCTTTAACAGAAATATGTTCAGTGACTTTACCTTACACATCATACATTATAATACTGCACATTTTATAATCCCTTGCTTAATAATTGCAACTTCATGGAGCATTAATCAGAAAGTAAATCTTAGTAAACAAATTAATCATCGGAAACTTAACCATCTGTGTCTCCAATACATAAGTTTTTTTACTTTATAAGCTTTATTATTATATGTATTATATTATATGCTTTACTGAAATTATCAAAATTAAATTTTAGTAATAAGAATTAATAATCTGTAGAAATAAACGTCAGGTTTCGTTGGAGGAAAATAATGACACCTTACTCATTAATGACAAAATGACTTTTAATAATAACTTTTGTCAATAATGACAAATGTTATAGTGAAGGTGGCAATAATACAATAGGCTGTTTTTAATTAATATTAAGTTTTACTAAAAACTGTTAGAAACAATATTACTAGTTAGGGTTGGCTTATACGCAAGCCTGTTGATGAGACTTTAAATAAACTATAGAATAAGATTATATTAAGATCATTCCATGTTCATTAACGACTAGTGTACAAATTTTTTTGCATGTTGGCCTATACCCTTAAAAAATGAACTTTGATGATGTAATTTCTTAAAGAACTTAGTGTAAAAGTTTTTAGCAATGTACATTATGAATAAATCGTTAGGTCATTATGTAAAGTTTTTTTTGAGACGTGGAATGGTGCAATAGTGATTAGACGAAGGTATTTAATTGAAAAGATTGAATAATAAATTTAAATTAAATTGCTTGGTTTTGTACTGCCAAAAATTTGTAATCCATATGGGTGTTAAAAGACTTTTGTGAACGATAGGCCTGATTTATGTCAGATTGAAATAAATTAATCATATCAGAACAAGAAAATTAAAATAGAAATTAGTTTTGCAAGTTGACAACATATTTGAATAATTACATTTGTTAGTGCAGTTGTGAATTATATTTTATAGGTTAAGTAACACGGAATAACTAAAACGAAAACTGAGCTGAAAAGGAATAATATTGTTGAAACACTTAAATTTCAAAAGAAGAACATCTGCACTGTTTCAAAAGAGAATGTACGAAAATGAAAGTGAACTTAAAGATGAGAACAACTGAAAAAGAAAGAAATAGTGAAAAAAGAGATAGAAAATGAAATAGTATTAGGGTGAGAAAGAGAGAGAAACAAGAACAAAAGTAATGACTGGATGGTCTGGTATTTAATTTGTCCCTTGCAGGCGAGGAAAGTTTCCTCGACTCACACCATTTAATACAAGTATAATACCGAAATAATATAAGGGACTCAAGTTAAAACAATACTTGAGTGTGGTACGTACACAAATACTGTTTTGTATTGTTAGGAACCTAGGGAGTGGCATTTAACACCTTCAGGGGAAATATAGAATTAAAATAAATAATAGAAGGAAATAGAACGGTTCCTACTGTGTGGGTTTTACTTAATTAATTAACATATTTCACCAAGTAATTTTACTTCAAATTATTAAGCTTGTTTTTAAAAACTTGTAAACATTTTAGCATAGCTAAGAAGTTAGGGGCTGAATAATCTTATCATCGAAGTTATGATGACCATAGAATTTTTTTCGGTTGATTATTATTTGTAAAAAATGTTTGTCGTTAATTAATTTTTCCTTAATATCTTTTTCTTCTCTTCACGGGTTAGGTATTACCACATTTTCCGGCACTCATCTTTTCTTCGGCTTGCCAACATATCTGGTTTCTACCGGCCAGATTAAACCAGGTATCTTCTTGCTAAACCAGGTAAGTGGCTTCCTGGCGTTCTATTCAAATTGTCAACCCATTTGGCACGGTACAATTTTATTTTTATGTTAAGTGAAAAATTCCCTATTTTTGTCTTATATCTTTATTTCTGATCCTGTCTAGTCTTGTACAACCATTGACAGATCTTAAGAATTTTATTTCCGCAGTTTAGATGTTTCTTTCCTTCCTTCTTCTCCTCACCCATGCTTCACTATCGTATGTCAAGGGTAGAACTGCCACCGTCTTATAAAACTATAACTTTGTATCGGGTGTTATTTTTGTCTCAATGTCCTACAAATCGTCCCACTTATCTGATTAAATTTAGATTGCTTATTTTTCACATCATAGCCATCTTCAAATGAGACATCAGCTCCAATGTATTTATAGTGGTTCATTTTCTCTCTTCTTCTTTCGGTTTTGTCCCTCATTGGAGGTTGGAAATCATCATACCGATCTGGATCCTGTCGACCGCGCCTCTGAACAGCTCCGCCGAACTACACCCGTACCTCTCCCTCAGATTTCACAGCCAGGAAAGTGTTCTATGCCCAAGACTTATATTTCCCTTAATCTTTTCTTGGACAATAAGCCTCAGTAATGAGTACTTAACTCCTCTCATAACCCAGATACTCAAATTTCCTTCTCTTTATAATCCTCACCAATTCACACTCCTTCTCCATTGTCAACAAAATATCCACATTTGTCACTCTCTCCGTCCATGACACTCTCCACATTCTCCTATACCACCACATTCTCAAATGGCTCAATATTTCGGATATTTTCCTGTTCATGTGGTACAACAATCGTACAACAACACGGAGAAACCATAACAACGTAACATTCTCACTCTCAGAATCAAATCAACGTCTCGGCAGCATAGGAATCTTTCATTTTAATAAACACTTGTCTCGTTGTTTCTAATATTCCTTAATGTTTTTATTTTTATCAATATTTTCAGTGATCCATGTCCCTAGATATTTTTATGACGTGACTCTTTCAATTTGGGTGTTAGAGATTGTTAAATTAGCGCAGACATCGTAGTATTCTTAGTTATTAATTATATTATTATATTATGAATTATAGTAATTAGTTATAGTAATTATTCTTAATTATGGAGGTATTATTCTTTGTTGTTACCATTAATTTTGTCTTTGTAAGATTTAGTTTCAAACCGTAATCATTATTATGGCTATTTACTTTGCCAAACCAATTTACTTTATCATTTGCTCTAGTATGCTTTATTTTTCTTAATTTAATGTTTTTCAATTCTGAGGATTTATGAACGTATGCGACATAAAATGAAGTAGATCTTTACCACGTATGTTTATATTACCTGACTGTTTACTTTTATTACTGATCTTTTTCGTTATGAATGAATATTTTTACAAGACCTTTGAATTAAAATGTAATCTTAAAATTTTGGCATTTTATTTACTGTTTGAATAAAAAAAACCAGGAGAACTTTCTGTTAATTATCTTTGAAAAGTCAGTACAGGAATCAGTAAAAAACAAAATTAATCTACTTCAGAGAGCGAACGGATTCGTAAAACGGTCATTATTTTTTAAATTATTTATACTTAAATGGCTAATAGAATGACCCAATGAGATGAGAATGATATGTACAAAGCGTAAATGAGTGTAGTCTTGTATAGATTCAGGCTGACCATTCCTAAGAGAGTATGGTTAATTGAAACCAAACCATCAAAGTACACCAGTTACCACTGCCTAGTATTCAAATCTGTATAAAAGTAACTACTTCTACCAGGATTTAAACCAGGAAACTTCGTCTCCAAAAATCAGCTGTTTAACAGTTTACTCGTGGTGACAAATTAAACTGGTAGAAGTTCTTATGCGAAATAAATAGCCTACAAATTGAATAAATAAAAGATATATTCTTGTTAATTATTTTATTAAAAGAAAATATTAAGTGTGCCAAGGTTCCAAACACAAAGTAAATAAAAACAAATTAAACCAAACGTGTGAAAATTAAAAAATTACACATAACTCCTATTTTTTTACATATATATATTCTCAAAACGAGGTCTAGGCCAACACAGAGTACATTGAAATTGATGCAACGATTTTTAAGTTTTCGGCCAAATTTTTTTTTTTCAGTAAGGACTCGAAACACGGTTCACTAGAATAAGAGGCAGGAACATTTTTGCCTTCTATACCTGAAAATTCATCAAATCACCAAATCTCCTAATGGATCAGAGAAGAGCTGACGATTTTCAGATTTTCAAAACCGTAGGGCCTATAGCTTCATCCAAAATCCATTAAACTGAACCACGGAAGTCTTCAAGGAGGCCACAAATTGATAAAGCACCGGTGCGGTAAATCTTCAAAGCACCCATTTCATAAAAATTATTAATTTTCTATTTTTTCATTATTTTTTATTAATATTTATATATAGATAGATGTTTTAGTGTCCAAAAGAAAGTATTTTTTGGTAAATGATGAATGTATAGGGGAAGAAATATGTTTATTATAATGAGAATATAAATTTTCATAAAAGTTTATGCAATAATGTATGGTAATAAATAACAACTAAAGTATAATATTACAATAAAATATAATAATGGCATTATGAAAGAGTTTGCACAATGTTATAAAGATATGAAATGAAGACAATGTATCATATCGTATTAAAGAAGTTTATTTAAAACCGTGTCAAATATATTCACTGTTGCAAAAATAGATGTATAAGAATATATATCTATATCGCTCTTCCAAAATGAAGATGAACAAGGAAATGAGGAAGAAGATGGAGAGGCTTATTTCAGTTGCGGTCCAGATAGGAGAGTGGTGCATGCAGCTAATCTGTTGTAGGATTTATGAGTGAACGGACCATTGCCCTGGCGCCACGTAACATTAGCTTCTAGCACTGATCTCTTTCTCCACCCTCCCTTTGTATCACCCCTCTAACAACAGCATCTTGTTTTCTAAGAAGTGGTCGGTAGAAACAGGCCTCCGTGTATAGAACAGTATCCATCGTCAGTTACTGCTGAAGAGGTACAGTTTATGGACCGTGTCAAAGCTACTCACTTACTTAACTCCTCAGTTCCTTCCACTACTTCTTCTTCTTCTTTAAGAACCTCTTCATTGTGGTCGTGGTAAATATACTGTTTCACAAAATAACCTCAACAGTGGCATCTTCAAATTGCCATCTCTCTTCCACAAAACTTCCCTCTTTATCATACAACAAAATAGTTCGCTTAACTTCATCCTTTTATAAAGTAATACTATCTCATCAATATAATTCTCTTTATCCCCGCTTTACACCAAAGGTTCAAAGCTTCTATCGTTAGAAACCCTCTGCTTTATTCCTTTTATAAATTACCATTTAGATTAGACGAATATAATGCAAAAATTAACATTAAATTGATTCTAATTAAATGTTTTTTAATCTTCCTACAGATGACAAAAACACTTTTCTGTATGTCCTTTTCCGAGATACAAAAAACATGTTTTATACTAATTCTCAAATGTAAGTTATGTGTATTATAATGTAAGTTATGTATCTTTGCCGACGACACAACCGTTCTCGCTATCCATGAAGACCCAATAATTGCGTCACAATTCTTACAAGAATTCCTTACATTTTTTGAGAAATGGTTAATAAAGTGGAGAACGAAAGTTAACGAAAACTAATCAACACATATCACATTTACACAACGAAAAAATGACTGCCCACCAGTAACGTTAAACAACATAGCACTACCGCACAACACAACAGAAAATACTTGGGACTACATTTCGATCGTCGCCTCACATGAAAACATCACATAGGGCCTAATAACTAAAAAAAAAAAAACAACTTGAGTTGACAGTACGTAAACTACACAGGTTAATTGGTTAATACTCACCTTTGTCAAACGAATCCAAAATTATTTTATATAAATCCGTTTTAAAACTGATGTTGACATATGAGCTTCAATTAATTGTGGGGTACATCCTGCACTTCAAACATAAACATATTCGAACGTTTCCAGTCAAAATCCTTGCGGCGGGCCCTGCAAATTCTGTGGTACATCAAAAACACCTATATCTATGCCGATCTTAATATTGACTCAGTGAAACAAACGTGCGTTCGGAAAGTCGCTGTGCACCAAGTGACATGACAGGGAATAATTTCATGGCTAGGTTGGTAGCTCTGTGCTGTTCAATTGTTGCCGAACACGTCGAGGCCTGTCAGTCATTGAGTTGAAGTTGTATATGTTTCATTTATTGCAGTTCTGTTGCACATTTTTTGTTGTTGGACGCGATGGTTCTTTCAGTAGAGGAGCGCATTTTCCTCGTTGAATACGTATTTCACGAAGGTGACAAGTACAGTGATTTAGTGAAGCACAAATTTTCTGAAAAGTTTCCAGATTCAATTATTCCTCACCGTAATGCAGTACGAACACTGATAGAAAAATTTCGGGCAACTGGCTCTGTTGAGGACGCTGAACGTAGTGGTAGGCCCCCTAAGCTAGACGAACGAAAGCTGCTGGATATTTCTGATTCTATGGCACAAAGTCCAAAAAAATCAATGCGTAAGTTAGCACAACAGCATAATATCGGACTTGCTACCGCACATAAAGCTGTCAGACAAGAACTTAAACTATTCCCATACAAAGTGAGGTGTGTTCAAGAGCTGAAACCTTCAGATAATGACAAGAGACTAAATTATTGTCATTGGTTTCAACGTTTCATCAACCAAAATTCCGAAGACATCCTTGACGTAACGTTTTATACAGATGAAGCGTGGTTTCACTTGGGAGGGTATATAAGTTCACAAAATACTCGAGTATGGTCGACAACTAACCCTTGCGCTTTACATGAACAGTCCTTACACGAAGCAAAAATTGGAGTCTGGGTTGCTGTGAGTAGAGCACGTATTGTTGGACCAATTTTTTTTTGCAAACACAATCAATAGTGAACGTTATTGTTCTGATATTTTAGAGAACTTTACGCATCAAATAACACAAGTGGAAATGAATAATGGTTGGTTCCAACAAGACGGGGCAACAGCACATACATCTAACATCTCAATGGCTTTCCTGCGCAACGTGTTTGGTGAACGAATAATTTCAAAGAATTTGTGGCCTGCAAGATCTCCTGATCTGACTCCCCCCGATTTCTTTTTATGGGGTGCGGCGAAACAAACTGTGTATCGGAACAGACCACACACGATTGACGAACTTAAAGCCGCAATAACGGCATACATTCAAGGAATCACTGTTCTTCAGTTGCGAAAGGTGTTTGCAAACAAAATGAAACGAGTGCAATGCTGTATTGATGCCAATGGAGGTCATTTCGAACACCTTCTATAAACAATGTAATCACGGTTTAACAATGTAATTAAGGTATTGAATAAATTTTTTTCCAAAATGCTTAGTCATTTCTTTATACATATTTTCATAAATCCATAGTCACAATTCCAGTGCACAGCGACTTTCCGAACGCACGGTATATCAAAATTCAGCCGTAAATATAAAGAAAGACTCAACAATCATCCAAACTTCCTGGCTCTGAAACTACTAAATAACATTGATACTGGGTTTTCAAGACTGAAAAGACATAGTGTTTTTAATTTAGGTTATAGGTTTTAAAGAACATTGTTACACTTATTATCTTTTTTTCTAACTGATTTACTTCAAAGTCACCATTGTATTTATCAAAAATAGTAATTTAAAACTATTTTAAATTTCATTAACATTATAATGAAATCGTAATCATGTTAATTAACATTTATCAAAATTACTGATTGTTCTATTTCAAGTGAATAGATTGTAATGTTGCAGAATTGTAAAAAATGTGTATTTTAAAATGTCTTATGGTTTTTTTATTTACCAAAATTCTTGTCCTTATAATCACTCCAATTCTTATTTTGACCAACCCAGATTTCTTTTCAGAAAGGAGAACTAATGTCTGCGTAAACCGTTAGCATAATTCCAGTCATTAACATGTTGGTAGAAACGAAGTCATATGTAGTAATATTTACAAGCTAGGGGTTGTAAATTGTTTATTATAACAACGATTTTCAATTTCTATTCTACTGACACTGATCAAAAGGTTGTTGAGGGCAAACACAAAATAACTAGAATTTTCAGGCGAGGGCGGAGAATATTTGTCTAGATCATAGTAGGCTAGTACTTAGCTATTATTTTACAATTTTAAGAAACTTGGAAGACATGACTTCCTCTACTTGTACTATTTTTGTCTCTCCCACTCCTGTGCACCAATATTATTCCCCTTCTATCGATCCAGCTGTTGATCGTCGCTGACGTTGCTCCGACTATCATAAAGAGGCAGTTAGAGGGGGAACTCTTCTCCAGTCTTCTGTTGGTCCATGTGCATAGGAATTTTTTACTATCTTGTTCTGTTATAATTAACTTTCGTTAATTGGATCCTGCGTTGCCAGGTTGTAGTGCAGCTGTACTACAGCTCAGTGTTATGATTGTTCTGGAATAAGTCTACTTCTTTACTGATCTCATAAATATTACAAATAAATTAATTCATTAGTTAAAGAATTAATCAAGAAACCGAGATTTAAAAAGTATTTTTGGTAAAATATTTGATGAAACAATGTTTTTCGAAGCGAATTGTAAAGAGTTTTAAATTAAATTAACTTGTTTTAAATTTTATCTTCTATGCATTGATTAGATCTGATTATCAATACCTTGTTTTCTCTTCTATAGTTCAAAGTAAAACTACGCCAGCCGTATCGCTTGATATGGTTCTGATATTACAGTAGTAATATCAACCAATCAAAATTAAGAATTTTGACCAACGAGAAATTTGATTTCAACCAATCACATTGTTCAAAAGACTATTCAGTGAAAACTGGCCAATCCAACGCCTTCATTTAGTTTAGTTTAATACAATTGGTCAGAATTCTACAATGTGATTTTTCTGTAACCTGGCGATATTTGCCGGTCGTATTGGCGTAGTTGGTAACGTGTTCGCCTCTCATCATGCGGTCTTGGGTTCAAATCCCATTCAGGCACGGCATATTTTCATACGTTACAAAAAAATCATTTCATCCTTCATTGCCTTCATTAGCAGTAATTGCAGAACAGTCAGACGTTAAATAAAAAAAAACCTGGCGATATTTGAGTAACTGCGTAATTCTATTATACCTTTTAAACTGTCTATAATCTAGGCTTGCAATTACCTTTCTTTAAAAATTAGCATCGGTTTGATTTAATCCAATGCTAATTTAGTAAAAATAATGAATAATGAGGGATTATCTGTTGTACGTCCCGCACTTTGTTAGTGCGCCTACAAAACGGTAAATGCAGCATGCAATACAACACATCATTGCGGGTTGCAGGATGTACAGGCGGTATTTATAACTTCATGTACATTGATGATGCAATGATGCATATATTGTAACTGATTAAGTTCCAATTAAAAATATTAATACTAAACAATTTTAACACTAATATTAATAGTGTTAAACTATTAAAAAATTAAATTAAAACATTCACCAATGTTGTTATGATAACTATACCACTTTGAAATGAAACAATTTTTCTACAACGCTTAGTTTAGCGTCAGTTAGTGATATTTATTATCAAAATTAGTGAAAAAATGGAATTTTGTGAAAATTGTGGCTTTAGTATGCATTTTACGTCAAAAGTGTCGGCATATTTTTAATAAAAGTTATAGGAAATTTTTAAAAAAACCATACAACTTTTATTTCAAACTGTGGTTTTCTATAGAGCCTCTAGTTTAGCATCAATTATGATTTTCCGTATTTTTAAATAGTAGCCTACAGAGGTTGATTTTCATTTAGCGTCATTCATTCATGATTAAAATTAGGTTATGTTTTTCATTTTATATTGTCCATTAATGATTAAAAATAATAGGTTGTATTGTTATTTATTTGCATTGTCAAGATAAAGTCGTGTGAGTGTTTCACATCAGATATTACAAATTACAGTATTAATAATTGTGTTATTAATGGTGTGTTATGTTGCATGTTGTATTTGCAATTTTTGTAGGCGCGTCATGAGTGTAGGGCGTGTAACAGTAAGACCAGTAAAATGTGCCATCAGATGGTGACAAGTTCGAGTTTCTTCAAATCTCATGTAACGGCCGAGAAGGAGCTGAATAATTCACTTCAGTTATACGAACTAACATCTATTCGTCTAATTAATGATAACAGCGAAGATTGAAATGAAAATGGAAGAGGAAATTAATAATTAGGATAAATATTTAAAAAACGACAGCCTAACTTCTGTTTTCCAAACTTGGAGCATATTCCCTTCACATACTCCAAAAACAGCCGACCTCCCAAAGACCACTTCACCGACTAACACAATTGTAATATGACATAAGACGACTGCAGTACATTACCCACCCTCCTATGTAACAATGAGCTGCTACATTAACAATGATTTTTTTTCTAATAGATATATATTTTAAAGAAATTAGATACTTCTTTAAAACAAACTACGACAGATATTGAATTTCTGTTGTGGACTCCCTCTCAAACTGGTATGGATGAGAAAAATAAATGAAGATCTGGAGGAGATGGGATTAAAAATTGAAGACCTCCAAAATAAATCCGAAAAATTAAACATCATTAAAAGCTTTAAATTTGCACCTCCTCCAACTAAACAATATAAAACGAGTGTCGTATCAGATGAAGTGAGACTGGCCCGATCGCTTAGAATGAGGGCCTACTGGGAGAAGAGAAAACAAGGTAAGACTAAATAAATGTTAAACTAACTTAAAGTGATCCAGTGTGGTCTTAAAAGTAAAAAAAAAGAAATTAGATAAATAATCGGTATTATATATTTTAATAACTGAAATAGGTTATTTTAATCGTACAAACTTAATAACAATTGTTTTTAATACTACTATTACCTTTAGGAAGATTTTATCCTTAAAAGCTTTGTTTGTTTTGCCTCGAACAATGTAATTAAGTCCTCAGATTGGAATATACGGTTGATCTTGTGAAAGATATAGTCAAGATTTAATTACCACAATGTAACATTATACGGGTTTTTTAAGATGAGTGGTTCATCGTTCGTAGTTTTTTTTTAACAACTTTCATTTAATTAATTGGAAAATAAGAACTTCTTTAATAATGCTTTTTCTACGTTAATAAAAATGTCATAATGATGAATTTAAACTAAACTCCAAAATCCCGCCACTGATAGATAGCGCCACTAACTAAAGACAACTTAGTTCATGTGTTGCTGAAAAGTTGGAAACTTTTTCGGAAAACTTTACCTTGTATAAAACTTCGTTTTAATTTTATATTTTTTAAACATATTATCTGTAATTTTGTTACACACTAAAATAATTTATGTACAACGAACTGAAGTCAATCAGTTTGTTCGTTCAGTTTCATGTCTTTGTTGTTTATATTTGAAAATTCGTTCGTTAACATAACCTTTTCGGTGCTCGGTAACAAGTTATTAATGACGTTAAAAGGTACTGAGGTAAGTTACGTACCACATAACTGTTATTTTATATATTTATTATGATTGTTTGACATTTATTGGAAGGTTACCTTTGTAACAAAATAATCCATAATACTTTTGATTTTCATAAATTCCACTCCATGTATGTTGTAGATCTATTCGTTGAATAACGTTAACAGAAACTTGAAAATATTGTGTTTATCTAGTTACACATTCGAATTTAATTTAAAAAATTATAATTTTGAACTTTTAAAATCCAGAAATGTAGACGAATTGGTAACTGACAATACAGTAAGTTGATAATTAGAATAGAACTGGTTTTGATTACTATCTACCATTTGTAAATGGTATAACCACATAATCCTAACATTACCTGTAGGTAATGTTAGGATTATGTGGTTATAAAAGATGTTTTTTGTCACAAATGCCTCGGGCTTTAGGAACGTTAGGCTATAACAACACAATTTTCTTATATCTTGCAATCAGATTACAAATCTCTAACAGTAATTATCATATTACTTACTCTATGAAATTTTTCTACAAGTATTTTATTGCGATTGTATTTGTGTATTTTTTCAAAGTGAATGTATTGTTTATTTTATACATTTAATCGTTTCGTATGGGATTTGTAAAACAGTTTCCAAGTAATTGACATACAATAGCTACTTATGGACTGTTACTTTTTCTTTATTTTCAAGCTGAACTGATTTTGGAACTTGAATGGATAGGTACAAGTTGCTATAATTTTGAGAAGCATTTCTGGCCTATGAACCATAATAAGAAATGAGTGGTAAATACATTCCTCAGGATGAATAAGGTCTGTTTTCAGAAATGAACATTAAACATGTGGTTATGTTATAAGTTATGTATAACCTTACCATGATATTAACAACTTCTTTCTTAACCCTTAATAGGGCACACTGTGCTTGGTCACGTTAGTGGTCACACATCGATCTTTTCTCCGCCTTCTATTCGTTAGCCTAACATTGTAGTAAGTAGTTGTTATTTTAATTGAAAAACACAAATAGTTATAATATATTTATTTATTCGTTCGTAATTTTTTTATAATTTTACTCATGTAATTACACAACAATTAAAATATTTTGTTATGAAACAATAATTGAATTTAATCTGAATTTTGTATTTCCATGTTGATGTATTATTTTCTCACAAATAATTAAAGTTTATAGCCATTATACAAAATATGAAGCTAAACTATAGTCTAAAGTGAGTTCACGGTAAGAACCAACTGTCGAATCAACAAACTGCATCTGTGGTAGTACGTGTAAATACACCACACAAATACATGCAACAGCCTAGCATTAGTCACCGGGTGGACACCAACACTTTTATAACTGCTAAACAATAACAACGAACAGCCGCGTTCCCTAACGTCAATAAAATCTTTCCCTTATCACTTAATTTTGTTTAGAATTCAGTTGCATACTTATTGTTTATAGTATTGTTATAGGCTTACTCAATGTTTATATTACAAATTCTTCATGTATGTGTCATTTTTAATTTTATGATCCTAAATGGGTTTTCAATTTAGTTGGCTTTGTTGTTTAAACTGTTCGGTTCGGTTTAATTGTGCGTCTAGTTTGAATGGTGCTTTTAGTTTCATGTACGGTTTAATTTTATTGTAGTTATTACTTTATTCGACTGTGTGAACAAAAGTAAGTTTATTTCTATTTTTGCTGAAAAAGTTTATTAATTTATAGTGATGGCTAACGCACCCGAGTCCTCTATTTACAAACACCAAAAAGGTAAACCTTTGAGAATAAAGTGAGTGAGTTTTAAAATTAGTAAACAATAATAATTTTATTTATAAAGTAAGCATTTAAAATTATAAAAAAACATTTAAGTATTTAATTTTATTAAGGTAAAGAATTAACTACTCATAAGAGTATTAAGCACGAGTCGTTTCGCAACGCCTAGTATGAAAATCACATAATACTTTTGGTGCGTACGGTTCTGGAGCTGTGACGTCATTCACTATTTGTTTACTTCGCAGTTGATTCTTAAAATGAATTTGGTATAGTAATAATATCAGAGTTATTCAAGTCAGAATATTCATCTGTGTTAGTGCCATTGTCTGTAGCGCAGTCACAATAAATAACAACAGTATGTTCTTTCCACACATAGGCCAAGCATCGCACTTGCTAAATTGTGTTTTTGTTTTTAAGTAAAAAAAACAACAGTGTCTGCTACAACATCTAATCGAATATTTCGGACGGCCGCCTCTGTGTCTGTGTCTGTATTATGTTCTGATTCTTCTGGAACATCCTCCTTGTCTGTTTCGTCCCCACTTATTTCAAGTTCTTAGACAAAAATTTCGTCTAAGGCTTCATTTAGAAAATAAATATCATGAGAGTTATTTAGATCAAAAAAATCAGCCATATTAGATACAAAATAAAAACAGTTTGTTGGAAACAAAAATGGAAATAAACAAAACACACTGTAATGGTAATGAAATAAAAAATGTAAAGTTAAGTTTAAAAAATAAAAAATTATTTATGACAATAAGAACAATAATACTGGTACAAAAAATGTTTTTGGAAGACGTTATGAGTTAAAAAGACTAGTGTAACTAGGTGCACGACGATCAAAAAGACCAACACCACAAAGAACGCCCGATAGCACTAATAAATAACCTGAAAATGAATTAACAACCACTCAACACAATGACAGCTATAGCAAACCAGAAGTATCAACCTCAAACAAAATAGCTAGCTAAATATTTACAAAAGGCGGGGAAAAGACCAATGTGCGACCTATTACGGGTTAAAGACCCTCTCCTATCAGAGGTCGGAAATCATTATCATTATGCAGACCTTATTCACTGCTGCAAGGAACAGTTCTGTATTACTGCAACCAAACTAGTCCCTCAGGCTCTTCAACCAGGATGCCACACCTGGCAACATTCCACTTGCCCTTATTTTCCCCTGCATGATTAATTATAAGATGTGATAGTTAGGACCTCTAATCACATGTCCAAGATATTGAAGTTTTTTCTTCTTCACTATCTCAACCAACTCACATTCTTTGCCCATTTTACATAATTTTCCACTACTGCTTTACATGCTTATTTAGGAGAAGCTATTCTATCTAGTGAGTGATCCATGAAACTTCATTTCCAGATTTTTAAATTTAAGTTGGTCTGATTTGCACGTCTTCTAAATTTTACTAAATATACTCTTAAAAATAGTGCATTAATCAATTATAAATTTGCAGACAATGAATGCAATTAAGTGTACACGTTAACAAACTTTTTTAATTTGTCTTATTTCTAGGAGTCAGTCATATTATTACCACATGAGTAGACTTACTTACTTTTGCAATGTTCTTGAAATCCTGAAGTATTGTATATATTTTGAAAAGAAGGTATGGATGTAAGTGAGTATATAAAGAAAGAAGTTGAAGGCAGTTGTGAACCAGTAAGTATAATTTTATTCTAATTAGGAATACTGTAATGTCATTAATGATCATACAAAAAATTTTTTGTGTGTAAAATTACTTTTTAAGAGATGATGTGTTGCTCACTAAGTGGAAAAGTATGCTTTATCAGTATGCCAGGCCCTCTGAAAAAAGCATCCACATTCCACTCTGCAAATTACACCTTCACTTCATTCACCACAGAGTCTGACTGGATAATGAAATTCAGTACTTTCAGAGGAGATAACTATGATTATTGTCTTTTACGTTTCTTCTGTTCTTAAATGCTTCATTCATAATACGAGGCGTACTTTTAAAGTAAGGGCCGTTTGAAAATAAAAAAAAAATAAAAGGAAATTTGCAAAAACTAATTTTATTTTCGGAATCTACATACTTTTATCTATTTTTCTACATAGTTTCCAAGTTTTTGTAAACACTTATCATATCGCACAACTAAATTTTGGAAACCTTCTTCATAAAAACTTGCCGCCTGCTGTGATAACCAAGAATTCACGGCCGTTTTCAATTCGTCGTCATCGTCATAACGGCTGCCGCCCAAGTGATGTTTCAGATGACAGAAGAGATGAAAGTCGCTCGGCGCAAGGTCAGGGCTGTAGGGTGGGTGGTCCAAAACTTCCCAGCCAAAAGAGTCCAATGCAGCTCGGGTCTGAGCGGCAGTGTGAGGCCTTGCATTATCGTGCAGAAACAAAATTCCTTTTGTGAGCATGCCACGTCTCTTGTTTTGAATTGCTCTGCGCAGCTTCCTCAGGGTTTGGCAGTAGGCTTCTGCATTTATTGTCGTTCCTCGTTCCATAAAGTCAACCAGCAAAACACCATGCCTATCCCAAAACACGGACGCCATGATCTTGCGCTGTGACAAAGTCTGTATGGCTTTGACCTTTACGGGAGAGTCCGTGTGTCTCTATTCCATGCTTTATTGTTTTGATTTGGGAGTGAAATGCGAAATCCACGTTTCGTCTCCAGTTACGATCCGACTCAGCATGTCGTCACCATTTTCGTCATAACGTGTCAGAAAATTCAAGGAACTCTCTAATGCAAGGCCTCACACTGCCGCTCAGACCCGAGCTGCATTGGACTCTTTTGGACGGGAAGTTTTGGACCACCCACCCTACAGCCCTGACCTTGTGCCGAGTGACTTTCATCTCTTCCGTCATCTGAAACATCACTTGGGCGGCAGCCGTTATGATGATGACGACGAATTGAAAACAACCGTGAATTCTTGGTTATCACAGCAGGCGGCAAGTTTTTATGAAGAAGGTTTCCAAAATTTAGTTGTGCGATATGATAAGTGTTTACAAAAACTTGGAAAATATGTAGAAAAATAGATAAAAGTATGTAGATTCCGAAAATAAAATTAGTTTTTGCAAATTTCCTTTTATTTTTTTTTATTTTCAAACGGCCCTTACTTTAAAAATATGCCTCGTAATTGGGTGACCATGTGATAGGAAACAAAACTATCAGTAGCCCTGGAACTAATAGATTGAGTGAAAATAATTTAACACTTTACCTGTGCCTGTTATGAGCAGTAGTAGGCACTGTGAACTGGTAAGAATTATTCTTCCCTTGAGTAAAATTATTTGTTCATGAATTTATAGTCGCTTGTATGTTAGTAAATTCAGAACTAATCTTTTAAGAAAAGTATTGGGTTACAGTACTCAGCAAATATCTGCGTATCGTTGCTAAAACTAATAAATTTGGTTTATTTTATTTGTTCATTAAGAAAGTTTTTAACATACAGCCTTTTGCTATGCGCAAACTTATTATCCACATTTAAGTTTTCATGTGTCTGTACAATTGCACTCCATTATTTTACTGATATCAATAATGTAATGATCTAAGATTTATATTATTCCTCATCTCTGTAATCTAATATTAATTAAATTTATGTTCAGATAATACTAATATGCATACATTTTTTATATTTTTTTTAGGAAATTGAGTGGAACTATGATAAATCAGATGGATTGGAAAAAGATCCCCTGAAATTAGAAACTGTTGATGTTAAAAAGGTAAGCATTTTAGATGTAAATTATTTTTCTGTATGTCTAAACAAATTTATATCCATTGTTGTATTTTCTGTTGTATATAACCCATCTGCACAGTAGGCGTGGTTTACTCTGTTAGATCAACTCTTTTCGTCTTTGAATGAAATATCAGTCAACATTTTGAATCCATTTCTTGGGATTCCATTAAAATGAGCAACTGTTAATTCTTGTTTGTGAACCAGTTCATGTCATGAGGGTCACCTTTTAAGTTTTTACACACTAAATGGGGTTATTGTGATGTGACGTCATTATTTTTGTAAACGTTGAGATTTTCATTGTTGAAACTGTTAGGCCGAAAACACACTGCATCAGTCAAAACAGCCTGGGTATGTTCGGAACAGCCTGGAGCTGTTCGAAGCAAACCTAAGTAACCGGTTTAGTATAGTGTCAAGCGGGAAGCAACCACACTGGCAAGGCAAACGTTTTGTTTGCTCCAGTCTGTTCCAGTCACACCCAGTCATTGCCTGGTGTTGTTTGTTGAATTGCGGTTTGCTGCAAACATTTCCAAGCAGAGGTACGTACATCAACGCTTTTATATGTTTCTTTCAATTTTATTAAGACCTACAATTTATAATTTTATTACTTTATTTTATTTTTTATTTATTTTAATCTTTTTATTTAACTTTTTATTTAAAAATATACAGAATAGAGAATTATAATATAGTCTATCAAACAGATGATTTGTATACACATGTAGGCATATGTACGAAAATATAAACTACATAAGCTAGGATGTCCATATCATCACTAAAAAAAATTGAATTTTTTGTCTACAACACAATAAAACAATATTTGTTCATGAACATAGTGACGCTTAGAACATTATAATTTTCAAAATTCAGCAAACATTAAAACACAAAAAATGTGTAGTACACTGAAAAAATTGAATTTATTGCCTACAACACAGCACACATATTTATAATATTTATTTATTGTCAAACACAAAAGTTACCTACTTTGAATTATTACAATAATAATATTTCTTATTGAATTTAATGTTCATAAAAATATTGTTTTAGACACAGAAAAATACTAAATCCAAGTTAATAACATTTGTGAGTTCTAAACTGGATCTGGAACAGATAGGATTAACACCGCGGGACACACAGGACAGAGAGCACTATAGAGCAGCAGTGATAAGGGAATCTGGGGCGATCGAGAGCAGGAGGATGCGCCAGGGCAATGGCGGCGAATGGTCAGAGGAGAGGAGACAGCAACAAAGTGCGAGAATGAAGGCGTTATGGGCCAAACGCGAGGGAAGCTGGCAAATACAGTAGGCCAGAGGAACAACTTGGTAACGTGATCCATAGCAGGTCAATTCGTGAACAAAAAAAAAACATTTGTGAGTGTACAATTTTACAAAATATAATAACAGAAAAAACCAAAATACAAAATTCAGTGAACATTAAAACACAAGAGTGAAGAGGAATGTAAAGGAGTGGAGAGTGAAGATTAATGAGGATAAGTCAATACAAGTAACATTTACATTAAAGAAACCAACATGTCCAGTGGTCAGCTTGAACGGTACAGTAATCCCACAGAAGGATGAAGTTATATATCTGGGTTTACATCTAGATTGAAGACTCACGTGGAGAAGTCATATATGGACGAAACGAAAGCAACTTGGGCTGAAGTTACGTCAATATTATTCTGGCTGTTAGGCAGTAGGTCTCAACTCTCCCTTGAAAATAAAGTACTCGTAAACAAAGTAATACTCAAACCAATTTGGACGTATGGGTTAGAGCTATGGGGTACAGCTAGTTCATCAAATATAGAAATACTGCAGCGCTTTCAATCAAAATGCCTGAGACTGATCACTGCAGCCCCATGGTACGTTACAAATGAAATACTACACAGTGACTTAAACCTGCCCTTCATAAAAGAAGAAATTAAACAACATAGCGAAAAACATTTACAAAAACTAGAAGACCATCAGAATCCGTTAGCGATTAGCCTCCTTGACAACAGCGAAGATACTCACAGACTGAAACGCTTTAAACCATTGGACTTACCTCTACGATTTTGTTAGTCATTTAAATTTTTTTATCTTTTCTACTTCAACTCCTAATCATCGGCATCTCATAATTGGCGTCGTTTTCATCTCTACCATCGTCATTGTCATCTCCAACTTCAACACTTTGTGTTTCGGGATGTTGATTCACGGTACATCAAGTTTTGATTTTGAATAGATATATTTTTTGTTTCTACACAGTTTGGTCTTTTTCAAACACACTACTGAGTGTCGTTTGTGTTTTAATTCTAAGGACATTACTCAGATTTTCTCATATTTACTTAAAGTTATTGTATTTATTAACTAATTGCAAAAGAAATACTATACTGTTAAAAAAAAAAAAAAAAATTGTACTACACTGAGATTATACAGTTTATTAAAGTAATTATATTTTCATCAAACATAATTGTTTGAGGTGCAGAAGTCTGATCGTTTAGGCACCTGTGCATATTATTAGAAATTTATAATACTAAAAATAATATAGTATAATAATTGTTTATATTTTTATTCAATAATTTTATTTGAAATTGTATTATATATTTAATTTAATTGTTAGATGGAATGCGATGCAGAGAAGTTACTGGCTTTAGTAGAACAACGTCCTCCGATATATAATTTTAAAATGAAAGATTACTGCAACCGGGTAGTTATAGATAAATTGTGGGATGAAATTTCACGAGAGATGGGCGCAACAGGTATGTGTTAACATGGTCTGATATCTTTTCTTACAGATTTACATATTTATTTTGCCAAGAAACAGAACCTCTTTCTGAATTGAAATATTCCATAAAATCATGCCTAACTTGTAACGCATTAGTTGCCGGGTGTAGAATTGTAGTTTGTTGTATTTCATCCTCAACTTCTAACTCTTCCAAGGATGCATGTACTTCTGTCATCGTTCCTTCCCTTACTCTTAACATATTATGGAGTACACAGGCTGTCATTGTAAAAAGAGTTACTTTATCTCGGGGTGCTAATATTTCTGTTTTTAACAAGCCAAATTTTTTCGTGAGCATTCCGAAAGCACATTCAACTATACGTCGGGCACGGGA
Source organism: Catonia carolina (assembly GCA_035578175.1). Taxonomy (NCBI): domain Eukaryota; kingdom Metazoa; phylum Arthropoda; class Insecta; order Hemiptera; family Achilidae; genus Catonia; species Catonia carolina. The sequence goes on along the minus strand of JAQMRL010000010.1, from coordinate 21,973,139 downwards.
TAACCTGTAGTTGAAAATTTGTTTTTCGTGTGTCAGGTTACGTCTTGATTAAGGCTTCAATAGATTTGTTCTCAAAGGATAAGCCTCTTCTGCAACAAAAACATAAGGTAGTTCCCTTCGTGTTGGAAGGTCCAGATTTCTAGGATTTAATAACAGTTTTCCAAAATTTGAGTGTTTGAAAACACTTCCATCACTGTTGCGACCAAAATCTCTGACTTCAACAAACACAAATTTTGCTTCACTGTCGGCTACTGCTTGTAACACCACGGAATGAAATTTTTTATAATTGAAGTATGTGGAACCAGACTGGAGGGCACTGCATTCTAATATGTTTTCCATCAACAGCACATAAGCAGCAAGGGAAGTTCTACCATCTTTCAAATCCATTTGAAATTTCCACAAAACTTTCAGCATTTGGTTTTTGCATATAAACTGGAGATAATGCGTCCCAAATAGCTTGGCAAGTTTCATGAACTATTTTTCCTATAGTAGATGCTCCTAAACGAGACTGGTAGTGTAGAGATTTGAAGGTTTCTCCTGTAGCCAGAAACCTGCAAAACATCACATATTTTATGTATATAATTGGCCGGCCCATTGGCTTACACAAAATGACTGTGTGCGGGTGTGGTACACGTGGTCCACAGATAGTAGTGTACAAGAATTTATTGATTCAGACCGTGTGTACGCAATTTGGACCAGAAAACACATAAAACCTTCTTAAATTAAAACAAAAATAAAAAAAATAATTTAAAAATAATATTTTAACTTGAAAACCACAGAATGTTATTGTTAATGGTTTATTTTTGAATGGTGATGTTAGTAGTGACGTGTATTGCAAATGTGATAGATAGTGTGATTGTGTTCAATAACACTGAGTAAATGAATGTAATAAAAGCTTGATTTTTTTATTATTGAGTTTGTTATTTGTTTATTACGAATTAAGCAAATTTACAACAATATCATAGAGTTCACTTTTCATTTGTGACGTTTCTGGTGTTTTTCAGTTGTCGAATGTAAAGCCAAATGGTCAAGCCTACGAAACTCCTACAACAGAGCATTAAGAGAAGGTAGGTTTGCTAAATCAGGTTCTGAAGGATCTAAGAAAAGAAAATGGTATCTCATGGAGGCCATGGGATTTTTGACTGATTTTGTAGGAGTCTACCGGAAGCTTGGCAGTAACACAGACACGTCTGGTGCTTCTAGCGAAATTCCAACTCCGCTAGAAGAAAGCTCTGACCAGGGTTCAGGGGTACCTGACCAGGTACCCCTGTCAAATGACAACTACGAAGAGACAGTGAGTCAGCCTGCTGCTGACGCTTACACAAGTTCCACGCCTCCGTCTTGCAGAAAACGACCGGCTACTGCTATTTACAAGGTGGCGGAGCCGATGACTAGTTTTCTGCAGTCCAGAACAAAGCCAAAGGAGCCAGAAAACCCCACATTGACTTTCTTTAGAAGTCTCATCCCAGACACAGAGAAACTGACAGAATCACGAAAACGACGATTTAAACAAACCGTTCTAAACGAATTGTATAGCCATCTGGAAGAGCAAGAACAAAGCATACACAATCTCAACGTAGCTGCTAATATTAGTCCAATGAGTAGCACTAGTTCATCTGACGTCATGCCGCCAACTAGTTCTGGTGACAGTACAGTTAATAATTATCACCGTTTCTAAAATGTTAACTATTGTGATTGTTTAGTCTATAACTTTAATTTTAATTTTATATGTATGTGTATTATCATTTATGTCTTTTATTATCATATTGTTTTTCTTTTCCTATATAATAATATGTTGTAATATGTTTCCTTTTCTGTATAATAATACGTTGCAATTTCATGAATAAAATAGAAACAAATTATAAAATTAATGATTAACATTATTTATTAGTTTTACATACCTTAATGTCACAAGAAGCTTTTCATCTGGTTTAATGCTATTCCGAAAATTAGAGTCTACTCATGTAATCCTATGCTGAATGACACTTACTACATAATCAAAACTTGCAGGACTCATTTTAGTAAAATTGAAAAACTTATTTGGGTACTGTTTCAATTCACTTAAAAGTGAACTAGTATTATTAGTGTCGTAATTTCTACATTGATTATAAGGGTGCACCCAATACTTCTGTCTTGATGATCTTGACTGTAGCAATAAGCACTGCCATAAAACAGGAACGCAATCTTCCACTTCTTCATCTGAAGCCATCTTAATACAGTAGTAAATTAATGTAGTGGCCCACACGTGCGTCTATTATCATGGTTCACAACTGACTGACTGTGTCTGGCGGCAGTGTGGGTTGGAGCTGTTCCAGTCATGTTTAGTCACAAACAAATATTTTGTTTCGGTTTGCTTCAACCAAATTGACTGATGCAGTGTGTTTTCGGCCTTACAGCTGAGAAATTGGCCAAGTAGTTTGCTTACAGTGAGCGTTTAAAAAAATTGAAATTATTTGTAAAGGTTAATTGAATGATTTTTTTATGATTTTATTAATTGCCTAATTCTACAATGCTTCAAACCACTTTGTTCAACTTTTGGTAATAAACTATCATCAGAGAAGATTGTTTACAATACTGGTTTACAGAATTTTGCTGCAGTCGTGCTACTGTCAGTAATGAATATCGTGAAGATCGACCAAAATCAGTTTAAAAAAATATTGATGCTATGTACAACATGATTATAGAAAATTGGCATGTGACTTAATTGAATAACTCAAAACAAAAATTGAATCTATAGGAGTTAAAAATACAGAGAGACACTGAATTTGGCTCTGTAGAAAAAAATGCTTGAAATATAAGTTGTAGGTTTTGTAATTTCCTGTATCTTTGATTGTATATACTTTTGTCGTAAAATGCAATCTAAGGTCAGTCTTAAAAAATCCATGCCACTTATACCACCTTGTAGAGCATAAAATATGTAGTAAATGATGCGATTTTCAACAAAATCATAGCAGCCATTTTTGAGCAAATCACAAAAATGTGAAAATCCCACAAATACGAGGGTTATTCGGAAAGTAAGGTCCGATTTCTAAAAAAAAATAAACAATGTAAGATTTTTTTCAAAAAACCTTTTTTATCGTATTTGTTACATCTTTCTTTATTTTTCCACATATTTTCCATTTTTATTTAAATATTTATCATAACGTTCAACAAGCTTTTGTATGCCTGTATCATAGATGTCCGCTGCCTGTGAGGATAACCAGTCTTCAACCGCTTCTTTCACGTCGTCATCTGTGCCGAACCGCTTGCCACCGACAAACTCCTTTAGGTAGCGGAACAAGTGAAAATCACTTGGTGCCAAGTCTGGACTATACGGCGGGTGGTCAATCTGTTTCCATCCAAATGATCTAATCAGATTTTGCATTCGAATAGCAGAATGGGGCCTGGCATTGTCGTGCAGCAACAAACTTCAGATGTCAGAAGGCCACATTGCTTATTCTGTATTGCGCGGCGAAGATTAGTCAGGGTGGCGCAGTAAGCGGTGGAATTTATTGTTATCCCTCGCTGCATAAACTCAACCAACAAGACTCCATGTCTATCCCAAAACACTATAGCCATAATCTTGCATGTTGAGATTGTCTGCTTGGCCTTGACATTGACTGGCGATGGCGTGTGACGCCATTCCATAGACTGACATTTCGACTCTTTGGTAATGTGAGAAACCCATGTTTCGTCCCCTTTGACAATATGCTCTAAAAGTTCATCACCTTCTCTATGGTATCGGTCCAAAAATTCAAGAAAAAAAAACCATTCTTTTCATTTTGTGATCCTCAGTAAGCAGTCTGGGAACCCAACGTGAACACAATTTGTGAAATTGTAAGTTTTCTGACACAATTTTGTACAAAGTTGTTCTGTTCAAACTCAGAAACTCCAATGATAAACTTGAAATTGTAAATTGCCGGTCTTCACGAATCTTTTCTTCCACGGCATTAACCAAATCTTCTGTCACCACTGATGGTCGGTCTGATCGCAGTTCATCATGGACATTGTCTCGTCCATCCTTAAAATTTCTCACCCACTTACGCACTTTGCTGTCACTCATCGCATTGAGGCCGTACACTTCAGTTATCTGGCGATGAATTTCTGCCGCTGAAATGTTCCTTGCTGTCAAAAACCGTATTACGGAACGAATTTCACAGTCAGCAGGATGATCAATTGTTTGAAACATTTTGAACTAATACTGTAAACAGCACATTGCAACAATACAAATGCAAATAGTGTCGTTTTACACGCAAGGCATGCCGGGAGTCAACGCGCATGCACAATACGATGTTCGCGTCACGTTTGTTTAGTTACGGAGATTCGGACCTTACTTTCCGAATAACCCTCGTAATTACTATTTCTGGTTGACCGATTTTTCATGAAAATGTTCATGTCGGGTTTCCTTGTGGTACCTAAGTTCCAAGTTTCAGACTTGTACTATATTCCGTTCTTGAGATAGCTTGTTCAACACACATAAACCTTATATTCTTTAATAATTACAATTTCATATTCTTCTTCAGGTGCCTTGTCCTCAAAGAACATAATCTACTATCAAGGCCACTTGAGTTTGTCAATTGACCAACAAATGAAATGATTGCTTGTTTTATTTCATGAATCATGGAATTTGTAATTTCCCCATTCATCAATCATTCACTATATTTTTAACAATTGTTAAGGATTTTTGCCCATAACAAGCAAGTATTAAATTATGTGCACTCGATCTGCTACTTTTAGGCCTACAAAAAATAGTTTGTTTTATTATTACATGGTCAACCAATTATATGACTGCTGAATCATTTAAGAACAGAAGACGTGAGAGGTGTAAAAGACACTAATCAGAGTTATCTCCTCTGAGAGTAATGAATTTCATTATTCAGCCAGACACTGTGGTTTTTTTTTGGGTTTAACGTCCAACTGTTTTGCAATTACTGCTAATGCAGATGGTGAAGGATGAAATGAATTTTTTGTAACCTATGAAAATATGCCGTGCCTGAAAGGCACTGTGGTGAATGAAGTGAAGTTGTCATTTCCAGTGTGGAAAGTAGATGATTTTCAGAGGGCCAGGCATGCTTATAAGTTGCATATTTTTCTTTTAGTGAGAAAGGCAATGGTAAACCACTTCACTCTTCATTTTACTTAGTAAAGCCTCTTGAGGTTCAAACCAGCCTTTCGGCTGATGGCCTAAACAACAACAACAAAGCAAGAAAAAGTAAAAAATCCATTTTCTTTTGGTTTGGTTTCTTTTATAACCTTATTAACAATAAGGTGTATTCTATTGTACACTTAAAAAGATATTTATAAATAAATTAGGCTGGGATTTCTTGTTACCTGTAAACCTACATAAATTTTTTTTCATTATCTGGAGGTTCCACTGTATTGATTACCTTAGTGATTTTGGTTTTCACTAGAATTTATTGTAATTTGAGGTAATTTCTCTTTTTAAGGAACTTATACATGATGAGGTGGAGAATGATGATTGTGAAAATATAAACAGTTGTACATCTGATGAATCAGTAGAAGCTGAAAATAATTTTAATGAAATTAAAATTGAAACGGTAAGTAGATAATTCTGAAATTATCATTATTGTGCTTATAATTTGTTGTTATTTAGGTCATCAGCCGAAAGACTGGTTTGAACCTCTAGAGGTTTTACTGAGGAAAAACAAGGAGTGAGGTGGTTTACTAATGCCTTCCTCATCGAGTGGAAAAGAAGCCTATGCTTATCGTTATGCCAGGCCCTTCGAAAGCATCTACTTTCCACCCTCCAAATGACACCTTCACTTCATTCACCACAGGGTCTGGCTGTATAATGAAATTCCATTTCTCTTAGAGGACATAACTCTTGACTATACTATTTTTCAAAGTTGATGAACTCTGAATATACATGTTGCCCCCTATAGTACGTTTTTTCTTAGTTGAGTCCTAGCGTAAACAAGCCACCAGGCGAGTGGAATGAACAGATTAGAGTGTTCAAAAAATTTTGCTTACACTACGTTTGCTCGTACCTTTCATGCAGTTGCATACTTTTACACAAAAAACTATTGAGTCTACTATTGAATTTAAACCCCATAAATAGAATTAGTTTATGAAGAGTAGACCGACTAATGTTGGGTAAATCAGGACCATTAGTGACAACCGACAAAATCTTATTAAAAGGAGGTAACTCATTTCTAAAGGAAAAGTGATGAATAATAAGTCTTAAAGCAGTTTTGATGACATCATCAAATTTGTCTAAAGCAGGCGTTTTACGTTATCTTTTTTTAACTGAGGTTTTTAAATTCTTTTCGTACTCTGTGAAAACTTGAACAAGATACACCAGTAAATTCAGCAGTAAGTGGTTCTATCTCTTTAATTTCTAGGTTAGGATATTTATTAGTAAACTTATTGAAAACATTAATAACAATTGCCTTTTCTTCGCTTCGTAAAGGTTTCCGATTTTTATGTTTAATATTACTTCCGCAAGAAGAAGGTTCGTCCTCTATTGCCAGTGCATCTGTTGTCACACAATCTCGTACACAACCACGCACTAACACCCAAAAACTAAGAAAAAATACGAAAATTGATGCGAATAAATAGAATTTTACATCAAATCGCACATTAAATCATGAAGACATCACACAATGTATTCCAAAATGTGACTGACTCGTATACTGCAAGATTTATTTTGTTTTGATTACACCAATCTATAAATAACTGATATAGTCATGTGACATGAAAATAATTTGTGTATAAAAATGACAAAATCATTAAAATTTTATTATTAGGCCTATTACATTATACCACCGACGATTGAATTGACAAAATGTAATGAGTAGGTGTTTTTTTTCTTAGATCACCGGTTAGCTTGCAGAGAGTTCACCCAAGGCCACGCATGTTTGTGTGTTGTGTATTTACAGGGACTAACACATAAGCAGTTTGTTTACATCAGGACTCAACTAACAAAAATGGACTATACCCACTTCATAGCTAGCCAGAAACATTGCCAATTCTTGCTCTCACAGCTCTTGTTATAAATTTTGTCAGCCATGTTTTTGGTCTTTCAGTAACAATCATAACCTATGAACATAAAACCAGCTGATTATATTATAAAGTATTGGATGTTAACGCGCTCTATAATCGATGTGTTCAGTACGAGATGCAAGACACGAGTCAATTACTGTGGTTCTTATATGCATGCATGCGTAATATTTGTCAAGCTGATACATTCGTACAGTCTGACAACTCTGGCAAATGTACTGATTGGTCTAAACGCATGGAACAGCAGAGCTCATCAACGGTGAACAGCATTGTAGTGTCTTTAACACCTCTACCTCTTCTGTTCTTAAATGCTTCAGTTGTATAATTGGCTGACCATGTGATAAGAAACAGAACTATTTTTTATAGTCCTGGAACAAGCAGATTGAGTACCATAATGAAATATCATAATGTATTATTTATTTTTATATTTATTTAACTGAAAGTCTGAATCATATTAACTGTGAGCATATTAGATCGGTTTGACTGTATTTATTAAACTTTTGTTGTTTTGTTCTTTCAATACTAAAATTATATTTGTCGAGTAATAAATTTGTAATTTATTTTTTAGTGTGGTAGTGATTCATCAAACGAAAATAATGATTATGATTCTGATGGAAATGACATAATACGAATCACTAAATCAAACAATGAAGAGCGTTTTCAGTGTGCTGTTTGTTTGAAAGATTTCTCAAAAAAAGCGAATTTGCGACGGCATATGGTATTTCATATGCGTACAGAACCATATAAATGTAGCTTTTGTTCTGAAGAATTTTTTGGAAAAATCCAGTTCAATAATCATTTGTTAACACATGAAGATTTTAAACCATACAAGTGCAAATTATGCGAAAAAGAATATCGCCGGAAAAATATTTTAAAAAATCACATGCGGGTCCACTTAGGAATCAGACCATTCAAATGTAATATTTGTAGTAGAGAATTTTCACAACATGGTCATTTATACAGTCATATTCAAACACATTCTGGTACAAAACCACATAACTGTAAATTGTGTAAAAAGAAATTTTCTAGGAAAGAAAATTTAAGCCGTCACATGTTAATTCATGAAGGTTTAAAACCGTTCAAGTGTAGTGTATGCCAGAAAGCATTCTCTCGGAAAGGCGATCTAAAATGTCATTTACTTATACATGCCGGTTTGAAACTATTCAAATGTGATACATGCGGTAAAGAATTTTCACGAAAAGAAACTTTAAATTTTCATCTATTAATTCATAAAAATGTTAAGCCTTTTAAATGTGATATATGCCATGTTGAGTTCTATCGGAAAACTCACTTAAATCGTCACAAATTAATTCATAATGATACTTTTATCAAAATTGAAGAGCAACGATTAAGTTTCAATTAGTTTTTAAAAAAACTATCAAGAAAAAAAGTTAAATTGTCATTGGTTACCACTGTTTAAACCTATGTGGACACTTCTTAATTCATTGGACCAATCTTACTTAATTCCTGGAAAATATATTGTTACTTTTTAGAAATTTAATGCTGTCTGTTACAGACTTTTTATGCATGCGTTTTGTGTTGTGATAAACATATGGTTCAAAGTATCTGTGCTTTCTCTACATCTTTTACTACTTTATAAATGTTTGTTTGAGGTAATTTTAAAAACTACCCAACTAATTTCAAAAATTCTTTCAATGTTGAAGTAACACAGTTATATTGCAATATGTATTTTTTTAAATTTTGAAGTAAAAATTGTGATGGGTAAAATGAAGTCATCTTTGATTTTATTTGTGCGATGTAAAGCCGGTTGGAACAGTAGTTCTTTTATGTCAGTACAATATGACATTATCCTTTACTATTTTCTCTTTTTAACATTTTTTAAACGTTTTGTAGGACAGATATTCAAAAAAAATTATCATAACCGGTTTTTACATCTTCAGGTGGCTATCCAATGTTGGTGACCATCATAGCAATTCTCACCTTGTCCGTTGCATTGCGAAATAGCTCTTTTGAGCTCTTCCTAAACCACGTTCTCAGATTTCAAAGCCACGACACTCTTCTGCTAAGTCCACGCTTTCCATATTCTTCCCTGCAGAATGTCTTGTAGTAACGAATATCGTGAGTCATTCCGCATGATATGCTCGATATAGAGGAGCTTCCTACCCTTGATGGTGAAAATGATCTCCACGATTTTTCTATATAGAAAGTTATATAAACCTTCCAAAACTTAGAGATCATACCATTTTTTTTTTTTTTTTTTTGATTGATTTTACCCATTTTTTCTTATAACAAATATTCAGTTATTCTCAGGTTGTATTTCTCCCCTTCCACTGGATGTCAACAAGATTACATTTCCAGTACAAATTGATTTTATTTGTACTGTCATGATTTTTGCCTTCTATGGGTACAGCTGTGTGAAAAATTAAACATTAAGTTTATGTCATGCATAAAGCCTACTGTTCTGTAATGTAAAATATGTCTCATCACTTTAGAAACCACGCTGACAAGAAAAGTCGCACAAAATGCTGTGTCAACAAGACTCTGTGTCGCATTCTTCATAGTCACTGTTTCAAAGATTAAATACCTCGCCTCCAAACTCTGAAGGAACAATTAGATCCATATCGGAGTTCCATAAATTAAAGTCATATCACGACATCTTTTGTTGAAACAATTTTGTTTACCCATGACACTAATGCCATGCATAAAAGGGCTGTTAGACATAATTGCTTTACTGTTAAAGTAATATCTTTGAATATATCTGAAGCAAAGGCCTAAAAATAAATGCCATTGATGCCTTAAATTTATATTATATCAAATTTTTCTACAGTTATTTTATCATGTATTAAAATGTATGATAAAGTAACATTTTGATAGTGAATCAGAAAAAATATTTATAGTGAATGCAAAAAATCATTAAATGAAATAGTTTTTTCAAGAATTCAATCGCAAGGATTACTTAGAAACAATTTGCCTGCTTGTTCATTTTTTGAAACCAGGTGATATTGTGTTGGTTTGTCTTCTCCTTTCTTTCACTTTCCTCCACCCTCATTCTTGTAGGAAATATTTTTGTCTTGGTATGCGACAGTTTATTAAGTGACTAAGTAAGTCATAAGAAACTATAAAGTTTGAATGGGTGCAAGTTATGTTCTAGAACAAGACTCAACAAAACTGGCTTCTATCACCATTCATCATCTCTGTTAGCCTCAATGTGAAAATTAACTAAATTCTTTAGTCTCCATTCCACTGTGTGTTAAGTGTCATGTACAGTTATTTAACTGATTTTTTTTCCTTCATTATATATACACTATTTGCCTATATCTCTCTTTCGCCCAATGTCTTCTGTGCCTCCCTCCCCCTACCACCAATGGCCAAAAGAGATGATAATAAATTTCAGTGAAAATCTATCTAGACTCCTCATCTTTTTCATTCTGAAACAGTTTGCACAGTTTTTTTTTTCATTATCTTTAATTGTTCCAATTATTAGCTTTCAGCTAATAAGTCAGCTTTGTATACGCTTTTTTGTTGGATTCTGTGGAGTGACAAGAGCGTAAGTTACTTTTTTTATGCAACAGGTAAATTTCAGTTCAAATTAAAAACATAGATTACAAGTTTCATTCATATTAGAGATGTGTCAATTTTCAATACCACCAAATACTTGAAAATAAACGGTGTCGAGAATCAAAGGTAAAAAATTGATTCTTCGATACCAATTCTGTAGTTTTTGAACATTGCCAAAAATGCCGTAATTCTCTTAAATAAAAGATAGTAAATATTAATACAGATGGGTAATTTTGGCTTGGGGGAGTTAAAAAAATGTTGTCATATTAAATAACTGGTTTGACAAATCTTAATCATATACTGGAGTCCGACGGCTCATTTTTTCACGAATACGGCCATGTGAAAAAGGAGCAAGTACAAATAAACCACTTATCATACTATGGAAGAAGTCGATCATGATTCAATACATCCAGTTCTCGAGATTGGGATTTCAGAGTGAATAAATTGTACATTATACTTTTGTACTGTTCGCATGGGTTTTCTTCATTTTTTTATTTCTTTTAAAATGTAAAACTACGCACAAAGAGTGAATAAGTCAAAGTGCTCTAGATTATTTAGAGCAGTTTCGACTGATCAATCGGTGTTGTATAGTTACGACAACAGTTGTTGTATAGTTGTGTTGCAATGAAACACAAGTAAGAGTAAAACATAAGGATACAGTTACGAGCACGAGGTTAACTTGTGTTCCATTGTGTGTATCATGAAATTTATAATATAAAGAATAATTTTTTAGTTTTAGTTTCCTAATATTTCACAATTTTAAGTTTAATTATACAGTTTTATTTCATTAGTGGCACTAAATCGATAGGTTCTAAAGTGTGGAAGCATTTTTAATTTCTTTTTCTTAATTTTATTTTTACAATTGTTTATTTTTCGTATCGGAATCGAGAATCGACTTCTTGTTTCTTAGTTCTTAGTATCAAAATTGGTATTGAGAATCGAAAAATATTTGTATCGACACGTCACTAATTTATACTGTTACTGTACTTTTTCATAATGTGCATATTACCGTATTCTGTTACAGTATCTGTGAAAATAATTTGCATAAATCATACATAGAAAATATTTTAAATTAAACTGAAATATAGTAATTGTTACTTACAATTTTACACAATGTTGTGTCTGTGATAATAAGTGCCTGATATTACAATGTGTTAACATAATTCTAAAATGGAGTTGATACTTTTTCATCCTTTGTTATAAAAATCAAAATTTGTTACAAGTTGGTAAGATTGTTACATTTTAAACTCAAAAATATTTAAGTTATTTGTTATACAGAACAGTGTTTCTTGTATGAAAAATTACAAATTTAAATAATAGACTATGATAGTCCTTACAATCTGTATTACTGTTGTATTGTTTTATTTTCAGAATGAATTAAAAGTATTTTAAGTAAGTTTTATAAATTTTAAATTTATTTTCTATAGCTGTTTAAGAATAAAACACGTTTTAATTATTTTAAAAAATTTGAGTTTTTTACTTTCTCTTGCCTATATGAATATATAGGAAGGAAAGTATTGTTTTCATGTCGATTTTTCGAAATCGAGTTTTCACCGGATCTATACGTTTTCAGACCCCCTGAACCCAAAATCATGTTTTTAGCGATTGGTCTGTGTGTGTGTGAACAGAATATCTCAAGAACGGAACATCGTACGAACTTGAAACTTGAAACTTAAGTTACATACCACTACCGGACCCGACACGAACATTTTCATCAAAATCGGTCAACCGGAAGTAGTAGTTTATTTGTATAATTTTTCACTTTTTGCGATTTTCTCAAAAACTGGTCCTATGATTTTTTTTAAAATCGCCTGGTTTACTCAATTTTTTATTCTCTACAAGATAGGGTGGGCGCCATGTTTGCTGAAATTCTTGGTGAGGCTGTTTTCACATAAAAACGTTGTTTTTTTAAGAATACGGCTTAAATATGTATTTTAGCGCAAAACTTTATATAATAAAAATTGTAGAGAATTTAAAATCCTACAACTTTTATTTCAAACAATTTTTTGTATAACGCTTAGTTTAGCGGTAATTTGCGATTTTCTATTTTTTTCTCACGAAAATGTGTGAAAAATTGATTTTTTTAAGATTTCGGCCTTAGTATGCATTTTACGACAAAAGTGTATATAATTAAATTTATAGAAAATTAAAAGATCTACAACTTTTATTGATAGCATTTTTCTCCACGGAGCCTAGTTTAGCGTGAAAAAGTGATTTTCCGTATTTTTAAGCCAAACTGAGGTCGATTTTCATTTTGCGTCTTTCACTCATGATTAAAATGAGGTTAGTTTTTTGTTTATTTCTAATATTTTATTAATAATGTTAGGATTATTGTTTATTATTTGCATAGGCAAGAGAAAGTTGTGTGATTGTTTCCCACCAGATTTTTTATTTTGTGACCACAGACACATTAGCAAATATGCCATAATTCTCTAAGATAAAAGATTAATTACTAATACAGTTCAGCTGATTCTCAAAAACTGGTATGATTATGACAGTAGTTGACTGATCATTCTTTTCCTTCTCAGTAAATCTTATATCCACCAGGTTAGTCTAGAGGCAAATTCGTCGCCGTGAGTTAGCTGTTTAACAGCTAATTTTCAAAAACGAAGATTCCTGGTTCAAATACTAGGAAAAGTAGTTACTTTTATATGAATTTGAATATTAGACAGTGGTTATTGATGTACTTTGATGTTTGGGGTTCAATTAACCATACTCTTTCAGGAATGGTCAGCCTGAGTCTTAACACATCATACATATCATTCTTATCTCATTAGGTCATGGGGTTGTTTATTGTTCTTAAATTGAACAGATTGCAACGGACACACATTAGAGTAAAATATATACATATATCTTACAACCATTTTTCTTTTAACTATGAGTGGTACCATTTTAATAAAACAGAGTTTAAACCATTCCATGTCACCTTGATTAAACTTTTTTTTCAAAAAGTGGACCCTTCAGCGGTTTTCCCCTATTGCCCTTAATTGTTTAAACTCAGCTTAAACACTTTAAATTTCAGTTTAAAAGAATTGTGAAATGTAGACAATAGTCCTTAAATCTAAAACAATCTCAAGGAGTGGATTTTGAAACACATGTTCAATATTTTCATTTTTGAGTTTGATTGGTTTGACATGGTAATTACCATGTTTTCCCAATATGAAATGCATCTTCATTCAACACATTTTAAAAGATGGTAAACGCTTAATAAAAATTTACTTGACATTCAAATTTCTGTTTTTCCATAAAAAGTGAAAAAATCAGTTGGTGTAATACTTTAAATTCATTCTAGGTTATGTTTCTTTTCATAGAGATGAGATAATTCTTGTTATGTTAAATGAGTATAAAAAAAAATCTTTGTACAAAGTATAAATCAGAATGATGATGTAAAAAAGGTATACTTCAGTGAGGAATTGTAAAGAGAAAATTATTAGTAGCATGCAGGTAATGATCGAGTACAAGTAGAAGTAACATATATGTTACTTTTATATGGATTTGAATACTAGACAGTGGTTACCAGTATACTTTGATGGTTGGGGTTCAATTAACCATACTCTCTTACTCTCTCTGGATTGGTCGCCCTGTTTTATAACAATATATTTATTTGTTCAATTAGGTCGTTTTACATATTGTAAAAATGTTTCCTTTTATCACTCAACAAAAAACAGCGCTTTTCATTTGACGCTGAGAACAGTACTTCTGAAAAATCTGTTGAACCACCAATTTTAAATGGTGCTGTTGATCCCATTTCTTGATTAGAATCGTTTGAAATGCTTCTCAATTCAGCATTGCCAACCAACAATCCAATCAGCATCCTCAGTTGAATTTGTTCATAACGGGGAAGGTTTTTTACAATTTTCGCCATAGCATTGAAGAAGAGGTCCGTTTCATCCAATTCAATTAATTGGAGACGTAGTAGTTCTACGCCAAGCTATTTCCTGCAACCGTTCCTGAGAGTGTTTTTTTTTTTTCATATTTAAAAACTAAATATTCACGGCTACTCAGAGAAAAACGCTCAGGTTTGTTTGTCACCGCTTTGACAGTCGATTTGTGAATGGCGGTTTAGTATTTTATTTTTAGTATCCATGTTGAGTTTAGTATAGGACTATAAATTAGACTTACCTATATAGTTAGTACATAGACCGTCTGACCTCGTAGCATGCGCGTGGCGGGTAGGTGCAATGGTTTCTCGTAGTACATGAACTACAGAAAATTTCATTCACTGCGCCTCTTCCCTTATAGTACTTATTTAATTTCACTATTTTTATTCTAGTACTCCACAAGTTAAACAGCGCAATGTGTGCGTAAAGGTCCCGTGTATAAAGTGATATACTAAAATATAAATACTGAAATACCGTTTAATATTCTCTCGTTTTTACTTTAATTGTTAGTGTTAAATTAAGAGGACTTATTACATCATGTCGTCTGTGTACTACAGTGCAAATTTTTTATTACCTATATTTTTCTTCAAATCACTAACTCAGTTAGTTTTAAAAAAACCGTTAGACAGCGTTGGTAGTACGGAAATAGTTTTAAAAAATTCCCATAGAGAACGGTAGCTGTACTCAGGTAGTTTCAATAATATCTGATAGATAGCGTTTTTGCTTAGTAAGATAGTTTTGAAAAAATCCGATAAAGTGCTGCGGTAGCTGCACACAAGTAGTTTTAGTAAAATCCGATTGATGGCGTTTTCTTCACTGAGATAGTTTTGAAATAATCCGATTGATAGCGAGAGCTGTACCAAGACAGTAAAGCTGTTAAGCTTCAATAATATCTTTTATCAGTTTCAACATAGAGTAATAAAGCTTTATTACAATATGGTTTCAATTATTAATATCAACGTTAGTACTTCCCGCCCAGCCGGAATTTTTGTGACTTTGATAACCACAAAAAAGTTATTCATGAAACAAATTTTGTGGGGGTATCCTAGACCCCAGAGTGAGGTCCGAGGGTTAATATTATGGAAAACTGGCAATCGTTGTAATATATACGTTATTTTGTTTTGTTTTACGTCTGACTGTTTTGCAATTTCTGCTAATGCAGACGAAGGAGAATGATGATACATATGAA
This sequence comes from Catonia carolina, assembly GCA_035578175.1. NCBI lineage: Eukaryota > Metazoa > Arthropoda > Insecta > Hemiptera > Achilidae > Catonia > Catonia carolina. The sequence continues at coordinate 21,957,551 of JAQMRL010000010.1, read as the reverse complement.
AATGAGGGATGAAAAACACCACATACGACAGCGGTACCGCTATTTTACGTTACGTTTATGCTAACGGTCTCTAGGTAACAAACACCATTTAGTTTACATAGCCAATGTGACGTCACGCACCGCTACATACGGCCGCTTGATAACGGTCCGCTTCTTAGAAAACCCTAGCTTTAAAGCCACAACACCATTTTCAGGGGCACCAATATTAAATTTTCGTACGTATGACTATAATGTTTTAATATTTTTATTTTAAAAACTAAAACAAAATTTAACATTGTAAATCATGACACTAAGATTAATTAGATTTTTTTATACCAAACTGATGAATTAGTTTTAATATAAAGCTTTAATTTTATTAATATAACAATGTAACTCTTCTGATTTGTTCAAGAAGTGTTCTTTATTTTTAAAATTAATGAACGAATACATATATTACGTGATTCAAAAATGACAATACGAATAAATTTATCGTGGAGTAGTACTTATGTCGAAATCGATGGTTCAGCTTTCTGTTACATTTAGTAGGCATATTTTGACCGTAAACCTGCTATCGGCTCGTCTCCGCGTGGATGCTGATGTTTGTAGTATTCTTGTTGGTTCAGGTATGTTATGTTGTAAATATAAATGTGATAATCATTTTACCTATTCAAAAACTTAAATATGTGACAATAAACTGTACGTAATATTTACATTTTACGTTTTTGTTCTTAAAAATATGCTATCGGTTTTATATTTAGGTTATGTTCGTTAAGAAAGTTGTCATACTATTTTCTTTTTTGAAAATATTTTCATTTAATGCTCTCCAACATGTTTAATTCTAAATTAAATGTTCAGTGTTGTGAGTTTATTGTAAAAAGTAAAGTTTTTGAGTGAAAATGCAAAAGATATAACGAATTTATAACGTCCTGTTGCTCATGTTCATATGTGACCCTCCAGATTTTCATATTTGATTTAAGAATTTCAGAGCTTTTTGGTGATTATAATAAGTTAAATTGTTGAATAACTTGCTGTAAATCGAATGCATTTAATTTAATTTACCTAAGTTAGTTTATTGTCTTGTTTATTGAAGCAATATGTTGTAAATTTACAAAAGTTAAAAATCTGTTTTCAGTGTAAGCCATAAGAATTTAAAATGCCGCGTGGCAGTAAAGCTACCGAGGAAACGGACAAGTTAACCAGAATTGCTATTGTTAATTCTGACAAATGTAAACCTAAACGGTGTCGTCAAGAATGTAAAAAATCATGTCCTGTTGTTCGGATGGGTAAATTGTGTATTGAAGTAACTGCAAATGATAAATTGGCATCAATTTCTGAAGAACTTTGTATTGGTTGTGGTATTTGTGTCAAAGTAAGTAAAATTTTAAGTGATACTTTACTAATTATAATTGTTACAAGTAAGTGCATACATTAACTGAAGATGACCTAGTAGTGTAAGTAGGATATTTGAATGGATTGATGTTTTTGAAGACTGCTACTGCAGATGTTTTAGGGTGTGTTTCAACAGATAATCTTTATTATTAAGTGGGTGTTCCTTATGTTCCTAATATGATATTTCTTCTTTACTGAAAAGTTTCCAGGTGCTGTTTGATTTTGGAATCTTTCAGTTGAAAACTACCCTCACAATCAGTTTCTATTTGTTTTCTAGTAGTAAGGTTTATAATCACTACAGTAAACTGACTAGCGAATTACGTACTTTCTCTTTTAATTTATTACTTTCTCATACTATATGAAATTTAGATCAGGAAAGTTGTATTTTCATCTAAAATTTTCAAAATCAAGTTTTCCCCAGAATTAGGCTGTACATTTTAAGATATCCTGAACCAAAAAAAAAATCTTTACTGATTGGTCTTTGTATGTGTGTGAATTAAATTACTCAAAAACGGTAAATCATATGAAGTTGAAATTCAGAACTTAAGTACTACAAGGAGACCTGACAAAACATTCTTTTCAAAATCGATGAACCGGAAGTATACGTGCAATTTTGTGCTTTACATTTTTGTGCTCTAAAAAATGGGGTAAACAGCATATGTCCAATAAAATTTATAGGGGGGGCTTTGTTCTTGTGGTGAAAATATATTTTTTTAAGATTGCAGCGTTAATATGCATTTTTGGGCAAACATTAAAATAATCAAAGTGTTATAAAATTAGAAAACCCACAACTTTTATTTCAAGCGGTTTTTTCTGCAGAGCTTAGTTTTACGTCAATTGATGATTTTTGATATTTTGCTCATCAAAATCGAGTCTAACCGAAGGTTGTTTTATATTTTCGGTCCGCATCCACTTATTAAAATTTGGTTATGTTTTTTTTATTACTTTCTTTTGTCCTGATACAGTTGATTCCAGATAATTGGTCCTCTGGTTAATTTGGGGCAGCTGTTTTTTTGGGACAGTTCTTTAATGAACAAAATTAGAATGGGATTTTACATTAATAAACGTATTCCGTTTATTCGGTCCATAATGCCACTTATTGGGGCCAATCCGATGTATGTACATTTATATATTTTATTAAAACCATTACAGGCCAGTGATGAACAATAACACATGGTTCTAAGCGGCAAGATAAAATAATAGACAAGATAAAGGTAGTAAACATTTTGACAGATAAACAACAGTAATCACCCATCAGTCATAATAGAGATGTTATTTCAGTAAAATGTGTACATAAAATCGTCGTTGCACAAATTTCAGTAGTAATATCCACTAGTTATGCCCAACCTTACAAGTTTTATAGCCTCCTTGCAATTTATGGTTGGTTGTTACTTGTCATACATTTCCTGTACATAGTACGTTAATAATTCCATGCTTCTCATCAGCTTTTGTGATTTCATGAGTGAACTACTGTAACACACTTTTTCCCTGTCTGGTTGTTTTGTTTTCTGCAGGCATACTTTTTTTTAATTCCCATTTGTTTCACACACTTTGTTGATTTTTTATGGGTAGGTTTACAGTACAGTACCTACTATCAACGTCTTTGTGAGAAAATGCCACGTAATAATATGACTATGAACGAAGAAAGCTTCTCGGCAAAATAAAAATATATCCACTTAACTTAAGCCAACGTTAACTATCGGAACTAACCGGTGTACCAAAATTACAATTGTTTGTATCGTGCTCCAAGAAGATAAAATACATCAAGAGTGGGCATTAAAAGATCATGGAACATGACAGAAAAGAAAACATGAAGGAAAGGACCCGTTTATTGAGAAGCGCTGAATGAATGGTTCGCCATTGTAACTTTGCAAGATGCTAGTGTCAATGGTCCAATGCTTAAAACCAAGGCAAAAGATTTTGCTAAATAGTTAATCATTATTTTGATACCCTTTTGTTTTTTTCGTGTGTATATGGATAGAACTTGCATGTTAAATGTATGTGTGTGATAAGTTTATTAAAATACAGTATTTTATATGCCACAGTTTATGAATTCATTTAATTGGGTCAAAATGCTCCAGACCTGATGTGCCCCAATTATCTATAATCTACTATACTAATACGCTGTGATATAAGGTACATTTTTGGTTGCTACTGTTAAGTATTGCCCTTGTTTTTTTCGTAGATGATAAATTACATCTTTCTAGTAAAATGTTCAACTTTCTTTTTAATAAAATAATCTTGGATTTTAAAATAATAAGTGCTGATAATTGGGAATCTACTACAAGATTTGGGTTCACCTATTTCCAGTCAAGCAGTTAGATTTTTTTTTGTTTTTTGATTAAATTATAAATGTAGCCTATATTTTTTTTCAGAAATGCCCATTTGAAGCTATTACGATTATAAATCTACCTAGTAATCTTGAAAAAGACACAACTCATCGTTATTCACAGAACTCATTTAAATTACATAGGTTACCCATACCTCGTCCTGGTGAAGTACTTGGGTTAGTCGGAACTAATGGTATTGGAAAATCAACTGCGTTGAAAATTCTTGCTGGTAAACAAAAACCAAATTTGGGACGTTTTACAGTAAGTATTAGTTGTGGATATATTGTATATAATCTAGCTGAGTTTTGAATAATGAAGTTGCTACAGTGAATTAAATTGTTACATTTGCTACCTTGCTGTATTTTCTCTATTTTAGTAGCACAATGGTTATGACATCAGATATTATTTGTACTGTTGTGATATAATTTGATGGTCTTCTATATTTTCATTAAAAAGACTTGGCTGACTGTTTTCCTGTTGCAACAAACTAATTTGTTTTTTTTTATGTGTTCTGCTACATTATAATCTGTTCATTTACTTTAAACGGTAAGTAATAATTAGTCTGGCAGAAAAAGGAAGTCAAACATTCACTTGTAGTTTGGTGTATATGTTTTGAAAATATTTAAGCAGTACTGTATTTAGTTCTCAATATTAATTTTAAAAAAGTAAGTTTAAGCCCTAAACATAACCAAAAATAAAATATTTTATGAACATTAAGATTCAACTACAGTCGACCCTCGCAATAACGGACTAAATGGGGATCAACGATGTCCGTTATTGTGAATGTCCGTTATATTGAAAGTTACGAAATAACCAAACTTAAGGGGAAATATGTACTGTAACTAATATAGAAGTACATTTTGCAGAATCATAATACTGTACGATGTGAACTTAATGAGTAAATAATCTAAAATGAAATATATTTTGAAAAACGTAATTTAATTTTACACTAAACTTACCTAGTATATTACATATTACGTCACATTGGATAAACACATTAGGCTTCATTATTTGTACACAGTATTTACACGTAAATTACAGTAGGTGTAGCTTACAGTATAACACAAAAACAGTTGTCGTAAAACTTGATTACAATAAGTATATTGTACATAAAAAAACGAAATATCACAAGAGTTATATCGCAAAAACGAAAAATGTTAATTATTGACTCGAAGATTGAATTGGAGAAAAATACTTGCTTATTTTTGATTGTGTGCCTGATTGATTCTGTTTCTTTATTATAAGTTCTTTCAACTGTCTAATATTTTCATAAAACTGCTGTACATTCTGCTCGTCGGATGAATCGATGAATGAAATAACGGTATCAATTGCCTCCCGAACTACAGAAAGTTTTAGCTTTTGTACCTCCTCCTCTTCGTCACTGGAATCATTGTCATTTCTTTTGAGAACTTCTTCTACTATCTCATCTTCATTCATCACTTGATATCCGGGATCGCAGTCATCATCTTCTAACCATTGTCGGACGTCATCTTCCATGATTTTGTTCTCTCCACTTTGTATGAAAATGTTTACTAGTTCACCAGATTCTTGTAGATAATCTTTTAAGTTTTCTTCTACATCGTCGTTTTCTTTCAATAGTTTATTCCACGAATTTACAAGAGTATCCTTTTTTACGCAATTCCATGAGGCATTTATATTAAAAATAGCTGATTTAATTGAATACTTTTTGATGTTGTATAGAGTTTTTTCTCCTCGGCGATCTTCTGTTGCATCATCGTCGTCCTCCAATACTTCAAGGACTTCATCCATGTATTTTCGCCGATACAATCTTTTACATGCCGAGATGACAGTCTGATCTATTGGCTGGAGTAAAGGTGTCACATTTGGGGGTAAATACAGGCACTTAATTTTTCCGTCGTTACTGACGAGCTTTTCAGGAAGCGGGTGTGCTGGTGCATTATCCATAATTAAAAGAGCTTTTACATCTTTTGCTGGAATATTTAAGGTTGTTTCTTGAAATTCACGCACAGAAGGGACAAATTTTTTGAAAAACCAATCTTCACATATTTGTAAATTGAACCACGCCTTTTTAGAGCTATAATAATGCACAGGAAGAGTGTTCATAATGTTTTTTAAAGGACGAGGACGTGCAGCCTTTCCAACAATGGCTAATTTCAGACGATGTGATCCGTCAGCATTGGCACAAAATAGCGCTGACAATCTGTCTTTGCTATTTTTACGTCCCGGTAGTTTTTTCGTGTTCATACACTTGAGTATTTTTCGGAAGCGATCGCCAGAATAATCCCGTCTCGTCAGCATTGTAAACTTGAAAAAGTTTCAAAGACTCATCTTTCATTAACTTTTTTAATTTGTCCTTGAAAGGTTGAATTTCTTCAGTCGGTGCACTGGCTGCTTCGCCATGAGTTATATGGTTTGTTAAACCATGTCTGCTTCGAAATCGCCACAGCCATCCATCACTAGCTTCAAAATGTTCTATTCCTAGTCGATTTGCGAATCGTTTAGCAGCATTCTGAATTTCTACACTACGCACGTTTATTCCAGAAGATCGTAGTTGCATAAACCACTTAAAAACGGAATTTTCGAGATCTTGATTTCCCGCAACTCTCATATGTTTTCTTTCGTTCTCTAAATTCGTTGCATTATTATAGTTTAATGAAAATTTCAGAAGTTTCTCTTTAGATTTCCGTATGTCTGAAACAGTTTGCTTTTTAACACCGTACTCGTCACACAAACTTGCAACACTAGCACCAGATTCCAGTTTTTTTATTAACTGCAATTTGTCGCCAACGGACAAATTAACTCGTTTTCTTTTAGACGAGAACGCCATCTTAAATTTCAAGAAAGCTAACAACAATTTCACGACTTTCCCCAAACACAAAACGTAATATGTACACCAACAATAATAAAATATAATGAAATAATAAACTGTATAATTAATGAAATAAACTACAATTCAGTAGTAAACACTTTACTGAAAAAGCTAAGAAAGGGCACAGAACTACGTACGCTAGCTAAGAAAGACCACGAACAGATAAAACTAACACATAGGCTACTAGAATTAACCCTACCGGACAAAGACAACTAGAAATAGACCAACCCGTTTCCTAACAAGTAACCGTGAGTTAACCTTTACCCCTCGTACGCACAGTACGGCATAACTTTAACCAGATAGCAGCACATGTCGGAATAAGAGACGCGTTATCACGATGGTTTTACACGATCTGTCGTTTTAGCCGATTTCTGACAGCTAGTCCGTTGTATTGAAAGTCCGTAATAACGGTGTCCGTTATTGCGAGGGTCGACTGTATACAGCTGAGCGCTGGTTGTTATAACGCAATTCTCTCCCTCTCCCTCTCTCTATCTCTGTCGATCTATGTAGACGGAGATTCTAACCAGTTGTTGAGTAGTAAGTAGTGGGGAGAAGGTTCTGAAGGGGAAACCGCTTCTGTGTCAGAACGTGCGCACGCCATAGAACTCGCTCATGTACACACAGATTTTTTATTAACTGATTAGTCATAAAAAGAGGAAGGCAATGTTAAACCACCTCCCTCCTCGTTTTACCTAGAGTAAAACCTCTAGAGGTTCAAACCAGCCTTTCGGCTGTTGACCTAAACAACAACAACAGTCATAAAAAGACTGATACGAACCTGCTATGTAGTTGAATCTTAATACAAAAAAAACTGAAATTAGAAAGTATATTTTCCACAAGAGAAGATATTGGTTGTTTTCATTTTTTGTTGGTTTTCGACATTGTTTGGTTTCAAAGCTGACAGAAAAAAACAATATTTCACTAGCTGAATGTTACAGTGTAGATTCAACCATCTATTTAACACATTTTACTTTGGTTCATTCTGCTTGGCATTGTTCAAAATTGGTACTATCTTGCCATCTGTATCATTTTTATCTCTTCCTTGCACTCTGTACTTCTCTGTCAGTGACTTTTTCACAACCTGGAATTTTCTTCATTAGTTTGATTAACCCTTTGAGTGCCAGAATCCGATTTTGGGTGTGAGGGTGTTCTGAAAAATGCCATATCCGTTCATATCAGATATTGCGGTAAACTGTTGCGTTAATGGCTATAACTTCCCCTTTACCAGTAGAATGCGTTGAATTTTGGCTTTATTAATAGTGTAAATAATTATGAACTTTCATTTTTAGTTTATCTATTTACAAACAGTTTAGTTTGTGTACTTCTTTGTAAACACACCTGTCAAATGGCAGCTTCTTCGTGCACGTGAAGTGGCGATGTTATTTTTGGTTATGTTAGTAATTTTAAATATTGTTGTGATATTTACCAATCTAATCATAACAAAATTGTCTATAAAATGAAATAACTCGTGATATTAAAAATCTTTTTAGTTTAAAACATAATGGATGAAGAATATTACCTACATAAACATCAAATTCCGTTAAGTGTATGAAGATATGATGTTAGTAAATAAAAATAAATTATCAATGAATAAATTTTGTAAACAGGTTATTTAAAGAGTAAGGTTTTCTGTAAAAGAATTTAGCTATTAACATTAATAGTTTTGATTAAATTAATTTTTAAAGGGAATAGTGTCATTAGCCTGCTTTTGAGCTGGCATTTTTCATCAGTTCTCTACAAGGCGTGGCATTCAATGGGTTAAACTGGAATCTTCTTTTCATCTATCACCCTTCATTGTCTACATTTATCAGCCAAACAACCTGGTAAAACAAACATCCTACAGCAGATGCCTTGTTGATTATATGGACTGTCGAGTTTCTGATCAGAAACTTGTGGGATATATGATTTGTTTTACAAATTTATTTTATTCTATTAAAAGTCGCATCAACTCTTATTAGTGACTTATAGATTACAGTACAGAATTGGTGGGTTTTAATATGCAATAATTCCAGACCCTAGCTGAAGATTGAACCCAGGCTATTTGATTTGCAGTCAAAAGCGCAGATTTATGAAATTGTTCTTCCAGATGATACAACAAAAGCTGAAAGAAACTGTTTTTAACTTCATTGTGTAACAGTTGATTTTTAAATTCATAAAAACTGTGTAGATCGAATATAATACTAATTATTCTCTATGGCTATAATTTATAGAAAATTTTACACAGTAACTATTTATTTACATATTTGTTTCATTTCAGAGTCCTCCTGATTGGACAGAAATATTAAATCATTTTCGCGGGTCGGAATTACAGAATTACTTTACAAAAATTTTAGAAGACGATTTAAAAGCCTTAATTAAACCTCAGTATGTAGATCAAATTCCAAAAGCTATTAGAGGAACTGTACAACAGTTAATGGATAAGAAAAATGAAAGGGATAACCAGGCTATCATATGTGATCTATTAGGTAAGCCAAGGCTATTAATATGCAAAATGATGTATTGGGCACATTTTTAAATTTCAAAATCGTTTGAATGTTTAGTGCTAATGTCATTTTAAAATTATTATTATTATTATTATTATTATTATGGAGTTGAGTTCTGGCAATGAAGTAAGATTTGTCAGAGCTATGTTGATGAGCGGTCTAATTAACGATAATAAGGCTGGGCGTATACTGGAGCGCAGATGGCACAGTGCGTTCAAGATGGACACGAGCAGGGCAAGGCAGGCAGAGCAGATATTTCTCTCAGCGTATACTGGAGGACGCAGGACAGGCAAATATTTTTTTCAGGTTCAGAAATTAGCTCATGTTTGGCCATTTAGCACGTTGGATCATTTTAGTGAGAGTGATATGTTAGTATTTGATTCATCCGATTCCGGTATAGAAGAATTAATTTTACTTGTATTGAATTACTTAATTGTATTGTATTTCAAAGCGAAGGGAGAAAAGTTTGTGGTCAAGTGACTATAAAAAAAATGTAAAACGCATGGCAAGTTCAATTATACACAAGTTTGACGGTAGATTCAAGAATTATACTAGGTTTACAACTGAAGAGTTTTTAATGTAATCAAGATAATTGGTATCATACAATAAGGTTTCAATATGCACAAATTTTATTAGCTTCTCTTAGACCAACACGTTTCCTGCTTAACGCGTGTTTTAAAACTGTGCCTCGACTACAAACTGTGGCTGCTCGACACAGACACGTTGCTGTGCCACACATGTCTGCCTCCCAAAATACGGTACGCTACAGACAACAATGGGTGCACAGTTTTCGCTTCTGAACTGCGCCACCTGCGCTCCAGTATTCGCCCGGTCTAAAGTACTGAAAGTACTTGGGTACCTGTGGCTTAGAGCAGAGAGTGCTAAGATTATGGGACAGCTAAATAACTGTGAAGATTTTTCATATCTAACAACTTAATTTTAAGGCCATTAAAATATGAAAGAAATAATGATATTTGTACCGTACTGCGATACTTTAAAAATGTTCAAGGAATTTTGTAACCTAGTTTTGTAGTGTAAGAAACAAATGATGGTAAATTGGGTACATCTGCTTGAGAATGGATGATACAACAGACATTTAGGACATAAACAATAGATCTAAGGTTTAATAAAAATAATTTTTAAAAAAAGTCAGAAAGGATATTGAGAAAATTGGAAAAATTTACCCATGTAATTAATAGTGTCAAGGGCTTCCATAAACAGGAGTGGAAATTGGATGGATGGAAGAAAGGAAAAAAGCCTATAGTTGATGATGATAGTGTGGACTTTGAAATGTCAGAAGATACTTAATGTGGTCGAAAATGGTCCTATGGCCCTAAAAAAGAGTAAAACTTAAGTTTCATTTTAAAAAAAGTTATTCTTCTTGGTGTGTGAGAAAACAACCTTCCCAAGAATTTCAGCAGACATGGCACCTACCCTGTCTTGTAGAGCATAAAAAATTTATTATAATGAGGCAATTTGAAAAAAAATTGTAGGAAAAGTTTTTGAGAAAATTGCAAAAAAGTGAAAAATGACACGAATAAACTATTACTTCCGGTTGACTGATTTTGATGAAAATGTTAGTGTCGGGTCCTCTAGTGGTATCTAACTCAAGTTTCAAGCTCTCCTCTCATCATGCGGTCTTGGGTTCAAGCACGGCATATTTTCATACGTTACAAAAAATCATTTCATCCTTCACCGTCGGCATTAGCAGTAATTGCAGAACAGTCAGATGTAAAACAAAAAAAGAAATTCAAGTTTATACAATCTTCCATTCTTGAGGTATTCTGTTCACACACACACACACACACACACACAGACCAATCGCTAAAAACATGTTTTTTGGGTTTAGGGGTCTGAAAATGTGTAGATCCGGTGAAAACTCGGATTTCGAAAAATCGACATGAAAACAATACTTTCCTTCCTATATTCATATAGGCAAGAGAAAGTAAGAAAAATTGCATTATGAATAATTTGTATACAAATTGACGTATTATGTTCTTGATTTAAGAAAAGATTTTAAAACTTTGTTTTATGTTGTGTTGAACAGATTTAGGGAAAATTTTGAATCGGTCAATAGAAGATTTATCTGGAGGAGAATTACAAAGATTTGCTTGTGCAATGGTGTGCATACAAGATGGTGATATATTCATGTTTGATGAACCATCTAGTTATTTGGATGTGAAACAGAGACTTAAAGCTGCTGTTACAATTCGTTCTTTAATACAACCGGATAAGTATGTTTGCTTATGAAAAATCTTAATAAATATTCTTGTGTACTGTTACTCTTCATTTGTGCCAATCCACAGATATGCATTTAAGTTCTTATAGAACCTTTTTTACTGCTATTATTGCCGTTTTCATGTCCCAAATGCCATGTGGAAATTGCGAAGGGGCAGGAGGTCGAGATCGTTGGTAAGAGGTTTCGAGTCACTTTGGCGGGTCGTGACCAGGATCTGAAGGGACCGGGTAACGTAGAAGTGGTTACAAGGTTGCTCTACTTGCCCTAAAGAAGAGAGTACAGACTCTCACTTTGGAAGCGTGGCAGGCCGAGTGGAACTCCTTGCTGGAGGGAAGGTCTTTGTATGAATTCATACAAGACCTGGGGAGATGGTATGCCTCTAAGTTTATTTAAGGATATCAGGAGTCCAGACCCTCACTGATCATGGTGAGTTCGAGGCTTATTTGAATAGGTTCTGTCTGCTGGATGATGATTTGTGCGTCTGTGGGTTGGTACAGACACGAGACCATCTGTTGTATGACTGCCTCGCTCTGGAAGGGTCCAGGCAGCGACTGACCATGGAACTTCAAGGCCAAGGGGAAAATTGGCCGCTTACGGCATGTGAGAGCTTGTACCACGAGGTACATTGAGCTACCTTGATGAGGTAGCTTCATTCTACCGGCGTAGATAATAAGGGTATTATCCTGAAATAAGTCTAATTCTCTGGTGCCGTTTACTAAATTTTTCCCAGCTGGGAACAAATTAATGATGTCGAGCGCTGGCTGGTACAATTATATTATGGCAATAGGTCCCAACTAAATTTGATTTTTTAATTGTATTTTACTTCTGACCTTTTTTCTAGACTGTTAAGACTACATTTTATTCTTAATGTTCTTGATGATGAGCGCCTTGTGCGTCAACAGGCTTTCCTGACAAGAGAGCGAGTAATACGTATCCCCCTGGTTGCCGACCAGGCTCACCCTCGCTCTCAAAAATTCATAGTTTAGTAGTAAATTAGATATGTGACAGTCGCCAGTCACTGAATATAATAGTTCTTCAAAACAGCCTCCGGGTCTATGCTTTCGGACGACCAATCGGAGGGGAGGTGGTGTGAGAAATGCCAGCAAACCAATCCCAAATGCTAAGCCTCTGTATTCAATCAATCTCACTCCTGCTGCAGAACTTACTTGTCATTGCCTTCATTATTCTAATTTTATCCATTTCGTTGCTAGATGTCTGTTTTCCTTCTATACCTTTTGGGGTCAGTAGATTTTCTTAATTTCATTGAATGCACAGTTTGGCCTTCTTACCTTGCTTAAATTGTTTATTACTCTTGTGGTCCAACCTTACAAAATGACACTTTCTCTAGAAGTTCATTTTCTTGGGTGCAATCATCCTCTTTTTGTAAATTCACATGTTTCTGCACTCTACAGTGTACACTAGAATAATGATAAAAATCTTTTTCATTAGATAACGCATGGCTGGTGGCAATTTTAAAAAGGCTTACCTTTGACTTATGTCAAAAACCATTAGTGATTTCTGTATCTACTCTTTAAGAGGAATCGAATGACACTATTTTTTTTATGACACTATGTTATTGTTTTAGAACACGTGTTGCAGTTGATTCCTTTTGTTCACTTTGCTTTGTTTGTTACTTTTTAAAGCAATTAAAAGATGATATCAACTCTTCATCATTTTTAATGAAATTGTTCATAATTTATACTTTTTTTATTTTTACAGGTTTATTATTGTAGTAGAACATGATTTATCAGTGTTAGATTATTTGTCAGATTTTATTTGCTGTTTGTATGGTGTGCCAGGTGCTTACGGTGTTGTAACTATGCCTTTTTCAGTTCGTGAAGGTAAGCCAATCTATTAATTTAATTGTGTTATTAGTTTTTGTGTGTAAAGTCGGTCTATTCCAAGTCAAATAAACCAGTCTTGTCAACCAAGCCACCTCTTATTTTTCTTTTTTAATTATTTTTATCTCTCATGCTTGTTCATAAAAAAAACTAGTGTGAAATACTCACATGACTATGTGCTAATTGAAATGATGAAAAACATAACACTATGTTTAACCATGAGTGAAAGATGCTAAATAGAAATTGTAGCATTACAAATGTACTAGGTGATATTAACCATATGTTTATAACCTGACTGCTATTGATAATTATGTAAACATTTATAATTAAATTCTTACATTTTGTAAATTATTAAACTGGCTAATTATAATTAAAATCTTATTTCTAAATTATTAAATCAATTAACTTAATAATCTCAGCTAATAATTAAAAATCAAGTGTTTATTTAGTGATGGAAGTTTTTATGTTTAAATGAATCAAAAAAGTGTTTAAAAGTTACATAAAACATTTATTAAAATTTTAAAATTTAAAATCTAAAAAAAGAAATATCTACACAGATCATGAAATAAGTTTAATACATTTATTTACTACACAAATTTTTATTTTATTTGAAAGTTTTAAAAATTATCAAACAAAAAGTAATTAATATAAGTGAATACATATTTGATTTGGTGTGCTGTTGACCGGGGCAGTTTGAAGAGAATGGTTGTGTTTATGTGCGGTTTTATTTATGGAATGTGTTAAGTAAATATAAAGTGTAATTGTTTTAATAATTCATAGTATAAAGTCACAGACAGACCTATGAAATAAAATTGAAGTAAAAGAACATTAGTTAATTGAAATACGGCAAGAAATATATTAAATACCATTGGAACATTGAACGAAACTCTTAAGGCAAGCGACAGACTTAAGAAACGATACGAATAGAATAAACCGGTAAACTATTAAATATTAATTCAATAATAGCTTAGATACACTTTATAAAATACATTTAATAATAATAACTAAATAATATCTAAAATATTCTAAATTTCATTTTTTTAAAAAGCCAGTCAGATTTAATTAAAATGTTATTTAAAATCGATGTTCTTTTGTTTTTATTTTGATTGTCATTTGTTTTGTGTCAAATAAGTTACAATTAAATATTAAATGTTACAAAATCAACCTCTGTTGGACTTACGAGGAAGCACTGATTGATGCTAAACTAAGCTTATGTAGAAAAAATGCTTGAAATAAAAGTTTTGTAATTTTCTATAACTTCAGCTTATTATACTTTTTCCCCTATTATTAGGTAGTTTATTGTTAATTTAAAAGGAAGTTTTTGTATTTATGAGTAACTACCCTAAAGGAACCCGAAAATAAATGTTACAATATGTAATTAATAATAACAATGAAGTGAAGGAATTTATAATTTTGTGGCTTAATTATTGATTTTTTAAAATTATAATCTTACTGTTAACGAGAAAAAAATAAAGCACTGGGTTTGTAACTGTGTAAAAAAATAGTTAAGAAGAAATCTATCAGAGATATATAATTCTGTACCACAGAGGTAAAGAATGTTAACTCCAAATTTGGCAAAATTGAGTTAACTGCCTTTAAAATGAGAAAGAAATGCTCTAATGCTGCAGTTTTGTAGTTGTACAAGATTAGATGTAAAATTTATTGAGTGTTTTACTGATATTCAAGTAAATTTTGCTTGAATTTTTGTTATATTTGGTGTTTTAATTGTTACTAAACAGTACTGAGTAAATTTTGTATTTTTTCAAAAGTTGTGTATAAAAATGCTGCTTCTTTATAAAAGTAGTGTTAGCACTAGTATTTCACTAAAGTGTTTTTTAATCACGTTACATTGGCATTAACACTAGTGTAGAACGTAAAACAGTGACAAAACACAGAAAGCAGTTAACGTGTTAGAAGTTGACAAAGTTATGAAATAATAAATCTGTAGGTAAGCATTTTTTGTAAAAACTGGGCATAAATTTCAAGTTTCTAACACCTACTGAAATTTTGATACAATAATGACCAAGAAAATATTGCTACTTTTTGATTCTGCTAAAAAAAATCACCAAAATGGAGTTAACACCTTTTACTTCTTAGGTACAGAATTAAATTCTGTATTTGTTGTAAATAATGATTCCTTTTGTTTTTCAGGTATAAATATATTTTTAGATGGTTTTGTTCCGACTGAAAATTTAAGATTTCGAGATGAGTCTCTAGTGTTTAAAGTAGCTGAGAGTGCGACTGAGGAAGAAGTGAAACGAATGAACCACTATGAGTATCCGAAAATGTCGAAAACAATGGGAGATTTCCAGTTGCATGTTAAACAAGGTCAATTTACAGACAGTGAAATTTTAGTTTTGCTCGGGGAAAATGGTACCGGTAAAACTACGTTTATTCGATTATTAGCTGGACGAGAGAAAGCTGATGATGGCTCAGGTACACTACATAAATATTCTATTTAATTATACCTCATTGTATTTATTGATTGGTCTGTCGTGTAGTGGTCACCATTGCCAACTGGCTTTATGCTGGGTTCCCGAATTTGATTCCCAATCATATCTGGAATTTTATCATCATCTGCATTTGGCAGTAATGCAAAACATCAGACATCAAAACATGTATTTAATATCTTTATATGTCATTATTGTTCTATGTAAGCCTTACTTGTATGTATATTTTTGAAGTTATGATAAGTCGTGTCTGTAACACTTGCTATTTATTGAAAAAATGTAAACTGATAAACTGTTTGTATTACCATTTCAAGTAAACTAATTACAGGCTTTTAATTATAGTCTGTACATCTGAAGATGCATTGTATTCTTATGAAATTACAGCCTCAGTCTTCTTCTTAACACTGTATTGTTATAAAAAAAATTAAAAAAGAGCTAGAAAATGTATATCAAATAAAACAATTGAAGCGCTGAGTGGATGAAGGTGCTATGTAACAATTGTTTTAAATTCTGACTGTGATTGATGAAGGTGGGTTAGGTTCATATTTGGTCAAGTAGATGTACTCTATTTCTACAGTTTAAGTTGATACTAGTGAATGAAGAGGTTATGTACTGCTGAATTTTATGTTTTGCTATGGATAAAGGTGTTATGATCACTTGCCACCTTTTCCACCAGAATCATCCCTATAATTTTAGACATTTTTTTTTTTAAATTGTCTTGAGTTACTGAAATTACCGTTCAACCATTCTTGGAGGATGCAGTTTATAATGCAGATTTTTTTAAGGATGGAGGTGTTATAAGCGTTAGATAGTTTCAAGAAAAATTGTATTGAAAAGTAAAGTTTTAAAAACTTTTATGTGCTTAATTTAAATTTCCATGAATGGATAATATGTATATACCAAAATTTTTCTCAAAACTATATTTTTGTTCCATAACACCTTTATCCACCAAGCTCTTCAATTCACAGTGCTATGCATATCTCGAATCACTAAAACTAGTTAAAATGTTTATGATAGATGTTTATCTAGCCAATAATGACCAAGTTGAGTGTGAGGTTGAAAAATATGTTATATATTACGAGGGTAAATTAAATATAAATGGTAATTTTGCTATTGAACATAGAGAGTAGTTCTGAGCTAGGTGATAGAGTGCACGATGAAAAGGCATTTTATCTCGACTGGCGGAACCGACTTAATTAGTTGCTACACTCTGTTCTGCCTTCAGTACAGCCATGAGTGAGCAGGAAGCTCGTCCGTCTGTTGTGCAACGCATCGTTATAAAGTTTTTAACAAATGAAGTTGTCAAACCATCGCCGTGAGTCAAATTTGGTTGCACACAACGAAAAGGATTATGTGTACTGTTTATTTACCTAAATTAAGTTCATCAGCAATCATTTGCACAGTTTTTTGACAATCTGTAACGACAAGGGACCACACACAATGTTTTCATCAACACAGGAGTAGAGGTTGAAGTTCGTCCCAGCCTTGCATCATCCTTAGCATCTTTTTGGCCATCTTTGAAAGGTTTAATCCACTTAAAAACGGATGTTTTCTTTAGAGCATTATCACCGTAAACAGCCTTCAACATATTTTTCTTAAAGTATTTCCTGAGTTTCACCGAAACCTTTGAGTGGTTGTTCAGTAATTTTGTCAATTTTGTTTTTGGCGAAGAGTAAAAATGAGCACAACAGAAATGAACACAGCTGGTACAGTGCGCACAGCTCAACTTTTGGACGAGTACTGATGCCTCTCAAGTTACATGTGAGCTAATGAACGGGGTTATACAGTGCTTCATAACCGCCATATTTGATCATTTCATGTATTTACTGGTCCTCTTTTGCAAATTAAATTGACATTGTTCTGTGTTTTAACTATAATACAGAAAACATAATAATTTTCAGCAAATTCTGTAGTTTTATTCCTTCATCTGCACCTCATTCTGTATAACTCGACAACCTCAAAGTTCACAAATGGAGTTTTCAAAGTTCTACTGTACTCAAATTTTAAAAGATTTGTATGTTGCAACTCGATGGCATCTATTTCAGCAGAAGTAGATTACATGTGCCTTCTGTTTAGACTATTCAAAGCTGTTAAACCATCACACTGAAGAATAAAAATTGTTTTATTAACGATTCTTTCTTTTTCCAGGGGATCTTCCTATGTTAAATATCAGTTACAAACCTCAAAAGATTAGTCCCAAATATCAAGGGCAAGTACGAATGCTGTTACATGACAAGATTAAAGATGCTTATGTTCACCCGCAGGTAGGTTTAAATCGCTTTCTGTTAATATATCAATTGCACTACCTAAATCTTGACTCGTGGGAAAATTCGTTAATATGGATTTAAAAAATTAATAAAAAACCTATTGAGCACCAGCTCTAGCAGTAGAGCATGAGAAAATTAAATAAATAAAACTATTTTTCTTTCTATTTGACTGGAACATTTAATGCATCAATTATTGACAAAATGTCCTTAAATTACCCTAACCTATTTTAAATATAGCCAACCTTTTTCTCTCACGACTTTAAATAAAAAAACAAAATCAAAAACCCCTTAAATATACAAAATGAATTTACCTCAAACTAAATATCTCTCCTGTTTCTTTCACAACTGTTCCTCGTTGAATTCCAAATGGTACTGATTTCGGTCTCCAATATCCGAAACCTCTGGTCGACAAGCCTCCTTCCCCTACCAACCCCGTTCAACCAACCTGGAGGGCCAAAAAGGAGGAGAACCATCCCAATGATTTACTATATCTTGGCTAGTGGAAGAAAGGCCCAAAAACACAGAGGGGGAAATAAACCCGTTTAATGAACAATACTCCATATCAAATGATTGACAGTTAGCTATATTTACAACTTATTGTTTAACTACTATTCTAATGTAACTAATTCTAACAATGGGGGTTTCCCCATAAACTAGTTAATGGGTTTTACCTTGGTTCTACAATAATTAGGAATTACCATATTTTCCATTGTTTGTACAATGGTACACAATTCCTGACCATTTAGTGTAATTTACAATTGTTTAATAGTGTTTGCTTATAAAATAATAATAGTTTAGTATTATGTAAGAAAATAATGTTTTGTATTATGTGGTTATGTAAGAAACAATTCCACTAATGTATAGTCCATCTCTAAAAGATAGATCAAGAAAGCCTTAAAATAAAATGTTGGTAATTTCAATATATAAAAATATTACATCTTCTAACAAGTAATGTGAGACAGGTTGTTGTAAAATATTACAAAATTAAATGGTAATGAATATACAGTTAAATTATCCAAAGATGTTTGTACAGTAAGTTTCAAAATATAAGAGAACATTAGATACACAAATTGCTCTAGTAGATTGATACTACAGTAAGAAGTAAACAATTTATTTAGTATTGTAACTGTTTTCTTTTTCTATTTGCATATTCCAGTTTATCACAGATGTAATGAAACCAATGAAGATAGATGATATTATGGATCAGGAAGTTCAGAATTTATCTGGAGGAGAATTACAACGTGTTGCTTTAGCGTTATGTCTTGGTAAACCTGCGGATGTTTATCTTATCGATGAACCTTCTGCTTACCTTGATTCTGAACAGCGTCTTGTTGCAGCTAAAGTTATTAAACGGTAAATCTTTTTTTTTTGTTCTTATTATAGTATAGTAATTTATCAATATGCATTACTACAAGTAAAACTATTTTCGTGTTTTATAAAATCAATATTTTTTGTGACATCTTGTTTGGTCTTATTGGGTGGGACCACCTAAGTCATCCATGATCACTGTCTTTCTTAGGTTAGCACTCTTCTGTTCTTGTAAATTTCCTTGTACTTTTTCATACATTCTGATAGCGCCCATTACCATGTTATTATGCCTGGATGATGGTGGTCTCCATCGGAAATAAGTGTTGCTTGAAGTGTTTGTTTTTGTTATGTATGCGTCTTTGACATCCAGTCTTAACTTCTTCAAGATTTTACGTGATGTCTTATCCTCTTTAGCATTTTTTGTTGTAAGTTGATCAGATCAATTCTTGAGCTTTCAGTATGGTTCTGTTTGTCCAATTGGTGTTTTTGTTAAACCCTTTCAATGCCAGTGAAAAAAACGTGACTTTCACTCTGTGCCAGCCAATAAATGAAAAAAAGACAGTAATTTTTTAAAATTAATTAATTTTTAATTTTAAAAGTAATTTTAAGTAAATATAATTTTTTATTTCATGCTTAAATGAACAAAAATAATGAAATATGAACACTCGGGCATTTAAAAAAGAATTGTTCTAAACGTGTAGGTTATAAAAGAGTATAAACACTGTAAAAGTTAATAATTTTGTTATGATCACACAGCTAATAAAATAACAACATGTATATTAAAATAATAACTACAAAAAACTGTACTATAAGTCGACTAAAATTTTACTAAAAGGTTAAAAAAACACTGAACTGAAACAAAATAATAATTTTGTTAGTTTTACATGGCTAATAAAACAACATATGACGACGAGCAGTGTAGTATGCGAGATGTGTTGTAAACAGGGAGATAGAAAATTCCCTGTTTAGAACGTTATTAGTAGATTGCCGTTGATGGCAGCTTGATACTCAAGAGGGGAAAAAAATTCCCTTTTCATTCTGAACAGTTTGATATGCAATATTAAGGAACGAATGCTACGTTACAGAGCGCTAAAATTCAAACTGCATGCCGCGCATAAACACGTCCTTGGCACATCACGGAGGAAACTCTTTGTGCGTTAATGCGTCCATGGCATTGAAAAGGTTAAATTGTGTGATAATGATCTGTCATTGATATTTAAATTGTTCACCTAATTTTATTTAGTTATTTATTAAAATAATTATATATATTTTCATAAGTAACTAATCTTATCAAAGACATTTCAGAAAACTGATAAATTTCCTTAGTTTATTATCATAAATAAGATGATTTATTTAGTGTGTGACTAAATTATTTTGTATGGAAGATTTGTTTACATTCTTTACTAATATCATAAAAAGAAATGCTTGTTTTTTTTTTAATAAGGCTATCTTGGAACTATCAAACTGATCTTAAAAATTTTCTTTCACTGTCAGAAAGCAATATGAAGTAGATGCTTTCTGAGTAATATAGACTATAGTGTCATATAATTTTTAAATTTAGGAAAAGGAAATTGTGATTGTTTAAACGAAGAGTAACTTCAAAAATTTCAATTTTTTTCAGGTTTATTCTACACGCAAAGAAAACTGGTTTTGTAGTAGAGCACGATTTCATAATGGCAACTTATTTGGCTGATCGTGTAATTGTGTTTGAGGGTATTGCTTCAGTCAACACGACTGCTCATTCTCCGCAATCTTTATTGGCTGGAATGAATCGGTTTCTAGAGTTATTAGGAATCACATTTCGACGTGATCCAAATAATTTTAGACCTCGTATCAACAAAGAGAACTCTGTTAAGGTCTGTATATTTTGTTTTATTGTTTTTATAACAAGTTTGTAAGTTAACACCCAGTAAAAATTACTTTGTTGATTGAGAAGTGTATGTTTTATTCACTTGTAAAATTTTTCGTAAATTTGAAGAAATCTTATGAAATTGCCAATATTAGTGTGAATGTAGCAATTTAAATTGTTACAGTAAAATCGTAATAAGTTTTGATATTTCACAGTTTTATTGAAAGTGGTTTAAAAAGTAATGGATAATACATTATTACAAAGCAGCTTATTATTATTGTGCAAGAACATTCAATTATGAATTCCAAGAACTGTATTTAGTTGTTTATCCAAAGTTTATTTTAACCAAGCCATCCGGAAAAGTGACAGACTTGGCTTCACCTTGCTACAGTTTTTTTTCTCATTAATTCTCTATTTACAACTGTAAAATTTTACAACAAGCAAATGTGATGATTATGATAATAATGTAAATGACATGACAGGCATGAGAGGGGTAGGGCCCCTCCCCACCCCAATTGGTGCCTCTTCAAGAATGAAATTTGTATATCAAATTAGCAGGTCTCTACTCCAGCGTCTTTTAAGACGTCTAGGGGGATTATCAGGTAAATGGACGGTGGAAAGTGAACGCACTAGGGGGTTCTCGTGTTCGTGTGACTTGTCGTGAAAGCGTTTGTATAGGTATTCAATGGAATTTTGTACAAGTGGTGTTTTCAAATCTGCATGTAAAGTTTTGTTGCTAACATAAAGAGTTGCATTTGCTATAAGGCGTAATGTTTTTGACTGGAATGCTTGAATTCGTTGCAAGTTAGAGGGTTTGGTTGAATCGTAAATTTGGGACCCGTAGGTCCGCATAGGTTTCAAAACAGAACAATATATGCGTAATTTTTGTGCCATTGGTAATTTTGATCGTTTGTGAAAAAGGGAATATAGAATTTTAAGTCGGGAATTCAGTAAGAAACGTTTCCGTTTGGTGTGTGTGCTCCAAGTTAGTCGTTTATCAAAAGTCAGACCGAGATACTTGACCGTATCTGTTTTTGTGAGAGGTTCATTGTCTATGTATACTGGTGGGCAATCACCATGACGTAGTGTGAAAGTTACGTGAAGGGATTTTGTAGTTTTAACAAAAATTCTTTTTGTTTAGGCTGAAGACTACTTTTATAGTACGTCAGTCAACAGTATTGACACAGTATTAACACATATGTAGCAGTGAAAAACATTAGTAAAAGTTCACATTTACATCTCCAATATTTGTTCAACTCATCGTGCACAATCTACTTTGGTTCAACGAATGTTGCAACATTGGTGACAAGTAAAAGAAATTTTTAAAAGTTAGTGATTTTATTGCCAAAAGAATGTATAAATTTGACCAAAGATCGATATATTAAATAATTATAAAAATTATTATACGAGTATTTAACCCTTAAGGTTCCGGCTGTTCCGTACTGTTCCGCTTCTGTGGCCATATTTCATTCTTTCCCATCTCGTCACATACACATTCATTTAGTTAGATTTTACTTGTGGAAAACCATTTGTAAAGCATAATTTTATGTACACATATGTATATTTTCACAATTCTGTAGGTTGCAGAAGAATGACATAAGGATGACTTGCTTGGGAACACTGCAAGTGGTATTTTGTTGTGCGCTACTCCTTTCCCTCCTTTGCTACAACGTACAGTAGACTTTACCATTTACGAGGTGTGGCAATTAAATAATGAGACTGACGTAAACAAAATTTTTGGATTTCACTGCATTGTTTTTATTTTATTTTTATTTTTTTAGGACACGGAGCAGAAGCGTGCTGGACAATATTTCTTCTTGGAAGATTAAGTAGCATATGAAAACAAATACGTAAAGCAAGAAGATGGATTATATAAAAAACATACCAGAAAAGCGTTTATACAGTACAGTATTCAAATATGAATATGATATTGTGGAAAACGGCGCAGTATGCAAATAACATTGTCTATTACAATGGTTCAATTACTTTATCAATAATATAATTTATTTAATAAACAACCATGTGCTATATTATTTACAATATATTACTATAATAATGTATGTTATTTTCATTTATAAATAATTTTTAATGATATTGGTGTATTATAGTTTGTTTTAAAAAACGGAACATTATTGTTTAATTTTTTTATTTAACATTTAAAATGAATAAAAATAAAATTGGTTTATAGTTTACTTTTATATTTAATTCTGAATTCATTGTTCCCTCAGGTTTTTTACATAAGATTTGTACTAATGTCAAAATAAATAGTTTTAAATTGTAGGTAAACTTGTGAAGTTTACTTTACGGTTAGGGCTGTTTTTTTCAACCTCCAATGAACCATAAAAAAGACAAGAATAAATTTTTTTGTTTGTTTTACGTCTGACTGTTCTGCAATTTCTGAACAAAGTGAAATTATGTACTTAACGTGATTCCTTTTTGATGTAATCACCGTGAAAATTCAGGTATTTGTCATATCGGTGGATGAGCTTTCCAATGCCCTTTTTGAAGAATGTTGCTGACAGTGACGTGAGATGAGCCGAGTGTTGTTTTGAAGCTTTTCATTGGTCGGGAAGCTTTGGCCTCCTATTCAAGTAATGAGATAATCTCAACACTTCAAGAAATTTCTCATATCTCATTTACAGTAAACCTCCCTTCTCTCGAACCACTTGATCAACATAGTTTTCTGGTGGTGACTGACTTGCATCCTTTCTTGTAAACACTGGTTCGCTTGCCGTTAAATTTCCTGATCCATGTGCGCACAACATTATCACTCATAATATTTTCACCATTTATTAGCTCAATTTTTTTTGTAAATTTCTGCTGCATTATTCCCTTCAACATGAACACCATGTAATTCATACTTTTGGCAGGAGCATCAATTGTACCAGCTATTTTTACATCCCTACAATTCATCTTAAAATTACAAGCTGATGTCAGTAGTAACAGAGGGAACATACAGTAAGAGCGATGCACAGTTGCCCACTGTACAACCCTTACCTCTTACCTTCTGTCTGGCTTTTATGGAGGTTGAAAAAAAATGGTCTTCAATATATTAAATTGTCAGTGGGTTTATAAATTGTAAATTTTAATATATTATTGAAAATTTTGTAAAGTATTTTCAAATATTTATTATGAGATTTTATCACCTGTCTTTTTAAAATATTTTCATGGTCATAAAGTTGTTTTATTTTCTAAATATTGTTATATTTTTAGTTAGCATGATAAAATATATGACTGTAAGCATTTATTCGATTATTTATGTATATGTTACCCTTGTGGATTCTGAATAAAAAGTTAGAACCCTATTTTTAACCTGGTTTTAAGCCAGTTTTAAAGAGATAGCTATTAAACAATTCTTTATTTTCTTTATTTAATAAAGAAAATAAAGAATTTCAATATAATATATCATATGAAATTCTTTATTCAATTAAATAAACATTAGTTTGTCTTGGTATCGCAAATTAACAGTGTACAGAAAATTTTGGATAATTGGGACGCATCAGGACCGCAGCATTTTGGCCCTAATAAACAAATTTGTGTACTTTTGCGTATACGATACTGTATTTTATTATACGTATCACACAGATACATTTTACATGCAAGTTCTATCCATTTACACACATAAAAAATAAAAGGGTATCAGAATAATGATTAACTTATTAGCAAAATCTTTTACCTTGGTTTTAAGCATTGGACCATTGACACTAGCAATTTACAAAGTTACAATGGCGAACCATTCATTCAGCGCTTCTCAATAAGTGGGTCCTTTCCTTCACATTTTCTTTTCTGACTCGTTCCATGATTTTTTAATGCCCACTCTTGGCGTATTTTATCGCCTTGGAGCATGATACAAGCTGTTGTAATTTTCAGTACATGGTTAGTTCCGATAGTTTACATTGGCTTAAGTTAGGAGGATACATTTTTATTTTGTCGAAAAGCTTAATTCATTCACACAGTCATATTGTAACGTGGCATTTAACTCACAAAGGCATTGATATAGTCACTTGAGTCACGAGTTTGCCTTTGTTTGCAATGAGGGGTAAAGGGGGAAAAACAACATTACGCATGCGCGACTGCTTTAATTTCAGTACAATAAACATAACAACTTTTACAATATCCAGAGCATATTCAGTATATTGCAGAACCTTTTGAGGGTTAACTGTACGAATATAACTGTTTGTTACCGTAAACACAAATTTTGGTTTCTCGAAAATGTGGTCAAACTATTCACAGTGCTGAATGCAATGTAATAAAATGTTGTGAAGTTGAAGTTAAACGAAAATGCCTATCCGTGCCTCTTAGCAAAAGCCGTGAGCGAGCGGCTAACTACTGTGATGTTTCTCTTTCCACAATTCGAAAAATAAAGAAGGAAATTAAGGACGTAAAGAAGCTATTCTTGAACAGTTTTGTTGACACCTGGTAAAAGAAGAAAACGGTTAGGTAGATACTAGAGAAACTGATAATGAAAACGCCAATGACAGTAATAGTAAAGAAGGCGATTCATTCGTAATTACAGTAAATCAAACATTTCTAGTCATGTAATTAAGCTATAGGCAATATTACAGGTCATATTTATTTCTTATAAAGTTTATGAAGAAAACATTTTCTCGGAATAAACCACAGCTTACAAAATGTATCTAGAAACTACACGGTAGTGAAATGTACTAGTAGTGTCTCACTGTTGAGGTTGGCAGCACTGCAAACATTTCACTGCCCTTCCTCACAGCCCATACATACGTAAAGGCAATCTCGTGACTTCAGTATCTATAGTAGGTATTATACTGTAAGCCTACCCATATAAATGTCAACAAAAGGTGTGAAACCAATGGGAATTAAAAAAAATAAAAAGGATGCCTGCAGATAACAAAACAACCAGACAGGAACAAAAAGGAATTTTACAGTACAGTCATGAAACCACAAAAACTGATGAGAAGCATGAAAGTATGAATGTTCTACGTACAGGATATGTATGACAAGTGACAACTAATCATAAATTGCAAGGAACTTACACAGCTTGTAAGGTCGGGCATAACTAGTGGATATGACTCACTGAAATTCGTGTAATGATGATTATGTACGCATTGCACTGTAATAACTACTCTGTTATGACTGATGTGTGATTGCTGTTGTTAATATGTCGTAATGTTGACTGCCTCTATCCTGCCCATTATCTTATCTTGCCGCCTAGAACCATGTGTTGTTCTTCACTGGCCCGTAATGGTTTTAATAAAGCACCTATGTACATACCTCGGATTGGTCCCTATAAGCAGCATTACGGACCGAATAAACAGAGTATTTATCAATGTAAAATGCGGTTTTGTTTTTATTCTCTAAAGAATTGTCCCAGAAAACTGGCTGCCCCAATTAACCAGTGGACCAGTTATACGGAATCAACCTATAAGATTATACATAAAAAATAAATTGTTTTATTCAAAAAATTTTATTTGATTGTTCAATGGTCATATATTTATATTGATCGATTAATAACTGCTTGAACGAAGTTTTCTAACCAACATTTAAAAGTGTGACAAAATCTTAATGAATATAATTTTTACAAATAAATCTTCATGATTTATCCTGCAGCTTACAATAAATTGTATAAAAATACTGTATTCTTTTACTGACCTTACAGCTGCTATATTATCTAGTTTTTACCTTGTTATTATATAATTTTATCTTTGCTAACATGTTTGAATGGATCCACCAAAACATGTTAGTAAAAGTTAAAATTATGTAATAACATTATAAAAACAAAAGAAGGGCTTACCGAAAGTGGTAGCTGAAGTGGACAAAGTCCAATTTTTATAAATGCTTAGAAGCAGAAATGTGTTCTATATTCATATGTGCTGCCGTAGTGAACAAATTCCATTATTTAGTCTAAATTGTACCTGAGACCAGTTCAGTTAATGTTAGTACTAGCAGTTATTTTACTAATTTTTAGCATCTTTAGTAAAGTCCAGTTGTATTGTTTACTGTGGAATTGCAGTTTTATGGTATTTTTTGCTGTGTTCAGGTATTACTTTCTCTTGCCCTATGTGAATATGTGGGTAGGGAAACTGTTGTTTTTGATTTTGAAAGCAAGTATTCACCAGAAATACACTTTTTCAGGCCCCCTGAACCCAAAAAACATTTTTTTTTAGCAATTGGTCTGTGTGTGAACAAAATACCTCGAGAACGGAATATTCAACGAAGTTGAAACTTGGAATTTAAGTTCAATACCATAAGAAGACCCAGCATGAACATTTTCTCAAAAATGGCTTTTACGATTTTGTTTAAAATTTTCTAATTTACTACATTATTTTAATATGCTCTACAAGATAGGTTAAGCAGCATGCCTGCTAAAATTCTTGAAGAGGCCGTGCTCTATGGCGTTAAATGAACTTTGTTGTACAACAGAGGATGCCTCTATGGTGTCACAGTTGTATTGTATTTCTATAGGTATTATTTCTTTCCAAGCACCTGGACAGTTTTCTTTGGCCATACAGTGCCTCAGAATAATTCTATTTCACTCTGTGGGAAAGATAGTCTTCAGATCCCGACTCATTTATTTTTTGCAATTTTTAAAATGTCACTTCATTTGTAATTGCTACTACAGTTCTATACACTTTGACTTTTAATAGGATTTTTTTTAATAAAAAATGAAACCATACAGAAATATTTCATTATTATTTTCAATTTAAGTAGTGTTCAATGGTAAGGTAGCTTATTGCAGGGAGACCATAGAAGAATACGAGAATCAGTCGTATAAAATGAATTACACATAATAATTTGATTTGTTTGTGGTGACGGATTATACTTAAAGGCAGCAGGCCTCATAATTAGCATAAAAAAAGTCTTGTATGATTTCTTTAGTAACCATGCCTTGTTCAATGTTTTAATTACTGGAGCAGACTTGTAAGTTCATTGTTAAATAAAATTCGAAAATGTCTAATACTCTTAGGAAAAGTCTCTGAAAAATTGTCTTCAAATCAGTGTCACAACTAGGTGATTTGAGACATTGCCAAATTATCAGCCAACAACGAAATTAGATTTGCTTCTCTAAACTAAATTCTTAAGCCATTTTTTTTCAGTTTTTCCCATATCTAATCTTTTATATAAAAATGAAACTGTAAAGAACAACGAACTGAGTTACTTTTTTGGGGATTTTTTCCCAAGATCCAAATGTATCTCTGCATCAGCTGTTAATGCTTTAATCAGCAGCATTACTTAATTTAAGATAAAATTGTTGTAATTTAATTTACAGTAATATTGTTATATTTTTATTTCACATTATAAATTTATACAAAGATGGTATTTGTAGAAGTATTGTTATTTAAATGTGTGCTGGATTACTTTGTTGACAAGAAATGTATTATAATTTCATGGAATATTTTTTGTTAATAAAATGATGTACTGTCTTTTAATTTTCTAATTCTTGTTTTATTTCTTAGAACCCTTTTTATTTTTAAGTTTATACAGAATGGATTTGAGATGAAGCACTTTCATCATTATCAATGCAACCTTTGATGTTGAATTCTCTTATCCAAATAGTAACTCATCAAGGATTGAACTAAGAGTGCTTTTCGTGGGCAAAAAGAGAGAATTGAGTATTCAGTTTGTACAGCATTGAACATTTTTGTTAAACATTAAAAATTTTTAAATGTAAATGTTTACTGTATTTAATACAGTAAGCATTTACAGTAATAAAGTCAAAACATGTAAGTTTTAATCACTGTATACAAGGATCATGTAGAAAGTAAGGTCTCTTAATTATTTAAAAATTAAAAAAACATTTATCTATTATTTTACATAATCACCATTTCGATTGATGAATTTTGTAAATGCTGTGGGAGTTTTGTATGCCCATGTCATTGAGGATGTGTTGAATCTCATCTTTCGCCTCGTCGTTGTTGCTGAAGCACATTCCAGCCAAATGTCCTTTCAACTAAGGAAACAGGTGGTAGTCACTAGGTGCTAAGTCTGGAATTGGTGGGTCAGCTTGCAGATAGTGCGGGACCAATTGTGTGACACCTTGGAGCCATTGGTGGATTCCTGTTGATATTCACTAGATGTATCTTACGAGCAACTTTTTGATAAAAATCCTATGAATGGTGTTAATGGAAACCCAAGGATTATAAATTCATTGGGCACCCAGAGCGATCAACCAATCTTCAATCAACTTTTATAACTGTCTTGTCAGAATGGTTTCCCACTTCTTTCTTCATTGTGAATTTCAATGTAACTAGCTGAAAACTCTACGCCATTCAAGTATGTTTTTGACATCCATGTGAAACTCCCTAAACACTTCTGCCAATTAAAAAAAAAAAATTCTACCAATTGCTAAAGTGTTTGTATCAGTTTAATGTCTCTCACATTCAAAAACTTCACAGTTGAAGTAATGCCAGGTAAGAGCTCCATTACAAACAGCTGCCAAACCAAGGCAGCATCCCATCGAGTTGTACACAGGCTTGTTTGTGAGTTGGAAAAGCAACTAAGACTACAGTGTTGCTAAGAGATTCACAAACAGTTTCCCTGCATTCCTGTCCTTTGGAGACCTTATTTTTGATATTACCTTCATTCACATAACTAATACTAGTAGTAAAAAACTATTATATAAATTCTTCTTAAAAAAGAAAGTCATATAAAATCTAAAAAAAAATCTTATTTTTATAAAATAACTGGTTATTAGAGACTTTCTTGTTTTGATGAAACATGAAAACAATACTTTCCTTCCCTGCTGTTTAGGTCATACCGAAAGGTTCGAACCTCTAGAGGCTTTACTCAGTAAAGCGAGGAGTGAGGTGGTTTACCATGCCTTTCTCGCTGAGAGGAAAAGTATGCTTATCAGCATGCCGGGCCCTCTGAAAAGCTACTACTCTCCACCCTGCAAATGACACCTTCACGTCATTCACCACAGGGTCTGGCTGTATAATGAAATTCACTACTGTCAGAGGAGATAACTCTGACTATACCTTAATGAACTAGAGACTGCAGATGAAGGCGGAGCACAGTGACCTAGATCATAGCACAGAGCCAATTGCCTTTCGTTTATCGTATCCTGGGTTATCACGTGGTTCCACTGTGATGATATTTTTTTACCTAGTATTTTCTACAATAATAAGAAATATTACATATTTACATACCAACAAAATGATAATGGAGGGGTATGGCTAAAAGAAGGAGAAATTTAGTAAATTACACTTGCAATTAAAATAAAGTCATTAAAATGGCTTTAACCATTTTCATCAGATTATTATACAGACAAGACAACAACAGAAACTGTAAAGAACAAATATTTTTATTCACAAAGTTGAATACAAAACTAAACCTGAAACAGAAAAATCAACACGAAAACAATACCTACTTACTTTCCTTCCTAATATTCATATAGGCAAGCGAAAGTAAAAACCAGTTTGTAACCACTAATAACTATAAAATGAAAGTTTATTACAATTATGATATTTTTCCATTCTTACTGTCTAGTAAAAATTAGAAAATAACGTTTGTACCATTTGCATTTGATGGCTTTTCTTATTTTGAAAATTTGCCCTTTGGAACAGTAAGTGACGTCACTGTATATAATAAACGCTAATGTCTTAGCTAAAAAATATTTTACCATAATTTATAACGTCAAGGGAAAATAACTATAAATTTAATTTGCACTATTCGTAGTCAAAAAATTTTTTGTCTCACTAAGTAGTTTAATCAGGAATAAAAATGGATAGTTTTAGATAATACAGGAGTATTTTAAAACAGAAATCAAAAGTATATTATCTGGAGTTCAATAATTTTGATTTCCAATGTTTATAACCTGTTCTTTATTGTCACAACGTTGTATTGTATTTGAATCGGCATGTTCTGTAACTGTCTTTTATCATCTTTTTCTTTTTAAAACATGTATTTTATTGGTGTTTTATTTTTTATGTTATCAATATGTAAACGGTTCTGATGAAACTGCAGAAGAAAATAAGTTGACGTAAAATTAAGTGGTTTGACGATGTAAATTCCAAAATTTTACTAGGTAAAACTATTTGTAGGGCCTACTTTTCACAGTTATATTTCATTTGTATATTCAATTTAATTGATAAATCTCACATCTTATCATCTACAGATAATCATTAGAATTACGTTGGCTTTCCACCGACGATACAGTAGAGTTTGATTACATAACCTCACTAACATTATCTACTGTTTAAGGGACTTTTAACATTAACGATTTGTCAACATTGTTAAGAGTAAAAATTAAGTTTTTAAAATTAATTGAACTCAACAGACATATTCAGGTAATTTTCTTCGCCGAATGTCATTTTGTTAAATGGGAATGATGT
Organism: Catonia carolina; assembly: GCA_035578175.1. Classification (NCBI taxonomy): domain Eukaryota; kingdom Metazoa; phylum Arthropoda; class Insecta; order Hemiptera; family Achilidae; genus Catonia; species Catonia carolina. The sequence goes on along the minus strand of JAQMRL010000010.1, from coordinate 21,926,258 downwards.
TAGGTATTAAAAATTCCTGTTTACTGTGTGATTCACTGTTTTGATTGAAGGTATAATAAATGTAATATGTTCATAACCTACAATCGGTGAACTGATCAAAAGTGTTTGGTCGTTTGAAAAGTAAACAAAAATAAATCGATTACTTTGTTGTACAAATTTTAGAATTTTATAACGGCATACTTTTACCGGTTGGTGTTATTTTGCATTATTTCAAGTGGAAGCTAGATCTTTTTTTATTTTATTCTTGTTCATGTTTGGTGTTATAAAGCTGCAAGTTCTGAAATAAAATACTATTTTCTTGTGTCAAACCACCTAGCTATTTTGTTGCTGGACAATAGTGAAAATAATGGGAATCCTAGATTACACCTTTTCAAAATTGTTAGTATTATAGTGGTTGGTATTCTCACCAGAACTTTGTTACTTTATTTTATATACTTTTTAGTGTAGCCTATGTAGTTATTCAATTTATTTTTAAAAATATCTTCTGTTATGTTATTTTCATTGTTATTTTTTTGTTGTAGTATTAACTTATATCACTTAATTAATGCTTAGTGTCAAAGATTTTATACAAAATTAGTAATTTACACTTTTTAATATTAATATAATGTGCTTTTGCCATAATATAACAGGCAGGTGGAGTGTTGAATTTGCCTCCGATCTGCTAGTTGTACGTAGTGCTAAAAAAATATATTTCTGTTTCTTACGACAATTATATGACTGAAACATTTAAGAACAGAAGAGGTAGAGGTGTAAAATACATTAGTCAGAGTTATCTCCTCTTAGAGTAATGAATTTCATCATTATACAGCCAGACGACCCTGTGGTGAACGAAGTAAAGATGTCATTTGCAGGGTGGAAAGTAGATGCTTTTCAGAGGGCCTGGTGTGCTCATAAGCATACTTTTCTACTTCATGTGGAAGGCTATGGTAAACCACCTGACTCCTTGTTTTTAATTAGAAAAGCCTCTAGAGGTTCAAACCAGGCTTTCAGCTGATGACCTTAACAACAACATAATTTGCTTATAGTTTTAATTATTTAACTGATTGTAAATAAATTTTCAGCTGTTAAAAAAATTTTGGTGTAAGGATGCTATATCTGAAAATTAAAAAAAAATAATACTTTCGTTTAATTTCAAGGCATTATTTATGTTCTACTATTTTTAATTTGTTCACTATTCCTAAAGTATATCTTTACAAATTTTGACAGTTGTTCCATCTTGTTTATTATTTTGATTAGATAGAACCTTTTTCCCGGCAAACAAGTAAATACCTTGATTTTGTGAACGCATGTACTAACGTTTTCCATTATATTCTACGTTCATCTTAGTATGGTATACAATGGAAAAACTAAAGCCTTTGCATTCTGACGTATTTTACAAAGATTGCTGAGGAATAGTAGATTGATAGCTTTGTGAATTTATGTACTATCTTGTAATAAATATATTTTTTTTTAGATTATCTTTCGTAATCAAAAGAAAAATGAATGTTTCAAGCAGTTTTATGGACGAAGGAGAAAATAATATGTACGTGGAGAGAAGCTCTGATGTAAATTATTCTAAAACTGCAAATAAATGGTATCTAGCGAGATCTTTGTATGATGGTATTGAAGATAGAAATTTAAGGTTGGCTAATTGTTACTTCTAATTTTTAGTTTGCTTGCACCTATTTTATAATGTAATAGTTTTTACTTTACTGTGAGAATATTGGTTTTCAGTTCTTCATTATTTGATTATATACAGTCAATGCTTGATTTAACGGACTAATTGGGGGATATGAATGTCCGTTGTTGTGAAAGCCTGTTAAATTAAAAGTCATTCAATTAAAATACAATCAGTTTGGTATGTTTTTATAGAATTTTTTGGTTTTACGTTTGACTGTTTTACAAATTCTGCTAATGCAGAAGGTGAAGAATGATGATATATGAAAATGAGTGATGAAAAAATGCCAGACCTGACAGGAAATCGAACCTGGGACCCCAGCGTAGAAGCCCAGTTGCACTAACCACTACACCGAGTTGTGTTGTTTTTAATGTGTTAAGGTAAAAGTAAACATTGGATTTGCTCATAGCCTTATTCTTTTATAATTTAAAAAAAAAAACTTTAGGCTACCTTTTAGAAAGAACTTACCTCATGGGAAGAGCCGCCTGCAAAGTGTCGTACAGTAAAACAATATAAATCGCCGGCTTAAAAACTGATTTTATTTTGAATGTTTTTACCAATACAGTGTTACTATCGTTTGTAAATAATTATTTATGAATAACAAAATCTGCTATTGGTAGGGTGATTTTTCTAAACAAATATTAACATTCCTTACATTTTTGTAATTTTCAAACCATTTTATTTTTTTAGGAGGCCAGCCCATTAAATTGAAAGTTTGTTAAATCAACCATTGACTGTATTTCCTGTATGATATTTAGACTTGTTATAAAACTGTGGAAAACAAATTAAAATTTTAAAGTTATGTTAATAGTTGTAAAGCGTATCCCCTTATTGTTGGTATTTTTACAATTTACTTAATTTCTTGTTCTTTAGCATGGCGTTGATAAGCAAAGGTTCGAAGGGTTTCACTTTTACCTCAATTTAAATCTAACCAAGTTTTTTTTCTCGTATAGGGCCGATTTTAGACCATGTGAGGTGACTTGAGATGTTTCTGGAAGCTCTTTTAGCAGCCCACATTCCCAGCATTTGCTTACTTAACCTTTCTTCTGTCCACCTGGTTTTCTGTTTTTGCCCTTCATGGAAACCCTTAATGTCTGTAATTATTTGTCTGAATTTAGTTTGGTTTATTAAATTTTCTCGGTTTAATTTTTTTCAATATCCTATTTGACTTCTTTAAACCATTTATCCGACAACTTAGGTCTATTGTTTAGTGTCTTGACAATTTATTTAGTCAACTGGTTGTCATCCATTCTGTACAGGTGTCTGTAAAATTTTAGTCTTCTTTTTCTATTCATTTTCCTTGTACAGTTTTTCTCCACCTCGTAACCTATATTGTTTGCTGATGATACTTCAATCATAAACTAAAGTTTACTGGTAGATAGTCTTGAAGTGAATACACATATTAGCATAGAATCTGTAGTCCCAATTTCTGAATGAATTAATGTTAACAGTTAATGGGAAAAAGTGTCAATACTTACAGTTCAAAAACAAACACAATCTAAGAGAAAACAGAGAAGTGGATGTCTATACAAAATATTATCTTAGATCATGTGCACAGTGAAGTTTCTAGGAGTGTCACTTGATAGGACTCTATCGTGGGATTATTATACTGATCAAAATTGTGGTAAAGTATCATCTGGGGTATTTGCATTAAAACAAATTGCCAGATTAAATGATAAAAAATTGCTAATAGCAGCTTATCATGGTTTAATTTTATCTCATATCAGGTATGCCATATTAGTATGGGGTAATTCATCACAGTGTAACATGGAAAGAGTTTTTAAAATACAGAAAAAAGCTGTTAGGTGTATGATGGGAGTCAACCAACTTACCTCATGCAGATCACTATTTAAAGAAGGCAGTTGGTCACAGTTCCTTCTTTGTACATTTTTGAAGTGATAATGTACGTAAAGAAAAATACCTTTTTACAGTATTTAGATGTTCACAACCACTACACAAGAAACAGGATCGATTGTTATTTTGCTAATCACAACACTAAATTGTTTGAACAAAAACCAACTTATGCAGGTAGAAAATACATCAATAAATTGCCACAAGGTTTAAAAAGTTGTGACAATTTAAGTCATTTTAAAAAAAAGCTAAAACAATATTTGATTGATGAAACATTTTACAGTGTGCACGAATTCCTTTCTAAATAGTTTTTGGTTGAAAAGTATTTAACTTCTAATTAAACAAATATTGTGAACTATTTGATACAAAGGGGTTCATGACAAGCGTACTGAGTTAAGCAGTAGGGGGGGGGGATTATTGGTAAGTGATGAATTTATTATTGTGTTGGACTTTTTAATTTTGTGTAATATTTGATACAATGGGGTTCATGACAAGCCTACTGAAGTAAGCAGTAGCAGAAACAAATTTTTGGTGGTAAGTGATGAATTTATCATTGTGATAAACTGTTTGTTTATCAGTTTTATCTTGACATGTCCTATATACTCCCTTTGGAGTCTCCTGGATGCAAAAAAAAGAAAGTCCATCCACCATCTTTGGGCCTATTATCTTGCTGAGCATCTTTCTCTCAAATTCCTCTGCTTCTCTCAGACCAGCCTTCCTGGTCATTCTAAGGCACTCACTCATGTACAGACACAGGTTTTATCACAATATCTAATTTTGGCCCGTCTTCCGAGTGCTTTCTTCTTATACAGGTGGTGAGTTCCTTGAAGTGCACCGGCCATCTTTCGTTGTCTGTTGTTCACTTCCTTTTCGCTGATTTAACAATTTATGGGGTTGATTGTTTATTTAGGTGCACATCTTATTTCATAAATAACACTGATACAAAACATCGGAAATTAGACTACATGTCGTGTTATAATGTTAAGTGTGACATTGGTTGTTAAGATTAAATTACTACAGAATTATTGTGTGAATTAATTTACATATAATTATCAGCTATGCCCATAACAGACAGGTGGAGTATCAAATTATTTACACTCAATCTGTTACACTCACATGATTAGCCAATTAAATGACTGAATCATTTAAGAACAGAAGCGGTAGAGGTGTAAAAGATACTAATTAGAGTTATCTCCTCTGAAAGTAATGAATTTCATTATACAGTCAGACCCTGTGGTGAATGAAGTGAAGGTGTCATTTGCCATGTGGAAAATATGTGTTTTTTAGAGGGCCCGGCATGCTGATAAGTATTTTTTCACTCAGTGAGGAAGGCAATGGTAAACCAACTCACTCCTCGTAATACTTAGTAAAACCTCTACATGTTCAAACCAGTCTTTCGTCTGATGACTTGAACAACAACAATATCAGCTAGTGCATATTATTTTATTTGGCTTTAAAATTTATTTATTTATTTAATGATTTCCTGTAAATTTTGAGAAATTGTGAATAGGAAGATGTGAAGAATTAAAACTTGTTAATTGTGAACAGTATTACCATTGGCTTGTGTTATAGAACATTTAAACAAAGTCAATTATTTTATACTGGACCTGGGAGAATTTGAAAAAGTGAAATGTACTGTAATCAACAAGTGTTTATTAGATTTTTATTAGTTTGTTGTTAACTTAGTTTGTTGTTGCTATTTTTAGGCAGGTAAAAACATTATTGTTATCTAAAGGTGCTGATCCTAATACAATTTTACCTGAATATGGTATGGCTCCAATTCATTTAGCAGTTGGAATAGAAGAAAACGAATTTGGATTTGAAGCAACTAAAATATTTATTGCTAATGGTGCCGATCCTAATGTTAAGTAAGTTTTTGAGGAGAGTTATATTATTTCATTTCATTCCAGTGGTTTAAAATAATTTACAGTTAAGCTGCTTATTGTCAAGTATAATGCTAAAAATCAGGGGACTGTAATAAGAAACTTTTTGTTATTAGGATTGTTAGTGAAATTGCAAGTTTTCTTTCAATATATCCTAGTGAACATCTATGCAAGAAATATTTCATGGCTATAAAGCTAAAATAGAATATATCAGGAGCTGGGAAGAGAAAGGACGAATCTGAAAATGATGGTGCTGGGAAATCAGTTAAAGTGTGAAAATACTTTCAGGACAGTAAAGGCGAATGAATTTCATAATTAATGCGTAGATTCAGATTATGTTACACTTTAGTTCATAAATATTATTATTACTAATAGTAAGTAAAATGAAAATAATAGTTAAAAATTTAAGATTATACTGAAATAAATTCAAATTAATGACAACTCGAACTGTTACTAAACACTTAGTAATAATTAGCAAATTCGTACCAAAAATACATACTACATCATAGTGCAGTCCAGTATATTTAACAGAAATAAAAAAGAAATAATTATTGAAGTATGTTTTTTTTTATAAAAGAGAATAAGAAAAGGGATACTAAAAGGTAAAAATAGAAACAATAAATTATTGACTAATTACAAACGATTATTAGCAGTGGTAATGTCATTATTGTTTTAAAAACTGAAGAACAAACAGAAAACATTGAAAAAAGTGTTGCATTATTATTAAGTTTTGATTATTTTATTTTAGCTATTTCACTGACCGGTTTAATAAATTTAAACGTAAATTCAGAAAATAAAGCGCTTTTAAACACATACATAAGCATGTATAGTACATTTTGTTTTTGGAAGAAGCTTGTAAGGGGTGGGCAAGTAGGTAGAGTAGGGATAGTTTCAACTGGGCAAGTGTTGTCTCCTTCTCACTTAATGGTCATTCCCTCTCTTTCTAACTGTATACTACTCTGTTACAACTACTACGCTAGACTAAAAACTTTATATTTTCTGTTGTCTTTTGCATTTCTCCATCTGAATCCCGTATCTAATAATTTTCCACAGCGACCATTTACTTCCTTTGAAATTAATTTTCTCTCGCAAAATGGGAACTAACAAATTCAAAGTTGGCCATTCAGAGTTTGTTTTATGAAAATCATATATTGTTCTTCTCACAACACACTTATCAAAATCGTCCACTTCACTCTTCACTTTCCTTCTCATTCTTTTCTTATTTGGTGTTCTGATTAGCATATCAGGGTTTTTTCTTTCAAAATTTTTGAACTGTAGGCTACTACGTGAAATCCCCATACCTCCGGCTACACGATTTTGCGCATCGGTTAGTAAAATTGGTCCGTTTTGTTCAGCTTCTTTTTTCATAAAATTGCATACACTGACTATATACTTCCTAGCCTGACCGCGTATTACCTGCCTTTTCCGTAACAACAATAGGTACATAAAACAGTAGGCCTACTACCAAATGCACGAGGTGAAGACTTGTGAAGGGAATAGAACAACAAAAATATAAAATTATAACATACAGTCAATGTTTTTAGGATTTATTATACACTTAGGCTCTTAACGCTGCTAGCACTATGGAGAGACTGATCACTTCCCTTTGAGGTGTTTCCCCCACCACTAAACAGTACAGCTCAGCAGCACAGAGGTGGGAGAGCTTCTAGCTAGAATAAATGGACTGTATTTAAGTTATAGTGTCACACTTATGTGTGACCGGGTGAAGTCGATGGAGAAAGGGCGAACATAAAATAGATGATAGTGACATCTGGCAATCTTCAGTGCAGTGAACAAAATAACATTATATATTCGCCCTTACTCCTCCGAAGCACTAAGGTTTCAGATAGTTTTATGCACTCCATACTTTCAATGCTATTTTTGAAACAATACGGGCGAATATATACTTGATAGTGGTATTAATGTGTAAAACAGATGGGAAAATAGGATTCTGTAACAAAAAATAAATCAATGGTTTTGTATTCGCCCTTTCTCCTCCCAGCTCGTGATATGCCAAACAATTTTTTTTCTAAGAAATAAAAGTAATAGACTTGGTGGATTGTGTGGATATAATTTGGAAATATTTTACATGAAATCAGTTTTAATTACACTCATTTCATTAAGAGTAAATACTATTCTTATTTTTGTTAACTACAAAAAACCTTGCACTAATAGTTTGTTTATAAAAATATTTTTCATAAATTGTCAGTCCTGTTGGTATTTTCTGCTCTTGTATACACAAATGGGCACTCTTTCGTTATGTGGACCCCACTCCTATTTCAGATTTTTTCTAGAAGAGTTATTATTCTCAAACCTATTCAATGCAGAAGGGTTAAAAAGGTTAGTGAAATTTATTATAAAATAGAATTGATTTCAAGCAACAGGATGCATTACAAGGATTTATTTTTGTTTAAATTTAATGGGGTTAATTCGATATAGTATAGAACCAAATAACATTATGTCACTTATAAACTTTGTGTAGGCCTCCATTAAAAAATATCTAATAATTTTAAGCATTTTGTTTATGATTAATGTAACTCTACCTAGCAAACCTACTAAAAGCATTTTACATGTCTCTAATGGTAATTTATGTTCGGCAGGTCTTTAGATGGTCTAACACCAGTACATATTGCTGCCTTGTGGGGAAGAACATCTGTTTTACAATTGCTGCTTGCTAATGGAGGTAATCCTTGGCTACTTGATGGAGATAATAAGAATGCCTTTTGTTTAGCCCATGAACAAGACCAATGGGAAACATTGAAATTGCTTGATTCCTTTAAAAATTCAGTTTTCTTTGAACAACCTGAACAATCTTCGGCAGCTAAATATAAATTACGTCTCGGTAAGGATTATTTTTATGAAATTATCTGTGATTGTACGAATGAGGTGTGCCTAAAAAGTGGAAATGTGGGGTCTTAAAAAGTATTTCATTTTTGCTGTTTGTCATTCATGTTTTCATGTACTTAAGACTTCTCCTTGTTGGTCCAACTATGAGTTTCTTTCTATAATAGTTCTAATGTTTACATACTTACTGAAATATACCCAGCATTTTATTACCTCTATTACCCAGAATTTTACCACAAAAAATATTCGCAATGAAATCATTGTAATCTACCTGATATGTTTCGCCTTCTTTGTATTCAAGCTTAAGTTTATGTTATGCAATCCTAGTGGTGGCTATTTAACTCTGCAAGAACTGAGTTGTTACAAAAAAGAATATGTGCGTAGACTAGGTTTTTACCATGACACTTCCTCACGTCTTGAAGCTACATTCGTATTTTTTTAAATCTCTCACGGTTTTTGTATTTAGTACTTGATGTGTTTGTAAAAAAGAAGTTGAAATTTATGTAGGCATCATCATTCCAAAAAAAATGTTTATGTGAATGCAACAGAAATTATTTTAAGTAGGTGTTTCTGTTGAAGACTGTTGACATTGATGGAATCGTTTTCAGTAGTTGAAGTCAAATCTTTCGAAAGTACTTCATTATTATCCTCGTTATCAACGTCGCTATTATTTTATATTTTCTTCATCCGATTCTGCATTCAACATAATATTCATTTATTTTGGTATCATTTGTGTACATTTTAGAAATAAACTCCAAATCCATTGAATATGCACCAACCATATCTCATTACTTTTACTTGAACCAAGTTATTTCTTGTTTGTTTAGATCATTTGGTAATAAAATGTTTTTTGGTCGTTTTCTAATTTTAAATAATCCACATTTGATAAGAGTACTAGCTCATTTTAAATCCAATAGAGCGCAGCTCATAATGGTGTAAGAAACAAAATGTGATGTACTTCTCTTGTGAAATTGAGAAACAACTTTATGCAAAAGTAGGCTAGAGCTGGCATGCGAGTGCTGTCACTTATGTACATCAAAAGATTAACCTATTCTCCTATACTCTTGAAGTATAGAAGAAGAAACTTTTGATTGTGAAACCACAACCATAACAATTGATGGGAAACCCGTAAACAATATATATATATATATATATATATATATATATATATATATATATATATATATATATATATATATATATAAATATTTGTTTTTTGTAATATAAAAAACTTTTTAATTTACCTTTTGCTGCTTTTAAAAATTCTACTACGGGTACTTTCGCGGTGCGAACCGCTTCTTCAAGTGATGATAATAAAAATTCTAGAATATTATGAAGATTGCATCTTCCTTTGTCAATGGTTTGAATCAAACTCGTTGGTTGGAATAATGAAGAATTTTTAAAAGCAGTATAAGGTAAATTAAAAAAAATTTATATTATAAAAAACAAATATTTATATGGATTCTACTGCTATGATGCTAACTAGTAACTTAAATAATTACAATATACAGTATATATAACCCATAACCATATGCTGATGACACTCTCATGATGGCTGATGATATTTCAGATGTACAGAGAATGGTGGAATGTTGAACAAAGTTAAGAATAGAAATAGATCATGAATAGAAATGGCAAGGTCTGCTTGTATGGAATGAAGAAACTGGTTGCCAACAAGGCATTTAAATTTTGAAATTTGAACCAAACATCTGAGCTGCTATGTCTCTACAATTCTCTTTTGTGGAATGGGGGGCATGGATGCTCAGCAAACAAGATGTTGCCAAATTTAGGCTTTTGGAGTTTGGGTGTATTGCCATAAGTTTAGAGTAGCATAGACACAAAAGAAAACAAATGAAGAAGTCCTATGTTTCATAAATAAAAAATAGAAATGAGAATAGTTTTGAACATCCTAGGACCTATGAAGGAAGACAATTACATAGACCCCATTCGAACAAAGACATTTACGAAAAAACTGAAAAATAATTCATGTATTGTGAAAAAGGAGACTTGTAATTTTCAGAAATATGCCAAGAATGAGCGATAGCAGAGTGACAAAAGAAATTTTTGATAAAATAATAAATCTCAAAACCAAACCAGCGTGGTTCACAGTAACATTGAATGATTTTAAAGATGCAAAAATCGACTCAAGGTATACAAAATAAGGACATTTTTAGAAAAAAGTAGCTAGAGAGTGATCTTCAGAGAAGAAAATGAAAGGGTGAAACATGAATTTCTCATCATAGAAAAACTTAAGGAAAGATCTGGAAGAATGATAAGAATGTGGGAGAAAAGGAAATGTGATCAAAACATGAAGTAATTAAGATATTGATTTGGCTTGCTCTCTGTAAAGTACTATTGGGGGGGGGGGTTAAAGGTAATGTACTGTCTGTCTATAACTTGATGGCCTCCCGCAGAGAAGAGCAAAATCGGCCCGCTACTAGCCTTCTCAATAACACTTCATTATGTACTACTACTAACTAGTACACTGGACTTTGTACATAATGAAGTGATATTGAGAAGGCTAGTAGTGGACTGATTCTGGTCCTCTCTGCGGCACTCCATCAAATTATAGACAGACAGTACTAAGAGTTTAAAAACAAGAGAACTCCAACATCTCAATCATGTTATGTGAGAAGAACGATACAGCCCACTCCAACTGATTGATTGTACAGGGTAAAAATCGTGAAAAAGAAAATCTGAGAAGGTGATGAGTCTCATGGCTGAAAAACTTAAGAAAATAGTACAGCTTCTCCTGTATAGATGTATTCAGAGCAGTGGGGTGTTCAAGTTGAAATCGGCATCGTGATAGACAATTAGGAGAAAGAACTTTAAATAGAAGATTGCTAGTGAGTATTGCTTCAAAAAAAAACTGGGAAAACAATGTTATGTTCTAAAAAAACTGGGAAAACAATAATTCGTGTTCTAAATTTCTTTCAGTTATTCGTTGTTGGAAAAATCAAGCCCAGAGTGAAAAAGATTACTGTTTTTGTATCTGTTTAGAAAAATACAGAACTTTAATGAAAGAGATAACATTTTTTTGTATCCGTTTGCAGATCGTGTTAAAGTATTCAACAAAGATGTTTGTGCTGAATATAAGGCCTTACCTATGTCATTAAAATGTTGTTCAACACAGACAACACCAACAATGACAGCCCGTAGTGCAGACTGTTGTACTACAGCTTCCGAATTAGATAAGGTTTGTTAATTTTTAATAATGAATCTTTGTGCAGTACTAATACTTTATAAATTATAAAGTTTTATGTGACATTGTAAAAATTTGTTTTATAAATTATATATTTTTTGGATACACGAGTAATATTAGTGATTCTACGATAGGATTGCATCAAAACTGGTGGAAGTCATCATCCTCTTTTTCTCTCTTCCAAGTTCTCTTGGAGTCAGGCCCTATGCAACTCCTCTCTTTATCTCTCTAACGCTGAATCATCTTTCTTCTGTTCCTCCCTTGGCTTTGCATCTTTGCTCCAAATTTGTGTATAACTGAACCCATCCATTTCATTCTTGGTCTGCTCCTTCCATCGCTTAGTTAAGCATTTGTTTAGGCAGTCTACCATCCTCCTTCCTACTGATATGATCAAACTATTGTAGTTAGTCTGTCCAACTTTGCGTCTTTCACTTATGATTAAAATGAGGTTATGTTTATTGAGGTTAGTTTTTTTGTTTATTTTTAATGTTTTATTACTAATGTTAGGTTATATTGTTAATTATTTGCTCTGGCAAGAGAAGGTTGTATGAGTGTTTCACGCAAGATTTTTTAAGTAACTGAAACTTGTCGGAAATGATGTATTTTTCTAAAACAAAGTATTTTGCTTGTTTTTTGTTCTTTAAAATTATTTCGAAAAACACACGCTTAATGAGATAATGTATAGTTTAGTAAAAGTTTTGTTTTTGAAGCAAAATCCATATTTTTTTAAATACATAACATTGTTCAAAAACTATTTCGTCAGCAGACTCCCCGTACATTCCATCATTTTGATTTACAATTTTATCGATTTCATCTTCCACTGGTCCGTCATTTATCCAATATTTCTCTTCAAATTCATCACGTGTTGGATAATGTATCCTTTCCAGTCTTCAGGTTTGACAAAGTTAAAAGCTATTGCCATAATTTCCTGAAGGCAATCTATAGAAAATTCACCAGTGATTTTTCTTACTCGTACCTCTCTTTTTACCTTAGCCCATGCCAGTTCAATCGGGTTTAATTTTCACTTATAAGGTGGCAATCGTATAATGTTGTGATTACATGCGCTGACACATTAAATGCGCATGGTTGTAATTGAATGCTATACTATAATCCTTGTAACCCCTGTACGGTTCCTCCAATTGAAATAATTTTTTCTCTAAAAAATAATTGAAAATTCACTCATTATTTTGTTTCCTACACTTGTGTACAGCTATCTTTAAAGACTAAAAAGTTTCTAGCATGCTGACTTTTTTTATGTTGTGTTTCACGATTTTTAAAATATACTTATGAAAATACCTCGTAACTTAAAAAGTAATGATTTTTGTTAAATTTTATTGCATCATTGTTTTCCATAATTATTACAGAACAAACCTGCCAAATATTATGTTAATCCATGAAATAGTTTTAGAAAAATGACTATGTATTTGAAAAAATACGGTTTTTCCTTCAAAAACAAACTTTTTCTAAATTATAGATTATCTCATAAAGTGTGTATTTTTCGAGTAATATTGTAGAACAAAAAACATGTGAAATATGTTGCTATAAAATAAGTCATCCAATAAGTTTTAGTTATGGGTCAATCCATATCAAGTGGTCCAACACTGGTTGCTCAACCATCTCAGAAATTTTTTATATTTGGTGGGCGGATTCTCTCATGTTTTGTGAGAAATTTTTTTGTTGTTTACCATTTAGAAATGGTGGCCATTTTGATTTAAGCCTGCGCGCTATTTTTAACATTTGCAGGCATGTACAATTTGTCACACTATTCAGCATTGAGTTTCCCTAGACTTCTCAAATAATTGTATTAAATTAAGTACATTCTGGTCTACAAATGAAACATATAATTAACTGAGTACTTGTATTTCTTAATATATTTTTAACAGCTCAGAAGTATTGGTCGCCAATGAACAAAATTCAATTTTTGAAGGTTATTTTTTTAAAGAAGAAAAACTTTCTCAGCTTTAATATTTTTGTGCTGTTTAACTATATTGCTTTCTTACTTTTTACAAAGTATCAACGATGAGATGCTTACCCTTTAAAAGTTATTGCTTTTCAAAAGATGAAATTTTGAATTTTCCCCAATTTTGTATCTGCAATATCTTTGTTGGGAACCAGTAAAAATCTGAAAATTTCACATATTAAAGTCGTAAATTATATAAAACTTTAGTATAAATGTCAACTTTGAGATTTGGCTGAAAGTGATAAAAATAATTGTTCAATTTAAACTAAAAATTGTATTTGTACATTTGTAGTAATTGGGTTAACTAAGTAGGCAGGCCTATTGAAATTAAAAAAAAAAAATCATAACTAATTAAAGATAATGTAACACTGGTTACATTATGTGAGTTAAACATAACTTGTTCAAAAGAAAACTTGGGTAACTCAGGTACTTAAAATAAATAAAAAAAACTTTAAAAAAATTGGAAATGTTTTCTGAAATGGTTTTACAATCTGCATATTGCTCCTCTCTGCCTTAGGCCGTCAAGTTATAAGTTATAAGTAAGTACTTGTTATGTATAATCAAGGCTTAAGTCCAAATTTTAATCTAAATTTTGTGATTATCTCAAAGAATTACATCTAAACCTGATATTTTATTAATCTAGATTCTATAACAAATTAACAGAAACAAGACAAGTCATGAGTTCTTCCATTCCTTTATTTACCAGTCTTTGGTCTTTTATTGAAAATCTGTCGAAGTGGACTTAATGCGTTTTGATGCTGGTCTACTGAATTATGATAAAATATGATCAATGTGTCAATAAAAAACTCACTTTTTCATTATTATAATATTTTTGTAATGTTTTTTTTCTTAGGCATTAAGCGTCATAAAACGTGAAAAAAGTGTCACACGTATTAAAGCAAAATCTAAAACAGTTTCAAGCAAAAATAATGAATATGTAGATGATGCATATAACATAAAATTTAATTTGTACCCAAGCAATCAAGAATTACAAGCCCTTGAATTAGTCAGAAAACACCGGAAAGGTATTAAAGTATTTGAATATGTACCAGAAGCTGAATGCAATGGAGAGGATTCTGATAGTGGTTCCCATGAAAATGATAGCAGATGTTCTCGAGACAACAGTATCTCTGGATCTTTAAATTCATTAGTTAGAGGCAGCGTATTCGCTGATGTTAAATCAAAGCTTAAATTATTTTATAAAAATATGAGCTCCAGCAATAATAACTGTACGTGGCGTAAAAATCTAATTCAGAAGCGAAAAGATAAGGAACACTCAAAAAAGGAGTCAAGCAATCTAATAAAAAATAGTACATGTAATTTTAACGATATTGGTTACAGTGAAAAAGATAATACAACAGCTCATTCAAGTAAGACTTATATTGTACAACCGAAGAATTCATTTTCGAATACTCTTAAGCATAAAGAAATTCATTCGGACAGTAAAATTAACGATAATTATAATAATTCAAGTGTGAAATCAATGGATGAAAATAAAATAAATTTAAAAAAATCATATTCGTGTATTTGGAGATCGCAATCGAAAAAAGAGAAATCTAAAAATAGAAGCCTTAAACGAAATGATGAAAGTGACTTGAATATACATGAATCATTCCATCGTTTTGAGGATGTTATTGAATCGTTTACTTTCGATAACACCGATAAAATTATCACAGAATGTAACAAAAAAGATTCATACATGAATGAAACTATAAATTGTAATGACGACAGTTTACCGTGTAATTTTAATGCTGATAACACAGATGGAATTGGTTCAAGTTCTCCAACTGTTCAGCATAATATTGGATTTGTTATAGGCGATGAAAATGATTCGAAAACAAATAATGGATTGTACGATTCCAGCTTTATGGTACATGAATATAAAAGAGAGATCGGATTTACAGTTAACGATGCTTTACTCAAAACGTGTCTTGGTCTAAATGAACAAGAAAATAATACCGTTAAAAAATGTGTTAACACGTCATCCTCACAAACAACTAATCAACATCAAGATTCATTTAGGGAAATTAATCAAGAAATTAATATTAAGACAAATGATTCAAGTGGTAAAGAATCGTGTATCAAAGATAACTATGTTAATAAAATTTTTGATGAATCTGCCATTTTCACAGAAGATGATAGCTACAATTCTCATGAATTTATCTGTTTCGATTCGAAAAATTCTTCAGAAAATAAAGATAACATTATGAAGATTAATAATAATAGCAATAACATAAACAGTACAAAAACATCAGTTTCTGAGATCTATTTCTCGTGTACTTCATTTCAAGATTCAAAAAAGAATCTGAATGAAAAACAACTTGTAACTGAATCTGTAACTATACCTGATATAAATACCTCTTTTATTAACAATGAATCTGCTAGTAACAATCTTATCTTAAATCAAAAAATAAGTGAAAAACATATTAAAGATATAATGATTTACGAGACAGATAACAATGATTCATTCGCCAACGAAAATTTGATTAAATCAAAACCATCTTCAAATTGTGATAATAAAAAGTTAACAAATGAAGCTGTTACAAATACACCTGAGAAAATTGTGAATTTTAACGAACATAACTCTTTGGTTGCTGAGTTTGGCAGTACAGATACATCGCTGGTATTACCGTCTGATGATTGTCATAATTGTTTGTCAGATTGTTCTGAAACTACTAATAAATTCGGTGATCAAATTTTTCCCATTGAGTGCAGTACATCACCACATTCTCCTACTTCTAATTCTTGTGTAAATAATTTAAATGATATTACGGAATACATTCCTAGCATTCAGATTTGTAGCACGTCTTCAAGCAATAGTGGCTGTGATGCTACAAATTTTAACCAGGTTTCAGAGAGCAATGGCGTGCAAGAAACAAACTCTCATAAGTGGACTTGTGCTGATGTTATTTCATCTGACGAAGAAACTGATGTTAGCATTATTGAGGAATATCTGTACACAGATGAAGATGATGGTATAGAATTGGTCGAAGAACGTCACCTTCCAATCAGGTAAGAATGATTTTTCCACATTTTGATTAATTTGTAATAATTACACTAAATCTTCTTAACTGATTTATGTTCTTAAACTTAAAACTTTTGAAGTAAATTTTAAAATCTTGTAGAATTCTTTGTATTCTTATTCATTATGTGCTTAGTTCAGAAGAATCCTTCAGATTTGATTTATCAGAACTGGTAACATAAACTTCAGCTTAGCTTTTGTAGAGTTCTTCATTATCTTGGCAAATCGGATTTGTGCTTTTACAACGGTTCTTCTTGTTTCAAATTTTGTAATTATTACAGATTTGCTACCTTGTGTTTGTGTTAATAATAGTAACGGGTGTTTTATTAAGGACGCAACCCTGATTATAAAAAGATAGAAGTAATACATCAGTAAATTTTCTGTCCCCCAATCGGTATGTTGGCAACAGTGTACTCAAGGCCAACTACCTAAGACAGTTAAAATGTCCCTTTCAAGCATTAGTGTGGTGACAGCAGTCGTTTCGTTATATTGTGTCAGCTATGATTTTTTCCAAGGAAGAACACGTGTTATTGTAGAGACTTACATAGCGAGTAAATCTTACAAATGTGTGCAAGATAAGTTTCACTCCATACTCTACAGTTCTAACTATTTACATAGCCATCTAAATGAAACCAAGTCTTATCACTAAAATAAAAATGATCCAACAATTGAATACCATTTTGTACAACCAAAGATCGAAACTACCAACAATATTGTAATCGTTTCTGATTGTCTGTAGCTTTCAGTTCATGAGTTTCACCAACGCGATAAGGATGCAAGTGTAACTTTTTCGTAGCTCTGAAAACAGTAGTTAATGTTAGCCCAGCTTGCGTTGATAATCTTCTAAGCGATTTTTTAGGTGAATGAGTCAAACGATTTTTCAAATCTTTGAGAACTTCCGCGGTTAACTTTGTTGGCTGGCGAGGTGGTTTCTCATCGAGTACACTCCCAGTTCTACAGAATTGATTTATCAAACGCAATATTGACGACTTATTCGGAACGGCAGAACGGGGAAATTTCAACTGAAACTTATCTTGCACACATTTGTAAGATTTACTTGCTACGTAAGTCTCTACAATAAACATGCGTTCTTCCTTGGAAAAACTATTGCTGACTCAATATAACGAAACGATTGCTGTCACCACACTAATGTTTGACTGGAACATTTTAACTGTGTTAAGTAGTTGGCCTTGAGTACACTGTTGCCAACAAACTGATTGGGGGACAGAAACTTACCGATGTATTACTTCTATCTTCTTATAATCAGGGTTGCGTCCTTAATAAAATACCCGTTATTATAACGTAATTTAAGTGTAAAAGTGGCATTACTAAATGAAAAAGTTATTGATAACTTCATTTAGTTTTAACAGTCTTATGTTGTTATATTAAAGTCCTTATTGTTATTACAGCCGGATAAGCATTATTCATACATCAGTTAATTAAACGGCTTTGAATCTTGGTGTTAAAAAGTTAGCAGCTAACAGGGCGACTAAGAAGAAGAGATAGGCTAGTGGGGCATTTCTTAAGACATCCAGGTATTGGCTATCAATAATGGAGGGTAATATTGAGGGAGTAAATTGTCGGGGGAGGCAAATATTAGAATATATAAAGCAAATTACAGAAGATGTAGGGTGTTACAGGTATGTAGATATAAAACGACTCACGCAAGATAGACCAGCTTGGAAAACTGCATCAAACCAGTCAAGAGATTGATGACAAAAAAAATTAAAATAACAGGATGTTTTCAATAATCTGTTGTCATTAAAACTGGCTCAAACCAGTACTCATGTTGTTAATCCTGTTATGTTAAAATAAGCCCCACCACTGCTACATAGTCTACAACTGCAGCATGTAAACGTGTTGTTCATTAATGAACATTTTAAAGCAGCGCAAAACAGTACTGGGTAGAAATTAGCAACAGACAAACCCAAATAATTAGTTCCAATATAGTAAACAAAGAATGGTTTGAGCTACTGGTAACTTATTAAAAAAATATTCCATCGCATATTTTTCAAATATTTTCAAGGCAACGAAAACATACAGGAAGTTGGGGAATTCTGCTATCTAGGGAGTAAAATAACAAAGGATGGTAGAAGCACAAGTGATATCAAGAGTAGAATTGCTCAAGCTAGAAAAGCCTTTGAAATGAAAAACAGCTTACTGACTACAAACATTGATTTACAGATTAGGAAAAATTTCTTAAAACATTATGTTTAAGAGTGTAGCATTATACGGAAACGAAACGTGGGTGATAGGAGCTGTAGAAAAGAAAAGGATAGAAGCTTTTGAAATGTGGTGTTATAGGAAAATGTTAAAGATTAGGTGGGTGGACAAAATTTAGTAATTTAGAGGTTCTTAGGTGAGTGGATGAAAAAAGAAGTATATGGAAGCATCTTACCAAAAGAAGGGATAGGCTAGTGGGGCATATCCTAAGACATCCAGGTACTGAGCTATTAATAATGGAGGGTAATATTGAGGGAGTAAATTGTAGAGGGAGGCAAAGATTAGAATATATAAAGCAAATTACAAATGATGTAGGGTGTTACAGGTATGTAGATATGAAACGACTTGCGCAAGATAGAACAGGTTGGACAACTGCATCAAACCAGCTGAGAGACTGATGACAAAAAAAATTTCAAAATCGAGTTTTACCAGAAATACTCGTTTTCAGGCCCTCAAAAAATTAGTCTGTGTGTGTGTGTTTCTGTGTATTTAAAATCACCTCACTAATTTTTTTTATGCTCTACAAGATAGAGTAAGCGCCATGTTTCCTGAAATTCTAGGGAAGGCTGTGCTTTTGTGTTAAAAACGTTTTTCTAAGATTGTGGCCGTATATGCATTTTAGGGCAAAAGTATACGATGTAATTAAAGTTGTAGTCGTTAAAAAATCTATACCTTTAATTTCAAACATTTTTTTTCTACACGTTTAGTTTAACGTCAATTTGTGAGTTCCCATATTTTTAAATTGAAAGAGGTTGATTTTCATTTTGCGTCATTCACTCATGATTACAATTAGAAAATGTTTTCATTTTACATTGTTTACTAATGGTTAAACATAGGTTATTATGTTTTATTATTTTCATTGGTAAGAGAAAGTTGTGTGAGTGTTTCACATCAAATTTTTTTTAAAATATTTCCAGATGTTGTAGATTCAAAGTAATTGTACCATTTTATTCAGAACAATTTGGGTTATACATTTAGCACAAAAAATGAAAGTGGCTAAAACAACTTTTTGTGTTTTTCAAGGTAGATTTATCCCATAATGAGAATAGAGTATATTATTATGTTGGTAGAAATTGATTAAACTTGAGGGAAAACACGCTATAAATATTTCTATCAATAAAATTATTAATTTAAAAAGTTAATAATAATAATTGCATTGGTTATAATACAATTTAATTACAGATGTTTTTTCTCTAATCTTATCGGTGTACAACGAAACGGAAATAGGCTAATGGTAGATAATACAAATTGTGTACAGTAACATAAAGTTATGTATAGTTCAATATGTCTGCTGTATTGATAACTTGGATAACAAAATTGTGATAAAATTAGAACCAATCACATGCCTTTAGAGTGAGTTCATTACATATTGTGCGATTATGCCATATCAGTGAACGTAATTGTTTATCAATATAACTAATTAAATTTTTGAATTTTCAATTATTATTCTATTAGAAAGTGTTAATCTATAGTTTATTTATTAGATTTTAATCATGTATTTTAAAATTTTTTAACATTCGGTGTTGAATTTGTACTATTAACATATTCCATTTATTAGAAGTAAATTTTTTTTATAAAATGACGGATTCTAAGAAAGAAATAAAAGTGACTGAATTTCTAAAAATTATGGACAGTAAAATTTATGCAATTAATAAATCATTAGAAGACTACGATACGAAAATAAATAAATGTCTGTCAGAAAATTATAAAACGATAGAAGAAAATAAAAAATTACATACAGAATTGTGTAGTGTAAAAAAATCTTTAAATAAAATTCAACAGTATCAAATTATGAATTGTTTAGAGATTTTCGGTATCCCAAAACGAAAAAATGAAAATTTATTTGATATCTTGAGTAAATTGTGTAACGTTATAAATTTTAATCTTAAATTTGACATGATCAGTAAAGTTTATAGGATAAATTATAATTTTAGAAATCGCAGTATTATAATTGTAAAATTTAAAGAAAATTTAGATAAAGAGGGTGTGTTGAATGCTAAAAAGAAAATAAATATTATGTCACGTGATCTCGGATTCACAGAAAACAATCGCATATTTATCAATCAGTTGTTAACGCCAGAAAATCAGTATTTGTTTAGCGCATGTAGAAAATTTAAAAAGGAAAATAATATGAAATTTTTGTGGTTCAAGAACGGTAATTTTTTTCTAAGGAAATCACCTGGTGATTCAGTTTATCTAATCACAGATACAATAGATCTTGAGAATGTAAAAAATTTCTATTTGCATTCTTATGAAACATCAGAAGAACATTTAGGAAACGATCAATCATTTAAATTTCCCAAGTAATTAAATTTAAAGTCAGTTGGGAAAATGATACTTTATTTTTTGGTTCAGTGTAAAAATTACAAACGAGTAGGTAATGTAAAGTTTTATAATATGTGAATTACATTTTTAATATTTCCAGTTAGTTGTTAAATTATAGATTTTGGAAATAAATGGGGTTAATTGGGGTCACTAGATTGTTATGGTTCATTTAACACTGCCAAAAATATAGCAATCATTTTCCTGTTGATTTGTTATTATTTTAAAATTTTTATTAAAGTAATTTAAATTTTTGTGTATAATTTTAGTTTTTATGATATTTCTGAATAAGTTATATCGTACCTGAATGTGTTTCCATTATAGCTGGGTATTTCATAGATTTACCAGCTCAGTGTTATTACGATTTTATGATTAAGTTTTATGAGACTGATACTTTGGATCAAGTATATCGGTTTTGACGAAGGTTTGCCCCTGTCCTTGATAGAACGACCTTGACTGAACGGGCAGCTCCTTAAATTTAAGCTCCTTAAATAGTGGCCTGCATGAGGTTAGCTGGTTAGCTCCCACCATACACCTAATAGCTTTCTTTTGAACATTCAAACACAAGCTTAACAACACAGTATATTTGGAGGAACCTGGAAGGAAGACTGGCTCAGGTCAACAAACTGAAGCTCAAAGGGCATATCAATCAGAGGGGATGAAGGCTTGCTGGGCGCGTAGGAAATTGAAACACTGAGAAACCGCAGTCCAACTAAGTGACATTATCGAGAAATAATAATGAACTTGAAGAAACACACTCATCTAATACAGTCATCAGCAAAGAATGGAGAATAGGTTGCCACAGAAGATTTGGCTTGTGTTCCAGCTACATGGAGGAAGGAAGGATAGCCCAGAAAGGAGAGGAAAGATTGTGCTGGGAGAGTTATGGAAAAGAGAGTTTAAATTACAAAGATGTGTTTAACAGTGAATGCTGTTTTGGTTGCTGCAGAACAGCCGCTGTATATAATAGTACGTAATTAGTATTTATTCTTTCTTAAACTAAATTACAGTTTTATACGCAACCCATCAATTTCGGGTAAGGAAGTTAGGTGTTATAGTTCATGATAAACAAAAGTAGCTATTCCGGCATTATACCTGGGGGAACTAAGTGAGACCTTGGTTAGAATGGTTAACTAAAGCCTTAGTTAGAATGGTTAACTAAAGCCTTGGTTAGAATCGTTAACTAAAGCCTTGGTTAGAATCGTTAACTAAAACCTTGGTTAGAATGGTTCACTAAAGCCTTGGTTAGAATCGTGAACAGTACCCCTGTAAAAATGTATTTTTAATAACATGTATTTGAGTTTACTTAGTTTGTAACTGAGTTTTCATGATCTTTTACCATTTGTTGTACGGTTTTTTTAAATTCAACAGAACAATAATACATACTACTAGTTTGAAATTTTAAAAATTATATTAAAAAATAATAGAATTTTTAACACCACTTGTTACACTGAATCTGTAGAACTATTCAGTTTACTGCCAAGTAATGAAAAACATAGATTTTTACTATTTTTAAATTTGTGACTCCCTTTGTATGCACTGCCATGGAAGAAAATTGGCTATCCTACATTTAGTTAGGGTAGCTCTCAAATTATCAAACCATCTAATTTATCATGAAGATTATTTAAAATTAAATAATCTATTATAGTTTATTATTCCATTTAATTTTTTGTGTTTAAATTAGAAATAAGCAGTTGTAACTAGTGTTTCGTTTCAGAGCATCCCACAAGAAAAGTAAACAAACTACTACAAGTAATTCTAATGAAGATACTGATAAACAAGTAGTAAATAACAATGCTGCTCCTGCTACTGGTACATCTACTGAAAGTGGTAAGTTGTAGTTAAAATTTAAAGAAAAATTATTTTTTGTTTTTAGTAAATAAAACAAATAATAATAATTATAAAAAAAAAATTTCTTAAAATACTATGTTTGGAGTGTAGCATTATAAGGGAGTGAAACGTGGGTGACAGGGGCTGTAGAAAGGAAGAGGAAAAAAGCTTTTGAAATGTGGTGTTATAGCAAAATGTTAAAGATTTATAGGTGGGTGGTTGAAATAAGTAATTTAGAAGTTCTTAGGCGAGTGAATGAAAAAAGAAGTGTATGGAAGCATCTTACCAGAAGAAGGGATAGGTTAGTGAGGCATATCTTAAGACATCCAGGTATTAGTCTGTCAATAATGAAGGGTAATATTGAGGGAGTGAATTGTAGGGGGAGGAAAAGGTTAGAATATATAAAGCAAATTATAAAAGATGTAGGGTGTTACAGGTATGTAGATATGAAACGACTTACACAAGATAGAACTTGGAAAACTATCAAACCAGTCGAGAGACTGATGACATAAAAAAATACAATTTTGTAAGTTACATTTTATAATAACTATTATATAGGCCTATACACTCATCTCTATTATCACATTCATTCCAATAACTTAAGGGGTGTCAATTAACATACCCAACGTTGGTTAAAAAATTCTGGGTCAGGATGTGTGAAAAACATAATTCACTAATCTTTAAAACTACTTACCCCAAAAAATATGGTAAGTGAGCCACAATAATTAACCTTTATTTTTTACTTACCATCACTTCCATGATGCCCTTTCCGACGTTAATTACCCATTTCTGTATTTAATTTCATTCTTTGTATGTTTGATTTTTGTTATGTAGCTTTCTCAAGTCCACCCTTACAAAGAGTTGCCTGACATTTATTACTTGAAACTCTGCAAAGAGTTCGTTTTCTACTTACAACTTTTAAAACTGATTTCTAAAGTACTAACAGGGGATTCAAATAGTTATACAAAGCACCACTCCAACCTACAATCCTGTTAGTCAAGTTTGACTGCACACCATAGAGAAGGGCACTTATAAGTTTCTTAAGTAAATATATAGTTTTGCTCAGGTGCTCACATAATCGATTAATGTTCACATCAACAGAGGTGTTCAATTCATTACTAAAAAAAACTACTCCAACGAATTAGAGACTGCAGATGAGGTCTAGCCAATAACAGCCAAGGTTGGGTGAGAGGTTGCCCCTTTACTAAGTCATACTCTGTTTCACCGAAATCCAGCTGACTTTTTGTTTGGCTGTCATCCACAGCAGGACCACAGCGTGACAACACAGGATACGATTAATGAAAGTCAATTTACAGAAATTTCTGTAAAGGCTATGTGCTGTGATCTAGTTCACTATGCTTCACCTTCATCTGCAGTCTTTGGTTTGTTAAGCTATAGATATCAAACTCTTGAGTGGCAACAAATCTTTATTCAATTTTACTTTAAAAATCTAGGGCCAGACTCTACAAGAAATCATAAGTGCATTCCCTGCTTGTATAGATTTTCTTTTATAAGGTTCAAACATTTGAAAGCTAGAAGGTTTCAGAATTTTCCTGACAAACAACATAAATTACGATAAAGATGAAATTTCTTTCTTGCTTAATTTTGGTTGCCTTTTAATTTTCTTTTTAAAAAAAGTTTGCCCACATTTCGGTGGTACCTATGGAAAAATGCATGTACGATAACAAATATAAAAAAATGAAATATCTACTGAAATATTTGAATGAAAAATTTATTTAATGAAAACTGAAATATTTTGTGTAAAAATGAAATATCAAATAAAAATTCATGTAAATTTGAACGGTGATAAAATAATATTAATGAATAAGTAAATTAAAAAATGATAATTTGATTACTAAAGCTGCTTCAATGTGTAGCAATAAATACAAAAAAGTATAAAATTAATAAATTTACTTGTCCTGTATTAAGAACTTAGTTATGTTTGTTATCTGTTCTCAACTACACTTATTTTTTTATTTTTATGTTAAGAAGGTTGTTTAAGAATATTCTTTCATTATAAAATTACTTAGTTTTATTTTAAAATATATTTTGTCGGTAAAAAGCATTCATAAAAAAATGAGAAGTCAGTTTTTTTTTTTTGGTTTAACGTCCGACTGTTCTGCAATTACTGCTAATGCAGACGGTGAATGATGAAATGATTTTTTGTAACGTATGAAAATATGCCGTGCCTGAATGGGATTCGAACCCAAGACCGCAAAGAAGTCAGTAAGGATTATCCAAAATTTTGGATTAGTGGGGTTGTTGTGTAGATCAAAATGAACAAATGTTCAAAGAACAAAGAAATATTCAGAAACCAACAGCAAGCTTGAGCAATGGAGAAGTGAAGAAAAAAATTTTTTAATTTGTCAATCTTTCAATTTTTTGGACATTCAAACGTCTTCACAAACAAAAAGTAATTTATAAAAAAAAGATCATTTCAAAATTGTCAATTCATGTAGAATCTGACAAAAAAATTGTTAATTTTTAAAATTACCTAGTAATTAGCCTGGATCCTGGGTTTAGGGTACATGAATTGACCCATTTTACAGTATCTAAACAATTGCTTTTTATAGTTATTTATTTTGTAATTTCAGAGTCAGAGTCTGCATTATCTTCAGTTGATGTAGCATATGAAACAGATGCATTACGCAAAGAACTGAAGGAATTTGGACTGAATGCCGGCCCAATAACTGGTGGAACAAAACGGGTCTATCTAAGACAGTTAAAAAGAGCCAGACGAAAACCAGTTTTTGTTAGTCCTCCAAATCCAAACCCTGGTATGTTTTGTGTTTTTAGATTTTATTTTAGAATATGTATTCTTTTGTTACTGGCATTGTGCATATTATTGACAGCCACCAGCCAATTAGATTGGTTTATTTTTTATGTGGATTAGGTATGAATTTGAACAGGACCCCTTATGTCCATTTGTTGCTGTCAGCTGATTACCATAAAAAGTTGCTTGCCCAAATAATGCTATAGAACAATTAAAAATGACTAACCACCTGACTGACTGGGCTGGCTCAAAGGCCAAGACTACAGTAACAGTTATGTTGAAAAAGGAGACTGTTGCCTAAGAACAAGGAATAATTAGGAATATTACAATAGTTTCCCAAAGTAATAATTTTTTAATGCAGATAAATTAATTAAAAAAGTATTCCCAATGATAACATTAATCTTTTATAAATTTTAACTATAAAAGTCTTCTGATGCCATTGTGGACCTATGGCGTTCAGATATACGGAAGTGCCAGCTCGACAACATTAAAGAAAGTACAAGTATGTCAGTCCAAACTGCTTCGCATGATCACCAATGCTCCGTACTACGTGTCAAATTCAACACTTCATACTGACCTACAAATACCTTACGTTACCGAAACAGTGAAAAGGTTGTACGCGAGGTTTCATTCAAAATTGAACGGCCACCGTAACCCGCTTGTAAGGGGAATTCTGATCAATCCTCGGCTCGCCAGACGACTAAAAAGAAGATGGAGCAGAGACCTGCTGAGATGACACCATTCCACTACTTTCCACCATTTCACCACTCTGTGCTACTGTTATCCCCATCATTTATCATCAAATTTCTTAGTTTTAATATTTGTTAATTTGTTATGTCTATTTGCTATGTTTGTTACTATTTGTATGTTTTTTTATTTTTTGAACCCAAAATGAATGTCAATGGACATGTAATTTTATCCTACAATCACTGTGATTTATATTACTCTGTGCTAAAATTTGGTCGTTGTATTGTTATTGTACAGTTCCAAATAAATAAAATAATATATATAAATTTTAACTTTAAACTTCTTAACAAAAGAAAGTTGTTCTTAGAACTTTTTAAAGAAATAACGTTGGATGTACACCAAGCAGGTGCCGGTTAAAAACCAATGTTCTAGATTATCCTGTGTAGCATAAAATGTAATTGTCTTGTTGACTCTTTTCAATCCCAGGAAATTTTCATAGGTACTTGCCAAAAATTCCAGCTTGTTAGACTAAGTACAGGCCTTCAAAGTTATGTAAGCGTATGCGCAGTAGATGATGGATTTGGTTGAGGTATGATGA
Source organism: Catonia carolina (assembly GCA_035578175.1). Classification (NCBI taxonomy): domain Eukaryota; kingdom Metazoa; phylum Arthropoda; class Insecta; order Hemiptera; family Achilidae; genus Catonia; species Catonia carolina. Next base: position 21,899,406 of record JAQMRL010000010.1, on the reverse strand, counting down.
AGGGAGAAATAATGGTGTGAGTAGTACAGCAGTAGAGGGGGGAATTCACAGCTGACTCGCTGGAATGCGAGTCAGTTTATATGGTCTAGGCCTACGGGAGCCTCTTTTTCCTAAAAGAGCGACCTCCAACATGGTGGAAGGGTTGACGTTTCCTAGGGGGCTTTTCACAAATGTCCACTGACCACAGATAATAAGACAAAATAGTCAACCGTTCGAGCTACGATCTGTTCTCTGGGACAGCTTCAGTAGAATGAGACAATTCACGCATGCACATTCACATGCATCGAACATATGTCATCCCTTCTACAGCCGGCAGTATTCTCCCCACTCACTTCTCATTTCTGCGCGAACTACGCTTACAAAACATTGACAGATTGTACTTGTATAAAATCCCAGCCATAATTCGAGAGAATTGCAGTGTTTTGCTAAACATTTTGTGTTTCTGTTATTTATCTGTGGGTTTTAGTGATTTTTAAAAAATTTTGTTTCTCAAGAACTAGTGTAAACATAGCATTTACTAAAATTAGATTGTTAATTTGACTAACCAAAAAAATTGTGGAACCAGTTTATTATTTTTTTCTAAAACTACACATAAAAGTAAACAAGCTCACCAAATTTCATAGCAATATGTTCATAACCAACGGGTTGGTTTAGGGGTAAGTTGTTGACACAAGTCAGCTGTTTAACAGCTGATTTTCGGAGATGAAGGTTCCGCAGTTCAAATCCTGGTTAAAGTAGTTACTTTTCTGCAGATTTGAATACTAGACAGTGGTTATCAGTGTACTTTGGTGGTTAGGGTTCAATTAACCATATTCTCTCGGGAATGGTTGTGTAAGTCTGTACAAGACTACACCTCATTTACACGTCATACATATCATCCTCATCTCATTGGGTCTTGAGGTTGCTTATTGTTTTAAATTGAACAGATCTTACACATATTAGGAATAAAAAATGATCATTAGACGCATTATGGAGCTGTATAAACAAACATCACGAGTTTCCAAAGCCTGCATAACCACAATGAATGATTGAAAACAACATTGAAAACCATCTTTGTCATACCACTATACAAACTTTTCGCTATATGAACTTGTTTGTAGCATTTTTTTCACCTTGCATTACAAACTTTGCTTCACAATTTTAAACATTGTTGTATTATAAATATGTATTTTGTTTTCCTAGTAAAGCGACCCAATTTATAATTATCTGTACAAGAATGTCATTAATAATGCGTGTACATTCTTATATACATGCATACATAGTTTATCAATAAAGCCTATTTAATTGTAGACTACTTTATGAAAATTGTTTCTTTATCTCTAGCTTTGATTCATCAGTTAAATTCTAACATCCAACCAATGTTCTTACATTATGTACTGAATATTATCTCTTTTATTTCCGCTTGGTTCAACTCTTTCTTAGAAATCAATTCACAGTCAACTGTCATACTTTCAGTTTCAATCCTGCTTACACCCGTGAACAATCATGTTGTCATCGAAGTTTGGAAGACCTGGTTTTTTGTTTCATGTTTGTTTGTTTGCTACTGAACTTTACAGTTTAGAATTTTAGTTTTGAGAATGTCTTCCAATGATATGCCCGGGTCAGCTGAGAAAAGGAAACCATTGACAATAGAGATTAAAAAATAAATTGTTGCTAAATTTGAACATGGAGTGAGATAGGTGGATTTGGCTTCAACGTATGAATTGAACAAGTCTATTTTTGCCACAATCATCAAGAACAAAGAAAGCATTAAGCCAACTGCTGTTGCAAAAGGTGAAACCAGGATTGACAATCATAAATGTAATTCACGATATGTAGTGGGGTTGCATCCTGCTATAAAACGTTTCGCTATATGAACTCCACTTCAGAATGGATTAAAATCGTATAGCGAGGTACAACTGTATATAGTGCAGGTGATTACAATCATTGAAAAGAACTCTTCTTTCCGATCAAGTACGTACATCTTCTTCTTCTTCTGCCTTTCAAGGGTTAGGCATCTCTGCCTGTTCTGAACCTCTTATATCTGCCCATCTCTTTCTCGGGCGTCCACGTTCTCTCCTGCCCTCCGGCTTATAGCCCAGTGTCTGCTTAGGTATCTTATCCTCCTGCATTCTGTTTACAAGCTCTAACCACTACATTCTGTTCTGAGATACCTTGTCATTTATAGAAAAGTTGTTGAGTTCTTTCTTTATCTCAGTATTCCTGTAACGATCTTCTCTACTACACCCATATGTATGTCGAAGAAAAACTACCTACATAAAAACCAATAATTAAGTTTAAATAGTGGCCTTAAAAAAAGATAGTCTAAATGTCCATATAAACAGACATTGGAATTTTTGGCTGATAACCGGACGTTAGGATTGAAAGGATTAATTACTTCCTTAAAAATATCATATTACAACATCTTATAATTTCAGAGTTCAGTCCGGAATTGGAGCGGCTATTAAGAGATGATAAGAAAGATTATGTTGAAAATTGGTCTCATCTTGAAAGTGATATGAGTAAAGCATTTGAAAATCCTGATCCTAATAAACGGTAAGCTGACAACTATACTATACTTTGTTCTCACGAAATTTACCTATTTCAGATGTACAGATTTTTACTTTCTCTTGCCTATATGAATATATAGGAAGGAAAGTATTGTTTTCATGTCGATTTTTCGAAATCGAGTTTTCACCGGATCTATACGTTTTCAGACCCCCTGAACCCAAAAAACATGTTTTTAGCGATTGGTCTGTGTGTGTGTGTGTGTGTGTGTGTGTGTGTGTGTGTGTGTGTGTGTGTGTGTGTGTGTGTGTGTGTGTGTGAACAGAATTCTCAAGAACGGAACATCGTACGAACTTGAAACTTAAGTTACATACCACTACCGGACGCGACACGAACATTTTCATCAAAATCGGTCAAACGGAAGTAGTAGTTTATTCAAATAATTTTTCACTTTTTTGCGATTTTCTCAAAAACTGGTCCTACGATTTTTTTAAAAATCGCCTCATTTACTCAATTTTTTATTCTCTACATGATAGGGTAGGCGCCATGTTTGCTGAAATTCTGGGTAAGGCTGTTTTCACGTAAAAACATTTTCTTCTTAAGATTGCGGCTTTAATATACATTTTAGCGCAAAATGTTATATAATAAAAGTTGTAGAGAATTTGAAAACCTACAACTTTTATTTCAAGCATTTTTTTTGTAAAACGCTTAGTTTAGCGGTAATTAGCGATTTTCTGTTTTTTTTCTCACGAAAACGTGTGAAAAATTGATTTTTTTAAGATTTCAGCCTTAGTATGCATTTTATGACAAAAGTGTATATAATTAAATATATAAAAAATTAAAAGATCTACAACTTTTATTAAGAGCATTTTTCTCTACAGAGCCTAGTTTAGAGAGAAAGAGTGATTTTCCGTATTTCTAAGCCAAACTGAGGTCGATTTTCATTTTGCGTGTTTCACTCATGATTGAAATATGGTTATATTTTTGAGGTTAGTTGTTTGTTTATTTCTAATGTTTTATTACTAATGTTAGGTTTATTGTTAATTATTTATATTGGCAAGAGAAAGTTGTGTGAGTGTTTCACACCAGATTTTTATAACTTGTAATCAGCTGGTTATGACCTACATTCAGGCAGTGGTTACAGAACTGCATGTTTTAAACTAGTGCTAATTTGAGCGAGTAGCTGGTTCAAGCTAGGCTCGTTTGGATACAAAAACTGCAAATACCTATAATAACCTATAATACCTATAATAACTGTGGATTCATGATTTTATTCAAAAATTTTCATTTAAAACAAAATTATTTGTGTAAACAAAATCAATCTTATTTATAATATACGACAAAAGATGGGTGAATTTTACAATTACAATTTGTCACTGAAATAATTATATATCTGCATACATAAACCTTTATTTACACAATTCACATCGTAATAATTTACTTATTGTTTATAAATAATTTTTTGAAATGCATCCTGCCAACAATTAATATAAGTTACAGTATAAATGAAATTTATCACCTTACCTTATTGGTTGCTTTTTAAGTTTAAAAAGCTTATGCGCGTTTCAGTGGTACCACCGCATTATTAAATAGAAAGAGCATATTATTAAAATTAAAAATTAAAATTCAGAACAGTGTTTCCATTCAGTCATTTAGATTAAAACTCTTTTAATCTAAATGACTGAATGCAAACACCGTTCTGTACTTTAATTTTTTAATTTTAATAATATGCTCTGAAGAAGTTGGTTCCCCTTGAAACACACATAAGTTTTTTAAACTTAAAAAGCAACCAGAGGTAAGGTGATCAATTTCATTTATACTGTAATTTACTTATTGTGTGCTTTTGGTAGGCAAAGTAAAATTTGAAAGAATATGAATATTCCTTTAAAACTGAGAAAAGCTGTTTTCAATCAAAGTGACTTCCTGTTCTTTCATATGCTGCGCGAACATGGTCCTTTACAAAAGGTACGAAGGAGAGCCTAGGAAAAACAAAAAGATTGATGGAAAGACTGCTGAATATTAAATCATAAGACCGAGTAAAAAATGAAGATATTTGGCAGAGGACTGGATTAGTGGACACGTAACAGCATCTGGGATCACTGATATATATGATATATATGATCACTGATATATACGCTGGACATATGAGGCTGATGGATGATTAATGGAACAAAGTGGTTCAGCAGTGGGGGTTCTGGCTGGGGAAGAGGAATAGAGGTCATCTGGCAACACGGTGGAGAGATGATTTAAAACTGGTGGCTGGATTTAATTGGGAAGAATAGGGCAGAGCAGGAAACTGTGGAAGTAGATGGGGAGGCCTATATCCAACTCCAGATAATGATGGGCTGACAAAGAAGAAGAATTTACATATTCAAAATAGATACCAAAATAATTGACAGTTTAGTAACATTTAAATAATTACCAAACGTAAAATTAATTGTGACATGATATTCAATGTCCACTAAAGAGTGTTACTGATTTGCAAGTTTCTTCCCAAACGACAAGATCTAGCGCGCTTTAGCTGGCATGTGTTAAAATTAAAAAAACAACGCCAATTCAAAGTTTAGGAAATTAACACTGCCTCCTGCAAGCTGACGCTTGTAGTTTTGTAACCACTGCCTCATGGTTAAGTGTATTGATTAATGAGTAGTACTTGTCAATTATAATTAAGGGTGATTAAGGTTTTTGATAATCTGACAATCTGAAACTCGAGTGTCACTGGGACCAATAGTTATGACATTCTAGAAATTATAATAGGAAAGTGTAGGTTACATTTATGTAACTCTTGGAAGAATAGCTCGTTAACTTCTACTGTTGGCGGTACTTTTTACTGATTCAAAAATAAATCTTTATAATGCATCCTGCAGTTTGAAATATTTCCATTTCATATAATGAATTAATATAATAATTTCACTAACCTTCTTTTTAAACTGCGTCCCTTTATTTTATTCCTACTTACACGTGTTTCGGTGGATCCACCATCATCAGAGTAAATGAAAAATTGAAACTAAAAATGTTTTTCATTTATTTAAAATTTACAGAAGATGATACATCTTCAGTCACTTGTATAAAACTGACTTAAAATTAATTTATTTTAATTTATCCCTTCTCATATTTACTGTAGATAGCAGCAGCAGTCAATATCACTTCATCATTCCTAAATTTTATCTGTTCATTCAAAATGTCCTGCTTTTGCTCTTTTAAATATTTATAAATATGGAACATCTCATATTTTTCAATTTTATTTTTATTCTCTATATTACATTGTTCTATTATATTGAAATGTTCATCTATTTTACTAAATTTATGTTTTTCTTCTTTTATATGATTGGTATAGTTAGATATAATGTAGTCACATTTCAGTGCTTTTTTATGTTCATTATACCTCACTTGAAAATTACGACTATTCATACCAATGTAAAATTTTTTACAATCCTCATTACCACAATCTATTTTATACACACCCTTTTTATTGCTTAGTGTTTCATTTATATTATTTTTAATTATATTTGTGGACAGTAGTTTTTTATTATTACATGTGTAGGCGATTTTATAAAATTTATTTAATGTTCTGTATAATTTATTGTTAATAGTTTTATTGTATTTTAATGCAATAAATGGTTTATGTTTTATTTTATTATCTAATATAAGGGTGGTTCTCAAGTTATTTTTAAATTGTAGTTTGTTTTAAATTTTATTTATTACTTTATATATTTCTTTTTCATGATACCCATTCTTTTGTGCTATGAATTTTATTGTTCTTAATTCATTTTCTAGTAGTTTTTTATCTTTTATATAATTATATGCTCTGTGAATCATACTATGGTAAGCTGCCATTTTATGTGAGTATGGGTGGTTAGATGACTTATTTATATTTGTTACTGGTAATATACTTTTACGAAATACACCTGTTGTTATTTTACTATTACTCTTGATTAATTGTATGTCCATGAAATTTAATTTATTATTATTTTCAAGTTCCATAGTGTGGTGTAATTTATCATCAAATGTATTTAATTTTTTTAAAATAACATCCTCTTCATTTTTATATGTCTTTTCCAATATTACCAGTATGTCATCTACATATCTGTGCCACATTACTACATTATGATTTTTACTGATTGATTACACAGGTCAACAAAATTCAGGAAATTGAAAGTTGTTTGTAATCTGATAACTGATTTCAATGTTATTTTGTGTGCTGATTTCAAATATGGCCACCGTTTTCCCCCATCTCGTAAGGATTTTTCACAATACTAAAAAAATAAAATGGAGAATGTTATTGTATGTATACTTTATGTATGTATATTTTCTTCTGGTCCAATGTTGTTTCTTATCAGGGCTGTTCCATTCACGCAAGAAGCAAGGACATTTCAAGTATCCTCCCCGCTGCCTAAGAAGCATAGAAATAACTTTGAACTCCCCACATGCTATCCATTCATGATCAAAATATTTCAGTTAAACAGAACTGATTCTAAATTCTCGTAGCAATCTTTCAGATACACGGGGTGCCCAACTGGCACTGAAGTATATTTTTTGCCGTTATGAAGCTTGGAGGCTTTTTTTGAGCGAGTCAGTAAACAATCTCCATTCATTCGCATCATTCTTTATGTTCAACTGCTCCATTACACCAGGAACATTGTTACAATAATAAATGAATCTTCCATCTTTAGAAAAGTATAGAGTAAAGACTTTTTCCTTGTAACCAAACTAATAAACTAACAAATGATAAAATATTAACAAAATTAATTCAGGCCACATTTTTTATTCCAATATTTAGAAATGAAATATATTTACTGTATTTATAAATTTTGACAATATTAAAACAAATTAATATTGTGAGAAAGTTGTTTGTGATTGATTTTTTCGACTATTTTTTCTGAAACCAGCATACAAAAATCCATAAAAATCAGTCATTAGTTTTCAAACAACTTTTCCATTGTTGACCAGTGTTATTGTTATGCATAAATTCAGTTCTCAGAAAGATAAAATTGTTATTAGCTATGTTAATAGGCTCCCATTTTGATAATTACTTTTGTACAGAAAAAAGTGGGCCAATATACATTGGGAATATACAGTAGAAACTATGCTGAATACAAAGGGCAGTTAATAAAGTAGCAATCATTTCCTGTCTACTGCCACAAATACTGTTCTTGTGTTATTCACCAAGGGTGACGGGGAAGTACATTTTGTTCTCCATCAAAAAGCCATCACCTGCCTCAGTATGATTATTCAGTCCAGTGAGACAGCTTGTCATAGATTGCTCCTCTGTAAATTTACAACCGAGAATTAGATGGTTCAGTTATTCATTTTTATTAGGCCAAAAACTGAAACCACCTGATATTCACAAAATATTATTCGTTTAAAAATTGATTAAAATATGGTGTCTTAACACGTGTATAATTTTGTGCTGCATAATTTTCCAATATGAAACTACACACCCACATGTTATAGATAATGAAGTCACGAGATTGCCTTTTGCGTATGGATCGGCTGTGAGGAAGGGAAGTGAAAATATGACACTGCTGCCAACCTCAACTGTGCGACACTACTCATACATTTCACTTCCGTGCAGTTTGTACATACATTTTGTTAGCTGTGGTTTGATCCGAGAAAATTTTCTTCATAATCCATTTAAGAAATAAATCTGTCCTGTAATACCACCTATAGCTTAATTACACGACTAGAAATGTTTGATTTACTGTAATTACCAGCTATCTTATTCCATTGGAACAAATTTTCTACGAATGAATCGCCTTCTTTATGATCGCTGTCACTGGCATCTTCACTATCAGTCTCACTAGTCTACCTAACTGCTTCTTTTTTTTACCAGGTGTCAACAAAACTGTTGAAGAATAGCTTCTTCACGTCTTTAATTTCCTTCTTTATTTTTCAAATTGTGGAAAGAGAAATATCACATTAGTTAGCCACTTGTTCATGGCTTTTGTTACGAGGCATTGAAAGACATTTTTGTTTAGTTTCAACTTAACAGCATTTTATTACACTGCATATTAGATTTCGTTCGGCACTGTGAATAGTCTGCCCACATTTTCGAGAAACTAACATTTCTGTTTACATTAACAAACAGGTATGTTCGTACCGTTAACCTACAAGAGGTTCCGCGATATACTGTATAGGCTATGCTCTGGGTATAGTATAAGTTGTTTGTGTACTGAAATTAAAGCAGTCACGCATGCACACTGATGCTGTTCCCGCTTTACCCCTCGTTGTAAACAAGGGCTAACTCGTGACTCAAGTGACTATACAAACACATGTCTTACTTTTGAAATTGTACCTTTAGGAGATCATGACTCATCCTTGTGCAGTTCATTTCTTGCACCTTTGAACTTTTAGTTGTTTTGGAAAGTTGAAGGTACATCTTACGAGAATACGTCTGGTCGATGACGAAGAAGTGTGAAAATATTCAAAACATTTTTATGTAAACTGGATGGAAAATTCTACAGATAATCTAACAAACTTGAGTGTCACTGGGAAATATACTTATGACATTCTGGAAGTTATATAGAAAAGTATATAGAATACATTAATAATTTTATTATTTTCTACATTTTGTATTACATAAAGAAGGACGTTATTCTTTTAACATCCCTAATAATTGGCTGGCTTCCCAAGAGATTAATGTGAAAGTTTCAAATATTTACAAATGTTGCTTACATAAAGCCAAAAAGATTCGATCTCACTTGCATTTCCATAAATTTTCTATTTATTTAACTTGCTGTTGGTTAATTTTTCTGATGTTTATTTAGGTGGCGTGAAGGTATCGCAAAAAATTCATTTACGTATTTACTACTAGATCCAAGAGTGACTCAAGATTTACCGTATAGGTATTATTCACTTAATCACAAAGAACGGTTAATGTGCTTTTTACAAGGAATATTTTATGTCGGTCGTGGTAAAAGATCTCGTCCATATTCACATTTAAATGAAGCGTTAGAAGTGTATAACTCTTGGAAGAATAGTTCGTCAAAAAAGGTATTTTTTACTGATTAAATATTGTTTTATTTTATAGGAATAAAATTACAGTATATAATCGCTTAACAGGATTATACCCCTGCCAAATATTTAGCATATTAATAAGAGAAATACTAAACATAATAATAATTAAATCAGACAAAAATATAAAGAGCAATTCCAAAAATTGATCGTTAATAACTTACCTATTACAGTAAGTGCCTGCTACTGTGGTTCCCGCTACAACAAATTTTTGATATAATGGAAAAATTAGTTGGCTCTTAGTTTGTCAACGTTGTAACCTTTCCTAATGGTAGCTCTGATCACCATGCTGTCATGTTGGTTACTGTGTGCCAACCTATAAAATACAGTTCATGATGGAAAGACTATAAACCGAGAGTCACAAAAATGCCTTTTGTGTATGGATGGGCTGTGAGGAAGGAAGAGAAATCTGACAGTGCTACCAATCTTAACAGTGAGACACTAAATTTTACTACGGTGCAATTGCACCGTTTGTTAACCATATGTTGCCTTTCAATTGTTATACTTCGTTGTGACTGACACTTTTTTCACTTAAACCCTATTTCCTTTAAAATTTTTTTTAACCAACAAAGGCTCCAACTAAAATTTAGCCTTTCTTTCAAAACCGGTAATAACTTTGCTCATGTCGGCATCACTTTCTTGTTGATATAAAAATCCAATATAATTTTGACAACCACACGTCTGTCAAAGTCGTCCAATGAAGCATTCCTATATTCTGGTGGTTTCATTTTTTTACCAGGTGTTTAAAAAAAATGTTGATAAAGTATTATCTTCTTCACCTTAGTTAACTGCTCACTCATGGCATTTGTTAAGAGACACGAAAAGGTATTTCTTTAGAGGCAAGCAAAACGGCATAAGTGTGGTCATAGCGAAAGGTCCACTCAACATTGTTGACCACATAAAATAATAATTGTGGATACAGCATCAAAATTGATCAACATAATGTAGCATTGTTTGAAGATATGTGAAAAAGTCAAGTATGGTTTACTAAGCTATTATTTTTATTGATTCCTGTCTTTTCCTGTATCTCTAATGTTTTAAAAAATTCCCATGTTCAGATCAATCGGATACTTGACATATGGAGGGCTGGACTAGGTGTAGTCTGCTTACACATCTTTCAAAATGTGATACCAGCTGAAGCAATGACTAGAGAAGCTGCTATGATCGATGCTTTAGGTCTCCAAGCTCTTTGCAATGAACGTGTCGGTGACTATTATGGTTCCGCTACTACATGGAGTTTACGACAGCGGCAACAACTCGGTGCTGTACTCCTTAATCGCGCTCTTCATATTTTAATCGGTGAAGGTGAACGTCAGATAAAGCCACGTGATGTTTCCAGGTAGTAATAAACTCAAAGAAAATGTTTCATTCGATAATCAAAGAGGTACATATTTTATTTTGTATTCATATATTTTTGAAACTGTGTCTCATGGATTAACTTTACCATTGATTATTGTGTACTATAATGACTTTTAGTATTTTTACAAGTATTGTAAATTACAATTTTAAGTAATTTATTTAGTAGCTATATAATCAATAAATATATTTTTTTAAAGTAAGGGATATTAAGGAAGTATCTTGACTAAGAAATTTTGTTCTATTTAACATAAATATATTTTGTAATTTTTTATTAATTTGTTTAATTTAAAATACTGTTGACTCACTCTTATCTGGCATGGTGATTTAGACTATTGATTCTTGACCATATACAGTAGCGTCAAATTAATCCGAACACAGATGTTAAGTAATGAAAAGTTACTTTATTTTTGAAGATTATATACATACATTCTATTTGTTTAATAACTAATAAGACCACCTTTACTGTTTATCAGTTCACATATGCGATTTCGCATAGATTCAATTCGTGTAATGCACATTTTTTAGTTTCTTTGTCACGAAACCATACCGATAGTATTGCTGCAATGAGGTTATTTTTTGTAGTACAATCCATTTTTGAGAGTCGTTTTTTCACTATTGCCCTTTTTTCAATCAGGCTTATATCTGGGGAATTACCTGGCCATGTCAACACTTAACGGGTTTTTGTTTGAAAAATGCTTTCACTTTTTTGGCAGTATGGCATGGTGCTAAATCTTGTTGAAACACTCCATTGCTATGTGGAAATTTTGTTTGCAGTTGTAGCACAACCTTTGACTTAAAAGAATTGGGATATATTCATCGCTTTTTAACGTACCATTTACTGGGACTAATGAACAAGGACGTTCAAATGTGAAACAACCCCAAAACATTTTTTCTGGGGATGTTTAACTGATAGCTGGATATGAGTCGGTGATGTTCTTTCATCTGCTGATTTCCCAACATAAAAAACCTTTTGTCCCTGAACGTAAAAATGAGATTCATCGGAGAACATTACATTTTTTCAGTCTGCAACAGTCCACTTAGCATGTGCTTTGGCCCACAATAACCGTTTTTTGCACATTGCTTGGGTCAAAAGTTGTTTTTTAGCTGGTCAACGAGCTTTCCGTCCAGCATCAAGAAGTCGGCATCTAACAGTTGTCACATGCAAATTCGTTCCACTGGCTGCAAGCTGTTGATTTAAGTCCACAGCACTTAATTTTGGATTCACTTTACTTGTTCTCACTAATAACTGATCCTGAGTCACAGTAGTTTTTCTTTTACGGCCACATTTTCCTTTCCTTCGAGGTGAAAAGGAACGAGTTTCTCGAAATTGTTTTAATATAGCATTCACTGTCCCTACTCCAACGCCACACTCTGAAGCTATTTGTCATTGTGTCATACCGGTATATTCAGAGTGAGAAACAATTTTTGAACGTTTTCTTGGAGTTACATCCATTGTTACAATATATTACGTAAACAGACACAAAAACAATATATGAATTTGTCATAAAAAAATGAAATACACTTGTATAAACCACTACTTACGTCACGAAATTGTTATAGAGACAAAGAACAACAACTTCACACTGCACAGACAGCTTACAGAATGTGTGGTTAGCAGTGTAGCCACAACATTGAAAAAAACAAAAAATTCCCTGTGTTCGGATTTATTTGCACGCTACTGTACTAACGGTAGAACTCAATGACGGAGGTTAGATTCACATAATGGTTAATCTCTCATAAAATAAAACCTTAACTCCTTAACCCCTAAAATCTTAAATAATAAAAAATCCCTTTCATGAGACGACACATCTCTTGGCTGGTAGAAATTTTTAAAAAGGCTTTCCTTTAACTTGTGGCAAAAATCATTATTGATTTCTGTATCTACTTTTTAAGAGGAATTTAATAAGAAAATGTTTGTTTCTAAATTCTGTCTTTGATTTCTTAACTTCCGGTTTTGGGCCAATCCCAGTCGAAACCAGAACTTCAAACCCAGATTTCTATATCTACTCTTTAAAAGGAATCGAATGACACTACTTTTGTTTACAAATTCTGACTTTGATTTCCTGACATTCGGCTTCGGGCCACTTTCGGTCAAAACCGGAACTTCAAACCCAATCCAGGGTCGTTAACTTTTTGTGTTTAAAAAAAAACTTCAAACCCAATCCAGGGTCATTAACTTTTTGTGTTTAAAAAAAAAAAAATTGTGTTTATTACGAATCCAAAAATTGTTGGTTGCTACTGTTGCACTGTGTTTTGATTCTTTCAATTTCATCTTATCCCTTTATTGTCAATAGATTTTGAAGTTTTTACAAGTTCTGGTTTGTAGTTTCTGACTGATTTCTTGATTCTTCCAATTTTGGGCCACTTCTGGTCGAAAACAAAACTTCAGACCCAATTTAGGCCCACTAACTTTTTGTCTAGATCATGAATCCGAAAACCGTTTGTTGCTATCTTCTGTGGTTTATGACATCTGGGTGTGACGGACAGACAAAGGAAAAGTTGAAAAATTTAAAAAATTTCCATCAATAATGATTGTTATTACAAAATAAAATGTTAAAGTTAATGTTATCAATAATAACAAAATACTATATCAATAGTTATCAATACACCAGCTTTCGCTTGGTCTTGGATCGATGATTTCAGAGATAGTCTTCGACATTGATCATATGCAAAGCTTATGTTATTCTAACTAAAAGGCTGAGTCCAGTTAGAGATGATCCATGTCTGTTGACCAGACAGTCCTCTCTAATGAAATTTTATCTAAGTGAATAATTATAGAACATAATGTTGCTTTTTATACCACTAACAATTTGAGGCCTGAATCTCAATCAAGCCATGCTAATTTAATTGCGTCGTAAACTAGAAACAAGTTCAACTCGATTTGTTAGGTTATCTTTGAGTCATTTTCCTGTTCATATAGAATGATTCAATATAAATTAGTGATATAAAGTGGATATTTCAGCAACTATCATGTAAATAAGAGGTCAATGTTTTCTAGTGAATTGTGAGATCTTCAGGCCAACCCAGCCAGTCAGCTGGTAGAGAGTCGCTATTAAGTGTTAAGTAACACCGGTTACTTAGATTTATGCGTAACTTACCACCAGTAAATTTTTCTTCGTCAGTTTCACTTTTTCTTAAAATATAATAACTATCTTCTTTTGAATCATTATAAAAATTGATAAATTCTTATCACTGAGTAAATTATCAATACATGTATCAGTACATGAACATTTACTTGCCATGATGACATGAAAACAAACAACATGTGGATGGAATTCATAGCCACATTAAGATCAATCACTATACCATATGTAATGTCAATACAAGCTTCTGTAATATGTCTTTTGCAAAGAGGTTGCAGCAGTTTGTATAGTGTGCTGGAAAACATACTACTATACCCACACTCTTGATTACAATCAAGTGAGTATAGGCATAATATAGATCACATCTATTTTTACTTTTATTGATGTATTATTTTAATGTCAAAGTAAATACTTTATATCAGAATAGTCCAATTGCTTTTAACTGATTAATTCGATTGTATTATACTCTGCACTGTTTGCTTTCATAATTGTCAACACAAAATGTAAGGCTGTTTATACATGTATTATAGTACAAAGAAATTCAACAGTTCAGTTTGGGTTTCCGTTCAGTTCACAACAGATAAATGCGTACTGCAGTACCAGTCAACGATGAACATGGTCATTTACGCAAGTACCGATCAGTACGTGCTATATATAAACTAAAATAGGATTATACAATTAATCGCAATAACGTTACAAGAAATAAATTCTTACCAAAGTATAAAACACTGGTAGCAATTTAGAGGCATACTTTTCTAACAACCAGTACCTATTTTGACAACTCAGAATAAGAAGAAAGAGGCAAGTAAAGGAAACTTGTACAGTGCAAGCTGCTATTGAAATTACATGTAGTATAATATAATAAACAAGGGTGAATATATCATTATTGGAATAGAATATTAATGACAATCATGTCAATGATCCTAATGGTCAATTATTAGTTATAAATAAATCATTATAATGCATCATGTAGTCTGTATTCAATCTTGGTGTAAAATATATAATTTTTCACTGACCTTACAGCTATTATGTACATACAGCTGCTATATAACTTGTTTTTTACTTTCTCTTACCTATATGAATATATAAGAAGGAAAGTATTGTTTTCATGTTGATTTTTCGAAATTGAGTTTTCACCGGATCTACACGCTTTCAGACCCCCTGAACCCAAAAACATGTTTCTAGCGATTGGTCTATGTCTGTGTGTGTGTGTGAACAGAATATCTCAAGAACGGAACATCGTACGAACATTTTCATCAAAATCGGTCAACCGGAAGTAGTAGTTTTTTCGTGTAATTTTTCACTTTTTTGCGATTTTCTCAAAACCTGGTGTTACAATTTTTTTTTAAATTGCCTGATTTACTAAATTTTTTATGCTCTACAAGATAGGGTAGGCGCCATGTTTGCTGAAATTCTTGGTGAGGCTGTTTTCACGTAAAAAATTTGGTTTTTAAGATTGCGGCTTTACTATGCATTTTAGCGCAAAAATGTATATAATAAAAAATGTAGACAATTTGAAATACTACAACTTTAATTTCAAACAGTTTTTTTGTATAAGTATTTTCTGTTTTTTTCTCTCGGAAACGTATGAAAAATCGATTTTTTTTAGATTTTGGTCTTAGTATGCATTTTACGACAAAAGTGTATATAATCAAATTTATAGGAAATTAAAAGATCTACAACTTTTATTTAAAGCATTTTTCTCTGCAGAGCCTAGTTTAGTGTGAAAGAGTGATTTTTCCGTATTTTTAAGCCAAACTGAGGTTGGTTTTCATTTTGCGTCTTTCACTCATGATTAAAATTAGGTTATGGTTATTGAGGTTAGTTTTTTGTTTATTTCTAATGTTTTATTACTATTGTTAGGTTTATTGTTAATTATTTGCATTGGCAAGAGAAAGTTGTGTGAGTGTTTCACACCAGATTTTTTTATTTTATAAATAACCCTACTATCATGTTTCAGTGGATACCTGGATCATCAGAGTACATAAAATTGAAACTAAACTTTTTAAAATTTTCAGAAGATGTATGTTCAGTCATTTGTACAAAATAATTGATGTAGCAGCTTTAACAGGCCAGTGAAAAATTAAATATTAGTTATTTGTTTTACAGCTATTTAAATTGGTAGTTGCACAAAAAACCACCTAATGGATTTTATAATTGGAATATTGTTAAACTTAATATTTCATGCTGCAATAGGGAAGTAGATAAGAGTGAGTCTGAGGCATTTAAAGTTGAATTTAGAAGTATTTATAGTTTAAATAATTAAGATTAAATATCGTTGGTTAAAAGACAAAGTGTTAACATGCTAACTCCATTTTTAAATCAAATATAAATTTTGGTATCATTGGGAAAAAGTATCTAGTCAAAATCTATCTATTAGAAAAAGCTATTAACTGCAATGAATATTAAAATACACGTTTTGTGGTGACAATTTTTTCTGCCATCTCTGTAACAGCTACAGTAAAATCCAGTTTTTAAGGGGCAGTCCTATATTAGCAAATTAGATGGAAAGTGTCTTATCGAGGGTGTATATAGAACAACTAATGATTATCTTTTCAAAACTACCATAGCAATCATATAAGTACACTGTTTATAAGTGACATGTGCATTATTTGTTTTGCACCATGACCTTTTACAGTTTTATAAACCAGTGTTTTATTTGGGTTCAACAAAAAAAAACCGAACTAATCTGCATTAGAAACACCTCTCAGTAATCCTTTAGAAACAGGGATAAAAAGATTCCCTTTCAACATGATTTAGCATTGTCTTTGTTAAGTGACCCTGCCTCTCCTTATATTTGCTGATAAACCATCCCATGACATTTGTTTTAAACTGGCCGATCCAACCGCCATTAACAGTGAAATCAGTAATCTTTTGAAATTTCAAGTGCTTTGGCTGTTTTTTTTTTTTTACTTTTACTTTACAATAAGGGCGTTCAGGCTTTTGCAGCCCCTCCTCACCGCGACCTAAAAGATCTTTTGTGATTGCCCCTATTCCTATTTCTGCAAGACCCACACTTTCGATGAAGCGCCGGATCTGCCTAGGATCTAATGCACTTATCTGAGAAGGTGTTTACACACCCTTACCCATCAGCGCTCTTCTTTTGCAGCCAACCACTTTGCAACTGCATATAAATATAGGTGTGCGACCCTTTCTGAGCCGCACAGACCTTAATGGCCAATATTTCATCTTAGAAGACGGTTATGTTACACCCAAGGGCCAGGGAAATCTTTCCCCCGGCCCCCCAGGCCCTCACTCCCGCACTTTCGCTCATCACTGAGCCGTCAGTGTACCAAAAGGTAACCCCTTCCGGTATCACTGGCTGTCCCTCCGCCCACTCCTGACGATCAAAAATTTTCACCCTCAGTGTGTCGGAGAAATCGTATGCTCTGTACATACGGTCCCGAGGACCACCTACCACACCCATCCCCTCAATCCCTTTGGAGATCTCGGTGTGGCCCATCTCCCCTGATGGGACCCCGAACCCGCCCTCCAGCCTCAAGGCAGTTCTTATCGCCTCCTTCTTCACTTGAACATGAATAGGAGGCAAATCAAACAACGCCTCCATAGTAGCCGTTGGACCAGTGCTCGTTGCACAACATGTCCTTAGGCGGGCCAATCTCTTCAGCTTCCTCAGCCGATCTGTTCTTGGCCACCATACAAAAGCTTCGTATGTGACCATTGGCAGAATGATGCTCACATAAGCCCATTCTGCCATACGAGGCCTAAGCCCCCAAGTCCTCCCAAACGGACTCTAACATCCATAAGGCCTTTGCAGCCCTCTCAACAGTCCTTGACATGTGGCCCCTATCAAGGACAGCCCCCAGATACTCCACCTCAGGGGAGTAGCTCAAATCCACTCCTTCCAGAGTCAAAGCATCTAGAGCCATCTACCTTTTCCTAGTAAAAGGAACAACAACCACTTTTAGTTGTCGTTTCAGCTAGGGAAATAATCAGTCCGCCCCTGCATAGCCATAGCCCCGCGTACAGGGGTAAGGCAAAATACTGTAGGATTTAGCCAAGTTTCCTACAGGCACCGTTAAGACACTGATTAAATGCCCCAGTGCCATCCACCCTTCGGCACGGTTGCTTTGGCTGTTAAAACGATTGAATTACTCACACTAAGAGACAACTGAATTATAAAAACTACCATGCTGTGAGTTTTTTTATTTATTTATTTCCCATTGCTTACAAAAAAATATCAATACAAAATAAATGTTAATTTCCTTAATTATACTTTGATAGTCTAAAAACTATTTATTTTAATTTGTGGTGGGGAAATTAATCCACCCAACTATGGTTTCCCATGTTTAAGGGTAGAATATAAAAACTACCATGCTGTGAGTTGATTGACTTTCATTATTGTGTATTTTTCCTGTTTTGAGAATACAAGATAGATTAGGCTGTCATTTTTTTGTTAAGAGAATACAATGACCCATTTTTCTTACTGCACTTAAGTTTTTCTACTGAAAATAAAAATAAATTACAGTATAACATTATTATTTGTTAAATTTTTATTTATTGAACATATACTAAGCTGAATAAGTGGAATTCATCGCATAATTAAGAGATTATATCTATAATTTTTTCATACTCGCTTTAAGAACTTTATAAAAACTATGTATTTAGCAGAAAACATATTAATCATGAGCGTTTCAGTTTCAGGAAGTGGAGTTATCATGTTAACAGTCTAAACTGACAATTTATTGAAATATTGAGATCTCAAAAATAATTAAGTAATTGTGTTACTTTACAACACTGCATACTAAGTAGGGAAATAATTAGTCTGCTTTTTTTGCGACTGATAAGATTTTAAACACATGTGTTTCTATATTGGTTTCTTCCATCAGTCTTAGTAACACAAAATTAGGCTAGACATAAATTAAAATCCGTATAACGTGTTAAGTATTTTGTAAAACCCTAATGTGTCAATGTTGCAATCTGTTCAATTTAAAATAATTAGCAACCGCATGAGATAAGAATGACATGTACGGTGTGTATAGGTGGGAGCTCACTTGATTGCTAGCGTAAGGAATTCAGTTGGAGAGGATTGTTTGTACGATTCCCCTCCTTCTATAACCTAGTAGTAGTAATAATACCATTAGTACGTACTTTTCTAAAAATATTAGTCTCAAACCATTTTGAATAACTACTGTAGTGCAAGGCCTCCTTGCACTTCATACCGCATTAGCAAACAAGTCAGCTTCCAACTATAAATGAGGTATAGTCTTGTACAAACTCACCTGACCTGTTCCTAAAAGAGATTATGGTTAATTGGAAGGTATTTACATAACAAAAGACAAAACAAGAGTAAAAAAACTTTTATTCTGATTTTGTTTATTAACAATTAAAATAGTATTTTTAATTTACAAGGAATTACTTTAGAAAAATTAAATTGATTTTTTACAAGAAAATATGAATTTTGAAAATATTATGACAAAGAGAAAAATCAAATCTCAGGATCTTAATGTTTTAGTTACATAAATTTTTGATTTATTCCACTTCAATTGTTGTCGTTTGCCAACTTTGATTAACATTTTCATATTTCATTGAATTTTATAAGTTCAGAATTCACCTTAAGAGTCTTCAGCTTGAAAATTTATACTGAACGCAATTATTACTACATAAAACAATTAATTTTTGAAATTTCAAAATTCCATCTGCTAACTTTATACACAACTATACGTCTTTAGGATTGATGCTATGCCAGCACCAGATTTTTTAGTTTAAAGATTTCAACTGTTTTTTGAAAAGTTCATACGCATATAATGTTTTTTGTTGTAGTGATGTTAATAATTCTATTTATGGTTTAATTGGATTAAACACATACATTAGTTCGTTGTACTAATATACAGAAGTATCCTTGTACATTTATGTATTTTAATGCAGTGTTTTTTTAAGTAGCACAATCTGTGCAATTTAATGTTACCAACAGATTTTTTTTTTGTTTATAAATTATTGATTTTTATTTGAACTATGTATTATGACAACAGTGATAAGACCAAATATAATGAACTTATTTATCAGGATATCTATAGTAAATAAATGTTATTTTAAAACAAAAGTGTAAACTTTGTCACTATTATTTTCACATCAATGAAAATCAACAAAAATAAATAATAAAGTTATTACAAAAAGCGTTATAGATAAATCTACAACCCAACAAACATACCTTGTAACTTTTATTATATACACAAATTTAGTTGGGAATTTGATACTGTTTTTCCTATTGCAAGTCTTGTGAGTGGTTTGGTGGAAATTCTGGCTGTGTCATGTTTGAAATGGTTTCTTTTATCTGGAAAGTACTCTTTGTACGAAAACCTTTCCTGGAGAGAGGATTAAACTGCTGCTTAATTAATTATTGAAACTGTTTCTACTAGATCCTATCCTATAATACTAATTAAAACTAATATACAGAAATGTCCTTATACATAAATTAGAAAATACAAAAACACTAGAAAATAAAAAATAAACTTAATCATAAAAAATTATGTACAACATCCAACTCCACATCTCCTCTTATAAACTTTAAGCACTACTACGCTTAAATACCAGTCAGCTTAAAAGTTCTATTTTGTGCATGATTATGAGGTTTTCTAGATCTCTTTTAGTGTCTAAGAAAAGATTCTCAACCCAGATTTTTTTAAACAAAAATAAATCAACATAGCTAACATTTTAAGCATACTGGTTTTTTAACTTTTGAATTCAGTGCTCCCTATTTAGAAAGTACTTTCTGCTTAGTTTCAGAAATTATTAGTATAACACTACTCGAACCACGAGGCCTCTGAGATGCGCACACCGGCTGTGTGAGAAAGAGCTATTTAGAAAGAAATGGAAATACTGTGATGCGTTCGATAGTCTTATTTGAAAATTTAAATTAGGTTGCAGAAAATATATTTTATTTGCTGCACTAAAAACTAAACACTACGGAAAATTAATATTAATAGTATTTACTAGAAATCAATGTAATATTCAAGATATTGAACTAGAACTTAGACACTCCAACTTAACTATTCACGCTGAATGAATATACTAAATAACATTGTTGCTGCTGAAATATTCGGCTTGTAATTGGAGTGTGGACTGTACTGGCTGGCTCTGCAATCGTTCAAGGTCAGACTAGACTATTTTGCATCCACCATTGAGATACCACATGGTTTGAGTTGGGTTATAACTTTGTTACTGAATACTGACACCACACTGGTTGAACTTATGATTGTGAAACTAATTCGCAATTGTACAGCTATACAAAAAGAAATCGAAGAAAAATAAAAGATTTCTTTATAAAGAAAAACACTGGTAAATATTTGTCTTTTAACATATTGCCGGCCCATAACAGGCAAGTGGAGTGTTAAATTATTTGCACTTGATCTGCTAGTTCCAGGGCTACAAAAAAGTAGTTCTGTTCCTTATCATGTGGTCAGCCAATTATATGACTGAAGCATTTAAGAACAGAAGAGATAGAGGTGTAAAATTCACTAGTCAGAGATCTCCTTCGAGGTTAATGAATTTTATTATACAGCCAGACCCTGTTGAGAATGAAGTGAAGGTGACATTTGCAGGGTGGAAAGTAGATGCTTTTCAGATGGCCTGGCATGCTGTTAAACATACTTTTCCACTCAGTGAGGAAGGCAATGGTAAACCACCTTACTCCTTGCGTTACTTTACTACTTGTTTCATTTTATTGCTCAAACCTTTTCAAAATCAACAATTAGTATTACACATTACCATTTTTCCCTGTCGCCAACTGCCACAGTAATATCAGCACCTACAGACAGTCCTGGAGCCTGCCGCGGGGAGCGCTTCCAACACACAGCAAGCAGTGCCCCTCCAACATGAAGTGGACTCACCAGAGGGGTATAAAAATATCTGAACTGAACCGCGAGAGCCACTCACTATCCAGTCCCCGACCTGGAAAGAACACAAGAAGAAGAACAGTCCAGCGGAGACTGGAAGCAGCCAACAGCCAACCCTGGTCGACACTACCGGTGGTGGATGTCACATTCCTGCAATGGTCAGCCAAAGGAAGCCCATGTGTGCCGACTGGCACCACGGTGAAGAGTGAGTGCAGCGCAGGCCCAGAGGTAACCGCCTCTGCCGCGCTATCTATGCCAACCCGACACTGCAGGGCTCAGAAGCCACCACTGTCACACTGCAGTGGGGACCCAACTGCCGCTGAGGGAAGGCTAGGCCTGAACCTGGTAGCTGAGCCGTCATCCTTTGGACATCGTGTTGCACATGCTGGCTTGACTCGTCCGGCCACCTACAACGGCCCTTTACAGGGCCACCAACCTAATAAACTGCCCTTTTCAGGACGACCCATTTTGCAAGGGGAGGTTTTGCCATGTGTCGTCGGCCAAATCCTATATCTAAATTTTTACATTTGGCAAGGCAAGCCTAAGTAAGAAGTTGGCTAGACTGTGGCAGCCTCATAAAAATTTTAAACGAACCTTGATCAAATTTAATTGACGACCACTGTACTTAAGTTTTCTTTTGGTACTCAACTCATTATATAGTTCATCTTTTTGTTGTATGACATAACCTTACATTACTTTTACTTATCGATATACATGACAATGCTGGAAGAGAAGGGCCGAGGTGGAGCTGTTAGTAACACTAGACGTTGAACACAAGACACACACACACACACTAATAACATAAAATTACAACACTGTGCTACAAAATTATTTTTTGTAATACTTTAGAGTAAACTAAGAAAAAACTATATAACCTTCTACCATTACACAAGACACGATGAAAAATTAATAATAAACATTACAATCTGCTTTACAGAAACAATGAACAAACAATTAGTACCATAACACATAAACAATGATTTTAACTACTGTTCTAAGTATGTAACCCTACAGCATACAGATTAGCATTTCAAGGTTACCTTTCCAGATAACAATAAATTTCAAGAAGTTTTTTTAAATATTTGACGTTTCAGGTACTATAAAAATGGAAACATGTTTTACACATATAAAAAAATACAATCGGGAATTACACTTTCATTAATTCTACGAGTAATCTTCCTGGTCACTATTTTGACTAGCTATCATTTGAGCCATTTGTGCTGCAGCTTGCAGTTGCTGCCATTGTTGTTGATCTGCAGCCGCTTGTTCTTCACGTGCCTGTAAAAGAACAAAAGAAAACGGATAAAATTATAATGTAACTTACATTTTTTATATAATACTGTTTAACCTGTAACCAAACAATCGGTTTTGCAAAATGAACCTGTTCCAGTGAGCTCAATATAAGTTAGAAACCAGTAAAAGTTATATTTATCTTGTAGAGAATTCTTTAACAAAACTAATAGCGTTTACAGAAATAGAATATGTTAAAGAGGGAACTATTTTATTACAGTTATAGAGTGGTGGTAGGCTAGACGTTGAATGAATTTGATGTAAACAAAAAACCATGAGCAACCCAACCGTATGTCACCTTTACAAACATGATTCTTAGTTTGTGTAAAAGCTGTAACTTTTCTGTACCATAATTTGACCATAGTGGGTGTGGTTGAGTCGATTTTACGGTTCTGGAAGGAAGTACAGAAAGAGATGGGCAAAAATATTCCGCATCACAGGTTGCCTAAAAAGTGAAATCACGTCATTGTCCTCCACTCTACACAGTTGTAAAATATACGTATTTGTAGATAAAATTATGCTTTTCAAATCGTTGCTTAGAACTAATATTTAACTGTATGAATGGCTGTGTGATGTCATCGCAAAGAAATATGAAAATATCCATCCCTTGCTTGCCGGCTGACTCAGCTACCCTGTCGTTACTTTTACAGTAAAGGCTATTATTTTACTGACCTGCCATGCGAACAAGTGTAAAATTTTATTCTTGTTACTTTACACGTCCATTTCACTTACTTTATTATTATTATTATTTACGTTATGGCCTACAAAGTACCGCAATTTCTCAGTTTTTCTTCTGTGCTTTCCTCTTCGCCCAGTATTCTTTCATTTTCTTGGAAAAGTCACGTTTTCGTTCTTCCGACCATTTAGGTCTTGATCTTTTACTGTCCTCTTCCTGGAGCACTAGTTTGAGTTTGTCTGAGAGGTGTTCTTTGTATGATGTCCGTCTCCGTTATCTGGAGTTTGTTGCAGTCTGTTTTTATCTCTTTGAGCCATCCATCGGGATTTTTCAATTTTTCTATGTAGTTCAGGATTTGTTTTGAGAGCCTATGTTCGTTCATTCTTACTGTGTGTGCGTAGAAAGCAATTCTTTGTTTCTTCATGATGGATGTGATTTTTTCTGTGTGTTGGTAGACTTCTTCATTGCTGCGGAGTCTATATTCTCCTTTGTATTTGGGCCCTAAAATCTTGTGGATGATCCTTCTTTCTTTACGGATTAGTTTTTCTAATGGGGCCTTCTGTCTAAAGGCGAGGCATTCTGATGCGTAGAGAACCTCCGGTCGAATCACTGTATGATAATGTCTTATTTTTGCATTTTTGGAGATGGATTTTTTATTGTATACCTGAGACGTCAGTCTGCACGCTACTTCAAACTTGTTGGCTCGGTTTTCTATTGCATATTTTTCATTGTTGTTTGGTTCAATCCATTCGCCAAGGTATTTGAACCTGGTCATCCTCTGGATTTTTCCATGTTTGGTCTTGAAATGTGTCCGATCCGTTTTCTGGTTGGAGATGTACTGCGTTTTCTCGTACGATATTTGGAGCCCGATCTTGACCGCTAGTTCATGTAGAATTTCGACTTGTGTGATTGCCTCCTCTTCTGAGTTGGCCAGGAGTGCCAGGTCATCTGCAAAGGCGAAGCAGTTGATTTCAAGTTCTCTTCCGAGTTTGACTCCTCTTGGTGCCGTTTTCCTCCATTCTCTGATGACCTTCTCGAGAGCACAATTGAACATCAGTGGGGAGAGTCCATCTCCCTGTCTTACCCCTGACTTTATTTCAAAAGGCTCGGAGATACAAGTTCTGAACTTGACTTTGGACTGCGTATTATTGATAGTCTTCGCGAAAAGTTTTCTCGTTTTGTTGTCTAGTCCGAATTCCTCTAGTATCCTGAGTAGTGATTCCCTGTCTATGGAGTCGTAAGCTTTTAAGTCAACAAATATGATAGTCAGTGGCTTTTGTCAGACTCTGCAGTGTTCGATGCCATGTTTGAGGTTCCGGATTTGTTCGGGGCATGACCGAGATTTCCTGAAGCCCGCTTGGTATTCACCGAGCTGCACGTTGAGTTGATCATCTGCTCTTGTCAGTAGGGCCTTCGAGAAGATTTTATATGTGACCGGCAATAGTGAAATTCCTCTATAGTTGTTAGTGTCGGTCTTATCCCCTTTTTTGTGTAGAGGGTGGATGAGTGCCGATGTCCATTCTTCTGGGATTTCTTCGGTCTCCCACACCTTCTGCAAAGTTTTAACTAGAAGTCCGAGCTGATGGTCCTCCAGAAGTTTCCAGTATTCTGCAATGATCCCATCTTCACCTGGTGCTTTGTTATTCTTAAGGGATTTGATGATTTCTTTGACTTCGAGGTTCGGTGGTTCCGAGTCCGGGTTTACTTTGTTGGTTCGAAATTCGAAGGTTTCAGTCGGGCCTGCGCAGTTGAGCAGGTTGTTAAAGTAGTCCGCCAGGATTTTGCAGTTTTCCTCATCACTGTGGGCCAGTGTTCCTGTTTTTGGATTCCGAAAGTTGAGACTAGGTGGTGTGAATGTGGTCACGGTCTTTTTGAAGTTCCGGTAAAAGTCACGGGTGTTGTTTTTCTTGAAGTCAGATTCAATTGACGCAAGGTCTTTCTTCATGTGATCCCTCTTGACCTTCCTGATAGTTTTGGCCGTTTCTTTTCTAGTTTGAATGAATGTTTCAAATTTTTCTTTTGTTTGGTGTGATTTCCATACTTGCCATGCTCTTTGTCTTGTCTCAATCGCCTCGTCGCATTTCATGTTCCACCAGACATGTCTCGGTCTTCTTCTCTGTGGAGCTATCCTACTTGCTGCTGCAACCATTCTCTCTTCAAGTTCTTTTAGGCCTTCGACTTCCACGATTTCTTTTTGAAATTCCGACTTTGATGTCTTCAGTTTTTCTAAATCTGATCTCACTTTCCTCTGAGTTGTTGTTTTTCTCGTGTTTCTTGGTCTGAATTTCAATTTGATTTTGGAGAGATAATGATCTGAGTCAAGATTTGCTCCTCTTAATACCTTGACGTTCATGACTTCTTTTGACGCTTTGATTGAAACTGCGACAAGATAAAGTTGAAATTCACCTAGCATTGGGTTCGGAGAGGTCCATGTTTTCTGTTTTCCTGGCAGATGCTTGAAGAAGGTCGACTTGAGTACGAGGTTGTTCTCACCACACAACTCGATAAGCCGCTCTCCATTTCGATTTGTCCTCTTGTGAGCTGGATAGTCTCCTACTATTTTACGGTATCTTCTCTCCTTTCCAATCTGCGCATTGAAGTCACCCATCAGAATTATAGTGTGATTCTTGGGGATCTTTGCTAGAGTTTCATCTAATTTATCCCAGAATAGGTCTGTCTTCTCTGGGTCTCTGTTGTTGTCTTCATTGATTACGGCATGTGCATTTACTAACGTGTATGCTCGGTTTGCACACTTGATCGAGAGAGTGACGAGCCTGTTGGAGATTGGATTAAAATCAATGATTGAGTTCAAAATTCTGGTGTTGATCATGAGCCCCACTCCGAGGTGTGGGACTCTGCCTTTCATAATTCTTTTTTCCGTTTTTGACTTTAGAATTCTGTATCCTTGTGACTCAAATGGTTCGCTGTCTGTGAACCGGGTTTCTTGGAGGGCTGCAATTAGAATATTGTGCTTTGTTAGTACGTCTGTTAGATGTTTTAATTTTCCAACTTTGAGAAGTGAATTGACATTGAAGGTTGCAAAATAATTGAAGTCCTTGTGTTTGAGTTTGTGCGATCCAGGAAGCTCCGACTCTTCCTTGTGTGCAAGCGTGGTGGCAAGCTCCCCAGAATCCGAAGGCTTGCTGACAGCGCTATTTCTAGCGCTGGTGGATCGTCCACCTGGGGTAGTTCTATTTTTTAGAAAAATTGCCATCGCTTTTCAGTTTTGAAACACTGAGATATGTTTCTGGTGGGCCGGACCAAAGTCCGACCGTTTGTACAACTGGGGTTGTAAGCCTCAGAGGGTTCCGCTTCAGTAAGATCCAAACCACTGGATTGTGGACCAGATCTCGTCCAGGGACAGCAACGTGGAGCACGGGCGTCGATTCCAAAGCCTTCCAAACGAACGAGGTTGTTTGCCTTTAAAAATCTTTTCGCCACCGGAACATGATCACCCTTACTTACATGATTCACTTACTTTATTAATTACTTTCATAAATATTATTATATAGAGCCACTACAAAAAAATTTATAATTATTTAAGAAATTAGTTAGCATCATAGCAGCAGAATCCATATTAATATTTTGTTTTTTGTATATCTATAAAAAAAAATTGTATTTACCTTATACTGCTTTTCATATTTTCTTCCTTAAAAGCACTATCACAGTACGCACTGCTTCTTCAGGTAATATTAATAAAAATATTTATGAAGATTGCATCTTCCTTTATCAATGGTTTGAATCAAAACTAATTATAAAATTGGGAAAAAAGTACATTGGCATCACCTCTAGATCATTTAACAGGTATCAACTACTACTTCCCAGTTGATTGATTTAGATGAAAATGTTTGTCAGGTCCTCTAGTGGTACCTAACTTAAGTTGAAAGTTCCAACTTTGTGCGCTATTTTGTTCATTCACACACAGACCAATCGCTAAAAACATGTTTTTCAGGTTCGGGTGGCTTGAAACTGTTTATTTTTGGTGAAAAATAAACATTAAAACAATACTTCTTTCCTTATAAGAGGTGTGATCAAAAAATACAGTGAATAATTTTATTAAGCACAAAGAATAAGCTTACATCAAATTTGAATTTATCTTTTTCAAAGTACTCTCCTTGGCTAGCAATGCACTTATCTGAATGTTGATTCCATGATTGGAAGCATTTCTGATACGCTTCTTTTGGAAGGGCCTTTAGCTGCTCTGTCAAGGCCCTCAATGTTCGGAATGGTGTCAAAATGTTTTTCCTTCAGTACAGTTTTTATTTTTGAGAAGGGCCAGAAGTCACATAGTGCTAAATCTGGAGAATAAGGCAGATGTGGACAGACAGGAATTTTTTTTAGCCAAAAACTCTAGATCAAAAAGTAAGGTGTGGCAAGGGCGTCAAAAGTCAAGGAACAAATTTCACACTCATTTGCAAATTATTGATTAAAATGATTTGTTCCGACTCGTATGAGATGTTCAGTTCTTCAGTAAGCTCTTGAATAGTCAATCGGATGTTTGAACAAACCAGTTTTACCACTTTTTGCATGTTTTCTTCTGTTTTTGAGGTCAAAACACATCCTGATCATTTGTCGTCTTCAGTAGACTCATTTCTGCTTTTAAATCGCTTATACCACTTGTTTACAGTCTTCAGAGTTATCATATTATCGCCATACACTAATTGTAACACTTCAGGAGCTTCTATGGCACTTTTTTAGAACTTAAAACAAAATAAATGTTAACGCGACGTTCAAAATCCATGATGCATGCCAGACACGGTAAACATGACCTCACTCTTCCGGCTCTGAAAGCCGACTGACAAGTCGCAACTTGTTCAAACTTAATACTGATTATCTCAAACAACCAGGCTATTAAACTTTTTACTTCAAATGGACGTAGTGTCTGCAGTTCATATCGTAGTAAAATCATTCACCTTATTTTTTTGATCACAACTCGTATATAGAGCAAGAGAAAGTAAAAATGAGTCCCCTGTTTATAAATAACTTAAAAATGTAGAATATTTACTTTTGCAAATAATTCTTGCTGTTGTCTTAATAATTCTTCTTCAGGAATTCCTAAATTTTCAAGTCGTGTACTTTGTCTTCTTCGTTTTGCAGCAACTGCTTTACAATCTCTAAGAACTGCTTCAGCTTCAGCTCTGTAGTCACCAAATCCAAGTCTATCTAAAGCTATATACAGAACAAAAGATTGTATAATTAAACACATTATATTTCATTCAAATAAAATTATTTAAAGTATGATAGTACGTGATATTTTTCTGACCACACTTTAACTTTCTATCACCAAAACTAAACAATCGAACATAAGCATGAGTGTGTTTCAAAAATATGCTAATACCATGAAACACCCCGTTATAACAATACCAAATAGCAAGCTTACTACAATTTTAAATCAGGTAAATTGTTTGTCATAAACTTATTTTTACATTTTGATCATAACTTCATTTTACAACTATGTAAAAGTAACTTCCTAAAAAAACATTTACAAGTTCGGTAGGTACAATCACAATTATAACTGCCTTCTTTATTTTAACAAGATATATGTCTCCCCAAAAAAATTTGGCTTTAGATTAACAAAAACTAACTAGAAAACAAGAATCACAAATAGTTAATTGAATTATTGGACTATCTTCCGTAATAAATACAGTGGTTTGAAAATATTATAAAAGGTACTTTTTGTGTAAAGAAAAGATATAACAATCATAACAAACCAGAACTTTCAAAAGTTTGTGAAGCTGTGGATAAAAAAAATTTGCATAAAAATGCATCAGAAAGATTTTTTTTGGTTTTACTTCTGACTGTTTTGTAATTGCTGCTAATGCAGATGATGAGAAGGTTGATAGATGAAGAGGAATGACGAAAAAATGCCAGACCTGACTGAGAATCGAACCCGGACCCTAGCATAGAAGCCAGTTGCGCTAACCACTACGCCAACAGGCTGGCATCAGAGAGAGAAAACATTCATTTAAAAAAATATTTCTTTATTGAGTGGTTGTTTAGTAGCAAGACATGGACACTTGGTGCACACAACGTGAGACTGCAGGGAGCGGAGATATGGTTTCTGAGGTCGGTGGCTGGCTATACCGGGGAGATATGAGGAGGAATGATGATGTTTGGCAAGAGTTGGGCCTTCGATTGGTGAATGAGATGGTGTGAAAATAGAGACAGAACTGGTGGGATCATGTGAAACGTAAGGAAAGAATGAGACTTTCTTGACAAAGTGAAGAGTATCAGCCTGATGGTAGAATCATGATTGATCAAAGAAGAGGTGGAAAGACCAATTTCATTGAGTGACATAATAGGCTTTAGGCCTTAACACTTGCAAAAAAAGAAGAAAAAATTATTGGTCAAACCATAAATAAATAAATTGATGCTGCACCATTTATTTTTTATTTTAACTGAGATGATGCCAATGGTAGAAGAGTTAAAAATTACAATTAATTTTTTCTTTCAATTATCATGGCCATTTCTATAGCGACTGTGAGCATTTTTAAATTAGTGCGCATTTATGTTGAGCAATAATTTTTTATAGTTTTATCAAGAGACTTGAAACTATATTGTGTTAAACCGACATTATTTCAAAACTCTCATGGAGGTTTTTAAAAAATCCAAATAAATTTAAAAAAAGAGTAGTGAATAAATACTTCTACACAAAAATCATATAAAATTTTTTGACAACATCCTATTTAGATACCAAGTAACAATACGTTGTTCTGTTTGTCTCAGATAAATTTAGTCATTTGTCTAACCATTAAAGAGTCGTTAACCTTTGAGATTAGAAGTAATTAAATTTCTGAATGTAGTGATTACTAATTTCAGTTTTATAAATTTTAAAACTGCATAACTAAAATATTATATAATCTGTTTACAATATTCAAGGAATTAAAGGTGTTTGGCTTATGATGACTTGAAAATGACTTATTATGTTTGTTTTATTGTTTTGTAAACCACACAATGTTTGTAGTAAATAAATATTTTTCAATTCAAATATTCTTACAAACCAAGTTTGTAAAGAAAACACAAATTAAAAAAGCTAAATCTACACAATTTTTACCCCTTACAATATTATGAAAATTATTAACTGTAAAGAACACCAATTAAAAAAGCTTAATCTACACAATAATTATTATGAAAATTATTAACTGTTGAGGACTGACTGCTCTTCTTCCCACCTAGATAAGGGTTCCATCTTCTGGAAACCTGCCAAGTCACTTCAACTGAAAATAACACCTGTTTTTATCAGTTTATTAAAGCATCACCACTCAAATTTTTTTGTATAGATAGAATTCTGGAGGTAGACTTTTCACTCCCTTAGGGGTTGAATTATGAAAACTGGTAATAGATGCGTTCAATCATTTGTTTACCATGTTCAGCAGAGACGCAAGTTTTAAGGTTGCATTGCTATGCTAGCACAGCACTGCAGTGAAAATGTTTGGAGCCATTGATAATACATGAACGATCTTTCATATTTATTTAGTGAGGTCATCAGCCGAAAGGCTGGTTTGAACCTCTACACGTTTTACTAAATAAAACAAGGAGTGAGGTGGTTTACCATTCCCTGCCTCACTAAGTTAAAAAGTATACTTATCAGCTTGCCAGGCCCTCTGAATAGCACATATTTTCCACTCTGCAAATGACAACTTCACTTCATTCATCACAGGGTCTGGCTGTGCGATAAAATTCATTACTTTCAGAGAAGATAACTCTGACTAGCATCTTTTGCACCTTTACCTCTTCTGTTCTTAATTGATTCAGTCATTTAACTGGCTGACAGTATAAAAAGAAACAGGACTTTTGTATCCCTGGAACTAACAGATAACAAATAATTTAACACTCCACCTGTCTGTTATGAGCAGATGTATCAGCTCAATACATGTTTTAGTCTGTTAACAAATTTTACATTTTAAATAACCCTAAAAAAAGAAGAGAAAGTTAAATTAAATATCCAATGTCTTGATATTGTGGATGATTTGGCTTTGTTTACAAATATAGAAGAAGCAATTTCTTAAGTAGAACTAAAAGAACTTCACAAAAAGTTGGTTTAAAAATTCCTTTGAGAAAATTTAAATCATGTCTTCCAAAAAGATTGCCCGAAAACTTCCTAAAACAAAATATGGCAAATATAATTTGTATATAAATAAGTATTTTTGACAACTAATTGAGAAAATAACATCAAAACTGTAAAGGAAAAAATAAAGAAGATGGAACCACTCTATAAGAAAAAATTTTGCCAAAATTAGACATTACAATGCAGTTTTTAAACATTATTCTCAATGGAATGAAAACTAATAATCACAAACAAAACACAAAATATAAAATCTAGAAACAATGGAAAGGAGAATCCTTCATATAACTTACAATGTAAATATTATAGAAACTAGAAAAAGATGAAATGAAACAAACCAAGAACTTTGCAAGATACAATCATACAAAGAAAAACAAGAGTCGCTGGACACATGAAACATGTGAACAACCATTAAAACAAAAGGATATTTAATATTTGCAACAACAGAAACAAAACCAAATTTAAATCACACACAACTTATATTTGACAAAACAATACTTTAATAAAACTAAGTTTAAAAGCAAACTGTATGAATTGGCAATTCCTGGAGAAATTAAGAAAAACATTTAAGAGAAATGGTATAACTTCTAGTATAAATCCTTATAATGCATACTGCAGCTTGAAATTAATTCTATTTTATATAATAAATTTCACTAATCTTTTTTAAGCTGCCTTTTTATTTTTCACTTACACATATTTCGTTGGATTAACCAAAACATGTGCAAGTGATAAATCAAAAATAAAGGCAGTTTAAAAAAGGTTAGTGAAATTTATTATATAAAATAGAATTCTTTTAAAAGATGAGAGAAATTCCAGATCAACAAAGGTAAAAAATATTGGTAAGAAATCAGAACAGAAAAAAACCTTTCTTTCTAAAAGACTTTTAGTTAAAAGAAGGTTAAAAAAGTAAATCCAACAAAATGGAGACCTATTAGAGAGGAACGAAAATCAGAGAAGGTAAAGATCAGTTTTTATCTTGACATGCCATGTACGAGGTGTGGCTATTAAATAATGAGACTGACGTAAAAAAATTTATTTTTATTTTATACATAATCACTTATTGTCACCTTCAATATGCACTCCTTCTCTATCCCTACAACGCTCCATGGGAATTTTCCATTGTTGGAAACAGTGCTGGAAGTCATCTTCTGTTAGCTCCTTCAGGACACGTGTCGCTTTCTCTTTTACAGCTTCCACAGATCAAATCTTGTCCCTTTTAATGCAGATTTCACCTTAGGGAACAGATAGAAGTCACATGGTGCAAGATCTGGTGAATAAGGTGGATGTTCTAACGCTAAGATGCTGTACTTGGCTAGGAACCTCTTGACAGATAACGCGGAATGAGGTGGCGCATTGTCTTGGTGAAGAACCCATGATTTGTCCTTCCACATTTCAGGGGGTTTTTTCCTTACTCTTTGACATAGTTTAGAAAGTACCTCATGGTAGTAATATTGATTAATTGTTTGACCTTCAGGAACCCAGTGAAGGTACACAATCCCATGGATATAAAAAAAACAATCATTGCTTTAAATTTTTACTTGCTCATTCGAGCTTTTTTGGCTCTCTGTGAAGTTCGGCTCTTCCAGCGCATGGATTGGCGTTTCATTTCCGAGTCATAAGTAAAAAACCACATTTTATCACATGTTACTATTTTCTACCTGTTCCCTAAGGTGAAATCTGCATTAAAAGGAAAAAGATTTGAGTCTGTGGAAGCTGTAGAAGAGAAAGCAGGACGTGTCCTGAAGAAGCTGACAGAAGATGTTCCAGCACTGTTTCCAACAATGGAAAATTCACATGCAGCGTTGTAGGGATAGAGAAGTGAGTGTATATTGAAGATGATAATAAGTGATTATGTATAAAATTAAATTTTTTACGTCAGTCTCATTATTTAATAGCCACACCTTGTAATCCCTTTTGAGTCTCCTGAATGTTATTATTTAAGAAAATTAACTAATTTTATATTTAAAAACTCTGCTAAATTTTTTTTTAATAAAGAAGAGAAAAATAAACAATCAGAAAAATGTATTTTTTGTATAATCTTACAAAGAATATACAGGAATACATCATCTTAAACCTCTTATCACGTGGAAAACTACTACAACAAACAATTTAGGACAGTATAGGTTCTGTTAATTAATTTTTATTATCATCTAGGATGATTCGTTATGTACGGTAAATTGTTTAAATTTTATTTTAGTCAGTCAGTTACAAAAAAGAACTCAGATAGATCAAATCAGTTTTCTATAGACTTAACTGTACAGTCAACCGAAAGACTTGTGTGTGTGCAGTTATTAAAAACCCATTACTGAATTAAATGAAGACTTCTAAAGACAGTACGTTATTGTCCAGTTCAGTCTATAGATGACTCCTTATCACTTATTTTGTATTTTTGTTCATACATTCAGCAATTTGAGGTAAGTTTGAAAACATTACAAAATTATCTTTTTAATTAAACTGTCTTGAGCATCAACTAATTTGTACTTAATCTAATAGTGATAAATTAAATTATACATAGATAAGGTGAAACAACTTAATAAAACATATGTTTTTGTATTAAAATTAAAACAATTACACTGATGTAAGTGCGAATTCTATAAAAAACAATTTAAAAAAAATATATAACCTTTCTATTTTATGTGGCATGTCATCTTTGAAAATTGGCTATACCACAGAATAGCTGTGATTTGCTGTATCAACTATCTTGCTTTGATTATTTTGCTATTGTTCCATCCGATCTTGAAACAATATTTGAGACAATACTCTTTCAATCATCCACACATCAAAACAAAACAGTGTTGCTAATAATTGGATACTTTACTTGGTTCAATTGTAAATATTTTTCATTATCACAACACTAAAAAATCTGGTGTGAAACACTAACACAATTTTCTCTTGCCAATGCAAATAAAGACCAATCTAACCTAACATTAGTAATAAAACATTACAAATAAACAAAAAATTAACCTCACAAAACATAACCTTATTTTAATCTTGAGTGAAAGACGTAAAATGAAAATTAACCTCAGTTTGGCTTAAAAATACAGAAAATCACTTTCACGCTAAACTAGGCTCTGTAGAGGAAAATGTTTTAAATAAAAGTTGTAGATTTTTAATTTCCTATAAATTTGATATACACTTTTGTTGTAAAATGCATACTAAAGCCAAAATCTTAAAAAAGTTAATTTTTCACACGTTTTCACGAGAAAAAAAATTTGTAGGATATTAAATTCTCTACAATTTTTATTATATACATTTTTGCGCTAAAATGCATATTAAAGCCGTAATCTTAAAAAAAACAATTTTTTTACATGAAAACAGCCTTACCAAGAATTTCAGCACACATAGCGCCTAACCTATCTTGTAGGCGATTTTAAAAAAATCGTAGGACCAGTTTTTGAAAAACTCGCAAAAAAGTGAAAAATTACACAAATAAACTACTACTTCCAGTTTACCGATTTTGATGAAAATGTTCGTGTCGGGTCCGGTAGTGGTATATAACTGAAGTTTCAAGTTTCAAGTTCGTACGATGTTCCGCTCTTGAGATATTTTGTTTACACACACACAGATTAATCGCTAAAAACATGTTTTTTGGGTTCAGGGGGTCTGAAAACGTGTAGATCCGGTGAAAACTCGATTTCAAAAAATCGACGTGAAAACAATACTTTCATTCCTATATATTCCTATAGGCAAGAGAAAGTAAAAATTATAATAAAGTAGAAATACAGTAGTTATCGCACACAGTGACATCAGATACAATGACCTATCAGTTAGTGTAACCAATATTTGGTAGAAAGGTTGATCCGCTATTACGTGCAATATAAAATAATATCATTTACAGCGACATAGATTAAAATCAAATCTTGGTTTTAGTGACAACTGTATGAATTTTCAACTATGCCTGTTATCTGTCAACAGTATGAGTCAGTGTGTTACTCATTGTTTTATCTACTTTCAACGTGTTTTTTTTCTTAATAGCATTAGTCTTGACATGCATTTACAGCAGTTGGTGTCGGAAGTTTGATTACTATTATAATATCCTTTCTTTTTATGTATTAAAGACACCACTGTTCTATAGTTTTATTGTCCTGATTACCCAAGTTTAGTTCATATCTTTTGTTTAAACCCATCCATTATTCGTAGCAGTGTCAGTCAGTAAAGTGTGCTTTCGTTAATTTGCGTTGTATATAAATATGGCGTCATAGTGCAGACATTTTACAGCGATGAAAAAAAGCACATTATTTTGGTGTTTGGAAAACGGGGATATTGCAAGGGAGTTCAACGTTGGACACTCCACAATACCAGAAATTTGGATAAACAGGGAAAAACATTCAAAATAATTTTGATTAAGGTAAGACAAATCGAAGAGACCTTGACTGGATCAAAAAAAGACGTAGAAGAAGCTCTTTTAAAGTGGTTTACTTCACAATGGGCAAACAACATGACCGTAACTAGACCTTTGCTGCAAGTAAAGCCCACCATTTTTACAG
Organism: Catonia carolina; assembly: GCA_035578175.1. Taxonomy (NCBI): domain Eukaryota; kingdom Metazoa; phylum Arthropoda; class Insecta; order Hemiptera; family Achilidae; genus Catonia; species Catonia carolina. The sequence continues at coordinate 21,863,089 of JAQMRL010000010.1, read as the reverse complement.
AAAAATTTGGATAACCACCTATTACTCCAACTTGTGTACGTTTTCAGCAAGTGCTCCTGATGAATGGTTACAAAATTTGTAGCTCAAGTTACGAGAAGGGTATTTGGATGAAGAGATCGTTAATACTGATGACCATCATGCATCGGTTACACTGACTATCGCTTACATTGTCCGGAACTAGCCAGTCCCATGGAGGTCACTGTGTCAAATAATTACTGTAATATTGAACATATTAATTTACATAATTCTATAATAATTTGAATGCACTTTGATTTGTGGATGATGTGTGGATTGTGGAGGAGATAGAAGATGATCTTCAACGGGTGGTCCATGTGTTACAAAAACTGTGTAAAGATTTTGGCTTAAAAATTTCCATTGATAAAACCAAAATAATGCGTTTTATGGGCAACTATCCCGTTCGTTCAAAAATAGTTGTGGGCAATACTGGTATGGATGGAGTATTTCACTTTTGTTATTTAGGGTGTAATGTGGGATTTGATTCTGATTTGAATATAAAGCAGAAATTGAGCCAATTCCAGAGGATGTGCGGGACTATAAGCAGAACTTTTGGTTATACAGTGAGAAAGGTCACAAAACTTAAGTTCGGTAAAGTTATGGCAGCTCCAGTTATTCTGTATGGAAGTGTAGCATGGACAACAACAAAAACCCAAGAGCAGAGAATCCAGATGGCAAAGATAAAATTTCTGTGAAGAACTAAGGGGTGTACACACTTAAGACAGAATAAGGAATGAGGAAATAAAGTCAGAGTTGGGTATTTACAACCTGAACGAAAAGATAAAAGAATTATTGCCAAAATTGGAGACAGCATATGGCAACGATGTAAGATCACAGGATACCTAAGCAGGTGCACTGGTATGCTTCAGAAGGTAAAAGGGATGTCGGTAGACGTGTAGGAGAAAATGGAGATAGATGATGTAGTACGTGAGTTCGGAACAGGTGCGGCCTAATCCTTGATAGGAAGAAGAAAAGAGAAGAAGAAATTCTATAGTAATACTAATTAATTGAAATTACCTGCAAAGATGTGTTCTGCATTAATTGTTTTCTTCATCTGTTGATTACAAATATCATTTGCTTCAGATGAAACTAGATGGATAAATTCGGTGCAACATGTTAAAACTAAGTCTCTTGCTTCGTTTGCTACTCTGACTTGTGGTAATATTTCCTTAATCATTTTATTAATTGATGCTCTTGGTAAAGTCAATTCATCTTCCTCACCACCCGATCCAATATTGCTTGTTGATGACATCTGGAAATAATTATTGATAAACAATCAACTTAATAATTTATGTAAAATTTATGGAAATTTTTTAAAGCATTATGAAATTTTCATTTAGTTCTTCAGAAGATTCAGTAACTGCTATATTGCTAAGTCACAAACCTAAGTATTACCCTACGGCATCATGGGCGGATTTACGGGGGTCCTAGGGGTTGTACCGCACCCCCAGATTTCCAAGCACCCCTGCACCCCCTCATACCTTCCGGTGAGCTCACACCCCCAGGTATTAAGACCTAAATCCACCCATGTATGGCAGTGATTACAGAACTACAAGCGCTAGCTTGTGAGATCTAGCGCTTGCTGTCTGATCTAGTTTTGATTTCATAAACATCTAATTTATGTAAGTTTCTTAATTTTAACATGGACCAGCTAATGTGTGCTGAAGCTTGTAGTTTATGAACAAGCTTGCACGTCAGTTAACTGATGCAAGCAGTTGGACTCTTAGTAGAATTTTGTACAGAACACTGTCACACTGTAGTAATTATTCTATTTTAAGTTTAAATTACCCCACTTTCACACAAGTAAGGCATTATCACAAAATTTCACCAGCTTTTGTTATATTTTATATGTAGGATAAACTTATAGCTTTTGCTTACACAAATAATTATATTTTACATTCAAATAAATCCATTTCATTACTTACGTACAAAAAATAAACATATACATTTTAGGTTAATAAAATGTAAACACAACCATTAATTGACAATGGCTCAATGGTAACTGAGAAGTAATGAACACATACACAATTTTTGTAACCCTACAACAAGCTGTTACAATTGAAGAAGCTACTTGCTCAAAGCTCTAGCGTAGTGCATCCAGCCTGGAACCACTGCATATATTGAAAAAAATAGTGAAATCTATTGTTAGATTTTGTTAACTATTAGGTTTCTTAAGACAACCTAAATTAACAAGCGCAAAGCATCTCATGTGTATTTTACAAAAAAAACAAATGTATACCTTGGACAATTTGAATTGGCACAAGCAGCTTCGGTGTTTATCTACTCTACTCTTTGCCCCTTGCCATGCAACAACGGTACAGTCGCAAAAGTATACAATCGCTACTGTAATGTGCGACTCACGCACGGTGACTACACTTTGTTTTCACTGTTATTAATAATCCGTCAGACATAATGAAGTGACTAATTTGTTTTCTGTCCATTTTTTATTCGGACCAACTTGTTTAGTTAGTTGCGTATGTCTGTAGAGTATAGTTAAGTGAGTTTTTGCAGTTTAGTTCTTGTAATTTATAATTAAATTTTTACTGAGACAAATTAAATACATAATTTAAAATGAAATAATTATTTATACATTTGCACATTGAAATAAGGTTGTTTGTAGGCATTTGCGTACATTAAAATTTAATTTGTAGACCTTGTTGAAAGAATGGGTTATGGATATACTTTATGCGGAACTGTGTGTACACGTAGAGCAAGAGTTGCGCCAGTTCAAATTGTCCACAGTATACATTCTATTAAATCAAAATTTCTACAAGAGACTGCATATAAATTTAATTTTAACTTTAAACATTTTGCACTTTTTTAAAATGCAAACTGAACTTATTTTAAACTTGTACTGTAAACTGAACTTTAAATGTTACAATACAAGTTAGAAACTGAAATATACAAGTTTGAAGCACAGCATAACTACAGATTTATGCCAACAATAATACACAACCTAAACTAAACTGACATTAAGGAACGCAAATTTGCAATTACTTAGGTCATTATGCCTAAAGTATTTCCAATTTTCAAATGTCGTAAAAGTCATCATACAGAGTATTAAACAACTGTCTATAATTCAATAAAGATCTACGACTGAACAATGTCATTTGTAAAAAAACTTCAAACACACCATTTTATTAGCCACACACGTTTAATTCTCAATAAGTAATTCGAAAAACTAACGGTAACAGTAAATTTTAAATTACCTTCAGCTGTCGATTTTGTCAACACCTAAATGTAAATGACTACAGTTCCTACAAACTTAAAAGTTATTATGGCACAACTAAGATAGTATGACTTGATCCAAAATTAATTTATAATGAAAATATAAACATTATTTCACTTAAAACAAAGCTAAAGTTAAACAACAACCACATTATAACCTACAATTCACAATATGACCAACCGAACAGGTCCGCGACATTACAAAACATGTGTTAAGCCAATCATGTGATCTTTTGCAAAAGTTCCTTTCACTGCCAACATTAAAATGCAGTCAATTATAAAATACAAATATCACTTATATAATAAGCAAATAAAAAAGTTATTTATAATAAATTAAATGGTTTGAAAAAAATCTGGTGCTCTAGTACATAATGTTGCAAAATATTAATCCTGAATTTGATCTTGGTTTGGTAGGTTTGCAACATGTTTTTGCATCCGTAGTGGCGGTGAATTCAATTTAATTAACGACATCCAAACTCAGATGGCAGACGCACGTACATATATTATAATAGTGTCTATTATTCTAAAAAACGTTCTATAGTTATTTTCGTTATCATTATAGATTATCTTCAAACTAACAGTAGTACAGTACCATAAATAAAATCCTTATCCACAAGGTTGGAAGAAAAATATTTTTTTGATATGAAATGTGAAAATGAATAAAACAAAATGAAATCTACAAAATCTTTTTACATTTCTATAATTTTTTTTAAGAATGTGATAAGCATTTGTCTCAGTGCAGGCACCTAGTCAGGAAATACATGTTTTTTGGTTCACTAAACCCTAGAAACATGTTTTTACCAACATGTCTGTATGTAAACAAAATATCTCAATAACGGAATGTCGCACAAAGTTGAAACTTGAAACTTAAGGTAGGTACCATAACAGGATCTAATATGAAAATTTTCATTAATATTGGCCAAACAGAAGTAGTAATTTATTCCTGCAATTTTTCACTTTTTTGCAATTTTCTCAAAAAACGGCTTCAACAATTTTCTTTACAATGGCCTCATTTACCAAATTTTTGTGCTCTACAAAGTAAGATAAGCGGCATGTTCGGTGTAATTCATGGGGGGGGGGGGGGCTGTGCTCTTGTAATAAAACATGTTTTTTTTTTAATTTTAAGTAAAAAGTGTATATAATCAAAGTCAGAAACTTCAAGAGATAACAACAAAAATGGTTTTTTGATTCGTAATCTACTTTGTGTAGATTAAATTTTTGTAATTTAGTGGGCCTGGGTTAGCTTTAAAGTTTCAGTTTTGACTGAAAGTGGTGAAAAACTGGAAGGCAAGAAATCAAAGTCAGAATTTGGAAAAAAAATAGTGTCATTCAATTCCTCTTAAAATAAGTCTTTTTAAAAATTGCCACCAGTCATTAGACACATCTAAGAGATTTTTTAAATTTATTTTTAAGAATCCGTTGAAGCAAAAAAAACCCTAAAAAAATGAAATTTCAACTGAAATGTGATAAAATTTATTGAACTTAAAAATTGAATATAATTTCTAACACGATTATTTAAACAGGAAAAATGTTATGTAATATTGTCATTCATAAATTTTCATACAGAGTGAATAACATGTAAACATATATGTGTTAGCACTAAACTGTCCAGTTAAATATTGTCATTTTGTAAGATAGGTATAGGTGACGTGAAGGCTATGTAATTTTGAAGGTGATATAGATAAAAGTAAATGTTATTTTATTTTACTTTAATATAACACACTTTTCTACTCTGTTACAGTTATTTTATATTTAAACCAGTATTGAGACTGCAATAAGTTTGTAATTTAATAGTGTGATTAAAAGAGAACATGGAAAGATATTGCTTTATTACTATTTATTTTGTACTTCAATTTTTTCTACTTTATGCAGACAATACTTCATTCAATTCTTCCTCTGGTAAGTTTTTTATTTTGAATAAATGTTTTAAAATAAATTAAAGTTTTGAAAAAATTTTGTCTGTAGTTAAGATCAGTTGTAACACATGTTTATATTCTAACAATTTATTTATAGGCAGAAGTTGCTTCCCGACTGTTTTGTTATTGGTTTCTATTATTCACACGATATTTCAATTGTGAAAACATCATAATTTCGTAAAAACACTCAGATTTTGTGTGAAAGTGCAGCTATTACAATATTTGCGTATTTAAATCACTACACACCCTTATTTCTGGAGTTCTGACCAGTCTATTTTTTTATTTGTTGGGTGATACCATGTTGATTTCCCTTAAAGCATTAAGGTACTATAAACGCAGGTCGCTTATTTAATTTTTGAAAAACAAATAATATTATAATAATTAAATTATATTTATAACTTATTATTGATTTGATGGTGCAACTACTCTGGTAGCAATATTGCGAAGTTCAGTTTCCCATGTAACCCCTGCTTTTCAGCGTACATCTTATCTAACTATTGAAAAACTTCTCTTATCAACTCCCTCTAATCAACAATTATCCCTGTTTACAATAAGTTTCTTAAAGAATCAATTTCATTTTGTGTGAGGCCCATGGATTTTTAACCTCTTAAGCAACCACCTCTCTTCCCGATTCAAATCTGTAAATGCAGTTGTAATTTCATTTTTGTTGCAATGTTAGAATATTTTAAAGTTCAAAATTTTATTGAGTTAGGAGAATATTGAAAACAGCTTAAAATGAATCAGATGGTAGAAGCCCATCATTTTAACGTTATCACAAAAAAAATTGTTCTACAGAAAATGGTTAAAATGAATCAGCTTAAAATAAATCAGATGGTAGAAGCCCATATTTTTAATGATATCACAAAAAAATTAGTTCTACAAAAAATGGTGTCATTTTGTGAATTTATTCGCATAGGTTAGCTAGTAGAATTTTAAATGTTATAAATTAGTATGTTGAAAATTAAAGCTTAGAACTGTAAAACTTTAGAATATTGTATTTTCCAATTTTTACAGAAAATTTCAAAATAAAGTTAGGATTATTTAAATATTCATAGGCATACTCAAACCGTGTTGTTAGGTGACGCCAGGAATTTCAGCTTTGAGCTTTATTTGTTAGGAACATTAGATCCCAACAGGATCTGATCATGAGATATAGGGTTTAAAAATGGCATTTTAAAGTAACTTTGAACCTGGTTATTGAGTAACACAAACAGATAAAGGGTGAAAAAATAATAAAGTAAGACAAATGGTTTATGTAATTCTTCTCACATAAAAACATGTGCTGGTGGAACATTTTAAAACATATAAAACACAAGTACACAATATGTTACTTAATTTTTTAAAATTAATTGATATTATCTACACTTACAGCAACATTCTCTTATCCCTAGTGCATAATAAGAACTTGAAATTCTTCAATAACTGGTAATTTTTTTGGTTATTACTTTTGGTGGTACATCTAAAGTACTGAAATGCAAATATTAGAAGTTTAAATACAAAGTCATCCATACAACTGTAAACAGTGGTTGTTTGTTTTTTTATTTTAAGTCATACAAGATCTAAATAATTAATGACTATTTTGGGGGTATGAAACAATGAGTTTGACATGCAATAATTTCCAGACCCTTGCCAGGAATTGAACCTGGAAACTTCCACTTGGTAGGCAACCACGCTAACCACTATGCCATGGACCCAGCTTGTAAACAATGTTTTAAATAACACAAATATATAACATAGTGATGTTTTGGATTATCAAGTATTTACAGTGATGACAGAACAGAAAACTTTTTAAATTTTTTTTCTAAAATCTTGCGTTATTTGTGTTCATTATGTAGGCTACACTTAACTCTGTATTCAGTTAGTGAAATGATAATAATATTGTTTTAATATTTTTCATGAAGTTCAGACAGGAAAAAAGGATGAACTAAGTCAAATTTTTAATGGAGACTTAAAAGATTTTACATTTATTACTGTACCAAATCTTACCGGACTTGATCTGTCATATTTCTTTGGGCCAAATCCAGGGGCACCACCACCAATGTAAGTTGAAACTATTATTCATGTTACTTTAACATTGGTTATTTTAAATTTACTTTTAATTTTTTATTTTCTTGTTGTTGCAGGGTCAAAAATTCCTTACCTTTTAATCCAGCAGTCCTGTCTTTTTATCATTTTGCTAATGATAAAAATGATGGAAACCTGCTTTCCATCATGATGATCCTTGTATCCTAACTACAAATACAAAAGCTTCTAAAATTTTGTCTCAGTTTACCTATTGATAACATTTTTGTTATCTTATTTTATATTGTCTTAGGTACAACAGTAACTGTTTTCGTTAGGTTGGAAAGGTTATCAAGACAATAATGACTGGTAAGATATGAACAGTTTCGGTTAAAAGAATTTAATGACCATAAATGTTAAGAAAGCAGTAGTATTAGAATGCTGCAGAATATCATGCTGGGAAAAATGGAGACTAAGTTCAGGTCAACATTAGAGGAATCTTCAGGACTGGCACGGTGAGAGTTCAATTGCCCTTTTTTGTTGGGGGATCAACAAAACTCAAGTGGCTTTGAAGGTAGCCAATGTTCTTCAAGGACTAGGTTAATAAAGGCTAAAAAACCCTTGACTATTTATAAAAAGAACACTAATTTATTGAAAAGGTAGAGTACTAAAGATTATAAAATCTTTTATAAAAATAAACCGAAAAAACGGAATTTCAAAACTGAATAAATTAATGAAATAAACTATGGTAAAATCTGTTAGGAAATATTTTATAACGCATTTCTACATACTATTTGGTAATTTTTAAAAAAATCTTGAATTTTTTTTTGCACTAAGACGGAACTTTTTTTTGTAACAGCAACATCTCTTATTCTTTTTAGTAACAATGCTCTAGAAGCACTAAATTTAGGCTGTTTTTTGCAACATAAGCATTGCAGTTTTTTTGGACAGAAAAGGACTCTGTGTGAGTAAATATTATGTATTTTTTTCCATCGATGGTGGTTTCGATGGCTGACGTATGGATAATTGACGCTCCTATGTATTATGATGAGTCAGATTTTGATTACCATTTATTGATTAACCTTTAAATCCTGCAAATGGCACTGCCACTTCATTCAAAGCAGGGTCTAGCTGTATAATGAAATTCATTACTCTCAGAAGAGATACCTCTGAATAGTATCTTTAACACCTCTACCTCTTCTGTTCTTAAATGATTCAGTCATAAATCGTCCATCCAATGGTAAACTTGTGAATGGGGAAATTCTCAGTTTTACGGGAGAACAAAACACAAATTCAATGGTTTCTTCTTTGACACCTTTCGTGTATTTTTGTAACTTTACAAAGGCTGTATCTCCCTAACCGAACAAGATACATATTCGCGAGTTTACTACAATATGCATTGGGGTGTATACATCAGCATGCACTAACAAACTCATATTCAAAAAATTTGCACATTCGCGAGTTTACCATTGGAGGGACGATATAATTAACTTTTTTTAGCCCTGAAAACTAGCGGATCGAGTGCAAATAATTTAATACTCTACCTGCCTGTTATGGGCAGAACCAATGTGGGTAATTTTGCAAAATAAATAGTCAATGTTAAGTAAACTTTTTGTTATTACAATTATTTACATGTTAAATTTTAGAGGAAACAATAAGTTGTAAAAGCAATCACTATAATAAATAATTATTATACAATTTCAGTTACCCTTGGAATCCATGGTTTCAATATCCTCAGCAGCCTCAGGTTCCACAGTATCCTCAGCAACCAGTCAAACCAACCACAGATCGGCCACCAACTACAATTCCTCAAACTACTACTGACTATCCTTATTATCCTGTACAAAGTACAGCAAGCACAGGTTCTGGTGGATTTACAGCAAGTCACAGGTAGATCTATTTTTATAATCAAATTATTTTAATAAAGTCAACTACAAAACAAAAAGAAGTTGCAAAAATGTATTTTATTAATATCAAAATACCTGAAACTTTCTGGAAAAATGCGTTTTTTCATACAAGAAGAATAATACTTTTAATGTTCAAGAATTTATCATAAAATAAAACAAAATAAAGTAAAATAAAATACAGAAAGAAACTTTATTACTCAAATTTTTAATTGCCGAATGAACGCTTCAAAAGTTTATATTAAAAAAAACTATTAAACACCTCCAAAATATTTCAGTTATAGAACACATTGCAAAATCGATAAATAAAATATTTATGAAATCAAAGCAAAACCATCAGTAGTTGATCTCGTATTTATATCAATAAAGATATTTTCATTGAAAAAACTTTAATTTCACATTAAGTAAAATGCTCTTTTTTATGATGTAATGGTTAAAGAATGAAGAAACAGAAGGTGCACCGTGGTATATAGCAAACTACATATGAAATGGTGCGTGACTTATTTGAAAGTAAACAATATTGATTGAATAAATGTAAAAAAATCTGAATTAACAATAAAAAATAGATTAAAACTTGTGACACAAGTGCAAGCAGACCTTCCTTAATGATAAAAAAGATGGCTGTCTTTTTGTGGTACCAAGATTATTTTTATTGTAGATACTATCATAGAACAATCTTACGAAAAGAAGGGTTAGGCTAGTGGGGCATATCTTAAGACATCCAGGTATTGCTTTATCAATAATGGCGGGTAATACTGAGGGAGTGAGTTGTAGGGGGAGGCAAAGGTTCGAATATTTAAAGTAAATTACAAAAGATGTACGATGTTGCAGGTATGTAAATACAAACGACTTGCACAAGACAGAACAGCTTGGAGAACTACATCAAACTAGTCGAGAGACTGATGACAAAAACAAACAGTAGAACATTAAATTTGCATATGTTATTGCAGGTTATAAATACTAATTTACACAATGTTTACTCATGAATGATAAAAAGTTTTTGTTTGTCAGTGATTAGCAAACTATAATATTTTTATTATTTATAATACTGTAATAATTAATTTATAAATTTATTTGTGTTTCAGTAATATTGGGTATGAAATTCCTTGTGGTATTCGTAAATATTATAAGAAGTCACTGAAAATTGTAGGTGGGAATGAAGCTGAACCAGGTACACGTTTATGGGAATTGCTTTTACTATCTTAAAATATTGCATAATAAAAATTAATTTTCCCGTCTCCATAGCTAGTGATTAAAGCACTAAAATTTACTGCACACTACAAAGTTGAAGGTCCTGGTGTTTTTGTATGAAATTAAAAAGCATCATTGAAAAAATAATGTTGTTGATTCACCTATGATTTTCTGAATAACTTTACTTCTGGCTTGTTGATAAGCAGATGAATGTTGGAAGTTTTTCTGATGAAGCATTCTGGGATCCTTGTGGTTTTGTGATTTGTAGATAATTCTTGTTTATATCGCACAAGATTTTGTTGTCAAGCATAGTGTTTGTTAGAATACAAAAATATACAATATGGCCTCCTTCCTCTATGCAATTAAGGAACAATAGGGATGGACAGCCTGACAAGGATAGTTGGACAGACAAAAGTACGTTGATTTGATGATATCAGGAAGATGGAGGAGGGTAGATTGCGTTATAAGATGTTTTACTTGGAAATGGAAAGAAAAAGAACAGGGGCAGACCAGGAATGAAGTAATGGGGTCAATTTTATTATAGATAAAATGGAAAAAGATGCAATTCTAAAAGAGTAATGTAGGAGAAATAAATCAGTGAAAGAGAGAGGTGGAGAGGAGATGCGTTATGTCCCATCAAAAGAAACTAAAAGAGAGTTAAAGATGATGATAATGGTAGTGTATGTTATGAAAAATAAATAAATAAAAAATTAAAGGGAATTAAAAATTCTACAAACTTTGTACTATATTTATGTCATCATCATCATCTGGGTATCCTTCCAGCAGGCCGGGTAGGATGTAACATGTTCAATTTAATGATATTTTGTGAATTTCTGAAAAAAAAAACTGCATTGCAAATTGGTCTTTTCCGTATTGGGCTGTTCCAAATAGCTGACCACATAAACTTATAACTTTTATGAGTACTGGATAAAAATAAAATGTTCCAATACTAGAATATTTGTGAAAATTCTAGTGTGGTCTGCCATTTATTTAACATAAAAATCAGGTTTTCATCCTTTTTGGTTTGTCATTAAACATTTTTGCACATTTACTCTAATGCAGTTTGATAGATGAAAATGAATGATGAAAAATTACCAGATCTGACTGAAATTGAACCCAGTCAGGTGTGAAAAAATCAGATATAAAGAATTTATCAGCCATGCTTTTAAATTTTATTTTTACTTAAATGTGAGATAGGTCAAGGTACGGTAATTATAAAGACTGTGTACACGACATTTAATTTAACTGTCAAACAAATTTTTAAATACATATTTCATTTTTTTTAATACTATTTACTGGAGATTTATATAGTATAATAATAAATTTTTACTTATAAAAGTGGAACATTGATGTATTCCTTTCATAATGCTATAATTGTGGCAATTATTAACTTAAATTTAGCATTTTTACAAACCGTTACAGTTTTATAATAACTTTTATGTAATTTATTAGACTTGACATATATTTATTTAATGTGAAGGTTAATAATAATTACAAATAAAATAGGTTAAATGGTTTTACATTAAAAATAATTAATTTTATATCTCCAGTTCCATGTAAATTTATAATAGTTTTCCTCAGTTAAAATAAAAATTGCTTGAATTATTATTTGTCGTCTTGATTAATTATTCAAAAAAAAAAAAAATAATAGATTGTAAAGCAGCATTAATTGAATATACAAAAAGTTATTCTGTTATTCTAAGAAAAAAACTCTCTGTTCATTTTTATGATGATACTTTTGAAAAAAAAAAAAATATGCAGATACAGTAGAATCTTGATTATGTGACACAAATCCAGACCGAGAGATGGTCGGATTAACAAAATGTCGGATAATCCAGAACCACAGGATAATTAAATAAATAGTACACTTTATGAATTTTGAAAGTAAATTTAATGAAACAAAGTATGGTAAGTTTTGCAAAAATTATGATAAATAATTTTAAGTTTTAAATACTGTAGATTAACAAAGCAAGTTGCCGTTGGTATCTAAATACTATCAACAATTTAAAAAAATAGGATAGGACCTAATAAGTAAAATACAAAGAATATTTTTTAACACATTTATCATAATAGCATACATAAAGATTTAATACTTTTGGAAAAACTCTGTTATAGACGATTGCTTACATAACAATTTTGTTAAACACATGTGTCTTTTTGTGGTGGCAATTACAAGCTAGTGCCATATCACCGTTATGTCAGATGGGGTTGTTTTTTAATGTAGGCTAAATATTATGCCCTCGCTTATCAATTCACATTTGTTACAGTCAGTCTGTCATGTTGGTTGAGTAAAGGTTGGATAACCAGGATCTTACTGTATATTTTTACTCTAAAAATACTTTCTTTGATCAAGGATTAATTACAAACTAAAAATATAGGTAATACAAATAACCAAAAGATGTGCTAATCCTGCACAAAGTAATAAGCCTACAAAATTAGGAACTATGTGTACACAGTACAATGATATACTACAAGAACTGGATGACAACAGCTTTAAGTGGTAGTGGAGGTGGTGGTGATGGTATCTCACCATTGTATTTCAATCTCTTTCTACCACATACCAATCAAAACAAAACAGTCCTGCTAAGAAAATGTTTTTGTTAACTGTGTCCAGAATACTCTAAAATGGAGTACAGGATAAAATGTCAAGATATATTTCACTTTGTTCAATATGTTGAAAATTTTTCTGGTCATAAATAACCAGCATGATTGAAACTATTGTACTAGAAGAGGGATGGAGTATAAGTCTTGAATACCATGTGCAACTAATAAATTACCTTTTGCTTACTTTTTCATTGCTGTCAAAAATATCCCAAAACATTGCAAGTCACTACAGTTCTAAGTCATCTATTTCATTACAATAACCTCTCTTTGTTTAAATAGTTTTTCCTTGGTATAACTTTAATTCTAGCTATGAAATTTCATAATAAATTAACATGTTTGTCAAAGATATTTAAATTGAATTATTTTGCTGAAAATAACACAGTGTTGTATTTCCAGGTGAATTTCCTTGGCAAATATCATTACAGATAATGACAGATACAGCGCCTAGACACATTTGTGGTGGTGCAATTTTAACTTCAAGTTGGGTAGTGACTGCTGGTCACTGTGTGCATCGTATCAATAGTAATAAACTATCTGTAGTTTCTGGAGATTATCAATTGTATACTGTTGAAGGTATGATTCTTGATTTATTTATTTACTTTATTCTAGCCCTATATGATATACAGAAGGAACGTATTGTTTTCTTCTTCTTCTCTTCACGGGTTACGTATTTCTACCTGTTCCAGCACCCATCTTTTCTCGAGCCTGCCAATATCTCTATTTCCTAGGGGTTTGTATCTTCTTGCTACACTAGGCAAGTGACTTTCTATTTAGATGATCGACCCATTGGGCACGATACCATATTATTTTCTCATTGAGTGGAAAAATTCCCAATTCTTGCCGTACGGTATATCTTCATTTCTGATCCTGTCTAGTCTTGTGCAACCCTTGACAAACCTTAAGAATTTCATTTCGGTATTTTGGATCTTTCTACCCTTTTCCTCATCACCCATGCTTCACTGCCATAAGTCAAAGCTGGAACTGCCACCGTCTTATAAAACTTTAACATTTTATTAAAGTTAAAGTATTGTTTTCAATTTAAGAAATCAAGTTTTATCATGAAGAGACTCAACATTTGAATTTTCATCAAAATCGGTCAACCAGAAGTAGTATTTTATTTGTGCAATTTTTCACCTTTTTATGATTTTCTCAGAAATTACCTGTAAGATGTTCTTTAAATTCACCTCATTTATTACATTTTTTGTGTTCTACAAGATAGTGTAAACAGCATGTCTGCTGAAGTTTGTGGGGGGAGGTCTGTACTTTTAAGTAAATGTTTTTTTTAAGATTGTTGTAGCCTTAATATGCTGTTTATTTTTTTATATTTTATTTTTTTTTTTTTTTTGGTTTAATGTCCGACTGTTCTGCAATTACTGCTAATGCAGACGGTGAAGGATGAAATGATTTTATGTAACATATGAAAATATGCCGTGCCTGAATGGGATTCGAACCCAAGACTGTATGATGAGTTTAGGCCAGTTTATGACCAATATGCAGTTTAGGGCAAACATATACTTAATTAAACTTGTATAAAATAAAAAATCGTACAACTTTTATTTCAAACAATTTTTTCTACAGAGCTTAGTTAAGCGTAAATTAGTGATTTTCCAAATTTTTAAGTCGAACAACAAAAGTTGGTTTTCATTTAGTCTCAATCACTCCTGGTTAAAATTAATTTATGTTTCTAATTTTATATTGTTTACTAATGATTAAACAAACATAGTTTTATTTTTTGTTATTTACATTGGCAAAAGAAAGTCATGTGAGTTTCATCCCAGATTTTCTGCAAAAATATTATTAATTTTTACTTTTGCATCTATTATATTTGTAATTTATTAATATTTTTTGCTTTATTATTTCAATGGTGATTCTGTTGGACCTCTTATTTGTCACGTAGAAACTTATCAAAAATGTACAAAAAAGTGTGCTACAATTTGGTGTTCTGTTTTGTAAACTATAAAACAAAAATATTGTGTTTGTCTGTGTTAAAACCAACCAGGAATACAGTGAATAAAGTAAACTAATGTTTACTGATATGAATTATAAGTTTTTATTACTTTTTCATTGTGCATTGTGTTTTACTGTTGTTTATTTACTTATTTTTCTTTAATTTTGAAGGTTCGGAACAAAGATCGAGTGTTGTTCGCATTGTCAAAAATAATTACAATTTTGAGTCATTTTCTAATGATATTGCATTATTGTTAGTATCACCTGCTATAAAACTAGATGGCTTTACAACGGCTCCAATCTGTTTACCAGATTCATCTGTGAAATTCACTGCAGGTAATTCATGAGTAATTTTTTATGTTTGTTTATTTATTTAAGAATAAACCCACTGCGTTGGTCTAGAGGTAAAGTCGTCATCACAAACCCACTGTTTAACAGCTGATTTTCGAAGATGAAGGTTCCTAGTTCAAATCCTAGTAAAGCTAGTTAATTTTATATCGATTTGAATACTAGACAGTGTTTATTGGTGTACTTTGATGATTGGGATTCAATTGACCATACTCTCTCAAGAACAGTCAACCTGAGTCTGTACAAGACTACACCTCATTTACACGTCATACACATCATCTTCATCTCATTGAGTCATAGGGTTGCTTATTGTTCTTAAATTGAACAGGTTGCAATGTCCACTGATTTAAAAAAAAATAAGATTGCATCAATAATAAAGTCATTAGTGATTACCACACAACAATTACATTATTTTAATTAAAATTTCTTGTGTAACGGTATGTCTGTGAGGTACAAAAACACATTATGTATAAATAACAGTATAAATGAAATTTAATATAAGTTGGTTTCATTGCCTCCACATCAGTCATTGTTTGAATAAATTATTCATCCTGAGTGTAATATGTTTCATTCTATAATAAAGACTCCAGGGTACATCAATCGTAAAAAGCAATACGTTTTTGATAAAATGAAGTTAATAAGAAGTTTGGTAACATCTCTACCTAAAAATTTCATTTCAATATATTCATTTTATTTACTGGTTTTACAACTAATATACTGTTACCTGAAGTACAAAAATTCTCAGAAATGAAAATGAATAGATCTGGAAGGGTTTTGGTTACCTGAAAAATATCCTGCTCTATTAAAGAACTTTTTAAATAATCTTCATGTTAAAAAGTACTCCATGTTTTTATGATATTGTATTTGCTTCCTGATATAAGAAGTTTATCAATTTGTTTTCCAATGATTTCAAATACCATTTGAAATTAATTGTGCTCGAAATTTGAATAAACTGATAATTTTTTCATCTATATCCTTAACAGGTTTATCATTATCAAGCTTCTTCTAATCCTGTCCACTGCAGACAAGAAAAGGACAATTGAAGTGAAACCAGTCCATTGTTTCAGGTTTTTGAGCCAGGATGTTCATCTTTGGCAAGGACCCATCTCCCTTTGAATTTTCTTTGCAGCACCAGCCTTAGGTGCTTGGATCCCCCCCTCTCGTATGAAGTAACCAAAGTAAGATAGCCTTATACTTGCCAGAGTTCAGAATCTATCTCTTTTTATTCTCTTTGATATTTTTTTGTTAGTTGCTTTTTTTTTTTTTTTTTTTTTTTTTTTTTGGTTTAACGTCCGACTGTTCTGCAATTACTGCTAATGCAGACGGTGAAGGGTGAAATGATATTTTGTAACGTATGAAAAAATGCCATGCCTGAATGGGATTCGAACCCAAGACCGCATGATGAGAGGCGAGCACGTTACCAACTGCGCCAATGTTAGTTGCATGGTGTATCTAGGAGACTCTGAGCATTTATCAGTAATACACTTTTCAAAAACTCTTAAGCATCTAGTGATGCTGTCTGTTAGGATCCACGTCTCATCACCATAGTATAATATTGACGAGATATTATATTGAAGGAACCATGTTCTGGTTGAACTGAGCTAGATTTCGTAAATTATAATTTATAGATACAAATGTGTTTTCTGTGTGTTTGGTAAATCTATGAATGTATACTAGTGACATCTCATTAAAACACACTGTCATTTTTTGACAAGAATATTATGAGAATTAACCACATGGATCCATTAATATTATACGATAAATTATCCTTATTACTGTCATATTATTATTTCCAGGTTTTGCTATGGTTACTGGTTGGGGTCGCCTATCAGAGAATGGTGCACTGGCTCATAAATTACAGAAAGTAACATTACCAATCATGGATAAACACCGATGCAATCAATTATATCAAGCAGCTGGATATAATAGTTATCTTAACAGATGTCAGTTATGCTGTGGTTATGAAGGCGGTGGAAAAGATTCATGCCAGGTATGTTTAGTTCTACAAACAATCGAGATTGTGCTTATAAATAAATCACAAAACCAACTTCTTTTTTTATAGTTCAGATTACTGGAGAGTTCGGATTAAAGAGGTATGGATTAGCGAGATTGTACTGTGCATTGTAAGAGCAGATGCCAATTAAGCTTGCTGATGTAGCTACACGAACAGTTCGGATTCAGTCGGTAGATTTTGTGTCTTAGTACCGCACTGCCTATTAATTCACAGTCGCTCAATGATGTAAATTATCATCTATTAGCGATGTTAAAAACATTCAATTGTAAACATTTTATACAACAATTAACCCCTACCACATACAACACATTACAGGCTAATGTTTTCAGGTCAGCTGAAATATAACGTTGTGAGAGTGACGTGACTCTGATCACAGCTGGTACAGCACTGACTTCCACCACTCGCTGAAGCAACTGAGCGCACCATTACTAAAATAAACCTTCTGCGTCAAGAAAATCGGCAAGCTTATTTGGTGTTCTCTCTACTCATGATTAAACAAAGGTTTTTTTTTTAAATTATTGACATTGGCAAGACAAAGTCTTGTGTTTCACACCAGTTTTCTTTTTACTTTCTCTTGCCTATACGAATATATAGGAAGGAAAGTATTGTTTTCATGTCGGTTTTTTGAAATTGAGTTTTCACCGGATCTACACGTTTTCAGATCCCCTGAATCCAAAAAACATGTTTTTAGCGATTGGTCTGTGTGTGTGTGTGTGTGTGTCTGAACAGAATATTTCAAGAACGGAACATCGTACAAACTTGAAACTTGAAACTTATATTACATACCACTACCGGACCCGACATGAACATTTTCATCAAAATCAGTCAACCGGAAGTAGTAGTTTATTCGTGTAATTTTTCACTTTTTTGTGATTTTCTCAAAAATTGGTACTACGATTTTTTTTTAAATCGCCTGGTTTACTAAATTTTTTATGCTCTACAAGATAGGTTAGGCGCCATGTTTGCTGAAATTCTTTGTGAGGCTGTTTTCACATAAAAAATTGTTTTTTTAAGATTATGGCTTTAATATGCATTTTAGCGCAAAAATTTACATAATAAAAAATGTACACAATTTGAAATACTACAACTTTTATTTCAAACATTTGTTTGTATATCGCTTAGTTTAGCAGTAATTAACGATTTTCTGGTTTTTCTTATGAAAACGTGTGAAAAATGAAGTTTTTTTAAGATTTCAGCCTTAGAATGCATATGATGACAAAAGTGTATATAATCAAATTTATAGAAAATTAAAAGATCTACAATTTTTCTACAGAGCCTAGTTTAGCGTGAAGAGTGATTTTCCGTATTTTTAAGCCAAACTGAGGTTGATTTTCATTTTGCGTCTTTCACTCATGATTAAAATTAGGTCATGTTTATTGAGGTTAGTTTTTTGTTTATTTCTAATGTTTTATAACTAATGTTCGATTATATTGTTAATTAATTGCATCGGCAAGAGAAAGTTGTGTGAGTGTTTCACACCAGATTTTTTTTAATTATTATTTTTATATCTTTTACATTTTTAATTTATTAATCTTCTTTGCTTTATCATTTCAAGGGTGATTCTGGGGGACCTCTTATTTGTCACATCGATGACAATCGTTACTACTTATGTGGAATAGTTAGTTGGGGTGTTGGCTGCGCTAGACCTGGCTTTCCAGGTGTCTATACACTAACTCCTTGTTACAGCGACTGGATACGCAACGTCATTTACAACTGGGCCACTGAAAAGAAAGATACACAGGAATCAGAGACTGAAGGTGTCACTTAATAATTAGCTTTTTAAATACATAAATATTTTTGTGAACAATAAAATAACAGACTGAATCCACATTACTATTTTTTTAATTTTTACTACAATAAAGATTTTGAATTAAATTTTACTAATTTATTTATGTTTTTGTTTATTTATCTATTTTGTAAACGCTTCCTGCTTTTAAAAGTAATTTTAATTTTTAATATTATACCCTTTTTTACTAATTACAACAAATTTACTAAAATTCATGTCATGCTAATGTTAAAAATAAGTTTTTTTAAAAATTATATTAAATAAAGTGTTTAACATATGACAGTAAATGTGTATAAATTTTATTTATAAATTGCAAAAAATTGGCCTCATATTAAAACATCATCTTAAACAACATATATTAAAAATCCTTGCATGTTCCAACTTCAAATGAGAGAGTGAGTATTGGTCAGTGACAGCAAGAGGGGAATTAGGCTACGGTTTTCTTCCACGCCCCGCTGACAGTATGTAAATTTTTTTTTAACCTGACACTTCCCTTGTAGTATTATATAAGTAGTATATAAAAAAAAACTTCAAATCTCTCATATCCATTATGGTATCTTAGTATGGGGTAATTCTAGCATGGGTAATATGAATAGGGTTTTTAAAATTCAAAAGAAAGCTATTTCATGTATGGTGGGAGCTAACAAGCTAACCTCATGCAGGCCACTATTTAAGGAACTTACATTGCTTACAGTTCCCTCTCTCTACATTTTTAAGATGATTATGTATGTTAGGCAAAATTATTTAATGCAGAATTTCAATGTTCACAATCATTACACGAGAAACAGAAATGATTATTATGTGGCTAATCTCTCCACAAAATTGTTTGAACAAAAACCTACTTATGCAGGGAGAAAATTCATGAATAAATTACTCCAATTTTTAAAATGTTGTGATAATTTGCATTCCTTTAAAAATAATCTGAAAAATTACTTGATCAGTGAAACTTTTTATAGCATACGAGAATTTCTTTCTTGATAGTAGTGATACATTGTGTGATTCTTATATATATTTCAGGTGTTATAACTGACATGTCCTATACTCCTCCTGGAGTCTCCAGAATGCAAAAGAAAAAAAATGGAGTAATCTGCATTTCCTAAAGTACAGTAGATGCCTATCTGTTCTGTGTCACCCAATACCATGTTGTTTGATGGCCTGTAAGTAAATATTTTTTTGGGTGTTCGTTCATCTGACATCTGCTACAAATGACTATACCACACTTACCTGTTTCTCCAAATGGTTGATATCTCCCCTTGCATATTTAAGTTATGGTTAATATCTTCATTTGTGGAAATTTTTAAAATTGTCATCTATAATTTTCCTTTAATCATCTGTCACACCCATATGCCAGAAACTACAAGAGAGAACAACAAATGGTTTTTGAATTTGTAAAGATTTCGGATTTTTGTACACAAAAAGTTAGTGACTTTTTGAAAAAATCACAATTTGGTTTGAGTCCCGATTTCGACGGAAGTTAAGAAATCAAAGTTGAAAACTACAAGAGGTAGCAACAAACGGTTTTGAATTCATAATCTACACAAAAAGTTAATGGGCCTGAACTGGGTTTGAAATTCCAGTTTCTAACAAAAATGGCCCAAAACCGGAAGTCAAGAAATTAAAATCAGAATTAAGAAAAAAATTAGTGTCATTCAATTCCTCTCAAGGATTAGATACAGGAAATCACTGGGTTTGAAGTTCCGGTTTGACCGTAATTGGTACAAAACCAGAAGTTAAGTAATCAAAGTCGGAATTTGGAAACAAAAATAGTGTCACTCAATTTCTCTCAAAGATTAGATACAGAAATCACTCGGTTTGAAGTTCTGGTTTGACCAGAATTGGTCAAAAACCAGAAGTTAAGAAATCAAAGTCGGAATTGTGTAATAAGACAAATTTAATGGACATCTGGAGTTGTTTATATTTGAGTCTATTGAAATAAATATAAATAATTCCAGCTGATTAAGATAAAATATTTAAAAATTATTTAATTTTCATTAACAAAATATGGTTACTAGGCAACTAAGAAGAAGAAAATAAAAATTGTAAATTATTTTAGTGTGGGGCTGAATATCAAGCCAGCTAGTAGGTCCCACATTCGTTCTTAAAAAATAAAAATAAAAATATATATTAGAAGATAAAATAGTTTATCCACCAACGTTCATGTTATTAAAAGAGACACAAACTATTCAACTTTATAATAATAGTGATTATCTGGTAGCTTTTCAATGGCAGATGTATAAAAACATTGATGAAGACATTCGTCTAATAGAAGAATTGAAAGAAATATTTGAATCGTTCAAAGATTGTGAAAGCAGATTAATTAAGATACGTAACAATTAAGATTGTAATTATGAAAATATATTAATTGAATAAACCTATAATGAGTTAATGTGAATAATGTTTTATTGAATGAAATAGGAGGAAAGGTAAATGGAAAAATAATATAATCAAACCTAACAAATTTTGATTTAATAAAATCAAACTTGAAAGATGATGCAACAATAATAAAGAATACAATATTAATTCAATATAATTTATTACAAATTTGGCTAATCCCTCGTGGGGATAATATAATTTTTTACAATTGGAAACAATAATAGTGTCATTCAATGCCTCTCAAAGATTAGATACAGAAATCACTGGGTTTGAAGTTCTGGTTTGACCAGAATTGGTCCAAAACCAGAAGTTGAAATCAAAGTCGGAATTTGGAAACAAAAATAGTGTCATTCGATTCCTTTTATATTGTAGATACAAACATCACTAATAGTTTTTTCCATGAGTCAAAGGTAAACCTTTTTAAAAATTATCACCAGCCATGAGACCCATCATCTCATGAAAGGGATTTTTATTTTATTTTATGATTGAGCAAATGATACCCTACTAAAGAAGTTAACAATCTCATCTCATTAAATCTCTATTCTTGACATATGTTAAGCAGTCAGAGTCTGACACTCTGAACCACACATAACTGGTAGAAACAAGGTGTGATAAAACTTCAAAACTATCTCATTTTGTACTTTAACATCCAGAATTTTCCATGGAGTGTTTATAAGACTTTGAAACTTATTATTTAATTTCTGCCTCTAACAATGGGAAATTTTTACATTCTCTCACTCAATTGAATTGATGGTATAGCAAGAGAAAATATTATGATGATGCAAAATCTTTGATACCTTGATTTCCACTGACTTTCACATTTCATTCCCAAGGCAAAAAAAGGTTTCAGTCAAAAGATGGTCAGTATAATTATGTAAAGATGAATAAAAATGCTACAACTTTTGTATTTTTTGTTGTTATTTTATCTGTGTATTAAATTAGAACCTATTTGTAATATTGTGTGAAAAAAACATCAAAATCTTTTTGTTCTAATAAGATACATGGCAAAAGTTAAGTTAACCAAAATTTAAGATAATCAAAAGTGTTACAAATTTTTAATATTTTTGTCCGATGTCTGGATTATAATCATATTAACAGGTACTTATGGTAGCTCTGGAGATTTTGTAGTGCGAAATTAAATAAGCCAATGAATGAATTTACCTTACAAGCACAGTTTAGAATAGAGTAGTAACCAATAAATAACAAGAAAAAATTAATAACAATTTACATATAAAAAAATTAAATAATAGTCTTTATCATTCCATAAAATTTATATAAAAGGGAAATTTTGAATTCATAAACTATTATGTTTTGTAGCTAATTAATAACCTTATTAATAACAATAAAAATATAGTAATAATGAGTACAACTAATTCTGTTATCAATAATTGAATAAAAAACGAATCAGCATTATTTATACAGAGTTAAACGTGTTACGGATTTTAGAGTCAAGGATATCACATAATAAACTTATTTTGCGTGTACGGTTTGGTAATAAATAACATCTGAACTTCCGACTAAATTAATTATTTTTTCGTTATTTTTAAATGCTAAATATTAATGAAGATATATGTACAAGATTATTCATTAGTTATATTTTTTGTTAGGTTATAACTTGAATGTTTCATGGTACTGGGTATTTACAAATATCTGCTTACATTTAATATTAAAAAAATGTTGGTAAACTTCGTTTACACATTAGGCAATACTATATTTTCCTCACTTTATAACAAAATAATGATGATCTCACTTCTTACACAATTTTTTAAAAATATTTATTTGTTTACTCTAATGTGTGTACGTTGCAATCTGTTCAGTTTAAGAACAATAAGTAACCCCATGACCCAATGAGATAGAGATGATATGAGTGACGTGTAAATGAGGTGGTCTTGTACAGACTCATGCCAACCATTCCTGAGAGAGTATGGTTAATTGAACCCCAACCATCAAAGTACACCAGTAACCACATTCTAGTATTCAAATCTGTAAAAAGTCTACCTTCACTAGGATTTGAACCAGAAACCTTCGTCTCCAAAAATCAGCTGTTAAACATGACAGCCCTCTGGATTACTTTACCTCTAGACCAACCTGGTGGATTTCTTACATATAAAATCAAAAATTACCTCTGAAGTAAGCACCGGAAAAAAAATTGTTATAGCATTTTTAATTATCTTGCATTTTTATTAACCAAATTTTTGGTGTAGGTACACTAGGCCTACATTTTTGACCAAATAGACTTTGTTGTAAATTTTTATACAAAATTACAATTGACTGCTAAACTTATGGTTGACAAAAGAATATGAATGTAAAAGTTATAGAATTTTTATCCAGACCAACTGAATAAAAACTTGTATAGTGTTTATTTATCGTACCACTACTCTTCCTTACTAACCCCACCACATCAGTTATAGTTCTAGTCTCTGCACCTCTCAACACACATGAAAAGTAATACATACTTAGCATGTGTGTAAACTTGTGTGTATAATATTACCAGATATAGTACTAATACAATGTCTTAATGACTCTAATAACTGTTCATACAAAATCGTCGAAGCCATTTTTGAGAAGAATGAATTTTATGTAATTTTAAACCAGAGTAAAGTAGGCTTGTTGTTTAGGTCAACAGCAGAAAGGCTGGTTTGAACCTCTAGAGGTTTTACTAAGTAAAACGAGAATGAAGTGGTTTACCATGCCTTCCTTACTGAGTACAAAAGTAACCTATGCTTATCAGCATGCCTCCTTTTTCCTAGTCTCCTAGGAAAAGAATCTACTTTTCACCCTGCAAATGACACCTTCACTTCATTCACCACAAGATCTGGCTGTATATTGAAATTTATTACTTTTAGAGGAGATGACTTTGACAAGTGTCTTTTACACCTCTACCTCTTCTGTTAAATAGTTCAGTCATATAACTGGCTGACCATGTGATAAGAAACAGAACTATTTTTTTGTAGCCCTGGAACTAGCAGATAGAGTGGAAATAATTTAACACTCCATCTGTCTGTTATAGGCAAAAAGTAGGTTTATGCACCCTTAATTTCGGGGATATGTATCTTATTGTTCAATAACCCTCTAGGGTTGATTAAGAAAACCTTAGTCTTCAAGTTTCATTCCAATCAGTGCAATAGTTCAACCTTTAGAAAAAATAAAAGACACACAAGTATTATATAGAATGACATACTTTGGACAAATACTTAGATTCTCTTTCTTTTTTCACAACTTGATGTTGGAATCGATTTTAAAAACCTTACAAAGGAAATTTTTAAATTAGTAGACCTACACTCTTTCTGAAACTGACACAACCAGGTTTATAAACTCAATCAAACTTATGCAGATTTTTTTGGGACACCTTGTGAAAGAGTATGTTATTTTTCTTTATTAAGACGTAAGTTACGTTGTTATTAATTGGTTTAGAACGAATCAAGAGACAGCGAGACGGATGACCAAATGCGATTAAATATTTAACACAACCGATCCGATTGATAACACTTTGAATAAAATGCAGCTTACATCTTTCATCTTAAGTGTTTATGCTTTATAAATTTCAATAAATTTAAACATTAAGGCATTTTATGCACTACGGACCTGCCCTTACATTTTTTCTCCGTATGATTGATCTACAAATATGGCAAAAATAGTGGATTACGTAATAATTATAATTGATGTTATTGATATAATAACACTCTAAGAAATATTGCTAAGACCATTGTGTGGATCTAGAACCAAATGTAGAGGGAGATATCAAGGGCTCTCTCTGACCTTGAAACTCTGGCGGAGGGTGGATTTACATAATGGCTGTTATAAAATATCCCCTACCCATTCTTTTTACGAAATTAAATCATGAGCCATAAACCTTTATTCACAACTTTTTCAGTGTGAAATTTTAAATAGTAAATAATTATTGTATTTTATCTAAGTAAAACATTAGGGTTAATATTATCAATATCAGCGAAATATTTAAATGTAAACGTGTAATTTAAAAAACGTACACTGGTGTTCGGCAGTGGGGGATTTAGCATCAAGTTTGGGAGGGGGTCAATATCGGAGGTCCTCTCCCGGGAAAAAAATTAAAAATACACATCTTAAAACACGTTTTTGCGTATTTCTGAGCCTAAAATTTTGATATTGTTACAACAGACAAAATGGAATACCTAATTTTAGACATTTAAAAAATTTAGCAATGGGAAATAGATTACAATTGCCAATTCGAAATTTAAAAGAATTTTATATCATAATGCCTCATACAAAAAAAATAAAATAATTTTTTGGGAAAGGTTTACAGTAGTATAAGCACGTACTTACATAAAACTATTTGTTATGTTAGGAACTTACTTAATAAGTTATTCAAATATATTATGTTGAGTGCTTAGCCTATTTTGCTGTATTTGTATCGTGTAAGAAAATAATTTATAATAAATAAACACATGATCAAATTTTTCGAATTACGAGAGGGGAAAAATCAAGGAAAGAATAAATTACATACTACACATTAGTTTATTTATGTAAAATAAACTTTTGAAATAGTACGATTAAGTACACTTTTACACACAAACAAATCCGTGTTTAGTTTTAGAAACACAAAGAAATTGTGTTTAGCTGAACTCTTTGTAACTACAAAAATAAAAAAAAACTATTAAAATAAATTTTTAAAAAAATTAAAGGAGATTATGACCCCTTTGGTTCCCCTAAATCCGGCTTGGTGTAAGATTTTTGAGGCATCTTCGGCGTCGGTTGTTATGCGAAAAGCCTATATGTATTTTAACTTAACCGCTGAGTGCAGTAGGCCTATTGGTTCCTTACTGCTATTCCGTATTCCTATGTTCCGTGTACTATGCCACATCACCTTTCGTACTGGAAAGAATCAGGCACGGTTAGAGATGGTCAGTAACTATCAGAAATGAAATTCTACGCGAGTAAATATTAATTATAAAACTCAGTATTATGTTATGTACCATTAAATTCTACATATTATGATATATTTTTACTTGTTCTTGCCGTATATTAATATAATAGGGAAGGAATGTATCGTTCCATGTCGATTTTTCAAAATCGAGTTTTCACCCGAAGTACACGTTTTCAGGCCCCCTGACCCAAAAACATGTTTTACGAAGTTCAAACTTGAAACATAAGTTAGGTACTACGAGGAGATCCGATACAAACATTTTCATCAGAATCGGTCAACGGGAAGAAGTAGTTTATTGGTGCAACTTTTCACATTTTTGCGATTTTATCAAAAACAGCAACGATTTTTTTAAATCGCGTCATTTGCTACATTTTTTTTGCTCTACAAAATAGGGTAAGGCTCATTATTTTTCATAGGTGCTGATTTATAATTAATAAATACGTACAATAGTTCTTTAATTAGGATCATTATAATTTAGGTTTATAAAGACATACTGTACTTCTACTCTGACCTGCTATGTGGTGTGAAAACATGGACTTTGAGTATGCAGTCTATGCATCGTTTAGAACAACGGTTCCCAAAGTGGGGGGACAACCCCAAAGGAGGCGTGACACGTCAAAGGGGCGCGGGGCCTCGAGATACCTTTGTCTTCCACAAGGGATCCTTTCAGTGTCAATAAAGACTCCCTGGCTGAAGGACTTCAAAACAAGGGATAAAGTAAACTGGACGATGCCATCTACCTGAGGGGTAAAGTAAAACAAGCTTTAGAAATAAAAATTATTCTGCTGCCAAGTACGATTTTGATAAAATTTTAACAATTCTTCATTTTGGGTTAAGTATTACCATGTGTACACCAGCAAATCACAGCAAGCGCCGCTATTGTATTTACCCTTTTCAAGCACCTATCTGTGCAACAAAGCGTTTTCAGCACTTGTGATAAAAACAAAGTATCGGTGCAAAGTTGATGTTGCTAATGATTTATGTTGTGCAGTTTTTAATATTCAACCAAGAATAGGGAATCTTGTGCAAAAATTTAAGTTCATCCATCTCACCGATTTATTTTGTCTCTTGTTAAAATTAAATTGCAATTTGTAATGCTACAAAAAAACAGTAAAAAAATAAATGATGGCTATTCAATGTAATACTTGTTTTTTCGTTACCTGATAAAATTTTGAAGGGGCGTGGTAGGTGGGGTGATAAAGAAAAGTTTGGGAACCGTTGGTTTAGAAGCTTTAGAAATGTGAGTGTTTAAAAGTTATGCCCCAGATTTTGTGGACCAGTGTTGTTTCCAACGTCAATGCTTTGAGACTTATGGGTGTGGACTATGATTTGATGGGCATAGTCAAAATAAGAAAGACTCCTTACCATAGTCATTTATTCGGAGGTAACAAGTGTACAGTTATCAGACTGATTCCCGAGGGTAAAGTAGAGGACAATCGCAGGTCTGGGTGAAGGAAGTGCTCATGGTAGAACATAGAAACTTAACAAACTTGAGTATGCACATTCTTTTGCAGCGCCGGCCCTAGCAGTTGCGAGGCCAGGGCGTATGTTGGATGTGGAGCTCTTAACAGGCCATCTGCCCTCCACCAATCTCCGTTAAGTGCCAATTCCACTGTAACCTTTTTATCTGATCCTACAGTTCAATTTTTAGAAGTGTGTAGTTATCGTAAGAGACGAACAAATTATCCTGTAATGTTTTTTTTACGTACGTGGGGCGTTAGTAATACGTTACTGTGGACAATTCGAACTGGCACAACTCTTGCTCTACGTATACACACAGTTCCGTATAAAGAATATCCATAACCTATTCTTTCAACAAGGTCTACAAATTTTAATGTACGCAAATGCCTACAACCTTATTACAATGGACAAACTTATAAATAATTATTTCATTTTAAAATATGTATTTAATTTGTCCCAGTAAAAATTTAAATTATAAATTACAAGAACTAAACTGCAAAAACTCACTAAACTATACTCTACAGACACACGCAACCAATTAAACAAATTGGTCTGAATATAATGAACAGAAAATATTAGTCACATTATTATGTCGGACAGATTATTATTAAGAACAGTGAAAAACAAAACGTAGTGATAGTGCGTGAGTCGCTAATTACAGTAGCGATTGTTTACTTTGTGACTGTACCTTCGTTGCATGGTGAGGGGCGAAGAGTGGAGTAGATAAACACCGAAGCGGCTTGTGCCAATTCGAATTGTCCAAGGTATACAAGAATTTACTTTGGTAATGTTGTATTCGTAAAAAAACCGCGACTCTACTGCACCATAAAGTGTGACTATCATAGGCATACATCTAGATCTTCTGGAACATACATTAAGACTATTTTAAAGTCGGGTAATTTTGATCGCCTGTCGAAAGGTCTGTTTTAGTAGGTTATAACGTTCTGTTTCAATTTGTTATTTATAGTAATATTGTCGCTTATGGTTGACTTGTATGTTACATGTCAACCGTCTGCCTAAATATAGCCTCAGTTATCGAACATTGTTTGCTTTGGGGAAGAGGCTGGTTTAATAAAAATAATTATTGACAAGTTTGTCGACGAAGGATAAAGGTAATTTTGTATGGTTTGTTTATAAATTATTAAATTTTGTACCCCATTTTTTAAACTATACTTCAAGAATGTCAAGATAATATTGAACGTCGTTTGAAGTAATTTAAGAAGAGAAAAAAATAAGGGTAGACTATTATTTGCGAACATAGAAAGCTTATACGATTACCTATTTTTAAATTTTTCTGTTATTTTATATGATAGTTACTGTAATTATATACTACGAATAATTTTTAATGCAGTCTCTAAAATCTTGTACAAACTATTTAATAAGTTTGAAAGACCACCTTGATTTTCAAACAAATTACTAGACCGATATGATTTGCCTTTTCAAATGCGTAGATTTATGTTGGGTAAAATTGAAACGTACAGAACTTGTTGAAAAGAACTACAAACAGAATTAGTCTAGGTTAAAATTATAATAGGTTTACTACGGTTTGATAGCTTCCTGTTATAATTGTGGAGACAATATTTTTGTTGTCCAGTTTATATTTAGCCAAGTACTTAAGATCTGAAAAGAAAGATTCACTGAATAGACCTATTTCTAACTACTGGAAAGAACATTAAAACGCCATTTCTGACATCTGAGTATTGTATGTTGAAGTTAATATTATAAATTACAGAAATAAACTTCTGGTACAAAAACATTCCTTAGTAATTATTTTTTATTACTTATAATTCTCTATCGCGCTCTGTTTGCAGTATAGATTGAGAAAATTTTGCAATGGTACTAAATTTTTGATACCACCCGATTTTTGAAATTCACATTTCATGATCAATGAAGCCAAAAATTTATTTTGGAAGGATGCCTAAGATGATCTATATGTGTACAAGCGCATGTGTTCTATTCGTTACTTACAACTCCCTCACCCCGCTCCAGCGCTTCACAGCAAACTTAACTTAGAGCGTTAACTTCTCATAAAACCTGACACGTTTAAAACAAAATCATTACTGATTTGAACCAATCGGTACTGGAAACAGGAATTTTATTGACGTAAGTTTAAATCACCAGTGGAATGGGGAGAAATACGACCTGAGAGGTGTTATTTATTTATTTATTTGTTTCTCCATTACTTTACAAAAAGTATCATAAGAATACAAGTTAATTTCCTAAATTTAATACAACTGCAAAATCTAAAACTATTTATATCAACTCGCGGTGGGAAAATTAATCCACCCAACTATGGTTATAAGAAATTAAAATCTATTTCTTAAACAAAAAATGGTATCTCTTTGATTTTTGGAGGATTTACATAATTATCTGTACAGAAATCGGATGTGAATTTTTTATATATATCTGTAGAGTTGCGTTTGAGAAGCCACGGTGAAAGGTTGTGTTTTGTCTACCGCTCTCTTATCAGTATTGTGTACTGTCGTTTGCATTGCTGCGATGCCGATCGAAATAAATGTGTACCGTGCGCGTATAGGCCTGCATACCGCTTCTGTTCACTATTGTCGGCCTAGTTTATTCATATTTAATTATTCTAGTTTTCTTAAATTTTTTGGCCCGTCTCTGGAAAACTGCTCCTTTTATGGCCTTGTTTTGTTAGTGATTTTAATAATCGGTGGTGTTGAAACTAACCCAGGACCCGTCACGTTAGAAGATTTATGGGAGAAAATGCGTGGTCTGGACACTATTAGCAACGACATCGGGGAATTAAAAAATTCTATTAAAGAAGTGATAGCGTTTAACTCGAGTTTGCAGCAGGAGGTAAGCGTTTTACACGAAAAAATTGTTACTGCCGAACGCGAAAATAGATTGCTTCACGTAAAAATGGACCGACTTGAGCAATTTTCGCGACGAAATAATCTTGTTTTCTATAATGTGCAGGAGGGAAAGGGCGAAGATTGGGATAGATCCGAAGAAATAGTGTCTAATATTATTAAAAATGAACTGGGTGTCATCATTTCCAACTATGATATAGAGAGGGCTCATAGACTTGGGCGTAGGTGTGGTAAAAACAGGCCTATTATCATTAAATTTAGTAATTATAAAACGAAAATGGCAATTTTGACTGCAAGTAAAAAACTAAAAGATTCTGGTATCGCTGTGTCAGAGGATTTCACTGAGAAAATTAGGAAAATACGCGATGAATTAAAAGGTTACATGTTCGATGCCAGAAAGCAGGGCCATTATGCTACAATAAAATATGACAAACTGGTTGTTAATGGAAAATACTATTGTTTATCGGACTTAAAGGGCGAAAATACAGAGTCTAGCATAGTGCACCAGTTGCCGGTCACTAACGGAAATACCTCTACTGAGTCACAAAATCTGGTTCCTTCAAGCGCCGAAGCCCACCTGAGAAGGCAGGAAGTTGGTAATGGAGAGCAGGGGCGGCGAACTCCTGAGCATAAAAAATCTACAGACGGAACGCACGTGGAATTTTTTCTTAGCACAGGTAGTGGGAATTTTAGCGCAGATACAGAAAATTCACCTGTAAAAACTCAAAATAGCACAGGATCGTCTAAAAAGGGAGCAGTCTCCAGGAAAGGGAATTGCACAAGTGATGTACGTCGGTGGCTTAAAGAGGGCACAGTTACTCGCAGCAAACCTAAAGGGCCCGCCCTTACATCGAGAGACAGAGTAGGAAGTGTATAGCGGGAGTGGAGTGCGAGGAGTGCGGCGAATGCCGGTAGCAGTGTGTCAGAACTAATGCCTGAACTTAGTATGGTAGGAACTCAAAATAACAACTTAGGTAAGTCGACCAACATTTTATTTTGGAATTGTCATGGCATCTCCACCCTTTTTTCTCTTGATGGTACAGAGTTATCGGAAATTAAAACAAATGAAATAATTTTTTTAAGTGAAACATGGGAGCATAATCCGTTATTAAATATTAACAATTTTTCTGAGTATGACTGTATCCAAAAAGAGGCTGAAAAACACAGCTCACGGGGCCGGGCATCCGGAGGTCTACTCCTACTAGCTAAAAAAGGCATAAAATTTAAAACACTCTCTATTAATAAATTTTTTATATTTATTGAAATTACTTATGGAATGCCATTATTATTGTTGGGGGCGTTTATTTGAACCCACAGTGCGTTGACGATGGCCTAACCGAACTATCAGCTTTGTTTGAAAGGGAGGCGGAACTGTTTTTCTCTTATCCGGTATTAATAGGAGGCGATTTCAATTGTAGGTTGGGAAATTTAAATCAGTCGCTAGACAATTTGAACTTTAATTACTCGAGGTTATCGTCAAACAGGATTTCAAATGACGAAATCGTTAACTCAGGTGGGAGAAGGTTAGTCCGTCTAATGGAAGATAATATTTTTTATGTCGTAAATGGTCGTAGCATTAGCGATAACCCAGGTCAGTTTACCTTTTTTAACGAAAATGGTAAAAGTATAGTAGATTTAGTGTGGTCGAACTATTTATCGTTAGATATCCTTGAAGATTTATCTGTTTGCGACTTAATATTAGCTTCTGACCACTTACCGATCTCTGTGAAAATAAATGCTGATTTTATTCCTGGTAATCGCTTAAAGACGAGCAACAAAATCTGCCCCAAATATGTTTGGTCTGAAGAGCATAAACATGATTTTAAAAATTCTATGCAGGTAAAACAGGTTCCCTCGTCTGACTTCAATGATGCAAATTTTATGTATAATACTTTAATAAATACTATTAAAATTGCCGCTGGGGATTTGGGCATGGTAAGACACTCGACTACTGGCAAAATGATGCCAAAAAATAAACCTTGGTATGATCACGAATGTCGATTCTTAAAAAGATCGTTACGCAAAAAATATAGGCAGGCAAAAGCTGAAAATTTTTCGGATTTATCCCTGAATTTGTTTTTAGAAGAAAAAGTTAAATATAAAAAGATTCTTACCGTAAAAAAATAATTATTATAACGATTTAAGAGAAAAATTATCGAACACAAAGAATACGACAGAATTTTGGCATGTCGTAAAAAAATTTCGCGATGTGAGTAGCACTCCTAACTTAATAGGTCTGGGAGAATGGGCTGATTTTTTAAGGATTAAATTCTCACAAGGGGGAATGCTAAACGCGGAGTCTTACTACTTTCAAGATGCGCTGCATCCAGTACTGGACACTGATATATCCCTGACGGAAGTATTGGTTTCATTACGGAAAATGAGAAATAAGAAATCTCCTGGATGCGACGGCATCGCATATGAATTTCTTAAAAATTTACCAAGTGACTGGGTAAATTATATTGTGAATTTTTTTAATAAAATCTTTGTATCTGAAGATGCAGTGGGTGATTGGGCGAAAATAAAGATATTCTTTCTACACAAAAAAGGCGATCGCCTAACTCCGACTAACTATAGAAGTATAGCTTTAATAAATACACTTTTTAAATTATTTAGCCGCGTATTAGAAAGAAGACTGTCCGAGTGGGCAGAATTGTGTAAACTTTTACCAGAATGCCAGAGCGGGTTCCGAAGGTCACGGGGCTGCATTGATAATATATTTGTCTTTAACTCAATCATTTACAAGCAGCTAGAACTAAACAACAAAAATTTTTATGCTCTTTTTGTCGGATTTCGAAACAGCTTTTGACTCCGTCCCCCACCGTACTCTTTGGAATCGTTTAGGGTTATTAGGGTTCAGTAGTAAAATTATAAGGGTTTTAAGCAATCTGTATAGAAATTCCGGTATTTTTGTAGAAAAAGACGGGGAACAATCAAAACTAATCCAACCTTCTAGAGGAATTTTGCAAGGCGACTCGGCAAGCCCCCTCTTCTTTTCAATGTATATTTGGGATATTGAGCGGTTTTTTAGGGATAGGGGTTGTCATGTTGTTCGCATCGACAATAATAACGACGTGCTAATGCTCCTCTTCGCTGATGACGTTATTATAATGGCGGATAGTGCCTCTGACCTAAGATATAAACTTAATTGTCTCTCCGAATATTGCAAAAATTTATACCTAACTGTAAATATTAATAAAACAAAAATTATTAATTTTCATAAGGGCAGAACAAAAAAGGTGAAACCTTTTTATTATAGAGGGAATGCGTTAGAAATAGTCCAATCATATGGGTACTTGGGGGTTAGATTTGCGGCATCCGGCAGATTTGGATTATTCTCCAGAGAGGTAGTTAAGCGCTCTAAAAGCCATAGTGAATCAGTAATCCAGATCTTAAAGAAAGCAAAATCTCATTCATGGAACTCGAAGTTAAAATTATTCGATTCCATTGTAACACCCTCTTTACTGTATGCTTCCGAAGTGTGGGGCCTCAACTATTTAAATATTATAGAAACCGCCCAATTATATTTTCTTAAGCGAGTTCTATTCGTGGGAAAGACCATTCCGAGCTGGTCAATACGCCTTGAATTAAAACGTTAAAATTATTTATCGCACAATATTTTCATACGGACAATTAAGTGGTTTAAAAAAATTATTGAGATGCCAGACGATCGCCTGCCTAAATTGTGTTATAAAATGTTGGTGGACTCAAGCAATAATACGCTTAGAGAAGTAACAAAACAAAAATTTAATTGGGTATTTCTTTTAAAAGAACAATTTCATTTGGCTGGTGTACATAACATATTGGTTGATGGGGAAGTAAGGGTAGAAGAACTAACGTCGAATTATATGAGTATAATAGAAAGCCACGCTAGCGCGGTTTTTGCGCAGGATATTCAAGCTGCTATAAATACAAATTCCTTTTCTGTGTATAAAGAATTAAACCCAAACTTTGAGTTAGGCGAGCAGTTTTTGTATAGGTTGCCAATGCAACATATGAGATGCATCACTCAATTGCGCTTAGCGACTGATAGATTTGTTTATTTACATGTTAAAGGGAGGGGAACATTTATAAATAGTGATAAAGTATGCCCTATCTGCAACCTAAAGGAAAATGAAACAATTAGTCATATTTTACTTAAGTGTCCTATGTATAGAGATATAAGAATTAGTCTTTTCAGCAAGTATTTAAAAAATATCTTATCAGAAAGGGGAAAATTATTAGTTTTATTGTCCAATTTAAACAAGGATAAAATTAGTAATCTGTATTTATTTATAGTAAAAGCAATGGAAATAAGATTAATGATAATGGGAGAGGATAACAGTAACTAAATTACTTGTTCAATTATTCTATTAAATACAGCATTTTCACCAAATTTATATATTTTGTATTTGTTTTTGTTTAATTGTAATATTGTTTTTTCGCAACTCTATTTGTATAAGGTTAGTCCTTACAAACAAATTATTGTAAATAAATAAATAAATAAATATATATATCTGTAAACAATTTTTGGATTAAATTATCTTCTCTTTATAGTGCCGACTTCATTGCTGAAGATTGGTCACAACACTCGCAAATCGCTACCTATCATAAGCCACCCTCAAAAGAGCAGGGATTCTTAGGCCGTGGCGAGGGGAGGAATCGCCCCGGGCTTTGCGCCGCAAAAATTTAAAGTATACAAATACTAAACAATAGAAAATATCAAAAAGAAGGAAATCAATATTATTTATAGTGACAAAGAGTTTATCTTTTTTCGGTTATTTATCTATCTGCAATTTTACTAACGCTTGAATAATGAATTAATGTTAATAGTCGCGCGCAACTTCGGACCGGAGTGGGCGTTGTCTTTTAGATTGTGACACCATACCGGGCTTAACACATTTAGTGCTAGTATCATTTTTTACTTTCTCTTGCCTATATGAATATATAGGAAGGAAAGTATTGTTTTCAAGTCGATTTTTCGAAAACGAGTTTTCACCGGATCTATACGTTTTCAGACCCCCTGAACCCAAAAAACATGTTTTTAGCGATTGGTCTGTGTGTGTGTATACAAAATATCTCAAGAACGGAACATCGTACGAACTTCAAACTTGAAACTTAAGTTACATACCGGACCCGACACGAACATTTTTATCAAAATCGGTCAACCGAAAGTAGTAGTTTATTCATATAATTTTTCACTTTTTTGCGATTTTCTCAAAAACTGGTCCTACAATTTTTTAAAAATCGCCTCATTTACTCAATTTTTTATTCTCTACAAGGTAGGGTAGGCGCCATGTTTGCTGAAATTCTGGATGAAGCTGTTTTTGCGTAAAAACATTTTCTTTTTAAGATTGCGGCTTTAATATGCATTTTAGCGCAAAACGTTTTATAATAAAAGTTGTAGAGAATGTAAAATTCTACAACTTTTGTTTCAAACATTTTTTTTTGTATAACGCTTAGTTTAGCGGTAATTAGCGATTTTCTGTTTTTTTCTCACGAAAACGTGTGAAAAATCGATTTTTTTAAGATTTCGGCCTTAGAATGCATTTTACGACAAAAGTGTGTATCATAAAATTTGTAGGAAATTAAAAGATCTACAACTTTTATTTTTTTTCATTATTTTTACATGTACAATGAGCTCTTAAAGTTTCTGCATATCTTCGTGAATCACCTGTATACAGGGACTCGTCTAGCGGGTCATGGATAGGTGCTACCGTCAGGCTGGCGTCTCACTTAGCGGGTTCTGTTATGTTAACATTTTAAGTAATTCTGGAGTGAGATATAATTTGTTGCAATTGTATAGCCCTCAAAAAGGTATTTTCTTTGTAACCGTGCAGTTCGTTTTTTAATTTTCATCTCGCGATCTTATAAACTCGTTTAGTATACTCATATAGTATTTTAAATGGGTTTTCAAGATATAGTTGAAGCTGTAAATTTAATACCTTTGCAAGTATCGATGAAAAATAGCTTACACTTATGGATTTACTTTAAAAATATATTATTTGTAGTTTAAAATTATGTGATTAATTACGCGTAAATCGTAACTGTAAATGGAAACATTCAATCAAGAAATATATTTATCATAACAGACGAAAATAAATTTGAATAAAAATCTAAAATACCATTGAATTGTTTATTTTTATGTTATTAGCAATGATAAATCCATGTATAACTTGGAAATAAAAAAAATTCTATAAAAGATGTAAGTAACATACAGTCGTAAATAAAACAAACAGAGAACACGCAGCACAAGAAATTAACTCAGCGGGAGAGATACCTCATAATTGCTCTGCATTGAATGTGTCAAAGAAATGCATTCCTGACCCGGAATCATAAAAAAACTCATTAGAAAATGTATTTCTCTTAGAAATACGTAATAGCTATCAGACAAAAAGACGAAAAGTAATCAGTGGTACTGTAAAAAGTTTTTTATAAGTAGCCCTACTTAATCAACAATAATTATCACATAACACCAGACTAGTACATACATTTCTTACCAAATCAATAGTATTTCTACGTAAATATAAAATCAACCAACTGTTTTCTTATCTTTCCTGCCCGTTGACATTCACAAAACCATTTCTTTATTTAGTTTAAAAATCTACTATAAAATTGTCGATAAATAAAGAAAACAAATCAACAATAGTTGAGTAGCCTATACTCATTCTGTCTTTTTTCACCTAAACTAATAGAGCCCTGGGCACAGGCTTTGCCTTATTCAGGAAAGTAATTTCTGTTCAGATAGATAAGAAATTGTACATATTGTAAAATTAATATAATGGAAATAAATAAATAAATAAATAAATAACAGATAAAAAAATACCACCTGTGTGTAATCGTTGGTCTGTGCTATGTTTTTACGACAAACAAGGTTTTAAAACAAATTCATATTATGTATTTAGGCACAAGTAGGGTACGTTTTGAGTTCAGTGTTTTATCTTCAAAAAAACGGCTTGTCGCAGGTATCTTCTTGCTTTTCTTATCGGTTTTTGATCGAAATACTTTGAGACTAAAGAAAATACTTAATAGAATAGTATTTTCTTCTTTGATTTCTCCCAATGGAAAATTTATGTTTCTCATTCGTAGGGGTTAATATTAAAATTACTTACCGCACAGTCCACAGCTAATTTAAATATTTTCTTACAAGTGATAATTAGTATATTTTGTCTAGATTAATTTGTCCTTGGACTAACAATTATAATTTTATTTCAAAATTTGTTTACAAATAGCCTACGTAACCTGTAAAACTTAAACCACATTAAATCTACTTATAAATTTATCTCTAATTATAATTAGAGATAAATTTATAAGTAGATTTATAAGTAGACTTAATTATGTACGAGTTGGAAAAATAATGTACCCAATTTTGGTTTCTCATGCCCTAGAATAGGTCAATTTAGTTGTTGTTCTTCAAACACCTGGTCTCCCGGAGTAAAAATATCGGTTGGTGAACTCAGATTTAAAGTAATCTGAATTTGAAGTAATTTAATTTAATTTGAGTAATTTGAAGGACGATATATAAAACGTTGAATAACAGAATTAGGAAAGCCATATGTTTAAAGTTGTGTAAAACTATAACGATACCTGTGATGCTATATGGAAGTGCGGTGTGTGCACTTTCAAAGCGTGAACGAAATAGGTTGCAGAGGGCGGAAATGAGGTTTCTGAGAGCGGTGAAGGGCTGCACCCGGGAGGATATGCTAAAGGAATGCGGATATATGGGATGACATTAGCATTTTTTAAACGACAGAATGAAAATTCATAAGAGAAACTGATGCAGCCATTTGGAACGTATGAGGGAGAACGTTTTCTCGTTCAGGTCTAGTGCATAAACCCAGCGGTAAGAGGAATGTTGGATGCCCGAGAAGGAGATGGTTTCAGTAACACGCCGAGCTGCCTAATTCATGAAGTGAAGAAGTTGTAAATTTTAAAAATAAAAAGTAAACAAATAATAATCAATCACCTCTATTGAGCAGTGGTTTGCGTGCTACAATGTAAAGTGGAAGATCCCGGGTTCTATTCCCGGCTAGGTTGTGGAAAATTATTAGGTACACGTTCAAACCCACCGTTCCTTAATCCAAAGTAGTCACTAATAACCAAGTTGTTATTGCGACTAAAAAAACTAAAACAAAAAAAAGTTGGTTTGAACCTTTTGAGGCTTTACTAAGTAAAACGAGGAGTAAGGATGTTTACCATTGCCTTCCTCACAAAAATAATATTATTAATAATTTGGAATAAACAACGGATGGATAGTATTCTATTTGTACCGCTAAGTGGAATCATTGAGCTAATAAATAAAAAACGATGAAGTCTGATATTTCTAGTTAATTTATAACTTTCAAAGAAATATTTTGTTATCAAAAATCTTAACATAGGACGGTGTTGATCTAGACGCGCAAGTTAACCAAGAATAGGCCTAAATCAGACCGTTAACCCCGCTACGAAATAGCTTTCAATTAACCGCCCTTAGCTACGATCAGAAAATTATAACAATCATACTAACACTAAATTTTTGAACTAACAATAGTGCTCTAACTCGTTTATAAACATTTTGTATTGTTATATTATAAATATATATAGTTACTATAAAAGACTCTTTAGATAACATACCGTAGTAATGAAAGCGTATTTTTAGAAGTAAATTATAGAAGACAAAACCATTTTTTTTTTGTTTGTAACTGTATAACATAAATCTTTATAAACTACATTTTTACAGATTGTTTTTTTTTTGTACATTGTAGTTTTTGTTCGAACACTTCCAATTCCAAGATTCGAATCCAATGTGGCACAGATATCTTTTGTTTATTCTAAATTGCAGGCTAAAGTAAAACTTGGAATATTTTACAGCTTCGGCTATTTTTGCAACTTACTTTTCAAAACCTGTTTGGTTGAAAACGTCCGACAATTTTCTATACATTCCTGTTCCAGTCCACAACGGAGGAGGCTTACTTAGTCAATTAGGTTTTTTCGAGTAGCCCATATTAGAGGGCACGTTTAATAAATTTGTTAGCCCATGCTTTTTTCATCTTTCTTGAGTGGTGCTCTTTTTCCTCTTGAGTACATTTTATTCCTCTTTTGCAAGTGGGTTTTTCTTCTTCCGAAATTCTAATTCCTGTATTATTTTTCTGAGAGTTGCTCTGTCTTCAATGTTTTCTGAGTGTATTGAGTTGTTAACTAGGTCTTTGTCAATTTATTAAAACCACGTTATCTTGTTTTTGTGAGTGAAAAACTAAGATGACTGAAAAACTGAGAAAAAATGAGTAAATTGAAAATGTACTATGTTAGTCTGGCGTTTTCGTTCCTGTGTATGCGTCCGTAGAACTATAATCTTCTTTTTCCGATTATACGCCTTATTTTAAAACTAGGTTATTTTATTTTTTACTTATTTGATTTTTAACTGCGCAAAGATAACTAGTAAAAATTATCCGATTGCGGAATTAAATTTAAAAAAAACATGGCGTTAATGGCTTAGAAGGATACCACCGCCAGAAAATTAAAACTGTTAAAATAAAATTTTTAATCAAATGTGTATAGGCTACAACTACCGTTGCATTAATCCACTGATTCCCAAACTTTCCTAGTTTTCCTAGTAGCCAAACGGCACACCTTTTTTATTATTTCTTTATTTAAAGTTGAGTCAACTGCTTGGTCATTACGGTGGATTACGTATCATTAACTGTGGGATATGACGCGTGAAAATTTCCAGACCCTGGCCGGGAATCGAACCTGGGACCTCCGCGTGGCAGGCCAATGCTCTAAGCACTACGCTACGGAGGCGGCCTGGCTCACCTATTATTATATGAGTTTATGACGTGAAGGTTGTTCATTTTGCACAAAAAATACTATCACAGTAACCAATATCATTTTATTAGGAAAACTGCAACATTCTGTACTCATTTTAAATTGATTTATTTTTATTTTTAAGCAAAAGTATTTAAATACAATATAAAAAAGGTAGTCTTTCCTTCACCCTATACCAATAAGTCTTGCAAACACAAATCGATCAGTGCGTTTACATTAATACATAGATGGATTGAACCAACTGACTGCATTATTTTATTCTAATTATCGCTTTTATTTTTTATTCTGGATTCCGCGGCACACTTCGCCGGTTTTGAGGCACACAGTTTGGGAAACACTGCATTAATGTCTTCGCTCCATTGGCGTTTCAGCCATCTTTGTACGTTTGCTGCAAAATCGGGAGAATTATGTTGCATATCAGAAGATTATTATGATTTTAAAGTTTGTCTCTGATCCTTTTTTTATAAGTTGTTTACTTCTTCAAGTTTCTTTCCTCCATCTCGCATTATGTCTGTAGCTATGTTTGGGGAAATGCTCTACCATCAGAATTTTTCGAAAGAAAACGTTTCTTTCTCTTCCATACTTTTTTGTCAGTAGACTCCTTGACACTATCAATCAACATACTCGCTGGTCGCTCTCATCTTTGTCTCTCACATACTCCCAACTGAAGACTCTTATTAAAAATAAGAATAAATACGTCAAATAGTATAAAAACTGACAGAGCGTAAATAAATGCCTTCGTAAAAAATGTTTAAAAGGTACTATAGTATATCCCACAGAACCGTGCAGCAGATATAAACAGAATACGGCTTCAAAGTCAGTAAAAAGGATGCGTAATAATATTTCACTCTACCAACGCCATTAGTCAAAACAACCGGCGACAGACCGGGTGTTTTATAATAAGCTACGAATTAATTCTTTCTACTGGTATTGTCTTATGTATTTAGTATATGTTTCAAATAGTTCATAGCGCATTAGTTTTATTTGATAAGCAAAGAACATATTTTTTGTAACTCGAATGGACAGCGCTAAGTTCAATCACAATTTAAATACGTATATGTTTTGACGTGCTGCACGGTTTCATTGGATAGAGTATAGTACGTATGTAAAGAAACTTAATTTTATAAACAGGATTTTTGTGAATTTTTGCTAAAAACAGATTATTGTAACAGTTTTGTAACTACGATAGGGTACATTTGAGTTAGCGAACTGTACCAAAAAAATAAAAATTTATAAAAAACAAAATGTTATAAAAAAAATAAAATTATGTTTACTAACATGTGCTAGGGACGGCTATACCTTATACCATACTAAGAATTCATACCGAAAATCTTATCACTCTACATTCTTAGAATTTCTTAAAATACCTACTTGTATCTTTGTTCGTTTGAAAAGAGGTAGGCCCTACTGCATTACATTGTACTTATAAGGTAATCTAACCTATACTTCTATTAGAAACCAGTAACATTTGTTTGTAGCCTACGAGGTAATCTTAGAAACTATCAACCGATTTTAATAATTCGTTCACTGTTGGCAAAAAGCATTAGAGCTTTTTGAGTAACGCTATATGACATTACGTAATTATTATAAAATTTAAAAATAATTGGGACTGGTAAAATTAAGTTTTCTTTTATTTTATCTGTTTGGTGTAATGTCGTTTAGGAAGTTATTTGTTTTGTTGCTGTTGTTTAGGTCATCAGCCGAAAGGCTAGTTTGAACCACTAGAGCAGCAATCTCAAACACGCGGTCCGCGATCAATTCTCATAATTTCAATGTTAAAATTATAGTTGTTCTCCTACTACAAAATAGTAGATAATTGAGTAGTAATGATTGAATAGTAAACGTTTTTTAGTAAATTGTAACATAAAGTTGAGTAAAAGCTCCCTATAGAATAGAAAAATGTTATTATGTTTGCGAAAAAAGAAATTTCTCTTCGTACTGCCTACCCTGCAGTTTGTGCTAACTCTGTATAAAAATGTTGTTCAGAATTATGCTGCCTGCCAAGTGTTTGTACTCTGAAGGCTAAGAGTTTGAGACCGCTGCTCTAGAGGCTTTACTAAGTAAAAGAACGATTGAGGTGGTTTACAAATGCCTTTCCTCACTGAGTGGAAAAGTATACTTATCAGCATGCCAGGC
Organism: Catonia carolina; assembly: GCA_035578175.1. Taxonomy (NCBI): domain Eukaryota; kingdom Metazoa; phylum Arthropoda; class Insecta; order Hemiptera; family Achilidae; genus Catonia; species Catonia carolina. The sequence continues at coordinate 21,820,645 of JAQMRL010000010.1, read as the reverse complement.
CCTGCGAAAAGCACCTACTTTCGACCCTGCAAAATATGCTACTTTCACTTCATTCACCACAGGGTCTGGCTGTATAATGAAATTCATTACTCTCAGAGGAGATATTTTTGTTTTACGCCTGACTGTTTTGCAATTAGGCCTACTGCTAATGCAGATGGTGGTGAATGATGATATATGAGAATGGATGATGAAAAAATGCCATACTTGACCGGGAATCGAACCCGAGACCCTGGCGAAGAAGCCAGTTGCGCTAACCCCAACGGGCCGGCCAAAGAAGATAATTTTCACTAGCGTCTTTTACACCTCTACCTCTTCTGTTCTTAAATACTTCATTTATTTAATTGGCTGACCATGTGATAAGAAACAGGACTTATTTGTTTTATCTACCAGTATTACAACTATTGAATTCAGATCAGCTTTAATTTAACTTTAATCAAGACTTTGATCAAATTAAGCAGCAAGTTATTGAATCAGTCAGGTATCGCGTACTCTACATATCAATACCGCCCTACAATATAACATAAACCTTTACTCTTTCTTTTTATGAAATTTTAAAAAGTTATAAACGGAACAGATAAAAGGAATATCATATCCGATTTCTGCGTAGAAAGTTATGTAAACTTTCCAAATATCAAAGTAATTGTACCAATTTTTAAAGAAATAGATTTTACTTTTTACCACACTTACAGCTATTTTCTACCCTTCCACTAGTGATTCTGACGTCAACAAAATTCTTGATTCCAGTTCCATTGGTCTCACTGTACAGCGTGATTCACTTTCAACATGTAAGGTTGTGTGATGAGTTAACAAAGTTCGTTTTAATTTTAGTTTTCCATGAAGAACAGTGATCTCCATATTTTCGACCAATAACCATCTACTAAATTCTCACTAACATTTAGAAATTAAAATATTTTAACCTTGGTATTTTCACAGCAAATACAATTTTGTACTAATTTTTTTTTTTGGTAAATACATTTCGATGAATACATGATGACGTATTTATAATTACATAATTTCATTAAATACATTTAAAAACTATACCTCATTTATTATATTATAGTTTAAAAAAATAATAATGACCTCTGTTCTTTGATTAAGCCGCTGTGAAGGCTGTTCATATTCACAATACTGTTTGAAGTAATGTGTGTATTAAAGCGTATCTATTTTTAAACTATATATGGTTATTAATTTAATTATCAAGCTATTTGTAAATATTTAATTTATAATTTTTTGAGTAAAATACAAGATTTGAGTCAGGGTATTTAAATAGATTTGTATAATAGAATTCTATTTAATTACTCTGACTCAAATGATATGATTTTTAATTGATTGTTGTTTAGGTCATCAGCCAAAAGACTGGTTTGAACTAGAGGTTTTACTAAGTAAAACGAGGAGTGGGGTGGTTTACCTTTGCCTTCCTCACTGAGTGGAAGAGTATGCCTATCAGCATGCCAGGTTCTCCGAAAAGCATCTTCTTTCCATCCTGCAAATGACACCTTCACTTCATTCACCACAGGGTCTGGCTGTACAATGAATTCATTACTCACGGAGGAGAATAACTCTGATTAGTGTATTTTACACCTCTACCTCTTCTGCTCTTAAATGCTTCGAGCACACAATTTGACCATGTGGTAAAAACCGAACTAGTTTTTGTACCCCTGGAACCAGCAGATTTAGTGCAAGTCATTTTACACTACACCTACCTGTTATAAGAAATTTTAATTGATTAAAAAGCCTTTAAAACCTTTTTTGTTCATTACTTTTTACGTAATGAAGAATTTAAATATCTACTTGGTATTCAAATAAATATTTTCTACATACCAACATGTATACAGTTATACAGGTGTCAACATGTTTTGGTCATTGTTTTTTTTAAGTATTTATTGTTTAATGTGCAATTATTGCACGTTAAACAATAACACAAAAAGTACTACCTAGTAGGTAGAATTTGTTAGTTCTTTTTCTCAATATCTATTTTACCTGAAAAGGTCTTTCTAACTTTCTTTTTTTGATAATTCAATAATAATATTATTATTAAATTATAAATAATATTAGGCCTATTATATCATTTTTTTCTCTTTTCACGGGTCTCATTGTAGTCTCTTATGGTTCTTAACAAATACCATATCTCTGGGCCTAATCGTTGCTTATGAAATAGGTACACACCAACATCTGATAGATTCATTGAATCTCTTCGATAAAAAGTAAGTTTTGACCTTTAATTAAGTGGATAAATTCCATTTAAAATGGATTTCGGTGAAACAGAGTGTGACAAAGCGAAGTAGCAACCTCGCACCCGACTTTGGTTGTTATTGGCTAGATTTCATCTGCAGACTTCGTCGAGGTAGAGTACAAAACAAAATCCTTGACAATTTTACAGATATACAAGTTTTATTGTTTGGGCTATGCACCACCATGAAGGAAGAGTGTAGAGTAGTGGCCTCTAAGTAACTAAAAAACATTCTGTCGGTATGGAACTACTTCAGATTTTCGACGCTGCTGAAATATGACGTACGAATTATCGACGTTCTCGTGTTTCAGAAACGGACAGCAAAAAGGATGTGTTTTGTTACTGTATTCACAATTTATGGAACAATTTCATAAGGTCATTGTTTTTATGGGTTAAAATAACGTGAAGTTAAATGTGTTTCTGATGTTATGTCATATCAGGTTCTTTCTATGTGAATTATAAGATTATTATTATTATAACTAGAACCTTAAAAAGCTGAATTAAACTTTTAAACGAGAAAGGTATTTTTTATGAAGGAAGGGGATATTTTTGTCGGCAACCCTGCCTAGTATCGGGTCAAATCCAATCTTAACTTTATTCTCCGGTTAGTTGTAGTTGTTTATAAAGACGTATTCTGTGATAAGTTTGAAAATACGGGCAATGTTTTTGTGTAGTGTGTTATTAATATCAATTTACGCGTCTCATGATTGTGTCAGTCAAAGTGTCAATAATACGGAGTTTGGTTTAAGTGATCAATTAAATGATGTGAATAAAACCTCAGAACTTTTAAGTGATACTAATTTTATATTCAATTTAACGGACAACAGTGACGTTAATTCAGTTAATAATAATTATAGTGCTAATACTCTTTTAAAAAATGACAACAAACACTTTTTAAATGATTCAGAAACTGGCAGTAATTTTTCATTATTAAATTATGACAAGTATTTTATAGATTTAAATAATAATTTTGAATTTAATAAAAATATTTCTGAAAAAATTTGGGAAAATCTTATAAAGTATGGAAAAGAGAATTCTGATATTTTATCAAACAACACTAACTCTTCCAATGAATCATCGGAACTATATGAATTTTATAAACCAAACAGTTCAGAAGAAAATTCAGAAATTTTAAAAATGTCTAATCATGCAGCTACATTAATTAATGATAATTTTAGTTTAAATTCAAACGAACTAAATGATGAACCAATAAAATCTCCAGAAGATAATAAAAATTTCTTTAGTAAACATTTAAGTCACACAGAAATTTGGGAAAAATTAATCAGTAAAACAAAAGATGATGAATTCGTACAATTAAATGAGGATAATTCTGAAAAGGATTACAACGTTAAACCCAGCACCAATTTTGATAATAAGAATACAGATTTTGTTACTGGTAATTCATCAACTGATATTTCAGATCAACATGAGATTCATGTTGGTGAAACAACATCAAGTAATAATACCACACTAGTGAATGAAATATCAACTGCAACATCAGAAAGTCTAGTATCAGTTACAAACAAACCACATTATATGATATCAATTACAAACAATTCTAAAGATTTGTCATTATTTACAGATAATTTAGAAGACATAATACCAGTTACAATAATACCGGAAAACTCATTAAAAAACAAATCTGAAGATGAAGTCTCGACTACAAGCAAATCAGAAGATATAGTTCCAATTACAAATCTAGCTAAATCCATTACATTAGCATCAGAAGATATAACCCAAATTAGTAATAGACCAGAAGATGCAATATCAACAACAGAATATCCAGAATCAATTAACAACAATTCAGAAGATATACTTCCAATTTCAATCAAAAATCGAGCTGAATCTACTACATTAGCGTCAGAAAATATAACTGAAATTAGTAATAAACCAGAAGATGCAATATCAACAACAGAATATCCAGTATCAATTAAAAACAAATCAGAAGATGTACTTCCAATTTCAATCAAAAATCGAGCTGAATCTACTACATTAGCGTCAGAAGATAAAACTGAAATTATTAATAAACCAGAAGATGCAATATCAACAACAGAATATCCAGTATCAATTAAAAACAATTCAGAAGATCTACTAGCAATTTCAACCAAATCGAATGGTATAATACTACTTAAAAATGAATCAAAATTTTTAATATCATCAATGCAGGATCCAGAACCAACTAAAAGCAAATCAGGGGATATATTATTAATGTCAAACAGGTCAAAAGAAATAATTGAAGTCAAAAATGAACCAGAAAGTATAACAGCAGTATCAGAAGATCTGCGAGCTATTACAAAGAAATCAATAGATATACCATCGATACCAAATAAATCAGAAAATAATTTGATACCGATCAAACATGAATCAGATGTAACATCTATTATACCGCTGGAACTGCACCTAGTTACAGTCAAACCAGAACATTTGATATCAGTTACAAACAAATCAGAACGCACAGAAGAAATTATATCAACCACATCAGAAAATCTACTATCAGTTACAGAGAAAAATCTATTATCTATTGCTCATAAATCAGAAGATATGTTACATATTACTGGTGAACCAGAAGATCAAATAGTTATTAAAAGTGGAGCAATGAGTGAGTTATCAAAGAAAAAAAAGTTAAATTATAAATCAAGAAATATAATAATTAATAATGTAGTTTATGAACAAAGAATTCCCCAGGTTTCTACAACTTCTTCCACAGATAATATTTTTAATATTGGAAGCATGTATGAAAGAGAAAAGAATACTACGCCATCATATATGATCCCAAAACTTATAAATAATAATAATGCAGAAACTTCTGTTACTAATCTTGAGGAATATGAAGAAAGTACAACACCAATTCCTTCAAATCCACAAATTAATAATAACAATGATTTAAATACAACAAATAAACTTACAAAAATATTAGATAAAAGTTTTGAAAATGAAAAAGAAATTAATTCCGTTTATACACCACAATTCAAAAACAGTTTCAGGTATGATAATATAAAGTACAATAATAATTCAATGTTCATGCCAAATGAATTTCCATCTCTTACAAAATACGCAACAAAAAAACCAGTTATTGAATATCAAAATGATAAACCAGTTGATGACAGTACAGATGATGCAGGTGTTTCTCTGGCTTTTGTTTTTGATGCAACTGGTTCTATGTGGGATGATTTAGTTCAAGTTCGTGAAGGTGCTGCTAAAATTTTGAATGCTATGCTCGAACGACCAGACAAACCGATTTATAACTATGTGTTGGTACCATTTCGAGATCCAGGTAAATAAAAAGAAATTATTTATAATTTAAATTTAAATTGTACTTTTCATGTTTTAAATTTATTTCACATCAACATCTTGGTTATTAGTACTACTTTGGGTTATGAAATGGTGGGTTTGAACATGTACTTTCCAGATCCTAGCTGGGAATTGAACCCTGCACCTTGTACTTTGTTGCCTAGAACACAAACAACTATGCCATAGAGGCGACCTTGTTTGTTTTAAAATAAATGTGTAAGTAATAAAATAGAACTACAAAGAGTACAAAGAATAGATATTCTGAAAATTTTTACACCAGTTATTTTGATACATATCAGGGATGCAATATTCAATTCACTTAGTTTTGTTCTTGAATCGGATTCTCAGTAATTCAAGTTTGAATCTAACAGGTTGTTGTTGCCACACTTACGGTAGCAGTGTTTATAATTACTCTGTTAGAGATATAAAATATTACCTTATTGTTTACAGTAATAATTCATGTGCATCAATTTAGTTGTGTTTCCTAATTGTAATTGATAACCGGTGTGTGATTTTAATGGTTATCGTAGAATGTAAACATTCACAGTTTCTTTCTATTTGTTTTATTTTTCATAGTGATTTTATTATTAATGAAATTAAATACTTTTAAAATGAATGATTAACCTAAATGTAAATCATTATGCTGCATTTGTTAATTATCATCTTTATTTATTTACTTTTACTGAAAGTAAATAACATTTATAAGAACTATAACTAACAAAAGGTGTTTTAGTATTGATGGGGAAAAGTATCAACAAAAGTAATTTATAATACTGGACTTCTTGTAAACATGATTAACAGAGTTGCCATTCAGTCAGGGTAAACAACCTTGACTAATACAGTAAATCAGGTAAAGTGACAAAAATATGAAAGCTGCACATTTGACGAAAGCTGCACATTTGACAAAAGCTTATGTCACTGTGATTTTAACTGTAGCAGTGTAATACAATTTATTAGGTTTTTTAAGTTTACTAGGGATTCAAAAGTTTTCCTTTTGGCATTATTATTACTACAGTACTAGTAACAAAGTATTTTTACTTTGTCTTGCCCAAAATGAATATATAGGGAAGGAAAGTATTATTTTCCTAGCATACTCCTCTTGAACTTCATTTCTGCTGCATGCACCCAAACATGTTACTGCGTATTTCAGTATCGGCATAAAATACGTATGCATGTATATAATTTTCTTACAACATGTAGGAACTTATTGAACTCTCACTGTGAGAAACTGATTTAATTTTTATTAAACATTTTACAAAAATATATTATAGTATACTGACAAAAGTTATAAAATTTTAAATTCTCTTTAATTTTACTTGTACGTATTTACTGTAATATGAAACATCATTATCATCTTTATCCCTCTTCCGTATTTTCTCAGATCAAGCTCAACACAGCTCTTCTTGCCATCTTTATGGCTGAACCATCTCTCCTCAGTAGCTCTGAATCCATCCACTTTACTCGTAGTCTGCTCGTCTGTCTTTTTCCTTCCATCTTCAAGAGTACAGTATTCTTTAAGGCAGTCTCCCTTTTCCATTCTACTGACTTGACCAAACCATCGTATCTTTGTCTATACAATTCTCCTAATCAGACTGTCCATCTACATTTATTCCCTAATTACAGAATTTCTTATTCTATTTCATCTTGTCCTTTGATGCGGCCATATTTCTGCTGTATTATTTAGTATTGACAAAAATAATGCTTTATATATAATTTTTTCTTGCCCATAACGAGCAGGTAGAGTGTTAAATTAATTGCACTCGATCTGCTGGTTCCATGGCTACAAAAAATAGTTCTGTTTTTTTGTTTATCACACAGTCAGTCAATTATATGGCTGAACTATTTAAGAGAAAATTTAAAGGTGTAAAAGATACTAGTCAGCATTATCTCCTCTGAAAGTTATGAATTTCACTAAACAGCCATACCCTGTGGTGAATGAAGTGAAGGTGTCATTTGCAGGGTTGAAAGTAGGTACTTTTTACCTCAACTTTTTTTTGGTCATGGCACACTATCCTATGTAGAGAGTTGGCATGGCACACTAATGTGCGAGTTAGAAAGAAAAAGTACCCAGTAATAGCAATGGGAAAAGTTAATTTTTTTTTTTTGGTTATAAGGTGAAAAATCAGGGCGGTTATCATTGCCTGGAAGCAGTTAATACCTTGTTTTCCCCATTTTTCAACCAACTACTTGTGCAAGCTGGGCTTTTCGACACAGACGTATAAAAAACAAAAAGCGCGAAAGATTTCTCTCAGTTGAACAGGAAATGTGTGTGTGTGTGTGTGTGTGTGTGTGGTTGTCTTCAATTCCACAAGGAATTGAACTTTTATGTAAGAAGCGACAAGCTCAAGTTTCTCATTAATAACTCTAGCTAATCTTTGTTGGACGGCATAAGCCAATTAATCCCCTATAAAATAAGTTTAAGTTCATGAATATTATTTTCTTGTTCTTATTTTAAATATAATTATTGAGTGAAATTATTTTTATTATTAAAAATGTCAAAAAGTATCAGAAGTTTTGTGGTAAACCCAGCTAATCTCACCGCACACTCGTTGAGAACCACTGCTTTAGAGGTTCAAACCAGCCTTCTGGTTGTTGACCTAAACAACAACATAATTTTTCACAATACAGAACATCTTGATTTGAAGCTAAGCTTTTTACACTTTGGAAGAAACCATACTTTCACTCTTTTCTTTAAATTTTTTTCCAATTTTCCACCTGATGAGAAACAGTTGCCTAATATATGAATTCTTCCTCCAGCAACCCAACATGTAGCTTTATTCCATATGATTAATAAAGTGATTAAAAATCCACTCTCTGCCAAGCTAATTCTGACAAGGCTATCGAGAAATACAAATAGTATCAAGTTTCTGAAGGTCAAGTTTGTGAGATTGTACTGTATTACCTTAGAGAAAGAAGAAAAGTTATCAATAAGTTCAGAAATAATAAATTGTTATAAAAAGGAAATGTACTCATATATTTCATGCTTATTTGTAAAACAGTTAGTAATTAATTCATTCATTCTAATATTTGTAATAAAAATGATTAATGATTACCACTTATCAGTGAAAATGTATAATGGAACAAGTAATGTCCACTGCAATATATTTGATAAACAGAAAGTTATTTTAAAATACACTCATGTCAAACACATATACAATTATTTATTATTATTAAGCCAATATTACAAAAATTATTATTCATTATTGTTAATAGTTCAGTTTTTATTAGATGATTATTTATTAATAATTTCCCACTTTTATTCGTTTTGTTAAGTACTAATAAAATTCTTTTGTGGATTGATTATTGAATGTTAAATTTGTGATATATATTAGAGTGGCATTAATTTGTTATTTATGAATATATTACTTTCTAGTTAAAACACTTAAATTTTATTTTCTGTACTTGAAATAGTGGCAACCGCACAATACTGTCCAAAATTACGATAAAACACATTAAAAAATTGTATTAAAGTTATTTATGTACATTTTGAAATTAACTTTGTGTCTAATAACCATGTGCAGTGACCTTAAAAATGTACATAAATTAGTTATAATTATTTAAGTGATTAGTTAGGATTGTAGCAGCAGAATCTATATTGATATGAGTTTTTAAAAAATCTTATTTTACTTATATTTTCTTTGATTTCTAATGAGTACTTTCATGGGGCGCACAGTTTCATCAGGTAATATTATAAAGCTTCTAAAAATATTGTGAAGAATGCATCTTCCTTAGTCAATGTTTGAATTCGGTTAATAAAGAAGCTTTATGATATTACCTGATAAAGCAATGCGCACCGTGATGTACTTGTAAGAAATTATAGGAAAAAGAAAATTAAATCAGTGAAAAAAGGTGAATATTAAAAGTTTTTTTGTAAAAACTCATTATAATTAATAAATTAGTTAATTTGAAGGTACCTCCATGGTGTAGTGGTTAGTGTGCTAGGGTACAAAGCAGAATGTCCGTGATTTGATTCCTAGTTATGGTTTGTAAATTTTAACTTGTTAAAAATCATAGTTAAACAATTCACAGTAGTTGTTAATGAACACCATAGCTGTTGATGGGACTTTCATTTTCATTTTTTTTCCTTTTCCAAGTTTCCTTGAGTCGGGTCTAATACAACTCCTCTCCATCTCTTTCTCTGAAACGATCTCTCTATAATGGCTTTTTTTGTATCACATTATTTTCCAAATTATTCATAACTGAACCCTTTCACTTCTCCTTTGATCTTTTTCGCTCTGTATTTAAGCAAGTACAGTAACCTACTGGTGCGTCCTTAAGGCCAACTTTGTTTTTAAACAATCTTTTATGATTTAAAAATTTACATTATATTTATATATAAATCACAATACAAATCAAATTTTTCTCTTACCTATTCTTTGGTTGCCCTTTAGTTTTCTTTTTTAAAAAAAATTATGTACTATTCGCTGGTACCACCTTCTTCAAAATAATTTAAAAATAAAACTAAAATGCAGAATGGTAGTTCCATTTACATCTCCAATTTAAATTTAAATTTAAAATTACTCTGAAGAAAGGTGGTACCACCAAAACGTGCTTCAGTTTTTAAAAAAACAGAAAATAAAGGGCAACCAAAGGATGGGTACAAAAGGTACAAGATGCTTGATGATGTGAAACAGGGAAGAAGGTGCAAGGAGGTGAAGAGGTTGGCATGAGATAGGGAGAGATAGAGGACTGAATGTAGAGGCCTGCTGTGAAGCAGAACACGAATGATGATGGCTAAAAACCTTTATTTTATTCAGTGGCGTAACTAACGCCAATGCAACCAATGCGGTGCATTGGAGCGCAGGCCTTAGGGGGGCGCAAAAAACTGATATTCTGGTAAATATGTAGCAAACAAATATGTTGAAGCAAAACTCCCTGTACTTCTTGTTTGGAAATGTGTATTAACTTAATTTTACTTTCAATTAATTTTTTGAATAATAATTTTTTTTAATAATTAACTTTAAAATTACTGTACATAATAAATTATATTTCTTTGAATAATCTTTCTCTAATTGGATAGAGCTTGTACAATGTTTCGTGTAGTGAAATAGTATCCAGGAAGTGTGGAAGTACGGCGAAATGTCGTTAGTTTCGTTGGAAGTTACAGGGGGGGGGGGGGTAGTGAGTCTACGAATAGGGGCGCACGGGGAATACTTGCATTGGGGCGCAGTCAGACTAGTTACGCTACTGATTTTATTTCTAAGATACTATTTTATTGGTTTTTTTTTATTACAGATGTTGGTCCAGTTACTGTTACAACAGACCTTGCCTATTTTAAAGAAAAGCTTGATCTGATTCAAGTTATTGGAGGATCTGATTGTCCGGAAATGTCAGTAGGAGCGGTTAAATTGGCGCTGGAATTAAGCCGACCGAATTCTTACATATATGTTTTCACAGATGCGAGTTCTAAAGATTATTATTTGATAGATGATGTTCTACCACTTATACAAGAAAAATTGTCAAAGGTAAGGATGATTGTCAGAGGTAAGTTAAGAATTAAGTCAAAGAAAATGATTGAACGTTTGATTAATCAAGTTGAAATTTTTTACGCAGGACACAAGAGGTTTGATTTATTCTAGTGTGTAATAAAGTTCATAATATAAAATGAAATTTTACATTGTTGTAAATATAGATATGTTGATGATAAAGGGTATTTGTGAGGAAAGTAAGAGTTGTGTAAAGAGAAAAGTGGTTGATTCGAGTGATTTGCAATAGAGAGAGGTCTGAGGTAGGGAAGTGTATTATTCCCCTTCCTGTTTATTATAACACAACAGGTGGAATATATAAGTGAATGAAGAAGAAGATTAAGGAAAATGCTGGGAGCTTATTGTTTACAAATGTTCTGGTTATGTGGGGAAGAACTGAGGAGGAGATGGAAAGGAATTGTGGAACAAAGATATAGTTAGGTGTGATTTAGTATTCAGTGCGGAAATTTAGCAGATCTGTGAGGAGGGAAAGCAGGGACATGGAATGATAGCTTAATGGTAGAGTGCTGGAGGAAGTTAAAAATTTTTCATATTTAGCTACTGTTTTCTTGTATTCTTTTATATTTCTGGTTTTTATATTATCTGTTTTCTAATGAAAACTTGGAAAAGGATTTAAGAAAAAGAGTGCAGAAAGCATGCAGTTTCTTCCAAAGTATGAGAAGATTAGTCTGGGATCAAAAAGTTTGTACATATTCTGTTGTTTAGGTCATCAGCTGAAAGGCTGGTTTGAACCTGTAGAGGTTTTACTAAGTAAAACGAGGAGTAAGGTGGTTTACAATTGCCTTCCTCACTGACTAGAAAAGTACACTTATCAGCATGCCGGGCACTCTGAAAAGCACATATTTTCCACTCTGCAAATTACACCTTTACTTCATTCACCACAGGGTCTGGCTGTATAATGAAATTCATTACTTTCAGAGGAGATAACTCTGATTAGTGTCTCTTACACATCTACCTCTTCTGTTCTTAAATGATTCAGTCATTTAATTGGCTGACCATGTGATAAGAAACAGAACTATTTATTTTAGCCCTGCAATGAACAGATTGAGTGTAAATAATTTTACACTCCACCTGTCTCTACATATTCTATGAAAATTATGTATTGTGCATAATTTGTGCTAATAATGACATACACAGGAGAAATATGGACAAGTGGAATAAAGGCAGATAGTAGCATGCAAACAGCAAAAATGAAGTTCAAGAAGAGCATGCTTGGAAGAAAGAAGAAGTAGAATGGAAGAGGGTAGACTAACTAAAACCATCATGTACTTGAAGATGGAAGGAAGGGACTAAAGGCCATGATGCTAGTACTATCTGCTAGTTGATTAGCAGCTAGCAAACTAGCATAATGGGTATGAACAACTAGCAGCTAGTTTAGTTAAAGAGCTAGTATTCACTACCTCGCTAGTCACTTTGAATATGTTTGATTTTACTAGCACTAGTAGGGGAGAAAAAGTCATGTGATTGGCTAGCACTAGTAAAATAGCTCAGTGTGAACATTTTGTAAATATTGTTAGGTGCTAGTAAGCTGTACTTTGTACAGCAATACACAACACAACTCACGAATGTCTTTAGATCACTGGGATTAATTAACTAGCTCCATGGGAACTGTCATCTATGAACTAGTAGGTCCTGCTAGTAGTAGCAGCTAGTAAACTAGCATCAAGGGAATAGGCCTTAAGGGGCAGCCCAAGAGTGAAGTGGGTGGGTTCAATTATGGATAAATTGGGAAAGATATGCAAAGCCAAAATAGGAGTTATGTTAGTCCCAAAGAAATTTAAAAGAGGGACAAAATGGATAATGATGGCAAGTATGTTATATACCATGATTTTATTACTGGTTAAAAACTCGTACTGATCATTGTCGACATAATGTAGTGCGTAATAATAATAATATAGATTTCTTTTCTTATTCTATTATCATTGTATGATAGACAAAGATTATTATTTAGTTTCATGTAAATAAAATAAAAAAATAATGTATTTTGTTTCCGTTTAGTGTATAATTTAAATAAAAGGTTATTACAGGTCAGTAACTAGATTATATAAAAAAAATGATTGAAGGTTTATTATTCTTAATTGTTCTTTATATTGAAATTTTCTTAGGTAATTTAAACAGAATTACGTTAATAATATTTCTTTGAATTAATTTCTTAATAATTAAATATTGATAAATGATTCTATTAACAAAGAGCAAATAAGTTGAACTACTGTCAGTATACAGTCTTAATATTAATCTCTAATTTGTTCAGTAGTGAACCAGAAACTGAGTGATTGAAATTTTCTTAGTTCATTTGAACTTGAAGAAATCAGACGATTTAGCCATAGTTATCAAAATCGTCTTTACAATCATAGTAATCCATTGGCTATAAACTTGTTGAACAATTTGAATACTATTAGGAGGTTGCAGAGGGTCCATGTTTTAGATTTAGTTGAAAGAGATTAATTTTTTTTTACACTTTTAGAGCTAAGTTGTATGTAATACAAGTTGTACATAACAAATATAATGTATTAACCCTTTCAGTGCCGAAACAATATTTAAAAGTTTGATCTAAGTGCCATTTAATTTGAATAAGGGAGTACAAAAAGTGCCAGCCCTTATTTCGAAAACTTGCAGGCGTAAGCCTGCTATTGCCGACTAAAATTTAAATGTTACAGAAAAATAAAATTTTCTGTTAAAAATTAATTTTCATTGTGTTCATAAAACCAGAAATCATTCTAACACTAAACATATTCAAAATAGTTTTTTTAGTTTATTTTCAGTCGCTTTGACAGCTTGGTCATTAGCAACTACTAAGGGTTTTGGTACCTTAACGGTGGTTTTAATGTGTTAAAATTTCCAGACCCTAGCAGGGAATTGAACCCGGGAACCTGGGTCCTTTCGCTTTGTAGGCTAGAGCGCTAGTCACTACACCACGGAGGTGGTTTGAAAAAACATTATTCCATTATTTTTTGTTTAAAAATGTTTTTTTGAAATGTTTGGTTATCCGAACGTTGGCACTTTATGCATAACTCACGGACGTCCGGTAAACCGGATTGTACAACTACGTAAAATTGATCGACATCCTGTTTTACCATCATAAGCCATCATTTTTCAATTAATTATACATATAAATTTTTTTCTAGTTACCATTAAAATGAAAATAATCTTAGTTTTTAAGTTATTAAATTATTTAATTATTAATTTATTATTTTGTTAGTTTTTGTTTTCTTTTCTAATATCATTTAATGTTTGTTTTTATTTCTCGGTAAATAATTTTATGTTTTCTTTCATTTTCATTACTACTGTTAACAATACTGTTTTTGTGTTTCATTTGTAGAGTAGGGTCGCTGGATACTTCCCTACTCATGTCATTGTTATTATTTTTTATCATAACTATTTACTAAAAGTTAAACATTACTGATTGTAAATTTTGTCAAATAAATTTTAAAAAAATTTGAACTTGCGACAGCTAGCTCAAAAAAGTTTATTTACTTTATTCAAAATCATATAATAGAAACAATCATTCGGTTTACTGTCTACATGACATAAACAGTAAAATACTTGATTAAGTATTGCAATGTAGCTTTATTTTAAACTATTTCGGAATTACTGTAAAATAAATAGTAGGCATATTATTTTCTGTTTTTCACTATTTTACACTTACAAAATAAATTTCTCAGTACGTTTATTTCCAAAAATGGTTTTAATGGATTGTCTATAGATTTAAGTTTGAATGAAGGAGTTAGTGTGTTTAAAAATTCAATCAGTTTAATAAAACACATTGATCGTTGAATCTAATACTATAAAATAATGAATTATATTTCAGGTAGTATTTGTAATGACCGGTGACTGTGGAGATCCAAGGCATCCTGGGTTTTTAGTTTACCAAAAAATAGCTTCAACGAGTTCAGGTCAAGTTTATCACCTTAACAAATCAGATGTGAATGAGGTAATTTCTTAATGGTTTTTCATTGCTAGAAGTATTTAAAATATTAGCTAATAATAGTCAACAAGTATAATTGATGTACTGATGCATTGTCTGAGTTTGTGAGCAACAATGGAATGTCCCCGAATGTTCACCTGACTTGGCTCCCTGTGACTTCTTTCTGTTTCTTAGACTAAAAAGGGACATGAAAGAGAAATGTTTTGGGACTGTGGGAGAAATGAAACAAATATCGATGGAGGGTTTAATGGAATGTCCATTAGGACATTCCAATCAGTGAGTTTAAAAATTATTTTGAACATTGGAAAAAAGGGCGGACAAGTGGATACTATCTAATGGTAAATACTTTGAAGGTGATCAATTTTTGGTGTAAAATTATTGATGAATAAAAAAGCTATAACGAAAGTCTTATTACTTTTGTGCCCCCCTTTGTACACTATAAAAGTCTGTAAAGTTGGTTCCAATATTAGATTTTTGTTGTTTAGTCATCAACACAAAGTCTGTTTAAACTAAATTTTCCTACATGAAAAACAATAAAATGACTAAAATGATGCATTTAAACAAGTCATTGTAAATTTAAATGAATCAGTTAAAAATCCATTTCGTGAAATGATGATCTCATGGCTGGTGGCAATTTTTAAAATGGCGTCAAAATAATTTTAAAATATTTTAAAATTTTAAATTTTAAAATAATTTTATTAATGGCAAAAACCATTAGTGATTTCTGCACCAACTACTCTTTAGAGGAATTGAAAGAAACTATTTTTGTTTCCAAATTTTGACTGATTTCTTGACTTCCAGTTTCGGGCCACTTTCGGTCAATACTGGAACTTCAAACCCAATCCAGGTTCAAACTTTTTATGTAGATTACAAATCCAAAAACTTTTTGTTGCTACCTCTTGTAGTTTTTGACATCCGGGTGTGACGGACAGACAAAGGAAAATGATACATGACAATTTTAAAAATTGCCACCTTCAAAAATATTCTTCAATCTTAAGTTTGACTTAATTCAATTCAATTAACCTTATGAGATATACAATCCTGTGCTGTAATCTATCAATAAATTGAAAGAATCTGATTAGACAGTTGTATTAATTCATCATGTAAATTATTTTTTCACAGGTATTAAATTTCATCCAATATTCGCTGCCTCTAAAACCTCATAAAGTAAATCTGCTATCAGTTGATCATGCCGGAGAACCAACTGTAAATAAATCTCATCACCATTTACCATTACCAGTCGATACATCTTTAAGCGAATTTACTGTTTCTATATCTGGAAGAAAAGCTAGTTTAGGTGTTGTTCATCCTAATGGTACACAAGCAGTGCCTCCTAGAGTTACACCTTTATTAAATCTAGAGAATGTTAAAGTTGTTAATGTTAAGGTAAGCCATGTAGTAATTTAATGGATTTCAACTGTTTAACCATTTCTTACGGGGGTTTGCACAATCAAAAATGAAAAAAAATATTGATTAGTTTTTTGTATTTAAAAATTCTCATGGATTTTCGTTTCATTGATATAACACATAGCTATGAAATAACGAAAACTTTCTGAACCTCTGCAATAAGTTTTTACCCACTAAATATTTTCTTTCACGGCATTTTTTCATACGTTACAAAAAATCATTTCATCATTCACCGTCTGCATTAGCAGTAATTGCAGAACAGTCGGACGTTAAACAAAAAAAAAATTCTTTCTTCTGTTCTCTAATTGACTTTTTTTTGTTTTGTTAGGTTGCTTAGCAATAAAATTGCATTAATATTCTCAGCTGCTGTTATAGGTTAGCTCACATGTTATTGTTTTTATAAAAGTTTTTGCAGAGGATGATGATAACATTCTTATGCTGCTAGAATCCACTTTCATCAGGAACTGTAACTTTGAATGTGTTGTCCCAAAAGTTTTTTTTTTGGTATGTTTCTCAGCAACCAGCTAAGATATTTCAATAAACTTTTTTGTTCTTTTGGTAATAAAAGACCTACCTACATTTTAACTCAAGATTATTTCAAAATATTGTATAGGAAGTTTTTTTAAAATTTTGTGTTAATTTTATTCAGATTTTTTTGAAAAATACCAGAAAAAATTTCTGAAAAATTTATATCTTGTTAAAATAAAAAAACAACTTTGTTAAAGTTGAGAACAAGTTTAAAAAAATCATGGAGTTATTTCTACTGGTTGTTGAGAAAACGTGCCTAAATATTGGTAATTTTAACATTGTTGATGTAGGATTGTGCGAACCCCCTTAAATAAACCCCTCAACTTGGTCAAGTTGCGCTATTTTTAAAACACTCAATGAAATTAACTTAAAATTGCATTGTAATGTTGAGTTCCTGAAACATCTGATAAGTTTTTTAATTCAAATAGAAAAAACAATCTGAAATAATACTATATTTCTAAATCTGATAAGTATTTATTCTTCTTTATCTATCCCTTCTGCCTTGAAGCAATTGGCCATCTTTAAGATTTGAAAATTTCCTCTTGTTCATTGCCAACATCCTCAGCTCTCTGCAATAACTACCCTGTTTACAACCCTACCATCTCTTCCTCCCACTCATCCCCCTCTATCCTGGGTCTTTCATGCCTTATACTCTTCTCCAATCAATCTGCCTCAAATATTCACCTTAATCTCATCTCCTTATCTTGTGCGTAAACCGCCCAAATACCTGGCCCTCAATAACATCTACTGCGGAAATCAATCCAAACTGTCCTCTCTAATGTTCATATTTCTCTACATCTTGTTTTCCACACCACTCTTCTCAAGAAGTTCAACTTCATGGCTGTTAATCTAGTGGCATGTTAATTCTTCAGATCATGTCTACACTCTGTAAATCAATGTTAGAAGGTACATTGACTCCAATATTTTTAATTTTTTGACCATATTGATTTCTCTATTCTCTGTGACTGATTTTACGACCTCATTGGCATAGTTGGTTACAAGCTCGCCTCTCATCATGTGGTCTTGGGTTTGAATCTCATTCAGGCACGGCATATTTTCATAGATTACCAAAAATCATTTCATCCTTCATGATCTGCATTAGCAGTAATTGCATAAGTCGGATGTTAAACCGAAAAAAGAAGTGTTTATTCAAACTATAGAAGATCTAATTCACTTTTTATAATCCATTGCTTATTTCTTCTTCAGTAGTTCCATTTGAATTGCAGTTTGTTCCCAGATATTCATAGTGTGACACTTGGATCCATTGTTGTACTCTTCCATTTTATGTCCTGGTGAAGTAATTAATCGGAAAATTTAAGAACTAACTGTTTGTTCAGTAACAGTGCAATGATACTATGACAATAAAGTTGTACACAATAAATATCTACTTGTATCATTTATGTATTAAATCCAGATCTTTGTTTAATTACTTGGTTGTATTATTTCAGGAACCGGATCCGGGTCTTTGGACTTTAAAAGTTGGTAGTGATTCACAATATACAGTTCGTTCAACTGGACTGAGCAGTTCTAATTTTGGTTATGGATTCTCAATCCAACCAACAAGAAATAAAGAAGAAACATCTACTAGACCATTAAAAGGTTTGTAATGGAAAAGTTTGAGAAAAATTTTTGTATCGGTTATTGAAAATTATGTTATTTTTGTCAAGGTATAAAAAAATATTGTGGTTTTTATTATGTCCTAATATTTCCACATAGTTATGAAATTATTTATCAAAGTGAATAAACCAGACTTGAAATATTTTTTACCAATAACAATTTTTGAATTTGATTTGATTATTTTTTCTGAAGACAGGATTGTAACTAAATGTTGGTAAAAGCAGAGGGGATAATAATTCATTAATTTCATTAATTTGTAAAAGAATTTAGGAAATGAGTAAGAAGTTTATGATCATTGTTACGTTATCTCATTTTATTAATAATTGTATGGATGACATTCAATAATTAGCGAGACTAATTGATTTAGAGAAAAAAAACTATTAATTATTCAATGACAATGTAATTTGCACTACTTTTCAACAAAGTCATCAGCAAAATTTAGACACTTGTTCCACCATTCAGTGAGCTTTTTGGTTCCCCCAGTATATAAGTCTTTACCTTCCTGTTTGAACCATTCGTGTTAAGCTTTTGTGACCATTTCATTGGCACTGAACTTCTTGCGACATAAAAAGTTTTTGAGTGGACCGAACAAGTGAAAACCAGATGGAGCAAAGTCTGGGCTGTAAGTAGGATGTGGTAACAACTCCCAACCCAACTTTTCGAGCATTTATTTTGTTCTCTTTATGGACGTTAATTGTTAATTGTTTGAAGTTAATTGTTTTGAAACCCATCTTGAACATGTTTTGTGAAAATTCAGTACTTCATGAGTGATTAAATATTCAGTTTTAACACTAATATTATATAAGCTAGCAATGTGCGATATTTTGACTTACTTGTCTTTGCAAATAATGTAATTTATGAGATTTTTGAATGTGGTAGTTGAAACTGCAACTGGTTTTCTAGAGTGATGAAGGTCAATTACTCTTTGTTTCAGCCACTTATACAAGTTAATAGGGTTAAAACACTTTTTACCAAACTGTTTTAACATTCTTGAGTAAATTTCTGCTGGTTTATGTACTTAACACTTTCACTGCTGGGATTTAAATTCAATACTTTTGTACCTTGCTGGCCATTTATGACTGTTTTGAAGATTTTATCTTAATTTAATTTTTGAATCAATTTCATAGTTACTTATCTCAAATGAAAGCTCTAATCTTTACTTTTTTTAAGTGCATTATTCGTTATTAATAGAAATACTCTTTGTGCCTAAAAATATGCTAATATATAGAACCTCTTTTAGAGAAAAAAACAAGAAGTGCCATACAACACAAATAGGTTATAAACATGCTTAATACAGTACACGTTACAACACCCGCAGACAGGAAACAAAACTTTCAATAAGTGCTTTAGTGATGTATTTTATAACTAAAAGTATAAAATTTTGTTTGTACACAAAAAATGTCATCCATAGACTTTCAACCACTTAATGCAGCGCAGGGAATTTGAAGACGTCAAATGATGGGATCCACAAAACAGAAAAGTCTGGTGACGACGTCAATTGACGGGTACTGCAGGGAAAGTGTTAAATAGCAAAAAAACTTATCACTGAACATTGCCCTTCCGTTTTACAGAATTCAAACGGAGCTGACATTTTTAAAAGAACAATAAAGATTGTTTGTATTAATTATGATCTAATAACTGATAACAGCGTTCAGTGTCCTCAAGGTTGCCAAATTGACTCAAAAATTACTTAGTTATTGAATGAACTTTTATTTCTCTACATTAATTTATCTTGTTAATTTTTGAACGGCCCTCTTAATAATAAAAAAAATCAATACAAATAAAACTATGAATGTGCAAGGTGATCAATTTTAATACCATGTCTAAGTTTACTTATTCTATTTGAAGGTACATATACAAATCTTCTAGTATGGGCCACCGAACCAGAAACTGACACATTTTCAAATTTAGAACTAGTTGGTATTAATGGAAAAGTTTATGAAACATTTAAACTGGAGCCAGTTGGTAATGAAAATGGTCTATACAGAACACCAACATTCATGCCACCAGATGATTTCTTCTATATAAATGTAAGTATTATTTTACCACATTAAACATTATTGTGCATTTATGACTACAATTTAGACAAGAAATATTTTATTTAACTAAAATGTCCAGTTAAATAGATTTTAGTGTACAACAAAAATACACGGGTGCGTAATGTGTTGGGTTAGCTTACATTTCTGGCTTTTTCTTGTATAGTCCTTTTTATAAACTGGCCTGGGATTATCTGGGGTCCAGGTTTGGGAAAAGTAAATGTCAGGATTTTGACTTTTCTTCTTCATCTCTTCATGGCAGTGGCTATCTGACTTATTCTGGTATCAAAATGTTTTTTTTTGCATTAGAAAATTTTAATATATAGTAATAATTGTTTTTGATGGCCTCTGCATCACCCCCTTATAGCCATCCCTAGCCTCCAAAAAGCAAAAAAACAAAAAGGGAAGCGGGACGAACCTACTTAGTGGAAGAATCGCAGCAGAACTGATTGAAATTTTTAATTTTCTGCACACCAATCATACTAATGGGAGTCAAAACATATATCTAAAGAAAAACCTAAAATATCAAATTAGAGCATAAAGTATGGCACCGAATTCACATGCCGTCACTCAACATTATAAAAAAACAATAATAATAACAATAGCAAGAATGCTTAAGGGAAGGATCCACCTCAGTGTTTTGCAATGCAGACCAGTGGGAAGCAGAGATGTTGGGAGACCACGCAAAAGATGGCAACAATTCAGTAGTTTGTCGCTGTTGTGAATCAGAACAGGTGGAAGCCTAATCCTTGATTTTGAGAAGAAGACGATAATAATGTCCACACTAGAGATACCAAATAACAACAATAAAAACAAAAGAACAGGTTGCACCATTTAATTTGTTGCCATGCAAATCAGTAAAATTATTTGTGCACTGGTTTGACAGTTTGTTTTGTGTTAAGTTTACTTTGCACGTGTGTTTATTATTCACCTTATATACTAAATACAATAACTATAAATTGAAATCTAACAAACTATCATTTAAGATCTATCATTCTACCAATCTGTCATTCAGTTATTCAAGATATTATTAATATTACACTAGATTATGTTTACATATAAAAGTTATTAGGGTGAATACTACAAAAGAATAACTTGTCACAGTCTTCAAAAGTCATAAGATTGGTGGATTTAAAGAACATTAAAGCGTTAAGAATTTGGCTCAAGGTGAAAATTTATGGACAAAAAGTTACAATCTATACGTTTGAATATTAATATAATGAGTAATAAAAAGAATTTTTTTGTTCACCTTTACACTGCTTCATTTTCTTTTTTCTTTCCTCATGAGTACTTTTGCGGTGTGCACCGCTTCATCAGGTTATATCACAAGAGCTTCCAGAAATATTATGAAGATTGCATCTTCCTTTATCAACGTTTGAAAATTCAGATTCTTTGTTTGAATTCAGTGATATTACCTGATGAAGCGGTGCGTACTGCAAAAGTACTCAGGCGGAAAGAAAAAGAAAAAGAGCAGTATAAAGGTGAATATAAAAAGTTTTTTTATAATTTATAGATAGTATATTAATAGATTCTGGATTAATATGAAAGGGCAGAATTTTACGGACATCTCAACAGAATGGATGACAGTAGGCTAACTAAAAGAATATTTAAATGCTATGTAAACGGGCTCAAGACAACAACTGGATGGTTTAACGAAGTGGAAAGAGACCTTGAGGAAATGGGAATACAGAAAAGCACTATCCAGGACTGAGACACATTTAAAAAGGCTGTAGACGACTTCAAATTTTTGAAGGCAGAAACACTGATTCTGAGAAATCAGCATATAAGTGGTCAGAAGAATGAAAGAAGATGATGAGTGAAACGATGAAGAGGTTCTGGGAAGAAAGGAAGACGGAACCGAACATTGAGCGAAAAGTTCAACGCGGTCCAAAGAAGGCCAAAACGTAAAAAAAAATGGCTTCTGCTGGTATGGTGATACCTAATCACTTAAATAATCTGAATATTGTTTACTGTTTTGTTAAAAAATGTACTATCTGTTTTAAACTTAAGACCGTATAGTTATAAAGGATTTTAAATTGTTTTTAACTGTTAATAGGTACAAGGGATCAGTAAAGATGGACATCCTTTTAAAAGAATTACCTCTACAGCAATAAGTGGAGTTAAAGCAGGTACAACAATTCAGAGAATAATTTTAAGTAATATATTGACCTTCGGGCCAGCCCAGTCAATCAGCTGGTAGGAAGCCACTATTATTTGTTAAGTAACACTAGTTGGACAAGCGACTTTGTTTGATGACCAGCTGACAGCCATTCCTGAACAAACTCCACTGGGGTCCCTGTTCTAAAATTCATGCTGAATCACGTCAAAAAATACAGCAAAAAGCAGCAACCAAATTGGGTGCTTCTCAATAAAGTACAGTTCCCAATAACAAATAAAAGCTAAAAAAAAAATAATTATTATGTTAAACCTGATCAGATTTTATAAATATATTCTTTAATGAAAAATTATTTCCTAAATCCATAATGTGATAAATTTATATAAATTCCAGTAAAAGTTAAAAAATTGACATACCAAGTTAACTATTCCTTACAGTAGGATGCAAACATGAAATTTTATTACTTTTTTTTAATAAAAAGGTACTACTTCATAATGAGCTAGCAATGCACCTGACCTGATATCAGGCTTATTGCTAGCAGCAATAATAATATTTAACTTCTTGCCTCAAATGGGTTCATTAAATAAAGTGATTAACCCTTTGGGAACCGTGTTGGGAATCTTAGTCCCAATGAATGGTGAATTTTTAGATAGTTCAAAACGTCTATTAAATCACATTTATTCTACTGTTGATTTTTCCTTTTACCTTCTACTGGTCTTTTCAACGTAATATTAATAATATGACCTTTTCCTCTTATCACATTCAATTAGCCAATTAGCTTTCCTATATCAAATGGTTGCCTTCAAATTTCTCTTCTCTTCCATTCTTTGTAATTTGTGCATTCCCCACTCTATTCCATTTGATTTTCTTTAACAGTTTCCATACCCATATTTAAAAAGCCTTTAGTATTTGTATTTCTTTTACCCTTAACATCAATATTTTGTATCCATCAAGCAGTTCACACTAAACAAATATGTTAATAATATCTGTTTGATCCGGGTAGTCACCTTTGTTTTACCCCTTAGGAGCAAAATGTTCAACACTTGAATGCTTACTTTTCCTGTGTATTACTTACAGAATATGGATGCTGATTTTTAAAACTGTAATTCCTCAAGAAGGTACTGAAATAATATGTAATTATTTCAGAGTAGTAACCTCCTTTATACTTCTAAGGGGTTATTAGTCTAATACAAATGCTTTAGTTATCTGGTTAACCCCTAAGGAACAAATTTAATGTGCTGAATCAACTCTCTAGAGATGCGGTTAGTTACTGCTTCTCTAGTGAGCGAGTCAGTCAGGCAGTCAGAGCTTTTGTTTTATATACATAGATAAAAACTATACACCAATCTTACCTCAAGAATGACTACATGCTTTAACTTTACAATTTAATGTAAGAAATTTTTACTATATTCTATTACTGAAAAAAACTTAATTATTTTGCAGAGAGACCTGGTGTGAGTGCAACTGCAGTAGTACATGGACAGGCAAATAGGCCGGTGGTACTTAGTTGTTATGTAAAATCTCTTCTACCATTTGATGTTCGTTGGTTCAAAAATGGTGCAAAAATAGGAAAACTTCATCATTATTTGTAGGTATTAGTAATATTTAAATTATATAAATGTAATCAAGCTAGTTTTAGTTTTACAATATTTTCGTAGAACTTATTTTTGAGAAATTAAGCGAGAGTTTATTTTGAAGATAACTCCTTAAACTGATACAAAAAAGGAACAGAGAGGGGAAAAATTATTACCATATTTTATTGTCCTATCGAGTTTGAGACTTTAAATTCAGTACCTTCAATAGCAGTAAACTCCTGAGTATTGGCACTAATGATTGGGTCTACAGGTGCCAAGAATCAAAATTCCCAATAATTCACACGTTATCATTAATACTTGTACAATATGGCCGGCCTGTATAATACTACTTCTACTATAATCTATCATAATAATAATAATAATAATAATACCATGGCCGTGTAATAGTGTAACACAACTGGCTTCTATACCAAGGGTCCCAGGTTTGATTACTGATCAGGTCTGGGATTTTTCATTGTATATTAACAAGAAAAAATAAACTGAAATAGTTTACTCTGTTTAATTTATAAATAGGGTCATTATGTACTTTTTGTGCTCGACTTAGTATACTTTATAAAGATCCATATTACATTAAATCCCTATAATCTCAGTAGTTAAGTGTTAAATGTGTAATGGTGTGGATTTTTGCAAGGAGATTGTATTCCAATATTTATTTAGTGAAAGTTGTTTGACTTTTTCTGCAGTTTGAAAGATGTGTAACCTGTATTAAGTTATGATTACCTTCAAAAACAATTTTTTAAAAACAATCGTAAATCAATTTGATTTGAAAATTCAAATTTTTTTCCTTTCGAAGAATGCATTTATGTTATTTCTTGCAGACAAACTTCCCATGTTAATTTGGAATTCCCTGCTGTTTCAAAGGATGATGAAGGCGTTTACATTTGCAGAATTAACAATACAGCTGGATTGACTTACAGGCAAATTAAGTTAACTGTAAAAGGTATGGACGTTTATATATACATTACTCTTATGTTTTTCTTTAGGTCAATTAAAACTGTTGTAGATTAATTAAATCACATTTGGTGTTATCATTGTGTTTGATTGAATGATATAAACTAGGGTCAATAAGTTTTTGAATTTGGTTGATAAAATTTAATTTAGAAAAAAATAATTTTTACCTCAATGTCCTTCAAAGTTATTCCTCTTGCGTTTACATGCTTATTCCAATGCTTGTATAACTGTTCAAAACACTCCTGGAACCGATTTTGTGATAGTGCCTTAAGTTGTCTTGTAAGATTTTCAATAACATCCTGTGTATCACAAAGCCGTGTTCCAGATTGGTAATATTGTACTTGGGAAGGTAATTTTTTCTATCACGGAACGATGCGCAGGGATGTTATCATGTACGAAAATTCAATTATTGCTGTCAAATGCTTTTTGCCATGTGATGTGCTTTTTGTAGCATATCTAGGGTCTCAGATGGTGATTTCAATAGCAAAATACAGAATTTGATGTCTGCTTTAAAGATCTGACAAATAAAGATGTTGCGGATGAAATAACTTAGATCTGACTAGGACAGTGACTGATCAACTTGCTGATAGTGCTGCCAATCCAAAGAGAAGAAATTTACTACTGTCATCACCATGCTTAGCTACAAGAACTTTTATCCCTATGATCGAAGATTTTAATTTATAACTGTTACTAAGCACGTCTAAATTTTCATTACTTAGGCTCTCATATTTTTTGACCGAGAGGTCCATGTTAACAAAATAATACATCTCTTTTGAGAATATGGTGAACTACATTGATGAACATGACTTACCAATTTAAAAGCAAAAAAAAACCAAAATAGGCCGACTTTATGCTGATGAGATTTTATTATGTATCGGCTGTTTTAATTCTTTTATATGGTAGTGAGACTTGGCCTCTTAAAGGAGAAGGAAACAGAAATTAAAAGACAGAGGTAAATTTTTGTGAAGAGTCATAACTTGTACAAGGAAGGACAGGATTTAATAGCAGCATAAAGCTAGAATTACAGATAATAAAGTAAATGAGAAATCAATGGAGGAATAAGATAATTTGCCAAGCAATAGTGGATGCAATTAATGTTTTACGGGATAGAATGTTGGCAAATTAGTGGGAGGAACAAAAATAGGCTGAATGTAGTGGAGATGGATTGTATGAGAAGCGCTTTAGAATATCTCAGCTGGAACATGTGAGAAATGAAGAAGTAAGGGCTCGATTGGAGGTGCATGATCCAATTGTAGAAAGGATAGAGAAAATATGATGGGTTTGGTACGGTCATTTTTGTCGAATGGAAGAGAAAAGGTGGCCGAAAAGGACCTTGAGATACCAGCTAGCCACTCGAAGGAAGAGAGGCAGACCCTGCAGAACTTGGGAAGAATGGGTGAGACAGCAGAGAGGGCTGGAGGAGGAGGAGGAGGAGGACTGGAACAGACCGCGGTGAAGATTGTGGTAAGTGGCAGCAGCTGTAAGATCCCCATTTAAAGTAAAGTAAGTAAATCAATGGAGGATCTCCAAAGAATAAGGGAAAGAGAATTCTAAAACAAATTCTGAAATACAGGCTTAACAGAAGAAGAAACAGCATGGTAAAACCTCTACCATTGGGAATAGTTTCTTTTAATTAAATGTTTAGCTTTTTAAAAAAGGACATAAAACATGTTGATGCTGGGACAGGCTAGATGACCTAAGCCATAAAAAAGAAGAAAATATTTGTCTATCAAGAATAAAATATTTGTGACAGAATAAATCTTGGTGATTCAGTTGAAATCAAACTTTGGGTGTTACAGTTTTATACATGTTTACCCCAACTACTAAGCTACTAAGCTATTGTGTCATCTGAGATATCCACATTAATATGTTTCTTTTACTTTCTGTTAGTTTCTTCAAGCCAAAACATTTATGTGCTTGCATCTTCATTGTCCATATGATTTTAGCACAGAACAACTGTTATAATATTCCGCTTCATCCAACTGTCTTCATTTTTATTATTGGTTTTTGAGTCAGCCCAGTCAATCAGCTGGTAGAAAGTTGCTATTAACTGTTAAGTAACACTAGTTGAGTGAAGAATTTTGTATGGTGACCAGCTAACTGCCCCACATTAAAAGATTCACTGAGATTCCTGTTCAAATATATTTCTACTCCAAATCAAGAATATAACAAAAGTTGTGATTACTTTGGGCATTGTCAATAACATAGAGTTCCCACTAACAAATAAAAAACTACAAAACAAATTTATTATTAGTATGTAGTAATTACATAATATCTCAATAATTAAAAACAATTTATGTTATTTGAGAAGTAGCACTGATATTTATGGGATATATTTAAACTTACTTTTCAGGGGAACCTCCTGTTGTAAGAGCTGATGAATCATCTAAAGCAGTTCCTGGAGAAACTGGTGTTATTAATTGTATTGTCTTAAGTTCAGTGCCATATAATATTTCATGGAAAAAAAGTACCAGTGAAGCAACAAATTTAGGTTTGTTTGTGTTAATTTTTATGTAAAATTTAACTAGCAACTGAGCAGTATTAGAAGACTGACAAATTATTACAATTGTGTTTGCGTCTCAAATTGCCCCAAGTGGGCAAAAATACTTAATTTTAAAAATTCAATGAGTTAATTTTAAAGGTCAATCAATTCTTGTCAATAAACTGTGCTTATCAGTGAAATTTCAGTATTG
This sequence comes from Catonia carolina, assembly GCA_035578175.1. NCBI lineage: Eukaryota > Metazoa > Arthropoda > Insecta > Hemiptera > Achilidae > Catonia > Catonia carolina. The sequence continues at coordinate 21,792,770 of JAQMRL010000010.1, read as the reverse complement.
TCAAAGAGGTTTATAACTGTTTCTGTTTTATTTGGCAGTTTTTAAGGAAAGTGCTTGCGTTTTTCAGTTTTAGATATGCTATTGATTTATAAGATTTTCATTAGGCACCTCTGTGGTGTTGTGGTTAGTATGCTAGATTGCCAAGTGTCTATCTTGCTTTGTCCCAGGTCCATTTCTAGGCTAGGGTTTGGAAATTTAAAAACTATAAGGGAGGAATCTACCTTTTTATGGAAATATTTACTGTTAATATTTGTAACACCCACCGGGAAAATCAGCCGTTTAACAGCTGATTTTCGGAGACGAAGGTTCCTGGTTCAAATCCTAGTAAAGGTAGTTACTTTTATACGGATTCGAATACTAGACGGTGGTTACCGGTGTACTTTGATGGTTGGGGTTCAATTAACCATACTCTCTCAGGAATGGTCGACCTGAGTCTACACAAGACTACACCTCATTTACATGTCATACATATGATCCTCATCTCATTGGGTCATGGGGTAATTTAACCTCTTATAATTGCTATTTTCCTTTTTTCTAAGATTATTTATTTATTTTTTCAACTTACTTGTTTGGGTGGTTTCTCTAACATCAAAGTAGGCCTGTATAAACTCAAAAAGATGAAAAATAATATTTTTAATTAATTTTTTTTAACAATACCACTTTACTTTGTGTCTTTAAGACACTCAACTTCACACTTCTGAATCTATCCATTATCTAGGTTTATATCTAGATAAGAGGCTCACGTGGAATGTACACGTGGATAAAATGAGAAATGCACTCCAGGACAGGTTCAAACAGTTGTACACAGACTTCTTTCACGCAAATCCAAGTTACCAACTACATCTAAATTAACCATTGACAACACCTACCTTCGACTAATATTGAGCTTTGCGAGTCAGCTGTACTGCTGTGCAAAACCATTGGTATTAGCAAAAATTCAGCATTTCCAATCAAAGCTTTTACAGAGGATAGTTAACGCCCCCTATTATAAAACCAATCAAACGCTACACTCAGACCTAAACATACCCTACATAAATGACGTTTTCTTAAAACTCTATACAAAATTTTGGAAGAAACTTGTGAACCACCATAACCCATTGATCTTAAATCTGGCTACGCAGACTCCCCCAAACAATCCAATAAGACGTCTAAAACGATGATGGAGCCAGGACCTCATCAATTGAGGTAGTACTGTAATTGACTATCCATTACAGTGTTCTAAATGCTACACTTATGCTAAAACTTACTTAAACTTAATGTTACACTTATCTATTCACATCAGAGTTCTGTCACTGGACTGTGTCTCCACTCACGTTTATTTATCATGTTATTTTTTTCAAAATTTTGTGTTATCACATTCACTGATTGTTTCCAACAAAAAAAATTGTGAATTTCCTACAAAAAAAAAAATAATACCACTCGACTAATTTATGAGGAATTCCACCTGATTACCTATAAAAATACTTTTTCAATACTCTTCTTACCTTGGGGTACATTTCATCAGAAAAAATTAATACTTTTATTGATGTATATGAAAAAACTAAATTCTGATTCATGTAATGTTTTCTGCATTGCACCATTTTTAGGAAAATTCAGGCATAAGATTACCTTACTAACAAAGAGTGGAGTTTATTAATAATACTATTTAAAAATAGTAGGTCGTCTTAACAAAACAAACTATATTATTCTTTACTTGAACTTAAACTAAACCATTTCTTTTTATTTCAGTTGATTTGAAGGAAAAAATTGCAGCAGGAAAAATGAAACTATTAAGTAACAATAGTTTAATAATTAATCATGTGGAATTAGAAGACGAAGGATGGTACACTTGTGTTGCTCAGTCTGACGGTAAATATATATTTTTTAAATTATAATTTATGTGGGTTATTTTTTTAATAACTGATAATTAATAAACATTTCACTACCTTGTTCATATTAATACGTTGTAAGTTGTAAAACATCCCTAGGAACTTTTGTAATTGTTGTTATTTTTTGTTTTACATATTATGCAAAGATTTTTAGATTTTTATTTAATTTTCTTGTGCCTTACGTAATACTAAACTATTTTAAAAAAACCAATGTGTTGATTTCTGGCAGGAAGGAATCAAACCTATTTCTATAATTTTTCTTCCATTTATATGATGAATGAGTATAAGGTGTTACTGTAATATTAGCGAAACTAAAAACAGAGTTGCTAAAGAATACACATACGATTTTACTAATAAAAAATCTTGTTGTTTAAGTTTTCAGCCAAAATGCTGGTTTGAACTTCCAGAAATTTTACTAAGTGATACAAGGCGTTAGGTGGTTTACTATTGCCTCACTCACTGAGTGGAAAAGTATGCTCATCAGCATACCAGGCCCTCTGAAAAACATCTATTTGCCACCCTGCAAATGACATCTTTACTTCATTCACCACAGGGTCTGGCTCTATAATGAAATTCACTACTCCCAGAGGAGAACTCTGACTATTGTCTTCTACACCTCTACCTCTTTTGTTCTTAAATGCTTCAGTCATATAATTGGCTGACCATGTAATGAAAAATAGAACTATTTTTGTAGCCATGGAACTAGCAGATCGAAGGCAAATAATTTGACACTCGCCTGCCTTTTATGGGCAAAAACCTTAATAATTGTTAAAAAAAAATATTGAATGATTGACGAATGAGGAAATAACAAATTCCATGATTCATGAAATAAAATAATCATTTCATTTGTTGGTCAATTGTTAAACTCAAGTGCTCTTGATGGTAGCCAATGTTCTTTGAGGACAAGGCACCTGAAGAAGAGTATGAGATAGTAGTCATTTATGAATATACATTTCTTTTTATTGTTCTATTTTTCATTTTATTCTTAAAATTTTATCCAATAATATAAATAAAAAAATTTAGAAAGGTAGTTCTAGGATACATGTCAGTAAGGCATAAAAAATGTACGATTTATTTCTTTACAGTAGTTAATACCTTAGTTTCAATATAACTATCACAAGAAATTTCAAATAATATATGTTACTTTTTTACATAAAATAATAATTACATTGAATAATACATTTTAATAACCTTGTTATTTTCCAGCTGGTGTTTCTTCAGGGCGTCGTACACGATTTAATGTTCAAGAAAGACCACAAATATCAGTATACCCAGAAAAAGTCGAGTTACTTGAAGGTGGATCCTTTACTCTTTCTTGTGCAGTCTTAAAAGGAACTCCAGTTCCTAGTTTAACTTGGGAAAAAGATGGTGTAACAATAGAAGTCAGTACTAAAAACATTTTGTTATTATTAATAATAATAATAATATACTGTAGTAAACAAATAATTACGTATTAAAAAGTACCAGTATGATCAACAAAAATGATCAATACCATATAAAAATTCATTAAACAGAAAAACAATAGTAGGTTACTGAATTTTTTACTGATGTTGTACATGGATAAAAAAATGCATCATGGTGCCGTAACTTGGAAATTTCTTTATATCACATTACAACAATTTATGACTTTGAGTAAATGAGAATTTAAATAAGAACCCCCTGTGAACTTTATTTGTGTATAGATATCAAATGGTCATCAAATGAAGTTGCCTGACCAATGTTACTTAAGTTCGTACAAAAATCCAAAGAAATTGGACTTTCTGTTTTATATCTATTAAAGTTATTTGGAGTTACTGTGGTATAATAATGATGGAAATTTTTGTCTATGATGGCTAAAAATATTTTTTTGAACCATTTCTGACATATTATATTTTGTGTTAAATACAACCAAAATATTGAGCCAATTCAACTCAGATTTAATATACAAGGTCTCAGATTATATAAAAATGATTCAAGAAAAAATTAATCTCTCTTAAAAAGCTTTTAGGAAATAATTTTGAAGAAATGGAAGACCCAAATAACCCATCTCATAGTTCTGGTCAGTCATATTAGAGACAGTGCTGTAACACATCCCATGTTTTATGGATTTCTTTTGAGTTTTTCAAAACAGCTTTTTTCTGTATTTTTGCGTCTAAGTTTTTCTTGGCTTTCATAAAAATAGACTGATAATATTTTAAAGAGGTATCACCTAACCTAGTTTTACATATTTGAGTGTACAGGTTTTTAAGTACCTACAGTATTAAAAATAAGAAATGAAAAAATATTCTGGCCAAAATGTTTACTTCCTAATCTAACGTTCTGCAGCTGTGGCCGTAAAGAAATTTCTTTAAGAGAAAATAAAAATTTGTGCATTTAAGTTACCTATATAAAAGATTATGGTATATAAATTTTAATTTAAAAAAAATGCTTTTATCTCTTATAGTTCCTCAGAGAACCGTAACTGTAACTGTTAACATATTGTAAGTTAGGTGTACAGATTCCCTTAACAAGTTAGATCTCATCTAGATTCACTTAACATATTAGAAACTGTCTACCCGCTGACTGACTGGGCTGGCCTGTAGGTCTGACGAGACAATAAAAGAATAATTTTTTTTAAAATTATAACTACTGTAATTAGATACTTATTATATAAAATAAAAATTCTATTGAATGAATTGCAAATTTTACAAAGAATTTCACCATGTGAAAATCAATCAAAACATTACTAGGCTGGATCTAGGGGATGGGATGGGGAGCAAATTCTCTGGGCAGCACATAACAGGGGTGGTTAATCAGAGGGTTGGAGGGTAGGTAAAACCCATGATTACTGCCCTCCCAAAAAACAATCCTAGATCCAACACTGATTAAATCTGTACATTTTAAAAACATTTAAGAGAAAGAGATGTTTATTGAATGATGCATTGATACTTGTTTTTATTTTACGTCTGCCTGTTTTACAATTACTGCTAATGCAGACAAAGAGAAGGATGATTGATGAAGATGAGTGATGAAAAATGCCATCAGACCTAACTGGGAATCGAACCCAGTCATGCATTGATAAGAACAATCCAAATTTACTGCTAAAATAAATATATTTTTGTACAAAAATGTTAATTGCACTTTTTTTACAGCGGTTCAATAGATTTATAACAGAAGTTGTAAGTAACATTTTGGAATTGAAATTGATTAATGCTCGTGCTGAAGATGAAGGTGTTTACAGTTGTGTTGCTAAAAATGCAGCAGGTATAGGTAAGTAATATCTGTGCAATGATCAGAATTTTTAGCATTAATAATTATTTATAACATCATTACAGGATTACACCCATTTACAATAATTCTGTTAATAAATAAATCTTATAATACATCCTACAGCATATTTAATGCTATTGTAAAAATATTTAGTTCTTCACTGATCTGTTACAGCTGCTATAACACTTTTTTTACCTTTTTTATAATCCTACTTTCTATTGGCATGTTTTGGTGGATCCACCATTATCAGAATACCTATACAAAATTGTAATTAAACTTTTATTAACATTTTTCAGAAGATTTAATTTCAGTCATTCATATAAAACTCAGTTCATATAAAATGAGTCATATAAATGAGTTGAATGACTAAAAAATAACATCTCCTGAAAAATTTTAATAAATTTTTTAAAAAGTTAGTTTTAATATTGTGTAGGTACTCTGATGATGGTGGATCCACGAAAATGTATCTGTAAAAAGTAGGATTATGTAGAAAGTAAATAAAGAAGTGATAACAGCAGCTGTAACAGGTCAGTGAAAAATTAAATAGTTTTATAAAAGAGATGATGCTGTAGGCAAAATATAATGAATGTAGGTAAGAAATGATACTGTAAACTAATATATAGCCTAATAATAAATATAGAACAAAAACAATAACTTAACATTTATTACTTTGTTGATCATTTATATTAAATTACTTTAAAGTAGGCTGTGAAGTCTTCAATTATGATTTTTTTTAAATAGTTAAAAAATCAGATAATCTACCACCACTATTGAGTTGATTAAACATGAAACAATACATGATGTTCATGTATCACGAAACGTTATTGTAGGAAGTAATTGACAGCAATTAACTTATGGAACTTCCTTGAACTGGGGCAAAACATATTAAAATTTGGTCAGTTTTGCAAAAGCAAATTGTACAACGTGGGGGCCAGGTTAACAAAACTGTCTTTATTATAATATTTTTATAACTCAGTGCAAAGGAATAAATTGTTTGTTTCTTGTACTTTTGTTATTGATTCTATCCTTATTAGAGATAAAAAATTATGTTAAAATATTAATATTCTGTATTAATTAAGTACATTGTATTTGTATTAATATTGTGGTTAGGTCAGGTAATCCTCAGGATAATCTTTCTTTCACACTAGAATTATGGCTGATGGTCTTATAGTAATTTTAAGTAAGTCTTAATTCTGTACATCGTTAAATTATGCTGTTTTTTCTAAGGAAAAGAAGAAGCATACAGTAAGAAATAATCATTTCTTATGTAAGTTTTAATTGTAAGATTGGCAGCCTTGGAGGGGTACCTTCCTGTAGGGAACCAGGAGACTGTCGTGAGTTTTTTGGAAACCGTTCAGTCCTATGTAACTGTAATTGTTAATAAATGCCTTATGAGTCAAACTTATTATTATTATTATTATTATTATTATGTGTTTCAAATCAGTAACAGAAAATACAACAGACTAATTTTGGGAAGTTCACTGCGATTTTGTGCACGTTTATTATTAGTTCTTGAGTATATTGTTGGCAAACATCTAGTACTTGAAAATCTATTTCATATAATGAATTAATATAATAATTTCACTAACCTTCTTTTTAAACTGCGTCACCTTTATTTCAATTTTTACTTACACGTGTTTCGGTGGATCCACCATCATCAGAGTAAATGAAAAATAGAAACTAAAAATTTTTTTCATTTATTTAAAATTTACAGAAGATGATACATCTTCAGTCACTTGTATAAAACTGTATAAAACTTTTATACAAGTGACTGAAGATGTATCATCTTCTGTAAATTTTAAATAAATGGAAAAAAATTTTTAGTTTCTATTTTTCATTTACTCTGATGATGGTGGATCCATCGAAACACGTGTAAGTAAAAATTGAAATAAAGGTGACGCAGTTTAAAAAGAAGGTTAGTGAAATTATTATATTAATTCATTATATGAAATAGAAATATTTCAAACTGCAGGATGCATTATAAAGATTTATTTTATTACTTGAAAATCCTTGAAAAATGGCTCAGAAGGATAGGGCGGTTGATTTTTTTGTTGATCACTTGCAAAATGAGCTTTTGTATTTTATCCACAGGGTCTAAATAAGTTAGATAAGTACTACCCTATCCCAATATTCTGATACTGATATGTGATTTTACAGTGGAAAATATAGTTTTTAACATTCTTTGATCAAGTATTCCTCTCTACTTCCTGAAAATAAAAATTAGCTTTCTGATTCTTCAGCAAATATCTTGTACGTGTTCATCCTTGTGAAGGAGACAGAACAAAAAAGTATTATTATTTCATTACAATTATTTTAAAACGTTTAGTTTATTAAACAATTTAATAATTCGGTATGCATTTAAATTTTATATTTTTTTCAGGTCACGGTTCAGCCACAGTGGTTAACATTAAGCAACCTGTCGTTTCAACTGAGGGTCAAAAATGGATTGTTATTAATGGAAGTACCAATGGTTTCTTACATTGTTCTGTCCATGTCGTTCCTGCTTTCAACATTACATGGGTTAAAGGAGACATAGTGTTTAATCCACTTATTTGTAAGCATGCCAGGCAATTTAACAATCCAACTTACACACCTAAAGTATAACTCATCTAAATTAATAAAGCTCAATTGTCGCGCAGAGTACGTAGGGAAAGCTTAATTTGGCCTAGTGGGAGGAATTGCCAACCAAAAATTCCCCTCCACTGTACTACTTACAATGATATCACCAAAGGTTGGACTACTGCAGCACATCTATGTGTTAATGGTTTATAAAGGGTAATTCACGAAGAAATGCAGAAACTTTAAGAGCTCATTGTACATGTAAAAATAATGAAAAAAGTTTATATAAGCATGGGTCTGGAAATGCTTTGTTACCGAGTTACAGCTAGCGAAAGATTTCGCCCGGATTTCAGCTCACCAGGTGAAATGAGGTCTTCCTAAAATTCTTGTAAGGTAGATTAAGGGGTGAATTCAATCATTTCTTATGGTTTTTGACCTGATAAATTGAATAAAGCAAATCCCAGAACTGTAAGTTAAATAGTTTTTGAGAAAACCAGTGTCAAATGCAAAAAATGGAGTGGAAAAAACACATTTTTTCATTTTTGGACAACAATAACTTTGTTATTTCACCAAGAAACAGATAAAAATTTTGAATACAATTTGTAGAAAATTTTATTCTGAATGAAATGGTGTAATTAAAGTACACAGAAAGCAAATAGATGTTTGATTAAAATTTTATTAATTTTATTATTGTTGAATTTTTATTCAACAATACAATGAGCTCCCAAAGTTTCTGCGCATCTTTGTGAATCACTCTGTATATCTGCATGCAGAGAAATATCTGAATTTCTGTTGTTTAAGAGGAATCCTCTGTAAAAAAATGAAAAAATAATCAAATATTTTTTCTTTGTCTAAAATAATAGTTGACGGCTGCAAACATTCTGCTTGCCCTTTATCTTCCCCTGTATGATTAATAATTGTAATATGTGATATTTAGGACCTCTAATCACATTTTCAAGATATTGAAGTTTTCTTCTCTTAACTGCTTTAACCAACTCACATTCTTTGCCATTTTATTAAACACATCTCTGATTGTTATTCTGTCTGTCCATGGAATACGCCACATCCTGCGGTAGCACCACATCTCAAAGGCCTCTTTCTTCTCTAAATGAGTCTTCCTAAGTGTCCACGCCTCCATCCCATACTACAGAACAGAGAAGACATAACATCACAGCATTCTCATTCTGAGCTCAATGCCAAGATCCCTACTACACGAAAGTTCTTTAGCGACACAAGTGACGATCTCGCAATTTCTACCCTTGATCTTAAGTCATTCGTTTGTTTTCCCATCTGTTTTACCCATGACATATTGTGTAACAATACCAAATCCACTTGTTGAAAAAAACAATAACTGTATTTCTCAATAAGTATTTTATCAGTGTTTCCTATTCCCAAGATTTGGGTCGTGTTTGTTATAATAAAGGTTATTAAATTATTTTATCTGAATTTTGTTTAGCAAAATGTGAATGAAAGGTAATACTATTACCCTATCAAAGTATAATTCATAAAACCTATAATATTTTATATTGTTTTTTTTTTTGTTTTTTGTAGGGAAAGAAATGAAGAACATGTCTTTAAACTATCCGCCTAAATATAACGTTCATAGTAATGGGACGCTTGAAATACATTCACTGGATATTACAGATGAAGGATGGTACACATGTTGTGCTGATTACAAAGGTAAGATTTTTTTATAGTAAATTAACTACAGTAGAATCCTGGTTAACCAAACAAGTTATAAGTTTTCCAAAACTATTGAAAATCAATAAATTTCTAATGACAACAAAGTGAAAATAAAATGAACATTTAATTGTGTTACAATATACTTAGCTCTTCATTAGCTGTTACTTTTATCGTATATATAGGGTGATTCAAAAAGAGCGCCGGTTTTTAAACGGCTGGTAAATTTTTGTTTATCGGTTGGCAACATTGTTTGACCTCATTTCTATTTCGGAGAACATTCCGATTGACGATTCAGTTGTAGTTTCTCTTGTTCGCAGTGTAATACTCTCGCAGTCTCTGTCTAACCATGGAGAAGTTTACTATTGCGCAACGAGTGTTAATCGTCAAAACATTTTACCAGAGTGGAGAGAGTTATGCGGCTACTGTCAGGCGACTTCGCGGTACTCTAGGACGTATGAAGCACCGAATGAATCAACAGTTCGCAGGCTCATGAAAAAGTTTTTTGAGACGGGTTCAACAGTCGACCTTAAAAGTTCTGGACGTCGTCGTTCTGGCCGAACTGAGCAGAACGTTGCGTTGGTTCGTGACAGTGTGGCTGTTAGCCCAGCAAAATCAATACGTCGCCGTTCTCAACAATTGGGTTTAAGATGTTCTTCTGTACGGAGAATTCTTCGGTACGATCTCCAATATCACCCGCATAAAATTCAGTTGACGCAACATTTGAAAGTGGCAGACCACCAGAAGAGACGACAGTTTGTTGACTGGGTATTGAGAAAATGGCAGGATGATGACACCTTCGCAAACAAAATCATTTTCAGTGATGAGGAGCACTTCCACTTAAACGGTTTTGTTAATAAACAGAACTGCCGTATGTGGGGTTTAGAAAACCCCACATACGGAAACTTGTCCCACATAGTCGAAACTTGTCGTACAGTAATATCCAATTTCATGGACAGAGTTGATGCGTGCCAGCGCAGTAGAGGAGGACACATGCATGACATCATTTTTCATACATAAAATCGGAAGGTAAGATGAACTTGTTGATGTATTTATTTTCAGTTTTTCAATAAAATAAATCTCTTAATTTGATATATCAAAACCGGCGCTCTTTTTGAATCACCCTATAGTTCCTAGACCTATAAACAGTTATTATTCTTCCTGTCATGGATTAGGCCTTCTGGTCCGTTCTGACTTCTTTGGCCATTTTTTTGTGGTCTACCTACATCTCTTTGTCCATTAGGTAAGGAGCTTAATGCTCGTTTCGCCTATCTTTTTTCGCTCATTTATATTAAATGTTCCTCCGATTTCTCTCACTCACTGGATAAAATAGTTCAGAAAGATACCTAGTTGAAGTTTTACAAGACTCTAGCTGTTCCAGTATTGCTGTACAGTAATAAGTCCTGGGTATTTGATTGGAAGGATGAAGATAGATTCAGGAGGTGGAAATCTGGTTCTTGAGAAGAGTTCAGAGGTGTAGTTTGATGGACCTAAATAATGTGTGTTTTAATTATTTTAAGTGGAAAGTCATGTAAAAATAAATATCTCTTTTTTACTATTGATGAAAACCTAAGGCTTTCGAAAATATAAAAAGGGGTGAATTGTTGCTGTGGATCTAACAGTGGGTGTTTCATTCATATAAGACTGGACAAAAAATAAAGAAAAACTAGAAAAGCATAAAGTTAAGACATCCAACAGAAAAACAATGTAACTATCTGAATACAAAAAAACCTGAAGTTCAGAATAAAATTTCTAGTTTAAAAACTACCTACTATAAAATAAATAGATTTAATTTTTATTTAAAATAATATTGTATTTTAGTTAACAATGTATTAAGTGCTTGTTAAATATGAGTACAAAGTTTATACTGGTTTAAAAAAGCAATATTCATAATATATTAACCTTTTATTCCTTGTTACAACCATATCTATGTGAAATGGGTCTGCCCCAAATATCAGATAATCAGGATTGTATGGTACTATTTGTTAATTTCTGATATTAATTCTATGGATATTTAAAAATGACAATTTTTAATAACTTTTATAGGTTCTGTTGGAGCAAACAAAGTTTATTTAACTGTAAAGCAGAAACCTACTGTTAAAATAAGTCCTGAAGAAATTCAGTTTCGGAAAGGTATTGATTTCTTTCTGTATTGTACATTTAGTGGATCACCAGTTCCTTCTGTATTCTGGTATAAAGATGGTCTACTGATTGATGTAAGTAATATGAGCATTTTCAATATATTGTTATAATGAAGCGGCGAAAAATGAAATCAGCTGTTTATAAACAGCTGACTGATTAATTATAAAAAAGAAGGATTCCATTGTTGGGACGCGGCCGCGGTTTGAATGGCTGACGTGTTAGTGGTCTAAATTGTACGGAATTCTTCGGTACAGTGAAGTTTGTTGTTTTGCCAACAGACATTGTATTAAATGTTTAATTAGGTAAGGGATATTGTTTATTTTATTTCATTTTTAATAAATTGCGTGAATTGCATTGTTTTAATTGTTTAATAACTTATTTTCATAAACTCATTATATTCATTGTTGTCTTTGTAAAGGTAAGTTTTTCTTGTCAAATAATTTGTTAAATAAATATATGTGAACTAATTAAATTTACAATTTTACTTTACTATAACGAGTTGTAACAATATTATTTAAACATTAAATGTCAAAGTAGGAAACCTTAACACATATGTACTATAGGCCAACTCTGGTGAGATCACTGTTTTAGAAATTTTAACCGTATAAGAAAATGTCCACAGGTGAAATAGATTAAACTGATAATTCTATGAGGACCATCTCTGATTTCTCAAGGTCAGTAGAAGCTAGAGATGGGGGGAAACAAGAATCAACAGAAAATAAATATGGTAGGGTGGTACATATTTACAGAACAAAATTGCAAGTAATATAAACTGTACTTACAATCAAAACTTCCATTTAAACTCCATACTCTGCAAATTATAAATTCAAAATCATCAAGGAGAATGGCGTGGCTTCTAGAATCTGCACTGGCAGCGTGGTGTACTTTAATGTCTAGCACCAAGCTGGTTTTTATGCACCATTTTACACAAATCATGAAGTTCAAAACAATAATCATACATTTAAACTTTTGCACCTCAAGGTGAAATGAGTATGATGGGTGCATCATACAAAAATAAAGAAACAGATATTGTTTGAGTCCCAGCTCCGTGTAGTTTGAAGGAATGCAGTGTGTTGCTATAGTAGTGGGAGAATGAATGAGTTAGTAGTCTAGTGTTTCACAGCTGATGTATTTGTAGTGGTAGCGTAGACTAACTAGACTAAAAAAAGTATTCTTATCATCCGGCTCATTAATTTAACAAATATCTACTGGGTTATTAACTTGATCGAATTCATAATATTTAACTTACCAATTTATATCAAAATATGTAAATAAATAAATGCAATAAATACAAACAAATATATTGAATATTGAAAGTTTGAAAACGAATGTTTTGTATCAGAGTAATACAACAATCGTTTGCCCAGCATGCGTCACTCATTCATTATACTTCACCCGTACCCTTCATCCCGCAATTACATGGAGCTTGGAACCGCACTTTACATACTGCAGAAATGTTGTTTATTAATGTTGGTGTTGTGTTTTTTGTTTGATAATAATTTATTTATAAACAGTATTTTTCAATACTTTCTTTGTTTCCTTGTTTATAAACAATGAATAAAATAAATAAACTTTATTGGTTTGTAAAATAATAGAGCCTGTTGAATTTTTTAATATAATGTATTTTTGTTTGTTTTTTTAGCATGATGATCGGATAGAAATTGAACAGATAAATTCAACTTTGTCTCTTACAATTCGCCAACCAGATAAAAAGGATGCTGGTAGTTACGAGTGTAGAGCTACAAACAATCAAGGAGTGGGTTGGTACAAATAATTTGGTAATCTTCTTCATTTATTATTTCAGCCTACTAAGGACCACATTAAATTATTTTTTTCTCATTTTCATTGCTTGTCTTCTCTTTCTCTCAGAAAGCTCAAAATTTTTGGATATCTTTTCTAAATTAATTTATATCCTTTATCCTATCAAATACCCCCATCTCCTTCATATCTTTTTCAGTCTCTATGAACCACACTTCCTGTATTTTGTAATTTTTCCATCTGTCAAACAATTTGGTTGTATAATAAAAAAAGGAAAATTTGAAGATAAATGTAATATATGTTGCATCTGCACTGGAAATGGACTTGTTGCTAGCCTCAGACGGGGTGCATTAAAATTGGGTCTTCAAACTTCATTGGGCGAAAAATTATTATTAGTATTAGAATATAATTACATGCTGAGTTTTATAACTGTATCTCTTTCGAAAGATATAGAAGTATTTATTTATTTAGGTTAGTAAACTAGTAAAACGAGTTTTTACTGGTTACGCACAAGTGCTCTTAATTAAACTGCTTTATTTTTCCTAGGTATCTCTTAGAGACTACGCATGATGATTTTTAGAACTGTTGCTGTGTGGAATAATATGCATTGCTTTATTAGAGCTGTCACCTCCTTTTTACTCCTCAGGCACTAGTGATTAAACTTCAAATGCTTCAGTTTTTCCATTCAACCCTTACACCCAATCTACACCATTCTCAGTACTACACATCATCTTGGCCACGTACACACATCCATTATTTGCCGATAGTAAAAGACATTATGTTGTTAAATCTTATTATTACGTTGTTTGAATCATATTTATCAGCAACTCATTGTTTTGAGTATAACTTTTACATTTGTGCATATACAAATATATTTAACTGCATTTATATCAACCAAAAAATGTTGTTTTCTGTATTCATTGTGTACAGTTCATTATATATGAATCACACAGGTACGGAATTTGATCACAAGAGGAGAAGTACAGTTTACTCCATGTAATAATTCAGGGAAAAATTATAAGAAAAAGACATCAGAGTAGAAGGTTTTTTTGCGTCCAGGAGACTCCAGGAGGAGTATAGGACATGTCAGTTATAACACCTGAAATACATACAAGAATCACACAATGTATCACTACTATCAAGAAAGAAATTCTTGTACGCTATAAAAAGTTTCTCCGATCAAGTAATCTTTCAGATTTTTTTTAAAGGAATGCAAATTATCTCAACATTTTAAAAATTGGGGTAATTTATTCATGAATATTCTCCCGGCATAAGTAGGTTTTTGTTCAAACAATTTTGTGGAGTGATTAGCCACACAATAATCATTTCTGTTTCTCGTCTTATGATTGTGAACATCGAAATTCTGCATAAAATAATTTTGCCTAACATACATAATCACCTGAAAAATGTAAAGAGAGGGAACTGTGAGCAATTTAAGCAGTTTTAGGTGCAAATATTGGCTATAAAACTTGAGAATGTGGTTCAGATGCAGCTTCAATGATTTGTTTAAAGCTGCAGCATCGAACATCACGATTATCTAGATGATAACCAATCTTTTTTACAAAGATGGCAACTAAAGAAGAAGATTCTGTATTACTTCCAATCAATTATATTTTTGTGAACAACGGATTACTGCTTTTAAGTTTAAGGATGGATACGTCAGAAACTGTAAAAGACAGAGTACATGAAATTTTGGAGCGGAATTAAAAAAAAATTAATTTGTTAATCAAATTCTGGATTAATCATTAAAATTTTTTACTTTACAGGTAGTATTACAGCTCCGGTCAATTACATTGAAGTTCCAACAATTGTTTCAAATGAAAAACGTAAATTCATTAAAGAAGGGGACTTAGTTATTTTTTCATGTAATGCTTCAGGAAATCCTCGACCTCATGTTCATTGGTATAAAGATTCACAAAAAATAGAATTGAATAACAGTATTTTACAACCATTTTCTGTAAGTATTTCAATGTAAACTCTTGTTTTTGTATAACTATGATAATGTAGTCTAATGTAAAGTAAATATTATATTTTATTATCTTATTAGTGCTGTTACTCAAGACTTGAAATATTTAAATAATAGAATAATTGTTTTTTTTATAGCAAAACTGTTAAATGAAATAAATGTGTGATTGAATGTTGTATCTTCAGTCACTTGTGTAGAAGTCTAAAAATCTGGTGTAAAACGCTCACACAACTTTTTCTTGCCAATCCAAATAATTAACAATAAACCTAATATTAGTTATAAAACATTATAAATAAACAAAAAAACTAACCTCAATAAATACAACCTAATTTTCATCATGAGTGAAAGCGCAAAATGAAAATCAACCTCAGTTTTGCTTAAAAATACGGAAAATCAGTCTTTCACACTAAACTAGGCTCTGTAAAGAAAAACGCTCTAAATAAAAGCTGTAGGTCTTTTAATTTCCTATAAATTTGATTATACTTTTTTTGTTGTAAAATGCAAAATAAGGCCAAAATCTTAAAAAAATTAATTTTCTCCACGTTTTGTGAAAAAAACAGAAAATTGATAATTACCATTAAACTAAGCATTATAGAAAAAATGTTTGAAATAAACGTTATAGGATTTTAAATTCTCTACAACTTTGATTTTATGCATTTTTGCGGTAAAATGCATATTAAAGTTGCAATCTTAAAAAAAACAATTTATTACGAGAAAACAGCCTCACCAAGAATTTCAGCAGACATGGCACCTACCCTAGCTTGCAGAGCATAAAAAATTTAGTTAAAGAGGCGATTTTTAAAAAAAAATCGTAGAAGCCGTTTTTGAGAAAATTGAAAAAAAGTGAAAAATGACACGAATAAACTACTACTTCTGGTTGACTGATTTTGATGAAAATGTTTGTTTTGGGTTTGTTTTGGGTAGTGGTATCTAACATAAGTTTCAAGTTTCAAGTTTGTATGATGTTCCGTGCTTGAGATATTCTGTTCACACACACACAGACCAATCGCTAAAAACATGTTTTTTGGGTTCAGGGGTCTGAAAATGTGTAGATCCGGTGAAAACTCGATATCGTTAAATCGACATGAAAACAATACTTTCCTTCCTATATATTCATATAGGCAAGAGAAAGTAAAAATTACAAGAATTTTCAACAACAAAGTTTACGATCTACCAGGGTTATTTTTTTTTTAACTTCCAATTGGTTATAAAAATAAAACTAATGAGAAATTAAATGAATTTATTATCAAAAGTTACATACGTACATCCTTGGTTACGTACTAACATAATCATCATTTAAATTATGGCATTTTTCATATCGGTAAACAAACTTTCTAATACCATTTTAATAAACCGTTGCTGCCAGTGACTAGAAATGAGTTTTCATGGTGTCTTGGAGTTCATCATCTGTTTGAAAACTCTGAAGCCGTCACAAAGTTTCACAGTAATCTTCTGCATTTATCGTGGTTATGGAGAGCCATTCAAAACAAAAGAAGAGGAATGCTCACTTCTGGTGTTGTGCTCATCTATGATAAAGCCTGTCCTCTCAGTGCTGCAGTAACAAAATGGCTTCTTGACAAGTTTCGTTGGGACATTTTTGATCATCCGGGGTATAGCCTCGAATGAGCACCAAGTGACTTCCGCCTATTCCTTGAATTTAAGAAGTGTTTTGGAGGGCAGAGCTTCTGAAGAGATAACAAGCTCCAAGACACCATGAAAACTGATTTTAAGTCACTGGCAGCAACATTTTATGAAGAAGGTATTAGAAAACTTATACACCAGTATGATAAATGCCACAATTTAAATAGTGATTGGTTGAAATGTAACTAAGGATGTATGTAACTTCTGATAAAAAATTTGTTTTATTATTCTCATTAGTTTTATTTTTATAACTAATTGAACAATGAGCAAAATAACCGTCATATTTACTGATGTCAGTGCGAATTCCACTCTTCTGAATTCTTTATACAAAGACATAAGGTAGAACTCACATTTCCATATTTATTAAAAATCTGAGAAATAAGGTATAGTGTATTCATTTTTATATACTAAAGGCTTCACCTTGTCATTGCAACTATAACCTATACTTTCAGTAATCACTCCTTTAATGTCTACACACTTATTTAATTCAATATCTCTCATTTATCTTCTAATGTCTGATTCTTTTGTCTTCCCTTTCTATGTATTTTATCAGTTATGGAATTTTAGTTGTTTTTATGAGTAATGAAATTAAAGATACTATTAGGATAAATGTTTCAGATTGTTTGGTACATGTAATAGAATACTGTTTCAAAATGCTATTTTATTTTGTGATAAATTTGTAATTATTTGTAATTTACAGATTCTTTACAATGACAGTCTTCAAATCTATCCTGTTGATCAGAATTCTAGCGGTGTGTACAAATGTCAAGCTGAAAATTCAGTTGGTGTAGCAGAAGACATCTCTGTACTGGAAATAGGATATCCACCTGTGATCATTCACTCACCAAACAGTACGTTAAAATAGAGAATTTTTTTAACTAGTTTGATAAAATTTAATTCTTATTACTTAATACAATTATTAATATTTTCACAGGTCTTTTTAAAGGATTTTTTTTAAATTTTCTACTCGATCTTCACTGTGTCATGTTGTATACTTAGTAACTAACAATAGCCATAAAAATTCTAACTTGTATGAAAAATCATGTGAAAAAAGTAATTTTATAAATTGGAAAATTTAAAAAAACACTTTTTAAGTTTAAATTCATAGACATAAATCAACTTAAAATAAAAATGTAATATTTTGTATTAATAATTTGTTACAGATACTAATATTGAGATAGAAAAAAATGGTACATTGTATTGTGATGCTTCTGGAGTACCAACTCCAAACATTAAATGGAGTCGTAAAAATAATAAAACTATCAGTGGTGAACATTTTACAGAATTAGACCACGGACGTTTGTTAGTAAAAGGTATGTAAGCTACAATATTTATTTATGTTCCTTACTATAATTAGTAAACAATTATTATTTGTAATTTATAGAATCAGATTCACAGCAGTGTCAGCTTGCATGTAGCAGCTGCAGTTGTCACATTCACAGTGGCAGTGTTTACTATTATTGCTCTTTGGGAGATTAAAAATATTTCATCGATTTTGTTTTCTCCTTTATTTCGCAGCATTAAACAATTTCTGCATATCAATCATTTGTGTTTCCTTAATGTAACTCATAAATGGTGCAAGTTAGACATGGTTTTAATAGTACAGAAAGAAAGATATACACATGGTATAATCAGCTCACACAAGATAAACCGCGAAGCCTCAAGTGTAGGAGCACACAGACACAATGCAGTGCTCACTGTAGACAATCAAATGAAATTAACATTGTATTTAATTACATTGGTTTGAACTGAGGGCTCTGCCCGATTTGACACCCGGTAACTTTGGACCCCTGGTTTTAATAGTATTGTGATATGTAGACAGTAAGCTTTTTCTCCTTATTTTATTTTTCATATGGATTATTTTGCGATGCTGTGATTTTTATTATTAATATAATTAAATAGTTCGGCAGTGTTACAAAGTTACACTGGACTCCCGATTACAGAAGATTTTCGAACTCATCCTCGTTTTGGGTCGTTATTTCTAATTACTATTTGTATTTTGTTATCTGTGATGTAGATATTTTTTTTATTGTTTGTGTTACAAATTTTTATTGTCACTATGTGAGTTAGGTGCCGCACTTGATAATTAACTTTAGTTATTTTAGGTGTTTATTCTTTTGTGTATGTCTTGACTCCTCTTAGTCCACGATAGGTGTGCAGCAAATTAAGGACTTCAATCTGTTCTGCTGCCTTTCTTCCACTAAGTAGGTTTGTCCTGCTTCCCTGGTTGTATTTTGTTGCTTCTCGGAGGATAGGGATTACTATAAGGGATGATGTGGAGGCCATCAAAAAAAATTTTTTTTTGAATGAATGGTTAACCTAAACTTATCTTATTACATTCTAAAGTTTGATTAGTATTATCTTTATTTATTTACTTTTGCTGAACGGAAATAGAAATTATAAAAACATTACACAAAAAGTGGCTGTTGTAGTTATGACTGAGAAAAGTATCAACAAAAAGGAATTTATAAAATTGAAATTCTTGTATGCATGATTGATCAGTTAGTGAGACAGCAACGATTGAGCAGAGTGTTGTAATTCAGCCCAGGTAAATAATCTTGACTAATGGAATAGATTGGTTAAAGTGATAAATCTGACAGCTACACAATTGCAGGAAGTGTGCATTTCTGTGATTCTGACTACAATTCAATTCTTTCATTTATTGTCTCATGTGATTCAGTGTGAAAAATAGTCCCTGCAAGATATATAGTCTAAACTTAATTTTTTTGAAATTTTGAATTTTGTTATAAAATATAGCAATAAAACAATTTTATGGTTAAACTGCAGACATAACAATTAAAAGAAACCCCTAAACAAGATGAGATGTGCTGATAACATTCTTATGATTGTAGATATCTCAGATTTGCAGGGAATGTTTAAACAAAATTAATCACAAATTTGGCTATAAATTAACTCCAAAATAACTAGATTTATGGAGATTTTCAATGTATCAATTTCATCACTTTAATAATTAACAGCATCTAAATTGAAGAGTCAGTTCTTGTAAATATTTGGAAAACAATGAAAATGAAACAAAATACTTACCAAAAACAAAAATACGATTATGAAAAGAAATGACAGAACTACTTTTATGAAAACGAAGAATCTGGTTTCCACTAGATTTAAATTTAAAAAATTAAACTAGATTTGTGTTATTTATATCTTAATTTTCTTGTATGGATGGATATATGGATGCTGAGAAAGTAAGATAATGACAAAATTTAAGCTTTTGTAACATTTTATTCATAGTAACTATTTTTTTGTTTAATTATTTTTGTTTAAGGGGTGACTGAAAATGAAGGTGGTGTTTATGTTTGTACTGCTGAAAATATCTTTGGCAAGCAAGTTAGAGAAGCGACGATTACAGTTACAGGGTTAGGTAAGTGTTACAAAATATTGCGTGGAGTGTTTTTTCTCATAAAGGATGAGAAGTTCTGTTAAGTTAGCCATCTTTCATCACCAGCTGTTTTCTTCTCTTGTTTTTCGTTTTTTATTTCGAGCTGTATTATTTCCCCAAGTTACTTGAATAATATTTCTATTAATACAATAAGTTTTATAAATACTTTTAATATTAACCTTATTGTTTACTACTTTGTTTTCTTCAACTTACGAGTACTTTCGTGGTGCGCACCGGTTCATCAGATATAACATAAATCTTCTAGAAAAATTATTATTTTAAAGACTGCATCTTCTTCTGTTAGAGCCTGAATTCAAACTCTAACAAAAGAAGATACAGTCTTCTTTGAATAGTTTTTCTAGAAGATTTATGTTATACCTGATGGATTGGTGTGCACTGCAAAAGTATGTCTTGTAAGTTGAAGAAAACAAAGCAGTAAAAAGGGTAATTATTAGAAGTTTTTGTTTAACTTATTACATTTATATGAGTTCTACTACTCTGATGCTAACTAATCACTTAAATGATTATAATATTTGTATTGAAATTGAAATATATATTTCAATTTTAAATAATAGAGCTGTTTAAAATCCTACATAGGATGTTTGATAATAAAATAATATTTGTATATAAGATGAACTAAAACTGTCAAAGTACCATGCAATGATCTGAGAAGGGTTAAAATGATAATTCAAAATGTATGAACTGATTAACTGACATAAAAAATAAACAACATAAAGAACCTGAATATTGAAAATTGAGTCAAGTTTTGGTGGCTTACATTTAATTGAGTTTGAGCAATATAACATTTTGTTGAAACTTTAAAATCATTATTTCAGCTGAAGTTTACCTGTCATTATTTTCAAATTTTAATACTTCATTTATCAAAATTAAAAGAAAATGCATTGTCTTACGTGGTTATTTGGTATTTTCTTTCAGTACCACCTGTTTTGGTTAAAGATGAGGACAATGATTCAGATGTTATAAGAGTAGCACCTGGCCGACGTGTTGTTTTTAACTGTGATGTGTCTCAAGGAAAGCCAAAACCAAAACATACATGGTATTTCAATGGAACAAAATTGGAAGATGGAAAAGAGACATCATTCTATGTAAGTCATCTATTATGTATTAAATCAATACAATTATTTTCCATCGTAACCAAAAATTACTTAGTTTTCTCTGCATAAATTTTTCAGATGATACTATCATATTTGTTTTCTTTTAATTTTTGCATTTCTTTAATACAGTATTTTCGACTGATACTTAAAGTATGGTAGCATGCTTATTTAGAAATGTTTTTGTATCTTGTGCCCATTTTCATTAAAAACTTTGAAAAAACAATTTTCCGATTTAAAAGATAGTTAAAACAAACAAAAACCATGTAAAGGTCGCCAGTGGTTAGCATGTTACATTGCAAAGCAGAGGTGTTGGGTTTGAATCCCAACCGAGGTTGGAAACTATGAGGCATGTTTTTAAAGTATACTGTTTTGAAATTTGGTCACTGTAGTTTTGTGGTCGGCAGTTGGCACTTGCGCACCGTGTACCTGTATCTGTTGGGAAGGCAAGATGCTATTTTTAGGATGGAAAGAAAGTGTGTCTGGGATTAGGATAGTTATTTACAGTGGCCATCCAAGACACATCTTGTATCTTTATTACAAGTGCCATTGTAATTGGTGTTCTCGTTTGAAAAACAGCTGCATGCGCCTGCGTGTGTGTTTGTGGGCATGTGATTTGTATTTTTTGTATTTGGCCTTAAAGTTGTAATTGTTTGTGTGAAAATGTTCAAGTGTGTTGACTCAGTGGCTTGTCTTAGCATTTCCATTTCATTTAAATGAAACATTTTGACCACTTAGTACACACTCTATTTTTAAAAAAAGAATTTAGTAAAAAGAAAAAACTTGCTATGTAGTAAGATGAAATTAACCTACAGAAACATTTAAGACCAAAGATAAAGGCAGGATTTTCGGAAAAATTTAGTGAAAGTAAATTTGAAGAAAATGAAGGGTAATTGGAGACAAAAGAAAATCAGAGAAGGTAATCTGAATGAGAAATTCAAGGAGGAAGACAGAAGCATTGTTGTTATTGAGAACGTCATTGCAATTGAATTATTGTTAAAAAGTAAGAGGTTATCCAACAGACTCTTCTCCTTTGACATACAATAATTTCACGAAGCTCTTACTGAACCAGGCCCTCAGATTCATGAGCCAGGTAAATTTTCTTTAGCAAGGATACCTACTGCACACCCAGCAGAGATGTACAAGAATTATCTTTACTGCATGAGTAATTTTTAATGTGAGAATTGCAATTTTAAGTTCTTAAAATAAATGAGCTTTGCTTGCTGATTTCAGGATAATGGAACTTTGGTTGTCGATTCCGTTAGCGATTTGAACCAAGGGTGGTATGAGTGCGTCATCTCAAATCCTGCAGGGACTGATAAAAAGAATACAAAACTCGAAATGTACAGTAAGTAGTAAAGATTGAAATAAATTTTACCAAGTGTTGTCTTACAAATCTTGAACTTGACACAGTATTTATGTGTTTTCTTAGCTAAATGCAACTGAATATAACTAAATCCAGAAATTATTGATATCTTCGTTCTAGAACAGTGTTTCCCAACCGGTGGTCCGCGGACCAAAGGTGGTCCGTGAGAGTCCGGTGACTACTTATAAAAAAGTAATATTTTCCCGTGATTAAATCAAAGTTACGATTTTCATTGAACAAGATTAAGTAAATACATTCAAGATTCAGATTAAGTAAAGGTAGAAGAGTTGTGGTGTAAGAAAGCCCTGGGCTTCCCCAAGATTCAGCAAGTAGCTTTGCGGTATCTTATGATTTTTTTCAACCACTTATTTGTGTGAGCAGGGTGTTCTCTAGTTTATTGTTAATTAAAAACAAACAACGAAATCGGCTAAGTGTAAGCAGTGATTTGAGAGTAGCTCTTAGCAAGAGCCTAAAACCTAGAATTCCTCAGCTAGTCAGAAAGATTCGTGCACAAAAGTCGCATTGATATTTTCATTTTATTGTTAATTCATTTTTTAATAATTTTCATTGTTATTTTCGACTAAGTAAATTCTGTATTCCTTATTTTATTAAAAGACAATTTAGAATTAAAATATTTTTACTTTTTGTGATGTACAATGTACCCTACTTTCTGAAAATAACAATTATATGTTTGTAATAATAGTTTCTTAATTAATAATAATAGTTTTCTGAAAATTTGTTTTATTTAATCACCTTTTAATTTGGTTACAACTGATAAGATATATGCAATAATGTAATGGGTCGTCCGTGGTAGTTCACTTTCAGGCTGAGTGGTCTGCAGACCACTGCGGGTTGGGAACCACTGTTCTAGATTGATTCACATGCATTAATTATGTAGAATGATTTAATTGAAACACAGAATTTTTGTATTTACAGCAATTCCAGAAATAAAGCCCGGATTGACAGAAGTTGAAGCTAGACTAGGAAAAAGTGTCGAACTTGAATGTGATGCATCTGGTAATCCTACACCAACAATATCATGGTTTCGTTCTGGGCAGATTCCGTTGCCTATGTAAGTGTTATCATAAAAATTTATTTAGTTCACCCAGTCTTTGATAACTAGACATGCCATAAAAACTATGGAGAATTTTAAAATTTAGCAGCCTTTGTACAATCTGGGATTATATTTAAAAAACGATGGTTAAAGTAGCCATAATCTACCATGTTGGCAAGATGGGTTGGGAGGTATAATTTTCATCTGCCCTTAACTTGAGGATCAGATGATGTTTGCAGCTGCTGACTCGGAGATAAATACTACAGGTGCTAGTTTTTGTTCATCCCGAATATTTAATTTTCTCAGTGCCATCCATATCTAGGAGTTATTGCCTGTCCACCACCTGGTGACATGCCTGGTGGGGGACTAGGATCCCCACAAGAGTTAGATTTAATTGGGCAGGAATGGCTCAGAGCAGGGGTTTGTAGGGGCAAACAGGAGGTCCATATCCAACACTGGATGATGATAAGCTGTTAAAGAAGAGAAGAAAAATTTATGACATTTCTGATTAGTAAGAAGAACCTCTGTTTGCTACTGTTTCAACAGATGTGTGAAAGAACATGGAATAGAATGTTGTTTTTACAAGAATCTATTTCACTTTAATATACTTACCTTTCATAATGTTATAATTCCAATACCACATGTATCTAATATTAAAACAAATACTAAAACATTAATTCTATTGTTTTTTATTAAAACATTAAGTAACAATATTTTTATCTATTTTAGGAAACAAATTACGAGTACTGGTAGTTTAGTTATTAGAAATGTAACAATTCAAGATGAAGGTAATTATTTTTGTAATGCAGAAAACGAAGCTGGTAGGGCCAGTTGGAGGACGTATCTAAATGTAGCTGGTAAGTAATACAGGTAATTTTAAACTAAAATTTCTACTAAAGAAATTTACCATTTAATCAACTTTTAAATCTTTTAAAGATAAATAATTTTTATTTGCTATACTATATATTTTATAAATCTATATATATTTTTTTAAATCTTTTTTTTAATTATTGCGTTATTTATCTCGTGTCCCGTAACATACCAGCTACATAATCAATTTTTAATGCAGTTTTCTTCAGTACCTCGTAGTGTAAATGCTTGATGGGTGAATGTATACTGAGCATTATTTAACGCTCGTCTAGCCAGTACATCACGTCATTTATCAGAAGACGGTCTACCAGTCTGCGTTATCGCCTTGAGGACACACTCGTGCTGAGATAAATTCAGTACCATCTAGTCCGTCCCATTATAATCTATTGTGTCCATATTTCCAGCGTAATTTATTGAAAGAAAGTAGTGTCAAATAATGCTCAAATTGTCTTTTGATTTCACTGCTTTTGCAGCTGCCTGATGAAGCCGCTTTTCTGTTAAAATGGCACGGCCCTGCTTACAGCTGCACCATAACAAATCATTATACAGGGTCCTGGAGACTTGTACCACAGTAAATAATTTAACTACATGTTAATTATTGTAGTAGGTACTTCTAAAACTGATTAGGTAATTATTTAGTCAGCTAACTTGCATTTTTTTAACATTTAAAGTTTTAATATGAATAATATGATTAAATTTCAAGCAATACTCTGTTTAAAAAAGTAAAATGCAATAGGATTTTTTTTGTTTCAGTACCTGCCAAAATAGTCTCATTCCCTGTGGAAATATTTATTATGGCGGGTCAAGTTCTTGAACTTGACTGTAAGGTGACTGGGAAACCAGTTCCTGTTATAGAATGGCTGAAAAACAATAAAACTTTCGATCCTGAAAGGTCTAACTCCCGAGCTTCTTCTGGATTTTTAAGGTGATTTATTTTATTATATTTATAAAATCATTCTGAAAACCATTATCTTCTTCATGTTAATAAAAATAAGGTTTTTAATTAAACATGAAACATCTAAAATTTGGTTCTTGCAATCACACTTGTTTAATTTTTTAAATATCTTTGTATATAAAAAAAAATTAAAAATTAATTTTTTAAGCAAATTTATGTTGTACAAAATTTTCCACTCTTTTCCAAACTTTTCCACAGGCTTTGAAAATTGTGAACATATGCAAAATTTGGAGACTGGATTTTGGCATTCTAAAAGCATGGAGCATAATAGTTTGCCAAATTTTTGCTTATCTATTTATCTGAATTTATTTTATCATTACAGCATACCAAAATAAACGCAGTACAATTTGATTCTAAACATTTGAGAATTGTGAAATTTGTCAATACTTTGTCCAAATCATTTTTAATCATGTAAACTTGGCAAAAGTCTTTGTAAATTCATTCATTGATGATTGCTAATATTTCTACATTTATTTAAATGACAACTTTTTCTTTCTTTGTTTCGTAATCAAATTGTGGGTGTAATATTGACATTTATTACAATTATTAAAATATTAGTACTATTTTTAGATTTACTGCAACGAGAGATGATTCTGGAACTTACACATGCGTTGCAACAAACAATGCTGGATTTGATACAAGAAGTGCAACAGTCATTGTAATGGGTAAGTCAGAAATATCATATTATTGATCATTCTATTGATATTCTATTGAGTTGTGTATACAATATATTTATAACATATTAGCTGGCTGTCCCAGCTTCACCCAGTTATAATTGTTGGTGGAATTTTTTAAAGTTGTCATCTATCGTTTAGTTTTGTTCGTCCGTCACACCCAGATGTCAGAAACTACTAGAGGTAGCAACAAACAGTTTTCAGATTTGTAATATTTACAAAACGTTAGTGGGCCTGGATTGGGTTTGAAGTTTCGGTTTTGACTGGAAATGGCCCAAAACCAGAAGTCAAGAAATCAAATTTAGATTTTGGAAACAAAAATAATGTCATTCAATTCCTCTTAAAAAGTAGATACAGAAATCATTAATGATTTTTGCCACAAATCAGAGGTAAGCCTTTTTAAAAATTGCCATCAGCCATGAGACATGATGTCTCATGAAAGGGATTTTTTATTTCAATAATTTATAAATTAGGGTTATAAATAATCAAAAATAAGATTTTCTAAATTGGAAAAAGCTTATATATGTGTATATTTTTGGACATCTCCACTAAATTTCAGCCATCTATCTCATCCAGGCCTTAATAAATAAAAAATATTTTTTTTGGTTTAAGGGTTAACCCATTTTCAACCCTTTGCAGGTACATTTTTGTAATCATTAAGGGGTAATTGTTTTATGTGCACTGTAGATAACATCACCATCAAGTTTCAGCCATCTAGCTTATCTTTAACTTACTAAACTGCAAATATTGATTTAAGGTTTGAACACCCTTATGAGTAAATTCTTGAAATCGTTGAGATGCAATATTTTTAGCATCACTGTATGTAACATCTCCACCAAGTTTCAGCCATTTAATTTATCTGGAACTTAGTAAATAAAAAATATTGGTTTAAAGGTTTGGCACCCTTTTTAACCGTTTAGGGGTACATTTTGGGAATAGTTGAGGGGTAATTTTTGTAATTGAACTATAAGTAACATCTCTGAGTTTCAGCTTGTTTGGACCTTAGTAAATGAAAAATGTCGGTTTAAAGGTTGAACACCTTTTTCAACCCTCTAACAGGAGTATGTCAAAATCTTTTAACATTAAAACTACTTTAACTTTTCTATTAACTTCTATTTACCCTGAAGCAAATAATTCCTCCAAATTTTAGCTTTCTAGCTATTGTGCAAGTAGGAGAATTAATGATTAGTTGATCAGTCAGTACCTCAGTGAGGGCTATCCCAGATAAGTAAACAATTTGAGGTAAAATTTTTAGATTATTTTAAACTGATGGACTTGCAGGTGGAAGTAATTTTTTTTTGTATTTTTCAACCTGTTCCTTTATAGAACCTAAACTACAGAACTATGAGGTATGTTCGAAAAGTAAGGTCACAAGACACTTGGAGTGGTAGGGAAATTAGTTTTACAAAGTTGGAACTCCTGCATGCTAGGCAGGATCACGAGGAAGAGAATGAGTGGTGAAACAGGTGAGTAGCTTGTCTGGCAGCGTCACCGTCGTGTTTCTAAATAGACCCGCTCATTCCTAATCCCAAGTGCGAAGTGAAAGGCCTCATCCACTATCTCTTTATTGTTAAAAAACAGAAACCTGCCAATATTCATTGTGAAGTTGTTGCTGCTTACAGTAACGTCATGTCAGATGAAAAAGTGGTAAAGCAGTAAAAAAATTTTATAGAAGGCCGAACAAATGTTTACGGTAAAAAAAAGGAGGAGAAGAACTTTGATAGTGATGGAAGAGTTTGATGCTGGTGCTTTGGGATCTGAAAGGAATATTGCTTGTCGATTTTTTGCCAAGAGGAGAATCAATTAATGCTGATTGATACTGTGAGACACTTTGGAGACTTCGTCGACCCATTCAAAACAAAAGGAGGGGTGGCTAACAACAGGTGTTTTTCTTCTGCACGATAATGCTTGATCTCACACAATGAGAAAAACAGTTGACATTTTGACCTCTTTTGGTTGGAATGTTCCATCCACCCGATAGTCCGAACTTTGCACCTTCTGATTTCTTCCTTTTCACTCATTTGAAGGAGCATCTCAGTGAAAAACGATTTTCACCTGATGCAAAAAGATGTGGTCTACAAATGGTCTACAAATGTGATCACCTGATGCAGGTAAAAGATGTGGTCTACAAATGGTCAAGGGAATTGGCGGGAGATGAGTTCAACAAGGATAGAAAAATTGATCCCATGGCTCACTAAATGTAAGGAACTGAATGGTGACTATATTGAAAAATAGTTATATACCTACAGAACATTCCATGTAAGTTTCATAAATAAATTCACATTTTTTTATTTTTAATATTTGCTGTAACCTTACTTTCTGAATATACCTTGTAATTTTAATATTAATAAATGGGAAAATATCTCAATTGTATGTTTTATTTTCTAGGAGCTCCTAGAATACTTAATGGGGGTGAAGAAATATTGCAGGTTGTTCAGGGTGGTGCAATAAAATTAAAATGTGAAGCTACAGGTTCACCAGAACCTGTTATCTCGTGGCACTATAAAGAAGCAGAAAGTAGTCGCAATGTGGATGAAAGTGCTCATTTTAGGTAAATACTATTTATTAAGTAAAATGTTACTAACCATTAATTCTCTCACTCAAGGAAAGGTCTGGCTTAATATTTATGGTTCAGTTAAATACATTAAAACACTTCTTTTTTAAAAGAATACAATAATGTTCCTAAACGGATGCTTTGCTAGTACTTGACTGTTCCAGAAACACAAAAACATGTATTTGTATGTTTAGCTGTAAAATTACAACTAAAATAATTTAGGTAATTCTCTAGCAATATATTGCACCAATTTTGTATTAATCCAATCTTGGTGCGGAGAACATGTTGATTTTACCAAGATGTCCTATGTAATTGTCAAACGTTCCTACCATCCATTTCCTACGCTCCTACTTCTCCATTAACCATTTGGCTTATATGTTGTTGAATATGATAACTTGCATTCTGTTAAAAACATCTGAAAAATTACTTGATTGTTAAAACTTTTTATAGTGTACAAGAATTTCTTTTTAGTAATATTATATAAAAATATAAAAGAGAATTGACTCAAAATAAATAAACACCCAAAGCATTGAAGCAAATACTAAGAAAACTGTGTACTGTCGTGAAAATATTAGAAGATGATACAGTTATTATAGTAGTAGATTAGTTGAAATATGTATTTCAGGTATTATGTATTAACTTATAAATTCTTGGTTCTTGAGATGTCCTAAACTCTCTCGGGAGTCCCGTGGATGCAATCAAAAAAAAGTTTTTACTTTTTTTTAAAAAACCTATTTAAAAAAAATTGTGTGTTAGTCCATTATTTTTCTAACCTATCTGAGAGATATTTCATGGTTTTATTAGAAGTAGGCCTATTGAAAAAACAGAATAACAGAATTAATCATTGAAAATCTCTTCTACAAATTGAAAGATGATCCAAAGGTGAAATAACAGAATAGAGACATATCTCCTTTTCTTTGATAATCTCCATTAAGGAAAAAACAATAATGTTGACTTGAATTTGTATTTATGAATTTAATATATTTTTATATATATGAATGTACCATGAACTATGACTACAATGAAAATAATAATTATTTAGTTTTATTCATGATTTTAATTAAAAAATATTTATTTTTGTTTATTTAGTATAGAATATAATGAATTAGTTATAAAGAAAGCAACAACTAACTTGTCTGGTATTTATGTATGCGATGCTGAAAATACAGCTGGGATTGCTCAAAAAGTTTTCCATTTAGATGTTTTAGGTAAGTAACACTTTTCTTACTGTAATTTTTAATATTTTTAGTATAAAATTTTAGATATATTTTCATCTATGCACAGATATTAATACTCGTAAGTACAGTAGAATAATGATAGAGTGAAACTCCAGTTATCCGGACTAATAAGTGCCAGATGTAATCTAGATATGCAGAAATCTGGATATTTGGAACTGTCATAGGAAATGTCATCTTGTAAAATAAAACACAAGTTTTTGCAAAACTCTACAATTGCCTAGGAATCAAGATGCAATTTTTCTTTGACAGAGAACATAAACAGAATGACTACTCCACTCCTCCTGTTGTAGAGGAAATTTGTTCTATTATTCACTCCCTTAAACACAATAGAGCATCTGGTAAGGATGGGAACAAGGGAGAGATATGGAAGTCACTTTATGAAAACATCCTAGCTGGAAAGCATAACTGATGCAGTTTGGGAGGAAAAACAACTCCCAGAAGATTTGAAAACGGTCATCATCCAACCACTACACAAGAAAGGTCCTAAAAATTATCCAGATAATAATAGGGGTGTATATCTTGTCTCTACCACTTATAAAATTTTATCAAAAGCTCTACTTGTGTACTTGCGTACTCAACCATGCAGAGTCATAACTGGACTCACATCTGGGCGAATATAGAAATTATGTTGAAAGGCGATATCAATAAAATAATGAACATAAAAAAGAGAATAGTTTGAAACATTCTAGGACCTAAGAAGAAAGAGGGTAATTAGACTACAATAGACCCCGTTCGAACACAGAGATATACAAGAAAACACAGATATATTACTTGGAAAACATAATACAAGTAATTAAGAAGAGGAGACATGTATTTTTTGGACATGTGGCAAGAATGAATGATTGCAGATTGACAAAACAATTTAAAAAAAAAAATAAATCTCAAAACTTAATTAGTATGGTTCATGGTAACATTGAATGATATTAAATATACGAAAATTGACGCGCAGACACTTACAGAATACTTCTGTACAGAACACTACATTCTGTGATATTTTTGCAGATGTTCCTTATTTATTAAATAATAAAAGGTTGGTGTAAGCAAATTGAATTAGTCTTGTTCTATGATATATTTTTATAGCATCATTTTTAATATATTTGTGCAATAAATTTGTTTCAGCTTTACCACAAATATTAGAAACATTTACACCAATCGTAAATCTGACAGATGGAGATGATTATTCTATTCCATGTACAGCTATTGGTCATCCAGCACCACTAATATTTTGGCAAAGAGGAAATGTAATTCTCAGACCTGGTCATCAACATGGTATGTATATGTAGTTTTTGATTGAACTTGCACAATTCAGACTGACAAAGTGGATTTTTGGATTTTATACTAAGAGGTTTGAATGGTTTTCTTTAAAAACATATTACTAGTCTGCTTGAGTAAATTCACATATTAACAGATGAGATTATATGTTTTGAAAGAAGTAGAATGGTGAACAAAAATGTGTGGTAGAAGACCACACATTTTAGGTTTAGGAGCTATATCTAGGAAGTAACTTATGGTTGAAGAAGGATGTTACAAGCTCTTACAAAAAAGCAGTAGGTTGGAAACTAGGTATAAGTCAATTACAATTGAAGGATCAGAGGACTAAAGATTATTGTCCACATACAGAAGTTTTCCTCTCAACCAACCATGACGGGACCGGGCATAGGTCAGATAACCTAAAAGTCGTTTAAACCGAAAATCTTAAAAACAACATAAAAAAGGTAAAAACCATTGGAGTTACTACTGCAACTCATAAAAGGCAGTAAAAAAACACTCAACACATTTAAATACTCTATAAAAACATATTTATTTATCATTTACATAATAAATAAGATAAAAATTGTTGCAATACGCACAGCTACAAAACTGTACACACAATGGATCTACAATGGTTTTATGGCAGAGAGACTTGTCTGTTTTTTCCGACGGTCCCTTGTTGCCACGGTGGAAGTCAAGTCTAATCATGTCTTCCTGGAAAGAGTCGGTTAATATGACAAGCAGTTAAAGAGGAGACTACTGTGACATAATTTTTATAAATCAAATAAGAAATTTTATCAAGTCGTACTGGAATAATCAAGTTGCACTAAATTCAATTATACTGTTGTGTAGGTCAACAGCCACAAGGCTGGTTTGAACCTCTAGAGGTTTCATTAAGTAAAAACGAGAAGTGAGGTGGTTTACTATTAATAATTACCTTCCTCACTGAGTTGAAAGAGTATGCTTATCAGCATACCATGCCCTCAGAAAAGCACCTACTTTCCACCCTGCAAATGCCACCTTCACTTCATTCACCACAGGGTCTGGCTAATTATACTGTAAATAATAATTTATGTTCAATTTATACTGATGTAACTTGGTCTGTCCAGTTATATATTACTATTAGTTGTGGTTTAGGTAATCAGCCAAAAGACTGGTTTGAACCTCTAGAGGCTTTATTTAGTAAAATGAAGAGTTAGGTGGTTTACCATTGCCTTTCTTATTGAATAAAAAAGTATGTTTATCGGTGTGCCAGGCTCTCTGAAAAACATCTTTCTATTCTGCAAATGACACCTTCACTTCATTCACCAGAGCTGGTTGTATAATGAAATTCATTACTCCCAGAGGAGATAAGAGGGGATAACTCTGACTAGTGTCTTTTACAGCTGTACCTCTTCTGTTCTTAAGTGCTTTGGTCATATAATTGGCTGACTATGTGATAAGAAACAGAACTATTTTTGTAACCTCAGAACTAGCAGATTGAGTGAAAATAATTTACCACTCCACCTGCCTATTATAGGGAATATTATTAGTTATTGGTTCCAATAATTAATAGATATTTTATAAAAATACCAATAAGGTTATCTTAAATTCTTTTCTATGTTACTATGTTACTGAACTCTAATCGTTATTTACCACATAATTTTAATTGAAGTCATAACAAAATCTTCACACAAGGTGTGATAAAAAAATGTTTGAATAATTTTATTACGAACAAAGTGATAAGTTTACATGAAATTTGAATTAATCTCCTTCAAAGTAATCTCCTTGGCTAGTAATGAACTTATTTTTACTTATCAGTATTTACCTTTACAGTTAGTTTTCTTCTGACTATTAGTGATATTAACAATTTTAGTAAAATGGAGTCAAATTTTTTATTGATATTTTGGGTGTGACAGTAAAATTTAATTTTTCAAAAAGTATACTCTGATCGTTTTTTACTACGACCCTTCTCATCTCTTTTACCCTGTCATTACCATTGGTAATAGTGACAATAACATTCTTTAATATCTGAAATACATTTTTTTATGATTACAGAGGATTTATTGGTGATGCAAGATAACAGTCTTGTTCTAACATCTGTCACTCTAGAATCAAGTGGTATATATTCATGTGTTGCTTATAACGCTGCTGGAATTGTTACTCGTAATTACACTATAAATGTTTTTGGTATGTACATAAATTTTATCGTCAAAAGTAGAATAATGATTTACAAGTGGACGTATGGTTATTGAAATTTGTTAGATATTGTAAAAAATTAGGAAATTAAGTATAATAATTATTGATTTATTACAAAACTTTTAATTCTATATTGGCAGCAGTGAAAAAACCTATTTAATAAATTTTAGATGATTGGATTGATTTTGATAAATAAATTTATGCTTGATTACGTGTCAAACTGAAAAATGTCAATTAAAGAACAGGTATCTTGTTAATATTCTTTACTTTTATAAAATATGCATTTTTCATATTAAGTTTACTTCAATGCTGTAATTTTGGGTTAGTTATACTCTACAAATTGTAGTAAAGTACTACAGTAAAATGCATGACACTGGGTGATTTAAAGTTGCTGACGGATGTTACACTAAAATAAAGAAAAGTGTAAAATATTTTGAGATGTGTGTGTCTAGAAGAATGCTTTGTATTTCGTGTACCAGTCATATTACAACGTCGATGTTTCGAGATATATGGATGTGGGCCATGAGTTGATGGGTGTAATCAAAAGAAGAAAGATTACCTACTTGGTCATTTAGTTGAGGTGATAAGTATGAGTTTCTCAGACTGATTCTTGAGGATAAAGTTGAGGCAAGTGCAGGCCTGGGCGAAGGAAATGCTCATCGTTGAACAACATTAGAGACAGGACAAACTTGAGTATGCACATTCTTTTGAGGATGGTTCATGATAGTGGTTTGTGAGTGATGTTGCCAATCTTCAGTAATGAAGTCAATACTATAAGAAGAGAAGAAGGATGTTATACTGTTGCCATATCTCTCATAAACTTTATACTGATTAGTTAAAATGATTGATGATTGGTTTCTGCAAGAGAATATAGTTGGCTATCTAAAGTAAATTACTACAAAAAAATTAATTGTGTTCAATACAGGGTATTATAAAACTAGACCAATATAACTTTCTGGAAATAATTTTTGAATTTACTGATATATACTTTTATGATTTTACTAATGTTAAGTTTATTTTCTAGTGGCACCTATTGTTATGGATTCTTCTGTAACACGTGTGGAAATAGTAGAAGGAGTTACTGGCAAATTAATGTGTCCAATAACAGTTGTTGATCGACCTGCTTCCATTGTTTGGTTAAAAGTAAGTTTTACTTATGTTCTGTAAGATTTGTATAGAAAAAGTTTCGTTTGAATTGTTACATTATTTTAATTTAAAATAAATCTTTTTAGAAATGTGGAAATTATGAAAAACTATATCAAACTAGAAATGTAAAGAACTCCCTGCACATTAACTTTTATGTAGAGCACAATGTTTTACAATCTGTGGTTTCACAAAATTGTAAAAGTTATTAGCTTTTAATAATTCTGATGCTTACTCATTAATTTTCAATTAGCAAAATTATATAAGTTGCCATCTTTCCAGTCAGATGAAGGAAACCACCTTTCTTACATCCGAGGGTAGTTTAAAGCTCACTTGTAAGAGAATAAGTCCGCTTGCCATGTCATGAATGTTGCTCAAATTAGGTTGGAAATAGAGCTGCTACCACACTGCCTCATAACCAGCAAGGATTCTCCTTCTGGTTTTAGACCTACTTACCCAGTCTCTTTCACCTTTTTTACAATTTGTACATAATTTTTTCCTCTTCCACCGCTTAAAACGTTGGTAATTCTTCAGCTGTTTCCATGGCAAGGGGCCTTTACTGATAGCTACCATTGATGGACTCAGGTTGTTTTAGTAAGATTGTTACTCCTTTGTCTCCACATTTCTCCATCATACTTGCGAGATGTGGCCCAACCTTGGAATAGGTGCGGCGATGTGATATTTTTTATGTCCAATCGTGAGATGCCCATAACAGACAGGTGGAGTGTAAAATTATTTGTACTCGATCTGCTACAAAAAAGGGGCTACAAAAAATAGTTTTGTTTCTTATCACATGGTCAGCCAATTATATGATTGAATCATTTAAGAACAGAAAAGGTAAAGTTGTAAAAGACACTAGTCAGAGTAATCTCCTCTGAAAGTAATGAATTTCATTACACAGCCAGACCCTGTGGTGAATGAAGTGAAGGTGTCATTTGCAGGGTGGAAAGTAAGATGCTTTTCAGAGGGCCTGGCATACTGATAAGCATACTTTTCTACTCAGTAAGGAAGGCAAGGTAAACCACGTCACTCCTTGTTTTATTTAGTAAAACCTCTAGAGTTTCAAACTAGCTTAACTTGGTTAAGCTAATTTAAGCTTAGTTTAAACTAGTTTAGGCTGACCTAAACAACAACATGAGATGCAGAAATTAAATTGGAAAAGTTTTAAAGGCTTATATACATTCTGTGGGAATTGCTGGTTAGTAAAGTGAGGAAGCATATCGTTTCAAGAACTTTTATCGTACCTTGGTTCTGCCAGTTTTGGTATTTATGGTTTAGAGTATTGAACCCTGACTGCTCAGCAGATGTAAAAAATGGAAGCTGCTGAGTTGAGATTGTTAAGAATTTTTTGAATGTTATTGATTGCTGGACCATAATAGAAATGAAAGCATTAAGCATGAACTTAATATGCCAATGGTAATATCAGAAATTCAGAAATACAGGTGACAGTGGTATAGTGATTTGTTATGGATTTAGGCGATTGAACAACCAAACAAATGTTCATGTACAAGCCAATCAGACAATGTGGCAACTTGTTTATCCAATAATAAGTCAATATAGTTTTACTGTAAAGTATACCGAAAGCATTTGACAAATAAAATAATCTTAAAACAAAAATTATGTGCTCTCATAATTTACTTAAATATCAGTTTCAAAACAAATTGTCAAAAACTATTTCTAAATGTTTATTAATCTGAATAACTTTAATAATTTTTAGGATGATAAAGGAGTTGATTTCTTAGAAAATGAACGAGCTGATGATGTGCATTTTTACACAGTTGAGAATGATCGTGTATTGAAAATAGTCGAAGCTAGATCAGCTGACAGTGGTCTATATAGTTGTGTTGTTACTAATCCAGCTGGGACATCTAAAGCAAAATTTGTAGTAGATGTTATAGTGCCACCATATTTCGTCAATGAATTTCC
This sequence comes from Catonia carolina, assembly GCA_035578175.1. Taxonomy (NCBI): domain Eukaryota; kingdom Metazoa; phylum Arthropoda; class Insecta; order Hemiptera; family Achilidae; genus Catonia; species Catonia carolina. The sequence goes on along the minus strand of JAQMRL010000010.1, from coordinate 21,756,210 downwards.
AGAAACTAGTTTTATTGTCAAGCAAGGTAGTTTTGTTCTATTTGATTGCGTAGTCGGTGGCAATCCTGTACCAAAGGTAAGTACATTTACAATGAATAATTATGTCTTGCTGAGTAATTTCCTCCAGTGCATTACCATATTTTAAACAACCATGAATATTATGAATTTCACGTTTTTTTTACGGAAAAAGCATGTTAAAAAAAATTTAGTTATTCAAAATTTTGTATTAGCGGGGTTCAGATTTGTGGGGTTGTTATGTATTTAAAATTTACACAACCATTTTTCACAACCAGCTCATCGCGTAGTAGTCTGCCTAATTGGTTTCTAAGCCAATGGTCCTGATTTTCATTCCTGCATTAGAATTAATGTGCGAAACAGTCAGATGTAAAACAAAAAAGAAATTAAAAATTAAATAAGAAACTTAACTTTGGAAAATCAGCCTTGTATCCTGCATTTTATCACTGCAAGAACTGTAAGTACTTGTAAATTAATACTGGTTAGAACTTTAGAAATCTGTATCTGTTAAAATCACCCTACAGTTTAAACATAAATACAGAAATAGCCGATTGGAAATAACTTTAATATGTTTTAAGGTGAATAATTTGAGTATTTTGAAAAACCAAAAAGTTATAAGAAGATTAGGAATAAATTTATTACTACTTCTGGCAAACTATAACATTATATCAAAGGTATTTCTGCTGCAGCAATCAGTTTCTTGCGCAGCCTCTTAAGAATAAGTAATGAAATTTTCATATGGACTAGTACCAGACCACAGCAGAGTAGAGTACAGGTGGCAGAGATGCGATTTCTGTGAAGAACAAAGGGTTGCAGTCGTAGGGACCACCTAAGAAATGAGGACATAAGAACGAAACTGGATGTTTATGACCTGAATGGGAAGATTACAGAATATTGTAATCGATGGAGAGAGTACGTAGAAAGAATGCTTGAGGGAAAGATCCCCCTCAGTGTTTTGCAATACAGATCGGTGAGGAAGAGAGATGTTGGGAGGCCACGCAAATTATGGTAATAATTCAGTAGTTTGTTGCTGTTGTGACTCGGAACAGGCGGAAGCCTAATCCTTGATTGTGAGAAAAAAAGAAGAAAACATTTTATATGGTATATCAACCAAGGGAAAATGCATTTAAATAGCTATAGTTTTCTTACAATTTATATAATTTGTTACTTTATTGACACAGGTTTTTTTGAATACCAAGAAATAATCCAGAGAAATAACACAGCAGGCTTTTCAATGTAAGTTATCTAAGCATTATATCATTTATTTTCATGTCTTTTGTAGATAAATTGGCGCCGTTTGGAGAAAAATGTACCTGTAACAGAACATACTGCACCTGGAGCTGCTTTAAATAGAACAAAGCAAGAACTGAAATTAACAAATGTTGGATTTTATCATAGTGGGAGATATCAATGTTATGTTATCAATAAACTTGGACGAATCGATAGAACATTCTCATTAACTGTAATTGGTGAGTATAATTTGTAATTTGTAATTGAGGTCCATGAGGATCCTAGGTAACTGATTTATTTTTATATATAAATTTTGCAATGTTTTATAATATTGTGTATGTTAAAGCCCTTGCCCTGCATCTCAATCAATTCTAAAATAGGACATTCAACTTGACAATCAAACCAGAAGCGAAATTCGTTTACAAAATTATTTTTAAACTGAACACTTAATCAACTACTGACAAACTCCAAAAAGTAAGCAGAAGAATTTTTAAAAAATGACTAATTTTGAACACCAAGTTTATGAAATGGTGAATAATCCCCCAACAACATAATTTACTAGTTTAACAAGTCGATTATCAACATTATGAGAAAAAGGATAGTTTCCTTTTATGGCCACCTCTGCAGAGCACCTAATGCATGACTCACTAAATAGCTCTAACTATTAATTTAAGAACAAGACTCAAAATAAATTGATCCAGGATATAATGCCCAATGGATTGCAGATTATAGGCTACCGGTAATCAATACAAAAAAAAAAAAAAAACAGTTTATCAGGATTTATTTTGTTAGTTTATATCCAATCACAAATTTTCATTGACATTTCCTTTTGTTTGAATGAGTTATTACATTATGTAATATGCAAAATAGTAGTTTGTGCTTTTTTTGTATCACTTATACTGCATGGACTATACTTTTTATTGCCAATGAAATAACTCTGATTGTTTTTAGAAATATTGATATTAAATTTTAATTCAAAATTGATAAAATTTTGAATCAGACATCTGAATTAATGAGATTTTACTCTATTTATTTACTTGTTTACTAGGTGCTCCTGTACTTGAAGGTGCAGCTTCAGAAAACCTCGACTTAGTGTCTGGAGACTCTCATAATTTAACTTGCACCATAACTGGTACACCTGAACCACAATATTCATGGAGTTTTAGGAATGAAAGGTAATAGAATCGTTTATCACAATAGTTCAATAACACCTATTATTTTACGAAAACTAAATTTTGTTTACCTTGTAATAAATTGTCTGTGAATATAAATTAGAATAGAGAGATATTGAAATATGTAAAATTAATTTATCTAAAAGAAGACAATAATTTTTTACTCTATCCACTATATACGTATTATTTTAGTACAGGTGGCTTGGGATATTCTTTTAGTTTTCTTGCATGAAGTTGAGGCTTCGACACATTCTGAGAAATCTACAAAAAGACTTGAAGCTTTTTGAGATGTGCTACAGATGTATACTAGGAATTTTCTGGGTAGATCAAATCATAATAAGAATGTGATGAGTAGAGTGGTTAGTTATAAAATGTAGCAATCCTTGAAGACGTGGTTAATGTGGTTTGTGGGTTTTATTTCGAGTATAATTTTTCAAGATTATTCCTTTGTGATAATTACAATTTTTCTGATGTTATAGGGATGGTGAACAACTATTGAAAGTAAAAACCAGTTATTTAAATTTGCAAACCATTGCACCGTCTAACACTGGTATATATAAGTGCAATGCATCTAATGAAGCTGGTAGTGAAATTAAAATTTTTAATATAACTGTTTTAGGTAAGCATTTATTGTTGTTATTAAATCTTTTCTCCTCCATAAAAAATGATTGTTTTATTCTATTTCGTATTAAGTTTCCTTTGTAATTTTAAAATTAAAATTATTAGGTTCTTTATCTGTATTCTTTTACCTTCTGCATTAGCATTAATGTGTAAAATACTCGTAGTTGAACATAAAAAAGAAAAACTAATTAAATCGTGCTGAATTTGTTTCTTATTGAAGAGCTACTTCTTATTATGCAAAGCTATATTGAAACCGCTGCAGGTTTATGTGGTACCGGTTTGAGGATCAGCTACAAACTAGAATCTTGCCACTCCTTTCAAAAAACTTGTACGAGTTGTAACAAGTACTATATGATACATGATGAATGATTTGCTGTATAAGTCAAAATGTGAAGTAAAATTAGAAGATCACCTGAATTCTTTGGTGCTAAATGAATAAAATTACTTAACCTTCCATTCAGATTTACCGAATAAATAATGTTATTAATTTAAGTTTCTATTATTCACTATCAGTATCATCATCATTTTCTTCTTCTACACCTTCTATTTTCATCTTTGTTGTATTTTTTTTTTTTTTGTTAAATACTGCCCGTAACAGATGGGTGGAGTGTCAAATTGTTTACACTCAATCTGTTCGTTGCAGGGCTAAAATAAATAGTTCTGTTTAGTATCACATGGTCAGTTAATTAAACGACTGAATCATTTAAGAACAGAAGAGGTCCTAGAGGTGTAAAAGACACTATTTAGAGTTATCTCCTCTGAAATTAATGAATTTCATTATACAGCCAGACCCTGTGGGGATTGAAGTGAAGGTGTCATTTGCAGAGTGGAAAATATGTGCTTTTCACAGGGCCTGGCATGCTGATAAGCATACTTTTCCACTCAGTGAGGAAGGCCGTGGTAAACCACCTCACTCCTCGTTTTACTTAGTAAAACCTCTACAGGTTCAATTGATTTGTTAAATTTATCTTTTACTGTTATTCGTCTTTTATCTAGATTTATGGTTTTTAAAAGTTGTAAATAATTTTGTTTCTCTTTTGAAAGCAATATCATTTGGTATATAGTTGTTTTTAGGATGATAGACTCAAATGTTAAAAAATTGTATATGTCGCTCCGAGTAAGCTGTTTTAACAACTAGTTTTCGGCGATGAAGGTTCCATGGTTCAAATTCTAGTTAAGGTAGTTTGAATATTAAACAAGTAAAAGATTTAAATATTAGATGAGTAGTAGTAGATCTGTGGTTACCAGTGCAGTTTGATGGTTGGCATCTAATTAATGGTACTCTCTCAGGAATGGTCACACTACACTTAATTTACGTGTCACACATATCAACCTCATCTCATTGTGTTACAGGTTGCTTATTATTCTTAAATTGAAAAAATTGCAATGTACACTCATTGGGGATTAAAAAAGTGTTTGTGTGTAAAAAAATAATTTGTAGTCCTACATTGTACGATTTAAAAGCACATGGGTGTTGCACCAGCTCCACGTAATGAAAAAATTAATTATTATTTATGAAAAAGATTATTCCTGGGGACAAGAGAATGTTGTTATAAGGTAGTCTATAGATTCTCTCAATTGTATTTTATAATTTAACCATTAAGTAAATATTAATCACAACTAGATGTAATCACTAGAAGGTATGGCTTCTCCTAAACAAAACTCCTGGTGCTCCCTAATGAAAAGATGCCATTCCAATGCATCTACTGATGGTTAGTCATGAAATGAACTTTGTTTAAGACTAGGTGTAAGAGAAAAACAATCTACTGCACATGCCCAGTTTCTCTATTACAATCCTAAAAACATACTGACACTCGTAGTTCATTGGAATACACAGCCCTTATTTTATTACGCGACGAGTGGTACAGGAAATATTGTTTTGATTTGGCTATTCTGTTTTTACGTTTTAGACTACATTTATACAAATAAAATTATTTTAATTCGTTAAAACTCATTCTGTTTCTTTTCATTTTAATTCTTCACATTTTATTCATTATTCTTTAGTGTTGTTATAAATTAGTTATCTATCCGTATATTATAAGTTTATCATGTCGACCGTTCGAAAGCAGGGTAAAACAATTCGAAGTGCGGAAAGGAATGTTATTTTAAATGTTATTAAGTGTTGTAAAGAAGAAACAAAAAATAAACTATATATACTACACAGTTGCATGTTTTTAGAAATGTACGTACTACGCTAGCAGCAGCGTAGTGCCCGCACTCAGAGGCGGATTAATACTTGTTGGGGCCCTAGGCAATGGCAAATGAGGGCCCCCCCCCCACTTTGCTTTGACGTAATAAAAACATGATAGTTAATATTTCAATCAAGTTTATTTTCTATCAAAATAACATTTGTTCTGATATCTGATAATTATAATAATAATAATAATAATAATAATAATAATAATAATAATAATAACTATAATAAAGACGATTTAGAAAAATTTTCTCCTACATTTCAATTCACTGAACTCATCGATGATGTCATCAAAATCAATTTTTCGTAAAATATCAGATTCGATGCAAAGAAGACTTAACATATCTAAACGTTCTTGCAGCATAGTTGCTCTTAGACCCGTCTTGATTCGTTTTAAATCCGAATTTATTTATTTATATTTTAGGGGCCCCAGAAAATGTATTATAAATGTACTATAAATTTAATGTAATCATACACAATCATGTCATTAAGTTCAACAATTGAATATTTTTACGATTGAAAATGTATTAATATTTTACAATTTTGTCATTTGTTCAATCAAATTTTTTTTTCCAAATTTTTTTTTAAATTTTCAATTTTTTTCCAAATTTTTTTTTAAGTTTTCAATTTTTTTTCCAAATTTTTTATTTTTTTTTAATTTGTCGGGGGCCCCTGGCCATTGGGGGCCCCTAGGCACGTGCCTAGTAGTGCCTATTGGGTAATCCACCACTGCCCGCACTGAGTCTCGGGTTCATCTCGTCATTACATGTCATTATTGCTTACTTTACATCCTATCTGTTTCAGAACCACCATCAATAACTGGATCTGATTTGACTGAAGATATTAAAGTCAGATCAGATGACTATCTTGTACTAACTTGCATAGTGTCAGGTATACCAAAACCAGCTATTACATGGTTACATAATGGAGTTATTTTAAAGAATGCAACAAATGTAAATGATGGAAATAAGACACAGCCAGTCAATAACAGTTTTTCTGTAATACTACCTGCTGCAGGTGGAAAATATTCCTGTGTTGCAACAAATAAAGCTGGTATTACTGAAAAATATTTTAATGTAAAAGTTCTTGGTAAGTTAAAGAAATTATATTTCCATTTAATACTGTAATTAATAATTTGATAGTTTCTTTGACTTGATTAAATTGCATATAATTTCAATATTTTCTGGGTAACATTGGCCCATCATTTACAATACGATATTCATTTGTATTACTTTTATAAAAAGTAATTGGATGAAGTATAAAAGATAAACTTTCCAAAACTATTTGTATTCTTCCTGATGGAAGAAATGCCACTCTTATTTTCGCTTATTTTTTCTCTTCTACTCTACACAAACGAATGGAGCGATGAGATCATAATAGTTTGGTTATTTTATGAACAAAATTTGTAGTAATGTATTTGTCATTGAAAATGGGCTAATTATCAAATGTAAAAAAAATACCCCCATAATGGATATAATGCCTTATACACTCCTCCATTATATGAACACCACTCCGATTTTCGCTGATTTCTTCCACTTTTTTACTCTACACAAACGGACAAAACAATTAGATTATATAGTTTAGTTATTTTACGAACAAAAACGATAGTAACATATTTGTTGAAGTTGAAAACTATTATTAATAAAAACTATTTTGAAGTTGAAAATTTATTGTAAGTATAATGCCCTATACTTTCTTCCATTATATGGGCGCCACCGATCCAGTTAATTAGAAAATAAAGTTACTTGAATTCACCAGCAAGGTTTAGGTAGATCTTAGAACTAATGCCCAACCCTGTCCATCAGGTAAAAAGTCATTTTGTGAGCTTTCTCACAGACTCAATGACGTAGCAGTGCCTGGTCCATGAAAAAATTTAACCACATCTTTTTCACACACGGGAAGATTCCAAATTGTCATTCTCCGTTCTGTCTTGCTAATTACTTTTTCTTTTTATAAATAACAGGTACGGTATCCATATTCCATACACTTCCGCATTTATAACCTATCAATAAACAGAAAGAAATCTGAAGTAGGAGTGGCATGTAATGGAATAGTACGTTTTTAAATTAAAGTGGACACTTTATGATATTAGAAATAAATAGTTTCATACAGATTTAGAGTAAGTAAGTTTAGAACCCATTTGAGCATATATTAGAATCATATATTAAATAAATTTATGTTTACACTTTCTAAACTGTGATAACACTGGAACTGTGATTTTTAAGTTTTACTTGTGTTTGTAATATATAAGTTAGTCCTACAGTAGGCCTTTTCGTAATTTGGAACTTGTGTTTTATTTTCAAATTTTGTGATATTAGTACCTAACTTATTAAGTATGATTATGTTTCCTGTTAACTCTTATTGTGATATCATTGTTATACATAGTTAATTTTTACATCTGTTGTCGTAGTATTAAGGTTATTATTTGACATTGTTCTATATTTCTATTAACCCTCCATGTCTGGGCCCAGTACAGCTTGACTATAGTCTATCTACTGTAAGAGTACTCCGCGTGGGGCAGGTGCCTATAGGTTGTACATGAAAGTTTTGCTCTATTTGGCGCGTATCTACCTCTCCGCCTGACAATTATTTTGCACTACGTTCCATCATAATCATAAAAATCTACAACCTACATCCAGCTAAAATAAACATAATCCTATAAGCATTTTCAATTATACCGTTCAGATTACTTGTAATTATTGTAGTTTCATAAAGAGACTCCTTAATTAATTATTTTAACCGTTACATTTAACAAAACAATTTTTTTCTACTTTTTAATGGTTACCGCTTTTATGCTTTAAAAACTCAACACATTCACTATCACGCATGTTAACAAAACACAGCTTACAAAACTTTTCAACTTCAGTCTACGAAAAAAATCGAAACGAACCGATACAATACCAAAAGATAACTAATGAAACAAAAAATGAGTTCAACATGGGCAAGTGTAACAGTTGTATTAAACTAGTCACAGACATTGGTTTTAATGATATTAAGTAAACAATCTGAAATGATAAACAACGAATCACTGGAATTGTTTACTCTCCTGTTATAATTCAAGCCCATTAGTCTAATATTATTACTTGTGACCAAAAATAAAACTGAGTCTTTATTAAAAACCTACTAATCATAAATAATAATGTAATAATAGTAAAAATGTAACGAAAAATAACAATGTAAGAGAAACAATAGTAAAAGTTTTAGTTATTAATGGTAAACTAATGTTCGATTTAAAAAACATTTTCTAACAGATGAATTAAACGTGTTTTCATTAAAATATTAAGCTTAGAGCGAATTAGTGTTTTATGGAATTTTGTTTTTTATCATGCTGTGCGTATTTTTAATTAATGCGCATGCTCACTTGTGTTGCTGGTTGCCTACGTCGGAGTACTCTTAGCGTAGACAGACTATAGAGGAATAGGTGATAACTGGAAGATTTTTTTCACCTTTGAAAATTTGTTTTTGTTAATTACTTTTTATTAATAATCATTTTTAATATTTTTAGTTGCACCAAAGTGGGCGAGACAGAGATCATATTTTAGAACCAATAAATTACAACCAATTGAAGGATATCCTCTGATAATAACATGCCCAGTAACAGGTGATCCTCCGCCAGATGTTCACTGGTTATATAATGGTCGACCTATCAGTGGAATTGGAGTGTATAAAGATAAAATCCATTACACTGCATCAAATCGTTCACATTCTGGAAATTATACATGTTTTGCAACTAATAACGCTGGAAATTTTTCTAAGAATTTTACTGTTGATGTGTTAGGTAAGTTCATAAACTAAATATTTATTATTTTTACTGTTGTTTTACATTTTGCTACTATACTATTACAAGGAATTTTTACATTTACCAGCAATCTTTTTCATGAAAAATATTTATCCAGTATTTATTGTGGCAAATATCCTCATCACAAGTCAAACTAACCAATACAAATCCAAAAATTTAACAAAGAGTAAGTCACTTTAGTGTATTACAATTTGAAATTCTATTTATGAGATTTGATTAGTTACATTTCAAGAAAAAAGTTTTTTTTATATTTATTTATTTAAGGTCGCATCAACTATAAAGTCATTAGCGACCATAATTAAAAACAATATCAGAACAACAGACAACAATAACAGAATTTTATCTAAAATTTCTTGTGTTGCTGTAAGTCTATGATGTACGAAGACACGTTATGTATAGCCTACTTAGTTACATTTCAAGAAAAAAGTTTTTTTAATATTTATTTATTTAAGGTCGCATCAACTATAAAGTCATTACCGACAATAATTGAAAACAATAACAAAACAACAGACAACAATAACAGAATTTTATCTAAAATTTCTTGTGTTGCTGTAAGTCTATGATGTACGAAAACTTGTTATGTATACTCTTGATGTCTGTTGGCATGAAATAATCTATTTATGCCATGTTTAGTAGCACTATCTGCTTTCTCTTTTCCTGATATACCAATGTGTGCTGGATTCTGTACAAATTCAATGGTGTTTTGTTAATAATGTTAATATTAATGTTAATATATTTGACTTTAAAAAAGTTTTTATTTTGGTCAGATCTCTCTCCCCTTAATCATAATTATTTCAATCTACTGTAAAGAAATAGGTAGACCTACCTACTGTAAAAAATTATATTTTTCTTGCTACAAAATATTTTGTGATATTCAAAAGAAAATAACATGGTTATTCATGGAATTAATAGGTTAGTCAGTGGAACGAACAAAAATTACTTTAGTTTATATCAACCGAATTTCTTGTGTTGAGAATATGAATACATTTGTATAAAAATTTTATTCATTTCTTGTTGCATATGATTTTTTCAGTGGCTCCAAAATTTTTACTTCACGAAGAACTTTTCTCTATTCAGGTTTCAACTAATTCAACTGTAACACTTAACTGCAGTGTTGATGGTAACCCATCTCCACAATTTTTGTGGCTACATAAATATAAACCTACAAACCACTCTGGACCAATTTTGGTGAGTCAAAAATATCACTCTGTAATAAAACGTTAATACAACGGTCATTTAATAAGCAACAAGACTAATCGTTGTAGCTAAGAAACAATTTATTTAATCATAATAAAACTTTGGCTACTTTACAGCAAAGTTCGCAGCAACATTTATATACTTGTCCCATTATTCTTCTTATTTGTGTGAGCCTCTGGCACAAAATTCTTTGGGTTGAAGCCACTTTTGCAACTGATTGACCCGTATGCTTCCGCTCAAGGCTTTGCTGCTCAAAATGGTGTATCCATGTTTCATCACATCATATTACTGTTCTACTGAAAAATTCTTCCTTTAATTAAATATAGTTTTTTCAACTGTTGACTGATTTCTTTGTGGGCGTTTGTAAGTTGTCTTGGAACCCATCTTGCACAAGTTTTCTTGTACTGCAGGTTATTCTGAGTAATGTTATGGATAGTTATAACACTTGTGTGGTTACCAAATATTCTCGAACAGCTGATGAGAAAAATGTACAAGGGTGCCAACTTCAGGCACTGAAACTACTGAATTGATTAAATAACTCGTTTCTGAGCTACAGCGATTTGTCTTGTTACTTTTTGAATGACCCTGGTATTGAATAATTTTATATTGATTTTAGATAACTGGTATTGTGTATTTTGTAATTTAAATTGATATTTATTTTAACAGGAGCTTGATGGAGTTACTGTGGAAGATTCTGGGATTTATTCTTGTCTGGCATCAAATTCGGCAGGAGATGCTGAAAAATCATTTAATTTACAAGTTATTGGTAATATATTTTTAATTTATTCTCTAAGTTGATTCTTTATGGCATAGATTTTAAATTATGGCTTTATTAAAGAAGCAACAATTGTTTACACTTTTGGGCTTGTCATGTAGTTGTTCAGGATCAGTTGAATGAGAGTGACATAAGGTAGCTAAAACTGTTTTTCTAATTTTCTCTACAGTGATATGACATTAGAGAAAGTTAAAATTATTTTCTCTTTTAAACTATCTCTTGTTTCCCCCTTTCATAACTGAGTGTGTTGTTTTCATTTTAGATGATTTCATTAGGTCTTCGCAAAATTTGTTAGAGCAGTTTCCAACAACTTGGAGAGAAACATTTTACTGCTGAAGCTGTTAGTAAACTTTTTCTCTTGATAACCAGTAATTGTTCTATTTCTTGTCATATGTTCAGCCAATTACATGACTGAAGCATTTAAGAACAGAAGAAGTGTCCCAGGTTCGTACAGATCAATAAATTTGAAAGCCTTTTGTTTTTGAAATCCAACTTTTTTATTTCACCAATTTGGAGATAGAATTTTGAGAACTTTTAAAACACAATTAAAAACTTTAAAATCCTTTAAAACTTATTTAAAATATTAAATTCTTTTCTTTTCACAAATCTTCTAAAAGTATTATTTCCGAATATTAATACAAAATATCACTAAATTAGTATGTTATCAAATTATCAAAAGTATTTGTTTTTTAAAATAACTTGTATATAACGTCACTCCTTTAAAAGTTTAAAAGGGAGTGAGTTCAACAATCCAATTTATGAATTTCATAAAATTGTTCTTTTTTTTTTTTTACTTCCTCTTACATCTTTAGATCAAAATTAAAATTTTCCTTTTACATCTGTAGTTGAGATCATCTGATGTGTGTGTCGATGCTGTAAAGTTATGTTTATGTTTACGTTAGAATTGTATGATTGTGTTTATACTGTTTGTTGTGTGTCTGTGGAGATGTCTCATATTACAATCATTACAATCTTCCCCCCCCTCAGAGAGTAAACTGAAGTACAAAGGCATGTGTATATAAAATAATGGGGGTGAGTGCTTAAATGAAAAAGAGAAGGTGAGTATGTAGCAGTTGTCGGCCTGAGATGGTAATATTCATTCATTCGGGGCCCCTTTCAATAAAACATTCAAATAACATGCAAACAGCACAGTTTACATTTTTTGTTACAATCATCTCAAGCTCGAGTATCGCAACAGACATCACCAAAATAAATCCTCATGAAAATAAATTATGTAAATTATGAATAAATTATGTAACTTTTTTAAGGTTAGAGATATGTTCTTTAGTTATTTCTCCTCCAATAGTCTTACGGAGTAAGGCTGTAACTGGAGTAGAGAAACCGATGATATACAAAGGTTCAGACCATCGATATGCCATTTTCGCACAAATGTTTTTCCGTTTCGAACTTACGGGGTGAGTTTTAAGTAAAACTTTGTCTCCCACCGAAAACGGATTGGGGTGGCGTGTAGCATTATACCGGCGCGCCATATCATGATGGGATTTAATTAGCTTTCTTCTAATATCACACATCATGTTACTGGAACGTATAGGATTTCTATGGAGGATATCTTGGATATTCCATGCTCTATCCAACGGTGTTTGAGCTGAAAAAGTATGTAATATGTCAAATGGGCATTTCCCATGAGCATTATGTTGAGCTATATTAAAGGCTAATTGAAACCAAAAGAGAGATTTGTCCCAAGTAGTTTGAGTCGTTGCATGATATGCAATAAGGATAGATCTAAGATTTCGATTTAATCGTTCGGCGTGAGATGGTTGAGGATGATATGGTGAGAGGGTGGTTCGTTTTATGCCTAGATTGAAACAAAAGTTTTTAAACATTATGGAATTAAAATTTTTAGCGTTATCTGTGACAATTAACCTTGGTATGGAGTAATTTTGGAAAATACGTTTTAATTCATTGACAATGGAGGAAGTGTTAGTGTTTCTTAATGGAGCTAGCCATGTAAATTTTGAAAAACTATCCACTACCACTAGAATATATTTATAACCTTGGTTGGTTTTTGGCAGACTACCTACAGTATCAATAAACAAAGTGTCAAATGGCACTGTTGGAACTCTGGAACTAAGATTTCCCCATTTATAATTTATTCCAGGTTTACTACGTTGGCAGGTTGTACAAGCATTCACTTTTAAAGGAATATCTCGATATATAGCTGGCCAATAAAAATACCGTGTAATTTTGTGTATGGTTTTATCAACACCTAAATGTCCACCGATTTCGGACTGATGGAAGTATTTAAATACTAAATCTTTTAAGGATTCAGGGAGAACAATTTTGGTTGGGTTATTATTTTTATCTTTTATGCATAGGACACCTTTAGATAAACAAAATTTATTATTCATTTGTTGTTTTTGTTGAAGGATAAAGGTATCCTGTTCTTGATGTTGTCTTAGATCTGTAAAAGATAGGGGGAATTGAGATAATAAGGTATTAATATAAGATATATCTTTTGAGATATCTTCGTTATTTAAATCGTACATCCTCGATAATGCGTCAGCTACATTATTATCTGAACCACGGATGTGATTAATTTTAAATTTAAAAACAGATAATCTAAGTAGCCATCTAGCGAGTCTACCTAATTGCTTTGGTCTGGAAAGAAGCCAGGCTAAGGCTTGGTTATCGGTTTCCAAAAGAAATTCTCGATGTGTTAAATAAGTTCTAAAATGATCTGTTGCAAAAACAACTGCAAGACACTCTCGTTCATATGCAGAAAATTTTCGTTCTGCTTCTGTTAATGTTTTGGAAGCGTATGCTATGGGTTTTCTAAATCCTTCATGTTCCTGAAGTAAGACAGCTCCTAAACCTGTATCAGATGCATCCGTCTGTAAAATGAAAGCTTTGGAGAAATCTGGTATTGCCAATACCGGGGGATTAGCAATTGCTTGTTTGAGATCTTCAAACGCAATTTTTTGTGAGTTTCCCCAGATAAACTGAGTGTTTTTACGACGTAACTTATTTAAGGGTTCTATTCTATCAGCGTAATTTTTAATAAATTTAGAGAAATAATTAATCATACCACAATATCGATGCACTTGTTTTACCGAAGTCGGTTGTGGATACTGTAATATTTTTTGCGTCCTCGTCGGATCTATAGAAACTCCTTTGTATGATAAGGTATGTCCAAGGAACGGTATTTCATTTACAGCAAATGTTACCTTATCGGGATTTACTGTAATACCAGCTTTCCGCAGAATTGTCAATACTATTTTAATATGTTTGACATGCTCTGTAAAACTTTTAGAATATATTAATATATCGTCCATGTAATTAAATACAAATTTATGTTTAATATTTTTGAATAATGTATTCATAAGACGTGTTAAAACTTGTGCACCAGTCGAGAGACCAAAAGGTAATCTGACGTATTCGTATAAGCCATCCGGTGTGCAAAATGCGGTGATTTGACGAGATTTTTCTGTCAATGGTATCTGATGGTACGCTTGTGCTAAATCCAAGGTACTGAACCAGCGGGCATTAGAAAACCATTGAAAAGCATGATTTATATTCGGTAAAGGTTGGGCTTCTGAGTCAATTATTAAGTTGACTCGGCGATAGTCTACAACTAAGCGACTTGTACCATTCGGTTTCGGAATTAAAAAGGCTGGGGAGGAATAAGGTGAAACACTTTCTCTAATTACTTTGTCTTTTAATAATTTGTCAATTTGGTTTTTCATTCGGAGCGTTTTTATCGGATTTAATGGATAGGGCCTAGATTTTATAATTTCGCTATTCTTTAGTTTAATATCGTATTTTAATATATGGGTACAACCTAATTTAGTTGTGAGTACATCAGGAAATTTCCTACATAAATCATTAATTGTGTTTTTAATGTATTCACTTTGTTCTATGTTGTTAATTTGTTCGGGATCTAAATTGATTAGAGAAAATTGTTGATTTTTTGCCCAATCAAAGGTTATGAAAGATCTCGAAGCATTGAATATTGCGTGGGTTTTTTGTAAGAAATTCATTCCGAGTATTATTTTATGGTGTATTTTTGTTAATATTTTAAAATTAATTTTCCATGATATGTTGTGAAGAGTAAGTTTAACCCATATCTGTTTATTAATTCTTAGGGGAAAGCGATCAGCTGTGAGACAAATTGTGTTAATGTTTTCTTCCTTTATAATCGCTTTTTTAGTTTTTAAAAATGTGTATAGTTGTTGATTAATAATATTATGAGTGGAACCAGAATCAATGAGAGCGTTAAATATATTATTTTTGATTTTTACCGATAAAGCTTTCAACGTATAATTACAGTTCAACGTGTTTTCTTTTAACCTTGAATGTTTACAGGGATTATGTTTACAAACACACATCATATGCCTATGATCAGTGCATTTGTAAAGATTTAGTTTTTTGAAACATTATTATTTTCCTTTTGTTGTAACAGTTTACAATGTCTTTTGATATGACCTAGCTTATGACAATAAAAACATTTTAAGGATGTTGCAGGCATTTGTGATCTGATTTTGCAAGTATTTTGTTTACTTTGGTTAGGTACCACGCTATTCACATTGTTTATTACACTCGTATCATTTATTTTAGATAAACCGATATCATTAAGGGTCCTAGCATAAACTCTTTCGTAGACATATGTGTCTAATTTATTGAAATCTTGTAAATTATTGGGTTTGCCGATTATACCTATGTGTGTGGCATATATTTCATTTAAACCGGTTAAAATTATATTGATTAACTCACCTTCTGTCAGATCTAATCTTAACACTTCATGGTTTTCTAAGATTTCTTTTATATATTCAGTAAGAGTCTCTGTTTGTGACTGATTTCGGTATAACAATTTGAGTTTTAATATTTCTTTCATTTTTGGTGTGATTAGTTTGCTTACCAAATCTCTATGAAATTGATCAAAATTATGATTATTTTTAATAGAATTTTCAAAAATTTGTTCAGTGAATCCAGTCATAAACGGAGTCAACAATACTAAAGGTAAATCTACTGCATAACGTTTTGTATTTGTTTAATAATTTTGATATTTCGTACTAGCACGTCAATATCACGTCCATCAGTTATAGTTAACTGTTTTAATTCGTTTTCAATTGGATTTGCAATTTTCGTCCAATTAAAATTTAATTCACGATGAAAATAAACAGGATTATGATTACCTACTGCATTCGGTACTAATATGTCAGGAGTTTCGTTTCTAGGAACAGGATTTTGCATTACTGGGGAATGTAAAAGATTAACATGACCAACATCAAGATTTCTTTGTTGATCAGGTAAAAAATTATTTCCTAAATGTACGTCTTCAAGGTTTATGTTATTTTGTTCAAAATTAGGTTCAATTTCGAAATTTTGTAACCTATTGAGTTTCCAAATCTCAAATCCTTCCTTTAAATTTTGAAATCCTACGAGTTTATCTGGTTTGTTGGGTAATATGAATGTTAATAGTTTGTTAAGCCTATCATCAAATATTTCTGCATTATACCTTTCTAATTCAGTTAAATTCTCTATGTTCCGTAACCTCGCTAAATAATTTTGACATTCCGTCAGTTGTTTGTCTATGTCAAATCTGCGCAGTGTAGTTAAATCAATTTGGCGTCCGTTATCTAATAGTTTCTGTAGCCTTTGTTTTTTTTGTCTTATGTTTCCTGTAGTCGTGCTTTTTCGTATGCGTAGTTGGAAGTTAATGTTTGTCTCGTCTAGTTTGGTAGGGTCAAGTATTGGTGCTACGTCTCTATTCATGTTTATACCTGTTTTGTTTGATGATGATGATTTTTTTTTTTTTTTTTTTTTAAATGTATGTGTTAAATCACTTACCAGATGATCTCAATGTACTTGCCTACACAAATTATAAATTATTATGTAAATTTTTAGAAGATCTGGTTTATTATTTTTGTTTGATTAATTTTTATTTGGTGAATTTGATTCCGGTTTGTTCCTTTTCTTTTATTATGGTTTCCTTCCAATCTTGTCCAATCTTGTTCCAATCTTGTTGTATTGATATTTTGTCTCCTTTCCTGAAATTGTCTTGAAACTTATGTTGAAAATGAATTACGTATCCTGGTCACGGTACCATTTTTATTGTCCCAGGTTCGTACAGATCAATAAATTTGAAAGCCTTTTGTTTTTGAAATCCAACTTTTTTATTTCACCAATTTGGAGATAGAATTTTGAGAACTTTTAAAACACAATTAAAAACTTTAAAATCCTTTAAAACTTATTTAAAATATTAAATTCTTTTCTTTTCACAAATCTTCTAAAAGTATTATTTCCGAATATTAATACAAAATATCACTAAATTAGTATGTTATCAAATTATCAAAAGTATTTGTTTTTTAAAATAACTTGTATATAACGTCACTCCTTTAAAAGTTTAAAAGGGAGTGAGTTCAACAATCCAATTTATGAATTTCATAAAATTGTTCTTTTTTTTTTTTTACTTCCTCTTACATCTTTAGATCAAAATTAAAATTTTCCTTTTACATCTGTAGTTGAGATCATCTGATGTGTGTGTCGATGCTGTAAAGTTATGTTTATGTTTACGTTAGAATTGTATGATTGTGTTTATACTGTTTGTTGTGTGTCTGTGGAGATGTCTCATATTACAATCATTACAGAAGTAAAGGCATGAAAGGCACTAGTCAGAGTTATCTCTTCTGACAGTAATGTACTTCATTTTACAGCCAGACCCTGAATGAAGTAAAGGTGTCATTTGCAGGGTGGAAATTAGATGGTTTTCAGAGGCATACTGATAAGTATACTTTTCCACTCAGTGAGGTAGGCATGGTAAACAACCTTACTCATTGTTTTACTTAGTAAAGCCTCTAGAGGTTCTAACCAGCCTTTCGGCTGATGACCTAAACAAACAACCAACCAGTAATTGCTGTGTAGACTTCAGTACTCTAAGTTTCTTTTGTTAAAAAATTTATTTTATTATTCTCATTAATTTTATGTTTATAACCAATCGGAGGTTGATAAAATAATCCTTGTATGAAAGAAGTGGGAAATGAACCTAACTATGAGTTTCCCAGTCTTAGGGCAGGTAGGTAATAGTTATACAGTTTTTTTATTACCTACAGTTTCAAGTCTATTGAATGGAGAACTGAAGAATCATATTAGAGGGAAGCCGTACAAATATTTCTGTTGTGCTTTGATTTTTGCATTATAATAATTATGATAGTCATAATTAAAACTAACCTAGATTTTTTTTAAAATTTCCAGAACCTCCTGTCATGGATGAAGGTATCAATCCTGTGTCAAACTTAACTGTTAAACTTCACAGGCGTGTGGCAATAAAATGTCCTCTGTCTGGTTCCCCATTACCAGTTATTACTTGGTACAAGGTAAGTTTTAAAATCATTTTTGAAAATTTTACCTTTGTTTCAGTCACCTTAAGACTATGAAAATCATGCATGGGTTAACTACTTTATTTTTTTTGAGTTTGTATTTAAAGTTTAAGTTTTCTTTCTCACCATTTTTTTTCATTAATTCTGGAAATGCTTTCTTTTTTCACTCTGCTTCAATGTGTTGTTGCTAAAGTTAATATTAAGCATGCATTAACAAAGTGGTGTTGGCCAATTGTGTATAATTGACAGAATAAAATAAGAGTTGATGTGAATGAATGGCTGCCAGCTAATGATGAAAGTCTTCAGTTTACAAAGAAATAGTTACTGTCATTATGCCAGACCACATCAAAGTTCCAGAAGATACTGACGAAAAATGGTACATAGAGCAGCTTATTTCATATTCAGAAAAAAAAACACTGCAATATGTTGGCAGTACAACTAAGCTGTGCGCATGGACGTCATATCTATGAGGCACTGGTGTAAGTATTATGTCATCATCAAAGTTTTCAGCATTACAACAGGAAATAATCTTATATATTATCTTCTACCAAAAATTTTATAATAAAAACCAGGTCCACAAACACTTAATTTGTCGTTGATACTATTGATTTTTTTAGGATGGACATTTAGTCAATAGTGACCCTCAGAAGATGATTGAATTATCAGATGGAGGAAGACAATTGCAGATTATGTTTGCCGTTGCTGAAGATGCAGGAAGTTATAGATGTGTTGCTGAAAATCAAGCTGGAATTAAAGAACTCTATTTTGACTTATCTGTTGTCAGTAAGTAATATTTTTCATTAACTCAGGATAAATCTATGAAGTAGTGTTTGATACATGAAAGGTAAAAAGGAAAATAATCTAGTTCTAAAATAAAATACACAAACAAGATTATTATGGCAACTGCTTGATTTTAGTCTACATTTTACATCTATTTACATTCATCTATGTTACACCTATTTTACATTACATACATCTATTTACATCTAATTTACATTCTACATTTTAGACATACAAGGGAAAAACCAGCCCATTCACAAATTATTGTACCACAAAAATATGAATCACAGGGTTTATTTCAGGTTTGTTCAGTTGAAACTGTTTAAGAAACAATGCAGTATACAAACAGCTGACCCTGGTGGATTTACAGACAGCTTCTACTCTCATGGGCTGTGCCTAAGAGTTGACTATCCTTACTTTTAGAAAATGTTACTGATTTTTTATGGTTTACATGACTTGGAGTAAAGAGAACAAAGAAAATTCAGAAAATGTTGTATTTACCGTGCTAATTATTTTTTGTATTTTTCAACTTAAATTTTGTGTGCCTTTATGTTCAGCTAAATCTCCCTGCTGACCATAGTGTTACTTGTATTATCATTAATGTTTTACAGGAAGCTGGTAAGGTTAAGCATCAGAATTAAACTAATGAACTTTTAATTTAAAAAATTTTATAGTTACACAATTTCTCTTATCAGATGGAAAATTGGAAAAAAAAGTTGAGTAAAAGGGTGCAGAAAGCTCCCAAAGTGTGAGAGACTTAGTTTGGGATCAAAAATTCCTATGGACTGTAAATAACTTATGTACAACATACTTTGTACCATTTTTGACATAAATGCAGCCAAGACATGGGGACCGATGGGAAATAACTGTTGTTGTTTAGGTTATTAGCTGAAAGGCTGGTTTGAACCTCTAGAGGCTTTACTAAGTAAAATGAGGAGTGAGGTGGTTTAACATGCCTTCCTCACTGAGTGGTATGCTTATCACCATGGCAGGCCCTCTGAAAAGTATCTACTTTCCACCCTGTAAAAATGACTCCTTCACTTCATTCAAGACAGGATCTGGGTATATAACTAAATTCATTACTCTCAGAGGAGATAACTCTGAGTGTCTTTTACACCTCTATCTCATTTAAATGCTTGTCATATAATTGGGTGACCATGTGATAAGAAACAGAACTATTTTTTATAGCCCTGAATTTTAAGAGTAAAGTGAATGGGTTCAGTTATAGATGATGAATTGAAGAAAAAAATCTGATGCTAAGGAGGAATTCTGCAAAGGTGGAGTTCAGTGACAGAGAGGAGTTGTGTTGGGCCTGACCCGAGGTAACTTGAAAGAGTGATGAAGAGGATGACGATGAAGTTAGATGATGCAAAAATACATAAGTGTGTATAAAACAATATATTTATCTTTTGGGAAAATTACCAAGGGTAAACCAACTGAGATCATAATTTATGTTATAGATTTTAAAAAAAAATTGTTATGTTTATTTTATATCGTAGTTACACATTACCAAACAGTAGGAATAAATAAAAATTATCAGTTTAAAGCATTTCTCCTCTATGTTAAAGTGTTTGCAACTTTTTTTTTGCTGTAAATTATAAGTTTTATTACCATGTTGGTTTTGTCCCCTGCGCCCTTCACATATCATTATACTCATGTTATTTTATATAAGTATTTGAATTATTTATAACTTTGCAGGTGGTTTTTTAGGTTAATTATTTGAACCTGGACACCTTGTCTAAGTTGTAATATAAAACTGCTTGTTACAGTTCCTTTAGAATGGAGTGAGTGGGCAGAATGGGGACCATGTAATGTCAGTTGTGGGGGTGGTGAACAAGAAAGGAAAAGATTCTGTGGAGGTGACACTTTTGGAACAAAAGAAACAATGCACTCAAATTTAACCCTTGTTGTCCTTGATAAAAGTAACTGCTTGGGTGACAGTCTCCAGCACAGGAAATGTAATATTTCACCATGTCAGGTCAGTTTTATGTTTTGAATGTCAATAATTTTTGTTTTTGACCTGTAACATTGATAATATTAGCCTACTTTTTATAAGTTCTGTAAAAAAATTCAAGAAATGGTCAAAACCTCTTATGAGGGCAGTTTTTTTATCTCTGCGATTAAAAAATACAAGTGTAAAGAATAAATCAATATCACCAAAAGTTATAAAGACCTATGTACATAATTACTTTTCCATGTAATCGGTGTGAAAATTCAGGAGTATGTCATATTGATGGACAAGCTTTCTGATCACCTCTTTGAAGAATGTTGTCATGGTGATCATGTGATGTGAGCCTAAACATTGTTTTGAAGCTCCTTGTTGGTCTTAAAGCTTCATTCTCCCAGCTATTTCTTTAATTTAAGAAATAAATGAAAATCATTCATTGCTTTGTCAGGGTTGTATTTCAGTTGATTAAACAAATCTCATTTAAACTGGTCCAGAAGCTGTTTGGTGACAGCAGCACTGGAAGGGTGGTCGTGAATGAGGACAACTCTAGAAGTCAGAATACCTCTTTTTTCGTTTTGAATGGCTTGCTGCAGTCATTGTAAAATCTGACATTAAATAGCGGTATCTATTGTAGTCCCTGGCTAAAAAAACTCAACAGCAACACACCTGTTGGGTCCCAAAAAACTGTTGTTATAACCTTCTTCTTGTTAAAGACAGTGTTTGATCTTGTTCAGTTTGTTTGGTGAATTCGAATGCATCCATTATTTTAACTGAAGTTATGATTCTTGGGTGAATCCAAATCTCATCTCCAGTAACAGTTGGTACCTTTCAGCTTCAGCCTGTTAATAAGTGGTGCCACATGGCATCAGCACTGATAAGTAGTCTCAAATTAAAAAGATGTAGATTCTATTATGGGAAATTAAAAAAACTAATAAATATTAATTAATACTGGTGTGAAACACTCACATGACTTTCTCTTGCCAATTTAAATCATTATGAACATAATCTATCTTTAATCATGAGTAAACTAAGTAAAATTGAAATCGTAACCTAATTTTAATTATGAGTTTATGACACTAAATGAAAATCAATGTTTATTCGACCTAAAATGTGTATTTAAAAACGAGTATTTCTGGTGAAAACTCAGTTTCGAATAATTGACGTGAAAACAATACTTTCCTTCCCTATTTATTTTTATAGGGCAAGAGAAAGTAAAAAATGAATAAATATTAATTAATACATAATAAAAATTATAATTTAAAGAATGAATTATTAGTTTTAATCAGTCAGATTACAGATAAATGATGGTTGGAAAGAGTGGTCTAACTGGACATCATGTTCTGCCACATGTGGTGAATCAACAAGGCAAAGAATTCGTGAATGTAAAAGTGTTCGGCCTGCTTTGGATGGTTTACCCTGTATTGGACCTTCTATTCAGTATGAGCTCTGCAAAGTAGCTAACTGCTCCTCATGGTAAGTTATACAGTCAGAAATTAAAAATAAATCTAGATATTTTATTAAAACAGGTAGAACAATATTTTAAATGAATGAATGTGTCTGGTAATTCAACCAATTCAATATACCAGAAGATAAAAATCAAACCAGAATGAAGGATAAAAATAGGAAACGGTTTTAAAAAACACTTCTGCTTCAGTGTATACCAGATGCAGCTTTAGAAAAGGTTATGCTTTGAAAAGGATTGCTGGTTGATAAGTGGAAAGAATGAGAAGCATTTGAAAGCTCTGGAGATGGATTTTTTATGAA
The DNA here is from genome assembly GCA_035578175.1 of Catonia carolina. NCBI lineage: Eukaryota > Metazoa > Arthropoda > Insecta > Hemiptera > Achilidae > Catonia > Catonia carolina. The sequence continues at coordinate 21,733,378 of JAQMRL010000010.1, read as the reverse complement.
CACGTTGTGGGTTCTCAAGGTTGATCATGTTGGAAATGAAGTAGTGAGGGGAATGGTGGATGTACAGGACACTGTGATGGGAAGAATAGAGAGTAGGAGTTGATGTGGTACGGGCATGTGCAACGGATGAATGAAGATAGGTGGCCTCAAGTGGTTTGAATTATTGTCCAGTGATGAGGAGGAAAAGAGGGAGGTCTCGGTAAACATGGCATGTTGATGTAATGTGATGTGTTGCGTGGTGATGTGATGCGGGCAATGGAGGCAAGAAACTTGGAGGAAGGTGAATGTTGGGACTGGCAGTCTTGACGTTTGAGATGCAGGATGAGGAGTAGCCCTGCTTTAAACCCCTAGTTTAAAGTAAAGTAAGTAATTACAATTTTAAGGATAATTTCAAATTCCGGCTTCTGCAACAATGCTTTTTTGGAGTGTAGAAGTTATTGTGTGGTGGATTTATATAATTTGTACAGTCCTAATGAAGTTCAATGTAAATTAACAAATTTATAGTTGTTTATTTTCATCATATTCTCACAACATAGGTTATCTTGCTTGTTCTGACATAAATTTTTTAAATTTTTCATAAAAAAGCTGTAATTAAAGTAAACTACTCCCAGCATTGTAGAGGTCTGCCCTAGCCTCTTCTTCCTTCAGGCCCGCATCCCATAACCTGTTTTTAAATTCACCCTTTCATCAATCTTTGAAGACGCTTGATCTAAATTGCAATAATAATTGTTTCTCTTATATAATTTATTGTCTGCCACTTTTACTGTATATTGCAGTTCAAACACTTGCGTGTGCACACACACTCACACATCCACAGATGCGCACACAGGTCAATTGGCAAAAACATATTTTTTTGGATTCAGAGGACTTGATAATGTTTATTTTCAGGTGGAAACTCAAATCAACATGAAAACAATACTCCCCTTCCCATACTGCATTCATATAGGGCAGACAAGGTAAAAGTAAAATGAATATTGGAGACAATCTTACAACCTTTTCATTGAGTTTTAATGCAGTCACATACTAAATGCCTTTAAACTAAATTTTCTTAATACTTAATTTTAATATTAAAACTAAATCAAAATATTAGATGTTAAATATTTAATTTAATTCAAAATATAAACGGACACCATAATCAGATTTTAAAAGTAAGAAACTATAATTTTGAAAAGGCAGAAACTTTCACATACCTAGGGGTAACGCTCACGCACAACAACTCAGAGGAACTGGAAGTGACTAACAGAATAAGATCGGCAAATAAAAGCTTTCATGCATGCAATAAGCTGCTTAGCTCAAGACTCCTCTCACATACATCAAAAGTAAGACTATACAAAACCATCATTAGACCAGTAATGCTTTATGCTTCAGAAACGTGGATACTGAACAAAAAAGAAGAAAAAAAGATCCTTGTTTTTGAAAACAAGGTACTTAGAAAAATCTTTGGCCCAACACTGGAGAACGGAGTTTGGAGGATGAAGCACAACTGTGAAATACGTCAGCTATTCAAAGAACCGGACATATTGGGCGAGATTAAAAGCAGAAGGTTACGTTGGGCGGGACACGTTGTGAGGAAGGAGGGGAACACATTGGCGGGCAGTGTATTGAGGAACAATCCTGAGGGAAGAAGACCAGCTGGAAGGCCTAAGACAAGATGGTGGGACCAGGCCCGGAAGGACATGGGAAAGATGGGGCTGAAGGAGGATGACGCTGCTGATCGGGTTCGTTGGAGGGGCTGTGTTGATGAGGCCAAGTACCGACTGGTGTACGAGTGGCCACTGCAGTAAGTAAGTAAGTAAGTAAATATTTAATTTATTAAAAAAAATGAGTCCAAATATACCTATAAGCTTGTTTATTTTTTAATATTTTAGGGGAGAGTGGTCAGATTGGAGTGATTGCAGCACAAGTTGCGGTTATGGTACACAATTTAGAGAACGCAAATGTAACATTCAAGGTGGTGTTTGTGATGGTGAATACAGGGAAGTTTCTGCTTGCAATGCAAATAAATGTCCAAGTAAATTACGTTTTTATTTTTAAATATTTTAGTTTTACACAAATTATTTTATAATACTAATAAGATATACCTTCTGATTTCAGCTAAAAACTAGAATAACGCTTATTAACTAAATCCGCCACTTTCTAACTTTAAGCAGCTAATCTGTCATTGATTCAAGATTCAATATTGATTCAAAATATACTTATTAACATGAATGAGGCTTGTTTACTGTATTAATCACCTGTACCAAGTTTTATCTAACATTTTTTAATAGTTCGTTCCTTGTTATATTTTTAAAATTATCAGAGTCTAGTACTAATGCAATCAAGTGTTACTGGATAAAATAAGAGTAACAATAGGAGCCATTAGGGTATAATCAGCTCAATAATGTCTTCAGAATCTTGAAATTTGAGATGTCGTGCTACAGAATGATGTTGAAAGTTTCTTGAATGGATTAGTCTGCAAATCCAAAATACTCCATCATTTGTATAAGAGTATTGACATTGTTGACACAATTAGAAAAAGGAAACTGCACATGTCATGGGAAGTCAGAAATACAATTTTTTTTTTTAGAATATCGTGTAAATATGGTAAATGTGGTCCAGGTCAAAGAAAAACATTGTGGCTAAAGAACCTGTGTGTGGTATGGTGTAGACATAAGTGCGCTTTTTGGACTGGTTACCAATAAATTGCATATTGCTGGGTGGTTACTGTATGGTTATCAATGTTCTGAAAGGATATGGTACATGCCAGAATTGTGACATAACAGGTGTATTGTCAGTTCCTGTTGGCCACATAACCTACTACTCCTTAGGCTCTGCTTTTGGCTACCTACAATCCTGCCCTACCCTATTTAATTTTTATTCGCAGCAAGCCATTTAATGGCCTTCCTCTATATGCAACCTGGGGATGTGCCCTATTGCCTCAGCTAAAGCTCTCAAGCCTTAGGACAGAGATGGAAGGAATACCTAGGGTAGTCCAAGAGTGCAGTGATGAGTTCAGTTATGGATGAATTGGGAAAAGGATACAATTCCATGAAAGCAATATTGAAGTAAGATAGTTCAGGAAAAACGAAAGGTGGAGAGGAATTGCTTTGGGCCCAACCGGAAGAAACTTGTAAAAGGAATAAAGAGGATGATGGTTATACTAGTATCATACAAAAAAGTTTGAAAAAATTTATTTTATAGTATTAAGTACAATAAATATACAGAATATAAGTGTAGAAATACATTCATTTAAAATATGTATAAACAGCATATAACAGATGGCACTTGAAGTTGTAAAGCTGCCTAAACGCAACTAAATCTATTTCTCCAAATGAAAAATACAAAATTATTGTACTGCAAAAAACTAATTTATAAAGTAAATTATCATGAAAATTAATCCGGATAAACCAGATTTCCAGGTAAATGAAATATTTTTGTATTTATTTTTCTTCGTAGTTGATGCTCGCTGGTCTGAATGGGGAAATTGGAGTTCGTGTTCTGTAACTTGTGGAAGAGGTACAAAACAAAGAAATCGAGTTTGTAATGAACCTAAATATGGTGGAAAATCATGTGAAGGAGACAATGTAGAAGTGAGTTCATATTATTTCGTAATGAATTATATTTCAATATTTTCTATGAATCTATATGTTTTCCTTAATTGTTTATCGAACTTACAGGAAAATTTTGAATAGATTTTATAATTTTTGCTTTAAATCCATTGGTTCCATTGTTTATACTCTTTGTGATTTAATGGTGTTGCTAGAACGGTAGACTAGTTCTAAAAAATGTTTTGCATTTATTTAAATATTCAAAAATACAACCAGGTACTTTATGTGGGAACTGGTACAGAAACTACAAGAATTAACCTTAAAAGCCCACAGAGAATTCCAAAATACAGTACCAATTTTAATTTTAGTATTTTTACAAAACAGTATTAGTAAAAAATATTGTGTGATACTATGTGCAGTATGTCACTATTTTGTTACATGAGGTACAGATTCGTTGAATAGAGGTAAATTTACAAGTAGTTTTATTAAAATGTCATGGTGGTGTAAAAAAATTTGTTGAATCGAGGTTTTCACAATAGTATTGAGTTTCATTATATTGAGATTCCACTGTATTTAGTTCTTTTTAATATTTTATTCAACAACTGGTTTTACTATCTGCATAAAAAATATTAAAAAAATGAATAATTAGAATTCAGTAGGTACTTTAAATTATTCATTGTTTGCTATAAACGTGAAATAACCTGTTTGTTATGTATATGACTACAAAATACTATAACTGGTAGTAATCGAAATGCTTGTGACACTTAAATTATAAAATAATACATAAAACTTTGCCGGAGAGTTCTATCTTTACTGTTAATCAGTCCATCACTACACTGTCAAAAATAGAGACATAATTCCAATGATTTTATGGACACAGCATGAAAATTGAATTAAAGTCTAATGTACTAGAATAATTTTTTTGTGTTTGTTTTTAATTGCTTATGGACATCATTTGAAGCATCTTAAAAAATCCTGGCAAATTTATAATGTGATCATTAATGTTTAGAATGGATAATTATCATTTTATTTCTTCACAATGTTTAGAAGATGTTGCAGTCGCACAATATGAAATTGAATTTTGAATAAAGATTGATCTGGTAGTAACCATTTGCCTTTTTTTAATAATAAGCCTATAATTCTAACTTAGTTACATCTAAAGCAGTTAAACTTGCCCAAAGTCTAGTTACAGCCTTTAAGTGTATTTTTTAATAATAAAATTTATACTTTTATGATTGTTACTTTTTAATATTTTTTGTAGATAAAAGAATGTCGTGATGCCAAATGTCACAAACGTGTACCAAAACTGGCTAACATACAAGTTAAAGGTGAGCTTAATGGTGAACATCTACGGAAAACTAAAATATCTGCTGAAGTTAAAAATATTAGAGGAAAACGAGTGGTCACAGCAACTGTGAAAGACATTCTTAAAAAACAGGTTAGTGTATTAAGTTCTTCAGAAGTTCTACAATAAAAATACTTTTGGTATCTTATCTCTTCATCTAACTATGATAGACCTGTTGTGTATGCCAATATTAAAAAAAGGACAAATTTTTGTTTGCAACTTGTAGACATGATTAGGTGTTTTTATTTTATTAAAATGAATTGTGCTAAATTTTTTTTTGTATTGAAAATGTAAAGGAAAATAATTTGTCTTAAGGAGTCAGTTTGTGTTATACCCGACTGCTAATCTGATGTTCATGGTTCAAGTCTTGGATAACATCTTGAAATGTTTTTCATCATAATAAGTAAATTCTTCATCTTAACGAAAAATATTTCATTACGCATTATACTTTCAAATAACCAAACTGTTGATGTGAGAAAAAAAATTGGAGAAAACCTGATTGAAACGAAACAATGGCAGTTCCGTGATTAAAATTTTTCTGTACCACAACGATCAATAAAAATAATAATAATAATATGACATATCAAGTTTTTGGCTAGTTTTTGTGTAGCCCTGAGTTAACATGTCCTGAACAATTCAGGTTGCAGTTCCTTCTGTTCTACTGTCAATTTCTTCGACAGCAAGTCTTCGAATAGTAACTAAATTTTCAATTGTAATTGAATGAACTGGATCAACACTGATTTCTTTCCTGTAACTAATTCACAGATGGTAATACACCAATCCTCAATCACTAAAATGTGAACTTCATTGAGAACTTTAACATTTCCACTTGCTGGTCTTTCAGTTCACTGTTGATTAAGGTGCAGCCATTTTTAAAACTGTTGTATCACTCCTGTATCTGTGTGACACTGAAAACTTCCTCTCTGAAGATGTGTTTGATTTTTTGAATGGTTTTTTGACAATTTTTGGCAAAATTGAATGCTATTCAATAATATGTTACATCGTACATGTGAGACAATGTCTAATATTCAGGTCTCTACAGCCGACTGATGTGATGTTGCAGTCACGTGATCTGCCTGTGCATGCCTATTAGAGTTGACTTCATTGTTATGCCAGGGCATATAACATGCTCCTGTCATCATTTGACAACAAAATAAGGGTGGATATTTTTTGAACAAACTACGTACTTTATTGTGTTGTATCACATGCTTCTGCATGCATGGACTGTTTCTTTTGATAGTAGATCTTGCAGTTCTACTTGCAAGTTGATTCAACTACCTTAAGACAAGTCTTTGAGCCCTATATAAATTTATTTTAACATAGTTTTAATATAACCATATGTTTGAAGTCTACTGAAGGTCTTGTAATATTTCTGGCTGAGGTATACTAATAAATTGTTTTGTTATAAAAGGATTAGTATGTTATAGGCTGGATGGTTTCCATACCTTACATTCTTATTGCCACCTGTCAATTGGAATGTAGCAGAGGAAGAAGATACTGTTTCTAATAATGGATTGTCCCTGACTGATGGAAAATTTGAACAAGAATCCAAATTTCAATTTGCCACTGGTAATGTTTGTGATTCAATTTTCATGTAATTTAAAGATTTTTATGATTTAATATAAAACACCAAAATTTCTCTCTTCAAGATTCTTTTGTACAAATCTATCTCGTGCTGATCCATCCAGCTTTCCCCTCTTGCTAACTATATCATCCGCTAATTTTTACTCCGGCCTTTGGCCTTCCTCTTTCCTTTTCCTAAAGTGTGATGTGTGATACTAATTTTTACTTTATGTCCTACATTTTTAATCTCTACAAGATAGGGTAAGTCTACTGAAATTCTTGGGGAACCTGTACTCTCATAAGAAAAAAAGTTTTTTCTTGAGATTGCGGCCTTCATATGCATTTTAGGGTTAAAGATGATAAAAGTTTTAGAACTTTTAAAAACCTACAACTTTTATTTTAAGTGGTTCTTTTTGTGCAATGCTTAGTTTAGTGTCAGGTAGTGACACTAAACTGACACTAAACCTGACCCTAAACTAAGCGTTGTACAAAAAGAAACGCTTAAAATGAACGTTGTAGGCAAAAAGAACCCGTGGTTTTCTGTATTTTTTCATCAAAATCGGTAAAATCTGGGTTTTTTAAGATTTCAGCCTTAGTATGCACTTTACAACGCTGGCCGCATTGGCGTAGTTGGTAACGTGCTTGCCTCTCATCATGAAGTCTTGGGTTCGAATCCCATTCAGGCATGGCATATTTTCACACGTTACAAAAAATCATTTCATCCTTTACCATCTGCATTAGCAGTAATTGCAGAACAGTCGGACATTAAACCCAAAAAAAACTTTACAACAAATGCGTATATAATTAAATTTATAGAAAACAAATCTCAACTTTAATTTCAAGCATTTTCTTCTACAGAGCCTCTTTTAGCGTCAATTAGTGATTTTCCACATTTTGAAGCCAAACTGAGGTTGATTTTTATTTTGAACCACTCACTCATGATTGATGATTGAAATCAGGTTATTTTTTCATATTACATTATTCGGTAATGATTAAGCATAAGTTATATTTTTCATTATTTACATTGACAAGGGAAAATCGTGCGAGTGTTTCACAGCAGATTTTTAAGTAGGGAAATAATTAAAAACGAAACAATATTTAGCTATATTGTTTTAGTCAACAGAGATGTATTTTGAAAGAAGTTAAAATTTTACTATTCATTGAACTCTATTGTAAAATTCATAATTTTACAGGTATAAATTATTAATACCTAATAGTTCATTTATTTTCACTGTTTATACAATAATAATTTACTTGTGTTTCCTCAGGACATGAATTATTTGTTGATTCCAAAGGACGAGGAGTGAATCCTAAAAGTGGGGCTCTTGAAGTTGATATTGAAGTTATAGGAGAAATACCAGTTGCTGAACCTAAATCTTCTGTATTTATTGAACCATACACAGGTAAATTCAAATATTAAACTTATTAGGTTATTTACTTAAATAACTATTATACTCAGTAGTATTAAATTATTAATTGAACTGATTATATAGTACTGTTTCTCAATATATTTTAGAAAATTAGAGTAAATAAGTGAAAAACAATTTTTCTTAGTCAAACAGAAGCAATCTGAGAACACCTCCATGGCGGTAGTGGTTAGTGAACTAGCCTATGAAATATAAGGCTTTGGGTTTTATTTTTTGCTAGGGTCTGGAAATTATTACAAGTTAAAAACTAGCATCTGTTGCCTAGCCGTACTAGTGTTGACTCCAGACAATGATATTTTGGAAAACATTTGCAGAGGTAGGGTCATCATGAATATTGCACCCTGTGTTGTGGAGTATCGCTTAGCTTGTGGCACTAAGAAGACAATCTTCTGTCTTTTGTTAAAATATCCTCCATTCACGATTCAGAGATTTGGACTCTCCAACAAAGATTTATGGAATTTAAGGAGCTTTAAGGAGATTCAATTGCTTACAGTTCCTTCCTTGTACATCTTTGAAGTGATAATTTACCTTTTTACAGAATTTAAACCTTCCCAACCAAACAGAATTGATTACTATGTAACTAAACACAACTCTAAATTGTTTGAACAGAACCTACTATGCAGGCAGAAAATACAATAATAGATTGCTACAAGCTTTAAAATGATGTGGTGATTTAAGTTAGTTAAAATAAAGATAAAAACATACTTGATTGATGAAACATTTTACAGTGTTCACAAATTCCTTTTTAAATAGTTTTCGGTTGAAGCTTATATTAACTTCTAACTAAATTTTGAGAAAAATTGGGTATTATTTGATATGAATGGTTAGATGACACGCTTGAAGTTAATAGTGGTAATAAATTATTGGTAAGTAATGAATTTAATATATGGTTAAAATTCAGACTTAAAATCAGTTTTATTGTGAAATGTCCTATACTCCCTTTTTGAGTCTTCTGGATGCAGATATTAAAAAAAATCAAAATAACAGCTACAGAAATAATTTCTGGAGAAGAAGTTGTTGGTAGACTATGCTAGATGAAGTTAGGAGTGAAAAACGTTTAAAGAACGTGGACAACAAATTTTTATTCATTTACAAAATTGAAGAGAGACAGCTTATCTGGTATGGTCGTCATCAAAAAATGGAGGAGGAATTGAGGATAACCTAGAAAGGAGTGGTCAGAAGGTGCCATGAAAGCTATGGGAGGAAGGGATCTAAGGGATAAAGATGTTTTCAATGGGAATGAATGGTTTTTGGGTTGCAGTGAATGCTTAGTGCTGTAGAACAGCCAATATAATAATAATAATAATAATAATAATAATAATAATAATAATAATAATAATTTTTTTAATTTGATGGCCTCCACTCACGTCTTACAGCCATCACAACTTCCATGAAAGGAACTAACAGGGAAGTGGGGACAACCTACATGAGTTAAAGAAGTGCAGCAACAGATAGAAATCCTTGAAACACTGCCCTTACCTATTGGGACATAAATCCAGGGGACGTCAAAAGAAAAACACTTAACTAACTACATATGCCTATAAGTAAATTTGTGCAGAGCAATGATACCACACCTACAGCATGGAAAGATAACAAGAATAAAGAATAAAAACACTAACAATAAGAAAAACTACCAAGCTAATAGCCAAGTATAAAAAAAAACAATTATCAAAACAAGAGTCCTGTATGACTTAATAACGCTGGTAGACTACTCAGTTCACCTACCAACTTGTCATATGGCTGTCCCAACTGGATCAATAAACAATATTAAATGAATTTTGAATTATTATCCAACAAATACGATAATAATAATAATAATAATAATTATTATTATTATTATAGTTTTATGGCCTTCATTGGACCACTGTAGTCAGTATCTTCCGGCCCTCTTTCGTCTTCTCTCCGCCCAACATCTCCTCATCCGCTCAGAAATCAATTTCCTTTCCTCGTCTGAAATCACTCTTCCCATTCTATGTCCGACTTTGATCTGAAGTCTTGTCTGTTTGTCGTTCAGGATTCCGATGCTGTCTGACTTGTCCTTCAAATCCTCGAATGTTATGCGCAACTCTCTCATATCCTCCCTGAGTTCTTCAATCCATTGAATATTTGTCTTACTTTTCCACAGCTTTTCAATAACTCTTCTGCTCAGTCTGTCCTCCGGAGCTCTAATCAAGTGACCGAAGAAAGATATTCGTTTTTTCCTCATTGTACTTGTGACAGGTTCAATTTCTTTGTATACAGTTTCGTTGGAAGCTAATCTCCAGTGTCCATCTTCATGATAGCTTTTGTTGATACAAGTTCTGATTATTCTTCTTTCAATTTTTAGTAATTTGTCTATTGCGATGGTATTAGTGGTTTTAAAGATGGTTTCACTTGCGTAAGTTATTATTGGTTGAGTAACTGTCTTATAATGATTCAATTTTGTGGCTATTGATAGTGATTTCTTGTTGTAAGTGTTCTTTGTGGCATACTGTGCTCTTCTCAACTTATTTATTCTACTGTCCCATGCTTGTTTCTCATTGAGATTGTACGTTATGACTTCACCCAGATATTTGAAACTGTCCACAATCTTTATTTCTTGATCTCCTATACGGATTTTCTTTGCAAGAGGTGGATCAGTTAGCATAAGTTCTGTTTTTTCAAAAGATATTCTAAGGCCAATTCTCTGAGAAATACTCTGTAGTGTATTTATTTGTTTCTTGGTTTCTTGAATACTGTTAGCCAGCAGTGCCAGGTCGTCAGCAAATCCCAAGCAGTTTAAATTTATGTTGTCTCTAGAAGTTCCAACTTTGATATTCTTTGGATTACTCTTATACCATTCCCTCATTATATATTCCAGGGCACAATTGAACAACAGTGGCGACAGGCCATCCCCCTGCCTCAAACCTGTTTTTACTACAAACGATTTGGACAGTTCTCCTCTGAATTTGACCTTAGATGTTGTATTCGTCAGGGTGAGCTCTATCATTTTTATAAGTTTTGGATGGAGTCCCAAGTGTCTCAGAATTTTCAACATTGATCGTCTGTGGATGCAGTCGTATGCTTTTTTGAAATCTATGAATGCAATTGAAAGAGGTTTACTTCGTTTTCTGTAGTATGCCATGATTAGTTTCAACGTGATGATTTGTTCTGAACAGCTTCTCCATGGTCTGAAGCCGCCTTGATATTCACCAAGTTCCTTATCCAGTTGGTCTTTAATTCTGTTATATATGATCTTTGAAAAAATTTTGTAGGTGCAATCAAGAAGAGAAATCCCTCGATAGTTGTCTGGGTTGCTCCTGTCCCCTTTTTTGTGTAGCGGATTGATTACTGCTTCAGTCCAATGTTCTGGAAGTGTTTCAGTAGTCCAGATCTTTGTGAGGGCCATATGTAAGGAGGTCCGCGTTGAACCGCTAGCATGCTTCCATATTTCCGCACATACTTGACTTTCTCCACATGCTTTATAGTTTCTCATTTCATTTATTGCTCTCTCCACTTCTTGAATGGTCGGTGGATTTATGTATTCTGCTTGTGTTCTTATTGGGGTGTTCGTGTTGATCTGTAGAAGGTTCTTTGGCTCCTCACAGTTCAAGAGCTTATGAAATGCTTCCGCCATTATTTCAGCGTTTTCCCTATTATTATGAGCAAATTTTCCATTTTTATCCTTCAGTATCAATGTAGGAGGATCGTATTTATGTAACTGCTTACTAAATGTCTTATAATAGTCTCTTGAATTCCTTCTGTGATAGTTTTCCTCAATAGAGTTAATCAAATCCTTTGTATACTGTCTCTTTGTCCTTCTGATAATCTGAGTAAATTTCTTCCTGATATCTTTCAGATTAATAAAGTTATCTTCTGTCTTTTTATTCTGAAACTTAAGCCAGGCTTGATGTCTTTCTTCATGTACCCCATCACAATCTGAATTCCACCAGGTGTGTTTCTTACGTGGATCCAATGGGGCTATTTCTTCTGCATTTTGTTTCAAAATTGGTAGTAGTTCTTCAAGGTTATCTGTCAATTTTGTTGTTCTTGTCATTTGTTGGTATTCTTTGCTTCTAATTAATTTTCGTGGGTCATAAGTTCGTTTTTCTTTAACTGTTTTCTGTCTGACATTTTTACGTGGAGTGAATTTTATTTTAATTTTAATCAGGTAATGGTCTGAACCAGTGTCTGTTCCTCGTAGAACTCTTACATTATGTATCTCTTTATGAAAGGTCTTGTCCATGCACACATGGTCCAGCTGCCATTCTCCTCTCGTCCAATCCGGGTGTTTCCAAGTTTTGAGTTTATTCGGTTTTCTTTTAAAATAAGTTGATTTGGAAATTAGATTGTGAGTTCTGCACAACTCCACAAGTCTTTGACCGTTTCTGTTGGTGTGTTTCTGTGGAGCCCATTTTCCTATCACATCACGATACTTCCTTTCCTTTCCCAACTGAGCATTGAAATCTCCAATCAAAATCTTGACATAGTTCTTATTGATTTGGGTTATTGTCTGGTCTAACAATTCCCAAAAGTCTTCCACTTCTTGTGCACTCCTTACTTTAGAATTTTTCACATTGGTTGGTGCATGTGCATTAATAATAGTGTACACCTTGTTTGTTGTTTTTAGAGTCAAAGTTGCTATTCTTGATGAAAGAGCTGTAAAGTCCATTATGGAATCTATTATTTTCAAACTTACTATAAAACCGGTTCCAAACTGTGGACATTGTTTCATGACTCTTTGTCCAGGTTTTCCATTATAGATTCTATATCCTTGAGACTCGAATGGTTGCTCCGTAGTGTTCCTCATTTCCTGCAATCCCGCTATAATGATGTTCTGTTTATCAAATTCATCCGTCAGATTCTTCAGTCTTCCCACCTTCAGTAGAGAGTTGACATTATGAGTTGCAATGTAGTTTATTTGTCTATACTTGATCTTTTCCTTTCGTGTTCGGTCAGACATGAGTGACTTTGAATGTTGCTCTATGTTTTTGTCCTGTAGTTGGCAACCCACCGAATCCGATATTGCCTTCTCCTGCCGTGTAGCACAGGACGGTGGAACATTTTTCCTATAAGACCTTTCCATATCTGACTTTCAAAGGTTGTCCACCTTGTGTGGAGTAGAGACTACTCCGAGTTACAACCACGGTTGTTAACCGCAGAGGATAGTTTTCAGCCGCCACTAACATGTGGAACCGACGCTGTCGGGAAACCGCCACTGACATGTGGAACCGCCGTGCCCTGGGTTGCTAGTTTTGGTCCACCCCGGGTATTTTATTTCCCCGGTACCCACCATATCTGGTGAGCATTCCCCGATCCGCCACCTGGGGAGGCGCCCGGTAGGAGACTAGCAAACTCCCAAATAATAATAATAATAATAATAGAGTTAAAAAAAGCAAAGAAAACATTTTTTATAATCAAACAGAAAGAAACTGAGACCACCTCCATAGTGTAGCAGTTAGCGCACTAGCCTACAAAGCATAGAATCCTGAGTTTTACTCCCACCAAGGGTGCAGAAATTGTGGTGTTTAGGTCATCAGCCAAAAGGCTGGTTTGAACCTGTAGAGGCTTTACTAAGTAAAACAGGTAGTAGTGGGTTGTTCAGGAAGAAGATTAAAAGTGGGAGTTTTCAAGTACATTTTTGTCTACCTCGACTTGGCTCTGATTCTGTTTCTGCCATAATAACAATTGATATTTTTGCCATAATAACCTTCTTACTGATTAACCAACACTTCAGAGAGCTTAACCTTAGTATGCATTAAGAGAGCTGATTTATCATCCAAGAATACGACATTCAGTAGTAGGTACCCTGACAGTAAATATTTTAATGTATTATTAATAAATGTATTTATTTATTTATTTTTTGTGTCTAGAGGATTTTATTCAAACTGGGAAGAATAAATTATCGGTAGCATCTAATACAACCATTGATGTTGATGGGGAATTAGTCCCATTTTCTTGGAAAAAAAAACGTTACATATGACAACGACCCTGATACAGACCTGTAAGTAAAAGAAAAATCTGAACAAAATTAAGAGTCTATGTTTTGCTTGTATAAAATGCTTACATATACACAATTTTGCTTGACGACTCCATTTTTTTCTAGCGTGTCTCTTAACGTTAGGAGTATTCTTAATAGTTTCCGCCATTTCCATTATGCGATTCCTTAACTCTTCTTGTGTGTTTATTCGTTATGAATAAACAATTTGACTTCAAAACTACCAATTAGACTTAAAAAATTTCACTTGAGGTCGGGAGACCGTCGTGGCCATTTTAAGCCAAAATTGTGTATTGAACAAAACGGCGTCACTTTGACTTCCTTTTGTTAGTAACTAATAACTTATTTGTATGTTGTTTTTAATGAATTTCAATTCATTAATTTTATATAAATCTGCAGTATAGAATGAACAATCAGCTATTAATAAAAAACACAACTTATTTTACTTCTTACCAAAGTAATTTTACGTTAAAAGACAAAAATGTGTTATTTTTTTTAGCCCCAATTCTACTGTTTTATGTAATATATCTTTAAAGCTGATGAATGTACATTGCAGGGACCAATTTTTGTTCAATTTATCAGGTAAAAATACACAAGGGACCATCAGATTTGTCTCTTTATTACAGCCTTAAAAATGTTTATATGGTCTCATAACACTGAGGGTAATGAATTCTCGGCGAAATCTTTGACCCTGTATAACTTGCTAAAGAAGCATTTTCGGGCCTATGTTTATATGAACTTTTTTCTTATTTTTAGCTATAGAATGAGCTACCAAGAGATTGCCATGTGGTTCTGAACCACCAGGTATATTACTATGTGTTTTCAAATGTGTTATGATCATAATTTATTCTACTTATTATTTTTTTGTTGTTAACATTATACGCAACTCTGAAGTGTTTTCTTAATGGTTTTATTACTTTATTTTTAATTGAATTATTATACATTATGGTAATGAATTGTTTATTTTTTTGTTTTTTATCCAATTCTTTTAGTGTTATGCTATGTTTACTGAGGTTTTTTCTTTTTACCTTGTATTTTTCCAGCCATTTAGTTGAACGATTGTCTACTGATGAAATAGTTGCTGAGTACAATCCTAATAATAATAAATTACATTATTCTGCAGCCACTTCTATTACTACTCCACTTAAAAAAAATACTTGCCCTCGTGGATTTGAGCTAGAACACAAGTACCAGCACTGCAAAGGTAGTAATTTTTGTTTATTTTAATTTTTGTTTTGTGTTCATCTTGTTTAGATCATCAGTTGAAAGGCTGGTTTGGACCTCCAGAGCCTTTATTAATAAAATGAGGAGTGAAGTTTACAATTACCTTCCTCTCTGAGTGGAAAAGTAGTGCTTATCAGCATACCAGGCCCTCCAAAAAGCATCTACTTTCCACCTTGCAAATGATATCTTCACTTCATTCACCACAGGGTCTGGCTGTATAATGAAATTCATCATTCTCAGAGGTGATAACTCTGACTAGTGTCTTTTACAACTCTACCTCTTTTGTTGAATGGTTCAGTCATATAATTGGCTGACCATGTGATAAAAAACAGAACAACTTTTTTAGCCCTGGAACTAGCAGATCGAGTGCAAATAACTTAACACTCCACCTGTCTCTTATGGGCATTACAAAATTTTATGGGGATAATTGTATTGTAGCAATTTTTAACTACTGAAAACAAATGTTTGAAAGACCTTTAATGTAATAAGCAAATGATATTAATTAATAATATGGAATGTAAACAGGAGTTGCTTGATATAATATGTTAATGGAGTGAGTGTATAATAAAAGATAAGCTATTTTACATTTCAATCACATCAACTACATTAATTTCTATTTATGTTTCAGACATTAATGAATGTGAACATCATAAGTGTCATAAATCTCAGAAGTGTGAAAATACGTTTGGTTCATACATATGCCATTGTCCTGCTGGTTTCAAGAGTTTAGGTCCTGGAAGGAGATGTGCAGGTAAGTTATTACCATTAGCAAACTCTGTAAATTCTACAGAGCAGTCGTTTCCAAACTGTGGGTTGTAATCCATTGGTATGTAAGCCATATTGTTACATGGCCAGCTAGGTAAAAAAATAAGACATTGATGCATGTTTCAGGATTAAAAATGTAATTGTAAAAATTTCATAATAATTGTAGAAAATGAACTATCTAGAATCAACTCTCTTAGGGTAATAACGGACGGACGGTGTGTAGATGCGCCATTATTGCACAATCAACGTTTAGCTGTAGTGCACACGAAAGACGGTGTGTAGTACCAACCGTTGTAAAATACAATGTTGGCTGACATCGCATCACTGGAACGTTATCGTTCTATCATCTATCCTTCACCATCTGTTTCATCTATGTAACTCACCGCCCAATGATATCGTCCGACGTCTGTGTAACCTGCTGTTCCTCTGTACCCGGCCTTATTCTACTTATTTTTTCAGAAAATAATAAAAACATTTTTTGTTTACTTACAAAAGCTTATTTCACTGGATTGGACTAGAGGTAGTTTTTTTTTTTGGTTTAAGTCCAACTGTTCTGCAAATACTGCTAATGCAGATGGATATGGATGAAATGATTTTTTGTAATGTATGAAAATATGCTGTGCCTGAACGGGATTCAAACCCAAGACCGCACGAGAGGCAAGCACATTACCAACTATGCCAATGCGGCCATCTAGAGGTAAAGTTGTCGCCGTGAGTCAGCTGTGAAACAACTGATTTTCGAAGATGAAGGTTCTGGTTGAAATCCTAGTAGAGGTAGTTAGTACTTTTTGTGGATTTGAATACTAGACAGTAGTTACTGGTGTACTTGATGGTTGGGGTTCAATCATAATCTCTCAGGATTGGTCAATCCTAGACTGTAATAGCCTATATCTCATTTACAGGTCATAAATTTATCATCCTCATCTCATTGGGTCACGGGGTTGCTTATTGTTCTTAAATTGAACAGATTGTAACATAGGGCTACGTGCATTAGGGATTTTAAAAATACATATAAAAGCTTGTAAGTATAAATATGTTGGTCGCACAAATCTCAAAGTTTGTGTTAGGTCCCCTGACAAAGTTACAAAACCACTACTCTAAAGTGTTGTTATACACATTACAAAACCATCACCCAGTTGCCAGCATCAATGCAGTACTCGTAAAAGAAAGAAAATGGACAAAGTTTTATTGGTTCTTGGAATTGTTATCAAACAGTTTTTATCTAGGCATTGCATACTTCAGCAATAATTTCCAGTATAAACTCTACTTTTTGAACTTCCAGTTTACCTGAATTCCATTTCTAATAATAACTTGAAAATCTGGTGACGTGTTTCCAAGTATATTGCATCATTTTCGGAAACCCCATGTACTTATACGTGCAGAGTAAAATAACTGCTTTTCATATTCCTGGGCTACACATCATTATCATCTTATCCCTCTTCTAAGTTTCCTTGGGTCAGGCCCAACACATTTCCTTTGCACTTCTCTCTCTTGCTCACTGAAGCATCTCTCCTCCATTGCTCTCTTGGCATCACATCGTTTTCCCAATTCATCCATAACTGAACCCATCTGCTTCACTCTTGGTCTTTTTTTCTCATCTACAGTACAGTAGAATTTTAGGTAGTCTACTCTCTGCCATCCTACTTACATGACCAAACCATCATAACTTTGTCTGACCAACTTTCCTTTTAGGGTTTGTGATTTTCCACTTTTGGTGGTAATCACAAATAATAATACTACTCGTCTGAAACTTATAAAAGATTAAGTTTGATTAATGAATAAGTCAGGTTATTACTTAGCATTTCTTTAATTTCAGATGGGTGATTAATATTATAATTATTCTTGATTATATTTTGTATGTTACTAAGTTAATATAATTCACATTAATAACTTAAATTGATTAATTTAGGCCTTTGGCCATTCTTATCAAACAAAACATAACTTCACTGTTTGACTTCTAGGACTTAAGTCAACTTTAAAAAGTTATTCTTCTTAACATATAAACATTTTAAACAATGAACATTCAAATTATATTAACCGATATTAAATCAAACAATTATAAATGAAAAAATTATTTAAATTATTTATAAACAATTTTTTAATTAATAAAATGTAATTTAATTAAAAATAAATGATTTAATGCTCACGTATGTATCACTATAGATTGTCCTTCCAGAATTGTTCCCTAATTATATCATTTCTCATTTTAGCACCTATTAGGTAATCACCCAAGTATGCATCAATTGGAAAGAGGAATAGCTATGTGGTTGATCACTCAATTTTTAAAGCAAAGCCTTACTAAAAAATTATAAAATTGTTCAAATTTGCATAAATAAGTTTTTACATCCCTCAAAATACTTACTTTTAATGTACTTTTATTTCTATTCTAGATATAAATGAATGTGAACGGCATCAAGACAAATGTTCACATTTCTGTCACAACACGAGAGGCAGTTACAAATGTAAGTGTCCTGGAGGAATGATTTTAGCAGCTGATAGGAAAACGTGCTTTGGTAAGTACAATTAAAATAGTGCTTTAAAACACTCTGTATAACTATTCAATCAAATGTTTATAGATAATATTTTGTAAGGAGCTGGCCTGGTGAAAGAATATACTCCCTAGTTCATTAGAATCTTTAATTTAAAGTATAAAAATATTTACATTCTAATTTTATAAATTGCTACTAATTAACTTCCTACTGAACAATTCTGCTAATGTTACTAACTGTGACATAAAGCTAAAGTTGAATTAATTTTTTTTTTGTTACATACAGCGCACACTTAATGAAACTGCAAGCTGGAATGTCAGCCACAGCACAACTAACTTGACTTTTTTGGATGCACAATACAAAATGATTAAGATAAGAACATCATCATCCTCTTTATACCTCTCCAAATTTCTTGAGTTGGTTTCAACACAACTCCTCTCCATCTCTCTCTACTGTTCAACCATCTCTCCCCATTGCTCTCTTGACATCTCATCGTTTTCTAATTCATCCATATCTGAACCCATTTACTAATTTTTTACTTCTTGGTCTATTGTTTGGTTTTTCCTTCTGTCTCCAAGGATCGTACTTCATCCTACTGCAATGACCAAACCATCATAACTTTGTCCAAATTTTCTTGTCAAGCTGTCCATCCCCAATTTTCCTTAATTACGTGGGCAGTTCTAAAAGTAATCTCCATCTGGCTGTAAATAAAAAAAATTGCATAGAAAAAAAATTTTATTATATAAATCTTAAAACTACAGCTCTTTACTATTTTTCAACTTAGTCACCATTAAAATTTAAGCATTTGTCAAAGCGTTTCACTAATTTACAAATTCCTTCTTCATAAAATTCAGCTGCCTGGACATGTAGCCAATTTTTCACGACATTTTGAAGTTCATCATCATCATTAAAGTACTGTGATACAAGCCACTTTTTCATGTGATGGAAGAGATGAAGAAACCTTCTACTTCTGCATCGTAGCATGAAAGGAAGTCTAAGACAGGGCTCATCATTTGGTTTTGTGGACCTCTGTAAGGAAGGTTATGTCTATGGTTTTTTGGAATTCTGCAGGAGTTTGCTGGATGAATTTATGGAACATGGTACAACAGTCATTTCAGATGTTTACTTTGAAACTTTGAAGAATCTTAAGTGAGCCATTGAAAACAAATGTCACGCAATGCTGACATCTGGAGTTGTGTTTTTCCATGACAACGCTCGTCATCACAGTGCTAAAAAACTCAAGAGCTTTTGAAGCAATTCAAATGGGACATTTTTGATCATCCTCTGACAGTTTGATTTGGTGCTAAGTGATTTTCATCTCTTCAATCACACAAAGAAGTGGCTTGCGTCGCAGTACTTCAATGACGACAATGAACTTCAAAATGTCATGAAAGATTGGCTACGTGCCCAGGAGGCTGAATTTTATGAAGAAGGAATTTGAAAATTAGTGAATGCTTTGATAATAATTGCTTAAATTTTAATAGTGGCTATGTTGAAAAATAGTAAAA
This sequence comes from Catonia carolina, assembly GCA_035578175.1. Taxonomy (NCBI): domain Eukaryota; kingdom Metazoa; phylum Arthropoda; class Insecta; order Hemiptera; family Achilidae; genus Catonia; species Catonia carolina. The sequence goes on along the minus strand of JAQMRL010000010.1, from coordinate 21,713,574 downwards.
AGCTGTAGTTTTAAGATGTAAATAATAAAATATTTTTTCTATGCAGGTTTTTTTATTTACAGCCAAAGGTTATGTTCTGAACCACCCTCTTACTTTATTTCTCACTCTTATTTCTTGATGTCTTTCCTAAAATTCTCCCCTTAAACGTAATTTCTGCTGCCCAAGTTCAACTCATTGCCTTCCTTCCACACATCTACGTTTAAAAAAAGATATTAATTTGGGTAGATTTACTGTTTAGGAAGTATTAAGATAAAAATTCTTACAGGTTATGTAATAAATACTGCAGAGAGGCAATAAGGAGACTCAAAGACAAAATTTTGTAAAGATATCTTATTTCAAACTACATCCAGGAGTTTCCAAAAAGGAATATTAAGGAGTAATAAGGAGAATAAAAGGAATGTAAATATTTAAAAAACCCTCATAATATGGATACATAATATGTTTTCTCTACATACTCACACCATCAGTGCATGTGGAAGACTGACAACATTTTCACTGGCATGTGTTGAAGTTATATTTGACGAAGAGAAATGGCTTACTTACTTTATTACTTAGTACTTACTTACTTACTTAATTGTATTTTTTGTTTATTCAGATTCTTGATTATCTATTGCTGTTTTCATCAAATATGGTTGAATGGGAAATTACTGCTCTGTAACAATCTAGTTTTTAGTCAAGCCATTTATTTCATCTTGTAAATTAAACTGGATAATGTTGAATCAGAGATGTTTCATTTTTACAGAGGATTATGCACGACAGCATGTGGAAAGTTCAGATAACCCTGAACAAGGAGGAAATATGGATTATTCATACAATGAAGGATTTCCTTCTGATGATTGGGGTGGAGGTGCAGGGAGAACTGTTCCTGTTCCTGACCATAATCGTTATTCAAGTAATTACAGAACATCTGAACATATGAATAATTTTTATGATCACGGTGATTTTGCGCAAAGAAGTGCTAAAAATCGTGATCCAAAATACTTAGAACATAAAAAACCTGCTGAAGATTGGACATGCCCACCAGATCAGATTAAAGAAGGAAATAAATGTATCAGTAAGTAAAATAAAATTTCTTCCTATAGTTTCTTCACTCACGAGAATGCCTTTAATTTTAATGGAGGTAAAGGGCGCAAAGCATTAGTGCGCATGCGCGACCAATATAGCAGTGAACACTATACCCGGAGCACATACAGTATATCGCGGAACCTTTTGTTGGTAAACTGTATGAATGCAACCATTTCTGATATGATATAATATTGATGTAAACATTAATAATTCCTAATGATGACTAATGTCTTATAAATTGAGCAATTTTATTTTACAAACCTGTTGGGCGTACTCATATTAGTAGATGTATTATTATATTGTATTATTATATTATCATATTAGTAAGTCGTATTTCAAAAAACATAAACTCAGTTCCATTTTTTTAGTGTTCCATGTTGGTATTCACAGACATTTTTACGTTCTCTTGCCTATATGAACAAAATTTTTTAAGAATGAATCCTTCTTTAATATCATTGTCACCAGCATCTTCATTATCAGTCTCACTAATATTTACCTAATCGTTTCCTTTTTTACCAGTTGTCAACAAAACTGTTAAAGAATATGTCTTTTCTTCTTCATGTCTTTTATTTTCTTCTTTTTTTTGAATTGTGGAAAGAGAAACATCACAGTAGTTAGCCACTCGCTCATGGCTTTTGTTAAGAGGCAGAAAAAGTAATTTTTGTTTAACTTCAACTTCACAGAATTTTATTACACTGTGTCTTAGATTTCATTCAGCACTGTGAATAGTTGCCTAAGTTTTCGATAAACTAACATTTCTGTTTATGGTAACAAACAGTTATATTTGTACAGTTAACCTACAAAAGGTTCCACGATATACTGTATGTGATCTGGGTATAGTACAAGTTGTTGTGTTTATTATACTGAAATTAAAGCAGTCACACACGCGCACTGATGCTTTTCCCCCTTTCCCCTCGTTGCAAACAAGGGCAAACTTGTAAGTAAAATAACTATACTTATATTGTAAAGGAATAAATTTGTGTATTTTAAACTACTAAACATTCAAATTTTATGTTTTCGTTTACCTCACAATTATCTGACAAAAATGAGTATTATTAAGTAATGATTTGAAAGAATTATTATCTTTGAATGGTTAAAGTAATTTTCCTCAAATCAATAAAAAAATGATTCTCAAATTCCTGGAGGTTATAATTATTTTATTGTTACCATTACATTCATTACATTACATACATTACCATCAAGGACCCAAATAGGCTGAGGACAGGTGTAACTGACTAATGGAATTTTGCTCAGGCACTGAAAGTATGGCTCCGAGCACACCATTCTACATGCTAGTAGAATTTTACTAGGACGGAGCAATCCAAATTGAATACGATGCGCATACACTATTAATGATTTTGGAACTGAAAACACTGTAAATTTTAGCTGTAACTGTATTATATTTATGTAGTAACATCAGTTTATTAGTATAGTTGGTCCAGTGGTAAAATTGTTACCATAAGTCAGCTGTTTGACAGTTGATGTACGGAAACGAAAGTTCCGTTGTTCAAATCGTAGTAAAAGTAGATACTTTTAAATGGATTTGAATTCTAGACAGTGGTTACCAGAATACTTTGATGGTTGGGTTTTAATTAAACGTACTTTCTCTGTAATGACTGACCTGAGTCTGTACATGACTACACCTCATTTACATGTCATATAGATATAATCCTAATCTCATTAGGTCATGTGGATAGGTTGCTTATTGTCCTAAATTGAACAGATTGCAATACACACACATTAGTGTAAAAAATACTAGTTTTATTGGCTTTAATGTGACCCTATGAATAATCTTGAACATTGTAAATAAAGATGATTCTGATTTTGTTCTAATAATATGAGAGCAGTCCAGAAAGTATGCCACGTTTTGCATTGTAGCCGCTAGGGGCGGAGCTATCGCGGCCATTTTGGTGCAGCGGCGTTTCTCCGTTCAGTGGCTATCCAGCCGTGCTAGCGAGAGGTTTGTGTCGCTCTTCATTGTTTTTCAACAACAATTTAAAATGTGTGCCGCAATTGAAAATCCCGCCAGTTGTGAAGTACGGTCGGTACAGGAAAGGACTGTTCTTCTTATCGATTTCTTGGAATGTGGCACAACAATAACCTCTGCGAGGTATGTGAAACACTTGAAAAGTTAAGAAGAGCGATCCAAAACAAGTGCAGAGGAAAGTTGACTGGAAAAATTCTCGTTTTGCATGACAACGCCCGACCACACACGGCAAATCGAACACGAGAAATCCTGGATGCTTTCAAATGGGAGGTTTTCCACATCCGCCATACAGTCCGGACCTTGTGCCCAGCGATTATCACTTGTTCCCGACAATGAAGAAATGGTTTGCAACGCAGCGCTTTGACGACGACGCGGAGCTGCAGGAGGGTGTGACTAACTGGTTAAAATCACAGGCGGTAGACTTTTATGACATCGGCATTTCAAAATTAGTTCACCGCTATGATAAGTGTCTTAATTTGTTTGGTGATTATGTAGAAAAATAGCATTTCAGTTGCACTTTCAAATGTAGGTATACCTATAATAAAATTTTTTTTCTTGTTCTTAGTTTCTTTTTTATATCAAAACGTGACAGACTTTGTGGACTGCCCTCGTAATAGTATTAAGACGAATATAAATGGTTCAGTTTGGTTGCTCAATATGGTTGAATCAAATCGAATAGTGTAGATTGCAATTCAAGCGCATTGTTTAATGAAATTGAACATTAAACATAGTAGACTGGCTTTTTACTTTTGTTAAATGCCGTTGATCAATATGGTTGAATCAATGAAATTGAATCATGTAGATTGGTATTCAATGGGATTAAAATGTGGTGAACTGCATTTAAATTTTTAATATGATAGCATGGAGATTTGTCATACAGTTGTTCGAATTGTTTAGTGGACTTATGTAAATGTATTTTAAATGTTGATCTTATTTTTCATGTTCTGTTAATAAATTTTCAGAGGTGCTGAATAAAAAATTAAATTTAAAAAAAATATTTTTGCAAAATTTCCGCTCGTTTCCAATAATACCACTGCTGCTTTTTGTGAAACTGCGATTTTATTCAGATCTCGATTAAGTTTTCCGAAATTATCTTAACTCCTAATCTAATAACTTCATTTGACTCTATGCTTTTAACATTAGACCTAACTGTTCAATTGCATTGAACAATTTAGACAAATACCATTCAATGCTGTTGAATCAATTTTACTGATCAATCACATTGAACCACCAAATTGAACCATGTAATTCAGCTTTACTTGTACAAGTGGTCATTACAGAATTCTCAATTTCAGCTCCACCAAAAACTCAAGAGAAACTTCAATGCAATGATGATGACTGTAATGAATATGAAACATGTCTACCGACTTTCAGTGGTCATCTTTGCCTTCAAACACAGTGTCCATTAAAGTATCATCATGATACTAGAACAAAGTAAGTTCCAAACTTTAGTTTTATAGCCTGATTTTCGTAAGGAGAGCACTGGGGGAAAACGTGCGTCTGCATTAGTATAGTCTTGTATGTACTGTAATAGTGCAGTGTATGTAATCAACAACGGAACAGCATGCCTACAGAATACAATGGGTGTTGTCAATTTTCAACAACATTCTGACTGTACATCGAGCTGTAGGTCGGAGGGGTATGCAGGGTCGAAATCAAGTACGCGCATGCGTAGCCCAGCGCTCACAGCAAGTGGCTTGGCCTTTACTCAATTGTTTCATTAAAGTAAAACAAAAATGGTGAATTTATTCAGCTATTGTTATTATCTGCTAAATTTTAGTTCAACAGAAATTTATTAAATATACTGTACTGCTTTTTCAAAGTTCTTTAGAGATCTGGTTATTAATACACAACAAAACTTCCTTCTAAACTTATGACTGGTATTTATTACAATTGAACTACTTACCTGTATAGAAGACTATATTTATCACAAAATGTTATTAAGCATTGAAAGCTTAAACTGAAATAAAAATAAAATAGTATGACCATTTACAATTAAATTATTTATTTATTCATACTTACAAACCAAACTTTTGTACTCTAACTACTGCATATATTATTTATGCTAACTGTTTAATGCATATTTTGGTTCCCTCACTCTACATTTCTGAGGTAATAATGTATGTTACGCAAAATACTTTTATGCAAAATTTCAATGTCCACTATCATAACACAAGAAACAGAAATGATTATTATGTGGCTAACCACACCACAAAATTGTTTGAACAAAAACCTACGTATGCGGTGAGAAAATACATCAATAAATTATCCCAATTTTTAAAATGTTGTGATAATTTGCATTCCTTTAAAAAATATCTGAAAAATAACTTGAATGGTGAAACTTTTTGTAGCATACAAGAATTTCTTTCTGAATAGTAGTAGTAAAACAATGTGTGATTGTAATGTATGTTTTAGGTGTTATAATTTCTTGATATGTCCTATAGTCCCTTGGGAGTATCCTGGATTCATTAAAAATAACATAAAACCAGTGGATTGCAAATATGGTGACTGTACACGATTACGATCTATTCAAACCAGTAATAGATGTTATTTTGCAATCACTTATTTTATTATATTATTTTGACTTGTCATATATAAAATAATGTATGTTATTTTACATGACTTTTTTTATTTATTTATTTATTGTATTCTGTTTCCAGGAATTGCATTCAGTTCTGTCAAGAAGGATTTTGTGAGAACGGTGCAGCAGAAGCTGAAGAAGTCACTTTTATACCAGTACCGCTAGAGTCAGCAACTATTCAGCGATATCAAGATTTAATTGAACTTTCTGTTCAAGGAGCTACTACAGGAATTGTTTTTGCCATTACAGAAAATCCAAGTAAGCCAAAGTAAACAGGTTAGATTAAAACAATAGTAAAAAACAAAATTCTGAAGTATTTCATATGATTGTTATTTGACATTTATATTAATACAATATATCATTTACTAGATAGCTTTTGCCGCCCTGCAGACTAAGGGATAGTTTATTAAATATCTATTAGGAATAGTGAAGTTTCTTAAAAAAACCAATATAGTTCAGGTTATTGCAAGCTGTCCACTTCATTGTTAATTATAAGGTGGAATTTGTGTAGGTCGTCGTTAAAACCTGTCTCTCCATAGGTGTGAAACCTTCCTAAATGCCTGTCTACCAACTAGGCAAAATAAAATTTGTATAAAAATTTAAATACGTTGAAGAAACAATCAGTAAAATGAAGAACATTAAGGAAATGGTGAAAAAAGAGTGAAGAAGTCAGAAAAACTATATACGCACTTTGTTGTAAGAGAGATCTACAACAGAACTTATTAATATAAAAAAAATTTGGTACAGTAACTTAAACCCAGCAGGACTGTATACTTCAAACTGAATACTTCATAAAGACAGGAATGTGAGAGATCCTGATTGCAGAGAGGAAAATGCTGAGGAAGATTTTTGGAAATAACTTTGGAAATGGGAAGCTAAAGATGACATCAAACCAGGAAATCTACGGAAAATTTGAGTCAATGAAAGAATCAAAATAAGGGTGAATTCTTCGGGAATATTTAAAGGTTCAACAAAAAAATTTTTGATGTATGCAGTGTCAAAACCAGCCGAAATTTCAATTACAGACAGGAACAGGAAATAGTAAAATTAGAGTGCAAAGAACAGGATTACTTTGAAAAGGATGAATTCCAAAAGAATATATTTTATTTGAAGATTCATTTAGAAAATTGAGCTAACTTTGCAAAAATTAACAATATTTAAGAATAAATTAATAAGTAAAACCCAAAAATTAGGATATACCATATAGTTTGGTGTGATTAGTTGTCTTTTATGATAAATAAATAAATGTGGATTTTGTCAGAAATGGATTGTAATATGCTGAGAAGGTTGGAAAGTAAATTTTCAAGAGGGTTTTTGGACTGGTAAAAGAAGGAGATGCCTGGGGAGTACATAAAAATGAGGAATTAAATTATCTCATTGAAGGCAGCGGCATAGTCTGTTACGTAAAGGAAAATGGTGTCAACTAGGATAGTTAAGTTAATAAGGAAGGAAAGACTGTACAAGAGAAGGAAGAACCCTCATAGGAAGTGGTGGGTGGATGATGTCATAAATGATCTGATTTTGATGGGTGTAAGGATGCCATTGGTGAAAATGAGTGAAATATTATGTGAAACATGGATTTATTCAAAAATACACCAAAATAGAATTGAATTTTGCCAAGTAATAAGTATTAAATACATGCCAAAACTGTCCAAATGATTAATTACTGTATTCAGTTACTCTATTTATTGTTTTTATCAAAATGTCTGTTCATGTACTATTAATTATCTTTCTATTCCAGATTTACCTCTTAGAGTAAGAATTGAAAAGGGACGTGGTGTTCTTTATTCATTGAAGTATTTTACTATTGATGGTATAGAAAAGTAAGTATTTTTATGTTAACAGTTTTTTATTTTGGTCATTTAAGAACTCCATAAAATAACGATTAGACATTTTTATTTTCTCTTTACTTAATTTTCTTTTCTTTCCAGTTATTTCATATTTTTTCATTTTGTTTTTTCCATCCATATACTACTCCTATTACTACTTTTTGTGTATATGAGATGTGATAGCTGTTTTTGTGACATCATATCACACCCCTTCCTGAGAATTTGAACTCGACTGGTCATGCCATTGTGATTCATCTGCTTCACTAATTCACTAACTAAAAGGGAAGAGTCCTAATAGCAGATCATCATCATTGTCTTAAGGGGTGTACCCCACGCCAACCTTCAGTGGGCTTTGGCTTTCTCCACAATTCTCTTCCATTTCTCTCTGCTGGTTCCTAGCACCCTCGATCAAAATACCCAACTCCTTATTTCTTTTAGGCGTTCTGTTTCGTTAAACCGTAATAATTACGGTTTACACACAAGAATTACTCTCGTCTGTAATCCGAGGCTATTGCATTAGTTTCATTGTAGCTATTTTCTAGAGTGAAGGATTGTTAATCTCACTACCAATCCCCAACTTGTAGGACCAGGGAATCTTCTGTCTGGGTTATGATATCTTACCCAAATAATCTACATTTTAAGGAGAGATGGTTTTAACTCAAAATTTCAATTTTTGGTTTTTTATGTTTTTCAATAGTTTAGGCCTAGATCTACCAGAAAAACATTAAATTACGTCAAAAAAATATTTTATTATGAAAAAATTAAGTTTTATCAGCTTTACACAGAAAAATTATCATGTTACGAAGAACGAATATTTTTCATAATTTTAAACTGCTCGTTTTAGTGCAAAGAGAATTTTAGTTTTAAAATATCTGCACTACAATTTTTATTACTCTCAGCTGTTGTTTCAGCTTTCTAAATAACTGTTGATGGGAAATTTACTTGTTCGTGTACATTTGCTTTTGGTTTGTCCCTTCTTTGTTCTTACTTTTCCTGTAAATTTCGATTTTTAACACTAAGGTACATTTTTCTCAGAAACCAATAAGAAATTAGAACCAGGCTGAAATTTTTACCAGTTAATTATCTTGTTAAGCCACATATACTGACATTTTTATGACTTCCTCAGGTGCTCCAAAAATTAGTAATACGCAAAATATGTGGAAAACAATTTGTAAAAATGTTATGTTATTCGTAATTTAAAAAAAAATGGTATGGTCCAAAGATTAAATTGAAAAAAAATGTCAGTAGCTCGAGAAGAAACCCTTGACACCTATAGTGTGTAAAGTTTCATTTCCCTATCATTTACTACGAAAAAATCTTTTTCCTACGAAAAATGTACCTGAAAATAAGCTAATTTAACATTGGCGGGATACAAAGTACAGTCTCCCCTTAAGGCACTGAAAACCTATCTTTCACACTCTTCCATCCTGCTACAAATTGACAATCCACGTACCATCATTCTTTACCCAGAGGTCAAAACAGGGACTCTGGAAGCAAAATTTGCTGGTAAGAGCTGATTAACTCAACATGCAGAAGGCTCTGTTCAATTGACAATACTGGTGCTAATTAACTGGCATTTAGTTGGGGAACTCAGTTCCCCACAAGTGCCAATTACCAACCTTTGACCTCCCTGAATTACAGATCAAGCTGATAAAAACATGAAAAATTCTAATTGCAAAGCAGTGGATTTCATTTCTATATACTCACTTAAATGCTACTTATAAACTATGAACAACAAAAGACAAAATTTTAGTCCATATAATTTTGTAAATTAAAAAACCAAGATAACTATGAGGTGGGAGTAAAATCTTATTGTTTTGTATTAATTTATTAAAGAAAACTGAATATGATTTTTATATTTTTTCAGAGTTGTTGTGGTAGCAACTACATATGATAAGAATCATGCAACGCCAATATTCATCAACACATTTGTGCTTTTTATTTATGATCCTCGTTTTCTTTAGTATTAGTAATACTGCTTAATTTAATTATTAATAAACTTAAGTTTTAATTATTAATTTTTGTAAAGTCATACATTAGTAATTTCATTATTATTTTTTGTACGTATTTTAAGTATTGTATTAAAATAAATGATTTTTATATAATAAAAGTATTTGTTCTTATTATATATTATTACTAATAATTTTAAATTATTCTAATTGATACTTTGAAAAATATTTTGGCTTTTGGGGAACAAAAACAGGGACAAAAACAGGGAATGTGGATTTAGTGTAAATAAATTGACACTCCACCTGTCTGTTATGGGAATTTATTTTATTTATAAACTTTTTATTGTAATTTTTATAAAAATATTTTTAAACATCCAGAGGTCTAACATCAAAATTGATGTTTCTTGACTTCCGGTTTTGGACCACGTTCGGTCAAAACCGGAACTTCAAACTCAGTCCAAGCCCACTGACTTTTTGTGAAGATTAGGAATCCAAAAACCATTTGCTGCTATCTCTTGTAGTTTCTGACATCTGCGTGTGACGGACAGACGGAACAAAAAAATGGTAGATGACAATTTTAAAAATTGCCACCAACAGTTAGAAATTAAGTAAGTCTTCTAGTTACTGTTAACTATTATTAAAACCTGTGAATTGATTTATTAATTATTTAGGGTGACAATAGAAGCAAGATAAGAGTATCTAATTAATAAACTAGTACCGGTAGTCTACAATATAAATAAACCAAAATTTTAGGAGGAATCAATATTTGGTCATTTTTACTTTATTTTGCCTATATGAATATAGGAACGAAAGTATTGTTTTCATTTCGATTTTTCAAAATCGAGTTTTCACCGAATCTACACGTTTTCAGACCCCTAAATCCAAAAAGACATGTTTTTAGCTGTGTGTGTGTGTGTGTGTGTGTGTGTGTGTGTGTGTGTGTGTGTGTGTGTGTGTGTGTGTGTGTGATTAAAATATCTCAAGAACGGAACATCGTACGAACTTGAAACTTAAGTTAGACATCACTACCAGACCTGACACAAACATTTTCATCAAAATCGGTCCACCTGAAGTAGTAGTTTATTCGTGTAATTTTTCACTTGTTTGCGATTTTCTCAAAAAACGGATCCTACAATTTTTTTTCAAAATCGCTTTGTTTACTAAATTTTTAAGCTTTACATGATAGGGTAGGCGGCATGTCTGCTGAAATTCTTGGAGAGACTGTTTTCACGTAAAAAAATTGCTTTTTTTTAAGATTGCGGCTATATTATAAATTTTAGCGTAAAAAACGTACATAATAAAAGTTGTAGAGAATTTAAAATCCTACATTTTTTTTATCTGAAACACTATTTTGTATAACGCTTAGTTTAGCGGTAATTAGCGATTTTCTTTTTTTTCACGAAAACGTTTAAAAAAATTGATTTAAGATTTCAGCCATTTTACGACAAAAGTGTATACGTAATCAAATTTATAGGAAATTTAAAGATCTACAACTTTTATTTAGAACATTTTTCTCTACAGAGCCTAGTTGAGCGTGAAAGAGTGATTATCTGTATTTTGAAGCCCAACTGAGGTTGATTTTCATTTTGCATCTTTCACTCATGATTAAAATTAGGTTATGTTTATTGAGGTTAGTTTTTTGTTTATTTCTAATGTTTTATTACTAATAATATTAGTAATACCATATATTATATTGTTAATTATTTGCATTGGCAAGAGAAAGTTGTGTGTGTTTCACACCAGATTTTTTAGAAATATAAATAAAAAATTAGTAAAACCTAACGATAGTAAGAAGAACCCTTGTTACTTTTGTTTGAAAGAAAAACTTTGAACTTAAGTTGTTGTGATGAGAATTAAAACTTACCCTTCTTGTTGGTCAATTACATCGACGATAAAATTAGAGGGGAAATGATGCTTTTGAGTCAAGTAGAAAGTAGAAATGAGAGAGAATAGTATTGCTTGATGCTGTATTCTGTAAATGGACGAATTCCAAGAATATTGGATATTTCCTTAATGTTTAAGTTTGTTGTAAAGAATTTAGAATAGGATTAAAAGCAGTAGAAGGCTTTGTCTACTCAATGGTATAACAAAGGTTTTAGAAAGGGTTCCAAATGCATGAGAAGATTTGAGAAAGGGAGGGGAACTCGTTCTCGTTTAGAAAGATTCCTCAATCAGGAAACACCCTTTGCTATTTATTCCATTTATTTGTACAGGATTTTTGAATAGCATTGTACCAAAAACAAGCAGAAATATTAAAGTGTGCAAAATTCTTTAATTAATAAAGGGAGATAAACTAAAGTACACCAACTCGACTATTTACCTGAATAAGTTAAGTAAATTTATTAACTTTTGTGAGAATTCATCTCAATCCATTCAATTCATAATTTAGTTGGTGGATGATACTAATCTTTTGATAGTAGGGTTAAGATCTTTTACTGTACAAAATGTTTTCTTTTTCCCATCACTAAAGAATATAATTTCAAGTATTTATCTGTTCACTTCCTTCTGCTCTATTTATATAGTATTGCAACGATTATTCCAGATTCTTTTGAAATTGATTATAATAAATGATATTTTTTTACCTTAATGGGTGTACGTTTCAGTCTTTTCAATTTAGAACAATATGTAACCCCATCCGGCAAGTATCCAAAAATTTTTCTTGGGAGCGCGTGTGCACACACACAAAAATCGATATTTGTTTTACTCTTTTAGGGCCAATTTTAGACCACGTGAGGTAATTTTAGACGTTTCTGGAAGCCCTTTTAGCACCCACATTCTCAGCATTCACTCACTGTGGGCTTTTCTTCTTTTGTCTACCCGGTGTTCTGTTTTTCCTCTTCACGGAAGCCCTTAAAATCTGTAATTACGTAATTGTCTGAATTTAGTTTGTTCTTTAACGGTTTTTTGTTTTATTCTGCTTCTCTAAAACATTTATCTGACACCTTAGGTTTATAGTTTAGTGTCTTAAAAATTTGTTTTGTCAACCGGTTGTCATCCATTCTAAACAGCTGTCTGTAAAATGTAAGCCTTCTTTTTCTAGTCATTCATTTCCCCTTTAAACACACATGTATGTATATGTATATTATTTTTTCGAAGGGGCAAATGCCCCCTTTCCCCTTCTGATTATGTGCCTGCCCATGCCCAAGGTGAGGATGATGTGCATGAGGTGTTTTTTTTGTTTTATGTCTTTTGTGTTTTGGTGTAGTCTTGTACAGACTCAGTCCGGCCATTCTTGAAAGAGTATCGTTAGTTGAATCTCAACTATCAAAGTACACCGGTAACCACTTTCTAGTTTTCAAATCCTAGCACAAGTAAGCTACCTTTACTAGGATATGAACCACGGAACCTTCATCTCCGAAAATAAGCTGTCAAACAACCGACTCACGGCGACGATTTTACCAGTAATAAATAATAAACAAACTTTTTTTTGTGCCGGTACTTAGAAAAACAGTTTATTAACCGATTAATAAATTACAATTAATAAGAAGTTAATGTTAAACTGCTTTAAAATTACAGTTAAATTAGGCTAAATTGAATACAAAATCTTATTACAAACCCAAACTTAAACTAAAAAGGAGGATGGCCATTTACAAACAAATTATGAATGAGCCTTTACCTATATCGTACACACGTACACAAGATAACAAACAGAACAATAATATTGTTTACCAGTCATGGATGAAACCTGTTTTCGACACTTGAATGGCTGACCGTATTCCGCACCTTTTAAAAATTAAACTGATGAATCAATGGAACGTTCAGTTTTTTATAATTATCGTTCGCATAATTTTCGGAATAATAAGGAATCCTTGGGAAGATAAGAACCGAAAATTGTAACTTTAACACTTTTTAAGAACAATTTAAAGAATAAAAAAGGGATGTTAATAAGAACAGTAAAAGAATGTAGAAAAAATATAAAAGATTATAATAGGCTGAAAACATAATAAAACCTTAACTGCCCAATAGACAACGATTAAACCAAGTCCGATTGTCAATCTGTGTGAAATACCACTGTCCAACCCTATTCATTGAAGGGCTACGAATTGTCATTGTTTTAGTATGGAATAAAAAAATATTGCAATATTGTAAATTTTCGATATCCGGTTTTCAAATGATCTTTACATTTTTTTACCCCTGAATCAAAAAAGTGGTGAACCGATGTAGTAACGAAGAAAATGCTTAGAATCTTTTATGTAGAAAATTTAATTATCTACTAATTTTCATTTTAAAACTTTTAAAATTTAGACTGACCGTTTCGCTGTTGCAATAGGAAACGTAGATGATGAACACGAGTTTTCCACTATTTTCTAATATGATGGACGGAGCTCAAGTTCCCTGACTTTTGATATGTTATTTAGTTAGATATCTGGAACGTGTGTACCAAAGTTGAAAAACTATGTGAATTATCTCCACTCAAAACGCTATTTACCCTGGGATTTTTCTTTAATATCTATTCTTTTCCATTAAAACCAAATTGTCTGTTTATACTGTCACCGGATGGCGACATTAAGTGGCGAGTTAAGCCTTTAATTTTGGTGGCTTTGTTAAGGGCCGTTTAAGTGGTGGTCGTCTTGATGTGCAGCGTCGGTCGTAGTCGTTGTGGCGGTCAAGGAGCTGGGCGACACGGCGTGTCGTCGTCCAGCGGAGACGTCATCTTCTTCCCTCGCAGTAGTGCGTCGATGGCTGCTTCGTCGGATCCGGTGGGCGTAAGGCTCGGTCGAGGGACCGCTGTGGGCATCGCTCGCGTCAGCGGGCGATGACAGTCCGGTCGACGGCTTACGGTGACGGGTCGGCGAGCGGAAGCATCATCTTCTCTCTTGCGGGGTCGTCGGTTAGTCTTCGCTGGAGTCTGGCAGCCGTGTGCCGTGGTAGATGCCTTGTCTGTTGCCTGGATTGGAATTGAATCCCTCTGTGTCTGGATTGGAATATTATCTCTTTGTGTCTGGATCGGAATTGAATCTCTTGGCTCAGTGCAGCGCTCTTTTTATAGTCGCCGAGAGTGCTGTGGTAGGAGGCGGTTACTGGCTCGACCTTATTGACAAAGGCCTCTGTCGGTGCGCAGCCGGAAGGTTTGTCAGTACGCTGCCAAAGGCCGGAAGAAGTATTGAAGACCGGCAACACAGTAAATGATTAATTAGAAGGAGTGGCGGTGACAATACGATTTGTTATTTTTCTTAAATTTTATTGTTAGTGTAGTAAGTTATCTTACAAAAAAATTGGGCAAAAACTGATAAGTTATTTTGTGTGCTCCTTGTATTCACTGAGCTGAAATATTACTTCCAGTCCTTTAATTTTTATTTATTTGTTTCATTATTGTACAAGGGGAAGAAATATTTATTTTTGTTTTCTGTAAACCAATTTCCTTAACTAAGTCTGAATAGTAAAAACGGGACAATATTTTCAAATGACTGCTGCGTTTAAAGAAAACAAATTGAATGTACGATCCTTAATGTAATAAGCCTACATTAGAAAAAAAGAATTGAATATAATTGAAGGAAGGAAATAAAATTGTGAAAGCCGGGTTTTTCTGTTCGTCATTACATTGATTAGACGGGTCGGTTTTGTAGTTTATAACCGTCTAGAAGACTCTCACGATACATTGAGCAATAATGAATGTCCCGTGCTTGATTAAATATGGAGGCTTGTACCCGGTCTGAGGTCCTACCCGTTTCTCCGCTCCTGTACTACATGTTCCCTCAACGATACACTACTGGAATAAAAGGGGGTGAGTTTTGTAATATAGGGAAGGGGTTGGTGTACTTCTGTGATTAATGGAACCACTTTGCTGTTTGTGACCGCCTAATAAAAGGATTAGCTCTCTTTTCCGGGTAGAGAGGGCGTTCTAGTATAGCGATACTTGATGCGACGCAGTGGGTGGCGACTTTTTCCCCGTCAGTCTTTTCTATATAAACATACTTCTTGATCCGTAATAATCTCTTTAGAACGCTCAATTAACTAATTAAACCTATTTAAAATTTATAAGATTGCTTTTTTTAATTATTGAACAAATTTACATTAGATTATAATAAAGAATGACGTCTGATTAAGTAATCTATGGAATCGTATCGATGCAACAAAAAATTACACGAAAAGCATTGTGACAATATAGAAAAAGGAAAGAGTGTTCGAGATTGAACGAGAGTTTAAAAATGTTTACGTAAATAATAAGAGTAATAAAATATGTTTTCCGAGAAATAGTTAGAAATATGATGTTTAATATAAATGGTCTTTTATAGTAAAGGAAGTTATTATTAAGTAAAAATAATTTAAAATGAAATGGCTTTTTGTAACACCTTTTATTCAATCCTAATTTAATTACAGTTGTTAAGATTTATCCAGAAGTCGTCAGAAGGATTTTATATTTTATTATTATACAAAAAAATCTGTAACTTTTCTCGAACTCTCCATTAGCCCACCTATATAAGCGACACGAGTTATTCAGTCAGTCAGTTTTACGTTTTGTCTGTGATTGAGTGAGCATATTCTATAGTGCATACCAGTACGTTAGAAAAAGTCAACGTTTCTGCGAATAACTGTTCATTGTTTAACTTTTATTTATTCTGTAGGTATAGTTTTTTTGTAAGTAGTAATTAGTAAATTGTTTCAGTTTAGTTAAAAAATGAAAAAAAATTAACAAATTTAACGTTCCAATCAAAATTTTTACGTTTAATATAAAGAGCTCCGTTCTACGTTAACAATTGTCATTGTTGTCCCTACACTCCAATTTAGGTATTCCTATCTTTGAAGAGGTAGCACTATCCTAAAATAAAAAATGTTGAGAAAAGATGTTGAGTGAGAGTTAAGGACAATTTTTTGATAATATTCGGTTTATTTAAAGAAAGTTTTAAAATAACCTTTCATAAAGAAGTAAGACTAATTTTTTTAAAGTAGTTAAAATGTAGGCAGGTTTTATAGCGGAAACAAATATTTTTTAATGAATAAGTTATAATAGATTTTTATAATAGGCCTACGTAAAGTTTCATTAGAAGATTAAATAAACCATTGTTAAATGTGATTGCAATAGTTATTCGTATTACTGTCGATGGAAGTAAAATATTAAAAAAATTGTGGTATGAAACACTCACACGACGTTTTCTTGGCAATACAAATAATAAACAATATAACCTAACCTTAGAAATAAACAAAAAAACATAACCTTATTTTAATCATGAGTGAATGATGCAAAATGAAAACCAACCTTAGTTTGGCTTGATAGTACGGAAAATAACTTTTTGACGCTTAACTAGGCTGTGTAGAGAAAATTGTTTAAAATAAAGTTGTAGATCTTTTAATTTTCTATAAAATTGGTAATATAGGCCTACACTTTTGTCGTAAATGCATATTAAGGCTGAAATATTACAAAATCCATTTTTTAATGATTTAAAAATAAACAGAAAATCAGTAATTACCGCTTAATTAAGTACTATACAAAAAAATGTTTGGAATAAAAGTTGTACATTTTTAAATTCTGAACAACTTTTATTATATACACTTTTGCGCTAAAATGCATTTTAAGGCCGCAATCTTAGAAACCATTTTTTTTCTACGAGAGAACAGCCTTCTCAAGAATTTCAGCTAACATGGCGCCTACCCTATCTTGTAGAGCATAAGAAAATGTAATAAATGAGGCGATTTAAAAAGAAATCGTAACGTGAAGGTAAAATAAACGTATAGAACCGGTGAAAACTCGATTTCGAAAAATCGACATGAAACAATACTTTCCTCCCATACATTCATATAGGCAAGAGAAAGTCAAAATATTACGATTACTTTGAACAAATACTTTATAATTTTCACAGTTGGTATAACTGGTAATAGTTTGTTACGTGATATCCTTTAAATGTTTTAATAAAGTATTTGGTACCAGATGGGAAGAAAGATATTGTCTCTTTGATTAGACCGTTTGGTTGAAACGTTAGCGGAAAACAAGGGGTCTATGTTGAACTGTACGGATACGTATACTCCCCAGTAGGGGTGATATTCAGTGGAGGGTGTTTGGTCAGACAGATGGAAGGAGATTAGACATGGAAAGATCTCTTGCAATAGAGCAGGCTATCAAGGACCCCCCAGAAGCAGCAGTGATAGCTGATAGATGTCCCGGGAAATTGATCGGTATGAATCAGTGGGCGAGAATTGGTCTAACTTTAGTTTTGGAGGGGGTACAACAATGGTCCAAATTGAGAGTGGGCCTGGTTACAATGCACGCGTTGTAAAATCTCAAGTAGGAGGGTTTGGAAAACTATGTATGCACGACGACGTTTTGTATGCAAACATCGTACTTTCATCATAGACACCAGTTGTTTCGGTTGATGCAGATCTTTTGTTGTAAAATGTTATAAAAAAGCCTGCCCTGCTTGATGCTATCATCCGAGATCCATAAAGATATCAAACCCTATTTTGAATTTTTATATGGCTTAAGTTACACATGGAAGGAATAATAAAAAATGAATTAAATAATACGCAGATATGATTTTGTTTACACATTAGTTAGGTGATAAAATATTTCTCTATTTTTAATACGAAAACTTACGGTGAAGATGATACAAGGTATATAATGTCCCCGCTTAATACGGGTGTCGGGGTACGTAACTGACTCCGGCGTTTTAGGCTAACCGCGTTATTTCGAGAAATAAGGTTGTGTAAATCACAACACAAACCAATATAATATAGGTAGAAATCCAGCAATAATGGTACATTAAAAATAAAAAAGCAATAGTATAATGTGTACTTACATAGAAACAAGTTAAATGCGGAAAGTACGATATTTTTACTGTAAATGTATATATTGTTTAAAATAAGAAGTTATTGTTTTTTCTTAGCGATTGCATGTTTATTCTTTATAATACATGATTTTAAATTTTGTAAATGCAATAAATGACGATCATCACTATAACTTTGTTGTCAACTGCGGGTCTGAAACTGGTCTACTGCGGGTGATAAGTCACGTCCAAGCATTAAAACAGAAACTAAAATAAATCATAAATCTCTACAAAAATCAAATTTTAAAACGTATCGTTCTCTCGTTTTTACATAAATGATCATTTTGTACATCTGGTAAAATTCAAATGTAAGATCGTGGCCAAGCGACCAGAAGGCCATTAGGTAGTTATGATCCACCGATACGCCAGTAAACCGAATGGGCGGTACAAACGCACCAGACACACTGTTTACTTACAAACTATTTCCAAATAAAAAATTTGTTAAACTTACTGAGATAATTTAATCTTGTCATATATAGAGTCATTTTAAAATAATCAAATATTTTTCAAGATTTCTTGAACGATTCAGTAGTGAGGACTCCACCAAACCATTTCCTTCTCGTGACCTACCGAAACTGATCTACTGCAGGTGATAGGTCATATCCAAGCATTGAAACAAAAGCTAAAATTTTACAAATACTATTTTCAAAACTCAAATTTTTAAATATACCGTCTGTCATTTATACTTATCTTATAATTTCAAATACATGTCAAAGTCAGTTGTAAGATCCCGGACAGGCCATCTTGTAGTAACCAACCACAGATACATGAGTAAACAAAATAGGCGGTCCCAACGCAACAAACGTATTTTTACTTAGTCTGCCACCTACTTCGCAAATATGAAATTTATTAAATTTACTTAGATTATATCCCCAAGATTAATTTTTTAAAACCAAATATTTTTTAAGATCACTTCAACTAATTCAGTAGTGAAAAAACAGACTAGAACTAAACTATCTCATTTTCGTGACCTATCGAAACTGATTTAGACCTAGACTACTGCGGATTATCAGTTATGTCAAAGCATAAAAATAAAAGTTAAAAGTTTATTCAAAAATCTAATTTTAAATTGTACGGTTCTGTCACTTTTCTATACATAATGACAATTTAAATACTTATCAAAGTCAGTTGCAAGATCCAAAACACGCGACCGAGAGGCCATTTTGTAGTAAAGACCCGCGACCATTTTGTAGTACTGACGATACGCGAGTGGGCGGTACCAACGCACTATTACTACACCGCATTATTACTTAGCGTGCCACCTATTTCGCAAATATGAAATTTGTGCAATTTACTTAGACTATATATAATACAGTCACATATATATTTTGACACATTTTTTTAAACTAAATTATTTTCAAGATTAACTGAACTGAACCTGAAGACTCAGGCAGGCACCAAACCATCTCCTCTCCGTGACCTACCGGAACTGATCTACTGCAGATAATAGGTCACATCCCAGCATTGAAATAGAAACTAAAATTTTATAAATATTTTCAAAACTCAAATTTTAAAACATGCCATTCTGTCATTTTTACTTACTTATAATTTTGAATACTTGTCAAAGTCAAATATTAAGATCCCGGACAGTGGACCGGGAGGCCATCTTGTAGAAACGACCCACCAATAGATGAGTAAACAAAGTGGGCGGTACCAACGCACCAAACATCCACTATTTCGCAAATATGAAATTTGTTAAATATGCTTAGACTATATCCCCAAAATTTAATTTTTAAAACCAAATATTTTTTAAGATTTTTTTCAACTAATTCAGTACTGAAAACACAGACTAACACCAAACCGTCTCATTTTCGTGACCTACTGAAACTGAACTAGGCCTACTACGTTTTATCAGCCACATCGAAGCATTGAAATATAATCTAAATTTTTATTCTTTTTAAAAATCTAATTTTAAAACGTACGGTTCTGTCACTTTGATATAAATAAAAATAATTTAAATACTGATCAAAGTCAGTTGTAAGATCCTAGACACGCAACAGAGAGACCATTTTGTAGTAATGACCCACTGATATGGGAGTGAACCGAATGGGCGGTACCACCGCACCACTGCAAATTAACAAAAAAAGAAAAGCAAAATTTTAATTTGTAGGAACTAACGGGCTCTCGTATACTCAGAGGCCAACATATCCTGGATTATATCGTCTAAGTAAATTTAACATATTTTATACGAAGTAGCTGTTAAGTAAAAATATGTCTAATGCGTTGGTACCGCCCACTATGTTTACATATCAGTGTGTACTACATAGCCTAATGGACTCTCGGTCGCCTGTTCAAGATCTTACAACAGACTTTTGTAGGTATTCATAATGATTATTTATGTAAAAACGCAAACTTTTAAAATTCAAAATTCGATTTTTCAAAAGTTTTATTATATATTAGCTCTTGTTTCAATGATTGGACGTGACCTAGCACCTGCAGTAGATGAGTTTCAGTAGGTCACAAAATTGAGATAGTCTCGCGCCAGTCTGGGTTTTCACTACTATACTCGTTCATCTATTTCTGTAAAAAATTCGGTTATATAAAGTCTCTAAATATATGTTATACGGGTTGATAGAGTCTAAACATACTTTCCCACTCAAAGAGAAAGGCAATAGTAAACCACCTCACTCCTTGTTTTACTTAGTAAAACCTGTAGAGGTTCAAACCAGCCTTTCGGCTGTTGACTTGAACAACAGAAACTAAATAAATTCAATATTTCATATTTGCGAAATAGGAGGCAGGCTAAGTAAAAGTGTGTCTTGTGCAGTGGTACCGCCCACTCGCGTATCGTCGATACTACAAAATAGTCGTGGGTCGTTACTACAAAATGGCCTCTCGGTCGCGCGTCTGGAATCTTACAACTGACTTTGATAAGTATTAAAATTATTATTATTTATAGAAAAGTTACAGAACCGTACAATTTAAAATTAAAATTTTGAATAAACTTTTAACTTATAATGATTTGACGTGACTGATAATGCGCAGTAGGTCTAGATTAGTTTTGATAGGTCACGAAAATGAAATAGTTTGCTTCTAGTCTGTGTTTTCACTACTGAATTAGTTCAAGTAATCGTAAAATATATTTGGTTTTAAAAAATGAATCTTGGGGATACAGTCTAAGTAAATTTAACAGATTTCATATTTGCGTAATAGGTGGGTGTTTGGTGCGTTCGCACCGCCCATTTTGTTCACTCATGTACCGGTGGGTCATTTCTACAAGATGGCCTCGCAGTCGCCTGTCCGGGATCTTACAATTGACTTTGACAAGTATTAAAAATTATAAGTTAAATAAAATTGACAGAATGGTACGTTCTAAAATTTGAGTTTTGAAAATATTTATAAAACGTAAGTTTCTGTTTCAATGCTTGGATCTGAACTAACATCTGAAGTAGATCAGTTTCGGTAGGTCACGGGATGGTTTGGTGCCTGTCTGAGTGCTCAATACTTAGTCCGATCAATTGAGCTTGAAAATAATTTGGTTTCAAAAAGTGTCTTAATATTTATATGTGATTGTATTATATAGTCTAAGTAAATTTTACAAATTTCATATTTGCAAAATAGGTGGTAAGTAAAAATACGTTTGGTGCGTTTGTACCGCCCATTTTGTTTACTCATGTATCAGTGGGTGGTTACTACAAGATGGCCTCCCGATCACCTGTCCAAGGTCTTACAATTGACTTTGACAAGTATTCAAAGTTATCATTTAGCAAAAATGACAGAACGGTAAGTTTTAACATTTAATTTTTGAAAAGATTTATAAAATGTTAGCTTCCGTTTAGTGCTTGGATGTGAGTGGCAATCCGCAGTAGATAAGTTTCGGTAAAGGTCACGGGAAGGAGAGGGTTTTGTGCTAGCCTGAGTCTTACAGCTGAATTCGTTCAAGTAATCTTGAAAAATATTTGGTTTTATAAAATGAGACTTATAATTTTTGTCGATATAATCTAGTCTCATAAATTAATTTTATGAGACTAGATTATATCGACAAATAAAGTTTTACATATTTTATATTTGGGAATGTTTGGTAAGTAAAGATTATGTCTGGATTGTTTGTACCGCCCGTTCGGTTTACTGGCGTATCGGTGGGGTCATTAGTACATAATGGCCTTCTGGTCGTTTGTCCACGATCTTACAACTGAAGTTTACCAGATATAGAAATTATAATTTATGTAAAAACGAGAGAACGATACGTTTTAAAAATTTATTTTTTTAAAGATTTATGATTTATTTTAGCTTCTGTTTCAGTACTTGGACGTGACCTATCACCCGCAGTAGAGCAGTTTCGGTAGGTCACGAAAATCAGATGGTCTGGGTCAGTTTGGGTTTTCACTACTATATTCATTTATTTAAGCTAACCTTGAAAAATAGTTCACAAAAATTTATTTTGGAATTTTTAAATTAAAAAATTAAAAATTATTATTGAATTAATTACCGGCTCATGGTGAAGTGGTCAGGGCAACTGATTGGTATTTTTTCATAACACATTTTCATCTATCATCTTTCTCATCGTCTGCATTAGTGTAATTGCAAAACAGTCGGAAGTAGGCTGAAACCAAAAAATAAAATTTATAATAAAATAAATAAAAATACTAAAGTACGAGGAGGTATTTAAATGCTAATTACAACTGTAGTTATTAAAGCTCTGTTATAGGTCTATCTTGTATTTTTAGGCAAAGGTGGGAGAAAATAACGACGAAACACAGATTTAAAATTTTACCAAATGCATGTAGTAAAAGTTAATCAACGTTAAAGCCACAATCCTAAAATCAAGTGTAGGCTATATAATTGGGCAAAATATGATTTTTATTTTTATATAAGACATAATATTCTTAATACTGTTAAAAAATTGTCTGGATGGTGGTTAAAACATAAAACTGAAATTGAAATCAAAAGGAAATGTTAAAAAACGTTCTCAAAGAAGATGTGTAAAAGTGTTAGCACAGCCATATGGTTTTATGTCTCAGTTAAAGTCTGTCACCAATGGGAGTTAATACTGGTACTTCTAAGAGAATGTTGAACTCATTGCTTCAACAAGAGAAAGAGAAAGGTTGAGAAGGGGGAGTGAGTACAGATTAAAGCCACCATATGTGTTCACTAATTGTTCTTGCCACTTCTCATTTCCTTGAATCTCTTGAGGCTGTAATGTTGCCGGATGCAATTTACAAACTGTTGTTTTTCCCAAGTTGCGTCCTGACGGTCTCGAATATAAATTTTACTACAGACCGTGAAATTAAAACGAAATGTAATTTTTCCCGAGTTTTTTGTCCTATTTTTTAATATATTTTTATATCAACAGAGTTTTCGGTCGGTGTACTTGCTTGGTCCTTTTTAATTATTATTTCAAAATTAATTTAATTTTTTCTTTCATTGTTTTCCATTCTTCTTTTAAGTTCAAACAAAAAAGAGAAACAGTATATAGCCTACGTATGTATATTGATATACCTGTTTTTTGCTTGCATGCATCCTTGCATATACGTCCATGTTTACTCAGTTAAGACCCAATAAAACGGTATTTTACCACAGTTGGTAAAGTAAATTTTGTTTAAAACAATGTTGTGAAATGAATATAAATCTCTATGAGCTTTTCTAGTTTTCTAGGTCATATGATAGAGGTAGAAACTAATTTTGGTTGCCATCGTATTTATGTTAAACTACGAGTATTTCCATAAAAGAAGATTATTAATTTTTATTTTTTCTTGCCCTGTATTTGTATATAGGGAAGGAAAGTATTGTGTTCATGTCGATTTTTCGAAACCGAGTTTTTACCGGATATACACATACACACCTACACACATTCACACGGATATACATTGGCGTGTGTGAGAACAAAATATCTCAACAGTAAAAATGGGATTTTTTAAAGATTATGGCCTTAGAATGATTTTTATGAGAAAAGTGTGTATAATGAAAGTTATAAGAAATTAAGAAACCTACAACTTTTATTTTAAGCATTTTTCTCAACAGAGCTTAGTTTAGTGGGCTGTTTAGCTTAGTGGCTGATTTTCAGTACTTTAAGTCGAACAATTGATTTTCATTTTACGTAGTTAACTCATGATTAAACATGCGTAATATTGTTCATTATCTACACTGACAAAAGGAAGTCGTGAGTATTTCACACCAGACTCTTTTTTTTAAAGTTTTTATGGCTTTTATTATAGTAGGTATAATACACTTTTGCCCTAAAATTCATATTAAGAGCTCAATTTTAAAAAAGTTACCACAAGAGCACAGCTTTCCCACAAATTTCAGCAGGCATGTCGCTTACTCTATCTTGTCGAAACAAAAACTGTAGTAATAAGCTAATTTTAAGGAAAATCGCAGGAGCCTTTTTTTTAGAAAATTGAAAAAAGTGAAAATTTTACGAATAAACCGTTACTGCCGATGGATCGATTTTAACGAACATATTTGTGTCAGGTCCTCCCTCATAGTTTATAACTTAAATTCTAAGTTTAAGCTTCGAACGATTTTCCATGTTTAGGTTACTGTGTTCACACACAGAAATATCGACGGCACACAGACCAATGGGTAAAAACATGTTTTTTTTGGGCTTAGAGGATATGAAAACAGACGTGTATAACTGGTAAAAACTCGATTTCGGAAAACCGACATGAAAACATAATCTTTCTCTTTATTCTATAATTCAAATAGGGCAAGATAAAGTAAAAATGTATGTTTAAAACAACTTTACAGTCTATTTGAAATAGCAAGATAGTATTACTGAAATGGAATACAGAACAGAGGGAATTTTATTCCGCAAAGTACTCATGCGTCAGTGCTACCACTTAAGAATTTTTTGTGTTAAATTTCCCTATTAGTGAATGAAAGCATTTTAAAAGATAAATTAATAATGGAAAAGAAAAAATTAATGATTTTCCAATAACACACTGAAAATAGAAATCAAATTTATTAATTAAAAATCAATTATTACATATTAATGTATTCAATAATCACGTCTTATGTATTGAATGCATGGGTTACCGAATGCAACAATAATAAATGCCAGTAAAATAATTGTGATGAGAATTCCATATAATTTTCAAAATTGCAAAACAAAGATTTATATTATATTTTGTAAGCATAATTAAAAAGGAAATTTTACTTTCGAAAAGGGGTTTTTTATTCTGAAAAGTTACCATCATTCAGGCACTTACCCTCATGCTATTCAAATTGTACTGCACTTTTGTACACATCTGCTGTATTTCTGGATATTAGTTTGGCGTTCGCCAAGGTTTGGCACCTCGAGCTTTTGTATAAATTAAATCTATATTTCCTGATACATATTACGACATTCTTAGATCATTCTTAGACGATAGATATTTTGTTGTTCGTCAAGGTCTGGAATATTCTGATATCTGGCATATCAAAGCAGGAGTTCTTCAAAGGTCCATGTTAGCTCCTGCTTTGTACTTCATATTCACGTCTGACTTCCCAGAAAATTAATTTACGTCTGTAGCAGTGTACGCAGATGATACCGTTCTGTTATGCAGAAGTGAATCCCCAGAAGAAACGTTGCTAAATATTCAAAACCACTTAAACGAGGTTTCTACATGGCTTGAAAACAGGAGAATGAAAGTTAACCTGGTGAAATCTGTGCAAGTGACATTTACGTTAAGAAGAAGAACTTGCCCACCTGTATACCTGGATAACAATGAGATACCACAAGAAAATAAAGTTCGATATTTGGGCCTTCATTTAGATCGTAAATTGACTTGGAGATATATCAAAACAAACGTTTGCAACTAAATAACCATACAAAGTTTTTCTCAAAATTAATCAAAAGAAAATCAACTCTACCGTTAAAATTTAAATTTATTAACATATAAGGTCTATCTACGACCGATTTGGAATAACGGTATAGAAAATTTTGGGACGGCAAAGAAAACTCACATACCGAAAATTCAATTTATTAATTAATCACGTCTTGTGTCTTGCCGGACGTTAAACCGAAAGAAATTGTGTGTATAGAATGCATGGGTTACCGAATGCATCAATAACAAATGCCAGTAAAATAATTATGACGAAAATTTCATATGATTTTCAAATTTGAAAAACAAAAATTTATATTATATTTTGTAAACATAATTAAAAGGGAAATTTTACTTTCGAAAAGGGACTTTTTATTCAGACACTTATCATACAATTTCGAATGGACTGTACTAATGTGGCAGTCTACAAATATTTAAAATACGACTATAAGTAAAACTAAATGGTTTTAACTTTATGTATTGGGAAAGAAAATTAATGGATTTACCAACATTTAGTTTGCGTCATCTATTTTTAGCAATTTGGATCTTGACAATCAACTTTTGAACTTTAGAATACTACTTTTCCATTATATTCTGTTCTAAACAACCCGGAAAAAGAATTATGAACTTTTTGTACACTTTCTTTATTGTTAGAAATAAAAGTTTTTGTTACTATGTTGGTTCTTTAAAGATGTTTGGTTTTTTCTTCTTGTTTGATACAAGTACAGGGAATGAGAGTTGTGTCCAATAAAGAGCATTGTTTGTATGTGATAGGAGTGTGTGTATGTTTACTTATGTGTATATTGTATATTCCTCCTATTTCACCCCTGTATTTTTTTGTATCTACAGAGAATTGTCGGAGCAAGGGTGAAAAAGAGGGAATGATGGAGATTTTGAGGGTTAGAGAAAGATAGGCGGATAAAGGAAAGAGAAATACTGAACGTGGTATCGTAAGACACTTGATACATGCGTTAAGAGCGTTCCAGGGTTATGGGGGTCCCAGAGCTTTTAGTGGAAAGTGTTTGATTAGAACAGAAATACGAGTAGACTCGTCAACGAATAACATTGTTTACTGTGGTCACCATGGTTACAGAAATTTTAAGGTCGATGATCATCTTTTAAATGTTCCTTATTTACTGTCGTTTTAAATACATACAAAATTAAACTATAAAGAATGGCTAATAATCAGGGATCTGTTAGTTCCAGGGTTACAAAACATAATTCTGTTTCTTATCTCATGATCATCCAGTTAAATAACTGAATTATTTAAGAACAGAAGAGGTAGAGGTGTAAAATACACCAATCAGAGTTATCTCCTCTGAAAGTAATAAATTTAATTTTACAGCCAGATCAAAATATGATCTGGCTGTACCTTCACTTCATTCACCATATTATGGTGAATGAAGTGAAGGTGTCATTTGCAGGGTGGAAAATATATGCTTTTCAGAGGGCCTGGCATGCTGATAAGCATACTTTTCCACTCAGTCAGGAAAGCATTGGTAGATCACCTCACTCCTCGTTGTACTTGGTAAAACCTCTACAGGTTCAAACCAGCCTTTCTAAACAGCAACAGATATAATGGTAGCCCTAACATAAAATGTTTATTATATTTTAAATGTTATGCTTAAAGTTTGGTACAAATTTAAACCCAAATTTAATTTCGGATTTTTCAGCCCGAAAAAACAGGATAAAGTAAGCTTTGTTCTACATTGTTATGTTTAAACGATGAAGTTCAATACAACAAACCAGATGGCGGTGGTAACTCAATTTTCAAAAACATTATGTTTTACATCTATACCTCTCAAAAATGTTCTTAACATTAAAATTATTTATGAAACTAGGGAGTTACTTATCAAACACCCGGTATTCTATCCGACTTCTTTGAACCATTTGTTCGTTAGGTCTATTTTTTTAGTGTTTTAAAGTATCAGAAAGAAAGATAATATACTATACATCCAATAAAAAGTAAAAATTTATTTAAATGCCAATTTTGTTAAAGTCGAAGTAATGTGCTTCTATCCAATTTTAAAGTTTCCATCTACAGAGAAAAACAATTTAATATTCAAACTGATATTAAATATAAAATGTAATCAGACAGGTACTCTACAATATTTAATAAACAAGTAACGGATGTAATTAAACAAATATGTACAAAGTCTATTGTATTTAGATTTCTAAGTACGCACATTATCAGTTTCCAGAGCGTTCTACAAAGTGATAGCAATTAATTACCGCTTCATCTTAAATTACAACATAATGTTTTAGTAGAAAGTTAGTAGTGCATGTAATTTAGGGTACAATTACTTACAATTAATATTACGATATAACTTGAAGGAGTTCAACTCATTGTAGTGTCTTAGTGTCTCTCAACCCTGCAGGGTTATTAAGGTACTTGATTACACATACCCATTTACAAGTAACGTTCGTGGATACATATTACATACCTTAAGAAAGATTTGTTACAACCATATATAAATGTTGAGATAATACAAATTTACTTCTTAATTAAACACTAGCAATACACCTGCGTTGTGTGTATGTGTATTGTTATCATCATAAAGGTTGATATAAAATTTTGTTGGAAAAATCAAGAAGTTGTAATAATTAACCAAATTATTGTAACAAAAACCAATAACTTATGTAATGGTTTTAACAAGTGTATTGTTGGACAGGGAAATACTAGGTTATATACTTTACTGGTAAATACTATAATACTATAAATACTGGTAAATACTATACTGGTCAATTTTGCAATGATAGCAATTTTTTACATCGTAACTCGAGCATATTAAAAACAGTTTCTGCGTATCAGGTAGTTAGTGTTGGTGTGTTAGTGTATTTATTGGTATTGTAAAAGTTAATTTATTAGTTGATTGTAAATGGCCATATTTCCTTTTTAGCTATCTACAAGAAATGTTTTGATAAACCGATTTTACTTTGCGTGAGGCCTCTTATTACTGTACTCTTTGTACGCCGGTCCGTCGTTGGTGTTTTGCTCGTTAGGCGCTGCGAACGTTGTGAGGAAGTTGCTTTTACTGCCGGTAGATAGTGCAGACAGTAAAACTTCTCACAGCGCTTGTACGACGGAGGGTAGCTAACACCTACGGCAGGACTCGAATAGTTAAAGGAAATCAATCAGTTAGTATCTGTCGGCTCTTGGAAAAGGTCGAGACGGAAAGATATCGGTCACTTAACATATTTTCTTTGCTCCACACTGACCCCTTCCCTTCCCTTCCCTTTCCCTTTCTTCCCTTCCCTTCACAAGTGACTGCTCCTCCTTGAAGCAGCGGTAAACGGTGTTCGCCACGTCAGCGACCGCTTCTAGTCAGAAAGCGGTGTCGACGATACTCGCCTAGCTAGCGGCCGGTCCTCTTGAGGCAACAGCGAAGGTTTCTCTCACCCCTTTTCAAACTCAGCTACGCCGCCGGATACCCTGCCGGTCCTAACTCTACCGATTGGACTACAGCCAGTGCAACACTCTTAACGTGACCACACATATTCACCCCTATGAGCATTATGCCGTTGGCATTTCAGTTTGGTTGCCACCAAGGTATATTGAAAGTTTATAATTTATTGACCGTGTCCATAGTCTAGGATCAATCATCAGATAATACTAACCCATCAAGTTTATCAAAGCAAAAATCTATTCTACGGAAAGGGATGTCACTCAGCAGGATTCATTGTCTGAAGTTATTCACACCAGCTAGTATGTATTATGTAGAGTTGGAATGTAATAGAATTCGTTGTCTTCACGATTTGATTGTACACAATGGTTTGTAAGTTTATGTGAGTAAAATATTACAACTGAAAATAAACACACGTATTGGAAGAATTAGATTGATCGTAATTGATAATACAGCTATATTTTTTCGAAAAAAAGTATAAAATATAGTTAAATTACAAAATATGGTAATAAAATATAATTATTAATTTGATTTTCCAGTTATGAGGTATTATATAGACACACATGAGGATATTTCATGGGATTTAAATTATACGTCGAAGGAATTGTAAATCGAATATGATTCTCACAGACAGTCATCGTTTGTAAATGTGTGTGTGTTTTTGAATATGAAATGCAGGTAGTTGGTAGTACTGGTGAAACACATGGGACACAGTTAGTTATGAATAACATATGAACTGGAGTCAGATTGGACCCGATGTGAGAGGAAAAGCTCATGGTATCCCCTCCAATCCATATTGAGTAAACCCCGGGGGTGTGCCATCATTAACAGTCATTGAGATTAATCTGCTATCATTTTCACACTGCTATATAAACCATATTTCTCTCTCGCTTGGTTCCATTACCTCTCACGTTATAATACCACCTTTTAACCCGACCTCCAAACTGTCCTTTCCAAGGGATGTATTCTAGTCCAACGGTTTATAGTCATACCAATCAATCCCTTTTCAAAACAGACACTCATCCCAGCTTTTTTATTTACAGGATTTTATTTTAAGGTCATAATTAACTACAGTGGAACCTCAGCAATCTGAACTAATTGTTTCCGAGGGCTGATTCGGATTATCAAAGTATATAAAATGTATGTAAATGAATTTTAATAAAACAGTAACGTAAATAAGCTAAATCGAATTAGCAAATCATAATATGGTTTTGCATAAACTTAAATAAAACAAAGTTTATGGTCGTATCCAAAAATTAAAAATGATGTAGTGAACTTAACAGTAAACTACATTCGGATTGAAAGAGTAAAAATAGATACAGGTATTTGAGGACTAATAATCAATGAAAATCCGTAGAACTACATTCTAAAAGAAAATTAATTTACCACAGAAATTCGGAAGTCCAGACCCTTGCCAAAAATCTGGACGGTCCGGACGTACGGCGAATTACTTGTTTGTCACATGAATACATACATCAATAAATTATTACAATCCTTAAAAAGTTGTGGTTATCTGTATTTGTTTAAAATAAATCTGAAAAATTACTAAAATATTTTAAATCTACAAGATTAACTTACGAAATATTTTTAAATGAATGCTGTGGAAAATTGTGTATTATTTAATCTATACAGCCTTGCATCCAATTAACGCAAAGATGTTAACAGTAAACAGATACATAATATATTTAACATAATATACTTAAGATACATAATATATTATTATACATTTATGAGGTATGAGGTTAGGGTAATGTACTATGTATGCATTTTCTTCAAAGTTACACATTATACGTAGGTCAATATTTAATAGCTATAATATTGACACGAATGTATATGCGAGAGTTTTTGTGCGTTGTGGTGTGAAATGGGTGTTGGAAAATTGTTGAATGGCAGAACACGATGGAAAAGTGATGGGGAGTATTTTCAGTGTGTTTAGGTTGGTATAATGTAAAAGGTGGTATGTAATGGTAAAGGGAGTGGTGGGAGGGTATGAAATGTGAATTTATCAACTTGTCATTTAGATTAATTCCAGCATCATTTTCACGCCACATCTATCCAACTCACTGCTTCTCCCCGCCCCTACCTTTATTTTAGTTACGCATACCAGTAATGTACAATCATTATAATTTATAATGTATATCATTATATAGCCTATAAACTTAGGGAAGGCATAGAAACCTTGAAATCGGTTAACATATGTTACATAAATCGGTGAACTGAACGTATAAATAATAAAAAAACTGAACTCAAAATGTAATTGTAAATGGATTTCTGGGAAGCGATCAACACTTACAATAAATTACTATTATACAAAATTATTATTCTGAAACCAATTTAAACTTATCGGATCTAGTTTTGCGGGACGGCAAGCCACTCCAACATAGAAATTCTGCTTCGGTTTCAATCTACATTACTCAGAACCATCACAACATCGCCTTGGTACATAAAAAACAATACACTACACAGATATTTAAACATTCCTAACAGTTCATCAGAAAATTACCTCATTCAGTTAAAAATTACTAAAGAAGACTCGAATCACATACACATTTATCATCTGGCTTCTCACTTTTAGGTAATTCAGATTTTAGATTCAGACAACGGAGGCTAAAACGAAGACATACTACAGACTTATTTTAAAAGTAACATGAAAAAACTACTCAAAATATCGTGACAATATCTACAAGGAAAGAGTGTTCGAGAATTCTCGAGAAGGACCGAGATTTAAAAGGTGTTAATGTAAGTAATAATAGTTAGTAGTTAATAATAAATAGGGTTTCTATGAAATATAAATATAACGCACAAATGATTACGTATAGATCAGCCTATTGTTTTACGGCTATCTAAAGGAGTCCCAGTATCTATTTAGATAATTGGCCCTTTTTGTAAACATTCTATTCAATTATAATGAGTTGTTTACGTTTTGTAAAAACTTGTATTTAAACGCTTTTATTTAGCTTACTCTTGAATCCATCAAATCTTGCAACTTAAAATTTTAATACTTCTACCGTATCAATATGAATCAAACTTTGCACACTTGTTTATCTTCGATGACAATACGCTGTGGTGGTGTTTGTAAAAAAAAATTACAAAAAAAATTAAAAAAAATTTTTTAAGAAACGCTTTTATTTAACAATTACTTAAAAAAATTAACTAAAAAGAAAAAAATAAAAAAAATTTACAAAAAAATCACAGAAAAAAAAATTAAAAAAATTTTTTTTTAAGAAACGCTTTTATTTAACAATTAATCAAAAGAAAAAAATGAACTAAAAAGAAAAAAATTTACAAAAAAAAAACAATCACAGACATTACAGTTAAAATAAAAGCGTGGCGCATTAATATATATATTATTACAACGAATATTTTATTACAACGAATATAATATTACAACAAATATTTTACAATAAATATTACAACGAATATTTTATTACAACGAATATTTTACAATAAATATTATATATATTAATGCGCCACGCTTTTATTTTAACTGTAATGTCTGTGATTGTTTTTTTTTTTGTAAATTTTTTTATTTTTTTATTTTTAGTTCATTTTTTCCTTTTGATTAATTGTTAAATAAAAGCGTTTCTTAAATTTTTTTTTAAAATTTTTTTTTTTATTATTATATCGAAAATCTCTGTCCTTCTCGTGACTTCCGTAGCGTCATAAGGAGCACGTCCATTTTGAAGTGAGTTAGTCTTTGATTTGCCATCGGCGAGTTTTGATCTGTTAGTGAGTTATACTGTGTACGAGTACGTCTGCGAAGAGACCCAGCTTAATTTGTAGACACGTATCTTCTTCTTCTCAGAATACCTCTCCGTTCCGAAGGTTGGCGAACATCAGGGCAATACTTACCCTACTGGTAACTATCCGAAAGAGTTCTTCTGAGCTTTTGTTAAACCATACCCTCAAGTTGGCCAACCATGAAATTCTTCTGCATCCTGGTCCCCTTTTACTGTCAATTTTTTCTTGCAGAATGCGTTGGAGCAATTCATACCTGCGCTCATCTCGCATGATATGACCAAAATATTGCCACTTTCGCCTTCACTATGCTAGACACGTATTGAATCGTTGTTACGTTTGTAAGTAGGACTTAGTTTATATAATTGAAAAAAAATCTTGTAATCTGGTTTAATTTATTTAATTTCTTTTATTTATTTATTTAACGTCGCATCAATGCAACGGTCATTAGCGACGACGTTGGGGGTGTAACTGTTATTAATTAGTAATATTATTAATATATTGTAATTATCTAGTTGCTTATTTATCATAAGTAATTTAATTGTAATAATATTGTAATTCATTCGTAGATTTAAGTTAATCATGAATTGTAATTTATAGTGCTTAATAAATATTTGTTTGTGATTTTAAACGATAGTTAGTTGATTATTTAGTTTACACAGATCCCAAAACAGACCTTAGTAAGTGTCAGAATATAATAGGCTTGATTGCAGATGTTACTGCAATAAATAATATGTATGTATATACGTGTATGTCAAATATTTTTAATTTACATAACCAACAATAATTGCTTTTTTTCACTCGGAGTTGCACTAACTATTAGAATTTCAGGATTTTAGGTCTTGTAGTTCCGTAGATGGATTTCTCTTGTAATATAGACAACAAAGCCGCTAATCCAAAATTTTGGATAATTGAAACTGAATTATTTAATTTATTTTAAGTTATAATACGTTATACGTATAAAACATGTTTTAAAATAAAACCTAAGTAATTTCAAAATAATCTTTTTTTTAAATAGACTTCTATACTAAAATTAAATTTAAACAAGTAATGTGACGAATAGTGTTGCTTTTAATGTAGTTGAGGATATAAAACGAATATGCGGGTAAAACATTTATTTTGGTTCAAAATCATTTATAACGAACAGGATTTGTCAAGTTGTAAAGTTGTCGCTGCGAGTCAGCTGTTTAACAGCTGATTTTTGGAGACATACAGGTTCCGTGTTTTAAATCCTAGTAAAAGTAGTTACTTTTACTAGGATTTGAATACTAGACAGTGGTTACCGGTGTACTTTGATGATTGGGTTTCAATTAACCATACTCTCTCTCTCGAGAATGATCGTCCTGAGTCTCTACAAGACTACAACTTATTTACGCGTCATACATATATCATTCGTAACTCATTGGGTCATGAAGTTGTTTATTGTTCTTAAATTGAACAGATTGCAACGTGCACACATTAGGGATAAAAAAATTATCAATTATATGAAATATTATATAATTTAAATACTGCCTCGCTGCATAAAATCACTTATTGTTACTTTCATACTGTCAGAAACCTTGATGATGACTCAATATTTCGCCATCACCTCTTAAACATGACGTCTTTATGAGTAACGCTATTAAACTGCTCTATGTAGGCTTACTAAAAAGCTACTTCAAGTGCTATTGCTGCTTCTGAATGTGAAATAAGCCGCTCCGAGTTATATTTCATTTCATTCGTTTATTCTGAACCTTCACTGGAGTACGGTATGATTACGGACACTATTTCATTGTCAACTCTTGCTAGATTCAGTAATTCAATGACAATTTTACGAGTACAGTTAATTAAATGTTACATTTTCACTTATTGTAAACGGTTGTTAAACAGCATTACAATATTGGTAAAAAGTAAATGCTACTTCGATAATGCGTGCGAAATAATAAATTTAGCTATGTTTTTGGATTAATTTTTATTATTATGTAGGCCTATAATTTTTTGGGTAATCAGAACAGGTTCCGGTCCCAATTAGTTCAAATTAGCAGGTTGTTGTGTATAAGTACTTAGGTTCTTGACTATCCAATCAAAAGACACTGGCTTTAAACATAAACGAAAATTTATTTGTCACGAAAATACCTACACGATAAAAAGTGTAAACATGTCTGAAAATACGCTATCAAATGAATGGTCGCGACTTATAGTACTTTTAAAAGAAATTATTGTCTCATTAAACAAAAGTAATTCTAGTAAAAGTCAACATTCCGATATTGTATGTGTTGCTATTAGTTAGAATTAAAGGGGAATGGTAGTGTTAGAAATGTTACACAATGTCTGAAACAGAAATTCTACACACCCTTCTTGCTATCCTTTGGGAATTGTAACAATTAGTAAGCTGGTCACAACGTTCCTTCGGGAACATCCCGACATCCCGATATCCTGTCTGAAGCGCTACACTTCCTATTGATTTCATCAGCCTCATTAGTTCGTTCACTTTTGTACAAAAGTCCCCTAAAAAGAAAAAAAGGATAGTTTTTGTTCTTTCCTTAAAAAAAAGGTGTTTAATATTAATTTTTTCACTCAAGATGGATTGTTGACAAGAACCTTTAGTGATACAGATGTATAGTAACTAAATTGATTAAAAAATGGAACTAATAATCTTTAGCAACCTTTGTCATGGAATATACCTTTTACGCCTATTTTTAACTGAAGAACGAAGCAGAACAATATATTGAGTTCGATTTTAAGGAATTTTGTTTATATATTATGTCTACCACTTAATAATGATCTTTTGAAATCAGAAAGGGCTTTTTAATCCATTAAAAGTCGCATCAACTGCTGTAGTTATTAGCGACTACGAAGGATTACGGTACGGAATCAGTTGGTTTTTTTTTTTTTTTTTTTTTTTGTTATCGGGAACTGTACATTGTTGACAACTACCCAATTTTATCGCTGCTTTTTGCTGTATTTTTGATGTGGATTAGACTTGAGTTTGAACAGGGACCCCCAGTAGAGTTTGTTCATGGATGGCTGTCAGCTGGTCACCATACAAAGTCGCTTGCCCAACCGGTGTTACTTAACAAATAATAGCGACTTACTACCAGCTGACTGACTGGGCTGGCCCGGAGGCCCCAGTTGGTTTTAACGTATAATAATTTCTAGACCCTAGTCGGTAATCAAACCCGGGATCTTCCACTTTGTAGTGCTCAACGCATTCTAGCTTTTTAACCACTTGTAAATTTTTTTAAATTTATGTTTTGATTCCGCGTGATAAACTATAACTAGTAATAAAATATTTAGTTAGGCCACTACCACGGCGTACTGGTTAATGTTCTAGCCTACAAAGCAAAAAAACATCGTTATCTAAGAAACAAAATACTTAGTTGATTCGCACCTAAATTTACGATACCAAATCTAAACCTAAAGTGTGTTCCGTGTAGAGGAAACTTATTAGAAATTAATTTTTCAACCATGAAATCAATGATGTTTGTCCAAACGAATAAATATTAAAAAAAAGAAAATTGTCTGGTTGTTATTGTTTTAAAAACGGAAATGCACAAATATATTTCACAAAAGAGAAATAAAGTTTTGTGATATTATGTATTGCGTGGTAAAACTAAACGAACACAAACTAAAAAAAAAGGAAGATAAAGCAAAATACGTAGACGACCAGTGGTGTGTGAACAAGTTTTCGGTTTGTTTTTGGGGCCAAGAGTGGGTGATTTTAGTTGTTTATGGCCACGATTAAGATGCTTCAAAAAATATATTGTTTCCGTATTTCTGGGCCCCTGTGGAGTCCCACAAACGGAAACTGTTGTTACAACCAAAACAGACTGTTCACAACCATTACTTTACGTCATACTTTATATTTGTGTTATTTATAACTAACAACGCTTTTGTTTATACATTATTTTTTTATTGTTCACATTTATTTATTATGAATGGATCATATCTGTTAAAAAATAGTGTATGAATAAATTTGGTAAATAAATAAGCCCACTTACTATTGTATTTTGAAAACAGTATTTAAAGAAATAGAGTTATAAATGTCTTTAAAAATAAAGAAACAGCTTGTCGTAACGGGTTTTAACACGTTCAATAAAAAATAATCCGTATTGTTGTAGTAACAAACAGTTTTTTACCATCCTCAAAACGGTTTACGAATATTTAATGTATTTTGTTTTCATAGAAGAAAAATGTAAAGATTTATTTTAAGCAGAACTTATGTAGGCTTTCGAGTGATAGTAATAAATAAAAATATCTTTTAAAACACCTTATGGTTTAATTTATGTGTAATTTAATTTTGTTTTGTTTTCATAATATTAATAATGGTTAAAAAGATAAATTACGTACAATCTGTTCGTATAATTTTTTTGTTAATTACATCTAGAAGACTCCAAAAGGGAATATAATACATATCAAAAACTTAAAAGCTAAATTAAGCCCACGAGTTAAATTTTAAAAAAATTATCTGCTAAATACACATTATTTACACCCAGTAAGTAGCTTGTCATTTTATATTATGCGCCCAATAGCACACAGTTTGTTTCAACTTTCGCTTGGAGGTTTAATTTATTTATGTTTTTAGTTACAAATTATTTAAAAAGGAATTTTTGTATATTGTAAAACGCCTTATCGATCAAGTAATATTTTAGCTATTTTAAAATAAATATGTACTATTTTTTTAACTTTTCAAAAACTTTTACAGTATATAATAATATAAAGTATATACTACCAGAAAATGAGAAGTCTATACATTATAAACAAATAACATAAATAAAAAGGAAACCAAAGATTGATACCCGGTGGTGTATCTTTGGTTATAATTATAACACTAAATTTAAAAAATATATATAAATAGATATTTTACACTGTGGGTAATGTTTATAGCACTGTTAAATTATTACATTACTGTAATTTTATTATGCAAGCTTAGAGAAGATCTCTATGCCATCTCTTTTTTTAATCGTTTGGTTTCCCAGGATGGTGAAAACGTTGGAGTTCTTGAATTAGAGAATTTGGGTTTGGTTGTAATTTTGTAAAAAAAAATTATGGTTTGACTGCGCTACGTTTTGAACGTAAAAATTTTGAAATTGGATTGTAGGGTATAATATTGTTTACTTAACATGGAGATATAAGACGTTGAAATTTTGACTGAAACGTTTGTACATGCTACTGAATTTTGCTGAGTCAAATATTTGGACTCTATAAGACCAAATTTGTTTAAATAGCAATTTATAATAATAATAATATAGAATTAATTGATAATAACACAAATTTTAAAGACTGAGGAAATTTGTCAATGCAATTTGGGGAAATATTACAGAAATCAGAGGGTTAAATGAATCTACTTTTCCATAACTTATTCGATACCCTCTTTCATTGATCGATAGATTTGTCTGACTGGATAGCTTAAACCGTTACTTTTAGAAGGACCACACTAACTAGTGGCAAACTACAACCTTTTTGTTTTTGTATGACTCAGTAATTTATTTGAATGAATCATAGAAAAGAAACGAAACTATTGTTATACGTAGTTTTAGAGCCAACAGATCAAATGCAAATATTTTAACACAATATTTGCAAGTGATGAGTAGACACAACAGCTGTAAATTAAAAAAAATCTACTAGGTATTCCAGGTGTGTAACATATTCCGTATCAAATATATTTAAAAAAAAACACATGCGGTTAAAATAGGAAATGACTACAGGATATTTTAGTGTGATAAAACATGTACTGATATTTTTTTTACAAAGAGAAAGATAAATATTTTCGAAAAGCCAACTAACAAAATTAGCTTCTTTTGTACCGTGATAATTTTTTAATTTGAATTCAGTGGCATCAAAGCGCGTTTTTCCTGAAAACACATTTTTCTTTCTTTCTTTCTCTTTGATCAAGTCCCAAACTGAAAATACCTAACTTGTAATATAAATTGTAGTTTAAATTTAGGTTTCGTTTAATGTTAATGGTTTCTTGTTATGTGATTAAATGAAGATAGATAAATAAAATTCACTCATTTATTTTAAATCTTCTATTTTTAAATACTAAGAAATTATCTTTTAATTCCAACATTTAATACAAAAATAACACAATAAAAGAAGAAACCCATGTTGTTAGTTTTAATAATAAGAAGAAATTTATTTAAATTTGGAATTTGTTTGAGAAAGAAATAGAATTATTTTAGAGAACAGTGAAACATTTCTTTTTAGCACATGAAATATGACCGTTACTTTGAATTATCGATATAATTTAGTTTTCTCAGTATAAAATCGATTTTATACTGAACAAGAAATTTTTTGTAGGGTACTAATCAACCAATTTATGCATGTTAATAGTTTTCTGAAAAAAAATTTACTCCCAGGATGTAGAGAAAATAAAATAAAAATAATTAAGTGCTAAAATATTCCAACAACAGAAAAATTTAAATTTCATACATTTTCGGTCAGCTTGAATTTTGAACAATCAAATGTTTACGAGGTGTGGCTATTAAATAACGAGACTGACGTAAAAAAATTTATTTTAATTTTACACATGATTACTTACTGTCACCTTCAATATACACTCCTTCTCTATCCCTACAACGCTCCATGCGAATTTTCCATTTTTGGAAACAGTGCTGAAAGTCATTTCTGTTAGCTCATTCAGGACATGTGCTGCTTTCTCTTTTACAGCTTCCACAGACTAAAATCTTGCAACTTTTAATGCAGATTTCACCTTAGGGAACAGGTAGAAGAATAACATGTGATAACATATAATAACATATATCATAACATGTGATAAAACGTGGTTTTTTACTTATGATCCGGAAACAAAGCGCCAATCCATGCACTGGAAGAGCCGAAATTCACCGAGAGCCAAAAAAGCTCGAATGAGCAAGTCAAAATTTAAAGCAATGATGATTGTTTTTTTATGTCCATGGGATTGTGTACTTTCACTGGGTTCCTGAAGGTCAAACAATTAACCAATATTACTACCTTGAGATACTTTCTAAACTACGTCAAAGAATAAGGAAAAAAGCCCCGAAATGTGGGAAGACAAATCATGGGTTCTCCACCGAGACAATGCACCAGCTGATTCCGCGTTATCTGTCAAGAGGTTCCTAGCCAAGTACATCTCAGTGTTAGAACATCCACCTTATTCACCAGATCTTGCACCATGTGACTTCTACCTGTTCCCTAAGGTGAAATCTTCATTAAAAGGGACAAGATTAATCATACAAGACTCGTATTAATTCGTATTTTAAAACCTGTACTATAGTAATGAATAGTGTAATAAATTAATTGCTTAAATATAAAATCCTTACACAGTTTAGCTAACTACTTGCATTATTGCACGGGCTTATTTTTAACCTCAAAAAAAGTGTAAAACATAAACTTGTCTATTGATTTTACCGATTTCAGTTTCTGTAGTTGTGAATGAAAAATAAAAGTTAAAAAAACATATGTACCAGGGCATAAAAATTTAATAATTCAGGACGTAGAATCCTTGTACACGTATCAACTGCCGGTAACAACTACGGATTAAACAGTAACAATATTTACTTCATCAGTTACGCAATCATTAACAAAAAATAATATGAATCAACATAACATTTACTATTATGAAACGAACAAAGACACCTGTATTTATATAATAAACTTGTGGACTACAAAAAAATGGAATACAATACTTCAATAAACTTACGTTTGTACATTAATAATACAATATGATCTAAATATATAAGAAATATATACGTAACGTATACGTAAAGTTTATTTCTATTAAATATATTATTTATTTTAAGTATGTTACAGTATATTTTACACGTAGCTCCGGCAACATGTTAAAGTGTTTTGTCCCCGTTTAGTGTTTATCTTCTCTTACTTGTACATGATATCTTATAAAAACTTTAAAAAAACCTCGTTCTCGGTGTCAAGGATTGTTTTTACTTGTCATTTTTTTGCCAATACAGGTAATTAAATATTTTTCTTATTATTTTATTGTACTTCCAAGGAGTTTTTAATTAATGTAGGAATATATAAGATAAATAAAATTTATAAAATAATACTTATTGTTTTTAATGTTAGAAATAAAGCAAATAATCTCTCAACTGAATCTTTGGTTTTTTGTCGCATTATCTACTCAGACAGACACAGTTAAGTATTTAGGTCTTACACTAGACGGGAGATTGACAAGAAAGAATTTTGCTAAATCACAAATTAAAGACGCTACACTCTCTACTTTACCGTATATCACTGTTATCTATTAAACAAAAAAAATTTTTACTATTACTTTATTCGTTCAATGTGAATGTATCAAAATTTGATATACGGTTCGGCGAAAAACTCAAATGTAAACAGGATACAAACGTTTCAAACTAAAATTTTACGTTTAATCGCATGTAGTCCTTACTACGTAGGAAATTCTATCATATCAAGAACTCAATGACACAGAATCTTCTTATTCTTAACGTGCCTTTTCTGACCGGAGGTTGGATGGCTATTCCGACTTTGGACACCACAGCTCTGAACAGCTAAGGTACAACGAAACCAGTAGCGAAGATTCTTCAACCCAAAAATTCTTCTTCTTCCTACTTTTCTTGTCCTCTGAATCTTCTTTTGTATTATCAAACGACGCATTATATGACCCAAATATTCCATTTTCCTTTTTCAGATGGTGTAAACAAGGTCCTTGTCTGTTTCCATTCTCCACAAGACTGTTTCGTTGGGTACTTTTCTGTCCACGGTATTTTTAGCATGCGTCTGTACAACCAAAGCTCAAACGAATCTATTGTCATGAAATTCATCTTCTTTAACGTCCAAGCTTCCGCGCCATATAACACTGTTCAGAAGATATAACATCAAACCATCCTCAATCTCAGGTTAATGCTCAATCTATTAAAACGTTTTTCATTTTAACAAACGCAGAACGAGTCATCTGTATCCTGTTTATTTTGGCTGTATGATCACAGTATAGCCTACTCAACCAATTTCAAATTGTACACTTGTTTCCATTCAAAATTAATAAATCACACAAATCCGGAGATATGAACATTGTCTCACCCACATCTACCACAAGATCCACAAATGAGATTGAAAAGTTGCTGGAATAGGGATCTTATATAAAATAGCGATGAGGGTCGATCAAGACAAAAACAGGTCATTTAATACCTGCCGTAAGTACATCGTAAATACCGCTGGTTGTAAATAATAATAATACAGTGTTGTAGTTGTCACTAAATCAAGACAAAAAATAATTATCTACTCAGGTATTTAAATTATCTGGGACCTCATTATCGTATTGCAATTTAGCGGATAAGCAACAGAGCTACCAAGGCGACCAGGTATATTTTACAGTATATTTACAGTATAATAATTATATACACTATATTTAACTCTTGCGCGTAACTGGCTGGTAGACAGTTAGTTTATTTGTACTCGATCTGCTAGTTCCAGGGCTACAAAAATAGTTCTCTTTCTTATTACATGGTCAGCCAATTATATGACTGAAGCATTTGAGAACAGAAGAGGTAGAGGTGTAAAAGACACTAGTCAGAGTTATCTACTCTAAGAGTAATAAATTTCATTATACAGACCCTGTGGTGAATGAAGTGAAGGTGTCATTTGCAGAGTGGAAAGTAGATGCTTTTCGGAGGGCCTGACATGCTGATAAGCATACATTACCACTTAGTGAGGAAGGCATTGGTAAACCACCTCATTCCTCGTCTTACTTAGTAAAGCCTCTAAAGGTTCAAACCAGACTTTCGGCTGATGATCTTAACAGCAACATATTTAACTCAACCAATCCGAGACTAACAAAGCAGTGCAGACTTTACTGCTAATCTGTACATATAAATTAAAAAATTGTTTATTACTTATAAAAAATTAAATTCCTAATTATAAACACGCTATTAATCTATTAAAAAATTAATTTTTTGTAAAGTTCTTTTTGACTAGTAAATTTGAACTAAACTACGGCAAATGATAAAATAGAAATCCTTTAACAAACTGTCGACAGAAAGATATATCTGAAATGGGTATGGTTCTTAAAACAGATAATAAAAAATACAAATTAAAAATTATAATTGAATACACTGCCAGTATTATTACTTTTGTATGTAAGAGGGGAAGAAACTGTTTGAAAAGAAAAATATATAAAATAAAAAGTAAAGTGATTCTAGTAAAGAGCCGACTGACATAACATATCTAAAGAGACAGACATGTGTTCTTCATTGATGCAGAGAAAGTTTAGAGTTGTAACTAGAACATAATAAGGCATGTAATATTCATACCAGACAACATTTTATGTCTTAATTATATTTTTGGTTTTACGACCTTTTTCAAACTGAATATGTTACAGTCGTTACTGATTCATTTGGTGATTAGGGATATTGTAGATTTTTTGTACTCACTGCAAATGAAAAGTCATAAAAATATTTCTTTGTCAACGGAACTAAAAAAATGAGCGGTTTGCAATAAAATTAAACTGTTAAAATGAGAAATGTAGAACAGGAGCTTTCTTCATTTACAGACGTTATATGAATGAAATGTTTCGCAGCCACTTTTATTTTTAGAGTATTAAGACGTATTCCAATACCTATTTTCAGTTTGGATGTCATAGAATTGAAATAATTCAGTTTAGAAATAAATCAGTCACCAAACTACACGAATGTTTTGTTAATTTTCAAGCAGCGGCCCTTTCATAATGGAATGAATTTTAAGGATTTTAAGAATAGTTTGTTGAATAGTTGAGCCAAAGGGGGAATCTACTTTTTATGAAAAGTTTTTTTCCTGCTAAGAGCTACATCCCACTAGAACATCACAGTGATGCAACCAGTGGTGACACCACACAAAATAGGTGTAAGCATATAAAACATATCTTAACTGGTGTGACCTTGGATGCTCCATCAGTTGGGTAGCACCACCAGCCGTTTAGCTTTCATACTGCATTCTACTGGTGTCTCCACCGCTCTGGTTGCACCACCAGTAAAATCTACAGAGTTATATGGCACTTCACTTAGTCAGAAACCAGTTTCCGGCAACCAGCTCCAGTGTTTATAAGATTGCACTTGTATATGCAATCCGCAGAACATGTGTACTACAGTACCTAAAAACATCAATTAGGAAACAGCTGATATAAATTTAGATAATAAATGTCATTGTTGTTATTGACAGTGTGATGACGTAAAAATCAGCTGTCAGCATTACTATACTAATACTATGTCGTTAGAAAGGCATGACTATTGCACCGCGTACCTCACCCGGCCGATGCTATCGCTCTCTAGCAGAAATGCAATCTTATACGCTGACATCAATACTTACGTGCTCTTCAATAATGTTGTTGCAATTATGTTTTCGTTGGAATTATCATGAGTTTTGATATTAAAAGGTTAAAAATAGAAATTAAATGCAGATCTTCACTTTGGGATACTTCACCAAATGATTACTTCAACCAAAATTAAAAAATAAATGTTAGGAGGAAATAAATGATCTATTTGGTGGAGAAGAAATGATTCCAAGAGAACTCTCTCTGGACAAATCGTCCAATATCTTGAGTGTTGACAAATTTAGTAATTCGTCAAACGACGTGATTGATATCCGCACAAAGTTAAAAAATTTGTCTGGATACTTTCAAAAATCATCGAACAAGGTTAAGAATACTTCACTTATAAAACGATTAGCAACAAAAGGATGCACCCAAAATTTCCTCTTTTTCCTTTTTTTCTCCAGCATTTTCCGTTGCACATAAAAGAACAGTGCTATCTGTTCAACGTCTATATTGAAAATGAATAGTACCAACAGCACAGCTGGTGTCTCTCTTGGTTGCTCGGTTTGGTGCTGA
Source organism: Catonia carolina (assembly GCA_035578175.1). Lineage (NCBI taxonomy): Eukaryota > Metazoa > Arthropoda > Insecta > Hemiptera > Achilidae > Catonia > Catonia carolina. The sequence continues at coordinate 21,668,723 of JAQMRL010000010.1, read as the reverse complement.
GGTAAACACGGTGTCGCCGCTGGTTGCACCATCGTGGAGTCCTAGTGGGATATAGCCCTAATTCTAATGGTTTTAAATACATAATTATATGTCCAATAGTGTGAATCAGACCCAATAAAATATAAAAAATTATCCGAAGTTAATTATAGCTCCAACTATAGGAATTTAAATAAAAAAGTATGGTGTTTGTAGAAAAATTATACTTCTGTAATGTTTAAACTTAAATTTGATATCAAATTTAAACTCTATGATATGTCAAAACTGTTTTTAAATATTCCCAAAAAGTATGTTTTAAGTATTTATAATATTTACTTTTTGAGACTAATTATTAAAAGTGAAATAAAAGTAGATGAGTAACATTTTACAAAAAAACTTTTGTAACATCATAGTATTTTTAATTAGAAACACTTTGGGGAAAAAATATGACTCTATCTTTCATAAAAATGAAGTTATGATTTTTCTAGACTTTTAAGACACATGCTATTAAATTTTCGGGTAACGTTGAAAAACATTTCAAGGGGCTTCTTCGTTATTATGGTACTAACACTTAATTATTAACTTAAAAAACTTTTCCCGGTGCTAAAGAAACAAAGGAATTATATCATTTTATTCAGAACAATTTGAATTATTTATATTTAAGCCAAAAAACATAATTTTTTTAAGGAAAAATTTAACCACCGAGTGGTTCTAGTGGTAAAGTCGTCGCCGCGAGTTAGCTGTTTGTCAATTGTTGTACGGAGACGAAGGTTCGTTCTTTGGTTCAAATCTTAGTAAAGGCAGTTACTTACATACGGATTTGTATATTACGAGTTGATAGTGGTTACCGGTGTATTTTAATGGTTAGGGTTCAATTAACCATACTTTCCAGGAATGGTTGGCCTTAGTGTGTACATTTTTGAGAATGATTTAGGCCTACTCAAACCAATTCAATAATATTTATAAAATATAGTATTAAATTACCCAGTACTTAAAGCCTACGTAAGATAAGACCTACGCATATCAACTACTAAGAAAGTTATTAAAATAATAAATTTCAAGTACGGCTAGTACTTGAAGTATTAATAAGTAGTATTAATAAGTTGTTAATCATCCGCTATACTAATGTAAATTTATGAAAAAAAATAAAAATTACATTGTTTTGAAATGTAATATAATTATAATAGAGCTACAAGGAAACCAATAAATTGTAGACAAAGTTATATTTCTCAAAAAAGCGATATTTAAATTAGACTTAAAAATATGATTATTATTTTAACCATTTGCTGACTACCAGCTGATATATCCGCCAAAAATCTTTTACACAGGTCGTTTCGGGAATATATCCGCATACGAATTTGAATCGTTATGACCGTATAGCAGATAAATCCGCACATTTACATTTAAATTTAAAAAAAAACAAGATTTGACTGAAATTTTTCTTAATAGTCTTCAAAATTAGGTATGCCAAAGTATATAAATATTCCAGTAAATTTGTACCTGCAGAAGCTGGGTTGACAGCGCTGCCCACCAATTTTTCCTGGCTGCCACGAAATTTGTGTTCCATACCAGTAGTGCTTCCCTGTTCGTTACTACTATAGTGTGTTACGTTCCTCCAATTTAATTATAATATTGTTTTAAACAATCTTTGTACTTGTAGATTTGTTTTTGCCTTTATTCTACAATTTTAAGGGAAAACAAATTTTCTTTCTCAATTCTATTCAGGATATATCCCCGTACGCCTTCCACTCAGGACTAAAGATGAATGTATCCGCATCCATTACATCGAGTAAACTCGAAGAGAAAAATTAGTGATGAAATTTAAGTGGATTCTAAGGCATTAAAAACAATTTTCTATCCAGGAAAACCCATTTTTTAAAAAATAATTATTTCACCCCAACCCATGATTAAATGCGTCTGTGACATGAAACTAATTCCGTCCACGAATGATTAATACAATAAATTTTGTCATAAAAATATGGAAACCCATTTAAAAACTATGTTCACCGAATATATTATGTATGGAAATGAGGTATGACAATTATACTACGAAATCCATGAACGAAAAATGAGGTTTTTATGAAAAACGAAAGGAGGAACTCAGTAGTATAGAGTAAGAAATGAAAATTTAAGGTTGGAGCTGGATATCTACAACTTGAATGAATGGATAAAAGAAGGCTAAAAGTGAATAAAATGAAGGATACCTCTGCAAGTCTGATGATATGCTCCAAAGGAGAAGATGAGGAGGAGGAGGAGGAGGAGGAGGGGCAGAAGGAGGAGAAGAAAAAGAAGAATATATTAATTTTTTAACTTTTTTTATTACTGTGAATTATAATTTTTATAATCTTATCTGATAATTTCCTTGCTCATTTTTGTGTTCGTATGCGAAAGTTTATAAAAAAAAATTAGTTCAGTGGTAATTAAATGATTATATAGCCCTAAATAAGAAATTTAATGTCATGTAAAGATGTAGAAAATAAACAACGAACATTTTTCTTCAATAAATGTTTTTGTATTTAAATGAAGTACACATTTGCATGTCCTATTTTTAAATTAGAATAATCTGTAGACTAGACATAGTTGAATAATTGACTAAGCATCTTTTAAAATGGGCTAGACAATGTCCAGCGACAAGGCGTGTGTTAAATATTCTTGTACACGTGCTTAGAGTTATTATTCTTGCAAAAGTGTAACATTATATGTGACATAACCATGAGCATATTTGAAATTATTTTATGTACTTTTTTACAATACAGGAAAATCTACAATCTATAATTACTATGTAGAATAATAAGAAGATGAGTTTAGTTTTGACATGTATGACAGAGGAAGCCTCACATAGAAGAAACTTCGTAAAGTTATTTCCATGTTTTGTTGTCATTTAAAAATAAGTCCGTAGGATGTCTTTGTTTCAGGGGGTACGGAACGCTTATCTCAGCCATGTTAATGTTTGACCCATTTTCTCAGCAACCAATAGAGATAACTTCTCCAAATTTTCAGCACACATTATTCAGTATCTAATACCACTTTAGACGTAGGGGTTTGTCCTTATTACCATTTTACATTTTTTTATATTTTTTTATCATAGTTGCTTAGGTAACTGTACTGGTAAGTCTGAAAAAAAAGTTCAGCAGCCTACATTTTAAAACGCTCCAGTTAAAAGGTGTATAAGATACTAAATATTGTCCTGAAGATTTGAAGCGAATATCTCTGACAGTTCCTGAGAAAACGGGTCCTTTGTGTCAAAAATGATGGTTTTCGGGAAATAAGGAAACCAAAATTATTTTGTATGTGTTACTTTCATAAATTAGTACACGCCAGCAGCATAAGCAGGATTATCTAGATCCTCTTGCTGTACTAGCTTCTCTTCTAGTTCCCTTCTGGCTTGTTTTCTAGCTTGCCTTGCCTTTTTTTGAAGCTCGCTCATTATACGATCAGAATTTTGAATGCGTTTACTGCCAAGGTTTAGCATAGTTGTCGCGTACCGCATACCAACTTCAGTTGATAAAAAAATCACATTGAACTTGCTTTCGAAAAAAAATTGTAGAAAATTTTCTACTGCTCAGAATTTATTGAATAATAGCTCATTTTAAAGCTAAAATATCAAGTAATCACATAACGGGAAAACAAAATTTTAAATTTTTGAAAAAGTTTTGTTCCGTACCCCTTCAGTCAGCGAGTGTCGTTTGAATTAATCTAAAAGTAAGATGATTTGAGTGTGGTTGAAGAAGTCTTCTTCGGTATTTTGTACTGAATGTGTGGATTTCTTGTTTAAATATTGTAGAAATGTTTAAATATCTGTATAGTTTTTTTTTTATGTACCATTGTGATACTGTGATTGTTCTGAGTAGTTTAGATTGAAACCTTTGCAAGATTTCTAAGTTGGAGTGACTTGCCCTCCCCCACAGTTGGATCTTTTAAGTGAAAATTGATTTTAGAATTGTTTTGGATAATATTAATTTATCAATGTAAAACGTTTTCCTAAAATTCAGTAAAATTGGTTTAATTTTTTGTTCGCTGTTTTATTTTATTTAGATAAAATAATTTACTCATTTGAACACGTATCAAATAAACGAATCAAATAAATATTAACATATTTACCCAAATTACCAATCCATCTTTTAAAATAAAGTTTTATATAAAGACATAATATAAAAATTTAACAGAGTTACGACCAAACTATAAATTAAATTAGTTACTTTAATCTATTTCCTTAAAGGTTTTGCATTGTAACAAATACATTTATTGTATTAATATAGTTTTTTCCTGTGGTCATTAATATAATCAAGACGTTGACGTTTAAAAAATAAAAAATTAACACGGTTTTTTTGTTTTATGGCTGACTGTTTTGCAATTTCTGCTAATGCAGACGGTGGAGAATGATGATATATGGAAATGAGTGATGAAAATAAAGCAGACCTGACCGGGAATCGAACTAGGGACCCTGGTGTGGAAGCCAGTTGCGCTAATCACTACGCCAACGGGCCGGCCTAAAACTCATATGTCCAAAATTAAAGAAAACTACTTCATTAAAAAATAAAATGTGATTCTATAACTACATAAAAAGGATGACCCTTGACAGAATTGCAATGCTGAGCCTTGATTACAATCTTGAAGAAGGAAGGAAAAGCAAAAGGATTCGGCAGAATTGGTGTAACCAAGTCTCTTAACATCAAACAGACAAAAGTAACGGATAAGAGACCGTAGGAGGTGATGGTGTACCTGTGATAGCAGTTCAGTATGAACCAGGTGGTATACGAGATGATGGCAAGCCTCACATAATAAGGGTACCGGAAAATGTCAAGACATAATTCTTAAAGTAAGACTGATTTTCCATGAATTTCTATTTACTCCTTAGCAAGCACCCACAACCCAAATGAAACCTACGGATCAAGTTAAAAATCACTTGTCCCTGTGGTTATGGAGATTTACAGATAAGTAATTAGGCCTAGGTGTGTGAACTTCACTTTCAGACATTTAGTGTGAATAAAAATACTTTCCGTAATATTTTCTTTCTAAAATTTCTTTCATTATATTCGCACATACCTACTACATTAAATTTTGACATCAAAATTAATGAAATAATGTTAAATAAAACATACGACTGACGTGAGCCGTATTTTAAAAGTTGCGTTATGTTACACATTTTTTTGAGAAGCTACATAAATATTGCGTAGGTATTCTTTATTTTTAAGTCATTAAGTTGTAAGAACATTTGCTTAAATTATTCAACGTAATGTCTTACAACTGTTTTGTTCTTTGTTTTCTGTTTTGTTTTAACAATAGTAAAAGAACAATAGAGATAGTGCGAGAGTGAGAGGTTAAGAGGGAGTGTGTAGTGAGAATTAGAGAGATAGGAAAAGTAGGGAGGGAGAGTGACACAAAGACAAATTCATGCCGTGCATTTAAACCGATTCTGTTAGACCCTAAATCCTCAACACACGCATCTCTTTAAAGACAAGACATCTTTTGCAGCAGCCCTGAGGATCTAGCACGAAATTGTCGTCCCTCATCTTACTTTGATCTTCCCCCATTCTATATCTTATTTTGTTATCTACATCTACTAGTATTTGTCATCCCCAATACTACGTTCCCCTTCTTTTATTTCTTATTCTATTCCATCAAACAACAAGAAACATCATCACTTAGTCTAGTCTTATTTCAAATGCCCTTCATTTTTGATCTGACCCTTGTTGTAATTTTCAAAGTATTTTTCAATATCGTTTTTATTTTTCTGTCCAAATATTTGATCAGTTGGAAATTAAAACTTTCATCTAGATGAGTAAGATTATAGTGGTTTGAACGAAGTGATTCCAAAAGAAAAAAAAAATCATTGTATTCCCTTTTGTTCTACCGTACATTCCAGTATACCGTACAAATGATTTCTGTGTAAATAATTACCTTAATGAAAATCTTTCGTATTAATATGAGACATTCATTTATTATTTTCTTACTTTTTAAAATTAAATTTTGAACTTTACAAGTAAGAAGGGGGGCTACTTAGGAATTATTAACCGTAGACTGCTTTAAGTTGAATAATATTAGAAGTATTCAGTGGTGTTTTTAGAAATTTATTCAGGGTTTCATTAAGACAGTTTTTAGATATATAGTCTTAATTTAGGAAACCGAACTTTAAAGTTATTTGCCCTTTATGATACAGGTCTATAAAAATTTACACAATTGCTTGGTTTATCTTTATCTCTCTCCCATTGCAATGTTAGGTTCCCGAAGCTATTACCTAGGTACTACTAAGTACGAGAATAAACTATATTGTATCCGTTACAGAAAGAAAAGTTCCTCAACAATGGAAATTACGATCCAGTTACGTTTCTTTGTAGTACTTGTAAATTTATTGGCGGGTTTGGGTAACTGATTCTGGGTACCTTTGTTTGGCGCACTATCTAATCATTTTTTAACTATTTTGAAGTACTTTAGTGTCATTCGTCATAAATATAATGGGTGTTATATAACGAATGTTGACTAACTGTTGTTCTTTTATAGATTTATATAGAAGTTTGGAAATAACAGTTTCCGTGACGAGTGGTTAGCGAGTTATGATGTAAAATGGAAGGTCCAATGTTCAACTGTTTTGAAAATTTTCTCACGTAACTACCCGCTGTTTCTTAGAAAAAAGTTATCGTCGAGCTTCTGATGTGCTTCTAAGCTTCTGATATTATTTAAAAAATAAACTAAAAACACTTTGGCTATGATTACCTGCTGTTTCATGTAATATAGTGTCACCGGATGGTGACATTAAGCGGCGAGTTGAAACCTTTACTTTTTGGTGGTCCTGAAAAGGGCCGTTTTAGTGGTGGTCATCTTGGCGAAGTGTCGGTCGTAGTCGTCGTGGCGGTCGGGGAGCTAGGCGACGCGGCGTGTCGTCGTCCAAAGGAGACGTCATCTTCTTCCCTCACATTAGTGCGTCGATGGTTGCTTCGTTGGATCCGGTGGGCATAAGGCTCGGTCGAGAGTCCGCTGTGGGCATCGCTCGCAGCAGCGGATGCAATCGGAATTGCAACTCTCCGGGCTGAAACTGAAATTGGTAGAAGAGGGAAATTGACGATGTCGTGGGAGTTACCGTCTGATCATTCGGAGAAAAATGACAAAACTCGGGTCTCTTCATAAGAGAATCACGGAAGGGGTAGTTGGAGACTCTTCGGCCTCCGTGAAGCGCTCTTTATATAGTTACTGAGAGTGCTGAGGTAGGGGTGGTTATTGGTCTCGACCTTGGCGACAAAGGCTTCTGTCGGTACGCCACCACAGGTCTACCGCCCCTTTCGGAACTACTGGCGGTTCCCTCTTTCGCTAAGTCGGAAGCTTTGATATCCGGCAGCAGAGCACCTAATCAAAGGGGACGACGGTGACAAAAGTTTGTAAGAATTTTTTATTGTACATACTTCATGGTACAGTCACAATCGTGGAATAGTACAGACCTATGTGGCTTTTGCTGGTTGGGCTTCCTTAGTATCTTTTGATGTACTAAGTGAAATAATATGTAAGTAGACTATATTTTATTATGTAATAATATATAAAAAATAAACGTGTTATTAATTTAAACAAGAAGCTCCTTATTTACATTTTCTGTTTCCCTGGAATTCTTTATTTGTGTTAGTGATCCCCACATGGTAAGTACTTCTCTACATTTGCAGATGAAAACATTTTTAGATGACTAAACGCATTCTACATTACAAATTTTCATTTAAGTTTATTGAAAATCGCATCAACAATTTGGTTGTAAGCGACTACGATGGGTTATGTAACTGAAACAATGAGAAAATTTCCAGACCCTAGCCGGGAATTGAACCAATTACCTGCACGTTATAATCGAGCACGCTAACCCCTACTCTACGGAGGCGCCCATATGACATTTTTATTTTACTGAACTATAATTCTATATATTTACTAGGTTTTTTCTAAGAGACTTTACTGTACTCTTACACCAGAGGAAAACTTACAGCGTTGCAACTGTATTGAACAGATTGCATTTTTTATTATGTTCTTGCAAGACCAAATTTCAATGAGTTATATTATTAAGATTAATACCAGTCTGCTAAATACAAGACATATAACAATAGGAAAATTTTGTGACAAACGGTGCACACACGTCTGACCGCAAAATTCTGATATTACTTTTGTCTAATAAGTGGCTATCTAAAAACCAGTTAATATTTCCCGTTAACTATCGCAGGAAATTCCCAATTAATTAATATTATAACTGCAAGGTTCAGTCATACAAATAGTACTAAAAAAGCGTAATAAGAACATTTCATTAATTAATAGCATCTATTTCTTCTGCAACGAACGTGGACTTAATACTTACCTTAAAAGGGGAACGTTAAACAAACTAGTTAATTTATTTTCGCAAATTTACTCCACCGTTTACATTTTTAGGTACCACTTGAATACCAAACGCAAGTTTTCAGAATTACATCTTTTTGGGACAGTACAAAATTTTTTTAAAACTGCAGTTTTTTACGAACTTATATAAATAATAAAATAAAATGTTTCTCCAGTGCAATCACTCCCTTGTGCTCGTTGGGCAAGTCACCAAAATAAAAATGCTTCAGTTTTTCTGTTCCACCCTTAAGGAACATATGTATTGAATTTAAGCTCATAAGTTGTTTGGGTGTTAGAGAATCAATGGTGAGTGAAAAAGTCAGTAGCTTAAGAAGTTTCGTATTTAAATACAAAGGTGTTGTAGATGCGGCTATAATAAATTTAAAAACTTATTAAAAAATATTCTACCTGATGGTTTGTTGTAAACCACAACAGGAAGCGACATGAGTGGAGTAGTAGGAGATTCAAACAACAAAATGGAAGAAGTGGCAAGGGAACTAATTGTAACTTATGTAGTATGAAGTAAAGTTTACTTTGCCATAACTCCTCTTTTAGTTTTTTGAGCCTTCTACTATTGCACTCATTTTGCCTCCAAATGTTTTGTGGTTTACAACAGATTTTAGTGTTCTTGGTAAAGTGGACGCCAAATAAGCTTGCCGGTGTAGCTGCGCGAACAGATCGGACTCAGTCGGTAGATTTCATGCCTTAGTACCGAACTGCCTATTAAATCACATGTTCTAAACGATGTAAATTATCATCTATTAGCGACGTTAAAAATATTCAGTTGTAAACATTTACAACAATTAACAATTAACGCCTATCACAAACAACACATTACAGACTAATGTTTTCAAGTTAGCTGAAATTTAACGTTGCGAGAGCGACGTGACTCTGATCACAGCTAGTACAGCACTGAACCCCACCACTCGTTCAGGCAACCGAGCGAGCCATTACCAAAATAAACCTACTGCGCACTTGAGAAAACCGGAAAGTTTATTTGGTGTTCGCTCTAGGAGGGATGATATGACGTAAGAACTGTAAGCATGGATACTACCACCATAAAAAAACAACCCATATATCGTGATAGGACGCTGCTAGTTAACCACTAGCACATTACTTTTTTTATTAAAAATCATAAAAATCAGGCTCGGAAGAAACAAAGGCTAGATGTCTTATTGATGGACTGGTTACGAAGGTCGTGTAGGATATCCGAATCGGAGCATTTCAGAAATGAACACAAGCCAATGGACTAGTTCTTAGTATAATATGGTAGACAGAATAAAGAACAGAGAGTTGTGTTTGTTATGGGCATGTTCAAAGTATGGCAATGAACAGCTGGACCCAAAAACCATTTCTTTTCCATCAGGAAAAGAGATGGAGAAGAGGTCATCCTTGAAATTAAAAATATACTTATAGGGAACTCAAGAAATTATAATAACGTTGAATCTCAGGGTGGGTGACGGAATGTAGAAAACGAATATACTGTAGAATGGTGGAAGCGGAGAAATTTGTTGGAGCTCCACAAAAAAAATAAAGAATTATTATTTTGTTTAATATTTTATTAAAGTATACAGATATTCGGTTTGTAATAAATTTCAATTTCAAATATGGTTTGTAGATACTTAACGAATACCGATAGATTCTAATATAAGATTAGTTGCCAAGAGAGGAAGAATTTTTGATTATTTTTGCGGTAATAATGATTGTTAGTGCTGAAAAAAGTGATTCATTTATTAATAAAAAATAATTAGCCTAGGCCAGTATTGATAATTATTGTAATTATTAATAAGATCAAAAGATAACGTTCAATTTTTATCTTATCTAGAATAAATATTATGCTATAGCGACTAATTATAAAAAATAAAGTGAAAACGTAGGTCTGATATACACATTTATTATTTTTTTCTATTTCTGTACCAAAATGTGTTTTATATGCAGTTAGTAGGCAACTACAGCCTACTATATAAATAAATAAATAATATTAATATATATATATTAATATTAATATTAATAATATTAATAAATAATTTTATAATTTATTTAAAAAGTTTTAACAGCTAACACACACCAAAAGGATGATGGACGTATTTCAGAAAATAATAGATTAAGTACACTGAAATTATTAAACTAACTATAATTTCCTATGAAATACAGAACAAATGAAGCAAGCCAGACAGAACATCAATAGGGCAACTTAACCCAGTACTATGGGATAAACACCCCTCATCATGGGTCCCTCATCAAAAATTCTTGTCTAATCATGTTAAAAAAATGCTGTGAAAAGCAGCGATCAAATTGGGTGGTTGTCAGTAAAGTATACATCCCAATAACAAATAAAAGCTAAAAAAAGAATAAAAATTAAGATGAATAAACTTTTTAATGACCTGTATATATTACCAATTTTACGCAAACAAATTTCAATTTCAAAATTTATTTACGAATTAAATAACCCGTTTCTAATGAGATGAAGTTCATGAAAAATAATTAGGAATACTTTAAGTAAACTTAATAAGAATATTAATGTTTACTTTATAATGGAATCACCTTTTTAGACAAATTGGAACCTACAATAAGGAATTTAAGTTGAAAAGAACAGAAAGAATTCTTTGTTAAAAAATTAGACTTGTGCCAAGATGAGATATAAATCCACACCTAACCAATTAATGTCTTGTTGTTTTTCAAAGGAGCTCTTTGAGAAAAAAATAGACTTCTGTTCAAAGAAGAAAGTGAAGTAGTGTTAGAATTTCTATTTGTGTACAATCACTTGCCTTGGTACAGCTGTCGTAGATGTGTTTCTTTTGAATGACGCTAACAACAGTAGACATGACAAATTACTAACAGGCTGTAGAATTTGAGATCAGTTGTGAAGAGTGTTAACCTCTTCTAAGTGAAAATGTTAACACCTCCCCCACAGCTTAACTGTCTACCCTAGTTATGTCTTATATTCTCTTTTAAATTACAAGACCACCCTATCTCATCGAAAAAATTCAAAACACATTTTGTTCCTTGTCAACATCAATTTGTTCTATTCACTCATACGCCAAATGTAATAACAGAAAAGGTGTTTGCCCATTAAACGTGTATTGCAAACATGTTTTCTTTAAAAAATAATTACTAAGATTTACAAAAATAGAAAACAATTGTTTTTTAACTGAAATATTTAAATTAAGAAAAATCCTGAATTTCAGGCACTCTTATTATGCTCTTTGATTTTGGGTACGGTAGACTACCAATGGGCACCATTTCCTTATATGATATTAAAAGTTATTTAACTGGCATTTTCGATAATCTAGTTTTCAAGAGAAGCGGTAACCAGCGGTAGTTTCTCCGTGAAAAACTGAGTAACATTCGCTATTCAGGTCGATAGATGTCTACTATATTACCGCTTTCATCTGATTATGTATTTTCTTATATTTAGATCAAAGGCTAATTTGTTTGAACGGTTACTTAGTCAAACGTAAAATTTACTATAGGATGATGCAGATAGTTCGTTTACTGTCAGAATGTCATCATTCTTAATTGAGAGCTTCCGTGAACGGAGCATCAAAAGCAAGAAGTGGTCTCTTAAGCCTTCTCAAAGCCTACGAAGGTGACCACCGTTTTTCCGCTGGATCTGGTCTGAAGAATTATCTTCAGGTTCCAGATCAGTTCAATGTTGGAGCGTCCCTGCGGTATTTTGTAATATATTTTATTACATTGTGATATTCTCACCAGGTTCTTTCGGGACCTGATTGTTTATGAACAACAAAACCACCTTTTAAACTTATTACATGTATCTAGTCACAGATTAATTTCTTAAATAAGTTATGACGGCTATAGGGTATACCAGAAGATTACAAGAAACTACTTAACTTAATAATATACTGAAATTATTAAAAATGTTTTTAAACCTAAACTTAAGACTTAAAACAAAGGTTAATTAAAAATAAAATATCATTTACAATCAAGTAATTAATTAACACTTAATAAATTAATTAAGTAACTTACAAACCAAATTAGTTATACACTAACGTCTTGCTACGAAGAACTGCTTGAATCGTAACGTGCTGTGTACAAAACTGGTTTTACACACTAAAACACTCTAATAAAATGACCACTTCACACTGTCTTAAAACTACCTACCCGACAATGTGGCTCTTTTATAATAACCGATCTAAAAATTTCTAGAAGAATAAAGAATCGTGAACAGGAATCAAAAAAATAAATATACAATAAACTGATAAACGAAAAAATGATCAACAATAAATTAAAATTGACATAAAAGAACCAAATTACATGTTTCATCATGTGTTAGAAAGTTAAAAATTATCCGGAAATCGGCGTCCGGTAGTTAATAAATTACGCCTGTCCAAACTTCATAATACAGCAACTTCCATCGTCTATTGATCACAATGGTTTTTTATCTATCTGTTTAGTCTTTTCACAAAGTACATGATTTTACTGAAATTCTAAAAATGTGAATTTTATAAAATAATTAAAAAATTAACAATTCTTTCTTTGGAAACCTATAGGTTTGATCTTTGAGTTTAAGTTTTGGAAACGTTTCTTCTTACTCATTGGGTTTTACATAAATATGATGTATTAATCACTTATTTGCTATTATTATACAATTTAAATGATTTTAACTAAAATTTGGTAAATAATGACATAATTTTTTATGAATTAAGTTTACTTTCTTTTTATCTTAAAATTTCATTCTTATTTTGTTTCAGATGAATTCGTAACCAATGATGATTGATTCAAATTCAATAATGATGAAATTCTGATTTATTTAATTAATGAAGATTCGGTGGAATAATTCCATGAATAATATGGTGGATTGAATGAATATTGCGGTGATGGAATAAAAAAGGAAATAATTTGTGTAATATGGTAATTCCCATTCTGATAATGAAATTAAAACGGATACGCTAATAATAATAGTTAAAAAAATTCTGAAAAACTTGAAAACATATCTATGAAATACGTACATAGAAATGAAATATAAAAACGTGATTGATAAAGATGATTATCAGTGTACGATGGTCGTGTAAAAGTTGATTAGATAAAAAAGAAGTAGAGGGGTATACGTATAAATTACTTATTCAACAGTATTACAATATTTTCAGTTAAAACTGCAGTACTCGAGTCAATGTGGATTGTTATGATTATAAAGTGTCGTTTATTTTAGAGTACTATTTTATTGTATTTATTAACTGTGGAGTTGTCACATTAAAATGGATAAGCGGATAAGAAGAGTTTAGTTTATTAATGTTTGTTTTAAACATAATTTTATTAGTTATTTATATAAGAAGAAACGAATCGTAGTGTTTTAAATATTATTTTACATTTTAAAATTATTCTATATTTTTTATTTAGATAAAAAAATGACATCGTTAATAATTTGTTGTAAACATTTATTTTTATTGTTAATAATTTTAATGACAAATTTATTGAATAATAATCATGTAGTGAAATCAGAACTAATTTCTTATAGTAATAACAGTGGTTATAATTTTCATGAAAATGACGATGATCTTGCAAGTAATGTTAAGAACGATGTGATGAAAAGTTTGTTACCCGATTTATTTGATATTTGTACGAATTCGTTTCAAAAATATTTCTCGGCGAAATTGGGGCAGGTGTTTACCAATGATATACCTGAAACCATGCGGACTTGTCTTAATGATAGTAGATACGTGATGGATTCTGTTAAGAATAGTCAGATATGGGCGTTAAAAAGTAAGTATAAAAATTTATTTTTACATCTAAATATTTTCTTTAACATTAATTATTTGTAGTAAAGCTATTTAAAAAATATACATAACGTTATTGTTTAATAATTTAGACTAAGGTTGTCAGAAACTGATGGAATAGACAAATTAACAAATCGTTGTTTATCGGAGTTCCAATAAGAGAACATTTTTATTGTATGTCACTCTCTCTTACCCTGTACGGCTGGCCCGTAGTGAATTTTTGTCAGCACAACTGGCTTCTACGTTGGGGTCTCGGGTTCGATTCCCAGTTAGGTCTGGAATTTTTCATCACTCATCTTCATCTATCATCGTTCTAATCGCCTGCATTAACAAATTTGAAAACAGACTGATGTAAAAAACAAAAGTTGTTGCTTCTCTGGTGGTGGTAAACATTTTACAGAATTCCCTTAATTTTTAAAACTTAATTTTAATTTAATTAGGGCAAACGTTTTTGGATAATATTTACGAAAAACATCAAAATAATATAAAATCTTTCAATTTTGTTAAATATCTATAAATGGACTAAGGCGGCTTTAAATGAACTTAGAAATCATTCATAAATATATAATAACATTATTAAAAAAAACACAGATTGCATATTTATGTAAACAAGTTACTTACTTGAAAATTATGGTTTAATGAAAAAATAAAAATAAACTTTTTAGATATAACTAGTCAACTATTTTTACTATTATATTATCCAAGCTATTTAATATAATAGACTACAGAATTACACAGGTAAACACAATACATAAAAAAAATACTTTTTACTAAGAAGAAAAACAATTGCCTTTTTCTTAGTTAATTTGTATTGTTAGGTAGGTTCCAAATTGGACTAATTTGGAAACAACCTAAAATTGTTGAGAGTTCAGTTTTAATGTGATATGTTGCATTCTAAATATAATTTGGAAGAACGTATTATTATGTCCTTCATCGTAAATGCTGTACCACTGTATAGTTTTATCAAACCATTTGCAATTTATCTAGGTCTAGGTTGAACTATTACAATATCATCTGTACTTATATACAAATTTATGTATATATATGTGAAAGAATAAAGTAAGTACAAAAATCTGACATGCTTATAAAACATTTCATTTTCTTATTAGGCCTACTAATAAGTCGAATTTTATATGATTACTTATTAACGGTACTCATCCAAGAAATTTCTTTTGGAGGCACCCCTGAATAAAAACATTCACTTATTTAATAACAGAATTAATATTAACATGTATATAATTTCCAAAGAGCTATAACGCTGGAAATTAGATAATTATTCCTTACAACAACTGATAGAGTGTATATTTTTCTGGTTGTCAGAAATCTGTGTTTGTTTGCTAATATTTAGAAAATGTTTGGTTGTAACTATGACGTAATTATAAAAATGTAAACAAACTTGGAATTTAATTTACAACGGATGACCTTAAATTTCTGATGAGTTAACAACTTTTTCTGAATTTAAATTTTATAATAATAAATCGTTGGGGGAAATCCAAGTAGGCTACTGAAAGTTTTCCATGATGGGTAGAAACTTGATCATTGATCCTATTTTTTCAAAATGCAAGTGAAATTTCTATCTGTTTGCAATAAGCTACTAATGTTTTCTGTTTGAATAAGTACTAAATAATTTTCTATATAAAGAGTGGAGCAGAAGAAATTACGTTTTTCACTACTGAATAACTTCGGTTTGTTTTAATGATTTATAAAAAGTTTTATATTAAATAATAATACTTTTATTGTATTTTTGAAATATACATACCTTAACTAGGTTCGGAAAATATCAGTGAGATAACGTCCTTCTTGTTGGATCCGAATACGGAGCGTCTCCTGAAAACTCGGTTTGGCTTTCTGTAACATTTCATTTGGCAAAGCATCAATTTTTTGACAAATAGAAAGTATTATATCTTCCATTGTCTGTGGTTTATTCACGTATTACTTGATTCCAAGTAGCCTCAAAAAAATAAGTCACAAACTAATAGATCAGGAGAGTGTGTGGTCCAAGAAACATCGCCAAATCATGAAATGACATTTCCAGGAAACATTAGTCGAACCACTTCCATCGATGCTCTCGCCGTGTAAATTGTGGCACCATCGTATTGAAACCACATTTCTCTCATTTCGCCCGATACCTTTTCAGTTGTGGTCATCGGAAGTTATTTAAGATATCGATGAAATTGAAGCTGAGTCGAATGAAATGTTGGAGAAAGCCATTTAAAGCTTTCAGGAGAGGTTCCGGATTTGCGTCCAACAAGAAGGACGTCATCTCACTGACATTGACTTCCAAACCAAATTAAGGTATATTAAAAAAATCAATTAATGTTTATTTAATGCACATTTTTTCTGTCATTAAAACAATCGATTTTGAAGTTATTCAGTAGTAAGAAACATGCGTTTCCTTTGCTCCACCATGTATAAATGCAAAAATCCTCGCAAACTCACTGGCGGAACCATTCAACCATTCACGATTGTGGATCATTTCAATGATTCACTTATCACAAGGTATCTTTTCATCACTTAGAAAGCTGAAGTTCAACATAAGACTATGTTTTACTCAGAAATTAAACTGCAGTACATAATATAAATGGCAGATTAACTGAAATTAAGGTTGCAATGGAAGACAACTAGCAGTGCAGCCGAAATATATCTACGATCACATGCACACCTAACAATAACCCACCTTCAGTGCTGTCTTAGGTTAACAGATCAGTAATGATGTACTGTATTATAATAATTAAATGTTAATACGTGCTTCTGCTTCTACCAGTTTATAATAAAAAATATTCAATTGCATGAAGAAATTTACAAATGCGCCAACCGGTATTTCTGTACCTATTCAAAAAGAAAGTGGCAATCGGCATTAATATTCTTTGCGTGAAACCTAGAAAAATTAAAGAATAGAGTAAAACCGGGAAAAGCAATAAATAAATAAGTAAATAAACTTTATTTAATATACTTCTCTGAGGCAAGTAATTGGTAGTAGCCTGTAATAAATATTGGAAACAAATTTTTTAAATTTAACCTTCAATTAACGTCTTTGAAACTTAGAAATCACTATATAAAACATAACAATATTAAATAATAACACACAGTAGTGTATTAAATAAAGGTAACATGCACACATTTTTAGTAACAATACATTTTTTTTTAAATTATTCAAATACAACAAGTAAAGTATGTAAATAGAAATGTAAACTTCAGATAAATTGCTTTGGTAATTAGAAACGTGACAAATTGAAAATGAAATAAAAATTTTAAAATGAAGATAATAGAAACGAGAACAATAATATTTGTTTTTAATTTATCATTTTAAAATTTCTACAATATTTTACAATCATAAATATTATTTTTTAAATAGGAATAACTGTACAGTTTACCTGACCGGTGTAAATAAAAGGCTATTAAATTTATAAATAATGACTTATTTACGTACCGATAGATAAATTTCTTATCTCAACAATTTTATTTTCATAAAAAAGGAGTTGTCATTTAATTGGTGATTAAACTACATCGATAAAAACACAGAAATTATTAAATCTTCGTATTTAAGTGCAAAATATCACTGATTCACTGGCTGACTCACGCACTCAATCCTTAAAACGTGCAGTTTGGTACTGTACTCTAGTTGTTTGAAACAGGGGATGTAAATAAATAAAAAATTATAGTGCCCAAGCTATAATAAAATAAAAACTCAAAAACGAATACGCTTACAAAAGTAATTTAATAATTAGAAAAAAATTACCCAAAAGGGCAGCAAAATTTACGTACTAAGTTAAAATATACATTAAGGGTTTGCGCATAAAAATTTACAAAATATATTTAAAAAAATTTGCAATAATACATATTTAATAAACCGATAATTTTTTACAATTCTAAGAACATTGAGTTTATGAAAATAATCTTATTGAGTAGGCTCTTGACGCTACGTTAAAATTGAATAGTTTCTTTGTAAAATTCTCATCGTCCGTTATTTAATCTGAACACTAATTTTAAGAAAAGATTTTTTTAGCATTAATTTTTTATGGGAAAGTATACTTTATTGACAACCATCCAATTTATCACTGATTTTAGCTGTATTTTTTTACGTGATACGGCATGAATTTTTGAGCTGCGACACCCAATAATTTGTTCAGGAATAGTTGTCAGTTGGTCACCATACAAAGTCGCTTGCCCAACTAGTGTTACCTAACAAATAATAATGACTTTCTACCAGCTGACTGACTGGGCTGACCCGAAGACCTAGTAGAATAGATAAACAAAAATTTTCTAACATACTTACGAAAATGGATTCGATCAAACCAAACAATATCAAATATCTATCATATTTATATCCTGTGAGCGGATTCCTCAAGTTTGTTTATTGGCCTATTCGGAATGGACTTACGAATCGTTAAATTATCCTCATCACTATCATTTTGAAACTAACATAAGTAATTCCACTTTCAATAATATATGGACCATATCGTGAAACCATAATAGGACTCAAAACCTTAGACAGAAAAGAGGGGGCGTAAAACCAATTAATTAATTCCATATTATTACAGAGAATATTATCTAATTAATATAGAAAAACAAAACGATTCAAATGAAACAACTTTGTCATATCAAATTTTTTCGAAGTTAAACGACATAAATTTAAGTAAACAACAGGTCAGGAGGAAATAGATAAGCAAAGAAAGGAAAACGTAATATAAGAAAGGTTACAAGATTCTATTACATAGAATCTCGAAGTAGATTTTAAAAAAATCTACTTCGTAAGGAAGATAACAGAACAACTTTATATCGTGGTGAATATTTGAAGAACTTAACCATCTGAGCTCTATGCAGGATGAATATTATGTATGCTAATATAGCCTACTCAGTTTTGTCGGACTTTTATCCATGTGTCTGTATTAAATCTCTTGTTCAGTCATTAAAAGCTATCGGTTGTCAATTTTTTGGTGTATGGCCATTACAGACCACGTAAAGTAAGTTTTGACATTTCTGGAAGCTCTTGTAGCCCACTATCTCATAATTTTATCACTAAAGGATTTTCTCCTTCCTTCCGAACATCTGGTGTTCTGCTTTTGTTCTTCATGGAAGACCTTAAAGTCAGTAATCAGTCTAAATTTTGTTTGATCCATTAAATGTTTTTGGTTTATTCCAGTTTTCTGTATGTTCTTTTTAATTTAAACAATTTATCCAAAACCTTAGGTCTAATGTATCGTATCTTAAACATATTTTTTGTTAACTGTATCTCATCTGTTCGTTCAGTTATAAGCCGATATAAAATTAAAATAAGTAAGTGGCACTATTGGAACATATTCTAGACCATTGAAGAGAACCGAACACATGATCCTTTGTTTTGCATTTGAACGCATAAACGACAGAGCCACAAGGCGGATAAAATAACATTTTGAAACATCAAAAATACCGAAATTAAAATAAAATAAATTGAATTAAAATTAAAACAAAGGTCAATATTTAAGGTCTCGGATCAAAATAATAAATTATTGCAGATACAAAATAACAACCCATTCAAACAAAATGTTTACAATACGTAATAAAACTAAAATTAGTGTTACTTGGCAATTACAACCTTATCAACGATAGAAAATGTAATTGCTCTTGATACCGATTTAAAAAAAACCTAATTACAAAACTTGTCACTGTCTTATTTGAGTAACATAACAAGAAAAAGATTGCCAAATTTCTAAAACTATTAAAAATTTCACAGAGAGATTAAAATTTTGTTTTGTATTAGCCAACAAAATAGCTACTTTTTAAATAAAAACGCCTCAGTGACTTGGTGGTGTAGATCACTTCAAAGCCAAATATGAGGTGTGGCTATTAAGTAACGAGACTGACGTAAAAAATTTAATTTTAATTTTATACATAATCATTATTGTCACCTTTAATGTACAGTCCTTCTCTACCTCTACAACGCGCCATGCGAATTTTCCATTGTTGGAAACAGTGCTGGAAGTCATCTTCTGTCAGCTCCTTCAGGACACATGCCGCTTTCTCTTTTACAGCTTTTTACAGACTCAAATCTTGGCCCTTTAAATGCAGATTTCATCTTAGGGAAACCACACTCCTTATCACACTCCTCGTTTTGCTAAGTAAAACGAAGTTTGGGTGTGGGTTCCAGCTTGACGGAGAAAGGATGGATAGCGTTGTAAGAGCTATGGAGTGGTCTAAATACAAAATAATTGTTAAATAGGAATGTTTTGGATTGCAGTAAGTGGTTTTCTACGGCTGTAGAATAACCTTAGTAATTTAGTTAATAACAAATGAACCACCGAAATGTTTAAAAATTGTGAAAATTTGATTTTTTTATCTGCTTATTAGTTTTCTTATCCAAAATAAATCAATAGAATAGAGAAATGTAAATTTGCTGTCAAGGAAAATAACTTACAAGTACAAACATTTAAAAATTTTTCTTAAATTAGCCTGATGACAAGAAAACAATTTAACTAAACCCCCTAAAAAGTCTGTTCTAATTTCATAGGATGTTGCCCAAATTTTTTAATTAAAATATCTATAACTTAAAGTAGGCCCATTTTATCGTATTTAAACTTCATTTAGAGCGCATTATTAATGTACTCCTACAAATACGCCAACGTTCTGTGTATGAAAATTGACATAACATCTGCCTACTTTAATAATACAGTATTAACACAATCCTACAATGTCTAGGATCTGACCTACATTCCTAGAATAATTAGGCTAGTAGTTCGAAAATATTGTGCTTATTTATTTTCATGTGAACAATCCTAGTGGTTATATCTAGGCTTGCCATAATTTTTGCAGATTTGTTCTCTGTCTTCTGTCTATTGGTCTATTCCCATGATCCTAGTTTACTAGCTGATACTACTAGTAGGACCTACTAGCGCGTAGGTGACGGTTCCCACGGAGCTAGTTAATTAATTCCAGTGATTTGAAGACTTCCATGAGTTGTGCTGTGTATTGCTGTACAAAGTGCAGCTTAC
This sequence comes from Catonia carolina, assembly GCA_035578175.1. Taxonomy (NCBI): domain Eukaryota; kingdom Metazoa; phylum Arthropoda; class Insecta; order Hemiptera; family Achilidae; genus Catonia; species Catonia carolina. The sequence continues at coordinate 21,647,707 of JAQMRL010000010.1, read as the reverse complement.
TAGCAGCTAGCGTCATTTTCAAACGTTTACACCGAGCTAATTTACTTGCTGCCTTGTCAATCACATGCCACTTTTCTCCCCTACTAGCGCTAGTAAACTAAAACATGCTCAAAGTCATTAGCGTGCTAGTGAATACTAGTGCTTTAACTTAAACTAGCTGCTAGTTGTTTTTTCCATTACGCTATTTTGCTAGCTGATAGTCAACTAGCAGCTAGTAATAGCGTCGTGGGAATAGACCTTAACCATTGGTTCTAGTATAGATTTTCATTCAAGCCCTTGAAGTCAGTATTCTGACTCAACTTAGTACGATCCAATAAATAAACTTTCTGGTATATTAAAATTAATTCAAGGATATTACTTTTCAGGTTCTTGTTAAACTTAAAATCTCTGTCTGGTATTCCAGTTTTTATACCTGCATCTGCGCATTAATTGAAAATAAGAATTATTAAGTTAATGTAGCAGGAACCGAATGATCGAGACCTTTCGGAAACAGGGCGGGACGCCGTGATTACACTCTAAAATTAGAACTGCACTGGTCGAACGTAATGTATGCGTGTCAAGCTTAATTGTAATTCTTAACAATTTTTCACACTGTTTCAAAATATAGTCAGATAAACCTAATTTTAAACTAGTTAGAAGCAAACATGTTCATGGGTTTGATTCTCGGTCGGGTCTGGAATGTTTTCTTTCTTACATTCCTCATATTTTTGACTTACGGACAAACCAAGGTTTTTGAAAGCCTCGACACCCAATAAAAAAAGGTTAATAGTAGCTGTAGATGCATTGAATTCCATACTTTTGTATTTGGTTTTACATTTTAAATAATTTATGCTATATTTTAATTTACATATTTTTATCCAGCTGACGTATTAAAAAACAATTTCACGTTTAAAAATGTTTGTTCTCAATTGCCTGGAATCCAACAGTACAAATATACATCCATAGAATGCAAATACGGGTTTTAATAGATACGGCTACAATGCTGGTTAAACAAGAGGTAATTGAGTAACTGTCATGAACTAAAATTAATTACATCTATATTTTCTATAAAAAGATTTATAATCACTGACTTATTTGCTCATCAACGCTTTACCCATACCAGACCTTACAACTTAAGATTTCGCACGTAGGTAAGCTATAGGGGGTTAGAACCCATTAAGAAAGGATTTTTCAAAATTCGTACCCTAATGGAGCGAAAAAGAGTTGCGTCCAACATACACCGAATACTAGCTCATTTTCCTGACAAAATAGATGGTTGAAATATAGCATGTTTACAGTATAATAAAATTTATTACTCTCAGAGGAGATAACTCTCATTAGCGTCTTTTACATCTCTACCTTTCTGTTGTTAATGGTTCAGTCATATAGTTGGTTGACCATGTGATAAGAAACAGAACTATTTTTTGTAGCCCCGGAACTAGCAGATCAAGTGCAAATAATTTAACACTCCACCTGCCTGTTATGGGTAGTTATATTAATTATTTACTTTAAAACCGATTCAAGCAATAAAGAAAACCCAGAAAACTTAAATTTGTGATCTCTATATTTCTTACGGTTTGCGTGTAAATGTTTTAAACTTGTGATAAAAGCCTACCAATATTACATGAAAATTTTACAAAATTAATAATTACATAACGTTTATCTTGTATCAGTGATGTAAATAAATAATACTCTTATCTTTGCGTTATTATTAAACATGATATGTAGTAGTTGTGGAAATAATAATAAAAATAGTAATAGTACTAAAAATCTATTTTTGTAGTAGAAGCAGATATCACGAAAAAATTAATTTCCATCTAATAGGTAGACAGAGCTATAATTTTGTTGTAGTTTATAATCGCACTGAAACAAATTTTTTTATGTAGCGTTGCAATAAAATTTTTGCTAATTTATTGAATACTCACCGGGTTGGTCTTGGGGTAAAGTCGTCGCCGTGAGTCAGCTGTTTGACAGCTGATGTACGGAGACGAAGGTTCCGTGGTTCATATCCTAGTAAAGGTGATTACTTTTATAAGAATTTGAATACTAGACAAAGATTACCGGTGTACTTTGGTGGCTGGTGTTCAATTAACTATAATTTCTGACGAATGATTGTCCTGTGTCTGTACAAGACAGGCTGAAAATTCATTTCTGGCGAAAACCCGAACGTATGGTAACTCCTCCAAAAAATAATATCCCCTCTAGCAACAAAGGTAAAACTTAACATTTAATCTTATGTAGTAGTCCTTACTAAGTAACTTACCTTACATTTCTATCATAAATTACGATCTCAACATAAAAGTATTAAATACGGCCAGTACAAAGCTACACTGTTTTTTTCTCAAAATAAAAGAAAACTGCAAATTCAGAAAAAATAACTTTATTAGTAGCTCATTTTACAAAAAATGTCTACAAACAGGATTTAAAGCCGATGGAATAGCGAACTCGTATGAAGCACCTTCAAGGGTTTCTTACGGTTATTACCTTAACTAAGAGCAAAATAGAACATGAAACACTTAAAATAACTTAAATATGTATTGCTGATTGTAATAATTACCGATTTAGTTAATTCTAAATAAAGTCAAACAAGTTTTTTTTAGTTTATTTTAAAGTTTTATCAACGGCTTGGTCAATAAGTAACTGCTGTAGGTTTTGGTACAGTAACACGGTGGGTTTTAACGTATAAAAATTTCCACTTTGTAGGCTGGCTACAACGACTTTGTAGGCTTTGTAGGCTGGCCACGGAGACAACCAAAAACAAATTTTTAGTTGTTTGAGTATGAATTAGACCGCGGAAAAGATGGCAGTAATAAAGGGAAATAAAATAAGACTCAATGCAAGTTGAATGATACAATATAGTAATTTAAATGATATAAATGTTAATAAGCTGATGTGAGTCGGAACAGGCAAAAGCCTAATCCTTGAGTGTAAGAAGAAGAAGAAGAAGAGAGTATGAATTTTGTTGTAAATAAAAATAAAACTGTAATTTTAATTTAAAATCCTCAAAAAGAAGGGTAATGCAACTTACTAACCATGAAAACATAATAGTTAGTACACTTACTTGACTCAAATAAGGAAATACTTACATCCGTGATGAGTAATTAAAAACCGATAATTTTCAACAAATAAATATTATTGTAATATTTAATTAGTTTATTTTAATCAAAAGCCGTATGTTGGTTCAACGACACGGATCTAATTATTCTTAAATTATATTATTTCATTGAATAATACCGCTTTGAACTTTGTAACACTACTATGAGAGCTCTGTCATTTAAAGTTTACTGTGAGGTCAAAACAATTAGATAAAAACAAATTTGACAAAATTCAACAAAAATAATTATTAAATTAAAATTATCTATGAGAGAATGTCAAATTAAATTTTTCGGCGTTTTATAAACATAATAGGTTACAACACATGTAAATCTGTCATATAATTTTTTAGTTTTATCAAATATATTTACCTCCGAGCGTCATTTAATGAGTATAATCATCTGTTATTCTTTATTACATGTTTTTTGACAATATTTTTTATGAGAAAAAAAAACAGCTGGATCAAAACGTAAACAAACCGTGTTTAGCATTGTGCTCATATTATTTTATAATTTTTATAATGTAAGAGCTTTTTCATGTGTGCTAATTATTTAATTTAGAACTGTGCTTGTGCGGGTTATTTATTTATTTTTTGGGTAAATATATTTGAACTCTTTATATAGTATATTTACTATGGACTCTGAACCTAACCAAGACTGCACTAATGGCAGCAATCATAACCCATTACAAGAATGGGAATCAGTTCCTGCTAGGAAACGGCCAGCCCCTGGTGTTTCCAGGAGTGACCCTAGGAAGCTACCTCGGCCAGATTCGGTTTCATTAGAAGAGCCATCCGTGACGACAGAAAATCGATTTTCTGTCCTTACCGATTCTGACACACCTGCAAACCCATCCATTGAACGCGAAAAGAAACCGCCACCAATCTTCCTAACGGACGTTGAAGACTACGCCCAACTAGTAAAATCGTTGGAAGAAGTAGGCGGTCCGCAATCATTCACACTCCGGTCAAGTATCAAAGGTGTTACCATCTACCCAACCTCACCGTCGATATACAGACAATTCATCCATCACTTGGAAGACCGAAAGGCCCGGTTTCACACGTATCAACTACAGGAACAACGAGCACAACGTATTGTCATTAAAGGACTACATCACACCACGCCAAAAGAGCTAATAGCGGAGGCTCTCAAGGATAAGGGTTACATAGTTCGAAATGCGGTGTTCGCAATTTCGAACCGAGATCGTACACCTTTGCCGATGTTTTTCGTCGATATAGAGCCGGAGACGTACAATAACAAAATATACGACATAAAAACTTTATTATATACAAGGATTACAGTTGAGGAACCACATAAACGGAGGGAAATTGTACAGTGTACGCGCTGTCAAAATTTTGGACACACAAAATCTTACTGCCGTCACCCTCACCGCTGTGTTAGGTGTGGTGGCGGCCACGAATCTGGCAGTTGTTGTAAAACAAGACAGTCACCGGCCACCTGCGCAAACTGTGGAAAAGATCACCCAGCAAATTACAGAGGCTGCGAAGTTCATAAACACCTGCGAGCTAGTCGAAACCGTTTCACACAACCACAACCGAAACATACTTCCAACCAACCAGCCACACCGAAACCGGAAGATTTTCCACCTCTGCCGCAACAACCAACAAAAACACCTACCCTAACTCCATCATCACGCCAACACTCAACTCATCAGTTAACACCGTCTGAATCGCCGGTTTCAGTAACTTCAACACCACAACCACCCACCTCACAGGAGAGAAACAGACATCATGCATGGACACATAATCATCGTCATCTTCACCCTCATACCTCACAGGTAGGGCCTCAATCTCCTCCCCAGTTACCTAATGTTGATCAGATTTTTAATTTATTGGTTCAATTAAATCAACTCCTCCAGCCTCTTTTCTCGCTCGCTGCACACATATCCCACATTACACAGTCTTTAAGTAACAGTTATGGCCATTAATTTACTCACTGCAAATTCACTGACAGTTCTCCTTTGGAATGCAAACGGTCTGACGAAACGAAAAACTGAGTTAGACATATATTTACATTCTCACCGTATTGACGTAGCCCTAATCTCAGAGACACATCTTACAGCTAGGTCTCGATTTTATATTCGCGACTATAGGATCTATCGGACCGATCATCCGGATGGTACAAGCCATGGGGGTACGGCCATACTAGTCAAATCCTCAATCACACACAATGTTTTAACACCTTTTTCCACTCCTCATGTCCAAGCGACCCTGATAAATTTGCAATGCAAGAGCATAAATTTTACCATAGGATCAGTGTATTGTCCTCCTAGACACATCATAAATTCCCAAATGTTTAGAGATTTCTTTAATAGTCTAGGCAATCGGTTTCTTATTGGAGGAGACTGGAACGGTAAGCACATACAGTGGGGATCCCGTGTATGTTCTCCCAGGGGCAGGAATTTACTAAAAGCTATAACAGAAAATCATCTACATTATATTTCTCCAGATAGTCCAACATACTGGCCCTCCGCACGTACCAAATTACCAGACCTCCTTGACTTTTTTGTTTGTAAGAATCTATCACACCTTCCTATTGAAATAACCACAGTAAATTACCTCTCATCAGATCATTCCCCCATACTTTTAACGGTTTCAGACCAACCAGTCTCTACAGAACGCAGACCGAGTCTTACTCCCGGGCCTATGGATTGGGATCTCTTCCAGTTCAATTTAGAACACGCCTTAGATATCCCATTATCAATTAAAACGGACACGGAGGTAGATGATGCTGTTGATTTATTTACTACCTCTGTTCAACAGTGTGCATGGAAGGCATCACTGCCATACCGTCCAAATGTCCCAGACGCCCCTCACTATCCCACCCATATCAGAGAACTTATTCGTGAAAAACGCCGCGCCCGTAACACTTGGCAGAGAACTCGCCTACCATCTGATAAACGTCGCTTAAACCGGCTGACAAACGAGCTGAAACAGCAAATTCAAACACATAACACCCGCTTATACGAAAATTATACTGGAACTCTGAACGAGAAGGATGGTAGTCTCTGGCGTAGCACAAAACGCCTACTACGGCATCACACGACATCGATGCCCCTTAGGATGGGTGACGGACCCTGGCTAATAACTGACGACGACAAAGCTGAATGCTTTGGTAGACATCTTTCTGCAACATTCACTCCCCATAATGACATCCAATCTGTACATCACCAACGCGTTACTCAGTCACTAGATGAACCGCTTCAATTATCCCTTCCGCCGAAATACTTTCACCCCTCCGAAGTAAAATCTGAAATTTCGAGATTACCACGTAAGAAGTCACCGGGATATGATTTAATAACAGCTGAAATACTTAAACATTTACCGCGGAAAGCGCTCGTTCTCCTTACTACAATCTTCAATAGTATATTGCGCACGACACATTTCCCCACTCAGTGGAAGTATGCAGAAATAGTAATGATACAAAAACCGAACAAACCTTTTCATTTACCTTCCTCCTACCGACCAATAAGCCTCCTCTCAGTACCTTCGAAAATTTTCGAAAAACTCCTTTACAAGCGCATTCTTCCGCTGGTTCATGATACACTACCTCCACATCAATTCGGATTCCGCACTCAACACTCCACCACACAACAACTGCACAGGGTGACTGATTACATAGCTTCGTCTATGGAACAAAAGATGTATGTGTCCGCAGGTTTCCTGGATGTCGCTCAAGCTTTTGACAGAGTTTGGCATACAGGTCTCTTACACAAACTGAAAGAAATACTACCATTTACCTACTATCTTATCATAAATTCCTTCCTATCTGACAGATTCTTTAGAATTCGTTTAGGATCGTCTTACTCAAATTTCTTTCTTGTCTTAGCCGGCGTGCCTCAGGGCTCAATTTTAGCACCACTTCTCTATTCTGTATACACTTCAGATCTACCGATCCTACCCCAGACCCTCACTGCTACCTACGCTGACGACACAGCGATATTAGCCCGAGACCAAAACTCTATACACGCTTCACTAACACTCCAACATCATCTCAATCTTATACACGAATGGTGTAAAACATGGAAAATAAAACTTAATACGACAAAATCCCTTCACGTAACTTTCACACTCCGTCATGGTGATTGCCCACCAGTATACATAGACAATGAACCTCTCACAAAGACAGATACGGTCAAGTATCTCGGTCTGACTTTCGATAAACGACTAACTTGGAGCACACATATCAAACGGAAACGTTTATTACTGAATTCCCGACTTAAACTTCTATATTCCCTACTTCACAAACGATCAAAATTACCATTGGCACAAAAATTACGCATATATTGTTCTCTTTTGAAACCTATTTGGACCTACGGATCCCAAATTTACGGTTCAACCAAACCCTCTAATTTGCAACGAATTCAAGCATTCCAGTCAAAAACATTACGCCTTATAGCAAATGCACCTCTTTACGTTAGCAACAAAACCTTACATACAGATTTGAAAACACCACTTGTACAAAATTCCATTGAATACCTATACAAACGCTTTCACGACAAGTCACACGAACACGAGAACCCCCTGGTGCGTTCACTTTCCTCCGTCCATTTACCTGATAATCCCCCTAGACGCCTTAAAAGACGCTGGAGTAGAGACCTGCTAATTTGATATACAAATTTCATTCTTGGGGAGGCACCAATGGGGGCCCTACCCCTCTCATGCCTATCATGTCATTTACATTATTATCATAATCATCACATTTGCTTGTTGTAACGTTTTACAGTTGTAAATAAAGAATTAAAGAGAAAAAAAAAAAAAAAAAAAATTTTTTATGAGAAAATTTACATGACTAAAATTTTTTTCCAGAATTTGTAAATAATAATAATAATAGCCTATTGATTGCTTGGGGTTGACGGTATTACTAAATAAAAGTCGTAAATTGACAATTTTCATAAAAGTACCGATTGTTCACTCCTTAAGTCAGTAGTGGTGTAACAAATTTACGTACGTCATATTTTATTATACTGTAATCTTATTAATATTAACTCAGAAAATAAGGTAGGCACACTAATTTCCTGAGCTGGTGATGAAAGAGATGAATGAAAGTGAGAGAGTGAGTGTTGGTCAGTGACAGCGAGATGGGAATTAAGCTACGGTTCCCTTCCACGCCCCGCTGACAGTATGTGAATTTTTTAACCCGACATTTTCTTTGTAGTTTTATATAAACAGTTCCGAGGGAGGTGGAAGGTTGTTTGTTGATGTCGGATCAAGTGGCCACGCGGCGGGTTTTTGGTTGGTAGGCGGTTGCGGCCTCCTTGGGGCTGGACGAGGACGCCTCAATTGAGTCCAACACTACTTCCCCCCATTGTGAAGGAGTGGAGTGAACAGTAGTTTTTCTCGCCGCTTCGGATAAAAAAATCTATTAACATACCTACTTAATGTTGATATTGATGTTTGTCTTTTGTTACTGTTTGGAACTTTCTGTAAGGCTACCTTAGCAACCTGTATAAATTTGTGCACATTAACCAATAGATGATGAGTCTTGTTCCTGATATGTGCTATTAAGTTAAATAAAGTTTAGTAATCGGCTTAGATGAGACGAGACACACGGAGTCAAAAATAATGCTTGTACTACTCTAGCTGATAATATCAATTTCAGACTATAATATATTCATTCATGCGAGGATTTGCAGCCCCAGCCGTATGTCGCTTCCTAAGCACCACCTCTCTCTATCTCACCAGTCCCCATCGGAGAGCTGCCGCAAAGACATTGCCTCCTCCACCCCACCCAACCATATCACTTCTGGTCTATCCCTCCTTCTTCTACCGGCTGGTGTCCACTCCTGTACCCGCTTTGGCCACCTACCATCCTCCATCCTTTGCAAATGACCAAACCATTTTAACTACCTTCGAAATATGGTATCCATGATATATCCTTGAACGCCAATTCTTCTCCTAATTTTGGAAATCGGAATTCGATTCATCCGCGACACACCACAGCTCCGCCGCCAGAAATCCATTTTCACCGCTTTTGGGCGATCCTTCTGTCTCTTTATTAATACTCACACTTCCGCAGTATAGATACACACTCTGGACAGCATGATAAATATTTATCTTTGTCTCCTTCCATATTTTATCATTCCAAAGGACAGAATTTAACTGCCCTATAATCCTTCGCCCTTTTGAAATCTTGCTGTTTACTTCCACTGCACTAGTTCCGCTCCTATCAACAATGACTCTCAAGTATTTAAAATTTTTACAGCTTTTTAATTCAGGCTATATATTTTAATTATTAAAAAGATTGTTGAACTTGAATTGATGCGCGTTAAGTTACAGACAAATCTAAAGTTCATCGAAACCATCACTCATAGCTAAACTTCAACGGTTTCAGTCAAAATTGCTTCGTACACTAGTTAACGCTCCATTTTTTTTGTATAAAATCACACACTTTACTCAGACCAAAAAATCCCATTTATTGTTGACGCCATACACGTAATGTATCAATACTTTAAATTAAAATTATTTAACAACTCCAACCATTGGTTTGTGAACTAAGTTCTCCACATTTACCAGGCAATCCTTATCGTCAGCTTAGCAGGAGGTGGAGCAGAGACTTGGGTTAACTTCATTCAATACAGTTCAAATCTAATCAGGTCTAATAAACACATTAAAAAAATAATGAAAATTACTCTTATTAACTGAATACTCTTAATGATGAAATTGTGAAAAGGCTAACTGTAGCAATTAACTTCGGGGAGTCCTGCTAATGAGTGGTGTCCTCCTTTAACGTGTAACGTCATTTTTAAAATTGTATATTATGAGCACATTTGCTGGTTGTGCAAAACAGCACAGTTGTAAATAAAAATAAATAAAGTAGAAAAAAGTTACAAACCATCTTATTTATATAAATGACTATTACGCCAGACATTATAGCTCATCGGGGAAAACCTTCAGCAAATCAGAATACTTACCACATTTAACGAAAAAATACATTTTCGCAGAAGAATTAAAAATAATTCTTGTTATTTCAATGATTATGAATAACTGTCATGTGAAGTAATAATATTGATAAGCTACTTAACGAAAAATAAAATTTTCAATAAATTTGAAGATAACTTTATTTTTTATAACTAATAGGTACTCGATAAATTACAGCTGTAAATTTTTTTAATATTACTTTTTAATTTGTTATCGATGACTTTTTTATTATAACAACCATCAAATTTAACCGTTTCATTAAACTGATTTTTCACTTAAATGTATACTCAATTCATCGTAAGAAAGATATCGAGTAAACACAGTGCATATGTAGTAGTGTGTGTAAATACGACACACTAATCACCGAACCAGGTCATCCCCAACTAGAACCGAAGGTTGTAAATCATATCCGCCGAATAGTTCCCAACGACTCATTTGTTTTTCTTCTGTAATAATAACACGATCATATCCGCTTATTTTCAGTTGTTCGTTAATATTACCCAAACGTTGACTTTAGTTTGTTCCGTTTCTGGTAATCAATTATTAATTGTTTGTGAAGTGCAAATGCGCGTGTGATTTTATTTTACGAAAGTTTTATAAAATCCTTTTTAGTGGAATTGTAATGGCTGACGTATTACATGTATTACAGCTGTAAATTTTTTTAATATTACTTTTTAATTTACTTTTAAAATTGCGTATTACTTTTTAAATTTCGGTATTACCAAGTACCGTAAAGGAAAGTATTTAAGAAGTGACAAAGGCAATCGCTTTAAATGTGTTTTATAAGTTATTAGAAAAAAATCCAATAATTGTCGTAGGGGAAGAGATAAAAATTAGGTAATTCTGAACTAAGTGGGGTGTCAGTGAGTAGTACAAATAAAATGAGAACTGAGAAGTAAACAACTGGAAATGTACAAACGCCTATTGAAATTTTGAATTAAAACATCTGATGTTTAATTTTGTATATAGTTAAAAACGCGTATAAGTTACATTGTAATGTTTTCATTAAAAGTGTCGCATATTTTTCTGAGTCACCCGGTGCAGCTAATTCAATAACCACTGTATTTTTACTCATATCTTTCTTACGATGAACCGAGTATACATAAATTTTAAGAGGGACACCCAGCAATGCATGTCTTTGTGTGACTGATGGTCATAAAAAGTCACTTAACTGATATTGGTAACAATTAGAATTTATTTACCAAGTGACTGACAGGGGCGAACCGGAAGCCTATTAAATGAGACAGAAATTACTTATATTTTTACATTTGTGTCATGGTTTGTACTGAAACGATCATTTAGTTTTATGAAACTACAATAAAAAGGTGTATTTCAATTTTTTGTCTCTAAGAAGTAAAATGTTACGATAGTAAAAATTTCTCGAGTTTCATGTCCTTGACTAACCACTAGTTTTTTATGACTTTTGTGACCAGAGTCCTACAGTTTACAAAATACCTCACATAAAAACTCTATACGATTTGGTTTTAAAATTTTTTAAAGGGACAATAATTGTATTTAAGAAATGAAGACCATGAATAAGGAAAAACACAGGAAATTAAACGGTTATTAAGTATCGGTTTGAAAGGTTAACAGAGTTTTATTAAAATTCTAAAAACGAAAATAGTTACAATAGAGGATATATTACTACCCGAAAAACGTCTTTATAAATCTAGTACCAATTAAAGATTGTGATGAGATCTACCCAATAACAGCCAAGGTCGGGTGAGAGGTTGCCACTTCGCTTTGTCACACTTCAGAAATAAGTTGGGATTAACTTATGCGTGACATGAAACTTACCCTTAAATCTTCGACTAGATTTGTTGTTTAATTCCTCAACTTATGGATTAAAAAATTTCAAAAATTCATGAGAGCGTTCAAGAAGATTGAATCAAAAACGTTTAGTAATGTGAACTGTGGTACAGTGACAACACAATGTGACAACGCAAAAAACAGTTGACGAAAGACAATTGACTCTCTGCTGTGTTCCAGATCAATATGCTCCGCCTTCACCTGCAGTCTTTAGCACGTCGCGGTATAGTGATCTTCTCTAATCGCAAACGAGCGTAATCGTTAATTTTCATATAATTTGATTCTATTAAAATTTATATGTTTTAATAAATGAGTCGTTAATATTCATTAGCCATTTAATAAAAATTATTATAAAGTTGTTTTAAGAACAGAATATATTTGAAACAATTCAAGATGCTTCAAAATGGCACGGTATATCTCAGGAGCTACCACTACGACTGAAAGCAAGAATAATGTTCATATAAACTTATTTCTGAATTCTTCATTAGTGATTTATGGGTGACGAAAATTTTCACCGTGATTTTTGCTTCTCCTGTAAAATAAATCCAAACTAACATTTGAAGAGTGGCTACAAATTGTGGAGAAAGTTTTATTCATTCGTTTGATTTTTAAGCTGAATAATAAACGAAATGGGTTCCATAACTGCGTTTCCATTAGTATTTGGGAAAACCCAACTTAACATGAAACATTGAGGTAGGAAAATGTTGTTACATTTATCATAAAATTAGTTTCTTAGATGCTCAATTAAGTCATCAGTTCTTTTACTTAACTTCTATACGACTTAATCTTGAAAAAATGTATGTAAATGAATTTATTACAGAATAAATAAAAATGTAATTTACTGCACATTGATTAATAAATTGTATTTTTATTTTCAGTGGCTGATGCGACATCAAAATTACAATCAGGTCTTTTTGAGGGTAATATTGCTGACCTGGGTCAATATGATGAATGTGTGAAAGTGAAAATAGATAGATTTAGTGGCCAACATTGCCTTGTAGCCTTGCATATTCAAATTCAGTCGAATACATCATTACCATTAGACGTAAGTTGCAGTATTATCAATGTACTATGTTGTAAAAGAAACGTGTTAAACGTAACAAATATAAAAATTAATATTCTCATTTTTCGAATCCAGTCAACGAAGGAGTACGGTAACATTGGTTGTAAATGTTTTCTTTTCTTTCTTGTTGTTCACATTTTTCCAATATTCCTTCATTTTCTGTACCTATTTTCCTTCGTTTATCTGATAATTTAGGTCCTTTTGCGGTACCTTTAAACTTTCTGAAAAGCCTTATACTCTCCCATAAGTGTTTTAAATTTCTATTCTGTCTTCAACATTTTCTCTTTAATCCTAGTTCGTAAAATTGTTTTCAACCACGTTGAACCAAATTGAAGTATTTTTGAGATTTCCTGTCTTTTTATAATATGACAAGAAATCGCAAAAATACTTCAATTTGGTTCATAGTAGTTAAAAAGTTTATCAGTCTTTTGAAATCCATTATTTTATTCGTCTAATAGTTTTATTTCTGACGTCGTCAAGTAAAAGGTATATTGTCTTATACGCCATTCTGTATGAACATTACTGATCCTTCTAGTTCTTTCAACGTTTCACCGGCTGTCCCAAATTCCTTCTGCCTTAAACTGTGTGTAAATAAGTTTATTAGTTTACCGTTATTTTAGTATCGAATAGCCCGATTTTTCATTCTTACGTTATTCAATGTTGTGGGGTTCACGTCTCTTCTTTTCATTCTTTCCGCCAAAGATCATTCTCTAGCTTTTTTTTATAAAAATTTCCCTTTTCTGTATGTCTTCTGTTTCAACTTTTTGCATCTTTAAGGTCATTCAATATTATTGTAAATCATACTTGTTTGGTTTTAAGATTTATTACTTTATCGAAAAGTTGTTTTGTTAAAATCTGCTATGGTTCATTCTTGTCACCTTCATTATTGTGTAAGTTCATTATTTAACGTTTTCTTAAAAACAATTTATGAAACAGGGTTACAGAATTCCGTACTGGGGTATCTATGTCTATTTAAATCGAAAAATCGCTTTCAATGTATTTTTAATTGGAATTAAATTTAAATACAGAGTTCTACAGAACGGATTTTTATAATCATTACATGGTTTTAAAAATTATTCTTTCCTTATTTGCCCAAAAGTTTTAAACTTGAAATTCATGGTAATAGAGCTTCATTTTACGAAATGAAAATATTAAATTTCGTTTACAACGTAATGTTTTCGGTTCTCTCACATTTCCTCTTCCATAGCCATATTCCATAAGCATACAGGATGTGCACTCTCTTCTCATCTCAGAACACACTCAGTCGGTAGACATTGTATTAACGTTTTTTTATTTAAAGTTTTAGTTTAAAACCGTTGTTTTAAGGATGAAACTATCGTACTACTGTACTTAAGTTGTTACTCACCATACTTTTAAAAACGGTTAAGTTTGTTTTTTAATTTAAATTATTTATTTAATGATAGGGGTTTGAAATCCAAGAACATTGTGCAAATTTATTCGCACGGGTCCACTACGCTAGTATAATTTATTTATTTAATGCATTCTTTCATAATTTGTTTTAAATTTACCTCAACACTATATAATAAAAATGCCTTTCGATAATACATCCTTTTTTTAAATCCAAACAATCCTTTTTTGGAATTCAAACACGTAGCAACGAAGCTAATATTAAGCAGTTGCATAAACTGATCGTCTAATCTATAAAATATTACAATTATATTTTGTAATACATGTAAACTATACAAATTATTTGACGCTCATACTTTCGGTTGAATAAATAAACTGAAAATGATTGGTAGAAATTAAGAAACAATTATCACTATTGTAACCGTGAATTCCTGTAAGTAAGTTAAGCGTTACGCCATTGTAAGGAAAAGTCAAAGCAAACAAGAGAATGTAAGACGAAGGAAGAAACGATCTAGAAGATCGAACGAATTTCCTTTGGTGTTTCTGTAATAATGGTAACACAATGAAGCATGAGAAAGAGAAAGGAAGATGAGGTTAAGTGAAGTCTAGATTGGAATCCAATTTGGACTTCTGTTGGACGAATTGTAGGATAAGTAAGCATTAGTCGTCTCCAAGAGATTGATAGAATATCTTTCAGTCAAAGGTGGTTCCCTCTTAGTTCTAAACAATTGAGAATTACCGTATGTGGTTACCAAGTCAATCGTGTAACTCTAAAATACTGTTGAATCGTAATACCGTGGTTTGTGTGAGTATGTATCTGTGGATGCGATTGAGTATTGGTCATTCAATTACTTAAGGTTCACTTGTCAATTCTTTTGACAAATCAATTTTAGAACTCTCTTTTTATAAAATATAACCTTTTAAATCGAATCTTAGCTTGGTTTGATTCCCATCCAGGTTCTTGAAAATTTGAACACTGAATTTTTGTAATGATCGATAACACATCATAAAAAAACATAATACGTTCCGTAATTACTTTATTACATGAAGTATTAATAGTAATAGTTAATATTACTTGGAATTAAATCAAATAAAAATTATACTATGCATTAACGTTTGGTGTACAGATAAGCAATAAATTATTTAACTTGATAAAGAAGGTAATTTATACGCTTGACATTCGTCAATGTAAAAAATGTTTTTACATTGTCCTGAACAGGATCTTATTTTTCAATGTTAGCAATTTGCCTTTTATTAATTAAAAAAAAAAATCAACTGTATTCACAAATTTAAACCCAATCATAATTTGTTGTAAAACATAAAAGCGCTTGGTTAAAATTTTCTCACGTCGAATCAGTAAACAGTTATTTGCGACTCCAGTAAGTATTGGATAATGTAGACTTAGGAATTCAATAATAGAGATTCAAATCCGTCTGTGAAACTATCATTTCACTACTGAGGTCTTATGGTAAGACATTTCAATAAATATCTGAAGTTTTTTAATTTGTTGCAATTTTTTTACAGCTTCTATAGCATTAGATTATTTCTCTTCTCCACATTTTTTTAATTACCAGTGGTGGTACTCGTCAAACTTACAGTTTCTTTTCACTATTTCTCTTACGTCTTTTCTCATTTGCCAAGAAGCAAGTACAAAAATATTTGCTCAGGAACTCGTTGCTCAGTCAAATCATTTCAGATATTATTTTCTTTTTTTCGGTAATAATGTATAAAAGTTTCAAATTCTAGAAGCTTTTAAATAGTCACAAACGTCCTCATATCTTATAGTGCCCCTCAAGAGGAAATAGAGGCCCATAAGTACTTTTAGAAAGCCGTTTCCACGACGTACATGAACCTCATATCCTTGTCTTTCATAACTTCCTAGGTTTCATTTCAATTAGATTATTACCAAATGTTAATCCAATTCTCAACCAGACACATTCCACTAGCAAGGAAGTAATTCTCGTTATCGTTCATTACCTGCTTTCACACTAATAACGCTTTCATTTCTGTTAGATAAAATTAGAGATAATTGGATGTTGGCAATAATAACAGAATCTAAAATTAATTAAATTAAGTAACAATAAAAACGTTTAAAATTTCTTATTTCCTTGTAGTTTACGTGTGATTGTTAAAGGTTCCACAAGATGTTTTGGATGGAGATTTAATTTTAACGTCAGCCGTTTGTGTACCATCAACATGCGATAGCCAGACCGTTGAGATGATGGTCAATAATGAATTAGAAAAACTGAATAAAACTCCATATCTCAAAGAGAGAAATATTCAGTTTAAAGCTCAAGTAAACAGCAGAGATTGTCATACAAGTGAAACGACTCCACTGACTTGGGTTGAATACGTTGTGATGTAAGTTAAAAATTGTTATCTTTCACATAATATAATACTGTATAACATTTATTCAAGATAATAAAAACGGTTAGTCATAAGTAATTAAAAAATTATTAACAATTCTCCTTCGTAATTATATTATAGCTCCTTTAAATATCTACAACATTGCTTAAGGTAATTAACATGTGTCCTGAAATCAATATTAATTTTTTAAATGGCAAGCAGTCAAAATATATACTTCAATGTACGTACAATTGCAAGAAATAATCAATATATCCGTTTGTTTTAAAGATAACTAGATTACCATAAAAATGTCCTTAACTAAAAATGCCTTACCCCCCCCCCCAGAACTAATAGATGAGAAGTAAAATATTCTTCTTCTTCTCCTCAACCTTCTCCTTCTCCTCCTCCTCCTCCTCCTTCTCCTTCTTCTTCTTCTTCTTCTTCTTCTTCTTCTTCTTCTTCTTCTTCTTCTTCTTCTTCTAAAAATTACTTTTATTGAATTAATTGGTTTCTTCCTGGAGTTACAGAATGTATAAAAAAATATTACTAAATTATTAGTATATTTGGACTAAAACAAGAAAGAATTTAGATGTAATGGGATAAACAATTATCTTTTTTTTGGTAACAAATTGTAGTACCCTTTTTGCATAGAGCTTTAATTTTTAAACAACAAGGACAAAGTGTCTTGCTTTATTTTCGAATTTTATGTTTTACCCTATAATTTTTTAAACCCTAATGTGTGTACGTTGCAATCTATTCAATTTAAGAACGAGCAACCTTATGACACACTGAGATGAGGATGTTATGACGTGTAAATGAGATGTAGTCTTATACAGACTCAGTCCGACTATTCCTGAGAGAGTAGAGTTAATTGAACCCCAAATTTCAAAGTAAACCTGTAACCGTTGTCTAATATTCAAATCGATATAAAAGTAACAATATTTACTAGGATTTGAACCAATTTTCTTCATAACATAGATATTTTTCAATATAATATTTACACTAATTTTGTCGTATTTAACTATGTTAAAAATCATTTTTCATTCACGGTTTAGATAAGTTGCGTTGTACACGACGTATACGTTCCTGAGAACCGCCACGAATACCGAACGAACGGGAATGTCCTATTCCTCAATTATGTGTTTATACCTTTGATGATATATTTTCAGAAAATGTTAATTTAGTAATTGAAATCATTTAGATTGTAATAATATAAGGTAAATATGAAAACAAAAATCACTAACGTGTATACTACAAAAAAATATATCATTAAACATTTAATTAAAATATAAAACGAAATCCGCATACATCCGAAAATGCAGATATTGACAGCACGTGCGACGCGATGTTTTAATTGTTTTCATATCAGATTATGTTTTTGTAATTGTCCTATAAAATGTTGTATTTCTGTATCTTTGATCTATTTAATACACATTAAAGAAAAGTTAAGTCCATTAGATTGTTGTGAGTAAACGTGTTTTTAATAATAGACTAAATTACCAGTAAAAAAAATTATTTCTTCTTTTTCAGTGCCTTTTGTCTTCTATTTATTGCTCTAGTAATAGTTAGCACGGTGTTTGATTTATTAATGCGACGAAGAGGAGGAAACAGAAGTAAGTTAAAACATTATTATGCCTAAATTTAATCAAATTGAGACCATACAATTATAATTTATTTCAAAATTCATTTTAATGTTATGCTTAAATGCTTATGTTTCCAAATTTACATTAACCATAATTCTTAGTCTTGTTCGTAATTTATCTGTAAGATTACAGAGTTAAGGTGTAAGGATTATATCAACTACTTAGGATACTCAATGAAATTTTTATAAAACATTAATCGAAACAAATCACTAGAGACAACTGAAAATTTACTTGGAAGACAAGTTTCTTAAGGTTTAAAAGGTTTACAAGAGAAAAAATTTGAACAAATCAGGTAAATAAACAGGAAAAATTAGGATATTCCTCGTTCATGATTTTATCAACAGGATATTATGATGACATCATAATAATAACAGGTTATCATAAAGTACCTTATGACTAAGAAGTTAATAACAAATGATAAATCATACATAATGTATTTTCTCAACTGCGCTGATGTTTTAGGCAACAGTTATTGTCAGAAAAGCAAACTTTTTGACAATAATTTTTCATTAATCTCTATTAATGTTATTTACAACTTTTCACATGTGTACATTAGTACATGAGATAGTAACAGTATGCGGTGGTACGTGATAGTAAGATTACTTGTATGATTCAAGGGAAATAGTACTACGTTGTAAAACTAGCAGTAAGACAGGTATTTTTATAAATTCTACAAAATATCTCTATTCATCTTCTGCGGAGCTTCCTTAGAGGGTTTTCCAAGTAAAAAAGGCATATCGAAGTTTTTCATATGTTACATCTTTGGCAAACTTCGTTCCCCAAAAGTTTATATGTAAATCGCTGGTAAAAATGATAGTTGACGTCATTAATATATAAAATAAGGTACTGTTTTGTAAGCTAAGAACCTAGATGCGTCTGCGTTAAAGCGTATGCAATTGGATTGGTAACGTTGTAACTTCATTATTAATAAGGACTTAGCATAGAAGCCAAATACCAAATACACCAAAGGTCTATTTCCACGACCCTAGTTTATTAGCAGTAAAGCAGCACTAGGTAGTACTAACGCCTTAGGAACGAACAAATAGCAGCTAGTTCAATTAAAGCGCTAGTATTCACTAGCGTAATAGTGACTTTGAATATGATTGATTTTACTAGCGCTAGTAGGGGAGAAAAGGAACGTTATTGACTAGGGGAAGCACTACCCCCACCATTGTAGTATTTCATAGTAGAGACTTGGCAACAGAATGTTTGATAATAACGTAGTGAGGCTATTTCGTAGTGGGGATTTACCCCAACTTCCTGACGCATGCGCACTGGGACTGCAACATCATACCGGTGAAGCTTAGTAAACTAGCGTTGTTTGAATAGTTAGGTCCTAAGTCCAAAAAGGTTGAAGTAGAGGTATACAAAATAACAACTTTAAGTAAAAGGTCTGGAGAGCGATGTGAAAAGTTGTTTTCATCTTCCTCCGAGTCCGTAACTATCACTTAAAATCAATATGACTATTCCAAGTCCAGTAGTCTTCTGTTTATACGAAAATCTAAAAAGTGGTCTTTGTCAGACTGATAAAAGAGTGTTCTATTCAAGAAAGATAATGGATAAGTTGACAATTACTGTTGGCAGAATATTTTACATGCAGGATTTGGAAACTATGTACATATCCATAATTTTCCATAGCAAGCTAATTTATAAGAAAAACTAGCTTGATAAGAACATTAGCTTGATAAAGTAAGCATGATAAGAACATGCTTACTTGTTTACCAATATTAATTAAAAATTCACAGTTTATCTTCTTGATAAATAATGACAAAATGTAAATTTCTCATATAATAACTTAATGTATTTTTGTTATAACTTACAGTGACCAGTTCTGGCCATTTAATACTAAGAGCATTTTCTGCCTGGAGAAATTCCCGCCGTCTGCTTAATACAAATATGACAGAGGGATCTTTATCGTGTATTAACGGAGCACGTTTCTTATGCATTGCATGGGTTGCACTAGGTCACCGATATAAATTCATTTGTCAACAACCTTTGATTAATTTATTATATCTACCTGACGTAAGTATTGAGTTCATGAATCAATTTAAATCGTATCTAAACCATACACTTAATAGGCAACATAAGTTTTTATGTAATTTTATAAAGTTACAAGGAAAAATTCAAGTTTTAAGCGAAAATACTTTTACAATTTTTACGCTAAACGCAAAACAATACAAAAGAATTCCTATCATAAGACGACGCTACTCATGGTTAGTGCAATTTTTAAAAAGTCTTACCTTTGACGTATCGCAAAAATAATTTAATTAGTGATTTCTGTTACTCTTTTTTAAGAAGAATCGAATGACACTATTATTTTTCCAAATTCCGATTTTATCACTTACGGTCAAAACCGGAACTTCAAACCCAATGATATCTGTATCTACTCTTTAAGAGGAATCGAATGAAATAATGTTTCCAAATTCCGACTTTTATTTGTTAACTTCCGGTTGCCGCTTTCGATTAAAACCGGAAATTCAAACGCAATTCAGGCCTACTACTAACTTTTTGTGCAGATTATGAATTCGAAAAAAATTGTTGCTATCTCTTGTAGTTTCTGACATCTTGGTGTAACGGACGGACAACATCTAACAAAAAAATTTGATAGATGCCAATTTTTAAAATTGCGCTTGTAAACATACACGGCCCTTTGAAAAACACTGTTCACTCTGTAAATAACACCTTCAATTCATTCACTACAGGATCTGGCTGTATAATGAAATTCATTACTCTCAGAGGAGATAACTTTAGTGTCTTTTACATCTCTACCTCATCTGTTCTTAAGTGCTTCAGTCATATAATTGGTTGACCATGTGATAAGAAACATAACTATTTTTTGTGGACCTGGAAAATATCTTAAAAATAAATATATTTTTAAAATAGGTTTACATTAACGGTTATGTGTTTTATTTTTACAGGCATTAAAATTATGGTGGTCAATGCTTATTGTAAACGCTACTCTTTCAGTTGACGTATTCTTTTTGTTGGGAGGCTTACTAAATGCGTATGTATACATGAGGGTACCAGGAAGATCTCATAATATAAAATCTACAATTTTTGATTACATTCATCGATATTTAAGGTAAATAAATTACTCGTTAGTATTATCATTGAACTGTTTGTTTTATTATGGTGAGTTTTTACTGTGTCCTGATGTATTTCCCTTCTTAGCCTTCTCTCAGTGTCATTTGATATGTCAACTTACTGTAAACCTGTACTTATCATTTATTCCTTTAACAAGTCATTCTTTGACGTATTGTAGCTTTGCTTTTGGTGAGAACCCGACTGAAAGTCTCTGTAGCAGTCGTTTCTCCTTTAATAACTTAAAAAACAGTAGAAAATGTAATATTAGAACCAATCATGTAGGCCTACAACTGGAATTGCATATAAAAAATTCAACATTAAGAATTGTTTAAAAAAGGACGAATTAAATTCTGAATGATTAAATTCTTGTATTGTTGTTTAGGTCATCAGCCGAAAGGCTAGTTTGAACCTCTAACAGCTTTACTCAGTAAAACGAGGAGAGAGGTGATTTAACAGCCTTCTTCACTGAGTAGAAAAGCAAGCTTATCAGCATGCCAAGCCCTCTGAAAAACATCTACTTTCCACCCTGCAAATGACATCTTAACTTCATTCATCACAGGGTCCGGTTGTATAACGAAATTCATTACTCACAGCGAAAATTATTCTGACTAGTGGATTTTATACCTCTACCATTTCTGTTCTACATACTATATGTGGGGCTGTATGCCGAAGCCTGAAAGGTAAAAAGCACGAAAGGATAGAAAGATTAAGTTTTACAAGGTGATGGCTTCGCCGACACTGATGATGGAAGAGAAGCTTGGGTGCTTAACAAGAAACAAAAGTCAATGATCCAGGCAGAAGAAATGAGGTTCCTTAGACATGTTAAAGGATGTACAAAACAAGATCGCATCAGGAATAAGGTGATAGGAGAAGAATTTAGAATTTAACCACTTTATGAGATCATCATGAAATATAAAGGACAATGGACAGTTCATTTATTTAGAATGTCACAAGACCGACTACCTTTGAGTGTATGGCTTTATAAACCAAAGGTACATGAGGAGTGGAGACACCGAGGAAGTGATGGATGTCGGAACAGGCACAATTACAGACTAATCCATAATGAACGACGATGACCTCGTCTGTTCTTACATGCTTCAGACATACAATTGGCTGACCATGTGATAAGAAAGAGAAATATTTTTTGTAGCCCAGGAACTAGCAGATCGAGTGTAAATAATTTAACATTCCACCTTAAATTTTTCACTTACATTGAAAAGATTATTGGAAAAACTCACACGTGTAAGAAATTTGGTTGTAGATAAACAAAATTTTTTTTTCAATCCCTAATGTGTGTACGTTGCAATCTGTTCAATTCAGAACAATAAGCAACCCCATAACCTAATGAGATGAGAATGATGTGTATGACGTGTAAATGAAGTGTAGTCTTGTACAGACTCAGGCCGACCATTCCTGAGAGAGGTATGGTTAATTGAACCCCAACCATCAAAGTACACCGGCAACCACTGTCTAGTATTCAAATCCGTATAAAAGTAACTACCTTCACTAGGATTTAAACCAGGAACCTTCGTCTCCGTAACAGCTGATTTTTTGGCGATTACTTTACCTCAAGACCAACCCGGTGGGTAAAATAAATTTTAGAATTAAAATCTTGTTAAATCGAATTAGGCCTAAGCGTCTACTAAAAATATGAACTAGATTTTTAGACAGCTGGAGTTTTACAGTGGTATCTGTAGTTCTTCATTATCCTGAAGTATTTTTAGTTGTGGGTTATCAAACAAAATGTATTCGATAAAAATTCCAAACTACTGAAAATCAAAAATCCTGGTAAATTCAGGCATTACCTTATTATATTCTGAGTGCGAGTGAAGTCACCAGATATACGTTTAATTTTTTATCGTTGTTTAACAAATAAATATTTAAATAAAACATTTTTGTAATCTACAGATTAACTCCAGCGTACGCATTAATGGTTGCTATTACAGCTACTTGGTTATATCGGTTAGGTGATGGCGCGTTGTGGGATCGCGTCGTAGGAGACGCTTCAGAAGCCTGCAAAGAAAACTGGATTACAAACATGCTCTATGTTAACAACTACATCGCAAGTGATAATTATGTAAGTATATTTTACTTTTTTTTAATAAGTAGGCTACAAAGAATTCCCAAAGTTAAAATTCATTAAAGGATTAATAAATTACGAAGATTAGAATCATTTACAACTGAACCAATAATCCAAGGCTTAATTCTCGACTATGGTCTGGAAGTAAGCGGAAGTTATTTTCATGTAGCCTATATTATTTACCAACCTTTCACAAAGTGGCCGATAACGCCTCCTTGTAAGCGCTGGAGTCCTTCAGGGGATCGGTAGAAGGTCTGCAGAAAATTGGGGCGTTTGGAGGGTATAGGAAGGTGATGGCTGATTAAAAAAATTGGCAAAACATTACGTTTTTCTGATATTTTAAACAAAACTAAATACCTACTTATACGTTTAAAAACAATAAATTTCAAATTCTGTTTTTAAGAGCGCATCTTTGACAAATCATTTCCGACAATGAAAAATTTGCATGAAGCGTTGTAGGGATAGTGAAGGAGTGTAGGCCTATATTGAAGGTGACAATAAGTGATTATGTATAAAATAAAAATAAAATTGTTTACAACGTCAGTCTCGTTTATTATTAGCCACAACACGTATTAACTTAATACAAGAGTATGAAATTCGCCCTCGTCTGTATTTAACTAGACCAGCGAACTAGACTATTGAGTAGCGTTGAATTATAAGCTAATATATTAATTATAAAATGGTTAAAATAAAGAGCTATCGCACATAAATTCACAATATTTAAAAATTGCACTGCACGTGATATTTAAACCCAATTAGTTGATATTACTACATTAACGTCATAGCAGTACGATTAGAATACATCGAAACTCTCTGAAAGAAAAAATAATTTATTTTACTTTCAGTACAACTTTTTGAACAATACTCCAAATGGATTTTGATTAGTGCACATCTATTTATAAGTTCGTAAGTTGATATAGTCAGTATTCAAACAGAATATTGCAAAATCTTCTAAACAGTTAACATGATATAAAAATCATAAAATTAAAGTGTGTAATGTAAAGTATATTATACAAAAACATGACATGAGTTAATATTTTAATATATTTATAATGAAATTTTTTCAGTGCATGATGCAGTCATGGTATTTAGCAGCAGATATGCAAATGTTTTGGTTATCACCATTACTTCTTTATCCTTTATGGAAGTGGCCTAAATTTGGTATAATCGAAGGCTTTATACTGATTATCGTTTCTATTGTGACACCATTTTATGTCGCATTTGTTGAAGAAATCAAGACACCAATTCCAGTGTCAAGAAAGTAAGTAAGAGTATGTTATACTAACATATTCGTATATCACGACTTTGGTAGCTTACCCGGTACATTGTTCGAATGTTAAGCTAAAGGTCCCATATTTGATTCTGGGTTAGTAGGATCTAACAAATATTTTTTAATATATTAAAGATACTATGACTTTTATATTAAGACTTTTATGCAGAATAATTGACCATGCCATGAGACGATAAACGTACGCTGGTAACTCATACATGTGGTTCAAAGAAATCAAAAGGGATTTACAAGAACTTGGACTAACTCACGAAGGTCTAACGGAAAAATCACCCAAATACAAACAGGTCATCAAGGACCGCAACTATCGGCTTACGACAGGAAAGATAGTATAAGAAGAGGAAATTTTCAGAAGTAGCCAAACAAAAGTGTGCTTAGAACATGAGAGAATATCACACAAAAAAGAGTCTGAAAGCTTCCGAAGTGACTAAAAAGGTCCATTTTGACTAAAAAAAACTAAAAAAGAAAATGGTAAGATGCTTCCATATACTTCTTTTTTTATCAACTCGCCTAAGAACCTCTAAATTACTTATTTTGTCCACCCACCTAATTTTTAACATTTTCCTATAACACCACATTTCAAAAGCTTTTATCCTCTTCTTTTCTACAGCCCCTATCACCCATGTTTCACTCCCGTATAGTGCTACACTCCAAACATAGTGTTTTAGGAAATTTCTCCTAATCTGTAAATCAATGTTTGTAGTCAGTAGGTTGTTTTTAATTTCAAACGCTTTACTAGCTTGAGATTAATTTATCATTATAAATGATTAAATCATAGAATTATTAATTTTACAGTGATTAATTAATTATAATAAAAAATATAAATTTAATGAAATTGTTGTTATTCTTTCCGTTTCAGTACAGGTCGTGTGGAAACAGAAATGCGAACTCTGTATTTACCGACTCATACGAAAACCATTTCTTACATAGTTGGAATTATGTTTGGCTACCTTATTTACTTAATAAAGACTCATAAAATTAAATGGAATTTATCACTGGTAAGTACTACATTTTTCATCTATCTTAAAAGTTTTAATCATAATTTTCAATAATTACAATAATTATTAAATAAATATTGTGAAGTTTACTAATAAATACCATTTACATAAAATAATAAATATTTTTTATACAACACCTAAGATATAATTTGATATAAAGTTTAAACAGAAGTGGAAATCGAGATAATGTAGACTTGGCTATCATTCTTATTAAAAACAACAATTTTTTAATCAAAACTAAATTTTCAAAAGTCATTACCTGATAATGAATACAAAGTTCAGAATGTTGTGTTGCTTCGAATTCTTCAAGTTATTTATGGTTTAGAATCAAGGACCCTGACAAAGGCAGCAAGTAATTAGTTGGACGGGTGCAAAATGTAGCCATACTGGAGAAAGTCGGGACGGTTGTGGAAGGACCAAGAAATGATGAGATGCTTGATATGATGAAAAACTGATATTTCTATTATTGTAAAAACCAGAAAACTCCATCACTTAGGGCGTATTATGTGAAATGAGAGCAGATACCCACAACTGCGAATAATATTCATACAAGGAAAATTCCGCAAAAAAGAGATGAGAGAAGCAATAATAATCATGATTAAATAATCTTATAAACTGGTACTTCATGACTACGACAAAGTTTACAAAGTATTATTATAGGGTGGTTAACAACATTCAGAACTAAAAGGAGCCATGTAAAAAAAAATAAAATATTTCTGAAGAAAAACAAAAAGAAAACATTATCTTGTATAAATTCAAACTGAAATACGATCGTTTATCGCTACGTCATTTTTAGGTAACAAAAATTGATTACTAATGAATTTATATCAAGGTAGATGGAAGGGCATATTATGTCTACCATAAGGAACAACTTAAATCTAAATTTTCATGGAATGTTTTAAATTTTAGGCAATAAAACTCTATCCTGACAAATCAAATAAAAGAACTCTACACTAAGGCCGCCTCTGGCGTAGTGATTAGTGCGCTAGCCTACTAAGCGGAGGTCCAGGGTACGATTCTCAGCTAAGGTCTGGAAATTATTCCGTGCCAAACTCCACTGTTCCAGTTGCTTAACCCACCGTAGTCGCTAACGACCAATCTGTTGATGTGGCTTAAAATAAAAAAAGTAAAACATAGAAAGAAACTGCTCAAATCAACGTTACAGCACAATTGAACATATTGAATACAATTTTAGGGTATTTCTGTAAATTTAACATTGCAATTTTACAAGAATTCCTCTAATATAAACATGTTAAACATAATCTAGTTGGTAAGCAAAGACTATAATTTAAATCATCCTTTAATTTTTTTCACTTTTCTTTTTTGCCGTCCTTATTACATACTACTTAAAGAATAATTATACTATATTGTAAGATAGTATATTTACTTATGCTATATTGTAATATAGCAATAAATTTTTTTTTAGCTTTTATTTGTTATCGGGAACTGTACGTTTTTGACAACTACCCAATTCGATCGCTGCTTCTGCTGTATTATTTGACGTGAATAAGGCATGAGTTTGAACAGGGACCCCCAGTAGAATTTGTTCATGGATGGCTGTCAGCTGGTCACCATACAAAGTCGCTTGCCCAACCGGTGTTACTTTACAAATAATAGCTACTTACTACCAGCTGACTGACTGGGCTGGCCCTAAGGCTAGCAATAAGTTAAATAAAATAATTTGATAAAAATCTAACTTATAAGTAATTGCCTGAGGGTACATATTATTGTAATACTTTTTAATAAATCAAGTTACATTTTTTAAGGGATATATAACTAAGAGTAAATAGGCCTAAATAGAGCATTTGTTTTGCAAGGATTAAAAGTTATGTCAGCAAGGAAAAACGTTGGATTTAAAAAGATAACTGTTAAAAAGATACACTAGTTTTGGTTTTGATTACTAAGTGCTTAAGGTTATTTTATTTAATGCCTACTAAGCTCAATGAAATAATTGCGTTGTAATAAACGGGAACGTTGAGAAGAATTCCCGAGCTTCTTTATTAATAAAAACAGTCTCTATCTATTTATAATAAGAAGCATGTGTTTTTTACAAATGGAATGGTACCAAACACAGATTGTTTGTATGACAATTCTGTCATCTGGTGAACAGAGCAACTTATTTATGAAATGTATGATGCCGCAGATGCTCGTTAAAGTGTATACACTATAGCGGATACATTACTACAACAGTTCAAAGTAGTTAAATAAGTTTTTAAAATTTCTTGGGTGGTTTCTTTTATCTTCAAAACGTTTTTCTGCCCAATTTCCGGACCTGGAGCTTACTCACCTACTACTAGTAAATGGGGTACACATTGAAAGGGAGCCCAACTGAATATTAATGGGTAGTCGTTCAAAAGCATAACTGTAGGCGGTATCCTTTGAACGATACTGAGGAAATAGACAAGAAAATAAATCTCCTTCTCCTCACAATCAAGGATTAGGCTTCCGTCTGTTCCGACTCACAACAGCGACAAAGTATTGAATTCTTGCCATCTTTTGCGTGGTCTCCCAACATCTTTCCACTCCACCGGTCTGTATTGTAAAATACTAAAAGGGATCCTTCTCTCAGGCATTTTCTTTACGTACTCCCTCCATCGATTTCGATATTCTACAATCATCCCATTCAGGTTGTAAACATCCAGTTACAAATATAAATAAATTTATAGTTCCAAGAAAATAAATGTTGATGCAAGAAACGTTTTGATAAATCAGATTGAAGAACACATAATCGCTAAAAAAGAATAATAGAAAACAATAGAAGACTTACAGACGATATTTACTTGGGTTAAATGAAGAAACTGAAAAAGGACAACCAGACGGAGGAAGTAGAAAAATGGACTATAGTCCATTCACCGAGTCTGGAGACACGCAATAAACAAATGGATCACGAGATAGCTGTTGATTGAACGCATAACAAAGGTCGTTATGCTTTCTTCTAACACCAGTCTTCGTTGCATTATCCCTAGCGTAATGCGATTTATTTTTAATAACATAGATCATGAAAATTTGTTGAATTTTTAGAAGGAAAGAACGGAATTATTTGTTTGGTAAGCGCGGTTCATTATCCAATAGCTGACGTAAGTTAGGCCACCGGCAGTACTAAAATCACGTGAACAACGCATATATTTGTTGATGCATTTCTCTAGACTCGGTGAATTGAGTATAGACTGCCATGGATATACTTTAGCAAACAGACGTTCATCCTGAAAATCTGAAATTATCCGCAGTATGTGAGAACTAGGGTATTCAATTAACGCAAATTAGCCCGTCCTTATAAATGATTTCCAAACAAGAGTCATTTATAAGGAAGAATACTGAGGAAATGACAAAGCACAAAGGAGAGTGTAGTGACAAATATTGAAAATCAAACTTTTAGAGAAAACAAAAACACATGGATAAGAAATAAAACAAAAATAAGCGATACTGGTAGTCAAGTTTAAATGGAAATTTGCTGGTTATACATTGCATTGAAAAGACGAAAGATAGAAAAAAATGAATAGGCTATAAGGTGACTCTGGGAATGCAAATAAGAAATAAAATGACTACAAAATATGAAACAGATAGAAGCCCTAAACAGCCACGCTGAACTAGGATGGATGCTCATAATAAAGGACAATAAAAAAGGGAAGAGATCCAATCTACGAAAATGGATGTTCACGATTCATTAGATAACTTATATTCATTAGATACTTATACCGCATTCATCCTAAGATGACAGTGCAGCATTTGGCTTTAGAAAGGGTATACCGGTTCACAGGGGACTGTGTTTAACAAAAATTCTATTTGTAGCACATACTTTGAGGGTTAAATGGTAACACCTATAATAATCTACATGTAAACTACTGTCTGTCTATAACTTGATGGCCACCCGCAGAGAGGAGCAGAATCGGCCCGCTACTAGCCTTCTCAATAACATTTCATTATGTACTACTACTACTAACTAGTACACTGGACTTGGTACATAATGAAATGTTATTGAGAAGGCTAGCAGCGGGCTGATTCTGCTCCTCTCTGCGGGAGGCCATCAAGTTATAGGCAGACAGTAGTACGCTAGCAGTCGGTCCATCACGCAAACAGTGTCACATCGTTGGCTGAAACAGTTGTACACGTGAATTGATTATGTCTACTCTCTACACTCAATAAACATAGATTCGAAAGATCCTTTAAACTGTTTAACGATTAAGAGTCCTAAATATTTATTTGTAATTGTATCAATTAAAATTAATTGATTTTGATATTTTTAATTTAACTTTTTTTGATTCTAAGATCTCAAAGGTAATCTAGTTAAATTGGGTCACAATACGGAAAAACGTTTTAATATTCTTATCTGCTGGCCTAAATAATTCAATCAAGGTTCGTTCGAAAGTTTTGTATTTGACCGCATTTTGTTCTCCGTCGGTTATGAATGATAAAAAGTATATCTCTACGAAAACTTATACTTGTCGCTTTGCTACATGTTTTATATTACGCTCCATCTTGAATAAATTTGAAGTGCGACTTGCATCCTGTGGAAAAATTAACTGAATTTATATTGTTATAAAAATTTACAAAAAAAAGACAGAGAGAACGCTAACGTTAAGGAGGCTGAAAAAATCATAACTTTGCTTGAAGTATATTTATTTTTAATTTCATAAGTATTCCATGCTTAGCTCCCTTTAAGTGAGAAGATCTTTTATATTTTAACTAGGTTAAGTAAAAAAAAATTAAAAGCCATGCTGAGTCATAATTGATGTAGGTGTACCGTAATTCCGAGTCGCAAGGAGCCACAACTGTAATGAAATTCATCACATATTTACGACATAATTGACCAAGTTATTTTTTATTTATTGTTCCAGACACAAAAAACAATTGGTTGGATACTTGCCGTAATTTGTATGGCTGGTTCATTATTTGGTGCTTACCCATTATTTCAAATTGATCACCCTTACAACCGTTGGGAATCTTCATTTTACATTGGATTTTATAGATTATTTTGGTCTGTAGGAATTGGATGGTTCTTTTTAGCTTGTTCTACTGGAAATGGAGGTAACGGTTTCTTTTCTTAAATTTTTATGGTTGTCTTTTACCTATAGGTTTTTTCTTATTCGATATTACTAGCATAAATTCTTCACGTAACTATGAAAAGAATCTTCTATTCATGAAAGTATAAATTTGAAAATTTGGATTTACAGGTTTATTTTAGATCATAGTATGCTCGTTTCAAAAATAAAAATATTTTATTAAGCTCGATACAGAGCAGCGGGTTTTACGGTTTACCTCTCTGTATGTGACGAAGTAGAAGCTTATAAGTACCCAAAAACCTCTGGAATACATCACAATCATTTATGTTGGACCAAATAGACTTCTCATACTAGGCTACGTCAAGGCTATGTTTTTTTCCTACCAGAGAGAAGTAAAATCTAGCAAGCCGCTGACGGGAGCTTGATCAAAGAGAATGGTTTCTTACACTTCATCTCAAAAGAATATTCAATTAGGTATTGGCGTAATCTCCAATCAGACGAAACCTTCGGATTCGTATTTTGAAAAAAAAAACAAAGTAACAGCCTAATCTTACGGGATAATAGTGTTGAACGTAAGGTTTTTTATCTTGTGAAGGATTTTTACCTACACCAACGATTCAGAAAGCACAGCATTTATTTCAGTACATTACCAAGCTTCCTTTTTAAAATTAAATTCGTAGAAATGGAGTGCGAAATTATTGTGATTAGACCTGGACGAAGGAAATATTATGTTTATGGTTGAAAAATATTAGACACTGGATAAACACTTTTTTTGAGAATGGTTCACAATAGAAAACGATTTGCCAGAGTTGTAGCCAATTTTTATCGAAGAGTTAGTAGTCTAAGAAGAAGAACGTAGAAATGACATACAGAAATAAATTAATTTTTTTTTTAATTTCACATTTACTAAATTGTCTTATCACAGCACAAGTTATTTAGATTAAAGTTTTGAAGCTTCGTTGAGAGTTGAAAGTTGTCGAAGGATATTATCCTCATACAAGTAGTTATTTTATAATATTTTCAGTGATTTGACGTTTGTTTCTTTATGTTTTCAGGTATATTAGTATGTATATTAAATTGTAAACCATTGATAATTCTTGGTCGTATAACATACTCTATTTATTTAACTCATGCCGCAGTTATTATGTATAAATTGGGAAATGCAAGAGTACCAGTATTTTTGAGTCATTATGACCAGGTAAGTCATCAGCTACGATTAAGCTACATATTACATAAAATGTAAAATTAAGGATTTACTTACGAAAGAAGAATTTAATACAAGCTCTTTTAATCAGAAACTCTTAACCGAAAATTCATAGTTTATACCATATTTTCAGAAAACAACTATCTGGTTATATTGTAAATTATGAATAATTACAGGAATGTATCCAATGGTAGCAGAGGAAGCATCTGATCCCCGAAATTGTTACATACTCCAAAAATATACTGAAGAGAGGATAACAAATTCCTTGATCAGTTGAAATATAATAAACATTTTACACATTGAATTGTGTAATTTTAATAGTTGTCATGAGCTTACTGTGTGGTAAAGCCACAAAAGTACTTTTCAGTTGTTAAGTGTCTCATTACTCTAGTGTCTCTTTCTCATTCGTTGACCGTTTCTGGCGGTTTCTAAAAATTTTATTTATAATAAAATAACTATGAAAGATATAATATATAAAATATACGTTACATGTAATATACAATGAACAGCCAAATAAAACAAATTATTTATATAACACTCACGTCACAGTATTACATACTACGTATTCAAGATCTTTCGTCTCTCTCTGAGACATCTTCAGGAACACTACACTAATCACAAAAAACATATATTACATATAACACAAATACGGTCGAAGACCACGTAAATTAATTTAATTTGTTTACGGCCGAATAGTCGCGCTTGGAATAATTGTATGCAACAAATTAAATTAATTAACCAGGTTTTCGACCGTATTTGTATTATAGGTAATATTTTTTTTTATGATTTGTGTAGTGTACCTGAAGATGTCTCCGAGAGAGACGAAATATTGATATTATGTAATATTCTGAGGTAAGTGTTATATGTAATTTGTTTTGTTTTTGCTGTTTTGTTTTGGCTGTTCATTGTACATTAAATATTATGTAGTATATGCAAACAAAGAAAATAATGTTTAATAAAATTATAAATAAATGTATCTATGAGTGTGTAAGAGATAATTTAATTTTCCCTCCTCCGAAAATATTTGGGATTCATGCCACAATATTTATAGTAATTTTTATTATTATTATTCTATTTCAGATTACACAATTTTTGGGTGAATTTATCATAACAGTCATTTGTGCTGTAGCGCTAACTTTGGCTTTAGAATCTCCAATTTTAGTAATGGAAAAAATTTTACTTAAAAGGAGAAGAAGTGGAGGTAAGAAAATGCATTATTGTTTTTGTTTCTTTAAATTATATTTAATAAAATATAAATAAAAAGCCCTACTTTCCAACTGGGAAGAAAGTACTCAAGATAAAAGCTTATTACTAATCACTTGTTAAAGGATGTGGGAACTTTATGTTCTATAAGTTAATACAAATATTAAAACATATTTTGTAATTTATAGCTTATAACAGACCACATCAAATTAACTTTAAACATTCGTCGACATTTTTTATTACAGGGTATTTTTCTTTGCTCCGCTTATCCATTTTACTGCCATTGCTCTTGATAGAAGCAAATACTCGTGTACCAATATTTGTACCTCGTTCAATTCTATTTGCTTTCCCATTTTAATTCGATATTTAAGGTATTTTTTTACTTCGTTAAAACCTTGACAGACACCTTAGATTTATTTTTCTATTCACTTTAATAGATTATTAAATCTATTTCTCACTTAAATTACTGTATTTGTTTAAAGTATTTTAGTCTCTTTCTTTACGCCTACTTGAATAATTAGTATTCATAGTGCTTTCACCTGTATTCATAAACTGAACTGTCTTATGATAAATATATAAAGTATATTTATTTTACTAAACGAATTGTTAGTAGTTTTTTCAAATCCTTCCTATGATCAATGACATCTGTTTGGACGACAAATTCATTAAAAATGTAGGCCTAACTACGAAATACTGGCCAAAAACTTTTTACGTGAATTCTTCATTCGGTTACTCCAACTGTTTATAATTTTCATAGAAAAGAAGAACTTAAATTAACAACCTTATGCATTTCTTCTCTTAAATCTCGTATATTTCATAAATGATTACAAAATTATCAGTAAAATATGAAATAACTTATATTTTATAATTATATAATTATTGTAATTTTTGGATACGCATCTTTATTTTGGGAATATAGATGAATCTACATCAATAGAATGTTGATCAATTAGGAAAAAAATGTAAAATAATAAATTTTCCTTACATTTTCAATAAATTTGCTACTTATAATTGCAATAAATTATTATGAGTTAAAGTAGAGTACATATTGAACTTGACAGCTTTATCATGTTTAAATTACTTTACCATACTTTGTGGATTTCCAATATAATTTTTTGTTTAGTCAATATTAACACAAACGACTATTATCCAAGGTCGACAATACTTGAGTTTTAAGAACTTGTATCTACTTCACAATCAAATTAACCGTTAAAATCCAAATGAATCAAATCGAAATCAATGTTTAAAATGGTATTGGGAATCATTCGAATCGTAGTTATGTAGAATATTTAACAAATTAGCATATTTCTTAACGTTAAAAAATAACTGTCATTTAATTTTTTAATTATGTTTTATCAAGAAGCCATACAATATTATGTCAAAGATACATGAAGAAGTAACCTGCATGACTGGTATGTTTATAAGAACTAAAAGTCAGGTATTGGTTGTTAGCAAACTTGTTATGGCTTATTAGCACTGTGTGATAAAACTGCACTTATTTTATTGAAATTTCTTGATTTAATGTTTTCTTTTGAAATAATTTGGTTTGGTTTTTCATTGGGAAAATGAGTGTTAGGTTTGCACGTATTGTTTAATTTTAAAAAATAGAATGTGTTCAAAGAAAAAACGAATAAAAGATCAAGGCTTGTTTAGTTTTTTAGAATGCGAAAAAATATAAATATGTTGTAAAGTCAATGTTTTAAGGAAGGTTGAACGATTTAATAGGCTGAATAGAAATAAAAAAGTCCTAAAACAGTCTAAAGTTTGACCGGAAACAGAACTAAACTTTTAAGAGGATTTTCCGATTCCTACCTGTGTACAGAAGTCAAAAAATGAGCGACAAGCCTGCACACAAAAGTTTACAGATTACAGAAATGAGAATGTGTCGGTAGGTGTCTGGCTGCAACAGGTAGGATAAAAGAAGGACTATGGGCAGTAGAGGTAAACTGAATCTACAATATCTACGCAATGTGATGCGTAGATTCGAGCAATGATATCATCACATACAGTGTACGGATGCAACAAGAATTCTGTTTCTGGTTGATGAATACATACCACATGTTAGAAGAAATCTAGGACAACCGATAAAACGAATGATCAATTCCTAAGAGGAATAAATTCTTCTTCTTCTTTACTTCATGGATTAGACAGCTCGGCCTATTCAGGAAACCATCTCCTTCTTGGGCGCCCAGTACTCCTCTTACCGGTGGATTTGTACTCGTAAGATAAACGGGGCAAGCGGTCCTCCTTCATCTGTACCAAATGGCTTCACCAGTACCTCTTTTGAATTTTTATTCTTTCACCTAGGCTAGTAATGCTCGTCTACTCACTATATCCTCATTACTTACCCTATCTTCCGAGGTACACCCCTTCACCACTCTTAGAAACCTCATTTCCGTCCCTATAACTCATTTTGTTCTCGCTCCGAAAGTGCGCACGTCTCACTTCTATATAGTACCACAAGTATCGCCATCGTTTTATACAACTTTAAACGTGTTCCTCTTCTAGTTCTGTGCCTAAACGTTTTATGTATTGTCCCGCAAATATTCTTAAACATATTTAGTTTTTTCAGCACGTCCTGGTTGTTTGCTAAATACACGTCACATCCCAAATATTTAAAATTGGATACCTGCTCCAAAATGTTTCCATTAATTTATATTTTTGACCTCACCGAGAATTTGCTTAGAAACACTATTACTGAGGAAATGTTGTCAAATTGTAAACTGCACAAATGTTGTTTAGCGTAAAATTAATGTCCCTCTTCGTAATCTTTCCTCAGATTTTTCAATTATAGCAATGTCATCAGCGTATGCTATAATGTTAAGTACAACACTATGACTCAACCGTACTACAGATTCAAAAACTTTCCACCATCTTTAAATGAAATGTTAAAAAGTGTGGGAGATATACAACAACCCTTTCTCCCACCGTTTTTGGTTCTAAGGTTTTTGCAATCTGTCCGTCTCTACAGACAACTACCGTCGTGCCCTCAAATAAACTCTTAATAGGAAGAAAGCTTATGATAACCTGGATAGAAAAAGTGTTTTGGAGAATATTGGATAAAAAGGGATTTTCCTTTAAAATAAAAAAAGATTAACGTAACCGTTAATTGGGTTATACTTGTGACGAAGAAGAATAAGAACTAGAACCGTAAAGTTCTCTTCTGTATCTAAAAAATTAACTACCTTAATATAGAGGGTATTTATAAGCCAACAACTATGGTTTTTGAATTTCGTTTTTTGGTTTCCACAGCATTTATCGTTAAAATGGCAGTTAATAATCAGTGCAATGTAAAATAGATCAACTATGTAAATGACTGAATATATAGTTCACCGAAAGGTCCTGTAATCGAATCTATTGAAGGATTTTGCAGATTAAAGTAGGCTGTAGACATAGTTGTTGATTAAAATGATCGATAACCATATAATATCTAACACGACTTAAAAAGATTTGGTTATTTTTTATAGTTTACAATAAAAAGATAACATGACTTTCTAATGTTTTTCAATTCGTGAAGGGGAAAACAATTCAGGAAATGCATTAATAATAAAGGAAATCTGTGAACAAAAGATTTTGAAGGAGAACATTTTTTAATAATTTTTGATTGTACAATTCATTACAAAACAATCAAAATTTCTTTAGAAATTTGACTAGATCGATATGTTGAGAGAGGTAACTAAAATAAGTAGTTTGAACATATTTCGAAAAGTGGAATATATTTTTTACCTAGGTTTACTAACAACTACCTGGGTTTTCAGCTTTCACTAAATTCACGCTTTTGGGTTGTGTATTTGTTTTTGTTTTATAAAACTGACATGTTGTTTATTTTATTGTATTTATTAATCTCAATATATTTTTTGTTGATCTACAATATTGAGAACTGAAGGATATTTTTGAGAGATATTTTTACCTTGTTTGTACTTTTTGTAGTACGTAAAAATGACATTTTGATTATTTTACTATGTAAAATTGGTCAAAATGGCAAGACAGAGATATTTATTGAGATTTACAAAAATACATTACATTGTGCTTAATATGAGGTTAGATTTACTGAAAACAGGGCCTGGATTACGAGAAATGTTAAATATTTCTGTTTACAGACAATTATTAACTTATTGCGTTCCTAAAAATCAATCGGTTTATACAATAAAAATATAAAATTAGACTGTTTTGGTAAATATCACTGAATTAACTTTGAAATGAAATTTCTGTAAATCGTCTTTGTACACTTCAGCTTAAAATGATTTATAACTGAGTTAAAAAATACTTATACTTATTAATATTCATACTTTATTTATACTTGAGTAAAACAACAATCTTGGTCGGCAGAGTAGGTAAAATGAAAGGATTACATTTTTGAGAGTTCATATAACATTTCCTGTACAGTACAAGAAACACATTTGTGAGAACTAAATTGTATCTACGAAAAAAGATATCTCTCATTGAATATAGGTCTACCTTTAAATAAACTGCCTATGATTTATACAAGACACTGTCAAAAAATTATACAGTTTTTTTATATTAGGCCGAAATAAATGCAAAAGCTCTCACTGGTTGACTTAGTGACTCAATGATCATTCATTTCGTAACTTCCCGAAAGAGAAAAAATGGGTTCATTCATTGACAATGAAGCTGTTTTAGGGTCAAGTTAGCAATCAAACCCACTGGGTTGATCTAGGGCAAAGTTGTTGCCGCGAGTCAGCTGTTGAATAGCTGAATTTTAGAGACCAAGGTTCCTTGTTCAATTCCTAGTAAAGGAACTTTTATAAAGATTTGAATACGTCCACTATATTATAAATGGTTACCGGTGTAATTTGA
Source organism: Catonia carolina (assembly GCA_035578175.1). Classification (NCBI taxonomy): domain Eukaryota; kingdom Metazoa; phylum Arthropoda; class Insecta; order Hemiptera; family Achilidae; genus Catonia; species Catonia carolina. The sequence goes on along the minus strand of JAQMRL010000010.1, from coordinate 21,609,791 downwards.
TGGTTGAAATTCAATTAACTACACTCTCTTAGGAATGGCCGGCCTGAATCTGTACAAAACTACACCTCATTTACACATCGTACATATCATCCTCATCTCGTAGAGTCATATGTTTACTTATTGTTCTTATATCAAACAGATTGCATTGTACACACATAGGTAATAAAAAAATTATTAAAAATGCTCATATGCTAAAAGTATGATTACGTTTGAAATTTTGGTCTACGATTGGAATATCAGTTTTAAACAACGGAAATTTACTCTTGTAGTGTATATAATTAACAACGGTAAACTACAAAATTATTATTAAGTGTATCAAATAATGTTAATTTTCATTATTTTACAGTTGTTGCTCCGGAAAATGAAAATAATATTGATCTAACAGGAAATCGACCGACAGTGAATGTAATACAAACAGACGAAAGAAACGACTCGAATACAGGTTTATACAGAGCGACATAATCCTATATATTACTGTACTCATTATAGTTAACACACAATGTACTGTGAGTTGTCAAAATGTGAAATAAAATGTTTGCAGTACGTTAAAAAAAAAGACAATTTCTAGTCCTGTCGTATAACGTCTTAAGTTATTCATGTTGGTTTTTTATTGTTGAGTTTCTATTATCGTTTAGAATATATTATTGTTTTTTTTTTGTTAATTTAATTATAATTTTTATTTTATAACAATTTTTACTTATTAACAATGTAAGATATTGTAAATTTTGAGTTAAGATTAACTAATTTAAGTTTTAAAAACGAATTATGCTTTGAATTATTGTAGTTAAATGTACTACTGTGCTTGAAATGTAACAGTACATTAATAAAATAATTTCTTATTTTGCTGTGTAAATGGGGTTTCTTCTTTTTGAACCTTAATAAGGAAAAAAGTGTATTAAGATCTTTTATTCCAGCACCAGTACTGTTTATCAAAGAAAATGTTAGTAAAGTACAATTTGGTAAGTACGTAATTATGTTTATATCTCTTACCATATATTTAATACGTCACATATAAAATTTATCTTATTTCACATGAGAATAATTAATGTTTTTGGGCAATGTTACAGTCTGATGTTAGTTAATATTTTGAAAGTGATAGAAACAAAATCATCAAATTCAAAATTCAGTTTCACAAAACTGGAACAAAAATTAATATTTAATTTACGTGGACGTATCGAAAAGTAATACCTCCATTGCTATAATTATTATAATGATCGGCCAGACAGTTTAAAAAGTGGTTAGTCATGTACTGAAACTCTTTTTAAACAAGTCACTCTAGCGGCGATTCACGGCCGCAACCGAAAAAAATTCAAAAGAATGCCATCTACCGGGAAAGTCACGATTACCATTTTCTGGGATTGTGGTGGTATCGTTCGTATGGAGTTTTTGTAACGTGGCTGCACTGTCAACTCTGAACAATGTTGCAACCCTATCAAATCTAAAGCGCCAGCTGTGTAGGGTTCATCCAGACAAAGAGGCAATTCTGTATTCTGACAACGCTTGTCCTCACGCAAGTCTGAAAACGCTTACAGCACTAGAGAAGCTAGGGTTTCAAAACGTTTTACCTCATCCACCGTATAGCCCAGATCTTGCAACCTGAGTTTTTTTCTTTTCCGGAAGACTAAGGCACATCTCAAGGGCGTGCATTTCTCTTTGGATGCAGAGGTGACAGCGGAGATGAGGAAATGGTGCCGTACGAAAACTTCACACTTCTTCCGAGGCAGACTATTCCAAAGCGTAGTACGTTGGCGTAAATATGTTGCTGTTTACGGCGATTATAGGGAAAAATGGTAATATTGGTGACTAATGGACAGTTTAACATTTCACACTAATAAGTAAATATCCATTACTAATATCCATTAATAATAAAGTTATAGCGATAAAGGCATTACGTTTTAATACAACCTCGTACTATTTATTATATTACGACATATTTCCTGACAACTCTAACACAGAAAAAAATTGTTACCATTTTTCGTTGTAGGAAAACTAAGAATTTTGAAAAAGCAATTCATAAAAAAATTGCAAGCATTATTTTCTTAATATCAGAAATATCTAACTAACAATGATTGCCAAATAATTCGGCTAAACGTAACGATACATTTTTACGACGTTAAAAAAATAATTATCTTTAAAACATACTTCGTACAAAACGTTGTATCAACTTCAAAAGAAACAAAGAAGTAATAAAACTAGAAGAAAAGTTAGATCTTTATTTAGTTTTATTTTTGAGACAAAAATCCGATTTAGTAGAAAAAAGTTATTAATTGTAATAGGCAGTAGACGTTCTTTAATTTAACCAGTTCTCTACTTTATGCGTTACAAAGTATTTACTCTAAATAGAAAAGAACATTGTTTGTCTGCGTTTTACTTGATGTAATAGTATCCAATTTATTTGGAGAAATAAATTTAGGTATTGGTTGTTTAAACAACAATTCGTTTCTAGCTTAGGATCAAGTTGTGCATGGATGAGCGCGTACAGAGTACATACACACGGCAACTTTTAAAGTAGTCAGAATGAAAAAAGTTTTAACAGGGTTATAAAACAGTAGCATCCTTCTTTTACAATAACTAACTCTCTCACGTTGGTTCGCATACGGAGCTTTTTTTATATAGGCAGTGTTTTAACGGGACGGAAGATTGAATGAATTTTTTATTTTGGATTAAAGTTTGAATGGGCGGATAAACACGCAAAATGTTAGCCTACTTGAACAATACAATCTGGATAAAATGTAAAATAGTTAATTGAAATAAGTTTAACAAGTTAGGGTATCAAACAAACTTTGTTCATTTCAATTACCTTAACGGTTGTCATTAAACTGCGTTATTAAAAAACAAATAGGCTTACTTTACTAATTTTTTTAGGTGGTTTTTTAAAAATTACACTACTTTCTTATATTTTTTTGTTTTATTTACAATTGTATAGTACAAGTGTAATAATGAATAACATAAACAATATGATTGCGGTTGTGTTTTATTTAATAGAGCGACAGTGGACTGTATTGCGGTAAAATATTTTAATGATATAATATATGCGAAGTAAAATATAATGAAAACTTGACTTACCCCTTTTTCCAAGACAAGGACAAATAAAATAAAAGGAATACCACCTGCGCAGGGATAAGGTACAAGGAGTTTCCAAATTGCGGTGTTCCGAATTCACGGTTATAAGAACAGCGGTCATAAAGCGGTTTAACGAGACAGCGGTAACAAAGGGACGCGCACGGCACAACTCTCTTGGTCGACTGTACGGAGTTATCTGCTACCTATATTTATTGCCAATAGCGGCGATAACAAATATAATTTAATTATCGGGCCTAAACATCCTCCCCGCCCCTGAAACGACAGTTTCTGAACCCCAAAATAATAAATAAGGAAATTGAAGGAAAAAGAAAGGAGACATCTTCACTTCAGCGGGGGCTGTCACTGAAGACTTGCGAAGGCGAGGTGGCCCACGGAAGAAAGGGAAAAAGGAAAGGATAATTAAGAAAAATAGCGTAAAAATATATGGAAAAAGGAAAATAGAAAAATCTAAAGGCGTAGTTTCCGTGTGAAAACCTCTACACACAGATTATTTACAAACACAATAAAAATTACAGAAAAGATATCGAAATCTTATTGCGAAAATAGAATAAACTAAAATAAAAGATACCTTGAATAAATAATTAAAAGAGAATCGAAATACTACTGGGTCGGCAACGGACAAATTTTAGTCACCGACCGCGTAAGTACTCCTGTTCGAGTGCGAACTTTCACGACTCGAATAATTCCGTCCGGACCAGGAATAACTTCTTGGATTACTCCAAGTGGCCACTGAATAGGCGGACAATTATCAGTTTTAATGATGACGATTAAACCGGCCTCCACAGGTTTAGCGGGAGAGTTCCATTTTTGTCTTACTTGCAGGTTGTGAAGATACTCCACGTTCCATCTCTTCCAGAATTCTTGGATCAACCGGTCTAAAAGCTGATATCTAGTAAGATGATTCAGTGGTTCATCCAAAAGATTGCAAGTAGGCAGTCCTTGTAGAGGTTGTTGCACTAAAAAATGAGCTGGAGTAAGAGCTGAAGGGTCGCTTGGATCCGAGCTTAAGCAGTAAAGCGGGCGAGAATTGAGAATAGCTTCAATTTGTGAAAAAACGGTGGAAAGCTCTTCAAACTTTAAAATTTGTTGACCAATTACTCTATAAAGATGGCTCTTCACAGACTTTACATTGGACTCCCACAAACCGCCAAAATGCGGAGCATAAGGTGGGTTAAACTTCCATTCAATTTGGTTTTTGGCTAGCTCTGACCCCAATGCATGGACGTAAGCGTCTGATTTTATTAATTCGTATACTTCTTTCAACTGAGTTCTGGCTCCAATGAAGTTTGTTCCACAGTCAGAATAAAGCGTCTTGCATGGCCCGCGGCGAGATATAAACCTTTTAAAGGCAGAAAGGAACGTCTGAGTTGACAAATCAGATGCTAATTCTAAATGTACTGCTTTGACAGTTAAGCAGATGAATAAGCACAAGTAAGCCTTTCGAGCGCGAGCGCCCCTGCGTCTTGTCCAGGACACCCAGAATGGTCCAGCGTAGTCCACACCGGTGTGCAAAAATGCCTTACTTGGCTTCACTCTTGCAGAGGGTAGGCTTCCCATAAGAGGAAATACGGGTTTTGGTCGAAGCTTAAAGCAAATATTGCAAGAACGGATCAAGTTTCTAATTATACTTCTTCCACCTAAGATCCAATATTTCTGGCGTAGTAGCGATAACACGAGCGTCGGCCCTGTATGGAAATGCATTTGATGACAATGATTTATGATGAGATTCGTGAAGTTATCTCGTTTTGGAAGAAGTATAGGATGTTTTTGCTTGTAGCTTATTTCCGAGTTAATTAACCGTCCACCAACACGTAGAACACCTTCTGACAAGAACGGATTGAGCTTCCTAATTTCCGAAGAGCAGCCCTTTCCTTCAATAAGCGATTGTATTTCCGAGGCAAAATGTTCCTTTTGTACTTCTCTGACTATAAGTAATTCGGCGGCGGCTAAATCAGATGCGGATATGAGACCATCAACGCAAGGAAGTCGTTTTAAGAACCGTAAAACGTAAACAGTGGCTCTGAGTAATTTATTGTAGGACGAGCATTTGTCTATTAAGTCTCGAAGCGGGTAATCTGCTGACTCCGTAGCAATCAAAACACGTTGTTCATCGACGAATTCTTTTGACGAACTGATCGGATACTTAGGCCAGAGAGAATAATCTTCTTCTAGCCAGCTTGGGCCTCGAAACCATAGCTGATGGTCAACCAAATCATTTGGTAGTAGGCCGCGAGAGAGACAATCGGCCGGATTTTGCTCTCCATTTATGTAAAACCAAGCTGAAGATTGTAGATTTTCTTGTATATATGATACGCGGTTAGCGACAAAGGTTTTACACCTCGATGCAGGGCTATTGATCCATTGAAGCACTATCATTGAATCCGAGAATGCGAATATATTCTTGAACTTAAATTGAATTTCACATGCTTTGGACACAAATGAAATCAATCGAGCAAGCATAACTGCTGAGCATAGCTCTAGCCGCGGAATTGTATTTATTTTCATAGGTGCAACACGAGATTTTGCACATAAGAGATTAATTTTGAATGTATTATCTGGTTGCTGAGCTCTAATGTAAACTACAGCACCATAACCCTTTTCGGACGCGTCGCAGAAACCGATAAGATCTGCTGTGTGTCCTTCAAAAATAGCGACATGGCGAGAAATTTTTAATTTTAATAGTACTGGCAGTTGCGATTGAAAGTTAGTCCAAGTCTCCACGATTTGTTTTGGAGGGCTTTCATCCCAGTCTATTTTTAATGACCCTAATGTTTTTATTAAACATTTTACTAGCAGCGTTGCGGGAGCTAGAAATCTCAAAGGATCAAATATCCTAGCTATTGACGACAAAATGTTGCGTTTTGTACAAATTTTATTCTCAGAGCATATCTTGAAACTAAAACAATCCGATGATGCGATCCACTGCAAACCCAAAATTTTTCTTGTGTCATCATTTTGGAAATTTTTAGAATTCAGAAGTTGATCTTCAATTGGAATTACAGAAACTAAATCAGAGGAATTGCTTGACCATTTGACCATTTCGAACCCACCAGCTTTAAACAATTTTCGTAAGTGATGGTATAGCGTCTGAGCCTCTTGGAGGTTCTTTATACTGGTGACCAGATCATCCATATAGATGGAATTATTTATTGCGGCAACAGCTTCAGGATATTTGGTTGCTTCATCTACGCCTAATTGCCGAGTGACTCAAATCGCGAGAAATGGAGCTGGCTTGACACCAAAAGTCACAGTATTTAGTGTCCACGCGTGCACTTCTTCATCTGGGGAAAATCTCCATAAAATCTTCTGAAATTTTCGATGTTCGGAATTGACTTCAATCTGCCGATACATCTGTTTCACGTCTGCAGTAACTGCAATCGGATATAAGCGGAATCTAACAAGAATTTCTATTGTCACAATGTAATTTAGGTCCTGTATAAAGAAGATCATTAAGCGAACGATTATTTAAAGCCTTAGCGCTTGCATCGAAAACTACTCGAAGACGTGTGGTTGTACTGTCCGGTTTTATTACGCAATGATGTGGCAGATAATAACTGTCGTTAGTAAAAGTTGACAGAGACGTATGACCTTGTTCGATGTAGTCTTTCATGAAGGCATGATATTCTATCTTCATGCCTTGATTGGCTTTAAGTCGTCTTTCTAAAGATGAGAAGCGTTTTTCGCAGACAGGTAGTGAATCTCCGAGAGTGGAAGGATCTTCTTTAAACGGCAGCGAAACAGAATAGCGACCAGTCGGTAGTCTCTGGTGGGTGTCGATGAAATGTTTTTCACATATCTCGTCTCCTTTGTCCAAAAAAGTGGGTTGCGGGATTTCTTCTAGACTCCAAAATTTCTTCATTAAACCATCCAGTGAAGTCTCAGTAGTAGACATGTAGACTTGATTTTCAGAACGATTACTGTGCGAATGATCCGATACAGTTCTTCCCATAAGAATGTAACCGAAAAGCGTATCTAAAGTGACTGGAGTCCCGGGAGGTCCCGTTATTGTATGTGATATTAATATACGCAAAAATATTTCCGATCCCAACAGAATGTCTATCTGACTGGGAATATTACACGTATCATCAGCGAGCTGAATATTTTTTAAGTGCGATAATGACTCCAATGAAAAACATCGGCTGGGTAAACTATCAGTTATTTTATCTATAACAAAAGCGTCTAATTTAAGTACCCTTTGCGTATCAAAGCGGGAGGCGATAGAAAGTGATGCGTTAAATTTAAGAGGACGAGTGCTAAGTCCAATTCCCTGAACCGCTGAATTTACTCGTGATACCTTTAACCCCAGCTTGCGTTGAAATTCGGTAGTAATAAAATTTGATTGGCTGGCGTTGTCAAGAAGCACACGAGCTTCATGAGCGCGGTTCATCGTATCAAAAATAAGAATTTTTGCAGTTGATAATAGAACTATCGATTCTGGCGGAGTATTTTGAGACGTCATGCTAACTGACGATGTTGAGCAGTGCGCGAGCGAAGAATCAAATGAGGTAACTTGTTTCGAAGTGTCAACTGAAGAAGTCCGAGTATCCGATTTACTTGCGTTCAGTTCCTCAGTTTTCGTCACAGAAGGTTGACTGTCACGATGCAAGGTAGAGTGGTGTCGTTTCTTGCAGAAAATGCAGGTCTTAAAACTCTTACAGTTCTTAGTAGTATGCTGGGATGACAAACAATTCACGCACAAAAGTTTTGTTTTTACAGCCGAAAATCGGTCAGCGGATGATAACCGTTTAAATTCAGGACATTTAAAAACTTGATGCAATTCATTGCAAATTGCACATTTTGGGGGTTGATAATTATTATTCTTACTCGTCAAAAAAGTATGAGTAGGTTTACTTTTGTTAATTTTATCTTTAATTTGAGAATTCTCGAGTTTATTAAATTTTGAATTGCGAAAAAGAATTTTTGCGTTTTCTTTTGTAAAAGTTAAAAGTTGATCGAACGTAGGGATATCATCCTTCCTACAATGCATTTCAAAATAGCGCACAGTTTCTGGATCTAACTTTGAGAGGGCTATTTGCAAAATAATAAAATCGGCTAAGTTACCGACATTAATAGCCTTAAGAGCATCAACGGATGCTACAAAAGAATGCAAAAAGTTTTCTAATCCTTGAGAAGATTGACAAGTAAGAGGTTTAAACTCTAAAATTTTATTTAAATAAAAAGACGCTAAATTTCTTTTATCTTGATATTTATCTACAAGATGTTTCCATAAAATAGCATAATTTTCAGCGGTAGGCAGAATTCCGGAAGTTACTGCTAATGCTTTTTTACTTAGTTTACCTACAAGGTATCTAACTTTATCGGAATCGGATAAGTTAATATTTTCGTGAATATTACTTTTAAAACTTTCAAAAAATATAGGCCATTCCGAAAGTTCGCCCGAAAATCCGGGTAGTTCTAAAATCGGCAACTTAATTTTAGGCTTAATTTCAGTAATTTGTTTACTTTTTTGGTCACTGTTACTAATTTCTAATTTAAGCGATTTTTCTGCGGTTATAATAGCACAATATAAATCTTCTAAAGCATCAACTGCTTGAAAACTAGGTTCAGTGTTATCATCTATTTTTAATGACAATTCATTTATTTCATCCATAATTAAACGAAATTCATTTCGGGTTTCTTTAATAGTTAAACATTTTTTTATGAATAAATCTTTACAAGCGGGTATATCCAGCTTTAGGCTGGCATCATACGTTTGCTGAACTCTTTGGTAGAGATAGTTTTTCTTAGCTTCTAATACCCTTAACCTTTTTTGATCGGTTGCCATATTTTTTTTTTGTTTAAATATAAGAAATGAACCAAATAACAGGGTTATAAATGCAAACAAGTAGCACGGAAATCGCGTAACTTAATTAAAGAATAATTTCTTTAAATTATTGCAAAATCGTAAGAAATTGTTTATTTCTAAATATGCGATCCAAAAATAAAATAAAATTGGAAGGATGCAAGACAAACACAATGTATTTTTGTATAAGCAAAATAATGAACAAATAAAATACACGTATTTTGATAATACGTATTATCAATATTGAAGACGTATTATCCAATATAGTTTTATTCTAGAATAATAATTTATTTATTGATTAGAAATAATTTAAGGATTAAAGAATTTATTCATGAAGATAATCAAATTGAAATAATAAAATTATAATTATTGTGTTTATCGAAATTTAAATTTAAATGTGAAGTTTGTAGATAAGCCGATAACGAAATAAAAAAATTTGTAGGAATAGGTAGCAGATAACTTAAAGCGAATAACAAGTTTTATGCAGGTTAAAACTCAACACAGCATACAAGAATTGTAATGCGTATTATGCTAACAATATACGTATATAATTGAAAACGTAATTAAAGTTTTCCGACTTCTTAAAAAAAAGAACAGTTATGAATTTTATGCAAAGCGCAAATTTAACAAATTTGCGTGTACCGTGCAATAGCGAATAGCGTATTTTAAACAAATTAATATTATTTACATTTACATTAACAAAGCGATTTAACGTGAATTCAATTGACATCAAATAAAACACAATGTAAAGGTATATCCCTCGCGAAGGAAAACCAATGGTCTTTTCGAAGCTATCCGCCCGAAAGTTAATAATGTGTTTCTGGAAGATATCAGGTCCGGAGGTTACCAATGATTGCGGTTGTGTTTTATTTAATAGAGCGACAGTGGACTGTATTGCGGTAAAATATTTTAATGATATAATATATGCGAAGTAAAATATAATGAAAACTTGACTTACCCCTTTTTCCAAGACAAGGACAAATAAAATAAAAGGAATACCACCTGCGCAGGGATAAGGTACAAGGAGTTTCCAAATTGCGGTGTTCCGAATTCACGGTTATAAGAACAGCGGTCATAAAGCGGTTTAACGAGACAGCGGTAACAAAGCGACGCGCACGGCACAACTCTCTTGGTCGACTGTACGGAGTTATCTGCTACCTATATTTATTGCCAAAAGCGGCGATAACAAATATAATTTAATTATCGGGCCTAAATACAATAATTACATAATGGCTGGGAGGGAAAAACACTTTTTATTAGGACTCCGAAGGGAATTCTTAAAATAGTTGGTTAATTAAAGGGAGCCTGTACTTTGTATCACGCCAATTTTAAATTTGCTCATTTTAGGTACATTTTTCATAGGATTGGTATAAGATAGGGTAATGAAACTTTACACACTTATAGTTTTCGGGTTTTTCTAGCTGCTGACATTTTGTCAATTTAATCTTTTGGACCATAACATTTAAAAAAAAAAAAATTTTAAGTTGTAAATAACATTGTTACAAATATTTTTCTACGTTTTTTGCGCATTACTAATTTTTGGAGCACCTGAGGAAGTCATAAAAATTTCGGTGTATGTGGATATACAAGATAATAACTGGTATAAATTTCAGCCTGATAGCTTTATTGGTATCTGATAAAAATGTACATAAGTGTTGAAGATGTAAATTTACGGGACAGCCAAAAAACAAGAAAGCACAAATCAAAAACAAAATGTATACAAACAAGTAAATTTCCAATCAACAGTTGGTTAGAAAGCTGAACCAACAGCTGAGAATATTAAAAATAGTGATGCAGATATTTTAAAAAACTGAAATTTCCTTTGCACTTAAACGAGCAGTATAAAATTATGTAAAATATTCGTTCTTGGTAACATAATAATTTTTCTGGGTTACCCTGATAAAAACTTGCTTTTTCAAAAAAATTTTTTTACGTAATTTTATGTTTTTCGGGTAGATCTAGGCCTAAACTATTGAAAAATATAAAAAACCCAAAAATCGAAATTTTCAATTAAAACCATCGTACAATCTCCCCTTAAGATCCCAAAAACCCTTGGGAGTTCAGAGTAAAATATAAGAATCGACAAGGGGATCTTTGAATTGGTGCACGACAATCAACATCTTGGTGATTTTTAACGTGCGACAGTATTCCAGAAAATGGTATTTTGGCAAAAGTTGGGCCATCACGAGAATACTACATCCTATTTTGTGGAGTAATTTAGTACCAATAAGAAGATAATTTTCCATTCTTTTGCTGAAAGTTCTTCTATTTATGGCTTGGAGGTCTGGACTCTTCAATCAAAATTTAAAAGCAGAATTACAGGTGTGGTAATAAATTTCTGGAGAAGAAGTTATTAGTTTTCATTGAAGAAATTTTAAAGAAAAAGATACACAAATTTTTAATTTTGTATTAGTCTTTTTTATAAATCAAAAAAGAAAACTCATTGGTAAGATCATCTGCGAAGAATGGAGGAGGACAAGCAAGCATAGAAGTTTGGCTAGACGGTTTCAGCTAGACAGAGGAAGCAAGGGTGAACAGAAAGGAATGAATGGGTGGTGCTATGAGCGCAATGGGAAGGAGGGATCAAAGTGTTGAAGACTTGTTCAATAGGAATTAACGGCGCTTTGCTACAACAGCCGCTAAAATAATAATAATAACAATAAAAATAATAATATTAATAATAATTATGTATGAGCATAAACACCAAAATTCGACACTACACGACTGTCATTAAACCTGAGTCTCTTTATGCCAGTGAGACCTTGAACCTCAACTTTAAAGGGGATCTTGAGAATATTAAGAAAGCTGAGAGAAAAATCATTCGGAAAATTCTTGGCCCAAAACTCACAGATGAAGGATATCGTCTACAATCACACAGAGTGACGGAAAAATACTCAAACATTGAAGTTGATTTCCGTAAACGACGGCTGAGATTTTATGGTCATATAACGAGACTGGATGACTCTCGGCTTATAAAGAAGATTCTGATGCACTCACAGAAACTCAAAATTACAACCGTCTGGATCAAGCAAGTGCAATCCGATCTAAGAGATGCAAATATCACACCTTCAGACCTCAAAGACCGTAAAACCTTCAGGCATAAAATTCACACCTGGGAAGTTGCATCAGAGGGTAAGCCGAAGAGACCTAGGGCAAAATGGACGGATGAACGTCGTGTTAGACACCGCGAATTTATGAAGGAGTACTGGAGAAACAAGAGGAATGGCGGCAACAGTTCATAATTGACTTTATGTGATCCTGAATGGGTCTAAACAATCTAAATAAATAAATAATAATACTGAAATGAAATATCTTTATTATCATCAATTATTATTTGTTGGGTTCCGCTTAGTCACCAGTCTGACTTAACATCGGTGTCCATACATTCGTACATACGAGTACAATAAAATATTGTGACGCTTATCTCAAAGGTCCGTTTCGGGATCTGGGTGAATAAAATAATTAACACACTAAAGTTTGAAATTACATGTATTTATTACGACTAAGAATTACAATTATATAAGTGACTAAAATCTACAAGTTTATTACAATGAACAAAAAATTACTTAATAAATAACTTACTAATTAGGCTATAACTAATACAGTAAAAAACTCAACTAATTTAACTTAATACTACTTACAGAAATGATACAGAATAAATAGACTTTAAACAATAGAGAGTAATTCACAGTACGCTGGCCTATTTCAAACGTAACCGTTAAGTGTATTACAATGCACACTCGTGGAAGATAAAGCAAATACTGGCCCCCGATCGTAAACTTACAGTATTAAACCTTTTTATTTCTTATAAACTATTGAATCCGTTTTAAAATTTCTTGAAAAATCTGCTAAAGGCATGATATAAATTTTTCAAGTTAGAAGAATATTTGCCATATAATGATTCCTTAGGATAAAGCTTGTGTATTAAAAAATACATAGGCTAAATTAACAGTTTCTAAGTTAAAATTTGTAAATTTTGTATTTTTAACCAGGTATTTTAACTAACTAATCAGAGAGCTACGATAATAAAAAAATGCTACAGCTATTTAAGTACCTTAATGTGAGTTATCTACATTATATAATAAATGAAGCAAGGCTGTAATATTCAGTTCTTGTTTTGTTTTTAGTGTAAAAATATGACATAATTATGTATATATTATAAATTTCCTGTGTATTATACTCTCGTATAGTAATATAACATAGAAAATATTATAAGAGGGTACGAAAATTGTTGCCAAGATTCTTTCCAGTGTAAAATATTTTCCCTTAAATAACTTTTCCCTTTTTGTTATGTGTATAAAATATTAAGAATGTGAAATCCCATGACATGGTAGATAAAATGTAGCCAAATATTACTGGATGACAGAAAGAGAATTCCGTAGAATAACATCAAGTACAAAATGTATGGAAATATTTTTACCTAGTTTTTCTTAATTTTCATGGAGAAACATTGTTATTTATATTAATCCTTCTCGCTTCTCTGAAATTTTACATGTTTTTACTCTAGTAAATACGATGATGTTATTAATTGAAAATTATGTACAACGTCTTACTTTTAGCTCTACAATAAAATTGTTGTTTTACAACTTTGATATAATTAACTTTTCTCATTTTACTAGTTACAGGATAAAAAATATTATTAAGATAAGGAGAAAAATTTTAATTATTTACATTTTATTATATTTTTGTTCAGATAAATCTAAATCTTCACGAGAGTTCAAAAATGAAACTTTGTCACCAAGATTAAATATATTTTTACAAAATATTATAAATACAGACATTTATCCATAAATATAATTTTAAAACAAATAAATGAGTTAGAAAAATATAAAGCTTAAAACAATCTTCTAGTTAATGAAAACTTAAATTTACACCAATTTCATGTAAATTGGCTAAAGTACACCTAAGTTAGGATTTCTGAAAAAATATGGCTACTTTTCAACACTATCTTGATTGTAGGGCATAAGGGTGAAATTTTTAAGTTTTTAATCAGGATTTAATATAAAAGTTAGCTGTATTCTAAGTTTTTCACTAATCTGCGACACAACAAAAACTCTTTTGAAAGATAGCCTCTTGCCTTGAAGCGAAAACATACTACTTATTTTGTGGGACACAAATTTCACCATTTTACTCTTGTATAAGGGTTGCAGAGAATTTTAGTTATATTATTATTATATGAAAAGCATCGTAATTATATGTAAATTACTATTGGAATCAAATGAAGTACTTGTATAGATTGTCAAATATTAAATTTTTAACTTGTTTGTTCTTAAAATTCAATGACCGCTGTTTATCAAAGGGTTACCATTTTAAAAACAAGTTAACTTATTAGGTTATAAGCAATTTAATCATGATAGAGACAAAATAATACAATTTTGAATTATTTTTTTTTATGAATTTTTGTTTCATTTGATTGAGTAATGCCTGTAAAAATACTATGCCACTTTTCTGGGATAAAAGTTTAAACCCTAGATTAATGCAGCCATCTTAATTTCAAAAGAGAAGTGATGAGAACTCCATATCCCTTAACCCAGCCTTACGCATTTAATGAGTTGTTTCCTCGGGTAGAAACATTCAGCTTTTATTATAGTATTTTATTATAATATTAGCTTCACTTGGCTTCAGAGTACTTTCTTCTTGTACAGACTATGATTTGTGTGGATTGTAAAGGCCATCTTTTCTCGCCTGCAACTATTTGGTTCTTTTCTTGGTTTTCAGCTGTTTGACTCTCTGAAGCACTTCAAGCCATCACATTTTTTTAAGTTTTTCATAATCTGTCTCCATAGTGCGTTTTGGTGTACTTTGAGAAATGTTTTTGAATAGAATTAATTAGTATTGACTTATCGCCTGTTCTTTTAACATATTGATCTGTTCCACCGCCGTTTCAGTGTTTCTGAAAACGTTCCCACTGTCGTACATAATTTAATGATGGTTTTTAAATATATTTTTGTGAAATAACTTTTCCACCTAATCAACACAAAAAATATATAAATAGAAGAAACATCATATCATCATTCGTCTTCGTCTTACAGTGCCAACTCGATTACTGAAGATTTGTCTTAACACTCAATAAATCACTTTCTATCAAGCGCCATCCTCCAAAGAGTGTGCGTACTCATGTTTGCCCAGTATCTTTAGTTTGTTTGTTAGTATCTAGTGTTCATGAGCTTTTCCTTGACACAGGCCTGCGCTTCCCTTCGATTTTACCTTCGAGAATGAGTTTGAGAAACTCATACTTATCACTCCTGTATAAATTATGATTATGATTATTACTTTCTCTTTTTGATTATGCTCGAAAGTATTCCTACCTTTTTTCTTCCGCAATGCTTGACAAACTTCCACTAACAGTATTTCAAGAATGGGCTCATTACACAGGAGTGTCATATCTGACATCACCAAAGAGAAATTTTTAACACATTTCTTCCTTGTTGTTTCATTTCTTTTCTAGTTGTCATCACTTCATTTGTTTCACTCTGAAGGTGCATTCACAGTTTGACTTTCATGACCTCCTTAACATTTTTATAAATATTAAAAAAAATCTTTGTCACTGATTCCTCCATCTCGTGGCATTTCTCCTTCATCCAGTTCTCTTTAGCTTTCTTCACTTCCTGCCAAATAATGCAACACATGTCCTTGTATTTACATTTTTAATACCCTTGCATATTCTTCTAGCATCCATCAGATTTAAACATTCTGAATTATCCAGCTTTTATTCCCTTAACCACTCTGTGTGAAAGCCTTCCTTTCTGTACTTCGGTGACCGTATCACTGAGACAACTCTAAAAACCCTCAAAATCCTTAGTTAAGTGCGATGTAAATTTTTCTTGCAGATCATAGCCTTGACACATCCTTAAGCACATTAGGTTCTGTAAGGTTTTCGACCTATCCCTTTTTTAATGTTGCCTCCAACAACCTCTTTACCTAAATTGAAATTCGGTGACAACCGGATTATGATCAGATTCTATGTAAGCAGCAGGATATGTTCTAACACTATACAGCATCATTAATGAATTGATTATAGAACACAAAAAATAACTTTGTTCAAAACATATTGAGCTTAGAAACAGTGTCGTAAATATAAAAAATTTTTTTTTAAAAAGAACATTATATAGATGAAGAATTCACTAGAGATTTTATTCAGAGAAAATTCAATGTAAGTGAGTGATTCTTGTAAATAAAAACTGAAACTTTGAATTTGATTTAAAACCAACATTAGTGGATGTTATTTCATTCAAACTCTCTATTGACTGATGTAAAAAGAGACGAAAGATCAAAGTCAGAACTCAATGAAGAGCAGATAGAAACATTTTATAGAACCGAGCTGCACTGGTTCCTATGAGTTAAACCGTTGTACGAATGTGCAATAGTAATATCATTCTAATACTAGTAATAAAATACAAGCAAGAGTATTCTGAACTGAACACACGTTTAATAAATTCAACTTTACATTTAGAAGTCACAATCAGTTGAATAAGTAACATTCACTAGACTATCTAGTAAATTTTAACTTCACTAATTTATTAAGTACACACGAGATAATTACAATTATTTTAATGAATAAACCAAATTCAATTTGCTGAAGTAATTTTATACAGATGCCTTTATAAATATTTGAATAAATATCTCTTGATTTCTCTTCGTACATGAAATTAAATTATTATACAATTAAATTTATTTTGTTTAAAATTTGTACAAATTATTATTTAATATAACTTCAAAAGCTTCTATCCTCTTCCTTTCTACAGCCCCTATCACCCACGTTTCGCTATCTTATTTTACTACACTCCAAACAAACAAACCATGAAGTAGCATTGTACGGTAACGAAACGTGGTTGATAGGAGCTGTAGAAATAAAGAAGAAAGAAGCTTATGAAATGTGGTGTTATAAGAAAATGTTGAAGGTAAGGTTAGTGGACAAAATAAGTAATTTAGAGATTCTTATACAAGTGGATGAAAGAAGAAGCATATTGAAACATCTTACTAGAAGAAAGGATAGGCTAGTGGGGCATATTTCAAGACATCCAGGAATTTATCTACCAATAATGGGTAAAATTGAGGGAGCTAATTGTACGGGGTGGGGGGGGGGAAAGTTAGAATACTTAAGGAAATTACAAAAGTTGGTTGTAGAGTGTTGCAGGTATGTAAATCTGAAATGACTTGCGCAAGATAGAATAGTTTCGGCAACTGCCTCAAACCAGTCAATAAGACTGATGACAAAAACATTTTTTTTTTTGCGGTCTAGCCTTCTAAGGACTACGCAAATACTAATTAGGAAGGTTTATTTTTATATTCTTCATTTTCCGTTGCTGCCAGTAGGCTTTCATTTGGCTAGCAAATTGTTCTTTTCTTTCTTGGGTCCATTTGGTCCCCGGTTTACTTTTAGGTTTTTCGCATTCAAAGACTTCCACTTTTTCAATGTGTTGTCTAAACTTTTCTCTGTTTTGGCAAAGTTCTTCTGTAATTTTATATCTCTCTAGGAATTGTTTAACTGTTTTACTGAATATATGAGTACTATTCTTCATGTTAAGGGTTTTATTGTAAATCTGTTTCATCCATCTTTGGTTACTCATTCTCATAATGTGTGCATGGAATTTCAGTTTACGCTTGATTATAGCTGAGTCTATGGGTTCCAAGACTCTGTATGTCTCTGATGTTGGTCTCCTTTTGTACCCGTCTTCTGTTTTGAGTGATCCGCATATCATTCTTAGGATTCTTTTCTCAATTCCGGCCAAGTTTTTGTTTTCCTTGTTCATAGCCAAGGTTTCGGAACCATAAAGAACCAAAGGTCTGATTACCGTTGTATAATGTCTTATCTTTGCGGTGATTGATAGGTTCCATTTATTGTATATGTGTCTAACTGTGTTAAAAGCTCTTTCCAGCTTCTCCGCTCTCTCCTTAAGTGGAATTTTATCAATGGCATTATGTGTTATAACTTCACCCAAATATTTGAACTTATTTACCGTTTTAATTTCTCCGTACTTGGTATTGATCTTTTTCGATTTATCCTTTGTTACACTGTTTGCCATCATTTCTGTTTTTTCGAAAGATATCTGCAGTCCTGATTGTTCAGCAATTTCTTTTAGATCTTCCACTTGTTTCACAGCCTGTTCTTTAGTTTCCGCTAACAGAGCTATATCATCTGCAAAAGCGAAACATGGGAAAATTAGGTTATCTTTCTTTACTCCCCATTTTGCCCATTTTAAAAACATTTTTAATTATATCAAAATCTTTTTTCTACTTATCTGATTTAAAGATTTTTTCTTCAATCGGTACTTTTTCCTTTGATCTGAACGATCAGTCTTAAAAATTATGAAGGGTGAAATCCCACAAGGATCTATTTTCTTGCAACTACTGTTCCACATTTGCGCTGCTGACAGCTGGTCAAACAATCTTAGTTTCGTTTGCTGACGACACCGTAATTTACTCTTTTTGGCTCTTTCTACACTTGACGTAACGTTTAAGTTATGATATCACGTAACCGTCTCAGAATCATAATTTACAAAATGGAGGGCTAAAATTAACCCCGATAAAAAACAGTTACGTTTACCCTGAGACAAAAAACTTGTTCAGGAGTATTTTAATATAGTTCTTCTACAACACAATTTTGCTGTATTGGACTCCATATGGACAGAAGGCTTACGTGGAACAACATGTAAACAAGAAACACAAACCTTTAGTAAGTAGAAACAAATAGTTCAGCAGTCTTCTACCCCGACGCTCAAAAACTCCTCATCTGAAAGTACTTCTTTATAACTCCTTACTTGAGACAATATGGAAGTATTGTTATCAAATCTATTGTTCAGCTAAATCCTTGGTTATGGTTGAACTACGTTTTCGATATACAATGTTGAAAACAATTTTGTAGGCACTATTTCATACGTTTGTAACTATAAGCTTCACACAAATTTTAACAATACTTACATAAGTAAAACAATTCACCAGACATACCAGCATTGTATATAAATGTTAGAAAACCTCAAAAACCCATTAATTCGCAATCTGAACAGTCCATGTGTATCAAATGACTCCAGTCGTTGGTTCCGCGGTAGAAGGTGGAGAAAGATTTTGAATAAATTTACTGGATCTCCTGGATTACTGGATTTAGTGGAGGATTTTTTCTCAGTAAAAACCATTTTTTTAACTAATCTAATTTGGTATTATTTCAGCATTGTCATTTTTTTATTTATTTAACATCCTATCTCGTATAATTCTTTTTCACTGGCTAACAGTTGGATAAAAATCAACGTTGCGACATTTAAATTTGTGGTTCCTGTTAATCAGTAATATTTCCCTAAAAAGTGTTCAAGTTGTATAAATAAACTGTTAAAATATTTACAGGTAATTCAGAGCTGTACAGTTATAAAATGAAATAAATAAAACGAAAATGTTGGCCTTATATAAAATGAAATATATATATAATTTATTTATTTTTATTTACACAGCCAATCGACATGATGTACTTAAATTCATAACATTTTAGTAGATGAGCTCTGTATTGTTTCTTGAATTAAAACCCTTTGTACCCTTTCAGATACACTTCTTAAAATTTATATTGAGACCCGTATTTTGAAATCTTTCTTTAACTAACGCAGTGTTTAAATCCCTACGTAATATCTTCTTTGGTATGTACTAAAATGTAAATTACGTGTAGAATATTAAACCTTGTTTTGAAATCGATGCAGTATTTCGTTACTGAAATTTTTGGCGACACCCCTCCACAACTCCAGTCCATACTGGTGTGTGCTGGCATGTATGACTTTATAAGTAAGAAGGTTGTTTTTCAGCAAAAAGTTTTAATTTCTTTCCATTAACGAAACTGCTATTTAAATGTTATGTCTAGTTGTTCTGTTTTTTTTTGTGTAAGATTTCCATGTTAAATATTTGTCATGGTGTAATCCAAGATATTTAGCACTGTCTGAATGAAAAATTTGTGTGCTGTTTAGAAAGAGATAGGGAGGACATGTGTTTCTATTTGACGTAAATGTTACATGAGTGCTTTTTATTTTATAGGTCTTCTTCCTCTATTGTCGCTGCCAGTCGTGCATTATGGTTTTCTAACATTTGTGTCACTAAATATAAAAATAAATTTATAAAATCTGGTTTTGTTAGGAGCAGCAAGAGTACAAAAATATTTACAAAGCACCGTCTTTGTTCACTATATTTGCAAAATTGTATTATTGATTATAATGAAGTAGATCTAATTAATAAAACTCAGATAAGTTATTTTTTAGCCGGATTATAACAACAATGGAGAGTAATTTTGTCTAAATGGTAAGTTGAATATTTTAGGGTGGAACGATTCCAAGTTGCTGAGTGTTAAGCCATGCTTTAATACAAAGAAATATAAGTAGGCGCATAAAGAATATATTATTTTTAATGGAAGGTGTTGATGAGGACAAAAATAAAACTAAGTATCACACACTGTTAATTATCGTTAAGTTTTATTATTCCCCTTTTTCTGACTTGAATTTTCCCTTGTTGAAACAATTACACGTGGGTTAAATAGGCTCTTATAGCAAGGCAGATCTGCAAAGTGGCGCTTCTAGCGACCGCACAGAACATTTTCACAACCTGTTCCCTCCAGTGGTCACCGTGTATATAAAGAGAAGCTACGGTGTTTCTGGATACACGTTCCAAGTTAACGGTCGGACATGAGGAGGGTTACTTCCCTATGCAATTAGTCCCGCGGGTTAAGAAACCCTCCCTTTTGGGTTTAGGGTTTGACCCCCTTTGATTGTCATTCCACTGGATGATAATGTGCGACCCTCAATTTTTTTAGACGGCGAGTAAAAGGGATGGAATCAGCCACCCACAGTTGGCAATGACACAAAGGGACAAATTGTAATTTGCATAGTTAATTATGGACGATGTTTTATAGCTGTTTAAGAGCTTTCCCGTTCGTTCGCTCGTCGGTCGCGCCTAAAGCGCAAATCAACAAACACCCCTTTAGATCGTGATACCGAGATAATTATTCAAGGTTTCGTTCTCATTCTATCCGCGGGGGTTGTTTCAATACACCTCCCCACTCCATTTATATAACTTTTAAAAAGGAATTTACCTCATTTATCTTTTAAATGAATAATGACAAAATTAAAAGGAAAAAATTATACAAACAAAAACAAAAACATTCTTTGTTTCTTTTCCATGATTAATTGGGAACATCAATACGTTCCATTTTTTTAAATTTATACTGCACGTGCATCGCTTGAACTGTTATAAACGTAATCATGAAACCCAGGAGTATTATTTTTCGATATACCACAGCAAATTAACACTGATCGCCTTTTAGACAGTAATGTCATAGACTGGATAGTTGAGCACACAGAGTTGAAATCCATGGCAGTGTTTATAAGAAATTAAAAATTAGGCCAATGTACTCGTCCTTCTAAAATGTTTTATATTAAAAAAAATCTCAACACTATAAAAGAGTACATTTCGAATCAACTAAGTATAAATGTTTAAAAGAAAAAAAGAATACTTTACAATTTTAATTATTTTTTAGTTTAAATAATATTAATATTTAAAACCTAATAATTTGTACGAATTTAAAAATTGTATGCAATTTTATAATAAATCGTTGCTTGTGCTAAAATTGCCCTCTTAACAAGCAACACCACTAAAAGTTTCTTAACATTAACCAAGGCCTTCTATATATTTTCATGTTTAATTTTGCAACTGTGCGAAGACAACTAGCAAAAATAATCAAAATGTTCGATTAAATGACAAAACAAAATATTGCGTTATGGCTTGAAGTGGCACACAAAATGATTTGTTTTAGATTGCTGGTTTAGTATGCATTTTACAACAAAATTAATATGAAAGAAAAACAATCTACAACTTTTATTTCAAGAATTTGTTTCTACAGAACTTGGTTTAGCGTGAATTAGTGATTTCCCTTATGTCTAAGTCCTACAGAGGTTGATTTTAATATTGCATCATTATTACTGATTAAAATCAAATATCTTTTTCATTCTAAAATATGAGATGAATAAACATAGGTTATATTGTTCATTATTTACATTGTCAAGAGAAGTGGTGTAAGTTTTCACACCAGATTTTTTATAGTATATATAAAAGTATAAATTCGGGTAATAACTAAGTGGAACCAGAAAAACTGTTTGCTAGCTGACTACAACATCTATAATCAATATCATAAAGCATACTGGATGCGATAGAGTTAAAAGTATTTTTGCTCTAAAAATATGTTTTGAATATTTTCTATATATACTACAGAAGTCTCCAGTTAATTAATCAGTTCATACAAACACTACCTGAACGATTCGGAGTATATTACTTTCTATATACTAATAAATATTATGTAAATAACTACAATACCTTAATTATATTGCATTAATTCAATTTGTTTCTGGACTTTAAGTAAAAAAAAAATAGTTCTTAAATGTTCAATTTATCTCAACATGTAGAAGTATGTCCCTAGAGAGTCGTACAAATTAAACATAATGAATTATCAACCGAGTTTTATTAAACAATTTTATTTATAGGGACTTAAATTTATTCATTAGACTTGCCTATATTATTAGATGTTATCAAATAAATCACAGGGGTTGTAGACCTACCAGAAAATTTTATAGCTCATGAAACACCACCCACCATGTAATGGTCTAACATGTCGTTAAACAGTTACATTTCGTTAAAATTGTAACTGGAAGGGAGTAGATATGACTTACCCCTCTTATTTTATAAAAACCTCCCCGTTAACCATCTTACGCCTATATATATCTACACATTTGTAATCTGTACCACCCTTAAACAAACCCCTGTTTTGAAATGATATTATTAGTTAAGGGTCGAAATGAATCATCTATTTCATTTCTACTGGGGTACTGTTTGACATTTTCATTTTTGATTTCATTTATTTTGTAATTTCATTCTAGGGATATGATCATGAATGGCTTATAAATTTTTATGAAATTTTAATAAATCTTATTAAGTTAACTAAAATTTCAGATTTAGTTAATGAAAGAAAAATCCTGTAGGCCTGTTACTATTCTTCCTGCAGACTATGGTAACAGATGAGTAACATAAAACCGAACTCATAAAGTAAACGCTGCAGAATCGGTAGGTTACGTTGTATTTAAATTGTACGAATGATGAATGTAGGATAATTTAAGTTGGATAATTTTTCAATTTCATCTGTTGGACCATAAAATTTAAAAAAAATAACGAATAACAAAACATTTTTATAAAATGTTTTTCTAAGTTTTTTTCATAACTTATTACTAATTTTTAAAGTACCTAAGGAAGTCATAAAAATGTCGGTATATGAGCATGTACAAGGTAAATAACTGGTAAAAATTTCAGCCCGATAGGTAAAAAGGTTTCTGAGAAAATGTAACTAAGTGTTAAAAATTTAAATTTATGGGAAAATTCAAAAACAAAGAGGCGCAAATCAAAAACAAAATGTACAAAAAGTAAATTGCCCATCAATAGTTAATTAGAAAGCTGAACTAACAGCTGAGAATATTAAAAACAGTGATGCAGATATTTAAAAAATTTAAATTCTCTTTGCACTAAAACGAGCAGTATACAAAATTATGGAAATATTCGTTTTTTGTGACGATAATTTTTCTGGGTACATATGATAAAAAGGAAATTTCTTTCATTAAAAAATTGTTTGACTTAATGTTTTTTGGTAGATCCAGGTATAAACTATCGAAAACCATGAAAAACCCAAAATCTGAATTTTCAATCAAAACCATCATGCAGTCTCCCCTTAAATAAAAAAAAAACATTAACATAATTTATATGTTGTATATATTTCCCTTTTTATCACAAAAGATGTTCAAAGTTACCACTCTGAGCAACGATACATTTTTGTACTCGACTAATTATATGGAGAGATGTCTCGCGTAAAAAGTTGTTATTAATTGCATTGATATCTAATTGAAAATTCACCTTCAGTTCATCAATATTGTGGGATTAGATACATAAACTCTCTCTCCTTTAATTAGCCTCCCCCCCCCAAAAAAATGTAAGCAGAAAATTCTGGGGATGGGGGAGGCCACCGTCCGGTGATGACAACTCGTTCATTCGTGAAAGAAGCATGAACGCGAATCAGTGAAACGGACATTGTGACATGTTGCTCCGTGTTGTTGAAAGAAGGTGTATTCTTTTTCGTTATCTGTTAATTGAGCATAGAATTCTTCAAAAATATTTAATCAGTAGTGACGCACAATAATCACTACTACCACTACTTGCGCGTAAAAACATTGTAGGGTAGCGGTTATATTATGAGTTCAGTTTTATGTTGCTCACCCGGGTAGTACAAGGATGGATGTTAATTTAAAGATTTCAAAATTTTTCTGAATTTAAACAATTTTTTAAGGTGTGTAGCTACATATTATTATTAACGTAGTAAGATTATGTGTAGATAGGCGTAGTTACAAGTGCGTTAGGTTTTTTCCACTGCATAAAATATAACCGTTTTGAGGTTAGACGTTTGAAAAAAAACATTTCAGTTCAGTTATTAATTTTATCTGTGAAACCAAAAGCGACAACTACTAAAAATTAGACTGAAACAGTTACACAAGCTATTAGCCAAGTGGTCAAAACTACCAATGGCTTCATAACTCTTGACGTACAAGGCGATGCTTCAACCGATTTTAATGTATGGTAGCCAAATTTAAAGTGCAGCAAAGCCATCAGTAATTTCATGAATACAATGTTTTCAACGTAAATTCGTATGACTGATTACTAATTGCTCTAGTTACGCATCCAATAGCAAACTACACGATAACTTAAGCGTTCCTTACGTCAACGACACATATCTAAAACTGTACCGTAGGTTCAGAGACAAACTAAAAAATCATAACAATCCCTTAATATGCAATATGAATTCTGCAGACACACCAGGAATCGCACAAAGACGACTGAAACGCCGGTGGAGTAGAGATATGATCATTAACGCAACCGTAACATTTATTACGCATACAACAATATAATTTAAAAATGAACATAATTGTTGATACCTGGAGAACAATCGCTGGGTGGTGTCTTCCTCAAAGCCTTTAACACGGTTTTTTTTATTTTATTTATTTTTGTAATTGAGTTTTGAACGTTTTTGCTGGTTGTTTTTATACAGTTGCAAAAACATATTCTAGAAACTATCTGTATGAACTGCATCCAAGCTTTTCTCCTAGCTGTAAAAGCTACATACGATTTAATAAATGGATTGGCTGTGTGCTACCGTGATAATGAACCAAAAAGATACTTCATTTAATTTGGCTGTAACAGGCTATGAAAATTGTGACCCCAATATAATTAGAAAAATCAAGAGTAGATATCTAGAGAAGCTTACATAAAATACTTAATAAACAGTCTGAGGATATAGAGTTAATGAGTTGATACTCATTGAAACTGCTGATTAGCAGGACAGGAGAAATTGGAATTTGGGGTTGGAGATACGGTTCCAGTAGCTATCTCCAACGTAGTATTTTCCAGGTTAAAGATGAATTCCGTTCAATAAACGTGAATCAGAAATGTTTTTAGCTTTTACTTTGATACTGGAAAAATTTTTGTTTTCAAAACCAACCAAATTTTACCGATACGTTCTGAATTTTTGGCGTAATTTATATTATTTCGAAAAGTCACCTAAGGTGTCATTTGACTATCACTGGTCATCATAAAAAGTTGCTAGCTAAACTGGTAATATTTATCACTGCAGAGCAAATCTATCAGCAGACTGACCAACCAAAAATTAACTTCATTTCATCGTCCTACCGATAAATACAACAAAAGTAATACTTTGACCTGTCAGAATTTTTTTTTTTTAACAGTAAGAATTATTAACAAACAGTTTAACAAAAACTTTCAGTAAATGTGTTGATGATGAATTAAACTTGAAGAAGACAGCACTCAGCAGCGTTGCTTCCATGTCATCGTTTGGTTATAGTTGATGAAGGGTTTCTTCTTGGTCCTGGTGACGTACAATTTTTTTTTTATACGGATGAAGTAAATGAAGGTGTGAAAAGGAGCGAATGAAGACGTGATACTGATGATCTGTGTAACTGATGATAGAAAATTTATTAGATGATTAATTTTAGATTAATGAGAGTTAGCAAGATTTAGTTTATTAATAAATAAGAGTTGACAACCGCAATATAATTTTGTGTTTTTGATCTTCAAAGGATGGTTAAACATTTTTGATCAGGTGAAACGGAATGGAAGATCTAATATTCTCGCCTTCTTGAGTCTTTGATGTTCAATATTGTCATCGAGAAGATTTATAGCCAAATGATTGGAATGAGTGTCCAACTTGGTTAAATACTTTTCACTCCGACTGCTAATTTCTTCTCCCACCGTAGGTATGCCCAGGTCACGATGGAGTACTTCATTAGGCACATACCAAGGTGCACAGCATATAAGTCGAAGAAACTTCGATTGGAATCTCTGTAATATTTCTACATTAGATGTACTTGCTGTGCCCCAGAGTTCAATTCCATAACTCCAAACTGGTTTTATCATCACCTTGTACAGTGTCAATTTATTTTCCAAAGACAACTGTGATCGCCTCCCAACAAGCCAATAAAGTTGTCGTAATTTGAGTCCAAGTTGTTTCCGTTTGGTCCATATATGTTTTCTCCACGTCAATCGCCTGTCTAGATAGATGCCCAAGTATCTCACATCATCTGAATGTGGAATTACGTTGTTGCGAAACGTTACTGGTGAACATGATTCTCGTTTCATCGTAAAGGTTACGTGTGCAGACTTCTGTTCATTTACTTTGATCCTCCATTTTTGGCACCAGTCTTGAATGTCATTTAGATGTTGCTGTAGTTTTTCAGAAGCGTGGACTGGTGAGGCATCAGATGCAATAATAGCAGTGTCATCGGCAAAAGTTGCTGTTGTTACATGTTCATTTAGAGGAATATCTGCTGTAAATAGCGTGTATAGAAAAGGACTTAAAATGCTACCTTGAGGTACACCTGAACGAATTAGGTGGAAGGTCGATAACTCATCATCAAATTTCACTTGGAAAAAAGGATCGGTTAAGAATGATTTTAGAATAGGAAAATAATTATGATCCAGGTTTAATTTAATTTTGCGTAGAAGAGCTAAATGCCATACCTTGTCAAAGGCCTGAGCTACGTCTAAGAAGACGGCTGAGCAAAATTCCTTTTTTTCTAAGGTATATCGAATTTGGTTAACTATCCGATGTACCTGTTCTATCGTAGAATGTCTTTCACGGAAACCGAATTGATGATCCGGGTAAACACTTTCTTCAAAAAAAGGTTTTAGACGATCAAGTAGTAATTTTTCAAAAACTTTTGATGTCACGGATAGAAGACTGATCGGTCTATATGACGTAATTTCGGTAGGTTCCTTGCCAGGTTTGAGAATCATGACTATTTGGGCAACTTTCCATTGAGATGGAAAGCAACCCGTCCTTAGAATTGCGTTGAAAATGAATGTTAGGAGTAAAATTCCCTTCCTTGGGAGTTGCTTTAGCACCTCACTGGTAATTAGGTCATAGCCAGGGGCTTTATTGGAACTCAGGCGCGTTTGGATTGTAGTTATCACTTCAGCCGGAGTGAAAGATTTGATAGGAGGTGATAGCTGAAATGGGGCTTCAAGATGTTCTAAAATGTCTTCTTCTAATTTTCGATCGATATCATCGTCGTGTGGACGGAAGACAGTGGACAGATATTTCGCAAACGCTTCCACTTTTTCTTATGTGGTCCTAGCCCAATTTCCATCCGTTAGACGAAGAGGTGGAATTTGTTTCTTTGATCGTTTTATGTATCTTGTAGCTTTCCATAATGAATAGTCAGTAGCTGCTGTTGGAGATAATTGAACCAACCTGTCTTGGAAATAATGATTACGCAGTTCTTGAAGCGTGTACTTTAGATATTGTGCTGCACGATTGAATCTCGTTTTGTCATCTGGGTGTCTGCTATGCTGCCAAATTCGACGTAATCTTCGTTTGTAGTTTATCAATTCTCGAATGGTAGCAGGACAACAGTTGCCATGAGTGTTTTTGTTGGCGTCTGTAGTTGATTTCCATGCGGCATTTTGCACTACCTTATTAAAATGCTCAACCGCTTCCTCAAACTCGTCTTGCGATTTTAATGATACATTTAGAATTATATTTTCGGTAACCAGACGCTTAAAGGAGGCCCAATCTGTGTTTTTGTTACACAAAATAGGGAGTTTCTTCTTTTTTTGTAGCTTACAACCAACGCTGGCGATTATAGGAGTGTGATCTGAGGACAAATCCAGGACCGATTTTACTCGAATAGAATTTTGACTTATATTTTTGGTAACAAAAAAGTCGAGGAGATCCGGAATTCTGCGTCGATCGGTTGGCCAGTACGTTGGTTCACCCGTCGATAACAAGCCTAAATTATGCTTTTGTACAACATTAAACAGAGTTCTACCCCTTGGATTACATAAACGAGAACCCCATGCCTGATTTTTCGCATTGTAATCACCTCCCGCAATAAATTTGTTACCTAAACTTTTAAAAAACGTTTCAAATTGAGCGGCCGTAATGTGATGCCGCGGGGGAGAGTATAGCGCTGAAATTGTTACTTGTCCGCGCACGTCCTCAATGACAATGTTTGTTGCTTGTAGATAAGGTGTTTCGAATTTTTGAAGTTCGTAATGTTTAATATTATTTTTTATTAATATAGCGGAGCCTCCATGCGCCGTACCATCAGGATGATTAGTAAAGTATAGAGAATAACCGTTGCACCTGATGTAACTCCTGTTAGTGAAATGAGTTTCTGATAAAAGCATGACATCGATGTTGTATATGTTTAAAAATGTGATTAGTTCTTGAATATGTTGACTTAAGCCATTGGCGTTCCAGAGTGCAATTTTATATAATACTTGCTCCATTTTAATTCAATTTCGAAACAACGATTGTAAGTAAATTTAATAGTGTCGCAATTTGTTCTGTTTGTTTTTGTATTACGTTTCGTAGTTCTAGAAATGATTGTTGTAGATTTGAAATCGGATCAGTTTGCAACGGATTGGTTGGGATTGATTGCGTAGAATTGCCCTTTACGGCTCTCGCATAGTCTAAAATACTGTTACCGTTAGGTGTCTGATGTAATGTTTCCTGGACGCTGTTTTTTGCAACAACTTGGGTGACAAATTTTGAGCTGACCGTCTGAGTTTCCGGTGGTGTAACTGTTCTTTCGCGTAAAGGTGGAAATTTTCGTTGTTTAATCTGTTTGTATATTTCGCAACCTTTGTAGTTAGAGGGATGGTCTCCTCCACACAAAGCGCATAATGGTGGGGCGTCTTTCTGTTTACCACAAATAGTAGTGTCATGATTATCACCGCACTTCACACAACGAAATGGTCTGTTGCAGTACGCTCTTGAATGCCCGTACCGTTGACATCGCTTACATTGAATAATATCGTTTTTTTGGTAGGGTGGCTCAAATTTTATTTTGGCGTTTTGCAACAATTCTATTTTATAAATATCTCTGTTATTAGACGCCGGTTCTAAATCCACAAAAAAAAGCGAAAGAGGTTCCTTCGTAATTCTGTGCCGTATGTTCGAGATGTTCCGTACGGCATGGTTATGCGTAGCCAGTTCTTGTATCACGTCGTTGACGTCAACTGAGTAGTGGACGTGACGTAGAACAACCCTGAATGCACGGCACTGTTTTAGCTGGTAGGTGTGGAAGTCGATTTTAGAAGACTTCAGATTTTTTATTATCGTCGAATATGCACGGCTGTTGCTGGCGTTCAATTTCATTTGACTTCGAGAGATAATTTTGTACACATAATCTGTTTTGTTTACACCATTGCTGGTGATTATATTTAAAAGCAGTTGCAAGTTGCTAACGCTGGGAATAAAGACAGGTGGCGGCTTTGGTTCAATCGTAGATGAATCATCTTCCATGTCGGAATTGTCTGACAACACATCGTAAGCGTTGCTAAGTGAAAACGCTGTGGCTGTACTATCGAGTCGCTTCCCTGCACGCAAATCATTCGATGACTTTTCCGCTTTTCTTTTATTATTTCTCGCTCTTACAACAGTAAACTCGTCTTGAGGTTTTGATGATAATGTCGGTATGTTTTTGTCAACCGATAAATTACGTGATTCATTAACGAGTCTTGGATCCCGAATGAATCGTTTTTCCGATGTGTGATTTGCAAATCTATCAACACATGGTTTAGCAGTGCCTTCTTGATCGGAAGAGGTTGAAAATTTGGCGACCGATAAGTTGTTATTTACAGACATACCACTAGAACAATCAATATCATATGATTGGGTTGAAGAAGAAGAACCCTGTGTCAACATTTTAAAAATTTAACCTAATAATGTTCTATTTTAATAACAAACAAAAAATATAAATTTAAAAAGTCTTTCAGCAACAAATAAAATAAAAAATTTACCAACTTACATATTGATGTAACATTCACACACAATCACACAATAATAACTGCTAAATTAATAATGTTTTAATGAAAAAACAGTGGACAAATACAGCAGTGCACTTCACAACACACCAATCCACCAACTCTCTCCCTGTCAGAATAACTATATAAAAACTATTTTTAACTAAATGTAATTCTTTTGCAAACAGTTATTTTAATGTAAATATAATTTTTAAGGAAAGACAATAAAACTCTTAAAATGAAAGTATAAAACACACTCAGTAGTGTGTTCCAAAAATAAAAACTAAAGGCTGAACAAAAAACATAAATAAACTTGACTCTATGCTTTAATATCTTGAAACATGAAGTAGTTGAAGCTGAAGATGTCGAAGACCATGGAAATGATGACGATGCCAATAATAAGATGACGATGATTAACAAAATTGTAAAGGTAAGTACAAGTATTCTAACATTTCAGTGTAAAAATCTACCCTGTTCTCGTGATGGTTCATTCAAATTTTTAAGTGTTGCTCGCTTCGTTGTTTGCAAACTACAACTAAATAAAAACTATAAATTAAAGACTATAATTTAAATAAATTTTGTTTCCTTTAAATCCATAATACATTTTTCATATTTATCAGTGATGAAAATTTTGAAGAAAATGGAATCTGGAATCTACGGTTTAGAAGCTAGTTGTTCTGAGCACTAAATTTTTTTTACAAGTCTGCAACATTACAATCTGTTCACATGAAATAGAACATCAGCAATTTCGATAAATGTTAGTTAACATGATTACAATTTCATTATAATGTTAATGAAATTGAAAATAGTAATAAATTAATTAGAAAAAAGGTAATAAATGTAACCTATGTTCTTTAAAACCTATAACCTAAATAAAAAACACTGTCTTTTCAGTCTTGAAAATCCGGTATCAATGTTATTTAGCAGATTCAGAGCCAAGAAGTTTGGATGATGATTGAGTCTTTTTTCATATTTACGGCTGAATTTTGATATAATTTAGATAGTTTGTTTCACTGAGCACTAAATAAACAGCAAACCTTTCTGCTACAGTAACATCTTTTATACAGCAACCGTAAATTAAACAATTATCTAGTTATTCAGTTGAACTTAATGCATGAAAAATAATTAATTATAATCAAATGTTTTTTATACTTATCAAATGAAGAAGAAGCCATATTATCAAATCAACAACAAACTTCTGAATGAAATTCCAAGTAATTCATTTACACACAATCACTGAAACCTTTTAAATATTATTTTTAATAACGCGACCTATATTTTAACAAATAAGAATCAAACTGGAAAAATTTAAATTATTGTCAACAAGGAAGTTTTGAGAATGGCTTCGCTTTTTTTGTATCCCCAGCTAATTAAATGTTTTATAGAGCTTCGTTTTAATAAGACAAAATACGTTACTGTTATTTTATATTAAAAATGTTGTTAGCTTCTTATACATTATACAAATTATTGAAAAATTTAATTAAAAAATAAATTAAAGAAAAATTAATTGCGTAATTGCAATTTAAAAATAAATTTATAAAAAAAGATAAAAGCAATCTCGATCAGCGCACCTGCAATGGGAGTACCTAAAGTATGAGTACAATAGATTGCCCCTGATTCTGTTGAAGTATGCAACTACGTGTTACTGTATTGCAAATTGCTGCCAAGGAGTTTTTAAATCAAAGTAGTTCAATATTGTAGAATTCTCAGTTTTACTTTCTAGTGATGCAATAAACAATGAGAATTATTATCTTTTGGTTTTATTACAGTATCAAGTAAGAAAGTTTTCAAGTTCTGGAAAATTTCGTACTTGGATTCCACCTGATTTTCTCGATTCACCAGCACCTGAAATTGCTTCGTTACTCTTTTTTTCTCTCCCTATGTGTTCTTACGACTTTGTGAGTAGTGACCGGGCCGTGATGTAGTGGTCAGCGCAACTGGCTTCTATGTTAAGGGGGAAATTTGATTTTCGGTCAATTCTAGTATATTTTCATCTATCACCTGTATCGTCTGCATTAGCATTAATGTCCAAAAAAGTCGGATAAAAAACAAAAACAAAGATATTCATCAAGGGAAATTATTGTTTCGAATGGTCTAAGACTTGGTAACCAAAATGTTCTCAACCATTGAGGGGGTTTTATTTATCAACATATCAATTTTTCTTTTAGTTTGTTTTTTTAATATTTAAGCACAAAGTTGTGTAAATTTAAAATTATTTGTGATACAATATAAAGATCCCTGCAGAGGAAGACACTACCGGAAACAAACATGAAATTTTACAATGTGATTGCATTTCCAAGAATTATGGATCCGAAACATGGATTTCATTGGCAAGGGACAGTAGTATAGCTAGTAATACTAGCTTCAGGTCTGAAGCTTCTACGTTATACGATAGGCTGCGGCAGAGAAGAGAGCATTTGTAATTTCAGTATTAGGCAAGAGTTAAACATGAAAGTCATTTAAAACGGAATACGGTAATATAAAGAGAACTGGGAACCACTTGTCGGGAAATCCACGGTCATTTAGACATCCACGTGTAACTATGGAGTATTGATCAAGAGGAAGACAATGTATGGGGAGGCTAAAGAAAAGGTGGCAATGAATTTCCTTGGAACCGGAGCAGGCAGTACGTCTGAATCATGTTAGAAGACGATGATGACTTAATTTTTGTAATAATACTAATTCTGTGGTATAATTAAAATCATTTATATCAGTGCATTCAATTAATACTGATAAAAAATAGAGAGAACCACCTCCCTTCTTCCAACTGGAACATATTCTGTCACTTTTAAAAGTTTTAATTAACTTAGACTAATAACAGACTAAATTATTTATAAAATCTTTAAAACTTTTAAAAATGAGTAGGCCTACTTACTTATAACGCACACAATAATATAGTGACAATACAATAATATATTGTTAATAATAATATAGTTATAGTCATAATAATATAGTGACTTAGTATTGTGACAATAATTAAAGGGAATGTGTGCTCGAGAATTTTCGAGAAGAACCGAGATTTTAAAAATGTTAATTTAAATAATAGAGTGATAAATATGGTTTCCAAGAAATAGTTAAAAATGTTATGTACTATAGGTACTATTTTTACTATTTACTATTTTTGTAGTATTTTTGTACGGCTATTGTGAAAGAGTCGAGTAACTATTTAGATAATTGTCCTTTTTGTAACACCTTTTATTCAATACTATTTTGTTAAGATTTATCCAGAAGCCGTCAGAAGGATTTTGTGATTTTATTATTATATCGAAAATCTCAGTCCTTCTAGAAATTTCCATAGCACACCTGCATAAACGCAGCCGATTTAGTTAAAGTCGGTTAGTCTTTGATCTGTGTTTGATAAGTGCATACTGCGTAGTGCTTACCAGTTATGTTTGGAGAAGGACAGAGTTACTGCAAATTGCTTAACATTTATTCTGTATCATTTTGTAAGTAGTATTTAGTAAATTCGTTAAGTTTATTTATTGCTATTAGTTGATTATTTATTATAAGTAATATTATATTGTAGATTTTTAGAAACTTAATTTAATTGCAATTTTAGTTGTAATAAATACTTGAATTTAAAACTATAATGTATTAATAATTTAATTTACCCAGATCCCGAAACCGACCTTAGAGATAAGTGTCACAGTATTTCCCTGTCATGTCAAACGTTTTTAAATATCAGTCCTTACTGATAAAGTAGACAAAACACACTTATATCACTGATTCATTTCACAATATGTTTACCACTGATTTTTCCGACCATTTTTTTTTTAGTCGGCCACTTTTACTTATAGGTACTAGCGAATAGATTATTTCAGATAAAGAAATACGCAAAAGAATAATTTTGAGAAATGAATCACTCAATCAAGAAATCATTTACAAAATAAAAGATATAGACCCTAATGAAATCTTAAATTATTCTATATTATTAAATTTGAAAAAGTGAATACAATCTAATTGGCACCCGACAGTTAATAAATAACGCTGTTAACTAAAGCCGCACAGGCGATTGTCGCTCTTATTGCAAATGGGTGAGAATATTTTTACTATAACAAAAATAGTTGTAAAGTTGTAAATTAAGATTCAGATTTGCCGGCCGCATTGACGCAGTTGGTAACGTGCTCGCCTCTCATCATGCGGTCCTGGGTTCGAATCCCACTCAGGCATGGCATATTTTCATACGTTACAAATATCATTTCATTCTCCATCGTATAAGAGTTACACCTCAACGTCACCGCTAATGACCGTTGTAGTTGATGTGACGTTAAATAAATTAATAAAAAATAAATAAATTAAAAAAAATTCAGATTAAGAAAAAATAGTGATTTTTCATAAACCGGACTTACTTTAAAGTACTATCTCTTTAAGAATCTGCACAATATTAAATTACAAATATTATACATGATTTACCAGCAACACATGTTTTTCTTATGAACTAAACAACTTATTAACGGAATTCCGATAACATTTAAACTTATAAACTACATTGGATTGTAATTTTTCTTGTCTATTTGTCTGTTGCTTAAGGCGAAACGTTATGTAATTAAAATTAATTTGTTAGTAACAACCTTAGAATGTTATTATAGTATTAATAAAAAGGTTGAAACATTGAGCACGCCGGCACACTTACGGTGAATTACTGGATTGCAAGCAAGAAAATTATGATATATATGTACTATTAATATTTTGTTCAAATACAATGTGAGTGATATTCCGGTATGAAAACCACAGAAAAACTTCTACATTCCAATCATTTAATTTGAAATTAATGGTAATTAAAACATTTTTAAACCTGGTATTTAATTTCAGCATACTAGTGCATAAATTCATAGTACGTAAGTAACAGGATAAGCGCAAGGTTCACAATTAGGAAGATTCCTGATTCAATTCCTGACTAGGGTTTGAAAATTATTTCAAGTAAAACTCTACTGTTCCATAAGTCACAGTAGTCGCTAATGAAGGAGATCTTGAAAAAATTTAGGTAGAATAAAAAATAATAAAAAATAAATATTTGAAAACAGTGAATAAGGAGTATAAATATTGTATATAAATAATTGTTTTGTTTTCTGTTACTTATTTATCATATTATCGGTAGAAATTTTACTGCGTTTTTGCAATATTAAAGTTTGTTTTAAAATAACAAGATCGAGTTAATTCGAAGTAAACAGAGCAACCAAATAATAATTTTATTCTTTCAAAAAGAAAAACAATAAAAATATAAGTATTCGGCTTTTTCTTTATTGACATCGTCAGTTCAAAGGATTATACCAAACAGATCTACCAAAAGGCAGACTGTAAGAAATGAAGACAAAAGAAAGACTGTGGACATAATAAAGTTACAAATAGCTAGAGGGTCTGAGAATTCAATTCCGATTTAGTCCTTTCAGAAAAAACCAAGACCTCACTGGGTTGATAACAGTACTGTGGAACAGGATTAAGGGTGTCCCTGTATTTGCTTCTCCCTGTTAGATGAAATTTTGGGAGGAGGGGAATTTTAGACAGAAAGAGATAGAATTAGGGAAGGTTATACACTTCCCCTTACACCGAAAATAATTACTTTTCCCTTCATTATTGATCCTGTCACTTCTGTAACCAAACCGGCACAGACTCCAACTTACGTACACAACCATCCGTACTTGTAGTTCCTGTTGCCGAAACGCCCCTTAATAATCTGACAATGTCACCGTGCTCATTCTCAGCAAACCTTCTCTCTCTTTCAACTGACATGTACTATCTTCATTTTACTCACTCCTAATCTCCTGCCAACTCCTGGTATTCATTTTCCTAAGAGTTGCTCTTCTTCTCTTGATGTATTTTTAAGAGAAAAATAATTATGATAATCATTATCACAATCACGTGACAGTCACACCGTCTTTACATTAATAAAATTAACAAACTGTGAAATTCATTCGAAATACTTATTATTTTCTCTTAAACATGGAAACGTGTTTATTATTATAAACAATATATTTTTAACTTTTTCTTCTTCATTTCTGGCAAGAACAAAACAACAAAATGGGAAATTTTATAGAGTGATACCAAGGAGTATTACTTACTCATGATTTATACTTACAACATATCTACTCATTGTTCTATGAGAGCAGATCGTAGATTTACAAGTTATACAAAAAAGGAAATAAATACAGTTGAAACTTACTTAACAACATCAATGTGATACAGCTGAATCCAGTTTTTCGGAAATTTTTAGCGGATGTTAATAATACTATAAAGTTGCTTTCCTGGAAGGGTTTATTTTTAAAGATGCATTGAGCAAGATATTTTTAAATGGTTTGGTAGGTTGTTGTAAATTTTGACAAGCATAGTACGGTAATTTTTTTTGTATCCGGCAGTTTTACAGCAATTTTTGTAACTGGGATCTGAAATCATTGTGTTGGTGTACTGCTTGAAATACCTTAGCAGCCACATCCCGCACTATCCTTCCCAACCACGTGAGGAAAAATAACTTCTGAAATACAGGATAGAACTAACTAATGAAATTCCTGAATAAAAAAACTCATTGCCAGTCCGTTATCAACACTTCAGCCATCTGTCGCAAAGATTAAAGGAGACAACCGTTGCCCTGTGGAAACTGCAGAAGTGAAACCAAGCTTGAAAAGACTTCCCCGAAAGCCTAATCAATACCATTGGAGAATGTACTCACCGGCGATACAGACATGGTTTACAAGCAAAGAGGAAGTAAAAAAAAGAAAGACAGAAAAGAAGAAAAAGTTGGTGAGATCTACAAGAACATAGAGTGATTTCCAAATCGTGCAACACGGAACGCGCAGCGCAATCCCAAAGGCACACCGGTGGAAACACACCACACGGTGGACGATGTATTCTCAAAGGATTACGCCGCCTTGCAGCCGGTAATCACTGGAAGAGAACGTTGAGGACTCCCGAGGGATGTCACCGACCAAGGGTGTTGGTCAGAAAGTCTCCAAGCGCAACCTTGACAGGACGTCCGATGGGTCTTGTCCCTCATTCAGTCTAGTACTCTATAGTTTGCTCAAACCGAGCTCTTCAAAGGAACCTGAAAGGCTTAACTATAAAGGGACACAAGGGACACAATTATAAACACAAATTATGATTACTTAATTCAGGTGGGCGAACAGATCCAAGAAATTGAAGCTTATACAATACTTATTCAAATGTTGTCACATGAAATCTTGTTCAGTCTCATTGATGAAATATTTTGTTCCCTTGTTCCTTTTTAATAACCAACAATTGACAAACAAACAAATGTTTTAAGTGAATATTAAGTGATATCCCAGAATCTGGAAATTATAGAAGTGGACGTAGAATACCACATGAACACGTTTATAGACATATTAAATTTTGTGTAGGCCTATACAGATGATAAAATATGGTACAACAATTGGTAACCATATTATTAAATGTAAATAATTTTACATTTATCGTATTATAAAATTTACATTATAGCAGAATATTATTACAATAATGATAATAATATGCAATATGATAAATATTATTTGCATAACACCTGCTGATTTTCATGTACTAAGGAAAGTTTGTAAGCAATGTACAATGTTCTACGATCCCATCCGTTCTTCAATATGAACGTTACTTCGTATAAACACTTCTCGCATAATAAAGTCAAGTACGCAAATCGTAATGAAATATTAATTAGGGATAGGCACAGCTCTGTGTGTATTTCTCTCATGAATGAAAATCAAGTCAGACTTCCCTCTAGTTCTCCCTTCATTATTATTATTATTATTATTATTATTATTATTATTATTATTATTATTATTAGCTATCTTCCTTCTTGCATTATATCATTTACTTATTCACTATACTACTACTCTTCTCTTGTTTTCAATCCCCTTGCATCACTCTCCATCTTTTATTTTTTCCCCACGTCTCGTTTACTAATCTTCTACTGTGAATTTCATTTACATTTTTGGTTAACGATGAATATTATAAGAATTATGATCTCGGATTAATTTTTACTTCGGTTCAATTATAAATTACCAATTTATAACGTTTAAATTGTATCTCTATGTTCATTAAAATGCTAAAGTATTCACTGACTGGTTTATTTATAACTTCCCGATTACTTAGAGAGTTGAAATGCTGCAAAAAAGTGAGTTAGAATACAAAAAAGGAATTCTTTGTCAAAATTTTGACTTTTAATTATTAAAATTTTAAATTTAGCAGTAAATTCTGAACATTTGATACCAAATTTAGACATTATCTAAAAAATTGTGCACACAAACTTCTAATTTACAAATCAATAAGGCATATGAAATCCAATTATGGGGCTCAACAACTCATTCCAAGATTGAAATCTTACAAAGATTTCAATCGAAATTAATCAGGTCAATCACAGAATCACTTTAGTTTATACCAATCAACATAAATACAAAAAGATTCATTTACAACATTCAACATATTACACATTCCCATAATTAAACAAGAAATCAACACAAAATATTAAAGAATATAGCTTCGAAGCTATCTCACTATTTCAAGCAGTTCTTCAAGCAATTCTTCTTGGTTGTTCAACCAACAACCGCCGACTAAAAACGAAGACATCCTACGGGCTTATTTTAAAGCGACAAGACATGACATAAATTAAATCCACGAAGTTCTCCCATTGGGGGCTTTTCTTCGATCATGACATTTATAACAAAGAAAACTCATTTACTCGCTATTCTGTTTAAGAATAGAATGTATTTTCTGCTGTAGTATTTAAAGAAAACGCACTATTAATCTTTATAATATCACCCTTTTCTTATTATACTTATTTATGAAACAAGTTAGCCAACACAAAAAATAAAACTGAATCTCATTTTTTTTACTTGTTTAGTCACAATGGACCACTTCAGTAAACTTGGAAGCCTTCAGTTTTCGATGGTATTCTTTGAGGTTCTCCGAACCCTTTTTGCGAACTTCTGCTGAACTAACCATGACTGCTTATTTAGGTGCATGCGTCGTAAGTCGGATGTTGTGGACTTTGATTGTTCGTTTGTATTTCGGTGATTTTTTGATTAAGTCGTTTTCTGTTAAGTTCAGTTCTTTCATGTCATTCAATACTTCTTTATTCCATGCGTATTGTGTCTGGGATTTGGATTTCAACATGAGTTTAACTAATTTATAGAGAAGTCTGTCAGGTGTCATTATGAGGATGCGACCAAAGTGAATCTCATTTTAAAAAAAATATAAATTGTTTTTAAAATGTTGCTGTTTGATACCATTAAAAGTTACTTTAAACAGATTATCTCGCCTATTCTTTAGTTATTAATTAATTCGGTTCAGTAAGTCAGGTTTATGTTCAGGATACCCACTGGTACTGGATTCAGTAACTGGTTCAGATTTTACTTCAGGACACAGGAAGTAAAAGTAATATTTGGAAGAATTACGAACAACTATTCTAAATCAAAAAAAGTTATTTACTCAAAGTTTATTTTTACAAATCATACAAATTGATTTTTGTGCATAATGAGATATTCAAAACTGATGTACTTAATTTATTTTATCTTTAAAAAGTCTTTCATGCAATAATCTAACATAATTATATTAAAAGAACCACTTTTTAATTGTTATAAAAATTAAACCTTACAAAAAAATCACAAGAAATAATCTCACTTTTGAATTTTAAATCCAATAAAGAGTAAATTGCTTTCTGAAGCAAACTTCAGCTAACTAATTACGACCCAAGTTATACAACTTCTATATTTTTTCTTTCTTTTTTTTGAAATATTAAGCCTTAATTTCTTTTCTTATTCGTTTTTCCATAACGTTCTTTAATATTTTCTTCTTGTCTTTTAGCTAGATTTAAACCTTTTTTTCTTATTTTATAAAAATAAAGTTTGAAAGTCAGAGTGGACTTTTAATAGCTTTCTTTCTCCATTATTATTAAAGAATCAATGTCCGTTTCTTCGGAATTTCTTGTTTTCTTTCAATCGTTTCTTACTTTATTATTTTTTCTACTAGACTAAATGATTTTCCTTGTGTGCTTTAGAAATATTTTTTAAACTTTTCAAAATTAAAAGTTTGAACTTCATTTGATTTTTAATAATAATTTTAAAAATGAGTAATATAATTTAATATTATTGTTAAAATAATTCTGATTTGTTAAAATTTTAAGCAATTTATTGTTTGTTGAAAAATATTTTTGTAAGTTAATAAGTAAAGATGAACGTGCTGTAGCGGTACTCTAAGAAAATTCGTTAATATAAAAAGAGAATTTTTTCCCAGCAAAGAGATAAAATCGTTAATCGTAAATTTACAAATTTCCTACAGAAGATACCTTACGTTTAGTAAAATAAATATGAAGTATCTATTTATTTAGGTATTACTTTCCTAAAAATGTGTGTGTAAATAATTTCTCAAATAATCTGCAGAAAAATTCACCAAATTTTATCCGTATTTTCTGTCTGTCTTCATGAAATTTTTAATTTTCTATGCACTTTTTCTGCACGTTCTCTCCAAAACGTACAGTTCTCTGTACTGCATACCATTTTTCTCTCACAATTCTTCATTTCCTTAATCCAGTTTTCCCAGCTTATCTGTGTTAAAACAGTTTGTTGTGTAAGTCTCAGTTTTAGTAAGTTGACAGGCTTAGTCACAATTCTTTTAGTTTTAGTCTTTATGCACATATTATTTGCGTTAAAACAGACAGTTCTTTTTGTTGTAGTGACTCGACTTACATTTTTCAATAGTCTTGTCGTCATGTTCCTCACTTAGTTTTGTTTGCATTTTCACAATTTTCTTACCTCATTGAAGTGTTTGACGTCGTCAATTTTTACACTCTCGTGTTCTTAGCGAATATTACTTAGCTTTTTCAATAACGTGTTTTTAGCGATTGGTTTGTGTAAGAACATAACTGAAGAACACAATATAATACAAAGTTGAAACTTGGAACTTAACTTAAGAACTACTTGGGAAACAGACACAAAAATTTTCACTAAAATCGGTTAATCGGAAATTGTAGTTTGTTCGTGCAATTTGTAACTTTCTTGCAATTTTCTCAAAAACGGCTCGTACGATTTTTAAAAAAATCTCCTCACTAAATTGTTTATGCTCTACAAGATTAGGGTATGCAACTTGTCTGCTGACACTCATGGAAGACTGTAATTTTTTTAAGATTGCAGACATAATATGCATATTGCGGAAAAAGTGTAGTATATATTAAAGTTATAGGAAATTACAAAATCGTACAACTTTTATTTTTAAAATTTTTTCTACAACGCTTAGAGTAGCAATTAGTGAAGTGATTTTTCGTAATTTGCTAATCAAAATCAGTAAAATTGGAATTTTCTAAGATTACGGCCTTGGTAGGCATTTTTTGAAAAAAAGTATTTATACGTAAAGTAAATTTTATTGTTATTGTTATTGCTATTGTTATTGGAAATAAAAAATCTACAATATCAAACATTCTTTTCTTCTACAGAGCCTGGTTTAGCGTCAATTAGTGATTTTCCGGATTTTTAAGTTTTACAGAGGTTGATTTTTATTTTGCGCTATTCACTTACCATTAAAATAAGGTTATGTTTTTCAAATTTCATAAATGAAATGTAAAAATCATTTTTTCATTGTTCAAACATATTTTTCATTTGTTTAAACACGATTAAACATAGCTTATATTATGAAAATGTTTACTTTTTCATTACATTGGGAAGATAAAGTTTGTGAGTGTTTTATACCAAATTTTTCCAATTCTATCATATTTAATTTTCAGCCGACGAGGGACTGCTTCTAAAGTTCATCGTACATCTTATTTTGCGAAAAACCATTGAGTCTCATCTTTCTACCTGTCTTTGTTTAGCAGACTGATTTGTTTTCTGTCGTTTCTATGAACTATCGTTTATCGTTGTAAATGTAACGATACAGAACGTGTAAGAAAATAAATAAAAAACATAGGAAATGATATACAACAACAAAGTCGGGATTTGGAAACAAAATTAGTGCCATTCGATTCCTCTTAAAGGGTAGATTTTTTCATATTGCTGATGGTTTTTGCCATAAATCAAAGGTAGTTTTTTCAAAAATTGCCACCAGTCATGAGTCGAGTCGTTTCACGAAAACGATTTTTTATTACGGTACTGTACAATAAGCTGCACAATTTTCGTACATGATATTTAATTTTACAAAATGTGAGGAATTTTACTTCCAGAAGAGGTAGCACCCAGTGGTACATTTCGTTTAGAACTACGGGTGTTGTCCGTTATTCAGACCAAGAGGTCTCTGCTCCATTTTTGCTTTGGACGTTGGGAAGTTCTTTGTACCTGAGTCACGAGATAGTTGTTTGGCATGGTCATCTAGTCATTCGCGAAATTTGCTATTGAAAGACTCGGTTAGTTCATTTTCTACCAGAATTTTGAAATCATCGTGGAGGATTTTATTGCTTACAAAAAAAGAGTGCCAGAAGCAAGTCTTAAAAATTCTGACTGATCGACTTTAAATTACTCTCATTCGCTGCTCCAAACAGCTGGACACCGTAGACCCGATTGGTCTGAAAAGGGTTTTGTAAATTAAAATTTTGGAATAAAGGTTCAATTTTTTTGAGGGTAATTAAACAGAAGAATAGCTTTTGGCGGCAGTTAAGTTCTAAACGTTTTGAACGTAGATGATGCTTTTAAGTGATGATTTCCATGAGATGACAACATTTTTAAATGATTTTTTCATTTT
The DNA here is from genome assembly GCA_035578175.1 of Catonia carolina. Taxonomy (NCBI): domain Eukaryota; kingdom Metazoa; phylum Arthropoda; class Insecta; order Hemiptera; family Achilidae; genus Catonia; species Catonia carolina. The sequence continues at coordinate 21,566,866 of JAQMRL010000010.1, read as the reverse complement.
AACACTTTTAGCCCCAAATAGGAAATAGATGTGTTTTCCGGTATGCTCTTGTGTATCATTATGATACACACTGTACTTTTCAGCTGGACTGCGTGCATCGAATTGACTCTCACGTTATTCAGTTTTGAAATGTGCTGTGCAGCTTTTATTATACACAGTACTAATCATTTCAATGTTGTTTCTCTTTGTATTGGGCTGTGGTAAACCTTTTAAATCAATATTCAATCTAACACTTAATTTTTTATTTTTGTTTAAATTTTCTGTTTTCTATTAATTTTTTATATTAATTAGTAAGAAACTATACAAAAATTAATATTATTCATAGTTTACTGCCATAAAAGTGAAATGATACAGTTTATATTTAAAATAAATTAGTGTTTTTGTCATCTCTATTTCAATGATAGTAGGATATTTTCTAAGGAAGAGAAATACAATATAACGATAGTAAGGAAATATTATGTACCTATTCATTACTAACATAACATAAGAACTAAGACATAACACATAAATATTACTCTTTTATATTGTAATAGGCTAAGTATATTCTTTTATTCTTAAACAGTTCTCTTATTTTTTACGTATGGCGTGTGTACATATATTTTATACACGACCTAAACACCTTCATTATTGTTGAAAATATAAATTTTACTTATTTACTATTTTCTTTGATCACCTTTAAAACTATTTTTGAAAAAAAAAACAGTCTTTTGGGCTGAGTGGAAAGATCATCAGCTGTAGCATGGGTTTTGAGGTGAAACTTCTGTAGCAGAATTTGATACACATGGGCTGGGTAAAAACTGCGGTTTGTGTCAAATTGATATACGTGGGGCTGAAAGTGTAAAAACACATAAGTGCCCAAGATATTCATGAAAAAAATTGTACTATTGAATGAACATTATAGTAAAATGAAAACTAATGGAAGTAAGTAAATATGTGGTTAATTAATAATTTAGATAACATATTAAACATTAGGTCAGCAATAAGGTTGTTAAAATTAGGCTTATAAGTTCTTAAAATCTGTTGTACTCTCTCTGGGGTCTTCTGGGTTCAATTCTAAAAAAAATTATTACTGAAGCCTTGCATACCCGACTTATGTTTGCTCACAAGTTAATAATATTATAAAACTAGAGTATTTTTGTATGTATTTGTTTGATTCTATTTTTGAAGCGAATAGAAACCGTAGTGAATGAAGCAATGAATGAACTGAATAAAAAAGAGGGGAAGTAAAATTTAGCAAATTGAAGGGTAGAATATATTATTTCATGTTCATTCATTTCGAGTATGTTTTGTAAAATTACCTCATGTCCCGTTTTCTCCCTTAGGTACTCAAAACCATGTATGTATGTTCGTATGGTTCAATTCAACCTTTATTTCTGTAAGTATTATGAAGTGTTTGTTATTTTGAATAAACATTTGCTTTAAAAAACTTAATTTAGTTCATTCTACATTATTGCAAACAATATGGCTAGTACTTAGTGTATCCATATAATTAAATCAATGTGAAATAGTACAATGACACTAAGACTAAAAATTTTAATTTATAACTTTTGAATAAGACCTGTATTACATTAGTGGACTATATAAAAAATATTAAAATTCTTAAGTAAATGGTTTCCAGATATTTCCTGTTTGTTGTTGTTTAAGTCATCAGCCGAAAGACTGGTTTGAACCTGTAGAGGTTTTACTAAGTAAAACGAAGAGTGGGTGGTTTACCATTGCCTTCCTCACTGCGTGGGAACATACGCTTATCAGCATGCCGAGCCCTCTGAAAGCACATATTTTTCACTTTGCAAATGACACCTTCACTTCATTTACCACAGGGTCTGGCTGTATAATGAAATTCATTACTTTCAGAGGAGACAACTCTGATTAGTGTCTTTTGCACCTCTACCTCTTCTGTTCTTCAATGATTCAGTCATTTAATTGGCTGACCATGTGATAAAACAGAACTATTTATTTTAGCCCTGAAATAAACAGATTCAGTGTAAATAATTTGGCACTCCACCTGTCTGTTATGGGCAGATTTCTTGTTATCAGCCGGTAAATAAAATTTTGACTATTACGCGTAAAATAGATTTCTTTAAATGATCTTCATTACTTAGAAACTGAAAAATATGTTATTTACTTTACAAAGAAAGACAATAAATTACTAGGAAACGTATTCGTACATCTTACCATATATGATTAGATTGACATTCTAATCTCCTTGCTATTAACCTTTTGGACACTCAAGAAAAGGAATTCGTTAGACTTTAGCACTTTGGAATATGCTATTCGTTACAGGGTTTTACAACTTTTATGGATTTACTGCTTCTAAATGTACGGTTCAACTAAAAATTCTGATTTACAACGGATTCATCCATCCAACACCTACACAAATGTTTTCACAAGTTCCATAACCACGATAACCCACTTGTACGTTCAATTCCCATGTTACACCTACCTGGTCATCAAGACGCTGAAGACGAGACCTGCTAAATTAATAAAATAAACTTATTAAAAGTTGTTCAGAGATTTTTAATCATAATTCTTTGGATGGCACCAATGGAAGTCTTACTCTCTCATATAATCTTGACATTTCAACACAATCTTCATAATCATCACATTAACTTTTATCATTTTTACTTGTAAATTAATAATCATTGAAGAAAACAAATGTTGTTAAAAGACTAAGAGCTGCATTTTTGTGTCGTTCTGAATTTTATTTACATAATTTAATATTTTCAAGCCAAGATTATACAGTAAGTATAATACTGTGATAAAACCTGAAATATATTCTCTGTTGTATGTTTTCTAGTACGAAAATTGTCCTTTCCTTTATCAGTAAAAGTTTTTCATTTATAAAAATGTTATATTCGGTCTTATGGATTTCATATTTTTGGAAACTGTTACAAAACAGTACTTGATATAATACTTCAACGCCATCAAATCAAACTGTTAACTCTATTAGTAAAAGTTATTACATGCCCAAAAACCATAGTAAGTGAACATGACCTACGTAATAATACAAACCTTTTAACGCGATATCTATCTTCTTTATTTCTCCTCGGGAATCCGGTGAGAAGGCTAAAAAGAAGCTGAAATCGTGATTTATTACATCCCCGTAGTGACAGCTGATAAGTCTCTCCTATTGTCGAACAAAATTTTTACCTAAAATATATTTAAAATCTTTTTCTTAAGTAATAAATTCATTGGACATATTCTTTTGATTTAGAACAGTAAAATAAACAGTTCAAATTGTTAAAACGTTCTGACATTAATTTTCAAATTTCTAATGTACTGGTTAATAATGAAATAAATAATAACTATTATATTTTTTAAATTAGTTTATTTTTAATTAATACGCTGTCGAATTCTAAAAGCATAGAAAGAACAAAAGCAGCGAATTAAATATTTTTTACGAATAGCACAACTCAAGCAGTTATTGCTCGCTAGGTCTGTAAAGTGGCGCGCTCTCCTTGTATTGCAACGAACTGTCATTCATTATTCTACTTATTCAAAGCTATGCAGTACTGCTATTAATTTTTCATGTTAAACTTCCTTCTGTTCGTCATCTTTTGTTCTACAAAAACCTTGTTAAGATGTAGAATGGTGTATAGCCTTTCGTCTAACCTTCGTTAGAATATTTTAAGGTATTATAAAAATAAAATACCAGAATACCCTAAAAAATCTAGTGTGAAACTACTTAAGTGACTTTCTCTTGCCAATGCAAATACCTAAATTTACGGTTCATATAACGGTTCAAATAACCTATGTTTAATCATAAATGAGCAATGTATAATTAAAAATATAACCTAATTTTAATCATGAGAATATGACGCAAAATGAAAATCAATCTCTCTAGGACAAAAATACGAAAAATTGCTAATTGACGCTAAACTACGCTAACGTACAAGATTATTCTCTAAATGAAGTTGTAGCTTTTTAATTTTTTATAACTTTTATTCTCATACACTTTTTTCATAAAATGCTTCCTTAGACCGCAACTTAAAAATTCCCATTTTTTACCGATTTTGATGAGAAAAATACAGAAAATCACTTATTGATGCTACACTAAATGTAGCAGAAAAAAATTTGAAATAAAATTATGCAGGGTTTTTAATTTCCTATACGTTTTTAATAAATATATTTTTTCTAATTAATTCTTTTTTAATTTATTTGTTTGTCAATTAATACACTTTTACTCTAAATTGTATATTACAAGGCCCCATTCTTAAAAACACAATTTTTTACCATGTGAGCACAGATCAAAAAATTTCAGCAGACATGTTGAAATTACTTTCGGTTGACCGATTTTAATGAAAATCATCGTGTAGGGTTCCCTTCATGGTGTCTAACCGAAGTTTCAAATTTCAACTAGGTTGATATAGATATATCGTTCTTGAGATATTTTGTTTTAACACATTCACTGTCACACACACTAAGACCATTTGGTAGGAGCATGGTTTTTCAGTAAGCCTAAATCGTGTATTTCCGGTGAAAACTCAATTTTAAAAAATTAAAATAAAACGAAAAGAAGGGAACAAAGACTTCCCTTTGTACGAAATTGTGTATTTTATGAAGTGTTGTTTTAGAAAGGAATTCTCGGAAGTCAAAATAAGTAGAAACGTTTGTTTTTTTATTTTGATCTCCTACTAAAGCGGCAAAATTGTTAGATGGGTCTTCATTGACCGCAAATATAAAAATAGTTAGCGGCTTTGTAGTGAGTAAGTTTTTATTTAATTAATTAATTAATTTATTTATTATTGCTAAAAACAAGTACAATGAATCTTATCCTATCTTATTTCCTAATACCCGCATAGGTCTAGCCTGTGCACGGGTATGAGTTAGTTTATTTAATTTATTCTATTATAATAATAGCTTTTTTATATCTACACTAAATCTACATTAAAGAAAAGAAACAAAAATTTACAAAAAAAAATTCCTAACGTAAATATACAAAAAAACATAATAGTATAAAAAATAAATTAAAAAATAAATAAATATAAAATGTCATGTAATGGCAAAGGATGAAGCAGACTTTTGATAACAATGTTAACAAAAAATTTTAGCTGACAAAAGAGGAAGAGCAATTAGTTTGAATACATAGAACTAATTAAATCCTCAGACTGCCCTCTCCCTAAATTAATCAGCCAGTTGGTTACTTTTCTTTAGTATTTTACTTGAATTGTGAATAGAAAATATTGTAGGGTCGATTCAAAAATAGTGTCGTTACGAGACTGGTTCTGTATTACGTTAATAGTGTTAATAGTGCGTGCTCATACGGTTAGTAGCAAGTGGTTTTGGACAGGCATACAATTATTTGTATTGTTAAATAACTCTCTTATAGTCAAGTTTAGCATAAGTATTATTAATAATATTATAATATCATATTAATATTTATTAATATGTATTCTGATTAATTTAATTGAAGTAATCTGTTTGTATTTGTTAGTATTCTATGTTTATTAATATTAATTGTGTCAATAAATAATTGTTGTAAGTTAAAAGAAAGATTTTTAATGCTTTATTATACCCAGAACCAGGACGAACCTAGGTTTAGGTGTTATAATATGTTTATCAGAAGAAGTACCTTTATTTTCTAACGGTAACAATGATTATGTGGTAAATAAGTGATTGAATCATTCGGTAACAGACATTTCAACTTTACATAAATAAATTTTATGTTAAGAAAAAATATTCTGACTATTTTTGTATCATACGCCGACATTCTTCCGGATTATCATACGTTATGTAGACAGCGTTATGACGAAATTACAAAGTAAAATATTATGAAGATAAATAACATTAAGAAATTAATTAATATTTCTCAATACATAAAATAATCTACATATATATTACAACCGATTTTACAGGTAGTATAGAAACTACTTTCTCAATCAATGTATCGATATGTGTTGACGTTTGGAAAGATATGCATTTACCCACAATACTAATAATATAAAAAGATACGATACAAAAGATTGGTTGCATGATTTATTACAAATCAGATATAGTACATATAGCATGTAAGAAACTAAATAGATATTATCTTAAATCTTATAATATTATTTTAACTGAAATAAAAATATTTAAATTAAAATGAAATAGAAATATCTTGATAATGTCTGCCGTTACTGATATGATTTATAATATTATTTTTTTCAAATTGCTTTAATTAATTTATCTTGAAGTCATTTTAAATAACTAGATAGGGGCCTACATAATTAATTTACAAGATTCCTAGACATTTTTTGAATGAATGTACTGCGAAGGAGTATTACACTTAATGTTTTTCTGATCAATTTTAAAAGTATTAATTTTCTGGGTTTTCTTTAGTTTCTTCCAGCATAATCTGAAAGATTTGTTTACTATCGAGTAATAACTTTCCCCAATCTTTACAATTAACAGCTTGTTGCGTAAAAAAATTAGATTTTATCATTACTTTTATAACTAGATTTAAATACTATACCAATACGAGCTAAAGACTGCAGATGAGATCTAACCAATAACAGCCAAAAGCGAGTGAGAGGTTGCCACTTCGCTTTGTTACACTTGAGAAATAAGTTGGAATTACCTGATGCTTGATACGAAACTTGCACTAATGTTTTCATCTCGGTTTGTTGGTTACTTCTTCAACTTATGAAACAAAAGATTTCAAAAATATTCATGTGAACGTTCAAGAAAATTGAACCCAAAACTTTTAGTAACGCGAACACTGTGGTACAGCGACAACACAACGTGGCAAAGCAGAATAGTTAACGAAAGTCAGTTGGCTCTCTTCTGTTTTCTAGGCCACTATGCTCCGCCTTCATCTGCAGTCTTTAGCTCGGCAAGATATAGACAGTCGTTACTGATGTACTTTGATGATTGGACTTCAATTCCATACCTTCCCAAGAGTGGTCGGTCTAATTCTGTGCAAGACTACACCTCATTTATACGTCATACATACCATAAAATGAAAATCATAATCTGATTTTAATCGTGAGTGGATGAAGCTAAATGAAAATCAACCTGTTCGACTTAAAGTTCGGAAAAATACTAATTGGCGACAAACTAAGCTCTGTAAAAACAAAACGTTAAAAATAAAAATTATTGTTTTCTTCAAGGCCGCAATCTTACCAAAAATACTAGTACGAGAGCTCAGCCCCCACGAATTCGGGTAGAAATGACGCTTACATTATTTTGTATGTCACAAAAAGTGTAGTCAGTGAGGCGATTTTACAGAAAATCGCAGGAGATTTTTTAAAAAATTGTAAAAATGTGAAAAATTGCACTAACAAACTATTACTTTCGGTTGACATAAACTACTTTCAAGTCAGGTTTGCTTATGGTATCTAACTTACGTTCAACTTCGTAAGATGTTCCGTTCTTGAGATATTTTGTTGACGAAATATCTTTTTTTGGGTTTAGTTGGCCAGAAAACGTGTACTTTTCGTGAAAGGTCGATTTCGAAAAATTGACATGAAAACAATTTTCTTCCCTAAATAGTACTTATATAGGAGAAAAGTAAGTAGAATAGGTCCAACGAAAGGATCAGTGAATTTTCGTTTGTATTTAAAACAAACACGGGCCGGTTCGTGTTGTAGTGTTCAGCGCAACTAGCTTCTGTGCTAGGGTGCACATTTGCCGATTCCAGAACTCCCGGTAAGTTCAGGCAATTTTTCATCTATATTAATAGCTCATATCATTACCTAAGCACAGGTCAAGGCTTATGTAGGCATCATCACTAGTAAAACACTTAAAAAATACGATTATATTTGGAAGTAAAACTTTTAAAGATTTTGTTTTCAGAAAATGGATTCTGAAAATTATAAAAAATTTGATAAAATATTCAGAAGTCACGGAATGAAACCTTGACATAGGTCTACAATAATAAAAATAATTATGATCTTTATTCCACATATTATAGTAACACATAAAGGAAAAACACTGTCGCCAACCGGGGCCGACGACATGTGGACAAACCTTGCTTGAGACATTTGTGGTCTTGAAAAGGGCCGTTTAATTGGTTGGGGGTCTTGAGAAGGGCCGTTTGGGTTTTTGTCGTGGCTCTGAAAAGGGCCGTTGTTGGTGATCGGAAGCGGCGAGCCAACGTGTTGAGAGCGGAGCTTGAAGAGTGACGGCACGGCTACCGGGTTCAGGCCTAGCTCTCCCTCAGCGGCAGTTGGGTCTCCACTGCAGCGTGACAGTGGTGACCCCCAGAGCCCCACAGTGTCGGGCCGGCGTAGGCCGTGAATCGATAGCGTGGCCGAGGCGGTTCCCTTCGGTTCCGCATTGAACTCTATCTTCACCGTGATGCCATCAGGCACGCACGGGCTTCCTTCAGCGGCCGGGTAGGAGAAGGCTGGCCGGTGCGGGAATGTGCTTCCGCCACCGGTAGCGTTGACCAGGGATGGTGAGATGCGCTCTTCTTCTTTCTTGCTAGCTGTCTTCTTTCGGTGCTTTTTGATAATGGTGGGGGCGTCGGCAACAATACACAAATCAGTATACAAAATGTAATCTAAATAAAATTTAACTAGTGCACTTTAACTTAAAAATAGTGAAATTAAATTAAATTAAACAAAATAGGAGTTTTATAAAAAAAAATATCGAACTAGGTATCTCCTGTAGCAAAAGCTGTGATGGAAAAGGATACCAACTGTAAAAATACAACGTCAAAGATGTAGTAACGTATAGAAGCATTAATACGTATAAGTTCTGATATTCCTTGAAGTTTTCTTTTCCTTATTATTAATAAGGCAAAATGCTTTTCGAAAAGTACAATATTTGTTCTAAATTTATAACTTTCGTAAACAATTATTCTACAAGAATATCTCTATACATATTTTTATAATAAACAATATTACATAACGCATTTTATGAAACCTGTTGCTTACAACAAAGTTTCCAGTAGCAGGAAATGAAAATAAGATGTCTTTTCTGCCGTTCTTTGAAGACATTTCGATGATCAAACTAGCTCCCGATAAATTTGGAACATAATGTCACTGAGCTAGTGTAAAAACATTAAATAACTCCATGCAACTGTTAAAGAAACTCGTACGGTAAGTTAACAAGATGAAACATTTAAAAACAAGAACATCAAAACAACTTATATAAGAAGTTCAGGTTCACAGACAGGAAACTTAGGGATTATAGTTTTAAAATGAGTAGAAGAAACTTTTCTCAAGGGAAGCTTAGATTTGAGTTTTCCTAGCTTAGCTTTTACCTAATTTAAAAGCACCATCTTTGTTGATACCACTCAGATATAGTTAGTTATCCCTTACAAGCTTGTATACGTATGTATACATACAAAAAATCTACGACCCTTATAAGTTTTTACTCTCCGTAATAGAAGAAAAATCACTAAAAAACAAAATTGAATGAAAGAAAATAGGGGGAGATAACGAGCTAGTGCATGTATAAAAATACTACTACTACGTTAGGTTTTCATGTAAAGATTTAACGAACTTTCCTTTAGTTAACCATTTTTTTTTTTTGAAGAGGAAAGGTGGCATTTATTATTCCCTTACTGGACGTGAAGAGAAATACTCATAAGATGACGTCACGTATTTGTAATGACGGCCAATTTAATTATTCAGTAGCTGAACGCAACTCAAGTGGCGGCTGTTCACTGTGTAGTAGTACTTGGCTCTCGTCTGCCGGTCAGTTGCACGGGCATCCGGCGACTTTAATTGATTCCCTCACTCTAAAGTCTAAATAAAACCGGTGGCAAAATAAGAGAATAAAGAACGTGTTTTTATTATACGTACGTATGTAGAAAAACAAAATGTACTATAATCAAACTAAAAAATATAAAATAAATAAAATAAATACATGGTTTCAGTTGTGAAAATAGCATTACTTAACGCACTACTTACTACACAGTATATTATTAAATTATTTTATGTTTATTTTTTTATTACTGTTTAAAAGCTGCAACATATTTTATATAAAGAACTAGAACAATGATAGTATCCGTGCTTCTCAACAAATTTGACGTTTAGGGAAATTAACATTGGACAATGTACTGTCAACATTAATCTAATTAGAAGGGTGTAATCTTACGTATATTACTCCAGTCGTTAGGAAAAAGAATAAAAACAAATCTACAAAACATTTCAAAAACTAATGAAATTTAATATTATTAATAAAATGATGAAATATTTTTCAATTTCGATATAGCGCGGTACTTAGCTAAATAAGAAAAAGTTTCGTTTAATTTGTTGTCTAAACTTTTCCCGGGCGTGTAAAGTTGTCAGTTTATTTTCAGTTTTGATATTACAGTACGAGAGGTCGTGAGTCCGAGTCCCTACAAACTTTTATTATTTTTTGTTATTAATAATAATTTTAATAAAATTATTTAGCAAAAAATAAATAGTATGTGAGATTCAAACTCACGGCCTCTCACACTATAATATCAAAAATTAAAATAAACTGACTACTTTACACGGCCGGCTAATGTTCAAACAACAAAATAAGCGAAATTGTTTCTTATTTAAGTACCGCGCTATATATCGAAATTGAATAACATTTTGTCTTTTTATTAATAATAATTAAGTTAATAGCTACCTATTAAAATCTTTTGTAGACTCATTTTTATTCTGTTTGCTAACAAATTGAGTAATAAAAGTAAGATTACAGCCTTATAATTAGATTAATGTTGACATTACATTGCCCAATGTTAATTTTCCTATACGTCAAATTTGCTGGGAAGCACGGTATACAATTGAAGTTACCAAGCTTTATTTTTAGTAGGAAATAGTAACAGACCAAAATTTCAATATTTGTATCGTCATTTGGATTATCCATCTAATTATTTATGCTTTAAATTGCATGCAAACTTAAACACATCCGAATCTTGCAATTGTACTTGTCCTATAGAAAAAGTCTCTCCAAATAAATATCTTGCTGTTACGATCCACGGAAACTTAAATTGGTCGCTCACATTCAATTTCTTTAAAAGAAATTCATCTGATGTTAACATTGAGCGGTGTGGGGAAACCTTAAATATTTGATAGCCCTGAAAAATGCCGTTTTAGTGTATGTGTCTAGGTGGGAAGAGTCGGTTGATAAAGGGCTGTGGCGGTGGTAGTTGTGACGGTTAAGGAGATGGACGACACAGCTTCTCCTTGTCCAGCGAAGACGTCATCCTCTTCCATTGTAGTGATGCGTAAATGACTGCTTCGTCGGGAAGCGTGAGCGCAGCGCTCGGTTGACGGACCGCTGTGGACATTGTTCCATATTTGCGGGCAAAGAGATCCCGGTTGATGGCAGTTACGAAATTGGATCGGCAAGCGGAACCATCATAATATTCTGTCATGCATGGTCGTCGATGATTCTTCACCGCAACCCGGTAGCCCTGTGCCGACGGTTGAAGTGAAATTCCGAATCACCCTGTATAAACTAAAATTATATTAGAAAAAACCATAATAAAATATTAAGGCAACAGATAAAAATTTAAAAAACTCATGTGATGAAAATTTCTAATAAATTATATCGGAAAAATTGTTTACAGAAATAAAAAAATATTAAAGTTTATATTAAAAATGAATTTAATATTTCATTTTGTTAAGAATACAACCGAAATAATAAAATAAACATTTACCACCAAAGAAATAATTGTATCAAGAAGAAGAAATAAGCAAGAAGTTGTGTAGCAAATATCTAGTGTAAATAATATCATTCAAAGGAAGGAGCTTTCATTCGAATAACGCGAATTTCCTTTACTTAGAGTCAAACATTAATATTGGGGGCCTTTGCCTCTAATTAAACCGATGTCACCAACGTTTCTAGAAGCATTATTCCATTAAGATTTAGAGAGCGGTGAATTTTCAAGTTATAATCTACAGATGTAGGAGTTTAGTTTACAGATGGCTGTATATATTCTTACAGTCATATTATAGCAAAAGGAAAGATTCAGTTAGCTTAGGGAAACAGCGGAAAGGAAAGCTATGAAGCGAATTCATAAATTCAAACAAAATTTACACAAAACAACCATCGTTTTAATTCCTGTTTATAATTAAACTTTATTATAAATAAATATTAATTTCCGACGTTTCTAGGATCAAATTAAATAGGTTACTCAAGAAATTAATAAATGTCAAACAGTGTAATATTAAAATTGGATTTAACTGTTCGTGAAATTTTATCTTTTAGTATTCTCATTATAATACTAATTTATTTTATTTCGGATTACATTGCAGCTAAACTTTGATGTTTTCAAACAATTTGAAGACTGACCCTATACGGATTTTCTGACATGTTCATTTCATTTTATTTTCTAAAGACTATACCTTGCGTCTGCAAAAGTGCAGCTCTTTCAAGTCGACGCACTTATTGAATACAATCGAAATATTAACTATTTAACCAAATGGTGGTTTCTTGATATACCAGAAACATTTCCTTTATATTCTTTTCAAGCTTTCCATAAGTTCTGGATCAAATTCATAGTAAGAAGGGAAGTAAGGTCTTACTTCAATAATCGTATTTTTCTCAGTTCAGTTAACCTTCTGGATTCACCTTGATAATCATATCTCCATCGCTTAGGCCGGCCCATTGGTCTAGAGGTCAAAACATCCGATTTCTATGCCAAGAAGTTCCGGGATCAATTTCCGGGTAGATCTAACATTTTTTCATCACCAATTTTATTTACCACACTTACCCTTAATCGTCTGTATTAGTCTTAATTTGCATAAAAGTCGAACGTAAAACAAAAATATGTCTATGGTTTACATTCTTTTTGTCCTGTTTCATTATACATATGCTCCACTTCGAAGAACTCAGGCAACAGATCTGTAGTGTTGTGATCAATGCAACTGGCTTCTACTCCGGGATCCTGATTCCCAGTCAGATCTGGCATTTTTCAACACTTCATCTTCATCTATTACCCTTTATCATCAATTTAATACTCTAAACAGCCAGACGTAAAACCAAAAGAATAAACGCAGACCTTGAAAAAATTACAATAAACTGCAAAAAGTATTGAATCAAACTAAGCACACATTTCTGACTTTTTGAGCTTACAAGAAGAACAGAAGCAAAGGAGCTTACGAAAGAAAGAAAAGATAAAAATTATGCTAAGAATGAGCTACAAACAAGTTTCCAGACATCTTTAAACCAACTCCTTCTTTTTAAATCTCTTTAATAGTCTATTCTAATCCATTCCTGTGTATCCTGTGCATAGGTCTTTCCAGTTTTTGTATACCGTAGAGATACTTTTTTACAACACCAGTAGAAAATAGATTTGCTTCAGGGACTTGGCCAACCCTGTCCTTGTTAGCTGTTGATTTCTTTCACTTCCTTCACCCGAGGGGAATCATGAACTTACTATATTCCCATTCATTGTATATTTAATTCCTATACATTAAGTCGTTACCAAATCGTAAATAAGGAAACGTGGTGTTTTTATTCCTAAAATTCATAATTAAATTACCAATTAATCAAATTTACCCCATATGGGTATTTGCTACCCAGAATTCTACTCCACAACAGCGGATTATTTCAAGGATTCTGGGAGGTAACAATTCTTTAATGACTGTAAAGATTACTTTAAAATGTAAAATGGGTCTAAATGACAAAAACAAAATCATTTGTTAATATATCAGATGGTGTTAATGTCTGACTGTTAAAAAACGTATGTAGTGACGCTAATGCTAACGAACGTAGCCTATTTTATCTAATTACATTGAACCTGATCTCCAGATTATTTAAATGACGTACAGAAAAACTAGGTAAACTAAAAGTTTTATATACGATTATTCTCTAACAGGAACGATCAAATTTAATTCGGCAATTTAAAAAGGTTGAAAAATTCTAACAGTGGAAAGAGCAATATTCTATTAACCTATTGATGTATGTTGCGAACTTACGTCAATATCTCAAAATCCGTAAACAGTAAAACGAACGTTGTCTGATATTTGTAGACTCCCTTTCATTTTAGTAGTACTACGGTACAGCTCTTACAAAACGGAAATGAAAACGTAGTCGTCATTTCCTATTCTATTGCTTAGCACAGAGCCTACGAAACAATGTAAGCTGTGTATAGCCTACATGTGCATAGTGTAAGCTATTGATCCATTATATTGAAGAAAATGTTTCAAATATTTAAACAATAAAGCAAATGGCGTATTAATTTGTTTTATTAAAATTGTTAAAAAAAATCTACTGCAAAAATTTAAGAAATGGAATAATAGGGATCTTATGAGTCAGTTTGGTAGAGGAATACGTAGTTACATTTTCGGTTAACTGGATTAATAATTCCGAAAAAGCTAATATATTCCCAAATGCTGAAAATTGAGATAGCATCTTAATTATCTTTATTTCAGTAGTTAAATGTAAAGACGTTAAGGATATTAATTCTGCGGTCCAATAGTTATTAAATTATTTCTTTTATTAAAGTTCAAAGAGGTACGAGTTCTACAGATTTTAAGTTTCCGGAAAGATTTTTAAGCAATATTTCACCGGCTTATCTAGTTATCTCTCAAGACCTTTTTTTACTCCTAATTTGTGTACGTTGCAATCTGTTCAATTCAGAACAATAAGCAACCCCATGTCCCAATGAGATGAGGATGAAGTGTAGACGTGTAGTCTTGTACAGACCCAGGCCGACCATTCCTGAGAGAGTATGGTTAATTGAATCCCAACCATTAAAGTACACCGGTAACCACTGTCTAGTACTCTAATCCGTATAAAAGTAACTATCTTTACTAGGATTTGAACCAGGAACCTTCATCTCCGAAAATCAGCTGTTGAACAGCTGATTCGCGGTGAAGACTTTACCTCTAGACCAATCCGGTGGCTCAAGAGATGATATTTGAAATGTAGAATAAAAATTGAACTTGTTTATGAAATTAATATTTATTCTTAAGCAGGCTAATATTGTCAAAAAATGTTTCCGAATTTATTTTCTATTGTTTTTTGTTGCTAAATTTAATTAAGACGTACCGTCTTTTTTTTATCGTATCGCCATAAAATTAAGACTACATTTCTCAAGCCTTTTTCATTTTCTCTTTAAACATTTTTTCTTACCATATTTTGTTGTCGTTTGTGGTCTTCTCGTTCTATTAGAATCGCTCAAATTCTTTAAACGTTTTTAGGAATTAACAACTGTTCTTTAACCTATTTAATAGCTTCATTTCCTTTGTATATTTTACAATTCTGTGAACAATCTAATTTGTATTTTGTAATTTTTACACCTATCAAGTTATTGTTTCGAATCGTTTCTCAAATCGTGCCCGTACAAATGAATCTTTCTATTTCTCATAGTCTGTTATATTTTCTATTTTTCCTTTCCCAAATATCTCTGTATTACTTATTAACTATGATCTACATCTTAATTTTTTAAACCACATTTTACAGTAGAATGTTTGTCTTTAATTACTGGCC
Organism: Catonia carolina; assembly: GCA_035578175.1. NCBI lineage: Eukaryota > Metazoa > Arthropoda > Insecta > Hemiptera > Achilidae > Catonia > Catonia carolina. Next base: position 21,551,521 of record JAQMRL010000010.1, on the reverse strand, counting down.
GGCTCAACCTGGACAACTCGCTTCAACGACAGGAGTCATGGTTTCGATTCCATCAAGTCAAGTCTGGTATTTTTCATCACTTTTTCATCTATTCACCGTCTGCATTAGCTCTTATATGCATACTGAAATATAACTTATAAAATATGCTTATAAAGGAAAACGAACAAATAATATTTTTCCATTCCTTTTGTACGACTCTCCTTCTGATCCTATAGTTTTTGTAATTAATAGTTCTAAACAATGTAAGCGCTATAAATTTTTATTCAAAAGAATTTTAGTCAGTTGAAATGCTTTCCATTTTTTCTTATTTGTTTATCATTTCTTCGTCATTATTGCCATTTTTCTCTAGTATTGCACAACCTAGATATTAACATTTTTTACATTTTTTATATTCTTATTTTCTATAGGTATAAATTTTTGGATTTCATTTTTTATTATTTAACTAGCAACCTCCGCTCGCTTCGCTTCACAGCAGTTAATGTAGGTCTCATTAAATTATTTTAAAACCTCTCTATATACAATATTTGTGGTTTTGTTGCCCTGTGGCAGCAAAATAAATTGTTTTTCTGCACTTCCAGCTCTAGAAAGTCCGACATAAAGTTATCCATGAGTGAAGGACGCACTCTTGTCTCAAATCGATGCCCACCGTTTTAAATGTTTGTCCTTCGATTTAACAGAATTGAACAGAATGTATAGAAGAATACCAATGGAAAAGAAAGAGACCATTTACATATGGCTGAGATAAGAGACAGTCATACGTGGGTGCGGTATGCAGAGTAATTGGAAATATATGACTTAATCGATACCTGTCGAATGAAAACAAATATATGAAATACAGTACAAAAATAAAATTTTGAATATTTCCAAATTTTTAATGTTTTTGGAACGAACGTTATTCTTCACGTTTTTCTATGTAATATAAAAGTTGAATCGTGCTTCTAGCCCCAAAATGAATGGTGAATGGTGTACACCATTCACAGGACTTAGAAATAATTAAAAGTGCTATGCACTCGATAAACTAAAACATGCGTCATTGTCACAGTTTAAGTTGCTTAACTCACTTAATTAAAGTTACTTAAAGCTACAAAATAGCCTATGTTGATCAGGAAGCTCGAAGGTACACAACAATAAAAGATTTTTTTAAATTAGTTTAGTAGTTACAAACAACAAACAAACAAACAAACAGACGTTTCTTCTTTATTATATTAAGTTTAGATTACAAGTAGGCCTACATTACGGTAAGAAAAATTATTGTATTAGACTTACGGATGTTGATGCACTATAAAAATATCAGCATCTATTTATACCACCAACCTAATTAAAATTAATTTAAAGGCTTGAAAGAAGAAAGTAAAATAAAATGCATGAAAAACAGAATTTTAAATGAAGCGTTAAGATTGTAAATAAGCAAATGTAATGCGTTTTAAATGAGAGAGTACACCTACCAAGGTAGACTACTACGTAGTTAGTTACATTTAGCTAATAAGGGTAACTAAAAGTATCAGTTAATCTATGGACAAGTTCTAATAGATTATACTGCAAGAAGGAGTACTTACTGCAAAGTGTTCGTGTTAAATAAACAAAACAAGAAAATAAGAAAACTGAGAAAGAGAAAGGAGAAAATGTGAAGAGAACGTCAGGTGGCAAAGTAGGTGAGTAGAAGATTGCGTGGCGTGTAAGGATTTTATCACCTTTAAAAGCAACAATCAACCGTTTCAATGTGTTTAAAAGTTTTGTTAAGGAATTGTTATCGTAAAAATTCATTATAAAATTTAAATTCTGTCAATGTTTTTTTTTAAAATTCAGCAATAATTAAATGAGCTAAAACCCTACTATACTGACTGGTGAATTAAAAATTAATATGCAAAAATCGGCACCCGTATTTGCGTTATTCCAGAAAAATTGAACCTCCGAATTTTTATACGACTCAGTGTTACTCTAGACTGTCAAAATAATTACATTACCTAAGTTTACACATTGTCTGGAATACTCATTTTGTCACATTGTCTGGAATACTCATATTGATCTAAAACGAAAGTTGTCAGAAAAACGTCTCAAACAGTGATATCCTCAACCCAGTAGATGCTCACGTTTTCACTTAAAATTAAAAGCATACAAATCTTCACTCTGTCTTACATGGACATACGATCGTCAAACATTCAGTTCAACTAAATCTGCCGTTACTAACAAACAACAATGTATCCAATCTAAATACCTACGCGTTATTTGCAATAATTCTTGGTGCATCCAAAACGGAAACTTAATAATGACCTAAAGATATCATATATGAACAAAACTCTTCGTTGGCTTAAATAGTCGTTTAAAAAACACTTTCCAAAAAACATAAATGACTTATACGCGATATCAGTTTAGGAAAAGTACCTTAAAACTCGAAAAGGTGTCTATGGAGTAGAGACATGGCGTAAGGTACATAACTTTATAATTTTTTCATGGGAGTGTTACAATTTTTTGATTCTTTAGAAAAAAACGTATCAAGAAAATTGACAACTACATAAAAATCCAAGTAGTTATGTACATGCTCCAAAAGATAGAGATAATGTAAGAAAGCCCTTTTACACGACAATGCGACCCCTTTGCCTCTCAGAGAACGAGAAGAACCTTCGAAAGGTTGGGTTGGGAGGTTTAGCCACATCCTTCTTACTGCCCAGATCTCGTTCTGCCCGCATTTCACTATTTTTCAGCCCAATCAAAGACCTTCTACATGACATGAAGTCGACCACATCGAATCAGTCAAATAAGCGATACACGAATGGTTCAAACATCAAGGTAAAAACTTTTATGCTGCAGAAATCAGAAAGCTCACACAATGGTGGGAGAAGTATTTAAATGTTGCTGGAGACTATGTCGAAAAGTAGATTAAGTTAAATTTTGATTAAATAAATCGGGTTTTTCTTGACATAAATTTGTTTCTTGTAGATGCGGCGGTGAACTGCCAAAATATATTAATAAAAAAAATCCTTTTTGACTGTTCGGCAATATGTAGCCTATGTTTAAAGAACGACGGCTTTCTGAACTGTACGTTTTCAAATTAAACTAATATCAGTAAATATTTATAATGACTGAATTTGTGTTGGGATGGAAGGTAGAAACATCAATGTAGAAGATTATAAAAATGTTTTCTTCGACATTGAAAATAAAAAAATATAAAATTAGATTGCTTCTGTGGGAAAGTAGAATTATTTTCTATTTTAATTCTTCTAACTGGATAATTTTTAAATCAAAAGTTTAATATTTTAAAATAATTTCTGTTTAAATTCCTACTGGATATTACATTAGTGATAAGCATTATATTAAAATGATACTAGATTTCAGCGGTGTTTGTCACGAAAGAAATATTTATATTGATCTGGAAGGAGAAAAATATCTAACTTATCGAACGGATTAAAAATCTTAATTATATTAATAGTAATTATTGCAGAAGATATTAAAGAGATATCTTGAACTGCTTCTGATGGTGTTGGCAGGTATTACTAGGCAAGGTTATATGGAGAACGGGTGTATATATCTGGTGAGGTGACCCCTATGGACGCCGGACGATAACGCGTTAAGTGCACACCACTGTTCTTTAAACATTAAATTTATTTAATTATGCTAGCCCAACCTAGTACTACGTATAAGTTATACCTAGCGTGACTAAAACACATGAAAAATTTATAGTTTCGTTTCTCATATCGTATGAATTCTTCCATATCGAATGTACTCAAATGCATTTAGTTAACCATTTTCCCTTAATTATTACTATTTCCCACCTTAGCATTAGCCAATTGATTAAATTAAACAAATCTAAAAAATAAACCAAGCTTAATGAATATTTATTACATGAAGCAATATATTTATATTAACCTACAAACTCAGTAATTTCTAACATTCATTACATTCAAGCTAAAAAGTAAATCATTCAGCATCACTAATTTAGTCGGTTTATTTTTATGAATTTATAAAATGAACGTTATATTTTATTAATAAATTCTAAATTCACACGTAATAAAAAAGAGGTTAAATATCCATAAATTACCCTAAGGAAACATATTTGATAAATTAACAAAAACAATTTCCTTTAAACATAATTACAACAAGGTTAAAATTCCATTTATTTTTGTCAGCTATTAGAATTTGTTATTCAAAACAATGTAACATTGAATAAAATAGGGTGTAGGCTACAATTGAACCTCAATATAACGAACTTCGCTATTACGAAAACCTCAATTTTATAAATCATTTTAATATACCGTGATATTGCACGAAATCAACATTACATGAAAAGTCGCGTCGAGAGATTGGTCATTAGCGACTTCTGTGGGTTTTGTTACTGTATCAGTGGGTTTAAGGCGTTAAAATTTCCAGACCCTAGCCGGGAATTGAATCTGGGATATTCCGCTTTGTACGCCATCACGATAGTCACTACGCCACGGAAGCGGTCTACAGACATTTATCATACGTCCATTTTACACTCTACATGACATATTTTCCATGTACTGTCTCAACCTCCACAATACATTTCATTCAGCAAACTTATGTATTCATTTCTTACTCTATTCAACTGAGAAAACCTTTTCGTCTTCCGGAAAAATCTCACCTCTGTTGTCTAAATTTTCAATTCATGTGAATACAGAAAATATTTAAAAAAAATCTGGCGTGAAACACTCACACAACTTTCTCTTGCCAATGCAAATAATTAACAATATAACTTAACATTAGTAATAAAACATTAGAAATAAACAAAAACTAACCTCAATAAACATAACCTAATTTTAATCATGAGTGAAAGACGAAAAATGAAAATCAACTTCAGTGCGGCTTAAAAATTCGAAAAATCACTCTTTCACGCTAAACTAGGCTCAGTAGAGAAAAATGCTCTAAATAAAAGTTGTAGATCTTGTAATTTCGTATAAATTTGATTGTATACACTTGTGTCGTAAAATGCATACTAGGGTGAAATCTTTAAAAATCAATATTTTTATACGTTTTCGTAAGAAAAAACAGAAAATCTAACATAAGTGTTATACAAAATAATGTTTTAAATAAAAGTTGTAGGATTTTAAATTCTCTACAACTTTTATTGTATACGTTTTGGCGCTAACTTGCATTTTAAAGCCGCAATGTTAAAAACAGCCTCTCCAAGAATTTCAGCAGACATGACGCCTACCCTATCTTGAGAGCATAAAAAATTTAGTAAACGAGGCGATTTTTTTAAAAATCGTAGGAGCCGTTTTTGAAAAAATCGCAAAAAAGTGAAAAATTACATGAATAACCTACTACTTCCGGTTGACCGATTTTGATGAAAATGTTCGTGTCGGGTCTGGTAATGGTGTCTAACTTAATAATATATATGTATGTTAGCACTTGCTTCTCAGGTAATAAAAAATATATAGTGATTACCGAAAGAAAAGAAAACTGGAAGATTTGTTAAACTGAAATCAGTGAAAAGAGAGACAATAAACTTGTATTTAATAACACAAAAAATTAACAAGAATAGCCTATTGAATCGCTATAAAATGATGAATAAGGTATATTTAATTGTTTCAGTATACCTTAAACAGTATTATAACTTATATTTGCATAAGTAGATTTGTGTGAAAACATTCTATATGTGTATAATTTTATGTGCAATAAATCAGTGAAACTAGGTGTGCTCATAAATGTTTGCGTAACATATTTAGGTATAAAATTTATGTAGTCACGATAGCAATAAACATAAATAATATATTGTAATAGGTAACGGATTCGTTACATTGAAATCTGTTTATTTGTTATTGTTTTATTCACTGAAATAGTTCTTCTTAATAGAAAACATGCTTGGATTAATTATATTAATGTAAAGACAAAATAAGTAAAATTTCTGATTTCTTGTTCATTATAATAATATTAATTATTATAACTTAATAATATTTAATATTATAATATAATTTAATAATATAAGGTCCTAGCATAAAACGAATAAAATAAATTGCTCGTAAAATGGTTATATTTTTAAGGTCAAGTCAGCAGCTTTTTGTCTGGGTTTTGGAACGGAGTGTTTACCGTATTAAAATGTTCAATCGTAACCGGAAACTAGCTAAAATATAATTTTATATCAACAATTTAAAAAAAAATAGTCTATTCGTGAAAAATTTATTATAGCTGTAGGGTGTTACTAAATAATAATAAAATAAATAATATAATTTTTTTTTCTTCCTGGATGTAAAGGGTTTGAAATGTGCAAATCTCTAAAATGTTTCATTTCTTTTGAGTAGAAACGGTTTTCAAGAATATTCCGCTTAAGTTTGTAATAAAATAGTTTCGTAAACCTTTGGTTTTTAATTTACTGGCATATTTGAAGAACCATTTGAGAATGAAATCTAGTAAATTCAGCAAAAGTGTTTTCATTGATTCGTTGTTTAATTTTTTTAATATTTTGGGTATGTTTTTAAGTAATTTATTATAATAAAATAATATTATTTAACTGTTAAAGACTACTTGAATTTGTTAATTTATAAATTTGAGTTGTTAAATGTTGACGTTTTAATTTTTATATAATTTGTTACATAATTGGCTACACTAGTCCACATAACAACATGGGCTCCAAGGTTTCTCATAGTTTTCAACCCTTTCTCAGCGTAGTTACCGCGTTGTGCATGCGCCTAAGTTCACAACAATGTGCTGCGTTTATACGTTGTATAACATGGGTAACATTAGCAAGAACATTTTTTACCTTGAAGTTTACGTTTATACGTCTATTGGCGTAGTAAAATATAATAAACAGTCTTTAATCGGTTACTAAAAAATGATATTTAATAGCGAAGAGGTAAAACGGCTAAAACGAATAAAATTTCTTGACCTTCCATTTAGATTTACCGACTAACCTACATTGTAAATAATTGTATTACATATCAAAATCATCAACATCGTCAACATCATCTCTACCAACACTATCTTCTTCCTCGACGCATTCTACTATCACCGCTATTATTTTTGTTACCTTTTCTATTACAGTTATTCATGTTTTATCTAGTTAATGTTTTCAAAAAATTATAAATAATTTTGTTTTTCTTTTCGAAGCAATACCATTGGGTATTGTCTTCATCATGGGAACACTTTCATGTTTTTACTTATAGTTTTTGTTTTTAAACTGATTGTAGGCTAAAATTTTAGATGTTAGAAAAAAATGGTGGGATACCCATGAAAACTGCCGGACGGGTGATGAATTGCAAATTTGCAAGTTTGTTGAATTATCAGTTGAGAAATAGAATTAAATAAAGAACAAAAATATGAAAATTAAAATCGATAACAAAATTTAAATAAAGTTTATTTTATTCCAGGCTGATACAATGCTGTTTCTATAAAGTGAAATACAGTATAATATGAATTGTACGAAATGAATGCAAAAAAGCATCAGATATATTTTAGCACCTTTTATTTATTTCTTTGAAGTATTTTAAAACTAATTTATGTGATGACAATAATAACAAAACGAGTTACTAAGGGTTGGTGTGTTACAATGAAAAGGGATTGTGGATTTTGACGTGACTGATTATTGTCAGCTGTTCGCGTGTTATGATAACAATCTTTCTCTAAATAAACATTGTAATGTATTTTAAATGTGACATTTTACTGTTTTGTTTTAAATTTATTATTGTAAATTTTCACATCTACAAAACGGAATTAAAACCCTTTAATTACAATGTATTTTAAATATTTTATATTACCAGGTAACAAATAAAAATAATTTCATGAAGTTTAATAGCATGGTAGAAGTCCTAATGAAGTTGGTAATAATTTCTAGAAATTAGACGAAATAAACTCTTTAGTCGTAACTATCCGACATCATAAGCTAGCTTTTGGTTCTTTCGTTTTCTTTCATATTTTCAACCCTAACACTCTTTTCCTATTTTCCTTCAAAATCTTCTGTCAAAAACAATTAATTCACTTACTGTTTTTGGCTGAAATATGCTAAGTAAATCGAATATTTTTACGGAATGTAGATTATTCTCCTGACATAAATGACTTTTCACTGATTCTTAGTTATATTAAAAATATTTACTTGTTCGATTTACAAATTTCTGAAGTACCTGCAATATTAAAATGTTAAAATAAGTAATACTGGAGAAATTATTTTTTGACTTAAACGAAATAGAATCAGTTTTATCTTTCTCCTTTGAGTCAAATTGCTTATTTTTTAAGTAAATAACTGAAATATCTCCTCTAAATATAAAACAATTGCAAATGAGATTAAAAGGATGTTTTTAAGTGAAAAACTTATTTGTTACACAATATGCGCATCTATTGTTCATTATTGACAAACTTAAGGAAAGAATTTAAAAAGTTATAATTCAGAATAATTAGTTCTCCTTTTAACTCAAATATAGGGATTACACAAGATATGGGATGGCCATAATCGAATAATTTAGAGAACTTTCTTGTAAGGAAGAAAGGAAGAATTACCATTGACGTAAATATCGTCACGTTACGCGACGGTTTGACAAACAGTGAATGACTGTGCAGACAGAAAAAAGAAAGAGTACGGGAAGAACCGGAGAGTGTGAGTGCATAAGTATATGAGAAAAAGAGATAGCAAATGCTGAAAAGGAAGAAAATGAACGAGAATTATTTAGAGTGAGAGGAAAATAAAAAAGTAAGAGAGAATATGTGATAAAATGAGATAGAAAATAGAGGCCGATCACAGATAATGCGATTCGAATTTCAAATGGTATGCAAAGGACGGCATTGTCTTCACCGCATCGTAAGGCTGATGGGCTGATCTCATGCGTGTATTAAAATGCGATTTCGGCAGAACAATCCAATGCCTTCTTTATATCTTTTCTTTTTTGTCAGCATCAGAACGAAACGAACGAATAGCCGCCAATGCTACTACCTTGCCAATAGCATCATTGTTTCCTTTCAACTACGCCCTTAATCTTCTTCGTCTGTCTACACACCTTATACTCTTACACTCACTCACACACGCTTCTTTTATTCTGTATAATATATAGTATTATTATATTTATGGACAAGTCTGACTTAGAATATCGATTCTTGTTCTATTTCGATTTCAAATCGGTTCGATTGATTATCTGGTGTTATACGTACAGAATGCTCAGTTTTAATGTTCTCTAATGTTAAATTATTTAACGTTCTAGTGTTACCAAAATCTGATTGCTTGGTTCTGGAAAATACTATTCTTAACATAAAATCAAAACATCGTTCTCAAAACTGTTTTTTGAATAACCATTTATTATGAGGAAAAGTAATGGAATTCGTTTTAAAATTTTTGGACAAATTTGAAGAGGAAATAAAGGTAAATCACTAGAATAGAAGAAATTTGTTATAAGTTTATTAAATTTGCATCAACAGCTTGGTCATTAGCGACTACTGTGGGTTATGGAACGTTGGGTTGTGACTTGTTATCATTTTCAGACCCTAGCCAGGAATCGAACCCGGAACCTCCGCGTGGTAGGCCAGAGCGCCACCATTACGCTATAGAGGCGGCTCAGAAGAAATGTTTCAGTCTTTTAATACATCAAATTCTACAATCTACTTTAATAGAATAATGATTAGATGAGTTTTTTGATATCATGATCAAGGTAAAACTCCCACGCGGAAACTTCGTGGAAGTAGGTCTAAGTCATGTTTTACCTTGTTGCTCTAAAGTTAGTCAGTTGACTATCTTCGTTTCAGTCAGTGTCGGTCGTTTAAATTATCTTGAATGATATGGCGAGGTGATTTGTGTTTGATTTGAGTCACTTTTAGTATTTTATGACGTATCTGTTGATTTCTTGTTGAACTGAAAGAATTTGTATATCTCTATGTAATATGTTGTTTGTTATGTACCAAACTGATGCTGTGATTTACTTCAGTAATTTTGATTGAAATATTTTCAGGATTTCAATGTTGGAATGAATTGCCGTGCGCCGGAATTGGATTCCATAAGTACAAATTGGTTTACGAATTGATTTTTTAATTTGTAAGTTAATGCTAAGTTTGATTGGTTGTTAAGATTTTTACTAAACAATAGAAAAGATAATAACAGACTCGTATTTCTAAAAGTAATTATTTTGGATCCAAGGGTAATATGAATCTGACTACTTAGTTGGGTAACAGGAGTAATGGGTCATCTCAGGATTTAATTAAATCATTAATTTTAATGAAAAGTTTAATATTAATTTTAATGAAGGTGAAATCTGCATTAAAAGAAACAAGATTTGAGTCTAAAAAAGCTGTAAAAGAGAAAGCGGCACGTGTCCTGAAGGAGCTGACAGAAGATAACTTCCAGCTCTGTTTCCAACAATGGAAATTCCCATGGAGCATTGTAGGGATAGAGAAGGAGTGTATATTGAAGGTGACAATAAGTGATTAAGTAGTTTTTTTACAACGTTAGTCTCGTTATTTAATATCCACACCTCTTATATTATGTAGGTTATACCTTTTAGAAAATTTATAAAAACCATAAAAAGTTCTAAGAACGGAAAATTATTTTTAAAAACATTTCGTTCACAACTCTGTCCAATATTCGGAAAATGCTGAAATTACCATTAAAAAATCAGCACAATAATGAATATATGTATCTACATGTTCAAATGGCGTGAAATTCTCACATTATGTGTCGGTTCATTCCAGTGAAAGCGTTATTTAGTCATTGATTTAATTTAATCCTAGCCAAGAGCAGAATAATTCAGAGTAGGTATATGTTGAGTAATATAACCTATACACAAGACACAATACGGTTACACAATTTAAGCCTATTTAGCACGTTCAAACAATGCAACTACACTGTTAGTTAATTGATTCTTGATTAATTAGTAATTAATATATTCAGATCAAAGTTACCGGGTACTACAACCAAGTGAACGTTTATGTACAGTAGCCAACAGGTTAATAATAATTATGATATAATATTAATTAAACTCTTGCTCATTAATTTCGGTATAAATAAATTAAATGTACGTACTATATGAGATTTGATCAAAAATTAGCGGGAATTCAGTTTTTCTTAAAAAAAAATTATTTATTCATCTATATCAATTTTGTTCCTCTTCAAAGTAACCCTCCTCAGATATAATACACTCGTTCCAGCGCTTTTTCCAATCTTTGAAGCAATTCTGGAACTCACTTTTTGGTATAGCTGTTACGTTTTTTAGTGATACTATTTTTATACCATCAATGGTGGCAAAACGTTGTTCTTTCATGGTTTTCTTGAAACTTTGAAACCTTGGTTTTGACGTGAAACCCATATTTCGTCACCCATTATGACCGTTTGCAGAAATTCTGCGTCAGTGTTGACCTCATTCACCAATTCTTGGAGGTATCCACTCGACGTTGTTTTTGTTGGGTATTCAATAATTTCGGAACGAACTTTGCTGCCACGCGTTTCATACCCAAAGCATCCGAAAAAATTGCTTGACATGATCCAAATGATATACCTACCTCATCAGCAACCTCTCTGATAGTGATCTGCGATCTTTCAAAATCTTTTTTCTGACTTCTACGACCCTGTGGTCGGTTATTGATGTGCTAGGGCGCCCAGGGTTGTCGTCATCTTTAACGTTTTCATGGCTATTTTTGAACCGTTTGTACCAATCGTAAACTCTTTTTTTACTCATAGTAGATTTTCCAAAAGCTACTGTCAACATTTTAAATATGATACTATACTTGATATCATTTTTTCACACAAAATTTAATGCAAACTCTTTGATCCACTTTTTTCGGAATTAACAAATCGCTGAGTGATTGCAAACACGTGTACTCTTTTCAACTACTAACAACAAAATGTACATTCAAAATGGGTGCAAATGCAAACATATGTTATAAAAAGGTGTACCAATAAGGTAAAAAAATATTTGGAAATCGAATAAAAATAAATAAAGAACATGACAACAACCCTGTAAGATATTTAAAAAAAGTTAGCAATTGATAATCTAGGCATTATTTTTCCCCGTTTCACTACTCACATAACTTTTTCTAAGAATCGCTTTAAGAATACCTCTCTCTTAACCAACTTGGGTGGAACGAAGTCACAGTCAGAAAACCAAAATGTTCGTTATTACAACAGTAAGTAGAACTAAGAATCGATCATACTGTAATTATTGAAATTGAACGGTAATTGATATGATTGTGTTTATTGTAATTTAAAATTTATTAAAAATAAAAATATTTTAGTGTAACAATTCACTGTAAATGCACTCTTGATGCGTAATACCAAAAATGCACTTTTCTTAGACCACACGCTGTTGTTTATCACCAATTGTCTTAACACCCGACAGCCATTTAATTTATTTTATAAATTCAATTAGTCGGTAAAGTTGGCTCTGGGGTATCGGCCCCTTAAAAGAAAGGTCATTACTAACGCCAATTTTCAAAATCTCAACTATTCTGGAAATTATTGAGTTAATATTTGTTACTTTAGTTACTCTCTTTCTACTCATTTAGAAATACGTGACTCAAATTGAAGTGTTTTAATTTCCGTAAGTAACTTAAAGAATACTCACAACCGGTATGAGAAAAAAGTACAGTCGAGACATATTAACATAAAACATTGTAGTACAGTGATAAACCGTGTAAATGATTGAATGTTTTAGATTTACAGAAAAGGCTGTTCTAAGAGAAACATATAAATTGGAGAAAGGTCAACTGCGAGATAATAGGTCCGAAATAATCGACCGGGTTTCAGTTTTTGACAGACAAAAACCTGCAAGAAAAACGAACAATAATGGAAACGATTTAGAAAAAGAACTTAAATTGTACGGACACACTTTTGCAGAATTACTGGCAAACGGTTGACACAACAACATTTTAAGACTCTAAACAATAGGTTTAAGATGTCGGTTAGGTAGTAAGTGGTTTACAAAATAAGCGGTTTACTAAAGTCAGAACAATACTGTGAAAACTGGGATAAACTTAAGAAAATAATGGATCGAATCAAATTCAGACAATTAATCGCTGACTTTATTGGTTTCCATGAAAAGTAAAAATAGAACAAGTGATGGACGGAGGAAAGGAGACAGATCATTTGAACAAGTTCATTTCGGTGACTGAACTCTTTAAATGGGTAGTTGAGTACACATATTTTTTGGCAACTCCTTCACAAAACGCTTCAGATCATGATGTATTGTTGTTGCTTTTTGTACGTGAAATGACAATCCAGTTGCAATCCTTAGAAATTTTCATTTTTTCAAAGTCTAAGTTTTTAGATTGGGTTACCCCAGTTTCAAATAAATTACATCCCTACGTTTAAATTGGGCGCACAATTGATTACGTGAAGAAATGTATTTTTCATAAAAAGTTTATACGAAAATAATTATGAATACACAAAATTTCGTTGAAGAAGAATTATTATTTCAAGAAACATTTTAAACATTTGTAAATATCATGAATAAAGAAAATAAAACGATTTAACAGAATTGTAAAAGGAAACTTCAGATAGCGGAAGTGACTTTCTATGAAATTTATTTTACAGAAAAGCGTTTGAACAGAATGTAAGGGTACAAGTATCCGTGCTCTGGATTCAATATATTCCAGACCCTGTCTGTTCAAAGTGTAAAGTCAAGCTTGATCAAAGATACTTAAAGTGGACTAAAATTTCAAAATGGTGCACTGGCTGATAGCTGTGTACCTTTTGGTTTTCTTAGTTTTACCACTATACTCAAAGGATATCTCATTTACTAAAAGGAATTTCTCATTAACTTTAAACTAGTCTAAGCGTAATTTTAGTTTAAGTTTAAAATTACCTTTTAACCAATTTCATTTTAAACTTGTAGAATATCGACAATTTCACTCAGAACTTATTCTTAACGTACTTTTCCATGTTCTTAGTAAAGATCATGGCTTCTCAGTTTTATATTTTTATAAAAATATTTACAATATTCTTCTTTCTTCTTGGTTATTTTTAGCAATTTGAGTCAATTAAATGAATTAAAAATTATGTAAAAGTTGTGTTAAAATGTTAACATATTTTAAAGCACATCACTACTTAATAATAATGCTTACTAAAAATTAGAGAAATTGGACAGTTGAAAAAACTATAGCGTCCCTACTACGCGCGGTCGTATTGCTAGTCTCAGAGAGGTTGCAATAAGTTTGGAGTGCCAACGTACCAAAGCGGTTGATTGCAACATTAGACGATAAAGCAAATTTACCGAAAAATAACTAATTTTTCATAATTATTTAACCAAAAGGAAGCTGTTCAGTAAAAGTCAATCGGGTATGAACTCATCAAAAAAAGAAAAAATATAGAAAACTAAATGCCAATAACTAGCCTATTACAATAAAATAACGGAAAGAAACGAAAATAGCGTAAATAACATATAGGCTAACAAACGCTTCAACAATTAATTAAACAAATTAAATGGGTGTAAACAAAAAAGCGAGACACTTCAATCAATTAAATTATACCGTAAATTCTGAAAATAAGATCACAGAACCAATACAGTAGGCCTACACACGTTTTTTTACAGTGCATACAGCAATTTGAAATATTTTAGTCGCATTTTTTATAGTAAGGACTTGAAATTTTGTCATGACAAAGAAAATTTAGGTATTTTAGACTTAAAAATTCATGAAACTTTCGATTCGAAAGTCTTGAACAGTTGATGATTTACCTATTTTTCAAAACGATATAATATCATCCAAAATAAGAAAACTTCCATAAACAGTGCCAATTAGTTTTCACAGAGGTCGCAAATTTATTAAACTTGGTATCCGTGCGATACATCTTTAAAGAACAGGGTTGGAAAAGAAATATTAAGGGCTGCAGAGTTCCGTATATGTCTTAACTTTGAACTGGAAAACTTACTTCTACGTAAATAACTAACTCAAAATATAGGTAATTAATTTTAACACGTTGAGTGTTACGTGATCCAAATATGTGTCACATTTGTTTTAAAAATCTGGTGTGAAACACTCACACAACTTTCTCTTGCCAATGCAAATCATGACCAATATAACATAACATTAGTAATAAAACATTAGAAATAAATAAAAACCTAACCTCAATAAACATAACCTAATTTTAATCATGAGTGAAAGACGCAAATGAAAAATTCAGTTCGGCTTAAAAATACGGAAAATCACTCTTTCACGCTAAACTAGGCTCTGTAGAGAAAATACTTTAAATAAAAGTTGTATATCTTTTAATTTCCTATAAATTTGATTATATACACTTTTGTCGTAGAATGCCGAGATCTTAAAAAAACGATTTTTCACACGTTTTAGTGAGAAAAATATAGAAAATCGCTAATTACCAAGCGTTATACAAAAAAATGTTTCAAATACAAGTTGTAGGAGTTTAGATTCCCTACATTTTTTATTATATAAATTTTTGCGCTAAAATGCATGTTAATACTGTAATATTAAAAAAACAATTTTTTTACGTAAAAACAGTCTCACCAAGAATTTCAGCAAACATGGCGCCTATCCTATCTTGTAAAGCATAAAAAATTTAGTAAACCAGGCGATTTAAAAAAATAATCGTAAGACCAGTTTTTGAGGAAGTCGCAAAAAAGTGAAAAATTACACGAATAAACTACTACTTCCGGTTGACCGATTTTGATGAAAATGTTCGTGTCGGATCCGGTAGTGAAATGTAACTTAAGTTTCAAGTTTCAAGTTCGTACGATGTTCCGTTCTTGAGCTATTCTGTATATATATACACACACATACAGATACACAAACACACACACACACAGACCAATCGGTAAAACAATGTTTTCTGGGTTTAGGGGGTCTGAAACGTGTAGATCCGGTGAAAACTCGATTTCGAAAAATCGACATGTAAGCAATACTTTCCTTCCTATATATTCATATATTTTATGCTAGAGAAAGTAAAAATAGTATATGTTATTAAATAAAATAAGTAAAATAACAAGAAAAATGAATAACATTTGAAAAAATAAAAAAAGTACGATGGCCCCACTGTAAGGATCTCAAAGTTTAGGGTGGCAGTCAACGGTTAAAATACATTAATGCTTGATAAATAGTATCAATATAAATTAATAATATTATTTTTTTACTGGTCATTAGCGCTTAGGAGATGAAGTAGTGACGGCGCGAGTTTAAACAAACGACTTAGCCCTTGGTCTTGTATTCGTTGAGACGTCACCCATTCTGGTTAGCTCGTTTACATAAGAGCCGTGCTATTAAAGTCTCCAGGAGCCTGTCCATTGTGTTAACACCGACACGGACACCTTGGTGACATTCCCATCCCAAACATGGATGGATTATACAATGTTTCACTGGTTTTCTTGAAGAGTTGCTTAGATGGCTTCTTGCTTTCATGCTGCACAGGTTGCACGAATTCTTTTATTTTTGTGTAAATTTCTAACAAGAAGGAGAGAGTAATATAATGCGAAAACGAATAAAAAAATGTTGCCTTCTTATTTTAGCGACCAAGTATCAGATTTTTTTCATATTGAAACAGTGTGTGACAGCTGTGAGATGTAAATAAAGATTTTTTTGACAACATTCCACAAAATCTTAACAATAAAGACAAACGATAAAAAAATACAACAAAACTGAAACTTTTTAAAGAACTGATAGTCATAAATATCACTTTAAACTTTACCTACTTATAATCTAAAAGAAAAAAAATCAATTTTTTCAGTTACACATAAACACATAAAAATTCTTGCAACCGCTGTTAATGGAGTGCACGTAATATAACTAATGATCACCATTCTTTCTTGTAATTATATTAATTTTTTACTAGCACCTATATTACTTCGTTTGAACCATTTAAGACCATATGAAATAAATTTAGACATTTCTGGATAGTCTTTATAGAGCCCATGCTCTCAGTATTCTTTCTCTCGGCATTCTTTTAACCTTATCTCATTTCTTCGATTCACCCTGTTTTCCAATTTGCCGTTCGTTAAAGCTCTCAGTTTATTTTGATTTTCCAAGTAACATCCTTTCTGACTTCCTTAAAACTTGTATCCAAAAATTTTAATATATTTTAGTGTCTAAAAACTTTTTTTCATCCATTCTAACAGGTAACCGTAGAGGTTTATCCGTGGATAGACAAAAAATAAAGAAAAATCTTTGTCCGAATTGATTTTGACGAGCAAAATCACTAATCAAAGGTTAACTAAACTCTGTACGATAATTACTTTGAATAAAATTATTAAACTATTACAGTATTTTACTCATAAATCAGATGAAGTTGTAAAATACAGATTATATTTCAAACAAATGTAAAGTTTAAAAACCAATTATTATTCCATCTACATTAGGTTGTAATATTTAAAATGTTTTTTGAAATTAATTGTACTGTTTCTTATCTGCCTTTCCTGCGCGACCGTTTGTTCGCTTATCTCTTGGCCGCTGTTGCTTTTGCCTTTTATCTATGGCCTAATTTTCTATGGCCTATTCTTTCGTCCGTACGTTTATTGTCTTGTTACAGTATGCATTTTAACTTGTTGTGATGAAGTTGAATTATTTTTGGTTAAATAAATTAAAATATTATTATTATTATTATTATTATTAGCGTATTCTCCCTTAAAGGAAGGCGATAAGCAAACTGAATCATTTTTTTTTCTTGCTGTTCTTTTTGTCCACCCAGTACTCTCGCATCCGCTTTTAATAAAAATATTATTATTATTATTGAAACTTTACTTTTTTTTAATTATTTCGTAATGTAGTTACGGTGTTAATTCTGGGCTTATGCCTTTTTCAAAATTTAATATAATTATGTTCTTCGTTTTTTTATCCCCTTTTAAGGTAAGTTTGTTTTACATCTGTCACTTGAATTTACTAATATTATTTTGTATTGTATTTTATTAACCTTTTGTATCTTGATTACTGCACCTTCATTTTTTTTAAATTCCATTTTGTATTTTTTTATAAATATTCAAAGAATTAAAATTTTCTTTTCAATTAAGCACAATTCTATTAGATTTTTACAATGTCTGATGATGACGTAATCTGTAGTTTTTAATTATCAAATTCGTGTAGGAGTTTTATAGAATTAAATCTGTTCTCTTTTTAAGGTAAATTATTATCACAAATAAGTTAAAACATAAAGGATCGTAGATTCAGTAGCTTTTTATTCTTTCATTTTCAAGATTTTTGATCATGTTATGTCTGCCTGAATTTTATTGTAGATAAATACATTTTCTTATTATTTAAAAAAAAAAAAATAATTTCATAAAATACGTTGAAATGTTCAAACATTTATTATTAAATATAAAATCTGTGATAATGAGCATGAAATTATTTGTAATTAAATGAAGAAGACAGGCTCTTATCAATTTATTTATTTATTTTTGTTTTATAATATATAGAAAATTCTAAAATTTGTTTTTTTATCCTGTAAATGCCCTGCTGAACTAATTTTGTTTGGGGTTTATTTTACAGGGGTCGCAGTATTATAAATATTGGAAATATATATATATATATATATATATATATATATATATATATATATATATATATATATATATGTACTACTATCATTTTCGCGTCCATACATTGACAATTTCCTAACAATCTGGAGTCCGAGTGCAATTTGGCGTCCGTATACGGACGCCAAATTGTAATCCTTAATAAAAACTTAATAAAAATTTATTGTGACATGGTTTTCGGACGTAATTTTTTTAAACTAAAGTACATAGTTTGGGGCAACTATATTTATTTTTTGAGAATTTTATTGTTACTCAGAGAGACACAAAAAAATAAATAAATTTTGGTACCGGATGCGAAATGGCGGTGTTTTGAAACTATTTTATACACCGTACCTTGGAGAGTTTCTCACCAGAGTGCTCTCGCTACGCCCCTATGTAAAAATATACGTATATTATGTATATTCTTACAAGGACGGCAGTTTCACATCTGCTATCAATTTCGCGTCCACCGGTTAAGAAAATAGACAAAACAAGTTATAAATAGATATTGTGTTGTGTTAAGAAAAAAAGTTTAAAAGAATAATAAAAACAAATGTTTATTAATCATCGAATTACAATTCTTTCAAAACTCACAATCTAATTTACTAAACATTCAAATAAATATTATTCGGCAAATTATTTGATATAAGTAATACAATTAAATTAAAAATAATTATATATTTTTTGATAGAATTAAAAAACTCTCTTTTCCGTTAGACGATTTTTTGGGTTGACAAACTATCCTGGAAGGAAACCGGTGCTGCGCATAGTAGTGTCAGGATTAAATTATTGTTATGGCTGGCAGGATATCTTTCTAAACGCATTGTATACACAACGTATATTATACGCAATTTTGAAGAGTTGTTCTCCGCCGTGCTGTCACCTTCCATACATGAGTCCATCGCACACCGCTTTGGTTTCTTTTTTCAAATTAGGCATAAACCCACTATCAACGAGTCCATGAACAAATCCTTTAGTAATTTGTTTACGTCGTTCGTTTAGTAACCAACGGGTTGGTCTAGTCTAGAAGAAAAGTCGTCGCAGCAAGTCAGCTGTTTAGCTGACTTTTCGACAGCTTTTCTGACAGCTGATTTTCGGAGATGGAGGTTCCTAGTTTAAATCCTAGTTAGTATAATTGGTTCTTTTATACGAATTTGAATACTAGACAGTGGTTACCAATGTACTTTGATGGTTGGGGGTCAATTAACCATACTCTCTCAGGAATGGTCGGCCTGGGTATGTACGAGAATACAGCTCATTTAAACGTCATACATATCATTGGGTCATGGGGTTGCTTATTGTTCTCAATCGAACAAATTGCAACCTACACGCATTAGGGATAAAACAAAACAAAAATTTATTTAAGAATTTTTAACATGTTATTTCACGCTTTTTTTAACATTACACCACCTGACAATTGTCAATCAAATATTTCCTTATTACGCTTACGATGTGTAAAAAGAATGCGCATTTTGCTGTTTGCCCACTCTCACTGCAAAATGGTTCAAGTACACTTCCATAATGCTATTTCGTGTCATGTAATATGTCGCCCCAATTACTAGGTTTAGCAGTTTTACAGTAAGTAAATAAAACATTAAAGAGAAAAAACTTTTTCTAAAATATAAAAAATTAAAAATGGACTAGGAGTAGATTATTATAAACCTTGTTTTTTGCTTAAAAACAATGCGATAAAAAATTAAACTAAGAAATTCGGGAAATAGCAAACTTTACTAGACAGACCTGAACAAAGTAGGCATATTTTAATATTTATTCTGGACCGATTTTCTTTCATTATAAAATTCTGGACAGAGATTACAGATTTCAGAAAAAAAATGTTAAGGGTAGAATAAAGTACACCCATTCAGTTTTTTCCCTTTTTCTCTTACAACATCTGAACAAACGACATTTTTTTTAAATGCCCGGAAAAAACAAGGGCCATCGATTTAGACAAAAAAGTTTAAATATTAATGAGTGGGTGACCTAAAGTGAAGTTTGTACCATCCAGTTCACCTCGATTTTCTCGCGAGTATGAGCTTAACAATCGTAATATTTATGGAACGTTCCAAAACAGCAAAACGACTCTCGATAGGGATAACGATAAAGTTTAAATTGAATTTCTTAGAGTATCGCCACCATTCCTAAGTTTTTCACGATTTTTTTCGCTAATTTCGGCAGACCAAACAAAACAATTTACAGAACAATCCAGAACAAATGAGAGCTATCATTTAAAGTAAAAACCAAAAAGTATTGAATGCATGGGCTTATACTTGCCACTCCAAATTTTTCTTTGAATTTCTAGCATATTTGAACGGGAAAAACGAAATTTTCGCGAAATGATCCGGTACAAACGAAGGGCTGTCAATCTATGTAAAAAAACTTTAAAATATTGAGTCGAGGGGGATTAGAGTGACATTAGCACCACCCAGTTCTTCTCGATTTCTCGCTTACTTGAAAGGAACTAAAAAAATATTTTGCGAGACCATCCGAAACAAACGAAGGTCTGTCCCTAAAGTCCAAAAAAAATTTAAAAAGTTGAGCGGGAGGAGGCCAGTGTGAAGTTAGCCCCTCCCGGCGTTTTTTCACTTATTTGGACGGAACAAACAAAACATTTTCCGGAATAATCCGGTAGAAACGTAGACCGATCAATTTTACAAGTTAATTTTTGAAATTTTTGTATGGGGCCAACTTTACAGTCCTGGTTTGAACTTCTACAGGTTTAGCTAAGTAAAACAAGGAGTGGGGTGGTTTACAATTGCCTTCATCGCCGAGTTGAAAAGCTTATCAATATGCCAGGCCGTCTAAAAAGCACCTATTTTCCACCCTGCAAATGACACACCTCACGTTATTCACCACAGGGTCTGGCTGCATAATGAAATTCATTGCGCTCAGAGGAGATATAACTCTGACAAGTATCTTTTACACTTGTACCTCTTCTGTTCTTAAATACTTCAGTCATATGTTTGGCTTACCACGTGATAAAAAAAAACTAAATTTTTTTTAGTCCTGATACAAGCAAATCGAGTGCAAATAATTTAACACTCCACCTGCCTGTTATGTGCAACCCCTTACAGTACTATTATTTTATTAAAGGCAGTTGCCTCTGACAATCAAAACATGCATTTTATTCGTCACTTGTGCGAGTAAATTTAAATCGATAATTCAAAGGATACCCACATCGAGAAAATGTTTCCAAACGGCGAAAATATTTTTACAAAAGATAATTAATTGATAAGAGAGTAGATTAGTCGATTTTTTTAAAGTAAATTCAGTACACTCGCAAATGTCCAACACGAGTCCTGAAAGTGTAGGTCAACAGAGACTGTAATTTCCCGATACTGAAGAAGCTTACTGAAATTAATCATTAGCAAAAACAAACCCCTGTTATTTATTTTTTGTTTTTGTAAAGCTTTTGACCGTGTCCCGTATGATTTGCCCATAAAAAAATTGAGGTGTATGGTATTAGAGGGACATCAGAGGGTCGAATTGCCATCCAATCATTGCAAAGTTAAAACAAAATACACATAAAATTTTATGCAAGTTAAAAGGGGAGTTTAACGAGTTAGAATTTTAAGACCCTTGCTATTTTTAATTTTTGTTAACGATCTCGCTGAATTTCTTGGCTCCTTCAATGTTATATTATTTGCTGATGATACGATAATATCTTTCGAAGATGAAAACTATGAACAAGGTTTAAAACTAAAGAAGCTTGAAGTAAGGTTATAGACTGGATGCAATAAATAATCTTGTTCTCAACTCAGATAAAACTGTGGCCAAATGCTTCACTGGTCGTAAGGAAATAAGTAACCAAAGTAAGGATATCTCCATTAATGACAATATATCAAAATCTTTTGTAACAGGTAAGTTACAAAATTTTTAGAATTAATATTAGGTAGCAAACTATCCTGGGACAGTTGTATTAAGGAACGTGTCTGCTATATAATCAATTCCTACTGCTACGCTCTAAAACGCTTAAAAATAAGGTACTTAGCGTACCAATACCTTTGAGTATTTATCATGTTTACAAATTCTGTTGGATTTGTTTTTAATTTAGTCACACTTAAACTTATTCAAATGTATGTTTAAAAAATCAAATAATGTTCAAATTATTCCGTCATATAATTACTTTTTATCTAGTTTTTTGTTAAACCAACAAAACCGGACGTTAAACCAAAAAAAAAAAAAAAAAAAAAATGAAAGTTGTTTAGCCGAAAAATAATCTTGGAAATGGCCTGTTAAAGGATAACCTTCAACGTGTACAAAACAGCTGGATACGAGAATTATTAGTGTAATGTATACTTTGTTGAAGATCAAAGATTACCATTACTTGAGGAACAAGAATAAAAATACAAACTATGACTAAGCCGGACTGCATTTCAAATGTTGTAGAAATTTTACTGGCCAAAGTACTTTTGTATAATTTATAAAATCATTTTGATTCAGTCACTAAAACATGCAAATATAAACCTAGAGAGAAGCGAGGCTTGGGAAGACCTAAAAAGAGATGAATACTGGAACAGGCCATTGAGCCTAATCCTTAACAGATGATGATGAAATCATTTGAACACCGAAAAGACAATGGGTGAATGGTACTCCATTTGAATATTGAACAAATTATGTCGCTTTACAATTACATAATTTTGTCAACTAAGTAAATATTTTAATTGCATTGTCTACTAATTGATCATATTATAGTAATTACAGTCGAACCTCCCGGATTCGAATCTGATGGAACCGGCTGATTTCGATTTACAGAGGTAAAATATTGAAACAAAAAATGTACTTAAAAATTGCGTTTTAATAAAATTCATGTAATTCCTTAAAATATTAAATTACAAAAGTCAAAATTATTAATAGACCACCAATTTGATTGAGGAAAGTTTTTTACAAATATTATTTTACTTGTGTTGTTTAGATCATCAGCCGAAAGGCTGGTTTGAACCTGTAGAGGTTTTACTAAGTAAAACGAGAAGTGAGGTGGCCTTCCTCACTGAACGGAAAAGTACGCGTATCAGCATGCAGGGCCCTTTGCAAAGCACATATTTTCCCCTCTGTAAATGATACCTTTACTTCATTCACCACAGGGTTTACTTAATACTGTGATTAAGAATTAAGGGCATGTTTTGGTATTACAAGCTCCATTAGTACTCAAAAGCAAAAGAATATTCTACTTATAAGAACGATATGACAAATTATTGAAAAAACGACATAAAAAACAGAGTAAAATAAAATCGGGATACGCGTAAACAGTACAACTATACCTACAAACAAAAAGTTAGGTCAGCCTACAGAAAATGAAAAATAAATTGGGTACCGAAAATTTTTGAAATTTTAACGAGTAAAATATTGCTTAATCTGAATGAATACAGCTACGGTACTTTTTACCCTGTTAGTACGAAAATCATACACCAAAGAAGGAAAGACTGCATTACTAATTTAGCCTAACTATTTTTTTTTTTTTGCTTTCGTCTGGTTTCCTCTGACTTAAAAATTAACTGAATTTTCAATATTTCCTGATGCGTATTGAAGCTTTGAACTACGCTTGTTATGCCCTTATTTGGTCGTAAGGTTTTGTGACAATAATGTTTTGTAAGTGTAATTGTTTGTGTTTCTGCCTGGTTTCTTCTAACTCAAAAGTTAACTGCATTTTCAGTTTTTTCTAAAGCTTTTTGGAGTTTTGTACTACGCTTACTGTGTCCTTATTGTCGTGATTTAACGCATGCTTCATTAAAAATCGTGTACAATGTGTAAATTGGAAATTTTGTAATTATTTTATTAATAATGTATAAAAAAATGTATTGTTACAATATATATGACCACGAAACTCTCGAAAATTTTCGAATAGGGAGGTAATTTAATTCATATTAAGGACGATTTTTGAAGGGGATAGCATACAATTATATTCGATTTAGGGAGGATTTCGAATGAGGAGGTTTGACTGTATTTGTAACAATTAGGATATTTTAAATAATTAACTCTAAGAAATAAAAAATATACTTTCTTTAATTATTCTGGTTTTACATTGATTTAAAATAAGTACCTATTTAAAATACATGTCAAAATAATAAACAACAAATAAATTATTTTGATGACTGGATTGGATTCCGTCCGAGAACGAATTGTTTTCATACGATGGTCTTGTGTGGAGAAGTACTAGGGTGAGATGTGAATATCTAACTACAATCATTACAACACGTAGAAGTGGCAAATGCTACAGTACACGTGCCGGTACGACATGGCAACATCGTTTACACTGTTGCAGGCTATAAGTCATAATAGCGGGAACGATGCCGGACGCGAAATTGTCGGTAATTTGTACGAACGCGAAATTGTCGGTAATTCGAAAGGAGTCTGAATTGATAGCACAGTGAATAAAATTGAAAAATGCTCAATTTTCAATATCAGGACAAACCAATACCAAAACTCAGGGTGTAAGTGTAACAAATACCCTATATACTCTCATCAAAGTTGAATATACTCTTCAAATAAGCGATGTGCGAAATGCACGCTTTTTGAAAAGACGCCGAATTGTTAGCGGGATGTATATATATATATATATACTATATATATACTATATATATATATATATATATATATATATATATATATATATATATGTACTACTATCATTTTCGCGTCCATACATTGACAATTTCCTAACAATCTGGAGTCCGAGTGCAATTTGGCGTCCGTATACGGACGCCAAATTGTAATCCTTAATAAAAACTTAATAAAAATTTATTGTGACATGGTTTTCGGACGTAATTTTTTTAAACTAAAGTACATAGTTTGGGGCAACTATATTTATTTTTTGAGAATTTTATTGTTACTCAGAGAGACACAAAAAAATAAATAAATTTTGATACCGGATGCGAAATGGCGGTGTTTTGAAACTATTTTATACACCGTACCTTGGAGAGTTTCTCACCAGAGTGCTCTCGCTACGCCCCTATGTAAAAATATACGTATATTATGTATATTCTTACAAGGACGGCAGTTTCACATCTGCTATCAATTTCGCGTCCACCGGTTAAGAAAATAGACAAAACAAGTTATAAATAGATATTGTGTTGTGTTAAGAAAAAAAGTTTAAAAGAATAATAAAAACAAATTTTTTATTAATCATCGAATTACAATTCTTTCAAAACTCACAATCTAATTTACTAAACATTCAAATAAATATTATTCGGCAAATTATTTGATATAAGTAATACAATTAAATTAAAAATAATTATATATTTTTTGATAGAATTAAAAAACTCTCTTTTCCGATAGACGATTTTTTGGGTTGACAAACTATCCTGGGAGGAAACCGGTGCTGCGCATAGTAGTGTCAGGATTAAATTATTGTTATGGCTGGCAGGATATCTTTCTAAACGCATTGTATACACAACGTATATTATACGCAATTTTGAAGAGTTGTTCTCCGCCGTGCTGTCACCTTCCATACATGAGTCCATCGCACACCGCTTTGGTTTCTTTTTTCAAATTAGGCATAAACCCACTATCAACGAATCCATGAACAAATCCTTTAGTAATTTGTTTACGTCGTTCGTTTAGTAACCAACGGGTTGGTCTAGTCTAGAAGAAAAGTCGTCGCCGCAAGTCAGCTGTTTAGCTGACTTTTCGACAGCTTTTCTGACAGCTGATTTTCGGAGATGGAGGTTCCTAGTTTAAATCCTAGTATATAGTATAATTGGTTCTTTTATACGAATTTGAATACTAGACAGTGGTTACCAATGTACTTTGATGGTTGGGGGTCAATTAACCATACTCTCTCAGGAATGGTCGGCCTGGGTATGTACGAGACTACAGCTCATTTAAACGTCATACATATCATTGGGTCATGGGGTTGCTTATTGTTCTCAATCGAACAAATTGCAACCTACACGCATTAGGGATAAAACAAAACAAAAATTTGTTTAAGAATTTTTAACATGTTATTTCACGCTTTTTTTAACATTACACCACCTGACAATTGTCAATAAAATATTTCCTTATTACGCTTACGATGTGTAAAAAGAATGCGCATTTTGCTGTTTGCCCACTCTCACTGCAAAATGGTTCAAGTACACTTCCATAATGCTATTTCGTATCATGTAATATGTCGCCCCAATTACTAGGTTTAGCAGTTTTACAGTAAGTAAATAAAACATTAAAGAG
The DNA here is from genome assembly GCA_035578175.1 of Catonia carolina. NCBI lineage: Eukaryota > Metazoa > Arthropoda > Insecta > Hemiptera > Achilidae > Catonia > Catonia carolina. The sequence goes on along the minus strand of JAQMRL010000010.1, from coordinate 21,524,993 downwards.
AAAAAACTTTTTCTAAAATATAAAAAATTAAAAATGGACTAGGAGTAGATTATTATAAACCTTGTTTTTTGCTTAAAAACAATGCGATAAAAAATTAAACTAAGAAATTCGGGAAATAGCAAACTTTACTAGACAGACCTGAACAAAGTAGGCATATTTTAATATTTATTCTGGACCGATTTTCTTTCATTATAAAATTCTGGACAGAGATTACAGATTTCAGAAAAAAAATGTTAAGGGTAGAATAAAGTACACCCATTCAGTTTTTTCCCTTTTTCTCTTACAACATCTGAACAAACGACATTTTTTTTAAATGCCCGGAAAAAACAAGGGCCATCGATTTAGACAAAAAAGTTTAAATATTAATGAGTGGGTGACCTAAAGTGAAGTTTGTACCATCCAGTTCACCTCGATTTTCTCGCGAGTATGAGCTTAACAATCGTAATATTTATGGAACGTTCCAAAACAGCAAAACGACTCTCGATAGGGATAACGATAAAGTTTAAATTGAATTTCTTAGAGTATCGCCACCATTCCTAAGTTTTTCACGATTTTTTTCGCTAATTTCGGCAGACCAAACAAAACAATTTACAGAACAATCCAGAACAAATGAGAGCTATCATTTAAAGTAAAAACCAAAAAGTATTGAATGCATGGGCTTATACTTGCCACTCCAAATTTTTCTTTGATTTTCTAGCATATTTGAACGGGAAAAACGAAATTTTCGCGAAATGATCCGGTACAAACGAAGGGCTGTCAATCTATGTAAAAAAACTTTAAAATATTGAGTCGAGGGGGATTAGAGTGACATTAGCACCACCCAGTTCTTCTCGATTTCTCGCTTACTTGAAAGGAACTAAAAAACTAATTTGCGAGCTAAAAAACTAATTAACTAAAAAACTATTTTGCGAGACCATCCGAAACAAACGAAGGTCTGTCCCTGAAGTCCAAAAAAAATTTAAAAAGTTGAGCGGGAGGAGGCCAGTGTGAAGTTAGCCCCTCCCGGCGTTTTTTCACTTATTTGGACGGAACAAACAAAACATTTTCCGGAATAATCCGGTAGAAACGTAGACCGATCAATTTTACAAGTTAATTTTTGAAATTTTTGTATGGGGGCCAACTTTACAGTCCTGGTTTGAACTTCTACAGGTTTAGCTAAGTAAAACAAGGAGTGGGGTGGTTTACAATTGCCTTCATCGCCGAGTTGAAAAGCTTATCAATATGCCAGGCCGTCTAAAAAGCACCTATTTTCCACCCTGCAAATGACACACCTCACGTTATTCACCACAGGGTCTGGCTGCATAATAAAATTCATTGCGCTCAGAGGAGATATAACTCTGACAAGTATCTTTTACACTTGTACCTCTTCTGTTCTTAAATACTTCAGTCATATGTTTGGCTTACCATGTGATAAAAAAAACTAAATTTTTTTTAGTCCTGAAACAAGCAAATCGAGTGCAAATAATTTAACACTCCACCTGCCTGTTATGTGCAACCCCTTACAGTACTATTATTTTATTAAAGGCAGTTGCCTCTGACAATCAAAACATGCATTTTATTCGTCACTTGGGCGAGTAAATTTAAATCGATAATTCAAAGGATACCCACATCGAGAAAATGTTTCCAAACGGCGAAAATATTTTTACAAAAGATAATAAATTGATAAGAGAGTAGATTAGTCGATTTTTTTAAAGTAAATTCAGTACACTCGCAAATGTCCAACACGAGTCCTGAAAGTGTAGGTCAACAGAGACTGTAATTTCCCGATACTGAAGAAGCTTACTGAAATTAATCATTAGCAAAAACAAACCCCTGTTATTTATTTTTTGTTTTTGTAAAGCTTTTGACCGTGTCCCGTATGATTTGCCCATAAAAAAATTGAGGTGTATGGTATTAGAGGGACATCAGAGGGTCGAATTGCCATCCAATCATTGCAAAGTTAAAACAAAATACACATAAAATTTTATACAAGTTAAAAGGGGAGTTCAACGAGTTAGAATTTTAAGACCCTCGCTATTTTTAATTTTTGTTAACGATCTCGCTGAATTTCTTGGCTCCTTCAATGTTATATTATTTGCTGATGATACGATAATATCTTTCGAAGATGAAAACTATGAACAAGGTATAAAACTAAAGAAGCTTGAAGTAAGGTTATAGACTGGATGCAATAAATAATCTTGTTCTCAACTCAGATAAAACTGTGGCCAAATGCTTCACTGGTCGTAAGGAAATAAGTAACCAAAGTAAGGATATCTCCATTAATGACAATATATCAAAATCTTTTGTAACAGGTAAGTTACAAAATTTTTAGAATTAATATTAGGTAGCAAACTATCCTGGGACAGTTGTATTAAGGAACGTGTCTGCTATATAATCAATTCCTACTGCTACGCCCTAAAACGCTTAAAAATAAGGTACTTAGCGTACCAATACCTTTGAGTATTTATCATGTTTACAAATTCTGTTGGATTTGTTTTTAATTTAGTCACACTTAAACTTATTCAAATGTATGTTTAAAAAATCAAATAATGTTCAAATTATTCCGTCATATAATTACTTTTTATCTAGTTTTTTGTTAATTCTAATGATTAAAATTTTTAATGATTTTTAATGATCAAGTTGACTTATGAATATGGACACTGTTTACTATTAAGAATTCGTTTCTAATCAGTTGGTCCTAGCATATTGTTTGGCTGTCTTGGTCAAGGTTTCACATAGTTTTTCTTGGCCTCTCCAAGTGAATGCCTTGTCTGTCTCCTTTTTGTCTTCTGTGCAATAGTATAACCTTCCAGTTCCTTATCCCAAGCATTTTGACTTGTCAAAAATAATGTACATTATTTTACATAACAATAAGGTTTATTTATTTCATTATTTGTAATATTGATTCCTAGATTGGGTGGTTGGTTGACGATGTAAATAAAGTACTAGAAACCAAAAGAATATCAACAAAAAGTGGCCACCATGGCTTTTACAACACTAAATAATTTAAAAGAAAACGCAGAGAAAAATATCAGGGTTTGGAAGACTGACTGAAAGTTGTTTAGCCGAAAAATAATCTTGGAAATGGCCTGTTAAAGGATAACCTTCAACGTGTACAAAACAGCTGGATACGAGAATTATTAGTGTAATGTATACTTTGTTGAAGATCAAAGATTACCATTACTTGAGGAACAAGAATAAAAATACAAACTATGACTAAGCCGGACTGCATTTCAAATGTTGTAGAAATTTTACTGGCCAAAGTACTTTTGTATAATTTATAAAATCATTTTGATTCAGTCACTAAAACATGCAAATATAAACCTAGAGAGAAGCGAGGCTTGGGAAGACCTAAAAAGAGATGAATACTGGAACAGGCCATTGAGCCTAATCCTTAACAGATGATGATGAAATCATTTGAACACCGAAAAGACAATGGGTGAATGGTACTCCATTTGAATATTGAACAAATTATGTCGCTTTACAATTACATAATTTTGTCAACTAAGTAAATATTTTAATTGCATTGTCTACTAATTGATCATATTATAGTAATTACAGTCGAACCTCCCGGATTCGAATCTGATAAAACCGGCTGATTTCGATTTACAGAGGTAAAATATTGAAACAAAAAATGTACTTAAAAATTGCGTTTTAATAAAATTCATGTAATTCCATAAAATATTAAATTACAAAAGTCAAAATTATTAATAGACCACCAATTTGATTGAGGAAAGTTTTTTACAAATATTATTTTACTTGTGTTGTTTAGATCATCAGCCGAAAGGCTGGTTTGAACCTGTAGAGGTTTTACTAAGTAAAACGAGAAGTGAGGTGGCCTTCCTCACTGAACGGAAAAGTACGCGTATCAGCATGCAGGGCCCTTTGCAAAGCACATATTTTCCCCTCTGTAAATGATACCTTTACTTCATTCACCACAGGGTTTACTTAATACTGTGATTAAGAATTAAGGGCATGTTTTGGTATTACAAGCTCCATTAGTACTCAAAAGCAAAAGAATATTCTACTTATAAGAACGATATGACAAATTATTGAAAAAACGACATAAAAAACAGAGTAAAATAAAATCGGGATACGCGTAAACAGTACAACTATACCTACAAACAAAAAGTTAGGTCAGCCTACAGAAAATGAAAAATAAATTGGGTACCGAAAATTTTAGAAATTTTAACGAGTAAAATATTGCTTAATCTGAATGAATACAGCTACGGTATTTTTTACCCTGTTAGTACGAAAATCATACACCAAAGAAGGAAAGACTGCATTACTAATTTAGCCTAACTATTTTTTTTTTTTGCTTTCGTCTGGTTTCCTCTGACTTAAAAATTAACTGAATTTTCAATATTTCCTGATGCGTATTGAAGCTTTGAACTACGCTTGTTATGCCCTTATTTGGTCGTAAGGTTTTGTGACAATAATGTTTTGTAAGTGTAATTGTTTGTGTTTCTGCCTGGTTTCTTCTAACTCAAAAGTTAACTGAATTTTCAGTTTTTTCTAAAGCTTTTTGGAGTTTTGTACTACGCTTACTGTGTCCTTATTGTCGTGATTTAACGCATGCTTCATTAAAAATCGTGTACAATGTGTAAATTGGAAATTTTGTAATTATTTTATTAATAATGTATAAAAAAATGTATTGTTACAATATATATGACCACGAAACTCTCGAAAATTTTCGAATAGGGAGGTAATTTAATTCATATTAAGGACGATTTTTGAAGGGGATAGCATACAATTATATTCGATTTAGGGAGGATTTCGAATGAGGAGGTTTGACTGTATTTGTAACAATAAGGATATTTTAAATAATTAACTCTAACAAATAAAAAATATCCTTTTTTAATTATTCTGGTTTTACATTGATTTAAAATAAGTACCTATTTAAAATACATGTCAAAATAATAAACAACAAATAAATTATTTTGATGACTGGATTGGATTCCGTCCGAGAACGAATTGTTTTCATACGATGGTCTTGTGTGGAGAAGTACTAGGGTGAGATGTGAATATCTAACTACAATCATTACAACACGTAGAAGTGGCAAATGCTACAGTACACGTTCCGGTACGACATGGCAACATCGTTTACACTGTTGCAGGCTATAAGTCATAATAGCGGGAACGATGCCGGACGCGAAATTGTCGGTAATTTGTACGAACGCGAAATTGTCGGTAATTCGAAAGGAGTCTGAATTGATAGCACAGTGAATAAAATTGAAAAATGCTCAATTTTCAATATCAGGACAAACCAATACCAAAACTCAGGGTGTAAGTGTAACAAATACCCTATATACTCTCATCAAAGTTGAATATACTCTTCAAATAAGCGATGTGCGAAATGCACGCTTTTTGAAAAGACGCGGAATTGTTAGCGGGATGTATATATATATATATATAGCAGATAAGTAAATTCACCTTGTACAATTAATCAAAATATTTTTTGTCTGATGGTGGCCTTAAGGCAATTATTTTTTCAACTGTACTATCTATTTAAATATATATTGTAACGTTCCAGCTGGACAAAACCATAACTTTGTATTTTAAATTTTTTTTATAATAGAAACATTTACTAAATTTATTAAAACATTTCTTTAATTAAAAAAAATTTTTTTTTTCTATTCTGAATTGTGTATGTTCTTTGTAACATAATGGTAGACAGAACGTGTGGTTAAATTTGCCAATCGGTCTGGCCTCTGTTAAAAAAAAAAATTTTTTATAACTGTTTTCTGATACACTTTTTTGCTAATTTGTAAAAATCCAAGTGACAGTTAGCCTGTTTTCTTTTCTCTGTTTTCTTGCTCGTGTTTTTCTGGTTATTTGCGTTTGGTTTCGGGTCCGTCACGATGGTCGATTACCTATTACGTGACGACCTAAGCTTTGAGCTACGCGGACGCGGTGTAGCCAGCACGGGCAACGTGGCCGAGTTGCGTGCGAGGTTAAGGCGGGCTATGGCGCAGGGACTCAGTATGTCATCCGAGAACTTGTCGGAAATACCACCCGACAAGGAAGTTAATTTATTAACCATACGTCTGCATGGTTTTTGCCAGGAACTAGAGAATATAACGCCCCCTGTTACACTTAGATTTGTGGAGGGAATTTCCCGCAGGTATGAAAGTATTGGGGAGCGACTAAAACTGATTGAGTCATTGTGCAGCGGTAAAGAATCTCTGACCCCTAGGGTCATTGAGTGCAAAGAATACCTCCTAGTTGGGGGGGAAAATTGTTGGTCGCGCTAAGGGGACGACCGTAACTACCCCTGACCTTGTCTTGGCAGAGGCAAACCGGGCCTTTTTCTAGGCCTTGTTTGTCTTTGGCGAGGGGAGGATGTACTGTTTCTTATCTGCCTTTCCTGCGCGACCGTTTGTTCGCTTATCTCTTGGCCGCTGTTGCTTTTGCCTTTTATCTATGGCCTAATTTTCTATGGCCTATTCTTTCGTCCGTACGTTTATTGTCTTGTTACAGTATGCATTTTAACTTGTTGTGATGAAGTTGAATTATTTTTGGTTAAATAAATTAAAATATTATTATTATTATTGAAACTTTACTTTTTTTTAATTATTTCGTAATGTAGTTACGGTGTTAATTCTGGGCTTATGCCTTTTTCAAAATTTAATATAATTATGTTCTTCGTTTTTTTATCCCCTTTTAAGGTAAGTTTGTTTTACATCTGTCACTTGAATTTACTAATATTATTTTGTATTGTATTTTATTAACCTTTTGTATCTTGATTACTGCACCTTCATTTTTTTTAAATTCCATTTTGTATTTTTTTATAAATATTCAAAGAATTAAAATTTTCTTTTCAATTAAGCACAATTCTATTAGATTTTTACAATGTCTGATGATGACGTAATCTGTAGTTTTTAATTATCAAATTCGTGTAGGAGTTTTATAGAATTAAATCTGTTCTCTTTTTAAGGTAAATTATTATCACAAATAAGTTAAAACATAAAGGATCGTAGATTCAGTAGCTTTTTATTCTTTCATTTTCAAGATTTTTGATCATGTTATGTCTGCCTGAATTTTATTGTAGATAAATACATTTTCTTATTATTTTAAAAAAAAAAAATAATTTCATAAAATACGTTGAAATGTTCAAACATTTATTATTAAATATAAAATCTGTGATAATGAGCATGAAATTATTTGTAATTAAATGAAGAAGACAGGCTCTTATCAATTTATTTATTTATTTTTGTTTTATAATATATAGAAAATTCTAAAATTTGTTTTTTTATCCTGTAAATGCCCTGCTGAACTAATTTTGTTTGGGGTTTATTTTACAGGGGTCGCAGTATTATTGGAGTTGCAGTAAATATTGGAAATATATATATATATATATATATATATATATATATATATATAGCAGATAAGTAAATTCACCTTGTACAATTAATCAAAATATTTTTTGTCTGATGGTGGCCTTAAGGCAATTATTTTTTCAACTGTACTATCTATTTAAATATATATTGTAACGTTCCAGCTGGACAAAACCATAACTTTGTATTTTAAATTTTTTTTATAATAGAAACATTTACTAAATTTATTAAAACATTTCTTTAATTAAAAAAAAATTTTTTTTTCTATTCTGAATTGTGTATGTTCTTTGTAACATAATAAGTAAATGTAAAAAATTAAAACTAGCGGTATATTTCTAGCAGCTGCCAAGGGTACTCAACTACTGTACTAAAGCATCCAATTTCAATTCTGTTAGCACATGAAAGTATTTCAACTGCGTCAGATTCCAAAATATATTGCAATCGTTATTCATTTTAATAGTTTATCAAAATGAAGGAAAACATTTGGAAATAAATCACAATAGAGGAAAACTTGTGGAAACGTGGGAAAATATACACGTTATTTTGCCTCTTAAAGGAATGTGTGTATTGAGTATTCAATGTGCACCGAAAGTGCAGTGGGCGTAATTATATTTGTCAGTTTGTTGAACTACGACAACAAATTTTCATTTGTCAAACAATGTCATCAAAACACGTACTTGTCAAACAGTTAACGGTAATTTACCTACTGGTAGAGCGGCAGACAAAACAGTTTTTCTCATAAGGAACATTAGTAGCCCACTCATGGTTACTACAGCAACATAACATACTATGGCAGAATAGAAAAAACTCCTCACTCCGCCACACCCTGCGAATGTAAAGTTATGAACCACTTTTGCCCTACGTAAGGCCGTAATTAATATATTTCAACAAACATGTCGTTTTCCACATCTTGTAACGCACGAAACATTTGGTAAAAGAGGCGATTTAAGCAACTTCGCGAAAGCCATATTAAAAATAATAAAAATAAACGAAAAATTGATATTCTCGGTGAACCAATATTTATGACTATGTTTGTGTCTGGTCACCTCTTGGTACCTAAAATAAGTTTCAAGTTTTACCTTTGTATTTTTCGTAAATTTATTAATCAAGACTAAGAAAATTATAATAACGGGTGATTCAAAAAGAGCGCCGGTTTTTAAACGGTTGGTAAATTTTTGTTTATCGGTTGACAACATTGTTAGACCTCATTTCTATTTCGGAGAACATTCCGATTGACGATTCAGTAGTTGTTTCTCTTGTTCGCAGTGTAGTACTCTCGCAGTCTGTGTCTAACCATGGAGAAGTTTACTATTGCACAACGAGTGTTAATCGTCAAAACATTTTACCAGAGTGGAGAGAGTTATGCGGCTACTGTCAGACGACTTCGCGGTACTCTAGGACGTAATGAAGCACCGAATGAATCAACAGTTCGCAGGCTCATGAAAAAGTTTTTTGAGACGGGTTCAACAGTCGACCTTAAAAGTTCTGGACGTCGTCATTCTGGCCGAACTAAGCAGAACGTTGCGTTGGTTCGTGACAGTGTGGCTGTTAGCCCAGCAAAATCAATACGTCGCCGTTCTCAACAATTGGGTTTACGATGTTCTGTACGGAGAATTCTTCGGTACGATTTCCAATATCACCCGTATAAAATTCAGTTGCTGCACGAGAAACAATGTTGTTGCTCCGTGAACGGTTCCAGGATCGCATCATTTCTCGTAATTCCGACCATCAATGGCCACCAAGGTCGTGTGACTTGACGCCTCGTGACTTTCATCTTTGGGGTCATCTGAAGTCATTGGTGTATGCCAATAAACCCCGAAACATCAATGACTTGAAGGAGGAAATTCGACGGGTTATCGGGCAAATGGAAGTCGAAACTTGTCGTGCAGTAATATCCAATTTCATGGACAGAGTTGATGCGTGCCAGCGCAGTAGAGGAGGACACATGCATGACATCATTTTTCATACATGAAATCGGAAGGTAAGATGAACTTGTTGATGTATTTATTTTCAGTTTTTCAATAAAATAAATCTCTTAATTTGATATATGAAAACCGGTGCTCTTTTTGAATCACCCTATATATAACTTCATAGTATTCATAATATAAGAATTATGACCAATAGTGCAGAACTATGGAGAATAATGAAGAGGAAAAATTATTGCAACAGAAATAAAGTTCTGGTATTTTCTGGTTTTATTTTATTTTTTTAAAAATGCATATAAGAGAATCCAAAAGGGAGTGAAGAACATGTTAAGATAAAACTGATAACTTAAAATTTTAATTTGTGATATATTCATTATCTACCAATAATTTATTACCACTACTAACCTGTTTTCTTGAATAAGCGTGTCATCAACCGCTTTACATCAAATAATACATAATATTTGTCTCAACGTTTAATAATTAGAAGTTATGTATTTTTCAACCAAAAACCTATTTAGAAAGGACTTTATCTACACTATAAAATGTTTCATTAATCTAATATTTTTAAAGCTTTTTTTAAAGCAGATTCAAATTGTTGCAACTTTTTAAAGTATGTGGCAATTTATTGATGTATTTTCTACCTGAAAAAATTGGTTTTTGTTCAAAAATTTAGTGTTGTGATTAGCAACATAGTAATCAATTCTGTTTCTTGTGTAGTGTTATAGAAGCGGATGTTCGAACAGATTAGATAAGTTATCTAATAAGGAAATTAGAAGGATGGAAGTAGAAGAGATTATAACGAAATACAGAGAGGAAAAGCGGTTGCTATAGTACGGATATGTCAGAAGAGCGAAAACTGGATGGATTCATAAGATAAAGTAATGGAACCTATGGGGAAGAAGGAGGAAGAGTAGGCCGCGAAGAACGACGGAGTGGACGAAGATATACTGAAGATAGTTTTAAGCGTGCGGATTGAAGGAATGGGGATGAGTGGAGGATCTGATTAAGGGACAGTAGACAGCAATAGCTGCATATGCCTAAAAAAGGATTTTCCGTTTTTGAGTTATTCTGTTTGAGTTATTCACACACTAACTAATCGGTAAAATATATTTTTGGGTTCACGGGACCTGAAACCAAGTATTTTTGATGAAAGTTTGGTTTCGAAAATTTAACATAAAAACATAATTTTCCATATATGATAAGAAAAAGTGTAAAGAAACAACTGTTACGATTTTTCATTAATGTTGAACATTAAGCCTAAATATTTTAGCTTTTTGAACCTAAATCTTTTTTTCCTGTATTTTTTTTTTTAATTGGCTTATAATATGATAGGCAACGTTTATACATTCATTTTGTAATCGTTTTCAAACTAAAAAAATTCGGTTGTAGAATGTATATTTCGGAGAAAACTGAGGTAAAAATGTAATATAATTGGTTAAAATTGAAGGAATCAATACAGGAAAAATGAGGATGTATTTGTTTTGGTAGGTAAGTGATGACACAACAAATTCTGTCATAGAAAGGATAATACTAAAAAGAGATGGTAAAAGGTAGACAAAAAGAGACAGAAATAAACTTTGAAATACATTCTGGTCGTATTAACAACAGACGGATAGTGAGTGGATCATCACCCTTTTTGATTAAGACAAATTTACAACCATTAATTAACTGGAAGCTAAAAAGAGAAAGACAAATAAGTTTTATTAGCGAGTGAGAGAGATTGAACGAGAAGAGTAAGTTGGCTGGTACCAACACCATCCTCTCACTGTTTTGTTGATCGTTTGCCGCTACATTTGTATCCTTCACTTGGCTAAACCAAAAATTCACTCCAACTTGACAACCCCACAAATTTGGAACATAAAAAACAAAAGAGAATGATTTCTAGTTTTTATTATTTTTAAACTATAAATTATTCTACTATAACACCAACAATTTTGTTATGTTACATAAATGAACCAATTGTTGATTTAATTTTAACCATTTTGTTAACTGGGTTATTTTTAAATAGTTAAAATAAGATATACCTTTCCAAATCAAATACATCTAGCCGGCCGAATTGGCGTAGTTGGTAACGTGCTCGCCTCCCATCATGCGGTCTTGGGTTCAAAACCCATTCAGGCATGGCATATTTTCATACGTTACAAAAAATCATTTTATCCTTCACCGTCTGCATTAGCAGTATTTGCAGAAGGGTCGGACGTAAAAAAAAATATGAAAGACATCTTTTTGCGTTCTCAACATTATATTTACAAATAAACTTTTAAATATGGCAGATGGCACAGCGATTTTAGCGGCGGATGCTTCTCCGACATGTGCCTCGGAGAAGTTACAAACCATTCTTGACAACTTTCACGAATGGTGTAAGAAATGGAGAGTGAAGATTAATGAGGATAAGTCAACGCACGTAACATTTGCATTAAAGAAACCAACATGTCCAGTGGTCAGCTTGAATGGTACAGTAATTCAACAGAAGGAGGAAATTAAATATTTGGGTTTGCATCTGGATCAAAGGCTCATGTGGAGAAATCATATATGGACGAAACGAAAGCAACTTGGGCTGAATTTACGTCAATTGTTCTGGCTCTTAGGCAGCAAATCTCAACTCTCCGTTGAAAATAATGTACTCGTTTACAAAGTAATACTAAAACCAGTTTGGGCTTATGGGCTAGAGCTATGGGGTACAGCTAGTTCATCAAATATAGAAATACTGCAGCGCTTCCAATCAAAACGCCTGAGACTAATCACTGCAGCCCCATGGTACGTAGCCAATGAAATACTACACAATTATCTAAACTTACCCTTCATAAAAGAAGAAATTAAACAACACTGCGAAAAATATTTACAAAACCTAGAAGACCATCAGAATCCATTAGCGATTAACCTCCTCGACTACAGCGAAGAAACTCACAGACTGAAACGTTTTAAAACACTAGACTTACCTCTACGATTTTGTTAATCATTTAATTTGTTTTTCCTTTTCTACTTCAACTACTAATCATCGTCATCTCTTAATAGGCATCGTCATCATTTCCAGCTTCAAAAACTTTGTGTTTTGAGAGGTTGATTCACAGTTCATCAAGTTTAGTTTTATACATATACATATATTTTCTTCACATTTAGTCTTGTTGGAACACACTACTGAGTGTGGTTTTTATTTCAAAACATTACTCAGATTTTCTCGTCTTCACTTAAAGTTTTTGTATTTATAAACTGATTGTAAAAGAAATACACTGTTATAAAAAAAAAATAAAAATAAAAAAGTTGGCAACCTATTATTTATTTTACAACAGTGGTACCATACCATTGAAGGCTAAAACGGAGACACCGATAGACCTTTTTATCGTTTTACGTCTGACTATTTTGCAATTTCTGCTAATGCAGACGGTGGAGAATGATTATATATGAAAATGAGTGATGAAAATTGCTAGACCTGACCGGGAATCGAACCCGGGACCCCGGCGTAGAACCCAGTTGCGCTAACCACAACGCCAACGGGCCGGCCACTTATTTGTTTAATAAAATAGCATCATCATAATATATTATTGTAATATATATTTACCCTTGTAAAGTGTTTATTCTTATATTTTTAAGGAATCTCAACTGGGAATTACTTTTTCATTATAATCATTTTTGTGTAACAAACCTGTTCATTGTTCAATTGAAAACGGATTATAGATGTATCTGTAAATAAATAAATGAAAAAGAAATAATTTTCATTAACGTATATAGCTCAAGTACCATAAACTAAGTCAAAATGTTAAAGATATTTAGAAATAATTTACACATTTCAGGAAATTCTCCATTATGAAATGGTTGAAAAAACTAATGACTAAATCTACAAGTACTGGTTGTAATATTTTTGTTTAGATATGAAAAAATTACATAAGGGCAGAACATTTAAAGGTTATTTCTGTCATTCATTCTGGTAAATATCTACCTCGTACAAAAATGAAAATGCGTGTGTAAATGTCAGGTCATACTATTGTTCTGTTTTTTAGTGACAAATAACAGTAAAATGCTCTCATACTTCAACCCCAAAAATTATAGAGCTTGGTTTATAAAAGTAACTCTGTGTGTAATATACTTTTTGTTAATGTAAATAGCTTAGTGAACTTTAAATATCAATATGTATTCAGTAGAGAAGGAGCTCTTCATTTACATTTTCAAAAAAAAAAACAAAATTTAGGTATTTTCATCGACTTCGATCACAAGTACTAATCTTTAAAAAGAACACTTTTTGCATTGCTTATAGTTTAGCATTTTTAGGTGAACGATAGAAAAATTTCATAGTAAGTAACGGGTAAAACTAATGTAATTTATTATTCGATTATAATATTTTCCAGTCAGCGACTCCAATAAAAGAATCGTACAGGAAACGTAAGGCCATTTCATCTGCAATTTTATGTAATAGATATATATTTTTTACTTTTATTTGACATTTAGAATAAACATACAATGTACAACCATTACGTGAGGCCAGAAACAAACAAAAATAATATGATAATATATGACAAAAGTTAAATATCTCATTCAGATGGAAGTATCCCACTCTTTCGAAGATTGTGTTAGACAATGTAGTATTAGATCAAGTGTCTCACTATAATTATCTGGGCTGCGATGAGAGTTTTGAGAGGGAGCTGGATGTCAAAAATAAAATAAATAAATTTCAAGCTATTGTGGTACAATTAACAGGACCCTGGGTAACAGAGCTAGAACAGAGACAGTAGTGAAGTTAAACAAAGTAAAGGCAGCCCTAGTCCTTCTTTATGAAAGTGAGTCATGAGTTACCACGAAACGCCAAGAAAGTAGGATTCAAGCTGCTGAAAATAGGTTTCTAAGAAAAGTGAAGGGTTACTCGAGGCTGGATCTAACACAGAACGAGGAAATTAGATCTGAGTTAGCTGTATTTAGCCTGAATAAAAAAGTGAAAGAGTCCGTAATCAATAGAGGCAACATTTGGAAGGGATGCTAGAGGAGAGAATACCCTTAAAAGTGACGGAATATGTTCCAGTTGGAAGAAGGAAGGTGGAAAGACCTCGAAGAAGATGGCAGTAGTCGAGATGTACAGGTTGAAATATCTCGTGTTTGTGTAGAAGTATACGATTGTTTGTGAGTTCGGAACAGGCTCATGCCTAATCTTTGATTGGAAGAAAAAGAAGAAGAAGGAATAATATCGAACAAGTATTAGACAAGGAACAAGTATTAGACACACAGCCTATTGCACCATTCAGCTTCCAAAATTTATTGGTCCTTCAATTTTTCCGTTGGCCTTCCTACGTTCCGTCTCCTAATCGGTTGTAATCATGTTGGGAATTTGGTCAACACTTATCCTTGAAATATGCACTAACCAGAGTAGTTTTTAATAATTTCTAAAAGTTAAAAATTATTTAGTTGCATCATTCTGCTATCTATCCAGTCTGAAATAACACATATTATGTTAAAAATTGAATCAGAAAAATTCGAAAATTTACCAGAGCAGTTGAAATTAGTTAACTTCTACAATAATTATGAAGTGAATTTTAGTACACAATATTAAAAAATTAGCAACGCCATATTATAAACGATTGGGAAACATTCGGTACTTTAGAATGTTTTTGTAACATCGAAACTATCCATATTTCCGTTTGTTATGGTTAAGCAATTGAAAGAATTTGTTAATAAATTCCTTTGTACGTTAGTAGATGTATTAATAAAATAATTTAATAATTTCTACTGACAATTTACTATCAATTAATTTTAGATAAATCACGAAAAGTTATGAAAAGAAGTTAAATTATAACGTTTAGGGTAATTATTTTGTTTTTATAAGGTATATGTTATTAAAATGTGACCTAACATGAATATATTTTGTAACGAGAAACTGCAGTATAAAATTACAATTATCTAATGTGGATAACGACGGGGGTTATCTAGGATCAGTAGTTTTATTCTTTAGTTAAGACATGGTCCTTTCATAGTTTCATTACATCCAGTCTTTACCAACTACGGCATAGAACATTACAAGAGAGTTTCCTTACTATTATTCCCCTGTTGCAATGAACATCATATGCGTATACCGGAATATCTCCAAGAACGTGAACATGGTATAATTAATTGAAACCATCTTCATAACTCCCTTTCCTCATCAAAATCACTTTCTCCCTCATCATTTTCTCTTTGTCTTTACCACTGTACTTCCCTCAACATTTACATTTTCCTAAGTACTCGACTTTATATCTTTTACCGTCTTCTTTAACCGCCTTCCTTCAACCACTTCTGTAAGTAAAATATCATCAAGTTAGAAGATGTCTACTTGTAAAGAATGAAGTTCACGTGTGTATTTTCTTTAAAACACAAATTGAAATTCCAATCTTTCATTTCGTATTAATCCGAGCGAAAATTTTACATAATACCCTAAAAATTGTACTAAAATATAAATAGGCTGTTAAAATAATTTTTTTGTTTTTAAGCCCCCATTTGAGGATAATCTTGTCCACATCGGGAAAATCATTTTTGGGAATTCCTCATCCTTGCTCAATACTTTCTCATCTTCGCTGATAAAATATCTAGAATATCTCTTTGTCTGTAATTTTTTAATTCCTCCGATTTAGAGTTTCATTTCTTCATTTTTTCCTTATTTCAAGGGTAGCTCTTACTTCTCCGTCCAAAATCTGTTCTTTCTTTGTAATTTCCAGAATCTTAAGATCCTCTTTTACCTCTTGTAGCTAATGATTTTTATATAACAGAGTGTAATCAGGTACTTTGAAATAAGTTTCTTTAATGTAAATAAAAACTTTAAACAAAAATTACAAAAGTCTGAATTATATTCTTAGCATGAAAATATAAAACATACTCAGGAGTGTGTTTTAAAATAAGAGGTTGGCTATTAAATAACGAGACTAACGTAAAACATTTTATTTGTATTTTATACAAAATTACTTATTGTCACCTTCAATATACACTCCTTCTCTATCCCTAAAACGCTCCATGCGAATTTTCTATTGTTGGAAACAGTGCTGGAAGTCATCTTCTGTCAACTCCTTTAGGACACGTGCCACTTTCTATTTTACAGCTTCTACAGACTCAAATCTTGTCTCTTTTAATGCAAATTCCACCTTAGGGAACAGGTAGAAGTCACGTGGTGCAATATCTGGTGAAGAAAGAGGATGTTCTACCACTGAGATGCTTTACTTGGCTAGGAACCTCTTGACAGATAACGCGGAATGAGCTGGCGCATTGTCTTGGTGGAGAACCCATGATTTGTCCTTCCATTTTCGGTGTGTTTTTTCCTTACTCTTTGACGTAGTTTAGAAATTACCTCAAGGTAGTAATATCGATTAATTGTTTGACCTTCAGGAACCCAGTGAAGGTACACAATCCCATGGATATAAAAAAAACAATCATCATGGCTTTTAATTTTGACTTGCTCATTCAAGCTTTCTTGGCTCTCGGTGAAGTTCGGCTCTTCTAGTGCATGGATTGGAGCTTCGTTTCCGTATTATATGTAAAAAACCACGTTTCATTACATGTCATTATGTTCTACCTGTTCACTAAGGTGAAATCTTCATTAAAAAGGACAAGATTTGAGTCTGTGGAAGCTGCAACAGAGAAAGCGGCACGTGTCCTGAAGGAGCTGACAGAAGATGACTTCCAGCACTAATTCCAACAATAGAAAATTTGCATGGAGCGTTGTAGGGATAGAGAAGGAGTGTATATTGAAGCTGACATAAATTAATTGTCAATAAAAATACAATTTTTTACAACGTCAGTCTCTTTAGTTAATAGCCACCCTTCGTAGAAGTCTGATATTTTCTTCCTCATGATTGTTGATAAGGATGTTCATTTACTTGATATATTATAAAGTAATAATCAATAATATATAATATTATAAAGTAATAAAGTAATAATCATTAAAAAATAAAATAAATCTTAAATAATAAGATAAATCTTTATTCCACTACTATGTATAATATCTTGTTAATAATTTTTTTTTCGAATTGTTCTATCCGCTCACTCTCTTCATAAGAGTGAGAACTGCATAGTTGAGATTACGGAATGAGGTTGCATAGTGTTTCTCATAGATAAGTTATTTTACTTTATTATTTGAAAATATTATACAAAATGTTTCACGCGGCTCTACATTTAGTAGGCTACCAAAGCTAAAAACAGTGAATACCAAAAACAATATTTATTGCTTTTGTTAATGAATTATAATTAACAAATAATCGATTTCTTAAAAATCGTTTAGCATTTTAAACAACCTCTAGCAAAATAGTATTGCAAAATATTCTCTGGATTTCATTTTCAGAACCTATAGACCTGTCTCATTAATAAAAGATTTATTGGGTCAATAATATTTAATTTCACTTAAAATTATGGACATAGATAACATCCAAGCTATTTAAAAATTTTTTTAAAGAATTTTAAAGTAATTCGTATGTAATTAGTTTCTTAGATCTTCCTTAAAATTTAAAGGAAAATATAGTCATCAATTTCATTAAACTTGTTTTCAGCATTTTAATCAGTACAATTAGAGGAAAAAGATTTAAACTCAGTTTATAGAATAAATAAAGGTAGGTAGTAATTTTTAATATAATATTATTGAATTGTTTTATTAACGGAACTCTTATTGTCTGTAATCCAAATCATTTAAAACCATGAAAAATGCCTTTCATTAAAATATCTCAGCATTAACATCAATCTGATTAGCCTGTTTTAATAAAACAATAAAGAATTTGGAATAATAGTAATAACTAATTACCAATATTTGAAGTGTTGAAAAGGATATTTTGAAAAACATTAGGTGGAAACAAAAGAAAAAATATCCTTCTAATTTAAGAATTCCAAAAAGAAGGGAAGATTTACAGAAAAAGATACAAGGGTACTTTTTTATCAAAACCTAATTAAACCACTTTATATGTCAAGTAGATGAAGCAAAGAAAACGAAGTCTATGAATTAGAGTATTAACGTTGTTCAAATTATTGAGGGTGAATTCTGTGTAACCAAACAAAAACTAAAAAAAAAGAAACGGGAGTAGTACAAAAAAAGAATGAAGAAAAAGTTGAAGATAATTAGCTTGTATGATATCTTGCAGGACAGGTTAATTTAGGAGAATCGGTGGAGGTTTGAGTAAAAGAAAGGGGGATCGGTTGAAGATAATGGGGATGCGGAAGATTTCTTGGGAGTAAAAATGATGCAAGGGGTTAAGATGATGATGATGAAGAAAAAGACAAAGTCATTGCATTTTCTTCACCGCTTGCCTAAGATTTTCAACTAACCTTCCTTTTCCATATCTAATTAAAATTTTTGTCTAACATACTTCATCACGGTCTAAGTATGACAAAACTTCTAGGAATGCTTCAACTTCAACTTTCTTCTACCTATTGTATTTCACCATCATCAAATAAGTACCCTTATTTTTTCTCCAACTTTCATTCAAATCGCTTCTTCCTTATACTATTCTACGAAAGAAATTATATCTTTTCATAATTTATGACAGCACAGTAGTCTCATTTTCTCTTATATTTAGTTTTTTACTCAAAATTAAAAACGTGAAATATTGCATTCAAATAACATTTTCTGTAATTAATTTATAGACAGATCTACCGCTATGATCCTGTCATAAATGGTAAGAACTGCTTTCCTTGTATTTTCATATGCCTTTTTTATTTTATTTATTTACAATCTGTAGAAAAACAGTATGAGGAAATTTTAAGTTTAAGTTGTAGAATTAATCACTTGTAACTGATTTGTTTGGGCAGAAACCATTGCAGCAACCACACTAGTTCCATTGGAGAAGAAATATTAATTCTCTTATTCTTCTGGCTTTCAAGGATTACGCATCTCTGCCTGTTTCGAACTACTCAAATCTGCCCATCTCTTCTCGGGCGTCCTCGTTCTCTCTTTCCCTCCGGTTTATAGCCTAGTGTTTGCTTAGCTATCCTATCCTCCCTCATTCTGCTCACATGCTCCAATCACTGTATTCTGTTTTGGAAGAATATTAATAATTTCATAAAGATTTAGTCGTAAATTTTAGTCAATAGTTTCCTCCTAAATCAATCTGTAATTATTGTACCTCAAAAAATGATATGGAATCCATATTTTTACTTTATATTCCTAGATATTAAACCAGAACCTCATTTTTCCTCCCAAACTTTGAACATTTTTTCTAATTAATTTTGTTCTTTCCAATACTTCATTTTGTTTTTGTGGTCTTGATCTTATCCTCTTAAAACCCTTTCAAAACATCTATTTTTATTTTTATATTAGTTTATAGTTTTTGCGGAGTGTCGATTGTTTTGATGCCTTTTTAAGTTTCTAAAAACCATTTTTCTGGTAGTTTGGATGACGTTCCTTGATAAAAATATTTGTTGTTAAATCTACTTTGTTTTATCCTGTACGGATAACCATACAACTAAGTTTGTTTCATTATGAAGTTTGTTAATTTTTCTGTTCTTATTGTTGAGTATTTCTTCATTATATTAAGACTAAGTATTTTCCAAAAAATTTTTCTTTCATTCAGTTCAGTTTTTTTAAATCCCATTTTCGAGCATCAACCTTAGTGGGGAAGCATTACCCCCACCACTGTTGTATTTCGGAGTGTGATATTAACACCACAGTCACAGAGAGATACGTAGTGTTTAACGTAGTGGGACTATTTGTAGTGGGGATTTACCTCTACTTCTGACGCATGCGCACAAGGACTGCAACATTGTACCGGTATACCTATAGTTTGATTTAAAAATAGTATAGTCTTAATTTGAAAATTAGAAAGATTGATTTTTTTTGTTGGATAAATTTTTAGTTGTGAGGTATGATTATTTTATATTATAAGAAATTATGTCCTCCCTAATACAACCACGATCCTCCATAAAACACGCATATTAGCCGCTTCCAATTACTTTATTTTCTACCAAGAGTTCAAGTTCTGCTGAAGAACAAAACGTTGAGTGCGTAGTGAAATGTATTTTTCGTTACGCAGCAAGATAAAAAAGCGTAAAAGACAGATTCGGATCGCCTCTAAACGGATATATTTCGGCTAGAGAATGGTAACTTTGATTATACCTGAATTTCCTGGGAGGGTTAAGAGAAGAGGGTGTTCTCCCTCCCTCGTAAATTTATGTCACTTCAAATTATAAAATTGTTCTTAAGTTATATGCTGTAAACATTTCTTGTAGTTTAATTTTTATGTATAGGGTTTTGAAAACATACAAGAGTCAAAACTGCCATTACGTAATAAAAGGTTATCAATATTGGTGAGCTCAAGCATCACTGACATATTCTCAGTTGTCTTACAGTTAGGTAGTGAGGGGCTAACAACCTGAGTAGTACTTAAGTTCCTAACCTTACAGAAAAAAAAAATTCACAAAACTTCTGTGATCTTATTTTAAGCCATTCAATTGAAGCTGATTAAATCACTTTAACATTCCTTGTTAAAAAAACGAATGCAGTTAAACGACTTGATAACTAAAGGAGATTATATTTGTTTTAATAACGTTTAATATTATCTTATTTAAATGTACAATATTAAATATATTGGTAAATCGATCATCTAATATAAAAAAGTATCCTTGCCGGTTTCTATTCAAAAGCGCAGTATCTACTATAACAGTTTAATAAGTTGTTTGGTTATGCAACCGCATGAGCATTTGTTAAATATAGTTAAAAAGTGTTTTATTCTATATAAACAACAAACTTATGTTAATTTTGCAACAGCATAGTGTCTCTTTCGTCCGCAACAGTATGAAAAGACCTATATCGTGGGTGGAGTTCTTTAACACTTGGCCAATGAACCGGTTTAAGCAGTAGTACTTTCTTGTATTACTATTCTACACATTATTAAACTTATTCGGTCCAGGTGAAAGAAAGAACAGGTTGTTAACATTTGCGTGTATCTTATATATATGCATAGGTTCATAGCTAAACAAAAAAATTATTCAAGATAAACAAATAATAACGCAATATTGGGTTGACTTTAAACCAGAATATAATCTAATGTGCAGTACAATATCATATCATTCTGAATGTACAGTTCATTAGCTAAATGCACAAAACCTTTCAACTATACATTATAACGTCTGTCAATCACAATAGTGCATTGATTAGGTTTAATACGTTCATTCAAAAACAGTTTAATCTACAAATAGGAGGAAAAACCTTAGATATTATCTTTACTCTTGAAATTTAGAATTGTATCATCTTTATTTGCTTTGTTATTATTTTCAAATAATATTTTCCAATTGATTAAAAAAATAGCCTGTGAATTATTTTGTATTTAAACGATTGAATCTGGAATTTCTACCTCAAGTCTGGTACGTAGAAAATTCTTAAAACTATCACACATACGAAACGTCATAAAATATATTTATCAAATATTATTTATAGCAAGTTAGACAAATATAAAAACATTTAGGTTCATCAATTAATTGCATACATATAGATTTTAGGACAATTTTCTCTGGCAACTAAAGAGAGCAGGGAACAATTGCCTTTTAAAGCCTTACACGAACACTGAAATTAATGCCGTTCAAATAAATTTATGATAAGCATTTAAGTTTTAAAACCTAATAAAATTTTTATTATTTTATTATCTCAAGTAACACTAGCGGGTGATCTTCTTCATGACATTTATTCACCTCGTTCGTTATCATACTTGTATTTTATTATTTGGGAAAAGAAAAGAAATAGAGAAAAAACCAAACAAATATTGTAAAAGTTAAAAAAAAGTTCATACAATTTCTCTGAAATTTATCGATTTTGCAGACCTTAGTTATGTATTCTTTATTTACCAAAATTTGTAGATAGTTCTTTTGCATTCTTCTACATGTAATAAACAACAAAAATTTTGCTTTCACTATTTTTACGAAATAACTTAATTTGTAAATTTACTTAATGGAAATCAAAATAAATATTGTTCAAAACTACTTTTAGGGAAAATTTATATTCACGTTTTAATACTACAATTAAAATTATTATTTAAGTTACAACTAATTATGTCATTGTTTTAACGATTATAAATTACACAATTACCTACTAGTTTCCACAATTACCTACTAGTATTGTAAAACTGTACTGAAACACTTTATACCGGGATTTCAAATCCATAATAAGAACTTCCTGATAAAAACCTTAATTTGGTGAACATTTATTACAATATTAATCTTTTGAAGTCAAATTATCATTGCATTTTTTAGTCATATTGTAATAAAATTAAAAATTATAAATAAAATGCCAAGTAACTCAGAAATTAAAACATTTTTCTTTATTCATTCTATTTTTTCAAAACACAAAACAATTTACAATGGTGGTAACTTTCGAAAATGCTAAACATTACATATGCTCATAAGATACAGAAACAACAAATCGTTAATCTTTTGTAGAATGTATTTCTTCCGTTAAAAATATAGATTAATATGATAATATTCAATTTTTATTAAACTCTGGGAAAAAATTAGACAAAAATGATATCCTATTATTCAATAATAAATTAAAAGCTGAAAAATTTAAAACGGATATTATCAATTTTATATGTTAAAATAAAATCAACTCATTATTTTGCACAAATTCAAATTAATTATATAATTATAAAAGATTTAGGCTTATTTTTTCAAATTGTAAACATTAAATTGCGCATCAGATAAAAAAAATACATTGGTCTACAAAAAGAAACTAGTTTTTAACCTTTTAAAGGTAGTAGATTGTTAAATTAATTTTAGTAATAAGTTAAATTGCCCTGATGGAAACGATTAAACTGAATAGTTAAAATAATTTACAAGGAACATTTCTCTGAAATAAAAAAGTTATGAAAGCGATATGAATATTACAAAATAATTTACACATAAAAAGGTTTTGTCTGAATGAATTCTAAGAACAAATTTGACTGATCGCCTTTAAATTATTTTACTAAGAAAGCTTAACCTGTTTTTGTTATACTTTATTTATTGTTGAAAATTGAGAGTGTCAGTAGTTTTTATAATTCCACTAAAACCTATACTTATAATATATTTACTTTGGTATTCCTATAATAAATATTTAAGAACATATTATAATTTATTTTGTTTCAAAACAAAAAACAAAATGGCAGTAACTTACCCTTACATTTTTTATTTAACCACATTAGCAAAAAACATATACGGCAACCTTTAATTACCTGCACTACGTCCAATGTAACTGAATTTAACAGTTTCTCCAGAAAATGAATTAAAATTATAATACTTGTAGTTTTTATGCTCTCAACTGGTTTTATGCAGTTCTCCAAGCTGTTCTATCTTGCGCAAGTCGTTCCATATCTACATACCTGCCACACCCTACATCATTTTGTAATTTGCTTTAAATATTCTAATCATTGCCTCCCCTACAATTCACTCCCTCAATATTACCCTCTATTATTGATATTGGAATGCTTAGATGTCTTAAGATATGTTCCCCAGCCTATCCCTTCTTCTTCGGGTAAGTTATTTCCATGTACTTCTTATATCATCATTTATCATTGAACATAATGTTACAATCGTACAATTTTTTATAAAAGTAATATCAGAGTTCTGTTTTCTTAATGACTGTAAAGAATTACTTACACTTTAGTAACGACTTATAGCAAATAAATGTAAATAAGCTGTTTTTTAATCCCTAATGTGAGTACGTCGTAACCAGTTCAATTTACAACGGTCGCATTGGCGTAGTTGGTAACGTGCTCGCTTCTCATCATGCGGTCTTGGGTTCGAACCCCATTCACGCACGGCATATTTTCATACGTTACAAAAATCATTTCATCCTTCACCGTCTGCATTAGCAGTCATTGCAGAACAGTCGGACGTTAAACCAAAAAAAAAATAAAAAATTTACAACAATAAGGTACCCCTATAACCCAAAAGTTATGGATGACATGTAGTCTTGTACAGACTTAGGCCAACCATTTCTGAGAGAGTAAATACATGGTTAGTAGAACCCCAACCATTAAAGTACACCGGTAACCACGGCCTGGTACTCAAATCCATATAAAAGTGGACTTAACTACCTTTATTAGGATTTGAACCACTGAATCTTCCTTTCGAAAAATCAGCAGTTAAACAGCTGATTAACGGCAACGACTTTACCTCTAAACCAACTCGGTGTGTTAAATAAGCTTATAATGTATTGAAGAAGACAACACGTCTTAGCAACGTTGCTTCCGTATGGTCCCTTCGCAATGCAGGTTATATAAGCTTTCTGGGTTTAGCTACAAGCAATTTTTCGTTTGATATTGAGCTGATGGAGTGACGATATCACACGAAGTTATATTAATAACTGAATATTTGATATTTAGATTGATTAAAATTTTTAGGAATAATTTAATTGAAAATAATATTTAATTTTATGGATTTGCGTGAAAGAAGTCTGTACAACTGTTTAAACCTGTCCTGGAGTGCCTTTCTCGTTTTATTTACGTGTACATTCCATGTGAGCCTTTTATCTAGATATATCTCGTAAACCTAGATAACGGACAGATTCAGAAGTGTGAAGGTGAGTGTCATAAAGATACAAAGGAGGACAGATACGTTTACGCAGGGTAAATATAACGTGAGACGTTTTTGTAGTGTTGACTTTGATCCGCAATTTAGTAAGCCATGATTATAGAAGAGAAATATGCTGTTGAAGGCAGAACACTACACTCAAAACTAAACGTACCCTACATAAATGACGTCTTCTTAAAACTATATACAAAATTTAGGAAGAAACTCGTCAACCACCATAACCCATTGATCTCAAATCTGGCTACGCAGACTCTCCCAAACAATCCAATAATATGTCTGAAACGTCGATGGAGCCGGGACCTCATCTATTAACGTAGTACTGTAATTGACTATCCATTCTTCTTCTTCAGGTGCCTTCTCCATTACGAAGGTTGGCTATCATCATAGTCAGTCGCACCTTGTCCACTGCTGCTCTGAAAAGGTCATGCGACGAGCAGTTAAACGCTTCTCTCAGGACTATCTCTCAGACTATCCATTAGAATGTTCTAAATGCTGCACTTAATGCTACACTTATCTATTCACGTCGGAGTTCTGTCACTGGACTGTGTCTCCACTCACGTTTGTATACCATGTTAATTTTTCCTAAATTTTGTGTTATCACATTCACTGATTGTTTCCAACAGATTGTGAATAATAGAGAAAAAAATTATGGATATTTAAATAGTGAATTGAAATTTATTTATTTTTAATGTAATATAATTGCAATACAATCATGTTCATTAATCCAAAAATAAGGCCAATGTTTTAACTCAGTGAAGCTGAAAGAAAAATTTAATATTCTTGCCGTTTGTCTTTGACCTTCTTTTACTATCGTCATGAAGATAGATAGCCAAATGGTTAACATGCGTATCTAACTTTATTCAGTATTTTATGGCTCGACTTCTACTTTAATATTCAACTGAAACTTAAGCCAAGGTGTATTAATTTATTAGACTCAAACAAAGTGAGATGCATATCGATCGATTATACTTCGATTGGAATCTCTATATATTATTTCTATATTTTTTGAAAATTTCCTATCGGAGAGAGTTTAAATTTAAAAAAAAGAAAACATAAACTATTTATTTATAAATGAAATAGGATGTGAGAAGGATATTCTTAACGAACAAATTCCAATAATAAATTGAAAATAATTTGGTTAAAGGAAAATTGAATAAAATATTGAATATTAGTATTGAATATCAATATTGAATATTGAAAAGTAAGGCTACAAAGAAATATACAAAGAAAAAATCGGATAGAAAAAAATTATGAAAAGGCTTTTTCTCTAACAGAAAGGGGATAAGAACAAAGAAAGAAAACATCGATCAGAAAACTGTTGAAATGAAAGACGGAGAATATGAAATTAGGATTGATCTTGTTTACGGAAAACAGTATTGTAAAGAAAATGGTGGTAGAAAGGCAAGGAATGGAAAAATTGAAGTAAGAAAGATCAAGGTGTGGAGATATGGATAAAAAACTACCCTTATGCTTTTGCACCTTACTATGTGTAATGGTCCCACCGTCTCTCTACGAAGAACTCCCCTTACGATTTTATAATGGTCCAACCGTCCTACCTTGAGGAACTCCCTTTCTTGTAAACGCTAAGAAAAAAAGCAAGAGTGGTTCAACAAACCTGATAACAGAACAACACTTAGACTATTGCAGTTGAATGTGTTTTTCTTTTTCCAAACAATGGGCCATATCAGACAAAGAGGGTTTAACGTGCAAAAAGAAAGTGTATAATAGGGCCCCAGTGTAAAACAAGACAGCTTTTTAGCATGAAATTTTACACTTTCCAAATGTTCTTTTTTTATTAGAATGAGCAACGTTTTGTAAGAGGTCTCGTTTTGAACGTTTAAATCTCCCTGAGCAATAGTAGAATAATATTATACATAGATAAAACAATAGCAAGTAATGCTTACTAAACTGCATTTTAAATTCACACAACTTAGTCTGTATTATATAATGTTTATGTTTTAAACAGATAAAACTTCTACTTAATAGATAAACAACTACTTAATAGTTTACTTCGTAAAATTTACATTAAATATCAGGTAATTATAGAACGTTTTTCTATCTTAGATAATCAACAGGTGCTAAAAAACCCTTTCAAGTAAATATTAAAAGAAGCTTAATATTTTGATTATTTTCTGTAACAACTTTCTGTATTTACAGTTTTGTCTATGATCTGTTCTTTAAAAAATTAATAAATCGATTTGTTACGCAGATAATTTTTAACCTAAAAATTTTTTCACTTGAAATTTTTATCTTCGTTCAATCAAGGATTAGGCTCCCGCTTGTTCCGATTCACGACAGAGACAAAACTATTGAATTATTTCCCTCTCTTTTCCATGGTTTCCCAACATCTCTTCACCCTTCCGGCCTGTATTTCAAAACATTAAGAGGGATCATTTCCTCAGGCTTTCTGTCTACGTGCTCCCTCTATTGAATTTCGGTATTCTGCAATCTTCCAATGGCAAACTATTGGATCATTGCCATCTCTTGCTTGGTTCCCCAATATCTCTCTTCCCTTTTGGCCTGTATTTCAAAACGTTTAGGGAGATCCTTTCCTCAGGCATTCTCTCTATGTGCTTCCTACATTGATGTCGATATTCAGCAGTGTTCTCATTCAGGTTGTAAATATCCAAATCCGTTCTTATATCCTCATTTCTTAGTTGGTTGCTACGATTGTGACTTTTGTTCTCCGTAGGAATCGCGTTTCTGACGCCGGTATTCTACTCCTTGTGATTCGTACTAACCCACGACCAGAGTAGGACTTGGGCAGCCATCACCTTGTAAATTTTGTATTGGTTTCTTCCTTTGTCTCCTACCTAGGGTTTTACTAATACTTCCACACACCGCTGGGAATATTCCAACTTTTTTTTGTCTATATTCAAATCTTGATCAAATTCGATATCACGACCTAAATGATTGCATTGTGTTACTTGTGTGAGCACCACATCATCTACCACAATTTAAGTAAGACGTGGTGGGATATTTGCCAGTCAATGCCATTATCTTCGACTTTTTTTACAGACACTTTGACATTATATTTCTTGCATGAAATTCATTCAAAACAAATACATATAAGTCGATCGCTGAAGCACATCCGTACTCACTTACACAATTCACGAATCATCCGCAAACAATAAAGTATTCAGGGTAACGTCATTGCAAAAATACAAAATAGATTTGCTACATAGATAATTTTCAACTGAGTATTTTTTCTTGTAATTTTTATGCGGAACTATTTTTTCCTCATATCAGCATTGGCAAAAAACAAGATTTTAACTCAAATAATATATACTTTTATACAATAATACACAATTTTCCTCAGTGTTTACTTAGAAATTTATTTATTTTTCAAACAAGAAACTATTTAGAGAATAAAATTCTTATATACTGTAAAATATTTCATCAATCAAGTATTTTTTCACCCTTTTTCAAAATAAATTTTGATCGCTACAGCTTTTTAAAGCTTGTGGGAATTTATTGATACATTTCCTACCTGCATAAGTAGATTTTCGTTCAAACAATTTAGTGTTGTGATTAGCAAAATAATACATCAATTTCTTGTGTTGTGATCGTGGACACTTAAATTATGTAAAACGTGCCTACAATATTTTCCTAACGTACATTATAACTTCAAAAATTTAGGAAGAAGGTACTGTAGGTAGTAGTTATATGAAATGGAAGTCATGGACATGGCATGGTAATTGTAAACCATGGAAAGCTGCTGATACTAATTTTTTATGATACTATTAACACATCACAAAAATAAAATTGTATAACAATTGAAGTATGATACTAATAGGCTTGAAAACTTGGACAGGTATAAAGACCACTGACTTATAATTTTTTTGAGCGACCTAGTTCAGATAAATTACTAATGAAGAATATTCAACGTTCATTTACTAGATCTGCCACATTGGTTTATAATAAGAGCTTGATTTTGACAGTAAAAAACTTATCTGAATTCCGACTCTATTTTACTGTAGCAAACATTTTGCAATAACAGGAAAAAGGAAACAAAAATTTTATGTGTTAAATATGCTAGTTCATCACGAAATTAACACATTCAGCATAAAATACCAAAGTAGATTCGAATCGCTCACAATTTATCTGGTTTTTAGATAATTCAGATGACACCTAGAGGCTAAAACACATCTATTTATTTATTTGGCCGTTGACTCTTTTTATCGCGAGTAAACTATAAATACTGCTACAAATACTGCTACAGGTTACAATAACATTATATAAATTAGATACTAAAATATAAAACTATAAACTTATCATATCGTTAGATGGATTCATAAAACACTATTTGTATACTAATTGAACTACTTAAGGTTAAAAATTAATGAAACTAGTCTTAATATATGATGATTATATAAATTAATTGTAATTATGAATGGGAAAAGAAGAAAGAAGTCAAAGTGCAATGTAATATTATTATTTAAACTAGCTTTTAAACAATGGTAATTATTAACGACATAAAAAAATAATGTAATTATTTAATATGTGAACTAATGTTAATTTTATGCGTGATTGCAGTATATTTCTAGATTTTATTTTCTTCGTAATGGTTTCAGTAGAAGTATATGGAAGCATCTTACCAGAAGAGAGGTTAGTGGAGCATATCATAAGACATCCAGGTATTGGTCTATCAATAATGGAGGGTAATATTGAGGAAGTGAATTATAGGGGGAGACAAAGGTTAGAATATTTAAAGCAAATTACAAAAGATGCTGGGTGTTTCAGATATGTAGATATAAAACGACTTGCACAAGATAAAACAGCTTGGATAACTGCATCAAACCAGTCGAGAAACTGATGATAAAAAATGGTTTAAGTACTTAACATCTAAATGCAAGTGTTCAAAGTTCGTAGAATGTTTTTTAATATAACGTGAAGTAACAGCACACAACATATTAATAATTAATATGTTATAATAATTATTATATTATTAATAATTAATATAATATAAATAATTAATAAGAGACTTGTTGAAGTATCTCCATTGACGGCTCACATGACAAGTAAAATTAACCATACATTTACTATTCTCTTTCACAATGAATTATAGATACTGTTACAATAAAAAGACTACTATGCCAAAATCATATTAAATAACTATTTTCGACACGAGTCTTTTTAAAATAAAGTTTCAGCAACATATGACAGCCGGATTTGTATATAATATGTTTTATTGCTAAAGGCAAAGTTATCGATTTGAAATGTCCAAAAGTTCTTTCAAACGAAAGATAACGCTTTTACATTATGAATATTAGAATTAAATAACCTGTAGGGGAAGCGAAACGGTTTGTAGCATAAATCGTAACATTAAAAGGTCCATTTCAGGTTATACCTTTGCAAACCTCTCTACATTACTCTTAATATAAAACTAGACCTATATGACGCTTATATGTATAATCTTTCCATCCCTCATGGTTCTATTACATTAATTTCCCTTAAGAACTACTATATATCAAAACAACTGTTTGAGTAATTAATGGACAATATTAATTCATAATTTTCTAAATGTATTTCAGATTAGCCACGAATTCATACTGTAATAAATTAAATTTAAAATATTCAATTAGTAGGTCTTTATACAATTTAGATTACTTAAGTATTTTCTGGGAAATTCACCTAAACACTGCATAAAAATTACTTTTGTTTATAAAATGTGGATATCTTTCGTATTTAGTTGGAGTGCCTATTCTAATTTTACTCGCTTTGTTGTTATTACTCATTAATATGATAAATAATTAAATTACTGTCATAATTTAAATAAATTATGTTTAATTAAAAAAATAAATAATAATTAAATAATTACTGTCGTAACTACCTTTTTTATCATCTAAACATTAGAAAAAAAGGAAAATAAAAACCAGATCACAAAATAGTCTGAATACTTCACATTAAAAACTGTGATATCTTTCAAGCAAACAACATTACAACTGTTTACATAAAATTGAAATATTAGTAATTATAATAAATATTTTATTGCATGTTAATAAGTTTTCCTGTTGTCAAAAATATTATTGATGCTCTATATTCTAAACCATTACAAAAATACGAAAATAAGACCAATTAACTGCCAGCCGCATTGGTGTAGTTGGTAACGTTTTCTCCTCTCATCATGCGGTCGTGGGTTCGAATCTCACTCAGGCACGGCATATTTTCATACGTTACAAAAAATCATTTCATCCTCCATTGTATATAGTTACACCCCAACATCGTCGCTAATGACCTTTGTAGTTGATGCGACGTTAAAAAAATAAACAAAAAAGACCAATTAACAAAATAGAATATTTCACAATTAAATCAACAACATTACAACTGTTTACATAAAATTGAACGATTTGATAATTTAATAATTTAATATTTGATAATTAACAATTGATTTATAATAAATATTTTATTACACTGTGTTAATTATTTTATCAGTTGACGAAAATATTATTGATATCCTGTAGCAAGGAGTCATTTTTTAAAACAATATCGACCTTTGTTACAATCTATAACTAAAATCTAATACACTGTTTTTCAATCTTGTAAAACCGTTATCGACATTGTTAACCAAATTCAGAGCCACGATCTCGACTGATTGTTGAGTCATTCTTCATTTCGATCATAATATATAGGTACTTACTTTTATTAAAAAAAAAAAATTCTGAAATCTTGTTGATTTAGTTTTCGTAGTATGTCATCTAGTTTTAAAATACAACCAGTAAAATACTGCACTATATTAAAATTTATATTACTCATAATGGGAATTACATAAAGGTGATACATTTTCGGAGAGTGTTCACTTGTTTTTTTCTTGTCAGTAAGTTTTTTAACCGATAATTGTTCTGTTATTTGACATGATTTCATTGAATGGTTTTAATATAATAGTATATGATAAATTGCCTTAGTTTTCTTACATTGCATAATTTTCTCTCAAACACCATATCAACTTTATCAGTGGTTGATAATTAAAATACTGAACCTTTTAAAACTTAGCTAAGAAACGATTTAAAATGCTAAAAGATTGCATTAATTTGTATTTTAAACTGATTAACATTATTATATATATCATATGACAAAAACAAAACACAGAACCCTAAATGTGAAACACAAGTTCTTATTTATATGTTCGAATATAACAGAATACTTGGGTTTGTGGTGTGCAGGTGTTCCCATGAGAGTTTTGGTTTTTAATATAAATAAACTCGGTGTCTGCACGATATTATTAACCGTTAAGTGAATAAACGTGTAACAAATGCATGAATTACATTTTTGTTAAGATAACAATGATATATTATCATATTGTATAGGTGTTGTAATTTGTTCATTTCTAATTTCAAAGGTGACTAAAACAGGAACAATAATTATCATAATTATAAAATTCATAGTTAAGTGATGTATGCTTTTACAAAATTAACTAATCTACTGTTTTGATCATTTAGTCAATAATGTACAACGGTTCTATGTTGAACAATTTTGTTTAAATGAACAAATTGTGTTTGAATGAATATGGAAAATATTATAGAATTAAAAAAATATTGTAAATATTTACGGAAGGAAATGTGCCTTCAGTACACACTTTTAGTAAGTATTTATAAAATATCTTTAACCTGAACCAGAAACACATCCTGTTTTTCTGTTTGATATGTTACTTCAACTCATTTGCATCAATTGGTCAAACCACGGCAGCTGCATATTTTTAAACATTTCATGTTTATACTTCTTTTGAGCTCTTTGTTCCTACCGCTGATTAAAAGTACAAGAGTGAGTTTGCAGTGTAACTAATAAGTCTCTAGGGAATCTAGCAGAGGCTTCTTCAATCGGAACCATCAGGTAGTCTGGTTCCATTGCTCCTGTATTCCAATGTATACGTAACTGAGTTATAATAACAAGTGATAAAAAAAAATATCATTAATTTAGCTTCAATTATTAAAGGCTATACTTTTTTGGTTGTGCCATATGAATAAAAGGTTATGATCCTTTAAATCGCAAAGATCAACCAAATTGAATCATTCAAAGCTCTATAAAATACTTTATGTGTCAGAATGTTAATCCCGTAAGACAAGGTGTTAATAAATATTATTTAGTATTATATGAAACAGGCCCTTCGAGGTGACCTTATTTAACTAACTTTCTGATATTGATGAACTAAATTGATGCACAGAAACCTCTTAGTTTGAAGATTCCCTAACTCACTGACACTTGTAAATTAATAATTTTTCTATTAAAACTATAAAGATACTTTCATTGTTCATAAAAATAATCATAATAAAACAATTCAATATTTTTCTTAAGTGGTATTGACTAAGTAAAAATGTATTATGTAAATGGTGTATACAGGGTAAATAAATTATACCGCCATACTGCAGCAAGCAGTAATAAATGTTTTAATTTTGTGGTATATATCTTTGACTACCTTGGAAAGCTAATTTAAGCAAATTTTTCGTTAAGAAGCATCAGAAGTCAGAAAAAAAATCAAGGATTGCCAGCGTTAATATATTCGGTCAGGCAAAGAATAGGAAAGACCACAACACGGTATTAGACAATGGAATCTTAAATGTTGCATAGTAGGAGAGAATGGCTACTAAAATCAAGTAAAACCAATAAACTATCTCTAGGGGTTGAACCAGAATCTTTTATCCAAAGGCAATTGTTTATCTATTAAACTATCCCGGCATATTACAAATATATAACTCTACAACAACACTGACGATTCACCTTTAAGGATGTCAACTTCCAATCCATATGATCTTACACAATCGACAGCCCAACAGGAATAGCGTAGTCGAGATAAAAGTTAAAATATTGCTATTTCACACTAAATTTGACGTTGGTATTGAGAAGTTATATGCTGTGACGGATCTGTTTGCGCCAATTCCGGGGCTTATCACCTCTCAGACATCCTCTGTCTCCACGAACGAATCAGCTTTATTACGTGACTTTAATTTAAATTCATAATAATAAATATTGCCCATAACAGGCAGACGGAGTGTTAAATGGTTTTCACTCGATCTGCTAGTTCCAGGGCTACGAAAAATAGTTTTGTTTTATATCATATGGTCAGCCAATTAAAATAACTGAAGCATTTAAAAATATAAGAGTTTTTGTTGTTAAGGACGTCAGCCTAAAGACTGATTTGAACCTCTAAATGCTTTACTAAGTTAAACGAGGAGTGAGGTGTTTTACAGTGTTGCCTTCCTCACTGAGTGGATAAAATATTCCTGTCAGCATGCCAGGCCCTCCAAAAAGCATTTACTTTCCACCCTGCAAATGACTCCTTCATGTCATTCACCGCAGGGTCTGGCTGTATAATGAAATTCACTCTTACAGGAGTTAACTCTGGCTGGTGTCTTTTACACCTCTACCTCTTCTGTTTATAAATGCTTTAGTCATATAATTGGCTGACCATGTAACAAAAGAAAAGGTTGAGGTGTAAACGACACTATATGTTTATATTAGAGAGAAGAGTTCAGGAAGGAGCGGATCAGTAAGTGCTGAGTGGTCACATTTTACGATTGTGGGCGTCACCAATAAGCATGTGTTTTTTTACGTCATCATCCCACAACGTGTTTTTAGAACATTTTTTGTGTAACACTTTAAATAATTAAGTAAATACACTTGAGAATACGAACAATTAAAAAAAATTGTATTGAAAAATACAGTTTTATTGTATGTAAAAATAAAAAAGAAGAAGAGAATTCAGGGAATGTTGTTACCTCTACGACAGTCGAACACTGAGCGAAGCTTATGGGCTGTCTGTCATAGATTTGGCATCACTGTCTAGACTATTGTTGCCTAGCAACGAGCCCCATTCCACTGCATTCACTCGAGTAGCCAAGACTCTTCTTTTAAAAATAACAGTATAGTCAGAGTTATCTCCTTTGAAAGTAATCAATCGGAATGAGTCTGAATCGTAACTGTGTATTGTTTAATGTTTATACTCGTAAGTAGTTAAATTATATTTAGTTACATTAAGTACAAAATAATCTTGTTACAAGTTAAGTTTATTTATGTCATTGACTCATTCCTTATTATAATTAGCTTATTATTGTTATCAATTATCAATTTTATTGTTGTAATTGTAATTTATTAGCAGATTTAAGTGGACAATTAATATTATAATTTATAGTGTAATAAATACTTGTTTGTAATTCTAACAATATTTCCTTAATTATTTACTTTACCCATATCCCAAAATGGACTTTGCTATAAGTGTCACAGTATTATACAGTCAGTTACCAGGTACGGTACAGTACTGTCCAACAATAAAACATCATCCATTATTTTTCTCCAAATTTTTTGAAAATTAGTTACTGATTAGATATCAAGCAGATAAATGAAATGTCTAATCCAATTTTGGAAAATTACGGAGGTTGTATAATTTATAACGAAAAGATTTTACCTACTTTTTGTTATTCATCGAGTAAGGTTGTGTGATATGTTAAATTACTTTAGAGACTGCAAAACACAAAGAGCAGCGAGTTACTAGTTAGCTTATCAACATTAACGTATCATTGCTATTCAAACCCAGGTTAAATTAAAAACAATTAGGTTGTAATAATTTTATTACCTACCAAACTATTTTTTTACTTTTATGTTAATTCCCTTTTTTGGTCAGTAGCCAAAAATCAGGTTCTATTTCTTACCAGCTAATGAAAATCACTTATGTTTCTTTTTGGCACGGTAAAAACAAATGAATAATTAAAACATAAATTACTAACACACAAAATACTATAACGTTACTATTATCGTTTATTATTTTAAATTGGACGCAATATAAGGACGTATTTTTAATATTTGCTCTTTAGAGATATCAGTAAAACAGAACATGCTTGTGAGAAATGTACACATAACATACATCAAATGAACTAAATGTCTTGCAAATATTTTAACCTCGCCTATATGATTAATAATCTATCAATATTTTATAGCAGTGCAGTTGACTTGGTCGGTTGAACGAATAAATAAATCATTGTAAGAACCGGTGCACGTATCAATTATTTTACTATTAATCATTTAATGAATACATTATATATTTTATGTATTATTCTGATTGTAATGAAAGACTTAACGTGATTTTGAAATTAATTGGTAGTTTCTTTTAAGTGCTTTTTGAAACCCCTCGCGACTGACAATAACCACTAAGCTAAATAAAAAAAAGAAAATATAAATAACTAGAAACATGTCAAGGTTTTTATAGTAAATTTCAATTATTTACCATGTATGTATTTCCAGGTCCTTGGTATTGAGAATAATATTTTTTGAAGCCTAAGAGTTTGTTTTACTATTTTTCCTATTAATAATTAATGCTTAAAGTTTTCACGCGATTTACTAGTTTCCTTCTTACATTTTGTCCAAAACTGTTTCAGATAATAATTGGTTATTCAGGAAAGTTTTTAATGGATTTTGCCTTTGTATCAAAAATTATTTGTTCCACAACAGCCTTAAAATATTACTTAGGAAAAATACTTATACAGAAATGGAACTAAGGAGATTTTAACATAAAAGAACTTCGTTTACATAACGAATATTTTTAACGACACGTTAATTATAGAAACTTACATATATTCCTGTATGCAGTAGGTACTGGTAAAGTCAACTAAGACGGATATGGATGATGGACATTAGCGAATTCGCCTCTTTATCATTCCTTCGACTCATTTTACTGGGTCCAGTTAGATCTAATTTTGTGGTTCAGTCATTCAAAATGTCATACCAGGTCAAGAAAGAGTGGGCTGTACGCTAAGCGTGTAGAGGAAATGGCGTGAAGTATGCTCTTCCTCTTTAGTACTTTCTTCTTTACACACCGAGCTACTTGGTGGGATCCCTTCACATCAAGGGAAAATCTCAGAAAAACTTATTCGTAAAGATTTCGGAACATGATGAAAATAAGATCATTATTCTTTTAACAGAAAAATATAACTTTGGTGACGAGTAATAATCTGCTAACACTATTTCCTGAAAATTTTCAGACGAGCTGATGAACTGAATGAAACTCGTATGATTCTCAAAGAAATACGAGAAAATAATATTGCCTCAAAAAATACGTTTCCCAATGATACCTGAATACAATTTAAACTAAATATGGAGTGAAGTGGTTAACACTCTTCATGTAAGATAATTTTGTAATTAGTAAAAATTACTTCATGAAAACATTGAACAATTGTCGGTAGAAAATTTACGAGAAACCTTTATAGTAAGTATCATATGATATGTAAATAGTACTCTTAAAATTAATTGTAAAACATTGCTTAATAAGCATAATAGTTGGGCTAGCAATTTTCTACGATGACTTAGTGACATCAAGCCAGAATTATGGACCACTGCTGAATATCCCTATCTGTTTGAAACACTATAAAAGTCGAAATCATAGAGGAAATGTGAGCAAAACTGGTGACTTGTAAAAACTATTTACTTCCTGATGGCATATGGAAAACAAACAAAGTTATAAAATTTTATTTTATTTGCTCCTTTTTTCTTAAAACTTTGTGTTTCATTTTATTGCAACACTGCAGAAATTAATCGCCAATTTATAAAAAAATCAGTATAGTTCTAATGGATATAATACTTATAAATCACCCACACATTCGTTTAATTATTTTTAAAGCGTAATATTACTTTTGAACGATTGATTCATATTGATATTAACTATATAAACTGCACTCTTTATTTTATTTTTTTATTAAATATACATAATTTATTTTATACATTTTAACATAAATGTATAATTTATGCAAAAAATTTAATTACATATGCCATACATTATGCTCGTTTATAATTTATCATATTATATTGACATATTTATTTGCCCTTCTATTCAAGCTTATTTTTAAAAATTATTTTTATTTTTATTGAATAAATTTTTATTTATCCAAAATCTAACCTTGTACTCTTTGCTTTTAGTCATTACCTTTAAAAAAAGATTAAAATAACTTCGATTTAATTAACTCTCTCGGCTATAAAGAAATAGATTAAAACTACTTAATCATCTATTATATTAAAACTTTTAATTATATATTTTATTACAGCTAACAACTTAAGATAATAATTTGTTAACATTTTTAATGTCATTATTGAAATCATAAACTTTTTCAAAATTGTAAAAACTTTAATAGTATCCCTGACTAGTAGGTATACATTAATATTATGGACGTAAATTTACAAGATTTAAATTTGTCTCTAATCTGCAGAAAGCTCAATCAGAAATATTTTTAACAACAATGAAATCTCCTTGGGACTCAATCAACAGTTACTTTCAAAACGACTTAAAATTTTCTACAAACTACTATCAATTATAAATTTAACTTCTATTTTCATCCGTTTCTTCTTCTTCATTTTCTTTCCTCTTCCTCCTCCTCCTTGTTTTTCCTCTTTATAAAACTTAATAAGAGTAAGCTGAATGGAACAAATTCTAACGATGTAAAATATACTCACAATACAGTCATTTTTGCAGATTCACTGGAAGGATTCAGCGCTTAATAGATAAAGTTCTTAAAGAGGGAGAGAGGTTATTGGTTTAAAAATCAGCTCTGAAATTAAGGTGATGGTATTCGGTAAGGTTTCTCACACTCGGTGGAACCTAACAATTGAATAACAATCTATTGAACAGGTTTAAAAGATTGAGTTATTTTGTCATCAGTCTTCCGACTGATTGATCCAGTTCTCCAAGCTTTTTTATCTTGCGCAAGTTGTTTCATATCTACGTACCGGCAACACCGTACATCTTTTGTAATATTCTTTAATTATTCTAACCTTTGCCTTCCTCCTGCAATCCACTTCCTCAATATTACCCTCCATTATTGTTACAACAATATTGGATATCTGACGATATGCCCCACTAGCCTATCCCTTCTTCTGGTAAGATGTTTCCTTTCATCTACTCGTCTAAGAACCTCTAATTGCTTATTTTGTCCACCTACTTAATCTTCACCATTTTTCCATAACACAACATTTCAAAAGCTTCTATCTTCTTTCTGTCTACAGCCCTATCACCCACGTTTTTCTCCCGTACAATGCTACACTCCAAGCAGTGTTTTAAGAAATTTTTCCAAATCTGTAAATCAATGTTTGTAGTCAATAAGGTGTTTTTTTTTATTTAAAAGGCCCTTCTGGCTAGAGCAATTCTACTTTTAATATCATTTGTGATTCTATCATCCTTCGTTACTGTAAAGTATTTAGGAAGTTGAATAACAGCAGTTCTGGAACCAGTAGTGGACCGAGACGAATGAAATACTCGTAGTTAAAAAAGGACCGGTAAAATATGAATACGCTCACTTTCTTGAGAGTGGTTTACGTTAAAAATTTTTAGCCAGTCTTCATTAATAGTCGGCATTCTAAGAAGAATTTATAAACTGAAATTTTTTCTGAATACGTGGTATTTTATTAACTACTAAAACGGCAGATAACTTAATGATTATTATAAATTTATTTATTAGCGTCGTGTTAAGTTCAACATTTATTGGTGTTTGTTTTAAAATGGATATTTAAACAATAGGTAGAGCAGAAATTTCAACCCGTATGTAGATGGTTAGTTGAATGTATGTTTGTAATATATACATAAGTTTAGCAAGAGTTTAAATAGAAAGAAGTTAACATAGGACATCTTCCATTTCTATGCGGTACCCAGTTAGGTTTACTCGACCATTGTAAAACATGGTATTGTATGGTTTGTTATATGTTTGTATTTTGTATTTGTGGTAGTCGAATAAGAAAAATAAGAATAAAGTATTATACGTAGTATAAAGACTTAAACATTGCTTTTGCATGTCATTATAAAGTTCTAACATAACTTTAACTGCTTATTGCTATGCTTACCTTAGTATAACTACCATACGTAAGGTACACAAGAGTACATAAATTACGGAGCGTCTACATGGTTAAAATTCTCCTCCTTAACAAAATATAGAACTATTTAAAATTTACTTTTGCATCTATTAATATTTTGGATTTAAAGCGAAACCGATTTATTGATCTTTGTTAATATGCGAGTATATTGCCAATAACAAGCAGGTGGAGTGTTAAATTATGTGCACTAGATCTACTAGTTCTAGGGCTACAAAAAATATTTCTGTTTCTTATCACATGATTAGCCAATTATATGACTATTATAATTATAATCATACGACATATAAATGCCAATAACGGGCAGGTGGAATGCTAAATTAATTGCACTCGATCTGTTGGTCCCAGGGCTACAAAAGTAGTTCTGTTTCTTATCGCATAGTCAGCGAATTATATGACTGAACTATTTAAAAACAGAAGAGGTAGAGGTGAAAAAGACACTAGTCAGAGTTATCTCCTCTGAAATTAATGAATTGTATCAGCATACAGCCAGACCCTGTGATGGTGTCATTTGCAGGGTGGAAAGTGGTTGCTTTTTGGAGCGGCTGGCATGCTGATAAGCATACTCTTTCAACTCAGTGAGGAAGGCAAAAATAAACCACCTCACTCCTCATTTTTACTTAGTAAAACCAGCCTTTTGGCAGATGACCTAAACAACATGACATTTAGGAGCAGAAGAGGTAGAGGTGTAAAAGACAATAGTCAGAGTTATCTCCTCTCAGAGTAATGAATTTCATTATTCAGCCAGACCCTGTGGTGAATGAAGTGAAGGTGTCATTTGCAGAGTGGAAAGTAGATGCCTTTATATACGCTCTTCGGAGGGCTCAGCATGTCGGTAAGCATGCTTTTACACTCAGTGAGGAAGGCATAGGCAAACCACCTCACTCTCGTTTTACTTACTAAAGACTGAAGAGGTTTAAACTAATCTTTCAGCTGATGATCTAAACAACAACATTATATACTCGCATGTATACTATCATCAGTACCATGAAGTTACCTGAACCTTAATTTTGCACTATACGAGGTGTGGCTATTAAATAACGAGACTGAGTTGTAAAAAAATTTATTTTAATTTTATACATAATCACTTATTATCACCTTCAATATACACTCCTTCTCTATCCTTTCTCCATGTGAATTTTCTATTGTTGGAAACAGTGCTAAAGGTCATCTTCTGCCAGCTCCTTCAGAACACGTGCCGCTTTCTCTTTTACAGCTTCCACAGACTCAAATCTTGTCCCTTTTAATGCAGATTTCACCTTAGGGAACAGGTAGAAGTCACATGGTGCAAGATCAGGTGAATAAGATGGATGGTCTAACATTTAGATGCTGTACTTGGCTAAGAACCTATTGACAGATAACGCGGAAAGAGCTGGCGCATTGTCTTGGTAGAGGACACATGATTTGTCCTTCCACATTTCGGGGCATTTTTTCCTTACTCTTTGACGTAGTTTAAAAAGTACCACAAGGTAGTAATATTTCATATTTGTTTGACCTTTAGGAACCCAATGAAGGTACACCATCCCATGGATATAAAAAAAAACCAATCATCATTGCTTTAAATTTTGACTAGCTCATTCGAGCTTATTTAGCTCTCGGTGAAGTTCGACTCTTTCAGTGCATGGATTGGCGCTTCGTTTTCGGATCATGAGTAAAAAACCACGTTTCATCACAGGTTATTATCTTCTACCTTTTCCCTAAGGTGAAATCTTTTTTAAAAGGAACAAGATTTGAGTTTGTGGAAGCTGTAAAAGAGAAAGCGGCACGTGTCCTGAAGGAGCTGGCAGAAGATGACTTCCAGCACTGTTTCCAACAATGGAAAATTTACATGGAGCGTTGTAGGGATAGAGAAGGAGTGTATATTGAAGGTGATAATAAGTGGTTGTGTATAAAATAAAAATAAATTTTTTTACAACGTCAGTCTCGTTATTTAATTGCCACACCTCTTATGTTCTCAAACTTCTTCTGTTTTCCGCCAGTGTATTAATTTGTTGGTCATACCTCTATTAAAAAACACATATTTAAAAAAAAAACGGGTAATTCATGTGTGTTCCCAATACTAACGTATGGTACGCAAACTTGCGTGTTTACTTCGAAGAATATTATGAAATTCGTTAAAACCAAATGTGCCATGGAATGATCAATGACAAGGGTAACATTGTGACATCTAAAGCTAAATAAATATAAAAAACATCACCAAATTACAGGGTATATTTAAAAAATGGAAAATTGTGAGCCGTAATGAAAGACACACGGGTGATATTACACACGAATTGTATTACTCACAAATAAAGACCATGAACAAGAACGTGAGGACACGGATGACCACTGATGAAATTGAGAGATGACGTCAATTAGTGGGATGTAACTTGACACATTAAGCAAGAAAATTTAAAATGTGGAGAAATCTGGTGAAGACTAATATTTAATATTGTCACAATTGGGATAAAAAAACCGGGAATTACACCCAAGACCCTCCGGTTTGTAGTCCAACACGCTAACTACTCTATCTCGGAGACGTCAAAATATATTTTTAATTTGAACTGACTAAATTTCAAATTCTATATTCATTTCATGTAACGCGATGATAGGTTAAAATGATAAATATCATACACTAATAATACACTATCTTATTTTCCCAGTACTTTCTATCATAAGGTAGAAATATACTTAATTGGCACAGTTATGATACTTGTGTGTCATAATAAATAAATATGTATTAAATTTAAAGCAATAATAATCATTAACGGTTTTTAGACTAATATTATACTGCATTATGCAGCTGAAAGATACTCCGGAAACTCCGCCTGCAAAAACCTCTCTTTCTTTTCCACACACATTCTGTCTATTTTCTTTTTCTTTTCCACTAATATTCATACCATTATCTCTCTTTATCTGATTATTCTTAGTTCTTATTTCTTACCATATCACTCAACCAATAACTTGCAACTATCTAGACATTTATCTCCTCTTATAATTTCTATACCACAATCATTTAATTGTTTTAAGAACCCATAAAAAGACATATGCAAATTTATTCAAATTATTAATTTATGATTTCTTTCTGTGGAACAAATATCTATTATAATAATTCGTGTGTAATAATTTGTTTATTTTTCGTCTTGTCTACTTTCACGAAATGTTAATACAAATTGTTTCGAATAGCTCTAAGGAGGATCCACAAATATGATAATTTAAGTAGTTTATAGTCATTTTCTAGTTTTAATCATTTAATTAATTTGTAGTAAATCTTTGTTAAAAATTTTAAAGGAAGTTTTATTATTTATAAACAACTAGATTTGGAAATAACCTGAACTAAACGTTAGAGTATATTCTGTTTAGATAATGAATCACTAATATAAACGTTTCAAAATTCGTAGTTTACTCGTAATAGCGTAAAGTATTTTTACTATTGAAAGATTTTGTACTTATGTGTTTTGCTTGCGTAAAATGTAATTTAAAAATAAATATGTATTAAATATACTATGTTGATTAGTTCGTCAGCTGAAAGGCTGGTTTGAACCTGTTAAGGTTTTACTAAGTAAAAAGAGGAGTAAGGTGGTTTACCATGACCTTCCTAACTGAGTGAAATAGCACTGTTATCAGCATGCCAGGCCCTCTGAAATAAATATATTTTCCATTTAGCAGATGACACCTTCACTTCATTCACCACAGGGTCTGGCTCTATAATGAAATTCATTACTTTCAGTGAAGATAACTCTGATTAGTGTTTTTTACACCTCTACCTCTTCTGTTCTTAAATGCGTCAGTCATTTAATTGGCTGACCATCGGATAAAAACAGAACTATTTTTTAGCCCTGC
Organism: Catonia carolina; assembly: GCA_035578175.1. Classification (NCBI taxonomy): domain Eukaryota; kingdom Metazoa; phylum Arthropoda; class Insecta; order Hemiptera; family Achilidae; genus Catonia; species Catonia carolina. The sequence goes on along the minus strand of JAQMRL010000010.1, from coordinate 21,481,603 downwards.
AACAAACAGATTGTGTGCAAATAATTTACCACTCCACTTGTTATTAAATATTTAAATTAAATTAATTCATAATGTTAAATAATGAATGTTTTCATGTCGGTGTTCAAAAACGTTGTGACAATGAAGGTAATTTTTCTTATACATTTGATGATTTACGTAATTGTTTTGTTTAGTTTATTTAAGTCCGCTCAATACCTTAGTTATTAACAATTACTTTCAGATGAGAAACTGTGGTTTTTTTACAATAGGCCGCCTCCGATGTCCAGTGGTTAGGGTGTTACACTGCAAAGCGGAGGTCCTTAGCTCGATTTTCGGTTAGGATCTAAAAATATTACAAGCTAAACCACCGTTCCTCCCCCCCAAAGTAGTTACTAACAACTATGATATTTAAATAAAATTAAAAACGAATTACACCAATTTCATTAGCTGGAAGCAAGAACTATTGTCGAATAAAAGGAAGGGCTTTCAGAGTGTCGGTAAATATAACATAATATTATATGTTATATCAAAGAAACGCCCGAAAATATGTTAACAAATTCACTTATTTCTAAAGAATTCTATGTAACATGAAAACCGCTTAAAGATTGTTAATGTGTGATAAGTGGATCGTTGAAAATTTTAAAATAAAAATTTATATAGATGACTAAACACTAATATAACAAATTTAATCGTAACAAAATAAGGTTTTACATAATGCACACATAATTTTATATAACAAAATAAAAAGATATACCTTATAAAAATAACTATTATTTCTCGTAATATTTCCCACGAATAAATTATTACCTATTACATAAATTACTTAAGACAATACTGCACATCTATATTAGGTTTACATACACATTATTAACTTAATTTATTGGAAAGTACCCATTGTTTTGAGTATAGTAAAGATAAATATGTACAACATAATCAATCATTAATAATTATTATCAATCTAATTGTTTTTAAAGTCGTGACGTGATATTTTGTTTGATTTCTTTATTAGAAGTTTAAGAACTATGAGGGCATCAATTATTCTAGACAAAGTTGATTACCTGTACAGATTATAAACTACAGCACTGTGTACACTATTTTAAAAAGACTTTGATAAATCGTTTAATAAGTTCATCGTTTGTATCCGGGATTTTTATACAGTAAATTCTATTGTTTAAACGAATCTGAAATTAAAATTAATATAATAGAACGATGTTTGCTGATAAAATAAAATCTTTAGTGTTCTATAAACAAAATTTTTGCCCATAACAGGGAGATTAATGTTAAATTATTTGCACTCGATCTGTTAGTTTCAGGGTTACAAAAAATATTTCTGATTTTTATCACGTGTCAGCTAATTTATATGACTGAAGCATTTAAGTGCAGAAGAAGTAAAGGTGTAAAAGACACTAATTAGAGTTATCTCCTCTGAGAGTAATGAATTTTATTATACAGCCAGACTCTGTGGTGAATGAAGTGAAAGTGTTATTTGCAGGGTGGAAAGTAAACACTTTACGGAGGGCATGCTGATAAGCATAGTTTTCCACTCAGTGAGGAAGGCCACGGTATACCACATCACTCCTTGATTTACGCAGTAAAACCTCTAAAGGTTCAAACCAACCTTTCAGCTGATGACCTAAACAACATTTGTTGATGACCACCATTTAGAAGTTATTCAAAGATATTTCTCAAAAATTTCAAAATACGTCAACTATCAAGGAATATCTCTAAAGTTATTTGATGAATCCCAAAAAAGTTACTTTTGCCGGCCGCATTGGCGTAGTTGGTAACGTGCTCGCCTCTCATCATACGGTCTTGGGTGCGAATACCACTTAGGCAAGGCATATTTTTATACGTTACAAAAAAAATATTTCATCCTTGACAGTTACAACCCAACGTCGTCGCTAATGACCACTGTAGTTGAAGGGACGTTAAATAAACAAAGTAATTACATTTTTTTAAATTTTAAGCAATATTTCTGCAATATTCTATTTTGCAATATTTCTGCTGATGCAGACAGTGAGACGGATGATAGATGAAGGTGAGTGGTGAAACAATGCCAGACCTGACCGTAAATCGAACCCGGGACCCCGGCGTAGAAGCCAGTTGCGCTAGCCATTACGCCTACGGGCCAGCCAAGTTACTTTTGTGAAAATAATAATGTCCGTCTTTTTATCACAATATTCATTTGACCCCAAAATTGGAAACTTACAAGTGACCGTTTCTAATAAACGGAAAATCACAATTAAACAAAATTCCTTTCATTTCTGTCGTCTTCCAAAAACCTCCTTAAAATATATTGAAATTTTTTTAAAATATGCATCTGTCTATCGCATTGTAAAAATAATAATTGCCATTTCGAAAATTTTAATATATTTTTAATATAACGGATAAGTTAGGGAAAGTTCCCCATTCAAAGTTTGTTATTACTTTTGATATTCTATAATTTATGATATCACAATTGTTGACCACTTAAAACCATGTTGTACATGCTAAACATAATAAAAATAAACTGGCATTGGGCTAATTAAGTTACGTAAGTATTTTAATGTGTAAGCCTGAATCTCTTGGTTAATTGCATTAAGTTAGTAGTATATGTTAAAGTATTAAAAAGTTATTATCTGATTAACTAAAATAAGATTAAAAATATTATACAATAAGTTTAAAAACAAACTTTTAGTCCATTATTTTTTATTTATTTGTTTACTAATCTCGTGGGAGAGTGGTCTGTCTCATCCGGTCTCGTCATGAGATTGTCTTTTATAAGAAAATAAAGAAGATGAGGCAGAATTCCCTCGTCTTTTTTATTCGTGTAAGATACACGTAAGTCTCTTATGGATAGGTAGAACGACGATATGTATGCAAATGCGTTTCAAGTTCGATTTACAATGATGAAAAAAGACAGAAAATAAAGAAAGTGCGACAGGACGGATGGTATAATCTTTTGTATTAGTGGAACTACTGTGAATACATCCATCTCATCAAAGAATAAAGTGCATATGCACTATAACATTGTACTTGGATAAATGGTGCTTTCTTTGTCGGTCCTTGTCTACAAGCAGGAATTCTTTAAGCTCCAATTATATGAAAGAGACTGAACATTTCTAAATTAAATTAAAATTGAATATTTAAATAACGTCAACTGACATCTGATATTTAAATGGTTTTAAACGATAAAGTTCCCATCTTTCAATCGTTTCTGTGGCCTACCATTTATTTTATTTTAACAAGCAATTTGGTTTTTTTTTAATGAATACATTATGTTGATTGGGTTTTATCATTATTTGATCAATCTTTTAATTTATAAAATGATTGTACAATACACAACCCCGCTAATCTGAATTAATAGGAACGACGCAGTTCGGATTTTGGAGTATCTGGATTATTCGGAAAAATGTGTGCATAGTGATAACAAAAAATATCCAACAATATCTTTTTTTGTCTTAAATTTTTATTACGGTACTGTACATTGATCTGCACAATTTCGGTACATGATATTTAAATGGTGATAAGGAATTTCACTTTCAGGAGAAGAGGTACCCTGCGGTACATTCTCCTTTTATAACTACGGGTATTGTATATTATTATTCAGACCAAGAAATCTCTACTCCATTTTCGCTTTAGACGTCGCACAGTTTGGAAGTTCCTTGTAGCTAGAACACGGGCTAGTTGGTTTGGATGGGCAACTAGTCGTTCGCAAAATTAACTATACAAGGACACGGTTAGCTCCATTAATATCGGAATTTTGAAATCGTCCTGGAGGATTATATTGCTTACATAAAAAGAAGCGCCAGAAACAAGTCTTAAGACAAAAAAATATATAAATTTATTATTACACGCGCATCATCAGAATGGTGTGGTCCAAATGTGTAATAGTTTTTTAAATCATTCTGGACTTCGGTGAAGGTTTAAAAGAAACAAATAAAATGTGCAGATTGTCTGCATTGTGACAGCACAGAATTTGTGATTTTATGTAGTAGTAAAAACGTATAATTTCTTGTAATTGCGAAAGAATTGGAAAATAATATTTATTACCTGTAAGCAATTTATATTACAAGTACTACATCTTTGGTAATTAATCATTAAATTTTATTTTTAACGGTTTTAAACAATAATGGAAAATTGTTTTAGCTAATTCCTATTTTTATACTGTAACGGTTTTTTAACGGTTATATTTTAAAATAGACTGTTTACTTCGCTTTTTTAACAATACTTTAACTTTTAACCTGCATTTACATACCAATAATTTTGCGCGCTACAAACTCTTGATGTGCCAGGGGTGATATTAACTATTCGAAAATACAGGAAAATATGGTACAGTCCTTTGTTGAGGATAGCAGCTGATTGAACACCCAAACACGTGGTTACTTTCAAGACAACCGGACAACGTAGTATTGGACGACTTCGGAAGAGATGAGCATCCCAGGTTTAAGAAATATCAAACTACAAAATTAGAAGCTGTAACAGGCCAGGAAGCCTGATCCGGATTGTTTACGATGGTTAGAAGCTCATTATAAATATTTTTTTTCCCAAATATTATAAAATTACTTAAATTTTGCTTTAAAACACGTTTTAAACGCTTTACACATTAAAGCCTGATTCAAGATGTTCAAATATATTTATGAACATTGTACAAAATTATCTAGTGTGGGGAAGATTTTTGGACAGATATAATTGATGTTCCTGGCGAATAACAGATGAATTAATATTTGTCACGGTATAGTCTGGCCTTAAGAAAAACGGTTTTTGAAAAGCTTCTACTAACCATGCTCTGAAATAATGACATAAGTTATATTATAAAAAAATAATTTTCTTTTGCATTAAAAAAAATTTATCTATAGCCTATATTAAAAAATTATTAAAGTAAAACATAAATTGCTTAAGTTCTGAATATTTGGAGTTGAATATATTTAAAAATGAAATCATTTGAGAAGGGTTAAAATAATATGTGACACCAGTGTTAGGAAGTGAGGAAATTTTATGAATATCACATTCAAATGTAATGTGGGAGTTAGGGGAACGAGGAAATTCAAATAAGCAAATTAAAAAGAGAATAGGGGAAGAACTTAGGGTGTGAATATTGTGAAATGAGAAAGATGGAGGGAGTATATTAAATTATCCAGTCTGATTCTAATATAATTAAAGGTGATAAAGAACAGATGTTGTACCTAGCGTTCTGTAAAAGGGACACAACAGATGATAATGTAGCTGTAGTAATATAAACGCAACGGATGAGGTTATACGATAACAAGTAAATGTACAAACATAGAATCAAACTAGACTTTGGAAATTGTCATAGATGACTAAATTTATATTAATACGTTGTTTATTTATGGGTGGTATGCATACAAATGCTTATTAATACATTTAGTAACAATGCAGGGGTTAAAACAGAATTATTTTATTATCGAACGTTATCGTATTGAATTGATAGGGGATATGATTACGGATACTTTGTCCAATGTTATTTGATGTTTTGACAGCACATGTTACCATAATATTTGTATCCTTTATAAGCTACACATGCGTCGGCTCTATAGGTACTCCAGTCCTATCCAAAACAGTAAATCGATAATACAGAATTAAATCAATTTTCTTTTATATTTTTATTCAAGAAATTCATAATCTGTTACATACAATCAGTGAATATCATAACACGAAATATGAAATAGTTAACATGATAAAAAACCTGAGTGGAGACACTGTCCAGCAGCAGAATTCCGACGTAAATAAATTAGAGCAGAATTTTGATGATTTTAATTTTCAGTAAGTTTCTAAGTAAGTTGGTAAAATCTCGGGTCCACCACCGTTTTAATCGTTATATTGGATTGTTTTGGAGAGTATAATGAAGCCAAATTTGAGATCAAAGGATTAAAATAGTGTTCGTAAGTTTCTTCCTAAATATTGTGTAGTGTTTAAAGACTTCGTTTTTATTAAAAATATAAATTTATAATTATTGTAAATGTACAATGTAATTTATAAATATAATATTATAATATAATTTTAATAATATTAATATAATATAAATTTATTATTAAGAATAATACTTCACATTACTAAAACATGTGTACCAGAAAATGTATATTTTCTTTTAAATTTTCAGGAAAGACCTTCTTGAAAAAAAATTGAAAAAGTGTGTTTCATTGAATAAATTGATAAATATAGATTAATGTATAACTAGGATATTCATCAAGCTCCAGTCTTTGATATATGATTCTTTTATTTATTTTAAGTCGTACTAACAGCTTGGATATTAACGACTTCGGTGATTTTTTGACTTAACAATAGTTTCCATATCCTAGCGAGGAATAGAATCCTGGACATTTCACGACCTAGCGCGCTACCACAACACTACGGAGGTGGCCTTGATATATAATTAGAAAAATAATTATAATTTTTATAAATTAATTGGAGCTTTTTTCTGTTTTAACATACCTTTTTTATAAATTTAATCAAATAAATTAAGCCTTTTATTGGTTTAAAATTCTCCTTAAAAATTAATTAATAAGGAAGCTGCATTATCAAATTCCTTGCGTTACATGGCTTATTATCAAGTTCTATCAACTCAAAGCTACTTTTAAAATCACCCTGATATAAATTTTATAATGCACTTAATTTTCATGGAATCACATAAGGTTTATCGTTCACTGTTACCAAATCAAAGTATCTATAACTTTAGAAATGTTAATTACTGAAAAATTCAGTTTCATATTGATTCTGAGAATTTCAAGAACCCTTGGGTTATTTGTAGATTACACAGTTGCGAGGTTAGAAAAAGAGAAAATGGAATACGTATAAAAGGACGTATAGTAGGGAATAATTGTATCAGTTTTAATTTGAAAAAAATGTCAATATTTTTTTTGAATCATGAGGAATAACTTTCAGGCTATCATTACTAATAAAATCATAATAAAATTCATTTGAATTAAACAATTTTTAAGAAGTAGTTCTGTCAGTAAACTTGTTACTAACACATCTGCAAGTAGTTTTTTGAAATAAGAAAAAACTAAAGACTCAGTACATGAGAAAATGAACGTATGTGGGTGGACAAGATAAAACGCTATTATATGTCGCTGTTTTTTGAAGAGTTTATACGTGCAGTGGTGAGCTGTACTGGTGTATAAAAAACAGTGGTTACTTTCTGCAGCAGGAGCTCTAGTATGATACCTCTTGTATTTATTTCTCAGCTTTTGACAGTTCCAAAAAACTTTACTCAATTAACAATATTAGCTAATTTGGTTGCACAAATAATTTTGAAAAGAGTCATCTAATGTTCAATATCGTTCATTTTGTTCATGTGAGACTATCATCTAATCATCATACAAAAAGGCTGGCCTGGAAAAAAACTATATTTCAAAAATTTATTGGATAATAATATATTAGAATCGACTACTTTTAGAAATACGAATGTCATTGATTATGTAATTCTAAACGAAACTAAAAACGTTTTTTTTTGATAATCTTATGTTTAAAGTTCCGTACCAATATATCCTGACAATTTTATGGAATGCATACCTGGGAGAAACTAATTCATGGATATATTTTACGCAATGAAGTAAAGTCAAAAAACCTCGTGTGAATTACTCACGCGACTTCCTTTTCCAATTGTATATAATTAAAATTTTAACAAGTTTAATCATGAGTAAACAATAAAATAGGATAATACATACCTAATCTAAGCAAGTCATATTTGTTGTATTCACATCAAATAATATTTTTGAAAACTAATAGAAAAAATCATTTGTAAGTTCCCAGAAAGATTTTGGCTTGTTGTTATGCCCTAACTATGCGGGATAAAGCCGAATGAGCGGTACTATCCAACCAGATATTTTTGCTTTAAAAAATATATAATTTTTTAAATATGCGTAGAAATTATTATTATTTAAATACATATTTTAATTTTTTTTTATTCATAAAATAAATATATTTAAACTTTAATTAAGCGAAGCTCTGAGATACCGAACACGCACCGCTAGGCCATCTTGTTGCCCCAACCTAGGGAAATGGCTTTACGTACACTAAAATGCCTTTCAAATTATAAATTATTTTAACACTTTAACTGAGCTACCGGTCTCTCAGACCGGGAGGTATATTAAGTTTTCCACAGTTTCAGCCCTGTTTGTTCAAGGTCGTTCATAGGCTCAGTAGCTGACTTCTAACTCCCCCTCTTCACTAAACACTAGCGTTAGTTAAGTTTCCGTTAGTCGTTCTCTGGTGACAACCGCTTTTTGAAAACCACACGGTCTGTCATACCGGATAGCTCAGTTATCGTGTACTAATTAGCCGGTCCTGTATACCAGATAGCTCATATAAGTGTTAGTGCGTCAGTGTTAGTGAAATGGATCGACCTTCTACCAGTCGATCTGCACACGTGGAAGACGATGATTTTGTCGTTTGTGTACGTAGAATGCTGGATGATGAGTCTAGTTTAGATGATTCAGATATTCAGAGTGAAATACAAGATTCCGATGCAGATCCAGACTTTGTGTTGCTAAATGAAAGTGATTCCAGTTCATAAAGTGACTTCACGTTTTGAATTTGTCAAAGCCTTGGGCTATGACCTTATCAGACCTCACCTTCAGAGAAGAATACAAATTCCCAATCTCCGGCGAGATTTGAGGCAAACTATTTTGATGGTGTTGGCAGAAAATAACCCTGTTCATGCAAGAGAGGAAGAAGTCCCTTCCGACCGAATGGAGAAGAGAAAAACGTGCAGCAAGTGTCCATCTATTCCAGAGAGGAAAACCCAATATAAATGCATTAAGTGTTCTAATCCCATTTGTTTAGAGAGCAGTCGCAAAGTCTGCTATAAATGTGCAAAATACTGTGTAAACTCATAAACTGAACTGTTATTTCTTTTGTTTATTATTATCATCCATTATTATAGCAAATTACTCAAAAATATCTTGCAAAGTATTATTTTATCATAATTGTTCTTTTCAAATTAATTTCCGATGTGAGCAAGAGTTTGTTTGTTTGTAGTACAACAGCAGCAGTATTTCATTTTGTAATATTCTATATTTAAAGGGTTGCAAATAAAAAGTAAAAATGTTTAATTGTTTTTATATACGTTCCCCATTAAATATGTTTACTAAAAATATGTATTAAATAAGAAATAGTTAATAAATTGACCGGTAAAAACCAAAACACACTGACCGGTCTCAGAGACCGGATAGCTCAAATAACGTTTCTAAATCCATAGCTCAGTTAAAGTGTTAAACCCAGGTATTAAAATTAAAATTTTAAGTAATCAAAGCAAGGTTCTATTTGTTGTATTCACATCAAATAATATTTTCGAAAAATAGTAGAAAAAGTCATTTGTTAGTGCCCAGACAGACGACCGAGAGGCCATTTTGTTGTGATGCCCTAACTATGCGGAAACATTTAGTAAAAATTTGGGGTAATATAAGCAAGTTTATAATTATTTGTTGTATTCACATCAAATAATATTTTCGAAAAAATAATTGAAAAAAGTCATTTGTTGGTTCACAGACAGACGACCGGGAGGCCATTTTGTTGTTACTCCCTAACTATACGGAAATAAGCAGAATGGGTGGCACCATCCCACAAAATTAACAAAATTTAATTTTTTATATGTACATACAAGTAATTTTTTAAACACATATTTTGAAGTGTTTTTTTATTCATAACATAAAATATATTTGAAGTTAATTCAAACGAAATTAGCTCTGAGATACCAAACCGGCACCGTGAGAGGTCATCTTATTGTTTCGACTTACCGACATGGTCCTACGTACGCTGAAATGTCTGTCTGTTATTAATTTTTCTAAACTCAGGTATTAAAATCTAAATTTTATTTAAAATTTAGGTTGATGTAAGCAAGGTTCTATTTGTTGCATTTACATCAAATAATAATTTCTGAAGTAATAGAAAAAAACCATTTGTCCGTTCCCAGACAAACGACCGAGAGGCGATTTTGTGACGTGGCCCTATGTACACTGAAATGTCTGTCAATTTATTAATTTTCCAAACCCAGGTATTAAAACAATTTTATTAAAAATTTAAGGTAATCTAAGCAAGGTTCTATTTATTGTATTCTCATCAAATAATATTTTCGAAAACCAATAGAGGCAAGTCATTTGTTAGTTCACGGAGAGACGACCGGGGGGCCATCGTGTTGTTATGCCCTAATTGTACAGGATAAAGCCTAATGGGCGGTACCATCCCACCAGATATTTTGCTTAATAGATAATTTTTAAATGTACCTAATTTTATTGTTTAAAACATATTTTACAGTTTGTTTTATTTATAACATAAATATTTTTGAAGTTTAATCCCACTAACTTAGATCTGATGTACCGAACAGGCACCGCGAAGACATCTTGTTTCCCCGACCGACCGACATGGTCTTACGTACTCTGAAATGTCTGTCACTTTAATAATTTTTCGAAACCCAGGTATTACAATCTAAATTTTATTTAAAATTTAGGGTAATATAAGCAAGTTTCTATTTATTGTATTTACTTCAAATAATATTTTCGAAAGCTATAAGAAAAAAGTCATTTGTTACTTCCTAGACAGACGACCGAGAGGCCATTTTGTTTTTACGCCCTAGTTATACGGTATAATGCAAAATGGGCGGTACCATACACCAGATTATTGCTTTAAAAAATATATAATTGTTTAAATGTACATATAATTGATTATTTAAATACGTACATATTATTTTAAAATATTTTTTATTTATAACATAAATATATTTGAATTTTAATCAAGCCAAGTTAGCTCAGATATGCTGATAGGCACAGTGAGGCCATCTTGTTGTCCCGACCTACCGACGAGGCCCTTCGTACACTGAAGTGTTTGTCTTTTTTTTATTAATTTTTCTTAACCCAGGTATTAAAACCTAAATTTTATTAAAAATTTAGGGTAATTTTAGCAAGGTTGTATTTGTTTGTATTTACATCAAAAAATATTTTTGAAAACTAATAGAAAAAAGTAATTTGTTTGTTCACAGACAGACGACCGGGAGGCCATCTTGTTGTCACGTCCTAACTCTACGGTATAAAGCCAAATGGGCGGTATCATCCCATCAGATATTTTTGCCAAAAAAATATATAATTTTTTAAATGCAGGCCTAACCTAATTTTAACCATGAGTGAATGCCGCTAAATGAAAATTCAACCTTTGTTGAATTTCAGTATTTTGAAGAGAAAAAAAAAGGAAAATCATAAATTAAAACTGCCAAAGCTCTGCAGAAAAAATGCTTAAAACAAACGTAGGTTCCTTTATCTTTTATAGCATTAATTTTGTATTATTTTCGTAAAATGCATACTAAGGGTGCAACCTTAAAAATACATATTTCTTACCGATTTAAATGATAAAAATACAGAAAATCGTTAATTTACTCTACATTATGCGCTCTAAAAAACAAACTACCTGAAATAGAAGTGGTAGGTTTTTTAATCTTTTACAACTTTTATTATAATACGCTTTAGCCCTACAATGTATTAAGATTGAAATATTAAACAAAAGAAACTTCTGCAACGAGAGCACAACCCTCCAAGAATTTCAGCAGACTTACCATATTTTGTAGAACACATGAAATGTAGTAAGCAGCCGTTTTGAGCAAATCGCAAAAAAGTGAAAAGTGGCACAAATAAAATTATAATTACTTCCGGTTAACTGATTTAGTTGAAAATATTCATGTTGTGTCCCCTTATGGTATCTGTCATGAGTTGCAAGTTTAAACTTTGCACAAATTTCCGTTTTTGAGAAATTTGTTCACGCGCGAACACACACACACACACACCAAATAGTAAAAACATGTTTTTGGCGGAACTAGGGACACGTGTCTTTTCAGTGAAACCCCGATTTGTAAAATCGATATTAATATTATACTATCCTTCCCTATACTGATATAGGCAAAGAGACGGTAAAAGACAAGCGGTTGCGACTTTTTAAGTTTTTTTCAGAACAATAACCAAAATATTTACCGAAATAAATGTAACATTTTACTGTTCATAAGTAGGTTCATGTATAATGTATTTAAGTAAGACTTTTATCTTATCATTGGTGATATACAATGGTAATCTAAACACCATAATGAAATCAGAAAAATCAAATGTTCCAATTAGATCGAAAAACTTATGGTTATGTTAAATACTCTATTTGTAGTGCCATTAACAATAAATGGCGCCATTAATATGTTTGTGGTGTTTCTTTAAAGAAACGACAGTTTGAGAGGCATTTAATTGAGATTTTATCGAGTATCAGCTGTGTCTGTCTTAAAATTACGGTAGTGATGTGTAGATCACAAACAGATATCTCATTTATACAACTGAGATAAAAATTTTATAAACATTTTAAGGAACGACTATATAATAAATCTGATCTATGCAAACACCTTAAGTAGAAATTAATCAGTACAAGGAGAATCAAACAATCTATCTCTTCATTAAGCTGGAACTCATTTGCCATAGGTAGTAAAAGTGGAAATATGAATTTGTGAGAAGGGATATTGATCGATGGAAGCCAGAACAGGAGATTTATACTTGATGCATGATGATACAAGTTAAAAACAATCACTGTGTTTAAACATTTTCTAGCCAAACTTTATAATATTGCTGTTTTCATTATGAAGTGAAATTTAAATAATTCTAAGAAATTCAGTCTTCAAGTTATCGAATTTGGTAACAATATTAGATACAATTTTATTGAATGTGTTTTCTTAAATAATATTTATTTGGAAATATTTTTATAAAAGTAACTGCCATTACATGTATTTTATTATAATGTTGCAATACACTAGAAACTGAGAAGTGAGATGTTTTTTTAAAATTGAATGAGACTGAAATTCAAATCATTTCAGATTTATACTTTGGTTATTCCTTTAGATCAATTGAATGTTTCCATCGGTATTACCTATTGGTGTATAAATTTCTAACGAAATGTTAAAAAAACAGTTCTCTTTCGTAAAAGTTAGTATTATTTTGTTTTATATCTCAAGTGGAAAATTGACTTGGTTGAAAGGAAACTCGATTTAAGTGGAAAAAAATTTTTGTTTTTTTGGGAAAGTTTAGTTTTCGAGTAACTTTTGATGATGCTTTTACATAACATAGAGAAAGTTCTTCATTGTTTTTAAGTTTTAATTTTGTCTATTTAGGAACACATTTAAAAGTCTTAGTCTAAGTAATTTCATGTAGTTACATGGATATTCTGTAACAATTTATTTTATGTTTTGTTATTCCATGTCACATACATAACTAAGTCGTAAGATTAACAGTCCCACAAACAGCCCACAATCCTTGCGTTTTAATAATATCCGTAGCATAGTAACCGCTAAAATTCTTATATAGTATTCAATAGGCAGGTAAAACGGAGGCCGAAAAGCTTGCCAGTGTAGCTGCGCGAACAGTTCGGATCCAGTCGGTAGATTTCGTGTCTTAGTACCGAACTGCCTGTTAAATCACAGGCGCTGAATGATGAATATTATCGTCTATTAGCAACGTTAAAAACATTCAATTGTAAACATTGCATACAACAATTAACGCCTACCACATACAACATATTATAGACTAATTTTTTCACATTAGCTGCTTTCTAACGTTGCAAGAGTGACATGACTCTGATCACAGCTGGTACGTCATTGACCCCCACCACTCCCTGAGGCAACCGAGCGCGCCATTACCAAAATAAATCTTCTGCGCACTTCAGAAAACCGGCAACCTTATTTTGCGTCCGCTCTAAGCGTTTGGCAATTGACTCTTAAAAGTACTCCTCTTTGAAGCAGTAACACATTATTTTCGACATTTTTTTGAAATATTTATTTGTTACCTACCATAAAAATTAAATGTTACTCGCAAGTAACATTTAAGTTTTGCGAATTTATGTAAAAATTTAACAATGCCACTCATCTATTATTACTACTTAGATTACTTTACCAGTATTATTTATAACCTATTATTATTTAACCAGTATTATTTATACCTCTCGTTCATTGTCCTTTAGTTAGAATATTGTCCTGTAATTATTAGTCAATTGCTATCAATATGAGATACCTTTGTTTGCTGTTGATAAGACTAGTAATTTCTATAAGTGTAATAGCCTACTACATGCGCGTATGAACTGTGAAATACAACGTAGAAAATACAATACAAACACCTCGTACTATTAGTCAGTCTGGTGCAATAATTTCAAAGAAAGGTTTCATTTCGATGACTTTCCTGTGAATGTTGTTGGTATGTCCATGAACAATAAAGAGTAACGATGGTCAAAATCTCAGCCGAGAATTTATACCGTTACTAGTTTGAAAAACTACTTATGTAGATAAAGAATATTTAAATAAATTATCAAATTCATTTTATTATTCACTGCAAAAAGTTTTACAATCTATTCACATGGAACAATGAACAGATAACATAAAAAAAAATTGACAAACAGAATGACATGAAAATAAATTTTGAACAAAATATCCTGAAAAATGACACATAAAATTTTGTTTTAATTTAGTACGTACTATTTACAAGTGGAAATTGTTGCGTAGAAAGGGCAGTTGGATGAAGTCGTCGTAATCTTTGATTCGTGATCTTCGCTGTCGTCTAGTAAGTTGATGGTTAAAATGTTTGAATGTTGTTCGAATCTTGAATTGTATTTTGGGGAGTAGTATCGTGATGTTTCTTGCTTAACCATTTTTATCCGTAGATCATGGTGAAGAGTGAAGTTTTTTATGTACCAGGGGGAGTCAATGATGGTGCATAAAAATTGAGATAGGAACCGTTGTATAATGCTGATGTTGTTCCCCATACCTGAATTCCGAAAGGCCAGGTAAGTTTCAGAACTGGTTTGTGTATTGCTAAATTATTTTCGAGAAAATTTTCATTTTGTACCGAGAACCTAGCACATTTGAAAAAATGTCTTTTTCTTGGAATAAGTATGTCAAAAAGAAAATAAATTTAGGTGATAATAATAATAACAAGGAATCTCTCAAACATGGATTTTTACAAATCCAAAAATATTGGATGAAAATAAGAAAGAGAATGAGATTCTGCAGACACCTGGGAAGGATGAACCAAGAAAAACTTATACAACAAAATATTTTAAAAGCTGAAAATATAATAAAAAAACAAATCAAGATGCAAAGAAATAGAAAAATCTTTTGGCACTATATACGACTAAAGATGATAATAGAAGTAAATTCTTTATCCTATCTAAAAATATTTTTGTTTTCAAAAAAACTTCAAATGTAGCGTACATTTTTATTATGAAAGACACCCGAGAAATAAAAACTCAAAATTTTTAAAATACCTCTGGAGTAAACACACACCTTAGTCCTAAAATTTAGTGTGCAAAATTTCACACTTCTATGTGGAATGGTTCCGTAAATAAGTGTACCTAAAGTCAAAACATACAATATGCGGATGTAGTAAAAGCATAATAACGCAACAGAAACACCTTTTGCCAACTGGAATTAATTTCAAAACAAAAGAACACCAATACCATATCTTTCGTTACAACTGATTCCTATGGGTTCTAGAAATTATTGGTTTTATATGAACGCGATCTTTGTAGTATTAGAGCGGTATCATGATTATTATAATCCGAATTTACAAGAATGAAAAACGTGAAAAAATATCGAAATATATAACACTACGAACCAGACCAAAGTGAAAACATGATTTTTTTCTCAACAGAAAAAGCAACCAATGTCGTGTTATATATCAATTTAAATAAGTAAAATGATCTATCAATACATGGTACAATTGAAAAATCAATATTTTTTATTAAAACCAGTCTGCTTCCCTTATACTGCCTATCTGCTTAGCCTTATAGTTTAGAATAAAACGGGAATGTAAATTTTTAGGTTCCCAGTTGTGTTTGTGCAAGCGCATCATTATGGTGTATTGTGTACAGTATATCATGGTAAAATGAGATGCAAGTCTTGTAGTGAATTGCAAGTAGCTGCCATGAAATTGTCTAATTTAGTAGATTGTAGAAAGGAAGTATCAACAGACAAATAATAACAACACATATCTTATGATCTTCAGAAGCACATAAAATAAATTTACAGACAGGAAGAATGGATTTGATAACGATCAACGAATAAAAGTCTATATTTTTTATGAACAATTAGGTGCTATAACGTCACGATCTAAATTAAATTAACCCTCTGTAATTAGTAATTATGTTCATATTGTATAACAACGGGAATGTGCTTAAATTTTTTATTTTATGTTTTATTTGATCATAATTAAAATTACAAAGTGAATTCTTCATTTGAAATTCCTGAAAAATTTTAGCCTAATAACACTAAAAAATTAGCTCGTTACTCTTTTTAAATTAATTAAAACTAGAAAATTAATTTAAAAAAAATTTACTTTATAAAATTGTTAACGTTTCAGTTTATTTCATACTCACCTCCATGTCTTAATTTATTGCGAATTTTATTTTTAAAAAAATCGTTTTCTAAAACTTAATAAATTTTCAACGGTGTTTCAAAGAAACATCAGCAATATTCTTACAGTTAACAACTTGAAATTTGTAAAAGTGGATTTTTTGTTACATAAAAATTTCACAGCACTGAAAAATATTTTTGTAAAAAATTCTAGTTTAATTTATAAATAAGTTTTTTTCAAATTAGCAATATTACAATCTGTTCACAACTAAACTTAACAATTAGTTGTTAAAATATGTTAATTTAAGTAAGTATAATTGATCCGTTGATGAAACTGTTACAATTAAATTTTCTAAGGAAGGACACAAATTTTAAAACAATAACAAAGGTTATAAAAATTTGAAACCTGGACATCTCCTTGGCCCAGGTGTTAGCGTACTACGCTTAAAAGAGAAAGTCTATGGTTCGATTTACAGGTAAGGGCTGGAATATTATTATACGTCCTAACCCACCGTTCCTTAATCCACCATAGTTGCTGATGAAAAAGATGCTGATGTGTTTTTTAATAAATTTTTAAATTCTATAACTTAAATATTATAGATTAATGTGTCTTTGCAATCTTCTGAAACTGCTATCTGCATTGTTGGGCAGATTTAAATTCAGAAAATTCGGACAATAGTTAGGTCTTTCTACGTATTAAAAACTAAATTTTTATATTAAAATTATTTTTAAAGCAGACAAGTATATCAAAATTTTAATAAACGAAGGCAATATTTTTGTAAAGTCTTATACGATAAATAAATACTGTTCACTAATTCACTTGACACAACTACACCTTAGTCTCTTAAAATATATTCCTAAAATTTCTTTAAGCTTTCTTAGTGTTAAGTAAAGGTTGTGTTTAACAACAGTCTTAGTTAAGTTTTAAGTTATCGATTTTTATTTTTTATACAGTTTTCTAATTTTGGTGGATGCATGATAACTAATAACCCGCACAAAATTGGTCCGATGGTAGTTGAAGCATGGTTACCAGATCGCTACCCGCAAATTCATTCCAGTCGACAAGAATTTTTACAGGTCTTCCTAACTAGCCGTCTTAAGCTCTTTTTTAATCAAAAAATCCGGAAAAAATACTGTGGATTTCTAATAAATCGTATTTTATTACTATATAAATATTGTGATCTTTAGGTCAGTTGGGCGCGCTCAAAATTAGGCAACATAAATTTTACGACATTTTTGCGTTTTACAACGAATAACTTATTTTTGAAATCGATGACATATATTTTTTATTAATACGTTATAAAATACAGAATTTTAGCTTTAATATTATATTATTTGCCATACGTTACAGAGGAACAAAATAGTTATTTGACTTTAAAATGTGACTATAAATGAAAGGTTTACTCCGTAACTTACCCAATACGGCGATCCATTCGTTTGCGCTCTGTCGGTTTAGAATTTTCACACGGTTTAGAAACACTAATATGATATTAGACGTGGGAACGTTGGTGGTTGCGGGGGAAGAGCTGCTCTATTGCGAGCTACTCTAGTCAGAAGCATCTAGAAATGAGAATGATTTGGCAAGATATCTCGTCAAAAACATCTAAGGAAACTTAAACAATTGAAGAAATAAACAGTTCTGTGCAACTCAACCCACCGAGTTGGTCTAGTGGTGAAGTTGTTGCCATGAGTCAGCTGTTTACCAGCTGATATTCGGAGATGAAGTTTCCGTGGTTCAAATCTTAGTTTAGTAAAGGTAGTTACTTTTAAACATATTTAAGTACGAAAGAAATTTAAACTCTGAGGGTATTTCGATTTCTGCCAGTTATTAAAAAAATTCCCTGGTCACGTTACGTGCGCTGCGCAGGTTAAGCTTGATACTGGGGTTGCTACTTTACTGCTTTGAAGCCTGCAGGACATTTTATTCGAGGTGTCCCTCTAGACTTTTCCGCCCTTTCTGCCGTTCGGAACCACTCCTCTTTCGCCTTCAAAGCTGTTGACCATTTTTATCTAGTAACTCTAGGTAGGATCCCTGACAAGGTGCAACCATCCGGAGCCAGATGAACCTTGGTTTCTTAACAAGGTTGCCAGTTATAATGTATGGTAACGAGGCATGAGTGCTTTCAACAGAGAACGAAGCCAAGTCAGAGCTGTGGAAATGAAATTTCTTCAGAGATGAAGGGCTGCAACCTCAAGGACAAAATAAGAAGTGACTTTATAAGGAGGGATTGCAAATATTTAGCCTGGAGAAGAAGATCAATGATTGTAGACTCAACTGGAGTAGGCATCCGGAACGCATTAAGGGAAACAATTTTCCTAGATTAGCAATGAATCATAAGCAAAATTCTTGAAGGGATGCTTGTTGGTCTTCCGAGGGGAAAGTGGTTTCCTGAACAGGCAGTACTGCCTAACCCGCGAAGCGGAAAAGAAGTGTTGGTTGGGGTTCAATATCACACTTTCTCAGAAATGGTTGTCCTGAGGATGTATGAAATTACGCATCATTTACACGTCATTTTATATCAACCTCGTCTTATTTGGGTCATGGATATGCTTATTTTTCTTAAATTGAACAGATTACAACGAACACACATTAGGGATAAAACAATGTATACATATACTCGTATAAGTCATTACAGAAATATTTATAGAAATTACACATTAAAACTACTGGGAAATTACAAAAGCAATAAAACTACAATTTTTTATGGTTATAAAATATTTTTCTTAAATATGACTTTTATAAAGTAAGACCTTGACATAAGCATAAATTTTATGGGAAACATAAACTAATAAATAAAGTTATCGTATATTTTATATAAAACAATAGATTAATAATAACAAATTCAGTTTACTATTTCTTTTAAAATAATGAAATAAATAAAATATATTTCTATATAATATCTTTTACTCTGTTTAACAATGAAAAACATATCCTGAACTATTTCTAATCGATGTTAAAGATAGATTATAAAAACAGTTAGTCAACTTGTCGGACATAAATACTATGAATGACAAGATCACAATATCCTATTACGATTAGATTAAAATAATTTATTTTAAGATCGAATCGATGTCACTTAAACTACTATCGTTGTACCAAACTATTAGTATCAATAGATTTAAGAAGTACCAATTAATTTATATATTTTATTACAGTACACTATAATTTATTGTGACGTGTTACAATGGAATTTAATTCTTCGGAATAATAATAGAATAGGTAGTAAGATTCAACTAAATTGATACGTCAGAGTTTAATGTGCATAAAAATGATATTATATGATATATAATTTTTCTATAAGCTTAAATAATTTCTTGTTGTTTCATTAAAATTGCGTCATAAAAATTACGATTTGCAATTGAAATCAGGTATTAAATATTTAATATACATTGGGTTGGTCTAGTGGTAAATTTTTCAGAGCGAGTTGGTGTTTAATAGTTGATTTTTGGAGACGAAGGTTACATAGTTCAAATCCTAGTAAAGTTAGTTACTTTTATGCGGGTTTGATTACTAGACAGTAGTTACCGGTGTACTTTGAGGGTTGGGGTTCAATTAACCAACTCTTTCAAGAATGGGCAGCCTGAGTTTGTAGAAGATTACACCTAATTTACACATCGTAGGTACATAACATACTCATCTCAATAGGGGCTTTAGGTTGCTTATTCTTTTAAATGAACAGATCGCAATGTACACACATTAGGTTTAAAAAACATGATATTTTAAAACTTTATATTTTTTTAGAAAAAATACAAAACAGTATAATCATCCAAAAGCTTACCAAATTTTTTAAATAAACAAATGACATGAAAAAACAGAAAAGTGTATTTTAAAAAAAACATTCCAGTGTATCATTCAAGAGTTTCATTTTTTTTTTTTGTAACAGTGTATTTCTTTTACAATCAGTTTATAAATACAAAAAACTTTAAGCAAAGACGAGAAAATCTGAGTAATGTCCTTAGAATTAAAATAAAAACCACACTCAATAGTGTGTTTCAACAAGACTAAATGTAAAGAAAAATGTGCATATTGATAAATATGTATAAAACTAAACTTGATGAACTGTGAATCAACATCTTGAAACACAAAGTTGTTGAAGCTGGAGATGATGACGATGATAGAGATGATAACGATGCCTTATTATGAGATGACAATGGTTAATATTTGAAGTAGAAAAGAAATAAAAAAAGTTTAAATGATTCACAAAATCGTAGAGGTAAATCAAGTGTTTTAAAACGTTTTGGTCTGTGAGTATCTTCGCTGTTGTCGAGAAGGTTCCGTAATGGGTTCTAATGGTCTTCTAGTTTTTGTAAATGTTTTTCGCTATGTTGTTTAATTTCTTCTTTTATGAAGGGCAAGTTTAGGTCATTGTGTAGTATTTCATTGGTTACGTACCATGGGGCTCCAGTGATTAGTCTCAGGCAGTTTGATTGGAAGCGCTGCTGTATTTCTATATTCAATGAACTAGCTGTACCCCATAGCTCTAACCCATAAGTCCAAACTGGTTTTAGTATTACTTTGTATACGAGTACTTTATTTTCAAGAGCGAGTTTAGATTTACTGCCTAAGAGCCAGAACAATTGTCGTAACTTCAACCCAAGTTGTTTTCGTTTCGTCAATATATGACTTCTTCACGTTAGTCTTCGATCTAGATACAAACCCAAATATTTAACTTTCTCATTCTGTGGGATTACTGTAGCCATAGTAATGTTTTATAAAAAAATAATAATTAAATTAGAGAACAAACACAGGAAAAAATAAACATAGCTGTAGGGTACGGTAATAAACAGTTCATGAGCTACTGGGTTTAATAACCAATTAAATAAAATCGAATTTTAGATTTATGATATAATATTCTGTATACAGGTCTTACATTTTGTGTGAACAGAAACTCAGATGATTTCTTTTACATTATTTTAATCGTACTTTATGTAGAATGGTATAAATAAAAAGTTGTATTTAGAGTTTACTGTGTAATTAACTGAGAAAAACCTAAATTTCCTGGTATTTTACTTGTCTGGATTAATAACTTAATTTCAAAACAGGTCTGGTATAACGCTGGAAAAATTATTATTTATAAAAAGATGGAAAAGTAGTGTAGATACTAGTAAAATGTAATTACAAACAGTAGTAAGTAATGTTCATAAAATATTTCCAGAACGAGATAACTAGTCCACTTACTTATTAAAAGTACTAAATAAGATAAACGCAAGCACTTCATGATCGCACGGATACACTTAGTTCTAGTAAACTAAAAGTAGTTATAAGTCGTACCTGCTTAGGACAGGAAGTAATTTTCTCTCAAGGGGAATGTAAAAAGCATTATTAAGGTAGTATGCGTTAAAGAAAATGCAGTAACAGTGTGATACAGAATTGAATTCTTTTGCTAGACTAATCTTTTCAAAGATGTAAGAAAATAATAATAAAAACAACAGAAATGCAATTTCAAATGAAAATAATTACACTTTCTGAACCAAGTACAAAGTTTTTCAGTTTTAATTTAAGAAAATACGGGTTAGAACAGCTCTAGAATAGATTTTAAAAAGATTTTAAGCTTGCTAAATTTATTTTAAATTGCATAAAAAATAATAAAAATCCGGTTTACGATAAGAAAATGCAATAGACCTAAATTGTATATAGCGCAAGATAAAAGTAAAAGAAAACACTTCTTTTGAACTAAATTACTTAAAGATAAATATCGTAATAGCAAATAGTTATTTTATCTGAAATTCTTATCAGTTATGATAAATAAAGTCGTAAAATATTTCTGACATTATTTCTTGTACTGTGTTACAGAAAAACAGCAACAGCCAACCTATGAACATTATAAAACTTATACTCTGAGTTAAACTATATATTCTTAGTGCCAAATTTGCAAAGCCAAAAAGACAACACGTGTATAAATGTTTTTGCATTTACTATATACATTTTTACAATGATAAATTTTAATAGAAAATAACGTTTTTGAAACTTCACAATCAAAATCATGTTAAATATTTCGGGGTCATACTTGCCAGACGTTTTAATTGATCAAACTATACTAAATTAAAACAAAAGACACTGTCTATATTTTGAGGGTTATTTGGACGTGTGCCTGTCTAATATAGGTACCGTGATAGTAGCAATACATCTTACAGTTCTTTGTCTTTGTTTTCTTTTTTCATAAAATATATCAGAAAGGTCAAAGACCAATAGATGTTTGACTTGCTTTAGTGTTTCTTTAGTGTTTGTCTATCTAGTTTCCATATTAGCTACTTATTGCTCAAAAAATGAACAGTTTGTAATGATGCAGTAAGTAAAAGAATGAATAAACATTTTAATGGAAAATAATAGTTCGAGTAAAATGATAAAACAATCTACAGTTTACAGATGCTAAGAATATGGGTAAAATAAAACTTGTTGAAATGAGTATAGTTAGGTTTACGTTTTCTTCATCAGCCAAAAGGTAAATTTGGTCTAAATTTTTAAATATTTTTCTGAATCATACCTAAAAAATAAACAATTTAATTTATTTAAAAACATGTTTGCGTATTTTCTAATGAAACCCCTTTAGTATCATCAAAGTTGAATTTTCTCAACATTCAACGAAATAAATGGAACAACAATTTTAAATTTACATTAAGAAGAAAATTTACATTTACGTTAAGAAGAAGAACTTGTCCACCTGTATACCTGGATAACAATGAAATACCACAGGAAAATAAAGTTCGACATTTGGGCCTTCATTTAGATCGTAGATTGACTGGGAATATCATATCAAAACAAAGCGTTTGCAACTAAATAACCGTAAAACATTACTCTCAAAATTATTCAACAGAAAATGAAATCTACCATTAAAATTTAAATTATTAACAAATAAGGCCTATCTACGACCGATTGGAATTACGTATAGAAATTTTTGGGACGGCAAAGAAAACTTACATACAAAAAATTCAAACCCTTCAGTCAATAATACTTCGCATGATAACAAAAGCCTCATATTATGTAACAAACCTAACATTTCACTCCGACTTAAAAATTCCTTTTGTATCAAAAACTGCTAAAACCAAATACTCAAAATTTAACAGAAAGTTAACAGACCACATTAATCCCCTAATAAAGCAAATGACAAGACAAAACTTAACCCACCGACGCCTACGAAGAAAATAGAGTAATAATCTATTGATTTAATAACAAAATATATAAACATAATGCTTAAAAGATATCCATATTATCATACAGATTTCATAATTCCTAACATTTCACTTTTGTCATTATAATTTATTATGTGTTTTTCAGATCTTTATAACTCATGTACACTAAATATTTTTTGTTTCTTATTTAAATTTGTTTATCGTACAGTACTTATATTATTTGTTATTGTTGTTACTTTTTACGCTACTTCTTATGCTAAGTACTTTGTATTCTATGTTATTCTTGTTACGTGTATATTATTTAATTTTCTTGTGTTTGTTTTCTATTTTTGCTTAATTTATTTTTACTGTTCAACTTTTAGATTATCCACTGGGATGAATTCTTTAAAAAAAATCTTTTCTGTTTATTATTCACATCATTTGTTGATTCAAAATTTTGTTAAACTTTTGGATGATTGTACTGTATTGTATAGTTTCTAAATACAGAATCAAAGTTAAAAAAACATTCATAATGCTAGAGAATTTCTTTCAGTCCGTTTTCTTAAAGTTAAAAGTGATCTTAAACAGACAGACCGATAATGCATTGTTCTAAGAAAAATTCAAATCATATTCATAAATTAAGACAAGAATATAATTTTTTGTTAATAAAATAAAATGGCTAAAATTAAAGTTACGAAGGAAATAAATCAAACGAAATTGTTTATATTTTATAAAAAAATATGTTAAAAAATAAGTTTTATTAATTAAAGTACAGGGCCTGAAGCCT
Organism: Catonia carolina; assembly: GCA_035578175.1. NCBI lineage: Eukaryota > Metazoa > Arthropoda > Insecta > Hemiptera > Achilidae > Catonia > Catonia carolina. Next base: position 21,457,376 of record JAQMRL010000010.1, on the reverse strand, counting down.
AATTTGTGCTGGTACTTCTGGTGGAGTGTTTGTATCCAATTCCATGAAAAATAAAACTAAAACCGAGTTGAAATTTCAAACACCCTCCAGAAAGCAAACACAAAATAAAACAAAACAATAGAGAGTTATTTCGTTTTGGCGCGTCAAGGGAACTAACTAATGGTGTAATATTTAATACAAAAATACAAAAACAATACCGTGGAAATTTTAAACTCATGTTCGGTAAAATGCTTTTGTCACAAAGAAAAATGAGTTTTATAAATGGAATAATTTTTTATTCACTAGAGTCTGAGAAATTGGAAAATTAACAACACTTGTTTAAATTACGACGAAGCTATAACACAATACAGTATTCATTACTGAACTCTATTGAGTAATGTAAAAGTATTTCCCTGATGTATTTGCTTTGACAGTTTTGCTTTGAAAATGAGAAAATGCATTTTTTTTAAATACTAAGAAAATACTTATTTGTTAATTACTTACAAAGAATAAATGCAGTGAAAGATAGGTATTGTTTGAATAAAATTATTTCATTATTTTAAAAAATTATTACACACCTAATAGTTTCAACAAAACCTTTTTTAAAAACCTCTTCACACTTTAAATAATTAAAAAGGAATCTACATCTTCAAATAAGCCTGTTTATGATTAAATTACATCTATGTAACTACATTGTATTTTATTTTTATAAAATGTTTCATTTTTTCAATACAAATAAAATAAAAAAATCCAACTCTAGTTACAATAATATTCTTATTACAAAGGACAAAATCCTGCAGTACTTTAACGACACTAAGATTTTAAATATGACAGTATATTTGACATAAATATAAGAAACTAAACAAGACAATAAATTAGAATTGGGATTGTACTAAAAAAAATCAAGGTTAAAATCGATAAAGCACGATATGTCTTCACCATTATGAACAATACGTTCAAAAGCCAAGCTCTGCATCATAACACAAGAATTCGTATGCTTATAGATTACATTTCTTCCACCTTTCTCAATAATATGGAGTTCTGGCTTGACATTTAATTACGCTATCGATATGTGATTATATTGGAGAATTTAGCGGGTATCATGAAAAGACCGTATAACTAACACCGAAGTCCTCCAAAACTTAAAAAAGCAAAGAGATAATGCTTAAAATTAAAATTTTCTACTTTCAATATTTCAGACATATAATGAGGAATGAAAGTAAATGTACCTTCTCCAATCCATCATACAGGGCAACCGATGCGACTTCCAGGACAAATAAAAATCTCTTTAAAGGCCCACTCCCGCGACTCTAGTTTACTAGCTGTTAGTGCTAGTAGAGTTGACTCATTCTACATTTGTTAAAATGAAAAATCTTTTAATAGATAAATCCTTGAGCCTTGATCTGAGATTGAGGATGGTTCAATGTTGCATCTTCTCAACAGTGTTATATGGCGTGGAAGTTTGTACGTTAAAGAAGACGAATATCACGAGGATAGATGCGTTTCAGCTTTCGTTGTACAGACGCATGCTAAAAATAACCTGGACGGGTAAAGTACCCAACGAGACAGTCTTACGGAGAATGGAAACAGGAAAAGAGCTTGTTTATACCATCCAAAAAAGGAAAATGGAACATCTGAAGATATGAAATGCTTCGCTTGATAATACAAGAGAAGATTCAAAGGAAGAGAGATGTGGGAAAAAGAATAATTTTTTGGTTGAAGAATCTTTGTGATTGGTTTCGTTATATCTCAGCGGAGCTGTTCTGAGTTATGGTGTCCAAAGTCCAAATAACCATTATGATTGCCATCCTACATTCGAAAAGGGCACATTAAAAAGAAGTACTAGCAGGATCTACAAACGCAACGATGACGGTTTCGACAGAGCTAAGTAATTATTGCCAGTGCTCTGAAAACATAATATGAACCGTGAATGTGAACCGTCTTGCTATTTTCAGTGAATCGGTGATATGTTGACTGTCATATTTTTGTTACTTACAGGGTACTTTTTCATGGATGGATTCGTAATCTATACCTCTTAAAGCATCGGAATCGATGATTAACAGAAATAGTTTAAAAATGTCAAAAAAACTTTATGAAAGTTCATGAACATGAAAACTACATAACAGTCTTGCTATTTTCAGTGAATCTGTGAAATATTGAATGCCATGTTTTTGTCTCTTACAGGGTACTTTTTCATGGCTGTATCTACACCTCTTAAAGTATCAGAATCTATGATTAACATAAATGGTTTGAAAATTTTCAAAAAAAGTACATGAACGACATTATAGTCTTGCTATTTTCAGTGGCTCGGTGAAATATTGAATGTTATGTTTTTGTCTTTAACATGGCTCAGAGTACTTTTTTATGGCTGGATTCGTATTTTGCGCCTCTTAAAGCATCAGAATCTATGATTAACAGAAAAAGTTTGAAAATTTCCAAGAAAAGTAGGCCTACAATATGTAGCCTAATTTGTGTTGTGTATTGATGTACAAAATACAGCTTACTGGCAACTAGCAACGTTTCCAAACGTTCACACTGAGCTAGTTTACTAGTGCTAGTCAATCACGTGATCTTTTCTCCCCTACTAGCGCTAGTAATTCAAACATGTTCAAATTCACTAGCATGCTAGTGCATACTAACGCTTTAGCTAAACTAGCTCTAGTTGTTCATTCCTACAACAAATAAAAAAGCTGCTAGTAGACTAGCAGCTAGAAAACTAGCGTCATGAGAATCGGTCTTTAGTGTATGGAAAATATCCTCAGGTGGTATAGAAAAACACACGACATATTTGTTTGAGATGCAATCAGGAAAGTGAGAATAGCCATGCTGATTGCCAACAAACGGAACGGATAAGGGCCAAAAGAAATAGATAGGAAATTACTTTTGTCCTTAAAGTTACATCAATTTGTTATGTATTTTAAGAGTTTTCCCATTCTGAATAAATAGAAGTAACGTGGAGTAACATGGGAAGAACCAGAAAGATGAAGCACATAAAATATTTGACCTTGATTTTAATAGATAACAGAAAAACCAGATAATATATTAAATAAATAAAACAGGTTTATCCAAAAAAAATTAATAAAAAGTAAAAAAAAAATCTTTTAGTTTTATATTTATTTGTCCGATAAGTATTATCGAACCATATCAAGATGTGAAATTTATAATATAAGGTATTTTAATATTGGATCTGTATCGTACTGGAACTCTGACTACCATGGATGGGTGTTCCAATTACACGTAAATAACCGTTTATTAAGGTTAACACAGGTTAACCTGATATCTATAAAGAATTGTATTGTAAAAAGTCTTTTCTACCTTATTTCAAATTATCTCATGCTATTTATTGTGTTATAAAATTTTGTTATGCTACAGATAGTTAGCTGGTGTTCAATATTTTGATTATAAAGATATTTTACACGGATTCTTGCGGGAGTAATCCATGAATATAAAATCTTTATAAGTTTTAAGGAATGGGAGTAACTGTTTGAGAAAAATCATATGTACAAGATGAGAATTTATTCACGCTTAGATCAATGTAATGAAATAATGATACGGATTTGGTTATTTTTTATATCTCTTTATAAAATTGTAACATTGAATTCTATTTTTATTTCTATCGATAGTACTTTATATCTGCGTTTTCCACCATGAAACCACAATAAATAAAAAATGAAGTAGGCCCCTCCTACCTATTTTAGAATAATTTTGTATTTTTCTGCATCAATGCAAAGTTTCAAAGGTAAAAGAACATAGTGAAAAATAATACCGAAGACCGTAATACCTTGATTACGCCATCACAATAGAACATTCCAATCAATCGAAAAAATGCTTATAATATCTTCAATATAACCTTTAAATTCAACGCGATACATAATTTAGTTGACATTTTAATACTTCGTAAACAATTCTAAAGATTCATGGGAAAATTCAACACTGCTTTTGACATCACAATATTAGTGGTGTGACTTTTTTAATGTTTCTAATCCTGAGTTCTCGTTTCTAGTTTTTGAGAAGAAACCGTCGATGATAAAAATATTATGGGATCATTTTTATCTATTGCCTCCCTCATACAGGAATACAATTATTAAGTTGTTTTACAACATTTTAAAAGTTTATTTAGACATGGATCAACATTTTTGTTATTAAGAAAAACCATTGGTTTTAAATCCTTTGTAGGTTTCAAAAATATGAAAATTTTCCAGCTCCACTTTTGAAACCAAACTCAGCTCCTTCCACTTTGTAGCTGAGTCAAATACAGTAATTACCGTCACGCTACGTTGTGACCAAATTGTTGTGGCCGAGTTACATTAAGCAATCTTCATCAGACAAGAATAAAATAATTTTATAAAAAAGTTCGCCATAGATATATTTTGTTGATTCAAATGTCATTTATTACGGATGAATATTGACGACAATAATTTTGATCTTCCTTTTGAATAAAAACAACATGAAAGTTTTGTGATAATTTTTTTGTGGGAAATAGCTAAATGAGTGGACTTGCAATTTTTTAATTCACCAATTTTTTCGGTGTCGCTGACTTCAGCAATGTGAATTTTAACATTATACTAGACTAGTAATTGCGTAAGCTCTGCTTGTAACCTCATAGTTAGTCCTGGAAGGGTTACGTTACAATAGAGTTTGGAAACATCACTAGTAGTTTTTAAAACTAATACTAACATAACGTTATAAATTATGACTTTTAAAACTATGTCATTTTTCGAAGGTATAGATATAGTATTTATTTCTGTAAGGTAGTCAGTCCCTCTCCTAAATAAACGCAAGTATATAGTTGTAACTAAAATGCCTTAATTTTTTATAGGTAACATTTACAAACATCAAAAACTAAATGGTATAATCTGATCTCAGGATACCATGGTAGACAGAATAAAAACCGGAAACTTGTGGTACGGGCAAATCCAATGAATGGCAGTGGACTAGTGTTTCCAAAGTGTGTTTCTTTTCCATTTAAAAGAGGAGGGGTTGCCCTTATAAAATATGGACACAGGCAGCTTAAGAATCTGTAGTAGCAAGGAGTGATTAGGAAGACAGAAGACAATGAACTGTAGGATGCGGACAGGGGAAAAATCTGTATGGTCCCGGGAAAAAGTAAAAAATTAAAGTAATCATCTAAAAACACACACGTTTTTTCTGCTGTATATCTTTGGGAAGGTACAGAAATAATGTCTTGCTTTATGATTATTATTCCGTTTTTTACCTCTTATGCGATTTGTTCTCTAGTTGGAGGAATGTTATAAAATGTTACAATCATATAAAAGATGGAAAACTCTTCATTTACCTAACTATTCATGCCTGACGCAAGAGCAAGTATACCGTGTAGTATCTCCTAATTTTTCCGGTAGAAGGTACCTGAACATTAATTCGTTAATTTTATTTCCAAATCACTTAACTTATACCTACCTGCATTGTACTTTGTAATAACTGAAAACAATGCAGAGTTATTTAAAAAAATTAATAAGACAGTTAAGAAAAAACCGTTTTCAACAATAAATAAATATTGTAAACTAGATTTGATTACATTTACACACGTAAAAAAATGGTTCATAGAAACTTAATCACAACCGATAAAAAATTTGCAATAAGAGCCGATACCTCAATTTTTTGTCATCAGTCTCCCGACTGGTTTGATGCAGTTCTCCAAGCTGTTCCATTTTGCCAAAGTTGTTGCATATTTACTTACCAGAAACACCCTACATCTTTCGTAATTTGCTTTAAATATTCTAATCTTTGCGCCCCCCTAAAATTCACTCTCTTAATATCACCCTCTATTATTGATAGACCAACACCTGGATGTCTTAAGATATGCTCCATGCTAATGGGGCATATCTTAAGACATATAGACATCTTACCAGACAGAAAGAAGGGTTAGGCTACTAACCCTTCTTCTGGTAAGATGTTTCCATATACTTCTTCTTTGATCCACTCATCTAAGAACCTCTAAGTTACTTATTTTGACCATCCACCTAATCCCACCTTTCACCTTTTCCTATTATAACTACATTCCGCAAACATAGTGTTTTAAGAAATTTTTCCTTATCTGAAGTCAGTGTTCGTAGTCTGTTTTTCATTTCAAAGGCTTTTCTAGCTTGAGGAATCCTACTCTTGATATGACACCTCTACTGCACTTTTTCCAGGTATCGCCACAAGCTAGTCACCAGCTAGTCACATAACAATACATTTTTTTCATACAATACCAGGGGCCTATTGCATAAAAGTACAAGTTGCAAATTCAACAATTTTACAATTACAGGTGCTTGTAATGGCACTACGTACAGTTACAGGTGTTGCATAAAATAATACAATTTTACAGGACTGGTTAACCATTATTACAGGTTTAACATAGCCTTAAATTAAATTTTAAGTTCATTGGTTGATTTGTTTAGGTGTTTTACCATTTAGTCCTGTTGAACCATTATAAATTAAGTTCTGGCTACTAAAAAGGGAAGTAAGATAGAAGTATTGGAGCGAATTAAGGAGAGCAAAGATATATTATTTGATTCATTTTCAGATAGTTTATGTAAGTGATTAATTAAAGAAATGGCAAGAAATTCATGGTAAAGTACAAGGATTTTTTAACTAATTACATGTAGTAATTCTTCAAGTTTAACATAAGATATTCGAAATTGCTCATTAACCTCAAAATCATTTTTCAACTCACAATTTATGCGAGGTCTAAAATTAATGTTTTTGCTGACGGTGAAGTAACTGTATTCTTCTTTGACAATTTACTAACTCACTTCATCAACTAGAATATATTTTTACAATATTTTACTACTATTTAATGTTTTTTTTTCTTTTACAATAAAAATCTAATACAGGTTAAACAAATAAACGAACATTTTAATAAAAACCCGACAAAGAAATTACTTAAGGTAAATAAGAAAATACACTGCATAAATTATGTAACAAAAAATTTGTAACTAAAGTAATATATGAAAATAAGTTTGTAAAAAGTAAAATTTATAAGATTTTTAATACATTATTTACTTAAAAACTTTCTGATCACTACCACATCTACAGAATACTTACAGATACTTATAAATATAAAATACAATGTAAAAGGTAAAAAAGGGAAATACGCCATACAAATTTCATCGTATGCTTTTAAGTCGAATATAAAATTTTAAAATTCTTCGTCAGAATCTATTATTTACATAGATGCAAGTAGGTTACTTAAAAAGAAAAAGTAATTCAGTTACTTTAAAGTCACATTTTTATAGATCTCAAAGTTAGTAAAATGTTAAGAAAAGTTTTGTTCTTTATTAAACAATTCTCATAAAATGAATTTAAGATATACATAAGTTTATTTTCTTATATGAAAAAAGTGTGGCTATTTTATGGTATTTACTAAGTTAAGTAAAACTTAAGTTAAGTAAACTGAAGTAATATTTAAAATAATGTACTGATTTTGCCATATTTTATGAAATAAGGTATACGAGGTATGGCTATTACACAACGAGACTGATGTAAAAAAATTTACTTTAATTTTATATATAATCACTTATTGCCAACTTCAATGTTTCTTCCTTCTCTATCCCTACAACGCTCCATGCGAATTTTCCATTGTTGGAAACAGTGCTGGAAGTCATCTTCTGTCAGCTCCTTCAGGATAGGTCCCACTTTCTCTTTTACAGCTTCCACAGACTCAAATCTTGTCCTTTTTAATGGTGATTTCACCTTAGGGAACAGGTAGAAGACAATAACATGTAATGAAATATAGTTTTTTACTTATGATCCAAAACTCAAGTGGCCTTGATGATATGAAACGATCTCAGATGACAAGACTGGAGTTGTGTACTTGATACCTATTCTTTATAGAGTCGTGAACTTGGTCCAAAGTATATTAGTCCCCTAAGATTAACCACTTCACTAGTAAAGGGGTACGTACTGGTTCATGTCAAATCCTTTTAATCCCATAGTGATCAAAATTCAACTGCTTTAATATTTCTTCGAGCCTTATTAACGAAAACAATATCCGAATATGTCAGTTATGTGATCGAAAAGTTAGGGAATTAAAGGAGAGTGATTGAAAAAGTCAGTCAATTAGGAGTTTATCTTTTTTTATGTACTGATTTATTTTTATGAAACTCTACGGGAAAAATATGTAGATAAAAATTACTTATATATCTAAGAAAACATTTTGCTGTAGTATAGAATCAGTATGAAGTAGTCTTAAACCCTCAAGGCTTGAGTGGAAAATCTACCAGCAGCTTACTCTTACAGTAGGCGAGTACATTTATAACAAATTCTCGTTATGTGAACTGAAATAGTGAGGTATTTATACCAAGGAGATTTACGGTACAATACTTTATCGCTATCTAGGGTGGGCTTTATACTATAAAAAAGTTACACAGCAAGACAATAAAAACAAATGTATGAATAATAATTAAGCAAATGAAATACAAACTTTGTAGTAGCCATTATTTGAAAAAGAATACACGTTATTGAGACATCTTTCTGTTTTATATTTTATAAAGAATATAAAAGATAAGTTGTATGTAAATATTATGAAATAAATAAAGCCTAAACATCTAAATAAATTTTATAAATAAATGCATACAAGAAAATTTCGATAAATAAAATTTAGAGCTCACTATAAAATTTAATTTATTACTTGATACACCTGTAGGGAGTAAAGTGATCTAATATACGTTGAATAAAACACAACATGGACAGCATAGCATTTCCAATGCACTCATGATGCAGTCAAGAATGTTTTTTTTTATAATGGCCATTTATTTTTTAATCAATATTATTATTACATTAAATTACTTCAAGTCACAGCGTGATGTATATAATGAAACGCTGTCTAATATATTAAATATTATATAAATAATTCAGTTTTCTGATAAATGACTTTGACAGTTAAAGTGATCAGCTGGTATAAAAAATATAAAGTATGCGAATGAACCTTTTTCTTTGCTTTCTTGTTTATAAAATTGGTTTTATTTAATTTTTTGTTAATATAATACAGAAACACAATTTTATTTTATAATAATAACTTATTCAGCTACTTGATTTAAAAATTAATTTCGAAAATTTTGCACCATTAGAATCTGAATATATTCATCCTGTTTAATAAGTTATTTCTTGGAAAATTAAAATATCAAATTTATTCAAATATCCTTGTTTTATTTGTCAATATTATTTATTATATTTTTTCCAGTGGAGTAAACATCCGGCGTTTTTCGTATCTCAACCTCCATTCAATCCTACCCTGCAAGTCATTCTCACTAAAATCTCTAAAATAAATCTCTAAAAAATATTATTTCTATGAATTCGTAAATTTCCTAAGAAGTAAATCCTAGTACCTTGGTACTATTTTAATGTCAATTGGTATACCAGACAATGATATTTTGGAAAATAAATTGGTAGAGGTAGGGAATCACCAGAATATTACATTTTGTTTAATGGAGTAATCACTTATCTTGCGGCACGAAATAGAGTATTTTCCGTTTTCTCGTTATTATAAATTCCTTCATTTATAACTCAGAGGTTTCAATTACTCTTCACCGAAGATTTAAAAGCAAAATATTAATTATGGAAACGAGTTTCTGGAGAAGTTATCAGTTGACTGTGATAGATCCAAATTAGGAATAAAGAGATTTTAAAAAAGATTGACTAGGAGGTTTTTAGTTATTAACATAATTTAAGAAAGGTATTTCATCTGATGTGATCATCTGCAAAGATTGGAGCAAGACTGGTTGAAACAATAGATTTGACTTTGGGTTCCAGCTAAACGGAGGAAGCGAGGACGACCAGGTTAGAGTGGAAAGATGGTGTTAGAGGAGGTATGGAGAGGAGGGATTCAAAAGATGATGACTTTTCAATACCAATGAATGGCATTTTGGGTTTGTTGTATATGGAATAATGCTGTAGAACAGCCGCTATAATAATAATAATACATTTTTTGATAAAATTAACTAAAAATGTTAAAATTTTAGGAAGTTCGCAAAATGATTGACAAGTTGTACTTTCTTTTTAATAATCTGCATTAACTGCTTTGTTTTATACAAGTGGTATAGTGAATTGCGGTATACTATTTTAATTAGTAGGTTTTAACATAAAAACCTTTCCAAACAGTAACTGGAATCGAAACCTAAGTACCTTTCCCTTTTCAGTACAACGATTCCACGTTTTATGAAACGTGTTTAGCTGTAGTTTTTGGGTCGAATCTTCGTTAAGAGTTTAATTTATTCTTAACAGATCTAAATTTTGAACTGAATGTATTCAGAATTGATCTTTGTTAAAAGAAATACAAAATTATAAAACAATAAAATGTATCTTATAATTTTGTATAGCCTGGAATATAATGTCAAGAACATAAACAATTTTAAAAGATATTCTGCATACAATACCACGGCTACTTTGTACCACAAACTTAGTGCGGTTTCTGCGTTCTGCGGTTTCTGCTGAGGATTTTATTTAATGACATACTACAAGACGCTATCCTTAGACCATACACCGTCTTTTAGGATCAAAATATTGTAAATAAATGATAATGTATTCATTTTTCAATAAGGCTACTTCATGGCAATATAAGACTTACATTTTGTAAAGAAATATAAGAAGTATAAAAGCATGTCATTTTATAAAATATGAAATCAAAGTATGTTTATGTTTTATAAGCTAATTATGGAAAGATTTATTACAGAACAATGAACAGTAGTTCATGATTACAACTTTCTTAACCATTGCCATAAACGGCTACTGTCTTTGCGTAATAATAGAATAAAATGTTATTTAACACATCTATTACAATATTAAAAGATTTAAATAACTACTTGAACTCGTAAGAATCCTTTCAAAATAAAAGGTACGTAAAATAGGTAAATTTAAATTTCTTTTGGATTAGCTAGAAGTATAAATTACCAGTCTTGCTAAACAAAAAGTTAATTTGACGTAAATGTTATATCTGTCATAACTTGTAGGGCTCCGCCGTTTTATGAGTACAGCAACGGTTCATAACTTTGCATTCGCAGGGTGAGGCGGAGTAAGGAATCATTTCCATTCTACCATTATAGTATGTTACGTTGCTGTAGTAACCACGAGTAGGCTACTAATGTTTCTTATGAAAAGAACTGTTTTGTCTGCCGCTCTACCAGTAGGTAAATTACCGTAAACTGTTTGACCAGCACGTGTTTTGACAATATTGTGTGATAAATGAAAAATTTGTTGTCGTAGTTCGACAAATTGACAAATATAAATAACTCCCCACACTTTCGGCGCACATTGAATACTCTTTACACACATTACTTTAAAAGGCAAAATAACGAGTGGTATTTTTCCACGTTCCCTACAAGGTTTCCTCTATCGATATTTATTTCCAAATTTTCCTTAACTCTTATAAACCAGTAAAATGATTAACAATTGCAATATATTTGGATTTGACGTAGTTGAAATACTTTCATATACTAACAGAATTGAATTTCTTTTTTGCGTCCAGGAGACTCCAAAAGGGAGTAATGAACATGTCAAGATAAAAAATGATAAACAAAAAGTTAATCATAATGATAAATTTATCACTTAACACCAAAAATTTGTTTCTGCTACTGCTTACTTTAGTAGGCTTGTCATGAACCCCTTTGTATCAAATAGTACACAATATTTGTATAATTAGAAGTTACGTAAATACTTTTCAACCAAAAACTATTTAGAAAGGAATTCGTGCACACTGTAGAATATTTCATCAATCAACTATTGTTTTAGCTTTTTTAAAAATGACTTAAATTGTCACAACTTTTTAAACCTTGTGGCAATTTGTTGATGTATTTTCTACCTGCATAAGTTGGTTTTTGTTCAAATAATTTAGTGTTGTGATTAGCAACACAAAAATCGATTATGTTTTTTGTGTAGTGGTTGTGAAAATCTAAATTCTGTAAGAAGGTATTTTGTTTTAAGTACATTATAACTTCAAAAATGTACAAAGAAGGAACTGTGAGCAATTGCAGCTCTTTAAGTAGTGTTAAATAGGTTACCTGTTTGCTTTAGCACAGTAGTTGAGTACCCTTGACAGTTTCTAGAACTATATCTCTAGTTTTAATTTTTTACATTTATTTATTAATTTCGCAAAACATTTCAAATATTACTACCTAAAGTAGATAGAATAATAATTGCTTTTTTTTAACTTAATCTTTGTTTAAAGTAACATCTGTTGTTTACAACTTCATCTACGTTATGAGTAAAATTATTTAATGGTATCAACATATTGATGCTGACATTATTTCAGCATCCACACTAATTCGGAAAAGGTTTATTCATGGACTTTTAAGTCTACAACGCAAATCATTCGGTATCTGTCTTAAGTGTATCTCTTGTATAGACGGATGTATTTGTGTTTAAAATTGTATGTGGATAAAATTATAGAGATATTTTTCCAAAACCGTAACATTGGGTTTTAAAATAAAAAATTAGCCTATACAAAAAAATGTCCAAGAATCGAACTTGCGAGGTTCAGTTTTGTTCTGATTGAATCTTCTAAGCAGTTATTTTTAAACTTATTAACGAAATGATTTAAAATAAATTGCAGATAGTCATAAATTAATCATCTTTCCAGGGTTTAAAATATGCTACTATAAATGTTTCAAATATTCTACTATAAAAAAACTTAGTAGCAATAATGACTGAATTAATTTTCCTTGTTATTTGCGCCTTTATTCTTTGGAAATTTTACAAGATATAAATCGCTATTATAAATATTCGCTATTATAAATAAATTGATCCAGTTTTGAACATTTGCAAGGACGAATGAACAATTTATAATAATAAAATATAGTCCTACGCAGTGTGGTTAACATAGGTTGTAGATTTAATAAGTGAATAAAACACACTTAAAGTACTTATATCAGTAACCTTCATACTGTAAATTATTTCTAGGTCTAAATTACTAATTACAAATGAATGAACAATTTATAGAAACATGATAAATAGCTGACATATTATGAAATTGATAGGTTAATTTAATCATACTTGCGGAAAAACAATTCACGTCGTAAAAAAACCTAACATTAGATCAAATTCACTTAAGATCAATATCTCAGTCGGGCTACTCTGATTACGAAGAAAAATGTCTGAATAATTGATAAAAATAAACATCCAAGCAATAACTTATTGGAAATTTGAATAGGTGGTTTCAAATTAAGGAAGGATGATTAAGATTGACCAGCAGTGATTCATTTAATATTTTTAAAAAATCCATCTCCAAAAATGCAAAAATAAGACATTATCATACAGTGATTCGACCGGAAGTTCTCTACGCATCAGAATGCCTCGCTTTTAGACAGAAGGCTCCATTAGAAAAACTAATCCGTAAAGAAAGAAGGATCATCCGCAAGATTTTAGGGCCCAAATACAAAGAAGGAGAATATAGACTCCGCAGCAATGAAGAAGTCTACCAACACACAGAAAAAATCACATCCATCATGAAGAAACGAAGAATTGCTTTCTACGCACACACAGTGAGAATGAACGAGCATAGGCTCTCAAAACAAATCCTGAACTACAAAGAAAAATTGAAAAATCCCGATGGATGGCTCAAAGAGATAAAAACAGACTGCAACAAACTCCAGATAACGGAGACGGACATCATACAAAGAACACCTCTCAGACATAAACTCAAACTAGTGCTCCAGGAAGAGGACAGTAAAAGATCAAGACCTAAATGGTCGGAAGAACGAAAACGTGACTTTTCCAAGAAAATGAAGGAATACTGGGCGAAGAGGAAAGCACAGAAGAAAAACTGAGAAATCGCGGTCCTTTGTAGGCCATAACGTAAATAATAATAAATAATAATAATAATAATATAATATAATATAATAATATAATATAAAATATAATATAATAATATAATATAATAATTTCCTAACGCAAAGAAAGAACAGAAAAATATATTTCATCGAATAGTTCAAATTAAAACTCCTCGGTGTAGATGTTTACGTTCCTAGGTAAAGAATACATGCACTATCCTTAAATTTACGCTCAGGATTACAAATTTAAGTCAAATATCAGCTGTGATTGATGTTAGAGTAACACAATCAATACTTAAAATTTTTGTCAATTTCAAAAAAATAATTAAATATTTTTCGATTTTCTGAAGCCGAAGCTAACCAAAAGTCCCAGACTCAATTTTGGCTCCTGAACAAACTGAACTCACCATTTGAGAAGTCAATGCGAACAACCGATAGTAGACTGTAGTAGATCTAAAAAAAATAATGCAAATATAGACATTTAGCTTCCCAAAGGAAATTATCTTTAATAACACAAAAGGAAACTGAGCTGCTTAGTATAAAACAAAACCTAAAAGATGCCGGCCGCATTTGCGCAGTTGGTAACTTGCTCGCCTCTCATCATGCGGTCCTGGGTTCGAATCCCACTCAATAATGGCATATTTTCATACGTTACAAAATATCATTTCATCCTCCATCGTATAATAGTTACACCCCAACGTCGTCGCTAATGACCGTTGTAGTTGATGCGACGTTAAATAAAAAAAAACCTAAAAGAAAAAAGTGACTGTGTCTAATTGCTTGAATCTCCAAATATTTTATACATTTGATATATTTATTAATTTCTATATTTAATATTTGATTTATGAGCTAGTACTCAACATGACATTATTAACACTTTGAACGTCATAAAAAATAACTTTTAGACTACATTTTTCGAGTCAGGTATATGATAACAGATACTTTTATTTTATCGTTAATCATCTTATCAACAACACAGTCCAACAGAAACACAAAGAATTTAACTTAGTTCAGGGTTGTAATAATATTTTCTTCGTCTCGGTTTTAGTTTGGCATACCTGAGTTGGTAGCTATTTCGGCTAATCAATTACTACATGGTTTGAGTTATCAATTAAATAACAAAAATCAAGCGTTTCCAAAATAGTATCTGGTGCACTGAGTGTTAACCAGACGGTAATGATTAATAACGCTGATATATGAAGTAGAAAAAATATTCTTAAAATTTTTGACTCGCGAATAAAAAAATAAGAGAACCCATATAAAAAGTGGGTTAAAGTGTAGCTTACGTGCCTTAAACCCAGAATAATTAATGGCCATTACGTCTGCTATATTAAAATATCCCTTGGTTTTTGATAATGAAGAAATATTAACATAAAATTATATTCGTTGTCATTACAAAGAACTGAATGTATTTGACACAAAAATTTTACAGGAATGTATGTTACGAAATAGAAATAATATTATTAAATTATAACAAACGTGGAATTTTATAATTCAAAAATTAATTTAATGTTATTAAAATTGCATAACAGTTGAACACAGCTGTCATTTTCTTTATAATGAATAAAAAAATACATACATGACTTTCTTAAACGTCAGTCAGTATGTCAGAAGAACTTTTTTCTTTAATTGACTTTTATTTTTTAATACAGAACAAAATAATACGCTTATTTTTGCATTGAAGGTCGTATTGTTGCGCCTACGGGTAAATTCATGGGAACATAAGATTACATGACCAGTTATGTATAATTCTTAGTTATGCTTAGCTTTCATACCACGCCCTACAAGTTCCCGACGACCCACTTTTCTTGTATTTTTTTTAAATTAAATGTAAACAAAACACATGCCAAAAATAATATTTATATTTTTAATTAAATTAAAAATTGAAAGTATTTTTATTCCAAATGTTATTATCAATAGTAATAATTTTTAAAACCTATTATTGTTTTAATTGTTAGTACACTATAATTTTCGGTATGACATAATTTTTTCTTGTAATAGCCTTAAGGCTGTATTACAATTTTTGAGAGTCTGTCAACACTATCTACATGATACCAGGGTCTACCAAGTCTTATCAGCACATTAATTTTTAACAACAATTAATTTACCATATGGTAAATTTAGTATGACCTACAAATATAATATCGCACTGATCGGTTCTCAAATTTTGTTTTATATTGTTTACTCTTAATTTGCCACCTGTCCAGCGGATATCAAGAAACTCATTTGGTTTTCAGTTTCTATTGTAGAAATCATCCTCTAATAACTCTTTAGTTTAATTTCAATAATAATTGAGAGTTAAGGTATATTCCTGTCGTTAGTTTACTAGTAGGACCTGTTACCGTGTCGGGGACGATTCCCATGGAGCTAGTTAATTATTGCCAGTGCTCTGAAAAAATATATAATTTGTTTTGTGTATTGCTGTACCAAGTACAGCTTACTAGCAACTAGGAACGTTTCCAAACGTTCACACCGAGCTAGTTTACTAGCGCTAGTCAATCACGTGACCTTTTCTCTCCTACTAGCGCTAGTAGAAGAGAAAAGTTAGCAATACAGCAATACACAATACAAAAATTACATATGTCTTTATATCACTGGCATTAATTAAAAATACTTTCGTGGGAACCGTTAACTACGCGCTAGTAGGTTCCGCCAGTAGTCGCAGCTAGTTCTAGCGGTTAGTAAACCAGCATCTTGGAAATTATTCTTAGCTATTACCTTTTACTGGCAAATTTAGGTTCAGTGTATAACTGCCGGATGTAAAACAAAAAGTAAAAATATATAAATATAATGAAGAAAGCAACCTCAGCTTCCTCGCTTATTTTCTTTGACGCCCATTGACGTTTAAGTTTCTTTAAAGGGTCACCTGATTTTCTCATTGCTTGTAATAATGTAAACCTACTTGTTTGGGGGTCAAGTACTGTTTACAAATTGGCGCAGACTTTTTAGGCAGTTGAGAGATCTTATGGGTTGTAAACCATTATTAAGAAGAGGTACTGTTGTTTTTACATAAAACTGATATTGTTTAAATACGACTGTTACAGTTTCGAATGATTTTAATTTTTGATAGTTTTGCGAAAATTGGACACTATAGATTGTTACTGGTATTATGACTGCTGAGAATATGGTCAGTGTGAGAGACATTTAAGATGTGAATGTCTAGAAAATCGGTACATTACAAAACGAGAAATCTCATAACATTTTATACTTTTTACTGAAATGAAAATATTAGCAGCGCCCTAGGTAAGAAAACAAGGAAAGTAACTGAAATAAAATATTACTAGGTTATGGCTGCCCCAGCCTCAATTCCTGCGAAGAACAAAGGGTTGAAATTGTAGGAACCAACTGAGAAATGAGGTTATAAGAACAGAACTGGATGTTTACAATTTGAATGAGAAGATTACAAAATATTGAAATCAATGAAGGAAGCACATGGAGAGAATGCCAGAAGAAAAGATTCGCCTCAACGTTTTGAAATACACATCTGAGGGAAGGAGAAATGTCGGAAGGCCAGAGATTACAATAATTCAATACAGTTTTTTCGCTGTTATGAGACGGAACAGGCGGGAGCCTTATCCTTCATTGTGAGAATAAGACCTTTCGAACTTTACTGTGAATATTTTATACAACAATTCACTTAGTTTGCTCATTACTGGCTATCATACCAAGACGGGGTCATCTTACTAAATCACTTCTTTAAACTATGTAACTGAACTTACCGTAACAACATTTTACGTGCTAACTGACTGTCGTCTACCGAAATCCATAAAATAAACTAAATTACAGCGACCGCCCTAGTACCTCGATTAGTAGTGTACTCAAATAATAAAGAGAATTCCCAAATCTAAAAGAAATTTGTTAGAGTTTAAAAATATTCTATAATAAATGCAGTTATGTTATTTATACTTCTGTAAACAATAAAAGAAATTATAACTGAAAATCTTATTCACAGTAAAAATAATAAAATATATTACGTATCATACGTTCGGTAGGCCCTACGTAATACACAGTTCTTTAAAGCTACAAAATTGAAATAAAACACAGAATATCATAAAAAAATAATAGACGCATATGTTTTAGATATTTTACGAGTGTTTAGATTAAAATAACAGAACTATACATTTCTTATAATTTTATTTTAAAAAAATGACAAGTTTACGGAAAGTTACGACGAATCTCTTACATTAATAACATGTTACCGTTACGTAGATGACAATGTAACTTAAAACTCCTATCAAGTAAAACAATTTAAAATATAATTTTTTTAGTTAGTTATCAACAGAGTATACTGAATATATTTTTAGGTCGTATTAAAATATAAAATAGCCTGAATTCAGTCACAAAATATTACTTGAGTCTGTTTGTATGAACGTCACGGTATTTTATTACTATGGCATAACACAAGGATATGGTGTCCACACCTATCGAATATTTACAAAATTGGCATTGTATAAGTAAAGATACTCTTATTCGAAACCAAAGCTTAATGTAGATCGTAATAAATTATATTACAAAATGTCCTCTATCGTTATTGTATTAATCGCTGATTGTTTTATGATAATCTACTGAAGAAATTTTATTTTAAAATTTAATGAACAATTTTTCAGGACACATAACGATATGTTGTATTGTATATTATCTTTTCCGGTTTTAATAATTTAAGTGTAGTCATAAATATAAATTTAGCACATTTTCAGGAAATTATTTTTTAATATTGTTTTAAACTAAACTATTGGTTTTTTAGTTTTATTACGTTTTCGTACATTGTAAAATATCCTGGATAAATAAATACCCAACGAAACAGTCTTGCGGAGAATTTGAATTTAAAATGAACAAGTTGTCGTCACCGGCTTGTAGTAGTCAAATATGTATCACTAACATAGTACCGGCCGGAGCGGCAGATCATCCGGCGTCGTAGTTCAAAAGGAGAAAAGAATGGTTGGGGAAGCTTTTGCTGCTATCTCAAGAGGAGCAACCGCTGGCAAGCGAAAGGAGGGTCGTCTTTACCGCTGCCTAAACGAATAGGAGCAGTCGCCAACGCAGCGAGCACCTTTTACCGCTGCCTACAAGAGGAGCAGTCAACGGTGAAGCAAGGGGAGTGAAGGGAAGAGAAGGGAATTGAACGTGCGGAGCAAGAAATACTCAGTATTTAGTGCGAAATATTTCTCCATATCGACCTTCTCGAGTGATAGGATCGATACTGACTGATCACCTTCTCGACTTCTCCATGTCTCTTCTTCCTCCTCGATTCGGCTCAGTCCTGTGTTGTTGTTAGGTACCAGCCGTTGTACTAGTTGCTGTGAGAGGTTTGCTTGCTAAGCTATCTACTGGCAGCAGCAACTACGTCACAGCGCCAACAGCGGGCAAAACACCAACGACGAACCGGGGTAGAAACAGTACAGTATCAAAGTTAACATCATACAAAAAAGAAAAATGGAATAACTCGGTGACATTATGCGTGGACCAAGATGTAAATGTTTCACTTGATATTACAAGGCAAGATTCAGGAGAAGAGAGATGTAAGAAAAAGAATTTATTGGTTAAAAAATCTTCGCGACTGGTTTCGTTGTACCTCAGCGGAGCAGTTCAGAGCTGCGGTGTCGAAGGTCCGAATAGCCGTCATGATTACCAAACTCCGGTCGGAGAGGGCACGATAAGAAGAACAACATAGTAGCAGTTCGTGTATATTCAAGAAATGGTTGAGGGAATGGATTGTTTATTACAAGAAATTGTATGTTGAACAAGAATACTAAGTGACTTTGAATGGAATGTTTTGAATGAGACTACTTGGAAAAAAGATTGTGGGTTCTTGGTATGCTTTTTATTGATAATTTCTATTATGTTTTTGATATTTTTGGTAGATCGGGTCTCCCATTATGTATAATTATGTAAAAACCGACGCATTTATAGAAATGACAACCACTACAGGTGTATTAAAGTCGCTTGCCTTTTAATAGTTTAGTTCTGTTGGAGTTGCGAATCAATTATGAACGAGTGAGTGCTATTAGCAAGTATTTGTACACACAGTTAAAGTACGTTAGGAAAATAATTTTATATTAAAATCGGTTGTAAGTAAAAGGCTATTGTTAACTGTGAAAACACTGTAATTGTTATTTAAGTAATTTAAGCTTTAAGTTTTATAATTAATTTAAGTGAAGTACTAAATTATATTTGTTAGTAGATTAAGTTAAATAAATTTTTGTAATTATTAATATTGTGTAAAAAAAAATATTGTAATAAGAGAAGTTTGTTTTATTATTGGTACTCAGATCTCTAACGAACCTTGGCTTAGGTGCTACAACGTTTATTGTTCAATTTTTCATGTGTATTGTTATTGATTTTCTTGTTGTATGTTCAATCTTTGAATTTATTACCAAAATGTTTACTTAAAGGAATGTTAATAATTTTCACGAAATTATTATAATAATTTAGTTATCTGTAAATGCTTTTTGCTGATTGTAGAATATATTCAAAATAAAGAATTAAACTAAGAAAGTTAGTTACTTGGAATATTGATTGAACTTAAGTTATGAGTAATTTAATTTACTATAATAAATGTTTAATTATTTTTTCTAAGGTATTACATTTAAATAATTTATATTGAATTTTCTTGAAACTTTGATATGGTCCCTTACGCAAATGACAAGTGATGACAAATTGATGTAATTCTATTGAAGCAAGCTGCTGAAGAACAAGCATGTCGTAAATCATCTTCGTTCTTTACATTGTCTTCATTGCTTCATATGACCGTAATATTAAATGAAAATTCCTTCACCATTTAAATTCCACGCACATTTAAATTTAAACTGCATGTGTATTATATAAAATATATTACACACTATAACAACTTATTAATTTTGTCTACATGAATAAATTCATAATATAAATTCAAAATGTTGAGAGAGTTAGATGGAAAACCGTTCCCAGTATTTTGTTATTTAATATAATTTATGTTAACGTTTATACGGACAAGGTTTTAATAATAAATTTAACTGAGCGCCTTCGTGGCCCAGTGGTTAGCGTGGTAACATGCTAAGCGGAGGTCCGATGTTCAATTTCCACCCATTCAAACCCACCGATCCTCAACCCAGAGTAGTTGCTTATAACCAAGATGTTGATTTGACTTATTTTTTTAATACATTAAAACTGGTATAAATAATCAACCATTATTTTTTTACTTTCATATTGTCAAAAAACTAAATTCTTAAATGATATAACCCATTCAACGATGTTTTATATACTTTAACATTAAAACATACGTAAAACTCATCTTCGTTCACTAAATTCACTAAATTTTGCACTTCACACTGCTCTGCTTGTAGCAGTCAATTTTACCAGCTGACTGCGATAGGCTGGGGATATGTATATGTTACGATGTTAATAAAAAAATCCTTTAATAATAATATTATATAAATAAATGATAGTTTGAATTTAATTCTTAATAACTTTACTAGCAAAATGTACATATATATCAACTTCTCCTATCACGTCCCAAAGAAGAATAATGAAAAAATCATCGTAGCAACAGAGCCTAATTTAGATAATAAATGTTCTGAACATTATTTAAATATTAAAAACACTTTATATCATTAAATAATAACACTATGTTTGGAGTGTATCGTTGTAAAGGAGTGAAACGTGGGTGATGTCGCTGTAGAAAGAAAAAGGATAGAAGCTTTTGAAATGTGATGTTACAGGAAAATTTTAATGGTTAGTGAATGGGCAAAATGAGTACCTAATTTAAAGATGTCTTAGACGAGTGGATGAAACAATAATTATATGAAAATATCTTACCAAAAGAAGGGATAGGCTGGTGGGACATATCTTAAGAAATCCAGTCATTGCTCTATCAATAATGGAGGGTAATACTGAGGGAGTGAATTGTAGGGGGAGGCAAAGATTAGAATAGTTGAAGTAAATTACGAAAGATGTAGGGTGTTGCAGGTATATTACATATGCAACAACTTGCGCAATATAGAACCACTTGGAAAACTGTATCAAACCAGTTGAAAAACTGATGACAAAAGAAAATTGAAAATATTATAAAGAGTAACAAATTACATAAACATTTATTCATTAAAACACACTTCACTCACATGTTAGTCTTATCCACATGGAATAAGTACTGTATGTACTGTTACATGTCAAAGATGCATCAGTTTTTGTCTTTTTATCGCGTTAATTAGTTCTAGCTTTTATGTATTTGAAGTAAGACTTTCTCATTCGTCTTTGTACATAACCTTCTTAACATACGACGAATTTTATCCATAGTTTGAAGACTTGAATTTTGTCTATTTCTCGTTTCTTAAGATTCAAAGCCTTATTCCATTCAAAGTAACAGAAAGGATGTAGCATCCACAAAGTTGTTCCAGACTTAGATCAGTTACAAATTGTTCATAAACACTAAGTTTCAAGTCTGTACCTCATTTTTCTGAAAATTTCGCCTTTTTTTTTATATTACAATTACTTTTCGGTTATAGCTCTTCAGTTGATCATATTTTCAAACTTTATTTAGGCCAAACTATTTCATTTGCTAGATTTTATTGAAGCGTTTTGAAATGCAAAAGTTAAACTCCTGTTATAGGACCCCGGTTACAATATTGCTGTTTTATTATAACACATGGTCTCTTACTTATTTAATTTTAATTATTTGTCTACACGAACGTCCTTCGATTGTGGTATTATTTGAAACTTACTCGCCTTATTTATTTATAATTTATTTTACAAACAACACGATTTGCCTACACAAGGTCACTGGTTCTAAGAAAACTTATAATTTATAAACGTTACAGTTAATTGTTTGCTATGCTACTATGGTATTTCTAGTAATATTTTAATTAATAATATCGGTATAAAATAACTATCTAATATGAATCAAAATGTCAAATAGTAAAATTAAACAATTAAAATTGGAATCAAGTGGCAGGCTTTTAAGTTCATATCATGCGTGAAAAGTAATTACCAAAGATAATCTCTAGTAGTTATAGGTAATCAAAAATTAATTAAATTTAAAAATTATAATACAAATGGGAGAGATCAGAACCACAACAAAATAGTTCACCAAACGTTTTGAGAAAAATGACTAAACCGTTGAAAAATCATTGGATTCCCATAAACTATAAGTTCCTCGTAAGAAGAAAATTGCTTACATAAGTTTATCTATTAACTTAGGCTGAGAGGCAAACCATTACTTTAATGCATACAAATTTTGATTGTTATTTTTAGTTGAACATTTGTTATCTTTGTTGGTGTTGGTTCATTATTGCTCTGAAATTTTTGTCTGATATCGTTCCTATTGTTTTGTAATGGGTGCTTGCATTGCAATAAAGATTAAAGAAGCTTTGAATCATTTCGTCATAAATCTTCATACTTTGCATATCTTACTAACCGTTCTGCCGTCTGGTTTCTCAGCCTTTCTATTCCTCCTTTACTCAGTATTGCCTTTACTCAGTAAAATGGTCGCCAGTCAATTGAAGACGACCCTCGACCAGGAAGACCTTCGACTTCAACTGATGTCACCCACGTTAGAATAATCCATGATCTGGTGCGTGAAAATCGCCGATTGACTGTCCGAGAACTTTCAGAAGAAGCTGGAATCTAAATTGGATCGTGCCATGAAATTTTGACCGAAAAATTGAACTTGCATCGAGTTGCAGCAACGTTTGTTCCCCGTTTGATGACGGAACAGCAAATGAACATCGAGTGGACGTTTGTCGGCAACTTCTCGAACAAGCAAACGATGATGCAACATTCATGCAAAGGATCATAACGGTAGATGAAAGTTGGGTTTACGGCTACGACATTGAGACAAAAGTGCAATCGTCACAATGGGTTGGCAAAGGATCTCCACGCCCCAAGAAAGCACGTCAGTCCCGATCCAATGTCAAAGTGATGATCACTGTTTTTTTTCGATTTTAACGGAATTGTGCATTTGAGTTTTTGCCTCATGGTGAAACTGTGAATCGTGTATATTATCAAGGCGTTTTAAAACGGTTACGTGAACAAATTCGCAAAAAGCGACCTCAGTTGTGGAAAGACAACTCATGGTTACTCCATCATGACAATGCGCCCGCGCATTCAGCTTTGTCAGTTCGTCAGTTTTGTGCCAAAAATCAGATGAATGTCATCCCGCAGCCATATACTTTGAAGGATATCTCAAAGGAAGCTATCCAGGAGTGTTTTGCAAAGTGGAAACATCGCTGGGAAAAGTATGTGAATAGAGGAGGAGAGTACTTTGAAGGTGACAAGGACGAATAATATGTAAAATTAATAATAAAGATTTAAAATCAAAAGTTCGGTTATTATTTGAACAGCCCTCATACGAGTAATAATAAATAAATAAATTCCCCATTTAAAAGTTACACGAGAAAGAAAAGAAACATTACAAATATTACTGATATTACTAATAAAATTATAAGTCACACAAATTTAATTACGGTGCAAGGCTAAATCAACCTTTCCAACTATGGCGCAGCCATGGTTTAGGGTAGACTTGATGAGTGCTTGCCATTAGGGTAGAAGTCAGTATTACGGCTTAAAAGAAAAGTAGACTAAGTGAGCTAGTTAAAGATTAGAAGTCAACATACGATGAATTTCGTGTCTACCTTGGCCAAGCAATCACAGATTCTTTACCTTTTTAACCTTTATGGTGTTCGG
Source organism: Catonia carolina (assembly GCA_035578175.1). Lineage (NCBI taxonomy): Eukaryota > Metazoa > Arthropoda > Insecta > Hemiptera > Achilidae > Catonia > Catonia carolina. The sequence continues at coordinate 21,432,978 of JAQMRL010000010.1, read as the reverse complement.
CAGTTTTCTGATACCGTTAGGCACAATGAACAATTATTAATAGAAATTGTTTAACAGTTAACTTACTAAGTGGCCTAAAGATCTAATTTAAGTTATTCTCTTCATTTTAATTGTAACTTTTTAGTAATAAATCGCCACGAACAAACAGTCGTTGCCCGTATTGGATTACGGTGTAGTTGAACCTGTTCCGGCATGCATCTCTTCCTCGGTCTCCCCAATCATCTTGTACCCTTCGGTTCATAAAGCCATGCATTCGAAGAATGTCACAGGACCAACTGCCTTTAAATGAATGACGTTTGTTACATTGTGTAACCATGCGGAAAATAATTTTACTCGGTTAACAGGATGAAGTATTTTGTCAGTCACTCAAATTAAAGTTTTCCCGAAATAAAGAAATTTACAATTTACTATTGTGCTCTTAACGGAAAACTGTACAACCAAACTGTTGTAGCTTACAACCTAGTATGATTAGTAAAATTTGTTACAAATTAATTTTATTAAAATGTTAATATTAAAAATTATTAACAATTGTTTCATATTTCCCCGGATAAAGCTGCCACAAAGCGTCAGTTCTTTTGTAATTTTGAAATCATAAATAAATGAAGAATGGTGTATTTTGATGTAAATTTAAAACAGTAATGTAATTAAAAGGTTTGCTTTCATGAAATGTTTAAATGTTACTAATTTATTTTTGTAGTGTCCACATCCACTGATGATAATATTCTGTATTAATATAGTAAGAAGAAAATGAAGTGAAAAAATAAATTACAAGTATATTAAAAAAAAACAAATTAATTTTATGCTATTTGTAAAATGTTCTTTTTAAATGATTTTTTCAAGGTAAATTTATTTCATGTAAGTAAATATTACTATGTATTATGACATAAACACGGTAATAAATACATTACTCTGATGTTCAAATATGTATTACTTTACTTTATAATATATGTATTATAATTTATGAACATGTTTTACGTAACGAAAAAAGTAATGTATAATAAAATAAATAACAACTTTATAAAAATTAATATATTTATTAAAATAAAAACTATATACTTTTATTAGTGGCGTAAAATTGAAAGCTTTTCAAATAAATGTTTATGAGGACAGTTCTGATTTAAATATTTTTAATACATCAGTAATAATTTTCATATTAGAAGAATGATAATAATATAGTTTGTTACTTCCTTTTCAAGAAAGAGTAACGGAAGTGCTTTGTTACTATTAAAACAATTTGAAAATTTCTGTCCTCAACTGCTACGGTCGTTATATACCATTCTAAATTTAGAAAATTTTATCTAATTAAAAGTACTGAGTTACTTTTGAACTCTTATGCTAGCAGTACACTATCGCCGAATGTAGGCGAAGTCAGGCGAATACGATAGTGTACTCGGTGTATTTGTGGTTATTCGTTCCACTTCGCCTCGCCATGGTTCGTATTGGCCTTAGTTCGGTCTGGAGTCGGTACTTTGCACGAATCAAAGGGGACGAATACAGACGAATAACGAGAGCGAAGTGGGCCAAACTGCTAGCAGTACACACTCGCCTTCATTCGGGCTACATTATTCCGTGCCTCTACACCATACTTTTTATTTACTTTTTATTTATTACCTACTTACTTATTTACTATTTTATTCATTACTTACTTATTTATTTACTGTGTACTTTTTATTTATTTATTTTTTATAACTGTTTAACTGCGTATTTTGCTATGGAATGGTCAAATGAAAATACTTTAGTTTTTTTGGAAGCTTACCATAGTGAGGGAGTGTTATGGGATCCTTGCCATAAAAACACAAGGATAAGAAGCACATAAACGACGCGTGGGTTCGTTTAAGCGAACAATTAAACCGTTCCACGGTAGAATTAAAAAAGAAGAAGGAATCTCTAATGGCATAACTGTACATATAAAAAGCGGCTGCAACCCCTACATCAAAATCCATTTTCTGATCTACGTTGAATTATGTGATGACACGATCGAACTGAGGTTTCGCGAATATAGACGAGTATGTACTGGGTTAGTTCGTGTAGAACATTCGCTGAGATTCGTTGTCGCCACTTGGCCCGAATATTCGGCGAATCATTCGGCAATAGTGTACTGCTAGCATTACAAGGATTTAAATCCATGACATTCATTTTTTGGGGACAGTAGAATGTTGAAGAAAATTTTTTAATTCACATATTTAGGGACGGTTTCCTAATCAACAGGAAAATTGAAAAAAGGAGTTAAATTTGTAGACTTTTTTCTAGTAAGCATAACTAGGAATTGATTCAGGATACTTATGTGACATTAACTATTCTAGACAAATGAGAGTATAAAATAAATTGTCTATTTTTTTTATTTATAAAAAATTAAGTTTTTTGAAAGAAGAAAAAATACAGGAGGTTAAATAAAAATTAAAAAATATATTCTAAATGAATAATTTGCGAAACAAAAAATAGAAGAGAACGACTTTCGTTTTTATCGTAGCTAATTGCTTATCGTCTGACAACAAGGAAGATAGAAATTACCAGTTGTCCTTTTCCTTCGTTATGTCATAAAAAACTCAAACAAAGGTAACTTTAGAAAAAAATAATTGTTAGACAAAATTATATACCCTATTAAAATGGATTATATATTAATTCTTCAAAATATTTTGCCTACTTATCCTTGATCTGTCATTGATTAAAATAGGATACAGTTTGAGCCTAAGGGCAAATGTCAGTTACGCTTAAACAGATTATGAAATATTTCATTTTTTTAATTCACCATGAATAGAAACAACCAGTAGAATCAAGCTGATGTTGAGTCTAAAAAAATTAATTTAAATTTTTTTGTAGGAAATTTTGATAAAACCATAATATAGCTATTCATTTGTAATTCGTTTAACAAAAATAAACGTTAAGGAGATATTTTTGGTAGTAAAATATAAGTCGAGATTTTTCCAAGTCTGGAAAAACAAGTGGTAAAAATTAATTTTAATAAAACGTTTATTCTAGGTTCATTTCAGGATCTGGTTATTTAAAAATAACATAACTTTCTTTTATAATTTATAATAACGATTACAGATTTATTTAAAATCAATCACTATTAGTATTTTTTTCAGTTAAAACTATTAGCAAATTCAACAAACCATCTAACCCTATAATATACTACCAAGTTTTTACAACATGATTTTATATTGTAATATTTTTGTTTTGTTTTTGTGTCTGAGGCTGCGAGAAAAGCTCAAGTTCAATCTCCCACAATGGGAAAGTAGTGTTGGACTCAATTGAGGCGTTCTCTTCCAGTCACAAGCAGTCCGCAACCACCTCCAAACCAAAAACCAGCCGCCTTTAATCTTAAGACTTAGAGAGAGTAAACTTAACTATAAAGACTGACTTTTACTTCTCTCATTACTTCTCATTAATAAATGACTAGCTATCCGACACAAAAGCCGGGCTTTTTATATTCTCAAACAATCACTACTATACTATGTCCAAAAGTTGGAAGATACCATTGCTTACATGGCCAGAGGGCTGTTACGTACTGTGTCAAAAACATTGACTCACGTTATGAAAATAAAAGTTTATCTTATTGTAGGCTATATTATACTTATGATATTGAAACAAATTACGTTTGCGATTAAAAATATTTACGTTATTACCTGAAATATTTATAATTATGTGACAGAATTGTTATATCATTTTGTAAATTGAATATAACTATTTAAAGGGTATTTTGCTTGTAAAACCATTAAATGTTATGAAAGAATCAAATTAAATTAAACATTTTTTTATTCTTTCAAAATTTAAATTTATCCATTTCATCGCCGTAGGCCTATAATTTCTATAAATGTTCTAAAAAATTTTATTCTATAAATGTAACTATTTACATTTATTTTAAAGTATTTCATTTCTTTTTCATTTTAAATACTGCGTCTTTAATCGATTATTGGGTCAAACAATATTTTTTAAATAATAGTCACTTATCATTTTTACTTTAGTTTAAATTACGATTAAAACTAAAAGTTGTGCGTTATTAATTAAATACTACGTATGTTTGTAGGACAAGTAGTAGTGAAAAGCATATTTCTCTATACAACCAATGTTAAATTGGAATCGCCTATCATTCCCACAGTCTCAAGTGACTGTTGGATGTAGTATAGAATAACTAAGAATATACCAGGTAAATAAATACACATAAGTATTACCAGAAATCGATAATTAATAACAGTTAAAAGAACATAATAAATCCTAAGGGGACCTTTCATTCTGTACTAGAAAAATAAACAATTGAACAAAGGCTTATGCGCTCGGCAGGTAATAAAACTACCAAAACTTCATATAAAATGTATTGTTGCCAAATTTCTATTGTCAGTTTGTTTATTTGTCATAATATTATTTTTTTATAAAACCAAAAATATATCGGTAATCAGAAAAAGTATGTTTTCTGAATACATCTGTTAAATTCTTTCATAGAGCTTTATAAGTTCAAAAGTTATACAATTGTAATTTTAATTTTTAGGGTATTTACATTTATGGTAGACTAACCAACAACAGTCCAATTCGATTTCATTAAACCAATTGATCATAAATTGAAACACCCACGCAGTAAAATATTGACGTACTTTCACTGGGTGGTTTTTACAATGGTATCACCAATAAGGAATAAATCTGTTCATGCTTTGTAGTTTAGAAGAGATTTTTATTAATTTTCTGATAACAATTTTCTTCTAACCCTAATGCCTGTACGTTGCAATCTGTTCAATTTAGAACAATAAGCAACACTAGAGCTACAAAGCTACATCAGGGCTATAAAAAGTAGTTCTGTTTCTTATCACATGGTCAGCTAATTATATGACTGAAGCATTTAAGAACAGAAGAGGTAGCGGTGAAAAGAAACTAGTCAGAATCATCTCCTCTGAGATTAATAACTTTAATTATACAGCCGGACCCTGTAGTGAATAAAGTGAAAGTGTCATTTACAGGGTTAAAATTAGATACTTTTCAGAGGACCTGGCATGTTGATAAGCATAGTTTTCTTCTCAGTGAGGAAGACAATGGTAAACCTCACTCCCCATTTTATTTAGTAAATCCTCTAGAAGTTTAAACCAGCCTTTTGGCTGATGACCTAAGCAATAACAAGCAACACCATGACCCAACAAGACGAGGATGACATGTATGACTGTAAATCAGGTGTAATTCTTATGCAGACCTAGGCCGACCATTCCTGATAAATGAACCCAAACATTTTAGGCGAAAGTGATTGAAATATAATTTGTTTTCAACCCCTAAGAAACAAATAATATGACGATTTTCAGCTCTTTAGGTGATCGATAAGGATATTAAAGAATTAATGAACGGGTGATTCAGTAGTAGATTCAAAGAAGGTTTTTGGATTTATGTATATAGTTATACAGATGTTTGAGAGGATAAAACCATATTAATTATCTAGATGACTAGAAATATTGAGAAACTAAGAATAAAATAAGCACCCTTAAAGTATATCGATTTAATAAAGTTATAGCGACTTAATTTTGTAATCCTTATACTAAATTATTATATACTTTCACTTAAAGTTCATGACTGTTATGAAGTAGTTTCAGTAGACTAATAAAAAATTATACTTAATAAAAGGTTCGAGTAATTTAAAACAATACCAAAGTTTTATTGTTAGCATGTTTTAACCGTTGTCCACTAGTTTATATTTAATGTACGAATTAAAGCTGTAGCGTAAAAATAAATAAAATGCAATTACGTTATGCTCTAGTAATATCAATAATTCAGATCGCAATTAAGTCCAGCAACTTATATAGTAAGCATCGGTGAGGTATATCATTAATTTCACATTGTGAACAACCATTTTAAGAAACGTTTCTTTCACATTTAAACAGATGTCTTATTTTCATTAATTATTGTTTATTAATCAAATTGTTTTTATTGAATCAGTCCTTAATTGGCTTGGATTTTTGCAAATTTTTAACATAGCTACTTGTGATAAAACCCACCGCGTTCGTCTAGTGGTAAAGTCGTTGCCACGAATCAGCTGTTTAACAGCTGATTCAACAGACTACAAATACACACAACATTAGAAATTGTTTTATTTTTTAATAAAAACTCAGAATGTTCTCTTCTCTTCAGTTTGACTTCAAGTCAGTTTGAATTTTTTTCATTTATATCACCTCAGATATTATTATTACTTGTGCAAAAGCCAAGGCTTCTTATCAATTCTACAAACCCGATTTTGTTATAACCGATAAAAACTCGATTTCGAAAAATCGTCATGAAACATAACTTTTCTTACATACCGTATTTACTCGAATACAAGGCGACCCTTAAAACTTTAATTAAAATTCTAGAAAAAACAAATTTTTTAATATTAATTGTTTAATTAAAAATAAAATTAACATTAAATTATATAAACGAAACGCTACACACGAAACAAACTTCAAATTTTCAAACTTCTTTTAAGCTTCACAAACATCTTTAACTCCATTCTCATCGTCTTCATTATTTAAACTAGACTAGGCTACTAATACGGTAGGCCAATGCGGAAGGTTACCCTGTGGTGAGTATGGGAAGCCACGGGCTCTAGAATCGCCTATAACCCATTCTATAAACAAGACAGGTCTACGTTTCATTATGTTTTCCTTAGAAATCTTCTATGCTCAACGTAAATGACATCTCTCATCTTTGAACAAATTAGATTCTAGGCAATCCTATAGCCTATTCTACCCACTAGACAGGTAATGTTTTTCTAAAACATTGTTTCAATAGATATCATTTAGTTTATCGTATATGTCCATTCCAAATACAATCATTAGATACCTACTACTTTTACTATAGGCATATACAAAATTTTTAAATCTTTTATTTTTTACATCTTCGTTATGGGATACGTAAATATTCGAATATAAGGCGACCTGTAATTTTTAAGAAGCAATCTCGAAAAAAAAACCTCGTTTTATATTCGGGTAAATACGGTATATATCATACAGAGCAAGATAAAGTCTTGCTAACTAAAGTCGCATCAATATGTTAGACGTTAAACTCCACTTTGATTTAACGAGGGTTTAAACGAGTAATATTCTTCCAGATTCTAGCCGGGATTCGTATCCGGGAACAGTAACCACTGGGAGATGGAGACGATCAATGTATTTTTGCTTTAGAAAAATAAATTTGTAAATATACTAACAATTTATTTCTTTGTTACCTAAAATATATATACAAGATAAGATTTTACAATAAATATTAGTACCTACAGTTTGTACAAATATTGTCAGAAGTTTTTTATTGCAATACATAAAACGTTTTTATATGAATTAAAACAACTACTTGAACAAAAACATGTTTTTTCTTGATAACTTAGATGTATTTTATATAATAAAAAATAAATAAAATAAAACAAAAACTAATAACTGTTCAAAGTTCTTCAATACAAAAAAGTAAGTAGGTAGATACAGATAAAAAAAGTTGAGAAAAGAGGAATTATGAGGATACGAATACAAAGCATGTCCGTATATATACCAGTCATAAAGCACATACGTTACCAATAAAATACTGAATGTAACAGCAAAAATCTTATGTATTACGGTGAAGTACAGTGAATTTGATAGCCAAGACATGAAACTTTAACTAGAACGAATTAATCAAGAGAGTGAATTTAAAACGGAAAGTGAATTTAAATTGAATCATGATTATGTTACAGTACTTCCATATCCGTCTTGGAGATAAGAACACAAACGTATCCTTAAGAGTTCAAGCAATTTAATACAATACAATACTGTACTGTAAACTGTATATACAATAATACCGAGACACGTTTCAAGGTAACCTACATTCCGATTAACTTTTGTTATTTTTGTTACAGTAGTGTTTGTAATAAAATGTCTACCATGTATCGTAATTTATTTAGAAGTTTTGTTGTGCACTTGTTTAATGTATACACTTGGAAATAAATTTAGTAAAAGATTTGTCTGTGAAAAGTATATTTTTTTAAACAATTTTTAATCCATTACATAAATATTTCTGATATGATCTTTAAAAAAATATAATGGTAATTCACTTTCAGTAGAGAAAAATAACTTATATATTTTTTTTAAAGTCGTATTTTATAAATATCTTGGTCATTAGTGGCTAATATGGATTAAGGGGAGACTGTACTTTGTACCTTGCCAATGATAATTTTTTTCATTTTAGGTACATTGTTCATAGAATTGGTAAACGATAGAGAAATAAAACTTTACACACTTATAGTTGTCGTATGTCTCTAACTGCTGACCTGTTTTCAATTTAATCTTTTGGACCATAACATTTAAAAAAAAAGTAACGATTAGCATAAAATTTGTACAGATCTTTTTGTACGTTTTTCGCGTATTACTAGTTTTTGGACCACCTATGGAAGTCATAAAAATGCCGGTATATGTGGATTTACAAGATATTTAACTGGTAAAATTTCAGTCTGGTAGGTTTATTGGTTTCTGAGAACATGTACATCAGTGTTAAAAATCTAAATTTACAAGAAAAGGCAAAAAGCAAGACGACACAAAAATCAAAAACAAAATAATTACACAAACTCGAAAAATTACTCAAATAATTACAAAGTAAATTTCCCATCAACAGTTGGTTCGCAAGCTGAGCTAACAGCTGAGAATATTAAAAACAGTGCTACAGATATTTAAAAAAAAACTAAAATTTCCTTTGCACTAAAACTAACAGAATAAAATTATGAAAAATACGATATTCGTTCTTGGTAACATGATAATTTTTCTAGGTAAACCTGATAAAAAAACTATTTTTTTGACGTAATTTAATTTTTTTCTTGTAGATCTAGGCCAAAACTATTGAAAAACATAAAAAAAAAATTTTCAGGAAAACCATTATGCAATCTCTCCTTAAGGAAAGGTAGATTTGAACGAGTAATAATTTTTAAGATCCTAACTGGGAATCTAACCTCCGATTTGTAGCGTGGTAGGCTAACCACTCGGCCCCTTCGGCGGTAAATTGATTTATTTATTTACAAATATGCAAAATATACAAAATTTAGATATGTTTCTATATAGGTTCTTAATCTAAATATATTATTTTGCTTTTATCAAAGAAAGTACCATGTCCGCCGAGGAAGCGTTGTAGTCATTAGTTCCTACCATATATTAAGTAAACAAAACATTTTCTTGTTTTCTTTTTCTGGTGTTTGGGTACCATCTCATGAAGATATCCACGGAAATGAACGAGCATATAACTTAGCAAACAAGCCATTGCACTTACACAACAGATTTGGACCACACCACAGAGAGATTTTTAAAAAATTCTCAAAACAAAATTAAAAATTCTGAAACATTAAATGGGTTTTAAAGTACACCAAAGGAATTCCATGAATCCCATCACAACATATTTGAAAAACAATTGACAACCTATACAAGAAATCATGAATTGAAGTGCGTCCACGAGAATATGCATAGGACAATCACATTTAACACACAGTCATTTTTTGTCTACAATAGGCTCTCCAAAATGAAACTTTTGTGACTGTAATCATTCGATTAGACATCTGCTAAGAAAATTTCATGGTTTAAAAATTTTGAGATTTGAATTTAAACTTCCTATTGATCTGCTAAAGTGACTAAATGATCCAATTTTTACGTCTTAATTTAAAAAAAAATTAATTACTTCAATGAATTCTATTAATGTTAGTGATATTTTACTTTTTCTTGAACTTCAGAAATTATATTGCTCTAAATCTCACTGCGTTCATGAACTTTAAAATTGGTTTTTTCTGTTTTGTACTTTAATATGTTTTTTTTATAATGAAGCATCAATAAGTTTTGTAAAACTTGTTGTACTATAATTTTGTTAGCCACCTTTGGTGTTGATTTGACTTTAAAGTAATATTTTTTCTTTTTGATACTTTTTTATTAAGAAATTTAGAATCTGTTATTACAATATTATAAAAAAATTTGAATATGAGACTAAAGGTTCTAAAATTTGAATTACTTACTGGAGCTAGCAGTCATCAGTACAGTCCTACAATTTGGCCAAGAAGATTCTAAGGTCAGAGGCGTAAACGTTTATGCTGAGTACCCTGTATTACCCTAATGTACGTTAATGTTTTGTATGAGAGGGTTGTCATCTAATTCAAATTTATCGTGTATCGTCATGTATAGCTGGTTTGCGACGTAGTAATTTAAAAACAATAGTTAACAATCTATGTGAACTTAATGTACCTAGGCATATATGTAAATAAATACAGGTACATAAGAGTCTGAGGGGTAAAAAAATAGGTAATTACCCTAAAGTAACAGATATTGTTTCTATACCTTCCTCATTTCCTAAAAACTTTATAAGTAAGGCAACAAAAAATTAAAATGAATTTACTTGGACGCACAATTTTTGCCCGAATTTAATGCAACCCCTCTCTGGATTATAATAACCTCCGGTACTACTCCGCCTTTGAACCAGACTCTAAAATATTACACGTAAAACCGAAGAAGAAACCGAAAATTATACTAGCTCATTCCTTTTAGTAGGTACTTAATATTTATGACTAAATGTGGACAGGGGCACCCATTAGTGTGTTGATAGCTGGTTGCAACGTAATTTCTTTAGTTTATGATAAAGAAAATACGATATAAATTAACTTATTACAAAGATTTGAAGGTTTTGGTCGATTGAATTTGATTGAGTGCCAATTTTATGATGTCGGATTTATTAATTTTTATTTATATTTCTTAGAAATGTCAAAACAAGTGAAATTAAATCTAGAAGATGGATTAATATTTAAATGATAATTGGAATTATACTACTTAATATTCAATAATAAAGTAGCAATAATAATATAAGAAGTAGTAACCCTACTGAGGTAAACAGTGGAAGGAAATCAGTAAATGATTTATCAATTTTTTACGTTTCCCAGTAAATTATTTTTTAACTCTAATGTGTGTACGCTGCAATCTGTTCAATTTTGAACAATAGGCAATAGCATGAACAATGAGGTGATTTATTTATTTGTTTTAAGACTATTTTGAAATAACTGCTAATGCAGGTGATGAGAAGGGTGATAAATGAAAATGATTGATGAAAAAATATCCGACCTAGCCGGGAGTCGAACCCGGGACCCCCATAGAAGCCACTTGCACTGACCATTACATCATGGATGAGATGAGACCGATATGTATATGGCATGTAAATGAAATGCAGCCTTATACAGATTCAGGCCGACGATTCCCTGAAAAAGTATGATTAATTGAACCCATACCATCAAAGTACACCAGTAGCCACTGTCTTGTATAAAAATCTGTATAAAAGTAAAAGTATGTAAACTAAGATTTGAACCGTACTAGTCAATTATAGTCGTAAAATAAAATATGTCCAGAAAACACATCTTTTAGTCAAAACCAACTAAAGTACTCGAAACATACGGCTCCAAATTAAGTTAAGAAAAATATTATTGATGTTAATTTCTTTTTATTGTTATGGTAAACAATTATTGGGATAAACAGAATTTTTTTCTCTTTATTTAGGAAATTCACAATCTGTTGGAAACAACAGTGAATGTGATAACACAAAATTTGGGAAAAATTAACATGATAAAAAAACGTGAGTTGAGACTCAGTCCAATTACGGAACTCCGACATGAATAGATAAGTGATTGTCAATTACAGTACTACGTTAATTGATGAGATCCCGGCTTTATTGACGTTTCAGTCGTTTTATTTGATTGTTTGGGAGAGTCTGCGTAGCATGATTTGAGATCAATAGGTTATGGTGGTTCACGAGTTTCTTCCTAAATTTTGTATAGAGTTTTAAGAAAACGTCATTTATGTAGGGTACGAATTGCGATATTATGACGTAAAATAAGTGTTCTTTGAACCATGCGTATTCTTGTAAGAACTTAATTCATGTCCTATACTCCCTTTGGAGTCTCCTGGACGCAAGTTAAAAAAAAAAAAAGAAAAGAAAAGTATAACGTACTCCATTAAGGTTAACGCTCCAGTAAAATTTGTTAAACTTGAAATATAAAATCACGAAATGTATTCGTTCTTGGTAACATGATAATTTTGCTGGGTAAACCTGCTAAGTACTTAAGTTTTCTATTGAAATAATTTTTACGTAATTTAATGTCTTTCTGGTAGATCTAGGCCTGAAATACTTAACAACATAAAACACCGAAAATCAAAATTTTTAGTCAAAACCATCGACAGTCTCACCTTAAAATGGATCATAAAGTTATATTTGGGGTGTAAAAATTTATTTTGCGAAGTTTAGAAGTTTTTTAGCTCTTAATCTTTTAGTGCCTACGGTTACACATAGTAATAATAAAACATAGAACAAATTAAGAGCTAATTCTCTATACGAGGATGAAAAAATATACCTATCTTTATTAATGTTTCCCCATTAAAAAACTACAGAAACCGTTAGACTTGTTCACCAAAGAACAAATTGAACTAATTACTTTTAAAAATGCTTCAAAAGCAAAAAATTAGAAAAGCACTTTGTAAGAGAAGAAAAGAGCTGAATCTACAAAATAATTTGTAATATAACTGTTATATAAAACATCTTGAAAGGTTTCTTTTCGTTCTCTTATACAAGATTCTTAGAACTCATTAGTTATAAATAATTTTTAACCTTAATCGATAATTTTGTGTAATAAATAAGTAGGTTTTAAATTTGACTAAATTAGTCACGTAATTTTTGAGTTATAAATTTAAAAAAAGTATAGCATTATAAATACCAATTAATGGAAATTAAAAAATAACGTGTAGAATGTATTCGAGTAGGAGAGGGTGATATAACTTAGGAGAAAGATAAAAAGATGTAGAGAAAACCATCGAAAGTAAATTTAATGCTTTAAACCAGGTAATGGTTTGTAGAGGTAATAAAATACCTCAGAATACTGTAAAGGAGAGAAACCTTAAAGGTAAAGTATAGCATAGTTTGTGTGATGGAATGAGAGTAGTATACCCGGCATAAACCACAGACTCGCGGGAAAAATAAATCACGAGAAAAGACGGTCGAGTCAGTCGTGGCACGACCGACGTCCTTACCTAGGTTAACCGCTTTTTAATTGCATAGACAAAGCATGACGATCTGAAAAGGTACTTATGTACTTATAGGAACAATGTATAATTATTATTTTATTGAAAGATTTCACATTTTTAAACAATTATCTTGTAATATTTTAACAAATATAACATTCTGTAAAATTTTAAACTGTAAAAATTTTGTTCTGTTTTTAATGAAATGAATCCCATTTCGGCCTTCGGGCCAGCCCAGTCAGTCAGCTGAAAGCAAATCCCGATTATTTGTTAAGCAACACTGTTGGGAAGCGACTTTGTATGGTGAACAGCTGTAACAAATTTGTAACAAATTTGTTTGTTACTAATGAATTGCCAATTCATGTATACTTCCACGGTCTCCGTGGGATTGTCTACCATAGATTCGAACATTACTTAAATTGGATATACAATTCAATATATTTAAACAAACTGTAAATTTTGTTAGAACAAACGCTAAAGATTATTAATTATTATTAGAAAACCTATTATAAAACAAAAAGTTATATACAGTATAACTTAACTGTAGTAGCAATTATTATGAATGACTGACATTTTAAAAATTGAAAAAAATCCGGGATATTTTAATATGATCTTCACCAGAGTAGAGGTAATGGTCTTAAAGAACTATACACAAAAAGGAAACACTAATTAGTTACAGGAAAAAATAACACTTACAAAAATATATAAGAACCATTGCGCTTTAGAGGTGCTTTCCATCACACAGCGAAGTGGATTTGACGCCAAAGATGAGTCATCCGTTCTCAACATAAGCTGAAAACCAGATAAAATTGGGTAGTTTTTGTACGTAAACTTCTGCAAATTTTACTTATTTTTTAATAACAAAATTTAGTCAAACGAATTGACGTAGAAATGGCCTTGCTTTTATTTGGTGTCGCCTACAACTTTTTCCGTTTGGTAGTTTCTGGAATAGAGTTCTTCAATCATAACGAACAATTTTGTGATGGAGATATAAACCTAATTATTTGACCATAATACATTGCGAAATGGGTATAATATAGGCTATATATGTATCTTCAGAAATATACTTTGAAATTATGCAGAGTTGTCTGAATAAATTATTGAAAAACATTGTCAATATTCCATGGGTGGTCAGAAACGCAGATCTTCATAAATACCTGAAGGTACAATTATTAGTCTAAAATGAAATAAGAGATCTCCACAGAAACATAAAGCAAGGCTACATCAACATGAGAACATCGAAGCTATTCAACTTCTCGTCAACTCGGATGTAGTGCGAAAGCTCAAGAGTGATAAACTTTTGCATTAGTGTAGAGTTATAGTGAAAAATAATCTAGTTAACAGAGAAGTGGACAATATAAAAGTGATCTTATTGGGAAAAGCAATAATTGACACCTTAAACTTAAATTTTAAGAATATTCTGTTAGTAATTTAGATTAAAAAATAGTTCTCGTTACTCCCAGACTATATTCCAGTAGTACAAAGAAAATTATTTAATAGCTTTTCTTTTAATACCAATCTGGAATTATGGTGTCCAGCTTTTCGGAGCAGCAACAGAAAGTAACTTAAAGTCTATCCTGGCTTTTCAATCAAAATTTTTAAAGAGTTACTCTGGCGTTCTTTTTTATGTAGCGACAATTTCAAAATTCCAACAGCAAAAGACGTATCCGCGTTCTTCTATATAAAACATCTTGACTTGAGAAAAACCAACAAGTGACATTATAAACTGTTAACTTTTAGGAATATTCTGTTAGTAATTTAGATTAGAAAGATATTTTTCAATATTCCCAGACTAGATTCCAGTTGTACAAAGAAAATGTTTTAATAATGTTTCTTTTCAAACCAATCTGGACTTCTTGTGTCTAGTTGTTTGGAACAGTGACAGAGAGTAACTTATGTCTATTTAGACCTTTGAGTCAAATTTCTTAAGATTTGCTTCTGGGATTTTTTTATGTAAGCGATAAAACACTACATAATAATTTCAAAATTTTGATAGTAAAGAAACTAACCGAGTGTTATAGTAAATTTCGAGAACGATTATATGAACATGCCAACCAATTAGCCCGTGACCTATCTACAAGGAACTTCCCAACTCTATAGCTTCTAAAGCGAAAATCTTGGTCGAATAACGAACAACACCCGTAGTTCTAAACCGAGACTGTACCACTGGGTACCTCCTCTTCTAGCAGTAAAATTTCTCACCACCTGGTAAATTAAATATCATATACGAAAATGTGCAGCTCATTGTACAGTACCGTAATAACTAAAACTTAAACACAAAAATAAATTTTCTTGTTTTGAGAACGATGTAAATTTTTAAATGAATTTCTAATTCTTTTATAATTCCATACTGGAAGTACAAACCATGTAGTGGTATTTGTTTTTGAAGATTTATCAATTCATATTATATAATCTGTAGAAATTTTAGTATAACGGTTGAATTTAATTCAAAAATTATATGCAGACAATTAGCCTATATACGAACGTATATAAATGAACCTCGTAAATCTAAAAAAATCCTATTATATTACGAATAAACTTTTTGTTTTTACTTCCTTGAGAATTATAAACATTAAATAAACAATTATTATGAAAATATCTGAAATGAATGCAACCACATGATTAGATTGTTTATAAGATCATCTTATTATCCTCATCGAGCATCGTGATTTACTTCCAACTATCTCTATAATCTATCAAAGTAGACTTTACCGTCTTTTACCCTACTTCCTTATTTATTTAATACATCTTCTTTGAGAACCAACCCAACATTTCAACTTCAACTGTAATTATATTTCTGCTACTAACATTTATAATAATCATGTATTTAATAAATCATTCTTCATAATAATTTATGGATTACGTGCCAATATTGGTACTGATAATTAACAGTGATTTTTAGAAATTTCTAATTCTGTTTTATATTTAATGATTCATAGGTTATCTAAGGTTGAAAATATTTAAAACTGCATATTTTATAATTATTATTGGAATACTTTTTACATGAACGTTCTTGTTTGTTATGCAAACTTTCAAAATATTGTTATTGAATAGAAATTGAGTTGTTGTTCAGGTCATGAGTCGAAAGGCTGGTTTGAACTTGAGAGGTTTTACTAAGTAAAACGAAGTATGAAGTGGTTTACCATTGCCTTTTTCACTGAGTTCAAAAGTATGCTTATCAGCACGCCGGGCCCTCCGAAAAACACACTTTTTCCACTCTGCAAATGACACCTTCACTTCATTCACCACAAGGTCTGGGTGTATTATGAAATTCATTACTTTCAGATGGACAACTCTGATTAGTGTCTTTTACACCTCTACCTCTTCTGTTGTTAAATGATTCAGTCATTTAATTGGCTGACCATATGATAAGAACAGAACTATTTTGTTAGCCCTGGAACTAACAGATTGAGTGCAAGTAATTTAATACGCCACCTGTCTGTTATGGTTAGAGAAATTGAGTATCAGGCTCAAAATACAGTATGTTAATATTCTACTATTACAATGTTTTCCTATCGATAATACAATAGGTTTTGAAGGACAATAATCGAATGTTCAATTTTAATTGGTTTATCTTTCCTCGTCCTGATGTATTCTTAATTTAATTTCAACGACTGTATCTGCAACTAGTAATATGATAAGAAAATTACGAAACAAAGCAACTTAAATTACTTACTCATAAAGAGTAAAACTTAAGGTAGCAAACAGAAACAGCTGAACTGTCTTCTGTCCCGGTGGTCTACAATACAATCAGACATACCAGTGATAATATATGTATACTGGTTTTTAACCCTATGTATGTATGTATGTATGTAACAATCTATTGAATTTAGAACAATAAGCTACCTCATAAACCATATAGATGAGGATGATTATAACGTATAAATGAGGTTTAGTCTTGTATAGACTCAGGCTGATTACTCCTGAAACAGTATTGTTAATTAATGAACCAACCAATAAAGTATACCGGTAAGAATTGTCTAGTATTCAAATCCGTGTAAAAGTAACTACCTTTACTAGGACGTGAACCACGGAACCTTCATCTCCGTATTTCAGCCGGTAAACTGCTGACATATATGGTAACGACTTCATGACTAGAACTTGTCAGTGTTCTTACTTACTCTTTGACGGTTTTTGCTGTTTTTTAATAATTGTATTCAATATAAAAAAAGTTCATTAAATAGTGGTTATTGCTACTATGTTCTACAAATTAACAAAGGTTTTATAGGTGTAAAAGACATAGAGATCTAATTGTAAACTTTTGTTTGATACATAAATTGGGGGGGTCAGTAATTAATTTTATAAATTCAAACGGTGTTAAATTTTACAAGGTTTCGTCGATTCTTATGTGTCTGTATGTAAGATGTAGATGTTTACAAATCTGAATAAATGCAAACGTTAAAGCGTGCTTAAATGAAAATTTTGAGGTAGGTGGTTGGCTGGACCAAACTGGATGAAAAAGGGAATATGGAATTTAGAGGTAAACTGCATTTTTAGCCTCTTAAGTAACTGAGTTACAGAGAAGAAGTTTGGAACGGCCGATGAAACGTTGAAAGGGCCAACTTCAAGAACGGATGATTTTATATGCTGGTACCTCATACTTTCGATGGAGAAGAATAATTTAGAAATCAGATATTCACGGAAATATTTACTTACCTGTAAATCTAGCTGTCATAAGTTTAATCAGCTTCAATGAAACCTTGTAAATTCATAAATCGAGCTTATGAAAAATTTGATGATCTTGAACATAGTAGGTACATTTTTAAATCTATCATTTTATAATTTATGTTAAATAAAATATTATTTATCAAAGTCAGGCGTTTGTCTAATTGAAGTCCTAAATATTGAATTGTAGTCTACTTAAAAAAAGCTACTATCTCTAAAAAACTAGAATACTCCAGGTTTGTTACACCATAGAACGTATAATCATTATACGTACCTATTAATTTTCAAATAAGAATAAACAGATAGTAAATAAAAAATATGTATCAAGTCTTCAATGAAATACCTAGTACATAATTCATATAAAAGATATATTTTTTGTTTGTATAATTATTATAATTCTTATAACCAGGTAGCATACAAGTTTAAAATTTGTTACAACTTAATCAACAATATGTCAAACAGAGAAATATATATTATTTTATACAAATATAGAAATATTACAAAATAATAATTTATGTTGCATGTTCATTAATTATTCAAACTTAATAATTTAATTATAGATAATTATCCTTGTAACATAAAAAATATATTAAAAAATAATGAAATAAAACAATAATTCAAATAATAAATAAAAAAACATGCGTAATAATAATTAATCATTTTCATATTTATATATTAATTTGTAAAAAACTTGACTTGTGATTTAAATAATTTAGAAACAACTTAGTTTTATTATTAATATTATAATATAATAAATATTGTAATGTAAGGAAAAAAATCTTTAATAAATACGTAACAATTGCTTGAGATATTGTCGGCTTCTAGTTTAGGTATTTAATTTTTTGGATGAACGCCAAAGTAATAATAATCTGTAATAAAATCATAATAAAATAAAAACAACAAATCTTAAAATTGGAAAAGATTCAACATACCGGATTGGCTAATGAGAAAGCACTGCTGGAGAGCAAAAGGTAACAAGACATATATGTATATATAGATTTTTATGTATATTCTGGTTGAGTATATTTTACGGAGAGCAAAGTAGTCATATTATTCAAATAGACTTTTTTTGTTTGGTATACTTAAACCACTACAAACAGTTCGACCAGTTGGTAATAATTCTGCTATCCAACTTGTCAGTGGTGTTATTTTTTAAAATGTCTCATTTGTCTTTTACTTTTTAATGTTGTGATACATTAGAAAACATTATGAAAAAGCGGGGGCGGTCATATGGAAGGAAATGCTTCTTACAATAATATATATCTAAAGGAAAAATAAAGCGAGGGTTGTAATATTATACACGTATATAATATGTATATAAATAAATATTATAAAAGTGAAATATATTTAATACTCCATAATAAATACTGTATGTAGGTTGGAAGAATTCCTAATACTTTATCATTTATTTAATGTTTTACTAGTTTTGTGTTATGGTTAAAACACTTCCATAGAATGTTTTATTCTTCTAAGCATTTATGAGTGTGCATCCAAAGAAATAGCCGGCAAAATATACTGTCTCGGTAACATTACAATACATAATACATTTTACTACTCTTATGTATTTTTTTTTATTTAGTTAAGATATCAAACTCTGAACGACAAAAATACTTTATTCAATTTTACAGCACAAAATCTGGAACAAGGCTTATCAATGATTCGTTAGTTTCCTCCTATTTATATAGGTTGCTAAAGTATCCTTCTACAAGACTACAAACAGAGTTTACTAGAACCTTCCTAACAGTTAACATAATAAAAATAACACAAAAAATAAAGTGTGTAAGTGCGGTGATAGTATATAAAATTTAACACACGATAATTATTCCCCCCACATATAATCTACTCAGACAACCGAATGAATTTGCTAGGAGCTAAACAAAATATATATTAAAGTGTGTTCGTGCGATAATACGTAGCATAATATCAATTAAAAGGTAAATTTAAAGGTGCGTCAATATTAAATTGCTGAATATTAAATTAAAAGACCAAATAATAAAACAAGATATTCGCTACAGAACTAACTTAATAGTAGTAAGACAACACGTGGCTTCAAAAATGGTGATGTGCCGGACATACAGTGAGGCCGAGAGAAAATTGATAGAATAAAGAAATTCAGCAGCGTAGGCTCTGATCGAAAAAAAGAGGTTAGAGGTCGTCCAAAATACAGTAGAAATATGACATGAACCTAGTAGCGTGATTTATGTAAGAGAAGAGGCTCCTGAAAAGGCAGTTGTGGAGGCAAAGAGGATAAGTCTACATTCAACACGGTATTATTAAAGGCTATTGAAGAGATAATTAAATACTTCCAGACCCAAAACACACTAAAAACACATTACTGAAGACAATATCTTTAATGGTGACATTAATATTATTCTTCAATAAGCAATACCTACAAAAAAATACTATTTTGGTAATCGTTAGTTACTGTAAATAGTTAGGTAAGTTGGGTAAACATAATGTTTAAACCTGATAAATGACAAATGAGGAAGAGAAGCGAAATCTCTAGTAAATGATAAGAGACATATATATCACCGAATGGAAACAATTGACAAATAGAATACTAGGGATGCTAAGTGTAAACCGATTATCCTATGCGGTAATAATTTTTTATACGTATTTTATTAAGATAGATGTGTTTTAAACACGAACAGTTAGAGATGAAGAATTTACTTTAGGGACACGCCCTTTTGAGTATCGTGTTGTAGACTCACCACTTAATACAACATTATAATTACGTTAATTGATGGTAGACCTACACTGATTAAATTCATCTAAGTTACTATTATTAATTTAATTGAAATTATACTAATTTTTATTTTAGTTTATATAATCTGATTTTCAAATCAAAAAATATACAGCAAATCAGAAAAAATACATATAATAAGAAATGTCTCTCTATTCACACCAAGTTAAAATATATTACAAAATTAAATTTAGATCTTAAGCACTATACAGTGGCAAAACTGTTTTAACCACAAAGGTCGAAGAAAAGATGAAGACACCAGAAAATAGCGAGAAAAATCTTAAAAACTTTTATAAATTAAAAGAAAATAGGTGATGTGCAACACGGGCTGCTTAAGAACAAATAGATCTACAAAGAAATAGAGCCCATCGTAGATGCGATGAGAAAAAGTGGATTTCTTTCTTTGGACATATAATATATTCAGAACACCAGAAAAGAGTATAGGAAGGAAAATAGTACAAAACTGTATAATTAAAAAAACTTAAACATCCAGTGGATAAAGAAATTAAAAAAGATTTAACAGAACTTAATCTAACAATAAACGGCCTAAAAAAATTATTAAAATACAAGCAAGTAGCCTTATTAACGACAAAAATTAACAACTACTTGTTCAAATAAGAAATTTACCGACTAGGGATTATTTAGATGAGGAAAGACAGAAAAGATCTGAAACAATAAAAAAATTCTGGGAACAGAAATTAAAGAAAAACCCAGAAGAAATAAAAGACAACTTAAAACTGACTAGTTATCCAATGCGGCTATAGAACCAACAAGAAAGCGCCTTTCAGTGATCCTGATTTTTCATTATCTTCATTTTCTTTGTTTTCTCTTCCAAGTTTCCTCGGATTGGATCTTCTCCACTTCTCTCTATCTCTGAACCATGTTCCTCCATTGAGTTTTTAGCATCGTAACGTTTTACTTATACTGTACTTGCGGATATACTTGATGAGATGGTCATTACTTGCTTAGATGAGGTACTTCCGTTAAGGTACTTCCAAAGTTTTTTTCAATTTTGTTAGAGAAATTCATAAATGCTACAAATTAAATAACGAGTGAATATGATGGTAGATGAAAGAATGAGTGACGTACATGGAGTGCATCAATGACAGGTCTCCAACATTGTATTTATTTATTTTTCACTAATTTATTAATTTATTTATTAGTGACATAAAAGTTCATAAAACAGCAGATCCCTGCTTCACTTCCTTCTTAAACGCCTTTGAACGTTGTTGGGTAAATTATGGAAAAATTTTTACGTATAACTTGGTTTGAATTTAGCAAAATTCGTTGGTGGAAATTTTGATTAAATTTTCGAATAAATATTTCTGTTTCTAATTCTACTTGATTTTGGTAGGTCTTGTTAGAAATCAGTTTGTAAGCGATTATTCTTCCTACATTATCCCTGGTCCATGAATTTTTTTTATTCAATTTCGAGTAATTTTCCCCTTTTTTGTGGCTTCCACTGGAACACTTTTATTGATATTATAGATTGGGTTCTTGAGTTTACTGTTAGCGCCGTTTTTTTTTCATCCTCTCGATGTTAACTTTTTTCTTCGTCTTGAATCTTTCTTCCTATTGTCTGTTTGTTGATCTTGGTTTGTTTGTCTGTGACCCTCGTAATTCAGTATATTTTGTTCTTCGAATCAGTTGTTGTAATATTTATTTTGATATCTTCTTTATTCCGGTAATTCATTCAATGATTCTTTTTAACTATTATTTTTTGTTAATTTTGAGTTATTTATAAAACTTTAAATTCATTTCCAAATAAGATCATCTCGTTTACAATAGTTAATTTAATTTACCTATCTTTATTATTTTTCTAATGTTTCTTTTAAGGAAAGAAACATATTCGTGATCATCAAGTCTGTTTAATAATTCGTTACAGAATATATATAGTTTATAGTCATATATTTTTTAAATAATAAATTTTATTTTATTGGACATAAATTAATAATAAGGTGGTCATAACGTATTGAAATTTCACGGTGAATTATATGCGAAATTCAAACCGATGCATTGAGAGCACGAACTCTGGCGGATCTTACTGTAAAGAAATAAGTGTTATATTGCAGTATTTTGGTACACGTATTACTTTATGTTATGTTACATTTTCCATACACAATAAAATTCTTATTAAAGCGTAACATTTTAGTGTTGTATAAAAATGTATTTATGTAAACAGGTAATATAGTACGTGTGTTTGAACAGTCCGAATGAATGTGCATCTGCGCATATTTCTGTACATTTCTAAATGTGTTTACATGTTACAAAAACTTTGAATATTCATAAATGCAACATGAAGCGGATGTACGTAAAATGTTATGCAGTTGACAAGGTGATAGTGAAGGCAGTTTATTGTTCCGATAAATCTATTTTTAAACTTTCTGTTCGGATGAAAAACTACCATCACCAACCGTATAAAGTATTCTGTACTTGTAATACACCCTAACTTCCACCCTTTATTGTTGGTCATTACTAACTCTTAGGAAACGGAAGTAGTCTTTAAGTTATAAAATAAAAAATAAAAAAATCGTAGTATTTGTATGGTAATCAAAATATTAATTTATGATGTTTGGAATATTGTTATGATGCTAATTATAAAATGAATCATAAAAAATTTCTGGGAATCTGATGCAAAAGAGAATTAACTGTAAGCTTAAATCAAAGAGAGAAAAAATGTATCGGACACAATATATGAGATACAATGCAACGGAAAAATCTGATAGATTGAATTATTAAATTAAATTCTTAAATTTGGTTTGTAATTTCTTTACCATATGTAATAAATTAACAATTCGTTTAACATTAATGAAAATATCTATGGAATAGACATGAAATTTGATATTAGATAAAGGTTATCCACTTTATTTGATTAAATTTACAACTGTGTAGTTCTGCACAGATACTAAATTTATTTGTAGCTACCATTTTTTAAGAGAACAGCAATCATTGACAGAACCCCCACATTTACATGCCACGGCTTCCTATAACATTAATGTTTTAAAAGTACAGATTAAATTATTTAAATAATTTATGTTTACTAAGAGGAAAACGAGTATCTTGCAGAAGAAAGGTATCGTGGCTTTAAATTATGAGAACTTAGTTTGGACAAAACTCAGAAGAGCTCTTTCGCAATGCAACGAACAATGTGAGAATTAATTATGGTTGCCAACATTCGGAACGCATAGGCACCTAAAGAAGAAGAGAGAAGAGGAAAACGAGACGACTAATCAAAATTTATTCATAATTTTAATTACTATACACACATAATTAATTTTACTCATAATAATAATCAGTTTATTACGCATTGGTGAATTCAAAACTTGAATATTGATTGACCTGATGGGGAGGTGCCTATTCAACGATACTGAAGCCTTTCGTTGAATCTAAAAATCTTTTATTGGTATGATATCATGGAAGGTAACGTTAGAGCAAACTGCACCTATTTTTTACCAATTGACTCTCCTTCCCTCCAAGAATAAATAAATGTTTTCTGGGAATCAAAATGTTTATTTCTAATGTCCTTAGAAATGTATTTGACCGAAGTGACAATAGTAGCGAGAACACTAATTTAAATTTAAAAATTTCTGAAAAATAAATAAGAACCTAAGCCAAACAGCACCTAAGTAACAGTAACCTAAGCCAAATAGCAGCCATTTTGTTAAATTACATTCATACTTAGCACCTGTTTTATAATTACTTTCAACAGAAATAAAGAAATGTCAAGTGGAAACGAGATTTTTAAAGAGCGTCAAAGGATTTCTATTTGGAACTGATGATGTAAATATATTTTTTTCAAATACTTCGTAAAATCATTATTGGAAAAGTACTTAATACGATTACTTTGTTAGTTTATTATCCTCTATTTCAAAGTCAACATTTTTTTTTGTAGTTTCAAACTTTCATAGCATTTTTATTGAGATGTCTAAGTTGGTCGGCCTCAAATCTCTTTTGCACTGCGCGTTAACTCGAATCAATAAGACGTATGTCACCATCTCACACTGGTCACACCTCGAAATAGCAACGGTTCCTTCTTTATATTAATAGTAAATTATTATTAAAATATTTTATTACTTTGCTTAATTTACATAGAAATTGTTTTTTGAAAGTAAACTTTAAATTACTAGCTAATTATAAGAGTTTGTTACATCGATACTTTCAAACCTGGTACGAAGATCCAGATAAAATTCACTGTTAATAAAACTGGTAAACAATGTACATTAAGGAACAATAAAGGAGTAGAAGAAGAAGACAAAGAATTACTTGCTTACTTTACTAGTGAAATTTATCCCTAATCTGTGTTCTATCTTTTGTACAGCCAACGATTGTGGTTACCCGGTAAATGTGGAAAATTCAGAACGCAGATAAGTGGGCTGTTATTGTGTTCTAATTTTTATTTAAATTGCTAATATGTCTGGATTAATTTAATTGCTGAAGGAATATATAAAAAAATTTAATTTAAATCAAACTTTAAAAAAATGTTCATTCATTAAAGCAATCACTGCTCACACCTTCATCTAAATTAATAACGCTATTTTTCTTTCTGTATGAATTACACTTATGTTATTTATTTTTGGTTATAATTTACACAGTTGCAAAATTGAATTTAATAAATAAGTTAAAAAAGATATCTTGTAGCCAATGAGTTACAGATTGCTAAAGTAGAGGTACTGAGTTTGTTTCCAGGCACTATATTTTTATTTATTCACATTATACCTAACTTAAAAATGTAAATTATCAGTCCTCGACAGGTTACTAAAGAACAAGCAGTTTATGTTAATTTAAATAAAATTATAAAAAGGAAGACAAATTTTTGAACATAAAACTGCATTGAAACTATTTTTCTTTAAAAAATATAGCTACTACATAAACAAATAATACTAGGAAATGATTCCTCATTATAACCAAGGAACAGGAAATAACTTTCTATAAATTAAACAAATTGTCCATCATGAAGAAAAGGAAGAACAAATGTTACTTGACTTAAAATAAGTACAGTTGATAGATTATAAAGAAAAAGTAAGAGAGATAATTAATAAAGTGAAGAATAATAAACTAGAGAAACCCTTTCTAAAAAGACAGAGTAAAACGAAAAAATAAAAAGAATTTCAAAATATCTACTGAAGACAAATTGGGTTAATTTATTTCATCAGTTGTTTTGACACGGTGCATATATTACAAAAATATTTTTTAAAACAATCATTCTATTTTAAAGAACTGTAACATTATGTAAATTGAACAATTGTGTATATGCATGTTCATAATATTATATCTGACGTGTGATAAAGAATCATTGAATGTTTAAAAAATTAATCTTTTAAACTATGGAATTCACTCATCTTCAGTATAAAACAGACAAAGAATAAAGTATTATTCTAAATAAATTTAAGTAGCACTTTTAGT
Organism: Catonia carolina; assembly: GCA_035578175.1. Taxonomy (NCBI): domain Eukaryota; kingdom Metazoa; phylum Arthropoda; class Insecta; order Hemiptera; family Achilidae; genus Catonia; species Catonia carolina. Next base: position 21,407,172 of record JAQMRL010000010.1, on the reverse strand, counting down.
AGGTGATGAAGTTTAATGTTTATAATATTTATTGATCTTTTGCAATAACGTTCCAAATCAACGAATTTGTTTATTTTTTCAGCATTTTCACTATTACTATAGTGAAAGGTATTAACAGGACACTTTTAGCGTTAACGTGAAAGCAATAAATATTGTTTTTCTTTTGAAAATTGATTATACATTTTATAAAACGGCTAGAGTTTTGTACTTTGATCTTGTACATAGTACAAAGAAATTAATAATATATTATTAAGAAGCAGCCATGGATCAGTAAATTTTGAAACACTTAATTTTATTAAGTAAGCATTAAAAGTATTACTTTTAAAACTATTTTCACAAGAAAATTTGTGTTTTATTAAGATATTGTGACACTTATCTCTAAGGTCCGTTTCGGGATCTGGGTAAATTAAAATAATTGACACACTAAAGTTTAAAATTACAAGTATTTATTACAACTAAGAATTACAATTAAATAAGTGACTAAAAACTACAAGTATATTACAATTTAATTATATAATAAATAGCAAACTAATTATAATTAAATAATGCAAGTAATAACTTTCTTTTTTCGCTTTATTTAGGAAATTCACAATCTGTTGGAAACAATCAGTGAATGTGATAACACAAACTTGTAAAAAATTAAAATGGTAAATAAACGTGAGTGGAGACACAGTCCAGTGACAAAACTCCGACGTGAATAGATAAGTGTAGCACTAATTGCAGCATTTAGAATACTGTAATGGATAGTCAATATTACAGTACTACGTTAATTGATAAGATTCCGGCTCCATCGACGTTCTAGTCTTCTTATTGGATTGTTTGGGAGAGTCTGAGATCAATGGGTTATGGTGGTTCACGAGTTTCTTCTAATAAATAACTTAACCGTTTATTTAATATTAATTAGAAAAATTATACAGAATAAACGTTAAACAATACAAAGTAACGTTGATATTTTTTAACAAAACCATAAAGCAGTACGCAATTCGCTCACTCAAACACAGACAAATCAAAACTAAACCAGACCGTAAACAAACCGGCGCTTATATAGGTGGGCTAAAGGAGACTTCAAGAAAATACAGAGATTTCGATATAATAATAAAATACAAAAACCTTTTTATGGCTTCTGAATAAAGCTTAAAAATTGTAAATAAATTAGGATTGAATAGAATGTTTTACAAAAAGACCAATCATCTAAAAAGGTACCCTGCTCTTACAATACCCGTACAACAATACTCTTATTTTTTACGTTAACACTTTTAAACTCTCGGTAATTCTCGTATACTCTTTCCTCTTCGATATTGTCAATATTTTGTATACTTTTTTATTTAAAATAGTATATTATTAGAATAAAAACTGGCGAGTTTTAAATTTAGGTTGTGGAATTATTCACATAAAAAATGAAAAATTTCACTTAAATTTTAAAAGGAGATTCACATTGTAAGTAAGTCTTTGTTTTTAGTAACTTTATAAAATGATTCATTACTTAAACAAGTAGACTCAGAATATTTTTAAGCTGAAAGTATAATGTAATAAAATATTTCAAATTTGTATAAAATATTATGAAAGAAGAATAGGCTAAAGCAAGAGTCGTCATTCATTGTGTATTTTATCTCGACGTTTTTTAACTGTTGAAAGCAAAAAGCAAGTTAAAGGGAACAAACAAGCATCAACATAAGAGAACATAAGAGGAGACGAAAACTCGTGTGATCAGTGAACCAAGAAAATGCCTTCTGGATCTAGTCTTTCATCCAGAGAGGAACACTGAACATTGAACACAGCAAAAGGAGAGCAGCAAAGCAATACAATCTGTAGCAGCCATCTTGTACATGTATATACTTCTCATGAGTTGTCAACCTTTGTGTATAAACATTTGTTACTTTTGACAGATGCTGTCACTGAACTTGACATACTGAGTGACAGACAGACAAACAGACGAACAGTTTCAGCTTTGCCCTAAGTTGTTGGCTACTCAGTGTTATAGTTATATCAAAAACCACCACAATACAACCGTACAATTATAATATTTCAGTTCAAAACATTCCGACAATTACATGTTTACATTTTCCCGTATTTCAACTAGGAGTATTTTGAAATTATTTTATTGAGTTCACGGTTACTTCTTTTATTGAAAAAATATTGCCAAACAAATGAAGCGTAATAAAATATAACATTAACTCTTAATCCTTAAAATTATTGAAACAAAATATCATTATATAAGTGTTAAAATTTTTGTTTAAACAATCAATAAGAACACTAGAAAATATTTTACTTTAGAAAATAGAATAATAAAATTCTATTCGGATTACAAAGAGTTAGAATAACCGCGGATTTTTAGAATCCCGGGATTAAAATGAGTTTAAAGGTTGCACTTCTTAATAACACTTTTTAATTTTATATGTGAATTAAACTACTTATTTTATTTCTAATTAATATTTTATTGAAAAATTAACTTAATTATAGTACCTATTAGCAACTATTTCAATCTGTGAATTTTTCACTTTTTCATTAAGCTAATGATATTTCTGTTGATATTTTGGATAGTTGAGTCAAAAGAAGTATTTACGAAATGGAATGTTCTTTGTTGTCCACTAATGACAAAAAGGTAAAATTTTTGACAGTAATGGACAGTTTGTTTTCTAATTTTCTACTTAATTTCTCTCTCCGTCTGTCTTTAACGGGGTTCACAGAAAAACTGCAAGAAATTGATGAATAAAAACAAATTGATTGTTAGACAAGTTCTTATAAGTTACAAAAATGAAGCAAAAACTGGTAGAAACAAAAAGATTTAAAAATCAATAAAATCTAAAAGTACCAAATTTAAGAAACCAATCCAAAACCAAAATAATTGACTAAAGTGTTGCAATTAGCAAAAAAAAATAATAGTATTGTTAAGTTGGTACTTTAGTAAATAAAAAAGTTCATGAGTATTCTGCTTTTAGTGAGATTAGTGTTTGGTGCTTTTTAAAATGGGCTTTTAGAGCCTGAAATGCAAAAAGAGAAATTGTGAGCATTGTTGGTTCAAGGAGTAGGTAGTTTTAAGTTCAATGTCAGTTTAATGCTACGTAGTTGAACGGTACATTTTATTTTAATATTGTATCATATTTTAACGTACATATCAAACAAATTCTGTTACATATTTATTTGAAATAAGAACAATGTACAATAGTTGAACTTCAAATCTGAGAACATTGGCTAAAACTCGAGGATTATTTTTTAATGTAGAACAATATTTTAAATGTAGTACAACCGATAAAAATAATATTCAAGAAGGTAAATAGGTAAAAGTTAAAATTTCCGTATTTTGACCTTCTATATTTTACAATATAAATTACTGTATAGCACATATTTTATTTTGATCACAATTATTGAAATAAGAAATTCTTTGAAATTATTAGCTATTTTTGTAAGTGGTTTAAAATAGAGAAAGGATTTTATTCAGTAAACGTAGAAATAATTTTTGATTTTTAATATTATAACTATCATGAGGTTTGGAGTACATTGTTGTTATCATTATTTATATTTATACAGCATTACATTTTAAAATCTAATAATACGTTTTTTTGTAACGGACGCCAAATTTTATGAAATTTAATACAATCAAATGTAGGTCAAATGTAATTTTAAAGTACTGAACATAATGATAACAGTAATAATAATTTTCTTTGTAATATTTGTTAAATTGTAATAAATTTGCACACTGGGTGGTTAAAAAGATTTTTCTTCGTTTTAAGTGTTTTTATTCTTATTGATAGTCTTCTAAATTTATTTATTATTTATTATACAATCTTTTTCTATTATAAGCAGACATGAAAATTAATAAGAACAAAACGAAAAGTGTTGTGCAGCAGTAAGAGTGGTCTAGAGGAGATAGGATATTTAAAAGTAGGCAACATAAACATACAGGACGTTGGGAAATTCTACTATCTAGAGAGTAAAATAACAAAAGACTTTTTTTTTCTTTTTTTTTGGCTAATGCAGACGATGAAGGATGAAATGATTTTTTTGTACCGTATGATAAAATGCCATGCCCGAGTGGGATTCGAACCCAAGACCGCGTGATGAGAGGCGAGCACGTTACCAACATCGCCAACGCGGCCGGCTAACAAAAGACAGTAGAAGCACAAGAGTATTAATAGATATTAATACTATTAATCTAATCTATTACTACTATTCTATTAATATCTATTAATCTAATGTACTATTAATACTATTAATCTATTAATAGATATTAATAGATATTGAAAGTAGGATTGCTCAAGCTAGAAAGCCTTTGAAATGAAAAACTGCTTATTAAGTACAAATATTGATGAATAGATTAGGGAAATTTTTATAAATCAGTATGATTGGAGTGTATCATTATACGGGAGTGAAACGTGGGGAAAAGGGGCTGTAGAAGGGAAGAAGATAGAAGCTTTTGAAATGTGTTGTTATAGGAAAATGTTAAGGGTTAGGTGAGTAGACGAAAAGTAATTTAGAAGTTCTTAGACGAGTGGGTGAAAGAAAAGGTACATGGAAACATGTAACCAGAAGAAGGGATAGGCCAGTGGGGAATATCTTAAGACATCCAGATATTGGTCTATCAAAAATGGAGGGTAATATTGAGGGAGTGCATTGTAGGGGAAGGTAAAATTTAAAACATTTGAAAAAATCACAAAAGATATAAGGTTGTTACAGGTTTGTAGATATGAAACGATATTATAAGTAAACAATTGGTGAATATGATGGTGGGTTAAAGAATGATTGAAATTCTTAAAGAACACCATCCACTGAAGAGTCTCCAATATTTTATTGGTTTGAATTTCTTAAATTAATTAATTAATTTAGTAACTTATAATTTTTTAAAAAGCAAATAACTGTTTCTCTTTTTTCCTTATCATCTTTGAACGTTTTTTGCTAAATGATTATCGAGAGGAAATTTAGCGTATTAGTCGGTTTGGATGAGCAATGGATATGTTGCGGAAGTTTCGATAAATTTGAATAAAAATATTTGTTACTAAATTAACTTTAAGATCGTTAACGTAATGGTAGAAACGTAAGCGGGTGCGTTGACGCCTTCGATTGAAACCTTAGATTACGAGTTATCACAAAATGGTATAGCACATCTGTAAATTTGACATCCACAAAGAAATTTGTAGTATATCATTAGTTTTTGCCTGATCGGAAGAACTGAAGAAAATTCTCATGGAAAGTATTAGAGACTACGCACGTTCTTTTTATGGGTGGTTCATATTAGAGAGCAATTGCGAGTGTTGTAGCCAATCTTCATTAATGATATTGGCACTGTATGACGAAGAAGGAAGTGTCGAACGTCAAATAATCTGCCGTACAACATTTTTAGTCAATTATCGAAGGTGTTTCTTTTAATTACAACATTTATAATTGGTTGTAATTCGTGTTAATGTTTATTGAAGTACAAAGCCAAGTACCTTCTAGATGTAAACTGTAAGTATAGTTGAATCGAGAGAAACACTCTCGGAAAGTCCTCTTGTAATGAAAAAGTCATCATAATGATAAAATAATTATTTTTTTAGTATTTATGTATTGAGTAATATTTATTTTTATTCTCCACTCTGAACCATTGCTCTCAATTAGGATATGATATTGTATATTCACACACGTTTCGACTGTATCAATGGAGAAAGATAGCATTACTGTATCGTCCGAAAATGTCTCCAAAAGGGTGTGTGGAGACGTTGGGATTTAAGAACTACGTTATCAGATACAGTAATGGAACCAAATCAATCAAATCGTTTTTTCCATAAAAGTACAGAAATGCTAACAGAACCAACCTAAAAATTATACCAGATATAACTTGGAAGATAATTTTTTTCAATTCGTTTTATCAGCTTAATGCAAAATTCATTATAATGTGGTTACGTTGACGTAAAACGTTTCATTTGAAAGAAAGTAAAACCCCGTAACAAATTTTCTCAGTGATACCATATACGCTTTCTTAATAAATATAGCAGACGTAGTAATTCATTATAATTTTTTTTTAGCTTTTATTATTTGTTATCGGGAACTGTATTTTATTGACAACCACCCAAATTTGATCGCTGCTTTCCGCTGTATTTTTTGACGTGATTCGGCATGAATTGTTGTACTGGGACCCCAGTGGAGTTTGTTCAGGAATGGGTATTAGCTGGTCCCCATACAAAGTCGCTTGCCCAACTAGTGTTACTTAACAAATAATAGCGACTTTCTATTAGCTGACTGACTGGGCTGGCCATTCCATTCATAATATTAACTTTACTTTTATCACCAAAAACAATAAAATTTGAAATATAATTTATATAAGTTACACTGTACACTAGGAGTATACCAAAAAATAAATCGTAATACGACTAAGAAAGACTTTAAAAGACTACTTCTTTTTTGGGTATTAGGTAAGTTACTCCTTAAGATTTAATGTAGGACGAAACTATTATTTTTATTTTAAGTTAAATTACAACTTTACCATTATATAAAAAATATTTTAAATCTTCCAATGTCAATCAGGTTGAGATAAATTCCAAAAAATTGAATAAGAGTACCAATAACGTTTCAATGCCATTTATTTAAAAAATCATTTTCCAATTTTTTCTTGTTATTATTTATTTCGTTCTTTCCCAGTAGGTGCAAATAATTTTCTTTATCAAATCTTGGTGGGGTACCTAATGTAATACATAGCAAGTACGTTAAGTTTTTAAGTTTAATTAACTGGACGAATCTACTGTTACAAAAACTATATTTCAAGCACATTATAAAAATAAGGATACATCACTGCAAGTTATTCTCTCCCTCCCTAAATATGGGTAGTAAATAATTGGGTGATTGAGGGTAGTTGAATCAAAAAATTGAGAAAATGGGACAAAATGTCCAGTCATTTACGAATCAACTTGTAAATAAAATGGACAGATATTATATTTTGTATACAATTTACTCATAATATAGTATTTTAAAAAGGAATAATGTAGAAAAAATCATTTTAGGCAATATACATTCAAGAAATATTTAAGAAGAAAGTAATTTATAAAATAATAACAATAATGTTCGGTCATTCAGAATAACTAACTGTTGCTGAGTTTTTGTAGGCATAGAAATAGGTACAACAGAACGGAAACCGCAAAAATCAACTACTTTACTCTATAGACTGCGTATAACCGCCCCGGATATTAAATTCACGACCTTCCGAAATAAGAGAAAGGTTGCAACAACAGCGGAACGAGAGATGAAAACTCGAAACATTTTCTTAATAATAGACTACGTTTTATTCAATAAATGTAGAGAAGTTACCGATGAAATGAATCGCGTTACAAATTCTTTTTTCAGGAAATTTATTTTTTCAGAATTCTATGAATGAATATTATTTATATGTTTTTAAGAAATTTATAATAACATAGGCCAACGGTCACCTATGACGTATAAGTTTAACATAAAGCTTCCAGTTTTTCAGTCATTAAAATTATGTCATTTTGTGAAGTAAGAATTATAAAAGTTGGCATTAATTTCATTGTGGTATTATCAATAATAATAGTAATATACAATAATAAAATTAATATGAATTTTTTAGCGAATTTCTTTTCATACTTTTGTATGATAAAATGATATTATCATCCTAAAATCTTTTCTTCTTCTTAATATTTTTCTAGAAGAAAAACGTTGAGATTTAGAACAAAAACTATGTTAAAGAACTATCTTGGACTAAAACTATCTAGTTTAAATTGCCTAGGATTTGTAAGAGATTTGGCCTTTTTCGGTATTAACATCGTTGAAGCAAGAAAACATAACTTTCCTGAAAGAAATAGCGGAAAAAAACCTTCCTGCCTATCGTTGGTCTAATGGAATCAGTAAAATTTGGGAGAAAAATTCTAGGCGCAAGATAGTAGGCTGATAATAGGCCGACAGGTTACGAGAAACTAGAAGAATTATGCAAGAAAAACGATTAAGTTATAGAAAATATCAGAAAATTAAGAGAAAAATTTTACGGACATTTGAATAGAATTGATGACAAACAATTGACAAAACATATTTTTAGGACAATAAAAAAATAGATCAAATGTTTCAGATATGTGGTTAGTATAAATCAAACGCGATATGGAGAAGACTTGTATAAACCAAATCTAAAAAAAAATCAGCTTACTGATTACTACTGATTTTAAACGCTCCCATCAGGCACATAGTCAGACAGCGGACTTTAGCAGCCTCCCCTGAACGGAAAGTGTAAATTTTGTACCAGACTAATATATATGTTAACGTAAAAACAAAATATTATAATATTGTTTTTTAGGTATTGTTTTGTTGTACGTCCCGATTTCGATTTCCGGATAGGTCTAGAATTTTTTCATCACTCATTTTCATCTATCACTCTTTACTAGTTTTAATTAGCATAAACGTCGGATGTAAACAAAAAGAATTAGACTCAGCCTTCTAAATTAAATTTACGGCTACATATCTCGCTTTAAAATTCAGAGAAATGGGTGAACGGAAGAAATGATAAAAGCTACAGGAAAATAATGCTGAGAAGCATTTTGAAGTTATTTCACGTGGTCTGAAACTGCCACTATAGGATGAGAAAAAAGAAAATTCTCAAAATATTTTTACAGAAATAAAATACTTGAGCACAATTTTTCAAATATAATTAATTATTTTTAATTTATAAAACTAAATTTTCAGCTTTTGGTTTAAGTTGTTTAGACTGTGCTGGACACTGCAGAATAAAAGGTTTCGGAATGGATTCCCGGCTAGTATCTGAAGATTATTACACGCTAAAATTTCCTGATACCATACTTTAGGTCATAGCAGTTACTTACAACAAAAGAAGTTGACGCAACCATAAATAAAGTAGACAATATTAAACAATAAACAAATAATTAATGTATTCTTATAACTTTTCAGACCGGAATGAAAACTATCGCTTCGAATCAAAATTTTCACATACTAAACCGATCTCAAGCAAATCTGGATTTTTACGGTATTCAGTTGTAAAATGCATCCAGTAACTCAAATATCTAAATTATTCAGCATTTCAATCAAGATTTACTTATGTAAGAGATCTGAGTGGTGTGTACAGTTTGAAACGTATAAAGGTGCATCAACTTGTCCTCAGCGTTTTCAATTGAAAAACTAGTAGTTTAATAACAACAGAGTTTAGCTGAAATATGTGAAAAATATAATTTTAAAATTAAATTCACATTTTTAATGGAAAAACAAAGTTACAATAATTTTAATTATAGATTTTCTTGAAGTTAAAAACATGCATTTACAATAAAATTGACGCAACATTCGTTGTCATGATACATATTTTAAACTTTCTAAATATTTGAACCATTTACAACGATTGATCGTATTAAATTTATTTCGAAAGAAATTCTAATAGGCACCACATGGACCTACATTAATATTAGGTTATTTTAAAGTGCTTAAGGGGTTTATTGAATATTTTTATGCACAAATTTACATTTACAGAGAAGAAAAAAATAAAAAAAGAATATGTTATTTTCATAAACAAAAGAAAAGTGACGGTAACGCGTTATATTTTGATAGTTTATTAGATTTCTTGCACATAATATGTCGTGCCAAAAGCGATTTATTATGTATTAACTACAAATAATAGTGAACGTGAGAAAAGTAATTTTAAAAATAAATCTTCAGCGTGATTTGCCTCGCACCGATTAATTAAATAATTGTATAGGTTCTTAAAATAAGGTATGTAACACAATATTGTTAATAGTAAGCAATACAGTTTAACTGAGTGTTAGTAACGTACATAAGTGAAAGTCAAAATGCTCAGTGAATATTTTTGAAATGACTTCGTGACTGAAACGGTATCTTAAAAAATAATTGCGCAACTGTCTTCGTGTTCATTCTTCTCCGTGTCTTGGATTGGTGTTATTTTAGTTTAGTTTTATTTTGCTCGTAGCTTCATCTGTAAAATAAGGAGCTTTAACATAGTTTAATCGTGAATAATGTAATAATATTTCGTATATTCTATTGTTTACATGAATTTAACTTATAACGAAAGTCAATTGTTACTATTACTGTTACAATTTGTAATAAATTTATGTAATCTATTATACCACAAGCTAAAAGATTTGTTTTCTTTGTTTCGCTTCAAAATATTGTTAAATATTTTAATATGAACTACTGTAATGAATGAGACGAATCTCTGCTTAAATAAATGCGAAAAGCTTCCTTGATTTGCTATCTCACTCATTCAACATTTTCTATCTAACTATGATTGCCTAGAATGCTAAAACCTCGTCTTCATAAGTTGACCAGAAAAATTAAGGCACTCACATTCCGACAGTTAAAGTTTAAAATACCTTAATGAATGAAAGTATAAAGTGGCTGCCTCAGTGGCATAGTGGTTAAGTTAATGCGTTAGCCTACTATGGTTCTGAGATAGATTCCCTGCTAGAGTCTGAAAATTATCACGGGTCTGAAAACCATGGTTTCAGTGCCGTAACCTTCGTAGTCGCTAATGACCAAGCTGTTGATCTGACCGTAAATAAACTAAATAAGAAACAAACTGAAAAGTGAGCGACTACGCATAAGAAATGCGTATTATTTCGATGCATCCCTGAAGAACTACTTTTATAAAAATCGGCGAGCGTAATTTGACACTAATACTTAAAAACAATTTACTTCAATCTCGACTGTTTCGTCCCGAACGTACAAGGAGTAAAACTAAAGAAAAAAGTGTTAGCCTTACAAACGTACCCCACCAAAAAGCTAATAAAAAAATCTACAAAAAGCTATTATAACACTTAAAAAGCTAAACGTTAAGCGTAAAGTTAAAAAGCTAATTTTTATATAATCGTAATTAATATTCTTAACGTGATGTCTAGAATAAGTGTTCAGTAAAATCAGAAAAAAACAATAAAACAGTTAATTTATTGTACTTTTCTTTTAGGCTAGAAATATACGTACGTATTTTTAAATACAAAAAGTACATTTACGTTATATTAAATAAAAGCCTAAGTAGAATCCACTTAGAAGTTTGAACTTAGAATAAAATACCTACACTAATCAAAAGGAGTGGAGGACTTTGAATTTCGATTATGAGTACACAATCAGTAATACCTAGTTTGAGTTTTTTAGTAGCTATTAATTCTAGGCACAATACTACCTTGTTTATCCGGACAAACTGGGACCAAAGGAAATACCGAATACCAAAAATCCGGGTAATCCCGGTAATGGGTTATAAGAAGAACAACTTCTTAAATAACCAGACTTACCGTTTATTACAATAAGAAACTGCGTTTGTAACAGAATTACATAAAATCGTTTAAAATATATAGAAAAAATTATAAAAATTACTTTTCATATCATTTCTTAACTAAGTACCCTATTTCAATGACGTTCTCTTTAAACTCTATACAAAATTTAGAAAGAAACTCACGAACCACCATAACCCAATGATCTCAAATCTGACTACGCAGACTCTCCCAAACAACACAACACAACTAAAACGTCGATGGAGCCGATATTTTATAAACTAAATTAGTACGATAATTGACTAACCATTACAGTGATCTAAATGCCGCACTTATCTACTTACTTCGGAGTTCTGTCTCTGGACTGTGTCTCCACTCACGTATTTATCATGTTCATTTTTTCAAATTTTGTGTTATCGTATTCACTGATTGTATTTAACAGATTGTGAATTTCTTGAAAAAAGGTTAAAAAAAGAATTGGGTCCAGTATCTTCCATTTCAAACACGTCTGGCATTTGAATGAGGCACGATCAAGCAAACGATTTATCATTTACTTCAGCTAAAGTGACACTCTAGTAAAGCTTTCTTTAACTCGAAAAAAATGATTTTATTACCATAATTTATCGTACAATCTATGCAAGAACTGTACATTTAATAAAAATAAAAAGCGAATGTTTGGCGTATTTATAGTTGCGTTCTTGCTATTATAGTTAATATTATTATCTTTGTGAACATTAAATATAAAAAAATGTCTAAAAATCTGATCCGGATTGTCCGGAAAACCAGAAAATGAGGTTTTACTGTTACTAGTACCAAGTACGCTAAGTAAAAATGTGGTGAGTATCCTAAAACCGTACAAGTATTGCTTATTACTGCAACTTTGCGAAGAACTATTGCTTGAGTCCCAGCTCCGTGTAGTTGGAAGGAATGCAGTGCATTCTTATTGTAGTGGGAGAATGACAGGGTTAGTAGTGTTTCACAGCTGATGCATTTGTAGTGGTAGCGTGTACTAACTGGACTAACAAAATATTCTTGTCATCCGGCGCATTAATTTAACAAATACCTACCGGGTTATTAACTTGGTCGGATTATAATATTTAACTTACCAATTTATATCAAAATATGTAAATAAATAAATATAATAAATACAAACAAATATGTTAAATACGGAAAGTTTAAAAACGAATGTTTTGCATCAGAGTAATACAAGAATCGTTCTCCCAGCATGCGTCACTCATTCATTATACCATGTTCGTACCCTTCACCCCGCAACCACACGGAGCTTGGAACCGCACAATACAGTTCTATAAGTCTGCAAACATTTTCAGCAAGCGATACTGAGGGAAATTAATTTTAATTTAATAATTTAAAATTAAAATTTTGAATTTAAAATAATTTTAAATATTAATTTCTTTTGTAATTTTCAACCACTTATCCCTTAGTAGGAATAAGTCAACTACTCTGAACAAATAAATCTGTAAATAAAAATTAAAAAATTATAGGTTTGACAACAAATATTTTTGTCATCTGAATTAACTTTTTGCAATAATAGCGCGTTATAATTAAATGAAATAAAATTCTACTATTCAACAAACTTTAATATGTAGGCTACATCTCTAACAGCAATACACTTTTTAAATCATCAGGAGTAATAATAAAGTATTAAAACTACAAGAAATAGCCTGGAGGAGTAAATATAATTAAGTTATTCCATTTCTTCTTAAAGTATTGATAACAATAATAAGAAAACTATAATCATGATTATATAAACAAAATCAATAGTAAAAGGTCAAAATCAGATTAGAGAAAGCGATAAATGACTCTTACAAAACAAAAAGAAAAATTTATACAATGCCTTGAGATCAATGCACTGTTAGTTATAATCCATTAAGTTTAGTCCACGGAATTGTTCACCTGTTTATTAGTTGCGACTGCAATATTTTATGTTGGGTAAAACTGTTATATTTACTTGACCGCACCCTACTAAAATACATTACAATATCACTACATGATAAATAAATTGCATGTAGTAACTGGAGACCTATATCTATATTTTAATAATATTAACTGCAATGAACAAGTTCGAACACTTTCCTTCATTGAATTACTTCTAAGAAATTCCACTGTAGGTCGAAAAGAAAATTAAAATAAATATTGTACACCTACAATTAAAGGTCTTTTGATCGGAAATATTTTGTCCTTTTATTAAAACTTAAATTATAAAATATTTATACCTTTGAAGGTAAAGGTAAATAGTATAATGTATTTTTGCAATTATTATTAAATAACATTATAAAAATATTTCATTAGCATAAGCGAACAGACGTAACGTTTAAATAGGAAAAAATAACATGTCCAGTTGTAACCATCAATGATACAGTAATCTAGCAAAAAGTAGTAAATATCCCTCGATCAAGATTGAACCTCCGCTCCAAGATTTTAATATACAAATCCCTATTACGACCAATCTGGACTTATGGTGTCCAGGTCCAGCTAGTTGGAATAGCGGCAGAGTAATTTAAGGTCAGTCCAGGCCTTTCAATCAAAATTTTTAAGACTTGCCTCCGCCGCTCCTTTTTATAAGTAACCAATAAAACCCTCCACGACGATTTCAAATTTTCTACCGTAAAGGAAGGAGCTAACCGTGTCCTTGTATAGTATATTTCACGAAAGAATAGATGACCATCCAAACCAACTAGCCCGTGATCTAGCTACAAGGAACTTCCCAACTGTGCGTCGTTTAAAGCGAAAATGGAGTAAAGACCTCTTGGTCTAAACAACGGACAATACCCGACGTTTCAAACGGAGAATGCATCACTGGATACCTCTTCTCCTTAAAGTGAAATTCCCCACCGCCATTTAAATATCAAATATGGAAGTTGTGCAGCTCAATGTACAGTACCGTAATAAAAATTATTAAAGACAAAAAAATCTGTTTACATTTAGACTGAAAACTCGCGTGGCAAAGTTAAACATGGATGAAACGAAAACAACTTGAGCTGAAGTTACGTCAATGGTTCTAACTCTTAGGCTGTAAGACTCAACTCTCTCTTGGAAATAAAGTTCTCTTATACAAAACAGTACTCAAAACAGTTTGGATTTACTGGTAACAGCTATAGGGTGCAGATAGTATAAGAATACTCACACGAGTTTTTCTTGCCAACGTATAAATATAACCTTCATTTAATCATTAGTGTAAACAATGTATAATATAACGAACATCACCCAATTTTAGTCATGTTTGAATGACGCTAAATGAAAATTAAACTCACACTTTAAAATAGTAGGATAAAGAAATTAATAACGTGAGGTTTTACAGAATTCTTCCTGTGTAGTTACTTGACTTGATTTTTAATAGTTCTGAAATTATAAAAGAACTACAACAAAGTAAACTAGATATATTCAGATTGAGTAATTTTTAAAATATGACAGCGAAAGTCACAAGCAGATCATATCTTCAACACCAGTAGTATTTTGTTTATTTTTACAGAAGTCAAATTTACATACGATACTGCAACGTACAATCTATCAAATAAAAAACCCGATTAGAACAAAAAGAATAATGGAGGAATAAAAGACGTACAAAAAAAGATTGTAAATAAATTAAAAACCTGTTTAGAGATAGAACTATTAGATCATTTCATGAATAAAATAATAAATCATTTGATAAATTAATACATAGGAGACGATTTCTTAACTTCTAGCTACTCTTCAATCTTAACAACATAATACATCACAATACAAAAGTTTCATCCTACATTAAAAATATGTTTAAACGAAATGTAAGTGAAGAGCGCCAGGTTTTATTAAATATTAACAGTTTAAATTCCTAATTTTAGTTTCATAGCTGGTTATACTGTTGGTTTTATCCATATATTGGATTATGAAAATGAACTTTGTTCTATGGGTTCAAGAAAAGAAGACAGACTGCAGATATGAGATTCATTTGGGTTTTCAAAGGTCGTTTCAGATTAGATAACTTTAGAATGAAAATATTCTAGTAGAATTAAAAGTCCAACTAGTAAATACTGAAATCTGTGAGTACAGATGGAAATGTAGGATTATAAACGGATGCTCCTATGAAGTATCCCCGCCGAATCATTACGATGCAGACCTGAAACAATAGTGTAAGGTGGTCTTGGAGAAGGTATATCATGTCAGTTTCTGATCGGTGAAGATCAAATCAAGCATATTTTCATATTTGTGTTGAAAGAATTAAAAAAAGTTATCAGAAAATGTTTATCCGAGTTTATTGAGTATAACGATGGCAAATTGTTACAGATTTTAACTTTGATGTTTTTTTTTAAATTACAATTAAAATGTTAATCAAATTTAATTAATTAAGTTAATTAATATTAAAATGTTCAATCATAACCAGAACAATGAATAAATGAGTTTTCCTTTCATGGGCGTATATAATGAGTGGCAGGGGGCAGCCGCCCCTAGAAGTAAAAAAAAAAATGATTAAAAAGCGATGATATTGTGGCAATATCTAAGTGAATGTGGGTTCGAGAATTTTTCGAGGCAGACCGAGAGATTGAAAATGTTGTTGTGAATAACAAGAGTAATAAATAGCGTTTTCCAAGAAGTAGTTAAATTTTATGTGTTATATAAATGGTCTTTATAGTACAGGTAGGCCTGGCTTTTGTTGTCACTCAGTATTTTAAAAGCCGGGTACCTATTTAGATAATTCACCTTTTTATAACACCTTCTATTCAATCATAGTTTGCTAACAAATGTTAAGATTTATCCAGAAGCCGCCAGAAGGATTTTGTACTTTATTAATATATCAAAAATCTTTATCTTTTCTCGAACTCTTCATTAGCCTACCAATAAAAGCGGCGGGTTGTTTATGGCCCGAAGTTAGTTTACATTTATCTGTGATTAAGTGAGTGAATTCGATGGTGCATACAGGTAGTCCAGTACGTTAGAATAGGTCAATGATACTGCGAGTAAATGGCTATTATACAACTTTTATTTATATGAGTCATTTCTGTAAGTAGTATTAAGTAAATAAGTTAAGTTATTTACTGTATTAGTTAATTATAGCCTAATAAGTTTGTTATTTATTACGTAGTTTCATTGTAATACACTTGTTGATTGTAGTGTAGTATACTTATTTATCGCCACACAAAAGATGCCAAATTTGTAAAAGAATTTTACTTTAAAATAATTAACAAGATATTAAAAGTGGTAAAC
The DNA here is from genome assembly GCA_035578175.1 of Catonia carolina. NCBI lineage: Eukaryota > Metazoa > Arthropoda > Insecta > Hemiptera > Achilidae > Catonia > Catonia carolina. Next base: position 21,390,775 of record JAQMRL010000010.1, on the reverse strand, counting down.
ATTCCGTTTATTGTAAACTTTTAAAAATTATGACTGAATGAATGAATTATTAACGTTGTTTACATGTACATATGTCATTGAAAAGCTACCGGACAATCACTGTTATTTTAAATCATAATTGTTAGTGTCTCTTTACTGTATGAACTTCGTATTCAATATTATGCGTTCACGTTTCATTTAAATTATCATTTATTAACTATTTTTTACGACTCAATGAGGGACCTCCTATACGGTTCGCCATATTGCCCCTCACTGAAATATATTTCTTTACAAAATTTTATTTTATTCTTTTCTAGTCGCCTAGCAACTGAAATAAATAACTTTTATTAAAATAATTTTGTCAATATGAAATAATTTTAAATAATTCTTAAATAGTAATCAGCTGGAGATGTTTATCATTTTAATAAATTCAAAAAATAAACAATTCCAGGTGTTCAGTAAATTTGTTATATCACAAATATCCCCCCATTTAAATTTTGAAAACAAAAAGAAATTTTTATGAAAATCTAAATTTTGAATTTGTTTGATAAATTTAAAGCCAAAATTGTTTTTTTTTTTAAAATTATGTCACTAAGCAACCTTACAATTCTACTAACCAAATAAACTATAAACAAAGTATAACCCATAAACTATAACCTATTAACATAACACAACAAAACACAAACATCAACATAATGTACATAGTTAAACCTGTGTACAAACAAAAAATTAATAACATATATAGGATAAATTAAAACAATAAAACATAGCAAATATCTGATACATATTTTTTTTAAAATGATTCAGTAATCACACTACAATTGCTCACCTTTGTTTAATAATCGCTAGCAACACTGTTTATGTAATATTGCTTCACATTTTTTGTATACTCTTATAAAAGTATTTTACTTTATTTACCATATCTACCCATTTTTTTTTTTTTTTTTTTTTTTACAATTATTCGGTATTCTATCAAATAGTCCTTGTCTATACACATATATATATATATAATGTAAATCTGGTCTATTTAAATGACATACTCTATATGTTTTATTCTATTGTAAATATTTTTTACAAATTATTCTGTTGACAAAAAATAAATTATTTTTATTTCCTTTTAATAATAGAATATTTCTATTCTCACAAATTTTTACAACATCAAAGGGACCCTTATACCTATGTGTGCATTTTTTGCTGTATTTCTTTCCTTTGTTTGATAATTCAAAATTCCTAATTAACACCTGATCTCCTATATCAAATTTTATTTTACTTATTTTATTTCTATTACAACCCTTTCTTTTTACAGCTATTTCTTTCAATCTTTTAATAACTTCTTCGTTTATTAAATTTAAATCAAGGTCAGTATCTTTAATTTTTCTTTCAGGAAATTTTATTTTTTCACAGGCCATATCCACCACCTTTTTTCCAAACATCACCTCTACTGGTCTTTGGTTAATAGTAGTATTAAGGTTATAGTTCATAAGATTTTCAATTTTGATTATATATTTATACCATTCTATATGGCGTTTCCCGGTCAAAAACATTCTAAGTAGTGTCCCCAGTTGTTGTAAGTATCTTTCAGACATATTTGCTTGAGGGTGAAATATTGATACCATTCCTGCCTTGACCCCTAAATTTTTTAAGCCATTTTGCCAACTAGCACTGGTAAATTGTTTTCCATGGTCGCTGACAATGATTTCAGGTCTCCCTACTTCCTTAATAAAAATTTTAATCTTATTTAATAAAGTTCTTGTATTTGCCTTTTTGATGGTATATAATTTAACAAATTTTGAAAATCCACATACTAAAATGAATACATATTCTAAACCTAAATAAGTTTTTGGCATTGGCCCAAATAAATCACAATACACCTTTTGTAACTTCTCCTTAGGCACTTCTGTTATATATGGCCCAGACATATTCTGAGTATGAACCTTCACACGTTGACACAAGTCACACCTATTTACTACACGTTTTACTAGCTTTCTCAGACCCTTTACACTGCAGTTTTCCGAAATATTAACAATAGTCTTAAATATTCCTGTATGCCCTAATTCCTCATGAAATATTTTGACTAACTCATAACTTTTACTTAGTGGTATGACAATTTTAAATTTTTGTTCAGTCGTCTTCCTATAAAACAATACGTTTTTATATATAACATAATTTTTTATAAATTCAATTTTACCAGAACTCAAACCTCTTATAATCCTATTGCAATAATCACATTCTTCTTGTTCTGTTTTTATTTTATAAAATAATTTACCTAAAGGTTTACTTTCAATCTTTAACTGAAACATTTTATATCCTATATTCTCATTGTCTATAAATTCCTGTTCATTTGTCCTAGATAAGAAATCAGGTACTATATTTTCTTTTCCTTTTATAAACTCCCAATTTATGTTGTATTCCTGTAAGTATAGTGTCCATCGAAGTATCCTACCATTATTAACTTTACAGTTTGACAAGAAAATTAATGCTTGGTGATCTGTTCTAACAGTTAATTTATTACCTAATAGGTAACCCCTTAATTTCGTACAAGCATACACAACTGAAAGTAGTTCCTTTTCAGTAGTCGAATACCTAAGTTCATGGGAATTTAACTTTCGACTCACAAAATAAATGACATCATGTTGATTTGAGCTATTTATTTGATATAAAACAGCACCTATACTATATTTATTTGCATCACAGCCAAGGTAAAATTCTCTGTTAAAATCTGGATGTTTTAAAATTATGGTATCTAAGAACACTTCTTTTAATTTTTTAAAAGCATTATCATGTTTTTCTTTCCATTCAAATTTGTTTTTCTTTGATAAAATATCACTAAATTCAGTAGTTAGTTCTGAATAATTTCTATGAAATTTTCTATAGAAATTGACACATCCTAAAAACGATTGCAATTCCTTCATATTTTTAGGGGGTTTATAATTTTTTATTACTTGTATTTTCTCGGGGTCCATACTTATACCATCCTTGCTTATTATATAACCTAAATACTTAATTTTCTCTGCTAAAAACTCACTTTTCTTTAACTTCAATTTTATATTGTATCTGCGCAACCTTTTAAATAACATTTCCAATCTTTTTATATGTGTATCTAAATCATCGGATACCACAATCAAATCATCTACATACATCATAACGAATTCTAGAATTTCCTCTCCTAGAGCAAAACTCAAAGCCTTAATGAATTCTGCAACTGAGCATTTTAATCCGAATGGTAAACGTTTGTAGCAATAATTTCTACCATTAAAAAGGAATGAGACATATTTTCTACTTTCAGGGTCTAATAGGACCTGTAAAAATCCACTAGTGAGATCAAACGAACTAATATATCTTACTCCTTGTATTCTCATTAAAATATCATCAATACTTTCTGGCTGTGTACAGTCAGAAATTATACTTTTATTTAATGCTCTAGCATCTAAACACACTCTAATTTCATTATCCGACTTCTTCACCACTACTAACGGGTTAGAATACTCAGAGTTGCTAAATTCCAATACATCTTCCTTCATCAATTTGTCTATCTCATTCTGTACAGCTGTTCTATATGCATAAGGTACTGGGTACGATTTCCTAACAATTTTTACAGTTGGATCTACTCTCAGTTTACAAACATAATTCTTTATTAGACCTGGTTTATCTGAAAACAACTCCCTATTATTATTAAAAATTTCAATTAATTTTAATATACTACTATTGCAGCTATGATCATCAGTTTTTAATATAATTACTATTGATTCCATTTGTTGTTGCCACTTTTCATCTTTTCCTTCTTCAATGTTAAGTACCATTAAATTGCAACTGTGCATATCTACATTTTTATTCTCAAAAAATCTAACTCTATCTTCCCCTATGCAGAATAAATAATTTTCAAAATCTAATTTAACCTTATTTTTATTAAAAAAATCACATCCCAACAGAATGTCAACATTCAACCCCTTTATTATAAAAAATGTATAAACATATGAGGTCTGTCCTATTTTAAATTGTATTATCGCCTGTCTATTTATACCTGACTTTCTCTTACCAGCTGCCGTTATTATTGTTATAGCCTTAACAGGTACCTTAGAAAATCTTTCATTTATTTCAATTTCCAAATTCATTAAAAATTCTTGACTAACTGCAGTTATGTTACTACCTGTATCACAGAGAACTTTAAATAACCTGCCTTTTATGTCAACACTAATTTAAACTAATTTTATTTCTTTTTCAAACCTATCAGTACTAACACTGGTTAATGTATCTTCCTCTAGCAATTCCTCATTTATATTACTGTTAAATACAAAATTAACTAATTGACAATCATCATGCTCTTCCTTTAAACTTAGTCCCTCAAAGTTAGTATTAATTTGACCATCTTTTATTTCGATTTTTGACTTTAAATTTGTACCATATTCAGGAAACCCTTCATCATTGTCAGACATACGGGGAAAATTTATTTTATATATTTTTTGCACATCTGTCTTTAGTTTAAATGTTCATCTTCTTGGTGAACATCCGCTTCCACCTTTATTGTATTTACTTTATTTTCTAAATCCCTTTCAAACCTCTTATCAACATGAAATTTATTATTTCCGTGTCTATCACATTGCCTATTAAACATATGTTGGCTACTATAGCTATTGAAATTATTTCTACCTCGGTTATCATACGATTTTCCATTATTGTTATTATTATTATTATTATTATTATTATTATTATTATTATTATTATTATTATTATAGCTTCTATCATCCCTATAAAATTTTTGTTTTTGGTTAAACATAAATTTTCCTCTATTATTATAATTATTTTGTCCTGGCCTACTTACCTCTACTTCTCTACAAATATTCGAATTCTCTATTTCGTCTAACAATTTCACAAAACTTTCTACATCGTTTATGCAGCCAATCGTCCTAGCTCTATTAACTAAATTATCAAAATGTCTACTAATTAATTTGACTAACTCTTTTTCTGATAATTGTGGCTCTAAATATTTCGCCTTATTTATCTTGTTCATAAAGTAGACAGACATCTTTACCTGTCTAGTATTATCAAACTTTCCAAATTGTAAGTAATATCTAACTTCCGCCTGTGTCCCGTCATTCCAAAATTTTTCCTTAAACCTACTAATGAAATCTTCTAAACTATCTATACCCTCTCTCACATACATCCACCACGAGTATCCTATTGTACTATCTATCATTTTTTCATTGATAATTGGCTTTATAAATTTCCAGTTCTTTATGTTATTTATTTTAATCTCATATTTAAGAGAGCTAACAAATTCCATGGGATTATTGTTTAAAAATTTAATTTTTATATTATTATTTCTACAATTACTGTGAACAATCTTCATTTCCCCAGATTCCACATATCTTTCAAATTCTCCCTTCAAATTTTCTAAATTCTCATTAGTTTTATTTACTATTTCCCTATGTTCTATCAGATTATTCTCCATTTTATCTTTAAAATCTTTTTTAATTTCAAACTTAACTTTATCAATTTTTTTTAGATTGTATTCTTTTATCTCCTTTTTAAGATCTTTCACACCCTTGTCATGCTTCTCATTTAACATGCTTATATTATTCTTACACTTATTAACCTCTAAAACCAAATTATTTTCTACTCCCTTTATCTCAGACTCTAAATTACCTAATTTTCTATCCTGTTCTACAATTTTTACATGTAAAATATTCAATTTATCATCCATCTTTTTCTCAATACCTTGCTCCAAGTCATCTATTCTATTACTTAAATCCCTACCGAGTTTACTCATATTATCTTCAAATCTCCTAGCTTGCTCTTCAGATCTCCTAGCCTGCTCCTCCAATCTCCTAGTTTGCTCCTCAGATCTCCTAGCCTGTTCTTCAGATCTCCTAGCTTGCTCTTGCAACAGGTTCAAAATAAGCTGCATGTTATCATCTGACTTTAGCCTAACACTTCCTGTATCAATATCTTGACTAAAACTAATATCACCTGGTTTCTGCACCAAACCTTTCCTCTGTATTGGCCTTTCTACCTCGTCCTCGCCCTCGTCAGCTCCATCTTCACCTTCGTCCTCCGAGTAGTCACTTCCTTTAACCCCATCAGCTCCTCTTCCTCCTGTATTCGCAGTCATCTCCTCTTCTGTTGTGGGCGCAGCCATCTCAAATGTGTATGAATCAGGATCGTGGCCTTCCTCCTGTAGAGCCTTTTGCAATCGTTCCATTAGTACAGCTTTCACACCTTTACTTTGTCTGTTACGTTTTTCGAGTTCCAATCTCAAATCCACTACGCGAAGATCTATCAATTTCCTTAGATTACCTTCAGACATATTTATGAATAAATCTATTTGTGAATTCGTGAATTCATCCCCACGATTAGGGTTGCCAAATTTGTAGTATACTTATTTATCGCCACACAAAAGATGCCAAATTTGTAAAAGAATTTTACTTTAAAATAATTAACAAGATATTAAAAGTGGTAAACATTCCGTTTATTGTAAACTTTTAAAAATTATGACTGAATGAATGAATTATTAACGTTGTTTACATGTACATATGTCATTGAAAAGCTACCGGACAATCACTGTTATTTTAAATCATAATTGTTAGTGTCTCTTTACTGTATGAACTTCGTATTCAATATTATGCGTTCACGTTTCATTTAAATTATCATTTATTAACTATTTTTTACGACTCAATGAGGGACCTCCTATACGGTTCGCCATATTGCCCCTCACTGAAATATATTTCTTTACAAAATTTTATTTTATTCTTTTCTAGTCGCCTAGCAACTGAAATAAATAACTTTTATTAAAATAATTTTGTCAATATGAAATAATTTTAAATAATTCTTAAATAGTAATCAGCTGGAGATGTTTATCATTTTAATAAATTCAAAAAATAAACAATTCCAGGTGTTCAGTAAATTTGTTATATCACAGTAGTCAATTTTTTAATCGAAATTCCTAGTTGTACGAAATACTTGTAATTTTAAACTTTAGTTTGTTAATTATTTAATTTACCCAGATCCCGAAATAGGCCTTAGAGATAAGTGTCACAATACAAAACAAAATTAGGTGTAAAATCTTTAGTTTATGACGAAACAGAAAAGTGTAAAAATCGAGAAGTATTTAGGGCCACCGTAACATTATTAAAGAGCCCAATAAAATGTTACGACCTGAATGACCATGGCTTGCCTCCCGCACTAGTTTTGATCCTGGGTACGCCCATGTTTCTTTGATTTAAATATATCATGATCAAAGAAAACCCCCCAAAGAGGTAACCTTTGCAGATTTAATTGAATTGTTGTCTTGTCGCTTTAAAATAAATCCGTAGGACGTCTACGTTTGAGCCAGCGAGTATCGTTTGAATTGTCTAAGAGTGAGAAAACGAGATCATTCCGTGTATGATTCGAGTCTTCGTTGGTATTTTGATTATATAAAAATCCTTTTACTTTCAATTTAATAAAACATTTTTGTACCAAACATGTAAACGCAATTCAAACAGTTATTTTTCTTTTGTCAGTACCCACCACTCATCCCTAAAATTATTTTTAATTTATGAACCTTAAAAGGTATCCTTAAAAGGTATTGGTGGATACCAATCAAAATGCGTGTTAATTGTAACACTATTTTTATTACTTAGTTAAATCATGTAATCATTTTCATAACTGTCAAAAGTTAACAAAAAGCCTACAGATTTAAAACTATATTTCTATTTTTTCTACTTTATAGTAATGCTTACTGTTAGTTTTGCATTTTTAACAGATAGTTTCATGAAACTTATGAACATGAATATTATGTTATATTAATTATAAATATCCGATTCTGAAGTCATGTATTTTCAAAATAAATCGTGACAACTCAGTGTAAAACTGACACTAGGGACATTTAACGACTAATTAAGAAAGTGGTATTTATAATATGTCACGATCTTTTTCGAAGGAGAACATCTTTTCTCATCTAGTTGCTACTCTGAAATGTTTTAGCACATATTCCGAATACTTTAGATTATACGTGAATGTGAGTAACAGTATAAATTCACAATATTTTAGTCACTAATCTAAATATTGATTTGGATTCATTTTTTTTAGAAGATCTATTCAATTTGATATCTCTAAAATAAAAATCTAATTGAAAAATATCAAATAACGAATGGCAAGTTTTGAGATACATACATAAAAAGCCTTAAAATGAGTAACTTAATTGCTAATTATTTAAAAAAATTTTCAAATAGCTTAAAGTTAAATAAAGAGATTAACAGTAACATTGAAATAATAGAGAGTTCAATCCAAAAAATACATAATAAAGTTTTATGGTCACATGATTAGAGTTAATTAAAAGAGATCGAGTAAAAAGATCTTTAACGTGTGTTAAAATACCAAAAGCCTACATGGGTTTCAAAAAAACAAATAGTCAAAAATAAAAACATCTAGATTGTGTTAAAAAAATATATTGTGAAGCAGTTACAGTTATAAAATAAAATGAAAGTTTTTAAAAATTTTACTCTGTATTACAAATGGCAAACATATTTTTTTAAGGTTTTTTTTAATTCCTATTGTTATTAAAATAAAAATATATATTATTATTGATATTTTAAGTAAATGTAATTGAATATATCATTTATTTTCTGGCTAACGAAGTGTTTTCGTACATATATGTTTACATAAACTTTTTTTCATTATTTTAATAAAATTAACACACTTATAAAGTATAGGATAATCCTCTCTGAATACTCTGTATGCATTATTTAACATGTAGAAACAGTAACAGGTTTATTAAAAATAATGTTTTATAACCTAAAAGTGTATTTTTCACTTGATTACCTTCATTTTTACTTTGAATTTAGAAAAATTTAGGTTTATTTTAACTGTTAACTTCCAACTATTTAACTTTTAACATCTTTTGCGTATAAGTACGAGTATATTTACTTTAAAATATTGTATACTCGTAAACCTTAATTTAGTTCATTATTAAATCGTAATGCATATTTAACCAAATAAGTTAAATAAATATTACCGTTGGGATAATATATTCCAATTGTTTTAATATAGAAATGTATACAATAAGATCTATATAAAAAAATATACAAGAAATTTCTACAAAATATACATCTATACAAACAAATCTATACCAAAGCTGTTTAAGTTTTGGTTATCCGAAATGCCCTCCGCCCCATTTATTCCGGATAACGGAGGGTATTCAGAACATTAAACAAATATATTTGATTTCAAATACATAATTTATGAATGAATTCATAAGTGTAGATAAACATTGCAAAGAGAAAGAAATAAACTGTTAAAATGACTTTTTAACACGCTTCTTCGTACATTATGCTAGACAAGTACCTCCAGTTAGTGGCGATACCTGGTGAGTAAAGTAGGAACAAATGTTGTTTAGGTTGTGGAGAAGATAATATACCGCAACTATTCTGAATTCACTATCTCTTTCTGATTAAAGGAGCGTAGCTGACTCTCTAGTCTAGTGAGAATAAACGGTGAGTAGAATAACTAATGATCTTTAAAATTTACTCTCACTCTCAGCCGTTCTTAGTTGTATGTAAGCAACTCCGACTAGGAGTACAAGACTCGTTATAGATGTATAACCTATCGGTAATGTAACCTTTACCTTAACATTAGGTTTCCATTTAACTACCATCTTAATAGGTAAAGCCACCTGTAACTCCAAGCACGCTATCATTTTACATACCACGTATAACCGATATTTCTTACATCATTCGTTTCTTATGTACTGCAATTTTACATATTGTCATTTTTATTATTATTGTCTTATATTTTATCTTACTTTTTATTATATGCTAAATAGTTTACTATGTTGCCATTATATGTCAATTTAACTATTCTACAAGGACGCGTTTACTTGTTATTACTGTTTAGGTCATCAGCCGAAAGGCTGGTTTGAACCTCTAGAGGTTTTACTTAGTAAAACAAGGAGTGAGGTGGTTTACCATTACCTTCCTCAATGAATGGAAAGTGTGCTTATCAGGATGCCAGGCCCTCCAAAAAGCATCTACTTTCCATCCTGGAAATGACACCTTCACTTCAATCACCACAAGGTCTGGCTGTAAAATGATAAAATGCATTACTCTCTGAGGATATAAATCTGACTAGTGTATTTTATACCTGTACATCTTCTATTCTTAAATTATTCAATCATTTAATTGGCTGACCATGTGATGAGAAATCGAACTAATTTTTGTAGCTCTGTAACTAACTGAGTGCAAATAATTTAAGGCTCCTCGTGTCTGTTATGGGCGTATGGAATATGTAATACATTTGTAATAAAATGTAAAATTATAAAAAAGAAAATATATAATAAATAAAGTTTTGATTGGAAACGCTGAATTTTTTTTAATACCGATGGTTTTGCACATCAGTAAAGCTGACTGGCATAGCTCCATATTGGTCAAAGGTAGGAGCTGTAAATGGTTAATTTAGAAGTAGTTGGTAACTTGGATTTGCTTATACTCAAGAATATTTTCTTAATAAATTTTTAAATTTGAACTTAAGTTTGCAGAAAGTTATGAAAAAAAATTGTGTAGTAAAGTGTTGTATAAAGTACATGATCTTATTATTTCTATCGACAAGAAAAAAGTTATGGCTTTTAGGGATAACGTACCTGTTCGGATAATACTAACGAACAGAGTGTTGAAGCAGGTTTCACATTTTAAGTACTTGGGTTGTGATATGACATATATGAAAGACAATTTGATATAACGACAGAAGTTTCTAGTTTTCAACGTGTTTGCGGTTACATAAACATCAAATTTAAAGCAAGGGTCATAAAAGAAACGCAGTTGAGGCTATATGATACAATGGCACTGCCTCTTTCGTTATACGGTAGTGAAATATGGGTTCTAAGGAAATCTGATGTTAGGAATTTGGAAGCAGTTGAGATAGGTTTGTTGAAATTGGTGAGAGGACTAACAGTTTAAGGATCGCATCAAGAGTGAGACAATCCGGCATGATTTAGGTAGAACGAAAACTGTGAGGCAGAGGATTGAAATATACAAAGAGAGGTGGTTCCAGTATGTAAGCCCTATGCTAGAGGATTGATATCCGCTACTGGGCGTAAAATACCGTTCGCAAAGAGTAAGGTCGTTGAATAGACCACGAAGAAGATAGATAAAAGACGAAGAAGATAAATATGTGATCTGTTTATTCCATTTCCAACACTATCATTAGGAATATTGTTTATTGTCATAAAAATTTATTTTGCCAACAGTTATTCATCCATTCTATAAATGTCCGTAACATAAACTCAAATTTTGATTTATAAATAACACCGCAAGTTGTTTAATAAACTCTTAAAACATTTTATAAGGCAATGTAAACTAATGTTACATACAATTTTGTATTTAGAAAGTATCATAATTTTTACAAAGTATGGACAGGTAAAAATTTTCTTTACGATATAGCAATAAAGTGAAAGGGAATATTAAAAGTATACCCGAATAAAGTGTCAAGTAAAAGTTATAACTTTAATACAATCCTATTATTAACTTATTAAACTTAATAGTTAAGTTATTACTGACAAATATGGAAGAATAAATGCATATGGTTATATAATGAAGGTCGTTTAAACATCTAAATTTGCATGAGATTAAAGTTAATAAATGAAACGAAAGAGAAATGTCCCTTATATGCATTCTTTCAAGTTCTTAGGCAAATAACCGTTTCCTATATCCATGGTTTATTAACCGGACGTGTGAAATTTTATTAAAACTACTATCTGTATAAAAACACATGCCTGTTGTAGATATTAACTACTAACACTAATATTATACCATCTCTAAACTACATTCAGTGTCACGGAGAGCAAACCTCTGGTTCCCGCCCTATGATCAAGCGTGCGAAGCGACCGGTTTTTGTTTTATTTCCATCACATCATTGTTATTATTATTTGAACAATCCAAACGTTAAAATAATCTTCCTAGCTCCTCCCTTCCTTTTCCCATCTGCTCTGGATAACTGAAATACAAAAATAAAAAATTACAGTTATTTAAATCGAATATCCGATGCAAAATTATAATTGGGTCAAAATATATCATATAATATTATACATACATTTTATTTTTTCTTCTTACGTATATAATTTCATAAAAAGTATGGAATAAAAATATTTATGTAAAAAATAATCTCTGTTTTATAATAATATAATTTATACAATTTTATCGATCAAAAAATTGTTATAACCTATCAAAATTTCATCTTAAATTTTTTTAAACATAATAAGTAACATCAGTTATATGTATTTTGAATTCTGTTTTTTATCATTTATTATAATCAGTTACAATTTAATCTAACGGTACTAAAATATTCCACATAAAAAATTGATAATCTGTTGTATCTCAGAGGTTTTTTATAACAATATACAAATTATCATATAAAATATCGTCAAAAGGTGATAGAAAGTACTCATACAAATACATCAAATTCATATTTTTGTGTGTTCTGCAATGAACAATATGGTTAGAATATCCAGTGATATGGTTATAACGGACAAAAAATTAGATTATTTTATTTTAACCATTTGGATATATGAAAATTCTACAACTTACATTATTACAAAAAATGTGATATTCCACCTTTGGTGGTTATTAGAATTTCAAAATATTTCTACTCGCCTGAAACTTATAATAGATAAAAAATTTGTTAAAAAAAATTTATTAATTAATAATTCTGAATTATTTAATAAATCAGGTTCATGTTATTCAGCTTTTTGTTAATAAATTAAAGAAAAGCTGGAATTATTCCAGACGGATAATTAATAAATAGTATATTGTTACATTGTTATATATATTGTTATATTGTTATATTATATTGTAAATATTGTTGATTACACTTTGTATCTTACTAAATTAATATAATTCACGTTTATTACTTTAATTGATTAATCTAGGCCTGTTGCCGTCATTATTGAACAAAACACAACGTCACTGTTAGACTTTTAGGACAAAAGTCAAATATAAAGTTATTCCTATTATAAAATAAACATTTTAAACAATGAACATTTGAAGTATAATCGATATTAAATTTAAAAAATTTATTAATAGATATAAAAATAATTAATAAATGAACTATTAATTAATAAAATGTAATTTGTTTAAATTATAATTTAATTAAAAATAAATCATTGAACGATCATTATATCTATCTCATTTTTATGTAACACTACAAAAATGTTGATATTTTAGTGAGGTGAATGAATTGCCGATGAATAGAATGCTATTGAATGGAATTCTCGGAATAGCCGGTCAACCTAGGTTCAAATTGTTGTCTCTTGAAATGCGATAAGAAAGCTTTTTTAAGTTTATAACAATTATTTATTTTGTTCTTTATTTTGCATAGACCTACCTCAATATTTTATAACTGTGTACTCTTTCTACTATGCTGTAGATTGTTCTAGCCAAGCGTAGAAGGTTTTAAGAAGATTCTATCACCCTGTCACCGGATGGTGAGCATGATTGGCGTAGGGAAACTAAGTATTTGGGAGCACTAAAAAGGGCCGTTTAAGTGAGTGTGTATAAGTAAGAAGTGTTGGTTAGTGTGCGGCTGTGGCGGTCAAGGATGCGGACGACACGGTATCTCATCGTTCAGCGGAGACGCTATCTTCTTCAATCGCAGTAGTGCATTGATGGCTGCTTCGTCATGACCCGGTGGGTGCAATAAAGAACCGCTGTGGGCATTCCTCGCATCAGCGGGCGATGACGGTCCCGGTCGACGGCGGTTACAGTTTTGAGTCAGCGAGCGGAAGTATGGTTTTTTTTCTTCTGGGGTCGTCTAAGGGTCTTCGTCGGAATGCGGCGTGCCAATAAATTGTTGTCTGGCCGGAGCTCTGGAGCGGATTGGAATAGCGACCGGGCTGATCGGTGCCGCTTTTGTATACTAATCAGAGAGCGTTTGTGAAGCAGTTAATCGTTCTCTGAATTTTCGGCCTTTGTCTCTCGGCACTGTCAGAAGCTTCATCGGCCTTTGTCTGTCGGTTTTCAGAATAATTTTCGGCCGGCAGCATAGTACCTAGTTAAAGTGGGGTGCCAGTGATATTCCCTTATTTATTTGAATGTTATTGGTCTTTCTTTCAATAAACTAATCGAAAAGTAAAATTAATTACTGTATTTTTTTTACACATACTAATAAACAATCGTAAAACTACTATATATATATTCTATTTGTTTTGTTTCTGAACTCAAGAAATATGCCTTTACTTATTATCCAAAATTTGCGTATACGAAATCGGGTTCTGTATTTCGGTTAAACGGGGTTTTACTGTATAAAAACTCGGGCCTTACTTTACAAATGTGCTTCATATTTTATACATGCGAAACATCAATAAATTTTTTCATCTTTAAAATATGGGTGATTTTGTAGAAAGAATTCTGTTACGTAGAACGTGAAATTAGCAATATTTTTTACAAGAGAAACGAACTAAAGAAAATCTATGAAAAAGAGAATATTATAGATGTTTCAGTGTAATAATAATTATACCTGGAAGGACATAATTTTATATTTTTGAAAAACCATCTCTCAGAGTATTATTTTACAATAAAGGAATTTATAAACACATCATCATTAAAAAAATTTCCTTTAATTTTTTTAAAGGTAAATATTTGTTATCAAAGCTTGTTTTTAAGTATCACGTAAAACCAGTTAATTCATACTCTCGCAAACATGTCTATAAGAACAGTCAGTTTTTATTTAACACAAAATTTTTAATAGGTTCTACCTCATTAAAAAGAATGATTTAATAAAAAGATAGTAATCAATAATACAACTAGTACTAAACTCACAAGGAAGGCGTTATGAGCTTTTTAAAGAAATGAGTTAATTTAAATATACTGTAATTATAATAGCACCTTTTACTTAAGCTTTAACTAACATCAGAATTACACATCAATATTTGAAATTACGAAGCAAAACTTATATACATTTTTGATTGGTTGTCAATATCCTTACTGATCTTTCTCATTCAATTTCTTCCCACTTTGCAAAGACACCGGGTGTCTTGTAAATCTTATTACAATATTAAATTTTGAAGTTTGTTTAAAAAAAATTTCCAATTTATATTCACTTGCTGACAGGTCTTAACATCTAAACTACGTGAAATAACATTAGTCATTATTGTTTATTTTTATAATGCAATAAATATTTACAGAAAAATACAACAATACATACCAGCAGACAACTGTACAAAATGATTGACAATCATTTAACAAAAATATTTTTAAGATATTAATAATATAGAAGTAAGGTGTCTGATAAAAATAATGTTAAAAAAATTTACGAAGTAAATTACATTGAAAAATTGGAATAATTTTAAAACAAATTTTGTTGTTACAAATCACTGATTTAAAGGGGTTTCATTACAAATAAAAGCAAAACTACATCAGAAGAAAGAAGAAAAGCCTGCGGTGACAGAATGCTGAGAATGAATCCCACATTCTCTGCACAAAGCTTTCAACAAAATTCAGTCAACACATTAATCTCTATCAGTATGCATGGGGTAGAAAATCAACCTATTCAACCTATATGGTTTATGGATTATTCGTTTTTGTAGATTATTAGAAAAATTAGCTTTTGCACTTTCTCCAGAGAGTCATAATAAAATTCACAAGTACTGCTCCATCCCAATATTTCGTAACTGATTACTGATTAGTCAGTCAGAATATATATAGTTTTAAATGCTCTTTTATTCAGAACTTTTTGAAAATAAAGAAGAGTAATTCCTCAATTTCTGCAAAGAAGAATGTCAAGTTTCATTCCCAAATAAATAAAGGAAATCTCTTTCTGTATAATTCGAAAATTGTAAAATATTAGCTACTTATTGTAGATAAGGATTTTCGGTTGATTTTTCATAATAAGTATGTAATATTCTTTATTGAACATCCTGTGAATCATTCATAATATTATGGTAGATTTACACTGTATAAAATGATTAACCTGACCTTAGTACATATAAGGTATTGATATGAAACCCGATTCATTAACATTGGAAGACAAATATGCACATATAGACATTGACTTAAATATTTTACGTTCTCAATATAAAATATATTTTAAAATATTAATTTAATATTTCGTTTAACTATTTAATCTTATTGAAAGATTCTAACAAGATTCTTGATAATTGAAACTGTTCATTTAAAATTGTTACCTAAAGATATCTTAAACAATAATGTTTAACAATAATTAATAATGTTAAACAATAATGTAAGCCTAATTTAAATTTTATGTGTATATAATGTATTGACAAGAAATGTACATGATTGATTTAGGCCTCGGTATCTGGTGAAATGTTAGGAACATAATGTCAGTAAAAGGAAAATGTTTTAAAAATTTAAGTGGATAAATAACAAAATTACTGATGATTAAAGAATTCTATTATATAGTTTGTTGGGATGACAATGTACACGTATTATAAATTATATAAGCTACTTCCATCTGTCAGTTTCTAGAATTACTAATTATAAATATTTGGAGTTCGTTGATCAAATAATGTTTACAATATATTTTATTATAATGAATGCTTTAAAAACATTCCTATATTTTCATCCTTACTGCCTGTCTAATTTATGTTTTCTAAATGTTTGAAAGTGGTTGTGAATTACCAAAACAGTTGACCCTATTGGGAGTAGAGCTAATGGTGGGCTTACCATCTTACAGCATCTGGATTTGCTCTGGTTTTAATTTTTGAAGACTCATGTCTATTCTCTACGCTGTTGGGAACATCTTTCTCTTTTACGATTAACATCGTTGACTATCTTTCTATTTACTTCAGTTGATCCACGAGTGCTAATTAAGTAGAATACTTAATAGATTTCCAGATCATACACAGATAATTGACAACAATTTTCCGTATTATTTGGCACAATAGTCATGTTGATATCTTACTTGGTTCTTGAGTTATTTGATTCTTCGTAAAAGCCTGCTTTTCCACCTTTACCCTTATTATTAGGAGCTGTAATTAATCTTTTGGCCTGGTTCAAGTGGAAGATCATTACTAGTAAATAACTCTTTCATTTAAAATATATAATGATAAAAATTATAGCCAGTAGTTTTGATTCATTTTCTGGGTTGACTACCTCCTTAAATTCCGTAATATGTCCAGATTGGTCTTATGACTGTGTTGTAAACTGCCAATTTATATGATGTTAAATTTAGAACGTCGGTTGTGTACGCGTTTTAGTTGATAGAAACATGTTTTGAGTTTGTGGCGAGTGTTTGTTTTTCATGTAAGTTTTAAGTGTAAACACAGGTAGCCTGTTTGAGTCGTATGTTGCAGCGTAATATATATAACGATTTTTTTTTAAATAGAACTTAATATTGTTTAACAAATTGATACTTTTTAAGTGGGTAGTTAAAAGGTAGGTAGACAACACAGTTATTATAAACATAATTATTACTACTGCATTCCAAAATGTCATAAAAGTCAATGTAATGATGTATAAAAGGAAACAAAAATAGACTTTCAATGAATTACGTAAATACTGAAATTTAAATAAAATAATCAAGTAGGCCCTACTTGAAACATTAAATATAAAAACCAGAGCAACGATTCCTTTTTATGGACATTTTACTGTATTTATATGCAATTAGATTAGTTTTACATAAATTTCAGGATAGAAAATAATTTATTTCAGCATGCATTCAGTACATATCGTAAAAATTATTTTTGTTACTCGTGATATCCAGGTAAATAAAATCTCACTAGATAATACATTATCTCATCTGGAATAAATAATTGATTAAAACGAGTTAAAAATAAAAAAATATAATAAACTTTTATATTACTGGTAATTGTGGAACTAAAAAGTATGCTTGTCACCTTTGAAAGGGAAATGCCGATGCAATGAGGCCCTAATATGGTTAGTAAGTACCATATCGTGTAAACGGTTTCTTTTTAACAGAATAAACTTCAATAAAATTAAAAGAATAGTACTTGTTGTTATTGGCATGAAGATTAAATAAAAATGTTTATAATTACGTATTTTTAAGATCTGAATCTATTTAGAATCAGTTTAGAGATAACCATAAGTAATATGATGAAAGTATTTACTCGATTAAGACAAACCACAGTGGAATTGCTTCTAAAAAAAACAAAATTATTACAAACTTATGGATGATTAACTTACAGAATGAAGATATTGGTCACTGCTGCACGAATAAATTTAAACAGGATCCAGGTGCACCAATCTAAACACTTAAGACTCGCCACTCGAGCTCCCCGGTACGGCAGAAACGACACCCATTATTCGGATTTTTGAATTTCCTGCGTAAAATACGTCGCAATTTAGCTTTATAAAAGATTCTTTGTTAAACTACAAAAAAATCTAAATGATCTTGGTCGACACATGGTCATTCAAAAATTTTCAAATTTAAACTTCTTTTCGATGTAGAAATATCTTGATATTGTAACACTTACGCCTAGGTTCGTTCAGGATCTGCGTATATAACAAAAAGACTTCCTTAAACCTATATCAATTATTTACAGACATAATTAATAATTATCATTAAATATTAAATTTAGATTATTAACAAAGTACAATCTAGTTACATATGAGAAGGAATTGGAGTGTTTGTTCCATATTTTGAGGAGAAAAAACAGATAAACAGAGGTTTATTGTCCAACAAGTGCTGGGCGTAGAAGACTTTCCTGGCTGCGAGATCTGAGGAAGTGGTACGGGTGTAG
Source organism: Catonia carolina (assembly GCA_035578175.1). Classification (NCBI taxonomy): domain Eukaryota; kingdom Metazoa; phylum Arthropoda; class Insecta; order Hemiptera; family Achilidae; genus Catonia; species Catonia carolina. The sequence continues at coordinate 21,372,114 of JAQMRL010000010.1, read as the reverse complement.
TTCGGTGGAGTTATTCAGAGTCGTGGTGGACAGAATCCAGATCGCTATGATGATTTCCAACCTCCGATAGGAGATGGAACCGGAAGAAGAAGAAAATCGCGTTACTTAAATTTAATTAATTATAAATGTGTAATGCTATTGTATATAAATGTTAACTAATTTAAGTAACAATAGCAAATATTTTGCTTTTAAATATTGATAATTACGTCTCACCTGCAACTAAATACAGTGGGTTCAACACGCACACTTTAAAGCTCAATTGTATACAATGTATTACCACTAATAGAACTTTTTCTAGAAAGTTTTTGTATTTGTTCTTATGATGCAAATTTTTTGGATTAGCCAAATATTATAAAATCCGAACACCCAATTTGTTCGGATTATCGGAGTTATATTTTAATGAAAAATATTTCTAGTACTACATGAGAAATTGCCGCTAAATTAGTTATGATAATTTATTAAAATATATCTTCCTACTAAGAAAAACTATTAATAATACTTTGTATATTACTTAGTATGTACAACTACAAACGTCTTGTTACAGATTTACATTTTCTTGTTCATTTTGTTAATTTTTAATTCATGTTAATAAAAGTGCAAGGTTGTTTTGATTGCATTCCAAGGTTATTTTACTACTCGTACAATTCAATTCCATTAAACAGCAATAAGCTTACCAATTTATTTATATCACGTACGGTTTTAACGAGTTTGTTTATATTACACAATTTTAATTCAATAGACTGAAAAATTTTTCTTAGTAGAAATTAAAATTTTATTAATAAATTTTATTTCATAGTAGCTGATTTATATAATTCTATAAAACAAAACCGATGTATTTTACTTTGTCATTTCTAGTGATAAAATTCTTAGCAAACATTAAATCAACTTGCCTGCAAAAGTACACATTACGATGAACACTAAAGGAATACAGCTAATTTAAAATGTAAACAACTCGGCACTTTATCAACCATAGCACTTAATCCTTTTGTAACACTTAAATGTGAAGAAAATTAATTTTATATACCTTTAATAACCTGTTCATGGAAATATTCTATCGCACTGACGAAGCCTACTTACATACTCATCTCTTTGTAAACCAACCACCTTTGAAAACTAAAAGTTTTAAAAAAGTACTATTATTTCAACGATATATAGACAAGGATTTTCCTCGGTGATCTAAATCCTAATCCCTCTTCAGCCATGGTTGTAACTTTGACCTTGGCCGACAAAGGTCACTACTTCTAAAAGTCATATATGAAAAACTAAAATTAATATTATTTTAGAGAAAATTTCTTCGCAAGATAATTGGTTCAAAGATAGTAGAAGGATAATGTAGGTTAAGAGGATGAGAAGAGCTATACAAGGAAAATGATCGATTAATGAAAATGATTAGAAAAAGTTGACTAAAATGTTACGAACACATGTATAGAATGGATGACAAACATTTGGAAAACAATTAAAAGCACTAAATAATTATAGACCTAGGGTTTTTTATAAATGGTCCTAAGAAATCAGAAACGATATTTATAAAATCAAAATAAACCGAGAAAATTTAATGAACCGAACCAAAATTAAAAAAACTAATTACGGACTTAAAGGGATTCCATAAAGAGCAAAGACAGAACACCGGGTGTTTGGAAGAAATGAGGAAAACCTAAAGTGAACGAATGCTGAGAATGTGAGTTAAAAAATTGAGCTTCCAGAAACGTCTAAAGTCACCTCAAGTGGTCTAAAATTGGTCATATACGAAATTACTTACCATACAATAAAGTATCTTCTTCAGTAACTTTTTCCTTCTTTTGCTCATCTGTTCCGCATGTCAGCAACCATAATGGCAATCCTCACCCTTTCTGCAGCTATGCAAAAGAGCACTGATGACGTTATTGCAAACCATTATCTGAGATTTTGCAGACAAGATATGTGACGGCGTCCCAAACTTCGTCGTTCACCTATTTTGCCCTGTATGATAAGCTGGAACAGAAAGTACATTTAATAGTTTCGCATTATGTATCCAAGATATTGTTGCTTTCTAATTTTAATAATGTGAATTCTTGTCCTTTCTAATTGTTCAAACGCCGTAGTATCTCGTCGTTTCATACTCGGTCCATCCACGATATTCGCAAAACTCTCTTACGGATCTACATCTCGAAAATCTCTAACTTCTCTATCACTTGTTTATTTAGAGTTCACGATTCTACTCCATAAACAAACAATAAGAAAATGTTGCCGCTTCGGCAAACTGCCAGAGTAATCTTGCTGCTTATTTAACTCCAGCAAAGTAACGTCGGGTAACTGCATTTAAAAAAAAATAATCGGAATTCTTTTGTCAGGACAACAAAAATTATTACTACCCATACACTCAGTTAATTAATTCATTATAATACACACATTTTTATTTAATCAGTTTCAAGACACCCCCTTTAATTTACAAATATGTTAAATAATTAAAACGTATGAACTGTTGTCAATATCAAACTCTCAAACAACATATCAATCTTAAGTAAACTATAGGCTTAAAATTGTTACACAACATGTTTCTATATCATCATTAAAGCAATGAAAAAAAATTCTGTTAAATTGTTTTTTCTTTCTTTCTCAAGACACAACATGAAACAGTTCTCGGAAGTCCTTGAAGCTGGCGAACTTTCTGCCGAAAATATTAACGCGCTCAAAAAAATTGGGCTAAATAAGAGCCTACGCTTTAGAGTACGACTAGCCATTGTAAATTGAGCATATCAAGAAAACCAATTAATTGTATTCGTTTGCGATATCGCTCAATTGAGGTGTCCGGACTTACGAACGTACGTTAGAAAAGATTTAGAAGGAATAAAATTACCGAAAACACAGCAAGAGAAAATGTGGCATTGAGCCCATTTTAATTGTGATTGATATAAATCATGTCTCCAGAAATTTTTTTTCATTTTATTGAAAGAGGATTAGCTTCAGCTATTAGGGTAAACTATAGTACATACTAAAAAACGTTTTTTATCATTTAATTCGAGATCTTCTTTAATTTAAGCAGAAATCTTCTTTAATAGTTTTTGCATGTTTATGTCGGAAAAGATAAAATAATGTGAATTATTATATGTAATTTTTGTTTTATTACTATTGGTAATAACTTTTCTGTGACAATATGATTTTTTTTTTCATATTTGTATATTTTACGTTCATAGTTATTCCAAATTTAACATTGGTGAATGTTGAATTTTTTATCATGTCTGTTCTTGTTATTTGTAATTTAATATCAATGTTTTCTCATCTTTTGGTTGTTCTATATAGTACAGTTAAAGATTGAAAATAAAGGATAAAAAAATCATTTAATTCGAATGGTAATGCTATGTTCAAATATTATTGACATGTGGATTAAAAATAAAAAGTAAGTATGTTTTGTTCTTACTACAAGAAAGTCCATCTAATTTGAATATTACAGTAATCATGAATCTAACGTTTACATCAATTAGGTTGTGAGGTCACAATGTCGACTATAATATTCTTACTGTATATAAAAAAGGTGTTAAACGAATCCGTATGCGATATGTGGAGCAGTAGGTTTATAAAACCGTGTGTAATAATAGCAACAATATACAACATCATAAGCAAAATCATGAGAGATCAAGTCACGACATTATAGAGTATTAAGTGAAAGTGGTTATGTTGTTTGCTTAAAAAAAAATTAAAAAAATCAGTCATAACTCCCTCAACCGTTGAAATGAAATGGTTGGGGCGTGTTAGTATGCAATATAAACACTACATAACAACGGCGTAATACAATGATTGCAGTATTAGTACACTATTATTCAGTGTTACAGTCATTCTATGCTTCTTTTTAACACCCTCCCCACCTTGTAACATTCACTTATCAAACGTGATTTGGAAATTTCTTTAACTCGAATTAAATTTATAATGGAAAATCGACTTACAAAATTACATAAACTTATTGAAAATATTGAACAATATGTACTGAATTATTGTAACACCTAAGCTTCATAACACGTTAACACCCTAGCTTCATTCGGGATCTGGATATAATAAAAAAATTATAAACAGACTTACTTAAAATTTATACAATTAATTTACACATTATTGATGAATAAACTTAGCATATTGAAAAATATTTAAAAAGGTACATTACACAAATTAAATAAATTATAAAACTTAAGCCTAAACCAAACTTGATAGTAGAATGAACACAAACGTTTCTACTATTTTCGATTTCCTAGAATTCATCGCAACACACTATCTTTGTTCAACACGCTCCAACCTACACAAAACAATTCTTAATCAATAATTCATGATGTAGGTAGGTCTACGCTGAAATAAATTAAAAAAAAAGTTAACAGTCTGGTTCAAGTGTAGCTTACACGTTCATAGTAAATTTGTTGACATTAAGTATTATTTACTTAATGAAATTTAAAACCAATCTAAACAACGCGTTTTTATAAATTTCCCATGTTGATGATTTTTTATTATTTCTATTGTCTGATTTGGTTTTCTTTTAAAATTCAAACTGTTCAATAGGCAATTCATAGTTGGATTGTGATTTTGGACAATGTACTTAGATTTAAAAAATTAATTTGTAGTCGTTTATTTGTAAATTATTATAAATTATTTTTATGTAAAGTTAAACTATCATGGCCAAAGTTTTCGCACAGTTTTCCTTGGCCACTCCGAGTGAATGCCTGGTCAATCTCTTTCCTGCTTTCTGTGTAGTAGCATAGCCTTTCGATTTTCTGTCCAAAACATATTTAACTTGTCGTAAAGTGTATTCTTTACGTGAGGATAAAAATCATTTATTTATCTTAGTGTTATTTAAGAAACTCTGATTTCCTCACAGCCCAATCTTTATGCAGGTGGCATTCTCGTGACTCACAATTTATAGTAGAAATTGAAAAAACTAATTGATAAACAAAATCGTAAAAATATGCCCAATGTTTTAAAACGGTTCAGTCTGTGAGTATTTTCGCTGTTTTGAGGAAGTTAATTGCGAAAGGATTTTGATGTTTTAACTTTTCTATTGGATTTTTATTGAACGTAATACAAAAATTGGAAAATTAGAAATTCTTTCACCATTTTTTCCTATCCCAAACATGTGCAAAGATTTTGTATATACTTCATTGTATCAAAGTATAGATTCAAATCTGTTAGGGACAATATTTTTTACTTAATTTTTCTGAATTTGATCTGCCGTGCAGGAACTTCACAAATCACGCAGGAACTTTAATTATTTTAAATTCTTATACCAGATAATTATTTGTACTGTGACATCACAACCAACTTCCCTACTGTTACTCAATTTACTGGCATATTAATAAAATATGATAACATAATGAACTTCGATTTACAGAGAAAAATCAAGTTAAAGAAGTTTATTTGTACTGTACACAATAGATACATAACTTCAAAACTACCACCAATACAATGCATAGTTTCTTTTTATTTCTTAACGGCTTATGCACGAAATTTAACAACTATTAAACCAAATATATTTATACTTCAACTATTTTATTGAATGATTTTTAAGATCAATTCCCACAGATAAAAGTAAATCATTATAGCAATTACACAATAGCAATGATGTAACATAAAATATTTACATCACAATTTTATTTATGCTTTATATATTTAAGTTTATAAAATATTTAATGGTACTTGTTAGTACAATCGGTTTTCTTCAGATAAATTAGGAAGAAATTTTAAATTATAAAATAAGGAAGAAATTTAATTTTAATTAAAATATAAAGTTAATGACGCAGTAAATTTCAGGATACTCTACATGAACTTCATTGTTATTTGAAAATGGTCTGTACTCTTAATACTTAAACATTTTTTCACACGAAACAGAGTTGAGTACTATGTTGCTATCTCACTAAATTATATGAACCAAAGCCTACGTAGACAGGTAGAAAATACGTCAATAAAATTACCATAATTTTTAAAAATTGTGGTAATTTAAATTTGTTTAAAAAACCTAGTACAATGTTTGATGTAACATTTTACATTGTATTTAAATTCCTTTCTAAATAGTGTTGTTTGGAAAATATAATTATAAACGTTTAAGTAATCGCCGAGGAAAATTATTTAGGCCTATTATTTGATAAACATGATTGGATGACACGCTTATTAAAGTAAGCAAGTAAGTAATCGTAAAATACGAAGTGATAAGTAATGAATTTCGCACAGTGTTAAAATTTTAACTTATCGGCTTTATATTGACATGTCCTATAGGCCTACTTCCTTCTGGAGTCCTTTGGTTGCGATTAGTCTATAAAGAAAAACATAATTTTGACCTTTACGGCGTAATTATTCAACATCAAGTGGAAGTTAGTTTAATTCGTAAAATAATTCAATAATATACAATTTAAAATAAATAACAACCTGCTAATCAAAAATTTGGGATAATCCGAACAGATTTCTATTTTTTTAAAATAATTATAAAATTATGCTGTTAACTTATAAAAAGTTATATTTGCGAAAAATTATACATTATTTTCTACTGCCTGGCTGCATAAAATTGTTAATTTTTTTGCATTCATAATTCCGAAAAAATAATGACGCAGTATTTCATCAGTGCCTTCTGTTGAGATAGATGAGTGCATAAATTTGTTGTGTTGTTCTACGTACAGCAGTGCTATTTCCAGTGTTTTCTCTCCTCCTTCTGATTATAAAATAAGCTCATGTGAAATAATGTTACATATTTCAACTGTTTCTTCTGGATTTTCGCCGGAGTCCACTATAAAGCAAATTCTTCGTCTACAGACTAAAGACATTCATCGTCAGCTGAAAGCCACTAGTTTACGTAAATTTCACCCTTCCCTGGCGGAATCTTGTTAGATACAATAATTCAGTAGCTATTTTCTACATGTACGGTTTGGTGTTATATTTTACTTAGTTCTACAGTGTTGGCCAAAATCAATCAATAAATGCCTGCGTAATATTATTGTTTTGTATAGGGAGTTCACAATAGTCTATTAATGGTAACATTATTTTGGTTTTCTCTAAAGTACTACTTTTGACTAACCGATTTTTATATTCACTGACAATACCTAATAAAGTTCCAAGTTTCAACTTCATACTATTTTCCGTTTTTGATATATTTTTTGAAACACACATGTACACACATGTACACACATAGTCATTAGTAAAAATGTTTTTGGTGTCAAGGGACCTGAAAATGTGTATTTACGGTGAAAACTTGATTTTCTAAAATTGACATTAAACATAACTTTCCTTAACTATATTTATATAGAGCAAGAGAAAGTAAAAATAAGGAAATTAACTCAATTAAAAGTTGCACTCGCTGAAAAAAGAAATATCATTCTCGTTTTTGTTGGTTTTATCAATAAACTAGATTTCTACTGGATCCGTTTTACTTTTGTGCGATTGTCACGAAGTTACGCCTTAAGTGTTAAAAGAACTTGTTCATAGTTACTTCCGTGAACGATATTACAAAAGAAAACAAAATTATGAAATCACAATCAAACAAATAAAACAATTATGAAAATTATTTGGTCACAGCATGTATTTATTAAAATAAAATTTATTAAATTGTTAATTAAATATATGTGATTTGTGATCGTTATAAAGTTTTTATCAATACAATTAATTTTTAAAACGAATATGGACACAAGCGAAACCATATTTGGGTATGGTAAGTTTTTTTATTATAATAATAATTTGCCTTGTTCAATCTGAAGTATTATGGCTACTATACAGAGATATCAGCAATGGGCGTGTTCACATTAACAGTGAATGAATGCTACTTAAAAAAGTTGTATGGGTCAAAGCCGACGACTTAAAAAGGATTGGACAAGCTGTCACATCTTTTAATATTCATACTTAACTTAAATAAAGAAGAGAAGAAAATGTTACGTAATTATTTGACATAACTAGTCCAAACATTTATATTTTAAGTCTAAACATAATGCGTAAGAATAGTAATGCTAATATATTATGTATTCAGAACAAACATAATGTTACAACTTCGTTAAAAGTTGTTCTTTTAAACTAATTTAGTGTTTGTATTATTTTGACTGAACATTCAGTTCCATTTTAAAAACGTGTTACAATGTAAATGGTTAAAAAAGGAGTTAAATATTTATTTCGTGAACCGAAATAATATTTATTTTAAATATATATGTGCTTGGTTTAGAATTATTTTTCACTTTTTATGATCGCATTCTTCATTGAAAAATATTTAAACTATTGAACGTTCAGATTGTCAAATTAATGTCATATGTTCACCTTGAACATTATTGTTCATAATTCAACTCCTTATTAAGAAGAAGATAGAATTAAACGAGGACAAAAGTTCTATTCTAAATTTAAATAATTTTTTTGTGACAGACAATTAATAGATCTTAGATTCACATTTGGTTGACAGGAGTCAGGAATTGTCATAGAAATATTTAAAAAGCTATTATAACCTATAATAATAAAAATTATATGATCCCGTTAACGTTTTCAGAATCAGAGAAAGCAAGATGACAGAGAATGGAACGAAAAAAGAATAAAACCCACATTAAGAGTTTGCTAAAGATTTTATGCTGCAGGATAATTTAAAAATGCTTTAAGTCATTTAACCCTCCATAAAAAGACTCAAACAATTCATTATCTATCTTATTATTTCAAAGTTTTATGTAGTACTTACTGTAATAAGACAAATTTAATGGACATCTGGAGTTGTTTATATTTGAGTCTATTGAAATAAATATAAATAATTCCAGCTGATTAAGATAAAATATTTAAAAATTATTTAATTTTCATTAACAAAATATGGTTACTAGGCAACTAAGAAGAAGAAATAAAAATTGTAAATTATTTTAGTGTGGGGCTGAATATCAAGCCAGCTAGTAGGTCCCATATTCGTTCTAAAAAATATATTAATATTAGAAGAGAATTTACTTAAAGTTGAAAAATACATAGTTATATAAGAAGGACGTTAAATGTTAATACATATAAATTGTTGTTGTTAGATTTTTTAACATTCAAATCAAATAAAACCAGTAAGTTGATTTAACAGTATTAAGAACAGGAGCATTATTTTAGAATTGCATTTAAACAATGAAACTTGTGATTGTAATTATGAAAATATATTAATTAAATAAAAATCATAATGTATTAATGTGAATAATGTTTTATTGAATGAAATAGGAGGCAAGGTAAAATGGAAAAATAATAAAATCAAACTTGAAAGCTGATAAAACACCAATAACGAATACAATATTAATTTAATTATTTATTACAAATTTTGTCATACCCTTGTGGGGATTAAATCGTTTTATAACAAAATTTGGCTAATCCCTCGTGGGGACAATATAATTATTTCTTACATTACTTATTAGCTAAGTATCAGATTGTAAATGACGTGTGTGAAAAAGAAATCAGATTGTAACTGTGAATGGAACATGAAACCGTAGTTTAACAACTAGAAAACACTTCCGACTGATACACCACGGCAATTTATATAAATGAAAAAAAGTCTTTTCAGAAAATAACTTTCTTCTAATTGAATGATTAGACCTACCGCTAACCACTAGCCCCGAGTCGCTATTTAGCGTTTAAGTCGAAATAACTTGTGAATTTGGCACACACACGGTTATCCAGATAAGAAATCCAAATTAACTATCCAAATAACATAAAACGTTCTCAACCACAAGATTAAATAGAGCTTTATCTCTCATGTATGAAAATTCGTATATTTTAAAATACGTCTTTATTTAGAGCACTCAAACGGTGAGAATAAATTAATTAACTCAAGAAAAATATGTTAAGAATAAAATTAAATTCTGAACTAAAAACTCTAAAAAGTATAGAAATCAAAGTAGCACATACCAGCTGAACCATTGAGTTCTAACATCGATAATACGCTACCGAAATTGTTTGCATTAAAAAAATAACTAATATGGCGTTTTGACGATAGTTTATGATAGTTCATTAGTATATTATACTATATAATATATCAATTATATTAGAATGCACGATAGCATTGGTTGTTCGGTCATTCGTGGCTATTCCCGAATAAAAGTCTATATGACCGATACATTTCGCAGATTTTTTATTGTGTTTTCAAAAAGTTAAACTGAATTTGAAAGCCTTTGAACTTTTTTAACAAAGGAACGCATACCCTACAATCCCCCATAAAATTATTCTTAAAAATTTAGATTTTCTCTCTAATGCTATATTTACGGCTATAAAAATTATACAACTAGTAATTGTGATGATGATAACAAAAATAAAGTTAAAATTACATGATAGGATTTAGAAATAAAGGGCCGCCATTCATGCACCCCTAAATATAAAAATAATAATAACAATCTTTATTCCACATGTTGTAAAACAACATAAAGGAAAAATGCAAAATCAATATAGAAAATGTAATCTAAATAATAAAATTTACACTAATGGACCTTAAATTAAAAACAATTAAATTAAATGAGAAATTAAACAAAACAGGAGTTTTTTTACAAAATGTGAAACTTTATAACTATCTCCTGTAGCCAAAGCTGTGATGGAGGATACCATCCATGAAAATACAATGTCAAAGATGTAACAATATATAGATAATATTAACACAAAATTATGTATATAAAAATACAACAAAGAGATAAAATAAAATAAAATACAAATTACGTCAATCTTTGACCACAAAGCAGAATCGGATAACTAATCAAAAGTAACTACAAACCGAAGTAACGAAGTAACTAAAAAAAGATTACTCTGACTAGTGCCTTGTACGAGTACAAGTATACATCTTTCTTTCTTAAATATTTCTATCATATAATTGGCTGACCATGTGATGAGAAGCAGTACTATTTTTGTAGGCTTGGAACTAGCAGATCGAGTGGAAATAATAATACTCCACCTTCCTGTTATGTATTAATTGTATTTAATTAAATTAGCAGGTCTCTACTCCAGCGTCCTTTTAGGCGTCTAAAAGGATTGTCATGTAATTTTAAGAAGGAAAGCGAACGTACGAATAAGTGAACGTACGTATCGTGTATGTATGTTACTTGTTATAAAAGCGTTTGTACAGGTGTTCGATGGAATTATGTACAAAAAATATATGCAGGTATGTGTAGAAGGTTTTGTTACTAACGTAAAAGATGTACAATAAAATAATTTAACAAGAAACTCTAAACTTTAATGTATATGACAACAAATGTATGGTAGTCTTTTAGTGGAATACTCTTTAATGGAGAGCACAACCTAAAAAAAATTATTTTAAATACAGATGAGCTGTTATTGTACGTACATAAAGATTACTATCCTTATATGAAGAAAAGATGGAAGTCTACCGAAAGAAGGTAACATCAAAAATAACCCTTTACAAATATGTAAACTCATATAGTTCCGTCAACAACAACAAAAAGAAAAACGGTTGTCATCAATTATAACGGAGATTACATTAAATATAATCAAATAACCTTTGTAACATGATTACTACATATATTTCTTAAATGAATAGTAAATAATTCTTATTTAAATTTATTCTAAATAGTAAGACAACCATAAGGCGTAAAGTTACTGGTAGTTACTTCTTACGCTAATACATAGGTTTATGGGAATGTAAGTATTAGACAAAAAATAACGGTACTGTAATCACACAAACCGACTTTTAAGAAAAGAAAAACCTTACATATCACGACAATCAAAAAGTAAAAATAAATTAAATTAAAATGAACTTAAAAATGTTAATATGTTTTTCATAACAAGTTGTGATTTATTTTAATAATTTGATTTATATAAGTATTAAAATATTTAACTTATTTTAAAAGTTCATAAATTTTATTTATTAAATCTTTTTAAAAGAACTGTTTTTTTCAAAAGAAATGTTAATATTATAATGATCACAATTAATCTGAAGATAACTCGTACAATGTATATTAGATTACTTTAATAATGAAATATAAAACTTTATAATAAGAATGATTTAAATTCATATTTAACTTTCAGTAGCTTTTTGAAAATAATGTTTTATACTTTTTTATTCTTTATGACTGTTTTATTATTTTCCTCTATTATTATATATTCTATTTTAAAAGTACTTATATGCCGTTTTGTTTTTTATTTATTTTAATACGGGTGAAATTGGAGCTTTTTGGAATAGATCTATGACAAGTATTTTTAGGTCATTTAAATAATGTTTTTGGATAATAATGACCAATGATTTTAAATTATTTTGTTTTAGGTCACAATTGTTTTGGTAATCTGCAGTACTTCATTAGATTTCGCGGATTGATCATGTTGTCAACGTTGAAGTATTAAGATGTATTGGTGTTAACTGTGAGTTGAGAGCGTAATCAAAAGAAGAAAGACTGCCTACTTTGGCCATTTATGCAGAGCTGATAACTATAAGCTTCTCAGATTTATTTTGGCGAGTGAAGTTGACGGCAGGCGTAGATCTGGACGAAGAAAATTATATAATGGTCAAAGAATATTATAGCTTAACGTACTAGAGATTGCAGATGAAGGCGGAGCATAGTGACCTAGATCACAGCACAGAGCCAATTGACTTTCACTAATCGTATCCTGCGTTGTCACGTTGTGGTCCCACTGTGGATGGCAGGCTAACAAAAAGTCAGCTTGAGTTCGGGGGAACAGAGTGTGACTTAGCGAAGGGGCAACCTCACACCTGATCTTGGCTGTTATTGGCTAGATCTCATCAGCAGTCTTTAGTTCGTTGGGATATAGCTGGAATGCTGGCAAAATAATTAATTGATTACTGGTCCACGCATCCGCAGTTAATACATTCCCGCCTCTCCTGTAAAGTATGGTCGGTATAACTTTCCCCGAATCTCCTACCAAAATTAGCGCCTTCAGAGGGTCCCACTACCTGCCTGCCGCGCGTCACGCAAAACCAACAGTGCCTCCCCTCCACTATGAAGTGGACTCGCCTGGGTGGATTTAAGCGAGAGCATTGGCCCGCAAGACATATTCTTCACTCAACTCGCAAGCGAAGAAGAACCAGAAGAAGAGCTTTAGACTGAAGAAGAAGAGCCCAGACGCACCATCCCTGGTCTACGCTACCGGTGGCGGACACTGCATTCCCGCACCGGTCAGCCATCGCCGACCCGGAGAGAACCGCCTCGGCCGCGCTATCGGCAGACGGCTTACACCGACCCGACACTGCAGGGTTCTGGGGACCACCACTGCCACGCTGCAGTGGGGACCCAACTGCCGCTGAGGGAAGGCTAGGCCTTCCCTCATTTTCAATTTTCCAAACAAGGTTTTGGCACGTGTCGTCGACCCCGGTTGGCGATATAACACACAACAAATCAAAAGGTTCGTATCATACACAGTCGTCATACGTGTCGAGTTTGTATTAGTTTGTACAAGTCTAGTTTATGTAGAAATAATTTTTAATAATAAATTAAAGGAGCTGCACGATTTATTAAATAAATCACTTTTAGAAACCATAAATTACCCGCCTGCAAAAAGAGATTTGTTTATAATACGATGAGGTAATGTTTTGATTAAATACATCAACACAAACATTAGGCTAACGAATGTAGGTCTAATCGTACGGTAGTGAACTTATACGCTTGTAGCAAGAAACGAATGTACAGCTGCACTAGTCCCATTCTCAGCTCTCAATTTATCTTGCTAGTATTCTACTGGACAAACATCAGCACGCACACTAATTTGAGGATGGTTCTTGATAGCGATTAACTAAAGTTATACACTAATCTTCACTGATGGAGTTTTTACTCTAAGAAAAAGAATTTAAAAGCATTAATACAACTAATGTTTTAAATTTAGAAGATTATGTTCGCTCTAATTTTTGAGATTACGTAATGGATAACGAGTAAGACTTTTTCACTGTCGGCATACCGTGCACCTCTGACCAACTACCTCATGATTCCCTTACCTTAGCCAAAAGGATTCAATTTTCATGCTGCTAGATATTCGCCATCACTATTTTGTTTTCATAAAGAATTTTCTGAAGTAATTACCTATAAACTATCATGTAAATATTGTTTGAATTTTCTTCAGGTAGACACCAACTCGGAATTAGTATTCCCTTTAGGTTACCGCACATCCCTTCTTTTCTTACTTCACAAACATCAATAAATTATTTATTTCTGCTGCTTCTTGAGACATTTCAGATGGTATGACACTAAGCAGGTTGTAAAACGATGCTGCAGTTTAAAAAAAACAATACATTTTCAATGTATAAATAAATAAAATTTTGTAATATCGACATAAACTGCAGGACTTTATAGTTTTATAATCATTGTGAACTGGAATAGGCATGTTTACGTATCCGTGGTGAAAGAAGAAAATAAAGAAGAAATTTGGGCAATACAAACTATTTTTTTTATACGAATAACATGACTTTATAATACACGCTAATATAGTTAAAATAAGCTAATTTTTCTTTTTGTTTTTAGTTATTGTTACTTTGAAATTCTGTATTTCTTCTTTTAAGTAACAATACGAGATGTAACATGAGAGCCCACTTTACAAACTACCAGTTAGCCCATTAAGTTAGGCTTCAATGTTGAGGTACCTGTTTCTTTGCCGCCTACAACGGCACCAGTGGTTAGCAACTATCATTCAACGGATGTAAGACACGTTTGGTATGTGTTTAAGTTTAGGGTACAACATTTTGAATTAACTTATTTTAAATATTCAAGAGGTGTACGACTGAGCATAGCTTTTACCGTTCAATTATTTCATATCTCTGTTTCTAGCTATAATACTGTACCTGGTGGTTGAATTTATTCTGTACTGTTTCAAATAAAAAAAAAATATAGAAAGTTAGAGATGACATTTTGTTCAGAAGTGCCATTTAGAATTTTGAAATTCTCACTCAAAACAGAATTTTTGTTTTTGCATATGAAAACTGCAAATAAAACTAACTGTTTGATTGTGACCGATTAGTTTGTAGAGTTGTCAGCACAAATTGGCTTCTAATCTAGAAGTACCGATTTTAATTCTTAGTCAGGACTGCATTTTTCGCCTTTGTGTCACTTTATAAAATCATGACATATGTACAAGCTAGGTTTTATGTGGGCAACATCACCCGATTAAACAAAATGTCTGACTTGATGACTTTTTCATTGAACGTTTGCCATCAGTAAGATTCTAGAGCACTCAGTAATATACATATTAATTAAACTTGATGCTGGCCTACATGTTGGCCCTAACCGTTATCACTACAACCTATTAATCCCAAAATCATCTCTTAGTAAAGTTTAAGAAACTTTGTTGATCATATACCGAATGTAGATCAATGAATATTATTGAAAATATAAAAATCGTATGCATTCTTGCACAAAATGTATCTTGAATTTTTAATTATATATAAATGGTTTTATAAATCGATCAATAATTAATTAAAACGTAGTTAATTTTCTTGTGAAACTGAAAAATACATTTATAATACTCATACCTGTACAATCCCAACAATACAAGATCATATGGTAAGCGAATATTGCTTAACAGAACCTACGATTAATATTCTTTTACGTAACAACAGCATTACTGCTATTATTTTTTTTTAATTTTATTAGAACTCTCATAATTTGTTGCACTCAAACTTACGAAATAAACTTGTTATTAAATTAATTAATATATTTAATAACTAGATTAGTAATTAATAAAATTATTTATGTGGGAGAGATTAAGTAATTATTATTTTATAATTATAAAATATAAGAACATATCAAGTGTACAACCTTTATTTAACATTAATTACACGATTGTAAAATGTTAAGTTAGGCTGATTATAAACAACCTGACAAATTTTAAAACCGAGGTAACCTGAGGCTTATATGTAATAGGTCATGTTCCAGTCAGGTTACTTAGTATTTTTACAGAGGTTTACTTACATGAATGTTTATATTTATTTAAGTAACCTTAAGGTAAAGTACATGTTTAGTGATAGTAATATTGTTGATTATTTTAAACGAATTAATAGATTCAGTCACAATGTACTCCTAGTTTATTCATACAATTTTACTAAAAATTATAATCGAAATTATTTTTTTTAATTTAATGACATTACCTCATAGATTAAATACCAGTCAGTATCACTGTTCTTTTTCATTTCATTTCTTGTAATCCTTTCTTTACTTTTATCAGATTGGCTTTATCAGATTAGCTTTAATGTACAGTTGCAAGCAAAGTTATTAAGATAAAAAAAAAATAATGACAATGAAATTTTTCGAAAGTCGACAAAAAGTGACACGTAGTTTGCTTCTTTAATACTGAAACCCTAACTTTGCATTACAGCTAGTAAGCTATAGCTTACTAAGTGTAAGCTGTACCCTGCGCGCGCTGCTACACTTAAAAAAAATATCTAAAAATCGAATTTTAAGACAACTCGTTTTAACAAATTATGTGCTCATTTTTATATTGGAATGAGCTTGAATATAGGCTACAATATTTTTGTTTTTCCATATGGTGCGTACATATTGAATCGGATTTTTTTCGACGCGTGAGATGATCATACACAGCTGCAAATTGTCCCTGTGATTTGTTGATGGTCATTATAATGATAATACACCTACATTATTCATAAAACAAAAACATCTGTTTTTATTTGTTCTTCATTTTGTACATCTGTATTTTAAAAGTCGAACATCTGACGTTTTCGTCAGCACAGAAACAACAAAACCCCTAACTTTCTTTATAATCATCAGGATCAAGGTTTACAAAAGCGTGAATCTGCTCCAGAAACGAAATAATCTATAGATAAA
The DNA here is from genome assembly GCA_035578175.1 of Catonia carolina. NCBI lineage: Eukaryota > Metazoa > Arthropoda > Insecta > Hemiptera > Achilidae > Catonia > Catonia carolina. The sequence continues at coordinate 21,355,411 of JAQMRL010000010.1, read as the reverse complement.
ATTTTATTTAAATCGGTTTAGAGTAATTTAAAGACAATCCAAGCCTTTCAATCATAATTCTTAAGACTTGCTTTTGGCGCTCCTTTTTATGTAAGCAATAAAACCCACCACGATGATTTCAAATTTCCTATAGTAAAGGAGCTAACCGCATTCTTGTATAGTACATTTCACGAAAGACTAGATGACCATACAAACCAACTAGCCCGTGATCTAGCTGCAAGGAACTTTTTAACTATGTGTCGTAAAGCGAAAATGGAGTAGATACCTCTTAATCTGAATAAAGGACAATACACGAAGTTTCGAACGGAGAATGTATCACTGGGTACCTCCTCTCCTTAAAGTGAAATTCCATTCTTCTATTAAAAATCAAATACGAAATTTGTGCAGCTCAATGTACAGTACCGTAATTAAAATTAAAGACAAAAAAATATCGGTTGAACAGTTTAGGAATGCATAAGGGACAAACAAACGTTCATTTATATATACCGACTATATCGTGTGTCACATAATTGTGAGCTTGAAGTTCGTTAGAATTAACCACAGTATTGCTGGATTGAATTTTTTACGTACTACATATACGATTACCACACTGACATAAGCGCCCGAGCGTATTAAAACGACAGAGTATATCTATAAAATATACTGTAACAGGAACGAAGAGGAGACGAGATCGCGCACGAAGGTTCCAGAATTCCATTCATAGAGATAATTAGGGAATAATAAAAATAACAACACAATAGCAGCAATAAATGACAGTTTTAACCATAAAGGGTACGCCTATTATAAAAGGGTATTGTGTGTTATAAAAAGGGTATTTTTATGAAGTTGTTTATGAGGTTGTTTTCGTTTTCTATTTACAATAGTTGACTTGTTAACAAAGGGATTTTTCTAGCATTCATTAATAAAGAGTTATTTTTGTACTTGAGTAGATTTCACTACTTTATTCTGGAACAATCTTTATGAATGAGTAGGTATAAAAAGAGACCTCCGAGTGCGGTCAGTCAGTAATCGTTTGATCTTTGTCGAATGTCCATCGGACGTAGGTAGGCGCGTACCGAACATTGTGTCAGTCGACGATTGTAACACTGTCTGTGAGTCTATTGTGTAAAGCCTTTTTGTGAGTGTATTATAAAGTTAATGTGAATTCAATTTCTATGTTTTGTATGTCTGTGTAAGCTATAAAGTGATTGTAGGTTATTTATTGTTTATTATCTAGTTTGAGTGAATTATTAAATCATTTATTGTGTTATTTAATTATAATTAGTTTAATCATTTATTTTGTAATCTTTTAGTCTAATAAATATTTGTAATTTGTAAACTTTAGCGTATTAATTATTTAATAACCTAGATCCCGAAACGGACTTTAGCAATAAGTGTCACAATACATTACTATAATACGAGATGTGGCTTTTAAATAACAAAACTGACGTTGTAAAAAATTTTATTTTTATTTAATACATAACCACTTATTGTCACCTTCAATATACACTCCTTCTCTATCCCTAAAACGCTCCGTGTGATCTTTCCATTGTTGAAAACAGTGCTGGAAGTCATCTTCTGCCAGCTCTTTCAGGACACGTGCTGCTTTCTCTTTTACAGCTTCCACAGACTCAAATCTTGTCCCTTTTAATGCAGATTTCACTTTAGGGAACAGGTAGAAGATAATAATATGTGATGAAACGAGGTTTATTTCTTATGATCGGAAAACGAAGCGCCAATCCATGCACTGGAAGAGCCAAACTTCACCGAGAGCCAAAAAAAGCTCGAATGAGCTCAAAAAAAGCTCGAAGTCAAAATTTAAAGCAATGACGATTGTTCTTTTTTTATATACATGATCAAAAACGAACCTAGGCTTAGGTGTTACATTATCTTGTACCTCAATTAATTATATCAGCAACTAAGAAAAATACATGCGATAGATATACCTACATAGTTTGATATTACGATATTAAGTTTAAAAAGTATTTATAATAATGTTGAATGTGCTGTATGTCTTGTATTTAAATACAAACAAGTTGAAATATTCGCTCAATGAGTTTGTTAAAATGTCTTCATAAATCATAATAGTGTAATAGTTTGATTCGTTGTTCCAACTATAGAAAGGTGCAATACTTGTTCTAGGTAATTAAAAGTTATTATTTTAGTGTTTAAGTTCTGTTCTGTTCTTACATTAATAATCTAGGCTAATGCATTCATTAGTACTCTAATTCCTTGAGTATGTTACAATTGGAATTCTATTCATATATATATATATATATATATATATATATATATATATATATATATGTGTATTGTATGATTACGCAACATTAATTATGAATTAGTTATATTATCACTACATGAAACTTATTCTTCTTCATAATAACACAAAGTATTCTTTCGATAATAATCAACACCATTACAATTGCAATAATTAGGTATATTAATTATGTAATATTATGCATTATGTTAATATGTTTTCAATTCATAACTTAGGCTTTATTTAAAGAAAGTAATGTCCATTAAGTCGAATGTGCTTTCGATTTCACATAGTCATCAAAGTAACCTTGTGTTTAATAAACAAATATATTTTTATGTAGGTACTGTTCATTGTTTAAATTAATTTTAAAGATTCAACGCATTGTTTTTCAACATTATTATCAATTCTAAAACTGGTCTGAATTATTATTAATATTTAGGACGTAGCAGAAAATTTAATACTTTTGTGTAAAATTTAAAATTTAGTTTTGGTTTTGTGTATTTTATATAAGTTCAATACTACCTTGTTTATCGGATTATTAAGGGACTGGAAGGGATTCTGAAAGTGGAAAGTCCGGATAAACCGAAAACAATCGGAAGTCGATTAAAGCAAAATACCGTATTTACCCGAATATTAGGCGATTCGAATAAAAGGCGACCCTTAAAACTTTACATAAAATTCTAGAAAACAAACAAATTTTTTGATGTTATTGTTTAATTGAAAATTAAATTAACACTACATTATAATAAACAAAACACTACACACAAAACAAACTTCAAATTTTCAAAATTCTTTTAAGCTTTACTAACATCTTCAACTCCATTCTCATCGTCTTTACTACTTTAACTAGATTAGGCTACTAACACGGTAGGCCAATGCGGAAGATTACCCTGTGGTGAGTGTAGGAAGCCATGGGCTCTAGAATCGCCTATAACCCATTCTATAAACAAAACAGGTTTACGTTTCATTATGTTTTTTTAGAAATCTTCTGTGCATCAACGTAAATGACACCTCTCATCTTTGAATAAATTGCGTTGTAGGCAATCCTATTGCCCATTCTACCCAAAAGACAGGTAATGTTTTTCTAAAGAATTGTTTAAATAGATGGTCATTTAGTTTATCGTATATGTCCATTGCCGGCCGCATTGGCGCAGTTGGTAACGTGCTCGCCTCTCATCATGCGGTCTTGGGTTCGAATCCCATTCAGGCCCGGCATATTTTCATACGTTACAAAAAATCGTTTCATCCTTCACCGTCTGCATTAGCAGTAATTGCAGAACAGTCGGACGTTAAACAAAAAAAAAAAAAAAAAGTATATGTCCATTCCAGGTACAATCATTAGATACCTATACTACCTTTACTATAGGGTTAAACAAAATTTTTAAATATTTAATTTTTACATCTTCGTTATGACTTATATAAAAATTTGAATATAAGGCGACCTGTAATTTTAAAGGGGAAATCTCGGGAAAAAACCTCGTTTTGTATTCGTTTTGTAAATGCGGTATTTTGAGAAAACGTACCGTTTATTTATACTTCTTTGTTTCTTTTTACAAGTGTTAGTTTTTTCTTTTCAAAGAAATCATTTATTCTTCTTTGGTTTACTTGTTAAGGTGTTTAAAGGCAGCATAATTGCATAATCGTTTTACTATCATAAGTACAGTCGGTCTGGTGTCGGGCTGCTGCGTCTTGTGTACGCACTTGTATTGTCTTGCAATTGTATTGTGATAAGTTACCAAGAAAATACAGTAATGTGCGTCAGATCGTTGGCTCGAGACACTAATGAGTTAACAGTGCAATACATACTGTAACTGTATATTTTGTACATTTAAACCTGTATAAGCAAACAATAGGCCTACTGTGTGAGTTATACGGTTTATAATGTGCTGTTTCTAGATTGCAATGTTTTTGTTCAAATACAATACGTAGGACATCTAGAATTTATAAATAAACAAATTTTTCCAGTCTAGATTGGCTCGAATAATACAAAATTCTGAGTCAACAAGGACTAGAAAAACGAGGTAGTTATGTATTTTTATTTTTAGAATCAAATATATATCATTTATGACCCTGCGGCCAAAATATATATCTTGCAGTAATATTTTTCATATCCGAATTAAACAACAATTTGAACCTGTATAATTTGCTTTATTGCTCTTGAATTTTTTGCATTAGTGTTTTGTAATTTTAAAACATCAATGTTTAATCAGCCTGAAATTTTTCCTGCAGGTTCATCAGAATTTAGCTACCTAATTTTGGTATAGAAAATTTACTTTAAAGCATTATAAACTAAATTTTGTCCCTAGGTGTAAGAAATGGAAAATCTCCCGACAAAATATTTTGTTTTTAGTAATTTGTGTATTTAAATTTTTATACCAAGATTTGTTAATTTGATATATGACCCATAGAATTTTTCAAATATTTAATTTGATAGTTTAATGAGTAAAGCATTTTGACTACTGGCATTTTGACATTTCAATAATGAAAAGTCCCACTTTGTTGGTCGGCCGCATTTGCGTAGTTGGTAACGTGCTCGCTTCTCATCATGCGGTCTTGGGTTCGAATCCCATTCAGGCACGGAATTTTTTCATACGTTACAAAGAATCGTTTCATCCTCCACCGTCTGCATTAGCAGTAACTGCAAAACAGTCGGACGTTAAAAACAAAAAAGTCCCATTTTGTTATATCAGTTCAACAAATATTAGATTATAATTCTAGAACTTTAATTATGGAAATTGATACTTAATATAATGGATTTTCTAAACCATTCATTACCGTTAGTTATGTAATAACCCATTTAATTAATATTATTTCTGTAGTGCCCGTTTTATTATATTTTATCAGAAGTGCAGTTTTTTAAAATACTGTTCAACAACCAACAATAAATGGCAGGTAAAATATTTAATTTCAATAAAATTTCAGCTCAAGATGAAACGCCAATAAGAGTTTAAAAACTAGAGGGTCTGACTGAAATTCGGGCGACGGTAGATCTAGCTTAGGTTATATTTGTTTGTAACAAAAGCATGTAAAGATTTTCTAGTCAAGTTTTACAGCTAAAATTAAAACAGTATAACGGAACATTTAATCAAATAAAGACATATAACTTAAATCTAAATCCGTATCCCGGAAGCTGAACTACTTAAAACTTAAGGCCTAACATAGTTAGTGGTTCAGAATTAACAACCTCTCTAAGATTATTCATAAAATATGAACTATAGTAAAACAGAAATACATAAGAATAAAGAGATTTGTTTTATGGAAAAAAAATCAAAACGAAAGAGCTAAGGGCTTTTTTTAGATGGAAGCGAAGGAAACAAGAAAGCATGTAGTCTGCTGAGAAGAGTCGGCATATGTTTTAATTACATATGAAGCCGTCTATAAACTGTCAAGTTGTCTGTCAGATATACTGACAGCCAATTTTCCTCCATCTATATACATATACATTTAAACTATTCCACTTTCCTCCCAGGGGGATAGAGGAAGAGGTGGATACCTTCCCCCTAGTATCGCTGTGTACAAGTATTAATATCTGATAGGTTCATCTACCGACAATAGTCAAGCAAATATACTTACTTAAATGAATATTAGAATATAACATTAATATATTAGACAATTAATTTAATTAACTTAATGTTATTTCTTAATTAGAGCACCGGTGTCCTTATTACTTAAGACTATCCGGAATCCTTATGTCTTTGAATAACTGCAGGATGTAATTGTAAAAAATATAACAATTCTACTTTAAAATGGTATGAACAATAATGACAGGCGGAAATGTATATCCTATGTCTTGGTATACTTAAAAGATGCTCAGATAAATTATGAAATGTTATTCTTTAAATTGCACATGACTGCTCACTTAAAATCCTGGTCGGTTTTTTATTTGTGGTATTTATAGTAATTACAACATAAATTTTTATATAATTAGCAGTAAAGCATTTAAAAACTGTTATTCTGTATCGTTTAAAAAATCTACACGTAGTTTTTTTATTCAGTACTTGTAAAAATGCACTAATTTCAAGAATGGGTCGTACCATTACTTTTGTATAGGTTTTAAGATAAAACTAACATCAAAATTTCGTTAAATAGATTCACGAAATGATGATAATTCTTAATCGTAGTAGGCCCAATCACAGTATTGCATATCTACATGGGCTTTTGAAAGAGGGAAAGCTCTTGATCTGAAAATCCGCCCACTGAAAATAAAGGTGCTGGTAGTTGGTAAGGTTCCACACCCTCGATTTGAATTACTTATTAAAAATCTAACCTTTTAGAGCACGAAATATTTAGTTCTTTGATTACTCCTGAAGTTCTTCCTTCGTTCATTTTAATGGTTTTTTTTTTGTTTATAAATCGGCCCAAGCAGTTACTTACTCAATATTTGTTCATATTTTAGCCACAGTTAGGCAGGTAAATTTTCTTCACCTCGTATAATGGAAATAGTTGTTAATTTTTTTTATTGACAAAAAATATGCAACATATCAATTTGTTCTTTAAAATATAAGAACTATAAGTAATTTAGCTAACAACAGGAATGCACATTAATGGAATTAGAAATCAACTGAATTTGATTTAACTAATAAAATTTTTGAATAATTTAGCATATAAATTTTACTAAATCTAAAATCTATACGGTAAATCAATACATTAAATCTTTTAAGCCTTTGATAAAATTGGAGTCATGGTTATTTAGAAAATTGAAAGCCAGATAATTAGGATGACGATTCAACCTCTGTTGGTAACGTTAGCTGAAAAATAAAATCACTTTTTCAACTGTGTTAGTTGGTACGTCATGATATATATATTTTGTTACTGATGTACCACGGAATGTCCAAACTTTTTCTTTGTACTTTGACTAAAACCTTTCTAAAATTTCAAAACTTAACTTACTAGCCGTTCTACAGAACTGAAATCGATATGTCCAAATCTGCTAAAGTTTTTGAAACTATCTTTGGTTGATTTTGTAAAATTAGGAAAGCAAATAAAGTAGTACATTAGTCAAAACAGTTTTATTATACAACTGTTAAAGTACCTAAATAACTAATACTGGACACTATTAAATTAAAATCAATAAATTTACTGTTTATATACTTAGAAATAATTTTATGGATTTTTCCCTTTTATGAGTAAATAAAATGAAAAGATAAATAAAACTACATTTGTAATCTAAAATCACGTAAACGTGCATGCGTAATTTTTATGAATTCTATGAATGGGCAGTCAAGATGTATACAGACTCATTGAATCCATATATGATTAGAAAAATGAATAATGTTCTGTTGTTATTCATAGTAAAAAAGTAAATTTAATGATAAACAAGAAGAGAAAGTAGGCCTATTCCAATTTATTTTTCAATTATTTTATAATATAATGTTAAAAGATTTTTGTTTTATGAAATAGGAACATGGATGAATAACGAGAGTCGACAGCGAAAGTTGCTAACACCTGAGTCTAAAATATGAACATTATGATATATGCGTTACTAACTCCCGTTAACCAATCACTGTTTCTGATTTTTATGAACATAATCTTCGATGCGTTTCGATAAATTATTATAAACGGGCTTCATTAAATTGATTTATAAACACCTGTAATCTTATTATGTATACTCGACGTATCATATGTGTTATATAATTTCAAATTTTCTTATAGGTTAAGTTAAGAAAGGTTAGCAGCTAGAATCTTGTAGAAAGTAATTCTTTGTTTATAAATGTTAAAAATAGTAACCTACTATGATACAATACACTGAAATACCATTGATCGTCCTCTAATCGACCATGATTAATTTTACAATAGTATTTAAATTGTGTTATGTAATGAATGTCAAAAGCTAATCGCATGAAAGTTTTGAAAGTAGATTTCAAAACGTATGATAGTGTAATTTATAGTTTGCTTATTAATTTATTTAAGTGAGTAAATTTACATTTGAGTGTCAGTAGCTTCCCAACATTTGAGTTTGGGGTACATAACAATGAATCTAAGTGCCTTAAAGTTGTGTCTTTTATCGAAATCTATCATAAAAAATAGGGGTTGCAAAAAAAATATTAACTCCGCTATAAAAGAAATTCACATATGAGTGGTTGTAGCTTATAAATGGTTGAGTTTGAGTGAAAATGTTACAGAACCAAATCACTAAAACAATTTTAATGAAATGAGAAGGTGCCGCACTTAACTTAATGTTGAAATTATTTGTAACCATTAAAAGTAACTAATAAAAATTAAAATTTTTAAAGAAAAATTAAAATTAAAAATTTACGAAAGTTTTGATTATTATTTTGTTTACTTATTTAACGTCGCATCAACAATATAGAATCAATAATAAAGTCATCAGCGACCACATTTATATAACAATTTCACAATTTAAAAAATGATTCTGTGTAACTATAAGTCTCTGAGAACACAACTCTTTGTTTATACCCTTGATGTCCGATAGCATGAGTTTCATATTTTTTGTTATGTTATAAATTATTCTCATAGATTACGGAATCCTCGACATTATAAAAGTAGGAAAAGTGTTTTATCGTCAGTCTAGTACTGTTGAAAAAATACCCGTTTAGTGCATCAGTCTTTTGAATTAAGTATTCGTGTGTGAGCCGATTTGTAATTGTGTTATAAGTACCTTTATATTGTCTGTTACTTTATGACATTAATATGTCATGTTTGTTTTTTTTTGAAGTCGTATAATTTACTTTGATATCCTTTCCATTCATTTTTTTCATATCTCGAAACTTTTTGTGTACAGATGTTGAAATGTCGACTTAAATAATTATTATTTTGTTGTGAACACTCCTTTAATTTATTTCATATCAGTAAATGTAGTATATTTGGGGAACTATTTATGTCATATTCCCTATACATATATTTGGATATTAGGCAACATTCTTTACTTTTGACAGTAGTTGTTTTTGGAGTTTTTGCTGTGGGTTTATCTACGATCTGCTCTCATAGAACAATGAGTAGATGTGTTGTAAGTATAAATCTTGAGTAAGTAATACCCCTTGGTATTACTCTATAAAATTTCCCAATTTGTTGAATTGATCTTGCCAGGAATGTAAAATAAATTACACAATTACAAATTAAAATAAGTCTGTAGGGTGTAGTCTGCATAGTCTTCCGTGTGTTCCACTGTTGCCTAGGAGATTGATGGCTTCTGGATTCTGATGATTTTCAAGTCTTGTTTGGTAACTGGTGCAAAATTTCTGTGTAGCTTCGTGTACCGTGGTTCTGAGTGTTCGTGTCTCTGTGTAATATAGTGTTGGATATGTACCAAGGTGAGTCCATGATGTTTCGAAGTATTTTTGACTGAAACCGTTGAATTATTTCAATGTTACTGTGACTTGCTGTGCCCCAGAGTTGTATCCCATATGTCCATACAGGTTTAAGTACAGTTTTATAAATTTACAATTTGTTTTGTGCGGATAATTTGGATTTTCCATTAAGCATCCAATACAGCTGTTGGTATTTAAGATTTAACTGTATTCGTTTGTTCCATATGTGAGTCCTCCATGTTAGACGCCTGTCCAGGTGGAGGCCGAGATATTTTGCCGTATCGGATTGTGGAATTTGTACGTTGTTAAAAAACACTGGTGAACATGTTTCCCGTTTTAGTGTAAATGTGACGAGCAGACTCTTGTGTTCATTTGTTTTCATACGCCACTTTTTTTGCCAATTTTGTACGCTGTCTAAGTGTTGCTGCAAGTTATAAGATGCAATTTGTGCATCTTCGTGCCGTCGGCAAATGTTGCCACTGTAGTGTTGTCATTTTGTGGAAGATCAGAAGTGTAAATGGTGTACAAAACAGGAGACAGCACGCTTCCTTGAGGAACACCAGCTTCAATTAATTTTAGAGATGATTGTTCGTCCTTATATTTCACTATAAAGAATCGGTCCTCCAAATAAGATGCAATAATTGAGTAATACTGATGGGGAAGATTTTGTTTAATCTTAAAAAGAAGACCCGCATGCCACACTTTGTCAAAGGCTTGCTTGATGTCAAGAAATGCCGTGGAGCAATATTTCTTTTCTTCAAGTGCTTTGTAGATGTTGTTTACAACTCTGTGAATTTGCTCAATCGTGCCATGACCTTCTCTGAAACCAAACTGGCAATTCGGAATGAGATTTATGGTATCCAGTACTGGGCGTAATCTCTGAAGCAATAATTTTTCAAATACTTTTGAAAGAATTGGCAACAAACTTATTGGTCTGTAAGATGATATTTCGTGTGGTGGCTTCCCAGGTTTTAGGATAATTATAATTTGAGCAACTTTCCAGTAAGAAGGAAAGTACTCCAGACGTAATATTGCATTAAAAATTATTGTAATCAGCCTAAGGGCCTTGTCAGGAAGTTCTTTTAAAATTTTCCCCGTGATGAGGTCAAAACCTGGTGCTTTATTCGAACTCAAATTTACTTTAATGGTGTGTTTTATTTCAGACAATTTAAATACTTTTATTGGAGGACTCATTTGAAACGGAGAACTAAAAAATTCAAATAATTCTTTTTCATCGTCTGGGTTGCATTCAGATGGGAAAGGTTTAAAAACCTCTGATAGGTACTCGGCAACCGCTTCAGCCTTGTCATGATTACTTTTAGCCCAACCAGTTGAAGTTTTAAATGGAGATGTGTGTTGCTTGGGACGTTTAGCTTTCTTCATTTGCTTCCACAAAGAATAGTTTGTCGTGTTGTCAGGAGACGAGAGTTCCAAATATTGTTGTATTGAGTCGTTAGTAAAATTCCGTAACATTCGTTTCAAAGTTTGGGCAGCGTTATTGAAGAGCCTTTTGTCATGCGGGTTCCTAGAGCGTTGCCAATTACGTCGAAGTCGTCGTTTTTCAGTAATGGCCTGTTTTAAGTAACCTGGTATATATGCGGTTTGTTTTGAGAGCCTAATAACCGGTGTAGCTTCCCAGCCAGCAGTTTGAATCGTTTTAGTTAGATGTTCTACAGCGCTGTCGATATCGGTCGTGTCTTTTAATCTCAAGTTGCAATCAAGATTTGCTTCCACTAAAGTTCTAAACGAATTCCAATCAGTATGTTTATTGTGTAAGGCTGGACGAGGCGATTGAGTTTGCAGGTTTTGACTGAGCGAAACGATGACCGGTGAGTGATCGGATGACAGGTCGACACTTGATTCAATGTTCGCATAAACGTCTGGAATCCCTTTCGTCACGAAGAAGTCTAAAAGATCTGGCACTCTGTTTTCATCAGTCGGCCAATACGTGGGCTCACCTGTAGACAAGCATGATAACTGAAGATCTTGAATCACAGTAAGTAGAACTCTTCCTCTTGGAGATGTTAGTCTAGAGCCCCAGTATGTACTTTTGGAATTAAAATCAGCTCCAACTATAAACCGTCTTCCTAAACTGTTGAAAAACGTGACAAGAATTTCAGGAGACAGTCTATATCGTGGCGGTTAATAAGCAGCGGATATGTGAAGTGGGCCCATCCAGTCTGTTACCACAACACTACTGGCTTGAATCTCATCCGTTTGATATGGAGGTAACTGGTAGTGAACAATAGTACTCTTAATGAGTAGAGCCGACCCTCCATGTGCTCTTCCATCCGGAGAATTTGTGTTGTATATGTCAAAACCAGGAATTTTAAATGTGTGTTAGTGCGTAAAATGCGTTTCTGAAATCAATATTATGTCCAAGTTCTGGTCTATTATAAAGGCGTGTAGTTCCTGTTTGTGCTGCATGAGTCCGTTGGCTTTCCAAAGTGCAATACGAAATCCCCGTTCCATTAATGCAGTTTTGTCAGAAGTGATGATATGATGTTTAAAATAGTGCGTATGTCTTCAGATAATTTTAATTGGTTCTCTATTTGACGTTCAAGTAACTGTTCCAGTTTTGAAAGTCTTGTGTCCATATAAGTGACATTTGACGGGTATGAAGGTTGTTTGTCTTGAGTTTCAGTGGAGTGAACTTTAGTGGCTTGTGCATAGGATTGAGGTCTGTTTAAAAGGCGAGGGTCCCGAGGAGAAACAGATGGAGGAATTTTTTGAGGAGCAGGTAGTTTATCCCTGTCTGGTGTAGCCTCCGGTCTGGCTTCTGAAGTATTAGTGTCATTTTGGTACGTTGTAATTCGTTTTCTGGGTGAAGAAAATTTTCTCAGTTTGATCTCCTTATAAATAGAGCATCCCTTGTAGTTAGCGGGATGCTCACCATTACACAGCGCACACTTTGCTTTTGTAGTCCTGTCTTTCTTAGGACACTCCTGAGTCGAATAGTCTTTTGCGCACTTCACACAGCGAAATGGATGCCGACAATATCCCTTGGAATGACCATATCGTTGGCATCGTTGGCATTGGATTATTTCCTTTTTGTCATAAGGCATTTCAAATTTTATACTCGCGTTCAACAGATATTCAATATCTAGGATGTCTTTATTGTTTTCGTTTTCAGCATATCAATAAAAAATAAATTTAACGGTTCCTTTGTTGTTCTGTGCTTAACGTTATGGATTCTAATTACTCTGTGCCCTTTACTTTCTATGTCAGATTTTAAATCATCGAGATCTACCGTATGGTGCATTCCTCTCAGTACTACTCTAAAACTTCGTTGATTACTAAGTTGAAAAGTATGAAAACTGACTCGTTCTTTTTCCAATAATTTTGCGATTAGCACATAATTTTTAGTGTCGTTAGGTATCAATTTCACTTGGTTCCTATTCTGCAGTTTATAAATGTACTGATCTTTAGCTACGGAATCAATTAAACGTAAAGTGTTATTTATGTCAACAACGTTAATAAAAATCGGCTTCGGATTTTCTGTAGACGGGTGTCGTGGTCGTTGATGTCAGTATTTTCAACAAATACTAATTGGTCAAATTTATTGGACAATTCGATAAATTGTTTACTGAAAGTTTTACTTTTATCCGTTAATGCATTACGTTTCGTACTGTGATTGGACGTGTTGATGTCTTCATTTTGACGTTTCTTGCCTCGGATGGTTCGCCAATCATTACTGGCGCAGTGAGTGACGTCACTGTTACGACACAATTCAAACTCGGCATCACTGGGACTAACTGAAACAGCTGTTCCGTGATTCGAATAGTCATTCATTATAAAGAAGAAGAAAACGCCAATTCTAGTAAGTTACGCAGAAACAAACACAAAACATAAGAAATAACCTATACTTCTAAAACCTATTTAAAACTTAGGTTATAAATTGTTTATCGTAAATTAAAATTATCACACCTCTCAAAACAAAAACAGAAACTGTTTTTAGTCCTTACATTTTTATTTGCTGTAAATAAACATAATTCATCACACACTTAAAAAACTTGTTTCATTCAGAAACGAAAATAAAATGCAGAGCACAAAAACAACACGTGAAAGTCGAAAAATATTAAATTAAATATAATATTTAATATTAATATAATATTTAATATAATATTAAATTAGATATAATATTAAATTTTTATAAATATTTATTATATTACGCGTATGGCCAAAATTTTCGGTATAAATGAGTTTTCTCTAGTATAGAGGATTTTTACCAGCATTACCTTGCAATGAGAAGTGTACATTTTTAAAGCTGACAACTTTGACAATTTTACAATATAGAGATAAGGCGTTATTCCTCTCCATCTTCTCCAGAATGGTGAAATATTTTATGTTGGGATCAGGGAGATGGTGGAGTTTAAAAAGCCAGGAACTTCTGCAGTGTACCTTATGAGGTTGATGGCTGTCCGTTGTCAAGGTGAATGGAAAACATTCACAGATTACATTCAAAAATATAATTAGATTTCAACACTAAAGTGGACATTTTAAGCAGTACAAACTGAGTGCGGATAACTTAAGAGGTCATAAATATGTCTTCAAAAATATACAAACTATATATGTGACTAAGTTTGTAATTGTTTTATTCGTAAGTTTTATAAAAATATATTGAATTTTTCCGATTTTGTTTAATGGTTAACTGGATGATTTATTTATCGAATACTATTGAAGCATACAAAGGCTGATTTAAGCTGTTCTGCTTCTTAATAAAAAAAAAAAAATAATTTCTCTCTCTCTCTCTCTCTCTCTTAATAAATATATCTTTCGGTTCAATTGAACATCAGATATATAAATTTTATTTTATATCATTCAATTTTTGTCTTCTCAGTTTTATAAACATAAAAATGCCTGTAGTATTTTTATGATTGGCTGCCGCATCTAAAAACTAGATATTAGCTCTGAAGTTTTAGTAAATTGAAAACCGTACTATAAGACTTCTTGAAAATTTTGAATTTCATCATTAAGGTCATTATTGTAGTCTAGATATTCTAATTAAATTGAAGGTTTGTTATGAATGTGAAATATTCCTTAACTCTTGAAGAAATATTTGTTTAATAAACTAGACTAAATTTTATAAATATCAAATAAGTAATAATACGAGTATTTTACACCCAGGTACCGATTGTTAACTAGAATTAGATAAACAAAAATTACAAATGATTTAGACCGTTCATTTACACATACAATTTCACAATAATATAGTTTTGCTGGTCCATTTTTGGAAGTACATTAAATATAAAAAAATTTCGAAAGTAAAATTAAAATGCATAATTATTGCAACATTTAAATTAAATATGTAAGTCGGATAATATAAAATTTGATTTCGTATATTAATGAGAAAGAAATGAAATTTATGTAATCCACATGAATAATATAACTACGTGTTTAATTTAAGATAAAGGTTGGACATTTTGAATAGGTTTTAATCACAATAATAAATAAGACTGTAATGATTTTCATTTGTAACTGGAGGGTATATAACATTTATTATTGCAATGGCACTGGATATTTTATAATAATAGTAATAAACCAATTAGAAATTAACGAAAATATCATTTCAAACCAAATAATAAACTAACTGCGCTTAGTTAAGTTAACTAACCGGTAACCTTAGTATTAGGTTTCATGGTCCCGGAACTTTCATTTATATAAAACAAATGTATCAACCTTATATAAAGTCTGATTGTAGAATCAAACGACGTAGTTAGTATATAGTGATCAAAACCAAAGTTAAATTTGATAGTGAAGGTAGACCAGGGTATATAATAATATTTATGCCGTATTATAAGTCATAATGTAATCGTTATCCCGTTATCAGGTAGCCCTCTTTTGCAAGCGGTTCTCCATATCTAACATTGGAAGGTCTACCATGGTTACAATCTCATCGTTTTTCACCGCACTCTTTATCATCCTCTTTCATTTTATCTTATAATAACACACGATCGGCTATTCTTACTTTTGAAACCCTCTAGCAAACAGTAACAATCTTAAAATCCCTTTTAATACAAGTGAGTGACCCCTAACATCCAATATAAACCCAAAATATGACTGACCCTTCTCGTGTTATATACTTTCCCGCTTTTCCCGACTGTCATCCAACCCCTTACACGTGAGCTTAACGTAATACGGCTTCTGTTGCACGCTCCTAACAATAATTTCTAACCTCTTATCTAATGATCGCCTTAAATATCACCCTCTCACACAAGATTTTTCCATTAACTTTTAGTCGTTTATCATAAGATGGCTTTTTCCACTAGAATAAACCATTTTAATTCGTGTTGCCCTATCCATATTTCATTAATTCTTTTTTCTGTAAATTTACTCTTTACCGTGGCACTAAATGTTTATTTATTTATCTTTCTCGATTACCAAATTTTTAAACTGTAAATAAGTACGCCTATTGTTTTTAATATAATAAATACATAAGCTTTATTATCACGTAAATAAATTATAAATTATTATATGACACACTAATTTTAATTCGGAAATGGGAAGCTTATACCATTGCACAAAAAGCAAATGTTGTTTAGATAATGAACTAAAAGGTTGGTTTGAACCTCAAGAGGCTTTACTAAATAAAACGAAGAGTGAGGTGGTTTACAATTCCCTTCCTCGCTGACTGGAGAAGTATACAAAACACTATGCCAGGTCCTCTAAAAAGCATTTACTTTCCACCCTGAAAATGACACCTTTACTTCATTCACCAAAGGGCCTGGCTGTATTATGAAATCCATTACTCTCTCAGGAGATAACTGTGATTAGTGTATTTTAAACCTCTACCTCTTCTGTTCTTAAATGCTTCAGTCATATAATCGGCTGACGTGTGATAAGAAACAGAACAACTTTTATAGTCCTTAAACTGGCAGATTCAGTGCAAATCAGTAACACTCACTTGCCTGTTATGGGCAAAGAACGCAAATATGAGACTGATTAGACATTTGCTTGGAGTGGCTAATGTATACTCTACGACGACTTTGACCAGGACAGTGAAACATTCAACTAAAATTAATTCATTACAAATAAAATTAATGTTAATTCATTAATAGGTTACATATTCATTGACATTTAGTGTATTTAAGGAGGTTGACCATGTTCTACTAACATTGTTAAATTTTGGAAGTTTAGGTTCACTGTTTCCGAAAGCTATCTTGAAAACTATTTTTTTTAAATTTGATTCCATATATACTTTTCTTAACATTATAGCGTAGCCTTTTGCTGGTTCGATTAAAATATTATATTATTTTACTCGTCATTTGAACAATTATGTCTGTCAGTTGAATACACATTTTGTGATTTTTTTCATTTCAATTAGGCTTTGTATGAAAAATGATTGTGAATTGTTTACCCATTCCTGAGCCTTAGATAGAAAACTGAAATTAATTACGTTAGTCTACTATTATTAAAATAATACTTATGCCCAAGACTAAAGCTAATCGTTCAAAGATAAATTTACCTAAAATTTGTAAGGAAAAATGTTAAATTCTGAAGCGTTTTCTCAGTAACTTAAATTTGTAAAATCTTTTTTATAAATTTCAGGTCGGCTTTATTTGTTTTGATAGCAGAATAAAATTTCGCTTGCTGTTATCTACTATCCCCTATTTCTGAAATAAACCGTCTACTGTATATTGAATGTTTGTTTTACTGTTTAAACATTATTTGGGCTTTGGTGCTTTGTTTCCACATCCGTTTGAAAAATCCAGGTGCGTGCTTTTTATGTTTACTAATGCAGGCCAGTATGCGTGCATATTTATAATATGAGTGCAGGACTTTTTATCTCATGAGATATTTTTTATACGTTCTGTCAATACAATTTTTATATTGCATGCTTGTTTTTAATATTGACTCATTCAAGTAGCATTATACGTATATTTTGTATGATAAGGCCTACTTCCTTTCTAAATTATGATACTTTATTATAAAGTATTATTATATGAGCCTATTGTTATGTAACTATATATACATTGGTACTTTTTATAATATAATGTCTATAATTTCCGTCGCATTTCGATTCATATTTATAGGAAGAAATTACTCCAAAAATAAAATCCCATACAAGCTTGTCCTATTTATGGACAAGCTTACCTTTTCCCCACTTCGTCTCACACTAGCATTCAAGTCATCTTATCACTATACTTTTCGATATTATCACCTTGATGGTTGAGGCATTAGTCATATCTATGGACAAGATTTCCTGTTTCCCACTTCGTCTCACACTAGCATTCAAGTCATCTCTCCACTATAACTTCAGATATTTCTGGAACATTTTTTTCTAGCCCACACCCTCAGAATTTTTACTTCATCCCTGCATTTTCTTTTTTCCCTACATCCATTTGTTTCTGGTTTTGTTCGACGTGGGAGACCTTGTATTCATTTCTTAGTAAGCATATTTTATCCTTTCAGACTTCTTTAAACCACTTATTTTAATACCTCAGGTCTATTGTTTAGTTTTTAAAAATTTCTGTTGGCAAAAATAAAATTACGAAAATAGGTTTTGACGATGATTTTTATAATTACCTTTTAAATTTGAACTTTTTTGAAAGCCTACAAAGCTTATTGTGTTTACAGCTGCTTTTTTCTCTATCAAATTCTGTTGTAAATCATGGTTAATTTTAATTAGCGGTCACGCGGAATGTGTAATTTGACATTCCGTGATAACCTACATGATTGTAAACAACGTTTTGCTATAGGTGCAATGTACGGTCGATTGTTTGTCATAATATGGTTCAGTGTGAGAGCAGAGTTTCCAATATATAATCGAGCAATTAGAACTTAATGCTATGGGAGCCCCATTTAGGGTTGATTCTTAAATATGGTGTAATGTTACGTTGTGAAGTTTTAGAGAAGGGTATTAAGACTAGCATTTGTTTCAGTGTTGTATGGTTTGGGGAAGATGCATCTTGATATTTGTGTGTGATGTTAATATATAATAATATAACTTCGTATAAGTGAAATTTTGGTTTTTGATTCGTTTGTAACTATGCCTGCTGCCTAATTTTCATAAAACTCACAATACATTAATTCTTCACAATGAGTACATAATTTCTGTTAGTGATTATTTAAATAAGATTGAATATATTTTCAATAATTTGGCTCTTTAATCTCTTCAACCTTCAAGCCTCTGACCACTGATTTTGCTATTGTTTAACATAATAGAATTATTAAAAACTGAATTCACAGATCTGCCGAGAATAACAACATTATTAGCTCTAATATGCAGGCAATTTAAACATGTTTATACACAATTAAAATTTTTAAACACGAGATTTTAAGTGCAGTTCTTAGTCAATAAAAATTCTTGATAGACTATTATGTGGAGAAACACCTATTTATAACTTAATTTATTAAAAATTTGAATACTATTTAAAAAAATTAATGCCATAAAATGAAAACGTGTTAAATTAAGTATTATAATTTTCATGTTAAGCATCTAGTTAAGATGAAGATGGAAACGTGATGGTCTAATAACAATAAAATTACCACAAATAGTAGTTATATTCATACTAATTTTAAACTACCAGAGAAAGTTATAAAAAAGAAGTTAAGTTGCAACTAATCGTAACTGTATTCATACGTAACACGTAATCTACGTACCTACGCAATACGAATATAATATTTCCTCGTAATCTTTCACTACATTAATTTTTTAGAAAATGTCATTTAATAAATAAATAAAGTTCAGACTATCATGATCTACATAATATGTAACATTATTGAAATTTAATGAAAGTAATGTTGGATGTAAGCTCACTTATTATGTAATTCTGTTAACTAGCTAATTCTGTAACGTAGTAGTTAACGTTGACCTTTTACAAAATTATGTAATTTTATCACAGTTAAATTTGAAAATTATTTCATTTTATTTTAAGTCGGATTGACAGCTTGGCCAAAACCGACTACTGTGGGTTTTAGTACTAGAAAGATGGTTTTTATGTATTAAAATAATTAACAGAGGCTATTTGGGAATTGAACACAGAACCTTCCGTTTTGTAAGCAAAGCAGGAAAAGTCAAGTGAAAAAATTACTAGATTACATGTTGTTTGATTTGAACCTAAGAGGTTTACTAAGTAAACATGGAGTGAGGTGGTATACCAATGTCTTCTTCACTCAGTGAAAAAGTATGCTAATCAGTATGTCAAACTCTCAGAAAAGCTTCTACTTTCTACCCTGCAAATGCCACATTCACTACAAAGTGTAGCTGTATAATGAAATCCATTACTCTCTGAGGAAATAACTCTTTTTAGTGTATTTTACACCTTCTACTTTCTACCCTGCAAATGCCACCTTCACTTCATTCACTACAAAGTGTAGCTGTATAATGAAATCCATTACTCTCTGAGGAAATAACTCTTTTTAGTGTATTTTACACCTTTAACTTTTCTGTTTTAAAATACTTCTTTTTCTTCTGCCTTTCAAGAATTAGGCATCTCTGCCTGTTCCGAACCTCTCAAATCTGCCCATCTCTTTCTCGGGCGTCCTCGTTTTTTCCTGCCCTCCGGCTTATAGCCCAGTATCTGCTTAGGTATCCTATCCTCCTACATTCTGTTTACATGCTCGAACCACTACATTCTGTTCTGGGATACCTTGTTGTTTATTGAGAAGATGTTGAGTTCTTTCCTTATCTCGGTATTCCTGTAACGATCTTCTCTACTATACCCATATGTATGTTGAAGAAATTTCATTTCAGATGCTTGCAATTTTCTCTCCTCTCGCTTTCATAGTACCCAAGTTTCACTTCCATAGAGTTGGGTCGGCACTGCTAAAGTTTTATAGAATCTCACCTTCGTGTTTTTGCTGGTGCTATTTTTTAAAGTGCGGTAGATAGTTCCGCATATTTGCTGAAATCGGTGTATCTTATTGTAAGCATCTTTATTTTGTTGGTATGTAATGTTGCAACCTAGATACTGAGAGTGGGAGATCTGGGTTATAGATTATAATATTTTGGAACAGATCTCTAAAATACTTCAGTCATATAAATGGCTGACCATGTGATAAGAAAGAACTATTTTTGTAACCCTAGCACTAGCAGATCGAGTTCAAATAAATTTGCACTCTACCTGCCAGGTATGGGCAATATGTATAAAACGTGGATAAAGAAAACGTTTTAATTCATAAAGTTTAAAAATTGATTTAGTGTTGTATAATGCAGCAAGAGTATATTTTTTCAATACAGTAAAAAGAATATTTTAAAATACATAAATATGAATTTAGTAATAATGATTGATACTGTTGAACAAGAGGTAAATCTAAAAATGGATAAAATAGAGAAGTTGTAAGTTATAAATTCACCTGACCACTGATAAATTAAATTTCATAACAGTAAATAATAAGGAGAAGAAAGAAAAAATAAAGAAAGAAAGGATAATTAAAGTTTGGCACCTGAAGGCGTTGAGTTGCTGCTGCACAATAATACAGTGCTAGTAAACAACAAGACAATAATATACAAGATAATACTCATACATTCAATACAGCAATAACAGCTACATAATGTATAATGATATAGGCTAAAGTAATTTCAAAACATGAGCATTAACTTGAGGCATAGAAATAATATATAGTAACACTATGTGTGCATGTGTGTAAGAAACACGAATCGAAGTAATGTGTTACGTTATGTGTTGCCCTATGTGATTGTGACTACTAAACTTTAATCATATTACGTGTTCGGTTTCTCAGCTTAATTTAATATTCAAAATAAGATCACAAGTGAAGCGATGTTTCGAATACAAGATGAATGATTTTAGAATGTCAGCCTAAGGTAAATTATTTTTACTGTTATTTTCTGAATTTATATAAAACAAATCAAAATATTGCTTAAATACTATATAACAAATGTGTATGGACACTGTTATAATATAAAAGGGACAATAATATGTTTCTTTTAATAGTGTTTGTAAAAATATATTTTACTAGAAATTTTCAGTATTTATTTATCAAAATATTTGGTTAATTTAATTGAATTGATGTTATGTGCAAAAGGTAAGAGTTGAACTACGTAGACTATTTTAAATGTCATATTTTTTGATAAATATTTCTTCTATCCCTCTTTGCTGGTATAATATCTGCACATAAGAAAAAAAGGAAGTTAACTCCATTTTTGTAATTTTTCAGATGAACCAAAATGAAGATTTTTATTTTGTAAATAAAAATTGTGAAAATGAAAATTAAAAAAAATTTGTACAAAATAAAATAGCTTCTGATGCAGAGATTTAAATGACTAAACAACTTTCTTAACTTCTACTACCCCCTGATCACCTACAAGACTTTATACTCTAAACGTCTTTCTGCGTTTTAATTACATTAGTGTTAACCCCTAATGTAACTTGATTTGTAATCAAACGAAAACAAAACTTAGACAAAATATATTGTGCTTACTCTATTCTGATTAGGAAACAGTAATTTATTCACAACAATGGTTGAAAAAATTACAGAATTCAAGTATATTCTGAGGCCTATGAATAATAAAATAAAACCAAAATAATTCAAAATAAAATAACTTATTTTCAATAACGAGTATACATTCAATTAGAGTTAAACTAGTAGACATTTTAAAAATCTTCCGCACCATTTATACAAAAGTGGAGTTAATGTTATTACTAACATTGTATACTTACAACTGTGAAGTCGCCATCAGCAAATTTTAAAATTATAATGAAAAATTGCTTCAGAGAGGCAATACGTGACAGTGAAAGTCCCGTGGAATACAAACAAATTTATGTATAAAATTTATTTAGCTTATACCATATGTTTTCTCTAACGTCCTAAAAGATGCATTCGTGGATTTTGGGGTAGGTTTTGTTAATTTGAGGTCAAGTATAAGTCGATTATCGTTTTCTAGGAGTGTTTGTTTGCAACGCTTATATAAGCAAAGGAAAACACCGTTAATGTCAGGTATTTTTAGGACGTTGTATAACATTTTGTTTTAACATACCAGGGGTTTTGGAAATAACGCTTAGGTATTAGATAGCATAATCGATTGCATAAATGTTTAAGTTGGTTGGAGTATAAAAAATGGTTTGAACTGCAAGATTATTATTTAACTATTACGTAAACAAAGAGCACTATTATTATTTCAGTAAATTAAATTTTTTCCTTTGTTTTTAAAACTTTTGATTCGTTATTAAGAAAAAAAATTATTGTTTAAATTTTATAAAAATACCTTTACTAGGAGTTACTGTATCACGTCAGGTGTTCTTTTAAAAAATCTATTTGTTATTCTTCAAAACACAGGATGCAAATGAATTCTATTAATAAATTAATGCTGAAATGAAACTCAATTTTTCTTTAGTATCGTGAATTTTCACAGAACTAACCGTCGGATGAACAAACATTACGTACAAAATTTAGGGTTTTTATATTTTTTTCCTTTAGCAGTAGAATTTTCTGAAATAACTTCATAGCGAGCATCTATGACTGAAAAGGGAACCACATAAACATTTTGAAATAAAGTATAAGGTTTTGTGCTTCTCAGGATTTCATGATGAGTGAGTGAATTCGTTTTTATTATAAACACGGATTACACTATTTAATAGTCAGATTAGATTATGCTTAAGATGAGAAGAAAACAGTGTGAATAACCTCCAGCTTCGATATCATCAATGCAGTAGTAAATAACTAGATAACAGAAATTTAAAAAAATAATTCAAATAAAAAAGTCACGCTATTTGATGTAGAATACAATAAGCATCAGTTATGTTACCATGCTATTATAAATATAACTACTCTGACATACATACGCACTCAAATTATTTCATATATCCCATCCATACATGGAATATACACGGTGCTGAAACACGAACCCTTTAGGCCCTGACAGATGTCATGTCACGTGACTCGATGTACAAGCAGGCTAAAATAATATAATATAATTTACTGCAACCTTAACTTTACTGTGTGCCAAAATTATAATATTGTAAGGTTAAAATTAATATGTATATATAGAAGGGCTTTAAATAATTTTTTTCAGAGAATTTATCAACGATCTATTATTTACCCATATTTTGTTATTGTGAATTTGGAATGAAAGAGTAATTCCTAGTGAGGATTATACTTAAAATAACTGGTCGCATAATTGTACAATTTGATTTTTATTAGAAATATTACTTTCAGAAGATCAGAAAAAATGTGGAATATATTACAGGAAGGGATTCCTGGAGCATTATATGGAAATGACGTGTAATCATTTTTGAAGCAGCAACAAAGTAGGTTTCAAACGGCAAAAATGAAGTTTCTGAGAATGGTGAATGGCTGTACCTAGGAGGTTAGCTAAGGAATGCAATTACTTAATGAGTATTAAAATTTATAAGAGGAACTGGTGCAGCTACCTGGAACGGATGAGGGAGGACCGCCTGCTCCGTTTAGCCAACAGTGCAAATCCACCAGTAAGAGGAATGTTGGATGCCCGAAAAGGAGATAGTTTCCAAAAAAGTCCGAGCTGTCTAATCCAAGAAGTAAAGAAAAAGAAGATCTAAAAATAAATTGAAAAAAATTTAAATACCTAGATTGTTAAAAAATGACAATGAAGGCAAAGAAATGAAACAAAAAAAGTAGAGAAAAAGAATCAAATTTGATTCTTAAAAAAGAATTTTAGTGTACAAAAGTTAAACTGTGAATTAAAACGGTACTACACAGCTATTAAACCTGATGCTTTTATGAATTAAACTGTACTTTTCATGGTAAGGAGAATTTTAAGAAGAAAATACGACATAAATGATAGCTATGAATAAATACCTTAAAAAAATCTAGTTTGAATACTCACACGACTCTCTCTTGCCAACAAAAATAATATGCATAATTGCTAATTGATGCTTTTTGCTGATGATATGTGGTTGGTTCAGGAATCGGAGGATGCACTCCAAAAATCTGTATATTTCCTGGGTAAATTGTGTGAAGATTTTAATCTCAGAATTTCCGCCACGAAAACCAAGGTAATGGCATTCAAGGGGAAATATCCGGTCCGATCTAAAATTGTCATAAACGATGCGATAGTGGAGCAGGTGTCCAATTTTAGTTACTTGGGATGTGACGTAGGAGTAGACTTGGATTTAGACATCGAGTGGAAGATCAGTAAGTTCCAAAGGATTTGTGGCACAATCAATAGAACATTGCATAGCAGGGCCAGACCTGACACAATTATGAAGTTTTACAAGGTAATGGCAACTCCCATAATAATGTATGGGAGTGAAGCGTGGGTGCCCACGAAGAGAAATGTTCAAAGGATCCAAGCAGCGGAGATGAGATTCCTGCGACGAGTTAAGGGATGCTCACGGTTGGATAAAGTGCGGAATGCCGATATAAGAAAGGAGCTCCAAGTCTACTGCCTGAATGAGAAGATTGAGGGGTATCGCGGGCGATGGAGGGGACACCTGGACAGAATGCCGAATAACAGAATACCTCTCCAAGTACACCGTTATGCACCGGTTGGACGGAGAGATGTGGGACGACCTCGCAAGGCATGGATGTGAGCTGGGAGGTTCAAGTTTGTGAGTTCGGAACAGGCAACTGCCTAAACCTTGAAGGAAGAAGAAGAAGAAGAATTGCTAATTGACGTTGAGCTCTGCAGAGAAAAAATAATTAAAATAATATTTATAGGGTATTTAATTTTTAATAACTGTAATATAATTATTCTATTTTATATAATAAACTTCACTGACCTTTTTTTTAAGCTGCCTTCATTATATTTATTTAACACACGTGTTTCGGTGGATCCATATGAAATCTGTAGAAGATACAATTTTATACAATTTATAGGCCTATATGGATCCAGCGAAACAAGTGTAAGTGATAAATAAAAGAAATAAAAGCAGCTTAAATAGGTCAGTGAAATTTAGTATATGAAATAGAATTAATTTCAAACTGCAGGATGCATTATAAAGATTTACTTTTGCACTTTAATATAGAACCGTCTTTTTGGAAAATACATATGGCAGTAATCTCGTAGAAACAATTTTTGTACCAAGAAACCCCCTACAATTTCCAGCAGTCATGCTAATAATAAAAAGTTATATCATGCCAATGGTATAACATTTTTATTGATTGATTTTTGCGCCTAATTACGAGTACTTTAAAATTATTAGAAGTTTTAGAATTAACAGGGGCAGAAAAAGTTTATGAGTAAACGAACGATGAATGAAGTGCATGTATATCCATTTTATTTGTTTATTTAGCATGAAACATACCCAGTCCACTGACTGTAATAGAATACACAGAATAACTGTTCATTGTATTTTGTATCAGAGAAAGGGTTAAAATGTTTGTTTACTCGATGTGACATGGAAAGGAATTGAATAATTTAATTTTAGTTCAATTAAATGGATTTTAATTAACTAATTGATATAATTTGATACAGCTATATCCCCGTTTATTGTTTAATTTGACGTTAATATGGACCACGTCATATGTATGGTTCCTGTTTAAAAAAAAAGTCCTATGAACTTCCAATGCACCGTTCATATATAAAATGATAAAATTATTACATGTATAATCACTGAGGGCCCATGAATAAAGAGCGTCATTGTTTACTCGTGCATTTTTTATGTCAAATATTTGACTTAATTATCATAATTCTCCTAATTTAAAACAAAGTAAATAACGTCTGCATAATTATATATAAAAATAAACTTTTAATGCGCATAAATTAAAAAAACTGCATTAAAGCAAAGGTTGCGTTGTATTTTATTGCAATGAATAAATTATTATCGATAATACATATTCGAAAAAATTCATTTCGCATTTGAAATCAACAGTGTTATGAAAGTTGCTAGGATAAAATTACATAAAACTTATACCAAACGATCGGTAAAATAAATTTGTACATAATTTTATTTTGTTTCTGAACTATCTCCAAAAATGTTTCCACTGCAAACCTTTGTGTTATATAATTGTGTTTTCATTAATTATTATTATTTTTTAAGGTTTTCTTCATTTTGGTTTTACATTCAACCAAATCTCCAAAATTCGGCCAAAATCCAGTGATTTCCAGATTTCCGGAATATTTATCGAATAATAAAAAAACCCCTTTAAGACTGTATAAATTATTCTCGGAGGCTACAAGTTGATTTAGCAAGGCATCTGTTTGGTAAATCTTTAACGAACCGTGTTATAAAAACACTTAATTTTCAATTCTCTAAATTAACTGGGAATTTTGAAAAAATAACGACGGGTGATCAAAAATCTGCACGTGGAAAGCTACATTTAAAAAAAAGGTTAACCGTAATCAGTCCAGTGGGAGCTGATTAAAATATTTATTCTTTTAAATACATGTATATATAATAGCCGACTAATTTGAATAGTCCAAAAGTTTAATTCAATTTGAAATTCTGAATTTTTAATTTGTGAGTCGTTTCAGATACAGTATTATGGTCTAAAGGAAATATGTGTATTATGTATTTTTTTTTATTTAAATAATTCTTTAAAAAGAATTCAATATTAAAGAAGACTTAATATTATTCCCATGTAGTACTGCATTTATTTACTCTTAACAATTATTTGTAAATGCCTTCAGGTATTTTCTTTGCTTTGTAAACTGCAAATGGCCTGCATTGCAAAAGAACTCGAGCGTAACTGGCCGTTGTTCTTTTCTTATCCTTTTCCTTTTCTTAAAGGATGCTTCATCCTTTTCCACCTCCTAGGTCGTAGGAACAAGTAAAGTTATATTTGTTGCCGCATCTCTTTGCTTAGTCTTTACTCTACATTCCACAACTACTTATCTTAATAACCTTATTTCATTGTGACAGCTAAACCAAGATCCCGGAGGTTCGCAGTGCATAAACCCGATACACATGCGCCGAAGCTCACTGCACCTTGTTAAGTGACTTACTATCTCTCCAGTTGCACTTGCCCTGCTAGTCTATAATACTATTACACTACTACATATTACAGCCCAGTTAAGTATTTATTTATTCTACTAACTGATTCAATAAAACCTCATATGTAAAATAATTACATTGTTTTAATACAATAGATTTGTTGAGCTTATTGTAAAACTTAAATGTTTCGGATTACTTAATAAACGGTCTTGTTTCCTTATATCTACTACTTAAATACTTTTATAAAGTTTAAGCATCGTATTCATAATTATTTAAGCAAATTATATAACTACGAAAACTTTTCAATCCCCCTACAAATCAAAGGTATTGTAATATGCCTGAAGGAAGTGGACGATCAGTACAGGCTATGAGTAAAAGAACTACTATACAATACTACTACTATTTACTACTACTATACACTAGAAAAAGAAATTTTCATGACTGTAGTCAAAAACCGAAACTAAACATTTTACGAACACCTGTAAAGAATGTACGCCACGCGATTGGCAAAACAAATTTTACAACACTAAAATGCAAGGCTAAGATGTCGTATCAATGGTTAAAATTTAAAAAAATATATAGCTCCAAGTACTTAGAGGAGATTATACAGCAGTGGACCAGCGAAAAGAATACAAATAACAACAGCAGACAAGGAAATGTGGCCACTGAACTCCAATGAACTGACAATCTTTACAAGAAAGAACTCTCGAGAAAAGCCAAAATCAGGTATTATGATACCCGTGTGTTTGTACGCAACTTTAAAGTCAATGATATTTTAAAATTTGAGCTACAAAAATTATTTTTGAACCTTTTGTAACTGGAAATATTATTAGGGTAAATATAGATTCTTAAAAAAAAAATTAAATTAAATTTAACGGGTTGAATTTTTGCCAGAAATTACATATTATTGTAAATGATATCATATTACAAGAATGATGCACCTTTCTGTGCTTTTAATATAACACATGCGATAATTTGACTGATAAGTTTATTACACTGAACTAATAAGCCGAAGCTGGTTCTCATCTATGCCTCATATGGTTGCGACAGAGTAAATAACTTAACTTAAATGCCATCCAAAGGCTCCAAAATAAAGGACTCAGATATATTACAATCATTTAATTCAATTGTGCCACCTACTATGATATATTATTTTACAATTGGCTTTAGCAGCTGAAGAAATTTTCAAGTTACCAAGAATCATGAAGAACGATTTGACAATAATCTCAATTTTGAAGGACTTCAACTATAGTACACTAGTGTGATAATTAGAAGACTCAAAATGACTAGGGCTGCTGTTTAAGTGTTTCAAAAGGAGTACTATAATAAAACAATCCTAAACAATATAAAATGTATATAAAATTGAACTTATAAACACGATTTAAGTATATATTTTTTTAACATGGGGTATTTTTTTTGCAATCAGTTTTTTTCGTCTACACCGACGATGGAGTAGGGACATCATTTTGTAATAAGTAATTTCCGATAGTATACACTATTATCTAATCCATCCACAGGACATTTCCAGCTGGAGCCCACTGTTGAGTGGTGATCTCCTCTAAGTCTTAAAGCGCATTTTATTCCATTTCTTAATCACCTCATTCACTCGTTGTTATTATATACAGTTGTGAATTTTCCTAATAGTCAAAAAAAAAAAAAAAAAAAAAAAATTTAAGTGTAGGTTTTATGTAAAGACACTAAAAGTCTGCGTAATCAACTTTCTTTGAATCAAAAATTTAACACACTTAGTAGTGTTTCAAAAAATTAAACTATGAAAAAATCAAAACTTGACTGAACTGTGTATTATTATCTTGAAACATGAAATAACTGAAGCTGAAGTTGACGATAACCATGCCGGAAATAATTATTTATTCCGATTATGAGATGATTATGATTAAATTGTATAAGTAGAAAAATTAAATGAGTTAATGATTAACAAAATTGTAAAGGTTGTTCAATGTTTTAAAACGTAATCTGTGGGTATCCTTCACTGATGTCGAGGAGGTTGATTGTGAACAAATTTTAAATTTATATAACGATTTAACGTTTTTCGCTACGTCATAAATATGAGTTAAAAATACTTTGTATACTACCAAAAAAAATTAGTCACTAAATTTTTTCAATTGTAAACAATATTAAGTTAAGGACACCTCCGTGGCATAGGCCTAGTGACTAGCGTGCTAGCCTACAAGTGGAAGATCCTGGCTTTGATACCCGGCTAGGGTCTGGAAATTTTTTTTTGACACATAAATATTGAAAATTTAGTCTTTGTAATTACAAAATTATAACAATTTCTAAATATGACGCTAAAGGTTCCAAATTTTGAATTACTTGCTGATGCTTGTAGTCGTCAATACAGTCCTACAATTGGCCACTTGGCCAGAGGCGTTTTAAACGTCAGTGCTGAGTACGCGGTACCGCCCTAGTGTACATATTTTCTATGAGAGGATTGTCATGTAATTAAAATTTTCCGTGCATCAGTTTGTATAGTTATTTCGCGACGTCATTAACATTATGGAATTTTTGAAACATTAAATTTGTGACGTAAGAGTGGCATTGCATTATCGGTCGTAGAAACTTGTTTTGAATCCCTCGAATACGTTTCGTGAGTGAATGTCTAGCAGAAGCCAAAAGTTGAATTTCATATGTCCAGATTGACTTTCTGATTGTCTTGTAAAAATTTTAACACGTTTAGTACCGAAACCCATAGGAGTTGCTAATGACCAAGCTGTTGACGAGACTTTAAATAAAAACAAAGAGTAAGTTATATTGTATAATTTGTAAACATATTGCTAAAACACAGTGTAATCATAAAATAAGAGAATGACTGCAAAGTTACGGAGTGGGACATTATCGTAAAAGGAAAAATGTTCGTTAGTTTTAGACAACTACATATAGTAAATATTAAATAATAAAAAAAATTATCTTTGTCCTAAATTTCTCCAACGTTTGATCTACAAATGATCACACAGATCAATGTTATTACATTATTTTAACCATATCAGTTGACGTAATAGGAACTTTTTTTGTAAGTGTTACCATATAGCTAAAATACATCATAAGTAGAATGACTATATTTAGAATTATGAGTTTGAGAATGAATAAGTAATTATTACTTTAATGAACTGAGCCAAAATATGTTATAACAATAACGAACACATAGTAAAACGAATGTAGAATATTTGAATTCCCACAGAAAAAAATAGGTTAGCCGATCAAATATCTTAACCTGCAATAGAAAACAGTGATTGGGTGGGAAGGTTTGTTAGAGTTATCCCTTCCTAAAGGTATTTGTGTTAAATTATAAAGTCAGAAAGGAATTATATCGACGGAGAAAAAAATATAACGAATGAAATCGTGACCTTAGCCACTGAACCATTGAACAGTCAGTCATCAAATAATGCATATTTTGGAGCAATTGTTGTTTATTTTTATGTCTACTCCAGGTTATTAAACTGAGTGGCCGTCTTAAAATAATATAGTGTGTATTGGTTAATGCGATGTTGTTCAAGGATAGAAGAATTTTTTCATGAACTCTGATACATTTCGTGATCTATTGAATAAAATAAAAACACGTTCCTTGACAAAGGCCTACATAAAAATTTAAAGTGTAATGTACATTGGTATAATTTTACAAACACTTAGATTTTATTTAGTTCATAACTTTATGACTAAAAAATAAGGAACAGTTTTATCTTAAGGATCAAAACGGATTTTCAGTCAAAATTTTGATATTTCTTTTTTATACCCGATCTTTTAATTTTTAGGAGAGTCCATATCTCTACTTTAACCATGCTAAAATTTTTACCTTATTTTAAGAAACCATAAGAATTAATTTTTAAGTTGAATGTCACAATTTTTTACATATTTTAGGTAAGGAAATTTTCAGTAAGTAACAAAATAAATTTTCATGGACAATATAAAAAAATCTTCTTCTTCACTTCACGGGTTAGGCATTTCTACCTGTTTCGACACTCATATTTTCTTCGGCCTGCCAATATCTCTACTTCCCACTGGTTTGTATACACAAATAGAAAATATCGAGAATATTTTAAACAATTTTTGAAATATTTCGAATTAAAATGATTATTTCTTTCTCACTAGGGCTATAACATAGGTAATTTCTAGAGTAAGAGTAATTGATAACAAGTTGAAACTTGGTAATTAATAGATAAACGTATAAAACTTTGTTCATCGTTTCCATAATGTGAACCTTACGTATCTAAGAAATCATTTTCTTTTATGTACTTCCTGAAAACTACTCAATAAAACCTAAAGAAACCGTAACAATCTCGTAGTTCTCTTACATCTTCTTCTTTTTACAATCAAGGATTAGGCTTCAACCTGTTCTGACTCATAATAATGACAAAACCATTGACTTATTACTATCTCTTGCGTGGGCTCCCAACATCTCTCCTCCCCTACGGCCTGAATTGCAAAACATGTACAACGATCCTTCCCTCGGGCATTCTCTCTACGTGCTTCCTCGATCAATTTCGATATACTGCAATCTTCCCATTCAGGTTGCAAACATCCGATTCCGTTCTTAAGTCCTTATTCCTTAGTTGGTCCCTTACGAATGCAACCCTTTGTTCTTCGCAGTATTCGCATTTCTCCCGCCTGTATTCTACTCTCCTGTGGTCTGGTACTGCTAATATAATAATAATAATAATATAATATTGCCCACACTGCTTGGAATTCACCAAATTTCTTCTTTATATCCAAATCTTGGTGAAACTTTTCAACTTGAACTTTTTAAGAAAATGTGGGCCAAACTTAGGAGAGCGCGCTTTTAAAAGAAACCCAACACTGAAAGAGACCTAAAATTGAACTGGAGTGATCCTATAAGGTCTCAAAAGTAAAAAACAGAGCGATAAACTGCACCCTTGTCTCACTCCTTCATTGATCCTAATTTCCGTTTTCTTACATTACCTTCTATATTACAAACAAAGTTTAGAACGTGGATACAAAATTATAATATGAAAATAACCTAGAATTTTCAAATTAATTTACGGTGAGAACAAAATCATTTAAAAGAAACTTAAAGTAAGAAATATAATACTGTGCAACAAACAAAAGTCCGTTAATCTTAAAAATTAACGGCAGTATACATAACAATTCAACGGAAATATTACATTCTGCAAAACGTAATAGACTGCGTTATAGAACTTCCATATTACAGTTATTAGAATTTATTTATTGAGTGAGGCCTAAAATTCTTATTCATTGTAATAAATTACGTTATTTTTATTAAATGACTATAGACCTAATAACTAAGACTTGAATTATAGTTTATATACAATAACAACAATAATAATAATAAACATAATTATTATTTTTATTACCACATACTATTGAACATTTGAATAAATTATTTATGTGACTACATCACAACGGTTTATAATTCTCGAATAAATGTGTTCTTTCCCACACCTGCTGAATTGCATTTAAACTGTATCTGTTACAAATAAAAATAAATAATTTTATTAATAATAAAATGTAACTTCAGTTAAAAAAGAATACCGCCTTTAATTTTGTTATTCAACCCTATATCTCGGGCTGTATTTTGTAGGATTCGGTGACGCCTAAATCATCTGCGAATTGGAAATAAAAATTTATTGTTAATTACATAACATTAAATTTAGTAATTGTAACTGTAAATATTGAAATGTAGGCTATAATCTAAAATAAATTTAATTTAATTTGAACAATTTGGTCTATCAGATCAGGTAAAATTAAATTTCGATTCCATGTTGTGAATGCAAATTAAATTGATATCTGGAAGAACACGAATGTATCCTTAGAGCTAAAACGTTACTGTACTTAACATCTAAACTGAAGATTTGGGGTTTTGTGATCTGGGATTAACTGAATATATGTCGTACAAAAAAATTAGAACAATCTACTTCTGTAAATATCGTACATTCTCTTTGTTTTTCGGAACAACGGAAACTTAGATCTTGTTAACTATTCAAAAATCACACGTAAGGTTATGTTTCAGATATTTTTCCTGTAAATAACTTCCAAAAATGTCGAAAAGGAAAATGGTAAAAAGAGGTAACCATGTTATAAGGCAATACTTTATTGTAACTGCTAACTGTCTGCATGAAACATACGCTGAATGCAATAGATCGTACGTTTTTAGTTATTTTATCTATCAGTAATGAATTGCATTTAAACTGCATAGATAGATAAAAGAACTAATCGTTCCGAACGACCTTCCACCAAACTAATTAACCAAAAGATTTTATCAACCAGATTATTTTCAAATTTTAAGACTTATGTGATGTCATATGACCTGCATTAATCTAGAAGCTTGTTGTTTAGGTCATCAGCCGAAAGGCTGGTTTGAACCTCTAGAGGCTTTACTAAGTAAAACGAAGAGTGAAGTGGTTTATAATTGCCTCCTCACTGAGGGAAAAATATGCTCATCAGCATGCCGGGTCCTCTAAAGAGCATCTAATTTCCACCCTGCAAATGACATCTTCACTTCATTCACCACAGGGTCCGACTGTATAATGAAATTCTTTACTCTCAGAGAAGATAACAGTGGCTAGTATCTTTTACATTTCTACCTTTTCTGTTCTTAAATGGTTCAGTTATATAATTAGCTGGCTATGGGATAAGAAAATAAGCTATTTTTTGTAACCTTGGAACTAGCAGATTAAGAACAAATAATTTAACACTCCACCGTCCTGTTACGGGAAATAAGGGCATTAATACCGTTCCAAATGTGAAGAAGTTTTTGAAATCGGTTGGGTAGTTTCTGAAGTTAACTCGCACAAACAAACAACGTTACTTCCTTGTTATACTAGGTATATGTAATATTAATAAAGCGGTTATAGAAACACTCGTACCGACAGATATATTTTTGAAAAACTCTTTGATCTCAGGAGTCATAAAATATGAAGATCATTTGAAACCCAGATATTTTGTTTTTGAACCTTCTTGTAATCCTTTCTCGCTTATTTTATTGGCATGTAACGAGAATGAAAAAAAATTTAGTCGTTAAGAAAAATTTATTTTATATAATAATATATTTATTATCTAGTTTACAGTAAAAAATAAAATAAATTACAGTAATATAGGCAGTATCATTATCACAAGGAAACAGATGGCATGCAAGTGAATATTATATTCTTTGAAGATGCATTTAATATAATATAACTAATACACTTTGTAATGTTTGTAGCAATAGGTACGCTAATTTAATCATTAAATATGAGTATCATAATTTATACTAATCATCCAGAAGTTTTTTAGATAGATAAAAATCTTTAAATACGTATCAGTTTATCACCTTTTGTAATGTCATTAATTTCATAGTTAAGTCGGATGGTAGGCTACTAAATTCCAGTTTAATTTTAAGTCCTATTAATTCTTTTTCTTGTTCATTTTTCTGTCTACCCGTTTTTACAGTATTTTATAATGAACTAAGATACAGATGGTGTAATAACGGAGGAGTTATAATATCGATACGTATGAGTAACAACGTTGATTCATAATTTTAGTCCGTTGACAAGAAGTATTTTGTAATCGTATTAGAAAAGGTTGAATCTTTGCAAATTGTAATTGTATATTGTTATAAAAAAGAAATGTAAAAGGTGTGAAGAATACAATTTGAAATATATATCGAGAAGTATAATCGATTATTAATAATAATTTATTCACTTCATCAATATTCATACTAAAAATATAACTATATGCATTTAATTTTGAATCTGCATTTGATTTATAGTGTGTATTATCAGTAACAAGAAAATTGTATTATTGCCAATGCTTAGGTTACTGATGAGATGCAAAAAAATGAAAACTTCTCAGATATTTAATGTGTCTTCCTACAGACCGACAAGCCTACTCCCGGTACTTTTAAAAGTTTTTGAAGCGGTTGAAACCATTACTTGAGGAATAAATTCCATGTCATCAGTTTGTATTTAAAGAAAAGCATTTAACAATAGAACAAGTGAATAGGGTTTTCAATATCTTAAGTAATGCGGAAAAAAGTAAAGAGATTGTTGGTCCGTATTTTTAGATAATAAAGCGTTTGACAAAGTGTGGCATGTTTGACTTCGACAGAAACTAAAAAAAATTTCCTTGCACATTTTATAATTTAATAAGATCTTATTTGGAGACTGATGTTTCCAAGTAAAATTTAGAGTTGTGTTTTTTGAAATACATCTTATACGTCGATTCAATACTGAAATACATCAAAATTCTGCAATTCCTCAAGACAGTGTTCTTGGAATGCTCTTATTTGTGCTGTTCACCTAAAGAAAAATCTCAGATAGAAGTTTACTGGTAGATTAGAATAGACTAAAAATTACATAGGTTATTACACTAATTAATCTTATAAAAAACATCTTTAAATTTTCGCAACTATAATTTTTAATTCATACCAAGTGGCATATATTTTGTAACCTTCCCCAAGAGACGGATAATTTTTTGAAAAAACTGAGAGCAGCACGTATAACATTTCATTGTTTACCGTATCAGTACTGGTTTCTTAAAAGTTTTCTGCTGTTAATTTCCACGAAATAGAATTTTGGAATCAGTTGAATTTTTCATAACAATATCAATGAATTTACTTGATCTAGTTATGGTGAAAGCATATTAAAAGTACTGTGGAAGTTCAGAATGAATTTAATGCTTAGTATCCAGGTGTGCCGTTACCGATTTGGCAATATTAGGTACCGAAACTTAAGTAAAAAATTTGAAACATCAGGAAGCGTTGGAAATGTAAACAATTTAGTCGGCATTGATTTGTAATAAAGAAACCCTACGAGAGGTTGCTGAAGATTTTGTAGTCATTTCTAGTAAATCGGTTTGGGAGGCTTCTTTTGAACTAAGAACAAAAAGCTTACAAATAATTCTACAACATTTAAAATTTGAGCCGAACCGTCCATCTGTTCTTCACACTCTTCAGGAAGACAATCCTGACATGCGATTACAGTTCTGTGAGTTGGTCGCTATCCGTTTTGTAGTTGATCCAAACTTTTTGAAACAATAAAGTGGGGGACAAGGAGAAGGAGGAGGGTATGAGGGAGATGGAAGATATGGAGGAGAGGCTTATGAGGAAAATATAGAAAGAAAATGAGATGGAGGTGGAGGAGATGGAAGAGAAAAAGATGGATTAGGAGTTGGAAGATAAGCTAGAGGAGGGAGAAGGAGGAGACGGAAAATGAGGAGATGGAAGAGAAGGGGATGATAAAGAGAGGGAGGTATTGGAGACGGTTGAGTAGAATATGGAGAAGTTACAAAAGTTACAAAAAGAGTACTATAAGCAGTTTTGTTGCTGTCTGTAAACTGTTGATATTACATGGACTAGAAAAAACGACGAAGCATGGATATCATTTTCTCAAACACATATTAGCATTCTCTATCCCTGTTGAATTTTTGCCTATGAGTAGCTTATTATTCTCCTGAAAATAATTCCTTTTCCCGTCATACTTTTCATAAAGTCAGTATATATATACTGGTTTTCTATATAATAGTTGTAAATTTAAAAAACAAATTTTAAAAATTGTTAAGTAAGAACAGTAATTAAGAAGCGACATCGGAACCCGAACCCGGAAGCACATATGTCAAATCCGATTATTTTCACATATGATAAAAAAGATTTAAGTGAAGATTAATAATACTACATCATAAAAAAGTAAAGATAAAAATATGTCATTATTTATTTAGCTAAATCCATCAACACTTTCACTTTTCTAAAGTTCGTATATTTTTGATCATTATTATTATCATCATCAAAGCAGAGGCTAAACTTCAACTGAAATAATTTATTACAGTAAATAATAATTGTTTCGACAAAGAAAGAGCGAGTTAGAGTGAGAAAGAATATAGAGATTTAGTTTAGATTGGGGACGAATTAAGTTATGATTTATATTCTGTTACTTGACTAAAGAGAACGCAGCCGTTCTCTCCTGTCAGCTAAGTCAAAATTAATTAACATCGTTCTTGCAGAGGAATGAATACATAGTACAAAAAAGTGGAAATCGGAGCGATTAAAAATTAAATAATTGTGTAGATGTATTTGTATTAGATATCGTAGATTCAATACATATAAATTCGGATTATAATTCAAATTGTATTTAACTTCTAAGGCAAAAGATGATTTATTAATGTGCTGTTGAGTAACTAGGTAACAAATATGGTAGGATAAGTAATTATGTAAGTTTTCATAGGCTTACTATTTTCATAAAAATCCAGTTATGTCAAATACAGATTGTACTATTTACCAACTTTTATATTATAAATTAAACTTTATTCATTGAAATATTAATATATTTCACTTGAAACACTGGTCAATAATTTACAAGATTAACTCACGTAATAAATAAGTCTAAATTTTAAATTTAGTAGATTGTTTCAAAAAGCAAAAAATGTTAAAAATTAAAACAAAAGATCTAAAGTATGTAACATGCGTGTTTGTATGTCTACAAGAAGAATAATAATGGGAGAGTGTACGTCAAAAAAAATTAGATTATCTTTTGATAAAATTCACTTTTAATTTTTAAATTTCAATTTTTTTAAGTTTATTTAAAGTCGCAGTAACTGGTTCGGTTATTAACGACTGACATTTGTTACAGTACCACGTCGGTAGATGTCAACATGGAATAATTTCAGACACTAGACGGGAATCGAACCCGGGACATTCTGTTATGTAGTAGTCAATCTTGCAATCAAACTGCTGGGGCACGAAATCGGCCTAAATTATTTATTGGCTTGCTTTTTATTAGACTTACATCTTTGGAAAATATATTGTGTTTTTGGAAATATGAGAAAAATTATATTAAATACTGATAGAAATAGTATAATATTATTTTAGTATATTTAAAGTCGTATCACCCTCTTAGTTAATGGCGGTTATGATGGGTTATGGAGTTTCATTGTTGAGTTCTGACATGTAAAAATTTCTAAACCATATTTCCAGCTATGAATTATTTGATTAGTTTGTTTTGTTTGTGAAGTCTGAGGATGATTTAGAAAAGTAATTGGATGTATTTCATTCAACTACTGAGTGACACATTCTTCTGATTGCTTTAAAGACAAAAAAGGTGATGGGTTTCACGGATACTGACCATCTAAGAAGCAAGTTAGTTTTGGTTAAAAAATTTTTAGAACCGGCATATCCGTTTATTAACTTCAAATGTGTTATCTTACGTGCTATCACGACATTCCAAAATTATATTTTATATTTCAAAGACTTATAACCATTTTAAGGAAATCGCATGTAGCCAAATCCGGAAGAAGACCGTCAGAAAGTTTAATAACAAACTCTGCTAGCTTTAGTGTATGATCCAAAGTATTGATTAATTTTTGAAACAAACGATATTATTTATTTATTTCCCATTGCTTACAAAAAATATCAATACAATATAAATGATAATTTCCTTAATTATACTTTGATAATCTAAAACCTATTTATTTTAATTCGTGGTGGGGAAATTAATTCACCCAACTATGGTTTCCCATGTTCAAGGGTAGATATTATAAAGATGCTAGGCATAAAGTTAATGCGCCAAGCGTAAAACAAATTTTTACCCTTTGCGTATTAACTTTATCTGATAATTTATTATCAACTGCTTAGCAAGAGCGGTATGTCATTTCTTGTGGATTACTTACAAGCTATGCTGTGTTTACTTAGAAGCCAACCGGATAACCTGGTATTGGATAACTTTGGAGGAGTTGGTCACTTCAACTATTTTAAAAATTAGCATATTAGAGTTTGTTGCAACAGCAAAATATTTGAAGTGGGAGTGTAGTAGTAGCTAGAAGGTTTAAAAAGCATAATATGCTGTAGTACTAGTTGCCTAGCCAAGTTCCTTTAGATTTTGAGCCTTCTACTGGACATATTTAACCTCCAAATTTTTTGTGGTTTGCTTAAATTCAACTACAAATCGAAGCTGAAACAATCCAACATTTCCCTAATCCATATTGTTTATGACGGTGAAATTTAAAAAATAAGGTATAAAAGGAGTTAGTGATTTCATTGACTTGGTGAAGATTTTAGAATAATAAAGGATTGAATCACCCGTAAAAATTATATCTTTTACTATGCATTTATCTTCTTGCTAACATTAATATTTAAATTTACAACTGGTAGACATATTAAACTGTACATGATGAAAGTTTCAATATGGAGAACGATCGAATTGCACCTGAATTGTATTACATGACTTTGAGGATTGTAATAAACAATAGTTCAGACCTATTTATACAGTTGGACATAAATAAAGGTCTATGTACATGTTTAGAATAATACTACTCCCACAGGATGGCAAACTACAGTAAATACTCATAATTATATCCCAGTAATAACATTATTAATAATAATAATCATCATCATCATCATTATTAGCAGCAGAGTTTAATCATTGGAAGTAATGTATGTATGTAGGAGTAGAAACAGTACTGTGTATATATGCTTGTCAATGCAATTTGTCGATTTCCCTGAGGTATTAACACGAGCTGACGTGAATTTGAATAATGAAGGAGTGATTGAATTAGACTTTAGGTTGACGTTTGACGGACGCACTGGGCACAACACGCGTCAAGAGTTGGCGGAATGGTGAACCTCCTCAAAGTCATGCTTTTATGATCTGTTTAAATGATCGATTCCTTGATAAACTTAATTTCAAATATCTTCACAACATTATGAATAGTAAATAGGCAACACATAACGTAATATTACTGTTTATGGGAAACACTTATTAAAGTTTTTTTTATTTCTATTTAGGAAATTAACAATCTGTCGAAAACAATCAGTGAATATGATAACTTAATATTTGGAAAAAAATTAAAATGGTAAATAAACGTGAGTGAAGACACAGTCCAGTGACAGAACTCCGACGTGAATAGACAAGTGTAGCATTAAGTGCAGCATTTAAAACACTGTAATGGATAGCCAATTACAGCATTACGTTTGTTGACGAGGTCCCGGCTTCACCGACGTTTAAGATGTCTTATTGGATTGTTTGGGAGAGTCTGCGTAGCCAGATTTGAGAAAAATGGGTTATGGTGGTTCACGACTTTCTCCTAAATTTTGTATAGAGTTTTACGAAAACGTCATTTATGTAGGTTACGTTAAGGTTTGAGTGTAGCGTTTTATTGGTTACATAATAGGGAGCTTTAACTATCCTCCGTAAAAGCTTTGATTGGAAACGCTGAATTTTTGCAAATACCGATTATTTGCACAGCAGTAAAGCTGGCTGGCATAGCTCCATAATAGTCAAAAGTAGGAGTTGTAAATGGTTAATTTGGATGTTGTTGGTAACTTGGATTGGCGTGAAAGAAGTTTGTACAACTGTTTGAACTTATAAAAGTTAAAAACGAAAATTTGAGCGAAAATATTATATTATATAAATATAAATATATATATAAATATAAATATAAATATAAATATATAAATATTTTATTCAATATTAATATTTAAGGAATTTCCAATGGTTTACTATTAAAATATTACTTTTGAGTCCTTAATGTGTCTACGTTGCAATCTGTTCGCTTTAGAACAATAAGCAAACCCGTAAACCAATGAGACGGCGATGATATTTATGACGTGTAAATGAGTTGTAATCTTGTACAGACTCAGGCTGGACATTCCTGAGAAAGTATGGTTAATTGAATCCCAACCATCAAAGTATACCGGTAACCACTTTGTAGTATTGAAATTCGTAAAAAATGTAACTACCTTTTCTAGGGTTTGAATCACCGAACATTCGTTTCCATACATTAGTTTTTCAACATAACGGCGACAACTTTATCACTAGACTGGCCAGGTGAATTAACAATTGTTACCGTCACAATTATATATCCATAGTTCTATTGAAAAAAAAACAGTAAAGCGTCGAAAATTCGAACTAAAAATTTCGACCAAATTTCGGATTAATGTTTCGTTCAGATTCCGAATCTATTCTTAATTATGATATATTACCGTTATGCATAATAGAAGAATATATTATTGTATGATTTATTTTGTTTATTTACTATCGTTTAATAGAATACCAATTAGTAAATTTTAAAACTTTAGTTGTCGAATTAATCACTTTTACAGATTTTGATGTAAACTTGAACAAAAAGTTAATTATATTTTTTCGAAATCATTCGTCACGTTGGGTAGAAATGATTTTCTTAACTTTTGGTTTTATGCATTTTATACGTTAAAGACTAAAATAAAATTTATGGAAAAACAATGTTAACAAGGTTCAACAGAGTATCGTGAAGTGCCGCTAAGTTTAGCTTCAGATAAAAAATAATTTAAAAAAAATTAATTTAAAAAAACCGCTTGAAAATTATTTTTTCTAAAATATCTATAATACATTTAATGTAGGCCTTAAACAAATGGTGAAACAAAATTCAAGAAGATTAAACTGGTCGGATTTTACTTTCAACATTCTATAATAGTGTAAAATAAAATTGATGAATGAAAAATGAACCAAGCAAGGGTAGGTAGTTTATTTTATACATAAAGTACGTACAGTAATTACACCCTTAAATATTAATTAGAATAAGATCAATGACCTCGACAAACAGTGCTGACGTCAGAGAGAAACAATTGCCTTATGATAATTACTTGATCTAAGTGTCGACCCTAATTAAAGCTATGTTGCACAGCCCGGAAACCCCTAAGCATCGTCGCTCAATTAAACTAATCCTGCTTGGTCAGGACTACATACCCCGTTCCGTTTCATCATCTTTGTCGCACTTGCGCCTCTTGCTTTAATATACAAGCCTATCTAGTAGAATAATCAACTAACCACACATACTTCGTCTATCCTCAACTTTAATGTATTTACAGCTTTTTGGGGTTGTAAAATAAATTGAGTTCATTTAACATCTGCATTTATTTAAAATTGTTTTCATTAAATGAGAATTTAACTTGTTTAAAACGTTTAATGTTATTTTCAACTAAAAAATTTAAATAATTTAATATTCATTCAATAATTTTCTAACAGTATGAAACGGGATCCAAGTAAACACTATCTCAAAACTATGTATTACGTATTTTAAATTACACTAGTAGGGATTCCAGGCAACGAAAAAGCCGATCTTGCGGTCAAGAGTGCTGTTCATTAGCAAGAAAATTTCCATCGGGTCTCTCATTTTGACCTTAAGGCACACGTCATCAAAAAATTATTTGATTTCTGGAACAATAGGTGGACCGCATGCCATCTGCAAAACTACGCGTGGTACGAAAATCTTTTAAGGAATTTCTCTACCCAAATTTCACAATCGCAGGGAACAGGTTGTCATCTGCCGATTGCGGATTAGGCACTCACTTCTATCACACCAGCACCTGCTCACAAAATCTACTCCGACAGTGTGCCCTTTCTGTGACGCAAAAGCAACGGTTTCACATATCGTTTCAGAATGTCGAGAACTTCAAAGTACTCTTCTTAGTATTTCTGCATTATTTCACGACAATGTTAGGTGTAAAGTCAGTTGTAACAAAGTTTTAAAATTTCTACGTTATGTTGCTGCTGAAGACAAAATCTGATATGCCTATTAATTTTCTCTTTCTTATATTTCAATTTATGAAATTTTTGTTGTTTTTATGTTATTATTATAGTAGATTTATTGATTCGATATTTTCTTATTTAGTATTGCATGATAATTTTCATCACCAG
Source organism: Catonia carolina (assembly GCA_035578175.1). Classification (NCBI taxonomy): domain Eukaryota; kingdom Metazoa; phylum Arthropoda; class Insecta; order Hemiptera; family Achilidae; genus Catonia; species Catonia carolina. The sequence continues at coordinate 21,312,456 of JAQMRL010000010.1, read as the reverse complement.
TTTTAAGCAATCAACCTACTCGAAAATAGCATACATAACAATATTCATGTCTCAATGTTCATAGAGTAACTTGTATAATATATGATTTTTATTGAATTGATGATACCTAAGCTAGGTGTAAGTGACAAAGGCGCGGAATTTGGAAAAAATTTTGTTTCAACCATAACTCGCTATAGAGCATTTATGAGCCTGTACGTATGTGAACGTTTTCCTTTATTTTCAGTTTTAAAAATGAGTTTTGAAGTATTTAAATTTGTTCATTCAACATCTGAAATAATATGATTTTAAAACGTCTCTTTGATTAAAAACAACACAACTATTTTTTCAAAAATGAATCAATCTTTCTCTTTAATGATTAAATCTGTAAGTAAATTACATAACGTTGTATAGTCTGTCTAAAACAGCCCTATAGAGAGTAGGTCCATTATTTTATATATTATATAACTATACTAAAACCAGAGACCGCTACGAAGTTACAATATACAATGTTATACTTCTGTACAGTGTAAAGTGTAAAGCACTCAGTTTCAACTTTATTACTGCTGTTTTATGTAGTTTCTGTTTGAGTGAGTCAAGTTTGTAACTTGGTGAGCTTGTACCAGATTAAACCACAGCATGTCACTTCGTGCACCCAAGCCGAGTAATAGTAAGAGTTGAGTCGTACAGAACACCCAAAATTTCTAGCTTATTCCATATAGCGTAGCCTACAGACTTGTTTCATCATTTTATTCTTCCTTCTCAATATTAACTTATATTCTTTGTCATTTCCTTGTATAACCTCCTTTCTGAATTTTAGTTTGTGCTTCTTATTCTATTTCGTACTTACTAACTCACTCACTACATTACCAAAACTTTCTCTTTTAGTACCCTTCTCAGTTTTTGTACCCTTTAGTAGTAGTAGTGTCGAAATTTCATTAAATATTCCTTTGTAACCGTAAATTCAGACAAGGATAAGTTATTCTTCTTTGTACCGTAAATCATGAAATTATCAAAAACTCATATTTAAAGTATACTACAAACGCGAAGTAACAATATTATAATCCAAGTCATGTAGTAGCATACCACAATTAAAACTTTGAACCCTTTCTAAAATTAAATAAACTGCTTTACTATAAAATATAATTTTTAATATTACATCATTTTTTCTTACTGTTTTATTAAAATTTCCCATAAATTTACATTTTTATACATATCATCTCATATTCAATTATTACAATATTTCATAATATTAATAATTTTAACAAAATTTTGAAGGTGGCATTTCCAGCCTTTATAGTAGAAAAAGAAGCATTTATGTTGAGAAGAATAAAGGAAAGAAACATCCAAAGTATGGAAATCAAATTCTTAAGGTCTGTCAAGGGTTGTAAAACAGTAGTCAGGATCGGAAAGGAAGATATAAAACAAAAATTTGAAATTTTTAACCTTAGGAAAAAAAAATTATAACGCGCCCAATAATTGGTCTATTATTTAAATATAATGCCAGAAAGTTGCTTACATCTATTAGCAATAAGGTATAAACTAACACAATACAGAGATATTGGAAGGCCGAAGAAAATATGAGTCCCGGAATAGGTAGAAATGCCTAACCAAAGAAGAAGAGGAGAAGAAGAAGAAGAATTTCAACTTCAATTTAAATTAACCTTAAGTATTCTATTGCAGAACTTTAGGATTTTTGCCTGTTCCAACTTTAAACATGGTAATCGGCTATTTCTTAAACAATTTTGGATATACATCTCTTCTGTGGTTGTCCAACATTATGTTGTCCATTTGGTTTATAAGTGATTTGTATGTTCGTTTATCTGGCATTTACGATGATAAATTTACAACTCCTTATACGGTTTTTGTTTTGGCAATGAAAAGCAAACAGACAAAACAAAAATAAATAAAGGCGTACGACAATGCTGTCCAACGTCTTCGACGTTATTTAATATTGACGTTGATAAGATCTTAACAATTTGGAAGCAATTAGTTGACTCAGGCATTCAGCTTTAAAATAACGTATTCCAAAATTAATTGCTGTACGCAGATGACGCTGGTTTTATTTTTGACACAGAAGACAAGCATTAGATGTGCCATTTATAAGTTGAACAACATTAGCGCAGAGTTTGGCATGAGATTATAGGCACAAAAATCAAAAATTTTGGCATTCAAGAGAAGATGGGCAGTTCGCTCAAAAATTATAGGTATTTTGAAAACGAACTATAAAACAAGTTCGAGGTTTTAAATATTTAGAATGCACGATTTCCTATGACAAAGATGATGACGTGAGTGAAAAATTGGAAAAATTTAGCGCTGTATATGGTCTATTCACAAGATAATAGGAAGGAAAACGAGACAGGACACCCAAATAAAATTTTATAGAGCAATAGCTTTACCACTCATTACATATGGAAGTGAAACATTGGTGTCATAACAGAGGAATGAATCTCGTATCGAGGCTGCTGAAATGTGATACTTGTGGGGAGTCAAAGGTTGTACCTGGTATAGAGTACGTAACGAAGCTATACGCGCAGAAGTTTATTCACTGTGTGAATAGTTAAAAATATAAGAGAAACTAGTTTAACCATTTACTTCGCATGCCAGCCCACAGACTTCCACTGCAAGCATGGACATATAAATCTAGAGAGAAGCGAGGCTTGGGAAGACCTAAAAAGGGACGGATGCCAAAACAGGCCATTGAGCTAATCCTTGACAGATAATAATGATGATGATGAACGTTGCAACTCTTGTTTGTATTTTCGAATATATGATTATCATCTTTGGCACATTAGTGTCCTTACTCATTCTTTGACCATTTGTGGTTGAATTTAATAATTTTATTTAAAACAAACTAAAAAAAACAATCATTTAATGGAGGTTATATGGTACACCATTTATTTAATTAAGACTTCAATTAGTATTATTTAAAAAAGTACCTGATCAGTACCTGAACTAAAGAAACCTATAATATTTTTTTTATTAATTGATTATCGAAAGTACCATCAATGGGTGATATGGGTCAATATACTTCTACATGTTAGTCAAATAAATTTATTCTCAATCATTCGTCATAAAAAATGTCATTGTATTTTATAATACCCAACAGAAACACATGAGTTAATTTTTTTTACAATTGTGCAACATTACAATCTCTTCACTTGAAATAGAACAATCAGTAATTTTGATAAATAAATGTTAATCAAACCAACAATATATACAAACCAATATGTATATAATACAATAAAAAAATTAAATTGGGTATACAACTAAAATTAGTTTAAATTAGTTACCGAAATATTTAAGAAAATAATGAAGAAAATAAAGTTTAAAAGATCTATTAAGTGATTTGTTTACATTAAATATTAATACAGTTTAAAGTTTTGAAAAAATTAAAAGCTCATAAATGTTTCATAAAAACCGAAATTTTTTTATATATGACGAAAAATAACGAAAATACGCAAGAGGTGTAAAATAAAAACTGCAAAAGTATCTATTAGCGTCGTCTTACAGGTATTTAGTATGGTGGAAGAAAACATCCGTATACTGTGTCAAGAACTCGAAGTGGCCTTGCGGTTGTGCGTTGCTATATTTCTCAATAGATAGCGTGTTCGTCTACTTTTTCATTCACTTTATAAAATGTGATCGCACATTCGTACGTCAGATTACATGGATGGGTTCAAACTAGCGGATTACTGTAAAAATTAAATATATTTATTCAATATTGTTTAATTTAACTATTTAAAACCGGTAACTTTTATTAAATGTTGCAATAATATTTTAGCGTAAGAAGGAAACGTTAATTTATCTATTTAAGTGATTAGCGAACACAATATTGTATATTTTTCTTAATAAAAAATAATTTTTATTAACATTTAATTAACAAAAAAACCTTTTCGATTCCTGCTATTCAGTGGTATTTACATCCATGCACGTAAATCTAAATTTATGAAAACTAAATATTTTATTAATTTTTTTTAGTTTTTTATGTTTGTTTATTTATTTATTTAAGACTGTATGATTGTATGTGTGAATGACTGTATGATGGTTTTCACTGAAAATTTCAGTTTCCGGTTACTTATATTTTTTAATAGTTCAGACATGGTTGGGTTCAAACTATAGGGGACAGGAATCAAATATGGAATACCATTTTCATTTTTTCATTTTCTTTTCTTTTTCAATTATTACACCTCGAGCATTGAATCCACTTTTCACCTTTTTCATCTGTATTGTAATCACCTTGACAAAACACGCTGTAATTTGGTCTGTTTGAATCCGGTAGTTGTTTCTGTCAGTATTACCAATGAAAGCAAGAAGATTAGGATTTCCAACATCCTGTCTGGAAAAACACTAGTATTCCATAATAAGACCCTATTCCATATATGGCTCCCTTCCCCTATTTACAAGAAAAACATTAAATTACGTCAAAAAAATTATTATGATGAAAAGATTAAGTTTTTAGCAGGCATATTCAGAAAATTCATCATTTCATCAAGAACCAATATTTTTCGTAATTTTACACCAATCGTTTTAGAGCAAATGGAATTGTTTTTTTTAAATATCTGCATTACTGTTTTTGATATTCTCAACTGTTGGAACTGCTTTCTAACCAACTGTTGATGGGAAATTTACTTGTTTGTGTACATTTTCTTTTTGATTTGTGCCTTTTTTTTGTTTCTTGGCTGTTCCCGTAAATTAAGATCTTAAAATTAAGTATATTTTTCTATTAAACCCATTAAACCTAGCTGGATGAATGTTTTACAAGTTATCCATCTTGTACATGCTGAAATACCAGCATTTTAATGACTTCCGCAGATGCTCCAACAATTACTAATATCCAAAAACCGTATAAAGAAATTTGTAAATACTTGTTATACGTTAATTTTTTTTAAATTTTATGGGCTCACAGATTAAATTGAAAAACGGTGAGTAGCTAGAGAAACCCGACAACTAAAAGTGTGTAAAGTTTCATTTATCTGTCTTATACCAATCCTATGAAAAATTTACCTAAAAAAGCAAATTTAACATTGCGGTGATACAAAGTAGTTTCCCCGTAAGGTCGCATCAACAAAAAAGTCATTAGCCATCAAGTTATATTACAATAATTACTGAATTTGTTATTAAAATGTTTTGTGCAACTAACTGTAAGTTTCTGAAGTGCAGAAACACGTTCTTATGCATACTCCTTATTTCCGTTGGCATGAGTTTCACATTTTGTGTTACATTATATTGTTTTCTTAGACTGCATAATTCTGGGCATTTAATGAGTAAGTGTTTTATCGTCAGTTTATTGTCGTATCAAAAATAACAGACGGATGCATGAGTCTTTTGAAGTAAACGTATGCGAGCCTAGAATGCTCGATTCGTAGAAGTATTATAAGTATAGGCCTACTTGATTTTGTCTTTTGTTATTTGTGATCTTATAATGTCATGTGTGCTTTCACCGAAGAAGTATAGGCTACTTTACTACGATGACCTTCTAACATTTCCATAATTTTGACACATATGCAAGCGAGAAAATGTAGTGTTATTTCAATATTATGTGTCTATATTATAAAAATGAGGGTGTGTGTAACCTATGGTATGTATGTTTATTGTCTGTATGTATGTGTACTATGGACTCCTAAACCGCTCGACCGATTTTGACAAAATTTTCACGGAAAATGTAGAATAGCATTGGGATGGTTTCTGTGAAGTTTGGAGCATGAAAAAGAAAGGGCTTTTTGCCATTTTATCCCCGTGAATTTTATTGGTAAAAATAAAAATAGTTTTGTTTGTCAAAACAATTCTAAGATGTAGTGCAGTGTGATTACTATGGAAATATTTAATTTTATATTAATCTTCACAACATTACAGATTAAGGTAAAGGTAATGGTAATCTATTGTTGCCATTAAATAATTGCCATAATCCCACTCAGACACGGCATATTTTCATACATTACATAATATCATTTCATCCTCATACAGTTGCACCCCGACCTCGTCGCTAATGACCTTGCAGTTGATGCAACGTTAAAATAAATAAATAAATAAAAAACTACACAATATTACAAGTTACTTCCAGTTAAATACTTCAGTTATGTTACACGTACCAACACATACACTCCAATAAACATACATACTAATATCAACGAACACACCAATGATGTGGGGTATGCTTTGCATATTTTTCTTCGTATTTTTCTTTACTATTTTCGAAATTATGCCACCAAAACAGGCATAAATTGGGAAAAAATTAGCAAATTCATACAAATTGGAGGGAAAATGAGCAGCAGAAACCGAAGATTGACGAGAATCTCGCCTTCAGGAAATAAGCAACACAGGTTCAACATCCAACCAAAGACATTGTTTATTCCCTAGGATTAAAATAAAATAAATACATCGAATTTAATATTTTCCATTAAAAATATGAATGTTTTTCTTGGGCGTAGCAATGCGCGCCGGGTACCGCTAGTAACTAACTAAAATTTATGATAATAGTGATAATTTATAAATACATTGTTGGTTTTTTTTCTGGGAGACCCTAATCTTTCCTATACATTACCGTCCCATCTAAATTTGAGAGTTGAAGACAGCAATACTCTTGTCAAAAAAGTCTACCTATAATTCACTTCATTCGCCACCTGAACAAAACGGGACAGAGAAGTATCCTTGATAGTTGAAGAAAGCTCTAACTACCTCTACCTTCACAGCTGCGGAAGGAACAAATGCTACTACTACGGTAATACTACTGCGGTAGTCCTACATCAAAAATGTCGCTTTTATTATACTTATTAAGTCCTTCTTCTTCTCTTTACAGTTTCTCGCCACTTCCTATTTCGGAATCGAAATATCTTATATCTTTCCATTGGAACGATGCATTTTTAAATTTAATTTCATTCTGTCCAGTTTTATTTTTTAGGTTGCAGGTCACAAAATTTTTGGGGTCAAGTAAGAGAAGTATTGCTCATACAGCGGCATTTCTCGATTTATCTGGAAGAAGTTTGTGACATGTGACAAAGTTCCAAAGGTTTCTCAGAACACCCTCAACCCGGCGATCAGTAGTGATTTTATCATTACGCTACCAAAATAACTGAGCAATAATAAGGGAAAATTCTTAAAAAAATCATTTTTTTCAGTTTATTCTAAATCGCATCAACATTTTGGTTATCAGATTTCTTTTAGTCATGGAACGATGAGAGTAAACGCGTAACAATTTTCAAATTCTGGCCGGAATTGAACCAGAACCTACCATTTTATAGCCCAGCACGCTGATCACTACGCCAGGCAGGCGGTTATTAGCATTTTAAATTCTGCAAATATGTGCTAATAAGTAAGGTTATTTTTAATAAATTACGATAAAACATAACATTCCACGTTCTTTGAAACCGGAAAACAATAAATACTAAAGACTGTATTAGAGAAAATAAATGCTAAATAGTTCAAATCAAAATTTATTTACGATTGCAACATTTTCCCACTAAAGGTTACTATCATGCTACAAGATATAAAGAAAAAAATATTATAAAATATTACTACTAAATAAGTTTTTATATAATAAAATATTATTATATTAAATAAAAATATTGGTGGTGCAATAATCATACCGTAATAAATCTTCGGTAATATGAAGCTATTATATTTTTAAATGTAAGTCACGATTGAACATAACATTCCGTTCATACAAGACCATCGTAATGGTACTTCTACATCTAGTTCCTTATTTATGCCATAATCTTCTTCAAGTCGGGTCGGATGATTTAAAAAAAGGATACGTTACTAAAATATAAAAGGTATTGAACCACATATGATTTGTTTTTACATATGAAATAAGGTAGTCTTCACAAACAAGTTACAGGTTTTGTTTTGTTACATGCTCAGGTATTGTAACTTTTCTTTTAGTGAAAACAACAAACATTTAAATGATTTATGATTACAATGTTTAAAAAGTGTGTTTTATTTTTATTAGTAACTTCATTTTATAAAATTATAATAATAAATTATTTCGAAAAAAGAATTATAATATCGATTTCATTATAGGTAAAAATACTATTGAAAACTATAATATCAGATAATTTCATATGTGAATACCGAAAAAATTAATTAGTAGGAGGTGCAGTTACGCAATTAGTAATGGATGTCAAATTCATCGAAAAAACATTCTACAAGTTTACTTACTTAAGGTACGCGAATTTCTTCGAACGGTGGGAGTACGGAAGTAATGTCAGCTAGGGTTGTGAAAGGTTAAGCTAACGTAAAATAATTTTTTCGTTTAATTTGCATCCGGAATACAATAATTGAATTCAAAAGATCGTGTAAAGCAGTAATTAAAAGTATTGCTATCTATGTTGCAGAGGTGACGTGATACCAGGTAGAAATGTCTAACTTTTGGAAACAATGGATATGGACAATTGGTGACGGAGTTGTGTAGTTACGAGAATGGACAGACTTATCGATTAGTTTGTTAGGGAAAGAGCTAGAGTTGATGTCAGCATTGTGAAAAAAGTAGAGTTTAAAAGTTTAAACTGGTTAGGGGGTAGACAGCGAGGTTGCCTGAAGGAAGATGGGCTCAGAAAATATGGAGACAGTGGTAAAGGAAGACCGAGGTTGTCCTGAGGATAGAGTATGAATTAACGATTTTCTGTATTTTTTTAATCAAAATGGATAGAATAAAGTGATTTTTTTTAAAGATTGCAGCTTTTGCCATTTTACAACAAAATTGCATATTAATTAATTTATAGGAAATTACAAAATCACTTTAAAATTATAAATTTATTATCTCTCATGATATGAATGTAACAATTTCTAAATATTTTAATGAGTTAATTAATGTTCAAAAACTTGAATTACTTGCTGGGCCCTTTAGTCAGTACCACAGCCCAACAGTTTCTTTTTTTCACTTTTTAATCGTCTGTGCTGAATACCCGGTACGTCCTAGTGTACATGCTTCGTATAAGAGGGTTGTCATGTAACTCAAATTTGTCGTGCTTTGTCTTTTATTTCTTAAAATAAAATCTACAACTTTTATTTTAAGCATGTTTTTCTACTACCCCTATTTCAGTGTCAATTAGTTATTTTCCGTATTTTTACGTTCCACAGAGGTTGATTTTCATTTAGCGTCATTAACCCTCACTTAAAATTAGGTTATGTTTTTCATTTTATATGGTTTACTAATGATTAATGTAGGTCACATTGTTCATAATTTACATCGGTCAAAGAAAGTCGTGTGAATGTTTTAAATAAGATATTAAGAAACAGTATATGACTCTTGAGGGAGTATTTTAACTTGAGACATTCGAATAAAAAGAAGGGGTTTGCATATCCTCTTGAAAATCCTTCTGTTGTACGTGCATTAAGTCTACTATTGTTTCTATAGCATTGTGTAATTATATAAAGTAGCTTTGGACATCAGAGGATGTTCAATGGAGGATTAAATGATAGGAGTTAGAATGGAGCAACTAGACAGTACAGTATTTAAGTAAACGACAGTAGATGTATCCATTGTAAACGCGTTTGTTGTCTGAAGGGAGAGAAAATTGTGTAGCAGTGATGACGTCACTATAAGATGAGGTTCTTCCAAGTCTAGGGTTAAGAGCTAAGCTCAGGAAATACTAAAATGTCTGTTACACAAAACTACTGAGCTTATAAGAGATCACCAATGCAATATAATGAGAGAATTACTTACTATATTATTGTAACATGTATATTCTAGGGGACGTTGAAGAACAAGATAAGCTTCGTGTGAATGTAAAGGGTCGTCTCCTTATGACAAACTTTCCATTTTGAATAATTCAATCTACAACCCTATTCTGGTGCCTGTATGACAAAGAATACCTTACATGATGAAGTCCTTGCAGACAACAAGCGGATTCAAGTACTTAACCTCTAAATTTAAACGTACGCGCTGTCTACTTAAAGGAGCCCTACTTTCTAAAAAAATAGATAACTTTTTTGAAGATATATTTTTCGCTATTGTAGTAGAGAAGGCTAAATTATCCCCAACAAAACTACATAAATTTAATTTATTATTAAAATTTGATATATAAAATAATATACAATATACATAACCCCGCTAGTCCGATTCCACTAATCCAAAATATCGGATAATCCGAACTCTTTTAATTTATTTTAAGATGCTTTTTACGTAATAAAAGTGTTTAAAAATTCAAAATAAGTAATGTTATAAAAAAAATATTATTGATAGGCTTTTTATAAAAAAATTATTGACCATATATAAAATGATAAAATAAAACGAACGTAACTAAGTTTTTAATACAAGATTTACTTTTGCAAATCGATATCGATAAAGTATTTTCTTTTAATCCATTAGCAATAAATTACAACATAAATCATACCATTTCACTACTCCTTGGCCACGTAAATTCACTAATTGTTTGCTAACATAATGCCGAAAGTCTTGATGATGATACAATAATATTTCGTCAGCGTCTCACAAACATAACATCTGTTATGCGGTTCTTCCATTAGACTGCTATTTCCAGTGCTTTTGCTACTTTTTATAATTAAAAAACGTGTTTAAAAAATTGTTCAATCAGTGTTATTAATATCTTAACCAGCTTTGACAAGTTTCCCAAATTTAAATTTATTTATAAAATTATTAATAAGTATCTAATTATATAAAATGATTCCAATTGTCCTTTTAAGTAAACTTTCTATTTAAAAATATCAGGTGATAAACACTCACACGACTTTTTCTTGCCAATTTAAGTAATGAAACATTTAACTTATGTCTAATCATGAGTCACTGATGCAAAATTAAATAAAACTCTGTATGACTTAAAAATACGGTAAATCACTAATTTACGCCTAAGTAATCTCTGTAGAAAAAAAGTTTAAAATAACAGTTGTACGGTTTTAAGTTTCTATGATTTTAATTATATACGTTTTTGCCCTAAAATACATATTTATAAAGACCGCAATCTTAAAAAACTACATTTTTTACCACGAGAGCCAGGTCCTTCAAAAATTTCAGCAGACATGCTGATTTCCGCATACAAAGTGTAGTAAATGAGGTAATTTTTAAAAAAAATTAAAGGGCCGCTTAACGAAAATTGCAAAAAGTGAAAAATCGTACAAATAAACTTCTATTTCTGATTGACCGAATTGATGAAAATTTCGTAGCTGAGTAAATATTTTTCTGTTACAGAGAAGTATTTTCTTAAATGTTAAATATGAAGTGAATATAATTGTAAACATCTACGATGCTCTAGAATGGAATTTTTCTTCAATTTGATACAACTCCATTTTAAAAGTAGTCAAGAGAAATCCAATTTACGTTTTTAAAACTAGTGATTGTTTTGGATTATCTCCTTGATTTTAAAGGATAAAGGAAAAATTTTAATTATCTTCATTCAAGAGTTAATGAAAAAGATAGCTGCAGTTAAAATAAATGTTTTACTAATTTTCAACATAAAAATGATTGTTTTGAAGTTAGACCCCCCCCCTTATACAGAAATACGCCCAAAATAATAATAATAATAACAAAAAGTTTAAGAAAATAAGGAAGAAAAAATTAAAGAATATACATTAACTGTATTTTACATATGAGAATATGTTCATTTAATTGAGTTTTGATGCTAAGAATACAAATTGAACTCTAAAGTCGTTTTATGTTGTTTTAAACAATAATAAAACTGTTAAAATTTAAATTTGTTTTCAATGAAATTGTACAGGTACGTTAAAAAGTTTTTATATCAAAATATATACTATCACAGACAAATATATTCAGTTTCGAAGCTTACTGGTAGTAAAAAAGCAAACGGCACACTAGCGTTCCAAGGAGCCAGCCAAACTCAGTTATAATAATTCATACATTTCTAAATTAAACGATGAATAGTTTTAACTTCTTAATATCAATAAAAACTACCAAAACAACTGATAATTTCTCATAAAAAACTTAAGGGTCCCTCCGAAGCAGGTACTTATCTTTTAAATTATGAATACATGTTTATTAAACAGTATGTTAACTTCCTGGTTGCTGTAGTAGCATTGGTAGCAAAAATAAGTGTCCATAGCTTCTGAAGTGTGGTATTAGACTGTGCTAATATTATAAAATAGTTACGTTCAATAGTTTTTTTTTGTTTCTACGAGGTAATCTTAGATTTTTTTTATTCACACACATAATTTCCAAGTAACAAATTTTACATTGGTTTTTGAAACAATAAAATAAGTTAATTACTTATCCACAAACAATACATTTCCTAATTAAACTAATTTTATAACACAATAAGTAACCAAACTTACAAGAACATTATTACAATACTAACTGGGAAAAAATGTGGTTAGATACCTCATTGAACGTCGTGTTGAGGCACTTAAGGTAGTTTCTAAGAAGATACTACCCTCCCAACCAATTTAAAAAATTATTTCACTGTTGGAAGCTCAGAGTTTTCTAAGTAACGTAGGCTATATGGTATTACATAATTTTTACGTAACTTCTAGAAAAAAGTTATGACATTTTTATAAACGATGTCATTTTTTATTTATTTATTTTGAAAAAGTTAGTTTGGTACGGTTAGTTCTTTTATGTATGAGTATTTTATCATCTATTGAAAATAAATAGCGTATTACATACTCAGTTACAATACGGTCAGTTATCACGTACGTTACTGTACCACCCTTCAATATATTCAGTCATCTCTTTCTCTTTTCCAGAACTTAAAAAAATATTTTCGGGTCGTATATCGAAAAAATAATGTCACATCCGACTTTTGCATGTAAAGTTACGTAAATCTTCCAAAAATTTAAATTATCAAACCATTGTTTTTAACAAATTTCAGAACGTATTTCTCCCCTTCCACTGGTGATTCATATGGATGTCAATATAATTAATGTTTTTAGAACTAAATGGAGTTTATTGGTACATTTGTAATAAGATTTTTATGTGTAAGGTTGTGGGAGAAGGTTAATTTATCGTGAACCGCAAAAAGTGAGAGGTTAAATAAAAGAACTTTTAAAATATCGAAAATATTTTTCAAAAGAATGTCACAAAATGTTTTGTGCACCCTGTTGTTCTCCATGTCAGGTTTATAAAACAATCGAATTAGGTTTTAAATAGACATTTATTGCATCGTTATTTAACGCTTAAATAGTTTCAGTTTGTAGTTTTATTTTACAATACGATAATTCTCAATAATATAGCCATTATATTCACACCTTTATAGTAAAATAACATCAAATGAAGACAGATACAAGAATTTCAGTACAAGTTAGAGAATGTTTAAAGAGTTTGGGTTTTAGGCTTGAATCGATTGGTTTATTGACCTACCTTTCAATCTAAATGTAGAATATATAAAACTCTTTTAAAATATTCTGAATATCATTTTAGCTTTTTTGTATTATAAATTAAAACAAAGATTGGACCGCCTCATTGGCTCAATCGGTAACGCAAAGGACGATTAAAGTTGAAATCTTATGTTCAATTTCTACTATTATAAGGGCCATTTCTATAGATACGTTTTTCTATTTATTTATATACATACATCCCCATACCCGACTACCTGTGTCTAAACCTTTCCTCACTGATAGGATACATAATACATATATTATATAACTTATACATGTTTTATACGTATACACATCAGACATGAGAGCTACACACAATAATTTAACTACAATTGATGTAGTGGGCATGTGCGAGAAAAATGAAAGCTACGGATTTGTCGTCTAGAAAGTCTCTATTGGTTTGTTCCTACTATAGTAAAATTTCTAGAGTAGAACTTACTGAAACAATGCAATTTTCAGTAACTCAGGAGCCTGTACGACGAAGCAGTTTGTACAACTCTGATAAATGATTCAATTTTTGTTTTTTGGATGGCTTTTTTATTTTCTTTTACAGCTAAACCATTCCACTACGAATCAATTCCTTTTGTAAGCAGAGAAGCTAAATGTTGAAGCTTCTGTATTAGGACCACTTATATAATAACGTATGAATTATGTTCCCGCATAATTTTTTTCATATTTTTACAGAACTTAAGAATACAGTAGTGTATTTTAAATATTTTTTAATTTGCTTTTAAAACATATAAATTTTTAACTGCTTTTTTTAAATTAGTGTGCTCTTGTGTAGTGCATTCTTTCCGAACAAATTATTTTCTATTCTAACACATTGTGTACTGTAAAGTAGTATTGTTTTTATTTGAATACGTACTGTAATGAGTCATGAAAAAATACATAAAAGTTAGGGATACAATTCAGTATTTTCTTTAGCTGCATACTTTAAATTAACACCTCAATTTTCTTTAGTTTTCAAGTTGTACGCAATACGTAGTTTTCGGTTTTCTAGCTATAATTTGATGATAATGGCTGCTGTACCACTCATAGGTGCAAATTACGTTTTGTAGTAGGTGCGAAAATTCCTGACTTAGTTTATACAGCGGTAGGTTATATAAACGCGGGCAAGTGAATAACTCCCTAGACCCGCGTTATAATCGGGGACTACTATATCACGCATTTACTCAATTTACTACGTAAAATAAATAGGTAATTTTATGTAAAAGACATTAGTAGTATTATCCCAGAATATCCTGTTGAAATATTGGCAGCTTTCTACCGGACACGAATCCCCCGTTCTCCTGACTTACACAAAAACTTCATGTAATCAATACTCATTTTTTAAATCTTTTATTCCTTATGCTGAACCTATAAAATGTAAAATAAAGTAGTGTATAAATATTATTTATAATAACCGTAGATTTTTGGCATAACCACCCAAAAGTTGTGCTAAATTCTGAATAACCATATGACGTAAAATAAAACTTAAAAAATGTTTTTGAAGAAAAATATTCCTGTGATGATTCAGGAGTTTAACAATAAAAAAGGAAAAAATGAGAGACCAAGCATAAGAAAAAAATGGGTATTAAATGCGTAAAACAATAATAAAATAGAATACATAGAACAAGAAGTAGTGGAAACTGTTAAATTTTGAAAATTTGATTTTAGCAACTTCTTTATAAGAGGATTTTCAAGTTGGAATTCCATGTTAAATTTGTTAATGAGGTGCGTACGTAATCATCCGAAGTAAAACGAAACACATTCAAGAAAGCTGGTAATTAACTGTTATGGAGCAAATACTCTTTCGTTTCATCACAAAGACAACAGATTAGGCCTCCCGGCTTGTACTTATTGAGTTTTATATCTTTCACTCCAGGTTCGGATTCCTCGGTCTTCCGTTTCCCTTCTTACCCAGCATCTTACGTTTGAAAATATTCACAATAAATCTATCTTGTAGTGTGCTTGCTATAGTTTGCTTTCTTTCAGTTCGTGCTTGTAATAAGTTTTCAAATGAATCCTACCCCTTATAAAGCTTCGTTATCCTTCTTTTTCTTGTTTTTCTGCATTTTTCGTCATAACCACATCTCCATTGTATTTAATCTTCTTTTATCCCCCTTTTCAATATACTCACGTTACACTTCCATATAGTAAAACACTCCAAATAAACGTTTCAGAAAAAAAATTGATGATTAAAAATACTCATTATGTGCAAAAACAAATCATGAAAGAGCAAATTGAGTCGCTACCCTACCTATCTAGATAAGTGAAATAAAACACCGTAGTAATTTATAAAGCACAGACTAACTGTACAATTTATATGTTCGTACTACGTGCTGGTAAAGTTATATTAGTTTCAAAGCAGTGCAAACTTTGAAAATTGTTGTAAACACAGTAAACCGCAAACTGTTTGTTTGACTATCTCTCTTTGATATCGCTATTTATTCAGCTACATACGAATGTAAACAAATTGGAAAATCGGATACCCATCGTACTTTCTATTTGTACAGAGCCACGATATAAAAAGTACCATACGGAAAAAGTTAAAATATTCAGTGTTTAAATAAACGGAGGAATAAATTTAAGTACAATTATATATTGTGATTATTTTAAATTAATGTAATTGCATTTTGCTGTCAATGGGGATGGGTTTTTTTACGTTAAATGCTATTTTTAAAATTGCCAGCGTAATAAAAATTGTAACATACTTCAATGAAATAGTATATTTGAATTTTATTCAATAAAATAATTCTGATTAAAGTAAATAAGCCAAGCTACCCTGATACAAAATATAATATTTTTTAGCCTGGCTATTAAATAATACTTAATTTTTTATAACTTATGTATACAATTTCTAAGTTACTACTGAAATGTTTATTCACATTTTTTTACCATTTCCAGCATGAAATTTTATTACCGCATCAATTTTCACTTATTAGCATCACGTTAACGCCCATAACAGGCAGGTGGAGTGTTAAATTATTTGCACTCGATTTGCTACTTCCAGGGCTACAAAAAATAGGTCTGTTTCTTATTACGTGGTCAGCCATTTATATGACTGAACTATTTAAGACCAGAAAAAGGTAGAGGTGTAAAAGAGTCTAGTCAGAGTTATCTCCTCTGAAAGTAATGAATTTTAAAATACAGTCAGATCCTGTGGTCAATGAAGTGAAGGTGTCATTTGCAGGGTGCAGAGTAGATGCTTTTTGGAGGGCCTGGCATGCTGATAAGCATACCCTACTTTTGTACTCAAAGAGATAGGCAATGAATCGTAAACCACCTCACAATTCTCGCAGGTATCTCACATTGTTTACTACCTTAATGGCCAATAATTTGTTTAATTCCAAAAAAAAAATATTTGGTTCAACGTCAACCTAAGTTTGTTATTAACCAAAATTTGACAATTTTTTTTATATTTTCTGTGTTCATTGTATTAGAAATATTGTGGACAGAATATTTTACTGTAATCAGTAAAAACTGAGAAAATTATAATTTTTAATGAATTTGAAGTAAAATTTAACATTTCTTAATAATTAAACTGTATTTTAGGCGTTTCTTTTTAAAATTGTTCATGAAAATTCAATCGTATACAGAAAACTGAAAAGTAATACTCAAAGTCATATGGTAAAATAAATTTGCAGTTGCTCAGTTTGCATGTCAACCACCAAGATATATCAAAACACCAGAACATGAGAAAACCTATGTCCCACTACACACATTACAGGTGAAAAAATACACTAAAAGTCCTTCACAAAGAAGTCGGTAAATGGTTCATTAGTTTTACAGCTGTACCTCACCATAATACCGTTTCTCCAAAAGAAACCGACACAATGACTGCGGTAGGATTGCACTTAAAAATTCTATTCAAAACGTCTATAAAGTGAATCTTCCTTTTTAAAAGAATCAGAAAGGTGTATGTTTCCTTGAATTTGTTCTTCATTGAGATACAAAGGTACTAAAGCAGGTGCGATTCAAATTGTCTCGCCATTTAAGTAAACTAATGAACGTTTTAGAAAATGAAAAAGAGGTTTGCCATGAAAGCAAAAGCAAATAGAAATATTAAATACTAGAAATTTTCAGTTTCAGATTTTTACTATCTCTTGCTCTATTATGTTGAATATATGGAAGAAAAGTATTGTTTTCATGCAAATTCATGAAAATCGAGTTTACAAAGGAAATACACGTTTTCAGACTCCCTGAACCCAAAATATTTATTTAGCAATTGGTATCTGTGCATGTGTGTGAATTTAAAACCTCAAGAACCTAATGTCATACAAAGTTTAAAAAAACTTTCGTTGGTACCACTAGATCCCGGACGATCATTTCATCAAAGTCAGTCTACTAAGCAGAAGTTTAGGCCTATACCTGCGGGTTTTCCACTTTCCTGCGATTTTCTCAAAAAGAGCTCCTACGATTTTTTTTTGAAAATCACCTCATTTACTACGTTTTGTTTATGTTCTACAAGATAGGTAAGCGCCATATTTTCTGAAGTTCTTGGGAATGTGCTCTAGTGGTAAAAATTTTTTTTTTAAGATTGCGGCATTAATATGAAATACGAAATTGTATTAATTAAAGTTGTGGGAAATTAAAAAACTTTCAAACATTTCTTTGTCTTAGCGTTAATATTAGTGATTTTCTGTATTTTTCTCATCAAAATCGGTAAAAAATGGATCTTTCAACGATTGTGGTATTAGTAGGTTTATGCAATTTACGTCAAAAGTGTATATAATCGAAGTTATAAAAAATTCAAAAATGTATACTCTTACTTCAAGTGTTCTTTTTTCACCACAGAGCCTAGTTTAGCATTGAATAGTGACTTTGTGTTTTTATGTTCTAGAAAGATTGATTTTCATTTTGTGTCATTAAACTGACACAACATGATTAAAATTTTCTCATGTGTTTCATTTTATGTTGTTTACTGATATTAAACGTTGGTTAAATTTTCATTATTTACATTGGCAAGAAAAATCGAGTGAACGTTTCACACCAGATATATTATATTCATGAAAGGATTTCAAACAGTGACTTTATAGATTCAGTATGTAGTTCACTAACCCTGGTAATAGCTTATTAATCGGTAAGTTTCATTGTTTTTATAATACGCCAATACGTTAAGAAAATACCGTTAATGTTAACGTATTATGTTTATTTAATTTAGCCAATTAAATGAGAGTACGTATTATATTTCAGTAATCACGAGAAATTTATAATTTTGTTGTATGATATTAGAATAATTAGATTATATATTACTACGTGATGCAGATCTTTCGATAGTTGCATTTAGAATCAAACAACTTGAGTTCCGTTTATGTTAACCTATCACTATAAATTAACGAAGAAGTTAGAATGTTTACGCAGATAGAAATAAGTAGTAATCAAAGAGAATTAGGAAGTTGAAAATAAAATTTATGATCCTAGTTTATAAATTGGATAATGATTAAAATCGATCATTTGGGCAGGTTAGAATTAAGGTCGACATAAAATTTAGATAGACAGATTAGTGAAATTTTGTTTTAAACTGTATCCTTCTTAAGATAGATTCAATATTTAACGTATAATAGAGGGTCGTTCACATTATCTGACCAGACTATAGAATGTTGTATTATAACGAGTCTTTTTAAATGTTTTTGTATTGCAGAATGCTCTAGATGATTTTCATAATAAGTTCTGATCGTACGATTGGATAAAAAATATTTTATTCCATTTAAAACTGAAAAGTTACTCGCTCTTGTACATAACTGCTCGATAAAAATACAAAATAGTTATGGAAACAGAACATAGGCATATGAGTATGTTTATAAGAGAAACGAAAGAACTTATTTGATAAATTATTAAAAAATATTGCTCTGCTTTGAATACTTTATAAGGATACTGTTAATTTTTACATGGCAGTTTGACAGATGCTGTTGACTAGAAATTATTTTAAAAAGATATCTACATTATGATGGAACCATTCTAGTTCATTTTGTGTTTTTGTTGAAAATTGGTTTGGATATAGCACCCAAGGTTCAAATATGGCAAATTTGTCTTGTTCTTTATCTTATTAAAAGACTAAATTCTGATAAGAGTTTTCTTGTCTAGAATTTAATTGTTGGACACAACAGCATAATTATACTCTACTGCATTCTTTTTGAAAATTCGTGATAACGTCTCTTTCTGGGCGCTTGAGAGCATCGGTGGGGCGGTAAAAAACCCAGAGTGAAATTGGGAGTTTTTCAAATTGCTTTAAATGACATTCTCTCATATACAGACTAAGTGTCAATTTCAACTGACATTATAGTTTATGTCACGTTTAAAACAAAAATTATTGATATAATTTTTGTTTTTAAGAAAGCATCTTAAAAATAATTGCAATTATTATTTTTAACAGGTGGTAGGTAAAAACATTTGAGGGTCTTAGAAAATCTTTGATCCTCAGTGTAAGCGATGGATGGAAACATTTGAAAATCTATGCTCTACAGTTATCGCTGGCCAACTTCACGCACTAATAACCAGTTTTTGGATAATATAAATTTAGTTTAATATTGCAATACACTAAAAGCAAATTTAAGTCATTTAGGAAGTATTTACTTTGTTTTACAACCGAATGTCTTGCCCACTAATGCTGACACAAACGATTAAGGGAGTTAGACGGAAATGAGCAAAAAACAAATTCTATTCCCAGTCCTGACTGGGAATCAAATCAAAGATTCCTGGCTTGGAAGCCAGTTGTGCCGATAACTACACCAAGGTAATAAGCAATAATGCATATTAACCACAATTCATTTTGATATACTTAAGACATACGTAGGTCTATGAATAAACGAAAATTTCACCAATTTATAATTTTTAAGTTATTATATGAATATTATTTTTATTTCTTAAAACAAACACTGCTTAACACAAAATTTTACTAAAATTGTATTTTATAATGTATAGATATTTATGTTTTTAAATTATTTACAATGATTTGGCGGAATATTAAGTAGATATAGGCAGCCATTTTGTTGTACAATAAAGGGAAGTGTGGCCACACCCATTATTGCTTATTTCTTTTAAAAATAACGCGCTGCAAAGATGGTTACATCTACCGCGTGTTACGATTCTGTTTGATTTAAACAATGAATACAATATAATAAATTTAACTTTTATTATACCTAGTTAAAAAAGTTGGTGAAAGCTTCAAAATTTATAGAAAAAAATAAATGCAAGTAAATGTAAACAATAAATTTTAATAAACGAAATTTAGAAGGTACGTTTAACACATAATTTTATTGAAAATCACTTCAAAAAGAAGCAACAGTACAGAAAATTACTGAAGTTTTTTTATGTGTCTGTATGTTTAGAACTTCTTGGGCTAACATAGAATTATTACGTCAGATTTCCTGGCGGTTACTCTATAAAAATGGAACGGTTTCATTGCAACAACATCGACCAGTGTAGAGATTAATCTAATTGAATTATTCTTCAGCAGTCTACACACGATTAAGTTTTTATTTTCACAAAACTCGCTCGATATCAGTTTCGTAAAACGCCCACACGCGTTCTGACCAATCGGTAAAATCACCTTCGTCTTACATTTACTTCACTAAATCCTAACATTTATGAACATTCATCGTCTTTCGCCTAAAATAGAATCATCTTATTTTGGATAATATAAATAGAACTTGTCTGAGATAACTTAATAAA
Source organism: Catonia carolina (assembly GCA_035578175.1). Lineage (NCBI taxonomy): Eukaryota > Metazoa > Arthropoda > Insecta > Hemiptera > Achilidae > Catonia > Catonia carolina. The sequence continues at coordinate 21,291,543 of JAQMRL010000010.1, read as the reverse complement.
ATAACTAAATTCTTTGTTTTTAGTAAATCAGTTGCTTAAAATCTAATATTCTGATATAAAGATGTCTACTACTTTAAAGCTAGTTTTTCCTTATTTATTCCTCAAGTATTATTTTCATGTATGTTATTGTCATAAGAACACAGTTATTTAAGTCTGATTTTTTTAAAATTCCTTACAAATTTTACTATAAGCTTGTAACAGTTACTGAAAAGTTACTGAAAACTACAAAAGTTACAGTGACAGTTAGTTAGTTAGTAAATCGTTAAAAAATTTGATTATACCAATTTATTGACAGGCTAGGTTCTTGTTTACTAGGAAAGAAATAAAGATCATTACTGCCTGTTACTTTATGCCATGGTGTACAAAGACATGGTATTAAGTTTTTTTTTAAATTAAGCTTACTGGGCATTGACAGTAGTTACTAATAGAGTTATATCTGGTATTTTTATAAGTTTAGTGATTTTACAGAAAACACGTTGAACTGGAATCACAGGTAATTAACACAACTACATAACATAAATATTATACTAAATAATGTTATAACATAAATATTCTACTTATAACATAAATATTACACGGAATATCACGCAGAACCTAAAACCTAACGGTATAAGTAAGCCAACAAGAAAAAATCAAGTCAAAAAGTAAACTATGGGGTAAAATAGATTTAACATGAAGTAAACTCAGGATATATGTATTGAATTTCAGCTCTATGTGGTAGGGAATTATTAATTAGTGAGAGAGTCACCTAGCAAATGAAGGCTTCCGCTCCCTTATGTATATGATGATAAAAATACCTACAGAAAAATAGTTTCGTATGGACACTAAATTTTAAGTAATAAATTTCATTTATTATTTACCTACACCACTTATTCTTCAAAGAACGGTTACACTAAATCTGTCATTTTTGGGGGTCGGTCAAAGGTAGGTCAAAAGGGAGAAGACTGGTTAGTCTAAACATCAATTTTGGTTTCTGAGGTAACGACCGCACGCAGTTATTGTATCGCAACTTCCATTTATTGCAGGCTGATAGACAGTTTTATTGTGTTTTCCTTTACTTGTCCTCACAGTTTTGTAAACTACCAATATTCAGAAGGATAGGAAACCCACCCGCACTCTGAATTCACAAAATGAAAGCGTCATCTTTAGGTTAAAATCTTTAAAATAGTAGCGAGGTGTATAATAAAATTATTCATTTTTCTAAACTATATATTTATAACAAAGACTCTCATATGCTATAAAATAATATAATATTTATAATTATTATATGGTGATAAACATTTTAAATGCGTAGCCCTAATATATTTAATTAACTGGTATTATTTAAACACCAAAATAAAGAAATCAAATGATTCATAAAAACGATTATAGCTTTAGAACTTTAATCGAATTTATCTCAGAAATATAAGTTTCTTTCATAACACCTTTATCCACTAAGCTCTTCAATATGTAACTATTATTTTTTTTTCAAATTGGTTGCAACTTATAAGTAATGAACTGTTTTTTTTAGTGATATATTCCCCCAACATAACTATGCAGCACTCAGTGGTGCTAGCTCTTTTATCTCGTAATTTAATTTACACGGTCTTTTACCAACATATCAATTAATTTTTGATTAATCTTATAGCTTAGAACATATTTTAGTAACTTTAATTATATTACATTTCTTAAATATAACTTAATAATTATTTATAACAAGTTTAAACAGTAATCCTAGAAACTTATATGTAATTTAATCTTTTTTTAGCTTAAATAGCGTTTTTAGTAAAAATGTCTATAAAGTGAGCCTTGTGTCACTACAAAGTCACAAGAGAGCAGGATTTAGGCGGCAGAGATTAGGTTCCTACGAAGGACAAAGGAGTTTACAAGCTTATACCACATAAGTAATAAAGAAAAAGAATCAGGAATACATAGCTTGAACAAAAGAATAAAATTTAATTGTAGTACGTGGAGACAGCTTGTGAAGAAAATACAGGAAGAGAGAATACTCTTGAAAGTGAAAAACTATAAATCACCTGAACGAAGAGTATTGAAAAACCACGGAGAATATGGCAGTAGTTAAATTATTTTAGAAAGTATGATAAATCTCTAAGAATTGAATTTAACAGGCAGGGGCCCAATCCTTGATAACAAGAAGAAAAGTACGAGTAATTTATACATATATACATGATTCAAATCTTCTTCGTAACTACTTCCGTAGGTGTTTTGAATGTTAGTCTTTCTCTTAACACACTAAGCACTGTTGATTCGGTCATGAGACAATTTTTTTACTTCTTGGCATACGTACACCCTTCTTCAGCTACTGAAGTTACTTGCAAATAACGGTGGATGACACTATTACAGGATCTTCTTCTTTTGGTGCCGATCTGCTACCGAATAATGGGAATTATTTTCAATGATAATTTTATTCGATGTTCTTTTGCAGAGTCCTGCAGCAGTAGTTGCAAACCAGATCCTCAAGTTTTTTAGCCAGGATATTCGTTGTCTTTGGGAATGGTTTTGTATTAAATAATTGTAGAATGTGAAGATAGGATCTGGAGAGAATAGTGGAAGAGAGAATACTGTTGAGAGTAAAATATTATAACCTTGATACTCGTGAAGCCACGATACCTTATTTTCATTTGTTGTTTCAGTTGGTTATACTATAACTTTGTATGCGGTTCCGCTCTTACCCTGTACCTTTTCTTGCAAAACGAATTTCATCAATTTGTACTTATCGTCATTCCTAACAATGTGTCCTAGATATTATAATTTTCTTCTTTTTACTTTGCTCATTATTTCCTTTTGCGGGAATACCATGTAAAATTTACAATATTCCCGAGTACCTTGTTTTGAAACCTTTGGATGATGTTTAGGTTGTTTGCTTTGGTGCAGCTATAAATTTGTATGCCATCATGTCCACATCGGCTTTAGCACGTGCTTGTAAAGAATTAATTTATTGAAGATCGATAATTTCGAAGGTCCGTTTGAGCACCCAATTAATCTTCCTATACTTACTTTTTTTTAAGCAATTAGTATAATAATATTAGTTGAATATTAGTACATCGAAATTTTTGCAACATCATAATATTTTCTCACGTAGATTTGTAAGAGAGATTTCAAGAAAGTTTCAAGACAACTCCGCCTTTTAAGTCAATAAAAAGTGAGTAATTAGCCTTCCAAAAAATAATTTTATATATAAATTGCATGCGGTTTTCAATGTAAAACCTCATTACAACTCTTTCTGTAATATTCTAAGACGCATAATCATATGTAAGTCATCTAACATGCACACATAAATTACATTCATAGAGCAGATCACCAAAGGAAACAGTTTACTTGAAGTCATTCAGAAAAAATCACGAACGTGGTATTTATCAAAATGTACATCGTGTGGTTAGTTCGTTGTTCCGTTTTGTCTTCGACCTTTTTACTCAAAGTACATAGTCATAAGTGATAGACATAGAAAATAGACAAGGCTATTTGTCTTTTTTCATCGTCACGTTAAAATAACCTTTCCTAGACAATATTTTATAATTTAATTCAAAAGTAAAAAGACCTTGAACATTAACATATTTTAATAACAATAATACGTATTTAAGTCTTTGCATAAAATATCAATTTAATATAAAATAGCTGGTTAATAGATTTACTTTGTTCAGTTACTTATACGATTATCATAGTCACTTATAAACGTAGCTACAACTATATATATCTTATTGTGATTTAGAAAATTAGAAGTTTTTCTAATAAATTTAATTGCACCGGAGATAGTCTAGCATGCAAAAAATACATGTACTTTATATATTTTCTTTCTTTTTAGATAGTCTTATTTCCTACCTAATCAAAGTCTCTATACCATCTGGACAAAATGAAAACATATTTCATTTTGTTTGAAAAATTAATTTTTCCAACCATTTATTCTGGTTTTGTAATGAATAAAATTTAATTTTCAATAACTATATTTTATTTATGTTATAATTTTTTCAGAATTACATTTTCTACATCTTGAAAAAACAATTTAATACATTAATTATGCATCAACCAAAGTAATTTTTACGACAAACCTTAAAAAGTGAGAATTGTGACCCATAATGTTTTTGTTTTATGTTAGATATTTTTAAAAACAGGAGATATTTTTGTGAGATCTGTTTTATTCAATTATTCAGGTTAAAACCTAAGTTGCAACCAAGTTTTCTTCTTAATTAAAGCTTACAACTTTAAATGTGGCCTTATTTCACCGGGGTAACAAAATTCTAGGCGAAATATTTTGCTAGCCGTCACTTGTTAAGGAAGCGTTTCATGGCCAAAGTTTATACGAACATTTAAAACAAATTACCTAGAGAATCTGGTCGTGAGAGATTTCCGTTGAATTTTTAATCATCCTATATAAATTTTAATTATTACGTACCATTGTTTAGTATTCTCCATTGATATTATTTGGAGTTGTTTAATTCAAAGATAAACCACAAGTTTATAATTCTCGTAATGGTATTTACTTTCAAACGATACAAATGTAAGTTTTTGAGGTTAATAAAGAATGATATGAGTGAGCTATCTTTCCAACACCAACACCAAGAGCTGTGAATAATAACAGATGTTAAAATGTATGAGTGTGCTAGCCAGGTGCAAAAAAAGACCGACCACCCGGTTTAGTTAACCTGCGGTTATTCGATTCGACGATTGGTCGTTAATAAAATAGCAATAGTATAGAATTGAGGGGGTGCTTTTGGTTCAGTGTTTAGCACAAATAGCCTGTTTATGTGAAACTTCTATTCTTAAATGTGGCAGCTACGATATAAAGGTGTATAGGAACCAAAGGTGGTCTCTCCTTACTACACTACAACATCGTCGTATAAAACGAACCAAACAGGCGGAAGAACTTTATGAAGAAACTGAAGGCGCTAAAAATCACCCCTCAGCTTATAGGTCCCAGACATTGTACAAAGTTAACCGACCGTTCTTAAACGATGGATAGATCTAAGAAACCATTCACCACATAACTGTGCGTCTGAATGAAATAAAAGAATAATATAGCGACATTTATAAAATCAAATGCTCTGAAAAATATAATGATAAAATCCTAAATGCAAGAATTTTTACATCCTATGTACCATTAAGAAAAATAAATTAGAATTAATAATATAAATAATTTATCATAACTTAATCCCGTACATGTATGCTCACATAACGTCAATTTGTTTGCTCAATTAATGTTGTGAATAATTTTAAATTTACTACATGACAGTGTGACTTAATTTTTAATTCTCACAAATACTTATTTTTTGTTAACAACAAATTTCATATTTACATTAAAATTTCATTAGGCTTATTTTGCAATGTTTTGTACCAGTATTTACGAAATAACATAGACTATGTATGCATTTGAATAAACAAATCTCGTTATTATAACAACAGTTCAAACCAACTAAATTCTCAGCAACCTCAGCAGCAAAAGATTACTAGCATTGAAACGTTAATTCAATTATTTTGTAATTTAGTTTGCAAAATCTCGTTACGACGTACCGTTGTCATTTTTTGAGCAGAATCCCAAAACCTTCTATTTTACGAACTTGTAAAAATTGTTAACATAAATGTCGGTAGAACTTTGTAATTGCAACTCGAAAGACAGAAAACCATTTACACCTGATAGAGTCATGGCTTAAACTTTGGAAAATTAAAATTAATGAAAACAAATCGCAAAAAATAACGTTTACTCTTAGGCGAAAAAACTGCTCAACCGTTTACATTAATAATATTCCGCTGCCTCACACTACTCAAACACGGTATTTAGGCTTACATTTGGACAGAAAACTTACATGAAACGAACATGTTACACACACACACACACACACACACACACACACACACACACACACACGCCACAAACTTAAAACACGCTTCTATTAACTAAAACACTTACTCGATAGACGTTCTAAATTAAACATATCACACAAAATAACAATCTAAAAGACAGTCTTAAGACAAATTTGGACAAATGGAGTTCAACTTTGGGGATCTACTAAACCTTCACACACGAAACGTGAACAAGCGATTCAGAACAAGATTATACGAACGATAACGCAATGCCCCTTTTACAACACAAACTCAATGTCGCACAAAGACTTACAAATCCCATACGTAATTGATGTCACGAAAAAACTATACAAGACGATGCATGATCAATATTTGAATTACATAACAACTCTCTCATACAAAACATGTACACTATGGCGATACCGGGTGCTCAGTGCAGACGTTTGAAGCACCTCTGGCCAAGAGATCTTCTTGGCCAACTATTGACTGTGGTGATGACTGCACGCTCTTTCAAGTAAATCAAGTTTTAGAACATTAGCTTAACATTTAGAAATTATGGTATTTATAAAATAACAGGTACTAAATTTTAATTATTGAAAGTGTCAAAAAAGAACTTTGTAAAATAACTCGTCATCTTCATGTTACGTAGAAACAAATGTCCATAACTTTTATCGAACGGATCACTCCTAATGCAGACTGACAAAATTCGCTATTACATTTGGATATTGACTGGTGACTGACTTGGGACAGTCGTATAGACTTGAAGAGAAAGTTACTCGAAGGTTGGCGAAAACAACTCTTCATATTTCTCTCCAGGAGGTGAAACATTTTTCATCAATTTTATTAACGCACCGTTGAATTATATTCTTTGTTTACTAATCATTTAATACTTATGGTTCTACGAACATTTTTCTTTACTTTTACATGTTTAATTAGGTTATGAAGTGTTTGCAATTTCTTTGTAAACACCTTTTAGTAATCATTAGTTTTAGTAGCACTACTAAAAATATAATATAGATTCATCTAATTTTCTATTTGTGAGATAACATAAATTTCCTACGTGATTATATGACAAATGAAAATGTAACAGATGGTAGAATTTTATAACTGTATAATAATTATACCAATCACTGTAATAGTTAAAAGTATTCCTTGAAAACTTGTAACATATCTTGAGACATTTGGAACTTTTAAAGTTAAACTTTTCAAAACTAATTAGATTACTTTTTGAATAACTAGTATATTCATTACATTTAAAAGTATACTATTAATTAATGAAGTTTATAATAAAGTTGAAAGTTCTGTCATAGTAATATTCTTTAATTATACTACTCGTAATATACCAGTTCTGAAGACTGATACTAAAGTAGTTTCAGTAAGTTTGTGGTTTGTTATTTTATGCATAACTCATTTATAATTACTTGTTTGTAGATTAACAAACTTCCATCGAAGCTACAATGTATATCTGTGGTAGTACTTTTATAATGAATACTAAGATTGTATAATAAAAACACATGGCTGTACGTGCATTCATATTGTTTTTACCGGGCTGTGTTAAAGTCTGGAAAAGGCTGAATTACAGAAAACTGATTGTGACTAGACAACCATAACATTTTTGATGATTACAGTATGAAAATGTCTAACTCTGGGTTGTGTTTGATCGTTTCTTCTGTATTATTAAATAAAACTATTTTGTTTCGAATTATATTATGGTTATATTAAATTACAGCTAAAAATTGCTACACTGTATCTAGCCTTTTTTGACAGTGAAAGAGTGTTTAATAGTGTTGAGTTGTGGATAGTACAAACGTCGCTACAAAATTTAGTAACTCTTTAGATATCCCAAACATCTAGAAAATTTTACTAATGGAACTAGGCTATATACATAACGAAAATCCAAACAGTCCATGGTCACTTAAAGACACAAAACAAAACAATTGGATAAGTTTATAACTTCATGTACGCCAGGAAAATATTTTAACTGATCAGAGAAAAGAAAGCGAGCAGAAAAGCCGAGAAAAATTGGCTGCTGCTTTCCGAGGAACTTGTATAAAAATAAAGCACTCTCGGGCTACCCAAAACAGACAAAATATTGTGATAAAACCTGCGTGTCTCTACGCGAGTACGTGTTTTAGAATGACCGTGAAGACTGGTTAAAATAATCTTAGAAACTTGAGAGAAAGATCCTCCGCAAAATTATGGGCTAGACGATAGTAGACGGTCAATACAGGTTACAAAGAAAAAAAAATATATGAAAACATAAAAACTTTATTTGATGATCTGCAAGAAATGGATTAAAAGCTATGAACACGTAAAAAGAATGGATACCGGACGGCTGACGACACAACGTTTTAGAACATTACACAATAGACCTAAAGTGAAAATGTTTAAAAGTGTCAGGAAGAGTATAGAGAAGATTGAAACAATTCAAGAAAACATAATGGGTAAAACCTCATTCAGTCTTTTGATTACTGTTTTACGAGTTTCTATGAAGAAATAGGCTAGTGGGGTAAATCTCAAGAAATCCTGGAGTTGCTCTGCCAGTAATGGAAGGTAATATGGAAGGAATGAATTGGTGGGGGGAGGAAGCAAAAATTAGAATATTTAAAGCAAATTAGAAAAAATGTAAGGTGCTGCAGGTATACAGATATTAAACGATAGAACAGCTTGGGGAACTGAATCAAACCAACTGAAAGACTGATGACAAAAAAATAGAACAAAACCATAAAATTGATTGGACGAAAGAAAGGAAAAAGCTTTCAATAAAGATTATTAAGAATGTGAGATGTGTGAAGAGGTAAGGTAAATGTCTAAATTTACTTTACCTAGGCTTAAATCATCCTACATGATTCAAAATGCCTGACTACTTGAATCAGATATAATTGTACATAAGACCAAACAATTCCTTTTCGGCGGGGTGAAGAACAAAAATAATCTATTCAGAGTTATGCAAAGGATCGACGAATAATTTTATTTTAGGAAAGTCATTAAATGTGAAAAGAAGCAAAATATATAAAATAGAGATGTTTAATAGAACGCCTTAAGATTAAGAAGTTGCGTTTTTAACAGTACTTAATTACTTCATATGTTACACAAATATTATTCAAGGCTTGATGAGAGCCTGATTAAGATAGATATATTATTTCTATGAAAAGACTAAAATTATGAAAATTAAATTAAAGTACCTTGTAGTAAATGAGGATATTCAAAAAAAACTAAATTATTGGATGTAAAACAGCTCGTGGTACTACTGAAATGGCGGTTTTAGTTGTATAGTCAACAGTCAAAGTGTTTCTCAAGTAACCTCATTATTTAACACATTAAATTATTAGTCTTCTCATTTCAAACCGTCTGAACTTTGTATCTTTTGCAAAATTTTCTTCTACATTTATAATCAAGTAATGAAAATTATGGACCTACTTTAGTAATGAAATTGAAGTGTTGATATCTTTAAATACCTACTGTTATGTTATAAAGTCCGCCTCCTCATTTATTAAGCAGTGTACAGACCATTGTGTGCGGCTATTGTGCCATTGAGTTATGAGCTGAATGTATAAGAGTAGGTACGATCATTTTCCTCATCATTAGGGAGTGACTAAATGGTGGTGGTGGGTTTGATAATGAAGGGTGAAGGGTAAAGAGGGTTAAACTGGACATCAATCATCCTGCCCATGAGATGTCATCATCCCTTAATGTCATCACAAGGCCACATGGTCATGTATTACCTACCAACTGTGCAGGGGATACGCATGAATCGTCCATCACCGCATCTATTTGTCTTATAGTAATTCTTCCAGTACACTCTCGTCGTACGCTAAATATTAAAATTTTACTTTAAAATCTTATTTATTTTTTGTACTTCAGTACTACAATATTTGGACTTTTAAACGGATAAAATATTGATGTTTTATTTAAAACTATGAATTACACCCGTGCTGTTTACAGGGTTGCAAACATAAACTAATTTATGGTGTTTCCCATATATTTAGTTTCATTTTTCAATTTCAGTTACAGAAATAATATTTATTGCATTAGGGTAGCTACTCTATTTTACGTATTTAATATTATACTCCATTTTAAATTTTAAAAATCTAACTGGTTTAAAATTTTGTAAAAGGACTAAAAAAATGGATAGCTAAAACAGGTAGAGAGAAAATAGCAAAAATGGTTAGCAATATTCAAATGTAGGTATAACTAAAGAGAAAGGAGAGAAATAAAATAGGATATTTTACTTTCTTAAATATAATAAATTTTAAGTTGTATTTAATTATCTTCATTTTATTAAAAATAGTGTAAATTTAATAATTTTAATTATATAATTATAATGTATCATAATTGGTACAATCGTAGCATTAGTAAATAACATAGCATTGGTCAAGTTAGTGTAGTAAGTATTGAATGTTATTACTAATAATTAATTCTGCATTTTTTTGATATATTTAAAGCTTCCACAGTACATGGTTTTGTTCATAGTTGGATGGGATAATTTCCATCACCTCTAGCCATATAGTACAGAAGTACAATAATGTAAGAAATTTTGTTTTATAGTAATTTCTATTTTTTAATATTTAATGCACGGGAATAAATGAAATCATTATTATTATTATTTTAGTTAATAGCAGTAGCCGAAATTGACTACTATTAATCTGTTTTCAAAAGAAGTTTAATTTCTGTATATTTTTGATACTGAATTTATCGCGTTATGCGGACTGTCAAGTTTCCGATGTTCTACTGTATTTGAAAAAATAAACAATTTGGTAATTATTTAAACCAGCTTGTTGGTGTAGTTATCAGCGCTACTGACCTCATCAGAGGTCCCGATTTCAAATTCTGGTCAAGTCTGGCATTTTTTCAAACATATCACCAAAGGAAATTCACTTCTATGTAATATTTTATAAAAATAAAAATATAAAAACTGCAAAATAAAATAAACACCCAAAACACAGAAGTGAACGCTGAGAACATTGTATACAATTGTGTAAATATCAGATGACATATTTTTGTAGTAAACAGATCACTATGTGATTAAAATAATATGTATTTTTAGGTTTTAATAACTTGTAAGTTTTTGACATGTTCAGTACTTCCTCGGGAACGAGTATTTCCCTGGACGCAATTGGGAATAAAATTTATCACTCATAACCGTTTACGTTAGTCTCATTGTGCATAACAGTTGGATGTAAAATCAAAAGAAATTTCTTCTTGAACTCACTGTTTGTTTAGTTTTTGGAAAACAACAATTTTTACTGTTACAATGCCAGTGGCAGCAGCTGCAGTAATACAAGTTTTAGTATTAGTAGAAAATGACAATGTAGTTTTTACATTAGTAAAGTTTTATGTAAAATGTAACCAAAAATAATATGAAAGCTTTCAGGGCTACTACCGGTGTTCAACCCACTAGGTGCAAATAATCGAAATGCAAAGTTTCCATTTATCCGTCTAACTTTAAGGAACGAATCTACTGAATTTCATTTTCCTAGCTGATCGGGAACTTAAAAATTCATGATGATTGAATGAATCGATGAGGACTTTTGTATTTATGTAATCTATTACGCGCAATATGGTGCAATACCGGGATATAATTTGTAATTCATAAGTAATGTATAACTAGTAAATACCTCGTATTTTAAAGAGAGATGGAAAAAAGATATTAATGGAAAGTGATTTTATGTAGTACGACAAGAAGTACAGAAATCTTACTGAATTTTATTATTGGAATACATTCAATGAAAATGAAAAAGAAAAAAATCAGTTAGAGTATTTTCCAAAGGAAAGAAAAATTGAATTAGAGAAGTATTGAATTGAAACTAAGATGAAAGGGTACCTTATCGGATGGATAGCGGTCATTTTGTTGGTTGATCTCTAAAAAAGGGGGAAATGTTTTGAAAGAAAATAAAAGAAAATCGGTATTCAAGAAAGAGATAGATTGAGTTTAAAAGAGAGAGAAATAAATTTAAGAAGTGAAGCACTGTACTCTACCGTACGAACAGCGTTCATCTGTATTCCGTACTGGACAGCCATGACAATAAAGCCACACCATGTTCTATTCCCAAAGTTTCATATTATTAACAACACAACTTCTAATTATCACATTCACAGAGCTGAATCTTTAATGAGAGCCATTTGTCATAGAATTAAAACTGCCCTGCTGTATCCTTTGTAGTTTAGTGTAATCCAATCTAGAGTGTGGTGTAAAAGAGCCGTGCTCACAGGAATATGTTTACATAAGGTTACTAGTGAAAATCGTGACTCGAATAAGAATGTCAAAACGCTAAGAAAACGTTACGTACGGCATGCTGCATACTAACACAATCATCAATAACTATTCTAAAATTATATTGTTTACGGAAACTTTCTATGCGGATGCTTTCATCAAAACAAATTTTGGATTACAAAGTTATCTAAATAAATAACTATCTTCAAGTTAATTTTACGTTGACTACATAATCAAATTTGTAAATAAACTTTCATGAAATGTTTGGTCATACTAGATCAATTTTCAAACGTAGCTATACATTTTATTAAAAATTCTGTAAAGTTATTAACCTTTAATTCAGATAAAATACTAAATTAATTGCGCTTGAACATTAAAGACTGTTTAATTATTTATATATTTTTTCAGCTGAGCTCAATCAAATTAAAAACTACAGTAGTGTCCATTATTAGGCCTACATAATTTGTGTGACCTTATCGTAATTGCCAACCCCAAACAATAGCTACTTAAAAGAGATTCTTCAGACTTTTTATCATAAATTTGTATTTTATATAAGTGCTTGTAAGAAAACCGTCTGGTGTGAAAAACTCATACGACTTTCCTCTGCCAAATTAAAAAATTTAAAACACAGGTTATGTTAACTATGAGTTAATATTGTTAAATGAAGAACGTAAGCTAATTTTAATCATGAGTGAATGAAATTAAAACCAATCTTTGTTAGACTGACTAATCACTAAGCACCCAAAAAAACAACTTAATAATAAAAAATAGAACCTAATAAATACCTTAAGCACTGCGAAAAAATGCGTGAAATAAAAGTTTAAGGGTTTTCATTTTCTACCGCAGTTTTAAGTTCTACAGAAGTTGATTTTCATTTTGCAATTCAATCATGATGAAAATTAGGTTGTTTTTCTTTTTACATTGTTAACTCAGGATTAAATACCAGGATATATAACTCAGGATATATTGTTCATTATCTTCATTCGTAAGAGAAAGTTGAGTGAGTGTTTGACATCAGATTTTTTATATACATTACTAACTGCTACATTACAACATTTTTTCCCAAAAATATATATATTTAGGCATATAAAGGCCGCAATCTTAAAAACCCTTATTTCTTAATGATTTAAGCGGGTGATATAATGGAAAAATCACTTAATAAGCCATTTTTGAGAAAATTGCAAAAAATGAAGCAATGAAATAAAGTATAAAATTATTTTATTTAGACTACAGTTAACCGATTTGGGAGATAATATTCCAGGTCCCCTTATTGTAGATAACTTATGTTTGAAATATCAAATATGTATGATATATCGTTTATAATGTATTTTATTCGAACACACACACCATACAGAAAGGTAGGCTTAAATAATGTGGTTTTTTGTCAGAAGACCTGAAAACGTATTTCTGGAGAAAACTCGACTTCGAGAAATCGGAAGAGAAAAAATAGTCAACTTTCCCTTCCAATATTACATTTTAGGGCAACTAACTTAATAATCAACTAATGATATAGTAATAATAAGAATGCTTTTCATGCATTTTTCAAATTTTTACCACTAACGACCGATTTACTTAAGTTTTATGTACATATTTTATAAAGCTATTGCAAAGCCCGAATCTCGATATGTGTATAGTCCGAGAAATGAGACAATGTTCCTCTACTACTTGGACAGTTCGGCACGTTTCCGGGTACTGCGATGCTACAAGATACAAAAGGAGGAAAGACATGAAAGAAGTAGCATCTGTAAATTGATCTGTTATTATTTATTTCACTAATATCATTACATATTTGTTATAACAAACTATTAAGCACAAATTTGAAAAACGTTCACGAAATTCTTGTTTAAATTACAGGAAAGTGTAATTAAAACAATTATGGTATAAAAAATGCAACAGGATATTTACCAAATTCAGGAGAGATACCATATTTAATTATACTTGTTTTCATTTAGTGGGTATAGAAAATTCAAATAGCTGACTGGCTTGGCTAAATAAACCCTAATTTTGAACAATTTAAACTAAAGATATACCTAGTGTTATTATGTTAACAAAATAATTTAAACACAAAACGCTCATTAAAATTTCTAAAATATTAGACAAAACCAACTAAATATAATAACCAAAACAAATAAATTTTTCATGGCTTATAAAAAGCTAATTAAATTTAACTGTACCAAGTACGTGCCAGAAGCGGGAAATGTAAAAGTGAACTGCAATTATGAATGAAAATACATCATTATATATTATTTTGTTTTAAATAAACATTTTATTTTTAAATAAAATGTTACTATTAAAAACCTATTATTATTAAAATTCTATTGAAAAATTATTTAGAAGTTTAGACCACCTAGATTTAACTAAATTTTGAAGGTATATTTTATAAATAAGATAAATCATATCTTGTTAAGGAAATTAAATTAGAAGTGCAGGTTTTCTGAATCTATATTCAACATACATTCAATAATTAATTGTTTTATTTATTTAATAGAAGTCTTATAATCTACTCAGTCGTTAGAAATAGCAGTGAAGTACAAATCATAAAACAGGGCTTAACGAATTTAAAATTGTCAGGTCTAACGTGGAATCGAGCCCAGGACCTTCCACTTTCTAATGTGAGTCTAGCACTCAACCGCTTGGCTATGAATGCAGCCAAATTTCTTTTAGTAGTGTAATTTATTTGATATTCCATCATTTGTTTCCATTTTATTCTTTACTTATAAAACAAACCAATGCAATGAATACTGTACACTATTTAATTGAAATAAATTTATCACGAAATAGTTGTGAAAATTTTAATTTTTTTTTTAGTTAACACAATTCCATAATATGATACCAAATAATTTACAATTTGCATGATACGATGCAGAACTCATCAAATTTAGTACAGTTAAGTTTTTTGCATAGGGTGAGGAGAATAGATTGCTGGTCTGATGGGAAGGCACAATGTGGTTTAGTGGGAGGGATTGCCAAAAAAAAATGTTCTCTCCGCTTTACTACTAGCAGTGCATCCACTTAGCATCCACATCTTAGTTTACAATGCTCAATTGTTGCGCAGGTTGATAATAGATTTCTGGCTAGATAGAAGCGCACAGTGTAGTCTGGTGAGAGGAATTTCCAAACAATGATTCCCTCCGCCGTACTATGACATTACCGAAGGATGGACTTCTTAGCATGGAGCTTATGAGTTTACGCTTTATAAACTTCAATTAGTTTATATTTTAATAATCTAAATCGCATATTATAAATGGCTGAAAAGATTAATGGTAATCTAAAAAATAATTGTGGCAAATATTTTCTTGTGTATTTTTTCGTAAATGTTTAACTTTTCATTTACATCAACTAGGTTTTCCCATCTACATATTATTGCACAGTTAGCTATAGACAACAATTAAAAATGATCCTAGGTTTGGTTTACAGTTTAGGTTTAACAAAACCTGTTGTAACTTAACCATTTCATAATCAAAAGTATGTAATTAATTGGCAATTACCAAATTACTGAAGCAGCTTTAATAACATTTTAAATAAAACACTTTTTATTAATTGGCATAATTACCGAACTTGGATTTCCCAGCAGCTGAACCAAATCAAACAGTTGAATCACCCGTTTAAGTAATACGAGAATATCCTGTAAATCTTGTAATATATGGTACATAAGAATACTAATGAAAACTGTATGATAATGTAAACATACAACCACCAGGCGATGGTATATGTTTCTATGCAGCTTTAGGGTGTGCATGGACTTCAAGTCTAGACAGTGTGATTTTTATTGCTTTGTGGCAATTCTTGTTGTTTCTAGTAGGAAGTAAATTGTTATTTTTATTATGTTCTTTACCTTTCGAGAAGTTTCTATGGTTCTTTATTATAAACAGCACCTACTATTTTCTTAGTGTTGTGTAAACAGTTGTGAAGTAAGTTTAAAAAACATGTTTGTGCATCAAACGTTGCATATTGAAATAGTTTCTTCCGGGCGGACAGTTAGCGTAAAAATAATATTGGTTAATATGTACGAGTTAATTATTTATTTAATTGTAAATAAACATATTTAGTTTTATTTAAAATTAAATTTAACCGTTAGGTTTTTAAAACATTTCGTTTTAATACATTTCGTGTGTTGTAAAAAATACTGTCTGCTATAACTTGATGGCCTCCGGCAGAGGGGAGCAATAAGCGAATTGCAAAACCACTTCAGAATAATACACAAAATTTTTCTTAAGTATTTTAAAACAAATTCTTAAATTTCATTTCATTGTTCACCGTCTGCATTAGCAGTAGTTGCAGAACAGTCAGACGTTAAACAAAAAAAAAAAAATTAAATTTCTTAATTTTCTTAAATTTTTATAAAACGAAGTAACAAAGTAACGAAGTATTTTTATAAAACGATGTTTCTTTTACTATAAAATTATTTCGAAAAACAGACGTTTAATGAGATAATGTATAATGTAGTAACTTAAAGGTTTTGTTTATGAAAAAACCGTATTTGTTCTAATACATATTCATTGTTCACCAACTGTTTCAAAGATTAACATAATATTTGGCAAGTTTGCTCTGTAGTAATAATGGAAAATGATGAAGCAATAAAATTTTACAGAAAATAGTTTCTTTTTATGTTACGAGGATAGTTTTTCCTTCGAAAACAAAACTTTTAGTATATAAATTGTACATTATCATTATAATTATACATTAATCTCATTAAGTACGTATTTTTCGAAATAATTTTATAGACAAAAAACTTGCGAAATACTTTGTTTTATTAAACTACGTCATTTCCGACAAGTTTTATTCACTAAAAACAAAAGAAATTTTTTGTGAAATGGTTTTACAATCCGCATATGGCTCCTCTCTGCCGGAGGCCATCAAGTTATGGATAGGCAGTAGTTAAGTAAAATAGTGTGTGATTTCCAGTTGTGTCAACTGCAACAATGAATTTAATTAGTTAATACGTAAATAAATATAAGTTTAATAGAAAGTTTTATTTAGAAAAAACTAGATCCCGAAAGAACCCGGAATAAGAACTGCATGCAGATTATTATCGTTGGTTTTTGTTTTATATTTTACTGTTGCTTTGTGTAATGTCTATCATATCCGTTGCGTAATCTTAATATTATATTATGCTTTTGCTAAAATCTAACTTTTGTACTAAAAAATATATAAATTATGAAGTACATGAAAAATATTATAATGTAAAATTAATTACTTGGATGTTTACATGTGTATGATGCTTATATATAAATTAACTACAAACTAGCTTAAAGGGGTAGTAGGCCTGTAAGTAAAGGGTAGTACACAATATATTAAAGCTGAAATATCCTATGGGGAGTTTAGTAGGCGTTCAGGGTTGAAGTACGAGATTTAGTTTGAGTTTTAAGCTTAATTTAATCCCATATACCCTAAGATTGTTTCTTTAGATCATACCACAAGAGGAAATCTTCTTGTTCCTCGTATAACAAACTAGAGAAGGGGTTATAGTAGCCTATGTCTGATAAAAGGAAAGGGTATCAAATCAGTTATGATGGTCATAGAAGAAGGGCATTAGGGAATTCATAAGTGAGGGATGAGTTAGATAGGGTTTCAAAACCGAAACGAAACTCTGTGGAACTATGTGAACATTTTGGGTTGACGGACAGCAGGCCTCTGTTCTAATCCAATTACTAAACTTCCCTTTACCATACCATAACATAACCGACATTTTATACAGACATGCATACATAACACACAAAGTAGTCTAATGTTCTAATATTCAGCCATTTATAATTCCGTTCGACCGTATATTATTAACACGAATTGGAAATGGACCCACCGTTAAATAATATTACTGAGATTAGACAACCCAGCAAGAGATCTTTATAAATCTGACAACTTCTATTTCACTACACTACTCATCTTGACTTTTAATATATAAAATATTCTGTAATCTGACACGACATCACATGATGGAATGTAGTTTCTTTTATTTCATTTTCTTTACTTGTTGATTATTCTTCTTCGTTTTTGGATGTATTCTATATTAATTTTTAAAGGATGTTTTATGTCTTATTAGGTTTCCTGTAAACGGAATCAACTGCAAAACTGATGTATGGTATTTACGTTGTTCAAGTAGGATTTTTTATTTTATCGGTTATCAAAAGTTAAAAGATCATAAATGGATTAGAGTATGTGTTATTGATTTACATATTTCTAACATGCATAAACATGATCAAAACGGTTTTGATCGCGTAACATCTAGAAATTAATCATGTTCATACATTAAACTACAATGAATTATTTTTAAAATAACTGTTTCTTTAAACGGATGTGAACCTTAATAATGATGAACTGATATGATACATTGATAAAATTAGCAGATATGATGTTCTAGAGAGCAACCCCTGCGTATATAAGGTTATATAAATAAATGAATCGATTGTCATATAAGTAAAATATAATATTTTACATGACGTCCTTTTTTATGGAATGAAGATGTTAATATAATGTTACAGCACAAAACGTTTACTGACCAGATTTTTTTGTTTTACGTTCGTTTTGCAATTACTGCTAATACAGACAATGAGAAGGATCTTGATTGTTCGTGACACTATTAGACCAAAAGTGTAAAAAGAGTTAGAGCATTTGTAGTCTTGAATTGTGAATGAAAAGTGTGTCGGGCCGTTCGAAATAGTGTCGTAACAGGACCGGTTTTAAATTATGTATGTTAATAGTGCGTTGTGCGTCCGTGTAATAGCAAGAAATTGTGGACAGGTATATCGATTGTTTTGACTGTTTGTTGTTAGTGTGTGTTAATTATAAAAAAGTTTAGTTTATGCTTAAGTTTGTTAATTGTTTTAAATTATGTAATTTAATTTTAGTTGTTAATAGGCTAAGTTTAATAATTCCTTGTTATTATTCATAATTATTAATTATGAAAATTAATAATAAATTGTTGTAAGTTTAAAATAAGTTTACTTTATTATTTAGCATACCCAGACCCCGAACGAATCTAGGTTTAAATGTAACAACATTAATAACGTACATGATTCGTAAATCGATGAGATGTCCGTGGTACATAATCCATTAGTGTTGACCAATACTCTGGTATAATGAGTATCAAGTTTACAGAACACTGTATTTGTAGATCAAATTACCTTCTTTTACAAATTTCAGTTATAAAGCTGAAATACGGTACATATATTTGAACAACCTGGAACGGTTCTACTATTTAAAAATTTATTTTACAGAATACGTAATTATTAAGCGACAAGTAAGTTCCAACTGGCCGTTATTGATTAACATAATTATTTTTGTACTCGCCAAAAACAATATATCATTTCATAAAATACTGTAATTTAGATCAAAACAAGAACAACATTCTTATGACTGATGTTTAGTTTTGATAGTAAAATAATTCACATTTTCTAACAATCCTATTTCACTGCTTGCTTAAAAAACTGAATACGATTAATTTAGATAGTAAAATGACAAAACCGTTAATTAATGGTGATAATGAACGGAGTATGATAATTAATGTTTGACTTTTATTTCCGTTCTGAATTATAAAAAAGAATGATTTACAAGCTGTCATAAGTGCTTGGCTTAATAAAAAGAGTATATTCATAACTTTTGATATCTGTAAAATATAATTATATAACATTAAATAGGGGTTAGTTAGGGTAGTTTAAAATAATTTATTTATTAATAAGATGTCTATCTATAATTTTTACGTGAAATTTCTACCCTTAAAAATAATGAAACCAACTGTTTAGTTAAAATCAGATGCAGATGTTTTTATAATAGACTATCTGTTAGATAGGAGAAGTTTTAATAATTTTTTTCATATAAGAGAATAATTATATTATGGGTTCAATTTAATACGTATCGTTCAACTTACACAGTAAAAGATGCATTCCAATAAAATTATAGTTATTAATTTAACAATTTGTTAACTTAGTTCTTATTCTGACTATTTTAGCTACTGAGTATTTTTTTGAAAATAATAAATACAACTATATTGACTGGTAAAAAAAATTTGTTTATAAAGACGATAAAGCGTACAATTTTTATTATATAAAAGACCGGCTACCACCTATAAAACCTAAGGAAACCCATAAAAAAACTCGGTCCGGAAAGAGAAACTTAAAACAAATAGGTAGTCTAATTTAAAATTAACTTATACTACTTACTCATTATTATTTTTGCATTCCTGAAAATAATTTCAATGAAAAGGTTTCTGCTGATTAAAAAGACACAAACACAAACTTGTTACTTTCTGATTAAACTAACTTATTCAACCTCATTAGAAGTCCTCCCTTCCCAATCATTTGAGTAACAAATAGTTCACTCATGTGGGAAGATACTCATTGCCTGGCTTATTCACTCACCAATAAATTTTGAACTATCCGATCACCTAAAATGCTGAAATTCGTCACATTTGTTTCTCAGAAATTCCTTCTTAGCACAAAGAAACTACAATATTTGCATTTTGATCAATTAAGTACTTAACCATTTACAACTCCTAAGGTATGTATAAGGGTAACGATTAACGATTACAGTTTATAACGATCTACAGTTCTGAAAGTCAAAATAAAAATTATTTCCATATTATATCTTCATGAAGAGTTGAAGTTCTAAACATTGGCATGTGTATTACAATTATTAAATTACATTATGTATTAAATTTTATTAAACATTAAGTAAGATCATGAAAAAAAATAATATTAAATACAATCAAGTTTACAGATGAACAGGAATGACGTTACAGAAATAATTATTTTTTCTATAAATGTAGAAACAGATAAAATTTTTATGCATTTAGTAATCTTTGAGAACTGAATTATAACATAACTCTTCCGGCGCTAGCTAGCAATTGCTAGTTGTCTATAACATAAATATTATTTTATTAAACATTATTTCCTTTTTTTACATATACTAAATATACTCGTATAATGAACAGCCAAACAACAAATTTATATACTGTACAATTCTCACCTCAGAGTATTACAGAATCAAGATATCTTTCGTCTCTCACGGATACATCATCAGGACGAAGTTACATAAATCACACAAAACACATAATATAGCCTACATAAAACACATGCGGTCGAAGACCACGTAAATAATTTAATTTAGTTGTTTGTAAATACGTCACGCGCGACTAACCGGCCGGATAGTCGCGCGTGGCATAGCTACAAACAATTAAATTAAATATTGAGGTGGTCTTCGACCTTGTGTGTTTTATGTAAGCTATATTGTGTGTTTTGTGTGATTTATGTAACTTCGTCTTGATGATGTCTCCGAGAGAGTCGAAAGATATCTCGATAATGTAATAAGTTACTCTGAGGTAAGTGTTATAAATATAATTATTTTTTGTTTGGCTGTTCATTATATATTTAACCTAGTTTTTATGTTAAAATTATAGTACATTAACAAATATTTATTAGAATATTCTGTAAATTAAAATAAAGGACATATTAATAACAATTTATAAAATTTGGTTAAAAGTAACTGAAAATGTTATACAAGGTTTGGAAAAATCTAAATAACGTAGGTATAATAAATTGTGTGTGAAAATTAGAATTCGCTGTACCTTCACGCAAGTTGAATTTCTATTTATTAGTATATTCCACATGTTAGATTTTGGGGTTATGCTAAAAAGTTAGAAATAAAATGTATTCAAGCAATACAGAACAAAATATTACGTACAATAACACACTGTCTCTACTACGAAACCAACAACAGACTACATAATGACTTACTCCTACCATACAGCTCAGACCTAGCAAAAGAACTTTACAATTTTATTTTATGCTCGATTACAAACTTGCACCAATTAGTTCACACAACAGATGCATTAATTGTAGCAGGAAGTACCGATGACCAAAAGACCTTCTTCAAAGAAACTACTGTGGCTTCTGCGGTGTTGTTAAGACCAACAAGTATGTACGAGTAATTAGATCGTCATACGATTAATTGTAGACCTGAACTTCAAACTTTCTAATTTTATTCTACAAATAGATTCTACATAAACAAAAAATTGTAAACCACCCTTTTTACGGGAATATTTTTTAATGTTATTATTTGTCAGTACTAACAATAATTTACCTGAATTCTAAAGCTGTGTAAAGAACTTATATAATATTTTGTTACAAAAAAATTAAAGCTATTTATAATATGTAAATAGCAGTTACTAAAATTAATTCAAGTTAAAATACATAGATTTTTACAAATAATGCCAATTTTTATGCCACTTATATTTATGGGAAACAGATGCGACAGGTATTAAATAATGCAGTAAAGATTTAAATAACAATAGTAATTATAAGGTTTAAAATGAAACGCATGCTTTGCATAAAGAAATAAAAAAACTGTCCCGTTGCCGCGGTGTGGTTGACCTAAGTACAATGTCGATGTGGGCGAAGGTGAAGGTACCCCCTAATTAAGGCGATTGGAAAGGGGGGTAGAAGAGCACGCCCTAAAAGTCTTTAATTAAATGTGTGAAAAGGAGCTTTAGGAATGACGGCAGTGTCAATTCTACACGAGTCGCTTTTCAATTTGCAAAGGCCTAATAGCAGGTTGTCGTTAGATACATAAACCACTGGTCGAACAACGCGTTATGCGGATGGTTTTAAATCTGATCTCCATGTTTATGTCCGAACCGCACATTTTACCTACGCTCTTGTACGGAATAGCACATTGTCTTAACTCGTTTAACATAATGTTAACACCATATTTCCATCTCTTTTTAGAAATTACCCTTCAAGCATACAATAACCAACATAGTTAATAACTTCAACACATCATAACGTCAGGGCACCTTTGTACTATCATCAAATTAGATTTATAATACAAGGATTTATAGTTTTATAGCGTATTCACGATAATCTCAAGAAAATTATAAAACAAAACAATGGTGAGAAAGAAACCATCGGAAGCTTTCAAAAAATAAACTCCGTAATATTTTATACTGCAATAAAAGTTACAAATAATAAAATTAACTATTCTTACGAAACATAATTAAATTTTACAATCAAATTAAAATACCATTTTAATTTCCAAAGATAATTTTAATACGTTATTTACAAAACACTCTGAAAATATTACATAATGCAACAAAGAACAAATAACATTCATAAATTTTTGTTTCAATAATTTCTTATGTAACACAAATTAATGAGGGTCAACGAGTTAAAAGATTATTTTAAAACCCCAGTTCAATTTTATTCATATCTCTATAGAAATTGCAATGGACTTCACGTGATAATAAACATTGTAAAGAAAAATACAACATTTATTTTATGTTTTCAATTTAAATGGTTTTAACGCACTTGGTTGGTCTAGTGGTAAGTCGTTCCCGCGAACCAGCTGATTTTCAGAGATGAAGGTTCCTGGTTCCAATCTTAGTAAAGGTTATTACTTTTATAATGATTTGAATAATAGACAGTGATTACCGGTGTACTTTGACGTTGGGGTTTAATTAACCATACTCTCTTAGAATTGGTCGGGCTGAATCTGGACTACACCTCATTTACATGCCATGCATATAATCTTCATTTCAATGGGCTTATTTTATTTAAATGGGTTGTTTATTGTTCTAAATTGAATAGATGGAAACTTCAACCAATTAGAATTAAAAAGGTTTGGAAGCTGTTTTACATATAACTATTAAAACTGTTTCAAGTGACAACTATATAAAATTTGGTGAATAATGATGAATGTATGGTATGAATAGCTTGAGAAATTGGTTACTCATTTGATGCTCTCTATTAATAATTTTGATTAGGCCTATAGCACGTGTGCGTTTTAATGTTAACTTCAAAGTAATAAAGTAATGACTTATTTCATGCTTTGTTGTAGAATTGCTCTAAGACACTTTAATATTTAAGTTATTGTTTTTGTTATGTTAGCTTTTTGAAAGGTATTGGAACATTCTAGAAGCGTAGTTTAGAACCCTATATAAATAGGTGTGTACTATAAATGAATGGAACTTTATAAATGAAACTATGAACTATATAAATGAATGAAAATCTTGTTCAAGAGTTTTTGCTCTGAAGTTGAATAAAGTCTGTTGTCATTCAGAGTTAGATATTTTGTTAATTATAATAACGAATCGAACTTTTATGACGTTAAAATTTGACGATCATATGTTTTTTATATTTAAATAATGTATATTTCATGCTAGTCCCTAAGAAAATGTCCGTTAAATCTTTCTTTAACATTCTCTGTGGAACTTCAACGAATATTTTAATATTATACAACTACGAACGATTTTACAGGAAAACTTCCTGTGAAACCGTTTGTAGTTGTCTTTCATTATAATAATAACATAAGGGAATTTACAAGTCATTGGGTGTAGTATCCATTTGTATGAACCAAGCGATAGTTCAATGCATCTCAGACCGAGTTACAAAATTACTCCGATCTGTAGAAATGTATGTATGATTAGCATACGTACAAATAATCAATAGCAAGGCACTGTAGACTGGAGGTTTAAATTTATATATCAAAAAATCAAATATTTTGTACGTGTTGAAAATTAAATATAATAATCTTCAGGATCAAAATACGAGGTGTGGCTATTAAATGACTTACGTTGTAAAAATTTTATTTTAATTTTATACATAATCATTTATTGTCGCCTTCAATACACAGTCCTTCTCTATTCCTACAACGCTTAATGCGAATTTTCCATTGTTGTAAACAGTGCTGGAAGTCATCTTCTGTCAGCTTCTTCAGGACACGTGCCGCTTTCTGTTTTACAGCTTCCACAGACTCAAATCTTGGCACTTTCAAAACAGATTTCACCTTAGGGAACAGATTAAAGTCACATGGTGCAAGATCTGGTGAATAAGGTAGATGTTCTAACACTAAGATGCTGCAATTGGCTAGGAACCTCTAGACAGATAACGCGGAATGAGCTGGCGCATTGTCTTGGTGTAGAACCCATGATTTGTCATTCCCCATTTCGAAGCGTTTTTTCCTTACTCTTGGACGTAGGTTAGAAAGTACCTTAAGGTAGTAATGTTGATTAATTATTTGATCTTTAGGAACCCAAAAAAGGTACACAATCCCATGGATAAAAAAAACGTTCATCATTTCTTTAAATTTTGACTTGCTCATTCGAGCTTATTTGGCTCTCAGTGAAGTTCGGCTCTTCCAGTGCATGGATCATAAGTAAAGAACAAATTTTATAACATATTTTTTATCTTCTACCCGTTCCCTAAGGTCAAATTTTCATTAAAAGGGACAATATTTGAGTCTGTGGAAGCTGTAAAACAGAAAGCGGCACGTGTCCTGAAGAAGCTGACAGAAGATGACTTCCAGCACTGTTTACAACAATGGAAAATTCGCATGGAGCGTTGTAGAGATAGAGAAGGAGTGTGTATTGAAGGTGACAATATGTGATTATGTATAAAATTAAAATAAATTTTTTTACAACGTCAGTCTCGTTTTTTAATAGCCACACCTCGTACTCGTATTAATGCTAATTCAGGCTGTGGCTAATAAACCTCCAGAACCGCCTGGGATCAAATTCGGGACACCTGGCATAGAAATCCGTTAACCACTACACCATGGAACGGCCAGAAACTAAAATTAGGTATGAATCAGATATCGAGGTAAAGAGTCACCTCTAAATTCAGATACCTGCAGTTAGTAAAATTGATATTTATAGACTGTCATTGAGAGTGGAGTTGATTTCCGTAGAAGACTGACGTGGGGAGATACTATATATTATACGTGCAAATTTTTTAACGATCCATTTTCTGAAAATAATGTGTTCTCGTTCTATCAACGTTGAATAAAATGAAGATTTATGTTCACGGATAATTCCAATCATGTTCCATTTGACATTTTAATGATACATAACCCACTTGAGATTCATCAACGCGGACGGATCCACTCGTTCAACAATAGTAAATTCATTGTTTTCTTCATAAATTTTTGAAACATGATCTAAAATTAAATTTTCGATAATTTTTTTTTTAACTTTGATTCATTATTTAGAAACTATACAATACAGCACAGCCATCCAAAAGCTAAACAAAATTTTGAATAAACAGATGACGTGTAAAATAAACATATTATTTTTTTAAAGAATACATCCCAGTGGAAAATCAAATATACACATAACAAGAATAACTTAGAATACAAAGTACTAAGAATAAGAAATAGTGTAGAAAGTAACAACAATAACAAATAATATAAGTACTGTACATTAACCAAAATATTAAATAAGGAACGGAAAATATTTAGGGTAACTTAACATGAGTAATAAAGATCTGAACAACACATAATAAATTATAATGACAAAAGTGAAATATTAAAGAATTATGAAATCTGTAAAATAATAAGGATATCTTTTAAGCATTAGGTTATATTTATATATTTTGTTGTTAGATCAGTAGATCTCTACTTCATTTTCTTCGTAGGCGTCGGTGGGTAAAGTTTTGTCTTGGCATTTGCTGTATTAGGGGATTAATGTGGATTTAACAGAAAATTAACAAATTTCCTCTTAAATTTTGAGTATTTGATTTTAGCAGTTTTTGATACAAAATAAATTTTTTAATCGGAATGCAATGTTAGGTTTGTTACGTAATATTGGTCGTTGGTTATCATGCGAAGTATTTTTGAATGATAGGTTTGAATTTTTGTATGTGAGTTTTCTTTGCTGTTCCAAAAATTACTTTACCGTAATTCGAAATCGAAATTTTGTTTGTAATTGGATAATTTAAAAGAAAAATATAATATTATGAGCAATTAAAAGTTTAAAATATTATATTTTAGTTCTCAAAAATATTTTTGCCACATTCTTACAAGATTAAAAAGTTGGTGTTACAAAAATATTGTATTAAGCGCAATTGTATCATTATTTTGTACAAATAAATCATGAAATTGTTTAAGCATTTTGTAAGTAGAAAAACTTAACACTACGGACATTTTAGGATATCACATATCAACATCCAAACTACTTATATTACGCTTTAAATCTAAATAAATATTAAATTATTATTATTAGAGGGTAAATTAATTCACAAGCAAGTAAAGATGCTTTCCGTGAGATTTTTAGAAACTTAAGCTCACTTATCTTCCTATAAATGTTTTTTACAAAAATTTCTTTGTTAATACCTTTAAAAACATCAGCATTGTATAATCCCTATATTATACCACAAAATTTCAGTTCTATGTGCTTGACCTTTGTGTAATTATTAACCAAATTTGTTATTTGTTGAATAACATATAACAAAAAGCTGATTGAATTAATAATGGGATATGACTGTGTGAATGAGAAATGGATTGGTTTAATAATCGTTTAAAATTATCAATAAATATAGTGTGGCAATTACTGTTTATTTAAAAAATATTTGTTGTTGAATCATTAAATTTTAACAAATAATTGTTAGAGACCATTTTACAAGTGCCATTACCAAAATTGCGTAAACCGTATTTTAAACCACAAATATAAATAAGTAACGAGTACAATTGAATAAAAATTCAAGGATCGTACAGAACTTTACCAAATACGGAAATTTAATAGAGGTCAAGGCTGAAAAGTGATAAATTAATTTAAATTTAAATTTAAAAAATATTTTCTATTAGTAATTGATTTAAGAAATTAATGAAAACTTTGAGGTTAACTCACTTCAATTCTAATATGCGTCATTTTGCTACATAGAAATTATTTTTAATGTATATAGATAATAATTTGTGAAGAGGTTCTGGAGATGCGTACGTATTTGGGGGAATTTTTTGACTCAAAGAGCCACACAATTTGGTCACGATTTTGATTCTGATTTTTTTATGTTACAGCTAATAGGGAATACCCATCTTAGTAGTTTTTATAATTTATTTGACTGGCTACAATATTCACTTGTTTATTCAACTTCGATAACTTGACGATTCAGAGCGTATTTCAAAGCTGATCGACCGCTTTCCCGAAGGCTATGGGAAAATACGTGTTTATATAAAGATGTGGAATACTATTAAAATAAACTATTTCACTTAACTCCTTAGAATTATTGGGAAAGCTGGTCTAAGAAAAGCAGAGAATTTTGATAGTATGATGTCCGTAGACAGTAAATGGAGAGTAGCCCTGGAAGTTCTCTGCCTACGAGGCAGAAACTGTAATACATGTTTTAATTAATGGGAATGATGAAGAAATGAAGACTACCATTATTTTACGGTTATTAATAAAGCATAGATGACAAAAACAATTTCTTTAGAACTAATCTATAGACTTAAGGTGTTCCCTAGTGTAGTGGTAGGTGCAACTGGCCAGGTCTGCACCGGGTCTCGGTTCGATTTCCGATCAGTTTTGAAATTTTTTCATCATGTATCACCTCATCACGCACATTCTAAGTCTGATTAGGCAATATCCCTCAATAAAAATTATTTTAAGAAGGCAAAATGGAGATTAGACAAGTGGAATACAACGAGAAAATGTAAAATACCAACAACATTCAGACTGGTTAGTGACTTCAAAGGCTTTGAAGGAAGACTAAGGCGAAACACAGAATGAAAGGAGAAAGAAAAACAGCTTGTAGTGAAAAATTCTAAGTCTGCAAATAAAGATTCCCAGAATTTCTTGTTATGGAAAACTGGCTCTATACGAAAAGATTTTCATAACTCTAAATTTGACATCTTACTTGAATTTTTTTCACGAAAATCGTAAACTTGTAATCTTTGTCCAATGAATATCAGAAATATTTTTAGAAGTGAAAATTTTAAATTTTCGTGACCCTGATGAAAATTTTCCAATTAAAAACCTCATGATTTAATTAAAATTATGTACTAAATAATGATTAAGCAGTTTTCAAAAGCATAAAAAAGCGTTCCTGGTCAGTTATTTGTAGTACAGTAACAACAAAAATGATGAAAAACGGAGTAAAATTAAATGAAAACAATGATAATTATTCATTGATACGACGAATACAAAACCATTATTTTCATTTTATCAACTAAACAATTGGTAAATAAAAACACACATTTACACACAGAGAGAATCCTCACCAATCTCACCCTCTTTGGTTAAATTTAAAAAAAAGAAACGATCTGAAAGAAGGAAAAATGAAATAAAAATAAAATTGTTATGGGGCGAATATATATACACGTTGTATAAAGAGTTACTACGATTGTACGTTGTTGTGAATTTGTTTGTACTTTATTTTGCGCTGAAAGCAATTATTTTTACTAAATGAAACCCCTGTTTTAAAATAAAACCTTTTTGTAATATTTCCCTGTTATATTTGTTCTGTTACCGTTACATATATATTCAGAGCTGAAAATGTGTAATGCTGATAGATTCAAAATATAATATGTAGAAGTGATTTAACAACTGGAATTAAAAAAAACAAAAACCATGATGAGGTTTAATATATCTTAAATCCAATAATTACATGTAAATAATATGTAAAATACGTGTATTTATGAAAAAAGCTGAATATTAAAATATTGTAAATAATAAGATGAAATATGCGTAGTAAAATAAGTTATCCATAGCTAAAAACGTGTTCTAAATTTAGATGAAAAGTAAATAAACAAGAATCAACGTGCTCGCCTCTCATCATGCGGTCCTAGGTTCGAATCCCACCCAGGCACGGCATATTTTCATACGTTTCAAAAATCATTTCATTCTCCATCGTACAAAAGTTAAACCTCAATGTCGTCGCTAATGACCGTTGTAGTTGATGCAACGTTAAATAAATTAATTAAACAAAATAAAAAGAATCAATGAAATATTTTTGTTTGAAAACAAGAAAACTTAAAATATTGTAACACGATATATTTATGTTAAAAACATAAAAGACGGCAATGGTTAAAATATTTTTGTTTGAAGTAGCAATAGAAAATATACTTAGGTACCGGATGTCCCACGGAATTTGAACCAGACGGAAATAGCATTGATTTCCATTAGTTTGTTAATGCTTTCTTCTCACTAATATATGAAATTTTGTTATAATCAGGAATCATTAAGAAATGTTTACACATTTAAAAATATCAATTTTGATACACTTTAAACAATTTTGTAGCTTAAAATAGTACATAAATTTGTAAACCGTTTTCTAATGTGTTGTATATTTTATGAATTATTTGGGTTTCGTGAGTAGAGTAGCTTCGTAGTTAGCGTAGTAGTGTGGAGAGAAAATAATTGGTGGTTTGAATCTATCTGTGGTAAAAAATTTTATTGTAAAAAAATTTGAAAATAAATTAAAATAATAAATATTATTATAATTTATTTTTGTTTTATAGGCCCTAAATAAAAAAATGTATAAATGAAAACAAATTCTGTACTAAAAGTTAAAAAAAATTATTCAATACAAAATGTAAATACACTTCAGATTTTAACATGAGTTCAAATTACATCGATAATTCGAAGAATTGTCTCTAGTTTAAAAATGCCTGTGTTCATCTATGATATTGAAGTAAAACGATGACCCGTTTTTTTAATTTTTAAAAACCATTACTTCTAAATCGTGTATAAAAATTAATTCGTGCGTCTAAAGATTCTATTTTAAGAATTTACAGAATTTAATTCTGCTGATTAGAATGAAAAAATGATAATATGGCCGATGATAATTATAAGAAAATATTTTGTATATTAATAAAAAATAAAATATGACTGGGTTATTATTTCATCGTTGACAATACTGAAACCAGTGTTTTAGAAACCGAGTCCAATTTCATTTCCCTCAAAAGAACAGGAATGTTGAGAATGATGGAAATGTTATGATTGAAACATGAGACACATGCATGCTTTGATATAATTTTGATGTAATGGCTTATGTACATCCATGTATGTAATTTTAATGAGCTGTATGTTATTAATTGTTGTATAATATCATGTTTACGGTTCAGTTTGAACGGTTATTAGCTAATGTTGATCACAGAACATCAATCGAGCAAATATGAGAATGTAAACAGAGAGGTTACATTCAAGATCGATAATTAAATATTCACCCAATAATGTATGAAGTTAACGAATAAAATTACTGTAAGAAACCACAATTTAATAATTTATTTAACAATTTATTTTATCGAAATTAATCAATTAATTTATAGTTCATCACTTTCAATTTCTTTTAGGAGTTAATAATTCTGGCAATTTAAATCGTGAAAATTTCGGTAATTGCGCAATAAATTCAAGATATTCAACAAAGGGTATCATTTCCAAGATACAGAATGTTTATCAAATTATTGTTTTTGATTTTGGATACAGTACTATCTCTGAGTGACACAATCTCCGTGTTTGATATTTAAATAATGTTTTGACCTTATTGTGCCTATACGACTACAAATTACATTTTATTACGATTACAAAGGAGATAAATTTGTTAAAATCGATATTATGAGGAACAGACCAATAAAATCGGATCAGTAAAATTATAGGAATCAATAAAATAAAGTGTCAGTACAAACATTTTTGCGAGCTTCATTTCAAACATTTTTGAGTGGCACATGTTCTGAAGGAGCTGACAGAAGATGACTTCCAGCACTGTTTTCAACAATGGAAAATTCCCATGGAGCGTTGTAGGGATAGAGAAGGAGTGTATATTGAAGGTGACAATAAGCTATTATGTATAAAATAAAAGTTTTTATAATGTCAGTCTCGTTATTTAATAGCCACACCTCGTATATTACTCGGTTTAGCCTTTGATTATGTAGACAAAAATATTACACTAAATCAGTTTCAGTAAGTAATGGTATACCTCTAATTCTTTTGATACAGGAAGATATGAATGTCTACCAATGATACTGTATAAGGATTTTCTTCTGTTTGGGAATGTTATTTTTGTTGAAATGTGTGAAGTTTCCATCTGACTCTTTCGTCAAGAGTAATTATTAAATAATAAAGTGTTTCAGTCCGTAGGATTGTTGAACTGTTTATGTAAATTGGAAGACATGTTGAGGGCTGTAAGGCAAAGGTTATATAATTGGATTTTGTAGGATTGACTTCGATATTTTCCACTTGTCTAACCATTCAGGAAGTTTTGTTTAGTAATGCTGCAAGTTATGTAAAGCATTCATAAGTGAATCGTTTCTGGAAAGTATAACCAAACAATTTATCAGAAAATTTAATTCTAATGAGTAGTCGTACCAAGCGATGCAAATTTGATCGTCTTCAGTTGCTTATCCGTTGCGAATGTTGGCGAACATCATAGAAATTTTAACTTTAATCGTTGCACTACGAATTAAACCCTCTGAGCTTTCTCCAAACAATATTCTCAGATTTCGAAGCCACAATACCATTCATCTACCAGATCTCTTTTTACCATAATTGTAATTTCCCTTGAGGAATTTCTTTTAGTTACGAATATTATAATTTATCCCGCATGATATGCCCCAAATATTGTAGCTTCCTTCACTTAATATACTATTTTAAACTTGGTTTATTTTGATAGAAACTAACGAATCACGTTCTTAAATTTATTGGCTTAGGTTTACGTTTATAGGATATTTTCCACGTTTCCATAATTGAGAGGAACTAAATACGAGAAAGGCTTAACTTAAAATATAAAGAGTTTCTATTAAATAACTAATTAGACAGTTTTATACCATTTAATTTTCCCTTTGATAAATAATATATGAAAATGAAATAATAAATCCATGTTTTGTAAAAGCAAGCTCATGTTGCGTAGTTGAATTTTCAATATTTGACTAAAAACGTGACAACATATAAAAAACAATTGTTATATATTATCATTTTTCTATGTCTTATAATAACTAATAAATACATATCCATGAAATTGAATTTCATATATAAAAGTATAATAGCAAATAACCTACCGTAAATGAAATATATTTACTCAAATTTTTATTACAGCAATAAAATTTACTGCCTATCAATACGATATAAATAAGTTTAGAACGTTGAAATATTACAATTGTCCAATAAAATGCTATTTGCTATTTTATCGATTTGCGTAAAGCGTATATTTCAATTATGTTATACAGTCTTCGACTCTAAAGTTATTAAATCAATACTCATAAGCTACATAAAATAAGAAGGTACAATAATAACATAAACTTAGAAGCTGTATAAATACATTACATCCACAGTAACAGAAGGTAATATAATTTTTTATTTTCTTGTTACCAATATATTCTTCAGCATTTCTGTCAAGAAATTAAATCAATAATCTATTAATTAGGAGTAGTTACTTAACGTCACTAACTACTGACTAATAAATATCTTTTGAGCCGGCCGCATTGGCGTAGCTGCTAACGTCCTCGCCTCTCATCATGCGGTAATGGGTTTGAATCCCACTCTGGCACGGAGTATTTTAATACATTACAGAAAATCATTTCATCCTTCAGAGTTAGAACCCAACGTCATCGCTAATGATTACTGAAGTTGCTGCGACGTTAAATAAACAAAGAAAAAAATCGTTTGAGATAGGATTTTACACAATATCTAATATTAAACAATAATTTCTTAAATTCTCATCTTTATACATAAATGAGAAGCTGTCTTAAATACTCTAGTTTTCTGTACCCCTAGAAAGTTGAAATTCAGCACATTATTTCTACGGGATTTAACAGAAAATTTAAGGTATTTCTAGTACGGTCTCATGAAAATAATAGACAACCAGAAACAAAGTACATATTATGTTTATATACCTATTTCCGAAAAAGCTAGATTTCTAAAAATAAGCAAGTGGCCGCCTCCGTAGCGTAGTGGTAGCGCGCTGGTCTACCACGCGGAGGTACCGGGTTCGATTCCTGGCTAGAGTTAGGAAATTATAACAAGTTTCAACTCAACGTTCTATAACCCACTGTAATCGCTAATGACCAAGCTGTTGATGCGACTTTAAATAATAAGTAAATACAAGCAAGTTTATTCTGTAATTGTTACCTTGTAATTGTAAAGTACGTACATTACAAACACTTAGTCTATGAAAACTATATGTATATTGTTTCCGTACCTACCTGAAGAGCAACGTGAGGTTAATTTTAGAGTGCTATCTTCATTTTAATTTTTAATTTTAGAGTGTTTATCTTCATTAATGAAATTTAGATACTATTCTTGTAAGTCGCTTTCTATCAAGAATCTCCACCATAAACGTGTGCATCATCGTTTTTCTAGTCTATAATATTCTTCACCTATGAACATGGTCCTTGTTGAGGTCTGCTCTCGAGAATCAATCTAAACATTCTTTTCCCTTAAGAATAAATCTAAGAAGCTCATCTTATTATATTTTTATAAGTTACCAAAGTAGGTAGTCTTCCTTCATTTTATTATGTTCAATACTCGCGGTACATTTCAAAACATGAACATTAGTAACATGACCGATTGTCAATAAGTACGAAGCCAGGGTTATGGTTCGGGAGCTGAATCTGATTTTCTTATGGTTTTACGTTGTTCTAATATCCACATTAGGGCTAGTAATGAATAAATGAAACAAACAATGAAAAATGCCAGACCATACCAGACCAGGAATTGAACCAGGGACCCGATACCAGGGACCCGAAATTTTGGTCTGATATGGAATTTGCATTTTCCGTCCACGGTACAGGTTGGAGCTTCTCAAGCTTCATCTCTGGCTACGTTCCTGGTTCACAATATCCTGAGCATTCTTCTGAATGCTCACATCTGAAAGTGCCACACGATGCATGATTGAGGCTTAGTTAAACTTCATGCTTTGATATTATACATCAGAGAGTAAAAATATATACGTTTTAACAAACCTGTATATTAAAGAAGGGAAATTGCATTATTAGCAAGCAAAATCTTCACGTTAAGTAACGCTTGCCTACTTATTGTTCTTATTATCATTACTGGCGTCATATTTGCTAGATTTCAAATTTTAAAAAGCATTAACTCTGACGAATCCTCCTTCCTAAAAACGCCATGTTTTTGTAAGTTTTGGGAACCTCTTATATTTAACTACGATAAACATTAAGCTTACACTAGCATCGTCACACAACAAAAAGTAGGAAAAGTAATTGAAAAGTTAATACACTAGACAAAACTAAAGAATAGAAACTGGATTTGTGTGTTCTATTCGTATCAAACAATATTTCGAAAACGCAAAAAAGTAATCTGTTAATTCCCAGACAGACGAATGAAAGGCGATATTGTTGTTTTTATGCCCTAACTATACAGGACAATACCGAATGGTCCGTACTAATTCACCAAATATATTTGTTAAAAAATATATAATTTTTTTTTAATGTAAATGTACTTTATCATTTAAATACACGTTTTTTATTCATAACATAACTATATTTGAAGTTTAATCACGCGAAGTCAACTCTGAGATACCAAACAAGCATCGCGAGACCTTCTTGTTGTCCCGACCTACCGTCAAGCCCTACGTACACAGAAATATCTGTCATGTTATTAATTTTTAAAAACCCAGGTAATAATATCTAATTTTTAAAAATATTTAAGGTAATCTAAACAAGGATCAATTTCTTGTGTTCACTTCAAATAACACTTTCGAAAACGAAAAGAAAAAAGTCCTTTCTTAGTTCCCAGACCGGGAGGCCATTATGTTGTTAAATAATATAAATATTAATTTTTATGTGTAAATAGAATTTATTATGTAAATAAAATTTTCAGTTTTTGTTATTTATAACATAATTACATTTGAAGTTTAATTAAGCGAATTCAACTCTGAGATACCCAACAGGCATCGCGAAGCCATCTTGTTGCCCCGACCTACTGACATGCCCTAAGTACACTGAAATGCCTGTCATTTTATTAAATTTTCTAAACCCAGGTATTAAAATCTCAATTATTTTATTAAAAATTTAGGGTTATATAAGCAAGGTTATACGTTGTACTCACATCAAACAATATTTTCGAAAACGAATAGAAAAAAGCCACTTGTAAGTTCATAGACCGACGACCGGGAAGCCATCTTGTTGTTACGCTCCAACTATTTGCGATAAAGCCGAACGGGCGTTACCATCCTTCCAGATATTTATGCTTAAAAACAATATAAATTTTTAAAAGTACATGGAATTTATTATTTAAGCTTATATTTAATTTTTTTATTTATAATAGAAATATATTTGATGTTTAATAACAGAATTAGCTCTTAGAGACCGAACAGGCATAGCGAGGCCATCTTGTTGCTCCGACCTACCGACATGACCGTACGTACACTGAAATGGCTGTCATTTTATTAATTTTTTAAAATCCAGGTATTAAATTCTAAATTTTATTAAATATTTATTGTTTTCGAAACAAGGATCAATTTTTTGTGTTTACTTCAAACAACATTTTCGAAAATTAATAGAAAAAAGTTTTTTGTTAGTTCACGGAAAGACAACCGGGAAGCCTTGTTGTTACGCCTTACCTTTACGAAATGAAGCTGAAGGCGCGGTACCATCCCACCAGATATTTTTGCTTAAAAACAAATATAAAATTTTAATTGTACATGGAATTTATTATTTAAATACATATTTTAATTTTTCTTTATTTTTAAAATAATTTATTTGAAGTTTGATTAAGCGAATTTAGCTCTGAGATACCGAAAAGGCATCGCGAGGCCATCTTGTTGCCCCACCCAACCGACATGTCCTACGTACTCTGAAAAGCCTTTCATTTTATTGATTTTTCTAAACCCAGATAATTTATTTAAATCTTAATTTTATAAAAAATTAGGGTGATCTAAGCCAGTTATATATCGTTGGCTACATTACAAACCGTCGAATCTGAAAATCTTGTGTTTGTAGGAGAGTCGTTTGAAGTTTGGCGTTAAGTTCTTGATCCTACATCTCAGCAATTTTTTTACAATAAAACCGTATTCATTGCTTTAAATAATCAACAAAAGACTGTATTTCTTTCGTATGTGTATGATAGGCTATTAATATAAGTTGTTGATTTTTTTTCAATAATGTATAAAAATTGTCGTGTTACGTCATTACATGATTTATGGCAACATATTATATATTATTAACATTATGACGTATCTCTACAGATAAAAGCATCCTGATCGAAAATGAATACTGACAAATACATGACAATATTGTATTTTTTATAAATTCTACATTAATTTAGACAACGCTATACAAATGCGATGACATATATTTTGTGCATGGAAACATGGATATCGTGATATATCCTGACGATTGCTACCTAACCCTATCAAGGAGATACCTATGTAAATGCCAGTTTTATTATTTAGTTTTATTTAATTATGTAAGCGTTTTTATTCAAATACGTCACATACAGTACGGTTGCAGTAGGCAAGCGACCGCATCACAAACTGATGAATCACAGATACGTCAGAGTGAAGAAACACAATTCAAATTTTACAAAGTGACGTATCTCACCATACGGCAGTACGTGATTGACAATCCACAACTTTTGTTAGTTACGCAGAAACATTATTGCTCGTATCTTTGTTAATAACGAAGATATAGGTAGTCAGTTCGTGGTGGTGCAGAGTACATCCAGACACATTCATAGGCGACCTAAATCAAATTTAGAATTTTTTAATGTATGTTACTTTGTAATGCAGACGACGATTTGGCGAAAAATCTTAAAAAGTTTCTAACATAAATAGAATAGATTTAGAAAACAAACGAATACCGAATTTAAGAACACATAAGTAGAATAAAACAATGGCCAGTGGAAAATATAAGAAAATTCCAGTGAAAATTTTCCGAGAAAGAGGACAGTTAAATAAAAGTTTCGTGAATGATACTAGACAATATTTGAGATAAATGACAAGCATTTTCTTTATTGAAATCGATATTTGTAAAATTATTTTAATTTGTTCATCAAAAAAGTAGGGACTACGTCGTCCAATTTTGAGGGCGTTGAATGTTAAAAAATTTCTTCATTAAAAAAGTAACGGCCTACAAGTTATAATGAAACCTATCCACAAAGCACGTGCTAGAAGGGAAAGAGAAATTCCTTTTGTCCTAATTGCAACAATCATATTGTTTCATGTTCTATATCTATCAGTATAGCACTCTATAATGACGTACGCGGTGCAAGGATCACATCCGAACAGAGCTGTACTCAAGCCAACGTGCTCACCACACCTCGTACCAGAGCACTGCACAAACCACTGCGGTTTAACCCCGCTTTTACCCCGAAGCCTTCTCTGTATTACGATATATCACGTACAACTCCAAACGATTTAAATTAGTTTTAGTTAATGTAAGTTACCAACAAAATATTGTTCGATATGGTTTTGTTTATTGTAGAGTATAAATCGAAAAATGTATTTAGTAATAACGAAATTCTGTTAATAGATTTGTATTAAATTTTAAGGAATAATAGTTTGGGTATATTCACGCTATTTAATTATGTAACATTAGGCTAGAAATGGTTGAGGAAATACATTGTTTATTGTAAGAAATTGTGTATTGTATGGGGTGGAGTGTATTAAACAAGGATGTTGAATAAATTTTTTTGAAAGGGCACTCGTGAAAAGTCTTTGTTATATCTGTTACTAATTATTTGTACTATGTTTTGGATTTTTCTGGTAAAGTGCAGAAGGGTTTCCATTGTGCTCATATTACGTAAAACATTTTTGCCATTTCAAAAAGATCACCGCCACTGGTTTTTAAAGTTGTGACTTTTACCGATCAGTTCAGTTCAATTCACATTGCTGCACGGATATGAATAAGTGAGTACCGCAAGGAAGTGTTAGTATACTGTGTAACATGTAACGATAAAGGTTTCCGTACTGTAAGTCTTTGTAGTAATTGATTGTAGGTAAGATGTCGTTATTACGTGTAAAATATTCTTTACTATGTATTAGTTAAATTAGTTTAAGCTTTACATTTTTGTCAATAATTGAATTAAGTAATTCAATTGTAATTTGTTAGTAGTTTTTAGTTTCTTATTTGTTAGTAGTTCTAGTAAATATATAATATTGTTAAAGATTTAAAGGAAGTTTGTAAATTACTTGTTACACCCAGATCCCGATAGGACCTTAGCTTAAGTACAAAAATATTTTTAATTTGATTTCGCTATAAATACCTTTACAAGTGAAATCACAGAACACAATTTTAACTGGATTTTAGGCCAGACCGCTCAGCCACTTGGTTACGTAATTCCATTACCTCCAGCCATCGGCTGGAGGTAATGGAATTTATTCTTACGTTTGCAAAATTTCTTAAGTTTAATCTTAATTGATAAAAGCATTTTTTATTTTATGATATTCTCGAATTGTTAAAAATTCATAATATAAAGATAAAAACTCTAAATGTTTTGTTTAAACATTCTACTTACTGTAATTCTTCTATTATTTGGGTACCTTTTCTTATTGAAGGTTGGTGATCATAACAGAAATTCTTACTTTTGACAATGCTGTCCTAAATAGAAAAATATTAAATTATTCTCAAAAATATAAAAAATATATATGATTATAAATATTTATAAATCCCATTTAGTGTATAAATTCTATATTAAGTTGAAATATTACAGAGATTCCAATCGAAGTTTCTTCGACTTGTATGCAGTGCACCTTGGTATGTGCCAAATGAAGTACTCCATCATGACCTGGGCATACCTACGGTGAGAGAAGAAATTAGCAGTCGGAGTGAAAAGTATTTAACCAAGTTGGACACTCATTCTAATCATTTGGCTATAAATCTTCTCGATGATAATATTGAACATCAAAGATTTAAGAAGGCGAGAATATTAGATCTTCCTTTCCGTTTCACATGATCAAAAACCATCGTTTCAAGATTAAAAACACAAAATTATATTGCGGATGGTCAACTCTTATTTATCAATAAACTAAATCTTGATAACTCTCATTAATCTAAAATTAATCATCTAATAAATTTTCAATACACAGATCATCAGTATCACGTCTTCATTTACTCCTTTTCACACCTTAATTCACTTCATCCGTATAAAAAAATAATAGTACGTCATCAGGACCAAGAAGAAACCCTTCATTACTTATAACCAAACGTTCACACGGAAGCAACGCTGCTAAATGCTGTCTTCTTCAAGTAATATTCATCATCAAAACATTTAATGAAAAATTTTGTTAAACTGTTTGTAAATAATTCTTACTGTTAAAAAAAAAGTTTTATATGGAAGTCTCGTAGGATTTTTAAACAAGATGTCATTCGTCTTTCTTTTGGTCCTCAACCCTGCTATTTTGCATGTATAATCAACTGGAGCATATGGTACTTCTCTACACGTAAACCTTGACCGAAATAGTGAAGTTTTATTGTTTAATAATACCAATCAATTCTATCCTATCATTTAATAAAATTATTTGATGTTAAACTTTTTCATTTGTCCATTTATCTGTGCATGATATCATAATCACTTGTCGAACCATCCGTAATGTGAAGACTTAAATGTTATTTTGTTCGGTTTCTTAGGTTCAGTCCTCTATTCCGTATAAAAGAATAGAAAATATTTACCTCATGAATCTGTTTCGGATTTTTTTTGGTTTGACGTCCGACTGTTCTGCAATTACTGCTAATGCAGACGATGAAGGATGAAATGATTTTTTGTAACGTATGAAAATGTGCCATGCCTGAATGGGATTCGAACCCAAGACCACATAGTGAGAGGCAAGCACGTTACCAACAACGCCAATTCGACCGGCATTGATTTGGACTTATACACTTACATCTCTCTTAGATAAAAATTCGTCAGTTAAGAGTTTTAACATGTTTTAACTATATTTCCTAAAATTAATAGGATAGCTGAAAAATTGAGTAACGCTTGCATAGTTCTCGTGAAGGCGGGAGAAAATAATGTCACTAAAAAACGCATCTTTATATTTATTGGAGTTAGTAGTTTATCTACTAGACAGAATGAATTTTGCCGATAACGGGCAAGTGGAGTGTTAAATTAATTGAACTCGATCTATTGGTTCCAGGGCTACAAAAAATAGTTCTGTTTCGTGTCACATATTCAGCTAATTATATGACTGAACTATTTAATAACAGATAAGGTAGAGGTGTAAAAGACACTAGTCAGAGTTATCTCCTCTGAGAGTAATGAATTTCACTATACAGCCAGACCTTGTGGTGAATGAAGTGAAGGTGTCATTTGCAGGGCGGAAAGTGGGTGATTTTTAGAAAGCCTGGCATGCTGGTAAGTATACTCTTTCAACTCAGAGAGGAAGGCAATAGCAAACTACCTCACTCCTCGTTTTTACTTAGTAAAACCTCTAGTTTCAAACCAGCATATTGGCTGTTGACCTAAACAACAGAATTAATTCTTAATTTCAAACGAAATACATATTTTTGGCCTAAAAATAGAACTAGTATGTTAATACTCCCAAAGAAATGCTT
Source organism: Catonia carolina (assembly GCA_035578175.1). Classification (NCBI taxonomy): domain Eukaryota; kingdom Metazoa; phylum Arthropoda; class Insecta; order Hemiptera; family Achilidae; genus Catonia; species Catonia carolina. The sequence continues at coordinate 21,250,331 of JAQMRL010000010.1, read as the reverse complement.
CATCGTTATAAAGCGTGATTGACCCTTCCAACTGATTGCCTGTGTTTTTTTGTGTTTGATTATTATTTTCATTTAATATGAACTCTTTAAATTCCCCACATAATACTTAGTTTTATTTACGTAATACTTAATGTTTTATTAAGTTTATACTAAATGAACTGTGGTCAGTTATGCAAATGGAATGCTAAGTTTCTAATGGAACCGTCAAAACAAATTAACATAATACTGGTTTACGTTTGTTTAGACTGTAGGTATATGCATTTTTGTTAATAAACATTCTTGAGCTGTATCTGGATGGTTGTATTTTACTAAATTATGACAGGATGGTCATGTTATTAAATGAGTTAATGTTTGTTATAGTAGTGATGATGATGATTATAATAACTATATACTGGCATGTTTCGTGGTCGTACAGTTTAATTTGATTTACCACACTGTTTCACCATAGTGTCCACTGAGTTCTGTTAAAGTTGTTGTTCTGGATTGTTTATTTAGTATTAGAATTAATATTATGAGTGAAGGGTGTTTATTTTGAAAGGGTTATGTTATAGAGTTTGTGGGGGATGGCAATGATAGATCGAGTGGAGATTTGCCAGGAGGGGATGGATGAAAGTGTGCTTTAAATATTGTTTGTAGTGCTTGGTATAATAGAACGTTCTGTATGGGAATCTTGCGTGTAAATGTGCGTATGATTGCATAAATGATGGGCATTATTACGTTGTAATAGTAATGTTATAATTGCCTTGATTATTATGGAGTGGTAAGCTATCGCACCAGTAGGCCTATGCAGATCTAACCACTAGAATAGGAAGGGTAAATTTAGTGGACAGTATATTATAATTGATGAAGTGTTCGGAGATGCATGGCCTGAAGGGATAGGACTACAGTTAGACTAAAGTAGATCCGTGATGATCGTCAACAGACATGCATATTATTTGCATTAACTAATTACAAAATATTATATGAAAATAATTTCAAAATTTTAATGAACTGCTATTTCATTTCCAGTTACCACGCTATTTGTTTTTGTACGACGCCCAAAATTTTTGTTTTAAAATTAGAATATAATATCGTATAATACATGTTAATAAAAAACCTATAAGTTTGGTTTATATTTTTACTGCAAACTCAAAACAACAAATTATAGAAATGAAATTTTAGAAAAGAATCCCTTTAGATGTCAAAAGAAATTATTATGAATATCATTACTGTGATTGCATCGCTATTTCAATTGCAACATGAGGAAAGAGCAGCAGACATTAATTGTAAATAATATAATATATTATTTATGTTACAGTGATATATTATGTTATTATCACAATAAATGAATGGAATTTCTTAAACGAACGAAGGGAAATAGAAATCCGAGAGGAACTCGGGGATACACGCCTGAGGGATAAAAGAAGATTGGGAAGACCTCTGAAAAACTAAGCGTGATTTATTTCATTTACACTGACGTTAGTCTTGTTTTTGTGTAAACCACTATAGCTGCACTCACACATTTAAATATTTATGTTGTAATTTGTATTGTGTTAACTGTTTGGAAACTTTAAGATCATTCTGTTTTGAATATTGTTGAAGGCTTACTTAGCAACCTGTAAATAGGTGTAGTAAAAACGATAGGTTCAACATTTTGTTCAAGAACTTTTACTGGAATGTTAAATAAAGTCTTCTGTAGTTTAGAGATGTAATATATAATTGTGTTGTAATGATGAGTCGAATTGTGTAACGTCAATAGCTTTCTCATAAAATATGAAACATTTTAACTCTGAAAAGGCTAGTAAGGCTGAGCTGTAAAGAGAAGAAGAAGAATGTTACTGCGAATTAAATTGAAAGCATATTTCCCAACTAGTGTGAGTTCGAAAAATCAAACGATTGAAATAAAGGAATCGATTATGGATATGGGAAAATATTTCTGTACCCCAACGAGCTAAAGACTGCAGATGAGAACTAGCCAATGTAAACAGTTAAGATCGGCTGTGAGGTTGCCTCTTTGCTAAGTCACAATCTGTTCCACCGAACTCCAGTTGACTTTTTGTTAGGCTGTCATCCACAGCGGGACCACAACGTGACAACGATACGATTAATTACAGTCTTTGGCTATGTGCTGTGATCTAGGTCACTATGCTTTGTCTTCATCTGCAGTCTCTAGTTCGTTAAGGTATAGGAATTCAATCTGGTTGAAAGCAACAGGGTTGGCTTATGTTACTAAATATTTACTAAAAGTTTCTCATAAGAAACTTCAAGCTGTTTCCAAACCAAAGCTTGCATGATACTGTGAAGTGATCCTGTTTCTTCCTAATGAACATATTGCATCCGCCGGTACTATAGGCTACAAACTTTTTAATTGTACTAAGTTTGTTGCAAGAATCTTGCAAGATGTTTAAATTTATACACAAAAAGGAACATGTTAATTCTGTTTCGTCTTCAATATTAGATTAAATAATGAGGCTGAATAACCATGGCAGCATAAAGTTCTAATACGGATTGGGACAGCCAAAAAAAGGTATTGCAACTCCCAGGCAGGTCGTGCACTCTGTAAACAGGGAAGAGCTGACCAGGAATTATGACTTTGTGGGGTTTTGCAAAATATCTGTTTATTACTTTGTTATTTAATTTATTTGTGTTTTGTAAATACCACAGAAGTCAAAAATCGATGGATGTTTGACATGTCAATATTTTTTTAATCAAGCCTATCATCGAAAAAACACGTTTTCAGACCCCCTAAACAGAAAAAAGCCAGTTTTACCGATTAGCTTGTGTGTGAGAAAAATGTCTCCGTAAGAGTGGAATAGCGTACAAAGTTAAAACGTCGTACGTAAGTTAGATACCACGTAGAGAAGCGAAATGAACATTGTCATAAAAATCAGTCATTCGGAAAACGTAGTTCATTCGGGCAATTATTCATAATTCGCGATTTTCTCAAAAACGGCTTTTACGATTTTTCAAAAATTGCCTCATTATGTAGTAAATAATTGTGAGGCAGAGTAAGCACCGTGATGGCTGAAATGTTTGGGGGCTGTGCTTTGCAGACTTAATATGCATTTCAGAGATAAATGATAAAATAAAATTTGTATAAAAGTATAAAACTTACTTTTTTATTTCAAATATTTTTTCAAATGGCTTATTTTAGCGCCAGTTAGTGATTTTCCGTATTTTCTTATTTAATTCACTAAAGAATGGGATTTTTTAAGCCTAATGCATTTTACAACACAAGTAGGCCTATATAACTATAGGTATAGAAACTGTTCGAATAAATAAACCAATGACTTTTGTTTAAAACAATTTTTCTCCAAAACTTAGTTAACTTACGACGTCAAACTTATCCACCTGTGATGCTGAATAACGTTCATATCCCACAGGCCAGGATAGTGCGATATCTTGGCTCATGGCTTGACAAGCAACTAATTTGAAGGCATCATCTGCGTACGAAACGTTTAGAACTTAACCGCCGCCAGAAGCTACTCTTTTGCTTAATTAACCCTCGATCAAGATTGAACCTCTGCTCCAAGATTTTAATATAAAAATCCCTTTTAAGACTAATCTGGACTTATGGCGTCCAGCTCTTTAGAATAGCGGCAGAGAGTAATTTAAAGTCGACTTAGGCCTTTCAATCAAAATTCAGATTTGCTTCTGGCGCTCCTTTTTATGTAAGCAATAAAATCCTCCGCGACGATTTCAAAATTCCAACAGTAAACGAGCTGACCGCGTCCTACATTTCACGAAAAGCAGATGATCATCCACACCAACTAGCCCGTGATCTAGCTACAAGGAACTTTCCAACTGTGTGACGTTTAAAGCGGAAATGGAATAGAGACCTCATGGTCTGAATAACGGACAAAACCCGAAGTTTTAAACGGAGAATGTATCACCGGGTACCTCTTCTCCTTAAAGTGAAATTCCCCACCGCCATTAAAATATCAAATATGAAAGTTGTGCAGCTCTATGTACAGTACGTAATAAAAATTACAGCCAAAGAAAAAAGAAAAAAAAGAACTTAGTTTAGCGTCAATCATTCATTATCTGTATTTTACAATCTACAGAGGTTTATTTTCATATAAGATCATTTACTCACGATTCAAATTCGGTTTTGTGTTACATTTTACATTGTTCTCATTATTAAAAACAGATTATCTTTTTGCGTATTTACATTGGCAAGATAAATTTGTATGATTTTTTCACTTCAGATAATTTAAAATGAGGCACCTAGCTGTAATGCAGCAGTACGTAAGAAAGAAAATAGTTAACAAGCTGTAATTAGAAGAACATAACAAAATAACAATAAATTCACGTAGCTAAATAATATGAATAGAATAATTTCACAAAAAAACCCTTTCAACTTTACTATTAAAACTGTATGTGAGGTAAAAAGACTGTAGACTATGTGGGGTTTAAAAATTATTTTTAAGATTTAAACTAAAGTTCAGTTAAAAACTTTTTCTTCTTGATAATCATTCAAATGTTTATACGAAAATCAAGTTGGTATATCAAATTCAGATCGATATTCTCATTAAATATTTGTTCTGAAATACGAAAAAATTAAATACGAATTCTGAATAGACTACAAAGGTATTGGATATGAATTGAAAAATGGTTTCCTTCTAATGAGATTTATTACAAGGAATAATTTAATAAACTTTGAGATTTGAAACAATATATTTTTCAATTTATAAATCTACTATATAATTAAAAAATTGTTTGAAAATTACTTACGTTTTACATTTTAATTTAAAACGAACTTAACTTTAAAAACTTAATTTTTAAAGAGCACTAATTTAAAAATTACCTGAGGTCAATAATTTTGTTTATTAAAACATGCGCAATAATGATACGGGTAAAAACAAACGAGGTTTTAGCTTAGTATAGAGTATTTAATGACCGGATTTGAACATCAATCTTCTTTTGTGTTGTTTTTGCTAAACATAGACAAAAAGAGAAAGATATTGAGTTATAATAATAGAGAGAGAAAGAGCTTTGGGAGTAACTGAAAAATGAATGAAGAGGGAACGATATTTGAAGAGAAAGATAGAACCATAGCAGCGGTGGTAATGTGAAAATTATTCAAATACAGAATGAGAGCATTATTGCTGTATAATTTGGCGCGATGGACCACGTAGTAATTAACTTAAATTATTCACGGATGAATTTTTTACCTACAAAAAATGTACATGTAATAATAATACAAGTGATAATGTGGATCGATTATTTAAGGTAGTCAACCACAAATTACATTACATTCTATTGTTACAATTTTGAGGACATAAATTTATATTAACTTGCTTTTTGTATTTTTTGTATCAGTTCCAATAAATTCAATAGTCAGTTGTTCTAGATAGATAAATAAAATATTTTGTCTGGTCACATATCGTGAATTATTATTACAGGTATAGTAAATATTTTCAGAACTTCGTGGAAGAACTTAATATCTTACCCGTTGATAATATAAAAATGTAAAAAAAACTATTGCTTATTTTCTTAATTATAAAAACTTATTATACCTACAGAAATTTCTTTATTATGTTTCAAACAACAGAAAACAATATTGCATTCTATCTATGCAGAAGTTATAGGCCAAGCCAATTGCTGTGAGCGCTGGACTACCCATGCGCATACTTGACTTCGACCCCGCATACCACTCCGACTAACAAACAGTAAGATGTACAGTCAGATTGTTGTTAAAAATTGACAACACCCATTGTATTTTGTAGGCATGTTGTTCCATTGTTGATTACATACGCTGCAATATTGCAGTATATACGTACAAGACTATACTAATGCAGATGCACGTTTTGCCCAGCGATAAGGAGCGCTCTCCTTACGAAAATCAGGCTATACACAGGGTAATGTTCTTACACCAGTGTTATACACCACCGAAGTACCTATTAAGACCCACACTCATTTTAAGTAGAGTAAAATTTGCAGTCTATTTTAAGAAGAATATTGAGTAGATGCATTTTCTTTGTTTCATTTCATGATTGAAGAAAATCCTTATGGGGGAATTTTGAGGATAAAGTCATGTGTTGTTTTGTCGCTTTAAAATAAGTCCGTGAGATGTCTTCGTTTTAGTCGGAAATGTCATTTGAATTATCTAAGAGTGAGATGGCGAGGTGATTTGTGTATGATTCGAGCCTTTTTTGGTTTTTAGTAATGTATGTGCTGAACTGTAGAAAAATGTAAATTTCTGTGTAATGTGCTGTTCGTTATGTACCAAGGTAATTTTGTGATTGTCCTGAGTAGTTTCGATTGGAACCTATACAGGATTTCAACATTACAACAGCCATTTTTGTTGGCGATACTTGGTTAATCAATCCAATAGTACCTAGCTATAGCGTCTAAGCATCTGCACAAATGTCTGGATAAAATGCAAGACTGGCAGAATAGATGATAAATGGAGGTAAATAAAACAAAAGCACACAACTAACATTTACAGTAAAAAGGCACCAGCTAACACAATCAATAGATACCTGAGGCAGACTACTCCTTCTACGTTGATGTATATCTGGATAAACGTCTCAATTGGAAAACTACGTACAAAAAAAGAACAGCTAAGTTTTAATGGATTCGACGTAAAAGGGTAACACTCATTCTAAACAAGAAACTTTTAATAAAAAAATCTATTCTCAATCCTATTTGGATGTAAGTGATCCAATTGTGTCTCTGCAAGCCATTCAAAAATTAAAATCCTAACAAGTCGGAATTTTCCATCACAATTTACAGCATCACTTAGGTACACAAAAAATTATCAACTACACAAATATTTAACGATTCATATAATTCAACAAGAAATCACCACATTCATCGGACCACTTCACTTTCAAACAATTGAGACGACGCTCACCATCTGAAACGTAGAAATCCCACGAACTTATTTTATAGTGACAAAACAAAGCATGAACTATGAATTTCTCCATTGTGGCGGTTTTGTCATAGTCAAAAAGAAAACCTATCAGCTTATTGTCATAACAGATTGTAGATTTTTCTGCAATAAAACATGTATATTTTCAACTGTATTAACTTCAACTACTGAAGAATTGTTACATCGTAATAGAAAATTTATAATGGCACCTGTTAGCCCATCACACAAAATATGATTGCATGTTACTTATGCTACTGTAACTACTTAAGGGGAAATAGCACGATGGTTTAAACTCAAAATTTTGATTTTTGGTATTTGATGTTTTTCGGTAGTTTAGGCCTAGATCTACCAGAAAAAACATTAAATTACGTCAAAAAAAATGTTTTTACGAAAAAATTAAGTTTTTATCAAGTTTACACAGAAAATTATTATGTTACCAAGAATGAATACTTTTCACAGTTTTATACTGCTCGTTTTAGAGCAAAGAAAAATTTTAGTTTTTAAAATATCTGCGCTCTGTGTTTTGTATTCTCAGCTGTTGGTTCAGCTTTTTTAAACAACTGTTGATGGGAAATTTACTTGTTTGTGTAAATTTTGTTTTTGATCTGTGCCTTCTTGTTTCTTGCGTTTTCCCGTAAATTTAGATTTTTAACAAAAGACGTTTCTCAGAAATCAATAAACCTACCAGGCTGAAATTTTTACCAGTTGATTATCTTGTATATCCACATATACCGACATTTTTATGACTTCCTCAGGTGCTCCAAAAATTAGTAATAAGCAAAAAATTTAGAAATCAATTTGTACAAATTTTATGTAAATTTAATTTAAAAAATAATTAATTAATAATTAATAATTAATTGCTGTTTTAATTCGGTCTTCTATTCAACACAACGAATATCCTCTTCAACATCCTACGGAATCGTTTCAGGCTGTAGCTGTCACTTTAAAGTTAAAAAAATTTGACATAAACCTAGCGGCAGTGTATTGCCCTCCACGATTCTCTTTGAAATGTGAAAACTTCACTGAATTCTTCTCTTCCCTTGGTCAACGTTTCTTGTCTGGTGGAGATTACAACTCAAAGCATGTACAGTGGGGATCAAGGATTATCAATCCACGAGGCCGAGCACTACTAAAGGCTATCCTAGAGAACCACCTTGATATTCATTCCACTGGTACACCTACATACTGGCCTTCAGCAAATAGTAAATTACCTGACCTTCTCGACTTCTTTATTTCAAAAGGCGTTTCTCATCTCCACTCTTCAATTTCGCCCTTAGATGATTTGTCGTCCGATCACTCGCCGGTTTTACTTGTTCTTTCTGACCAACCTACGGAAATTCCCATTAAACCTTCTTTAACAGCTGGAGTTATGAACTGGGATATGTTTCGAGAATCACTTCAACCTTCACTCAACTTACATCTCCCGTTAAAAAATTCAGTTGACGTAGAATCTGCGGTTGAGCACTTCACGACGATGATACAAGTTGCAGCATGGAACTCCTCGACTCCCCTTCAACATAAGGTGGAGAGAAAACATTGCTATCCACATTACATAAGAAAATTAATTGCTGAGAAGAGGCAAGCTAGAAGACAATGGCAAAACTCAAGACTACCTACTGATAAAACACGACTCAATCAACTTACGAATACCTTGAAATCTATCATACGTACAGTGAAAAATGAAAATCTAGAAAATCGTGTTAGGAACCTGAATACGAAAGATGGAAGTCTATGGAAAGAAACCGGTAAACTCCTACGCTATACTCCTCACTGCCCTCCTCTTCGGAAACTGGACAACACATGGGCAAAATCTGACAATGAAAAAGCCATTATATTTGCTGAACACTTGGAAAAGACGTTCCAACCACATGGTGATACTTTACCAGCTTTTACAAAATTAATAGAAGATAAAGTATCTTCACCTTTACAGTTGTGTCTACCTCCACTCAATTTTACTGACCAAGAAATAAAGACTGCAATTACTCAATTGCCACTAAAAAAATCTCCTGGATATGATTTGATAACGGCTGAAGTACTACGTGAACTGCCACAAGCAGGAATAACTCTGATTACGCAAATTTTTAATGCTATTTTGCGGACCACCCACTTTCCTATACAGTGGAAATTTTCACAAGTTATCATGTTTCATAAAGAAAATAAACCAATCCACGAACCATCTTCTTACAGGCCCATCAGTTTACTTTCAACAGTTTCAAAATTATTCGAAAAACTTTTACTCCCAAGACTGCTTATATTTGTAGAAGACCAAGGTATAATCCCTAATCATCAATTTGGGTTCCGTCGACGGCACAGCACAATTCATCAACTACACAGAATCGTTGATCAAATTGCCTCTGGCTTTGAACAAAAAAAATATGTAAGTGCCGTCTTCTTTGATGTTTGCGCAGCGTTTGATAAAGTTTGGCATCAAGGTCTGCGATATAAATTAAGAAAATTCTTGCCAGATGCCTATTTCTTAATCATCAGCTCCTTTTTAACGGACAGATTTTTTCAAGTAAAACATAACACGGCTCTGTCTGACTACAAACAAATCGTCGCTGGTGTTCCACAAGGATCAATCTTGTCGCCACTGCTTTACAGCATCTATACATCAGATCTACCTGCATCTGCTAACACCACTTTAGCGACTTATGCTGACGATACAGTCATCCTTTCTTCTGATGTAAAGCCAGAAGCAGCAAGTAATAATTTACAAAGTCACATTAACTTTTTAAATTATTGGTTAAAAATCTGGAGGATCCAATTCAACGCTTCAAAATCAGTGCATGTCACCTTTTCTCTCCGGAAAGGCGAATGTCCTCAACTATTCCTCGACAATAAACCGATACCACAACGACAAAAAGTTAAATACCTTGGACTTCACTTTGACAAGAGACTCACCTGGGCGACTCATATAAAAACCAAAAGACTGACTTTGAACTCCAAATTGAAAGAACTATTTCGACTTCTTGGACGCCGCTCTTCACTGACTCTAAAATCTAAACTATTACTATACAAAGTTTATCTCAAACCAATATGGACCTATGGACTACAAATTTATGGCACAGCTAAACCGAGCAATCTACAAAAATTACAAGCCTTTCAGTCAAAATGCCTACGTTTAATCACCTGCGCACCTTTTTATGTCAACAACAAAATTCTACATGACGACCTTAATATTCCGTTCATAAGTGAAGTAGTTAAGTCCAGCTACAGTGTTTTTCACAGAAAATTGCATGATCACCCCAACGAATTAATCACCAAACTATCGGATGCATCACTACCAGGAAATCCGCAGCGCAGGTTGAAACGTCAATGGGCCAGAGATCTTCTATAAAGTGATTTATTTTATTTTTCTTTCTTCTTTTTTTTCTTATGTTGTTATTTATCATTCATGTATCATGAACTTTATTTCATAGAACATATACCAATGGGTATCACTGTTCTTTTTCATTTATTTATTTTTATTTATCTTTTTTTATTTTTTTTTCCTTGTCATCCTTTGTTTACTGTCATCTAATTTGCTCGTTGTATCGTAGTATATAGTTGCAAATAAAGTTATTAAAGTTAAAAAAAAAAAAAAAAAAAAAAAAAAAAAAAAAAAAAAAAAAATAATTAGTTAGGTCCAAAGATTAAATTGAAAAAAATGTCAGTAGCTCAAGAAGAAACCCGACACCTATAGTGTGTAAAGATTAGTTTCCCTATCTTTTACCAATCCTATGAAAAATTTACCTAAAAGTAACAAATTTAACTTTGGCGGGATACAATGTAAAGTCTCTCCTTAAGAGAAATAAATTTCAATTCAATAAAAACAAACGTTTTATATCTTGAGGAAAAACTAATTTAATTTTGTGTAACAATTTGTCATACAAATGTGATAAATATTAATTATCAATACGGCGGAAATAATAAATTACTTATTTTCAATCTTCCAACAGGGTTCCCCAGGAAATATAATTAAATAGATTTCTTACTGGAGGACTGTATAATAGTGATTTGTGTGACTAGAATGTTTTGTAAAATTTTTTAACTAGTACATGTGTAAAGTTATGCGTAGATCACTGTGTTCTATGTCAAAAGGAGCGTTTTAAAACGAATTGTAACGGTTTGAATTAATGGTGTTGAAGTACGAGATGTGGCTATTAAACAACGAGACTGACGTAAAAAAATTTTTTTTTATTATGTACATAATAACTTTATTGTCACCTTCAATATACACTCCTTCTCTATCCCTACAAAGCTTTTCCATTGTTCAATTTTTCTATTGTTCAAAACAGTGCTGGAAGTCATCTTCTGTCAGCTCCTTCAGGACACGTGCCGCTTTCTCTTTAAACAGCCTCCACAGACTCAAATCTTGTCCCTTTTAATGTAGATTTCACCTTAGGGAACAGGTAGAAGACACATGGTACAAGATCTGGTGAATAAGGTGGATGTTCTAACACTGAGATGCTGTATTTGGCTAGGAACCTCTTCACAGGTAACGCGGGATGAGCTGGCGCATTGTTTTGGTGGAGAACCCATGATTTGTCCTTCCACATTTCAGGGTGTTTTTTCTTTACTCTTTAACGTAGTTTAGAAATAACCTGAAAGTAATAGAGTAGTAATAGTTATTAAATGTTTGACTTTCAGAAACCAAGTGAAGGTACACATTTCCATGGATTTAAAAAATCGTCATTGCTCTAAATTTTGACTTGCTCATTCGAGCTTTTTTCACTCTCGGTGAAGTTCAGCTCTTCCAGTGCATGTATTGGCGCTTCGTTTCCGGACTATAAGCAAAAAAACCACGTTTCATCCCATGTTATTATCGTTTCCAAAAAATTTGGGTCATTTTCAGTCGCGTACAAAGTATCAGTACAAGCATTTTTGCGAGCTTCATTTCAAACATTTTTGAGCGACACGTGTCCTGAAAGAGCTGACAGAAGATGACTTCCAGCACTGTTTCTAACAATGGAAAATTCACATGAAGCGTTGTAGGCATAGAGAAGGAATGTACATTGAAGGTGACAATAAGTGATTTTGTATAAAAAAAAATAATATTTTTTACAACGTGAGTCTCGTTATTTAATAGCCACACGTCATATGTAAAGCGTGGTTTTCTAACAATTTTTGTTGTGCAACTTTTATAATAATATTTACTTACTTTGCAATATTTACTTTACTAGTCTTATAAGAAGTAAAGTCTACTTAACTTCTTTTTAACACGTTTCTATGATCACTAATTAAAAAGATATGGCTTTCTTTACTCAGGTATTTTCTTTTATTAGCTAGACTTTAATTGAATTTAATTTAAAATCAGCATTACAGATAAATAAATGATTTAGTAAGAATTAATAACTGAATTTAATTTTGTATAAATATTAATAACTGAATTTAATTACAAAATAATATCCAATAAAATTTTTCTAATAATTTTATTAAAGAATAAAATTGTTTATATCTTATAAATGGTCTCAATTTGTATTGTTCAAAGCCTTATAGTGACTTCCATTGATTATTGCCTAGTGACCTGAAGTGACCCGAACTTAGAGTTGAACTGCTTAAAGCAGAACATTACTTCTTCTTGGATGTTAAGGGTATCATAAAATTCAGCCTAAGGCCCTTGATGCTGTTATATTAGTGCCATTGCGTGTGAGGAATAACAACTTATAACCACTGAGAGAGTTAGAATTTTATAAGTTTACGAACTCTGTTTACTGCAGTATCTTCCATTTTCTGTCTACTTTTAAAAGAGGAAAAAATCGAATGAAAAAATATTTGAAAAACAATCCTCAATTTTCTATTATTAAACTGACATTCTAGAAAATAATTAACATTCTAAATCTGTGAGTAATAAAAATCTGTGCGTCTAGTGTTCTTAGATTACCAAAATTCAATTAGATGTCTAGCTACATAAGTAAAAACGCACTTCGGTTATTATGTAAGAGAAATCTCTAAGGAAGTACAGAGTTCAAACTTGATACTGTACATTACATATTCCCAGGTTCGATTCTTTTTTTAGTGACTCAGATTTTTTTTCACAAAATGTCTTTCATTAAAACTGTACGAAAACCCCTAATCTTGCCAAATTTAATTTTGATGCGATTTTCACTTGTTACGTTTTTATTATCGTAGGGTACCTATATTTATCTAGCTTAAGGAAACGGGTAGGTAAATATTTGTGAAAAAGTTCAAAATGTATATTGTTATACTAGCATTGTGCTTACACTAGCCTCTATTATAGGGAATCTAGAAACATTGAAAATTTAGATCGTTCCTGTATATATAAATATATGTATATATTTAAAAAAATTTAAGTCTCATTAATTGCTTTTTGATATTTTTAACTATGAACATTTTTTATCTCTTACTTATTTACCTATATTTATTTTCGTTATTTATTTATTTGTTTGCCATGGGACCAGAATCAATGGGGTTTAAGGAGTGATAATGTTCAGACCAGAAATCGAACCCGGGACCTTCATTCTGCATTGTGTAGCGCGATCTAGCGCTAAAACCATTGGGTCACGTAGATGGGATTCCTTTTTAATGGGTTCGTTTTAGAGCATGTTATCAGTTTCTAAATACCTGTAGTTTTGGATGCTAGTTTTACTTGGTTGTATCATGTACATTTTATATTAAACAAAATGAAGTATGTCATAGGTAATACTACATTACAAAATTTGTAAAAGAAACAGCAGTGAAATTTTTGCCAATCTAAAAAACAATCTTTTGTTGTTTTATGTCCGATTCTTTCGTACTTCAATACTTATCCAGACTTTTAAGGTGACAGAAATAAAAGAGCGATAAAAAAGAGTCAACCCTTACGGGGAATCGTAAAAGAGATCCCCTAAATAGAAACCAGTTCCCCTGATCACTAAAAAGCAACAAGACGACTAAAAACAATCACAATTAATTCTACAATAAAGCACGGTCAATCGATCATAATTCTGCATGAGTGCGTTTGTTTTTTTAGGGATTACCACAGAGGAGTACTTAAATTTACATTTCGTTTTTATGTAAAGTTTAACAAAACTTCTGTTATATAAAAATATACTAAGGTCAGTAAACAAAACTTTTTTCAGTACGTACAGAATCTGGTTCTTTCATATTGAAACTTAACGATTTATTTTGAAAGCAATCAAATTTATTTTTAACCGAGAATTTATCTGGTTACTTGGCAATACATTAAAATAGGCTACCGTAAAGGTTTGTAAATAATCAGTATACGATGCGTTGGTTATTCAATAGTTTAATTTACTCAAAGGTAGACAAAAACAACTCTTCGCATTACTCTCCAGGAGGTCGAAACTCCCTCTGCGCTAAAAACAGTTTTTTACAAAACTCAATTCCGACCAATTTTTGGACTCATGAGTGTCAGGTATTTGACTCTACTAAACCCAGTATTCGTGAAGTTACGAAGCTTTTAATCTATGTTCATTCGGATTATTGAAGACACGTCCTGTACGTAACTAACGAAACATTACATAACGACTTATACGTACCTGGTTGATCTTACAGACGTTTTAAGGGTAAAGATATGAAGATTTTCTGTGGCCAGAAAATCTTCAAATTTTAACCAGTTATTCAATGATATGTTCCTGACAGATAGACCGAGTCATTTTAAAATATATAAATTATTAATTTAATTTTTTAATTTTCCGTGAATGCCTACTCCAAAAACCGAAACTTTACACAAAAAATTTATATTTATTTTTTAAAGTAAAATAACGTCAAATTCTCTCGTCTGTTGGTTTAAATACATGTAAGGAATGTGCTATTAAGGTTCAGAGAGAAAAGCTATTTTGGTTCTTGAGAAAACCGGTCTTTTGTATGAGAAAACACAGTTTTTGGGAAATGGTGATTGAAATTTATAAACGCATACAGTATCAGAAAAACGTACTTAGTGCATTTCTGCTTCATATGACCAGAAATAAAACATAAATTGCATAACCTAAACCTTACAAACAAAAGTGCCTTCTATATTCAAAGAGAAATACTAAAATATATTATAAAAATTAGTGACAAAATAACTAAAAATCATGTACACATTATGATTTGTTTACGAAAACAGGAAAATTTTCACATGACATCTGTTTTTATAAAAACAAAAAAAAATTTCTAGTTGTCGTAGAAACGTGAATTTGGTACCATTGGAAAGCGCTAATTTCAAACTGCATAACACAGTTGAAACTTGAAAATCGATATTTTTTCATTTTTTTGGGTCCGACTCACCTTACATAGAAAATTCCTAAAAACTAAAACCGTCTAATACGAATGTGTCTATATCCATGATTTCATACCCTTCTTTCATTGCTTCTTCCAAATCCTCCCTGACTTGTCCGAACCTTATTTTTCCTCTTTTGAGTAATCAAAAACTTTCCTGGTCTGTTTAAATCCATTCATATGATAAGTTAAATGGAAGTCTGCGCTCATTATATGTCTGCAGTCATTAAATCGACGTCTGCGTTTTTTTTTATTACAAATGTTATTTTGTCTACTTGCTGTTAAAACTCACAAATTTTTCTAAGCTTTAACTCATTCTCCATCCTTCTCGTTTGCAATATTTTCCTTAGTATCTTCTTCTCAATATTTTCAAATTTATCCATTTTACTGTACCTTGGTCTATGGCAGCGTTTTCAGATCCATCAAAAAACTGGAGTCTAACGGCGGTTGTACAGTACCTAAGTTTTCCCATTCTTTAAATACAGTTCTAGTTGTAGGTACATGTTCTTAGTTCACCCCAAACGCTTTTGAAAGTTGTTTAATCCTAATTTTATTGGCTTATTTATCAAACCCAGGTAGTAAACTTACTAATTTATTGTAAATAATATTTTACACCATAATTCACTCTAATGACATTCGAAATAGCAATCATTCAATGATGGAACATCAGCAATCAATAAACAGAATATTTATAATTTAGCAAACGTATTAAAAAGCTTATAACTTTAAACTAAATTAATTAAATATTTCTAATTAATTAAACGAGCATAAATTAAAATAAAACAAACAATGAGTGCATTGTAAAAAGTTATTAGCGTGTGTAACGTAATTTTATTCTCTAGAGGGAAAGGTTAAAGCATGCGTGATGCATCTCTTCCATTGTATAACAATTGAATTTTCCGATAAATTAAAACTTTCACTTTTAGGTCTATTGAACAATTATGTGAGTAAAAATATTAAACTAAATTATTTAACTTAATTTATAAATCCCACAAAATACAAATTATCCATTGTGTATTTCACTTTTATCACATTCTATTGATATATCAATGTACATTATAATCTGTCCATTAACTAAATTCTACGTAAAAGAACACGAATAGAAACGCAAATATTAAGAAAAAATCAATTTGGATATAGTACTGACATTTTATTTGTGTAGGATTTCGTGGTAAAGAAGAGAATGAATCATAGTCATAAAAATCTGTGCGAAATAAATCACTAAACTATATTTGGAAGAGGATGTTCTCATAGGTGTACATACGTGTTTGTTATACACGCCCTAGAACAAAATCGCAATAGCTAAAATAGAGAAGCGCATAAGATTAGTGTGGCATTCTTTTTGTTGGTAAAGTAACATTCCGAAGATGGAGAGGAAAATCTATTTAAAGTTCCGTTTATTATCAGTGTGTACTTACCGTCATCATGCAATGCACAGAAATGAGCCTTAACTAAGAGCATGCTGAAGAACCTGGCCAAAAGACAAATATCCATAGAAAGAATCACGGTTAATATTCAGTTGAAACCCGAGTACGAAACGAGGATATTGGCCAGGAAACTAAATTAATAGATATAAAATAACCTATTAATAAAACATTATGGAAGAAAAACGGTTGCTTTAGTATGGACATATCAGAAGAGCAGAGGCCGACTGGATTTATAAGGTAATGGAATGGAGCCCAGGAAGACGGTGGAAAGGCAGGTCGCGAAGATCATGGAAGAAAAGGAATAGTTGAGACTGCAGGCAATGGGGATTGGAAGAATAAAGGTGAATGGAGGATTTAGTTAAAAAATGGTGTAGTTATAGGTGTCGATGGATTTTTAAAATAATCAAAAATAACCTGTGGCATCACTAAAATTACGATGAACCGGACGCACAATGATTATTGGTGGAACGAGAAGATTGAGTAGTGAATTTCTGGGCTGACAAATAGATGGAAGGTCATTCACAAAAACGGTGGAAAGATGACTTTTTATCACTTAAAATTTCATATTGCCTTTCTGCTAGATGACTGAATAAGATGATTTGGCATTTCAAAAGAAACATTACATGATAAACATTTTAAAAAATCAATCAATTGGATTGATTTATGATTTCCTTAAGTTTTTATGATAAGGTACCCCAGATTTTCCCATAAAAGGTACATACAGCAGGAATATCCATATTTATAGTCCATTATCATAGCAGTACTAGAATACTGACAATGTTGAATAAATGATTTAAAATTTATTTTTCAAAAAGTACTTAAATAAAAATTTACCTACCCCATAAATAACATAAAATCTTTATTAATAACGGAAAAGTACACCAAATAACAAATAATAAGATTAAAAATACAACATTTACAAATAAATATTTATTAAACAGCAATAAATGTCATATTAATTTTTCATTAAGTAGCATTATACTGTTTATACGGGCTGAAAATATTTCTATTTGTAATGGTGGTAAACCTGTCTTAAGATCAACTCAAACCGGCTGTATTATAAATAGATAGTTTATAATAATTTATTATTTGTTCATAATCATCCAACTAACGCAATAATAGTAAGAGAAAGATGTTCTCCTATAATGCAAGATGATAAACTGTTAGAAAGAGATAAGTGGTATTAAAAAGAGGGAATGGAAATCCAAAAAGAAGTAAGAAAGGTTAAAAGATGTAAGGTTAGGGAAGGATAGAAAAGTAAATAATGGAGCTAAGGTGGAGAAGCGAGGATTGTAAACTATAGGTATTATTCACTTTGGAAAGAATACTAAATAATTTTCTATAATGAAGCCTTAATAAACGGTTATTTACGCTTTTAATTTTATAGTTCAAGTGTAAAAAATTTCTATTTAGTTTTATGTAGTTTCAATAAATAATTATATACCTAAAAGCTATCGTTGGTTCAGTTTTATTATTATTTATTTAAAACGCAAGTCAAAAATGCGAATAAATTAAGTAATAAAGTAGTCGAATTACCCCAACGTTCTAAAGCCAATAAAACTTTGGTTGTAATCACATTTCTACACCCTTTAAAAGTACAATAGCTCATCTTGCGAGTAAATAACAGAACCACCAGCTCTGACCTTTTTAATTATTGTTCAGAAATATTGAAGTACTAGATGTTGGTCAACTTTATGCCCAGGACATAAAACAGGTGCACCTAGACGCGCCTACAATGACATTACAAGAAACAAGGATTTGACACCAAAAGGTCCGAAAATAAAATTCTACAAGGTTTTTTTATCTGGCCCTCAAATCGTACAACCTACTTGTCCAAAATTATAAAACAGGTATTCATAAAAGTTAATTTTGGAAAAATGACAAAAAATACTTATGACTTTACAAAAGCTCTTCAATGTTTCTTAATTAACTTGACGAAAATACTGACTTACTGAATGCTAACAATTTTGATCCTATATATAAAAAATATACATATTATTGGCTCTTTGAAACTTACAAAATTATTTCCAACAATAATTTTGAAATTTTAGTAGATACTGTTTTCTTCATATCTCACTATTAAATTCTTCAAACTAACGGAATCAGAGAAAATATTTATGATCAACATACATGGGACAATTTTAACAGTAAACATTTTATAGAAACATCGGTATATTGATCAATTTAGGTACGAGTGAAAACGGTTTTGTAAAATGTCTCGTGCCTTACCTGATTGGTCTAGAAGTAAAGTCGTTGCCACGAATCAGCTGTTTAACAGCTGATTTTTGGAGACGAAGTTTCCTGATTTGAATCCTAGTAAAGGTAGTTACTTTTATACGATTTGAATACTATACAAAGGTTACCGGTGTACTTTGATGGTTTAATTAACCATACTCTCTCAGAACAAGACTACACCTCATTTACATGTCATACACATCATCCACATCTCACTGGTTTACTGGGTTGTTTATTATTCTGAATTGTACAGATTGCAACGTACACACATTAGGGATAAAAAAATCTTGTATAATACAGCTGTTTAACATCTGATTTTCAGAAACAAAGGTTTCGAGGTTCAAATCCTAGTAAAGTTAGTTAATTTAAACAGATTTCAATATTAGACTGTAGTTACTGCTGTACTTTGATGGTTGAGGTTCAATTAAGAATACAAATTAATTAAATCAATCCCATTTACACGTCATACATAAATCATCGTAATCTTATTGGGTCATGGGGGGGGGGCTGATTGATTTTTAAAATTGAACTGATTGCAATGTAACACGGTAGTGATATTGAGAAGGTATAGATAAACATTCTTAAATTACAAAATAAATGTCCGTACTTACTAACACATTTTTGCAATTACGATAATTTCATTATCTTTCGTTAACTCAAATAATTGTAAATCTCTATAACTAAATTCGAAAAGCCTCACTGAATGATCACTAATTAATTCTCTAACTTCCCGTTAGAGAACCTGGAAAGCCGGACCTAGAAAATTGAAATTCAAAATATTTTTTCCTTAGAGGATTAACAGAAAACCTAAACATTCATAATTTTCGACTAACTCCAAAGAACGAAAATACAGGTAAACCGTAGAACAATATATTCTACTTTTGTAGCTTCTCGAAAAGCAATATTATCGAAAATCGGAAAGTATAGGTATATATTTTGCCATATATAGGTAAACATCCTTCTATAGTAAATTTTGCAAACGGCTAGACGACTTTCCTAACCAACTAGCCCGTGAACGAGCTGCAAGGAACTTCCCAACTGTGCAACGTCTAAAACGAAAATAGAGCAGAGACCTCTTGGTCTGAATAACGGAAAATACCCTTGATTCTAAGTGATGAATGTACTAATGGATACTTCTGAAAAAAATCCGCACCATCTGGTAAATATCATACACGGAAATCGTGCTGCTACCGTCATACAAAATTTAAAAAAAAACATTATACGAGTATTTATAGGTAAAACGTATATTTTTATTACGACCACTTGTGCCTAAGGGGTAAAAAAGAGTAATATAATTTAAAATAATGGATGTTATTTCTATATTTTACAAAAACATACAGTTCTAAAACATAGGACGTCTATTCTATTGCACATAGTTGCTTCTTTTCTTTCATTTTGAGGTGTCTCCAAATCAGTTTTAAACAACCCCTCTGAGTATAGCAATGCACCCGCTCTTAGTTTGGTCACAAGTGGATTTAATGTATTAAATACAAGTAATAATGAATAAATAATGTTAATGAAGACTTTTTTAATAGTCAGTAAAATTCATTATAGTAGTTCATACGGACACAACGGACGTTACAAAATAGTATGGTTACAGCTGCATTAATTTTGCTTTGGCTTTATATTTATTTTGTAAATCTTCTATGTATATCCATAGTGATTTGTGGTATCCTTCAATAAATACCAGTTTTTAGTTCTTTGTAACGTTGTTAAATAAAGCAAAGAAACTGTTTTATATGCGGCTTTTATTTATTTCATAGGCTACCATGTTTTATATACTAAAACAGTGCAAAGTATTTTGCATACTGACGATATCCTCTGTGAATTTTTAATTTGAATGTAATAAACAACTTCCTTATAACATTTGTCTCAATATCTGACAATTTAATGTATATTCTAACACTTGTGTATCACTTTGTGTATCAAACGAATCACTTTGAACTTGAAAACGTTGTTTGATATTGAATTTATAGACCCTGTTAGAATAGTAAATTAACAAAATCTGGCAAAATCGATATATAAAACTGACGGAAAAAAATTTATAAAAATTTTGAATTTTTTTTATCAGACTTTACTTTTTTATACTAATACTTGTAATTTTCTTAAATGGCGAACTAACATTTTAACAAAACTATTGAAAAGTTCATTATATGTAAAATTTTATTTTTAACTGTTTTAAAATAATTTTAGTCACACTTATCAACCTGAAGAAAGGTTTCAACTGTAAGAATTCACCGAGTAATTATTTTTAAGTCCGGAAAAATCTACAATCATTTCTTACGAAGAATATTGAGTACATAAGTTCTGTTTGTTATACGAGATGTGGCTATTAAATAACGAGACTGACGTTATAAAAAATTATATTTTAATTTTATACATAATCACTTATTGTCACCTTCAATATACACTCCTTCTCTATCATTACAACTCTCCATGCGAATTTTTCGTTGTTGGAAACAGTACTGGAAGTCATCTTCTGTCAGCTCTTACAGGACATGTGCCGCTTTCTCTTTTACAGCTTCCACAGACTCAAATCTTGTTCATTTTAATGCAGATTTCACCTTGGAGAACAGCTAGAAGTCAGATGGTGCAAGATCTGGTGAATAAGGTGAATGTTCTAACACTGAGATGCTGTACTTGGCTAGAAACCTCTTGACAGATAACGCGGAATGAGCTGGTGCATTGTCTTGGAGGAGAACCCATAATTTGTCCTTCCACATTTCGGGGCACCTTACTCTTGGATGTAGTTTAGAAAGTATCTCAAAGTAGTGATATTGATTAAATTGTTTGACCTTCAGGAACCCAGTGAAGGTACACAATCCCATGGATATAAAAAAACGATCATCATTTCTTTAAATTTTGACTTCCTCATTCGAGCTTTCTTGGCTCTCAGTGAAGTTCGGCTCTTCCAGTGCATGGATTGGCGCTTCATCCGGATCATAAATAAAAAACCACGTTTCATCACGTGTTAATATCTTCTACCTGCTCCTTATAGTGAAATCTGCATTAAAAGGAACAAGATTTAAGTCTGTGGAAGCTGTAAAATAAAAAGCGGCACGTGTACTGGAGGAGCTGACAGAAGATGACTTCCAGCACTGTTTCCAAAAATGGAAAATTCGCATGGAGCGTTGTAGGGATAGAAAGGGAGTGTATATTGAAGGTGACAATAAGTGATTATGTATAAAATAAAAATACAATTTTTGATAACATCAGTCTCGTTATTTAATAGCCACACCTCGTATTATGTCATTAGTGATCGAAAAAACCTCCAATGGGAGAATTTCGTGGATTTAATTATTGTCTTGTTGCTTTTAAGTTAGCCTGTAGAATATCTTCGTTTCAGGCGGTGAGTGTCGTTTGAATTGACTTAAGAGTGACATGGCAAGGTGAACAGTGAATTTGTTTACTAGGTTTTACTTCAGTAGATTGCTTTTAAAGTGTCTTATTTTTAATTAATAAGTAAAATATAAAGGTTTTCCTGTTGAATGTTTTGACATTGTTTCCCTTAACCCCTATGGGAGAATGCCTGGTCAGGCCCCGTTTTGCTTTTTGTGGAGTAGTATATCCTTCAAATTTTTTACTCCAAATTTGACAAGTTATGTGTATGGATTTATGTTAATACATTATTTTGTTTTTTCTACATTCAGATCAACGACAAAACAAATTCGGAATTTATTGAGTGATACCAAGAGGTATTACTCACTCAAGATTAATACTCACAACACATCTACTCATTGTTTAATGAGAGCTGATCTTACTGTATCTTTAACTGATATACTGTAAAAGAAAAAAATGTAAAGTATATTAATTTATGTGGCAATAAAAGTTTATTTATCGTTCTTTTTTCTTGTAAAGTTTACGCCTCCTCGTAATCTGTACTACCTGTTTATTATCTAAGGATCCATTATTTTGTGTATGATCTACTTCCATAGCTGCCAATTTGAATCTCGGCCATCTCATTCGTTGCAATTCTGAACAGTTCTGCCGAACTTTTTTCAAACTAAGTCCTAAGGTTTGCCAACCAGGATATTCTTCTTCGTCCTCGTGCTTTCCATCCTGCGACCTTACTCTGGAGTATTTGCTGAAATAAGATGTATCTTTTTTCGTTTCTTATAATGTAGCCCAAGTATGACAGTTTTCGGCATTTAATTGTATTGAAAAGTTCTAAGTTTCTGTTGATTCTTCACAACACTTTTAAGTTCGTCACTCTCTGCGTCCACGGTATCTTCGAAGATACAATAAAGAGTTATAAAACTTCAAATATATTATGTAGGATCTACATAGATAGTAAATTTTATAGGATATTAATAAAGTATGAAAATTTTCAATAATTCATATGCCCAATTTCAACCAGTAAAATATTATTTTATTATTCTCCTTAGATGTTGTAGAATGAAATGTAAATGAAGTAAGTAATAAAGCCTTTGAACTTAATTAGGAGGAGGTTATTCAGAGTATCTAATACATTAATTTAAAAATACTTTAGAAATCAGATTACAATTTTACTGAATGAAACGAAACTTTTTGATAACAGCTAAGATTCTTCTTAACAAGTATCAGCATTTAAAATATATACGCTATCTAACAGAGGGTACTGCGTAGATATTTAAATGTCTTGGATTATTTGCTTATATTATGTAACTACTGTTTGTTAGTCTGAATGCTTACATCCTTTGATACAAACAAACACTGTGAGCACTAAACGTTAAAGGGAGGAGAATGATAAGGATGTAAGGGTGTACAGGGCTAAGACAGAGAGCTAGTTAGGGTAGGGAGCTAGGGTAGTCGTTCTAGTGAGTGGTTTCTGGTAAAATGAAGGATTAAGATGTTTCTCCCGGCTACGCTATAAGGTCCGTCATGTAATTGCAGTTTGAGGTCTGACGGTATTTTGTAATTAAATCCTGTGATTCGGACCAACGCCTCAAGACGGCCTCAAAGATCAAACGATGCATTACGTTAAATGCTACCCCTTTTGGGACGCTACCCCTTTTCCTAACATTAAGGGCCCCCTCAGTTAGTTGGTTAGTTGTTTGGTGGTGGATCCTTTCGTCTCTACACACATTACTTTGCATCCGTACGCTCAGTATACGCTAAAGAGGATTTAGGCAAAGACTGACTCTATTTTAAATCGCTTTTAACCAAGATAGAGAGCAAGGATACTTCCTTTGGACATTTGAAATTCAGTTAGGCCTTTAATCTTAATGCATCTCATTCCGTTTCAAAATAATATAAATAATAATTAGGTATTTTCTACCCTTTTTTGTCTTTCCACTAACCTAAAATAAGGTAGATCTAATTTGGTCGGTTATTTCATCAATGAAATTCATGACGAAGAGTAGCATATCTTTCAAAAATGGTATATATTTTAAATTATGAAAAAGCAATAAGAAAGTGTTTACAATTGTTTAGAAAATTAATATATCTTATCTCAAGATAAAAATAAGTAAACCACTTGACAAGGTATAGGTAAGGTAGTCGCGAGTTCATTATACAAAATTATTGCAATGTAAGTTTTCATAAAATTCCATTACAATGATTGAACTTCCTTGAAATGTATGTTTTTAATTACATTCTTGAAAGTTTTCTAAGATAACACAGAAGTTCATGTTATATTCACAAGGAATTTTAATATTTTATTATAATCCTAAATGAAATAAAATAGACAATAATTAAAAACATTCGGTGAATTCAGGACTCCTGAGTTGCCGGATTAGCTGCTGGATTAGCTAGTGCCAGAAATTTTAACGGAAATGCATAAAGAAAATATGAAATGAAGAATTCGGGTAGTACATTCATAGTTTTGTAACGCAGCGAGCTCGTAGCATTTACACATATTGCAAATATGAAATTAAGAAGCCTTTAAGTTGAGAGCTTGCGACTAATATGTACATACACTAAGTTATGGTGTAATTTATTTGGCTCCCTCCGTAGTGCAGTAGTTAGCATGCTACGTTGCAAAGCAAAAGGTCTTGGGTTCACTTTTCGGTTAGGTTCTTGGGATTTATTACATGTTTAAATAAACGTTTTCATCATGCAAATCAGGTGCTAATGACCTAGCTCCTGAAGGAACTTAAAATAAACCAAAAAAAATTAAAAACAAAACAAAAAAGCAGATTCTTTCATACGAATTAAAATATGAACTGTATTGCTATGTCTACAGAAATTGATTTTAATTTTTCATCATTCATTCATGATTAAGTTTTTGTTTTCAAACAAAATTTTTACGATTATCTCTTAGGATACCATGGTACATACGAAACAAATATATCTATAACGACATACGACTTAACTCAATAAGACAAGAAATTACACGATTTAGCAAAACGTATGAACAAAGACTAAACGGACATCCAAATCATCTCGCGATAAACTTACTGTACCACAGTGATTATACGTTTTCAAGATTTAACAGATACAATGAGTTGGATTTACTTAACAGATTCAAACACAATTTAAACTTTTAATTTTCGATATGTTTATGTGTATCTGTATAAATATTTTATTTTTTTACAATTTTTAATCATTTCAAAATTAATTTTTAAAATTACAAAAAGGTTATCATTAACAATTATTATTAATGTATAATGTTGTTGCAAATTTGTCTTTTCTATGTTAATCTTATTAGTACTTATTGTTCTTGTTCCTTTATAACAGAACAGATTTTAATTTTACTGATTTTATTAAAAATACAAATTCATGATTAAAAAAGGTTATGTTTTTCATTTTACATTGTTTACTCATGGTTAAAAATGGGTTACATTGTTCAGTATTTACATTGGTAAAATAATGGCCCATGAGTATAACACACTAGATTTGTTTAAATTTTATATATTGCCTAATGTGTGTATGCGTTCTAGTCCGTTCAATTAAGAACAGTAAGCAGCTTATGTCACAATCAGATACGTATGATTTATGTATGACTTGTTAAATATAAAGTGTAGTCTTGTATAGTTTCAAGCTGTTCATTGCTGAGAGAGTGTAGTTAATTGAAACCTAACCATCAAAGTACACGGTAACCACAGTCCATTATTCAAATCCGTGTAAAAGTAACTACATTTACTAGGATTTACAACATGGAAATTTAGTCTTTGAAAATCAGCTATTAAGCAGCTGACTTGTCGCAACGACCTCATGCTGGTAAAACTCATTAGCTATGTCCACACTTGTGCGTTGTCACATGCGATGCAGAATGCGCATAGAGGCATGCCATTATACCTGTCTGCACTCGTTTGAAAAGCTCTGTTTAAAAATGTATAATGAATATTTTTGAACACTACACTAAATTACAGCCTGTTTTTTTCTGCGTTGATTGGTTTGACCTAGATTATTTTATTTTTAAAATAGTCGGAGATGCAGCAGTTTACGCATAAAGAGTACTCAGATTTTCACCAGTTTTCCTTGAATGAGGTTTTTAAACGTCCATTACTCCGTCCAGGCTTTTCATAAAAGAACGGCGTTTAAGTAAGTTGAAGATCAGAGTTTTGCTCTATATGAACCTAAAATAGAAGTCTGATGATCCATTTTAAAATGCCGAGCATTTTCTTTTAAATAAGTGTATTTTGGCTTCACGTACAGATAGGGAAATTATTTTTGGACTGAAACATGCATTTCACAGCAGTATTGTTCCATGTATCGTATTTTGCATTCATAATTAGAAATAGTTATGTGGTGTTAATAGAAAATTCTATTAGCCTCTAAACTTCCTGAAAGGAAACTGAGCGGTATCCGCTCTGATAGCGGTATCCGCTCCGAGTATAGTCGTATATAAAATCAAACGTCTGTGTTTTTCCTGCTGCAACTAATATTGCGTAGCTCACTTTGAATTACTTAATGATGTTTTTGTTTAAAAAAATAAACGTTTGCTTGACATAATGCTGTTGTGAAAATGCATGGTTCAGTCAAGAAATCATTTTTCTACCATTACGTGGAGCAAAAAAAGCACGTTTTAAAAATAAGCCGGCATATTAAAGCGGAACATGCTATTTAACTTTTAAAACATTCATATTATAGAAAAAAACTCTGATTTTCTACGTACTCAAACGACGATTACGAAAAACCAGGCTTTACGAAAAGCCTGGACGGAGTAATGGACGTTTAAAAACCACATTAACGGAAAACAGACTAAAAACTGAGTACTTTTTTGCGTAAATTGCTGCATCTCCGACTAGTTTCAAAATAAAACAGTCTACATCAAACCAATCAGTGCAAGAAATAACTGGCTTTAATTTTAGTGAGGTGTTCAAAAATATTCGTAATGTTTTTTTTTTAGATAAAAAAGCTCTTCAAACGAGTGCGAGAAGGTGGTATGCATCTAAGCGCATGCGCATCTCGCATGCGACATCGCAAGTTGAAAAAGAAAGCGCACGAGTGTGGACATAGCCCATGAGTTATATATTAATTTTTGAACACAAGAATCCGTATGTATAGCTTCGCCTTTGCAAAACTTACCAGATAATCCGCGGTAAAGATTTCAACATCGTTGGCTAAAACTATGGAAGCTGCACAAGCTGACAGAAATAATTTTTTAAAGAGTTGATAACTTTATCGTTTAAGAAAAAAACAGAATATAATATTTAAACAAAGGTATGGTAAACAAAATATTAACAAGTTTTTTTGAATGTATGTTGATACGTTTTACAATTTTTCATGTTATAATTTTTATGTGAATTTATTTGTTTGCACAGTACTATACAAAGTTTCATTGTAATATTTTCTCAATGGCACTTTCAGTATTCATTTCTTCATCGCATTAGCTTAGTAGACGTATTGTGCTACATAACACTAAGCATTGAAAATCTCTCTTTTTGAAAGAAATTCGTAAAAGCATTATACAATCATCATCGTATCATCATCAAGAACACATACACAAAACCTCGAAGAAGTAAAGTCAGATAACGTATATGAAGGCTTTGTTGACCGCAATAAGAACTGTTGTTGAAAATTGAAAAGAAGTCCGAGAAAATAGATAAGGGGAAAAATAAGAAGGAAACGATGTAAGAACTTCGTCTTCAGATGCACTCTACATTAGACCGTACCCCTGTACAGAAAAAAGAAATCCCTTCAGCCTGACTATCCGATCAAGCGGTAAGACCTATCTCATAAGTATTCTTTATCACACCGTGTCTTTTCTGTTTTTCTTTTAGCTTATATGTTTCATCCAGGAAAATGTGTATAGTTATCACGCGTTAAGGGATGAATTCCCTTTGATTTCTTTCCTATTCATTTTTCATCCACCAATTTTTTCCAAAAATAGAGATAATGGAAAGTTCAGACGAAAACATTCACTTTTTACGGAACTAATGGTATTAAATTCAAGGTTATTTTTTCAGTGGGATAATAAATTTTAATCTACATAAATACGAAAACACTCTTATCTTCAAAGTCAGGATTAGATTCCCGAGTAGAATTTGGAATACTTTAATTTTTTACATACCATTTCTCCAATATAAACGAAGCCTCACCCAAATTTCTCCACGTCTAACTATATCTTATTTGATGCATTCAGTTTATTTCCACCACTATCTTTCTGTCTCCTCCTCATCGCATCAAGATGCGAGGAGGGATGACCCATGGCCCCATGGTTTCTGTCCATAGTCTCCATTTTTAAATGACAGGTTTCCATCTTTTCCCCATATTCGCTTACATCTATGTTTCCAGTTCTGCTGTTTAGTGTTAAAGCTTGGATTTTCGAAAGTAATGTCATTCATGTTATCACTGTTTTGAACAGATTTTGAAGTGTGATGAGATTGTTTTGACAAGTGCATTGCAATATTTACCAATAGAAAAAGATAACTGAAATACTATGGACACATGATGATAGGACAGATAAAAAAGATTACTACAGAATATCTTGCAAGATAAAATATTGGGTAAACGTGGTTTAGGTCAAAGAAACATCGTAGGTAAAAATACCATATACGACTTGCGTGGAGTAGATATGAATGCGCTTGTTAGACTGACTGCCAACAACATGTAAATGCCGTAATGGTAATCGCGTTTTGAAAGTATAATATGGTACATGAAGAAGAAGATATTTTGTCCTATATTTTGCATTATCCTGTACTTAGAACACCACAACAATGATATGGAAACAGACGTTATGTTAATGAGGTATGACAAATAATGTGTCATCATCGAGATTTTTGGTATTACTTCAGTAAATAATTAGTGGTTTTATTCAGCCAGGCAGTAGAGAAAATATGATATAAATATATATATTTTGTAATTTTTAATACACTAAAAGATATATCTTACCAGTAAGCATTTTATATTTAAGTACTAGACAACATTTTTTTTAAATTGCGATATTAATTATGTCCATTTTTTATTCTAAACTCCACTGTTTATCTTTTTTTAATATAATCTTCATATTAAGAAGCCTATTAACTTCTTTTCATTTACTTAGTTGCTATTTTAAAACAAGTGAAAAGTTGACTGTTTAAAATATTTGAAAAGTTTGGATTGCCGGGGTTTGGATAGTGTGATTTTGTGCATATATTTAAAAACTTTTATACTGATAAATTTATATAGCTGTTATTTTATTACTATGATAGATTTAAATTTTTCAAATCACTGGTTAAAGTAAACTTTCTCGTTAATTTCCAATGTTCGTTTTGTATAATCTAATTCATTTAAAATGCAATTAAAAATTACGAGAACAATAACAAAAATAAAGTGTTTTCCGTAGCACTGACGGCGAGAAAATTTCAAAATAGGTAATTAATAGAATTTGACCTTTGAAACAAAAGTTTGATAAAATTTATTAACAATAGGCGCAGAATATGATCGACCAGAATTGTAATTCAATCCGGGTAAATGACCTTGACTTCTATAATAAATTGGGTAAATAAACAAATATGATTCCCTTGTAATCGTAGAATTTTGCACTCCGGTGATTTTTATTTTAGTACAAACCTCCAATGTACTGTATTTTGCCTCTCGGGAAAGTAAAACTAAACTCATGAGACTACTCAAACATAGTAGCATAAAATGTTGTAATAACATTTGAAAAGATTACAATATCAGAAGTCATTGATAAAATTTGGTTTATATTTAGTTAAGTAATATAAATTTTTTCTTGATAAAATTGTATTTTTAAAGCGATAAGAAAGGAAATTTACTTCTGTGAAAATAGTTGCAAGTAAGTAAGTAAGTTCAAATAAGTAAGTAGAAAAAAGAAGACGAAAAAATGAGAAGTGTGTGTTTAAAACCAGCCGTTGGATTCAGGGCTGGTTAAAAGCAAAACAGTGTTTTGCTCGGCTGGCTTCCAGCCACGTTTTTAAACTTTATTGTACTAAGCGCTGGCTTACAAAATAAAAGTCCGTTTATACCATCTCTCAGTTTATCTGTTCCTTATATTTTTTTCATAAAACTATTTTTTTGTTTTATAATATAAATAAAAAAATACTTCTTAAATTTTACATAAATTTTAATTTATTTTTAAATGATTAACTTATGTGTTATTTTTCTTTATTCAATTTTTGGTTTTTAATTTTTAGTTTTAAGTTTATAGACCTGTTGATATTATAATGGTAATAACGCACAAATAGGGCCTAGATACTCGTTTGACATTTTTATGACGTTTGGTAACTTTTAAGTCATTTTAACTTGCCGTAACTTTAGCTATGAGACCGGCAACCAAAATAAATAAATAAATCACTATTTTTCAAGTACAATATAACATAAAGTTTTTATGTGACACGATCTACGAGTTGGAGAGATAAATGAATAGGTAGCTAAACCGTGGGTAATATTCTGACACTACTTGAAGGTATGCGTATAGTATTTATACTATTTCATATTAAACGTAACACAAATAGAGTAGACGTACTTAATTACAATTTTATTTTTTTAACATACGAGTTTATTTACAATCAGTTACAAAATAACTAAAAGTAACTATTATGAAAGTACGCCGGCCGCATTGGCGTAGTTGGTAACGTGCTCGCCTCTCATCATGCGGTCTTCGGTTCACTTAGGCACGGCATATTTTCATACATTACAAAAACTCATTTCATCCTTCACAGTTACAACCCAACGTCGTCGCTAATGACCACTGTAGTTGATGCAACGTTAAATAAACAAAGAAAAAAATATTATGAAAGTATTTACAAGATGAGGACAGTAGTCAACGACATTGCAACCAAAATAGAAAAAATATATTTACAGTATTGAAAGTTATTAAATGTTGATAAAAGATGAATAATAGGAAAATAAATATTTAACAAAAATTACGGAATGACAGTACCAATAGAAGAAGACGATAGTGGTAGAGAATATAAACTTAAAATAACAACGTTGGTAATTCTGTAATTCTGAACGAAAAATCATGTAAACAAAAGAAACTGGGAATTTTTATGAACTTTATTGATCAGTTCATTCAATTACTTCTTCTTATTTCTTCAAATTTCATTTGATCACCAATAATACATGACAAATTATGAGCGTTATACTTATAGTTTGAAGTCCTAATAAACAATGAAGGCGTCGCACATTATAACGTCGCCACTGTTTGTATCTTTTGATTCTATGTAAGTCGGAACATCTGCTAGATGGTTACCGATTACAGTGATTAAATTTGTTTTCAAAGTTTAGAATTTTTTTATCTTTTATTTGAAATTTTTAACAGTACAAACATACACGACTACTGATAGAAAATGTGATAGATACACGTACATAACAAAGTAAAATGAAAAAAGGAAACATTAAGATAAAGATTGATAGCCATTGATATATCTTTGAATAAATAAATTAAGTACTAAAAATGACAAATTAGTCTATTTATTTGTTTTCTTAGTTATAAATATTTTTTTAATTATAACTCAAAGAAGATCTCTGTTCTGTCTTCTTTTTAGGCGCCGGGCTGGATTCCCAGGAATTTAAACGTCTAAAACTGAAAATTTTAACCCACTTATCGAAAAATTTTAAATTAAATTTTGATATGAAATTACGATTTTGTAAAAATATAAACATAGTCCATTCGTGCCTTTGCAAAAAATAATTATAAATGTAAGATTTTCAATCTAAATTCTTAAGAAAAAAATTACAAAAACCCTTGCCTACTAAATACATAGCAGGTCATCTGCGTAAAGACTGGTTTGAACCTGTAGAGGTTTTACTAACTAAAACGAGGAATGAGGTGGTTTACCATTGCCTTTCTCACTGAGTAGAACAATACGCTTATCAGCATGCCGGGCTCTCTGAGAAACACACATATTTTCCACTCTGCAAATGACAACTTCACTTCAACACAGGGTCTGGCTGTACAGTGAAAATCATTACTTTTAGAGGAGATAACTCTGATTACTGTCTTTTACCCCTCTGCCTCTTCTGTTCTTAAATAGTTCAGTCATTTAATTGGCTGATCACGTGATAAGAAACAGAATTATTTATTTTAGCCCTGCAACTAACAGATTGAGTGTAAACAATTTGACAGTCCACCTGTCTGTTAAGGACAGACTAAATATATACACTAAGTTTAATCCATCACAATGACCTAAACATCTCCTATGACGTAGCAAATTTATTTATTTGACGAATAAAGTTCCTCATTCGGCGTATTTATTATTTCACAGCCGACTACTTTTTGTATCTCATTTAATTTGTCTAGTACAGCCAAGAAGAAGAGTAGGAATACCTACGAATACCTCACATAAGAAGATAAGATAAAGAGATAGAGGTTGTGATATACTAAATAAAGAGTACATTATAAAAACAGGTTGAACTAAAAGCGTTAATGTCAATGGATGTTTTACTTATGATTTTAAATTATCCTGCAATTTTTGTTGGTTTCTTATCCTACTTCGGGTCCGCACTTATCTTACTCGTGTATTAAAATGTAGTATCATGTGAAAAGCGAAAAGAGGACCAGCAATTTTAATAGAAGTAAATTCTTGAATAGGTCCAATTTAGACCATGAGAGGTGACTTAAGACGTTTGTGAAAGCTCTTCTTGGAAACCACATTCTCAGCTTTCGCTCACTATTGGTTTTTCTCCTTTCTTCTCTTCACCCGGTGTTCTGTTTTTGATGTCCATGATAGCCCTTAAAGTCCGTATTTTTGTGTCTGAATTTGGTTCGGTTCATAAAGTTTTCTTTCTAGTTTTCCCAATATTCTTCCTGACTTCTTTAAACCATTTATCCGACACCTTAGATCTATTGTGTAATGACTTATACATTTTTTTGTCAACCAGTTCCATTCTATACGGATGTGCGTAACATTTCAGCCTTCTTTTTCTAAACGTTTATTTTCCTTGTTCAGTTATTCTCCACATCGTAACCTATATTGTTTCTCTACTTCGGGTCCATTTGCTTGTGTGATTCTCTTAAATTTCTCTGCTTCTGTTAAATCAGCGTTCCCGGTCGTTCTGAGGCATTCACCCGCGTGTGGACACGTTTGAATAGAAGTATGTAGAAGAATTAATAAATTTATTAATAGAATATTGTTTATTTAAGTGGTTTTACATATTTATATTTATTAATTGTTACTACTCACTAAACAACAGAGAAACAATTTTTGAATTTCCTGTTTTCTGTATAAGCTGTATGTTATCTATAAGCTGTAAACTTATTGAATATTCTTGAGCGATGCCAAGAAAATGGGAAAGAAGTTAAAACAAATTTCATGTTAATAGTTTTAAAACTACATAGTTGGAAAGATTTAAAATATATTCAAAATGACGGATGTTCGTTGTAACTTAAGTCTTGGCTATAAACAATAGTCAGGTATGGTTTTGACATCATCTATTTCATTACGACAAATATTTTACCATCCATCAATTTCTTTATGGATTGCCGGCAACATATTTCAATCTACCTTTAACAAATTTTATAACGTATTTTTAATACTGGCGTAATATTGACCTATAACCCATAAGTAGGTTAGGCTTTAAAAAGTTTAAGTTTGAATCTTTTAAATGACTTCAAGACAATAAAATAAATTGCTTTAATTTTTCATTCTAAAATTGTTAAATTGCTTTTCATTATTTAACAAAAGTCAATAACGAATTGTTTTATTATAAAATTTTTGTATTTTCCCATGACAACGATCTGACCGGAATATATAATCAGTTTTAATACATACTCTCTGTATCATGTACGTTAAAATATTGAACGAGATATATGATAAACTCTATACTACAACATTGAATAATTACCTGCATTGAACCAGGTGTTTAATCTTGAAGACTCATAAAGACGAATAAATGGCTGATAAAGTTTAAGAGTAACTAATCGATTGATGTTCATTTTTTAAATTGTGAACAATGTAATATAAATACATGCCAGGAAGGGTTGGGCCATGAATATTTTTGGTTAAAATTTATAGTATTTTGTGATTAAAATAAAATCTATTTCAAAAATATGTAAGTTTTCTCACTAGTTGCCATGAAATGATTATTACGTGAGTTTTTTGAAACAAATTTTAATTCCTACAGTCAATTAGAAAAATAGTATAGTGTGATATTAAATTGTAAATAATAAAATGTTAATATTCTGTCGATGATTGGCGTGTTTGAGTGTGAATATTGTAAATAACTAAATGAACATTTTGAATTATCTTCAGTAAAGTTCGGTGAAAATATTTCGGAATCATGTGCTCATTATTTATTTTTTCTCATTTTGTTTTTTCATTTTAAAGGAGTTTTTTAACACTATTAATTTAATTTTGATTCTAAATAATAATTAAGAACAGTATAATATGTTTTAATGTTATAATTTATTAATTACAACAGTGGGTTGTAACTTTCGTGTGTTATGTCTAATCGATAAGTTGCATTTATTGTTACACAAAGGATTATGCATTACAAAAAAGTTATACGAAAAAAAATAGGAACAACCACGCACCGCTTTGGTCTGGAGGTGAAGCCGTTATCGTGAGTCAGCTGTTTAACAGCTGATTTTCGAAGGCGAACGTTTCTGATTCAAATCTTAGTAAAGGTAGTTACTTTTTTACGGATTTGAATACTAGGCAGTGGTTACCGGTGTCTGACGGTTGTGGTTCAATTAAACGTACGGTCTCAGAAATGGTCAGCCTGTGTCTGTACAAGTCTACACCTCATTTACACATCACAGACGTCATCTTTATCTCATTGGGTCATGTGGATTGTTCTGAGTTGCAACGTACACACATTAGGATACATTATAAAGAAAACGTTAGGAAAAGATTTGTTTTGATTAATTTATATTCACCAATTCCGATTCATCGAAACATCTTAGTGCTATAATTTTACTTTAAACTGTGGTTTTAAAAGCCAAATATCTGGATTTAAAGTAGAATTTAACAGGAGTTACTAACTATAATAGTAGGGTTTCTGAACATGTGCAGACTTTTACAACAACCGAAGCTTTTTATTGCAAAAAGGCTGAGAAAATTGTAATGTTATATCTAGTCTGTATTAATGTACGAATGTGAAACAAGGATTCTTAAACGAAAAGTCATTAAAAAGTTGGGTGTATTCGTAACAATCTTTTTTTGGGCACTAAGGATAAGCTGGACAAGTAAAAGAACAAATTGAAACGTATTTTCGAGAATAAATACACGTTCCTGTTTTATTACTATCGTTAAAATCAGGAAACAGGTATATTTCGGTTACTATTGCACCACTAAAATGTTTTTACAAGATTTAAACGATAAGTAAGGTAAACTCGTAGAAAAGCGATGGATAGGCGTATAAAAAAACTGTGGTAGAATATCAAAGACTGGCTTCGCACAGATTGAAACAGTAATTTTAAATGAGTAATGGTGTGAAGATTATTCTAATATTTGACAAGATTCAGATTTCAGTACATGTAACGAAAAATAATTAACTTCAGCACTGTCTGCTTAACTTCAGTAAATCCTATGAAAAAATCATAAGTTTTAAAATATTTCTCAAATTCCTCTTTTTCAACAATTTTACACCTTTATAGAAAAATCCACACTATTGTCTATAAAAGCTTTTTCATTGAGTTAATTCTTGCGGTATTAAACTCCCCGAAAATAAAACGAAATTTTACAAATGGTGTTGTTTTTCAAAGATTAAAATAATATCATAATCCATCAAAAACTAACAAGAAAATAAAAATAGGAATCGGTTATTTTTATCAAATTTACCTAATTTCTAGTTAATTTTATGTAACTTCAACAATTAGGATATTAGCGACTACTTTTAGTTAAGAAACGGTGGTGTAATAATTTTCCTAGCCGGGAATTGAACGCGCAACCATTCACCTTGGAGAGTAGCACGCCAGCCAGTGCGTCACGGAGGCGGTCGATTCTCTTATTACTTCTGTGCTTTATGCGCTATTTGAATTATGTTGAACAATATGCGTCAACATTCGTTTTGAATAAGTTAATTACTGCTAATTAAAATCATTCATAATTCAACGAAATGATAAATTTGTAAAGGGTCCGTGTTAGGTGGGGTCGTTCCGTATGGTTTCATTCAAGATACGAATGGAATCATTCAGTGTTTCCTCCAGATGTACACTGCACCCTCAATGTTCGAGATTAATTGGGCCCATGAAAACCATCTTGAAAATCGAAATCATGAACATCGAGATCCATTTTCAGTGTAAAATTTCTAATCGGTTCTATGTGAGTGAAAAATGCGTGGTTTTTAAAGAGATAAACAAGGCGTTTCGGCTTATTTTCAATAAAAAAACTGTGTTGTAGAAAAATTTAGTTTTTAAAAAAAGAAATAGCCTATAAAATATTATTAACTATCTTGATTCAAATGTAAAATGTTCTTTGCAATCGAAAAATATTCCCCTATTATATTTTTTTGTTATTTGTTAATTTTATAAAACATTCAAAGTTGTTTCTTTATGTGCATTTTATTCCTTCTGGGCTGCAAATTGTGTCCTTGATGTTGATGGTGAAACCTTGATGAGTGGTAATGATGTTATTTCTTTTCGGCTTAAAAAAAATTCAAAATCGTTGTTTGTTTTGCTTTGGTTTGAAGTTCTTTAAGTTTTAGTTTGTAAGGATGTCTCGTCACCCATATTTCTCATTACTTTTCCAAATTACCGGCAAAGTGTGTTTTGGTACGTTTTTTAAAGCTGTTGGATTTCTTGTTCAAGATCCCAGTACAATTCACGAACACCGAGTGTTAATCTCGAAAATTGAATTTTTTGTGTACAAATACAAAATCTTGAACGGTCGAAACCTCGAACATAGGAGTCCACGAACATCGAGGGTCGAGTGTATTAGATTATAATAATGTTTCCTAGTATTTTAAAAATATTAATCATTGATCCCCATATGGTTTTTGGATTCATTTTGTTAGAAAAATGTTTTATTATTTCCGGGATAAGATTTTTACTTTATTTCAAAATATTATTTATAATGATAATTTTATTTTAAAGCTTAGTCGAACCAGTAGAATATTGTTCTAAGTGAAAACTTATGGGTTGAAAATTAATCTAGGGTAGTTTTTCAATCGAAACTATTGTTTTTATTTCCTCTTTTGTTAAAAAATGTATCTACGATCTGTTCTTTGTAGGACATTTTATAGATTTGTTAAATTATTATTGTTTGATACGTGAGTAATTTACTATATATTTACTAGTCGCCGGTGGTTGTACATTTCACAAATATCCAGTTAGTTGCCGATCATAGGCAGTTTTCAGTTGTGTTTAAATTTTTCACGACTATTATTAATAAAGCGTGAACAACAACTATTAGCACTCCACTGGTAGTACACGGTCGTTACTTAGACTTCTCGTTATCTTGAAGAGGTAAGTAGCAGTGGAGATACCTGTATAAAAAAGTGTATTCACAGGTTGATATTCATTACAAATAACTTACAATCATGGTAAATTAAAAAAGAAATAAAGGTAGCAATTTATTTATTTATGTGACTAAATAAATAAGTCTGTTGGGTGGCTTCCTTTAGGAATCGCACTGTTTTCCAATAGGAATTGATTGCCCAATAACTTCCCTACAATTCAAGTAGTCTTTCGTATGTTACGTTAAAATTTTAAAAAATTTTCTTTAGCTGTTAAAATAAAGAAGTATTTTTAAAATGTTGATGTTTGTCATGTACCAGAGTGTAGCTGTTAGGGCTTAGAGGATATTTCACTGAAAACGCTAAGTAATTTGTATACATATGAGTTACTGGATGCGCCCTATAACTGGATTCCTTAGGTTCAAACTAGTTTAGAACAACTTTATAAATTAAAAATTTGTTTAAAAGTGATCAATTTTGGTTCAAAGACCAAAAAATTTTTTAAATTTTAAGTCAATCCTGTATTCTTGTCTGTGAAAGGTGTGTATTCCTATTTAGGTATCTCGTGTCTGTGTGTGGAATTGATGCTTTGTTGAAATTTATATGTGGACATATTTGATGACGTAGTGTAAATGTACCGTCGTTATTAAAAGGTTAAAACATTTCAAAACAATGTATGAGGGATGCTCATGATTTAACAAGATAAACTGGTGTAGAAACAAGCCATTTATTTTAATAACAATGAAACTCAAAATTTTCAACAGTCTCCAGCAACAATTAGATACTTAGCGCACAGTTTTGTGATCTTTCTGATTCGTAAACATTCTGATTCAGAAGAAATAGATATCATTGGTTTGACATAATAAATATGAAGAGACAAGAACGTGTCAATTTTTTATTATTTTTGATGGACTGATGAAAAATAACAGAAAGTTTTTCAGCTATTTTAGTATGAGTGTGATAAGTTATGATAAGCAACATCAACATTTCCATCATTCCTTTCAAACCAAAGATGCCTTCATGAATGTGTCTGGCGTGTACAAACATGACCTGTTACAATTAAGTAAAATGTGATAATTATGACACAGAAATCTATTTTAAAAGTAATAATTAAGTTGTATGTATTACATGATATCTTGAGTGAAACTTATAATCTACGTACGTAGGCTACTAAACATTTTTCTACAGCTATAAAATATTATCTACGTAATAATATTATGAATGTTATTTTCGAAACATATAATAAATGTAAATAAACATGAGCCTACATAATTCAAGATTCGGTAAAGTCAAATGAGTCGTCAGATTTTTCAAAGATACCCGAAAGGCATTAACGTTAATGGCTGGAATTAATTGTAATTCAACTGGGTCTGGTTTCCGCCTATGGGAATCTAGTTGTTTAAAAGCTCGTCTTCTTGGTTAGCAGCTTCAGTATCTACATAAGTCGGTAGCTTAAATTCCCTTGAGGTACCTCCTCGTCAATTTTGTTAAAATGTAAGCTCTCTATTCTTAATGTTTCAATTCCGTGTTTTTTTTTTCAATTTCCAGGGTTTTATCCAATACCAAGGGCCTCGCTTCAGCTACTTGAATTTAAATTTCTATGACAATGAAGATAGCCATATTGAAAATAACGAAACACGTTCTAAATATAAAACCGAAAAAATGAACGATAAACTCCAGATAGAATAAAACCAGAAAAATATACAAAAATCCTTGATAGAACTCCAACACAACTCCCGAATGTAGTATCGGGGAGAAAACGGGTACCCGGCGAACGGGATTACAGTGGGAGTACCCAGCGCCACCATATCTGCTGCCGGCTCGGCTCCCTGTTACCCGGCATGGGCAGGATTCGTCATTTTTTGGTTTAATTTTTTTGGTTACTCAGTATTTGTGAAAATAACCTTACAAGTTTTTGAGCAGGCCGGAAAAATTAAAATTGGAATTGGCGAGGTCTAGGTTGTAAGGGAGATGTAGTAACACCCCGTCACAACTTCTTGAGCGTTTCCCTCGTTATCTGAGCGGGCTTGATTCAACTACTTAGAACTAATTTCGAACAGATTTTGCAAAAAGTTAGCACATTATTAATGATTCGAAAGCTCAATCCCATCGATAAAATTATACAAATGATCAATTAGGAGAATTTTTTTACTCATCTGTCTTCATATACTAATAATGTAATTTGCGTGAATTGCAGCATGGTATCTGAAACTGGTCTTCCAGAGCGGTGGAGACATTTGTTTTGCTCGTATCAAACTACTCTACCCACTCATAAAAGTTACTGCAATTTAAATACTATTTCAATATCCTAAAATCAATTTTTGCCGGGTTTACAAAAATTGCACAAATCGTATCATTGAAAGCTGCTCTATTGGTTTACACGCTACAAGCAGAGTTGACATTTGGAAAAAAAAGGAAATTAATGTTTGTACAAATTACGATCTAACAGCTGTTAATCAGTGTTCCCAAGATTGTTAGATTACCCTCAAGAAGTTCAATTTTGTCGTTGAATGAACCTACTTTTTCCTCATAGTTTACTTGTCTCATTAATTATTGAACGTCCCTAGTAGTTTCTGAGAACACTAGTACATGCAAGTACGGCCAGGACAGTTGTCTCTTCTTTGCAGAGGAAATTTCTCAGGGATAACGATTATTGATAAGTTTATGTGTTCTAAAATCTATTATTAAGTTACTACCAGTTCGTAGATACAACTTTAGAACGATGTACATTGAAATAAACTTTTTAAAAACATTATGTAGAAGCATATAAATTATTAGGACTATAGATACAAAATTGAATTTATCCAATTTAATATCTTTATTTAATAAGGGATGTGCTGAGCCAACGCCCACTTGTATCTTATTTATAAAACATTTTTTTATCAAGTGAAATATTTTGCGTGCCGCCCTAAAACGTATTGACGATCCGTACGTGCTTCTTTAAGTTGGTTGCTAATTCGCTACAGTGAACTTATTTTAACGACTTAAACGACATCTATAAAATTTCAACTTTATTATTTTTCAAATAACTTTATGACAGGAATACTTGCTTATGCTCTTATTAGCTTATATGTTTTGCAGACAGAATTAAATGTGATCGTTTGAACCAAACAAAGGGAAAGCAAATACATTAACTAAACTTGTTGTAAACTTCTATTATAACAAAAAAACATCACTTTGAATAGTATAAAATTGCAATATTTAAGTAATATCAACAAATTTCATTAAAAACTTATTATTTAATTCAAGACTATTCGATTTGTGACAACTCAGAACCTTCTAATTTCTTCCTTCTTGGTACTTCCGA
This sequence comes from Catonia carolina, assembly GCA_035578175.1. NCBI lineage: Eukaryota > Metazoa > Arthropoda > Insecta > Hemiptera > Achilidae > Catonia > Catonia carolina. The sequence goes on along the minus strand of JAQMRL010000010.1, from coordinate 21,209,596 downwards.
CACAACTCTACATGTTTTCATAAATAATTCAGATTTTAGATTGAAATTTTAGAAATAATATTTGATATAATAATATTCCTACATTAAATCTGATCGAATCACAATACCTGCTAATAACAATTGCGACAAAACAATGACACGAAAAAATCACAGAAATAAAATATTAATAAATCTTTCAACCACAACGGAAAAAATAACAAATTGGACTAACTAAACTAGTCTTCAAAAAGTGAAATACACTTTGTTTAAATAATTTTCAAAGTAAATTTTGAATATGATGTCTGTGAACCAATACTGCGTATTCCTCATTAATTGATAGAGCAATTTTAAATGTTTTGCTGAAAAACTTTTCACGCAAGGATTCAATGCGTTGTCTCACCAGTGAGTGACATTTTCGTTTTTTACGCCTAAAAATCTATAAAAATCATGAATCTCCAGATGGATCGGAGAACAGCTGACGATTGGATTTTTTTTGAAACGGTATATTTTTTCCTGAACTAAGCAAACTTTAGTAAAACTGCACCATTTATTCTTTAAGATGGTTACATATTTATTGGACATGGTATCGATACGGTAAATCTTCAAAGAACCGGTTTATAAAAATGTATTAATCTTCTGTTTTGAAAGTTTATAGGGAATTTGCAAAAAAAAAGTGTCGTGTGATGGCAAATCTGAACATAGAGAGCTTTGTTTGAAAGGTTGACTGGAATCAGTCCAGATGAAATTGAGACCGACACGACAATAACTTTATTCATTTGAATGTAGCTTGGACATTATTTTTTTATAATAGTTATTTTTCAAATGTAATTTCTTATGTATCATAGAATTATTATGTTATGATATTCTATCTAGAGACTCATTATTATTTTAAGACAAAAAATATGCGAGATTTAAAATACATTTCAACGGTCTTTTTCCGTTTTTCCTAAGCAAATAGATTTGATGATTGTAATATTGTATTTAGAATTTTTGTTTAACAACATTATGCAATGAAATAATCTATTCCATATTATTGTAATCGTTCAATTAATTTAATCATGCAAATTTGGTGTCTTATAAATATAACTAACACACTCTACAGATTTATTAGACAACAATACTATTCACAGAAATCATTATTTAGATTGTATTAACATACGAAGATGGACTGATAAGAGAAATACTGATCAAAGAATTATTTATTGATAAACAAGAGTGTATTGAAGTTTTTGTAATAACGAACACGGCTTGTGCGGGCGGCAGGTGTGCTATTTCGCCCAGAGCTTTGTGACATCTGGCCCACTTATTTCATTATTGTAACTACAATCCATTTTATTTAAATGGCAGATTAATATAGAGTACTAATGACGAAAAACTATTACACTATTTATAAATTATTATTTAGAAAACTTGTATAATTTTTATATAAATAACTTTAGGCCAACTAAATTAATAGAACAGAAGTTGAACGAATTTTTAAAGGAAACGTATAATTTTATTTCATTATTCATTATATAAAATACTAAGTTATGATTTTAAATGTATTTTTATAGTGATAAAGCTATGATCAATTTATCTCATATCAAAAGACTGAATAAAACTTACCTTTTTAAATTCGCATTTCCAGATTTAGTAACTGCTGTCACAAGGTAAATTCTACGAATGACATAGAATGTAGAATGAATGACGAAATGAAGCAGATTATCCAATAGTGCGCTTCGTAAAGTTTTAACGTATTGTCTAATATAAATATGATTAATTTTATCTTTTTACGTGTGGCTGTTAATTCTGAATTATATCTCTTTTGTATTTCCTCGAAGCTCCAACGTGGATTAATAAATAGGTGTAAAAAGCGAATGACTTTTTCAGATCATTTTTCTGTCTGCAAAAGATTTGGTAAAAATCGTTGGTAATTTAAACCAAAAAGTATGATAGATGATGCCAAAATTTACGACTTTACATTTGTAATTCGTTGTGGAATGTTCGTTACGTTATGGAGGTTTGTAATGATTATTGTTATTTTGAATGGGCAGTTTGCAAGTAAGAAAGATTACTGTGAGCTATGCAGCCGTAAATTACAAGTAACCTATCCAAGTGGGCCTCAGGAGATTTTTTTCAATATAGAGTTTTTACTTAAGGAGCAAATGATATTACTTTTTAAGAAGACTGCGGAGAAGCTTAAACCTGTTTGTTATTATCTGTTTTTAAAATTACACGTTTTGACCATATTAAACGTTTGAAGTACTTAACCTAATTTTTTGGTTTTCGTTTTGTTAATTTTATCGAGGAGACTCCCGAAAGAAATATAGTGAATATCAAGAAGTTTAGAGCTTATGAATTAACTCAATATAATTATGATTGCTTATGAAAATAACTCTGTCATCATCTAATATTTACCCAATTGTACTCGTATATTGTTTACTTTCGAATTCGCTAGGATGTTTTAGAAGTTAACTGTTTTGAATACATTTTTTTAACCCTTTATAATGCAGTACTACGGGTAAAATTATGCATGTTATAAAATATTTAATATAAATGATAAATAATAAAAAATAATAAAATAATAATTATTATTATGGTTATTAATATAATATAATATAATACCATTTAAATTATAAACTTTGTTGTATAGGAACTTGAATAATGTATTTCTAGTGCCAGAAAAGTAAGATTTTTTTATGTTAAGTCCTGGTAAGTATACTTACCAAGGAACGTTTATTGAATCACATAATGTTCAGTAATAAGAATGCTTATTAAAACAACTTGTAGTCCTATATAACAAAAAATGTTTAGAATAACTTATCTCAACTTTATATTATAGGCCTAATGAATGCTTGCTTTCTCGTAAAAACACTCGAATTTTTTAAGCACTGTGCAAAATTAACTACAAAACCACACGGTTGCGTACACTGGTATTAATCCTTAACACATTTATGTAATTCATGAAGCAAATGGTCGCTGCGCACTTATTTCAAAATGTTGAGCCTACTTACCAGAGAACATCTATAAAACTATAAAATGCCAATAGGGTTCAACTGCATAGCTTAATCTTAAAAAACGACATTATTGCCAACAATAAGTATACTTACCAAAGACCTGTAAAGGGTTAAATAAAATATTCGTTATAAAATAATTCTTGTACACTGGAAAATGTCTGATTGATCAAGTAACTTTCACAGTTTTTTTTAAATTAATACAAATTAGCAGAAAGTTTGATTTTTGGATTTCTGTGTTATTGATGAAAATGGTTAGTACAAAATATATTTTCTTGATAAACAAATTGGTGTGTTATAACTTTTTTGATTTTGTAAAATCAAAAGAATTTTTTATGATTTTGTAAAATTGATGAAGTCATAAAAAGTTCAATTTATTGTAGCGAGTGTTACAAAAATTGACAATATTGTAAATGTTTTTAAATATTAGGGAAATAATAAAATATATATTGAAAAAGAAGTTCTGAAAATTAAAGCTATCACTGACTTAAGGAAATATAAGGTGTAAAATTTATGATGTAGCTATATAATATTTTGTATGTTGTATAATTATGTTGAATCAGTGAGTAAAGGAAGGTAGGAAGTGGTATTGTAGGGCCATGCCTTACCCAGCTAAGCCTAGGTTTGGTCTAACCACCCAGCAGTCATTCAGTAATGAGAGGTTTTACAATGATTCAATCCGACTACTCATTATTACAATGCCGACTGTAATATTGCACAGAATAACTACCCATCGGTATTATAATGACAGCTGATAAGCCCCAGTTATATCTTTTTCTGTTTTTCATCATCAACTCATCCCGATCTTCATCTCTTTTTCTATTCACTCAACCTCATTATTCCTTTTCATTATTCTCTTTTATTATTTCATGAAATTCTATACGAATACTTATTCACTCTTCATTCATTCAGTTCATAATATTACGTTTTTCATTTACTATACTCATAATAAGTTATAATATTCGTTTTATCCTCCTACGTTCTAACTGCACTGAGGAATTCTTTTCTATTAAAATTGTTATGGTGAATCCTTATTCATCCGGACGTCAGACTGGATAATATATTTTGACACTTACCGCTGAGGTCCGTTTCGGGATCTAGGTAATTAAATAATTAATACACTAAAGTTTAAAATTACAAGTATTTATTACAACTAAAAGATTTACAAAATAAATAATAAACTAATTATAATGAAGTAATACAATAAATAACGTAAATAATGTACTTATTACTACTTACAAACAATTATACAAAATACACATATGCAAAAATTATACACAATGCACATACACAATAAAACAGAATAACAATAGTTGACCATTACAATACCCGGAACGTCAACCTCTTCTAACGTACTGATAGCACACGCAATAAACACTCGTCAAAGATCAAACGAATACTAACTCTCCGACCGCACGTGGGGCTCTCTTTATATAGGTGGATCATTGAGATTTCTAAAAAGACAGAGAGATTCGATGTAATAATAAAAAAAATCCTTTTTATGGCTCTGGAAAAATCTTAGCTAGTGTAAACAAGTCGCAATTGAATGAAAGGTGTTACAGGTAACCAACCGACTCTTTCACAAATGGTTGTACAACAAAGACCCTACCTTACTATAGACGGCCCTTTTTAAATATTCTTTTATAACTAACTCTATTGTTACTTTGTAACTCAATTATTTACTATTTAACATTTATGAATCTCTCGGTTCTAGAAACCTCTCGAAGAGAGGTTCAGAGTTCAATATCGTTACAATATTACTGATTCTTTGGAAATGTTTACAAAACTTTTATAGATTTACGATGGACTGTTTTGCAAATTACTGCTAATGCAGATGGTAAATAAGTGATGAAGAAATGGTAGATATGACTCATAACCGAACCCAATGCTAATGCAGGTGATAATTACTGCTAATGCAGATGATAAGTAAGTGTCGAAGAAATACTACACATAACTGCTAACAGAACCATATCCTAATGCGGAAGATAAAAATAAGTGATGAAGAAATGCCAGATATGACAGCTAATTGAACCTAATGCTAATCAGATGATAAAATAAGTGATGAAGAATTGCTAGATATGACTGATAAATCAAACCCAGACGCTTGACGTAGAAGCCACTTGCGCTGAACATTTTACATGCCATATAAAAATACTACTGAGTTCCTAGTACCAATTGAGTACGCTAAAGAAAATTTTATACTATATTATTCGAAATTTTATTGTTTTTACTCTAAGACGCGACAATGTACCCTACAGTTGTAACAGGATATTGGCTAGACGTAGCGTTCGTGCCTGGAAGGTTACGCAAAAAAATTATTGTTGCAGACATCACGGAGTAAAATTTTCTTACTTTTATGTGGGGTTTGTGTGGATTTTTCTGCTTTTTAATTCCTAGAGCTTATCACCTCCAGCCTCCGTAATCTCCTTCTTGTATCCGAATTTTTCTGAACGAAAATTCTTATCTTTTTATTTGCCGATTGGAAAAGAAAATCTCGTTTTGGCCAGATATCCGTTGCCATTTTTCTAACAAAATCGCAAAGTAATGTATTAAAAAAAATAGCGAATGTCAGGGATTTCTGTACAAAATTAAAATACTACCTCACTTTTTCTTGGTAAATTTAAAAACATTTCTTTCATAAAGTATATATTTCCTGTCAAATTCATTCTGAGTAATAATTTAATAATAAATTAACTATATATTAAGATAAAACAAAATTGAATCTTTTATAAAAGTTGTTTAGCACCATTACGAACAATAAGGCTTTAACGGCAAAAATTTGATAATTAATAACGAGTTTTAGTAGAAAATAGGCTTCCAGCATTTGATATCTGTAGGGCCAAAAAAATTCAAACTTTGCTATGAAATATGCTAATTTTTCCGAATTATCAAGGTATTTTAAAACTGATTAATTCTTATTATTAGTATTTTCTTAACTCTCTACGTGAAATTATTTCTCCAGTAAGTTGACTCAGACGTAATTTTTATAGTATTATCTTCACATTTGATCATAGATTTTGACATCTAAAAAGGCGAACTCATCCTACTTATTGTTATTATATAATATTATTATTATTATTATTATTATATTATTACATTAGAATAGATTGTTGAATTTATTTTAAAGTCAAACATTTTGTTTGAAATTAAACAAAAAATAAAAAAACACCGGTGTATGATAACCGTTACAAACTTAACCCGTGTACGAGAGGTTGAATGCTACAATAAGAGTGTTAATTAAACTATTAATTCACACTAGTGTTACATTTAAATATGAATAATTTACAAAAGTGAGAATTTTTTCACATTCATACGTACTAGAAGGCACCCATAAAAATAATAATAAATTTATGAAAAATATAGTATGTCTGTAATACGTTTCACTTTTTAAAGAATATTTTATTACATTAATTCATACTTAAACTGAATTACAGTATTTAAATTTAATAGATGAGACCTATGTAAGTATTTACGTTGTACGAAAAATCGGGTTCAAAAAATTTGTAAACGGTGTGTAAGTAATGAATAAAAACAACGATAATCGTGAACAGTAAAGTAGAGAACATGAAGAAAGAAAATAAAGGAGACAGAGAGAGTTGTAAGAATAAAACCGGAGATATCCATTAGTTTTAGCAAAACCGTGACGCACCTCCCATTTCCTGTTAATTCCGGAAATACTTCTTCTTTGTCTTTAATAAACGGCCGCCATTTTTGACGGTTAGTAAATTCGACCAATACGGTAGCAAGTAGTGGGTATTGTTATGAACTACACCAACTGTCAATGAATTCATTTTTGATTTATAAGAAATGTACTGAAGACATGGGCGAGAACTTCATATCTTCTTTTATAAGTAGCTCTTTCTATATTTGGTAGCTATAACACGAGATGTATTTAATCGTTATGGGTAGTATACTATTAAACAAGACACCTATTTCAATCTACCTACTTCTATTCCTGTTATAAATTTAACTGTAATTTATACCTATCTCCTCACATTTAAATTAATAAAATTTTATATTACGCGTGGGATGATACCCTAAAAAAGTAGTTATGATTTATTCTTATTTTACATTGCTTACAAAAGATGTCTGACCGAACACCGTATAAATATATTTTAAATGATTTAGCCACATCTTATGTTAACACATATTATGTTTATTCTTCACAAACGTTCCAATGTAATTTAAACTTAAATTATTTGAGTAACAATGAAAAATTATTCTCGTGTCTCGTGTTCAAGGTTACCTGGAAGAAAAGTTTTTAATTTTTCTATTTATATATGAGATATTATTTTTCTTTATTTAATGTCATATCTCACATCTTTATTTAAAGAGTTTTAAAACAAATTAGCTTTAAATATTTATTACAACATTCTGTTAAATATTTAGTCAATGCATCAGCAAAAATTCGAACGTCAGATGGACAACTTCCCGTTACAATTGCTTGATAATTCTACTGGATTCGGTGTTCGAACTGAACCCACATTTAGCGTCTAAATGTGATTTTTTTAATTAACATTCATACGTTTTTGTAGTCAATTAACATTAATGTGGAAGTTCTAATTATTATTATTAGTATAAAGTTGCATTGGATTCCCGTTAACAGAAGATTCCCCTACTCATCTTCTTTTCGGGTCGTTATGATTGTTATTTTTTATTATTCTTTATAATTTTTATTTGTGGTGTATATTATTTTTATAGCTTTTGCATAATGTTTTATGACACAATGTGAATTAGGTACCGCACATGATACTCAAATTTAGTTACTTTAGGCTTTTTTTTAGGTGAACCTATGTTTTCATTCTCTTTACTCCATGATAAGTGTGCAGCAAATTAAGGATTCCTATCCGCTCTGCTGTTTTTCTTCAACTAAGTATGTCTGACTCCGCTCCTTAATTGTATACGTTATTGTTTTTCGGAGGCAAAAGATGGCTGTAAGGGGTGATGTGGAGGTCATCAAAAATTATTATTATTGTTGTTATTACTATTTAGCTTTATTGTGTGTACCTTGAATCTCTTTGATTTAGCAAAAAAACAACCCATGACCCAATGAGATGATGATAAATGTATGACATGTAAATGAGGTGTAGACTTTTACAGTCTCAGGCTAACCATTCTTGAGAAAGTATGGTTAATTAAACCCTAACCATCAAAGTACCACTGTCTAATATTAAAATTCATATAAAAGTAAGTAGATTCACTTATATTAGAACCACAAAACTATCGTCTCCTTACACCAACTATAAAAATTATTATTGATGTTTTATTTTTATTTTATAAAAATGTTTAAAATTAATTTTACATTATTTGTTTTAAATTTCTATACTTTGTGAGTGCTATATTGTAAATTAAATGCAAATTGTAAATTAAGTTTCACTTTAGTAGTGTGAAAGACTCTTACTTTTTAATTTAATTCTATTTAAACCTTATTTACTCACAGTTCAATTGATATTAAATAAAGTAATTATCCTTGACAAAAACATATAAAAAACATACAAAAAATGTATGCAGAAATTCGATAATTTTAAAAATAATCTTTAAAACCTCAATTTGTCCTTACGACGTGACTTACAAAATCCTGTCATACATCCAAGCCTAAACAAAGACATGATAAACACAATAATTTTAACATGTTTTTAAATCGCCATATTTATTAAATTTTTTGCTCTTTAAATAATGCCTCTTACCTTATACAAGTACTACTCCAAAGTTTCGTCAGCTGAAATTATTGAAAATTTTTTGCGATAGTGATAAATATGTTTGCGACCTTAATATGCATTCAAGGACAAATGTATATAATTAATATCGTAAAAAAATGATGAATTACAACCTATATACCAAGAATTATTTTTTACAGTACTTATTTTAACGTCAAATAATGATTTCCCCTTTCTCCTCGTTAAAATATCTACCCAACGGGTTGGTCTAGTGGTGAATTCGTTGTCACAAGTCAGATGTTTAACAACTGATTTTCGGAGACGAAGGTTCCTGGTTCAAATACTAGTAAAGCTAGATCCGATGCGGATGTTGATGATCATCATGACTTTTTTGGCCTTATTAGCCGCAATCCGAAACAATCCCGTGAAGCTTTTATCGAATTATGTCCTTTGAATAAAAGACAGTGGTTGCCCGTTCATTTTGATGGTTGGGGCTCTTTTAACCGTTCTTTCTCAGAAATGTTTTGCCTGGGTCAGTACAAGACTCATTTATACTTATTACCCATCATCCTCATTTCACTGAGTCATAGATAGGATTGCTCAGTGTTCTGAATTGAAGAAAGTGAAAGGTACACACATTAGTAATTTAAAAAAATAATAAAAATCTATAAAACAAATTGGATATATAAGATAGCCGACTTAATGTGCATTTTATGATAAACCTTTCTATAATAAAAATTATAGAAAACTGAGAAACCTACAACTTGTAATTCAATAATAATTTTCTATAAAGCTTATTTTATCGTCAATTAGTGATTTTCTGTATTTATAAGATTATCCTACAGATTTTGATTATCATTAGTGTCATTCAGTCATGATATAATTCATTTAGTTTTTCATTTTACATTGTATAGGCCTACTCAAGATTAAAAATGAGTTATGTGTGCCATTATTTACATTGACAAGAGAAAAACGTTTGAGTATTTCACAGTAGGTTTTTAACGTTTAAAAGCGCTGATAGATTGAAAGATGGAAAGTCGATGGAACTATACAATGTTCAAGTAAAATGCTTACTTGCTAATCTCGATAATCTTACCTCTTTCAACTTGATGGTCTAAAAAATAAAACGTTGAAGTGACCTACATTATCGGTTATCTAATACCAGTATAATTAATGTAATATTGTTATTTAATATTATTATATCGTAACAAAATTATAATAATAACTATTATTATTATTATTCGATATAATATAACTTTAATAGTTTGGTGAAAACACACGTTATAATTGATTAACTTACTATAATAGACTACTATTTAATAATTAATAATAGTTAGATTAATTTCAGTACCGTAAGTAATACGACACAAATATCTCATGTGTTTCAGTTAATTAGGTAAAATTTAGCTGTATTGTTTATTCGCAAAATGTTAAGTTTAACATTGAGGGTTCGGTTAATACAGAAAAAAATCAACGCCTCTTAAGTACTAATTAATGTATAACTCGTGCCCTGCTTGGAAAACTAATAGCAATGTATGAAATCATGTCAGATTATTATTTTATTAGTAAGTGTAATAAACATGTAAATTATGTAACTCAAGTATTAAAATTTGTTTGTGCGTTTGTTTTTGTTATTTTGTTACATATTTATAAAATTTTTTATTAATATAATAAACTATCCTAGTGTAATTTTAAGTTAAAGTATATTTATTTATTAATAGTAAAATTAAGGATCAGATAAAATATGCCTTAATTGTAGTTTAGAGTGAAAAGCGCAATAAAAACTTAATCAGGTTAAAAGACGTATTTACGGTTTGAATTGTCTGAACCTTAATTTACATCAGCTGCATTAAGAATCTATAAAAATTAAAGAACTATAATAATAGTTAAACAACCTAAAAATCTCATTCATAGTGAAGCCTGCCAAACACTTTACGCCAAATTATATTAAAAAATTATTAGTTCAAGCAGGCAGAACCAGAGAATACGGGGGAATTTCGGGAGGCTATCTGAATTTTTTTGTTGATTTCATACTCATTAGGGCTAGTAAAGGGTGATAAATGAAAACGCGTGATGAAAATATGATAAACCTGGCGAGAAATCGAAACCGGATTATCCGGCATATTATTCTGGTCTAAAATGTCCTTTTTCACCTACGAGAAGGGCTGAAGCCCTTCAAGCTCCATCCCTGGTTACGTGCCTGAGTTCAAGAAATACTTACAAAAATTTGTTCATCAAAGTTTGAAAAAAAGATGGACTACAGATAACTTAATACAACCTATTTTCATAAAAGAGTCTTCTTTTTTCACTTCATGGATTAGGCAGCTCAGCCTGTTCAGGATACCATCTCCTTCTTGGGCACCCAAGACACCTCTTACCGGTAGATTTGTAAACGTAAGCTAAACGGAGCTTGTCCTCTCTCATCCGTTCCAAACGGCTGCACCAGTAACTATTGTGAATTTTTATTCTCTTATCTAAGCTAGTAATGTCCATCTCGTTAAGTAAACACGCATTCCTGCATTTAGCCTATCCTCCTAGCCACAGACATCCTCCCTTTACCGTTCTCTGAAACCTCATTATTGCCCCTTCCTTATTTTATTCCCGCTTCATAAGAGCCCACATCTCAATTTCTTATAGTACCGCAGTTATCGCCATAATTTTATACAACTTTAAGCAAGTTTTTTTTCAGGTCTCGACATCGTTTTTCGTTTTTCGACACGTCGTGTTTGTTTGCGAAAGACACGTCACGTCCGAATTATTTAAAATTGGACACCTGCTCCAAATAGTTCCTATTAATGGTCCTTCTTGACCTCATCAGGAATTTAAAAAAAAAAATCATTACTATGGTGTTTTGAGGAGATATTGTTACATATTTATTCGTACGATTTATTTTGTTCAGGTGATTATGGCTTAGTTATTTACGCTTCATCCATACAAAAAATTAAAGTTCTACAAAGATTCCAATTAAATTTTTACCTGTAATCTCTAACTATTCATTGCACATATCAAACATAACACTATACCGTAAAAGGAACACTAACACAATACAAAAAAAGTTAATAAACAACAAATAAAAAAATAAATTGGAACGCTAGCTCAATCAAGAAGCTATGAATCTTCCTGATAACAGCACCACTTAGTGCCGTTTAAAAACTGTCATTTAGCAGGCCTTCATAAAATAAATAGAAAAAACAGCCGATGTTTTTTATTTATCAGTTTACTACAATTAGTTTTATCATGGTCGCATCAACATTTTTGGTTATAGTGACCCCCACTACAAACAAAAAGGAATTAACATATCAAAGGATAATAAAATAGGTCTACAATAATAATTTAGAATCATTATAAGATTATGTTAAATTTGTTTACAGTATTCTACAGCCGCAGTCGTCCCCTTTGATTAAGTACTGTGCTGCCGGCTACAAAGTTTCAGACGTAACGACAGAGGGAACCGCCTATTGTTCTGAAAGGGGCCTGTGGCGGCGTACCGACAGAGGCCTACGACACCAAGGTCAACACCAATACCACAGCGCTCTCGGCGACTATAAAAAGAGCGCTGCACTGAGAGATTAAAAATATCTATCCAGAGAGCAGACAAGACGTCCACCATCAGCACATGGCCACCGGACACCAATGAAGGCTCATCAGCGACCCCGCAAGAAAAAAGATGATGCATTCGCTTGCCGACCCCATAGCGTAAGCCGTCGACCGGACCGTCATCGCCCGCTGCCGCAAGCGATGCCCACAGCGGTCCCTCGACCGAGCCTTACGCCCACCGGATCCAACGAAGCAGCCAGCGACGTACTACTGCGAAGGAAGTAGAGGACGTCTCCACTGGATGACAACACGCCGTGTCACCCAGCCTCCGACCACCAAGACTACTACGACCGACGTTTCTCCAAGACGACCACCGCTTAAACGGCTCTTTTTAGGGCCACCGAAAATTAAACGTTTTAATTCGCCACTTGATGTCGCCATCCGGTGACACTACATAAATTATAGTGGTTTTTTTTTTAAATTGGCTTTGAATATTTTAAACTTTTTATAATATTTTTTTTTTGTGTGTAGTGTGTCATTATCGCAATTATTTGTAAGTGTCTGGTAAGTGAAATTGTCTCTGTATTATGTTGAAGATAGGGTAGTTTACAAGGATGTGTTGTACAGTAATTATGTTTTCCAGTGTTTACATTTATTAGATTCTTGCTTCGTTATGAAGTGACTGTGCGTCGATTTAGTGTGACCAGATTGTATTCGTGTGTCACTTGGTCTAGTCTGTTATCAAATATTTTTGGTTATAAGTCATTAGTATCAATGCGAACTTTGTACAGGTTTATTTGTTTTCTGTATTTATCATTGTTCGATATAATCAAATGTATTAAGTTTCTATAGCGTTAAATATTTATTCTGCTTTAAAAAGAGGATGCACCACTAGATGTTTTTCTGACATGATATTTTAAATTTTAAAACAATTTACTTATTTGAACCGATTGTAATAATATAATCTGTGAGTTTAACAGTATTTTTCAATTGACTAAAAAATGTTCTTTAATCCAAGATGCTTTTGTTACTTTAGTGCAGAAAATTAAACATGTACAAGATAGTAAAATTCTATGGAAATAAATTATAAACTTTATTTGACATGTTGCTGTATGAACAAACAGTTCCAAAATAAATTGTTCGCATAATAATTCACAGTAGTTTATTTAATTGGTTAATAAATAAAATCGGATTAGTAATAAATTGAGAACATCTTTGCAATCAATCAGAATTGCTTAAATACTTATAGAAATAAACAAAACGATGAAAGAAATTCACATATTACAATGATTTTAATTTAGTTAGTAGTAAATTATAATATGTAAAATCTGTCAAATTACTTGTGTGACATGAACATACATTGCTTTACTACTGTTTTGAAACTGTATAACTACTATTAAATTCGGGTTATTTATTTGAGGTTCCCAGACAAAGAGTAATTTAAGGCTGTGCAACAAAACTATAAAGGAATAACGTTATTAAACTCAAGAAATATAATTTAAAGTTTGAATAATTACCTGGACTATAAATCAAAGAAAATTGCAATTTTAAAATGAAATAATACATTAAGAATAATTAAAAAATACCGTTGTCATATTAAACTGAAAATTAAAAAGCTGTAATATGTTTACTGAAATAATTAATATAAAAAAATAATTGTAAGAAAAATAAAATAAAAAAATAACAATACATATCTGATTTCCCAACTGCTCCAAATTATTTAACCGTTACTTACACGAACGATATCATCGTTGGTGATTATAGCTGTATCGTTTATTATTTGTAAAAATGTTGCAACAGTTCTTTTTAACATCACAAAAAATTTTTTTTAAATTTATTGTGACTAGTGTAAGGCTACCAATTGTTTTCTAACCTAATTGATCTAAGCAGGTACTAAGATATTGATCTAAGATTTTACCAACTAATAGTTTTTAGTTTATGTTCGATATTCTGCTACAGTATTTATAAAATTTACTAATCATTAATATTTAACAAAACACTTCAACATATACACAAGTAACTATTAACTAACAAATTATTAACTTTATACTGTTCATTACACCACTTCAAATGGTTTTACACGAGAAAGTCTCCTATTCAGATCTGCGTTGTCGAGTAGCTGTATAGCTTCGGCATTCACATGGTGAAGAAGTCTGTCTTCATTACTCCTAGCAAATAAACAACATTTAGAAATTGAATTTTTCACAGGTATAAACTTGAAAAATTTAAATTGAACGAATACAAAAGACGTTTCATTACTTTCACACTTTTTCGGAAAATTTGTGCAGCCGTATACAACGGCAATCGTCCAGTGCTTTTGATAGATACAGTAATAAGTATCTCAGTAGTGTCTTAGACTAGGTAGGAGACTGATTTGGAAACACTATATAGGACAAAACAGAATTTCACTGAAGCAGACGTTGAAGAATTAATATCTCTACTTAACTGTAGATCACACGTACTAATTAAATTAAAGATAACAAGTTAACACTAGAATGGTTATACCGGCTAATCTGGTAGGTTTGGATGTACAACGTTAATTTATGGTTCACTGAAAAAAAATAAGTTAACAGAAAGAAATCAGAATTAAAAAACAAAATAATTTTAAAGTATAATCACATGTAGTTCTTAACTCGTACGAAAATCTAACATATATCGTGACAATAATATACTTAAAAAACCATTATCAAATTAACACTTACTTTTATTCAAAACGAATTAGTTACATAAATACAAGAAAACAAGTGCTGGAAAAGTGCATACCCTCTAAAATGAAGAACTATAGTCCACATGGACGAATACGATTTTGGAAAGATGAAAGAGACATTGGAAAAAGAGATATCGGAGAAGACGGTAAAAACTAGAATATATAAACTTAGATAAAATTCTAAGAACGGAATTTATCAAAATAAATAGCTTTTATAAAACAAGAAAAAGAAGAAGAAGAAGGAGGAGGAGGAAGAGAAGAAAAAAGAGAAGAAGAAGAAGAAGAAGGAGAAAAAGAAGAAGAAGGAGAAGAAGAAGAAGGAGAAGAAGGAGAAGAAGAAGGAGAAGGAGAAGAAGGAGAAGAAGAAGAAAAAGAAGGTAAAAGTATTGTAAAAAATGCATGGTTCAATAACAAAATCATTTTCTTGTCTTTAAGTAAAACCAAAATAACTTTTTTTTAATGTCCGCCACACTAAACCGAAAACTGGAAGTTACTTTCAAAATATTAAATCTATAAAGAAAACTTTTGACCATAACGGGCAAGTGGAGTGTTAAATTAATTGCACTCGATCTGTTGGTTCCAGGGCTACAAAAAATAATTCTGTTTCTTATCAAATAGTAACCCAATTATGACTGAACTGTTTAAGAATAGAAGAGGTAGAGGTGTAAAAGACACTAGTCAGAGTTATCTACTTTGAGAGTCGTGAAATTTACTATGCAGCCAGACCCTGTGGTGAATGAAGTGAAGGTGTCATTCGCAGTGTGGAAAGTAGGCCTACCTACTTTCCACCCTTCTTTCCACCCTACTTTCCGAAAAGTAGGTGCTCTTCGGAGGGCCTCGCATGCTGATAAGCATACTCTTTCAACTCAGTGAGGAAGGCAATAGGAAACCACCTCACTCCACGTTTTTACTTTGTAAAACCTCCAGTGGTTCAAACTAGCCTTCCAGCTGTTGACCTAAACAACAGAGAAAACTGTGATATTTAACGTACGTGTGCCTAACATTTGTAGGTTGCAGCTTGGATAGAGTGTCAGACATTTTTATAGCTCATTAAAAAAAAAACCAACTAAAAACTGATTATTTTTAAACACAAATTTTGTACTTCTTACTTATTTTTAATTATAAAATTTCAGTCATACGAATCAATGCAAAAAAGACAGGTTTCTATCTGGTGTAGCACTCAAATTGATCGTTCGAAAGTTTTTGAAGAAGAAGAAGAAGGAGAAGAAGAAAAAGAAGGAGATGAAGGAGAAGAAGAAGGAGAAGGAGAAGAAGAAGAAGAAGAAAAAGAAGAAGGAGAAGAAGATCAAGAAGAAGAAGGAGAAGAAGGAGAAGGAGAAGAAGAAGGAGAAGAAGAAGAAAAAGAAGGAGAAGAAAAAGAAGAAGGTGAAGAAGAAGAAGAAGAAGAAGAAGAAGAAGAAGATATATTCAACGGTTATATAAAATATCAAATATGGATTAATATTTTTGTTAGTTTTTTTGTATAAAACTGTTCTCACAATGCTCAAAATTCGACGATGAAGCGTGATATGAAAATAAGTACTGAAAAATGTTATATTAGTGAAATGTGTTAATGATTCGCTATCCACTAAACAACGGGCCGACCGGTGAAGAGTTTCACGGCGATAACAATAAACAAGTATTTTATTTTCACAAGTAATGCTAGTCGTAATGAATTACAGTTATAGCTGGAACTAAATGAAGATAAATAATTAAAAGAAAAAAAATATGATGATGTTATTTCCCTCATTAGCAAAATACTCGGTTTACCGGACAATGAAATACACAAAATATACAATTAAAATATGATAAAAACGAAGATAAATACATTAGGCATATATATCACATAAATTTAATAAAAATGTTCATTGCAACACATCTATTACCCGTAAAAAGGAAACTATTAAAAATTCAAGATGACCTCAGTTGAAACCTAAATTTATTTGACTTTTAATGTTTAATATGGCAAAGCGGTTAATTTACATGTGTATTAGAATATAAAGCTTAACCTGTTGAAACTATTTTAAGGTATTAACGTACCCTATTTTGTAGGAAGTAATTATTCATACACATAGTGTGTAAAAATATTTTTAAAATATAGTTGTGTTAAACTATTTTCTGAATATAAAAGGTGAATATTTAAGAGTGAATAATAGTTTTATGTAAATATAATAACATTAATGTATAATGTATATACAATAATAAGTTATTATAAAACCCTGTGAACATTTTATTATGTCTACCGGATAAAAAAAATAAGAAATATAATAAAGCAAGATGTTTAGTCAATATATTTAAACATCACATTTATAATGAAAATTCCAGAAGCAAATTAAAAGGGTGAGTTTAAACATAAATAATATTTTGAACAAGAAGACAATTTAATGGTAGAGAAAGGGTTAAAAAATATACGGTTTTTTATGTTAGTTCGATGTGATTTGTCACGGAAAAGGCAGGTGTAGATTTTATATGTTATCGATATTTCTTTTTAAAATAGTGGACCAAAAACACAACAAATTCATTTAATTGTCTGTAGGTATCAATAGACATCTTAATTAGAGAATGATAAAGAAGTTAACAATTTACAAAACATAAGAAAGAGATTCTTTAAAAATTTCTTTTAATATTTTTTATTTGATTTTCGTTCTGTTTTTTATCAAAGCTGTCCGTCGTTATTAATTAATAGGTTGCTGCAGCCGCAGGTGCATGTAATGGGTATGCGCGTGTAATTCGGTTTGTTAATTACCATCTCACTCTTACCAACCCCTAAATTGGATCCTTTTTGGCTGTGTTGGACTGTAGCCAAACTACCCTTATGGAATTGCCACCTCTCTCTCTTGGTTACTCGTTAGCTGACAATTTATTGTCCACGACGTATACTACTTTTACATCTGCATACCGTACCTACAATAGGTTTCACGCTCGGATATACGATCGTTTTACGTTTAGAAACGATAGATTCATCCGGTACAATGTAAATATATATGGTCTGTTCTGATTTTCAATGTTGTTCACGCCCTATCCACTCGTGTTGTTTCTATGGCCACAATAATTTCACCCAAAGATATCAACAATTGTATTAAACTACATTATCTGCGGTTCTTATCAAATAATTTACCAAAATACTACAACATAACCCTGATCCAACCGTTGATTGTATTGATTTACATAAACGTCAAACGTAAATTTATTCATACTCTACCAAATTGACCAGGTTTTGCAATCATGAATTCCTTTCAGTAAACAATATTTTCATATAATTATTGAACTTCAGGTTTTTTGTCGTTTAGGTAATCAGCCAAAAGGCTGGTTTGAACCTCTAGAGGCTTTACTAGGTAAAACGAGGAGTGAGGTGATTTTCCATTGCCTTTCTCATTTTATGTTGTATCATGTTAAAAAAATTGACCTTGAATAATGCAGTCCATGAATTGTCTAAAAGCTTTTAAGTTATGTGTATTGATTAGAATTTCCAGGATTTCGTGGGCCAGTTATGTTTCGTTAATATTTATGAGCTAATGACCATGATCAAAAAAGGAAAATTGCCTAAACTGGTAATTTAAAATACAAAAATAATAAGTATCAGGTTTCAAGGCTCATTCTGGAGACAAAGTTCAGCGTAGGTACAGACTTGGACGAACGAAATGTTCATGATTAAGGAATATTTACGACTGAAGAAACATGAGTATGCAATCTATTATTTCAAGGTTGATTCACGATACAGAGTAATTGAACAGAGTTTTAGCCAATCTCCAGTGATTAGAGTTGGCACTCTAAGAAAAGATTAAATTTCGTCTTTATTTATATTTTCTGATTCCTCAGCCCACCTTCGTTTCTTATTCAACATCTTACCATCGGAATATATTCACAAGGAAATCACTGTCTCATAATATTCCTGACACGTTTTCTCTTTTATTTTTGTTCAATCTTGCAGCAAGTTCTTTTAGACGTCTTGTTAGGGTAAAAATTGTTCAATATAACAATAATATATAATATAATATATAATATAATATGTATAACATATATAATTATATGTAATATATACTTTTGTCTCAGTAGAGCTGATTTTTGAATTTAACTCTACAGCCATACATCCATTGTTAGTCCTTCTTCTTTAAGTCCCTGTCCTATCGAAGCTCAAAAATCACCATCATTATGCAGATCTTATTCGCTGCCGCACGGATCAGTTCCGTTTTACTGCACACAAACCACTTCCGCAGGTTCTTCAACCAGAATGCCAGACGTCTGCCAATGTTCCACTCACCATTTATCTTTCGCTGCATGATTAATTGTAAGATGTGATATTTAGGACCTCTACTCACATGTCCAAGATATTGAAGTTTTCTCCTTTACACTGTTTCAACCAACTTACATTCTTTGTCCATTTTATCAAGCACATTTCTGTTTGTTGTTCTGTCTCCACCATCGTTACTATTCTTGCTTAATTCTGCTTTCTCAACACACACATTTTACCTCTGTGTAGTAAAATACTCAATATTAAAAGTTTCCAGAGACTTTTTCTTATCTCGATATTTTATATGTTTCTTCATTCATAGTCATATTGAAAAGAGGGTTAAGCTTATAATAATTGAAGAAGTAAGATGTTCTTAGTTATTCTATTACAAAATATTTTAAGTGAACATGAAGTGACTCAAGGGAGAGTAAACGTCAGTAATTAGTTTAAAAAAAGTATTCATAGCATTGTAAATTAGTGTAATTACTGAAATAACTATGTAAAAACTGGCCCGTGGTGTAGTGGTCAGCACAACAAGCTTCTAAGCCGGAATCCTAGATTTAATCCAGGGTCAGGTCTGGCATTTTTCTGTATATCGCCTCATATCATTACCTACACACAAAAGTTAAGGTTTGTGTAGGTATCATCATTAAAAAAATTTTCTTCAGCATACAAACTTATTGACCATAAAACAAACATGACGCATTGTGTACGAGGTTTTCAATGCACCAATTGAAATTCAGTAGGAGATTTAGTAGGTTCCAACTGATTAGCTACATTTAAACAATGTCATTTTGTTCCCGGAAATATGGTGAACTTCAGTTAATTTTTCTTAACAAAGAATTATAGGAAGCGTGACTACTGTCGTATCATTAATTCGATGAATTTTTATGTTTTAACAACCACAGTTGAAATATCATTGTGTTCTGAATACAACAGTTAAGCACCTAATAGTTATGTCCATATGGGAACACTGACACTGACAATGCCGGAAATTCCAATAACTTAAATAAGGAGTGCCCTCAGACTGCAGACCACAGAGGGTACACGCTGGACAACTGTAACCAAAAATATCAAGTCCATGATGGAGTGAAAGAAAGAAATTTTCATCCAAATTACTTTTCTATCACTTCTTAGATTTTTTCAGTTCAATTTCCAAAATTATTTTTTACTGAGCAGTTACAAAGTTGAAGTTATTAAGTAATAAGTTTTATATACTAAGTCTTTTTATAAGCAAATAACGAGTGAGCAACATAAAACCAAAGCCATAACATAATCGCTGGAGAATCGGTAAGTTACGTTGAAATGAAATTGTATTAATTATGTGAATAATTTAAATAAAATTAACATTAAACATAATTTAAATGCTGGATTCGTCAAATTTTTGGTTGCGAAAGAAGTTCAAAATGACCACTCTTACCATTAATGTTTCTTAGTGGTTGACTGATCGTATTAAAAGACCGTCTGATGAAAATCGTTGTTGTCAATTTGCATTGTTTCTTGTTGAATGTATACTTTCAGTTCATCAATATTGGGGATTAGATTATAATCTTTCTATTTTAAGTAGTCTAAAAAACTTGCAAGTAGTCAACTCTGGGAATCGTGGAGGCCACCTTCCATTGGTGACAACTCGGTCATACGTGAAAGCAGCATGAACGCGATTCAGTCAAACGTTTGACTTGTAAAATGTTGATCAATCTTGTTAAAAGAAACTGTATTCTTTCTCTTTATTTGTTAATTGTACATCGAATTCTTCAAAAATATTGAGGTAAACTTGTGTATTGACAATTTGATTGAAAAATATTGGACCCACTATACGATTACCGGAAACGTTATGGGTTCAGTTTTAAGTTGCTCGCCCGATATGTATTTTTGAATGCAACTGTCCCAATCAACACTTTTTAGTAACCTCTTTATTTATAATTAAGGATTAAGGGTATAGTTATAATGAAATACAATTTATCATAATAAATTTTAATCTAATTATTGTAAATTAAGAAAAATAAATACAAGGTAAATTCAGTATACACGTAAACTATGTCAAGAGATATGTGTCGTATCCAAAAAAAAAAAATCGGTTTCCTTTTTCGTAATCAAGGTAGAAAGGAAGATATCAAAAGAAAAAGATAAGACATACGGTGCCATGACATCAAAAATGTCGTCGGCGAAGGGTTCGTCCAATCTCCACTTATACAACAGTGTTAAAGCACACCTGTTGTACGTGTTCCTAGACCACTAACTAACGCTCTAATACCCCAGTCACTCTCATCAGGGTGAAAGCAATTTATATTATTTAAACGGAGACGAACCCTAACTATTTCATCATTACAAGATGTCATCATTATATCAATCCCCATTAGTTCTGTTCTGCCCTTTTTTAAGATACAATGTATGTCAAACCTAAGTTTTACACCTTCCAGAATAATTAACGTGTTGTAAATTGACGCATCTACTGGGTAGATAGTATGCGCTCTTAATAAGAAATCCCTCATTGTAGACTGCAACTAAAAACTAATCCTACTTCTTTTCATGAAAAAATAAACAATTTAACTAACATTCACAAAACAATATATTTTATGTTCTCTAATTCATATAAATTTAACAGGAGGACAATTAATACTAAACCAACTAAAAATAAAAAAGTTAAATTCATTTACAATTATTAAAACGGCCGTAAGATCCACCCAGTAAGTCAGATGGTAAGAATGTGCAATTAATTGTTGAGTTACACGGTTTAAGCGAGTTTTTTATAATTCAGTTGATCAACTGACAAAATATAATTTTAATAATCTCCGTTGGTACCCATGTTCTAATTCACGTGAAGTCACGTCCGTCAAACGTTTTTTAAATTCCTAATTATGTGTAAGTTGCAATATGTTCAACTTAAGAACAATAAGTATCCTCATAAACTAATGAGATGAGTGTATATGTATGACATGAAAATAAGGTTTAATCTTGCACAGACTCAGATCGACCATTCCTAATAGGGTACGGTTAACTGAACCCCAACTATCAAAGCACACCGGTAACCACTTTCTAGTATTTAAATTAGTATAAAAGTAATTAGTTTTACTAGGATTTGAACCACAAAACGTTCAAAATCAGAGGAGCACCAAAATGATAAAATTTATTGATTGTCAATAGAATAAAATTACCGAAAACAAATAAAAGCCCAAAAGAAGAAAGGAAACGGAACTAAAGTTCTACAAAATTATGGCGGTGCCAGTTATATTGTATGGCAGTGAGACGTGGGTGTTTTCAATGAGAACGAAGTCAAGTGAGAGCTGCGGAAATGAAATTTCTTCGAGTAGTGAAGGGGTGCACTCATGAGAATAAGATAAGAAGTGATGTTATAAGACAAGAATTACAAAAATTTTGCCTGGAGAAGAAGATCAATGAGTATGGAATCAACTTGAGTTATCATTTGGAACGCATGAAGGGAATTTTTTTGCCTAAATTGGCAATGAATTATTATTAGCCTAATGGTCGGAGGGGTGTTGGTCGTCCGAGGGGAAGTGGTTTTCAACAGCCTAAACAGCCTAACCCATTAAATGTTGCCTAACTCTGAAATGAAATCGAGTTAAAATAAATTACTCAAAATCGAGTTTTCACCGAAAATATAAACGTTTTAAGGACCCCTAAATAAATGTTTCAAAAACATGTATTTAGCGATTGGCCTGTGGGGAAGAATATCTCAAGAAGGGAATACCTAAAGAATTTAAAATTGAAACTTTAGTTAGGTACCACAAACGAATTAAACATACGTATTTTCATCAAAATCGGTCTACCGAGAGTAGTAGTTTAGGCGTGCTATTTTGTTTTTTTTGCAATTTTCTCAAAAACGGGTGATACGGTTTATTTTTCTATCGCCTCGTCTCCTGCATTTTTGTGTTCTATAAAATAGAGTAAGCGCTATATTCGCTGAAATTCTTGTGGGGCCTGTGGTAAAAAATGTTTTTTCTCTACATTCGCGACAATAATATGCAGTTTTAAGGCAAAAATGTACAAACTAAAGTTGAAGAAAGTTAAAAATCCAGCAACGTTTGTTTTAAACGTTTTACAGAGTTTAGCTTAGCGTTAACGTTTAACGTTGACGTAACGTCTTAGCTTAACGTTTTGTTACTTTCTTCATATTGATATGCATTTAGCGTCATTCACTGATGATTAAAATTAGGTTAAGTATTTAATTTTATATTGTTTACTCATGAATAAACATGGTTTATATTTTTTAATATTTACTTTGGCAAGATTAAGTCGTGTGAGTGTTTCACATGAGATTTTTAAAAAGTAATTTGATAATACTTATCAAAAATTGCAATATTACACATTGGAATTTTGAACAGTTTTTTATACTCTTGTGCAGAAATTTCGTATGAGTCAATTAGTTAAGTTCTACATCGTGTTTAATAAAATTTATAATTAGTTCATAGCCCATACAAAACAAGCAATAGTACAGTGTTATGTAATTTGTACAATGATATAAACAAGGAAACTGTAACATAGCATACAGGGAGATCTTCCTATAGCAGGTCTTGTTAGGTTTTAGTTAAGTGGGTAAAATGTAGAACCCATGTACAAACTCTACAGTACCAGGAAACTGTCTATCAGTTTGACTGAACAAACCCCTAGTAATGCTGATGAACATGAAGGTAAATGTCACTCCGTGTTACTATGAATATTTATTATTTCTAAAATGAGCACATTATTACACCAATTACCTCAGAGAATACAATATCAAAAGTGATTTAATAAAATTGTAATGAATATATCAACCATACATTTTCTTTGTATACAATTTTTTTTGCAAAAATTTACGTAAATGTACTAATATTAAAATATATGCTGTTTGACGCTATAGCAATGTGAATCAAAAATTTATATGAAGGATAAAATTATAAATACAGATAAATCTACAGACACAATATTAATTTTAAACAAACAACGTGTCTAAATTTTCTTTCTAAATGGTATTTTTTTTCTTTTGTTTATCTATAGTCGCAATAACAGCTTGGTTGTTAGTGACTACGGAGGGTTATCTATGAAACGGTGGGTTTTTGACTTGTAATAATATCCAGACGCTAGCCAGGAATCAAACCCGTAACCTCTGCATTCTAGGCTAGTGCGCTTCATTATATTTACTCATTATCAAAGGAAAAATTATTATTATTTTCACATTTAATAAAAAACTTAACGTCGCTTAGAAGATCACTGCGAAGCTGCTGAGCGTTGTCTTCTTCAAAAAAATCATTTATTTAAAATGTTACCCAAAACTTTTTTAAGCGGTTTGTAAATAATTTTTAACAATTACAAACAATAAAATTAGAAAGTATTGCCGGAACTTTTCTTCATAACAGGCAGGTGGCGTGTTAAATTATTTGCACACGATTTACTAGTTCAAGGGCAACAAAAATAGTCCTGTTTCTTATCATATCGTCAGCTAATTATATAAGTCAGCATAAACTTTAAGAACAGGAGAGGTAGAGGTGTTAAATACACTAGTCAAAGTTATCTATTCTGAGAGTAATAAATTTAATTACACAGCTTGACCCTGTCGTGAATGAAGTGAAGAAGTCATTTAAAAGGTGGAAAGTAAATGCTTTTCAGAGTGCTCGGCGCGTTGATGAGCATACTTTTTCACTCAGTGAGGAAGGCAAGGTAAACTCGTCACTTTTGGTTGTACTTATTGTAGTTTCTGGAGGTTCAACCCAGCCTTCCTGGTGATGACCTAAACAACAACAACGAAACAAATTTGGAAAGATTAGGTTAAGTTTCCTTATAGCAAATAACTGGAATGTTAAAATCTACAAAGGTTACAGCAAAAACTGCTTTTTTTAATGGTTGCACCATTTATACTACCTTCATGTTATAATAATACATAGAAATAAAATACCCTAAATAAATTCCTAACCCAAATAGTCCAAAAGCAATTCAAGACCTTTAATAAATTAAAGGTCAGAAGTGGAATGGCCAGATGGTCTGAGTAAATATTTTTTATTTTTAGAATTTTTGTAAATATAAAAAATATTTACTCAAACTATCTGGCCATTTTACTTTTGGAATATGGCCACAGTAACTGAAACAAAAAAAAACCCAACAGACCGATTTTAACCTAAAAAGATGTCGCATGTGCTCAAATGGACTTCACCACCTTTAAAAATTTCATTACGTAGAAAAAATATGTAATTATTAATTTTTTGCTTTTAAATTTTTACACTTTCATTTGTTTGTTATTAATTTATGCGAGTGGAGCGAAGTGAGAAGTCAGGTGTTTTCTTCAAAAGATGTAAGTTAATTGTACAGACCAAACAAAAAATTAAATGTGATGTATTAGGTTTTTCTTGATTGTAATTTAATTTGTGTTTTTCAATTAAATTACATTATAAATCTTTGTAATAGATAAGACAAAAGTTGAACAAGCGTTATATTAAAAATAATTGAAAAGTCATAAACGAAGAAAGATGAGATATAAAAATAAAGTGATGGAAACAAAATGGAGAGAATAATTGTGAATCTTGTGTAAAATGAACAAAGAAGAAAATAATGATGGCAGTTAATCGTAATGATATAATTCCAACATTCCGATGTAAAATAAAATATCTGATTAAATAGTCGTTATTAATTTCCACGGTCTGATAAACAGAATGTGAACCAATTTTCATATTTCTGGTCAAACCGTCGGCAATTGCTTCCACATAGGAATCTGAGACTCAGAATGCAAGGAGGCTGTAGTGTAAGGGTTGGCGGGGATAATTGCGATGAACGAAGTCAAGTCGTACGCTTTCTCGCTCGTTTCAAGTTAAGCACGGCATAGTATCGAAGTCAAACTCAGTTGTTCGACCCATAAAAACATCTCCCTTATCTCAATTGCGTTAATGACTGTACACGCGGGTACTTTCATCTACTCTTTCTCTACCACTCCTTGCTGTTGACTACCATCATTTTTTAAAAGACACTCTAATGTCTCCCGTTCTATAACCAACAGAGAAAACCGTTTACTCGGGTCACCGTAGAATCTCCGATCAATGCTATACTTTGCACATATTACCAAGGTCATGAATAAAACATTTATTTGTCTGTGTCCATACTGAACTTCAGAAGTATTTTCTGAGTTCTTAGTCTACATTCTTTGAAATGTATATTCTATACCAATAGGACACAATTGAAATGCAAATATCGAAACAAAAGACCAAGATTGCATTTGATTTTAGGTGGTACATTGAAACAAGATGTACAATAAATTGAATTTTTACGAAAAAAATAAGAGTAATTTCGAAAGTGTTTTTTTACATTTTACTGTGATTTTTACGTTTCTTCACTGAATATAATAAGATTGCAAGAGAGCGATATGAAGGATTATGAACAGAAGAAAGTTGTAAACATAAGAATAAACGATCGATTTGATTACAACGCTAAATTTAGATTCTGACACTAAAATTTTGAATTTTTTACAAAACCAGTAAATTTTTTAAACTTCACTTTCATTACTTAGTAATTTATTTGCAATTGTAAATATATATCAAGTAAATTTAGTGACAATTGGATAGAAATAACATGTTAGGGGCCCCTCTTGATGCCTTTCTAAGACATTGTGATCAAAAAATCTTCTCAATTTTGAATATAAGCTTGCAATGCCAGTAAGTAAAAGTTATAAGAATGTGTAATAAATAAATAAAATGGCGTTAATGGCTTAGAGAAAAACACCACCCAGTGACTGTGCTCCAGCAAAGTAGTATTATGTTAAATGAAAATTTAATTTAATTTTTATTAGTGTTTTTCTAATCATATCATATCTCTGATAGGTCGGCGTTTAAGTCATATTAGAGCAATTCCTTGAATCTTGAACCTTTTAAGTAAATCTGGAGAATAATTTATGTTAGATATTAAGGTAATATTATTTTTTAAGCCTCTGAATCTTCGGTACAATCAAAAAAATATAAATTATTCTCATGCTATAGAACAATAATGTTCAGATTATTTTATATAATTATGCATACACTAAAAAATTATCACCAATTCATTAATTTATTTTATGTAAGTATGTGAGTGTTGAGATTATAAAACGTAAGTTAATAGACCAAATTCAGGGTGTATTATCCCCTTAAATTCTTTCTCCCAGGCAATTCTACTGTAGTAAATGGAAAAATAGGAACCAATGCTTTACAAAAAACTAACTATGTTGTTATGTAAAATTATACTCTGAGCTTTTATTTGTTACGGAGATCTGTTCATAGTTGACAACTATCCGACTTTTTTTACTTTCGTTGCATGAATTATGTAGGTTAATTATCAGGGTTAATCATTGTTATTTCTGCATGATTAACAGCCTAGCCACTCACCTCACGAAATCGTCAGCCCGTTAGTGAAGTGGTCAGCGTAATTGGCTTCTATACTAGAGATCCAGTTCGATTCCTAATCGGGTCATCTTTTTCATTATTTATTTTCCTCTATCATCTTTTAGCATTCTGTATATAATTATTACAGCACGCTGTAATAATGTATTATGCGTAACAGTTGGAAATAAAATAAGAAAAATCAAATAACCGCTGTAGCTTTTTTTGTATCCGAGGTGGCGAGAAAAACTTATGTTCGCTGCTACATGATGGGGAAGTAGTGTTTGACTCTATTATTGGAGCGTCCGCTTCCAGTCCAAAAGAGGCCGCAACCGCTTACCAACCAAAAACCCTCCACCTGGCCACTTGATCCAACTTAGGCAAAAATCCTCCACCTCTCCGGAAACTGTTAATAATTTATGAAATTGGGACAGGATTCATGTACGGTGGGATAGGGTGATCCCGCTTGTTTCCAAAAAGTTATCAATGCAACTTAGTCTTTTTCTTCTATCTTTACCAATATGGATAGGCAAACATGCCTATTCCAGTCCAAATCGATGAAATAATTGACTGAACGACTTTTCCAAGGCCTACCCACACTCTTTCTTTCATTAAGTTTGAATTTTAAATCTTCGAATGAGTTACTTCATTGATTATTTGATTGATAATATCCCTCATCTTCTTCTCTATTCCCTGATTTTAGTATTCCAAGCTTGGAATACACTCTGCTTGAATATTTTTATTTCAAAGCCTGACTAATTTGGAACAACCTTCCCATTTCTTCTTCCTGCAGTCTGCTTTCCTCTCTTGAACTCATTGTACAGATTTCACTTCCATAAGCTAATATTGTAACTGCCTCACATCATTTCAACTTCTGTAGTTAGCTTAAATTTTGGTGAATTTCAACCGACTGACTGATACCTTATCAGTCTTATCCCGTAGATCGTTTGTGATAAAAATTAATAATATATTTTAAGATGAAGTTGAATGGCACTAGTAGTTATTATTTAATATTGACAATATTTAACCGGTCATTAAAAAGAAAAACAAAATATAATAAATGACTTAAGAGACAGATAAAAAAAACATTAATAAATATTAAGAAACAGATAGATATAATGGCAATAAATAATAGCTACATATAAGATGTTAGTAGGACATCCGTCATGGAAAATAGCTTCTTTTTGTTTTTGATTACTATAATTCATATTTGAAATCTTTGCCTTTTTACATTTTAATATTAAGTAACCAACCTTAGACTACTGGTAGGGTATATTTTTACTTGTTCTATTATAGTCTATAATATTAATAGGCAAACAAAATTATATGATACACTGTGTATAAACATCACCTCCTTAGGGTACTTTACACAAATTAGCATAATATTATCCCTGTACTTTTATTCATTATTTTTAATATACATTATACGTTTTATTACTACCCTTGGATTAATCTTATGAATTTTTTTTTAAATTATTTTACGCACATTTTTCTGGTTTTTGTTTTGGTTTGTTATTTTCTGTGTCTAAATTAAAATAATAAACTTTTATAATATGTTACGTGACATTTTAATGGATGCTGTTACTTACTAAATTTTTCTTTTCACGTCCTTCTTTGCTACTGATTTCCTTTTCTCACACACGAATCACATGTTAATATAAGTGTAATGAGAACAATAATATTTTATTTTTGCAATGTTATTTACTATAACGTCATTTTTCTGAATTCTGAATCTGCTATAGATTTATAACCTATATTCCATTACTTTTACAAAGATTAGTCGTTAACCTCCGTTAAGTATTATTTAGCTTGATACCCTAGAAGGAAAGTTCCGGGTTCAATTTCTGGCTTGGGTTTGGGAATTTAATTTTTACTCCAAAAAACTTGACGTACGTCATATTTTATATAAAACCGCATTCACTCATTTAATATTTGATTGTGTTAACTGATTCAAACTTTCAAGCAGGCTAGCGAAGAAAACTGTAAATAAGCGTACACTAGTCAATCCATACACTAGAAGTCTTGAAAACAGTCGTAGACAGGGTAAAGGAAGATTACCTTCAGAATGACAGAGGAATAAAGAAGAAACAATGGATGACGGCTGACATCCTTAATTTGATGGAACAAAGGAGACTAGTAAAGGATAATAACGAGGAATACAGAAGACTGAACAGACTGATTAGATCGGAGATCAGAAAAACAAAGGAAGGAGAAAGAATAGAGCAATGTTTGGAAATAGAAGATCTACAAAGAAGACATGACGATTTCAACGTCCATCGTAAGGTGAGGGAGATGACGGGGAGGCTGCAGAGGAGAAGAGTAGGAGGATTAGTGAATTCGGAGGGACGACTGGTTGTGGACGTCGAGGATAAGAAGAACACCTATTCGAAGACAGCTATTCGAAGATCAGGAAAGAGGAGAACCCACAGAGGTGGTGGGGGTGAGTGGACCGGACATAATGGAGGAGGAGGTGGAAGTAGCGCTGAGGCAGATGAGGGATGGAAGAGTGCCGGGAACAGATAATATTAACATAGAGATCCTCAAGCTACTAGAAGAGGAAGGACTCAGGAGGCTTGCTCGACTGTTCAACAGAGTGTATAACACAGGAATCATACCCACGGAATGGAGAAGGTTGGAGTTCCTAGCAATACCTAAGAAGCCTGGAGCAAAAAAGTGCGATGACTATAGGACTATAAGTCTTATGAGTCATCTCTTAAAGCTATTCCTTAAAATAATCCACCGGAGAATTTACAGAGTATGTGAAGAATACATCTCTCCAAATCAATTTGGATTTATTAATGCAGTTGGCACAAGAGAGGCACTGTTCTCGGTGCAGGTTTTGTTCCAGCGGAGTAGGGATGTTAATTGTGACATATACGTGTGTCTGATAGATTATACAAAGGCATTTGACCGGGTGCAGCATCATCAATTGATGGACGTGTTAAAACGCATTGGAATTGATGACAAGGACCTCCGCATAATTGTTGACCTGTACTGGAACCAGTCAGCGGCACTCAGATTGGAGGAAGGAGAGACTAAGGAATTTCCAGTGGCAAGAGGAGTGAGACAAGGATGTATTATGTCACCCATATTGTTCAATGTGTATTCGGAACAATTTTTCCGAGAGGCTCTGGAAGGAGTGGAGGAGGGCATCTTGTTGAACGGTACACGGGTGAATAATATTAGGTATGCTGACGACACCATGATTTTTGCTGACAGCCTGGAAGGACTACAAAGATTGATGAACCGCATAGTGGAGGCAAGTGGAAGATACGGATTGCACATAAACAGTAATAAGACCAAGTTTATGGTGGTCAATAAGGAAAACATCACCAATGCCAACCTTTATGTCCACGACCAACCTATAGAAAGGGTGACACAGACAACGTATTTGGGCACCATGATAAATGAACAGTGGAATAACACTCAGGAGATCAGGTGCAGAATCGGGAAAGCACGAGCTGCCTTCAACAGTATGAGCAAGATTTTCAAATGCCATGATTTGCATTTAGACATCAAGATGCGCATGCCCAGATGTTATATATTTTCGATCTTGTTGTACGGCGTCGAATCATGTACACTCAACGCGGCTATCACGAAGATGCTGGAAGCCTTTGAAATGTGGTTATATCGCAGAATGTTGCGAATAACGTGGAGGGACCGCATTACAAACATCCAAGTCCTTCAAAGAATGAAGAAAGAGAAGGAAATCATGGACACTGTCAAGATTCGGAAGTTTCAGTACTTTGGCCATATTATGAGGAACGAGGGAAGGTATGCTCTGCTTCAAACCATAATACAGGGGAAGGTGAGCGGAAGGCGAGGATCGGGGCGTAGGAGAGTATCCTGGCTGCAGAATCTTAGGGCGTGGTGTGGGAAGACCTCCAACGAGTTGTTCAGAATAGTGACAAACGAAGTAGAAATAGCCTTGCTGATCGCAAACATCCGAAACGGATGCACCATGAGAAGAAGAAGTCAATCCATACAAGTCTTCGTCGAGAGCTTGTACTGTAAAGTTAAATAAAGTGTTTGTCAGAGTTCTGATATCGTTATTTTTTATAAAACCGAATCATACTGCTGTGAAGGTAACATCTACAATCTATTTTGGTTTGAATAATTAGCTGATAGGTTTTCTTATTTACGTATTTTAACCAAAGTGACCATCCAATGAAGGATTTTCTGTTCTTTTCTTCATGTACAATGATCTTTCAGAACTGTAACCATCGCAGCAATTTACACTTTATCGGTAGCCAGTCGAAATAGCTCACTCGTATCTACTTCTATACCAGTACCACAGGTACTTTAGCCTCGACGGTTTTCTTCAAGGTGGACCACGGTTACCCCTTATTATACCTAGCTTGATATTCTACAATAATCTATCATTTTTAACCTCTCATCACATTTCCGGAAGTATTCCGATCATATTTGTTTAGTGGTGCCTATTAGCCTATTGCAATGCTCTTATTAGATCGATAGAGTATTTTGGATTTGCAGATGTTTTCCGTCCTAGAACAACAACAACCTCCTGCAGCAACATATTTTGAAGGTCTTATATTGAGTCATGTTGTCACTGTTAAAAGTCCAGGCCTCAATATCATACAACACACCACCAAACTCTGTATATTATTATTTCATATCTTATCTTATCAATTGAAAAAAGTTCATAAGATATCTTGGTCTTAATCACCGAGGGTTTTATTTTTAATTGTCTAAGGTTGAGATTGTCAGATGATTTGGACGTGCTTCAAAGTTAATTTGGTTTTTTTTTGTACTGAATGGTTAATATCTATTTTTAATGTTTTTTTATTTATAAAGGTCGCATCAACTGCTAATGGTTATTAGCGACCACAATTGATATTATACAAATAACAATAAAAATAACAACAATTTTATAAATAAAACATAAGAAATAGAAAATTAGTAGGCCTATCAGATTTTGTCTTCAACAGCTACATAACGTAGAAATTTTAAAAACTTTGTCACAACTTTCTTTAGACCTAACATCGTCTTAAAATATTCCAGAAATACCAATAAGAGTACGGGGGCTTTGAAGTTCTCGACATTCTGAAACGATATGTGAAACCGTTGCTTTTGCGTCACAGAAAGGGCACACTGTCAGCGTAGATTTTGTGTATAGTATAATTACCAATGAAAGAAAAATATTTACGGTAAATATTATTCACCAAAAGGTTAACAATTTAATTTTTGTAGAAAAGGAAATAAATACTTTTTAGTCTAAAATAATTATTTCCTTAGTTTCCTTACACATGTTTGACACTAGGGAAATGAATAAATCCATTTATGGAGAATTTGATTGATCATGGAGAAGTTAATAAAATTAACATAATGAAATAATGGCATTAAAATTATTGTAATTAACTCTTCATGGGATTAATTAGTAAATGTAACCTAAGGGATTTAATTAAATTTCATAGAAAAAGTTAATTAATTGGTCAGAACCATTATTATCCTAAAATTAGGACTCTAATCAACTATCCTAGGCTACACATACAATTGGATTTCTAATGAAATGCTATTTTACAGGTTTTACTCACCAAAATACGTTAAAAAATATATGATATGTTATAAAGTACTTAATAGACTTTTTATTCTCAAAATTTATAAAAAGTACACTTTTTAAAATAGTCCATGCCAATCTAACTTCAATAATTAAAAAATTTTAAACCATCAATTAATAATAATTAAAACACATCCGTTGTTAAATTTAATTTCAGCAATATAGGACGTATATTTATTTCATGGGAAAAGGAGTTACATAAATGTAATTGTATTAGAACGATATATAATTATATTTTGTATTTAATTAATTGAAGGAAAATAAAAATAAAGTTATGAAAGGAATGCACTAAGGTAAAGAATACATGAAATGGGGGGAAAAGTTATTTGTATTTGGCCTTCGGGTCAATCCAGTCAGTCAGCTGTTAGAGAGCCACTACTAAGTGTTAAGTAACACCGATTGAAGTAGCGTTTTTCTATGAGACCGATGACAGATACTCATGAACAAAAATATACTGGAGTCCCTGTTCAATTCATCCCTAATTCACGTCAATAGATACAGCAAAGTAGCGATAAAATTGGGTGGTTGTAAATAAAGTATAGTTTTCAATAAAAAATTAACAAAAATATTCTGTCTTAGTAATTAATATAAAATTTTTCTAATTGGTTTATTAATTACAAAGTAATTGGAATAACTACTCAAATTTAAATTATGTAGCGACACTCTTGATAAATATTTAGAATCATTGGTAATTGTGAACTGATTAAAAATTATAAATATTTTTTAATTCTAAAATGTACCTATGTAATAAAACAAAATCATGTTAATTTTCTTCACGTTAAACGAATATTTTGTAACAGAAAAGTATACTCTACGGCAGTGAAACTTAGGTGCTATCAAAGCGAGAGAAGAGTAGATTCCAAGCATCTGAAATGAAATTTCTTCGACATACGTATAGGTGTAGTAAAGAAGATCGTTACAGGAACACCGAGATAAGGAAAGAACTCAACA
The DNA here is from genome assembly GCA_035578175.1 of Catonia carolina. Classification (NCBI taxonomy): domain Eukaryota; kingdom Metazoa; phylum Arthropoda; class Insecta; order Hemiptera; family Achilidae; genus Catonia; species Catonia carolina. The sequence goes on along the minus strand of JAQMRL010000010.1, from coordinate 21,175,633 downwards.
TCTTCTCTATAAACAACAAGGTATCCCAGAACATAATGCAGTGGTTAGAGCATGTAAATAGAATGCGGGAAGATAGGATACCTAACCAGACACAGGGCTATAAGCCGGAGGGCAGGAGAGAACGACGACGCCCGAGAAAGAGATGGGCAGATTTGAGAGGTCGGAACAGGCAGAGATACCTAATCCTTGAAAGGCAGAAGAAGAAAAAGACGAAGAAAATTATAGTAATCTATGTAGATATAAACTTGAAAACAAAAATAAAAAGCGTGACATTATGACAATATAATTAGTGGAGGGCTACAAATAAAAGTGCTAAATATGATATTATTATTATTATTACAACATTTTATATAGGCCTATTACAATATTATTTTTTACAAAACGGATATTAAAAAATTATTTTACATTCATTTTTGCACTGAAAAATTATGTCAACTCAAAGAGATCTTAACATGTTTTTAAGAAATAGGGTCGTTAGTTGACTATAAATCTGAAGTAAATAAAGATAGTATATAATAGTTGAATTTAAGATATAATCTGACTACTGCTTGGTGTTAAATAAACTTGCTTAATTTATATTTTAAAATGATGAACTACGTTTTGTATTGAACCACAAAACAACATTTTTTCTGACAAGGATTGAATTTTTTGTAGTTCAACTGCAAATTTACTGTATTACCAATTTTATATTTTAAAATAATTTTAATTTCTTTCTTATTTATTATTATCTAAAACAATTTATTTATATAATACAACACGAATTTTAGTTTAACATTTTTATACATTCCAAAATAATAAGAGTAGCAGAATAAATAATTATAATTCGCGACTTGATTACGTTTTTGATAAAAATATTTCGGAACTTTTATAAAGAAGTACAATTAGTTGCGTTATTTTTTTTGGTATCAGCGTTATGATAAATTAAGTAATCCTACGTTAAAAAAGGAAGTACGGTTCCCTGAATCAACAATAATTATGAAAATGTACATACGGTAGACTTGAAAATATTTCTGTGGGAGTAATTTGGGAGGTAAAGGCGGGGTGTGATGGAAAAGGAAGGAGAGGTACAAGAAGAAGAAGAGGAAGAAGAAATGACTGAATATCTAGTAATAGTTCAGTAGTTGGTAAAGTGTAATAAGGTAAAAATGGTAACCGTCTATGTAACGAAGAGATGAAAAATTAATATTGCTTAGTATATGTAATTAAGGCTAACCTGTATTTACCACATACTTTTTGGAGAATTTATTAGGTACACTAAATCTAGTGGTAGACACATTTACGACATTTCTTGATTATCGTACAGGTGCCAGGGCATCTTGATGTTGATTTTCGTTTATGTAAATTGAAAAGTAGCTACGTTGGTATCTGTGTTTCTAATACATATAAGACGAAGAAGCAGTATTACTCTGTTTTTGTGTTATGTATTTCACGTTAATGGTTCGGTGTGTTATATATATTTAGAGGGGGTTAGAGAGGGGGACCAGGCAGTCGACCAATTATCTTAAGGGGAGTAAGCTCGAGGCGATTTCCCCTTCTTTGTCTTTTCCACATTAATTTTATTATACCTTTCTTTCTTCTACATACAGGTACACGCGCGCGCACAATACATCGGCCACTATCATGGACAGATACCAATCTCTGTAATTTCCTACAACATGGCTTCTTGATATGCAAATTACAGGCTGTAAGAATGAATAACTTGTTTTATACATTATTATTAAAAAGGAATAGTGTCGCATCTTCTTTCTCTACATTACCTACATATATGTATAATGAAAGAACGGCTTCTGACATCACCGGACAATCTGATATGTATATATGACATTAAAAGACGCCATCTTTAGTTATTGAATATGTTAATTTCTTTCCAAACTCTTTTATAAATGCTACTGGTATTGTATTTTTTAATTTGTTTTCTATTAACATCAAGATCTAACGTTATAAACACTAAAATAAATTAACCATTCATAAAAATGAACAAAAAATATCACAAAAATCTTAACCCATTATCATTATTACAGGGCCAGAATATACCACAATATTTTAAACAAATAAAAAAAAATAAATTATGGGAAAATCTTTTTTGTTTTAAGCAATTAACGGTTTTACTTTTTTATTCAAATCAACGATGAAGCCACATAACAATAATAGGCCTATTAAACTTCCACTAGCAAAAAGCTTGCTTATGCTGGTGTTGACCGAAGTAAATAATTTTTGTTCGTATGGATTCCATCTTATGTTAAAAACCCAGGGAACCATCAGGCGGACTCAGTAGCTAAGGGCGCAATTGATCTTACAACACACAATCATCTCTTTTCCCATTACGATGCTAACAGATAACTGAATTAGAAGTAAACTGTCAAATATTAGATAGACACAACAACCACCATAAAAACTTTCTCAGGTTTGACAGTCTATGTTTTGAAGACTGACCATGAAGTTTCGTAATCGAGGGATCAAGTAATTGTAAAACAGCTACGACTTATTAATATTTTAAACGGTTGGGCAGTTTTGTCGTCTTTGAGTAAACGTCATTTTGTTGCGATTTGTTTTCATTAATGTTTTATTTTGCATAGTTTAAGCCTTGGCTTTATCAGTTGTAAATTGATTTGTGTCTTTCGAGTTGTAAATACAGGATGGGCATCTACTGCAAGAACTGCCATAACATCAGCAAATATGGCCTTAATTGTATGGATATAAGTTGGTATGTCACTGCAGCTTACAGAAAACAAAACTTGGTGCAAGTACGCTTCCTTGTCGTACCCAGCATTAACTACGTACATTTTAGAAAGTTCATCACCTTGCATTACTCTAAAGTAACATTCCACAAAAAAATTCTATTACTAGGTACAGGCTGTCTGGAAGTATTAGTTTGAATTTCTGCTGGAATCCATCATGCCAGACCCGATCAAAGGCTTGAGATACATTAAAAACGCGGCAGAAATAAATTTTTTTTAAATTTAGATGGTGAGGGTTTTAAATGAATAACTAAAATGTCAACAATTATTGGTAAATAAACGCTTATTAAATAAACTGGGCACAAAAATTCTAAATTAAACGAATTTAAACACAAACAATAAAAGTTGTTTTAAAATGAAATTTATCTTTTCTTGTTTCAATTGTAGGTTTCAACTGTAGACAAATAATCAAAATACATTGGATATGTCAATATTGATTTCCCAAGTGTCCATGCAAGACCCCTTGATTTACTGTAAAAGAAAATGAATGAAATATTTAAAGATCTTTTCAGAAAGTTAGAAAAACTTTTTAACGATGATATAAGTTAGATAGGGTACCGGTTGACAATATTCAGTCAGATCCGACTTTAGAACAGCTTTACAGTACGTTACATTTTCAACATGAATGATGTTTGCGTAAATATAAACAGAGTAATAGATATGAAGAAACAAGTCTCATTTTCTTAAAAGGTTTCTATATTCAAAACAACAATCTCAAGGGGGATATGACATTGACTATTGAATAGGCTGTTGTACGATATTTCTTATCTATTTTTTCACTTTTCCACAGTTTATTTTCCATATTATATAGGGAAATGGATTTTATACTCACAGGAATTGTGAATACAATAAGTAATTTTAAGAATTTTTTGTTGACTTTGAAAAAAGTACTTTTATTTCTATATTTAATTTTTCCAAATTTCAATTTTTTCCTAAAATGTAATTACGTTAAAATGGTGATACATATAACCAGTTTAAATTAACTAATATTAGAGTTAATAAAACAATAAATTCACACATTTTAAGCAAGCGTCATTGTTCTTCGTAGTTTAGCCGTATTAAACCGAAGGTTTATAAAGTGAACATTCTGAAAGTAAAAGCAGATGGTTTATTTTAATATACCAGCCGAATCTTAACAAATAATTATTTCGGCTAAATTGAAAGAATAAGGAAATTAATATGGACTGAACCACACAGTTTTACGATACTATTCTACCAAGTACGTAACTTTTTCCATTTATAATTTTCAAATAAAACAGAAACAGAAAAATAAGAATTATTAAGCAGCTGTAATAAAATATTTTATTTTATTGATTTTTATTTTAGCAGCTGTAATAAAATCAATCATACAAAACGTACATCACTAAAAACCATGAGTTTCCAGTTTCTAAGTAACCAACAGCTCAATTAATTATTAATAAATTTGTTACTCAATTAATTAATTATCTATGGAAGTATTCAATTTAGAAAATAATATGAAATTTTTGGTGTTATAGAATTATATATTTTATATACACAATTTTTTATTATTTCACATCAGAGAAAAAACCCGATTAATATTTCATTACTATTTTACAGTTAATTAGAACTTAATACTGGTCTTACGTCCTTACCATAAATCATTCTACGAGGTAGGATTAAATTATAATAGTATGATATAAAAAGAATGACTTTTTAACAGAAAAAATCTGAAATTGTGTTGATGTAATTTTAGTTTTTGTATAATTTTACATTGTTCCTGATATAAGAACATGTTATGACGAAATTTAACTAATAAACAATGTAGATAGTCTCGTAAAGCAACTCTCGTCAATTTAAAAAGTTGGATAACGCAAAAGTTCTGATAACATGGAAAAATATAACATCGTGTATTAAATTTTGTAATACCAAACTTTTTTACTCAAAATAATTTAACTTAACCTAAAATCAATTTCTTCTTATAAACCCTAAACAAAATACCAAAACATGATATTTTACCACAATGTCACTTGAATGTTTAAATAAATGAAAATTTTACATTCTCTAACATTATAAAATATGAAACTTTCTCATTTGTTTTTATAAGTCACACCGACAAGTTTTTGCAAAACAAAATAATTTTTAGTAACACTATAGGATTTTATAACTTCAAACACTTGCGCCAAAAGTGAGTAAGAAGGGACGAGACTACCTGAAGGAATACGTACTACTTTTTTAATTTGTATCTTGTACTCGAATATCAGGGATACAAAAATTATTCAGAAGAAGATTCCCATTAAATCTTTTCTTATCGTTTTTACTGAGTGGTGATGTCTACATAAGCCTTGGCTTGTGCGTAGGTAATGATATAAGGTAATACACAAATAAGAAAGTGACTAAGAATCGAACTAGGCACCTGACTAGGAATCGAACCCGGGACCTCAGTATAGAATGCAGATGTAATGATACCAACGAGCCGGTCCAAAAATTCCTTTGGGAACAAAAAATGATTGCTTCACTGGGATGATTCTTCGACAAAGATGTTCGCTGAAGAATTAGTCAACTAGAGATCAGTTACGAATATGGGGTAAGAGGGTACTTGCCAATGTTATTTAGCCCATTTTGAGAAAGTACTCTTTACGATTAATCAATAAAAAAACCAACTGTTCCATCATTCCGAGCAATTATTCAAGGATTTTCAATTAGTAGACGTTGAAATACTTCATTGTTGGAAACTAATTATACAAGGGCGCAAAAAAGCAGTGAGCTTCTCAAAACGAATTCGCAACTACAGTACAAAAAACAAGCATTTGATTTTGTTGCACAGAGACATAACTTAACTCCAAACATATACTTTTCAAACATTCTGTTATAAAAACGTTTTACTTATCTGGTTCCTAAATTTTACAACCTGCTTTTGAAAAATTATAAAAGTATACGGAGCATCTTAAAAACTAAAGCGGAATTATAAAAACGGTTATCATCCATAAGTACTCAAATAAAATGATGACATTTTTAAATCCGAGTGCTTACAACCATATATTTAAATTCTGGGGACCTACAAAAGAAGAAGCACTAAATTGACCTACGCTAAGATATGAGATACCATATTTGGATAGGTTGATATCCACATTTTGTGGTTACAATTTCAAAGTAGAGATAAATCAACCCAGATTTAAGGTAAATTTGGTTAAAAAAAGTTATTAAAATATATTAGAAAGATTTTGGAAGTACCCACCTTCGTAGCACGGTGTTACAGGGATAGACAGCAGGCACTAAACAGTGCAAAGCGGAAGTTCCCGAGTTCGATTCCCGGCGTCTGGAATTATTACAAATAAACAAAAAAGTTGAAAATAAAACATCGGTATTATTTCTATACGTTTCCAACGTGCTAAAGTTCTAAAAGTTCTTTTAAAATACGTATTTTGTAAATGGCAACTAAAAAATGTAAAATGTTAGTAATTATTGGGGAAATGATTAACTCGGTTTTTTCACCTTTAGGTTAGATTTAAAGCAAAATTTTGAGTTTTGGTAATAATTCGAAAATTTTTTGTGATTAGTCTAAGACTAACTAACAATTTTATTCTAACTTAATTATCTAAGTACTTAATCTAAGAATTTATCAACTAGTAGTTCTTAGTTTATGTTCGATATACTACTCTAGTACACTGTTTATAATACGAGTATTTACAAATCATTGATATTTACTAAATATTTTAAAATACACACAAGTAACTATTAGCTAACGACTTAATAACTTTGTAATGTTAAATACAACAGTTCAAACGGTTTCACACGAGAAAGCCTCTTATTCAGATTTGCGTTGTCGAGTAGCCGTATAGCTTTGAAATTCACATGGCTAAGAAGTCTGTCTTCATGACTCCTGGCAATTCCGAATTACTTCGTTACGAAATCCAATCCGAATTCCCGGTGCAGATCGTCGTTCCTAACCCAGCAGGGAGCGTTGACAATTCTTTTGGTAACGTTTTTCCGGATAGTTCCAAAGGAAAACACGAAAACAAATTATTAATCAACATTCTGAAGCCAAGGCTACTAGATATACCTAGTTATATCTATTATATTTATAAGGTAGGTATCTAGGTATATCTAGGCTACACTAGATATATCTAGTGTAAAAGTCCGTGGGCCAGATAGGGTTACTGTACATCCCACTACATTCCAACTTGTCATACATCGATGTGTTTGTTTCAACCTCCTAATCAAAAATATCCAATGCTCACAAAAAAAATCCGGTGAAATCGACCAAAATAGAGACTAAAGATAGCCGTTTTGGTGTTATTTAAGTTTTAAATGAATTATAGAAGAATTTTTCGCAAAGAATTCAAATTTTTTCGTACTTTGCTCCAAGGTTTCGCAATTTAGTAAATTGTTTTTTATGTTAAGTACGTTTGGAAACTCTTTATCTTTAATTTGTTGTGTATGAAACGACTGTACGGTAGTTAGAACGGAAGATATAATCAAATGAACGAAGGAACACTTTCTTTAATTAAGAAGGACGCTTTAATCGTCCTTCTGGTCGATTTCGCGAGAGTTTTTTTTTGAACATTGAATATTTATGATTACGAGGTTGAAACGTACACGTCGGTGTATGACAAGTTATGATGTGGGGGGTGGGTGCACGGTAACCCTATCTTGCCCACGGACATGCTCAAGCGCCGATGGTCCACCTTCTCCAAAGGAACTAGTGTGGTTGCTATGGCGGTGTCAACACCAACAAGTCTCTACATAATATGATTAATTATTTTACTCTTTAACATCTAATTTGCTAATTGATATTCTAATAACTGATTGTAAATAAGCCTAAACGAAATACAGTATTAAAGAAATAGCGAATACATATAATATATGATTAAGTACAGAAAAAAGCACTACATATTTTTAGTTTACATACACATTTAATATTCAGTTTACGTCAGTAGAATAATTGAAGGTTTTATTTGAATGCCTTTATTTAATTATGTTTTTGCCACCGGGCGAACATTTTAACAATATTTCAAGAACAAAAATATTAGATATTTTATTATTATAAATTGTACGATTAGTTTAAAATGATGATCATTTCAATTATATTTTTATATTTTAAAGAATGATGTACTAAAATAATTGAACATTTTTTTATGATATTATTCCCTTTCAAAAAGGTAATATCATTTTTAAAATAATACAAAACTAATATGTTAGAATAATAAGTTTAATGATACAGTAATTGTCCAGTGGCCAATAGATAAATTGTTGTTTTAATGTAGCCTACCTATTATTACTAGGATATAATACAGCAGAGTGATGTAGGCCTAAGTAAATTGTACATGAACTTTTTAAATATAGGATCGATGTTTATACTCATATCTGTTGTACGTGTTATTCATACAAAGTATTCATCAGGATACCGGGTGCAACAAAAATTATATAACATATTTTTTCTTGTTGTTTAGGTCATCAGCCGAAAGGCTGGTTTGAACCTCTAGAGGCTTTTTCTAAGTAAAACGAGGAGTGACGTGGTTTACGATTGCCTTCGTAACTGATATAAAAGAATCCTTAACAGCATGCTAGACTCTAAGAAAAGCACCTACTTTCCACCCAGAAAATGACACCTTCACTTAATTTACCAGAGAGTGTGAGTGTATAATGAAATTCATTATTCTCAGAGCAGATAACTCTGATTAGTGTATTTTACACCTCTACCTCTTCTATTCTCAATTGCTTCACTTATATATTAATCTGGCCATTTGGTACAAAACATAACTTTTTTTTCTAGAACTAGCAAATTAAGTAAAAATAATTTAACACTCCAACTGCCTTTTTTTTCTTATATCTTATTAAAGATATTTTCGACCATGTAACGCTTTTGTCTTGCTTACAACTACATTAAAATCTGTTAAGTTCATCTTCTTCTTCTTCTTTTTCTTACAATCAAGGATTTCCGCCTGTTTCAAATGACAACAGTAACAAAATTCTATTGACCCTTTGCTATCTCTTGCGTGGTTACCCTACATTTTTCTCCTCCCTTCCTGTCGGTATTTGAAAACGTTGAAGGGGATCCTTTCCTCAGGAATACTCTCTACTTGACCCTTCCATCGATTTAAAAATTCTCCAGTCTTCCCATTCAGGTTATAAACATCCAGTTCCGTTCTTATATTCTCATTTCTCAGTTGGTCCCTTCGATTGCAATCTTGTTTTCCACAGGAATCACATCTTGCCACCTGTACTGTTAATTTTATTTAAACTATAATAAAATTAATGAACGTGGCTAAAAGAACGAAAACTAATAGGAAGTTAAACTTACATAGATCTTTTCCCTCAGAGATATTTACGAGAAGAATAAAATCTGGTACAAAACACACATACTACTTTCTTTTTCCAATTTAAGTAATTTAAAATATAACCTTTTTTTAATGATGAGGTAATCATGTAAAATGAAAACATAACTTAATTTTAATCATGAGTGAATAAAGCTGAATAAAAATAAAACTTTGTAAAATTTAAAAAAAATACGTAATATCACTAATTGACTAATTGACGATAAAAAATATATAATTTTTTAATTTTTTACAATTTTGATTAGTACAAAGTTTTTGGCCTAAAATTCACATTACGGCAGCAATCTTAAAAAAAATTACCATGAGACCACAGCCAAATTAGCAGAGCTATTTATTCGACTATTTCGCTTAACTTCTCTTGTAGATCATAAAAAATTAGCAAGTTACGTGTGGTTAAAAAAACGTCATATTCGTTTTAGAGATAATAGCAAAGAAGTGAAAAATTGCTCGATAAAACTATCACTTTCGTTTGTTTGGTTTCGATGAAAACGTTCGTGTCGGGTTACCTTGTGGTACTTAATTTAAGCTCTAAGTTTCAAATTCGTATGATTATTCCATTCTAAAAATATTTTCTTCACACACTAGACATACAGACCAATCGCTAAAAACACTTTTTGGGTTCAGCTGGACTGAAAATATGTGTTGTTTAGGTCATCAGCCGAAAGGCTGGTTTGAACCTGTAGAGGTATTACTAAGTAAAACAAGGAGTGAGGTGGTTTACCATTGCCTTCCTCACTGAATGGAAAAGTAAGCTTATCAGCATGCCGGGCCCTCTGAAAAGCACATATTTTCCTCTCTGCAAATGACACCTTCACTTCATTCCCACAGGGTCTGGCTGTATAATGAAATTCATTACTTTCAGAGGAAAAAACTCTGATTAGTGTCTTTTACACCTCTACCTCTTCTGTTCTTAAATGATTCAGTCATTTAATTGGCTGACCATTTGATAAGAAACAGAACTATTTATTTTAGCCCTGCAATGAACAGATCGAGTGTAAATAATTTGACACTCCACCTGTCTGTTATGGGCAGGAAAAAATATGTATTTCCGGTTAAAATTCTATTTCTGAAAATCGATGTAAAAACAATAATTTCATTCTATGCATATTTTTTCATATAGAGAAAGATACATTTATTAGTAAGAAAGTAAAAGGTGAAAATGTACAGATCGTAAAGCTTCAGCTAATAAGAAAAACTTCTGTTATTATACTGTTTTAGGAAATTAGTTTAGATTGAATTAACTAATTAGTAAAAGACTGGGTGATATCTTATATTATCTTTTTTCTGGATTCGTTGGCCTAACATTTATTTCGTAACGGATTTTTACGAATGACATGGAATATTTCTACAAAATGTTTCATACATCTAATTCAATACACTCTAGAGACAGTACTAGTTAAATAATAAAAAATTCATTATGCATATTGACACATTGTAAAATAAAAAGTAGCCTCATGAACCCTGGTACATTTAATAAAGATTAAATGCAACCTTTTTTATCTATACAATTTATCATATAGCATCTCAAACTAGCGTAAAATATTTCTGCATAATTGAACAAGGTTTATTGTACAACACTGATTCAAATTGGAATAGCAACAGAGCAATGAAAAGGAAAATAAACAAATATACTGCAGTTTTATTTCAATTTCCTAAAACAACATGTAACGAGTTAATTAACTTCATCAATTTTCAATATATTAATTAATATTTAATACCATACTATATTTTACATAAAATAATATTAAGCGACAACCGGGGGTTTAAAATAAGCATGAAGTGTTCTATTAAAAAGATACACATAATTGTTATTACTGAAAAATATGCGCTACCGTACTATAAGAGTTAATAGACAAATGGTATTAATAATTATTACTATAACAGAATTATTATGTTTATAATTGAAATTATAAAATGCAGGTCAGACTTAATTAAGTTTTCATACAGTCGAACTTATGTAGTAATCAACAATATTTTGAAATACATTTACGGTATAACATAAATTTGTTTACTTTGTCCGGTTTTAATTTATTCCGGTTAACTATTATAGAAGTACAACTACTTTTATAATGCAACAATTAAAATATTACGTTGAATGATAAATATTTTATACAATGATTTGTATCATCCTAACAAAAAAAAACTATGCACAAGTTCGAATAAAAACATGTATATTTTGACCACATTTTTAGTAGACATTGAAGGGTCAATTTATAAACGTAGTAAGGAGCAACTGTAATTGTTTTTAGAAATGTGGATTAAAAATTTTGAATGATTTTTGAAGTGTTACATTGTAGCTGCTGCACCCAAGAAATAGATTTTTTGTATAACCTTATGAATTCAATATAATATTAGAAATATCTTATTTTCATATTTAATAATATTAATTTAAAAAACATTTTTTCCCGTTATATACAATAAATAATAAATAGTTTATTTACCAAATATACTTACGATACAAGCCTTGAATTCAATTCAAAACAAATAATTACATTTTAATTTACAAATATGTGACTATTCAATCATTATACTGAAAGTTACTTTACACATAACATACATAAGTTTTTTCTTTCTTCTTTATGGCTTCATTCGTAAAGAAATATATTATCCGTATTTATTTGATCCTCCCATAATTTTTTTTGGACGCTCTAAAATTCTTCTATAATCTATTCTACTCTAATTTATATTTACTTTGGTAGGCTATACGAAATTATTTTTTGAAACGATCAGCCCACTCTTGTCAAAAAGCTACTCCTAAATCTTCCCATTTCCAATAGGGATTTCAAGTCCTTTACACACGTATAAATGCTTTGATTTATTTGTGTTTATACATCCAATCAACCAATACAAGTCATGGGTTATTGGTTTTTTAATTTAAAACTGTTGAACACAAAATGTTTCACAGAAGATAACAATTAAAAATTGGAAAAAATTTGGATCAAAGTTTTGTGGAAGCCTACCTAGTGGATCCACTCCAGTTTAAAATAATGGGTTTAAAAACACCCATCTTTATTGTGATTACAAACCTCAATCACATCCAGTCGTATTTTAAAAACCTCTTCCATCATTATGTTTGATACACTTTAAAAAAAACATATAATTAACGTCACAGAATGATGACTAGTGTCACAAACAAGAAACCAACAAATGTTTAATGTACAATAACTTAAATATTGTTAAAAATATAAGAAATTCCAAATTGAATGATGTAGATATTAAAAGCTTATTGAAACCCATAAATAAATTGCTTTGTATAATATACTCATCAAAATGTTGAATTGGTTGAATGTTTTTAAATTGCCTACTTAAAATACATTGAACATTGTTCCTAAAAAAACGATAAGAATATAACTTCAAACCACATGACATTCAATGTATAGCTCTATTCTATAATACACCACTACTTAGTTTCTATATGTTTATTATTACATTGTAATAGCCCACACTTTTATCTAACGCGCTTTCAATAATATTCCCTGCTGTTCTTGACGTATACTAAAATGCCAAAAGATGTATTTATGAGTTAATCATGTTTGGATTTATTTATATTTCAAAGCCATTATTTTTAAATTGCATATTTATTATTTTGTCTATTACACTGAAAAGAGAGAAAGTAAATTTTACAATTCTATACATGTTTATGAAATTTCTCAGTTTTCAGATTTCATTTTATAGGTATGAAGGACTATGTATATGTATATATGTGTTTATACTTAAATATTTTACATTAAAATTAAAAACTAACAGGAAAAGACATTCTTTAAATTCTTCACTATTTCATGTTATTGTATTAAGTATTTGGTACTTAATGATTACATAACATAGATTATAACATTTTAAAATTATTGTTCTTGGGAATTTATTTGCACAGCTTTTTACGTGTTACTGTAAATCTATGATCTGGTCCTGTAGAACAATATTTTTCAATATTTCTCGTTTTTGTATTAAATATTTAGTATTTAATGATTACAAAAAAATAGATTAAATAAATTTTAAAATTATTATGGAAGTACATTATACACTCTTACAAATAATAATTAAATTACTATAATTAATATAATAATTATAATTTTGTGTTTGGTTGTATGTTTATCTGTCCTTGCGAATTCATTTGCACAACCTTTTTGTGTTACTGTAAATCCATGGTCTGCTCTTATAGAACAATGATTAGATGTATTGTTACTACAAAAAATTAGTGAGTACTTATTTACCGTGGTACCACTCAGCATGTTTTACTAATTTTTAGTTTCATTCATGACGTTAAAGTATTGTAATAAATTTGTAGGGTGTAGTTTGTGCACTTATCTGTGAGTTTTACTGTTTCCTAGTTTCGTGATTGATGGGTTGTGGGTTCGGATGATTTTAAAGTCGTGTTTGGTAATTGGTGCAAAACTTCTATTTATTTATTCGTATAAGGTAAAAGTTTTCGAGTTTCGTGTAATGCAGTATAAGGTGTGTACCAAGACGTGCCTGTGATATTTCGAAGTATTTTTGACTGAAACTTTTCTATTATTTCAATATTTCTATGACTTGTTGTACCCTGCATTTTGAATCGGATCATTGCTGTCATATATCTATTGAAATGAAATACAAGAAAGCTTAAGAAATAAGTATTGTAATTACCGTTAAAAAAATAGTTAATTGATGTTTAATAAAATTTTATTAAATTTTATTATTTGATTTTATAATCAAAAATATTTATGTTTAAGATTTTGTAGTTTTAATGTTTTATGTGGTATAGTCGTGTGTATTTAAAGTTCCCGTTCTTTCAGTACAAAAACTATGCTATAAAGTTTGATTGGTACTTGAACCAGGGAGAGAATAAGATTTTTGCACCAACGTTTGATCGAAATTTAAATAACGTATATTACATATACATATTCATTATATACATATTCTGTTGTACATACATACATATTCTGTTGTACGGATACATATTCTGTTGTATCCCGTGAAGTTGTCAATTTGTATCCCGTATGTCCATTAGGGTTTAAGTACTGTTTTATAAATTAATAAATATATCTTGTGCTAATAATTTTTTATTTTCCTTAAGCATCCAATGTAACTGATAGTTTCAGTAATTTAGCTGTATATTTTTTTGCTTTATGTGCGAGTCCTCTATGTTTGACGTCTGTCAGGTAGAAGCCTAAGATATTTTGCTCAGTCCAAAAGTGTCTGTGTATATTGTTTAAAAACACTGGTGGACATTTCCCTGTTTGTGTGTACGCATGATGTGCAGACTGTTATGTTCATTTGTATCCGTACGCCAATGCTTTTATCAATATTGTACCCTGTCTAGTGCTGCTGCTAGTATTTGGATGAAATTTGTGGATCTTCGTGTATTGTCCAAACGGCTGTGTCATCAGTAAATATTACTACTGTAGTTTTATAATTTTGTGAAAAATCAGAAGTTTATATAAAATATAAAATAAGAGACAATGTGGTTACTTGTGTAATTCCAGCTATTAATGATAGCCTACTATTTTTTTGCTGATCGGCCAGTCAGTGTAGTGGTTAACGCAACTGGCTTCTTCGCCAGGGATTCTGCGTTCGAATCTCGGTCCGATCTGGCAATTTTCTCATCGCTCATGTTTTTAAATCGCAATAAGTCATCTGAATTAGCAGTAAGGTACAAACAATCGGATGTAAATCAGTGGCAGAAAAAAACTTGTAGTTTTATACTGTGCTGTTTTGTATCAGTGTTATATTTATAAAATAAAAAAATCACCTACTTAAACAATTTCCGTCACTATAACGATACTTCAAAACAAACAACTTCGCAACATCTTCACCAGACTAGTAGCACCATCGAAACTTTAATTTGAGAAATGATAACAACTCCATTACCATCTTTTGTCTTGCAGCTTTAATTAATAAGATTATTATATAATTAATTTTGGTTTGCTTGTGTTTGGCTAAATACGAATTTAAAGAAAGTATCTTGAAATTACTACAAGGTTTATTACGTTAAACTTAAAAATAAAAACATAAATTATTGGTTCCTAAAGATACTTAATATTAAGTACAATAAATATCCTAAAGACACTCAATTTTGAATTTTCTATGGCCAATAACCCTAAAAGATCATTGTTACATTTTATAACTTACAATTTGAATAAGTTTGGTCAAACACATTGTTTGAAGTAACTTATAAATACAGAATTAGAAGCTGTATAATATTTACAAAAGTGGCTCAAATAATTGGCAAGCTAGTCGACGAACAGCGGCGGAAAAGCCGTTGCAGGGTGTCGACGCAGCGATGTGTAAACAATTGAGCGCGTGTGGTTGCTATAGCAACACGTATTGTCTACCTGAAGTCTCACATATTAATTACGAAATGAAAGGTTTTCGCATCTATGCTTTCTCTTGCGTTTCACGTTCGTTACAATAAAAGTACAATGTAGTAGCGTTAATTTTTGTTTACGTTTTACGTCAATAAAACACAAGAAACTAACAAAAAACTTTTTAACTGCATAGTGTCAAATCATTAGTACAGTTTCTATCATTTTTTTCAATAAAACATTTTTATTAGAATTTACTGTAACAAGTATTTTAAACCTAAAACTGATTTTACTTAACAAACAGTGTCTTTAGCGATACTATTTTTCCGACCCTTGATAATTAAGGGTAATTTAATGCAGTCACCCACTTGGTGCTAGCACATATTGTATGACGTCTCTTACATTGTGAAGTCTCATACTACCGGGGTTTTTATGAGCAAGGCTCAAACTTATCAAGTTCAAAAATAAAACAATTTTTTCTGTTTCATTTTTGTTTGCATTTCAAGATTTGTGAGATTGTTTCACAAGATGTTTAAAAAAGTATTAATTTTTATACCCATGTGTAAAAAAAAGTCATAGTATTTTTTTGAGGGGGAGAGGAAATTTGACAGGCACTTAAAACAAGTAAACCCAACAAATTTATGACCATCTTTATAAGGCACGAGTAGGGACAGTTTTTGTTGGTAAGATCAATAACCAAATGCGGTCCCATTTTGAAAATCAGAACCGTTCCGTACTAAGCGCGCTCAGTCCATCCAAAACAAAAAGATTCGTGGTCATCTCTGTGACCCAGTGATTAGAGCACTGGACTGCGCTTGAAACTAAAGAGCAGAAGGGTTTGGGTTTGATTTTTGGAACTGGTATTCGAACGTGGAATCTTACAGGTTTTTGTCTAGCACGCTAACCACTACACGTAACGACGGACATTTAATTATTAGTAAGTAGGCTACTTTGTATAACAGAACTATCTTTAAAGGGATCTACAAGAAAGCACGTTAATAACACAATCGTTTAAAAATGGATCATAAGTTCAGTAGTCTACGCTTAAATGCATTCCAGAATCTCTTTATTCATGTTTTTCTAAATAGAATTATTAAAATCTAAAATGTCATAATTTAATTATCCAAGTCCTATCATATTTTAGTAATCGGTATTGTTATAAATATTATTTGAAGACAAAAATTTGTGAATAAGTACTTCTTGAAATGTAAAACTCGTTGATATCTTCAAAAAAAAAATTAGTTTTCGAACTTTTTTGAATTAAATACGCACACTCATTATTTAATTTTTAATTCTTAAGTGATAAATTCTTTTCACTGAAATATAAATTATATTGTTTTTCTGTTCGCCTGATCTGGGCTGGTTTACCACAGGGTCCTTTCTGGTTCCGCTTCTCTGTACTGTACACATCTCATTTTCAAACTGTTCCACATTGTTTTACTGCTACTTACACGGATAATACAGCTTATATGTCAAACAACAATGAATGTAACGTTACCTTTTCGACATTATCTACATATAATTTTAAGTGGTGTAAACTATAGAAATTAAATTTAACAAAATCATACTAATCATTTCCTGCTTAACACTGGATAGGAAACTGACATGGAACTACCACTTAGGAAAAAAAGATTTTTGCTGAATCACAGATTGAAAAGCCTACAACGCTTTTCTACAGTGTATAAAACATTTGGATATTAAACAAGAACTAAATACGAGATTATTATAATTACCTAATTCGTCTATGTGGATGTATGAAGCTTTGGTCTATGTTTCGTTAAAAAATATATACTGTTTATAGAAGTTTTACGTACTATTTTGTATGCAAGCTTTCAAAGACAAATTGTCACGTGCAATCTGCAACACGTGTGAAAATTTATCATTAAGACCTCAACGTAGACGTAGTATATTTATAGACAAAATACCACCCCTTTTGAATGACAAAGTTGCAACTAACATTGCATAATTTTTGATATGATATTTAAAAATTTGGTTTCGTCAGCTGGGCCAGAATATAATTCAGACTACTGTATATTACTGTATATAACTTGATTACTAAAATTACTTCTTATACCGGTTATCTTCTATTGAACTGAAGATAAATAATTTCAAATTGTCCTACTAAAAATTATGAAATATTACTTGGAACCTTATCCATCCAAGAGATTGATACACTCATTTTTCATTAAAAATTAATTAATCACTTAATTTCAAAAGTACGAACATTATCATAATAACACCTAACACAAAATCTTTAAAATATACTGGAATAGGGATCTATTGTAAAACACCGACGAGAGTTTTCAAACCGTGATTTCGTAAATGTCTCACAAAATGACGAAAATATCACAATAAGTTAGTGCATTATTTTAATTACTTACTATACTGTATAGGAAATCAATAAACACAAAAAAGTAACATGTTTGTCACAGAAAATATTTAGGGTACAAGAAATAGCAAATGGTGACAACAAATCTTTACAAACAAATGAACTAATTTCTTCCTTTTCTACACATCAAGGATTAGCGCCGCAGCTTGTTCCGAACTCATACAATATAATATGAACGTAACAACCTAATATATACTAATTAAAATATCTTCTTTTTCTTCTTCTTCTTACTATCAAGAAATAAGCCTGTTCTGAACTCACAAACCATCCTGTACTTCATCCTGTACACATACATTAAATATTCCAACACATATATCTTGACTACTGCGTTCTTCTTCGAGGTCTTCCTATCTTTCTTCTTCCAACTGGAACAAATTCCGTCAATTTTAAGGGTATTCTCTCCTCTGGCATCCATTCCAAATGTTACCTCCATTGATTACGGTACTCCTTCACCTTTTCATTCAGACTAAATAAACCCAACTCTAATTTCTCGATTTTTAGATAGAAGATTTAATTTTCTCGTTATGTATTTTATCTAGCCTCGAGCAACATTTCACCCATCATACAAACCTCATTTTAGCTGCTTGGATCCTACTTTCTTGGCGTTTCGTGGTAACCTATTACTCGCTTCCATAAAGAAGGACTGGGGCTGCCATTACCTTGAAAATATAATGAAAATATAACTGAAAAAATTATCTTCTACTTATATTTTTTAATATGATACAATCGAAACACTAATATTTGCCCCATCGTCATCTAGAATAAAATGCGTTACTACAGAAAAGTCAGTTTATTTAAAAAAAGAGGACATGCAGTCTTTACGGAATAGCGTGAGGCCTACTGTTGTAGTTTTTTCTAAATAAATATCAAACATTTTAAACAATTTTGTAAATATTTGCAAACTATTTGTTTGGAATTAAATAACTACATAATACCATTTATACAATTTTTTTAAATTAAATTAATCAATAACCCTGAATAAATTAAGGTCTTTATAATGGATACTCACATCTGTATATAACTTATTAATCTATTATTTAAGTATGGGAAATGAATGAACTGACATGAATGTTAATGAGAATAAATTTAAATATTAGGTTCACTGGCTGGAAGAAAGGTGGAACACCACTGTGTTCCTCGTTTCTACCAACAAAGATAGTAAAAAGGAAGAAGAAAGACGCGCGAACCAGTTTGCAAATGTTATTCATATGAGAATACATTTTAAGATGCATGTGTTTGTGTTAGTGCGTGCCTATTAGCCCTGGTATGTAATTATAGGTATGATGTTTTGTGCATTAATACTTTAACAATCACAAAGCATATTGCTTTAGCTTGGTTAATTAAGGTGAGATAGAAATGGGAAAGATGTGCTTTTATTATAAAGTTCTGTAATGAAACTTAAAAAGATAAGAAAGTGTACCTATAATATTACTTATATTATAAATTAATTCAATTAGTATAATATAAAAATTTCTTACACTTTCTACACAAATAAATGATTTTATTTATTTATTTATTAAGACTGCCCTGGAGTTTACCTCACGTAAAACTGATTCCACCGTCTAGGCCTAATGTTATTAGTACACATCTGGATCTCATGCTAATAAAGAAGAAGCATACTCAAGTCAGGCGTCACCAATTGAACTTCAAAGTTAATATATACTGGTTGTTAAGCCGAAGATCAAGTATATTATTTAATTTTTCTGATTCGGCAATCAATAAATACGTATTGAAACTAAAGTTGACGTACGAAATTCAAATTTACGAAACTTTCAGGTATTCAAACACAGAAGTACTTGCTCGTTTTCATTCTAAAACCATCAAAAAAATTCGTTAAGTTCCAAGGCCGGAAATTAATTTTAACTCCTTTTCTAAATTGACAATTAAAAAATCGGTATTAAAACCAATGTGAACTTACAAAATTTAACTCTGGAGTTGGCTAGCAATTATTAAAGTACAAAAATACTTGCGCGTTTTCAAACTAAAACCATCAAAGGAATTTTTAAAGTTCCATGGAACGTCATTAATAGATAGTTCTATGCTAACATACCAGTAAATATAAAGGAACATGAAATAGCATGGTTAAATGATTTATATGCCAACGCGACTTTTTTACCACACAAATTGCTAGACTGTAAAATTTTTCAGACAATAATAACATTGGATTTTATAGACTCAAGCGAGGTAATGTACAAATTTGAGTACGGGTATCTTTTAAATTTAGTTTTATTGAGGGATGACATACATACCTTGGCTCGTTCGGCCACAAATTTTTGTTTTTATGTCAGACATCTTAAACAGTATGTTAGATATGGACTTTGTTGGGCTTTGTTCTATTGAATATTTCGAGTAAAAACCCATTGAACGCGACCAAGTTTATTTCTTAGTGAAAGCCTGAAAAACTTCGGTATGGCCTCATTTTATCGGGATATCTGAATTCCGAGCGAAATATTTCGCCACCTGCAACTCGTTAAACTAAGCGTTTCCGAGCCTATATATACCTGTGTATATATATATACATTTTGTCTAATATTTAGCTACAGAACAGCATTGAGAGATTTGATGTAAGTTACGTGAACTTTTAGTCTAAAATAAACATTAAAGTAGTTTTTGCACAATATATTAATTGTCGTTAACTATGCCAGCCGTTCTCGGTTCAATTCCTGGTCAAGTCTTTGTATCACGATTTTATAAAGCATTTTTTATCGCTGATTTTCGTTTTTTATCATCTCCATCATCACTCACGATCGCTTTCAACATCGTTTCAGAATCTTTTTCGTCATTTTTGCCTCCATCGTTATTATCGTCTGCATTAGCAGCAATGGTAAAACATTCGGACATAAATTATAAAAATGAAATTGTTAAACAAATATTAAATGGAAAAAAACTACAAAAATTGTAGCGTTTTTAATTTTTTATAATCCTTTTTATGTCATTAAATAAGATAAAGTACACCTTCAAGCTATAATTTGGAGGAAATACCATTTGTAAATTTTATACTTTTCTTCCATATGAAACAAAATTTTTTAATATCCTTTCTTACGGAAACTTACGCACTTGTGTATTTACACCCCAAATGACACCTAGCTATTAAAGTTTATGTTTCTTGCATGCTTAGAAAACTCATGATAAGTGAGTGATTGGATAAGTAAGCCATAAGTAAGCCATGAACTTGAACATGAGCCTTCCCTATCTTATTAAAATTTTTGTCTAAGTCTTATTTTTCTCTTTCCTCAAGGAATTCTCATTCCTGTATTAAAAGTAAATATTTAAGAGTAGTTCGAATTGATTCCAATTTTCAAGAATGAATTTTGTCTATTTGTATCACAAAAGTGTTCTTATCTACTAGATAATTTTTCTTTAAATTTTCTGTAAATAACTATGAAGGAAACGCGAAATCCCTTCTTAACGGTAAGTAATAATTGCAATGCATAATAATATTATGCAAAATATGTTATTATAAAAAAAGATTATATTTTCAACAGATTTATATAATAAAACCGAGTTTTATAAACGTTGATTTGTTTCAAAATAAGGTCATATTTAAAAAAAAATATAAAACGATGAAAACACCAAAGATAGCTTTCATAAATATTTCCTTAGATTAAAACTTTTCCAATTAGAATTAACGGTAAATGGGATTGATTCTATATTTTGCTAGTGGTAGTTTTGCTCTATTATTATTCACGTTTATTCCTCTTTAAGACTGGGGAAGAATTTTAATTCTTTCATGTTTTCTCTCTATTTTTCTAGCCGTCGATCATTCCTCCCAAATCTTCTTCACGCTCTTACTGTGTTCCGTCCTTTGTTTCTATCCACTTGATTCCACTACTTACCGTGATGTTTTCCAATTTTGTGATTTTTGATGTGGCGTCTAAATTCTTCCCTATTGCTCATATCGATTTCTGTGATATTTCGTTGCTTGAAGCCTTATTCTGTCTAAAATACAATCATGCATTTTTCATTTTATTTTGCTGAGTTAGGTATAGGTAAATAGATTAATACAATTTTTAATATTGGGAATATTATAGATAAACCGACTTGGTTGGTCATTGGAGTCTATTGAACTCTTAAGTCGTTGATCCCAGGTTTCCGGGTTTGAAACCGGAAGGCATCCAGTTATTATGGAGACCTTTGACGGGAGCCCGTCAAAGGTCTCTACGCCATATTTTCAGCATTTTTCAAACAATAAATATAGAATTCATTTCTCTATATTGAAGGATGGTTCGGTAACGAACTTCCAAATTATTTACACAGTATTATGACACCTCATCTATTGAAACAAAAACAGATAAAGCATATAATATTGATCTACGTACAAAAACTTTAAAACATTTTCCAAATTTTAAAATAACTGTTTTCTGGTTCAATTTTGCTTATACGAGTATTTATGCAAAAGTTTTTATGTTTCTATGTTCATTTATTTTATTTCCTTTTTTAGGAAATAAATATATCCAAATTTGATTTGTTAAACATGTAGTTTTAGTTATAAAAGATCTGAGGAGACCCAGTTCGTACAGACCCATCGTGCTCCTACCCATTGCATCTAAAGTCTTCGAGAAATTTTTACTTATAGCACTTAAACGGATAATAAATGAAGAAGGTATCATTGCAGGACACCAGTTCAGCTTCAGGGATAGACACGCTTTAGCAGAAAAATTTTTTTTTCCATATAAATTTTTATTTAATGCATAATCTGTTATAAATAACAATAAATGCAACTTATCAATTAGACACAACTCATGAAAAAATTACAACCCACTGGTGTAATTAACAAATTATGACATGAAAACATTTCATACTGTTCTTAATTAATATTTACAGTCAAAATTTTATAGTGATTTTTAAATAAATAAACAAAAAAAAATGTATATAAAATAAAAATAACCAAAACTTCCTTTAAAACGAAAAACAAATAAGAAGAAATAAATAATAAGCACATGATTCCGAATATATGTACACCTAACTTTTCCGAAAATAATTCGAAACGTTCATTCAGTAATTTACAACATTCACACTCAAACACGACAGTCATCTACAAAACACTAACATTATATTATTTACAATTTTAAAATCACACTATCAGAATCGCCCTGGGAGATCCAGCACTGTAGCACGTTTTAGCCTATTGACATCATTACTGTTGTCTAAGAGATTCAGTGCTAAGTGATTTACGTGGTTGTTTAGACGTTCGATGTATTTACAACTGAAACTTCGTATTTCTTCTCGTACCGTCTGCACATCCATATCACGATGTATATCGGCATTGGTAATATACCACGGTGCATTCAGTATGGTCTGTAGAATTTTTGATTGAAACCTTTGCAGAATTTCGATGTTTGAAGTTGATGCTGTCCCCCATAACTGAATTCCGTAGGTCCAAATAGGCTTCAGCATGGATTTGTACAAAAGTAGTTTGTTGGCAATCAAAAGCTGAGAACGCCTACCAACGAGCCAATACATCTTCCTAAATGTTAAATCCAGCTGTTTCCTTTTCATCTGAATGTGTTTGCGCTAAGTCAGACCTCTATCTAAGTACATTCCTAAATACTTTACATCTTTTGCCTGTGGAATATTCTTGCCATTCAGTTGGACAGGAGGACAAGTTGCCCCTCTGGTAGTAAACGTTACATGCGTAGATTTGCCCTCGTTCACCTTGATCTTCCACTTTGTCGGCCAGACTTCCAGCTCACTTAGATACATCTGCACTCTGCGAGACGCAATAGTTGGGTCTGCATCACTTGACATTATTGCTGTATCGTCAGCAAAGGTGGCAATGGTTACATTTTCAAGAACAGGCAAATCAGCTGTGAACAAAACATATAAAATTGGTCCCAAAACGCTTCCTTGCGGAACACCAGCCTTGATCTCTTTCAAACCCGTTAAGTAATTTCCAACCCGGACTTGAAATAACCGTTTGTTAAGATACGAAACCAGAACACTGTACAGATTCTCCGGAAACACAGCTTTTAATTTATGGAGTAGACCAGGATGCCAGACTCTATCAAATGCTTGAACAACGTTCAACAGCACAGCCGAACAGTACTTCTTTTCCTCTAAACATTCACGGATTACGCTTGTCAATCGATGCACCTGCTCTATTGTACTATGCTGCTGCCGAAATCCAAACTGATGATCCGGAATAAGATGATGATCTTCTATAACTAGTTTCAACCGCTTTAGACATATTCTTTCAAAAACCTTTGACATCACCGGGAGTAGACTAATAGGACGATACGAGGAGACCTCATTTTCCGATTTACCTGGCTTCAATATCATAATAATCTTTGCTACTTTCCACTGGCTAGGAAAATATCCTAAGCGGAACACAGCATTAATTATCATAGTAAGCATTACCAGGGCTTTTCTCGGTAATTCCTGCAACATCCTCCCTGTAATGAGATCGTACCCTGGAGATTTCTGAGGATGCAATTCAGAAATTGCACGCGTAACATCACGAACTGAAACCGGTTCCAAACGGTGCTGTCGCTGCTGCAGATCCATTACTACCGACCTTAAAATCTCTGCTTCCTGTGCCGGGTCACATTGTACATCATGGGGCTGAAAACGCTGCTCCAAATGGTCTGCAAATAGAAGCGCCTTGTCACCATCACTTCTAGCCCAGTCATTGTTCTCCATCTTTAACGGTGGAATAGGCCGGCAAGGCTGTTTAAATCTTTTAGTCGCCTTCCACAGGGAGTAATCTGTATCAGCCGTGGGACTTAGATTCTGAATATAATCATTAAACGTTTCTTCTTTTACATTCAGGATCATCTCCTTTAGTTCACGTGCAGCTCTGTTGAAGTTGGTTCTATCCTGTGGGTGACGAGAATATTGCCATAAACGTCTTAATCGGCGTTTCTTAACAATCATTTCCTTAATCGCTGTAGGATAATCAAAGTACTTGGTCGTAGCTTTTTCTTCAGGTGTTGACTGCCAAGAAGCGGTCTAGATGGCCTTATTAAGGATTTCTACAGAATTTTCAATATCATCTGATGTTTGTAGAGGAATATTAAGTTGGATGCCTGATTGTAATAAGTTACGAAAATTACACCAGTCAGTTCTACTACAAAATTTAAAAGGTTTTTCAGAACATAGTACTGTTGTGCTGACCGTGACTAATATAGGCGTATGATCTGAAGACAGATCCTGACTGGACCGTACCTCAAGGTAATTGTTAGAAATACCTTTTGTAACTACAAAGTCCAATAAATCTGGTAACTTACGTCTATCAGTTGGCCAATATGTAGGCTCACCAGAGGTTAAAGTGTTAAGGTTATTAAATTGAATTGTTTTGTACAATTTTCTACCTCTTGGATTGATAAGTCTCGAGCCCCAAAACGTATGCTTAGAATTATAATCTCCTCCAGCTAAAAATCGTGCATCCAATGTGTTGAAAAATTCTTGAAATTGATCTTTGCTAATGTTATGCCGAGGCGGGGAGTAAACAGATGTTAAAGTTAAATCTCCAGCCCAGTCTGTAATACAAACGCTTGTAGCCTGAATATGATCTGTTCTATATTTAGGAAGCTCAAAGTGTTTAATCGAACTTCGTATAATTACAGCCGTTCCTGCCTGCGCCCTATTATCGAGATGAGTGGTGACATATATGTTGTAATTTAAAAGTCGCATATAGTGCCGTTCAGTAAAATGGGTTTCTGATACAAGCAACACAAGCACACATTAGCAGAAAATATACACCTTCTCGTAAACACTATTCAAAACTCCCTGCAAAGGAAATTGTATTCTACAGCAGCTTTCTTGAACGTATCAAACGCATTTGACAAGGTCTAGCAGGTTGGACTTTTAAACAAAATAAAAATTAAACTTCCCCATTAGTAAGTACTTCATTATTTTATATACTTCTGATCTGCCAGAGAGCAATAACACAACCATCGCCATTTTTGCTGATGACACAGCTTTATCAGCAACAGATGACTCTACTAAAATACTGCAAGACCATCTGAGTATAGTATAGGGTGTAAGAAATGGAAAATTAAGATAAACGACGACAAATCGAGGCATATTACATTTACTTTGAGGATACACATGTCCACCGATACGAACAAATAAAAGACCAGTTCCTCACTTAAAAGATGATAAATACGTAGGAATGCACTTAGATCGTCTCCTTATCTGGTCCAAACATATTAATTGGAACACTCAAGAAAGACTAGGATTGATACTGAGAGATTTGTATTGGATGATGAACAAACGTTTACAGCTGTCATTAGAGAGCTAGTTCCTATTGAACAAAGCCATGTTCAAACCACTGTGGACTTAGGCCTATATGTTACCGATTTGGGGATCAGCGAAATCGAATCTTGCTATCATCCAACGATTTCAGTCAAAAGTTTTAAGGATTATAATAAATGCTCCATGATTTATGTAAGAAATGATCCGCAGTATAAGGACTTATGTCAACACTGTTAAAGAAGAAATTACGCAGTTAAGTTCAAAATATCAAGAAAAATTGATCACCCAAATTCTCTGGCACTAATTTACTTGATAATAGCGAAGACGAAACACGAATAAAAATAATAAAATTGCCTTACGTTCTGTTTTGATTTTACCGACTAACCTACATTGTAAATAATAATTAAAAGTTCGTATTAATCTTAATCAACATCATCGTCTTGCTCAATGCATTCTACTATCATAGCTTTTAATTTCTTTCCCTTTTTCTATTACTGTTATTCATCTTTTATTCTAGATTTAATGATTTCAAAATTTATAAATAATTTTGTTTTGCTTTTGGAAGCAATACTATTGGGAATTGTTTTCGTCATGTGAATATTTTCATGTTTATTTACTTACAGTTTTAGTTTTTAAACTGGTTGTAAATGTACTCATATGTTAGAACAAAAAGAAAAAAGTTACAAAAGAAAAGTTTTTCATTTCTGTCCATATTACAGAATACGTGTATAAATAATCTTAATATGTTTTTTAAATATTTTTAATACTATTATTATTGATATTTTTGTAAACTTAATAGTAGTTATGAATTATTCACTGCATTCTAAAACTGTTTAAAGTACCTTTTTACTCTTTTAAATGTTGGAATAGCATTTTTTATTGTAGTAGTTTAATGTATTTATGCAAAAAAACGAATAATAGATTTGTTTTGTATGCTCTTTGTGAAGAAATATATTGCGTGAACTTATTACGCGCAATAATTATTATACTGTTGAACTCTTATTGTTGACTTAACTGCCTTAATTTTTTTTATATCCCTAATGTGTGTACATTGCAATCTGTTCAATTCAGAACAATAAGCAACCCCATGACCCAATGAGATGAGGATGATATGTATGACGTGTAAATGAGGTGTTGTATTGTACAGACTCAGGTCGACTATTCCTGAGAGAGTATGGTTAATTGAACCCCAACCATCAATGTATACCCATAACCACCAACTAGCATTCGAATCCGTATAAAACCTTTACTAGGATTTAAACCAGGAACCTTCGTCTCCGTAAATCCGCTGTTAAACAGCTGATTTTGCGACGCTTTACGTCTAGACCAACCCGGTGGGTACCTTAATTTAGTAATAAATTTATAGCTGTTTAACCAAATAAAAAAATAATATCAAATAAAGAGTGGATTAAACGATTTTAATATGTCTGATAAAGTTCCATTTTCAGAAAAATCAGGTCAGTATTAATAAAATTCTTTCTATTTAAACAGTCACATTGAGACAGATACTACATAAGTGTGGATTGGTCATGAAGTTATTTCATTTATTTTTCCAGTTGTCTTCATAGAAACAATATGAAATTATAGAAGATATATTTATAGAATTAATCCTGTTGCCATTATTTTTATAAGTAATGTCTTAACTGTTTCCATATATGTCTGGTTGTCTTTTCACGTTAACAAATTTGTCCTTTTTACAAAAAAATAAAACAATAAAGAAACATAAAAGAAATATTAGATTAAGTGTTTTCTGAGTACTGTTACAGACGTAGGGAGAGAATGTTATGTATAAAAAAACAATAATAAGTCTCATCCTCGTATATTCTTGTTTCTTTATCAGTAACAAGGAAATAATTCTGCTGTTTTTATCAAAACAATGCCAACTAAAAGTTGTCGTATAGAAAATAAAGTCGAGTTAAAAGACAAAGAGGTAAAGCAATAATATTCCTAACCTTGTCTTCTGAAAGTTTAAAAGACACACAAACACAGAGGCATAGATCATAAGTACATTAAATAATGTTAGATATGTTTAATCAGATATGAAATAGTCTACCTTCTTCAAGATTTCTACCATTTATATAGGTCTAAAACAAGAAAGTAAAACACTATATTATACTATAATAAATAGTTCATATTGTAAGTTGTATCCAGTGCGTAACTTATGGAATTTGAATCACGATATGGCAACAAAAAATAAAGTATATTTAGAATAATGGCTTCTCAAGTGACATTATTATAAAACATTAAATTATCAGGTTCTTTTCTTTTTGGTTACATAATTTCTCCTTATTTATAGACATCTAAAAGTATATTCTAACATGATTTACTTTTAGTGAAAAATGTACTCGCAGTATAACCTTCCTGATTTGACGATAAATAATTCATAACTTTTTATAATTCCCCATCAGTTTGTGGTGTACCCAAAACACAATTTTTAAAATTCTAATTGTTTACAATCGACTAAAACACACAATGTATAAAGCTTTTACATATTTTATTTTAAAATTGTTTTCGGAGGATCATAACATAAAAAGTGTGCGTTTGTTCTTGCAGGATACCTGCTAAATATTACTTTCTTAAAAATCTTAAGAGTATTACTTTTCTTTCTGTGGGCGCACTTCTTTTTTACTGTTGTATTTAGTTCTGTTTTTAAAAATGTACACCATACATATTTTTGTCAATTGGAGTTTTACACTTTACTATTACTTTTATTACAGTTGTGCAATGCTGAAACTTTAAGTTAATTTTCTTTGGCGATACCGTAGTATTAAAGAAAATTTTCAAGCTTCATTAGATATTTAAGCTTTTCAGGAATATGAAACCTCTCCTTGTTACATGAAGACAAAATAAGATAAATATTGAAAAAGTTTATAGCATCAAGTATCTTGAGAAAATCATACAGCAGAACACCAGAAAAATTGAGGCAAAAATTAGCAGACTAGGAGAGGTGTTAACTTGCATTTGAAGAGCTCACAACCTGTAAAAAAATAACCACTGTTAATACAACCCAAAATCAGATATTATAGTACTGTGGTAAAACCTGTGCGTCTGTACGCGAATAACATCATGAGAATGATCAAAACGATTACTACCAGAAGCTAAAAAACATCGGCAATGATTCTGAAATAACAAAAACGATCAGAGAACAAAACATACAATTTTGCGGATACATATGTAGAATACAGAACACATTATAGTGCAATACGCAATAGACTTAAGGTGTTGGATAAGTAAATTAAAAAAGGTCTTAATGAATATTGGGAAAATTTAAATAAATTGAGAAAACATAATAGATTGAACCAACTTCAGATTTTTAACTTTATGGGTCCCCACGAAGAACAAAAAGAAAACACAGTATGGATGGAAGAAAGGGGAAATGCATAGATACAGTTAAAGAGTGCTGAGAGTCTATGGCGCAAGCAGAGCTTCTAAAATATCTTAAGTTAGTTTACTTTATATTGTACAAATTGGCAATAAACGGGAAATTATTTTCATATTTCATTTTGGTATTCAGTTTTAACTGATTTTCAGATGGAAAATATATAAGTTATGATTTGGTTTACAACCCTAATTTATTAGAAGCTAGTAGGCATCGCCTCTTGTTACTAGCTCTTCGCAAGAACATCCGTAAATTACAAAATTAAAAATTCTTACATTAAAGTGTTAGGAAACAATAACCTTGTACATTACAAGTCAAAAGTTACCGTAGTTAAATTTATATTTAATTATTATAGTTTTATTTGCGAAACTTCCAAGAGAATCTCTTAGTAAGTTAATAAATACGAGAGAGTAATCAAAATAGGTAAATAATAGTATTGATAACTTAAGTAATTTGTTATTTGCTATTAATTAGTAAGTGAGTGTAAGTGTTGAGTTTGCAAAATGAATAACTTAAGTTTCTTATTAGGATAAAGTTCTAACCCCACCCTTGAAAATTATTGTGTATTTTATAGCAATAGAAGTGTGTTTTACTATCTGATCTGCGTATAATACACTGAACTTAGCTATATAATTAAATATATTCACTATAGATTTATTAAAATTAATTAAACATTCATAAATTTGTTGTCAGTTTTAATAATTATAAAACTTTTGTATTAAAACGCTACTTTTTTATTAATTAACTAACCTGGCCAGTATGTTGCTGTAATATTCGATTTGTAAAAATATGTATATATTTAATTTACTGTAATAACAATGCACAATTCATTTAGGTAGAACAATGAATATATAACTTGACAATATGGAAGTTTATAGACGAACGTTTCCGTCAGTAGCACTGAATAACATTGCACTTCCACAGTCCAAAGGTGTGAAATACCTTGGGCTTTATTTCAAACGCTGACTGACTTGGTAGATACATATTCTGACAAACCGAAGAAAATTTTGGACTTGAAACTGAGAAACATGTTTTGTTGAACTGGAAGACGGTCGATCAACTGACTCTAAACTAACGCTATACAAAATAATTTTAAAGGCTGCCTGGACATAGCTACGGGATAAAACTGGAGGGAAAAATTCCAATATTGTTATTGCTAGAAACCAAAACGTTTTATGATAGAATTTTAACGTACAGCTCTTAGCTTCCCACTGGGGTGATATGATAAGGCATACATTAGGTAATTTGCATTGATTTGATAAAAATCAACGCAGCACTTACGTTCCCACTGGAGCACTATGATATTCGATACGATAACCAAAATGGTATCTTTTTGGGACAGTTGCAATCATGAGCTTCTCATAGAAGGATGTTATTATTGCTTACCGGTATTTGCACCTGCGGAAATCGAGAAGGAAATATTGGGTACACACCTATAATGTTCAAAATATTGAGCACAGTGGCTTCCCGCGAACACTCTCAACCCGAGGAGAAATTTGAAAAGTTTTAGAGAATGAGCTCATGTAATTACAGGGCATTCCTGCATTTAGTGTTACATAAACTGGAAAAACAGAATACAAATTTCAGACTTGCAGTTCCACTAAGCCGGCCCATTGGCGTAGTTGTTAGCGCAGCTGGCTTCTACGCCGGGATCCCGGGTTCGATTCCCGGTCAGGTCTAGCATTTTTTCATCACTCATCTTCATGTATCATCTTTCTCACAGTCTGCATTAGCAGCAATTGCAAAACTGTCAGACGTAAAACCAAAAAAAAAAAATCCACTGGATGAGAAACTACTTATGAAAAATTACGTATTAAGTTAAGTTGACAAATTTTTAAATGGTTTAAGAAGTTTTGCAAAGATCATTTTCGTAAAAAAGATGTAAAAAATATAGGATACCATGGTATATATGATATATATATATATATAACAACCTAGGACTTAACTCAGTGAGACAAGAAATTACATGATTTAGTAGAACATAAGAACAAAGCCTGGCCGGACACCTGAATTATAAATTTACTATATAATCTTACTAGACATCAGAGATGTTCCATTTTCCTAATTATTCATACCATTGCTGCGTGAACGTTATTTTTTCAATCAATACTTGGATTCATCAACAAATTATATTACCGTAATTTATTTTATGAAGTTTTGGAGTTGTCGTTATTTCTTTCGTATAATGATAATTGGTAAATTTAAAACAGTAAGATAGGCAGTAATAATCTTACAAAAAGTTATTCCAGCTAAACATTTGCGAGACATAACTAGGGAACGCACCTTCAATAAAAAAAGAGAAAAATCAAACAAGCATTTAGGTATTGTGTAAGTGTATTTAGTGAGAGAAATAACGATTGTAAGCCAGATAAAAGATTTATTTCAACATTACGACATAACGCACAGCACGTGGTATTATGTATAGCGGAGTAAGTAACAAATGACCGTAGGATGACTCTGCCAGGGATATTACACTTGGTTCGACGCCTACGCTGCAATGACTTCTTCACCCACGGCTAGGCCTTTACCATAAGTGTATACATAACATGAGAAATATCTCGCGACAGTTCTGTCATATTGATAAGTGTAAACGGTATAAACAATTTGTACTAAGGTAATAATAGTAGAAATAATAGTAATAAAAATATAAAAATCTGGTGTGAAACACTCACACAACATTCGCTTGCAAATTCAAATCATTAACAATAAACTTAACATTAGTAATAAAACATTAGAAATAAACAAAAAACTAACCTCAATAAACATAAATTAATTTTCTCATGAGTGAGAGACGCAAAATGAAAATCAACCTCAGTTTGGCTTAAATATATGGAAAATCACCCTTTCACGCTAAACTAGACTCGTAGAGAAAAATGCTGTTAACAAAAGTTGTAGATATTTTAATTTTCTATAAATTTTATTATATACACTTTTAACGTGAAATGCAAATTAAGGGCGAAATCTTAAAAAAATCAATTTCTCACAAGTTTTCGTGAGAAAAAACAGAAAATCGCTAATTACCACTAAACTAAGCGTTGTACAAAAAATGTTTGAAATAAAAATTGTAGGATTTTAAATTTTATACAACTTTTATTAGCCTATATACATTTTTGCGCTGAAATGCATATTAAAGCCGCAATCTTAAAAACACAATTTTTATGTGAAAAGGCCTGACCAAGAATTGGCGCCTACCCTATCGCGTAGACCATAAAAAACTTAGTTCAACGTGCAGTTACAGTAGTTCGAATCGGAAATTTGATTACCAATTGGACTATTATTTCTCTTTGTGTCTTAAATATAGCACTGATTTATAGTTTTATAGTCGTGTTCACTCAAGTTTAGTTCATATTTTGTGTCAGTCCGACCGTTATTCGTAGTAGCGTCCGTTATTTTAGTGTTTTACACAAATTTAAATATGGCACCATCGCGTAGACTTTTTACAGTGATAGAAAAAGCGCACATTATTTGGTGTTTGGAAAATGGTGAAACGAACAGGGATATTGCAAGGGAGTTCAACGTTGGACACTCCACGATATCCGCAATTTGGAAAAACAGGGAAAAATGCAGACTATTTGTCATGAAAGTAAAGAAAAATTGAAGAGCCTTCGACTTTGTCAAAAAAGATGTAGAAGAAGCTCTTTTATTGTGGTTTACTTCACAACGGGCAAAAAATATGACTGTAAATGGACCTTTGCTTCAAGAAAATGTTATCGGTTACAGTGACTATCACTTACTGTGGCCGGAACTAGCTGGTCCCTTGGAGATTACTGTATCTGATAATTACTGTATTTAACGAAACTAAATAGGAAAAATTAAGAAATTAGGATTATTTTAAAATTAGGAAATTACAGAGAACAATTGCTTCAAAAATGGAAATAAAATTAAGTTTTTTTAAATATATTTTATCACTTTTGATAGTCCTTAACGATAAAGGATTTAAATGTGTTGTATACTACAGAATATTAGCTTTATTGTTACTTACAAATAAATACTGTGACACGTATCTCTAAGGTCCGTTTCAGGATCTGGGTAAATTAAATATATACCACACTGTAGTTTAAATTTCAATTATTTATTACACCTAAAAATTACAATTAATAAAATGACTAAAATCTACAAGTAAATTATTTATAATAAATAACAAACTAATTATAATTTACTAATAAAAATAATTAAACTTAACCAATTTACTAAATACTACTTACAAAAACAATACAGAATAAATAAACGTTAAACAATAGACAGTTATTCACAGCAACTTTGGCTTTTTTAACACACTGTTCGTACTACGCAATTCACTTCCTGAATCATAGACAAAACGGAACTAATTCACAAAATAAATTCCGTTGCTTATATAGTTGGATCTAAGGAAATTTCGAGAAAGACAGAGATTTTCGACACAGTAATAAAAACACAAAATCCTTCTGACGGCTTCTGGATAATTTTTAACACCTATGAACAAATTAGAATTGATTGGGTGTTAAAAAAAGTCTATTTTCTGAATAAGTAGGTACTCACCTTTTTTACAACACTGGTAGAACAATAGCCAGGCCTACCTTTACTATAAAAACCGTTTATACGTAGTACACATGTTATTTCTAACAATTTCTTGGAATCCTAATTATAACTCTTATTATTTTACGTTAACATTTTTAAAAACACGGTGTTCCTCGAAAATTCTCGAACACACATTTCCTTTGGAAAAGCTGGTGTCCAGCCCATTTGAGTTGCGGCAGAGAGTAATTTAAAGTCGATCCAGGCCTTTCAATCAAAATTCTTTAAGCTTTCTTCTGGCATTTTTTTTTGTATGTAAGCAATAAACCCTCCACAACGATTTCAAAATTCCGACAGTAAAGGAGCTAACCGCGTTTTTGTATAGAAAATTTCACGAACGACTAGAAGTCGATCCAAACCAACTAGCCCGTGATCTAGCTACAAGGAACTTCCCACCTGGGCGACGTCTCAAGCGAAAATGGAGTAGAGACCTCTTCGTCTAAATAACGGATAATACCCGTAGTTATAAACGGAGAATGTACCACTGGGTATCTCTTCTCCTTAAAGCGAAACTCCCCACCACCATTTAAATATCATAAACGGAAATTGTGCAGCTCAATGTACAGTACCGTAATAAAAATTAAAGACAAAAAAGTGATAATTATTGTCACAATATAAATGGATGTAAATTATCTAAAACTTTTTTTATATTGAATGAAGTAATAAATTTAAATCATATTTTATACAATTTGTTCAAATTGTTAACGACCTGTTATCTATACAATTTTAAGTAACAACATAAAATCTGAATCGTAAAATGACGAAATGACTATGTAGGCCCGAACAGGTACAAGTGAGATACTGTTGTGACAAGATGGATGGCACTTGACTTCACTGCCATTCCAATAAGTACATTGCACTTACTACGTTGCAGTACATACAGTTTGTTTATACTGTAATATAATTCTGTACAACTATATAACACCATTTAACTGTATGTCCAATAGTACGTACTATTATTAATATCACCCACGCATTCTTCCTTTTCAAACTTCTTACTTACAAAAAACAGTCACTCCACAGCACTTAATTTATTCATAGCACTTTAGTTAATAAAAATAAACTATAAAACACTATGGATCTTCAAATAAATATGCAGTATGAAACTTAGAAGGCGCTATCAGCAATTCAATATTACTGTAACAACTTACAAATTTAATATCGACTTTAAAGTTATATTAGTTGTAACTTATTTTATGAACTTTTTAAAACACTGTACTTAACGTTTTTAAGTAAATATTTACAATAATAATGTTAGACATTACAATTTAATCAGTAATGGTTTTAGATAAGATTTTACGTTCGAAACTACATAGAAAATAATTGAAGTAAGTTACAAATTGGTTTTTATGAATTTTTTTTCTGGTTATCAGGCATCGATTACCTCGGCCATTAGACCTAGTTAAAGATCTAAGAAACTTACTTCAGCCAAAAAAGCAGTACTGTCAAATGTATTTAAATTATATCTGTTTATGCTTCATCATGTAGAATGTGAACTTAACAAATACCCCAAATGCTTAGAGTGTGTTGGGATCGCAACAGTTTAAAAGAAAAATATATTTTAGTTCTTACAAGAACTTCGTCAGACATCAAAGAATTGAAGGGGTCGACAGAAGAAAGTGCTAACCCAAAATTTCCAGCATGATTTTTCTTTAAAATTCTGTAAAAATAAAATATACAGCACGTTTTAAAAAGGATGCTTTTTACGATCTTAAGAACCTAGATTAAAAGAAAATAACAAATGTTTCACAAAAACTCAAAAATATGATTTGTAGATTTCAGTAAACTTTTAAAATGAAATTGCGTAAAATTATGTTGATGAGGGTTAGTACTCTCTTCTACCAACCCCTTCAATTAGAAAGACATAAAGTACGGCGGGTGTAAAGGATCCACCACATTCACAATGAGCATACAATAAATAAATAATTCACACAAGAAGTAATGTAAATGTAAGACTTAATCCATTCAAATATAACTGAATAATCCGCTTTGTTCCAAAAGTCTATAATTTTTTTTTCAGACACAAAACAACTGCCCATAACAGACAGGTGGAGAGTCAAATTATTTACTCTCAATCTGTTCATTGCTGGGCTAAAATAAATAGCTCTGTTTCTTATCACATGGTCAGCCAATTAAATGACTGAATCATATTTTAAGAACAGAAGCGGTAGAGGTGTAAAAGACACTAATCAGAGTTATCTCCTCTGAAAGTAATGGATTTCATTATACAGCCAGACCCTGTAGTGAATGAAGTGAAGGTGTCATTTGCAGAGTGGAAAATATGTGCTTTTCAGAGGGCCCGGCATGCTGATAAGCATACTTTTCTATTCAGTGAGGAAGGCAATGGTAAACCACCTCACTCCTTGTTTTACTTAGTAAAACCTCTACAGGTTCAAACTAGCTTTTCGGCTGATGACCTAAACAACAACAACAACACAAAACAAGCTCAAAAATCTTATTTAATTCTGCCTTTCTATTTTAATATACGTCTGAGATCGATGTATTTTTTACACTCCTCCAATGCGTGCTTAAAAATGAGTGAGGTACTGGAGAATATTCAGATAGTTCTGTAACCGCAGCTCAGTGATACTTTCTTAGAATAATATTATAGTTGATAGAATAGAAACCAGATAGTCGGTGTGATTTGCCCATTCCCAAAATTATGGCAGCAGAGAAATGACCCAGAGGGCGTTCTCTTACTACCCAGAAATAAAAGGATAAGAGTTTACCCCGGAAAATATGGATACTGGTAATCCGAAGACGTAATGTTAGCAAGGAATCTCACCGTGGCAGGGAAGACAAGAAACGATAGGCTAAAGGATGCGGAAAAAGAAGAAATCTGCAAAACCTCAGTAAAAACATAAAAGAAAGTTTTCATAAATGGATCTTCTTCTCAGGGTGCCGCTCCGGTCCGGAGGTTGGCGATCATCATGGCGATGCGTACTTTATCTGAGGCTATACGAAACAGTTCCAGTGAGCTCTTCTCAAACCAGGTTCTTAGATTGGCCAGCCAGGATATTCTTCTTCGTCCCGGTTTTCTTTTCCCGTCAATTTTGCCCTGCAGAATTTGTTGCAGCAACTCATATCTGTGCTCGTTACGCATTATGTGTCCCAAATACTGAAGTTTACGTGCCTTTACTGTGTTAACTAACTCGGCTTCCTTGCCCATTCGACGTAAGACTTCCTTGTTGGTGATTTTTTGGGTCCAGGATATTCTCAGTATTCGTCTATAGAGCCAGAGTTCAAAAGCTTGCAATTTGTTAATTGTTGCCTGTGTTAATGTCCAGGCTTCTACTCCGTAGAGGAGGACTGAGAATACATAACACTTCAGCAGTCGTACTTTCATTGGAAGTGTCAAGTTATGGCTCTTGAAAACCGAACCCATGTTATTGAAGACACTTCTAGCCTTTGCAATACGACATTTTATTTCCTGCGAGTTATCCCACGTCTCGTTTATACATGTGCCCAGATATTGACATTGTGACACTCTTTCTATTCTAACCCGATTGACTACAATATGATCGTGTGCACCAATCTGTTGTTTGCTGATGATCATCACTTTTGTTTTGTTAGGATTTATCTCCAATCCATATATTGCACTAACCTCTGTTAGCTTGTCCATTACTTTTTGTAGGCCTTGTATGGTGTCGGCAAATACCAGCGTGTCATCAGCATATCTTAAATTGTTCAATCTGATTCCATTTATTGATATTCCCTCCTCTATATTATGTAATGCTTCTCTGAAAATACGTTCGGAGTACAAATTGAACAGGATCGGCGACAAAATGCATCCCTGTCTCACACCTCTCAAGATTTTAACTTCATCTGTGTGGTCTTCTCCACATTTCAGTACCGCCGTTTGGTTCCAGTAGAGATTTGTTATTATTTTGCGGTCTTTTGCGTCTATTCCTATCTCCTCTAGTATCGCCATCATCTTCTCGTGCCTGACACGATCGAACGCCTTTTGATAATCAATCAGACAGGCAAAAACGTCGCAACTCACATCCCTACATCTCTGGAACAGTATTTGCACACTAAATAGAGCCTCTCTAGTCCCAACCGCATTCAGGAAGCCGAATTGATTGGGCGAAATTTGCTCTTCACAAATTTTATACATTCTTTTATGAATTATTTTCAAGAATAACTTTAGGAGATGACTCATTAAGCTTATTGTCCTGTGGTCTTCACACTTCTTAGCACCTTTCTTCTTTGGTAAAGTTATAAATTCTGACTTCAACCAGTCCCTTGGAATGATTCCTCTTCTATAAACGGTGTTGAAAATTGTAGTTAACCATTGCACTCGTTTTTCATCCATCAGTTGAATGATCTCTGCAGGAATTCGATCCAGTCCTGTTGCTTTTCCCTTTTTGAGCTGTTGAATGGCTGCTTCTACTTCTTCCTTTAAAATGTCCGGGCCATCTGTATCCTTGATCTCCGGCTCCACCTCCTGTCGTGCATCATAAAACAATTTTTCGAGATACTGTTTCCAAGTGTCTTTCTTTTCTTCTTTATCAATTATTATCCTTCCGCTCTCATCTACTAATTTCCCATACGTTTTCTTCCGAAACATTCCCGTTGCTTCCTTGACTTTGCGATGTACATTAAAGTCATCATATCTCTTTTGATATTGTTCTATTTCTTCACACCTCTCCCTTTCCTCCTTCTCCTTGGCTTCACGTATTTTCTTTCTTATAATGTTTTGCATCTTTTTATATTTCACTGGATGTTGTTTCAATTTTCTTCTTTCATCCATTAGGCTCAGAATTTCCTCTGTCATCCACGATTTCTTCTTCCTTCTATCTACTTGTAATTGTTGTTGTTTGACATCTTCCACAACTGCCTTCAAGTTCTCAATCTCCGTTTCCACATTGAGATCATGGCTCTCATTTACACAATCGTTTATTATTTGTTTAACTTCTTCTTTTATCACCGGATCATTCAGCTTCCTTATGTCCCATCTCTGTTCCTTTTTAGGTATTATCTTTTTCATTCTAAATTTGAAAGTACCAACCAGAGGCACATGATCGGATTGAATGTCTGCTCCAGGATACGTTCTTACATTTATACATCCATTCCTAAATCTCTTATTAACCAGTATATAGTCTATTTGATTACGTATTATTTGGTCAGGTTTATCCCTAGGTGACTTCCAGGTGTATAGTCTTCTTGGTGGTTGCTTGAACCATGTGTTCGTGATTACTAATTGATGTGTTTCAACGAACAGTTCCAAAGTGTCACCACGGTCATTTCTTCCTCCCAGACCAAAAGCACCCACCAACTCAGATGTCCTACCTTTCCCAATTTTTGCGTTAAAATCGCCCATTGTGATGAGTATTTCATGTTTCTTTAGTTTTTTGATAATGTCATTTATACTTTGATAAAATTCTTCTACTTCCTCATCTGTATGGTCCGCTGTGGGAGCGTATACTTGAATTACGTTGATATTAACTGGAGCCGCTCGAAATTGTACCAGCATTACTCGTTGTGATATGGGTACAAAGTTACTGATGCATTTAGCCATTTTGCCCGTCACAATCACTCCGACTCCCTGCTCATGTACTCCTGTTGATGTACCCGAGTACAACACAGTGTGTTCTGCAATTATGTTTACTCCTGTACTCGGCCATCGCATTTCACTAATGCCAAGTATATCTAGTTTCATTCTCGTCATTTCTTGTATAGCATTGCGTATTTTACCCGCTTGACTCATTGTTTTCACATTCCAAGTTCCGATTCTGATGTTTGCCTTTTGTTTAATCTTCTTCACTGCCGTGCTTATAACTGTCCCTCCCGGAGACCCGATTGAGGGACTTACTCCGGATGCTAATTTGGTTACAAGCATTGCCATGTAGATAAATGGATACTTAAAAAATAAAATGATACTTAAAATGGATAAATGGATAAATGGATGGTAGGGGATAAATGGATACATAAATGGATACTTTGACTTAAATTTGTTTTATGCCACCATGAATATACAGCAAAATCATGTAGTACATAATTCAAACAGAAGGGCTTTAAGGAAACCAAAGAATAAAAATATACAATGCAAAAACGTTTACCATGTAACACATATGACTTTGATCTTAATAAAGTCTTTTGAAATACTTATAAACTGTTATATAGGACCGTGAATAAAAAAAACAATCTAAAGAGAATAAACAAAACCTTATGTAATTATAAAAGAAAGTTAAATAAAGTTATGTATTTTACGAAACATTCATAAAATAAAAATAAAATATTTTTAATGAGCAAATGTTTGTTTGGTATAAAAATAACGGGTCCTCTTACCAATGGAAGATAAAAGGAGGGCCATCTGTCTATCAATCCCTTGATGTGGGCTCTCTGACGTGGATTCATGTGTATAGAGAAAGCATGTTTCAATCTATCTGGTAAAGGAGGGCGGTTTGTCTATTGACATATAGGGGTAGTAGATACCGTGAGGAGGTTCACGGTAGGGGATAGATTTAGATATATGCATACGTACATAACTGTCTAATTGGATGTTTCATGTAAACAGGGTGAGTCAAAAAGACATAATTCCAAATTTTAGAGGTAAACATTTTAAATAATTAGCGAAAGTTATATTACAGTGTCTGACTTTCTTAACATGAATTCCTAAATAAATTACAAATTTTTCAAATAATACCTTAAAACAGCAAAAACTATGTTCTCTTTTGGTGTAATAAGATATATTGAAGTATCTTATCCATTTTCACACACATTGTTAAATGAGATGTTTACAAAAAGGTTAGCTTGCAATTTTGTTTCAGAATTCTTCATTAGCTGAACTAAATAAATTAGTTTAAATTGGTTTAGAGGACATTACAGATTTTGAAATTTTAGAAGATATAGAAGGAAAAACTTATGATGCTTATGTTAGGTATATTACATATATATAGACGAACAGGATTATGTTTTAAATTGTTACTTTTTATTTTTTTTTACTTTTGTTGTTTTCTAAATTTTTGTTATTTGTCCATTATCATTTAATTTTTTAATTACTGGTTAAAGTATGAAAAATACGAACAATTGCGTCCAAATTGTCTATCACTCTTCGGAGTAAAGAATGCTGTTCTTTGTTTCTAGACCACAGGCTAATCCTTCGGCAAAACAAAGTTGATCTTGAAGTACACTTAAATAAGAGGCTTACCTGAGGGCCTTATAAACACGAAATGAATGATTCTGAACACAAAATTTAAAGAACTTACCAGACTCACTGACCAACGATCAATGACTGCTTATAAAATTATTACTGCACAAATCCGGAGTTAAATCTATTTAGGTTGATGAAATTAAGTTTTTAGGCTCTGCTAAACTTAGAAACATCCAAAATATAACTATTCCAATCTAAAAAACAAAAAAATACGTTAATCTAACACATTACTGATACATGTTGCTGGATGTCACGTTACTAGTGCACCTTACTATGTAAGCAACAAAACTTTTCACGATGAGCTAAATCTTTCCTTCATTAAGGATGAAAACTCACAAGTTATGCAGGGTTCACTAAAATACTAACCAACAATCCTAACGATTTAATATGACAAATTTCACCACTAAACCTTCCTAAAAATTCACTAGAGCGACTTCAGAGGTTGTGGAGTAGAGACCTGATGCAACATAAAAAATTAATTCAAAAAGTAAAATGAAAGTAATGCTTTCACATTTTTGTTTGTTTTTCCAAATTTAGTATCTATAAAAAAAAATTATTTTAAAATTTTTCACAATAGAACATTCATTGGGTGTCACTGGTTGATTGTTTTTCTTTTTTAAAATATTTACTTGTTACAATTTTAAAGTTGTAAATAAATATTTTAAAAATAAAACTAAAATTGTTGTAGCACAAAACTAAAACCGGAATGTAGATACTATGTCAAGATAAAAACTGGGGAATCTAAATACTAACTTTATGTAAAATTTATTACGTACCAGTTCGTTTATTACCTTTTTATTACTTCAATGAAAATGAATTTACTTCTATACAATGTGTCATTAATGGTTTTTACCTAATAAACAATCTATCTTAGCGTTTACTTAGAAATTTACTTATTTTTTTTAACAATGAGTTAATTTAGTATCAAACACATTCTTTATATTGTAATTGTTTGTCCTATTTATTTATTTTTTGTCTTTATTTAGGAAATTCACAATCTGTTGGAAACAACCAGTGAATGTGATAACAAAAAATTTGGAAAAAATTAACATGGTAAATAAACGTGAGTGGAGACACAGTCCAGTGACAGAACTCGAACGTGAATAGATACGTGTAGCACTAGGTATTTATTTATGTACTCCTATTTATTTATTCAACAAAATATTACAAAAATGAGAGCAACAGGTAAAGCTCAATATTGTTCTCTTATAACATATACAATTCATATAACAAGCCTATAATACTTGCAACAATGATGCTTAATAATCTAAATTAAATAATTAATGATAATATTATAATAATGTAATAATAAAAACTGTAGGAGTAATAATTAAATGTAATAATATAATTATAAACAATACAAATAATTTATAATGGTTTATTGGTACATTGGTACATAATTTATAATGGTTTATCAGAAAAACATTGGAATTTCTTATGAGAAAACCTAGAAGATTGTACGGATCATTTATTAATAATTAAATATAATAATTATGAAAAGACAAGATGTTTTGAGAAATCACACCAAGATCTCTGATAGAACTGACATTTTCTAGTAAGCTACCGTTTATGTAGTATGTTGCCAACTGCTTATTTCTCTTAC
The DNA here is from genome assembly GCA_035578175.1 of Catonia carolina. NCBI lineage: Eukaryota > Metazoa > Arthropoda > Insecta > Hemiptera > Achilidae > Catonia > Catonia carolina. The sequence continues at coordinate 21,133,041 of JAQMRL010000010.1, read as the reverse complement.
GTGTAAAATGACAAAGTTTAAGTCTTGCTTGTTTTATGAATTAGAATGTTATGAGCACAACAATTAATCAATTATATTGCCAAAAACTTTTTAAAGCAATAATGTATCACCATTATTACGTATCGCCTTTTACAGCTTTGTGCTGTACACAAACATTAAACAATTTTAGTACTGAATAGATGATGGAAGATCATTTATCAGTAACAGGAAAACAAATGGACCAAGTTAGATAACTCGAAGTGGACCATATTAGATAATTTGAAGTAACTGGGACCTGGGCGGATTTTTAAATCTTCGCATTATCCGAAAAAATTTTCATGTTAACAAGAAATATTCCAAAAACAGCTAAATATAATATACGCACGATTATCGGAATGTTGTTGGTCATTTTTTAAATTTTAATATGAACAAAAAGTTTCCAAAAATAGCTAAATATAATATACGCACGCATTGTCGGAATGGTGTAGGTCATTTATGTATAATTAAATGAGAATACAACACACACTGTACACATGGAATAATCAATAAACTACAGAGCTAGAACCTGCTGTCAGCTGACGACGAAGGTCTTTAGTTGACTGTAGCAATTAGTGATTTTAATCAGCCAGGAAGTATTAAAAATATACGAGTATAATTTGTTATAATTGCTGGAACAAAATGTTTTAACAATAATCGATGTATATTGTACTTGGAAGTACATCTTCTGATAAGAATTTGGTGATGTTCGTTTGGTACTTTCACTACACTATTTATTGTATTTTAAAATGTTTACGTTTACATGCCTGATTTCTTTATATCAACATAATTACAATGTGTTATTTTTTTTGCAGAAACATGAAAAATAAGACGTATTACAGTTAACATTGAATATAAACCAGGCAAAATTATAATACATGAATAATAAAATGTTACAGATGTCGTTTTTCTAGTTATTTTTAGACTTTTTACAACAAAATAGTTTTGGAGTGATTTTGTCACTTTTTGTTTTAATTTACAAATGTGCAGTTTTGATAACCAATATATATGCATACAATATATATTTTTAAACATGACATTAGACGTTAAAGGAGGACACCACTCAGTAGGACTCACACAGCTAATTTAATATAGTTAGCTTTTTTATAATTTAATCATCAAGACTGTTTAATTATTAATAGTAATTTTAATTCCTTTTTTATGTTTTTATTAAGTTTAATAATTTTTTTTTATTTTATTTTTTTTGTAATTTGGACTATATAAAATTAATCTCCTGCTGAGCCGACGATAAGGATTGCCCGGTAAATGTGAAAAACTTAAATCACGTGATTTAAAAAATATATTGATATGTTTGTAACCAAAAATTAGTTCTGTTCAAAATCTGTTGTGTAATTCTAACTCATTGTTCGTATATGTTATGTCTCTTAAAATTAGTTTATTGGGAAATAATTCGGATGTCCATTTAGTGTTTGTTCATTCGACTAAATATTAAAAATAATACTTCCTGATTAAAAATTCTTATTATTATAAAATTCCTATTTAAAGTTGGTCTAAGTTCGTTCGGTTATAAGTGACTACAGTGGATTATGTGACTGTAATTGTGGATTTTGACTTGTGAAAATTTCCAGACCCTGGCCGGGAATCAAACCCGGAACCTTCGCGTGGTAGACTAATGCGCTAATCACTACGCTATGGAGGCGCCCACTTTACTTTTTATTTTAAAACACGTTTTATACTTGTAGAAACATGTAAAAAATTTAGAAATCAGTTCGGGTTACCCGAGTTTGGATTAACGGAGTGTTGCGTATCATAAAACTTTGTAAAATTATAATCATTAAATTTGTAATATTTTAATACAGAAATAACTTACAAGTTATATTATGGATCACCCTGTTTGTACGCAATACAAAATATCTATGGTAAAGTAATGGGATAGGGCAAATACTCTAATGTTTGCTATGTACGTGAATACCACATCATGCTTTCAATATAACTAACATTAAAGTAAAGTAAGGCACGCCTTTGTCTGGCACGTGCCCGTTAGTACTAGCACCATAGGCACAATAATTTACTCGTACTTTCAGCTATTTTACTGTTCACTGAATAACTGACGTGTATATTAAAAAATAATAAATAATTTATCATCTAACTAAGGCGGGAGTTAGAAAGATGGGGGAGAGCCCCATTAGTCGGTTGACGAACATCGTGGTACAAATTAAATTTGATTTCTTAAATTAGGGTACGTCAGGAAAAATTTATATCAAAAAATTATTTTTTGTTCATTATAATGCATGAAAAGAACAAAGTATTTAAGTAATTTTGAAATACTGTTTTGAAACAAGTAGTTTAGCCAAACTTTGTATGTAAATTTAACATCCTTTAGCAGAGGACTCCACCCTAACTCAGTAAATGGAATGACTTCAAAATAGTATACTTTTAAATAACAAATATAATGGCAGATGAAATGATTTTGGAATAGGTCAGCCACTTTCTCTACTTGAGATGTGATGTGTCATATAAAGAGGACAATGATATACCACAAAAGTTCAGAGATTTAATAGTATTTGTGGCACAATACATCGAAATTTGAAGAGAAGGACCCAAACTGAAACGTTAATAAAGTTTTATGAGACAATAGCTGTCTCAAAACTGACTTATAGCAGAAAGGCCTGGGTGTGGAAAAAGATATATGAAAATGCCTTTAGTCAGCAGAAATGCATTACGGGTTTTGATCGACTGGATCAGTTTAAAAATTAGGCTATAGAGTTAATGTGTATTCTATTAAGAAGACAATTGTTGAGTACCGCCGGAAATGGACCGATTATCTTGAAAGAATGTCTCCACACAGAATTCCTGGCCAGAAGTTACAGGGCAATTGGACGGTGCAATCCAGAGTGGCCAGGTGGATCCCGGAACAGGTCTTGGGCCTAATCCTTGATTGGAAAAAGAAGAAGTACTGTTCTTATACTGAACAGTGAACAGATCACGACGTATGATACACATTAGAGATTAATAAAAACTAATTTATTACAATACAAAATTTGAGTGATAAATACTTATTGTCTGATGAACGCTTTCCTGGTTCAATATACTATAATATTATGAATAGTCTAACAAAAGTTCTTGGCGGTTCCAATCTAGAGTCTGAAATATAATTACAACTTTGAAACCCAACGTGATTCAATTTTTGTAACTACTTTTTAAACCATCTAAGAATTTTTCAGATTTTTGATGGATGTTCAAAATACAACGCTCAAGGGTAATTATTATGTTCATTTGATATAACAGGCCTAACGTCAGTAATTTATTACACCATCAATATTTGTGATGCAATTGCAATAAAATAGATTCTATTATTATTTGAGTCTTTATAAATCTGTCTAGACGTTCATAATTAGTAGGGCATTGTATAACACTTCGCCAAGGACGTTTTTATGACCTCTGTACAAATGAATTGACTTATTTGTTTGCGCTTTGCCTTATTTGTTTATTTAAAGTTCAGTACTTTATAAGAAGTTACGTCTTACAAAATCCACACCGTCCAAGATTCACTGTTGTATTTTTTATCCTTCGTTATTTTCGATAGGCTGTATAATTATTTTTCCAAGTAATTATTATAGAATAGACCCAGTAAGGTTTAAATGTGTTTACTCCCCAACTATTTCGAACTAGGCTACGCTTTACCTTCTTGCAATAATAATAGTAATAATAGAAAAAAGCAAAAGAGTAAGAACAAATACCAGTATATTATATCTAGAAATTATTGCTATAATTAATGTATTAGTATTTGAACACTCAACGTATAACTTTTTACAATCTGTATTTTGGCCGTTGTGACCAAGAGTTTACCGTGGTTGTAGGCCTACAGGGTCACTCCAAGTGTAATGTAAAGAAAGTTTCTGTCAGTTTTCGTGGAATAAAATCAGCTTTGGTTAGGTTTCACTTTCCTTTTTCTTTACTCAAAATTTATGACAATTAAAATATATTTTTATAATCAGGCACTATCAGATAATAGTGTTACTAGAAGCAGAAAATTTACAAAAATTAGAAAGAAAAATAGCAAGGAAAATAATGGATTTAGTAATTGAAACTGTATACGCAGATGAAAAGTATTGGGCAAGAAACCACCCAAATAATAATATATTCTACAAATAAGTGTGGTATAAATGTACAAATCAGTTTTATACGAATGACTGAAGATATAACACCTACAAATAATAATACTAATAAAACGTTTTACAAAGTTCAACTCCAATTTTGTGCAAACTGATGATGGTGGATCCATCGAAACATGTCTGTAGAAAGTAGGATTATATAAAAGAGGTACAAAACGAGTGATATAGCAATTTTTAATAGGTCACGAAAAATGTAATATCTTTACAATAGGATAGATTATAGGCTGCAGAATGCATAATAAAGAATAATTACTGCAAATAAGATATACCCATTATATATCAGATAAAATATGAAAGAAAAGAATGAGATTCTGCCGACATCTGGTAAGGAAGAACCAAGTGGAGCGTAGAAAGAGTGAAAGCATTTTTGAAAATAATGAAGAGAACTATGGAAAGAAAGAAATTTTAGGCTTCAAAATAAGAACTGAAGCTAGAAAACTTAAGGAGTTGTCACCGTTGTCTCCTTTGATTAGGCACTGTGCTGCCGGCTATCAAAGCTTCCGACTTAGCGACAGAGGGAATCGCCAATAGTTCCGAAAGGGGCGGTAGGCCTGTAGGCCAATAGTTCTGAAAGGTGGCGTACCGACTGAGGTCTTTGTCGCCAACGTTGAGACCAATGCCGCCCCCTACCCCAGCACTCTCGGCGAATATATAAAGAGATCTCCACTAAGACCGAAGAGATTAGATTCCACGCATCGACGAGACTTCCTACATCTGGACACGGCTACCGGACTCCATCGAAGACTCATCGACGACCCTACAAGAGAGAAGATGATACTTCCGCTCGCCGACCCATCATCGCCCGCTGCCGCAAGCGATACTCACAGTGGTCCCTTGACCAAGCCTTACGCCCACCGGATCCGACGAAGCAGCCATTGACGCACTACTGCGAGGGAAGAAGATGATGTTTCCGCTGGACGACGACACGCCGTGTCACGCAGCCCCTCGACCGCCACGACGGCTCCGGCTGACGCTTCGCCAAGACTACCACCGTTTAAACGGCCCTTTCAGGGCCACCAAAAAGTAAAGGTTTCAACTCGCCACTTAATGTCGCCATCCGGTGACAGAGTAATAAATTCGTGATTATTTTATTTTTAAGTTCACTAAAATTAATAAAGAAAGTGTAATATATTATATAGAACATAACTTAATAGAAACAATATTTAAAAATTTGTGGTTTATGCAGTTTTTAGGTAAATGATTCAAAATTTTTCAAGAAATTATCTGGAAAAAAATGAGCGTATTTACGAATGAATAAGCTAGAAAGCACTTTAACAATTTAATAGCAATGCATGTTCACCTCAGACGTGGCTGTCATATTTATCTCATCACGTGAAAACCGGAACAGACAAAATGACGTAATGCACAATACCATAAGGGACGGAATAAAAGTAAAGTGGAGAAACTGACCATAAATTGGAGTTGACCTTTGAGTGAAATTAGACACGAGAATGGGAAGTCAGTGTCAAGTTCAATTACTATGGTGGGGAGAAAGTTGAGCGAAAAGGCGTTAAAAAGTCTTTGTCTAGGATTAATTTATGGTAGGCCTAACTCATTATATTTCATTTCTTTACATCGTAAAATCATTGTGGAAGACGGGACCATTATTTTTATTCCATTTTAGTAGTTTTAAGGGTGATAAGTTATGAAGACAGAATTCAAAAGATGTATTTTGGTTTACCAACCTTTTTTTTGTTTTATGTTATGAACATTTGGTACTCTGACTCACGAAGTATTTTTCCCTTGACATAACTGCATATTGCATCCAGCTGGCGGACCTAGAATTGTTACCAACGCATGGCAAAATGGTTTCAATTATTGTTAATATACTTTATGGATATGTCATCGCAGACATTTCCGACGTGTTAATTTGTTAAAAAATACCCCTTGGGAAACATTTAAAAATATCTTTCATTCATATTTTTATTCTAAATTATTCGTTTCGTATAATTGATCAAAACCATATTTTATGTGAGCCAACTCTGTCTGATTTTTTGTATATTGTACTATTACTATAAATAACTCTTAAATTTTTTTTTTATTGCACTTTTGTCTTTTATAAGTAAAACATATATAAAAAAAGAAGCTGCTGTAAGAAAATATGTACGATAACAATGTTCATTGTCACCCCTACTTTTCAAATTGTATAATAGAAGATGCTATAAATGAAGTGAAGGAAAATTTTGACGCAGGAATAAAAATTCAAGTAAAAACAATGAAAACAGTAAGATCCGTCGATGATATCGTAGTATTAGCCGAGACATAAAAAAATAACTAGGTAGGGAATGTCTTAAATGGAATGGATGAGATCATGAGAAAGGATTAATTAATTCATGAAGATTAATAATAACAAAACGAAAGTGTTGTGCAGTAGCAAGAATGGTTTAGGAGTATTTAAAAGTAGACAACGAAACGTACAGGAAGTTGGAGAATTTTACTATCTACGGAGTAAAATAACAAAGGATGGTAGAAGCACAAGTGATATCAAAAGTATGATTGCTCAAGCTAAAAGGGACTTTGAAATGAAAAACAGCTTACTGACTAAAACATTGATTTACAGATTAGGAAAAATTTCTTAAATCAATCTTTGGAGTGAAACATTATACGGGATTGAAATGTCGGTGATACGGGGCTATAGAAAGGAAGAGGATAGAAGCTTTTGAAGTGCGGTGTTATAGGAAAATGTTAAAGATTAGTTGGGTGGAGAAAATAAGTAATTTAGAGGTTCTTAGACGAGTGGATGAAAAATGTATATGGGAACATCTTACCAGAAGAAGGTATAGGTTAGTGAGGCATATCTTCAAACATCCATGTTTTGGTCTATAAATCATGGAGGGTAATATTAAGTGAATGTATTGCATGGAGCCGCAAAAATTAGAATATTTAAAGTAAATTACAAAAAATGTAGGGTGTTGCAAGTATGCAGATATGAAACGACTTGCGCAAGATAGAACAGCTTGGAGAACTGCATCAAACTAGTCGAGCGACTGGATGAAAAAAAAAACATATAAACCTACATTTTTGGTAATCAATCAATTTATTTTACATTTTATTATCCACATATGTATTTCAAGGCAGTAGAAGACTTAAACGGTTTAAAAATGAGGACATACAGCGATATTATGGGTTGGTTTTCTGAAGGAGACGGTTATGGATTGCAGCCAGAAATCAACCGATCATCTTTTCCAAATAAGGTTTCTGGACTGGTCAAAGTTTACAAATCAATTGGAAGGCGTGAACCGGTGTGACCAGTGACTAGATGTATACGGGAATAGATCTCAGGACGTAATCCTTGAATGGTAGAAAAAGACGCAGAAGATGAAGACCACACTTTATATTTCAACAACATCCATACACAACCTAAATAACCAGACCATATCTGGTTATTTTGAAATCCTGACATGAGTTTGTTTGTTGTGTTTGTTTTTATTGATAAACACTGAAGAATACAAAGTTAATAAAACCTATTACAAAATAGTCAAATTAGAAACAAAACTTATTATTAAACGTTATTTGTAATATACGCAGATTTACACGTATCAAAACCCACATCTAAAAAATCATCAGTAAATTTCTCGTTGATAAAAATTGAAGTCTAAAAATACCGTGTTTTTACACAATCATAAATTTTTCGTAAGTTACTGTTTTACTGAATTGATTCTAATTTAGTTTCTATTGTTACAGCAAAGCTATGAAAATATATTTTTTTAACCTTTGTATTAACTTTTGTTGGTTCTTGAACAATAAGAAAAAGAAGATAAGTTAAATAGAATTATCAAAATTACTTAACAGTTTATTATTATTTTTGTATTGCATTTAATAAGAGTCGAGTGGCGTTAACATAGTCATACCAAAACTGTTTAAATACCAGTTGCAAGTTACGTAGTTGAAGATATTAAAACAATTGTTCTTGTTAAGTAAATTTAGTGGGGCTACGATATAATAAAAGTCATAAATTTAAACTTAAAGAATGAATATGTTTGATAGCACTAATGATTACTTAAATTGGTCATACAAAGCATGTTGTTTTATACGGCTACTGCTTGCTACTTAAATAACGTCATAACCAATTAAGCATCGTCTGATCTTTATTGTGGCCTTAACAGAATTAATGACCATAATTTTGTTTTTTATATTAAATTAAATGTGGACAGTCGAATGAATCCATGGTTGGCTAACTTAAATTTATTTTAATGAATGTAACGACAGAAGTAACTAACTATCTGAGTTAGGTTTTATTAAACAGGAGAAAAAACAATTGACATAACTTTTGAAAAGTTAATGCAGTGTCGTAGTTCATACTCAAAGAAATTTCAAACGTTATAATTTATATGTGAATTTTGTTTAATATTAATCTACAAAATTAAATCTTAACAGTGTGACTTAGTTAAGTAAAGTTTTATGAACAGTTTTCAGTTAGAATTATTAATCATGTTTGTCTTTTTGAAATTCTAATTAGTTATTGTAAAATCAAGTTCAGCTTTGGAGAACAGCAAGTAATTTCAACGTAAAAATTTATCAAAGACACCTATCTAAATATTAGAACACTTACATAATCACCATAGTACATCTCTGATAAAAATTTTAAGTACAAATTTATATATAGACTACTAACAGTAGAAAATGTAATAATTAAAATTTTCCTTAACACATCCCACGCAATTATAAATGCTAAAACCGGAATAAACCGAGAAAAAATAATGGATTGAAACAAATATAAAGAATTGATTACTGATTTTAAGAGCTTCAATGCAGAGTCCGGGTGGACGGAAAATAGTAAAAAGTGAACGATTGCTGAAATGTGAGCTACAAAAAGAGCTAGCATAATTTTCAAAAGTCACTTTATGCAGTTTAAATTTCGCAAAATACGGAAAAAAATCACAAGAAATTAAAAAAAATATTCCAACGTTTTGGCAGTATTTTGTTTTCTGATGTCATCTATATGACATTCATCCCATGATATTAATTGCCTTTTTTCCTAAAATATCCTGAAGTATTTATAACAATGGCTCTTAAATAAAGAAAGTTAGATGAAATTGAAACTAATGTTAAAGCCGTCTATCGAAATCAACGAAGGTATATTTACAATCATTGGAAATAAACTGAGCTGTATTTAGTGATAACCGAATCGTGGAGTGACACACAGATTATGTGATGCACTTCTATTTTTTTAGTGCCCTGTCTATTATTAACATAGCAGTAGATAATTAAGTCTGTGAAATTTTGGATAGAAGGCAAGGCATGAAATTTAGAGAAAGCCTAAAATAGAATTAATACATGTCGACATGTAGGCAAAGGGTTTCATTTAATACAACAGTGAACATATTGTTTTCATTTGTTCAAAGTGATCAAATCTATATAAAGCACAGTAGAAGGAGAAAGTGTTACGGAACGGAATAATCGAGAAAGAGAGGTGTAGAGGGACGTGACAAATACAAATTCTAAACCAGATCCGTCGCTCTTAAACATGCATCGATCATAATACAAATGGCGACTTCATCCCTTGTGAATATTCACTCAATTATCGCAACTACCCCTACCTATTCCATGACGGAATATTCTCATACCCTCAACCCTTACAGTACGGAACCCCTTCATCAAAACAACATATAGCTTAACAAAACATGTACCGTTTAATTAATAAACTTCTGATTATGGCAAAACTGCCTTGTCTAATGTACTAAAACTTGTATTAATAGAACCAAGTTTATGGTAGTTACTGTACTTTATACACAACAAAACTGAAAATACCTAACGTATTTTGTTAGTAAAAATGTTTAAAAAAATTAAGTTTACATGTATGAGTAAATTTTGTTACAAAAACTGAGTACAGGCTCACACATTTTCTCAAAATGTAAAAATCAGAATTTACTTTATGATGAACTGTCAATCAACGGTGAATACGGTTGGCCTTAAGGGATTGCATCAAATTCAAATTGCAAATATTACTGTTTTTCTAAGCTCAGTCATTAAAAAAGATCTAAATTAATAACATTAAAATTTATTCTCCATAATTATTTTGTACATCAAAAAACATTTCATATTTTACAATACAATAAATATTTTATTTTAAATTTTCAGAAAATTATAAAAAAAGTTAAAATTCAATATTCATAACAACAAACTAAATGAATGGAGTATTAGGTACTCCTTGAGAAAATATAAATATCTTTGTGAGTTTATCTTCACAACAAAGGTTAATATTGAAAATAATATTTAAATACTAGAAAAGTGGTTAAGGTCAATTGCAGCTATTTGCTAAAATTGTACGAGATGTGGCTATGAAATAACGAGACTGACGTTGTAAAAAAATCTTATTTTTATTTTATACAAAATCACTTATTGTCACCTTCAATGTACATTCCTTCTCTATGCCTACAACGCTTCATGTGAATTTTCCATTGTTAGAAACAGTGCTGGAAGTCATCTTCTGACAGCTCCTTCAGGACACGTGCCGCTCAAAAATGTTTGAAATGAAGCTCGCAAAAATGTTTGTACTGATACTTTGTATGCGACTAAAAATGACCCATAGTTTTTGGAAACGATAGTAACATGTGATGAAACGCGGTTTTTTGCTTATAGTCTGGAAATGAAGCGCCAATCCATGCACTGGAAGAGCCGAAATTTACCGAGAGTCAAAAAAGCTTGAATGAGCAAGTCAAAATTTAAAGCAATGATGATTGTTTTTTTTATATCCATGGTATTTGTACCTTCACTGGGTTCCTGAAGGTCAAGCAATTAATGAATTATACTACCTTGATGTAATTTCTAAACTACGTCAAAGAGTAAGGAACAAACGCCCTAAAATGTAGAATGAGAAATAATGGGGTCTCCACCAAGACAATGCGCCAGCTCATTCCGCGTTATCTATCAAGAGGTTTCTAGCCAAGTACAGCATCTCAGTGTTAGAGAATCCACCATATTAACCAGATCTTGCATCATTTTCCCTAGGGTGAAACCTCCTGTGCCCTAAGGTGAAAGCTGCATTAAAAGGAACAAGATTTGAGTCTGTAGAAGCTGTAAAAGAGAAAGCGGCACGTGTCCTGAAGGAGCTGACAGAAGATAACTTCCAGCCCTGTTTGCAACAATGGAAAATTTGCATGAAGCGTTTGTTGTAGGGATAGAGAAGGAGTGTATATTGAAGGTGACAATAGTACGTGATTATATATAAAATTAAAATTACATTTTTTACGACGTTAGACTCGTTATTTAACAGCCACACCTCATACGTACATTATTTGTTACCGATATGTTTATATTCCTTGCTTATAGTATAGTAATAAACATATTTATATAACATATATATAATAAAATTAGAGTTATGATAAAAGAAACAAAAATTAATACATTCCTGTATGAAAACCTATAGGGTTGGTCAAGTGGTAAAGTTGTAGCCACGAGTCTACTGTTCGATTTTCGAAGACGAAGGTTCGTTGATTCAAATCCTAGTAAAAGTGGAATTACTTTTATACGGATTTGAATACTAGAACGTGGTTACTGGTATACTGTGGTAATTGGGGTTCAATTCAAAAACTGTACTCTTTCAGTAACAGTCAATCTGAGTACACGTAATAAATTTGATTAACGCATCATAGATATCATCTTTTTCTCATTGGCTCATGGGGTTCCTTTTTATTCTTAAATTTAACAGATTGTAACGTGTACGTACTTTAGGGTTTTATAAAATTACGTTTCTTTATGAAATAGAAAAAAAATATGTAGATTTATGCACTAACAGTCGAACTTAAATTACATTGGTATTCATACTATATTTTCTTATACGTAGCTTAAACCTCTTTTACTTTGGAAAGTATTTTATATTTAGGGTAATTTTTAACCACGTTAAGTAAATTTAGACATTTCTGGAAGCTCCTTTTGCAATCCCATACTCTGAACATTCTCTCGCTGTATGCTTTCATCAATGCTTCCGCCCGTTCAGTGTTCTATTCTATTCTTCGTAGTGATCCTTAAAGTCAGTGCTCGATTGTCGGAATTTAGTTCGTTTCATTAAGTTTTCACGGTTAATTTCAATTTGCTAAATTGTCTTTCTGACTTTTCGGACCACTTATCTGCTTCTTTAGGTCCACTGTTTATTTTCTAAAAATGAATTTTGACAAACGCTTCAAATTCATTTTACAAAGAAGTCCTTAAAATTCTTGCCTTCGTCTCATGATTTTTTCTATTAATTTTTATTTTTTGTACAATTTTTCTCCTGTACTTTAAGCTGCCTAGCTCAGAACTCTTTGCCTTGCAGAAAATCTTTGTCTTGGGTTTCTCTTCCTCTCTTTAATCACCCTTTCAGTTCTAAAGGATTGTCTCATTGTAACTACCGCAGATTTTATCTCAATATCGTTGTGTCTTATCTTACGAGTGATATCTTTGCGTACAAGCTGTGATTTTGTCTAGAGGGATATATTTTCTCGCCTGTTAATATTCGCTTCCTCTCAGCTGGTCTTTCGTTGTATTACCCTCCCAAATTACTTGAAGCTGTTAACTTTTCCAATTTTCCATATTTTTACCTCAGATTGCAACCAATAGTACAGAAAACATGGTTGTTCAGTTGTTACATTAAGTAAGTGACACGAAAACTTTTTAATTTCTAATTAAAACGAAAAAATGGAAAAACAATCATTTTGTTTATCATAATTTAATATACGTACTACCTAAAAAGTAATCGTATAAAATTAAACTTCAAATTTATACGATAGGCCAAAATCTATAGAATAATATGAGTACAATAGCCCAAAACGAAAACCAATAATACTGGCGAAGAGTGGTCAAAAGCAACTGAAGAAGACCTAAAATTAAAATATACGAGGTATGAAAAATTACATGGTTGACTTCAATAGAATTTCTATTGCCTATTGCTTTTGCGTGTGTGTGAGTTTACTCAGTTCCAGAAATAATTAATTTTAATTATGCAGAAAAATTTAATTTTACAGCTTAAATTAATGAAACGTGTCGAATACCATAAAACAAAGTAGAAAATCTGAAGGTGAAAAGTCTTAATTTATTTAATTAAGTTTTCGAATGAAATCATGAGTGAAAAGTATTTCTACAGTAAACAACACGATCTGCTGTGATTCTCAAATATATGAAAACAATAGTATTAAATCCTTTTGTAAAGATGCTGCAGATATAGGCGTTCCAAATTTGTAGATATTTGAGAGAACATTTTATTTACTTTCATTGTACATTATGTTTAGTCAACTTAATTTTCTTATTTATTAAAATCCTGAACTGGTTATGTTCTATTTTTTAAATTTTCTCGGGAACTGTCGCTTTATACTTTAAAGAACAACAATTTTTATCACTGTATTATGTAAAGGTAACTGACTGCACTATTCCTTGTATTACGTAATACACATAAATATATACGACTAGGCCTATTTGTGATAACTCCATGACTTTCTTCATCAAAACTTCATGTTTCTTTTTATCTTTAAACGTATTTATGTTAAAATTTTCACTTAAGTTTTTATTACGATTCAAAATTAGGTTAGTGCTAACATTTTACAAATTATTTTTTAATATTTTTCATGGAGTGGCGTCAGTAAGTAGACATGGATTTAAACAGTTTCAAAACCAGTAATACTAATTGGTTTCTCTTCATGTAGATAATATCTACATGATTATAATTCGCTAGTGGGGAAGAAAAAGAGTATAAGTCGAAAACCATAATTTTACAGTACAGAGGTTTGAAGTTTTCACATATTTCAATCAGCTGTTTTAAATCAATTTTGTAAATCTAAAGCAAACTGCTGTCTGTTTATATGATTTTAGAGTTATGTGACATCCTTATAGTAACTTTATTCAAAGTTCACTTATATTTTAGAAATAAAAGTTAAAATATTTAAGTTTTTTTTTACTTGTACTTTTTTTCCCCATTAATAATACAAAATATACTTTTTTTCCCGATTATAATCCTTTTGATAAACAACAAATTTCGTTTAATACTCGTATTATTACCACCCATGCATTGACCTATTCCAAGCTTGTGTACAAAATATCTCATTTTTTAAATTTTTGACTTATACTCTTTTTTCCACCCACCAGCGCATTGTTATAATAGTTGATTAACGCATGAAATCACTGATCCAGTTATAACTGGACCTAAAGGTTCTGGTGTTTTTATTCTACAGTAGGTTTTGTAATTAGAATAGTCCGTAAATTTTCATTCAAATAAACTTCATTAAAAGTCACGATTTCTGAATCACACATAGATCTTTGGGTCATTAAACTACTGGAAAGACGTTTTTATAAAAATATTACTGGTTATAGATATAATTTAAAATGGTGTCCAGATACAACCAATACGAATAAAAGTAGTGTTTCTATCAGTACAAAATTATGTCTACTTGTCCAAAAAAATACCAAGTGAAATCTGAAATTGTCTCTTTTTCTTTTGGGTGTCTTCTCCCATCGAGGGTTAGCGTTCATAACGGCAATTCTTACTTTTAACGCTGCTATCGTCATTACTTTTATAAATTTTTCTTGTTTTACATTTTACTGTTATGTAAATGATTGCTAATTCACAAGGATGAAGTGTGCCAGATCTGACCAGAGATCGAACTTGGAACGAATCGAAGGGAAAAATCGGAGTTCCACAGAGAAGGAATGATATAACTTTTGCAGGTTTTTCAACTAAAATGATCTTCTTCTTTTTATGCTTCTCTCCCCTGCAATTTTTTTCTTGTGTAAATGACTAAAGATGATATTATTTCTCCCCAAGCATAATATTTCTGTGATATTCCAGTTTCCGTCTCCTTGCCACGCCAATAAATTTAAGTGTTTTATGTATCTTTGATAAGACTTCCTCATGCGTCCTATTTTCTTCCATTAAAATACATCAATATATCCATGACTCGAAGGCTTTAATTTTATGCATTTCTCGTTTTAAGAATGCAAGTTTCCATCCATACAAAATAATAAAGAACATGCATCA
The DNA here is from genome assembly GCA_035578175.1 of Catonia carolina. Lineage (NCBI taxonomy): Eukaryota > Metazoa > Arthropoda > Insecta > Hemiptera > Achilidae > Catonia > Catonia carolina. The sequence goes on along the minus strand of JAQMRL010000010.1, from coordinate 21,117,945 downwards.
TCTCACGAATCTGATTCGGACTTTATAATCAGATACCTGATACATAACAAACCTTTTTCTCTATAAAGGTCGTCTTCCTCATTCTTATCTATGCTCCTATTTCTGTTGTTTGATTGTAATTTTCATTTATTGTTGTTGTTTAGGCCATCAGCTGAAAGGCTGAAACCTGTAAAGTTTTTGCTAAGTAAAACGTGGATTGATGAGGTTTACCATTGTCTTCCTCACTGATTGGAAAAGTACGCCTATCGGCATGCCGGGCTTTCTGAAAAGCACATATTTTCCACTCGGAAAATGACACTCATTTTATTTACTTTTAGAGGAGATAGGCCTAGCTCTGATTAGTGTCTTTTACACCTTCACCTCTTCTGTTCTTAAATGATTCCGTCCTTTAATTAGCTGACCATGTGATAAGAAACAGAACTATTCATTTTAGCCCTGCAACGAACAGATTGAGTGTAAATAATTTGACACTCCACCTGTCTGTTATGGGCAGTCTCATTTATTATTGTCTCCAAATATATCTTTACTCTTTCATTGCAAATATTGTTTATTTCTAAGTTCACTACATCATTCTTAGTTTTTGATACTTATATACGTTACTTCATTTGTTGAAATTTAAATTTTTTCACATTAAAAAATTATATATAACATGACAACCATAAATAAAGTAAAAGCTTGAGGATAAATTTTTAAAATCTTTAATTTGAAATAAATTGCTCTGTCAAAAAATTTATTACAGCTCCAAGAAAACAATTTCAGTAACAATATTCTTTGTAACGAAACGTTATAATTCAACAATGACGTTTCAAAATAAAATGAATAGATTTTGTTCCTCAGTCTAAACAGAAACAAACGACAGAAACAGAACGAAAACAGCTGTACAGAATTCTCTTTCGTCGATTGAAATTGCCAATTCTTCTGAAAATATTGTTATATAGGACATTCCTTAAGGCGATATGGATATATACGGTTGCCAAATCTATGGTTCGTCAAAACCATCAATTATAACCAAAATTCAACGGTTTCAATCCGAAATTCCTTCGTACGCTAGTTAACATTCCATTTTGTGTCCATTACACGATTTACTAAGACCTAAAGGTCCTATTTACTAACAGCACCATACACGAAATGTACCAACGCTTTAAATTAAAATTATATAACAACGGCAAGCACTTGATCTGTAAACTAAGTTCTCCACATTTACCAGCTTATCCGTATCATCGGCTCAGCAGTAGTCGAGTAGAGAATCGGGTAAACTTTCTTTCATACTGTACAAACTACACAGTGAAAAATAAACAAAATAATAATTACTATTATTGTTAATTAAATAATTATAATAACTGTAAAGTTATGAATAGACTAATTTTAGTAATTAACCGCGGGAGTCATACTAATGAGTGGTGCCCTCCTTTAAGATCTAATGTAAAGTTTAATGTAATGTCATGTAAAGTATAGACATAATTTATATTGTATGCATATTTACTGGTTATGGAAACCCGCACAGTTTTGTAAATAAAGTGAAAAAAATAAAATGAAATATCATGCTTCTATTCCAGTAGAATGTTATTACAACAAAATGTTATTTACAACAAAAGTTTTTAAACAAATTTACAATGCAATATAAAAACAAGAAACTAAAAATGAGATATGTGGCTATACTTTTACAGGAACGTTAAATCATCGTAGTGTTGATAATTTATTAAATGTGTAACAATACATACGCACGGAGTACTGTATAAAACAGTCAGTATTTGAATATAATAGAGTAACTCACTCTTCAGAAGCTGGTACTTTAGTTATACCCTTAAAATAATAATGTAATCTAGCAACCCTTACCGAAATGGTGAGTTAATTGGGCGTTCATGGTCGGTCGGACGGTTACCACCAGATAAGCTGGACAAAAACACAAATGTCCAAGACCAGAAGGACGAAAACGAGAACGAGGACGACTGTTTAATTACTTTTGTGACAAGACAGTATGGTTTAATCCTCGCTAATTTCATGTTCACAGAAACAGACATTTCGCTTTCATTCTATCTAGTTATTCCCTTTCCACTAACTTAACCTTTTACATAATCTCTTGTATCTCTAATTAGATCTTCTATCGCATGATATTTTCATTTCTTGTTTTTGATCAATATTAATACGTATTATATAGATATGTTAAACTAACATTTTTCCGCTAAACTAACATTACTAGAATTTATAGTTAGCAACGACAGAATTTTGTTATGAAAAATGATTGTTTTTAAGTGGAAATCGTACAGAAATTTGGCTTTTCAGTTTGCGTTTTACCATTTTATTTTTTTAAAGTACTCATCTATTTGAATGAAAGATAGCAAAATTGAGGTTTGCTAAAATTTATGCACATCTAATATTGTAACGTTTTGCCAACTAGACTGCTATCCAACGCACTAAAAGAAACAATAAAAAATAAGATACAAAATAACAATAATTACTAACAAAAAAAATTCAACAAACACAAAGGTGTCAAAAAAAAAGTAGGAGATTTATAATTGGTTAAGTGAAGATGAGGAAGATTAGCAATTGATAATCTTACACTAAACCAATTCTCCTTTCACTATATTTTACCGTTTGCGTTTTGTGTGACAGGTGTAATTTTATTACCTGCTGGGCGCACTACCCGCTATTCATTTGTTGATTTTTCTAAAACGAAATGGTACTTTTCAGTAGGGTTTGTTATGTACGTTCTACTAGGATTTATTTCTGGTTAGTTATTTATTTTTCTGTTTTTCTTTAATTTTTTAGTTCTTTAGTTATCTTTAGTATTCTAATTGCTGATTCATAAATTCAGCTGACTCATTGTCGAGGAAGTCAGAAGTAAACAGATTGTGAAGGTACTAGTTAATGTTATTAGTGAGTGGCGGTTTGCACACTAATGTTAAAGTAAGTGATTTAAAACCAGTAATTTACATAAAAGATTTAATTCTGGCAATTCTTTCGAGTAAGCAGTAGTGTACGTTTGCTTTACTTCGTGAGATTTAATTAATTATTTGATTGTAAATAGCCATATATTTTGATTATGTTAAGTTTAGTTTAAAACGTGTGGTTAAGTTTTAAAACACTTTGTAACAAATTTAGTATGTTATTTAGTTACGTAAATCATTATAATTTTCTGGTTGTATTAGACGTAATAATTAACATAAGTAATTATTTTTGTAATAAACATTATTTATTAATTTTAAAGGAAGCGTTGTTATATAAATAACCAGATCCTAAAATAACCTTAAATAAACGTTACAATATAGGCCTAAAATATTTTCCTGTTAATGTTCTTGTGTCTGAAATTTTTACCCCAACCAAACGTAAAATCAGAACTGAGGTTTCTCTTAAAAAATGAACGATAAATAGACAGTTGAACGGAAAATTTGGACCGCGAAGTGTGGGGGTTTTTTCATGGAGACCTAAACAAAAACTATAATTATGAAATAACTGAAGCTTTAGAAAACTTTGTTTCTTTTTAAGGGAGTTTTTATTGAGGTCAAATCTAATGAGAATATTTACATTAGTGTTATTCTTAACAAAAAATATTACATAGGCCCAACTCAAAACGTTCAAACTCCTGTTTTCATTCGAGTATGGAATTTTTTTTTTTTAAAGTGTAAACCATGTTGATGAGCGTAATCAAAAGAAGAATGACTGCCAACTATGGCCATTTATACAAAAGTGAAAAGTATGAACTTTCTTCACTTATTCTCAAGAGCAAAGTTTAGGGTAAGCGCAAATTTGGACAAAAATAGCTGCTAGTTGAAGCGTATTAGTTTTTGAAATTTTTGCACTTATCAGCGATGAGCGGATTTTTATGATTTTCTGAGTAATAATCTCTTGAGTAGCAAGTCTCTAGATGTACTCTTTATTAGGAAAAGGAAAGGAAGACGTATCACAATAGTTTTGTATGTTAGATAATGCTGAACTGAAACTCGGCAGGTCCCAGATTAGAATCCTGGTATACTTTACAAAAATATAAAATATTTTATTCCTGTACCATATGAAATACAATAGTCCTAAACCACACGATGTATATCGTAACTTTAATAGTAATTTTTATTCAAGCAGTGACGTTTACAGACAGAATGTATATAAAACCCTCCTGAGACTAGAAATAAACCTGCGAAAGCATTGGCTAATACTGAGAATAATGTTTATGTTAATGTTTTTAATAAATGTGACCGAAAATCTTCAATAATAATTTCAGAAGAGTACAGAAATTTCCATAAAAATTCCATACGTTGGTTGGTTTTATGCGAATGAAAGTAAATGTTTAACTACCCTTTGTATTTCTTTTAACTACAAAGAAAAAAGTATATGTTTTAAATTTCATAACCGGTAGGTATTAAAGTTTAGTATATATTTATATTGTATTCAATTATACGTAGTAAAATGAATACTTAAATATTTTTTATAATTCCTAAAATTACAATCTTAAAAGCAAAAGAATTAAATCAACGTGTAAAAATTATACTCATGTTGATTATTGTTTTGTCTGTTTTATATGTCGTTTTATTACGGTAAACAAAGTAATAAATTTATCATTTCATATTTTATTTTAAAATAATAGTAAAAAATGAAAGAAAGATGATGAGTAAGGTTATAAAACAGAGTAAAGTAGAAGCCACCAAAATATCTTTTTGTTGTACCCTTAAGAGACATTTTCCTGTTGGACGAGACGGTTGCCCTTAGAGACCGTTGTATGTTGTCCTGACAGCGTCATACTTATAGCCGTGTCTATTATAGCTCATAAATACAAGTCCCTATAAAATACTGATATACATCCATATATATTTTTATTTAAAAAAATATTGCAACATACTTTTGGGAGTCCAATTAGGTAGCATTTATACGACGTTCGCTGTTAAATATTTAGGCTTGTTGTGTGTGTATAGTTGGTCTATAGGTTTACCTATAATAAAAGACACCGGTTGGATTCAAGTTATATCTCGTTTTTTACCATTTTATGAGGCCATACATCAAAAAAGTCATACTGAAACTAATGGGCATTTTTTGGTATGTCATTTCTCATATTTTCCTGTTATATATTTTTTATATTTCATTTTTATTAAAAAATGTTATAACATAAAAATTCAATATTGTTTTTAAATTCTTTTAAAACACTGGATCCATAACATCAAGTTGAAATAAAGTAGGCTTACAACAGATACTTATAACACCTGAGATTAAAATACGTTCTATGCAAATTATGGTTGACGCCCCATTAAGTTATTACATTATTTCAATGCAAAACCAATAAAGACATGGTGGTCTGTCACATTTATTTTATTTAAAGAACAATATAATAAGAATTACTGAGTCTAAATGTAAATGTATGTTACTAAATACTTTCTGATACTATATTACCCGATCATTTATTCATTCAAAACCAAGCCAAAAATTGTTTTCCTTGCCTATAACCCGCCCAGAATCACGTCATAATAAATTTACAATAATGAAATATCTGTAATACATTTTAACATTATCTCGTTTTAAAAACATAACAAAAATATGTTCAAAGTAACTTACAACATTCTTGTTAAATATTGTATAATACAAACTTGTTGTTTTTATTTCTGTTGTAAAGAATTTAGTATGTAAATTCATGCGTTAAAATTTATTACACATATTTCAAATCTTGTATGGTGACAAAAGAAATTTTAATATTTTGAACTGAATTTAACACGGAAATTTAAAATAAGGTATCTGGTGTGAAACACTCACACAAATTTATTTTGTCAGTAAAAATAATGAGCTTTAATCATAAGTAAAAACATAAATATTTATATGAAAATATAAAATAATTTTAATCGAGAGTGAATAATGCTAAATGAAATTTAACCCCTATGGGACTTAAATGCCCGTAAAAGACAGGTGGAATGTCAAATTATTTACACTCAATCTATTCGTTGCAGGGCTAAAATAAATAATTCTGTTTTTTATCACATGATCAGCTAATTAAGTGACTGAATCATTTAAGAACAGAACAGGTAGAGGTGTAAACGACACTAATCAGAGTTGTCTCCTCTTAAATTAATGAATTTCATTATACAGCCAAACCCTGTGGTGAATAAGTGAAGGTGTCTGAGTGAAAAATATATGCTTTTCAGAGGGCCCGGCATGGTGATAAGCGTACTTTTTCACTCAGTGAGGAAGGCAATTGTAAACCACCTTACTCCTCGTTTTACTTAAGAAAACTCTTCAGGTTCAACCACCCTTCGCCTGATGACCTTAACAACACAGGACTTAAAAAAAAGGGGAATCCCTGATTGACGTTAAACTAGATTTTTGTAGGAAAAATTATTATAATTAAAAGTTTTATTTTGTTAGTTATACCAATTTAGTTTAGCATATAACTGTTTCCCGCTCACAGGCTAGGATTATGCAGCAATTGGCAAATAATTGTTGATAAAATACTTCTACCTATTTGTTATTGATAATAAAATAAATAAAACACAAATGCCGCCAAATATAAGCCTACTACTGGTTCTACCAGTAGTTGTACCATACTGTTTGAATACAACGTTAATTAACTACTTTTATCTACAGAGTCAGTAAGACTTCTTTACTATCAAAATTCAATTACTTTAATAGGTTTAACCTGCCGTTCCAATAAAAAGTAAGTAAACAAAATTAGACAACTATAATTAATTTACTAATGGATTTGGTTATATTACGGAAACGATAACAGATAGAAGACTTAGACCTTTATAATATAATAGTATAACCTAAAATGACATATAAGATAAACTAGATGGATGAGCCAAAGCAAAACGCTTATGCTAAGCCCATATTTTTAGTCTTTAAGTATTCACTATATAGTAAGTTGAAGTTGTAGACAAATGATTGAGAGAGATTAAATTTAAAAGCGTGGCCAATCCTGCAATTCATCTTATTTATAAGGATAGATGATGGGTGAGGAGGGCGAGTGATGAAGAAGATAGGGGATGGAAAGACAACTTTCATCTTCTGTGTATACATATATATTGGAGACATAAGAGGGTGAATTTATAAGCGACACAAATTTAAGCTACGAAAATCCTAATGATGAAGCATCATCTACTGAAGTAAAATCTTCGTCGGTTGTACTCTGTTGTTAATATTAGCATTACAACAAAAGTATGGCGTGTTTTCATTAAATTTATTAGATAAATTAATTTAGGCCTACAATTTCGAGTATTGTAGGCAGTATTGTTATCCTTACAGTAGTTTTAAATTAAATAATGAACTTGATAAATTAATTAAATATGCATAGGCCTACTTATCGTCATCTGTAGGTGAAACAACCTGGCGTAAAACACTCACAGGGCTTTCTCTTGCCAATGTAAATAATGAAAACAACTTATGTTTAATCATTAATAATCTATGTAAAATAAAAACTCTTACCTAAGTTAATTCATAAAAGAATGACGTTAAATAAAAATAAAAAATCTTGAAGCAAAGTAAGGAAAATCGGAAAATACGGGAAATCGGAAGTATACGGAAATACGGAAACTGACGCTAACTATGTTCTGTAGCAAAGATACTTGAAATAAAAGTTGTAGGTTTTTATTGTATATAACTTTATTTATACACAACTTTGCTCAAACATGCATAAAATCCTGAAAACTTAATAAAACTTATTTTTACCGATTTCATTTAACACGCTATGGAACGTCAGTGGTTGACGATAAACCAATCACTGTAGGAAAACATGTTCAAATAAAAGTTATAGGTTTTATAATTTGTTGTAAATTTAATTACATATTCTGCTGCCCTGAAATGCGTATTAATGTCGTAATCTTATACAAAATACCACAAATGAACAGCCCCACGCAAATATCAGCAGACAACCCACTTAACCCCTCTTATAGAGCACAAAAATATAAACAAGGTAATTTTAAATCAAAACGTAAAAGCCGTTTTGGATAAATTTTAAAAAGTCTGAAAAATTGAACCATAAACTAAGTACTACTTTTGGTTGACCAATTTTTATGAAATGAGCGGCTCTGTGCACAAACAAATAAATGTGGTAAGATTATTATAATCGTTCAATAAGATTCAATAATATTATTATTATTATTATTATTATTATTATTATTATTATTATTATTATTATTATTATTATCATCGTACAATTCCAATTTTACGATTTAAAATACATTTTAAAAAAACAATGGTTCAAATGGGATGGAATTCTTTTGCTGTTTTCCACACCCAAGACTGACTGTCATATTATGTCAATGTTGGAACAGTCACTATGTTATACAATTTGATTAATGTTTTAGGGCAGATTTTTCGTTCAAATTCCGTGTATAACCAATTTTATTAAATTTTTTAGCCTTTTGCGGTACATTGTTGTCTTTTACACATAAAACATCTAAATAACTGGCCTCCAGAATTAATGAATCAACTACTATCTTTGCCCTAACTAGGTTCCTCTTAATACGAACATATTTGATTCTGTACTCGAAATTTCCAACGTATGCTAACGACACAACAATTCTTGTACGGGAAAAGAGAGCGGATGAAGCTTCCATGTTGGCGCAGCGACATCTTTTATTAATACAGGGCTAGCTTACCCGTTGGCGTATTAAGGTGAACGCAATCAAATCAACACAGGTTACTTTTACTTTACGACGTCAACCTTGACCACCTGTGATGCTGGAAAACATTCATATCCCACAGATCAGGGTGGTGCGATATCTTGGATTATGGCTTAACAGGTGACTAACTTGAAAGAATCATCTGCGTACGAAACGTTTAAAACTTAACCGCCAACAGAAGCTACTCTTCTGCTTAATGAACCTCGATCATGATTGAACCTCCGCTCCAAAATTTTAATATACAAAGCCCTTTTAAGACCAATCTGGGCTTATGGCGTCCACCTCTTTGTAGTAGCGGCAGAGAGTAATTTTAAATCGATCCAGGCCTTTTAATCAAAATTCGTAAGACTTGCTTTTGGCGCTTCTATTTATGTAAGCAATATAACCCTCCACGACGATTTAAAAATTCCGACTGTAAAGGAGCTAACCGCGTCCTTGTACTGTACATTTCACGAAAGACTTGATGACCTTCCAAACCAGCTAGCCCGTGATCTAGCTACAAGGAACTACCCAACTTTGCGACGTTTAAAGCGAAAATGGGGTAGAGACCTTAGGGTCTGAATAACGGACAATACCCGAAGTTTTAAGCAGAGAATGTACCACTGGGTACCTCTTTTCCTTAAAGTGAAATTCCCCACCGCCATTTAATTATGATTCACGGAAATTGTGCAGCTCAATTTACAATACCGTAAGAAAATTTAGACAAAAAAATGACCAACATAAATTGACGACAAAAATCACAAACCCTGAAGAAGCTAGTTTCAAATTATTTTCACTATCCTGTGTAATAACTTTATCATCAGCGTAAATCATTGAATTTCATTGAAGTTGGATTTCTAAATATAGTACTACATACATTTTCCATAAACGGAAAGCTTTGTCTACATTATATAAATATAAATAGTGTCGTTTACACAGAAAACCCTTGTCTGACATAATTGTTTTTATAAAGAAATATATATAAAATAATTAAAATCACATACTATAACAATTTAATTAAAATGTTAATATGGTACTGGCACTTTAAAATTAAATAAGAACATATTTAATAAATTATAAAGTTATCAGAAAGTTAGAATACAGAAGCAAGCAGGAAGTTCTAAACCTAGTTGTCAGCATATTTTACTGATTGAATTATTAACAACCCCTATATACTGTATCTTTCTCTGTAACGCCAAACCCAACCCGCCCTCCATAAATATTACCTTCCTTAACTGTCACTTAAGACATTGTAACAAAACGCAGGCGGTACCAGTAGACATAGAAAATGTTTATTTAAGTGTTAAGATATATTATCCAGTAATTTATCTGGGTCGAATTTTATTTTATTGAAGTTAAAAATGCAAAATGTTTCTCATATTTTCTTCAAAAGTTTATAAATTGCTTATTCATTTGTAGAGTAGGTTAATAAACTTTATATAAATCGAGAAAAACTCCCCCTTGCTACGCATCACAACAAACTAAACTTAAAGGGTTTAGCTTCTTACAGAACCTTGAAACCAAAAATACGCTTGCACAAAGTAAGTAAAATTATAAACGATATTTTTATATCATTATGAATCACTAGTGGAATGGGAGAGATACAGCCTGAGAATTACTGAATACTGTGCTAATTATAAGAAAAGTCACCGGGTTGTTCTAATAGAAAAGTCTATAGAAGAACTAAGCCTATAGAAAACTAACCTTCCAAACGACAAATAAAATAAGAGATGATATCATTTTTAAAACCATGAAATTTATACTCAAAATGTAAAAACTATGTAATTCTATGCCTACTTCACTCAGGAACCTCTAAGCTTTTCAACAGTGAAATGACTTTTGTAATCCAAACGTTGTTTCAGATACCAAGTACAAACAAACAAGCGTTATCTACTTTTTTATAATATTCTGACGATATCGAAAAGGAATGTGGTTCGAGAGGTTTCTAGAAATTCATAAAAAGTTAAAAAATAAATAATAGAATGACAAAGTAACAATAGAGTTTGTTACAAAAGAATAATTAAAAAGGGCCGTCTATAATAAGGTAGGGTTTTTGTTGTACAAGTATTTGTGAAAGAGTTGATTGATCACCTGTAACACCTTTATTTTAATTGTGACTTGTTTACGCTAGTTAAGATTGTTCCAGAGCCATTAAATTTTTTTATATTTTATTATTGCATCGAATCTCTCTGTCTTTCTAGAAATATCATTGATCCACCTATATAAAGAGAGCCCTAAGTGCGGTCGGAGAGTTAGTATTTGTTTAATCGTTGACGAGTGTTTATTGCGTGTGCTATCAGTACATTAGAAGAGGTCGACGTTCCGGGCATTGTATTTGTCAACTATTGTTATTCTGTTTTATTGTGTATGTGCATTGTGTATAATTGTTTGTAAGTAGTACTATATAAATTATTTAAGTTACGTATTTATTGTATTACTTCATAATAATTAGTTTCTTATCTATTTTGTAAATCTTTTAGTTGTAATAAATACTTGTAATTTTAAATTTTAGTGTATTAATTATTTAATTACCTAGATCCCGAAACGAACTTTAGTGATGTGTCACAATATTAATATAATATAGATAAAATATTTTATGCCAGTGTCAATATAACATTTCTAACAGCTTTCAAATATTTCGTTAATAAGATATAATAAATACTACTTTATAATTACCCAAAAGATGTCATTCTAGTATTTATTTTTGTACTGACTATACACATGTTAAATCACAATATTTGAACAGTTATTTATAATAAATAAGAAATGTATGAAAAATTGGTGACAAATTATAAACGGATATAAGTTAAAATTCTTTCAACCTTGTCAACTCACTCATATTACATCATATGAAATAGTTAAATTACTGGAACAAGAAATAATAAGTTTTTAGTAATAAATTAAATATTTTTAGTCAAAGATTAATGGGTTAACTATTTCAGGATCTGTTACAAAACATTGTTGTTTTCTTCTTTTAAAATTATCACAATATTTTACTCTGCTTAAAAAAGACAGCTGTCAGTTAAAACCGGAAGGAATAAGTTTGTTTACCAAGAGTAAAAGGCAGGCAAGAGAAATATTCCCCAATTAAAAGAAATTCCTTATTATTTTTAATGTTGAGTTTATTTATAGGTGACTTAATCAGGAAAATCAAATGGTAAAAGAATTACACAACATGAAAATTTAAATTAAATTGGTGCTAATATAATGAGCAAAATATTTCTCTTATTAGAGATTTAAAACAAATAAACATATATTGTCTTAATTTAATTAAGAATTATAAATAAAAGATCATAAAATGTTAATAAATAATGAGGTAAAAATTATATATGCCGGATAAATAACTTTTATGTATTCCCCATGATGATATGAATAATATTGAACTTATAAGAATATTTATGAAAATTGTTTTACATTTTAACTGTATTATGTATGACTTTAAATCCTGTAATGATTACCTGATTGAACCATACACTACTTTTTTGCTAATTCTCTAACTTATAGATCACCTTCTAGATGTGCGTATCTAAAATTTTTCTTTTGCCAGGATTTCTTCTCCCTTCTAGCTTCCATTTCAACACATCACCTAAAGAATTGAGATCCAGCCAATTTCTTTCTTAGAAATGAAATTTTAAAAAACGCTGAAGTATTTGCACTTCAACCACCTTAGCTTAGATTTAAACGTGTTGAGTACTCTAAAAAAGTTACATAAAATTACCTCTAAGCTATCCTAAAGGACAATATTTCTGAAAATTTGGAGTCGTATTTCAAATGTTATTTCTAGAAGAAGTAGACCACTTGAATTGAACCAACTTGCTCTTAAATGGTATAAATATGGTAACTTCCTTAAATTAGTATTATTATATTTCGATCTTTTGAGAGTGGGTTCATGGTAAAGATCGACTTACCAGTGTTGTAGCCAATCTTCAGTGATAGATTATGGACTCTAAGTCAAAAAGATATTGTCATAGGTTTACAAAGATTTTTTGGATAAAAATTATGGAGCTATGTACTTCCAAATGAGTTCCAGGAATAAACAAAAACCGGTGTACTTAACGATGGACTGGTTATGACGGTCTTGCTGGGTCTTTAAAGTTGAGAGTGGTTAATTAAGGTATAGGTAGCAGACCCGGTTTGGTGAGACCATAGTAGACAGAATAGATCCCTTACAGTTGGTGTAGCAAGAAAATGTTCAAGAAATGGTATCGCACTGACGGCAACAAAGAGTGTTCCTTTCCTATCTAGAAAATAGAAGGATAAGTTATCAACTTTAGAAAACATGGATACAGAGAGTCCAAGACGCTATGGTAGTGAGGAATTTCATGAAAATTAATTGAAAACAGAAGTAAATGGCCTGTAGGATACAGCAAGCCGAGAACTCTTTAGGACTCCCGCAAATAAAACGTACGTACGTTCCCGAAGAACTATAATTTTTAAAATCAGAGAATTCAGACAACGAACGGTAAAATATTAATTAACAACGGTAAAACCAATAAACCAATTTATTTAATGCACTCCATTGTGACGAATTAACGAGGGATGATCGAGGTCATACTGAATTCACAAAAAACAAAGGAGATATCACATGTATTTCATAAATTTCACAACTTCACTGATATCTTAAAAAGGTAACCGTATGACAATTTGAAACGGTAGTAAAATTCATTTTCCTTAAATTAAATTTATAAAAAGTGAGAAATTCAAAAACAAAAAAATACATAGGCTACATAATACTGACAAGAAACGCGATGAAATGAAAACGAAGTTATTAGGAAATAAGAGGTCGCGTGGTTACCAGCTGACAGACTATAGTTTGTAGAGAAGGAAGATCACAGACCCCCTGGGTTGGGGGCCACCCATTGGGGATATGGGGCACCGCCCAAAACAATAAATAGTGAAACCTCATCTTTCAACAGTATACAACATGAAATCCGCCTTTGTAACTGTCTGTTTTAGTCGTCCATTGTCTCGCCTAGAAAACTTAGTATGATATGACAAAAGCGCAACGTCTTTGATGTAAAATAGTATGCATAAGTTTAATAAAATTTAATGTGACAAAGGTAACTTAACCACAAAAATGTATCATACGTGGTTAGAAAAACTAAATTTATTTATTGCAATTATGATAATTTTCTATTTGTGTCTAAGTAATAAATAATATACGTAGCATTAAAATAGTAATGTTTTATTAAGAGAAAAAACTATTAGCTAGGTGGTACAATGGAAAAATGATTGTTAAACCGACAGGAAGTTAAATGATTCAAACCTCTCCAATTAATCTTAACACTGGAAAGTTCCTGAAATTTGTTCTCATTAAATTTTAAAATTTACTACGACCAGAATGAAATATTCTGAATATTTTATTATAGTTAATGAAATAATATTGGTAAATCTGTAGGACTGATTTTTGTCAAATTTTTACATCTTTCTCTCGTTAATATTTAGAGAAATTCATTCAGAATTAATACCACAGAAAAAGTTTTAAGAATCTTCTCAGTAAATCAATTATCACCCAAATCCTACCGTTTATGTCTAAAATTAAATAATGAAATCTAGTAGCAAAATATTTACAATTACTGCAGTTCTCAGTTTTACAAACTATTTAGCACGATTTATAAATTTTTACAGTTGAATCAGTCATTTCAGAAAGCCCAGAAGTCAAAACTTTACCATTTTTAGGTCATTTTAGGATTAACTAAATATAATCACATCATCCCTACAAAAAAGTCACTTAAGTTAGGCATTCCTTAAGCAATATAACACTAATAAAAGGCTTTTCCTACTAAATGCTTGCTTTCCTCCAATTAAAAAACATAAGTGGATGATATTTTGAAAGCTCTAATTTTTAGAGGAAAAGGCTTTACAAAATTTTCATGGAAAATATTTTTAAGGGAGATAACTACATTCTGTGACTAGGACAAAAAACGTGCATAGTCTTGAAAACCAAAATTTTTGTTTCTAAAAGTTAAGAATTTAAATTTCTATTATTCGATAAAGCTATTTTAAGTCACTGATATAAACTACTCAAATAAAAAAATGAATAACTATTGTACAACATAATGTTCTTCTGGCCTAACAACTTATTTTACAGAAAACAATGCAATACTCTTATTTATTTCAGAAACAACCTAAGTCAAAATTTTCAAATTTTATTTAACAAGTGGCTTATCTTTAACAAGACAAATATATACATTTAGTATTGAGGGGACAACCCTCTGAACAAACTATATTTTTCAATATTATTTTCTAATGTAACGTAGTAAATTAATGATAGTTACCGTTGTTTTAATTTTTCCAAAAGTTAGTTTTGTTGACTTATGGGCTTTCTGAAAATAATGACAAAATCAGTTGGCAAGGTAAAGCTAAGTAAAATATTAGCTGGTCAACTTCTTTACACGAGCCTACTAGTAGTTTCAACTGTTGTAACATTTTATTGCTCAAACCTTTTTGATTTCACGGTTAAAAGAGCAAACCTTTCTTGCCTAAGCAAAATTGTAGCTGGACCGTTATCAAAACATTAAACTGACCTCCATCAAATTGATCATTAAGTTGATGAGAACTGCACTAATACGATGAGGAGGAAAATTAAATTAAAGTTTCGGCTTCTTTAATTAGGTATAAATTAACAATTTAGTTTTGACTTAACAGGTAAGTATGGTCTATGGTGGAGTAGCAAGTATACTGTAGATGAGACTTGTATGTTACAGTAACCTGATTATTTTACAGTTAGCCTACCTAATTCAGCAGTATGAACTTATATAAACATTATGTTTAATTCAGAAAAAAATTAAACATAAATTTAACAAAAACGTATTAAAATAATTTTAACGTTTAGTTAAAAACATTTTAGAATAAATATGTAACGTAATTTAAATTATCTAGTGAAGTTCAAATTTCTAAAACGATGGCATATAAAATAATTTCAAATACAGTCATTAAACAATATAATGAATTAAAAATTTCGTTATGAAATTTAATTTTGTGTAACAGACAACTAAACGAAGAAAACATAAATAACATGTACGCTAAAACAAATCTATATAATTAGTTTATTCATGTCCGAATAAATAAAAACATTTCCACTCTCAGAAAAGTAACAATGAGTTATTAAAAAAGTTAATTGTTCTGAAAAATAAAATGGTGGTATAAACATTGATTGAGTATAATAAAAAAAGAAGAAAACACGATGATTGGGGTAAGTAATAGAAATGGTAGCAATGAAATACAGGTGGAAATATATGGTTGAAAATGACGAAGCGAAATGATTTTGCGATAGTAAATTATTTTGTTAATTGTCCCATGTGTGTTTCATTTACGGTTTTAAAATCCATCATGATAAAAAAAATACATATAATAGTTATAAAATTGGATAAAAATATAACAATGTATTTCACTCTAAAAAAAATAAAATAAAAAACACGGTGAAACATTTATGAAACAATAATAGTTGTAATATTATTGATTATTTTCAAAAAAAATGTCCTGAACACAATGCAATCAATGATGCGAAAAATTACTAATTTTCTGCAATGAAAAGCTATTCGTTTTACAATGAATTGCCTTCCATAATATTTTTTACACGTTTATCAGCTGTTCTTTTTTCATAAAAATGTTTTAGGAAAAAATATTTAAGCATATGAGTGAGATAGAAGAGGAAACCCCACGGGGTACAATCATCAACTGTATAATACTATAGAACACCCGACTTAAAACACCACTCTCAGATTATATTCACAACGGGCGGTTAAAAATTGCGTCCCTGCATAATGAGCTTAACTTTTTAGATTGGTTTTTATACTAAATATCTTTTAGTAGTTCTAGTAATAGTTTATAAATTTAACAGGTTTTTAAAATCATATAAAATATTTATATGATTTTAGTTTCAAAAAAGTAATAATAAAACCCGATTTGTAAAGTAAAATAATTTTGTACGGTACTAAAGATCAATTAATCATGAACAGAAATAGGTAGTAAATATACTTTTAAATTCAAATGTTAACATTTCATTAATATTTAAATAACCTGAGTTCAATTCAAACCATTCTTCTTGACAAATTATAAATAATATTATTTTCGTTAGTATTCTTTTAATTTTTTAATCGGTTTGTTAAGTACGTAAATATGATGAATCAATTATATAAAATGTTCAAGCGAAAGATGTAATTTTTTAAATTTATTGAGTGATATTGCGAATAAATCTTAGCTTCAGCATATATGAAGTTTTTTTTTTTGTTTAACGTTTTACTGTTTTGCAATATCTGTTAGCTAATGACTGTTTGCTAATGCAGACGGTGAGAAGAGTGATAGATGAAAAGAAGTGATGAAAAAATTCCAGACCTGGACCGGGATTTCGGGACCCCGGCGTAGAAACCAGTTGCGCTAACCACTACGTCAACAGGCCGGCCATAAATAAAGTGATATACTGTAAAGTGATATACACGTGGTTTAAAAGAACGCTTATAACTTTTTGCCAATTTTGACTTAATATTTGAAACTATTCATTTTACAAATTTAGTACTCAACTTATTTTTGAATTCCAGTAATAATGAAAATTCTTCAAGTAGTTCTTTTTCTTATGCTTCAACTTTATTTTTATTTACAACTGTACAATTTTTTAAAGCACAACTGGTAAATGAGATGGAATGAATGAGGAATGGCGGGAATGTGCCGTGAATGTGAATCGATCCAGTGGCCGATTTCGACGTGAAAATTTACAATGAATGTGGTACCACTAATTATTTTGAATTATAATAATGTATAAACCATGATGGATGATTTTTTTTCTTTTGAAATGACTTTTTTTTTATTTTTTTAAATGAAATGAAACAGGCATGAAAAATTAAATTGAAATGCTTTTTTATGGTGGTCGGAGAAGATCCCTATTCCACCTTCGTTTCAGTCATCTGTTAACAGGGAGATCGTTAGTTAAAAGAGATTTTACATTTGAATTTATGTGGTTGATTGTCTTTGTGTGTAATGAGTTGTATGTTGCGTTGACAATGTCTCGAACCGTTGGTATTTTCAGGTCTTTGTGAAGGGTATGATTGGTTACGTAAATAGGTGCGTTTGTTATTGCTCTAAGTGCTTTTGACTGGTGTCTTTGAAGAATATTCAGTGTTTTATTGTGACAGGCTCCAAAAATTTAGTCCGCCATGTGACCAAATTGGCCGTACTAGTGATTTATCCAGGATGACTTTTAAGTGTAGAGGTAGCGAGGACTTGCGACCTAAGACGCCATACAATGTATGAAACCGTGAGTCTGAGATTGTTCTGACGTGTGCAAAGTGTGGTTTTTACGTGAGACGTCTGCCAAGAATGAAATAGTTAATTTAATTTTTTTAAATTGAAAACAAGGGAGGATGACAGTCCAAAAACAACATGGGAAAATGGATGTTCAAAATATTTTTGTTCAAACCAAATAGCCTACATCAAAAGCAAAAGCGAAAGCATGAATTTTTTATAACTAATAGTTGGATTTTGTTTTCTTTGTGTAGTAACAACTACAATATTGTATTATACGACAGTAGTTTACGAGTATAAGAATCTGGTTGTAACCCACGGTTAAATCATTAAAATGTAGCTTACTTAAAACAGCGCCAATCTCAAATTAAAAATTATATTGACAAAAATTTAAAAATTTAACTACCAAGGTTTCTTCCTGTATTATTTATTTCCAATTGCAAAAATGATAGAATTAAATGTGAAAATAATAACAATAAATGCCTCGTAGTAATATGATTCAGAAGAATTGTTTAGAGAGGCATTGGAGGAAGTAAATGAAGGCATATTTATTAATGGAAGACTCCTGAATAACCTTAGATATGCAGATGACACAATTTTCTTTGCAGACAGCAGAGAAGGGCTACAGATCTTGGTTGATCGTATTGTCAAATACTGCGAGGGGTATGGAATGGCACTGAATACAAAGAAAACAAAGATCATGGTGGTCAGCAAGAACAAGATTGACGAGGTTAGAGTTTATGTCAAGGGAACACCTCTGGGCAGAGTACATAGCTATCAGTACCTGGGTTGTGAACTAAATGAAGAATGGGATCGTAGTAGGGAAATAAAACGACGCATTGAGATAGCCAGAAATACTTTCAATAAGATGAAGGCAATACTATGTAACGGAAAACTGAGCATAGAAATATTAGAACAAGAGTACTGAGATGCTATGTATTTTCTGTTCTATTGTATGGAGTTGAAGCCTGGCCAATCACAGAGACGATGGGGAAAAGACTCAGTAGCTTTGAAATGTGGTGTTACCGAAGAAAGTGGAGAATATCCTGGACAGAGCACATAACAAATATGGAAGTGCTTAGAAGAATGAAGAAGGATAAGGAACTGCTCAACACCATAAAGAAAAAGAAAATGGGATATTTCGGTCACATTCTAAGGAACGAAAAGTATGAATTGATGCGGCTGGTCATACAAGGGAAGGTGGAGGGCAAAAGGGGAAGACGACGCACATCCTGGTTGAAAAATTTACGACAATGGTGTGGAAAAACAGCAATAGAGCTTTTCAGGACAGCAGTAGATAGAGTAAAGTGGGCCATGATGATCGCCAATGTCCTTAGGGATAGGGCACCTTAAGAAGAAGAAGTAATATGATATGCATGTCAGAGGTATGGCCCCTATTAGTACCTCCTCAAGAATAATTTCGATTAAAAATCTGTTTAATTTAGAATAAACTTTACTTCTTTAACTTAGGAGGTATCTACTCTAGCATCTTCTCAAGCGTGTTGTGGGATTTCCAGGTAGATGTAAAATGGAAAGGGAACTTACAAGAGGGTTATCGCGTTCTTGGAACTTGTTGTAAAAGCGTTTCTAAATGTGTTCGAAAAGGTTTAAAAATCTGTGTATGATTTTGTTACTAATGTAAATGACGTACCTAATTTTTTCAGCGCTACTGGCTTAATGCTATGAGTTCTGGGAACAGTTCCTGGTTACGTGCGGCATTTACTTATCACTCATTTTCATCTGTATAACTTCATCTCTCTGTTACCCATATTATCCATAACATTAGAATGAAGAACAAAAAAAAATTCATTAACATTCAGTTTCATAAAGAACCATCAAGATTTCTGTACATATTACTGTACATATAATCTGTACTGTACATATATGTAAGATTACTGTACATATTGAAACTGAATTTATAAAAAAATTAATCTGCCCATATATTATTAATTTATAACAAATTTATTATTATAATTCTTCTGTACACTTAATAAGACATTATGCTAACAGAAAAAGGATATTAATGAAAAAGTATATATACAAGACGTGTACTAAAAGTCAGTACCGTTTCGTTCTAACGCGGCCACAGTGCTGCTCTCGGCACTCCGCGTATGAACTCTACTTCCTCTAGTTTCCTAGCACAGTTGACGCCATTACGGTTGATTAGTCTTGTGTTTTATGTTTACTGTGGTTGTTTACGATAAGTAAAACAATCTATGAACCCGCCGACGGTGAGATTGGTTCTGTTATCCGGTTTTTGAATGCAAGGATAGTTAAGGCAGCCGAAATTCATTGGCAGATTACAAAGATGTAAGGTAAATGATCAATTAGTGGTAGAATGGTGCAAAAGTGAATTAGGCAATTCAATGAAGGACGGACAGATGCCTACGACGAACCATGAAGTGGGCGCCCTTCTGTTGTAAACGATGACTTGGCCAGCAGCGTAGACAAGAAAATTAAAGAGAATAGACAAATATCACTTCGCCAATGCTTTCGTATGAATTGCCAAAGTTTTGAGAATTATTTTGCATAAGAGCTGACCGCTTGGGTTATTTCTAACTATCTTCTCGCTGGGTTACAAAAACGTTCACAGATGAGCACAAAACAAAGAGACTTAATAGTGCTCTGACATTTCTTACCAGGTACAATGTTGAAAATGAAAAATATTTAAATCAAAATCATGACTGGTGAAGAAACTTGCATTCGCCGTGTTACCCCAGAATCCAAACAACAACCAATTGAGGCACACAATATCCCGTAAGATCACAAGGTCTTTGCTTGGCGGAATGTTTCTTTGAGCAAGGTTTAGATAAGCTGGTCAGCCGCAACAAGTACGTGAATAATGGTGGAAACATGTAGAACAGTAGCATAATCGTGGATGTAAAAATAAAATTGTTTTGAAAAAAATATTTTCGTTATTTTTCAAAACATTCAGTTACTTACGTTCCGGTCACGCCTCGTATTTCAAGAATACAATAGTATTACGTGGTAAGGTAATATGGTAAAAATTAAATCTGATTGTATGTACTAACAAAGTAGGGACTCTAACGGTAAATTCAATTCAATAAATTCCTTATATAAACTAAAACACAAAGAGCTCCTGCGTTCGAGAGGAGTGTTAATTAACAAGTAAAGAATATGAAAATAATTATTTTTTAAGATGACATTGTTTTCCAAATGAGAATTAGATTTTTAAACATGAAAATAAAATGGAAACTGTATATTAATGAGGTCAAGTTATATCCAACGATGTATGTACTCCTAGAGTTCGTGAGAATGAAATTTGCTTTAAGCATATACTAGCCTTTGGTGGTATTCACTTTTTAATCTGGCTGCACGCTCTGTTTTTAGTAAGAGTAAAATTTATTCAGAGGTGCATGGTTTTTTATATCTTAAATTAAATCGGAATAGAATCTTCGTTTTCACTTTAAGAAGGATAAATGAAAATAATGCACACTTTCTCGTTTATTTATTAACTTCTAAATAGCACTGCATTATTATTTTTATTTAACCGCAAGATTAAATAAAGTGAACTGAGAATACATCTACTCTCATAATTCGTTGAAATGTGTTATAAAATATTTTAATAATTTTAATTCGAAAACATTCTATTAGGTAAAGTATTTAATGCAATTTTTATAAATATGAGAGAAAAATTTACAACCTCTATAAAGTTGCATGTACTCATGAGATTTATAATATGGAATCTTAATGTTTTATAGGACCATTTTAAAGATTTTAAATTGACTTTAGACATTTGTGTAAGCTGGTTTCACAGCCTTATCTCAAAATTTTATTTCACTTCCGGTTTGTCTCCTTTCGCCAGTCCATATTGTGTTGTACTGTCATCGGGGAACCCCTTGAATTTAGTAATCAGTTGTCTAAATTTGGTTTGCTTCTTCATATTATCTCAGTCTTCTTCATAGTTTTCTCTACATTCTTTCTAACGTTTTTAAATCTCTTAACTTACACATTGTATATAATTTTTATTTTTTATATATTGTGACAATATCGAAGAAGGGTATGGTTCGCAAAATTTCTAGTAGACTACTTCATTCATAAAATGGTAACGAGTAGATAATAGAATGAAAAAGTAACAATAGCATACCTATTTATAAAAGGTCTTTATTGTACAACTATTTATGAAAAGGTCGGTCAATTACCTGTAACACTTTCTATTTACAATAGTTCTATTGTTGACTTGTTTACAATAGATTTTTCTAGCAATCATTTATAAAGGGTTTTTTGTACTTTATTATTTGTATCGAATTTCGGTGTCTTTCGGGAAGATTCTTTGAACCGGTTGTATAAATAGAAACCCCGAGCGCGGTCAGTAAGTTAGTATCCGTTTGATCTCTGACGAGTATTTATTGCGTGCTATCGGAGCGTTATATCAGGTTAACGGTTCCGAGGTATTGTCATACTATCTTTTTATGTATGTGCTTTGTGTATAATTATTATTAGTAGTACTAAGTTAATTATTTAAGTTATTTATTGTGTTACTCCGTTATAATTAGTTTATTATTTATTTTAAGTAAATTATTAAGTTATTTATTATAATACTTCATTATAATTAGTTTATTATTTATTTTGTAAATCTTTTAGTTGTAATAAATATTTGTATTTGTAAACTTAAGTGTATTAATTATTTAATTATCCAGATCCTGAAACGGACCCTAGCAAAAAGTATCACAATATTTTATTTTTCGTCTGGGGCCAATTTTAGAACATGCAAGGTAACTTAAAGCGTTTTTGGGGACTCGCTTTTCAGCCTAAATTCTCAGAATTCGTTCACTATAAGCTGCTTTCCTTTCCTCTGTCCACCTAGAGTTTTGTTGTTTATTTTCTTAATAGCAGCTATTAAAGTTTGCAATTAGTTTTATGAATTTGGTATGGTTCATTAAGCTATTTCAGTTTATTCTACTTTACTCAATATCGTTTCTGACTGCTTTATCCTCCACCATCATTGAGTCTGTTGCTTAGTCCCTTAAATTCTTGTTATGTCATCCATTTTATAAAAAATTTCATTAAATTTTATTATTTGTTTTCTGATCCATTAATAGGTTTTCTCGTACAGTTCTTCTTGTTCTCGTAACCTGTTCTCTCCGTCGGCTACCTTTGGACCCATTATCTTTTGGAGGATTTTTCTCGCTAATTTCTCTCATTTTTCTTATCGGCCATGTTAAAGCTTTCGCTCATATACAGACACACAACTTTTATCACAGTATTATAGTGTTTGATTTTGGCTTTTCTTGAGAATACTTTCTTCTTATACAGGTGATGAGTTCTTCAGACTCCAGTGGGCATCTTTCTTCGAAGGCTGTTGTTCACTTCTTTTTCACTGGTCATCGGTTGTATTATCGGACCGTGGTACTTCTAACAGCTTTTCCAATTTTGGACAAAACCTTATAACTTTAAAATAATTGCCATCACAATTTATTATAATATTGCTGCCAAATTTTTAAAAAAATCCAGTAAATGATCGTGTTATCAAAAATTTATTAAGATTACTATTTATTTTTAGATTAATTGTTTGTATTTTTTATAAAGATTTTACAGAGAATCGTTTAAAATAAAGTAGTCTCTATCAAGCCATTTTTTCTAACACCATTTTACAAAACATCTTACACATTCATTCATATGTTCAAATAAAAAAAAAGAGACAGAAGTGACTTTTATTGTAAGTCACGTGGTGAATAGTGTTGTACAGTAGCTGTTAGGAAATGATAAAATGGTGTTAAGGGGAATAAAAGGATAAAAATAAGAACGAATGGTTTGTGACTGATACCTTCTATGGTCTTCTGACAGTATTATGACATCAAAAACTTTCCATCCTTACATGTTTTTTCCCCATGAAAATTTATCCCTATTCGAAATTCGTCAGTCTGTCTTTCGGTTTGTTTTCCTACTTGAATCAAAATACCCTACTTAGTGTAATCATTTACTAACGAAAATTATTTTTGTATCAACATTTAAAAAATTTCTTCATCCCTTATATTATTTATCAAAGTAAACTGATACTTCATCTCCAAAGACTAATCGAATCTCTATTCCATTGCATCCCTGGATCTCATTAATTTAATGAGGAGTACTCAATCATCCATTAAGCGTCTCACCAATTGGCTGAAAGATAACCAGATATAGTTGGGAATAACCTAATCCCTTAATCTGATACTCCAGGTATGCATGTAGAAAAATAGGTTTATATCTCATCGTTTAGAAATTTCATGTAGCAACCAACCCAATAGCATCAGTACATGGACAATATTAACGGAAATACTTAATAATGAAACTAATTTATTTATTATGAAATCCAAAAAATCTGGTCGGGCCGATACAGCTCCTCTCCACCTTTCTCGCTAAACAACCTCTTGTTTATTCCTCTCTTATTATCGCATTATTTTTCAAAAACTGAACCCAGCCACCTCACTCTTGGTCATCCCTTTGATTACGTCCCTCCATTTCTATGTACAGCATCCTTTTAGGCATTCTACCCATCTCAATTTTCTTGTAATTTTCAAACCATCTAAACACTTTCTGTCTCATTCTCCTTGTCAGGTGCTCCATTTCCAATTGTTCCCTAAACCAATAATTTGTAATTGTATCATTTCTTGTTTTTCCTAGCACACTCCTCTTTAATTTATTTCCAACATATTTTATTTCTCCTATTCATTTGGTTTATATCATGCGGATTGAATCATAATATTCATTACTACAAGCTTGAAAGAGCTATTTTTACAGTGACATGAACATAAGGTGAACATTGTTATGGTGATACCCAAAATTCGCACCTGATAAGCACCAAAAGAAGAATATCTTTCGTTTCATTTCTGTCAAGTAAAGCGCAGATATTTTATTCTACTCCATCTCTCCATGGTTTTTTGCAATTTAACCGACAAAAATCATACAGAAACGGAGTAAACCTATCTAATAACATAGAGTTGAGATGAAAGAACAAGAATTCATTGGGCTGTGTAGTTAAACAATTTCTTTATTGACCTACGTTTATAAGTAGACGGCTTTACAGACTAATTCCTCAGTGCATATGACGCGTGGTAAAATATAAGTTCTGGTATTCGTAAGTCAAAGGTTTGAAAAAATTCAAAGATGGTATAATGTAGTTTAAAAGTCCTTTAACATAATATAAAATACTAAACTATAATACTTAAACTAGAAGAGCTGCTTATTATCAGATATATTCTCCAGCCGTAAACAGAAATATGTAGCTTATTTAACAGAAGTTTGTTGCTTCATGATACAAAATATAAGCTAATAAACAACTAAAAGATGAGTGGATGGAATTTAAAACAAAATTTAAATCTTTATAGTTTAAACACTGTAATTATAATATATCATGAAACTTAAAATATATTTAAATAGTGCAAAGGAAATTTATTGTGCACAAGTCCAAGGGTATGTAGTACAGCGGCATTAACCACGATTAAAACTGTACTTACCGATGGCGTCGCTGTTATTCTACAAAGATATAAACTACTAACTTGGAAATAATTGAGGAGGTAGCGGGTCGATAACCATATGTTTATCTATAAGTCATATTTAACTCATTTAAGTGGTCGTGCATCTGCTTGGGCCTACATTGTAAATTTTACCTTATACTTACTTTATAAAGAACGGTAGTAGTAAAACTAGAAATTTACCTTCGTAAAACACAAAATTGTATAATATATACAAATTTTATGAGGTAATATTCAGAAAATGTTGTTTACATCATTTTTTGCTGAAATACAGAGTGATTTAGGAAGAAAATCTTTACGTTGCGAACTAATTCTAGAGTTAATAAATTATTAATTACCTCTGAAGTGTACCACTACGCCAGATAAATAAAACTACTGTTTAACTAATTATGTGTTGTTTAGGTCAACAGCCGAAAGGCTGGTTTGAACCTCTAGAGGTTTTACTAAGTAAAAACGAGGAGTGAGGTAGTTTACTATTGCCTTTCTCACTGAGTTCAAAGAGTATGCTTACCAGCATGCCAGACCCTCCAAAAAGCACCCACTTTCCACCCTGCAAATGACACCTTCACTTCATTCACCACAGGGTCTGGCTGTATAGTGAAATTCATTACTCTCAGAGGAGATAACTCTGACTAGTGTCTTTTAGACCTCTACCTACTCTTTTCTTAAATAGTTCAGTCATATATTTGGCTTACTATGTCATAAGAAACAAAATTATGTTTTGTAGCCCTGGAACCAACAGTTCGAGCGCAATTAATTTAACACTTCGCTTGCCCGTTATCGGGATTAGAAGAAGTAACCTCACACCCGACATTGGCTGTTATTGGTGAGAACTCATCTGCAATCTTCAGTTCGTTAAGGTTTAGTACACATATCAAAAGATTTGTGTTCTATTTCTATTTGAGCGTTTTTGAAATTTTCTAGGGAAATCTCTTATACTACATATTATGGCTGGAAGATTAATTGACTGAGGAAATGTTTATCAACATTGGAAGAGAAGTATTTGAAAACTTTGTATTATTGATATTGGAGAGTAAAGTACCTTTATGTTAAAAGCAATTTGAATTACCTTAAACTAATGTGGATGTACGGTTGCTAAATTTATGGTTCGTCAAAACCATCAGTTATAACCAAACTTCATCGGTTTCAATTGAAATGGCTTTGTACGCTAGTTAACGCTCCAGTTTTTATCTCCAACTACACATTTTACCTGGACCTAAAAGTCTCATTTATCAATGACAAATATATCAACGCTTTAAATTTAAATTTCATAACAATGCCAACCCATTGATTAGCAAAGTAAGTTCTCCATATTTACTAAGAAATCCATATTGTCGGGTCAGCATGAGGCGGAGGTGAGACTTGGATTAACTTAAGTCCAAATCATACACTGAAAAATACGATAAACCATTATTATCACTATTTCATTTTACACTCAATCTGTTAGTTACGGGACTAAAATAAATATTCCTGTTATAATTTTTATAAGTAACTAAAACTTGTCGGAAACGATGCATTTTTATGAAACAAAGTATTTTGTATGTTTTGTTCTATAAATTATTTTAATAAAATGAAATAATTATTATCTGTTTGTTGCAGAACTAAAATAAATAGTTCTGTTTCTTATTACATGGTCAGCCAATTAAATGACTGAATCATTTAAGAACAGAAGAGGTAGGGTTGTAAATGATAAAAACCAGAATTATATCATCTGAAAGTAATGAATTTCATTATACAGCCAGACCCTGGGGTGAATGAAGTGAAGGTGTCATTTGCAGAGTGAAAAATTTGTGCTTTCAGAGAGCCCGGCATTCTGATAAGTTTACTTTTCCACTTAGTGAGGAAGGCATGGTAAACCACCCTACTCCTTGTTTTTTCTTAGTTAAACCTCTTCAGGTTCAAACCAGTCTTTTGACTAATGACCTAAACAACAACACTATAATTATATAGTTCTGCATATTAACTTATGAGTAGGCTGATTTTAGTAATTAACTGCGAAAATGTAGTAGGCTATATATTATAATATATTGCATTCCAATTTACTGGTTGTGCAAATTTTCCCAGTTGTAAACAAAGACAAATAAAGCGAAAAACGTTTGTAGCAGAAATAAAAAAAAACTTCTTATTTTAAAACTTTTCGTTACTGCCAGTTACATAAATATGAACTTGAATTAAGTTGATTGACTTCAAATGTGTTCACAAAATGCAATGAAATAATAGTGAAGATATCATTTTTTTAAAATACATGAAATTGATTATATTAAAGTAATATTCCATTGAATGAAGATAAATATTTTACTGAAATCCCATGCAACAAAACTTCACGATTGAAGAATTACGTCTTATTTGGTCATATATCATTATTGCAACCATATATAGTTGACAAATAACATCTTATCAAAGAATTTGATCAAAAAACTAACTATTAAATCGTCAGTCACGATTTTATATAAATAGTTATGAAAGAAACAATGCAAGAAGAATTAGGTTAAAATACGTAATGATTACTTTTAAAAGTACAATATTAAAAAATTCATGAGGGAGAGAGTAGATTATCTGATGCCCTTCAATTAGGTATACCTGTATTAACAGAAATTTAAGAACTTTTTATAAAATTACAAAATTTCCATATTATGACTTTCACTGTAGAACAAAATTTAGTATCTGTTGTGTAACAGGACTCATTTAATAGTTAGTACCTCCTTACGTAAGTTTTTAATTGAAATTGTACGTCAGCTTATAAAGCAAAATATTTTTACTTTGTACTTAAAATTTCTTTGTATGGTTTTTTATTAAGATCCCTTGTATTAACATTTTGTTGCTGGAGGTCTACAGAAGCATACAGTGTTACATTTGCCTTTTCTTGAGGATTTTGCCTGAATAATAACTTTAAAGCGTGTTTAATAGTTTGGATCATCTCATTAGTTTTGCCTGGGAATAAAAAGAATAGAACGAATATGTATTGCATGATTTTTCCATCAGCTAATTTAAGCGGAACTGATAAACTAATATTGTTTTCTAAGTATGCATATTAACAGTAATGCAGACGGTGAAGAGTAAGTGATCGAAATAAATAAGTGATGAAAGAACGTCAAATCTGATCAGGATTAGAACGCCTCTGACATAGAATGTAGTTCACCATTCATTCACCTCTTCCCTATTGTATAATATGTTATAGTATAGTATCATTGTTAACTCATGACTAACATAGTTATTGCTTCTATGTGAGTGTTTCACACCAGAGTTTGGCCTTAATTTCCATAAATTCTATTGATTATAAATTTAAAAAAAACCGACTAGAAGAGCATAGAAAAAAGACCTTCTTAGGCTTTGAATACCTATTTAAATTAAATTTCTTAAATTAATTTTTTTATTCTTCCAGCACGGGTAGGCAAACATGACAACATGCCTGTCTCAGTCTAAGTTACACAAATCAGAAAATCAACTCTGACCATTTTTTTCAAGGGATACTTATACCTCTATTTTCCTCAGGACTGTACCTTACTACCTGAAAGGGGAATTCTCCCTGGGAGCATCCGCTAAGGATGGTCCCTTTATCTGAACCTCTTCTCAGTTATTTTAATATTCAGTGCTTTGACTGCCAGCTCTCCATAAATAGTTTCATACCGAAGTCTGTTTGGGGAGGAATTTCATTTCGAAAGCATGCAGTCTGCTTACCTATCTTAAAACTGAAATGGACATTTTACTTCTGTAACCCAATATGGAAACATCTAGTACCTTAAAACATGTTTACTCTGCATCCTTTCTAATCTTTCTTCAAATTACGTTTGCTTCAAAAATATTTTGTATTTTATTTAAATAGCTGTTAAGCATTAGTTTTATCAATTCTCAAACGAAAATAACAGTCTCCTTTTTCAAGTGATTATGCCATTTCTTCGACGTTATTCACCATGCTTGCGTCATTCGCACGTATCATCGTTGTGTTTTCTTATACATAAGTAAATGTTATACATAAGTAAAAAAGTAAATCAATTAAGAGGAAAAATATTTGTCAATGTAACACCGTGGATGAAACATTCTAGTCGTTACAAATGAATAAAAATATTAAATAAAGTCCAAAACTTTCACTACAAAAAGAAAATGTTACATAACCAAAATATCTAAAAGTTTTAAACTTCCAAACCTAATTTTTAATATATTTTAAAGTGCAAACAGTATTAAAATAGATAAATAAAAAGATTAGTGATAAATGTTCAACTATAATTTTACCAGTAACTTTAAATAGGAATCGTGTACAAATATAAACTATCTCTTAAGAACCATACAAAAAAGATACTACAAATGAACTGAATCTGTTAAGAACGTAAATATATTTGTACTCAATAGAATTACTTACATTTTACCAAAACTAGTTTAAAACAAAATTGAAGTTATGTAGCAAAATAAAAAAATTGTTCAACTTACCGCGCTTCTCTTTGA
Source organism: Catonia carolina (assembly GCA_035578175.1). Taxonomy (NCBI): domain Eukaryota; kingdom Metazoa; phylum Arthropoda; class Insecta; order Hemiptera; family Achilidae; genus Catonia; species Catonia carolina. Next base: position 21,088,217 of record JAQMRL010000010.1, on the reverse strand, counting down.
ACGTCAACAAGTACCCAATTAAGTACCCAATTTTCCCAATTACGGCAAATCTGTTCAATCCATAATAATAAATAATTTTCACCATACAATAAATCAATTTCAATGTATTCTGGTAAAAAACATAAATGTTGCTAAAATATGCGTTAGACATAGCAAATACTACATATAAAACTTGAACCACAGACAAAAAGTTTGCTCTTTAACGAATGTTGACAATAGCTTACAAAGTGAAGAAATAAAACATCATTTATTAATAGCGGTTCTAAGCATTTTCTATGGTTTGCACTAATAAATAGGTATTTTGTTATCAAATTGGTCTCAGTTCAACTTCATAAGGCTTGCATCTGGCGCTCCTTATTATGTAAGCGTGACGATTTAAAAATTCCCATGGTAAAGGATTTAACCAAGTCCTTCCATTGTACATTTCACGAAAGACTCAAGGAATATCGCAACTAACTACCCCTTGTTCTAGCTACAAGGGACTTTCCAACTGCACAACGTCTAAAGCAAGAATTGAGCAGAGTTCTCTTGGTCTAAATAACGGACAAAACTGTAGATAAATAATGTAATTAATTAATTATTAAAACTGTAGATTAATTTTTGTAGGGGTATCACTTTTTCTGTCTTGACGAGACAAGCAAACACTGTTAGCACAATGAGTAGAAGAGCTTCTCTTCTAAATGATACAGTAACTAGAAGAGATTCTTTTCTAAATGTCACGGTAAATAGAAGAGGTTCTCTTCTAAATACCGCAATAAATAGAAGAGATTGTCTTCTAAATTCCACAGTAAATAGAAAAGATTCTCTTTTTAATGCCACGGTAAAATAGAAGAGATTATCTTCTAATTACCGTGACTAAGTATTTAACTGACATTTGTTGATTTTTCTATAGTACAACCGTACTAACGTGGTTTAATATTATATTTTGTTGTTTGTATTGTATTAACTGTTTTGAACGATCTTGAACATTCTGTACGGAACCACCCAGAAGGTCAGTTCAGCAACCTATATCTGATTAGTTCAATATCCTATCATTTCTCAATACAAATTTCATTGCTGTGACATTATAAGATAGTTTAACCAAAAACGTGGAAGCTTTTTTTGAGAAAAAAGATCTTTGTGTTATTACAGTGAAGTTATTAAATCTACTCTTTATTTTGGAGCTTATGCTTGTTTCCCAAAGAATATCTCATTCAGGCACGGCATATTTTCATACGTTACAAAAATCATTTCATCCTTCACCGTCTGCATTAGCAGTAATTGCAGAACAGTCAGACGTTAAACAAAAAAACAAAAAAAGTGTTTTCCAAAACCACCCAGGTTTGACTGAAGTAACTTTGTTTCCCATTTAAATCCAACCCATACATTTACTTGTAAAATTGGTTGTAGTTACTTCACAAATGAATTAAACAATCATTCATAAGCAAGTTTGATACAAAAATTTTGGCTACAAAAGGTCATATCATCTGAAGATCTAGGTAAAAAAAAAATTACTCATCAATCACTTACACGTTGTAAGCTACTACTCGATGCGAGAAAGTAAAAAACCGATGGAAGAAATTTTTCAAGACAACACAGTATATGTTAATAAAATAAAAATAAAAATATGAAGAAATTGCAATTTCGCATTTTGTTTATATAATGTATAATAATAATAATAATAATAATATTGACAAAAGAAATAGTGAAAGTTTTGTTTATATATTAAGCAACATAACTTTTGATAAACTTAATAAAAAGTTGACAACTGTCCGATTTAAATTGTATACTTATATTGTATATTACTTATTAATCTTTTATTCATATTATTCAAACAAATTAAACGAGGTAGTTAGAAAGTGTGAAGCGATTAAAAAACTAGTCGTGTAAAAACATCTATAATGATTTTCCTATTATGAAAAATGTAATATTGTAATTCTATACTTGTGGCTTTTGAATCGAAAGTTAAGATAAATGTCGTTAAAAAAATAATAAAATACTTCCTGACTTATTATGAATTAAAAATATTCATTCATTTTTTTCGAAGGCTTCAAATAAATGACTAATAAATTTATTTATTTCAACAAAATTACATGGTTGTTAACATACTTATCATATTATTATGATGCAACATACAAGACATCCTAAAAATATCAAATTTCAGGTAACTATATTAAGTCTTATATAATAAACAAACCGAATTAATTAAATTAACTCTAAAAGTAAAAATTGTGAATCAACTATTCGTAACACTAGTCTATTGATATAACTGGTTTAAAATTCTAAAAAATGTCTGTAACTTATTTACGGCATTCTGACAATTTATAAATGAGACATAGCATTATTACGCAAAATGTGAAGAAATTACTTATAAGTTTTACCTTCTCATGCCCTATATAAATACATAAAGAAGGTAAATTTTTGTTTTCATGTCGATTTTATGAAATCAAGTTTCACTTCAAATACACGATTTGAGGGCCCCTGAACCCAATACAATTGTTCAGTGTTTGTGAACAAAATATACCTCTAGAACGGATACATTATACGAACATCAAACTTGAAACTTTAAGGCACCCAAATGGAACCCGTCACGAACAGTTTTATCAAAAATCGGTCAACTAGAAATACAGTAGTAGTTTATTCATTAGATTTTACACTTTTTTCGATTTTCTGAAAAACAGTTCCTTCTATTCTTGTTATATATTTATTTTTATGCTTTACGATTCTAGTTGAACTTCTCTGAGAGGGGTCTTCGCTCTCGTGGTAAACTTTTCTTTAAGATTTCGGCCTTAATATGCATTTTAAGGAAAATATAAAATGAAAAATTGTAGGAAATTAAAAAACCTACAATTTTGGTTCAAACAGTTTTTTTTAATGTATCTTCTTCTTCTTCAGGTGCCATATCCGCTTCGAAGGTTGGCAATCATCAGAGCGATTTTTAATGTATAGTTAGCGTCAATGAGTTATTCTTTGTATTTTGCTTATGAAAATCGGTAAAAGTGAGATTTTAAAGATTTTATTGTATTTTTATTGTATTCGTTACTACTACTTTCTAAGAGTTCAAATATTGCGATTACCCGTATAAGAAATTTTAACATTCTCTATTAAAATTGTACGACTTCAATTTCATGCCTAGCGAAAATGATAAAATTCCTATAATCGTGTGATACGTACTCTAAGAACATCTACCAGGGACGGGACATCAACTCAACAAAACGTTTTGTTTATGTTATATCTTCTCCCTATAAAAATTAAAATATAAAAAATTTTAAATTAAACTCATGTATAATGTAGTATAGTTTGCCCAATAATCTCTCTGCTCCATCATCTGAGTGGACGTCTGGGAGAATTATTAGGTAGTTGTTCTCTGTCAAAAGCAGGTATTAGAGAGTTCTGATGGTTATACAATTTATTCGCAAAGATAAAATGAAGTCTACAAAAAACTTTGAGCTTGTTAACTCAGCTAAGCTTGTTAAACTCTGGTTTGTTAACCGAAATCTTTGGATTGAAACTATAAGGAATATTGAGGCATAAATATGGCTCCCATACGTCCACATGGGCTTATGATGAGATTTGTACATACGAACTTTTGAGAAAAATGTCAGTTTTAAACACTTTTGATCCAATTAGAAATGAGACTCTACAATTGTTTCAGTCATTTAATTAGAACCCTTCTCTTTACACTGGCATGCTTATTCCACGTGAAGCGATGGTCAATGAATAACCTAAGTATCGGTCATTCTGTGTAAAGGTAAGCGCATAGTGAAAGCTGGTCCCAGGTCGCTTATAAGGGAGAGCCTCCTAGCAAGAACATACGATTGTATTTTAATCGGACGTTTCACAGTAAACGTTGGTGGGGAAAACTGCGCGCTCGTCATTTACGCATATTAGCTCACGGGTTTGCTTTTTACAAACCTGCCTGCTGCTAGCAAGCAGCAGGCAGGTTAAGGGTGAATTTCACAAAAAAGGATAATATTAAGTCCTTGCAATAAAAATATCATTAAAATTAACAATATCACTGTAAAAAATATATTATATTTATCTAATAAGTTTTTTTGTTTTTCAGCTCATATATTTATTCCATAATAGCTTTTAAAAATTTATACAAAAATTATTGATTACTAAAATTGTCAATTCGGTCACTGTCCCCACCAAGAACAATGAATTTTTTTTTTTTGATATTGCCAATAAGAAGCCTCTTTTTTAGCCGGTTTTATATTAAAAACGTGTATTTAATGGGGGAATTTACAACATGTATGCAGTTTTTAAGTTACACATTCCTGAAATTGGTGATGGGCATTAAAATCCGTGTCTCTCATTTACTTAGTAGTAAGACAGCATTTTCAAACTTGGCGCCGCGTGGATTGTATTCGATGTAGTTCCCGCGCCTTTTGCAGTATGGAGATGAGCATAGGTTATACTACAGTGTGCAGTAAAGTTTCGTGTAGATTTACTGATATTAACAACGTTAACATCCAAATTTGAGGTAAGAATCTTTTCGTAGCATAATTATTTGTCAATACGGTCACCTTACAATGTGGCGATCAAATTTTTAATGACATCAAAATGTATCGCAAAGAGATGGTGCCACGGTAAACCTTCATAACCTAAAACTCGGTGTTCAGCACACGTTGCCGTAGCGTAATGTAATGAACTAGAAATATGAAAATGTCAAACCGGTCACCGTCACATATCTAACGTGACCGGACATGACATCAGTGACCGGATTGGTACAGCTACCCTGTAACGTGACCGAATTGACCAGAATGCCAAGTTAAGCCTTGTATATTGTTCGCCTAACCTAAAATTTACAACTGAGGCTACCAGAAACTAGTGATGGGAAATAAAGCTATTTTTTGATAACGTGTTACTGAAAATAACAGCCTGCTCGATAAAAGGATTCTATAATCTGTTATTAAAATAACTCTTATCGTCCAGCCTACAATACAATGTAGTAATATGTAATAGCACGACACATGTGGAAAAGAAGTGAACTAAATTATACATTTACATGTAGATTTTTGTAGAGAAAGGTCATTTAGAAAAGTTTATTGACACAGAAAATGGTAGTCAAAACAAACCGACCAGCGGCGACATCATGACTCGCGGACGGTTTGTTTTGAGTACTGACTTGCTTTAATCCTACTGACGCCTTTATGTATGCATGGCTACTGCTTCTCGGCCGGTGTACAATGTGTAATTAAAATAACAGGGTGTTTTTAGTAATCTGTTATCACAATATATGTTTCAATCCAGTAACCATGTTATTAATCCTGTAACGTTAAGTAAGTTGAGGAATGGAATAAAAGAAGAAAGGAATAAAGTTAAGTAGTGGTTGAGGAATTTAGAAAAGAATTACCGTTATTTAAGAAGCATTTATTTTATTCACGTCATCTATCAAATGAATTAAAAACTAAAAAAGAGAATTTGCAATCGGGAGAGATAATATTCAGAATAGATTTTTCTGAAAATTATGTCATCAAGTATTCCGAAGAAATCCAATCAATGCATTTCGGTGCATCCAAACGACAGGTAGCGCTTCATACTGGTGTCCGCTACGCCATACGTAACAGAAAGATTGAAGTCAAGTCGTTTTGTACATTGAGTGATAACGTAGATCATCAGGCCCATGCAGTATGGGCCCACATGATCCCAATATTGGAAATGTCATCAAAAACTTTTCCTAAAACGACCACAGTTCATTTCTTTTCGGATAGCCCAACTTCTCAATACAGAAACAGGATGAACATTTATTTATTTAAAAAAATTGTCCCTAGATATTTTAAACGAGTGAAGTACATGACGTGGAATTTTTCTGAATCTGGGCACGGCAAGGGACCGATGAATGGTGTTGGAGGTGCACTCAAACGTAAAGCAGATTTATCTATTTCTCACGGAAACGATTTAACTTGTGGTTTCGATATCGTTGAAGCTTTCAAAAATGATAGTGGAACCACCTTGCTGGAAATACAAACCAAAGATGTAGAGAATCTCAAAACAGAAGTGGCCTCAAGTAATATTCCAACAATAGATGGAATAATGAAAGTACATCAAATTTCTTATTCCGAAGGCTATATGTCTACACGATCATTGTCATGCTTCCAATGTCCACCATCTCAGTATTGTGAGCATTTCGGGATTGGAGATATCGTTTCGGATACATCCGACTCAGAAGAAATTATTCCAAAGTCTATCTCGACACCAAAAATTCATTTGGAAGTAGATGACATTTTTACAGCTTCTGAAGATGAAGAATCGGTGAATCTATCCAAAAACGACCCTGTACCCGGAACTTCAACTAATACCAGCACTACGGACTATGACTTAGGAGCGTTCGTCCTTGTAAAATTTTTCTTCGGAACGACCTCGTTATGTCGGCAACTCGTAGGTGTAATACAGAGTACAGTAATTAATGATAAATGCGATATTATTTTTATGAAAAGTAGTGACGATAGTAGAACTCTATTTAGTATTAAAGAAAAAACCGTATCGTCTATAACAATAAATCAGATTATTTCAATTTTACCTACTCCTGTTTTATTATTAAAAGGTGGCAATGTATTTTATAAATTTAAGCAGCCTGTTTTCTGAAAATACAAATAATATTTTAAGTAGATCATTATGTATGCGTTGCAATAAATCCTGTTTGCTCCGAAAATCTCAATTTTATATTTTTTATGAATTGTTTAATAATTTTATTGTTTATCTTTTGTAGCAGCCTGTTTGTTTTGTAATTAACTCTTTTATAAATTATCTAGTTAACAAAATTTTGACAGATTAACAGTTCTGTATTATATTCAGATATAGGCCACCTGTATGTAGTTTAGCCAAGGCTGTACATTAATAATCAGCTGTATTGGTATTTTCAAAGACTTTATTTTGAGTATGATTCAATACATTTATTTTATTTTCAGTTAAAACATGTTTTTTTGTTGTTATGATTTAAAAGGCGTTGACTGAAATAGCCAATAAAAGAAATTCAATTTTGTTATTGTTTATTAGTGACAACATGATTTATTAGAAGATTTCGGCAGCAAACCTTTCCTATATAATATTCGTAAATAGTTTGTAAATTTTGAATTAATTAGTCATAAGTCAATAGTGTACTCAATGTTGTTCTGTTTACGTAACACATATTATAGGTTTTATGTAATTATTTTATAACCTTAAGAATATTGATTCAGTCATTTTAATGTTGATGTCCATTGTGTTTTTCTCAGTCACAATGTCAAGTCGGTAACGCATATGTCAATCCAGTCACGATAAGAAAATGCGTTAAAATGAGCTTAAATGTTGAAAAACATACTGACTTCTTTTCAATTTATTTGCCTATATTTATTGTAAAAGTGTAATAGAATTCAATTACTAATATTTAAACTGGCAGTAGCTATATAATTCATTTTATTTACTGCGATGATGATCGATTTTGTTGAGGTTAACAATTTCGCACTTATTTCACAAAAATAAAAAAGGAGAAACATTTATTTAGATACACCTACAATTAAAAATAAGTTATGAATTGTATGTATTATTTATGTTCACTTTTATCTAATCTTTAAATGGTTTTTTTTCATTTTAAAAAACGTGACCGAACTGACATTTTCTTGTACTGCTTTAAGCAAATAATTGTAAAAAATACAAAATAACAAAAATTAGCACTGTTCTATTATGAATGCTATAGTAAAAGGTATGTGTTTTAATAATAAATAAGATAAATTGAAATTAACCAAATATTATTTTTTTTAAATTATTCCTTAGTATTATCCTTCTTTGTGAAAATCACCCTTAATAGGTATTCATTTTAATAACAACTTTTTAATTATTTATAACGTAGGTTTATGAAAATAAATTTAATAGATTATTACTGACCAAAAAATGGTTTATTATACTAAATAACGGCAGTCAAAATGTTCGAAATACGTACCTCAATGTAATCACAAGAAGTCTTTCTTCCAGTAATATTGGTTGCTTGTGCAAGTTGCACCACTGTTTCTGTAAACGAAGTTCTACTTTTGACAATATAAAATTAAACGTTTCAATTAAAATTACAGCTGTAAACGTTAAATTAAACGAGTCATTCTCTTGAATTTAAAAAAACCTGTCATCATTTTTTTTAATTGCGGAAAAAGATGATGATACTCGCCGTACAATTTGCTGTTGTTATTAATGTAACAAACTCTATCGTCTTTAAAATGATGAAAATTTCGTGTAAACTTTTTCCATCAGAAATAATTTAGCATCACTGCTGCTACTGGAACTCATGCTGAATACCAACAACTGATTTAAATTTAAGCGCGTAATTACATGTTCTCACTGTGCGCTCTCGCCAGCGTGAATCAGCACCTGGGATCAGCAACCAGCTACCTGCGACCAGCATTCACTGTGCGCTTACCCTAAAAGGTGTATTATGAAGAAGCAGGCATACAAGTGGACTCGTCTGTTAATGGAATGTAAAAGTCTCGAGAAACATTTTGTCAATATTCATTTTTTTTAAATTCTTGGAACGAGTTTTCCAAAGGAAATATCTTGTTAAATGTAGAGTTGTTACTTCAGTTATCAGCTTAAATGCTCCATCAGGGGCTTGTTTGAACATCTCGAGAGGTTTTACTAAGTAAAACGAGGAGTGAGGAGATTTACCATTGCCTTACTCACTGAGTTCAAAAGTATGCTTATCATAATATATGCCAGGCCCTCTCAAAAGCGCCTTGCAAATGACACCTTCAATTCGTTCACCACATTATCTGACAGTATAATACAATTAATTTATCTCAGAGGAGATGCCTTTGTCTAGTGTTCTCTACTTCTTCTGTTTTTAAACGATTCAGCCATATAATTAGATGTGATATAAAACAGAACTATTTTTTCATAGCCGTGGAATTAGCAGATTAAGTGCAAATAATTTAACTGTCCACCCCCTGTTATGGGAAAAATATATTGTATCGCAATAGTTTAGAACAATAACAATAATCGTAGAATTAGCAAGATATTAACAAAAAGTCTAGTGTAGTTTAACAAGGACTGTTCTGTCTGAAAGTGATAAGTTACATTGGTCGAACAGTAACTTTAGTGTGTTGTAGAAAATATGTTATTAAAGAAATAAGGACCATGTAATCGCTTATTATACCCCTTGACTAATTATGATGTTCTTATAAACACAATATTACACCCACATCACACTTCAAATATCTGCTATCTACTTTAATAAAATCATTAACAATTTTATTAAATTCCTATTTTTAATTATGTAATCACAAGTATAATATTAAAGAATGAAAAAAAATTTTATGAATAATAATTCAGCCACAAAAAATTACTGGTTGATTTACGCAGTGTTGTTGTTAACAGTGTTGCAATTCTGTACAAGTTCAAACTGTAACGAATCATTTTTATAAAGCTTCGAAAACAGTTTCTTATTTAACATTACGATAAACGATTCATCTTCATTTAAGAATGGGTATTTACTTTCAATAAAAACGTTAACATTTCTCAAAACTATTTATTCATATTCCGCGGGGTGTATCTTGTCGCTTCAACAGTAATTTCTTCTGTTACCATTTTTCTCGTGCATGTTTACTATTTACTGAATTTCAAATAACCGTTTTAAGTTTTGGTTTCTCGTTCTTCCTTTTCTTTCATTTACTATCAAAATTATTTACAGTGGTTGTTTCTAATAACGTGCACGTTGCATTTCGTTTTCCCTATGGAGCAAGGTTGATTCATTATTCGTTACTTTTTCAGTCCGGCTGATGTCAAAAATATTTTAATCAATAAATACACGTTTTCAGCTTTTATTCTAACTTTATCCTGCTATAACAACATCTGTATTTCTGAGAAGATTGATGTATGATATATTCAGTCAGTTTTTATTTTTTAACATAAATTTTATGAATAACAATATCCTTCTAGAATGAGCAATAAGTACGAGTATTATTTTTTAATTTGAAAAATCAAGTAATATTGGTAACTGAATCACTGATTAGCAATTTAAATGTTAACAAAGAACAGAAACAACCGAACATTTTCAAAAATACATGACATATACTTGCAATACAATGAATACTTTAAAAATTATGGTTTTTCTCTACAACAAAACATCTATAACTTGTGAGATATTTATAATATTTCTCTTAGATCTATAGAATTAATTCTTTTTATCATTAATTAGATCTTAAGCATTATTATCAAGGAACAGACACGTACCCAGGGGAAGGATTTGAGGGTCTTCAGCCTCTCGAACGAAATATTCTAATATTTTAACAATGTAAACAAGGAATGTAAAAATCATACTTTCTTAATAGTTTAATTTAGTTAAAATTTTAAGTTTTAATAACGTTTTGTAATAAATTACGTTAATTTAGTTTATCGTTAGTTTATGCATTAGGTTTACGTAATTTTGGTTCTGTTTAGTTCTCAAATTGTAAATAACTAGTCGTTAAAACCGGCATAATCTATTGCATGTAATTAGTTATTTTTAAGTTGTAACTAGTTTTTGTTGTTATTTTTCTTACAAGATCAAGAAAGAACCTGTAATAAACGTTTGAGTATAATGTATATTTATATTATTATTATTATTAAACTACATATATTGTTCTTTTAGATAACTTAACATTGTTTACTACATTCTAAATATATTTCCGGATATTAACAACAGATTGGTAAAAAATATACCTCTTAAAAAAAGATTTAGAAAAAACTGTTTAGTTAACAGATTCCGCAAATCGTTAACAGTTTTAATATCATTAATATTGTGTAAAATGACCTCAATTTCTGGTCATAAACTTGCCACCTTCCCTCCCCTTGTTCTTGAATAGTTCACTATTAAGCTCGCCACTAATAAACAACTTCTTTTTCTTCTTCATCATCGGTCCCTTCCCATTTAAACAAGCGAGAGATCACAGTGAAGAGAAAAACGTCACGAATTCGGTCTATCACGCCTTTATTAGTTAGTATCCAGTACTATCTTTGAAGTCGCGAAACAACGTGCGTTACGAAATACCTTATTTCATTGTATCTTAGCATCTAGCTTAATTTAAACTCAGGTTACTCTTTATTTTTATAGACAATTATGATTTAAATTAGAGCTTTGATATATATTTACACTCTATTGTAATACTGGAGATAATACTCCATTTTTTATTTGTAGAAAACAATGTGTATTAACTTATCTTTTTGTTTTGAAAATATGTCCTTTAATATAAACTTAACATTGCTTAGATCTAATCACGTGAGAAAGTGTTTATTAACAATCAGCATTCCCTTGTATTGTGGATTTATATCTTTTAGGTCGAAATTAATGATTTTTTTTTTTATTACAAATTTGCAAAAGACTTTCGCACAAGCTCAAGAAATAAATAAATGGGTAGTATTTAAATTTTGGTTGGATTTTCATGTATCAAATTATGACGTAAAATTACTTACGAACTTTGTGAAAACCCAAACAGTATTAATAATTTTAAAATAATGTGGAAAAATTATAAAAATTTGTAATGTATAAAACTAAAATAATATCATTTTAATATTTACGTCGTTCATTATCGTAAAACCCACCGATCGGTCTAATGGTAAACTCGTCACCAGAAAACAGCTGTTTAACAAATGATTTTCGGAAACGAAGGTTCCTGGATCAAATTCTAGTAATAAATGGTATAAAATTACTTACTTTTGTACAAATTTGAATACTACATTGTGGTTCCCGGTGTACTTTGATGGTAAGGATTCAATTAAGAGATTTTTGTATAACAAAATAATTTTCAAGATTAACTGAACGAATGCAGTAGTGAAAACCTAAACTGCTACCAACCATCTCATTTTCGTGACATACCAAAACAGAACGACTGTGGGGTCACGTCGAAGAATTGAAACAAAAGATTTTGTTATCCTTTTCAACAATCTAATGTTAAAACGTACCGTTCTGTTACTTTTACATCTTCTTCTTCTTCTTCTTCTTCTTCTTCTTCTTCTTCTTCTTCTTCTTCTTCTTCTTCTTCTGCCTTTCAAGGATTTGGCATCTCTGCCTGTTCCGAAACTCTCAAATCTGCCCACATCTTTCTCGGGCGTCCTCGTTCTGTCCTGCCCTCCGGCTTATAGCCCAGTGTCTGCTTAGGTATCCTATTATCCCGCATTCTTTTTACATGATCTAACCACTGCATTCTGTTCTGGGATACCTTGTTGTTTATAGAGAAGATGTATAGAGAAAATGCAGCTTCTCACTTTTACATATAGCCTATATCATAATTTTTATACTAAAAAAAGTTAGTTGAACAATCTCGCCAGGCTATTATAAGGCCATATTGTAGTAACGACCAACCGATACGCAAGTAAACAAAATGGGCGATACCATTACACCAGACATATTTTTCCTTGCCACCTATTTTAGAAAATTGAAATTTGTAATTTTACTTCTATCAACAGTAACACATGTATTCAGAAACTTTTTATATAACCAAATTTTTTTAAGATTAACTGAACGATTGCAGTAGTGGAAACTCAAACTACCACCAGACCATCTCATTTTTGTGACCTACCAAAACGGATCTACTGTGGTGGATCAATGCGAAGCCTTGAAACAAAATATCTTATTATTCTAATCAACAATCTTATTTATGTTAAAACGTACTGTTCTGTCAATTCTACATAAATCACAGTTTAAAAACTGGAAAAGATCAGTTGTACGATATCGGTAGGCGACCGAGAGGCCATCTCGGCCTAGAGGCCTAGAGGCCGAGAGTTTATTGGACTGCATCAACAGTAACACAGGTATTTAGCGACTTATTGTATCACCAAATATTTTCAAGATTAAATGAACGAATTCAATAGTGAAAACCAAAACTGACACCGGACCATCTCATTTTTATGACCTACCCAATTAGTTCTACTGTGGGTGATAGGTCAGATCGAAGCATTGAAACAGAAGATTTTATTATTCTTTTCAACAAATTTTTGTTGAACCATATCGTTTTATGACATTTACAATTAATCATTATTTAACTACTGAAAAAAGTCAGTTGTACGAGCAGGCGACCGAGAGGCCATCTTGTAGTAACGATCCACTGATACGCGAGTAAACAAAAGGGCGGTGCCATTGCACCAGACATATTTTTTTCTTTGACACCTATTTTAGAAAGATGAAATTGGTAAATTTACTTGGGCTATTGCAACAGTAACACAAATATTAAGAGGCTTTTTGTATAACCAAATATTTTTTAAGATTAAATGAACGAATGCAGTAGTGGAAACCCAAACTGCCACCAGACCATCTCATTTTCGTGACCTACCGAAACTCTGTTGGTGATAGGTTACGTCGAAGCATTGAAACAGAAGATTTTATTATTCTTTTCAACAAATTTATGTTAAAACGTACCGTTCTGTCATCTCGGCAGGCGACCGAGAGGCCATTTTGTAGTAACGACCAACCGATACGTGAGTAAACAAAATGGGCGGTATTATCGCATCGGACATATTTTTACTTGCCACCTATTTTGGAAAGATAAAATTGTTAAGTTTACCTGGACTATTTCAAAAGTAACACAAGTTACTTTTATGGTCTGTTGAAAACTTAAACTAATTTACACGTCATACATATCTTGCTCATCTTTTCGGGTTACGAGGTTTTCTATTGTTCTAAAATAGGGAGGATAACAACGTACACACATTCCAGATAAAAAAATCATCGTTAAATTAGACAATACAACAAGAAATCAAGCATGTCTAATAATGTATTAAAACCTATTAATTTATCCGGAATCCAACTCTTCACCATGATTTGCCGCACATTCCGTCTTTGTATTTTATTAAAGAGAAATAAGAAATTGATGAGGACAGAAAAATTTGACAAGATGGCTCGTAAAGAAAATGTTATATGATTACAATAGTTGTGTGACATGTATAGACTTACTGGAAAAAAGAAAAATGGGTAACGTTTTTCTTTTTTATACATTTATGTAAATTCTTTATTTCATTTTATTTATTTGTTTTGCTTGTATGGTACAAATTTAAATAATAGGTCTAGGATAGGATTGGTCAATTAATTGGCATTAAACTTAAACGAAAAAAATTAGTAGTATTCAGTATTAGAAACGCTATATAGCGAACTCAAAATTCCTCTGGTAACAAATATTTTTTACTCAACTTTAAAGTTCCATAACAGACTTTTCGCTATTCCAAACAAACAACTGATACGCAAAATTTCTTCCCGTATTTTACAAAAAAAAAGGAAATTTTCAAAAGCGATTATGAAGGAAGTAGAGCAAAGATTTGCTGTTATATGAACTATTTAATAATGACGTAACAACACGTCACTTATAAACAAATAAATCAATGAGTTAGTAGGAAATAAATGTATAAAATATTGGAGAACGGTCAATGGATGTTATCCATGCACGTCACTCATGTCATGTCATTCATTATTTCACCCACCACCATATTCACTAACTGTTTAATTTGTAACAGTTAGGAATTTCATTTATAGAGCTAAAAAGTACTATTCACTTTTAAATTTTTTAATGAAGACGGAATAAATATTCGTAAATTTTTAAGTTAAAGGTCAAAAAAGATTTAACTTAGGAAGGTAATGGTAATTGCATATTTTTGAATATAAGATTATTGAAGTAAGTATCATAATAAAAATTTATGTTTAAATATGTATAATGACTTTATTAAGATTTATGTAAGTTGATTCTATAATTAGTCTTAAATAATGTATAACCATCCGACTGAGTTAAATCTGGAGAAGTTAAAATTGCTTAGGTAGGGTTAAGAAACTTTTAGTAAAGGAGATGACTAAGTAGGCCTATATAAGATGTATAGGTATTTTTAATAGAATGAGAGAAAGCGAGTGAGCTGAGTGAGAGAGATGAAAGGATGAAAATGAGATAAGAGGAAGAGAGAAAGGAACAGTAAGATGTAACATAAGCAGCTTAAAAGTTGATTGATGTACTGACTTCGGGCCTACAAAATGGGCCGTCGGAAGGACTTGGGACTTGAAGGTCTTAACACATAATCTGCGTAATAGGGTTAAGTATATGATTGTCCGGTACATTAATACGTACACACACAAACACACAAACAAACTAATACAAAATACAAACGCATAGAGAAACAGACAGCTTACCTAGGCAGTTATAAATGTCTCAAGTGAATAGTGTATAAGCTGGGCCTATAAACGACATTAATGTCATGCGAAGGAAACCCTTACAAACTGTGACAGTGTTTCAAATCCGTAACATGAAAATAGTCTCATATTAATTTACATGGCAGATAATGTACGCATGTTACTTTGTATATACTAATTCATTTGACTAAGTTTTAAAAATCGTGTGATCATATAGGTTTAAAAATTTAATAAAATGAAAAACACCAAGATCTACCACAAAACCATTTATGATTCTCTATGAAAAGTTTCATCATATAATTAATTCATGTCCACAGTTGAATTTTTATGAAATTAACTTTCGTTATATATTAACAATCTATATTTCTAACAAATTTTTATTAGAAAATAGCAAGAAACCAAAAGTTTCATAACTATAACTTTTTCTTCTTGACGTGGCTATCCGGTTCGGATGTTGGCGATTATTATGACTGTTTTGACCTTATTAGTCACAATTCAGAACAATTCCGTGAAGCCCTTACCGAACTAGTTCCTGGAAAATACCACTCTTACCAAACCAGATCCTCTGCCAGAAAATTCTTCTTCTACCAGGATTCCCCTTTCCCTCTATCGTTCTCCTGCAGTAGATCATATCTTTTTTGATTTCTCATAAAATGAACAGGGTATTGCAGCTTACAGCACTTAACAATTTTGACCAATTACAGATCCTTATTCTTTCTCAACAAAATTTCAACATTAGTGACTTTCTGCGTCCACTAAATTCTCAATATTTTCTTATATAACCACAGTTCAAAAGCTTCATGCCGGTGTTCAGCCACGCTGTTCAAGGTCCTAGTCTCCACACCATACAGAAGAACAGAAAACACGTAGCATCTGAGGAGCCGTAATTTGGTGCCCAATGTCAGGTTATGGCTCCAAAACAATGAATCCATTGTACTGAAAAACTCTTTGGCCTTTCCAATATGACACCGTATCTTTTGTGAGTTTTGTCCCATGTCTCAATAATAATGGTGCCCAGGTATGAATATTGCAAAATAAGCTCTATTCATTTTCCGTCTACGTACAGAGACATGCCGCACATGTCACTGCTGATGATTATAAATTTAGTCTTACTGGTGTTAATGTGCAGCAGATACTGTTTGCTTACTTCAGTAATTTTTTTCACCAACCTCTGAAGTTCTTCCATGGTATCAGCAAACACAATTTTTCCATCTATATCTATGATTAAAACTAGGGAAATGGATAACTAAAATGCAAAACATTGACTTGTAATTAGTCAAAGAAAAGTAACTTCCAATGTTAGGTCAACAGCTGAAAAGCTGGTTTGAAAGTCTACAGGTTTTACTAAGTAAAAACAAAGAGTGAGGTGGTTTACTATTGCCTTTCCCACTGAGCTAAAAGATTATGCTTATCAACATTCCAGGCCCTCCGAAAAGCACCTACTTTCCACCCTGCAAATGACATCTTCCCTCCATTCACCACAGGGTTTGGCTGTATAGTGAAATTCATTACTCCCAGTAGAGATAACTCGGACTAGTGTCTTTTACATCTCTTCCTCTTCTGTTCTAAAATGCCTCAGTCATTTACCGTAATTGACTGACCATATGATAAGAAACAGAACTATTTTATGTAGCTCTTGAAACTAGCACATTGAGTGCAAATAATTTATCGCTTCACCTGCCTGTTAAGAGTATCATCCAATACTGGTGTTTCGATTAATAAATTTATTCTTTAGTTAGTAAAAAATAAATTAAATAAATTTAAAATGGATGATATGTTAAGGACTACATTATTTCCATACTTTAGTGTCGTTTCAGTCATTGTTGTTGATTACTTGGCAAGTAATTATAATTTAACTCCCGAATCAGCGGATTTTCTGTTGTCAAATTTGTATTGTTTAAAAAAATCGCATTTAAAATGTTTAAAAGGTTTAATTGAAAAAAGAGGTCTGAAGGTTTAGTCATCTTTGGTATATAACTGGAATGTTAGTAATTAAATTTATAAATTTAATCTGAAATCGCTGAATTCGTATTTTAACGGACCGTTTCACCGACCCATCCAATCGGTTTCAGTGAACCCTTATATGTTAAACATTTAGAGCATAATAACTTAAATCGTTCGGAAAGAAGTCAGTGAGCAAAAGATAAATCTTCACTTTATGGAATGTTTAATTAATAAATATTTTACAAAACAATTATACAATGAAGACTTACCTTACTACTCTACTTATAAAATAACGATATTTGCTGTTATCTACAAACATATTATAAAATATCTACTTTGCCTTTGAATATTTACAAAATATGACAATTTCGAAAAAATTCTAAAAATAATTTTAGCTCTTATTTTAGTTATAAAAAAGGTGTCACAAAAATTTGCAGCACTCAAGTATTTGGGTTGGAGTTTGATCGTTCTATTCGATCTTCTGTGGGAAAAATACTAATCTTATAAAGCTAGAGATTATTTCCTAAGGATAAAGTTTTTTTTGGTTTGAGTACTGCGTTGAAAGAGCTTCTTTGTGAAGTTGGAAGTGTTTTCAGCAGGTTTATATAGTAGCATGCTTAACATTAGCTTTTTGAAACCAAGAGTGAGGAATGAAAAATCCCTGAGAAGATTGTACAAGGACGTAAGATCTCATAAACCGTCACACATGGACAAATATAAATATTTGGTCTTGCGGGAACAATCCTAAGGAATATTATCTTTTGTGTTGTACACTATTGGAAAAATGAATGGAAAGCCTGTTTCCCAGCGGTAAAGAGTATTTTAAAAATGATCGGCCCGTTGGTATAGTGGCATGCTTAATAGTTTCTATGCTAGGAGTGCTGGGTTTGATTCCCGGCGAGCTCTGACACATTTTTAACTTAAGATCTTTGCTAATATTTTTAGGATTTGATTTTAGAGAAACAAGATTCAAAATTCCTACAAAAAACTACAAAATAATTACTAACTCTTCACATAACAAGGAAATCAATATTGATTAATTTATTTATAAATTAAGACACTACCATGCAGTAATAAAATGGTAATACTTTTATGGTTCAGAATATAAATTTTCACTGAAAAAGCGATAAAGAAAAGACTTAAACTGAAAGGAAGAAAAATTCTCCTGAAGTACTTGGTTCTAGAGAAAATGAGGAAAATGAGTTGAGACTCATGAGTACGACAATGTATGAGTACTTATACGACAATAAGTAAGTAAAAAAGCAGACTCCATGAGGACGACAAGAATTTATTTCCATAAACGGGATAAAACCAAATTAAATTTATAAAAATGTATATTTTTAGTCGTAAAAACTACGAAACCAATAGTTTTCAAAAACTGAAAAAGATATTAAAACAATTAGCGTTTGCAGAATTCAATAGAAGCCGGAAATATATTTAGAGAGGATTAATTGTTTTGAGGAATTTCGAAAGTATAAGACCGAGACCACGGAAAACAATATTAAGTGAAGAGATAAGAATAAACAGAATTTGTTAAAATAAAGTAGAAATAATGAGAGAAAAATGCTCAAGGCTTGGGAAGGAAAAGTGTACCTAGGTTAAAATCTAACAATACTACGTTCAGGAATTGATTCTATATCAATTATGGGAATCTAACTAGAAAGCGATCTGTAGAAAACTATAAATTAAAGGTTACAATTTTATATCATATTTTTAATTAACATCTAATTTTAGAAGAAGTTGGTACGATTACTGAAATGTTTGTGACAATACAATGTGGAGTAAATATGATACATTGTGAAATAAGACTGAAACGTAAATCTTGATAGCATTTTATAACTTGTAATTGGACGTTTGGTAGAGGAGGTCGCGTTGTTATAACATTTGTTGATTATGTCGTGGTCAATTTTAAAGATAATTGTATTAAATATATGAACGTTTACAGAATTAAATAGAAATCATGCTCTTAAACAAGTAATCCGGGTGAGATATTGTCAAGTAAGTACAGTTTTTGAACAAACTATATCTACTTCCCGTCAGTTTATTTTTGTTGTTGTTCAATAATCTACATGCACGTTTATTGACATTTAGATATTGTTATCAACGACTAATTTTATTAAAGGTTATTTTAACAGCTTGAATCTTTGCTCGTTGAATTTATTTATCTGAAAAAGTAAATACTGTAGACATAACATAAAATATATAACCAGTAATAATAAACCAAAAACTAATTTCTTTTTTGACTACTAACATGATTAAATTTGTCTATAATTGATATAAAATTAAAGAATTTTGAAAACCATCTGATTATTCATTTTGGGTTACTTACATAACATATCATTAAACATTTGAGTAAATTTTATCTGACTTTTATATTAATTAGTAGGATAAAAGAACAGATTATATTTGCCATTCAGATCAGGCCGTCAGGATCTTTGGTCAGATTAGACCGGTCAATCCTGCGATAGTATGGTTAATTAAACACCAATCATCAAAGGACAATTGTAATCACTGGCTAGTATTCAAATCCGTATAAAAGTAACTACCTTTACCACGATTTGAACTACGGAACTATCGTTTCCAAAAATTAGCTGTTGAACAGCTCAATCGTGGCAACGACTTTACAACTAGACCAACTCGATGAATTACAATCTACATCAGGTAAATTAAATACAAGTTATTTGAGAATTTATTTGGAGAAAAATTTATTTTTGAATTTATGCATTGAAGTAAAGTACCGTTGATTTTGTAACTATACTATTGTTCAAAGTTAACGAGCTCTGAACGTACGTTGCCCCCTACCCACTTCATAGCTAGCCATTGACTTGCCAGCAACGTTGCCAATATTTGCTCTTGCAGCTCTATTATAAATTTCGTCAGCCATTTTTTTGGTATAGATAATGATGTATCTTTTAAACCTAAAGTAATTGCTGTTAATTAGTTTTCAAAGTCGAGTCATTGTTGTCATACCGATAAGTCGTTAGATTTCATTGTCTGGAATATTGAGTTATTACTTAAGTTATTTGTATGTGAACTCCGTTTGCAGTATGTAGTTTTTATTAATAACAGTTTTTGTGCCTGGGGAGCCATATTTCAGGTTTGAATTTAATATTTATTATAATTTATTTTTGTTTAAAAAATATTAACCTTCAAAGGGATATCATAAAATATTAATATGTTTAACAATCCAGCTGATTTTCAATCATATGGGAATATCCCTGTGATCATCAATGAAAATGTACAAAGAGATCAAAATCTTGAACAGGCAACGCGCTCTGCCTCTCAGTTGAAACGACCTTCTTCTTCTTCCTTATCGTCAACAAAGGATACCATAAAGGTTTGCAGACCAAATAATAACGAAGGCACTGTCATCAGCTGTCAAACAGAACTTGTTAATTCTGATATATCTCAGTGGCATACAGTGCCTACATTAAGAACCACAAAAAATAAAGTACGGTTGAATTCTAACCAAACTAAGACAAATGCAACTGAAATTGAGCTAACGAATAGATTTAGCGAACTTCCTATGGAAGAAATTCATATTGTAGAGAAAAAAGTCCCGAAACCACCACCTATAATACTGTATGGTATTACAGACATTGTTAAGTTGTGCGAATTCATAGAGATGGTTATCGATAAAAATGATTATACAATTAGAATAGTTAATAATAAACAATTAAAAATATCAACAACAAATGTAGACACATATAAAAAATTAATTGAGATAATCCGGGAGAAAAAATTGATAGGACATACATTCACCAGAAAAGACACCAAAGCCTATCGGGTAGTTCTAAAAAATCTTCACTATTCCACACCAGTGGAGTTAATTAAAGAAGAGATCGAACAGCACGGCCATAAAGTGCGAGGTGAAATAATTAATGCTCGTAGTCGAATCACCAAGGCTAATCTTTCAATGTTTTTTATAAATTTAGAGCCAAAAGAAAATAACAAAGATATTTTTAACATAAAATATGTATGTAATTGCGCTGTTTCCTTTGAACCGCCGAGGAAAACCACTGGCATTGTGCAGTGCATGCGCTGCCAACAATACGGCCATACTCGTAACAATTGTATGCGTCCTTATAGATGTGTAAAATGCGCACAAGGTCATAAAACGGAAGATTGTCCGAAAGATAAAATTACACCTGCTACGTGTGCATTGTGCCTGGATGACCACCCTGCCAATTACAGGGGATGTAGGGTTTACAAAGAAATTTTAGAGAGAAAAATGAAAGGGCGATTAGCAACGAGGAATTCACCTACTAATCCATCACAAAAAAGAGAATTTAACTTGAATAATGGTCACAGTAATGGACATTTTCCAGAACTCGCACAGCAAAACTTAGGTTCTCAAAAAGAAGCAAGGCTGTACCGATCATATGCCCATGCTGTACAGCAAATTGATGAGAATGATTTGCGTAATAATGACAATAAAATTAGTAAATTATCAGATCAAATTGAATTATTGGTTAATCAAATGGGTACATTAATGAACCTTCTGACAACTGTGATAAATAAGTTATGTGCATGAAATTCTTGAGAATTGCCTCTTGGAATATCAATGGTTTAGCGCAGCGACACCAGGAAATAGAAACTTTAATTTTAATAAATAAACTTGATATTCTATTAATATCAGAGACCCATTTCACTGATCGTAATTTCTTTAAAATTAAAAATTATTCTTTTTACAATACGCAACATCCAGATGGTAGAGCCCATGGTGGTACAGCCGTGATCATAAGAAATTCAATTAAACACCATGAACTTCCGCAGTATTGCACTCCTCACTTACAAGCTACTAATGTCCAAATATTGGATTGGTGTGGTCCCATAGTAGTATCCTCAGTGTATTGTCCACCAAGACATTCTGTTACAGAAATTAAATTTACTGAATACTTTGAAACACTTGGTTACCGTTTCATAGCAGGAGGAGACTGGAATGCCAAAAACATTTTTTGGGGTTCTCGTTTAACAACCCCACGAGGAAGAACGTTAAAAAAATGTATTGATAATCTCAATTTAGACACACTGTCTGGTGGTCAACCAACGTACTGGCCAACAGATGCCAACAAAATTCCAGACCTGTTAGATTTTTTTGTTATAAATAATATTTCTAAATTTTATATTGATATTGAAAATTGTTGTGATTCTTCGTCCGATCACACCCCAGTTATTGCTACAATCAGTACCAATATTATTAAAAAAGAAACGTATCATACTCTTTGTAATAAAAATACTGATTGGAGAAGTTTTCAACGCTCCGTAGAAAATAATATTAATACAAATATATCTCTTAAATCAGACGAAGAAATTGAGTTTGCAGCTGAACACTTAACCAAGGTTATTCAAAAGGCTGCATGGTTGTCTACTCCAGCCACAGAAAAGAATGAACCACAAGGCATGAATTATCCAAGGAACATCATGGAGAAAATATCGGAGAAACGGCGGTTGCGACGGGTCTGGCACTTGAGTAGAAACCCTGCTGATAAAACAGCTTTGAACAGGGCGATAAGGGAACTTAAAGAAAGTTTATACAATTGTAAAAATGAAACTTTCCAACACCACCTGCAAAGTCTATCAACAAATGAACGGGATGATTATAGTCTTTGGAAAGCTACAAAACATCTTAAAAGGCCGCAGCATGCAGTTCCTCCTATTAGAAGACCACAAGGTGATTGGGCAAGATCAGATAGAGAAAAAGCAGAAATATTTGTTGAGCACCTTGCCTCTGTTTTTGAGGCACATCCATCAACAATTAATGATGATCATGTAACTCAATTTTTAGAAAGTCCTTTGCAGTTGGATCTGCCAGTAAGGTCTTATAACGTTGCTGAAATTAAAAATGGGATTGCTAATCTTAATACTAAAAAAGCGCCAGGTTTTGACTTAATTACTGGAAAAATTCTACAAATGCTTCCTGAAAAGGCTATAATTTTTTTAACCTATCTTTTTAATAGCATTTTAAGAGTCCAATATTATCCTTCTGCGTGGAAAGTGTCTCAAATAATTATGCTCTTAAAACCAAGTAAACCTGCTCATGAAGTATCATCCTATAGGCCTATTAGTTTACTACCATGCATTTCAAAATTGTTTGATAAATTATTGTTAAACAGACTAAAAGAAATTGTGCCATCAGATAAACTACTTCCTGATCACCAGTTTGGTTTCAGGGAAGGTCATTCTACTATTGAGCAGGTACACAGAGTGGTTGATACCATAACTCAATGTTTGGAAAAAAGAGAATACTGTACAGCCGCATTTTTAGATGTTCAGCAGGCCTTTGACAGAGTGTGGCACATTGGTCTGTTGTACAAGATAAAGTTATTCCTCTCCCATTCTTTGTTCTTACTACTGCGATCATACCTATCTGGAAGAATCTTCCAAGTTAAGTATAACGGTGCCTTGTCATCTTTTCAAGAGATACATGCAGGAGTCCCTCAAGGATCCACATTAGCACCATTCTTGTACTCTCTTTTTACTTCAGATATGCCAGAGTCTAAAAACGGTTTAACAGCTACGTTTGCAGACGACACTGCGATATTGTCTTCAAATGCTGATCCCATTGTGGCATCAAATAGTTTACAGGAAGATTTAGATGAAGTTCAAGGATGGTTGTCTAGATGGAAGATTAAAGTAAATTCGACAAAATCAAGCCATATGACATTTACTATGCGAAAGGGTACCTGTCCAAATGTTAAATTGAATGATGTTATTATTCCTACGAGCGAATCAGTGAAATACCTGGGAATACATTTGGATAAACGTTTAACATGGAAAAAGCACGTAACAACCAAAAGAAGAGAACTTAATTTGAAGTTTAATAACATGTATTGGCTGATTGGCAGAAAATCAACTCTGACACTAAACAATAAATTGTTAATTTACAACACTATACTTAAACCTTGTTGGACATATGGCATTCAGTTATGGGGTACAGCGAGTAAGAGTAATGTAGAAGTAATGCAGAGATTCCAGAACAAAGTACTTAGAAATATAGTGAATGCAGCATGGTATATAAGGAATAATGAAATTCATGAATATCTCGACGTACCCCAAGTTCGTGATGAAATACAACGGTTTAGTGTGATGTACCAAAAACGTCTAAATTATCATAAAAACATTTTAGCAATTAACCTCTTGGACAATAGTCAGACAACCAGACGCCTCAAAAGAATCCATGTTTTAGATTTGTAAATAATTTTTCTTCCAAATTTTATAGTTATTATAAATTTATAAAAATTTCCTTTATTCTGTTAATGTAAATAAGCTTCAATGTATCAATATTTTTTTTCAATTTGTTTTCTCTTTATAACTTTTAATGTTTTAAAATCGTTCAGTTTTGTATTTAAGTTAAGTCAATGTATATACTTTTGTTAACTTTTTAATTTGTGTAAGTACTGTTATCAAAACTTCAATGTTAGAATATTTTTGAGGAGGACCATCATTGGGTGGCCTTCTCTCTTGTCATACTTAATTCTAATCATTTACTTATAGTTACTTAGATAACTGATTGTAAATAAATGTAATGTTTCACAAAAAAAAAAAAAAAAAAAAAAAAAATTTTTTTGGTCTTTCAATAACAAATTTATAACCTATGAACATACAACCAGCTGATTATGTTATAAAGTATTGCATGTTAACGCACTCTACCATCGACGTGTCTAGTACAAGATGCAAGACACAAGTGAACTACTCTGATTCTTATACACATGCGCGCATAATGTTTGTCAGCTGATACATTCGTGCAATCTGACAACGCTGATTAGTCTAAACGCTTGGAACAACGGTAATACCATTATACGTGTTATATGCATCCAAAATATTAATAATTTCATTGGGATCTAAAAAACCTTAGTCTCAAAGTTTCTGTGAAACTAGTCCAATAGTTTTGGGATAAAAACAAATTTATCAGACATACAAATGGAATTCTTACTAGAAACACAGTTTTAGACATCAAGGAACTACGGAACATAAAGAAATTCAAAGTTTATGAAATTTTATACCAACACTTCCTCACTAAATTTTATCATAAAAATTCAAGAAAATACGTAGAGTTTAAATGAAACTTTTATATTTTTTGTACCTAGTACTATTACAGAACAATTACAAGATAAATTAAAATACCAGTATATATTGAGTATTATAACATAACCCGTAAAATAATAAACCGCAAAGGATAGATGTTGCAGTTATTTTTAATATGGAACTTGTAGACTATTATCCATTTAAAGAACTAAGAACTTAAATAAATAAAACCGTACGGTTGTAACAAGTTAAATTCTAAATTTTCAAATATTTCTGCATAAATCCTGTATTCGTGTAATATTTAATTTATGTAACAAGAGATACTGCAGTAGTAGACCTATAACAATATAAGCACTGTAAAATACACTACTGCAATGAGCTTAACTGGACTTGGTTCATAATTAAGCTTTGCCTTGTTAAAACCAAACGGTGTAAGCTTTATTTTGCTAGTGTTACTCCCCCACTGCAATCACCACTTTTAATTTACTGAGAGGCTATTATGAAATATTATTTGTACAACGAAAAATATTTAATTTTCTTCTAGTTGAAACACATTTCCAGATGTTATTACTGATTTTTTTTGAGTTGTTAAATTAATTAATTTATTAAATTTTATAATTTCAATTTTAATATACATTTTTATATAAAAAACAACTTTCAACGATAAGTTTTGAAATTATTTTAAACGCAAACAATAATAAAAAAATTTCAACTGTTTATTTTTATAATTTGGCATATTCTTTCAGTTGTTTCTCTAATTTTCAACAACGTAAAGTAACTTCAAATTTTCCTATAAGCCATTTCGTAACCCACAATGTAAGTGTTATTTCAATGTAAGTTTTCGTCACTTTTACCGTCCATCAGTTGTTCCGTTTACCTCTTTATGAAAACTCTTGAAGTCTACAAGCAACAATTGGAACTTGCTCCAATCCATCAAGTTAACAAAGTTTAGTCCAATTTTCTCAATATCGTTTCTTGTACTATCTTAAAAAACGTATTTTTTTGTTTTTTCGAACGTTTTGTCATCCATTTACCATTGTAGCCTGAATTATTCGTTTCTCATTGAAACAACTGTAATTATTAACTATTCGAAATTTATTTCGGTTTATTGAAAAGTTGCAACTACAGTTTGGTCGTATGTGTTCATAGTAATGAATCGATTGTTTTAAACGTTTTATGACTTTCGGTCCTATCTTTTGAATCAAATCTAGAAACTAGGCCTACTCTATTGCCGTTTGCATTCAAAACTACTGAATTCAGACGAGGTAATTCGTGATAGTAAGTGAGTCAAATAATCACGGGTTTTTGCATTTATGTATAGATTTCTATAAGTAAATATTAATTAAAATTTATTTTCATTACTTTATCGGCTGCTCTAAGACATTCCTCGTTATATCAGAACTCAAAATGCACACATTTCAATGAATGTGTGCATTAAAAAACTGAACACACTTCATCTCTTACATCTCTTATCTATATAATACCATATACCCACTTTCTGGCATTTCCAACCTTCCTTTATCTAGCTAAGAACCCAAAACAAATTTTCTACGGCTACCTGCTCTCTCCTTTTTTTCACATGATCGTACCAGATGATTTGCCTTTCTTCAATTTAATAAATACCATTTTTCAGTGTTGATGAGCTCTGAACGTACGCACTGTCCGCTACCCGCTTCATAGCTAACTATACAATTGCCAACAACACTTGCTTTTAGAGCTCTATTATATACATTTCGTCTGCCATTTTCTTCATTAAAATTATGACCTACGGACATACAACCAGCTGATTATATTATGAAGTATTTCATTATAACGTGTTCTATAAGCGACGTGTTCAGTACGAGATGCAAGACACGAGTGAACTACTGTGGATCTTGTATGGATGTGCGTGTAATGTTTGTCAGGCTGATACATGCATACAATCCGACAACGCTATCAAACGTTCTGATTAACCTAAAGGCGTGGAACGGTAGAGTTCATCAACGGTGAAAAGCATTATATAAATATAAATGTTTTGGTCAACATTATTTAAAATATCTTCATTCTTAATTCATTATACACCAATCATGTGAAATATTCTTCAGAAATTCATTTAAAAAGCTGTTATTTTGCTTTTAAATGTTTATTAAAAATTCCAAACCTCTGAGGTATAAATCGAGGAGCTTTTATTAAATAATGGAAGATTCACTTTTTAAAGTCACTAACTATGCGTTTAATTCAAAATGAAAGGGTGTAAATAATTTAACACATATATTAAAATAGGTCAGTAGGATGTATAGCTACGTTTTTTTTGTTTTATATTTGTATTCAATCCATCATAATGACACGACACATGACGACTTACTTTTTATTCATATGTAAAGCAACCTGTCTAATTAGTTTTAATGAGATTGTAATATTTTTAATATTTGGACTAAATGTGTTGGTTGGGGTACTTAGTCTTGATCTAAATATTGGATCTTGATTTTCTCTTTAATAATCAGGATATATTTAAATATTTATTTGTTATATTATTGGTTAAATACCATTTGGTTATATACACGGTTTCTTTTCTGTTTACGTGGGTAGTTTTTATATTTTAAAATAAAATATCATCATTTAAATATCTTCATTTGTTAAATAAATTTAAATTATTCTCAAAAAAACTAATAATTACCGAAAAATTATTTCAGTACTGTAGGCTTAATAGTTAAGAACTCCGTGGATTAATTTAAAGAAATGCTTTTTGTTAATAATAATACAGCGTAACCTTGTTCTCTTATTTGAGTACCAATTCATTTCAAAACATCTCTTAGATTATACACACATATACAACAATGAATGAGAAAGCTCAAGAAGAATAAGAAGAAGAGAAAAGAGAGGACGAAAAGAGGTTGGCGCTACGCGATATAGTATAAGAGTTCAACCAGCTTTGAGATCAGAAGACGCTGGATAACAAAGTTGCCAAGTGCGACGACGCAAGTTTACAAATTCACCCTGAAAGTTATAAACTCCAGCGTTTCCGAGACATGCCTTTATTAGGAAGCCTTCAGCCTGCCTGCTGCCGCCGGCGTAAAAGCAAAAGCTAACAATAATTTTCTACTCTCGCTCACTCACAGTACAGAGATTTCAAAATAAGTTAAAATATTAAACTTTCTGTTCAATAAACCACCCCCAACCCTTCATAACCCCAAAAATCTCCCTCTTATTCCTTATTACTCAGTTTTGTAATACGTCATAAAACATCTTTCCAAAATTACATATTAAGGAAAACTTATTTAATCTCATGTTGACGTAGACGGTATGGAAAATTTTTGTTACAATGGTCGACTGAATTCTTGGATAATTTTGCAATAAATTTATGTCTTTTGATAAAAACATTTCAAAATTTCAGCTTATGAATTTATAATTTTATTACTAAAACCGTTAAATAGGAAACTTCAAGTCTATTTAATTCAATTTGCAACATAAGGCACGCAGTAGTATTACACAAATTTCCCGTTTGACTGGAACTGATGGATCCAGGGCTAGTTCGGATAAATGAGAACACACGATATATGCCATATTTCTGTACTTGTGATTGGTAAAACTGTACTTATTACTTAAATTAAAATATGGCTAAGCTTATAATAACTTTGTAATAAAAAATAACCATTTTACAATTATGATTATAACTATTACCCAATAAAACCTACTTTAATAAACAAATTGAATTTTTCTTCTCCTTTTTTACCTTCTTCGCCATTCATTTTCTTCTCCTTCTTCTCCTCCACCGTCTGCTCCTCCTTCTTCTCCTCATTTTTTCCATCTTCTTCTGGTCTACACAGGAAAAAGCATACAGCCTGTTCTGTCACCAAAATATTTTATTTTTCATTAAAATAGACTACCTGCGTCACAGAGTTCTTCCCAAACTTCGTTTCCCCTTCAGGCCTTAATCCCAGAATTTGTTTTAAAATCCTATCTCGCTTTATTTTTTGAAGAAGATGCTCCATCCACTTACGGCGATAATAACTGATTTTCTCATCTATGATAAAAGTATGAATCTATTTACCATATATCACAATTTCGAATTCTATAAACGATCTGAAGAACTTAGTGGAAAAACGTGTTATGTAACAAAAATATAGTTTTGAGAAAAGTGAAATAAAAATTCTAAAGCTCCCATCTTTTTATGAATCGCATAATTTCTTACATTTTGGTAACTACATATTACCTACCTCATTATGCAATTAAAATTTGTTTGAACATTATTTTTCAGTAGCAGTTGTCTCATATTTTTCTTATACATTTGACACCTTCTTCCTTTAAAAATCTGTATCGTACACTATATTCTCTGAGTATGGTTAAACGGTATTTCAAAAATTGAAGACAAAATGTTTCATAACAAAATTTTGATAATAAATACCAAATAGCAGCTTTTACTGGTGAAGATAAATATTTAATACCACAGTTAAATGTTATTCTTCCAAAAAGGTGTCTCTATAAACTGCAGTTCATTCTGGTCGAAGCTGTTAAGGTAAGCTTGACACTTTAAAGCACTAAAGAACATTAAATTAAGCAGTAGGCTACAGTCGTACACCACTAGCACTTATCCAAGAGTATTTACTTAAACTGAAGAGGCACAGTTTAAATCTTCATCAATCACATAAACTAAGTTTTTTAAGTTATTGAAAAAATGATATATAGCATTTTCATCCACTAAGCTCTTCAATTCATATAGAAATACACTAAATAGGCAAAATGTATTTAAAGCTACCGGTTGAACATACGGACACCTATACATACGCAAACACCCACAAAAAAATTCATAGTTCACTGACTTCAAAAACAATTATAATATCAATAACAATTATTGTACTATTATTATAATTATTCGAATTTAAAACATCAATTGACAAACTCTGATTTTTCCGGTTTAGCGAAAGAAGTATAGCAGTAGCTAGTCTACATGTGTCGCAACTTTAGCTTAACACATAAATTATAAACTCAAATAAAATATTAATTGCACAAGATTGCAATCAAGAAAATATGAAGAACATGTTACAATAAAATAGAGATAAATTTATTAGTAAATTATTTACAAATTTTGAGTAATTTTACTTAAAAACAGGTTTACATGAATTAGCTTTAATATAAAATTAAATGTAATACGATAATAACATTACTGGCTATCATAAAAAGCCAAAAATAAAATATTTAAAGCAAAATGGATCATTTGATATTATAAAAAATTGAAGGAAGAGTGTTTTAAAAGGGGTATAAACCATTAAGTAGTAGCGTGTAAAGCTACAAAGAATATTAAAATATACGGAGTTGCACTTGAGAATTTTAATAATAATCAGTACGTATTTTTAAAATGAAAGACAGAGAGAGAAAACACTGATTCGTATTATTTAAGACAACTTTTAAAAGAAAGGGAGAAGGACAAAATGAGAGGAAAAGGAAAAATAATAGAGAGAGAAGATGAAAAGAGTAAGCATGAAAGGAAATTAAGATCAGGGGGTATTTTCAGCCTAAGGGAGAGCAAGTAGTACTCGTAGTCCGTCTCCCGGTCATCAAATTAATCGGGTCGAATAATGTTAAATCCCGAAGGCGATTTTGATGTTGGCCTTAGACTAGACATTGCATGAGCCCCGTGACGTCCCGTCATCAAGACAAAAAATAAAGAAACGTTACAATCGTAAACCCGCGGGTATAAACGACGAGGTTGCCTCCGAACTATTCTTTTCACTTTCATTGTGGTTAAATCTGTTCGATTCTTTCAGTATAAATTTAGTATTAAAGAATGTATTCTCTGTTGTATAGTTTGGTTGGATTATAAAGGAAGCGATGGCAAAGTGTTCATTAAAAAATCTGACATTCTCAACGAACTTCACGCACTAACAAAATATAACCCTTACCTGAAATAAAATATAGATTATATATCTATAAACGGTACAAACGTACATCTACATTCATTTATAATTCTAAAAATCTGGTTTGAAATACTCACACAACTTTCTCTTGCCAATGCAAATAATTAATAATATAACCTGACATTTGTAATAAAACATTAGAAATAAACAAAAAACATAATCTTATGTTAATCGTGAGTGAAAGACGTTAAGTGAAAATCAACCTCAGTTTAGCTTAAAAATAAGGAAAATCACTCTTTCACGCTAACTAGGCTCTAGGCTCTGTAGAGAAAAATGTCCGTTATAAAAGTTGTAGATCTTTTTATTTCCTATAAATTTGTTTATACTTTTTTGTCGTACAATACATAATAAGGCTGAAATCTTTAAAAAATCGATTTTTTACACGATTTCGTAAAAAAGAAAACAGAAAATCGCTAATTACTGCTAAACTGAGCGTTATACAAAAGAAACTTTGAAATAAAAGTTGTAGAATTTTAAATTTTCTACAACTTCTACTACACACATTTTTGCGCTAAAATGCATATTAAAGTCGTAATCTTAAAAAAACAAATTTTTTACAAGAAAACAGCCTCACCAAGAATTTTAGCAGACATGACGCCTAACCTACCTTGTATTGCATAAAAAATGTAGTAAATGAGGCGATGTTTAAAAATATCGTAGGAGCCGTTTTTGAGAAACTCGCAGAAAAGTGAAAAATGACACGAATAAACTACTACTTCCAGTTAAACGATTTTGATGAAAATGTTTATGTCGGGCCCTCTAGTGGTATCTAACTTAAGTTTCAAGTTTCAAGTTCGTATAATGTTCCGTTTTTGAGATATTCTGTTCACACACTCACAGACACACACACAGACCAATCGCTAAAAACATGTTTTTAGGTTCAGGGGGTCTGAAAACGTGTAGATCCGCTGAAAACTCGATTTTGAAAAATCGAAATGAAAACAATACTTTCCTTCCTATATACTCATATAGGCAAGAGAACGTAAAACTTTAGTACACACAATCTAAATAACTATAACATCTACAAACATTTTCTCTCATTTTTAAAATATTTCTGAAAGGAGTCACCTTTTTGTCGTCCGATGAAAATTTTCTTAGTACACCAAATTACATGCTCGAATTGAAATTGACATCACAGAGAAATAAATATTTTTCAATTTAAAAATCTCGATGAGAGTTTACTAAATTACTGAAATATTGTATTCTAAAATTGAATTATTTATAGAAAATACATTAATAAGTATATAAATTTTATGTATATTTCGAAAACCAAAGAAGTAGGTATTGGTTGTGTATTATAAATGTGAAATGCCTCACTGTTTGATTAACTCACTAATCACTAATTCTCTAACTTTCCGATCACCCAGAGAGCTAAATTTCGTTAGTTGTTTCCTGAGGGGTTGTACTAAATGATTTTATTTCAACCACTTGTGCCTACGGGTAAAAATAGGGTAACTATACTGAAGCACCATTGTATTGTTTATTCTGTATATCTTCCAGCTTATGTTTGTTGTGTTTTTGTGCTGGTCATTTTTTATGTTAAATGTACTGAATTATTGAACATTTTCGTAAAAATAATATCGTCTGGTCTTCAGTTTCATTGTAAGTGTTTTTCAGAATTAATTTACTTTATATTGAAAACTGTTCCAAGAAAATTACAACGAACACCATAAATTTGTTCGCTTAAGGTTAGGTTGCTATGCAACCGAGTAACAACGTTGGTTACGGCCCGTGTCCTACTATGGAGACTGTCCAAACTATCCAAGCTAGTTTGAGTTTGGATAACGTAACCAAAAATAGTAATTCAGATAATTACGGCTCCAATAACACGGAATGGAGGCAAGTAATAAACAAACGTAAAATTACTGACGTTTCTATTGATGAAAATGCTATTAAAAAAATACATCCGAATGATCCACGGTCGAAAAATTCAATTTTACATGAAAACAAAATTCCTGTCAGTAATAAATATTCCTTACTTTCTGATATTTCGAACGACAACTCAGAAAGCGATAAAACTAAGTTGAACATTCAACGGCCCCCGCCGATTTTATTAAAGTCAAACGTAAATTACGTTCCGTTATGCAACATTTTAAAATAGTTAGTCGGAGACAGTTTCAAATGTTCTTCGACAACTCAAGGTATCACTATTTACCTTTCCAATGGTGATGATTACAGAAAGTGTGTCAAATATTTGAGAGAAAATAATGCTGACTTTCACTGCTATCAGCTTTCTGAAGATAAACCATTCAGTGTAGTCATACGTGGGTTGCACCAGTCGATGGATCATAGCCTGATAATTTCAGAACTGAAGGAGAAAGGTCATACAGTACGCAGTGTATCGAATGTTATGTCCCATCGCACAAAACAGTATTTGCCGCTGTTGTTTGTAGACCTAGAGAAGGCAGAAAATAATCAACAAATATTTGATGTAACGTCTTAATTTTTTTCTAAAGTAAAAGTTGAGCCGCCGCGTCCGAAACGCCATATAGTTCAATGTCTAAGGTGCCAGCAATATTCACATACAAGACGTTATTGTAATCACGCTCCTAAATGCGTGCGTTGTGCAGGGGATCATGAGTCTTCCAGTTGTACCAAACCACGCGATACGCCAGCCACGTGTGCGCTCTGTTCCCAGTCTCACCCGGCTAACTACAAAGGGTGTGCTATATACAAGGAAATCCAGAAACGTCGGGCACCCCTTCATAAAACAAGTGAAAATTCAAAAAATCAAAGGCACCCAGTACCTGACATTAATTCTTCATCTTTTCCACCGTTGCCTTCAAAATCCACCGGAAATAAAATTCAAGCAGGACAAACTCCATTATTACAGGTACATTCACCTTCCATATTTTCATCTGCCCAAACTGCGGAATATAATGCTGCGTTGGGGCCGTCAAGTCAAATTAATACTTTTTTGTCGGAAATGAAAACTCTATTGTTTCCAATGATTTCGTTGA
This sequence comes from Catonia carolina, assembly GCA_035578175.1. NCBI lineage: Eukaryota > Metazoa > Arthropoda > Insecta > Hemiptera > Achilidae > Catonia > Catonia carolina. The sequence continues at coordinate 21,054,303 of JAQMRL010000010.1, read as the reverse complement.
TGACTCAACTTAAACAAGCCTTAATGTCTAAAAATAATGCCAAATAATATGACATCTAATTCCCTTGTCGTCTTGTTGTGGAATGCTAATGGTATTTCACAACATTTCAATGAGCTAGAATATGTGCTACATGAGAAAAGAATAGACATCGCCCTCATTTCGGAGTCTCACTTGACTTCACGTTCTCGTTTTTACGTTCCCGGTTACATCGTTTACCGGACTGATCACCCGGCCGACCGGAGCCAAGGGGGCACGGCAATTATCATCAAGGCGACTTTAAAACATGACTTCCTTTTCACTGAACCTCCAACAAATTTTCTTCAGGCAACTGTACTTTCTTTATACCTAAACCAGTTAAAATTTAATGTAGCATCAGTTTATTGTCCGCCACGATTTAGAGTAACTGAGGAGGAGTTTCAAAATTTTTTCGATGAGTTGGGACCAGCATTTATTGCAGGTGGTGATTATAATGCGAAGAACACTCAGTGGGGATGTAGAGTCAATACACCACGAGGCAGGCAACTGCTAAATGTAATTGACTACAATCGATTTGAAGTAATAACGCCCAGGATGCCGACATATTGGCCTTCTGCCGTCACAAAGCTACCTGATATACTAGATATATTTATAACACGAGGTATAAGTCGACTTCACCATGCGGTTGAAAATTTAGACGATTTTAGATCCGACCATTCTCCGATTCTGTTAACTATAAGTGCTACTCCTCTTTATAAACAGCAACTACCATCGCTAACGCCAACCGGTAAGATGGATTGGGTCAAATTTCAAAATCTTGTAAATAACAATTTAAATGTTCACGTCCCTTTAAAAACTGCTCACGATTTAGAATGCGCCATAGACGATTTTACCTCTATCATTCAATCTGCTGCATGGGATTCTGCAATAACTGTTTCAAAAAATGAACGCAATGGACCTCATTATCCCGGATCCATACGGGAATCAATTACTCAAAAACGGGCAGCACGTCGTCGATGGCATCGTACAAGACTTCCGGACGATAAATCTACTGTCAATCGGCTATCCAACAGACTTAAAAAGGAAATCTGGGCAGTTAAACTCGACCGCTTTGAAAGCCGCTTGAATTCCCTGGACTCAGAAGATGGCTCGTTATGGAGAGCAACAAAGCGACTTCTAAAGCAAGTTCCAGTTTCGACTCCTCTTTGGCGTGAGAACCAAACCTGGGCCAAGTCTGACCAAGAAAAAGCTGATTTATTTGGAAAAAATCTCAGCAACGTATTCAAACCTCATGTGCAAACAGGAGACATTGAGTTTGACAGGAATGTACAGGGATTCGTAACGTGCCCAACTACGCTATCGTTGCCGCCTAAACCTGTGAGTTTAAACGAGGTCAAGAGTATTATTAAACGTCTTCCATTGCACAAGTCACCAGGTCTGGATTTGATAACTGCAGAGATATTAAAGGAGCTACCAGAAAGAGGGATTTTTATACGAAACATATTGAATGCTATTCTCAGAACTGCGCATTTTCCTTTACAATGGAAATTGTCAACTATTGTTTTATTTCAGAAGCCGGAAAAACCATCTCACTGTGTAAGCTCTTACCGGCCCATTAGCCTTCTTTCAGTCGTGTCTAAACTTTTTGAACGAAATTTGTTAGATCGACTTTCGCCGATAATTGAAGCTACAACTCCAAATTATCAGTTTGGATTCAGAAGGCAGCATTCAACAACTCATCAGCTGCACAGAGTGGTTGATTTAATTTCTGTAGGGTTAGAACAAAAATTATACACATCGGCTGTATTTCTGGATATTAGTTCGGCGTTCGATAAGGTTTGGCATCCCGGGCTTTTGTATAAATTAAAATCTATTTTTGCTGATACATAGTATGGAATTCTGAGATCATTTTTAGAGGATAGATATTTTGTTGTGCGCCAAGGTTTGGAATATTCTAATATCTGGCATATCGAAGCAGGAGTTCCTCAAGGGTCCATATTATCTCCTGCTTTGTACTCCATATTTACGTCTGACTTCCCGGAAAATGACTTCACGACAGTAGCAGCGTACGCAGATGATACCGTTCTGTTATGCAGCAGTGAATCTCCAGAAGAAACTTCGATGAACATCCAAAATCACTTGTATGAGGTATCTACATGGCTCAAAAACTGGAGAATGAAAGTTAACCCGCTGAAATCTGTGCAAGTGACTTTTACTTTAAGAAGAAGAACTTGTCCAACTGTTTATCTGGATAACAATGAGATACCGCAAGAAAATAAAGTTCGATATCTGGGCCTCCATTTAGACCGTAGACTGACTTGGGGATATCATATCAAAACAAAACGTTTGCAACTAAATAACCGTACAAGATTACTTTCAAAATTCATCAACAGAAAATCAACTCTATCATTAAAATTTAAATTATTAACATACAAAGCCTATTTACGACCGATATGGAATCACGGTATTGAAACTTTTGGGACCGCAAAGAAAACTCACATTTAAAAAATTCAAACTCATCAGTCAAAAATACTTCGGATGATAGCGAACGCCCCATATACGTAACAAATTTAACATTGCATTCCGATTTGAAAATCCCTTTTGTAACAGAAACTGCTAAAATAAAATATTCCAAATTTAACAGAAAATTAACAGATCACATCAATCCCCTAATACAGCAAATGTCAAGACGAAACTTACCACACCGACGCCTACGAAGAAAATGGAGTAGAGATCTATTGATCTAATTGTTCTATATTTTTATTAACTTATTTTTTGAAATCCACTATACTTTTGAATTATCCACTGGGATGTATTCTTTAAAAAAATATTTCTGTTTATTTATCTAGTCATTTGTTTTTTTTCAAAATTTAGTTAAGCTTTTGGATGGTTATACTGTACTGTATAGTTTCTAAATAAAATTAACGTTAAAAAAAAAATCTTCCAGCTTTTAAGTTTTGACCAAAAAAAGACCAGTTAGTAAGTGGTAGAAAGAGGTAACTACCTTAAAATAATAAATAAGTGGCCTACTAATTTGTTATCTTTCTAAGGAGTTCTAATTCTTAGTCTGCATTCTTTATCTTAAAGCAATACCTGCAAAGAGTAACGACTGGAGTGAATCCTAAAACGTGGAAAAATAATGTACCAGATTGTTTAATGTACTATTCTGAGGCTAGTTTTGAAAGGACAAGAAGAAGAAGACGACGCAGAAGGAAAAGAAGAATGTAAAAGAAAGAAAAATTAAAATAAAATTTAAATAAGAAAATGAATGAGGAGGAGAAAAGGAAAGTGAGAAAATATAAGAAAAAGGAAGAGAAAAAGTAAAAGAAGGAAAAATAAGGATGATGAGTAGGAGGGGAGAGAGAGAGAGAGAGTGAAAGAGAAAGAAAAAATTATATACTTTTGAAAAATCCTTTCATAGGATGACACGTCTCATGGCTGGTGGCAATTTTTAAAAAGGTTTTGACTTATTGCAAAAACCATTAGTGAGTTCTGTATCTACTCTTTAAGAGAAATTTAATGACACTATTTTTATTTTCTAAATTACGATTTTGGTTTCTTGACTTCCGATTTTTGTCATGTCCGATCGAAACCTAAGCACCAAACCTAATTCTGGCCCTCTAAATGTTTATGTAGATTACGAATCGAAAAACTGTTTGTTGCTACCTCTTATCAATTCTGACTTTGATTTCTTTACTTCCAGTTTTGGGTTACTTCTGGTCAAAACCGAAAGTTAAAACCCAATGATTTGTGTATCAACTCTTTAAGAGGAGTCGAATAACGCTATTTTGTTTTCAAGTTCCAATTTTGATTTTTTGACTTTCGGTTTCGGGCCGCTTTCGGTGAAAACCGAGGCCCACCAATTTTCTGTGAAGATTACGAATATAAAATCGTTTGTTGCTATCTCTTGTCGTTGTTTGGCATCTCGGTATGACAGACAGACGGACAGACGCACAAAATAAAATTATAGAAAACAATTTTAAAAATTGCCATCAATCACACTATATCATCTGTACTTCACCGTCTTTTCAGCCGTCCTTGATGATTTTCAATAGATTTTATAATTCTAGTGTTCTAATTATGTATTTTAATATATTTGAAGCTGTAATAATGTGATATGGTCAAATATATCTTGGCTATTAGGTAGAGATAAATTTATTGTATAATGTTGAAACCTTTTGAATGAATCTTTAAAATGTTGTTAACTTAATGTGTAAGTTAGTACATAGTGAAGAGTTACCTGCATTTAAAAATGTTTGATAATTATTAGTATTTGATGTTTTTACGTTTACTCATCATTTTTTTCGACCTTTGTTTAATATTTTTCTTTGTTCGACATACACAGATTCTCATATAATAATCCTCTCTTTTATTACACTCTCTCTCTCTTTCTATCACAGAGTTCACAGGCGTTCCCGGATTGGCCCACACAATGACATCATTCCATCCTGTAGCATATTAAGAGTCTTTATTATAGTAATTATCCCCATTTGCATTTTGCCCGGTTATTAGGAGTAGGTATTATACACACAGCAAAGCAACCAAAGAAAAATAACATGCATTCGCATCATAAAATGCCTCGAGTATACTTTTCTTGATGAAAATACATTCATAATAAATAAATAAACAAAAAAAACAAGTTTTGAAAAGAAACATTGATTTTTGTTTGGTTTTTTTAATAAAATATAAGAATATATAATTTTGTAACTTACAATTAACAATTCATCAATATTGTTATTACCGCCAACATGAATTCCATTTAAAGCATGTTCTCATATTTTAAATACGTAGTCACGTTATATTTTCCACCATTTTTAAAACAATTTTCGTTGTTTTCTTAATGGTATAAAGCGTAAAAATTTTAAAATCAATTTTCTCTTGTATATACCAAAGTGAAATGAATTTATTTAGAAATAATCGTACACATTTTCAAATTGAAATTATCAATTTATTCTATAGTTCAGCCGTTCTTAGTTTGCTCCTAGTGTCAACAAACAAAAGCCACCTACTACAGGGTGCACGCTAGAGTCTGCGACTTTACGGATCTCGTATTCTTATTAAGTTAACTATTTTTTAAATTATAAGTACTTAAAGTACTAAAAACATCAGTCATGATGATGTAGGCCTAAAAATTTCATTTAGAAAAATACTTTTAAAAGTATTTTGTATTTAAATACTTTTGAAAGTATTTTGTTGTTACTTTTTAATCAGCGTGTACACATTTTGATATAATGCGCATGCTCAGTGACGTCATTTTTTGTTTACATTAGGAGTAAACTTAGAGACGCTGGACTATAGTTTATTTTCGGATACAAAAATAAATAAATAAAACCGGAAACAAAATTTTAGTTGCGTCAAAAAGTAGCTTTAAATACAACTTCTAGCTCTCTTTAGCCAACTGTAAAGGATTCCCCAAAAAATTTTTGAGATAAACGTTTTGATTAGTTCTACTAGTTTTTAATGGAATTGTTTAAGGGTTTCTTTATTTTTGAACCGATTCCTATTTTAACCTTAGCTTCGGTGTCATGTTCCTTCTCTGGATGAGTGAAAGTTCTTTTTAATTCAGCGAATGGACTACTGACCCAATTGAAAGAAAGACCAACGGTGAGGCTGCCACCTTAAAAATCCAGTCGTGCTCTGGGTTTCATTAGGAGACCCAACTCTTAGGCTATCCGCTGTTGTGAAAATCATTCTTTTCTACCGTCAAATCCGATGACCATCTTGCTACATCTCAGTTGATCCTCAAGCGCTTATGTAGTACATGATTAATGCATTTTTTTTTTTTATATCTGTCAGGTATAATATTCATTACACATGTATTATTTATATATTATATAAAATAACTTCCATTATCTTACAAGGACAGACATTTTTTACGGTTGAAGTCAATTATTGTCGCATACAGCATAATGGATGTAGCGAAAATTCCCAGTCTGGTTGATGAATATGCACAACAAGGTAAAAGACAAGAACCGATGAAACGTTGGAAGGACCAATTCAAAGGAGGGATAACGTAATAATGTTTTTGCCTTACGGATGATGATGTTGATTATAAGGAGAAGAAGTCGAAGGAACCCGCAGATGGGATAGCGGAGGGGAAGGAGCAAATGATGAGAAGGCCAATCAAAACTTATGCTATTCGCAGTTTAAATACTAACTAACCGACTACAAAGGCACTAACTGTTTTTATATCTGCAGTTTAATAATTCATTAAGACCCTTCCAGAAATTTTCATTTATTACTAGAATATAGTAGAAGGAGCTAAATTAAAAACAAACATTTCTAGTAGTTTTGATTTCCAGAATTTTCTATTCAAAACCTTCTTTCATTGCAACCCATTCTTCTTGTTGAATACAATCTACCTCATACGATACACAATTACTACAATAAAAAATTTATTTCGTTAACGTTTTTTAGAATATTACTGCAAAGTTACAATATTGTTTTGCTGTATACATAGGAAACTTGTAAATCAGTCTGAGTGTTCTCACTTCGACGTACCAGGAAAAGTCCGTAATGATTCAAGGTATTCTAAACTAGCTGTATTCTTCTTCTTATCGTGCCAGTCCGTTCCGGACGTTGGCTATCATCCTGGCTATGACTACTCTATCTACTGCCGCACGGAATAGTTCGGTGGACGTCTTCGAAAACCATGTTCTGAGATTCTTCAACCACGAGAATCTTCTTCTACCCACACTTCTTCTACCTGATACCTTTCCCTGCAATATAGACTGCAGCAAGTGGAATCTGCTTTCATTCCTCATTATGTGACCAAGGTATTGTAGTTTGCGACATTTCACCGTCAATAGGACTTCCATACTTTTCCCCATTCTCCGGAGTTTTAGTGGATCCACAAATGTGGGAACATGTATCCAGATCGATTTCAGAAAATAATGATACGGCTTTAAATTCTTTGATAAAGAGAAAAACTATTTCTGCCAAATAGGCTGTATTAGCATTTTGTTTCATGTGTAAATAAAAACTGCGAAAAGAGTAACTGTATCATAATTTACTTTTTTAACCTGATTAGACAAAGTGCAAAACCATCTTACGCCGTCATTGTTGCTTCACCTATCCCTCGTAAATGCAAGCAAGTAAAATATATATTTTTTCTTTTGAAGAGGATTATTCTAACTCACAGAAATTTTATTAATTAAACATACCTACTAATGAATTTAATCCAAAGGTTATAATCAATACGATATTTGTCTGTTTGATATTTGTTTGTTACAAAATCGGATTTATATAATTAAAAAAAAACAAATCTCTTACGTATGTAATATCATACGTTCTTATATAATGCAAGATTAAGTAGAAAAAAAGATTAACCTATTTCAATTTAATCTTACAAAATGCAAGAGCACACGTTTAAAAAATATATTTCATTAAAAATACAATGACAAAATTAAAGTTGACATTAATATGACAGCCTTTTTATAATCTTTAATAATAATTTAAGAGCCGTGATCAAATAAGAGAAAGTTATCGTATTACGTATAACAGCCTGGTAGAAAATCTAGTTGAACTTCAAAGTTAAAGTTGGGTCTTAACCCGTCACGGATAAAAGAGCATAAAATATTTTATTACTGCTCATGACATTGTGGGAAGTAATTGGAAGGGTTGATATGGTATTAAAAGGCTTTTTCATGTTACGTGAACGTTTTGTAATCTTAATAAGAACACATATTTAACGGTTTTGTTATAAAATCGACATTTTTATTTTTATACACTGGGATTAATTAGATTGTAGACACACTTTTAACCACATTTTTCAAACAACCACTTGGAAAACGATTATTTATTTATAAAAATATTTATTTCCTCCGTTTTAGTAAGTTAGATATTTGAATAGTTACGTATTTTAAATGGGCATCATTTTAACGTTGTGTAAATGTATACACATTTAAAGAAATGTCTCTAAATTTACTAAAATTTGGCACGATCTTAGGGTAAAATAATATGCACGGTGTAGAAATTAACTACTAAAATAAAAGGAAAATAAATAAACAAATTAGGATTGAAGAAATTTACAGAGAAAATTATTAAGAACAGTCAAAGTTTGAAACGGTCATGCAATTCTAAGTAGGTTAAGATTGGAATAAGAAATATACAAATATCTTGACCAAACTATCCAATAACAGATAATTAAAAGACGAATACGGTTTTATGGATACTTATCCAAGATAAAAAAACCGTACTTGCAACAGGATCCTAAAAATAACGCAAGAATAAAAAATACATTTTATATAACAAACAAGATTAAGGAAACTAATCAACGATATGAACGAATCTTTAAATTGAGTCAGGATCACGAACTATTGCGACCAGTAATCTAAAATATCAAAAATATCCTGCTGTACTTACAAAAGGTTTTGCAAAATTATTCTTGAAGAGGTTAAAATCAATTCTGGAAGGATAAATTCCGTCTCATCAGTTTGGTAAGCAGTATTCTGCTATAGAAGTACTTAGGGTTGTTAACATCATTAAAAATGCGCTTGAAAGTAAACATTATTGTTCATCTGCAGTTTTGGATGCTAGTGAAGCGTTTAAAAAAGTATGGTATTTTGGTCTTATAAACTAACTAACAAAAATTTTCCCATGAACATTTTATGAGGTAATAAGATTATATTTGGAAAACAGATGATTTCAAGTAAAATTTGAAGCTGTGCTTACTGAAATACATTGTATAAATTCTGGAGTTCTTCAGTGTAGTGTTCTTGGATCGGTCTTAAATTTACTGTACATTTTAATTCTACTAACTTCAACCGATAAAATTGTAGGTACATATGCAAATAAAACTGAAAGACTTATTTCAAGCATAAAGATCAATTAGTCACCACCAAATGCTTGAAGGACTTTCTTGACAGACTGCAGACGTAGTTACCCAGATTGAGGATAAACGCCAAAGAAGAGAAGTTGGTTCATGTAACGTTCACGCTGCAATATCAAGATTGCCCTGAAGTGTACCTTAACCAAAACTGATTCCAGTGGAATTATTTTTTGCATATGGGACGGAGGCAAACGTGAGAAGAGCATATTCAAACCAAGCGTCATAATTGAACCTCAAAATAAGGAATTTGAACTAGTTATATATAAATCCTTGTTAAAAACAATGTAACAAACATACGGAATTTAAATATTAATAGCAGCCAGCAATTTGAACATTGAAATATTTGAACGTTTTCAGATGAAAATCAACAGAAAATTTTGTAAGTTTCTAGGTACATCAGTGATAGATTTATGTCTAAGCTAACATATTAGTGAAAATAGTGTGGGAGGAAATAAAAGTTTTCAATAAACGATATCGAAGCCAAATTTCTTGGCTTTAAATCTTTTAGACAACAAATACATCGGTTTTTGTACACTCAAGAGTCATAACACAGTAGATTTGCTGTAAAAACTTGTGTAAGGAGACTGTGAAGTATCTGTAAACTTAAGAGTTCTTGCACATGGGTGTGAGATTTTTAAATTTAAGTAAAAACTGAGAGCATTATTATTCGTTTAGAATTTAAAAATAGATTCTAATGTTATAATTTTGTCCTTAAAAAATTCATTTCGAAAGAGTTGATGAATCGATGAAGAAAATGATATAGTACTCACTACCATTTGAAACTGACGGTGCACATTAATCCACTAATTCAGACACTTGTTACCAAGTAGAAAAGTAAAGAGACATTGGAATCGGGATCTATTATAGAAGCATGACTCGAGGGTTACCGATGGGGGACTTCTACGTCCACAACATTATAACACACGTAAAACAAAGAAAAACAAAAAATCAAGCTATTAACTGAGACGTGTATTTCTGGTTGTACTCTGACAGTTGTAATTTTTTACATAGCGTAAATAAATTTAAAAATAACAAATTGCTATTGTCAATGAAAGAAAAATAACGAGAAAACCAGAAAATTTAGTAAAACTCTTTCGGACAAAATTTGTACACTAAGGGAATACGGGGAAAACAAAATTAACGTTTTAAACGCCTTTGATCAAAGAATCTTCTCGCAAAGGTCTACTTATAGAACTGTATTGAGTACTGGAAGCTCTAACAAGAATAACACGTTTCGGAACCTATCAGAATTAAGTTTAGTCATTGTTATTTTTAATACAGCTACAATCTATTCTTAAGCTGAATAATGAGTACATGAGTTTTCTTTATTTCATGTCATGATTGAAGAAAACCGTCCAATGGGAGAACTTCGCGAATGTCTCATAATGTGTTTTCTTGTCATTTCAAAAAAAAGTCCATAGGATGTTATCGTTTCAGTTGGTAAGTGTCGTTTAAAATTTTTAAGAGTGAGATGTCGAGGTGATTTTTGGGTGATTCAAACCTTCTGTAGTATTTTGTACACAACGTGTTGATTTCTTGTTAAACTTTTCGAATGTGTAAATCTCTGTGTAATCACCTAATGTCACCTTACGCAGTGATTGTCCTGAGTAGTTTTGATTAGAATCTTTGCAGGATTTCTATTTTGAAATGGCTCCTCAGCCCCATAATTGGATTTTATACGTCCAAATAGATATTAGAATTGAATTTGTAAGTTATATTTTGTAAGTTTGTTGTTAAAATTGAGTCATTGTTAAAATTATGTATACGTATTATAAATTTTCAATAAGAAAAATTTTACAAACTTGTACAAAAACGTAATTTAGTAAATATAATTTAATCGAATAGTACTTAATATAACATAAATTACATTAAAGATCTTTTAAATCAGTAAAAGATGTATTTAACAAATTTGAGCTGGTTCTCATTATATAAAAAGCAATAACAAGTTAAATTATAACGTAACATAAAGGTTTCATCACGGACTTATTTTTAAATGCAAATATGGCAAGTTAAACGATAAACAGCAATTTTAGAAAGGAATCATTACATTCGTAAAAACTGACAATAAAAATGACAACTAGTACCTCAATGAAACAACAATAAAAAGGACAAAATGAAAATAATTTATTAAAAATTTGTACATATTCCATTTTATATTTAAATTAAATGTTTAATGGTATGTGTCATAAATAATTCTGACACTTATGCCACGGTTGAATTTTTATTAAGCCTGTTACCTATGAAATTGCAGTTACATTAGATAATGAACGTCATGTATTTGACACGTCCGACTGTGAAATGTTACAAGTAATATTTTCTTTTTTTATTAAATGACATTGTGTCAATGCATTATGTTACGTTATGTAATGATGCAATAAAAGATTTTTCAGTTCAGTTACATATAGGATGTTTTATAATAGTTTACATTTCGGAATAATATCCTAGTAGAGTGAGGTGCGAATGTTTCATTAACGACACAATATTTATGGGAGAGAATGTACAATCATTTACTCGTGACAGCGGCTTTTATGTTCGTATGAATTCAAATTATTATGCATGATACGTAATTGGAATATATAACATAAAATATATGATATTTATATACAAATGTTAATGAATGTAAAATGATATTGACAAAATACTTGCCGAATTTAACAATTGGCAAAATTAAATATGATGTGCTAATAAAATCATTAATTTTTTATTAGAAATATTTTACAGGTGTGTACAAGATATTATGTTTACGCAAATATAAACAATTTAAATTATTCTATTGCTAATAGCAGAAGAACCGTGTACATGACAAGCTTATGACCAACTAAAAAATACTCGTAGATAGAAAGTTTTTGTTTTAATGAAAGATAATGTGGTTTCCCAATAAGTCTGTATAGAAGTTTTCCTCGTTTTTTGAAACACACCACTTTTTTAAGAAGAAAGCAATTTCAATATAACCCAAGATTAAGCACAATAATACTATGATAAAACCTGCGCGTGTATGCGACCGGGGATAAAGTTCTTTAGAATAACTAGGAAGGCTGGTCTAAGAGAAGCAGAAATTTGAGTGAAAGATCCTTTGCAATATAATGGGTGCGAAGATAGTAGACCGACAATTTAGGTTACGAAGTTGAGAAAACTATACAAGGAAAATAAACGATTAATGGAAACAATATTAGAAAAGAAGACGAAAGTTTTACGGACAGCTGTATAAAATGGGTGAAGTAAAGGTTGACAAACGAATTTTATAGACACTATACAATAGACCTAAAGTGTCGAAGAGATGGATTAAAGAAGTCAGAAATTATATTGAGAAAATGGAATACATCTATTCTAGAAAGTTAAATGAACCAAAAAAATTCAGATAACACGGTTTTATACGGATTTAAATACTAGATAGCGGTTACTTCTTTACTTTGATATTTGGGGTTCTAATTACGGGCTTTAAGGGATACTAAGAAAAGTTAAAACAGAAATTTGTCAGACAAAAGAAAGGAGAAAAGCCTGCAGTGAACAAATGCTGAGAATATGGGCTAGAAAAGGAGATTCCAGAAACATATAAAGTCACCTAATGTGGTCTAAAATTAGCCATATAACAAAAAACAAAAACGAAATCTGTTCTGACCGTTTGCTCTAATTTTCAGTAAAAATAGATTAAAGTTTCTGTTAAAATGGAATACAGAAACTATCCAACGTAGTTCCGTAACAGAAGTAGCGTCGTTACTTCTTTATGTAAATAAGTAATTTGAAGTTAAATGACACTCAGAGCGAAGATTGGGTCATAAAATATAATAGGTCATAAGAAAACAAAAGAGCTGCAGGAACGATCAGCTTAAACCTGAGAAACTCGAAAATTAGAAAAACCTTTGAAACCAACAGAGAATAAGGTGATTATATACCGTATATTTTAGGCCTATCGCCAGATATATATGTGTTAAATTTCCTGGTTCAAATCCTAGTAAAGGTAGTTTATACGAATTTAAAATACGGTTTACACGGTTTTATACGGATTTAAATACTAGATAGCGGTTACTTCTTTACTTTGATATTTGGGGTTCAAATTATCATACTCGTTTATGAATGGTCGGCCTAGGTGTGTACAAGACTACCCTGACACGTGACACACATTTTCCTCATCTCGTTGCGTCATGAAGTTGCTTACTGTTCTAAATTGAAAAGATTTCAATATACGGATTAGGGTTAAAAATAATTTCTTGAGCACTTCTGAGATATACAACCAGTAACAATTTTCTGCTGCTACCCACTTTGAAAAGCTGGCTCTTCCGTAGTTCGCGTTCTGATTACGCCCTTGGCACGAGGGCTGAAAAAATGATTTTTTTGATATTTTTGATTGGTACTAATACCTCTACATGAAAAAACTACTGCTATTTATTTACTATATCAGAAGCAAACGTGTCTATCAATGTCACTACCTCAAGTTATAACAAAAACATTTCCAGAGCGAATTTTTCCTAGTTCACAGTTTTACTCTTGTCTATACTATTTTAAATACCAAAATAAATGCATAAAAAAATCTAAATATATATATCTAATTAAAAATGTCCACTTTTTTATTCAGTAAAAATTTACAGTTATGATTAACTTTTTTTTACTTTATTTAAAGTAGCATCAACAGCTTTGTTATAAGCTATTTCGGTTTGATATACAACTAAAACTGTGGGTTTTGATTTATTAAAATTTTCAGACTCTAGCCGAAAATCGAACCCAGGACCTCTGCGTTAGAGGCTAGCGAGCTAAAGACAGAAGTGGCCTATGATTAATTTTAATTTGGCTGTAGTTTGTCTTAAAGTTATGGAGAGTCTTTAATTTGTGGGGAAGTGTCTGGCAACCCTTCTCCAATAGTTAAACATTAATACCTGAGGTAATTATATTTAATACCTGAGAAATTAATACCTGAGGTAATTATATTTTACAGAACGAAAATTAATATTTACATAGAAATATAAGCAAATATTAAATGATACTAGAAAACAAAACAAAATAATAACGGTTTCACATTTCGTTCCAGAATGTCGAGAACTTCAAAGCACCCGTACTCTTGGTATTTCTGCAATATTTCACGATAACGTTAGGTGTAAAGACAATTGTCACAAAGTTTTAAAATTTGTACGTTATGTTGCTGTTAAAGACAAAATCTGATAGGCCTACTAATTTTTTCTTTCTTATGTTTATATATAAAATTGTTATTGTTTTTTATTGTTATTAGTATAATTCCTATTGCAGTCGCTAATAACCATTAGCAGTTGATGCGACCTTTATAAATAAAATAAAAAAAAAGAATAATAACATAATAAATAAAAACAAAGATTATTTACATATTAACAGTCTCTAGAAAAAAATTGATTGTTACAGTTAATTAAAAATATTATTCCAGTTTATTATGGTACAAATACATTATAAATTATATACTTCTTTTATAAAGTACTTACACTTTGATGCAGTATTTTAAACTACTTATCGGATATTGCTATTAATACATTTTATAAATTGAGGGAATTCTTAACTATCAAGTGCTTCACTCTATCGTCGGTTTAAGAAACTAAATTAAATATCTTTACAGACAGAAGAATGAATTTTATTTAATAAAGTAGTTCGCATGATTGAATGAAATAGTTGTTAAGTATAAAAAGGAATAACGAATAAAGGTGTAATTTTTACTGAAGATAACAAAGAAATTTGAATATTGAGTCAGGCTGCATTAAAAATTATTACCAATATTGTAGTAGGCTTTGTATGAGATACGCGGTTATTCATGCATGTTTGCATAATTTTATATTTATTACATGCGAAGGATTAAAAAATTTATATATAATACGTAGCTGGTTAAGCGTGAGTGGATTTGTGTGTTAAGAAAAGACAGTAAACTTTGACTAAAGATAGACGAGGATATTATTAGAGCGAGAGGATTTTAATGATAGGTTTCGCTGTTGAAACACCGACAACATTAAAAGGTGTGTCTGCTATTGTCTCTGGACAAGACAGTCACAGCATTGCCCCATCCAGAATTTGTCCTTCTCACATTAAAGATCTTCACCTCTTCTTCTTCTTATTCCTTTGGTTCTCATTCTTCTCCAATATTGTGATATTGTGACTGTGATATTCATTACTTAATTTAACCAATGGGTCTATTGTTTGAAGATTTTCAACATCATTCTCCTATTCAATCGCGCCCTTTACTCCTACTTTTTCATCTGAGGATATAACCGAGGTATAACCTTTCCCCTTCAGATACTTCGTATTATCATCATTCATTCATATTGTATTACCTTCGTTCGTTGAAGAAATGCTGAATCATCAGCTATATCTTACCCTCATCTTAAGTGGTTCATTTTACAAATAAACTTTTACTTTAATAAAACAATGTGTTGTAACGCTGACAATGATAAAAAAAATAGAACAAATACAATAATACTTTGAAGTGTAAACAAAACAACAATATGATTCCTATTCAATATTCTCTACTAAATCTTGAATTTCGTATAACATTCTGAAAATATCTCCTTTTATTAAATAGTAAGACTCTTTCGTCTATATTACTTCTTTAATATTACATCAGTAGGCGTAACTCATATTTCAAATCGTTTATTTTCTTCTATCTATTCCAATATAAATAAAAATGACCAATAAATATCAAGTTTTGTATACATATTTATTTAAATTTTTTGAACAACGTGCAATTATTCTGCAATCAATTTTTTAAAAGTAGCCTAATTTTAAAACTTAAAGAAAGATTATAAAAGTCTACATTTAAACATACTTAGTAGTGTGTTTCAAAAAAGAAAAACTAAACTCAAATACCTAACTTGACTTTCCACTGTGAATTAATATCTTGCAAAGAAGTAGTTGTAGCTAAAGATCACAATGATTGTGATGGAAATGATAACGATGTTAATTGAGAAATGACAATGATTAATAGTAAAAGTAGAACAAAGTTTTAATGAATTAAATTAAAACCATTAGTTATAAATATAACAAAAACTAGAATCTTCCTTAAACTTCATATTTCACTTGTGTATAAATTTAACGACATATGAAGACTAAATCGAGTACATCAACAGATTTATGACTTATTTTAAACTACATAAATGAATAAAATCGTCAACGGTATTCAATTTAGTTATCTGGAAGATGGAACAACGATAACCCAAACATCCTAACACTGTGAAGTAAATATAATGGGTGGTAACTTCGTCATTCATAAAAAACATATCTCCTAACTGTTCTTGGACTGGAGTAGAATGTGGATTCCACATTTATTTCACATAGGTTGTGGAATAGATACCACATTGTCGTTAAAGAAAAAAAAGTACCTTATACATAATAAAAAAAAACGCTAAATTTACTTCAAAAGAGACTAAAATTTATTAGTCAATGAGCCGGCTGGTAAAAAATTGCTATTAATTATTATTAAGTAACACTGATTTGGTGAGTCAATTTGTCTACTAACCAGCTGACAACCACCCAGAAAAATACTGTACTGGAGAATCCTGTTTAAATTCATGTCATACCTAAGTAAATGTTTTCAGTATTCGGAAACAAAAAATACTTTTTTGAACTTCTATTCTTTAATCAGACACTATACAATATAGTATAGTTTCAAAGCAGAAAATATTTTAAACAATACATCCTATTGGATATTTTAAGAGTTGAACAATAAAATTATGAAAATTATAAAACTAAGAGTATTTTAATAAGACTTCGTAGTATAAAAAATTTCCCTATTATAAATTTTTATTTTACAGATTATAGAAAACTTAAATTTCTCTTTCGTAAATAAAAATTTCTTTAAAAGTGCAAATATATACATAAATTCTTACTTAACCTTACAAATTTAACGATTTCAGCCTGATCCACTGCTTAGTACCTTTAGATTGAGTTGAATTAAAATTATTTTTGTACACAGAATGTTTGTCCAATCGTACGTCGTTTCTGTGTAGATAATCTATATTTCATATTTCATAATATGTTTAGGTTGCTTATAACAGGCAGGTGAAGTGTTCAATTATTTTCACTCGATCTACTAATTCCTAGAGCAACAAAAAATTATTCTGTTTCTTATCACATGGTTATTTAACTATATGACTGAAGCAGTTAAGTAGAGAGAAGGTAGAGGTGTAAAAGACACTAGTCAGAGTTAACTCCTCAGAGAGTAATGAATGTCATTATACATCCAGACCTTGTGTTGAATGAAGTGAAGGTATCATTTGCAAGGTGGAATATAGGTGCTTTTCAGAGGACCTGGCATTTGATAAACATACTTTTAACTCAGTAAAGAGGGCAATTGCAAACCTTCTCACTCTTCGTTTTACTTAGTAAAGCCTCTAGCTAGAGGTTCAAACCAATCTTTCGGCTGATGACCCAAACTACAATATTTTATCCGCATATAATTTTATAAATTTTTTACAGATTCATAACTTTTTAAACACCTTGTTTATTGTACCTTGAACTCATCCTACATTATCAACACATTTAATCAATAACTTATATCTGATATTTCTTTCTCTAATACATCTGATAATTAGTTACGGTAGATAAATAAAGTGAGAGCGATGAAACATGAAAGGAAATGAAGATAGCTGAATGCAAGAGATACCTCTCGTAGAATATCTCCTACGAGACGACAATAATAATACTAGTGAAAGCTTAGATGTGATGCCACCTTTAACTATTGTCGTTTTCCTACGACGGATTAATTTCAAGGTACGTAAAAACTTAATATTATAGACAATGTATGAATTATACGGTATCATTATTATTATTTTTGTTATCCAATACTTTCACTTTATGAAAATATTACGTGTAATATTATGTATGATATTATAATAAAATATATCGCTGTGCTTATTCCATTTAATATTGTATGATGTATTTATTACCTTGCATTTGCAATTTTTTTGTAATTATTACGAAAAATTTACTATTGTAATTTATTAGGAAGCAGTATTTATGTTATTGTTCGTATATAATATTCAGTTTTTGTCTTGATTGAAGAATCAGCCAGTGGAAAACCGTCATTGTTGTTTTAACTATTAGATTCATAATGCAGCCTCTCTTAACCTTCCGATAGGTGCATTCAAAATAATAAATGGATGGTAACAGGTATTCGAGAGATACGTAATAAAGACAAACTAATTTTACTTATTTGTGAAATATTTAATTTATGGTTGTATTTTTGGATTATTTTTATTCATTTTGTACATGTTTTGTAAGAACCTCGGGAAGATAATACAACCGAAGACCACCAAAAATAAACCCAAAATACAACTAATAAAAATCTGGTGTGAAACACTCACACAACTTCCTCTTGTCAGTGCAAATAAGTAACAATATAACCTAACATTAGTGGTAAAACATTAGAAAAAAACCAACCTCAATAAACATAGTCTAAGCTAAGTTTAATCATTTTTTTTATTTATATTTTTAACGTCGCATCAACTACAGCGGTCATTAGCGACGACGTTGGGGTGTAACTATTGCACACTGGAGGATGAAATGACTTTTTGTAACGAATGAAAATATGCCGTGCCTGAGTGGGATTCGAACCCAGGACCGCATGATGAGAGGCGAGCACGTTACCAACTGCGCCAATGCGCCCGGCTTGGCGCAATAATTTTAATCATTTATTTGATTTAAAAATACGGAAAATAACTTCCACGCACGTAGATACGTACGCATACGTAGATACGTAGGTACGCATGCTACGTCGATGAAAATGCTCTAAATAGAAGGTGTAGATCTTTTAATTTCCTATAAATTTGATTATATACACTTTTGTCATAAACGCCACTCTAAAGTTGAAATCTAAAATAAAATCGATTTTTTACACGTTTTCGAGAGAAAAAAAGAAAATCGCTAATTACCGCTAAACGAGGCGTTATACAAAAAAATGTTTGCAATAAAAGATGTAGGTTTTTAAATTCTCTACAACTTTTGTTAAATACATTTTTGCGCATAAATGCATATTAAAGCAGCCATCTTAAAAAAACCAATTTCTTTACGAGAAAAAACCTCCGCAAGAATTTCAGTGAAAATAGTGCCTACCCTGTCTTGTAGAGCATAAAAATTTAGTAAATGAGGGAATTTTTAAAAAAAATTTTAGGAGCCGTTTTTGAGAAAATTGCAAAAAATTAAAAATGACAAGAATAAACTACTACTTACTGTTGGCCAATTCTGATAGAAATGTTTTTTTGGGTCCTCTAGTGGTACCTAACTTAAGTTTGAAGCTCTTACGATATTCCGTTCTTGAGATATTCTGTACACACACACACACACACACACACACACACACACAGACCAACGCTAAAAACATGTCTTTTTGGGTTCAGGGGGTCTGAAAAACGTGTAGACCCGGTGAAAACTCGATTTTAAAAAATGAAAACAATACTTTTTACTTCCTGTATATTTATATAGGCAAGAGAAAGTAACAACAGAGAAAAGATGGCCGGTGCACTCCGAGAAACTCACCACTTCTAAGAGAAGAAAGCATTCTCAAGACAAACCAAGGTGAGACATTATAATACTACGATAAAACCTGTGTGTCTAAGTGAGTGAGTGCTCTGAAATTACTGAGAGGAGAAGAGGAATTTGAGATAAAGATCCTTCTCAAGAACATGATATGGATCTTACGTTAATAGACGGTCAATAGGTATAGGTTACGAGGTCGAGAACACTGTACAAGAAAAAATGAACGATTGATGGAAACAATACTAGAAAATAAAACCAAAATTTTAAGGATATCAGTATAGAATGAATGCCCACTGATTGACAAAATAAATTTTTAAAACACTAAGCAATAGACCTGAGACGTCAGATAAATGGTATAAAGAAGACAGAAAAGATATTGAGAAAACCGCAATAAACCGAGAAAACTTAATGAACTGATCCCAAACACAACTAATTATTACACTGCATTTATTAAATTTTGTTCAGCACTGTAAATAGCCTACTCACGTTTTTGAGAATCTAACATTTCTGTTAACGTTAACAAACAGTTGTATTCGTACAGTAACTTACAAAAGGTTCCGCGATATAATGTATATGCTCTGGGTATAGTATTAATTGTATTTGTTGTACTGAAATTAAAGCAGTCGCCCATGCGTACTGATATTTCCCCCTTTACCACTCATTGCAAACAAAGGCAAGCTAGTGACCCAAGTAACTATTCCTACCTCACATACTTTCGAAAATATGTGATTACGGGTAACGTTTTCTTTTGAGATTTCTGAATAGGTATTACTTTAGATGGTTCAGCTAATCTATATATCATTGAACCGTCGGTCCAAATACAGTAAAGAAGTAATCTGCAACAGTTAATTTTCGAGTAATTAGAAAAGGAGATTTATGGTGAATAAGGCTGTTGAGATGTTTGAGTAGTGCGTTAAGTCGGTTACGTGGGTTCCATGTCAATCTTTTGTCTCGTGTCAGTCCCAAATATTTCACTGTGATTTTCTGTTCAATCATTGCATTATTTATATAAACTGGGGGCACAAGTTCGTCATCTCAGAGTAAAATTTATTATTATATTTTTATTTTATATAGTAAGCTATAGTATCTATAGTATCTCTTAATACTTACAACATTTTGCACAGTTATTTATACAAGAATAAATAGTGTACGTTTAGTTGTTTAAAAATTACAGCATGTTTTATCGAAAACGTTAAAGGAAATAACTTTTTAAATGTTATAGAACGGAATGAACTTCATATGGTAATCAATATTTCTAACACAGTTATTGTTACCGCAATCTGTAAAATCATTATGTAAAGTATATTTACCATTTATTTGAAATTTATGACTGCAGTAACATCGATAGTACTTTAAACCGTTTGTCTATAAACAATAGAGACCTGTAATTTTGTAATTAACACTTTATAAATCTTATAAAAATTGTGTTTAAAAAACTACAAATATCGTCTATTATTTTTATTTTATTCATTAGTATTTTGATGTAATTATCTCCAATAGTTTTGCAATAAATGGTAGACTATCAAAATGCAAACGTAATTATAGGAATGTATATGTTGAACGAAAATAAGAGCAATTTGCTTTTGCAACAAACAGAAAACGTAATTTTGTATCCAATTAAACGCAATTCAGTTCAACATTGTATTGAAGGTCTCTATCATCCGTAACTTGAGGCTGTAAATTAATTGTTTTGAAAATGAAGCAAATATTGTTCTCTAATATTTATACAATTATTATTACATTAATTCACGGGAAATTTATAAATAATATTTATAATTCTGAATTTAAAAAACAAACCAGAATTTATCGATAAAAATATTTAATGAAATTTCTCACAAACTATCTCCCAATCTTCAATAAAATACTTATCAGTACAGTAGTTTACTTATCTAACTTTCTATTTCAATGTTATATCTGTTACAGTGATAAATTTGTGTGTTTACCATTGGTTATGTCTGAATTAAAGTGAATTGTTAAAACGACGATACAACTTTACATATAGATCATTCAGGTAATGTATATGTGAAAACTGGAATTTTTTAAGTAAGGGAAAGTCTTTTAATTGTTCTAAACTCTTTGGATTAAGATCTTTGTACTTTTTTTCATATAAGTCGTTGAATAACAAAGTGGTATGAGTCATTTCGTTCAAATAAACAAAAATATTCGTAATCTTTGCGTTATCTAATATATAATATATTATAATACATAATAATAATATATATAATATATAATACATAATAAACAGCAATTTACAGTGCTCATGTTTAAGGTTAATTTTTTTAAAGTATATTTTACGTACGATACATACATAGGAGGTGTGGCTATTAAATAACGAGACTGACGTTGTAAAAAATTTAATTTTAATTTTATACATAATCACTTATTGTCACCTTCAATATACACTCTTTCTCTATCGATACAACGCTTCATGCGAATTTTCCATTGTTGGAAACAGTGCTGGAAGTCATCTTTTTTTAGATCCTCCAGGACAAGTGCCGCTTTCTCATTTACAGCTTCCACAGACCCAAGTCTTGTCCCTTTTAATGCAGATTTCACCTTAGGGAACAGATAGATCTCACATGAGACAAGATCTGGTAAATAAGGTGGATGTTCTAATACTGAGATGCTGTACTTGGCTAGGAACCACTTGACAGATAACACGGAATGTGCTGGCGCATTGTCTTGGTGGAGAACCCATGTTTTGTCCTTTCACATTTCTGGGCGTTTTTTCCTTACTCTTTGACGTAGGTTATATAGTACCTGAAGGTAGAAATATTGATTAATTGTTTGACCTTCAGGAACCTAGTGAAGGTACACAATCCCCTGGATACATAAAAAAACGATTATCATTGCTTTAAATTTTGACTTGCTCATTCTTCAAGCTTTTTTTGGCTCTCGGTGAAGTTCGGCTCTTCCAGTGCATGGATTGGCGCTTTGTTTCCGGATCATAAGTAAAAAACCACGTTTCATCACATGTTAATATCTTCTACCTGTTTCCTAAGGTGAAATCTTCATTAAAAGGGACAAGATGTGAGTCTGTGGAAGCTGTAAAAAAAACGGTACGTGTTCTGAAGGAGCTGACAGAAAATGACTTCCAGCATTATTTCCAACAATGAAAAATTCGCATTGAGCGTTGTAGGGATAGAGAAGGAGTGTATATTGGAGGTGACAATAAGTGATTATCTATCAAATTAAAACAAATTTTTTTACGTCAGTCTCGTTATTTAATAACCACTTTTCGTATTTATCAAAAACTAGTACTCTCGGCTATACCGCTTGTGGTCCTTTATTGTGGGTCTCGCGTGCCTCTTATACCGCGTAATAACTGGAGAGCAATATATATTTTACAAAACTAACAACAATTATTTATTATTTTTTGTTAGTATAGACTATATAAATAGGAACTTAAATAAAGCAGGTGAGACAAGCAGGTGGACTAACAATTCCAAAAGAATTTGACATTATTAGAACTTTAATTCGAATTAAAATAAAACCCAGAAGATTATTTTTACAAAATTTGATGGTTTCATTGATAAGTGATAAATTAATTGGTTTAATATGCTTATATATGAGGAAGGCAATAGTAAACCACCTCACTCCTCGTTTTACTTAGTACAACCTCTAGAGGTTCAAACCAGTCTTTCGGCTGTTGACCTAAACAACAACATGCTTATATAGTATTTATTGTATAAAATAGTATTACTAACATTGGATTTTTACAATTTAATGTCATATCGTAGGTTGAAAAATAGGACAGATGTAAAACTGACGTTTACAATTTTGGTCAAGTTGGATTACAAAATCAGTTTAGGTTTGATAGTTAAATCAGAAAACCATAAAAGATTAACTAACTATAAATCATTTAATTCTTATTTAATTGGTGGTTATTTGAAGCTACTCATGTTTGGATGACATGCATGTGGTACAAAATATATTATAATATTGATGAATATTTTTATTTAAGTATTTATTTTAATTTTTAGAAATAGTATTCACATTATGACAATTTCTAGCAAAGCGAGTCAATCGTAATCGTGCATACTCCAAAACTGCCACGGTTATCACTAATGGTCGAACTGTGCATTTGGGATCTTGAGAAATCCCAGTCTCACAAAATTTATTTCAAAATCGAACATTTTTTTGACTTTTAGAAACAGTATAATTGAAAAATATTTTTAGAAATTTTTAATTTACTCAATCGTAAGATTTATAAGCGAAATAGATATCAAGAATAAACACATTTTTCTTTGTGACACGTCATCGTTGACAAAATACAGACGGATGGATATTGGTATAGCACTGATGCACAAAACCGAAATTTCAATTTTCAAAATTTGTTAACGTTAAATAAAATGTTGTCAACTTACATGTACTAAAGGGAGATGAAATTTACTTAGGCGTTACTTCTATGTTCATCATGTTACAGTTACGTCCTTTTTGAACACCCGTTACGTATATCCTTTAAGCTAAACCTAAATCTATCACAGAAATGTAGTTAAAAATAGTATTACATGAACACTACTTTAATTCACTAAGCCCAGATTTTATCACTTTTGAAGTGGTGGTCTTCAGTTTTCTAAAAGTGCATTTGATATAGCAATTTAGTCAAACTGGATCTTGTAATTGAATAACTGGTGGCAATTTGTAAAATTGTACAGATGTCAAAAAACTACAACAGATAGCAACAAACGATTTTTGAATTTGTAATCTACGCAAAAGTTAGTGAGCCTAAACTAGTTTGAAGTACCAGTTTTGGCTGGATGTGACCCAAAACCGAAGTCAAGAAATCAAAACCAGAATCTACAAGAGATAGAAACAAACGGTTTTCGGATTCATAATCTACACTAAATGTTAGTAATGTAGATTGGATTTGAAGTTATGGTTTTGACCGAAAGTGGCCCAAAACTGGAAATCAAGATATCGATGATGGAATTTGGAAACAAAAATAGTGTCGTTTAATTTCTCTTAAAGAGTAGATACATATTATTATATCACAGAGTTTAAATTTCCGGTTTTGACTGAAAATGGCCCAAAACCGGTAGTCAAGAATTCAAAGTTGGAATTTTTAAACAACAATATTCAGTTCCTCTGAAAAAGTAGATAATGAATGTGTATTTTGTAACCTATTTTAGTAAGGAAATTGAAAGCCTGGATCTAGTTAGACAGTCGTTTCCGTGTTCGGCGGAGTGGGAACGAAATTTTTATCTCTCATTATTATCTTATTATCATAAAAAGTAAAAATTCAAGTTTGTTCTTGCTTCATGGTGTTAGTCAAATTTTGACAAGCTTATAAACATTACAAATTATTTTTTTACTTTGTTTTGTAAAGTTTTTCTATCGATAACGATGGTCGCTGTTCGGAGTCGATTTGCAGCGTTGTTCGTCAAAATCACTAAATTCATTCATATTTACCACTAAAAATACATTTAGTGCACTGAAAAAAATAACAAATAAATTTTTGAAACTTAACAAAAGACTGTATTAAACAATTAAACGGTTGACCCATAAAATAAATTTTTAAACGAAAATGACTTTACGTTTTGAAATATTGTGTACGCATTGAACTGACTGAGTGAAGCAATTTTAATTTAAAATTGGTTAATTTAAAATTTATTCATTCAGTACTTTTAAATAAGTATAAAACATTTTATTAACATTTTTAATGCCACTGGCTGGGCGGGTGGTGGTGGTAAAACTGCTTGGCAGGACGGGTGGAGGTACACGACTGATTGGTTTATTAGGAAGCTCGCAATTCCGTGGTTAATAGTATAATGGTTTTTACCATAAGTCAAAGGTAAGCCGTTTTTAAAACTGCCACCAGCCATAAGAGACGTTGTCTCATGAAAGAGACTTTTTTAATTATGTTATTTTGTAGATTAAACTAATTCATGAACATACTTCAAATATTTGAGCAATATCGTGAAATACCATTTAAAAGTAAGATTTCCTCCGGAAAGGAAACACGTATTTCAAAGTTGTACTGATCAGGTAACATTTTAATTTTTATCAGCTTGTTACAAAGAAAAAATATACGACCTCATTAATCTTTAAACCTTTTAAGTTTACGACTTGGGTGAAACACCGAAAAGAGATTTAGCAAAATAAAATGTTTTAATTTTGAAACGTACTGTTACAAAAATCTTTCATTCTGTTCGTTTACGGATTAAAACGGTCCGAGAGTCCATTGTATCCTACCGAATAGTTCGTGGCTTTCATCACAACAATGACTTTCAAATTTAATAACCAAAATTCAACGAATATTTTTCAGGAAATACCTCACCACACTCGTTTTGTAGGTAGAGATCACATAACTGGTTAAGAAGTTAGACTATTTTCATAAAAGACGGTCATAAAATTTTGGGTCTGATTAGAAAAGATCTTTATGAGTTGTAGTCGTAATTCTGAATATAAAATAAAGAATTCGGGTTTTGTTATTGCCCAATTCGTCACATTCATATATATTTCCATTCGAATTTTAATTACATCCTAAAACATTCTCATTAAAAAGAAAAAAATGAAAATAATTTTGTAGTATATTTTAAAAAGACATAACTACATGTTTTATTACTTTTAAATAAGTATAAAACATTTTATTACGGATCTAAATAGGCTATTTCTATTAACGTTACAAAGAAAATGATTCTTTCAATTTATAGTTCTGCTCCTTTTTAATATTTACGTTGAACTCGCATTAGTTATAATTTCATTTCTATAAATTTTATAACTTTAAATTTATTGTTTTTTAATGTTTCTTTTATATTGGAGGCAACCGGAATTGTGGTTGAATATTTAGAAGGTCAAATTTAAAACCGAATGACTTCTGTTTTAAAAAATCTTGACTTGTGCTGAAAACTAAAATTCAAACAATTACAACAATAATTTCATAAATGAATCGTGTTATAAACTGCATTAAATCCTACTGTGACTTTTTTCCTCCTCCTCTTCCTCCTCCTCCTTCTCCTCCTCCTTCTCCTCCTCCTTCTCCTCCTCCTTCTCCTACTCCTTCCCAGCCTTCTCCTCCCCAGCCTTCTCCTCCCCAGCCTCCTCTTCATCCTTATCCTTCTCCTTCTTCTTCTTCTTTTTCTTCACTTCATGAAACCATCTCCTTGGGCTTCCAACAACCCTCCTACCAATGGGTTCGTACTCGTGGGCTAAATGGGAGAAGCTGTGGCATTTATATACAATAATTGAAACAATGGTATGCGGACTTTCGTATGTTAGTATCATTTATTGCCTTTCGGGAATAGCTTCGCTTGTTGTTTTTCCAGTTTACGGTAAAACGTTCTAATGCATTCCGTTAAGCTGTTGTGTTCTTCTTACTGTGTATTTATTTAACTAGTGTATTTATTTACCCTTTATGATGTTTGTTCTCCTAGTAAAATCTTAAGTTGCTCTTATACACAACTGCTAAACTTTACTAAGTCAGTACTGGTCAAGACATTGTGAAGTTAGTGTTAACTAAATTGAGATGTTAAAAGCAGTTGTTTAATAACACTTAACTGTTTTTGTTGCCTTTGAAGCGGTTTCAACGAAGCGGACAGTTAATGCTCGACTGTTTCGGTTTGCACATAAGAGTTAATAAATTATTTTATTGTAAATGTCATATTTTTTTAGTTACGTTTAGTTTAAGCATTGACTAAGTTTTAAAAATTTTGTTATAAATTTAATCCGTTATTAAGTAGGAAAAAACTGTAATTTTGTAGTTAATGTAACCGTCTGAATTAATGTAAGTAATTTATTTGTAAATAAATCTTTGTTATAAATTTAATATGCAGTTTTATTATTTAACAATAGACCAGATACTAAAAATTACTCTAATACAAACCATAATACAAAAATAAATAAAAAAGAAATGAGATAACCATTTAAGCTATTCCTATTTTCCAAGTGAATAAGACGTCATTCTTTCTTTTTTGGCTAAAATTCGGTACAGTTAACTGAGGGGCACAATCTCCAAACAGAATGACAATGTTCGATGTTTATCGATTAAGATAGTCTCCTTAGAAATGGACTGGGGACATCCCTACGTTTATATTCTCTTTTATGATTTATTCATATGCTGAGACATTTTTGGACACGACTTGTTCCAGGCAAGGGATCAATACATCAAATCCGTTGGTAATGCTTGATTAAAATAGTAGTAGCTTCGAATCAGAAAACTTTCAATACGTTAAAATAAAACAGTTATTTAAATTTGTATTTTTATAAATACGCCGAAAGTTATATCATTATCACTCATCGTTAATTTTCAAATTTAAGGATTACCTAGACAGTTGAAATTCAGCAAATTCGTGCCTTATAGGTTGAAAACAAAAAAGTAACCTACTGTGATTTTGACTTCTTGCAACTATGGTATAAAAGGGGAAAAGGATCCTAAAAATACATATTATATTATTTCTATACCTATCATAAGAGCTACATTTTGGAAAAAACAGCATGCGTATTCTTTAATAATAATTTAAAAGAATACCCATACCAGGCAGATGGATTGTTAAATTATTTGCACTCAATCTGCTAGTCTCAGGGCTACAGAATTTAATTTTGTTGTTTATTACATGGTCAGTCGATTATATGACTGAAGCATTTATGACAGAAGAGGTAGAGATGCAAAAGACACTAGTCAGAGTTATCTCCCCTGAGAGTAATACATTTCATTATACAAAACTAGACTCTCTGGTGAATTAAGTTAAGATATCATTTGCAGGGTAAAAAGTAGTTGTTTTTTAGAGAGTGTAGCATGCCGATAGATATTCTATTCCACTTGGTGAGGACAGAAATACCTCACTCCTTGTTTCACTTAGTAAAGCCTCTAGTCTAGAGATTCAAACCAACCTCTCGACTGATGATACAAACAACAAAAGAAAAGAAGTAGTAAAGCGTTTTAATTTTGACCACTGGTTCATAAGATGTAAGAACGGGATAGGTATTCTAAAGTAGTAATATATTATTTTATTATCTTCGCTAAGATCTATAATTTTGAAAACAGGCAATAATACATAAAATGATACGTAAAAAATAAAGCATGAATTTATATCGGGAATAACAATAAAACACTTTTATTTAATGCAATAATTTCTGAGATTAGTAATAAGCATGCATATTATAGCACAGGTGCAAAATAGGTAGTCCTGAACATTTCCTTTTACTAATGCGGCGGATATTCAATTGAAACTATAGCCTATAACCTAAAATAGACCATATTTTTTATATCTCATCTCTAAAAATATAGCATAACCAATCTACTACTAATGTCATAACAAAACACTCTCGTAAAATTTTGTTAAATAAAATGATGTTGTAACAGATGCGGGTCATCTCTAACTGGAAGTGATTCTTTCCAATAGGAATGGCAAAATGGTGCCTGCGTAAAGCAGTATAAAGGTAACTTTGTCCTCAGCTATTAAGTAGGAATATTATAAGGTATGGGCATTACCGATTCTGAAATTTATCTCTGAATTCGTAAAACAAATACCAAAATTAGAAGCATGTGCACGTGTTTTAAAGAAAAAAGTACTACTTAAGGTTGACCGATTTGGATGGAAATATTTATGCGGGTATACCTTCGTGGTACCTAATTTAAGTTCAAAAATAAGTCTTCGTACACTATTCCATTCTTAAGATATTTTGACGACACCACACACGCGCGCGCGTACCCTCACACATACACTCGCAGACACAAATCATTCGCTTAAGATAATTATGTTTTATTGGGTTCTGAGAACGTTTAGCTTTGGTGAAAACTCGATTTCGAATAATCGATATGAAAATAATACTTTTGTTCTATAAATACTTATATAGGGAAAAAATAAAGTTATAACTTTAAAGTAAAGTACTTAACTTAATATTATTATTAGGCTATTCAAAGTACCGTATGAATATTAAGTTATAGAATAAAACAAATTAACTGAATTAAGGATCTACGAAAACCAGTACATGAATAAAGAAAGAGACTATGAACAAACTCAATTTTTTTTGAAAAATTTAATAGTAATAATTTATAACTTTTTTATTTTAACTTAAATATTATATTTTAGATGTTGAATTTGAGAATTCACATCCAAGAACAACAAATATTTAATTAGCGTGTAAATAAGAAGATTTAAAAAAAGTTAAATAAATTATTTAGGAGCAAGACTTGTTTTTCAATAGAAAAACTAGAAATCGTCAAAATTACCATAATATTAAGTTTTCAATAACATAGTTAACAAAATTGTAGGGCACATTTACGTAAACAACAGTCTGATAATCATTCATTATATATAATAATAGTCCAAACAAGTAATATGGTAGCGCCAGGTTCTCACACCAAGAACCATGTAATTATTTCCTTCAATATTTTAGGTTAAAAAGGCTTTACGCCTAGGCTACTGGAGAATAACCATAGGTTGTATGTTTTCCTTATAAGTTGAAACCTTATATTTCTTTCTAACACTGCTTTAATTTTTCTTAGCATATATGTGTAACTTTTGTTCAATTTTCACAATACGCAAAAATATTTAATATAATATTCTCAAGAAATTCAACTTTGAAAACTAAGGAGAACTTCTTTGGAATTTTTTTTAATATTACAATAACAATTGACTCTAAAAAATCCGTTTTAAGCAAAGCGATCATTTGTTTTCCTTTTCTTGGAAACTGTGACTGTCTTGAAACAGTTTAATCATTATGTATGGAACGCTGTTAATAAGCAAGCTAATACCAAATTCCATTAGGTTTGAAACTTAAATCATTGTTCAGTTATAAATCTTCCTTTAAAAATCACAAAATGACAGTCAAAAAGGAAAACTAAACGTTTTTTTGGTCCCATGGTTATTGGAACATTTTATCAAATTTCTATGTAAGACATTAATACCAAAAGTTTTTCCGCGCATTTTTGGCCCAGGAAAATTGTTCAGCATATATTTTGGTAAAAGTATTGAATGGAAAAGTAAAATCCATTAGGAACAACGTTCTTGTAAACGATGGTAATTGTACAATAAAACGTACACTGTCTTTTAGAAACACCTTTATCATTTAGAAAATTATACAAAAAACAAACTGAGACAAAATATTTTTTCCAATATTTTACTGTATTATATAACAGTAGATATATTGCTTGAAATATTTACTCCAATGAATTTTTGATTCCATACGGAAAATTTTTGTCGAGTTTTTATACAATAGGGAAATTTAGTAGCTACAATGAAGAAACTTTTGTACATACTGACACGAGAAAAGTAGGCCTAGATATTTTATTACTTTATTTGGAAAACATTAAATTAGACAAATTTTAATGAATATCTCATATTTAAAGCTGCAGAACCACCTTCGTACGTTTGTAAACTATAACTTTTATTTGAACTTTCGTATTCTCTGCTTAAAAGATGTCGCTATACAGCTTTATAAAATATATTTAAAGCTCCAAAATCAATAAAACAATCTCGCTCTACTTATGGCCATCCAAATTTTAGACGACTTCGCTCTCCTTGGTGAAAGGATATTCTCTAATAATTTTGTTCTGTTGGCATTACATGATCTAGCCTATAACAGGCAGCTGATGTGTCAAATTGTTTGCACTCAATCTGTTAATTCCTGAAGTATAAAAAATAGTTTTGTTTATTATCAAGTGGTCAGCTAATTATATGACTGAAGAATTTAAGTAAAGAAATAGAGGTGTAAAAGATACTAGTCAGAGTTTAATCATACTTTTCTACTCAGTTAGGAAGGCAAATGTAAACCATCTTACTTCTCGTTTTACTTAGGAATCAAACCTCTAAGTTCTCTAGAGGTTCAAATTAGCCTTTCGGCTGATGAATTTTAAAGATTACACATGATCATCGTCGACGTCATCATCATCATGACTTCATGTCTTCTCAATTTCCGCAATGGCAGTGTTGCCATTGTAATTTGCATCAAGTTCTTTTATACAGTGTGACTATTTCATTCTGAAAAAACGGTGCGGGATTTGACCCATCCTTCAACCCGTAACTAATACGTACGTTCATTCTATTAACTGCGATGAAACGTATTCAAATACATATGTAAGTTGCAAATTAAAGCCAAAATAATTTCAGAGAAGAATGTTTATTAAAATGTACGAGGCGTGGCTATTAAATAACGAGACTGACGTTGTAAAAAATTTATTTTATTTTATACATAATCTCTCATTTTCACCTTCAATATACACTCCTTTTCTATTCCAACTAAGTTCCATGCAAATGTTCCATTGTTGGAAACAGTGCTGGAAGTCATCATCTATCAGCTCCTTCGGGACACGTGCCGCTTTCTCTTTTACAGCTTCCACAGACTCAAATCTTGTCCCTTTTAATGCAGATTTCACCTTGGGGAACAGGTAGAAGTAACATGGTGCAAGATCCCGTAAATAAGGTGGATGTTCTAACTCTGAAATGCTGATCTTATGAGGAACCATTTGACAGCTAACGCGGAATGAGCTGGGACATTGTCTTGGTGGAGAACCCATGATTTGTCCTTCCACATCTCGGAGCTTTTTTCCTTACTCTTTGAAGTAGTTTAGAAAGTACCTCAAGGTAGTAATATTGATTAATTGTTTGACCTTCAGGAACCCAGTGAAGGTGCACAATCCTATAGATATAAAGAAAACAATCATCATTGCTTTAAATTTTGACTTGCTCATTCGAGCTTTTTTGGCTGTCGCTGAAGTTTGGCTCTTCCAGTGCATGGTTTTGCGCTTTGTTTCCGGATCATAAGTAAAAAAACCACGTTTCCTCACATGTTATTATCTTCTACCTGTCGCTAAAATGAAATCTGCATTAAAAGAGACAAGATTTGAGTCCGTGGAAGCTGTAAAAGAGAAAGCCGCACTTGTCCTGAAGTAGCTGACAGAAGACAACTTCCAGCACTGTTTCCAACAATGGAAAATTTGCATGGAGCGTTGTAGGGATAGAGAATGAGTGTATATTGAAGGTGACAATAAGTGGTTATGTACAAAATAGAAATAAAATCTTTTACAACGTCAGTCTCGTTACTTAATAGCCACACCTCGTAAAATCTTAATAATAATATATAACATAACAACAGTACTTAAAACAAGTCAAAAAACTAAGTTGAGGATAAAATATAAATGCTATACTCACCAAAAATGACTTTTTTCTTCATAAATTATATAAAGGATTTAAC
This sequence comes from Catonia carolina, assembly GCA_035578175.1. Classification (NCBI taxonomy): domain Eukaryota; kingdom Metazoa; phylum Arthropoda; class Insecta; order Hemiptera; family Achilidae; genus Catonia; species Catonia carolina. The sequence goes on along the minus strand of JAQMRL010000010.1, from coordinate 21,021,881 downwards.
TTTACGTTCCCAACTTCATTTATAAACTTTCATAATTGTATCATAAGAATTTCTTTTCACCCTGAAGTAGAGAAGAAAACAGAAAATAAAACATGACCACCGTTTTGAACAAGAGGACAACAGAACTGAAAAAGAAATACGTGATTAGATATTTTGGAGAGAGGGTTTTCTAGCTGGAAGATGTTGTTAAGATACATCCTGTATAGAATACGTCTTGTAAAAGAGAAGAAGAAGAAGATGAAGGAACATTGTAAAGATATTCCGTTCACACAAAGTTGGGAATAGAGGGAGCTTCTGCTTGCTTGCTCGCTTACTTGATGCGAAGACATAGAACACACACTTTCCCTGGGTTCACTTTTACTCTTCTCGATTCCTCATACTCCTTCACAATATCAAAGTTTCACCCTCTCTAATATCGTCTATTTATTTATATCTATATGTATGTGTAGACTTACGCGTGTGTGTGTAAGTTTTTTTATTTTATCTTTATCCTTCTTGCAACACACGTGTATAGTATGCAAAAGTATCTCATTGAAAATAGTTACAGATTCGCAGATTTTCCGTTGAGGTTATGTGATTTTTTTGAATACGTTGTAATTTAAGATGTAGCCTATCTACTGTATAACATTCAGTAGGTTTCACAAAGAAGTTTGCGTTTTTGATTCTTAATTAATTGTTAACATTATGTTTGAATCGTTATTTGGGGTTTTTGCTACAATCCAATCGGATTGTGCTTATTTCAAAACGGAAGATCTAGAGTTTGATTCCCAACTGGAGATCACAATAGTCGCTGAAAGCAAAGAAATTAAAATACAATTTTAATCTAAATACTATAAGAGAATAAGAATATTAAAATATGTTTGAACGGAAATTTACAAAAAACATAAACAAATCCCACGTCTTTAAGTACAAATTTTCTACAAATTCTTATCATTTATTAGTTATTATTTGTGAGACCTAAAAGATATGTTCAATAATTGAGACCTATTTTTGTGATCGATTTGGGCATTTCATTTTTTTAAACAAAAATATTTTTCATAGATGTTTAATTTGAAATTTGATGACTCACTTGAATTTTATTTTAGTGAAACAGGATACTTTTTCAACTAATCAGTTCCTTCTGCTGCGGTAATTGGTATAAGAATGATCATTTACATTTAAATATTACTAGAGGCGATGTTACCTTTAACATGGTAGTTAGAAAAAGCACGCTGTGTCAAACAGCCTCAAAAAGTTCTTAGTTTACAATATTTTTGTTTGTTTGAGATTGTCTACTTATGCTAAGGCATTATTCCGATATTGAAGAACACGCAATTAAGTACTATCTAGCTCTTAGAAGCTTCCGGTTTCAAAGTAAAAAATTCAAGTAAGTTGTTAAAATTTAAATAAAAGTATATTGTTTACACATAAACCTGTAATTTAACAATAACAAACTCGGTCCATTTCAGTTTTTTCAAAATGTTTTACTTTAATTAAAACCCTTCTTAATAAAACTTCGTACGAAAACGTAAATTAAGATAATAATATAGATAACCTAGTTTCTAAATGAATAGATACATAAAAACAAATTAATTTTTAATTTGGTTAGTTACTTAGTACCCGGTATAATAAATATACGATAATTATATTTTAATAATTAAAAAAATCTCTATCAAAGAATAGATTATTTGAAATTTTAATAACTTTTAAAATTCTTGAGCAGTGTGATGGTTTGCAAAATACATGTAATGTCGTAATTTATATGTGATTCAAAAATAAAATAATTAAGTTTAAAAATTAACGGTAATTTCTATGCGAAAAGCAACAAGGAAGTGACAGAGAAGACTGGAGAAAAGGGAGGAGAAGAAGAAATGATGAAGGATCAATGGTTAAAAACCATTATAGATAGGAGTAGGTAGTTAAATATTCAGTTTCACATGAGGAACTGTTACTAAGAACTTCTGTCCTGGAATCTATGTTACGAGGAGTGGATATTGAAGCCTGAGGAAGAACAGTAAAAAAACGAAATAGGAGGAAACCAAATGCTTGATTTCTTTCATAATACTTTTAGTTAATTGTACTGCAACATGTACGTATAATTTAATATAAACAGGTGTATTCCCCACGCAAAATGTTTGTTTTTATCCGGTTGCGTGGTGGTAAACACACAAATACATGTGCACACGCCCTCACATATAAAAATATGTTCGTATATACGAACTCGCACAAATTTATCAAATAAGACACGCATGTTGGCTTCCAGCGATATCTTTTTTTTAATGTACAGTACCAAATAAGCCAAGTGTGCTCATAAATTGGATAGATTTTACTTGCGTGATCAACTTCTGATTTGATAGTTGAAAATTAAACGTGTTTTTTCATTTTGTTTCTATAATAGTCAGCACGGTGTTTGTTGTTTTAAAATTCTTTCTTATAAACGGATATAATTATTACTAAAACTGAATTATAAATATTGTAAACTATTTGTAGTAAAAAGTATAATAAACTAACCATAGATAATATAAGTTACTAGCCGCCATATTTTTATTTTATTTTTTTGTAAAAACCCTCTAACTCTTTAAAGAACAGAAACTTCTTATTTCGAAAAGTGTTTGATGAACGAACACTAATGTAACAATTATTCTTTTAAAACTTTATAGATACCCAACCATAATTTCATTATTTAATAAATAAACACACAAATATTTATTTTTATTTTATTTTATTGAGTAACATTACCTCAGTTATTATGTGTTGTGTAAATGGTGTACCCTCTCTGAGTAAAGAATGTATACCATCCTGTAAGGAATAAGTTTTTCAAATTTGTGCATATTTTTATCACAATGTTTTAAAGAAATTAAACAATCAAGATTTTTATTCTTCATTTAAGAATGAACACAAGTTAAAGTTTTCCATCACCTTTATTTTTAGCAAAGGATTGAAATTTTGTACATAGTAATAATATCCAGGACTTTGTTTATGATGTCCTCTAAAAAACTGCACTGAGGCAACTAAATATCATTTAGGAGTAATTACCACAATTCGTGAACTTTTATTTCTTTTTCCAATTTGTTAACCCCAGAATCTCTAGGCATATATATATATATATATATATATATATATATATATATATACAGACACACATGAACACAATAGTTCCAATTGACTCTCTGACTCCTAATTAATTCTCTAACTTCCCAATCCTCTATAAAATTAAAGTTTAGCTTATTTTTCTTTAGGGTTAAACAGAAAAACTAGAGCATTTGAATTTCCATCACTTGTATCTATAAAATATATTAAGAATTGAATCCTTAAAGCAATACGTTTTTCTACATTCTCCCAAAGAGTAATAAAGAAGCCTTTTAGTTATGAGCACATGTGCCTAAATGGATAGAAAGGGAAAACTACCCGAAACCAATTACAATTTTATTATTATATTTTTTCGAGGAGACACACTTTTAAAATTAGTAGGTATATTATAAAAATTAATTTTTGTTCACATGTGATTTATGCAAATTCAGTTTGAACTTAACTTCTCCAGGCTAGAAATAAGTTGCGAGAGAGCAATTCTAACTATGACAATGATTTCCAAACAGATTGTGTTTTAGCATACGAATCTGCCCATTTAGTTGGTTGATGCAAAGTCGCTATTCATTGTTTTATAAACACCGAATGGGCAAGCATATTAATGTAGTGACAAGCTGTCAGCCACAAACAACAAACCTTCACTTGGGAAGTTCCTTGTTAGAATACACTTTTATTTGAAGCCAATAATGTAATGAAATAAATTGTAATTTAGGCTTTTTGTCATTAGCTCCTAACACTGTACGAGAATAAAGTAGGAAGGACCGTCCATGAAGATACGGATGCATGATATCACAAATAATTTGATTTTGACGGGTTTCAGAGGATGCAGGGCACTGAAAAATATCAGAGAGGGTTGCGGAAGAATTGTAGAGAAAGCCAAAGACCACCTTGGACTGTTGAACTATAAATTGTTTATGAGTATACAGTTAAATTTATAAAAAAACAGAATAATTATCGGTATTTACATCAACAAAATGTACTTTACTTTTTAAAGAAATCGATGTAATAGAGATATAATAACATTACAATAATCTTGAAAATGTTAGACAATATTCTCATTCTCAATAAAAATTATAATTACCAGTTTTTTGGAACTTAACATTATAAAAATTCTCAGTTCATTCATGAATTCACCATTACCGAACGTCTTTAAATGTGGAATGAAAATATATAGAGTATTTCATACCCTAGTCGGGAATCAAATTTGAGATCTCTAAAAACCTGAGTGATGATCTAACGTTTATTTAATTTTGTGTTAATTGCAAAAGTAAGAGCCCATTCTTGAAACAAATTAATTGATCGATACGTATTTTAAGATGTACTGCTTCATTTTGTGAGATGATAATTAGGCTAATTAATGTCAAATTTGAGTTTATTTGGATCACTGCTTGAAGGAATTAAGATAATTTTATGATTGGATTAACATAAATTATAACAGGTAATATAGAATAACACTGCCTATAAATTATGATCAATTAGACATACCAAACACTTGAAGGTTTAATGAAGTGCGGCTTGTAATGTGGATTTAACCTATTGGAGTAGTGTGAAACACAAAGAACGAGATAGATAATACAAGAGGTGTAAGTGAAATAAAGAGGGAAAGATATTTGCGAGACCTCTTACTGAGACGAGTGTCTGTTATGGGCAGACAAGTAGCAAAGGTTAGTTTGCTCGGAAGCCAATTAACAATCGTTACCAGAAAGAGAGAGAACGAGTGAGAGAGAAAGTGATAAGTACTAATGACTAGAGGGAAAGAGATGAAGAATAAATGAGTTTAGGATGAGAAGTCTGAGCGGTAAGAGATCTGAGGGTTCCATCTCTTTACTGGAAGAGTACCTCTGACTTCGGTTAAAACAAATTCGAATGAAAGCGGTCGCTCCCACTAATTTTAATTAGGCAATTAACGCTTTGGCTAAAGCACCGCACCGAAGTACTTTAGACGGGTAAATCCAATAAAGTGTTACGTGTACTCACTTAAGCGACTTGGCGTTTAACTAACAGAACAGTACATACCACCTGAACACTAAACTGTCATGTCAATTCTCATACAGGATTGTGCACCAACGCTCTCTATTTATAATCCATTATACCTTGAGTAACCTTATTAATATCAGATTTATTTACTAATGAAATATAAAGCATTTCGTCCATTTATACCATATAATTAAATTAAAAGCAATTCAGGTAACAAGTTAATAAATGACCAAAAAACGCTCTAAAATTCTCCCAACTCTAAAATATCTCAACTAATTGGATGATAGGGGATCCTTTCACAAATTATAAAATTCAAGAGAAAAAATAATGTTTGTTTTCTTAAATCCATGTTACCTAGACTACATAAATCTGTTATTCTGATTCGGAAGATTTCGAAAAACCATTAGAATATTATCTACTGCGACTCACACTGTTGAAAGAAAGACATAGAAAGAAGGTGTAATACCGGACGAAGTTAAATAAAATATTGGTTTAGGAATGTACAGAATGGTTAATTTTTACCTTCTTCTTCTTCTTGAGGCGCTTATCCGTTACGAATGTTAGCGATCATCATGGAAATTGTCACTTTGTCAACAGCAATACGAAGGACTTGTGAGGATAATTTGTTGAACCTAAGTAGGAACCTAAACTAATTTATTCCTCATCCCTTTCTTTTTACCTAGGAGGCCTATTTTAAGTGCAATGTTAGAAATTAACTGGTTAGTGTCACTGGCTTAAATACATGCCAACATTTGCTAGCGGATGTGGAACTAAAAGAAGAAATAAAGAAGGAAGAGGAAGACTGAGTAAAAGGAAATGGGAAGCAGAAAAAGAAGGAAAAGGAGGAGAAGAAGAAGAAGAAGAAGAAGATAAGGAGAAAGAGGAGGAAGAGGAGTAGGATGACGAGGAGTAGAAAGGAGTAGGACGAAAAGTAGGAGTCAAATGGAGTTGAAAGATGGTGTGAGAGAAATTATGTTTTTGGTGCATCAACATAAAAAGGAATAGACAAAAGCAAATAACAATTCAAACGAATGAGACTGGAATGTAGATGACAAGAGCATTTTTAAACCAGAATCTAGGAAACAGCAAATAAGACATATAGGTCATATTATCAAATGATGAACGAAATAAGTAATTAGTACAATAAAAATTAAAATAACTCTGCCATTGCCGGTCACAAGCCCGGGGCCTCATCTGGCAAGTGATGAGGAAAGAGGAGTGGGAGGAGTAACAACCTCGTTAAAAAACCAGGGTCCATCTGGCTCCGGATGGTAGCACCCTGTAAGGGCCCCTGCCGAGGGTTACTAGGTGAAAACCGGTCAACGGCCTTGAAGGCGGATGAGGAGTAATCCCAACGGCGGAGAGGGCGGATGAGCCTAGGGAGAAAACCCAAATTAAATCCAGGGTAGACTTGACTCGCAGCTGTGGTGGAAGCAACAAGTCTAAGGGAGTAAACCTGATAAAAATCCTGCAAGTTTGGAGGCAGTAAAGTGGCGGCCCCACTATCAAACTTAACTTGCGCAGCGCTCGTAACGCGGCCAAGGGATTCTTCAATTACTACTGATAAATTGCAAACAGCCTCGGATAGGACCGGAAAAAAAGGAAAAACAAAACGGAATGCCAGCAAAAAACGATTTGGAATAATGGATACGATGATTTTTGCAACTTGGAATGTGAGAGGTGTGAAGGGGAAGGAGGAGGAACTGATGCAAGAGCTAAAACAGAATAAGGTAGACCTGGCAGTAATCACTGAGACCAGGAAAAAATTGAAGGGCACCAAGGATTGGGGAGATTATGTGGAATTATGGAGTGGTGTAGAACAGAGCAGAAGAGCATGTGCTGGAGTGATGGTTTTGGTCAATCGGGTATGGAAAAATAAAATAGAAAGCTATACATGGGTTAATGAAAGAATTTTGACAGTTCGGATTAAATTAGATAGAGGTTTTCTGACACTGATAGGTGTATATGCTCCAGAAGAAGGGAGAAAAGAAGAGACTATTGAATTTTACGAGATATTGCAGAAGTAACTGACGTCATGTAAGAAATCAGATTATGTCATTGTGTCTGGAGATTTAAATGCACGTGTTGGTAATCAACCGATCCCACAAGTGGTTGGAGCATATGGAGAATGTCACTTGAACGAGAATGGTAGACAGTTACGTGATTTTTGTACATTTAATGATCTGAAAATCACAAATACTTTTTCAGAAAAAAAGACATCCACAATTACACTTGGGCAGCAAGAGGTTACAAATCATTAATTGACTATGTTATTGTGAATAAGAAAACTGCAAGCCAAGTTCGAGATACCAGAGTATATAGAGGAAGCGATATTTCAAGTGATCACTACCTAGTTGTTTCAAAAATACAGTTATGGACCAAATGGAGAAAAAATAAAAAAGTCACAAGGAATGAGAGAAATGAAGTTTATAAAGTCTACCTCCTGCAGACTGAGAGTGTCAGGACCCTATATCAGACAAGATTAACACAGAAACTTTCTATGAAACTCACAGCACCGACAGTGGAGGAAGAGTGGATCAACTTAAATGATACTTTAAGAGAAGTAGCCTATGAAACGCTGGGGTCAAAAAAACTTGTAACAAAACATAAAGGTTTGAAAATTTGGAACGAAGAAATTGCTGAAGGAATTAATAATAATTAATCCTTAAGGATAATAATTATCCTTAATAATATTAAGGATAAGAAGATTGCCTACAAACAATTATTGAAATCACCTACAGATCAGGCAAAGGAAAATTACAGAAGAAAACCTAATGTAGCTAGAGCCATTGTTAGGAAAGCTCATGAGGATGCATGGGATAGGTTCATTGCAGGAATTGAAGATGATCTACATGGAAGGCAAGAAGTTGCCTATAAGTTGATAAAACACCTCAATAATGATGAGAAGGAGATGGCTAAAATAGACAATATAGAAAAACAGGAATGGATTGAGCACTATAAAAGGTTGTGGTAAAAAAGCGATTTACCATTCATGGAAGAAGCTCATCATACAGAAGCAAAACATGGTATTGATCAAATAGCTATTGAGGAATTGGAAGAGGCATTAAAACAAACAAAAAGTAGGAAGGCAACAGGATTAGATCATATAAATTTAGAACTATTGAAATATGGTGGTACGCTACTCAAATTTCGCCTGCTTCACTTGATGAACATGTGTTGGACTTCGCGATACATTCCTAAAGATTGGAAAAAAGCCATAGTAATCTCGCTGTTTAAGAAGGGTAACAGAAAAGATACAAATAATTACAGAGAAATTAGTTTGTTGAGTAATTTGTATAAATTATACAGTAAAATCCTGAACAATAGACTCAGAGAAATCTCGGATATGTTATTATTAGAAGAACAAGCCGGCTTTAGAAAGGGCAGGTCCTGCACTGACGATGTTTTTTCTTTAAAGCAGATAATTTCAAAACGAGTTGAGTTCAATTTGGAGACACACCTTGCATTTGCAGACTACGGAAAAGCGTTTGATAAAGTTGATAGACATATCCTGTTTGATTGATTGGTCAAAAGAGGCTTTCCAATACACTTGGTGGAAGTTATAGAGAGTTTGTATCATGGAACAGCTGTCATCTTGAACTGTTCAGGCTCTCTCACAGAGGAGGTTCGTACAAATGTTGGTTTGAGACAGGGCTGCCCGCTCTCACCAACTTTATTTAATATTTATGCTGATGATCTCTGTAGAGGATGGAAGCAAAAAGTCCACCCAGGCATTTGGATAGCCCCGAAGTCTTCATCAGCTCGTTGTGGTTTGCTGACGATCAGGTGATACTGCAGGAAACCGAATATAATCTCCACAAAGCATTACACCAATTGAATCTTCTCAGTGCTGAATATAACGTGAAGATCTCATTCAGTAAAACGAAGGTGATGGCTTTTGTGGGAAAAGATCCAATTCGCTCTAAAATAGTTCTTGATAACAAAGTCCTGGAACAAGTATCACATTTCAAGTATTTGGGGTGTGGTATCACATATGAAATGGATCAGGACTTGAGCATGAAAATAAATAGATTCCAAGCTATCTGTGAAACAATCAACAGGACCTTGAGGAACAAAGCCAGAAGGGAAACGAAAATGAAATTCTATAAAGTTATAGCTATCCCCACTCTTTTATATGGTTCTGAAACCTGGGTACATAAAAAGAAGAAATGGAGTAGGTTACAGGCTGCTGAAATGCGATTCCTAAGAGAAGTGAAGGGTTGTACTAGGGAAGACAGAATCCATAATACTGAGATCAGAAAAGAGCTCAACATACCCTCCATATGGCAGAAAATCGAGGAAACCAAACAAAACTGGAAGGATCATGTGGAGCGCATGGAGGATGGAAGAATTCCCAGGGCAGTCATCTCCTATCAGCCAGTAGGAAAGAGAAGTGTGGGCAGGCCTCGTAAGAGATGGAATTGATTAATAAAGGAGTTTGCAGTCGGAACAGGCAATGTGCCTAATCCTTGAAGGTAGACGATGACGAAAATGAAAATGAAATAAATAATTGATGAGATGATGAACTGTTAATTTTAATTTTTATAAGAGCGTTAGTAAGTTCATAAATTTTTGAATATTAAGAATTTTTCCGGGAAGGAAAATTACTTTTGATATTTATTCATAACCGAAAACAATTTTGGTTGTAGTATTATCAGTAATTTTCCTTAAATACTAACTACGTAATATGTTTGTGAAAAATCAGAAAAAGCTGATAGCAGTATCGGACACTAAATAAACTATTGTTAAAATTAATAATGAGTGTGCCAAAATATTTTCCAGTTCATTCGTCACAAATAAAATATTAGATTTTCTTACTACTACAACTAAATTAATCTAGCCACTTTTGGATATAACACAGCAGTTGTATTAAATGGTCCTACACATTAACTGTTTTTGTAATCTTCTATGGATTAACTAATAAAAATGAGATTAAAGTAACTGATCTATTTTTACGATTAAACAGAATAAAAGAAAGAATGCATTAAAGTAATTGAAGGAAAACAAAACATTTAATTTTGTTTTTTAAGTGTTGCTTTATTACCTAATCATTAAAGTTTTGAGAACAAACTTAAGAATAAAAACTTTCGAAATACTTTACACGCAATGTTGTAAAATTGTAAGAAATAATTCCTCTTATGTAATAATATTCCCTATAAGTTCAAAATACGTAATAATCTATAAAAACGAGAATATTTCAAAATAATTTTAAGTTCTTTCAGATTATATTCAATGTTATAAAAGTAATTTTTTCAACTGATAGCTACATTTATTAGTGTAATGAGAGTTAATTTTATAATAAGTTTTAACTACTTCATCATCGTGCTGTATAGGAATACAATAAACAAACTTCCTTATTGCGTTTCCCTGTTTAACTCTACGCATTGTTTTAAGAAGAAATTCAAGGAAAAAACGGTCGACGTAAAATTGTAAAACAAAATCATAAATTTGTTACCTAATGGAAAATAAAAACAAACCTTAACTTCGAGAAAATTTCATGACTTTGTGTATTATTATTATTTTTTTTTTTGTTTAACGTCCGAATTTTGTGCAATTACTGCTAATGCAGACGGTGAAGGACAAAATGATTTTTTTGTAACGTATGAAAATATTGTTTTCACAAAGAAAAAATTTACAGGATACTTCAATGGTTCCGTCAGTAATATTTTGGTTATCAATCTGAAGAAACTTGAGCCAAATAAAATCGGTTTTAATTAGAATCAGTTTTTCATGACGTTTCCGTTTGACACGTTGTCAGATTGATAAATGATGGCATTAACGTACGATTCGTGTAAATCGTTATGTAACATTTTGGTAGTCACGTACCGGGTATGTTTGCAATAATCCATGAGCAATTGGATTGAAACCATTGTAATGTCATGATTACTGAGGAGTTAGCGAAGCCAAATACCTGACACCTGTAAGTCCAGATAGGTCGGAGTATAGATGTGTACAATAACATTTTTGAGTGAAAGGGGAATTTTTACCTCCTGAAGAGCAATGTGTAGATTTGGTTGTATAGTATTTGGTGTAGCAATGAGTTGTTTTTGTGTACCTTCGAGTAACTTTAAAATAATAACTTAGAACAAAATTTATGTATTGTGAAAGAAATTTATGAAAGTAAGTTTTTTAAGTTAATTTCATTTGTGAGTTGAAATAAAATGTACTTACTTTAACATATGAACTTAGTTAAACTATATAGTCTACTCGTAACTAATGACTTAACTTTGTGATAAAAATAATTAATTACTATAAATATTTAATAAGATAATAAATAATTCTGTTTTTTTGATAAGTATTTGTATAATATAAGAGGTAGAAGTTAAGTGGTGAAAAAAGATTCCAAAATATGTAGCTTGTCTGATTCACGTAGTAATTTGCAAGTGGTTCGATAGATAGCGTCATGGTAATAAGCTTGGAGCTTATATTTAGAATGAATATCATCAATGTTATCACAGAATATAGCTTTCATTAATTATGATAATTCAAAGAGGGTGAGAAGAGTAAGGAAGATGGGGGATGTAAATTAGGTGAGGAGGTTTGGCGCTTATATCGATACTGGCATAATCGACTACATTTGAATGTAATACAGCATGATACTTGATGTAGAAATTGCGTAATCATGAGACACTTCGATTTAATAGGCTATCAAACTAAATGACAAACATTCTTTGTCACCCACTATGTAATACCGAACGAATGATTTCGATTCGATATAATAATTCGATTCATTCCACTTGACTATCTCGATCATGAATACGATTATTACTACATCATTTCGTAATATTTTCTCCAAATTCAATTTAAACGAATCGAAAAATATTTTCTAACTTGATTAAACTGTTTTTTAAACATTCTACTTTGTGCGTTTCAGAATATAAAATAACTATTTAAACCTACTTAAAACATTTGAAACTGTAATTCTAATAAAAACGTTCGTGAGGTAATAAAAATAAATAGATGTGCTTTAAAAATAAAAAGGTATACTTTTAGTTACAAGAATAAACATTCTTCCTTATTTAATATAATAAGTTTTGGTTTTATAGTAACGAGTGTCAAAAACATACTGTTACATCATTATTCTATTCTTTCAGGATCTAGCTATAAATAATTAAAAAGAAAGCCTTTTTTAACCTTATAACAAGTAATTATTAACAAATTAATTAATTACAATATATAATTGCTGTTAGTTTACTGGTAGCATAGTGAAAGCGCGAAAGCTGCATTGTCTCGGTCATCTCATGCGAGATTAGCACACGTATGAAATGCTCTAACGCATTCTGCAAGAAAAAATCTACAGTAGAAGGGGACCAGGAGGCGAAGAATTTCATGGTTGGCCAACTTGAGAGTATGGTTTAACAAAAGCTCAGAACTATTTTGGATAGCTACCATTAGGGTGAGCATTGCCATGGTGTTCACCAACCTTCGGAACGGAAAGGCATTCTAAGAAGAAGACTACCGGTAAACTAGAAATAACATACTACTTAGACTAAATTCGTTACAAATTTAAGACTAATACTGAATTTTACTTGACCAAATATATAGCCATTTACAAACAAACAATTAGTGAATGAATCTTATTTATAATTTTAACATTAGGGTTACTATCTTCTCGTTACGTTTTAAAACCTGAATATGTACTTTGGTACGTTACTTAAGCATTTTGGTATACACTTCTCGTTTTATACATTCTATTAGCACTAGCTTCACAACCTATTCACAACAACGGATTGACCAGCATTTACTTATATGCTTCGTACACTACGCAACTGCCCGATGTAATATCTGGCAATACATACCGCACCTGACAATTTCTAGAACAAAACAATAGAACAAAGAAAAAATAGAAATATAAACACTATTCTGGATAAATAAATACACAGGAGAGTTCAATCCTATTCTACTCTACTCAACCCTATTCTAGGATAGTAACAAATGAGGTACCAGCAGAGGGCAATAAATCACTCGACTATTCACACGAAATACTATTACGTAACAAAACAAAACACCATTGATGAAATCCACCATTTAAAACCAAAAAACCAGCCATAAGTGCTTTTGCTTAATTCTGGAATTCCAGTAAAAACAGTGGACAGAGTCCACTGGTCTACTCTTCTATCTTGATACGTAGAAATGCCAAAACAATTCTGTAATAAAGTGTATTAAACAAGACTTGATCTCACAAATCAGTTGTTATGGCCTATATGAATCACACAATTTAGTAAACCATACTATATGATAAGTACATTCGTATACCGAATAACTACTGTTTCTATAAGATTTCCCATTCAAAGAAGTCGAAAGGTCATGACAATAATTTTGTTGTGCTGAATAATATACGAAACTTAAGGTTTACTTTGCGTAATAACAAAGAAGAGATGAAAGATATTTCCTCTTTTGGCTGGAGAAAAGTGCTTGATTGAGGTTTCAGTAACAAAGTTTGAGGAAAATCTATAAGATAATCTGTACAAACTATGGAATAGTATGTCATCCGGAAGTTATTTCCCAGAAGCTGTAAAAGCTAAAGCAATACCGAAAGATAAGGGAGGAAGTCATCTAGCTTATTTCGACATCGTAGTGCTTTTTTGCATTAGAAAATTGTAGTAAAAAATTACTCCTATCGTTGTTGATTTCTTCCCGCCTTTTTTTATTGTCAGACCTGTATGCTAGAACTCGTTTTAGAATACCAAATCCCTTTATTTCTTGAAAACTTTTTGTCAATTTATTGTGATAATAACTCATTCATTTACAATTTGTTTCCTGAAAATATTTCTATAACAACACAATCGTACATTTCAATCGTTTATAGAAATCTCCACAGCTATCCATTTCTGCTTCCTTCTATCTGTAAGAACCTAAATTCACTACCATAATGAAGATTCAAAACTGCCGTTACTTACTTCATATAAAATCTCATTTATGTATCTTTGTGAGCCCAACATTTCAGGCATTACCTACGCACAAGCCCAAGGCTTATGTAGGCATCATCACTCAATAAAAAAAAAAAAAATCGCAAAGCATATTCTATGAAATAATGAATCTTTTTATAAACAAGCTTTCCATTAAAAACAATTTTGAACCATTTGCATCTTAATATATTTTAATATAGGCTATACTGTAATACTTAATTCTAGGTTTATTTGGGATCTGGATGTAATAATAATAATAAATATACTTCCTTAAACTCAATACGAATATTTATTCACAAAATAATAAACTAAATTAAATTAATTACAAAACGGAAAGCTTAATTTAACTTAACAATAACAATTATTTTACATTCAACAATTATCTCATTACCTACAACGAAGTACAAAGGGTAGGGTACACCACGCAGTACTTTATTTAACATACAATGTACACAGTGTATTAATACTAATGGCCGTATGGCAACTCGAATTGACTGAATTTCAATTGACCGACGAAAGCCTATCCTTTTAAGCTTCTGGAAAGGAATAAAAAATACAAGGTCGTAAATAAATAAGAAAAATACAAAGGTTTTCTGCCGAGTTCTAAAATCAATAAAAAAATCATGTGGGCTTTTACAGGCTTTTTTTAGGTTGTAGTCTTTTTTTGTACGAAAAGGAAGGAAATAAAGGGATTCTTAGAAATTTTGTAACCATATCATAAAAATTACACGAATACAACAAAATTAGAAAAAAATAGTAATTCTATAATGCTTAATCACAAAAGTCTACAAGATATGACAATAAAAACTTCGAAAACCCTAAATGATACACCACCACTCAGCCCTTTACAGGTAACGATAAAACACTACTGCTAACGAAAAAACAATAGCTACACATTTTTATTAATGTCACAATACAATAAAAAATGAGACTTATGTAACTTAAATCATTTATAAAAGAGCGATTTGTGATACGATGATGCATTACATTTGACAGAAAACCCCTACACGGAGATGTTTAACGAAATACAAACTCCATCGTCAAAGTATGGTTAAATAGGTTATAAAGAGAAAAAACAAGTAATTAATAATGTTACAATGATATAATTATTTCTCAATTTTATCTAGTAAATTTATCGATCATCTATTATCGAAAAATGTAAATCTTTTGTAATAAAAAACTAAATTATTTTTCCCCTATCGATTTTGATGTTAAGAAAAGCGATTAGATTGGCGAGATTGGTTTTTTTTAGAGCTAATAAACATCTATTTTAATGCAAATTAGCAAACTGTTTAATATATTCATTTTGAAACTATTTTATAGCTATACAAATTACAGGTATAGCTAAAATAATCATTAAAATGAATTGTGGTATTAGTAGAAAAAGATTTTAGACTACATCCTTAATAATTTTCTTTATTTTCTTCAGCATTTTATGAAGTGTATCCTCTTAATACTTCAGATTTTTATGTTACCAACTATCACACATTGCGAATGATTACTTAATTTTTTTTATAAGTTGAATATGCAAAACAGGCAATTCTTGGAGGCTGGATTAAATTATCTATTATTATCTTCTTTGGAATTTCGTTTATGAGAAAATATTGGTTGTTTAATGGATTAATTTTTAAATTTTTTTGTTTCTTAATATTTTTACTAAGTAGTATAAAATATCTGATATCGTCAAATGAGTTAACAAAAAGATAGATAAATACATAAATAAACTTTATGGTCACGTAAAATAATTTATATTATACACGACAAGTGGAAATAATATAATAAACCAAGTAAACGTAAAAAATAATATTGTTTAGTTTCTGAATAAGGAATGAAAATGAAAAAAAAAACATACTACTAGTTTTTTTTTTAAAGACCATATTCAGATGATGTGATATACTTAGGCATCTAGTTCGACTGGGAATTGACGTAGAGAAAACATATAGACCAAACGGAAATTACTTTGACTTAAATTACAACTGTAGTCGCTTGTTTGAAGGCGGTCACAATTGTGTTTGGAAAAAAAGTTAAACTGTACAAAATGATGATAAAACCAATTTAGAGTTATGGAATTGAATTCTGGGGTATAGCAAGTACATCTAATGAAAAATTTGCAGATTCCAGACGAAGTTTCTTCGTCCAATATGCTGTGCACCTTGGTATGTGTCTAATGAAGTACTCTTCCACGACTTGGGCATGTCTACGGATTGAGAAGAAATTAGCAGTCGGATAAAAATGTATCTAAACAATTTAGACAATCATCCTAATTATTTGGCCATTAATCTTCTCGACAACAATATTGAAAATCAAAGACTCAAAAAGGCGAGAATATTAGAAAAGAAAACGGAAACCATGCTGCTAAGTGCGGTCTTCTTAAAGATATATCCAACATTTTTAACACATTTACTTTTTTGTTTAACTGTTTGTAAATAATTCTTAACTGTTTACAATAGTTTATAAAACAAATGATTTTTAGCAGTGAAAAAAAAATAGGGTAAAGCAGTAAATATCAACCTGAAATTAGAGATATCGACGAAGGCTTCATGACCATCAAATTACTTGGCTTTAAACCTATTAGATTATTTATAATATTGGTTAATAGACTCTTACGGCAACGTACTTGATCTCAGAACAGGTTTGTCTAAGCTAACTGTGAAGTACTATAAAGAAAGAACGGAGTTTAGTTCCTAAAAATGAACGATCTACATAGTAAACTGAACAAACAGCGGTATGTATCTGTAAATCTGGATGTCATTTGTTTGGATTTTTTAAAATTTTCCGTTAATATTAAAAACTTACAATTGTATTGCTCCAAATAATTTAAGAACAAATTGGAATGTTGTAATTTGATAAAAACAAACGGGTATTTGAATAAAATTGAACCATCTTTACTCATTAAGGCTCTTTATTAATGAATAAAAACACCTTATAAATATAAATATAAAACGCTCTCAAAGTAGTGATCTTTGTCATTTTTGAAGGTGTTGGTATAGGTACAAAAAAATATGTTGTAAAAGAAACGAAGAAATTGTCTTATTTGAATTATATATCTAAACAGCAAACACCACGCCTCCACGACCCTCAACAGACAACAACATCCACTTTCGCATTAACCATCCATCCCCGTTTTACTGGTGCTCGTTTCCTTATCTTCCCACAGGAACAGGAAACAGAGCGGGGACAGTCTTGATAAGATAGTAAAAGAAAAAATCTTTTATTGTTTAGGGGAGAGAATAGCAGATAGAAAGGGTCAGTGACGTGCATCCCTACTGGGAGATAGCTAGGTGATTTTACTGCAGGAGAGAATACAAGAAAGACTAGTAGGTTCTACGAGCTCTATAAAATATAATGGAATTTCCAAACAAGCTAGTGGTGTTGTGGTAGGAAACACCTACCAGCTATTTATTTCATTTCGAAACAGTTGTGTGTCATCTGATAGGCTACAGAGAAAAATCTACTCTGCTTACAAGTTAAAGAATAGTTATTTTTCTTTACTTATTTTTAACTGCTGATCAAGTTGAAGAAAAAACTGAATGAATAATTTTTTAAATGTAATTAATTAATGATTTAATTTGTAGGTATATTCGGCTACTAAGTTGAGTGTCTCAAACATGTTTTCGTAAACTGCATCTAGGGACTTCAAACAGGAAGTATAAGACATGTCAAGATAAAAACTAACGAGGCTGAATAACGGGTGTTATTAAATATACAGCCCTACATTAAATATGGCACAATATATTACAAATGTTTACTTCTATTATTATTATTATATCTATTACAAATTCATTACTTTACAATAATGTGGCATGTAGAGGTTTAATATGAATCAGTTTTTCAGGAAGTTCCCGTATAAAACGTCTGTAAGATTGATAAAATGTCGTTAACTTATGGTACGTGGAAGGTTTTATGTGACATTTCGGTACTTACGTACCAGGATGTGTCTGCAATAATCCGTGAGCTATTGGATTGAAACCATTTTAATGTCATGATTACTGATGGGTTAGCGGAGCCAATTACCTGACACTTGCAAGTCCAAATAGGTCGGAAAATAGATGCGTAGAAAAACAGTTTTGTGTGAAACGGAAATTTTGACCTCCTGGAGTGCAATGTATAGTTTTGGTTGCATAATATTTGGTGTATTTTGGTGTAGCAATGAGTTGTTTTCGTCTCCCTTCGAGTAACTTTCAAAAAACAACTTATAACAAAATAATGTCTGTCAGAAGTTTAAGAAACCATCAAAAGACAAATTTAATTTTTTTTACAAAAGTTTTCCTGCGATCTCTCTGTAGCTTAAGTCACGTTTCCTCATCACCATAGTTTGCCACTTCCCACTGGTATTCACTGACTTGCGGCCCATTTTCAGATTTTACAGTTAAGATATTACCCAAAAACTCGCTATAGTAATTTTTTTTTTTTCAAACACTGCTTAATCTACAATCTGTTCGCAAGGAACAATGAATACATGAGTGGTAGAGTCTATTAACTGGCTTGTTGAAGAAGAACTCATTAGTTCTTCTCCATTTTACAAAATAAAATATATAATCACTTTAAAAAAAAAAGTTTTTTTTTTTTTTTTTTTTTTTTACAATGAATATAGTTACGTTGGTTGTGTTTTAAAACAAGTCTGTCGTGTGAAGTCTTTGTAAACGTCGAATTTCTTCACTGTTGTCGAGGAGGTTCACCGCTAAATAATTTGTGTGGCTATTAAGTCTTGTATGATACCTCGAAGAAAATCTTGAGATTTCATCCGTGATGGTTGGTATGTTCAAGTCTCGTTGAATGATCCTGTTGGTGACATACCACGGAGAGTCTGTGATAGTCCGGAGAAATTTCGTTTGAAAACGTTGAATTATGGCAACGCTTGACTTTGTCGCCGTTCCCCAAAGTTGTATCCCGTAAGTCCAAATTGGTTTCAGAATAGTCTTGTAAATTGTTAGTTTGTTCGTTAACGATAATTTAGAATTTTTGTGTAACATCCAATAAAGTTTATAAAATTTGTAATTTAGTTGTTTCCTCTTATTCCAGATGTGTGTTTTCCAAGTTAGTCGACGATCTAGATGCATTCCAAGGTATCATGCTGTATCTGATTGTGGTAGTGTTTTATTGTTTAGTTTAACAGGTGGACACGTGTCTTTTTTTAGTGTGAATGTCACTTGAACACTTTTCTCTTCGTTAGACTTTATCCGCCACTTTTTTTGCCAGCTCTCTATGTTGTGTAGATGTTCTTGCAGATATTTTGAAGTAGTATGTGGTTTGCTATGTACAGCTTGGATTGCAACATCGTCAGCAAAAGCTGCTAATGTGGTGTTTTCCGAAACAGGCATGTCAGAAGTATATATACAATACAGGAAAGGTGACAACACACTACCTTGAGGAACTCCCGCATGGATAGGAAATAATTGTGATGAGTCTGCTTGTAATTTAACCTTGAAATACCTGTCTTCTAAAAAGGATTTAAATAAATTGAAAATTTGATGAGGTAGGTGCTTTTTGAGCTTGAAAAGCAGACCAAGGTGCCAAACCTTGTCATAAGCTTGACAGACTTCAATAAAGACTACTGAGCAAACTTCTTTTTCTTCGAAAGCCTTTTGAATTTTAGCAGCTACTCTGTGGATTTGCTCGATCGTACTATGCCCCGCTCGAAAACCGAACTGGTAATCTGGTATTACAACACTTTGTTCGAGTACAGGTATTAATCTTTTAGTAAATTTAACAGCATAAAAGATAAGTGGAAGGAATCAGTTGTTTTGTCAATGCTACCAGCTCCTCAGATCTTGATTGAATGGCATTGGCTGTTTGAAATTAATACGGCAGCAATAACGAACACGAGCAACGTTAAAAAAATGGGTTTCTTTATCTGCGAACAGAGTTAAAAAATGATGCATTAAACCTCTGGATGAAGATATGCGTTTTTTTTAAAGGAGGCTGGCCTAAAGTGCCTTTTCTGCAAGGATAAACACATACCAAAATTCAGTAGTCTGAGTGCAGCCGTTTCAAAGTTATTTATTATTTTGAATTAAAATTTGACCTACCTTTGACTATTTTTTTAATAAAAAAAACAATAAAATTATTTATATAAAAGATAGAGAAGTGGAATGTGTACTGAAATACTACTAATTTTAAGGGCTATTTTGCTAATGTTTTACGTTGTATAGTTTAGCAAATGTATAAGGACAAAAACTAATCAGGTGAAAAGTAGCAGTGCCTTAAACTTTTAACAGAAACTGTGTGGGTGTATTGTGGAAGAAATTTGTAAGAGAAACTTGGAGATAAAGAATGAAATCAGAAATGAATATTGAAATTGCAAAAATAAAGAACATGTAACAAAAGAAAGAAGAAATTTTTGGAAGAAATATAAATTATTACAATTTATTTTAATAATAACGTTAATAGGCTTATTACAATTTGTTTCTTCTCACAAAAAAACTTAAAAAACTCAAACTTAAAATTTTATCAGTAAGAAAGTTTGCAATAAATAAAGATAGTTCGTGATTGAAATGAGATTTAATGGCGAGTTTTAAGGAGATAAAGATTAATATAAAATAAAAATAGATCAATAAACAGTAAATTGCTTATAAAATTAACAATGATAATAATCCTTAAGAATAAAAAAATGTTCACAATAAAATTTATGACGTCCCAAAATATTTATTAACCTGTAGTTTCTTAGAGCATGAAGAAATAAAAAGATGTCCACGCAAAGATGGATCTTTAAAACGTAATAACAATATAGTTATTCAAGCGTAACAAAAAGAAAATATTTTCTATTTAAAATTAAACAAAGTTATAGTCTAAAAATAAAAAAATCCAGAAAATTATAATTTTAGATCATAAATAATAATACACAATAAATTCTACCACTTCCCAGTCTTTATCAGTCGGTAAATAACGTTATTTACCGACTGATAAAATAATCACTATCTTTCCTGTGTCGTCCACGAATCTTGGATTTTGTGACTTAGCAAAAATATATGGTTTTCATGAATGTCGTTGACGTAAATTACTTGTTGCATTTTCTTATAATATAAATATATTTTTCTGTAATATACCACAAAATACACGGTACCTACAAAATTATTTGATCGGATTAGATAGTATGTTCCTGTATTCAGAAGTTAAACCTACATGAAACGTTAAATATATATAACCAAAAGTATTTATGTAAGTGTGTAATGTACTAATTTTATTTTTATTGAGAAAGTAACCCAATGGCAATCCCTCGTCAGTCTTTTATAAAAGATTCCAATTCCAGCATCTTCTTGCGGGTTTTGGTGTAAATTTTCTTATTTCTGGATTTGACTTATATATTTTGAAGCAAAATAAGTGAATAATTTATGAATGGTTGTGTAACCTGAGTCTCAGTTAATACCACGTTGATAGAACGTGAAAGAATTTCTTATGTGAAGAGGAAATTACGTATAAACGCAAACATTTGATTTGGAAGCCTTGTATCCTGTTTAAATTTGATTTTCCTATTAACCAAGCTATTAACCAAGTTCTAAGGTTTGCCAACTAGAATATCTTTCTTCGTCCTGGTGTTCTCCATTCTGTGACCTTACCTTGGAGTATTTGCTGAAGCAAGATGGATCCATCTTCATTTCTCGTAATGCAGCCCAAGTACGACAGTTTTTGGCATTTAATTGTGTTGTCGAGTTTCAAGTTTCTGCTTATTCGTCGCAACACTTCGAAGTTCATCACCCCCTTATTACTTAATATAATTACTAGTATAAAATAAAATGTAATTACTCATTAAACTATATAATTACTAAATCATGATGCGGAAAATTTCAAAATAAACTGATAAATTTTGTGATGTGCATTGTATAAAACAATCACAGAATAAATTAACATACAATTATTTGACTGGTTATGACAGAACGTACAACAGATGAAATTCACTATATCTAGTAGTTTATAATAATATAAATAGTAATATTATGGCATTGTTGTGGTTGTAATAGAATTGTCAATGATTACATTTCAAATTGATGATAGAATTGTATATAATATAGTTATTTGAATGGGAAACAAATCAACCATTTATGTCCTCATTTGTATTCTAGACATGCATTTGATAAAATCAATCAATCAATAATGTAATATAAAATAGAAGAAACGTTCCGTCATTTATTATATAATAAGACGAACCAAATTCAGTAGCTAATAGCTAATAAATTCAACACAGACAAATTGATTTTTTAGTAACAAAAAGTTTAGTTCACGGATTTTTGTGACAATAAATTACAATAAAAATTGCTGTTCGAATCACAATTTGTATTTCTGTATATTTCTTTCTAAAGGGAATACATAGAATTAATTATTAAATTATTCATTCCGTTCCAAACCGGTTCGTACGTTTTAATAGTTAGACAACAAATTTTATTTTGGATTTCTTTATTTTTTACTAATTTTTTTAATAACAATCTATTAATAAATTAACAATTAGCATACCGCTAAATAAGATTGTTACCAGCTATTTCCATTTCCTGCAACTTTATGAGAGAACTGAAAAAATTCAATGAAAATTATTTACTTCCCATAAACACAGATTGGTCAAAATGTCCATGGGCCGTTTCTGCCTATAGCAGAAATATGTCATAGCAACAAAACGTGACTTAATAAGGGTCGATATTTCTTTTTATTAGATACGACTAAATTATACTTTTTTTAACAAACGATAATACATTTTTGGCTCTAAAATGAAATTAGCAGGTTAACACACTTCGTCAACGAAATTTAAAATTGCACACTATATTTTCGAAATCTAGATAATAAATCCAGTCTTTTTGCTTCACCAACGTTTTATTCATTTAGACGCAGGTTAATTTTGGTACCGAGTAGTATTATTGTACTAGTAGTACCGAGTAGAAAATTATAAAGCAGAAACATGAATGAAATTCAAAACCGTTAATTAGGGGATTGACTACTATTGGTTTGAATAATCGTAGACACCCGAGTTGGAATCCATGCATCTCCAAAACTGTGAGTTGGATTTTAAAATTAAAATTCAGTTAATTTTATTCTGCTTTAACCCATAATAGTCCTATATTTTTATGTTGTTTAAAAATTGCCATATCAAGATTGGAAGGCAAAAAAACCGGTTTCTTTGCTACCGCAACAAATTTCATGCGTTTAGAAGCGTGTAACTCAGTAAATTGACAAACTACATTTTCAATTCAGGTAGATAGTCCGACAAGAAGTCACGTACACATTGATTGGCCTATCAATATTTCATGTTATTACCATATTTTTACTAAGTTTTTTACGCTGAATAAAACGATAGTTTTCCCGGGTCGAACGATTGAACGGTTATCGAGATAACAAGGGTCCAGAATATTGTTAATATATAAAAATTTAAATAACGTACGAATTGCAATTTCGTATGCGCTGTAAGTATATAATTGTCAATGTTCTGTTGAAATTTCAAACTTTTCGGTCAAATAACTACCAAGTTACACGCTTCTAAACGCATTAAATTTGTTGCAGTAGCAAAAAATCCGGGTCTTTTTGTCTTCTAACCTCGATATGCTAATTTTTAAACAACACTAAAAGTATAGGACTACTATTGCTCAACACAGAATAAAATAAGCTAAATTTTGATGTAAAATATGATGAAATCTGACTTATAGTTTTGGAGGTGCAAGGGTTCAAACTTGGATGTCTATGATTATAAAACCGACATTAGGTGTGCCCTTATCAAAGAAAGAGGTTTGTAGCCCTAAAGCTCAATCAGATTTTTTGTAATTAAAATAAGGAGCAACGACAATGAGCTGTATATCATTGAAGAATATGATAACTGTCATACAGAGCTACGGCTTTCGTATACATAGACCTAATATTTTATTATTATTTTTAGCCATTCTCAGTTATAAGCTGTCATCAAATGCAACTGCCGATATATTTTTTAAATACTTTTCCTGTTGCACATGGCGATGTTAGAAACAAACTATAGCAGCTGGAGAGGGTTTAGCGTACGCACTATTTTACTTTATCTTGACTTATTTTGAATGTATAGGTAAGGAAAGTATTGTTTTCATCAATGTTTCAAAACTGAGTTTTCACCGAAAATACACGTTTTCAGACCCCCTGAACTCCAATAAACATATTTTTAGCGATTGACCTGTGGGTATACGTGGAAACAAAATATTTTAAAAACGGAATGTAATACAAAATTGAATCGTGGAACATAATTTGGATAACACAAGTAGAGCTAACATGCACATTTTTATCGAAATTTATAAACTGGAAGTAGTAGGAATCCGCAATTTTTCACTTTTTTGGAAAACATAAGTGGTTTACCATTTTCCAATACGGTGAACAAAACTCATATAGGTCTACTAGAGCCTGGAACTTTTGATATAATATCTAGATAGCTGTTGTTATAAAGTTATTAAAATGAAATAGAGAAAATTGATTAAATTGAAAATGAAAATTTATTTTAATGAAAAGAAAAATTGATTGAAATTGACAAAATATTTTAATGTTACATAAATAATAATTGAAACCCATCAAATAAAATTTATTGATGACACTTATGGTTATA
Organism: Catonia carolina; assembly: GCA_035578175.1. Lineage (NCBI taxonomy): Eukaryota > Metazoa > Arthropoda > Insecta > Hemiptera > Achilidae > Catonia > Catonia carolina. Next base: position 20,997,389 of record JAQMRL010000010.1, on the reverse strand, counting down.
AATCTAGTTATTTTAATGTATTTATGTAATTTTATAATTATATTGCAATATTTGATATTAAAATATAAATAATATATTTTCTTCTTATAATTTATCTTCATGTATTTAGTTTCTGTTTAGAATATTTTAATTTTAAATAAAAATTATTTATTTTTGATTATTATTTACTATTATTTAAAAATTATTTCTTGAATTTTTAACAATTTATTTATTAAACTGGACCTTAGATCAACGACATACTGGAGCATAGACTACTATTCTACACTGTCAGGAATGTGTGTACAAAGTTTTAAGACTATAAAAATTTTTTTTTTTTATAGCCTTAAATATGAGATTGACGTCTTGGTTGTTTGGAATGGGATTTCTGGCCATTGTAACACTCCATACTATTCACTTTTTTGATGATTCTTTGTTCAACGTTCATCTTCATATCTGTCAGTATACCTCTGCATTCATTAACGCTGGTATAAATACCAGACCACATGTAATAGATTTCATTTTACATTTTACTACATTACATTTTCATTATGTTTTACTTAAATCTTCTCAAATTCTTTTATAATTTCAGCGAAAAGAACAATAATATTATACTAAAATCTATCTTACGTATAATAGAGTATTGTTGAACGTGTTAAAACACCGGATATTATATCCTACTTCCGTTTACTTTTTTTAAGTAAATCTAATTCAATTATATTTTTAACATAAAAGTTGTTAATTAAAATTAATTGATATCAGAATTTTAATTCAACTACTATGCGGAAAATTTAAATAAAATTCACTTAAAATTAATTAAAAATAGCTACTAAGCATAATTATTAACAGTTCATAACATAGTATAAATGAGATAAAAGTTGGTTACTTAATGTAAAACAGCGTTAAGAATATGTTTAATTGAAGAAGTTAATTGCTATTTAATTACATCTAATGATATTTAGATAACGTTGTGTAACATAATGTAAGTAGTAGCATGGTTTTAAATATTATGTTATTATTACTTTATACAATTTACTAGTATTATTTTTATTAAAAAAGAAGGAAAACTCTATAACAGAATTTAACTGTTTTAATATATTAACCGGTCTATATATAATTATTTAGAAAATTAAGTATGATAGTAAGTTTTATCAGACGGTATAATTTCATTATGCCTCTCATCTTGCGGTCTTGGGTTCGAATCCCATTCAGGCACGGTATATTTCCATACGTTAAAAAATCATTTCATCCTTCACCGTCTCCATTAGCAGTAATTGCAGAACAGTCAGACTTAAAACCGAAAAACACGGTATAATTTAATTACATGTTCATCAAATTATCAATTTGTAAAAAATTTATTTTATACAACATTATTATGTATGTTTTGTTGTAACAATAAATTAATTATCACAATATTGATAGATTATGTATTATTGACAGGGCTACAAAAAATAATTTTGTTTTATATCACATGATCAGCCAATTATACGACTGAAGCATTTAAGAATAGAAGATGTAGAGGTGTAAACACACTAGTCAGTCTTATCACCGCTGAGAGAGATGAATTTCTTTATACAGCCAGACCCTGTAGTGATTAAAATAAAGGTACCATTTGCAGTGTGGAAAGTAGATTCTTTTCTGCGAGCCTGGCATGCTGATAAGCATATTTTTCCACTTAGTGAAAAAGACAATGTTAAACCACCTTACTGCTCGTTTTACTTAGTAAAGTTTCTATAGGTTCAAAAGAGCTTCTTGGCTGATGACCTAAACATAAAAAAACGCATTATATGACTGTATCAACGAAATAGTTCAGTAACCCGGCATACACAGAATTTATTTTGTATAGGCTATCTGTAAAACACACTTTTATTTTATTTTTAATTTGTATGCCGTTTGATACCAGTAGGCTGAATTTTATAGGCTCAACACAGATATAGATTTGGGGAATTCTGTACCAAAAGAAAGATCATTAAATGTAGTGGTTCGGAAACAAAAGATCAATCTGTAACAAAAAATATTATTAAAACACATTGAGAAATATTCAATAACGGTTGAAAAACCTGGAACAAATCTCCGAAACTAAATCTAGCCTTAATGACATTATAATAATTTTGTATCTGATAGTATTAGATGTATCAGTCTAGAAAATATCGCAAATAATAAGCCTGTTAAGATATTAAAGGAATAATATATCAAACAAAAGAAGCCAATTACATTGATAAAAAACTGTATTAAAAAAAGTACAACATTTTTATGGACCACCCAGTCATTACAATATTGAATCGAATCAAAATAATAAATACCATCACAAATACGATATGAATTACTGAGGATAAACAAAGAATACATAAAATATGACCTTAATCAAATTTATTAGGTTCGACTAACAAATCCCAATAAATCGCGCCACCTTCAGTAAAAGAAGAAGAACAGGAAAAAAGCGTTCCAAACAATATAACGGACTTGTAATTCATCCCTTACCTTAAAATTGAACACCAACACTTTTACACACACATAAACGTAGATCACACATTCAAAAATTTTTATGAGTGAATTCACTAGTAAAACATAGCGCGTAAAGGCAATACATAGATGATTGTATGTTGCGGAGGAGTTAATATTATGCTATATGGTACAATCCTGGCAAGAAAGATAGCCTCTGCATTACTGGCAGTTATTTTTAATATCATTGTATGTAAATTTTAATTCTATCTCTCTGAACGTTAGTATTCGCCGTTTCTGTATAGAATATATGTATAGGTACAATACAACACCAACTAGTAATTATACGGTCTATAACAAATGCATTAACTGTTTTCATTGTTTATTTGATATTTTGTTATATATGGTCATTTGTTTATCGACCTTCTTTTTTATTACAATGATGTATTCAGTAATTAAAAATTTATTATTAAATTATTATAAAGATAATATTATACAAATTAATGTCACTACTTAATTAAAATTCTTAATACGGTAATAAATAACCAAAAGTTATTTATATAATTTTTAATTTCTAATGTTTATGTTGTGTACAAATTGTACATAATAATTAAACTACATAATTAAATTGAAGAGGTTAGTGGATGAAGGGGCTATGTAACAAATATATAGTTTAGTGGAAACTGATATGAAAATATTAAGGTCTATGAAAATTTCATGAAAATTTTGTCTTATGCAATTAAAAGTTATTAAAACTTTACTTCTCATGGTCACTTTTTTATTAGATTTTTTGACCATCGACAACCATTGTGATACAGCCTACGACATTACGACACTTACTCTTATGCACACAACACTTTCATCAACCAAAAAGTCTTTATTGTACAATGAATCATATCTATTTATGGATTAACAGTAATTTAGTAACACGATATACTCAGAAAGATCTTTATAAGAGACGTTTTGAAAGAAACACACAATGCATATAATGATGACGATAGTTGTTTATTACTATATTTAACTGTTATTACTCAAAAAAGAAGTCTATTAGGTTGTTGTGAATTCTGGCACAAGAAGGTGTCAAATGATCTTAACAGCGTAATCCTCTAGAAACCTTAAAATTAAGCTGTACATAGTCTGTCATCCCCTTGTTCTTCCGTAAACGGTAGAGAAACAGCGTTCTATGTCATCTTCAGCATTACAATCACAAAAAATTCATCTTATTCAGCAATCACAAAAAATAAAGTTTTGAAAAAATGTTACATGGCACTTCAGTTTACGAACTATAAGCAATCCCATGACCCAATGAGATAACGATATGTACGATGTGTAAATTTACGTAAATGTATTTCCATATAAATGTAACTAACTTTACTAGGATTTGAACCAAAGAACTATCGTTTCCAAAAAAATAACCTATTAAACAGCAGACTCATGGCATTGCAATTACCTGTAAACCAAAGGAGCTATCGTGGTGGCAAGGTATTTTGTATACAGTTTGCGCTAGAAACAACCCTGAGATATGATGACAAGTAGCCAACTTTAATTAACTCCAGTCGTTCTTTAGAATCTAAAAATATGACAGGATTTTAGGCTACAGCTAAAAACCGCTGGAGTAACACGAAATAAACGGAATTGGCAGATATTTAGGGAGATAATTATTGTATTATTAGTAGTATATATATGCCACTACAATAATAACAAACCTTAAAATACTTGAATTATTAAGAGTTTACTTTAAGTCTTTTCTTTCAAGAGAAAGAAAAGACGATAATTGAAAACAAGAAATGCCCAGCAGAAAAGAAAAACAGTATAGTGAGAAGATAAAAAATGCTTGGAAAGGACGGAAAAAACAATTAAACCAATAAAACATCTTGCGTGAGTCAAAATCATTTAAGAAGTCATACTGTTGTGTCATATTTATCATATATTATTGGTTAGTTGTTACATAGTTGTGAAAAAAGATTTTTAAAAGAAAATATTCGCGGAAGATTTTTAAAAAAGTACGCGGAAGTGATAAAGGAATAATAAGAAGAAATAAGCAAAAAATGAAATAAATAACGTAAGGAGAAGAAAGGAAAACTTTAAAGAATAAGTTACAAATATAAATTGACAAATAAGAACATTTTTCTAATAACCTGATTAGTTTTATATCAAATGTATTATTTTTACATTCACAGGCGTTGATAACCGACAAGGTTTTCTCTTTTTCAAAAACTTCCTTATTCACAATTTATAAAACTATTTTTAAAAAAATTATACAATTAAACAATAGATCTCAGGTGTAGGAAAAATGGTTCAAAGAAGTCACAAAGAATATTGAGAATAAGTTACAAAATAAGAAAACTTAATGAACCGAACCAAATTCAGGCAACTAATTACGGACTTTACGGTGAGCGGAAGAAATGAGAAAAGTCAACAGTGAACGAATGTTGAGAACTAGGGCTGCAAAAGGAGCTTCCAGAAACGTCTAGTCATCTCATGTGGCTTAAAATTGGTCCAACACAAAAAATGATTTGAAATATTTTTGTAAAATACTTACTTAAATTTGACATGTTTTTAAAGTTAATGAAGAGCATGAAATATACAAAATTCACAGTAAAATTAGCCTACTGTCCTACTAAAACTTATAATTTATAATAAAAATAATCATATAAAATAAAATATTTATTGTTCAAGTTCATGCGATTCAATAAAATTCGTTCATACTTTTTGAAAAGCCTAAAACAACTTAAAACGTAAATTTATATATTCTCATAAATTTTTAATGAACGTACTGAAAAACTAGAGAGTTAAATATTTTAATGATTATGCGGTAAAGATTTTCTGTGAGAATGTTTTTATGTTAACAGCTTTCAAAGGATGAAAGAACAAACATTACAGGAGTTGTTGCGTGTATTCAAGTATTAATGCTTGAAAATGGTTTAGAATCAGGAAAACTACCCTTTAGTATCAATTGCCTTAAACAAGAGGGTTTGGTCAAGGACGTAGCCTATAATAAAAAGTAAAGTTAGTAGTAGATTACAAACAAACTGTACGTTTTCATTCCGTTTGTATTATTATTAAAGTTTACAGTAACACTGTATCACCAGCGATAAATATGTGTTCTGCTAAAAAGATATGTAACGCAACAAGAACATTTTGATACCAATCCCTGGTTATCAATCGAGATAACAAAATTAATTGAAGGTTTTCAACTAGGCTAATAGAAACCCTATAATCATTGTAGGACTACACTTAAGAAACATAATTTGTGAGTTATTTTAGTAAACAAATAGAAATCTAATTTATAACTTTATTTTCATATCAATCCTTAGAAAAATTACTTATACGAGTTGAATATTAAGAATTAGCTATGTGCTAAACTGAAATAAAAAGAGCACATTAGGATAAAAAGAACTGAGCTGCGCCTCACAAGCAGGAAACTATTTTGGTTACTGAGATGTCAATCACAACTGCCTCTTCCCTGCCTCTCCATATTAAAAAAGTACATAATCAAATTTTAAAACCCATCTGGATCTTATGGTATACAACTTTGGGCTTTCGCCAGAGAAAGTTAGATAACGATTAGACAGACGTTTCAGAACAAAGTACTGAGAGCTATGGTTAATGCTCCTTGGTACGTTAGAAATAGTGATTTGCATAGAGATCTTGACATTCCTCTTGTGTCCATTGAAATAAGCATATTTGCTGTCAAACATGAAGCCCGTCTACATTGTCACGTCAATCCTGAAGCAATTCAACTTTTTGATAATGAAAATGTTCCTAGAAGGTTTGAGAGGAAGAAGCTCTTTGAACTAGTGTAGCAGTGCAGTGCGATGTGTTTAAGCAGAGCAGTGGGAAATGAAAAAATTAGTGAATAGTTTTACGTATATTTTAGTGTTAAAGTATAAAATATTGTTGAATAGATCATACAAATTAAGCATTCAGTTTTTTAAGATAATACGAAAAAAACTAATATTTTAAAATGAAAAGAAAATTAATAGCTCGTCGTTATCTATTAAAACAAAATTAGTTAAATAGCACTTTTAATGTAACATTACAGAAATCGCCAGTAAAACGTTCATCTTCACTTGTGAAATCACCAGTGAACTAGTACTTCCATTTTAATGTAGCCTCATTAAATTTCATCTCTCAATGAATGAATAATAATAGATCATTAGCGACTATTTTCGGTTAATGAATAGTGAGTTTTTAAACATGTAATAATTTTTCACATTCTAGCCAGAAATCTGATCCAGTACTTACAATAAATGTTTGATTACACTACTTATGCCCGAGAAGTAAGCTAGAAAGGAGGTAAGTAGAGAAATAAATACGAGGCGTGGCTATTAAATAACGAGACTGACGTTGTAAAAAAATACTTTTATTTTATACATAATCACTTACTGTCACCTTCAATATACTTTCCTTCTCTATCCCTACTACGCTCCATGCGAATTTTTGTTGGAAACAATGCTGGACGTCATCTTCTGTCAGTTCCTTCAGGACACGTGCCGCTTTCTCTTTTACAGCTTCCACAGACTCAAATCATGTCCCTTTTAGTGCAGATTTAAACTTAAGGAACAGGTAGAAGTCACATGGTGCAAGATCTAGAGAATAAGGTGGATGTTCTAACTATGAGATGCTGTACTTGGCTAGGAACCTCTTGATAGATAACGCGGAATGAGCTGGCGCATTGTCTTGGTGGAGAACCTATGTTTTGTCCTTTCACATTTCGGGGCGTTTTTTCCTTACTCTTTGACGTAGTTTAGAAAGTACTTCAAGGTAGTTATAATGATTAATTGTTTGAATTTCAGGAACCCAGTGAACGTACACAATCCCATGGATATACAAAAAAAAAAAAAATCATCATTGCTTTAAATTTTGACTTGCTCATTCGAGCTTTTTTGGCTCTCGGTGAAGTTCGGCTCTTCCAGTGCATAGATTGGCGCTTCGCTTCCGGATCATAAGTTAAAAAACGTTTCATCAAATATTATTATTGTTTCCAAAAAATTTGGTTCATTTTCAATAGCGTACAAAGTGTCACTACAAACAGCTTAATTTGAAACATTTTTGAGCGACACGTGTCCTGAAGAAGCTGACTGAAAAGGACTTCTTGCACTGTTTACAACAATGGAAAATTCACATGGAGCGTTGTAGGGATAGAGAAGGAGTGCACATTGAAGGTGACAATAAGTGATTATGTATAAAAAAAAAATAAAACTTTTTACAACGTCAGTCTCGTTATTTTTTCGTCATCTCGTATTCTTCACCTTCCTAATGAGTTAAAATTGTAAAAATAAGAATAAAATTCTACTACACACGCTGAAACGGAAACATTTCTATAAGATGAAGTTTAGAAAGTATTATTAGTACTTTTTAACCTTATAAAAGTGAGACGTAAATTTAAAAATGAAAACAAAAGAACTAAAAAGCTGTGTTAAAAGATAACATCTGCTGTTTTCACGGTAATTCATTCACAGTTTTATAGTTCATTTTCAATTTTTTTCTGCTGTCTGTTTTATTTTACAACTGAGGAAATAAGCCTAAAGATGTTTTCAGTAATATTAATAATAGGAGTTCCCGTCTGCCAATATTATTGCACTTTGTTTTTTTAATAACAACAGATGTTTTCTTTGTGCATTGACTGAAACTTTACAAAGATATTATACTTAATACAAAATTTTGTCGGCTAATGGTATTTAATAGTTTTTATGTTAGTGGATAAATTTAATTAAGTTTTTTGGTTTGCATGTTTGAGGAAAATCTTCTAAAAATGATAGAAGTACAAAGAATGAAAATGCGATTATAAAAGATCTCATGGAGGGTAAAGAATCTTACTAACTACCATCAACTTGGTTTTCAGTCGGCTGATATTTTTCTTTCTTCAGTTACTCAATCCATTAATCGCTGAAGTCCCTCTACTGAAACTGTAAAAATGACTGTATCATTATTGTACACATAAGAGTAAATATATAATTAAGTTATAAAAGTATATTATAACCTATAATAAATTATTTTTTTCAAATTATGTTATCCATAAACTGCTAAAGTCCCTCTACTGAAACCGCAAAAATGACCATTATTATTGTACAAAAATAATAAATGGTAAATACAGAGACCGGCAAAAAAAGTGATGGTTTTTGATCTGACTGTACATCGCATGTGAGTGGGAAGAACCGGGTCAATGACTGTCATTCCCCGGCTCAATGCCATTAGAGTTGCAATGGAGTCGTGGAACGCACAACATCGTGCCTTTGTCATAGAGACTTACTTAAGTAACGGTTACTCGGTAGTTGAAACCCAGCGTTTCTTCCGTACAAAGTTTGGAGTAAGTAGACACGGTAGTTTTCCAAGTCGCAATTCAATAATGCGTTGGGTTAAAAATTTTTGAGAAACGGCTTCATCTTTAAAACGGAAACCCACAAGCCGTCCACGTAGCGTTCGTACTCCCGAAAACAAAGATACTTTTAGATTGTCAGTAGCCAAAAGTCCACGTCACACTGCTGCACGTCACGCAGCTATGCTAAGAATACCAGGTCGGAGTGTTCGAAGAATTTTGCGTTTGGATCTTCATTTTCATCCGTATAAAATCGTAACTGTTTAAGAACTAAGCCAACATGATTTCAAAAGCCGAAGAGAATGTGCACAATCAATTCTGAACATTTTAACTAACGATTTAATAATCATAATATCAGATGAGGCCCGTTTTCACTTGTCTGGTTGTGTAAATAAACAAAATTTCCGGTACTGGGCGGCAGAAAATCCTCGTAGCCTACACGAAAAACCACTTCATTGTGAACGTGTGACAGTTTGGTGCGCAGTGGTTTAATTCGAAATGATAGCTCCATACTTTTACGAAGAGAACGGTCGAGCAGGTTCACAATGTCAATGTCATGATCACTTCATGTCGTTATATAGAAATGCTAAATAATTTTCTTTGCAACAGAGTTCCAACGTCGTGAAGTTGACACTGCAAATGTTGGTTCCAACAAGATGGGGCTACTGCTCACTTTGCAAGAGTGTCAAAGAATGTGTTACGACACATGTTTCCAGAACACGTGATTTCAAGAAATGGTGACCTTTCATGGCCTGCTCGCTCCCCAGATCTTTCGGTATGTGACTTTTTTCTTTAGGAACATTTGAAATCGAAAGTGTATGTAGTAAAGCCCCGACATCTGAAGATCTGAAGCTAACAATTCGAAATGAAATAGCGGCGATACCGAACTACATGATTGTGTAGGGCAATGGCTAATTTCCAAGTACGATTACATCAATGCGTGCAGAATGAAAGTCAGCACTTGACTGAAATAATGTTTGAAACAAAATAAGTGAATTTTAGAATTATTTACGTGCTTCAATAAAAAAATGGCAGGAAATGATGTTTCAAATCTATTAATAAATGTATTTTTACATCTTATTTCTGGTTTATTTTATTGATTTCAAAACCACACTTTTTCTGCCGGTCCCTGTACACAACATTTATTAAAATGTAATATATACCTACGTAATTTGTAATATAAGTAGGTTAGGCCTATAAAAGTATATTATAACCTATAGTAAATTGTTTTTTTATAACATGTTTTTGTTTCGAATTATGTTATCCATTGATAGCTGAAGTCCCACCGCTTAAACTGCAAAAATGGCTATCATTACTGTACAAAGAATAGTGAATATATTGGGTGAATATAAAATCTAACGTCAGTTTTGGGATGTGGGTAAAAAAATAATTTACACGCAAAAGCTTAAAATTATAAGTATTTATTGCAAACTAAATATTACAAATAATAAAGTGTCTTAAATTTACAAGTAAATTACAATTATTACAATTAAATTAATAATTAGGTACAGTAAAAATGAAAATTAATAATCTTAACTGGCACTTGACTTAACTTAAATATCACTACCAGGAAATCCGCAAATCAGGTTGGAACGTCAATGGACTCGTGATCTTCTATAACGTGATTTTTTTTAAATTTCTTTTTCTTTCTTCATTTCTTTTAACATTCTTATTTCTCATTCATACATTATTAACATTACCTCATAGAATATATACCAATGAGTGACACTGTTCTTTTTCATTTTCTTGTCATCTCTTCTTTACTATTCTAGAAAAGTTTTAATAATATATTATCAAATTTTGTAAATATATAATATTTATTAATAAGTAATAAAATACATCATATTAAATAGTATGTAATAATTATATTCGTAGGTTTTAAAAGTATATTATAAACTAAACTAAATTATTTTTTCAAATGTTTTTTAGCTTTGTAAGGACGAAGAAGCAGTAAGATGAAAGAAAATTAAAACTGTGTTAATTGAATTTCTCCAAAAATTTCAAATGGTACCACCGGACTTTTGAATTAATTACAAAAGGAAAAAGTAATTCTATTTATAGACATAACATTATTAAATTAAATTTTCTTAATTATAATAATAATAATAATAATAAACAAACTATGGAAGAAGAAGATGTAAGCAATTAAGTCCTGTTCTCATACTTACAAAGTGTACGGCGAAAATAAATATGCATTTTATAAAGAATTATGCAGTACTCGTAGGCGGCAAAGTAACGAATTAAAAATTAATTAAATTTCGCGACGAGCATGAGAGCATAGCATATGGAACATGGTTTTGTATTTTATAAACAGTATCCAGCTTTGAAAAATTTCTACAAAAATCATACATTCATTAAAAACATGGGTAGAAAAACATTTTATGAAACAAAAGCGGAGTTGTTGGCTGGTTTGTTAATTCGCCCGGGATGTCCCCGAGGTAGCGCTACAAGAGGATTTAAATGAAATAATAACAATCTCATTTCACAAAATTGAGCGAGTAAATGTTGTAACTTGCTTGTAGTACTGTACATACTTCCTTGTTTCTATTTTTATATTTCATATTTCTACCTTTTTGTCATTTGTATTATATCAAATTACACAAGTACATTGCTATGAATATTTGTAACGACATTTTCATTAATGTTTAATGTTTTACCACTACCAAAAAATTAAAACAGAATACATTATTACTTTTAATTTTATTTATACACATTTTTTGACGTTCAGCCATTTTTCGACTTTCACGTGTTGTTTTTGTGTTCTGCATTTTATTTTCGTTTCTGAATGAAACAAGTTTTTTAAGTGTGTGAAGAATTATGTTTATTTACAGCAAATAAAAATGTAAGTACTAAAAACAGTTACTGTTTTTGTTTTGAGAGGTGTGATAATTTTAATTTGCGATAAACAATTTATAACCTAAGTTTTAAATAGGTTTTAGAAGTATAGGTTATTTCTTGTTTTTTGTTTGTTTCTGCGTAACTTACTAGAATTGGCGTTTTCTTCTTCTTTTTAATGAATGAATATTCGAATCACGGAACAGCTGTTTCAGTTAGTCCCAGTGATGCCGAGTTTGAATTGTGTCGTAACAGTGACGTCACTCACTGCGCCAGTAATGATTGGCGAACCATCCGAGGCAAGAAACGTCAAAATGAAGACATCAACACGTCCAATCACAGTACGAAACGTAATGCATTAACGGATAAAAGTAAAACTTTCAGTAAACAATTTATCGAATTGTCCAATAAATTTGACCAATTAGTATTTGTTGAAAATACTGACATCAACGACCACGACAACCCGTCTACAGAGAAACCGAAGCCGATTTTTATTGACGTTGTTGACATAAATAACACTTACGTACATTTATAAACTGCAGAATGGGAACCAAGTGAAATTGATACCTAACGACACTAAAACTTATGTGCTAATCGCAAAATTATTGGAAAAAGAACGAGTCAGTTTTCATACTTTTCAACTTAGTAATCAACGAAATTTTAGAGTAGTACTGAGAGGAATGCACCATACGGTAGATCTCGATGATTTAAAATCTGACATAGAAAGTAAAGGGCACAGAGTAATTAGAATCCATAACGTTAAGCACAGAACAACAAAGGAACCGTTAAATTTATTTTTTATTGATATGCTGAAAAACGAAAACAATAAAGACATCCTAGATATTGAATATCTGTTGAACGCGCGTATAAAATTTGAAATGCCTTATTACAAAAAGGAAATAATCCAATGCCAACGATGCCAACGATATGGTCATTCCAAGGGATATTGTCGGCATCCATTTCGCTGTGTGAAGTGCGCAAAAGACCATTCGACTCAGGAGTGTCCTAAGAAAGACAGGACTACAAAAGCAAAGTGTGCGCTGTGTAATGGTGAGCATCCCGCTAACTACAAGGGATGCTCTATTTATAAGGAGATCAAAATGAGAAAATTTCCTTCACCCAGAAAACGAATTACAACGTACCAAAATGACACTAATACTTCAGAAGCCAGACCGGAGGCTACATCAGACAGGGATAAACTACCTGCTCCTCAAAAGATTCCTCCATCTGTTTCTCCTCGGAACCCTCGCCTTTTAAACAGACCTCAATCCTATGCACAAGCCACTAAAGTTCACTCCACTGAAACTCAAGACAAACAACCTTCATACCCGTCAAATGTCACTTATATGGACACAAGACTTTCAAAACTGGAACAGTTACTTGAACGTCAAATAGAGAACCAATTAAAATTATCTGAAGACATACGCACTATTCTAAACATCATATCATCACTTCTGACAAAACTGCATTAATGGAACGGGGATTTCGTATTGCATTTTGGAACGCCAACGGACTCATGCAGCACAAACAGGAACTACACGCCTTTATAATAGATCAGAACTTGGACATAATATTGATTTCAGAAACGCATTTTACGCAACAACACACATTTAAAATTCCTGGTTTTGACATATACAACACAAATTCTCCGGATGGAAGAGCACATGGAGGGTCGGCTCTACTCATTAAGAGTACTATTGTTCACTACCAGTTACCTCCATATCAAACGGATGAGATTCAAGCCAGTAGTGTTGTGGTAACAGACTGGATGGGTCCACTTCACATATCCGCTGCTTATTTACCGCCACGATATAGACTGTCTCCTGAAATTCTTGTCACGTTTTTCAACAGTTTAGGAAGACGGTTTATAGTTGGAGCTGATTTTAATTCCAAAAGTACATACTGGGGCTCTAGACTAACATCTCCAAGAGGAAGAGTTATACTTACTGTGATTCAAGATCTTCAGTTATCATGCTTGTCTACAGGTGAGCCCACGTATTGGCCGACTGATGAAAACAGAGTGCCAGATCTTTTAGACTTCTTCGTGACGAAAGGGATTCCAGACGTTTATGCGAACATTGAATCAAGTTTCGACCTGTCATCCGATCACTCACCGGTCATCGTTTCGCTCAGTCAAAACCTGCAAACTCAATCGCCTCTTCCAGCCTTACACAATAAACATACTGATTGGAATTCGTTTAGAACTTTAGTGGAAGCAAATCTTGATTGCAACTTGAGATTAAAAGACACGACCGATATCGACAGTGCTGTAGAACATCTAACTAAAACGATTCAAACTGCTGGCTGGGAAGCTACACCGGTTATTAGGCTCTCAAAACAAACCGCATATCTACCAGGTTACTTAAAACAGGCCATTACTGAAAAACGACGACTTCGACGAAATTGGCAACGCTCTAGGAACCCGCATGACAAAAGGCTCTTCAATAACGCTGCCCAAACTTTGAAACGAATGTTACGGAATTTTACTAACGACTCAATACAACAATATTTGGAACTCTTGTCTCCTGACAACACGACAAACTATTCTTTGTGGAAGCAAATGAAGAAAGCTAAACGTCCGAAGCAACACACATCTCCATTTAAAACTTCAACTGGTTGGGCTAAAAGTAATCATGACAAGGCTGAAGCGGTTGCCAAGTACCTATCAGAGGTTTTTAAACCTTTCCCATCTGAATGCAATCCAGACGATGAAAAAGAATTATTTGAATTTTTTAGTTCTCCGTTTCAAATGGGTCCTCCAATAAAAGTATTTAAATTGTCTGAAATAAAACACACCATTAAAGTAAATTTGAGTTCGAATAAAGCACCAAGTTTTGACCTCATCACGGGGAAAATTTTGAAAGAACTTCCTGATAAGGCCCTTAGGCTGATTACAATAATTTTTAATGCAATATTACGTCTGGAGTACTTTCCTTCTTACTGGAAAGTTGCTCAAATTATAATTATTCTAAAACCTGGGAAGTCACCACAAGAAATATCATCTTACAGACCAATAAGTTTGTTGCCATTTCTTTCAAAAGTATTTCAAAAATTATTGCTTCAGAGATTACGCCCAGTACTGGATACCATAAATCTCATTCCGAATTGCCAGTTTGGTTTCAGAGAAGGTCATGGCACGATTGAGCAAATTTACAGAGTTGTAAACAACATCTACAAAGCACTTGAAGAAAAGAAATATTGCTCCACGGCATTTCTTGACATCAAGCAAGCCTTTGACAAAGTGTGGCATGCGGGTCTTCTTTTTAAGATTAAACAAAATCTTCCCCATCAGTATTACTCAATTATTGCATCTTATTTGGAGGACCGATTCTTTACAGTGAAATATAAGGACGAACAATCATCTCTAAAATTAATTGAAGCTGGTGTTCCTCAAGGAAGCGTGCTGTCTCCTGTTTTGTACACCATTTACACTTCTGATCTTCCACAAAATGACAACACTACAGTGGCAACATTTACCGACGGCACGAAGATGCACAAATTGCATCTTATAACTTGCAGCAACACTTAGAGAGCGTACAAAATTGGCAAAAAAAGTGGCGTATGAAAACAAATGAACACAAGAGTCTGCACGTCACATTTACACTAAAACGGGAAACATGTTCACCAGTGTTTTTTAACAACGTACAAATTCCACAATCCGATACGGCAAAATATCTCGGCCTCCACCTGGACAGGCGTCTAACATGGAGGACTCACTTATGGAACAAACGAAAACAGTTAAATCTTAAATACCAACAGCTGTATTGGATGCTTAATGGAAAATCCAAATTATCCGCACAAAACAAATTGTTAATTTATAAAACTGTACTTAAACCTGTGTGGACATATGGGATACAACTCTGGGGCACAGCAAGTTACAGTAACATTGAAATAATTCAACGGTTTCAGTCAAAAATACTTCGAAACATCATGGACTCACCTTGGTACATATCCAACACTATATTACACAGAGACACGAACACTCCCACGGTACACGAAGCTATACAGAAATTTTGCACCAGTTACCAAACAAGACTTGAAAATCATCAGAATCCAGAAGCCATCAATCTCCTAGACAACAGTGGAACACACAGAAGACTATGCAGACTACACCCTACAGATTTATTTTAATTTGTAATTGTGTAATTTATTTTACATTCCTGGCAAGATCAATTCAACAAAATGGGAAATTTTATAGAGTAATACCAAGGGGTATTACTTACTCAAGATTTATACTTACAACACATCTACTCATTGTTCTATGAGAGCAGATCGTAGATTAACAGTTATTCAAAAAAAAAAAAAAAAAAAAAAAACAATTTATACACATGTAAATTTTTAGATTACTTGAAAGGTCTAGTGGTTATTCGTTGAAACATTAAATTTAATTTAGTTGGTGTTTCACTGGCAATGCCGTATGTGAAGTTGTATTTTTGCCAAGATAGCTTTTCCATACATTAGCATTAAGGTTAATACATTATCAAAAGTCTTTATTCCAGGAAATAATTCAGGGGAAAATGTCTGGAACAAACAAAGAACGTGTGATTAACAGTTTATTGTAAAACATTCTGTGCAATTATTATAAAAACACTGGCGAAAATTTTGCTTAGTCTTTGACAGGTTTTAACAGGATTCCAGTCTCCGCACAGTGTTTTTATTTTTTTTTAAATTATTTATTTAACGTCACATCAACTGCAAGGTCATTAGCGACGACGTTGTGGTGTAACTGTGCGTAATGAGGGTGAAATTATTTTTTTGTAACATATGAAAATATGCCGTGCTTGAGTGGGATTCAAACCCAGGACCACATGATGAGAGGCGAGCACGTTACCAACTACGCCAGTGCGGCCGGCGTATTTTTTGTCTTTTATTTTTGTTTTTTCGCAATTTTGTACACTTTGATGTTTTTGCATCCCAAACGCTAGCCTCTTTATCAATTGACTCACCCTCCCTTAGGCCTGTACGTGTCATCGCCATTTTTACTTTACTCATCCATTTTTGATCACTAGTCTTTCCTTGGGCTTCCCACGATTCATCACTGCTTTGGGTTCTACTCGTAAATACCTCGGGACTTTGGTCCGCACTCATTCTTTCATTGTACGTTTACGACTACCCTTTGTAATTATTGACTTGTTTTATTGTTTCTTTTTCTTTTATTCCTAACACATTTTTTAGCAATGTTATCTTTTCATTTTTGCTTCAATCTATAGTGGGTCAATCTTGAAATCCGACTATTTCTTTTCCAAAAGTCCATCTGTACGGCCGCAATCATCTTCTTAATTATTTTAAAAAATTTATTATTACTTCTTAAGGAAATTTGTTGGCAGACTAATTTTTTCTCTAATTGCTCACCTACCCTAGAATTATTTACTTAATTGCTCTCTTAATACTTACAATAAATCCCATTATTAATCAAACCTACGTATTTTACACCTATTCTCTGAACGAGGGCAGACAACCATGTGAAATGATACCCCTTATACCTATAGACCAGGGAAACTAAAAAATTAAAACAACTATTCGTTCGATATTTTGTGATTATAATAAAAGAATTCCCTAAAATAATTTTTTTTTAAATTGTAGGAATTGTGAAATTGGGATTATTATTACTGTTTTAATCTGCAATTGACAACTAAACACTCACTATTAAGACATTTTGAATAACATATTATATAAGTTTTATTACTCTTTTTTTGAATATACTATTTTTATTCAATTGAACATATTTCTGGGAATGAAATACTATTATAATAATAGAATTATAATAGAACTATATAAATAATTATTATTTAGAATAGTGTTTAACAGTTGACATTTCTTAAACATCCCTAAAGCAGTATTTGTATTATAATATAAAACAAACAAATAAAGGATTATAAGTGTTTCAATAACTGGTAAACAGATAAACGGTATTATTTTGTAAGTTACATATTCATTGGGACAAACAAATATTGTTTGTATATAACTAATATACGTATTACTATAAATAATCTTTTGAATAAATGAAATGACTGTGACTTGATCAAATCTTATCATTATTATCTTTCAATAAATTATTTGCAATAAAATTTTTTGTTACCCATTGCTTTAAAGGCAGACCTGGAGGTCCTTTCCCTCCTGATCTATAAACTCTGGTGCTGAATCATAATGTTGTTAATTTTTTTTAGTTATTTAAATTATAACATGACTGTTAGTTTGAATATTATCCGTAAAACCCTACCATGAAAAACAATGGTTCCATATTTTTAATTTCATGTTTCATTCTTTAAACACCTTTTACGGTAAATCTTGACTTATAGTTTTCAGATCTTTGGAGCTCCGACAGAGTGTGATAAAAAGTCGATCCATGGTTTTCAGAAAAAATCAAGACTTGGTTCTGGCGCTCCTTTTCATGTAAGCAATAAAACTTTCCACTTTGAATTCAAAATTCTGACATTGAAGTAACTAGCCGCGTCCTTTTACAATAAATTGCGCGATTGACAAGTCAACCATTTTAACTAGCTAGCCCGTGACCTAGTTATAAGGTCCTACGTCTTATTGTATTTAACTTTTTGTATGGAACTCTACAATAAGCTGCACAATTTCCGTACATGATTTTGATTTTAACGGGCGAGACAGAATTTTAATTTATGGAATAGAAACACCTAGTGGTATATTCTCCGTTTAGATCTACGGTTATTCACATGAAAAGGTGAAATTGATTATTATGAATAAATTAGTATAAATGTGCGAATTATTTTGCACGGATTGGCTATTAAATCAATCATTGTTTAAGTGCGTATTTACGAGACGAATTTATTTTCATTTTTGTTACACATCTATCTTCAAACCAAGCCTTTATCTCTTTAGGAACTGATTTCATTCCTAATATTGTAGATTCTCAATCAGATTTAAATTTTGGAAATAACTAATGAACGACAACTAGAAATATTTAAACCTAGGCATATATTATACAGCATGATTTTCAATATATTTTTAAATACAATTGTAAGAAATGTTTCAGTACTTTTAAGGTAAAAAATATTTTATTACTTTTTTAACTTGTCACGAACCACAGTTGGTACATTACTCAGTTAATATTTCATTTGAAGAGTTTATAGCGAATGCGGCAGCGACGGCTCGGTTTAGTTTTTATTGCTTGAAACAATTTTAATACACGTGAAATGTTATTACATCCTACTTGCTTCGAGCACCTGTTGAATTATATAATAAGTCAAGGGTTACTTTTAATACATCTTTTTTTACAATCATTTCAGAGACGGTATGTTTTGCAAAATATAAAGTATAAATTATTGCACGTAACGGATCTATATTTTGTGTTTCGCATTAAAATAGTTTATAAATTTGAAGTTAAAAGCATTTAGTTGATTACATTGGACAAAAATGTTTGTTTTTTGTATATCACGAAGGTAACTTATGTAAAATTTACAAAAAGTGTAATATAGATAAGAAAAGAAAATTGTTTCTTTGATTGCAAAAAATTGGCACAATAAATAATGTAAATTTAGAACAAACCAATTTTGACACAGTAAAATAATTCTCGTCGTTACAAATAACGCCAAAACTGAAGAGTAACCACTGGAGTACAAGTTTTACCATAGAAGTAGGTATCTTTAATTTTAGATGGAGAAAAGAAATATAATGACTTCTTTCAACGCAACTCAAATTATACCATTAGTTTTTCCTCAAAAAGTTAATTAAATATTAAAATATTTTTCAGTGATTACGAGGATTTTCATAAATAAACTTAATTGAATTGTAGGTTCTCTGACAATTTGATGTTAGTACAAGATAAAAATATAAATTTGATATCGTAAAAAATAAGCAATTTTATACTCCTTTAGTACTGAAAAGATGATAAATTGTTAATTATGTGTTTTTGAACGATTAAAATTTAATGTAAACTGTCATTTTGCTTTATATTTTAAGTATTCAGAAAGGCCGAATGAAATGGGGTTTTATTGGTAGTTTGTAACGCTATTGGATTTAATTAGCATTGCTAAATGCACGTGATCATTAATATTTTTGCAAAAGTGTTATAGTGAATTTTAGCGATATTTTGTGTAAAAGCCATAAGAAGATCGTTGAGCACCATATGATTATATAATAATATGGTTGTAGTTAGATAATAGAGATTCTTTTTTGTAATATAGCGCACATGAAGTAGAGATCTGATTTATAATAATGTATTGCCGATTATTAACAAAACCTTAAGTTATCCAAAATAATTATGTTTTAAAATGTACATGGGAAATCAAAAGAAAACGGCTGATTTCTCCTTTTTTGCATATCGTCATTGAATGTTTTATTACTCATTATTATTTAAATTTTTGGTCATATTGAAACTCTTCTGTATTGTTCCAAATTAAAAAAAGTTTGAAAATATTTTCGGTATTATAATTAGTTAAATTTAATTTAACTGAAACATTTAATGAATTGAACCAAATTCACAAAACTAATCATGGACTTCAATGCCTTCCATGAAGACCAAAAACAGAACACCAGTTGGAACCTACAGTAAAAGAATGCTGAGAATGTGGGCTGCAAAATGAGTTTCCAGAAACGTCTAAAATCACCTCACATGGTCTGAAATTGACTGTTTACAAAAAAAATAGTTTAATTTAGAATTAGGAAAATAGATCTGTAAATCAGATGACCTGTTGGTGTAATGGTTAATCCAACTGACTTCCATGCTATGGATCTCAGATTTGACACTTGATCAGTTTTTTAATCAATCATCAGTAATTTTAATCCATCACCGTTCAACGTAAGCATTAGCTTCAAAATGCGCAACAGATGGGCTGAAAACTAAAGAAAGAAAATTAATCTATGAATTCTGGTGAGTATTTCAGGTGATTTAATAAATTAGATTCTAGGATAAATTCTGATAAATATATTTTAATTTATTAAAGAATTTATTACAAATTTTGTAATAAAATGAAATAAAACATAAAATGTGAACATTATATGAATTTTTATTGAGTTTTAAAAAAGTTTAAAGTAACACGAATTCAATATAGTAATTTAAAGTGTTTTAGTGGTTATACGGATAGAATTAATGGTTATGTAATACAGTAATGTGTTTTCTGTGCGCTATATTCATGGTTCATTCATGTGGAACTGTCTTTTCAGTCTTTGATCTTCTTAGTTTTTAGAGATGTTGATGAAATTTTATGTCTTTCTGTTGCTTGACCACATTAATTTGAATGAGTTGATGGGCCGGCGGAGGAAAAGAAGTAAAAAAATGTTGACCGATTTTTTGGCAGTGTGAGAGTGGAGCTTTTTTTTAGAAGAGGTAGTTTGCTTTGATGTTTATTTTATAATTCGTTTTAAAAATACGAAAGTTCGTGATTGTGGGCGGTCTACATTTTTGTTTTTCGTTTATTTTTTGACAATGTTTTATGATTTTAGGTTTTATAAACGGGTTCCAATCTTACTAATGAGATGACTATTGTTTTATGGTTACTAAAATATCGCTTTTTCATTGGGTCTTTTATTATACTCATTACATACTCGTTTCTTCTATTTCTAAAATATTTATGTGTTTCCAGTAAGTCCCTACGTGGGAGAGAGAGAAAGAGGGAGAGAGATCGTAGCTTTTCTCATACTTTATATTGCTACTTGTATAGTTTTGCAGTGTATTATAAATCCATTGATGACTAGATTTTCTTAGTGCAACCTGAGAAATTTCAAGATATTGTTTATATACTTTACTTTAAATTTTCAACTATTGTATACAATAATAAATTATTATTTGCAACACCTTATCATTTAGTGTGCAGTTTAAAATAAAGAAAGCAAATTTAGGTATTCCAGTAAATTATATCCTCTCAAAATCTGAATGGTCACATACTTTAAGGAAAATAAAAATCAGGAAAATTGCTAATCAGATCCTCGATAGTAGTCGGAGATTCAGTGTTAAATCAAGTAGATGGAGCAAGCCACATTTCTTTAAAAGTCAAAACCTCTTTTTTGTGCTGGATGTATTCCAGCCGGTGTCATACCATTCAAATTTTAAGGGAATCCAGTTTACTGGCATACCTAGGACGATTTTATAAATGTTTTTTCGTGAAATCATTCCACATTTTGTTACGGAGTGATGAAGTTCTTTACTCACAGATTTTTAAGGCATTGGTTGTTCCCATGTTAGCTTATGAAATCTGGACTGTAGGTTCAATACAGGAAAACAGATTGCAAACAGCAGAAATGAATTCTTGGGGCTGTCAAAGGTTGTTCCAGATTAAAGAAACTTTAGAATAGAAATTTGGGCAGGGTTATAAGTTCAAATGTTGAATAATAAAAACAGACAGTTCAGAATGAGATGAAGGTTTCATGTTCAACGGATGCTCCTAGGAAGAACCCCTCTTCAAGACTTGAGTGAATAAAGGGGCGGGTAGACTTTGGATGAAATTTTCAGTATCAGCTTTATGATTGGTGTAGACTGAAACAGGCACATTTACCTGTCCGAGGTATAAGAATAAATTAAATATCATTCTAAGCAAATTAAATTAATAAGTAGACAGTCTATACTGTAGAGTGAAGACGGTGTGCATGTGTTGTTTCGTTGAGTTGGGTAGTGATTGTTGATAAGTTGCGATGTGTGAGTGACTACAGAAGACCTCGACTTCACCGTCCTTTCAATCTTCTTACATCAGGAAAACTTATGTTAGCTCAATTCCATATTAACACATTGTGTTTTAATTCTTCGTTTGTAATAACATTTAAATAAATTAATAAAGAATGAGATATTGAAGTTCCGAAAAGAAAGTGCAATAGTTTTTCATAACATCAAAGAAAACTGCAATTTACATAAACATTAACGTTTCTTTCCTGGATCCAGTTTCAAAAAAATAAACATTATATTGCAGCGAAAATTAGACGAATCAAGTACTAGTTATTACTAAACCAATGATTTTTAATAAATTTCAGTTTAATATGTTTGTTTATTTGTAAGACAGTCTGCAAATACATGCTAGCCAGCACTTATGAGTTTTCAAAACTGTGAATATGTTATTTACTTGTCAATTTAATGCGGAAATATCAATTATTAGTTGTGGCTGACAATGGATCTAAAAAATAACCTTTGTTACTTTCTTAATTTTTCCAGCAATTTTTGATTCATTGGCTGTATTCGTTAATTACTCAGTTTAGCTTTCAATTGTGGATTTATTCTCATTAAGTGTATATTACTATACCTAGGATAATTTTTATTGCACACATTTTATTCAAGTTCTTCATCTCGCTGTAAAGGCCGGATGAGATCCAATTTATAACCACCTAATGAATAGTATATTTAAGTTGTATTCCAAAAAAAATATTCAAAATAAAACGAAATCGAAAAATTTTCAAGTCCCTTTGAGCGTCCACACGTGGTATATGAAATGCAGCTTCAGCAGTAACACCATACTCACAATATTATCACCTTATCCATATGGGAAAAACGGATTGGATGTTTTTTATAGTTTTTTTGGTAATACAATAAAAATGAACAAAAAATATGTATATTTCCCTTCCATTAATTGTGTATTCGCCACTGTACTTTGATGACCAAAACTGCCAAAAGGGTAAAAAATAAATGAAAAAGGGGTGAATTACAGACAAAAGGGTGGATTGGAATACACTTAGTTTCCAAATTATTTGTAAAACATAAAGTAGGTGATGAATAATTCTTTAAATATTTTATTTTGGAATAACAACTGTTAATAATTAAAAATTTTCAGACATATTCAGCTAGGTTACGTCATACAAAATCTTGACTACGTTCTCAGAAATTTGATTTTGAATTTTATTATTTTACAATAAAAATCCCATTAAATTACAAATATTATTGATACCTTTCACAGCTTAGTTTTTGTATCTTAATTCTTTTTTAATGTTTTAAGTAAACTTTCTGAGAATTCAAATAAAACATATCCGGTTCATTAAAGAATTCGTTAGTTATTAAACAACATAAAAGTATACTTTTAACCTTGATAATTGTGTGTGAACAATATAGTTCAGAGTTTTATGTTTTAAACTTGAATTTAAACAGCGGTACTGACGTTTTGGTTACCAGATCGTTGTAATTTTTAAAAGATTACAATAAACGGAGGTGGTTGTAAATATATTAAAGTATATTATTGTCTTTGGTTACTGAGATAGAGATAACATGGTGACGTGTTGCGAAATAACATAAAAAACACACCTTTTAAAAAGTAGTGACATTAATAAAATAATTTACATTTCAAAACTACACAAAGATTTTTAAAATCTGATCCACCACAAATTTCTCGGGAAAAAAGTCATTCTCTTTATGCGATATGGATGGATATGAGGATTGGCTCATGAAAAGTTAAATTGAAGTAATTGAACTAAAATATTTGCAAGTAACCTTTATAATCAGATAAAATTATATTTTACCTGTCAAACCAAATAAAATGATAATTTTGCAGATTAATGATGTGAAGTAGATAGATTTATATCTCGACAGACGAAAATAAAATAAAAAATTACCAAAATAAAACACAAATAATAAAATGGTTTTATTTACTAAAACCACTTAAAACAAACGCTCAACGTTGCATCTAGAAAATAAAAAAGTATAAGCTAAGTATTATAATTTGAATATTCCATATTAGTTTGAACTTTTGGATAATAAAATTTGTAGAGTTCGGTTGAATCGTCAAAAGCAAATAGCATTCTGACAGTACAAAACTATAACTTACTATCCAGAATAATATAATGTAAGCCTTTTAAACTACATTACGAACACAACCAATAATTTATTTAAATGATGATTTACTTTTATACAGTCTGATTGGAACACAATTCAGCAGTGGTTGCTCTGACTATGAAAGAGAGATAGAAGTCCACAAACACGAAGGAGAGACTTGAAACTTAAGGCAGAAATATTAACTGTCCAGGGAGAGTATAGAACAAGGAATTGAGGAGATAAACAGGGGAGACGAACATCCAACCCTGGAACATGACAGGCTGATGAAGAAGAAAATGAAAATTCCAAATAAGTAGATGATGGACGTAATTTTTATATGTTTTTCAATTTTAACATGGTCACTAAAATATCTACTTCATTTTTCTTTTAAACATAATTTTTACCGACATACATTGTATTATTCTTTGTAAAAGTTAGAATAATAAACCATAGTAAATTTTATTATAATTAGATTAATTAACCCAATTACGAAAAAAGCTCAAACTGTAAAATTAAACATTATGTACAATAATTGCGTGTGCCGTTTACCGGATGACGTCACTTTATGTACAAGTCACGTGACCCAAGTAGTTATTTAGACCTGTTAACAGTAATTAACTTCTCGACAGTCTTAGATTTTTTCACAGGTTGTTTATGAAACAAGGTAAATGCTCAATAAGGGGTGATTTTTACTTAGATACGAGATATTTTCCTGATACTTAGTTTATAATGTCTACCAGTTACAGCTTTTAAACTTTTAATACATCGACATTTTACATACAGTTCCCAAAACTCATACGTTTCTTTTATTATAATTTATGAAAAGAAATGCTGAATAAGTTTTTACGTACAACAGTTAACCCTTTTTTCTGGTTTCAATAACCAGAAGGCTGGTTCCAATCCCTTGAGATTTCATTAAATAAAACGATTAACTACTTCTTTCCTCGAAATATTGAAAATAATTAGACTTCACTGATGTTTCAAAAATCTTAAACTGTTCAAGATACCTAATTGTCAATATTAGATCACATTGAAAATTAGTTATTGAATGAATAATACGGTATTAATTTACTCAATTTGAAATATTATGATTTATGTTCATTTAAAAATAAATCTGTGTACTACATCCTGGAGCTTATAATCTACTCGAATGTATAAAATATATAAAAATGCAAATTCAAAGTTGTATCGTTTCAGCTGAGTAGACGGTATTGTGAGGAAAAGAAGCATGTTACATATTTTCTTTAGTGGGAATGTCCTCGGTGTATATAATGTACAAAAAAGGTGCTAGTACTCATTCTTGTGTAGCAACGGCATAAATTAAATACATAATTATCAGATAGGGCACAATTTAAACTAAAACTAAAATGTGATGAATAATTTTTGACTACGCGGAAATAATTACAAATATATTCTATGAACAAATTTATCTGGTAACAGAAATTTATATTAGTGATGATAAAATTATGGTACATTTTAGAGAAAATAATTAAATTGATTACCGCATCAAATAATTTAAACAATTAATTATCGATATGCTGTAATATTACTGGTGTTCAAATTATGCATCGATATATTATACCGTAAAAGTTGATTGCATTTTGTAACACAAAAGGACTAACATGAATAGAAAATTGTTTCACTATTACGATAGTATGAAATTAATAGAAATTAAATGCATTGCAATAATAACCCCATTGGTTGGTAATAAGAGATGTTCATATTCCACGTACAATATTTTTATAAACATTTACTGGAATAATAAAAGTACCAGCAATAATATGAAAGCAATTAAAATTTAATACTGTTATCCATTCAAATTACTGTTACGTTTAATTAAATCATAGAGAGCGTTACCAGAAATAATAACAGTTTTATTATTATATATAGTTATAGAATATTAATTTACTCAAAATTTACATTAAGTATTTCTATTTATCCAATTAACTGGAAGTCTTCTAAATGGAAATTGTTGATAGCATTCTTCTTATTGTAGAGTACAGGTAAAATTAATTAACGAGAACTAAAATAAAGAATATAATTGAAGAATAAAATGAATGTGATTTTGTTTTTCAAAAGAAATTTATTGTACTTAACTTTAAAATCTATTTTATAAAATATGTAAACTGAGTAATATAATTTATAATCTAATCGTGCAAGAACAGTACGTAAATGATCTAAAAAAGTAAATAATTTGCTACAATCGAAACCACACAAATTCCAGCTTTCTGCAACTGAGATAATGTCACAATTATTGTTATTTAATCGCATTTATTACATTAATCAAGATCGTTTAACCGGGCTAAATTGTATCTCTACTCAATCATCGTCTTTTATCGATCTTGTATAAAAAAAGTTCAGGTTTATAATTTTCCTTTCTTTTATAATTTTTCACCATCACTTCTAATACAACCATCTTTTGTTAGCTAGTGTGCTTTATATTTATATTCAGGAAAAGTAAATAAATAAAGATGATACTTAACAAACATTAGAATAAAACAAGATAAGCTTAGGTTAACGGTTTATTCAAACGGAATTTAAATATATTAATAATAACATCTTAACTTCTCAATATAATCAGAATTTAAAAAATAAATAGATTTTTTTTAATCCGAATAATGTGTATATTGCAATCTATTCAATTTAAGAACAGCAAGTAACCCCATAACCCAATGAGATGAAATTGATATGTATAATGTGTGAATGAAGTGTAGTTTTATACATACTCAGGCTGACTATTACTCATAAGGTATGGTTAATTGAACCCCAACCATCAAAATACATCGGTTAACGTGTCTAGTATTTAAATAAGTATAATAATAACTACCTTTCCAAGGATTTGAACCAAGAATCATCTTCTCCGAAAATCAGCTGTTAAACAGCTGACTCGCGGAAACGAGTTTACCACTAACCAAACCGGTGGGTAAATAGAAAAAACTGGTTGTTTAGATATTTATCAAGAAAACCATTAAAACCGCACGTAACTAGCACTGTTTATCAGTTACAGTTAGGAAACGCAACTAAATTAAATGCACAAGAAATTGTACTTAATGTTCTGGAATAAGCGACTGTCAAGTGTGAATTCGAAATACCTGACCAAGTTTGAATTTTGGTATTCTAAAATGTTGATGCGGACTTGTACCAAAGATGTTTATATTATTTTATGAATGTACTTTTATTTTTATTTTTGTTAAGCAGAATGAAAACTTGATCTACGGTATATTGCACAGTAGTACCTGTGTATCGCATTTGTAAGAGATGACATGAATAATTACAAATTAGAGCATATTTGTAACTGACTTTCAAGTGTTGGCTTAACGCTTACTACTCAACTTCAACTAATTTTGGAATTTTTTATTTCTCATGAAGGTGGTCGAATACGTTTCAAGAATTAGAAATATCGTTTTACAGATGCGTACATATAAGTTGAGAATCATAAACTTTCATGATTAAATCTATCGTCGGAGTGCAAATTATCAAATTGTAAGTAGGTAATGAATATATTAATAAGAGGGTATTTTTATCAATTAAATAAACTATTCGAGTAGGAAGAAAAGACTGCATTCCATTGACTAGTTTAAAAATTTATTTCAATATCAATAACCTTCTATACACTATTGGTGTTATTGTTAAATTTTTTGTTGTTCCTTTTTTTGACCTAGGACATTGTCTCTAGATAGATTGCAATTAAGTCATTGGACACCTAGCCAGCTTGAATTAAATATTGGCAAATATCCCACCAAATAAAAGTAGAAGTAAGAAATTTCTAGTCGTATTACAATAGTAGATATCCCACGTGCATCTCTTACCGCCCACGTGGGGACGTAACGTCTCGTTGTCGGGAACACCGCACAGCCGCCCACGATAGGTCAAGGGCTGTGACCCTAAACGCCACTTTTTTAACTGCTCTGCTACCACTAAGAATTTTTAAAACATTAGTAAACTGATTTTATTTTATATACATTAACATTTTTATTGCCACTTAAGTAACGTAATAAACGAGTGGCGGATGTGTTCATTTCTGTTCTTTGAAAAAATTTCGGCGGTCAACCGAATTAAAAATGTTCAGAATGAATTCTTCTTAAAGTCAGCTGTATTTAATGGGAAACCAATCTAGAAATGCCACCTGCTAGTAAAAAACAAAGAAGATAATAATATATATTTTTACTTATTTACTAAATACATAAACAAAGAATAGGTATCTGAAAGAAATTATCTTCAAAATTTGGTTTCTCAGACTAAAATAAAATTAATACTTTTAAATAATCCTTTGGTATATAAACCATAAGGAAACTGGTCTAGAATTTTTATATCCGGTTATGGGGAGGATCCAGTAACTCAAGTATCAAAAGTATCCTACATTTTTAGTAAATACAAATGTATTTTAGTAAATAATTTTTTAAAAAAATTATGTAATTTTATACGTATATTTATTTAACTATTTATTTAATACGTAATTTTTTTATGAGTGAATGATGCAAAATTAAAATCAACTTCTGTAGAACTTTAAAATTGGGAAATCACTAATTGGCCCTAAAGTAAACTTAATAAAATACTTTACAAACTTTAAAAACTTGAAATAAAAAATGTAAGTTTGTTAATTTCATGAAACTTCAACTATCTACATATTTTTTGTAAAATTCATAACAGAAAACCACTAACCAATGATATATAGAAAGTTCGTAGAAAAACTTTTGAAACAAAAGTTGCAGGTTTTTAATTTCCTAGTCTTTAATACATTTCCTTAAAATAAGTAATTTTAAGACCGTAATATTAAAAATAACCACTTTCTACCAAAGGAGCACAGCCCCACCAAGAATTCTAGCAGACATGTCAATAACCTTATCTTGTAGAGCACAAAAACTTAGTAATGAGTTAATTTTAAAAAAATAATAAAAAAGTTGTTTTTCGGTAAATTGCAAAAAAAGTTGCTAATTCCACGAATAAACAACTATTTCTCGTTGATAAATTTTTATGGAAACGTTCATTTTGGGTCTCCTAGCGGTACCTAATTTAACTTCCAAGTTTCAACCTTGTACGGTATTCAATTCTTGAGATACTTTGTTCACACACAGATCAATCGTTAAAAACATTTTTTTGGTTCAGAGGGTCTGAAAACGCTTATTTCCGGTGAAAATACGATGGCAAAAATCGACATGAACACAATATAGCTACTTTCAACTTCCCTGTACAGTAAATTCATATAGGGCAAAAGAAAGTAAAAATGTGGCGTTGACGTAAGCGACGTGTAAGACACAATTGTTCATTGTACATAGCTTAAAAAAATTAGTATTGAGAAAAAAAGATTGAATTTGGTGTTCCTTGTAATGAATAAATTGTAAGAGCAAAGTTTAAAATATTTTTTATTACAGATTTGTTCATACAATTTTACCATTAAGTTTTTGTTAATAGTAAC
Organism: Catonia carolina; assembly: GCA_035578175.1. Classification (NCBI taxonomy): domain Eukaryota; kingdom Metazoa; phylum Arthropoda; class Insecta; order Hemiptera; family Achilidae; genus Catonia; species Catonia carolina. The sequence goes on along the minus strand of JAQMRL010000010.1, from coordinate 20,967,707 downwards.
GAAAATTTGGAAACTGAAATAAATGCGTAGAATGTTTATTTCATTGTTTCATGATATAGAACATAAATGTATTTTTTCAAGTAAAAATATCTGAAGGAATTTCAGTATGTTTATCCTTAAACAAGAAAATCAAAAATACAGTATAAACGTTATAAGGTAATTTATAAGACATAAAAATACCGAGTATTTACCATAAAATAAATTATTACAATCTTTCTAATCATTATTATTTATGTAAACTTGGAATTCGTTATAATAAACTATAAAAAACGACAATAATTTATTAATATCACAAGAGTAAACGATATAAGAAATGATGAGACATAAATTATTTTGTATTTCAGAAATTACAAAATTATTACGTATAAATTTTTTTATTACTTTCTAGAACAAAATCACCTTTTGAATGATAATAAATTATATTTTAATTACAAAAAATATACATTTATAAATTTTATCGAGTAATAAAATATTGTAGGTAGCTATTTGAAAATATATGTAAGACTCTCAGTTTCAAATTACAATGTATTTCTATTAAAAATTTTATGTGGCCCCTTATAAAATCAATGGGTGCCTCAAAAACTAATACATAGATTCTTTTCATAAAGAAAATTCAATATTACGTCTTAATAAATAATTATAAAATATACAAGTGACGTGTTTTATATAGTTTATTTTTTGCAATTTGGAACTTATGTAACACGAAACACTATACTACGTAAAAAGAGCACTTGTTTTGTCTATTTCTCGAAAGATTTTTCAATTTAAAATATATGTATTGAATTCAACAACAATATACTAATGCTATGTCCAAAACAGGCAAGTGGAGTTCTAAATTTATTTTTTTGCACTCGATCTGCTTGTACCAAGACAACATAAAATAGTTTATTTTTTATCACATGCTCAGCCAATTATATGTCTGAGCCATTAAAGAACAAAATAGGGAGAGTCATCTGAAAATAATGAATTTCTTTAAACAGCCAGCCACTGTGGTGAATGAAGTGAAGGTGTCATTTTCAGAGTGGAAAGTAGCTTTTTAAAGGGCCTGACATCCTGAAAAGCATGGTTTTCCACTCAGTGAGGAAGTCATGGTAAACCACCTCACTCTGCAATTTACTTAGTAAAGCCTCTAGAGGTTCAAACCAGCCTTTTATCTGATGACCTAAACAACAACGGTACTTTTTGTAAAGCTACATTACCGGAAAACTCACCTAACTTTAGTAACACATTTAAGACTATGGTGAACATTTATTAGGATTGTGGTGTGTCTTGTCTTTACCACCGAAAATGTGTTACCTATTGTAAACAACTCGGTTGATATAAAATCAGGGTTTTGTAAAAATGAATTCTTGATCATAATGTACTGTTCACTTATCCTATAATATAGAATCTAATAAAATGTATTAATGTTTTTCAATAAGATTTGTTTGCTACGTTCAAGTTCATAAAAGTTGTTGATTGTAAAAACAGCAAAAGTTTGTTTTTAATAATTTTATTTACTATCAGTTAAAATTAATTAACTATAATTAAATGTTATTCACAGTAAAATGGCTTCGAAGAGAAAGAGTTCATTGACACTCATAAAATAAACTTAATTTAAAATTTTGCACTAAGTCTAAATATTGAAAGACGAACGTTACAGGTTTTAGTACAAGGTCAAAAAATAGATTATTAGAAATATGCAATTATTGAAACGATAAAAAATATTTATTATAAATACAACAGCAATAATAACAGCAATTAAAACTTTTATATGTTGATCGAGTTAAAACTAAAATACAATAATCACATCAAATCGTGGTTACGGTTCCTTCACCATATATCAGCCGACTTACTAAGTAGTTGTAATAAAAAATAGTTCTCATGTCGTATAAGTTTTATCTGACAAGACTACGCCTCATTAATACGTTTGGGTACTTTGAACTTATCCCCTGGATTTCACAAAGTACCAAAGACGCAAGTACGGGTCTATGTTATTTTTGTTTGCAGCAGTTTTTTTTAACTTCTAAAAATTATATTTGCAATAAGTTAAATTAATTAACTATAAGTAAATAAATGTATATTAAATTTTAGAATTATTTTTGGAGATACGCCCACTTGCTTAACTTCAAGATACTTGCAAATGATTCTAGAGCGACTCAATACGTATTGTGAGAAAACCGGCCTGAGAATAAACTTCAAAAAGACCAAATATATGGTGGTTCGTAAGAGAGCAAAATTTGTATCACACAGCTGAAATAAACAGAAGGAGAGAGATGGCTCGTTCTGTACTTGTTAAAATGAAAATCCTTTTATTAGATAAATACTTGAGCCTTGACCTGAGATTGAGGATATTTCGAGGTTACAACTTCTCAACAGTGTTATATGACGCAAAAGCTTGGGTTTTAATGAAGAAGAATATCAGGAGAATAGATGTGTTCGAGCTTTACTTGTACATGCGCATACTAAAAGTAGCCTTTTTTGCTTTTATTTGTTATCGGGAACTGTACATTGTTGAAACTACCCAATTTGATCGCTGATTTTTGCTGTATTTTTTTTGACGTAGATTAGACATGAGTTTGAACAGGGACCCCCAGTAGAGTTTTTTCATGGATGGCTGTCAACTGGTCACCATACAAAGTCGCTTCCCCAACCGGTGTTACTTAACAAATAATAGCGACGTTCTACCAGCTCACTGACTGAACTGGCCCGAAGGCAAAAGTACCCTGGACAGATAAAGTACCCAACGAGTCAGTCTTGCGGAGAAATGTAACAGAAAAGGAGCTTGTTTGCACCATCCATAAAAGGAAAATGGAATATCTGGGTCATATTATGCATGGACCAAGATAAATGAAGTGCTTCGCTTTAAAATACAGAGTGATTTTTTAGTCTTTTGTTATTGTCTGGTCATTGTCTGGTCTTTTGTTATTGTTATTGTCTGGTCATTTTTTTCTAAGAAAGGAAAATTATGTTTTGTAACACGAAGTTGGAAGCTCTACTCAACCGGTAGAAATACGGCAATCTGAGTTGATTCTTTTTGTGCTGTATGAAATGTTGTGCCGTTCCGGTCGTGTTACGAACAGAATGTCTTTTACGCTAGAACAACTGGTTTTAATTCTTGAACAATATTTTGTTACGAAATCGTACGCAAGGGTAAAAGAATCATTTTAAATTAAATTTTTAGCAGCTTCCTGAATACTAAATTTTGTGTTAATTTTTTATTTTGTCTGATTGGTTAGTCAAAAATTTTGAAACGATTTTGTCTGTGGTAGTAGTCACTATTATCTAAAAGGTTAATTGAATAGCGTAACAGAAAAACGTTACAACTGACAAAATTTACAAAAGTGATGTTTCAGCGAAATACATTCTATAATTTTTTTTTTTGACCATAATAGTAAATTCTAAAGGGTAAAATTGTAACTTAAATCTCGGAAATTCTTTAAAAAAAATCGTCATACATTGAAAAATCGTTATATAGCTAAGAATTAGATGGTAACTTTCACTTCTGTAAAAATCTGTTATTGTCACTCGCAACGTTTTTCCGTTAACTCATTTAATTGGGAAAGCGTTTTGATAACGTTCAAGTTTGTCACGATATAAACAATGTTGCTTGTCATGTTACGTCTAACAATACTGACATAATATTTTACAATAATGGTTTCTGTATTATGATTTTTAACTCATTCTCGTAGTTCTTATCAGTAAAATAAAATTAGTTCAAAAACTGCAAAAAGTTTTTAGAAAAATGGTATTTTTCAGTTACCAAAAATATCTGAATCGTAATTTGTGTTTAAAATTGATTAACTTGCATCGAATAAAGTTAATTAAATCTTACAATTTTAATTTAGTATCCCTCCGGTTAGTTTAATAAGTTAACTTGACTTCGAAACTTTTGAATGACTGCCGGAAAGATATCCTCTCCTTCAAATACCGAAAGGGTTGTCATTTCCTCTTTAATAATAAAGATAAACAAGATCATTCAACCATTTGGCATAGCTATAGTAAGTAGAGTTTATAACCAATATTCTCTTACTTTAAAAAGCTATGTGTACTCAAGACCGTTCAGCAGAGTTAATCAGTGAACTTCCCATTTAATAGTTTTCATATATCTCTTGTATAAATTCTTGTCCAACATGTTGTATTTTCTTATGACTTTCTTACGACTATTTTTCACATTTTTGAAACTGTGAAAACTTTGTAAATAAGTGAGGTTTCCTTTGGAATTACCTATTAATATGTAGAATTACACAATAAAGAATTTATAGAAACGATAAATTACTAATTATTGCCCAGCTGAAACTGGTATATAAAATCTTTTGGAAAGTCAACCGAATGAATGTCCGGTTAACTTTTTAAACTGACTACCCTCCTTTTCAGAATAAGACTATTATTTGTTGCCCTGTAAAATTGTGTCTCTTATGGTTCTGTTAACCAACCGTAGTTTTAACACGTTCACTGCTGCGGACGCAGTTCTGCGTCCAACTGAACACTCCCAGGTGACTGCGGACGCAATTCTGCGTCCCGACTATATGGTTTTACTTTACTTCTTTCTCGGCTCAGCATGGGTGAGAAGTCTTTGTATTATTGTTCAGTGGTTTGAAAAAGGTTCGTTCTAAGCCAGTGCGTGATCAGTTCTTGACCAGGGACTAGCTGCTTTTTTTAGTGGAATTTTAAAATCACGTACTTTTCCAATTCTGTTCGCATCTCCTTGTCTATTATTATTTAATTAATTATAAATTTAGTTATTATTATTAGTAAGATTATTAGTTCGTTTAAATATTAGTTTCCCACCTCCAAAGTTTCCATATATTTATTTAGATTATCCGTCATAAAATCACTTGTCCTTCCGTCATACCGCCCTGCAATTGTTAACAACTCTTCTACCCGTACCGTACCACGACAGACCGCACTACAACAGACGATACTAAATCACCTACCTAAAAAAAACCAAATGACAGAATCAGGGAAGACTATAAATGTACGTAAACGTTGCCGTGTGTGTGTTGAAAAAAAAATTAGAAAAGACGCAATGTATTATTGTGAGCAGTGTCCGAGTCAACCCGCTTTATGTTTGAATGAGGCTTCGCTGAATATCATAAGCCTAAGTAAAGTGCAGTTATAATGCACAAATGAGTTGTGTCAATAAATTGTATTTATTGTGTGAATAATTTCAAGTACAATTTTATTTTATTGTGAATACTATTATTTTAAATTAATTATGTACTGTATTACCATTATTATTTATTAGGCTTATTGGACGTGTATTATTATTATTGTTTATTACGTAAGTTAATCTTTAGGTTATTGTCATTATTCTTATTTACTATTTAATATTATTATTATTTTTATTTTCCAAAAACAAAGTAGGCTACGTTTATTATTAAATTATTATTAAAAATTAAAAATCATTTATGCAATAATTATTTTAGTTTGTTTTAAAATAAGTCACTGCAAACTGAGCTATTTCACAGTTTTTTAAAATTATTTTTAATTAATTTGTTTTGTAATTTATTTTAAATATTTTTCATATTACGGGACAAAAGCAAAGTAATAATGAATAAAATTACATTTAAAATGGTAGCCTATATCAAATATCAGAACGATACAGGCTATGACGTAGTCAGAGAATTTTGCTCTCTCGTATGACTGCGGACGCAGAATTGAGTCAGGCCAGTTTAGCCTTGAAATCGACCTCAGTCACAGGGAAGAACCACGCTCTTCCCGCGCCGCAGTGAACGTGTTAATGTCCTATCCAGAATAATGTCTTTTTGGTTACCAGTTGTCTGTTTAAGAATTAGCTCATCTTACAAGAAGCTTCAAAATCATCCTGTCCATATTATCATTCAAAAATCTTTGGCTTGACTGTGACCCATCTTACAATATCCTGCATGCAACGTTCGTCTCTAATATTTATTTATTTACAAAGGCTAAAAGAACTTATCCATATAATTCTTAGTGGTATGATCAATATTGCAATTTTTTTAACTGAATTCTAATTGCAACTTATTTAATAAGCCTTACATAAGTACAACGTTTATGGTAAAAGCTCTCACCATGTCAATCCGTTAGATACTTACAAGAGACTTTGAATTAATACATCAAAAATACAACAGTATCGTTCTTAAACTAGACACAACACAACAGTTCTTATACATCAATCTTTACTAAAATTGATCTACAAATGCAATTAACTACACAGCAATCGCCAACAAGCAGAACAACAAGCAATCTCTAAAAGATAAATCAAAGATATTGAAATAACTTTGCTTCACATCAAAATACATAGGCTATACAATAAGTGTTTTAAAACAGTAAATTGCGACAACAAAAATTTCAAGCCAGTGATTTTATTTTTAATTGAAATGTTTTTAACGATGAAAGGTTCAATGAAAGAACTTTTGAAAACATTAAGAGTTCCTCAAAAAAAAGGATGTATATCAATTGTATTAGAATCCGGGAAATGGAGGTTAAAATCAAATAAGGACTTACAGAAAAATAATAACGGCAAGCAATTATAAAAAGAAGAATAAGATCATTTGGCTACATAAATAAATAATGAGTAATGAGAGATTTAATAACTATATACAGTAAATAAATATTTAACATTTGCAAAGATTAAAAAATAAACTTCAAACTTAGATAACAGCTGAAAATGAAAAACTAGGATTTACAAAAATGACTACTGCGATAAAACGGTGTAGAAGTAAAGTTTGGGATAAAAACGGGTGGAGGAATTGAACACAACTTCTCAAAAGAAAAACAAAACGTGAAAATTAAAGAATGTTGAAATTTTGAAAAAATTAGAAATCAACAATACCCATATAGAAATAATTATCCTGATCATTTTGAGAGATCTACGTTAGACTAAATTCTTGAAGAAAACTACCTTTAAAACATTTAATTTATTAAATGTTTTAAAGGTAATTTTCTTCAAGAATTTAGTCTAACGTAGATCTCTCAAAATGTTTAAATGTTTTAAACACCGCTTGAATGTAGATCTACATTGCGTTAAAATAAAATTCTATTATACCTGTTTTATTTGAAAGATTATAATATAATGGTCAACTCATTCTTACGTCAAGTAAAATTCTGTTCAAAATTAAATCCGTTAAGTTATAGAACGACTTGAAAAAATATTAAAATGTTCTTTTCACGTTATTTACTAACAACCACAACTTTATATTTACACAATTAGAAATATTTATAAGGTAGCCTACTATACTGTATGTATGTAATGTCCTGTTTGCGTCTTGATTGAGGAAATCAACCAGTGGAAAACCTTTATCGCTGTTTCATGTAAGATCCCTATTCCAGCATCGTTTAACTCTCGTTTGTAAATTTCGTGGTAGGTTTGGTTGGCAATGTTCATGTCTCTAGATTCGTGTTATTCATTAATTTTTGAATGGAAACGCATAAATAATTTGTTAATGGTTGAGAATACTGTGTCATATTACACTGTATCAAGTATACTTCATATATACTGTATCATTGTACGATAGAGGTTCTTATGTAGAAGGAACTCCCTCAGTGACGGGGCTAGTACCTTCAAAAACAGGTGAAGAGTTGGAAAACACCAAGAAAAACTAGTACACTAATAAGTATCCGCGAGATTCCCTAGAGTAAAAAAATGAAACGTACACATGAAGACAGTGTATGCGTGTGTATTTTACTTACTATTTGACACATGATTTGTAAAATACACACATACAAAACAACTGTGTGACATACAAAACTAACGTACTACATAAAACATGCAGATTCTCTAGGCTGGTAAGCCCGTCGCAATCTTTTCACTCTTTGGGGACGGGTGGGAAGAGCTAGTTGTGGATATTTTCCGCTGACTATCTGTCGTCAGGCGACCCACACGCGCTGGAAGAGAAGCAACTGCCATCCGTTTAACCCTTCACTGCGGCTTTAATACGTATATTAAGGCCATTACAAGGGCTATTTAAAACATAAAAAAGTGCTCTAAGCAGATACAATAATTTTATGTATTTATTTTTACACAATGCTTCTTCATTTATTGTAAAATAAAATGTTATAACAGAAATTATGCTTATATTGTAAGACATATAAGAATAAAACTCGATAACATCCAGTAAATAGGTGAAGAGGCTCTTCACCTGAATTGCCGCCGCTGGACTGTATGAGGTTAAACGTAAAAATTTGTTTTCTGAAGTTATTTCCTGTTTACGTTTGATTTTTTTCCACGAACCATAGGCGATGGATTTGAATGCTTGTATTGAAAATCATTTGAGGAAGATTATTGTTTTTTCTACAAAAAAAAATTAAATTTTCTGACTGTACCTAAGAATAAAATAATATGTCTTGAATCAGTTATTTTGTTATTTCATTGAAGAAACTCATGTATGATGATCTTCTAACGATCGAGAAACTTTTTGATCACCCAGTAAAAAGTTAGTATAAATTTTTAAAAGTTTACTTCTCCCACAATAATTTTATTGCCAACTTTGGCGCATAAATTACAATCAGAAATCCCAAGAAGGTATAAAAATAAATTTTAATAAAGTTAAAAATAAAACAGTTTATTGTCTCGGAAGTTGTATTAAAAGCTTAGATCGTTCGTTATTACTAACAGTTTAGGAGGGTTGTAAAATATATATCTTGGATCTAATATACGGCAGGATCACGGCTATGATTGAAAACCTGTATCCAGTATAGCCAGCCTAGTATTATAAATAATGTGCCTAATAACAATTGTAGCTCACCAACCTACTGTTTTATAACTCATTACGACTTCTGGATACTTGAGAAAAATATATACATATTTAAGAGGTAATCCTTATATAAATTTAACAAAATATAATGTTTTAAAATATTTTTATTAACGTTATTAATATTTTATAAATCTCGTTAATAATGGCTTACAAAAACCTCCACCGGAAAATAACTTAATTGAGATTAACACAGACTATTTCAAACTATCACCTAATTTCATGCAAACCAAGTAAAAATCTAATTACTTGACATCTTTACATACTGGGGAATCTACTTAAATCTCTTTTCTTCGAAAAAGAATACGCTAATTTTGTAGAAAGTAACAAAATAAACAAAATGGTGGCTGCCTCTGTAGCATAGTTATAGTGCGCTAGCCTGCACCGTAAAGGACCCGGTTTTTTTTTGGTGTTGGTAAATTTTCATAGGTTAAAACCCATCGTAGTCGCTAATAACCGAAATGATAATGTGGTTTCAAATGAAATAAAAAAGGAACCTATAATTATATATTTTGTTATATATAATACAACAAACTAAAATCTATTTTTATGTAGAACAATATGCAGATGTTTGATTTTCACACGTCATGACCGAAGAAGACCAATGTAAGAACTTCGTAAAATTATTTCGTAAGTTATATTGTCGTTTTAAAATAAGTCCGTAGGGTATCTTCGTTTCAGTTGGCGAATGTTGTTTGAACTATCTAAAAGTGAGATGGCGAGAAAATTTGTGTATGATATAAGTCGTTTAGTATTTTGTACTGAATGTGTGAATTTTTTATTTAGTTATAGGAATTTATGAATCTCTGTGGAGTACGTTGTTTGTTTCGTACCAAGGTAATGTTGTGATTGTTCTAAGTAGTTTAGACAGAAACGTTTGGAGAATTTTCATGTTAATTGAGTAACATTAAGTAACATTTTTTTGTATTACATCAATAAAAAAATGAAAACAAGGAAATGTCACGGAAAAATCAACAAACTAATTTTGAAAATTTTGAATTTTAAACTTCAATAACTCGTTCAATAGCTGGCAACATTTTCTAAAATCATAATTTTTAACTACTGAACTAATTTCTAAAGTTTGTTTTCTTAATTACTCAAAATTTCATTCTGTAGATCCCCAACCCGCATGAATTCAAATAGTAATTCTGTGTATAAAACGTTTTGAAAATTTATGTTTCTTTGTTGAGCAAAAATGTTTGCTAATATTAGAAATTTATACTTTATCTTGTCCTATATGAAAATATACGTATGGGATGTACCTTTTGTTTTCATGTCATCTTTCCGATTTTGCCGGAAGTACAGTTTTCAGGTCCGTTGAACCCAGAAAACATGTTTTACCAATAAGTCCGTGTGTGTTTGTGAACAAAATATTTCATTGGAATTTAAATTAGGTACCATATGAGAATCGACACGAACTTTTCGATCAAAATTGGTCAACCAAAAGTAGTTGTTACAGTAGTAGAACATAGTTGTATACCTACAACTACAATTTTAATAATAATTTTTTTAAAAAACATCTTAGTTAAGTGTCAATAAAGATTGTCAGTATTTTAAAATTCAATAGATGTTCATTTTCATTTAGTAATCCACTCATGAGTAAATTAGCTTCTGTTTTTCGTTCTAAATTTTTATTATAGATTATAAAAAATATTTTAAATAAATTTTTCATTATTTACGTTGGCAAGATAAAGTCATGTTGGTGTTTTACACCTGATTTTTTAAAATTGAATAAGTCTATAGAGTGAAGAAATATTGCAGCCTTGTATAATGCTTTAAAATATGATATTTACTTTAATTTGACATATTTCATTTAAATTGACCAAAAGTACACGAGACAACTTTTTGAGCTAGTGTGTACTTTTTTGTAATCACTTATTTACGTTAAATTAAGTATTGTGAAAAAAATTAATAAAAGTTCTTACAACTTTAATTTATAAACATTTGTACTAAAATGCAAATTAAGGCCACAATCTTTAAGATCATGTTTTACCATGAGAGCACAGCTTCCCAAAGAGTTTCACCTGACATAGCACTTACTTATCTTGTAGACCGTAAAAAATGTAGAAAATTTTAGGAGCTCTTTTAGAGAAAATTGCAAAATGAGAAAAATCGCACGAATAAATTACTACTGTATGTTAATTTTGGTGACAATGTAAGTATCGGGTCTGCTTGTAGTACTTAAGTTCCAATATTCAACATCGTACGCTACTCCGTTCTTGAGTTATTTTGTTCATGCTCACACACACGCACGCGCACAAACACATACACCAATTGTGTATGTTAACAATATTTCTTGGGCTCACAGAACCTGAATACGTGTAATTTCCGGTAAAAACTCGATTTCGAAAAATCGACATGAAAACAATACGTTCCTTCTGTTTATATCCGTAGAGTAAGAGAAAGCTAAAATAAAAAGGGCTTGAAAATTATAAGAAAAAAGTTTTAAATTTAAAAAACAATTTCACGTCGAAATCGGTCACTGGATCGATTCACATTCACGTCACTTTCCCGCCATTCCTCATAATATATTCTATCTCATTCACTTGTTGTGCTTTAAAAATTGTACAGTTGTAAATAAAAATAAAGTTGAAGCCAAAAAAGCAGTTTATTATGTAGAGTTAATAAAAAAAAATATTTATTGACCTCAGGCCAACTTTATTTTTTGTTTTCTGAAATATGTTTATAATTGTTAAGTAAGACCGGTTGTGACTTAATATGGTGATCAGGTGAGTCACACGTGACTATACTCCACTAAAAGTCACTGTTAAATATTTTTAACTCAAAGTCAAAATAGCAGAAAGCCCCGATCAAATCATGTCATTCCCATAAACAATAAAAACCACATTTATGGTTTGTTAATTCGGGAAATTATTTAGCTATTTATACATTCTTGTGTTTGTTTTCATTAAGTTCTAGAACAGTTCTCATAATACTATGAATAACTTAAAAGATTTTAGAGTTCGGTTATTTTCAGCCACTGCGTAATTTACCCAGTATGTTAAACACAAAATTGTAATTAAAGTTCATACAATATAGATTAGTATTACATACGTTACGATTCGATCAAGGAGTTCAGCTATTGTTTCTAGTGACGTAAATGCACTGGTTCAAATGTTCATTACACCATAATATTATGGACATTTATAATCAAGTGTTATTGTAGCATACGTTTTCTATATAGTATTTACTTCTAAATGTTTTAATAAGTTGTGGTTTTCTTTCTACCACAGTACACCATGGTTCATCTTCCCTATAGTGTTCAATATTCTACCGTGTGATTCGGTTGAGTCCTATAAATAAATTGTAACACCCAAGCCAAGATCCGATCGGGATTTTTATATGATAAAAATAACAAGAATACTTTTCCTACAAGATAGGTAAGCACCTTATCTGCTGAAGTTCTCGGAAAAGGTGTGCTCTCGTGGTAAAAATGGTTTTTTTAATAATGTGGCCTTAATGTGAATTTTAGAGCAAAATCGTACATAATTAATTCAAAATTGTAAGAAATAAAGATACTTACAAGTTTTATTTTACACGTTTTTCTACAACGCTTCGTTTACTGTCAATTAAAGATTTTTTTCTCTCATGAAAAACCAGTACACAGGGGATTATTTAAGATTACAGCCTTAGGATGCATTAACAACAAAAGTATAGGCAAAAAAAAATTGTTATAGAAAATTAAAAACCTAAAACTTTTATTCCAAGCTTCTATTTCTGTAGTTCTTAGTCTACCGTCAAAATTAATGATATTTCATAATTAACGTCTGTTTTAAAGTTTACTCGTATTATTGTGTTTTTTGCCAATAACAGGGAAATGGAGTATTAAATTATTTTGTAAAAAATCTGCTAGTCCAGGGTTACAAAGAATAGTTCTGTTTCTTATCACATTGTCAGCTAATTATATGACTGAATCCTTTAAGAACAGATGAGTAGTGGTGTAAAGGCACGAGTTAGAGTTATCTCCTCTGAGAGTAATTTCATTATACAGCCAGACTCTGTGGTGAATGAAGTGAAGACGTGAAGTTTCAGGATGGAAAGTAGATGCTTTTTGGAGGGCCTGGTATGCTAACAAGCATAGGCTATTTATATACTCACTGAGGAAGGCATTGTAAACCATCTCACTCCTTGCTTTACTTAGTAAAACCTCTAGTGATTTAAGGGGAGCACTATACCTCCTATCTAACCCATATTAAATTGGCCTCATTTTAGATTCACGTTTCTAAGAAACCAGTAGGAGCTAGGGCTTTAATTTTTTTGTGCCTTTTCTATGACATCTTTTTAAGCTCTGGTACTAGAATTATTAATATAGAGCTAGCGATACCATTTCGAGATTTTTTTTGGAAAATGCAAAAACAATAAATTTGTTTTTGTAGAATTTCTTTTATTTCGAACTTAGTAATAATACTGCAATGATTCTAATGTCACAATTATACTGGGAAACATGCTCAAAAAATTTCAACCTTCAAAGTCAAGTAGTTTTTGTATCTTTATGGAAAAAAGTAAATTTACGGGAAATGAGCTGTAAAGTTTTACTTACCCTAAAATCGGCCTGCACCGTAATATTGAACCTCACCAAACTGTTCTTTTTCCTCAAATAAATTCCTCTTTTTTTCTTTTGTCTTACTTCATTTGACACACTTACAGTTGCCTTCTCAGCTATCTGTGTTCTATGAATATCGCAACTCTTAATGTTTCCACAGTTTAACTCAATTACAAAAAATCTGGTCAAAACATTACTTAACAAAAATTTGCAGAGGTTCCGTAATTTCTATCGTTCAGTTATAATTTTTATACCTAATTACACAGAAAAAGATGCGGAACGCCATAGCGCCAAAATTAGAAAAATCGTTTTTTTCGATTTTCGAGGTTTAAGTTTGTATTCTCCTAAACCAGTCTTTTGGCGACGACCTTAACAACAATATTCTATTAAAACTTTTTAAATAAATTGATCATTTAATATAAAAATCGTACCGGAAATGTAACAAGTTTTATAAACATTATTGCGCTTACTCCGTTATTACTCCCCGTTATACAATATCCGACCCACTCGTGTATAACGGATAATAGGGTTTTATTGTACCGAATGAAAACCTCTGGCGAAAAAACCTTAGGCTGGGATTTTTTGCTAACTTATTTAAACGCTTAGTTGCATTTAAAATTTCGTTACATAGAGATACGTCTGTATTTTATAAAAATCAAATATTTTAAAGGGGCCAGACCATTTTCATTATTCCTATACCTGCAATACTAACTTAAGTAGATTTTTTGTAGAAACCATCAAAGCTATAATGATGCGCTTAGGCACACCTTTCTTCAGTACCTTTTAACAAATTTACACCAGAGCTTTTTAATTTGTCTTTATTTAATCTTAAAATGATTTTTGATTTCAAAAAATGTTCAAATGTAGCCTAGATATTTTTAATGAAAATATCACCCAAAAATTAAAAACCACAAAATTTTTAAATTACCTCTGAAGTAAATATACACCTTAATACTAAAATGGTGTGTGAAATTTTACACTCCTATGTGGGATGGTTCCTGAAATAAGTGTACCTAAAGTTAAAAAACTCAATATGCGGAAAATGCGGATATAGTACAATCTTAATACCGCAACAGAAACATCTATTGCCAACTGGAATTAACTTCCAAACAAAAACACACCAATCTTGCGTTACTGCTGATTTTTATGCGTTCTAGAAATCATTTTTTTAACGTAAACACGATGTCCGTAAAGCATTAACGTGATTATATTAATCCCAATTTACAAGAATGAAAATGTAAAAGACATCGAAATAAATAATTAATTAATTAATTTTTTTCAAACAGAAAAAGCAACCAATTTTGCGTTATGTATAAATTTAAATAGGGTAAAACGATCAATCAGTCTGCTCTCCTTAAGGCCATGGGTTTGGCTGGAAAGTAATAGACTACCATGATACCGTTTACCTTTGCAAGCCTACCGTTTCATGGATTTGGCAAATTTTTAAAATTCAAACCCACTAATTGATGATTAGTTATTATTAAGCCTAATTGTGTTACTAATAATTTAATATTATAGATTGCCTAAGTGATTTGTAAACGCCTGTTGTAGAAGCAAACATTAATTTTCTAACATCCAATAAATTGATGTACGCACAATATTGTAATAATGAAATCAATTAAATCAATTTATGTAGAGTGTAAAATAGGTTGTTAATTGAACAAGACTGTGCTACATTTTGATATGTGGCTTTGAATACATTCCCGCAGAGTTCTGTGCGGTGTGACAATAACCATACGCTTAACATTCAACGCTTCAATACATAGTTAATTGAAATATTATATTGTTCTACGTTTAGGTCTATACAAATGGGGGTATGTATAATGGAGAACAACTTGCATACCACATAATTGGTTTGTTTAAATCGTTAGTTGATCAATCGTTAGTTAATTCACGTTAAATAAATCTGTACCTAATAATTTTTTTTATTTTATTATATTTCAAAAAATAAATAAATTATAATAAAAATACTCATAAACTCAAATTCAAGCCGAAATACCTCAATTCTGTGTATTAACTCTTTCAATCCCAAATTTTCAACTATGCACAAACAATTGTGTACATTGTTTCATATTTTACTGACATTTAAGCGAAAAAAAATCACGTTTAGACCTTCAGCCTTTTTGATAACATGACAAAAAAGTGTGACACATACGTTACATTGGGCTTGATGGTATCAAAGTTCCCAATAATATAAATAAGTAAAATCATGTGCAGGCTTCCTAAACAATATTCTCTTGCTTAGATTTATAGCAAAAAAAAACTAAATATGATTTTAATACCAAAGCATTATTTTAGACTTAAAAAATGTTACAATTCAAAAATATTGGTAAAATGGGCTAAGTCACTATTTAAAGCCTAAAAAATATACTTGTATGTACGAGTACATTCAACATACTAAAAGAAATGCTACTTTATTTTAGTAAATGAGCACGAATATTTAAAACTAAAATTAACCTTAAAAATAAACTAATGATCGTGTCCATGGCGTAGTGGTCAGCACTGCAAAGTGGAGGTCTCAGGTTCGATTCGTGGCTAGGGTGCAGAAAATTATTACACTTCACATCCAGCGCTCTTTAATCAAAAGTAGTCGCTAACAATTAAAGTTTTTATGTCTGTTACTATAACACTCCAATGTGACTTCTATGCCACACTGGGTAAGCAAGGGTTACGACCCAAAATGTAAATGACTTCTTTGTTTAGGTTAAATGTGCCAAAAACACAAAATACAACACTATACATTTTGGAAAATGACACAACCGTTCTTGCAGTAGGCTACACATAGACATTTCCACGGAAAATCCAAGAATTCAACACTACTTTTAAACCTTAGGGTAACAACAGACGAGAGACTGATATGGTATACTGGCGTCGGTCGGTGTCCGTGACCGGTAGCCGCTTCATACACTTTCGAGTCACCAGTATCACGCATCCCGTCAGTCTATAATTTCTTACCTAGTGATTTTGCCGTGATTTACGTTTACGAATGGAGGGGAGTGTGGAATTAAAAAATAAAATTAACTATCGATTTTTCGTTATCTCGTTAAAAATATAGTTTGAAATGTGCGCTTTAAAATGGCATTAGAATTATGTTGCTATGCAAACTAGAAAATATTTATTAATTTTTTTGTGATTGTATATTTAAGCTGATTCTGCCATCTGTCATTAAATTTTACAAAATAATTTTCCACTTTGATTAATATTTTAGTGTTTTATTATATTTCTATTTTTCACATTGCCGTCTCTCTTGTATTTATTTATAGGTTGGCAGTATAATCTAAAAGTTTATAATATGCACTATTTTTGTTGTGCTCTGTCTTTGTTTACACTCGTATTTTTCTATCTCAAACTTTAAATGCGAATATCTCGAAACGTCATTTTTAGAACTTTGTGTTGTTGTTTAGATCATCAGCCAAAAAGGTGGTTTGAACCTGTAGAGGTTTTACTAAGTAAATCGAGGAGTAAGGTGGTTTACCATGCCTTCCTCACTGAGTGGAAAAGTACACTTATCAGCATGCCGGGCCCTCTGAAAAGCATATATTTTCCACTCTGCAAATGACACTTTCACTTCATTCACCACAGGGTCTGGCTGTATAATGAAATGTATTACTTTCAGACGAGATAACTCTGATTAGTGTCTTTTACACCTCTATCTCTTCTGTTCTTAAATAATTCAGTCATTTATTTGGCTGACAATGTGATAAGAAACAGAACTATTTATTTTAGCCCTGCAACTAACAGATTGAGTGTAAATAATTTGACACTCCACCTGTCTGTTATGGGCAATTTAGAACTTATAAACCTTTTTCTCACCTACCACAAAAGGTACAAGGCTGAAATTTTTATGGAGTATGTTAATGGTCCACTTCTATTGATTGAATGTGCCGTTTTTAAAAATATTTGGAATCTTTTTTTTTGTTTAACGTCCGACTCTTCTGGAATTACTGCTTATGCAGACAGTGAAGAATGAAATGATTTTTTGTAACGTATGAAAATATGCCATGCCTGAATGGGACTCGAACCCAAGACAATTGAAAATTGTGGGAGAAAAAAATGGTCTCTTTTTAAAAAATTTGTAAAAATCAAAATTCCTACCAGAATTAAATGCTACACATTTTAATTATGTACCAAACAATGGCCTTTTACAAAAAAAAATTGTAGCTCTAGCTGTTGTGGTTGCTGATAGAAAGGTACTAACATTGCTGAGAGTAGGGATCCACACTCCTCTTAAGTCATAAACTCGTAAAAAAATTCTGGAATTATTTTTATAGTTTAATTTCAGTAATCTTTACTTGTTAAGGTCGTTCACCAATGACTGCAGTAAATTCCTCGGTGTCAAAATTTTAGACGGCAATTTTTTTAATGAATATTATAGTACTAATTTTGTTTTAAATTTGTTAAAGTACATAATAAGATTTGAAATAAATACTGCCGGAAAAACTACATAAATTGTAAAACAGTATGAAATATATTAGGCCTACACACAGAAATAATATAACAAACTGGTGTATAACTTCTGCAAAACTATATAGTGGCGCGCTAGAGCGGACACCAAATAAACTTGTCGGTGTAGCTGCGCGAACACAGTTAGGATTCAGTCAGTAGATTTCGTGTCTTAATACCGAACTGCCTATTAAATCACATGCGCTGAACGATGTGAATTATCAACTATTAGCGACGTTAAAAACATTCCGTTGTAGAACTTCTATACAACAAATTAACGCCTACCACATACAACACATTACAGACTAATGTTTTCAGGTCAGCTGATATATAACGTTACGAGAGCGACATGACTCTGATGACAGCTGGTACAGCACTGACCCCCACCACTCACTGAGGCAACCGAGTGTGCTATTACCAAAATAGACCATCTGCGCAGTCAAAAAAACCGGCAAGCTTATTTGTTGTCCCCTCTACTACTATCTCGTCTGATGGCCACTATTCGAATGAACGGCCTTGCAAAATTCCATACACTGTCCGATGTCCCAGGTTTTTTGGGAGGAGAGACCGTACACTAACCGAATCCGATAGCGCACCACCCAGAATTTCTCTCTATTGATACACACTTAATTCTTAGTATAGTTAGCGTCCCATACACTTGTGTAGCGTAAAACGGTGCCTCGTCTGTTTGTTACCCTTACACAAGACTGGACGAAAACATGACGTTTAAAATTAAACGAAACAGGATAATTGAAATAAGATAATTAAGTTACATTCTTTACAATTCATCATCAAATTTGTCTACACACAAAGTACACGTTTCAATCGGACAAAAGTTCCACTATCATACTCATATACCAGAGCTAAATCTCAAAAATACACCTAGACAGACGCCTAAATTAAAGAATACACAATCAGTAAAAATCTAAAACTCCTAAACTATAAAATTTAAATGATTCTTTTTGTTATTTGCCCGTAATCAAAATTACCATTTAAAAACAAATTTTTGATATAAAACATTGTTTTCAAACCAGTCTGTAACTACAGTAGAAGCGCTCTCAATAAACAGCAACATCATTTAAGCATTTACAGTCGTAAGTTCTCAGATATGGAACAGCTGCGCCGAGGTGCAAGACAAAAATAATCACAGTTATATTATACGTACTCTGTTTCAACATCTATCTAAAGAATAAATTTGAAAAATAAGTGTAGCGTACGATGAAGTGCTTGTAGTCATACGAGTATAAATATTATTTGTTAATTTTTTTCCCTGATAATCGAGGCACCCAACAGATTGATTTATTTAATTACTTAAATTATTACTTTTGTTTTTTAATATCTAGCGTTATTCGATATCAAAATAAATAATACTAATTGTTATAAGTTTAAAGTAAGTCTGTTTATTATTTATTATCCAGATTCCGAACAAACCAAAGATTTATTGTTAAAATTTATATATGTTTAAAAATCTGTGAATTTAAAGAAGAATGCTTCGTGTCAAAAAGGTAGAACGAAGAAAAAATGTGGAGGTGTTGCAGAATACTTTTGCAGTAAGGGAGCTTTTTAATACTATGGAATAAAGAAAGTTGGGGAACGAAGGGCATGTTCTTTGGGGTGATCTTTATCAACCACTCCTGCTGATAGATGTAAAAGAAAAATTTGACGGTCTGTGATGTATTGGCAGGAAATGGAAATTTCCTGATTGAAGAAATAAGAGAATGTGTTATAAGCGTTTAAGAGCGTTTAGCAAAGAATAATGGTAAACAATCCGTGTTGATAACATACGTTAGAGATTCTTAACACATGGAGATAGATCTTCAGCTTCAGATGTTCGTGCAACGAAAGATTTCTGTATTGCATTGAAGAATTCAAGGTTTAAGTAGTAGTTGTTTTTATTATGAACTAATGATGACTTAATTATAGGCTACTTATGATTAGATTTTTACAAAGCTGTATACAATTTTAAAATAAATAATAATGATCTGATGTTAGATATACAATATTAAATGTTAGTAGGGTGACGTATAGGCTTGCACTTTCTTTTACACATTGAGACAGTGAATTATTTCACACTGCTAAGCAAACAAGTTGATAAAATAAATAAAATGACTGACAAAAATTTTACTTCAGTGTAATGTTATTTTCTACATCGTTACAAATAATTTTATTTTAACAACGACAAATTTTTCCCTCCATAAATATTTATATTTATACGTACAATTTAGACATATATATCCTACCCGGCCTAAGTTATCAGTATTCTAGTAGAAACAACAGTGGAGCGATAAAAAGTGATACAGAAATTGTAAATTTTATTCTTGACAAGGATGTAAGAAGAGATAGAGAATCGTAGATAAAAAGAAAGGCAAAGCAAAATGAGAGAGGATAGAGAGATGTGTTCAGTTGGCCTCACCTGATACTCTGTACGCTGCCCTTTATTGCTGAGTTTTATAGTCTGTAAGGTGCGTCTCTTGGTTTACGCAACTCAAAACAAACAAAACAAGTCTGAAACTTTGTGCGGCTGAATACACGGAGCCAACCGTAAAATATACTGTTACATGGTAAATATTACAAAACAAAATATTTCCACTTGTCAGAAAACTGAGCTTTACCATGCCGTTGTTCATTCTATTTCTTATAATATACAAGATATCTATAATAAAATACTTTGTCATATACTTCTTGGACATTATAATAATCTTAAAGAATAGACTTTTATTCATATGTTACTAAAATGTTATCCGTCTTATTGAGTTTCTTTATATTATGTACTAGTTTTTATCAATTTGTATGAATCATAAAATCCTCAGATGATTCATCCGTGCAACGACTTATTTCCTAAAATAAAAAATTCAGAGTTTCTCCATCTGAGTCATATCTGTGTTATAGTATTTCTTTTTCTGAATAGTCCTCTAGAGACAGCACGCCAAATATATAATTCCTTCTTCATGTTTTGCTCTTGTTTCCTATAGCCTACTCCCAAAATCTTCTAATTCGTTCGGATCTTTCCTTCTTAACTTCTACAATGTTGTAGGGTTCACGTTCTTTATATCTGTTCTTTTCATTCTTTCCCCCGAAGATCACTCCCTGAGTTTTGCTTTTTAAAAATGTCCCTATTCTGTAGTATGTATTCAGTATGATAATGTATTTTAAAGGTCGTTCAATTTTACTCTGAACTATGCTGATTTGGTTCTCAGATTTATTATTTTGATCAATCTTCTATCGTTTATACTTGCCATGTTCGAAAAATACAATTCTCCTTTTTCTCATTTACTTGAATTATATTTTCAGGTTTTTCGTGCGTCTCTTAATAATTCGAACGGGATCTACTGTAAATGTCTTGTTCCTTCTTAGGTTCTTTCTTAAGTCTTAGGATACTTCGAACCATTCTCCCTTCTATGCTCATTATTTTAATGATACCACCTTTCAACTCAATTTTAAGTGTTTTTGCTCCATACAATGCTTCTGGCCTTACCACCGTCTGATTAGTTCTTTATTATACAGTTGATATCACTTCTTTATTATATTTAAACACCCATGAAACAGTAGTAGATATTCGAAGGAATCTGAGATGGTATATATAAAATCGAAAAACTAACATAATAGTTGTAGAATTTATTAGCAAATAACACAATACTGCATTTTCTAATTTGGTCTGCATATGCGAGCCACCACTGCTACTGACGATTCGTGATTCTTTCCAGTACAATAGGGAAAGAGAATTCTGAAGAAAGAAAACTCTGGCTTTTTTCAGTTCGCATGAAAAACTACTTAGGTTATAACCACTGGTAAATTACACTTCAACTACGTACACTAAACTGAAAACATGGCATTAAAACTTAAATTAACTAAGAATAAAATATGGCTTACAATTAATAAGTAAATTAAAACTCTTACCTTCACCCAACCAATTGTCAAATTTTCAGATACGTAGGCCTATTTTGTTGTACAAAATTTTTTTGAATAGCTCACTTTATACGTATAATATAACGAGTGGATACTCTTTAATCGATTCAGCCGTATATTCACTTTTAATACTGCTTACAATGCCACTTATATTAATAGGCGGCTGTGTTTATATGCGCTACCCTTCCATTAAGATTCCAGAAGGATGGAGATAGGATGAGATAAATTAACACACAAACGAATTATAATAGATATGTGTACTTTTATAGGGTAATAATTTTGCAAATTAATAGTAAAAAACATTAAAAAATAATAACACGTTCTATCAAGTTCTAGAAAATCAACGAATGAATATAGTCGGCGGCTATTGTCAACAAACTGCTTGATACAAAAATATAAGTGCCGTTTAACATTGTTTAACCCTTTTATGGGACTATACATATTATATCCTGATTGAACAACTTGAGAGTGTTACAATATCAATGTTCCACACAAGTTTAGAGCTCCAACATCCAATGTTATGATTACCAACTTTCTTGGAAAAGATGAAACCTGAAGTAGAAGAAACCCCTAAATTCTGGTGATTATGTAACGAACAAGAATTATTTTATGTTCTCAAATTATGTGTTATACTTTTGAAATTTGGTATTTTATAATTATTTTCAATAAAGAAAATGCTCATGTTTTGTTTTGAACGAGCAAATTTAAAAATTTATCATTCTTGAGAAGCATACTAGCATTGAAATTATGTAGTAATTAAGCCTTAATTATATACAAATAATAATATTAAATTAAAAATTAAGAATTTAGGTTATTTATGGAGTAAATATTTTGTTATATTATAGCTTATACGGTCTTATTATACTACATTGAATTTGAAGAGATGGTTAGAGTAATGCGTGCATTCCTCCTTAAAACTCAACCCACTATCATCTGTATTTTACGGTATAACTTTATTATGGAAGGGGTTGAAAATAAAGTTCCAAGTACGTTCATACAATCTAACCTTACCTTAACTACAGAGTACATGCATACAATGTATATATATATCTATATATATATATACACACACACCTCTTTCTCTTCAGCCCTTCGTCACCACCCCCTCTCAAATTTCCCTTACGACTCACCGCTTCTTATAATTATCCACTTATTTTCCAATAATTCTCCCTCCGGCTTAGTGGAGTTCATTAACATTAAGACGGGGAACAACTCTCATCTGTGTAAGTTTCATCGTTGCTAAAGCAACAGTGCAGGCCTACTGTTGTTGTTCTTCTTCTTATTCTACTGTTCGGTGACTCCAAATGTCGTAAGGGGAACCACACGTTTCACTTAACTTATTCAAAATTCAAAACCTCGTTATCGATATTTTATCAAAGTTAACAACTATTTTATATTATTATTATTATTATTATTGTTTAGAACTATGATACTTTTGGTTTTGTTTTGGTTAGTTAATTTTCATTTTAAACATTACTTAAATATTTGATCAAAACTTGGGTCGTTATTTTAAATTCTTTGATATAACAAAAACTGCAAAGTACTTTAAGTATGTCGATTATAATGTAATATTAATTACCTATATAACTATATTACTATTTAATCAATTTAAATTTACATCATCAGTATTGGTGTTGGATGGGTACAAATTAATTTTATCTCTTTCACAATTTTGTTCGCTTTTAACCAAAATGCTTACTAAATTCTCACTTTTACCCAATTAAAATATTAATCTGGACATTTGGAGTTCAACTTTGAATACCTGCTCAACGTTCACACAAAAAACGTATACAAGCGATTTAGAACAAGATTCTACTAGCGATAACGCAGTACCCGTTTTACGTCATAAACTTAATGTTGCACAAAGACTTACAGATCACATACGTAAATGACGTTGTGAAACAACTATACAAAACGATGCACGACAACTTTGAATTATATGACAACCCTCTTATACAAAACATGTACACTAGGGAGATATCGGGTACTCATCACAGACGTTTAAAACGCCTCTGGCCAAGGGATCTTCTTGTCTACTTGTAGAACTGTAGTGGTGACTGCAAGCTCTGGCAAGTAATTCAATTTTTGAAAATTTAGCGTCATATATTTTTAAACTGTTATATTTTTGTAATAGCATTTATACTAAATTTTACTAATTTTTTAGAATTTTAAATAGGCCTATACAAAAAAGAGATTGTATTCATATTTATATACTTGTGTAGCGATTAGAAATTTCACATGCATATTCAGCTGATTGATTAGGGCTTAATTGTCTAGAAGCATTAAACAAAAATTTTTTATAAAATATAAATTTAAATGTATGTACTTTACACCCTGCAAATGACACCTTCACTTCATTCACCACGGGGTCTGGCTGTATAATGATGAAATTAATTCATAACAAATAGATCTGACTCCGTCTGCGTTAGCCCAAATTGCAAAGCAGTCAGTCGTATAAACGTGAATTAAAAACAATATAAAGATAATTAACTGCTTCAATCATGCAATTGGCCGATTATGTGATAAGAAACATAACTCTTTTTGTAGCCCTGGAACTAGCAGAACGAGTGCTAATAATTTAAGACTCCACTTGCCTATTATGGGCTTAAAATTTGTTTGTTAATCGAAATTTAATTTTGTACAACTATATTTCATAAAATGAAAACAAAAGGCTTTGCTATTATAAAAATTTTAATCTTGAAACCATTAAATTACATAATATTTTATTAATCAGGATATTTAAAAAAATCTTTGACAAAATTTTTGAATTATTGTACAAAATTAAGTAGAAACATTTTCTATACAAAATTTTGGAAGAAACGTATAAACCACCATAACCCATTGATATCAAATCTGGCTACGCAGACTCTCCCAAAAAATCCAATAAGGCGTCTAAAACGTCGATGGTGCCGGGACCTCATCGATTAACGTAGTACTGTAATTGACAATCCATTATAGTGTTCTAAAAGATGTTCTGAATGCTACACTTATCTATTCACGTCGGAGTTCTGTTACTGAACTGTGTCTCCACTCACGTTTGTTTATCATGTTATTTTTTCCAAATTTTAAGTTATCACATTCACTGATTGTTTCCAAAGATTGTGAACTTCCTAAATAGAGAAAACAATATAGAAACAGATTGTATTTAAAAATATGTCAATTCAATAATTTAAAATTTACGCTGTACTTACTAATGAAATGTAGGTTTTTTGGTACAAAACGGTCGAAACAGGAGCACGTATTTTTTGGTATGAGAAAAAATTAATAATTTAAATAAATATAAAACCAATATTAAAGATAATTTAATACACAAATATATATACAAAGGGATATGGAAAATTTAAATTCCATGTAAGAAGAAATAGTAAAAGAAACAAATAAAATACAAGATCACAAGAAATAATAATACGAGATTGAATATTTTTATTAGCCTATTTATTATAATATACTTATAAAAAATATTAAATTCTAAATGTTAACATATCCGAGATAAGGGTAAATTTATATTGTCATTTTTTTTTTAAATAGTGAGTTTATTACTAAATTATAAGCAGAAAGTTATAATTTATAAGCTTAACTTAAATATGAAAAAGAGGTGACATTAAATAAAGATATGCCATAAAAACATTTTGTTAAGAATTTTGTAATATATAGCAAAAAATATAATTATCCAAAATTGCCTTCAAAGCGAAACAACGGTAAATTCATATGACTGCCAGGTTTTATTACCCGGTTTTATTACTACTGTGTTTGTTTATGTTTGGACAGGGGCTGTTTGATGTGCCGCACCCGCTTTTATCCCCTCAGGATATTCTATCCCCATTGGATATCTCCATTAAATTTACTCCTGGACTTAGCCTACTTTCTTTACACATTTTACCTCGTTTTATTATTTTTTATGTTCGTCTTCCCTATTCATTATGTAATAAAATAATACATACTAAAACAATTCTCCTGTTTCTAAGAACTTAGAAAAGTTTTTATAAAGAATAAAAGTTCTGAAAGTGGTAAGCTTTATTACGTACAAAGATTTAACAAAAGAACATTTAAGTCTGGATTTTTACCTAGGTATAAATACTCTTTACCTCTAAAATTTAGCCTGTATGTTAAATATTCGTGTTCCGGAATTTTGTCATTTACATTGAAAAATATATAATACAAATAAAATATTGTTAACCCTATAATCTTTCATTAAAATTTTTAAAATAAATTTTTAAGTTAAAAAAAACTGGTGTGGAACACTTACACGACGTTCTCTTGCCATTGTAATTAATGAACAATATAGCCTATGTTTAATCATGAGTAAATAATGTAATACGAAAAACACAATCTAACTTTAACCATGAGTGAAAGACGCTAAATAAAGGTCAACCTCTCTTTCACTTAAAAATACTTAAAATTACTGATTGACTCTAATACAAACACTGTTGACAAAGGGGTTGAAATATAGATGTTTTATTTCCTATAATTTAGGTTGAAGATATTTTATTTAGCTTGATTCTACCAGTTTTAATTAAGGCTTCTAGTCCAAGTTAAAGATCCTGTACTGCTTAGCAAAAATGTCAAAATATGGAACTTGGTCATTTGTGATAATAATAGTTCATGAAACAGTTGATTCAATTTCTTGAACTAGCCGTGATTCAAATCCTAGATCTTCTGCATTATATTCTAATGCGCTACGCTGTTCTACAAAATCAACCATGTTTTATTTCTTGTTTTTTTTTATTCTAACCACACTTCAAATTTATAGACTGTAAACCGAGTTAAGTTTAAAACTGCAAATATGGAACGAACGTTATATATTTATAGATTTCAACTGGAAATGTGATAGTAAACCATCCTGTTAGCTTTAATAAGAAAAAAGAAAAATTGTATTTCCGGATGTATGGCAAGAATGAACGATAGCAGATTGGCAAAACAAATTTTCAATAAAATAATAAATCTTAAAGCCAAACCAGCATGGTTCACAGTAACATTAAAAATGATCTTAAAGGTGCAAAAATCGTCAAGAAGACATTTTATACAGAATAGGGTAATATTTAGAAATACACCAAGGATTGATTTTTGGGGGAAGGAATGGAACGAAAAGACATGAACCCCGCAACATTGAACAACTTAAAAATGAAAGATCTAAAAGAATGAAAAGATTGTGGGAATATAAGGAAACGTGAGCAAACCAAGAAGACGTAATTCAAATATTGATTTGGCTTGCTCTCTCTAAAGGGCTACTCAGAAAAAGTCACCTAGAGCTCATTTGACTAAAAATATTTATGTTGCGTAATAATAGTTACTTTAGAATGGAATTTCTGGAATATGTGACTGAAAGGAATAGGCTACCTATGTAAGTTAATCAGTAACCAAACCTGTATTTATATTTAATTTTAATATAATAGGCATTATAAAGTTTTCTTCAAAATTAAATAATTTACATTTTAATGGGATGTAAAAGAATGTTGTAAGATATTAATGGAGAGTTTTATTGATTGGAACATTAATTTAAAAAGAAAACTAATTTTATGGACTAAAAGTAACTGTACTTTTTAAAAAGAACTGCTCATAAAACTTTGGTCGAAATCAGATTGTTATATAGTTGAAGGGTAGTCACATAGCAGATTTTACCAGACAGCCGAATCTAAATTGGTCAGAAAAGCTTGATAAACGTTTTTAAATGGCCGCTAACAACTTAAAACCAAAAGAAATTCCCACATCTGTTCAATCTTGAAGTTTAATACCATAAATTTCCTTTTACGTTGGCTATTAGATTAGTTTAACAATAGAATAGAGAGAAACGGGTCGTTAAGAAATTACTATACCGTTCTTTTTGGCTATTTAATTTAATATCGTTACCACAATTTCAAGTGATTTACATATCCTACCCACAAAATGCCAAAGAATATATACATACTTTTTCTCTTTTCACAGCCCAATTAAATATTTGGTTGCTGAATTTTTATTCTGAATGAATCAAATTATTAAATAACACGATAATTAAAAAATACATATTTAGCGAAGTTGCATTTCCGGCTAGTGTGACGAACGTTTCTACTGGTTAAATTTATCGTTACTTTTATCGCTAATAACCAGTATTTACCGAAAACCCAAATCTTTATTTTGATATCTGCATTTATATCTCTGTATTATTTTCTAGTTCAATAAATTATTTTGTTTATTTTTTTAGATTTATTATACTAACTTTAGATTGTTGGTTTTTTAAATAGTTTTATATAACCTTAAAAGTATACCTAATATTACTTTTTAAAGTTTTTTCAAATTATTTTAGAATTATTTTATAAGTTACATTCAAAATTTATTTTTAAATTGTATAACGTTAAATAGTATCATGTTTTTAAACCAATATATTGTTTACTAATTAGGCCTACTTACATTTATTAGAGTTTATATAGAATAATTTTTTTAAATGTTTTTTATTTTAAAATGTCATTGTTTTCAACCCCAACATAGGTTTAAATCTTTTTAGTACTGTATTAATAAATAAAAGAAGAGAATACCTACACTAGGTATTTGCTTTTAATTATAGTTGGGAAGGTCAATTTTGTCCACCTGTCAAATTGTAAATTGTTGTGAATTAATTTACAGCTTTTGAAAAGAATGTGTTTGAGTTAGTATTATGGAAAAATAAATGGAAATAAAGTTTTAAAAATATTGTGACACTTATCGCTAAGGGCCGTTTCGGGATCTAGGTTATTAAATAATTAATACACTAAAGTTTACAATTACAAATATTTATTACACTAAAAGATTACAAAAGAAATAATCAACTAATTATAATAAAGTAATACAATAACTAACTTAATCATTTACTTTAAATAAATAATAAACAATAAGTAACTTAATAATTTACTTAGCACTACTTACAACTAATTTTATAGACTACACATACAAAATGACACTGAATACACAAAAACTGGATTTAACACAGATGCACAATAACTTTTCAAAATACACACACAAACAAAGACAGTATAACAATCGTTGACCAACACAATGCTCGGAACGCGGCCTGCATAGCGTCCGACGGCCACTCGTCAAAGATCAAACGAATACTGACTCTGACCGCGCTCGGGGGTCTCTTTTATACTCATTCAAAAAGATCATTCTAGTAAAGCAGGGAATAAAGTACAAAAAATAACCCTTTATAAGTGAGTGCTAGAAAAATCCACTATAAACAAGTCAACAATAGATCTTACCGTAAATAGAATAAAAGTTGTTACGGGTCCCTTTCATAACAGTTGTACAATAGTCGACCTTTTATCCTACACAATAGTGCATTTTTACAATTTTTATGAATAGACATACTTTTATTTTGTCATCATTGTCCTGTTGTCACTTATTGTTACTATTTCACTCTATTATCCTCTCTTTAATATTTTTATGAATGAGTGCTAGAACCTTCGCGAACCATCCCTTTCTTCGATCTGTCACAATATTATTATTTCTAATATCTTAATTGCTTAGCCATTGTTGTACTTGATTATTACTTGGTTAAGGTGTTTATTTGTATTCCCGTTTTTGGTTTTAAATTACTATAAATCTGAGTTACCGTCCTAAATATTAACTATATCTACCTAAATAGTGAATGTAGTTATGAAACAACTTTATAGTTTAAACGTCTGTTACAATATAGATAAAGTTTTATAAAAAATGTAAGTATTGATATATTCTTTGAATCACTCACTTTAGCTGAAAACTAAAATCAAAATAATTAGTTGAAAAATACGTTAATGAAATAACTGCCTTAAGGCCCACAAAATATACGCAATTTTGACTAAAATCTGTTATCAGCCTTTTGGCTTATCATTAAGTAGGTATTTGGTAGAACGTACGTTGCTTTGAATTAGTAAAATACATTGCCACTATCCTATTCTATGGAAGTGAGACGTGAAATAGTACCAGAATACAAGAGAGTAGAGTACAGGCGGCAAAGATGAACTTCTTGCAACACAGGATTGCAGTCGCAATGACCAACTAAAAAATGAAGACATAAGAACGGAACTGGATGTTTACAACCTGAATGGGAAGATTGCAGATCATCGAAACCAATAGAGGAGCAAATGGCGAGAATGGGTGAGGGAAGGATTCTTCTCAGTATTTTGTAATACAGACCGGTTGATAGGAGAGATGTTGGGAGACCACACAAAAGATGACTATCATTCAATAGCTTGTCGCTATTGTGAGTAGGAACAGTCGGAAGCCTAATCTTCGATTGTGAGAAGAAAAAGGATATAAAAGTTATAAACTAACAAATGAATTTGTTTTATATAAGTTATTAAATTAGAATTGTCACAAAAAATAATATCAGGATCTCAATTACCAAAATCTTTTCTTTTTTTTAAGAAAACGCATGTAAACGTTTCCTTTTGCAAAGGTGTATTTATAAAGCAAAAAATAAAATGAAAAAATCAAAGAAAAAATTTTGGGAGAAGATAAATAAGAGAAATTTTTCAACACGTTATTAATGTTATAATTATGAAAAAACTGTGACATTGCAAGCCTATTCTATTCCCAAGGTGACATTTATATCCTCAGTATAATGAATTATTAGATAATTTTTATTTTCAGCCAAAATTATACGTCGGTAAACTATATTTTTAAACTTCATTTTTAGGTCTGAGAAGTTTATATTTCTTTTTAAAAATGTCTCATGTGTATGAACGAGATGTAGTACTGACTTGGAGATATCATTATAAAACAACGTTCAACAGAAGAAATAGCAAAATATTACTCTCAAAAATCTTAAACAGAAAATAGAATCTACAATTCTTTTACTTTATTTTATTAAATCTACAACTTTGCAGCATTTTCATAACCAGTAAATATGCATATGTTGGTTTAACATCGTTATACCCCTTTTCAGGAGGACACCACTTATTAGCAGGACCCTCGTCAACGAAATCTCATTTTTTGTTCGGTTAAGCTAGTGAACGCAGTCTCCATGAAAACTTATTTTTAAATTTTAAACCATTTACTTATAATTAACTAATTTAACTGAT
The DNA here is from genome assembly GCA_035578175.1 of Catonia carolina. Taxonomy (NCBI): domain Eukaryota; kingdom Metazoa; phylum Arthropoda; class Insecta; order Hemiptera; family Achilidae; genus Catonia; species Catonia carolina. The sequence goes on along the minus strand of JAQMRL010000010.1, from coordinate 20,937,090 downwards.
GGTAAATAGCGTACCTAAATATTAATAAAAAAAATGCTACAACTAGCACTTAGGGAAGCAACAGGAGTAACTACCCTACGGAAATCTATATTTTTTTTAAAAATTTAAAATTAATAACGTTCTAAATTCCATCATGTTTATTCGTGTACGATTAGTAATTTTTATATAATCAGTGATTTTTGCAAACCCAATTTGATGGTAGTAACAAGCCCGCGAGAAGTGCAAGAGTTATTAAGTTACTAATTTATTTACAGATAAGGAAAGTTTAAAAATAATACATGAATTTTTATTCTATTAAAACAGAATATCTGTAAATAAAAAATTGAATATATAAATAGATGTATCTCCACGTATAAATTATATATTAATAAAGAAAGACAAAAAAATTTCAACAGTAGCCAATGTTTTTAATTAAAACGACAAAGGTAGGAACATAGTCACTTGTTTTCTGTTCCCCGTGTAGTGATTTATTGACAACCACACCAGTAACAGCCATGTTGAACACTTACACACGCGCATTGTACATACACGTGGTTCGCAGTGTGGCAAAAGTTTTAATAATGTAAGAGGATCCTATTATTAGTGATTGATGGGGCGATTGTTTGATTGAACGAGGTCCATGTAGGTTGTCAAGACGGGCCGCGAAAAATTATGCCAGAACCTTGCGAATTCTCTCCTACTCTGCCACTAGAGACGCCGCTGCAACTTGACATCCTCTCCTCCCTGCCGCACCCCCTTCTTTACAACCATAACCCTTTCTTTAAATACTGTATACGATTGTTTTTGAAAACAAGCTCCAGGTATCTAGGCTCCATCAATTATCGTTTCTATCGAACGCTGTGTCGCTGATAAGATAAAAATGTTTTCGTTACCTCGCTTTTTACAATCATAAATTTAATCGACAAGTCTCAGAACAAAAATCCCAAAACGACGATCACAAGAATACTAAAATAAAATATTCCACTTCGGATATAAATTGTGAACTCAATATTGTAATAGAATTAAACAATTGAGAAATTATCATAGACCGAAATTAAAAATTCACAGATCTTTTAATTATTTATTTATAAACATTGATTGATTGATGAGATTGATGCGTTCTGCGTTCTGATGTTTTTCAAGTCGTGTTTGGTATTTGGTCCAAAACTTCTCAAATTCTTCTCGTATAAAATTCTTTAATGAAAGAAAAATATAATGAAAATCACAAAAATTAATCTTTACAATACAGTTTTTAACAGGGTAATTATCTACGGAATGAAAATAGTATTTGGAAGCAAAACACATAATATGCAAAAACTAGAAATAATGGAACGAAAAAATTCTTCGTAAAATTTATGATACAAACATTGTATAAACTCAAGAAACACAAAAAAATACATGGAATTTTACAACGATACAATCATAAAAATAAATATAGGTACGATTTATTGGTTTGTCGAAACTTATGTACGAAAACCATTTTAAAAAGATTTTCAATATTTTTGAAACGATAAAAGTAAAAAAAATAGTTTAGCAACAAAAATTATTTGAAATTGGACAATTAGGATTTAGTGAAACTGAATTCTTCTGTGAACAAAGTTCAGAAGCAAACAGTGATTAATAGTTACCAGAAATTTAAAAAATCACCAACGCAAAATGACGGTTATTAAAAGATGCAAGCCCAGATTCCGAAAGTTGGAAAAATATTTTGAAGGAGATTAAAATAAGGAAATATTCTGAGGACTTTCTGAAGAAGCAATAAAAAGTAATAACCTATAAAATTAAGGCTTGTGTCAGAAAATATTGGCAATGAACACTCACCTTCATATCACAAAGACTAAAGTCGTTATTCGTTACAGGTATACCAGACTATTTGCAATACCTTTGCTGTGGTGTCTTAATTTATTTGGTTTTTGTTTAGATACGACAGTAAAATTATTTCATGTGTAAATTATAAATTTTAAACTTTATTTATGAATATATTTTATTCAAAAAACTTTAAGATAGTTTAAAAAACAAGGTTAATAAACTTTTAAAACGAATTGTTAAACACAGTCATACTGTGTGAGTAATTTCTTACGTGGGTAGAGATATAAGTTAAGGTGCAGAATTGAGTGACCTGTAGCATGACCGAATAACACCTCATTTGTCAACCGGACTGTAAAAATATGAGTGTTACTTTAACGTACAAAATACATCATACGCATATTTTTATTTTTTATACTAACACACAATGAGAAGTAGGCATTAATATACGAGATTAATATCACTTAGGGGAAATTTTAAAGAAATACTTTATATATTTTAAACTTTAACTTTTCATCACGAAAGCTTAGGAAATATTATATTCAACAATCGATTCTCTCTATAAAAAACCTATATGAAAATGAAAAATTTTAGTTTGTTGAAATAGTATCTTATCAATTAACATTGCACTGAACATTTCTACTATTACAATGAATGTATGAAATGGCATTTAAGCGTGACATTTGGTAATATCATGTCACGCAGTTTAATATAGACTACGTTTAACTTAGGCATTATATATAACTTTTAACAACTCCACCCATAATTTTCACCAGGCATATTTTTCAAATCTTATTTTGTATTGTTTTGTTAAATAAATAAATTTTTAATTGGTGGTATTTTTAAAATTGTTATCTATAACTTTGTTTTGTCGGTTCGTCCGTCAAACCCAGATGTTAGAAATTACAAGAGAAAGGAACAACCAATTTTCGGATTCGTAATCAACACAAAACGTTAGTGGGCCTAAATTGGGTTTAACGTTCCGGTTTTGACCAAAGTAGCCCGAAATCGAAAGTCAAGAAATGAAAGTCGGAATTTGGAAAAATATAGTGTCATTCGATTCCTTTAAAGAAGTAGATACATAAATCACTAATGGTTTAGGGCTTTAGTGGATGAACCGGTCTCGAGCACGGTTCGCGTCCGGACCGCCGACTCAATTTTTGCAGACCGCGAGTTCGAAAACTTTTTTTTTTTGGATGCAGATATTACTTTTGTGTTAGCAATTTCTTACGTTTATAGCTGAGTGAATGATGAGACCAACTGGTGATATCAACCAGACATTTATTCAAATTTCGTTGAAGAGTGTCTTAAGTGTTTGGACAAGTTTAAGGCCGCGATCAGGCTGAAAGCAACTCGTGATACCACCAAGTTACGAAATACAAAAAAACTACAACTTTTATACACTGGCGTCCAGTAGTTTGAAACTGTTGTTAAATTTTATTGCTCAAACTTTTTTTTTTTTTTTAATTCATTTATTTAACGTTGCATCAACTAGAACGGTCATTAGCGACAACGTTGGGGTGTAACTATATACAATAGAGGATGAAATGATTTTTTGTAACGTATGAATATATGCCATGCCTGAGTGGGATTCAAACCCAGGACCGCATGATGAGAGGCGAGCACGTTACCAACTGCGCCAATGCGGCCGGCTCAAACTTTTTGATATCAACAAAAATATTATTAAGTTTTAGGACTTTTGATAAACGACTAACTTGGGGCACACATATCAAACGGAAACGTTTATTACTGAATTCCCGACTTAAACTTCTATATTCCCTACTTCACAAACGATCAAAATTACCAATGGCACAAAAGTTACGCATATATTGTTCTCTTTTGAAACCTATTTGGACCTACGGATCCCAAATCTACGGTTCAACCAAACCCTCTAACTTGCAACGAATTCAAGCATTCCAGTCAAAAACAATACGCCTTATAGCAAAAGCACCTCTTTACGTTAGCAACAAAACCTTACATACAGATTTGAAAACACCACTTATACAAAATTCCATTGAATACCTATACAAACGCTTTCACGACAAGTCACACGTTCACGAGAACCCCCTGGTGCGTTCACGTTCCTCCGTCCATTTACCTGACAATCCTCCTAGACGCCTTAAAAGACGTTGGAGTAGAGACATGCTAATTTGATATACACATTTCATTCTTGGGGAGGCACCAATGGGGGCCCTACCCCTCTCATGCCTTATCATGTCATTTACATAATCACGATAATCATCACATTTGCTTGTTGTAACATTTTACAGTGTTGTAAATAAAGAATTAAAGAGAAAAAAAAAGTTTTAGGATAAATATTGGATATCTTAATTTTTACATTTTTAACTGTTATATTATATGTTTAATTTAATTTTGTATTCTTTTAAAAATATTTGTTATTTATTTAGCGTATGGCTTTCCAAGACATTTAAAAATCAGCATCATAATTGTTATATATTGGGATCAAATATGACCCTCTGTCTATAAGGATGGGAAATAACATTAATGATTGTTTGGGAAACAAATAGTCATAAAAAAACATGAAAAATATGTACATACAGTACGTAATTATAAAAACATGCTTAAGTCTATATACAGACATCCTTTCTGTCCAAGTAGGCTATTGATTCTGGAGTTGCCATCAGGAAATCCGCTCTTGTCCCTCCTCCAAAGGCAGTTATTCTGCACTCTTTCACTATGTGATCAATAGTTTGTCTTTGACCACACTCACATAAAGGTGATGGTATTTTGCCCCATTTAAACAATAAATCAGCACACCTACCGTGTTTTGTTCTTATTCTATTTAGAGCTGACCATTTTCTACGAGGTAGTCCAAAACCTGGTGGTTTTTGTGAAAACCATGGGATTTGTTCTTGCTGCTTTGATGCCCATTCTTGCTGCCATGCACTGGGTATGTTAAATGCTTCCTCTTTGGCAGTAATTGCAGTTTTGTAGGTGGCTTTCTTGATCGCAGACGAGTTTTATTTGCGTTTTCAATATCCTCATGAATTCTCAGGTCTTGATTGTCGACAATCTTATCATACTCTTTAATGAGGGCATTTTTTCGGCGCAGGTTTGGGGGTGGTATGTGACTCAATACTGGAAGCCATTCGGTAGGTGTTGATCTGATAGCGCCAGTGATCATTCTCATGGTATTGTTGAGTTGGGCGTCTACTCTATGAATGTGAGGGCTGTTCAGCCAGACAGGTGCACAGTATTCAGCAGCTGAGAACACAAGGCTCAGAGCTGTTGAGCGAAGAGTTGAGGCTAAAGCTCCCCAAGTTGTTCCACAGAGCTTTTGTATAATATTATTCCTTGCTTTCAATTTCTCTGCTATTCTTGATAGATGATGTTTGAAAGAAAGAGTTCTATCAAGTGTTATGCCTAGATATTTTGGGGTACTATTGTGAAGAAGCAATTTGTTCTCGAACTGGATTTTGAGCTCTCTCTTGGCAAGTTTGTTGTTAAGGTGAAAGCAAGAAACCTCAGACTTGCTAGCATTAGGCTGCAAGCGCCATTGTCGGAAATATCTACCCATTCTCTTCAAATCATGAGAAAGAACTTGTTCCGCCTCCTCAAACGATCCACACCCAGTTGCTAACACCCAATCATCAGCATAGCCAAACTTTTTGGATGTAGTCTTGGGCAAGTCTCCAATGTAGAGGCTGAAGAGGAGCGGGGCGAGCACCGATCCTTGGGGCAGACCATTTTTCAGTTTCCTCTGTGTGCTTTTCTTGGAACCCATGATGACTTGAAATGTTCTGTCATTCAGCATGTTGTGTAACAGCATGGGGTGTAATGTTAGTTCGCCTCCACGTGGTGCACCCTGGATAACGCTAAATGAGCTAACAACAATCGGCAGTCAGACAAATCAATTAGTTCTCCTGACTAACAAGACGTTGGAAAAGCAACATCATCCCTAAATAAAATATTTGTGATATGGATGTGTGATACGGAGTTGCAGTTGTAAATAGGCCTACATTAAACGTCTAAACAACTATGTAAATCGCTTAGAACTGAATCTTTTAGACAACAGTGATGACGTTCATGGACAAAAACGTACTACAGTACTGGATCTCCCAAGGCGATTCTGATAGTGTGATTTTAAAATTGTAAAAAAAATAATGTTAATAATTTGTAGATGACTGTCGTGTTTGAGGGCGAATGTTGTAAATAACTGAATGAAAATTTTAAATTATACCCAGTAAAGTTTGGTGTACATATAACTTGGAATCATGTGCTTATTGTTTATTACTTCTCATTTTGTTTTTTTTTTCGTTTTAAAGAAGGTTTTGGTTATTTTTTTACTTATCTAATTTTGATTGTTAATAATAATTACGAGCAGTATAATATGTTTTATGTTATAATTTGTTAAATACACCAGTGGGTTGTAATTTGTTCATGTTTGTGTTAATTCTAATTGACAAGTTGCTTTTATTGTTATACAACAGACTATGCATTAAAAAAAGTTAGACTATATGAAAAAAAATAGTTTTCTCTATTCTGTAAGTTTTATCTCAAGAATTAGGTTAGCAGCAGAACTTCATTAGTTATTGAATGGCTGAAAATGGAATAAATTCAGTACTTTCCTGAAGGAACTACAAAAATCCGTAATAAAAACTAAAATATCAACTATTTACAACAATATTACAATTTATTAATTCGAATCAGAAAAATAATTGTAATATGCTTTGTTACGAGTTCATTTAAATTCAATTTAGTTTGCTCGAATCACTTTTATAATGTCTGTATTAGGCCTATGTAGTATACTGACACACCTTTAATGAAAATTTCCATTCGTATTCGATTAAAATGAAATAAAAAAGAACCGTAGATTATTAATGCGGTAATAAAAAGTGAACTGGTCCGGTCGTAACTCGAATACTTATCCTTATTGCGTACAACTTGTCTATCATATGGTGTTTAAATCGATCCAATAAAATTAAAAGCACTACGTATTTATAATTGAAAAAGAGAAACATAAAAACCGAAAACATGACACATATCCGAACCGATCTGTACTCGTAATATACTCATTTTTTCTTTTCTGTATTTTTATTGTTTTATTTGATTATAAGTATTTATAGGAACATGTTTTGTCCGTATACAAAGTTTTTTCATGTCACGTCCAAAATGTCCCTCGTAAGTTGATCCTTATGATTTGGCCCACACAGGATTTAACAAAACATTTCTTTCTGATCAAACACAAGGCCGATTAACTTGTATTTTATAGATGTTAGTCTTAAATAAAACGTTCAGCTATTTCATAAATTCTAGTGCGGACATTTGTTTATTTCTATATAGTTAAAAAATTTAATGTGTTGATTCTGTTGTAGTAATTCTTATTTCTGAATTTTTTAAACAAAAACAATAACCTATAAAAATCTGGATTTATTTCTTATTTTACTGCATTATGTACAAGTATATACATATTTACTACTCTTAATAAATTGGATAAAACGGAATGCGATGGCACGTGAAAAATGAGATTACTAGATCAAGTGGTTGAACCCCCACGGTTAAAATATTAATATGTTACAAAATGTATTCATACTCAGTAGAGTTTGTGTTGGGTGTTTTTGGGAGAATGTGCTATGGAGCGAATTTTCTTATGAGTTTAATTTATGTAGCAACAACATCTATGTTTGAACCGACTGTAAAAATGATGTATTCATTAACGTATGGAACACACAAGTTGTTACGTAACATTTTCGTTAGATACGTACCAAGGTGGGTTTGCAATAATGCATATTATGCACTCCGAAAATTTGTATTTTCATGGTTACTATAGGCTTTTTGCGTAGCAAATGTTTTTTATAACATTGAACTTAAGCCTTCCAAAAATGTATCGATGTTTCCCTGTCTCTTAGGTGTTATGTCCAGTTTAATCTCATCACTCTCATAATGTCATCTTCCCATCGCATTAGTAGTCTTCGTGTCTCATTCTTCCTTTCCGTGGTCACCGGTTTTTAATAGCACTATCCCGTCTTCCTTCCATTCGTGTCTTTCATTGAGGCCCGCCCGTTTTCATTTTTGTTTCATTTTTTTATGTATCACTTATGTACCACTTTGGTGAAGTTTGTACATTAAATTGATTTTCAGTGTTTCAGGGTTACTCCTCTTACAAAAATCTCCATTTCCAGTATGTGGTGTTTTTGCTAATTTCTTTATATTCCACGCATTAGTTAACACCCACGTTTTCATACAGTAAAAACTCAGAATTATTAGTACAGATTACACGGATCACACTTAGATGAAATACTTTGGTTTTCAGGTATTGTGGAATATTTTAGTTTTTCGGAATACCATACAATCTTCAAAATGCTCCCTAACGCAAACTTTTTCCACAAATTTCTACTTATTGGTTGCTACTGTTTGTTCTATGCTTGACCCATGTGTTCATTTGACTGTTTTAGATTTCCGTTGGAAACCTAGAACATAAATATCCGTAACGCATTAATACTGGACTTGAGATTGACGAGAAAGTTTTTACCATCAACTGTACTTAGTTCTGGTTAGTGGAAATTAATATGAAAATTAGTGAATCTCGCGGACTGAAACAATGACTCTCTAAGAACTTATTTTAAAATTATAATACAAAAATGAAATAAATATACTAAGTTCCTTCATTTTATTTAAATACTTTATTATTGTATTTATAACAATTGTAATATGTAGAAAGACTTGCGCGTTATTGCACCTACATAATCATAGAAGTGAATTCGTTATAACAGTTTATTATAGTATATTTTTTAGTGTTCATAAATATTAAAATTTTCAATAAATGTGTAATATATCACTTAATAGGCAGGTAAATAAAATTCGTTGTCTCATACTACCACACCTAAACATACACGAACAACTTGTAAAAGTTACATAATTAATATCGTATTCACTATGTTTTACGAGTAAATTTTTCTACATTTTATAACTTCTGAGACACAAATATAATTTAAGATTAACAGATAATTTAAATAGCCATTGATAATATCAAACTGTATGAAATGCTCTTATTATAAACTGAGTTCGAATCCTGCTGGTTATATTATGCTATAATATTTGTAAAATATGTCTCGTTTTGGAAATTTCTTTATTTTATTGTTTTATTTTTAATAAAATATAATAATTTTATTAACTTTTTTATTATTTTACGGCTATTTTATATGGTTATTGCTTGAATAAATTTATTTATATAATAAAGACATTCATACCACAGCCTTATGTCATTATTGTAACTGTCTAACATGACGGCATAAACTTACAACAGTTAGGGGATAAATTAGTGACTAGTTCTTTAAAAGAATTTTATTATTTTTTACAACTTTTGTGAATAAAAACTAATCAGTAGGCAAATCGATTCGCCAGTAATGGTCAGAAAATAAAAAGTGGTGTTTCTTTTAGTAAGTTTTTCTTGTTAAAACGCTTACGGGCCGTTGTTATAGTAGTCAGGGCATCTCACTTTCATTCCCTTGAATTCAATTCCCAGTAAGGTTTGATTTAAACCACGGAACCTTTGTCTCCAAAAATCAGCTGTTTAACAGCTGACTCATGGCAACGACTTTACCACTAGGCCAACCCGGTCGATTAAGGAAAGACAGAAAGCCAATTTTAAAAAAATTATATCGTCATTCTATAGCCCATGGGCCTTCTAAATCCATCGGTATATAATGTTTGACATTGTAATTTTCCTTTTTATTTTTTATTCGTATAGGGGGGCGTGTGTCTTTCCTCAAAATAAACGTAATATGTCTCGATATGTCGTCATTTATCTTAATTTTCAATTTCTTACACCATTTCTCAACTATACTCAGATGGTCTTGTAGTGTATTTGTAGCGTCAAAGGTAGAGTTATGTGTTGCTAATAGAGCTGTGTCATTAGCAAAAGTGGCGATGGTTGTGTTATCGCTCTCTGGTTTTTAAAAAAAAATTATCGGTACAGATAACTGGAATGGAGTTAGTAAATAATATTCAACTTCCTTGTCACCATCGTTTGTGTCATGCAATTCAAAGACTTTTTCAAAATGGTCAGCAAAAACTTCAGCTCTTTCTTGCCCAGTTTCCATCTGGTTTACGTAGAGGTGGCAATACACTTTTTCGACGTTTGAGATAGTTAGTAGCTTTCCACAGGGAATAACTGGAATTTGGTGATGGGGAAAGATTGCTCAATCTATCTTGAAAGTATGAATTTTTTAATTCTAACAAATCCTTTTTTAATTTTTTAGCTGCTCTGTTAAATCGTGTTTTGTAAGAAGGATAACGAGTGTAATGCCAAACTAGTCGTAGTCTCTTTTTTGTTTTATATTTAAAATGTATTTTTTAAAAATAGTTTGTATATAAATATTTTCCTCCTTCTTTATTATGATTTAATGCTAATAGTTGCAGTTTTTGCCGTTTACCAAACATTCTATTTTGTTTCACATAAGGAATATTTTTTCAAAAACTATCAAAGCAATCTACTTCAAATTTTTACACATGGTTACCTTGCCACTCTACACAAACATTCAGTTAACTACAAAAAATTAATAATTACCTCAAATTCAAGATTCTCAGCTGTCTAACAGCTGATTTTCGGAGACGAAGGTTCCTGGTTCAAATCCTAATAAAGGTAGTTACATTTATACGGATTTGAATGCTAGACAGTGGCTACCAGTGTACTTTGATGGTTGAAGTTCAATTAACCATAATCCCTCAGGAATGGTCAACCTGAGTCTGCACAAGACTACACCTCATTTACACGTAACGCACATCATCCGCATCTCATTGGGTCATGGGGTTGCTTATTGTTCTGAATTGAACAGATTGCAACGTGCACGCATTAGGGATTACAAAAAAAATCAAGATTCTGAATAGTCAGTGCCAAAAACATTTCTAGATAAAAATAAGTTATTTTCCGTTTTAGAAACTCACGGTATTCTAAAAACGTGCTATAGACACCGTATTAAAATTTGAAGTGAAATGGTTTTGTAGTTTTTGAGAAATTGTTCTTAACGATAAGTATTCCGTCTCTTCGTAAACAGACATTAAATGTAAAATTAATTTAAAAATAAACGTAGAAACTCCATCAAGTAGAGTTCTGCTCTCTTATGTCATTCAAGTTTTGTACCAGCTCATTTATTATTGTATTACAACAGTGTGTTACACTGTATTACTAAACTTTAAAAATAATTATTATATAACATTTTCAGGACATACTGGGTTACCATAAAGTTCTTTTATAAAATAAATCAACATACAAAATATTTATATAAACGTGTATAAACAATAAATTTCACTACAAATAATGAATTTTCAACAAATGGTGTCGGCATGTTTGTAATAATATGAAAAGTTCTTCTTACAGTGGTAAATAAATTAATTACAAAATTATAACTTATTAACATTATACTGCGGTAACATTGATACATGTACGTTTTAATTCACTGTAACGGATATTAAACTGTATACCAATGTAATATCCGTATGTATATTATAATAAAATAAATTTATCAACTACTTTATGAAACTCATGATGTGAATACAGTATTATTACTAGATTTCCATATATAACTAATTTTATTTGTCGGTAAAATTACCCTTTCATTAATTACAAATTGATATCTTTAAATAAAGTTACTTCATCATGTAACTTATAACTAAAAGTGAATATATTATTTTAAACAGAAATTTTAATGTGTAGAGGGGGTAAGCAAGATGTTAAAGAGGTATTATATTGGATAACAGGGTTGATTATGGTCATTATAAATTTTATTCAACGTGTAATTTTATTGGGTCACCTTTAATTTACATACCAAATATCTTTGTCAACGTCACTAAAATTTCTCTCTATATTTTTAATGTATTAGGATAGTTGTTCATAATAATTCTGTGTATAAATTAGCTTGTATCTTACAACAGCATGCTGCTGTGTTTGTCTCTTATTAACTAGTTTAATAACTAATGTATTATTATTAATTTTAATTAACTTACAATTCAAAATTAATAATAAGTTACAAATTATTTTTTTTTAAAGTGAAGACGATCTGGCTCTTACAGTCAATAACGTAGAAGAGATTAAGAAATCAGTACTATCCTTGTAGAAATTACCTTAAGTAATAGTACTTAACATACTGTAATCTATATATAAATAAAATTGTGATTTTGTCTGCACAATTTTTCAAAATGCCTCAAATTTTGTTTCTACGCCAGATGTATCACGTAAACCCCGAAAATAAATTCAGCTGAATTTCTGTCTGTTTATCTGTTTGTCTGTTTGTACTGTTTGTATGTTACGGGATCACGCAAGAACCGCTGACCTAAATTCAATAAATTTGGTATCTAAGTTCTGGACATAATAAAAATGAAAATGGGCTATAATTTTTTTAATATCACAAACGGATGCGGGAGTTCAGATGGAGGGGTAAACAAAAACCTTCGAATAACTCCGTTAAAAGTCAATGTATCAAAAAATATTATATAATTGAAATTACGAAATGTTTATAGACAAATAAGTTTGATTATGTAAAGTTTTTCATTTTCATGGATAATAACGGAGATATTATCAATTTAAAAAATAAACCAATATTTTTAAAATAATATTAACATACAAAATAAACAGAACAATAAACCAAGCCTACACGCCGGTTAAACTCGTATTCATTCAGTCAGTTACCTTCCTACCCATTTCACCAGTTCCCTATACACTTTTTATCGGTCACATTGTCAAAAATAAATCAGTTGTCTTAATAGTGGTCACCATCGTGGTGTTCCTATTGTGATTTACCTTTCGTTTATTATGAAAATAATAAAGCGCTGCATATCTTAATTTAAAAACACCAAAAGCTTTTATTTTACGTACAACTTTTTTTTTACAAATAATAATGCTGACGTTGAAAGGAGGTAGATAACAATGAATAGTTAAAGAATATCAGTCCTGACAGGGATCAAACACGGTACCCACCACCGATTATCCGCGGCACGAAAGAAACCGTTCGAAGAACGGGCACTTTTGCTAGTAAGTGATATTCTAGATCGTAAAAATTAAGAGATATTATAGGTCTTAAGTGGTATTCCGGCCGCAATGGCGTAGTTGGTGCTCGCCTCTGGTTATACGGTCTTGAGTTCGTATCCCATTCAGGCTCGGCATATTTTCAAACGTCACAAAAAATCATTTCATCTTTCACCGTCTGCATTAGAAGTAATTGCAGAACAGTCGGACGTTAAACAAAAAAAAAATCTAGGTTTTAACATTTGCGATATTCTAGAAATAGTTGAGGAAACATATTGTTTATTGTCAGTAATTGTTTGTGGTATGGATTCAAGTATGTTGAGCAAAGATAGTAAATTGCGTTAATTTAATTGTTTAATAGGAATTCTAGGAAATCGATAATAGTAGAACCGTTTGTTATTATTTTGATTCCTTCTACGATGTTCCAGAATAGTGGGATAAATGTTCAGTTTTTTGCAAACTATTAGACCGCACGTATAAAAACACATAACGCTTTTGTATCAGTCACTAATTATTGGAATTTCGGATGGAAAGTGTGTCGGGCCATTCAAAATAATGTCATTGTCGAATCGGTTTTGAATAAAAATAATAATGCATACATGGCTTGTATGCGTGGCGGTGGTAGCAATAATTTGTGGATAGGTGAATTGTTTAGGTTCTTAAGCCAGTATTCTATTTTTAGTCCCGTTTAGTTTAGGATTAAGTTATGTAATCATTAAAAAATTAACTTTAAACTTATAACAATTTGTTATTTATTTACAAAATTAATAATTACAGTTAATGACTTAACTTAGCCTACTAACACACTAATAGTATGCTAAGTGTTAGTAGGCTAAGTTAAGTCATTAACTGTAATTATTAATTTTGTAAATAAATAACAAATTGTTATAAGTTTAAAGTTAATTTTTTTATTATTTATCACACCCAAATCCCAAACGGATTCGGGTTTAGGTGATACAGTACTAACTAGAGAACGTCTGTATCACCTGAATAATGTCGTTTTAGGTAACTGCTGTATACGATATCTTTCAAAATAAAGCATAGCTGAATTTATAGAATAGGTTTAATATACTATACCTATAAAATGCCTATACCCGTACATTGAAAAGGAACCGACCCTGATATTTTTTTTTTTTTAATAACTGTAAATCTACGATCTGCTCTCATAGAACAATGAGTAGATGTGTTGTAAGTATAAATCTTGAGTAAGTAATACCCCTTGGTATTACTCTATAAAATTTCCCATTTTGTTGAATTGATCTTGCCAGGAATGTAAAATAAATTACACAATCACATATTAAAATAAATCTGTAGGGTGTAGTCTGCACAGTCTTCTGTGTGTTCCACTGTTGTCTAGGAGATTGATGGCTTCTGGATTCTGATGATTTTCAAGTCTTGTTTGGTAACTGGTGCAAAATTTCTGTATAGCTTCGTGTACCGTGGGAGTGTTCGTGTCTCTGTGTAATATAGTGTTGGATATGTACCAAGGTGAGTCCATGATGTTTCGAAGTATTTTTGACTGAAACCGTTGAATTATTTCAATGTTACTGTGACTTGCTGTGCCCCAGAGTTGTATCCCATATGTCCACACAGGTTTAAGTACAGTTTTATAAATTAACAATTTGTTTTGTACCGATAATTTGGATTTTCCATTAAGCATCCAATACAGCTGTTGGCATTTAAGATTTAACTGTTTTCGTTTGTTCCATATGTGAGTCCTCCATGTTAGACGCCTGTCCAGGTGGAGGCCAAGATATTTTGCCGTATCGGATTGTGGAATTTGTACGTTGTTAAAAAACACTGGTGAACATGTTTCCCGTTTTAGTGTAAATGTGACGTGCAGACTCTTGTGTTCATTTGTTTTTATACGCCACTTTTTTTGCCAATTTTGTACGCTGTCTAAGTGTTGCTGCAAGTTATGAGATGCAATTTGTGCATCTTCGTGTATTGCCTGAATGGCTGTGTCGTCGGCAAATGTTGCCACTGTAGTGTTGTCATTTTGTGGAAGATCAGAAGTGTAAATGATGTTCAAAACAGGAGACAGCACCCTGATATTAGCAAAATATTTTCAAATTATTTCAAAATTACTTAAATAAAGTGCTGACCCAGGTGAAATTACTAAAATACCCATTAGGGTAACTAAATATTTCGCGAACAAAACATCTGGAAAGTTTATTACGTAAGTACCGTTACAAAGTTACTAATTAATCAATTACATAATTCACAAAAACAAATAAGATCTTTATTATACAGCCTAATGTAAATACTACAATTCTAAATACTGCGTTGTAAATCAAGTAAATGATTCTTGCCTTGGGCTGAATAAAATTTTCACTAAAATATATATTTATACTAAATTAGTAAAAAAACAAAAGTGTAAATTTAGTTGAAAAATCTTACAGTTATTAATGAAAACGAAGACAGCACGATGAAATAAAAATGTAATGTAATCAGTAGCACACAAGTGACACACAACAAAAAAATTGAGCATGCTGCACATGAATGACTTGGTGACGTCACCAAGTTACTCATTATATTCAAAATCATTCATATTGTACATAACTCATTTTAAGATACAGTACTAACTAACGAACGTCTGTAACACCTAAAAACGTTCTTTTAGTTAACAGCTGTATATGATATCTTTTAAAATAAAGCGTAACTGATAATATGTAACAACTGTTACGTAAATTTTGCGTGTTGTGTCATGTTGGTGAGTCTTGACTCATGAGCTAAACTTTATTTAATCTGCAAAAGACATATTTCATTATCTTGTTGCAGTCACGTCACTATCCTATATCTAGATAGTTAAACAAAATATATAAATACTGCAACGCTTTCTATCAAATGCCTGAAACTGATTACAGCAGTCCTATGGTACGTAAATATCGTATAACGATCTAAACATGTTCTTCATAAAAAAATTTAAGCAAAGTTGTGAGAAACATTTTTAAAAAATATTGGAGTATCAAAATCTTTTCGCAATTAACGTCCTCAACAACAGCGAAGATACTCACAGACTGAAAAGTTTTAGAACATTTTTGACTTACCTTTACGATGCTGTTAATCATTTCATTTATTTAAATTGTTTCTACATCTACAAGCTACTAAAATCATCGTCATCTGATAATTGAATCAGTCACTTTGAGAAAGTTCATAAATCATAAATAACTAACGTTAGTAAAATTTTTTTTTTTTTTTTTTTTTTTTTTTTTTTTTAACTTTAATAACTTTATTTGCAACTATATACTACGATACAACGAGCAAATTAGATGACAGTAAACAAAGGATGGCAAGGAAAAAAAAATAAAAATAAATAAATAAAAATAAATAAATGAAAAAGAACAGTGATACCCATTGGTATATGTTCTATGAAATAAAGTTCATGATACATGAATGATAAATAACAACATAAGAAAAAAAAGAAGAAAGAAAAATAAAATAAATCACTTTATAGAAGATCTCTGGCCCATTGACGTTTCAACCTGCGCTGCGGATTTCCTGGTAGTGATGCATCCGATAGTTTGGTGATTAATTCGTTGGGGTGATCATGCAATTTTCTGTGAAAAACACTGTAGCTGGACTTAACTACTTCACTTATGAACGGAATATTAAGGTCGTCATGTAGAATTTTGTTGTTGACATAAAAAGGTGCGCAGGTGATTAAACGTAGGCATTTTGACTGAAAGGCTTGTAATTTTTGTAGATTGCTCGGTTTAGCTGTGCCATAAATTTGTAGTCCATAGGTCCATATTGGTTTGAGATAAACTTTGTATAGTAATAGTTTAGATTTTAGAGTCAGTGAAGAGCGGCGTCCAAGAAGTCGAAATAGTTCTTTCAATTTGGAGTTCAAAGTCAGTCTTTTGGTTTTTATATGAGTCGCCCAGGTGAGTCTCTTGTCAAAGTGAAGTCCAAGGTATTTAACTTTTTGTCGTTGTGGTATCGGTTTATTGTCGAGGAATAGTTGAGGACATTCGCCTTTCCGGAGAGAAAAGGTGACATGCACTGATTTTGAAGCATTGAATTGGATCCTCCAGATTTTTAACCAATAATTTAAAAAGTTAATGTGACTTTGTAAATTATTACTTGCTGCTTCTGGCTTTACATCAGAAGAAAGGATGACTGTATCGTCAGCATAAGTCGCTAAGGTGGTGTTAGCAGATGCAGGTAGATCTGATGTATAGATGCTGTAAAGCAGTGGAGACAAGATTGATCCTTGTGGAACACCAGCGACGATTTGTTTGTAGTCAGACAGAGCCGTGTTATGTTTTACTTGAAAAAATCTGTCCGTTAAAAAGGAGCTGATGATTAAGAAATAGGCATCTGGCAAGAATTTTCTTAATTTATATCGCAGACCTTGATGCCAAACTTTATCAAACGCTGCGCAAACATCAAAGAAGACGGCACTTACATATTTTTTTTGTTCAAAGCCAGAGGCAATTTGATCAACGATTCTGTGTAGTTGATGAATTGTGCTGTGCCGTCGACGGAACCCAAATTGATGATTAGGGATTATACCTTGGTCTTCTACAAATATAAGCAGTCTTGGGAGTAAAAGTTTTTCGAATAATTTTGAAACTGTTGAAAGTAAACTGATGGGCCTGTAAGAAGATGGTTCGTGGATTGGTTTATTTTCTTTATGAAACATGATAACTTGTGAAAATTTCCACTGTATAGGAAAGTGGGTGGTCCGCAAAATAGCATTAAAAATTTGCGTAATTAGAGTTATTCCTGCTTGTGGCAGTTCACGTAGTACTTCAGCCGTTATCAAATCATATCCAGGAGATTTTTTTAGTGGCAATTGAGTAATTGCAGTCTTTATTTCTTGGTCAGTAAAATTGAGTGGAGGTAGACACAACTGTAAAGGTGAAGATACTTTATCTTCTATTAATTTTGTAAAAGCTGGTAAAGTATCACCATGTGGTTGGAACGTCTTTTCCAAGTGTTCAGCAAATAGGATGGCTTTTTCATTGTCAGATTTTGCCCATGTGTTGTCCAGTTTCCGAAGAGGAGGGCAGTGAGGAGTATAGCGTAGGAGTTTACCGGTTTCTTTCCATAGACTTCCATCTTTCGTATTCAGGTTCCTAACACGATTTTCTAGATTTTCATTTTTCACTGTACGTATGATAGATTTCAAGGTATTCGTAAGTTGATTGAGTCGTGTTTTATCAGTAGGTAGTCTTGAGTTTTGCCATTGTAAAATTTAAAAAACAAAATTTAAAAAAACTTAACTAAATTTAAAAAAATTTAAGTAAAATTTAAAAAACAAAATTTTATTAACATTTCGATAAAAATACTATTAAAAATTATAATTTGTTCACAGGGCTGTCCTCTTTAATACAAAATATAAAATTTTCCGTTTTCAAAGATAAACCAATTGCTTAAAACAAATTTAATTTTTAAATAAGTTGTTTCTAAAATAAATTGGAGTAAAAAGCAAACTTACGTTGTTTGACCAGAAGAAAAATGTGTTGTACAATTATCCAATTATTTGTTTCACTAGTTTACATTAGTGACTTTTTTGGCTTCAACTTTAGTTTTATTTACAACTATACATTTTTTTTAAAACACAACTAGTAAATGGGATGGAATGAATGAGGAATGGTGGGAATGTGATGTGAATGTGAATCGATCCAGTGACCAATGATTTCAGCGTGAAATTTTGCAAGGAATATGGTGCCAATATTTTTTAATGATAATGATTTATATATATTGCCCATAACAGACAGGTCGAATGTCAAATTATTTACACTCAATCTGTTAGTTGCAGGGCTAAAACATATAGTTCTGTTTCTTATCACATGGTCAGCCAATTAAATGACTGATTCATTTAAGAACAGAAGAGGTAGAGGTGTAAAAGACACTAATCAGAGTTATCTCGTCTGAAAGTAATGGATTTCATTATACAGCCAGACCCTGTGGTGAATGAAGTGAAAGTGTCATTTGCAGAGTGGAAAATATATCCTTTTCAGAGGGCCTGGCATGCTGATAAGTGTACTTTTTCACTCAGTGAGGAAGGCATGGTAAACCACCTCACTCCTCGATTTACTTAGTAAAACCTCTACAGATTCAAACCAGCCTTTTGGCTGATGACCTAAACAACACACAATGATTTATAAACGATGATGGATGATTTTATATATATATATGAAATGATTTTTTTTGTTTTTATGAAAACAAAAACTAGTGACTTAAAATAGCTTTTTGCAATTATAAAATTAAAATTTTTAAATTTAAGAGAGAAAAATGCTACTTTTTTGAAGACTATTCCCGTCCTTCGACATCGATACTGCCAGTAGTTATTTTCCTTAAAAAATAATTTTGCATAGAAATTTTGTATACTCTCTTCTCCTAGAAAGTATAGATCTTAAGCTTCAAAAGATCATCCACTATCATTTTTAATTAGAGGGAAGCACTTTATAAACTTAAGGATAAACCTTTCCTTAGTGTTGTATTACTTAAGAAAAGCCAGACAAATTTGATTTTTATAGGGGTTGTGTGTTTACAATCACTTGGTCCTAAAATACGCAATCGAAAACACCATGTAGATATAATTTTGACTTATGGGCTTTTTGAAATGAGTGATTCAATTGGCATCATTATCACTTCCAACAGTCATTACCATCTTCAGTTTCAAAAACTTTATTTTTCAAGATGTTAATGCACACTCTCAAGTCAAGTTTCGTTATATAGTTAGTTCTCAGTTTAGTTTTTTTTAACACACTATTGTGTTTTTTTCATTCCAAGAAAGATATCATCCAGATTTTTATCATCTTTGCTTGGAATAATTAATTACATTTTAAAACAAACTGATTGCAAAATAATTACACTTTGTTAAAAAAAACTATAATATCATTTGGGTGCGGGCTCTGTCTCATTGGTCATTATGCAAACAATTTATACATACGCAGTTAATTAGTAGCAATAAACTAAAGCTATATATAAATTGTTCTTCTAAAGTAATTAAATCAAGGAATTTCTTTTTTGACATGTAAGTTTTGTGGAGTATTATCTAAATAGTGGTATTTAGTAGTATAAAATAACCTAAACTGGTCTGCTAAAGATATCTCGGGCAATTTATAACCGCAAATAAAATGCAACACTTAATTTTAGTAGTTGTACAATTTAGTTTCCTTAACAGGTTAACTCGCAATCAACTTAAATTTCTTTCAGAGAATACTATTAGAAAATAGTGAGATTCGAAATAGTTTCAAAGTAGTACATTACTGTTGCACATGTAGTCATAAAATACCTTTTAAAAGTTTTGCTCTGCTATAAGTTAAGTATGTCTCCCTGTGTAAAGTAGATAATATTGTATAAATGTTTACGACCAGTACTTACATTTTTAAAGTGGGTACATTCTATTTTATTTTAGTTTTTTACTTGTTATTAATTAGTCAGTATTATAAAACCGTTAACCGTATAATACGTCCGTATACGGGTCAAAGTCATAAAAAACCAAATGTTTAATAATGTAGTCCTCACCAATCCATATATTTTATCCAACCATGTTATTTCTAATATTGAATTATCACTTTAATTGTTTTATTCCTTTACCATTACTGGTTTACAAATTTATTTAACTATGAAATAAAATATAATGTCTTTATTCGTTACAAAAGAATTTGTTAATCAATTTAGTCTCTATGAAAACTGTAACAACAGCTTTAATGCTACGTAAAAAAATTTAGACTAGCATCTGAACTGAAATTAAAACTATACTATCAACGACGGACAAATTTCACTTACAAACAAATGAACTTGTTCAAAATTTATCTGTGAGGTAGTTTCTCAATTTCAAAAATTATGGAGTAGATCTTCTAAAAACAACCCTCAACAATAATTTACTACCCTTAGATACATTTTAAAACTAATCAAAACTAAACTTATAATAAGTATCTACGTTTTGACTATGAGAACCTAGAGAATGTTTAAGTGGAAGAATCTTCTAGTATTGCAACAAGCAAAAAGTAATGAAATCTAGAAGTTGCGCTAATATACAGTACGAGATTTATAAAATAAATATATATTGTTATAAATATTTATTGGAGAATCTCTATTCCAATCGTGGTGTAGACATTTTAAGTGCGTATTCTATAGATTAGAGGAGGTATAGTAGTAAAAGTATGTAAAGTAGGTGTAAATATCTGGTGTGAAACACTCACACGACTTTCTCTTATCAGTGCGTGTGGATGAGGGTGGTATCAATTGGTTAAGGACAGATAAATTCATTTTGTCATTTGTTCTTAAAGATAGTATTCCATTGTCCGTCGAGTTTAGTATAAGCATAAATTTTTTAATTGATTTAATATAATGTATATCTTATTAAATTTGTTATTAATTTGTTCTCATACTAATTAAAGCCAAAAACATTTACTACAGACAGCTACTGCAGAATACTGATATAATTGTTCATCTATCATAATACTTAATTACTAATTCGAAAATCAAAAATGTAGGTGACCGCAAACATTATTTTAAACAACAAAGTTTCTTGTTAATTGGTAGTAACAATCAAACCAATAGATATTATTATTGTAAAATTATTATTATTTTATATCGGGCGCGTTAAATAATTTTACAGATAATATTAAAACATCTGTTACGAAATCCAGTTAGCAAAGTAATTTTATGTGAATTGTAGCTTCAATAATGGTGAAAATTGTGGTGATACGTTCATTCATTTTACTTTGCCATAAAACCTTTCCGTTATAAATTGAATCATAAATAAACCTATTATAATAGATTCTCGTTTTAACCGAACATTAAACGAATATTAATTTTTATCTGTTATTGTTGTTAAAACCACTTTACATTTAATATTTCAATTTTAATTTCCAAAATGGTTGTTATTCTAGATACCAATATTCATTTCCAACCCATAATGTGTCTTATATTAATGTTACATAAACACCAATTTTCAAAAGGTACGTTGTATGGCTATAAATTTTTTGAAATCTTGATCTTGTAATAAATTACGCACTGTAATTAACACATTTTTTTAGCTTACAGTATTTAATGTCGCATCAAAATTTTGGTCATTAGTGTATAGTTTGGGTTAAAGAACAATGGGTTTGAAAAAGAAATAATTTTTCGGACCATAGCCGAGGTTTTAAACCCAT
This sequence comes from Catonia carolina, assembly GCA_035578175.1. Taxonomy (NCBI): domain Eukaryota; kingdom Metazoa; phylum Arthropoda; class Insecta; order Hemiptera; family Achilidae; genus Catonia; species Catonia carolina. Next base: position 20,915,199 of record JAQMRL010000010.1, on the reverse strand, counting down.
GATCTGAACGTGGAAGCCTAGCACGATAACCTCTGGGTCACAGAGGCACGCAACACAAAATTTTATTACTTTATTAAAATGTAATGTAACAATATGCCCATAACGGGCAGGTGAAGTGTTAATTTAATTGCATTCAATATGTTGGTTCCAGGGCTACAAAAAATAGTTCTGTTTCTTATCATATAGTCAGCAAATTATATGACTGGTCTGTTTAAGAACAGAAGAGGTAGAGGTGTAAAAGATACTAGTCAGAGTTATCTCTTCCGAGAGTAATGAATTTCACTACACAGCCAGACCCTGTGGTGAATGAAATGAAGGTGTCATTTGCAGGGTGGAACGTGGGTGCTTCTCAGAGGGCCTGGTATGCTAAAAAGCATACTCTTTCAACTCAGTGTGGAAGGCAATAGTAAACCACCTCTTTCCTCGTTTTTACTTGGTAAAACCTCTTGAGGTTCAAACAGCCTTTTAGCTATTGACGAAAACAACAACAATGTAACAACAACTCAGTAGTTCTTTCTCCGTTTTCTCTAAATAGGTACTTAAAAAAAGGGATTCAACCTTAGATAAATCACAATCATCATCGTTTCTAACCCTATTCCAAGTTTCCTCGGCTTGGGTGCAACCCAACTTCTATTCTATCCCCCTCATATGGTGGTCAAACTATACTACTTCATCCATATACTTTGCTCATGTTTTACGTAAAAATAAAAGGTTAAATTATTTATTAATACATCTCGTTACATCGCATCCTTTCCACAATTAATTCTAGCAGAACCCATTTACTTTCCTCCTGGTCTGCACATTGGTCTTTTCACCTTTCAATACAGCATTCCATCAGAGAGTCTACCCTCCTCCATTCAAGTGACATACTAGCTTTGTTTGTTTAACTATCGTTATCAGGATATTTATTGCTAATGTTTCCCTAATTACATCGTTTCTGACGCTATATCTTCTTCTCTTTTCTATATTTTTCCTTTTTAACTTTCTACCGTATAAAATCTATCTCCCTGTCCATGTTCTTTTTGGTCCACCCGTCTTTGTTCTTACTGCGTAAACTAGCTGAGACAAAATATGCATTATACGTACACGTTATTTCCATATAAAACTTAGGAACTTCGTGATTCCTTAATAAACGTTTCATACTTTGAAAGAAAACAATATATAGCCTACTTTAAGAACTTTCTTAATAATTAAATAAATAAGAAGATAATTATTATCTTCTTAATAATATTTAAATAAACATTATTGTAAAACCCGTTAGTAACATAAAACATCTGAAACGAGGACGCTTGCGTCCTCGTATAGGACGCAAGCGAGTGGGAGTTGATATTCAACCAAATTAACTAATCTAAAAAATCCTTCATTTTGATTTGAACAAGCTCTGGATCTTTGTAGTATTATAACAATTCGTTTGCGACTGAGCCATGGAATTAAGAAAAATATTAATAAATTACAATTAACTAATTGCGAATTATAATTTTTTTTAAATTCAATAAAACCCTATAATTATTTAAAACCACTTTTAAGATACATAATTGTAAGAATGTAAGTTACACAAGTTTCCTGTTATAGTTTATGATATTAATGAAGGAAAAAGATAATTAAAACTAGTTGCAGAAAAAATAATAGCCGCTAAGTATTTATTATCCAAAATGAAACAATGTACAATAAATTTGAAACAGGGAGAGGAGAGCTGTAATATTATTATATTGAAGTCAAAATTTACTTACAGGTTTGGTTTTCTTCAGTACCTATTTTAACCGAAGAAAGAATACATAACCAGAACCTAACCTAGTCGATTGGAGTTGAGATACAATCACGAATATATTAGAATCACAAATTAATTATTGGGTTTGTTTTATTCTTATTATTATCATTGTTATTTCCATTCTCATTCTCCAGAGAAGAAGAAGAAGGTGAAAAAATTATAGTTACTTAAAAGAACAGAGAGAAACTGATACAGATTTCCATCATAAAAAGCGTTCCTCATATTTTCATGGTGTTATATTTACTGACTGACATTTCTGTTGTAGTTTGGAATAACAAACGCCGTTTTAATAACAGTCTAAATTCTCGGGTGAATAATTTTCGTTTAGTATAATACCTAGCTTAGAGAAAGAAGTGATGTTCTTTTGTTAGGTAAGATATCTCTTTATGTTTTTTACATTGTGAATTAAAAGTAATAAATAATGAAATCTGAATTGCTATACCTTAGTATCGTTTCATATTTTGCTACCGCTCGACCTTATGTTTTAGCTTTATTCTTTTATTTTTTGTTCTGTATAAAATTGTAAATATACATATAAGATCTTCCAGACTCATTTTTTTATTTTTTTTATTCCCGACCTTCCAATGTATTTTTTATTTCTCCTGAGGCTTAAATGCATCGATTTGGGCATCCTATAGTTAATTCGTTATCTGACAACGTAAGAGCTACTGATACTAATGGAACGATTATTTTCCTTTGTACCGATTCAAAAGCATACCCGTTGTAATATTTATTTTAAAAAATGGTTCTAAATATAAAATTGCATCATAATTTAATTTTAGTATTAAGTTTAGTGTACGTACTCCAGATTTTTTTTTAATATATACGTATCCATTATTATTCTTACTTCTGTATTTCATCCATTCATATTATTTATTCAAGTCCTAAAGTTCTACCCTGTCGCTACAACCAAAATTTCTTCTGGTTATCTATTTCTTTCATGTGTACGTACTTTAAATCTCATGGCACCTTTTCTTAACCTTCCTAAAACCCGGTGCCTTGGGCTTCCATTTTTCTTTCTTGTTGTTTATGTCGTCAGCCGAAAAGTTCGTTTGAACTTCTAGAGGCTTTATTAAGTAAAATGAAAAGGGAGTTGGTTTACCAAATCCTTCCTCACTGAGTTGCTTCTTGGAGGGTATGCTGATAACCATACCCTCCAAAAAGCATCTACTTTCCACCCTGCAAAAATGACACCTTCACTTCATCCACTAAAAGATCTAGCTGCATAATGGAATTTATAATTTCAAAGGAAATAACTGTGACTTAGGTCCTTTGCACTTCTATCTCTTCCATTCTTAAGTGCTTCAGTCATATAGTTGGCTGACCATGTAATAAGAAATAGAACAAATTTTTGTAGCCCTGGAACTAGCAGAACACATTTAAAAAGCTTAACACTCTACCTGCCTTTTATGGGCATAAAAAAATTAGTAAAACGGAAACTAAACAAAATAAAAACCGTTGAATTCGTGACAATAGTGTTGGTAGTTACAAAGAAGGTAGAGGCAAAGTTACAGTGGGAGGTAACGAATGTAGAAAACATTTGTATTATTCAACTAAAACAATTTTTTTTTAATCCTGCTATATCATATTTAAAGAAAAAGATTCACTTACTTAATTTTTTATCAGAGTGTATAAGTACATATTTATTGATTTTGTTTATAAAACAGTTTCAATAACTCGATAAAAATCAATTATGATAAGCTTATAAAAATTGATAGAGAAGAAAAACTTGAGGTAATTGATTTAAAAATCAACTAACGGTTTTTTATTTATAACAGCAGAAGTCAAACCCTCTGGGGTGAAAAATTCATTTCAGAATCGTATGGAAACTTGTTACACGAGATCTGTTCACGTTTTAACAAGTAGGGGGAATTTTCAATTAACTATGAAACCTTCAGATATCGTTCATGATATCTTTCTTCAGTTACAATCTGAAAAAAGATAACTTTTAGATTGAACTCATTGATTGTATTTATAAAACGTGTTTATACTGACGTTTATTAGAGTCAAAGATCTGTAAGTCTTCATACAAACTTCACATAAAATGTAGATAAAGATGGACTAAAAAATGATAAACGTTACACGATTGTTATGTCGGCTAGTAGCCAGTCAGCTTTTCACACATGATTAAAAAAAATACATATATTTTATTTATTTTTTCTCTAATTATCTCTTTAACCGCTCAGACAGTAAGAAACTACAGTGATATATGATACGAGTATAATATTTACAGCTAGTAACATATGAAAATCTTACTGAAACTTTACAGGAATTGGAGACGCTTGAATTTGCAATGATCACCTAGTCGACTAATCCAATTTTATAAAAAATGTATATGTTTCATAAAAATTTTATATGAAAATTTCATATGTTTCAATAGAAAATGACTTGACTTTAAAGTCACATTAACACTCAAGGATATATTTTTTGACATCTGCCCCTCTACTGGTTTGATGCAGTTCTCCAAGTCGTTACATATCTGCATACCTGCAACATCCTACATCTTTCGTAATTTGCTTGCATTATTTCCCTACAATTCACTCTTTCAATATTGTTCTCCACTATTGATAGTGCAATACCTGGTTGTCTTAAGGGTACCTGGAATGCCTATCTCCGTAATGTTAATGTAAGGAAAATTTGTTCAATAACTACTACAGTTATCCTGTTAAATTTTTTTGTGGTTACTTTTCAAGCTATTTTACACCCAGAGAATTAGAAGCATCTGTACAAATGTTAGGAAGATAAGACAATGATTTTTGAAATGACCACTTTTAAAAAGCATAATCTTTTGCCTATTTAGAGATAAATAAATATTTTATCACATTTTTTTCTGTAATATTAACTCAGTACTTTTAAATTATGGTATTAAAGGCTGTGCAAAAATTTCATTAAAATCCGTTCACATTTAGCTGAAAAAATGTTCCCTATGTGTCAAAATTTGCTGTTAACGGAAAACAAGAAAACACTAAAAGAGAACACATTATAAGTACTACAAAATAGTTACATCTAATACATTCCAGGATCATAAACTGAAAATTCCTCAACTGTTAAATTCACAGATGGTCTAATGCCGAAGTAAGTTTTAAAACAAAAACAAAATTATGAGTCTATCGTTTGTCATTCAAAAATAGATGTGTTTATGCAAACTGATAACGTTTAGAAAATAACGAAAGGTTCAACATATTTTTAATATATTTTTAGCTTAAAAATTAAAAAAAACCCAACAAATTATACGTCATTAGATGCAGAAAATTCTGAATTTTAATAACGTGCAAAAAACCGGATATGTGAACATTTTAAATTTTCTCTGTTCCCGGGTACCCTTAAGATATGCCCCACTAGCCTATCCCTTCTTTTGGTTAGAGTGTCTATATACGTCTTTCATCCACTCGTACAGCCAGGTTCCTGAAACCTCTAAATTACTTATTTTGTCCACCCACCTAATCTTTAACATTTTACTATAACACCACATTTCAAAAGCTTCTATTATTTTCCTTTCTACAGACCCTATCACCCACGTTTGACTTCCGTACCATGCTACACTCTAAACATAGTTTATAAGAAAGGATAATAATACTTATAAATATCAATAGGACATGTTCATTATTATAAAAAATGTTGACACACATTCGGAATTTTTAAAAAAATTTTAAAACCCTGAAAATTATGATTTTTTAATTAACTTCTGTCTTTAATTTATCTTTAGCAAATGTATTTTTTGCAAATATATTGTTATAGCTCTAACTGCCTCTTATAGCGCATAAGCCAGCCCATTATACATCCAATCCTCCTTACTCAAATTCTTGGTGCACATGGCACGTCACAATTGACCACACCATGAATTCGGAGGCATACCACATCTGCGTTCTGGTGGATTCTAATTATTATTTTCTTTCTAATTTTTTTAAAAGTATTTCCAATATTTTGTAACAATAAAAATTTCGACTCACCTATCTTAACATCTCCGGACCAGAACGTTATCATCACTCCAAACATGTGTTGTTTAGGTCATCAGCCAAAAGGCTGGTTTGAACCTCTAGAGGTTTTACTAAGTAAAACGAGGAGTGAGGTGGTTTACCATTGCCTTCCTCACTGAGTGGAAAAGTACGCTTATCAGCATGCCGAGCCCTCTGAAAAGCACATATTTTCCACTCTGCAAATGACACCTTCACTTCATTCACCACAGGGTCTGGCTGTATAATGAAATTCATTACTTTCAGATAAGATAACTCTGATTAGGGTCTTTTACACCTCTACCTCTTCTGTTCTTAAATGATTCAGTCATTTAATTGGCTGACCATGTGATAAGAAACAGAACTATTTATTTTAGCCCTGCAACTAACAGATAGAGTGTAAATAATTTGACACTCCACCTGTCTGTTATGGGCTGAATATTAGATGTAATAATTAAATAACTAAATAAATGAAGATGCTGGAATCGGATGTCCCTTTGAACCATCTGCCAATAATTCAGTTGACTCAATAACAATTGAAGAATTACAACACTCTCTAAGGAGTATTAGAAATAGGAAAGCTGCTGGATTGGATGGTTTAAATGGAGAGCTCTTTAAATATGGAGGCATGTTTTTTGAATTAAGGTTTTTGCACCTCTTAAATAAATGTTGGAGGAGACATGAAATTCCAGAAGAATGGAAAAAGGCAGAAGTTATATCTCTTTTTAAGAAAGGAAAGCGGAATGACTGTAGGAACTACCGAGGTATCAGTCTTCTCAATGTTGGATATAAGATCTATTCCAAAATCATTAATTGCCGGGTGAAAAATATTGCTGAAGCAATTCTGAATGAGGAACAGAATGGATTCAGAATAGGAAGATCATGCTCAGATAATGTTTTTTCAGTCAAAAGGATTATAGAAAAAAGACGAGAATACAATCTTGAAACCCATATGGCTTTTGTTGACTTTGAAAAAGCTTTCGATAGAGTGGATAGAAGACACCTTTGGAATATTCTATGTGAAAGAGGATATCCACTTCACCTCATTAATGCAATAAAAACACTTTACCATAACACGCAAATAGTCATAAATACAGGTAAAAAGAGACTTGAGGAGATGACAATTAACCAAGGAGTACGACAAGGGTGCAGCTTATCACCCACTTTATTCAACATTTATATAGACCACATTTTCAGGAAATGGAAATGCAGAGTAGACTTAGGTATCAAGTTGAATAATGAAAAATACCTGAACGCATTACTATTTGCAGATGACTTGTGGATTATTCAAGAAAACGAAGATAGCCTCCAAAAATCAATCCATGTCCTGAACAATTTATGTAAAGAGTATAATTTTAGAATCTCTAAAGAAAAAACAAAAATAATGGCATTCACTGGCAAGTTTCCCACTAGATCAAAAATTGTGGTGGATGACAAAGTGTTGGAACAAGTATCACAATACTGCTACCTCGGCTGCAATATCAGTTTTAAAGATGATTTAGATATTGAGAAGAAGATAGGGAAATTCCAATCAATATGTGGTAATATCAGCAGAACCCTGGGGAAAAAAGCGAGGAAAGAAACTACCATGAAGTTTTATAAAGCGATGGCTGCTCCGGTCCTCCTCTACGGAAGTGAATCATGGGTCACTACAAAACCACTAGAGAGTAGAGTGCAGGCGGCAGAAATGAGATTCCTACGCAGGATAAAGGGCTGTGACAGACGGGACCACATAAGGAACGATGATATTCGGAAAGAGCTGAATGTGTACAGCCTGAATGAAAGAGTGTTACAATACCGCAATCAGTGGAAGGAGCATGTTAAACGGATGCCAGCAGAAAGATTCCCTCTAAATATCTTAAATTACCACCCCGTAGGTAAAAGGGATGTTGGTAGACCGCGGAAAAGATGGCAGTAATAAAGGGAAATAAAATAAGACTCAATGCAAGTTGAATGATACAATATAGTAATTTAAATGATATAAATGTTAATAAGCTGATGTGAGTCGGAACAGGCAAAAGCCTAATCCTTGAGTGTAAGAAGAAGAAGAAGATAATTAAATAACGTATGATATATAGAAATTACATTTAATAGTTTAGATTTTTCTTTAACGGACTTAAGAAAAAGAACTACTTAATTCATCACACAACGTTAAAAATACATTCTTAAAAAAAAAAAAATTAAAAGTGGAATTCTTGTTACCTCAAAACAATAAATTTGTGGAGAATTTTTGATTTTGTTATATCGAGGCTCAACTATAAGCATTACAACTTTTACAGTTGTTTCAATTAAATATTACAAAATTGTTTTTAAACTTTTTATGAAAGTTCAAACGCTACGTATGATTTGCTCATGTCAGTGCAATTAGGGTGAATTTAATGATTTTTTTATTCGAGCTGTATTTTAATTTAATTTAAACTTTATTTTATTACATTACAACGTCTGCTCAGTGAATACACAATGTATACACTTTAGAAAAGAAAATCTCCAGCTGAGTCTTAACTTGGATTTTTGAAACCTCACACTGCACCACAAGGCATTCAAATGTCAAACTTTCCTGTTTGTAGTTTTAAACTTTTAAAAACAATCAACAAGCTAAATTACAACAACATTTAAACAATTAATTATTAAACGAACAATCTATGTGATAATCCAAATGGAGTAAATAACACAGAACTGCAACAGAATTATATACATAAGTAATACAACTAGATTCACAGAATTGCAAGCTTGAATAGAGCAGCTGTCGTTGCCGCACTTACAGTAGGTGTGTTTACTACAATTTTACTCTGCAGTAAATTAAGCAAACAAATTTTTTTTTTTTTTTTTATTTATTTAACGTCGCATCAACATCAAGGTCATTAGCGACAACGTTGCTAATAAAAATTAAAATACTTAAATGGAAAACAATTACAAATTTATGTATTTCTGTATTTCAGCTAAAATAAAGCTTAAATGTATCAAAATTGATATTTTTTAAAAGGTCTAAACATTTTCTAATGTTTTGTGACTATAAAAAATCTTCATTTATTCGTGGGAAGATAATGTTTACGAACTAATGAAAATCAATGCTATTTCCCTTTGGTTCAAATTCCGGGGGACACCAGGTACCTATATATTATTATTATTCATATTATATTACATTTTTCATATTATATTCATATTCAAAAACTCCTACATAAGTAGTCCATGTTCACTAAATTTATGTTCGGTCTATTCCTCTTTGTCAACTCCTACGTTTCCAAGCCATGCAGAAAAATCTCTAAACCACTGCTTGAAGCAGCTTAAATATAGTGCTATTTCTCTGATCAAATGTCCTCATCTTTCTGATCCCTGGCCTTACCTCTAACAACCAGATATTTTGTCTTTCCGAAATTTATCTTCATTACATTCTTTTCATATTATTTTGGCAATTTTTCTCATCATGTCTTAAATGTCATACTCGTCTCCTATCATATTCACTTCATCATCTGCAAAAAAAAACAAGAAGCAAATATAATCACCTTTAACCAGAACGCTAAAATAGCCTCGCATGCGCCTTTCCAGTCAAGAAAGGAAAATATAGCTGCCATTATTAACAATATTGGCCACAAGCAGCATCCTTGTCAGACACCCTTAACCGTAACAAATTTTTCCTTTAACATTTTCTTCTGGTCTCTGCACATCTCACTAATAGCTCCCAAACCATGCTTATAAATGGGTATATTAATTATTATTTAATAGTCTATATAATATAATTAATTTTATTTAAACATTGCTCTACTATTTATTCTTGATTCAGTCAATAGCAGGACGAATGTATAAATGAACCAAAGCGCTTAAAACGTTTCAAACAAAACTATTACACTCAGCATCTTGTAACAATACGTTTGTATTAAATTGAGTCAATGAATAAAAGCAGGTGATGTATTATTCTACATAACATCACCTGCAAAAACTCTATACTCCATGCACTAAGTTATTTAAATGTAATACTGCTGTGTTTTGGATCCTGAATAAGTAGGCTAAGTCTATGCAAATAAGTTTTATGTAGCCCTAATGCATTACGAATGGCTTTACCAAAGTCTAATACCTGTACACTATTATAAGGAAATAAATAATAAAATTTATGTCCTTAAAATTGAATTCTACATTTAATGTTTTCTTTCTCTGTGGGTTGAGTACATCAGTATTATTTTTTCGTTGTTTTTTTGTAATTTCACGAAGGGAGAAAAGACTGCCATAAAATGCATACTCAGCGATGCGTGCAGCTTTAAGGAGACAATGAAGTATGACTGGGATGTCCACCACAGGTTTGTGTTTTCTGTTTTCTGTTAGTTGCAGTTGCAGTCACGATTATAAGTGAATTGGAAGAAGGTGGATGAGGAGGTCTGGCTGTGCCTGTCGGCTGACTTGCTAACCAACGGCAAGGACATAAAGACAAGAAAGACGTGCAACGTAAACAATGCCCTAACCTCCACCAACTATACTTTAAACAAAAACACTCACGCACGCACGCATTACACACAAATACATCTTCGATTAATCGTTAATCCTTTACTTGTTATTCTTTTATTTTTTTTTATTTGTCTTCTCATTTACTGCTGTTGCTATTTGAATCAATAAAATGTTGTAAACAAGAATACCTACACTTATAAAAACATTGTTCGCTTCATTTTGTCGCATAAATTACTCTTTTAATTAATACATTCAAATGTAATTCTCCTTTAATTACTTTTTATCTTCATTAAATTACATCTACAGTATAATCGTCAATTCATTTTTAATTCTGCAATTTTATCAATACAAAAAAATAAAGTTTAAAAATCATTTTTTTCTCTCATTTATTTAATATATTAGAAATTACACCAGCTCTCCGTGTGAGTATATTAGTAGCCTCATGATGGTTGAGTTGAAACTTGATTTGTAAAAATCACTGGGTTAATATAAATTGCTAGATATTATTATTTCTGAATAAAAAACATTCGCAAAAATTATCTACTTATCTCTGAGGAAGTGTTTTTTTTTGCACATGTACTTCACATTTTTATTTATTTATTTTTACATAATTCTTAACATTACTGTAATATATTACAAAACCGGGTAAAGTATTAAATAGTTACCAGCACTGTTTTATTTGATGGGTGGTTAAAATATAACCAGATAAGAGTGGGTGATAAAGAATTAGAAAGTGATAAAAATATATCAACAAGATAGCCTACACTCCGTCACTTAGATCTATTGATACATTCATAAGTTATACTCGCATATCTTCCGCAGCAGCTGTTGTCATACAGCAGCATAAAAGTACACACAATTAATTCCTTATTCTGCCGACTAAACGCTTATGTTGGTTTAGTTATAAATTCTGCGTTTTAAAACTGTACCTCTAAGAAAAAATTTATAGTAAAAATATATATTTCTACTGGAAATATGCTATATTTTAAACAAAAACACTCACGCACCTCTGTGTTACTTCTGGTCGGCATTAAAATGCTTCATATTTCCTACGTCTCGCTTACAAATTACGTATGCCAATTCAGGACTCCCCAATTCAGGATTTCTCTTTGGAAAAGTAAACCTATATAATTAGTATGTACTGTTTCAGAAATGTCACTCTTTTTTATCCTAGTACGTTTTAGTGGTAAAAATGCAAATGCATTAGTTTAATGTTCAACCGCTAAGAAACAAAAGTGTCTAATTTTAGATCTATACGTGAAAGAGATGTTTCAGAATTACTGATAAGTGACTGTGTGATTGAGTAAAATTAAGGGCAGATGCTGATTTAGATACAGAAATTGCATTTTCTTCTATTTCATTAGGAATAGGAAAACATGCCTGTTTCGGTTCTCACCGATTCTTATTATCTCCTTGAACGGCTAACCACAAACCTATTTCCCTTAGGTTTGTACCTTAGTACTTCGATGGGGATTTTCTTTGGAACATGATTTCTAAGTTTTCTTTTAAACTGATTGATTCATTTAATCAGTGCTCATATTCACAGCCCTGCTTAAATATTTTTATTCCAACCTCTGTTCAATGTTAAAAAAAACCTTTGATAGGCCGAAAGAACACCATACTAATGTCTACAGCTGGCTTTTGTTTCTTGAACGTGTGTTCTAAACTTCACTTGTAAGTCAATACGGGAGCAGCCTATGCCAAAACAATTAACCCCGTATCATTTTTAACCTTCCCTTACAGATTATGGCGAAAAGTTCTAAAATTTCCTTTAATCTGTTTATTTTTCTACCAATATCTATGATCTTTCATAAGTTATAGTGAATCCAAAGCCTTGAAGTAAACACGTGTATTAATATAGAATCTCTAACCACTATTTTTGGTCTGTATAGAACTTCTAATTAATTTGAATTTCCAACGCTACTTTGTGAACTACGAGTAAAATGTTTTACTATAAACAAGATATCATTATTCCGTTGTTCTTGTTCTTCTTCTTCGTTCTTCTTCTTACTATTTAAGATTAGGCATAAGCCTGTCCCAAACTGGCAAACCATCCTGCACTTCTCACAAACACGAGGCATTCCAACCCGTACATCTCGACTACTGCCATTTCTTCGAGGTCTTCCCACCTCCCTTCTTCTAACTGGAACATATTCCGTCATATTTAAAGGTATTCTCTCCTCTGGCATCCGTTCTAAATGTTGCATCCATTGAATCCGGTACTCTTCCACTTTTGCATTCAAGCTAAATACACCCAACTCAGATTTAATTTCCTCGTTATGTATTAGATCCAGCCTCGAGCAGCCCTTCACCCTTCTTAAAAACCTCATTTCAGCTGCTTGGATCCTACTTTCTTGGCGTTTCTTGGTAACCCATAACTCACTTCCATAAACATGGACTGGGGCTTACATTACCTTGTAGAACTTCACTACAGTCTCTACTCTAGCTCTGTTATCCAGTGTCCTGTTAATGGTACCACAAATAGCGTAAAATTTATTTATTTTATTTTTCGAGATCCAAGTCACTATCAAAGCTCATATCGCATTATTCCGTTGTTATAATGTTAATTGTTAAAAAATAATAAAGACCGGATAAACATGAGTTCAAAACTATGAAGAAGGAAGTTATATTACCGAAATTTCAGCCAATCTTCAATCGGCTCTTTTAAGAAGAGTCTCATTAACTATTGGTTATCACAGACTACAGTTATTATGTGTTCAACCACTAATTTGGAATTATATGTTTGATATTGTACGTAATGAAATCTTTTGATAGTTTTTAGAAGAGAGTCGAACATGGAACCTCCTGTTTTGTAATCAAACGATTGAATTTTCATTAGCGTAATGGATAAACAATATTAATCACTATGGATTTTAGTGAAAATATATTTCAAATAATCGTTTCTTGTTTATTTAATTTTAAACTAAATATAACGACAATTATAAAACTATAACTGTTTTTGAATGATTAGACGATGAATCATATTTTGAATCTGACAATAAATTACTAAACGAAAAAGAAATTTACGTACTAAATCATAGAGCCAAAAAAAAAAATCAATTTATAAAAGCTGTCATTTGATAGTATTTATAGTTCCTAGTTTGAAAAATATAAAAAAATTGTCTAACAAGACTAATTATAATTTTAAAATATTCCGACCAATATAAGAACCTGTCGTAGATGTCAATTATATTAAACGAAAAGTATAGAGATGCACTAGTCTTAAGGATTAGAGATGGACTAAAAAATGTGGTTACATTAACTTTAGAATAGAATTTTTTAATTCACTCCAAATTGGTTTTATATATTTTTAATAAATTGAATTTAATTCAATCTTAGTTTATCTCAGAAACTATTTGCTGTCTCGCTCCATTTCTAATTATCATTCTTTCTACTGCATTCAATTTTTTTCCTCTTTCAATATATCAATATTGAAGTTGTAATTTAAATTATTTGTTGAGAATTTAGTTAAAGACATTTTCAGTGATTGATAACAAAATTACTACTTGTTTTAATAAGTGCTTTAATGTAGGATTCTGTACGATATGTATTGATTATTAGCAGAGTTCAACAATAGCCAATTATCTTTGCCCTAAGATGGCAGAAAGATCATTATTATACTAAGGGATATTAAATTTAATTATAGATTTTCTTTGAACAGTTCACGGAGCACAAGTACAATATCCTATTTATCATGATTTATCTTGTTATCTGTTTCTAAAAACTATTTAATTTGTATTTCTTTTAAATTTAGCCCATAGAAATCTCGTTTTCTTAAGGGCGACTGTATGATGGTTTTGACTGAAAATTTTGATTTTAGGTTTTTATGTTTTTTAATGGTTTAGATCTAGATCTACAATAAAAACATTATATTACAAAAAAAATTATTTAATGAAAAAAATTTAAGTTTATATCAGGTGTATCCTAAAAATTTAACATGTCGCCAAAAACAAATTTTTCATATTTTTATATTGCTCGTTTTAGTGCAAAAGGAAATTTAGTTTTTTTTTAAATATCTGCTTCAGTATTTTTAATATTCTCCACTGTTGGTTCAGATTTCTAAATAAAACTGTTCATGGGAAATTAAACTTGTTTGTGTACATTTTGTTTCTCATTTGTGCCTTTTCCCGTAAATTTAGATTTCTCAGAACGTTTTTCTCAGAAACCATTTAACCTACCTGTCTGAAATATTTAACAGTTAATTATCAACGACATACGCATTCAACGACATTGTTTTTACTTCCTCAGGTGCTCAAATACTTAGTAATATGCAAAAAACGTAAAAATATTGTAAAATTTTTGATGTTATTCGTTATTCTTTTAAAAAGTTTATGGTCCAACAGATTAAATTATAAAAAAATCAGTAGCTAAAACCACCCTATAAGTATAGGCCTAAATGTGTAAAGTTTCATTTTCGTATCTTTCACCAATCCTATGAAAAATGTACCTAAAAATAGCAAATTTAACATTGGTGGGACACAAAGTACAGTCTCCCCTTAAAGGAGTCTGTAATTGAAAATGTTTAAAAATATACCATTATTTTTGTTTATTACCCAACCGGGTTGGTTTAATTATTGTAAAGTCGTCACGCAAGTTAGCTTTAACCGCTGATTTTTTGCGATGAAAGTGTTTAGTTCAAATCCGGGTGAAGCTAAAAAATACTGGAAATACTGGAGAATGATTACCGGTGTGTTTTGATGATTGGGGTTCAATTAATTCACCATACTTTCTCAAGATTGGTCGCCATGATTCGGTACAAGACAACAACTCATTTACAAGTCATACATAAATATCAATCTCATCTTAGTGGATCAAGGTTGTTGCTTATCGTTCAAAAATTATTAAACACATTGCAACTTAACACATTAGGGATTGAATTTTTGTTTATTTTAACCTAAAATATTTGTAATTTTTTACGTAAGATACCATATTTTTAAACTATTGAACGATTTTTATTACTTTTTACTTAATTCTAAAATTTCTGTTGCATAATTAAGAAACATCTTCAAAAATATAAGAAAACTTAAATTTTTAGCGTAAGTTTTCATTATTATGAACAAAACATTTTATCCTATGAGATGTTTTAATCTTTTTACGTTTTCCAACAGTATTTATTTCATTTAGAAAGAAATATTAAGGTATTTTTTTTTAAGTTTTATAGTTATTTTTGTTGAACTTTGAAACTTTATCCAATTATTCCCGGAAATTCCTTTTTCCATATAAAGTACCCATTAGCTTAACCATTGTAGATATGAAGCTGAAATTTCATAAGCTTAATATTTACATCCTCTTTGAATTACTTTGGTAAAGTTATTATGAAACGATTCAAAAAATATTTATTTGGTTTCAAAGTTTTTTTTATATTTATTCATTTAACGACGCATCAACTGCAAGGTCATTAGCGACGACGCTGGGGGTGTAACTGTGCGTAATGAGGATGAAATGATTTTTTGGAAAGTATAAAAATATGCGTGCCTTAGTGGGATTCAAACCCAGGACTACATGATGAGAGGTGAGCACGTTACCAACTACGCCAATGCGGCCGGCATAGCAAACTTCTTATTCAAACGGCGTTTCAAACTTTTTATTGATAAAATTGAAACATATATGCAAACTTCTAATTTTTTTAAATTTGTAATACAGAACATTACATAACAACAATGATAATTACAATAATAATTACTATCACAATAATAGTATTTATGTAGTTCTACCGATAGGTTTACAGTGTTTCACTTGGCTACCTCAAACAATTTTTTTAATGGGTTTGTCTTAATTTGTGACTTCATTTATTTCAAATAATACGTATTTCTGAATACGAACCCCGGCTATCTCAAAAATTTTTACAAAGTTTTAGTAAAGTTTCTTGTCCTGTGACCCAGTGTGGCCATCTCTTGCTTGGCCTTCCGACATCTCTCCTCTCCACCTTTCTGTATTGCAAAACATTAAGGAGGATCCTCCCCTCAGGCAATATGTCTACGTGCTCCTTCCGTCGATTTCGGTATTCAGCAATCTTGCTATTCAGGTTGGGAACACCCAATTCCGTACTTAGGTTCTCATTGCTTAGTTGTTCCCTATGACTGCAATCTTTTTTTTTCTTTGCAGAAATCGTATCTCTGCCGCCTGTACTCTTGCGTTCTGGTACTATCCACAACTCACTTCCACAGAGTAGGGTTGGGGCAGCCATCGTCTTGTAAAATCCAGGGTTTTGCTGATTATTTTTGTTCTGTATATGAAGGCCAAAATGTAGTAAATAATACCCCCCCAGAAAATCTTAATGTAAAAGTCGGGTTAGATCTTATAAGTTTAGAGAGTGTTAATGAAAATGATGTGACTGAAGCGGTACGCAAACTTAAACCAACGAAATCTAGTGGACCAGATAATATTCCTCCTTATATTATTAAAGGTTGTGCAGACATACTGATAAAGCCAATCCAGTGTCTTTGTAATTTATCGCTTAGAACTAATACCTTTCCTACTGAATGGAAAGTTGCGCGAATAACACCAATATTTAAGTCAGGAAATAGAAATGAAGTTTCAAATTATCGGCCCATTGCGATTATTAATTCTTTGGCAAAGGTTTTTGAGCATATTATCCACTCAAAGATTTTCAAACAGGTGAAGGGGTTAATATCTCCCGTACAGCATGGTTACATGCTTGGACGCTCCACAGTTACAAATCTGTTAAAATTCACGCAGGATGTCTCATATATGCTGGATAATAGATTGCGTACAGATGTAATATACTTAGATTTTAAAAAAGCCTTTGATAGAGTAAATCATGATATATTGTTAATGAAAATGGAAAAAATTGGCTTTACAAAAAATTTAATATTGTTTTTTAATAGCTACTTGAAAAATAGATCGTTGTATGTGAGATTTAGAAATAATTGCTCTCGTAATTTTTCAAATAGCATGGGTGTACCACAGGGCAGTAAACTCGGGCCTCTTTTATTTTTATTATTAATTAACGATTTGCCACTAAGCGTTCATAATAGTGTATGTATTTTATTTGCTGATGATATGAAACTGTATAAACATATATATAATTTTGATAATTGTAAACTTCTTCAAAAAGACTTATACGTATAATGTATATTTATGGTGTGAAAAAAATCATTTAGAGTTAAACATTAATAAATGTAAATATATGATATTTTCCAACCAAATTAATTCCCATATATTTTATTATTCTGTAAAAAATGAAAAATTAGATCTAGTCCATGAGATCCGTGATTTAGGGGTGCTAATTGACAGTAAATTAACATTCAAGCAACACATCCATATGATTGTGAATAATGGTTATAGGTTACTCGGATTTATATTTAGAAATACAAAGCAGTTTGATGGAATTGAGGTCCCAATAAGGCTATTTGAAGCTCTAGTTAGAAGCAGGTTAGAATATGCTGCTATTGTGTGGAATCCCCATCATCGGAATTACATAGACTCGATTGAAAAAATTCAAAATAGATTATTGCGACTCCTGTATTACAAAAAATATGGTATGTCATGCCCTTTAGGGTTTTCTACGGAGACGATGAGAAGAATTTTTGACATACAATCCCTTGAAGTTAGACGAAATGTGATGTGTATGCAATTTTTATATAAAATATTAAATAATGAGGTTGACCTAGAGGATATTGTTAAAAACATTTTTTAATATGTACCTTTTGTTAGATCCAGGACTTTTAATCTGTTTTATTTGCCTAAAGTGAACACGGTGCAATACAGTAATACGTTCTTAATACGGACGCTATCCTTTTTCAATAAATTTAATTTGGAACTCGATCCTTTTTTTGATAATTACAAACAATTCTCATCAAAATGTTATCAGGCGCTCTCCAACCAATAAATGATATAAATTCACAGAGCAGACTCACATCTTTTTCTTTCTTTCTTCCTTTCCTTCTTTCTTTTTTCTTCTTTCTATTGTTTCTTTTTCCTTTTCCTTTTATTAATTTATTAATAAAGAATATTATTTTTGATCATGTTTTGCCTAACTATTTTCGTGGGAATTTTTATTATTTTTTTTCTTATTAATTTGTTATTATAGTAAGTAATTTTATTGAAACATTATTTTATTTTTTTTGCGAAAAAGAGACAAAAAGTGTTATAGCATGTATATTATGTAAATAAAATAGTTATAAGCAAATTTGTTTTGTAAATATGTAAAAAAATTTTATGTCAATAAGGCTTATATGGATAAGTTCTGTTAGCCTTTGTATTGTTGTAAATAAATAAATAAAAATTTCTTTTTTTTTTCTTTATATTATTTATTTGGAACTGTACACTAACAATACAACGACCAAATTTTAGTACAGAGTAATATAAATCACAGTGATTGTAGGATAAAATTACATGTCCATTGACATTCATTTTGGGTTCAAAAAAAGAAAAAACATACAAATAGTAACAACATTGCAGGTAAATAGACATAACAAATTAACAAATATTAAAACTAAGAAATTTGATGATAAATGATGGGGATAACAGTAGCACAGAGTGGTGAAATGGTGGAAAGTAGTGGAATGGTGTCATCTCAGCAGGTCTCTGCTCCATCTTCTTTTTAGTCGTCTGGCGAGCCGAGGATTGATCAGAATTCCCCTTACAAGCGGGTTACGGTGGCCGTTCAATTTTGAATGAAACCTCGCGTACAACCTTTTCACTGTTTCGGTAACGTAAGGTATTTGTAGGTCAGTATGAAGTGTTGAATTTGACACGTAGTACGGAGCATTGGTGATCATGCGAAGCAGTTTGGACTGACATACTTGTACTTTCTTTAATGTTGTCGAGCTGGCACTTCCGTATATCTGAACGCCATAGGTCCACAATGGCATCAGAAGACTTTTATAAATTTTGACCTTTGTTTTTAAAGTAACATGTGATTTTCGATTAAGTAGCCGATATAGTTGTTTGACTCGTGAATTTAAAAGTAATCGTTTTATTTTTATTTTAATAAATAAAAATAAATAAAAAATGTTATCTGATTCCACTTCTTGTATTCCTGCCAAAGGTTCTGCTAATAATGTCGCACCCTGCAAGCTTTCTTCTCTATATCCAAATCTTGATCAAAGCCTGTGTCACAACCTAAATAATTGCACTGTAATGATTGTTTGAGCACCACATTATCTATCACAATTTCAGACCTGCTAGAATATTTGCTAGAGAATACCATTACCTTTGACTTTTTTTATGGAAACGTTGAAATTATATTTGTGTACAATAAAATTAAAACTTTATTTAAATTTTAAATGAATTATGCGTATTTCAATAAGAAACTAAATGAAAAAAGTAATTCCTTTATATTCTATCAATAAGTTTCACGTATTAAATATTTACGAATGGTATACGTTTACTAAATATTAAACTAAAATCTACTGTAGAAACATTAAGGAAACTGGCGAAAGACTAAAATAAACAAAACCAAGAACTTTACAAGTCATTGAGACTTTAGAACGTACATTCATAAAAATAAAATCATGATGTCTGGAACCACAAATCGTATGTACAACGTTTGAAAAAATTTGTAATATTTGAACAACTAAAATGAAGCAAAGTTTAATCGTAAACAACAAAATTGTAAATGGAACAACTAGAATTCTTTTGAAAGAGAATGATTTATTAAAATTAAGTTGACAAGTAAATTATATAGGTTGGCAATTCATGCGAAAATTAAGAAAACCACCAAAGAGTAAAAGCAGCTCCTTGAGTTTGTGACAAAGTTTAGATCAGAAAAATACGAACGAATATTGAGAAGAAGGGAGATTAAGAACAGGAAACACTATCGAAAAATAACTTTCGGAAGAAGATAAAATAGTAATATGGTAAAATGTTGGATGTTGGAAACAAAAGAGAAACGCAAAAATTGAAGATCGGATGAGATGGGCCTATGTGATAAGTAGGAGAAAGATTATGTTGTTATTGAGAAGTTAATGACTGAGTTATTGGAAAACAAACTGAACAGTGGTGTCCCTTGAAAACAACCCTGAGATTTTAATTCTAGCTACACTAATGTACACGCTTACGAAAGCTGGTGGAAGACTAAAATAAAACCAAAACCTTTACAAGACATTGAAACTTTAAAACGTACAATCATAAAAATAAAATGAAGGTGTTCTGAACCACAAAACTCACGTAATAGTGTTTGAAAAAAGTGATTTGTAGCGAATATGTAGTGAACAAAACGAAAAAGAGAATATTAAATAGTTTTAAATTTTCGAAAATAATGATTAAAAAACTAATTTAGTAGTTAAAAAGGATCATAAATTTCAGTAGGAATAAATAATTAATTAAGTCAATTTATTAATATATATGACTTTATACTGTTAACAAACGTTAATTTTAAAATGCACATAGTAGTATAAAATTATAATAATAACAACGAAAGAAGTCAGAAACCTGGGATAATTTGTCTTAAATTTAAAGTTGTTGAGAAAATCTTGTAACAGCCCTCTTCGAAGAAATATCTATTAAAAGGTTGAAGTATTCTAATCGTTTTCTCATTGCTATTCTAAGGGATGACGAATTATGCCCAACTGAAATCTTATTATAATGTTGAAAAATATTAATGACGGTGGAAAGAGCCATCAGAAATCTCTTTGCTGAACAAGAAAGAGATAGAGAAGTAAAATATGGTTCATACAAAAGAACGAAATCAATGAAAACAAAAAGGAATTTTTATAAAACAGAGTACCGAAATAATGTTTCAAAAATATTCAGGTTAAGAAATATATAATTAATTAATTTATGTATAAAAGATTGAACGATGAAACCGCGTTTTTATTTTATACTTTTTACTTAAGAAATATGAATATTAAAATTTGTTGACCGTCTTCTATAAATATACAATTTTAAGAATTATATTAGAATTACTTTTTAACATTCCTGAAGTGTGGAACGCGAGTAAAAATCCTTAAAGTGGCTTTTTAAGAAATACTTAATTGTTTATTAAATTTGAATATAAAAATAGAGAGAGGACCGTCTCCGTAGCGTAATGGTTATCACGCTAGTGTACAACGCTTAGGTCCCGGGTTAGATTTCCGGTTCAGGCCTATTTTTACGTCACTAGTTTACTAGCTGCTAGTACTAGCTTCCTTTACTAGTAGTTGCTTCTACCTACTAGCGTGCCGGTGACGGTTCCAACGGAGCTAGTTAATTACTGCCAGGTGCTCTGAAAAAAATATGAGTTGTGTTGAGTATTGTACAGCTCACTAACAACTAGCAACATTTTCAAACTTTTACAACGAGCTAGTTTACTAGCTCTAGTCAGTCCATTACCTTTCCGCCCCTACTATCGCTAGTTTAGCAACGTTTCCAAACGTTCATACCGAGCTAGTTTACTAGCTTTAGTCAAGCACGTGTCCTTTCCTCACCTACTAGCGCTAGTAAAACCAAACTTCAATGTAACTGGCACTCTAATGAATACTAGCGCTTTAACTAAACTAGCTGCTAGTTGTTCGTGAGAATAGGTCTTTAGAGTCTGGAAATTTTCAAAAGTCAAAAAGCTCACAGTTACAGTTATATACTACCGTAGTCGCTAAAAGCAACCTGTTAACGCGCGACTTTAAATAAACTAAAAAAAAAAATAGAGGTCAAATACACTTCAAGCAGGGGAAAAATTTATACACGTCCGGCGGAATTTATTATTTTATTTTGTTTATTTTACGTCAAATTTTTTACACATTACGATGGAGAAGACAAATGATTAGGAGTGTTATCAGAGATGCAAGACCTGCTGAAGGTGAAGGTTGGCGCTGTGAAGGTTGGCGGAAACAAGAAAATTAAAAATGAGCTTAATATTAATGAAAAAAATGTTCGAAAATATTGTCAATGCTTTAAATAGGATTAACTAACATGAGATAATTATAGAAAAAAATAAAAATTCTGGAGGAATTGTTACAGTGAAACATGAAGGAAAAGATTATACTTGTTGACATAATGTGATAAATATCCAAAGGTATTTGGTAAAAATTTAAATGTTCAATATTTAATTATTTTTCTTAAGAAAACCACTGTATATAAATCGATTTAGTTTTTTCACAGTATTTGTTTATCTTATTATTATTATTATTATTATTATTATTATTACCAAATTTTTATGTATTATATTGTTTACCTGTTGAAATTATTTTTTAAAACCCAAGAGTGTTAACTAAAAGGTTTTAAAGCTCTAACTAGAATATACAAAAAAAATTTTTACTTTGAAACACATTGCTAAACTTATTAACGTGATATCTAATGTGCACAAATACTGCAGGATACTTAGATTATTTAAAAAAAATATTATAATGCAATTTTCGTCAAAAGACTGCTGAGCCAGCCCATTCAATCGTCAGATAGAACGTAGTTTTGAATTCTATAGTAACAATTGTTGAGCAAACGTTTTAGTATGGTGACCGGCTAATAAAAACAAATGTCTATGTACACCTTTCCATATTATATCTACATTTTGTGAAACATCCAACAAAACAGCTGCGACAGAATTTGGTGGTTTATAAAAGTTTACAGTTATTGATAACAAAATAAATATAAAAAATTCGGAAAATAAATCATTCACCATTTCGAAAAAGTAGACCAAATAATATGGACTGCTAGGTCATCTTTGCTCACTTAGCTTTACGGTAAATACTAGTAAAGCGTAGGCATATTGTTTTTATATTCTTCACCTCCGTTTGATGAAATAGCCAGCATGGACAGAATATTTGTAAATTTTTTATACTTTTCTATTCTTTGAGTATTCGCGTGCCTGTTTGTCCACACATGAGAATATTTTATTCGTATTATATGTAATAAAATTATGTTCATAAGTAAGTATTATTAAATCAAGTGCGTTAATCTGTTAAATGCTTAACAATAATATTTATTATTATTGACTGAAGACTGTTTTTCAGTTAGTAAATTACCGATACCTAGAAAACGGCCTGGTCAAATTTCATAAATAAAAATCAAATCTAAATTTTCAATTTTGGTTTACACCATACATGGTTAAAAAGAGATTTAAAATTTTCGGAGACTGACATTTTTGTTGACGTGAAAATAACGGTAACAGATTTGACTAATAGATCGAATAAACTTCACCGGTCAACAAGTGCCCCTGGCATTAATGATGTCGCCTAAAACACTTCCGGATAAAGATGACCATGAAAAGTTTATCAAAATCAAAAATTTAATTTTGAGTTTATTTTGTAAATACTTTACAAATGTAGTCTCTTATTATTTCATAAAAATAATAATCTATATTAGTTTTTAATGTTTCAGTAAAGTACATTTCATTTGAAATAAAATAGTAATAAATAAAATTTATATACGAGTATCACTAAAATAAATATGAAACAAAACAAATAAAGAGGTTGATATACTTCAGTAAAATGAATTTGAAGTAACTGGTGCTGCCTACCGGTTATATTATGAACTAGAAAGAGTTTCTCCGCTGCAGTCAATATCTGAATTTCGTAGTGTCGGACCAATACTTGTGTAATTAATTGCGTCTATCGTACATCATCAAAAGCAAAATTATTATGATAAAACAAACAGAATGCTTCTTCTTTCTTTAATTGAAACGTCAAGACACAGATATAAAATAAATAGTACATTTAATACAAATGTAAAAATAATTAAAAGTTTGGCAAAAAGATGATTGTGAGAATATCACAAGATTAGAAGCAACAACGCATCGTTTGATCTTCAATTAATATTTGATTTTCTTTATTAAAATAATTATAAAAATAATATTAAATAATATATTACGAATACCGTTAGAAATAAATAATCTAATAAAAATTTTGTTTTTTGATGTTATCATAGTATCAAACCTTCTTTTTTCAATAAACAATATCATTAAATAACCAGACGATATCATGTATGCTGTGCCATTCGCCCCTCATTAATTTATGATAAACATAGACTATAATTCACAATTTATTAAATAAAAAAGAAATACGTGCCAAAATATTTAAATGCCTTTAATTAGAAATGCAATTAATTCCATATTAATTGTAATGTATGCTGTAATAATAAGTAAGTTATTAAAAATAAATTGTAAAAATTTACATCTGAAAAAAAAATTTAATTAAAAACGTATTTATGTAGCCGAGATTTTATTTATTTTTGAGCACTAAACTTATAAGGTAGCCATTTAATTAAAAAAATAGATATGAGTTATTAAGCTTCAATTCAAAGAAATAACCAGTGTGAAATATTGTATTTGTAGATATCAGTCACCTAAACTTTAGGTATATATTTCTGATCGTAATTAAATTCTTTAATTAATTATCAATCCAAAATTTAATGTATAGTTATATTAAAAAATCTAATTCTTTATAAAATACGGTAATCATAATAATGTATCAGCAGTGAAATTCGTTACTGTAAGGTAATATGGTACCTATCAAAATTCTGAACAAAAAATTGTTTTCAACTTTACAGCACAAGTTCTCGACAAGAGTCATCATGGATTGACCAGTGTTCCACTTATCTATAGATTTTGCTAAGTTAGCAGTTTAGAATATTTCAGATTTGGCTAAATAGTTAGCACAATACAATCAACAAAATAAATTTATGGGTGTAAATGCGTTTGGGGCCCACATAAAAAATTGACTTCTATCCCTACTCGGTTCCTTCCCCTCCCCGCTGTCATATTCCTCCTCCAACCACTCTCTAACCCAAAGAAAAACGTTTTAAATAAAAGGTTAAACTCTAAACAAAAACCCCAACTTACTGTGCATTAAACCAAATACTTAACTGTGCATTTAGGCCTATATCTTGAAATTTGTGGTAGTTGAAACTGAATGTGACGATAACTATTTACATATTATGATACTGATGCCGATTTTAAGATAGCAATGAGTAGAAGTAGAAGTAAAAAAAAAATTAAACGATTAACAAAATTCTAAAGGTTAGTCCAATGTTGTAAAACGTTTCGGTCTTCGTGTATCTTCACTGTTGTCGAAAAAGTTGATCGTGAAACGAAAATATAAGTTAAATTGTTGTACATCTTCTTAAAGTTTTGTTCGGATGAAAATTATGTTTTATATTAATTTTCCAAATCAATTTTATGTAATGTGAAAATATTTTTATGCGGCAAAAAAATTGAATACATCATAATACAGGAAAACATGTGTTGTCAGCTTTACATAGATTTCACTGCGTGAAATGATTTCACTATAATCATCAGAATTTTTCTTGTATAAAATTCTGTGACTAAATACAAACAGTATGAAATATAAAAAATCTAACGAAACAATTTACACAGAAGAGAATACACTCTTCAACACTGTAGGAGTTAAAACAATTTATATAAAAGTGTTGTGCTCAACGCCTGAAATGTTGTTATGCACTAAGGAAGGTGATAATTTTCTTTGAGTTTATATATTAACGTTTAAAAATACAAGTAGATGCAATGTTTTAATAAAAAAAAATAGACAAAGTGATAAAGTGGTAAAGTAGATGGAAAAAAAGATAAAAAGTAGCATGTTATGATAAAGGGAAGGGGTTAAGTATTAATTTAATCTTTCGAATCGTTTCATCAAAATATGTCATAAATTATGAACGTGGAGTAATTTATGGCTATACTAGTTTGAACTTTAGATATAATAATACACAAGTCAAGTTACGATGAACTTAAGTTCTAAGAAGTCAGTAGTTGTTAAATACTTCTTGTATTTACAGAAGGATTCGTTTCTGTTATTCTTTTAATGGAATTTCACCAACTGCAATTTTGTTTTAATATGACAGATCATAAAGTAAATTATTTTATTGATTATTTAGCTCATTTCTCTTACATTTTTTTTCAATTTTATGAAATGTTGACAAGTGCTTTTTATTTTTTTTAATCCTTAAAGTGTGTACGTTGCAATCTTTTTAATTTAAGAACAATTAATAGCAACTCCATAAGTGGGATGACGTTTATGACGTAAAAATGAAATGTAGGCTTGTACCTCCTGCGAGAAATTGTATATTCCTCATTATTCTGTGTTTATTAAAAAAACATAGGCCTATATATATTTAGAAATTTTAGTTTACAAAATTAAGTAATATCTCCAAAAAAATGTATGTAACTTTCTTTTCTTTTTGAAAATAATTTTCATCTTAAAAAGAGATAATGAAATTTTGTTACGTTTTTCTCTAGGTTTTACTTCTGAACAATTAGTACATTACTTTTGATACAAAAGATTAAGGATGATAGATGAAAATGAGTCATGAAAAACCTGGATGGGAATCAAACCCGGAACCACTTGCGTAGAAGTTAGTTGCACTGATCACTTTACCACGGGCTGGGAATTATGTTACGTTAATGTAATGATCTATTCGTATTACTTTGCAACAGTGTTTGTTTTTTTACAACCAAAAATTGAGGTTACCTCAAAATTTTCAAGAAGTTTTTGTTAACATTTTTTCAAAGTTTGTTCACTTGGACGCAAGATATCAGCAGATTGTTATGTTCTCTTGATCTATATGAATACGTAGGGAAAGGAAATTTTGTGTTTTTAGTTAATTTTTGAAGTTGAGTTTTCACCGGATATACATATTTTCGGGCTACCTGAACAAAAAAAGTGTTCAGCGATTGGTCTGTTTGCGTGCTTACGTCAGTCCATGCGTGTGTATGGTTGTGTGTCATTTGTGTGCGTATATATATATATACATACATACATGCGCGCGCGTGTGTGTGTATGCGCGCGTGCATATATATGTGTATTCGTGAACATCTTCTTCTTCTTCTTATTGCGCCATCTCCCTTCGAAGGTTGGCGATCCAATTGGCTGTAATCACTCGAGATGTGACGGCTCTGAAGATCTCGGATGACGTTCTGCCGAGCCATCGACGTAACTCCCTGAGCCAAGAATTCTGTCTCCTCCCCACTGATCTGCTCCCCTGAATCTTCCCCTCAATGATCAGCCGAAGCATCTCATACCTACCGCCTCTCATCAGGTGTCCGATGTACGCCAATTTACGCTCCTTAACAGTTAATAGCAGCTCCTTGTTCTTCGCAATTCTGTTGAGGACTTCACAATTTGTCACTCTATGCATCCAGGAAATGCGTAGCATTCTCCTGTAGAGGTACATTTCGAATGCCTCTATACGTCTTTCCAATGAGGGATTGAGGGTCCAGCTCTCGCAACCATAGAGAACGATGGGAAACACGTAGCAGCGTAGCATTCGAATTCTAAGACTTAAATCTAGATCCTTCTTGCTGAATAAGTTCCTCATACTGATAAATACCTTCCTAGCGTGTTCAATTCTTGACAATACTTCCCTCTTTGAAATGCAATCGCTACTTAGGAACGCTCCCAAATATCTGAACGACGACACTTGCTCTATGATGTTATTATGTACTCGGAGGACAGCTTGTGTACTCACTTTCGAAAAAACCATAAGTTTTGTCTTGTCGATGTTCACACTTAGACCATAGCGCTCGCTACAATCCACAATATCGTCTACCATTTTCTGGAGCTCGGGTAGGCTGCTGGCAATAACGACTGTGTCATCGGCATATCTTATGTTATTAATTGTCTTCCCGTTGATTTTGATTCCAGCATCAATGTCATTAAGTGCTTCCATGAAGATGCTCTGCGAGTATAGATTAAACAGGAGCGGTGACAAAACACATCCCTGTCGCACACCCCTTCTTATGGCTATTTCCTCTGACAAGCTGCCCTCTGCCCTAACTTGCGCCGTTTGATGCCAGTACAGCTCTGTAACAATTCGCAAGTCACCCTCGTCTACCCCCGTTGCTCTAAGGATCTCTGATAACTTCTGGTGCTGGACGCAATCGAAGGCTTTACGGTAATCTATAAAACATGCATATGTTTCCACATTCATGTCCCGGGCTCTTTGTGTAAGCACATTAATCGCGAATAAAGCCTCACGCGTTCCCAATCCATTTCTAAAACCAAATTGAGTGTCATCGATTTGCTGCTCGCACTTCTTGTATATTCGTGAGTGAATAACTCTCAGGAACGCCTTTAACACATGGGACATCAAACTGATCATGATTCAAAACAAAGAATTATTATATTATTAATTCGTGAACATACACTTTCGATATTCTGTCAGAAAAAATGATTTCAATAACGGAATAACGTACGACGTTAATACTTAAACATTTAATTCAGATACCACTAATGAGACCAGATACGAAAATATTCATTAAATGAATGAAATATTTTATTCGTGCGATTTTTCACGGTTTTGTGAGCCGTTTTCTCACAAACGGCTCCTAAAAATTTTGAAATATCACTTGATTTATTTAGTTTTTTGTAAATTTTGAAGTGATAGGTCAAAGAAGATTCCATTTAAACTATCGGCTAGGTACCTGTTCTTCTTAAGGCCGCTCTCCTTTTGGAGGTCAGTAATTATCATCATTATGCGGACCTTTTTCGCTGCTGTATGAAAAAGTTCTGTATAACTGCAACCAATCTAGTACCTCAGGTTCTTCAACCAGGATGCCCGACGTCTGTCAACGTTCCGCCTGCATCTTATCTTTCCCTGCGTGATTATTTGTAAGACGTGATATTTAGGACTTCTAATCACATGACCAAGATATTGAAGTTTTTCTTCTTCACTGTCTCAGCCTAATCATATTCTTCGTCCAATCTATTAAGCACATCTCTATTTTTTGTTATTCTGTCTGTCCACGGAATGCGTCACATCCTGCGGTAGCACCACATGTCAAAGACCTGAAACTTCTCTAAATGGATCTTCCTGAGTGTCCACGCCTCCATCACGTACAACAGAACAGAGATGATAATAACATCGCAGCATTCTCATTTTGATCTTAATGCCATGATCCCGACTACATACCTGTTACAGTCCCTTTAAATATTATATGAAGTATTCAGAAAATAACTGGCTATCCTGCTTAAATACGACCTCTTGACTACGCCTAGAAAATGCCCAGTGAGTCTTCGTTTTGGGCTTTGTACGTACTTTACCATAACCTCACAATAACACCTAATCTAGATTTTAACATGTCATTAAATAGTTTAGTTTCAAATAGTGTTTCAAAAATATTAACATGTACTAAAGAAACCTTTATTGATTTTGTTAATATCTTTTTAGAAAAATCTTTAGAGGTACAGTTATGGAGGTGGTTGCATCGTACAATCTTCCTTCAAAAGGAAAACACCACACACGAACAGGTTAAAAATGTGATGTAGCTGATAGTTCTTAACAAACATGTAGTGACATATTTAAGATAAGGAAGCTAAAGAAATTTCTACTAAATCAGTATCACAATAACAAAATTAATATCGAATGACAAAAACAATTAAAAACATATCAATGAAACATAATCTCTCCGACCTTCAATTGTAAATTGTAATTCTCACCTTTGATATAAAAAAGTATATCAGATAAACTTTTAAATAGCTTTTTCACAACTTCATAAGGTTTAAATTATTATATTTACCTTGTAACTTTCATCTTATTAAACAATGGTGTCCTGAAGCTAGACTACAGGATTATCTGTTATATTAAAGTGTGTTTATATTGTTTATGGACACTTTAAGATAAATGTAACAAGGTTAACATCTATTGTTTTAGATTTTTTTAAAAGATATTTAAACTTATAATTAGTTACCAGTTTTTGTAATATAACACTTTATTTGGTGTGTAGAATAAAAACTGTTATTTTGTTTCAATTCTAGGTCATGAACCATTATAAAATTACAAAAAAAGCACTCGGGATAAAGTACCAAAAATTGTACAGGTTATTGGAAAAAATTATTATTATCAGTCTTTAACAAAACTCTTTCTTTATAAACCGATGTTAAACCCTGGTTAGACGAATGGTATAAAACTCTACGCTGTACCAATGAGTAATGTTAACATTATAAAACAAGGTGTTGAGAAGACATGTCGATTAACTTTGGTTTATCAGAAACTTCATTATCATCCGCCTAGAATTAAGCTCAGTGGCCTGATCCGGAATCCATCACTTTTTGGGTTTTACCAAGCCTCGCTACCCTCTAGGTGTATATTTTCATCCTTGTAGAGGACGCATTTGGTGGCATGCGAAGTAAATGGTTGGACCAGTTCCTCTTATATATAATTAATGTTTCACACAGTGACTGAACATTTAACTCGGCGCCTATAGTTTCATTATGTTATTTATCTAATCAGATAAAACCTTTGATCGCCCCGAAAATATCTCATTTCAGCAGCCTGGATACGAGATTCGTTCCTCTTTGATGACACCCATGTTTCAGTACTAGCCTATATGTTATGAGTGGTACAGCCATTGCTCTTTCAAATTTCATTTGGGTTTTCTCCCTCGTTTTCTTTCCTATTATCCTGCGAATAGAACCTTATAAGCGCTGAATTTTGCCAGCTTCTCACTCAAATCATCAGCCTTGTCATAGGAAATCCGGAATCCTAAATTTTTGAAATCTCTTAACTTGTTCTATAGTTTGGTTGCCAAGTATAATTTTTGAGCGGACTGGCCTTCTGTCTTTGAATGCCATAATCTTTGACTTTTGCGCCGTTATTCACAAGCAAAACTCGGCGCTAATGTTGCGCAACATGTATATAAGGCATGTTGGAGCCTGTATTCTGTGTCAAAAAATAACGTAGTCATCTGAGATCTGAGAACAGCAATGAATTTAGGAACCCGTTATTCCAAAGTTAAATGTCAAGTTGTTAATTCCAAAATGTTAAAATCTCATCAATATTAATATGAATTGACATTGGAGACATCGGACACTCTTACTGTAATCCTTTCTTTAGTGTTATTTTCTTCGTTTTCTTATCATTACCAAAAATGTTTTTGTGAGAAACAAAGACCTAAAATTGAACTTTTTTTCCAGTAAAGTAAATGGGTTCACAGAAATTATTTTAATGGCAATATTGAATCAATCCATCTGTTTGACAATGAAGATTTGGTGCGGTTTAAGACGAAAAAATTCATTTGAGCTAATGTAAACGTAAAGTTTTCAGTGGTTTGGCGAAAGCAGAGTCACGACAACGTATAATAAAAACATCAAACCTCAAACCTTTGGATAAAAGAGATTAAAAAAAAATGAAATCACTGAACGTAATACTAGAAGATGTAAAAACAAAATATAAAAATTATGAAAGACAGGAACACAAGACTAAAAATTAAACAATCCATTTACCCATTGACTATATTTTTGGACGAAGAAATGAAAACAATGTCAGGTAGGATAAAATTGGATTGGAGAAATAAAAAATCTGAAGCATTTTAAGTGACTTAACTAAAATTGTCCCATGTCGGTAGAAGCAGAAAAGAATTGTGTTAAATTCTAAAAGCAAAATAGAGTGTAGTGTAAATAGCACATTACATTACAACATTTAACCGAGTTTGTCGAGCATTTTCTTAAGTGATAATTTATTGCAAATAGAAATTTAGGTTACCAAAATATTACTCGTTAATCTTAAAACTAGATCGTTGTTAGTAGAAAATAATGACAAACTCTTTAAAACACACATACAGAACAAAATGAAACAGCTGAGCACAAAACTTGAACTGCTTTTTAGATACTTGGTAAACGTTCGACACTCAATTTTAACAACAAACTTTTGTATAGTACAATACGTGGTAAAAGAGAATAGAATCAATTCACAAAATAGATGAAAGAACAGCAGACCTTCCGAAACGAATTTATACACAAATTAATAAAATAAAAGAAGATTTAACTTCACCAATCTTAAGGTTTTTACAAAATGTAAAAACTAATTAATGATGTTATAGCTATTTCACTCAGAAAGCTCTAAGCTACCACGAGTTAGGAAATTTTTGAAATCGGTTAGGTCGTTACTGAAATTATCTTGTACAAACAAAAAAACTATTACAGGATAGTTTTTTTTTGACATAAGTATAGAAAACAAATCTACATTATAAAAATAGTAACAATTTTCATGGATAATTACATGGAGCGAAAAAATATTGAATTGACTTTTAAATTATTTAACCTATGAACAAACAGTCTTAGTAAATTTTAGCGGCGAAGTTAAATACTGTAGGTATGTATAAAAATTTTAGAAAATACAACAGTTAAATATTTTAAGTGAGGTAGAAAATAAATCGAATCACAATACACTATATAACCAATATGTTGTGTATGTAGATGACCATCTAGCCACCGCGGCTCGAGGCAAAATTTACATTATTTCTTATGCGTCCAGAAAACAAACTTGACCGAGTTAAACTAAATAGTCTATTTAATCTTTATTTGCATTACAGAAATAACTAAAGATTTCTTCCGCTTCGTGATCGACACTGGTGGTATTTTTTTCGCAATCTATTACAATCGAAACACCAAAGTAGAAAATTTTTAGCGGGTTACAATATTTTGTTGCGACTTTTATCGCAATTTATCAGCCCCGTTATAATAATGGTCAGTACAGTTGTTTGTAACAACAAATAACTTTAAAGTAAATAAAAATCGCAGCACACTTATATTTTTATAACTTGACTTTTTGTTAGGTCGTTGTAATATAATGCAATGTACTTTTACACAGGGCTATGGTAAGTCGTGAATGGATCATGAACTTGTTATCATTTGTATGAATCTTTCCAAGTCAGTACCGTTCTCATTTCTTATAATGATACTTAATGTAAATAAATAAGTTAACATTGTTTACCGTAGTGTAGATGAACTACTTATAAAGAATTATCACAGATTTTTAACGTAAATGGTACGGCAGTAAAATAAGTACACACAATATTTAGTGAGATTCAAACATGTAGACCTTTCAAAAAATTCTATGGATGATAAGAATTCGCCAAATCAGATAGTACTTCATAAAACATAACAACTTAACTTTTTAAAGAAAAATTAATTGAATATTAAATTTGATAACTTTTATAACAAATTTTACCACGTATCGTCGGTTATGGACTACGCATGTAACTCAACAAGTTCCTGAAATGTATTTAAGAATTTAAGTGTTCAAAATAAACTTTACTTCTTTCTTCCGTCCATTTACTGCTTTGCTTAGGTAGTTCATAGAAGCAATCCTTAAATTTCATAAACTGAAACTATTTTAGTAAGGTATCTATTTGAATCACTCTTGCCATTAATGGTTTTCCCCAAGAAAAATTATGAACGACAGGTGACTTCACCACCATTCTATGTTTGGAATCAGCAAATACAGGTAGATTATACAGTTGAAAAACTCAAGAAAAATATAAATCCACAGAAAATTAAAAAACAATTCTCGTAGTTGCCAGGATTTGGAAGATAACAGTACAGTAAATTTTATTGTACAAATACACACGAGAGTCATTTTTTCAATATCTGATAGGGCAAAAATGAAAGGAAAGTGAACATGGAAAAAATGTTTTTCGCTAAAAGTTACGTTTACTTATGGCTACGTTTCGACGTAATCACCTTGCCGATTGAAGCATTTGTCGTACCTGTTGACGAGCTTCCCAATACGCTCGTCATGAAATATTGCCGCCAATGACTTTAAACGAGTCTTGACGTTGTCTTGAAGCTTTTCATTGAGCTACCTGTTTACATAGCCACTTCTTCAGTTCAGGGAATAGCTGGATGTCACTAATACTAGGTTGGGACTGAATGGTGGGAGATCAAAAATTTGCAATGATATTGCTCAAGGAGTCGTTGGGTAACACCAGCACTGTGAGGATAGCGTTTTCATGAATCAGATTCATTCTAGAAGTCAGCAAACCCCTTCTTTTGGTTTTAATGATTGTTCGCAAACGTTGAAAAGCCTTAAAATAAACAAAAGTACATTAATCGTGATCCCCGGCTGCATGAATTCCACCAGAAACACAACGAGGAGCACTATGACAACATCAAAACTCATTTAAATTCATTGGCGGCAAGATTTTATAAAGAGTATTGGAAAGCACAGGTTCAACAAATGCTTCAATCCTTAAAGTGATTATGTCAAAAAGTATCCATAAGTAAACGTAACTTAAATTAATCATAAATTTTAATATATAATGAACATTTTCATAAATTATATCCTATCTAACCGGCTAATAACGATAATTCGATATTCCTTCCATAAAAAACCGCTTTTGTAGTGCACTGATTAGCATGCTGATCTTGAAAGCGGAACGTTCCGGGACTGACTTCCGGCTAGAGTCTGAGAAACTGTTTCAACGTTCCTTAACCTAAAGTAGTCTTTAAAAAAACCAACCAATATACGACCTAAACATTATATTAATAACGAACAATGAATCCAGAAAAAACAGTAGAAAATTTTAAAATATATGAATGTGGATGTATTTAAGACGACATATAATAAAAATAAGTTAAAGGAATTTCAAGATTGCCAGAATTTTATAAAAAACTAACAATAAATATTGAGAGAAAGACAAAAAACACCAAAATTTGAAGAACTTAATTGGCCTTAATTGTCAAACTCCTGAGAAAAATTAAATTATAAAATAATCTATTATTGGGATGTATTGGGTATACGGGAATGGCAACCGAGGGACCCCAGCCAAAAGCAAATCTCACTTCCAAACTACACACAGGTTACTCTTACACTACACACAACATCATACTGCATCACTAACACCACACTTCAACTAACACACACACTTACATACCTCAAACACAATACATACACCATGCTATCTTACACTTTCATTACGTTCGCGAGTTCATTAATAGGCATGCGTAACATTAAATTAATTGCACTCAATTTGTTAGTTCCAGGCTAAAAAAAATAGTTATGTTTCTTATCACATAGTCAGCCAATGATATGACTGAACTATTTAAGAACAGAAAAGGTAGAGGTGCTGTCTTTTACACCTCTACCTAGTTAAAGTTATTTTTGCTGAAAGTAATGAATTTCCCTACAAAGCCAGTTTTTGTAGTGAATGAAGTGGAGGTGTCATTTTGTAAGGTTGAACGTAGATGATGCATTTTGGAGGGCCTGGAATGCTGATAAGGATACTCTTGAAACTCAATATGGAAGACATAGGTAAACCATTTCTCTCCTCGTTATTAGTAAAGCCTCTAGAGTTTCAAACCAGCCTTTTAACTGATCACTTAAACAACAATAATCTATTGATAAATCGGAACAACAACTATTGTATATTATATATAATACATATTTATGTGTGCCGTATCCCAAATAAAATCACGTAGATTTATAAAACAAAAGTATCTTTAAGTAGTAATGATGGTATATTTTAAAAATTAGGATGTGTTTGATCACTTATTAAGTATATAAAATTATAATAACGTTTTCAATAGATAGAATAATAGTATGGATGAAGAGCATATGGGGGGAGGTTATAGTGAGATAATGTAAAAGGAAATGAGGGGTAGGAGTGGTCGGAAACGCTGTTAATGTTAGCCCTGAAGAAGAAGAACTAACTAAAAGGGGGGGGATTAGATATGGGGGATACATTCAAGACTAGAGTTGGGTGGAGGGTTAGAAGGTTTTTGCATAAATGTTCCTTCTGCACTACGTCCCACCCAAAAAACACCCATACCTTCACGAATACTGCAAGAAGACTCTTGCAAAGCACTGAGCGTCACATTAGGGGTCTTCTTCTACAGACAATATAACATAGTCTCATTACTGCCCCATCAAATTGCATCTGCCTATTTCGTTCACATTTAAGCCAGAGACCGTGGAAATTGGTGTTTTCTAAAGTGTATTTTCACTCTTCGGTCTTTACTTTTCCCTTTTCACTTTTCACCTCTTATTTTTCCAACCACTTCCCCCATACACCCTTAACTTACAATATCGCCAGATGGATGTAAAGTGCTGTGTATATTTAATTTTTTTATAATTTACTTTTATGCTCTATTGTATATAACACAAGAAAAATAAATTGTCCGTGACTGGAGGGGGTTTTAAAAATGTTTCTTATAAAATGATATGGGTAATTTCATTTTTTAATATTAAACCATTAGGGTATCTCTAATAAAAATCAATAAAACTAAAAAAATGTATTAAATTTGATTTAAAAAAAATTTTGCCCCAATAATTAAAGAGTTATTGTAAGAGGCTTCTTCAACACATACATTTCTTTTATATTTTTCTATTACATAAGCTTGTATGAATACAAGGATTACATAAATGTACAATAATACTGAAACAGTACAATTGGAAAATGTTAACTAAAACTCGTATTTTACTCGTTCGTAAGATTTACAAGCGAAATAAGTCTCAAGAATAAACACTCGTTAATCTTTAGAAAATGAAATCGTTGATTCAATAGAGCCGAATAAATACTGCAATACAACTAGTGCACAAGAACTACATATCAATTATTAGATGTTGATAACCTTGAATAAAGTGTTGTCGACGGATATGTAAAAGGACATAAAACCTATGCGGTACTTCTACCTCCTTAACGTTACGGTTCTGTCCTTTTTGAAACCCCTGTTATTAGAAAAATCGAGTATTGAATAAAAGCCAGCGCTGCACCTAACAGACCATACCTGTCAAAACTCATGAAATTTACTATTTTTAAAACACAACACAATAAACATAATTTACTGATTTTATACTAAATATTTATTTTACACTGCAAAATTTAATAGCTTAAAGTTTTACAGCGTGATCGATGAAGTTTTAATCTAATACCTTAAGTTCTGCTGCAACAATAAACGATATTACAAACATAATGAGTTAATTTTAATGAGAACCACAAATCAATTTTATTTCAATTTTTTATTCAGACTGAATAGTGAACCGAAGAAAAAGCTATAACAACCTAGTAAATTATTTATGCACTTTAACAATAAATTAAGTAAATTAATATTAGTTCTTTAACACCATTCACCGTTTAAAATTAAACGTAATTACTTGTAGAAAACTATTCAGCGGATAAAATAATTACTTTGCATAATTACTAAGTTGTACATTATTTTCCTGTTCATTACACCGTAGAGTGTTAATAATGAATACATATAATATATTATACATTATTCTGTATCTATAAACAGATAGTGTTTTAAATAAATAAATTTATTATGTTGAACAGCGAGTATAGAACTATTAAAAATAATTCATGCTTTTAATAAACTATTTCATTGCCATTACTTTGTAGAACAATATGAAATCAACGTTTTAAATTACTAATGGGTCACGTTTTCTAAACAATTCTAATTATATTGACTGGTCAACTGGAAGAAAATTCAAAATTCTATTCTATTCCATGAAAAATGACGGACACCAAGCGGGAGGTCTTGTTAAAATCTTGGTTAATATTTAAAGTATATGTTTGTCACAGTCGAACAAAAATGCTAGTATTATATCATTTGCGTTCGATTGTGACAAATATTCACTTTAAATATTAAGCAGCAGTTTTATTATAGTATACATTAAATCCTAAAAAGTTTAACAAAAGATGTCACTATTCTCATGGGTATCTTTAATACCAAACTTTGGACAGGCAGAAAGTTTGTTGGACCATTTGGACTGGAAGATAAAATGCCCTTGTAGATGAATTGGAACTTTTTTCAGAAGCAAATCAGTTGATGGTAATGAATACCTTGTTTCCACCTCCATCAAGAAGATTGTACACCTGGAATCACCTAAAGATAAACCAAGATTGTAAGAAATCAGATTGACTATAGTACAGTCAATCTGATTTCTGACATATATGTTGGTAAACAAGAGATATAGGAATAGTTGTATTGCTGTTCAAAAATATTCTGGGTGCAGATATACAATCTGATCATGTCCTACTTATCGGTAACTTCGAAGTCAAAATGAAGCGAGTCTTTACCAAGAAAGTGGAGAGGTGTGACATAAAAAAACTAAAAGATCCAGTCATAAATCAATTGGTTAAGACGGCCCTGAATAATAAAACGCATGACATCTTACTTGCGGCGACCCTGAAGCATGGGACAACTCGCATGAGATATGGTGTCGTATTGGAAAGGCTAGAGGAGTTTTCAATGGAATGGGTTCAGTGTTTCAGAGCCATGACCTGACACTGGACATCAAATTACGCCTCCTCAGATGCTATGAGTTCTCTGCTCTTCTGTACGGTGTAGAGACTTGGACTCAGCGACTTGAGGCTTTTTAACTGTGGTTGTATAGACAAATATTGATAATTTTGTGAACGCATAAAGTTGGTAATGTGAAAGTTTTGTTGAGAATGAACAAGGGTCTGGAATCGGTCAAAATTATTAAGTGCTGTAAACTGCAACACCCCGGTCATATTTTGAGAAATCAAAAATTATATGGTCTACTGCAGCGCATTCTGTGTGGGAAGATAGAAGGAAAGAGGAATCCTGGTAGAAAATTTTCGGGGTTGCCAACTTGAGGATCTGGTTTGGTAAGAGCTACATGGAAATGTTCCGGATTGTTACTAATGAGTTCAAAATAGCCATGAGGACCACTGAAATGCGAACTGGATAAGCACGACAAGAAGAAGACAGAACAAACATGCAAGTTTTATTGTTCGTTTGTTTTTAGAATTCTACCAATATAACAATTGATTTTTTTTAAATTTAATAATTTAAAGTCGCATCAACTGCTTCGTCATTAGAGACTACGGTGGATTCTGTAACATTAACTGTGGAATTTGAAACATGAAAATTTCCAGACCCTGGCCGGGAACTTCGCGTGGCAGGACAATGCGCTAACCACTACGCTAGGAGGTGGCCAACAATTGAATTTTGTAGATTTATAATCGAATACTTACTTGTATTAAATTATTATTTTATAATCAGAACAGTGACCAGGATCATACAAATACTTAGATGAAATTTGATAGCACGATGACATTCCAATAAATTTGTATGGTAGTGAAAATTGGATTCTTACAAGTAAAAGTGAGATAGTTTTATTGTAAAAAGCAATGCTAAGTAGCATTGCTACCTAAGAAGTGTGGACTGATAGTATGTCGTTTAGGAAAATCGCCTTTTGTAATAGCTACTGTCTTATGATTAAGTTTTATACAATTTGTAGTGTTTTCTCTTTTTTGTACTTGTGTATGTACATTTATTTACAAAATTTCTCAGAATTCCTTTTTACGTCCTTCATTTCTCGTACTATCTGCCTTTTTATTATTACTTCCAGATTTCGGAAGAAAGCCTTTGTAAATGGTCTCCGTGCGGTGAACATTATATTTTTTGTCTTTAATTTTTATTACGGTACTGTACATTACGCTGCACAACTTCCATATTTGATTTTTAAATGGCGGTGGGGAATTTCACTTTAAGGAGAAGAGGTACCCAGTGATACATTCTCCGTTCCAAACTTCGGGTATTATCCGTTATTCAGATCAAGAGGTCTCTACTCCATTTTCACTTTAAACGACGCACAGTTTGAAAGTTGTAGCTAGTATTGTATTTAATTGTAAGTAAGAGGTAATTTTTAAATGTAAAAAAATTTTGCTATTGTAATGTTAAGTTAGTTTAAGCTTTTGAAGTTTTGTAATTAATCTGATTGAAGTTATTTAATTGGAATTTGTTACCACTGTAAGCTTTATAATTAATATAGTAATTTTAATTTTGTAAATAAATAATTGGTATAAGTTTAAAGGAAGTTTATTTCACCCAAATCCTAAATGTACCTAGGCTTAAGTGTTACTGTATTAGTACGGTAAAAATCATACGCTACTAGCTTTTCGGCAAGCATGTAGACAAATACTCACGTATTATGATTCGTATACTTCAAAATTAATACAAAAAATATCATTGTAATTGCTAATAGTTTCCGTGATGTTAAAATGACTTAAAAAAAGTTAATGGTAGATCGTGAAAAAGGATACTGTTTTGATACGGTTGATGAAATGGAGTAACCTACATATTCGTCTAAGTTTTATTACTAAATAGTAATAAATTCAAAAGTAGTTGTACTTTATTAAGTAATTAAATTCTAATTAGTAAAACTATTCATCTAAACCAAACTATTTGTACTACGTGTATGTTGGAATAAGAAGATAATGTAACGCTATTACTCTTGACATTTAATTGTACATTAATTTATTTGATTAGTTTATATCATAATTAAAATGGATTTCAATCCTCCATGCATTTACGATTTACTTTTACGATACACTTATTACAAAAATGGAAATAGACGTGTAAATTTTTAATTACAATAATTTATTAAGAATGAGAACAAATAACAAAATCTGGTATGAAACACTCGCACAACTTTCTCCAGCCAATGCAAAAATGAACGATATAACCTAACATTAGTAATAAAACATTACAAATAAACAAAACCACTAACCTTAAAAAACATAACTTTAATTTTAATCATGAGTGAATGATGCAAAATGAAAATCAACCTTGTTTTGGCTTATTGATAGGAAAATTAACTTTGACGCTAAACTAGACTCTGCAGAGGAAAATGCTCAAAATAAAAGTTGTAGATCTTTCAATTCCCTATAAATTTGATTACAAACTTTTTAGTCGTAAAATGCATACTAAGGCTGAAATCGAAAAAACCGTTTTTACAGATTTTCATGAAAAAAAAACAGAAAATTACTAGTTACCGCTAAACTAAGCTTTATATAAAAAATGTTTGTTTTAGAAATTGTACCTTTTAAAATTTTGTTCAACCTTTATTACATACATTTTTGCGCTAAAATGTATATTAAGGCCGCAATCTTAAAAGAATCATTTTTTCACGAGAGCACAGCCTACTCAAGAATTTCAGCAGTCTTGACGTCTATTCTATCTTGTAGAGCAAAAAAAGTAGAGAAAAATGAGCAGCCGTTTGGGAGAAAATCGCAAGAAAGTTCAAAATTGCAGGAATAAAGTACTACTTCCGGTTGACCGATTTTGATTAAAAAAATACGTATCGGATCCTCTAGTAGTACCTTACTTAAGTTTCAAGTTTGAACTTTGTACGATGTCCCGTTCTTGAGATATTTTGTTCACACACAGACCAATCGCTAGAAACATACATATGTCATATTTTTGGTTTCAGGAGATCTGAAAACGAGTATCTCCGGTGAAAACTCAATTTTGAAAAATCAATACATTCCTTCTTATATAATATTCATATAGATAAGAGAAAGTAATAATCGTATAAAATGAAATTAATATTTTCTTTATTTTTTTTTAATATTAAAAATTTTTTTCAAATACCTGAAAATAATGTTCCCACTTTATTACCCGTAAGATTCTCCAAATTCAAAATAATCAATATTATTATTAAGATTATTTTTAAGGTTAGCTTTCTAACGTATTTTTATTATGTTCATTTTTGAACAAATTTTCTAAGTAACATGACAAAATTATGATAAAAATGGCATAACGAAGTCGATCGATCATTTATGTGCCACTTCGTATTAATAAATGTGCGTAGTTTAGTTTGTAAGTACATAAAACGTTTAAGTAATATAATTAATAATTATGTACTTTTTTCTGTCAACCCAAAAGTTTTCCAAATTTTCCAAATTTTCGACGTCTTCGCTGTCTATGGTGTAGGGATCTTCTTCGATAACATTCTGTTACCGTTCTTCCATTATCTTCAACGTCACATCTTCTTAAGTTCGTTACCGTTGGGTTTTTATTTTCATTTCCATGAAGATCATCTCCATCATAGCATGATTACGTCATCCTGGAGGATACACTACTGGGTGTGACCCCTCCTTTCACGCCTAATAATAACTCTCATCAAATCTAGTGATTGTGCTTTAATGTATAATATAGTGTTCTGGATTTTAAAATTAAAGACAAAAAAAACCCAAAGGTAAATGCTTGCTCTATTTTCTTGTCAACCATCTTTAAGCTACGTTAGATTATAAAAACATGAGTTCTATATGAATATTTAAATTAAGTTGTTTAAATACTTCTCAGTTTTTCTTTCTAATATTTTATAATGATTTTAATTAAATTAATAACGTAGACCTTGAAGGTCGTTTTAAAGAGTAATTTTGTATATAACAGGCGGAGTTGATGATCGTATGTTACTCTGAAGTATTGCAAATTGTAGAACGGTATATTTGACGAGCATGTGTCCAAATAAGCGTTAGCAAGTATTTATAGATAGAAAGTTTTTGTATTAGTAGTAAGTGAGAATGCGTTCCACTAAGCCTATAAAGAAGTTTGTTCTGTCTGATAGTGTTTGTTACTTTAGCTTAATGCGATTCCACCAGGTTTAAAATTTATGTAGTGTACCTAACTTCTGAATATTTAAACAGATTTTGTTTTAAATTTTTGAGTTTTGGTTTGGTTGAAAAACCTTGTTCTTTTGTTTCTTCCTTTCTTCATAATATTTTTTCATTAGTATGATATAATTTTACTTTCTCTTGCCTATATGAATATATAGGAAGGAAAGTATTGTTTTCATGTCGATTTTTCGAAATCGAGTTTTCACCGGATCTACACGTTTTCAGACTCCCTGAACACAAAAAACCTGTTTTTAGTGATTGGTGTGTGTGTGTGTGTGTGTGTGCGAACAAAATATCTCAAGAATGGAACATCGTACGAACTTGAAACTTGAAACTTAAGTTAGATACCACTTGAGGACCCGACACGAACATTTTCATCAAAATCGGTCAACCAAAAGTAGTAGTATAGTTTTTATTAAAGTATAGTTAACGTATAGTATAGATAAAGTATAGTTTTTATTCGTAAATTTTTTCACGTTTTTGCGATTTTCTCAAAAACGGCTTTTACGATTTTTCTAAAAATCATCTCATTTACTACACTTTTTATGCTCTGTAAGATAGAGTAGACGCCATGTCTGCTGAAAAATTCTAGGAAAGGCTGTTTGCACAAAAAAAAATGTTTTGTAAGATTGCGGCTTAAATACGCTTTTTAGAGCAAAAAACTATATAATGTCAGTTGTAGAGAATATAAAATCCTACAACTTTTCTTTGAAACATTATTTTTTATAACGCTTAGTTCAGCGGTAATTAGCGATTTTCTGCTTTTTTCACGAAATGGTGTAAAAAATCGATTTTTAGTTGTTTTTAGTTTTTATTTTATTTAGTTTTATTATTATTTTAGTTATTTCCTATAATTTAATCAAATTTATAGGAAATAAAATGATGTAAAACTTTTATTTCAAGCGTTTTTCTCTACAGAGCCTAGTTTAGCGTGAAAGAGTGATTTTTCGTATTTTTAATCTTCACTGAGGTTGATTTTCACTTTAAGTCTTTCACTCATGATTAAAATAAGATTATGTTTTTGAGGTTAGTTTTTTTGTTTATTTCTAATGTTAGATTATATTGTTAATTATTTGCAAGAGAACGTTGTGTGAGTAATTCACACCAGATTTCTTTTCGTCATTCTATTGTACATATAGTCAGATATTAAGTTTTTTCTTAAACTTGAAGTTTTCTTATTCCTTTTATCCTACCTTCATAATACTGCTCTTGTATTCTACACGTATAATTTTCATTCCCTATTTACCACTTACATATCACTTTTAACTACTTTTATCCATTTCATTGACCATAAAACATTTATATAAGTTTAGCACACTTTTTTCACTTCATTTGTCTTTATATACAACAGCGCGATTTTGCAAAACCAGTAAATGTGCAAACAATATAATATATTTTAACATGACATTTGATGTTAAAGGAAGACACCACTCATTATAAGGACTCCGGCAGTTAATTCTAAATTTAGCATTATTATAATTTAATCATTAAGAGTATTAAATTAATATTAGTAATTTTAATTAAATTTTGTGTTTTAGTTAAGTTTAATTAAATTTGTACAATATGAAATTAAGTTAACCCAAGTCTCTGCCCAACCTTCTGCTGAGCCAAAAATATGGTTTGCCTGATAAATGTCGAGAACTTAGTTCACGAAT
This sequence comes from Catonia carolina, assembly GCA_035578175.1. Lineage (NCBI taxonomy): Eukaryota > Metazoa > Arthropoda > Insecta > Hemiptera > Achilidae > Catonia > Catonia carolina. Next base: position 20,871,348 of record JAQMRL010000010.1, on the reverse strand, counting down.
CAATGGGTTGGAGTTTTTATGGAATTGGAATATTGAAATCGTTGATACAATTTGTGTTTGATATCATTAATAAATGGGATTTTTAGGCCCGAGTGAAGTGAAGTCACAAAAAAAGCAGCGTTAACATGTGTCCAAAGTCATTTTTATTGAAACCTTTGGAGTTTGAATCAACCATAGATCTGGCAACCGTACATACACATTGGTTTAAAAATGGTCTTACTTAACAGTGATTTTGGAGGAATTGGCAATAATTTCGCCCCACGATATAGAAGGGTGTACAGCTGTTTTAGCCTAACATCAATAGCATACATAAGTGTATATTACTCCGCAAATGTTAAACCTATGCGAGATTTAGAAAGTGATTAAATGGAATTTCTATTCTATTTATTTTGGATTAAATAAATATTAAAAATTTATTTTACATTATAATCAATTTACTTTAATTTTCCTCATTTTATCCAACTACCAAATATAAAATAAAAGGTAATAAATAAATAAATAAAACCTGATGTTTTACAAAGTGCAACAAAGTTGAAATATTAACTTTTCTGTTTATATTAAACCCATGAATCATCCAATCTGTTTCATTCCACCAAGTGTCGAATAGGGTATGGTGTATCCAAAATGAGAGAAAGAGATAGCTTATATTAAAAGTGAAACACATAGATGGAGTATGAGAAGGGTTTGAGAGAGATAGAGGATCATTTACTCTTTTAAAGAAGGGAGAGTTTGAATTTAGTAAAAGGGAGAATGCAAGGTATGACTCATTTCTCTTTTAATTTTACATTTCGTTGAATAATTATTTTACGCTTGTTTCGTCCGTTCCTTTCTTTGAAGTTATCCCTTATATATATTTTTTCACTTCTTCCACCCTTAGCTAAAATGTATTAAAATAATATAAGGGTAGAAAAGTGTCAAGAAGGAGAGAAAAATTTAAGAAAATAGAAGTTCGGTAGAGACGATATCAAAATATTTGCTTTAAAGATTATAATAATTATGACAGAGATAAATGATGAAGATATAGAATTGATAATGGTCCAAAAGATGAATAAATAAAGAATCTGTGAAAGGTCGAACGATTTTTTAACCCTGGTAGTGTCGTTGTTAGGTTTTGTGGTTGAAGTTCGTTTATCCATGGAGAGAGTTTAACCCCTCTAACTATGGCTTTCGTTCATCTCATAACCTACGCATTCTCTTCCGTGTATGCCTGCAATTAATGGGATCGTAATAATGATGTCCCTGTATATATATGTATATAGTGCCTTTACGTAGTAAAATTCCACCACAAGCACATATGCTTCCTTTCTGATCCCGTTTTATTTCTATTCCTATCTATAGGTATATTTCTAACACAACGACCCTCCCCACTACATCAAATTCTTTTCATATTTACGCCTTTTTCACTTTTCCCCCTTTAAAGCATCTTACAAACTTATCGTAACCTATCCAATGCCTATATCGGCCCTAAATGAGTGAATTCCAAAGTACGCATGCTAACTCATTCGTTTATTCATCCAAGGGAATTTTATATGAATTATTTTACAGGCACTGAAAATGAATATCAAATTAAAATTTATTCTAAAAGGAATAATAGTAATATACAGCAGAACTTTCAACAAGAAAATTTGGTTGAAATAAAAACCTACCTACTGTGTGTGTGTGTGTGTGTGTGTGATCACACACAATTTAAAAAAAATACCAATTAGGCAAAAGAAACCCTCAACAATAAAAGAGCGCAAGGGATTCATCTGGGAATGTTAAAACAAAATTTATTGATATCGAAATTTGCTATTATCACTGCTTCATACAAAAGTGGTAATAAAAAGCACCAGTTGACTGAAAGGAAAATCATCGGGACTTAAACTAAAACTATCAAGCCGATAATATCAGGCACATTGTTTCTACCAAATCGAGTTATCTTTCAATTGAAAAAAAAACCAATATATTACTTCTCCCAGATTATCAAAATGCCAGAAAACAGGTTTTTTAAAGGAGTTAAAAAATGGGGGAATGAGTTAAAGATCTCTGTATCAAGGGTTTGTATGAAAACAAAAACAATTACTCCTCAATACATACTAATTTCCAGTAGATGACCTGTCAGATGCTCTAATATAAGAGTAACAGTCGCTACCAGAAAGGAGAAATCAAAACGTGTTAACAAGTACCATATTCAAAAGAAGGTAAGAAATTGAGTCTGAAGTAAAATCCAGTCTGCAAATGTAAACTCACGATAATGAAAGGAAGATTGCCAAAGGAGTTATATAACGTCTATTATGAGTAGTTACAACTGTACACTTAAACTCATAGAACCTTGGATTATAATTATTATATTTTTTTATATGATTGTTTATTACAATAGTTGTACTTTGTAAACAGACACAGGTGTGGGCAATGAAAATAAGATGAGTTAAAGGTTGAGAGAAAGAGGAAGAATAGGAAAACGATGTGAGGAAGAGAATAGTTCAGCCAAACTAATATCTAAAAATCAGGGTAAGTCCTCGTTGAAAAGCCGGTGTTGTAGTAATCAGCGCAACTTGCTTCTATGACAGGTGTCCAGGATTTGATTTCCGATAAAGTCCGTCATTGCATCATCTACATACTTAGCATCATAGTCTACGCACAAGGCAAGGCGTAATATCAACCTATAAAAATAAGTTATTTAAATTTATTCCACGAGATATTTTACGTCAACGTTACATCTAATTTATATTCTAACAGTTATTTTATCATATTTTGGTTTGGTGCAATTCATTTCTTCTTCACTTCAATTTCTTCCAAATTGCTACTTCTGTATTACCAAAATAATTTAGAAAACATTTAACGATAAAGTTTTAACTAATTATTAAAGAAGGGCTATAGCTTTTTTGTTTGTATTATTTCCTATCAAACTTTTCAGTGTGCAAAAGCTAAATGTGAAAATTACGTGATTTCCCATTAATGAATCGTCTTAATGTTTATTAAAAAATGTTCAGTGGGAAAGTTATTACAATATTACTTATCAAACAATGCAAAAAAAAATTTTTGTTGAACTTTATCATTATTGTTTACATTTGTTATTTCTAACTTTTCTGAAAATAAAATTAAGGAATGTAGATAAAATTAAATATCAAGTTGGTTAATATAGACTTAATTGAAATAAATTCTTTGTAATGCTTCTTTTATGTTATAACAACAAAAAAATTTCAAATTAGTTGAAAAAATAATATAGATCTTTTAAGAATTTCTGTATTACCAAAATATTTTTTAAAAAAACCTATGAAGGAGGAGGTAGGTAGAAAAGGACAAGTAACTTATAATTATCGTTGATTTTTTTTGTGTAGTATTTCTTTTACTAAGATATCGACATAAAGAAATTGGTTATTAGGAAGAAATTTAAAACTGTCAAAGAGTATTAAATTGCTCCTGTGTAGGCAGGTTCTAATACCAATGTGGATTTTTGGTATCTAATAGTGGATATTATCATCACCCATCGCTTTCAAAATAAAGTACTGCGGAACATCGGAGATCCACCTTGGTAAATTACAAACGTAAGTCTTCATCGAGACTTAGGGATGAAAACAGTCTTGAAAGTGATCTAAAGATTTACAAAAAAACACGAAGAAAGACTCAGACGGTAAGGCATGTAGAGAAAATTCACAAATTTTAGAAGCGAATGATATGTAGGTAGTAGCATGAATTAGTTCAAATGTAAATGTGTAAAGCCGAATTTTTTTTCTTACGAATGTGTTAAATTATTCTGTAAGTCAGTACTTAAGAATGTTAGTTTTTAAAACTGTATCAAACAGTTAAATTAACAAATTTAAAACATATAAATTTTGCAACCTTTAACCTATGTTCTTTCGGGATCTGGGTTGTAAAAGTGGTAAAATTTCCTGTTAAACTTACAGCAGGTGGTTATTAACAGATTTTCGTTAACAGTATTATGGTTTAACTATTAGTAAACTATGATTAAACTTATTAATTTGGGAGATTAAATTGAGAACTAAAATGTCTTCAAAACTTTTTTCTGTAATGATTAATTTAGGCCTTTAACCGTAAAAGTGTTACAAATAATAGTGATAACTCTGTTGAAATGACATGATAGGTGTAAGGTGGTGCCTAAGTAGGAAATAAAAAAGTTTAAGTTTGGAATTTATTAATAAATGTTTCTGTTTCATACGTGTGCTTAAAAATCAGACCGAGATATTTGCCAGTATCTGTCTTTGTAAAAGGTTTATTGTCTATATGTACTGGCACTGGCAATCACCATGACAGAGAGTGAAAGTTACGTGAAGAGATTTGGCCGTATTAAGTTTTATTTTTCATGTTTCACACCATTCTTGTAAGAGACTGAGGTAGTGTTGGAGTATGAAGCGCTGAAAGGTTTTGGTCTTGAGCTGATATTGCTGCTTAATCAGCATAAGTAGCAGTGAGTACCTGGGGTTAGAGTTGGCGAGTCTGAAATACATAAAGAATAGAGAAGTTGGGCTAAAATATTGGGCCCTGAGGCACACCAACTAATACAGCAAAGAAATTTGAGTAGGATGACACTAATCTAACTCTAAAGAATCTGTTATTCAGAAAGGAAGGAATTTATGAGATAGTAGTAAGTAAATGGTAATATTTTTTTTTAGTTTGTGTAAGAGACCTAGATGCCAAAGGCAACATCCAGAAAACCTGCGGAATCATACAACTTTTGTTCAATATCCCAATCTATGCAATCAGTCACTCTGTGCAGTTGTTGTGTGATAGATTGTCACTTGAAAAAACTGAACTGATGTGGAGGTCATAATAAACCAGCGAAAGAATGTGCTTGTAAAGAAGTTTTACAAAAATTTTGAAGGTACTGAAAAGAATTCGATCAGTACCATCTTCCTATTGTTTATAAGGCGATAAAAGGAAAGTAAATAAACAAGTTTGTTGTCATTTTATATCGTGAAGCAATACAAAACAATTAGAAAATTCATAACAATAAATAATAGCCTAATGGAATACAACTTCCAATCAAGACTGACCGCGCTCGCAGGTAATAAACCACACACGATCAGAAATTCACATAAAATCTATTTTTTTTTTGACAAAATACAATAATTTCTGATTGCATATTTTAGATATACGAGGTGTGGCTATTAAATAACGAGACTGACGTTGTAAAAAAATGTATTTTAATTTTATACATATTGTCACCTTCAATATACGTACACTTCTTTTCTTTCCCTACAACGCTCCTTGCGAATTTTCCATTGTTGGAAGCAGTGCTGGAAGACATCTTCTGTCAGCTCCTTTAGGACAAATGCCGCTCAAAAGTGTTTGAAAGGAAGCTCGCAAAATTTTTGTACTGACACTTTGTACGCGATTGAAAATGATCAAAATATTTTGGAAACAATAATAATCTGTCAAGAAGTTCCTAGCCAAGAACATCATCTCAGTGTTAGAATATACACCTTATTCACCAGATTTTGCGCCATTTGACTTCTACCTGTTTCCTAAGGTAAAATCTGCATTAAAAGGGACAAGATTTGAGTCTGTAGAAACTGTAAAAGAGAAAGCGGCACGTGTTCTGAAGCAGCTGATAAAAGATGACTTCCAGCACTGTTTCCAACAATGGAAATTTCGCATGGCGCGTTGTAGGGATAGAGAAAGAGAGTATAATTGAAGGTGACAATAAGTGTATATGTATAAAAAAAAAATTTTTACAACATCAGTCTCGTTATTTAATAGCCACACCTCGTCTATTTAATCACTAATAAACCATTGAAAATATATAAATAAGGGTTAAGCCAATGGAAAAATCTCTGAATATTATTGCATTTAGGAAATTACGTTAAATTAGGAAATTTATTAGTCAAGAACTATTTTTTTGCATTAGGTTAATAAAAAAATTTACAAAACAATTTAATTTTAATTTTAAATACCACCTACTATCCACAGATTGTATGATTATAAAACAGTTCTTATTGTTAATCGTTATATAGAACAGCCTTAACAGTCTCCTTATAAACTGTTCATTAGCATAATAAAGGATCATATAATTGTGATACGGCTTTCAAAAAGACAATATACATTGATCTTCATATATGAGAAGGAGATTGAAATAAATAGCCAAGAATAACTTTGATGTGGCCGCTTTGAACTTAAAAACTATTAAAAATATTATAATGTACACTCCAAATTATACTGACATGACACGCTCTCAGACTTACAATACAGTAACACTTAACATAAATTTCGTATCAAGTGATTGTTAAAGTTATACACGAAAATTTCGTTAGATTTAGTAAGTATATTAGTACGGTGTAGATCTGCAAAATATATTTTGTATCCGGTACCGAAACAAGAAATGTATTTCATAAAACAAAATGTAATAAATTTTTAAGAAAAAACCATTATGGTATTAATTTATTTGTTGGAATAAATTTATTGTTAGTTCGTGTTACTTAATACCATATCAGTGTAATTAAATTGACAAATTAACAAATGTTTCAGAAATTGAACAATGCAACAGAGGTGCTTAATAAAAATTTAAGTAACTTAGGAAAATTATTCAAACAGGAAAACACGTTGTAATACCAAAAACGTACTTTTGATTTCATATTTTTAAGAGTACCCAGAATGGAGATAATTTAAAATTTTCATATAATTTATTTTCATATTATTTAAATTCAGAGTTTTCTGCATCCAATGATGTATAATTTGTTGGGATTTTTGCAGTTTTTATCCCCCCCAAAAAAATAAATATAAATATGTCCAACCCAAACATTATTTTCTAAACATTAGCAGTTTGCGTAAATACATCTATTTTTTTTTAATGACAAACGAAAAATTCATAATTCTTTTTCTGTTCTAGAAGTTTAAGTTGGCATTAGACCAGCTTTGAATGTAACAGTTGAAGAATTTCCAAATGTGGTTCTGGAATATATTAGAGGTAACTACTTTGCAGTACTTATAATGTGTTCTCATTTTTACTTTCTCTTGCCTATATGAATATATAGGAAGGAAAGTATTGTTTTCATGTCGATTTTTCGAAATCGAGTTTTCACCGGATCTATACGTTTTCAGACCCCCTGAACCCAAAAAACATGTTTTTAGCGATTGGTCTGTGTGTGTGTCTGTGTGTCTGTGTGTGTGTCTGTGTGTGTGTGTGTGTGTCTGTGTGTGTGTGTGTGTGAACAGAATATCTCAAGAACGGAACATCGTACGAACTTGAAACTTGAAACTTAAGTTACATACCACTACCGGACGCGACACGAACATTTTCATCAAAATCGGTCAACCGGAAGTAGTAGTTTATTCGTATAATTTTTCAGTTTTTTGCGATTTTCTCAAAAACTGGTCCTACGATTTTTTTTAAAATCGCCTATTTTACTAAATTTTTTATTCTCTACAAGATAGGGTAGGCGCCATGTTTGCTGAAATTCTCGGTGAGGCTGTTTTCACGTAAAAACGTTGTTTTTTTAAGATTACGGCTTTAATATAAATTTCAGCGCAAAAACTTATATAATAAAAGTTGTAGAGAATTTAAAAACCTACAACTTTTGTTTCAAACATTTTTTTGTATAACGCTTAGTTTAGCGGTAATTTGCGATTTTCTGTTTTTTTTCTCACGAAAACGTGAGAAAAATCGATTTTTTTAACATTTCGGTCTTAGTATGCATTTTACGACAAAAGTGTATATAATAAAAGTTATAGAAAATTAAAAGATCTACAACTTTTGTTTAAAGCATTTTTCTCTACAGAGCCTAGTTTAGCGTGAAAGCGTGATTTTCCGTATTTTTAAGCCAAACTGAGTTCGATTGTCATTTTGCGTCATTCACTCATGATTAAAATAAGGTTATGTTTTTGAGGTTAGTTTTTGTTTATTTCTAATATTTTATTAATAATGTTAGGTTTATTATTAATCATTTGCATTGGCAAGAGAAAGTTGTGTGAGTGTTTCACACCAGATTTTTTTTCTTGTTTTCCGTAAATAACATTTTTAACATATAAGGAACATTTTCTCAGCTAACTGTAAACGGGTTTTCATGAAATTTTTGCACAGCCTTTTATACCATAATTGGAATGTACTGAGTTAATATTACGGTAAATTAATGTATTTAAATATTGATTTTCCACCTAAATAGGAAAAAATTTCGCTTTTCAAAAGTGGTAATTTCAAAAAACCTTTTTTGTTAATAATATAAATAAAGATGCTACTAATTCTGTGGTTGTAGAATAGCCTGAAAAATAACCACAAAATATTGGACAGGATAACTGTAATAGTTTTTGGGAAAATGTTCTATTCATTAACTTTACGGAGATAGGGATTCCGCGTACCCTTAGGTTTCCCACAAACGCAGAAAATAAAGAAAAGATGGATAAATACACAGTTAAATAATGTTGAAAAGTTAAACTATACTAAATTAACTTCCTGAAGTTGATTGGCATAATCTACAATGACTCAAAACTATACAAAAAAATCTACAAATCATATTTGTGGATGGATATTAGGCTATATAAAAGCTAATAACATTTACAACTGACTAATTCCCTCGATTATTATCAGTAATCTTTTTACTTTCTGGTGAACGAAACACATAAAATTCTGGAAATTTGTTCTTAAGGGTCAATTAGCATAAACAATAAATTTTAATTTCAATCATTTGCTCATAAGTTATAAAAATAATTTGATTATCTCTTAATTGATTATCTTAATTAAAAGGTACATATTTTTATACCGTTTTAGGGAGTTGTAATTTTTATCATAATTGGCATGCGCATTCTCCAAGCTGATATCTAGAAAACCAACTCTTGTAAAGCACTTGAAATTTGACTTATTATTTTAAAGGATATCAGATGTAACTAAGCTAAGAAATATTATTTTTTGTACTTTTCCAAAAAGCTGTAATTCTGTAAACAAATATTACTATTCCTAACGTTATACCTAAAGTAAGTAACGTATGAGAAGTAAAACAAGAAAAAATAAATTTATTTGTGCTAATATATACTACAGAGCTAATCATCGCAGTTAATGCGCAAAACACGACCTAACTAAAATTTGTTTTTACTCGTCCGTAAGGTTTATAAGCGAAATACATCTAAAGAATAAACGCATGTTTGTCTTTGAAAACGACATCATTTACAAAATAGAGGCGAATAAATACTTGAATAGTAGGCCTACTGGTGCTCAAGAACAGCATAAAATTGTTAAAAGCTCTTAACTTGAATACAGTGTTACCAAATGACATGTATAGAAACATTAAATTTACCTTTGTATTACTTCTACCTTTCTTAATGTTACGAGTTAATTTTTGAAACACTCTTTATAAGACTGTTAACTTTGTGTGAAGGTAATTTGTAAATAAATAATTAAAAGTATGTTTAAAAAACAGTTTCAATATTGCAAAAATTTCCAAAAACAAATCATCACTGACGAAAAAATTTAGTTTTGTGCATTATATTTTACTTTACTTATAAATTAAGACTTTCATTCAAGTAAAAGAAAATAAACAGTTCTTTAAAAACATTTTTTGTACAAAGTAATTTCGCATTTAAAAAGATTGTTCTTTACATTTCCGAATAGCTTATAAAATATTTTAGTAATGTACATTAAGGAATTTATCTTTTATTAAATTTAATAAGAAAGATATTTAATAATAATAATTTGACTCAATTGAGTGAATTACAAACAAATTCGCTTACAGATCAACGCCCTTGTGTTAAAGGCCATTGAATAATATCTGTAAGTGTATTGTGTATGTATTTCTGTATATATACGTCCCTCAAGGAAGGTTTCGCAGGCAATTAAACCTTAAGTTCAAAAGGGGAAGAGCCAACATTTCATTTGGTAGGAGGGCCAGTTCGATGCCACCATATTAATGTGCAGAAGGCAAGATTAAATAAGTTGGAAAATGCTTTATCGTGTTTATTGAACCGAAATAAATGCAAATATTCTCTTTGTAATATCTAAATATCTAAGAAGATATTTATAACAAAAATCTGTAGTCCTTGCAAAATTACACAAAATTACTAAATACCGATTTTTAAAAGAATTTCTTTGTATAAGAAACAAATTATTTTACATAAACTAAGAATATAAAAATCGGACCTCAGCTATTCATCTACAGCTCATCGCTTGTAAAGATTTCTTTGTGTACTTTACGTTGTTAAAAAGTATTTGCCAACTGAAAATTTAGCGTAGAGAACAACAGATATTTTTATATAGATTATATTGTAATTTTTCAAATAATATGTATTTGTAATCTGTTCTTTAACAATAAATAAATCAATGAGATTTTTTTTTAACGTCCAACTGTTCTGCAATTACTGCTAATGCAGACGGTGAAGAATAAAATGATTCGTTTTTTGTAACATATGAAAATATGCCGTGCCTGAATGGGATTCGAACCCAAGACCACTGATGAGAGGCGAGCACGCCAATGCAGCCGGTAAATCAGTAAGAAGTTAATTGCCATTAACAGATATCTTCCAATGGAGACACATTAAAAATAAATACTGTTACAGTTTAACTTACTACTAGTAGGTACAATGAAGCAAAATTTTGAAAAACAAATTTAATAATTTTACAAAGAAAGGTAAAAATTAGTACGTTGGATGTTACCATCTTAGTTTTTGTATTATACCAACGTCTTCCATTAAATTGTCAAACAATTTTCATGAAATACAAGTCACTATTCGTAAGCTAAACTAACTTTTGAATTTTCATCTTTAACTGTTTAAATGTGTAGATCTCGGTAGAAGTGATTGTTATTCATATACCAGGGAGCAGACGTTAAAGCTCAAATTATCTTTGACTGCAGTTGTTAAACAATTTGTGTATTTTAGTTACTGTACGCACCCCATACATACGTATATAACCTAGATCATGTTTGATTTCAGAACCGTTTTGTGTATTTAAATTTTTTTTGAAACGATAATTTTTATATGGTCTGAGTAGTCAATAAAATTGCTAAATTATAAGTTTACTTATTTTTTTATGGCAAAAAAGTTCTCTCCAATAGACATAAATGTTTAGGCGTATTTCGATATAATTAGCGACGGTGTGAAATTTTATGTTGTCAAAAGTACAGATAAGTTTGGAGAATTTTGATAAGAAAGTGTAAATGTAACACACTTAGAGACAATTAATGTATTAGATTTACCGTATAGATTTTAGATTTTGTTCTTCTGTTTGGTGCTCATTGAGCATCGACTGCCATGGTCATTAGCCAACTACCAAGAGTGTACACGGTGCACGACAGTTTAACACAAAAATATTGTGACACTTATCGCTAAGGTCCGTTTCGGGATCTAGGTTATTAAATAATTAACACACTAAAGTTCACAATTACAATTATTTATTATACATTAAAAGATTTACAAAATAAATAATAAACTAATTATAATGAAGTAATACAATAAATGACTTAATAATTTACTTTAAATAAATAAGAAACTAATTACAATGGAGTAATACAATGAATAACTTAAATAATTTACTTAGTATTACTTACAATAATTATATACAAAGCACATACACAAAAACTGAATATAATGCACATACACAAGATAATATAACAATAGTTAACAACTACAACGTTTGGACGTAACCTGTAGCCTACTATGCACCGTTAGCCATTCAATCAACACTCGTCAGAGATCAAACGGATACTAACTCACTGACCGCACTTGGGCGCTCTTTATATAGCTCGATCAAAAAGAATTCTCTCGAAAGATACCGAAATTCGATACAAATAATAAAGTACAAAAAACCCTTTATAAATGAGTAGGCTACTAGAAAAATCTATTGTAAACAAGTCAACAATAGATCTATTGTAAACAGAAAGTGTTACAGGTAATCAACCGGCCCTTTCATAAATAGTTGTACAACAATAACCTGACCTTCTCATACACCTTTTAAATAACCTTTTATAACCAGCCCTATTGTTACTTTTTCACTCTATTATCCTCTCTTTACTATTTTATGAATAAAGTACTAGAAATTTCTTGAACCATATTCGTCTTCGATATTGTCACAATATATTTGACTCCTTATAACAACTCCGTCAGATGTCAAACATTTAAAACACATACTGCGAATGTAAAGGGCTCACCGCATGTGCACCAAGGCTAAGGCATGTGCACCAATAAATAAAATAATTCACGCACAAAGTAACAAAAACTATTAACACTTATTCCATTTAAATATAACTGAATAATCCCTTTGTTCCAAAACTTCTATCATACGTATTTTCCATACTCTAAACAGGGTTGCAAATCTTTAATTCTTCCTTTCATTTTTAGTCTCTTTCTGAAATCTGTGCAGTTTGTTCACAATTCCAATACAAGCTTGACGAAGAAGGGTATGTCACAGTTTGCACAAATTGGTGTTTCAGTACCAGCTAACATAAAAGCAAAGGTCAACCATGTATTTCCAACTTCTCATCTCGTCAAAATCACTGTTTCCTTTATCTTTAAGTCTGTCCCATAATTCCATTTTGATGGGGTATCCTTAATTTCATTCAACTTAGTTGATAGAATCCTCAATCGATCTCTTCATTCTCTTTTCAGAGCAGTGGTTACATGTTTTTAATGGCATGCAATCGCACAAGTGTCTCATATACCTCTTTTTCTATTGATGTTTTCTTGCCAGCATCATCAGCGGCTTCATTACCTGGTTTACCACAATGTCCAGATGATGTCCAATGATCTGGTGTTCAGACCAGTACGCATTTTTGTTTTTGCCCCTAAGGTTATGTAGTACTGTAATTATGTCTCCTTATTTTTTTATTAAAGTTTAATTTTGTTTAAAATTAGATGCTCAACTTTCAATTTCTTATCAGTTGAAACAGATTCAGTGGACTTCTTATTATAGTAATGTGAGTTCCTCTTGTTAGAAAAATTATTTCTAGTTCTCATAATTTAAAAACAAACTGTAATATCGCAGATTTGTTACCAAAAAATTAACAAAAATTTGTTAACATATACATGATTTTTCTTTTTAAAGCTAATACATTTATATTCTGCCGATCTTGTATAAAGTACAAGTGGTATAAGGGCTGTTGAAGTCCTGTAATTTCCCTGGCAGTGTGTTCTTGTACTAGAAGAGTGGTGGTGTCATCTACAAAGGTGGCTCAAATTGTATCTTGACTTTGTGTTATGTCTCATATAAATAAGTTGTACATTATTGGCACTAACACGCTGCCTTGAAGACCCCCGACGTGAAATTGGTTAAATCATGGCTGTTCAAAAGGATTTTTTATAGAAAGATAGAAAAGAAAGGAATTTTACGATTTGAAAAAATAATCTTATAATTTAAAAATTGAGTTATCGAACTATATTTTAAATTAAATAAATTTGTTAAAAAAGTTGTAATGAACAAAAGTACAGTATGTACTATTACTTTTTTAATAAAATTTATTTTTGATACGAAGTTGATGAATTGTATTTTTTATTAATAAAAAATATCTAAAATAAAGTAAACAATAAGTAATAATCTCATAAGAGACCACAATGGGTATAATAATCGGCTTGCGTAAATTTTTTTCTGATGGGTATTAGGAAAAAGAAAAAAATAAAGACAAACTGTACGAGCATTTCTAAATGAAAGCTTTGGATGGGCTGCTGATCCGTCAAGAACTTTTTGATTATTCTCATGGAAGTATTACATTTGGTTATGTCGTTATTATTCGTCGTATTAGAATGTACGAACGTTGGGCTCGTATATTTTTTAAGCCGATTTATTTTAGGAAAACTTTTTTGGACCCTTTAAATTAATATTCATCGTAATTCTCTTACTGTTACGGAATAAGTAATACATGCTGATTTTTTCCATTAAGGTAATACTGACAATAGTAACAATAATAATAATAAAATCAATTCCTGATACGAAACTTTGAATATCTCTTTTCATTCTGATTAGCGATGGACGCAATAATTGAAATTCTGAATGATGTGGTTGTATCTTTGGTAAAAATTTTACAGAAATTTTAATTATAAAATGTAGGTTTTTATACTAATCCTTAGAAAGGGATGTGACTGAAGCCATTGGAATTATCAAAGAGATATATCAACAAAAATTTAGAAGATTGGTGTATCCGAATATTGCTTATACGACTTCAATAATCCGCTGTTGAATTCATATAAAAATTATTTTAATATTTTAGATGACCAGTAAAATTTTATCATGGTTTTGAAGTAATACGTTCCGATAAATTATTTTTTCGTCAGACATTTAATGTTACTTTATGAAAGCAATGAGAAAACTTTAAGTTTAATTCAGCTTAAACGTAACCATAAACTGAAACTTTATCTAAGTAAATATATCTGTTTCACTTAATTTTAAGAGTCTACTAATTTTTATTGTTTACCTTTGTATGTATTAATATAAAATATATATATATATGTCTATAATACAATGTTATAATAATCCAACAGGTTGGTCAAGCGGTGGAGTCATCACCAAAATCAGCTGTTTAACAGCTGATTTTTCCGGAACAAAGGTTCCTTGGTTCAAATTCTATTATAGGTAGTTATATTTATACGAATTTATATACTAGTCAGTGATTACCAGTGTACTTTCATGGATGGGGTCCAATTAACCCTTTCAGGAATAGTCAACCTGGGTCTGCACAAGTCACCATTTACACGTTACACATCATCCTCATCTCATTGGGTCATGGGGTTGCTAAGTGTATGATATTGTGACACTTATCTCTAAGATCCGTTTCGGGATCTGGGTAAATTAAATAATTAACATTATCTTTAAACTTGGAACAAAGTATTACTAGGGAACGCGACACTATTACTTCTCCCAGAAGTACATCACTTTGGTAGTGCGATTTTTCACTTTTCCGATATTCGCAAAAAATGGATACTACGAATTTTTTTAAATCTTCTCATTTACTGATTTTTAATGCTCTAAAAAGTATGGTAAGCACTATGTCTGCTGAAATTTGTAAAGTTTGAACTTCGTGAAGGAACTGTGCTCTCGTGGTACAATTAATTTTTTATGACTGTGGCCTTAATTTGCATTTAGGGCATAAGCGAATATAATTAAAGTTGTAGAAAATTATAAATTCTACACTTTTCGAAATATTTTTTCTCAAGGCTTAATTTAGCATTAGTTGTGCTGTTCAGTTGTGTGTTGTGTTGTTAATTTATCATCACCATCAGTGGTGTTTCATTTTGTAATTTCAACAGAGGTTAATTTTCATTCACTAATGATTAAACTGAATGTCGCTCACTAATTATTAAAACTAGTTTATGATAATTTTACATTGTTTACAAATAATTCACCGTAGGTTATATTTTTATTTACATTGACAAGAGAAAGTCGTGTGAATGTTCACACAGAATTTTTATAATTATATGACGTGTATTTTAAGTGAAATTAAATTATCATCATTGCTGCTTGCAAATAACATTTTAAATAATCGTGGATCCTTACAAGAGAATTTAATTTAAACTATTGATTTTAGTTTTGAAAAGAATATTTAAATTTGCATTGTATCTAAAACAAAAGAACATTAAAATATTTTAATAACAATAAATTACGTAGTTCTACAAAAAAAATTAATTACAAACAGAAAGTTTAAAATGAAAGTTTGCTAACTTCTAATATTTTTATAATAAAATAGTTGTTAATACCGATATTAGTTACCCATAACTATCAGCAGAACAAAAACTGACGTAAATGAGGAACTGTACTGCTCAGAGTTGTATTGTTTGACCGTGTTAATACAGGGTAAAAGAACATTATTAGTTTGGTTACACATATAATTCAAAAGTAATTACTTTTCTAGACTCCTTTTTATTATTAAAAAACAAAATACAACTTTAAAAGCATCCAGATAGTAAAGATATTCCATAAAAACGGATTGGAAAGGAGCACTTTTTAGACTTCGAAAGTACTTCACTTTATATCAAAATACAAAACACCCTGATCCAATTCTAAATAAGAAAATCCTGTAATTTAATTCCATATAGAGTAAGTTTTTTATGATTTATTTCTTATTATATTACCAATAAATAAATAAGAAATAATGAGGATATTTTTTTATGTTTTCCACCGAATTAACTTACAGGCTCCTGATATGATATAAACCAATTTCCTTCAAGTACATAAGTTTTCACTAAATTATAACTTTAAAAAGTTTTAAATAATCTACAACTAAGTTATAATACGTGAAGCATTCGTTTCATTCCCTTCTGATTTTTTTTCTTTTTAAACTAATACAGATTTACGAGGGAAAATTTTTATCAAAATGCTAAACAACCTGCTCGTGTAAACTAATCCATGTTTAGTTACGTTAATACTTGATTTTATATCTTACTTGAACACACGAAAAATTGTTTTGCACTTATATTATATGGGAAAAATGTGTTTACATTTAGTTATCAAGTTGAAAATTCTTTGGTTTTCTTCTTTACTAACTTAATTATAATAAAATATTCAATATTTTTATACGAAGTTGTAAAATAATTTCTAACAACTGTAAAAAGGGGAAATTCTACTTTGCGGAATATAAAACAGGATTTTGGAATTGGCATAAGTTTTTTTTATTTTTTTATTGGTTTTACGTCTGACTGTTCTGCAATTCTGCTAATTCAGACGGTGGATAGTGATGATAATGAAAATGAGAGATGAAAAATGCCAGATCTGACCGGGAATCGAACCTGGGACCCCGGCGTAGAAGCCAGTTGCGCTAACCACTACGCCAACGGGAAGTGTTAATTCAAAGACAAACGAAAGAAATTTTTAAAAGCCCGTACACTGACAACCTCAGCGGGAAAGATAGTTCATCGGAACATTAATGAACCCACTGTCCGTGATTGTAGGCCTATAGATGTTGAATGTATATTCTGTCAAAGACGCTTTTCCGATGATAAAAGTGGGAACTGTAGATTCAATGTGAGTTGGTTTACAATTTACGTGCAGAAGCAGAAACTGGAATTCATATTTGTGATTCTTTTTAAATACATAAATTAATTTAATGTAAAAAGTATTACTATCACTTGTTTTTATGGTCTAAAATATTGTTATCACAACAATAATCATTTATGTACCTAATAAAAATGTGTTCAAAGATATTTATGATACATTTACTGTGGTAACAAAATCAGTAACACAGTGTTGTGATACGGAAAATCACTAATTGACACCAAACTAAAAAAAATTAAAAAATCACAAATACACTACTTCTTCCGGTAGATCGATTTTGTGAAAATGATCGTGCGGGATACTCTTGTAGTATCTAATTTATGTCCTAACTTTAAACTTTTTACAATATTCTGTTCTTAAGATATTTTGTTCATACGCAGACCAATCGCTAAAAACAAGTTCTTTGGGTTCAAGAAATCTGAAAACGTGTATTTCTGGTGAAATTTAGAAATCGAAAAATCGACATGAAAACAATATTTTCATACCTTTTTAAAATATTCATACGAGTCAAGAGTAAGTAAAAACATTCCGAAATAATCTCCAATAAAATGTGTATAAAAATTAAGTTGAAGGCTTAATTATGATAATAATAAGGTAATAAGGTAAGGTTAATAATATTTAAGGCTATATAATTAAGGCTAATAATAATTAATAATAATAATAATAATATAATAATAATTAAGGCTAAAATTGTGGTTTTTCAGTAAGTTAATGGCGAAATAATCTGTATATTCAATTAGGGTTTGTTCTTTTTTCTGCTAAATTGTGTAAAATCCGATCTCGCAGAACTAAGTGCGTTATAGATACAAAATTGAGTCCTAAGAACTGGTCTTAAAAATGATGTTTGAAAACTTTTTACTCTGTCAATTCTGAATTATTGGTTATTCTCCAGTGTTGAATTTCACACACACAGGGCTTTTCATATTTAATTATAAAATGTTAATTATAAATAGTAGCGATAGTTGGTTAATTACAATAACTTTGGAAAATGATTTAAAATCTGCACTGCCTATTGAATCCTATTAATTTTTATATTTTATGTTTATTATTCAGTTTATGTAGTTTTCAAATAATCTCACCATTTGAAGATTTGAGAAACTCTATTTTTATATGTAATATTTTTCTTTTGATAGTTTTTTTTTGTTAATTCTTCAGTTTTTAAATAAAGTCATGTATAAAATATGATTTACAGGTTTTCTTTAATTTGCATTGATAAAATTAATTAAAAGAACATTCAGATGTAATTCTTAGTTGTATTTGAACATTTGTGGATTGAGGCTAGTTTTAATGCATTAATGAAATAATCTTATACCGTAAGTTTATTATACGTAGCTTCAGTGAATGTGGTTATTCTGTTAAATAACGGAAGGGTCGGATAGGGACATGATTTATTAAAATTTCATTGCTTTAGCCCTTTGTATCATTACCTTAATTGATTCAAAGGGTTTACTAGATTTATTAAAGGGATTGGAAGGGGCATTAGAGACAGAGTAAGATATTCGAAAATTTCATATAACAGAGATGTCGAAGGGGTTCGTGGCAAAGGTTGGTCTGTTGATCATAATTGAAGTTTGCATGCATTATCGTCGGAGTAAAGGAGTAAGAATTTATTAAGGGGGTCGAATGTTCAGAAGATAAGTGTCAAGTTTTGAGCACGGGGGCAACACAGCCCCTACCAAGTCAAGATCAAGTGGGTCTGCTTGCACGTTATCATCTAACTTCGTCAGCTGATTAACACTACCCCCGCTGTATTTCCTAAGCCTTGACACGTTTTGCAACCCCTTCTTATACGTAAGTAACATTATACTAGTAGTCGTAGTCGTGTGAAACTTCTTATAACCCTATTTTATAAAAGTGTTTCTTGTAACAAACCCTCGTACCAACACAATCATAACCTTTCCAATCATATGAGTAAAGTTCATTGATATGTTTTATATTTTGAAAGAAACTTTCACCCTAATTTTTGTTTTATACACGATTTCATTTTTAATAATAATTATAAGCGTTTATTTAACTCATGATACTAAATTAAGTTATTAAATATCAAAAAATTAGTTCTATTATTGAATAGGGGATTTTATTATTACCCCATCAATCATTCTATCCATTTTTCTCACTCACCCCGAAAAAATACTACTTTTTATACGCAGTATTACCAATACAGCAAATCATTAAAATAAAACGTTACAATTCCTTCTAACCGTATGTAATGTAATACCGTAAAAAGTTCTGACAGTTATTTAATCAGCTTTTAACAACTTTTTTATATCGCACAATGTAACTATTTTTGGTGAAATAATTTAATAGAAACAGCGTTTTATGGTGGCAGAAAGTTAAGGTTTTCTTCCTTTGCCAACTATCCCGATTAACATCCAATCACTTAAGACTTGCCCAATTTTTGTTTTTCTTTAGACTGAGATAATTAGGTGAGATTGGTATTGTAAAATACGTACTACAATACGGCACGTAAATACAATAAGAAAAAACTTCAACTTTAGGTATTTTGTTCAATATCTGAAATATTTGTTTTGCCAATCATCATCCATTCTACATAAGTGTCCGTAAAATTTTCGACTTCTTTTTCTAATAGTTTCTGTTGGTGGTTCGAATTTTATATACGTGAATAAATTTAAAATTTAAATAGATATTGTTTAAATTTTCTTTCAGACCTAAACGTACTCTACACATAAATGACGTTTTCTTAAAAATCTATACAAAATTTAGGAAGAAACTCGTGAATCACCATAACCCATTGATCTCAAATCTGGCTACGCAGACTCTCCCAAACAATTCAATAAGACGTCTAAAACTTAAATTTAAATATTCAGTCTAAATTTCGTCGAATTTAAATCGACGTCTAGGACGTCGATGGGGCCGAAACATCATCAATTAACGTAGTACTGTAATTGACTATGCATTACAGTGTTTTAAATGCTTCACTTATCCATTCACGTTGGAGTTCTGTCACTGGACTGTGTCTTCACTCAAGTTTATTTATCATGTTATTTTTTCCAAATTTTGTGTTATCACATTTACTGTTTGTTTCCAGCAGATTGTAAATTTCCTAAGTAGGGAAAAAATTCTTTCAGCTTATCAAAAATTATGATACTTAGTATTTTCTTACATTGGATGAACTCAGTACACTTTTAACATCCACTGACGAAAAATTAGAGAAGTGCTTTAGACTGCAATAATTAATGTAATAGGTAGGCCTATACTGTATATTATTAGATCTTTCATTTTTACGGATAAACATGCACCCATTCAAAATTCAGGTAAGTCAACGTTATTTAAGTACGATAAAAAATTCTCCCTTTTATTCTTGTGAATAATGTAAATTAGCTTATGAATCATTCTCTTTAATAATAAAGTAATTTTAAAGCAGCTGTCAAAACAAGTTAAAAGTAAAATCAATTTTCGCTTGGATACACTTTTGTTAAAAGATAAGAGATAGGGGAGTAACGTATAACATAAATTGTTCAGTTAAGTTTACCGAGTTGTAGTATCAGTTAGTAACTGAATCAAGCGATAAGTTTTATAGCGTGATATTCGTGTGTTATTGTTAATACTAAGGGTTGTGGTAAAGGATTGTTTGTAGGTGTGATATGCGATATACATATTTTGGATCTGATACGTTACATTATGGGGATAGCTGTATTTATTACAATAATCTCATATAAGGGTTGAGTACTCAATGTATGATCTCTCAATAACGCATTGTACTTTATTCTAAATATAATATTGCCCAGTACTTGTCAACCTACGTAAATTCTGTCATTCAAAATGATTTTGGTACTCCTGCATCATACTATACTCGTTTTTTTTTCTCAAAGTCCTACAACAGAATGAAAGATTCAAACCAAAAAATTTAATATATATATTATTTTTTAATTAGAGGCAGGTACATGTAAAAAATCAATTATAAATGTTTTCCAACTTTATAGCAGTTTTTTTGAATATTGTTTCGTAATCATAAAAGATTATTTAGTTTTTTCTTTTTTGGCCATAGTGGATAGTTATGATAGTCAAATTTAGAAAGCTTCTTCTTTTTCACATTCTTTAGCTTGATGTTCTGCCCGTAAGCCTTCATTCGGGCTGATCTTGCTTGCCGAACTTTCCCTGAATTGACCGGTTTCTTCCTGCTTGGGTTTGTTCTTCCATCTGATTTTGTTTCAAATCTACTTTCCTTATTTCTTAAGATTTTTAATATTTCTGTTTTGCTTTCTAAATCATCAAAAATTAATCCGAGTTTCATCATGTCTTCTTTGACATTTCGGATCCATGCTCCTGATGTTACCATTGAAATGATTTTTCTGATCATCTGGTTTAAAATTCTGTCTTTAGGTGTTTCAATAATACGTCCAAGAAAAGATATATTTCTTCCTTTTTGTATCTATTATGGGTTTGTTTTCTTTATAGACGTTTTCGTTTGTTAGAATTCTCCATTGCCCTTCTACTTTGTTTTTCTTTCCTATGCAGGTTCTTAGGATTCGTCTTTCGAGTTTTAGGACATTGTAAGTAGCTGCCGACCGTATCCGAGTGCAGCCTTCCCTGTAACTATTCATAGGTAACGATTATTTCTTTATTATTATTTATTAATAATTTATTGTTATAACTAGATATATCATTCCAGATTCTAAAGGTATATTCTTGAGTTCATTCAGTAACCATGTTTTTCATGTACACCTACTTATTAAATTTCACATCATTCATAAACCCTTCTAAGCTCTGGCACGTTGACATTCTCTTTCCTCTTTTTCCCAGTATCTTGTAATCAGAATATTCTCTGTGAATTACTAAATTTTCGAAAAATTTATTAGCTTTTGGACAAAAAAATCGCTTCTGACAAAATCTAACAAAATTACTCTCTACAAATCAATATTGAAACCCATTTAGACATATGAGCACGCTAGAATCAAACTCACAAACGTGTTCCAAAAAAGATTTTTCAGAAATCATGAAAAACCAATATAAGCACTTCCTGAAGCAACTTAAAAGGAAGTGATACTATTCTATGTAATTCAGACTGAAAAGTGCAAATTCATAATCGAAATGGTCAGTTTTTGTGCAGTTTAGATAATATTTACGAATTACGTTTGAAACTCGTTAGTTTTGACAATTGGTATATACCAGGTGAAATAGGTTTTACACAGTCCGTTATTAATAAAAATAACCTCAGGTATATATAAAAATTCCTTTGGTATATTTTAATAAAAATTCTACTTGAAATAATCAATAAAAAAATAGCACAGACTAACAAAACTCGTACCAGTATAGCTAACCCACCGGGTTGGTCTAGAAGTAAAGTCGTCGCCAAAATCAGCTGATTTCCGGAGATTTCCTGGTTCAAATCCTAGTAAAGGTAATTACTTTTATACGGAGTTGAATACTAGACAGTGGCTACCAGTGTACTTTGATGGTTGGGGTTCAGTTACCCATACTTTTTCAGAAATGTTCAGCCTGGGTCTGTACAAGACTACACCTCATTTACTTGTCATACACATCATTCTCATATCATTGGGTCATGGAGTTGCTTATTGTTCTGAATTAACCAGATTGCAACATACACACATTAGGGTTTTAAAAAAATTACAGCTAAACAACGTGACCTCAAGAACGAAAGGAAACAGCAGATTGGCGGCCTCTGATTGGCTGTCAGTACAGGTGGTCTAAAAAGTCACACGTTTCAATGGAACTTGTTAGCTTCTTTGACACAATCCTTGATCTTTATCCTTCATTTTCTTTACAATATAGTTTCTTTTTATTCCAACCAATACCATATTCAAATACTACGATAAAAATACTAAAAGAATTCACTCCCACCTAAATTTTCGACTTTTTGAAACATGTGAGTTCTAATTCTAGCGTACTTATAAAATACAACTTAGGGGGTAAATCTGCAAATTCAAAAATTGAGATCTTAGTGCGATACGTGTTAAACATACCCTGGTACTTTAACAAGAATTTATTTTTAGTTTATTTAAAGTCGGACCGATAACTTCGTCCTTAGCGACTGCGGTGGGTTATCTAATTTTAACAGTGGTTTTTGACTTAATAATTTTAGACCTTTAGTCGGGAATCAAACCCGGTCCCTTCAAATTGTAGGCTAAAGCTCCACCACTACTTTGCTACACAACAAATTTTCTTATACATCTTAACTTAAACACAGTGAAACAAGAAATTACAAAGTTTTGTGTTAATTAATTGGACAGACTTTTTAGCAAATAATTTATTAGACAATACTATAAACGTAAATTCATGGTTGATGAGATTTGATTTTCTGGACTTCCTTTATCGATTTTGAATTACATTTTTTTTTCTCTTTAATTGTTTATTTACAACTGTAAAATGTTACAACAAGTAAATGTGATGATTTTCGTGATTATGTAAATGACATGATAGGCATGAGAAGGGTAGGGCCTCCATTGGTGCCTCCCCAAGAATGAAATTTGTATATCAAATTAGCATGTCTCTACTCCAGCGTCTTTTAAGGCGTGTAGGAGGATTATCAGGTAAATGGATGGTGGAAAGTGAACGCACCAGGGGGTTCTCGTGTTCGTGTGACTTGTCGTGAAAGCGTTTGTATAGGTATTCAATGGAATTTTGTACAAGTGGTGTTTTCAAATCTGTATGTAAGGTTTTGTTGCTAACGTAAAGAGGTGCTTTTGCTATAAGGCGTAATGTTTTTGACTGGAATGCTTGAATTCGTTGCAAGTTAGAGGGTTTGGTTGAGCCGTAGATTTGAGATCCGTAGGTCCAAATAGGTTTCAAAAGAGAACAATATATGCGTAATGTTTGTACCATTGGTAATTTTGATCGTTTGTGAAGTAGGGAATTAAATATTTAGCGAAATATTTATCTGTATTTTATTTATATTTATTTAATTTATTAACTTGTTATTATCTTTTTTTAAAAGTATATTTATTATAAACATCGATGGATATTTTTGAAATCCTACAAATAGGTTTTTTTCATTTTTCTGCTAGACTAATTATTTATTTATTGTTCAGATTAAATGAACAGACAATAACATAACAGTAGCCTATAAAAAAGTAAAATAATTGTACCTCATTATTATGTTCGATTCATTTCGGCTTCATTCTGTTTAAGTTTGCCATGAGCTTCCTTTTGCACCCATTTCTTAGTATTTTTTAATATATTTTGTTGTTACTCGGTACAGATGAATTTCTGCATGTACCTCCATACCTCAGATCACATTCGCTTCTAATCATTTTTGATGCTGCTTCCAAACACTCACATTTGAATTCTGTTAAGTAAAACCCTCAATGTAATCTTTTTCATAACTTATTGTCATCTTATCTCGACAATGATTATTTAGCAATAAGTTTTTGCAGTTAAGTATTATCAAATAAGTCCTACTTTCCTTCTTCAATTCCTTCATTTTTCAGTTAAATAATGTTTTTTTTCATTAGGCTTTCTTACGTTGTACTTCATTCGTAATGATATAATAACTTATATTTTAGGCCTACCGTGGACCACCTTAAAATATTTTTATACACTCAATGTTTTCTATTTTTATTGTTATTTTTTCGTCTTTCCCAAGTATTATTAAATTTTTCACTGAATTTTTATATTCATTTCTTGTTGTATAATTTTTCTCATTCTCTTGAAATCCCTCATATAATTTAAATATTTTTTTCTAAATTCACTTCAATTATAATATATTTTCTAACCCAATAACTTATTTATTTTTTCCGTTTCTATGAACAATATATTCTGTGTTCTATCTTTCTTGTATTTCTGTCAAATAAATGCTTCCGTAAATCTTTTCGGGTTCATTTTATGAACATATCCATCAAAACGTATACTGTATTTTTCTTAATTAGTCGATAATTTTTCTATTTTCTTATTCCCGTACAACTTGTAATAAAGTTAAGTATTGCAATCAGGAAAGTATTGGAAGGATATAAAAAGTTGCAACATTATTATTGGTATAAAAATGTATATATGACTATACTTCTATTATTTTTAAGATAATTTGTTGCTTTGTGACAAACCAAGAATAATTAGTATTTAAAAAAAAGGTCGTCTTTGAAAAATTATGGAAGATCGAAATTTATGAACAAAGGTAATTTGGTTCATTATTGACAGACCAATCACACTTTTAAGATACAAATATCTGGAGGGAGTATCACAAGGACAAAATGAATTAGATGAATGAATCGGAAATGAGTCGAACTGTTATTTAGTAAGGAAATTCTTGATTTTAATAAATTTAATGTTTAATCTTTCATAAATTAAAATATTACATCAGAAGAGCACCCGTTCTTTGTTTCTTAAAATAGTTGTGTATGGCAACAGATATTTGCAGGTGCATATATATAATGAAACCACATTAATAGGTCGATCTGTGATACAATCGAAGGGGGGGGGGTCAACCATCCCTAAATCGATCTGCAGTTTGCCTGTTATTACAGCAACCCATTTATACGAAGGTAACTAAGAGAGAAACAGAATGGTGAGGAAGTGATCATGTCTCTCCAGTATAGCCAGGAGGGAGGTTGATGGCAAAGGGCAATGAGTTAGGAGAGCAGAGCAGAAGAGACCGCTAGATTGTTGGGTGTTGGGTGGGTGGATAAAGTGAGAGGTAAGGGAGAAGTAAAGAGAACGGTAAATCACAGAACAGCTGCCCTTATCTGTGGTAATTATTGGTCCCTCATGTGAAGAGAGCGGGGAAAAGGGAGATATAGTATAGGAAACTAAAAGGGATGATTTTGGTCTGGTCTGCTAGCTGCAACCCTTAGTCAAAACCACGAATAACTTAAAGTACCTTTTTGTAATGTGGGATATAGCGCATCTGCTCTTTGTTCTGGATAATCCAGAGGATCATTATCAGTTTTCCATCCGACAACTGGCACACTCATTCGGTTCTTTGCCATTCATCTATTACCTATTATCTAATATCTATTGAGAACACATGATACATATTCTTCCTAGAAAATTAGCTATGCATAATGTAATTTTATGAAAACAACACTCCAACATTTTCCCACTTAACTTTCCCTTTACACTCCAAAACAACAATGACGTTTTTAAAAGTGCACAAACAGGTGTATCCAACTGAATAAACTAAATCCCTTTTGTGAAAAATTAAATAAAGGGATTATTAAGTAAACATAGTAACATAATGAAGTCCTTTGGACTGGAAATAATCGCAAAATGAATGACACAGACTAAAGCTTAACAAAATAATTCTTTAGGAAATTAAGCCGGCCTATCTCAAGTTTCATTTTGTTAGTATGAGTTGACAACCGATTGCAAAATTCTCAAGATAGAATTAATGAAATCATTTTATTAACGATGATATCGTCTTTAATGAAATAAAATCATGAGATTAAACCGTAAAGATGATTTCTACTGACGTAATCAGCTTGCTGCTTTTTTATTATAATTCTGCAGTAATTTGATTAAAAAAATTAATAAATATTAAAACATAATTTTCAAATAAATAATTGTTATGGTGACGTAAAATAATAAACATTATTGGCTACAAAAAACCAATATTTTAGTTAGGGAATCGAAATGGAAATATAACACACCTACGTTTATTACAGGTTCTTTTAGAATTAGGCTATTAATAAATATAAAACACTCTTATTTTAAATAAATAATTACTATAATTAAGGTCTTACATTCATTGTAACAGTTATAATAACTAGGAAAACCCCAAATTAATAACAGGCTAAATTTAAAATGTTCTTGAACCTAAAGAAGGCATAATAAAAACTTAAATATAAAAGAAATATAGCCATTTACAATCAAAAAATAATTAACTTTTAATTTTAACTCGATATCAATTGTATGCTAACTTCCCATCATGTAGAAACTGCTTCAATAGTACTTCAATCAGCCTACCATTATTGTAATGATTTTTTATGTAATGGAACAACAAAGAGATAAATGAGAATACTTAGGAAAGACGAAAAACAGCCAGAAAGAAAGAAAAACATTAGAGAAAAATAATTTAACGTCCTAAGTAGCCGAACCAATAAAAAAAGAAGAAAGATAATGACTAAATATTTTTGAATGAAACAGTGTAATTGTGTAATATAGGCCTATCTAACAGAGAGAATTTTTAAGGATTGATTTTAAAAAATAATGTAAATTTTCCCAATTTTTAATTTGGTTACAAACAAGAAATAAAAACAATATTGTTATATTTGCAGACTGGACAGTTGTATTTTGAGTATGCAATGTTTGTGTGTGATGACTGTCACGTTTGAACACTAAATCTGGATCGCTCTTTATAGTTTAGAAAAATTCTGCTATGATTGTTTTATAAAAAAATCAGCTACATTTTTGTAGTGTTCTATGAGCAGCTATGAGCCAATGCTTTTGCACATACCGCGTTGCATATTGAAATAACTTTTTCGTAACGAGCAATAAGCATAAAATTGATATTGGGTTGTAAGTAAAAATCAATAAATTTGAAAGTGAACGGCCATGTTTCTTTTTAGTTAAGTTATGTACAATCTTTTTTAAGTCTTAGAAAATTTTTAAATTAAATTTATTCTGTTATTGAGTTAACTAGCTAAGTATAATATTTAGTTGCTATAGGCTAACAGTAGCAAATAATTTAAGTGATTAATTTGTGAATTAGTGTTTACGTAAAGTTTAAAAAGAGTTTTGGTTTTAAGAAATAAACAAGTCCTAAAAAACCCGGAATAAACGTTCTAATAATTTTTTTAGCCTTTATTTGTTATCGGGAACTGTACTTTATAGACAACCACCCAATTTGATCGCTGCTTTTCGCTGTGTATTTTGACGTGATCCGGCATAAATTGTTGAATAGAGACCCCAGTGGAGTTTGTTCAGTAATGGCTGTCAGCTGGTCCCCATACAAAGTCGCTTACCCAACAAGTGTTACTTAATAAATAATAGCGACTTTCTACCAGCTGACTGACTGGGCTGGCCCGAAGGCCCAATAAATTAAAATAATAATAAGAGTATTACTATTTGCAATAAACTGTAATTTTGTAACCAAAACAAAATTAAACTTACTTTAAATAAATCCAAATGAATTATTTACCATAGGCTATACTGTGTTTCCGTACACGAATAAACGGTGAAACGTTATGCGCTAGTAATTTATGCAAACAATTGTAGCTGCAAAACAAATAAAACTTCATTAAACAAATTTCTATTTTTATAAAGCTCTAGTTAAGAAAACTGAAATTTCGTAATTCAAAATTTAATAGAAGAAACCTAAGCTAGTTATCTAGAATTTAATAATATCTATTTATTTAATTTGTGTCGGAAATGAATAGATAATTAGGTAGTAGTATGAGTCATATAAAACGGAGGGTAACGGGCAGATGGAGAATCAGTGCGTTCATTAAATTAGAGGTAGGTTAAGGGAGAAAATAGTAGTGATAAAGATGTAAAGAAAAAGGGTTGGAGGTAATTTGGGGAAAATATTACTTGTTTGTTTTAGTATGAGGAAGATTGCGTTTTAGCCCTTGCGCTTCGAGCCATTTAGATTAGTGGCTTTTAAAAATGGTACAATCGTAAACACATCATTGTAACAACCCATGAGGAGAGCAGTAATACTGATAATGAAGTACTAAACTTCTTGTTCATCATAGACGAGAAGTTATGTCGTCAAAGAGTGATATTAATACTTATTTGCTATTCAACGTTCTCGTTAATTTAAATTATCTGTACTTATTTGACAAGTACCTGATAATGAATTTTTTGTATAGATTTAACCTAGTCTAACAGATCAAGCATTAATTTTTCGTTCATATTGTCTTAAAAACTGTCACCGGATGGCAACATTTAGTGGCGAGTTAAAACCTTTAATTGTTGGTGGCTCTGAAAAAGGCCGTTTAAGTGGTGGTCGTCTTGATGGAAAGCGTCAGTCGTAGTCCGTTCGTAATCCGTTCAACAATGTCCTATACCTAAACTGTAAAAATATAACTATTTACTAATTTTTTTTGTTTCACACTCCACTGTTACACTAGCTCGAAAGGGCTTCTTTCTCTGAAGCCTTCTAGGAACATTTTCATTACCAAGTAGTTGAATTCCTTGTGAATTGGTATAACCATGTAGACAAGCTCATGTCTGACAGCAAACTTCTTTTCTCACTGGACACATTGTCCATCCAATGGTAAACTCGCGAATGTGCAAATTCTCAGTTTTACAGGAGAGCAAAAAACAAATTCAATGCTTTCTTTTTTAACAAACTTCGTGTATTTTCGTAACTTTACAAAGGCTTAATCTACCTAACCGAACAAGATACATATTCGCGAATTTACTACAACATGTGTTGGGCCGTATACATCAGCTTGCACTTACAAACTCATATTCGCAAAATTTGCACATTCGCGCGTTTACCATTAGAGGGATAACATAACAAATGTCAAAATCTCTGTGCAGATCACTATACCTAACGTACCAAGAAGCACTAACCATAGCTCTATGTACTTTATTCTGAAATGTCTGTATAATCTTTTTTTGACTTTCACTGGTGAATGCCGAACGCTGTACACCATAAATCCAGATGGGTTTTTAAAATTTATTGTAGGCTAGATAGTTATTTCGTTATAGAGAGGCTACGATTGACGTCCCAGGAATCAATATAGTTTCATATATCTGAAACCCACCTCAGTTCTTTTTATCTTAACGTGCTCCTGTTTTTATTTTTTTTAATTATAGCAGTTTCAAGTTTTTTTTTTGGTTAAATTAAATTTTTTTCGTTAAACGTCCGACTGTTGTGCAATTACTGCTAATGCAGACGGTGAAGGATGAAATGATTTTTGTTACGTATGAAAATATGCCGTGCCTGAATGGGATTCGAACCCAAGGCCGCATTATGAGAGGTGAGCAAATTACTAATTACTCAAATACTGCCGGCAGTAGTTTGAAGTTGGAAACAGCCAAGTGGTTTAAACCCTATTGTTTATGGTGTATGGTGATAGAAAGATTACAAAATTTGTAATCTTTAATTTGTCACATTTAAATTTTTCATATTTAGGCCTAATATGACAATGAAAAGAAAAGTTTCAAAACTTTCGACTTTAAATCAATACGTAACTCCGACGTATCGGTCTAGTGGTAATATAATTGCTGTAATTCAGCTGTTTAACGTCTAATGTACGGAAACGAAGGTTCCGTGGCTAAAATTCTAGTAATGTTTGTTGCTTTTATACGGATTTGAATTTTAGACAGTGGTTTCAGGTATTCTTTTATTGTAGGGGTTCAATTAACCGTACTCTCTCAGGACTGTTCGGCCTGAGTCTGTGCACCTCTTTACATGTCATACCTATCATTCTCATCTCATTAGGTCATGGTTCCTTATTGTTTTTAAATTAAACAGTTTGGAACGTACATACGTTAAGGTTAAAAAAATCAACACACGATTTGCATGTAATAAGTAGTATTACAAGAAATTCAAGATAGTTATTGTCAACGAAAAAGTATTTAGTTTTATTGTCATGAAAGAACTTAAAATTTATATTATATTTCTTTATACGTTTCACGGTACAAATCTGAATAATGTAGCTATTAAATTCTGTAAAATCTAAATCCATAATGATGTTTTAAAACTAAAAATTGTTTCTGGAATACTAAAAATGTTCCCATTTCTGTTTCTGTAGATTAATATAATACAGGTGTACGTTAACAGCGTGAGTAGTTCTGACAAATTTCGAGTCTTAACAAATCAAATTTATTTTTTCAATATATATAAAGTTGGATTATACTCACAGTTTACTCTTCATGCTATGATTAGAGAGTATTACTCCTGCTATAGTATTTACAGAATATCCTACTTAAGTCCTGTTTTAAGGTAAAGGAAGATAGAGGATAGGTGAAACGGGTAATGAACGTACGAAGTCGTCAGGAGAGGAAAGTATCGTAGGCCTGAGAGTAGAAGAATAAGAATAAGATGCAATCTTAGAGGATGTCACTTTCCAAGGGAACGTTTGGTACGAGCTCTTAGAATAAATGGTTGAAATTAGATTCCAGCCGAGGACGCATTACTTAACCTCCTAAACAGCCTTTTCTCTGTACAGTTCGTTCTTGAAACAAATTAATTACAAGTCACAAAAACGGGCAAGGAGTATTCCATCCTTTCCTTTTTACAGTTACAGTTAACTTCACTACATTTCTAGTTTTAGTATTAGTATTCGAAGAGTTAGGCCCGGCTATAAGCTAAAGCTAAAGACACAGTTTAGAGTAGGTAAGGTAAAACGATGTTACCTTCCATTAAAGTTACCCTTCCGTTCCATCCGTAGTAGTGTTTGAACATAACTATGTCTTACAAAATAGTTAAAAAGCTAAGCTAAATTGTATTCAAGCAGTAGCTTGAACACATTACAAGATGGGTTGATAAGGTTATATATACACAAAATTTGCATTCAGTACAAGAAAAACTATTTAAGTTTTTTCAAGAAACAGCGTTAATTTTTCAATATACCTTTAAATTAAATTTATTTTTTAATTTACTTCAAAAATTTATACATTTTTTAAACCAATTTATCAGTTTTTAGCCTTTCGTGATAAATATGTAAATACGTATTAAGTATTTATTATAGTCGAAGTAACTCATAGTACTGTTTCAGTTGCACGTTTCAGGTTATTTTTTTACTTTCTCTCGCTTTAAATGAATATATAATAGGCAGGCAGTATTGTTTTCATGCTAATTTTTGGAAATCGAGTTTTCCTCAGAAATACATGGTTTCAGGCCCACTGAAACAAAAAAACGTATTTTTAGGAATTGGTGTGTGTATGATAGTGTTTATGTGTATGTGTGTGTGTACGGATTATTGTAGAAAGTTAAAACCTGGATTTTAAGTTAGGTACCACTAAGGAGTACGAGACGACCATTTTCATCAAAATCGGGCAATCGACAGTAGTACGTTATTCGTGCGATTTTTCACTGTATTGAGATTTTCTCAAAAACAGATCCTACGATTTTTTAAGAAATCGCCTCATTTATTACAATTTTTACCCTTTAAAATGTAGGGTAAGAGCAATATATGCTGAAATTCTCGGAGGCTGCGTTCTTATGGTGAAGAATTTTTTTAAGATTACACATTATAAAATGTCAACTGTGTTAACTGTATATGTCAACTTTTATAGATCAACTGTCCAAAATGAAACTTGTAGGAAATTAAAAATTCTAGAACTTTTATTTTTAAAATTATTTCCACAAAGCTTTGTTTAGCACAGTTAGTGGTTTTCTCTAATTTCCTCATCAAAATCGCGGTGAAAAACGGATTTCTTAAAGATTCTAGCACTGTATTTTCTGATCATGCGAAATGTATGAACATCCGATACTGATAACCGAGTATTACTTTCTGTATAAAATCAAACGAATCTTGATATAACTTATTCTTTTTATTCCTAATGCACTATAACAGATTTTTAATATACTAAAGTGCTACGAATATTTTACATAATGACCTTTTATTTGACTGTTGCATTGTAAATTTAATATACAAGGACAATGACAGATTTTGGACATATTTGAATAAATAGACAATACCTTTTTACAATTTTGTCACAAAACATGATTTTATAATGTAACTGAATTTATATGAGTACTTTGGATAGTGTTACTTAACTAAATAAAACAGTTTCGTACAATGTTCTGATAAAATATTAGAATGGGGATGACGTTTGTAGTGAATATTGATCAGCCAGTCAAATATCATAACTTGACACTCCAAGGTACTTATTATAAATAAGCTTTTCAAAACCCACACGAGATTTCAGGTCACAATTTAGCAATTTATGAATGAATGAACGGTTAAATGGATGAATATATGAATGAAGCAGGAAACTCCATTAACATTGGAACACTACTCTGATAAAACATAATCACAAACGCATTGACCTAATGCAATGAAAACTTTTCATTAACAAATAAGTATGAAAGGATAGATTTCGTATACACATACTGTGCCAACATCTGAACGTACTTGCCAACATCTGAACGGCTTTTATGCAAAATAAGGAAAATTTTAAACGCAAATTAAATTAACTCACAATTTGGCAAGAATGTTCATAATTAATAATACGTGATTAATTAATTAATTGGTTAAATTGAAACTATATATAAGAGTAAAATACTTTTACGTCGTGTATGAAATATAAATTACTAAAATTTCTAGTATTTATAAAACACTGTACAAGTGACATAAGAAAATAAGTGCTAGCACCAGTGGGCGACTGCATAGTTATATAAATGGGGGGGGGATATTGTCGCTAAAGAAAAACTGTTCGTTAGTTTTAAGTAACTAGTTGCAGTAAATCTACAATAAAAATAGTTAGTTAAAATAATTATTACGAATGTTCATAAAGACATACATGATTCATAATAGTTTTTAGATTACAATAATATAATTATCCCGATTTCACAACAGGTGGCATCGAATAAGATTTATTGTCAAAAAATTTCTGCAGGTTGAAAAAGTATTTTGTCTTTCACAATGATACACTGTACATTATAAATCCAAAATCTTTATTTAACACAGTGTTAAGTCCTTTGCAATGAAATTTTTGGAAGTAATTATGAACTTTAAGCAAAGTTAATAAATCTGAATAACAATATTCTCAAAATGAAAGTATAAAACACACTCAGTATTGTTATTAAAAAGAAGACTAAACACTGACCCAAAAAAAACTTGACTCTGAACTGTGTATTAATGTTTTGAAACATGAAGTAGCTGAAGATGAAGATGACGATGACCATGATAATCATATTGACTATGAGGTTACGATAACCAGTAGTAGAAATAGAAAAAAATTAAATGATTAAATCGCAAAGGTAAGTCCAGTATTTTAAAATGTTTCAATCTGTGAGTACCTTTTCTGTTTTCTTGGAGGTTGATTGCGAAATGATTGTGATGCTCTTCTAACAAGAATTTTTCACAATTTTAAAGTCGGAAAATTTTAATTTGCATGATGGTTTTTATATGGTTGGGAATCAGATCAGCGCTTCTGGCTTTTTCACCAGGTTTAATTTTGCTAGTCAGGTTGGACCTTTATCGTCTGTTGTGATTCATGCTAATGAAAACAAATTTCTTGTTTCTGGTTGTAATTGGTTTCATTTGTACAGTGTTATTTGGCGCTTAAATTTAAAGGTTGTTACAAAAATAGATTCTGCAAGATTAGTTTTCTGTGAAGCGCAGCGAACGGTGTGTTGATACTTTTGTAATATTGGTGAACGAGCAGCAATTATTTTGATTATTTAAATTTTTGCAATTATTTCGTTTTAAATTCGAAGTAGTAATATGAATAATAAATATAGTCATTACTGGTTTTTTTGTAGCAAAAATAATTTTAATCTTTTATTATATTGTTTTTATTAGTTAATTTTTAAAGCCGCATCAATAGTTTGGTTATTAGCGACTACTGTGGGTTAAGGAACTGGAACGGTGGGTTTTGGCACGTAATAATTTCCAGGCTGAGAATCGAGCTCAGAACTTCCGCTTTGTAGGCTAGGGCGCTATCCGCTATGCAACAGAAGCGACCTAAACAAAATTTAATTGGTTTTGGAAGCATCATCTGCGTACATAACATTTAGAACTTAACCGCCGCCAGAAGTTATTCTTTTGCTTAATTAAACCTCTATCAACATTGAACCTCCGTTCTAAAATTTTCGTTTATGAAACCCTTTTTAGACAGATTTGTATTTATATTGTTTGAAGCAACGGAAAAGGGTAACTTAAGGTTGATCCAGGCCTTTCAATCAAAATTCTTAAGACTTGCTTTTGACGCTCCTTTTTATGTAAGAGAAAACACCCACGACAGTTTTAGATTTCTACAGAAAGTGAATTAATCGGGTTCTTCTATTAGAAATAGAAGTAAAAATAATTGCTATATAGCAAATTTTGTGAACAACTATAACCATCACAACCAACTAGCCTGTGACCTACCTACATGGACGACATCCATAGTTCCAAACGGAGTATATACCACTGGGTACCTCTTTTCCTAAAAGTAAAATTCCCCAAAGCCTATCAAATTAAAATGTTTTGCGCGGAAATTCTACAGCTCATTGTACAGTATACAATAACTTTTTTTTTGCTTTTATTCGTTATCGGGAACTGTACATTATTGACAACTACCCAATTTGATCGCTGCTTTGCTGTATTATTTGACGTGAATTAGGCATGAGTTAGAACAGGGACCCCCAGTAGAGTTTGTTCACGGATGCCTGTCAGCTGGTCACCATACAAAGTCACTTGCCCAACCGGTGTTACTTAACAAATAATAGCTACTTACTACCAGCTGACTGACTGAGCTGGCCCGGAGGCCAGTATACAATAATAAAAATTAAAAACAAAAATAAAGAAATTGATTTAAAAAAACTGCACTAATCAATTATAAAGAATAATATAATGACAATTTTTATTAGTTACAAATTTATATGAAGTGATAACAAGATATCTCAATAAATCTTTATAAATTAGATAAAATATTTCTGTTAATACCTACATTTTTATTAATAATGTACCGACTTAATATTATTAATATTATACTAACTTTAAAATGAACGGATGTATATTTTATAAGTTAGTTTTTTAAGCTGGGGTCAATGTGATGATACATAAATATGTAGCGTGAAAAATACCCCCTACTAATTGACTAATAGCCTTCTCATTTTTTGAACACAGAATGCTAAGTAGTGAGTAAATATGTAAATAAAAAAGAAGGATAAGATGATTAGAGTGAAAGGGTTAGATAATGAATGTGTGTGTGTGTGTGTGTTTCGGCGCGAGGAAGAGGTTAAAGATTGCGGCGGTAAAAATATAACAAGTTAGTATCATTTTAAGTATTTATAATATTATAGAACAGTACCTGTTGTCTTTTTTAGTTTTTGTTTTATATATTTATGATAATATTCAGAAACCCTACTAATGTGATATCCGACAGAGTCTGCTCTTTCTCCTCTCCTTAATTTTACCACCACTTATTCACCATTTACTTTTAAAAAGTTGGCCCCGAATAAATAAATAAACAACAACACTGGTTCAGATACTATTACTACATTGCAAAAATTCTTGACCGTTTTTAAACCAACGAACAGACGGATATTATTTGCACGCCTTATAAATATTTGTTTTTTTATATTTATTTTTGCAATCCAATCTCTTTAAACGACTATAAATATAACAAATACTAACTCAAGTATAATAATGCCACAAATCAAACTTCTATTATTTATTTATTTACAAAATCCGTGTACTTAAGTATGCTAGTTTTAATTTATTGCTTCGTTTTCTTTTTGTAATTTATCTTATAATTTTTATACTTTTATATCTGGTTTTGAAATTTCTTAATTATAAAATTATAATAATATTGTATTATTAATTTATTTTAACATTTATTTGACT
Organism: Catonia carolina; assembly: GCA_035578175.1. NCBI lineage: Eukaryota > Metazoa > Arthropoda > Insecta > Hemiptera > Achilidae > Catonia > Catonia carolina. The sequence goes on along the minus strand of JAQMRL010000010.1, from coordinate 20,835,084 downwards.
ATTGTAGAATAACAAATTTGTAATTGACTACAATTTAAATTACAGATTTTTATTACAAAATATTGTTTAAAGTTTTCTTTATTACCTGGAACTGTTTATTAAGTGATATACTATTTTTTTTTTTTTTTTTTAATTCATTTTTATTTAACGTCGCATCAACTGCAACAGTCATTAGCGACGACGTTGGGGTGGAACTTTATGCGGTGTAGGATGAAATGATTTTTGTAACGTATGAAAATATGCCGTGCCTGAGTGGGATTCGAACCCAGGACCGCATAATGAGAGGCGAGCACGTCACCAACTGCGCCAATGCGGCTAGCGATATACTATTTTTTGTCCGCTGTATTGCGCTAGTTACAGATTAATTACGGATTCAGACAAATTATATAGATAAATTACAAATTATTGATTACAATTTTAAAGTTTATTTTATTACCTGGAAATGTTTATTTGTTACTACAGCCAAACTTCTATAACTCGAATCCTCAAAGGATGGGGAAAACGAATCGAGTTACAGAAATTTCGAGTTATAGAAAAATAACAACAAAACAGCTATTCAAAAATAACAAAATCAGAACATTCCACGTAGACTAATTCATTAACCTACAATATGTTAAATATGTAGGCCTACTGCACATGCGTAATTTCGTAATACAGAACTGTACGTTGTATTTATCTTAGCTACAGGCTACAGTGTTTAATTACTGTACATTATTGTATACAGTATTCCAAAATTACGTTATTCTAATTACACAGTACATGTCGAATATGGTACATTGTACCAACAGACTATAATGGTATATTGTTCTGTGGTCGATCAAAGATTCGTCGAGTCAAAGAAATACATTGTTTTGGTTTACGCCTGTTAGGCTTATACAAAGGCATCCAGATGACTTTAAGGGTCTGTACCAATTTGTTGTCGAACAATTCCTCTTAAACGGAAAGAAGAAGCACTGTACCTACATTTTTCAGAAGACCAAAAAACGCTATTTTGTAAACTATTTTTACAAAACACAAGAAACAAGAAGTTTTATCACAAGAAACGAAAAAAAAATTTCAACTTAAAGAAATGGCGGAATTCGAGTTAAAGATGGATTTTTACATGCTAAATGCATGGAAGGTATAAGGTAACTGAAATTCAATTCGAGTTATAGACGTTCGAGTTAAAGAAATTCGTCTGTATTGTCCGGTTTTTCCGCTGCCAAGCGCTTGTTCGTTTTATCAGATCGCTAAAATTCTGGTATAGCCCCTAGAAGTTTGGTTTAAGAATTAAGATCTTCTACTATGCCTTCCTCGCTGTATTAAAAATACGATTTTTTATCAGTTCATTAAGCCTTCTGAAAATTATTTCATTCTATTTGACTTCGTCAATTAAAATTAGTTATAAATCTACAAAATAACTCTATCGTTAAGCACCCTTCAATAGTGTGCGTACTCATGTTTGTCTTCTATGATATCCTTCAATCATGAGCATTCCCTTCATCCAGGTCTGCTCCTACCGAAACTTTTGCTTTCAAGAATCAGTTTGAGAAGTTTATACTGATCAACCCTTTAAAAATTACTAAGGTAGGGAGGCTTCCTTCTTTGATTATTCTCATAACACAGTTCACACATAGGCTACAAGTCTCAAGATATCCACAAAAACCCTGGTCCAAGAAATCCGAAGCATTCTTCTGATTACCCACATCTTGAACGCTGCTACACGATTTATGGAATGCCAACTCAAAATTTGTGTTTGCACAGCATTTAGCAGGATAGAGTGAATGTACTATTTTACAAACCTACATGTTAACGGAAGTGAAATTATACCATTAACAAACAATATTTAATATACAAATTGTTTACAGTTTTATTTTCTTAACTAATCCTAACTTATTTAGATAAAAAAATAAATGTAGCCAACCTTTCATCTCGCAGCTTCAGCTGAAAAAAAGCTTACTAATACCGTACGATCAATGAAATTAAATTTTATTATTAAATACTTCCAAATTAGTGTTTCTTCTTCTTCTTTTTCTTCTTCTCCTTCTTCTTCTTCTTCTTCTTCTTCTTCTTCTTCTTCATCATCATCACACTCATCAAATCACTTTGTTATAACTTTCTTATTCATAATAACACCTTTGTCCATGCTTTATGTTAAGAATCGCTGACCTCGACATTTCAATACGAGCTCTTACTTTTACTGCTGGATCAAGATCTATAATAATCCAACTTCCTAAATACTTAAACTCTTCATTAGGTAGATCTTTAAAAATTATTTCGCATAGAGTGTGAGAGGAATCTTATTGAATACCATCGCTAGTTTTAAGTGGGCTAATATTTATATCTCAAGCTTTATACGCTCCATTAAAAAAAACAACTAGGAATACTATGGATACGCTATAAGAAATAATAACATATTATAGATTGTTGCGGAATATCATGCAAAGCAATGGGTAACGTGGTTCAAGCCGAAGAAATATTTTATGGTTATGAAACTACGAGCTGGGGTGGTTTCCAGTGGGCTAAATTTTAGACCACAAGCTCCATAGGAAAAAAGGAGTTTGCAATACCCCATGAGAGTCAGAAATACAGATTATTGCAGAATATTATGCAAAGCAAAAGAACATTTTGTGACTAAGAAACTATGGCACTGTTATGGTTTATACTAGTTTGTTAAAATTCAAGTATGCTTTTTAACCCGAATGGCAATAAAGTTTAAATAGCAGTGATGGTTATCAATGTTCTAAAATAATATGGTAGGCCTACATAAAGCAAAATAATATGCCTACTTTCTCTCTATGTACTACATACACGTGAAGCGTGGTAAAGAAAAAAATCCTTGTAAATTTAATAATAAATTTGTGTTTGCTCGTCCAATTATGGGAAAAACAAATATTTAGATACTTTGAATAACAATAATGTATGAATTTATGACATAATGATATGACAGAATCTAGAAACTAATGCCGATAAAATAACATTAACAATGTCAACATCATTATGATCTAAGCTAACATTGTACTTCGTTCTAACATTTACGCAGGTTTGTTTATATTCATGATATGATTCCTAATTCAAAATGGGGTGTTGACCATTTGTTACGCCATCCAAAATACATATAGCTTGAAATCTCTGTTTCTCCCACTTCTCATTCGATCACTCTCTCACTCTCTCTAACATAAACCCTATATTCCCTTTCACAATTTTGATCACCTACTCATAAATTACAATTATCGTACTGAGAGAGTCGAGAAGGGGCGGGATCCCTCAGTTAAGGTGTGTGCCGCTCGATTTTAGTACCGACTAAAAAGCCTATCTATTTACCGTCCCGTTGTCCGGACAGTCGATGACAGCTGCCTGTAAATTATTACCCAGAGACAATGACCAAACCAAGATTATTTCATTATGTCCATACATAAAACACCCTTTCATTTCAAAATTCCTATAAGCACCACTAACTGCACTAATAGCATTAGTCAATATTTTGATAAAATTTCTATTCGTTTAAATGTAAATAGAAAAATTAATAGATAAATGAATTACTTAACTTTATTTCAGTATATTAAATTTATTTACAATATTTCATACGCTTATAACGTTGATTGGAATCTCTCTCAATCAAATGAATTTAATATTTTCACAAACTATGATCAAAAATTTCGAGCTGATAATTTTCTGTACAGGGATATAATTTAAAATAAGTTATGATAACTAATGATTGAAAAGAAAAGGAGTAAACATTTTTCAAGCAAGCAATGAAGTGAAATTTACTTATTTTTAAAACTATCCCTTCATAGCACAATAAATGTTTCATTCGTTGTTCTGATTTTCAGGCTAATGATTAAAGAATTTGAGACAGTAGAGGTAGTTTTATCAGGAACACGAATCAGTATCATCTGCTTTGTAAATTATGGATTTCATTACCCAATTCAGATTCTAAAATGAATGAAAAATCATTATTCAAGTAGAAAATTTTTTCAAATTTACTGCATCAAGTTACTTTAAACTAACGAACGGTTTTTCTTAAGCGATATTATTCTATTCCTCATAATTATTATGTCAACCACTCATTCTAGAATTTTTTTTTAACAAGTTAGAATTATTTACAAATAGTTTAACAAAAACTTTCAGTAAATGTTTTAAAAGTTTTCGAATATATATCTTGAAGAAGACAGCACTCAGCAGTGTTGCTTCCGTGTGATCGTTTGGTTATGTTGAAGGGTTTCTTCTTGGATCCTGCCGATGTATTGCTTGAGTCCCAGCTCCGTGTAGTTGAAAGGAATGCTGTGCGTTGTTATAGTATGGGAGAGTGAATGAGTTAGTAGTATTTCACAGCTGATCCATTTGTAGTGGTAGCGTGTACTAACTATACTAAAAAAATATTCGTATCATCCGGCGCATTAATTTAACAAATACGCACCAGGTTATTAACTTGGTCGGATTCATAATATTTAACTACCTAATTTATATCAGAATATGTAAATAAATAATATAATAGCTAAATACAATAAAAAGTTAAATACGGAAAGTTTGAAAACTAATGTTTTGTATCAGAGTAATACAACAACCGTTCTCCCAGCATGCGCCACTGTACCACTGTACATTGTACCTCACAATTACCCTTCACCCCGCAACTACACAGAGCTTGGAACCGCACAATACAACGTTTTATCATACGGAGAAAGAAGTTGTAGTAGGCTAGTTTTAAAATTAATGGACGAAGTGAATACTGATACTGTGAAGCGATACTGATGATCTGTTTAATTGATGGTTTAATATTTATTTGATGATTGGATTTTAGATTAATGAGTGTTATTATTATAAAGTTTATTGAGAAATAAGAGTTGACCCTTCGTAAAATAATTTTTTGTTTTTAATTTTGAAAGGATGATTAAACATTTTTGATCAGGTAAAACGGAATGGAAGATCTAATTTTCTCGCCACATTGAGTCATTGATTTTCAATATTGTCGGCGAGAAGATTTATAGCTAAATGATTAGAATGAATGTCCAACTTGTTTAAATACTTTTTACTCCGACTGCTTATTTTTTTCTCTCATCGTAAGTATGCCTAGGTCATGTTGTAAGCATTATTTTAGCAACATATTTGGAACACCTTAAATCTAATTTTATGTAACGAGTTTTTTTCAAGACAGCTTAGTTCAGCGTCAATTAGTAATACAAGACAGCTTAGTTCAACAGCAATTAGTAATAATAAGTAATTTTCAGTTTTAAAGAGGTTGATTTTCATTTTGCGTCATTCACTCATGATTAAAAAATTAGGTTATGATTTTCATTTCGAATTGTTACTACTTATTATTTACAATGGCAAGATAAAGTGGTGTGAGTGTTTCACAGCCGATTTTTTTTCCTTTATTAAAGAGCACATTACAGGCAACTTGTATTATTAATGAAAAAAGCACTATTTTAAAACCTACATAAATTCTGAACTTTTGGTTTGTGTTGTGAGATTTCACGTTTAAACTTAAATTAGAAGTTAAGTTGAGTAAGTGATAAAATATCAAAAAAATGAAATAAAATTACTGTTGATATTGTTAAAGTTAAATGTTACCGTTTTAATAATTATTCATTTAAAACGACCATTGACCTTTTGATTTATATTGCAGTAAAATAAAATGAAGAAATAAAATTACATAAAATAAAACCATGACCTTAAAGAATTAAATCCCTACTGGTTTAACTAACATAAATTGCATTTATCGGCAAATATGTAGGAATATGCAAAAGGTAAAATGAATTAAAAGAAACAGTTAAAATAAAAATCCATTCAATTCTGTTTTCGTTTATATCTGTAAATGTCTTTTTCGTGTACATTGTAGGAACAAGCCCTCCTGTGGACAGTTTCTCGCAGGTTATCCTGACGGCTCATTAATTCTTCCCCTTCCCAGTGAAATAGGGATTTTTTATTTTTTGTAAGACGGAATTGTTTGAATGGTATTTTATAATAATTTATTCGCTGATGAACTTCATTTTACTTGTTAAAAAGTGATTTGTGGTCGAGGATATCCTTAACCCTGTGTGCCTCTTTAAATTGTCCCCAATACACTTTCAATCGGATATTGCATTGTTTCATTTGTATATTTATATTCGGTTTTACGTTTTCTTTTTTCCATATATACATTACAATGCATTGTAAATTTAAAATTTAACATATGAATTATTCTGTGCATAGATTTTATAACTCTTTTGCATTATGTTAATGCCCGATTTTTTATACTTTTTAGAACTTGTCTCAATGTTAATGTCTTTTATGAATTTGCCTTTCAATTGAATTTGGCAACATAAAATAATAAAAATATGTAAATGCAAAAAGTTCAAATGTATCCAGCACCACATGGAATTTGAAATTATTCCTTTTATTTGATATATTAACGGCTTTTTTGAAAGGTAGGTAACCTATATTAATTTTTATTTCATAGAGAAATTTATGTTAATTTGTTTTACTATTTTCATTTGAATTCTATCATCCTTCTAATGAATGCAGTTTAAAATAGATAACTATCTTTTTTATTTTATAATATTTTTTACTTTTTTTGTTTATTTACAATCTCTTAAAAAATTAGCAATTAGTAATAATAAAACACCAGCCTGCGTACATTTTCTTGATTTTACTTGATTGACCTACAATTCAACACCATATTTCCGTTATTAATTCACCCGGAGTCATTGAGTCAAGGTTATTGATTCTCTTGGTCATTGGCGTTTCAGCCTTCTCGCGAGGTTTACCGGGATGAATTGCGGGCGCATATTTTGTACTAGTAGGTTTGTGTAAAATTTTGAAAAGATTGTTACATAAAATTTTTGTGCTGCTATAGTCACGAGTGGAACATAATATGTTTGACTCGAAAGACTTATATTATACGTCGTTCAGAGTCGTTTCGTCATTTATGTGAAACGGACATTTTGTTACTATTCGAAGAATTTATTTTGCGCTGCTTGAATATATTTGTCTCTTCCGGCTTTACAGACTCATAGTAAGTTTTAAAATATAATATTTTTATAGTACATGCTAAATTGATATAATATTAACACAATATTGTTTATGTCATCAGTTGAGAGTCAAGGTTGAACCTCTAGAGGCTTTGCTAAGTAAAATGAGAAGTGAGCTGGTTTACTAATGCCTTCCTATATGAGTGAGAAAATATGCTTATCAGCATGTCAGGCCCTCTCAAGAGCATCAACTTTCCACCATGCAAATGACATCTTTACTTTATTTACTGAAGGGTCTGGCTGTATGATGAAATTCATTTTTCTCAAAGGAGACTATGATTAGTGACTTTCACATCTCTACCTCATCTGTTGCCAAATGCTTGAGTCATATATTTGGCTGACAATGACATAAGAAACTATTTTTTATAGCCCTGGAACTAACAGATAGAGTGTAAGTAATTTAACTTTCCACCTACCTGTTATAGCAAAATTAATAATAATTTATACTAATATTAAAAACACAAAGCGTGTTTTCTGTGCAGGCTAATTTCTAAAACTACTTAACGGATTTTCATAAAATTTTGAAAGCATATTTTGTATATATTATATTCTCAGCTACATTTTATTTTTAAATCTTCCAAAAAGATAATCCTAAGGGCCCTAATGAAGATTTTCATAAATATGTAGGCCTATGTGTGTGTGTACATTTGAGTACATATTGCTGTTGAAGTAAATGAAGGGGTTTGATGATGGCGAGAAACATACGCGGGGAAAATTATTAAAACGTCATTTCGTGTGTGTGTGTGTGTGTGTGAGCGCGCGCGCGCGAGTGTGCAGGCGTGCGCGCGTGCGTAATATTGTTGAAGTAGAGCCAGACGTATAGAGACTAGCGACTGAAGTACGCGAGGGAATTTATCAAAACGTTGTGTGTTTACGTTGGAGTATACAGTCGATCTAGCAGCTACACAATTTTTGGTACATATTTATTTGAAAAAAATTTATTACACATGTTTCGCATGCGAAGCCGCGCGAGGTATCCTAGTAAAAATAAAATAAAAAATTTGAAACCCAGTTAAATGTCAATTGGTTTAGTGTTAGTTTTTTTTTGGAATATTGTCTCGCACTGACCAAAATGCGTTAACTAACTTTTTACAGTTTTATTGATAGGTTTAGTAGTTTTGTTAATTTAGTTAATACTAGCATAAAAGTTGAGTGAGTAACTAATGCGAAGTTATCATATTCTTAAGTTGACTGAAACTAAAAACCATTTATTATAAATATTTTAGCTTCTTTAACGTAAACGCATTTATACTTTTGTAAAATAGAAGTTAAAAAACAAAATCATCTTATAAGGGAAGTTAATGTTAAAGAGAAAATAATAAGAAAAAGTAGGAAGTAGTTTTATTTTTGATTGAGGATTTGTTTTATACCATCAAATAAAATTCAATTTAACTTGGTAATCCAGTTCAATATACCTGCTCCAAAAAAGTAAAGAGAGAAGATGGGTGAATTCATGATTTTATAAAAGAATACAGGAGTGAGGTAAACTGGGAAAAAAGAGAGAAAAAGAAATGGATGGGAAAATTGGGAGAATGAAGAAAACTTTTGATGGAGTTTATATATATAGTACAGAATATGTTTGTATTATAGTATATATGGATGTATCAGTGGATATAGAACTAGTAATATGATCACTAAATATGTGTTGCATATCGTATTGGATTTAATGGATATGGTTTAGTGGATTGAGGTACTAATAAGAGGATACTACCATTGGTGGAATTTTAGTGGATTGAATTTGCAAACGATTTATGTGGAAGTGGATATGGTGGGAGGTCATAAAATTGGAAGGATAATAGAGGTGAGGGGATAACATGATGGAAAGAAGAACCTTGGTTTGGGGTTTGTTGTATATTCATAAAGGTAGTGTATGCAGTGAAACCGACGGACATAACATGGATATAGGTGTATTTGGAAAGAGTATACTAACACTGTTGTTAGTATTTACACACAAATCTGATTGAGTTGACGCTATTAGCATCTACCATAAGTAATGACTCCTTTATTCCATTACGGTATTGCTGGTCCCATGGAATATACAGTATCTACATATATAGGAAATCATATTAGGGTCTTCTCTGGTGTCGAACCATACTATGTAAAACTATACCATCACGACCGAAATTCATACAGCCTGTGACAACAATCGATAATAGCTCCGATGATATGATATTAAACTAATAACAACCGAATCAAATTCGATTAGGTATAAATTTCATAAGGCACCTACAAAAATAATCAAATATATTACTGGTACAAATCAAATAACGATGCTTCTATGTAATTCACTTATTTACTCTTTGTATATGCACATAAATTATATTAACAACAAAAACAACAATCTATCATATCCACTGGACTGACCATTGACAATAAAAAAACCGCGTTATCAATTCAGTTATTGACAGAATTAGGTCAATTATGTTCAGTACGCCATTAACAGATCAAGTTCAGATTACTTTACCATAATTCTTTACAATTTTTTAATTTATTTTATGGTTAATAATCAAGGGGAAATAAAAATAACAAAACACTTTCTTTAACTTATTAATTTACTTTAAAATAATTTTAACGGATACAAAACTTTATAACTATACCACATAAATTTTATAACACAATATCTCTCGTATTTAGGAATACCTTTGTATTGAAATATTTTATGGCGGTTTGAAGCCCTAACTTGTTGTGTTTGTACGATAAAAGAATTGAAGTTTGTCGGGAAGCGTTTTTTAGACTTTACTCTGTATCAAACAAAAGAATTAGAAGAATTCGAAAACTTGTATTGGAAGGAAATTTTCCACGTGATATGCGTGAGAACAAACATATGCGTTTAAAATTGGAGCTGATGAGTTGGCCATGATTCGTGATATATTTTCTTTTCCGACTAAAATGTCCCACTATTCTTCGCATGAGTATAGATATCTTTCTGCTGAACTTTCTGTTGCAAAAATGTTTTAGTTATTCGTAGAGAAATACCCATACACAAAAGCAAAGTACGAATATTATTTCAAATATTCTAACGAAAATTTTAACGGATTTAGACGGCCCAAATTTGATTCATGCTATTACTATGAAGAAAAGAAGACTAGACTGCGAAGTAAAAGCTTAAATGACCTAGCAAAAAGAGTAGCGTCTGCTGAACTCATGTTTCAATTAAGGCGAGCTACAAAATTTACAATCGCCCTCCAGGAATCTGAGCAACTGTCTAAAAAATGTGAAAATATATTTGGACTTGTTTGTAAATATAAATGTAAAACATTGAATTACCAAAAATACCTGTACAAGAAATTTTTTTACCTACGCCAGTAGACTTTCAATGTGTTTTGTTTGTTCAACACTATTCCACTAAATGTAATAATGTATTCGGCCAGCTCGTAAGGGAGCGAATGAAGTATCATTTCTGTTATATACTCAATTTTGTTCCATTTTCTTGTCGATAAACTTTATTTTTTTCTGATAATTGCTCTGGGAAGTTCAAAAATCACAGTCTCAATCGTGCACTACTGGCTTTAACTGACACACTGGCTTTTATATCATATGTAGATATCGTTCAATACCAATATAATACAAAGAACGTAAAAGATAAAAGAAAAATGTATTAAAGTTAATAAGAAAACCGTCAGAGTAAATGATTCTAATATCGTTATATATTAAAAAAAATACAAGAATAGTCTAAACATAAAAAAAGTAAACTACTTTTCCACCTGGTCGATCGGAAACAAATATAAGTTATCTAGCGTGAAAAGATCACGTTCAAAGGAACTAATGAATGTAACCACAATAATCAAGGTAAAAGAGAATACCAGTCGGATAGTTGGTGTGACCCATAAGGTGTACAAGAGGAGAGGTGTACACAGTTAGATTTGTTAAAGCATACTTAGAATAACCACATCAATACGTACCCAGCGCATAACATAACACAAATAAAAATAATGGGAGGGAGTATAAAGAGGTTAACTGAAGTGGTAAAAAGGAGCTATCATTTGACAAGAACTAAACTAACCACTACGGCTAACATTTCAAACCAAAACAAAAAGGGGTGTCATAGGACATAAGAGCGAAGCATCTGTGCCACCTGGACTTCTAACTAAAAACCACTAAAATAACACCATTCCAGTCACTTCTGCTACAATTTTCTTTTTATTAAACCTCACCTACTCGCTTTAACTCTTCAACATGTTGAAATCAGATATGTCTTAACACAAAATTAGCTACTTGTATTTCACATTTAGTTAACGTAAATACAAGGTTTAATATGTTACATTGTCCTTTTAGATCACACATGCACAACGTTATTAGACTTTTTATCCATACTGATTTAAATACCTCTGTTGAACCAGGTGCAAAATGGTATTTGCATGTCATTCTTGTATTTAATATGTAATTCTAGTCGGTACATCAGTATTCTAATTTTATATCCAAAGTACCTCATGCATTTTTATCTAATAAACCTCTGACTTTATGAAAGGTATTGATTAAAAATAAACACATACATGACTACAAGAATGTAAAAGAAAATATAAAAAGGAACCTCCCAGGGAAATATTTCAAATACATTTATTGCTTTTTTTATCGACATTCATTAAACTTATAACAATTTGTTTATCAACGCAATTAATTTTTACAATTACTTATTCATTTTTGACTACTAACAAAGGCAATTAAGCTAATTAAAAGCTGCTTCAATTAACTTGACTTTTTAAAAGTACATGTTACATAAAGTTATCAGATAATGTTATACAACTTGGCATGTGTATGCTTGTATGTCCAAATTTTCTCGAAAAAGGCTCTGACGATTTTCTTGAAAATTCGTGTATACGAGTTTTGAAAGTCTACAAATCGATTTTGCTAGGTCTCGTATTTGAAGAAAAATTGTTAATTCGTTAAATTAAGAAATATAATTAGAGGAATTGGCTAGCTATGGGAGTCTCTATGCTATATTATACCAAAAACAATAACAGACTTACCTTATATACTGTCGCCAACTGCCTCAGCATTATCAGAACTGAATTTATTCGGTCCCAGAACCTGCCATGAGGAGCGCTACGACGAGCAGTCAGAAGTACGTCCCCACCACCACACAGTGCCAGACGAGATTTAAGCGGTCGCTGTGGCCTGGGAGAGGCACTTGGCATCAAACTCCCGAACGGAGGAGAAGAAAGAAGAGAGCTAGCAAGAAAAAAGAAGAACCCAGTCGAGACCAGACGCACCAACCCTGGTCGAAGCTGCCAGTGGCGGACGCACATTCCCGCACCATTCAGCCTTCTCCTACCTGGCCGCCGAAGGAAGCCTCTGAGTGCCTGATGGCACCACGGTAAAGATAGAGTTCAGCGCGAAACCGGAGAGAACCGTCTCGGCCGCGCTATAGGCCGACGGCCAGACACTGTGACGCTCTGGGGGCTACCACTGTCAGGCTGCAGTGGGGACCCAACTACCGCGGAGGAAGCGCTAGGTCTGAATCCGGTAGCCGAGCCGTCACTCTTCGGGGTCCGCTCTCTACACGCCGGCTCGCCGCTTACGAGCACAAAAAACGGCCCTTTTCAGGGTCACAACAGCAACCCAAACGATTCTTCTCAGGACTCCCAACCAATTAAACGGGCCTTTTTAGGGTCACCAATCTCGCAAGCGAGTTTTTGCCGCGTGTCGTCGGTCTCGGTCGGTGACAATACTCATGCTGAGATATTTTTACACATATTGCAAAAGATATAATATGAGAGTTTACACTTTGTATTTACATAATACGTAAGGAAAATACATATAGAGAAAGGATAGTATCTTATCATCCCTTTTAAAAATGTCATTTCATACCTGAGCTAAATTTAAAACCTTTCGCTTATTGTACCGTACCAGAAAAAAGAACGGTCAAACTTCGATATTTCTGTACAGGTAGTCTTCTGAAATTTCATCACTTTTCAACAAACAATTATTCTAACTTGTTAGAGTAGTAAATTTATAATATTAATTGCCATTTAAAGATGAAAGCGAGTGTACTATAAATATTATAGTACTTTGATGAAGTATTAATGAATGACATGGACATATCCGTCACTGAATGATAATATTTAATACAAATAGCCAATGGCATTCAACAAGATATACTGCACATGAATGAATACAATAAATAATACTACAACTATTATTATTATTATTTTATAGTTAACCGGTGAGAGGTTAGAACCACCGATCCGTTTAAACTATATCAAACGAATTCATCCTGTGAGGTCTTTTTCATCAATCATTGACTTAGTAATAAAAATGTAGGTCAGGGATAAAGTAGGGGGTGTTTGTTCTACATATCACAGCCTCCGGGAATAAGAAAATATAAATAAAAAATCAACGTCTTTTAAATGCTTATCTACGTAATACATTTTATATCATTATATTATTTAAGTATTATAGTACTTTATAAATAATTATCAATAGTATTAAAAATGTAAATGTATTTAAACACACGATTTTCAAAAATCGTGTCATATAATTTTTAATTATCCTTAGATTACGTTCACGAATTTTTATCGATATATTTATGCAAATAATTAAAATTTTTAAAACCTATATTTGATTTATTAAAAAATTATTTAATTTAAATTATTTATCTGTCTAAACAATGCACACATTATATTAGCAACATAAGTTCATTCATGCCCATGAGTTTATGTAAACAGCACACTAGCATCTAAAGCAGACTCCGGTAAATTATTTGATTTACTTCTTGACAACGAACAGAATTTTTAAAAAATTAAAAGATATTATTAAATACTAGGTAAATGACTGAATATACAACTGATATTAGAGTTACAAACATAATTTTGGAAGCAGCAGAAAGGCTATCCTCAGTATCTAGGATGCCAAGTGAACAAAGTTTGGAGTAAAACAATAGAGATCAAATTACGTATCGAACAGCCCATAGTCTCTTTAGAAAAATGAGCAGCGTCGCCAAAAAATATCTGGTTATACAATCTAATGGTGCATTTCAGATTGCCGTAGCGTCGCTAAACCTACGTAATATGCGTATCCCTGCCTACGACTGCATTTGTAGCGTCGCAAACCTAGCTTGGCTTGCGCATGCGCACTGGGTCTGTCAACAGCTGTTCTGGTTTCTGTCTGGTGCATCAAAAGTCTTTTGCTGCGAACGCTCCAGTTGCATTGGAAAAGCGTTGTCAGAATTAATAAACGAAGTGAACAGCATACCGTGCTGTGGGACTGTTCAAGAATAGAATAATATAGGGACGCTAACATGCGCGACTTATCTAAAAAATAAGTTGAAAAAATTTTAGAGAAACCTAGGAAAGTAAATCTGAATCGTTTACTATGCAATTGCCCAGTTTGCATGATATTTTATAAATGGGTATTAGCCCGGGAGTTTAGCGAAGCAATGTCAAGCATCAAAAATATGGGCAAAGATAAGCTTAAAAAATATTGCTTTAAAATTTAATTGACTGTAAATTTCCTAGAGCTTGTAAAAATAGAATGTCAAAGCCACACGTTGTAACGTCAAATTGTAAAAAAATTAACAATAGGCAATCAGGGAAACAAGAAACGCGTCAGCTAGTGTAAAAAATACGATCGCATTTTACACCAGCAATTAAAATTCTAGCTGCAAATGAAAAACACTGAAATAAGAAACAAGATACAAACTTTCAATAAATCAAAAGACGATCTAATGAATTTTAGTTTTATAAATTCGAACTAGTTGGTACGTAGGTATAACGAGTGTTAATTATCGATACACGATATTTCCTGAAAACGTAGCTCGAGCCGCATCTTATGAAAACGTCACTCGAGCAACGCTACGCCGATGTTAAATGGCCTTTACAAATATATTTGTCCGTTGTTATGTGTTCTTAGTGTTATAGAATGAAGTTGACGTTTGAGCTCTGAACCAGAATGATATAAAAGAAACTCGAGGGCTGAGACCTTTGAGATTTGGTTTTATAAGTGGGTAACATGGATTTTACGGAAAGATGGATTGAAAAACACGGAAATCTTGTTGAAGTTAATTATAAAGATAAAATAATACGAACGATTAGCAACCGAAGATGAAAACTATACGAATACCTTTACAGAATTGATAACAAATGGTTAACCAACAGGTCTAAGGCACTAAACAAAAAATCGTAGACTAATTAGGTGTCGGGCAAATAGTATAAAGAAGTCATAAGTGATATTAAAAATAATGGAATAAACTGAGAATGTATAATGGAATGAACCAAGTTCAAACTACTGATTATTGATTTGAAGGGCTTCAATGAAGAACTAATGTATAACAATGGATGGACAGAAGAACAATGGAATGCTTACAGTGAATTATGTTTAGAATGTGGGCTGTAAAATGAGCTTCTATAAAAATGGCTAACTTAGTGACTTACTTTACATGGTTAAAAATTTACCTAAATGAAAAAAATAGATTCTTATCTTTAGTGACCATTGAAGGCAGTAGTTATCTTTAGTAGTTATCTTTAGTTATCTTTAGAAGTAATTATTGTTATAATAAGTATTACACAACGTTATACTTTGCCCATTATTGGCGGATGGATTGGTAAATAATTTGCACTCAGCCTGCTAGTTCCAGGGCTACAAAAAATAGTTTTTTTCGTATCACACGATGAACCAATTATATGACTGAACCATTTAGGAACAGAAGAGGTAGAGATGTACAAGACACTAGTCAGAGTTATCTCCTATGAGAGTTCTGAATTTCATTGTACAGCCAGACCCTGTGGTGAATGAAGGTGTCATGTACAGAATGGAAAGTAGATATTTTTTAAAGGGGCGTAGAATGCTGATAAACATACCATTTTCGCTCAGTGAGGAAGCCAATTGTAAACCATCTCACTCCTTGTTTTACTTAGTTAGGCATGTTAGGCGTGTGAAGATGAGATGGCATGATGGGAAGTCGGATGAGAAAGCCAATTTATGATATCACAGTGAAAAATATATTTTTATTTAATTCTTTGTTCCTTAACTTTTAAAATAATCAAAATAACATGTATTAAAATTTAATAATATAAATTAAAAATCATTCTACAAATTTTACAAAACAGATCTTGAAATTTGAGGTATTATTACATTTTCGCAAATTTAATAGAAAATAAAAGTGTTTTTCGGTGCCAATGCGCCGGTCGCATTGGCGCAGTTGGTAACGTGCTCGCCTCTAGAGGTAAAAACCAGTTTTTTGGCTAATGACGTAAACATTAGACACCCTTACACACAATGATAAAAGTAATTCGTGGTTAAATTAGCAAGAGCAATATATATTTTACCCAGAAAACTTTCGATGTACCCTTTCACTTGGGTTTATATCACATATTTTATAAAGCTCGGTGTATATATTTATACATGTGTATATTCTGAAGATGTGTATCAAGAAATGGAAACCATTTCAACGAAATATTACACGTATTATAACAAGATCCTCTTTTTATATTCCTTTTTTCTCGTTATCTTTTTCGTACTGTATGAAACGAAGTTATGAGAGATTCCCCAATTAGGGTAAGAAAGCATCGTGCTCGTAAGTTTCAACTCGTGGGCCTGCTACACTCAAACGCGCTTATGCAGTCAGCACAAAAGTATAATATCAAATTGTAACAAAGTTAGACGAACAAGACATGATTCAAATCAAGAAACCTCGTACAATATACATTATATATAGTATACTATTATGTTGTAAAAGAAAAGAGAAGAATTCAACGAGGGTGACGTCATTTAATATTGCAGTAGTATATTATAGAAATATAAGTGTGGGAGCTCAAGTTACGTTAGGCGTGTGAAGATGAGATGGCATGATGGGAAGTCGGATTAGAAAGCCAATTTATGATATCACAGTGAAAAATATATTTTTATTTAATTCTTTGTTCCTTAACTTTTAAAATAATCAAAATAACATGTATTAAAATTAAATAATATAAATTAAAAATCATTCTACAAATTTTACAAAACAGATCTTGAAATTTGAGGTATTATTACATTTTCGCAAATTTAATAGAAAATAAAAGTGTTTTTCGGCGCCAATGCGCCGGCCGCATTGGCGCAGTTGGTAACGTGCTCGCCTCTCATTATGTGGTCCTGGGTTCGAATCCCACTCAGGCACGGCATATTTTCATACGTTACAAAAAATCATTTCATCCTTCATTGTACAATAGTTACATCACAACGTCGTCGCTAATGACCTTTGTAGTTGATGCGACGTTAAATAAAAAAAAAGAAGAAAAAAAAGTGTTTTGTGTTTACATTATTCTTTTTTGACGCGCAATTTTTAACAGAATTTTTTTTAATTTTCTCTATTTTGGTTTATTATAGAACGTACATATCATTACCTCTTCTACAACGAACTCAAAAAGTTTACCGTGAAATGTAGTTACCTACTGAACGTTGTACAATTAATCTAATAAGAAAGTACACAAACATCTTAAACGGACAATTGCAAAAACGGCAGAAAAAGTTAGGTTGCAAATCTTCTTCACAAAGACGACCCCAAAAACAATAAAAACAAAATATGAAAACAGGAGGTCTGTTCCTCCTGTTAAATAACAGGAGGAAATGTATGGTTTAGTAGAAATGCAGCCTTTGATAAGTGTGCAAGTCAGGTTAATTGTCAAAATAGATGAAATGATAATATTAATGTGAGGGTGATTTTTTGCATCTAGGTACAAATAATAACCGGTGCAATAATACTGCATATTTTATTAAGTACTCAGCAAACATATTGGTTTTTTATTATAAATTCTAACAAAGTTGATTTGTGAGATTTTGAAACTTACCTCCTCAATTATCTAACCCAAGCAGATAATTTGGGTTAGAAATTCTTCCTTAAGTTAAAGAACCAGTAGAAAGAGAATACGGGGATAGTGTTCACAGAAGATATAAAGAACGTAGGAAAGGAATGTCCAAGAGAATGAAAAAATTTTGAAAAGAGAAAAACGCAAATACCACCAAGCCTTAAAAAGCATATGATAAACCCAATATGAAATAGATCTAAGCTATTCGTATTTACGTGTAATCTGATCAGATTGAATTCTTTAGGTACACTCTATCACCCTATCCTCACAATGGTAAATTTTCCGACTTAATTTTCCTTTTTCTCAAAAGTTAATCAAATTACTTTCTCCAAATTTTTGCCAGTGATTCTGTACCACTTTGTATACAACCACTACCACTTTCCTGTTTTTATTGGAGCAGAAAAAGCACCATAAACAGAGAAAATTAATTCAGTATTTGATTCACTAGGATACACTCTATAAGAGTACAAGTAATTAAAGGATCAGTTTTCGCTCCCTTGCTGTTTTCTATCTTCTTTTCGAATATACCGAAAATTCCTACTATTTTGCTTGCTACATTCGCTGATGGTACTGTTGTTTCTTCATCCTCCGACGACTCTGTCCATGCTTCAAACGACATTCAGTACCACCTTAAAATTCTCTTGAAGTATAGTTTAGAAGATTGCGAATAAACATTAATATAACTAAAACGTATAAAATGACATTCACCCTTCGTTGATAAACGTAACTTTATGTATTTGTATTCAACCAGCCTCTTTCACAAGCAAACAATGTTTGGTACCTTGGGTTATATTTAGACAGGCGGTTGACGTGGGACGTTCACGTCAAACGTTAGCAACAACTACTATATGACAGACTGAAACAGTTTTATACAGATTATTAGCCAAGAAGAAAGCTTCAATATCTGGGTCATATAATGAGAGGACAGAAATACAAGCTTCTTCAGCTGATAGTCCAGGGAAAGATTAGTGGAAGGCGGAGCATCGGAAGACGCCGTGTGTCCTGGCTAAAGAACCTGAGGGATTGGTTTAACTGTGGCAGTGTTCAACTGTTAAGAGCTGCAGTCGACAGGGTCCGGATTGCTGTGATGATAGCAAACCTCCGATAGGAGATGCAGTATAAGAAGAAGATTAGCCAAGCGGTCAAAACTACCCATGACTTCAAAACTCTTAACGTACAAGGAAGGCTATTCTTCAGCATGAATTCTCCAAACTTACCAGAAATACCACAAAGACGACTGAAACGGAAGTAGAGACATGACACATAAACTGGACTCTTACAGTAATTACGTGAACAGAAACGTGAAATTCAAATTAAACAGATTTTTCGTTATCAGGAGAGCTATCACTGGGTGGTGGCCTCCTTAAAGCCATTAACGCTGTTTGTTTTTAATTTACACAATGCACACAATTTTACTGGCTGTATTTTTGCAGCAGTAAAACAAAGCAAAAAAAGCATTAAAAAAATACACTTGGCTACTAAAATGTTCAGGGGATAGTTGTAGTTAGTTTGAAGTCAATGGTATGGATTTTTCAGGGCTGGTTGTTCATTAGTAGTTACCCATAGTCTATAGGCTAGATTAAATATTACGTTTCTTTAAAATCTTATTATAAAAAAAGGAATAAAGAAAAAAGGAAAGCAATGTCTAAGAGAACGAAGAAAGAATTGGAATGATGAAGAAGAATAGCATAAAGAATTTAAGGTGAAGTTTTGGTTACCTCTAAATTTACGTTTATTAGTAATCTTTTGAAACCTAGATTCAAATATTTCAAAACCATTTCTGAAATTCTTAAATAAAATGAAATACTTGCGAATACGAAGTAAGGAGAGAGCAAGGGTTGCTAGTTTAATTTTGAAGGTAAAAATGCCCTACAGAAAAATCTGTAAGAGAGGATACTATGTGAGAACATTTAATCTGATATTGTTAACACAGGTCAGATATCTCGGCACTGACATTAACAATCCACTTATTTATAAAAATAAAATACTTATATTTTAATATTTCATAATGAATATAAATTTATTCTTATTAACCTGTTTCGTTTATCAGCATATAAATCTTGGCAATGCGGTATAAACAAAAGAGTATCAAGTTACAAAAACAGAAATTTTATACAAAAAATTCTATATTCAGATCACAGTTTGCATAAGGTGTATTTAACAAATTTAATAAGGAAATAATCCAATGAAATATTTCACATGAAATAAGTATTCGAGATTGTTGAATTAAGATTACGATAATTTCTGTAAATGAAGGTATGCTAAATTATTTTTATGTTTTATAAAGTTTTTACGTACACCAAACTTACACTTATTTCATGTTGATATCTACTATTTTATAATTTGTTTGTTTCATAGGTTCTAGATTACTCGTATAAAAATATTCTTCGTAAGACTTTTGGCCTTCAAGGCAGCTCACTTATGTGGTTGAAAATTGTTATTGTTGGTTAAGTAACAGAGGTTGAGCAAAACTCTTTTCATGATGACCAGCTGATTACCACTCATGAGGAAACTCCTCTGGAAATCCCTGTTCAAGTTTACTTCTACGTTAAGCCAAAATTTACCAACAGCAGCAACAAAATTTGCTGGTTGTCAAATTGTATAGTTGCCGATAATAAATCTACAAAAAACAAGGGTGAAAAACGCACTCGACCCCTCCTTGCCCATGTAAATAACGAAACTTACAACTTATGGTTAATCATGAGCAAACATTGTAAAATTAAAAACGTAATCTAATTTTAATAATGAGTATAGCAATAAAAGATGAAAATCAATCTCTCTAAATCTTAAAAACATGGAAAAACACTAATTGACGCTCATCAAGGGTCTTTATAAAAATAGCTGGAAAAAACTTTAGAATGTAAAATTTTCTATAACCTTGTATATATACATTTTGTCGTGAATGTCTACTTAGGCCGCAATCTTATAAAAAATTCACTTTTTAACCAATTTGTTATGAGCCATTTACATCACTTATTAACGCTAAACTAATTGTTGTAGATAAATATATTTGAAAGAAAATTTGAAGGTTTTCAATTTCCTACAACTTCAAGTTTATACGCTTTTGCCTTTAATTGCATGTTAAGGCTAGAATTAGGGCATGGAAGAGTTAAGAATTTGAGGGAGGATCTGATTACAAAATCTGAAAAATACGACGAACTAATTAAAACATTTGGGCTTAAAACTAGAAAGAGCTTAAAACAATGTGAAGGCGCCAACATTATTCTGCTTCATCAATTTGAATTTCGGCCGCTACACTTGACAACACAACAACTGCATCGAGTTGTGAACTTCATTTCAGATAGTCTAGGAAGGAAAGAGTACGTCACTGGCATTTTCTTTGATGTCAGCTCGGCGTTCGACAAATTATTGCATGATGGACTTCTATTTAAGTTGAAACGCATATGTGACTCATAATAGTTGGTTATAAAATTATTTTTAGAGTACAGACTTTTTAAGGTCCAGTACGGTACTTTTTACTCTCCGCTGCACAAAATTGATGCCGGAGTACCCCAAGAGACAATAGGCTACTACTCCCATTTCTGTATAGTGTATTTGCATCAGATATGCCTATCTTGGACTCATAGGTAACCGCAACGTATGCTAACGACAAAGCAACTTTTGTACGGGATAAGAGCGCGGATGAGGCTTCCAGGTTGGCGCAGCGACATCTATTATTATTACAGGACTGGCTTACCCGTTGGCGTATTAAGGCGAACCGAGTTAAATCAATACAGTGTACATTTTACCTTATGACGTCAAACTTGTCTACCTCCGACGCTGAATATTTTTCCTATCCCACAGACCAGGGTGGTGCGATATCTTAGCTTATGGTTTGACAGGCGACTAACTTGAAAGCATCATCTGTTTACGAAACGTTTAGAATTTAACCGCCGCAAGAAGTTACTCTTCTGTTTAATTAACTCTCGATCAAATTTGAATCTCCGCTCCAAGATTTTAATACACAAATCCCTATTAAGACCAATCTGGACTTATGGTGTCCAGCTGTTTGGAATGGCGGCAGAGAGTAATTTAAAGTCGATCTAAGCCTTTCATTCAAAATTCTTAAGATTTGCTTCTGGCGCTCCTTTTTATGTAAGCTATAAAACCCTCCACGAAGATTTCAAAATTCCTACAGTAAAGGAGCTAACCGCGTCCGTGTATAGTAAATTTTACGAAAGACTAAATGACAATCCAAACCAACTAGTCCGTGATATAGCTACAAGGAACTTTCCAACTATGCGTCGTTTAAAGCGAAGAGACCTCTTGGTCTGAATAACGGACAATACCCGAAGTTTTGAACCGAGAATGTATCACTGGGTACCTTTTCTCCTTAAAGTGAAATTCCGCACCGCCATTTTAAAATCAAATACGGAAGTTGTGCAGCTCAATGAACAGTACCGTAATAAAAATTAGAGACAAAAACAACTAACAAGGAATCCAACAGGGTGTACTTGGACGAGGATAGGCGCTAAAGTTCGGAATGCCTCAAAAAGATGTGGGCAAAAAGGAAAGAAGCACGAATAAAACAACTTACACGCTTCGGGAATAAGAAGAACCGATTAGAGATGGACTAGCCCAGAAATTTAGTTTAAGTGCCTATGAGGTCGTAAAAGTTAAAAAAGGTAAAAAATCTGGATCCAAAAAATACTAGAGAAAGTAGTTAACTTTATATTTCTGGGATGTCTCCTTTCATCGAAGTTTGGCGATCATAACAGCAATTTTTACACATTGACTGATGTCCTAAATATTTTAACAAAGAAGCAGTAATACCAGTCTTACAGATATTTAAACTAAGCTGTGCTCGTTTTCTTGCGCCTCCTGCTATTTTCTCCTATACAAGTAACTGCAGCAGACGGTGTTTCTTTCAACGCATAATATATCTGAAATACTCCAGTTACCGTCACTATATCCTGTTAATTAATCTTGCTCTTTTTACTCTTATCTAACGTAAGACTTTCTCGTTTGTCCTTTTCCTAGTTATTTATAATACACGATAAATCTATAGTTTGCAGACAAATTTTTATATTTGGTTTTACCTCCAAACCACCACTCCAATACAAGAACAGAGAAGATTTCAAGAAAACTGATTCGGTCTTTTCTTTATTTAGATATCTGTTACCTAACAAATGCTTCATCTTCATAAAGACCAGTACTTATGAAATATCTAAATTTAAAGACAATTTGCAAAAAAGTAAATTTTTAAGCAATTTAATTTTTCATACATATTGAGTTTTATTTTCATGTATTCGTATAGTCTTTACCAAATATCATGACACTGACTGTAATACTTATGACGAACATTACAGCGAAGAGTGTCTGATTAAAACTAACCACATTTCTTAAATTATTTAGTAACTTTAATAAACATTTATTAGTAACAATGTACTTGGTAATTAAATTTATTTCTAGACGTACACTTTGTCGATTTCAAATGCAGTAAAATGATGATTTAAAAAAAATGAAATGATTTTTGTAACGTATGAAAATATTCCGTGCCTGAATGGGATTCGAACCCACCAAGACGGCATGACGTGCTCGCCTCTCATCATGCGGTCTTGGATCCAAATCCCATTCAAGCACGGCATATTTTCAAACGTTACAAAAAATCATTTCATCCTTCACCGTCTGCATTAGCAATAATTGCAGAACAATCGGACGTTTTAAACAAAACAAAAAAAAAATAGCGGTAAAATCATAAAAAAATGTTCCAACATATACAATTACAATATAGTAAAATTTTTATCAAGTTAATGAAAAAGTAAAAATTTATAAATTGTTTTGTTTTTTAATAGTAACTGGAAGAGGAGGACAATGATGGTCAGTTTTATATTTTATAAGGGCAAGTAACTAAACCCATATTCGTTAAATTTTTTTCATGTTTACTTATTCAAAGTAAATACAAAAACAGGTGAGCAGGTGTCTTGATATATAAACTTGTTGAAACTTCTGCTGCAACTTGTGCCACAAATTTTTTATTACATTTTATTTTTACTTTTATTTCATCTTCATTCTGTACCACCCACACTTAACCTACATTTACCAACTGCCTTTATGATGACAGCCCGCCGAGCTGTTCTCTTTTTTTATGGAAAAAACTTTTATCGAAAATTATTTTTGACATGCGAAATTTGATCTTTCAATATTAATAACCTTTCAGGTATTTAGTATAGTAATTTCATACACCTATTTATTTTCTTACGTTAATATATAACGCTGTAATAATATTTCGTTTAAATTTACCCTAAATTATATCGTGGTGTTATATTTATTGGAGTCATAGTCTAGTTCAGAAAAAAAGTCATGCAACAGGTTTTACATTGACTTAGGGGTAGATCTAAAACTTATTGCAATGATATCGGATTGCATGTAGCCTCACTTCATTAAATTTTTTTAAATTGTCAATTTCTACAGGTTGTCAAACCACCTCATTATTAACACATTTTGGGTCAAAAATGTATTTTCTGATAAATTAATTAAACATTACGTCATTAGGTTCTATATTGAAATATGACAATAAACCATTTTGTCAAGCCTGTGGGTTGGGGTGGCTAAAGTAAATAGTTGGAAAGCCAAATTTTTACTCTAAATTTTTTTGTAACAGACTATAAACACACAGAAATTGTGCCAATGCATGTTGGCTGATGACACCGTGAAACTTGTCAAATCTAAATCAGCAGCTAAATTTTTTCGATGTGTCCGACATTATCTTTACCTGCAGCAAGAGTGGTTTTTCTAAAGAAAATTGAAAATTAGTTCAGAGAAGTTTAATCAATTAAAATTTAATTTGAGACAAGATACTTGTTCATCATTATTTTTATATAATATATCTATGTAACAAGATACAAGAACGTAGTATTCAGGATTCACCTTGATAGCAAACTCAAGAGGAGTACCGAAACAGAGTCAAAGCTCCAACAGTTGTCAGTGGGTGACCAAACACAATTGCTCTCCCAAACGATGTTAATTAACAATTAATAGCGACTGTCTCATAGCTGACTGAATGAGCTGGCCTAAAAGCCAAACAATATACATTTTATTAATGTGTAATAATTTTAGATCCTACTTGGGAAAATAACCATGGACCTTCCGCTTGGCAGTGTAGAACGAACTCTAGTACTCTAGTCACTGAACCACGGAGGTGACCAAATGATATACGTAATGATACATAAAAATATGCTTGATTTTTAAAGGCCACCTCCTTGCTTCAGATGTAAGAGCGTTATAATACACTGCACAGTAAAGTGGAAGGTCATGAGTTCGATTCCAAAGTAGGATTTATGGATTCAGTGACACGTTAAAATTCATAGTATACGTTAATAACTGAAAATATTTATGCGAGATTTTAAAGTTAAAGAAATATAAATCCTAAAAGTTTTGAAAATTCGGTAATACTATGACATAGGTATTCTAAAATCTCAAAATTTTGTAGTTTATAGTACAATAGCATCCAAAGTAAAGTTTTTTTAAATATTATTAGGTATAAGTTTGGAGAATTTACCTATATCATGTTGTAAGATCTGGTATCTAGTTAGGAATCGAACTCGGGATATTCTCACCCTCCCCTTTGAGTTGGCTTTACAACTGATTCGCTTATTAAGCCACCAATGCAGTAATTTTTCTTTCGAAAGAATTTATATTCCAATCTATCGTATTAAACAAAAATCTTATAAAATAAAAGTAATGTATTTTAAATTAATTTTGAAGAATACTTTTAAAATAATTGAGAAGAAGCTCTATTAGTTATTCATTGTATGTATTATCACAAGCGACTAAATAAGCAAACATTTAAACTTTTTCTGTAATGTGTACAAAAGAAAGTTTTAAATTCTTTGTAAAAGGAAGAATAACTTCCTTTAGATTGTTTTAAAATTTTATAAAGAATAAGAAAATTTGTTTTTCTTCAATTTCTGAACAAATATTTTTTGAAAGAATTGTTTGAAGTTTCTCATAGAGAAGAGAGTTGAGTAAGAACAGCTCTTTTAAGCGGCAGTTAAAGAAATTGTTAAGAATGAATTGGAATTTCCTTGGTTTGTTACCAACTTACTAAGAAGAAATAAAAGAGAGAAAAATCAGTGAAAAATGTTTTAGAAGATCAAAGAACTTTTTGACTAATAACAAAAGAAGAGTGCTGAAGAATTGTTAGAGTAAAAGATGTGGAAAGAGAAAATAAGGCCTTTGAGAGATGTGTAGACAAGTGAAGAATTATTTATACAATGTTTTGATAAAAGATACCAAAATAACGGAAATAAACTTATTAGATGAAATTATTATAAATCAGGGTATTAGATATAAAATATTTAGTTTGTCACCTACGCTTTTTAAGATGTGTTGACATTCTTTTAAGAATTTAAATTAGGTAGTTTATCAATCCAATGTTGATGTAAGTTACAGCTTTCCATAGACCACTTTGTCTGCTGGCGATCAAGTTTCAGTAGCCGGATCAGAAGGAAAGCTCCAAAAATTAATTTTTGAGCTAACAGCGGTGGTAATACTAATCAGCTAGAATATTACCATATTTTTCAATTTTTGATTGTACCATTCATTATTCTATATACGTGATAAGCCCATCTTTTCATATCCTTTCTGTTATTTACACTGTTCCTAATCTTACACAGTTTGAGTTCTAGACGTATTATTAACATTATTTTTGAAGCCTCGCTTTCATTTGAACAAACTCCAACATATAACTGCAAAGTTTCCTTTCTAAAAATCCCGATGCACTACGGATTTTAATGCTTGTATCATAACTATTCATTTTCTATCCTTTTAAGTAGGAATCTAATGTGATTTCTCAACTTCTAGGTTAATAGGATAGTGCGACACATCGGCGGAACGGACAGTAGAGTTTTTAACAATGGTGTTTTTTGCGAGGCGCCTATTTTTTTTAGTATAGGTCGGATATTCTAGTGTGTTCCGCCGGGTTCTATTATGTTCATTATTAATTATGGTTACTTTATTTTAAGCCCGCTACACTTTTGTGGGCCAGTGTCGTCTTAAGCAGTGGTAATTTTGTATAAAATTTATGAGTTGAAACAAGTTTGTACATAAGACGTTGCGTATTGAAACAGTTAATTTCGAACGAGGACCCAGTTTACAAAGGTTTTGTTTGTAAGTAAGAATGAATTAGTTATTTAATTGTTAATGGTCATATTCATTTTTAGTTGTCTTTACGTTTTAAAATATGTCGTTAAAAATGTTAAGTTATCTGTTATTTAGTTAAGTAGTTTATTGTAAATTTCTAGTTATTATTACCTTTAAAATTAATTGAAGTAATTTTTTTTAAAATAAACCTTTGTTATAAATTTAGGATGAAGTTTTATTATTTGAAAAATAACCAATTCTAAACAACTACAGAACAAACGGTAAAATATATTTTACTACAAATCTACTATTTTTGAGGTTTGTAAGAACACCACATTAAAATAAAAAAATCATTTGAAATTGTATTTACCCGTATTGAAAATACAAATTATTATTAACGTTTGATGTAACTGACGGCGTGGAATGTTAGTTTGAGTGTGTGGGAAAATTTGCAGGCATGCCTTAGGGGAAAAGGGTAAACAAGGCTTTAAAAGGCCAAATGACGATTCCTCTGTACGTTTTGGGGGATCTGTAGTAATAAAGATTCCATTTTAATATAGTTTGTAATACTGTATCAGATTGCTTTTAAGAGCAAACTCTTGTACTATATTCGTTTTATTCGAACTAGCGGTACGTGTTTGTTGAGGAAACAGTTTTATTTTTTAATTTAATCATTGAGTTCTTCAAACATTGTGACAAATTTTGGGTATATTACATACCTACTTTATGATGCTTATCACAAATGATGATTTAGCAGTAGGCCTTATACCGGACGAAACATATTTATTTAATTATGACAAAATGAAGTTACATTAACTAAAATGTGTTTCATTTTACATCAAAATAAAAAAACTAACCGATTCATTTTCAACCTGATATTAAATTATTAAAACTAGCAAATGCGCTCGCGCTGCAAGTTGGATTACTGAGTTACTCTCTGACATATAAATTTGTTAAATTAAAATTTGTTTAGTTTTCATTCCCGGTTTCACTCCACACTTATTTCTAGGTATCACTGTAAAAATACTATCGACAATTTTCAGAGTTACAGCTCTTTCGAAAGATAAAAGAAAAAATGAACGCTTCTTTCCTGCTTTTATCCTTTCGAAACAAGAAATCGAAATCCGAGAGCTTAAATTTTGCTTCTTCTTTACTCTTATGGCAAATGCTTTTGACTCCTAAAGAACTACAGCGCTTAATCTCAACTTTCTAGATGATCGGGAATTTAGAGACTCTAAAATTGTAACTCTAAATGGTTCAATTTCAAGATGCGTGTGTGGTATGAGTGGTAAGTGAATCGGGTTTAGAAATTTTATAACTGGAGTAAAGAACCTTTTGGATTAGTAAATGCTGTTGTATGCTGACATAAAAACATCACTCACAGACATTCTTTTGCCGATGAAAAACTGAACAATATAAACCAAACATTATAAGATTAACAAAACACTAAAAATAACAAAAAAAATAATTTCAAAAATATAACATTATTTTCATCACGAGTGAATGATGCAAGATAAAAACCAACCAAAATTTGGCTTAATAATATGAAAAATCACTCGGTGACGGTACCCTAGGCTCTGTAGAGAAAACTGATGAGAAAAAAAGTTGTAGATCCTTTAATATTTTATAAATTTTATGATACTTACTTTTGTCGTAAAATGCATACTAAGGCGAAAATCTTAAATAATCCATTATTTTACAGATTTTCATAGAAAAAAACCAGAAAATCACTAATTACCGCTAAACTAAGCGTTATACAAAGAAATTTTTGTATAATAAAAATTGTAGATTTTTAAATTGTCTACAACTTTTATTATATAGCTACACATTTGCGCTAAAATGCATATTGAGGCAACAATCTTAAAAACCAATTTTTTTTTCTACGAAAGAACAGCCTTCCCAAAATTTCAGCAGACATGGCGCCTACCCTATCTTGAGGAGCACAAAAATGTAGTAAACGAGGTGATTTTTAAAAAAATCGTAGAAGCCGTTTTTGAGAAAATCGTGAAAAGTGAAAAATTACACGAATATACTACTACTTCCGGTTAACTGATTTTGATGAAAATATTCGTGTCGGGTCCTCTAGTGGTACCTAACTTAAGTTTCAAGTTTGTACGATGTTTGTCCTTGAGATAATTTTGTTACAAACTCGCGCGCGCGCACACACACACACGCACATAAACCAATCACTAAAAACATGTTTTTGATGAAACATGATTTCGGAAAATCGTCATGAAAACAATACTTTCATACCTATAATTATATTCATATAGGCAATAGAAAGTAAAAATAGGGAAATTTTGCTTCAGATAACAAGGTACCTAGTACACAAATGTAGGCTACCTGTTACATTTGTGTTTAGAACTATGGGTGTTGTCCATTGTTCAGACCATGAGGTCTCTGCTTCATTTTTGCTTTAGATTCGTGCAATTGAGAAGTAACTTGTAGCACGGGCTAGTTGATTGGGATCGCTATCTGGTCTTTTGCAAAAATTATAGCAGAAGGACGCGGTTAATTCCTTTCAATGGCTAACTTTATTGCTCACATAGAAAGGAGCGCCAGAAGTGTCTTACGAATTATGACTAATAGATCTAGATGGAATTTAAGTTATTAATGCCGCTTCTCCAGCTGCAAACAATAAAAATCCAGATTGGTTTCAAACGAATTTTGTATGAAATTCTATTTTGCACATCTTTGTGGGGTTAGGACTCACTGATTAGATATCTTGCAAAGAGAGTAGCTTCTTCGTTTTCCTTTTCGCCCAAGTATCATCTGACTTTTGCGGTGGCAACGGAATATTTTGGTGTTGCAGTACGGTATTACATAATTGCCATAGATTTTTCTTTTTTTCTGTCTTTAATGTTTATAACGGTACTGTACATTGAGCTGCACAATTTCCTTATATGATATTTAAATGGTGTTGGGGAATTTTGCTTTGAGGAGAAGAGGTACCCAGTGGTACATTCTCCGTTTATAACCACGGGTATTATTTAGACCAAGAGGTCTCTACTCCATTTACGCTTGAGACGTCGCACAAGTGGGAAGTTTCTTGTAACTAGATCACGGGCTAGTTGGTTTGTATGGACATCTAGTAGTTCATAAAATTTACTATACACGGACGCAGTTAGCTCCTTTACTGCAGGAATTTTGAAATCGTCGTGTAGGGTTTATTGCTTACATAAAAAAAGCGCCAGATTCAAGTCTTAAGAATTTTGATTGAAAGGCCTGGATCGACTTTAAATTACTCTCTGCCGCTACTCCAATGAGCTTGACACTATAGGTCCAGATTGGTCTCAAAAGGGTTTTGTATATTAAAATTTTGGAACGGAGGTTCAATTGCCATAGTTAGTCAGTGTTTCCATTCATCGATGTTAAAAAGGTCTCAAAATGTTCTGTTTTCAAAGTGGCTAATTCTTACCTTAAACTAATTTTTTGATCGATTCAGATAACCGGTGTTTACTGCACTATACGTTAATTTTAATATTTAAAATATAATTTTCAAAACGAGATTTAGCTAAAACGTTTATTGTTTAATAGTTGTGAACGGTATTACCATTTAATGAGCATTTAAGTGTTAATAATTAACCTGGAATCAACACTATTAATTTCGTGCATTAAAGCATACAGTTCATAAATAAATAACTTAATATTTGTCTATCATTATTATACTTTAAGGCGAAGCAATTTGAATCTTCAAAGGAGAATAATAATTAGATTCCCTCAAGTGATAATTTATCTACTACCTCATAATTTCAGTGAAAACAGAAACAGTTAATTAGAGCGTCTATATAACTAACGTTGTATAATGAACGAACGGTCTGATATTCTATAATGTTATTTGTACATAATTATTTGTAAACGAGTAATTTACTGCAAAAGGTGTATGCTATTAAATGTTACATTTCTAAATAGCAGGTCAAATTAAATAATTGTATGAATACCGTATAGCTATAGAGTGCATTTATAAATTAAGGGAAATTCATTTATCTAATGTGAAAAACGATCAGTAAATTTGAATAAATATTTTAGTAAATTTATAAATACAGGTAACTATTCATTTCTCCTAAACATAATTTTTGGAAATTCAGATCTTGGTTGATAAAATAAGTAAATATTTTATCTCTAATTTGTACTATTGTAAAGAAGTAACGTTTATACATTTCTACAAAGTGATCTCAGAAACTACCCAATCGATTTCGATAATTCATTCGCTATTGAAATTAGGTTTATAGGTTTTTGAGTAACATAACCTACACGGCATTAAACATTTTTGAAATATTTTTTGTGATTGGTAAAGTAATTTTTATTTCATTTGATTTTAATATTCGGTCTGTCAGTATTGTAACACAGAGAATATTTATATAAAAAATTATTGCTATAGACAATTTGTGTTTCGACAATAGTAGCTGTTATATGAAATTCTAACAGTTGTAATTTATAAATTACAATATGAACGAAATTTCTCTCCTACCTATTTTTGGGAACCTTCAGTTTTCTCTTTAAAAAAGTGATGAATGTTTCGAGTGTTTTATTTAAGATGACTGAACTGAATTACTATTCTACTTCGTTTATAATTACTATCATTCTACCATTCTGATTTTAATTTTAATATTTGAAATCTACAATCTACAAGACAGTCTTAAGACCAATCTGGACATATGGAGTTCAACTTTGGGGATCTGCTAAACCTTCACACACGAAACGTATACGAAGCATATACGTATGCCATACGTAATTGATGTCGCGAAACAACTATACAAGACGATGCATGAAAAATTTGAACTACATGACAACCCTCTCATACAAAACATGTACACTAGGGTGATACCGGGTACTCAGCGCAGACGTTTGAAGCGCCTCTGGCCAAGAGATCTTCTTGGCCAAATGTAGGACTGTGGTGATGACTGCACGCTCCTTCAAGTAAATCAAGTTTTGGAACATTAGCTTCACATTTAGAAATTGTTATATTATTTTAATAACAGATACTAAATTTCAATTAAAAGTGTCTAAAAAAAAAAAAATATTTGAAACATACTATGAAGAAGTTGGTACAACCGATACATGCGAATGTTTTTAAAAAAAACTTAAAGGCTACTGATAATGGGTAAGAAACAAATTTCGTAATTTTTGTATTGTATTCATTTCATTAGTTAATAAATCCAGATAGTTCCGACAACTGGATAAATGAAGTAGTACTGTACTTACAAAGCCACTTTAATTGTTGGTAAGAAGGCTTTAATGAACCTTTAAAAAAATCACAAAAAATGTGCTGAAAAATCACAAAAATGTCCATATTGTCATTTATAATTCGATAACAGGAAAAATAGAGTAATACGGATGAGAAGATTTCATATTAAAGAAATCTAGTATACAGACTGATTAATTTGTTTACAAAAGGGTTTGGTTATAAGAGGGTAGAAATATTGAACGATAAAATTAAGAAAAGAGGAAATTATTTTAAAAGGGGTAAAAAGAAGTATGCAAGGATAATGGTGTAGAAAAACAACCCTTTGGGGGTGAAGAGGGTTATGGGCAAACGGGATGATGAAATTTTTTAACAACTAAAAAGCTTAATCCTATGTTGACCTTACTAATGATGGCCAGTCTATAATTACGGTAAATCATGATTGAAGGGTCGTATCCTCCCCTAATAACATTCATTTATTATTTTCAACTTGCCAACCGTAAAGCCAAACTTCATTTTCTATTCGTTACCCTTTGAAAACTGAATTTATCAACCGTACTCCCTTGCACAATAATTGTGCAAGGGATAAAAGAAATACCCCAACTATAATTATTATAGTTGGGGTATTTCTTTTATTAAGTCCAGATTAATGTAATTTAAATATTTTAATAATTATCTCCTTTCATTGCACTGGAGGTGTCAAAATTCAATGACAACAAAAACATAGATTGTTTTTGGTAATATTTTTCCACAGCTTGTTAAATTTTACAGGTAATGACACGAACAAAAAACTACAATATCAAATTTTAAAGAGCATTGACACAAACCAAATATAAAATATTTGGTATGAAACAATCACACGACTTTCTCTTGCCAACGTACATAATAATATAACCCGTGTTTAATCATGAATAAACAATGTAAAATTAAAAAATTAATTTAAATATTTTAATCACAAATGAATAAACTAAATGAAAGTCAACAACCTCTGGTCGACTTATATAAACGGGAAAATCACTATTTGACGCTATTTGACCAAACTATTTGACCACTATTTGACCAAACTCTGTAAAAAAATTGTTTGGAAAAAATGTTTTAAGTTTTATAGATTATAAATTTTTCATAAAATGACTAAGACTGAAAAAAAATTATTATTAAAAATTTATTATTTAATGTCTTAAAAAAAATTTACCGATCTGGCGATTCGGCTTTTCCCTATCTTGTAGAGCATAAACAACGTAGTAAATGAGGCGATTGTTAAAAATAAAAAGCCGTTTTCATAAAATTGCAAAAAAGTGAAAAATGGCACGAGCGAACTTGTGATAAAAATGTTTGTGTCACATTTCCTCTTGGTCCTTAAGTTCCTAATTTTAACTTCGTACAATATTCCGTTCACGCACGCACACAATGACCAATCGTGTTTTTTTTGGAGTTCAGAAGGCCTGAAAACGTGTATTTCTGAAAAATTTATTTCAAAAAATTGACATGAAAATAATATTTCCTTTCGTTTTATATTCATTCATATAGGGCAAGAACATTTTAAAAATAATCCTGGGTTTTTTAAGACACAAGATAAGAAAAATGAAACAACGCCATTAAATGGTAAGTCAGAAACTACAAATAAATACTCGTAGGTTATAAATATATAAATGAAATGTGATCTATTTAAATTTTATGTGTGCTACTTATTTTTTTAAATGTGTTATTTAACATTAAGGGTTTATTAAAGTATATTTTAGCACGTAAAGTAACAATATTGTATTATACATTGGTTTGTAGCGTTAATACATAAACATATTAAACAATAACGGTATCCTACACTGTGTTATAAATAACTGATAAAACGACGAATAATTTTATTAGGTAAAGTGGTTTTAAAGCACTTATTACGATTCTAAGGCTATAGACATTAGGTACACGTTTATCCAAAAGCAAATTTCTGTTTTTACCAAAACAATGAACGATTTGAAAAATACTTTATTATAAAACTTGGTAATACATCCCATATTAACATCACTGGTTTAATCAGAGCGTTCTGAGCGATCAAATTTCCAGGCGATGGGGCAGTGAGAGGGGTGATGACGTCAAGGAGCTTTCTAGCCGGCTGAATCAGTGTGTGTTGAGTTCATTTTGCACATGTTGGTTAATAAATGCAGTAAAGTAATTAAAAATATTAGGTGTGATTATGTTACTTATGCAAAAAGTATTAATTTTTTATTTCAAATCTGATGAATGTAAAATTGGTTATGAGTCAGTATTTTAAATTTTCAAAGAAAGCAGACTGCGCAGAGAAATGGAATAGATTACCTAATCCCTCGAAAAACTCAGTAATTACTTAAAATACTGTTGTTGGTGTAAAATTGTGAAGAAGACTGTACGTACGAGTATTTCAACCAGTTTTACCTATCGAAAAAAAGTGCTGGTGACACAGTAACATTTCATTATGATCTACCTAAGTTAAAGCACGGCTCTTGTCAAATAATATTTTCCAATTTCCCTAGGTAATTAAGAAGGGCAAAACTAGTGAATAAAAAAAACAACTCTGAACAGGGTATTTTAGAAGCGACCGTGTTTAAAAAGAATGCAAAGAAGCGAAAGCAAACGCTATAAAAATCAAGAATGATGCAAGTTCCAAATTTTTTCAGTATTTTAAGTTAAGTATTCAAGATGAACAATTGTTTATTTGAATTGATAGCGAAAATTATGCTAGTCGTACAGATAAACATTATCAATTTTATAAAAACAAATTAAATTTATGTGTACCGTTTACTGTATAATTATATTATAAATGAACTCTTTGAAAATAAAAACATAATTAAAGCAACATTATATAGGTAGCAATTTCATATTGCTTAATAATATTTTATATTTAAGAAACGTTTAGACATTTTAACCAATAATTTAAGGAAATGCTGATGGTTTTTACCAACATAAAAAATTTGAAAAATGTGGAGTATGTTAAGAAATTAACTACATAATCATTGTAATTGATAATAATTATGTAATTGTAATTATAATCATTGTAATTTTTCATGATTATTACAATTTAACTGTAATCGTCTTTGGTTTAACACATTAATGATCATTCTTTTAATTTAAATAGATGACCAATTTTTTTCTTGTTAAGGTGAGTAACTAATATTAGTCTACAATAGCGATTATCATAATTATATGAATTTATGGTTTTCTTATGGTTTGGCTAATGGAAATGTGATCTTTAAAAATTTAAGTTAGGCACATTTGGAAAATTTTTGAGAAATCCTAGAGTATGTAAATTGACTAAAATCTTGGCAGTTCAGTTTTTCATAAGATGAATTTCAGAATTTTAGCACAGGTTACTTCTGCTGAAAAATTTTCTTGTGATTCTTGTCCTGTCGTCCATCTAATATAACAAATATGTGATCTTCAGCTCTCCTGAAGAGTGTTGTTGAAAGTTTTCTAAACGTTTTTACCAAGATTTCCTCTTCAAACCGATCTTCATCTTTCGATCGTCCCCTGCATTATCAATTTAAGCAGATATTTTTTACCAGCTCATAACGAACTAAAAACACTCAAAGTTTCATATACCATTTGGGTACATATCTACTGCCTTTTATTTTTTCTGCGACAAATTCCATAGTTGTACAAAAATGTCAGTCCAAATAATATAAAGCATTCTTCGGCAGAACCACTACTCAGAATCCAGTAAGCTTCTCACGTCTCCTTAGATTCAGATTTAACTCCTTACAGAAACGTAGAAAAGACAAAGCTTTTCACGTTTTTAAATTAATTTAATCATTTAAATTTCAAAACCGTGTACCTTTAACCACTAATTCTTTTCAATGACCATTCTCTCGTGTCTTCGAACTTACTGAATTTTATATCTACTATCAATCCTTCTACATTCTGATTCCTCAGCTCTTCCTTTAGTCTCGTACTAGCATTTGGCCATCAAAATATTTCTTATTAAATCGATAGTATCTTATAATAAATCTGATACACTTCGCTTTCTTTCGGTCAAAACTTGCGTTTAGTTATTTTTTTGTTCTTCATGAAAGCCCTTAAAGTCCATAATTAGTAGTCTGATTTTGGTTCAGTTCAGTAATTCCAGTTTATTCCAGTTTTCTCAATATACTTTTTAATTTCTTTAAACTATCACCTTAGTTCTTTTCTTGTTTAGTGTCGTAAAAATCTGTTTTATCCGAAAAATATTAGTCTTTATTTTTCAATATTTTCCGTTAGTATTTCATTTTCCTTGTACATTTCTTCTCGACCTCGTAACCTTTATTTTCCGTCCACTATCTTCGGATCCATTATCTCGCGGAGCATCTTCACTCAATTTTTCTGCTTTTGTTAAACCAGCCTTCGCGGCCATTCTAAAGCACTCACTCGCGTACAGACACACAGGTTTTATCAGAGTATTATAATGCCCAATCAGCTTGTCTTGAGAGTGCTTCCTTCATAATATAAGTGGTGGTTTTATTTTTCAGGTGAATTTAGACTTCGTATTAGAAGTGACTTAAGAGAAATAAATTTAAAGAAACCAAATCTGAAACGTCAACCAAACGTTATTATTCAACAGTTTTTAGTTAGTTACATAACTATGTGAAGATTACTACTTAATTTTTTTAAATAAAAATTAATTACTACTTAAGGTTTAACTTTTTAAAAAAGTTATTATTTTCTTGACGCCCAGTGCAATGGACTATTCAGCCCATAATAAAACATTACATTATAAATTCTATTACAATAAATATGAATCATATTAATTTCATTACGTAACTTAAAGCATTATAAATTCTTCTACGTTATGATATATTAACATGCAATACTGTTTACATTAATATTATTACTCCTAGTAGTATTTAGTTTTCATTTGTTTGTAAGTTAAGTTCATTTCATAGTAGTAATGATACAGTTACGGTGTTAATTTACTACAGTACTGCTTATAGTATTTGTTTTAATTCCAGAAACGTGACTAAAATCCCGGATATGTTAAAATTACGATCATAGTAAAGTTGCGATAACTGTTATAGTAACACCATCTTTAATACAATATATGAACTGGTTCAATATGTCATATTACCTGATGTTCTTAGTTCTGTTCTTTGTTTATGCCTCAAATTAATTTTTATTTTGCATTATTTCGAAGATATTCTTAAATTTTGTTAGCATAAGATATAACGGATGAGTTATAAACCAAATTTTTCATTCAGACAATGTCTGTAGATTTCAAAAGTTTATTTATATCGTCTTTTGGAATCGAAATCTTTCTGCTCTTGGAGAATAACAAAGATTCTTTGAATGATGATGCCTGCAAAAGACTGGGTTTTAGCGTAGATAATAACTTGAGGTGATATACAAATGAAAAGAATCCAGACCTGGTCGGTTATCAAACGTCGACAAAGAAGCCAGTTGTCCTGACCACTAAACCAATGAGCCGGCTAAATAAAACCAAATAAATTTATTGATGGAATTGAAGTGTCTATTGCACGTAGGTAGAGTATTAAATAAATTGTATTTTACCTCTAAATTTGACGACTATGAAACATACTTTTGCAGCACTATGTGAATAGAAGAGTCGTCGAGAAAGAAAAAATATTGAATAATAAAATCAATGAAAATTGTTTGAGATGTAAGATGTAATGTTTACGTTGTTATAGAAGGACCTGTTAATGATAGGAAAGTTCTGAGGACTATTCCATTCAACGCGAAATGAGAATAATAGAGTTGTACCAAAAACTAGTATTTTCTTCAAAATTTAAGCAAAGAATGCAAAAAAACATAGTAAATATTCGGGAAAGATCAGAAGGATTAACTTAGCTTAATATCGACATTTAATTGCACTCCTTATAACTCTGAAAACTTTACTCACTTTTGGCTTCAATAGGTTTTGGAATGTTTGCAATAATCAATAATAATGGTTTTGCTAACTACTACATTACAATCTGTTGATTTTATTTTTTTTTTTTTTTTTTTTTTTTTTTTTTTTTTTTTTTAACTTTAATAACTTTATTTGCAACTATATACTACGATACAACGAGCAAATTAGATGACAGTAAACAAAGGATGACAAGGAAAAAAAAATAAAAAAAAAATAAATAAAAATAAATAAATGAAAAAGAACAGTGATACCCATTGGTATATGTTCTATGAAATAAAGTTCATGATACATGAATGATAAATAACAACATGTGAAAAAAAAGAAGAAAGAAAAATAAAATAAATCACTTTATAGAAGATCTCTGGCCCATTGACGTTTCAACCTGCGCTGCGGATTTCCTGGTAGTGATGCATCCGATAGTTTGGTGATTAATTCGTTGGGGTGATCATGCAATTTTCTGTGAAAAACACTGTAGCTGGACTTAACTACTTCACTTATGAACGGAATATTAAGGTCGTCATGTAGAATTTTGTTGTTGACATAAAAAGGTGCGCAGGTGATTAAACGTAGGCATTTTGACTTTATTTAACAACTATCTGTTATGACAAAGAGAGTAAGAAAACTAAGAGAATGTCAAAAATTCTTAGATTCTGTATCTCTGTCGTATTTACGAGAAAGAAGTAGTTTAATACAAAGAATATTAGGCTAAATTTTGATTGCAATAGTTATATTCATTGCAAGTCAAAAAATACTTTTCAACCTTGAATTTTGAGTTACAAATATGACTGATAAAGTGTTACCAAAAAATCTTTTTTTTCGTGTAGTTTGTCCAGACATTAAACACAGATATCTTATTTATTATTTATTATCTTTATCTTAAGATCTCCAAGCATAGGTTTAACGTCTTCCTGGTAGTTTTTCACTGAAATCTTTCAAAAATGTTACATTTGAATTTGCAGAAATACCCTATAGTTGTATTCCGTATGTCCAAAGAAGGTAATTTATACAGCTCTATGTGGTTTGAATTTCACAGCTGAGATTAATGGCCTAAAAACCAATATATTTTACGGAAACTTAGATTTATTTAGTTTGGTAGATATGTGGTTTCGGTCTGTGATATGATGACTTAAGTATAGAACCAAATATCCAACAGGGTATCTTTATGGTGTTCCACGAAATGTTATTCAATCTTTCATGAATGCAAGTGTAGCTACAGATTTATAGACGTAAAATTTAATAAAATGTATTGGTTGCTAGGGAGAAAATTATCTCTGCCATTGGAAAACAAATAGCAGTGTCACGGCTATGCTCAGCCTTGTCTGGACGTACGGCCTTCAACTATGGGGGACTGCTAGTATCAGTTATTATTCAAAGGTTTCAGAATAAAGTATTAAGAAATTAGATAAATGCTTCTTGGTATGCAAGAAACACTGAAGTGCATAAGGACTTAAACATTCCATTTGTTAAAGAAGAATAAGAAGGCTCAGAAAAAAATATTTCGATAAATTGTCAACACATATAAATCATTTGGCTCTAAATTTACTAGATAATAGTCAAACCACCAGACGTTTGAAACGGCATCATGTTCTTGATCTCCGTGACAGATTATAAAGAGACAAAAACTAAAAAAAGAAAAATTAACGCACTAAAATAATTAAACAAAAAATTTAAAATTTATTAACATAAATAACTAACCGGCTATAAATTTAATAATACAAATGGCTTTTAACAACAGTTTAGAATGAAAAAACAGTTCAATTGCATAATTTTTTTTTTTAGTTGCTTTGTTTATGGAAGGGCTTTAACGGAAGCCCTCTCCTTCATGTTATTTTTTATTATGTCATACACTTAGTAACTTCTTACTGATTATGTATAGCAATTATTTTTTTAAAAAAAATATTTATTTCCGGGTGGTCACTTTTTCTTAATTTAGATTTACATAATATGTTTTTTGCGAATTTTTAATTTCTTAATGTCTAATATTTTTAAAGTTCATCTAAATAACGCTGTATCAATTTTGATGAATCTGGAAGATTTTCATTGACTACAGTTAGAGTTTTATTATCTGAAAATTGTCCACTGTTTAATCTTTATTTTAGGTAGACGTAAGTCAGCAGTATATCTTCTTCTTCTTCTTACTATCAAGGATTAGGCATAAGCCTGTTCCGAACTCACACACCATCCTGCACGTCTACAGAAACACGAGACATTCCAACCCGTACATCTCGACTACTGCCATCTTCTTCGAGGCCTTCCCATCTCCCTTCTTCCAACTGGCACATATTCCGTCACTTTTACAGGTATTCTCTCCTCTGGCATCCGTTCCAAATGTCGCCTCCATTGATTCCGTCAGCAGTATATAAAATATATAATACAGATCCAAGAATACTTCCCTACGGGACACTTGGATATATGAAACTCAGCTTTGATAGAAGTTCAAAAATAAATATACAATTTTCATAATTAT
The DNA here is from genome assembly GCA_035578175.1 of Catonia carolina. NCBI lineage: Eukaryota > Metazoa > Arthropoda > Insecta > Hemiptera > Achilidae > Catonia > Catonia carolina. The sequence goes on along the minus strand of JAQMRL010000010.1, from coordinate 20,794,718 downwards.
AATTGAAAATGGTTGTACGCAAACAGTATTCACTAATGAATATTGAAACACGTTTGGTTGAGTTACCCCACAGGTAAGTACAAATTAGTAAACGCGTAATATGTTATCATATCTTATTTTGACAAGAATTCTTTGAGATTTCATAAAATGAAACATTCTGAAATAAGTCGGTTAAATAGATCAGGTGATGGTGTTTTCAAATGCGTCAGTGTTAATCTGTGTTATCGAAATACTGCTCTTTAACTGTTGTGTCCAAACCAATGGATGTCAGAAACCTATGAATTGTGAGACCAAAATCAAATGAATGATGGATTAAAGTAAACACGAATTTAATTTTGATTCAAGAAAGAATATTTCTAGACATATTTCTTAGTAAAAGTATTTCTTTGTAAAATTCTTTGAATAAATAAGCATCGTATAAAAGTACTTCTGGTAGAAAGAACTCAAATATATAAATATAACTATTATAGCAGAATAGAGTTATATAAGTGGCCAACATAACTATGGGTAATATATTTGAATATTGAATCCCCCGTAGTTTTAGTGCGTGTAGAAAAATACCCCAGTTCAGGCCGATTACGTAATGCTCGCTTATGCGTAAGTTTTAGAATGAATTGTTACTCGGTTGACGTTGGTACCAAACGTCGTAGTATACTTTATCAGTTGATGCAGTGATATTATTATTATATTCAAATTCGTTAAGAAATTGCCGTGTATCATGCGTTACCATAAATGGTATTTCTTGCACGATCAGCGTAGGACGTACCAACTATTTCTACCCTAAACATTCTTTCATACCATTTAACTTTTTATTCTCAATCGTTTTATCCTTTTCTCTTACACTATTTCAATTATATTATATCTTTCTTTATTATTATTTTCTTTTATATCTAACATGTCATTTTATTTCTAGTTTTCAATTTGCATTCCGCTTATAATTCCTCTTCTTCTACTTCTTTGAGCGAACCGCTAGCTAACTTATTTCACTCAAATCAGTTTATTAATTTCAGTAATAGCTATTCATCTCTCTAACCTATAAACTTTTGTTGTTTTTCTTTGTTATTATTTTTTTATTATTGAATACCATTCGTTATTTCATTCTTTATTGAAAGATGAATGAAAATCCTTCGGAGATCTAATAATATTATTATGAAGAAAATGGTGTAATTTATTCTGTTTATTGTTAAGAAATATTTAAATACAATACTCAGGTAGTTGAATGCCATTCATAAAATGGAATTCAAATAATTAATTTTCCAGTTTGGAGTTGTTCTGTAAACTAATAAAGTTATTGGAGACAATATTTTTTGTAACAAAATAACTTACAACGTAAATGGGTATTTTTCTCTGCACTTTCATCATTCTACACAAGTATTCTACTAACGAAGCAAAATTTGTGAAAAGTCCTCACCCAACAAACTTATAAATTCAGCTTCTTCTTTTCTCTTCTCTTCTTCTCCCTCTTTCTGCTTCCTATCATGAAGGCATTCCGACGAATTCGACTTCTCTGCCCATCTTTATCGCGGCCTACCTACATATCTTTGTCCATCAGGTATGTAGGTGAATGCCCTTTTTGCCAATCTGTCTTCACTCATTCGTATTAAATGTTCCTGTTATTTCTCTGAATTTTCCGACTGATTCTAAGAGAGAGGAGACACTTAAATTGCTTTGGATTTCCTAATTTTTAATGTGATGCATCAAACGCATTTCCACCGCCTGGATCTGAAGTTCATCATTATTTCCATGTACCCAGGACTCACTACCGTACAGGAACAGACTTGTAAAATTGCAACTGGTTTCTTTCCGAACTCTTTTACCAAATGACCACGCTATTGTCCCACATATGTACCGAAAACGATTCAGTTTATCGATCATTTCTGCATTTTTAAAGAAATTTCTACGCTAAAATATTTGGTTTTAGATTTATTTTAAAATGTTACGCAAACTCTCCCAAACATTCCAGTAAGAAGTCTAAAACGTCGATGAAGCCGGGACCTCATCAATTAACGTTGTACGTACTGTAATTGACTATCCATTTCTGTGTTTTAAATGCTGCACTTAATGCTACACTTATTTATTCACGTCAGAGTTCCGTCACTGGACTATCTCCACCCACGTTTATGTATCATGTTATCTTTTTCCAAATTTTGCGTTATCACATTCACTGATTGTTTCCAACAGATTGTAAATTTCCTAAATAGAGAGGAGAAAAAAATTTAAATATTTGATCACAACCTTGTCATATTCATTAAAAACGTTTTACGGTGGCTTCCGAAGAAGCTGTAGGTTATGAGTAAGTTAATTTGGATAGATTTTATGCGAAGACTTTGTTAAATTCTTTTTTTATGTTAGGTAACTTAACATTATTTTTAAAAACATCAGTACTTAATTGACTACTAGTATGTTTAATAAATACAAAAGTAATTAACACAACGATTCATTACTATGTATTTAAGTATATAAACAACAGTAAGTTATTAAAAAACGAATACTATTTCAATGAATTATCCAATAATTACTGTATCATATTTTCAAAATTATAACTCTCGTAAAAAATAACAATACTAAAATTAAGTACTCTGCAACAATTTCAGTAATTTTTATGTTACTGTTATACATATAATTACAGACTCATTACTTTATCTGTACAATGCATTAAGGCAATTGTCTTCTATACTTCGGCGCATTATCTTAGGTACGTTACTTAAGAAAAATAACAATTTTACCTATTTAAAAAATATATTATATTTTTTTATAAATATTATTGAAATAAATTTTCTTGAAAGTTCAAAACAATTAGATAGATGTTTGTCTACATTACTTATTTTCCAGTGTTGAAGTAATGGTTTATATAATAATGATGTAAATAGTAGACTGTAGTTATTTCTTGTTGCACAAGTGTAAATATCTGTTGTAAACTATTTTAATGCGTTGTAACAGTTAAACTATAAGTAGTTAAATAAGTAAGTAACTTAACTGAAATTACTGCGGTGCGGTTACAGCAACAATAATAATTGTTCTTACACTGTGAATGTATGTAGCCTATAATGTACATTGCAATAGTACCACGGTCGGTTGACTGCATATTTCATTATTGTATAAACACTATTTTGTAAATATTTGAAGGTCAAACACAAAAATGTTTACTGATTAACTTCATTTTTATTATTTTTATAAGTTAATTATTTTCCGAAGTTTGATGAAACGGATAATCTATTTAACTACAAATTTCAAAAAAACATGCGCTTACCCTATCATTTAAGTCTAAAAAATTAGTACATAATTTGGTGATTTTTTTCAAAATATGGTGAAAATTTAAAACGAGTGAAAATTTGGACTAATAAACTGGTGCTACCGGTTGACCAATATGATGAATATGTGACAATATCTATAGGGGATGTGTGTTCAAGAATTTTCGAAAAGGACTGAGATTTTAAAAATGTTAACGTAAATAATAAAAGTAATAAATAGGGTTTCCAAGAAATAGTTAGAAATATTATGTGTAATATAAGTGGTTATGTAGGTAGTACAGGTTGGCCTACTTATTGTTGAACGGGTGATGTGAAATATTCGTGTATATTGTAAGATAATAATTGGCCTTTTTGTAACACCTTCAATTCAATCTTAATTTGTTTATTGTTTAAGATTTATCCAGAAGCCGTCAGAAGAATTTTGTATTTTCAATTATTATATCGAAAATCTCTGTCCTTCTTGAAATCTCCAAGAATCACCTATATAAGCGAGGCGATTTATTAAGTGAATCAGTCTCGATTTGTCTTTGATCTGTGTTTCACAAGTTCTACTGCGTAGTGCTTACCGGTTACGTTTAGTGAAGGTCAGCGTTACTGCGTATATTGTTTAACGTTCTTTTTGTAGCTATCATTTTGTAAGTAATATTTAGTAAATTGGTTAAGTTTATTTATTTTTATGCGTTAATTATAATTAGTTTGTTATTTATAAATAATTTAATTGTAATTTACTTGTAGATTTAAGAGACTTAATTTAATTGTAATTTTTAGTTACTATAATAAATACTTGATTTTTAAACTGTTTTTTTAGTGTGCAAATTATTTATTTTTCCCAGATCCCGAACAGACCTTAGAGATAAGTTTCACATTTTATGTTCGGGTCGGGTCTCTTCACGGTACTTAACTTAAATTTTAAGTTTCAACTTCCTGCGATATTCCGTTTATAAGTACTATTTTTGTTCACACACAAACAGACACCTACTCAGATCAGTCTCTAATAATATGTTTTGGGCTCTGGGGATCTCAAAACGTCTATTTCCGTTGAAAACTCAATTTCGAAAAATCTACATGAAAACTTAACTTTCCTTTCCTATGTTCGTATTTCATACAAAACAAGAAAAAGTAAAAAAAATTAAACTTAAAATATTGTTTTCATTAATAAATAAACAATTCTATTCAGTACAATAATTTAAAAAATTTTATTTGAAAATAATACAGGAAAAAGTTTATTCAGTCTTCTTAAAACTTTACACACTTGTTAATAGGATATCTATAGTTTTACTTTATGATATTTTAATGACGCTGGGGTGAATATATAACATGACATATCTTTCTTTATCAATTCATCGCCCCCTCCCGGTATTCTTCTTGTCTTTATATAATACAATACAGTGAATATCACATTACCAATACAACAGCTGGCTACTTAAATACAAAAAAGATGGTTTAGACCAATAAGAAAAGAGCTCTCCGTGCTGTAAAGCAGTTGGAACACAGTCTGAGAGTCATGGTAGCAATTAGGGAGTTGATGTCTGCCTATTCCCATCATGGATTCAGTTACCCCTTCATCTACGCCCTTCATGAATACCATTTTAAAATCGGTTAGAAACGCTTCGAATGAGTGTCTTTTCATGTGTCAATCATTACATATGTATAAACGTACAGTCGACGTCCTTGAAGTAAAATTGGCTTTGGGTGCAACCACAACTCTGGAATCTGTCTGAAAGTAATTAAACTTTTAAAAAACCGTTTTGACTATTACTTGTAATTAAAATATCTCTCGGTAACTTCATTCCTTATAAATCTTCCCCTTAGTATCTCTAACTATCGTACAAGTTGTATTTAAAAATACATTATTCTTTTCTTCATACAAATTATATTATAGGATGTAATTAATTTTTTCTACATTCATTATTTTTTATTATCTTGTAATATTGTCAAGGTTTTTACCTTTTTCTAATCATTTAGCAGGAGTTTTTATATTAGTGCACTTAACTGTAATTACGTTGTATTAAAATATGTTTGGTAGACGTTCTAAAACTGTGACATATTAAAAATACGAAATATAATACATAAATTGTGAGAAATAATTCTTTATAAAATTTGCTTAATAAAGTAGTCTTATTCCTCTCTAATACAGATACATTTGAATAAATATACAATAAAAGATATTAAAAAAATATTTAAACAAGTGACGTATTACCATCACAAAGTAGCAGACAAATTCAAGTACTTATAACACGCCTACGAATTGGGTATTCTAGTCTCACACAAATACCTTCTTCAAAAGACTAATGCACCGACCTGTTATTTTTGCATTGATACTACATTGATGATAATACACTTACTCATAAAATGTCCAGGATTATGTAATCTACGAGCAAAGTGTAACTTAACACAAAATACGAAAATCATGCTGACTGACACCAAGAGTACACAGAACGTGGTTTTGTGCCTTACAGACTTACAGTTACACAATATATTTTAATCCAAATTTTGTTTACACAAGACATTTTTTGTTCAAATTTTGTTCACTCAAAACATTTTAATTCAAATTTTGTTATGTAAATTTTGTTAATTGTATTTAAGATTGTTATAAAATTGTGGTCGCTAATGTCTTTAATGTTGTTGCGACCTTAAACAAATAAATAAAAAAACAAAATGAAACAAGTGAAAAAAACAGAAATTTTTTAGATTAATTTACATTTCAACATTTAATTTTCCGTCCGTTTTAGTTAACACTTGAAAAGTACACTAGTTTTAAACAAACGTAATTTGATTAATCCGTAATGTGGGATTGAATTTCATATGAAATTGATAATAGATGAAAGTTGAATTTTACTCATAACAGATTCTTTTTATTCCAATTTCAGGAACTTCATTACCACCCCTGAGACCACTTTGTTGTCCAACCAGTGAAATTATAGAGTTTAGTTTTTTTCAAGCTTTGTTTTATGATTCACAGCTTCTTCGAAATATGTTTAAACTTTTATTTATTATCATTGAAGTTTAAACCTTGTATAAAAATCATGAGATTTTTACAGAAATGACGGATTATAACGGGAAGAATAATAATACAGAAAAATAAATTTTGTTTTTACTTTATTTTTATTAAATTTGCAACTGAGCAGCTCTTTCCAACTAATAAATATATTATCAGATTATTATACATCACTTTACTAATTTTGAGAAGAACACCACTCACTAACAGGAATTTCTAGTTTAAATACCACGACTTTGATATAACTGATGGGAAAAAATTACAGATTAACTCCGCTAACGGTGATATAAAATTATATTCAGTATACTATAAATTCCTTGAAACTGATGTTTCATATGAAGCTGACTATGACGCGAAAATAAACCAAATTTAATGAAATATTTAGGACGATATTCATAAGGTACCGAGGAAAATGACAAGATCCAAAAGAAGGTAAAGGTTTTATAAGACGGTAATAGTTCCAGCCTCGATATACGGCAGCGAAGCATAGGTAATGAGGAGCAAAAAAACATTCAAACTGCGGAAATAAAATTCTTAAGTTCTGTAATGGGTTGTTTAGGAATATACAGGATCAGAAATAAAGATATAAGGCAAGATTGGAAATTTGACAATTTACCGAAAAAATAAAAATATTTCGTGCCAAATGGGTCGATCAATCATTTAAATAGAATGTCATAAATCTGCAAATGCCACTTACCTGTTTTAGGAAGAGGGTACACATCGATAGGAAGCAGAGATATTGGAAGGCCGAAGAATAGATGGTTGCCGGAAGAGGTAGAATAGCCTAACCAGTGAGTAGTAGGTGAAGGAGGAGGAGGAGGAGAAATTATAGATTAAATAAGTAAAACAATGTGTTTATATGTTCACTAAGAATAATGGAAAAGTCTAATGATTAGTAAAATTTATCTTAATTCTCTGCTCCACCGTCAGTGGAAACGGCGATTGGGGTTACCTGGTAAAGTGGGTAATATTTTTTAAATTCAGCAAAATCTACAATCTATTTGTAATTAGAATATTGAGCAGATGAGTTTTTTGTGTTGTCGTGATTGAAGAAAATCCCCGAATGTGAGAAATTCATGGATGTAAATCATGTTTTGCCTTATCGCTTTAAAATAAATCTGTATGATGTCTTCGTTTCACTCGGGTAGGGTCGTTTGAATTGTTTAAGAGTAAGATAGCGAGGTTATTTTTGTATTTTGCTTTTGTATTTTGTAGGGCTACTGTATAAATTAAATTTTTAAAATATGGAAGAATTCTGAAAATTTCTTGGTTGGCGCGAGTGACCAACGCCGAAGTTCTGCGATGGATAAAAAAGGACCTGGATGTTTTAGAAACTATCAAAGTATGTAAACAGCAATGCCTAGGTCATATTATCTGGTTAGAAAGCCAGATATGCTTTGCTTCAGTGTATTTTGCAAGAGAAGATCTTTGGAGAAATAGGGCATTGAATGAAGAATAATATCGTGGTTGCAAAATTTTAGGACCTGGTTCAACAAAACCTCCCAACTCAGCTCCTTCGTATTGCTTTTGAAAAAGTGATAATTACCATGATAATCGCCAATATTTCTAACGGATAGGCACCTCACGAAGAAGAATGTTGATTTTTTGTTGAACTGGAGAAACGTGTACATCTGTGTGATACCTTGTTTGTTATATACAAAGGTGGTGGTATGATTGTCCTGAGTAATTTCGATCGGGACTTTCGCAGGATTTCAATACGTCAAAATTGGTTCAGGAATTGCTTTGTAAATTGCAATTTTTTTTAAGATTGAGACAATTCAGAACACAACTTTAATGTGTTGTTATTGTTTCATATTGCCCATAACGGGCAGGTGGAGTGGTAAATTATCTGCACTGGATCTGTTAGTTTCAGGGCTACAAAAAAGTTCTGTTTCTTATTCTATAGGCAGCCAATTATATGACTAAACTATTAAGAACAGAAGTTGTAGATGTATAAAAGACACAAGTCAGAGTTATCTCCTCTGAGAATAATGAATTTCACCATGCAGCCAGACCCTGTGGTGAAGGTGTCATTTGCAGGGTGGAAAGTGGATCTTTTTGGAAGGCCTGGCATGCTGATAAGCTTACTCTTTCAACTCAGTGAGGAAGGGAATAGTAAACTACCTCATTCCTCGTTTGTACTTAACAAAACCTCTAGAGGTTCAAACCAGCCTTTCGGCTGTTGAACTAAACAACGTTGTTTCATAATTTTTATTTTAATAGCTGTCTGGTGAATTGTTTCATGTACATAAGGGATGTTAAGATCAGTGTGCAGTGTGCGATTGAAAATTAATTAATTCAAAATCAATTAATTAATAATAAATTCAATACAATTATTTGAACCATCTGTTACGCTACGCAGAATCAAATCTAATACTTATATTTATAATTTTATGACTTTGTATGTAATAGATCATTAAAGCTGACGATATTCATGGTAATAACTTTTTAACTGCTTTCATCAAAATTCTGACCATGGCCATCAACAGAAACAAACCGCAGTCTGTGAGTAAGACTTTTACTTCCTTTTGTGATGTATGATTAAAATTTGAATTATGGTAAAACCCATTGCGGCTAAAGTACGGCGATAAAACTCAAGTAAATATACATCTTCACCATATTTTAGGTTGTTACTATTTTCAGAACGCACTAACATAATAAGCAATCTGAAATTTGCCTATGAATATTAATATAAAATGCATCTCATTCTCTTTAATTATAGTGAAGCAGTAATCTTAGAGATTAATAATTAATGCAAATGCACAATAATTCATGCCACACAGCATTATTATCGGTTTAATTTTGAAGGTATTAATAAAATTTTATTATTACATCATGTTGTAAATTAATTTTAATTCATTATATACAACCAAAATATTTTTCGTATAACAAAAGTTCACACTTGACAAAGAAAAGAGAAATAGATTAAGTTAAATTATTCAAATAATATCTAAAAGAAACTACCTATATCAGAAGACCTAAATAAAAACAATCATTCAGACTTTTTTTAGGATGTACCTAATTCTTTTTCAATCAGTTTTAAATCTTTAAATGGCTAGTAGGTTTCAAGTAATACATGATAAGGTTGATTAAAATGTAATGATATTTTGATATACGCCTACTTAAATTTTAAATTGTAGAATTTTAATGTATTTAAATTTTAGTTTTAATATTTTAAGTAAAATTTTGGTTCTGATTGATTTTTACTTGTAACGTTGGCTAGTTCCAACTGATAAATGGAGATTAGAATTATTATGTTCTGATAAATAGTACATTTATAAATATATTGGAAGTAAGAAAATAGATGTAGCAACTCTATTTTTGAGGGAATGTACCCGAATACAAATTATTGTAAATAAACAAATAAATGTCTGTAAATACTTCAAGAAAAACTATAATAAACTGAATTATAACGTTATTGATGGAAAACAACATTCAGTAGTGTGTTTCAAAGACAACTCTGAACAAAACAAAACTATGGGCTGCATTGTACGCGTAGTTGGTAACGTGCTCGCCTCTCATCATGCGGTCGTGGGTTCGAATCTCACTCAGGCACGGCATTATTTTCATACGTTATAAAAAATTATTTCATCCTCCTTTGTAAACAGTTACACCCCAACGTCGTCGCTAATGACCGTTGCAGTTGATGCGGCGTTAAATAAATAAAAAAAAACCTAAATATGACTCTGATTATAAATTGACTTTAATTAGTAGAATAAGAAGCAAAATATAATATCTGTTAAATTATTAAAAAGTTGTGAGTGTAAGGCCAACATTTTGACAAGTTTCAGTTTCTGAATATCTTTGTTGTTATTTATGAGATTGATTGCGGAAAAGATTTTCATTCTCTTATAACTTTTATAAATGTTTCACGCTACGTTGTTTTATTCTTTCTTTCAAGTAAGTCTTAACTTTCTATTAAAATTAAGGTCCTTATGTATAAAATAATTCTCAAACCATCTTGAACTTACGTATTAGAATTATAGGGTATAGCTAGTTCCTCGAATACAAAAAACTGCAAAGTTTATGTCATTGATATTAGAATGAAAATATTAAATACATCATTAGAATTGACGGAGAGTACATACAAAATGGAAAGGCTTTCATAGGGTAAATAATCAGACACTACAACAAAGTAGTGTTATAAATATGTTCACGATCTCTGCTATCGACGGGAAGAATTGTCCGGAATTCTAAGAAGTTTTATGACTGCCTAACTTTCGATAAAATTTCTGGTAGAAAAATTATTTTACAGTGACTTATACGCATGGTACTTTTAAGTGGTTGTGAAACGCTTCTTTTAAGCTTTTGACGAATAAAAAAATAATGTCAGACCCTCTTTTATTATTTATGTAATAACTTCTCTTTTTTCGTTGTTTATTTAACGTCGCATTAACTATAATGTGGCCATTAGCAACGACGTTGGGTTGTAACTGTGAATGATGAAATGATTTTTGTAACATATAAAATGCCGTGCCTGAGTGGAATTCGAACCCAATACCGCATGATAAGAGGCGAGCACGTTACCAACTATGCCAATACGGCCGGCATCAATAATTTAATAACTTAATTACTTAATTTCACTCAGTTCTTCACTACAATCAACAACAAAGAATCATTATGCAACTATCTCTTCAAATTAATTTTTGAACTTATGTAAGTCAAATTTATGGTTCAACCAAAGAAAACTATGTATTTTTGGTCTAGTTTTCTATAATTCATAATGAACTCACTTTGGTATGTAAATAACACTTATTACCTTTTTTTGGTTTAACGTCCGACTGTTCTGCAATTACTGCTAATGCAGACGATGAAGAATGCAACTTTTTTGTAACGTAAATTTGCCGTGTCTGATTGGGATTTGAACCCAAGACCGCATGATGAGAGGCAAGCACGTTACCAACTACGCCAATGCGGCCGGCAACACTTATTAATTTTTTTTATATAACCGATTACACTATGTTATTGGCAATACTTATTAATAACATTCAAGCGTAAAGATTTAAGTAATAAAAATGTACCTCAAAGATTATTCTATAGTCAATCTGCCAGTAAAATACAAAATTGTAAATAGTAGAATTCGACAAATCTATCTTTTAACACAATAAAAAATCAAGGAGACTTTGCCAGACCCTTGCGTGACGTCACTAGATTTGACTTTAATTTATTTTATTCATTTATCCGAAGTAAAGAGAGAGTCGTGTGCTTATAAGATCTCATTGTTTAATGGGTCTCGCACAATAATGAGCCTTAAACACGCAAACAGTAAGGACGAATAGCACGGCGACAATCTTTGTGTGTGGGTTTTTCTTTTAAGTTCCCAATCATTCGCCAACCTGTCATATAACAGCTACTAGCACACCAAATTTTATTTTTTTGTTGATTTTTTTAGATTAATATCTTACTTTGTCTAGGTATCTTTCTTAACTGCGTTCTTGACTTTAATTTATTTCATCACGTCAAGGGATCAATGAAAAATATTTTTTTAATGGTTTTATTAAATTAAATTTTAATTTAAGAAAAAAACAATACCGAAACATTATACAGAGTGATTTTTTAGTCCTGTTACCCAATTGTTAATGTCTGGTAATATTTTTCTAAAAAAAATAAATTTTTTTAGTGACACTTAATTGGTAGCCCTACTCAACCAGTATGGATATGGCAGTGTGAGTTGATTCTCCTTGAGCTGTGTAAAATTTTGTGCCATTTCCGGTCGTGCTACGAACAGAATGTCTTTTATCCTAAAACAATCTCTTGTTTAAATCTGGAGGCTGAAGCTCTAGAACTAATCGTATGTGATACGGATACAATTTCAATTTTTTAGCAGCTTTCTGAGCACTCGAACATGACAAATCAACATGCGAGGAAAGTTTTTGTAAACGTTTCCATGGAGAATTGAGCAATCTTGTTTTCACATTCTCTTAACGTCATCTGTCAAGAGAGTTGGTCGACCACTACGTTTTCTGCTGAAAACAATACCTGCCTCTAAAAATCAGTTAGTTAGCCTAGAAATCGACTAGAATAGAGAGGAAGAACACCAAAAAATGTAATTTGAAATGATTCTTTTACACTCGCATACGATTTTTTAGCAAAATATTGTTCAAGAATGAAAACCCGTTGTTCTAGGGTAAAAGACATTCTGTTCGTAACACAACTGGAAACAGCACAAAATTTTACGCAACTCAAGGAGAATCAACTCAAACTGTTGTATCTATACCGGTTGAGTAGGGCTACCAACTTTGTTTCACAAAACAAAATATCCTTTTCTTAGAAAAAAATTACCAGACATTAACAATTGGGTAACAGGACTAAAAAATCACCCGGTACCTATATCAGTTTTAATTGATGACTGATACACTAAAAGTTTTTCCTTTTGTTCAATTGGATTTCAATATCAACCGCAGATGTAACTCTACAGCTCTTTGTGGGCTTTGCCTACCTTCATAACCCTCCCCCCATCATCTCTGCTAGTTGCTAGTCTTTTCTTATAGTCATTTTTGCCACTCGTTCGTTCCATATCAGCTTAATCATCCTTGGTAACTGCATTTTTTCGACGTAATCCGATATCGTCGTTTTTGGGCCTTTATAAAACGTACTAGTTCCTCATAACGTACTTTCTAGTCACCTCTTCTTGTACCGGTTCAAAAGTTTTTCTTATAATCTTCGTTTTGAACCTTTGTAACATGTTACAATTCGTTTCTGATAAAGTCTACGTTTCACAGCCGTAGGTAACAACTGGTCGTACAAAACACAAGCATAATTTTTCTATCTCTCGACTGAAACCGATGTTGTATGAATTCACTTATCACGGTTTAATAGTTTAAGTTATTTTCCAGGTACTGAAATTCCTTAACTTCATCAAAATATTTTTTTCCAAAGACAAATTCGCAAAAACCTCGATATAGAAGATTTAAACATATTTGAAAGAAATTGTTTTCGCTTTGTCTTTACAGCCAAACCAGTAAGTAGGGTTGTTGAAATTTTCAATTAATTTTTAAGTAACACGTGTAAATGAGTAAATTTGTACGGTTTCAATCGCAATCAAATAAAACGGAGTATAGTTTCAGGTAACGAGTAAAAGCTAAAACAATAATACATGATATCAATGAATCAGTAGAGTTTATTTACCTAAGAATTTCAAACTGTAAAATACAGCAATATTAAATTTAAAAATTTCAGGGGGAAATTTCATTAAATTTGATTTATTTTGCGTTCTAAGAAATCTATTGTAATACGACTAAAAATTATCCCCACGAGGGATTAGCCAAATTTGTAAAATTAATTTAATTACTCCTCGCAAAGGTATGCCAATTTGTAATAGATTACATTAATATTGTATTCTTTATTGGTGTTGTATCAGCTTTCAAGTTTGATTTTATTATTTTTCCATTTTACCTTGCCTCCTATTTCATTCAATAAAACATTATTCACATTTATACATTATGGTTTTATTTAATTAATATATTTTCATAATTACAATCACAAGTTTCATTGTTTAAGTTCAATTCTAAAATTATGCTCCTGTTCTTAATACTGTTAAATCAATTCACTGGTTATTATTGATTTGAATGTTAAAAATCTAACGACAATATTATTTCTTAGAATATATATATTTCTTTAAATGATTCAAATATTTCTTTCAATTCTTCTATTAGACGAATGTCTTCATCAATGTTTTCATACATCTGCCATTGAAAAGCTACCAGATAATCACTATTATTATAAAGTTGAATAATTTGTGTCTCTTTTAATAACATGAACGTTGGTGGATAAATTATTTTATCTTCTAATATATATTTTTATTTTTTAAGAATGAATGTGGGACCTACTATTCGCATTGACGTTCAGCCCCACACTGAAATAATTTACAATTTTATTTCTTCTTCTTAGTTGCTTAGTAACCATATTTTGTTTATGAAAATTAAATAATTTTTAAATATTTTATTTTAATCAGCTGGAGTTATTTATATTTATTTCAATAGACTCAAATATAAACAAGTCCAGATGTTAGTTAAATTTGTCTCATTACACTATATGCACATAAATATTTATAAATATGATTGTGTAGTATAGATCAAGTGATAAATGGCTGTGGATGTTCAAGACTATGTAAATATAGAACATTTTATGAAATCTTGTTTTGCAATCCATATTTTTACTATTTTGTTAGTCTAATATATTTCTAATTATTCATCTGTCAGTTTTATCGATTTACTTTTTTGTGTAAGTACAAAAACACAAAACGCTCTTAAGTTCTGGAATCTGTAATATGCACTTAGTTCTGTGGTTATATAACAGTAACTTATTGGTCATAGCTTTTCAGAGTTTTCTTGGAGGAAAAGTTGTAAAAAGGCGCAGAACTGGTCAATGGAAATGGTCATCGTTTAAAAATATTGGAGACAACAATATCAGTAAACAGTCTCTTTTAAGAAGATTTCTCCCAGCGAAAGCCAGACAGGTAGTCAAAGAGAAGACTTTTTTTACCCAAGGCGGCGAGAAAAACTCATGTTCACTCCCTCACGATAGGGTAAGTAGTGTTGGGCTCAATTGAGGCGACCTCGTCCAGCCCCAAGGAGGCCGCAACCGCCTTACCAACCAAAAACCCGCCGCCTGGCCACTTGATCCGACATCAGCAAACAACCCTCCACCTCCCTCGGTACTGTTTATAAAATACTACAAGGGAAATGTCAGGTTAAAAAAAATTACATACTGTCAGCGGGGCGTGGAAGGGAACAGTATTCTAATTCCTCTCTCGCTATCACTGACCAACTCTCACTCTCACTTTCATTCATCTCCTTCATCACCAGCTCAGGAAATTAGTGTGCCTACCTTACCTACTGAGATCGGGGCAGGATTTATTCACTGTGGGAGAGGGTGATCTTGCTGATCTCCATATGTCTTCTCCCTCCGCAGTCTCCCGACCACCCACAGAGAGAAGACTAGGAGAACTTTAGTCTTCCTGAATCAGAAAATGAAAATTTCGTACTTGACTATTATACCAGAGGTAGTGGTTTTGAATTCCGGTAAGGTCTGGCATTTCCTAATCTTTGCTGTCTTCCACAACCCTTCACTAGCCTTAATGTGCATAAAGGTCGGACGTAAGTCAAAAGGAGAGTCTCCAGACTCAGCCCTCACTGTAAAATCTTATTGTGCCTAATGATGGACAGACGTTATTAATAGCGTTAGCACTAAGAAGAGAAGAGTCAAAAAGTAGATATTACTGTAAAAAAACCAAAAAAAATTCTATTGAACTGAGAATACTACGTCCGTCATTTCATCTTCTCAGCGTGTCTCTGCGTTCCAATGTTTGGCGACCATCATGGCAATACTTACCTGACTGGTAGCTCTACGAAAGAGTTCTTTTGAGCTATTGTTACCACACCATACCCTCAAGTTGGCCAACCATGAAATTTTTCTGTGTCCGGGTCCCTTTCTACTGTAGGTTCTACTGTTGTTATTCATTACAAAACGCCCTTTCTACTGTTGTTATTCATTACAAAACGCGTTTGAGCTATTCATACCTGCATTCATCTCGCATGATATGACTGAGATATTGAAGCTTTCGCGCCTTCACTATGCTGACCATTTTCGCTGCCTTTTTCATTCAAAGTAGCACTTCAGCATTAGTAATTTTCTGCGTCCAGGATATTCGCCGGATTCTCATATACAACCAAAGTTCGAAAGCTCTTAATTTGTTGAGAGTTGCTTCTGTCAGAGTTTAGGCCTCAATTCCGTACAATAGTATTTAGAACACATAACACTTCATGAATCTCATTTTAATTTGTCAAAAAATTTAAATTAGTTAAGGGTTAAATCGTGGCTTTTAAAGACAGAATTCATGGTGTTGAAGACATTTCTGGCCTTGGCAATATGACACGTTATCTCTTGTGAATTATTCTACCTCTCATTAATACAGGTATCCAGATATTGGCAATGTGCGACACGTTCTATTTGGACCTTGTTGACCAGTATGTGAACATCAAAACCGATCTGCTGTTTGCTGATGATCAACATTTTTGTTTTATTGGCATTGATATAAAGTTCATATAATGCGCTAACAACTGTTTTACTGTCCATATGTCTTTGCAGGCCCTGTATGGTATCGGCAAATATCATACTGTCATCAGCATATCTTATATTGTTTAGTGTAAAGTGATTTATTGATATTCCTTCATCCACGTTCCCAAGTTCTTCTATGAAAATATGTTCTTAATATAAATGAAACAGGATCGGAGACAAAGTGAAACCCTGCCTCATTTAGTACATCATTTAGAGGCATATTTCCATACCAATTAGCTGATTCTTAAAGTTTTGTTTTCTGTAGGTCACATCTTCAACATTTTCCCTACAGCCTATCCCATTCTTCTTTTGAACTTTCATCAGTTGATTTACTTTCGTTCTTCTTGGAAACAAATTTTATAAACTGCAATCTAAAAATTATTCGGTCCAGTTTGTTTTGTTCTAATCGTAAAATCGAAATGTTATAAAAATTAATTCTTAAAAAATAAATAAATTTATTTAAATTCTCTGATAAGTCCTAAACTGTTAAATTTAGGGTTCTAGGTTCAATTTCTGTTTTGGTTTTAATATTTTAACACAAATTTCATAGAATACCATGACATGATGTAGCTGGTAACTCCAAGTTATTACTGGGATGTACAAAGAACAAAATAAAATTACAAGATAAAAATCTTTGGTATTTGGGACTTAATATTTCATAACCATTTCAAATTGTATACTTTAGTTTTAGAATTTAAAAAGGAAATTTGTCCTTGAATTACAGAATTTTAATGGAACGTTTTAACGATAATAATAAACAACCGTATAACGTGAAGAATTAAAAGGAAATCATGTTTAAAACGCTAGGAGCACATAAATAATATCACCATGCAATTTATAATTTATGTTTTTCTGAACAACTATTAATATAAATTAGTGTAAGGCAAGATCTTGTTACGAGCACGGTAACCTATTTGTCGTTATAGGATTGGTGCAATGAAGCATCTACTTTGTCCTTCCTTGCAGTTATCGACAACACAAAGAAGAAAACCACGTTCCAGTCAACAGACAACCAGAGAATACGACGGTATTAAGTTTGTAGTTAATGTATAGTATGATTTACTTCCCTAAGGAGACAGTAATTACCAGCATGTCACTGTCATGTGCCGACGAAATTGGTTAGTCCGCATTTCACACACAGACACATACATTACCGTTTACCTATATTATTCTACAGACGCCCGATTCCGATGATGAGATGCAGTAACTTTGCCCGTAGCTTTAATTACTAAAAAATTTCTGTAAAGTTAGTTACATACAAAGCAAGCTCCATTCATTATAGTTATTTCTAATTAGAATAGTTCTACGTCTGGTCAACCAGTCATATCAAGAAACTGATTTGTTCTCTTTAGCACAATGTCAGGACTTTCATTCCAGTGCCTAAAGGAATATGCCTGTCATAATGAAAACTACATAAGAAAAATAAATTATTCTCACGATTTACGTTGTCATTTAGCTATTTTATTTCTGTTTATTCTTCTTTCTCCTTTTACATTTTGAGTACGTATTATTTTTTTTGTTATTACATCCATACGTATAGGGTGCTCTAAATAATATGTATTTCTTGAATTCAGGTAGTGGCTACCACATCAAAAAATATGTAACTTTGAATTACAACGTACGCAACTAAGGAATTTAAAACTATGTATTCACGTCAATAGGACGTATTTATATTTTAAAGAAAATCTCATGAAAGTGGTTTTATAAATTTAGTCTACCTCTTTATGAAATATGAATGATCTACCTAAATTTTAAAAACTACAAATATAGTAACAATAACTGTTTTTTAAATTATACAACCTTTTCAAATTTTGATAATAGAATTTTTACCATTGATTTGCAACATTTCTGTAGGTCTGTTCAAAACCACACTAAGGTCATCATTTAATTATTTAAAATAATATCTTTCAATAAAAATTAATTAACTGAGTCGTTGGTCAATAATAACTTGAAGTGTCTTTCATTCACCAGTTCAGAGTGAAAAATATCTGTAAAAATACATTGAATCTTTCTACCAATAAAAAAAAATTATTCCCGTCATTTATCCTAATAAAATTTTAATAATCTCTTTCTATTTTTTACGTTGTCATATCAATGGGTTGGTCTAGTGGTAAAGTCATCGCTTAGAGTCAACTGTTTAACGTGATTTTCGAAGAGGAAAAAAATAGTTACATAACATGTAACTACCTTTTTGTAACTACCAATTTTTGGTATTCAAATGCGCATCTATTATGTGCGCATTTGAATACCAGAAATTGGTCGCCGGTGTACTTTGATGGTTCGGGTTCAATTAACTCTACCTTCTCAAGAATGGTCGGCCTGAACCTGTACAAGACTACATCTCATTTACACATCATGCATAACATCCTCATATAATTTGGCCATTAGGGTTGTTTATTGTTCTTAAATTGAACAGATTGCAACGTACACAAATTAGGAATAAAAAATATATATTTAAATATTTGTATAAGGCCTCTGGGCCAGCCCTGTCAGTCAGCTGGTAGAAAGTCGCTATAATCCAATACCATTTTCCTAGGTTACTATGGTCGTACACAAGGTACTTAACTACATATTACTTGTGTGCCTTCTCAAAGAGCAGTTCTTCTAAAAATTGAGCATTAGTATTCTTAAAGCAATGTACAGAAAAAGTAAAGTGGGAGTAAAAACGGGGAAAGAATAAACCAGTTAGTTTGATGTAAACTCCTTCAGTTTTAAAATAAAAAAATCTGGTATTTATTAAATTATTGAAAAAATATGTTTAATATTTTAGATCGTTGCTTAAATTTACTTAGTTATAGACATTTTTTATATTGTTAGAGAGTAAAGACTGAATATCAAACTGATTTACGGAAAATTAATTTGTTTTCAGTTATCCGCAAAAAGTTATGTACTGTGTTTAGGTTAGCTGTCATTGTGTTAAAAAAGGGCGTAGTGTAATATCATACATGAAATTCAAACCTAATATTTAACTCCCCGTCCCGTAAGCTTTTCACTCTGTCACTTCTCTCGTTACGCTACTTGCGTGTCCATTATTCAAATTCACACTTGTTTTCTTTCCTATTTTAAAATTAATTATCTCTTCATCGCAGTAAACAATACTCCATCAAATGACCTACATTCCTTCATGGTAAAAGAAAAAATATTACTGTTAGGATCAGAAATTTGTTTGTTGGATGATCTTAATGACCTGATTGTCAAGAACACACGATAAGGAAACGAAAAACCTGCTGATCTAATCGTTATATTCGTTATATTCACTAAGTATTAAGGTTTTTCTCTCATTATACTCGGTTTAAAAGAAATTTGTCAGTATCGTTATCTTATAACGTGCAAAGAAATCAAAGGCATCAATACTTTAATAGCCCTTAAGTCATTTAGCTTTACTAAATTAATCGTGAAGACATAAAGCACATTAGTGCCTTATGTTATATTAATGCCTTACATAAGTGAAAAGAAATAAGTTTTATTAAAACTAGCAAATTCTTTAAAATGTTTACATAATAATACCGCATGGGAGTAAAATTCATTAATAAATAACATTAGCCTATACTTCAAATCAGAATTAAATTAATTGAAAATTAAATTTAAAAATCAATTCATCTGGTAGAAAAAAAGAAGACCAGTATAAGCAGGGAATCTATATCTTTTGGTCATAAATAAGCGGCTTTTGAAAATTAAACGGTAAAGTTGAAAGTTCCAGGTCTAATTGTCTGCCAGGTTATGGAAGTAACTTACTTTTACCGTTTAAATAATACAAACTGAAATGGTTCCTGATGACTTTAGCGATTGATTCAATCGTAAACATATAAAATCAATACCTAGGCTGAATTTGCTTAAAATCAAATGACTCATTCATTAATAACGTAATATTGTCTATTATAAGTCGTCTTTCCAAAACTTGGGAAAATTCAGTTTTACTTTCTAATGAAAATAATATTAAACATTAATTTGTTAGTTGACGACATTAAAATTGTAGAAAAATAATGTTATGTAATTTTTACAACAATGTTTTAAGAATTGAAAAGAGTAAACGAGAAACCCTACGCATAGAAAGAGAGTGAAAATAAATTTAAATCAGAATGGAAAGAAAGAGAGTTATTAGCGGTATCTCTGAATGGATGACTGAATGAATAGAGATCGTTGGGGTTGCAAAAGAATGGTTGAAATCGTTTGATATGTCAGTCAGAAAGAGCGAACCGGTGGTTTGATTCGTAAGTTCTGATAGAACTTCCGGAGGTATGTATAGAAGTGAGCTGAAAACATGTTTGGAGTACCTGAGATGAGACAGAATAAGTACAAATGAAAATTAAACTTGTAAATAAAAGAGGAAAAAATTTATATAGAATTTTAGAAAAAATAATTAATTTATCACAATAAAATATCAAATAAATATTTATTTGTTACCGACCCAATATGGAAATATAGGCCGACATGAATAATACTTAGTATATAATATGAAATCTGTTCAGATAAAAACCGAACTTCTTTTTTTCAATCGTTATTATTAATTTTACATGTTATTGGTCCTTCAAACTATTCAGATTAATTTAGATTATTGATCCCCTTCAAAGTACTTTTCGATCATACTTTTATTCACATACTTTTCCCAGCAGTTTCTCTTCGTAAAACAGTCCTAGAAATGGTTTGAAATTAACTTTAAGGTCTGTGATGAATTTGCATAAATGTCATAATAGTCTAAAAATTGGTATATTATTTTAGCACTGATTTTAATCTGGGAAATACAAAAAATGACAAAGACCAGGCCCGACAATTAGAGACTTTAAGGGTCATCTACCGCGAGGGCACAAAATTGACGAATTAATAAAGCTGAAGTGAGAGAGTATTGTCGTGTTGAAGAAACCACTCTTGCCACAACTACGGTTTCGTCTGCGAATTCTTTACGTGACAGTTGTAAAATGCTTTGATAGTACACACGGTTCACTTTTTCACCTTTAAGCTAGAATTCAAACGTACAACTTCATTGAAGTCGATAAAACAGATTACATCCCTGATCCTTCTCTTCTTGGTCGGGGGTCGTTGCTAAGTACTTTTTAATCGTGAAAAACTTTCACAATATTGCGTACGATTCAGAAAATCATCTGTGTAATCTTTTTTTAAAACTTCAAACAATTTTTGGAAAGTTTCTCCTAGTTTTCCGTTAAATTTGACATTGTATCGTTTCACGCGAAAATCGTACATTACAAAAACTGTTATTAAGACATATACACTTGCTGCTCTCGATATCACTCGAAATAACATTAACATAAAATATAAACGGTTTATCGAAAATTCGCGAGCATTTTTTCTTGGATTATTACTGAAAGCGTTATGCGAAACACAGTGCAGGCAACCGCACTTCTCTAAATATCCCGTGGCGAATTTCATAATTGCAGTTCACTATTTCTTTGTAAATAACACTCTGATTCTTTCGGCGAGTTCATTGTTTTTTTTTTAATAAGTAATGAGAAGGTAAACTAGAATAACGCATTTAAGAAAAAAGCTTTTGCATTAATTATGTGTTGAATTTTTTTCAAACCTTTTAAAAGACTAAATAACCTAAAATTGTATATTATATAAATATCCAAAATGTACTGACAAAACTATAAACGATTTTTTAAGTTTTTTATATAAGTACTGTTAATAATATTTATTATTACAGACACCTGGATACCACAATTCTTTAACGAATTAACTGTTTTCAATAAAAGATTGAAGATTCAAAATTGTATTTAACAGTGACTCGGTACAAAAACAAATTTGTATGATTTAATATATTTATATTTATCTACAGAATATACAAAACTACAACAGGAAGTATAAACCAATTATACAAAGGGAAGAAAGGATTGAATGTCCTTCATGAAAGGTTTAGGTCCATTTGGTACATTTCAAAACTCATTTGTTCAGTGGACCCAACATTCAGAAGTCAAATTACATTAAGGAATATTCTATTCAGTTCAGTATTTTCCTTTGAAATCACTTTAACACCAACGAGAGGTCACATTTCCTATTTTCATATCAGAGTGACAGTTTTAGTGAACATCCGTCAAAAATATAACTTTAAAATAAATTTTAACACTTGATTTTAACTGTTAAATATGTGACATCTACAAACCAACTACTTATAAAATATGGTCATTAGGAAAATAACGGGATATTTTTGCTAAAAACTTTTCTTTCTGAAATAGAGAATATATTCTCATGTCAATCAAGAATATATTTATATGACAAGTAAAAAAAGAAAAAGTTTAATACGTGATCCATGGGAAATAAATATCTCCTCAAACGCACATTAACTAAAGTATCAGATAAATACTTTTGTAAGTTGAACATTATTGTAAAATGCAATTTTTTAGATTTATCTGGTACTTTAATCTAACTAGTTTAAATTTGTTAATTTACTATCAAAGAAAATTGTTAAAGTTACTTTGAAATTTTGAAGTTATTTTTTAAATCTATCAGATATCTAGCAGCTGATTTTCGTCAAAGACTCCGTGATTAACACTTAGTAAAAGTAGACTTTTAAACGGATCTGAAACCTAGACACTGTTACAGGTGGGGTTTGATGGTTGTGGTTCAATTAACATACTCTGTCCGTTATGGTGTGCCTGAGTCTGAACAAAAATATAAGTCATACATATCATTTCCATCTCATTGGGTCGTGGGTTTATGTATCGTTTTTAAATTCAACATATTGCAACGTACACATATTACGGATAAAAAAAAATCTCATACATTTAGACGTTCGTACAATTTAAACAGATATTTTATAATCAAATCTAAATTTTTCTGTTTCACTGCCTGCATGTTTAAATTACCAAAAATAAATGTGATTCTTTCATACCAATATATGTATATAATATATTTTTCTAATTGCTTTTGATGAAAATCGCATTAAAATTTGCATGAACTACATACGTATCGTAACGTAGCTTTCTACGTGTCCAATTGGGTATTGACAAGAATTTGTGCAGAGCAAATTTGTTTGATTTGGATTTGCTGTCCAAAAGTTAATATAGGCCTACCTTATAAAAACGTGGGTTCCAATTGTTTTATTGTAGTAGAATGTGCTAGTTCAATTAAAGGTAACGATCTAAATGTAAGACATTGGACAGTGCCACAGTGTGGAATTGTGTGATTGTACAATTTTACTGCCGGACAGTTGGCTTTCTTTAAAGTGAGCGTAATATGTACACATTTTGTTTCATTAGTCTGTACTCTCCAAGTAAGCTACAATTTTAATAAAAATAACTTTTTATCACTATAAAAGAGCAGTTTAAGAGCGTATACGAGGAAAAGTTGTATTTTTTACTTTCTCTTGCATGTATGAATATCTAGGCAGGGAAGTATTGTTTTCATGTCAATTTTTCAAAATCGAGTTTTCACCGGATCTACACGTTTTCAGACCCCTTGAACCCAAAAACATGTTTTTAGCGATTGGTCTGTGTGTGTTTGTTTGTGTATGTGTATACAGAATATCACAAGAACGGAACATCGTACGAACTTGAAACTTGAAACTTACATTACTTACATTACTTGAACTTACGTTCATACCACTACTAGAAACGACATGAACATTTTCATCAAAATCGGTCAACCGGAAGTAGTAGCTTATTCTTGTAATTTTTCACTTTTTTGGGATCTCCTCAAAAACGTTTTATTAACATTGTATAACGTTTAGTTTAGCGTTAATTAGCGATACTCTGTTTTATTTCTCACGAAAACGTGTAAAAAGTCGATTTTTTAAGATTTCAGCCTTAGTATGCTTTTTACGATAAAAGTGTATATAGTCAAATTTATAGGAAATTAGAAGATCTAAAACTTGTTTTAAAAAATTTTTCTCTACAGAGCCAAGTTTAGCGAGAATGAGTGATTTTCCGTATTTTTAAGCCAAAATAAGGTTAATTTCCATTTTCCATCTTTCACTCATGATTAAAATTAGGGTTTGTTTATTGAGGTTAGTTTTTTCTTAAAGCCTTATATTTTATTACTAATGTTAGGTTATATTGTTAGTTATTTGCATTGGCAAGAGAAAGTTGTGTGAGTGTTTCACACCAGATTTTTGTAAAATAATTCAGAAAAATATTTGCATAGAATTGAAAAACAGAAGGTCTCCGGATGTGATTTTTAGCAAGTCGGAAAAACTACAACATGTTGAACCCACCGCAGTCCCTTTATTGAACAATTGATGAGACGAATGACAGATAGGAAAGTAGCAATTTAGAAAATCTTATAGAAATTTTTGCGGTATTTTCTAGAAAAACTTGAATTTCCAATACAAAATTTAACTTTAAAAATATAAATGCTACATTAAGGGGAAATTTGGTTTTCTTATGTTTTTCAATAGTTTAGGCCTAGATCTAAAAGAAAAACATTAAATTACGTCAAAAAAAATATGTTTTTATGAAAAAATAAGTTTTTATCAAGTTTACACAGAAAAATTATCATGTTACAAAGAACTAATTTTTTTCATAATTTTATATTGCTCGTTTTAGTGCAAAGAGAATTTTAGTTTTTGAAATATCTGCATCACGGTTTTTAATATTCTCAGCTCTTGGTTCAACTTCCTAAAAAACTATTGACGGGAAATTTACTTGTTTGTGCATGTATTGGTTTTGATTTGTGCCTTCTTGTTTCTATCTTTTTCCCGTAAATTTAGATTTTTAACATTCAGGTACATTTTTCTCAGAAACCAATAAACCTACCAGGTTGAAATTTTTACCATTTAATTATCTTGTATATCCACATTAACCGACATTTTTATGACTTCCTCAAAAGTTCTAAAACATTTTAGGCCTAATACGCAAAACACTTGGAAAACAATTTGTAAAAGTTTTGTGTTATTCGTAAGTTTTTCTAAAAAAAAGGTGTGGTACAAAGATTTTATTGAAAAAATGGTAGTAGCTCGAGAAGAAAACCCGACAACTATATTGTGTAAAGTTTCATTTCCCTATCTTTTTACCAATCCTATGCAAAATATACCTAAAACTAGCAAATTTAACATTGGCGGGATACAAAGTACAGTCTCCCCTTAATAAATTATAGTTTTGGATTTTTACCGTAACAATGAAGAAACTTTAAAATCGTGAAACATGCACAGACAAAAGACAATTAGAATTGCAATGTTCTACGTTATAATAACTAACTACAAAAATCAATCAGCAATTTTAATTACTTGCGATCAAATTGAAAAACAATTGAATATTACGTGACAAGCAAAGCAATACATAAATCATTTATGATATTAATTATAATAAATTTTAAAATTAATTAAAAGAATTAAAGCTTTTGTAAAAAAACGTGCAACGAGATAAAGTAATTTAGTGAAATTTATGTTTAATTATAACTAGAAGTACTTGTAATACAAAAAATAGATTTGAAAAACGAAGACAGTATAACTTGTCTCCTGACTCAAAGCTCCTCTGTATTAAACTTCTGTTTATTGGTAAAATAAATTCTACAAAAGGATACTTTATTGTGAAAAAGTTAAACTTAGATACATATTCCTGGTAACGAAAACATTGATGCCAGAATAATATATATTTTTTGTCTTTAATTTTTAACTGTACTGTACAACATTGATGCCAGAGTAATATATATTTTTTGTCTTTAATTTTTAACGGTACTGTACAATGAGCTGCACAACTTCCGTGTTTGATTTTTTAATGGCGGTGGGGAATTTCACGTTAAGGATAAGAAGTACCCAGTCTTACATTCTCCGTTCAAAACTTCGGTTATTGTCCGTTATTCAGACCAAGAGGTCTCTACTCAAAGTAATATTTAAATTTTGAGTTCTTGTGTACTTTGCACTATTTTATATCAATAAAGTTATTAAAATAGAAACTGTTTGAGTTTTATTTTAAAACTGAGTAATGAACGATCTTTAAAATGGTTTAATAGGTTATTATTTATTTTGATAGAGGGGTGGTTCAGTGCTTTTTCGCATCCGGTAGTTCTATGTAAGAAAATTATAAAATAATTTTGGTGTCTCGTCGGGTACGGATGGATATCTTTCTCATGAATAAATGCTCATTCTTCTTTAAAAATATTACACTCTCATAAAATTTAAATGCACGGAAACGTTAGTATATTTATTTCTTATACATTAGTTAGTACATATCAATTGTGCATAAGCCACGAGTTAGTAGAGAAGCTGTACTATACACCATTTTCCAACATGACCTTATTGCCGTTAATTAACAAGAATACTTAGTGAAATAGTAAATACAACAAATACAAATCCTCCAAAGCGTGTGCCAGATAAACATATTTTCATGGTTCGAATTAGATTTCAAAGAACATTATAATGTATGGGCATGCGTCGCAAACTTAAACCGAATGTTTTGGTCGACGATAATAGCGTAATGTTAGGTTTAAACGTATCTCGGTGGAAAACGCGTTAGATAACACAAAAGCTGCACTTGGCCGTTTCTAAATTGAATAAATTCATTAATTCTATTGTGCTTTTCCGGGGGCTGAAGTGTTTTGAGTCCATTGTTGACAAGAGTAGAGCGCTTGACCGAAAGAGCGAGATAAAGGGATTGATAAGGGAAAAGAGTGTTAGGAAATTTCATAACAATGTCATGATCTGTTTCAATGTGTTTCCCTGTGTATGTTTCTCTGGGTGTAGTGTGAGTGGAATAAAATATGGTCTCTCATGGGATGAAGTCCCTTTTTGGACATGGTTGCCAGTTCCACAATTTTCATTTATTTTTATTTTAAAATGAAAGCCTTCATAATAATTTATATACTAAATTTATTTAATATAACATTAAAACTAAGTAAAAAATCACTCTGTGATCAATATCAAATCAAACACGTCTTCAATCCTTGATCTAATTTGTACTTCTATTTCACCGTATTGATTAACGAAACTCCTAGACATTGCAAAGATAAATTTTCCGCTAGTGCTTTTATTTGCCACGGATTAGGTATTTTGATTGAAAATGGCGTTGACAAATAAAATATTTCGTTAATTATTTAATTCATTCATTCTTTCAACCATACTTGGATATTTATTTATTTATTTCCCATTGCTTACAAAAAATAAATATCAATACATAATAAATGTTAATTCCTTAATTATACTTTGATAATCTAAAAAACTATTTATATTTATTTGCGGTGTATTAATAATATTAGTTAAGTTAGTTAAGCTTCAAGTTTTGGTATTAATTTTATTTGTTATTTGTTACTTATCTAAGCACAATAACTAATACCATATTATAATCCTGTTAATAAACAATACTTAAAACTGTAACGGTTGTTTGTTTATTAAATATTACTATTATTATTACTAATTAGACAACTTTAAACTTGACTGTAATTACCTACAATTGGAAAAAGATAAAACGTTGAGATGAATCGATTGAATATAATTTTCCGTTTGACAGTTTATCAGAAATATTATGACAACAATAAGAAATTTAAAATTTTCAGCGCCATATTTATTTTAGGATATTTTAGTAAAGACGCAGCAAACTGTTGCAGTTTTGAGCATCTCTAGAACAACACTTTGAGACAACACATTTTTCCCCATCAGTTGAAAAGTTTTATATGCTCTATTCTACTAAGTTTAAACCTCCGAACATCGAAGGTTTTCAGACACCAATATTATTCCTTAGCAGGAAGAATTAATAAATTTTTAACGTATATGTGATTTTAAGTGTCTGTTTTGCAAAACTAGTAAACACATGAACGTGATTTCAATACCAGATGAAAAATATCACTAAAGACGCAACTTGTTCATAATTAGGGATTATTTATATATCCGCTTTGTTACTAGAAGATAACAGCGGGCTTTCATCAAAGAGAATATGTGATTTCAATTCAACTCAAATGCTTCTTCTTCTTCACTTCATGGATTGGCTGTAATGCTTTTTCCGGAAACTACCTTCTTCACGGACGACCAACACCCCTTCGACTTTTCGGCTTATAATTCATTGCCAATCTAGACAAATGGCTTTACTTCATTCGTTCCAGATGACTGCTCCAGTCTATTCTGTACTCATTGATATTCTCCAGGCTAAATATTTGCAACTCTTTTCTTATAACGTTACATCTTATCTTGTCCTTAAGAGTGCGGCTTTTCACTGCCCAAAGAAATTTAATTTTCTCAGCTCTGACTTGGCATCGTTCTCTGTTTGTAAGCAACCATGCTCCCATATATTATAACTGGCACCGCCATAGTTTAATAGAACTTTTGTTCCGTTTCCTTTCTGGTTGTGTGTTAAGGGTTCTGTGGATCGTCCCGCAAATATGCGGGATTTAAATAGATTTAAATCTATTGACTTTATTCATCATACCATCGTCCTTTATGAAAGTATCTTCACACCCCAAATAATTGAAACTTAATATCTGTTCTACAATCATTTCGTTTATGAGAATTTGCGATCTCATTGAGTATTTTTCATTGAACCCATCACTTTCGAACTGAAATGCTTATTACATAATTGAAACCTTTAAATCTATCGCAAAACCCAGATAATTATTTTATTTTCTGAAACCCCCACTCTTTCTAACATTAAAATAAAAAAATGGAAGAATAGAGAAAATTTCAACTGAAAATTGAAACTATGATAGTTTAAGGGTGTTTGGAATATGGTAATAGTAAGTGAAAATCTCATTGACTTTTCAAATTTAGTTTTGGATTTGCGAGAAAAGAGGGAGTTGATTTTATGGGTTAGCTAAAAGTATTAGTAGGGAGAGGAAGGGCAGGTAATGGCAAGCGACATTAAGCCTTAATATGGTACATTAGTAAAATAAAATAAAACCCATTTATATACAAACCCTTACAATTGGTCGATATGTTTGAATAAATACATGAATCAACGAATAAATAATAGGAAACGTAAATCATTCAAAATACCTACAGTAAAATACTCCTACGTTCATTTAATGTTGTGTTAAAAAAAATGTTTCTCTCTACATTTATATTGTATGAGTACTTTGTAATATTAAATTTTTTTTTTGTTTTGCAACGTTTATTTTCATCACAGTATAGTAGCTAAAGGTTAATCTTAGTAAGGACTCTAGTTTTGTTATGATACCTAACATTAACCAACTAATTGTAATTGGAAATGAAAAATACATTTAATTAAAGATCATTGGATATAGTTTTATTGTTTGATTTCTGTTACCAAATCAACAAAAAATCGTAAGCCAATGATTTGATGCAATTTTCATAGTCTGAAAAATGTTTACAAAGGTAATCAGCCAATTTATCATGTATGAATGAAAGTCTTACCAAAAAGGAAAACTTGAAAATAGAACAAAGTTAAATAATTGATACTTTGTGGTGTTTAATAATTAATGATTTATAAAATGTTTGTAATATAATATTTTCTATAGCGTTTTCTCTAGTTTCTTATGATGAATTCTGAACAGTTTTCTTTTCTGTCTACCATCGGCTGACACACGTTCCAATTTTACTTTATGCTTTGTGACTAAAAAATATAAATATTTAATATACTAGAAAAATTGTTGAAATGTAAAATTTTAAAGTTGTACTTCTATTGGTTTGTAAGTGTCAGCTAAGAAAACTCTCTCGATATATTATTCAAAATGGCTAAAAACTGGAAAAACCATGCCATCTAATGCATTTTATATTCAGTTATGAAATACTTTAACCTCTAACGACAGAAACGCCCCCGAACTAGTATATTCAAACAACTGACGACAACCACACATTTTTTTCAAATTTAAAATAATTTTAGTAACTGTACAATCGCCTAAATGAACGGAGATAGAAGCTACGTTAAGCATTGCAGCTTTTTTTTAACAAACATTTACTTATTTTAATAAATTGAAGCTGTTTACATTAATCTGTGAGCGAATGTTTATTTGTGGACTTTGTAACCGAAAACATTTTTACATTAATTTTAAAAGCTTTGTTAATTTCCTCTTTTTTCCATTACAAATAAAACCACCAAGGGAATTCAAATACGATCGTTGATTTTGTAATAAAATACCAATTACATAAAAACGTAGATGTTATTATAATAAATTACTTATATTTTGGTTTACAAGCAAATAATCTGTTACTGGCTAAAAATAAAACCGTGCAGATATAGACGCAATAAATTGTTTTCCATATTTTAATGGCTCATTCGGTACTCAACTGCTAAATTAAAAATCCCGGATTCAATACTTGAATAGTTTTTTTTAAACTAATTTCTTGCGGTTCTTTACTAATTTCCAGATAACATATCAAATAAAACATTAGGGTCTACACGGTGACTTGTACGTCAAGTATGCTGACAACACAAATTAAAAATTTTACCGAAAGTTCGAAAACAGACATGAAAATCATATTAACCCATTAGTACGCAATATAAATTCTCTAATTTACCCCATGAAGACTCCGATTTTCCTATGAAGACGACTTAAACGCCAGTGGAGTAGAAACATGATAATATATTAACACTACACTAGTAGGATTAATTACAAATTTGATTAGAAAGTTTAACTTGACGCAGTGTTAATTTTCCTAATCACTGTCACTGGATGGTGACTTCCTCTATGGATGTATTCGATAATAACGGATTTTTAAAAAAAATATATATTTTTTAATTAAAACATATTGTGATTATTTTGCTAGTAGCGTTCTTCTTCTTTAGGTGCTTATCCGTTCCAAATGTTGGCGACCATCAAAACAAATTCTCACTTTGTTCGTTGCACTGCGGAAAAATTCTTCTGCGCTCTTTCGAAATCAAGTTTTCAGATTTCAAAGCCACGACATCAGCCTTCTGCTAGGTCAATGTTTTCTATTTATATTCTCTATACAGTTACGGAATTAAATTATATAATTAAGAAAGGTTCAACATAACCGAAAACTGTTTACTGTTATACTATGTGAAACATATGTATGGTGTATTGTGAAGCAAAAATATAGAAGAATTTATCTATTTATTTTACACAAATTTTGATTAAAACGATTAATGAGTGCACAAACGTGTACATTTGTTGACAATTATTTTCGCAAAACGACCGCCACTGTCAAATATCTCAACCTGACTTTTTATAAAAGACTGATTTTGAACACATATACAAGAAAAGAACGTTCATTGCACAATTTAAAACAAACGTTTAATTCCCTACTTTATACTTTATAAACATTCAAACTCGTATAATTTGTTGTTTATTGTGAATGTTGATCGTTTTCTTAGAATCAAATAAAATTTTTCAAACTTTGTATTTAGCTATTTCCGTTTGCTCTGTATATTGTTTTAAAGTTCGGCCGTTTAAAAAATTGTTGAATTCCAAGGTGTTTAGCAGAATCTTTAGGTATATGCGTGTTGTTTTTATACAAAGGCGGGCATGCGATTATTATTTTTTTTTTGTGAAGGCTATGTAATGCGTATACTATACGTTTCATTTACCTTCATTCTCCATCTATCTTGTATTTTGTTCAGGTGTCGTTGTAGTTGCTCAGACGCTATAACTGGATCTTCATGGATTGATTGTATGACAGCATCCTCAGCAAAAGTGGCTAATGTAGTGTTAGTGTTAATGGGTAAATCGACGGTGTATATATTGTGACACTTATTGCTAAGGTCCGTTTCGGGATCTAGGTTATTAAATAATTAATACACTAAAGTTTTCAATTACAAATATTTATTTCACTAAAAGATTTACAAAATAAATAATGAACTAATTACGGTAAAATGAAATAATACAATAAATAAATTAATAATTTACTTAAATTAAATAATATACTAATCATAATGGAGTAGTACAATAAATAACTTAAATAATTTACTTAGTGCTACTTACAATAATTACACACAAAGCACATACACAAAAACTGAATATAATGCAAATACGCAAGATAATTTAACAAAAGTTAACCGCTACATCGCTCGGATACGTAACCTGTACTACGCTCCGTTAGCCATTCAATAAACACTCGTCAGAGATCAAACGGATACTAACTTACTAACCGCACTCGGGCGCTCTTTAAATTGCTCGATCAAAAAGAATCCTCTCGAAAGACACCGAAATTCGATACAAATAATAAAGTACGAAAATCCTTTACTGGAAAAGTCTTAACTATTGTAAACACGAAAATAGATCTATTGTAAATAGAATAAAAGTTGTTACAGGTAATCAGCCGACCTTTTCATAAATAGTTGTACAACAAAGCCCTTTAATAAATAAGTATACTTTTATTGTTATTATTGCTCTATTGTTACTTTTTCACTCTATTATCTACTCTTTACCATTTTATGTATAAAGTATTAGAAATTTCTTGAACCATATTCGTCTTCGATATTGTCACAATATTATACAGGAAGGGGACAAGAACACTACATTGTGGAACTCCTGTGTAGATGTTGTTCAGGTCATCAGTCGAAAGGCTGGTTTGAACCTGTAAAGGTTTTACTAAGTAAAACAAGAAGTGAGGTGGTTTGCAATGCCTTTCTCACTGAGTAGAAAAGTAGACTTATCAGCATTCCGGGCCCCCTAAAAATCACATATTTTCCACGCTCAAAATGACACCTTTATTTCATGCACCACAAGGTCTGGCTGTACAATGAAATTCATTACTTTCAAAGGAGATAACTCTAAATAGTGTCTTTTGTACCTTACCTCTTCTGTTCTTAAATGATTGAGTCATTTAGTTGGCTAACCATGAGATAAGAAACAGAACTATTTAGCCCTGCAACGAATAGATTGAGTATAAATAATTTGGCACTCCAAATTATTCTGTTATGGGCCGACAATAGAATGTATATTTAATTCTTAAATATTTAATCTGTGAATATAAGGGCGAAAATATGTCTAAAGCTCCAAAGTTCAACAGAAATATATATTTACCGATGGCCTTCGATGATAATACTAGTTATATATTTCAGAATTTCTTTAAGGTGTGATTAATATCTTATCTTAATCATGGTCAGATTACAAAATCACAACCCTACTAGTATTTTAAACAAGTGGGGTTATTTTTATTAATAATGTTGGCTAATATATTGAAATGGGAAGATTTTTTTTTATATAATCTGTTATTTAATTGTTGATTAGATTATGTAGTGATAAGTGTATATGTTTAAAAAAATAGAGGGTAGATATACATATGAAGATTCTGTACAATGTTCGGAATATAAGATATTAAATTAAATACGGTATTAGTTCAACTTATCAGGAAATGTAGACCTATCATATGTTATAATGAATTATGGATGGACTTCATAGTTCGGTTTGTATTTTTAGTTAGAAATCGTGTAGTAAACATTAGTACAAGTGGTAATGCCAATCCATGTCTATAGTTGTGTAGATAATAGTATACCAGTACCGTATATAACCTAAGTTTCTGAGTAGTGGTATCAGTTTACACACCTGGCTCTGGCATTCCGATTAACATAATTCCCTGTTTGCCAAACACATAAATTAAATCACTTTATTAATGGGGAATAGCCCAGTTACTGGTTAAGTACCGATCATGCAAATGTTGCGATGAAGTGGAGATGACCACTACTGAAACTCCTCGACACGAACCACTCAGTTATATACTCATTCGTTCTATCTATCTTTCTCCTGCATAAATAAATAAATGATTCTCTCTCTTTCCTTCTGATCAGGAATGTTTTCTTAACTACTTGATTACTAACTGATATTTTACTCACATGATCTCGCCTGTTTTAGTATTATAACCTTACAAAATGGCTTATATAAACTATAGGACTTTATATAAATAAAATAGGGGAGACCGGGGCTAGTTGGCGCACTTTTTACATATAATTTTTTTGCAGCTATTTACAAAGTTTTGCAACTTTATTTTATACTGATAACATATCTTAACATATTAGCCTTAAAGTCCTATTTTTAAACTTTTTTAATTTAAATATTTTGTGAGTTATGAACATTTAAGTCATTAAAACCGATGCGCCAACCTACCCCAACATTGGGTTTAGTTGGCACAGTGCCTGGGGTAAGTTGGCACAAGTTATTTTTCATTAATTAACCAGTTATATGGGTGTGTGGCGTTGGAAATAAAGTAAAACAACAGCTGAAACGTATTATTTTAGTGAATGTTACTGATAAACTAGTACAAAACTGAAATGCTAGAACTGGTAATGAAAATACTTAACTTTTCTGTAATATAGTCTACAGTTTTAGAAATCTATCTGGAGAGCTACCACTGGGTGGTGTCCTCCTCAAAGCCATTAACGCGATTTTTTTTTGTAATTGACACAAGATGTAAACCTTTTTGCTGGTTGTATGTTTACAGTTGCAAAATAAAACAAAATGGAAAAAAAGAAATCTACATTTTAATGCTTATCAGAGGTCTAAATAGGTTTACTCATTTCAAGGAGCTATAAAACTCTTCAAAAAATTTTAAAAAACTGATTACTTTATATTATTTGGGTTATTTTTGGATACAGTAATAAATATTAGAAAACTAAACCGTTGAAGGGGCCTACAATCATTAGCCTTCTTAAGGACTATTCAATGTGTCAATACATGAGTCACAATTAGCAGACCTAAAGAGAATTTTTGGCTCTAATGCACAAGTTTCATGGACCCACCACTACACACAACATGAAGTGCTCCTTATCCAAGGCTCTCCTGGTTTGCTTCTTTTTTGGCACATGCGCCAACTTGGCCAACTTGCCCCGGGACTGTTGCGCCAACTAGCCCCGACTCACCGTTTAGGAAAAACGATGGTGTAATTAAAAAACTACGCAATCAAGTTACTCATACTTGGTACAGTTCAAAACCCAAAGAACTGGTAAATTTAATGATACAAATATTAATGGGTTATTTAACTACACTTTTTTATAAAAAATTAATTTCACAAAAACCGAATTTTTACTTACGTGTGGTAAAAAACAAATAGGCCTAAAATTACTGTAGAACGTTGTTACGCTTTCAAAAATAGCTCAAAACACAACAAAATACTCACAGTGATCAAAGTCTTAGAATTGGCAACGGCTGAACAACAGGTTTATCGTGAGTGCGCCTACTTGCCCCTGCGCTTACCAGCCACGGTCTCCCCTACATAATAAAACCAAAAACATAATTTTACTCGTTATTTAAAAAATAAACGTCAAAATAATTGTTGAGTATTATATTTTTCGTTTGTAGTTTTATTTACAGTGGCATCATCAGCTAGGGTTTTGGCTACTACCAAGCGTTGTGGAATCGTAAGTTTGATCATGTAATAGCTTCCAAACCCCTGGCTAAGAATCAAAACTGGGATCTTCTATTTTGTTGCCCTATATAGTAAATATTTCGTCAGGGATGCAATATTTATATTTAATGTAATGTAATAGGTATATCTTGAAAATATCGAAAAGGAAAGAGTGTTCGAAAATGACCGAGAGTTTAAAAATGTTAACTTATAAAATAAGAGTAATAAATATGGTTTTCCGGGATGTAGTTAGAAATATTGTGTTAAATAAATGGTCTTTTTTTTAAAGCCACATAGGATTAAATAAGTTCATCAAACTAAAAAAAGCTCATTTCAATTTTTGCGGTTCAGTTTTTCAGTTTTTCAGTTTTTCTGTTGGGTTCAGTTTTTCAGTTTTTGGAGTCCTTTCCTGATGTTTCCTTCCTTGAACTTTCTCCAGTAGTCCCTCAATCCATCCGATCTTCTCTGCCGTTCCTTGTCAGAATACACAACTTTCTGTCGTTTCGTCGGTTTCTGCTGTTCAAGTCTTGTGGTTTTCAGCCTGTGGTAATTTCCGGCTTTTGAGTCCGTCCATAACCTCCTTAATTTCCCTAATCCAGTGGGGCTGAGTTTTGCTATTAAGGAAAAAGTTGATGATTTGTTTTGAGATTCTGGAAGAGTCGGTCCTCAAGGGATGCCCAAAGAAGGAAATTCTCTTTTCCTCATCTGGTCTGCTAGATGTTCTGTATTTCTGTATACTTCTTCTTTCGAGACGGGTTTCCATATCCCATCAGAGAAACATCTTTTGTTCAGGCATCTCCTGATGATCCGACTCTCCAATTTTGAGATTCTGTGCTCCGTGTTTATCTTCCTGAGACTGAAGATTGTTTCGCTGCTGTATGTGATCTCCGGAAGAATTACGGTGTTGTAATGCCGGAGTTTTGAATTTATTGAAAGACATAAATGGTCTTTCATAGTAAAGGTAGCAATTGTTGTACATGTATTGCGAGAGCCGGGTACCTATTTAGATAATTGGCCTCTTTGTAACACCTTCTATTTAATCCTAGTTTGTTTACAGTTGTTAAGATTTACCCAGAAGCCGTCAGAATAATTTTTTATATTATTATTACATCGAAAATCTCTGTCTTTTCTCGAAATCTCCATTAGCTCACTTATATAATCAGCCAATTTGTTTACGGTTGAGTCAGTTTACGTTTTGTCTGTGATTGAGTGAGCGTATTCCATAGTGCATACCAGTGCGTAAGATACGTTACTGCGACTAACTGTCTATTGTTTAACTTTTATTTATTTTGTATGGTTTTTTTGTAAGTAGTAATTAGTAAATTGTTTTAGTTATTTATTGTATTATTCAATTATAATTATTTTGTTACTAATTAAGTAATTTAAATGTAAATTACTTGTAGATTTTAGTCGCTTATTTAATTGTTATTCTTAGTTGTAATAAATATTGTAATTTTAAACTTTAGTAGATTAAATTATTTAATTTACCCAGATCCCGAAATGGACCTTAGAGATAAGTGTCACAATATATATTTATTTATTTGCTTACTTACAAAGAAAGACAACTAACATAAATTATCAGATGTCTGACATAAACCAAACTCAATACTGACAATACTCCAAAAAAAATTAAATTGTTTTAAATTTACGTTATTACAGTACTAGGAATATTGTGATATTATACTACGTGTCTACTCCATCAGTGTTTTTTGTAGTCTCAATGCGATTCCAGGTAGATCAGGAGAGTCTATGTTGCGTATTACAGGATTTTTATTACTCAAAAATCTGTCTAAACCTACTGTACAGTTTTAGATATGCCATTGACGAAAGGGACGCGCAAATCACCATATTATGATGTGTTAGTCCGTTTGTAACTTAGGGAATTGGTAATGAATTTCACGAATTCACTTTTGGAAACGCTATATTTGTGAAATAGTTTGACATTGGGATACTTCTGCAGTGGTAGAAAAGTATTCGAACAGATATAGCAAAACTACGTTCAGGAACTATTGTAAAGTAGGTGTGTGGTAGAAAATGAAGCTTACATACAAATTCATTTACACATACATATCAAAAGCATAGCAAATGGATGTTGAGAAACCTTGCACAAAATACAGAAATAATAATACGAATTGCGTTAAGGTAGTTAACCCTTTTATACCCTTTACAAGTAAATTTCGTCAAAACTCAAATGCTTTAATTTTCATATATTTTACGTAATATCAATAAATGGGTGACCATTGTCAAACAAAATATAATGTAAATAAATTTAAAAAAGTAAAACTGGAAAGCAACATTTAATTTAATGCAATCATTTTTTTTTTAAACTAATTTATGAACAAGCAAAACCACCAAAAATGTTGAGCGAGTATGACTAACAGAGGCACCCAGAGTCAGTTAAACGACCGACCACCTGGTCAATTTACAAGAACTCTAAATACCAAATTCAGAATACACATAGTAGGCCTAGGTACTAAATAGTCACCCCGTTTTTATTCGTTAGACACAAATTGAAATGTAACTGTTCTACTTTTTGGTTTGACATCTAAGCAACGAATTGGTTGAACTTTAGCTGTATACGCAACCAGGAAGTTAGAGAATCATTGACGTAAGTGTAACTGGGAAAATTTAAATGCAACAGTATACAAACCAGGAATTAATGCTTCCTAAGTTAATACTAAACATATCTATTTCATAATTTTACAACAATAAATTGTTTTTTCTTCCTCAAATTTAAAGTAATGTTCAATAATAATTGACAGTTATTACCTGTCGCTACAAAACTTTATAAAACCAAATATGTGACAGACTAACCGTTATTGTATATTTTATGCACTATGAAAACCCATTCACCCTTATTTACCTTTTCTTTAAATAAATGACTAAACTATCACCCCAAATTAACTTCAAAAATACCCTCAAAAACTAATTTCTTCACCGTTATTTTCTACCTGACAAAATCTAGCATAACAGAAATAATAGACAACCTGTCAATAACGCTGTTGAATTAGTAGCTTTCTTCATTGACCACAAGAATAATAAGTGTTTCACCCATCCCTTTATTTAAATTATGCTCACACAAAAACGGAGGGTAAAGAACTAAAATGGAATATTAACGTTAGTTTTGTTCAATATGTTGTTCATGGACAATAAAATATTGACATGAATTCTACTGAAAATAAACCGAGTAGCCTACGTAATCAAATAGTTGTAATGAATTCATCAAATTACTACTCTGAATTGTGTCTAAATTTCATTGTTAAATGGTTTAATTTACATACCGAATGTTAACCTTCAAGTTTGACTTCTGCATTAGGTACATATCCAACCTACCGCTTCACTAAATTGTTAACATTTTTCAAACCAAAAACCGAAAATAATTTTGAGTTTTATGTTTATGCCTGGATAACCATTGGATACCACAGGAAAATAAAATCCGATAATTGGGCCTCCATTTAAAACTGTAGACCGGCTTAGGGATATCATATCAAAACAAAACGTTTGATATTTAATAACCATACAAAATTACTCTTCAAATTCACCAACATAAAATCAATTCTACCATTAAAATTAAAGTTTTTAACACATAGCATATTCACAGCTTAATTCGGCATTACGTTATCGAAATTTTTGGGATCGCAAAGAAAATTCACATTTAGAATATTCCAGCTAATTCGTCAAAAAACTTGGCATGATAACGAACACCCTACATTACGTAACAAATTGAACATTGAATTCCTACGTTAAAATGCTTTTTTTAACAGAAGCTACCAAAAAAAATATTCAAAATTGAACAGAAACTTAACAGACCGCATTAATCCTCTAATACAGTAAATGTCAAGATGAAATTTAACACGCTGGCGACTACGTAGAAAATGGAGTAGAAATATACTGATGTATTTGCAAAAAAATATAATGCATAAAATATTTCTAAATACATTATAACTTTTTATTGTACAAATTTGATAAAAACTTAAAAATTTCACTTGTCAAATTTATTTTATTTTGTGTAGTTCTCATTTACTTATACTGCTCATGTAAATTCTTATTACAGATTTCATTTTGTTTACCATTTGTTAATTTTTTATTTCTGCGCAACTTCTTGTTCTATGTAGAACAAGAAGTTGTTCTGAGAACAAGAACAAGAAGAGTATTATGTTATTATAATAACATAATAATAATGTTATTCGTGTAATAGGTACTGTATATTTATTCATCATCCGAATTTTCGTGTGGCTGTTGCCTAATTCTTTAAATTTTTCCTTTTATTATTCAACTTTTTAACATATACTTATCCACTGTAATGTATTCCTTAGAGATATTTTTGCTTGTTTGGCGTCATTTATTTATTAAAAAAAAATAGTTAAACTTTGGATGGTTTTACTGTTATTGAGTAATTTCTGAATAAAACCTAAAAGTTAAAGAAATGTTTAACGGCTAATTAATAAATTGTGGACACCTGTATTACATACATCTTGTTTAATCATATAAAACAATAAACACTATTGGTGGTTTTTGAGTCAATTTGATTGAAAATTGGCGATGAAAGTCGGGCCTACACTGTCAAAACAAGTGAATTGGTTGGGATACTGGTTGGAATACCAGCTAATAGCAGACATGAAGACGGACAACCACTTATCATTCCTCTAGGAAACCAACGGTCATTACTACATAATGTAGTATTAAAAACAACATTTTAAAACTTCATTTAAGACTTTAAACACTTATTAGTGTTTAGTAGATTATTCAGAAATTATTTAAAATTGAATAATACAATAATATTATAGTAATCGTAAGATAGACTTTCTGGTTTCTTTTTCAATTAAGTATCGTATAAATTTCCAAATTACACACGACAATATTGTAAAAATGGAATGATTGGAAATATTTTTATACAGGAATCTGTCCATAAACATAAATTAAAATTTTTTTAAAAGTATAAACGTAAAGAATGCCTATTGTTGAAATGATGAAGGAATTTTTACCTGAACTGCACCAACAGAAATAGAAAGGTGATTTTATATTATTTTTTATAAACTCTTCTGTCCCGGTCAGGGTAAGCAAAAAAAACAAAAGAAAAAATGGTCATATCATAAGACCAGTGGATTAGTTAGACCACACTCTAGCAGAAAAAATAAAAATAAAATATAAAAACCTGACGTATAATTTATCATTTTAAAATAAAATGAAATTTAATGGAGTGTATATTCGGGATACCTTTTGGTATATCTGACCAGGTTACAAGTATATTTTGTCAACGATAATATCTGTAAACATTAATCACCTTGTGTATAACCAATAAACAAGTGCATTTTATTATAAGTTAGCTTATTAAATGATCAAATCGTACTCCTTTTTCACTGTCTAGCCGAAACTATAACCGTTTATAAAGATTTAAATAAATAAAAATATATGTAGAAAATAGAGTAGGCCTAAAACCTATGATTGTTATCAAAGACTAGACTTTTACCTGATGAGGAACTATGTCATGTTTATTTATTACATTATGATCTAAGCCTACGACTACCTCAGCAAGGTATGTCATTTTCAGAAGGAACCTTTTTATAACAAAAACATTAGCTTGTTACGGAGATGAATTAAAAACGTATTACATAATATCCTTCCTTGAAAACAGTATGGACGTGCAACGTCAACAACTTTATAAAATTATTAAACATAATTATTAAATCAATAAACAAGTGCATTTTATTATAAGTTAGCTTATTAAATGATCAAATCGTACTTATTTTTCTTTACTGTCTAGCCGAAACTATAACCGTTTATAAAGTTTTAAATAAACAAAAATATTTTTATGTAGAAAATCGTAATACGTAAAAATATTATGTTGGATTCTCTAATTTCCATTATGGAAAGAAATATCAAAATAAACATCTTTATTTGAAAACCAACGACATATCAAACTGATTTAAATTACATGTCTACCAAAATTTCAAATAGGTACTCTGAACATATTTAATATGTGATATGTATCTTTAAGGTCTGTTTCGGGATCTGAGTAAATTAAATAATTAACACACTAAAGTTTAAAATTACAAATATTTATTACAACTAAGAATTACAATTAAGTAAACGACTAAAATCAACAAGTAAATTACGTAATAAATAACAAACTAATTATAATTAACAAATTTAATAAATACTACTTACAAGAAAAAAGATGCAGGATAAATAAAAGTTAAACAATAGACAGTTATTCGCAGTAACGTTGGCCTTTTCTAACTTACTGGTATGCACTAAGGAATACGCTCACTCAAACACAGACCAAACGTTAACTGACTCGACCGTAAACAAATTGGCTGATTATATAGGTGGGCTAATGGAGAGTTCGAGAAAAGACAGAAATTTTTGATGTAATAAAAAATACAAAATCCTTCTGACAGCTTCTGGATAAATCTTAACAACTGTGAACAAATTAAGACTGAATAGAAAGAGGCCAATAATCTAAATAGGTACCCGTCTATCACAATACCTAAACAACAATAGTTACCTTACCCCTGCATTTACCCCTCGTTGGAAACAAGGGCAAACTCGTGACTTAAAAGACTATAGGCTACCTTATTAACTCTATTTGTACAGTAAACAACTTCAGTAAACGTATTTATTAATATTTGTTCAAATCAATTTACTTACAATTTTATATTAATGTTAACAAAAATGTATAAAAGTAAAATAAACAAAAATCTGTGATAGAATTTAAGACGGCTTCTTCCAGAATTCCAAAATCGTTGACATACGAAAAACACATAGATTAAAATGTATTGTTTTATAGGTAACAATTATAGCGGTTATCAATGTCTGCTATGTTTTATTTATTATGTTACAAAATTTATTTATAGTTAATCAAAGAATAGAAAACTTATGTTACTTGTACTAGATACGTCGGCTAGAACTCAAAAATAAACAATTTTTTTTTAATAATCAAAACAAACGATCCTTTTCAGCACCTTCAATGAACTAACACACTGTTCAATGTTTGGCTTCAGAAAAAAGTTTGAAAATTTGAATTTATGGAAATGTAGTTTATTTTCTTCTAATATCTCTGATGTATTCATGGTATATATAAGGAAGTTCTTCATACCTGATAAGATATTTATTTGGTATTTTTAAAAAAAAAGTTATCGGGCGTAAATATTACCCCAAATATAGTATATATGTAAAATGTAATGGGGTTTTTGTGTTCTGCGGTTATAAAAGGGAGCTGCTGCATTCTTTTTTCTCTGTAAAAAGGGGTTGGTAATAGTCAGGGATTTTGGTGAAGTAAAAGTACTTATATATAGATGGTCATGAAAAAGAAGGTGGAAGAGAAATACAACATGCTCTGGAATACAATTCAAGGTGGCACTGAAGAAAAAACACCGGGTTTTTTTAGGGAATAAAACTCCGGTTGTATATATAAGCTTTGTGCAAGCGAACTCTAGTTAGCCGACAATGTAGAGGAAACAGGAGGGACATGTCAAAACACTTCAGTTTAAACCCCGGCGGTTTAAAAGGTTGTTGTTTTTGGCTAGAATAGAACAGAAAGAGAGGTCGAACAACTAGAAAGGATAATATTTTAATGAGTAAGGAAAGCAAGGGGGGAGTGTTTTGGGATGGGTTGAATTTCAGGGTATCGCTTGCTTTGCTCTGTCTTAAACTAATTTTCCCGCGCTATGTCCAACCGTCTTCTTTGCAAGAATAATTTAAATTGCTTCCGCTGACTAAAATAATCTATCCCTTCTTCTCTTGGACCTTTTCTTCCCCTTCCTTACGAATCATTTCTTCAACCCTTAGACTTTGTCTTCTACAAAATAAAAATTTAACTTCATAAAGCGTCAACTCTTATTTTGCCCTCTTTTTCTATCCTGCCTACATTTAATTTCTTGCTTTCATCTCTTTAAAACTCGGAAACAGTTTTAAATTAACTCAAAAAGATGCAATTCTAAAGTTTTCGCGCCATCTGTTCGAGTTCTGCTTTAGGAGGATG
Organism: Catonia carolina; assembly: GCA_035578175.1. Classification (NCBI taxonomy): domain Eukaryota; kingdom Metazoa; phylum Arthropoda; class Insecta; order Hemiptera; family Achilidae; genus Catonia; species Catonia carolina. The sequence goes on along the minus strand of JAQMRL010000010.1, from coordinate 20,751,291 downwards.
AATTATTAACTTTTGTTGCTTATTGTTCCTTTTAACCTTTTTCCTGTTATTAATTTTTTACAACAAATTTTTTATTGAATAAACACTAAACGTAAATTAAAGATTTCATTAATTAATTACATGAGGAAAACTCTGCATTTAACACTTTACGTTCATTTTTACATTATTATTTTGCTAGACTCAATGGGATATATTATAAGTATTTAACTCGAATCACAGACAGATGCGGTCACGTTCTATTCCGGTCCATAGAACTGACATAAGCACTATAAGGTTTGGAAATCTTATATATATAAGTCCAAGTAAAGACATGTTTTATGTTTTTCATAAAAATAACTATTTGTATTATAGTTTTAAATTATTTAAAAAGTGAAAAAAATTTAATCCAAATGAAAAATGAATAAGCATTCTTGACTAAAATATACACTTTACAGCTGTAATTAAATAAATAGTTTTTCATTTCCTTACTTTATTTTAATTTACTTACCTTACCTTACCTTATTTTATTTTTTTTCAGAAGTAAGAAGGTCTGCCTAACACAGACAGGTAGAGTATTAAATTATTTGCGCTCGATCTGCTACTTCCAGGGCTACAAAAAATTAGTTCTGTTTCTTATCACATGGTCAGCCAACTATTTGACTGAACCATTTAAGAACAGAAGAGGTAGAGATGTATAACACACTAGTCAGAGTTACCTCCTTTGAGAGTAATGAATTTCATTATAAAGCCAGACCCAGAAGTGAATGAAGTGAAGGTGTCACTCGCAGAATGGAAAATAGATGTTTTTCAGAGGGCCTGGCATGCTGATAAGCATTCTCTTCCACTCAGTGAGGAAGGCAGGTAAACCACCCCACTCCTTGTTTTACTTAGTAAAGCCTCTGGAGGTTCAAACCAGCCTTTCGGCTGATGACCTAAACCCAACAACACTTCAGAAGTTAAAATTTTCAAAGCACTTACCTACTCAAATATAAAATACATAAAATTTGACATATCTTAGCAGTGTAGTTCTAAAAATTTCGTTATGAATAGTTAAATCAGTAAGTGAATTTTGCTGTTAAATTTGCTCGTAGATTAACAGTGGGAAAGAAAATAGTATAGTTAATCCGTAAAAGATATGAATCTTTACTAAAAGTTTCACACAGCTGCTATCATATTTTTATACTTTTTACAAAATATTTTGTCTTAGTAGCCATCAGTATAATAGAGAAATTAATACAATTCTTAATGCGATAACCATCATAGACGTCGTCGCGTCGGCTGGTGGACAGGTTTATAGATTCTTATCAATAACATTTACACATCTATAATTGAACATTCCAAATACTAAACTATGTGAAGAAAATATTTAGCCTAGTTGTTTAGAATTTATTTGCACAATTTAATGATGAAATACCATTTATGGATATTTACTCAGTCATAAAAACCGAATCACACAATTAACTCTTCTAGGTACACTTGATTTTTTTCATCTGAACAATACTCAATTCATTAAATTGAATACCGACAGACTGAACTACTAATAAGAAACCATTCGATAACTGCTTATTATTTACTAGTACTTTAAAATGTATTGAATTTAATTATGTTGTACTCAACAACTTTTCTAATCCAAACTTCAATAATCCAAAAATTCGTATAATCCGAACTGATTTATCAATGAGTTTTACATACAAAACTTGTTTTAAAATAGATACCAAACAATTTTACTATGGATAATATGTTCAGTAGGTTTCAAAACAAAACGATCATGTGTAAAACATTCACATGACTTTCTCTTGGCAATGTAAATAATAAAAATATAACCAATTTAATCATTAGTAAACAATTAATACAATAACACTGGTCTGCAAAAAAAAATTAAAAAAAAATTCCCCTTGGACTTTGATGGGTGATTCTTATGCATCTTGACCCCCTGAATCCAGATTTGACCTTCGTTTCTCTCTATCACCCACCATTTTTGAGGGGGGCGCCCCCCCCCCCCCGAAATTCTAAAAAAAACACCTAAAAGCGGTTATTCCTAATAAAGCGAGGGATGGGGGGATGTTGTAAGTACTCCATCCTCCTCTCCGTAGAAAATGTTATCTCAGTGTACACACATTTATGCATGAAGACCGTAGGGGGAGGGGTGACATCGCCGTTAGTTCAGAGGTGTAGCAGGGTGGGAAGCCGGGCCAAGTGATAAGCTTAGCGACGATTAAACGTTTTCAGTACATTTTTTACGCTTAGAGCCTCATCTTGTCACACAAGAGGAGCTTAATGATCTCATCCGGGATTTAAACCTCCCAAAAACTAAAGCCTAACTGCTCGGGTCTCAGCTTCAGCAATGGAACCTCTTGGAAAAAGAAGTGAACATTTCTGTTTCTAGATCCCGGCTAGATTCGTTTGAATGATTGTTTTCGGGGGATGGTGACTTAGTGTACTGCAATAATGTAAATGGATTAGTGATTTAACCTAACATGCCGATGATCCAGAAAATTGGCTCCTATTCATCGACTCATCTAAAACCAGTTTAAAAGCTGTTTTGTTGGCAAATGATAATGATTTGCCCTCAGTTCTGGTTGCATACACGGTCAACATGAATGAGACATACAAAAATATCAGCCGTATCCTTGAAAAAATTGGTTATAAAGATCATCCCCTGAAGCACTATGCTGATTTTAAGGTTGTGGCTTTACTTACAGGACTTTAGTCGGGATACACCAAACATTGTTGGTTTCTGTGTGAGTGGGATAGCAAGCTCGCGATAAAAATTATACTGTTCGAAATTGGCCCTCGTGTGAAAGTTTAGTTCCTGATCAAAACACTGTTGCCAATGAGCCTTTAGTTTCGAGTGAAAAGATATTTTTGCATCCTTTGCGTATCAAACTCAGTTTGATTATACAGTTCGTGAAAGCTATCGATAAAACAGGAGATGGATTCCAGTATTTGAAGAGCAAATTTCTACGTTTGAGTGAAGCAAAAATTAAAGAGGGAATTTTTGTTGGTCCACAAATTAGAGAGCTTTTTAAAGATTCAGTGACCATCAATCACTTAAATTGAAAAGAAAAAAAGAGCTTGTGCTGCATTTAAGGACGTGTGTGAAAATTTTTCAGGATTTAACAAAAATGAAAATTATGTTGAACTTGTCGAAGAATTGCATATGAGAATCTGCATATGAGTTGAGGGGTTGCAACATGTTATTAAAATTGCACCTTTTACACGCGCGTTTGGACTTTTTCCCAGAAAACTTGGAAGTAGTTTACGATGCACACGGAGAAAGGTTTCATCAAGACATTGCACTCTTCAAAAAACTGTTCTCTGGGAAGTGGAACTTATGTATGTTAGCAGACTGCTGCTGGTTACTCTTGCTTGAAACTCCCAGAGATCAGTACAAGAGAAAAGCTACCTCCAAGTAAAACCACTCTCTTTAAGTATATGTATTCGATGACAAGTATCTTGGACCAGAAAAATTGTATAAGTAAAAATGCACTAAATGTATCAATACATCAATACTCTCTTATTGTACTCTTTCAGTGTTAGGTAGGTCTTGAAGTACCATAAAAACGAGATACAACTGCACAATTTCATTTCATAGTTACACCAGACTGATAAAAAGTTGAAATTTCCCAAATAAGGGTGAGAGGCCCACCGCCTAAAAATGGTGGGTGATGGAGCAAAACGGAGGTCAGATTCGGACTCAGGGGGTCAAAATACATATAGATCACCTATTAAAGTTCAAGGGGAATTTTTGATGCAGACCAGTGTAATTAAAACATAATTTAAATGTAATGATGAGTGAATAACGCAAAATTAAAATCACCCCTTTTAAAACTAGCCAAAGAAAATCAATAATTAACGCTTAATTAGGTTCCATAGAAAAAATGATTCAAATAAAAGTTGTCCATTTATTTACTTCATGTAATATTGATTATATACACTTCTGTTGTAAAATGCATAAAGGCCGCAATCGTTAAACATCCAGTTGTTTAACCGTATTTTGAGTAAAATACAGAAAATTACTAATTTACACTAAAGTAAGCGTTGTATAAAAAAATTTAAAGCAAAAATTGTAGGTGTTTTTAATTTCCTACAACTTTTTCCCTAAAACGTCAAATTGTTTGCTTCGTGTTTTTTTGTAGTACCAAACTTATGTTACAAGTTTCAATATTCTTTACTCGACTTTATTCAATGTTCCATTCTTGAAATATTTTGATCTCACACAGACACACCAATTGGGTTCAAGAGGCCTAAAATCGTGTATTTCTGGTGTACAATGGATGTCGAGAAATCGACATGAGAACAGTAATACACTGTAAATTTATATAGGGGAAGAGAAAGTAAAAATTAAATCTAAATGTGATTGAGAATAGAAAATGAACATAACCAAGTTTTCAATAGACTACATAATGTATTAATAACATAAATTGCTTGCTAAAATATTTCTGCCAATTTCTTAGAAATTACAAAAAATATATACTTTATCACTTATGTCTGACTGCATAAAATTACTAATTAATTGTTGTCGTAATGTCAAAAACCTTGATGAAAACGCAATATTTCATCAGCGCCTCATAAACTTGATGTCTGTGCATAATGTCGCGATGCTCTAGGTACTTCAGTATTATTTCCAGTGCTTTTGTTCCTTCTGAATGTGAAATAACCTACTCCGTCTTACATCCGGAACGACTGTAAACTAAAGACCTTCATCTTTAGTAGTTGATAACGACTCGTTTACACCAACTTCGTTTGAACTTTTACAACCAAAACCAATCTAAAAATGCGTGTGTAACGTAAAATCTAATTAATTTTGGATTGGTTTTTGTTATTTTCCACATCGTTCGGAATATCCAAAATGGGACCAGTCCCAATTAGTTCGGATTAGCGGGGTTGTAAATAGTAATATCTATAGTAGGCCTAATTACCAAATAAAATTAAAATTTGGTTTAAGTTCTGTCATATTATAATGTAAAAAATCACAAATCACAAACAATTTAAATAAGAGTAATAACAGCTAGGCACTGCCTATAAATTAAAAAATAAATTAAAGTTCGCTTGAATCATCATTAAATTTAAATTTCTATGAATAAATTACAAAGCTGACCACAATTTTTTTTCCTTCATGAATATTTATTTAGTAGACGTATAGAACTGTTTTAAATTTATTGGTTTAATTAGAATATTACTAAGGGGAAAATAGTGCGAAATATTAAAAATATTCTAACGTCACGTTAAATATTTTTGTGGCCCCGATGATTTTCACTTAACACTTATGAATTATTATATCATTTTATTGGATAATATAAAATTAGATTTTTTGTATTTGTACGTAGTGTTTCCATTCCCAACTAGGGTGTATTAAATCCACTAGTTTATTATATTTCCGGGAAATTCTCTTTACTTATTTCTAAGTATCCCTTTATAAATACCAACTTTTGCCATCTTTAAAATGCTAACTTGACACTCACACAGTTTCTTTGCCATTAAATTAACTTTTTTCTCTCTAAATAAATTTGTCTCGCTTTACATCAACAGAAATTCGAATCGTTATTAAAAAATACCAATATATTATATTAACATCTGAATTCAATATCCATTATATAGAACTTAACATTACAAATACATAAACAAGACTCCTCTACGATTCACTAGTGCACTCTTGTGTACAATCCTATCTCTCTAAAACGATATCTAAGAGACTAGGCATTTTAATCGTTATAAAGAGATATCGTTAAATGGAGCGGTACCAAAATTTGAAGAAACAGGTTTAAAAATGAAGTTATACCGTACGTTCATGCACAAATACCCCGCATCAAAACCCTCAGATGCTGTTAGGTCAACAATGCCAAGCTTCAATGCGAATAATCTGCTTTTGTTTTACCAGAGGCCCAGAAAGTGCGATACTCTTTATACGCTGTAGTTGAAATCACTGCAACATGACCCAGTTCAAATCTTCATGCAGAGGCTTCCGCAATTTCTTCCTGTTGCCTCCCTTTATTTCCGCATCAAGCTACTTCTTTTTATCCTTCCAGATTGTAGCCACAGTTGACTAGATAAGCCCCAGTCACCCGAACAATATCCATTTATTTCTCGCCTTTCTTTATTCCCCAAATCGACGATAATTTTTCTTCAACGGTGAACAATTACGCTATTTAGAAAACATGTTGACCGTTCACGCACCGAGAAACAAATGAGACTGTACAGTAGCGGCCAACACATCATTTCTCAAGCGGGAATAAAAATACGCCGGATGATGACCTTGCTATTCAGGTAGCTTGCGCTCGTGCTTTAGAAACAACACAAAATGAACAGAAACGCGTTAAACTACTGATACACTATCATCGATATAAAGAGTGAGTAATATCGGTATAGAGAAAGAATAAATACAAAAAATAATTTTATGGCAAACCAAAAAATCCTCGCTTATTTCATCGTTATGTAATAGATTATGAGACAAGTATATAAACATCATTCCTTACACACAATTACAATAAACACACACGTAAACACATACCCTCTACACAATTGACACAACTGATATAACCAAGACATGTCAACATTTACATTTGTTACATTTACATCTCAACATAAATACAGATGATTTCCAGCTTCCAGATGTAAGTAAGATAAATAAAACAAAAAAAAAAGAAAAAAGAAAATTTAAAATTCCAAAAAATTTTAAAAAAGGATTGTTGAAAGTTGAGTCTATCTTAAATCTTTGAAAAGGAGAGAAGCATTTACAGATTTTATAAAAAAAAGACTAAATAATTAATATACAATTATTTTAATAAGGAAGTTTTCAAGTTAAGATTTTAAAAGTTTTAATTGTTTTTAAAAGGCTTTAATCGAAATTTTAAAATATACATATATTTTAAAATGAAAGAAAGTTGTTAAACTTATTTATTTGTTTATAAATATCATTTACGAACTTCACCACTGGACATCGATAGCAAATGGTGCATCGACCGGGAAAGCTAAAAATATAAGGGAAATTTCAACAGGAGAAAGGAAAAACGGAAAACTGAAAGAAGAAATCTAACAAAAATTATCAGAAATTTAAAAGGAAATCAACAACAGAAATCAAAGACATCATAGAACGTCAGCAGAAACAGACTTCAACATAAAACTTCCGAACACAATATTATCATCGTAAACGCCTATCTTTCACTAATCTTTCAACAATCCTCCAACTTCAAATCAATCCCAATTTCGACCAAAAAGACAACGTCCTTACATCTGGAAAAAGGTATACATCAGTTATCAGGTATACATCGTCAAACACACAGTTACAGAATATAAATTATGGAACAACAAGTAACACCACTTATTGACCCTAATAGACTGGATGACAACAACCTTAACTTTCAACTGAGACTACGAAAAAGCGTAACAACCGGACATATAGGACAGAGAAAACAACGATTACAAAAATTGATAGATAACGGACGACAAACTGACATTAATGCAATACGTAGATTTGACCTCAATAAACAATTAACTGAGTGTCAAAATTATTTTGTGCGGTTACAAAATACAGAAAATTTAAACGATCTAGAGAAATATAATGCTGAAGTTTTTGACGACCGTCTTAATAAACTCTTACTGTTTATATTAGCGAATAAACCAGATAAGGTTGTAGATTTTCAAAATTTAAAACAGGAATTTGATAATTGGAAGGCTAATGAGTTACACAATATCGAAATTAGACCTAATCTTGACCAAAATTTAAATTTCGAAGAGGTATGTTTAAATAACAACCCATTACCTAACCAAAGGCAAGAAATTGTTAATGATGATCAAATTAACTTGATACATCATCGAGTAATACAAAGTCCCGTTTTTAGGAATGATGTTCATGATATATTAATACCAAATGCGATAGGTCACAATAACCCTGTGTGTGTCCAACGTGAATTAAATTTTAATTGGACAAAAATCGCAAACCCGATTGAAAACGAGTTAAAACAATTAACTATCACAGATGGACGTGATATTGATACGTTGGTTAGAAATATCAAAATTATTAAACAAATTCAGAAACGTTATGCAGTAGATCTACCCTTGGTGTTATTAACTCCATTTATGACCGGTTTTACGGAACAAATTTTTGAAAATTCCATTAGAAATAACCACAATTTTGATCAGTTTCATCGAGATTTGGTGAACAAACTGATCACACCAAAAATGAAAGAGATATTAAAATTAAAATTATTATACAGAAATCAGTCACAAATGGAAACCTTGACAGAATACATAAGAGAAATCTTAGAAAATCATGATGTATTACGACTTAACCTCACCGAAGGTGAGTTGATTAATATAATATTAACTGGTTTAAATGAAATATATGCTACACATTTAGGCATAATTGGTAGACCCAATAACTTACATGATTTTAATAAATTGGATGCTTATGTATATGAGAGGGTTTATGCTAGAACTCTTCATGAGATAGGTTCATCAAAAATGAACGATACAAGCGCACTAAACTCTATAAATAAAACAATGCCTCTTCAAGGTAAACAAATCATATCACAAAATACCACATCCGATAACATTGGGTCACAAATATCAAAAACAATATTAAAATGTTTTTATTGTAATAAACCAGGTCACATTAAACGAAATTGTAGACTTTGGCAACAGAAAAACAATAAAAACATGTCAAAAAACTAAACGAATACAAACACGCGCAGCATACTCATATGGTTCGTGTTTGTAAACATGAGATGGGTAAATCTTTAAAGATAGGAAAACAAAGGTTGACTTATAAAAATACATTGAAAGGTTTAAAAATAAAAATTAAAAATAATATATTTAACGCGCTTATTGATTCAGGTTCTACACATAATATTATTAACCAAAAAATGTATGTACTTTTGAAAAATAGCAATGCAATCATAAAAGAGGAAAAACTTAACGCAATCTGCCTCACAGCTGACAAATTCCCTTTGGAAATTACTAAACAAGTGTGGGTTCGAATTAACCTACACAATCTATCATGGAAAATAAATTTCAAAGTGTTAAAAAAGATACACCATGAAATAATACTTGGTATGCAATTTTTACATAAAACACGTGCTATTTTTAATGCTATAAAATCAGAAATAACCTTTGAATGGTTAAAGAATCAAAAATTTTATTTAATAAATATATTTCCAGATCAAATTAATAATATAGAGCAATCTGAATACATTAAAAATAAAATAAATAATTGGTGTAAAGAATTTCCGGATGTACTTACGGCTAAATTAGGTTGTACTCATGAATTAACCTATGATATTAAACTTAAAAATAATGAAATTATAAAATCTAGGCCCTATCCTTTAAATCCAATAAAAACATTCCAAATGATAAAACAAATCGATAAACTATTAAAGGATAAGGTAATTAGAGAGAGTGTTTCTCCTTATTCATCTCCGGCCTTTTTGATCCCGAAACCAAATGGTTCAAGTCGTTTGGTTGTAGATTATCGTTCGGTCAACTTAATAATTGACTCGGAAGCACAACCCTTACCAAATATAAATCACGCTTTCCAATGGTTTTCCAAAGCACGATGGTTCAGTACATTAGATTTGGCACAAGCGTATCATCAAATCCCATTGACAGAGAGATCTCGTCAAATTACTGCATTCTGTACTACAGATGGATTGTATGAATATGAAAGATTACCTTTTGGTTTGTCGACCGGCGCACAAGTTCTAACTCGCCTTATGAATAAAATATTTAAAAATATTAAATATAAATTTGTGTTTAATTATATGGATGATATTTTAATATATTCCAAAAGTTTTACAGAACACTTAAAACATATCAAAATAGTGTTGTCGATCTTGAGAAAAGCTGGTATCACCATTAATCCTGAGAAGGTGACATTTGCTGTAAATGAAATACCATTTCTTGGACACACGTTGTCATACAAGGGTGTCTCTATAGATTCAACGAGGACACAAAAAATTTTAGAATATCCGGAACCTACATCAGTAAAACAAGTACATCGGTATTGTGGTATGATTAATTATTTTTCCAAATTTATTAAAAATTATGCTGACAGGATCGAACCCCTGAATAGATTAAGACGTAAAAATACTCAGTTTGTTTGGGGAGACTCACAAAGAAAAGCGTTCGAAGATCTTAAACAAGCAATTGCTAATCCTCCAGTTCTCTCCATACCAGACTTTTCTAAAGAATTCATTTTACAAACAGATGCGTCAGATACAGGTATAGGGGCGGTGTTACTCCAAGAACATGAAGGGTCCAGAAGAGCTATAGCATACGCCTCTAAAACATTGACAGAAGCAGAAAGAAAATTTTCTGCATATGAACGTGAATGTCTGGCAGTTGTTTTCGCGACAGATCACTTTAGAACTTATCTAACGCACCGTGAATTTCTTTTAGAAACGGATAACCAAGCTTTAGCCTGGCTTCTTTCACGACCAAAACAATTAGGTCGGTTGGCTAGATGGTTATTACGCTTATCCGTCTTTAAATTTAAAATTAATCACATTCGTGGTTCAAATAATAATGTGGCTGATGCATTATCGAGAATGTATGAATTAAATAATGAAGATACAGCAAAAGAGATATCGTATATCAATGCTTTATTATCACAGTTTCCCCTTTCCTTTACAGATATAAAACAACATCAAAAACAGGATACCTTTATCCTTAAACAAAAACAACAAATGAACAATAAATTTTGTTTATCAAAAGGGATCCTCTGTCTACAAGACAAAAATCATAATCCGACCAAAATTGTTCTCCCCAATTCTTTAAAAGATTTAGTCTTTAAATATTTTCATCATTCGGAAATAGGAGGACATTTAGGTATTGACAAAACTATACATAAAATAACAAAGCATTTTTATTGGCCTGACATATATAAGGAAATTCCTTTAAAGGTGAATGCTTGCATGATCTGTCAACGCAGCAAACCTGGCATGAATTATAAATGGGGGAATCTTAGTTCAAGAGTTCCAACAATACCATTTGATACGTTATTTATTGACACCGTTGGTAGTCTTCCAAAAACTAACCAAGGTTATAAATATATTCTGGTGGTGGTGGATAGTTTTTCAAAATTTACTTGGTTAGCTCCATTAAAAAATACTAATACATCCTCTATTATAGATGAATTAAAACGTATCTTTCAGAACTACTCCATTCCGAGGTTAATTGTCACGGATAATGCCAAAACATTTAACTCCACAATGTTTAAAAACTTTTGTTTTACCTTAGGAATTAAAAGGGCCACTCTATCTCCTTACCACCCACGCCCATCTCATGCTGAAAGACTGAATAGAAATCTTAGGTCTATTCTTATCGCGTACCACGCAACTGCCCAAACGACATGGGATAAATCCCTCTTTTGGTTTCAATTAGCCTTTAATATGGCACAACATACCGCCCACGGTGCATGTCCTTTTGACATATTACATAATTTTCAAGCCCAAACGCCCTTGGATAGAGCGTGGAATATTCAGGATATCCTTCATCGGAATCCCGTACGATCGAGCAACATGATGAGTACAATTAGACGGCAACTAATTAAGTCTCATCATGATATGGCACGTAGATACAATGCTACACGCCATCCAAATCCATTTTCGGTGGGAGATAAAGTTTTACTTAAAACTCATCCCGTAAGTTCAAAAAAGAAAAATATTTGTGCAAAAATGGCATACCGGTGGTCGGAACCATTTTATATAATTGGATTCTCTACACCTGTTACAGCCTTACTCCGTAAGACTGTCGGGGGAGAAATATCCAAAGAACATATCTCTAATCTTAAAAAGGTATCATAAATTACCAAGGTTAGTAATATTATTAGGTGAGGTACGTCGCGACTCTCGAGCTTGTGATGTTGGTATTAAAGGTGTATCCGATGTTACTTGATGTGTGAATGTGTTATGAAAGGGGCCCCGAATGATCGTAACTTACCGTCTCAGGCCGACAACTGCTCCGTACTCATCTTTTTTGTTTTCGACTTTTAAGCATCCACCCCTTATTCCTCTTGCTTGTGTATGTTTCCCAGGGGGGGGGGGAAGATTGTAATAGATTATGAGACAAGTATATAAACATCATTCCTTACACACAATTACAATAAACACACACGTAAACACATACCCTCTACACAATTGACACAACTGATATAACCAAGACATGTCAACATTTACATTTGTTACATTTACATCTCAACATAAATACAGATGATTTCCAGCTTCCAGATGTAAGTAAGATAAATAAAACAAAAAAAAAAGAAAAAAGAAAATTTAAAATTCCAAAAAATTTTAAAAAAGGATTGTTGAAAGTTGAGTCTATCTTAAATCTTTGAAAAGGAGAGAAGCATTTACAGATTTTATAAAAAAAAAGACTAAATAATTAATATACAATTATTTTAATAAGGAAGTTTTCAAGTTAAGATTTTAAAAGTTTTAATTGTTTTTAAAAGGCTTTAATCGAAATTTTAAAATATACATATATTTTAAAATGAAAGAAAGTTGTTAAACTTATTTATTTGTTTATAAATATCATTTACGAACTTCACCACTGGACATCGATAGCAGTTATACATAGATTTTCGTTAAAGGGAGAATCGTTATAATTAGAGACCACTGTATATGTATTAGGTCACTAAACTACCATTCTAGCAGGTTGGAAACAGTTCACTATTAGAAAATTCCAGAACCGTCCAAAGAGTGAACGTAATACAAACAAGAACGTAATCATTAAAGTGGGTGAGAGTGGTAACATTGTAAACCGTACAAAAAATATTGTAGAATTGTACACTGATATTCTAGAATTGGCTGAGGAAAAAATTGTTTGTTGTAAGAAATTGTGTTGTATGGATTGGCGTATGTTGAACAAGGAGAGTTACTTTTTATTTGAATTGCGAATGGAAATTTTGTCGGGCCGTTCGACATATTGTCGTACGCTGATGGCACATGGTCCGTGCGACGCACGGATGATATGTCCGTGCGTTGCACGGACAAGTAAGCAGGTAATGGAGAAGCATTGGGGATGGCACATGGTCCGTGCGGCGCACGGATCCGGGCGAAAAAGCGCCCGGACCTTCCCGCTTCAACTCATCCGTGCGAACGCCCGGATGAAGCTATGACTACATCTAGCAGACCGCTGTTTCAAATGAGTGATGGCACACTGATCCGTGCGTTATTCATCCGTGCGCTGTCTAGTTGACTACACTTGATTCAGTACATAGTATTCGCAGTAGGCCTACGTATTTTTTGTACTATATTTATATTTATTTATATATATTTATATATATTATATTTACTACATTTAATTATATTAGGCCTACATATTTTAAAATGCAGAGAAAATATATCGATAGATTTGTTAATTAGTTATACATACAAGAAAGCCTATAATAAGGAATATAAATAAACAAATAAAATCTTATTTGTCAGCGACCAAAAAAGGAATAGACATAGGGTAATCAAATAAATACGTATAGCCTATAGGCCTACATTAAAAAACTATTTTAACAAACAATTGAACGTTTTTTTAATGTTTTCACTACGAAAATAACTAGGAAGTTTAATTACTAGTCTACTGAAACTTTACTAAAACTGTACATTGGCATTCCGTGTTTGTTATTTATACTACTATACAATGTTATAATATCTAATGTTATAATTCTACACAGATTATATTTGAAGAGCATTATTTATTTATAAGATAATTTAAGAACTCCTGATCAGAATATAGTAGATGTTTTATTTAAAAAAAACCCTTTTTCTTCCCGATCACAGTTTTATAAATTAAGGAATCTCATTTTAGATGGTAATTTGTTTAAAAACCGAACGGTAGTGAATTCCTTTCAAGAACTTTAAAGTTCTATCTTTTTCAATTCTTTAGTCATCGTTGTGGCGAGTTTCATTGTTATGAATGTACTTATTTTTTGTAAATAACACTGCGAATTTCCTTTTACGTGAATTTTAAAATGTTTTATAAATAAAGAGACGGTAAGAAGAGAACATTGTATTTAACAAACAATATTTGGCAAGAAATGGCTTGGGATGTTTGAGATCATTCTAACTGGGTATTTTTGTATGCGCAAAATCTTTATTCGGTTGAGTTGCCCCCCTGCGTAACCCCATACCTGAGTACAGAGTGGAATAACGCAAAATATGTAATATTTGTCTTATTCCGACAAGATTTTCCGGAGATTTTTCAAAATAAAACACACTGAGCGAAGACGGTTCAATAGGTACTCTTGTGATTTCCAGGTTAGGTTCTCATCTACGTAAACGCTAAGACCTAGGTGTCCGTTCCTTTTTCAAATATTTTCTTTCAAAACGATACTTGGTACCAGAGTTATCAGATGTGAAGTAATAGGAAATTGAATGTAGTTAGTTTTGTTTATATTTAATTCTAATTTATTACAAGAGAACCATTTACACATTCTGTTTATTACGTTATTAGTTGCCGTTTTAACTGCTCTTGTCATCAGAAAACATTACAGTAACGAAATTAATTACAGTAGAAAATATGGAGATTTTAATTAATTTAATTATAGATTTATTAATTTATTTAATAAATATATGTCGCAATAGAGGGACAATCATATACCCCTGTGGTATTCCGCTAGTAGAAAATTTACAGTTTGATTTAAATGAACCCGTTTTGGGTCCATCAATCTCCTAACACTGTGATCGGTTTTTAAGAAACGACTCGATCAATTTTACAGAGCTATTGCAGGAAAGTGTTAGATACGCGTAGTATTTTAATTTCCATAATAAAATTGGGTGATCTAATAGGTCAAATGCTTTTTTAGATTAGTAAAAATTGCTAAAACTAATAACTTTAGGTCAAGCTGTCTGAAAATTGTGTCCGATAACTTAAATAAAGCTGGCTATCTTCAATAAGTCAAGAAAGACCGCTTTTTTATGAGTGCAAAGGGGAGTACAAGACAGAAATAACAGAGCGCCCGGACATAACATCCGTGCATCGCACGGACCATGTGCGCTGGACAAATTTACATCGCCCGGTCCGGGCGTTCGCACGGATGATATAGTCCGTGCGATCGCACGGACCATGTGCGCCCAGCCTTACAGAACCGGTTCTGAGTTACGTTAATAGTCTGTATGCGTAAGAGTGGGTGCCAGTGATTGTGGACAAGTAAATCAATTGCTTTTATTTTTAAAGAAAAGTTTTATTATAGTCAAGTTCTGTTTAAGGTTGTTTAGGTCATTAGTCACAAGGTGTAAAGTGGTTTAAAAATCTAGAGGCTTTACTAAGTAAAGAGTGGTGAGGGGGATTTCAATTTCCTTCCTCACTAAGCGAAAAAGTATGCTTATCAGCATGCCAGACCTTCTAAAAAGCTTTCCACCCTGCAAATAACACCTTCACTTCACTCACCCCAGGTTTTAGCTGTGTAATGAAAATTATTACTTTTAGAGGAGATAACTATGACTAGTGTCTTTTACACCTCTACCTCTTCTGTTCCAAATGGATTCAGTCATTTAATTGGCTGACGATGTGACAAGAAACAGATTTTTTTTTGTAGCCCTGAAACTAACAGTGCAAATAATTTTCACTCCACCTGTCAGTTAAAATTAGTTTCAGCTTAAATTTTGTAAATAATTTAATTTAAGTAATCTAATTGTATATTGTGTAAGTAGTTCAATAATTGTATATTAATTTTGTCAATAAAATATTGTTATAAGTTAAAAGAAAGTCTGTTTATTATTTATCATACCCACATCCTGAACGAACCCAGGCTTATGTGTTAAAATAATTATGAAAAATGTACATAAAATATCATGATATAGGTTACGTAAATTACTAAACACCTATCGTTTTTACAATTAGATAAGGCGTGTAGGACATCACAGGAGGCCGCAAAGCGTGAAGAGGACGAAGCAATATAAATTTTTATATTTTCTATTGACTTCTCTTTGTTAGTAAACAACTTTTCCAAAATAAATAATAAATTCTTCCATGCATTTGTATATTTTTAACTGTAAATGTAGTAATAATACTATATGACAAATCGTATAAATTTAAAATAATGTATAAACGTGTGTACTCTTTAACGGTGGATTAAAACTGGGGGAGTATTTATTTACCAAATTAAATAATGTGTCGTAATCAATAGTAATCAACGTACGTAACAGTTGATTATGAAAATTGAATGCTCATTAACGTATTCATCAACAAACATACGACAATTTTAGGCTGTGTTCTATAATCTGCAATACAGTTACTAAATAAATGAGATGCATTTTAATAATTATTTAAACGTATCCTTTGTTTCCCTTCTGTATCTACATTTAATTAATCGTACCAACCCCATTTGTATTTACTCCATAGTTATTTATTTACAGTATGACAAAAAATAAATTGCCATTTTATATTACATGTTTTAGGTTTACACTTCATGAAGATAAAATGCAGCAGCATTCTACTTTAAATATCATATTTATAGTAGAAATCTACTGAAGTGAAACCAGTCCATTGTTTAGGTTTTTTAACCAGAAAGTTCATCTTTGGCCAGGATATCTTCACCTTTCGATTTTTTTGGTAACTTGCATTTTCCTCCTCTTCTCATGATATGACGAATACAAAGTTGATCTTAAGTACACATAACTTTATTACTTAAATGCTCTAAATTTAAAAACAGATTGTAATGTGCATTTTGTTAATTAAAAAACGTTTTTCAAAATAAACTGAAAATTAAATTAAATTATGTGATCACAGTTTATTAAGCAGCATTAAATCTTGAAAATGTAATTTTACGAAAGTTTACAAAATTAAATTTCAGTAGGAAATTTAACAGGTATTGCATTTCTACACCCTGTACGAGCTTAATATAGGCCTACACATTTTGTTTTGTTAATTACAATTTCCACTCTCTGTCATACTATTACCTCTTACTCATTTTAGATCCAATAATCGTTTAATTTCGATAAATTCAATTAAACAAACATGATTATAAATTTTGATTGAACTGTTTTCAGGTGTGTTCAATGAATTTAGTTGTAATTAATGCGACTACAGTACCTCCTACATCATACGTTGGGTCTACATTCAGTTTCTTTAATTGAAAGGTAGCTACCCATGTTTCAACGTTGAAATTAATCTAATAAAAAGTATTGTTATTCATCAAGTTCCTTTAAAATCTACATGTACTTAATTTACTTGCAATTTTATTTCGGATACCATAATAGACCAATTAGTTGGCTTTTAATGATAATAGTTAATTAGTCAATATTATTGTGACTTATGAACATAATATAAACAATGGTAGACGGCTTTTTCGTAACTTTTTTGGCTCCAATTTAAATTTATTTACAACTGTACAAGTTTTTAAGCACAACTAGTAAATGAGATGGAATGAATGAGGGATAGTGAGAATGTGAATCGATCCAGTGACCGATTTCGGCGTGATGTTTCAAGAAATGTGATGCCAATTTTTAATGATAATAATTTAAAAACTATGATGGATGATTGTTTTGAGATGATTTTCTTTTTATGAAATGAAACAGGCATGACAAGTTAAATTAAAATGTTTTCATTTTGTTATTTTTATGGTGGTCGGAGAAGATCCCTATTCCACCTTCGTTTCAGTCGTCTGTTAACAGGAAGATCGTTAGTTGAAAAATTGGACATTTGGATTTATGTGGTCAATTTTGTCTTTGTGTGTAATGAGTTGTATGTTCCGTTGACAATGTCTCGAACCGTTGATATTTTCTGGTGTATGTGAAAGGTATGATTGGTTACGTAAAAGATGCGTTTGTTATTGTTCTAAGTGCTTTTGATTGGTGTCTTTGAAGACTATTCGATGTTGTACTGTGACAGGCTTCAAAAATTGGTCCCCCATATAGCCAAATTGGCTGTACTGTGATTTATAGAGAATAACTTTTAAGTGTAGAAGTAGCTCGGACTTGCGACTTAAGACGCCATACAACATACGAAATTGTGAGTCTGAGATTGCTCTGACGTGCGCAACGTGTAGCTTTTGAAAAGTGTAAAAATTGTCTCCTGGACTAGCGTCTTTTCTATATTCACTTGATGTCTTTTCTAGCATAAGATAAAACATTTTTATTCTGTAAGGTTCTATTATGTATATTGTAATTTAAATGGTATATTCCAATTTTCTGTTAACATTTTTTTTTATATTTTGTCAAAAATCGATGATTTATGGTTATGGAATGCTACAACTTCTTTCCAATCAGTCAATAATGAGTTAACTATTCTGTTGTTCGTATTTATTAGATATGAATTGCTTAAAACGTTTTTATTGAACAAGTTTGGTATTGAAACACATTCTACATAACGTTAAAATAGTGTAGATTTGCAATAGTGTTGTACTATTGTAAGTACGTAAGAATTAATTAATTATTAGGTTTTCAATTGCCATATTTCATTTTATTTAAGTTTATCCTAAGTTTTGAAACATTTGTAATTTAATCTGTTAATAAGTTAAGTATTTTGTTGTAACTTTCTAGCTATTTAACTGTACCAGTTATTGTCAGTAATTAGTTTGTTAATATATATTTGCCATTAAATTCGATAGGAAGTTTTAATATTTTATAAACAACCTGAAACGACAAAAACCTGTAATGAACGTCAGATTTTATTGTTATGATTATCATTATTGTTGTTTAAACAATTGCAGTAACATCTTAACACTACTAATCGAAGTTTATATTTTTACATGTTAATACTCCACGAAGGCTACACAGAAGATGGAAAAGAGACATCTTTTGAAATCATATGAAACTTACCTGTGGGGTCTTATTACTGAGTACTGTTCTCCCTTAAGTTATTCACATCATATTTTTACCCAAATTCACAAAAAGTATTCCTTACTTTACCAGTTGTATGTAAGTATAAATAATCAATGTTCGTAATTTCTGATTTCGAAATGGCACAAAAATTAGACACTGGTAATAAATTAGGTCTTTTTTTGCTTCATAACGTCACATAACCAGTTTTTTTAATATCGTGATATCTCGTACAGAACTCCGCTAAGCCGGTGACAAGCCCGGGGCCTGTCTTTCAAGTGACAGGAAGGAGGAGTCGGAGGAGTAACAACCTCGTAAAAAAACCAGGGTCCATCTGGCTCCGGATGGTAGCACCCTGTAAGGGCCCCTGCCTGGGGTAACAGGTGAAAAATGGTCAACGGCTCCGGAGGCGGCAGAGGATAAACTCCCAACGGCGACGGGGACGGAGGAACCTAGGAGGTGAGTCTCCGAATGAAACCCAGGGCAGGTCCAGAGGCTATAAGGTGGCAGCCCCACCACTGGACTTACCTTGCACGGCGCCCGTAACGCAGTCAGGGGAAAGCAAACTTACTGGCAAGACTCAGGCTAGTCTCGGAAGGACAGGTAACATGGTAAACAATACGGACCCGTCAAATATAAAAAGATTTTGGAAAATGGATTGACTAAATATAGGGGTGTGGAACGTCAGAGGAATAAATGATAAAGAGAACGAACTGGAGAGAGAATTAAAAGCGGCCAAGGTGGATATTGCAGTTATACCAGAAACAAAGAAACAGTTGAAGGGCACGATGGAGTTACGGGATTTTGTGATGATATATAGTGGGGTAGAACGTGTTAAGAGGGCAGCGGCAGGAGTAGCGGTACTTATTGCAAAGAAGTGGAAGGATAGCATTGAAAGGTATGAAATGGTGAATGAGAGAATAGTAAGTATCAGGATGAGATTGGGGAAAGCTGGCATGGCAGTTTTTGCAGTTTATGCCCCAGAAGAGGGAAGGACGGAACAAACAGCAGAGTTTTATGATATGCTCTATGAGCACGTTGGAAAAACGAGAGCACGGGACTACATCATTGTGGCAGGGGATTTTAATGCAAGAGTCGGGAATATTCCAGTAAAGGAGGTGGTTGGAACAAATGGTGAACCAACCTGTAATAGGAATGGTAAGCATCTCATTGACTTTGCTGCCACTAATGGATTAAGGATCAATAATACATTCTTCCCGCATAAAGACATTTATAAGTACACATGGGGTGCAAGAGGATGCAGATCAATTATTGACTATACCCTATCTAACAGAAAGACCTCACAGTGTATTCTAGATTCTAGAGTTTATCGGAGTTACGATGTGGGAACGGATCATTTCCTTCTTGTCACAAGGCTAACAATTCCAGTGGGATGGGCCAGAGTAAGGGGAAATAGAGATAAAACAGAAAACATCTTTACAGTAAATTTATTACAAGATCTTGGAATTAGAAATCTCTTTCAGCTGAGGATGGATGCCCTTTGTAGTCAAACAGCCCAGAGCAATAATATTGGTGAGGAATGGGATAACTTAAAGACAGTTTTGAACGCAGCGGCTTTGGAGGCATTGGGAGAGAGGACGAAAAGGAAAAATCGGAGGAGCCTACCCTTTTGGAGTGAGGAACTTGCAGAGATAATCAAGAAGAAAAAGTTGGCCTATATGAGATACCTGAGTACATCCTCAGAAGAAGATCTTTTGGAGTATAAAAAAAACTCAGCTTTGGTTAAGAAAGAAGTTAGAAAGAAAAAAAGACTGGGCTGGGAGAAGATGATTGGGGATATAGAGTATGATATCCATGGACCACAGCTGAAAGCATATAAGATATTACAAGAATTGAATAGGGATGTAAGGGATAATTTAAAAATTGATCCTATCTCGGAGAGTGAATGGTTGACTCACTTTCAGAATTTATGGGGTGGACCTAGCAATGGGGAATTAGACGATGAAGTGGTCATCCCAGTTCGGACAAAGAATAGTATAGATCACATAACAGTGCCAGAGCTTCTGTATGCGATGAAGAAATTAAAGAACCGTAAAGCATCGGGATCTGATGGCTTGCCCTCGGAGTTATTTAAGTATGCTTCAGGTGGATTTTTGGATCGCTTCCTTGAATTCATAAACACTTGCTGGATGGAGGCACACATACCTGAGGAATGGCTCCAGGCTGTTGTCTTTCCAATCTTCAAGAAAGGAAAAAGAGATGATCCGAATAACTATAGGGGGATCAGCCTGTTAAATAGTGGCTTAAAATATTTGCCAAAATTATAACAAACAGACTAAGTGGAATAGCGGATGCAATTCTCCTGGAAGGTCAATCAGGCTTTCGCGCTGGAAGGTCATGTATGGACAATGTGTTTGCCTTGTCTCAGTTGATGGAGAAAAATAGAGAGTTTAATATTCCTACGTTTCTGGCTTTTATAGATTTGCAGAAGGCGTTTGATAAAGTCTATCGGCCCCGCTTGTGGGAAGTGCTGAGAGGGAAGGGATTACCTTTACATCTTATTAGAGTAGTGCAGAGTATGTATGCGGGCACAGTTATAAGAATGACCAAAGGTCAACGAGTGGTAGGAATATCTCAAGGAGTTCGACAGGGGTGCCCGTTATCACCCGTTTTATTTAACCTATTCATTGACGACGTCATGAGACAATGGTACTGCGTGATGGAACAGAAAGCTGTTTTTGGACAGATGCCCTTGCAGATATTGGCTTTTGCAGATGACCTGGTGATGTTTGCTGACTCAGAAGATAACCTTCAACGATGCCTGCACGCATTTAACATGATTGCCCAGGGATTTGGTCTGCAGGTCTCTTCAGAAAAAACAAAAGTGATGGGTTTTAAGGGCACAGATCATCTTAGAAGCAAGATTGTTATCAATGGAGAAATATTGGAGCAGGTGAAGACATTTTTATTCCTCGGATGTGAAGTATCGTACATACAATCAGGAGACGTAGAACTTAAATTACAAAAATTTCAGCGCCTTATCTATACAGTAAGGAAAACTTTGGTGGGAAAAGTAAGGAGAGAAACGGTTTTGAAGTTTTATAAAACACTAGTGCTGCCAGTCCTGTTATATGGATCTGAAAGCTGGACGTTAACCACTCAGCAATTAACTAGAATCGTAGCGGCAGAAATGCGACTGTTGAGGGCCCTAGCGGGGTACAGTTTGCTGGACCATAAGAGGAATGAGGATATACGAAATGAGCTTGGGATGCTGTGTGTAACGGATGCGATCATTGGTTATAGGCAGAGCTGGTATGAGCATGTGCTAAGAATGGCAGATGAGCGAGCACCGAAGATTATCCTTAATTACCAACCGGTTGGGCGACGTAACATAGGAAGACCAAAGAAAAGATGGTCATCGCAAGTAACTTAAAGATTTGCTAGCTTGAGAACGGAATAGGACTACAAGGCCTAAACCGTGATGCTTATGATGATGATGATGATCTCGTACAGTCTTTCAAAGAGCTTGTAACTTTTATTATCTTCTAATATTTTACCGTTAAATTGTTCCTTCTAAGATAATTTTGGTTTAACAATGTCTTTTTATTATAAGTCCTAGCAACGTAGCTTGTTCCATCAAATTAGTCATAAAATTGCTCTCCTCTACTACTTTTGCCAATTTTTACATTCTTCACTCTGTCAGTACACTTCATTTTGTCTAATAATCTTCACAAACACATTAAAAAATTATCTAGTCTTTATGTTTTATTTTTCCCTAACTTCCATGTTTCGTATCTGTAAAGTAATATCCAGAAAATGACGTTTCTCTAAATGTTTTGTTGGATTAATGCCTTCTATTAACATAGTAACTTAAGTTTTTCTTTATATTAAGCGCTCTTTTTGCTACTTATTTAATTGGATAAAAATTAAATGTGATAATCATACTTTCACAGGCAACTAATACAATACTGAAATTCAATTGTTCAGTATTTTGAAACCAACTATGATAAATTCATGAGTTTATAAGCTAAAGAATGATTATGCATATTTAAATAGTGTTTATTGTATTTTAAATAATATGTTAACATTGATTTCCCAGCGGATTGTAATACATAATAATATTAACAAAATATCATGAGCAAGAACTTCATTCGCAAAAGCAGATTTTATTGTTTTATAGATCATTAGTATTAATTGCGGGTATTTGAATACAAAATATTTTTAATTACATCATTAATTAATTAGTATCGTTTGTATTATTGTGTAGCCTACTAAAATAATTATTTAAATAAGTTTCCTCAAGATATGTTTTAATGAAACAGATTAATGTGAAACACAAATTTCTACGTAAATTTTCAGAAATTTGATGTAAATACAGCAACAACCTAAATATAGTCCACATTATTGATAGCAACTTCAGAGTGATAGAAATAAAGTTGTTAATACTGTGAGTAGTTTTACTTTCTCTTGCCTATATGAATATAATAATATATATGAAAAAAGTATTGTTTTCTTGTCGAGTTTTCACCAGATCTACACGTTTTCAGACTCCCTGAACCCAAGAAACATGTTTTAGCGATTGGTCTGTGTGTGTGTGTGTATATATATATATAAAGAATATCTGAAGAACAGAACATCGTACGAACTTTAAACTTAAAACTTAAGTTACATATCACTTTTGAACCCGACATGAACATTTTCATCAAAATCGGTCAACCGAAAGTAGTAGTTTATTCGTGTAATTTCTCACTTTTTTGCGATTTTCTCAAAAAAAGGTCCTACGATTTTTATTTTAAAACGCTTGGTTTGCATAATTTTTATGCTTCACAAGCTACTGCTCGTCCCCAAGCTTTGTGCAGCTGAGAGGTATAGTAGGGTACGCGTCATGTCTGCTGAAATTCTTAGTAGGCCTAAGGCTTTTTTCACGTAAAAAAATTGTGTGTTTAATATTGCGGCTTTAATATAGTACAGTTTACCGCAAAAATGTATATAATAAAATTTATAGAAAATTTTAAATCCTAGAACTTTTATTAGTAATATTTTTTTGTATAACGCTTAGTTTAGCGGTAATTAGCGATTTTCTGTTTTTTTCTCACGAAAACGAGTGAAAAATCGATTTATTTTAAGATTTCGGGCTTAGTGTGCATATTACGGCAAAAGTGTATTTAATCAAATTCGTAGGAAATTAAAAGATTTACAACCTATATTTAGAGCATTTTCATCTACAGAGCCTACTTGAGCGTGAAAGAGTGATTTTCCGTATTTTTAAGCCAAACTGAGGTTTATTTTCATTTTCCGTCTTTCACTCATGATTAAAATAAGATATTTTTTTTGAAGTTATTTTTTTTTTGTTTATTTCCAATGTTTTATTGCTAATGTTAGGTTATATTGTTCATTATTTGCATTGGCAAGAGAAAGTTGTGTGAGTGTTTCACACCAGATTTTTTTCTTTGTTTATTTAGAATCGCTTTCTCATTAGCGACTACTACCGTGGGTATTATCACGTAATAACTTTTAGAACCTAGTTGGGAATTCAACCTGGAACCTACCGTTTTACAGTTCACAGCGCAATCTAGCGATCTACCACTTAGCCATACACGTGGCTTTTATTATTATACACATTGTGGATGATAAAACCGTTTTATTGATATCTTGACCTGTTTTTAAATTTCCTGTGTTTGTATTTCCTGGAATCTGTATTTTCCATCTTGAACAAACAACACTTCGTCAATTACGAAAGTTCAACTTTAAAGAAGAAATATTTATTCCATTATACCTTGTATACAGATTTTCTGAAAAATATTCTTTAATAACAATTCTCAAAACACATCTAATTTTTTATGTAGATGTGAAAAAACTCGGATAATATTTTTATCCAAGCTATTCAGCTAGAATACATCCTTTTAAAACTTCTTTTTTTATTCCTTCACAAGATTTTGCAAATATAGATTTTGTGTTACACCACGTGCGTAACAAAATCATTTCTTTTATTTGTTATTTTTATTTTAAGCACACTTATTTTTAGGGAACAAATAATAAAACCAGAACAAAAATATGTAAAGATTAACTACTTATTAAAGTATAAACTAACTCAAACAAACAAGAAGGATGTGCATTGAAAATACGGTAAAAAATCTACAAAAACATCCGCGAGAATTTAAAAATACGATGAAAAAAATTATGAAAATATAAAACTACTTGTGCAGTTTGAAACGGACAACTTTGTATTGTATTTAAGTGTACATTGTATTTAGCGCACCCACATAAGTGATGTAGGAAAAATCTCAGTCAAGAAGGATGTGTGTTTTGATAAAGGGCGATATAACAGAAAAGGATTGTGTTTTTATAAGAACATAAAAAAGGAAAAGAAGATGGTTTTAAGAAAAGGTAGTATGTACTTGAAAAACGTATTTAAGTAAGAAGTAGTAGTAGTAATAATAATAATGCTGTTTTTTTCATTTCAGGAATGAAGAATGTACAAGGCACATCATTGATGTTTACAATAAGAAGAAGTATTTAAGAGGAGACTGATCCTTAATGCTGATAGGGATCAATCCTAAACTGGCAGGCAGCTGGGAAGTACACTTGAAGGGTGGGTGACAGGGTAACCGAAGAATCTTAACCACAAAACACTGTGTTCCCTGGTAGGAAATTCCTCTAGAAATACATCGTCGACCCAATTAACTGTTTTAATCTAGTGACTACGCTTGTACATATTATCAGATACTAGGACTAAGAATTCAATGGCATTTGTACACAGCCTATACCCTGTAATAAAGTGAAAGAAAGACCTTTGACAAGATCGAATCGACTAATCGAAATAACGAAACACAAAAATTTACCACCTGCTCATCTATTACAGAAATCAAATTAACAAAAAAATAACTCCTAACAATAGAAAATAATAAACTAAATACTGATATAAAGTAAAACACTAACATTTAAAACATAAAGTGAAGATAAAAAATAAACTTAGTTGATTAGCACGAATTCCTAACAAATTTTTGTTTAGTATTTTCAATCTAATATGAGTTGAAACTAATACAAACACGATATCCTTTCAAGTTATCAAAGGAAAACATGTGTTTCTCCGACTTTAAAAAATGTTCCCTAATTGATTTTAATTTACTGATAATTTTTTTTTAACAATCATCCGTTTTATGGTTTTGTTTTTCATAGAACAACAAATAGGTACACGGATCAACAATACAATTACATGATAAATTAAAACTATTGTTTTGTCAAATTTTTTAAATTATTCCCTGTTTTATTATTTATTTGTTATAGTCTATCATAAAAAAAATTAAATATTACATTCTGTTAAAAAATTATAAAATTTTCTGACAGAATTGGGTAGCAATGTTATTTTATTCTTTTATTTATTTGTTTTTAATTGTATTCTAAAGATCCCAAACGTAATTTTTGCAAATCTACTTTAACCACATTTTCGAGACTAGCAATAAGCACGCGCACAATATATTTTAAAAGTAACTACGTATGATAAAAATATAAAATTATTAAGTTTTTGATTCTGTGATTTCGTGTGTTTGGAGAATGTTTTTAAAGATTCAGTAGAAACGAAGGAGTTGCGAAATAGTCATAGTATAGTGCGGACATGTTTAAATTTTGTAATTTTTTTAAAATCAAGCTAAATCCAACTCCATCCTCCTAACAGTCAGAAAACCAAGGGTACTGTCTTTGTTTAAAAAGAAACTAGATTAGTTTTACATTAAGGGGAGACTGTACTTTGTATCCTGCCAATGTTAAATTTGCTATTTTTAGGTACATTTTTCATATGATTGGTAAAAAAAGAGAAATTAAACTTTACACACCATAGGTGTCGGTTTTTTTCTTAAGCTACTGATATTTTTTCAATTTAATCTTTGGACCATACCATTTTTTTTAAAATTACGAATAGCATAAAATTTTTACAATTTTTTTTCTACGTTTGTTGCGTGTTACTAATTTTTGACACACCTTAGGAAGTCATAAAATGTCGGTATATGTGGATATACAAGGTAATTAACTTGTAAAAATTTCAGCCTGGTAGGTTTATTGGTTTCTGAGAAAAATGTTCCGAGTGTTAATAATCTAAATTTACGGGCAAACGCAAGAAACAAGAAGGCACAAATCAAAAACAAAATCTAAACAAACAATTAAATTTCCCATCAACAGTTGATTAGAAAGCTGAACCAACAGCTGAGAATAAAAAAAAACAGTGATGCAGATATTTTAAAAACTAAAGTTCTCTTTGCACTGAAACGAGCAGTTAAAATTGTGAGAAATATTCGTTCTTGGTAACATGACAATTTTTCTGTGTAAACTTGACAAAAACTGAATTTTTCATAAAAAAAATTTTTTTTGACGTAATTTAATGTTTTTTTCTGATAGATCTAGGTCTAAACTATTTAAAAACATATAAAATCAAAAATCGAAATTTTCAGTTAAAACCATCGTCCCATCTCCCCTTAAATAAACTGGATTTGCAATCGAATGTCATTTTAATCATTATCCACCGTGATTTAGACTGCTTTGACCTGTTCAGACATTCATCTCTTCCTCAACAGACTAATATCTCTTCTTCCCACCGGTAAATATCACCATGCTTTTTAAGTCCTACTATTTGCAAATATTCGTAAGAAATGTGTCCTTTAAATCTACATTCTCTAATTCTACCTGTACTGCTTCATGTTTGTTAATACTCAAAGGTATTACAATGAGCTCTGTTCTCATATTATAATCACCAATATCATTATCATCTTGTAGCTCTACAACCCTTGGTGGACTTTAGATTCCTCTTAAACCCTCCTCTAATCCCTTTACAAACAACAAATCGTTTCTGACATCAACCATCCAATACTCGTCATCAAATACTCCCTCATTTTATCAGAATAGTCCTCACGTTTCATGTTACAAATAACATAACCAACTCTTAATATTTTGGGTGTTCATTTTTTTATGCATGTCTTCTGTCCGTCATCCAAGGATGATGTTTTGGTTTTATAACAACTTATTGTTGTTGTGAAAGATTGTTAACCCTACTCCCAACCACGATCGAAATTTTCTGTCAGAATTACCTTTTTTTTTTTTTTTTTTTTTTGCGCCCTGGAGACTCCAGGAGGAGTATAGGACATGTCGTCAGACCTTACCTTACCCGCATAATATCCATTTTACCAGGTCGAGTACCCGACAATTCCATATACCGCATTACATTAACCCTAGGTTGAAAGAAGGACTCAAGGGACCAGGACCTGCTGGTAGAAGATGACCAACTGCAAATGCAGTAAGCTGTGTCAAGTTGACAGTCCAGCAAGCATTGACTGACATTTAATGGCGGATTGCGTTAGGTATTAGTTCCCACGTCAGCGTACATTAAAAGCTTTTGACTTCTCTCCTTCAGAGTCAATATATCATAGTTTCTCAAATGGTATCTCCTAGTACAACCTTTTACACCTTCAGAAATTTAAGCTGCAGGAATGGGAGATGCCTGCTCTCTAGCGCAAATCCATACCGCATTACCTTATACATGATCAAACAATATGTGTTGAAATTATTATATTGTAACCTAATATTATTATATTATTATTGTTATATTATTATATATTATAATATCATATTGTAATCTTTAAGCCTAGATTTGTTCGGGATATTCGGGTTAATAAATAATAAACAAACTTATATCAATTAATTATTTATTTTCATGATAAATAATTACAATTAATAATTTAAACTCAGCCTACTAAAAACTACAATTATATATTACATAAATCAAATTAATTACAAAACTTAACCTTAAATTAAACTATAATAACAATAAAACAATTTCCTTAAGCGCCAAAACAATGCAGTTACCTGTCTACAACCACCGTAATCCCGACTAACGTAACTCAGAACCGGTCCTGTAACAGCACCACTTTGAAAGACCTAACAAACACTTTTAACCAATTCTGGTATTGACTGACTGACTATAACGGCACTAACTGTTTTTATAACTGCGGTCTAAAAGTTTCCCAGACATTTAAGATTGTTCAACAATATTCTGGAACATGGTAGAAAGAATCAAGATCAAAATATACGTTTCTACTACTTCTGATTTCTTAAAATTCCTTATCAAAACATTTCATTCATTCCAGTTCACTCCACCCTATCAATACACAATTTTTACAATAAAGAAACGTTTTTGGAAAAATGTTACAAAGTCAAATCATACAAAATATGAGTAATTTCTAAATTATACAAAAAATATAGCCTTACTAATCTATTACATAAATAATTTGTAAGGAATTTTAATTTAATATGAACAAGGAAAAATGAATCAAGCAATTTATACAAAAGTCATTACTGGAAACTACTTTATAATAAAATAGCAAAACAAAAATGATAAATTTCTTGAACAAAAAATAAATAAATATCTACAAATGTAACTTTTATAACAAATTAAAAAGTAAGAAAATATCATCTGCTTAAACCTTTACATTTAAAATTTAAATTATGACGTTATACTTCGGTATACCTTTAATAACAGCATTATTATTACTGTTGAATAACTTTGGTGTAATATATTTTTATATAATTAAGTTGTCAACAGTAGTTGTGTTGGTCAGGGTTGTAGAACCCATTTAAAAATTGTATCTGTATACTTGTTATGGACATATATATGTTATTTAAACATAACTTGGACGACAGAACTTCCATTTAAAGTAAAAAAAATAAATATTAAATAAAAAATGTCACAAATGGTGACATTTTTATGTCATAGTCTGGGTGTAAATTGGCAAGTATATATGATTAAAATGAAGGTAATAAATTATATATAAAATTCTAGAAGCTAGAGGTAGGCATAATATATACATTATACTAGATATAATATATTTTCTAAATTATTTTTAATAATTCAATGTTATCAACGTTTCTTCTTATTCAAATATTTTTTTAATAAATACATTACAAATTCTATAATATAATTTATTTTTAAAAAAAATTCATAAATAAAATAAAAAATAAATAAATTCAAAGATACCGACCTCATCTTGTGATTATTCTTAGATGTATCCTCGTTCTTCAACGCGTCCGATTTTAAATTCCAATCTAACAAGAAATATGTTACCTTCCATAACATTTTCTATATTATGAATGTATATATATATTTTTAAAAGAACAACTAACTATATTTTCATAATACAAATAGTATTATTTAATAAACTACGATGTAGATATTATAAAGTGTATGTAAAATGTACTCTTTATTTTCAGCTATAAATAATTTTACAATTTATTTCTTTGTTAGTAAAATATAAACACAAAAGAGTAAAGATATCAGTATGCTACGTAATTCAATATTTTAGAAGTAAATACAAGTTTAAAATATGTAATATTTTAAACTTTAAATAAATAGTTTAAGATTTATTAAATTTATGAACCGTTCTTTATTCTTCATAAGTAAAACCTCTGCTTTGGAAAACCCAGTTCAAAATAATTCAGTTTTATATGAACAAATACAACTAACTAGTCTTGGAATTACAATTATTAAATTATAATTCATGTAAAATTTATTTTGTGATTAAGTTAGAGACTCTAAAATATTGAACTTTTAACAACTTTCTCTAGTTATTTGTGAAATATTATTTTTCTTTAACTTTTATTACGGTACTGTAAAATGAGCTGTACGATTTCCGTATTTGTGATATTCAATTCACCGGGCGGTGGGGAATTTGACTTTCAGGATAAGAGGTGCGCAAAGGTATATTCTCCGTTTAGAACTACGGGTGTTTCCAGTTAGTTAGACCAAAAGATATTTACACTACTTTTACTTTAGATGTCGTTCAGTTGGGAAGTTTCTTGTAGCTAGGTGGGTAGATAGTTGGGATTGTCATTTAGTCCTTCACAAAATTCACTGTAGAAAAACGCGGTTAGTTCCTTTACTAGCAAATTGTGAAATCAAGGAAATTGCTCACGTAAAAAGTAGCGCTAGAAGCAAGTCTTTAGAAATTTAACAGAAAGTTCTGGACCCAGTTTTAGTTACTCTCTGCCGCTGCTCCAAAGAGCTAAACCCAATAAGTCAAAATTAGTTTAAAAAGGGTTTTGTAAATTAAAATTTAAGAACGGAGCTTTAATTTTTATCGAGAGTTAAGTAAGCAAAAGAGTAGATTCCGGTGGTGGTTAATTTTTAATAGTTTTGTTCGTAGATGATCCTTCAGGTTAGTTGCATATATAGCCACAAGCCAAGATACTGCACCACTCTTGCCTGTGCGATGTAAACGTTGTATAGTACCCAAGGTGGATAAGTTTGAAGTTGTAAGATGAACGTAACTTGTGTTGAATTATCTGGATTTACCTTAATACGCCAATGGTTAAGCCAGATCTGTATTAGTGAGAAAGATGTCACTGCGCCAATCTTCAAAATTTGTCGTCAAAACATGACTTTTCCTACCTGTGGGTTAATACAGGAATAGAGAAATTAATAATGAGATATAGAATCTATATATGTACAAGTTCACAATGTACAATGAAAATCAAGTCTTGCTGGACTTCATTTTGGTAAGCAGGATGTGAAAAATCATTAAAATATCTAAAAAATTCTAAATTAAATTTTTTGGGTTTGTTTTGTAACATCGATTATAATATCCTGTTCTCCTAAAATGAATAGTAAGGAAACAATCTTTAAAAAATTTCACTAAAAGAATAGATCCCCCTCCAAGTTCACCGTTTAAACTGCTTACCCCATCATGTTGAGAGCAAATATAAATTTACCAAATGAGAATTTTAATCAAAATCGTATAAAAGGTTTTTGAAAAATTGCGAAGAGGTGGTGAATCGCACGAATAAACTGTTACTTCCAGCTTACCGATATTTATGAAAATTTTTTTGACGGGTTATCTTGTAGTATTACTAAAAACTTCAACGTTCCAAGTTTCAATTTTAAACGATTTTTTGTTATTATTTATTTTGTTCACTCACATACACACTGGCCAATCGGTAAAAACATGTTTCTTTTTTTAGTTAATTTGTGTATCCTGTAAAACTCAAAACTTTTGCAGTAAAACATAATTTTCCTAAACCCATATTTTATCAAATAATGCATGAAAAAGTAAGAAGCAAAAGTTTCAATAATTTTAAATTGAAACTTTATTCGTCCGTGTAAAACTTTGTTATGTACGCTCCAAATTTCCGAAAGGTACCTTAAACCATTGTCGATGTATTATTTTTTCTTTAACCCTATAGCCGGCAACAACATTTTTCCAGACCGGCAGAGAATTTCTAGCATATGGGTCTATATTTGCTCCGTATCACAAACTTAGCATATTTGCTCTAAATCACAACTCTTATCACGTGACGTATCAAAATAACAAGAAAGTTAAGACAATAGAATAAAATATATTATTATAATTTTACTCTTACGTTAGGGATGCTGAAGCTATTTGGAAATAGTTTTTAGGAAAATATTTTCTAAAATTTCAGATGATACTGTTTAAAACTTCCTTATGCTATTTTCAAAATTCATTATAGTATACAAATTGGTATATATAATTATTTTAATTTTAAAATATAAGCAAAAAACCGATTCTATGTTTAAAAATAAAGAAAATGTATACAAAAACACATCATGTAAACCAAAAAATTACCAAATTCAGCCCTAGGATAGCGTGGTTTCAACAGGGAAACAAATGCAGAATATGCAACTAACAATTGTATTATACGTGAAAATTTACTTTATACAGTACTAAACTATTGAACAAAACAGCAAAGCTTCTGTAGATGAATTTAAAACTTAAACGACAACATTGCAATGCAATGAAGCAAATCCGATTTTGCGACGCGACCAGTTCAAGAAGCGGTAACATCGTCTCAAAATCGCCGGTTGCCGGCTCTAGGATTAAAAACCCAAAATTAATATGGGACAAAACACGAAGATTTTTTTAGGAATCAATGTTTATTGAAATTGTTACCATTCATTTACATGTAAGAAATTTTGATTTAAAGTTTTCCCTGTGATTGTAAAGACAACCAATACCGGTAATCTATTTGCTAAAAAATAAAATAAATTTTAATAAATAAATTCGTTATTTTTTTTAAATTCAAATATTTAAAAAAAATGGAATTATTATTCAAATTTGCATATGCGTTTAAAGCTGAGGAGAGCAGTTGGGTGGTTGAAAAAGGCTTAAGTCTGAAGCTCTCAGCTTATTCGTAAGAACGGCCAGTAGTGGTAGGTTGAGACAGCAACAAAACAGCAGATACAAACCTATAAATCAGAATTATTATTTTGATATACGATTTACCAGAGCAACCAGCACTCGAGTTGAACCTCTTTTCAACCTACCGGAGAATCGTATCGTTTTGTATGCCCCATTCCTCTCTTAATATTTGCCCTTTTTGTCGTGTCATTTATATCCTTCTGTTGTATGAGTCTCCTTCCTCAGTGAGTCCACGTTTAGCATAATCCTTATAATTAATTTCAACTGGTTGTCCGGAGTTGCTTGTCTTCGCCCAATAACAACAACATTTATCCATTTTATTTCTGATATGTCGGCGTCTAAATACAGTCCAATCCTCAACGTTTGGTCAGTTAAAACGGACCGTTGAACTTTTTATTTTTATTTAAAATTACATAGCATTAATTTCTCATGATCTTTTTACTTTAATCCCTTATAATTTTTGACCTTCATCTTCAATATTTTCCTCTTTTTCAATTTATTTTTATATATCTAATACTATCTTTAAACTATTTATAAAGATTAACTTATAAAGTTACTTTAATATTATAAAAATAAAAATATTAACTTATTTCTCGTAATGTTCTTAGTTAGATTTATATTAATTCCTGTATTTATGATTTGCGCACTTAATACAACACTTTATACATAATACTATATGGTTCAATGTTCCCAAGAAATAAAAATAAAATTCCTTAGTAAGGAAGTATTTATATGAACAATTTCAGTAAAATTATTTTGTTTTTTTAGTTTATTTTTAGTCGCATCAACATCTTGGTTATTAGCGACTGATCATGTGACATTCATTCTACGTAGACGAACGTGCCCACCAGTAGTACATAATGACATTGTGGTGCCTCAGTCAGAAGATGTGAAGTACCTGGGACTTCATCTGGACCGCCGACTGATGAGGGCATTTCGACAAAACGAAGACAATTGTACTCAAAATTGAGAAATATGTTTTGGTTAACTGGCAGACGCTCACAACTGCCAACTGAATCAAAACGCTGTACAAGACAATATTAAAACCGGTGTGGACGTACGGAATACAACTCTGGGAGACAACAAAAAATACCAATATTGACCTAACTGAGCCAATCGTCCTGATTAGTTCGTTTTTATGTCTTGCTAATATTTTGCAGAAATATTGCTAGTACTATATTTTTTGTGTTCAATTCGTAAGAAATTTGTAGATCATTGTGAATTGTTTCGTTTCATATGTATTAAAAAGAGCCATTATTATACGAAGTTTCCTGGATTGGCAGGACTGTATTTTATTAATTAATAATTGTATTTGTTGTATAAATTAAATAATTGATAATGTAAAATAAATGAATCGTGTTTGTTAGTAGGGTAAATTTAAGTATTAATTCTAATTAATAATTCTTCTAGTGAGTTATAAGTTTGTTTATTATTTATTAAAGCCAGTTCACAAACGAAGAAAACTTAGGTGTTACAATATGTACCTGTGTAATTTTATGGGAAATTAATTTATTAAAACACTTTTATAAAACATGCTAATAAATACTGGACAAAATGAGATACGTAAAGCAATGATTTTAAAATAAAATGGAATAGATTATAAAAAATCAACCAGTAAATACTAATACACTTTTTATTTTAAAATATATTCAGTCATCATTAACTTATGACCTAATACGCTTCTGTTTTTTAGAGCAATAAGATTAACTTGCAGTTTTTAGCATGATTTTTAAGTCACACAAACTAATTGAATAGCCTAAAATTATAAAAAGATCACTATACAACTTATATAAGATAAATATTAACACTACCTTTTGGAATAAATTTATTAAATTTTTTTATGAACACATTTACCTGAATGAAAATGAAACTTTGAGCAGATGCGAAGACGGAATTAATATTATTATTGTCCTTGATATAACTGGCATTAGCCTGTCCTCAAACAGGGAGTTCAAACTGATACGTTTACAGATTTTTATCTATGCAGACAGAATGTTGTAAAGTATTAAATTTTGTTGGTTTTATTTTTAGAAATTGACAGGTAACGACTGTCATAAAGTTCTATTAACACAGGTAATATTAAACAAAGAAATTCCGATCAAAATTTCCTCTGCCCCAAATAAATTAAATAAAACTATAATATCAGCTACCCACTCAATGTAAGACAACATAGCTTTTTAACTAATTAACACTTATTAGATTAGATCTTAATAGGTAAGTCTAATTTTACATTTTATTTTTAAAACCGCATGTTTATTTGTTACCATAAATAATCAGGTGTTCATTAAAGTTTTTTTAATAAAATATAATAAGTTAATTTTTAAAAAGAAAGAAGAGACAGTAAATTGAACCCCTGACGATTATTCACTTTATTTATTGGGTCAATTTTAGATGAAGTCAAAATAAGGTACCTTGGTAATTTAATTTCCATCGTACTACTGGCAAAATTCTTTGAATCTAATATTCTC
Organism: Catonia carolina; assembly: GCA_035578175.1. Lineage (NCBI taxonomy): Eukaryota > Metazoa > Arthropoda > Insecta > Hemiptera > Achilidae > Catonia > Catonia carolina. The sequence goes on along the minus strand of JAQMRL010000010.1, from coordinate 20,715,939 downwards.
GAAACTTTTTCCTAATTGGACTAATGGTAATAAAATATGCAGGTATGTTGTATCTTGTCTCTAAGAATATAGGGGTTTCCAGTGGTACATTGTAACAAACATTTATTTTTTCATATAACTTTTTTAATGCGTAATCTATTGAATAACAATAAATGTAACTTATTTATAAAATTATCGAACATAATAGTAAAAAATATTCCTCTAATGAGACGACGCATCTCATGGATGTTGGCAATTTTTAAAAAGGCTTACCTTTGATCTATGGTAAAAACCATTAATGATTTATGTATCAACTCTTTTAAAAGAATCAAATGATATTTTTGTTTCCAAATCTGACCTTGATTTCTTGACTTCCGAGTTGGGCCACTTCCGGTTGAAACCGGAACTTCAAATTCGATCGAGGCCTAAGAATTTTTGTGTGGGTTACGAATCGGAAAACCATTTGTTGTCTGTAGTTTTACCTATTGTGGTTTCTAATTTTGATTTATTGACTTACGGTTTTGGGCCACCTCCGGTCAAAAACCGGAACTTGAAATTCAATTTAGGTCTACCTACTTTTTGTGTAGCTTAAAAGTCCGAAAACCGTTTGTTGCTTGTAATTTCAACTCTTCTAGTTTCTGACTTTAATTTAATGACTTCTGGTTTTGGGCCACCTCCAGTCCTCCGAATTTGAAACCGGAACTTCAAATCTAATTTAGGGCCGCTAACTTTTTTGTGTAGATTACGAATCCGGAAACCGTTTGTTGCTATCTCTTGTAGTTTGACATCTGGGTGTGATGGAATGACAGATCGACAATGGAAAATGATATATGAAAATTTTAAAAATTGCCACCAACAATTTTATTGGTAAAGTCAACTTTTTACTTTCTCTTGCCTATATGAATATATAGGAAGGAAAGTATCATAAAGTGTTGTTTCAGACCCTCTGAACCCAAAAAACATGTTTTTAGCGATTATTCTGAGTGTGTGTGTGTGTGCGTGTGTGTGTGTGTGTGTGCGTGTGTGAACAGAATATCTCAAGAACGGAACATCGTACGAACTTAAAACTTAAGTAAGTAAACTACACCACTACCTGACCCGACACAAATATTTTTATCAAAATTGGTCAGCCGGAAGTAATAGTTTATTCGTGTAATTTTTCACTATATTGGGATTTTCTCAAAAACGACTCCTACGATTTTTTTTTAAAAATCGCCTGAAATTCTTGGAGAAGCTGTTTTTACGTGAATAAATTGTTTATTTTATATTTAAGCTTTAATATGCATTTAAACGCACACATGTAACGGGTGATTCAAAAAGAGCGCCGGTTTTTAAACGGCTGGTAAATTTTTGTTTATCGGTTGGCAAAATTGTTAGACCTCATTTCTATTTCGGAGAACATTCCGATTGACGATTCAGTTGTAGTTTCTCTTGTTCGCAGTGTAGTACTCTCGCAGTCTGTGTCTAACCATGGAGAAGTTTACTATTGTACGAGTGTTAATCGTCAAAACATTTTACCAGAGTGGAGAGAGTTATGCGGCTACTGTCAGGCGACTTCGCGGTACTCTAGGACGTAATGAAGCACCGAATGAATCAACAGTTCGCAGGCTCATGAAAAAGTTTTTTGAGACGGGTTCAACAGTCGACCTTAAAAGTTCTGGACGTCGTCGTTCTGGCCGAACTGAGCAGAACGTTGCGTTGGTTCGTGACAGTGTGGCTGTTAGCCCAGCAAAATCAATACGTCGCCGTCCTCAACAATTGGGTTTACGATGTTCTTCTGTACGGAGAATTCTTCGATACGATCTCCAATATCACCCGTATAAAATTCAGTTGACGCAACATTTGAAAGTGGCAGACCACCAGAAGAGACGACAGTTTGTTGACTGGGTATTGAGAAAACGGCAGGATGATGACACCTTCGCAAACAAAATCATTTTTAGTGATGAGGCGCACTTCCACTTAAACGGTTTTGTTAATAAACAGAACTGCCGTATGTGGGGTTTAGAAAACCCTCGCGTGGTTAATGAAAGGGAAATGTATGCACAGCGAGTTACAGTTTGGTGCGGCTTTTGGTCGGGCGGTGTCATCGGCCCTTACTTTTTTGGAAATCAAGAAGGACAAGCCGTGACAGTAAATGTAGACCGATACCGTACGATGATTAGGGAGTCTTTGTGGCGTCATTTGAATGGAATGGACATTGACGAGTTGTGGTTTCAGCAGGATGGTGCCACCTGTCACGCTGCACGAGAAACAATGTTGTTGCTCCGTGAACGGTTCCAGGATCGCATCATTTCTCGTAATTCCGACCATCAATGGCCACCAAGGTCGTTTGACTTGACGCCTTGTGACTTTCATCTTTGGGGTCATCTGAAGTCATTGGTGTATGCCAATAAACCCCGAAACATCAATGACTTGAAGGAGGAAATTCGACGGGTTATCGGGCAAATGGAAGTCGAAACTTGTCGCGCAGTTATATCCAATTTCATGGACAGAGTTGATGCGCGCCAGCGCAGTAGAGGAGGACACATGCATGACATCATTTTTCATACATAAAATTGGAAGGTAAGATGAACTTGTTGATGTATTTATTTTCAGTTTTTCAATAAAAGAAATCTCTTAATTTGATACATCAAAACCGGCGCTCTTTTTGAATCACCCTATATAATAATAAAAGATGTAAAGAACTAAAAATCCTACAACTTTTTTTCAAACAGTTTTTTGTATTACGCTTAGTTTAGCGGTAATTAGCGATTTTCTGTATTTTTCTCACGAAAACGTGTGAAATTCGATATTTTTAAGATTTATATTTTGCCATTTTCCTATAATTTTATATTATATAAACATTAGTATGCATTTTACGACAATAGTGCATTTAATAAAATTTATAGGAAATTTAAAAAACTACAAGTTTTATATAGAGCATTTTTTACTTTCTCTTGCCTATATGAATATATAGGAAGGAAAGTATTGTTTTCATGTCGATTTTTCGAAATCGAGTTTTCACCGGATCTATACGTTTTCAGACCCCCTGAACCCAAAAAACATGTTTTTAGCGATTGGTCTGTGTGTGTGTCTGTGTGTCTGTGTGTCTGTGTGTGTGTCTGTGTGTCTGTGTGTCTGTGTGTCTGTGTGTGTGTGTGTGAACAGAATATCTCAAGAACGGAACATCGTACGAACTTGAAACTTGAAACTTAAGTTACATACCACTACCGGACGCGACACGAACATTTTCATCAAAATCGGTCAACCGGAAGTAGTAGTAACTTAGTTTATTCGTATAATTTTTCAGTTTTTTGCGATTTTCTCAAAAACTGGTCCTACGATTTTTTTTAAAATCGCCTATTTTACTCAATTTTTGATTCTCTACAAGATAGGGTAGGCGCCATGTTTGCTGAAATTCTCGGTGAGGCTGTTTTCACGTAAAAACGTTGTTTTTTTAAGATTACGGCTTTAATATAAATTTTAGCGCAAAAACTTATTTAATAAAAGTTGTAGAGAATTTAAAAACCTACAACTTTTGTTTCAAACATTTTTTTGTATAACGCTTAGTTTAGCGGTAATTTGCGATTTTCTGTTTTTTTTCTCACGAAAACGTGAGAAAAATCGATTTTTTTAACATTTCGGTCTTAGTATGCATTTTACGACAAAAGTGTATATAATAAAAGTTATAGAAAATTAAAAGATCTACAACTTTTGTTTAGAGCATTTTTCTCTACAGAGCCTAGTTTAGCGTGAAAGCGTGATTTTCCGTATTTTTAAGCCAAATTGAGTTCGATTTTCATTTTGCGTCTTCCACTCATGATTAAAATAAGGTTATGTTTTTGAGGTTAGTTTTTGTTTATTTCTAATATTTTATTAATAATGTTAGGTTTATTATTAATCATTTGCATTGGCAAGAGAAAGTTGTGTGAGTGTTTCACACCAGATTTTTCTACAGAGCCTAGTTTAGGGTCTGGATCAGCTGATCAGCTGGTGTCGACATAGTGAATAACATTCATAAATTATTTATTTTCTGATTTTCTGTGAGAAACCATCGAAAATTAATTAATTAATTAATTTCACAAGAAAAAAAAGACTTTATTCTTATTGGGAAAGAGAAGTTTATTTTAAAATACGGTGAAGATAGAATATACCAGACACGGAAATTGTGCATATGTGTGAGGTTATGTTTGTGTTTCTGTTTACATTGATTTTTTGTAAGTATTTTTCATTAACTATTGTTATATGTATAATAATCCTCCCTGTTTCCATTGACTATGGAGCAGGGAGTTATGGACAATCTCTTCAATCACGAAGAGAACTTGAAGGTGATCAACGCTCACCTAGATGTCGCACCTGAGACAACTGGTACGCAGAAAATGGCATGGACTAAGGTCATGTCTAGTAAAAAACGTCCGTTGGATACGGAAAAGAGTTCCGCTGACTCGGAATTGCCTCCTTCTAAGTTTCGAGTCCCAACAACAAATAAATACGGACCTTTAGAATCGTTACAAGAAGACTTTTGCAAGCCTCCACCAATTTATTTAAAAAACGTAGAACTGCGCGACTACAAAAACTTAATGTCTCAGTTAAAGGGTACAGTAACTGGTGACTTTGAATTTCAAGCGACCAACAACGACGGGGTAACCATTTACCCAAAAACATCCGAAACGTACCGTACTCTTGTGCACCGATTAAGAGAATTGGGACGCAATTTTCATTCATATCAGCTACCCCACGAAAAAGCATACAGAGTCGTGATACGTCATTTGCATCCTAGTATCGATCCGTGTGAGATCAAGGATTCCCTGGAACAACTGTCTTTTAAGGTAAGAAACGTTGTCAATGTTTTACAGGCTGGCACAAGAGTGCCCTTACCATTATTTTTCGTTGATCTTGAGCCTGACAAAGATAACGAAAAAATCTTTAATGTTAAATCCTTGTTAAGCACACGCATTAAGGTTGAAGAGCCAAAAAAGAAAAGTGACGTAGTTCAGTGCAAAAGATGTCTACGATTTGGACACACCCGCTCGTACTGTAATCATCCGTTCAGATGTGCACGCTGCAGCAACTCTCATCCAACTTCTGATTGTCCAAGAGGTGCCAATGAACCCCGAGTCTGCGTTCTTTGCAAAGGCAATCATTCGTCCACGTACAAAGGATGTCAAACATATAAAGAACTGAGAGATAAAAGAAATTTTAATTTTGGTAAATATTCTGTTAATAAATCTCATGTAATGTTAGAGCCTCCAGTCACTGTTGCAGTCCCCGTGAGTACCTCGGTAAAGTTAAATCATACACAGTTCACTCATACTAACACCGTACCCCTTTCTCGTGACCCGAGATTGAATTCACGGTCATACGCTCAGATGGCTGCTCCTTCCCTTCGGCAGCAGCCATCTCATACTCGGTCATCTCAGTTATTCCAGCCCTCTCAGCAGCCATCTCAGCCTTCCATGACATTCTCAACTCTTTCATCAACAGATCCCTTAACGACTCAGGATCCTTATGATCATTTTACAGCCACTCTTAACACTTTTTTACACGCTTTCAGGACCATTTGACACCTCTCATTACTACGCTTAATATGGTCGTTAACAAGTTGCTAAGTCATATCAATGGCTGAAACCAGCAGGTCCCTCGTCGTTGCTCTCTGGAACTCAGCAGGTCTTGTACGCCATGTTCACGAACTCAAACAATTTTTACATGACAATCGGGTAGACATTGCACTTATTACAGAGACACACTTTAAGGACACAACACACTGCCATATCACTGGTTACACACTATATCGAAGTACACATCCAGATGGAACTAGCCATGCAGGGTCGGCTATTTTTGTTCGTAATAGTATTAGTCATAATTCGTTCCCTCCGTACAGAAAATCGTACATTCAGGCTACCACGGTAGAAGTATTTTTAATCACTCATTCCCTTACCCTTTCTTCTGTGTACTGCCCGCCTAATCATAATATATCGCGCGAACAATTTACACATTTCTTCAATTATCTAGGAAAAAATTTCATTGCAGGTGGTGACTTTAATTCAAAACATCAACAGTTTTGATGCCGAGTTACAAACCCGCGGGGAAAAACTTTATATGATAAAAAATATTTTTATTATGCCCCTGCAGAACCCACTTACTATCCCCACAATAATCGTTGCCTCCCAGATATTCTAGATTTCTTTGTATCGTCTAAATTCTTCCCCTACTACGAACTTGAAACAGGTACAGGCATTCCCTAACATCTGGTAAAATAGACTGGAATAAGTACCAACGTATATTGTCAGAAACAACAAACCTGGGAATTTCCCTCAAAACCCCTAGTGAAATCGAGCGTGGAGTGGAAATCTTCACAAAGAATCTACAAAGCGCAGTTTGGGACAGTTGCGAAGGAGAGAACATGGAATTTAAACACATACCTAACGTTCCTTCTTACATCCGTCAAATGATAGTTGCTAAGCGCCGATGTCGTCGTTTATGGCAGAGAAACAGATACCCCAGCGTTAAAGCAGAACTTAATAGGCTAAATCGTCGTTTACAGGTTGTCCTTTCGCGTTACAGAGCAGATAGATTTATGGCTTTCACTGAGACACTCTCTACTCAAAACAAAACACTTTGGCACACGACAAGACGAATTCTTAACTATAACAATCCATCATTTAGTCTACAACGACCTGATGGTTCTTGGGCGACCACCAATAAAGAGAAAGCAGAAATGCTTTCTATTTGAGAAACTCCTTCTACCACGCCTAGTACCGTTTATCGATGCATCAAATACAATTCCTGATCATCAGTTCGGATTTCGTTCATCTCATTCCACGCTTCAGCAATGTCACCGACTAATTGATATAATCTCTTCAGCTCTTGAAAACAGACAATATTGTTCGGCCGTGTTTCTTGATGTATCTGAAGCCTTTGATCGGGTCTGGCATGATGGACTCCTATACAAATTGAAACTAATACTTCCAGATAGCCTATATCTAGTAATAAAATCGTTTCTAGTGGAACGTTACTTTAGAGTAAAACAAGGTGACGAACTTTCTGGAATGTACGAAGTCAATGCTGGTGTACCACAAGGAAGCGTACTTGCTCCAAGGCTGTTTTCTGTAAGCACCTGTGACATACCAAATTGTATCTATACAACTATGGTTTGCTGATGATATGGCAGTTCTTGCGGTTGATGCCGATCCTGTAATTGCAACTCGAAAGACACAAAACCATTTACACCAGATAGAGTCATGGCTTACACTTTGGAAAATTAAAATTAATGAAAACAAATCGCAACAAATGACGTTCACTCTTAGACGACAAAACTGCCCAACCGTTTACATTAATAATATTCCGCTACCTCACACTACTCAAATACGCTACTTAGGCCTACACCTGGACAGAAAACTTACATGGAACGCACATGTTACACACACACGCCACAAACTCAAAACACGCTTCTATCAACTAAAACGCTTACTCGATAGACGTTTTAAATTAAACATGTCACACAAATTAACAATCTACAAGACAGTCTTAAGACCAATCTGGACATATGGAGTTCAACTTTGGGGATCTGCTAAACCCTCACACACGAAACGTATACAAGCGATTCAGAACAAGATTCTACGAACGATTACGCAATGCCCCTTTTACGTCACAAACTCAATGTTGCACAAAGACTTACAAATGCCATACGTAATTGATGTCGCGAAACAACTATACAAGACGATGCATGACAAATTTGAACTACACGACAACCCTCTCATACAAAACATGTACACTAGGGCGATACCGGGTACTCAGCGCAGACGTTTGAAGCGCCTCTGGCCAAGAGATCTTCTTGGCCAACTGTAGGACTGTGGTGATGACTGCACGGTCCTTCAAGTAAATCAAGTTTTGAAACATTAGCTTCCCATTTAGAAATTGTTATATTAATTTAATAACAGATACTAAATTTCAATTAAAAGTGTTAAAAAAAGCCTAGTTTAGCGTAAAAGAGTGATTTTCCGTATTTTTAAGCCAAACTGAAGTTGATTTTCATTTTGCGTCTTTCACTCATGATTTAAATTAGGTTATGTTTTTAGGGGTTAGTTTTTTTTGTTAATTTATAATGTTTTATCACTAATATTAGGTTATATTGTTAATCTTTTTTTGGCAAGAGAAAGTTGTGTGAGTGTTTCACTCCAGATTTTTTCTATAACGCTTAGTTTAGCGTGAATTAGTGATTTTCTGTCATCAAAAGGGTAAAAAATTGGGTTATCTAATGATTGTGGCCATAATATGCATCTCTCGACAAAAATGTTTGTATAATCAAAATTATAGGAAAATTATAATACTACAACTTTAGTTTCAACCTTTTCTTCGGCAAAGCCTAGATTAGCGTCAATTAGGGATTTTCATATTTATAAATTCAACAGAAGATGAATTTCAGTTCGCGTCATTCACTCAATTAAAATTAGGTTATGTTTTTCGTTTTCCATATTTACTAAGGGTTGAACATAGGTTACAGTTTTCATTATTTTCACTGGCAAAAGAAATTAGTTTGAGTGTTTTACACCAGATATTTCAACTTAAAGTAACAGATTTTATTACCACCACTGTTAAGTAATTGCTTAATTGCTTATGTACTATTAGCTTAATTTAATAATATTAATCTAATAATTGATGAGATAATTATTGATGAGATTGCATTACACATTAAACTAATAGTCACTTAGGCCGACATATAATTAAGCTCGGATTTTGATGAAACGCCTAAAATTATTCATTATTTACCATATCCAAAATTTGCCTATATGCAAGTGTACGATGATATAAACTTATAATTTTTTTATAACAGATAAATACGTGGAGGGAAACCATAGACAATAAATTGTACTGTATGATGTAAATAAACATATATTTATTATACAGAGTGTTTCACATAGTGTACCGGTGCTTTCTGAACTCATTATATACTAGTAAAAATAACGAAAAAATTCAGCTGAGCACAGGTTCAGAAATGCTTTGTTAGCAAGTTACGGCTAGCGAAAGATTTTGCTCAAAATTTAGTACCCTGGGTGAAATGAAGACTTAAAGGAATTTTGGTTAGGTAAAGTAAGGAGCGAATTTTACTGTTTCTAATGGTTTTTGACGTGATAAATTGAATAAAATTTGGCCCACAACTACTGTATTTCTCTTAGTTTTACCTATTTACAAAGTTATTGTACGTAAAACGTATAAAAAGTTGTAACTCGACCTCTCTTATTTTGTGTTTCACGTAGTATATCTTAAAATCTAGAACGAAATTCTTCGTGTAATTTGAGAGTCCGTTATTTTACGTAATAAACTATTTAATACATTTGCTAATCTAAATAAATTATTGTGACTGTAAACTCAAAAGTAAATTTATTCGTATAATAAAAAATAATTATCAATAAGATAATATAATATTGGGCTACACTACAATGGATTTTAAAACTTCAACGCAGACAAGCTCAATTTATAACGTAAAATGATGGTTATGTAAATTCAACATTAACTTAAAATTAGCAGAGGTAACTGACAGAGTTAGCCAGTAATAGGTAGCACATAATTTAACAAATTTTGAGTTGGTTTATTTGATTATCTTGTAGATTAATTTACTGTCTTGTTTTATTTACTGAATTATAAATAGGATATTTGGACACATTACTAGTTACATTATGATGAATATGAGATAAACATTATTTTGTTATAATAATGTTATAACTGAACTCCCATTACGGTTGCTAAATATAATATGCTATGAATACGACAATTTTCGGGCTATCAAATTTATTATGTTAATATCAGTAACTACACTAGTTTATAATTTTATAATTTCTTTTGTTTGAATTTCTATTGAAACCAGATAGTACATCTCATAAAAATCATTGAATTAATATTTTTATAAAACGTTAAATAGGCATACAAGTAAATTTCTCCTTAAATCGTTGACGTAACGTAAACTTTTCCACTAATTCTTTAAAATCATCACTAAGTATACTTGTAATTAAACACTTATTAACCAATAAATTTCTCACTATACTTGATTTCACGTTCAGAATGCAGTACGGTAAGTCCATAAGCAATATATTTCAAATGGGAGTTTGAGCGCTACTACACTAAGTAAAAATATCAACTCCGCGCCACATCACTTGGAAAACCCTCCACGACGATTTGAAAATTCCCACAGTAAAGGAGTTAACCGCGTCCTTGAATAGTACATTTCACGAAAGACTAGGTGACCATCCAAACCAACTAGCCCGTGATCTAGCTACAAAGAACTTCCTAACTAACTGTGCGTCGTTTAAAGCGAAAATGGAGAAGTGACCTCTTGGTCTGAATCAGACAATACCAAAAGTTTTGAACGGAGAATATATCACTTAGGTACATCTTCTCCTTAAAGTGAAATTCCCCACCGACAAATAAATATCAAATACGGAAGTTGTGCAGCTCAATGTACAGTACCGTAATAAAAATTAACGACAAATAAAACACGTTCTCATTTACAAACTTCAATTGAATACCATAATACGAAAACATACTTAAAATTTGTATCGTTTTAAAGATCCGGTTATTGTAGTAATGAAATGTTTATCAATTTTATTGTCTTTTTAAATTATTTTAAAGTAAGGATTGTTATTGTTTAAATTTTGTTTGAATAACAGTCGTTAGTATCTCGGAAACATCTAAAAATTCTAATAAAACTCTCCTGGTCCAACAGTTAGGGTGACAAAAAGAGAGACGTCATACCCCTTTCTCTTATACGTACCTACGGTCTCTTATCTAAATATCAGAGTACAATAACAACATTTACAGCGTAACAAAATACGATTCATTAGGAAGCAAAAGCAATTTTTCAGAATTATTTGATTAAAAATGAGCTTGTAATGTAAGAGCACGGTAAGCGGAACTCTAAATATTTTTTCCCGTGACCTTCGGATGATGTCGGCGGTGGAGGGCAGATGTTTTCCGTACGCCTGATAACACAACGGGTTCTCATAACAGCTGTACTGCAGTTTTAACGTAAAATAGAGTATTATTTTATTTCAAACGTTAATTTTTCAGTTGCTATGTAGGAAAGATTCGGATGAAGATGATATTTATTGTAAAGGCTAATATTTCAAAAAAATGTTTGTTTTCTTTGGTATTGAAGTGAATATAATTTTCAAAATATAGCCCTATAATGATAAAATATTTGAAATTAAAGAAAACCAGAAAATTTACATAACAATAGGGTTCCAGTATGAATCACAGCGTACCGACTTTTCAACAAAATTTCGAAAATATCGTTAGTTTTACCACAAGCGAATGTAACTCATACTGCAATAAACAGTTTAGAAATCAGCGTTTTTAGTATTTTAACTCTTCAAAGATACTATTTAATTATGTTTACCATAATTTCTGGACTCCAATCCCGGACATTTTTCTTTCAAAGGCTGTTTTTCTTTTTTGTTTTGTAAATATCATACAAATTATTATTATTTTGTTTAATAATAATTTTTTCCACTATTAATTTTTAAGTAATATTTGTAAATTACTTTTTAATACCTGACGGAATTTTACGCTTATTTTATAGGCATAACTTTAACGTGTGTGTCTGTATGTCTGTCTGTGACATTGTAGCTCCCAAATGGATGAACCGATTTTGATTTAGGTTTTTTGTTTGTTAGAGTAATAGTGTTAGCTAAATGTAGGCAGAAAAACACCCTAACTTTTACTTAAAACTGGATCGAGCGATTACAACATCTCTACCATCGAATTCTTTTTCTTGCCCTGGGTTGAAGGGTGTGTATTTCTCAGGTAGTAATACTTCTCCTAAGAACACCTTATCAGTTTTATTTTTTTCTTAAAAGTCCACACAAGGCAACTTTTAATTAACTTTTAATGGTCTAGCAACGTTGCATACAATGTTATCAACCTCTAAAACAAAACAGCTAAATCTCCCGGCCGCTGGTCCTTTACACAGATATCCGAAAATCCCGGACATTCGGTTATCTTGGACACTTCCTCCGAAAACTTTCTAAATCCCGGACTGTTCGGGCTAATCCATGAAGTATGGAAAGCCTAATTATTTTTCTCTAAAGGAAACATAAACTAAACATCCTAGCATACTATATTCGGTGATAAAGCAGTTATTGTAAGAACTGAATATTAGTCAATTTTGTTTTGTTTCCAGAGAAATACAATGTAATGCAAAATTTCGCTGAATTTTTAAATAGTTTTTAGAGAAAACTAGCAGAAATCTCTAATGCTTTAAACCTTGAGCGCCCTAATTCATCTCTCAGTTTCACGAAGAGGGTTTACGGCAACTCTAATGAACATATATCTGTCATTAGGGATTCCTCTAAGAAAATGTAAAGAACATTTATGTGAGAAAACATTTAACAGAGAGATTGGAAAGCATTGAACGGTATAATTAAATAAAATACGAATAGTTTTGTACTTACCTTGTTACGTCCTTTTCTCCCTAATAGTTGGTCCCGTATACATTTAGACTAACAGTATAAATACGAAATTGACCTGTAAGATATTAGGCTTATAAAGAATGGAAATTTTTTTACTTAGATTTTATTGTAAATAATTTAATTTTCCTAATTGTATATAATAATAATAAATTTATTTTCAAAGAACACAATCAAAAGAAGGACGACCGCTTTTCTTGGTGACTTAATTTACTTCTTCTATTTTGGTTATTTCTTCGATACAGGAGTGAAACATATGAGCTTCTAAAACTTGCTCTCAAGGAAAAAATGTGGTTGGATGAAGACTTGGACAAAGAATTCTGATTCTGAAAATTGAAAAATATTTCACTGAAAAATGAACGTTCATTCTTTTGAGGGTGGTTTACGAGAGAGCGCGACTTACCAAAGTTGTAGTCAATCTTTATTGATGGAGCCGATACTCTAGGAATAGTGAATAATTGATTTCCATATTTTAAAACAGATTTGTATAGAATAAAACATATCTAATAATACTTACTACACAAAATAAAATTCATAGAAACACAATATGGAATAAAACTTTAATGATGTTTTTATCATTCGTTAAAGATCGGACATCCTTTACGTAATAATAAAATATAAATTTCAATTTAGAATTTTAACAATCATAGCCACTTACTTAAAGTTATTTATTTGTATAAAAAAATACTCGGTTGAAAAATACACTAAAATAAAATATAACATAAAAATTTGTAAGTGTTGGAGTCAATTTCTTTTGCTTGGTATTTTGTTTCTTTTTATAGGTCCTTATAAAATATTATAAATTTTTTATGTATCATTATAGAAATCAATCATTAGAAATAATTTATATTAGAATCAACTGGATCTTTACAAGTAAAGCAGCTGTTAAGATAGTGCATAGATGGTCGGTTAGTAGCCTAAGTTAAGTTACAACGGGGGGTCCAACAGAACAGTGGGGGGTCGAAAACCAAGGTGAAAAATATACATCCTAAAGATAAAATACATGTATCCAGAACCATTATAAAACGTTTTTATTGTTATTTATAGTTTCCAAAGAACTAAAAGAGGGAACGAAACCAACAACAACATTTCGGCATAACCGTTCACTCAATGCCATTACTATTCACAACTTAAAATGAATCAATGTACACACATAAATGTGTATCCCTAAAATAAATAAATATAATATAAAACAAACAACGAACAACGAACAACTAGGGTTCAAAAAATAAAGAGAGGTTGTTACTTGTCAAAAGCCGAAATTTTAAATAAAATAAAATAAATAAAAAAGAACGATTTATATTCCAATAAAAAATGACTAATAGAATTCTAGTGTGCATGTACACCAATTGCAATGAAATTAATAAAAACGAAAACATAGAGGGGGGGACTAACAATAATTTAAAAAAGAATAATTTTATTACTTTATTTGGCACAACATGATAAAAACTAGTATTAAATATTAATTTGTCAGATTAATTGTATCATCATTTAGATGCATTAAAAATTCCACCATAACATAACTAATAAATATTAGTTTAAAAAATGTTTACCTACCGTTTTATAATTAAATTATGGCACTATACAAGTTAAGAAGAATATGTTTATTTGATAATGGAACACCTAAGGCTAGATTCGTTCGGGATGTGGGTAAGACAAATAATAAACAGATTTGCTTTAAATTTACTTTAAACTATTTAATTTCATAGTTAATTTAAACAATTATTTATTTACACAAATTAATAATAAGGAAACGAAAGACAATAGACGAAGAAAGATGCCAGGTGAACTCCGAGGATTTCACCCATTATATAAGAAGAAAGCAAAGTCAAGACAAACCAAGTTTACACACTAAAATACTGTAATAAAAGCTAGGGATCTGTACGCGAGTGAGTGCCTTAAAATGACCGGGAAGACTGATCTAAGAGAAGCTGAGAAATTTAAGCGAAAGATTCTCTACAAGGTAGTGGGTTCAAAGGTAATACTAGACGGACAATATAGATTACGAGGTCAAGAAGAACTGTGCAAGGAACATTAACGATTACTGGAAACTATTAGAAAAACAAGACTTAAATTTTTCGTATACCAGAATACAATGGATGATAACCGGTTGACAAAACAGATTTTTAAGCCACTAAAATCTAGACCAAAGGTGTCGGATAAATGGTTTAAAGAAAACCGGAATAAACCAAAACAACTTAATTAACCCAACCAAATTCAGGAAACTAATAACAGACTTTAAGGGCTTCCACGAAGAGAAAAATCAGAACACTTGGGGATAGAAGAAAGGAGAGAGGACTACCGTGAACGAATGGTGAGAATGTCGCTGCAAAATGAGCTTCCGGAAACGTTTAAAGTCACCTCACGTGTCTAAAATGGGCCCTTTAAGAAAAAGGAAAACCTTCTAATATGCAAGTATTTTTTTAGTTTATTTAAATTTGCATCAACAATTTGGTGATTATTGATTTCTATGGGTTATGATGCGGAACAGTAAGTTGTTAAAATTTTCACTCGTCATAAATTGAACATAAGATCTTCCATTACATGGAGGTAATCATGGTTATACTAAAACATCATGCCTTTTTACGGTATCACCCGTTATAACCTAACTACGGATCTTGTGAGATTTCTAGATAAAAAGTTTCACCACGATTCGTTCATTGGATTAGCTTGCAAGTCTCTGGACGTTCAGATACTCAAAAAAACTATATTTTCATTCTTCTTTTCCTACTCAATTTGGTCCGGATGTTGGGGATCGTTACGGTGAAACGGGCTTTGTGTACTGCTGTACAGAAAGTCCTCCGAGCCAATAGATACTTAATGCAGAGTTTTTCCCGTTGCCTACTTCTTTCACATGAAGTTGACAAAGTTTTGTTATTCTTTCGCCTTCAGCGATTATTTTTCATCTCAAGGTCAATGACGTAGCCACTAGCCTGCACTACTCATCCGCTCCCCAAGGATCACATGTTAGAGAGAAACTCCTTCTCCCGGGAGTCTCGGGAAGATGATAGAGTATCTCTGATCTACAAGTAAGAGGAATTAGGGATTTGATATGAGTAAATAATATTGTATTGCTCACAAAGGGCTGAATGAAGTTTAAAAAACAGTTTAATGTCGGTTTGTAATTTATTAGACTATAATATTTTACCTTAAATACGTTCATTTTTAATAAAAATATATCGTTAATAAAGTAAACATTTAGAGTATATTTTGATAAAGCATTTATACAAAATATATAAAAGAAGATATTTAAATGTTTGTTACAAAAAAAGTAAATAACTTTTATTCAGGTTTGTTATTTTTATATTTATTTTTAAAATATATTTAAAGACCATTATGAAAATACATATCCGACCACATAAAAACCAATTTTAAATAATGCCCAGAGGGATAAAATGTAAACCCTATTTTGGAAACAGCGACGACAAAACATATTTGACTTACAAAAAAATGTGTTTTAATAACGTACGGTATTTATCATTTACATTTTAAATATTTATGTACGTTATCCTAAATTAAATACAAAATACAATTTCCTTGAAAACAAAAATAAGAAAAATCTAAATGAAAATCAACCCTATTTTAACCTCAGGATATTTTTAGTTACCTTATTAGAATTCACTTTTTGTTCTGTTTAACGATTTCCATTCAACACTACAGTGAATACACTTAGCATAAATTAAATTAAAAATATCCTTTTAAACAAAAAATAAAAATAAATAAAATAAAACTTAACTCACGGCGATAATTTGATAAAATTTAAAAACTATGATATAACATTTATTATACAATTACAAATAATTATATAAATTATAAAATTGATGATTATCATAATTATCGTATTTAACTTTGCATAATTTTACGAATCAAAATTACATAAATATTATGTAAATTATGTTACAAGAAATTACAGGCAATTCGAATTTCGAATTACGTGAGAGAGTACTAAAAACTACTAACAAAAAATCTGGTAACACTTTAAAGTGAGCAGGATTATGGGTAGCATAAAATTTTATTTTAGAAAAGTCATTTTACGAATAAATTTTAAATACAGCTAATTTGATACACTTAGCATTTATAATATTATTCATAAATTATAATATTATCACAAATAATAATATTTCAACAAAAATACTGAGATATACATTACTGAGGACGGCGCCTGTGAGTAACCGTCACAGTTTGACATTATATTAATAATAATTGTAAAACTGTATTTTTTTTTTAAATTATAGTCTAAAGTTAGTATTTTTTTTTTTTTTTTTGAATAACTGTAAATCTACGATCTGCTCTCATAGAACAATGAGTAGATGTGATGTAAGTATAAATCTTGAGTAAGTAATACCCCTTGGTATTACTCTATAAAATTTCCCATTTTGTTGAATTGATCTTGCCAGGAATGTAAAATAAATTACACAATCACATATTAAAATAAATCTGTAGGGTGTAGTCTGCATAGTCTTCTGTGTGTTCTACTGTTGTCTAGGAGATTGATGGCTTCTGGATTCTGATGATTTTCAAGTCTTGTTTGGTAACTGGTGCAAAATTTCTGTATAGCTTCGTGTACCGTAGGAGTGTTCGTGTCTGTGTGCAATATAGTGTTGGATATGTACCAAGGTGAGTACATGATGTTTCGATAATAAAGTTAGTATAATAAATCAAAAAAACAAACAATAATTTAAAGTTTTATTAAAATCTACAAAAATTTAAATTATAGTTCTATTAAAAGTAGTCTCCATGAATGGATATTTTAATGTAGGAAGAGACGATATAGAAAGGTTACTATCAAAATAAAGTTTTCTTTTTGGCTCACTCATTTTTATATAAGATATTTTTCTAATTCAATAGATTATAATACAATCTAAAAATTAGAAAAGAAATATTATATAAAAATGAGTGAGCCAAAAAGAAAACTTTATTTTGTTAAAAACCGTTCTTTATTGTCTCTTTCTACATTTATTATCCATTCATGGACACTACTATAGGCTTATCATTTAAATTTTCCACGTGCAAAGGGAGAATTAAACATTTTGGGTTCAAAACAATCATGTTGACGCTGATAAAGCGCCTTGTAAAAAGGCTCTTTAGGCTCTTAGAAAAAGGGCAGTTGCAGAAGTATTGTGTGCCTGTTTCTAGCGTTTCTAGCGTTGCAAATACTCTGAAAATGTTTTTATGCCCCCAATTAGAATTTTCTAACATAGAGTTGTCTTATATCCATCACTGGAAAATCAGCGAAAAGCTGCTGAGACGAATATCTCGGAGCTTTGTTGTATATAAATTTGATAATTAATATTTGGACGTTCACTAGGATGTCTTTTTATTAAACATTTTTTCCTTTGTTTTCATACACTAAATATATAAATATACAATGAACAGCCAAACAAAACAAACTATATGATACTCACTTCAGAGTATTATATGATATTCAAGATATCTTTTGTCTCTCTCGGAGACATCATCAGGAACGCACTACACGAATCACACAAAACACATATTACATATAAAACACATACGGTCGCAGACCATGTCAATTAATTTAATTTTTTGCATGCAACCATTTCACGAGCGACTATCCGGCAACTATTCGACTATCTTTTGGGCCAAATAGTCGCGCAAGAAATAGTTGCACGCAACAAATCGAATTGATAGACGTGATCTGCGACCGTATGGGTTTTATATGTAATATGTTTTTTGTGTGATTCGTGTAGTGCGTTCCTGATGATGTCTCCGAGAGAGACCAAAGATATCTTGAATTTCATTTAATACTTTGAGGTTAGCATCATATATTATATAGAATTTGTTTTGTTTGGCTGTTTATTGTATATTATATATTACATATACATAAATATATTCGGTTGGGATGGGACCTATTGGTTCCACCAAAACCTGGCATTGGGTAGGTTAAAAGGGACTGAACTATTAGAAGTACGAGAACATTTTTAATTAGATGCTTCTTGCTCGTAGATTTTCTCTTATGAAGTACAGTATTTTATTGTGAATTTATTCTACATTAATCTATTATGTTTTATATCCGTCTAAAAATTCTATCTTTTTATAAAAATACTAGTACAAAAACAGCTACACTTGTTAGTCAGTTTTGTGTGAACAGTCGTAACGTGAGTTGGTTAAAAACGTTTACACATAACGCGTCCATATTAAAACAGATTCTTCGTGATGAGAAGTTAGCGTACAATTTTCAACGGGTTGTGAATAACATATTAACTGTTTGAATGTATATGACCACTTTTCTTTTTAGTTAATATTTGTTTATCATTCGTTTCGTTAAATATCTGCCAAGTAAGCCTCTTTTCTCAGTGTACTCCAAGGAATCAAACATAGTTCCGCTGATGGATGAGAACGTTGTATAGAAACAAAGATATACTAAAAAATAAATATTTTTTTTAGTTTTATTTACGTATTCTTTTTTCTGAAGACTGAACAAAACGTGAACCAATTTTAATATCATCTATTCATATTCTCCTTATTTTTAGTAAGTAATTAATAAATTTAAATGATATTGGATGTTCTCAACGACTTTCTACGGTGTTACGTCAGTAGAAATGATAACTTATAATCAGCATACATTTTGACCAGGAGTTAGGAAATTTAGAAACTTATATTGTAAAATAAAAGTGATAAAATTAAGCTCTGAGGAGCACCCGCACTTAACAATCTGTAATCAGACAAAGGAGTATTATGAGGTACTTGAAAGAAACTATTTTTTAAAAAAGCTGATAATTAAAAAGTATGTGCAGGTAAGAATCATTCAAATTTGTAGCTCAAACCTTCGTTCCATACCTTATCAAAAGCGGTGCAAGCGTTCAGGAAAGCAACACTCATGTATTTTTCTTCTTGAAACTAGAAGCAATTCGGTCAACGGTTTTTTGTGTAGTTGATGAATAACACTCTGACGACTTTTTTGAAAGGCGAACTGTTGATTTTGAATTGACATGATGTTTCTCTACAACGAGAAAAATAATTTTATAATACCAAAAATTTTATCTACATGAATAAAAATAAACACAAATTTAAACAATTTTCATGAGTATTAAAAGCGATATTGAAAAGAGTAATTTACCGAATAATAAAAAAAATCCCATATTATTTTTATAAATTGTTATTTACTGCCCGTAGGTATCACTGAATACAATCAATATTTTCAAATGGGTCTATAATAAAATTTTATTTTTTAAATTATGTTCTAAAAATAATATTATCTCAAAAGGAATTGAACATTCATATTTGTTCATCGGGTTTCAATTTTATGGTGAAAATCGAGAAAAAATAACGGAAATTTACTTCCTAAAGGTATTTCATTAGATCTTTGAACAGTAATTTATTTTGTTTGGTTCCTTTCTCAGGGTCACTATTACCGAGTGAAATGGTTTTGAGCAACTTGGATGAAAATGGTTTTATTCAAAAATTTATTTCATGAGATTTCGTGTCTCATGGCTAGTGGCAATCTTTTTTAAAAGGCTTCCTTTAACCTGTTAGAAAAACCATTAGTAATTTCCATGTTTGCTTTTTAAGAGGAATCAAATGGCACTATACGGTATTTGTTTCAAAATTCCGATTTTGATTTCTTGACTTTCGGGTTTGGACCACTTTCAGTCAAAACCAGAACGTAGAACCTAATCCAGGCCCACTAACTTTTTGTGTAGATAACGAATCCGAAAACCGTTTGTTCCTATCTCTGGTAGTTTTTGACATCTAAATGTGACGAACAGACAGACATAGGAAAATGATAGATATCAATTTTAAAAATAGTCACCAACTAAATATTTTGAAGCAAACCATATTTGTTTAACGAACGATAACTATGTATGTGTGCGAGGGACATTAAATTTAGCTAAAACTTAAGAAACCTACCGGAAAGGTATTTTTGAGGGTCAACCTCCACCACTGATATCAATCATGTGATATTGATCATTGATGATATTGATCACTGATATCAATCCTTCAGGTATGCAGATAGGAGAGGTGTAGTCTTTTTTTGTTTATGCCACGTAAAGAACCACCCAAACAAGTGTTTATTTACAAGCCTATCCTTCAATGTAGTGTTGGATGACCTCGAAAGAAATAAACATTCCAACTTTTTTAAGAAATTACTAAGTTTAAAAGTGAAACTGGTCAGATGGCCTAAATCAGTAGTATCGATTATGATTATGACCTTGAAGGAGATTGTAAAAAATATGTAAAATTAAATTTAGAATTTGATTTTTACTATAAATATTTTACTTAAATTATTTCTTAAGTATATCACAAAATATTTATTAGGTATTTAGAGCAATTTTGTTAATTTTTAACTTAATTGATAATTATGCATGTTATTGACATTTGATGTAGAACAAATTTGTAGATAATAAAAGTTAGAAAACCTAAAAAGGTATACTACAACAAAAAACACATTAAAAACAGGTTAAAATTTTGAAATCAAAAACATATAAGCGTGGGAGCAAATAGCTCTAGGTTATAATAAGTATTGATATGAAATAAAGAAACAGAATATTATGTTGAAGCGTAATCGAAACGCGGATGGTTTGACAAGAAGGCAAGGTGAGTGTCTATTATAATATACAAGGTAAACTACTCGGACAATTGTGTGCAAAACTTGTGATCTGGTGCAGTAAGATAAAGACAACGATAAAAAAATAAAAGAAAGAAAGATTGAGAAATACAATGAGTCATATGTAGAGGGTGGTAAATTCAAGTAATCTCAGCAACCGTAAAGTATATGAGAATTAAATTAAATGGATTTGCAATTCTTATAGATCAAAATATAACCTACGCGTTTAAAATCAACTGTTTGTAAATATACACAGGGTGTTTCTAAATTCAACGACACCTTTTAAATACGTCTATATATTGCTAACATGTTTTTGACAAAATTTTATTTAAAATATATGAAGGGTGGCTATTAAATAACGAAGCTAACGTAGTAAAAATTTTATTTTTATTTTCTACATAATCACTTATTGTCATCTTCAATATACACTCCTTCTCTATCCCTTCAACGCTCCATGCGAATTTTCCATTGTTGGAAACATAGGATCTGCTAGTTCCAGGGCTGCAAAAATTAGTTCTGTTTCTTATCATATGGTCAGCCATCTATATGAAAAAAGCATTTAAGAACAAAAGAGATAGAGGTGTAAAGGACACTAGTCAGAGTTATCTCTGAGAATAATAAATTTCATTACAAATCCAGATTCTGTGGTGAACGAAGTGAAGGTGTTATTTACAAGGTGGGAAGTAGATACTTTTCAGAGGGCCTGGCATACCAATAAGTTTTTATCAACTCAGTGAGAAAATCAATTGTAAACCATCTTACTCCTCGTTTTACATAATAAAGTCTAGAGGTTCAAACCAGTCTTTTGGCTGATGGACTAAACAACAACAACGACACTAAAATTTTATAAAATACATAGAATTACATAATGAAATAAATTCCCAAGTTAGAGTAAAAAGTTTTTGATAGTGAAAATAAAGTTAAATACAGAATTTGAATTACGAAAATTTGTCATTTATTTTTATATTTTGAACTGGTGGGCCTATACTAAATATCTATTGAAACAGCAGCGATTTTTCTCTCGTGACAGAGATAAATCAAACCACCGAACTGATTTACATTTTTCAAATTAAGTCTCGAAATCAACCTGTTTGATGTTGGAATAAATCCTTTACCATAGAATTAAGCTTTGCCTAAAATTCATAGGTGTTTTTATCATATAAAATTCAAGTCAATACCGATTTTTGCATTGCATTTAAATTTACAAGAGGGTATAACAAATCATAAAGTGACTTCCTTAGTCTTATAACAATTAATTATTGAACTTTGCCTACTAACAAAATATAAATTAGATTATTTTCATTAAATTAATTACAAAACTTTAGTTTAAACTAACCTTGACTATAAGTAAGACAATGCCACTTAACAAATCAAAACAAATGATTTACCTGTCTACAACCACTAGTTACCACCCCTGCGCATACACACTTTTAACGATATTCAGAATCCGTCCCGCAACAATACTATTCAAAACTGAATAGTGAAAAAGTAAACTTTCCATTCACTAGAAATTCAATAACTGACAAAGGCGCTAACTGTTTTTTGTAACTGCGGTCTGATAGTTTCTCCAAACAATCGAGATCTTTGTAACATTTTCTCAATTTAACTGGAACATAGATGAAGGAATCAAAATAAAAACAAACGTTCTTATTAGTTTCGATTTCTGAGAGTTCCTATTCAAAACATTTTATTTGCCTCAATCCATTATTATTCTTGTTCAGATCCACCCTATAAAAAACACAAATTTTTTACACTAAACAATCTTTTCCCTCAGCATTTCTAGAATATCATTGTATAATATTGGTGAAATACCATTTTAAGTTGGTGTTCTTAGAGCGCCGACTTGGTCACAGAAGATTGGCTACAATTCTGGTAAATCCCTCTTTATCATGGACCACCCTGCAAAGAGTATGGTACTCATATTTGTCCAGTCTCTGATATTGTTCAACCATGAGCATTTTCAACGCCCAGGCCTTCAAGTCTATCCTTGAGATGAAGTCTAAAAGTCCATACTTATCACCCCTGTATAAATCAAAGCAGGGATTCTTCTTTAAAACGACGTCCAACGCCGACGTCTAAAAACGTCGGCTTTGGTAACAGGACCGGTTCATTAAATCAGGAGCATTGATCTCAATACCCACATTTTAAAAACCTCTAAACCATTCATGGAAAGCATACTCAAAAACCATGTTTCCATAACATATAGCAAAACAGAAAAGACAGATTTCTTTATGAACCTACATCTTTTTTTACAAACTGAAACCTACAAACCCTTAAAGAAAAATAAACCTAGAAAACCTATTTCCTCAAAAAACTAAATTTTTCTAACGACAGTATGAAAATGTGAAGAATGAAATGTGCAAATTAAAGGTTAACCGTTAAACGAATGCAAAACAAAAAAAAATCCTGACAATTTTTTTAAAAAACTTGTTTTTCTGCTGAGTAGGCCTACATTAATACATAAATTATACTATAATGTTTAGGTTATCAGCCAAAAAGCTGGTTTGAACCTCTAGAGGTTTTGCTAAGTTAAACGAGAAGTGAGATGGTTAACCATGCCTTCCTCACTGAGTGGAAAAGTACGCTTATCAGCATGCCGGGTCCTCTGAAAAGCAAACATTTTCTACTCTGCAAATTCATTCCACTCTTCACTTCATTCACCACAGGATCTGACTGTATATGAAATGCATTACTTTTAGAGGAGATAATTCTGTCTAGTGTCTTTTACACCTTTACCTCTTCTGTTCTAAATACTTGTCATATAATTGGCTCAACATGTGATAACAAACAGAAGTATTTGTTGTAGCCCTGGAACTAGTAGATCAAGCGCAGATATTTTAACCCTCCACTTGCCTGTTATTTGCAAAAAATAATATAATATTGAAGTTACACAAAATAAGTGCCAATTAAAATTAATCAATAAACCAATTAAGCTCTTTTCATGTTATTTTATTTTAAAGGTATTAACGGATTGATTTATCGCGACGCGATTTTCTATTTATTTGTATCATTCAAAACTAAAGTACATGTATAAATAATAAAGAATATTAATGTATGTAACGGAAAATAACCAATGTTAATTGAAAAGAGAAATGTACGCACAAATAACTGAACAGGTATTTATCTCCAATAAATAAATAAATACCATAAAACTAATTCCTCTTTTGTTGTTCATTAATCAAAACACATTTCGCAATACAGATAATGGTTTCCGATTCAGTATTGCAGACATTTTTGTTAACAAATTAATTTTCGTTTTCAAAAGTTTTTAAAACATGATTAAATAAATTAACATTTTAAATAATCTGTAAATTAGATCAAATATTGATTATTTATTCAAGTTAATCGTTAAAATAAAGAATAATTATATATACGAGGGGGTACCCAAAAGTATCCGGAATAGCTCTGCTGTGGGCGGAGCTTGTGCAGTACAAATTCCCGCCACCAGGCTGCTTGTAGCGCTACTCGTTGCCCGTTCAATGCCATTTTGTTCGTTGATCTAGCTTGTTCTGTTCTCGTGCAGTGATTGTTCTCGCTAGTGCTGTTTTGTGCTCGTGTCGTTTTTCATGATGGCAAGTTTTAATGAACAACGTGCGGCTGTGAAATTTTGCTTCTTGCTCGGTAAAAACGCCGCGGAAACAGTTGTAATGTTGAACACAGCTTACAAAGACGACGCTATTGGAAAAACCCAAGTGTACGAGTGGTTTTTGCGCTTTAAAAATGGCGACATGTCGATTGAGAACAAACCTCATTCTGGACGACCGTCGACTTCCCGAACAGACGAAAATGTTGTGAAAGTGAAAGAATTGTACGAACAGACCGACGACAGACCATTGACCAAATATCACAGGTTAGTGGGTTATCTTGGAGCTCAGTCCAACGCATTTTAACAGAAGACTTGACAATGAAAAGAGTCGCTGCCAAGTTTGTGCCTCGGGTTCTGACAGACACTCAAAAGGAACGTCGAATTGAAACGTGTAGTGATTTGAAACAACAGCTTGAAACTGATCCAGATTTCATGTCAAAGATCATTACGGGTGACGAGCCTTGGTGCTATGGGTACGACTCAGAAACCAAACAACAATCCAGTCAATGGAAGACTTCATTATCACCCCGACCAAAAAAAAATCGTCAAGTCAGATCGAACATCAAAACAATGCTGATTTGTTTTTTTGATGTGAGGGGAATTGTCCATTCAGAGTTCGTTCCACCAGGCCAGACGGTAAATCAAGCTTTTTATCTTGAAGTGTTAAGAAGACTACGAAACAGCATTCGTCGTAAAAGACCTAATTTGTGGAAGACAGGGGACTGGTTTTTCCACCACGACAACGCGCCTGCACACACGGCAATCTCGGTTACCCAGTTTTTGGCGAAAAACGGCATGGTTTTGCTACCACACGCACCGTACTCACCCGATCTGGCTCCGTGTGATTTTTTCTTGTTCCCACGCATGAAAAGGGGCATGAAAGGTCTCCGATTTAACAACGTTGAGGATGTCAAGAAAAAAACGACGGATGAGCTGGCAGCCATCACTGAAGAGGAGTACAAAAAATGTTTTGAACAGTGGAAGCACCGGTGGGACAAATGTATTAGTTGTAATGGAGAGTATTTTGAAGGGGATAAGGTTCTTTTGTAAAAAAATTAAAAATAAATAGTTTTAAAAAATAATTCCGGTTTCTTTTGGGTACCCCCTCGTATTATTAAATTTTGTTCAAATTATAAAAAAAAACCAACGAACGTTTAATGTGTATTTATTGGTACGAAGTAATCACAGTAACTAATCAACTTATTTCAAAATTATCTCACTGTAGAAAGCTTTGAGCTATCTAAATAACAAAGGCCATATGGTAATAACATTTAAAGTTTGGAAAAATGTGATTGATAAAATGGAGAATATATAAGTTATCTTTTATTTTATTCGTCGTTTTGGAAGGTTAGTTCTCCAATCTATTCTATTCAACTGTCTATTGTATTGTAATATTGTACAGTGATATTCTAGAAATGTTTGAGGGAAATATTGTTGATAGAATAAAAAATTGTATTGTAAAACGTGGTTTGCATTGAACAAGGACAAATGATTGCGATGTATGAAGTAAACAGAATAGGAATTCTCGGAAATCTAAATAACTAGAAACGTTTAGTTTTATTTTGATTCCTTCTAAATCCTGGAAAATTTTTAGAATTCTCTCGACTGTTTGTGAAACTATAAGGCCGTAGTTAGAAAAACAGTTAGTGCCTTTGTAGTGTTAGTCAACACTTGAATTGTGTTGTCAGGGAGTTCGAAATAGTGCTGTTACGGGACCGGTCCTGAACTACGTTAAGATTGCGTGTGCGAAACGGTAGTAGCAAGTGGTTGTGGACAGGTACATCAATCGTTTTGATTGTTGAGAGACAGTATGTTAATTATTGTCAAGTTTAGTTTCAGCTTAAGTTTTGTAATTTAATTTAATTGATAAATAATCTGATTGTATTTGTCAGTAGTCTACGTTGATAATTATTTGTAAACAATTGTGCCAATAAATTATTGTTATCAGTTTAAAGAAAAACTGTTTGTTATATATTATACCCAGATTCCTAACGACATAGGCTTAGATGTTACAGTAAAATACAGATACGTTTCAGGTACGGTTTAGTTCTGTTCTACAATATGACATCATCAGTTACATTTTCTTAAAAATTATTTATATGACAGGTACTATCCAAAAGAAAATATCACATCCGATTTCTGCATAGAAAGTTATGTAAACCACCAAGATTTCATAGCCATGATACAATTTTTTGCTACAAAATATCTATAATATATTATTTAATTTTTTTTTATGTTTAGGTTTTCAGCCGAAAGGCTGGTTCGAACCGGTCGAGCTTTTACTAATTAAAACGAGGAGTAAGGTGGTTTACACAATGCCTTCCTCACTGAATGGAATGTATGTTATGAGCATGCCAAGCTCTCTAAAAAGCGTTTATTTTCTACCCTGTAAATGACACCTTCACTTCATTTACTATAAGGTTTGGCTGTGTAATGAAATTCTTTACTCTTAAAGGAGATAACTCTTCTGATTAGTGTTTTTTACACTTCTACCTCTTCTGTTGTTAAATGCTCCAATCATATAATTGTCTGACCACGTAATAAGAAACAGAAATATTATTTGTAGTCCTGGAACTAGCAGATTGAGCTAGTAGATAATTTTGCATTCCATGTGCCTGTTATGGGAAATAATTTTTAAAAAAATGCAATTGTCAGATTATGTATTACCCTTTCCACAGGTGATCCATACTGATGTCAAAAAAAAATTGTTTCTAGTAATAAATTGTTTCATTGTACAATCATGATTTGGCTTTCAATTGTGAGAATTTAATTTACCGTGAAGCAATGGTTTTAAAAATAAACCTTATTGAATCCCTAAAATTCTCACTATTACCTATCATCCTCATTTGTGAACTTAAATTAAAAATGGTTAATGGTCAGTGTAACTGGCTTCTACGTCAGAAGACTTAAATTCGATATACGTCTGGTTGAGAATTTTTTCATTGCTAATTTTCTTCGAGTATCCCTCATCGTCTGCATCTGCATTAATCTGGGAAAGAGTCAGATGTAAAACAAAAAAAACCTGGTCTCATATTACCCCGAACTTAATTTTTAGAAAATAATCTTAGTACATTTTTAGGATTACGTAACAGCCAATTTGTTTTGTATGAGTGAAATACCGAAAAGTGCTTTAACTTTAAAGAAAAAATATTAAAAGACAACAGAGGAAACTTTAAGGAAAAATTAATTTAACTGTAGGTAGGTGGTACTGAACCATACTGAGTGCTAAACAAAGATTTTACGACAATAAAATTATTTTATGTTATTTTATATTTTGTTTGAAAAATTTACATTAATAGGCTACAAATCACAAAACTACAAGTGAAGTATTTTTTTCAATACGATATCTAAATATCTATAGAAGATAAAAACAAATATTTTATATCCTTTTAATATCTGCTGTTTGTTTTATTTGTTGAATTTAGATTTATAAAGTTGGTAACCTTGATATTATATGTAAATTAAGACACAAACAACAAACATTGCTGCAATGTAAATAAAAAACAAACATAAAAATATGACCACAGACTAAATAAAACCCGGGTAAAATAACGTACGTAGTTTTGAGTGGTACCTGATGAAACATCATCT
Source organism: Catonia carolina (assembly GCA_035578175.1). Taxonomy (NCBI): domain Eukaryota; kingdom Metazoa; phylum Arthropoda; class Insecta; order Hemiptera; family Achilidae; genus Catonia; species Catonia carolina. Next base: position 20,687,777 of record JAQMRL010000010.1, on the reverse strand, counting down.
GATAATAATAAGAGGCAAGTTATTCAATTCTTAAAACAATATTACTTGTTTATAAAATAAAACTAATAACGTGGCGAATGGCATTACATTACAAGTACGCTATTTTTTTCATTATTTTCATTTATTTATGTATTCCCAGAGGTGTCATTCCCAATATTTATCTCATGGTAAGAAATAAATCTGCCCAGGACAAACAGGTGGATCGTCAAATTATTTACACTCAATCTGTTCGTTGCAGAGCTAAAATAAATAGTTTTGTTTCTTATCACATGGTCAACCAATTTAATGACTGAATCATTTAAGAACAGAAGAGGTAGAGGTGTAAAAGATACTAATCAGAGTTATCTCCTCTGAAAGTAATGAATTTCATTATAGAGCCAGACCCTGTGGTGAATTTGTGGTCTGAAGCCAGACCCTCAGGTGAAGGTGTCATTTACAGAGTGGAAAATTTGTGCTTTTCAGAGATACAGGCATGCTGATAAGCGTACTTTTCCACTCAGTGAGGAAGGCAATTGTAAACCACCTCATTCCTCGTTTAACTTAGGGAAACCTCTAGAGGTTCAAACCAGTGTTCTGGCTGGTGACCTTAACAACAACAAGGAATAAATGTTTCACCAAAAGAACAAATTAATTGAAGAGAAATAAATGTGTTAGATAGACAGTTGGAAGTATCATGGTTGAAGGTAATGTACAGGTAAATGTTTCATAAAGTTTATAATTATTATTTAGGATCATAGCAGCAGAATCCGTATTCATATCCATATAGTGGCGCAATTGGCTACTATGCCGGAGATCCCGGGTTTGATTCCCGGTCAGGTCTTGCATTTTCCACTTGTAAACCACCTCATATCATTGTTTACGCACAAGGAAAGGCTTATTTAGGAATCAATATTCAATAAAAAAATAAGGGTATGAGTTTTTAAAAAAACTTTTATTATTCACCTTTTTCACTGCTTTCCTTTTCTTTAACTTTTTGCGAGCACTTTAAATACAAGTATCAGTAAAATTTACTTAATAGAATTGTTAAAGAATAGCCCAATATTAGCGTATTAGACGGTAAAGCGTTTTAACCGGAATATAAGTAGCCTATCTCTAATGAAAAGTAATTTTTACAAAATTCACATAATAATCATACACGTACGCTTTATAAATTAGACGTTCTGCGTAATTCTTTCCACTATGATATATTTAATTTTTAAAAACCACTGTTTTATTTAACATTAATTAGAAAATATACCAATCTCATCTACTTTGAAAACTCCCTCGTTATCCTTTAGCAGTGTGCTATAACAATTACTTTCCTCTTTCTAACGCCACCTTCATTAAATGACCCTGCTTCTCCTATATACCCTTCATGTTGTTGTTTAGGTCAACAGCCGAAAGGCTGGTTTGAACCTCTAGAGGTTTTACTAAGTAAAGCAAGGAGTGAGGTGGTTTACCATTGCGTTCCTCACTGAGTGGAAAAGTACGCTTATCAGCATGCCGGGCCCTCTGAAAAGCACATATTTTCCACTCCGTAAATGACACCTTCACTTCATTCACCACAGGGTCTGGCTGTACAATGAAATTCATAACTTTCAGAGAAGATAACTCTGGTTAGTGTCTTTTACACCACTACCTCTTCTGTTCTTAAATGATTCAGTCATTTAATTGACTGACCATGTGATAAGAAATAGAACTATTTATTTTAGCCCTGCAACAAACAGATTGAGTGTAAATAATTTGACACTCCACCTGTCTGTTATGATACCCTTCATATGAAGACGAAAAATTCCAGAACATGTTTTAAATCAGCCTATCCAACTACGGGAACTAGTTCGGTGAGTAATCTGCAAATATTTTATAAATTCAAATGCTTTTTTTGTTAGAACGAACGCAAACTCACCCTAAAAGGAAACTGAATTGGCAAAAACTACCATGTGGCTGAAGGAGTTCATTGACCCTGATGGTGTTTAATTTTTATGTTTAGGGGTAGAAAGTAGAGTAGGATATTTTTTGGTCAAGAAAAATGCGGTGACATTTTTTCTATACCTTGAAATTCGTACTGAAAAACACTACCGTATTATAATTTCTTAGAATTTTTCTTTATTGAACAATAACTGAGCGTAATTAGCGGGATTCAGCGCTTGTTGCAGAGAAGTGCATTTACTAATCCAGTTTATCGCTTTTGCCGATTTTAGTCTATCCTTAAATCTTCCTAGGCATCGCTTAAAGAATATACGTGTAGATAGTATATTTAAACGAAAGCGTTGTGCAGTAGCAAGAGTGATTTAGAGGAGAATTTTATAGAGGAGAAATTTCCCATCTGATGGGAAATTTAAAAGTAGGCAACGAAAACGTACAGCAATTTAGGGAATCCGCTATCTAGGGAGTAAAATAACAAAGGATGGTAGAAGCGAAAGTGATATCAAAAAAAGTAGAATTGTTCAAGCTAGAAAAGCCTTTGAAATGAAAAAAAAACAGGTTGCTGCTTACAAACATTGATTTATAGTTTTGAAAAAAAATTCTGAAAACACTGTTTGGATTGTAACATTATACGGAAGTGAAACATAGGTGGTAGGGGGAGCAGAGAGGAAGAAGGTAGAAGCTTTTGAAATTTGGTGCTAAAAGAAAAATGTTAAAGATTAGGAGGGTGGACAAAATATGTAATAATAAATAAAATAAAAATAAGTTATAAGAGGTTCTTAAACGGTGAATGAAAGTATACGGGAACATCTTACCAGAAGAAGAGATAGGATAGTGGGGCATATCTTAAGACATCGACGTATTCCTGTATCAATAACGGAGGGTAGTATTGAGAGAGTGAAGCGTAGGGAAGGCAAAAATTAGAATATTTAAAACAAATTACGGATGATGTAGGGTGTTGCAGGTATGTAGATATGAAACGACTTGCGCAAGATAGAATAGCTTGGAGAACTGCATCAAACCAGTCCACATACAGATGACAAATAAAAGTCTGTTTGCCTGTAAAAATAATGCTACGTTTCCTCAGGGCAATTACTCACTGCCTTTTATACTTCTTAGATGCAAGTAGTCGAAATACACGAATGTAAATTTCTCAGATCAACCACTATGAAATAACTGGGCAGAATTTCAGCTGTCTAAAAGAAAGGGTAGTTAAAGTGTTAATTATGAGCGAGTAAATCAGTGAGATCATTGGCATTTAAATATTGATTTAGTGCGGTAGTAATAAATTATGTTAATTGTTTTATGTGCAACGAATACTTAATTAAGACTTAGCCAATTTAACAGTCGTATGAAGACATTAGGTCAAAGGACCTGAATAACAAAAATAAAACATTTTTTAATCAACTACAAGTTCACACTTTGTAATGAACTCAATTTCCTAAATCAAACTGTCTAAATTACAAGAAAATTCCAAGCAAATATTAACATAAACGTCTTGTTCCCATGTTATTCTGGTTTTTCTGCACAACTTCACGCATTGGTTGAAACATGTTTATTATTAAACTAAAAAGCAATCGGAAAAATTGTTAGTAGTACTTTGTTTTTTTATTTATCCAAATTAATTAATCAGGATCGATATACTTTATCTTTGAACAAAGTAAAAAATAAAATACTTTTTCAAATTGTGTTATATAAATTTTTTAATTAAGTACAAATTCTAAAAGTGTAATTTAAACCGTTCTGTTTATTTAAATAATTATTTTTTACAAAGGTTTTATCTACGTGTTTGTTTTTATTTTAATTAAAACAATCGGCGACATTTTAATACTTGAACCGTTGTTTTCTCTTTTTTTCTAAATGACAGTCCATTGATTTAAAATATTCCAAGATGCCCTTCTTTTTCTCCTATTAGGTTTGTTTGACCCCTTTATTCTTTAGATATAGTCTTCATTATTTTTAAAAATTATAGTAAAATTATTTTTACGGATTGTTTATGGATAGGAGAACGTGTTTGGACGAACTAGTTATGCAAATCTTAGGTTATGCAAAAGCCGAAAAGAACCTTGGTTGGTATTTAGGTCTCATATGAATCGTAGTTCCATTGGTAAGGAAATTTTTTAAAATTCTACTTAGAATAGAAAAACAATGAAAGTAAAACTGTAAAAGATCGGATTTTAAGAGACACTAGGTTAGGGCGTAATTTACTTCAAAAAAGCATAATATTCTGAAAAAAACCGCCGTATTTTTTTATTTTTGAGCCCGCAGTGGATCACTTGAGTTAATTTCTGGGCACTCTGTTCTGTTCTTTTCTTTGATTTTCCTCCAGTATTCTTTCATTCTAGCAGATCTTCTTTCCCTCTTTGCTTGTGAAAAGATCACGTTCCTGCTTCCTTTGTTATCTACTTTTCCTTGGACCCTAATATTTTTATCTTTAAATAATTTCAGCTGTTCGGTTTGATTTTCTAGATCTTCGAAGGTGATGCCTAATTCTTCCATATCTTTCTTGATTTCTCTTAACCATATTACTTCTGTCTTTCTGGTACAGCTTTCAGATTGTTTGGTTTGTCATTCTGTCGTTGGGTGTTCTGATAATATGTCCAAAGAAGGATATTGTCTTGTTTCTCATCCTTTCTGTTACCAAAAAAAAAAAAACAGTATTATTATAGATTTTATTTTGCAGTTTGTCCATGGATTAAATACTTTTTGTCTTTAGTTTTTGTTACGGCATTTTACAATGAGCGCACAATTTTCGTATAAGATATTTAACGGTGGGGAATTTACTCTGGTGCCCAGTGGTACACTGTCCGTTTAGAATAGCTGTAGGTGATGTCCGTTATTCAGAACAAAAGTCTCTTGCTTCATTTTTGCTTAGAGTCGTACAGTAGGAAGTTCTTAGTACATAGGTCGCCCTAGCGAACAAATTTTCTAAACTACCAACTAAATTTTGAACTAACTAAACTGAAGGCGAATTAAATGTCGTAAACAACTAGATAATTATCCCAATCAAGTTGCCCATTACTTGGTTGGGATGGTTGTCTAGTTTGCGAAATTTAGTGTAGAAGGATACGGTTAGTTTCTTTACTGTCGGAATTTTAAAAACATTGTGAAAAGTTTTATTGCTTACATAATAAGGAGCGCCAAAAGTAAGTCTTAAGAATTTTGACTGAAAGGCCTGGACCGACTTACTCTCTCGCTGCTCCAAAGAGCTGGACACTAAATGTTCAGATTGTCAAATTTTGGAACGAGGTTCAATTTTATCGAGGATTAATTAAGCAGAACAGTACCTCCTGGCGGTGGTTAAATTAAAACAAAAAGATTTTTTTTATTAAGAAATGTTCAAAACTTATAGAAAGTAAAAGTGCTACTATTTTTGCATTTAATGATTTGTTTTTATATACGACGATGAGACGTTTACTTTAGACAAAAATTATTTCTCTTAAAATACCATCAAAATTATTCTAATCGTTAAACTTATCAAATAGTGTGATTTTTATAAATTCAAGAACATTAGAGGGACAAATTTTAAGTTATCTACTGAAGGAACTCTGCAGAAGTAAACATTAATAATAACAAACTATTTCAGGACGCAGTATTTGAAGTTAAACAAATACAATAAAGTATTAAAAATTACAAAGTAAACATATAAATTAAAGCAATATTATACTATTTACAAACTATATTTATTTTTTAACTTAAGTTATTTTGCAACTATATAGAAACAACCAGCAAAACTCTTTACAATCAAATAAAAAAGAATAAAATAAACTAACCGCGTTAATGGATTTGAAGAGGACGCCACCAAGTGATACCTCTCCATATAACGATAATATTGTGTTAAATTTTAATTCATGTTTTTGTACAAGTAATTAGTGTTAAAGTTGCGTTAATGTTTCATGTCGTAACTGTACCAAATGAATATATTAAATATGTATCAAAATAAACACCATCAAAAATTTGCAGATAATGAAATAACGTGGAGGAAAACAAATTCTGCAGAATAATCCAATATTATGAGAGTAATAGTGAAGGATGCAAATAAAATCAATGTGACTAGAATATAAAAGACACGGAGGAAGAATTTTTAACTTAGGTTATTGCTATAAAGTAAAAAATGTAAAACGGTAAAAGAAAAATTACATTAATCGCCATTCATGCAGAACATTACACCAGCGATTTAAAATTACAAATACATTTTGTATTCGAGAATAAATAAAGATTCAAAGAAGGATAAATAAATTTAATTTGCGTAAATCCAGATGTAGTAAATTTTAAAACAAATGAGAGATAAGTTGAAGTAGTAGTCAAGTTGCTCGATTAGTTAATAAAAAATGGAACTAAAATAAGAAAAAAATAAAATATAAGAAATAAATTAAAGGGAGAAAGAAGAATTGATTGGATATGTAAAAAAGTGAAAAGGATGGAGATATAGATTGTAAATAATTTGAGTAGATCAATTACAAGGTAGAGATGTTCGGATAAGCAATTACAGATGAATGTGGGCAGCCATGTATCGTTATAAAGTTACTGTTAATTAGCATAACCATCTAGGCTGCAACAATACCAAAAGACAAGGCACTTGACAGGAGAGTATCGTTTCTTCAGTTATATAAGTTCAGGAATACTTCTATAAGAATAATAGTAATAATGAAATCAAACGAAACAAAAAAAAAACAAACGTCGAATACATTTTATAAACGTATATCCAATAAAAAATAATAAGAATACAAAATAGAAAAAAAAACTACAACATGAAGAAATCGAAGAAAGGATATTGATAAGATCATTTTCAGTGTCTTAGTAGTGATGCAATGTGATAAGATATAGCTCCAGCTGTGTACTGCTATAGAAAATAATGCTTCCAATATGCTTTCAAATATGCAAAGAGTAAAAATTACCTCAGTATAACCTTAGGGTAAAACTGTTTATAATATAATTTTTAAAAGAAAAAAATGTATAAAAATTTTAAGGTTAAAAAACATTGATCTTATACCCGATAATATTTTATGTCCTTTCCGAACAAGATTGAATTCGCTCATCTTCTAAAATATACAAAAAGTTAAAATGTGTTCAACCTAGTTGTAGCTTAGTTCGTAACAATAATAAAACTAGAAAGCCGTTTTATGTTTGGTACACCGCAGCTGATAGATAACGACTAATAGAAAAATACTAGTTTATTATCTAACCGCACCTGCCGATTTTTACCCGAATAAGAAAGAAACTAAATTGTTAGATTAGTCAGGGATGTCATTTTCTGTTCTAACGGATTTAGTTTTTTCTAATAATTGCAGAAGGGAGAGAAACACAAAATTGATAATAAAAAATGAATTAAATTATTTTATTGGTTTCACCCTTATGGTCCAAAAAATTGCCGGAAATACAAAAAGCATTGTAACTTTATTTCGATACTATTTCCGTTTTAAATGACACATCATCTTTCCTTTACTGTATAAAAAAATGAAAAAATAATAAATTATACTATGTCTATATTGTACTTCCATTATATTTTTGTTGACATCACTTAGTTTTATAAAAAATATATAATTGCTCAGTTTTAATAATTTTCTCTTTTCTCTACATTACTAAACATATATAGAAAATATGGAAACACTGAACTTTTTTTGTCTCTAATTTTTATTACGGTACTGTACACTAAGTTACATAATTTCTGTATTGATATTTTAAGGACGTTGGGAATTTTACGTTAAGGAGGTGAGGTACCCAGTAGTAAACTCTCATTTATACGGGTGTTGTCCGTTATTCTGACCAAGAGATCTCTACTCCATTTTCGCTTTAGACTTCGCACAGTTAGACATTCAGTTTATTTAAACTGAATTTGGTTTATATTTTTTTTAATAAATTTTATGTTAAGGAGGTGAGGTACCCAGTAGTAAACTCTCGTTTATACGGGTGTCGTCCGTTATTCTGACCAAGTGATCTCTACTCCATTTTCGCTTTAGACGTCGCGCAGTTGGATATTCAGTTTATTTAAACTGAATTTTGCTTTATTCTTTTACAAAACATCCGACTATTTTGCTAATTAGTGCTAATGTAGACAAAAAGCGAATATCTAATATAATGATCAGGAAATATTTTGTGACATTAGTCTCTACGGTTTGTTTCGGGGTCTGGGTAAATAAAATAATTAACACATTTTAAAGTTTAAAATTACAAGTATTTATTACAACTAAAAATTACAATTAAATAAGTGACTAAAATGTACAAGTAAATTAAAATTAAATTACTTAATAATTAAAAACTAATTATAATTAACTAATACAATAAATAACTTAACTAATGAGCTTAATACTACTTACAGAAATGATACAGAGTAAATAAACGTTAAACAATAGAGAGTAATTCACAGTAACGCTGGCATAGTTCTCTAAACGCGTTAAGCACTACACGATTCACTCACACAAACACAAATAAATCGAGACTGACTGACCGGAAACAAACTGGCTAATTATATAGGTGGGCTAAATGAAGAGTTTGAGAAAAGACAGGGATTTTCGATGTAATTATAAAATATAAATCCTTCTGACTGCTTCTGGATAAATCTTAACAACTGTAAACAAATTAGGATTTAACAGAAGGTGTTACAAAAAGGCAATTATCTAAATAAGTACCTGGCACTCAAAATACCTGTACAACAATAGCTAACTTACTATAAAATACCATTTATTATTATACATAATATATCTTACTATTTCTCGGAAAACACTATATTTTATTACTCGTATTATTTACGTTAACATTTTTAATCTCTCAGTCTTCCTCAAAAATTCTCGAACCCACATTCTTTTTAGATATTGTAAAAATATTTTCCAGGAATAAAATTCTGTATTAAAAGGAGTGACAAAAATTATTACAAATTGATTCAATTTTACAGTTACACAATAAAACCACAATACATAAATAACAATATCCAATCATTACTTTATAAGAGTTTCAATTATATACCTCACAATACAACACAATTTTAATATAGGTAATAAAATTTTCTTCAAATTAAATTACGTTTTAAAAAAAACGAATAAAAACGAAGCAGTAATAAAAATGTGAACCATTTAAAAAAAATTCATTTAGATTTCTCAGCTATTAAAATTTTCTAATTTACTTTTTAAATTACAGAACGAAGTAAAATTTGTCCATAAAGAAACACAACTATTAACTTACACTATATTAAAACGTTCTTAAACGTGTATGTTTATCTCGCTAAACAGAAATAAAAATAAAACAAGTAATTTACACAAAGTATTAAATTTTTCATTATTATTAAAAAAAATAATGTAAAATTTTATAGCGTCAGTGATGTAAACATTTAATGCATTTCATTTAAAATACCTAGTAATAATAAACTAGTTCAATTTTATTAAAATGTAGACTATACCTTTTATAACGTTGTCAAGTAAAACTTTAAATTATAATAATAAAAAAACAATCTGGAGTGAAACATTCACACGAATTTCTCTTGGCAATGTAAATAATGAAAATATAACCTATAGTTTAATCATGAGTAAAATAAAAACTACTTTAATCTAAAGTGAATGACATAAAATTAAAATCAACCTCTGCAGAACTTAACAATACGTAAATTCACTAAATAGACGCTAAACTAGGCTCTAAAAAAATGGTTGAAATAAAAGTAGCAGATTTTTTTAATTTCCTATAACTTTAATTATAAAAAATTGTCGTAATATGTATACTTAATCCGTAATACAAAAACCTCATGTTACGATTTTGATGAGCAGAATACAGAAAATCACTAATTGACGCTGTAGTGCAAAAAAATGTTTGAAATAAAAGTTGTAGGTTTTTAATGTTCTAAAACTTTAATAATTTAAGTTTAAAACGTATATAATTATTATATACACTTTTACTTTAAAATGCATATGAAGTTCGCAATCTTAAAAAAACAATGTTTTTCTACAAAAGCAAAGGCCCCCAGGAATTTCAGCAGACATGACGCTAAGCTTATTTGGTAGAGCATTAAATATTTAGTGTATGAGGCGATTTTTAAAAAAAGTCAAGTGCGAACCACTTTTGAGAAAATTTCACGAAAGTACTAATTTCGGTTGACAGAAAATGTTTTGATGAAAATGTTCGTGTTTTGTCACTTAGTGGTAACATGAACGAACCAGTGAAAGTTTTCAAATTTATTTAAATTACACAGATAAAATTTAAAATAATCATGTAGGCCTATGTGAATTGTACAGACATCGTTATATGAGTTTTAGGTAAATTGAATAGAATTGCTTTATTGCTATAAGAATGCAACGTAGAGCAAGGAGTTGGCTCAAAAAAATATAAAATGTTTGAATACATATTACAATTACAATATAAATAAAAACAAAATACAATATTTCAATTAAATATAAAATTACAAACATAAATTGCAATTAGATGCGCAGTATGGAGTATAGCAGAATTATACGATAACTGTTTCAATGTTTGTTACATCAATGAAGTACCAAAATACAAATTTTTTTTTTTTAACAGTATAGTTTTTTTGCAATCAGTTAATAATACAATAACTTTAAGCAAATATGAGAAAATCTGAGCAATGTCCTTAGAATTAAAAACACAAACGACACTCAGTAGTGTGTTTGAGAAAGACCAAACTGTGAAGAAACAAAAAAATATATCTATACAAAATCAAACTTGATGAACCGTGAATCAACCTCCCGAAACACAAAGTGTTGAAGTTGGAGATGACAATAACGATGGTAGAGATGAAAAACGACGCCAATTATGAGATGCTGGTGATTAGGAGTTGAAGTAGAAAAGATGAAAAAAAATTAAAATGACTAACAAAATCGTAGAGGTAAGTCCAGAGGTTTAGAACGTTTCAGTCTGTAAGTATCTTCGCTGTTGTCAAGGAGGCTAATCGCTAATGGATTCTGATGGTCTTCTAGTTTTTGTAAATGTTTTCCGCTATGTTGTTTAATTTCTTCTTTTATGAAGAGCAGGTTTAGGTCATTGTGTAGTATTTCATTTGTTACGTACCATGGGGCTGCAGTGATCAGTCTCAGGCATTTTGATTGAAAGCGCTGCAGTATTTCTATATTTGATGAACTAGCTGTACCCCATAGCTCTAACTCATATGTGCAAATTGGTTTGAGTATTACTTTGTATACGAGTACTTTATTTTCAAGGGAGAGTTGAGACCTACTGCCTAAGAGCCAGAATAATTGACGTAACTTCAGCCCAAGTTGCTTTCGTTTCGCCCATATATGACTTCTCCACGTGAGTCTTCGATCTAGATGTAAACCCAGATATTTAACTTCATCCTTCTGTGGGATTACTGTACCGTTTAAGCTGACCACTGGACATGTTGGTTTCTTTAATGTAAATGTTACGTGCGTTGACTTATCCTCATTAATCTTCACTCTCCATTTCTTACACCATTCGTGAATGTTGTCAAGATGGGTTTATAACTTCTCCGAGGCACATGTCGGAGAAGCGTCCGTCGCTAAAATCGCTGAGTCATCTGCGAACGTTGCCGTCATTACAGATTCATGTTCTGGAAGGTCGGCTGTATAAAGCGTATATAAGAATGGGCTCAAAATGCTGCCTTGAGGAACGCCGGAATTTAATAAGTAGAATTTGGAAAAGATATTATCATATTTAACTTGGAAGAAACGATTTAAAAGATAGTTTTTAAAAATCAAAAAGTATGGATATTCTAATTTCATTTTAATTTTGTATAACAGACCTAGATGCCAAACTTTATCGAACGCCTGCTGAATATCCAAGAACATAGCTGAAGTAAACTTCTTCAATTCTAAGCTCTTCTGAATAAGTTTGACTAGTCTGTGGACTTGTTCTACAGCCGAGTGGCGTTCACGAAACCCGAATTGATGATCTGGAATCAGTTTATGCCCTTCTATAAAAGGCTTTAAACCATTTAACAACATTTTCTCAAATACTTTAGAGGTAATTGGAAGCAGGCTGATTGGTCTATAGGAGCTCGGTCGTAAAGGATCCTTCCCTGGTTTAAGGATCATAATCACCTGGGCATATTTCCATTGAGCAGGAAAGCATCCGATACGTATAATAGCATTAAAAATCGCTGTAAGTAACATAGCGCTTTTTTAGGCAGTTGTTTCAAGATTTGGCCTGTTATTAAGTCGTATCCTGGTGCTTTCTTCCGGTTAAGATTATTCTTGTTAGTCCTCCCAATTTCTGCAGGGCTGAATGGTTTGATGGGTGGAGACATCTGGAAGGGCGCCTCTAGATATTCCGTAATTTCGTCAGTAAGATTTTGATCATGAAGTTCGTTCGGCTTGAAAACTTCCACAAGATGCCTAGCAAATATATCAGCCTTTTCTTCTGGAGTTCTGGCCCAGTTTCCGTCTCCGGTATTTAGTGGTGGAACCATCTTTTTTTGTTGTTTCAAAAATTTTTTAGCCTTCCAGAGAGAGTAATCAGATGCACTGGACGGAGAAAGATTGGATAGTTTCTCTTGGAAGGAGGCGTTCTTAATTTCGGAAAGCAACTCTTTTAGTCTTCTCGATGCTCTATTAAATCGTCCTTTATCGTCTGGATGTTTAGTGTTATGCCAAATGCGTCTCAGTCGTCTTTTTTTAACAAATCTTTCCCGGACATTTTCAGGATAAAAATGCTGTCTCGTAGGGTTGTCCTTAACTGGTGCAGATTCCCAGGCATTGAAATGTTCAATCGCATTTTCAATTTCACTTACCGTTTTCAACGAGGCATTTAATGTAATTTTGTTTTCTATTAGCAGTCGGAAATATTGCCAGTCAGTATGTTGGTTATGTAACGTCGGAGGTGGTTCTTTAACAATGAGCCTCGAATTAACTACTGCTATGACAGGTGTATGATCTGATGATAACTCAAGACTAGCTTCGAGTTGCACTGAATTTTGAGGAACATTTTTTGTGATGAAAAAGTCGAGGAGGTCAGGTCGCCGGTTAGGATCAGATGGCCAGTATGTAGGTTCTCCTGTTGACAATGTATTCGTTATTTTGTCGTACTACGTTATAAAGTGATCGGCCTCTAGGATTAGCGAGTCTGGATCCCCACAAATGGTGCTTGGCATTAAAGTCGCCACCGGCAATAAATCTATTCCCTAAAGAAATAAAGAAATTTGTAAATTCAGCTTCGGGTATCCTATGCCTGGGAGGACAATACACTGCTGACAGTGTAAGAAAACCGTACACGTCTTTCACTGCAACACTAGTAGCTTGCAACGAAGCACTTTCAGACTTCTAAAGCGCATAATGAGTAATATTATTCCTTATAATTACGGCTGTTCCGCTATGTGCTCTTCCGTCGGGGTGATTTGTGTGATACAAAGAATAGCCTGGACAACTAAAGAAACTCTTGTCTGTAAAATGGGTCTCTGAAATTAAAACTATATCAAATTCATTTAAATTAATGAACGTGATGAATTCATGATAATGCTGAATTAAACCATTAGCGTTCCATAGAGAGATTTTGTACATAAAATCCGGCATTTAGTTTAATTTTGAAGCGATGATGGTGAGAAGATTTAGTAGTGTGGCCATTTGCTCTGCTTGTTTCTCAATAACTTTTCTCAACTCCTCAAAAGAGTTCTGAAAAAATCTCATATGATCATCTTGCATCGCGAAAGTTTTTGGTCGGCGAGTTGTACCTCGGAGTGCATCCGCATAAGTCTCATGAACAGGAGCGTGGGTATCCTGGCCTTTAGTAGGCCCAGCGGTTCGTTCATTTTCAGAAGGTTTAGTCTGCAAAGAAGTAATGTTTCGTTCCCGTAAGGATGGAAATCGTCGTTTCTTTATACCTCTGTAGACCTCACATCCCTTATAATTAGCAGGGTGGACTCCTTGGCATAACGCGCATTTTGCTGGTGTGTCGTTTAGTTTTCTGCATGCGGATGTTTCGTGGTTATCGCCACATTTAACACATCGAAATGGCCGCGAGCAATAGGATCTTGAATGACCATATCTCTGGCAGCGTTTACATTTGATTATTTCTCGTTTATTGTATGGAGCTTCAAACTGAATCTTGGCGTTTTGGAGAAATTCAATTTTGTAGACATCCTTGTTGTTGCCAGCAGGTTCCAGGTCTACATAAAATAATGATAACGGTTCCTTGGTGACCTTATGAAGTATGTTGCAGATATTCCGTACCTGATGATCGTAACTTTGTAGTTCTTGTTTAATTTCAACCACATCCATCGAGTGATGCACATGCCGTAAAACTACTCGAAACGCGCGGTTTTGTTTCAACTGGTATGTGTGAAAATCTATATTTGATTTTCGAAGATTATTAACTATGTGAGAATAAACGTGACTACTATTCGCGTTAATTTTCATATAGTTCCGCGACAATATTTTATATATATAATCCTTCGAATTTACATTATCGCCCTGAATAATTCGTGTCATCTGAGGCACACTACTAATACTCGGAATGAATATGGGAGGAGGTTTCGGTTCAGACGGCGTTAATTCTTCCTCCATGTCAGAGTTATCTGATAATGGATCAAATGAATTTATCGTGGTAACACAATTTTCTCCAATTTTTTTAAATGCATGCAATTCGTTGGAATGTTTTTCTGCCTTTCATTTTTTATTCTTTGCTTCCACCGTTTTGAAATTTTCCTGTGCGCTGACAGGTACGTCATCAATTTGGCCCGTTCGTTTATGAGTCACAGTTCGTTGGCTCCGCCGTAATCGTGTATCCTCGGATAAGATCGGGAAGATCTGCTGAGAAGAACCAGCTGATCCAGTGCCTTCTGTATTTCGCAAACCGTTGTCAGGTTGAAGTTGTTCATTTAACACGGCAAAATTTGCCGATGACGATAAAGAAGAAGAAGAAGAAGAAGAATTCAAAGCCATTACAGAAAAAATTATAACTTAACCTATTAAAGTGCTACAAAATAACACAATAAAAAAAATGTATATAATAGTCTTTTATGAGAAACAAAAATAAATATAATTAACTCACATTTTAAATTCAAGTAAATAACACTACAAGAAGAAAACAAACTGAATAACAAAGTATTTTGCAATAATATCAGGAACGATAAACTATGCACTGCACCTAACTTGAACCGGAAGTATTATTTTAAAAATACAAATTTAATAATACTTTTCTCAATTTCAAACTTGAAATAATATACAAAAATAAATTGTTCAACTTTTGATAATCACTATTTCTAACTAAAATATTTTTCAACGATTAACAATGCTCATCTACATAACTAGATAGGAGTATTTTCCTAAACTCTTTTAAAGCGTTGCATTCCAAAAGAAACTAGCATTAATTTTTTTTCACAGTCATAACTTGCACATACTTTTTGGATCAAATTCATGTTTGACACATAAATAACACACAAGCCGAAATCTCTTGTCACTTAAGGAAATACGCATTAGGGCTAAAATTCTGATGTTTTCTAAATGACAATTAAAATGTAATTATCATGTAGTTTTAGTTTAAAATTTAGGGGTATAAAAAGTATATTAATAATGTTTTTAGTTTGTTTTAAAATCCCAAGTTTTTGGGAGGATAGTTAATCCATGCGAAGGATAGTTAACGCCCCCTGTAATGTAACCAATAAAACGCTACACTCAGACATAAATATACCCTACATAAATAACGTTTTCTTAAAACTCTATACAAAATTTAGGAAAAATCTCATAAACCACCATAACCCATTGATCTGAAATCTGGCAACGCAGACTCTCCCAAACAATCCAATAAGACGACTAAAACGTCGATGGAGCCGGAATCTTATCAATAAACGTAGTACTGTAATTGACTATACATTACAATGTTCTAAATGTTGCAATTAATGCTACACTTATCTATTAACGTCGGAGTTCTGTCACTGGACTGTGTCTCCACTCACGTTTATTAATCATGTTATTTTTTCTAAATTTTGTGTTATTTCACATTTACTGATTGTTTCCAACAGATTGTAAATTTGGCTACACAAGTAGAGATTAGTTTTTGGAGAGAAATTAAAAAATACGTGTGGTCTCTTTGGGAAAAATTCTTTTTTGTAATCCCTAATGCGTGTACGCTGCAATCGGTTCAATTCAGAACAATAAGCAACCCCAATACCCAATGTGATGAGGATGATATGTATGACGTGTAAATGAGGTGTAGTCTTGTGCGGACTCAGGTCGACCATTCCTGAGAGAGTATGGTTAATTTAACCCCAACCATCAAAGTACACCGGTAGCCACTGTCTAGCATTCAAATTCGTATAAAAGTAACTACCTTTACTAGGATTTGAACCAGGAACCTTCGTCTCCGAAAATCAGCAGTTGAACAGCTGATTTTGGCGACGACTTTACCTCTACACCAACCCGGTGGGTTGGGAAAAATACTACTAATAGTTTCGGGAAAAATACTACTGAAAATTTTAATGAATTTCATCTCGTGATTTGTTTCAGATAATGTAAGAAAAATTTATAGATGTATTTTAATTTATTTTTGTAAAGAATAAAACTCGTTGGAAGCAGACCTGACAGTTTATCAAGATCTGCATTTATAAACGACAATAGTAATAGTTAAACATTATACCGTATTTTGCATAGCCGGTATATCATATTTCTACATTTATATTATTATTTTCTACTAAGTTGTTAAAGCGTAGGTGATCCAGTAGTCACAAGTAGACAGTGGACAGCAGTAGTAGGATTTATAAAAATATCAAATTCCAAGGTTATAATTCCCTGCTCACTTAAACGGTGTAATATAAAGCTTTGACATATAAGGTTATGTTTCATTTAAAATAAAATAGTTTTACTTATTTGTAGGTGGTAGACTTATAATATTAGATAAGTTATAATAACTATTTGCAGCAAATGTAATAACTTTATGTTTTGTTGAAGGTGTAATATCCATTTAGAAGAGCAATTACAATATAATTTAACAAGATGTATTATACGTAAATGTCTTATTTATAGTAAATTTACTTTCTGCAAAACAAAAATTGTGATTGTAATTGGATTTGGAAAAACATTTGTGAAAATTTTGACCATGAAAACCATTTCCTGACCAGCCTAGGTAGTTATATGGAGAAGATTACTTTATATAGCCTAAACGATCTATATTACTTTAACGTTATATTACTTTATATAAACGGTCTATACGATCTAACAACTAATATTATATAAACGTTATATACGATCAGGTTTTGCTTTCCAAATACTAAATGATATGAGCTGAAATTATTCGTGAAAACTCGCGAAATAACTAGTTAGTTATTCTTCTTTGTATTTGGAAATTTGGTAATAAGATGTGTGACCTTCAAGGTCACACATCTTATTACCTTACATCATTCCTTCTCGCTGTTGGTTCTTCAACGTTTAACCAGCCATACCAAAATTATTCTTCCTTGTGGTATGTATTATCAACCAGTGTCTGTTTTGTTCATTTAAGAGTTAGACTTTGGGTTTAGTAACGAATGAGCTTAATCTTGCATGAGTCATTAGAATAGAAGGACCTCAGCCCCAACACGACGCGTCCCAAAGGTTGATTGGGGAAGTTCCTATAGATATACAAGATATTTGTAAATAAGAATAAATTAAAAAAACACTAAATAAGCAACCACGAATCAAATAACACAAAGACAACTTTTACTACCGTGACGATGGAGGAGGAAAATATTCACAGAATCGGAGGGAAAGGTAGGAGATAAAGATAGAAAGACGTCTACAGATGGATGTCCAAATGAAACCGCAAGCACATCCAGATATTTTAATATAGAAACCCCACCATTGCTTGTACGTACAATCAAATTAGTATTTCGGGAAATTTAAAATCACTTTCAATCATCCAGAACCGGGTTGATTTCGTAGTAAAGAAGTCGCCAGGAGTCAGCTGTTTAACTCCTGATTTTCATATTCTAGTAAAAGTAATTTATTTTATATGGGTTTGAATACTAGACAGTGGTTATCAGTATACTTCGCTGGTTGGGGTTCATTTAATCATGTTCGCTCAAGAATCATCAGCTTGAATCTGTACAAGCTGCGCCTCATTTGTACATCATACATAAAATCATTTTCATCTCATTGTGCCATCGAGTTGGTTATTGCTCTAACTTGAACAGATTGTTTTCGATTAGCGATAAGAAAAATTATCCAGAAGATAAAATTTCGGCTAATTTGCAGTTATAATGTACATAATTTTTAATTGACGATATGTATAGTTAGAAATATCATTTATAATGACATAAATTTATTGTACTTCTATCAAAATCGGCGAGTTGATCGATTGTTCAAACATGATTACCGGCAACCGATGTCTTTAAACGTTAACTTAAACAAATAGCATAGCTAAACTACCTTTTTTCTAATTATGAATGAAGTGATTTTCCTAAGCACAAAAGTTGGGTACTGTCAGTTGTGAAGGAGATATGCGCAGTTGGTGTTACTCACTCCCTGGATGAGATTTTTTCTAAATTTTACTTTAGGTGACAAAAATTTTGAGTCATTTGTGTAGATGAAACCGGAAGTAACAATTTAGAATTAAAAGAGGAAAAGAAAAAAAGTAGAAGGAGAATGAGAGAGACAAGAAGGAGGCAGATAAAGTGAAGAAAGAAAAGATGATGACAAAGCAAAGGAGGGAAGTAGAAAATGGAAGAAGAGGAAAAGGAAAAGAGTGGTGGGAAGTGAAGAAGGAGGAAGAGAAATGTGAGGGATTGAAAGGGTGAAGAGAAGAATTTGAAGAAGCAAAAAGGATATAGGGATGTAGGAGTAGGAGGAGAAGGAGAAAGAGGAGAAGGATAAAAAGTCGAAGGAGGCGAGAAATTTCCCAGCACGGTAGTACAATTTTATTAATTCATATAATTTGGTTAGATTGAAGAAAATTTTTAGCCATTCTGACAATGAACTAAAAAGATTCAAGTCGCCCTAAATTAAGTTCAGATAAAAAAACAACTAATTTACAAACCAAAAATTTTAATTACTGAACAATTAATAACAGAATATCATACAGTTTAAATATTTTCATCCATTTAACACAGGAAAAGTAAAACATGTTCAAAATAGTTACAATCTTATCTGAGTAATGTATAAAACCATGTGACAGTTGAATGACTGATGCACGTAGTTATTTTAAATTACATTAACGGACTTACGAGGGCAAAAACTAATAATTATGCTTATATGAACAAAAAACACGACTAAACATAATAAGTCAAACTGACGGACAGAAGAAAGAGACTAAGTATAAAAGCATTGAAGAAGAAAAAGATATATATTTTCTATTTCACCCCCAACAGAGAAAGCCAACCATTATAGCATAGGGGTAAAAGATCAATCAATGCATGAGGGTAGATATCAAAATATCAATCCATCAATTTAATAATCCCATTCATACAATGTTATATATTTAGTTGTAGCAGTCAGATCGATGCCACAACAGGTCAAATCTTTTACCCAATTATAACTGATTGTGTTGTCTATTGTGTTTAGAATATCGTTCATATTGACCTAATGAGTGATGCCAGCATGTCATTCCGTATAATATATCTTAAATACATGGGGGTAATAACTAGTCAAAACTAAATAGATTATTCATAACTATTTGTTTTTACCCATAATTAGTTGGATTTTATACTTAGGGGGTAATTATGGAGTTTGTTCCTGAAGATAAAAACATCTGGGTCGACCATTAAATAGATGGAATCTGATATATAATAGTTTGACTGCCATTACTGATCTGTAGACTTCCCAATATGCCGAACCAGGAGGACGAAGTAAAAAGGTATCCAATTTATCCTAGTAAAAATTTGGCCGGCCCGTGGTGTAGTGGTCAGCACAACTGGCTACTATGCCGGGGTCTCGGGTCGATTCCCGGTCAGGTCTGGCATTTTTTTTCATCTGTAAATCACCACATATCATTACCTACACACAAGCCCAAGGCTTATGTAGGCATCATTACTCAATAAAAAAAAGTTTATTTAAATTAATTCACTAGTCTGAAAATTAATATTTTCAGAACGGGTTTCAAGTTTTACACGAGTTTGTTAAAAATTGGTAAAAATATCGGTCTACTACTAAACAGAATATTTAAAAAACCATAAATAATATATATTTATAAATATTATTTTTTTATTATTAAAAATAACTGAAAACTAAACTTATTTGACGTCAATTTAATTTTTTTTACAACTGTACAATTTTTAAAGCACAACTAGTAAATGAGATGGAATGAATTAGGGATGGCGGGAATGTGATGTGAACGTGAATCGATCCAGTGACCGATTTCGGCGTGAAATGTTTCAAGGAATGTGATGCCAATTTTTAATGATAATGATTTATAAACTATGATGGATAATTTTTTTTTGAGATGATTTTCTTTTCTTATGAAATGAAACAGACATGACAAGTTAAATTGAAATGTTCTTTTTTTGTTCTTTTAATGGTGGTCGGAGAAGATCCCTATTCCACCTTCGTTTCAGTCGTCTCTTAACAGGGAGATAGTTAGTGGAGAGATTTGACATTTGGATTTATGTGGTCAATTGTCTTTGTATGTAATAAGTTGTATGTTTCGTTGACAATGTCTCAAACCATTGATATTTTTAGGTCTTTGTGAAGGGTATGATTGGTTACGTAAAAAGGTGTGTTTGTTATTGCTCTAAGAGCTTTTGACTGGTGTCTTTGAAGAATATTCAGTGTTGTTTTGTGACAGGCTCCAAAAATTGGTCTCCCATATAGGTTAATTGGCCGTATATAATATATATATATTGGCTCCCATAATTGGCCGTACAAGTGATTTATAAAGGATGAATTTTAAGTGTAGAGGTACCAAGGACTTGCGACTTAACATACAAAATCGTGAGTCTGAGATTGCTCTGACGTGCGCAACATGTGGTTTCCACGTGAGACGTCTGTCAAGTATTAAACCAAGGTACCTTACTTTATCTGTAACTGTAAGCCTGGTATCATCGATGCGTAAATTTCGGCGACCAACAGGCTGAAGTGTAAAAGTTACCTGTTGTGATTTGGAAACGTTCAGTTTAATCTTCCACATGTGGAGCCATTGTTTGATAGTATCTAAATGTGTTTGTATCAGTTCTGATGTTCTAACAAACTAAAAGTTTAGTTTAGTTTTTTAAAACTAAACTTAAACTTGAAAAACTTTTAAAAAATAAATTTTATTATAACTGTACTATTATCATTTTTAATAAAATAATAGTTTAGTTAGATAGTTTAGTTTCTATTTTTTTTATTTAAAAATAATTCGGCTTGGCGGTGTCCAGGACATATAACAGGTTTCATTTATATCAGTGAAGAAGGTATATTCGTCACTTTTGCTTCAAGTCAACATCTCATGGAAAATACAAACTAAAATTAAATCACGTTATTATTATACAGTATATTCTTGCATGTTTTATTAAATGTAAAATGTTTCGCCATAAAAGGAACCAGGGTACAGAAGAACTCCTTGAGGAGATAATTATAATTTAAAACTTCCGACTAGAACGATTACGTTGTATTCGAAAAAATTATGAAATATTACACACTGACCTCAATGTTACATTACAGAAACAATTAAACTCTAAAAACAACGTTTCTCGATAATCTGGGATGACATAAGAGCAAATTGATCAGACATTGCACACATTACGTTAACAGCAACCCATCTAAACGAGTAGATACATAGAATTAGAGATATACAAAATTGACATCTAACCAATAGTGTACATTACACAAAATAATGATCATATTTACTATTTCAAACATTTTAGGTCGAAAAAATTACATTCATAATGAAACACAGGTTAAAGACTTTTTACTCTCTACTCCACCAGAGATCACAATTAATTAAACTAAATCAGTTACAAAAACTAAATTGTTACAACTACCTAATTCGCCCAATAGGTACATTCTAATACTGACCAATAATTAATTTTATGATGCTGTTAAAAACAAAATTTAAATTGTATCCCTGTGAAGCTATAAGCCCGTTTTCAGAAATTGCTAATACGAAGTGTGGCAATTAAATAACGAGACTGACGTTGTAAAAAATTTACTTTTAATTTTATTCATAATCACTTATTGTCACCTTCAATATACACTCCTTCTCTATCCCTACAACGCTCCATGCGAATTTTCCATGGTTGAAAACAGTGCTGGAAGTCAACTTCAGCTCCTTCAGGACACGTGCCGCTTTCTCTTTTACAGCTTCCACAGACTCAAATCTTGTCCCTTTTAATGCAGGTTTCACCTTAGGGAACAGGAAGAAAATAACAACATCTGATGAAACGTGGTTTTTTACTTATGATCCGGAAACGAAGTGCCAATCCATGCACTAAAAGAGCCGAATTTCACAGAGAGAAAAAAAATCTCGAAGGAGCAAATCAAAATTTAAAGCAATGATAATTGTTTTTCTGATATCCATGGGATTAAGTACCTTCACTGGGTTCCTGAAGGTCAAACAAATAATCAATATTACTACCTTTAGGTAACTTACTTTCTGAACTACATCAACGAGCAAGGAAAAACACCCCGAAATGTGGAAGGACAAATCATGGGTTCTCCACCAAGACAATGCGCCAGCTCATTCCGCGTTATTTGTCAAGAGGTTTCTAGCCAATTACAGCATCTCAGTGTCAGAACATCCACATTATTCACCAGATCTTGCACCATGTGATTTCTGCCTGTTCCCTAAGGTGAAATCTGCATTTAAAGGGACAAGATTTGAGTCTGTGGAAGCTGTAAAAGAGAAAGCGGCACGTGTCATGAAGATGACAGAAGATGACTTCCAAAATTTTTTCAACGATCGAAAATTCGCATTAAGCGTTATAGCGATAAAGAAGGAGTGTATATTGAAGGTGACAATAAGTGATTATGTATTAAATAAAGATAATTCTTTTTACAACGACAGTCTTGTTATTAAATAGCCACACCTCGTAACTGATTAAAATGGAAAGTATTAAGATTTCTAGAGAAAGTAAAAACGGAGACTTTTTAAATTACTGTAGAGTGTGAATTAATTACATTGTTAAATAGCGTACATTCGTTGTAATTAATGTGGAGCTAAATACATTAAATAAATAAAAAGGTTACTATGTTGTATGCAAATAAATTCATCAACTTGCTTAATGTTTTTCGATCTAATAAATATAAACAAGGGATTTTTTTTAAGTGATAGCTATACAGTACACCTACGAAAAATACATTTTCTTTTTATTCATGCAATAGAACCATTTACAGCCAGTAATTTTATGAATTCTTTGATTAAACTTATGTCATAAATCAACTATTTCTTAAAATCTACATTAAGAAATTCAATTAACAAAAAATCGTAATAAAATGTAATTGATTAGACTATAAATACCGTTATGATAAGTAATAAAAATATTATAAAAGTAATAAAAAATAAAAATTCACATAAAAACTACACTTGCATGCTGAAAAATATAAATAATTCTAGTACATATAAACATAAACTATGAAAAAAATCCAAGCCTTTTACGTACAATAATTAAGAAAGTAAATGTTTAATATGGAAATAAAGATTTGCTGATACTACGAACTACATTTTAATATTAAATAACGTTATATCATAAATTGAAATAGAAAATACATTGTAGTAACGTTATTAAACTAAAAATAAAGGATAATATTCATGTGAATACATAGTAAAATAAAGTTAATATCCTGCAGAATATTAAGTAACTAACCACTAATATAATTTGTACGGTTTTTTTGAATTGTTTCCATGAGATTAAACTGAATTAAAAACATAAATGTAAACATCAACTTTAAAAAAGCTTTAATTTTTTATAACCAAATAATG
Organism: Catonia carolina; assembly: GCA_035578175.1. Classification (NCBI taxonomy): domain Eukaryota; kingdom Metazoa; phylum Arthropoda; class Insecta; order Hemiptera; family Achilidae; genus Catonia; species Catonia carolina. Next base: position 20,664,098 of record JAQMRL010000010.1, on the reverse strand, counting down.
AATAACTTACCTTTAAAACGATGAACAAATGAATTTAGATGTGAGTCTCAACAAAAGATTCTATACTGGTGCTTAGTTTAACTAATGCATAATCTTTGGACTGACGAGAATACGTTTAAGAGCCAGAATCCTTATTATTTATTTTTATTCGACACTCTTGCCTCCAAATTTTTCTTTCAGTTTGTAATTTTTAAAACGTTTAACTTGTTTTATATAGAGAAAAAAGTCATCTTAAAAAATTTTACATTTTTTATTTATGCAATCTTTCTGAACAATGAATATGAAAAAAATTTATATTGTTCGAACTTTTTCTGAGAAAATTTGGTGTTGTAAATTTTGAATCAAATTGAATTATTTTTATTATTGCATGTACAGAGCTATTTTCCAAAACGTTTGCGACGCAGTAATTAAGAATCTTACCTTACAAGTTCTAAGAATCAACTTTACTAGAATCAGAGTAAGAGTTTTTAAGATAAAAAGAAAATTTTCGTGTGTATACTTACGGAAATTCATTCGGAAAACATGTTTGTTTTGGCTTGTACTCTATGTTTTTACAGTTAGAGACTTTCTGTCTACTATCGTTTTTTAAAACGTATGTGATCATATGCTTGTCAAATATATATTTTCGCTGCTAATAGCTATTTGTCCCGTATACAAGCAGTTAAACCTAAAATACTCAGAATCATCAACAACTCCCCTTGGTATATGCGTAACGAAAACTTTCACCGAGACTTATAAATCCCTTACGTTATTAATACTATTTAAGAATACTTAAGAAAATTTCATAGAAAAACTTACAAACATAAAGACGACTTAATTAAAAGAATGCACACACCACGCCTACCAGACGTTTCCCAGAGGAGGTTAGAGATAAAATGGTGCAGATATTTTACTTCAAGATTAATATAAAATAATTCAGTATTACTAACCTCAATTTTTTCCCATTACTTTAAAGTAAACACTTGTATATTCACAATTTACAACACATACATATGCTTACCCACATGTATATGTGTAGTCTAAGTATATGTATATCAAAAGCGTGAGATGGGTAACCAGCTTCCTCATGCCGTTCATGTCATACGCTTATTTTATCATTCAGCACACTTATAGTTGTTTAATTAAATAAGAATAAATAAAGTATATGTTAAAAGGAATGATGATTTCCTTCAAAAGAAACTACTTCAGTACAGTGAAACGTCAGTTATCCGAACGAATTGGGACCAGGGCGGTTCTGATAATCAAATACGCTAAATGTTGTAATTTGACACGCTGTACTGTAACAATATAATATAGCCTAAAACAGCGATCGGTTAAATTTAGGGAACAAATGAGGGTCAGGAAAGCCATGGTGATTTCGGACGCTGAGAGACTGAGAAGATCCGAAACATTGAAGAATTGTTGGCGAAGAAGAGGAGAAGTACGGGAACGACAACTGCGGAGGCGTTTGGGTGGAACATCTGAATGAGCTAGACGTTGAAAGATTGAACTTAAGTGGTCCTTTGTGGCCGTAGAAAAAAAAAGAAATATACTACAGGAAAATCCTTTATCAAATATTTATAATGCACATATTTTAATTTATTTAAAGTCGCATCAATTGCTTGGATATTAGCGACTAAGGTGGATAATGCATCGAGAATAGTGGGTTTAACTTGTGAAAATTTCCAGACCCTGGGCGGGACTAATCACTACACTGCGGAGGCGGCCATTTTTTAACACAATTGTTTATACTATACAGTAATTTTTAAGAAATCTTGATTTTTTTCTTTAAATAGTCTCCACTGATCCCAAGTTAAACAAGGAAACTAAATTTTATAAAGTTAAAGTTAACTTAAAGTATAAAGTTTTCATTGATTTTAACGGGTGTTTTATTAAGGACGCAACCCTGATTATAAGAAGATAGAAGTAATACATCGGTAAATTTTCTGTTCCCCAATCGGTATGTTGGCAACAGTGTACTCAAGGCCAACTACCTAAGACAGTTAAAATGTTCCATTCAAGCATTAGAGTGGTGACAGCAGTCGTTTCGTTATATTGTCTCAGCAATGGTTTCTTCCAAGGAAGAACGCGTGTTTATTGTAGGGTCTTATATAGCAAGTAAATCTTACAAATAAGTGCAAAATAAGTTTCAGTTGAAATTTACCCGTTCTGCCGTTCCGAATAAACCGCCAATATTGCGTTTGACAGATTAATTCCGTAGAACTGGGTGTGTACTCGATGAGAAACTACCTCGCCAGCCAACAAAGTTAACCGCGGAAGTTCTCGAAGATTTGAAAAATCGTTTGACTCGATCACCTAAAAAATCGCTTAGAAAATTATCATCGCAAGCTGGGCTAACATTAACTACTGTTTTCAGAGCTACGAAAAAGTTACATTTGTATCCTTATCGCGTTGGCGAAACTCATGAACTGAAAGCTACAGACCATCAGAAACGATTACAATATTGTCGGTGGTTTCAATCGTTGGTTGAAGAAAATGGTATTCAATGGTTGGATCATTTTTATTTTAGTGATGAGGCTTGGTATTATTTAAATAGCTATTTGAAACGTCAGAACTGTAGAATATGGAGTGCAAAAAATCCTCATGCTTTCCATAAAAAACCATTGCACTCAAGTAAAAATGGTGTTTGGTGTGCAATTTCCCGCCGCCGTATAATAGGGTCGTTATTTTTTAACAGTACTGTAGACAGTGTAGTTTTATAGTGATTTAATCCAACAGTTCATTTCATTGTTGAATTTGGACGACCGAAATTATTGGTTTCAACAGGAAAACGCTACATGTCATACTGCAAATAAAACGCTAGGAATGATATGGGAATTTTTAATCACCGCTTAGTACATATTTGTGGTAGACATATTTGTGCCCTCCGAGATCCCCAGATCTTACACCAACAGACTTTTTCCTATGGGGTTCTTTAAAAGGTGAAGTTTACAAAAGCAACTCTCATACGATCGATGAATTAAAAACTAACATTACAAGTGCGATTTCAAACATTAGTGAACAGACTTTAAGAAAAGTTGCTGCAAATGTCATTAAACGAATTCGTATCTGTATTGAAGTTGCAGGAAATCACTTCGAACATCTACTGTAAACATAAAAGGTTAAATTCATTGCAATTTGCTATTCATTTGTAAAATAATAATTTAGATAAATTAATAATTTGTAAAGTACGGAAAATAAAAATATACTGTTTGACATAGGGTTGCGTTCTTAATAAAACAACCTGTATGTACATATTTTGGTAGTAAATATGTATTTCCTCCATTGATGGTGGTTTGGATGACTGATGTTCGGATAATCGACGCTACTGTGTAATTTATGTTTTCTAAAAAAATTCAGTTTATACATAAAAAGTCGTACATCCGTAATATAGTAATTCTGATAAGTAGTAAAGTTAGTAAAGTTGGAAGTAATTCTGAATGGAGCGAGGTTACAATTCCTTTTGTAAAACTAACACTGTCCAAATATTTGGAGTTTTGCCTAATTTTATTCAATGTGATTTAAGTTCAATTTAGCAATACACGTCTCTCATTTCATTTGCGTGTGTTATTTGTTTATTCGAGTTGTATGTATTAGGTATGCTCGAGGAAAAACGAATAAATGTTGGTGACAATTTATTCGCTGGCAAGTAAAACACGTGGATTAAACGCGAAGAAAAGATTTCTTCTGGATACCACACACAGTGGTGGTAACAGCAATTACAAAAATTGTGTGCATTATATACCTGCTGCTACAGACACCCAATAGTGATCCAAAGTATTTATACAACACATGAGACAGGCTGATTCTAGGTACTTATGTATACCTACCTACCTGTTACCAAGTATACAAGCTACCTGAATTTCTTACTGTTACAGGTTGTTCAAAAAATAATGTAACTCTTACCTCAGAGATTCATATTGTTCATTATTTAAGTTACGAAGTTTATTAACACCTTTTTATATCATTGAGAATAATGTTTTGGTGTAACTATTTTAATTACTTTTAAATTATCCATATACACTATGGCGAAACCAAGTACTCAGCACAGACGTTTAACAGGTTGACTGCTATTAATACAGACTGATGACTAATCTTTCCAGAAATGCTGCAACTTATTTTAATTTTATGCAGTACAGTATATAAATATTAGTTACTAGTAAGGAAAAATTAATTTCATTCTTTATTTTTTAATATGGAAAAACAAATTGAGACACAAAATATATCTCATACCAACTGGAGGAGGATCAACCATATTGAGACAAGAATACGAGACGTATAAAATAGGAAAATATATTTTGTAGTCGTCATGCATAATTTTGAACATATCGTGACCTCCATTATAAAAATACCAATTTGCTTATTTTAAGTTGTATCAATATTTTGGTTACTAGAGACTACTTTGAAGAACGTAACAATTAGTTTTGACGTGTAATTTCCAGTCTCTATTCGAGAATCGAATTATAATTTTCCATTACTAGCCATGCCCACCAACCACTATGTCTGAAGGCAGCGACAATTTTTTTGAAGTGAAAAAAATTTATGCTGAAAAACAAATGAAATAACATCCGAGTGAAAAAAACTAGAAAAAGCTAAAGAAATTGCTGATATCAGCATTAATTTTACTACCAGAGCAATTCAGAAACTGCAAAAATGAGACACTGATATGTCTCAAAGCGTTTCCGGCATTGTGAACAGGTACATAAAAAATGTCTTACAGCAGTAAACCTGTTAAAAAGAATCTCGCCAAGGTATATTTTTGGCCAATTGTAGGACTAGTGATGACTGCAAGTTCCAACAAGTAATTTACGTTCTGGAACCTTAGCGTCAAATTTAGAAATTGTTATAAAACTGTTATAACACATACTAAATTTTTAATCAAAGTGTCAAAACAATAAAAAAAGAAGTTATCCTAAAATCAGAGGTTAAACAAGGGTTATACCATCATCCTAATCAATTTTATTAATTTTATTTTATTAATAATCTTAATTTTAAGGCTCTTAATTTTATTAATATTCAAGACTCCACCTATCAAAGGTTAAAAAAATTAATACATTATTTTTACCGTAGATAGATTTTAGATTTCGTTTATTATTGTTTATAATTAAGAATAAAATTACTTAAAGGCCGCCTCCGTGGCGTAGTGGATATTATGCTAGACTACTATGTATAGGTCCCGGGTTTGATTCATGGGTAGAGATAGTAAATGAATACGTGGCAAAACTCACCGTTCCAGTCCCTAACCTAACGTAGTCGCTAATGACCAATCTATTGATATGACTTAATTTTTTATATATTTAAAATTTAGGTAGGTAATAAATTGTTCACAATTTATTATCAATTAAATCAAATTCAGTGGACTTCTTTTTATAGAACAGATTGTAACGGTACAGATTTATTAATAGAAAAAATTCGGAGTTTCATGTAGATAGTTAAATATATTTCAAACAATTAAAATTTGACAAAAGAATTCAACGAAATTTTAAATATACTAATATTATAATGCCCCATTAATTGCTTTGTTATTAGCTTTAAAAAATAGATTTTGATCTGAAAGTGAAAAATTTTCAGAGCTCGGCTTTGAAAAACGGGAATTAAACTCACGCCATTTCCCTCGGCACGTCAGTTAATCATTCTACTTCTAATATAATCGCGATTACAATACAACTTTCTCTAATTTAAAAAATGTAGTTATTAAAAATATTAATAAACTTAATTAAATTTGAATATAAATTTTCCTTATAAATTATTAATTTATAACGAGAAGGCAGTCAATCACACTAAACGTGCCATAGATAGTTTCATGGTCATGCTACCTCACATGTTGGTTAGTCAAAACCTGTACTCAAGATATATGGAATTATGAATGGAAAGGATATCAAAGTAAACTACATAACTTCAGAGGAAACACACATGACATATTAATATCACAAAATAACAGACAAGATCAAGCACTTATAACACGTCTATGAATCGGGAATTCTAGGATCACACACGAATATTCACTTCAAAAGACTGATGCACCGAAATTATTTTTGCAGCAACTTTACATTGACGATAAAACACTTACTTATATAATGCCAAGGTTTACGTAATCTAGGTGAACAGTTAACACAAAATATGAAACTCACGCTAACGGACATCAAGAGTATAGTCCTACATAACGTGTTTTTTCCTCAGAGGTTTACAGTTACAGAAGACATTTTAATTAAAATTCTGTAATTGTGGTCGCTATACTATCTTTCAGGGCTGATGAGCTCTGAACATAGGCATTGCCCCAACACACCTTATAGCTAGCCAATGACTTGCCAGCAACGTTGCCAAAACTTGCTCTATTATATAATATTTCGTCAGCTTTTTTTTGGTCTTTCGATAACAATTATAATCTACAAAAATTATAACCAGCTGATTATATTATAAAGTATTGCATGTTAACGCGCTCTATAATCGATGTGTTCAGTGCGAAATGCAAGACACGTGTAAACTAGTGCGGCTCTTATACGCATGCGCGCATAATGTTCGTCAGGCTGAAATATTCGTACAATCTGACAACGCTGGCAATCGTTCTGATTGGTCTAAACGTGTGGAACAGCTGAGCTCATTAACTGTGAAAAGCATAATGACTGTTGTTGATGCGACCCTAAATATTTAAGCATAAAAATAAAAATATTTTTTAAAAATAAATTTCAATGTTTGAATTTGAAAAACAATACCAATGTTTTATAGTATTATTTACGCCAAAATGGCTTTTAACATGGTTTTATAGAGTTTTCTGTTTAAATTTTGTAGGAGTTATTTGTTGCTTAAAAGGCAGCAATTTCTGTGAAAATTTTGACGTATACCCCAACAAACTAAAGACTGCAGATGAAATCTAGCCAATAGCAGCCAAGGTCGGGGTGAGGTTGCCCTTTCGCTAAGTCACACTCTGTTTCACCGAACTTCAGCTGACTTTTTGTTAAGCTGTCATCCACAGTGGGACCACAACGTGACAACGCAATATACGATTAACGAAAGTCAATTGGCTCTGTGCTGTGATTTAGGTCACTATGCTCCGCCTGCATCTGCAGTCTCTAGTTCGTTAAGCTATAATTGTTATTTTTGTAGATTTGTTCTGTTTTCATCTAAGATGTCGTAAATACATTAATAAACGTTTTTTTATTTCCTAACGCAGACATAATGTAATAAATATTTTAATATTATCTATTGAAGTATATACAGTTTTCTCTAATTTAAAATAACAATTTTAATGTTTTTCTTCTTAATTTTGCTACTCGATTGGGATGTTGAAAAAAATAGCTATTTATATTTTTTTAACTACTCTCTTGAATATCTCTGTTGTATTCTCGGAGTAATGTCAGTTTCTAAAATTTTTTAGTCATGGAATTTTTCTTCTTCCTATATCCCTTTACTGGAGTACGTATCATTGTAATATTTTCTGAGTACATGGTACATGAATTCGTTTTGAATAATGTTTGGTCAAATGGTGTAAAGTGATTGGGTTTTTGTAATAATAAGTATTTTTTCGTTTTTTAATCCGTTCAAGAATATTCTCATTTGTAATACGGTCCAACCACGAAAATATCTACATCCTGCGGTTGAGCCACATTTCCAATGCTTCCAACCTTTTACTTACTGCCTCCGTCAGGGTTCACTATTGTAAAAAGTAAATAATAAGAATACGCTGCACAGAAAAATTTTTAACTTTGTATTTATGGTCAAATAGGCCTAATAATGTCTTGTAAAAATTAATATCATTCCGTGTAAAAGAGTTTAAAGTTCAAAAAGAATTTAAAAATTTATAAGAAATAGAACATCTTTAGGTAGTTTCTAGAATGCCGACGCTTTAGTTTTTTTCTATTAAACTTCTTAGGAACAAATGCGCTGAAGTTTAGCTCTCTCGGTGACCAGAAAGTTAGAAAATTTGTGATTAATGAGTGAATGAATAAGCCAGTGAGAGGTTTTGCATTTATGTATAAAAAATATACTACGAATTTTAATAAAAATTCACGAATTACTTTTTGTGCACCGAATGGGTATATCTATTTTGTAACCCAATGTTGCTATCTCATTGTTACATAACCGAATGTTTCCTAGTTCTATTTCTTGGGTACTCAAGCGTAATCTGTAGCCCACCCTTCAAAAATCAAAAAAGCAAAATCACAACAAACGTTCCTTTTGGATTTATCTGTCTATTATTTCTATTCAATTCTCCACATCTTCGGTTTCTATTGATGACAGCATCTTACCACCCAGTATGATACTAAATAACGAAAAGAAATAAAAAAAAAGAGTAAACTTTCGAATAGTCACTAGATTCCGTTATACATATGGTAGAGCAGTATAATTTCCGGTTAGGTTCATTATTTTTAAGGAATAAAATAAAAGAATAAAAAATCCAGAAGGTTATTTCTAGATTAGTATCATTGATCTCGACAAAATTAAATAATAACTTACGTCATTCATTATTAAATTAAAGTATAAATTTAACGACAAAAACTTTAAAGATATTCTAAAAGAATTAATCTACAAATTTACATAACACATAAAAAATTTCAAATTAAGTATTAAAAACTGTAATTTATACACTACTATACAAAATAGATTTTTGATAAAATACCAAGTTTTAGGATGTTTACAAACAATAATAAAGTTCAATTTTTTTATAACATAATAGACATGTAGAAACTAATAGATATAACATAGCAAACTTATAGAAAGAAAACGTTAATTAGGTCTTCATAAAATGGTATAATTATGACAGTTTCCCCTATAAAGATACATGAGACGGTAAACAGCACAAACTTCCTCGCTAATATTCAAGCAGTTATATGTTATTAATTTTTCGGTGAAATTCTAACGTTAAAAGTGTAGAACTTTTTAAAACAAATTTTTACGTTTAATCACATGTAGTCTCTACTACGTTGGAAACTTTATCATACATTGAGACCTCAACGTTGACACAGCATACTCAACCGCTAACATTATTATACTCTCATTTTCATTGAAAATTAACAAACCACACGTATCCTGAAATACAAACATTGTCACACGCACACCTACCACAAAATCCACAAAAAAGATTGAAAAGATGCTGGACTAGGAATCGTAAATAAAAAAGCGACGAGGTTTTGCCAGAGGGTGAATCCTCAATCAAAATGAAAACAGGACATTAAACAAATACATTTTAAATTCTGCTACTCATATAAATATACAGTTGTAGCTCTTACTTAATAAGGAAAAATAAATTTTTTTTGACCGTTTAGATGTAGGCTATTGACAACAAAATGGTAAATGTTATACGGAACAATAAAAAAATAAACAAAAATTTGAAACATCATAAGTAGATATTCAAATTAATTAACAATTTTATATCTTTCTAAATGTGTTGTTACGGGTATATCCTCAAGAGGACCTGTGACTATAAACCAAAAAAAACATCAATTTATTGTCATTTAACGTAAAATAATCAACACTTTCTTCGTAAAATGATGTATTTTTATTAATGTTTGATTGTTAATAATTTCATATATTTATTCCCAAAGTTGACGTAACGTAATTAAGAAATCCTGCCACAAAAACAAATTCTGAAAAATTCAGCTTTTACTATTATTACTTTTACTTTTCAATGTTCTTTTTATCATTTGTTGCAGTTTAAAACTATGATGCAAGATTCTTTCAAATACATTCGATGTAAGTAACATTATTTACATACGATGTAAATAACGCATTATCTCAGAAACCGTTAAAGTTATTAAAGTGATATTTGGGAGCATAATATTTACATCAATTTCAAATTACTGTACTCAATGAATAAAACTTGGTCTATAATACAGTATTGACAGAAGTAAAACATGTTCTTCAATTTTTTGTAACATCTCAAATATTACTTAACAGACATAAATAATATTACTGCCATGCTTTTAACATAATTCATCAATAGGCCTGCTATTTTTATGTTGCCTACATGCAACAGTTTTTGAGAAAAACTGGTAACAAGCAGGTTAAATTTTAACATGAATATAGTTATGGGTGCCCAAAAAAAAAAAATTATCGAGAGAATTACTAATGAGGAAACATTGAGAAGAGCCGAAGAAGGAAGAGCATTGTGAAAATTGATAAAGAAGAGGTAAACTGAATTGAAAGTTAAGACATGAAAAAATCACCAGAACTACATATTATAAGGATGTAACGAAAGTTTAAGGGTTACGAAATTTTTTTGTTTAACGTGAGACAGATTTTCACATTAAAGCTGTTGCAGACGGTGAAGGGTTCTGAATAAAATTGATTGGTAAAAAATACGAAACCTGACCGGGAATAAAAACTTAGAACACTTCTACTTAATGATCATACACCTACCGGAAGTATTCAAGAGCCAGAAGGAGAACTCTTTCTTCTTTAGTTCCATATCCTTAGTAGACGTTGTCAATCTTCATGGCCAAAAATCATATCCATTGCAGTAAATCGGAAAAAATTCACCGAAGTAAGGACAGTCCATTATCGTCCCAGATTTTTGAGCCAAGATGTTTGTTTTCCTTTTTAAATTAAAAATACAATATTTAAACTAAGCTGTCTCCATATCAAGTTAGTCATCACGCGTCGATTTCATAACTGAAGGTTACTTATTTCGATCCTCAACTAATATTTAAAAAATTTAAGAAGATAGGATTACCTTCAAATCTTCTGTATATAATTCAATAATTCTGTGGAAAAAATGTAAAATAAAATATGTGAACGATTTAATACAATTTGAAGACGACAGCTTAAGAAATGCTCAGAACGTATAAGCTTTGAATTTGGTCACTTATCTTATAAATTCATCAAAACGACTTCCTGTCGAGTTCAAGCCGCTCAATCACACTTTAAATGTAAAAGACAAAGAAAAAATGTCCGAATGAAAACTAATAATGAATGACAAAAATGAAATGAAAGAGTTAGAAAAAGAAGGTGGGATTAATTAGACTGGGATAAAAATAGTATTTTATGCAACTACGGTACAAAATAGTACGATAAGTGAAGATTACAATTGTGATAACAAGAGTTAGTGTCTTAAGGTATAGCTTATACTTGACAGTGAACACTCCGTTAAGGGCTACCTTTCGTGACCGGACACGACAGAAATAAACTTAAATCGAATGAGAATTCAGATAGATAACAGTGAAGAATACTAGAAAAGATTCAATCGTCTGGATGTAGGCCTTCAAACAGGCTGAGAGACAGTCGGGTAGAACGACATTAGGTAATAGTATCTACAGGAAAATCTAATTCTTCAGCATTGATGCAATAAATCCTAAATAATGTCAAGCAATTAAAATATTGATCTTTATTCATATAATGATTAATTAATATGAGAAAAACGTAACCTTGACAATTCTACTTGTATAAATTAAAAATTGGAATATTTCACTAACAAAGATTATAGAAATTTTAACGATATTAACTTTTTATTTCAAATTAAATAATGAGGTGTGGCTATTAAATAACAAGACTGATGTAAAAAAAATAATTTTTATTTTATACAAAATTACTTATTGTAACCTTCAATATACACTCCTTCTCTATTCCTACAACACTCCATGCAAATTTTCCATTGTTGGAAACAGTGCTGGACGTCATCTTCTGTCAACTCCTTCAGGACACGTGCCGCTTTCTCTTTTACAGCTTTCACAGACCCAAATCTTGTCCATTTTAATGTAGATTTCACCTTAGGAAACAGGTAGAAGATAATGACATGTTATGAAACGTGGTTTTATACTTATGATTCGAAACCGAAGTGCCAATCCATGCACTGGAAGAGCTGAACTTCACCGACAGCCAAAAAAGCTCGAATGAGCAAGTCAAAATTTAAAGCAATGATAATTGTTTTTTTTTATATCTATGGAATTGTGTACCTTCACTGGATTCCTGAAGGTCAAACAATTAATCCATATTACTACCTTGAGGTACTTTCTAAACTTCATCAAAGAGCAAGAAAAAAAACACCCCGAAATGTGGAAGGATAAATCATGGGTTCTCCACCAAGACAATGTGCCAGCTCATTCCGCGTTATCTGTCAAGAGGTTCCTAGCCAAGTACAGCACTTCAGTGTTAGAACATCCACCTCATTCACCAGATCTTGCACCATGTGACTTCTACCTGTTTCCTTAGGTGAAATCTGCATTAAAAGGTACAAGATTTGAGTCAGTGGAAGCTGTAAAAGAGAAAGTGGCACGTGTCCTGAAGGAGCTGACAGAAGATGACTTCCAGCACTGTTTCCAACAATGGAAAATTTGCATGGAGCGTTATAGGGATAGAGAAGGAATGTTTATGTAAGGTGACAGTAAGTGATTATGTATGAAATAAAAATAAAATTTTTACAACGTCAGTCTCATTATTTAATAGCCACACCTCGTGTGTAGTGGAATATTTCAACATTCGATTCTCAAGAGTTTATTTTTTTTGGAAATGTGGTTATTTCTGATAACTTTGTTCTGTTTACAGAGTCTGAATAGTTTATAGAGACCATTATATGTCTTTATTTTGAGTTTTGCGCGCTAGAACCTTCTGATTCCTTTACAGAAAACAAAGGTAATTGGTTTTAAGGGTACTATTAAACATCTTAGAAGTTGTCCATACTTAATAGTAAAGTTTTTAATTTTTTAATTTTTCCGATCTTAAATGTATCGGTCATATTTTTTAATATAGTTGGCTGACCATGTGATAAGAAACAAAATTATTTAATACTAGAAGATCAAATGCAAATAATTAACTTTTCATCTGCCTGTCACGGGGATCAGAAACTGTTAGAAGCATGTTGAATATACCATACAAACATAAACAGAAAACTCCGATCTGGAAATCTCAACTTAGTATAATAATTTCATTTTTAAATATGTGGATAAATTACACGAAAATCATAATTTATTATTAATAAATTTATTAGAATAATAGTTTAACTCAAAATTCAAGAATGAAACATTTACATTTTTTTCAATTTTCCCTGTAAATACTGCAATCAAAATTTATCGTTACATTATTTGTATTATCATTGTACTTATTAATGTAAATATCAACGATATAAAATAGGGATCAACGGATTTTTGACTTTGTCGAATTTTTCACTTCCTTTGCTAATTATGTGCAATCATGAGTTGAAGAAATTGAATTGTGAAACATTCAAAATCTTACATACACCCTGTAGAAGACGCAGGTCGTTAGAAGTGCAGAAAGTTTGACACTTGATCCTTATACAATTCATTTTGGTTACTATTGTTACAAAATTAAATTCGAACAAAAATTACGGAATCAGAAACAGTTGTAAAAATTACTGTAGTAACTTTAAGATAGATGAGATTAAGTAATTTGATATAGCATTAACTAGTCGATAAATTAATTGACAATGTGACTTGATAAAATGAAAATTCAATGATTAAACCAAGTGAAATGAAATATTTAAAGACGGTTATCTTTTAATGCAGTAATAAGAAGTTACTTGTTGCAACTTGGCTTGATCGTCTAAATTTGCGTTCTGGCCAGCAAAGGAGCATTCTGAAAAAAGAAGGATAGGAAGAAAGCAGTAGTAGAAGAAATATTAAGGAATATCTTGGTTGCTCATCTGAACGTAGGCCTATCCCTATATGAGTGTCGTAAATTTCTGCTCTAAGCGAAGAGAGAGTTCAGATCGAACTTTAAAGAGAATAGGAGAAGGGAACACATAAAAACTTACGCTGACCATACCACTAGGTCTTGTCTTCTGACATCGCTTAGCTTCTGTTGCACAAAAAATCTGATAAATCTGAAATGTAAATTGTAAATCTTTTGCATAATCATGTACTAATAAATCTATACATAAATAAACGTCATACTTGAAGTATTTCACAAGGTCAAACTAAATTTAAAATAATAAATAGCGCCATCAGGTTAATAACATTTTAAAACTGATAACTGATTTGGAACGTAATCAAAGAAAAGAATATGATTAATAATACTGTAAATTAATATTTCTTATATTGTTTCCCAATAAATAACTGGCAACCGTTTGTCTGAAACGCCACGGTTTCAAAATTATTCACTTTTGTAGTAAGTTATAACAAAACTTCAAAATTTTGTCAATGTCCTTATTAATGATTTTCAATGATGAAGATACAATTGTTTCAAAAATTGAAATTAATATATTTATTTAACTTGGTTATTTACGAATGGATTTTAACAAATGAGGTAGCTATTATTTCGTTCAAAATCTGCAGCTTATCATACATTTTACCCATTATTATTATTTTTATTATTATTATTATTATTATTATTATTATTATTATTATTATTATTAGCTTATCTTAACCAATTTTGAGGAAAACACCACTCGTTGAACCCTCATATTTAAATAACATGACCTGAATAAAATTTATGAGTAAAAATTACAGATTAATTTGTTTAAGTAATTTTTTTTTGTTTACTACGAAGAATAAAAAGACTGATGACTTGTAAAATTTATCCTAAATCGCTGATCCACCTTCTGCGGAGCCGATAATTGGGTACCTGGTAAATTTGGACTGTTTACCCGTAAAACGCAAATTAGTGAGTTATTAATTCATCATATTGATTAAAATCGTTAGTACTGTCTGTCTGTAACTTGATGGTCTCCGCGAGAGGGGAGCTATATGCGGATTGTAAAACCATTTCAGAAAACATAATACATCTAATTTTTTTTTAAGAAACATACTTGTCGGAAATGACGTATTTTTTAAAAAACAAAGTATTTCGCAAGTTTTTTGTTCTAAAAAATTATTTCGAAAAACACACGTTTAATGAGATAATGTATAATTTATTTAAAGTTTTGTTTAAAAAAAATACCGTTTCTTTCAAATAGACTTCTTTGTTCAAAGAACTATTTCATGGATTAACATAATACATGACAGATTTGTTCTCTAATAATGGAAACGATGATGCAATAAAATTTAACAGAAAATCATTATACTTGTTAAATTCCGAGAATAGTTTTTTCTTCAAAAACAAAACTTTTACTTTTGCCGGCCGCATTGGCGTAGTTGGTGACGTGCTCGCCTCTCATCAAACGGTCCTGGTTTCGAATCCCCCTCAGGCACGGCATATTTTCATACGTTACAAAAAATCATTTCATCCTCCGTTGTACAAAAGTTACACCCCATCATCGTCGCTAATGACCGTTGTAGTTGATGCGACGTTAAATAAATTAAGAAAAAACTTTTACTACATTATACATTATTTTATTAAGCGTATTTTGCGAAATAATTTTGTTGTTGTTGTTTAGATCATCAGCCAAAAGGCTGGTTCGAACCTGTAGAGGTTTTACTAAGTAAAATGAGGAGGTGGTTTACATTGCCTTCCTCACTAAATGGAAAAGTATGCTTGTCAGCATGCCGGGCCCTCTGAAAAGCACATATTTTCCTTTCTGCATGACACATTGACTTCATTTACCACACGGTCTGGCTGTATAATGAACTTCATTAATTTCAGAGGAGATAACTTTCATTAGTGTCTTTCATACCTCTACCTCTTCTGTTCTTAAATGGTCATTGAAAATGACCATTTAATGATGTATTAAACGATGTATTTTTTTTGAAACAAAGTCGTATATTTTTGTTCTATAAAATTATTTTTATAATATAAAATATTTGTTATCTGTTTGTTGCAGGGCTAAAATAAATAGTTCCGTTTCTTATCACATGGTCAGCCAATTCAACGACCTTCAGACTTTTAGACCGTTGTAGTTGATGCAACGTTAAATACAAAAATAAAAAAAAAAATAATAATAAAAATTTTTGGTGTTTATAAATTAATAAATAATTTAACATATTTAAATGTTTTATCGTACTTAGTTTTAAATTTAAGAATTTGTCCTCCGAAACACTCGTGGTGTGCTTTTGCTAAAAGGACCAGATGTTATGATGTTAGGATATTAAACGGTATTATTGTGATACAGACATTTTCTACGTATTGTTGGAAACTACCTGAATTTCTTATGAAGACGTATTCGACTTATTTAAATCACTTGTACGTTTAAATGACAATACGAATGATTATCAGATACATATTTAAAATATATTTAAAAAAAATCTTTTAGATATTTACACGAGTAAAATTAGTGGTTATTTGTCACAAAATTTTGACATCCTTGTAAGAAGATAAGAATCAATATTGTTAAGGTTTACATAAAATTGAAGGTACCAATATTTACATCTGCTATGGACCAAAGTGCAGTTGAAAAGAATGGAAAATATTTCTAGTGACCGACCTTTGAGGGGTGACACATAGATTGACATGGCAGATAGTAAAACCATTTGTCTTTTCAGATAAACTATTAGATAAAGTTATATCCACAGTACTCTAACGTAGAGTAATTTTGAATGAATCTTTGGATAAATATTAAGTAAAACGACAAGAATAAAGCAGAAATAAAAAAGAAAGGCCGGTAATCTTAGGGTGAATCTAAGCCACAAGAAAGACGTAACACAAAAGAACGAAAAAAGAAGGTATTAGGAGACATCTGCCTCTTCTTATCAGTACAGAGAACATAAGAGACGGCGGGAAGCGATCAAGATCGGTTCCTCATTTATTGTATATGTATAGAACCGAACCACAACGAATCCAGGTATACTATTGTCAAAGAATACCATATACCTACCTCAAGCAACCTTATTGTAATTTCCCCTTCTCGTATATATTTCTATCATACAATACGATTCAATGAATTAGGTTGGTTCTCCGCAGGGAAACCGATCACTCTGTCTCTTTCTGGTTTTATTTTTTAAGATTTTCTATTCTTGTCTTATTTAGTTAAGTCTGTCTGTGTGTTTTGTCATGACCACAGGAAAACCAAAACATTATCTGTTTTTGTGTTTTGAGAATGTGTTTATGTGTATAAAGTAAGGGTGTACTTTGAAGCTATTACATTAAATAAATCCTACAAATTAGAGATAAACTTGTATTTGTTCATTTACAATGAGGGACAAAATATATTTGTCCCCTAGTGATCTATATCCGCTGAATGTTTTCAAAAAGATAAGCCATAATTATATGTAATTTGTTGGCCGTTTAGTTTAAAATTTGTATTAACAACTATACAAATTTCATGTATAGCGAAAAAGGTGAGTCAACGTATCTGGTGAAAATGGATCTATCCAGCGACCGAGTGAAAAATATGAAGTAAAAAAATTAAGGTTATAAATGTTATGGTCTTTGGTAATTTTTAATGAAAATAACTTGATGTAAAGATTTATGTTTACGAAAAAATGTTAATAAGATTTAGTTGATCTGTGTATCGTAAAAGGTTTACAATTATAGTGGTCTGAGTAGACAGGGATCCACCGTTTGAATAAAAGAATTGAAATTGTATGCACTAATAATAAGAGAACAAAACAACTTAATGGGGCGGGAATGAGGATTTTGATAGCGGTGAAGGGCTGTACCTGGAAGCATATGTTAAGGAATGCGGAAATACTTCATAAGATGAGCTTACTAGACCAAATGAGCGAAAAAAAATTCACAAGAGGTACTAGTGCAGCCATTTGTAACGGTTTAGGGAGGACTTGCACCACAGGTTGAGGCTTGCACCATTTAGCTTACGAGTGGTACAAACAGGTAAGAAAAATATTGGACACCCAAAAGTAAGTTTCCGGAACAAGCCGACCTGCCAAATTCGTGACGTAAAGAAGAAAGAAAAAGATTAATAAGAGACAATTGGGATACTTTGGCAAAGTGATGTGGTCATATATAGATTATTGCAGAATATTGTGCAGAAGAATCTAAGCGACCGGTGTGTTACAGATACGAGTGGGTTTTTTGGGATTGACTGCTAATAAAGTGTAAATTGCAGTGATTATTACCTAAGTTCTGAAAGGCTTGGTTGCATGAAAGAAATTCATGTTACATGAAGAAGAAGAAGAGTACGTCGTTTTAGTATCCTTTAAGTCATCTATTTACAAGGAGAATATCTGTTGTGAGCAGGCACGTAACCCGGATTTTGCTTCGGGAGAGGGGCTGAATTTGGAGAATTGAACCAGGGACCGGAGACATATTAGTCTGGCATGAAATTAGAATTTCCATCGGGGGCTAAAGCCCCATACCCCCTAGGTGAGTGCTTGGTTGAGAGATTTTCTATATTTGAATTCGTGTGATCAATTATCTCAATATGCACTAGACTGAAGGTGATAACCAGGGTCCAAATTTAAAAATTTCTCTCGTTTAGATTGTAGTCAGTCCATGCAAGTTAGAAAGAGAAAATTGCTTATATTTGAACTCTGGGTGCTACTTTAAGCACAGGTCTAAACAGACTACAGTAACATATCAGAATCCTCAAATCTAAGATTAACAATTTCAAATTACCCAATTCCCGTTTAAAAATATTTACCGCCATAAACTACCAATTATATTTTAATAGACTCAATACAGTCTACGTTCAATGTCTGGTACAAACCTTGAAAATTTACAAATACACCGTTTAAGTCGTTTATTTTGTCACCCATCTTTTTTTTAGGTTATGTACTTATTGTAGTTATGAAATGAAGTAAATGGGTTAAATTAGTTACCCAGGTAACCAGTTCTTATAAAAAAGAAGCAGAGGTAGACCAAAGGCAAGATGAAGGGTGGCTAGAGCGTTTTTGCGAGTTGTTTGTGACAAAGAGCAGCTCAGAATAAGTCCACATGGGAGAAATTGAGTTAGAAAAATCGTATGCAAAGGAACGCCCAAATTAATGTTTCTAAAAAATAATAAATATAAAAAAATTAAAAATTTAAATAATGCAATTAACAATATTATGGACACTAAAAAAGTTTTGTTCTATTATAGAAACAGGCATCTTTTTTTCAAATTGTATTAACTTTTTAAATAATGGATTATTATTGTTTTTTAAGTGTTTGCAATAAATAATTTTGCATAAATAAATAAATTAATATGATTGTTATAATTTTTATAAACAAACTCTAGCCGGGAATCAAACTGGTACGATCTTATATTTTGAAATCTAACAGAGCAACAACTACGCAATAGAGGAGGAGAGGGTTCAGTACTTTGTTTGGAAATAAGATTTAAACAATAAAACAATATGTTTTTGTAAGCAACAATACAAATATTAATAACATTATAATAAAACTGAATGCTACCGCAAAATGACCAGAATCTTTTACAAAGTCAGCATTCAGCCATTGTAAACGATGGAAGTTCCTTTGTTGGGCATACATTCGGTCGTTAAACCAGTGTATTATATTTTGAATAAAGGATTTAAGACAAAAAAGACGTTCCATGTAAATGTAGGCCCTTCTGTTTTGAATGAATTTTATGAGTATTAAAGAAGTCGTTTTACGAAATACCTTAGAATGAAAAAAGCCAATTCAACTTTGTAAGATGGTAATGAAGTGTTTGATTCAAGTGGACTACCAGAGATACTTTAAATAATATGCAACTCGAGTGTTCTTCAGTTCACGAGCCAACGATCAAGGAAGCTAGTCATATATTAAGAATAAAAAGATATTGTCACTTCAATGATGAGACAGTGGCTGTATAGTTAAATCGAGTTGACAGGTTAAGAGCCAACATATTCTTCGAATTGACACACGACTTTTAGATGACTACGAGGTATTATCACGACCTGTCTCAAGTGAATCACGATTTTGGTATCCTCAGAACGGCCGAAGAAAAGGAGATGGATGTCACAAAAATGTGATTCAGTGTCGTACCTTCTTTGTAGGTCTGTCACGTAAGTGATAGAAACATATTTACAATTTTAAAATATAAACTGAAAAATTTAATAAACTATGTAATTTTTTCATTAAAAAATCTACAACTTTACAATCGTTTATTATATATATATGAGAAAAATAAGTAATTTTGCTAACAATAGGAACTTAACGTTAATAGAATCAGAAGTTCACTGAATCTGATTCAACTGATAAAAAATTCTGAACAATTTAGCATTAATCATGAAATAAAAATTAAAGAATAAAATTTAAAAAACTAATACATTAAATTGTTTAAGTCTTTGATAATTGTAGTCTTGATTATTTAACAAATTAAGACCCAGATTACGGTTACGGATTATAGATGAGGATTAAGGTTTACCCTCTTTTAATAATGTTTGCTGAACAATAAGATGTCATATTTAGCAATGTTGACATATAAGCCACGTTATATGTATCTGTTACTGACTTTCCAAGGAATATCCATGATTTATTTTATTACTTTTGACCATACTAAAATGCCAAGATTTGACTTGCTTACCATTCCCCAGAACTGTAATGCGCATGTCCAGACAGACTGAAGTACGACTTAAGTATAACATTCTTTAGAGTGCTCTGACTTCCTTCCAACCAACCACCTGATTTGGTTGAACTTCAAATCCAATTGTTCTCTTTTTGCCGTGTTGTGTTTCTTCCAGGTAAGCCTGTGGTGAAGATTTATTCCGATATAATTTAGTTTGGTCAGCCTTTGGTAAAACCTGATTGATTAGAATTACTGTAAGGAATATCCGTGACAAACAGAAAATTTTATGTGAGTAGATTTTCCTTCATTGATTCATATTCTTCATTTATTAAGCCAAGTTAGGAAAATGTCAAGAAACTCTTGGAAATAATGGATAATAGAACTCTGAGGTAATGGATCCAGATTTTCATCAACAACCAATAGTAGTTGTATCATCCAGTATAACTTCTCATCATATGGAGTAGAGAACTGAAACTGAGCACATTTATTTCATTTTTTTAAACATAAATATAATAGAATTTTTATCTCGGTGTAATTTCGGTTGACTCTTTTAACCCATTACATATTAGTTTTATACTTTTTAAAGGCTACAGTTTTAAAAGCTGGAATGGTAATCTTCCAGGTCCACTTGATCTGAGTTTATTTGGCTGTGCATTCACATCACAAACACTTTGAATCTCTCTTTGATGGTCTCATCCAAAGTATAGAATTGTAGGCTATACAGAAGTACAAGGAATACACAACATTTTAGACGTCTCATTTTTGTTTCAAGATTAAGGTTGTGACTTTTGAACATCGGACTCATTTGAAGTGGGACCCTAAGTGATACGTAGAAAAAATAAAGTTTTTTTTTGACGGTTGGATAAGCTCTTAATAAACTATTAATAAAAGCTACTGAAGGACTACTAAAAATGTCCAATGGTTGTCCAATACCACGTTGTTTGTTTGGTTCACAAGTAAACAACTCTTTAGGCGTTCGGTCATCAGACATCGGCAACAAACGACGATATTTCTCTTTTCCTGTAATTTCGAATAGTTGGTATCACCCCTGCACATTAAATTCATGCATAATATTTCCATTTATTTTTTGAAAATCGATACCCCGCTAAAGATCTTAACAATATCTTTTCTTGATATCTGCTGAGCACTTAAGATCCAACACACTGAACCTTACATTAAAAGTAGCAAAAACGTGGTGCGATAAAATTTTACTAAACGGTCTCGTGTACCGATAAGCGTTTCCTCTTAACTGTATAGAAACCTTTGAAAATTTTCAAGTTTGATTTCAAAATACACCAAATTGAAAAATATTTTATTTTCAATATGATAAAGGTTACTAATTGGTCTATGGAATAAAAGGTAAAATACTGTGTTTTTTATATGAATATTTTTTTCTTTGAGCTTATTCAGGAAAAAATGAACAAAAGGGATTTGGAAACAAAAAGAAAATAATTTAATTATTTAGCTAATAATTAGTTAGACCTAATTAGTATCATTGAGCCATATTAAAAGCAAAATTATTAATGGCACTCATGCATTAGAGGTATTGTTCAGAATTTATTTTGAAAGAAAACAAAAATAATTTGGATATTTATTTATAATGGAGTTTACTTAATAAGGAAAGGAATGTATAATATAATTATAAGAAGATACAAATTAGACATCCTAATTATTTATTCTAAGAATGTAAAGAAAAACGAATTCTATAAAAGGGAGCTAATTAATATAATATTAATAATGATAAAAAGGGATTAATTTTATTTCAATTATATTAATAACAAAAATAATTGATGGAGTAAAAGAAGTTGATAAAAAATAGGGTGTGTTTACAAAAGGAGAGTAATTATCTACAGCTTAAACTGATAATAACTTAATGGTTTTGTAGTAATGTTTTGAAGTCCATAATGGAGAATACAAAACAACAAGAACTGTTAAGACGTCAGGCGAATTAGGGTGTTTTATGTATCTTAGAATGAGGTAGAAAAAATGTCAAAGGATTTTCTGATGGATTTTTGGGTCGGATGGATGGAAACAGTGGTGGAACGACGGAGTACGAAAGCCAATTAATTTTGGAATAAAGGAAGAACAAATTATGAAATAACCCTTTTTGAAAAGGTCGGTTAGAAGTAAGTCAATTAAACGTACAAGTGAAAAATGGTAGGAGGTCTTTATTGACGTTGAGGAAAGGAGTGTAAAAGTGGGTAGGAGGAGTTAAAATTTTATTGGTTGTAATTTTAAATATGGGGGAGGTATTGAATAAGTACTACTTAAATATAGGGGAGGGAAATTTTCATTTTTTGGAATGGGTACAAAAGATGAAGAATAACAATAAGAACGTTAATCCAAAGATAACATTTATGACTTTTAGAGAATAACGTTGTTAAGAGAAAGGTCGGCGGAGAGGAAGAAAGACTGAAGAAGATGAAGAAGAAATAAGCTTCAAGGAAATTTTCCTTTTCATGTATTTCTTTTGTGTTCTTATGAATGAGACAATTAATTAGTTATAAAGCTCCTTTATCAGTCAAGTCTATTCAATAATGAGATCGTGAACTGAAATGCTTTCACCCTTGAAATTTCAAAATTTCCTCATTAGATTTGTGACATTTTCTTAATAAGTTAAGGAAACATATTAAAAATAAATAAGTAGCATAAAAAATAAGCCTATCTCGTCAATATTGGATATCACTGGATCGTTATTAAGTAATAATTTTTACCGGTATTCAGAAAAAGAAATATTCTTCTTTTCCCAGGAAAAGATATAAATGTTTGAGAGCGAGGATTATTGTTTTCTTTCTTAGTACAAAACTTATATATTTTTTTCCCCGAAGAACAGTATGTAGTCTATATATAAATATACTCGTATGTTCGTTAAAAAATAAAATTGACATGAAAATATAACTTCTAATGACATTATCTCTTAAAAAAAATACTTTTTTCATAATGAAGCTAAATTAAAAAAAAATGTAATGTTTAAATTGAATTTACTGGATAAGTAAATGTGCAATTATAAATCTGTTAAGTAGCAGATTACTATATTTTAAGTTGTGATAGGCGGGGAGGTTTCTCAGATAGGAGAAGGAGCCTTCACGATGTTCATCTCATCAGATCATCTTAACTGTTTCTTATAGAAAAATAAAAATAATTTTAAATATCGTAACACATGAGCCTAAATTCATTCGGGATCTGGGTTTACTAAATAATAAACAGGCTACCTTTAAACTTATAACAGTTTTTTATTTATTTACACAATTAATAATTATGACAATTACAGATTTAACTTAGCTTATTAACAAATAAAATTATATTACGTAAAACAAATCAATCACAAAAGTTAGGCTTAAACCAAACTTGATTAACAGTAGAATACTGTTCTTAAGAACCAAAACAATCGAGTTACCTGTCCACAACCACTTGTTATCAACCGTGCTATTAACGTATTTCTGAACCGGTTTCGTAACGACACAATATTGAGCGGTCCGATAGATTTTCCATTCACAATTTAGGTATTGACTGCCTGCTTACAAAGGTGCTAACTGTTTTTATAGCTGCGGCCTGATAGTTTCCCAAACAAACGAGATCTTTCTTACAAAATTTCCACTACTCTCGAACATCGTAGAAGGAATCAAAATATAAACAAAAGTTTCTACTATTTCGATTTCTTAGAACTACTATTCAAATTATCTCATTCATCACAGTTTACTATCTTTGTTAAACACACCCCACCCCATATTCTTCTTTCACTTCATGGATTAGGGCAGTTCAGACTGTTCCGGAAATAATTCCCATCTTGGGCAACGCTTCTTTTACAGTCGCCTTTGCACTCGTAAGCTAAACGGCGCAACTCCAACCCATACAATACACAATTCTTACATACAACAACCTATTCCATTAACCGTTTCTGGAATAATTTTACAGTATCAAAAACAATTTTTGATTCTGATGCTGGTTCTTTAATTATTAAAAAACCAAACATGCTAGACAAGTATAAACAAAATACTATAAACAAACAATTAAAATCTTGCATCACTGCGGTGTCGTACCTTGTCTAAAACTGAGTTATAATAATAGTTTTTCTTCCATTTTCTGCGTTGAATGTATAATATGACTGTGGATGATGGGAAATCACATGTGGATCATCAATTGTTTAGGGAAGGTTGGCTGGAATCAGTCCGAGGCTGGTTAGTTTATCCTACTTTAGAACACAAAAATAAACAAAGGTGAACTTCTGTGGACAAAATATTATAGAAATAGCTCAAGAAAATAAAAACGAGAAAAAGACTTCATATAACCGATGCGGTACATGGAACAGATTTTATTCCATATAAAATGATAAAATATGTTTCACTTGAAATAAATTTCAATACATTGTTTACAAGAATACTTTGTACAGTACTTCCAAACCTTATCCTTGACAATTTTCATAGAATAAATCATAAATTAACAACATAACAATTTATTGATAAATTTAAAATGACATATAATCCTGGATTGAAAATGTTTAGTTCCATTGAAACTGTTGGTACAATGTAAAATCGTGAC
The DNA here is from genome assembly GCA_035578175.1 of Catonia carolina. NCBI lineage: Eukaryota > Metazoa > Arthropoda > Insecta > Hemiptera > Achilidae > Catonia > Catonia carolina. The sequence continues at coordinate 20,639,371 of JAQMRL010000010.1, read as the reverse complement.
CTATATTATTAGTGCAGAACTTTAAAAAAAAGTAAGTATCGTTTAAAAAACAAATCGTTTCAAAAATAAATCATAAACGATCTTTTATAGAAACATATATTGCATGTGGAAACGTAGTTGGTGTTTATGTACTAAAGATAAGCGGGTAAAGAAAGGGCATAAGGTAACAACAAACAGAATGCAAGAAAGGTAAGGGTTTTTATAAAAAAAAAATACGAAAAAAACTGTGAACAAGGTTAAAATCGCTATTGTAAGTGGGTCAATTGCAAGTAGTTCTTGAATTCAAGATAGTGTTATTGGCATTTCTTTTATTATTGCCATACATTTAACACCTACACTTTAGTTGTATAATAATTTATATTTTTAATGATATTTTAAAATAACTGTATTTATCTGCGTGAAATGAAAACTAATGTAAGTTCTGATAATAAGAACACTATATATAAATTCCGTTTTGTTCTTTTAAAAAAGGAAATGGTTATTTATTTTTACATTTAAGTTATACAATCAATAATGATAAATACCATTATTTTAAATATTCTTAATATTTTTTACTAAAATAATGTGTGTTTTATCAACTGACAAAAGATTTACAATAAGAAATAGGCTTAACTACTTCTAAACTGTATAAAGACACTACTAAACAATATTGTGATACTTATCTCTAAGGTCGGAATCTGGGTAAATTATCACATTTGGGTAATAATTAACACATTTAAGTTTAAATAGTATTTATTACAACTAAAAATTAAAATTAGTAACTAAGTGACTAAAATCTACCCGTAAATCACAATTAAATTATTTAATACATAACAAACTTATTATAATTAACTAATACAATAAATAACTTAACCGATTTATTTAATTTTACTTACAAAAATTGTAAAGAAAAACGTTAAATAAAACATAGTAACGTTGACCTTTCTAACGTAACCATTAAGCACTACGTGATTCGCTTACTCAAACACAGACAAATCGAGACTGACTGGATAACTCGCGTCGCTTATATAGGTGGACTAATGGAGAGTTCGAAAAAAGACAGAGATCTTTTATTTTATAACAATAAAATATAAAATCCTTCTTACGGCTCAGAACAAATCTTAACAACTCTAAACAAATTAGGATTGAATAGAAGGTATTACAAAAAGGCCAATTATTAAAATAGATACCCGACTTGACTCTTTCACAATACCTATACAACAATAGCTACCTTTACTATGTAATGTAAATTATATTACTCATAATATTTGTAACTATTTCCCGGAAAACCCTATTTATTACTCTTATTTTTTTACATTAACTTTTCTTAACTCTTCGTCATTCTCAAAAACTCCTTTCTTTTCGATATTGTCACAATATTATAAAACTTGAACAACTGTATGGTATCATTAATGATACGTCTAGTAGTAGTTCTTGGAAGGCTAGAAATAGTTAAGGTTAGATAGTTTTATTACATGAAAAAGTGTTAAATTTCGGATCTAATCTACAGATTAAAACAAATTTAAAATTATATGAACCAGTAAGGAAGACCAGTGATACTACATATATGTAGTTCCCGTGAAAAATGAATCTCAATATAAACATATCCACCGAGTTGGTCTACGGGTAAAGTCATCGCCGCGAATCAGCTGTTTAACAGCTGATTTTCGGAAATGAAGGGTCTTTGTTCAAATCCTAGTAAAGGTGACTTTTTTATACGGATTTGAATACAAAATATTGGTTATTGGTGTATTTGATGATTGGGGTTCAAGTAACCATACTCTCAGAAATGGTCTGTACAAGACTACATCTCATTTGCACGTCATACACATCATCCTCATCTCATTGGGTCATGGGGTTGCTTTATTTTGTCATCAGTCTATCGACTGGTTTGATGCAGTTATCCAAGCTGTTCTATCTTGCGCAAGTCGTTTCATATTTACATACCTGTAACACCCTACATATTTTCTAACTTACTTTATATACTTATTGTTTCCTAGCCTTCCCCTAAAATTCACTCCCTCAATATTACACTTCATTATTGATAAACCAATACCTGGATGTCTTTCAGATATGCCCCACTAGTCTATCACTTCTTCTGGTAAGATTCTTCCATATACTTCTTTTTTCATCCACTCACCTAAGAACCTGTAAATTACTTATCTTGTCCACCCACCTAATCTTTAACATTTTCCTACAACACCGCAGTTCAAAAGCTTCTATCCTCTCCTTATTCAGCCCCTATCACCCACGTTTCACTTCCGTATAATGCTACACTCCTAACATAGTGTTTTAAGATTTTTTTCCTATTCTGTAAATTAATGTTTGTAGTCAGTAGCTGTTTTTTATTTCAAAGGCTTTTCTAGTTTGAGCTTTTTACTTTTGATATCCCTTGTGCAACGTACACACATTAGATATTAAAAAAATTAGGCCTGCTGACACTGTCGTGAATGTATTTAAGAAATTTATTGGAGAGCGAAAAATCTAAACTTTTTAAATTGACGGTAAAATAAGGAAGAAGCCATAAAATTTTTAACTTATTGAGAACTATAATGGTTAAGAAACTTACGCCTAGTTTTACTTGGTGAAACCTCCAGGGATTCGTTTAAACTAGCTTACTGGCTGTTCACATAAACAACAAAGACAACAATAGCCGTATGGAGGAAACATTACACAAACATTATACGTGCATTACTTAAAGAAGTTAAACAACAGGCGGAAACTTCTATTAGGTATTGGAAATGTTAATAAGTTGTGTATATCCTCTGTACTGAATGCACTAACAGTAATATTTAGAAATACAATAGCCTCAGTTAAAAAACAAATATTAACATACCCAAAGAAAGTTTTCGTATTATAACTTTAATTCCGTTTAATAATTATGTTTAATATTTCCATAAATTTAAGTTCAACAAACTGGTGTGAAACACTTAGACGACTTTCTCTTGTCAACGTAAGTAATAAAAAATATATCCCCATGTTTATTCATGAATAAACTGTGTAAAATGAAAAACATAACCAATTTTTTTATTTTTATTGTTTTATTTTATTTAAGTCACATCAACAGCTGGGTTATTAGCGACTACGTTGGGTTATGCAATATAAATTGAACAGTGGGTTTTGAATAGCGAAGATTTTCAGACTCTAGCCGGAATCGAACCCGGGACCTCCACGTTGTAGGGCTAGCGTGCCAAAAACTACGCTACGGAGGCGGCCGTTACCTAAATTTTTATTTTGAGTGAATAACGCTACATTAATAAAACTTCGGTTCGACTTAACAATATGGTAAATTATTAATTGAAGCTAAATAACCCTCTGTAGAAAACATGCTTGAAATAAAATTTGTAGGATTTAAAATTTTTTATAATTATATACACACTTTTGTCGCAAATACTACAACCAGTATCTTAAACCATTTTTTACAGATTTAAAGGAGAAAACAAAAAATCACGAATTGACACGATTGACTAAATATTGCAATAAAAACCTTGAGCTAAAATTTTTGGAGTGTTTTAATTTTTTATAAATTTAATTCTATGCCTTTTGTCGTAATATGCTCATTAAGACCGTAACTTCAAAAAAAAACTGTTTGTGACAGTTTAGCCAAAATTATGTCCAGTACTCGTTTCAGTTAATAAAAACGAATTTGAAAAATTACATTTTATTTTATTCATACTAGGTTAAGAAGGAATTTTTTACTTTCTCTTGCCTACATGAATATACAGGAAGGAAAGTATTGTTTTCATGTAGATTTTTTAAAATTAAGTTTTCACCGGATGTTTTCAGACCCCCTAAACCCAAAAAACATGTTTTTAGCGATTGGTCGTTGTGTGTGTATGTCTGTGTGTGGGTTGTGTGTGTGTGTGTGTGTGTTTGTGTGTGCGTTCTGTGTGTGTGTGTGTGTGCGCGTGTGTGTGCGTGTGTGTGTGTGTGTGCGCGCGCGCGCGCGTGTGTGTGTGTGTGTGTGTGTGTGAACAGACTATCTCAAGAACGGAACATCGTAAAAACTTGAAACTTGAAATTTAAGTTAGATATTACGAGTACTAGTACTAAAGGTACTAAAGGTTAGTACTAGTACTAAAGGTTAGATATTACGAGTACTACTCGTACTAGAGAACCCGACGCAAACAAATCGGTCAACCAGAAGTAGTAGTTTATTCATGTAATTTTTTACTTTTTTGCGAGTTTCTCAAAAGCGGCACCTACGACTTTTTAAAAATCGCCTCATTTACTACATTTTTTAAGCCCTACAAGATAGGGTAGGCGCCATGTCTGCTGGAATTCTTGGAGAGGCTGTTTCACGTAAAAAAAAATGTTTTTTTTAAGATTGCGGCTTTAACATGCATTTCAACGCAAAAATGTATATAGTTAAAGTTGTAGAGAATTTAAAATTCTACAACTTTTATTTCAAACAGTTTTTTGTATAATGCTTATTTTAGCGGTAATTAGCGTTTTTTTTTGTTTCTTTTCTCACGAAAACGAAAGCCTTAGAATTTTGCGACAAAAGTGTACAATCAAATTTATAGAAAATGAAAAGATCTACAACTTTTATGTAGAGCATTTTTCTCTGCAGGGCCTAGTTTAGCGTGAAAGAGTGATTTTCCGTATTTTAAAGTCAAGCTGAGGTTGATTTTTATTTTGCGTTATTTACTCATGATTAAAATAAGGGTTTGTTTATTGAGGTTAGTTTTTTGGTTTATTTCTGATGTTTTATTACTAATGTCAGATTATATTGTTCATTATTTGCATTGGCAAGAGAACGTTGTGTGAGTGTTTCACACCAGATTTTTAGTGTACTATTCGCAAAAATTTTAAGAATCAATAAATCAATCATTTCAGATTTTGACAGTTACTTTATTACGTTATTTTCCGTGTTAAAAACTACATGAGCACATAGGAGGTTCGCAGAGACTAATTGGCTAGAGATTAATACAACAAAAAATTTTTAGATGTAAACATAGCTAAGTTCAATTAATAGTAAAATTTATCGGTTACAATTCTCATATAAAAACGACAGATAAAACTAAACAATAGAAACTATTAAAAAAAGTATATCCGACAGTAAAATTACCCATTTATCGCTTCACATTTATTTGAAAACAACATTAACCAGTTCTATTTTCACGGTTGATACAACATAACCTATAAAAACAAATACACTGATACAATTTTGACCGATATTTATTTACTTTTCAAATACCGTTACATTAGCAATAAAAATGTACAGGTTAAAAAGGCTTAACTAACTTCATGAACGAAAGAAAGAAATAATCGTTAGAAAAAAACTAGGATTTTAGTTCAAATGGTGATGTTACTGACCGTATGCACTCTGAACGACCAATCGTGGCATGGGAAAACACGATTTACTGACTGACAGTATAAGTAACTATCGTAACTATTCAAACTGATTTATTTCATTTAATTTCAATGAATCATTAGTTTAATTCATGTCGTTTTTTGTGATTTTATGTATTGATTTTTCTTAATTACTGAATAAACAGAGCGTATTACCGTATTTACGTGAATATAAGGTGATCAGAATATAAGGCGACCCTTGAAACTTTAATTAAAATTCTATAAAAAAACAAATATTTTAATGTTAATTGTTTAATTAAAAATGAAATTAACACTACATTATATAAACGACACACTATACACAAAACAAACTAAATTATCAAACTTCTTTTAAGCTTCAGAAACATCTTCAACTCCAGTCTCATCGTCTTCACTATTTAAACTAGATTAGGCTACTAATACGGTAGGCCAGTGCGGAAGGTTACCCTGTGGTGAGTATGGGAAGCCATGAGCTCTAGAATCGCCTATAACCCATTCTATAAACAAGACAGGTCTACGTTTTATGTTTTTCTCAGAAATTTTCCACGCATCAACGTAAATGACATCTCTCATCTTTGAGCAAATTGGGTTGTAGGCAATCCTATAGCCCCTCAAAAGTAACATTGTTTTAACATTGTTTCAATAGATATCATTTAGTTTAACGAATATGTCCATTCCAATTACAATCATTAGATAACTACTACTTTCACTATAGGCCTAAACAACATTTTTAAATCTTTTATGTTTTACATCTTCGTTATTGCTTATGTAAATATTCGAATATAAGGCGACCTCCAATTTTTAAGGCGAGATCTCGGGTAAAAACCTCACCTTATATTCGGGTAAATAGGGTATTTTCTTTCACATCATTTTCGATGACATTCGTAAATTTAATAAGTTTATATCTGTGCCGCGTTAAAAAAAACACTAGAAAAAGTTTAAAAAACTTTATTTCATCAAAAAGGTTTTTAAGCATAAAAGTTCTGTAAAAAAATTATCAGTTTGCTACGGTTCTATAACTTGTACAAGAAAAAATTGGAATAAAAATTTTATTCACAATAAGAGGTTCTTCCTCGTTTCTTTATTTGTCTAGAGTGAGTGCCTTCAATACCATTACAGCACTATTGTTGCAATTATAATTTTTACGGGCTAACTAATTGATTAGAGGTATGTAAGATGAGAAAAGCGTGAAATTGCAGATATCTAGAAACAGGTAGAGGTCCACTCGTCTAAAATTCTTAGTTAGCACTTGCGCACAATAGTATTTTTGAGTAAATTTTTCGCTTTATTTTTCTCTAACAATTATAACTTAGATAAGGAAAGTGCCTATGAGTACTCATAAAAAGTACTTGTTGTTTAGGTCATCACCCGAAAGGCTGGTTTGAACCTCTAGAGGCTTTACTAAGTAAAAAGAGAAATGAGGTTGCCACCATTACCTACCTCATTCAGTGAAAGTGTATGCTTATCAGTATGCCAGGCCCTCTGAAAAACATCTACTTTCAACCCCACAAATGACACTTTCACTTCATTCACCACAAAATCTGGCCGTATTATGAAATTAGTTACTCTCAAAGGAGATAATTTTGACTAATGTATTTACCGTCTCTACCTCTTCTGTTCTTAAATGCTTCAGTTTTACAATTGACTGGCCATGAGATATAAAACAGAACTACTTTTTGTAGCCCTGGAACTAGGACCTCAACTGCTTTCCTGAGCTGGTGATGAAAAAGATTAATGAAAGTGAGAGAGTGAGTGTTGGCCAGTGACAGCGAGGGGGAATTAGGCTACGGTTCCCTTCCACGCCATGCTGACGGTGTGTAATTTTAACCCGATATTTTCATTGTAGTATTATATTAACAGTTCCGAGGGAGGTGGAGGATTTTTACTGATGTTGGATCAAGTGGCTAAGCGGTGGGTTTTTGGTTGGTACGGGGTTGCGGCCTTCTTAGGACTGAACGAGGACGCCTCAATTGAGTCCAACACTACTTCTCCCCATCGTGAGGGAGTAAACATCAGTTTTTCTCACCGTCTCGGATACAAAAAAGACAGTAGGCTTAAATCTTATGCGGAAGTGAAGAGCTGTGAAAAAACAAAAAAAGGATTCCGAGAATCAAGAGAGCAACACTAGAAATTTACGGCAAGTTAAATAAAATGGATAATGGTTAGTAGAATGGACTGTTGATAAAGGAAATGTTTAATTATTAAAAATTGACCTAAGGTCTCAGGTAAGTTAAAGAAAATTTGAAGAAGGTTTAAAGATTTTGAGAAAATTGGAATAATTAAAGAAAATGTAACAGACCAAACCAAATTTAGAATACAGATGACTAACTTCAAGGGTATCCAGGAAGTACAAAAGCCTGAGTACTGGATTAAAGGAAAGAGGAAGAAAAGTCTTCAGATTATTAAGGCTGTAAGGGAGTGGTAATAAAAGGGCTTCCAGAAATATCTGAGTCACTTCATTAGCAAAATTTCACGTCAATATGTAAACTTTCTGATTTTCGTTCATGACATGTTTCATTTTCTATCTTTCGTTTCTTTTACAGGAGCACCGTTGAGAATAAACGAAAGATATGATAGGAGTACTGTATTATTTTTACAGTCGTAAATAAATCATTAAAGAGAGAAAAATAAATTAGGTTAACAACTGAACACTTTTGAAATTAAATGCTACCGACGGATATACATTTTTAAAGAACAATTTTGGCCTTACGTCGATTGATGTATTTTTTTTTATAAAGAGCCGTACGAAAAAAGAATTAATAATAAAAGAATCTTGGATCTTCGCTCGTCCTTTGCAGTATGGTTGTCAGCGCTAATCTTCAGATCAAATCTCTGTAGACATGTTAGGAAAGAAGAAGCAAGAGGCGTAGCTTATAAAAGAAGACGACGGTACAAGTTCTTGAACCAAGTAATTAATAAATATGCTTCATTTAATCAGGTTGACTGAAAACAAGACATCTACCTCAACTCTGTTCGCTTCGCTCGCCTGAGATTCTTCTCTTCTCGACCTCATAATATATATATATAGTCTTCTTTCACAGTGTGGGTATACCGTATACGTTCCATTGGGACGGAACCGCTAGATACAAGCTTCCAGCAGAGCAGCCAAACTGGTAATTGACTCTGATATAATTACTCGCGACATATCACGAACTGCTCCAGTATATTTAATACTATAAAGTAACATTAATTTATTGCATTAAAAATGATCGCAAACGGAAGATATTATTTAACTTTCCTTGTCAATCAAACGGTGATAAATAACATAAAATTTTATTACAAAATAGATAATAATACTAAAATAATATGGCAAAATTAAATCGATAAAATTTTATTTTTTGATTGAAAACAAGCCGTGTTATTCGTTGACTTTTCCCTAATATCAGTTAAAAGGCTGAATTAAGGTAAACCAACCTATCCTAAAATGTCCCTCATTTGACTTTCTCTTGCCCTATCGGAATATATAGAGAAGGAAAGTATTGTTTTCATGTTGGTTTTTCGAAATCGAATTTTAATAGGAAGTACCTGATTTGTCTGTGTATATGCGTGTGAACAGAATATCATTAAAACGGAATATTAGACGTAGTTAAAACATTAAACTTAAATTAGGTAAAAAAGAATCAGACACGAAAATTCTCATAAAAATCTGTAAATCTGTAAATCGGACGTAATAGTTTATTCATCCGGTTTTTCACTTTTATAGGATTTTTTGAGAAACGGCTCCTAATATTTTTTAAAAAATAACCTTAACCCTGCCCTTCTACAAAGACTGAAAGGACTCTGAAGTAGGGATATCATGAGACGTCAAAAAATTTAAAAAAAAATTAAGTAAATAATGAACAAAATAATGAACACCTTAACCCTGCCCTTGATTGAATGATTACGATTGGAGTACTGTCAATGGGCAGCGATCTCCTCAATGTCTTAAAATTTGTCAATATTTGTATCCCTTTTTATCAAATTTGCTTGTTGTTAATTTTATACAGTTGCATATAAACATATCATGTAGAGTATAATAAAAACCTTCTTTACTACATATTTTTGCTCTTCAAGAAAGGGTAATCGACATTACTGCTGAAATTCGTGGGGCTTGTGCTCTTGTAGTAAAGAATGGGTTTTTTAAGATTGGGATTAATAATTGTTGCGAATCCAATTAAGGCTAGACTGTATGATGGTTTTAAATAAAAATTTCGAATTTTGGTTCTGTATGGTTTTCAACAGTTGAGACCGAGATCAACCCTAAAAACATTAAATTAGGTGAAAAATATTAACTTAATAAAAAAATTAAGTTTTTATGAGGTTTACCCAGAAAAATTACCATGTCACCAAGAACGAATATTTTTCATAATTTTTTACCGATCGTTTTAGAGCAAAGGGAATTTCAGTTTATAAAATATCTGCATTACTGTATTTAATACTCGCAGCTGTTGGTTCAGCTTTCTAACCTAATGTTGATAGGAAATTTACTTGTTTGTGTACATTTCGTTTTTGATCAGTGCCTTATTGTGTTTTTGCCCTATTCCGTAAATTTACATTTTTAACAATTAGGTACATTTTTCTCGGAAACCATTAAACATACCAGGCGAAACTTTTTACCAGTTATTTGTCGTGTATATTCACATATTCCGGAACTTTTATGACTTCCTCAAAAGCTACAAAAATTATTAATGTGTAAAATACCGTAAAAATTTTATGTTATTCCTTATTCTGTTTTTAACTGTATGATCCAACGGATTAAGTTGCGAAAATGTCAGTAGCTCGAGCAACCCAACGACTACAAGTAAGTAAAGTATCATTTCGCTATCGTTTACCAATCTTGTGAAAAATGTACCTAAAAATAGCAAATTTAACGTTGATGGGATACAAAGTACAGTTTTCCTTTAATCGCCTAAGCAAAAGGGATGTAAAAGTAAAACAAGAGCGGACTGTACGATTATGGTAAAAAAAAGATGTAGAAACAAATTAAAATTGGAATGACAGTACCTTGGTCTTCGGTGAACTGACTCCTGCAGTGTCTGCTTGGGGCGACCGCCCTGAAGAAGTAGTTGGCTGTAGGCAGATTAGCTAGCGGTTCGTAACGATGTTTCTTCAATAATCGTCATTAGTCAACTGTACTGATTAGATTGTTGAAAGAACCGAGTGTTGGAAATGGGTAAATAGAAAAGGCAATTAAAGAAAAGAAAATTAACCTGCAATAAAAAATAATAATATAATTCTCTAAAATTCTGGGTCGAATACAACGGCTGCAAATAGTTCCTGTCCTATTTTTCCAACGTTATTTTATGGATTGTTAAGTAACATTGATTGAGTAAGCGATTTTATATAGTAACTAGCTGGCAACCAAATAGAAACAAAACATAGAGCATGGAGTGGGAGGGGGTTATTTGTATTTTATAACCATGACATTAAACGTATTTTAAAAGTACTAAAATATAATATATTTAATTCGCAACTTAAATAACAATATGCTGATGGTTTAATAAAATAAACTGATATGGTGAACTACACGAGAAAACCGTGTAAACTGATGGGGGAATTGTTGATATTTTTATATTTTTCACAATATTTAAAAACATTTTACAATAAATTAAATCAATGCTAAAATAACACTAATAATAATTCTAATAACAGTCATTACAGGTATTTTTAAAATATCACCACCACTGATAATTGTTTTGTAGACACGAAAACCGTGCTGTTTTATTTTCAACTTTATTGTATTGTTTAACAAAATTTCATCACAAAACCTTGAGATTGTGTTTAAAAGTAATAATGCAATATAATGAATCGAAATTCTTTATGGTGCAAATTCCTGAAGTAAAATAAATAATAATTTATAAACGGATCCTTTATACAAACCTAATTTTAAAAGTTAGTTTATGTCAATTTAAAGTTTAGGTTAACTTCATTTTAAACCAGTTCAACTTTTTAGTTACAAAAAAGAATTTCGTTACCTTGACTTTTTGGAACAATGATAATAAATAAATATTGATATTTTTTAAAATATATTCTAAATGTTTTGTTTTGTATTTTTATAAAATATGATGCGATGAATGATGAAAAATGGTAGCCTTAAAGTGTCACATATTGTTACTGTATGTCGTGACTTTTTAAAAGTATTTATATATAATATCATATACGTATTCGACATACTTTGTATTATAATACAATATATGCTTTCATAAACATACATTTAGACCGCATTAATATTATTGCAACAAAATTCACGGCCACTTGACATGACACGGTGTTTTGAATATCATACTAATAATATTACATTAACGATTGCTACTGGTAAAAAATAGAATCTGATAAAAATCGAATATGATAATTATGTGTTATTTAAAAGAAATACGAGAGGTCCACGAAGATTATCTTGACTATCTTAGTTGCGAAATTATAAGAGATTTTTTAGAAAAGATAACGATACATTATTATTCTTTTTATACCTTTCACATATTATGGAACATGCTTTGGTTTAAGGTGACTACTAAAATGTCGTATTTAATTAAATGGTATAGGTCACACTATTCTATTGGATATATTGGTAATATATTAGTTAGTTACATAAGGATAACATGTTATTATAAATAAGTAAACCACAATTCGATACACGTTTAAAATTTACATAGTATACGTGTAACAATTACATACATATACTTTTGTTTATGAATTTAAAAAATAAGTGCTCATATATAAGAATGGCTAAAAAATTATCTAAATATAGAAATTTAAATTAGATTCATGAAACTCAAATTTTTTTCTGTTCATTTGTTTCGTATAATGAGAGCCGGGCTATCAAGAAACGAGGAAATAGACAAATTTCAAGGCTTCATATAACACAACTTCGTTATTCCAAAAATTCATATAATCCATTCTGAATTTTACTTTTACGTTCTCTTACCCTATTTGAATACGAGGTGTGGCTATTAAATAACGAGACTGACGTAAAAAATTGTATATTATTTTATACGTAATCACTTATTGTCACCTATATACATTCCTTCTCTATCCCTACAACGCTCCATGCGAATTTTCCATTGTTGGAAACAGTGCTGGATGTATTCTTCTGTCAGCTCCTTCAGGACACGTGCCGCTTTCTCCTTATTTCACTCCGATTTCACCTTAGGGCACAGGCAGAAGTCACATGGTGCAAGATCTGGTGAATGAGGTGGATGTTCTAACACTGAGATGCCATACTTGGCTGGAACCTCTTAACAAATAACGCGGAATGAGCTAGCGCATTGTCTTGGTGGAGAACCCATGATTTGTCCTTCCACATTTCGGGGCGTTTTTTCCTTACTCTGTAACGTAGTTTAGAAAGTACCTCAAGGTAGTAATATTGATTAATTGTTTGACCTTCAGGAAACCAGTGAAGATGCACAATCCCATGGATATCAAAAAAGACACAATCATCATTGCTTTAAATTTTGGCTTGCTCATTCGAGCTTTTTTGGTTCTCGGTGAAGTTCGGCTCTTCCAGTGCATGGATTGGCGCTTCGTTTCCGGATCATAAGTAAAAAACCATATTTAATCGCATGTTGTTATCGTTTCCAAATTATTTGGGTATTTTTCAATTGCGTACAAAGTGTCAGTACAAACATTTTTGCGAGCTTCATTTCAACATTTTTGAGCGGCACGTGTCCTGAAGGAGCTGGCAGAAGATGACATCCAGGACTGTTTTCAACAATGGAAAATTCGCATGGAGCGTTGCTGGGATAGAGAAGGAGTGTATATTGAAGGTGACAATAAGTGGTTATGTCTATAATAAAAATACAATTCTTTTACAATGTCAGTCTCGTTATTTAATAGCCACAGCTCGTATAAGAATGGCTAAAAAAATTATCTAAGTATAGAGTTTTATATTAGATTCATGAAACACGAATGTTGTCTGTTTATTTGTTTCGAATAATGAGAACCGGCGTATCAAGAAACGAGGAAATAGACAAATTTTAAGGTTTCACATTATACTACTTCGCTAATCCAAAATTTCATATCGAGCTATTGCTAATTGAGATATACACCTCTCAATGTCTATCGTTGTTGCGCTACACTAAGTACTGCAGTGAAATTTTCAGTGCTTTTCTTCCTTCTGAATGTGAGATAAGCCGTTCCATGTTATATGTTTCATCGGTTTGAGATTATTTTTTGTTATTATGCATTTTTTTTGGATAATGCGAACATTTCGGACCCAATTAGTTCGGATTAGTAAGTGTTGCTGTGTATTGTTATATAGCCATGAATTAAGAATAGTACGGATAATGAAAAGTACAAACGAGGAAGTCTTGTATCAGATAAATAAAGAACGGGAATTAATTATCTCCATAAGGGGACAAAATATTGGAGTATTTCGAAAATGTTGTGCGTAGAGAGAAATACCATCTGCTGCAGTTGATTATACAGTGAAAAGTAGCTGAAGAGAGGAACGCAGGAATGCGAAGAATATCCTGGTTAAAAACATGTGAGATTAGATCGCTGCTCTTTTATGGAGCTATTAAATAGTACACTAAATTTCAGGGCAGCATTTTTAGGGTTTCCAACCTTCCATAAAGAAAAGTACCATGTGAATAGAAGTAATAGAAGTTCAAGAACTTTAGTGATCGATTCAAACAAATCCAAAAATAGTCTATTATACATTATTACAAAATATTCCAAAATGTCCAAACGTTTAACATTCTGGTTCCCGCCATTATATTTTATCCTATGCACAACATGTTCCAATCACAAATCTTCACATTTGAAATCATTTTATCAAATAAATTTCACGTTCCATTAGGCCATACATGCAATGGATTTCCTCATAAATTCCTAGTGATACTTCATTATTCATCTTTTCTGAGTCTGGTTCCTATGCAGCTTCAACTTCATTGTTTCCAATCTTAGTTGCAGAATACGCGCCACATATTCGGCCAACGGTTACGCGAAAAAAGATTTTTATAGTAAAGACGAGGCTCCAGTCCAAAACTTGTTCCGCGATATAACATCACGTTGAAGCACCTCGTAAAAGTACTCAAAACTTCTGTTTTGAGTAATGTGAACGTCGATACTTGTTCTGCATGAGAAAATGAACCAGAAAGAAAACATCCGCTTCATTGAAGAGTACTAAAATCATTTGTTTTTGTAGGATCCGATAGGCCACACCCATCAGAATCGGGCAAAAAGAAGTATGCGTAGAAACGAATGGTTCCTTTTTTCTGGTTTAAAACGGCTTGACATTACAGCAAACGCAGATGGAGCACTTGAAGGTACAACTACAAAACACGATTAAGTGGTTGTTCACCCAACTAATGACTCACATTTTACGTGTCTGCTTCGCGCATGCGAAGATTATGCGGTCTTGGGTTTGAATCCCATTCAGGCACGGCAGATTTTCATACGCTACAAAAATTATTCCGTCCTTCACCGTCTGCTTTAGCAGTAATTGCAAAACAGTCGGACGTTAAACCAAAAAAAAAAAAATGCTTTGGGCATTGTTTTGCTTAATGAAAATGATGAGGGCATGACAGCCGTTGAACAAATTTCTTCAACAATTGTGTACGTGTAGTATAATTTCACCTTAAGGATAATTTTATCAAAGAGTTTTCCTTGAAAAATCGACAAATATTTTACGTATTACAAAGTTATTGACCTTCCATTAAAATACCATTATAATTGGGTGAAATATAGTATTTAAATTCAAATAGCTTTATAATTTGTATTATTTATTTTTATGGCATCGATAAATTATTCTAATCACCCATCAAAACCTGCATAATGAGTTACTAGATTTACATAAATAGAAAAAGGGTAAAGGAATATTGAAAACAGTGTTGAAATATTACAGGAATACTGTTACCAATAAGGAGGGGGTATAGTATTACAGCTGTTTAAATCGTATACATTATTGGTTATTAGCCATTAAAAGATTTTATGCGGTATACCACACCACACAAAAACACTAAAGGGGGAAAATACCTGAGTTTAGAGAGAGGTATAGGTACTTACTTTAAGATAGGGTTGGTATATAGTGTAAAATATATGGTATAGAAATGGGAGACTGGTTTATGGTTCAAATCTTGTTCATTAGCTGAAAATCTAAGAAGACTAACGAAGCAATTAACTACCATAGGTGAGCACGCTAGTCATAATAACTGTTATCTGAGACCCAGGCCAGGTAATTTACTGTTCACGCATGCGTCTAGTCCACGCGCTTAGACCCGCCAGCGTAGTTCCCATTCTACAAGTTGCACTCATCTTTCTGGCGTTCTTCTTCAGTTTCACTATCTTTCTCTCTTATCCTCTGGTTCGCTTTAACTTATTATTTATCTCGCTTTAACTTGGTGTCCGGTGTAGTAGGCTATCTCTGATGCAATTGTGCCGCCGATGTTGGATCATTTTAAATCCGACTTTATTTCATTAAGGAATGCGCATTAATTATTGCATATGTTGTGCGAATTTATCTTTTATTTATCACTAAAGGTGGTCAGTTGCTTTATAATCCACATAACATGTTATAGCAGTATATTTATCTATTTACTCGTATATCGGCCTACATATATTTAAATCTGAACGCTTCAATTAATCGCTAGAAATTGTTCGCCTACGAATATTACAATTAAGCCAGCGATAACCTGTAATATATTTTTATAACCAAATTAATTGCATTTAAGTTATCTTTATGTATAATCCCTGTTGGAATTTTATCCGAGAATTTTGTTAAAATATGTAAATATAAAATTACACGTCAATAGCAGATGATGTGTTACAAGTAATTGCACTTAATTTTTAAAATGCAGGGCTATAAAAAGTAATTTTGTGTTCTACATAGACTTTTAATGAAAGTGCAATAACTAATTATCAAACCAGTAAACAATAAACCTCCAAGGTAATGTTAAGCGAAAGAAATTTTAATTGGCGGGGGGGGGGCATAAAAATAGATGTATCTATAGAGCAGAGACCACTACTACTAAATTGGAAATAGACACTCAATAAGTTCGCGATTGGTAACAAAAGACTCTTTACCAGCGTTTTCACTGCTAATTGGCACCCAAAATTCATAAGTTTCTTCCTTTACTCGTGAAATCTCCGCCGGATTGGTCATGTGGTAAAGTCGTCACCGTGAGTCAGCTGTTACAAAAAAACGGATACGAAAATAAAATCCCATTCATTTGACAACGCGTCTCATGGCTGGCCGCAATTTTTAAAAAAGCTTGCCTTTGACTTATGGCAGAAATCAGTAGTGATTTCTGTATCTACTCTTTAAGAGGAATCAAAAGACACCTTATTTGTTTCCAAATTCCTTCTTTGATTTCTTGAGTTCCGGTTTCGGGGCACTTTTGGTCGAGACCGGAACTACAAACCCAATGATTTCTGTATCTACTCTTTAAGAGAAATCAAATAACGCTATTTTGTTCCGAATTCCGACTTTAATTTCTTTACTTTTTGTGTGGATTACGAATCAGAAAACCTTTAGTTGTCTCTTGTAGTTATGACATATGGGTGTGGCGGACGGACGGCAAAGAAAAATGAAAAATTAAAATTAAAATTTGTCAAAAAAAATTTGTTAAAAATTGTCACAAAAAATATTCAAATAATAAATTTTTATAAAAAGGATTACTAATTTTATGCCAAAATTTGGTACTTAAATCTAACACATCGGATTTGCTAAGTCTTGTAAAATAGTCGCTGTTGTCAAGTAATTTTATCGTGAAATAATTCGGATATCCATTCAGCCTTTGTTCTGCTAAATAGTTTAATTATCTTGCTTACATATTTAAGCCATACTTTGGTATAGATGTATCTGTTTCGTTCGTGCTATGATATTGAATTTTCAATACCGAGATATTGAGATATCGTGTTATTCAATAAGTATTCAAAAGATATATTTTGTCAAGCTTTGAACAATATAATAGCTGGAGTAATAATCAATGGGAAAACGACAAATAGCTTTAGGTATGCAGGCGATACTGTAATAATGTCAACAAATAAAAAAGACTTGCAAATTATGCTGGACCGACTCAATACGTATAGTGAGGACAGCGGCCTGAGAATAATTAATTATCAAAAAGACCAAATTTATGGTGGTTCGTAAAAGACTGAAATTTATTTACGGGCAATAATAGCTGCTCGACAATACACCAATCGAGAAAGTTAGCAAGTATCAGTATTTAGGTCCAATATTACATGAAGATAATTATCACACAGCCGAAATAAACAGAATGATAGAGATGGCTCATTTTGCATTTGTTAAAATAAAAAAACCTTTTAATAGATAAATCCTTGAGCCTTGACCTAAAATTGAGGATAGTTCAATGTTACATCTTCTCAACAGTATTATATGGCGTGGAAGCTTGGACGTCAAAGAATTTGAATATCAGGAGAATAGATGCGTTTGAGCTTTGGTTGTACAACTGCATGCTAAATATACCCTGGATAGATAAAGTACCCAACGAGACAGTCTTGCGGAGAATGGGAACAGAAAAGAAGTTTGTTTACATCATCCAAAAAAGGAAAATCGAATATCTTGGTCATATTATGGGTGTACAAAGATATGAAATACTCCGCTTGATAATACAAGGCAAGATTCAGGAAAATTCAGGGAAGAACGATGTGGAAAGAAGAATCATTTGTTGGTTGAAGAATCTTTGTGACTGGTTTCGTTGTACCTCAGTGGAGCTGTTCAGAGCTGCGGTGTCCAATGTCCGAATAGCCATCATGGTTGCCAACCTCCGTTTGGAGAGAGCACGTTAAGAAGAAGAAGATGGTATCGTAAGATACCATCTTCTTCTTAGTATTGTAGAAAATTCCTCTGTAAACGTTCTGTAATGATTGAAATTTGTTGTTAATCCTTAAGATTTGAATCTAATAACGTCCACACTGACTACGAAATTTCTTTGAATAACAATAATTTTAATCAAGTCGATATTTGTAAGCTTTTCCCAGTCAACAAAATCGTATTTCTCATTATTAAATCCAACTGTTTCCATTTTTCAAAATATGTTTCCTCCCCACCAGTCGCCGATCGAAATGAAACTTCAGGTACGTCACATTATCTGATTGTGACAGCGAAACATATTTTAGCCAAAATTCTCCGTCATTTTTATTTTCCTCCCATATTATTTGTGCCAAATGGAAGTTAAGTGACTGACAGTACATTGATTGTTATTTAGGTCATCAGCCGAAAGGCTGGTTTGAATCTCTGGAGGCTTTACTACGTAAAACAAGGAGGGAGGTGGTTCACCATTGTCATAAAAGATAACTCTAATGTCTTTTACACCTCTACCTCTTCTATTCTAAATGCTTCAGTCATATAATTGGCTGACTATGTGATAAGAAACAGAACTGTTTTTTCCAGCCCTGGAACTAGCAGATCCAGTGTAAATAATTTAACACTCCACTTGCCTGTTATGGGCAATGCATATTGATTAAGCAATTTAAAATAAACCAAAATAACTAATGACGTCAATACATAAATATTTATAATAATGACGATCAATTCAACAAAATTTCATCCATTTGAATTTCATACACAAATACTGTTGCTCGTATTTTGTTAATTTACAGTTGTTATAATTTTTAAACAGAGTTAAAAAATTGAATTAGAAGGCACTTATTTTAAAAATTATCTTGTAAAAAATTGATACAGATTCTTCAATCATTAAGAATGTTCGATTTTTATTAAAAAAAGTTAAATCTCGTATAAGAGTTCGTTTATAGTAATTACCATCGATTACATTATAATTCAATTGAAACTAATTAATTTAAAACAGAGTAATAAAAAATCATTTAAGTAATAAAACGACTTGTGTGAGGAGATTGTTTTATTTTTATTTAAATTTGAACCCGGATGATGTGACTTGTTTTTTTTTTAATGCTTTTATTTCGTTATATTTATTTTATTTAAGAGCAGGAAATTAACGGCATTTTGGCCCGCAGCGACACAGCTAAGGTTTAATAGTATTTACACACACTACACACACGCTTAACATCCATTAGTAAATTAATTGTAATTATTTACACATACCACTCTTTATGTTCAAAATAAGTAAAAAATAAAAGACACTAATAATTAAAACAGGAAACTTAATTACCTGAAATTTTCCATTATCCGGTAAATTAGGTGAAGTACAATCAAACTGTATTTACATTTTATTAATTTCCATAGACGTGATCACCTGGTGAGTCAGTAGGTGACGTGATCGATTGCGAGGCCAATGGCCCCAGTTCGATTCTGAACTAATCACAACGAAAACCAGCGTCATTATAATACAAATGTAAATCAATACCACAAAAAGTCAATAATGAGCTTAAACTTTGTTCTGGGTGTAAATATTTAAAAAATATTTTAGTCTTACAAAATTACATACTAAGTTACCGAGTATTCTGCAGCACCGACATGAGTTTGGCGCTACCAAAACTCGCAAGAGAATCAGCAGGAAAGTCTAGATTTCCGAGTTCAATCCTCAACGTGATGTTTCTTGATAGGTTGATAACATAATCTGTTGAACCGAAGAAGAGAGCTTTACGACTTACAACCGTAGTCAAAATATGATACTGTAATCTGTCTCGCTTTCGTTGCTTTGACGTAACTTGTAAAACAAATTGACTCATAAATGGAACTTACCAAAGTGGTCAACCAACAATTTTTACGACGCACAATGGCCGACAGTATCTGTGAACCCTGTGTCAACACGTATAAAGAAATCTAAATCCTCTGAATGTCCTACTGGCATGGGAAGAATGATAAGAAACGCATACAAAACAAACAGTTTATACAAATAACTTACAGACCAAAAAATTACACTATTTCGACTTTACAGTGAAAAATTGCTGTGGATACCTGATGAGATTTGAAAAAAACATACTAAATTTTTTAAAACAATGGAATGTCATTTACTAAATGTTTCTATAGTAGATTCTATGTAATTCTACAGTCAATTTCATGAACGACTAGTTAACCATCCAAACCAACTAGCTCGTGATCTAGCTACAAGAAACTTCCGAACCGTGCGACGGCCAACAGCCGTAGTTGTAAACGGAGAATGTATCGAATGTACCTCTTCACCTTAAAGTAAAATTTTCCACTCCATTTAAATATCATATGCATATGAAACATGCAGCTCAATGTGCAGAACTCTGATAAAAATTAGGCAAAAAAGACAAGAAAGTAAGTGTTTCGAATATATATAAAACAAGATATTCAAAAGATGACATGGATACACGAAATCATAGGGATAAAAACTTCAGAAGTAAACTAACTTAACAACTAAGAAGAATTCTTGGAGAAAAGGACTTATACGACCCAAGAACGAACATTTTTATAATAAAACTATCACAAATTTTAAATTATAAAAGTGTTAGTAGTATCTGAAAATTTTATAAAGCCCATATGTAACTTACGTGAGGTAATTTCTAAAAAATATGTACTATGCTTTTAAACGATATAACTTTTCTCAACGAGATGCGAATCAAATGTCGCATATGGCTTTTGAACGTTTTAGTGTTGTAAATCATAAACTTCATGGTAAGTGGTTGACTTAAATTACTCCAGTCTCACAGTCATAAATTAAATAAAATTTATGTTAATGTATAATAAGTTGGTTGTATGAAATTTAAAAACTGTTAAAAGAATTGGCCTACAGAAATTAATGAGTACTCGTAAATATGTACATTCACATTCAAAGTAAGATTTTAAACATGTGTTACTGCAGGTAAATGGGTGCAATACAATAATTACGTACTTTATGCAAAATATAGTAATATAAAGCATAGTTCAGTTTAAATAAATGTGACGATAACTTTCTTATTTTCGATTGGTAATAAATATACGTAACAATACTTCCTTTCATAGTTAATAATAAATATTTATTAATTGCAATAAATTATTACAGTTACTAATGCCAGTAAATTACAATGAACTAATTATTTTATAAAAGGCTAAATTTATTACAAACTTTTTTAAAATTTAATCAAGACTTAAAAAAAATATGACTGACCACTGTCAATCAAAAATTTAATAAATGGATTCTTGCCTACTACCCGAATTCAATTGTAAACTGAATTTTCATTACGAGAACTATTACAATCGCAACGCGTTATGCCCAAAACTGCTACTTAACACTCTAACACACTAATAAAACTGGCTGCAAAACCATGTTACTACTATTCACAAACTCGCCAACTATTCATCCGATACTAACTTTACAATGGTTCACGTATTATTAACTCATAAAAAATTACCAGCCTTGTATAAACACAACTAAAAATAACTCCAAAAAATAAAGAACAAAAAGATTATTCAAGATAACTAAACACTTAAAAGAATAATAGATCCTACAGGAATACAATTAACTATCTTATAGTGAATGTAATCTATAGAATAGACTAGTCAGTCAACCAGCAGGTAACAAACCACACCTGTTAAAACTTGTTTTGGTTCACTTCGTTTGGTTTCACTTTAAAACTCATATGGGTTTATGGCGTTCGATTCATCCAGCACCTTAAATATAAACATATACCAACATTTTCAAGCAATATTTTTGCGTCAAACCCTGCAAATTCCATGGTATTATCAACTCCTATATTCTCGGTGATCTTAACATCGACACAAAAGTAATATAAAATAAGTAAACAAAATAAAAAACAAGTAATATAAAAATTTAGTTATAAATATGGAAAAAACACTCAAACATCATCCGAATGCCAGGCTCTAAATCTGTTCCGTAATACCAAATTTTAGATTACCGGTTTATATTATTTAGTAAATAGTTTTTGTAGAATACTGCAAAGTTACAATACTTGCAAAGGAACGTCTTGAGCGCAAGTAAGTCTATTATTTATTGTTAGAACTAATGTATAATTTACAAAACTACATTGGATTTTTTACAGTGTTTACCATTGATCACCTAATTAAAAATATAATTAAATAATTATGTAAGTCAATATATATGTTATATTGTTTGCTGTTGGATTTTCAAAATTAAATCCCACGGGACAACATTTTAAGCATAATTATAAAAACGATACTTTAATGGAGAAGATGTTAAGAAAGGAATAATAGTACGGAAGACTAAGTAATGTCGTGATGATAAATTTTCTGAGAACAGCTATGACAAATATTCCTGTCTGAATAATGCTAGCACATACCCCTTGATAGTAAAGAAAGAGAAAAAAACTTCTTCGAACAGCGCAAAAAGCTTTATTCCCAGCTGGAGAACGCCCCAAAATATGATCCTATAGATCATGGAGAGTGCAGTTTATATTCGGGATTGAAGTCCGTCAAGTCCCTAGAGAGAGTGAGAGAGCAAATGGGAGAAGGTGAGAGCAAATTCCATACTTCTTTTCCCATCATAAAAAAGATGGGTTGGGTTAAGGGGAATTCATGCTGGGCACGTACCCTTCCCGGCTTCCTTCTTACGTCACGTAACCATTAAGAGGACATTGTATTTTCCTACGCAGTAGCAGTGGCAACGACGATGTGGTTAATTCTATTAGAAAATTTTTACCACACAATAACACTAAAAAAAACATGGATCCTCAGAAAATTTGATTATAATTGTACCACCATGACCATAAAACATAATACATGCATAATATTTTTCTCATTGCAGAACACAGATATTTACAATCGTAACTTATTAGTGCAATAGTTTAACATTTGTGAGAATTTCCAGCCAGTTTGTAGCGTGTATTTCATATTTTTGCTTTTGTAATCAACCAGAGGAATAAATTGGTAAGTAACATAATAATACTCGTAATTATGATCGACAGAAAAAATCACAAACATGGGTATAATTTGACAAGTACATGTGAACCAAAAGAAGAATAGACAACCCCTTTAAAAGTAATGAAATTTTTGGTTTTACTGGCTAACCTGCTTGCACCTGATTTACTCTGTCAGCACACATGAAGTAATATCTTCTTGTAAAATTAAAAAGTTAAGTTAAACAAATGCTTATTTGGTTAATATATTTCCAAACCATGAAAAAAGGGAAATAATAAAATGAGTTCACATGGATAATTAAACTCAAAAACATCATAGAGACATGGTTAAATATTTAAATTTTTGCAATATCTACAATTTTAATTAATAAGCAACTACATGACGCAATGAGATAAGGATGATATGCAAGAGTGTGAAAAAAGTGTAGTCTTATACAGACTCAGGCCGACTATTCCTGAAAAAGTATAGTTACTTGAACCCCAACTATCAAAGTACACCGGTAACCCCTCTCTACAATTCAAATCTGTATACAGGTACTTTTATTAGAATTTTAACTACATTTATTCGGGATCTTTTTCCCAAAACCATGGATTTTGTTATGTAGCCTACCTGTCGTTCGAACTTAGCCGTATGAATGATTTATTTTCGTCAAAGAATCTGGTAAATGGAACAGGATATATAACAAATAAAATGATTACAATGTTGTCTAGCTCATCATGTTTAGCATTTCAGGTTAATACGAATGAAATATGTTAACCTCTCATTATGATATTACGTAATCTAAGTCTGTATTATAATACACACCTAATACTAGAGATATTACTGCTGAATGTATGGTGTACATTCTGAACAAGTTAACTACGTTTATGACACAGTTTTGACAGTTAACTACTTGTTTATCTAAACTAATATAGCTTCATTATATTTAAAACCCAAAATTTTGTTCAATACATTTTAAATGGAGATCTGTTTTCCTTCAATAAAGAGTTCAACGAAACAGATTTTGTTTTAATTTAAATACTTTTAGGTTATATATGACAAACAGCTTAACAGTATTCTATGCCGAGGATCAAAATTACCCTTTATAAATTCTTATTCAAACCAATATGGATGTACGGACACCAGGTTTATGGCTCAGCTAAACCATCAGTTTTGGGTAAACTTCTATGTGTTTAATCAAAACTACTGTTAAATTTTTGCAAGTTTAGTATGATCCGCCATACTGGAAAATTGTTATTACGCATCAAGAAATTTTTTACTGTATGGAATCTTGTAAGAGTGAAAAATATGTCAGGCGAATGTAATTTTAAAAAAAAGTAATCAACGTAAATGAAAATATTTAAGAAACCATACACAGCAAACAATTGCATATCCATCACTCCAAAAATTATTTGAAAACCGATTTACTTTGAAAAGAGTTCATTCACATTTAAAAGTATTCGCCTCGTCATTGCAACCACGAACTTTCTTCAATTCACAGTTACGAACTTTACATCTTTCATTAATCCTTCTAAGTTCTAATTCTTTGAATTTTTTATTTCATTCCTACTGAGCATCATTCACCGAAAATGTTTACAATGCAATATTTTCTTTCAAAATATTCCCGATACATTAAGCATCCTTTCAGTTTAATCTAATAAAAATGTTGTTATAACACCAGATTCACAATTCTACTTCTTTATTCCCGGTCCACCTTACTTTCTGTACCCTCCTCGTTATCTACATTTTCATCGGTTTGAATACCACGCCACCCTGCTTTCTACCGTCTCATATTATTCACTTCCATTCAGAAAACACTACAGATAACCGTCCACACAAACTATTTTAGTATTAAGACATTGGTATAATTATTCGCCACGAAATTTCTCTACAATAATTAAATACAATCTGTAATTCAAGCTTCTAAAAACCGATTTGTAATATACTATTTAACTAATACTAATACATAATTTAAATTGTTACTTTAATGTGGGCAGCATATTTTCTAAAATTTACCACTACAGTGTTGAAAGCTTTAAAGTTTTTTGTTTGTATATTTCGTAACTTACAGCTCTTTATTTTATATTGTTTTATTAATTAATGTTTAGATTTTGTGTTTATTTATATATTTTCTTTTATTCTTTATGTTAGCTATTATTACATTGTTTCAGTTGTTTTCACACTTCTTATTATTTTATAATAACTAATATATTGTTACAACTCGTTATAGTAAAGTAAAATTGTAAACTTTTATTTGATTAATTCACATATAGTTATTTAACACAATTATTTGACAAGAACTAAAAACTAACCTTTACAAACGACAACAATGAACATGAGTTTATGAAAATAAGTTATTAAACATTGAAAATAATACAGTTCACACAATTAATTAACGATAAAATAAAATAGACAATATCCCTTACCAAACTAAACATTAAATAGCAATGTCTGCTGACAAAATAACAAACTTCACCGTAACGAAGATTCCCGTACAATTTAGACCACTAACACGTCAGCCATTCAAACCGCGGCCGCGTCCCAACAATGGAAACCTTCGTTTTTATATTTAACCAGTCAGCTGTTTATGAGAAACTGATTTTATTTGACCAGCTGATTTTATTTTCGCCACTACATTATAACACCACCTCTCTCTCAAGGGTGTTGGTCCCCAACACCTTCCAGCTCTCCTTTGTACGGTGTAAGGCGATCTAAATGAACTACCTTCGGCTTGGAGCGTTTGCCAACGCATTGCACTCGATACACTACATCATTAATCCGCTTCACTACGACGTAGGGGCCTTCCCACGGAGCCTTTAACTTCGGACTAATTCCCTACTTCCGTGCAGGATTGTATAACCACACCTTGTCTCTAACGCAATACCCCGATGATGTTGCTGCTAGATCGTAACGACTCTTCATTTTTGTGTAGCACAGATTCAAACTAGTTCGCGCAAGTTGGTGGATAGTTCGTAAACGTTCTATTACTTGCCCCGGGTTCATTACTTTACTTTCGCTAGTAACATTCCCGACCCGTACCGGAATGCAGGTAGTCTCCTGGACGAGACTTCGACCAACCAATCCGTCACATTTTCCCAAATTATCTGGCTCCGTGATAAGAAGTGATGACGTGACTTGCTCTTCCGGAAACGTTTCAATTATACGCTCAGTCATAGGTGGTACTACTTCTTCACTTCTAACCAACAGCCGAACCAGTTTATTCGTAAATTCACGAGCATGCCGATTAAGTTGCAGACATACACTCTCGTTTCCGATATTAACTAACTGCCTTTTAACAATAATAACAAAATTATAAACCCTCATGATGTCCAGCCCGAGAATAAATTCATCCGAGATCGGTGCGACAAACACTACAGCCCTAATTTTACGACGGCCGAAAGCGATGTCGACCTCCGTTTCACCTTGTACTGGTACGGTCTCCCCACATGCTGTCTGAAGGACAAAATTTCTGGTCTGTCTAACAACGTCTGCTGCCACCATATCTGGCCTGATGACGGATGATGTTGCACCGGTGTCTATAGTTAAAACACATGATTGTTCGTTTACGCGGGCAGGCATCATAAGACTATCACCATTACTTTTCAATAGAGTAACGCTTACAACAGAGTCTCGGGCATTTGGTTTCACTTCAGTTGACATACGCCCCGCCGTGTCAGCTCGTCTTAGTTTTCCGACTGCATACTTACTGAAACCTGACGACCTCCCTCAGCCGGCTTTTTCTCTCGGCAGTCCCGTCTTAAATGGCCAGACTTGCCGCAGGTCCAACACTTATAGTCTGCTTTCGGGCTCCTTTTCGGACAGGTTGATCTTACATGGCCGGCCTCTCCACAATTCCAGCATTTGATTTCCTGGTTCCAAGTTCCTGATCTTCCACGGGTCGCTTTCTGTTGAACAGTAAGCTCGCGAACTGGTATCGAACGTGACGCTATCGTGGCCGCCTCCAGCGTCAAAGCCTGCACTATAGCTGCATCCATATTCCGGTGGTCACTTAGCAGGAGCAGCTTCTTCATCTCTTGATCCCGTAGACCGTCCACAAATGCTTGCGTAGCAAGGTGTTGTTGGATATCTACCGGTGCCGAGTGATAAGCCAGCTGGCCTAACCTTTCCACTTCCGCAGCAAATTCTTGAACAGACTCGCCTGGTTTCTGGATCCGATGTTTCAGTTGGCAGCGGTACACGTTTTGTAAATGACTGTCTCCGTACCGCTGCTCCAGAGCTGTTACAATATACTGGTAGCTGGCGTTTCCCGCGGGAAAAGTTGGCAGCAAGTCGGCTGCAGATCCCCGTAACGACAACATAAGGTTGGCCGCCTTCTCCGACTCTGACCAGTTATTAAATTTTGCAGCTGCTTCAAACTTTAACTGATGAACATACCACGACATACTCCCATCAAATATCGGTACTTTTACTCTATTCACCGATTTTTCAAACGATGATAAATTTCCGAAAATGCGCTCGGTAACATCTACGGGCATAACAACATCCGTAGCAGTTGCATTTACTCGTTAAATTCCGGAATTCCTTTCCTTAAATCCCTTCCAATTTCTTCCTTAAACTTCCTAAATTCTTCATCTATTTCATTTCTAATATTTTCCCTGAACTTACAAGATTCTTCTTCGACTGTCACAATTTTCTCATTTATTTTATCCATACGTCATTCAAACTGTTCCATTTTCCCTTTTAAATGATCAAGGTTTTGATTTAAGCTGTCCGTAAAATTTTCAAGTTTAACATTTTGTTCTTCAAATTTAGAATATAATTTGTCTGTTTTTAAATTAAGATTTTCGTTTAAACTAGCAATAAGAACTTTTAATTCTTCCATTTCTCTCAGTTTTGTTCGCGTCTCCATAAATCAAAACAAAGGTTTGTTTACCAATACGTAATTCGTTTACAAAATTACTCACAGCGAATTATTAGAAATTTATCCCACTTCTGACACCAATGTTACAACTCGTTATAGTAAAGTAAAATTGTAAACTTTTATTTGATTAATTCACATATAGTTATTTATCACAATTATTTGACAAGAACTAAAAACTAACCTTTACAAACGACAACAATGAACATGAGTTTATGAAAATAAGTTATTAAACATTGAAAATAATACAGTTCACACAATTAATTAACGATAAAATAAAATAGACAATATCCCTTACCAAATTAAACATTAAATAACAATGTCTGCTGACAAAATAACAAACTTCACCGTAACGAAGATTCCCGTACAATTTAGACCACTAACACGTCAGCCATTCAAACCGCGGCCGCGTCCCAACAATGGAAACCTTCGTTTTTATATTTAACCAGTCAGCTGTTTATGAGAAGCTGATTTTATTTGACCAGCTGATTTTATTTTCGCCACTACATTATAACAATATATTAGTTATTAATATTTATTTTGTTTTATTTTTTATGTAATATAGAGACAGCTGATTTTTGTTAATCGACTAACAGTGCGCGAACTTACGTTCCGATTTGTTATTTAATTTATAGTTTATTCTTTATCGATACCGGTGGTAATTTTTGTTTGTGACATTCATTATTTAATATAGTTTCGTTTGATATGTGACATTATGTGTGATATTTATTTTAAATAAGACATTTTTATTTCATTTAAATTACCACAACAATCAACGTCGGTTGCCATGGCAACGGAGAACACTAACCTAGATGTTGAACCAAATGGCAGCGATTCAATATGGGAAACCGTGGTCGGGAAAAAGAGACCACTCTCAAATAGTGATCAAGATTCACGCCTAAAGAAGAGACAAGAAATTGACAATACAGTGCGTCTTTCTAACTCATTTTCACCTCTGTCAAACACTATGGATGAAACAGAACTACGAGAGGACAAAGTTCCTCCAATATATTTAAAGGGAGTAGTAGATGCCAACTGTCTTATAAAAATCCTGAGAGACGTTGGAGGACAGGACTCATTTACTTTAAAAAGCAGCGTCTCTAACGTTATCGTTTACCCGAATTCTCCTGCAACTTACAGGATATTTGTGCGGTGTCTTGAACAACACAACGCAAATTTTCATACATATCAACTGCCTTCGGAGAAACTTCCAAAGGTTGTTATACGTGGATTACATCCTTCTGCAAGAACAGAAGATATCCAAGAAGCTTTTCGTCAGTTAGGATACACTGCTGTTACAGTGACAAATGTACTATCTCGCCGAAAAGTAATTGTGAATGACAAACAAGAAGAAGAAATCATCCGAACACCTTTACCACTCTTTTTTGTAGAAATAAGCAGCGACACATACGACGAGAAGGTTTTTGATCTGAAATCTCTTCTTAGCTACAGAATTGTTATTGAAGAACCACGAAAGAAACGCAGTATACCACAGTGTACAAGATGCCAGTCGTTCGCTCACACCAAAACCTACTGTCGCCACCCATTTCGATGTGTACGTTGTGGTGAAGCGCATGATTCAAAAATCTGCACAAAAACACGCACGACACCTGCAAGATGCGCTAATTGCCGGGGCACGCACCCTGCCAACTATAAAGGTTGTCAGGTGTACCAAACATTGCGCAATCAACGACAGCAAAGGACAGCGTCTTCTGCTCCAGCACAACCAGCAGCAACCACATCATTCAACCAGACAGACTTCCCTCCGCTACCAAACAACACAACAATCAACAACACAGCTTGGCAAAAATCTTCACAACCAGCTACAGCACGACAAAGTACATACAGCAACACTGAAGACATCAACACTAACCAGTCGTCCCAGTGGCCTCCTGTCGAGTCGCATTCACAGACATCAACTGATTTAGTAAGTTTAATCACAAATTTAAATAAACTCATCCAACCCCTTTTCAGTCTTCTTTCACAATTAACTAATCTTACACAGTCGCTCGCTCACACATATGCCAAATAACTTACTGACTTGTGGGTCCCTGTCAGTTCTTCTATGGAACGCAAATGGTCTCGCCCAGCACAGAAATGAACTAGACTTTACATTGCATGACAAACGTATTGACATAGCTTTAATTACGGAAACACACTTTACTTCACGAACTAGGTTCTTCATTCGAGATTACACAACATACAGAACGGACCATCCAGACAACACAGCTCACGGTGGTGTTGCAGTAATTATTAAATCATCTTTAACTCATTACCCCTGTCAAAACATTTCCACCCCTTGCATTCAATTCTCCTGCATCGTAGTAAAAACTCTTCATAAAAATATTACAATCGGTTCTGTTTATTGTCCTCCACGATTTGTTATCTCTCGAGCTATGTTTTCTGACTTCTTTACTAAACTTGGTTCGTGCTTCCTAGTCGGTGGTGACTTTAATGCCAAACATGTTCATTGGGGCTGTCGATTGAGCACTTCTCGAGGAAGAAATCTTTTTAGTAGTATAACTGTGAATAATGTACGTGCAATTTCTCCGAATTCTCCCACTTATTGGCCAACCTCCCCTAGAAAAATTCCGGACCTTCTTGACCTGTTCTTCCAAAAAGGCCTAACGAACGTTCCATACGCCATTTCGTCTACACCGGACTTATCATCTGACCATTCTCCTGTGTATCTGTCGCTGTGGGCAGAACCCAGTTCCCAAACCAACCCAACCTTAGTCGCTGGAGAGACGAATTGGAATAACTTTCGTGAAATTTTAAACGCTTCGTTAAATATACCTATTTTACTGAAAACCGGAGAGGAAATAGAAAAGGCAATAGAATTCTTTAACGAAACTGTACAGCAGGCTGTATGGACCTCTTCAATCTGTAAACCTCCGAAATTGTACCCAATTTACCCACAATACATTAAAAACCTTATCACTGACAAACGGCGAGCCAGAAAAAGGTGGCAAAACACTCGATTGCTTGCTGACAAACGTATATTTACTAAATTAACTAATTTACTTAAGACTCAACTAAAACTTTTTCGAGATGATAAACGTGATGAACAAATCAGTCAACTTTCCAGTCGGGATGGTAGCTTGTGGAGGAAAACACGAGCTATGCTCCGACAGTCGCAAGTGCGTGTTCCAATACGTAACGAGGGGGAGCCGTGGAGAATCACAGACGAAGAGCAAGTAGAACTCTTTGCTGACCATTTAGAGCAGATATTCCAACCACATCAGGACTTAGCAGACGTCATACATGATGGTTATGTCCTACAATCCCTAGACACACCTTTGCCGGTTTCGCTTCCCCATGATTCGATTAAACCTTCTGAGATCAAACGCGAAATAGCCGGTTTAAAAACTGGAAAAGCCCCTGGATATGATCTTATATGCTCCGAAGTACTCAAAGAATTGCCTCGAAAGGGTATTGTATTTCTAACATGTTTATTTAATTCTATCTTTCGTACAGCAACCTTCCCTATACAGTGGAAGCATTCGCAAATTCGTATGATTTTAAAGCCTAATAAACCTCCCTCTGTTCCTTCATCGTACCGCCCAATTAGTCTCCTTCCACTGTGCTCCAAAATATTTGAAAAGATTTTACACAAACGGCTTTTAACTATTCTTCCACAACATGCCATCCCTGATCATCAATTTGGCTTTCGGTCAAACCATTCTACTATTCACCAATTACACCGTATTGTCGATAATTTAGCGTCATCATTAGAACGGAAATTGTATTCGGCTGGAATTTTTCTTGATGTCAGTCAGGCTTTCGACAAGGTCTGGCATAACGGTCTTTTATTTAAATTGAAATCTATTTTACCGTCTACGTACTATCTTGTAATCAAGTCGTTTCTTTCACATCGCTTCTTTTCTGTAAAACAAGGTTCTGCTGTATCTTCGTGTCGTCCAATAAATGCAGGAGTTCCCCAAGGAGCAGTTTTGTCACCCCTTTTGTACTCCATCTACGTATCCGATTTTCCTACCACACAACAAACTATAACTGCAACATTTGCCGATGACACAGCAATATTAGCCAGCGAAGCCAGGTGTGAAGACGTAACGCTTAATCTTCAACATCACATAAACACTGTACAACATTGGTGTAATACTTGGAAAATTAAACTTAACGCGGAAAAATCACAACACATTACATTTACTCTCAGACGACAAACTTGTCCCCCAGTTTATTTACACAATACACCGATCCCACAAAAAACCTCAGTGAAATACTTGGGACTGACACTAGACAGAAGACTGACATGGAATCCACATACTAGACTCAAAAGGCAATCTCTTAACGCGCGGTTAAAACTTCTCTACAGTCTTATTCACCATAAATCTCCTCTTCCAATTACTCAGAAACTTAACTGTTACAAGGTACTTCTTCGTCCTATTTGGACCTATGGTTCTGTGATCTACGGATCAGCTAAAGTATCTAACATAAAACGTATTCAGACATTCCAGAACAAAACTTTACGCATCATCACAGGCTGTCCAACATACGTTAGTAACAAAACATTACATAGAGACCTTAACATTGAAACGGTGGACGAAACAATAAAGAAACTATACAGACGTTTTCATAGCAAACTACACTATCACACAAATCCACAAATTCAGTCATTGTCCGCTCCTCACCTACCACACAACCCACTTAGAAGACTGAAAAGGCAATGGAATAGAGACCTTTTGTGAATCGTCCTGAGGGGTTGCCGCTGGGCGACTACCTCACACAAGTGACATCAAGACATTTATATAAAACTATTGACATTATAACTGCTGGTTGTGTTAACTTCTTACACAGTTGTAGTTTATTTTCTTAAATAAAGTCAAAAAAAAAAAAAAAAAAAATGTAATATAGAGGGGCCTATGGCTATCCTTGTAAGGGTTAAGAGCATTTTTGACGTAAAATGCATATTAAGGAAAAATGTAAGGCTTAAATGCAATCTTTAAAAAACATTTTTTTAATAGGAAGTACAGGCCCACCAAAAATGTCAGCAGACGTAGCAACTACCCGATTTTGTAAAGCATTAACAATTTGGTAATTAGATGATTTTTAATAACATCGTAAGAGTCGTTTTTGAGAAAACCGTAAAAAATTGAAAAATCGCACATATGAACTACTACTTCCGGTTGACGGAATTCAATTAAAATGCTTGCGTTTGGTTTCCTTACTTAAGTTCAAAATTTTAGCTTAATATAATACTCCGTTTTTAAGATATATAGTTGACACAGGCACAGTCACACAAACACTCACACAGCAATCACTGAAACCAAGTTGTTTTAGATTTAGGGGGCCTGAAAATGAGTAATTCCAGTGAAAAACTTGATTATGAGAAATTGACAAGAAAACATTACCTACTTTTCTTTTATATACATAAGGGCGAAGTAAAGTAAACATAAGATGGAAATGGTCCTCTCCGTGATATAGTGACTAGCACGATAGCCTAGTCTGAACCCACTGCAGTCTCAAGCTATTGAAGTTGATGCAATTTTAAGTAGGCCTACGCTGAAAACACAATAAAATTACTTCTGGTGTTGATTCGCAGTTCATCAAATTTAGTTTTGTATTATATTGTTTTCTTAACAGTTTAGTCTTTTTGAAACACACTACTGAATGTGGCTTATACAGTCGAACTCCTATATAACGAAATCGAGAATCCTAAGAAAATATTCGTTAAATCCAGGTATTCGTTATAGGCCTATCGAAGTAACAAGAATTCCTTGCTAATTTTCATTAAGGAATTTTTTTTCACGTTGTATGATGAGTTAAATACAGTTAATTTTTCTTAATACATATGTCTTAACTAGTAAATTAATTTTTTTATAGATCGTGTTTTGCGTAATTACGGTTAATAATAGTACAAAAAGTATGTATTGATTTCAAGTAGGAACTTAACCCGTACATAGATCTTGGCTATAATTAAAAGCATCTTTTTTTTGTCTTGAATTTTTATTACGGTACTGTACATTGAGCTGCACAATTTCCGTAAATGATATTTAAATGGTGGTGGGGAGTTTCGCATTAAGGAGAAGAGGTACCCATTGGCACATTCTCCATTTGTAACTATGGGTATTATCCGTTATTTAGACCAAGAGGTCTCTACTCCATTTTCGCCTTAGACGTCGCACAGGTGGAAAGTTCCTTGTAGCTAGATCACGGGCTAGTTGGTTTGGATGGACATCTAGTCGTTCGTGAAATTTACTATACAAGGACGCGGTTACCTCCTTCACTGTCGGAATTTTGAAATCGTCGTGGAGGGTTTTATTGCTTACATAAAAAGGAGCGCCAGAAGCAAGTCTTAAGAATTTTGATTGAAAGGCCTAGATCGACTTTAAATTACTCTCTGCCGCTACTCCAAATAGCTGGACACCATAAGTCCAGATTGGTCTCAAAAGGGTTTTGTATAATAAAATTTTGGAGCGGAGGTTCAATTTCGATCGAGGGTTAATTAAACAGTAGAGTAGCTTCTGGCGGCGGTTAAGTTCTAAACGTTTAGTACGCAGATGATGCTTCCAAGTTTGTCGTCTGTCAAGCCACAAACCAAGATACCGCACCACTCTGGCTTGGGGGATATGAACGTTATTCAGTATCACAGGTGGACAAGTTTGACGTCGTAAGGTAAACGTAACCTGTGTTGACTTAACTGGGTTCACCTTCATACGCCAACGGGTAAGCCAGTCCTGTATTAATAAAAGATGTCGCTATACTAACCTGGAAGCCTCATCCGCGCCCTTTTCCCGTACAAGAATTGCTGTGTCGTCAGCATACGTCGCGGTTACCGACGTGTCTAAAATAGGCATATCCGATGCAAATACGCTATTTTATAAAAATGGGGATAATATTGCCCCTTGGGGTACTCCGGCGTTAATTTTGTGCAGCTCAGAGTAAGCAGTACCGTGCTGGACTTCAAAGAATCTATGCTCTAAAAAAGATTTTACAACCAAATAGTACGAGTCACTTAAATCACTTTTCAATTTAAATTGTAGTCCTTCATGCCATACATACTTTGTCGAACGTGGAGCTGATATCCAAGAAAATGCCAGTTGAAGTCCACAACTCGGTGCAGTTGTTGTGTCGTCGAATGTAGCGGCCGAAATCCAAATTGATGAGGTGGGATAATGTTGGCGTCTTCACATTGTATCTGCAAGCGTGGTAGTAAGAAGCGTTCGAATAATTTTCCTGTCGTCGGAAGGAGACTGATAGGACGGTAGGATGAAGGTAGGTAAGTAGTGTAAAAATGAGAGTACTGGGACAACCTTGACCTTTGACCCGGAGAGGCCGAGGACAAGCTTGACCTTTGACCTCGACTTTGGAAAAAAAAAAAAAAAATAAAAAAAAAAAATTCCGCAAAAAAAAAAAAAAAAAAAAAAAAAACCGCCAAAAAAAAAAAAAAAAAAAAAACGCGCACGCGCGCGCACACACGAAAAATTTGGCAAAGTTCCAAACCTGATTTTCTCCGCAACCGCTGGGCCGATTTTGATGCGGACGGCACCCACGTGACCGGGAGATCGAGATCTACAAGATAAGCCTTAATCCGTAGCCGTATCCCCGATGGAACCCGAGATAGCTTGTAACACGTGACCCGGGGGTCGGATCAACGAGGTTCAGGTGCGCGCAGGATCCGGACGCTCCGTAGACCGCGTTACGTCCGGTTTCGACCGTTAGGTTCTTTCGGGACCCTAAATATATAAATTTAGGAAATATGTTACCGTCAAAAAATAACGCGGGACGGACCGCAAGACTCGTCGCACCACCCGCAGGACATCCGTATCACTACCCGACGAGGTGAAGACTAATGATTGGGGCGATGAAATCTGTTTATTTGCAACTCTATTCTTTTAATTTTGGCAATGACGCATGTTGTTGTTACGAGTCACGTGGCATGCGCGTGCCTTTCATTGACGTCATTCGTTTTTTATCTATGCACGCGCCAGACTATTGATCGGGATGATGCAACTTGTTATTGCAATTAAAGATGATGCAACGTGTTTACTTTGTTTATTAGCATTGACGTCATTCGTTTTTTATCTATGCACGTGATAGACTATTGATTCAGATGATGCAACTTGTTTATTACGAATTTAAATGTACAGTTAATTTTTTTAAATGCTGCAACGTATTATTTAAAATCACGAGTCGTCGAGTCAGCGATAAGTTGTTTGTTTCAATTTTTAAAACCAACAACGTCATACCGCTTGTTATTCTCAGAACCGCCGACTCAGCGTTTCCAATGCATTAGCATAGGGTAATTATGTGTATAAAAGCGCGTCGATTTTCCCATCGAATCATAACTCTACTGCCAGTAGTATCCACTGCCAGTCCGCTGACGTCGCAGTTCTTCTGATTCATCTCTACCTACCTACCGTTAATTGAAGGTGAGTTTTATTCTACTTTAAGCAATCAAATTGAACTTTAAATATTTTTAAATTTTAAAAGACTTTAGCACTTTTATGAAATATGCACTTTGAATCTTTTATAAAAATTAAAACCTAAAATCTGTTTATAAAATTATGACGTAGAACCTCGTACGAATTTAACGACGGGTAATAAGTTGTCGGTCCAGCAACAACACCAGTTTTAACCGTTGTTGGTACAGCAACAACAACAACAACCGTAACAACATCAGTTTCAGCGTTTGCTATTATAAATACGGAATAACAATTCCCATACCTAAATTAAATTGGTCCAACCGCATGTTGGTAGTTCAGTAACGCATGTAAAACGCTCGTTCACTGAATATTTAGTCTGTTGTTTTAATCTGCAGCAACAACAACCGATACCGACTTAAACGTAGAATTAAATAAATTTGAACTTAACATCTTCTTATAAAATTAAGACTTTGAATAGTCGAACTTAGAACGTAGTAGTATTAAAACGAGTCTCTAATGCGTGTTTCTGGTTTTGTTCTGTTTTAGTTTAAAACCATACTACCACCAGCAACAACGTCAACAATCAACAACAAAATCAATTTGATTGATCACAGCTCTTATTTAAAGGTTGGTCTTATTATAAATACTATACTGTAATAATAATAATAATTTACATACTAAAAAGTAAGGGAGATTTGTTTTAACCGCATGTGATGAGTGTAGCAAAGCGAATTCAAATAAATATTTAATTTAGAAACCCTTGACTAGTCTCTAATGTGTGTTTCTGTTTGTGTTCCGTTTCAGATTAAAATCGACCATCACCACCGCCGCTACCACCACCATCACCACCGGCAACACCAACAACAACAACTCCATCAACAACACCAGCACCTCACCGTCTACCGCCATCATCTCCTCCTTCGGCTCCATCAACCACCGAGGCTACATATCCCACCGTAAGTAATTTTTTCGTTGGTACAAATTAACTAAGTAATTACTAAGATAATATCGTCGGCATAGAGAACATGGCTATAAACCTTCTATGTTTGGAAACCGCAGCCGAGACTGTGGCATATGCAGATACAAACCTTACAAGTGACGTAGTGTTGTACAATCTGCTTTCATCCCAGCCTCCACCAACCGTTTACTCATATCTATGTGAAGGATCTAAGATCCGAAAAGAATATGAGAACCGTAGTAGTAGGAAGGATAAAAGATTTATGTCAGTACAGGCGAATGTGCCACAAGGTGACTGCAGCCGCAGTGATATATTTCGATCGGTTCCTTAACCGGAAGCCCGATACTGAACCGAATGAGTTACAGCTACTGGCATGCTCGTGCATGCTGATAAGTTCAAAATTTACGAGGCGTACGGATGCCTCAGACAGAATGACGGGATGCGCATTCCATCGTATTATTAGTAGCAGTATTAGTATTAGTATTAGTAATAGTGTTAGTATTAATAGAATAAATGTATTAAACTTTTTATCATTGTTTTCATTTCAAAGTACCATACTTTTCCCGTTAAAATAAAACATATGGTTTTGCAGGAAATATGGAAAGGCAAGCCAAACGAATCAGGTTGGAACAAGCTGCAGAGTCTGGCACCTTTTGCGTCTTGGAAAATGCGTTCGGATGTAACCTCCGGACGTATTACTACAAGAACGCAAACGAAGAACTTAAAGACGTGCCAGTGCTCCTTATCCACCTGAGGGAAGAGATGGAGTCGCTGCTCAAGGAGATGTCGACCTCCCTAAGATCGTTTAAATTCAACATTTTAGTGGAGTGCACGTACGAGAAGGCGTCGACGGGAGAGGTGCAAGATATAGGGTTCAAGACTGCCAACACCTGCGTCTTTCCCGGGTCGG
Organism: Catonia carolina; assembly: GCA_035578175.1. NCBI lineage: Eukaryota > Metazoa > Arthropoda > Insecta > Hemiptera > Achilidae > Catonia > Catonia carolina. The sequence continues at coordinate 20,601,244 of JAQMRL010000010.1, read as the reverse complement.
ATATAGGAGCGCTTGTAGACATGTGCGTCCAAAAACTTATAGACGAGGAGGTAGAGTTCTTGGGAAAGGGGAGCGGATGGTCTCTAGTATCTGTCGATGGGATCCTCCTCAGGATCAACCGATACAGACCGCTCAAAGGCTCATCATACCTCCCCCTTCCGCCGTTTGTAAAGAACCGCGAAGCGGTTATCAACGTCAAGAACCGCGACGCAAGGTGCTTCAAGTGGGCTATCCTGTGTAAACATGTGTCAGGTCCTCACAGGGAAAGAATCGATAGACGATACGACGCCTTGCTTGACAAGTATGACTTCAGCATGGTAGAGTTCCCCACACCTATCAACCAAGTAAAGGCCTTCGCCAAGGCCAACGGGGTGTCCGTCAACGTGTACGGGATAGCCGAAAAAGAGGCAATAGAACCTCTAGTCGTCGCTGATGTCGAAAAGGACGATCACTTCGATCTCCTCCTGGTCGCAGAGGGTGACGCTCAGCATTATTGTTACATCAACAATTTTAATCGGCTCATCAGGTCACAGCTGACGAAACATAATGGCCGAATGGACGTATGCAAGCGATGTTTCACTTTCTATAACGACGACCCTAAGGGTAGGGAGAAGATTGCGGCCCACCGCGAGTACTGTATAGAGAACTCCCCATGCAGTTTCACGATGTCCAAACCTAATGATGATATTCCTCCGATGATGAAATTCGAAAACTACAATCACGTATTCCCCGTCCCAACGTACGAACCGCTCCGAGGCTCGTCTTACCTTCCCCTTCCGCCGTTTGTCGAGAACCGCAAAGCGGTTATCAACGTCAAGAACCGTGACGAAAGGTGTTTCAAGTGGGCTATCCTGTGTAAACATGTGTCAGGTCCTCACAGAGACAGAATCGATAGACGATACGACGCCTTGCTTGACAAGTATGACTTCAGCATGGTAGATTTCCCCACTTCCCTCAGTCAAGTAAAGGCCTTCGCCAAGGCCAACGGGGTGTCCGTCAACGTATATGGGATAGCCGAAAAAGAGGCAATAGAACCTCTAGTCGTATCAGACGTTGAAAAGGACGATCACTTCGATCTCCTTCTCATAGCTGACGCTGATAAGCAGCACTATTGTTTCATCAACAATTTTAGTCGTTTCATCAGTCCGCAGCTGACAAAACATAACGGTCAAATAGATATATGCAAGAGGTGTTTCACCTTCTACAACGTCCACCCTAAGGGTCGCGAGGCGATGACTGTTCACAGGGAGTACTGTGTGGACTATCCACCATGCAGGATCACCCTACCCAAACCTAACGATGATGGAACTCCCCCAGTGATGAAATTCAAAAATTATCATAATATATTCCCAGTCCCGATAGTTGCGTATGCCGATTTTGAGTGCATACTCAAACCGACTGGAGGATACCTCCCCAAACCGTCATCTTCTTTCACTATAGCCACGGAGCGTCACGTTCCCATGAGCTACGGGATGTATTTTGTAGTTGACCCGTCGCTTCCCGACGACATTGCCCAGTTAGTGCCGAAAACGCCCTTGCTTTATAGAGGCCCTGACGCGACCGAGCACTTTATGCAAACTCTAAAAGACATAGTCGAACGGGTAGCCGCAGCGTCGGACCGTAACGTTCCTATGGTCTTCACGGCTCAGGACGAGCTTTCGTTCAAAGCCGCCATAAGATGTCAGATGTGCGATGTAGCGTTCGGGCCTAAGGCGAGACCCAACAGGGATCATTGTCATCTGACTGGAAAGTATAGGACCGCTCTCTGTTCAAAATGCAATCTGATGAGACAGAACCAGAAGTTCTTGCCCGTCTTCATCCACAACTCGTCCAATTATGACTCGCATTTCATAGTCAGGCAGCTCGGCTATGACGAGAAGAAGATATCCGTCATCCCCAATTCTACGGAGAAGTACGTCTCCTTCTCCAAAAACATAACCAAGACGCTAGCCGTGAGGTTTGTCGACACTTTTAGGTTCATGGCCAGCAGCCTGAGCGTTCTGGTAGACAACCTCCCTCCCGAAGGCTTCTCCCATACCGAGTCTTTCTTTAACGGGACGCAGCTGCCCCTGGTGAAGAGGAAAGGCGTGTACCCTTACGAGTACACCGACTCGTGGGAGAGACTCGATGAGACGGAACTCCCGCCTCAGGAAGCATTCTACAGCAGCCTCACCGGGGAGAACATTTCAGACGACGACTATCGTCACGCCCTGAAAGTGTGGGACAGTTTTAACATCCGTACGCTGGGTGAGTACTCCGACTTGTACCTCAAGTGCGACGTCCTCCTGTTAGCCGACGTCTTTGAGAATTTCAGGTCGCTGTGCAGGAAGGAATACGGGCTCGATTGCGCCCATTACTACACCGTCCCAGGTTTCTCTTTTGACGCCATGTTGTATAAGACGCGAGTAGAACTGGAACTCATAACGGACTATGATATGTACATGTTTCTGGAGAGAGGAATCCGAGGAGGAATCTCTGTTTGCGTCAAGAAACACGCCAAGGCCAACAACCCTTATGTGGAAGGTTACGACCCCGAGCTGCCCTCCAACTACCTCATGTATGTGGACGCCAATAACCTATATGGTTGGGCGATGAGTGGGAACCTTCCGTACAAGGATTTTTACTGGATCGAGGATGAAGAGAGAAAGAACAGGTTGATCTCGAATTTAAGTGTCATCCACGACGACTCCCCGCTGGGCTTCTTCCTCGAGGTGGACGTGGAATACCCTACGGACGCTGAGACGCAAGACTGCCACAACGACCTTCCGTTCATGGCTGAAAACGCGACCCCTCCCAGAGCCAGAAACCCCAAACTCCTGACCACCCTGCAAAACAAGACCAGGTACGTTTGCCACTACGGTCTCCTTAAGCAGGCCATGGCACATGGTCTAAAGGTGACCAAAGTCCACAGAGTCCTCCAATTTCAACAGTCTGCATGGCTCAAGCCTTACATAGACCTGAACACCCTTAACAGGCAGTCTGCCCGCAATGCCTTCGAGAAGGACTTCTTCAAACTGCTGAACAATGCCGTCTTCGGCAAGTGTATGGAGAACGTCCGTAAACGCATGAACCTGGAGCTGGTTAGCAACTCGAAGAGGTTAATGAAGCTGATCGCCAAGCCCTCTTTCAAGGACAGGATCATATACGACGAGTCGCTATGCGCTGTCGAGCTGTCCAAGACCTCGGCCCATTTGGATAAACCTATTTACGTAGGCGCTACGGTCCTGGACTCCAGTAAGACCTTAATGTATTCATTTCATTACGATGTCATGAAGAAGAGGTACGGGTCGGAAATCGACCTCCTGTACATGGATACAGACAGCTTCTTTTATGACATCGAGACCTCCGATTTTTACCGCGACATGCAGGACCCCGAATTCAAGGCCTTCTTCGACACCTCCGACTACCCTCCGACACACCCATGCCATTCCGCCACCAACAAAAAAGTGCTCGGGAAGTTCAAAGACGAGTGCAACGGTATCCCGATCGCCGAGTTTATAGGTTTGAGAGCGAAACTCTACACCTTCAGGACTGGCGAGGGTATTGTCAAGAAGAAGGCTAAAGGCGTCAAAAAGAACGTGGTCAAGAAAGACATCACTTTTGACGACTACAGAAAGTGCCTCGAAGACCCCTCTTTGTGGTTGTACAGGGACATGAAAATGTTTCAATCCCGCAAGCATATAGTAAACACCATTATGACTAGCAAGCTTGCGCTGTGCAACTACGACGATAAGCGCATCGCCGTAGATGCCACCCACACCTTGGCGTACGGACACAGAAACGTCCCGCCTGAGCTCCATAACGATTTGGGTTAGGTCACATCCCTCCCGCACATCCCGTTAGTCCCCGCATATGTCTACTAGCCGACTTTATCCGACCTCTAAACGTTGAACCGCACCAGTATTGGAGTTTCATCAGTATTATTAGTCGTAAGAACTTAAGAGCTCATCGCCATACATGTATTCGTTTTCATCTTCATCATCATCATCTTATATCAATAAATGTTTTATTCTTTTATGAATCTGTCTTTTATTTCTTGTAACCTAAACCGTCTATAGTACCTAAAATACATGCAGGCAGGATCGGTGCTCGATTGCTGGGAGGGTCTGTCCCCGACAGATCCTCGCATCGTGCTGCGCTTTCGCTTCACGATCGACAAAAGCCCTCAGGCTTCGGCAAGACTTATATCTACAGGTGTAAAGGTGTTGAAATGATGACACGTTTTGAAAATAAGTTTAATACATATATTCTGAAATCAAAGTACTAGACTACTGTTACAAAAGTTCAGACTCTACAAGCAGCCGTACATGTAGGAAAAAACGAATCGAGGTTACAAGACGCGGCTTTACTGGCTGACGCAACAGTTAAAAATGCATTGCTTGCAGTGTTTTCTCTTCTTGGTAATGGTCCATTCGTCTTCGCCGTCATCGCTCTCCTGTTGAGCGTGTTCTTCGCAGGGCATCTCCAAGAGTAGTTCTTTATCATTCTTGAGGTATGACGGTAAGTCTCCGTATACGTTGGATATACAGTTGCCGTAATGGTCCAAGAGAAATTCCTTGGGTAAGTAGCGGAGGGCTTCAGGCCCAGGGTTGTTGAAGCCTGAGTCCAACACCTTTTTTATGCACTCCCCTACTTTGTTTACCGTGTCGAAGACGACGCTCTTTTCTTTCCACCACGCCTTCATCACCTCAGCCCTCTTGAGGGAGCAGCCCGAGTGGGAAAACGGACACTGGATGTCCGACCCGTGCGTATACATGAGGCGTTCGACCGAGGGACAGTCGTAGTCGTCGAGGTCTGAGATCTTTAGGTCGTCGCACATCAATAGCCGCTCTAATGTCTTCTTGTTCTCCTTTCCTTTGACAAATATCTTCCCGCCAGACACGGCCCCCGTCAGCAAGCGGTAGAGCTGTGCGTAGTCGACGAACCCGCTGTTCCACCGTATCCCTATTCTGTCTTGACCTTCCCAGATGCGCGCTTTCTTGGACGGCGTAAGCACACCGTAAAAGTCGTAAGGAGGCTTGAACAGATAATGATGCTTGACGCTACCTTCTACCGAGAGGACTACCAGCTCCTTGATGACCGTCTCGTAATCCGAAGGTCTGATGACCTGAAAATCTACAATGAAGGAAGGCATGTTGTTGCGCGCGACGAGACCTAGCGCACACTGGTTAATTTATCCTCCTGACGGCTCCTGTTAAAGGCGTGTACTGAAGGATGCAATCTGTGATTATCAAGCAGTAGGCGGAGGTATTGGCAGGGATGTTGTTTTTACACCCGATCTCGATCCTGATGTCTATGGCGCCGGTGTTCAGCGACTCGTTCTGCTTCGAGCAGTCGATAAAGAAGAGGGGGACTTTGGTCTTGAAGGTCGAGAAATCGATTAGGGGGTGGTTGACCTGACCTCCGTAGTAGACCTTATGGAACCGCTTAAAGTTTTCGTAAAACATCGAGTACTCACCCTTCGCGTTTTCGTACGGGTAGTACACGGAATTGAGGTAGAGTTTGATGTCCTGGAGCTCGCAGTGGTCGAAATGGGATGATACCACCGTCTTGGTCTTCTTGTCCGTTTGCAGTCCTACTATGACGTAACGGGGCTTATCCGCCTGGGAGGAGGATTTGACGGTCCAGATCACGTCGGTGCTCTGCGGTAAGATGGGATATTCGTACAGGTTCCATCTGCGGAAGGCCATCGATATGGGCGCGTCCTGATCCACCATCCTGAGCAACGGGAGTCTGTGCTGGTCGGAAAGCCTGACGTAAGGCATCTTCCACTCCACCTTGGTAAGAGTCAGCTTGTAGTCCTTGCCTGCGGGTACCGCTACGGCGCGATCGTCGGTAGCCGACCTTAGCAGGATAAGTTCCAGCTTGGCGTTGACTATTATGCGGCGGTAATCCTCGCAGAATCCCATGATCCTCTTCAGCGGGACGTAAGCCGAAAGCCTACCTGTGGTGCTGTTGGCGATAGCCGTTACGGCGTCCTTGTTCCACCCTTCCACGTCTATAGAGTGTTGTTCGCCGTACCTGAAGGACGGAATATTTTTCAAGGCCGTCGTTACACCGACGTTTCGCACCCTGTCCACTTCGATACCGTTCATCTCCAGCCTTATCTCTTCAAACAGGAAAGCGGGCCAGTTGTCAGAAAGAGCCAGGGCCGCATCCAAAGTATCGTCGGACGCCGAAAGTTTCACGTCCACAAACAGCAGGCTGTCGCAAGGTAGGGTGTACACGTCCTGTTGGTTCACGGGTATCCTTATCTCGTCGTTGTTGTTGAAAGTCGACGACGCGTACGGAGTGTGAGTATGCATCTCCATGCCTATGATGGCATCGTCCGCTACGGCGTTAGAGGATCCCACGTCTATTATATAGCTCATTTCTGCAGCACGATGAAACCCAACGATCTTAGAAAAGCAGCGTTATCTGAGGAGAGTCTCTTCTTTTTCACTTCACCAAGTGGCGGGTCGAGCTCTACAGGACGAATGTTCTTCGCTCCGTCCGGTACGGTTCTTTTATAACCCTCTTCCAGGTAGACTAACCCCATCGCGTACGTCTTTTAAGGTGAAGCCTGAGGCTGATGACTTCGTTCTGAAAGCTTATCGGTCTTCCGTCCTGATCCACCACAGAGACGGACAGTCTTCCTATCCTCGATGTGTTTACGGGTAGGTAGATGACGTTCTTGGGAACTTCGATTATCTTATAACCCCGTTCCACCTGCGGGAAGAACTCGTGCAGGGTATGTCCTTCGGCTCCGTTAGTATACGAGCCCCGCACGATGTTGCAAGTCAACCGGATGGCGTTCACGGCCGTAATGTTGACAGGGCGCTGGGACGTGTACCATTTATTAGGTTCGAGGATCACCGCATCGAACCCCAGCACCTCTCTGATGGTTCCGGGTACGGAAAAGTCTACCTTTTCTCCGCAGAATATCGAGCACTTTAGTGTGGTGGGGTCTACGACCATGTTAAGTCTTGGGAGCGGACGGCATTCCGTCTTTGATCCCTTTGACGTCTCCTTCTTCGCATCGCTTAAGGCTTTCGCTTTCGCTTCCTCCTCCGCCCTTTTCGCTTTAGCTTCCTCCTCCGCCCTTTTCGCGGCCCTTATTTTCGCCGCATTCTCCAATCTCTTAAGGACCTCATCGAGAGGGTCGGTACTGGATCTCTCTTTCCTTTTTCCCTTCTGTTCCTTTTTCCGCTCCTTCGAGAGCTTTTGGTACTTGAGGGATCCTGCGTCTTCAACATCGGTACGGTTATCGTCTTGCTCCGCGTCTCTGCTGCTGCCGCAGTTCACTCCGCCGTACATCTCCAACATCTCGTATTTGATCTTTGAGTGGATGTCGTCAATCTCGTACATGCCTTCGGGCAGCTCCACCTTCATCCCGTCGCCGAAGCAGAACAGGTTGTTCACCCCTTTCCGCACGTTGGGTATGTTGTTGTAGCTCATGAAATCTACCAGTCCTATCTCCCACTGACCCTCTCCGAGGTCTATGGGAGGGAAGTAATCGACCTCGATCGTAGAGCTCTTACCGCTTAGGCACAACATCTTTACCCGATAGAAACTCTAGGCACAGATGTCCGCAGACGACTGAATCAAAGTCCTGCCTCCTGGCGTAATTATATCTTATGATGTTCGGTCCGTCTTCTCCGTTCTCGAGGTACCTTACCAGCTCTACGGGAGGCCTCAGGTTACCGTAGCTGTCAAAGTACTCTACGACCGCACCGGTCTTCCTGTAACATACCCAGTGGGTCCCTTCGTTCCTCGCGCTGTCCAAGTTGACGATGGCTGATTCGTTTTCGTAGGGTCTATGGGGGAGCTTGTCACGCATAAACACCCCTCTAAAGTTCGAGATTTCGAGTGCGTCGGCAGCCGCCATCAATTGACTATCGGACAGGGGTTTGTTCGGAAGTTTCAACGAAGTTTTTTTTTCCTTAGTCCGCATCCCGCGTGCTGCGTAGGGTACGGTTTCAAATACAGTCCCTCACCTCGTCGGGTAGTGCTACGGTTAGTCCTGCGGGTGGTGCGACGGGTAGTCTTGCTAGAGGTCTTACGAACGGTCTTCCTACGGGCAGTCTTCCTACGGGCGGTCTTCCCGGTCTGCCTTCGCTTGATCCTCCCGCCGAACTTGCTTTTAGCTTTCATTATGTTGGTCACCGCCCAGGCGGCCGCTTTCTCCGCTATGCTGGAGTCGGACGCTCTCACCCTCTCCCAGGCTCTATCTGCTAACACGCGGTCTGCTTCGGCCCTGCCCGCCGAGTCTTTGCGGTTGTGGTAGGCTATGTCGTGCTGTTTGCACGCGGCGTCGAGAGGGTTGATGCCCGGGTCTCCTCTTCTCAATCTCTTCTGCAGGTCCGTCCCCGGTCCGCAGTACTGATAGCCCGGTATGTGGAGTTCCACGGGTAAAACGTCTATCGCTTTGTTCAATACGGTTCCTACGACGTTCTCTGCAGCTCCTAAGACTCCGCTCGCGATGCTCCCTACCAGTCCGGCTCCTGAATGCGATCTGCTGCGAAACGTGTTGCATCTCCCCATTTTAAGGTCGGAATGAAGCTCGAGGACCCGTGTTTCCTTATTTATGATGCGCTTTTTCCCTCCAGGCGTGACGATACGTCCTCAAACTCTTTGCGCAGCTTTTCGACCTCATCGCGCATTTTCAACATTTCGTCGACTCGCTCGTCTTTGACGGGATCTGAAACTTTCATCTTTTCGGCGTGGGAGGAAAGGTACTCTTTCAAGTACTTGAGGTTGATGGCGTCTTCTTCTTCGATCGGATCTCCTACTTGCGCCATCCTGCGACCGTAAAGGTCGTAGTAAGGTTCGCCACCGCCCTCCTCCAAGACCTCGAGGACACCGTAATCTTCAGCGTAAGCTTGGATGAGCCTCATGCATTCGTTGACGTTGACCGCGTCCGTATACGACTGGGCTACGCCTACGCGACAGATTCTCCGGTCTCTCATGTCCATATCTCCATCTGCGGTAACCCTGTAAGGGGTGAGAAAACGACGTATGGATCTTCCAGTGTCCATAGCGAGAATGAGGGTTACAGACGTAGATCTCCTCTTATAAGTCCCAGCTCTTTGAGTTCCTCGACTATTGAATTTATCTCGCTGTCGTGACCCGTATGGCCCGAGTCTTTAGAAGCTACGAGGAGTCTAAGCCTGTCGCAAAGCTCGTTGGGATCGTCGAAATATACGTACTCGGTCTTCCTGTTTCCGTTCAGCTCCATCATAGGCCCGGCTCGTATACCCTTACCGCGCTTCGGTCGGTCCGGCTTCGGAGGGAAAAGCCGGCTTATGATTGAGACGTACTTTTTCCCTGTGTTGGCCTTCACTTGACCTAGCGCCGAGTTGTTCCTTCTGTGGGCGCTTGTGGCTTCCAATAAGTTTTTGTACTCCTCCAAGTCTTCTTCCGAGTAGATGAACGGATCGGGTTTCCTTTTGAATATCAGCTCGTACAGACCGTGCGTGCCTGGGTACGGTACGTCTCCGACGATTATCGAGTCGTCAGGCTTGAGTTGTACCGTAGAATCACCCATCACCAATTCGCTGCCTTCGAAGTGTACCCCGTATGTAGAATCCGTATTGTTGTCGGAGTCTGTGATGGCCTCATGCATGTACTGACGGGCCAGACGTCCGGGAAACGTGTTCTTGACCCATACGGAAGCTCGAACCTTACCTAGAGGCGTCGAAAGCATCTCCTCTATAGTGGTAGGCGTGCTAAACTCCTCCTCGCGAGGTAAAGTCCTCGCCGGGGTGGCGTGAGGTCTGGAAGCGTCCCTCATCTCAGCGGAATTCCCGACAGTTGCATCGTCCTCCGTGAACTCCACTGGGAGGCTGACGCTCGTATCCATCTCATCCATCCTATGGGGGTCTCCCGCATCCATCGGTTCGTCCGAGGTCTTCTTCTTAGTATGCCGAGGTCCGAACCCGTCGCTACTCCTCTTCAGATTGGAATACCTGTAGGGTCCGGTCATCAGATCCTTCCATGAGTCGTCGATACTTTTACCTGCGACTCTGTCTTCTTCGTCATCATCATCATCATCATCATCATCATCGTCAAGAGCTTTAACCCGGCTAAAAGGCCGCTTTTCAGGTTTCGTCCTAAAAGGCTTCAATGTCTCCCTACGCTTTACTCCCTTCAACGGTTCGCTCGTTGAGGAAGGGTCGGTCTCGGCTTTCTTCTCGTTCAACAGCTTCGATAGTGGGTCGGTTAGCGGTTTGAGCTGCTTCTGTATCCTGAGATCTTCCTCAGTCAAGCCATGCTTCAGAACTAGTTGCTTCTCTCTAATCCTCCTGCGTAACTCTGCGATCTCCAGCACTAGATTCTCGTCGACCTGTCTCGAAGCCATCTCATCGTCTATTAACGCAGTACCTTTCCACTACCGTCAATATATACACGACCTGCGACTGTACAGCTTTTTCCAGCTTTTTCCTGCTAGCTGCGCAGCTTTTTCCTGCTTATTCCTGCTAGCTGCGCAGCTTTTTCCTGCTTATTCCTGCTAGCTGCGCAGCTTTTTCCAGCTTTTTCCTGCTAGCTGCGCAGCTTTTTCCTGCTTATTCCTGCTAGCTGCGCAGCTTTTTCCTGCTTATTCCTGCTAGCTGCGCAGCTTTTTCCTGCTTATTCCTGCTAGCTGCGCAGCTTTTTCCTGCTTATTCCTGCTAGCTGCGCAGCTTTTTCCTGCTTATTCCTGCTAGCTGCGCAGCTTTTTCCAGCTTTTTCCTGCTAGCTGCGCAGCTTTTTCCTGCTTATTCCTGCTAGCTGCGCAGCTTTTTCCTGCTTATTCCTGCTAGCTGCGCAGCTTTTTCCTGCTTGTTCCTGCTAGCTGCGCAGCTTTTTCCTGCTTATTCCTGCTAGCTGCGCAGCTTTTTCCTGCTTGTTCCTGCTAGCTGCGCAGCTTTTTCCTGCTTATTCCTGCTAGCTGCGCAGCTTTTTCCTGCTTATTCCTGCTAGCTGCGCAGCTTTTTCCTGCTTATTCCTGCTAGCTGCGCAGCTTTTTCCTGCTTATTCCTGCTAGCTGCGCAGCTTTTTCCTGCTTATTCCTGCTAGCTGCGCAGCTTTTTCCTGCTTATTCCTGCTAGCTGCGCAGCTTTTTCCAGCTTTTTCCTGCTAGCTGCGCAGCTTTTTCCAGCTTATTCCTGCTAGCTGCGCAGCTTTTTCCTGCTTATTCCTGCTAGCTGCGCAGCTTTTTCCTGCTTATTCCTGCTAGCTGCGCAGCTTTTTCCTGCTTATTCCTGCTAGCTGCGCAGCTTTTTCCAGCTTTTTCCTGCTAGCTGCGCAGCTTTTTCCAGCTTATTCCTGCTAGCTGCGCAGCTTTTTCCTGCTTTTTCCTGCTGTATGTCGGTCTAAACGGGCCGTAGTTCGGTGACGAACGTATCGTAATTAAATCTATAGCGACCGCCGAGGGTTTTTCTCTCTTTGTCGACTACTAGAAACCCGTTCATGTTTCGAGACCACGCCTCACCGCACATATTCTTGAACTCCTCAAAAGTCATATCAGGGACTACGTGATCGTTAAAGATATGACGTAGGTTGCGCTCGTCCTGACGGAACACGAGTAAAAAATTTGCATTATCTCTAACGAGCTGTTTAGGCGCCTTACTATATGTCTGACATAGGTAAAATACGTCCAGGTTGTTATGTCTCCCCATAGCAAAGTACTTTACCACGTTGTGTTGTTTCTCGCATACAACATCGTCAAACATCATCACGGAATTGGGCTCTACCTCTTCCGGAGGCGGGACTTGCGCATTGTCGCTGAATTCGTGATAGTCTACACCCTCCATATCATGAAACACGCGCTCCAAAAACCTATACTTGGGTTGGTGCAGAGATTTTGAAAATACGTACACATTGCAGAACCTCAGCCCGTTGGGGTCGAACAGCAGGTTGATTATTGCGTTTGTCTTACCGCAATTCGACGGACCTACTGCCAAACATCTGATACTATTCGGCAAGAGGCGACCGTGTCTGTTTCTCGTTTCGCCTATTTCTCCCGACTCGATAAGCACATCTAAGTTGACGACAGGGAGTTTCTCTTTCTGCTCCCTACACCTCATTTTGCGCTAGTAACCGATAAACCTACATTACAGCTCTTATATAAGGTCTTTCTTGTCGATCCATGAATCGTGACTCTCGTCATACCCTAACCACCTGACCAACAACCTGTCACCTTTTCTCTTCAATACCTTCTCGACGAGAAATACGTCACCGTATTTCGTCTTACTCAGTTCCTGGGTGTAAAAACTACCTTTGATCACATGTCCTTTTTCGTCTTTGAGCGAGTATGTGACGGGACGGGTGTGCAAAATACGATCTACGGTAAACACCTCATTGGTCCAATTCGGTATGTAACCCTTGTCGAAAGTCTTTTTGTACTTGCTGATCCTGACCTTATCTCCCGGCTCAAACTTGACGGTTTGGGGGGCGCGTTTCTTACGAGTATTGGACAATATATTTCTTAGCACCTCATCTTCGTTCCTCTTATTTACATCTACAGGTTTGAAACCTATAGTCCTGTGAGACCTGTTATTGTACTGAGACAGGAGGTCGTCTAAAAGACCTACCCAAACGTAATTGCCCCGTTCTGTAAACTTTCTCCACATCATCTCCTTCAGCGTCCTGTTGAACCGCTCTACTATCGAGGCCTTCTTCGGAGAGTAAGTGGAGTAGTGGTTGATCCCGTGCTTGGACAGCAGAGACCTTACAGACGCGTTATACCACTCTTTACCCTCGTCGGTATGAAAATGGCGCATCTTGTGTTTTTCCAGTATGGGACCGAGAGCGCTAGCGACTTCTTCAGCCGTCTTGCTCTTGAGCGGTACGGCAATAGCAAATTTAGAAAAACAATTTATTACTGTCATTATGTATCTGTAGCCCTTATTGACTCTGGCGTATGGGATCATCTCTACCAGATCGGCCTGATACAAGTCGTCGATACCCTTCAGCTCTACGTCTCTGGTGGGATAGTTCCTGCGGGCTTGCTTGTGAAGCTCGCGCGCTATACCACTTCTCAAGCTCATCGTGCGATGCACTGAGAGCGACACTGCTTATATCTAGGTTAAATAGGGATTTTGAATGGAAAAGACGTTATTTTTATATATACATTTATTAATTAAATAATACAGCCTTTGGTTTACTCTTGAGAGTTATTATTCATTTTTTAAATTCTACTATATTCATTGTTTTCCCATCACCCAAGTCTTTATTTCCCTTGTACACTATTATCCCTCCCCCGTTATCGTTCAGTAAAGCGATATCTTCATCGGTCAGCGTTTTTGTAAATCTTGATGGTAGGAACACCTTCGAAATGCCGATGTATATAATTATTTGCTCTCCGTACATGGTCTGCGCCCTGCCGACCTTCGTAAACCGGTATTCCTTGTTCAACACTAATTCAGACACCCTCATGGTATCTTCATTCATCTTTTTTAGTAGCGCCTCCATTTCTAAAACAAAAAATAAACACAAGTCTGATAAAAACCATGATAACTACATGAACCCTCTCCATCCGGGCCAATACACTCTAACAGTCCGTCTATTTTGAGCGGGTGTTAGTCCTTCAGTCTCTTAAACAAAATAGTTAGTATGTAAATACCTCATGTATTATACGAAATAGCATAGAGGTTTTTCTTTTGAGATCGATGTGGCGCTACACTCGCCTACTATCATGTCGTAGATTTTGTATAGCAGGTAAAACAGAGCTATGAACAGTAACGCTATAACGCATAGGAATATTGTTACAGCGTAAATCATGCTGTCAAAGGAAAATATAAACCGATTTTTTAAACTACTACGTTCGAAGTTCAACTTACGACTATTGTCAAAGTCTTAATTTACAAAAAGGTTTTAGGTTCAATTTTATTTAATTCTACGTTTACATCAATAACGGTTGTTGTTGATGCAGATTAAAACAATAGAGTTCAAATGTAATTAATTCTACGTTTACGTCAATAACGGTTCTTGCTGCTGCAGATTAAAACATCAGACTACATATTCAGTGTACAGTTACGGTAGTTGTTGTTGTTGTTGTTGCTGCACCAACAACGGCTAAAACTGGTAATGTTGCCGTACCAACAGGTTCTACGTCTTAATTTCATAAACAGATTTTAGGTTTTAATTTTATTAAAGATTCAAAGTGTATATTTCATAAAGGTGCTAGAGTCTTTCAAATTTAAAAAATATTTAAAGTATAATAAAACTCACCTTCAATTAACGGTAGGTCAACAGGTAGGAGAAGAAGAACTGTGTCTAGCAGCGTAGCAACAGGTACGTGGAGAAGAAGAACTGTTCTAGCAGCGTAGCAGCAGGTAGGTGGAGAAGAAGAACTGTTCCAGCAGCGTAGCAGCAGGTAAGAGAAGAAGATGTGTCTAGCAGTGTAGAGCAGTGGTAGTTGAATTATGGTACAATGGGAAAATCGGCGGTCTTTTATACAAATAATTATCCTATGCTAATGCATTGGAAACGCTGAATCTGCGGTTTGGCACATAATAACATGCGGTATGACGTTGTTGGTTTTAAAAATTGAAACAAACAACTTATCGCTGACTCGACGACTCGTGATTTTAAATAATACGTTGCAGCATTTAAAAAAATTAACTGTACATTTAAATTCGTAATAAACAAGTTGCATCATCTGAATCAATAGTCTATCACGTGCATAGATAAAAAACGAATGACGTCAATGCTAATAAACAAAGTAAACACGTTGCATCATCTTTAATTGCAATAACAAGTTGCATCATCCCGATCAATAGTCTGGCGCGTGCATAGATAAAAAACGAATGACGTCAATGAAAGGCACGCGCATGCCACGTGACTCGTAACAACAACATGCGTCATTGCCAAAATTAAAAGAATAGAGTTGCAAATAAACAGATTTCATCGCCCCAATCATTAGTCTTCACCTCGTCGGGTAGTGATACGGATGTCCTGCGGGTGGTGCGACGAGTCTTGCGGCCCGTCCCGCGTTATTTTTTGACGGTAACATATTTCCTAAATTTATATATTTAGGGTCCCGAAAGAACCTAACGGTCGAAACCGGACGTAACGCGGTCTACGGAGCGTCCGGATCCTGCGCGCACCTGAACCTCGTTGATCCGACCCCCGGGTCACGTGTTACAAGCTATCTCGGGTTCCATCGGGGATACGGCTACGGATTAAGGCTTATCTTGTAGATCTCGATCTCCCGGTCACGTGGGTGCCGTCCGCATCAAAATCGGCCCAGCGGTTGCGGAGAAAATCAGGTTTGGAACTTTGCCAAATTTTTCGTGTGTGCGCGCGCGTTTTTTTTTTTTTTTTTTTTTTTTTTTTTTTTTTTTTTCCCCAAAGTCGAGGTCAAAGGTCAAGCTTGTCCTCGGCCTCTCCGGGTCAAAGGTCAAGGTTGTCCCAGTACTCTCATTTTTACACTACTTAGGTAATACGGCTTTCCGGACTTCAAGAAAAGCTTAACTACAGCAAATTTCCATTGTCCAGGAACATACGCCACACGAAGGACTGCATTGAATAATAGTAGTAAAAAGCGTAAGCCGTTTCTCGGTAGGTGTTGCAGTATCTCAGATGTAATGAGATCAAATCCCGGCGATTTTCTCTTTGGCAGCCGTTGTACTGCCTTTTCGACATCATCGATCGTAAATGGTTGTGGAGGCAGTGAAAGCTGGAGAGGTGACTGCAGTTCTTCATCGACGGTTTGTATAAAATTCACGTCCTGCACATCTTCGTGTGGTTTGAATACACTGGTTAGATGAGTCGCAAAGAGAGTAGCTTTCTCGTTTTCCGTTTTCGCCCAAGTATCATCTGGATTTCTCAGTGGCAAAGAAACACTTCGGTGTTGTAAAAGCTTCTTAGATGTCCGCCATAGTGAGTCTGTGTTTTCATTCATCGATGTTAAAAAAGTCTCAAAATGCTCTGCTTTTAATCTGGCTAATTCTTTCTTCAGACGGTTGGCGATTCTATTGAGATATTGTTTATCGTCTGGTAGACGAGAATTTTGGCACCTGTGTCTAGCTTTTCTTTTCTCTCGTATCAGGCGTCTAACATACTGCGGAACATCTTGAGTGGTAGGGTAATGTTTAATGGGTGTAGATGATTCCCAGGCAGCTTTCTGTACTTCGGTCGTAAAATGTTGCACAGCCTTGTCAAGATCGTCATTCGATTTAAGTGGTATGTTTTGCGTTAGGTTGTTCTCAATTTTTTCTTTGAATGAGTCCCAGTTCATTCGTCCAAGATTTAGAGTTGGTTTTGGTGGGGCAGCACCGGTTCAGTGCTCAGCGTAGTGATTACAACCGAGTGGTCAGAGGAGAGATCATTTGTAGCTGTAGTTGCAAGGTGGTAGTTTCGCATGCCTTTGGAGAAAAGAAAATCGAGCAGATCAGGTTGACGGTTTCTAGCAGCGGGCCAATAGGTTGGTGTACCTGGAGAATGTACTTGTAACTGGCCATCACAAATAACTTTGTGAAGGGCTCGACCTCTTGATGTCGTAAGACGTGAGCCCCAGGCTGGATGTTTGGCGTTGAAATCTCCTCCTGCAATGAAGCAATCGCCTAGATCAGAACGCAATTGCTGGAAATGTCCCTCATTTGTCAGCGGGCGAGGTGGGCAGTAGATTGCAGCTGTAGTGACGTCAAACCCACGTGTTAACACAGTTATTGCTGTGGCTTGCAAATGTTCACTAGGTGGTGTCATAGGATGGAAAATATGTTGGATTCCTCGTCGTATTAATATTGCAGTTCCACCATGACCTGTATCGTCTGGATGGTCGGTTCTGTAGATGTTAAATCCTTGGATATTCAAGCGACTGCGAGAAGTCCGGTGTGTTTCTGTTAGCAAAGCAATGTCAATACGCTCTTCATGTAGAAATAGTTCTACTTCAGTTATAATGTAAGAAAATCGGATAACCCTATTAAGGAATTGAATAAAAATAACCTTTCGTTCTTGCATGTCTTTAAGAATGCGTTGTGCTGGCAAGCACAATTCAGGTACGAAACTCATAAGAATCTACCTTAAAACTCATAGAGAAGTCATAATATAGCGTGTCACTTCGAACGTATATTACGTAAAACTATTTCGTTATATCAAGGTACTTATTCGTTAAATCGAGGTAAATTTATATATAGTTTAATTATAATGTCACGGTACGGTAAAAAAATTCGTATAATCAAACTTTTCGTTATATCGAAGTCTGCTATATCGAAGTTCGACTGTATTTTAATTCTAAGGACATTACTCAGATTTTCTTATCTTTGCTTAGAGTTTATAATTATATAAATAAAAAGAACTTATGGGGAAGGAAATACATTGTTAAAAAAAAATTTTGGTGTCAGATGATGAGCAGCACCCAGGAAGTATTTCATCTAGCCAAAAATTTAATAGCAAGCATTAAAAACATATACTTTGTAATACGGCTGAACGTGTACAGAAAATCCTAGATTAATTTCAAATGTCAACTTAACTTGGTCAAACAATACAAATATTGTATTTAATCAAGCAGTTCACTTGTGCACCTTATCATATACGTTAAGCTTAATTAGGCTGACACAAATATCACCTCTTTCAAACCCTCATCCCACATTATAAACTACCCTTGACATCAGTCCTCTTACCTTACATTACATAATCCTCCAAGCATACAAAACTACCACCAACAACAACCCTTAGAAACAACCTCTAACCCCCTCAACCATATTCTCCCACCTTGTATTTCACATTCTATTTATTTACAACCCTCTCAAACCACTAACAACTACGCGACAAAACCGTCATCTATTATTTAATATTCTCACTTAATTTGTCACACTACAAACACTGCGTATGCCCTGTAATATAGTTTGCAACTTATTCAATAACTAATATGAATTACTACGTTTTCTTTACACATTATTACCCGTAAAACAAACGTTAAACTTAGTTTCTTAAATTCATCAATCACATACTATATATTGTTTTTAAAATGAATTTGCACTGGTCGAAAATTGTTTTTATCTTTTAGCCTGATGTATTATACCGAAAATATACCTATTAAACAAATACAATTTTACGGTTGGTAATAATACCATATTTTTTATTTAATTTTGTTATTATTATCATACAGACACCAAAGTTACAGTATGTTTAAACAACATCAATAAGTAATACATTTAAAGCAGAATACACAAAATAATACTATAATCTTCTATTATTATAAGTGTTACAGATCAAATAAACTGACTGCAATTTTTTCTCTAAGCTAGACAACTATACTTTTATTTTCTATGATTTTTTTATTTTAATAAATTTACATTGATAATTAGATTAAATTTGTAATAACTGCACGAAGAGAATAAATCACAGGGACCTGTAATAAGAATTTATGAATTATTTGACATAAATCCAAGAAAACACACAAATGATACAGTGGCCTCCACCGTAGCCATGTTCTTAACTTTCTAGCCTGCAAAACGAAAAATATAGGGTTAGATTACTAGTTAAAATCTAGAAAATATTGCATGTCTAAATTTTTTTAAATTTTTGTGCATTTTTAAAAATTTTGGTGATGTCTTAAAATTTAGATATTTTGAACCAATAGATACACAATACCTATTATTTTCTACAAGATATCATCAGAGATTTTCATATTAAGAATATTATTACAGATTAAATTTTCAAAATAGTGTCAGCAAAAAATTCACAGCTCAGTAACTTTGGTACCACTCACTCGATTTTCATGGTTCGTTTAAAGATATTTCGATGTTTTGTGTTGGCTATGTTACTATTATCACTGTTTTTGTTCAGGTCAGCAGCTAAAAAAAACTGGTTAGAACCTCTAGAGCTTAACAAAGTAAACCGAGAAGTTTACAACTGCCTTAAGGTCTAGCTGTATAATGAAATGCATTACTCTCAGAGGAAGTAACTATTAGTGTCTCTTAGACCTCTACCTCTTTAGGTCTTAAATGCTTCAGTCAGATAATTGGCTGACCATGTGATAAGAAGCAGAACTATTTTTGTAGCCCTTGAACTAGCAGATCAAGTGCAATTAATTTAACACTCCACCTGCCTGTTATAGGCAAATTATCACGACTAGCTGTAGTTATTTTTTCATTGTTGTTTGTGTGGTTTATGTACAGTATACTGTTCATCTAGCGCTCACTATGTAGCATAAGTTTTTGCTGTTTTCCGGGAATACTTTGATATACGCCAGCTGAACAATGGTGTTGTGACTATGCTTGTTTCTATATGATTTTTTAACTAAAATTAATTGCTCTCCTGGCTCCGTTAGTTTACGTGTAACTTGTTGTTTTTTCTAGTATGCAATAGAATATTCTAACATTTATTTATTTACTTGGATTTACTTTAACCTTTTAGAAAATTTTATCATTGTTTCTATTCTATATAAGCGACCATCCTTTCTGTAGTGAGTTAATATTGTTTTGAACAATAATAAAATGAGTTAAAAATCGGTCGTACACAACAGGCAGGTACATATTCAAACAGTTTCTTCGTGACGAGAAAATAATGTACACTAGTTAACGAGTTTTAATTAGGAATTAATTAAATATTTTAATGTGAATATCCAAATATCTTTTTAGTTAAATTTATTCAAGTCTTAAATACGTTTAAGTAAGTTTTATGTATTAAATTTTGCCTGTTCTTAAGTAAGTTATTTATTTGTGTTTCTAGTCATAAAGTAGGAAAATTTCTTAACGTAATTAATTTTAAATAAAAATTTGTTATAACCCGGAATTAAATTAACAGATAGTTTCTTTATGTACATAAAAGAAACATTTCTTTTTAAAATTCCTGGGTTAATTTTTATGAAACTTTTACACAATATTCAACTCATATCATCACACAGGTTTTACTGTGATGAGAACTATTACAACAATACTTTTATGAATTTTTTTTCCATTTTATTCATAAAGCCAGTGTACTTTAATGATAATACAGTTTTTGAGGAAAATAACAGGAAAATTACAAAACAGTTTCTGTGTTCTACATAACGAATAAAACTATAGATTTTACACAAATTTTGCATTCATTATGAATATTGACAAATTGAATCGTTTTTACGAATAACCATTTCATTATGAAACGATATCATATGTCCAATAACATATTATAAATTCTATAGTTATAGTTGTACACTCCGTTACTAATACTGTAGTTTGTTTTGCACCAGTGTAACACATTATTGTATTCTGGAATTGAAATTATTATTGCTATTATTATTATAACAATAGAATACTATTATTGTAAATTTAGCATAGAAATTGCAATTTCAAAATAAACTGTAGTTTACAACAGTTTTGATGGATAAATAAATACAATGTGTCCCATTTAATTAAAATTAAATTAATCTACGAGCATTAATTTTTGCACAATTAATACAGCTTTTACATTACTACTGTAACCCTTCATTATTGCTCTGTCGGTAATCATGAATCAGTACTGTGTTCATAAGTGTTATAGGCCTACTTAATATTGTTCCACTATCACTAATTGATGTTGCAATTAAGTTGACATGTGATTATAAACACTAAAATATTAAGAATAATTAGCTAAAGTACACGTTCTTCTAACGATTTTCTTGATGCTTGGATCGGTCTATTGGTGTACCGAGTTCGATCCCTCTTAGTTCTGATATACTGTAATCATAGATCGTTTGTTATGTACTTTTTATCAATGTCAAAATTGTTATTAATGAAAAAAAAATTGGACGTAAAATAAAACAAGATCTTGGTGTTTTTAAATTAAGATAGCCCTACGCAGTGCTTTATTATTTCCAGAAGCATTATTATGGAAAGAAGTATTAGAATAACTTACTGTGGTGTTCGTCAGCTATACAACAGAAATACGGAGAAGACCACGTGCTAAGTGCTACACGAAGCCGGCCACCAGCTGGTCGGACTTAACACCAACTTAAACTGAAATTAAAATATAGTTATATCGATTTTTATAAAAGTTAAAATAAAGACCGTAGGCTTAAAATACTCGGGATATTGTACACTATCAATTGAGCTTACATTTAACTAATTTGGTTTATTTGTTCTTAAGTTATGGTCAGACCTTAGTTATTTCTATGGGCCAACGTAACTTTAGACCAGCTGGACCAAATTAATTAACACACATTTCATTCGATAATGCGTAACGTGCCGAGAATTTTACGCCTACATGCGTTATCGTAGCTTTATTAGTTCTCGAGATATTTCAGTTAAAGTAAAATGTGAACAGAATATGTCAATTATTTTAATAAATAGATTTTCCTTGCTACAATTATCCTAACATCCATAAGCACTGCACTTTCTTCACGTCCGAAGCGGACACCATTATTGTGTATCAGTAGCATATTGCTTTAGTTTACCAACGAGTCAATATTCATGCTTACTATTGACGGATTTTGTAGTAGAAGAGTGCCATGGGAATAACATCTTAGGTTAAATTCTCTCCTATATACGATACCGTGCGCTGTGATCCTTGGGTTTGAATGGACATTTATGTAGCGTTGGAAGGATACCACCAGCGAATTACTGAATACAACGCTCCTTTGCCCTTATTTAAGGAAAACCAGAAGCCGTGACCTAGCTAGTCTGAACAATGGATGTAACCGGGTAAATCGACCGTTCCACCTAAAGGTATTAGGCTACTCAAAGTATTTGGTGCAGCCGAATCTCACTTTCGCGGGCATCGGTGTCTTGTTGGAACGCCAATAGGCGGCCGTTTGCGAAAGGTTGTATCACGCTGGTAGCCTTATTTTCCAGGTAAGTCGTACCAGTTTAGGCCCTGTGGAAGATAAGGAGCCTTGGTAAGAGAAATAGAACAAATGGATAAATAAAACACATCTTATACTACAGTGGCAAGGGTCTACATAAACAACCCCACTCTGAGAAATTCTCCATCAAAGGTACAAACGCAAGTGAAGAAAAAGACAAGAGAAAATATACAAATTTTTTATCGCCTCAAATAGGTATAAGAATCTTTCCTCTAAATATCTAAACCGCGAAATCTTAATAACTGGTTTAACTAGAGAAGTAAAGAAAACTCTTGCGAAAACTGAAAACCCGTAAAATTCAGTATCTTCTATGTTCAAAATATAGCATTGGGACCTATTAGTAGATTTTCCAATTAAAAATCTAGAGGCTCTATTAAGTATCTAAAGGAAATTGACAAAACCGGTAAAAACTTTTATTTTTAATTTTCCCTCATTTTGGACAAACCTCTGTCCTATAACGTTTATAGTTGTTTGTTAATCGCAGTCAATCGACCCGGAAATCCTGTCGTCCTACAAAAAATGGGATATAACTTGCACAATTATTGATGAGTTTCCAAGACTACTTACAGTGTTACAAAAGGGTTTCTGTTTAAAAAAATCATTTCAAAAACAGTTACGAATTTTGATGGAAAATTTTTATAGTTCGTTTTATGTTTTATTTGTAATTGCTTTTGATGTTAGTACAAGTATCTTGTATTTTTACTACGAATTGCAAATATCTGTAAAATGTACGATTATTTTTAAGTTATGTAATTTATAATATGTAATCATTTAGATGACAATTATAAGATTTGTAATTATGAGAACTTTAAAGTCAAACTAAACAACAAAAACAAAAATGATCAACAACCATCAATAAAATTAATAAAAGGAAATAGTCCATAAATTAGTGTAAATATAAAATGAAATAAGGAGTGTTTTCTATTCAATTCTAATAAATTCCCAAGCAGCATGTTATTTATGTTTAGAAACAAAAGCACGTGTCAGTCATTTTAAAATCGATATCGTTCATCAGGTTAAGACAATTGCTTTTATAGGCTTAAGTGTTAAACAAAATGATGACGTTTCCATCTATCTGTTATCGTACATAGGATATATTCTTCGAAGCACAACAACAATAATAATCATATTTAGACCTCGAACCTCCCTGTGGTTCAACATTCTACCCTGCCCCGCTTTGTATAACTAACCATCGTTCCTTTTATGATCAAATACATCAGTTAACAACAACCACTACTGTCTACTGTGTTATTGTTAATATTATCTTATATTAACAGTGTTAATGAATTACAACTGTCAATCAATTCTTATTTAATAGTAACGCTCTTGATTAATATCAGAATTAAATGAACGTGGATGTCTTCATCAATTCATTTGTACATCCTACCCACATCGACCCGACAACTTACCCTCATATTAAACTACATTAAAATTATTTAACGCAGGACGTAAACAAAGAGAACATAATCAATTTGATTACCATAATATTTTCTTTAATTTTTAATTTGAGTACTTTATTTTACTACACGAATTTTTTAGTTACCGTTTCATAAATAAGATAGCCTGGTAATCCTATTCATTTTTAAGTGTTTTTAGAAAATGCTAATATAGTTAAACCCCACTGAACCAAACTATAGGTGGGGTGGGGGCGGATCCGATTTAGGATACGCACAATTCCGGTTAATACGCAGTTGTACTTTTAGGGTTTCAATATAGTAAAAATGATAATACGGTATTTCTTACGAATATTTATTAGTATGTATAAATAATTTATAACTTAATAAACTAGAGACTGCAGATAAAGGCGGAGCATAGTGACATAGATCCAGCACAGAGCCAATTGATTTTCGTTTATCGTATTCTGCGTTGTCACGTTGTGATCCCGCTGTGGATGACAGCCTAACAAAAAGTCAGCTAGAGTTCGTTGGATCAGAAAGCGACTTACCGAAGAGGCAACCTCACATCCGGTTGTTATGAACCTTGGCTACAAGATGAACGTCAAATCCAGGTTGCAGAAATGTGGTTCTTGAGAAGAGTTTAGGGGTGTAGTTTAATGATATCATTGAAAATGAGATCTGGGCCCATTTAAATATCTCCCCTGTATTGGAAACAGTAGACAAACAGAGAGAAGTGGGACGAACATTAAATACGCATGATGAAGAAAGATAGGCGAAACGGATATTAAGCCTATTATTATTAATACCTGCCGAACGAAGGTAGGTAAACCGCGAAAAATATAGGCAAAGAAGTCACAACAGGTCGGAAGGGTTAATCTATGAAGAAGAAGAAGAAGAAGAAGAAGAAGTAAGTGACCTAGTGTTGTAGAACAGCCGCTACAATAATTAAAAAAAAGGATTATTGGATTTTAAAACGTATTCTTTACTTGTACAGGGCAGAAAATTTCTTTACGGGCATAGGTTTTCATTTTAATTTTTTACGTAAATGTACCATAATTTATTTTCAGTACCATATAACAAAAACTGACTCGACCTAGTCCTTTCCGGTGAGCAGTATATAATACACAATTGGTTATGATGTATGTATGAAGAAAAACGAAGGACTCTTAGATCTACGACATACAGTTATGCATGCATTAAATAAGATTCAGACTAACCTTTTGAACTGCATTTTTTGTTATGGAAGTGCACTATACGCTATAAATAAAATACGAAAAATCGGACAAAAAACTTGCTTCAGGTACTTTCTTTGTATTTTCTTGTAGTTATACAAAAGGATAAGACAAAAGAAATCTTTATTAACATGCATTGTCTTCTAGCTTAAAGCTATTCTTTCTGTCGTAAGAATGAGTATTGTAATCACTTTAATTGAAAAACTTTTTTAATGTTTACGTTTTATAACCTAACAAACGAAAAATACAAGTAAGGATTCTAAAAATGTGTATTTACCGGTTCGTGTATACAATAGCAGTAAAAACATTTTAATGAATTTTGATGAAATTTTAAATTTGGGTTATTTAGAAGATTTTATATTATGAGCAGAATAATTAGCCCAATTCCAAAATTTACAACGCTTTCAAACATTCCAGTTCAAATTTTTACGGTTTAAAGTGGTGAATACGCCTTATAGGCTACGTTAGTAACAATAAAATAATATACCCAGAGATTTTTAAATAACTATCGTCAAAAATTCTATTTGAAGATTACGTGCAAACCACTAGGGTATAACAACCAACTTGTTCGCTTTTTTATGTTCACTTTCCATCTTACACCTACATGAAAATCTCTGTAAGACGTTAAATAAAAACGCTGGAGGAGCGACTAAAAATTTCATTGAAACCAAGATTACACATTATTCAAGAATTACTAATCACAATCCTTCAAAAGGCTTTAATGAGAGTCTTGTTCCGCTCATGCCTGTTTCGACGCAATTTTCACTATCACATTAATTTACCGTTGTATATTGTTTACAATTGTAAATAAACCACTAAAGAGAAAAAATAAGTAAATCTAATAATTTTAGGTGTTCTACTACTACATATACAAGTTTTTATTTACAAAATGTAGTATTTTAAGTTTATTGTATAGTCTAATATTCCTCTTATCTACCAGAGAACAGCAACTACCACTAATTGTTCTGATGACACAGCTCTGAGTATAAATGAGAAATGGTATAACAAATGGAAGGTCAAGATAATGATGACAAATCGAAATATGTTACATTTACTTGAAAGAAAGACACGTCATTACAGATGATGTAACAACAGACCAGATCTTCAGGCACGTGATGCGAAGTACTAGAAAATGCAGTTAGACCGACACATTTCCTGGATGAAATATAAATGCAACAAACACAAATGGCTTGGGTCAAATTTGAGAGATTTTTATTGTATTATGAAGATTCACAGCTGTCACTGGAGAGCAAGCTCATATTATACAAAGCCATATTAAAACCAGTGTGTGTATATGGACTACCGCTTTGGGGATCAGGTACAAAGTCAGATTTAAACATCATTCAACGGTTCCAAAAAAAAATTGTAAAAATTATAACAAATGCTCCATAGTATATGACAGCACACTACATTGCCTACGGTCTTATATTTCAATACGGTAACGGAAAAAATATACAGCTAAGTTCAAAACATCAAGTAAAATTAGATGATCACCCGAAATCTTTAGAGATTATTTCATTTTATGATACCGAAGACTTAATAGGTTCATATTGTAACATAAATATAATTAGTAATTTGTGATATTCTGTAAATGCGTAAGGGAATGATATTATTCATTGTAATAAAATGTGTATGAAGCGGAGTGTTCTGAACAAGGATAATAGATTCCGACGAATTAAATGTGTTGAATAGGAATTCTCAGAAATCAAAACATTAGAAACGTTTGTATGTGATTCCTTCTGCTGCATTCAAGTTAAATTGAGAAAGTGTTCTAAAGGTCTCGATTCGTTGGAGAAACTATCAGACCGCAGGTATAAAAACAATTAATACCTTTGTACTAAGTTAGTCAGTAATTAGACAGTGAATGTAACATAGTGCTGTTGGTCGTTTCGAAGTAGTGTCGTTACGGAAGCGATCAAGAATTAAGTTATTAGTGTGTGTGAGTACGGGTGCCATCTAGTAATTGTGAATAGGTAAATCATTGTTTTAATTTGTAAAGTGACATGTTCTTACGTATACTCAAGTTTAGTTTAAGCCCAATTTTGTAATAAATTTAATTAAAGTAATCTATAATTATGTATTTGTTAATTGGCTAATTTGAATAACTAATTGTAATTATTAATTGTGTCAATAAATAATAAATAAAATTATTATAAGTTTAAAGGAAGTTTGTTTATTATTTATCATACCCAGATTCCAAACGAACTAGGTTTAGGTGTAACGATATTAATCTCTACAATCATAAACATTACTTACTACATCTTCCAGATCCATCTCTGTTATTTTGTTAATTTTGTTTCTTGCTTTAAATATTATATCTGTTAGCCTATTATTTTTTGGGTAGTTTAAAGGTTTTTAAAAATTGTAAGTAAATAGTTTAGTTTTTCTTTTGAACGCAATACCATTGGGTATTTTCTTCGTTGTATAAAACGTGTATCATATTTACCAATAGTAATTTTTAAAGTAATTACAAATAAACTCGGTTGTTAAAAAATGAAGGATATTTTTAATAAAACCATATTCCTGTGTGTTTATTACACATGCCAGCCTGGAACAAAATTATGTAAAAAGAAACAAAATTGGGAATCGATTATTCAACTAATGTACAGTGCAAATGTGGACATTATTATTACTTTCATCAGAACGGTTTGAAATTTGAAAATTAATTTAACAGCGACCATTTGTAAAACAAACACGTACGCCGAAAACATGAATCATTTTATTCTAGTTAGTAGCGATATCAATATTTCAATCAGATCGAGCGAAAGGGTACTGATAATGGTGAAAACATTACTGGTTAATATTTTAGGACGGAAATGTGCGAATGTAACATTTTCGAAACAGAATGTCTCATATAGGGTCATTATGTTGGAGCATTGTAGTGCAGCTAATCGTCTCTTGTTAAGGGATATTGTTACAGTACTGGGTATAGTGTGCGTGTGCAGGTGGTCGCGTAATAGGGGGTTGGGGGGATTCATAGTGCATTTCGGTTGCATTATTGCTCTGCTGCGGTACGTACACGACGTTAGCTCTTGACCGCGTAGATAATAGCACAGTGGATTAATATTGCTAAACTAGACTTCATAATTTTACTGCAAAATGCTGTACAAGTTTTGTTATGCATTCTAAGAGATAATGTACAATTTTAGTTCACTTTTTAAGGTTTTCCTTCTGTAGAAATACACATCGAGCTGTGTAAGTAAAACAGCACATGGTTTTAATATGACTTTTTTAAAGCAAATATTTCAATATTTATTATGAACAATAATTAAAAGTTAAGGCTATGCTCATGATCAGAGCAAATTCCTTTTACTGTGTAACTTAAACAAATCAAATCCTTCAAGAAAAAGTAGCCTACTTTTTGGTAGAACGGGTTTAAACATGCCACAAACTCTGATACATAGATCAGAAAAGCATCTTATCTTCTTTTTTATTTATTTTATTTAGTAAAATATAGCTACATTAAAATTACAATTCATTACTATACTAAGCTATGTACAATATTTTAAACTAAATATACTATACGACAAAAACTCTTCTTCACAAAGAGTTCTGTCCGTCCATAAGAGTATACAGAGCAAAAAAATTAAATCACTTAAATACTTATAACTACTATAAAATTACTAAGTTAAATAGGTTACAAAGATTGTGTTAAACAGAATTTAAAAAAAACATAAAATAAATGATAAATTCAATTACATTTTACATTAAATATCAATTTTATATTTTTATTTTAATAACTCACATATGGAACAAACGAAAACAGTTAAATCTAAAATACCAACAGCTGTATTGGATGCTTAATGGAAAATCCAAATTATCGGCACAAAACAAATTGTTAATTTTTAAAACTGTACTTAAACCTGTGTGGACATATGGGATACAACTCTGGGGCACAGCAAGTCACAGTAACATTGAAATAATTCAACGGTTTCAGTCAAAAATACTTCGAAACATCATGGACTCACCTTGGTACATATCCAACACTATATTGCACAGAGACACGAACACTCCCACGGTACACGAAGCTATACAGAAATTTTGCACCAGTTACCAAACAAGACTTGAAAATCATCAGAATCCAGAAGCCATCAATCTCCTAGACAACAGTGGAACACACAGAAGACTATGCAGACTACACCCTACAGATTTATTTTAATATGTGATTGTGTAATTTATTTTACATTCCTGGCAAGATCAATTCAACAAAATGGGAAATTTTATAGAGTAATACCAAGGGGTATAACTTACTCAAGATTTATACTTACAACACATCTACTCATTGTTCTATGAGAGCAGATCGTAGATTTACAGTTATTCAAAAAAAAAATTTAATAATAATAGAAATTTTTTTAAAAACTTTAAGATTATGTTTGTATTTGTAATAGAGAGAAAAAAAATATACGAGACTAAGTATATATATAACTTTTATTTTACAATTATAACTACTTTACAATAATATATTTTAACTAACACAATGTAAATATTTTACTTTATGGGAAATTAATTCAATGAATGAGTATAAAGAAACAGGTAAACTATCGCAAAGAGAAAAATAAAAACTAAAAAGAACAGTTATTTTAAGACTTGGAAAGGTTTCTCAAGTTCTTGCTCGTAGATCGATAGTGTATGATATTTTAGTTTGTTTTAATAGATGTGGTGACATAATACTGTGTATACGGGGTGGAAGTACGTTAGCGAATCGCCTCTCAAGATAGAGAAATGACTTCTGAAAAAATGTACTATTTGGTTTTCTATTCTAAATGTTTTCAGCGTTCCTAGTACCATAATTGGTTTTATTGAGATCAATTATTACTTATCTTAGGATAATGTATCATTTTTATTATTATTTATACACAAAGATCTAAATAATCTTTCAACATTTTGATACTGAAGTACGGATTCCTCTCACGTACAGAAGAAAACGCAATATTTTGTATATTTTCTATTTGAGTCCACTAGAAAGATGTGTCAGTTTATTAGATAATATTTATTTTGTTTCACGCCCAACTGTTTTTTAGTTACTGTTTTATCTGCAGACGATAAAAATCAGCGTAAAATATGCCAGATCTGGCTAGGTTCGAACCCGAGACCACTGACGTAGAAGCCAAGAGAGCTGACCACTACACCACGGGGTATGTTAAACCAGAAAATGAAATGTTAAATCTGAAACTTGGAACTTAAAGTAAGAATTGCTATAAGACCCGACAGGAAAATTTTCATCCAAAACCGGTCAGCAGGAAGTAGTAGTTTATCCATGCGATTTTTCACTTTATTAAATATTCTCAAAAACGGCTCCTACGCTTTTTTGAAAAATCCATTCGTTTACTGAATTTTTTATGCCCTACAGGGTATGTTAAGAACCATGTCTGCTGAAATTCTTGGGAGACCTCTGCTCTCGTAGGATTTTGTTTTTAAGATTGTAGCCTTTAGGGCAAAATTGTATTTATAATAACAGTTTATCAACTTTTAAAAACCTACATTTTTTCTTTCTAGCGGATTTCGTACAAAACTTAATTCAGCGTAAATTAGTGATTTTCTGTATTTTTTTTCATCAAAATGGAATTTCCTTTAAGATTGCAGCCGTATAATGCACTTTACCACAAAATTTGTACATAACTAACGTTATATCGAATTAAATCATGTGAGTATTGTCTTGTAAATTAATTTCCCCAACAAAATATACTCGGTTAAGAATTCTATTCAACGAAGTTTCTGTAAATAACAGGAAATTTATGGGATATATGAAATTATCAGAAAGATTATCTTGAAATACATTTATAAATGGTGTTTTAGAATTTCTCTAAAAATGAATTTAAGCATTTTTAATGTTTCATCTCTAGGAATTTTAGTTCTTTAATAAAGCCACAAACACTATTTTATTCAGCATATGTGAAATAGTAAAACGTAGTGATTATTAATGAGAAGTTGATGCAAATAGGATTTATATTAAAAATTTCGTAATATATGGGATTTTTACCTAAACCATTTTTGTTTTTAAAATTCACCATAAGAGAGATAAATGTTTTAAATGAGATATTTTTTGTTAAAATAAAAAATTAAAGAAAGTGTATAATTATAACAATAATGGCGCTTTCAAAGGTTGTTCGGTAAAAACGGAGGACAGAGTTGTAGCAAATGGATAGGATTTAGCAGTACACAGGTCAGTGAAGCGTAATGACACGCTTTGTCGGCATTTCCGCTCGAGAGATACGTCAGTCTGGCATTTTGGTAAAACTGCGCAATGCGTGTAATTAGGATGACAAGTACTCTATACTAATATGTAAAAGTCTCACTGGATATTATGAGGATTAAAGGAGACGAAATAAATGAGTTATTTCAGGATGCGAGAGACTATTTGCGACCGTTTCAGTTTTACCATTTTTTTTCTAAAATACCGTTAAAAACAAGTATTTTAAGATGTATGGGTTAAAACTGGTAAATTATTATGTATTTAAATATGATTTAATAATAATTTAAAGCATTCAGAAAAAGCTTAAACATTTCAACAAATATTTTAAGAAACCTCAAAAAATAAAATTAAGTGCAAAGCCTTCAATGTAATAAAATTCCTATGGTACTCCCAATAAATTTTTTTATTGTTCCAAATACTTCATATTGTAATAAGACAAATTTAATGGACATCTGGAGTTGTTTATATTTGAGTCTATTGAAATAAATATAAATAATTCCAGCTGATTAAGATAAAATATTTTAAAATTATTTAATTTTCATTACCAAAATATGGTTACTAGGCAACTAAGAAGAAGATAATGAAAATTGTAAATTATTTTAGTGTGGGGCTGAATATCAAGCCAGCTAGTAGGTCCCACATTCGTTCTAAAAAATATATTAATATTAGAAGAGAATTTACTTAAAGTTGAAAAATACATAGTTATATAAGAAGGACGTTAAATGTTAATACATATAAATTGTTGTTGTTAGATTTTTAACATTCAAATCAAATGAAACCAGTGAGTTGATTTAACAGTATTAAGAACAGGAGTATTATTCTAGAATTGCACTTAAACAATGAAACTTGTGATTGTAATTATGAAAATATATTAATTAAATAAAAACCATAATGTATATGTGAATAATGTTTTATTGAATGAAATAGGGGACAAGGTAAAATGGAAAAATAATAAAATCAAACTTGAAAGCTGATACAACACCAATAACGAATACAATATTAATTTAATTATTTCATAGCAAATTGGATAATCCCTCGTGGGATAATATAATTTCTAACAAATTTGTCATACCCTTGTGGGGAGTAATAATATAATTTATTACAATACATACATACTTAATTAGAACATACTTACATACTTACTGAATTCATACTTCTTTTTCTTCTCACAATCAAGGATTAATAGACCGGTGGGGAAGAAAGATGTTGAAAGGCCACGCAAAAGATGGCTTTCGCCGATTCCGACTCTCAACAAAGACAAACTATTGAATTATTGCCATCTTTTGCGTGTCCTTTCAAAATCTCTCTTCCTCACCGGTCTGTATTGCAAAACACTGAGGGAGATCCTTCCCTTAGGCATGCTCTCAGTATTCCATCTATCGATTTCGACATTATGCAATCGTCCCATTCATATTGTAAACATCCAGTTCCACTCATATGTCCTCATTTCTTAGTTGGTCCCCACGACTGCAAGAAAGTCCCTTTGTTCCTCGCAAGAATCTTATGTCTACCGCCTGTACTCTACTCTCCTGAGGTCTAAAACTAATCCATGACTCACTTCCATAGCGTAGGACTGGAGCAGCCATCACCTTGGAAAACTTTATCTAAGTTTCTCTTCTTGTTTTCCTTCCTAGGCATCTGTTCATATTGGCGCACACTGGTTGGAATTTCTCAAATTTCATCTCTATATCCAAATCTTGATGAAACTCGATGTCTTTTACAATAGTATTACGTGATAGTGAATGAATTCATACTTAATACATAAATACGTACAGAAATACATAAAAATATTCAATACATATATCCTTACTTATGAACATACTTACTTCTGAATACATACTTACATACTTTAATACATACTTACTTCTGAAGCACCTCAGGAAGAGCTGCACCAATTTTACATCAAAAAAGGTTCAAGTTTCTATCTAGTAAGTTGAAGAACTGCTGAGGTAATGCATTTTGCACATTTATAGTATAGGTAATCCTACAGGATACTTCTAATCGGTAAATAATTTAATATATTGTTATAACTTAGAATAACATTTTTTTTAAAAGTAGCTTATGCATATTTTACATATCGGTCGTAGCCTACTTATAGGAAAAATTTATATCAAATTTGAAGAGAGTATTGAGATGAAGTTTGAATTACATATGAGCAAAACTTGGGTTTATTTTAATTATTTCTCAATTTTTATAACAAAAAAAAGAAAAAAATGGATAGAAATTTCTAGTGATATTGAATCCCACTATGTACTGGGATATTTAAAGAATTAATTTGGGAAAGTATAATTATTTCAAAAGTTTGAACTACTTATTTTTCGACAAAACAGCTCTAGGAGAATAATATTTAGAACAACAACACAAATAAAACAAATAAAGTAAATATATATTTACCAACAATAAAAAACTCTTGGAATTTGTAACATAGATTTACCAAAAACATTTCAATTACAAATTTATTTATAAAAAAAATTATAAAATATTATTAACAGTAAAAAGGTGTATAAAATTTTACTTTTGCTGAATTATCATTGTGCCACAGGAAGAGACACCACTATTGTTTCATAAACAAACTTCTTCCATAAAACAACTTGGGTAATATTACGTAGCATATTTCAGTAGTATGGTACACTTAGAGTGCAAAATCAACGTACACGAAAGTCCTGTGGGAACGACAGTTAATACATAATTCAGTGCTCATTTAATTACTTGTACTGTATCTTCATGAGAATGTAACTTGACGGTAAAAAATAAAGCACAATAAAAAACACAAAATACAATAATGAACTTAATATTGACCGAAATAACAATATGCAATATATCTTTTATATCTTTAAATATTACATATAAATATATTTTTTAATTAAATTTCAATATTTCTCAACCATTTCTAGAATATCGTGCAATATATATATTAGTCTACATTATCTGCAACCGGACGATCGTGCGTAAACGCATTATATCATTCTGATAAAATTGTACGCTTTGCCAATAACAGGCAGGTGGAGTGTTAAATTATTTCCACTCAATCTGGTAGTTTGTTTCTTATCACATGGTCAGCCAATTTATATGACGGAAATATTTAAGAACAGAAGAGTTGGAGATGTAAAACACATTAGTCGTCAGAATTATCTCCTCTGAAAGTAATATATTTTATTATACAACCAGACAATGCGGTGAATAAAGTGAAAATAGCATTTGTAGGGTGGAACGTAGATGCTTTTGAGAAAACTTTTTATCATCTGAATGGTTATTGGGTATGGTTATTGGGGGAATCCCAATAACCATACTTTTTGACTTGGTAAGGAACCAACTGTAAACCACCTCACTCTTGGTTTTAAATAGTAAAGCCTCTAAAGGTTAAAACCAGCCTTTGGCTGATGAACTAAATAAATACAATTGTTGCTTCTTAGATTACACCATTGATTAGGTACAAATCCGAGAATTCTTGCCCAGCCTGACTTTCAAAAATTCTGTTTTCTAGAACCGAGTGTATGTTGAAGAATTAAGTATCTGGAAGAATATATTTTAATTTTTTTAGTAGTTAAACTTTATTAAATGCTCCACTTTGTCAAGAAAGAATGTGACAGTGTCCGAACATCCGTAACACATTACATGAAAAAAATTAAGATCAATTCATTCGAAAAATTAAGGACTTACAATAAAGGGAATTTCACAACGTACCAAATAAACGGAACAAAAAACAAATTATTTTAACATGACAGTATTAATTAACCCTTGATTTAATTAGAAAATTCTACAACTACAATCATGTAATACGATGAAATCGGTTAATAATACAAAATATCTAATTAAATTTTTCATTATTTTACTTAATTATAACCTCTCATATTTTTAAACATTTTTACCTAGCGAAATGAATTTATATTTCTTGTAACCAGTTCAAGCATTTCATTTTATCTTTTTTGTAATTTATTCCAATGATAGTTCATAAATACTCATTGATAACTAGATAATAATGGTTTTATGTTTAATTATATACTGGGTGTCCCAAAATCTTACAAAAATGATTTCAATGCAAAACTTCAAGACAATTTGAATAGCGGAAATAGCACATCTAAATCTCATAAGGTTTGGAAGATATTCGCCTTTCTTTACATTTCAGCAACACCTCATTGAACTTCGTGTGTAATTACTAATAATAGGAGAAAAGTCCAAAAACGGCTTAATATTTTGAATATAAGAAAAATTTTAAGATATATCCAAATTTGAACCTTACTCGATTATAAATTACTATTTTATGATGAATCAAAGATTTTGTCCGCCATCTTGAATGTAACTTTATATATTTTTTTAATAGAAAGGTGATCATACAACACATGATTTCAATGCAAAATTTCAAGACATTTTTAATGGCGAAAACCGTACATTGATATCTCCTACGGTTTTGTTATCTCAATATTCAATAAGGTGTTGCTGAAATGTAAAGAAAGGCGAATATCTTAAACCGTATGAAATATTTATGTGCGGTTTTTGCCATTCAAATCGTTCTGAAATTTTGCAGTGAAATCGTGTCACTTGACCACATTCCTATTTTTAAAAATAAAGTTACATTCAAGATAGTCATCATTAATAGTATTTTTTATTTTTGAGTGAGATTCACATATGCATTTATCTTGAAATTTTCATTCCGGACTTTTGGTACACCCAGTATAATGAATTAAAGCAGTTTTGGTTGTATTACCAGAGTTAGTTTAGAACATTGTTAAATGAAAGTATACTTCCGTCGAAATTCGTAACATTTTTTTTTTTGGATAATGTAATATTATCTAACAAGAATATCATAACTACAAGCTGATTTTTATCATTATTTTTTATTTTTTTTAAGGAAGTTTTTAACATTTTAAAAATGTCTTATTGTATGTAAATAAATTATACATTGTATATTTGTTGTTTTAAATCAACTAAGGCGTTATTTTGACATCTATGTATAATTTGCATTGCATTATTCTTAATTTTAATTTTTCTAATTCTTTTTTTGTGTTATTATCAGCAGTAATTATTTCACCTTATTTTCATGTTCCTGTCATATACTTTTCGTTTTGTATCATCTAGACAAGTGTAAATTATTCTGTTTTAATGATACATTAAATTGGGTAATTATTTTAAAGTGTTTTACGTGGTAATGTATCTCTAATTAAAAATTTTAACCTTATTTTTAGTTCTATTGATGAAATAACTTTTATACACCATGAGCTATACTAAACTGTAATCGGTAAAGTGAGAAAAAAGACTGTCTTAAAGTTTTGTGACCTTTTTCCGATTGCTGGATCATAAAAAAATTGTGCATATTAAGTATAAAATCAATGTTCAAGAGATGTTATTAACTAGCCTTATTTACAGGAAAAAGTGATATATTCACTACTTATAGATGCCAGATGATGTAACACCAAATAAATATTTGCTTACAAGCCATTTAGATATCGTAGTATTGAACGACCACGAAAGAGATTTTCATTACAGTTTCTTTAAGATATGGTATCCTCTATGATTATGATAATGAAACGCACAACCCGTAAATTACCCAGAAAATATTATAAGAAATCCCAAATATCGGTTGCTTGTAACTCTCATTTAAGTGAGAAAATTGTTACTTTGTTAATATTTAATTAATTAATTAATTGTTACTTTGTAATTGTTAAATTGTTGTTGTAGAAAATTTTTGAAATTATATAAATTCTAAAATAGTATAATTGAAACAGTAAGGTGTTTAGTATATTATATAAGAACGAACACTTACCTTGCTTAGATATACTTAGTTTAGAGTTCCAGACTCAATATGAAAGTTCATTTTCTTTTTTTTTAAAAATCAAAATTCTATAACATGAAATATCCAACATATTGAACTTTAAATATATCTATATAACTGACTTTAAATATTATTTGATGTAAGTTACCAAATAATTATCAAAATGAATTTAAAGCAATCAAAAAATCATTTCAATAGATGTTAATAAAACAAATTAACCACATCGATATAAATAAAATAATAATAATATTTCGCAATAAATATTGTTACAACTCGTTATAGTGAAGTAAAATTGTAAAATCTAATTTAATTAGTTCACATATATTTATTTAACAAAACTATTTGACAAGAAATAAAAACTAACCTTTACAAACGACAACAATGAATATGAGTTTATGAAAATAAGTTATTAAACATTGAAAAAAATACAGTTCACGCAATTAATTAACAATAAAATAAAATCAACAATATCCCTTACCAAATTAAACATTAAATATACAATGTCTGCTGACAAAATAACAAACTTCACCGTAACGAAGATTCCCGTACAATTTAGACCACTAACACGTCAGCCATTCAAACCGCGGCCGCATCCCAACAATGGAAACCTTCGTTTTTATATTTAACCAGTCAGCTGTTTATGAGAAGCTGATTTTATTTGACCAGCTGATTTTATTTTCGCCACTTCATTATAACAATATTTTACAAATTAATGACAAAAAAATTACCTAGCAGAAATTACCTGGCCACTTTTACCAGAATACGTAACATACTTAAAAAACGATAAAATTTTTAAATACTATACATACGAGTAATTAACAACGAAAAAAGAACACGTACTATAATAACGCAAATATATAATAATAACTTATAATAAATAAAATAAATAAAAAATAAAATATATTATATACAATTTTAAATACAAATATAATTACTTTGCAGAAATAATTTTTCCGTAATTACATTTTTAGTTCAGTTTACAGTGTAATTTCATTACACTATCTTTAAGATATGGTATCCACATTTAATTTTTCAATAATTACAGTTTTAGTTCAGCAATATTATTTATTTTTTATGAGAAATCCCAAATCGGTTGCTTGCAACTCTCACTTATCTTGTAAGCAGTTATAATAGTTTTTTAGTGATTATAATATCGTTAAAGGTTGAACTGTTACGTGCTGAAGTTGATGCTATAATGGAATGCATCGGTACGTTGTCCACCTGGCGGAAGACTTACCAATGTACGGTACCGTAATCAAAATCAAAACCAAAAAAAAATTGGTAACAACACACTCCTTACAGCTATTGGATAAGAAACTATAGAGTGGTATAAACAATAATAAAAATACAGTTTAAAAAAAACAAATTCTAATGAATTTAAATACACGCGTACAGTAAAAAATACATTTAATAAAAACAAACTGGAATAAAATAAAAATTTTAAAAAGCAAACAGACTGCGTTGATACAATATTCTCTGAATTTACAAAAATAATATACCTAACATGCAATGAATAAAATACCTGGTTTGTTTTTCTGATGTTATCAAAGTTACTTTAAGCACGAAGTTACTGTTATACTTAGTAATTCAGTTTCCTGATAAAGCTAAAATATGTAGCGTTATACTCAGCGCATATAATTACACACGCTAATTAAAATTATTATGTAATTATTATAATTTGAACTTTTTAACGTGACCATTTCCTTAAACTTTACAGTAATACTAATTAAGTAATTTTTCATAGAAGTAAGAAGGCATTTTTTCACTGATTCTTTTATTTTCAAAAACGGTAACTAAAAACTAGTGCAACTGTTAAAAAATCACAGAGCAATAAAAATATTAACTATATTAAAATCATCCAATGATGTTTTTTTTAACATATTTGGTACAAATTATTCAAGGAAAGTTTAATTTACATGATATCATTTACAGGTGGCAGCACGTTCTTAAATCTAGAATGTGGCTGAGTCATAGTGTTGTTCTTTCTTAATGTTAGCATACGCCGATGACATTGCTTTAATTGAGGAATCGCAGAAAAAGTTATAAAGAGGCGCGTTTACCCTAAAGAACAAACGAGTAGAATATAATTTGAAAATAACTCCTCAAAATCTTAAAGTAATGACGTTTTTAGGAAAATTCCCGTTCAGGTCAACAGTAGAAACTCAGCCAAAAAAAAAAAAAAAAACAGAAACAGGCCTATCTGCGTAATCCATGAAGGGAAGTAAAAGAAGTTCAATAAAAGTTTTTAGTAGATATCTTAAAAGGTCATTAGGCCTAAACATCTTGAAAAAGATTGTCGCCGACTGCCCTACCATTATCAGCACCTGTACACAGTCCAAGAACCTGCCTGCCGCGGATATCGCTACCGATGCGCAGCCAGCAGTGCCACCATTAGTCCAATTATTTATTTTTTATTTATTTATTTATTTTTTATAGCATTTATTTAGTGCCATTATTGCTCTGTGATTTTTTTAATTAGCGTGTGCTTGACTGTGAATTGGACTCACCGGAGTGGTATTTAAGTCTCCACACTGGCCCGAGAGTCACACTCGCCATCCAGCTTCCGGACTGGGAAGAACAAAAAATAAGAGCCTACTACTACAAGAACTACGAAGAAAGAAGAAGAGCCCAGCCGAAATCGGACACACAATCCCTGGTCGACGCTACTGGTGGTGGACGCACATTCCCACACCGGTCAGCCGAAGGAAGCCCGTGCATGCCTAATGGCACCACTGTGAAGACAGTTCATTGGAGGACTGGAGAGAACCGCCTCGGCCGCACTATCCGAGCCGGCCGAGGCGCCGTAGCTCTGGGGGGCACCACTGTCAGGCTGCAGTGAGGACTTACTTCCGCTAAGGGAGAGCTACGCCTGAACTCGTTAGCCGAGCCGTCATTCTCCGGGCACCGCTCTCAACACGCCGGCTCGCCGCTTCCGATCACCACCAACGGCCCTTTTCAGGCCCACCAAACTCGCAACCAAGGTTTCACCACGTTTCGTCGGCCCCGATCGGCGACAAAAAATAGGTAGCATTCAGCACGATTGCTTCCTTATGATTTTCTGGCTACCATATTTAGAGGTGTAGTTTTTTATGTCAACAGCTGGATGGCTGATTTGATTCTTTAGAGGTTTTACTAAGTAAAACGAGAAGTAAGATGGTTTACAAATGCCTTCCTCACTGAGTTGAACGAGTATGCTTTTAATCGTGCCAGTCCCTCGGAAAAGCCCTACTTTCCACACTGCAAATGACACCTTCACCTCATTTACGACTAAGTCTGGCCGTATAGCTAAATTCATTACTTTGAGAAAAGATAACTGACCAGTTCTTTCTAACTAATTGCTTTTACCCCTATATCTCTTCTGTTCTTAAATGCTATAATCATATAATTCGCTGACCAAGTGATAAGATAAGTAGGCCTAGCTATTTTTTATAGCTTTGGAACTAGCAGATCGAAATAATTTAACACACCACCTTCCTGTTATGGGCCTCAGTTATAGATTATAGAGTTAAATCAAAGTTATACAAAATTAAAAATCAGCGACTTTTACTTCAAGCATTTTTTCAACAGAGTTTAGTTTTAGGGCCAATTAGTTATTTTTCGCGTATTTGAATCGAACAGGGGTTGATTTTCAT
This sequence comes from Catonia carolina, assembly GCA_035578175.1. Taxonomy (NCBI): domain Eukaryota; kingdom Metazoa; phylum Arthropoda; class Insecta; order Hemiptera; family Achilidae; genus Catonia; species Catonia carolina. The sequence continues at coordinate 20,561,290 of JAQMRL010000010.1, read as the reverse complement.
TTGGTGTCATTCACTTAAGATTAAAACGAGGTAATAATGTTTTTTTTTCTATCGCATTAATTACTCATAGTTAAAAATAGATTATTTGTCAATTTTTTTCATTGGTAAGATCTTGTGAGTGTTTCACAAGAGATTTTTCTGTCGTAAAACTGGTCCGATTCATGGTAACTAGATTGAAGTTTTAAACTATTGATAAACAATATTCAGTAAGCTGTGAAATACATAGTTGAAGCAGAAATATAATTACAATAATTTAAGTAGTCTTGTAATTAAAAATAAGAGTTTTAAATAAGCAGTTAAGTTTTCAGTTACTCGGTTATTTATCAGTTATTATTTTCATTATAACCAAGAGCAAAAATTATTTTTTATATTATTAATTCTTAAAAAACAAAATATTTCACAATTTTAATTAGCAGAATCCTCTCATTAAGATTCCTATATAATTGGTATAATTTACACACAATCAGTAAGATCGAATTTAAAAATATTGTATATTAAACTGTATTGTAGATCTAAATGAAAAAAATATTATTTTTATAATTGTTTACAACAGGGCTCAGAGAAAATTCTTTCCTAGACATTTTTTTTGTTATAAAATGTGGTAGTTACAAAAATATCTACAAAACTTTATATTGCTTTTTTTCAGTATGAGAAGCAACCTTTTAAATTCCATTCATTCCAGAATGTAGAAGACGACTTCTATGGAAATATTTTTACAATAGGTCTGCTCTATTGATTCTGATCAAAAATTTCCCAAAGTTTTTCTTTCAAGTGGGGCTGGAACTAAATAAAATTCCATTATTTGTTATCTGTAAAATAATATCTTTTCTTTCTTTACGTCTGCTTTTTAATCTTTGAATGTATTAAATATGTATACAGGGTGATTCATGAAGTTCTCCCCCCACTTCTACAGCACATTGTACATGTAAAAATAATGAAAAAAGTTCATATAAACATGGGTCCGGAAATGCTTCGTTTCCGAGTTACGGCTAGCGAAAGTTTCGCCTGGATTTCAGCTCACCAGGTGAAATGAGGTCTTCCTGGAATTCTGGTAAGGTAGATTAAGGGGCGAATTCAGTCATTTCTTATGGTTTTTGATCTGATAAATTGAATAAAACAGGTCCCAGAACTGTAAGTTAAATAGTTTTTAAGAAAACCAGTGTCAAATGCAAAAAATGGAGTGAAAAACACATTTTTTCATCTTTGGGCAAGAATAACTTTGTTATTTCACCAAGAAACAGTTAAAATTTTTCAATAAAACAGTAGAAAATTTTATTCTGAACAAACCGGTGTAAATTAAGTACACAGAAAGTGAATAGTTTTTGAGAAAACCAGTGTCAAATGCAAAAAATGGAGTGAAAAAAAAACACATTTTTTTATCTTAGTTTTTCCGGTTAATTTTACTTTGTACTCTTATGAATAAAAATTCATTTAATCAAACATCTATTCGCTTTCTGTGTACTTTGTTCAGAATAAAATTTTCTACTGTTTTATTGAAAAATTTTAACTGTTTCTTGGTGAAATAACAAAGTTATTCTTGCCCAAAGATGAAAAAATGTGTTTTTCACTCCATTTTTTGCATTTGACACTGGTTTTCTTAAAAACTATTTAACTTACAGTTCTGGGACCTGTTTTATTCAATTTATCAGATCAAAAACCATAAGAAATGACTGAATTCGCCCCTTAATCTACCTTACCAGAATTCCAGGAAGACCTCATTTCACCTGGTGAGCTGAAATCCAGGCGAAACTTTCGCTAGCCGTAACTCGGAAACGAAGCATTTCCGGACCCATGTTTATATGAACTTTTTTCATTATTTTTACATGTACAATGTGCTGTAGAAGTGGGGGGAGAACTTCATGAATCACCCTGTATAAGGGGAAGTTAGTTTGTGTGTCAAAGGCCCATACATTACTTTATTGAATTAATATAAATTCATTTCATCTCAAAATAAAAAGGGTTTGAATTCCGGGAAAGTCTACGAATTTCAGAGGTAAATTATCGAAAACCTACACTAATCTTCAAGTAGTATTGTATTTTTTTTACTTTCTAATAGATTTCTATGCTGCATTCAGATCAATTTCAATTTTATGTACTTGGCCATGTCAAATGACTCAACGTGTAATGAAAGTTTCTTGCCATATTCCTATTGCGTTAAGAACTACATCAGATCTATAGACGGTGTACGGACGAGACATGAGCAGACAACATTACAACTAAAATAATTTAGCCTATGAACTAGTACTCTTTTTTTAATATCACATGTTTTACTATCATCTCCGGATGAAATATAATATTTTTTTGTACTAGATAACCATTTGCAACCGTATTTACCAAAAAAAAAATAGGTAAAAGAATTGCCAGGTTTCTAGGCAGATCGCCGGGGAACTTTTTCAAAAATTAATTCTGTCTTAAGATGGTAATTATCTAAAGTACCCGTTCTTCGAACGGTTTCCTTATTTTTGTGGACGTTCTGTAGGTGTACCTAGTTTGATCCCTGTCAGATCTGATGTTTTTTAATCATTCATTGTTGCCTACCTTCTTTCAGTGTCAACATTATTATTATTAAAAAACGAAAAGAAACAGTTGGATGTAAAATAAAAGCAAGATGCTTCATTGTGGTGTTCATCATCTACACACAAAGCAATACAGAAAGTGACCACATGCTAAGCGCTACATCAAGCCGGCAGCCAATTGGTCGGATTTAATACCAACTTAAACTGAAATTAATATGCAGATATCTCGAGTTATATAAGAGTTAAAATAATTAATGTAGACTTAAGACATTTGAAACGTCGTACACTATCAACTGAACTCTCAATTATCTAATTTGGTTTGTTTGTACTTAAGTTATGGTCGGACATTCGTTATTTATATGTACCACCGTAACTTTAGACCAGCTGGACTAAATTAATTAACACACATTTCGTTTGATAATGTGTAACGTTCCGACAATTTTAAGTCTACCTACGTAATAGTAGCTTTATTAATTTTCGAGATATTTCAGTTGAAGTAAAATATAAACAGAATATGCCAATTATTTTAGCATATACGTATACATACATGTCAATCATTGGTATGTAAGGGAGTTAAGGTCTGGTAATCCCAGAAAGTGCAGTGAATGAGAAAATTAGAACTATTTTCGGGAAAATTATGGCTTCGGATTTTGTCACTGTAATGTTCACTTAATTAATACTTAACAGTAATTCAAAAAAAAATTTTCCATGCCTAAATGAAAAAATTGTTAGTTTTCAAGATTCAACTCAGCACTTCAGAAACTCTTGCTCCAATTCGAATACACAGGAACATGGACGCAATTTCTTACTTTATAGTATAGATAGAAAGCGAGAAAATAAATAAAAGAAAATAATTTACGATACTAAATAATTATTTACCTACACAGAATTTTTTTAAAACTGAGTTGGTCTTGAATTGTAAACTAACCACGTAAACTGTTTGTTGAAGTTTATCTTAAAAAAGATAACTACTGCAAGACAACATAGTAAATGAATAAAACCCCATTAGACGTATTAAATCAAGTGTATTAAACTTTATAATATAAATAAAACAATATAAAGACGGCTCACAAATCAAATAAGAAGGGGTTATAAAAATTAAAACAGAAAATTGAAATTAAGAGCAGTAAAGTGTATTATATAATGTCGTGTAATATAAAATAATTATAAATATGATAAATAACTATGGTAATAAACTATAATAAAAAAATAAAAATAATAAAGTTAACTTTTATTATGGATATGAAAAAAGGGTAAGCTTTTAGCGGCGTTGTCTATGACGGTTAGATTGTTGATTTTATGAACGGAATCATTATCAGTGTTATACAAAGAAGATGACGTGGTTGAAGTAAGAGTAAAAAGAATCAAATTTTATTAGCACCACAACACAAAATCTGGAACCCTTCTACCACATTTTTTCATCTAGAATAAAACCATCCACTCATAAGATGATTCGAAAATTGTGTCGATAACAATAATTTCATAGGAGAATAACACGGAGTGTTTTACGACGTAATGAAAAATATTTTGGGAACTTTTGCATCATTATAAAACAAATTCTAAAAAAATATATTATTTTATTATGTTCTAAAACACAATCCACCGATTTTTGCATATTTTGGATCCCGCTCAAGTTTTATAAAAACGATTAATTTTTTTTATTGACAATTTGCTATCTGTTATTACAATATTTTAACAATTTCTAAATATGACGCTAGAGGTTCCAAAACTTGAATTACTTGCTGAACTTGAACTTGATTTTGCAGTCATCAGCAATACAGTCATACAAGATTCAAGCCAGAAAGATTAGCCAAAAAGATCCCTTGTCCAGAGGCGTTTAAACGTCTTGTGGTGATTATCTGGGATCGCCATAGTGTACATGTTTTAAATTTAAAAAAAAACTATGATTTTTGATCGTGGCATACATTTAGACAAAAACTGCAAGATTTTTCTCATTATGGCTTGAACTATCGATTAAGGAAGAAACCTATATTGCTGTACCTATATTATCGTGGGATCAGTCTTTTAAATGCGGGTTACAAGATTTATTTAAGGATTTTGAGCAACCGTATGAGGGTCATAGCGGAGCCACACTTGGGTGAAGAACAGAATGGTTTCAGGAGTGGCCGCTCATGTACAGATAATGTCTTTGCATTGAAGAAATTAATTGAGAAATGGCGGGAATTCACTTTGGAGACGCATATGATCTTTATAGATTTTGTAAAGGCTTTCGACAGAATTGACCAAAATACTCTTTGGTAAATCTTAGGGGAAAGCGGTTATCCTTCTCATTAGATAAAAGTAGTTAAGAGTCTGTATAAAGATACGCAAATTTTGATAAATACAGCTATGAAACGTTTAGATAAAATACTCATAGATCAAGGGTTGAGAAGGGTGCAGTCTGTCACCTACTTTATTTGATATATATATATATATATATATATATATATATATATATATATATTGACTATGTTTTTAAAAAGTGGGTTAGTCTCGGGGTTAGGATAAGTACTGACGATTACCTCAGTGCATTGCTTTTTCCGGATGGCATGTGGATCATACAGGAGAGTGAAGATGAGCTTCACAGAGCAGTTTATGTTTAAAATTATTTATGTAAAAAGTATAATTTACGAGTTTCGGTTGCTAAATTAAAGATTATGGCATTCAGATGGAAGTATCTCACTCGTTCAAAGATTGTTTTAGACAATGTAGTATTATATCAAGTGTCTCACTAGAACTATCTGGGCTGCTAAAATAAATAAATTTCAAACTATTTGTGGTACCATTAACAGGATATTGGGTAACAGAGCTAGAATAGAGACACTAGTGAAGTTCGACAAGGTAATGGCAGCCTCAGTCCTTCTTTGTAGAAGTGAGTCATAGGTTACCACAAAACACCAAGAAAGTAGGATCCAAGTAGCTAAAATGAGGTTTTTAAGAAGGGTAAAGGACTGCCCGAGGCTAGATCTAATACATAACGAGGAAATTAGATCCAATTTGGGTGTATTTAGCTTGAATGAAAAAGTTGAGAAATACCGAAATCCATGGAGGCAACATTTAGAACGGATGCCAGAGGAGAGAATGCCTTTAAAAGTGACGGAATAGGTTCCAGTTGGAAGAAGGGAGGTGGGAAGACCTCGAAGAAAATGGCAGTAGTTAGATGTCCGGGTTGGAATGTCTTGTGTTTGTGTAGACGTACAGGATAGTTTGTGAGTTCGGAACAGGCTTATGCCTAATACTTGATAGTAATAAGAAGAAGAAGAAGAAGAAGAAAAAAAGAAGAAAACCTATATTGCTAATTGGTCTCTCAAAAACAGCAACAATTTATCATTTCTACTAAATAACTTCTGACAAAAGTTGTAAAATAATTGAAGTAATACAATTATGTCGTTGATGTTCAGATGAAAAAATACAAATAAGTAATCAAAAACGCTTAAGATAATAGATTAAAATGTTGTATAGGTTGATGTATCGACGTTCAATACTTTCAATTAGGCAAAAATTAACGATTTACAATTCACTTCTAGGCCAGTTTGAATGTACACCGGGCAAATTTATGAATATGCTAAACGGTCAGTTGTACCTCGGATTCATAGCTTTCAGTCGAAGACGTTACAAATGTTAGTCAGTGCACTTCTTAAGTTTCTAACGCTACTTTATATAATGACCTTAAAATTCTAGTAACAGATATTTTCATTCAACTTTATCGAACTTTCACAACTTTTCGTTTATCCAAGCCAACTGATACGCAAAATTATGTATCATGTTTTACAGAGCAATACTCAAAGGTGATTCAGGAGGAAGTAAATCAATGATCAGCTTTTTAAGGACTAGCTGTTTTAGCTGCATCAGCTGTTTCGTATACGACACTTATACTTAAATTTCATTGGAGACAAAACGGTAAGAATACAATGCATTTCTGAGCCGCTGAAAACGAAATCTCTCCAACACCATTATATCATATTAGGCAATTAGACTTTTTTTTCATTTTTCAAAGCGGGCCCTTGTGCTGTATTATTGTTATATTTTCGGTTACATCAACTTTGTAAGTTCCCTTACAAATTTTAAAGTGCAAGTACGTAATTTTTGGATCAAATAACGTTTCTTTGTAATTATACTAAACTGTGATTGTAAGAAAATGTAACTTAAAAAAGAAATACTAGTACATTGTTATTATTAATAGTAGTAATTTGTTAAACACTGCAGTATATATCCACTATTTAATGAATTTTTTATTTTATTCCAAATAAAATTATTAAAAAACCACCAGAAACCGTTGAAGAATGAGTAAGAACAATTACCAAATGAGTAGTACTTTCATGACTACCACATCGTCACTCATCACAACACAAAACTTAATTGTTATAAAGCATGGTGTTATTAAGACAAAAATCTGCAAACAATTTTTAACGGGTAAATATCCGTTGAATATTCCACCAAAACTACGATTTGTATTAGCATATTTTTTAATCTATCCAACCCAATTATACGTACTTCAAATATAAAAATTGGTAAGTACAATTTTTGAAATAGCCCCGTGAAAATAATGAATGAATTCACAAAAAAAAAATAAATTCCATGAAAGATTTTGTTTTTCTTTTCTATATTTTCTTAGAAAATTTACAGAAAACTGAGTTTTAATCTATGAGGACTACTTTACCTAATTCAGCTAAAGGAACTAAACTTACATGCAAAAATATGACTCGATCCTTATCTAGTTCAGACCTTGGTTCACTAGTAAAAGGGCACTTTATTATTTATTTTATTTATTTCATTATTTTTTTATTTATTATTTTATTTTATTTTAATCACGATTTGTTTTAGTCTTCAGTTTTTAATAACATTTTGTAATAATTTTAGTCTGTTACTGAGTAAAGTAATTTAATTGTAACTTAAGTTTCTAATAAGCTACTTATAAGTATAATAATTTACTGTGATTAATTATTTATTATAAGTTTTCTAGAAAGTTGTGTTATTTATTAATAAACAAATCCCAAAAGAACCTGGAGTAAATGTTAGAATATTTCTGAATCACCCATTATAAGCAACATCAAAGAAGTTTTCTTCACTGCTTTTATAACACTGTATCCACTTTTACAAGTTGCTATTGTATCACATTTTATATTCTACTTAGGAGGTCTTCCTTCTCAGCATTAAAGCTGCATACAAATACGAGTAGTACTAATTTAAATCATTATAATGCAATTATGTTATATAAAATTACAATTATTTCCGTTCTAAATCATACAGTAATAAAATTTATTGTAGGTTAAATAATAATATTAATATTATTTAGTTAATTTTTGCCTACGTTAAAAATTTTTAATAGTTTTTTTAGGAAAATTTCATTATTAAAAAACTTTTTTCTATCATAACAGTAAAATTGCAATCTGTTCTTACATTTAAAACCAAGAACAATAAAGTAATAATAGTTAACGCAGAAAACACGAAAAAAAATTTGTCTTCCATTAATAAATGATACAGATCAAATAAAAATGAAATAAATTTTGAACGATTTTTCAATAAAAAAATCCCTTTTATGAGACGACGCGTCTCATGGCTGGTGGAAATTTTTAAAATGACCTTTGACTTACGCCAGAAATATTTAATGATTTATGTATCTACTCTTTAACAGGAACTGAATGACACAATATTTGTTTCCAAATTCCGATTTTGATTTCTTGACTTCTGGTTTCGGGCCACTTTGTATCAAAACCGGAATTTCAAACCCAATTCAGGCTCACTAACTTTTTGTGTAGATTAAAGATCTGAAAACCATCTGCATAGTGCCATATTGGTTGAAGGTAGGAGCTGTAAATGGTTAATTTAGATGTAGTTGGTAACTTTGATTTGCGGGGAAGAAGTGTGTATAACTAACTATTTGAACCTGTCCTAGGGTAAATATGACGTGACACGTTTTTGTAGTGTTGACTTTGATCCGCCATCTGGTAAGCTATGATTCTAGGCGAGATATATGCTGTTGTAGGACATACGATACTTCAAGTTTCTTCATAGTTTCTGACTTTGATTTTTTGGTACCAGTTTTCGGAGATTTCCGGTCAAACCCGGATCTTTAAACCCAACTTAAGCTCTTTAATGTTTTGTGTAGATTATGCATCCGAAAACCGTTTGTTGCTATCTTTTGTAGTTTTTGACATCTGGGTGTAACGGATAAACGGACAAAGGAAAATGATGGATGACTATTTTAAAAATTGTCTCCAATAAGATCTCTGTAATAAGGGTCAAAGGTTAATTATTATTAATTCTACTTCTAAAGTCAAAAACATCATATCTGTTAAGTTTTTTTTTCATTTATAAAGGTCTCATCAACTTCTAATGGTTATTAGCGACCACAATAGGAGTTATAAGTACTAATAACAGTAAAAACAATAATTTCATAAATTAAAACATTAAAAGTAAAAATTGGTAGGCTTCAGATTTTGTCTTCAACAGCGATATAGCGTAGAAATTTCAAAATTTTGTAAGTTTTGTAAACGTATAGTCACTGTTGTAAAGTAAATTTTTCGGGAAATAATTCGGATGTCCATTTAGATTTGTTCGTATATTCTACTGAATCGTGTAATATCCTCTTTTACTGATCTGTATCTTATGTTATTATTATGTTAGTAATAAAGATGTAACTGCTTTGTACATACCATATTATCCTAAAGATGTTCGTAAATATTTTAGACTTAAAACGTTCTAGTATCTTAATATAGGAGTTTTCTGTTGTATTCAAAATTTGTATCGCATACGTCCCAGACAATTTTCAAAATTGTCTTCTATAGCGTTTGATATTGGTCAGTTGATAGTTGTGAGCGTCTTTTAGTTAAGAAACAAATATATCTTAATTTTAAGTCCAACTATATTCGTTTCGTCAAAAAGTGTTTTTTCTACGTTAGTCTGTGGGCGAGATGAAGGCTCAGCCACAGGTGTGTGCGAAATATACTCTGTTTATAACATATTTCAATAGAGCGTTATTTTAAAATTTCAAACGTGGTATTTTTTCATTTAACCAAAAATCTTCTAATTTAAACAAATAATTACTAGTTAAAATATTGTGGAAAATGTTCACTATTTTATTACTTGCGCCCACGCCCACTTAATGCTTAAAAGGGGTCCGTTAAATTAAATTGTGTTTACTTTTTCCCGGTAATCCCGGATTTTCTCACCACTTTGTGTTCCCTGCTTACCATTTTAATAATAAGCATTCTAATTTTCTGAACTGCAGCTCTTTTGAAAAGTATAGAAGTAATATTTATTGTTTAGATTAGTTAGGCGCAAGTATTTAAAATGTATTTTTTTAGTTGTAATATTCACATGTAATTAATGTGTGTTAAAAAAATATTACTAAAAGTGCAATAGTTAGGCGACTGAAAATAACTAAGCCTGTAAATTTTTTTTGTTAAGGTAAAGACTAATAAGAGTAGGCCTACTGTTAAACTATAAATAAGAGTAAATTACATTTAAGTCATGTACATGATTATTACTAAAACTAACAATTAGCTATAAGCAATATTAAGCTACTTTTAAGTCACATATATTTACCTAAGTTAGTAATTAATGTTTAAATTAGCAATAGGATTAAGTTAGAGATTTAAGAAATTAATATATTTACAGAACACTGTGTCATTAGAAAATAAGTGCTAGCACCAGTGGGTGACTGCATAATTATACATGGGGGAGAGTGATAATATCGCTAAAGAAAAACTGTTCGTTAGTTTTAGGTAACTAGTTGCAGAAAATCTAAAACAAAAAAACATGTAACAATCAATTTTACGTTAATGCAGCTGGCTATTATATGGGCAAGAATTTTTTGTTAACTATGTAATTTAATTTAGCAACTCTGCAATGACAACTAGCGAAAATTATCTCATACGGTATTTATAAAAATAAAAACTATTTGGAGCCCAGCACCTCATGAAAGATCTCTATAAAATTAAAATGGTGAGAAGTTCAGAATTTTAACGAAAGTTTTTAATAATAATAATACATTGTTAATTTTATCATGTCTCTACTCCATTGGCATTTTAGCGGTCTTTGTGAATTCTCTGATAAATAGGGAGAACGTATGTTATTACAACATGATGAATATGATTTTAAAACCTATCTGAACCTAAGATATAATTTTATAAATGTGTAATTGACGTAAGGGTGGCAAAAGACATCGTATAACGTTTTATGAATACTTAACTTGGGGAATTAGTAGATCAATGATTCGTAAGAATTTACTTTAGAAACACTGTATTCGTGAAATGAGTGACAGCTTTGCTGTAAGATTAAAATTTTATCATACATCCATATCGGTTAGAACAGAAGGAAAACGTTAAGAATTATATTTGTAACGTTAAGAAATTTCAAGTCATGGGTAATTTTGATTGGCTACTTGTGAAAAATCAGTGTAACTGTTTTGCCTAATTTTTCAATACAGTCAAAAATTTGTATAATTGTTTGCTTGGAGTAGAGGTAAATTGAATGAACATAATTTTAGACTCGTTTATTGATGTTCATCGACAAAGAGTAAAAATAATATGGCAGGTTTTGTTAATACCTATTAATTTCTACAAGTCAAAAACTGGGAAATTAGTGAATGCCTTGAGATAGTTTTCTGTATTTATACAAAAATTAAAGTAGTTAAAAAGAGACTAAAAAAATTAGTTTTAAGAAGAGATTTTACAGATATTAATTTTTTTAACAAGCATGTCAAACCTTCGGGTGATGCATTGAGAATATTTGAACATATTTATTGGAAGAGATGGCTGATTAAAATGTAAACGTCAAACGATTTAGTGTAACAGTAAAAAAAGTAGAATAAAATTTATAATCCTTTCCAAAAAGGAAACCAAACACCAACCAACAACCGGAAACGCTATAACCTGCAATAAAACCAACTACAAAGACGACAAAAACGGATTAAATTGTTGTCCGGAAATAAAATTATTAACAGGTAAAATGCTGACAGTAAATATCCGTCCGGTGATATTTTTGTTTATTATAAAATACGCCAGATTAAATTGCATACTTTATTTAAAATTATAGACCTAAATTTTAAGGAAAAATAAATAAAATAAACTATCAAAGAAAACAACAAAAATACATGAAAAGTAGTACTTTAAACGGAAGATAAATTTTTTTATTTTTTATTTTTTAATATTTGTAAAACGAATCTACAATATGAAATCGTGTCAAATATTATTGACATGAACTTAATAAACACTTCGTTACTTTTTGTGTTAGTCAATAGGGTAGTTCTTCAGGGATCTGGAAATATTTCAAAAGTTTCGTAGTATACAATTAAGTTTTGTCAGGAAATTAAACTTACAATTTTTTTTTAAATTATTTGAAATAAATAAGATAATTATTATTTATTATTTTTAATCTTAAACTAATTAATGGTTAAACGGAACTTAAAAAACAAACCTATGGCTAAATTTGTTTCTACCATTTAAAATTTACCAAGTATATTTCTATAACTATTATTTTTCTTTTAAGATTACTATTTTTAAGTACTGATCTAAGTACTAATTATTTTTATGTGCATTTTTTATCTAAATACACCTTAGAACTGCAATTTATTAATAACGGATTTAAATGCGGCTTTTATAGTAAATCGTAAATTGTAGCTAAACCTCGGATATAAAAACATAAAAATTTAATGTTTCTAACTTTTGTATATAATACAAAAGTTAGGAATCTTAATTTTTGCTAGGTGTACTTTTGGCCGAAAATTTATATTAAAACTTTATTTTTTAATTAATTATTTGTTTCTTGGTTTATTTGAAGTCATATCAGCAAATCGGTTATTAGTGACTACGGTGGTTTAAACTTGTGAAAATTTCCAGACCCGAGCCAAGAATCGAACCGGGACCTTCTCGTTGTAGGCTAGCGCGCTACCACAACACTAAGGAACCGACCACTATTTGTTTTTTAATTTACCATTTTCTTTTTTCTAAACGGATAAATTTTCAAAATCACTTTTTAGCAAACACCTACAATTCAAATGGACTTATTTGTTTTAAATTTTATTACGGTAAGGTATATTAAGCTGTACAATTTCCGTATATGATGTATAATGGCCGGTGGTGAATTTTAATTTGAGGTGAAGAGGTACCCAGCGGTACATTCTTCGTTTTAAACTACGGGTGTTGTTCGTTGTTCAGACCAAGAGGTCTCTAATCTATTTTCGCTTTACACGTTGCACAGTTGGGAAGTTTCTTGTTCCTTCATCACGGGCTAGTTGGTTCGGATGGTAATCTAGTCGTTTCTTGAAATTTACTATATGAAATGGAATTTAAATAATAAATTTCAATTTTCTATATCTTGTGGTTCTGAAAATTTTAGAACGAATAAGTCAGTCAGTGGCGTAGTAGTAGTGAGCTAGACTTCAACGATGGGGTCCCGGGTTTTTTTCCCGTCTAGAGCCTGGAAATTATTGAAAGTCAAAACCCACCGTTAAATTTAGATAACCCGCCGTAGTCATTAATAACCAAGCTGTTGGTGCGACTTTAAATAAACTAAAAATGAGAAAGTTTCAGTATGTGGTTTTCGTGTCATAGTTACTTAAAACCTCATGTAAAACCCGAGACTAGAATATCCGCTAGAAGTCCGCTGTGAAGACCAATTGACCCTCCACCATGTTAACAGAATTTTCTATTTACATCACAAGTCCATTTCTATTTTATTTGTGATATAAAAGCAAAAATCTATTATACTTTCCACATTACTTTTGTAAAAATGCATAGTTCAATCGAAAAATCATTTCCCAATGTTCACTTGGAGCTAATGTAGCACTTTTTTTAAATGGGTGCCATATTAAAACGAAACATTGGATTTTACTTTTTTAAGATTCAAATTGTGTAAAACACTGTGATTTTTTAAGTACTTAAACCCCAATTTTTTATGTGTATCTTGCCTGAAGTAACATTCGTTTATAAAGCACACTAACAGAAAAGCGGCTAAGGACTAGGTACTTTTTATGCGTAAATGTTTGTAAACTTGTTTGTAAATGTAAAACAAATTTTTAAACAAAAAATGTATGTTAAATGAATAAACGCAGGAAAGAATAGGCTTTAATTTGCTGTTGCATTAGAATGTTTCCGTTTGGTCGTTTTTGAAATAGAGCTCTTCAAACAAAACGGACTTTTTTCGTGGCTGGCACTCTAGAATACATTTTATTACGTGGTCTTCATTGAATTTCCCTCTCACGAACAGATTATTGTCAAAAATAACATTTTTCAAAATGCACCGGGTTGGTCTAGAGGTACAGTCTTCTTCGTGAGTAAGCCGGTTAACAGCTGATTTTGGAGACGAATGTTCCTGGTTCAAATCCTAGTCTTAAAGCAATAACAAACGCATCTTTTTACGTAATCAGTCATACTCTTCACAAAGACCTGAAAATACCAACGGTTTAAGACATTATCAACGCAACATACAACTCATTACACACAAAGACAATTGACCACATAAATCCAAATGTTCAATCAATTTCAACTAACGATCTCCCTGTTAATAGACGACTAAAACGAAGGTGGAATAGGGATCTTCTCCGACCACCATAAAAATAACAAAAACACCATTTCTATTTAACTTGTTATGCCTGTTTCATTTCATAAAAAAGAAAATCATCTCAAAAAAATCATCCACCGTAGTTCATAAATCATTATCATTAAAAATTGGCATCACATTCCTTGGAACATTTCACGCCGAAATCGGTCACTGGATCGATTCACATTCACGTCACATTCCCGCCATTCCTCATTCATTCCATCTCATTTACTAGTTTTACTTAAAAACTTATACATTTGTAAATAAAAATTAAATTGAAGCCAAAAAACATCTAGTCAAGGTAGTTACTGTTACACGGATTTGAATACCACAGTGGTTGCCGGTGTACTTTGAAGATTGGGGTTCAATTAACCATACCGCTCAGGAATGGTCGACCTGGGTCTGTACAAGACTACACCTCATTTACACTACATCTCATTGGGTCATGGGGTTAATTATTGTTCTGAATTGAACAGATTGCAACGTACACATTATTAATAATTTTAAAAAATACACATATTTTAATTGCTTCTTAGTGTTTACGCTTCCTTATGAAAACAATAATTAGTTACGTATAAAATATTACTTCTATTTTTCACTCTGTTCAATTAAATGTTTTCTATTCAAATTTCGATTTTTAAGGATAAATAATTTCATATGATATTAATTAAGTACTGTTTTTGTTAGTATTATCTCATTGTTATTTTCAGTATTTCAAATATAAATTTAGAAACACGTTCAGAATGTCAAATATTATTTGACATTTTAAATGAATTTCAAAGCTAATTAAGATGAAATTTGAATTTTCTCTAGTTCAACATTAATTTTCAAATATTACAATCTGTAGCAAACAAATTTTGAAATTAGTGTTTTAGGATTAAGGGATATGAGGAAAACAATAACAGCTAAAATTATTAATAGTAGAGTATTTTCATCAACAGAAAATTTCTAAGAAAATTTAATTTGAGAAATGAAAGGAAAATCATCACTATCATTCAAGCGAGAAAACCCTTATTATGTCCTATTTTTTAACCGAAATTATATTTTCTTAGTCGTTAGAAATTCCTAGAATAAAAAAACAATAAAAGGAGATAAAATATATCGCGAGGCAAGTGAGATTTTGATTAATAAAAACAGTGAACACAGTTGTAACATCTGGCTATCTGGAAACAATTTTAATTAACTTCGTAATTTCCATTGAAAATTTTGCTTCATCAAATATCATTAATCTTTAATTAGCTATTTGAGCCTACGTAAAAAATAAAACTTAATTAAAATTTGTAATATCGTAATCGAATTACGTCACTTACAAAATACGGTAGTATTATCAAGTAGGCCTATACTATTTTTGTTTTCTTTATTTTTTTCTTTTTCTTTTACAATTCTGCAACATTACAATCTGTTCACATGAAATAGAACAAACAGTAATTTTGATAAATGTTAATTAACATGATCACGATTCCATTATAATGTCAATGAAATTGAAAATAGTAATAAATTAATATTTTTGGTAAATACAATGATGACGAAAATGAAAAAAAAAATAAGTGTAACAATGATCTGCAAAACCTATAACCTAAATCAAAAACACTGTGTCTTTTCAGTCTTGAAAACCCGGTATCAGTGTTAAATAGTAGATTCAGAGCCAGGAATTTGGATGATTGTTGAGTCTTTCTTCATGTTTACGACTGAATTTTGATATACTATAGTTTGTTTCACCGAATCAACATTAAGATCGCTTTCAATTTGTTAATTGATCTCTCTGTCAGAGTTCAATCAACAAATTGAAAGTGTTCGAATTTTGGCTGTATAGGAGAAGGCTCCGAATATCCTGGATGCAGAAAATTACTAATGCAGAAGTGCTACGTTGAATGAACAAGGCAGCGGAATTAGTCAGCATAGTGAAGGCGTGAAAGCTGCAATATCTCGGTCATTTCATGCGAGATGAGCACAGGTATGAATTACTCCAATGCATTCTGCAAGGATAAATCGAGAGTAGAAGGGGAACAGGACGCAGAAGAATTTCATGGTTTGCCAACTTGAGGGTATGGTCTAACAAAATCTCAGAAGAACTCTTTTGGATAGCTACCAGTAGGGTAAGCATTACCATGATGGTCGCCAAACTTCGGAACAGAGAGGCACCCTTAGAAAAAGATGTAGAAATTGAATGTGCCATTTTTTTTTGGATATTTGTGTCGTAAATAACTTTGAAAGAAGAAAATCATTCAGGATGATGTCTTATTATGCTACCAGATAGAAGAACTGTCAGTGTCAAACGACTTACACTAAACAAATAAATAAGAGATGACTTTATTTTACTATTAATTATTTATTAAAATAAGAATTTCATAAAACATTTATGTTACGTGAGAAGCTGTATGCTTTCCAATCCTGATAGAATTTTTAAAATCGGTTAAGTAGTTTCTGACATTAACTCATACAAAAAACACAAACGTTACTTCATTAGTAGTAAAGATCTGGATTTAAATCATTCTCTTTTCACCCAAAAGTTGTACCTATTTTATAAATCTCATTTCTAAATTATTTGGGCTTACGGTGTTATTTAGCATTAATGTTATCGGGAATCACGGAATTATAGCTTTTTATTCTAGGTACACCACTATCGCAGACACACCTTGATACGTATCTAATGGAAAATACATAACGATTTATGCTGGTCATAAGTTGACGACCAAGGCTATAAAAAATTAGTTCTATTTCTTATGGTCAGCCAATTAAATGACTTAACCATTTATAAACGGAAGAGAGAGAGATAGAGAGAGATGTAAACTACACTAATCAGAGTTATCTCCTCAGAAAGTAATGAATTTCGTTGTACATGTGGTGAATGAACTGAAGGTGTAATTTGGACGGTAGAAAATATGTGCTTTTCGATGGACCCGGAATGCTGATAAGCATACTGTTTAACTCAGCGAAAAAGGCAATTATACACCGCCTCACTCTTCGTTTTACTCAGTAAAACCTTTAAAGGTTCAATCCATTTCAAGCCATTTATCATTTTGACAGACGTTTTAAAGAGAAACTTCTTGGGAATGAAACCCAATTTCAACTTCAAGGTTCATTACTTCACTTAAGAGGATGAGGAGGAGGAGAAAGAGAGCAACGACGATGAAGGTCAAAACTGCTTAGTAATTAATGACCGTGGTAGGCATTGATCAGTAAATTTGGGTTCAAGACTTCTGAAATGTTCAATATTCTTCAATCTGGGAAATTAACTTGGGCCTTTACATTAACTTTTCCGATTGGCATGGCGTCTGTCAACCTTTTACATATTACTGCAAAAGTAAAAAAATATAATTTTCAGAAGCATCTATATGAGCACAAAAAACCATTCTGTCATAATTTAGTAAAATATTTTTCTCAGAGTGATATGACAGACAAGTATTACAATATAGGTTAAATTATGTTACAACCTGTTATGAATTGTAGAAAGTAAGCAGGCTGATATTTATGAACTCTATAGACCTATATTTTTCTTTATCTATTGTTTATCCCTTTACGTAAGAGAGTAACACAGATGAATATAACAACAACGTAAATGTGCACATGTGTGTCTGTGTGAGTACCGATACACTAACTTATACGTATACAAGCTGAATAAGTCGTTAAGCGTAGAGGCTGAGCTCCCAGACATGATCATGGAGAGATTTTGGAGGCAAGCAAGTAGTAAACGGGGGTTGAAGCAAGATGGATGGTAATGCCTGCCGGGGCGTTACAAGAGAGCGCCGTGATACCAGATCCCTTTTCCCAATGCTATTCTGTACTTCCTTACATTTACTATTTGAACATATAAACATTTACTAACCCAGTATATAAGTTTACGTTGAACACAATATGATCTACAACTTTTCAATCATCTCATAATTTGACAGGTATTAATTTAAGAAAGTAATTATATTATAAATTTTGTACATGAAGTACTAAAAACAAATGAATGATTCCAAATCTAAATTTGTATTTATGAAAGCATAAGTCTTTACTAGCAAACTAACTCGTCACTAATTCTCTATCTTTCGAAACAACTTGAAAACTAAAATTTGGCACATTCCTTCCTTAAAAATTGAAGGGATAAACTAGTTAAATAATTAATAATTAAACGGTTATTGCCTAACAAAATAATTTAGATTATTTATATGGTGGAAAACAAATTTTTTGAAATATTTTTGAATCTACTGTGTCGAAAACATTTAGAGCATTCGCTAAGAAAGAAGAACTTATTAGCAGTTTTTAAAAGTGTCATCTATAATTTTCCTTTCTCCGTCCATTACATCCAAATGTCAGAAACTTCAGGAGATTGCAACAAACGGTTTTGAATTCGTAATCTACACAAAAAGTTAGTAGACCTAAATTGGGTTTGAAATACCGGTTTTGACTAAGAGTGGCCCAAAACTGGAAGTCAAGAAATCAGAGTCAGAAACTACTACATATCTAGGACACATCGGTATCCGTGACGTATGCTGACGACACAGCAATTCTTGTACGGGATAAGAGCGCGGATGAGGCTTCCAGGTTGGCGCAGCGACATCTTTTATTATACAGGATTGGCTTACCCGTTGGCATATTAAGGTGAGCCTAATTAAATCAACACAGGTTACGTTCACCTTACGACGTCAAACTTGTCCACCTGTGATGCTGAATAACATTCATATCCCACAAACCAGGGTGGTGCGATATCTTGGCTTATGGTTCGGCAGGCGACTAACTTGGAAGTATCATCTGCGTACGAAACGTTTAGAACTTAATCGCCGCCAGAAGTTGCTCTTCTGCTTAATTAACCCTCGATCAAGATTGAACCTCTGATCCAAGATTTTAATATACAAATCCCTATTAAGACCAATCTGGACATATGATGTCCAGCTCTTTGGAATAGCGGCAGAGAGTAATTTAAAGTCGGTCAACCAAAATTCTTAAGGCTTGCTTTTGACGCTCCTTTTTTTGTAAGCAATAAGACCCTCCACGACGATTTCTACATTCCTACAGTAAAAGAACTAACCGCGTCCTTGTGTAGTACATTTCACGAAAGACTAGATGACCATCCGAATCAAGTAGCCCATGATCTAGCTACAAGGAACTTTCCAACTGTGCGTCGTTTAAAATGAAAGTGGAGTAGAGACCTCTTAGTCTAAATCTCGGATTTGTAATCTACACAAAAAGATAGTGGGCTTAAATTAGGTTTGAAGTTCCGGTTTCGACCAGAAAAGACCCATAACCGGAAGTTTCCGGTTTGACCTAAAACCGAAGGTGACCTAAAACCGGAAGTTTATAATTCAAAGTCGGAATATGGAAACAAAAATAGTGTCACTCGATTCCTTTTAATGAGTAGACACAGATATCACCAATTGTTTTTGCCATAAATCTAAGGTGGGCTCTAACGTTTTTCAAAATTGCCACCAGCTTTGAGACACGCGTCTCATGAAAGGGATTTTCAATGTTATTTTACCGTTAGGCTATATTATAAATCAATGAGATATGATGTATAAATTTCATACTTTTAATCCAGGTGATTATGTAAATACATAATTGAAAAACACAAATAAATTGGTGAGTAAATATCTCTCTGATACTACAATATTAATATTAAATTTAGCAACATGAAGACATTCTTAGAATTTCTGCCATCCATTTCAAATGTGATTCATAGTAGGATGTTTTGATTAAGTATTCTGTTTACAGAAGCCCATTAACAACGATATTACACACTATGCTAGCACCAACCACACTACTTGCATCTGCACAGACAGACTAAATATTCAGCAAGCATCTAAAAGGACGTCATCAGTGACGGTTCTACCTCCTAGTGACTGAGTGAGAATTAAACTGGGTTTCAAGTTCGAGAATAGCATTCGGGAAAAGAGGTGATGCGGCAAGGCGTCGGATGTTCTCCTTAATGGTGTCATTAAGGACATACATAAAATACTATTATAAATGTAAGAGTGTTTTCTTGTTTAAAAACCATACTTTTATGGTAGTCCTTTACAAAAATTATTGTAATCAAAATATATATTTATACTAACATTGATGAAGAAACATAGATGTAATTTCTCCTTAAAGTACAAGAAAATAGATTAAAAGAAATCATTATAAAACATATTTGTTTATACAAATTCGGAAGCTTTCACTTATCACTAATTTAATAATTTTCTGATCATCTTATAGGCTTAAATTCGGTACAATTTTTCCTAAGAGATTTAACAGGAAACTAAGAATATTAAATTTTGACCACGTGCACCTAATGGGTCAACATCGCAAAGACTAAATGTTAATATAATTTATAAATTATTATATAAGTTAATTGATAATTTCTTACTTTTTGGTTGCTGTTCAGTTTTTGTTTAAAAAATTTACGATTGTTTCGGTGGTTCCACCTTTAGAGTAATCAAAAAATTATAATTTAGAGTGGACGTTCCATTCAGTCATATAAATAAAACTTTTAGGGTTTTATGAAAATTCAGACTTGTATTCACATCAATAAACCTTGCTGAGTTTTATTAAAATTACTGAATGGAACAAACATTATAAATATAAATTAAATATTACCTAATTTAGTTGAATGATAAACTCCAGATAGTCTGTAGCTAGTAATAAAACATTTTCAAGTGGAACGTTACTTCAGATTAAAGCAAAGCGATGAACTTTCTGAAATGTACGAACTCAATGCTGGGGTACCACATGGAAGTGTACTTGCGCCAAGGCTGTTTTCTGTAAGCACTAATGATATACCAACTTATATCCCAACTATTTCCATGTTTGCTGATGATATGGCAGTTCTTGCGGTTGATGCCGATCCTGTAATTGCACCTCGAAAGACACAAATCCATTAACACCTGATAGAGTCATGGCTTAAATTATGGAAAATAAAAAATTATTAAAGACAAATCGCAACAAATGGCGTTTACTCTTAGACGACAAAACTGCCCAACCGTTTACATTAATAATATTCCGCTCCCTCACACTACTCAAACACGCTATATAGGCTTACACGCTTAAACGCTCATATAAATTGTGTTTTTGTGTCAAATACTTAATGCCCTTTGAGTAATTGTGGTGGTATAAAAATATATTTAAATAAACGTAGACAATACGGGAAAACTGAATTTAATAAACGCTCAAATGGGAATTTAAGGGGTATATTATTGAGCAAGTTATTCCTATTATATAAATTAGAATTAATAAGAACGCAGTGACATAAGATGAGCTAATGGAATGTAAAATATTTGCATTCCACGGTATCATAATAATAGTTTTTACTCAGTAACCTAAATTCGAAGTTCTATTAGAGATCAATGAAAATGTAATATGCTGCTAGCTATTTCTATATTATTTGTAATAACTTGTTTTAATATCAAATCAGTAATATTACAATTTGTTCTTTTATATAGAAAAAAGAACAATAAGAGTTAATAAATTAACAATGAATACACAACATAAATAATTATTATACATTAATAATAAATGTTAAACAATGTTTTTTAGTTCTTTTTAGACTTTTCCAATTACTGGCACAAAAATAGCGTTTATATAAGTAAAAATATCTATAAATATATTATACCTTGACTTTATTAATTATATTTTTTTTAAATCTAGTATTGAGTTGATCAAGCTAAATTTAATCAACCTAACTAAAGTTGAAAACCCGATAAAAAGTTTAACTATAAAAAAGTTTACCTAGAGAAACATTTATCTATTTTTCACGGTACAGTACATTGGGTGCACAATTTAAGCAAAATTTAATAACGTGACCCATCTAGTCAGAAGAAAGAAAAAAATAGCCTGCAGCAAGAACATGAAACAATACCAGGGTTTTTTTATAAAACAACAAGAAGTGTAATGTAATCCATAATGTGGTTCCCAGTGACATAACAGAAAACAAAATGAATAAATAAAAGGTTGCAAATATTCATGAAATTCAAATTTTTAATAGAAATAAATACGTGTTAATTAAATATAAAACTTTTTGATAGAATAGATATCATTCAACTTAAAAGTTTAAAATATTATAATTTAAATTGGCAATAGTTAAATTGTTTATAGAGTTGAAAACCTTTTATCACACAGGTTTATTAAATAAGAGAGGAAATACAGACAGTATCTTTTGGATGGTTTTGGGTGGGGGGAGGAGATAGTAGAGTCTGCATCTGTCTCGCCAAAGGCAGAAGTAGGAGCAGCCGTGTGCGCCTGGTTTCGGTTTGGAATGGGTTTTTTCGGATGGATGAGGGGTAGGTAAGGTTTTTGGGGGTAGCTACTATGTTTCTCCGTCACGCAACGCTCCTCTCTGATATATTATTTGCATTCTCTTCTCTCCCTAACCCCTTAAGCTATTTTCTTGTCAATGTTATTATTCTTACTCGTACTTTTCTTCTTCTTCTTCATCTCCATCTTCTTATTTTCCCCTTTTCTAACAGTTACGCCAGATGGTCGGATGCTTGGTTCAGTTACTTAGGTTGCTTTTGGGTTTCCCTTACTATTACTGGTCGAATTCACTATACTATTTTTCTTTCAATATCGTTGTAAAGAGCCCTCCAACTCATCTCATACCAAGTTCTCAGTCAAGAGCTCATTAAAAATAACCCCTTACTCCACTAGACAAAAAAAAATGGAGACACCGAACGAGATACAGAGATAAAATGTTGTAAACAAAAACTAATTAGCTATGCACACCCTTGTTTTAAAATGCCTCTACAGTGATTTCTAATCTATTTTCTAGTTTTCTAATTAGTTACTATTTATTAGATTTGTCGTTTTGGGTCAATGATATATTATTATATTGGATCGTTTAAACAGCAGTTAACTATACTGTTTAAAAGTCAAAGTTATTATTTATTAATGGTTAAATTTACATACTCATTATTACAATGATCAAAATTAATTGGTTACATAACTCCATTATTTATTTTAGATGGTAGTTCAAAAGTTAAGCTTCTCTATAAATAATTTAATAACACATCATCAGATCAATCCATATTAATGCATTTGTGTACTTTAGACTAAAATCTTGCTTTTAGGGTTGTTGGGGATAAGTTTTCTGCAAAAGCCCAAGGGTTGTACGAGAAACGACAGAACATGAAATCCCGATACACGGAAAAAGTTGCAGACAATAAAATTATTAACGAGGCATATTTTTTATTGTCGCAATAAATGCATGAATTATCTTCAAAGAATGAATGGTAACAAAAATTCTATAACAGATTCTGAAGTAAGAAGACGCTTGGTAAGACCTCTTTAACGATGGTTGTAATTTATTTTAATTACACTTTCTCCTAAAAATAAAACTTTTTGATGCTGGAACGGGTCGGATTGGATGTTCCAAAAAATCCAAGAATTTACAAACATAATAAATCATAATGCATTAAATCTATACAATTTAATAATGTTATATGGGAAATTTATAAATATTGTGATGTAAAATAAAATTTTATACAGAGAAAATATTGATTGAGACGAACGTTCTGGGGTTAAATCCTTATTAAATAGTTACTTTCATAAGAATATAAATACTAGACAGTGGTTACCGGTGTCAAATACCTTTTTATGGAATTTATATGTCCAAAATCAATACACAAGAAACAGAATTGATTTACTATGTTGCTAATTACAGCAATATAATTGTTTAAAGAAAGATCTATTTATGCAGGTAGAAAATAGATCAATAAATTACAACAAGCTTTAAAAAGTTGTGGTAATTTTATTCTTTAAAAAAGTTAAAAGAAAATACTTGATTGATGAAATAATTTACAGCAAACACGAATTCCTTTCTAATAGCTTCTTGTTGAATTGAAAAATGCATAAACTTCTAATTTAACTTTGAGGCAAATAGTGTATTATTTCAAACAAATGGTTGGATGATACGTAATAAATTATTTGTAAGTAATATATTTAACATATTTTTAATAAAATATTTAATATATTGTTAAAATTTTGAATTATCAGTTTTATCTTGACATATCCTATACTCCTATTTGGAGTCTCCTGGATGCAGTAATAAAAAAAAGTTATTGCGGGGGGGGTATGTACACGACTTCACGTTAAACACCATTCTTAACTTATTGGGTCATGAAGTTACTTATTGTATTTAAATTGAACAGATTGCAACGTGCAAATTGTTGTTACTACGTTAATAAGTAAAATTAAGAGTCAGGTGGTTTACTATCGCCGTCCTCATTGAGTGTACAAGTTTGCTAATCAGTAATCCGGGCTCTCTGAAAAGCATTTATTTTCCTCCCTGTAAATGACACTTCCACAACATTCACCATAGATTCTGGCTGTATAATAATGAAATTCATTACTCTCAGAGGAGATAAATCTGATTACTGTCTTTTACCCCTGTACCTCTTCTGTTTCTAAATGCTTCAGTCATATAATTAGCTGACCATGTTATAAGAAACAGAAATATTTTTTGTAATGTTATAGAAATTTTAACTAAAAGATCGAGTGCAAATAATTTAACACTCCACCTGCCTGTTATGAAAAAATACATATATAAGGTTTAAAAAAATGAAAATAAAAATAAAGAAAAAATATAACAATATATAGAAAGAATTATTAACAAGCGCAAAAACAAAACAATTTGAAACATTTTCAGAGCGTTATTTATTTTTCTAGTTCTTTCATAATTTGAAATAATTTCATATTTATTGATAACGAATGAGGAATTTACATAATTTATTACTATTTTTATTTATGTTACTTAAAAATGTCATTAATTTATGCTATTTTCTTATCATTTTCATTGCAATGGTAGGTAAGTTGTACATTTTACAATGTAAATAATAAGGGTGTGTTGGTATCGATAAGAATTTTCACCTTGTATGTTTTTTTTTCTTATTTTACAAGTATTTATACCATTGTTTAACTTAACTGTTTATAATTTTTTTTCTTTCTAACTTCTGTTATTTAAATAATTTTTTTCTTTTTAAATGGTTTGATCCTATAACTTTTTCCTTGTTTAGCTCCCTGTATATTAATGATATTATGAGTTATGGGCACCTGGTTTTCATTACATGAACATGGTGCGCAATATTATAGTATCCGTATCTAATTGCGTGCTCGCATGCTGTTACATTAAATGAGTCAACTCACCAATCCTTTTTCTTTAACAATATAGATATACACTGTATACATTATATAAAATATACTAATAATATTCATGTGTTTGTTTGTTCGTTTGTTGTATTAAACATTGAAATAACATTGCCTACTGTAGGATTATAAAAATAAAATCAATAACACCTCGTATAATTGTATTATTTACCGTAAAATCCCGTTTGTCCGAAGCTCGTTTATTGGTAACTTGATTTAACAAGCGAACGGAAATTTATTTCAATCCCTAATGTATGTACAATACGATCTGTTGAATTTAAGAACAATAAACAACCCTATGACTCAATGAGGTGACCGTGGGATGTAAATGAAGGGGTTGTCTAGTACAGATTCATGCCAATAATTCCTCATAGAGTGTCACTAATTGGACCCTTATCATCAAAGAAATGGAAAACAGCTTACCAACTACAAAAAATTATTTACAGATTAGGAAACATTTTTTGAAACACCATATTTGCTTAAAGTAAATAAGATATGTTAGTATACAAGGTGTGGCTATTAAATAACGAGACTGACGTTGTAAAAAATTTAATTTTTATTTTACATATAATCACTTGTTGTCACCTTCAATATACACTCGTTTTCTATCCCTACAACGCTCCACGCGAATTTTCCGTCGTGGAAACAGTGCTGGAAGTCATCTTCTGTCAACTCTTTCAGGACACGGCCGCTTTCTCTTTTACAGCTTCCATAGACTCAAATCTTGTCCCTTTTATTGTAGATTTCACCTTAGGGAACAGGTAAAAGTCACATGGTGCAAGATCTGGTGAATAAGGTGGATGTTCTGACATTGAGCTGTACTTGGCTAGAAACCTCTTGACAGATAACACGGAATAAGCTGGCGCATTGTCTTGGTGGAGAACCCATGATTTGTCCTTCCGCATTGCGGGGCGTTTTCTCCTTACTCTTTGACATAGTTTAGAAAGTACCTCAAGATAGTAATATTGTTTATTTGTTTGACCCTCAGGAACCCAGTGAAGGTACACAATCCCATGAATATAAAAAAAACAATCATCATTGTTTTAAATTTTGATTTGCTCATTCGAGCTTTTCTGGCTCTCGGTGAAGTTCGGCTCTTCCAGTGCATGTTTTGGCTCATGGATCATAAGCAAAAAACCACGTTTCATCACATATTATCGTTTCAAAAAAATTTGGGCCATTTCTAATTGCGTAGAAAGTGTCAGTACAAACATTTTTGCGAGCTTCATTTCAAACATTTTTGAGCGGCACGTTTCCTAAAGGAGTTGACAGAAGATGACTTCCAGCACTGTTTCCAACGATGGAAAATTCGCATGGAGCATTTTAGGGATAGAAAGGGAGTGTATATTGAAGGTGACAATAAGTGATTATGTATAAAATAAAATTAAATTTTTTACAACGTCACTCTCGTTATTTAATAGCCACGCCTTGTATTGTCAGTTAATTATGATTGCCAGTGGGTAATTATTTTACAGAATACAGATAAAAGTGGAAACAACATCTGGAAAGTACGAAAGTTAAAAGATTTACCAAGCAAACATTATTGCACTAGCCTGTTCATAAATGAGACAAAATAGTACAAGAAAACGCTGAAAATGTCTTAATAAAATACGGACCTATTATCTGAAGTTTAAAACAGAAGTAGCGGGCCTATACGTGTAGTAGTATTTCTTTTTTTATATCAGCTAAAATTAATAAATCTTATGGTGCTAAAAGTAAATTGCTAATGCACATCAATATTACTTCATTATTTGTAAACTAGGAACGATCGCAGAAAAGTAGGCTTAACATTTATATAATTAAGTAGCTCTGGACTGTAAACATGTTTTGTAAATCAATTTCATTTAGTCAAATAATTGTCTACTAACGGAGATAAAAAAGTCGAAAGTCAAGAAGAAATATTGTTTTATTCAGCTTTTGAAGATATAGTCTTTGTAGTGTATTAGTGAAGTGTGTTAGTGTATTAATGTAGTGTATTAGTGTAGTCTATTATAACAGATGCAATTTATAAAAATTTACAATTGCCGAAGAACAAACAGTTAACAAAATTATTTGTATTTGTGTCTGAAATTACTATGAATTAATACATTTGAATTATCAAAATTTAATGGAGGTAAAAAATGGTTATGGCAATAGATACGGCATTACAATTCATTCTCGGTCAAAGGTAAAAAAGATTTGAAATAAAATTCTATGCATAAAAAATAATTTATTGCTATTACAACGAGCAATAGGCTACACTGAAATCGCTGAAGGCATTCTTGAGATTAAAGATAAATCTTAATGGGCATAAAGGCGAAGTGCAATGCAATTTGTCCGATAAGCTAACGTTAGCATCATATTACGTTACAAGATAACAAGAAATGTTTATGAAAAAGTAACGGTTGTGAATGACCGAGAAAGTCATTTGCAAAATGCGGATAAGTCTACAGGTTAGTGTTGTAGGCTATTTCTTATGTTAGTTGGCATAATCAAGTCCAACAGTTAGTCGCCTATGGTATGAAACTAATAAATTTTATTTTTATAAATTTGAATTTTGTGAAACAATGAAAGATGAAGAACTTTTTAAGATGTTTTAACAATACTTACGAGATTTTTGTTGTTGTTGCTCTAACGAGTATGATATTAGTTGAACTAGTAGCCTATATAATGTTAAGTTACATTTAAAACTGAATAATGGATAAGTTTAACCGTGCCTAAAATTATGTTCAATTAACTTCAGATAAGATCAACCTAAACAGAGCACAGTGGGTGAGAGTTGATTGATACGTATGAAAGCCACAAATAAAATTAACCTAAAAATACAGTAACCCCTCGACTTACGCGAATACACGTTAGCGCGATTTTGTTTTACTACATAATAATAATAATAATAACAATGTACGTACTGTATTATGTATGTAGTACTGTACAATAGCGGTAACGTAAGAATGCCGATGGGATAGAAATAGACAATTAAGCGTGGGTACGCAGAGAAATATGCGTACATAATAGAAAATTTTTGACTCACTTCCTGTCATTTGTTGAAAATGTTCCTTTTTTCTTGTTTCGATAAAGTTGTGTTACATAAAATGACAGGAAGCGAGGGATATGTACTAACTTAACACTGTTACGAATTGATTCTAAGAATCATCGCTTCTATCGCTTATCTTACGGATGTTTACATTTTGTGACCACTGTTTTGCTAATTGCTCTCGAAACCGTTATCGCAGTATATTGCCCTCCCCATTTTTACACTGGAATTTTATCTTGATTTGCTTCTGTTCTAAACATTAGTGCTACCGTTTAGTGTGTTAAAACTATCGGTCGCGTAAGGTTGCGTAGTTTAAAGTAGCGTAGTATAAAGAGGGCGATAGTCGACAAGGAATAGCAAACAAAATTAAGCCGTGTAAAAGAGTTACCCATATATTGAATCCAGTGTTGTTGTCTAAAGTGATACGGAAGGAACAAAATGGAGATTCAATACAGAGAGTGTACTTACCTAATGGTGGAAGCTACTGAGACATAGGAGTTAACTAAGAGAAAAAATGAGCGCCACACAAATGGATTTCGTACTTATAAACACAAATCTAATTAATTTTGCCGAACACGTTAAAATTTACGTGGGTAATGAGAAATTATATGCTGTAACGGACCGATTCGAACCAATCCTGAAGCTTGAAGCCTCTTGGACGTCTTTCATCACCGCAAACGATTCTGGTTTATGATGTGACCTTTATTTAAATTCGTAATAATAATAAAATATTTCAATATATCTTATTTTTGTTAAAACGTGTTGAGATCATTAATTAATTGTACTAAAAACTCCGATAATAAAAACAAATCTGTATAAACCCTGTAATAGCAATTTCAAAAAAATGACCGTTGCAAAATTATAATAACTGACACCTTAAACCGAACTTCATTAAAGAACAAAGAAGACGTTTCTGAAACGTTGTATGGTAAAAGCAAACACTGTTTAGTAGCTGGAAAAGAAATTACACTTCCATAGATACGAAAGAACAATGACGCCCGAGAGGCGTTAGCCGCCTCAAACACTTTTTTAAGTGAAAATTATTCTTTGAATTTATTTATTTTTGAAAGAAATTTCTAGCATAAATTAAAAACTAATAAAAAAAATAAAAACAAAATTTCATTCCACAGATTATAAAAAGTTTTAAACCCACTTCAATATTTATTTACTGGTCATAAATTACGTTACTCGTTAGGTACAATGTGATCATGTATTAAACAAAAAAAATAATGAATTTTCAGAGAAATAATACGAATGTTGTTAAAAATTGTAATAAAGAGAACTATATGATTTTTAGATTGCTAACCGATAGTTAAAAAGTTTTTTTAGAGACTGTAAAATATAATTTTCAAATAAAACTATTCTAACCATAAAAATCTTTTGAAAGGAGCTAGATTAAAAATACCAAAATAGGTATAATGGTAGATTCTTGAGTGAACTTATAAAATACTTTAACAAAAACAAGAAAAAAGTTTATATATAATACAACAATACTGAATTTAGTAATTTTTAAAAATATGTAATAAAAATATTTTAAAAAAATGTTAAAAACCATGTTGAACATAAAAGTATAAACATTTTTATTATAAGACATTAATTTTAAATGTTCATCAATTACAGTAATTAAAATTTGGTTGATGATAATGATGTTAAGAAATAATGCCTAAGGCTTTATTAATAATGTAATAATAATAACATGAACAAAGAAATTTTAAAGAAAAAAAAATGGGGAGTATTTTATGTATAGCAAAGAAGCAAAAATGTCCATAAAAATACATTTTGTTTTTTTTTAATAAGTTAATGTGATATTACTTTATATGCAAATCATACTGGTAGTGATTATGGATAGTAGTATATATTTTAATTAAAATTTCTGTGACGGCTTTGTATTATGTAATTTAATTTCTTTAAGGAAGAACAACGTTCTGAAGAAGATTGTAACGACGAAGAAGAAAAATAGAAGATAAAATAGGGATTGAGTTTAAAAAAGATGAATAGTAATTTTGTTATGTAGTCTATATTTTAGTAAAGATTTAGTGGAAAATTATGAATATTATTTAGCCTTAATGGGATAATTTAACCTGGGGCTAGAGGTTGTAAACAGGATTACATAGCTCTCATATGTACGTTGGTTGGTTGCCTGGTAGATGGACAACTTAAAAAACCGCCAGGTCGGACAGAACAAGCAGTAACCGACTATATTATTTTTATTGTTGGGACAAAAAATATCTCAGTTTAAAGTCTTTAAGTAGTTTTGTAACTGGTAAACGACAATTGATTTATTTTAGTTACTAATATTGATATACGTATACAATGATAATTGAATGGATTTATCAATGAATATATCAACTTTTTGAAATAATATTAAAATTTAATTCAACATTATCGAAATAAAATACAATGATTATCAGACATTCATAAAAAAATTTGTTTAGACTTCTAGCCTGGTCCAATTTCAAACTTAGTAAATGTGCTATTTCATGAAGAAACTGAGATGCCCATCTATTCCGAAGTCGTCCAGTACCAAGTTTTCCAGTTGACTCGTAACTAAGCACCTATTTGGTTGTTCGGTCATTTGGTACCCGCAACAAATGAATAATCTCTTGTTTGTATTTTCGAATAGCTGATATCATCCCTGGCACATCAAGTTTTCTTTTACGATCAAACCTTAACAATCTTATCTCAGCAAACTCTATTTTTGATAAAGTTATCTCCTGGGTGATCAGGTTTCAACTTTATGAACCAAACCTTTTAAGGTTAAAAGGTTCGTTTGATTTTAAAAGTAGAAATTCTACTTTTATTTCAAGCACTTTTCCTACCGAGCTTTGTTTAGCGTCAATTAACTAGTGATATTTTAGTCATTGAAATCGGTAAAAATTACTTAAGTCACATTAAAAACTATGGTTTTAGTAATTTCAAGATTATTATTTAAGTACACTAACCATAAAAGGGTAAAAAATTAGTCCAAGTGGATGCAATCATTTTTGAAACTTATTCAATGTGATTTCCACATCCCGTAATTGCACATTACCACAGTTAAGTTTTATTATTACAAAACATAAATGTCTAAGAGGTTGTTTTGCGTTCTGGTGAATAAATTTCAATTAATTCCAATGTCTTTTTAATCGGACGTAAATCCACAAAAAGGAATGCCTTTACTTACTTTACAACATAAAATTAAACGTTAGTTGCCCCATTTTTCTCTAGTATCTCCTTAAATTGTAGTCATAGAGCAACATGTCTTCTACATAACTGAACAACCACTAACAACCTTTATTTTCCAAAGAAAATACAAAAAAATCTCAAGTTATTTTAAAAGTAATAGAAATTTTCTAGAGCTACAAACAACAATAACTGATACAATACAATAGCAATACAAACAACATCACTGATAATTAAACTCCTGATTATAATAATACTTGTATTTATAATGTCTAATATTAATGTACTATGAATTATAATTAAGAAATAATTAATAATTCTCTACACGATTAGAGAAAAGTATGAAGGGGAAGAATAAGTAGGCTAAACACGACAATATACATTTACAGAGAGAAAAACTAACAGAAAATCTGAAAAATATTAACAAAATTTTTTTCTTAAAGTAAAAGAAACGTAGAAAAACTAAAGACCGATAAAATTGTACTTGCAAACCACTAAGATGCACAAAATTAAGAAAAACTTGATTTAAGTAAAAAACATTCATTTTAACCCAATTCTTTACGGTTTAAATTGTAAATTAGAATCATTACATGGTATTAAAGTACTATATTACTTAAGTGTTTTCTAGATACATTTAGCTCTAAGTACAATTGAAAAACAAAATGGAATTTTCATTTGCTTATCCATATTAACCCAAGAAAAATTAGAACGACTTATTAAATAATTAACAAATATAAATAAACGTTAATTTTAAAGATATTTAGATAAGTAATTACGAAACAAATTTAATGGTATTTAGAATGAATGTTTTCTTCCATTAGTAAATGGAAATAATACATAAAATATATGAAACTTGCTAAGCAAAGAAATTGTAGTAATGCAAAACAGAAATGCAATATGCTTTATAAGTAAAATTGCATAACGAACTAATTTCATGCCAGGGAAAGTAAAGATCTAACCAATTATATTTTAGAGACACAAGGTAAAAGAGGGTGAATGTCTTCTGTTTGTTCATTAATTTCTTGTTTGTTTCTGGTATAAACAGAATTACATCGGTATGAAGGGTTTGTATACAAGAAAATGGAGAGGGAGATATATTCTTATCATTATTTAGCCATTACAAAGTAATGTTATCCCGAATTAACTTAATCTAGATTTCAAGAGAAACATTTTAATATTAATATTAACAACCGAGTACTTCGTGCATTTGTACCTTCACTGGTACATAGAAGGACGGACGGACATAAACCTGCCCGAAGGCAAAACATACCCGACAACGAATTGCGTCGTCCCACGAACTAAATAAAGCCCTAAGACCCTTAAGGGCATCTTATTATATCTCAAATGTAATAAAGTGCTTTTCTCTTAATTAATTAATTAATTTCATGAATTCAATTTCTGCATTGACTGTAAGTTAATTACATAAATGTAATGAAATTTCAATATACGTATGTAACATGTAATCGTAGTAGGGTTACGTTAATTAAAGAACTGTTTTCTTGATCACAAAGGTTAAACAATGGGAAATTCATTTCACAACATACCAGAAGATTGTGTTGATTTTTATTTTGTTTTCTTTATAATTTTATAATAATCGTCGAAGTTCAAGGCCGGAATTTATATTTTTATGTCGTTAAAACAATTTAAATAATTCAGGAAGCATTAAATTCACCGGTAACAAAAGATTTTATTTCCGATAGTAGTTCAGTTTTACTTTCTATACCTATTAAATGTAAGTACGATAAGTGGATTATGTCGATTTTTTGAAATCCAGTTTCACCGGATAACACGATTCATGTCCTCTGAGCCAAAAAAAAATATGTTCTTGCCGATCACGCGTGTGAGTCTGTATCTGTCTAAATCTCTGAAAAAAATTTATAAATGGAAACTTGTACGAATTTGAGACTTGGAACTTAAGTTAGATCCGATAAGGAAGGAGACCCAGCATGAACATTTTCATCAAAATCGGTCAAACGAAAGTAGCATGCAATTTTATAATTTTCGCGATTTTCTCAAAAGAGGTTTCTACGATTTTGATGAAAATCGTCTGATCACCAAGTTTTTGTGTTCTACAAGTTAGGGTAAGCGAAATTTCTGTTGAAAATTTCAGGGGGTGTGTTATCGTGGTTAAAAATTGTTATTTTTAGTATTGCGGCCTTTAGGCTTATATGCATTTTACGGTAAAATTTTTGTAATTAAAATTTTGGAAAATATGAACCCCTGTACAGCTCCAATTCCTTAGTTGATTAACCCCTAACATTCTACGTTGCCATAAAAAGTTAATCTATTATCCCAAAATCTTTCAAAGATTTCCGAAAAACCTGTCCCATTTCGAAGCTATTTGTGAGTTTGCCAGCAGGTTAAAATGTCCTTCGGGCTCAGGGCTCCAAACCCAGCGCGAAGTAATACCAGTGGTGGGGCTGCCACCTTTGAGCACCTGACCGTGCCCTGAGTTTCATTTGGAGACCCAACTCCTTGGTTCTTCCGCCCTTTATACTTTTGCGAAAATTTCCTCATCCGCTGTCGAGACCGTTGATTGTTTTTCACGTGTACCCTAGGGAGGGGCCCTATAACTGGGTGCTACTGTCGAGAGCCAGATAGACTCAATTTTATTGACGAGGTCGTTACTCCTCCTGCTCCTCCTTACCCATCATTTGCAAGATGAGGCCACGGGCTTGCAACCAGCGGCATTAAAAAACACCGTTGGCGGAGTTTTTTTGCCAATGGCCTTTAAGGGCAAATATCCAGTTCGTTTAAAAATAGTTGTGGATTATACCGGTAAGGAGAGTGTATCTCACTTTCGTTATTTAGGGTGTATTTGAATCTAATTTTGATATAAAGCAGAAATTCAGCCAATTCTAGAGGATATGCGAGACTATAAGCAGAACTTTCGGTAAAAGAGCGAGAAACGTCACAAAACATAAGTTCTATAAAGTTACGACAGTTCCACTTATGCTTTACGGAAGTGAGACGTAGACAACAACAAAAACACAAGAGCGAAGAATCCAGATGGCAGAGATGAGATTTCTGCGGAGGACAAAGAGGTGTACACGCTTGGACAGAATAAGGAATGAGGAAATAAGGTCAGAATAGGGTATTAACAACTTGAACGAAAAGATAAAGGATTATTACCAAAGTTAGCACATGGTAAGGATGTCGGATCACAGGATACCTAAGCAGGCACACTGTTATGCTGCAGAAGGTAAAAAGGATGTCAGTAGACCTAGAAGAAAATGGAAATAGATGATATAGTATGTGAGTTCGGAACAGGCTGCAGCCTTATCCTTGGTTGGAAGAGGAAGAAGAAGAAAAATATATTTCTTAAGTAATAAAATAAGGTATTGAGAGGCACACAAGCCACTTTGATACGTGTCATACTTTGGTACTGTATTACTGGAAAAATTGGAAACCTCAAACCTTTTAACTAAATTACGGAAGAAAAATACTGCTAACAATAACTGACCCAGATTCAAAAAAGCCAAATAAATGCAAATTCAAATTAAATCGAAACCTGTTAGCAGGTTCGATGAAAAGAAACAGTTCAACAGTTAATAAAACTTAATTAATAATGAATGAATAAAAGAAAAAATGAAACAACTAAATTATTACTGAATCTGAAAACATTCTTCAAGAATCGAACAGTTTTATTCTTCACGACATACTTTTAGTTTACTTTGCTGTACGATGTATTTATTCTGAAAAATCAATATATTAACTTTGTAAGACATATTTAAAGAAATAAGTTAGTTTGAAAATATACTTAAATTACTTATAAAGTTTTTGTAAAAGTTAACTCAAATATTGATAAGTCTTTATTGTTCCATCTTTAAAATAATGCAGTTCTTTGAAATAAACTTTTACACAAATGTTTGAGCTACTGTATGTACTTATTTTGTTTCAACTTATAGTTATTAAGTCCGTTTAATAAAGGAATAAAATCGGTTAAATGCATGTGAAACTCTTCAGATGTTTATAATAAAGTATTTGAAGTAGGGTAACGTAGTTATTTTTAGATTAGACTTAGTCTTTGATTTAGTTAGTTAGCCTGTATATTTTATATTAATTTCTGCATAAGATTTATAAATACCAAAATATTTTGTATTTGAAAATTCACGCTTCCTAAGCTTAAGTCAAAATATATTATTTGCACGACGATAAATTTCATTGAATTAAAATGTTTTTTATAAACCAATTAAAATGTTTATTATAAAATGTTTTAAATAAATAAATTTGACTATAAAAAATTGTTTGAATGCGAATTTTTGAAATTGTCTGAGAAACCTTAAGTCAGTTTTCAGTAGTATACAGTTATATTGGCATAATTCCCATTTTAAATTCTTTTTTTATTTATTTCAGAACAAATCTACAATCTGTTCACTACGAAGCAATAAGCCTAAACTATAATGCCTCAAATTTAATCATTTGCGTCCTCGTCATAAAGGAAGATCCATCCATCGATGCACATCCTCTTGATTGCTGTAATTCTTGATTCGTTTCTGTACTTCAAAAAAAGTTTGCTGGATGTTTCCGTCGTAAACTTCTGCGTGTATCTGTTATATGGGAGGTTTACTGCCGAAACGTTGGGATGGTTTTCTTATTTCGTGAGATATTTTGAGGAGAATTTTAATCTTTTCAGTTTTAGCTACTTTGCTGTTTTCTATTTTTATTTCGGATGTACCAAAAATTCCAACTACTATACTCGCTACATTCGCTGATGATACTGTTGTTCTTTTATCCTCTGATAACCCTGTTCACACTTCAAGCGACAGTCAATATCACCTTGACATTCCCGAAGTATGGTTTAGAAGATAGCGTTTAAAAATTAATATAAACAAAACGTACCAAATGATTTTCACACTTTGTCGGCAAACGTATCCACAATTAATTATTTTTATTCAACCAAACTCTTCCGCAAGCAAACAATGTTCAGTACCTTGGACTATATTTGGACAGGCGGTTAACGTGGAACAAGCACGTTAACCAAAAGCAAAAACTGCTAAATCACAGACTTAAACAGTTGTAAAGGCTATTATCCAAGCGGTCAAAACTACCCTTGGCTTCAAAACTCTTGACGTACAAGGCGATGCTTCGACCGATGCGGATGTATGGTAGTCAAATTTATGGGACAGCAAAGCCATCAGTAATTTCATGAATAAAACGATTTCAAAGTAAATTCTTACGACTGATAACTAATTTCCCGAGTTACTTATCCAATAGAGCACTACACGAGGCCTTGCGCGTTCCTTACGTCGACGACACAAGTCTAAAACTGTACCGTAGGTTCAGACACAAACTACACAATCATAACAATCCCTTAATAAACAATATGAATTCTGCGGATCTACCAGGAATCGCACAAAGACGACTGAAACGCCGATGGAATAGAGACAAAATACATTAACGAAACTGTAACATTATTACATAAAAACAAAAACATAATTCAAACGAACATATTTATCGTTCTCTGGAGAGCTATCGCTGGGTGGTGTCCTCCAACGCGGTCCTTTTTTTGGTAATTCAGTTGTGAATGTTTTTTCTAGTTGTTCTTCTACAGTTGCAAAATAAATAGAGTAAAAACAATTTACGATTGGTAAATAATATAATATAAATGTTTCAGGAGAGGAAGAAACCCGCTTGCGGAAGAGGGAGAAAGTGGACTCAAGAGGACAAAGAGCTCCACTCGAGAAAGATGAAAGAGGCATAGGCTACGAGGTTGATTAAGCGCGGCCTCTGAAATAGGGCTTTCGAAAAAAAAATTGTGAAATTCTTTTTGAGAACAGGGTTCTCTTAAGGGAGCGGCAAATTTCTGTGCAAGCTCTTTTTAGCATTCGTAGAGGATTGCCCGGTAAATGTATTGAGCTAACCATCTAGATTATTTTATGTGACAAAAAATTATGTTTATTTAATAAAAATTGTCAATTTAGTATCGTTGTTTTGGTTAAATGAATGCCAATAATTTTCTCGTTAAAGAATTGTACTGTAACATGTCAGTATTTAAAGCTATTAATAAATAAGAAACTATCATAACTATCTCTAAGATTATTTTTCGTGCTTTATGAATAAAACACAACTACCTGTTCGACAATAAAAAGAAACTAAAGGATTTTACAACCAATAAATCAAATTTATTGGTTGAACAAATACGACGATGAGATACGGTTAATTGACTTAACAAGAACAAAGTAAGAACAATTTACGCCAGAATGAATAAATAAATAAATTATTAAACTGAACGAAAAATTTCATCATCATTTTAATAAAAACGGATGGACGAATTGTAGAAATGTTAATAAACGAAAAATATATTTCATCTATTGTTAAATTGTTATAAAATTTTTAAATAACGTAAGAGGAGGATTATTTTCTAGTTCGGATGAATTTCATTACTTGTATTACGTTAAAAAAGTTATGTAAAAAGTGAAAGAAACAGTATAAAGAAAAAACCGAGAAATATGTAGTTAAAATAAACGTACGTAATAAACACAAAATGAAGTAACAGTTATAAAAATAGATAGTTTAATAGTATTGACGAATTGCATCATACCTTCCTGAACGTGAATTAAAGGTAGACGTTTCCGATAGTTTTTATAAAAACGCTGGTCTGGTAGGTACAAACGATCTAATTCTAACACTATCCAGAACTCATGAAAATTCAAGACTATTCCTATTTACGTCTACAGAGAACGTACAAAATAATACTAGTTTAACAATCACTGTCATTATCTATTCATAACTATAAGTGCTGGTACACAGTAAAATAGTTTTTACTTTAGTTTCAATGTAAGAGTTCTAGTAATAATAGTTGAAGTAACTCTTCCATAAGCGTGGACTAGGAGCTCATGCCATTTAAATGCTTTATATTCATATTTTTTCACATGTAAACGATTTAGTTTTATTAGTTTAACTGAAGTTGTTGTATCTATAAAAAAATGTTCATTTTTGTTATAAAAAACAGTTTATTTTTAGGCCATAATTACAAATTATATTACTTGATAAGACAATACTGTAGTGCTCATTTATAAATCTAAGCGTTTAACAAATTACTAATTTACAAACAGCTGTTAAAACTAATATGGATTTTTATGGTATTCAGTTTTGGTGCTGTGCGAAATCGAACAATATTGAAATAATATTCCCAGGGCTACAAAAAGTTTTAAAAAGTTATGGTAATTTAAGTTTGTTAAAAAAAGCTTAAAGGTAGAGGTGTAAAAGACACTTGTCATTAGTTTACTCCTCTAAAAATAATGATTTTAATTATACAGCAAGACCCTATGGTGAATGAAGTGTAGGTGTCATTTGCAGGGTGGAAAGTAGGTGTTTTTCAGAGGATTTGGCATAGAGATAAGCATAGGCTATTTTTCCACTCAGTGAGGAAGGTATGATAAACCACCTCACTCTACTTTTACTTAGTAAAGCCTCTAGAGCAGAGGTTCCCAAACTGTCTGCCGCGGCACACTGGTGTGCCGCGAGGCCGGCCAAGTGAGCCACGGAACTCAAGGAAAATAAATTAAATTA
Source organism: Catonia carolina (assembly GCA_035578175.1). Taxonomy (NCBI): domain Eukaryota; kingdom Metazoa; phylum Arthropoda; class Insecta; order Hemiptera; family Achilidae; genus Catonia; species Catonia carolina. The sequence continues at coordinate 20,522,443 of JAQMRL010000010.1, read as the reverse complement.
AATTTAAACGGTCCAACAAAATAATGCCTAGCCGATGACTATAAGTAAGTATGTATAAGTATGATATAAGTACGTTTATATCAAGTACTTAAGTTTAATCAATGGCATAAAGTAATAGGTGTGCCGCGGATATTTGCCGTTTTTTTTGTAGTGTGCTGCGAGAAAACAAAGTTTGGGAAACACTGCTCTAGAGGTTCAAACTAGCCTTTTGGCTGATGACCTAAACAACAACGACACAAAAACCTTGATCGATGAAACATTTTACGGTGTACCGAATTCTAAATTAATTCTAAATAAATTAATTAATTCTGAACAGTTTTCCGTTGAAAAATATGCTGTTATAGGCCCTAAACTTCTAAATAAATGATGAGGTAAATGTGTATTATTTGATACAAATTGTTGATTGACACGCTTGCTGGCTTAGTGGTAATGAATGAATATTAGTAAATAATGAAATTAACATTTTTTTGGCTTTTAATTTTTATTAGGCTACGTTACTGTATATTGAGCTGCACAAATTCCGTATATGATATTTAAATGTTGGTGCAGAATTTCGCTTTAAGGAGAAGAGGTACCTTGTGGTACGTTCTCCGTTTAAAACAGTGGGTATTGTCTGTTATTCAGACCAAGAGGTCTCTACTCCATTTCCACTTTAGACGTCGCACAGGTGGGATGTTCCTTGTAGTAGATCACGGACTAGTTGGTTTGGATGGTCATCTAGTCTTTCGTGAAATGTACTATACAAGGACGTGGTTAGCTCCTTCACTGTCGGAATTTTGAAATCGTCATGGAGGGTTTTATTGCTTACATAAAAAGGAGCGCCAGAAGCAAGTCTTAAGAATTTTGATTGAAAGACCTAAATCGACTTTAAATTACTCTCTGACGCTAATCCAAAGAGCTGGACACCATTAACATATACTGTTAACATTTAGACATAAGTATCATCTTGACCTGTTCTATACTCCCTTCTAAAGTCCCCTGGATACTGTTATAAAACGTTTTTAAAAAACCAATACTAAAAATATTACACTTTTAACAGGTAAAGACAGGTAAAAATGTAACGGGGTTAATTAAGGTTATTAATTGACGGTCACATGTAAAGCGCAATTATTACAACAAAGGATACATAAGTATTGAGGACATCGACTGTTTTTGTTTAAAAAAAATTAACTAACAGCTTGGACTTTAGAGATTACTCTGTATATGGAACGTTTAAAAATTGAAGAGATAAGTGGATGAAGGTGCGACGTAACAAAACTTTAGTTTTGAGAGAAATATGATAAAAGTACTGATGTTCTCATCTTTTTCTGAGTTATCTGATTTCTTTAATTTTTATACTAGTATAATACTCCGCGAACTTTTATTCTATGTACTTAATTAAAAGTGTTTCAAACTTTACTTTGTAACTCCAAAAAATATCACTTTGTAACTCCATCATCCATTAAAATTTTGCTCTGTAAACATTGTTTGCTAAGAATTATGTTTCAATAATAAGACACAGTTTGTCATAAAACAATTTGTTTAAGAAAAGCTTAATAACACCTTTACTAATGGTGATAAATGGTTAATACCAGAGTTAACTGTTATTATTTAAAAAAATAACTTGTCACATTTCCGTAGAAGAAGATCTCAATTGATTACACGAACATTTAGTGGATACACCGTTATCCACTAAAAGAACATAAAATAAAACAGTACTTAACCCCATCATCCACTAGTATTTCCTTAAATTTTCGATATACGAGGTTTGACCAAAAAATAACGGGAATTCAAGTGTTTCTTAAAATGTTTTTATTTATTCATCTATATCAACTTTGTCCGCTTCGAAAAAATCCTCTTCAGATGAAATACACTTGTGCCAGCGCTTTTTACGATCTTGAAGCACTTCTAGAACTCACATTTGGTATAGCTTTCAGCTCCTTTACTGATTCTGTTTTAACGCCATCAATGGTGGCAAAACGTTTTCCTTTTATGGTTCTCTTGAAAAGTCGAAACAAAGGTTTCGACGTCACACCCATATACCCATATTCGTCACCTGTTATGACCGTTTGCAGAAATTCTGGATCGGTGTTGACTTCATTCACCAATTCTTGGACGATATCCACTCGCCGTTCTTTTTGTTCGAAATTCAGTAATTTCGGAACGAACTTTGCTGCCACGCGTTTCATGCCCAAAACATCCGAAAAAATTGCTGGACATGTTCCAAATGATATACCGACTTCATCAGTAATTTCTCTGATAGTAATCTCTCTGCGATCTTTCAGAAAAATTTTCGCCACTTCTACGATGTTGTCGTCAGTAATTGATATGCTAGGACGTACAGGGCGGTCATCATCTGCAACGTTTTTACGGCCATTTTGTAACCGTTTGTACCACACGTAAACTCGTTTTACTTATAGTAAATTTACCAAAAGCCACTATCAACATTTTGTATGTGGTAATACACTTGATATAATTTTTCACACAAAATTTAATGCCAACTCTTTAGTTCATATTTTCGGCAGTAAGCAATTTCTTGAGAGGTTGCAAACATGTGTACTCTTTGCAACTACTAAAATTAAACTGTATATTCAAAATGGCTGCAAATATAAGCCTATGTTAAAAACAGGTGTACCAACAAGGTAAAAAAGAATTTGAAAATTGGAATCACAAAAATTATTCACATTAAAAAATTCCCGTTATGTTTTTTATCAAACTTTGTAGAACTTTCAATGTCATCTACATAACTAAATATGCAATCAACACCTTAATCATAAAAACTATGTTTTTGAAAAAGTGTCACAGCACCCTCATTCACGCACCTTTTTAATTATGACTCATTGCGAAAAAAATTTCCAAAATCGAAACTAGGAATCGAATCTTAATCTTCCGCTTTGCAGTCAAGTATACTTCCCTCGTGTCAAGGAGGCGTATCAATTAATTATAGGCCAACAGTATGTTTTTATAGCAAATGTATGTTTTTAATAGCAAATTCCGTAACTAAAAACACAGAAGTTTAATACGACTTTAATAAATTCACATTAAAAATAAAATTATTATGAATAGTAATTGATAAAAAATATACTTAACTTAATTTACTCGGTCAAATAAATTGTAAAATACAACACGTTATAACATTATAAAATAATTTACGAAGATGAAACAAGTACAATATTTGAGAAACATTTCATTTTTATAGTGCGTTCGTTTATTTATTTTTTTGTTTCAGAAATAACTTTCAAAAATAGCCTCTTTCATTTTAATTTTGTTGGGACAACAGAAACCCATTTTTATTTACGACATGTCAGTTCATTAGGGAAGAAAAATATTTCGCATTAGGTTCAACCCACTGATGAAAACAAAGCAAATAAAATAGGTAGAAATAAATAAGGGATTCTAAGAATCATTTCAGTAAACCTTTATTAAAAATTTATTGTACTAGTACACGAAAATTTAAAACAAAACATGGGAAATTAACTCCCATAAATCAATTAGGTTATTATTAAGGTGATTATTAAGCTTTTTTTCAAATTTTAGCACAGTAGATCTGGAATAGAAACTTCGTGATACAAAGAAAATACTTAATAAATTTATAAATTAATTTATATGTAGCTACAAGAAATCAGCATACAAATTAGAGATAAATTAAAATCAAACTGGAGGTTTCAGAATTTAAATAATAAAAAAACAACTGATTTAATTTACACGCTTAGTACGATGGCAACCTTCAAGAACTCAGTAAAATTCTGGGAAAAAATGAAATACATGGTTTTGATAATGTAATTTTGACCCCTGTGAAACAAGTATGCCGAATTTAACTCTCTCATAAAACAGGAACTAAAAGAAATAGTGATAAGTGTGTTACAAAGTCAGTCAGTGGGTGAGTTTCACGTTAATGTAAACTGGTTAGAGGGTGTATTTTCTGGCCTATCTTGTTTAATTTCCATATTATTTCATATTATTTTGCAGTTAGATGGTGATGAATATTACCATCTACTAAATTTTTTTTTTTTTATATATTTCCATTATATACGAGGTGTGACTATTAAATAACGAGACTGACATAAAAAATTTAATTTTAATTTTATACATAATCACTTTTTGTCACCTTCAATATACACTCCTTCTCTATCCCTACAACGCTCCATGTGAATTTTTCATTGTTGGAAACAGTGCTGGAAGTAATCTTCTGTCAGCTTTTTAAGGGCACGTGCTGCTTTCTCGTTTATAGCTTCCACAGACTTAAATCTTGTCCATTTTCACCTTTGCAGATTTCACCTTAGGGAACTGGTAGAAGTTACGTGGCAAAAGATCTGGTGAATAAGGTGGATGTTCTAACACTGAGATGCTGTACTTGGCTAGGAACCTCTTGATAGGTAACGCGGAATGAGCTGGCGCATTATCTTGTGGAGAACCCACGATTTGTCCTTCCACATTTCGGGGCGTTCCTTCTGACTCTTTGACGTTGTTTAAAAAGTACTTTAAGGTAGTAGAATGGATTAGTTGTTTGACTCAGAAACCCAGTGAAGGTACAAAATCCCATGGATATAAAAAAAACAATCATCATTGCTTTAAATTTTGACTTGCCGTTCGAGCTTTTTTGGTTCTCGGTGAAGCTCGGCTCTTCCAGTGCATGGATTTGCGCTTCGTTTCCGGATCATAAGTAAAAACCCACGTTTCGTCACATGTTATTATCTTCTACCTATTCCCTAAGGTGAAATCTGCATTAAAAAGGACAAGATTTGTTTCTGTGGAAGCTGTAAAAGAAAAGCGACACGTGTCCTGAAGGAGCTGACAGAAGATGACTTCCAGCACTGTTTCCTACAATGAAAAATTCGCATGGAGCGTTGTAGGGATAGAGAAGGAGTGTATATTGAAGATGACAATAAGTGGTTATGTATAAAATAAAAATAAAAATTTTTACAACGTCAGTCTCGTTATTTAATAGCCACACCTCGTGTCACCTACAGTTTAAGATCACAAAATTTAAAATACACAGTACTCTATTTTAACGATACTAAGGAACCAAATAAGATATATTAGTACTAAATTCATTAATATTGTGCTAACTGAACTACTGTTTAATCGCCATAGTCCGAAGATAAATAAAGAAGTACTGACCTGAATAAAAGAAAATTTATTTTCTGAATTCACATCATTTTTATGTAATCGTTTTAATTTCTTTTTTATCGTATTCTATTGCGATACTTAATAATTCGTTTAGATATGGGATAATAAAGGTACAGACAGAAAACGCTATTTCACTTTCAGTTGCCGTAGGCTATATTATAGAGGAAGTATATACAAAGTAATTTTTAAGTATGTAAACGGATTTATATTGCGTAACGGCCCTGAACTTGGCTGAATAAGCTTAGCCGGATCTGTACAGTTTTAAAAATTCAAATATTTGGTGGTTTTAAAATTTTGGTTCGCCATCTTGGGTTCAACTTTATGTTTTTAAATGGGATGGTGGTAATGTGACACGTCATTTCGATGTGATGTTTCCAGAAAAATAAAACAATGGCGCAAAACGTTTTTCAATAGATGCCATCATTATCGAGTTATAAGCGTTTAAAGTTGTAATTCTGGGAAATTTGTGTTAGCAATAAACAAAGTTGAACGCACTGCATAAACCATTTTTTTTATTTATTTTTCAACCATAAAATACCTGGATAACTACGTTTAAACGGTATTCAGAAATAATAGTAATAATAAGAAGAAAGAAAAAAATAATAAACAATACAATAGTAATTATTTACGAACCATAATTAATTCAACTACTGGTGTTAATTTTAGCCAATAAGTATTATTAACAAAACAAATCAGTGTAAAAATTATTTTATAAATGTATTATAAGTTTTGTTGGCTAATTAGCTGTTAATTTACAACAATGCAGTTTGTTTTGCGTTGCAATAGTACAACTTAAAAACTTATTTAATCTGTTGCTTCAGAGTACTTGTATTGGTAAAATTTGATAGTTCCAATAAAGATTATGTTACAGGCCTAGTTGTACAAATGTTTTACGAAAAATTTCTTGTTAGTTGGCACTAAAAAATTGTTGTTGATTCTATATGATTGAACAATGGAATAAAATGTTTTATGTAGTGCATTCTACCATTTCATTGCTAATACGATTTTCCCAAAATTGCATTTTTAATGCCTATAACTCGAAAACGAAGGCATCTATCGAAAAACGGTATGCGCCATTGTTTTATTCTTAAAATGACGTGTCACATGACCATTAACCCATTTAAAATCATAAAGTTGGGTCTAATATAGAGGATAAAAATTTCAAAACCACCAAAAGATTGAATTTTGAAAACTGTGCAGATCCGCCGAAACTTCTTCCTCAAAGTACGTCTCAGTTACGCACTATAAAGCAGTTTCCATACTTAAAAATCACCCTGTCCAATATAAATATATATTATATATGGAAGGAAAGTATTTTTTCGTGTCTATTTTTCAAAATCGAGTTTCAACCGGAAATACACGTTCTCAGTTCTTTTGAACCCAAAAAACATGTTTCTAGCGATTACTCTGTGTGTGTGTGTGTGTGTAAATGAAATATCTCAAGAACGGAAGAACATACAAAACTGAAACTTGCTACTTAAGTTAGGTATACGGTTAGAGGACTCAACAGGAATATTTTCATCAAAATTGGCCAATCGGAAGTAGTTGTTTTTTTGGGATTTTTCACTTTTTTGAGATTTTCTCAAAATCACCTAATTTATAAATTTTATATGTTCTACAAGATAGAGTAAGCACAATGTCTGTTGACATTCTTGGGGTGGTTTTTCGTGTCTGTTGCTCTTCGGGTAATTTTTTTTTTAAAGATTGTGTTTGTTTTAAGATTGCACTTTAGGGTACAAATGTACATTATTAAAGTTTTATAAAATTAAAAACCTGCAACTTTCATTTCAAAACTTTTATTCTACAATTCTTAGTTTAGCGACAATGTTTGATTTTCTGTATTTTTTTTCTCCGAAATTAGTAAAAAAAAATGTTTAAAGATTGCGGCCTAAGCATAAATTTTACTACTAAATTGTATAAATAACGAAGTACATTTATCGAATAGTAAAACATCTACAACTATTATTTCAAGCGTTAGTTTCGGCAGATCCCATCAAATAGTCTTTTTCCGTATTTTTAAGTTTTACAGAGGTTGGCTTTCATTTAGCGTCATTCACTCACGATTAAAATTAGATTATTTTTTTCATTTAGTAGAATTTACTAACGATTAAATATATAGATTATATTGTTTGTTAATAAAATTTATATGGTAAAATCGTGTGAGTGTTTAACACCAGATTTTTGTTTATATAGAGGAAAATATAGAACTGGATCAGAAATGAGAATTTAAAAATTTTTTATTGTTATATTTAAGTAGTGAACTGGTGGTGGTAGATAATAATTGCTATCGCCAGCGGGTAACGCGCTACGAATGTAATGCATAGAAACGGATAGATGAGCTAGTAATTGAGAACTGCCCTCTGAATTGGTCACGTAGATTAAAAAAGAGAGAAAGAATTATGTAAGAGAGCACCTACAAAGATTCCCATTTTGAGCCGCGGAGGACGTGGATACTGAATCTGAATTCCATCCGATCTCTATTAGTGAACTCACTGTAGATTTGTAGTTCTTTCCCATGCAACGTCCATTTAAAGATTCGAAGAAGACAGAGCGATCCGAATGACGTGCTTAAATCTTTTATTAGTTCCGCAAAACAATAAAGTTTCCTTTTCATGTTGTACACACCTGCTGATGTCTGTATTCCGACTGCCGGTGCCTGTAGGCATCCTGTGTGGTTCCATCGTAAAATTAAATAGCATCAAGAAAATGAATACAAGAGTTTAAGTGAAATAATAAATCATGCGGTAAAAAATTTACAAAATATGGCGAAAATAAATTGTACAATAAAATTTTCTTCCGTGTTTTTCTTTTTTATTATTATTTTTAAAGTCGTATTTAACTCCTTTGTCATTAGAGACTACAGTGAGTATTATTTTTTAAAGTTTATTTTAGGTGGAATCGAAATCAGTGGATTTTGAATTGTGAAAATATCCAGATTATTTCCATTAATCGAACCCGGGACCGCAACATGGTAAAAAGGCGGTCAAAATGTTATTATAATAATTAATATTTAATTTTTAGATAATTTATTAGATTATTTATTTAAAGTTCATTTTAGGTCGCATCAACATCTTGGCTATTAACGACTACGTTGAAGTAAGAAACAGCCGGTTTGAACTTGTAATAATTTTCCAGACCCTGGCCGGAAACCGAATTCGGGACTTTCACTTTACAGTGCAGGATGCTAACCACTGGGCCACCGAGGCGAACCTGTATATTTTTCTTATATTCAGCAACAATAAATATTTAATTTCTTATAGCAAATATTGAAAATAATTTCTCGTTTTAAACTTAATTTTATAAAAACATCCGAAAAATATTTTTAAATCCATCAAAAAAATTCTTCTCATATTCAAGGATTAGGCTCCCACCTGTTCGTGTTTTCAACAGCAATAAAATGCTACTGCCATCTCTTGTGTGATCTCCCAACAACTTTCCTTCCCTCTAGTCTGTATTTCAAAATGCTGAAGGAATCCTTTCTCAGGCATTCTCTCTATGTGCTCCCTCCTTCAATTTCGATATTCTGCAATCTTTCCATTCAAGTAATAAACATCCAGTTCGGTCCTTATAACCTCATTTCTTAGTTGTTGCGGGATTGCAACCCTTTGTTCTCCGCAAGAATCGCATCTCCGCTGCCTGTACTCTACTCTTTTGTGGTTTGGTACTAACCCACAACTCACTTCCATAAAAGAGAACTGGGGCAGCCATCATCTTGTAATATTTTTAATTTTTATAAAAAATATTTGGGCAAGTACCCAATTATGAAATCTTGGTGTGTGCTTTAATAGTTTGTGATACCCTAACCTTTTGGTGTTAAGATGTAAATGTCACTTATTTTTCCACGAGATAATTTTCATTGGCGAACTGGATGTGGATTTATTAAACAACAGCTGCATTTGTTATGTATTCATAGAGTATGTAATCGGGAACTGTACCCTCAAATTGCTCGTTCCTTGCTTACAAAAAATTTGCCCACCCTACCAGGATTACTCAATAATTGACGGCAACTTTCTACCAGCTGACTAACTGGGCTAAACCAAAAGCCTCACAAAAATTTGAACAGATACATTAAGACTCCGTGAAATACGTTTTAGAAACAATCTACTTGAATTAAAACGTTCAGCTAAACATACATCTATCAAATTATTGAAACTTCAATTCTGGATTTTATTAAAACTAAATCTTTTGTTCTTTGGTAATAGTTTTTGAAGATAACAATGATAATAAAAATTTATTAGTAGAGATGAAACTAAACGAGGAAATTCTGACAAAATTATATATTTTTACCCCGTTTCAGTCCTGAGAAAGTAATATTAGTTAATATTCAACCATCTGTGTGTTCTACAATATATTTTTATTTGTAAAATACAAAAGATATAAAATGAATGAAGTAAGGAAGATGTAAAAAATACTGTAAATATAGTTGAAAAATATCGTAAATTGTTTAAATATTTAATTGAATTATTTTGCGTAGGTGAAGGCACTTAGTGCCATGAATTGCTGCCTAAAAAATCAATGGATTATAAATATTTTACTTTTTTTTATTACCATTTTTTATTTCTATAAAGTACTTTCGTTCGTAACTACTCAATTTAGGTTGCGTTATAAATTTTAAATAAAATGTAAATACACGCAAAATTTTACTTTTTGTGGTAAAACTAACTGTGTATGGTTGGTAGCTAACAAAAGACTCTACTATATTATAGTTCAATGAAAAAAATTAGGAAATCAAAAATGCGTTATAGAGACTTTTTTTATTTTAAATAAATGGGTGAAATTTAGATTTATGTTAAATAAAATTGTTTTAAAATGGTTTATAATACCGTATTTTTTTAGCCGTTTGTAATCGAAATGTACGGCAGTTCAAATTCAAACTATACTGCGTACTTTGTGTCTTGCGTTTACTTTTTCTTGTCTTGCTTAAAATACCGACATAAAAAAGTGTATGTTATACTATATGCATATTTAAAACGCAAAATTGCTTTCAAAATATTTTAAATAGAATCCTTGAGAATTTTATTAACTCCTTATATTTTTATTTTATTATCAGAGTTCTATCGAATGGATTTTTACATGGTTTTAAAGGATATTTTTTCCTGATTTGCCCATAATTTCTAAACTTGTAATTCATGCTAATATTAGCTTCATTTTACGAAATGATTTCATAACTATACAGAATACTTATCTATTTTCTCATGTCACAACATACTCAGTCGGTATTAGACATTATGTTAATTATGTTTAATTTGAAGTTTTAGTTTAAAGTCGATATTTTCTGGACGAAATTATCGTACGATTTGGGCTATAGTCGTTACTCACCATGCTTTTGAGAACGGTTAAGTTTGTTGTTAACTTAAATCATTTATTTAATGATAGGGTTTGAAACCCAAGAACATTCTGCGAATTTATTCGCACGGGTCCAAAATGCTAGTCATGTCAATTTTTCATAATGATTTTTACTTTCAGTCAAAGTATTGCATTTCAGCCCAGCCATGACAGATATACGGTAAAAAACTAACTAAGTGGTATTCTGAAAGTTATAAGGTATTCTGAAACAGGAAAACGTACATTTTTCGTTTTGGAATTAACAGTTGAACATTTTTTTTAAGAATAGTCGAAAATTTAAAATCTCAGTAACTAAATATATATATAAATTTTACTTACTTTAGTCCGTATAATTCACCTTATAAATAAATAACCTACAAAGAGAATTTGTTCGAAGACCTTACAAAACATAATTCTGATAAAGACATATTTTTTGTTTTTATGATGTATCAGTAGCATTTATGATATACGTGTCTAACTCCTTTTTGTCTTGATTAAGGAATTACTCGGTGTTAAACCCTCGTCACAGTTTTCAACAGACTAACTTAGAACATACACAAAAAATATCTGCTCTCGCTAAAATCCAGGCTCATACTTTTATATTTCTCCTTTACGAACGCTCAAAATTTGGAGTGGCTTAAAATTCACATAAATATTTTCGTATTCTAATATCTACATGGATTTTTTCCGCCCAAATTTACAGTTCAACTAAATTATCTGATATTATACATTTCATTCATGGATTCAAGTTAATTATACTTATACGTTATTTTCTCTTATAAGTTATTCACAAAATCATACACAAGGATTTTCATCAATCTATATAAAATATTCTATAAAATATTTATACAAAAGCTCTCACAAAACAATAACTAGGAAATGCCAACCTACTTGTGCGTTCATATTCCATTTTACATCTAAATTACAACTCCGTAAGGCGCTAAATTAAACAGTCTGTAGCAGAGACCTGCTAATTAAACGGAATGAAGCATATTAGAAAGATTGCTACTCCCAATATCGGGTGGTACCAACAGGAGTTGAAACTTCCTCATGCCTATTTTTTTCATGCAAAATCAACCATGTATTAATTGATGTAATATAAAATTTCACGATTTTAATTTTTTTTCAATACAGCAACGTCATAATCTGTTCACTGTAAATTAATCAATAAGTAGGATTAATTAAAATTTGTAACTTAAGTTTAATAAAATGTGTTATTTCAAACTAGTAAAACCGTTATCGGTATTATTGACCAGTTATAAGCCAGGAATTTCGATTGATGATTGAATCTTGAATTTGGATATTATTTATTTTACAGAGTCGATGTCTGCCCTTAACAGTCAGGTGGAGTGTCAAATTATTCACTAGTATTATTCTAGCATTATTTTTAGTAGGCTATTATTGTAATATTATTCTCTAGATGTCTAGATAGTGTCACTCAATGTGTTTGTTGCTGGGCTTAAATAAATAGTTCTGTTTCTTATCACATGGTCACCCAATTAAATGACTGAATCATTTAAGAGCAGAAGAGGTAGAGGTGTAAAATACACTAACCAGAGTTATCTCCTCCGAAAGTAATGAATTTCATTATACAGCCAGATCCAGTGGTGAATGAAGTGAAGGTGTCATTTGCAGAGTGGAAAATAATATGTGCTTTTCAGAGGGCCCGGCATGCTGATAAGCGTACTTTTCCATTCAGTGAGGAAGGCAATTGTAAACCACCTAATTTCTCGTTTTACTTAGTAAAACCTCTAAAGGTTCAAACAAGCCTTTCGGCTGATGACTTAAACAACACAGTGTCGATGTAATAATAAATTTATATTAATGAGAGTTTTAATGAAATTTTGAAGAAAATTATTATAATTTTGCTGCATTGTTTTTGTCTTTTGACTTTATGCACATTAAAACTAACTGAGACGTTGGAGGAATTTATGCAAATGAGTGATGAAAATATGCCAAATCTGATCGGGATTCAAACACGACTACTACACCAATATAGTTTAAATAACGAGAAGAAATAAATATTAATATGTAGACAATAAATCGATAATTTTAGGCAAAATAAAAATTAATAACCTTAAAGGATATAAAGAATATATTGGATAAGTATCTACTATAACTACCAAGTTTAAAATTTCAAAAAACTCACTGTAAGAATGTAATTCTATTTTTAAATTATAATCGATTCTTCATTAAATTTAATTATAAGTTAATTATTATCAATTACTTATAGGAAACACATATTATTAAATTAATTTTGATTAAGTTTTTTAAAAATATTTTGCAAATTAAAACATTCTACCAGATACGTTATATTATAACCTACTGTATAATGATGTAACGCTATCATAAAAAAATAAAACTAATTTTCAAGAAGATGAGTTATTAGGTATCAACTGGTTGAATTTTTAATACATGGTTTAGGTTATAAAAAGAAGATAGACAGGCATACCTTAATAACACCTTCCGAATTAATGGGTAGAATAGTTTTCGTTCGGGGTCATGTTATTACACGTCAATTAGGTTAGAAAACTCATCCCCGTATTCTTTTTATAAATAACCTACAATGAGAGCAGATAGAAAAACAAAATTATGGGAGAGTCAAAAATGTGAGGGTGGGATTTCAATTTACTATTTAGGAAGATATCTAAACCATTAAGGAATATGGTTCTCTCAGGTAAAAATATATGAGAACAACTTTTGTTTTTGTTCTTTCATTAATAGTACTGTACTGAAATGTTTAAAAAAATTCTTAAATCTGAAAATACTTTTATTACTAAAATTTAAAAAAAATAATGACGTACATAAAACTTCTATAACAAACAAAAATGTGCGTACCTGTGACCGTAAAATTTTTTTTTTTTTTTTTTTTTTTTTTTTTTTCTTTTTTTTTTTTTTCTCTTTAATTATTTATTTGCAACTGTAAAATTTTACAATAAGCAAATGAGCTGGTTTTAACATAGGAAAAAAAAAAAAAAAATAAAATAAAAATAAAAAAAAAAAATTTACAATAACAAAGATTAGACCCAGTGGCTAATCTTTGTAGGTGCCACGAGTCATTGTCTTATAAGAGCAGGTCTCTATTCCATGAACGGCGAAGTCGTCGGCGAGGATTTCCAGGAAGAGTACGAGATGATAAGTTTTTGATGTATGGATTTTGATGGTTTTGAAGTTTTCCGAAGAATCTTCTGTAGCAGCTGTACGCCATATCTTTTATGTGTGTTATTTTGAGGTCGTCATGTAGTATTCTGTTGTTAATGTAGAATGGAGCATTGGCGATGAGTCGTAATAATTTTGATTGAAATGCCTGTAGTTTTCTGATATTACTTGGCTTTGCTGTTCCGTAGATTTCAATTCCATAAGTCCAAATTGGCCGAATGAATGATTTATAAATGAGTAATTTTGAACGTAACGGTAATCGGGAATGGCGTCCTATGAGGTGGTATAATTGTTTTACTTTTTTATCCAAAGTCAGTCGCGTATTGTGGATGTGTGTTTGCCAGGTTAGTCGTCTGTCCATCGTGATGCCTAGGTATTTTACTGTGTTCTTTTGTGGAATGGGTTCGTTGTTGAGGAATACCGTAGGACTTTCTCCTTTACATAATGAGAAACTTATATGTACTGACTTATTAGTGTTTATTTTTAACCTCCACTTTTTCAGCCAAATTTCAATTGTGTTGAGAAAGTGTTGTAAGTTGGTACTGGCCTGCGTTAAATCGTGGGATGAAGTCAAGATAGCAGTATCGTCAGCGTATGTTGCTACCGTTATTCTTGGATCAGATGGTAAGTCCGCAGTGTAAAATAGGATTTTCAGTGTAAAATAGTCCGCTGAGTTCGAAAATAGGATTTGTTTAGTTTATTTAATAGTTTCAAGGAATAATTTCACACGTTTATTGTATGTGTCTATACTAGTGGTTTTTGATAATGTGTTTGTTTTATTCGTGAGTATTTTTGTTTCAATTAATTTGCATAATCAATTTAAACCTCTCTATTTTTGTAAGTTTATTTATATAACCTCATTGTTGTGTGTTTGACATTGCGCTGAAGGTTGTTGCACGGCCTGCATGATTAACGCAGCCGACGCGTCGCTAAACACAAACGTTTTGCAAACGTCGCGACTAATGGCGTTACCTGTTCATTCAAATTCATTTCCCTCCAGAGAAGAACAAGAAGAAAGTATCGATAGGCTAACAGCTGATATTTCTCATCCAACGTTAGATTGGAATAATGTTGTTTCCAAAAGGAAGCGCCAAACAGAAAACGCAAACGCAATTAGTAACGTTAGTTCCGCCAAACGATTTACAAGAGATCCGAGACTTACAATTGGTAGTCTCTACACTGCCAACAAATTTAGCGTATTAACGGATATGGAAACAACTGCGACAGACAACACTAATAATGAATCTCCAATAAAAACAAGACCGCCTCCTATACACTTACATACCGATGTGCAATTTTCAAAACTCATTGATTTCCTTCAAGGCATAACTGAAAAAGATTCCTTTCATTGTGGGAGTACAAAAGCAGGAGTCACCATATATCCACACACACCGGATGCTTATAGGAAAATAGTAAAATGTTTAAGAGAAAACCATGCGGAATTCCACACGTACCAACTTGCCGAAGACAAGGCGTACCGCGTAGTAATACGTGGATTGCATTGGTCAATCGGAGAAGAGACCATTCAGAACGAAATTTCTAATTTAGGTTATCAAGTTAGAAGTGTTACAAACGTCATTTCTCGGGACAAAGTGAAGCTCCCGTTATTCTACGTAGATCTTGAACCCAATAAAGATAATAATAAGATATTTGATATTAGATATTTGTGTTATTCAAGGATATGGGTAGAAGAACCAAGACAGAGGAGGCAGCCCGTGCAGTGCGTGCGCTGCCAGAGATACGGCCATACGAAAAGTTATTGTAATTTACTGCCTCGATGTGTAAAGTGTGGCGCAGGTCATGAATCTAGCTCATGTACAAAATTAAAAGAGGAGCCGGCCGTATGTTGCCTATGTTCGGGACCACATCCCTCTTCCTACAAGGGGTGTTCAGTCTTTCGGGATCTGCAAAATCGCCGTTCACCAGCCACTGCAGCACGCCCTCAAGAGAGCTCGCAACAATCTCCATCTGTTACAGAAAAATCATTCCCCTCCCTTCCGAAAAGCGCAGTAGCAGGAAGAGAAACTTTTTCACAACAAAACAAAACTCGTAATCTCCAATTCATCAACCCTCATAAACAGTCAACCATCACCTACTCACAAATCGCCGCCGATAATTTTGGAGAGCAAGAACGCCAGTCACAATTCAGTGTTCAATCGCAGCTAACAACTTTCATGACCGACCTAAAAGCCCTCTTCACACCATTGATCACCCTCATGAGTCAATTAATACAATCACTCACTTTCGCATTTAATGGCAAATAACATGTCTAATTCTATATCAGTGCTATTGTGGAATGCGAATGGGATCATCCAACGTTTGGCGGAATTTGAATATTTAATAAATGAAAAACGTATCGATATTGTTTTACTAAGCGAAACACATTTAACAAAAGACTCAAAATTTTACATAAAAGGTTATAAAGTTTATAGAGCTGATCGCCCTGATGGAAGAGCTTTTGGTGGTACAGCGGTGCTAGTTAGGAACAATGTCAAACATCATATATGCACAGTAATCGAACCATCGGAAAGTATTCAATCAGTGGGTGTGGCACTGGAGATAGATCAAGAGGAAGTCTCATTCATCTCGGTTTACTGTCCCCCGAGACACCGGATTACAGTAGACAAGTTTACAGAGTTGTTTTCAAGTTTCGGTCCTCGGTTTTTAGCAGGAGGCGATTTCAACGCGAAACATGCTCAATGGGGATCGCGTCTGATAAATCCACGTGGCAGAATGATGATTCAAGCTATTTTAAACCTCGGACTGGAATTTCATTCAACTGGATCACCAACGTATTGGCCGTCAGCTCTGACTAAACATCCCGATCTTCTGGACTTTTTCGTATCCAAGGGCCTCTCGAGATTCTACACAAAAACGGAATCACTTGACGATCTTTCATCCGACCATTCGCCAGTTCTCTGCACCCTGTCGGGCACAGTTTTGGAAGCACCGGTGAGACAGTGTTTGATAGATGGAACAGTTAACTGGGACTTGTTCAGCAGTAACATAGAGAACAATATACGGTTGGACTTGCCTCTTCGCACGGCAAGAGAGGTGGAAGAAGCAGTGGAACATTTGACAGTAACAATACAATATGCAGCTTGGAACTCTACACAACCCCGTAGACCAACTCCAAAAAAGGAACACTGTTATCCGAACTATATAAAAGAACTTGTCAGGGAAAAAAGGAGAGCAAGACGCATTTGGCAGCGTACCAGACTTCCTTCGGACAAGAGAAACTTGAATTACATGACTAACGAATTGAAGACAGCTATATGGAACATCAAGACGGAAAGGTTCAATGAAAATGTCGCCAACCTGACAGAACGAGATGGAAGCCTCTGGACTGCAACGCAGCGTCTTTTGCGTTACCAAATGCAGTCGCACCCACTTAAACACCCCGATGGATCTTGGGCTAAATCAGACAAAGAGAAGGCCGACATGTTTTCCGATCATCTAGCGCGCGTATTTCAGCCCAATGACAATTCTTTACCTGGTTTCACCTCAGATGTAGAAAATTTCTTGTCATCACCATTGAATTTGTCATTGCCTCCGGAAAACTTCACAAGAAGGGAAGTGCAGGCGGCTGTCCAACAACTACCATCAAGAAAGAGTCCGGGGTACGATTTAATAACGGCGGAGATTCTTCAGAACTTACCATTATGTGGATATACCCTTATAACTCAAATATTCAATTCCATCCTCAGAACGACGCACTTCCCGATTCAGTGGAAACTGTCTCACGTCGTCCTATTTCTGAAGCCAAATAAACCACCAAGTACTCCGTCTTCGTATCGGCCAATAAGCTTACTCCCAACTTTATCCAAATTATTCGAAAAATTATTGCTAGCCCGCTTATTGCCGATTTGCAACGAAAATAACATAATACCACACCATCAGTTTGGTTTCAGAAGCAGGCACTCAACGATTCATCAGTTACATCGATTGACGGACCAGCTAGCTGTTGCGCTGGAGGAGAAGAAATTTACCACCGCTGTCTTCCTAGATGTTCAAGCAGCCTTTGACAAAGTTTGGCATCCAGGTCTGTTATATAAATTGAAAAGATTCCTCCCGGATACGTATTATCACGTACTGAAAAGCTTCCTAGAAGATCGTTTCTTTGTAGTGAGGCAAGGATCATCAGTTTCTGACTACCAAAATATAGGTGCAGGAGTTCCACAAGGTTCTATACTCTCACCACTACTGTATACAATTTACCGTAAAATTAAATTTGTATTTTATAAATTTTTTTATCAACCGTAGAGACATGCTAAACAATACAGTCATAGTAGTTATAATTTTTAAACAAATAATAATTCTGCTTTAGCATACGGACATCTAAATTTCCACAAATTTTCCATTTATTTTTACACTTTTTCAAGAACAACTTATACCTCTTGATAATCTTTCCCGCCATAAACTACAATACGAGGTGTGGCTATTAGATAAAGAGACTGATATAAAAAATTGTATTTTAATTTTATACATAATCAAATTATTGTCACCTTCAATATTCACTCCTTCTCTATCCCTTCAACGCTCCATGCGGATTTCCATTGTTGGAAACAGTGCTGGACGTTATCTTCTGACAGCTCCGTCAGGACACGTGTCGCTTTCTCTTTTACAGCTTCCACAGACTCAAATCTTGTCCCTTTTAATGAAGATTTCACCTTAAAGAAAAGGTGAAATTATTTGCACCTAAGTTTCACTTAGGTGCAAGTTTACACTTTTTTTTTAGTCAACCTTCCGTTGAACTACCCTGGCTGTCGAAACGTTTTTGCTGAATTTATCCATGATTCATCATCATCCGAAAAACTCAGATAACCCTAAGATTTACCAAGATATACCAACTGTTTAATGAATTATTATCAGAAAACACGAACAATATAAATATTTACACAGATGGCTGTCGATCACCAAAAGGCGCTGGTTTTGCAGTTGTCTTCCCTAACAGTATTATTCAAATCCGTTTAAGGGTACCAGGAACGGAGAAAATTGAAAATTTTCACATATCCTGTTTTTTGCACATTATTAAAATTCAGAGTTTTGGGCATCCAATGATGTACAATTTGTTGGGGTTTTTGTAGTATTTATTCCCCCAAAAAGAAATAATTAAAAATATTTCGAACCCATGGTTATTTTCTAAACGTTACCAGTTTGCATAAACACATCTGTTTTTGAATGACAAACTTTAATTTCTTAATTTGTCCTGTTTTAAAACTAAAAAATGATTTTTTTCTGGTGTCAATTTTAAAGTTGATATCTATCATTTTATTTTGTCCGTCCATGACACCCAGACGTCAGAAACTACAAAAGAGAGCAATAAACGATTTTTGGACTCGTAATACACACACCAAATATATAATAATATATATTATATATAATATACAAAACATTAGAGGGAAAAAATTGAGTTTGAACATCGGTTTCGATCGGAAATGGCCCAAAACCGGAAGTCACCTAATCAAAGTCAGAAAGTGCAAGAGATAGCAACCAACGGTTTTCAAATTGGTAATCTACACAAAAAATACATTGGGTGTGAAGTTTCGGTTTTGACTGGAAGTGGCCCAAAATCGGAAGTCTAGAGAATAACGTTCGAATTTGGAAACAAAAATAGTGCTTTTTATTCCTCTTTAAGAGTAGATGCAGAAACCACCAATGGAATTTACTACAAGTCAAAAAAGTGAACCTTTTTAAAAATTGCCACCAGCCATGAGACGCGTCATCTCATGAAAGGTATTTTTAAAATTGTAAACTATTTGCGAGTGTTACAGACCGTCTGACGGAAATACGAAGGAAAATAAAACAGAACCAAGGGTTTGAATTTTTTGCTAACAGCTAACTGAAGAAGTTAAACGAAGCTTGGGAAACGCATTCATTCAACAGAAAATAATTAAAACTGTCTATTAGAGAGAACCGATTTCTTCTTAATGACAACATCGTTTTGAATCATCCATCAAAAACACCGTAGCGAATATGTTGTGCCGAGCCATATAAACCTAAGGAAGTCGGGAAGTTTACACATAGAGGGCTCAGTTTTAGTAGTATAAATTAAACAACAAAACAAAATTATTAGGCAGAATTTAATGAAGAAACTTATAACGATTTAATAATAATTTTACAAAGTATTTTTACGATTTAATAAATAAATTTAATTCACATTTCATCTGAAAATTATTTTACAATGAATTATGAACATTTATGTTCCTCGTAATTCCAATCTTCCAGTCATCAATGTGATTAGTCACCGTCATAATACGACTGCAATATAATATTTTATATCCCATGGCTAAAGGCGAATTGTATTGAAGAAAGGAATCATTCATTTCTTGCACAATTTGAAATAGAATTTCTTAGCAGACCGCACTGTAGAATTTTACAGTTACTTTTGTTTGTTATTATTACATTTTAATTAAAATAAAATTATGAATAAAAAATTGTGAATCCTTATAAATCTTGATTAGCACACGTTATCAAATATCCTTGTCACTGCATTTTCTTTGATTTTTCAGAACATGGCATTTCATGCACATAAACGATGTGACTGAACAATACACATAAAATGTATAAGGGCTACTTGAAATTTACCAAATATGTACAAAAAAGCTCT
This sequence comes from Catonia carolina, assembly GCA_035578175.1. Classification (NCBI taxonomy): domain Eukaryota; kingdom Metazoa; phylum Arthropoda; class Insecta; order Hemiptera; family Achilidae; genus Catonia; species Catonia carolina. The sequence continues at coordinate 20,502,240 of JAQMRL010000010.1, read as the reverse complement.
TATTTTTCCCCCTCGTATTGCGCTAATTTTAAACCACATGGGGTTAAGCCGTCGTCTGCTTTACAAAGTGACGTACTACCAAAAATTCGAAATTTGAGTTAGGTCGCCTATGAATGTGCCTGGGGAACTCGACACCATCACGAACTGACTTATCTATATCTTCGTTATTAACAAAGATACGAGCAATAATGTTTCTGCATAACTCACAAAAAGTTGTGGAATGTAAATCACGTACTGTCGTATGTCGAGATACGTCACTCTGTAAAACTTGAGTTGTGATTCCTAACTCTGACGTATCTGTCGATTCGTCAGTTAGTGATGCGGTCGCTAACCTAATGAAACCGAAACTCTATGTGAAGTATTCGAATAAGTACGCCTACATAATTAAATAAAACTAAATAATAAAATTGGCATTTATATAGGTATCTCCTTGATAGGGTTAGGTAGCAATCGTCAGGATATATCAAGATATCCATATTTCTATGCACAACATATAAAAATGTCATCGCATTTGTATAGCGTTGTATAAATTAATGGAGAATTTATAAAAAATACAGTAATCATCGTGTATTTGTTAGTAATCATTTTCGATCAGGATACTTTGATTTATAGAGATATGCCATTTGTTTGTATTACATAATACGTTACCGTAAATCACGTACTGTCGTAACTCGACAATTTATACATTATTGAAAAAAATTAATACCTTACATTAAAATAATAAAAAAATAAAAGAAATACAGTCTTTTGGTGATTATTTAAAGCAATGATTACGGTTTTATTGTAAAGAATTGCTGAGATGTAGGATCGAGAACTTAACGCAAAACTTCAAACGGCTCTCCTAAAAAAATATGATTTTCAGTTACGACGGTTTGTGATATAGCCAACGAAGTCACCTCATGAGACACCTAAAGTTACACGTTTCTGGAAGCTCTTTCTGCAGCCCACATTTTAAGCATTCGGTCACTGTAGGTTTTTCTCATTTCTTCTGTCAACCCGGTGTTCTGGTTTTCCTTTTAATGGAATTCTTAAACTCCGTAATTAGTTATCTGAATTTGGTTCGGTTCATTCTGAAGTTTTCTCGGTTTATTTCGGTTTTCTCAATATCCTTTCCGATTGTTTTAAACCATTTATCCGACACATTAGGTTTATTGTTTAAAGTCGTAAAAATTTATTTGTCAACCGGTTGTCATCCATTCTATACCTTAAAGTGTCCGTAGAATTTTAGTGTTATTTTTCTAATCGTTTCAATTTTTTGTACAGTTTTTCTCGACTTCGTAACCTATATTGTCCGTCGACTATCTTCGGACCCATTTCCTTGCGGAGGATCTTTCTCTCAAATTTTCTACTTCTCTTAGACCAGCCTTCCCGGTTATTCTTAGGCACTAACTTGAGTACAGGTACATAAGTTTTATCACAGTATTATAATGTCTCACTTTGGCTTGCCTTGAGAGTGCTTTCTTCTTATACAAGTGATGAGTTTCTCGGAGTGCATCGGCCATTTTTCCTCGTCTGTTGTTGTTCGCTTCACTTTTTCCAATTTTCCCGTATAGGGTCTTCAAGTGACGCGAGGCTGTTCTGATGTTCGTTATATATTTTGTGAGAAGCTGTTATTTACCCACATAAAAATATATTTTTTGTACAGCAGCTTATGATTTTTATACACATAACTTACCTAATCGCTTACGATTATTATGGGCATTTTGTGGTAGGTGCGGTTGTGACAATGTTTGTGTGGTTTATTAGATCTGAATGGAAACGAGTATATAGTTTGTTGATGGTGGTATATACTGCGTCTACATTGAGATCTCGATGTATGACAGAGTTCGTACGTAGTAGGCACTTCATGTGATTAAACGTAGAAATTTGCTTTGTAAAATTTGTATTCTGTTTTTTTTTTAAATTCCTAATGTGAGTACGTTGCAATCTGTTCAATTTAGAACAATAAGCAACCCCATGATCCAATGAGATGAAGATGATGTGTATGACATGTAAATGAAGTGTAGTCTTGTACAGACCCAGGCCGACTATTCCTGAGAGAGTATGGTTAATTAAACTCCAACCATCAAAGTACACCGGTAACCACTGTCTAGTATTTGTATTAGTAGTATTAGTATATGATTTCTGTTTACGTTTAATTTTTTTGGCGAACCATAGTTCAAAGCTTCGTATATCCATATTGGACGATAAAGTTGGCAGAATACCTTCTTTTGATGATCTTTTTTAACTTAAGGTTCACACCCAAGACCATTACATTATTATACATAGAATACACCCATAACCCTATTCTCCTTAGAGTAGTAAGAGTAGTCTAAAATTTGACTCTTCTTAATTAAAACTAGTAATGTCAAGTGATTGACAACAGTTGTTGTCAATTTTTATCTATGAAGATTTACAACAAGTCTGGTAAATCGCTCTCTTGAAAAAAAAAACACCATTAAAAGAATGTATGTACTTATATTTACCCAGTCTCTAATATTCTTCAACTCTGAGCATTTCCTTCGTTTAGGTCTGCGCTTATCCTCAACTTTGCTCTCGAGAATAAATCATAGAAGCTCATTATCATCGCTGCTTAAGTCCCCAATATGTGCAGACTTCTTTCTCATAATTATGCTCATAGATAATTCTACACCCATAAATTTTAAAACATCAGCGTTGGTAATCTTAAATATCCACTAAATTCTGAACAATCTCCTAAAACACATTTTGAAAGCTTCTAAACGATTGGACATGCAATAGCCTATCGATGCTTCCAATCCATACAACAGGCAGGGAAAATCGTAAAAAAAATTAACGTATTAATTTACTATAATTGAAATAAAAAGAAAACCTAATAAATAACTAAACCTTTCAAGATTGAAATTTGGTTAAAGTCTATAATTTTACATACACCGCAATATCTCTAATGGTTACTTATCAGATTTACAAAACAATATTAGCCAAGAACATTGTTGATGAGTGATAATAATTTGAAAATAAATACTGTAACTGTTAAATATACTAATAAATCAATAAAATAAATTTTTTATTAGATTTACTGTAGAGATTACAAATAACACATTTTACAATACTTGAAAATAGAATGTCGATGACCATCAATAAATTGTAATTCAATTCAATCAATACATGGTAGAAAAATGTGGTAAAATACTTTACAATAAACCTTTAAAAAAAAGAAACTTTATATCGTAAGCGAAACAGCATGTTCTAATGACCTATATACTGTTTTACACAACTCGTATTCAGTTATGTTATTTTTCAGTAAGTGGTACCGGCATAAATAATTCAAAAAGATTTCAGATCAGTTGCAGCAGCAAATGCTGATGTCTGAAGTGAACATTCCTCAATCAATTTCAGATCACGTAATCTATTGGATACCAAAACGAAAGAAGCCAAAAAAATGAAAAAAAGTAACGAATAAAAAATACGCTTACATCTTACATATATAACTTGCTCAGCTAAACATGGTTCCAGTTTGAAATCGTAATTCATAAATAGTAATGCCGTATAAATGATTTATATTTCCAAAGTTAAAAATTGTATTTTACTTCTTTCCCCGATTTCCAATTTAAATTGTTAGTTACTTTTTGTGGTTTGAAATGTATCAATCATTCGTTTCAAATCGTAAGGGATAATTCGCTTACAAACAAACTAGTTAAAAGCCAACTCGATAGCTTAGTAAGTTACATGCATAATAGCTAAATTGAAATTCTTAGTTCGATTCTTGGTTATAATCTGAATCTTGATCCACCTCAATATTATTAAGGTGTTAATTTTTTTAAACCCAAAACATTCGTTGGTAACCTTCGTAGGCAATGCGGTTATTTATTCTGTCTTCTTTTAGTGGCGACTTCATCAATTAAGATTTGGTACAACTATCGTTAACCAATCTCAAAAACAAGCGAACTGATTTTTGTTCAGTCTTTTCTTTTTAAAGTTCCTCTCCTATCGGAGGTCGGAAATCGTTATCATAATTATGCCGACCTTATTCGCTGCTGCACGGAACAGTTCCGTATTACTGCAACCAAACCAATCCCTCAGGTTCTTCAACCGGATTGCCCGACGTCTGCTTACGTCGCTTACCCGTTATCTTAATCAATCTAATTTTCTTTAACCAAGAGCTTTTTCTTCATCCATATCTCCGCCAACTCTCATTTTTGACCTCGAGATTAAGTCTAAGAACCGAATACGTATCATCCCTGTATAAATAACCAAGGTTCTTTCTTTTGACTTTAAAACAGGTCTTTCTTTATTCTTATCAACTCAGGGTGAACACCCATACGTGTCAAAACATCAACATTGATGCTATTGACCAGTCCACGAATTCCAGAGCATTCTTCTGAAACTTCTCAAAACCTTCCAAATTATTCGTGGACTGCATACTTAAAGTGCAGGCATTTACGTTTTGTAACAATGTACGTATACGTCTTTACAAACAGATATAATATAAATTTATTCTACGAAAAAATAAAATATCCTGAACTGACCAGAATTATTTCTTCTTTCTTGCAACGAAGAGAAATCTTGGATTTAAAATCACCTATTCCTACAAGTTAGTACTTTGTTGGGTTGGTGTCTCAATCATGTAGACGCATGAATTTTCATAAAAAGTAAGGTTAATTTTCATAAAAATAAAATATTCACTGATGTTAATACTTCAAGTTCAGGCTTTTTATATCATTTTTTTCTGTACGCCTAATTAGACTACAACCCTATTTTTTCTTAAGTCTTTTTATATTTGGTATGTTTCTTCTTCTTAGGTGTTTCACGAAAAATTCAGATGGGAGTTAATCGGCTATGAAATGTTTATACATCGAACAACAATTTTCTTTAAGAAAAAAGCTTTAAGTAGAAGGAACAGTTAATTCGATTAATATTTTTAGTAACGAGTTTTTTTAACTTCTAAGTTTACTAACCATCATTTAAAAATCTATAGATTAAATAATTATTAAAGTATTTACTGGATAAAGACCAGATCCATAAGTGTTACTTCCAAAAGAAAAAATACATTATTTACAAATTTTTAAACATTAAAATCTAGATATGAGATGAAAATCAGTAATAAAGTTAAAAAAAATAACAGAGATAATAGAATGCGTAGGAGAAGATAATAGATATTAATATATGAACTTTAATTAACACTATATGTAGGTTATTCGGTAAATCTGAATCGATGGTTAAGTAACTTTATTCTTTTTAGTGATGTTTAGTCCTCGCTATTATCAAGTAAATTAAGCTCCGAAAAATTCGGTTGATCTAATTTTACTTAATTTCTAACTCAGCTGCATAATTTCAGGAACAAAATTTAGTTCATTTAATTTCATCCATATTTTTGTTTTTGTTATTTTTTTTTATTTTTTTTATTATTCATTTCCATTTAATATATTCGACAGTTAGAAAAGCATACAATATACACCACTTAATAGGAAAATTAACAAACAAAAATAGCACGGTGAATTTTCATAAAGTAAAATATTCATTGATGTTAATACTTCAAGTTCAGTTCATTTTTATTTATTATATAGGTTTTCTTTCTGTACGCCTAATTAGGCCACAGCCCTATTTTTTCTTAAGTCTTCTTATCTAGCATGGTATGTTTCTTATCCTTAGGTGGTTCACTAAAAATTCGGATGGAAGATAATCGGCAATGAAATGTTTAATACGTCGAACGAACAATTTGATTCCCAAAGGACATATTCAGGTCATTGTGAAGGGTTAGATCTGAAACGTAATATGAAGCACTTGTAAATAGTTCTTTAAAATTTAGATAAAAAACCTTTAATCTTTTAAAATGGTACTTTCTCCAGTTGCACTGAAGAGTTGGATTCCTTATATCCATAAATGTTTTCTTTTCATTGTGGACAGACCTTCGAGGACCACGCAAATATCACCTCATTTAGCCTCCTTCGTTCTCTTCCAGTTCCTCATCCACTCTGACTGTTCGGCTATGCTTTCATCAGCCCATTCTCCTCTATTGAGATTTCTCCCTTCATCCAAAAAACCTTCAGTTCTAAAGTTTTGTTTCCAAATTCTTCTCAATTTAAGCTGTATTTTTCAGTAATGTTGAACTTCTTCTTCTTGAATACTCCCTTCATCAGTTTAACATAATATGTTTTAATATAATATACTATTTGAAAATTTACATGATTGTTCCACTGTAGTCGTTTTTCAAGGTATCTACAATTTGCAATTATTACAAAAATGGAACATTTCTTGAGATATCCGTGTTAATGAGATGGTTTTAAATTTTATCAATCAGGCATATATATAAAAATCTTTGGGGAATATGAACTAAAATAGGAACCTTAGGGTTATTGCTAAAATCTATATTAGAATTCTAAATTTAATCGATTAATCGAATTTTTTCGTTCAATTCCAGCGATCAGATTGCCACAATCAATAACAATCACATCTATTGCATTCTATATCAAATTACAAAAAGTGAATTATATAACACAAAGGAAGAATAAAATCGAAGAAAAATCACATTGGAAAGTAAAAGAATAAGATGAAAAATAAGTAGAAGATAGTAAATTGATATTTTAATGAAGTCGTGACTCTTATTTAAAAGAATGTGATATTGTGATACTGTAAAGAAGTTCAGTTTTATTTTGTAGCTTCTTCATCTAGTAATATTCTAGGTAGAGTAAAATAAATTGATTACAGATTTATTCGTCCTTGTATTGCAAATTGGATTTTAAGAACCATTGTATTTTATAAATCTTATTGAACAGTTACTTTAAATGTTAACTTACAATACGTTTTAGGATTGTATGCTGAGAATAATTTAAAAAACGATTGAGGGATAACACAGAAGCATGTATTTTAAAAGGAACAGTACTTTAAAAATTGCCTAAATGAATAAAAAATCGATTAGAAAGTGTCAATAATTTAAAGATTTGAACATGTTAATACTATCATTAAACTACATATTACCCAAAAATTGATTTTCTATATAGGCCTACGATAAAAATATCTTATATTTCCGGTGGGAACTTTCTAATATTCAATAACATTTCAAGATATAACAACCAGGACAATGGTTTATCAATTGAACCGGTGGTTTAACTAAACCAGAGCAAAATAACCGAGGCCTATATATATAATTATGGTTTTTGACTGATGGTAGTTTCTTCTACTTATAGCAAAATATTACAAGTTGATTTGAACTACTCCAGTATAATAACGTTACAAGAAAAATTATAAGGTTTTCAATTTTGGATAATATTATTTTAAATGCATTACAAAAAACAAATTTACTTTAATGCCATTGTTTATAAACACAACTTTCCAATACCCGTCTAGTAAATTGCCTGATGTAAAAATCTCAAATAGTTTCCCCCAATTATCTCCAAATAAATCTTGATAAAGAGTTCACCTACAGCACACATTAGGATTAAAACAAGTCAAATAAAATTAAAATTTTTACAAATATACTGGATTCTCGGTAAAAAATTAAAATTAAATCATGAGAAACGCATCTCCTGGCTTGTGACAATTTTTAAAAAGGCTTACCTTTGACCTGTGACAAAAACCATTAGTGATTTCTGTATCTACTCTTTAAAAGGGATCGAATGACACTATTTTTGTTTCCATATTTCGTTTTTTGATTTCATGACTTCCGGTAGCTTTGTTAGCGAGTTACAACTCACCAAAGATTTCTCCCAGAATTAAGTAACCTTGGTGAAATAAAAACTTGCTGAAATTGTAGGAAGATAAATTAAGGGGTGAATTCAGTTGTTTCTTATGGTTGTAAATGTGATACCTTGAATAATATTGGTCCCAAAACTGTATTTCTATTAGTTTTTTACGATATATCACATACAACACAAAAAAGTGGATGAGAAACAACTTTTTTCACGTTTGACTTACAATAGGTCTAACTTTGTTAAATAGATAATAGACACATATAATTTTAAAACAAAATAATAGACAATTTAATTGTCAAAAAAACTATGTAAATTATGCCGATTATAAACAAAATAGTAGTTGATGAAATTAAATTTTATTAGTAATACTTACCTATTTTATGAAAACGAAAGAATTTCAAAGTTGAATATAATGTTTAATTAATACTGAAATAAAATAACAAAACATTATTAGTACACTATGTGAAACATCCTGTATAGTCTATAAGAAAATTAAGAAAATACGCTTTCGTTAATTATTGTACAATTAAAAAACCAAGAGCTTTATTTAAGTTAATGATTTGGCTACCATACTTTGCGATGAAACTAACCTAGTTCAAAGTAAAGAAATTAAATTATATTGCACAAACGAAAGAAATAATGATGCAAACAGGCTGTAGACGTATAATATCGGTAATAACAATAACATACACAATTATTTTATTACAGTTATTTATGTTATTTAATTAGACACCATCAGAAGTCGAGAACGGTATTAAATAACATAAACTTAGATGGATAATAATGGACAAGGTTACCTATCATTAAATTTTCATTTTTCTATGGAATGCATTGAAATAAAAAAAATTATATTACGTCTCGTAAAAAATATACTAATACAACTTGCACTATTTTAAGTGCAATCTAAAAATATAAGTCATGCATTTCTATTAATTACAGTTAATTAAGTGAATGTTAATTACAGAATAGAATCTGTATTATACATAAATATTACAGTTAATGTATAAACAAATACAGAGTAATAACCAATTATTAATTTAGTAATAACTACAGTTTAACTTAAAACTACTCAATGATATTTGCTAATAACCAACAATTATATTCCATCTAACCTACCAATTATTGTAACTTACAAAATTAATATCATGAAATAAAAGTCAAGTCTGATATGTAATTTTATAATCAATATAACAGTGAATGAAATCCTTGAATAATCAAATTACTTACCGTTATATCCTAAAATCTTGTACTAATCTAAAATTGGTCAAAAATTTAAATTATAATTAAAACTGTTTTGGATAAATAGATTGACAGTATTTTCTTTGAATAAAAACACTGAGGGAGTGCACTAAATGGACTGATGATTTAAATTTGTTGAAGGTTAAATTTTATAAATATTTCAAATAATTTGTTCATTCGATGTGAGAGTTCCATTACGCTACGTATATCAAAAATTTCAGTTCTATTGCAATTTAAACCTCCAAATAATAAACTGTTGTATACACACTAGTTTCAAAGTCTACAGTTATGTCAAAATCACAAGTGAGTATTTGACTAAAATAAAGTACCTCCAGATTCTGTAGAATTCACGAATTCCGTGTTTGCAAGAATTGTTAACAAAACTATTTAACCCGCAAAGATATGAAGTTTCTTAATACTTATTAATTAGTTTAAACTTTAGAAATTATTAAATAAAGTGGACATTATATCAAATTAAATTAGTTTGTTCACCTAAAATTTATTTCTATAAATTAACTTTTTAGAATTTAGTATAATGACAATATTATATATTTTATTATTTTATTTTGCAAAAATGACATCTTCATTTAGTTTACCTCTTGTTGTTCGTGCAAGTTCTTTTGAAAAGGTTTCAAAAAATGTATTATACGTTGCACAACTATACAGAGCAACGGATAGGTGTGATTGGCTAACCCTGTTTTACCTATCCGATGTCTTTTTGGGACATTTTCTGTTAGTGCCTGAGGTTTTCTCAAGGAAATAGGTCAGATTGTTTGTGAAAATTGTAGAGCTTCAATTTAAAATTCCCCCTAAATTTCATGAGGTTGCAATTATTCAGTAAAATTGTTCCCCGAGCGACCAGGTGTTCCTTAACACGATGTCGCCATCATAGGGCTTCTCAGCCCTCTCAACCAAGATTCAGAGCTTCAATTAGTGGTGGTGATGCACTAGTGTTTTACTTCGGAGTTGGGCCTTCCGGATCCTTTAAAAATAAATCGGTAAGACTGATTACAGGATACTAAGTGAACCAGGAGATAAGACCCTTCACATCAGTTTTGCGTTAGAAGACTTTCTGACCACCACCCACGGTCGGTGAGATTCTACAGATTGTATCATCCGGTGAGTGTGTTATTCCATCGTAATCCATTTTTGTGCGTATGGAGTAATCCTGTCCGTTTCGTGCGGCGGTATTAGGGAAACTTTTGATTTATATAGTCGTCGTCATCCTCTTTTATCTTCTTACTGTCGTTTTTTTTAATTTCTGGCATCTATGTGGGAGTTCCATCTGTACCATCGGTGGATCACTTATCGTTTATGCTTTTTAATCTTGCGGAAAAGTTTTTCTAACCTTGTTGCTTCTCTTAAGAAGCGCTTCCATGTGATTCAGCTGGACAACGACTGTCCGCTTCAAATATTCGTGGTTTCCAATTGTTAGACCATACCTTAATCTTATATTCTAGAAGTTCAGATTCCTTAGGGTGGGTCTAATGATTGGTGAGCAGGCATAGGTATAGGAGCAGGCATTGGTGAGCAGCGTAGGTTCTATCACTCGGTCACCAAACAAAATCACTCATTAAGCTAGTGTTACTGAATAATTCAAAGTGACTTTTTACCACCTGATTTACTAGGCTAGCCCAGAATGAGAAAGTAACGAATAGCTATTACGAACAACGCAACCGTCAACCAAGATAACAAGGTGAAGTTATTAACACCTGGTAGAACACAAAATAATTTTACAGGCTGTATATCATAATGTATAGAAATATTAATGCATATTGTATAATAATAAAAATTACCGTGACAAAATAGTAAAAGGGAAAGAAAAATAACCTTGATAAAATCAAGTCACTTGAGTAAACTGTTGTCTACCAACCGTAATTTGAGACCAGGTTGTGTACAGTACGTTCATTCAAGCGTATGAGAGGAAGTCCCGCAATCGAGCAGCCGTGATGGTGTGCAGTAACAACAGACTTGGTTTTGCGGTACAGGTAAAAGTGCATGCAAACCAAACAGTGTTACTTTCAATGTTAAGATACATTCCTAAAATCATTTTTATATATACAATTATGTAAAACGAATATAGAAGTGTAGTTGAATTACAGGAATAAAGTATTACTTAAAAAAATAATCTATACATAGTATTAAGTAGGCTATGTAATAGTAATCTTCCAGTAATCAAGTTATCTGATTCACACAAACAAGACAGTGCTAAACATTTTTTTTAATTTCAATCATATTTTTTTAAAAATAAAGCGTTTTATTTTTACTGTCTCGTGCTTTGGCAATATCAATATATAACTAGGAAAGAATAGCCTATTGTTTTCATGTCGATTTTTTGAATTCGAGTTTTTACAGGAAATACACGTTTACAGGCCCTGTGAATCCAAAAAAACATGTATTCAAAGCTTTAATTTTATGCGTGACTGTATGGATGTTTGAACAAATAACTCAAAACGGATTATCGTAAAAAACTGGAACTTCTTAAGTTATATAACACCACTAAGGGACCCGGCAAGAAATATTTCATCAAAATCGTTCAACCGGAAGTAGTAGTTTATTCATGGATGTTATCAGTTTTTTGCAATTTTCTCAAAAACGGCTCCTACGATTTTCTTTAAAAACGCCTCTTTGCCAAAATCGCCGTTTCCGTCAGCTTGTGTACAAGCCTTTAAGACATTTTTAATTTACCTCATGCATGTCGTAATTACACCTATTATGAGATATCACATCCCTAGTATATGAATGAGTGTACCTGTTTAAAGTTTTTATTGTTAAAAACTTTGTATTATCTAAAGAAATCAAAAGCTTGTTTCACTAAGCTGTTATAATAAATATTAACAAAAATTCTCTGTACGGTAAATCACCCTCAGGCTCAGCAAAGGGCACCAACTCAACAACAATTTTCTCATCTTTTAAACATAAATAATCTGGGACTTCAGAATGATTAAAAAATATCTTACACCTCATTTCTTTACAAATTCACAAAAAGCGTGGAATCATTACAGTATTTAAAATTCCTCAAAATGTACTGCAATTTAATTTGAGGCGTTTTCAATAATTGACAACTTCATTTGTCATTTTACTTTAAGTTGGAAAAAAACATTTTTGTAGGTTCAATTTTACGTTATGAATTATCTTCGATAATCGTAAATACTATAAAACAGACAAAAAACGGATGTTTTTGTAAAGAATGAGATCGTAGGTAATAATTTTAGTTGAGGTGGGTAACTATGGAATATTTTGAAAGGAAGAGAGGGAGGAATTTGATCTAGAAAGGGTTAATAGGATAAGGTCAAATTGCCTAGTATCCGTCTTTCTCAATCAAACCTCGCAGTCTTATTCTTTGTCTTACGATAAAGAAAAGAGTAGGAAGAGCCGTATTGAATAATCCTATTGTTTTCTATTGTTGAGTATTATTCAGAAGCAATTCCATCATTTATTTATTTATTTATTCAATTCATCAGTCGATTGTCCTTTATTTGATTTTATTTGCTCTATTTATTTACGAAAATCACTTCCGATTGTTTTTAGATAAAATAAAACGCATTGTTTTTAAAACACTTCATTAAATCTACAAGTTATTTGCTCCGGAGATTATATTTTTGTTTAGCGAATTTATTTTCTATAATTGTCCACTTATTAAACCAAACGTATTTCAACTAATTAATAAACATAAAAATAAATTTTATATTGCTTACAACTCATATTGATTAATTTCCCCCTAACAGGTAGGTGTAGTGTTAAATTATTTGCTATCGATCTACTAGTTCCAGGGCTACAAAAAATAGTTCTGTTTCTTATCACATGGTCAGCTAATTACGTATATAACTGAAGCACTTAAGAACAGAAGAAGTAGAGGTGTAGAAGACACTTGTCAGAGTTATCTCCGCTGAGAGTAATGAATTTCATCATTATACAGCCAGACCCTGAGGTGAATGAAGTGCAGGTTGTCATTTGCAGGATGTTTTTCAGAAGACCTGGCATGCTGATTAACCATACGTTCCCCACCCAGCGAGGCAGGCAATGGTAAACCATCTCATTTCTCATCTTACTTAGTAAAACTTATAGAAGTTAATACCAGCCTTTCGGCTGATGAACTAAACAACAACTACCTTCTTACTATACCCTTGCACTTGCCAAGCCGTGGTGCAGTGGTCAGCAAACTGGCTTCTAATCCACACGGACGGTCGTAAAATCAACAATTTAAAATCTGTACTAGTTAAAATTATTTAAAAAATTTAATGAAAGTTTATTTAAGTTAAATCTCATCTTTTGTAAGGATTCCTGGTATTCAAAATACAAGAATCTCTTAGTGGGTCGGTCGAATTACAAAATATCGGGAAACAACTATTAATCAAATGTCACGTATTATAATTACATACTTATACTGAAACAAAATCAATAATCAGAATCAAACTTGTTTAATATTTCCACAACATGTATTTTATTTGTAGTGTTTTTTTTTCAACAAATAGGAATTATTAATTACGTTTATACTGTTTTAGCATAATAATAACTACTGCATGTGAAATATACTTTGTATAATACAAAATGCAACATGTGTTTCTGTCATTTGTTATTTAGGTCGCGATTGACATGTGAACAAAATAAAAACACCATATGACAAAACATTCGTGTGCATTTCTCTCTGCTGCAATAAGTAAAATGAATTAATCTTTTTTGGTGCATTTATTAATTTTATGTTTTCTAAATGAATTCCCTACCAATTATTCATCCCTATATCGAAAATCAACTGAATAATAATTAACTTCATACAATAACTATTAGTATGCAAATGTTTCATAATACTTTTCCTCTGAAAAATAACGTAAGGTAAAAAACCTAAAGTAAAAAAATAATTTGTATTGGCCCCGGTTTAACGTCGTCGCGTCGGGGTACCCCTAAGTAACACAAGTAAGTTCTATTCTGTTACTTAGCGGTAATTTTTATTTCATACTATCTAAAATTATATTAGTATATAAATTTTTTTACCGATTTTCATGAAAAATGAGAAAATCACATATTGCCGCTAAACTAGGCGTTGTACAAAAATAAAAATTGAACTAAAGGTGAACTAAAGGCTTCCAAATTTTCCAAAACTTTGATTATAATTATACACTTTTGCTCTAGAAAGCATATAAAGACCGCAATCTACGTAATGGTTAATTAAACTCCAACCACTACCGTGCATCAGTAACCGCTCTCTAGTATTTAAATTCATAAAAAAATAAGTACCTTTACTAGGATTTGAACTAGGACCCTTCATCTCCGAAAATCAGCTGTTAAACAGCTGACTCACGGCGACGACTTTATAACTACACCAACCCAGTGGGTTTATTTAGCAGTATTATTATTTTGCCATTCCATATCCCAAAATTTTACATGTCATGTATACAATGTACGTTATACGTACGAGGGTGAACCCAAAAAACCGGGACTGAGAGTGCGCTGCCATTCGTAAAAATAGTTAAGAGTTCTCCTGTTAGATGGAACTAGTACAGGCCTTCAACAAACAACTGCCCAGACGGCGTCAGTTTGTAGGGTAATGTTTGATCAAAGTGTTGCGTTTCTCTCACTGTTGACGTATTCCACCTGCGACGTCGTTATGGCAGATTTTAAAGAAAATAAGAGTGTAGGTTTGTTTCCTGCTTCAAAAATTAGCAATGGAACCTTACCAAATGTTTCAACAAACTTTCACGGAAGATGCTATTAGCCGCACACAAGTTTTTAAATGGGTTGGGCGTTTTAAACCTGGTGAGATAAGTGTTGTAGACCCTGTTTCTTCTGGGCGCCCTTCAACAACTTGAAACGACATTAACGTTGACGAAATTCACCAAAAACCAACGAGGATCGTCGTTTCACAATCAATGAAAATTTAGAAGAGACAAACGTGATTTGGAGCTCGTGCCAGCGGATTTAGACTCAGGATTTGCAAATGAGACGAGTTGCCGCTGAATTTGTACCTCGACATCTTAAACAGGATAAACAAAACATTCAATTAAATTTGAGTCAGGACTTAAAAATAAGACTGAAAGTGATCCAATTTTTTTGACGGAAATCATTACATGTATTGAGAGTTGGTGTTACGGGTATGACTCAGAAACCAAGCAAGCGTCAAGTCAGTGGAAGACTCGCTTGACGCTTTACGATATCGCAGACGAAACACAACATCAATAAGAGAAACACAATCATACGATATAATATTAGCGTTCAAACTGACGCCATCTGGGCAGTTGTTTGTTGAAGATCTCTACTAACCCCATCTAGCGGGAGAACTCTCTACTACATCTACAAATGGCAGCGCGCTCTCAGTCCGGTCGTTTTGGGGTTCCCCCTCATATGTACAAATCCACAATTCCTTTGTTATTTTACGGAACAACATTTATTTCAAAACACTTAAAACACTATGAGCATTTGATTGACTTAATTTGCAAAGGAAAATTCTTTAGATACACAATACGGAATAATTTCCTGATAAATACACATTTAAGAAATTATTAAACCAGGTTTTATTACTTGTAGGAATATTTTATGTTTATGTTATTTAAAAAAATACCGATTCGAAAGTACACTGCTTAACATTATGAAGATTTTTCTAGAAGTTATTTTTAACATAACTTTTGTTATGTTTGGATATAAGGTGTTTTGTTGAGTTATTCACGTTAAAATTTCCTTTTATATTTCTGAACATAATAGGAATTTTATGGCGGTATCTGAATTTTGTTAGGAGGTATTGGTTTCTTTATGAGTTATTTTTGAATAATATTGGAGAAATAGAACCAATTTTTGTATATAGTATAGTATTATTTGATGGGGTAAACTCACAGAATATTTACATCCTTTTTACGCTGATGTTGAGTAAAAATAAAAATAGGATCACATGGATATTGTTTCAACAAAATAAACCGTCTGTTACAATAACGATAAAATACAGTATATTATTTATATATCATAAAATACTTATTATATTTATAATACGACCTGGCTACGCCTAACGAGATTAATTTAAATTGGCAAAACAAATCTTAATATAGATTACTTTATTTATAGAATTTTAAAATAAATTTCATTCAATTTTCGGTTACTCGTATTACTTTTGAAAGTATTCACATTTTTAACAACCGACCTAATCGTATAAATTTCATTTTGATTTAATAATAGGATTTTAAATATTTGTTTGCAGATTTTAACATTTAAATGATAATACTTTTTTTGATTCGTTTCTTATTTCATTATGTCTTTATGGACATTCACACATACATTTATCTTTAGTTTCAAATTTATGTATGATGTGGGAAATTAGCTTATCCAACTAATAGTTTCCTTTGTCATATGATAAATCAATTTAGTGCCTCTCTTCTAAACACCGGATCGTTCAGAATGAAAATATCAGGATATAAGTTTACGGATTTAAAGGTTTCATCATGTTCTTTGTGTACTGGTCACTGACGCTGAAGAGTCATTTATGTAATACAGCTTTAAACTTATGTTTGTACTTTAAACTTTAGTGGTTAGATAACAAAAATGTCTTTAGAATAGAATTTTTTGTAGTTCTCTTCAAAATAATCAAATGTTTGTTTCTTGTAGGGCCTACTGTATTTTTCTGCTTCTTCTCTCGGTCATGGATTAGGCCTTCCGACCTGTTCCGATTTGTCCCACATCTCTCCGTCCATCAGGAATGTAGTGCTCGTAATGTAATCCTCGATTCATCCCATTTCTCTCTGTATTTACCGACTGTTTCGAAAAAAAGAATACATTTGAATGGACCCGGACTTCCTCAGTTTTAATGTGGTTCAACAAACTGCACTCCTCAACTCTTCTCAAGAACCGCATTTCCGCTGCCTGGATCTAAAATCATTTTACCTCCCAAAAACCCAAGACTCACTCAAACTCTTTAACCCAGTGATCTTGTCTCACAGATATATTTAAAACGACTCAGTTTTAGGTCAAACAACTTAGATCATAGCTGCATTTTTAGCATAAGTTAAATTACATCCCACGTAGCCTAATTAAAATGCTGTACCTAAAATGAACCTTTAAAATTTTGTACTATATTTTATATTACAAATACATTTGGGAGAGTGCCATATTTCAATAAGCTGACTGATCATCAGGCTGAGCGGGCTGAGCACCCTTCAATGGATTAGTTTTTTCTATTTAAAATAGGCATGTAGCCAGGACTTTTGTTCGGAGAGGCTGAATCTGGAATTTTTTTTGTTTTACGTTCGAATGTCATTAATCCAGTAAATTAAAAGAGAAATTTAGTAAAACTTTTAATTTTTTCGAACAAAATGAATTGGTATAAAGGCTATTGAGATTGGTTAAGGATATAATAAAGACCAAAGTTAAACAAAAATTGTAATCCACACGTTGCTACATAATTTGTTAGTTAGGCCTAATTGACAAAATAACAATTTTATAGGCATTAATTATTGATTAATTGCATGCGGCGTTTAAATGTTACTTAATCTTCTTTTTGTTCTTCTTTAACTTCATGGATTAGGCAGCTCGGCCTAGTCTGGAAACCTCTCATTCTTGGGCGTCCGATAGTCCTTTTGCCGAGGGATTCGTACTCGTCAGCTAAAGCGGCCCTCCCTTATCTGTTCCAAATAGCTGAACCAATACTTCTTGTGAATTTTCATTCTCTCATCAAGGCGAGTAATGCCCATCTTCTCAAATATAGCCGTAATGCTTAGCCAATCTTCCCAGGTACAGCCCTTTACCGCTCTTAGAAACCTAATTTCCGCCCCCCGCAACTTATTTCGTTCCCGCTTCGAAAGTACCCACACCTCGCTTCCATATAAGCCTTGTACCATAGGTATCGTCATTTTTATTTAATATTAATCATTAATCATTATTATGTTCTTAATCAATCCCAAAAATGTAATTTTCAAAATATTCTGTTCCAAATCTTTTCCACATTTTTTACATTTAGGCCTACTTGACTGTAGCCAATGTACATTAGGGAATGTGAAGAGTGATAGATGATAATGACTGAAGATAAACTCCTAGAACTAACTAGAAATCTACTTGGGGCATGTGGCATGTTAGTTAGGTTCGAAATTTGGATTTTTCGTTCGAGAGTACTGAAGCCCGGCAAGCCTCCCTTCCTATGTGCCTGATTAAAACTTGCTGACTCCAAGTAAAAATTTTCTAAGGAGCTGAATTTTAATTTTTTTACTTGTTAGGAAATTATAGAATATTAGTAAAAACCGAGTGAATAAGTCAATTATTGCAGTCCTGCAGAGTCTACAAAGTTATGCTCAATAATGTTCCAGATTGCGCCTTTCCTTGTACCAGTATAAATTAGAAAATACAACAAAGTTATTTTGAACTTTGATAAAATTTGTATAAAATTTCCAAACCTCAACTTGGAATCAAACTCGAAACTTCGTTAAAATATAAATACGTTTGTGGATTTAAATCTAAAATAGGTAGGCCTATACATTTTTTCAAATAAACCTAAACCGTAAATAAAACCAACGATAACATATAAAATAAACCTAAAGATACGGTAAAAATAATTTATCATCACAAGAACGCATAGAAACTGCTTCAGGATATAATTTTCAAAGCTACACGTACTTACACTTATATTAATCGGATTGCCGGACGCCCGTTATTTGCAAACATTTCGCTAATAATTTATTTCTAGCTGGCTAATATCTTTCCTGAAGGCTTCTGACTTCCATGACCTCTACCATCCCGTACAGCTCTGACTCTTCTGTAAAACTGTCTGGCTTTGATAACCCGCTGAAATACAGTTTTATTCTAATTATTATAAATTTATTGTTTTCATTTAATCTACTCTTAGCTTAACTTTAAAGTTGAGAATGATGTCAATAATTTTTATGTGTTCAAAATTTTGTTTAAGAGTTTACATAGAATATATTATTGATATAAATTCTATTTAAACTGCACATTGTTCCTAAATTTGACATGTTAAGTGATTTTAAAGGTTTATATTATTTATTACGAGTGTTATATATTTTTTAAATCTATTTGAATTTACTATTTACTGTTAATTAGGTCATCAGCCGAAAGGCTGGTATGAACCTCTAGAGGTTTTACTAAGTAAAACGAGGAGTGAGGTGGTAAACAAGTGCCTTCTTCACTGAGTGGAAAAGTACGCTTATCAGCATACTGGGCCCTCTGAAAAACATTTACTTTCCACAAATGCAAATTAGAAATTACACTTTCAGTTCATTCACCTGAGGGTCTGGCTGTATAATTAAATTCATTACTCTCAGTTGACACAACTCTGACTAGTGTATTTTACACCTCTACCTCTTTTGTTCTTAAATGCTTCAGTCATATAATTGGCTGACTATGTGATAAAAAAAACATAACTATTTTTGTAGCCCTAGAACGAGCAGATCAAGTGAAAATATTTAACTCTTCACCTACCTGTTATGCTCAGTACTATTTACTGTTAAAACTAATTATTTAAATTTAAAACTGATTCAGGCATTCCAGTCAAAAACATTATGCCTTAATATTACATCTTAAATCCCACAAAACTTTTAAAAGCCACTGCAGTAGTAAGCTCCTAATTTAATGAAATAAACTTTCTTCAAAATTTCGAAGTTTTTTAAAACAATTCTTGCGAAGACACTAATCGAGCCCCTACAGCTCTCATGCACACGATGTCATTTCAACAAAATTATTATCAGCATATTTTACTTGTATCATTATTACATTTGTTAATAAATCAATAAAGAAAAATGAACCTAAATTTTTTCTGCAGAATCAGAATAATGTTATGTAGTGTGTAAAAGAAAGATGATATTACTCGTTCTTTAATCAGTATCGTAATTTTTTTTAAATTGATTTTAAACACTACATAAAATAAAAAATTTAAGCGCTTTTATTTTTGAGTGCCACAAAATATTTAAAAAATGATTTTATTTTGTATGATAACTTGGTATTGAATTAAATCTACCGATCCAACCCTTCTTATATCAAGTATGATGCGATATTTTACATCTAGTAAGAATGAAACCAAAAATTCATGCCAAATTTACAGTAATTACTGTGGTATGCAGTTGCGTAACTAGAGGAACATAACTTATAATAGACGAGAACAAAGTAAAGAGGTGTCCTGCGGTGTAACAAGTTAAGGAAACAGAGACAGCCGGCGTGCGACGAATCGTAAGATTTGCGACGACAATCAGTGACGGCAAAGAGGTGGAAAGTCTAGTAGGCCTACTTAAGCCATCACTATCATCTTGTTAGACCAAGGTTGTCCGCCCTTGGGAACACTTCGTTTACTCCCTCTTAGTCTACATTCTTCTTATTTACTTCTTTTTTTTAGTCACCTTAATTTGGTGCCGTAAAATTCTCTGTTAAAACAGTTTTAAGTATGATCACTCGCCCGGGACCGTTTAATAGGGTTCTTCCTTAACAACTGATCACCAAAAATATTATGGTTAATAGGCTTTCCGAGCCATGGATTTATGGATGTTTCTTTCAATATTTCTTTATTTTATTTGTGCATTTTTATGAAAAAATAACGACAAATAGAATGTCCGTTGATGTATGCTCAGTTAAAATTGTATGAAAATATGGGAAGTGTCCTAAAATTACATTTTTCTCTACCATTCAATGATTAGATTTCAGGACCTGGGATATTATACCTCGGGTGATTATTATATGAGGAACTTAGTGGAAAAAGTTTTAGTCTATGTAACAAAAATATAGTTTTGAGAAAACTGAATCAATATTCAAAAGCTCCCATCTTTTTATGTGTTGCCTAATTTATTTTATTTTGGTAACTACATAAATTACCTACCTCTTTATGCAATTAAAATTTGTTTGAACATTAATTTTCAGCACCACTTTTCTCATAACTTTCTGATGCATTTGACAGCTTCGTCCTCTAAAAATTCGTATTATACACTATATTCTCTGAAGATGGATAACCGGTATTTCAAAAATAGAAGACAAAATGTTTTATAACAAAATTTTGTTAAGAAATGCCAAATAACAGCTTTTACTGGCAAATATATATATTTGCTACCACAGTTAAATGTTATTCTTCCGAAAAGGTGTATCTAAGACTGTAGTTCATTCTGGTTCAAGGCATAGGCCTAAAGGTAATCTTGACACTTTAATGCACTACCGAACATTAAATTAAGAAGTAGGCTACAACCGTATACCTCTACCACTTGCTTAATAGTATTTAGTTAAACTGTAGAGTGTAGATATATTCATCAATCACAAAAAAGTTTTTGAAAAAATGTTACATAGCACCTTCATCCACTAAGCTTTTCATGTATATCACACACTAATTATTGCATTCTTTAATATGAATGCATTCTTTTAATTAAGTCATTTTTACAATAGTAAGTTGGCATCAAGTAGTTCTGGTGATAACCGTTAACAAAATTTATGTTGTTCACTTCTTACGTTGATGTAAGACTTACGTTGATTACAGCAATAAAAAATGTCAGTTGGCAACTCTGTCATCAATAATGCAGGCTAATCATAATCATAAAGAATAAAATTGTAGGTTTTTACACTGGAAGCAAATATATCCGGAAGTCATTTTTTGCACCCTCGCTAAGGCTCATTTCCCCTTCCGTATAAGTTAATTTCTTCTCGTACACCGACATTCTAGTATGTGACACCACCTGTTACTGCTTTAAAGGTTATAAGTACGTTGTGTTGATCTGTCTGTTTTCACATAATGTTGAAAAAGGAAATACTTGTTTATTGCAGTTTTATAACAATGTTATATTTAACAATGACAATTTAAAAGCATTTCGTTTATAATGTTAAAATTCATGAATAGATGAACAGACAAAACAAGATAATGTTATATGTTTTTTTTTAACCCCTAATGTGTACGTACGTTGCAATCTGTTCAATTCAGCGTAATAAGAAATCCCATGACCCATTGAAATGAGGATGATATGTATGGCGTTTAAATGAGGTGTAATTTTGTACAGACCCAGTCCGATTATTCCTGAGAGAGCATGGTTAATTGAACTCAAAACTTCAAAGTACATCGGTTAACCACTATCTAGAATTAAAATCCGTATTAAAGTCACCTTTACTAGAATTTGAACCAGGGACCTTCATCTCCAAAAATCAGCTGACTCACAGCGATGACTTTACCTCTAGACCAAACCGGTGGATCATAATATAACACGACAAAGTTTCTCCATTGGAGGTGTTTCCTCATCTAAGATAAATAATGTGACGACTCAAAATCATTGACACCTGGCTTTGTTTATGTTTTGGTATGAAGTAAATGAATGTAAATAGACCCAGCTGGTGGAATTAAAATAATAAAATAAATAATTTAATTTTAAAATGGAGATAAACAAAATGTGGTTGCTAGGGGCTAGTAGGTAAAAGGAATTTTGTAAAAAATGTTTTTATTGAGTGGGGCCTGGAGAGATGAAAGGGGACAGTACGTTATCATGTATTCTTAATTATTAAGAATTTATTCACTAGATATCTATATATTAATGAAACAAGGAAACTATTTATGAAAAGAAAATGTTAGAGAATGTTTGTAAAAGAAAAGAACACTGTTAAAAATAAATAGTAGTTATATTAATGATATACAAGACATTATTAAATAAGAATTATAGAACAACATTTATTAAAGTTGATTTAAGAAGAAAACATAAAATATATGTACTGTTAATGTAAAATATAGAATTGAAGCATTAGAACACTGTTAAAATAAAATAATAGTTATTTTTATTGATTTGAATTTAATTAACGCTTCAATAAAATAAATCAATCTAATTATTATTCTCTTTCAGAATAGATTGGTAGATGTTCCTGCAATACTTTTTTCGTTTTAACAATATAGAAAAATTTTCAATCAATTTTTTTGCAGAATAATCCAAATGAATTTGCTTTTTACATTGCAAGACTAAAGAAAACCTCTCAATGGATGAACGTTAAATTTTGTTTCATGTGTCGTATTATCATTTTAAAATACGTCCGTATGGTGTCTTCGTTAAATTTAGCTAGTCTTGTTTAATACTTTAAAAGTGATATGGTGAGATGATTTGTATCTGTTTTGTTGGTATAAAATTAGAACTTTAGTTCGGTACCGTAAGAGAACCTTACACAAACATTTTAATCAAAATTAGCCAACCGGAAGCTGTACTGTCTGTCTATAACTTGAT
This sequence comes from Catonia carolina, assembly GCA_035578175.1. NCBI lineage: Eukaryota > Metazoa > Arthropoda > Insecta > Hemiptera > Achilidae > Catonia > Catonia carolina. The sequence continues at coordinate 20,479,202 of JAQMRL010000010.1, read as the reverse complement.
GGCCTCCCGCAGAGAGGATCAGAATCGGCCCGCTACTAGCCTTCTCAAACACATTTTATTACGTAGCCTACTACTTTTAACTAGTACACTGGAATTGGTAAATAATAGTGTTATTTAAAAGGCTAGTAGCGGGCCGATTCTGCTCCTCTCTGCGGGAGGCCATCAAGTTGTAGACAGACAGTAATTTATTCGTGAAATTTCTAACTGTTTCCAATTTTATCATAAACGGCTTATAAGGTTTTGTTTAAAATCGCCTTATTTACAACACTTTTTGTGCTCTATAAAACAGGGTAAGCAGTATTAGTGGGAAAATTTGTTGGGGGGAGTTGTGTTCATGAGGTAAAAATTGTTTTTTTAAGATGGCTGCCCTAGGATACATTTAAGGCAAGGCATCTGCAGTTAAATTTATAGAAAATTAAAAACCCTACTAGTTTTATTTACAGCATTTTATTTCTACAGTGCTTATTTATTGTATTCAGTGCTTAGCGGATTTTTCATATTTTTCTGATTAAACTAAGTCCAATAACAGAGGTTGAGTTTCATTTAGCGTCATCCACTGATAATAATTATAGATATATGATATTAATTATTAATTTTATATAGTTGTTATATTTCGTATTGTTGAAATTGGCAAGAAAAAGTCGTGTGATTTTTCACACAAAACTGTTGGTATACTTGCTAAACGATTGTTTAATTAACCTTCAAGAAAATTATACCATTCGGTAAGTCCTTGCTCGATCATATTAACAGAAATGCATAGGTACATAAACGGTATGTCTTTTAGTTATTTCTTTAATACAAACCTTGCATTTCACAAAATTAGTTGACATTTTGTTGAATTTCAGAATATTTATATTATATATATGTAGCTTTATTTCATGGTTTTTTCATAAAATTGCCCAAATAGTTCAAGGTTTGATAAAACAGAAATACCTTTTTCAACATAAATGAACCTCACTATTATTTTTATTATTATTAATATAATTAGTGGATGTAATTTTTTGTATTTTTTTATTTATAATTATACATTTTAAAACATCATCTCCTACAGAGATTATGTAAGGATTTATAAAAGAAACACTAAAATTGTTGGGACAAAGGTAAACAAATTTTATTGGTCATTTTCTAAAAGGAACAGAACGTTCATTGTATAATATGGCCTCGGTTTTTACTGCAAAGGTCTATTAAAAAAGCATTAAACATTTTTTCTTGTCCGGCTTAATTGGACTTCCATCCTTTTTGCTGTTGTTGTATTATGTCTTTTTGTCCCGGGTTTTCATGTTGACCCTTTTTCTCTTAACGTTGTAATCTAATCGAAATCCCGACAACTCAACTTGGACCTTGGAATTCTAATTGCTTGTAAACAAAGAACAAGTCTATGGATTTTACATTATTAACACTTCTATGGTAGGAATAATATTGTAAAGGTATAAGTAAAATAATCTAATTACCAAATCATAGACCTACCTGTACTCCTACATGTAATTAATTAATTTTAACTTAATTACTATTAATAAAAAAATAAAGATAATTTAAACGATACTCGCCAATTGAAACTAAGATATTCTGCGGACTTATTTAAAAATGATATACAATATATGAAATAAATTTACCAAGCTCGTCCATTGGGAGGTTTCCATCGATCATGACATGTAAACTAATCTGCTTATTCTTCTGCATAAGAATAGATTGTAGATTTTGCTGTATTCTATAAAAAACTGAGATAAAAATTTATAACATAAATTTTTTAAAAGTGCGTTTAATCATTAAATCGATGTAATTTTATTAGAAATTTCTTCGGAAAGGTGTTTTACAGTATTTTTTATTTATTTAACTTTGATTCTCAATTCTTTTTTCTTTTTGTTTTAGTTTCGACTGTTCTACAATTACTGCTTATGAGAAGGGCGACAGAAAAACTAAGTAATGGAAAAATTACCTGACCGGTAATCGAACCCGGGACGGATTATTTATTCTGAAACAATACAATGCAGTAGTATAGCTATAAAAATATCAAAACTCTTGACAAAAACAAATGGCATAAAAATAAGCAAAATGGTTTTAATAAATATAATTTACCAGGGGATAATTCAAAGATTTATAGTAAAAATTAAATTAATGAAATTCAGGAGAAAACATAAAAAAGTAGAATAATAATTAAGTAATATAACAACAATAATAATTAAAAGTAAGGCAGATACATTGGTTCTAAAATCTGAACAAAATACAGTATGACAAAACAAATTAAATCAAGAATTTTTTTCCTACATAACTCAGTTTAGCACAAATTAGTTATTTTCCCTATTTTTAAGTCGGATAGACGTTGATTTTCATTTAGCGTCATTTTCACTCATGATTAATAAAGTCATGCTTTCATTTTGCATTGTTCACTCATAATTTTGAACATAAGTTATATTTTTTTATAAAATAAAATATTTCCATGGTAATCACATTATACTACATCGTAAAATTGTATAGACAAACAAATATTTACGGGGAAAAAATTGGAAAAGTAGCAAAAAAAACTTTCTTTTTGATGCGATTGGCACCACACTTCATAGGAACTATCTCAAGACTATCTTCATGCTCCCTGAAAATTTAAGCAAATATGGTTGAGAGGTTTCACAGGAAAAAATTGCATAAAAACATTTATTTTTGATGCAATCGTCACGAACTTCACAGGAACTATTCCGAGACTATTTTACATCTTCTCTAAAAAAATTATCAAAATCAGTCGAGTGGTTTAGGAATTCATAGGGAACATACTTACATCCACAAATCCTCTTTCATATAGTAACATTATAATAATCTATACCAATATTATAAAGACAAAGCGAATTTTTGTGCAGGCTTGTTTCCAAAACTACTGAACGGATTTTCATGAAACTTTGACAGCATATTCGTATTTATATTCACAGCAACATTTTCTTTCTAAATTTTCAAAAATGATAACCCTAAGAGTCCTAATGAAAATTTTCATAAATGTGTGTGTGTGTGAGAGAGAGAGTGAGTGCGCGTGTACGTGTATGTGTGTACGTATGGCTGTTGAAGTAGATGAATGGGTTTGATGACGGTGAGAGACGTACGCGGGGCAGTTTATCAAAACGTTGTGTGAGTGCGCGCGGTTACATACGTTGGAGTATAATTTATATACAGTTGATCTAGCAACAACAAAATTTCTGTTTCATATTTATTTTAACGAATTGATTAGACCCTACACATGTTAAGCGTGTGATGCCGTGCTGGACATACTAGTATAGAATAAAATAATAATTATATATAATATGTGTCCAGATAGCGGTATATTTAGGCAAAGTATATAGAAGATGATACACATTGGGAAGCGAAAGTCGTGTGACTGTATTTCTTACCAATTTTTTAAATTGTGTTGTACAATAATAAATTTAATTTTATCATTATGTCATGATATATTTTTGATCGGAAGTTGGGGATAGTTGTTTACTATTGAATAAAAATATTTACATTTAATTAAGAAGAAAGATTTTTTCTTTAATCCAATCAAATGATAGATTGAACATTTTGAAAGAAAATAGAAAACTAAAAAAAGAATGTATTGGTAGATTGTGTTTGAGAGTATCGGTATCGCAACCGAAGTCCTTTTAAAATAGCCAAGTGAATCGTGAAATGAAGGTTCTCGTTATAAAAAGAAGCGTTTAGGGGCAAAATGTTTAGTGTGAGTGATAGGCTTCTCTCTCACATTACACTATCAATAGAACCAGAAAATACCCCCTGTAGTTTAATCCCATGGAACCTTGTTCGTGGCTCGTCCCGTCTTTGTAAATTTACCGCGAGCTGCATAGTCACTGACAACAGATTATGACCAGGTGAACTATTTTGTAATTTTCACTGAAAACATCAATTTGTTAAGAAAGGTTCTTTGAAGTCCATTGAATCTACAATCACCTTTATTTTTACAAAATGTTACACAGATGAAGACCAAAATTTCAACTTATTTTATTTAGCACTAGAGCTTGCGCGAGCTTACTGCTAGCATCAGAAGGGTGAATTGAATTTAGTTTATTGCTTTTCCCATCTTTACTTCAGTATGTACCTTTTCTACGTTACAACATAAAGACATTAATGCTGATTGTTAATAATTACAAATCTTTGGGAAGGTATAGAAAAAGTATTTATTTCTATTACATAGTTGCACCCTTTCTTTCCCTTTTCAGTAAGTGGTCAAAATTCGAATTCTTTGTTTTTCTTAGCTATAACTTACGGAATAAACGTACAGATTTCTAAAACTTCAGCACTTCAAGAAAGTAATAATTAGATTGTTACCTTGAACACTGATATTCTAAAAATGACTAAGAGAATAAATAAATAGAACGGTGCTAGTTAATTTAATGCCAGTGATCTGAAGACTTAATGTGAGTTGTGTTGTGTATTGTTATACTAAGTACAGCTTACTAGCAACTGGTAACGTTTCCAAACATTCACACCGAACTAGTTTACTAACCCTAGTCAACTACGAGATCTTTTCTTCCCTACTAGCGCTAGTATAATCAAATATGTTTAATGTCACTAGCGTGCTAGTGAATACTAGCGCTTTAACTAAACTAGCTGCTAGTTCTTCGTTCCGATTAAATCATTTTGCTAGCTGCTAGTCTATTAGCAGCTAGTACGTCGTGTGAATAAGCCTATAGTTACAAGTAATTGAAATTTAAGTGTTTCACATTTTTCTTTCTTAGGAAGAAATGCACCGAATTTAAGTTTTCTATGTAGTACGGAATTTATAAAATTAGTGATTTACAAGCGAGTAAACAAGAGCTGAAATCAGTCATTCATACAATCAGTGTTCACATTTATTTGTACAGACAATTAATTTTAAGTCAACAATTATGAAGTAAATTTCAAGACAAGAAAGTTGTTTTGTGTTAAAATACACATATTGACAGCCAATAAACAACACTTGGTATCACAGTACACATCCAAGACTTTAGTGCCCAAAACGAGTTTGTTAAATATTTTAGTTATTTAAAACTTAACAGTTCGGGATAACGAAGTTAAAATTAAAAGAATTTCGAATCCGTTTGAAAGATTGGGAAAACCATAATATAATCTTATCAATGTGTTTCTATGATTCCTATTACTCAATGTAGTAGAAATCGTACAACACGTACTCTAAAACGATGTATTTTTGTCAACACTAAGCTCTCAATCAATAAGTCAGCTCAAGTAATTCGACGTTTACGCGATTGCTCACTATCAATTGTCTTTCATTGTAGCTATTCTTCGCTTTATTTCTTTACAACTGTTGTGATTAGATATAAAACTTCCTAAATAACGGTATTGTCTTTCAGCTATTAAATTCTTTTATAACTCATTTTGATATTAATTTTACTGTCAAATTTTATGCTAAATGAACCCCGGTAAAACCATGTTTAACTGAAATACAGAGGGCGGACCCGATTTCGGATACGCGAAATTCCTGATTTATGCAGACATACTTTCAGGGTTTAAAAATAGTAAATATGATTATAACTAACAGTATATTTTAAGACTTTTTGTTATTATCTACAAACCAAAATACAGAAATTTTAAGAAAATATATAAATTTTACAATATAAATTAAAAATAAAATTATTTATTTTATCTTTTATAATTATTTATAGTTTTTTAAAAAATTGTAAGTTTTTTGTAGAAACCATTTTTGGCAACATCATGCTGTCGTTTTATTAGAATAACATACTGGAAGATTGGGGTCTTAATATGAATTTGAAAGTAAAAATGTATGTAATCAAAATTGTAGAACCTCTAAAACCCTATAGTTTTTATTTCAAACATTTTTTGTACATCGCTTAGTTTAACGGTAATTAGTGATTTTCTGTTTTTATTTTTAGTTTTTTTGTGTTTTTATGGCTAAAACACTTTTGATCAAGTCACTTTTCAAACAATAAAAAACTGAATCAAAATCGGTTCACCCGTTTGGGAGCTACGATGGCACAGACACACGTTAAACTTATAACATCCCTTCTTTTTCCGACGAGGGTTGAAAATAAGTTTTCCGGATCCGTTTCGGTTGAAGTGAGTTACGGTTAAGCGGGTTTTGGATAATTGGAATTTTACTGTAAATAACTAACGAAAATTGTTTTGGGTATAAACTACTTGTTACTTAAATGTTTAATATTCTAAAATGAATATGGAACTCGCTATGAAAATCGCTGGTATTATCAAACGAGATATTGGATAAATGATGAAACGTAGAAGAACACCGAGTACAAAGAACTCTAAACCTCGACCAAAATGTAAAAAGTATGGAAGTATTTAAGGGGTGGGAGTGTAAACCTTTAAAATGTTTCTGGTCTCTGTTGTCGGTATTGTCTGAAGAATCCGAAGGGGTCAACTTCTATTCCACATTGTGGTATGAATATTCACGGTAAATAGGAAGACAATAATGTCAAAACTTGGGGGATGCAAATACAGGAGGGTAAAAGAGAAGGACAGTTATGGGTTACGGAATGAGGGCAGGTTTATGCTATGCTCACAAAAGACCTTTACACGAACTGCGATTACAACTACTGTCCTTTATCCTTTTAAATACCTTACCGCCAAAAACTCCCATATCTTCCGTTTTTGTTAACTTTTGTGTTATGCATCCGTGACCCGTTCCTTTCATTTTTTTTTTAATAATACCTTTTATCATATTGCATAATTCGCTACAGATAAGTATTTCCTAAGAACTAAAAGAATTTCAACATCCAGCATTTGACTCTTGTAGAAGATATACTATAATCGCTTACCATAACCAAAATCACAACGGGCGTACAACGTCGAACATAAAGTGTATAAAATAAAATTCCTTTGACTGGTGAACCTTCTATATAGAAGAATTCCAAGGAAAAATATAAAATTATTTATAGATTAAATATAGGGTAATGAATAATGTCTGATATGCGTGTAACATAATTCATTCTATAAAAAGAATTCAATATAAGACTATTGAGTCTATTATCGATAGAAAAATTCATTATTCGATTACCTATAACTTCTTGTTCCGAATGCCCTACACCGTTTGGGCATATTTACAATCGAATTTCTTTATCTACATTTTTTTAGTTTATGTAAAGTCGCATCACCAACTTGGTTATTAGCGAATACGGTGGGTTACCTAATAGAAAACAAAATCTTTCAACAATTGTCCGGAGCTTCAGTTGTAGCACACCATTTAGCTTTTATTTATTCTTCCACGTTTACTTTGAAGATTTCAATCTTACTTTAGTTAAATTGACATTGTATATCTCATTGTTGAAAAATTCGTGTAGTACAATGTAAATGCCTTCTTAATATTACATAAAAGTTAATTTAAAAAAGTCATTTTATTTTTTTTCATGTAAGGAAAATATTTAGTAGTTGTACAAGTTATTTAACGAGAAAATGCGATCACATTTTTTATTGCTTTCAAGTAGTTTTTTATTGTTTCACAGCTCTTTAAGTTCAAACCTTCAAAAATAAAACTATAAAAACCATTTAAATCCATGAAGTCATTTCAAAACTTTAAAAAAAAGTTACGTTTCTTTTGTTTAAATTCATGAATATTTCAAAGAATCGCATCTAAATCTGACCAACAAAAACCAAATGATCATGAGTTCTTCCATTACTTTTTGCGCAGTTCTGTTTTTGTCTTTTACCGAAAATCTTCCGAAGTGGACTTAGTGAGTATTGATTCTGACCTACTCATTTAAAAAAAGGATTCCTCTCCTATAACATTTACTCTTTGTCATGTTAATATCCTCCATTGTTGACTCGTATTCTTCATTTATTCAGCCACGTTAGTAAAACCTCCAGAAACAATAAAAAGTATTAAAGTAATGAATCCTGATTTTCTGACTCCGTTAGTTTATCCTGTAGGAGTCAGAATAAATAGCATTAAATATGCTGATGACACCATGGTACTGGCTGACAGCCTGGAAGGTTTGCAACAACTGATAGACAGGATTACACAGTGGCATCAGCGGTTTCGACTCATTATCAACGTTCTAAAAACAAAGCGTGATAATTAACAGAGAGCAGGTGAACAGAAATTACCTTTATATCAACTGTGCCTGCATAGAGAAAATACAACAGTATTGTTATCTGCGAATCATGAAAGACAAACAATGGGACAAAACGTCATAGAAAGTAAATACCGTACAGGCAAGGCAAGAGAATTTAATAAAATAGGTCCTACTGTATTTTCAAGAGTCACAACCTTACTCTTGCAATAAAAAACGAGGAATCTAAGATGTAATTTCTTTTCTGTGCTTCTGTACGCTGTAGAACTCTGGACTATGGATGAAGCAATCACAAGGAAACTGGAGGTGTTTGAGATCTGGTTGTACAGATGAAAGTTGAGGGTCCCATGGACTGCTCGGATACAAAATATAGAGGTTTTCAGGAGAATAAAAAAATAACGTGGAAGTTATTTTCACTATAAGAAGCGCTAATATTTTAGACACATCATGTGGAATGACTCACGATATTCGTTACCACAAGCCATTCTGCGGGCAAAATTATATAAAAACGAGAACCTGGAAGAAGAAGGTCCCGTAGCTTCGAAATATGAGAACTTGGTTTGATAAAATTTCAAAGAGATTTTTTGCAGTGCAGCAAACAAAGATAGAATTGCTATGATGGTTGTCAACATTCGGAACGGATAGGCACCTGAAGAAGATCCTGATTTTCATTCACATTATGACAGCTCATCATCAACGGAGGTTGTCACTGTGGTTGTGGTATTAGGAAAACCACAGTGAAAAGTAAAACAAAGAAATGTCTTGAATTCATAAAATACGAGAAAGAATAATTAGGTTATTTTTTAAACCAAACTAATCTCAGTATAACTTAATTATAAAAAAAACCACGTATTTGATATGTATTCATTTTGTACGAATTTGATTGAGACTTTTTCAACCTATCGATTTCTTCAAAACAAACATGTAAATTTATTTAAATTATTTGTTTTAAGTAGTCAAATTACTATAAACGATTCGATATTCAAATGGGACATTATTTAAAATGAATAATATATAGATTTTAAATCGTTTCAAATTGTACTTTTTTCTTCACCGGGATATTTAACTAAAATGATTGCTTAAATCGTCCTAAATAGATAGTTTGGTTAGAACTTGTCTTGTTAACCAATTTAGTTAAGGCGTAAAATTTACATAATTTAACATTGTCGTAGGATAAAAAGTAACAGTCTCCAAAAGAAAAGGTGTAGTTTTATTTTTTATTTAAAACTTATTAATGATGGTATCCCCATTTAGAATTTGTTAGCGTTTTGTGAAAATGTTGGTAAATGTATTGGTTGTTGCTTAATAATATACTTGTTACACATTACTTTAAAAGTTGTCATGTAAATAATTCTTTCCCACTATAATTTTTTTATAAAAATTTTGTGAATAGATTTGTATAAGTTAATATATAATGTATGATTATATGTTGTGATATAAATTGAATTTAGTAATTATATACCAACTTATAACTTGTAATTGTGTAATTAAGGGTACAATTAATCTATCATAATTGAAACATTATACATCAGTAGCCGTTATATTAACCAAAAACTGTTTTTTGGAATTGCCGACTGATTTCATGATCAAATACCTAACTGACTCACTCAATCATCTCTAACTTCCCGATCATTTAGAAAACTGATACTCTGCAAATTTCTTCCAAATAGATTGAACGGGTAAACTAAAGCACCTACGTTTCCATTCTTTACACCTAAAAAGGTAAAAAGTGGTCGACTACCCTAAAGAATAGCATACTATTTCTATTTCTTCCTGAAGGGTTACTTTTTCACTTAATCTGTTTTTCTTGTTTAGATCATCAGCTGAAAGGCTGGTTTGAACTTCTAGAGACTTTAATAAGTAAAAAGGTTTGAGTTGTTTTACCATTGCCTTTCTCACTGAGTGAAAAAGCATGTTTATTAGCATGCCAGAACCTTTGAAAAGTGTGTACTTTCCACTCTGTAAATGACACGTTCACTTCATTCACCACAGAGTCTGGTTGCATAATTAAATTCATTACTCTCATAGGAGATAAATGTGACTAGTTTCGTTTACACATCTACCTCTTCTGTTCTTAAATGCTTAAATCGTATAATTGGCTGACTATGTGATAAGAAACAGAACTACTTTTTGTAGCCCTGGAACTAGGAGATCGAGTGCAATTAATTTAACCCTCCACCTGATTGTTATGGACAAACTGTATCTAGTTAACCTACAATCTGTTTATAAAATACATTAATACAATTGAATTGGAAATTGTAAAATTATTTACTTGTATAGACTTGTTGGTGTTCACATCGCTGCACCATTCACATTAGTTCTTTTGGAGAAGGTCTTGGCCATCGGCAATTCAGCCTCTCTCCGAATTAACTGTTGTGTTTCGCGAATAGATGTGCTGTATATATGGACTCGTGTGTGATGTAAAGGTTTATCGATAAGAATTATAAAGGTTCTTGCTATATATGTGACTGGTTCAATTCCTAGATAGCGAAATTCAATATAGGAGGGTTATAGAAGTTTGTACAGCTTTATGAATATATGTGCTTAGAATAAAATCACTATGTTAGTAAGTGATGTAGGTTTATAGGAAACTAAAACGGTCAACAAACATTGTTTCTAACCAATAGTTTTAGTTTTATCAGCAAACGGCTCTTATTGTACGTACGTACGTACGTCGTATTAACGTTTAAGTTAATAACATCCTTTTTCTTCATGATTGATGAATCACGCACTGAAAAACTCTCGATGGTGCTTTAAACGAGATAATATTCCAGCACCTATTTAATATTTTCGTAGATAAATAAATATTAAATTTCATTAATACTGTGGATAATTTGTTTTTGATTTGTACAATTTGTTAAGCAAAGAAAACCGTAAAAATATTTTATTATTTATTGGAATATTTTTAAATTTGTTAATTCACCTATTTAATTACTTGCAATTTAGAATTTTATTGCATACAGTTTCAGAGCATTCACATCTACATTAGACTAATTTAATTTACGGGAAACGTTTAATTAAAATTAACAATAAATTCTAAACAATGTAATTGTTTAATTACTTTGCAGAATAGGTATTTAATTAAATTAGATGTCTAGTACAATTAAATGTAATTGAATTTATTCTCTATTATATAGTATTTCGTATTTGAAACTGCGACACAGAAATTACAAATCCAATGCGTAATTTTATTCACTACTCTAAAATAGAAATGTTTCTAGTATTGTGTTTATTTAAAGTATTTTTTACAGAAAAGTGATATAGAAAAAACTCCTAACAACATTTACAAAAATAAAATTGTAATAATTTCTACCTCAACGGCTCGTTCTTTGAATTGTATCACTGTTTGACTTCAAAATCGGAGGCCACGGATTTGATTTACGATTAAATTCAAATTAATTTTCCCAGTTAATGAATAGTTAATTTTATGGTAATATGATAATTCAAAATACATTGAATGCAATAATATTAAAATAAAAAATTGGATTGACCTGTTTGGATTTTTTGACCTGTTTGTGCCCGTACAATGTAAATTGAATTTATAAATTCCATAAAAAGTTTTTTGTTAAAATTTATTTAAAGTCGTATTGACAGCTTGGTCATTAGCGACTACTGTGGGTTTTGGTACTGTAACGGTAAATTTTAACGTGTTAAAATTTTCAGATCCCAGTCCGGGAAACGAACCCGGGACCTCTGTGTTGTAGGCTAGGGCGCAAAACAAATTTTAAAATATAAAAAAATTAAATATTTTAGTTATCCTAGTTCAACTGCAACAGAATATTCACTTTTCAATAACCAGGTCAGCGTAATATGAAAACTATAGAAACTTTATTATAGTTCATTTTCTCTTCAATATTAATTATGCAGTCTCTACTGTTTTGTCCAATCACGAGTCTTTAATGTCCAATCACGAGTTGTGGATATCAATTTGGAAAATTTTCAAAGGCCCATGCAAACTTTAAGGAAATGCTGGTCGGTAGAGTACGGAAGAAGGCCATTTTAAAAATATATCATACCTTAGTTCTACTAGTTTTAATGTATGATTCATTGCTGAACACTGAATGAAAAGCAGATGTTGAGGATAAAGTTGCTGTAATTAGATTTTTTAAAACCTTTATCTCTATATTGATTGTTAATAGATCATAGAAGGAATTCAAATATTAGGCATGACTTAATATACCAAGAGTGATATTAAATATTTGGAAATACAGAAAAGAGAATTATAGCCATTTGTTGTGGATGCCAGGGAATTAAACATCCAAACAGATATTTACTATTAAGCCAACCAGATAACATGATGTTGGACGACCTTGGAGGAGATGGTTATCCCAACTTCTTCACGACGTAGACTACTAAGTTTAAAATGGAACAGGCTGGTAGGCCTAATCCGTGCCTTTTATGATGATAATGATGCAAATCTGTTGGTATTTTGATCAACGCAAACTGGTTTTTTTCAAGGGGTCTTAGATAAAATTTTCGGTCAGATTTTGGATTCTATCGTCACCCACTTTTACCTGCCATTCTTCACCATCTGCATTGAGTGGATGTGCATTAACCTTAAGGTGTATAAAGGATGAACGTAAAAATCATTTTGAGATAAATTAAATCAAAGTCAGTCGCGTATTGTGGATGTGTGTTTGCCAGGTTAGTCGTCTGTCCATCGTGATGCCTAGGTATTTTACTGTGTTCTTTTGTGGAATGGGTTCGTTGTTGAGGAATACCGTAGGACTTTCTCCTTTACATAATGAGAAACTTATATGTACTGACTTATTAGTGTTTATTTTTAACCTCCACTTTTTCAGCCAAATTTCAATTGTGTTGAGAAAGTGTTGTAAGTTGGTACTGGCCTGCGTTAAATCGTGGGATGAAGTCAAGATAGCAGTATCGTCAGCGTATGTTGCTACCGTTATTCTTGGATCAGATGGTAAGTCCGCAGTGTAAATTGTATACAGTAGTGGTGAGAGTATAGAACCTTTACCGTTACGAACCCGAAGTATAGAACCCGATTACCGTTACGTTCAAAATTACTCATTTATAAATCATTCATTCGGCCAATTTGGACTTATGGAATTGAAATCTACGGAACAGCAAAGCCAAGTAATATCAGAAAACTACAGGCATTTCAATCAAAATTATTACGACTCATCGCCAATGCTCCATTCTACATTAACAACAGAATACTACATGACGACCTCAAAATAACACACATAAAAGATATGGCGTACAGCTGCTACAGAAGATTCTTCGGAAAACTTCAAAACCATCAAAATCCATACATCAAAAACTTATCATCTCGTACTCTTCCTGGAAATCCTCGCCGACGACTTCGCCGTTCATGGAATAGAGACCTGCTCTTATAAGACAATGACTCGTGGCACCTACAAAGATTAGCCACTGGGTCTAATCTTTGTTATTGTAAATTTTTTTTTTTTTCCTATGTTAAAACCAGCTCATTTGCTTATTGTAAAATTTTACAGTTGCAAATAAATAATTAAAGAGAAAAAAAAAAAAAAAAAAAAAAAAAAAAATTAAATCACTGTGAGTACTTTTGTTGGTAAGATATTAGGTAAAAGAGGCAGGGTAAGACCAAAGGTAGCAGGAGATAAATTAGAGTGATTGATGAATGATATAAAATTCAAGACGTATCTAATTCTAAAAAGAATGGAGTGTGAAATTTGAATTTTTTTTTACGTTTTTATTTTTCATAATTTACAATATGTTTTATAACAACAAATAAATACGATACAATTCGAATAAAGAAATGTTTTCACTTGATAAAGCTTTTACCTGGGCTGTACCTAGGCTTCCTCATTTATTTTGTGCAATGTCTCGTGGTAATTGGTGTTTAAACCTCCTGGCAGGATCACCTGGTATGCACCCAAGCTCACTGACTCATTACTCATTGGCTTGATATACCTGGAACAGCGAGTGCACAAATTTGTTTAATGTAAAATTATGAGAATATTTTAATTAGATTAGAAACTATATGTAAGCTTTGAATCATTGCAAAAGTACTGTTTGTAATATAAAACGGGTAATGTGTAATTGTATGATAAATTTTGTTCTAGGTAACCTGAATTTGCTTAGTATGGGATAGTTTTATGCTGATCCCCAAAACTGGACCCAATAGATATAATTTATACTGGTATAATGATCACCTCGTATATGTTGAGTTTATTTGAAATAATATTAATATTAATAAAACAATAATTAAAACTGTTATGTAGCAAACAATTATTAGTTTGATTGTGTTCTACTAAATATTATTCGTTTTCTATGGGTTTTCAAAATCTAGACGTCTTGTTTTCAACATGTCTGTAAGAAATTTTTACACTGAATTTCAATTTCCGTTACTAAAAACGATACAAAGTGAAAAGAATAAATTGAATTTCAAGGTCAGGAGCCCAGATTTTTTTATTGTATCCTTACAATACTGAATTTATAAATTCCATTGAAAAGGTCATCCACACTTTACCTGTTTGTTTCTTCGGGACAAGATGAAAGGGAATTTTTTATTTTTTTCTCTATGTGTCGAGTTTGTCAAAATGATATATTGTGACAGTATTTATTTACAGTAAAATACCATTTAGATTTTCAAATTTTAATAACTTAATCTTCTACAAATTTATAACAAATTATGCTAAATATTTTATAATTAATAATTTTGTTTAATGTTAATTATCTTATAAATTTATTTGACGTTAGTCATTTAATAACTTAAAGAAAAATTATTTTAGACAAAATAAAAAATTGTAAAATTTTGTTTATCTATTGTAATATAACTTTTTCCATGTTAACATTCCATTTTTACACTTGTGCATGTTTTATCCATTTACACAGCAAATCTATATATAAATATATATATATATATATTCTATTCTTAAACTCAGAGTTCTTACAATTTGTATTTAAAGCTTTAAGAGGTTCAAACCAGGCTTTCGGTTCATGATCTAAACAACAGTTAAGATTTATTTTTTACAATCTGTTAATAATTTAGTGAAGTGTTTTATGATGTAATGAGTGCTCATTGTTTGTTTTATACAAGTCAGAAGAATTTTGGTGCTTTAATTGTCTATTTTTTCTAAGGTACCTGGGAAATTTATGGCAAGATACTTAGTTGGACTTGGAGTGCCTCTGACACTGAGAGCCGTATCTGCAAACTAACTATTTTCTAACAGTTGCAAAAAATAAATTATTTCTATAATATTTTGAGTGTATTAATGTATACCTCCTCAATGTGTAAGGCAGAGATGAAATGTGCAATGTAAGGCAGAGAGTCTCCTGGGTGGATCGCGTCTCTAACGAGAACGTACTGATACTCAACCAGAATTCAAAAGAAGTCATGAACATGATAAAGATTGGGAAACTCAAGTACTGGGACATAAAATGGTCAAAGAGAAAAAATATGGGTTGCTGCAATCTATATTACAAGAAAGAATAGCTGGACAAGCTAGCGTGGGGAGGAGACGTATTTCCTGGTTGAAATATCTAAGAACGTGGTACTCGAAAACGACAACACAGCTGTTTCGAGCGGCGTGGATAAGGTACGCATTGTTAATACGGTGGCCAACATCCGGAAAGATAGGTGTCCAAAAAAAAGAAATGTGTGTACCTAAAGTTGAGCGTAAAAATTTGTGTTGTAATCTTCGCAGTAACTCTGTGTGACAATAAAAATAAAAAATCTGGTGTGAAACACTCATAAAACTTTCTCTTGCCAATGCAAATAATTAACAATATAACATTACTGATAAAACATTAGAAACATACAAAAAAACTAACCTAAATAAACATAACCTAATTTTAATCATAAGTGAAAGACGCAAAATGAAAATCAACCTCAGTTTGGCTTGAAAATACGGAAAATCTCTCGTTCACGCTAAACTAGGCTCTGCAGAGAAAACGCTCTAAATAAAAGTTGTAGATCTTTTAATTTCCTATAAAATTGGTGATTTTTTTTGTCGTAAAATGCATAATAAGGCTAAAATCTTTAAAAAAATCCATTTTTACACGTTTCGTGAGAAATAAACAAAAAATCGTTAATTACCGCTAAACTAGCGTTATAAAAAAAATTTTGAAATAAACATTATAGGATTTTAAATTCTCTATAACTTTTATTATACATTTTGCGCTAAAACGCATATTAAAGCTGCAATTTTAAAAATACAATTTTTTACGAGAAAACAGCCATACCAAGAATTTCACCAGACATAGCGCCTACCCTCTCTTGTAGAGCCTAAAAAATGTAGAAAATGAGGTAATTTTAATAAAAAAACGTAGTAGCCGTTTTTGAGAAACTTGGAAAAAGTGAAAATGACACTAATAAACTACTTCTTCCGGCTGACCGATTTTGGTGAAAATGTTCGTGTCGGGTCCTCTAGTGGTATCTAACTTAAGTTTTAATTTTCAAGTTCGTACGATGTTCTGTTCTTGAGAAATTCTGTTCACACACTTACAGACCAATCGCTAAAAACATGTTTTTTTGGGTTCAGGGGGTCTGAATACGTGTAGATCCGGTGAAAACTCGATTTCGAGAAATTGACATGCAAACAATACTTTTTTTTCTTATATATTCATATAGGCAAGAGAAAGTAAATAGTAGTTGGAAATAATTTTGAGTTTCGCCTAATTATTCACTTGTGGCATTTAAATTTTATGTCCAATTATTCCCTTTTAGATTGAATGTGAAATTTCCAGTTTATGTACTTGTCCACATGTAATTGAAGATATTTAGTCTGTTAAGATATTTTTGCAACAAGATTCAAAAATATCGTAGGGCATGCATTTTTTCTAAAGTGAATTTTATATAGTTTATTAGCTCAAAAAAATATTTAAATACGGTCTAATGTCATTTTTAAACGTCTTAAAGTTTTTTTTATCTCTATTTAGGAAATTCACAATCTGTTAGAAACAATAAGTGAATGTGATAACACAAAATTTGGGAAAAAATTAACATGGTATACAAACGTGAGTGGAGACACAGTCCAGTGACAGAACTCCGACGTGAATAGATAAGTGTAGCATTAAGTGCAGCATTTAGAACATTGTAATGGATAGTCAATTTTACAGTACTACGTTAATAGAGGAGGTCCCGGCTCCATCGACGTTTCAGACGTCTTATTGGATAGTTTGGGAGAGTATTTATTATAAAATATTCAATTTTATTATAAAATATTAAATTAGATCGCCTTCACGGCTCAGGGATTATACTGCAAAATACAAATTCTCTAGCAAGAGATTTACAAGAATTTAATTAACACTATGATATTAGATTTATTTTTGCTTATAAAAAACCCTTATTTTATGTTTATACTCTTATGGTTACTTTGTTTATTCCAAAACCCTTTCTACGGTTGGTTGACGAGAAAATAGTTGTTAAATTTCAGCTCAGCTGGTACACTAGTTTGAATGAATAACACACAAATAGATGTTCAAACATGTCTACGCCTACACAAACTGTTATCCTCCTAAAAATCATTTTTTTAGCTTCAAGAAGTTATGAGACGTAAATTTAGTTAGAAATCCGGGTACAGAAAATTCTACACCATCCTAGTAAAAGATTCTTCATTTTCTAAAGCATAGCCTAGACAAATGATAAGTAATAGAATCTAACAATAAGAATAATTGTTTGGGTTCCAAATTTAATACAGGTAAATGTTCTGTTTAAAATAGATTTTTAGGATCTCATTTTAGGTCTTCATTTCATGACTTTAGGTATTCATTTATTTTAGTCACGGTGTGTCGTTTGATAATCTATACAGGTGAGATTGTGAGATGTGACTTTTTTGGTATTTTGTATACAACGAATTAATTTTGTGTTGAACTATAGGAATGTTTAAATCTCTGCGTATGTTGTTTGTTATGATTCAAAGTGATTCTCTAATTATTGTTCTCATTAATTTAGATTGAAACCTTTGCAGGGTTTCTATGTTTGAGAGGTTTGATGACCACCACAATTGGATCTCATATATATAAATTATTTTAGGAATAGTTTTATATGATAGTAATTAATTATTTTATGTGAGGGTTGATTGTTTTTCATAATTCAATAAAATTGTTTAAATTTAGTGTCCTTTCCGTTTTCGAAATATTTGTTTTCCAGTTCAGTCGTTTGCCTAGATTAGTGTTAATATTATTACCTCTTATGTAATGTAAAATTTATTGCTGTACATATTCAACACTTAAATTTATATAACATGCAAAGATTTAAATTAAAAAAGAATAAAATTTCAATTTTACAAATGGATATTGACAGATTTTTCCATATTCATTCTATTTCCAGTAAAAATATGTCATAGAAAAATTTGTTATGACAGATTAAAACCACTTTTTCTCGAATGTCATGCACAAGAATTCGATATTCTAACTTGTCATTTTCCAAGTAAAAAAATCTACCATTCCTAGATATAGCTTAGAGAAATGTTTTATGTTCAACTGTTCTTTTTTGAAAGTTTTTATTAAAAGATAAAATTACTAAACTAATCTAAAAAGTTAATTACAATTTTTTCCTTTTTTGGAAATTTTGCAAAATTGAATTTGAATTCAATTTATATCATATTTTCAATTTCTATACATTTTCTTTTTAAATTTATCATTAACAACTGTATAATGACTTACAGAAGAACACCACTCATCAGTAAGACTTTTTAACAGAATTTATTTTTAACCCTGATAGATTTTATGTACTAATAATTCCATTTACCATATTTTCAATAAAATTTATTTATTTTTTTTTAATTGATTAATTTTTATTTAGGATTAGCTGTGAATCATTCTGTAATCTGTTAACATAATCAGTTAAAACGTTCCACTATTTCATCTTCTACTTTGACTTTGACTAGTAAATTCAGTGCATCTAGATTATGTTTAAGTGGGTTTCATTGAATTGAAGTTTATTCTTGAATCGACGATACAGTTTCAAATTATCATCAGCTACGGAAATATGAATGTAAAGTTCTATTTATTATACAAAAGTGGCCTCCGTGCACCCATATAAATTTGGCTTCCGTACGCCAAAATCAATTTGAAAGTATTCAATAATAAGTTAGTTTTACATGATAAAGTAACGTAGCAAGTAATTATTTTTAATGGTATTAATTTAGTCATAAGATGAACAGTATTGTTTTAAATGACATTCACCGTTGATTATTTTCCATTTTTAGTATTTCCAAAAAATACACTTTTTGTTATCTTAACTAATCAGTATTTGACTCGTCCCATTAGAGCCAACACAATATTTTATTGCACCTTACAAAGCGTTGGTAACAATGACGGCCATTTGTTCTTTATTGGCAGCCAAAAAAGTACACCTTTAGTTACACTTTAAAAACCTTATAGATTATTCAACCTCGGTTGTCTTCTTTGATCTGGACAATGGTCATTTGTCTTGCGTGATGTTCTGCAGTTGTCTAAATTTCTGATCTCTCATGTCCTATATATTCCGATTTTCTTTTCTAAACGGTACTAATTTCATTGACCTACACTGAGGGCTAGAAAAAGTGATAGACCTTAGCGAATAGGTGGTTTAACGCTAAATGTTAAAAAAACTAAGTTCATGGTAATTTCAAGAATACGAGTATAATCAGGTGCAGCAAACCTTGAACGTTTATGAAGAAAGGGTCAACAAGGTCTAAAAGTATAAATATTTGGGAACAAATCCTCAATAGGGAATAAAGACTGTGCTGAAGAAATCAACGCTACAAATAGGCGAAGAAAAACATTTTAAGTGAAATGAGGACAGTACCGTGCAATAGAGACCTTACATTGTTTAACATAGGCCACTCAGATGTTATGAGAAGTTGACGTTGTTGTATAGCTTGGTGGCCTGGAATTTTTAAGTAGAACATTACTAAAAAATTGGAGGCGTTGAAAATGTGTTTGTATCAAAGGATTTTTAAGTTGAGCTGGTTTGTTTGTGCCTCCAACGAAAGTGTTCTCAGAACGATGCAAAAGGAAGGAGATTATAAGAACCATCACAATACAAAATGTCAATAATTGGGCTACGTGATCAGAGAACAGATGTATACCTTACTTCACTTAATAATTAAGTGGAAAATGATAGGCGAAACAGGTCGTGGCAGAAAGTTATCTTATCTTAGCTAAATAACTTGAGAACGTGGTTCAGACGCAGCTCCACTGATTTCTTTATCGCTGCAGCATCGAAAGTCATTATTTCCTAGACGATTGCCAACCTTCTTGACGGAGAAGGCTCTTAGAGAAGATAATTTCAATACTTTTGTCGTTGTCGTACCGTTGGATTATTTTAGAGTTGTAGACGTTTCCTTCCAAAAAACTTCAACACCTTCTGATGCACTACATCTCGAACACCTTTGGTCGCTTTTTGGTATTCCGTTCACAGCATAAGTCTCAGAACCATACAAGAGAATTAAAAATTACTGTACATGAAGGATCCAATTATAAGGTATTAGTGGCATATCTGGAAAAATCCATTTGAGTTTGCTCATGTTCAATTTATTTTTAAAATTGCAGCCAAACGGTGCAATTTAGAAAAAATGCACATTACAAATTAAAGGTATCTGTGGAGAGATAGAACTGTAGGTTTAGCTAATCGACCAAATATTTTAATGGATTTTACCAATAAGAAAAACTTACTACTTTTATAACTACTTTTGAACATAAAAATATTTATGCACTTTATCTTGCTACCAGAAATATATAAGACCCAACTAATTACTGTGGAACTTTTCACCCATCTCAACGCATTTAATTACGTCCTAATTGCACTCAATTATTGAACACCATAGTTTTATTAGAATTAAATATATCTGAAGCAAATAATAACAAACGAACAAAGAAACATATTTTCCAAGTCGGTTAAATCCAATAGATGAACAATATCTGTAAGAATAAAATCAATTATCTTTTAATTGGTAAGCGATAAAAAAATGGCCACAGATATGAGAAAAATAAAACGACGTCATATATTATAAAGGTGCCTGTATAATAACAGAAGCAAAGTAAAGAGTTAAGTTAATTGCGTTAATTGCTAGTTTAGAAAAGCTATTATTTTTAATTGTTTACAGTTCATAGAGTAAGCTAACATCTAGAAGCGTTAGTTTACTATCTGGATAGATAGATTGCGTGTGTATAATAACTACTTGCTATAAAATTACAGCGTAGTTAATTTTTTTCTCTAAAAATAAATCAGTATAACTCAAAAAATTGTCTGTATTTAAATTCGACATAAACGTACTGATTTCTACTAATTACCCTGTTGGATGTTTACCCTTTTATCCCATCAGTTGATTAGGTTGTAAAAGAAAATATCCATTTCATGAGACGACGCCTCTCATGGTTGGTGGCAAATTTTAAAAAGGCTTACCTTTTACTTATGGTTAAAACTATTAGTAATTATTGTACTTACTCTTCAACAAGAATCGAATGACACTACTTTTCAAATTTTCAATTTCCGACTTTGATTTTTTGACTTTAGGTTTTAAGCCACTTCCGGTCAAAACCGGAACTTCAAACCCAATTATTTCTGTATCTACTCTTTAAAAAGAATCGAATGGCACTATTTTTGTTTCTAAATTCCGAAATTAATTTCTTTACTTCTGTTTTGAGCCACTTCCGGTCAAAACCGGAACTTTAAACCCAATCCAGGCCTACTAACTTTTTGTATAGATTACGAATCCGAAAACCATTTGTTGCTATCTTTTTTAGTTTTTTTTTTGTATTGTAGATTTACTGCAACTAGTTACTTAAAACTAACGAACAATTTTTCTTTGGCGATAATATTCCCTCCCACCTATGTTTATAATTATGCAGTCGCCCACTGTGCTAGTACTTTTTTTTTAATGTCACTTATACCGTGTTCTATAAACACTAGAAATATTAATTTCTTAAATCTCTAACTTAAACCTATTGTTAATCTACTAACTTAGGTAAATAGGTGTATAACTATAACTTAAAAGTAGCCTAACCATTAATTTTAGTAATTTATGTTATATACATCAAAATACGGAAAAAACTAATGTTGCAATCGGCAGAAATGAGTTTTTTGCGAGCAATAAAAGGATGCTCAAGGGTGGACCACATAAGAAGTAAGGACATTAAAGAGGAACTGCAGGTTGTTAGCGTACATGAGAGAATCTTAAAGTACAAGGAAAGATGGAAGGAACATCTAAACAGAATGACGAATGGAAGAATACCAAAGCAGATGTGGGAATATAAACTAAAAGGTAGAAGAGTAGACCGAGGAAAAGATGGAGCTGAAGAGAGTGATGTCGGAACAGGCCAAGGCCTAAACTATGAAGAGAAGAAGAAGATTATATACATGACTTAAAAGTATTTTACTCTTATTTACAGTTTAACCGTACTTTTATTAGTATTTTTCTTAACACACTAAAACGACCGGCTTAGTTCTTTTCAGTCGCCTAACTATTACACTTTTAATAATAAATTTTTAGCTTGTAGTTTCTGACTTTGATTTTTTGGCTTACGGTTTTGGCCCACTTCTGGTCAAAACCGGAACTTTAAACCCAATTTAGGCCAACTAACTTGACTCACTTTTAAACCCACTAACTTTTTTGTGGAAATTACGAATGAGAAAACTGTTTGTTGCTGTCTCTCGTAGTTTTTGACGTCTGGTAGTGACGGTCAGACGGACGGGCAAAGGAATATGAAAGATGACAATTTAAAACATTCCCACCAATAATACGAAATGTAAAACCAGTGAATTTTTTAAATATATACTATGGTGCTGTTATAGCAAAAACAAACACATAGGGATAGGTTTATAATTAATTATTCTGTAATTAATAAACTGTAATTAATTTTTAACTATTAATTAAAGGTTTATAATTATTATTAACAAACTCTGTTAATGAATTACCGAAATAAATTTTTCACCTGAATGAACACATCAAGATCGGATATTTTTCCTCTTCCTTCCCCCCCAACTTACGCAACCAACCCTTTAACCTTTTTCCTTTAGACTTTTGTTTAATTCCTCTAATTTCATTTTGTTTGAGAGATTTCAAAATCTAGTAATGGTTGTTTACACCGATACGTGTGCAATATGTCTCATGTATAGCAAGATAGTGCCCCGAATGAACAAAACTGAACGAATGAGTTTGTTCTACGTTTTAAACAAATCTTTTTTAATATGTACGAATAAAATCCAAATTTAAGTTATTCTCATCCTCAAGAGCGTTTGCTCACGCAAATGGTTTTACTTTTTTACATGGACACAACTAAGAATATAGACATGATCTATACAAAAATGTGGAAAAATCAACAATGTAATGAGAAAAAGAATAAATATTTTTACAGACACGTGGCACGGATGAACCTAACGAGATCGATTAAAAAATTAATTTGTAAAAAGATTATTTAAATTCATTCTTATTTCGTCAACAATTTAAAGAATCAATAACATATCAAAAATAAGTAGGTAAAACATTACAAACTGTAACATGCTTTCCTTATTATAAACAAGTTCAAAATATAAAACAACAAAAGAGAAATATTTTTGCAAAATCGATTACTGGTATCTGTAAACTGTAGAAAATTCAAATAAATAAACCCAATTACAAAATTTTTCTTCAGTAAAGTCATCGGCCGATAATTTGACCAATTCTACGAAATTGCAACTGGTCCAGAATGACCCGGTAGGAATTTTTCTTTCCAACGAACAGAAATAAGTACTTAAACTTACTTAAAAAGTACTTTAACATGCACTTTATTAAACAGGTACAACCGGTATGCTATATGTATTTATTTTTTTATTGCATTGAATTGTATTCAAATTTACATTTACACAGTTTTCATATGCAAATGTTGCACATATACAGCGTAAGAGACAAAATAAAAAAATGATAAGCAAAACGATAAACTGAAATTTAAAAAAAACCAAATCGTTTGATACTGCATTCCAAAATATGTTGGTTTCATCTACTTTTTGCAGACTACTTCGATATAATATTCAGATCAGTTACAAAAGAAAAAACAAATACTAGGTTTTTAACCAATAAATAAAGAGATTGGATGTATCATAGCAAACAAAATTGTAAAATAATGAGTTAATGAAAAGATCCTCTATTGGAAAAACCACCAATAAATTTATACATTATAGCCCTACTTAGTTTTCCCAATTAGAATTAGATTATTATTTTTAATTCTTCGTTATGTTATAATTATATAATTTTCACCGGGTAGTGTAAATTATATTTTTTTTAAATTAAACTCTCATAAATATCTTGGTTAATAGGGTCTACATTGGGTTAGAAAACAATGGGTTTGAAGGTGGCATAATTTTCCCGATCCTGTCCGGAAATGTAATACGGGGTCTCCGCTTTGCAGTGTAACACTCAAACCACTGAGTTACGGAGCCGGCCTTAAGTCATCGTTTTCAATAATTTTATTCAGTTAAAATATATACTTACACAAGTTGACGCGTGCCAAATCTAGTCTTTCATCTAATGCACATATACTTCTCAGATGATTCGGTAACTTGCAGTTCTCAACACCATAAAAATAAAATCGTTGTTGTTTATGTCATCAGCCAAAAGGCTGGTTTGAACCTGCAGAGGTTTTACTGAGTAAAATGAGGAGTGAAGTGGTTTACCATGCCTTCCTCACTAAGTGGAAAAGTACGCTTATCACCATGCCGGGCCCTCTGAAAAGCATATATTTTCCACTCTGCAAATGACAACTTCACTACATTCACCACAGGGTCTGGCTTTATAATGAAATTCATTACTTTCAGAGGAGACAACTCTGATTAGTGTCTTTTGCACCTCTACCTCTTCTGTTCTTAAATGATTCAGTCTAAGTTTAATTGGCTGACTATGTGATAAGAAACAGAACTATTTATTTTTGCCCTGCAACGAACAGATTGAGTGTAAATAATTTGACACTTTACCTATATGTTATAGGCAGAAAATTAAACAACGAATAGAGTAAGTAAAAATTTAAGACTCCTGTCTAATTGATAAAAATACAAAGTAAAATTTTTAATTTATATAAAAAATATATAAACTTCATAATATTCAATATTTCCACGTCAGAATTTATAAAAATATCTCTTTATAAAATTGTACAAAACTCACTTATTGTTATTGGTAGCAGCTTTAATGATTGTCATTTATCATTTTCCTTTGTCCGTCCGTCCGTCATATCTAGATGTCAGAAACTACAAGAGATAGCTACAAACAGTTTTCGGATTGGTAATTTGCACAAAAAGTTAGTAGGCCTGTATTGGGTTTAAAGTTCTAGTCCGGAAGTTGCCCAAAACCAGGAGTCGAGAAATCAAAGTCGGAATTTGGAAATAAAAATAGTGTCATTCGATTTCTATTAAATAGTAGATACAGAAATCACTGATATATTTTGCCATAATTAAAAGGTTTAAACGATGTCAACAGCCATGAGACGCATCGTCTCATGAAAAGGATTTTTAATTACTATTTCATTAGTTTAAAGTCTAGAAAACTGAAATTAATATTTTTAAGAAACTACTGTCGAATTTTTTTATTGTAGATACCCGAGTTTGGAGCCTTGTTTCTTCAAAACCGCTCGTTCAATTTTTACGTACTATACACCAAAATTTATCTAATTTCAGTCTGCGTTGTAACTTTTCAGTTTCATATTTTTAGCCTTTTTAATATTCCGATATCAGGTTAGGAAGAAAAAAGAGCCGGTTTTTATGTTGCTGCAATACATTGGATGCATTTAGAGGCTTAGCCTACAACTCAAAAACGGCTCAACCGATTTATTTGAGATTTCGCCGGAATATAAACCTGTATGTTGTTATTTCACGTATGAAATTTCAGATTTTTAGAATATTTATATTTTGAGTTATTAGTAAAATTCTGAACCGCTGTTAACTCCGTAACTGCTCATTAATTCGGAAATTTCAAAAAAACCATTGTATTCAGTAAAAAAAAAAATAATACAAATTCATTAATGTTATGGAACAGTGATTGACCAGTTATTCGGTAGAATTTTTAAGATATATAAATAATGGTTGATGTTGCGGGGTGTGGAAGAAGCTTAACCATGTTGCCACGTCTTTTAGTCGGTTGCGTTCTTTGCTTTTCTTTTATCTTATAGTAGGCCTACCGAGTTACAACGAGACAACATGGTTAGAGTCTTCTACTTCCAGCAACATCAACCATTATTTAAATATCTTAAAAATTCTACCGAATAACTGGTCAATCGCTGTTCCATAACATTAATGAATGTGTATTAATTTTTTTATACTGAATACCATTATTTTTTAAAATTGTCGAATTAATGAGCGGTTACGGAGTATACAGGGGTTCAGAATTTTACTAATAACTCAAAATCTAAATATGTTACAAATCTGAAATTTCGTACGTAAAATAACACCATACCGTTTTATATTTCGGCGAAATCTCAAATAAATCGGTCGAGCGGTTTTTGAGATCCATAAGGTTTTTGAGCGGTTTTGCAGCAGCAAAAAAACCGGCTCATTTTTCTTCTTAACCTGATGTCGGAATATTAAAAAAAGCTAAAAATATGAAACTGACGGTAACAACGCAGATTGAAATTAGCTAAATTTTGATGTTTATTACGTAAAAATTGAACAAGCGGTTTTGAAGAAACAAGGCTCCAAACTCGGGCCTCTACAACAAAGAAATCGACAGTAAGTCGGTTAGTATTTTAGAAAATTATATGATTGAGAGATACCAATCCATGGTTCATTGTCATTAATCTTTGATGAAGAATTATTATTTATTAGGCTAGATGAGATAATATTGGTTACAACTCAAACAAACACCAATGGAAACTTATTAATTGAATTTAATATTGGATTAGTTACATGTAAGTCAACTTTGTGTTAACATGGAGGTAGGTAAAGTTAAGTAACTTTTTAGTATTATCTGGAACATCTAGTAAATAGATTAAATAATAAATTTTGAAATGCTAGATTAAAATTCAGAAAGTCAGAGTTCAATTTGGTATTTATTTCTTGTTATCATAGCAGTTGTTATGCATCTCTATTATTATCTTGATTACCGCGATTGTATTACTGGTAAGCACCAGTGACATACCAACTTGTATCCATACGACTACGGCTATTTTTGCTGATGATATGGCAGTTCTTGCGGTTGATGCCGATCCTGCAATTGCAACTTGAAAGACACAAAACCATTTACACCTGATAGAGTCATGGCTTAAACTTTGTGAAATTAAAATTAATGAAAGCAAATCGCAGCAAATGACGTTTACTCTTAGACGACAAAACTACTTTCCAACCGTTTCCTTTAATAATATTCCACTGCTTCACACTACTCAAACACACTATTCAGGCTTACACTTGAACAGAAAACTTTCATGGAACGTACATGTTACACACACACGCCACAAACTCAAAACACGCTTCTATCAACTGAAACGCTTACTCGATATACGTTCTAAATTAAACACGTCACACAAATTAACAATCTACAAGACAGTCTTAAAACCAATCTGGACATATGGAGTTCAACTTTGGGGATCTGCTAAACCTTCACACACGAAACGTATACAGACGATTGAAAACAAGATTCTACGAACGATAACGCAATGCCCCTTTCACATCACAATCAATGCTGGACAAAGACTTACAAATCCTATACGTAATTGATGTCGCAGAACAACTATTCAAGAAGATGCATGACATATTTGAATCACATGACAACCCACTCATACAAAATATGTACACTAGGGCAATACTGGTTACTCCAGCACAGACGTTTAAAACGCCTCT
The DNA here is from genome assembly GCA_035578175.1 of Catonia carolina. NCBI lineage: Eukaryota > Metazoa > Arthropoda > Insecta > Hemiptera > Achilidae > Catonia > Catonia carolina. The sequence continues at coordinate 20,451,458 of JAQMRL010000010.1, read as the reverse complement.
GGCCAAGGGATCTTCTTGGCCAACAGTAGGACTGTGGTGATGACTGCACGCTCCTTCAAGTAAATAAAGTTTTGAAATATTAGCTTCACATTTAAAAATTGTTGTATTTATATAATAACAGATATTAAAATTCAATTGGAAGTGTCAAAAAAAAATTACCGCGACCCAAAATACCAGTCAACGTCTTCAGTCCATAGACACCATTTATTCATATTTCTTTTAACACCTATAGACCAACCGGTAGGTTACAAACAAAAATGGAGGTGCTTTCAACAAAACAACGATTCTTATACGGTGTTCATAAAGAACTAAAAGTAGTAGCTATACGAAGCGTCCAAAAAAGTGATATACATGAATTGAATTTTTAATTATTTTTAATTTATATTCTGTAAACGTTCGTCATAAAATGCATTGTAACGGTGTAATGTTTAAATAAAAATTTTTGTGAATTTTTAAATGGAAGCACTGCCCCTCACGAGAATTATTCAAGAGGTACCTGTTATTACATTTTAATGACATGAGTAATTGTACTGAATGAAGAAAGTTAAATAAAAATTTGTCAGAACTTTATAAAAAAGAAATTATTTTGCGTTTTGTAAAGAAACGTTTAGTTTTCAAACTTCAGCCGAATCAGCCCTATAGTGTTTACTTCATAATTCATAACATTAATAGATGGACAACCTTCTGGAAGAATTTTTGGCTTTAGGGGATTATGAAACGTGAAAATCAGTTAAAATTTGGAAAATTAAAAAAATTTACAAAACACAATACTTCCGCACTCTTTAGAAATAGAGCGGAGATGTAAGAAAAAAATATAAAATAAATATGATATGAAATTATTCGAACAGAAAAACTACAAACCATTTAAAAAAATTCCAACTCATTAATTTAGTAAATAATACGAGTTATTAAACAAAACAATAAAAAACAGAAAGAGTTATTTTACTTTTAATCGATTTTCCCACGAATGTCAAGAAGGAAAATTTTAACCTTAGTCCTGAATAATAACCACAAAAGAATTAAACTGACAAAACCGACGTTCGGTAAAAATAAATAATTGTAACCAACAAAAAAGATTAGATAATTTAAAAGAAATACCTAAAGGTTTCTGGGAACTTATGAATAAATGCGTTATATTATGTAAACTAATTTTTGATGGATTAAGTTACATGAAAGTTGATTAGAAAAAAATTTAAGTTTTTTATTATTCCATTATCATAGTAAACGAAGGAACAAAAATAGTAAATCACATATAATAAATTATGCCAATCAACTAAGCAGAACTGAAATGGTCTGTTCAGTTTAATACATTATGCCGAGATTGTACAAGGAAACTGAGTTGCTTCAGGCCATATATTTTGACTAGGGACTAAGGGGTAAAACAGACCGGAAAAATTGTAATTTATAATTTATTAAAAACCGAATGGTAAACCTACCTCAACTCTATGTGGGTACGGCAAAGATATGAATTAATTTTTTATACTAAAGGAAAGATTAATAACTTGTATGTTTTTGACTGTTACAGAACATTTGTTTTAAATCGGTGGACCACAATGGATTCCCTATGAATCTTCATCCATGTCTACAATTTCGTATTTAATTTTCAAGCAAACTTGAGTAAGCTAAATACTATTAATATTACATAAAGAACAGGTTGTAATTTCTGTCAAGCTAAATTAAAATTACAACCTAATTACCTACCAATAAAATTTTTATATTATAGATGCATAAATTTAATTAAATTTTCGTATGTTTAGGTACATCATTTTTTCTCTATTTAGGAAATTCACAATCTGTTGGAAACAATTTGTGAATGTGATAACACAACATTTGCAAAAAATTACATGATAAAAAAAACTTGAGTGGAGACACAGTCCAGTGACAGAACTCCGACGTGAATAGATAAGTGTAGAATTTATAACACTGTAATGGATAGTCAATTACAGTACTTCGTTAATATTGATGAGGTCTCGACTCCGTCGACGTTTTAGACGACTTATTGGATTGTTTGAAAGAGTCTGTGTAGCCAGATTTGAGATCAATGGGTTATGGTTTAAATAAATTATATTAAATTTTATTTTTGTTGGTACAAATATAGACTACCTACTAGTTAATTTTTTCCATATTCTCATTTTTCAGAAACCATTCATGACCATGCCATCTTAATTAACCCAGAAAATGAAGTCGTTGTCGTCTTTTAAAACGGTTTAGGCGTACTACCTGTTTCTATTCCAAGAAAATTCATCACCACTCTTTCTCGGCCTTCCTATGCACCGTCGTTCTTTTGATCTATCCACAGTTGCCCGTGGTTGTTTATCATGAAACACTCTTCTGACATGTTACTTCCAGTTTTCGTTGAATTACTAATTTCGGTCCTTAATAGCTTTCACATTTAATTTTTCTTTAATACCGCTATAACGAATTCTATCTTTTCTGCTGCTGCCTTTCATATATAACGTAGAAACTCATTTTTTGCAGGCTGTAGTATATTACGAGGTTGATCGGTCCTTACCGATGCAACCTTGTATGTTTCTAATCCATATAAATGATCCATTTTATAATATACATAGGCTTATACATATTATCCAAATATATATTATTAGAGATATATCTTTGAAACTAGAATTATCAGATTGTAAAATTTCAACCTTTGTTTCAGCCTCTACGAGGATCTTTTCATTTTAACTCAAATGGCCTGAAATTTATTAAACTTTGAGCCGATGTCGTTATCCAAGGCTAATGTTAATTCCCAGCATAGGTATTTAAAGTGATTTACTTTTCTACGACTCTGACATCCGGTACTGTTTTACTGTGGATAGTTTTCTTGCTAATAAAATGCATAATTTTCGTTTTATTTGTGTAACTTTCCATATAGAGAACATGGCTTACTTATTGACTGTTAAAAGAATATAACCTTCTGTAGATTAACTTCTGTTTCTTGTAACACCTCCTGGTTATCGAAATATAGGTGGATTCAAATTAATACAAACATTAACACTTCTCAATTTCTATAGCCGACATACTTTTAGATGGTTATAACATATTGTATAGGAACTGCATAAAAAATAGAAGTTAAAATTTAAATAATGTTTATTGAACATCCAATTTGATGTATGTTGAAGATTTTCATTCAATATTCATGTTTTGATACTAAAAAAATGTACAGTTCGTATTCTTTTGATTTTTTTATTGCAGTGTTGTCGAAATTAATTAAGCGAAAAAACCATGGTTAACAGATATACATAACCTAAGTTTTTGACCTGGTTTTGTTTTGATTAATTTACAAAATACTTGACAGTATTATGTTCAGAGTGGTCAAATAGTTACTGAATTATTAATTTTACAGATACTATCTTGAAGGTACATCATTGTAAAGGCCAGATTATGAGATATATTAAAGTTGTATCATGAGAGAAGCCTATAAGAAGCAACGCAACTCAACTTGGAAGGATTCCTCATGAAATATAGTTATAAAGCAAACAGACCACACACTAGAAGCATGTGTGCTTCCGAACGGATTAATAAATCCAAACAATATCAGATAAAAAAGATATATAGGCATACTGTCTTTTCTTTTTATCTTTAGCCTAAACTAAGTCTAGTGACTTTGTGTGATTTCATACTACTTCTCTGTTAAAGGGTAACAATACAGAACACAGAATATTCTCTGCTTATAGGATCCGTAATAGTGATAAAAGGCTCTCTTGACATCTTCATTAAATTTCTATTAATAATTTTTATTAACATGACTGACAAATCAACTATACTCTACATCAACAAAAATGTATAATTTATGCATTACTCACAATAAAAATTCAAAATTTAAATACTATACTAAGCTATATTTACACTAATTTTCTTCTGGCAGTATTACATTTGACTCCCGTTACCAATTTTGATGATGTCTGTGACAATGACAATACTAATTCAGGATTTTACAGAAGATCGATAATGCTGCTAAACTATACTTTAGGTTTATAAAAATTTCAAAAAAATGTAAAATTTGTTAATAGTCTATAGCGTCTAATTATATATTTTTTTTTTGTATAGTGTATTTGCATCGGATATGCCTCTCTTGGACACATCGATAACCGTGACGTATGCTGAGGACACAGCAATTCTTGTACGGGAAAAAAGCGCGGATGAGGCTTCCAGGTTGGCGCAGCGACATCTTTTATTAATACAGGAATGGCTTACCCGTTGGCGTATTAAAGTGAACCCAGTTAAGTCAACACAGGTATCGCTTACCTTACGACGTCAAACTTGTCAACATGTGATGCTGAATAACATTCATATCCCACAGGTCAGGGTGGTGCGATATCTTGGCTTATGGCTTGACAGGCGACTAACTTGGAAGCATCATCTGCGTACAAAACGTTTAGAACTTAACCGCCACAAGAAGCTACTCTTTTGCTTAATTAACTCTCGATTAAGATTAAACCTCCGCTTCAAGATTTTAATATACGAATCCCTATTAAGACTAATCTGGACTTATGGTGTCCAGCTCTTTGGAATAGCGGCAGAAAGTAATTTCAAGTCAATCCAGGCTTTTCAATCAAAATTCTTAGGACTTGCTTCTGGCGCTCCTTTTTATGTAAGCAATAAAACCCTCCACGACGATTTCAAAATTCCTACAGTAAAGGAGCTAACCGCGTCCTTGGAATAGTACATTTCACCAAAGACTAGATGGTTATCCAAACCAATTAGCCCTTGATCTAGCTACAAGGAACTTCCCAACTGTGGGTATTTTATAGCGAAAATGGAGTAGAGACCTCAAGAGCTCTCTACTCCGACCAAGTACACTCAAACCAAGGTCTGAATAACGGACAATACCCGAAGTTTTGAATGGAGAATGTATCACTGGGTACCTCTTCTTCTTAAAGTGAAATTCCCCACCGCCATTTCACTATCATATACGGAAGTTGTGCAGCTCAATGTACAGTATCGTTATAAAAATTAAAGACAAAAAAAATCTGCATCAACTGCTTGGTAAGTAGCAACTGCAACGGAATATGTGACTGTAACTTGTGTGGGATTTGACTTGTGAATATTTTTAGAACCCGGACGGAAATCGAACTCGGGACCTTCGCGTAGTAGGCTAGCACACTAACCACTACGCTACGAAGGCGGCCAATATTTGATTTTGATTAAGGTCTTCTTCTTCTTCTTCCTTTCACGGGTTAGGCGTTGCTGCCTGTTCCGAACCTCCACCATCTGCCCATCTCTTCCTTGGACGTCCTCGATCCCTTTTACCCCTTGGCTTGTACCATAGTGCCTGCTTGGGTACTCTTTCATCCTTCATTCTACCTAAGTGATCTATCCACTTCTTCCTGCCCTCCATTACTTTATCATTTATGGAGAAGATATTAAGATGTTGTCGTATCTCCGTGTTTCTGTAACGGTCCTCTCTACTACAGCCATAAGTTTGCCGGAGAAATCTCATTTCTGCTGCTTGTAATCGGCTCTCTTCCCGTCTTGACAGAACCCACGTTTCACTTCCGTAAAGTACTGTTGGAGCAGCTATCGTTTTATAAAATCTCATTCTAGTGTCTTTACTTGTGATGTTTTTCAAGTTCCTGTGGATAGTACCACATATGTGTTGAAATCGGTGGATCCTATCATACACCTCCTTACCCTGTTGATAAGTTACATCGCAACCTAGATAGTTAAAATGGGATATCTGTTCTATAATCTTATTATATATGACAATTTTACTTCTGACAGGATCCTTCCCCCTGATTTTGTACAATCAAGCAAATTTTTTTACAATCAAGCAAATTGTGGAAAAAAGAAGGGAATATAATCTCGAGACGCATTTGGCTTTTATCGATTTTCAAAAAGCTTTTGATACAGTAGACAGGGAAAAACTATGGAATGTGTTGCAGAAGACAGGATATCCGCCCCATTTCATAAGGGCAGCTAAAAGCTTATATAAAGATACGAAAATCAAAGTAGATACGGGGAATTCCTACTCTGATGAAATAATAATTAATAAAGGACTAAGACAAGGATGTGGACTATCTCCCACGCTATTTAATATTTTTATAAATGACGTGATCAAGAGTTGGAAACCATTAGTACATTCAGGTATCTACATGAATGAAAGTTTGAAGTTAAACTGCCTTTTATTTGCTGACGACCTGATAATATTACAGGAGAAGGAGGATGACCTGCAGAGAGCAGTGTATGAGATGAGTAGAATATGCCAGGAATATAATTTGACAATTTCAACCAAACATTTTTGATTAAGGTAACGATAATAATTACTTTAAAACATTACAATAATTAGTTTTTTTATATATATAAAATAATTTTATATAGTTTAATAAACTAAAAAACAAATACTTATTATACAAAATTATATAGTACTTAATACTTTTTTCTTTTTTGGCTTCAATTTTTTTTATTATAACTGTACATTTTTTTTAAAGCACCACTAGTAAATGAGATGGAATGAATGAGGAATGGCGGGAATGTGACGTGAATGTGAATCGATCCAGTGACCGATTTCGACGTGAAATTTTGCAAGAAAATTTTTTTATATGAAATGATTTTTTGTTTTTATGAAATGACTCAGGCATGACAAGTTAAATTGATTTATTTTTATGGTGGTCGGAGAAGATCCCTATTCCACCTTCGTTTCAGTCGTCTGTTAACAGGGAGATAGTTAGTGGAGAGAATTGATATTTGGATTTATGTGGTCAATTGTCTTTGTGTGTAATGAGTTGTTGCATTTACAATGTCTCGAACGGTTTTTTCAGGTCTTTGTGAAGGTTATGTAAAAAGTGCGTTTGTTATTGCTCTACGTGCTTTTGACTGGTGTCTTTGAAGAATATTCAGTGTTGTATTGTGACAGGCTCCAAAAATTGGTCCACCATGTAGCCAAATTAGCAGTACTAGTGATTTATAGACGATGACTTTTAAGTGTAAAGGTAGCGAAGACTTGCGACCTAAGACACCATACATCATACGAAACCATGAGACTGAGACTGCTCTGATGTGTGCAACGTGTGGTTCCCACGTGAGACGTCTGTCAAGTGTTAAACTAAGTTACCTAATTTTGTATGTAACTGTAAGCTTAGTATCGTCGATCTGTAAATTTGGGCAACCAACAGGCCAAAGTTACCTGTTGTGAGTTAGAAACGTTCAGTTTAATACTTACTAAACCTACTTAATACACATAATTTAATAAATATTATAATTATTTCATTCTGTATTTATAGCAATAATATATATTTTCACCAGTTAAGTAAGCTGTATTTTGGATTAGAAGACAATAATTTAAGTTTTTAATCTTAGCCAATTCAAGTTTTGTAAAGGCAAAATAGTTAAAACTTTAGTATCAAATGACTTTTGAATGATATTTCACTTTTATTTTAGAAAATTTGAAATAGATGTAGCTTCCTTTAATTAAGTTTTTATGCATTTTAATTAGGCCTTTCAGTACTTGGTTCTTTTGTGAAGGGAAAATATCTTCAGTATTAAGTACGCGTAATTACGTTTAATCGCTTGCAACATCTGTGTGCTAAATTTAAAGAAAAACGTTAATAAATTTTATTGAACCAAACGAAAATATTTGAAATTTGAATGGACATTACTTAAAGAAAAAAGAGGTTATATATTTAACGACACATTTTGTTAAAATGGAACCGATTAAAAAGATCTAAACACAACACTTATATGTAACAAAAATACATAAAGTAAAGCTAAGTGGTGGAATGAAGGTAAAAAGACAACTTTTAAAAGTGCATGGGAAAAATTAAATGTTATAAAGAAAATGTCTCCTCAACATTCTGCAATAATTGCACTACCGAATTCACCTTCGTTAAAGTCAATTCTACCAACCTAACATCAAAAAATAATTCAAGTCAACAATCCAAAAACCAGATGCTAAGTATTTTAAAATCTTATTAAACTGGTTCACAACAGTAACTGACTTAAATGTGGCTTTCTCATACGATGTAGCTGGACTTGAGATAGTATAAATAAAATTGCCTTGACTGATTTTGTTGCTGCATGTAATGACCACAATTATTTTTATTTGCATTTATAAAAATATTCAAAATTCTAAACATACTTTTTAAAAGTGGTGTAAAAAAATAACCTAGCTTTTTAACATCGCCGATTTAGATATCATCATTACTATATTCGATTATTAAATCCTTTTAATAACGCATGCAGTACCATTTGGTTATCTGCAAATGTGCATTTTTTAAATAGTTCATGCCATCAAAAATTATAATATGAATTAATATAAAACGAAATGTTCTGATTATTTATCAAAACGAACGGCTAATTTTCTCATTATAAGGTCTTTGGTAATGATACCAAGTAAACACCTATAGCTTAATTGGGGTGCATTAAATAAACGGTTAAATTATTTTTCCCGTTTTGAAAAACTATGGACACTGTAGTTTTAGAACAGTAGCTTTTCGGGTAGATGCAAACCGATACCCTATTAAAGGTCCTAACAATCTCACTTCAGTGGCCTTATTGTTCATATCTCCTGAGGAGTTAGGGTTCTCTCGAAGCCTAAACTCTGAACCATACAATAAAACTGGAAGAACTAAATATTTTTTAAATTTTCAAAAAAATCTCCTTCAGTAATTAACCGACCAGCATTTAACAATAGCGTTTGAAAATTTTCTAGTTCAATTAAAAGATTATCATAGTTAAAACCTATGGCCTAGTACACACATTCTTTCGAGGGTAGTTTGAAACAGGAGGCTATTAACCAGAATTTTAGTAAATCTTCAGTGCAGTTTGCAAAACAAGAAAAAATATTGACTAAAGCACTACACTAAACGAACTGAATTTCATAAAAACTAATGTAGTGAAATCGTTTCCGAGAAACGTTGATTTTGTTTTCATTTTTGATAAGAATTTTTAAAACATAATATTTTGGAATTGAAAAAATTTTTAGTTGAGGCTTTATTAATTTTTTAAATAACAATTTTATTAAAATCCCTAAATTAGTTAAAGTTATAGATTTTTGAGAAACCATATAGGCAGACTTTTAAAAAAACTTCAGATACAAATAAAACTAATATTTTATGATCACTAAAAAAAAATCATGTAATAAAAATATTTAAAATCATCTTGACCTTTATAAAAGGATAGACTAAAAGATAATATTTTAACCGGAAAAAGGGATAATAAAAATATAGGCCTAATTCTTAATTTCTTTAACACATTCTTATAGTCTGACAAATTAAACTATTAATGGAATATTAAATATTATATGTTTAATGTAATATAAGGACAACCATATTACTAATAAATTAAAAGCAAAAGGTCATGGATCCAGACATTAAAATATTACTAAATTGATTATAGAGAATATTAATAAATACTTTAGTCTGATAAAACCAATATAATTTTAAGATTATTGAAAGAAATTTATTAAATTAAATATTATCTCGTGTTAAGAGAAGTAATATCAACATTAAGCGAGGCAAGATTAACTAATTGACTACGAGAACTAAAATAAATAAATAACGATAATAGTTAATGTAGACATACCTCTTTTAAAATCGTTATACCTAAAACGAATTTAAGAAAGTATAAAAAATTATAAAACAATAATAATCATGATATAGGGAATACATTTCAGGTAATTATATTATATAGTTTTATGACAGAGCTAATGAGTTAATTACAGAAGGATTAAATTTAAATAGAAGGTTATAAAATTATATAGTACACTTTAATAATATTTTTGTTCTAAAAAAATTTATTGGAGAGATTAAAGTATAAATATTTGTGTCGTAATGTGTGTGAGTATCTATCATAAAAAATGTAATTAAAATTAATTACTCCAATAAAACTGATGGATTTTACTCTAAAAATTTTATTGATGCAACTTAGGTCCATTTAGGTTTATAGTTTTGTCATTAAAAATTCTTTTGGTGGTGTAATTAACTATAATATAAGACTGTTAAAGAAAAAAAAACTACTGAATGTTTGTGGTATTATGAGTAACTAAGGATAAATTACTGGGTTTAATAACTTTATCAAATTGAAAATACAGTCGTTGACGTTTCTTGTACTTCCCCAAATCAATACAAATTGTACCGTCTTAAAGAACTATCATTCTGAAAATTACGTAATATTAATGTTACAAAGAATAAGTAAAGTGTGAAATAAAATTTTAAAAAATCGAGAAAAGTTTTAAGCCATTTTGTTAATGCACTACTCTGAGGTACGAGGTGTGGCTATTAAATAACGAGACTAACGTTGTAAAAACATTTTATTTTTATTTTATGTATAGGCCTAATCACTTATTGTCACCTTCAATATACACTCCTTCTCTATCCCTACAACGCTCTATGCGAATTTTCTACTGTTGGAAACAGTGCAGGAAGTCATCTTCTGTCAGCTCCATCAGGACACGTGCCGCTCAAAAATGTTTGAAATGAAGCTCGCAAAAAGTTTTGTACTGACACTTTGTACGCGATTGAAAATGATCCAAACTTTTTGGAAACGATAATAACATGTAATGAAACGTAGTTTCTTACTTATGATCCGGAAACGAAGCGCCAATCCATGCTCCGGAAGAGCCGAACTTCACCGAGAGCCAGAAAAGCTCGAATGAAGAAGTCAAAATTTAAAGCAATGATGATTGTTTTTTTATATATCCATGGGATTAAGTACCTTCACTGGGTTCCTGAAGGTCAAATAATTAATCAGTATTACTACTTTGATGTAGTTTCAAAACTACGTCAAAGAGTAAGGAAAAAACGCCCCGAAATGTAGAAGGACAAATCATGTGTTCTCCACCAAGACAATGCGCCAGCTGATTCCGCGTTATCTGTCAAGAGGATCCTAGCCAAGTGCAGCTCTCAGTCCTAGAACATCCGTCTTATTCACCAGATCTTGCATCATGTGACTTCTACCTGTTCCTTAAGATGAAATCTGCACCAAAAGGGATAAGATTTGAGTCTGTGGAAGCTGTAAAAGAGAAAGCGGCACGTGTCCTGAAGGAGCTGATAGAAGATGACTTCCAGCACTGTTTCCAACAATGGAAAATTCGCATGGAGCGTTGCAGGGATAGAAAAGAAGTGTATATTAAAGGTGACATAAGTGATTATGTGTAAAATAAATATAAACAACATTTTTTACAACGTTAGTCTCGTTATTTAATAGTCACACCACGTATATCAAGAATTCCGTGCGCGAGGACAATTGCTTTCATATTATATACAAAAAACTAAAACATACAGTAATTTTTTTATTTTAAAAAATCTATATCCACGTATGTTCACATAATATTTACTACGTTTTTGTTGCCAATGATAAGTCAGAGGTTGGCAGTTAGCTTAGTTGCTTAACGATTGTCTTTGCTACTCCACTTCTCAGTTATTGAATACATAAGAAAAGAGTAAACTCTTTAAATTGCTTGCAATTAAGACATAGAAACGAAACGGATAAGAGCGCAAGAAGCATTTACATAAACCAGTTTTATTTTACAAAAGAACGAAGAAGAAGAAGAAGAAATAGTTAACTTAGTATTATTTTATACACACTTATTAAAGTACAATACTTAGAAGAAACAGAGCAGTTATTTCAGATTTGCATACAATAATATAATTGTAATGTACGTTTATAAAGCTGATAGTTCATTTTAAAAAACTTGCAAGTGAAAGATATATTATAATCATTTACTCCATAAACCAGATGAGTATAGTTTGTCTAAATATGTGGTCGGATAGAAATTGAATGCAGATAGTGCATCGTGCATTCAAGTTTCCCAATCAACTGAGAGATTAATCAACATAAACAAAAAAAAAATTTAGATTGAAGATATATGACGGGTGTATGCACGATAAAAATGCGAGTGGTAAAGTCATCGACGCAAATCAGTTGGTTAAAAGCTGATTTTCACAGACAAGTGTTCCGTACATAGTAAATTATTATACGTAAATGTATAACAGCTTTTAAAAAGAATGTATACGGGTTAATATGGTAAAAATAAGGGAAAAATGAAGTTTTATTATGTATTATTATTTTAATGTACGTAAGACCTATGCATTTTTCCTTTCTAATGGTTTTGTGATTGACTTACCGTTAAACAAATAATTAACCAGAATAAAGTTAAGTTGGATAAACCAACCTATCTTTTAATAATTCCTAATTAGGTAAAAATATGTTTGTATATTTTTTAATAGTCTTGAACATAATCAGCGGCGAAATAAATATATTATGCAGAATACAGGCGGCAGAGATGTGATTCCTGCGAAGAACAAAGGGTTCCAATCGTAGAGACTATAGATACTACAGTCACGAGATTGCCTCTGCGTGTGGAGAATTATGAGGAAGAAAAGTGAAAAATTGACAGTACTGCCAACCTCAACAGTGAGCCACTACTCCTACATTTTGCTATCGTGCAGTTTCTATATCCATTTTGTAAGCTGTGGTTTATTCCAAAAAAATGTTTTCTTCATAAACCTTACAAGAAATAAATGTGACCTATATCTTAATTACATGACTAGAAATGTTTGATTTACTGTAATTACCAGTTACCTAATTCCATTGGAACAAAATTTTCTATGAATGAATCGCCTTCTTTACTATCGCTATCACCGGCTTCACTATCAGTCTCACTAGTATATACTTAACCGTTTCCTTTTTCTACCAGATGTCAACAAAACTGTTGAAGAATAGCTTCTTCACGTCTTTAATTTTCTTCTTTATTTTTAAAATTGTGGAAATAGAAACATCAGAGTAGTTAGCTAATCGCTAATGGCTTTTGTTAAAAGGAAGAGAAAGGCGTTTTTGTTTAGCTCCAACTTAACAGCATTTTATTACACTAGATTTTAGATTTCGTTCAGCACTGTGAATAGTCTGCCCACATTTTCGAGAAACTAACATTCCTTTTTACGGTAACAAACAGTTATATTCGTACAATTAACCTACAAAAGGTTCCGCGATATAGATACTGTATATATTCTGGGTATAATATAAGTTGTTGTGTTTGTTGTACTGAAATTAAAGTAGACGCGCATGCACATTGATACGTTTCCTCCTTTACCCCTTGTTGCAATCAAAGGCAAACTTGTGACTCAAGTATAACTATAACTAAGAAATTAGGACATACGAACGGAACTGGATGTTTACAACCTGAATGGAAGGATTACGGCATATCGTCGACGATGGAGGAAGCATGTAAAGAGAATACCTTAGGGAAGGATTCCCCTCAATGTTTTGCAATACAGAATGGTGGAAGAGAGATTTTGGGAGGCCAGGAAAAGATAGCAATAGTTCAATAGTTTGTCACTGTTGTGAATCGTAACAGGCGGAAGTGCTATCCTTGATCGTAAGAAAAAAATAAAACTTATAAGAAAATAGTTATTTTATAATTAAATTCCGTTTCTTTGAATTTGTTTATAATAAGCGGCAGATCGCATTTACCAGAGAACATAATAAGTTACGTTTACTTTAGTAATAATTCTAGTTTAATCATTAATTAGAACAATAAATAATGAAATTAATTAGGTGGAAACAAGAATATTTGAACGGTCATCCTACAGTAGATTGTTACTTATGGTAGCAGGTAAGTTTACAAAGAATTATTAACAGAATTAGTCTAATAGAAAAGGGTTAATACCAGTTCTATTTTGTTGTTGATATAAACAGTACACAGTTTATCCATTAATGTTAATTTAATAGCTTACAGTGTTTTAGTTATATTAGAATAATTTAGATATTTATATTTTAGCACCTTTTTTTGTTTTCTTTAGTATATTTACCACGAAGATAGTAAAGTAATGCTGTTAGTAACGTAACGTTAAAATAATATCAACGTTAAAATAAAAATAAAATTTCTTGTTAAATATTTTACCATCTTAATTAAAGAGTAAAAAATCAGATAAGGTCTTTTATAATGTATTAAGGCATGATAGTAGAATGGTATACTACAAACATAAGAAAAGTAACATGGCGAAAGGCTTGGTTTTATTTTTATTGTAACTCTGCTTCATCCGTTATCTTTACCAGCTAATGGCTGAACAATGTTCAGTTTTTACTGCCGGATAATTGACTTTGATGTGTGCCTGAATGCGTATATGTTCGTATATATAGATATAGGTAATATTACTATGTCCATGGCGCTGTCCAGCCTAGACGACAACCATGTTTCTTGAATCATTTACTTGATATTTTATTTGTTATTTTTTGTTTTTACTTGTTTTATTCATATTTATCATGATGTTTACTTTATTAATTTATATGTCAACTTTAATTTCTTATGTGATTTAATAACAATATTTTTCACTCCTCTTTTAATACCATAAATTTAAACAAGTGTTTAGATATTTATTTAATAATACAACTTTAAAGCCTTTTAATTGATCGCTTTATTATTTTTTTCCTGCTAAAAAATTATTTTTAAATGCTTATTTATACAATAATACTTCTTTAGCGAGACGAGGGTGTAGTTTATCGCCCACTTTATTATTTATTATATTGTATAACTTATCGCTAAGGTCCGTTCCGGGATCTGGGTGAAAAAATAATTAATAAACTATCGATTAAAATAACAAACAAGTATTTATTACTAACTATAAATTACAATTAATAGTCTTACTTTTATGTGCTAATAGATTACAATTACTACAATCAAATTGGTACTTACAATAAAATAATAAACTAATAAATTAATGACATTAAATGAACTTAACTAGTAACAGTATTTTTCACACTTAATTTAACTAATCCTACTTACAACCAATTATACGGTGTCTGCAATAAATACTAGATCTTTTCACAAACGTAAACTCTTACAAGGTACACAATTTGCTTTAACTACACAATTCACTCGCTGATGACAACTCAAGACTGACTGACCCACAGTGGTATAGCCTTTTATACAACATAACCTATCGAAATTGCTAAATGTACAAAGATTTTCTACATAATAGTAAAAATATGACGTCTTTCTCTCGTATTTTGGATGTATCTACTAATCAAAAGGTAAACATATTAGAATTGAATAAAAGTTACACTAAAACACCATAACAAAAGAGCTAATTATCTGAATAGATACACCAACCCTTATCAGATAGCCCTGTCTCAACAATAAGCCTATACTATTTCTAACTATTTCTTGGAACTATCCCGATTTATCAACTGTTCATTTACATTAACAGCTCTAAAAACTCAGTCCTTCCAGAGAATTCTAAAAAAAACACTACCCCTTTAGATGTTGTCACAATAATATAATATATCATATTTTCCGCCACTGGAGAAAAAAAGGTTAGTTCAGGAATAAGACTAAACAATGATGTTTACTTGAATACTTTACTGTTTGCAGATGATTTGTGGTTTGTGCAACAGAGAGAGGATGGCCTTCAAAGACCAATGTATGTTTTGAACGAATTATAATTAGAAATATAATTTCAAAGTTTCCGTAAAAAAGTCAAAGATATTGACATGTAGTGGTAAATATCCCGACAGATCTAAAATTTGGCAAATGATGTGGTGTTCGAACAAGAATCACATAGCAGTTATTTAGCTTCTGACATCGGATTTGATCATAATTTCGATAGAGAAAAAAATTGGCAAATTCTAAGTAGTGTGCGGGGAAGTATCAGCCGAATTCAAGGCAAAAAAGAAGAGAAAAAAATTAAGATATAATTTTATAAGGTGATGACGGTCCCAATCCTAGTCTATGAAGTGAGTCGTGAATTTGTACAAAACCACAAGAAAGTTGAGCACAGGCGATTGGCGATTGGCACAGTAGATGCGATTCCTGCAGAGAACAAAGGGTTTCAAGCTTAGAGACCAACTAAGAAATGAGGATATAAAAACGAAACTGGAAATTTACAAACTGAATGGGATGATTTTAAAATATCGAAATCGATGGAGGGAGCACATGGATATATTACCCGAGGAAAAAATCCCCTTCGACGTTTTGAAATACAGTCCGGTGTGTAGAAGAGGAGTTGGGGAGGCTACCCTAGAAATGACAATGATTCAATAGTTCTGTCGCTGCTGTGAGTCTCTATAACATACATTGAGACTTCAACGTAGATACGGAGTACTCAACCAATAAAAAATAATACATTTGTTTCCATTCAAAATTAATAAATTACACGAATCCAGAGGTACAAACATTGACACACTCAGACATATCACAAAATCCGCCAAGGAGATTAAAAAGATCTTGGAATAGGAATGTTATTTAAATCAGCGACGACGGTTTGCACTAGATGATTTCCTCAATCAAGACGTAAACAGGACATTAAACATATAGCCTACATCATATGTTCTGCTGGTTGTATAAATATACAGTTCTAGTTGTTACTAAATAAAGACAAAAATTCTTTTTAATTGTGAACCGAGAGATTTATAAATTTAACAGACCAGTAGGTACTTTCCTACAAGTTAGCAATTCTTACAACCGTTTAAATTCGTAACATTCGTAGACATTAAGAGAAAAAAACGAAAGTACTAGAGTCTCTTCACTGATGAATGTCTTGTAGTACAACGTTCTCTACCTCCTTCATTCTTGAGTCTTTTACTCCTTAACGAGAAACAAACAGCAGCCGATTTTAATGTTTGATAACAATACGACAGATAAATTCTTCTTCTTTTCCGTTTACTTCATTTCTTATTTTCCTTTTATTTTCTCTTTTTTCTGTATATTTACTAGTAGTTACATGCTGAAGGTTATCCACTACTACAATTTATTTAATTTAAAGTATTTAGTCTTACTTTGTTTCTTTGGAACAGTGTCATTTGATATCCACGCCATCCACATTGCATTTAGCGTGGGGTATACAATTTTTTTGTGTAATTATTTATATATTAATGTACAAGAAACTAAACAATTTATCCCACGTTGATTTCGTTTATATTTTATTGTATTTAACACATTTCCTTTGGCTTTATTCTGATCAGATAATGTTGTTATTATTACAATGTGGTTTGTTCTTTACATTTTATTGATTTGACTACAAAATAAGGAAGAATTTTTAAAGCATTGTTGACTAAAATTTAATATTCATCGGGTTCTTCTTTAATGGTTACCCAATGTATGCGGTCTGTTTGTTTGAACCAAACAATATGTCTCTCCTCATGGTTAAATACCATAACATCATTAACTAATACAAAATGTATTCATTGAAAACTACTGGTATGGAGAATAATTCGATGTTATATAAAAAAACAATTTTTTTGAAATGATTGGAATTACAATCAAATTTTTTTTCTTCATTTAAAAAAGGGTATTTTGATGAAACAATCCCCCCACCAAAAAACAAAAAACAAAACACAGTTTATGTTATTTAATGTATAATCATCATAATAATTATATTGAAATGGAACAGTGAATAGATAAGTTGGAAATTTTCACCAAATTTTTTAAACTACAAGTAAAATTATTGTTATAATTACGTATTCAGGTGTATTACGCATTTACATGTCAATAATACTGTCTAAAAACGGCAGTTAAATGAAAGCTCGTGATCTTCACTTTAAGTAGCCTATTTTTCTGGACGAAGAACTTCCAAAACATAACCACAGCCTATGTAGACAGGTTTTTGGTTCGGGGATCTGAATGGAAGATTTTTTTGTTTTACGTCGGACTGCTACTCAGATTAGTCCTAGTGAAGGATGACAGATGAAATCGAGTGATGGAAAATACTAGAACAGACTGTTAATGAACCAGGCTATCAGAACATTAGTTTGGTATGAAATCTGACTTTTTCGTTCGGAGGGCTGAGCCCCCAACCCAAGAGCATCAGCAGGTGGGCTTGCAACAAGTACTTAAATGTAAGCGTACTAATGAAAATTGATCGGCTCATTGGTCTGTGGGTCAGTGTAACCAGCTTTTGTGCCAGATATTTTTGATTCGATTTCCGGTTAGGTCTGAAATCTCATTATTGGAATCACCAATAAATAAAATTGTAAATCACAGATTCCAATCACAATCATAAAATTATTGTAGTAAAAACTTTTGATTTTACTGTAAAACAAATATTTAAAACTAGAAAAGAAAATCCAGAAATTACCACAAATTGAACAGAGACCGACCAAACGACAGAAAATCGTGTATTCCGACGAAGAACGCCAGAAGAGATCAAAAAGATTGATAGAATACTTGAGAAGAATCAAGGAAAGAAACATCAGGATTTGTACTCCAACTTAACAAAATTTGAAATAAAATGTTTCTTCTTTAATGAACTTATGTATTCTTATGGGGCAAAAAACTCACATTGTCATCATATACAAAAAATCGCTGTTTATTAATGCCAAATTACACCAATACAATACTGTGTTTTGAAACCCAAAGCCACTTACGCCTGCGAAACTCTTTTCAGATTGAACACCGGATTCACAACTGACAGTCTCCAAAAAATTGATTAACGAATATTAAGAACCATTCTCATTTTTAAACACTAGTCCTACGAAAAATGGTGGCTCGTGATCAACAATATACTTTACCAAGAAAACGAACAGATAAGAAACACACTGAGAAAAAGATTATTGTCCTTCTTTAACCAATTAGTCATTATGTAAGAAACAAGGCTCGTCAAAAAACTTCTCAATCAGCTCATGAAATGCAAATCACAGAATGGCTGGCTATAGGAGAAAAAACGCTCTTAACACGCTGGGAATAAGGTTCCAAAAATTGAATTGCCACTAAAACCCGAAAAGTTTGACAATATAACATAACTGACCAGCAGACGGCCAGATTTGAGAATATGATGGAAGAAAAAATCAAAAAATCAACTAAAAACTAAAAGTTGACTATAGTACTCAAATTGGTGGTTAAAGAAACAAATTCGGTATATTAAGTTATTAAATAATGCCTTACATAAGTAATAAACTCGTAGGTCTATTCATTTTTATGAAGATGATAGATGAGTAATAAAAAGTAATACATTTTATAAATGAGATGCAAATTTCTCTCATCATGTCTTTTCATAGCTCGCGTGACAGACGAACACTTTAGTATATCGCTTGAGGCTAGCAGGTAAGTACGGGCAGCAGTCAGAAAGACATTAGTTGAGTCGCTCTGGTACATCACATCACGTGGTGGAATAAAATACGTGTACAGAACTCAGATGTGTACGTGGTAATAAGAATAAACGTTTAGGAATGAAATATAGAGCGACCCCATGCAGTAGAATATAAGGAAGTATTATTTTATGTTGTATTTATATACAGTGTACGATACAGCGTAGTGTAAATTAGGAAGGTCTAATAGTACGTCTAGCATTTATTACAGTATACGAGAGGCGAATAAAAACAACAATAAAGAAGAGCAACTAATGGAAGAAACCATGTAAAAAAAGAAATATAGAAATAAAGAAGTTATAAACAGAAAAGATCTATAAGAAAATATGATATGAGTTCTTCCTGAAACAGTTTAGTTGTAGAAGAATCAAAAGAGAAGAATTGGCAGAGGAAAATATTTCATGAAAATCTGGTGTGAAACACTTACACAAGTTTCTCTTGCCAAAACAAATAACTAACAATATAACCTAACATTAGTAATAAAACATTAGAAATAAAGGAAAAACTAACCTTAAATAAACTTAACGTTATTTTAATCATTATTGAAAATGCAAAATGAAAATCAACCTCAGATTGGCTTAAAAATACGGAAAATCACGCTAATATAGGCTCTGTAGAGAAAAATGCTCTAATTAAAGTTGTAGATTTTTTAATTTTCTATAAATCTGATTATCCACTTTTGTCGTTAAATGCATAAGGCCGAAATCTTAAAAAATCGATTTTTCACACGTTTTCGTGAGAAAAACCCAAAACATCGCTAATTACCGCTAAACTAAGCGTTATACAAAAAATGTTTAGAATAAAATGTGTAGAATTTTAAATTCTCTACAACTTTTATTACATATATGTTTGCTCTAAATTGCACCTTAAAGCCGCAATTTTTAAAAAACAATTATTTCTTTACGTGATAAGTCTTTTCCAGAAATTAGTAGACATGGCGCCTACCCTATCATGTAAAGCATAAAACATTTAGTAAAGGAGGCGATTTTAAAAAAAAATTGTAGGACCCGTTTTTGAGAAAATCGCAAAAAATGTGAAAAATGACGCGAATAAACTACTACTTCCGGTTGACCGATTTTGATGAAAATGTTCGTGTCGGGTTCGGTAGAGGTGTCTAACTTAAGTTTCAAGTTCGTACAATGTTCCGTTCTTGAGATATTCTTCACACACACACACACACACGCGCGCGCGCGCGCAGACCAATCGCTAAAAACATGTTTTTTGGGTTCAAGGGGTCTGAAATCGAGTAGATTTGGTGAAAACTCGATATCGAAAAATTGAAATAAAAACAATACAATCTAACAATTCATATAGGCAAGAGAAAGTAAAAATTGATTTCTTTCATTTCTTAACACGGAACCAAACAGCTCTTACGGGATGTATCATACTTTCTATTGATGTTGTTAAGGTTATCTGGTGAAAAGTTGGTTTCAACCTCTAGAGGTTTTACTAAGTAAGACAAGGAATTGGGTGGTTTACCTTGCCTTCCTTACTGAGTTGAAAAGTATGCTGATCAGCATGCCCGGTCCGCTGAAAAGCATCTACTTTCCATCCTGCAAATGACACCTCACTTCATTCATCACAGGGTCCAGCTGTATAATGAAATTAATTACTTACAGAGGAAATAACTTTGACTAGTGTATTTTAGACTTCTACCACAACGTTTCTTAAATGATTCAGTCATATATATGGCTGACCATGTGATGAAAAACAGAAGTATTTTTGGTAGCCTTGGAAATAGAAGATCAAGTGCAATTGATTTAACACTTCACCTGCCTGTTATGGGTAGTTTCTGTGGATTGGTGGTTTAAAAAAATACCATTTTATTCAGATATCAGGGTTCATATTCATTGTAATATAACTTAAGAATCCTATGGGATCATTAATGAATTGGTTTCCTTTTGCCTTTTCCATCCTACGCCATTTATCAATTGATTTACCCGTCTTCTGAGTTAATTTTCCACCTCAAGGACAAGTTGATGCCCTACGTTTTAACCGCTCATTTTCCTTCACAGAGACCGTTGGAATTTCATAAAGCGGAATCTCCTTATCCCGGTAGATCACCCCTTAAAGTATGCTGGGATAACCGGGTAGTTTACCCCGTTACCCCAAAAGAAAGAAGGAAAAAATCAGAAACTAAAATTATGAGTGATTCATAAACTTCTTCTTCTTCTTTATCTCTCCCTTCTGCCTCTCAGCGTCGGGCCTTCTATAAACTTCTTATACTCCACTCTGTCCAAAGCCAATGCTCTCAGCCGCCCCTTGCTCTCTCCCCTTCGCCCCCCCACACCCTCAACATACTCCTCCCACTCCATCCTTGGTCTTCCCCGCCTTCTGGTTCCCTCCGGTCTCGCCTCAAAAATTCGCTTCAGTCTGTCCTCCCTATCTCTTCTCACCACATGACCATACCAACCCAATGCCCTTCTTTCAATCAGTTCTGTTACTGCTGTTTTTAAGCCTAACTCCTCCCGCACATTCACATTACGAACTCTGTCCCGTCTTGTCTTTCCTATCACTCTCCTTAGATACTTCATTTCCTGAGCTGTAACTCTACTGTCCAGTTTATCTTTCATGGTCCATGTTTCTGACCCATACAGTAATGTTGGTAAATATACTGACTTATATATTCTGAGTTTGGCGTCTCTGCTCACCTCTCTTTTTCCAATAAGTGTGTTATTTAAACTATAGAATATTTGGTTGGCCTTTCTGATTCGGTTGTTCATCTCTTCCTCCATTCCCCCACTCTCATCAATCACTGTTCCCAGATACTCAAAACTCCTCACCTGCTCCAACTCCACCCCATCCCACCTCATTCTCAGCTCCTCCTTCTCACCTCCAACCTTCATCACTTTACTCTTTTTAACGTTCACCCTCATTCCTCTCTCCTGCAGAGTACTGCACCACTCCGTTATTGCTTCTTGCAAATCCTCTGCTTTAGAGTTTATCAAGACTATATCATCTGCGTATATCAATGATTGCAGGTACACTGGCCGGAGATTCCAGTTCCCTACCTTATATCTTTTTGTTCGTCTCTTGCAGATTTTAGCAATAGAGTCCATGAAAACGATGAATAAAAGTGGGCTCAGACTGTCTCCCTGCTTCATTCCCCTCTCCATAAGAAATCTTCCACTTTCCTTCCCTTCCATTCTGATCATTCCATACACATTCCGATACACACTCTTTATCACCCTCAACAACTTCTGTGGAGTCTCTAATTCCTCCAATGCCCTCCATACCTCCTTTTTTGGAACAGAGTCAAAGGCTGCCGCCAAATCAAGGAAAGCCAAAAACATTGTTTTTCCCCTATTGTTGGCCCTTGTCATAGCTGTTCTCAACACGTATATATGATCTTGGGTCTGCTTGCCCGGCCTGTATGCCGCCTGTTCATCCTCGAGTTTTCCCTCTACTTCTCTCCTCAACCTACCTTCCAGTACCCTGGTGTACAACTTAAATATCACAGATGAAAGACATATGGCTCTGTAGTTTTCACATCTAGTTGTGCTTTCCTTTTTATGCAAGGGTATTACTACATTGTTCTCCCAATCCTCAGGTATAGTCTCTTCTCGCCATGCCTTTTGGAATAGTGTATACAACCATTTTATTAATTGGTCTCCTCCATATTTAACCATCTCAGGAGCTATGTTGTCTGGGCCTGCCGCTTTACCCAATCTCATTTTTAGGATAGCATTCCGTATTTCCTGTTCTTCAATATTGACCTCGTTTGTATCCTCTAGCTGTTCTTCCCAGTCCCTTCTTACCAGCTCCTGGTTCTCCTCTTTGAAGGTCTTTTCATAGTACAATCTCCAGGTCTCAAGTACTTCCTTTGCATCAGTGATCAATTCACCTGCCTCATTCTGTATACTTCTTACCCTTCTTGATCTCCCCTTCCTTAGCCCCCTAATTGTCGTCCAAAACTTCCTTTGGTTTGTTCTATAGTTATTCTCCATGTCCTTTCCAAACTCCTCCCAGGAATCCATCTTAGCTCCTCTCACCACTTCCTTAGCCAACCTTCGTGCTTCAACATACGTTTTCCGATCCTCTATTGTGCCAGTTTGCAGATATCTCTTCCATGCCATCTTCTTTCCTTTCACCGCCTCTCTGACTGAATCATTCCACCATCTAGTGTGCCTCACTCCCCCACCCACCACCTTTCTCCCGCATACTTTCTCGGCCACTTTTAGGATTATGTTCTTTAGCTTTTGCCAGATTTCTTCAATTGATCCATCAGCACCTTCCCTCCCCAACATTTCCTCTAACTTATTAGTATATTCCCATCTACAGTCTGGTCGCTGCAATTCCTCCACCTTAATTTTTGTGAATTTACGAGGTTTTACTGCTTTTCCACTTCT
Source organism: Catonia carolina (assembly GCA_035578175.1). Lineage (NCBI taxonomy): Eukaryota > Metazoa > Arthropoda > Insecta > Hemiptera > Achilidae > Catonia > Catonia carolina. Next base: position 20,428,089 of record JAQMRL010000010.1, on the reverse strand, counting down.
GAATCTTGTTTTCATTATCAGTAGTCTGTGCTGTGTATTCAGTTCTGCACTACGATACACCCGGACATCCATGGTAATTCTCCGAGTCTCCCTCGTATACACAAAGTAGTCAATAGCACTACTCACATTTCTTTCCTCTGCCACGAATGTAACCTGGTGTATATATTTATGTGGAAAGAAAGTATTTCCAATCAGCAGCTGATTATCCACACAGAACTCAACCATTCTGTCCCCATTTCTGTTCCTTGTCCTCTCAGCCCCATATGCTCCCATACTTCCATGTCCCCTTGCCATATCATTTCCCACTCTTGCGTTCCAGTCCCCCATCAAGACCACACAACCGAACTCATCCCTGGCCTTGTTAATTGTTCTTTGCAACTCGCTGTAAAAAAACTCTTTTTCCAGTACATCTTTGTCTTCTGTCGGGGCATAAAGTTGTATAAATGAAATTCTTTCCTGTAACTGCACATCAATTCTTATTATTCTCGAGTTCACTGGCTCCCAATAGATAACCTTGTCCGCTACTGCATTACTCAAAATCACCCCAACCCCTTCCTTTGCCTTTGCATCCCTACTCACACCTGAATACATCAACACATAGTCCTTATGCAACTGCAGTGTTCCATGCCCTTTCTTTTTCGTTTCGCTTATTCCCAGAACAGAGATTCCATACTTCTCCATCTCCTCCACCAATTCCACGTCTTTCCCTGTCAGTGAGGTTATATTCCAAGTTCCAAAAATCATGTTATTTGTCCGTTTCCAGTCTTTTTTCCATTTAACCTGTCCGTTTCTTTCTATTTTGTCTCTTTGAATACGTTTACGTTTCGCCCTGCGTGGGATATTAACCCTACGGCAAGGCTAGTTAGGTGGAGGGGCTGCCTCCTAAGGATTCCTAACAATCCTGTTTTGGAGAATTACTCCTATTTCTCACTTCATGATCCTATCCTCTTTGATCATTACTCCCTGAGACGTCAAAGATTGAGGCATGACCATCAGGTTGTGAGAATTGACTGAAGATTGGCTCCTCAGCCCCCAACACCTATCAGCTTGCTGACCCGATTTCCCGCTGGGGTTTAACCCAACCTTCCATCGAGTTGCTCAGCGTAACAGGGGCACCTCTTGTAGGTTAAAGTGTTGGAGTTGGAGTGAGAGAGGCTAAGAGCGGTCTCTTGATTAACCGCTTATTTTGATACCGATGTTGTGTATCGTGACGCGTCATCACTCCCCTTTGCCAGAGCCGAAGCCCTCCCCAGGTCACTTCCCAGGGCCCGTGATTCATAAACTAATTAGTCAAAATAATTAATTTAATTTTTGGAAAAGTTTACGAAAAAAAGAGAATTTGATAAGTTGAAATAATCTAGAAAAAATTACTTTTAGTACCATGACAATATCTAAAAGGAAAGTGTTGGTTCCAGAATTTTCTAGTAGGACTGAGTTTGTAGAGGTGTTTATGCAATTAATAATATGTAGTTGTTAAATCGGGTTAGTTCTAAGAAGTGGTCAGAAATATTGTGTACAAATGTATAGTGTAGGCCTATTGTTGTGACGACTACCTGAAGATTTGATAGAGATGATTAGATAGTTACATGTTGAATCACTGTGTGAAATATTAGGAATAAAGCGAACTGGCACTTTGCATGCCAGCACACAGACTTCCTCTACGAGCAAGGAAATACAAACCTATAGGGAAGCGAGGCTTGGAAAGACCTAAAAAGAGATACCAGAATAAGCTACTTATCATAATCCTTGACAGATGATGATGAAGAATGTAGGCCATAGTAAAGTAACACATAAATATTTTTTGAAACAAAGATTGACAACATAAATTTCTGATATTTAATATAAATTCTATAATGATAAAAAAACATTAGAAAATGCTTTGTAGACTACATAATAATACACTGATAAGGTTTTATTTTTATAATGGGTATATTTTAAAGCCAATTTGGTAGTGATCCTCATACAAACATGATACACGAACCATGGTACCTATTAATGTCTAATTATTTTTTAGCATAATTTTAACTTTAAAAGGAAAAATCAATTTATTTTCTATTAGTTTTAATGCAATAAAAGTACGGTATTAATGAAACCTGTCAGCTGTTAGTATGAGCTTTAATGTTCTGAATCAATTTATGATTGTTTCTAAGCATTTATTTCAAGTTATAAAAGGTATTTTTACAAACACACATTTGCATACATTTTTTACGTGTTACATATTATACAGTTAAGTACATATTAAAATATAACGGTTCCATAATGTTTTTATGGTACGCTAGTAAATTTTTATGATTTATAGTCACAATTTATTAAAAATAATATTTCAGCTTCTATTTTTATACAAATTGATTTGTCTTCGGGCTAATTTTAAATAGTTTTACAACTTTACCTAATACATTCTTCTGAATACATATGCGAGTTTAGAGTCTTCTTGTTTTTATTTATTCACAGTACACATGGTTTTAATAACCGATTATTCCCATCATTAACTGACTAATTGAAATTATTTTTACGGTCTTAAACTATAAAAAGTTTTATGATACTTTTAGTAAGTTGTGTTAGTTCTTGCCTATGTTTCCAGTTAATACTTTTTAGTGGTATAAATTAGTTATTGTTTCATTTTATAATAGTATGCCTACATTCCATATTTTTCTAGAATGTAAGGAATTTTAGTATGAGAATTTCCTTAATGTTGAAATCAAGGTGAAAATTATTTCAAATCTCTTACAGCAGATTTAATAACCTATCGTAATTTTGTGATTCCATGATTGTTACTTTCAAACTACAACATAACTTTGTAAAGGACGATTATGATCACATGTCTAACATTTGAACCTTAGGAACTTTTGAAAACTAAAAAGTATAAATTTACTTAAAAATTAGCTAAATGATTTTTTAAAAATTTTATTTTATATTAAAATGTAATAATTATTTTTGTTTGGAATTTTTAATTTAAAAATTTGCTTATGGCAAAAACCATTAGTGATTTCAGTATCTACTCTCTATAAGGAATAGAATGGTCCTGCTTTGTTTTCAAATTTACGACTTTGATTTCTTGAACTCTGGTTTTGGGCCACTTCCGGTCGAAACCGGAACTTCAATCACAATGATTTCTGTATCTACTCTTTAAGAGGGATCGAATGACAATATTTCTGTTTACATAATCCAACTTTGATTTTTTGATTTCTAGTCGAAACCGGAACTTCAAACCCAAATATTTCTGTATTTACTCGTGAAGAGAAATCGGATGGCGCTATTTTTTCCAAATTCCAACGTTGATTTCTTGACTTCCGGATTTAGGTCTCTTCCGGTCAAAACCGGACCTTTAAACCCAATTTAACTAACTTTTTGTATAAATTAAAAACCCGCAAACCGTTTGTTTATCTCTTGTTTCTGACATTCGGGTGTGACGGACGGACATAGGAAAATGATTATGACTATTATTTAAAAAATTGCTCCTAACAAATTCAATCATGTGACGTACAAACTGCGTCGCTGAACTTGTCCATCTTTATTTGTTTACAATGCTGCCATTCCTTAGACCAATGAAGGTATCTCAGTTATTGACAGGTGACGGATTAAGGCTTCACGTATAGGTACAAAATCTTAAACTTTAATCCAACAACGTAACTAAATCTTTCACTTTCTAGATGTTTGTAATTACCACTTCATCTGAAATTAAGTCTATCATAAAATCTGTTTCAATAACGTTCGATACGTTTATTGAACATTTAGTTTTTTAAGATTTTAATGCTCAGCTCAATCAAGTTTAATTTAATTTTTTGTTTATAGTTTAGTCTAATTTTTTGAAAAACGCTACTGATTGTGTTTATATTTTCATTTTAAGAACGTTAATCTTATAATTTTTATCATCTTTTCTTAAATTTTATAACATTACGTTAAAGAAAAACTGATTGCAAACGATACACTTACAAAAAAATACACAAAAACCACACTTACCCTTACACTTTAAAAAAATCAGGTTTCGTATCAGGTCAGGTTTAACCAGAGCTATTTAGTTAGCTATTTAGTTTTTTATTAATTTTTTTTTTTATAACACTAGGTACCTTAAATTTTTGTGTGTTGTGTTTGTATAGTATTATCGGTTTTAGTTTCATAGTTTTCAATTTTTACAAATGAGTAAAAGCATTTTTGTAAGCCTACTGTACATATGAAAGCCTTCATTGGCTGACTAACTCGCTTACTCAGACAAACTTCTCGATCACTTTGGGAGCTGAAATTCTGCACTTCTACGGTGATGGAAGGGAAAATGCAAAGAACTTTTATTTCGATCATCTGCACTGAAGGGGTATACATTTTATTTCTATACCTTTCTTCAGAATAGAATGAATGACAAACGGTTGACAAAACAAATTTTTAAGACGCTAAACAATTAGACCAAAGGTGTCAGATAAATTATTTAAAGGTCAGAAAGTATATTAAGAAAACCTGAACAAACCGAGGAACTGAAACAAATTCAGACAACTAATTATAGATTTTAAGGGCTTCCATAAAGAGTAAAAAGAGAAGACCGGGTGGACAGAAGAATGGAAAAAATCCTACAGTGAACGAATTCTGAGAAAGTAGGCTGCAAAAAGAGCTTTTAGAAACGTTTAAATTCACCTCATGTGATCTAAAATTGGTTCTATACGGAAAATAACCTTCCTTAAACAGTATCGTTTTAAAACACAACATGTATATCTAAAATTAATTATTCTTATTCACCCAGTGATTTATGCAATCACCACTTTAATGGAACCTCTCTGATTCTAACAGTAAGCCTGTTGGAACGCGAGCGCAATTGTTAGTACGCAAAGTCCTAGGTGGTTGTATTACTGTGATTTCATTAATGCCACCTTAATATTTTGTTTTTAGGAATGCACTATGTTTTTCTCCCTCTTGCATTCAACATCTAATCTTTTTTAAAGTTTCGTGTAATAATAATACCCGAGGAATTGGATACGTAAAAAGAAAGAAAAATATAAAATGAGACAGATATATCAAGTACGATAAAGAGAATAATATACAGTAAGAGGTATATAGAAGCTGCGCATCCGGACGAGCCCATTAGAGGCAATTTGGGCACGATCACTATTATTATGTGTCGGTGGGCCGTTCCAGCGGCGGGGACAGATGTCGTTGGCCCATTACATCTGCTCTGCCTGGTTTTACTTCAACGGTATACTTCACCGTGTTGTGGGATAAGAGAAGGCGATGATACAACTACTAGACGGTAAGAAATGGAAATTGTTTTTAATGTCCCAGCAGCGGACGCGACTTTAACTCAATTCAACTTTCAACTGCCCCCCGGTCTTTATACCGACCGCACGATAAAGAATGAAGAAAAAGTATTAAAACGAGATATCATGAGAGAAGAACAAGTTGCTTAGAGAAGAGGGAGAAGAGTCAAAATAATGCATCCACCAGATGATACTTTTTTTTAGTCAGAAAAATCAGAGCGTGTCTACTAGCGGTACAGAACGATATTATCATTTATATGCCCAATGGTAGGCCTTTATCTACTCACTCTTGTAATCCATAGAATCTACCATAAAATTCTTCCATCATGTCCTATATATTTTTTTTTAACTTTGCTAATAGTCTTCCCTTTTTCTATATCTTTCTCTTCATCTCTTTTGCATATGCCTCTTTAATTACTTCATTTTCAACCCTTTTCATCGGACCTCCACTTCCCCGCTGCTTTAATTTTTATATCTCGTCTTCTCTATCATCTTTCCAGTATTGTTTTTCATCATATTCTCGACAATCACTTATTTTCTAGTTGCCTCTTCATATTGGTTTTCTTTTAAGTACTGTGACACTTATCGCTAAGGTCCGTTTCGAGATCTGGGTAAAATAAATAATTAACAAAATATCGTTAAAAATTACTAGTATTTATTACACGCCATAAATTTCAATAATTTTAATTTAAGATTTAAGGTTCAAACAGTTGTACAGACTTCTTTCACGCAAATCCAAGTTACCAACTACATCTAAATTAACCGTTTACAGCTCCTACCTTCGACAAATATGGAGCTATACCAGTCAGCTTTACTGCTGAGCAAAACCATCAATATTAGCAAAAATTTAGGGATTTTAATCAAAGCTTTTGCGTAGGATATTTAACGCCCCCTATTATGTAACCAAATAAACGCTACACTCATACCTAAACGTACCCTACATATATGACGTTTTCTTAAAACTCTATACAAAATTTAGGAAGAAACTTGTAGTATACCAAATTTACTGAACATCTCGAATTGTTTATTTTTTGAGTCTATTAAAATGATAAACATCTCCAGCTGATTATTATTTAAGAATTATTTAAAATTATTTCACATTGACAAAATTATTTTAATAAAAAGTTATTTATTCCAGTTGCTAGGCGACTAGAGAAGAATAAGATAGATTTTGTACAAAATTATTTTCAGTGAGGGACAAGATGGCGAAGTAAACGGGTGGTCCCTCATTCATCCATTCATCCGTTCAGTGTTATTTTACAAAGAGACATAAAAATATTTAACTTTATAATAAGAAGGATTAACTGATAGGTTTTCAATGATAGATATGTAAAAAAAATAATGAATAAATTTCATGACGGATAAACAAAACATTGATGGAAATGTCAATGTGTTGTTATACAAGTGAGTCTTAAATATTTTTACGTTGTGTTGTTTTATTTATGTATTTTATTGTCATTTACAATATTGAAGTAATTTTCCAGACTATAAGCCAATTATTATTATTTGTTACCAAGAAATGTTAGTATGGTTAAACTGGAAATAGGTGTCAGTGGACATGTTAACAGTAATAAATTAACTGTTGCTAACTTTCTATCAGATGCAAAAGACAGTAGTGACAATGATCACACTACAAATATTTTAATGCTTGTGTGGAGTATTTAGTATACAACTAATTTGGCATACCCTCGTGGAGGAACTTATCACACAGCAGATTTGGAGAATTTTATCGTGGGGAATATTCAGTTCTCTTCAAACTCGTGAGCCACCATAAACCATTGATCTCAAATCTGGCTACGCAGACTCACCCAAACAATCCAATACGACGACTAAAATGTCGATGGAACCGGGATCTCATCAATTAAGGTAGTACTGTAATTGACTATCCATTACAGCGTTCTAAATACTGCGCTGAGTGCTACAATTATCTATTCAAGTCGGAGTTATGCCACTGGACTGTGTCTCCACTAACGTTTATTTACAAATTTTAATGAAATTTTATTTAAATTTACAAATTTTATTTAAAAAATTCCAAGTTAATATTTTCCAAATTTTGTGTAATCACATTCACTGATTGTTTCCAACAGATTGTGAATTTCCTAAATAAAGAGAAAAACGTAAGACAATTTAATTATTAAATTGTGAACAAACAAATAAATTACAATAACTAAAATTAAATTGATAACTGTAATAAATTAATTCAACCAGTAACTAGATTATCTCGCACTTTATTAAACTAAATCCTACTTACAATCAATTACACGATACACAATAAACGTAAACGATACGCTAGACCTTCTCCACACGTAACGCTAGACGCTAGTAGTAGACGCTAGACGCTAGTAGTAGACGCTAGACCTTTCCACACGTAACTGTTAGCCTACACGGTTCACAATTCACTAGCCGGTGACATATCAAAAATTAACTTAAGACCAAACCGGCCGCGCTTCCATATGTTATAAGTGAACAGCCATTGTTCAATAATTTATTTTGGGGTATCCTGCCTCATTTTCTTTCCTATTGTCTTGTTGAATAGAACCGCATACAGCGCTGAATTTTCTCAGTTTCTCACTCACATCATGAACTTTGACATCAGAAACCCTGCAGTCTAAATATTTGAAATCTTTAAATTGCTCTTTAGATCGGTTGCCAAGTAGAATTTTTAAGCGGACTAGGAATCTTCCGTTGAATTCCATAATCTTTGATTTTTGCGCCGATATTTTTATGCCAAACTCTGCGCTGATGTTGCGCAACTTGTAATTAGCATATTGGAGCCTCTCTTTAGTGTCAAAAATAATAACGGTGTCATTTTCGTACAGCAATGAATTTAGGAATACGATATTCCAAAGCTGAATGCCTGAGTCAACTATTATCATTCGAATTGCTGGCCTACATTATTAATCTATAATAACATGAACGGTTAGCTTAATTACACCACATTTAAAAAAAAGGTTTATAAAGCTGAATTTATTTCCTGGACGTTCCATTTATCCCTTATTTGTAATTTAAAAAGATTGTAACGCCTACCCGTACGTCCATTCGGGATCTGGTTGTAATAATAAATAAAAAAAATTCCTTTAAACTAATAACAATTGTTTATTAACAATATTGATATTATTTCATCTTAGAAAAGTGTTCCTGCATTAAAAGTTTCCCTATTAATATCAGCTAAAATTCAAATCGTTACGTCCATAGGTAACGAAAATAAAATTGTTTTAAACACTCTCTAATTCCTTTACCCGTTGTACTAAAAGGCTGAATTTCAGCTGAAATTAATTAAAAAAACACGCAGAAACACTCCTCTAAAACGCAACATTTTTCCTCTTAAAATTTATCGTGGTACAACTTCTGAAACATGGACTAAGTGAAAAATGCGCTAAAAAATGTGTACATTGTTTTCAAATCGCTTGAAAATACCTAATACACTCCAGTGTTTTTTAATTTTTACGAATAAAATAACAAAAAACCAAGCTTAAAAACGAGTCATATCTGGAATTTAGATGTAAATAACGGGCAGGTGGAGGGTTAAATAAATTGCACTCGATCTGTTGGTTCCACGGCTACAAAAAATAGTTCTTTTTAACAACAAAAGAGGTAGAGGTATAAAAGACACTAGTCAGAGTTATCACCTCTGAGACTAATGAATCTCACTATACAGCTAGGCCCTGTGGTGAATGAAGTAAAGGTGTCATTTGCAGGGTGAAAAGTGGGTGCTTTTCGGAAGGCTTTACATGCTGATAAGCATACTCTTTTAACTCAGTGAGGAAGGCAAAATTAAACTACCTCACTCTTCGTTTTTACTGAGTAAAACCTCTAGAGGTTCAAACCAGCTTTTTGGCTTTTGACCTAAACAACAATAACCTGGTATTTTATGTTTTTTACTTGATTAGATACACGGTTTGAAACATTTTACGAACTATAGTGTTTTTTCACTTCTACCTCCCTTGTCTTAAATGCTTCAGCCATATATTTGGCTGATCATGTGATAAGAAACGCAACTATGTTTTTAGCCCTGAAACTAGCAGACCAAGCGTAAATAATATAACACTCCACCTGCCTGATAAAGACATAATGAAAGATATGGAATTAAAAATGTCCGTAGACATAGAAAGAATCGTTACTGAAAGGAACTCTTCGTCGATGATACAAGGAGTAGCGTTCTGAATACAAATAATTTGTATTTTATTTTCCTTATTTGGCGGATAAATTTTTCCCACTATTAGTACAAAGGGATTCAATGAATGTTAAAAGAAAATGAATGCAAATAAAAATATGTACAGATTTAAGAAGAAACAGAAGAACTGGATAAAAATTCAGTTTCGGGTTGTACAGAATTTTGTTTTTGTTTTGTTATTTTGTTAAATTCTATTTAAGAAAAGTTTTAGGAATGTGGGTAACATGTAACATGTCACAAGGTACGATAAAATAACTTCATCAGTGTTTGATTGAGGAAGAATCAGTTATATCCTGCCTTTAAAAAAGATAGTAGTAATAGTACATATAAAATTGAAACAGGTTTTGTTAGTTATCAATATGCAAGATGCGCACAGGTTCATTCTCATCAGAGGTATAATATGGGAGGTTGTGTGTTGGTGGAGTAACTCGCCTAAGAAATGGTACGTAAAAGATAATAGATAGGAAAAGTAGAAGTGTATGGAGGAAAGAGAAGGATGGTTGGTGTGTATTCTGATTGATAAAACTAATTAGGTGCTGTGATTACTATGACTGTTAATGCTTCACCTTTTTTATTTAAACAAAAATAAATAATAACAGTTAAGTTTCTTCACTACTTCTGTTTGCTACTTGATATCATTAACCTTTTAAAATAAACATATAATTAGGCCTATTTAAAATTTTATAAATTACCAAATTGTCCATAACAGGCAGGTGGATCGTTAAATTATTTGGACTCGATATGATATATATAAGTTATGTTTCTTATCACTTGGTCAGCCAATTATATGACTAAACCATTGAGAAACAAAAGAAAAAGACGTGTAAAAGACACTAGTTAAAGTTATCTCCTCTGAGAATAATGAATTTTATTATACAGCCAGACCCAGAGGTGAATAAAGTGAAAGTTTCATTTGCAGGGTGGAAAGTAGATGCTTTTCAGAGTGCTTGGCATGTTGATAAACATAATTCCCTACTCAGGAAGGAAGGCAATATTGTATACCACCTCCTCCTCGTTTTACTTAGTAAATTTTCAAGAGGTTCAAACCAGTCATTCGGCTGATGACTTAAACAACAAAGAAATACCGAAAATTGCACCAACGCTGCGCACGGGTTTATCGTTAGCCTAGAAAGAATTACTTTAAAATTGAACTAGCAAGCATCTCTCGACGAATCAAAATTATTTATATTATTATTGATATATATTGATGAAATTCCATAAGGCTATTGCCGTCCCAAAATTGACATAATGGCAGTGAGAATTACGTGTGGAAGAAAAAGAATGAGAATTCCCTTTAGTATGCAGAGATGCAATTTTTGAGAATTGTTAATAGTCATATCAATGAAAGCATTTAGATGAAACTAATTAGGGGAAGCTGAATTTTGGAGGCATAAAATTTGTAAATGAGTACTGTATTCTGAAAATTCCCCACTCGTCCCCTGCTTGCTTCCCAACCCCTGTGAACCACAAACCTTGAATTTACAGTGTTTTCCTTACAAGGCTTTATCTTCTAAACAAAACCGCAAAAATGTTATTTATCTGAGCGAAATTTAGTTTTTAGTTTTCTTAAATAATTTTCTACAAAAAAATTTCTATAAGATATTTCTGATTTTCTAACATTAATAATAATATAGGATTTTGAAATAAGTACATACGTTGAGAGTTAGGTGTTAGCTATTTTTAGGAGACATGTAAGTTATGGAGTACCGCCATAAATGACCCGATCATCTTAAAAATGTTTCCAAGTAAAACTCCTAGCTGGTCAAAAGTTGCAAATTAATTTAAAGGCGTGATCACGAATGACCAGTGGCTAAATAGATGCCGAAATAAGTCCAGGAACATAATTTTTTAATAGTAAAAGAAGATTAGAATATCAATTCTGAGTATTAGAACTACATTACTTTGAAAAGTTATGACGTACAGGTCTATGGATGCACCAAAGCAAGAAAACTAATAGTCATTAGTTAAATTTTAAAAGTTAAAATTTCTAGATCCTAACCAAAGAATCGAAACCGGGGCCTTTGTATTCTAGCAAGCTGATCACTACGCTAAAAATTTGGCTTCATAGAAAATATTTCTTGTATTATGAACAATTAGGCAAACATCAAAATAAAATTTCAGATTATACAAAAATTTTATTCAGTTTGATAATTTGAACGAAAAAATACGAGAAAAACTCCAAATCAGCATTTAACTGAGCAGGTGTTCTTCGACCTAAGTTACTTCGCATTAGTAAAAAACCTAACCTTATTATATCATTGATTTATACCCCGTAAAAATCTTTTCTTTCTTGTTTTATTTGTCTTTTTTATTTTCAGCAAGATAAAATATCCATTTTTAATTTTATAAAAGTAATGGAATAATTTATTGACTTAATTCCATTCCGTAACTTTAGTATCAATATTTTTACGTTCAAAAAGCTGTGATTCATACCCCTCTTTTTAAATACATTACAAAACCAAATATAACCTAAACTAATATTTTAAGTAATAATAAAAATACAGATTTTTAATCAATTTTATTTGGTTGCTTTATATTTTATCGATAGATGAAGAAAAATGTTGCTTTCGAGCTTTATTCAATTTTTTATTGGTAAATTTATTACCATACAACTTTTTTCTGAACTACCTTGAATTAATTTTATTGGAAACATAATTTTATAACCGCGTACATAAATTTAATTCAAAAATTCTCAGAATTAAAGTATTTATTTATTCTTTTATTGAATCACTCAGTAATAAACTAGAAAAATAACTGTTTTATGTAACAGTAGTTCCCGTGTTCGATTCTCGACTAGATGGAAGTATCTAAACGTTATCATTTTTCAAAACCTTCCAAAACTGATGTATTGTTAAAAATGTTAGTTTTATTCTAGAAATGGTTGTTGCAATATAGTGTTTATTGTAATAATTGTGTATTGTATGGGATGGAATGAATTTCGATTAATGGAATGTTTTGAATGAGAACTATTAGAAATGAAACTAGTAGAAATGTTTGTTTTTAATTTATTAGAGGTAGAGGCGTAAAATACACTAGCAAGAGTTATTTCCAGAGTTATAACTTCAGGGTACTGGTAACGCGCTATAAGTTGACGATTGCGCCTATCATGCGGAGGACAGTATACTATCTATCCTACTTACATCGGCCAACCCAAAACCATAAGACATGTATCAAGCGTCTAACTCAAAATGTAACCACCTCTAACACTTTAGTAATAAAATTCAGTTCATGACGCGTCACACTAAATAAGTAAGTAGTAATGTAATTATTTAAAGACAGTGAATTGTTTAAAATTCAATTGCAATTTAACATAACTTTACTGAAAATAAAGAAAATGAAAAACCCTAAAAATACAATAACATTTTTAAATTACCGTAAAACTAGTATTATTCACGATAGTAGTATTAATAAACCCGCATCGACGGAACTCACGGACTAACTAGTCTATCACTACAAATGTCAGAGTGCAGTTATTCAGGTTACTGTTGATGACCAAAACAGATACTAAATGTAGTTTAGGCCTAGTATTATGGCTTATTTATATAGTAAGTTTTTTCTTAGTTGAGTCCTAGCGTAAACAAGCCACCGGGCGAGTGGAACGAATTGAACAGTGTTCAAAAAATTCTGCTTACACTACGCCCGCTCGTACCTTTCATGCTGATACGTTTACACGAAAAATTATTAATTTGATTATTGAATCTGCTATTGATTTAAACCCCATACGTAGAATCAGTTTATGAAGAGTGGACCGACTAATGTTGAATAAATCAGGACCATTAGTGACAACCGACAAAATTTTATTTAAAATAGGTAACTCATTTCTAAAGGAAAATTGATGACAAATAAGTCTTAAAGCAGTTTTGTTGATATAATCAAATTTGTCTAAAGCAGGCGTTTTACGTTTTCTTTTTTTAACTGAGGTTTTGAAAACCTCACTCTGTTTAAATTCTTTTCGTACTCTGTGAACACTTGAACAAGACACGCCGATAAATTCAGCAGGAAGTGATTCTATCTCTTTAATTTCTAGGTTAGGATATTTATTAGCAAACTTATTGAAAACAATAATTGCAATTGTATTTTCTCTGCCTCGTAAAGGTTTTCCGATTTTTATGTTTACTTCCGGAAGATGAAGGTTCGTCTGCCATTTTCAATACATCTATTGTCGCACAATCACTTACACAACCACGCATTAACACCCAAAAAGTAAAAACAAATACGAAAATTGATGCGAATAAACAGAATCTTCGTCAAATCGCACACTAAATCATGAAGACATCACACACCACGTATTTCAAAATGTGACTGACTCAAATACAAGACTTTTTTTTACTAATTCATTTATTTTACGTCGCATCAACTACAACGGTCATTAGCGACGACGTTGGGGTGTATCTTTTTTATACAATGGAGGATGAAATGATTTTTAGTAACGTATGAAAATATGCCGTGCCTGAGTGGGATTCGAACCCAGGACCGCATGATGGGAGGCGAGTACGTTACCAACTGCGCCAATGCGGCCGGCATTACAAGACTTATTTTGTTTTGATTACACCAATCTATAAATAACTGATAGCCATGTGAAATGAAAACAATTTGTGTATGAAAATGACAAAACTATTAACTTTTAATTTTATTATTAGGCCTATTACATTATACCACTGACGATTTAATTGACAAAATGTAATGAGTAGGTGTTTTTAGATCACCGGTTAGCTTGCAGAGAGTTCACCCAAGGCCACGCGTGTTTGTGTGTTGTGTATTTACAGGGACTAACACATACGCAGTTTGTTTACATCAGGACTCAACTAACAAAAAACGGACTATAGAATGAATATTATTTAGGATAATTATTAAGAATCAATGAATATACAATGGATGTTTATAAAATGACATAGTTGAAAACAAAATATATCAATGTAAGAGTAAAACTACAACATGATGTCATGGTTAGAGCTGTCGCTATGATGTATTTAGAAAAGCACATAATTATATGGTAGCTTTTCCACCCTCCACTTGTAGGCATATATAGATGCTATTTTCGTGTATGATGACGTTCTTAGTGTAGCCGAAGATATCTAACAGATATATAACTAATAAATTCAGCTATATTATTTTACTTAAAAATAAGAAACTTACTTTACTTTTATCAACCGATTTTATTTTAGACTCTTCATTTAAAATATCAAGAAAATTACCCACAGATCTTTGTCACTAACTTAAGAGGGATGAGTAATGTTTTCGTTTTGAGTACTACACAGTGTGGTACTTAATGTATTACTTCGAGTAGATTCACGGCCGATTAAATCGAAACACTAAGTTCTTTTAAACAAACCGTATTCTGAAATGAACCAGAAAAGAGTTGATCAAGCGAGGACAATATAGTTCGACGTCTATTTACAATAAAGTACACCGTATATCGTACTTTACAGTAAACAGTATAATATTGTACCGAGACGTTTTTACTGGTTGATATTCTGCCAATAGATCAGAAATAAAATACAGAGATGAAATATGAGGATAAAATAAGAAGGCATGCGATGTCGTGACGAGACGAGGTCTTTGGGACTCCGCCCCCTGTCGTCTTATGTCAGTCTGATCCGATCTGATATGGGATTCCCACAAAGATGCGTCCCTTGCCCGTTCCGTCTTTTTACCGTGACCTGGGCAAGCCCTGGTATACAAGAAGAACCAGTCTGTCTTACATCCATCCATTTTCATCTTTGTTCCTTCTGAAGTAAGCGCTGACTCGGACTTAGTTCAATCATACCTTCTTAAATTACACGATAATCCTGTGCTAACCTCATCCAGTCACATTTGAACGATATTCGCTTCTTATTATTTTTTGCAGTTCAGCAGCTGCAAGTGAGTATCATTCTTACAGACTTGCATGCATACTATTTTTATACTTAATTACCAATAAACTTATATCGATGCTATCAATAAATATTAAATTTATTACCGTAATAACTCAACGATAAAGCCGACTTGTAATAAAAAATTAATCGTCATCATAAACAATACAAATTAGACTTCCTGATCTTTTACAACTTCAAATTTAATGGCCTGGCATTTAAAGAATAAATTGGGAAGCCCAACTCTTCCGAGGTCGTCCAATATCATACCGTCTGGTTGGCTTGTAAGTAAACACAGTTCTGGGTTTTTGATCATCTGGTGTCCACAGCAAATGACTATACTTGTTTTTCCTGCATTCTAGAATTATTAATATCACCCCTGACATACCAAGTTCATGCTTATCTTTTTATTCATTATCCAGCAAATGATAAAGGTCTTTATAATTTCACCATAATGTCCTAACAATGTTAAAATGGAACCTACTTATCACCGTTTTTTTCAAAATCCGTTGCACACAGCCACCTGAAACTTTGTAAGCTTATCAATTCATACACATTATTCATGTGGTAATAAAATGGTGCCTAGTCATTTTTTCTGCGTAATGTTTAAGGCATAAAAAGAATATTGTGAAAATGTCCTGATTTCATCAATAATATGTTTAAAATCAAGCCACTTTGTAATAACATGTTTTAACAACCAGCAATTCAGAATGGGTTTAAATATTATCCTTCCAAAATTTCAGCTGATACGGTTCAGCTGCCTAACGATTTCTGACATAATGGGTCATTTTTATGGAAAAATTAAACTTTTAAGAACCTTGCGTCAAAGTTTTGAACTTAAATTAATATCACTTCGAAATTTTATTCTTAAAACTTATGTACAAAAAAACCTGTTTGAAAAGAATAAAATCAAAACAACCATTTTTAAGAAATTTCCTTCAAAAACCAATTATTGTAAAAATTACGAGAATATTTCTGAAAGATTACTTAATTATGCAGCTTTAACATTAAGTCTATAACATAACAATGGAACAAAACTTAAAAAATCTTATCTTACACACAAGAACATGTAGATTGTTTTAGGTTAAAAAACTAAAAATTTCTTTCTTTTACATTCTGGTGACAGGTCCCCTTTTACTCTCGATGTCGAAATACGTATATTTTTAATCAAAAAAATATTATACTTATGTAATTTAACTACTGAAGTAAAACGATTTTATATAATTAAGAAAATAAAATGTTAAATTCAAACAAAATTACATGGTAAGGTATTTCAGGGATACAACGATCTTAATGAGCATTTTTCAATTCAAATAGTGAATTTAATCAATTAAAAAGTGTATTCTTATCATTTTTGTTACAATTAATTGCATTACTTCTGTTAAAATGACAAGTTAAAAACATAATAAAACCTAATATAACAATATATGTCTGATGATAACAGTTATGCAAATTATTCATATGGGTTAGAATAATTATAAGAAATCACTTAATACTGTTACATTTACCTGCGATGCATCGCAATTAAATTTATGAAGGTATACACTCTAGAAAAATTTATAACATGTAATCTGAACTATAGAACGGAGGCAGATCATATTTCATTGATGTTTGACATGAAACATGGCAACACTGAAAAAATTAATGCGGCAGTATATTCACTGTGTGTGTTATTTTATGTTGTGTGGTGGCAACACTGCGTTGTTATGCATATCATACGGATGCCGGGGAAAATTACAAGCAGTCTTCTTCCTCCAGTTACCTGTTATATTCTGCTGATGCTGCTGCTGCCTGGATGGACCTGATCTCCTATCTTTGTGTCCCATGAACCGCTGCCGCGGGCCTCGGGCATCACACGCCAGTTAGAGTTGAAGCAGTAGCCTTTTGATCATCGGAACAACTCTCAACGCCTCCTTTATTATCTCAGGGTACTTATTCTTTCTTCTTTTAATTCGTTCTTCGTTGCTTCAAGGCCCACACGTGTCGTGATAATAGAACCTTTAACTATATGACATTTATCCCTCTGCATTTTAATGGATCACATCCCTGTTGTTACACAATATTTAGTACAAGAAAAATTATCATTGTAATAATCAATAATATTTACTTCACTCTCAAAAAATACAGAAATTTATACATCGTCTGATAAAATTTCGGTAAAACATTAACAAAAATCACTATAAAAATTATTTTAAAAAATAGACTAAAACTCACAGTGACTGGTTTAAAACAGTCGACATCATTTTACCTAGGAAGACTGTTAACAATGAAGACATGAAGTAAAATCTACAGTAAAGTAGACGGACTGTACAGGTTACGAGGACGAAAAGAGTGTACTACAAGAAAAATGAACTATTAAGGGCTATATCCCACCAGGACACCACGGTGGTGCAACCAGTGATGACACCAAACAGAATTCATGTAAGCATACGGAGCATTTCTCACCTAATGTCAGTTTGGTTATGCCACCAGCCGTGTAGCTTTCGTACATTCAACTGGTGTCTCCACCGCTCTGGTTGTGCCACTAGTAAAATGTACAGACAGAGTTAAATGACGCGTCACTCACTCGGACACCAGTTGTCGACAACCAGCGTCAGTGTTTACTTGCGTACCTTCAATAGTGTTACTGCAATTGTTTTTTCGTTGCCATTATGAGTTTTGATACTGATAGGTTTATAATAGAAATTCAATGCAGGTTGCTTCTTTATCCTTTTTTTTCTTCAGCATTCTTCGTCGCGCATATAAGAACAGACCGATCTCTTTAACGACCTTATTTCAAATTGATAGCATCAACAGCCTTGCTGGTGTCTCTCTTGGTTGCCTGATTGGTTGCTGCGGTAACCACGGTGTCGCCACTTGTTAGACCACCGTGAGGTCCTAGTGAGATATAACTCTTATGGAAACGATTGGAAAAAGAAGACTAACATTCTATGGACTCCTGAAAAGAATGGATTACAAACGGTTGACAAGAAAAAATATTAAGATACTAAACAGTAAACTTAAGGTCTCAGATTAGTTGTTCATAGAAGCCAGAAGGGATATTTGGACAAACCGAAAAACATAATGGATCGTACAAAATTCAGACAAGTGATTTCAAGGGCTTTAAGTAAGATAAAAATAGAACAATGGGTGGACGAAAGAAAAGGGACAAAGCCTTCAGTGAATGCTAAGAAAGTGGGCTGCAAAAACAGCTTTCAGACATGTCAAAGTTCACTTCACGTGGTCTAAAATTAGCCCTTTACTAAAAAAGAAATAATAGAAGAAAGACAAAATTTTAATAAAGAAATCTGTAAGACTGGTAAATAAAATTTAAAATACATGAATAAGAAACGAAGCTAAAATGGGGTGTCTAATACCAAATAAAAATTCAAAGAAACGTGAAAATAATATTACTACAAACTAATTTAGTAAGTTATAATGAAGTGGTAAGTCATAGTTACCTGGACGTATAACTTGGTGAAAAATTTGGTGTGAAACGTTCAGATGACTATCTCTTGCCAATGTAAAAAATCACTAAATAGGCTGTAACTTTTTTTAATGTGAGTAAACAAATTCAATAAATAACCTCATTTTGTCTTGAAAATACGTAAACACACGCATTACTTGACGCTAAACTAGGCTCTGTAAAAGAACGTTTTTGGAATAAATGTCGTAGGTTTTTTAATCCTACAACATTGATTATACACACATTTGTCGTACACGCATACTAAGACCGCAATCTTTAAAAATGTTATTTCTTTAGAAATTTTGATGAGAAAATACAGCAAATCACTATTTTTTTTTCACATAACTTATTTTTAATGCAAAATCTTTCGTATAACAATAAATCCAACTTATCAATTAGATTTACACATGAAAAAATTACAACCGACTGGTGTTTTAATATATTGTAACATTCAAACGTATTATACTGTTCTTAATTATTACTTACAATCAAAATTAGATAAATAGTATTTTTAACAATATAAAAAAACTAAAATCTTCTTTAAAACTAAAAGAAAACAAAATGAGAATTATTAAAATAATAAGCACATGATTGACCCTGAAAATCACTAATTGACGCTAAAATGAGCGTTGTAGTAGTAGTTGTAGGTTTTTAGTTTTACTACAACTTAATTTTATACACTTTTGCCCTAAAATACATAGAATGGCCGCAATCTTAAAAAACAATTCCACCACGAGAGCATAGAACCCCAAGAATTTCAGCAGCCATTATGCTTACCCTTATCTTCTTCACCATAAACAATTTAGTTAAGGCAATTTTTAAAACAATCACAGGAGCCGTTTTTGAGAAAATCGAATGATTGAACTACTATTTCCGATTGACCGATTTTGATGAAAATGTTCGTGTCGGGTCACCTGGTGTTACGTAATTTACGTTCCAAGTTTTAAATTTGTTTAATATTTCGTTTTTTAGGTATTTTGTTCCTCCCCACACACACATGTTTTGTTTGGTCTAAAAACATGTTTTGTTTGGTTCAGGGGGCTAAAACGTGTATTAACGATGATAACTGGATTTAGAAAATCGACATGAAAATAATACGTTCCTTCTCGGTACACGCATATAGGACAAGAGAAAGTAAAAATTAGATATATAATTAATAAACATCATTATTTCCTTTCCTTAATTACTAAACTTTTAAAGCAAAGTATTAAAATATCTAATTTAACATAATAGTCAAATTTACACACTATATTCAGGAATAACGGAACATAACAAAGAAGATTTAGTTTTAGTAGTATATGTATTACAGCCCTCACGGGTGTAAAATGTATGTATATACATAGAAGGAAACTGCTGATGTAGTGTACGCCAAGTTCTGTACTTAGTTGACTAAATTTGTAATATCAAGTTTGTACATAATCAGAATTTAACTAGAAGCAAGATTTAAGCAGTAAAATTTGGAATTGTAATATGTAGTAAAGTCTGCAGTCAGTTATATTGCAGTATGCTTAAAATTCGAAAATTAAGTAGTCGGCCTGGTACGGTAAACCATTCTTTTGTCTGAAGTATATTTAAGCATCGATCACCAGTACATACACTAAATCACTTAATCACTTATTAGACTTAAATCATACGTATAATATCCAAGCTCAATTTTTAACTTAGTTTAACGTTTTTTTAATGATATCAAAATGTAATATCGTATTTAAAGTACAAAACATTGATATTAATAAGCACAAAACGAAAATTTTGTGCAGCAGCAAGAGTAGTTTAGAAGAAATAGGAAATGTAAAAGTAGGCAACGAAAACATACAGGCAGTTGAGGAATTCTACTATCTAGGGAGTAAAATACAAAGGATGGTAGAAGCACAAGTGATATCAAAAGCAGAAAATTGCTCATGCTAGAAAAGCCTTTGAAATAAAAAACAGCTTACTGACTACAAACATTGATTTACAGATTAGGAAAAAATTCTTAAAACATTACGTTTGGAGAGTAGCATTATACGGGAGTGAAACGTGGGTGATAGGAGCTGTAAAAAATAAGAGGAAGCTTTTGCAATGTGGTGTTACAGGAAAATGTTAAAGATTAGGTGGGTGAACAAAATAAGTAATTTAGAGGTTCTTAGGCGAGTGGATGAAAAAAGAAGTATATGGAAGCATCTTACCAGAAGAAGGGATAGGCTAGTGAGGCATATCTTAAGACATCCAGGTATTGGGCTATCAATAATGGAGGGTAATATTGAGGAAGTAAATGGTAGAGGGAGGCAAAGGTTAGAATATATAAAGCAAATTACAAAAGATGTAGGGTGTTACAGGTATGTAGATATGAAACAACTTGCGCAATATAGAAGAGCTTGGAGAACTACATCAAACCAGTCAAGAGACTGATGACAAAAAACTCAAGGAAATTTGAAGAAAAGGACCCAAACCGGCATATTAATGAAGTTTTATAAAACATTGGCTGTCCCATAACTGACATACGGCAGTGAGGCCTGGGTGAGGAAGAAAAATTATGCAAATTCCATTCAGTTGGGAGAGATGCGCTTCTTGAGATGCATTAGGGGCTGTAGTTGACTGGATCGGTTTAGAAATGAGGACATCCGGCGAAAGTTAGAATGTATCTTCTTAAGCAGACAATTATGGAGTTTTACCGGAAATGGACTTTGAAAGAATTTCTCCACACAGGATTTCTAGACTGGTCAGAAGTTACAGGTCGATTGGACGGACCAATCCAGGGCGACCGGTGGCTAGGTGGACACCAGGACAGGTCTTAGGACCTAATCCTTTTGATTAGGAACTGAACTGAAAGAAGAAGAAGAAGAAAAAGTACCGTATTGAGCGTTAAGTTTTAATTTTATTTTCATACAACGGAAAAATCTTTAGTAGTTTTATAATTGTGCGTACAGTAATTTAGATTTTAGCCTTCTCTTTTTCAACAATTTTTATTTCTTTATTTACTTCAAATCATCATCATCATCAAAAGTAGTAACTTTTACTAGGATTTGAATACTAGACAGTGGTTACTTGTGTACTTTGATGGTTGGGGCATAATTAACCATACTCTCTCAGGAGTGGTCGACCTGAGTCTGTACAAGAGTACACCTCATTTACACGTCATACACATCATCCTCATCTCATTGGATCATGGGGTTGCTTATTGTTCTGAATTAAACAGATTGTAACATACACATTAGGAGTTTAAAAAACAAATTAAAGCTGTTTAACTTTTTTCTTTTATTTTTTCTCTTGCCCTATTTATGAATAAACTGCAGAAAAGGAAACTATTGTTTTCATGTCGAATTTTTTAAATCAAGTTTTTACCAAAACGTATTCTGGCCCTTTAGACCCAAAACACCATGTTTTTAGCGATTGGTCTGTGTGTTAACATAATATCTTAAGAACGGAATAGGGTGTGAAGTTGAAACTTAAAATTAAATAAAATTAACTCCACCAGGGGATTCAACACGAACATTTTTATCAAAATCGGCCCACCCGAAGTAGAGGTTTATTCGTGTAATTTTTAATTTTTGTTGCGATTTTCTCAAAAACGATTTTTATAAAACCGCCCATTTACTACAGTAAATAAACTGTATAAAACTAATTTCAGCCAATAAAACTGTAGTGTTAATAAATATTGAGTTCAATATTTAGCTTCATCTCATAAACTGTAATACATGAAATATTAGCAGGATGACGACTATTTTAAACTACAACATAAATCTATATAACAGCAACAAGCAAACGACATTTGTGGCAAGCATTATTTTTATTATAAATAATATACAAGCACTCCAAAACACTTTGAAGATAGTGTGTCAAGTAAACAAATTGTTGTTAGTCAACCGTGCATATAACCGGCTAATGAATTTCAGTCAGTTTTTATGACGTTCGAATTATTTTCTAAGTAATCCGGTGTTTCTATTAACAAAGTTTTTATCTAGCCTGATTTTAAAAAATTTGGAATGAAAATATTCAACTGCAAGCAAAATGGATTTACCAACTGATTTTTAAACGTCATAAAAATCAATGTATTAATTCACTTTAAATATAAATTCGAAAACGAGATTGAAGGAATCCGTTAAACAAAACAAAAAATACATGATAATGTAACTGACATAAATAGATTACATTTTGTAAACTTCTAAAAAATTTCCCTTCAAATTTCTTTGTATTGTTGATGGAAATGCAAATTTGCCCAAGGTACCTATATATAAGAAAAGAAAGCTAGAGGGTGAGAGAGAATATGAGAACCACGAGTTATATTGACATGCAATGACAACACTGTCAAGGTATTCTGTAAAATGTATTAAAACATGACAGAGTTATTTGCTTAGAATATCTTTTGTATTACTGTATTTATAATTCTAAAAATAAATTACTTTTGTTTAAAAACTTTTAGAAAATTGAAGCCAAATCTTCATTGGATGTATTATTGATATGATAGATGTGTGGGTTTATTTATCCGAAATAAAATTTCTTAAATATAAATTTTGTGTTATTTCAGTTCACATTTTTATAACAGAAAAATGTAGGCTGCTATCTGAAAGATTTAAACCTTGTTATTAAAGTAAATTGAATATTTTTTTACAAAATTATTTTATAAGGGTCATTTTATTTTTTTTTATCATAAGCCGAAAGGCTGGTTTGAACCTATAAAGGCTTCACGAAGTAAAACGAGGGGAGGTGGTTTACAATACTATCTTTCTCACCGAGTGGAAAAGTATACTTATCAGCGTATTAGGCCCTCTGAAAAGCATCGACTTTCCACCCTGCTAATGACACTTTCATTTTATTCACCACATGGGCTGTATAATGAAATCCATTACTCTCAGAGGAGATAACTTTGAATGGTGTATTTTACACCTCTACCTCTTCTGTTCTTAAATACTTTATATAATAGGCTGACTATGTAATAAGGAACGCAACTATTTTTTGTAGCCCTAAATGTAGCAGATCGAGTTAAAATTATTTAACACTACAGCTGCCTGTTATAGGCAATTTTATTTTAGGTTTTTAAATTTTAAACAGAGGTTATTTAAAAATTTCCAGCTGACCACGCAAACTTCCCAACTAATTTACAATCAAAACATTCTACTAATTTATTTACCGATTTTGATGATGTACCTAAATCAAAATTGTACATTCTACAAACGTATTTTAATAACATAAAAAAGTTTGAAAAAACTTACTAATTTTTTATCAACAATTGTGCAATTTTTCCCAAACGCATTACGTTTTCTAAATGATCATCATCAGAGGGAAAAATAGACACTATCTAACCTACAAGAAACCTATATCGATGACCGTTTCAACGGTTTATTTACAATATTTTTTAGTATATTGTAACACCTACGACTAGGTCCATTCGGGATCTGTGTATGACACATAATACTTCAAAATACATTAAGACTTCAAAATCAGATACGATATAAGAGTTGCAAATCATTATGAAGTTTGTAAGATAAAATGATCATTGTGTAATTTGAAAGATAATTTTCTTTTGTTTGGCCTGAATACGCTTCACAAATACTAAAATGAATTAACACAAAGTTTCTGACACAATGAATAAGTAAGATCGTTAATATACGTAATAAATATTAACGAATTCGTATGCACGATCAATGCAAACTAATAATAATTCTGGAGATGTTAACAGTAAAATAAAAAAGCGAAGCGAGGACCGTTGTAATAATTTAGAGAAGGAATGGCTATCTGAAGATTAAATAGGGCTCCTCAATATTTAAACAGAACAAATATTGGAAAACCCAAAGGGAAGATGTAGCACATGAACGGAAGATTATCGTGGAGATTTATCGTATTAAGTGCGGTAGGCGTCGACGTACTATTGTTTGCCGAGTGTGTTAGTGCTGAATGTGTAGAAGCGACGTCGCGCATATCTAAACACCAGCCATACGACTGCCGTATGTGTACAATTAATCCAAAATTCATTATTTAGTCACAATTCAGTGCAAGAAATGTTACGCAATTATTCTTGAAGGGATTTGCTAAGACACGTACGAATCGAGTGTAAGTTAATTGACTATTATTTATTTGTACTGTTTGTACCTTTTCAGAATTTAAAGTGTATAAGATAAAGAGATTAACCAATACTAAAATAACAATATAAACTTCATGACAACCCACGCTACTTTCTTCCTAATCTTGAAGTACTACCATTTTAGTTTTGAATCAATACTTTTTATATTTATCGCAAACAATTGAAAGAGACCTTGCGTTTCAGAATCTGAGACTTCACGTACGCCTAGATGCCACTTCTTCTTCTTTTCCAATCCAGTAATGGATGTAGGAATATAGGATTTTCCATATTCTTTCCATGCATCTTTATCTAGTTCCATTTGAAACTTAGTATGGTTCGTATTAAGGCCGCAATTTTAAATGCCCCATTTGTACCTATTTCAATGAAGAAATACTGAAAATGAGGATTTTAAAGAAATCGTAGAATCCGTTTGTGAGAAAATAACATAAAATTGAAAAATTGTACGAATAAACTAGTAGCCTACTTCTAAGACTGGATGATTTTAATGAAAATGTTCGTGTCAGGTTACTTTATAATACCTAACTAAAAATTTAACAACAATTAAACCTTGCATTGGTATACCTTTCAATAAATCGATTTTTTTGCGAGTTTGTTATAGTCGACTCTCACATTCTGTATGCCGCCCTTCTTTTTCAATTCAATCTTCCTCACTGAAATTTCTAGCGTACATGTACTTGACCACACCATAATTCTGGTGACCTACCTCATCTTCTGCGCCCTGGTGGATTCTATAGTAATCAGTTGTTTTTCATGCTGTGTTTTGGGCACTAGAAATTTGCATTCAGTAAAAATGTATTTAAATACATTATTACCTCAAAATATACTATGAAGGAACGCTAATCAGTAACAGTTCCTCAAGGAGACACAAAATCCCTATATTGCACCATGTTAACGTTAGGAATATTTTCTCAAAAACTGCATAACCATTTTACTTTAAATTTTAACACAGTTTCTACAATACCTTTTTTTATAACCATGAGTTTTTACAACGATAAACAATTAATTTTTACCAAGAAAACATATTTTTGTCACTGACTATTCGGAATCTGGAATTTGAAGCATATTTTTTATTTTTTGCAGTTAACTGAAGTGACTAAAATAACTCATGGTTGTGTAGAGTAGCAAGGTAAATCATGTGTAACAATTCAAAGTGAATTAATTTAATAGTTTTTGAGAAAATTTTCCTTACGTACAAAAATATAGAATTTTTAAAAAACGGCAAAAAACTACGACTATTGGTATTTTAAAGTCATATACTAAAGAAGTAGCAAAAAAGTTAAATGCAAGGTATTTTTTTAAAATAAATTTTACATATGAAGCAAATTCAGAATGTCAAGTATCAGAATACATTGATGTATCAATGTATTCAGAAAGTCATGAACTACAAAATCGTGCTAAAATTTGAGAATCGAAATGTATTTATTTTTTTACTTTCCGTCTTCGCTCAAAAATAATGGTCTGCGTTAGGTTAGATGGTTTCCTCCCACCACACACATAATTGGTTCTTCTGATTTTTGTGATCTTTAATTTTTATTATGGTATTTTAGAACAAGCTGCACAATTTCTGAATATATTGTATTATAATATTTAATTGAACGGGCTGGGGGAATTTTACTTTACGGAGAAGAGGTACCCAGTGGTATATTCTTCGTTTAAAAATACTAATGTTGTCCTCTATAGGTCTCTGCTCCATTTTCGGAATTTATAAAAATCCTTTCGTAATAACCCGTGAAAAATTTTTGTAAGAATTAGAGCATGTGAGATAAAATATTACCATCATAAGGTAAGTACTATTAGAATTTGTTTTAATGAAAATATACCGACCAGAATGTTAACATTGAGGTTAACAATATCTGTAACAAAATGAATAAATGAGGAATCCTCTATGGTATAAATATTTATTTGAATAACATAAAAAACAATTTGAATTACATTACAAAGAACGAACATAAATGTAAAGAAACATCAGTAGAAATATTATTTAATACTTAAAGCACGGTTGCAAAATGTAGAATTATTTAATAATAACTAATAATAATATTATATTTAATAATAACTAATTTGTTAGGTAAGTATCAAAGGTTAACATACGAAAAAGTTAACATACGAACGTATCACATATGGCTTATGTACTTACATTTGCGGATTTCATTTACAGAAAAATTTGACGTAGGAATTACAGAAACAAAAGTGCCGAAGGTAAGAACATTACAAATGCAACGTTGTCTAGAATTTTCTACAACCTCTATGAATGTATTTTGATAATACATCATTATAAAGAGCTCTTGATTACCTGCAAGCGGTTTATCCACGTTACGGATCACCCGCGGCGGAAATTTTAGGTATTTTTCTTGCTTTATTGAGCAAAACCACAATATGAAATAAAGGAAAACTGATGTTTTCATGTCAATTTTCAAAATCAAGTTTTATACCCGAAATAGATGAGATACACGTTTTCAGGTCTCCTGACCCCGAAAATATGTTTTTACCAATTTGTTCAGAATGTAATAAAATTTTTCTGTATGTAGCGTTTATGTTAAGAAAATATCTCTCAAACGGAAAATCGGACGAAGTTGAAAGAAGGAACTAACTTTATGTATATCATTAAAGGACTGGACACAAATATTTTCATCATAATCGGGTAGCCACTAGTAGTTCTTAATTCGTGCAATTTTTCATGTTTTTACAACTTTCTTAAAGACGCCTTCTACAATTTTGTTTACAAAATTACTACTTCATATGCTTCATAATTGGTGCAGTACAAAATGGACTAGGCCGCCACCGTGGCTTAGTGGTACCACGCTAGCCTACCGCGCGGAGGTCCCGGGTTTGATATCCGACCACGGTTTGAAAGTTTTCACTTGTTAAAAAACCCACCGTTATATATCCCACTGTAGCTGTGCTAATGACCGAGCTGTTGAAGTGATTTTAAATAAACTAAAAAAAAAATGAAGTAAGTTGTATGTCTTGAAATTCGTGAGGTGTTGAAATTCTGTATTCTCGTGATAAAAAATGATGTTTTACTAACAAACTTAAAATGCATTTTACGGCAGAATTGAATATAGTCAAAGCTATGAAAAATTAATTACCTACAAGGTTTATTTCGAAGGTATTTTTTACAAAGCATAATTTAACGTCAGTTAGTGATTTGTATATATCATCAAAAAAGTTCAACAGAGTTTGAATTTTATACATCGTCATTCACTCATATATTAAAGTTATGTTAAGTTTTTCATTATTTACATTGGCAAGAATTAAAGTCGAACGGGATTAAAGATTCCTCACTACTGACAAGTTGTGACAGTATTGCAAATGATATTGAAAACGAAGTAGAATTTTTCAGTTCAAAATTTGGCATCTTCAAGGTAGAATTACTAAAAAATGTGACGTGATTTAGCTGACTGTGATAGTGTGTTTATAAATGTTTTTATGGTCAAGCCCTTTTTACCTATGTGTTTATTTTAATGTTCTTCGTCTATAAAGTATGTGGATTTATGGTTTAATAATTTGGAAATTGTAATAATAAATAATATAAAATATCATATATAAAATAAAGAATACAATGATCCATTATAGCAAGCATATTAAGGCTGTTTGCCGTCTACTTTGCTGACGGACTTCCATACCTAGCTGCAAATCGCTTTGTGGGAGGAGACGGCAGATGTAGAGGAGTGTGTGAGCCCTGTAAAAAAATAAAAAAGAGAAAGTCAAGTGAGCGTTTTCCACCTGATTTTTTTTCTTATTGAGCTTACGTATATTTTTTTTCAGATACTTCGAACAGGTTACGGTCCCAATAATTAGTTCGGATTAAAGGGAATGTTTTGTATTTTATACATCTCATATAAATAATATAAAAATATTATAAGAAAATAATAATAGAGTAATAGTAATAATAAAGACAAAATAAATAAACTTAATTCCGGTAAGGAATAATAATTATATTTGACCTAAAGCACATAATAAGAATATTTAAAAAATATATAGTTTATATTTAGGTTTAACTTATATAATGTATTCAAAATATCCATTCATATCATATCAGAAAAAACAGATAGCTTTTAACAACGTAGGTTACAAGATAAAAAATTATGCGAGCGATTATTCCAATTCAAAGGATAGTAGAAATATACATGCATAGATCTATATCCAACTAATTGTTTTGCCATTTGCATAAATTTAAAACAACGAATCTATGTTTCAATAAAAAGAAATAAAAATAAAAAAGTTTATACTAAGTCAAAGGAAGATAAGAGAAGTATAGTTACTGATAAATGACAAACATTTAGAAAATGTATTAATAATACTAAGATCGTTTCGGTTAGATAAGGTCGAGAAAAGACGAGGAATAAGTCATGGTTTATACGCGATAAATAAAAGCAGTTTTTAATTAGGCGAGGTGTGATTTATATAAACACCTACTGGCCCAAGTTTCCTGAGTTATGGCACCCTGTGGGCTTTTGAAAATACCAACAGGGTTAGCCCAATAAGTGAACAACCGACCGGCGTATTGGAGACCATCATCTTACAAGAGTTCTTTTTCTTCGTCATAATACATAATCTTCTTTTAACTTCATCATTGCATCATCATCAGGATCATCATCATCATCATCTAAGAAGCCTACATGTATATGATAGTCCGGTTCTGATACTTTAAGATTAGAAACACTACACTCTAAACTCACGGCCGCTAATTTTAGGCCACTATATTTTAACGGCTCCTGATTCTTTCTTCCTTTGTCCATTATTTTCCTGTTCTTTTTTTATGTTCCAACATTTCGTCCTGTCATACTTGTTCAAACTGTAATTATAATTATCGTATCCAGACCAATTTTGTTATGTATGATCTTCATTGCCTTCGGTAAATTCACTTCAATTTTTATTACAGTAGTATGATTTTTGCATAATAAAATAGTATTTTGGTTGTTTGTTATGCTAAGCATAATAAAACTGAAAATTTCATAATACGTTGTTAAGTTATATATAAATCGATCCATTTACTTTTATATTTGTTTAGGTCATCAGCCGAAAGGCTGGTTTGAACGCCTAGAAACTTTTCCGAGTAAAGCGAGGCGTAAGGTGGTTTACCATACCTTCCTCACTGAGTAGAAAAGTAGCCTATGCTTATCAGCATATCAGGCTCTCCGAAAACCATTTACTTTCCACCCTGCAAAAATGACATTTTCACTTCCTTCACCCCAGGGTCTGGTTGTATAATGATGAAATTCATTACTCTCAGAGGAAATAACTATCATTAGTGTCTTTTACACATCTACCTGTTTTGTTCTTAAATGATTCATTCATATAATCGGCGAAACATGTGATAACAAACTATTTTTTGTAGCCCTGGAACTAGTTGATTGAATGCAAATAATTTAACACTTCACCTGCCTGTTATGGGCATCTAATAAAATATATATTTTTGTTTAGTATTAAGTTTTGTAGTTAAAAACGATTTATTCTTTGTAACCAAAATGAACCTAATACATAATAATATCAATATTTATGGGTAAGATAAGAGTTATGGGTATAATAACATCATGTATATAATATTATTTAACGTAATTCGGTAAACAAATAGATCAATAATTAAAAAAGCAACTATAAAAATGTTAATAATAAATGTTATTAAGAAAGTTTTATGCTAGTAAAGTAGAAGTAAAAACAAAATATTTTCAATTTAACTAGAACCCATTAAAAAAGACTCCAATGTTGGTAGAGCGAGTTTCTCGCTCTACCAACATACAGCAGTTTGATGTGCCATACAGTCCCTTACAAATAACAAAGCAAATAAACAAAGGAGAGGGTCACCTCACAGCAGATCCCCGGAAGAGCGCCCATGAATCCACCCAACTGAATCTCCAAAATAGCTTATTGAGATTTGGATCACCGAGAAAACACCCCAAAATTTTCACACAGCCATCATTCACCCCTCCACAAGAAAGACGACAAAATGGACCCTAGTTTTCACGAGGTATATTCCTATTAGATGTAACTAATAAAATATTTTCAAAAAGTTTATTGAACCGGATCCAATAACAACTAGATCGAGAACTCGGCGAATACCAAGGGGGATTAAGGCCTGAGAGAAGTTTTCCCGAACATATTATTAGCCTCAAATGTAACATGAAACACCTAAGGACGAGATCAAGGAACCTTGTAATTACGTTTGTCGACTTCAAAAAAATATATGACTGCATTCATCGTGACTCTCTGCTAAAAATTCTAGAGAAATTCGGCCTGCACAGAAAATTTACTCAACCTAATCAGAATCACCTTAACCAACACCAAATTTAAAGTGCGTTTTAGAGCGAAATTTTACTGTCAGAGGAATTTGAAATCCGGACTGGACTCGCCAAGGAGACGGCCTGTTCCACTACGTTTCAGCTGTGTCCTTTAGAAGATCATGAGAGAATGGAACTGAGGTCCCCATGATCAAAATTTGCAGAGTAATCAAACTAAACTGCCTTGCTATTGTAGATGATATATCACTATTGTCCAACAATTTAGAAGAAACCACTCACAAAATTGAAACCCTTCAAGAAATAGCAGCAAAGATTTAACTCCGGATATCGATTATGCCAACCTTCAAATTGGAAGTACAGTACCTTCAACTAATCGAAACGAAAGAGAATAAAAATCGTCCAAAAATTTAATTGCCTTGGCGAAATAATCACATGGAATCTCAGTGAGCAACCTTCAATAGAAAACTGTGTAGCTAAACTTAAACAGGCGCAAAGAGACACGTAGCCCACTAATAAAAGTAAGTCCCGCGTAGTCAATTCTAAAATACGACATTACAACGTAGTAATCAAACCAGAAACCATATATTCCAGTGAAACCCTTTAAAAACTGAAAACCCAATTAACCACCGACAAACTCCAAAGAATAGACAGAATAATATTAAGAACACCCATTAATTTTATACATCAAGTCCATGGTAAATAGTGGATAATCCCTAACGACATAGTCTACAAAAAAAACGAGTCGATAATCGACACCATAAGAAAAAGAAGAGTTACCTTTTTCAGTCATCTCAACAGATGACCTGATACAAGACTCACAAAGCAGCTACTAAGTTATCAACTCTAAAACAAGCCCCAAAATAAATGGTTTCAGGGAATAAAGTCCGACATGGAAGACTTAATCATAACCGAGGATATGATTCAAAACCGTAAAAAAAAGAAAGTGTTAAAGGATAGTAGGCTTTGCCGACTCCCCTCAAGGAAAGAAAACAACCTGAGACTATCATAACAGAGAAAATGAGGACCGCCAGATCAAAAAATATAAATCTTGTATGGGAGCGAAGGAGACAGCAGTGAGCTAAATCCGCAGCTTTTTGTTCAGTGAAGAAAGACGTGGAATAATTTCCACCATCAAATGTAGGAAGCTCCAATATTTGGGAAATATCTGCGGAATGAATCAAAATATTCGTTACTACAAGCCATTCTGAGAGAAAAAATGTATGGAAAAAGATAATCTGGGAAAAGAAGAGTATCAAGGGTTCGAAATCTGAGAACTTGGTTGGGAAAAACTTCAGAAGAGCTATTTCGTAGTGCAAGGATCGTATTGAAACTTGCTATGATGGTTGCAAACATTCGGAACGGATAGATATCTAAAGATAGCGGCCGACAGGAAAGAAATTTGTTGTGTTTGAAGAGATCTATTTTAAAAACGACCTAGCGGAAAAATTTGACCGCTACCCCAAAAGCCTGTTCATTCCTGCGTTGTTGTGTTTGACGTAAAATTATTTATTTAAAAAGTTGTTGAAGATACCGCTTTTTGTGCTTAAAATCACCCAGTTTTCAGCCGCTTTTCTGTTAATGTGCTTATTCAACTTTATTTACTTCATACAAGCTTTACATAAAAAAATGCCGTTTAAGTATGATAAATATCATGACATTTCTTATAATATTAGTATTAATTAACTAAATTAAATTAAACTAAATTAAATTAAAATTAACTAAATTATTAAAACAGTTACAACGAAACAAAATTTTACTATGGAATAATAAAAATTTTAATGAACGTAAACGTTAAACTCTTGACTTACATGACTTATTATAGATAATTATAATAAAAATTTATTTTTCAAAACGCATATAATATTTCCTGAGGTAATACATAATATAGAGTTAACTCTTATAATACAAGTCGAGTATTTTCGAAATATATGGTATTTCTATGTATGCGGAATGGTAACATATATAAGTACAAATAGAAAAGGTGTATGGGAGGTAAGGTGTATTAAGGAATACGTGCGTTGATTCCACACATGCAACGCGATAGGTACGAAGTCAAAGGTATAAACTATAAACTAGGCTTGATACGAGTGAAACCTGTGAATCGATTGAAGTAGAATGATATAAGGGCAATACTTTGATAGTGGGAGGGGTTTCTAGGTGCAGCAATAGTTATAGTATTGAGAGAGGGGTAGGGAAAGAGTTAGGAAGGGGTAACTTAGATATAATAGGGGTGAGGTATAGAAAAGACGTTTGGTGTATGCGTGACTTGAAATTGATTCGATATGAGATGTCTGCAAAAGTAAAAAGACAGAGAGGTTAGATAACCTACATGTGAGAGAGAGAATGATGGACACATGAACATTTACCCAGTAACATATTACATGTTATGATTCAGAAACGATTACATAGGGCACCCTCTGATGCGATGTCAACGTTTTGTAATTTGTGACAACCGCCAACTGCCAAGAAAGCTAAGCTTAAGCTACATCGTCCTTATTTTCCTATAACGTTCATCTTGGCTTCTCTTGCTCCCGCTGTTCATTCTTTTTCTTTTATTTTAATCGTCTTTTTCTTATTCCTAGTGCTAAAGATAGAGCGACCACTTGCTGCAGGCAACCTTGTTTCGTTTACTTTTCTGATTTACTCTCTAACACAATTTTCAGTTCATCATTTCTTTATCGAGATCAGCAACAGTCTTGGAAATATCAACTCTGTTCAATAATACTGTGATTTGTTCTGTACGGTAGACTTCACAAAACATATCCGATATCAGACTGAAGATATACAACGCATGACTTGGTGACGCATTTACAAGTTATTTACCACTATGGATTCTACTTCAGATAACCTTACAATGTTGCATGAATATATTTATAAGAACGTAAAATACAAATATTTAGGTATCATTTATATGATTTTATCATATAAAATTTAAATAATTTAGTTATACAATCGTGATATAGGTTTATATTACTTAAAACGTATTATTGTGATAAATATAAAAAAATGCAAATAAACCCAAACAAATTCATACGATGTTGTATCTCTGCTTCTGCTGTAAATGAAAAATGTTTTACAACCAATAGCTACGTTCACGTACGGCTACTTTTCAGAATTATCACCTTGATGATTGAGGTATCTATCGTACCTACAGACAACCTTCCAATATCCTTTTCATAAAAGTTTCCTGCCAATGAATTTAAATAAGTCTTGACGTTGGTTTTCACTGTGTTTCTTGTGAAGTTCATGCAGCCGTAACCCACGATACTGATTATCGCGAAACTACGAAGTTCGCGGAGATTCATTAATAAGAAAACAAGAGACAGATTGATTTTTAGAATTTATCTTATTCAAAAAAATTTTCGTTCTCTCAGTGCTGTTGTAACCCAACGGCTTCTTGAGAAATTTTAATAGGTCATTTTCAGTAACCTACCAATATAGCCCCAAAATATCACCGAGTGACGTCCATCTTTTTCCTGTACTGAAGAAGTAGCTAGGAAGGTAGTGCTTCCAAACTAATGAGGAACTTCAAGACAACGTTAGGACTCATTTAGATTCATTAGCAGAAACATTTTATGAAAAGGATATTGGAACGCTTGTCCACACGTACAACAATATCTCAATGGACATTATGACAATGGCGAAAATTACCCAGAAGTACCTAACTTTCCGTCATTTTTACGTAACTTTCCGTAAAGTTTACGAAACTTTATGTAACTAAAACTGTACGTAACTTTTAGTAATAACCTCTTTTTATATTCACTTGTCTTTTATTTATGATCTATTGAAGGTTAAAAACAAATGGCCCTCGTAATTTCCAGACACTATTCGCGAACCAAACCCGGGATATTTCGCTATAGTCCAGCACTTAGATGAGACTGTGCGTATTTATACAATTTTTAAACCCGTCTAATGATTTTCAACCAAGAGTATTTACCTCGACTAGATCTCCTTTACTGTTAAACACAAGTTTTAATAACATCTATATATTTACTAAGAAACAATGTAGACCTAAACGTAACTCTTAAGCCAAATAAATATTAGTATAATATTATTTAAACTTTTATTTAGTAGATGGTATGTAAAATTCAAATTTAATTGTGAGCTTACTTACCATGTGTAGAAAAGTATGATTTACATATCCTGAAACGTGGGTAACCTTGAATATACATGTAGTTTTCACAGAGTTGGAAATAATGACACGAATGATTTAGAAATACATTTATATTGATCATTTTTGGGATAGATGACTACTAATAAAATGTATCTTACCTGGCGTAACAATTGAGAAACTAATCGCTAATAAAATGAATGACGTAAAACACAATTTATTAAATTTCTAAAGTTTAACACTCCGTAATAATTACTATTAAAAAACATAGAAATCAATTATAATATTAGATTTTATTGTAGTTTCACAGAGCGTAAGAAAAAACGATTTGCTTATAGTGAAAGTTTAGTTACGCTTAAGTTAAGAACTGATATTTATGTAATAATTATTAAAATATATATGTCAGATTTATTAGTTATTAATATTTGAATTAAACCAAATAAATTAGATTATTGTGAAATACATTAATGTGAAATTCAAACCAAGATAATATGTATAAACATATACATAACACATAGGATAAAATAGAAAAGAAAAAAATGAGATTCAATGGTCATTTGGTAACAATGATTCAATAAAGACTTACAAAACAATAATTATCTACAAAAATATGAAAGATAAAAAAAACAAGATTATTCAAAGAAAGCGATCAGATGATACTAAACGGAGATAAACATATCTTTAGGCATCGTACAGTTGGAAAGTCCTCGTAGCTAGATCACGGGCTAGTTGGTTGGAATGGTTTAGTCGTTCGTGAAATGTGCTATAGAAGAATAAGTTTAGTTTCCTTACAGTCGAAATTTTTGAAATTGTCGTGGAGGGTTTAATTACTTACATAAAAAGAGCGCCAGAAACATATCTGAAGAATTTCTACTTAAGGCCTGCATTATTAAAGTTACTCTCTGCCAGATTGGTCTCAAAACGGGTTGAAATTTAAAATTTTGGAACGTAGATTCAATTTTGACCAAGGTTAATTAAATTGAAGAGTAGTTTCTGGCGGTGGTTAAGTCCTAAACGTGTTGTACACAGATGATGCTTCCAACTTAGTCCTCTGTTAAGCCACGAACCAAAATATCGCACCTCTCGCCTGGGGGATGTGAACGTTGTCAATTTTCGGAATTAATGAAGAGAAATGGGAAGCAAGAAAACTCAAGTTCCAAAATGAGAACTTAGCTAGAAAATTAAAGCAGTAACTAACGTATGTTTATCGGGAAAAAATTAAATTAAAAATGACATACTAATTTTAGAAACTATCAGTTTATTTGGTAGACTATTAGCATTGTTAGTGTTACTATGGAAGAATCACGAAAAAACGAGATGAAAAATATGTTATTATTTTAATTAATGTTATATATAAATAATTAAAAATTCATTTTATGATCACTTCAGTACAACTCTACAACAAATTATGGTGAAGTAGTGAACGAAAGTGTACAAAAGAAAGTAGTGAAAAGAAATTATGATGTACGAGCTCTATGAGGACAAATAAGGAGGAGTTACTTGATAAGTAGAAGGTACAAATACTTTTATACTTAAGGTAAGGTAAGATTGGTTAAGTTGGAGCAGTAGGTCGAAAAGTACGGCGTAGTAGGTAAAGTGTATGTCAGCAAAAACTTGAGAGAATTGAGTTGTTCCATTTTTTAATATCGCCTTCATAATGGAAGCAGCTAATTGAACTCCGTTAATTTTCCTACCCGTTATTACGGAAGGAACACAAAGTGTTTTTGTCAGCAAAGAGAGAGAAGGAAACAACTTTAAAAAGAAGAGAGAATAAGGAATGAATTGTTATTAAAATATTGAAAAAGATCCGTTTCTTGAATCGGATATCAGAATTAAAAGAGAAGAAAATTAATTTACAAGAAATCTTTAAAAATTACTAATAATACTTTTTAAAATTAATTTTCATTTCCCTCAAAGAAATTTTCCTCAAAAACATTCCATGAATGTATTCATTATTCTGGCTTCCTACTCAATATTAGCCTATAAAAATATTGAATTATTCGCTAAATAATCTTTTAAGAGAATTGGTTCAAAAAAGGCGCATAGAATAAATATTAAAAGACATCACATAACCTTCGTATTACGAAAAAGTGATTGTCCAAGATTCTCTTCGATTCACCAAAACTCTTTAAAGTATTTGGGCCTGTACTTTGACAGGCACAGAACTCCTATGTTTCCGTTAAAAGACACACCTTGTACAAAAGAGTTAACCTGTTGTACAGATTGATGTCTAAACCATCGTTACTTCTAAAACGATATACAAGTCCCTCCTTAGATTAATATCGATATTTTTTTTTTTTTTTTTTTTTTTTTTTTTTTTTTTTTTTTTTTTTTTTTTTTTTTTAACAGTAAGAATTATTTACAAACAGTTTAACATAAACTTTCAGTAAATGTGTTGATGATGAATAAAACTTGAAGAAGACAGCACTCAGCAGCGTTGCTTCCATGTCATCGTTTGGTTATAGTTGATGAAGGGTTTCTTCTTGGTCTTGGTAACGTGCAATTTT
Organism: Catonia carolina; assembly: GCA_035578175.1. Classification (NCBI taxonomy): domain Eukaryota; kingdom Metazoa; phylum Arthropoda; class Insecta; order Hemiptera; family Achilidae; genus Catonia; species Catonia carolina. The sequence goes on along the minus strand of JAQMRL010000010.1, from coordinate 20,390,460 downwards.
TTTCTTTTTTTTCTTTTTATACGGATGAAGTGAATGAAGGTGTGAAAAGGAGCGAATGAAAACGTGATACTGATGATCTGTGTAACTGATGATAGAAAATTTATTAGATGATTAATTTTAGATTAATGAGAGTTAGCAAGATTTAGTTTATTAATAAATAAGAGTTGACAACCGCAGTATAATTTTGTGTTTTTGATCTTAAAAGGATGGTTGAACATTTTTGATCAGGTGAAACGGAATGGAAGATCTAATATTCTCGCCTTCTTGAGTCTTTGGTGTACAATATTGTCATCGAGAAGATTTATAGCCAAATGATTGGAATGAGTGTCCAACTTGGTTAAATACTTTTCACTCCGACTGCTAATTTCTTCTCCCACCGTAGGTATGCCCAGGTCATGATGGAGTACTTCATTAGGCACATACCAAGGTGCACAGCATATAAGACGAAGAAACTTCGATTGGAATCTTTGTAATATTTCTACATTAGATGTACTTGCTGTGCCCCAGAGTTCAATTCCATAACTCCAAACTGGTTTTATCATCACCTTGTACAGTGTCAATTTATTTTCCAAAGACAACTGTGATCGCCTCCCAACAAGCCAATATAGTTGTCGTAATTTGAGTCCAAGTTGTTTCCGTTTGGCCCATATATGTTTTCTCCACGTCAATCGCCTGTCTAGATAGATGCCCAAGTATCTCACATCATCTGAATGTGGAATTACGTTGTTGCGAAACGTTACTGGTGAACATGATTCTCGTTTCATCGTAAAGGTTACGTGTGCAGACTTCTGTTCATTTACTTTGATCCTCCATTTTTGGCACCAGTCTTGAATGTCATTTAGATGTTGCTGTAGTTTTTCAGAAGCGTGGACTGGGGAGGCATCAGATGCAATAATAGCAGTGTCATCGGCAAAAGTTGCTGTTGTTACATGTTCATTTACAGGAATATCTGCTGTAAATAGCGTATATAGAAAAGGACTTAAAATGCTACCTTGAGGTACACCTGAACGAATTAGGTGCAAGGTCGATAACTCATCATCAAATTTCACTTGGAAAAAACGATCGGTTAAGAATGATTTTAGAATAGGAAAATAATTATGATCCAGGTTTAATTTAATTTTGTGTAGAAGAGCTAAATGCCATACTTTGTCAAAGGCCTGAGCTACGTCTAAGAAGACGGCTGAGCAAAATTCCTTTTTTTCTAAGGTATATCGAATTTGGTTAACTATCCGATGTACCTGTTCTATCGTAGAATGTTTTTCACGAAAACCGAATTGATGATCCGGGTAAACACTTTCTTCCAAAAAAGGTTTTAGACGATCAAGTAGTAATTTTTCAAAAACTTTTGATGTCACGGATAGAAGACTGATCGGTCTATATGACGTAATTTCGGTAGGTTCCTTGCCAGGTTTGAGAATCATGACTATTTGGGCAACTTTCCATTGAGATGGAAAGCAACCCGTCCTTAGAATTGCGTTGAAAATGAATGTCAGGAGTAAAATTCCCTTCCTTGGGAGTTGCTTTAACACCTCACCGGTAATTAGGTCATAGCCAGGGGCTTTTTTGGAACTCAGGCGCGTTTGGATTGCAGTTATCACTTCAGCCGGAGTGAAAGATTTGATAGGAGGTGATAGCTGAAATGGAGCTTCAAGATGTTCTAAAATGTCTTCTTCTAATTTTCGATCGATATCATCGTCGTGTGGACGGAAGACAGTGGACAGATATTCCGCAAACGCTTCCACTTTTTCTTTTGTGGTCCTAGCCCAATTTCCATCCGTTAGACGAAGAGGTGGAATTTGTTTCTTTGATCGTTTTATGTATCTTGTAGCTTTCCATAATGAATAGTCAGTATCTGCCGTTGGAGATAATTGAACCAACCTGTCTTGGAAATAATGATTACGCAGTTCTAGAAGCGTGTACTTTAGATGTTGTGCTGCACGATTGAATCTTGTTTTGTCATCTGGGTGTCTGCTATGCTGCCAAATTCGACGTAATCTTCGTTTGTAGTTTATCAATTCTCGAATGGTAGCAGGACAACTGTTGCCATGAGTGTTTTTGTTGGCGTCTGTAGTTGATTTCCATGCGGCATTTTGCACTACCGTATTAAAATGCTCAACCGCTTCCTCAATCTCGTCTTGCGATTTTAATGATAGATCTAGAATTATATTTTCGGTAACCAGACGCTTAAAGGAGGCCCAATCTGTGTTTTTGTTACACAGAATAGGGAGTTTCTTCTTTTTTTGTAGTTTACAACCAACGCTGGCGATTATAGGAGTGTGATCTGAGGACAAATCCAGGACCGATTTTACTCGAATAGAATTTTGACTTATATTTTTGGTAACAAAAAAGTCGAGGAGATCCGGAATTCTGCGTCGATCGGTTGGCCAGTACGTTGGTTCACCCGTCGATAACAAGCCTAAATTATCTTTTTGTACAACATTAAACAGAGTTCTACCCCTTGGATTACATAAACGAGAACCCCATGCCTGATTTTTCGCATTGTAATCACCTCCCGCAATAAATTTGTTACCTAAACTTTCAAAAAAAGTTTCAAATTGAGCGGCCGTAATGTGATGCCGTGGGGGAGAGTATAGCGCTGAAATTGTTACTTGTCCGCGCACGTCCTCAATGACAATGTTTGTTGCTTGTAGATAAGGTGTTTCGAATTTTTGAAGTTCGTAATGTTTTATATTGTTTTTTATTAATATGGCGGAGCCTCCATGCGCCGTACCATCAGGATGATTAGTAAAGTATAGAGAATAACCGTTGCACCTGATGTAACTCCTGTTAGTGAAATGAGTTTCTGACAAAAGCATGACATCGATGTTGTATATGTTTAAAAATGTGATTAGTTCTTGAATATGTTGACTTAAGCCATTGGCGTTCCAGAGTGCAATTTTATATAATACTTGCTCCATTTTAATTCAATTTCGAAACAACGATTGTAAGTAAATTTAATAGTGTCGCAATTTGTTCTGTTTGTTTTTGTATTACGTTTCGTAGTTCTAGAAATGATTGTTGTAGATTTGAAATCGAATCAGTTTGCAACGGATTGGTTGGGATTGGTTGCGTAGAATTGCCCTTTACGGCTCTCGCATAGTCTAAAATACTGTTCCCGTTAGGTGTCTGATGTAATGTTTCCTGGACGCTGTTTTTTGCAACAACTTGGGTGACAAATTTTGAGCTGACCGTCTGAGTTTCCGGTGGTGTAACTGTTCTTTCGCGTAAAGGTGGAAATTTTCGTTGTTTAATCTGTTTGTATATTTCGCAACCTTTGTAGTTAGAGGGATGGTCTCCTCCACACAAAGCGCATAATGGTGGGGCGTCCTTCTGTTTACCACAAATAGTAGTATCATGATTATCACCGCACTTCACACAACGAAATGGTCTGTTGCAGTACGCTCTTGAATGCCCGTACCGTTGACATCGCTTACATTGAATAATATCGTTTTTTTGGTAGGGTGGCTCAAATTTTATTTTGGCGTTTTGCAACAATTCTATTTTATAAATATCTCTGTTATTAGATGCCGGTTCTAAATCCACAAAAAAAAGCGAAAGAGGTTCCTTCGTAATTCTGTGCCGTATGTTCGAGATGTTCCGTACGGCATGGTTATGCGTAGCCAGTTCTTGTATCACGTCGTTGACGTCAACTGAGTAGTGGACGTGACGTAGAACAACCCTGAATGCACGGCACTGTTTTAGCTGGTAGGTGTGGAAGTCGATTTTAGAAGACTTCAGATTTTTTATTATCGTCGAATATGCACGGCTGTTGCTGGCGTTCAATTTCATTTGACTTCGAGAGATAATTTTGTACACATAATCTGTTTTGTTTACACCATTGCTGGTGATTATATTTAAAAGCAGTTGCAAGTTGCTAACGCTGGGAATAAAGACAGGGGGCGGCTTTGGTTCAGTTGTAGATGAATCGTCTTCCATGTCGGAATTGTCTGACAACACATCGTAAGCGTTGCTAAGTGGAAACGCTGTGGCTGCACTATCGAGTCGCTTCCCTGCACGCAAATCATTTGATGACTTTTCCGCCTTTCTTTTATTATTTCTCGCTCTTACAACAGTAAACTCGTCTTGAGGTTTTGATGGTAATGTCGGTATGTTTTTGTCAACCGATAAATTACGTGATTCATTAACGAGTCTTGGATCCCGAATGAATCGTTTTTCCGATGTGTGATTTGCAAATCTATCAACACATGGTTTAGCAGCGCCTTCTTGATCGGAAGAGGTTGAAAATTTGGCGACCGATAAGTTGTTATTTATAGACATACCACTAGAACAATCAATATCATATGATTGGGTCGAAGAAGAAGAACCCTGTGTCGACATTTTAAAAATTTAACCTAATAATGTTTTAATAAAATAAACAAAAAATATAAATTTAAAAAGTCTTTCAGCAACAAATAAAATAAGAATTACCAACTTACATACCGATGCAACACTCACACACAACCACACAACAACAACTATTAAATTAACAATGTTTCAACGAAAAAACAGCGGACAAACACAGCAGTGCACCTCACAACACACCAATGAATTAACGTTCGGGCAATATCGATATACGCCGATCAAATGTATGGATGAATAAACTGCTAGTGATAGCTCAGATTCTGAGATTTAAATCAAAGACGTTACTAATACATATTAGTCAATGCACCCTCGTACTTTTATAACGCCAACTTACATAACGACCTAAAAATTCCTCTGTAAATAGACTTTTTTTCAACTTTATCGGAACTTTCACAACACATTTTTCGCTCATTCAAACCAACTGATAAGCAATATTTCTTCCCATAATTTACCAAACAACGTTCATAGGCAATTAAAGAGACAGTGGAGCAGAAATCCACTTTCGTTCCGTACGTCCATATAGGTTTAATTATCGGTTTTTTTATAAATCAATAATTTATTGTGTAACGGTAGTGATGAATTTCTTCCTAATAGCCAAAATATTTGCTTAATTTTAAATTCATTTGTGTACGTTTCGTCTGAATATGAGTTCTCCATGTAAGTCGTCAGTCAAGATACAGTACTGAGTACTTGGCACTTTCGGCCTGCGGTATACGTTTTCCTTTAAAAGTCACAATACGACATGTCTTCTAACTCATGGTGAACATCACGTTAGTGCTTTTTGTTTCGTTTATCATGCGCCACTTTTGCAGTCATTCCTGAATTAAGTTCAGTTGTGTTTGAACATTTTTAGAAGCTACAATTGGATATTCGTGAATAGACTTCATCGCTGTATCATCTGCATACGTCTCTAATCCTACTAAATAAGAATTTGTGTAAGTTCAGCCGTAAAAAAACTGTACAAAATTGGTGAAAACACACTTCCTTGTGGAATTTCGGCACTTTTTGGGTACACATCTGAAATTTATTCATACACAGTTACGGTGATATTTATATATTAAAAAAAAAATTTAATTTCTTACCTTATCAAACGCTTGACTTACGTCAAAGAATACCACAACGCAATATTTTCTTTCTTCGAGAGCTTATTTACGATAATGATAGTTTAATACTAATTTTTCCAGTTTTAAAAAAAATTAATTATTAATTATTTTTGAAATTTTCAATTGGTCAGGAAAATTAGGAAAAAAGGAATTAGTTCGTTCTTAGAACAGCATTAAAAATTACAGTTAAGAATCTTAAAACTTTTTCTGATCTTTTAAAATCTTAATAATCTTGCTAAACACCAGTCTTACCCATGTTAGGTTTAATATTTAACTCGATAATTTTTTACCTTCTCTTGCCTATATGAATATAAATAGAAAGGAAAGTATTGTTTTCATGTCGATTTTTCACCGGATCTACACGTTTTTAGACCCCCTGAACCCAAAAAACATGTTTTTAGCGATTGGTCTGGGTGTGTGTGTGTGTGTGTGTCTACAAAATATCTCAAGAACGGAACATCTTACGATCTTGAAACTTGAAACTTAAATTACATATCACTGCCTAACCTGACACGAACATTTTCATCAAAATCGGTCAAACGGAAGTAGTAACGTAGTTCATTCGTGAAATTTTTCACTTTTTTGAGATTTTTTCATAAACGGCTCCTACGATTTATATTTTAAATCGCCTCATTTACTACATTTTTAATGCTCTACAAGATAGGATAGGCGCCATGTCTGCTAAAGTTCTTCGAGAGGCTGTTTTTACGTAAAAAAATGTTTATAAGATTGCGGCTTTAATATGCATTTTAGCGCAAAAAATTATGTTATAAAAGTTGTAGATAATTGAAAATCCTACAACATTCAATTCATACATTTTTTTGTATAACGCTAAGTTTAGTGGTAATTAGCAATTTTCAGTTTTTTCTCACGAATACGTGTGAAAATTGATTTTTTAAGATTTCGGCCATTTTACGACAAAAGTGTTATATAATCAGATTTATAGGAAATTATAAGATCTACAACTTTTATTTAGAGCATTTTTCTCCACCGAGCCTAGTTTAGCGTGAAAGAGTGATTTTCCGTATTTTTAAGCCAAACTGAAGTTGATTTCATTTTGCGTTTTTCACTAATGATTAAAATTAGGTTATGCTTATTCAGGTTAGTTTTTTTGTTTAAATCTAATGTTTTATTACTAATGTTAGGCTATATTATTCATAATTTGCATTGGAAAGAGAAAGTTGTGTGAGTGTTTCACACCAGATTTTTTAAGTTTTGAAGTTCTGCCTAACAGTTAAGTCATTTACATGGCATTACTGTATTGTTTTTATTTCAATATGTCTACAGCACGGTGTTCAGGCAGAATCGGCTAGAATACGTTTATTAATTGTTCGGCAAAAGTACTTTCTTTCTGCTCATCATTTTTAGCCCAGCTTCCATCTAATTCTCCGGTAGGAGAAATTTGTTGCTTATTTCGTTTCATTCGTTTAGTCACTTTCCATAAAGAGTAATAAATACTTTCCGACATTGTCAGTTCTTAAAGGTGCTCTAAAAGAATAATTTCGGAGCTGAAAAAGTACTCAACTATGATGTTTATTTCCGTTATTGAATTGCCTCTAATATAAAGGATGCCTGGTTACCTGCCACACTCTTCGTAATCGTAGTTTTTTCTAAAATGGCAGCTTTTATATTCGTAGGGTACTTCCTCGCAGTTTTCAACATCCGGTTTTGAAGTCCAAGCAGCCTCTTGAATATATTTTTTAAACATTGTTGCATAAAATATTAGTTGTAATGCTCTACTTCAAATGACTACAATTATATTAATAAGTAAGCTTGTTAGAAAATGCACAACCTTTAAGAAACATATTATCTTGGTTTCTTTCAAAGGACAATTATATGAAGAAGTATCGATGGGCTGATTATCACACATTATTAGAGTAAATATAGAAAATAATAAGATTAAAACGGTAAAACTAGGAATGAAGCTCTCTACGAAACAACTCTAATTAACGTCAAATTCAATTTTTAATTACTTTTGGAAGAGTGATGTATTAGTATTACATTAGACGTTCACAATAATTCTTATAATTACTTTAATAATTAACAGTAGAAATAACACTACTTAAGAGAGTTGAATGACCTACATAATTACATTAAATTTCAGTTTATGTTACAAATTTAGCTGTAATGATGTATTAAGCTATTAAACTATAATTACATACCAATTAATACTACCAGATATTCTTTTATAAAGTGTATGACGTAAATTTTTGTTTATTATAGAACACTGTTTTGGTATATTGGCGGAATCCGAAAATCAACAATCTTAATAAATGGTAAGGATGTTAAGGCAAGCTTGTAAATCTTTAAAAAAAATTTATTGTTGTTCAGATCATCAGCCGAAAGGCTGCTTTAAATCTCTAGAAGCTTTACTAAGTAAAATGAGGAGTGAGGTGGTTTCCCATTGCCTTCCTGACTGAGTAAATAAAGTATGCTTATCAGCATGTCCACTGAAAACCATCTACTTTTCACCCTGCAAATGCCTTCTTCACGTCATTCACAACACGGACTGGTTTTATAGTAAATTTCATTACCTTCAGAGAAGATAACTCCGAACAGTGTCTTTTACACCTCTGCCTGTTCCGTTCTTAAATCCTACAGTCGTAAACTGGCTGACCATGAGATGAAAAACAAATTTTTTTTGTATTTTGTAGCCTTGAAACTAGCAGATCAAGTGCAAACAATTTAACACTTAAATTTTAGATTAAAATTTTAATAATGTATTTATTCTATTTTCCTAAGTTTTCTTGTTATTTTTATACGTCACGTGTTAAAGTTTGTGATTTAGAGTAATTTTCAATAATTTCTTTACGGTTCGGTGACCCTTATGCTAGAAATTTTCTACCGGTCTAGAATCATGTTATTGCCGGCTATATGGTTAACAGTACTCTGTCACTATCTGTTCTAACAAATAAGGTGGTTTCTTCCGTCGAATGGTTGACATCGAATTTCCATTCTTTTTCACTCTTCATAATAATATTACATTCATGACTATTTGGGTTCATTTGAATCCCCACAGTCTTCTCCTCGACGTTACTTCAAAAGCCTCTACCCGTTGTTATTTCCATATGTCGGATCCGTTAGTAGTACACTATAAATTGAACTTAAAAAAACATCCTGATACAAATTTTAAAATAAAATCTTAAAGCGCCCATTCAATGCTAGTTGAACGAGTAGGCCTACGTTTCTGAAATCATTAACGTGTAGTTTTCTTAGCGTCAATACGTAACATCTACGTACCATCTAACTCGTTCGAAACTTAGTAAACAATAAATATTGGTTTAACGGTTGAACACCGTTATCATTCCCTTAGGAGTGCATATTGAACAGGGGTTAAAAAGTATTTTTGTAGTTGAACTATATAGTAACATCTCCACCAAGTTTCAGCCATTTAGCTTGTCCGGAAGTTGGTGAACAGAAAATATCGGTTTAAGGGTAGAACACCCTATTCAACCCCTTAAAGGTGGAATGTCGAAATCGTTTATGTTTAACTTTTTAATCAGTGAGTGTTTTACCAATCTTGTATCTTACAGACATGGACCAAGTTCATTAAAAATTTATTGTGAAAAAGACTTAAAAACACACATTTTTCTGAATTCCTATTTTCCAACAGCTTCCACGGGAAAGACAAAAAAGATTTTTAGTAGGTACTAGTAATCCGTTGCAGAGAGAATAGAAAAAGTATATTTACCAATCTTCGTTAAAAAACTATTTTTTGACAAGTATACGAGGTGTGGCTATTAAATAACGAGACTGACGTTGTAAAAAAAGTTTTTATTTTATACATAATCACTTATTGTCACCTTCAATATACACTCCTTCTCTATCCCTACAACGCTCCATGCAAATTTTCCATCGTTGGAAACAGTGCTGGTAGTCATCTTCAGTCAGCTCATTTAGGACACGTACCGCTTTCTCTTTTACAGCTTCCACACACGCAAATCTTGTCCCTTTTAATGCAGATTTCACCTTAGGGAACCGGTAGAAGTCACATGGTGCAAGATCTGGTGAATAAGGTGGATGTTCTAACACTGAGGTGCTGTACTTGGCTAGAAACCTCTTGACAGATAACGCGGAATGAGCTGGCGCATTGTCTAGGTGTAGAACCCATGATTTGTCCTTCCACATTTCGGGGCGTTCTTCCCTTACTCTTTGACGCAGTTTAGAAAGTACCTTAAGGTAGTAATATTGATTAATTGTTTGACCTTCAGGAACCCAGTGAAGGTACAAAATCCTATGGATATCAAAAAAACTAATCATCATTGCTTTAAATTTTAACTTTCTCATTCGAGCTTTTTTGGCTATCGGTGAATTTCGGTTTTTCCAGTGCATGGATTGGCGCTTCGTGTCCGGATCATAAGTAACAAACCACGTTTCATCACATGTTATTATTTTCTACCAGTTCCCTAAGTTGAAACCTGCGGTAAAAGAGTTAAGATTTGAGTCTGTGGAAGCTGTAAAAGAGAAAGCGGCACGTGTCCTGAAGGAGCTGACAGAAGATGACTTCCAGCACTGTTCCAACGATGGTAAATTCGAATGGAGCGTTGTAGGAATAGAGGAGTGTATATTGAAGGTGACAATAAGTGGTTATGTACAAAATTAAAATTAAATTTTTTACAACGTCAGTCTCATAATTTAATAGCCACACCTCGTATGTCACAATATATGAAAATTTTTGGAAAGTAAATTTTTACGATAGTAATTCTATTTTCTTATTGCACCATAGAATCAATATAATGGTAAGAAAGTATGGAAAGAATCGTTTATAACAGTCTCCCAAGGCTTATTTCAAGGTGATGCAGAAAGAACGGAGTGAAAATATTTTTATGAAGAAGTGAATGAGAGAAAGGATTCCTGACACGGATTCCGGTAATCATACTGTCAATGACAGTTTAAATTACAAATCCTTTACCAAGAATCTGTAAGCTCTGTATGTCATTACATAAAACCAACAGTAACTTTATTCATAATGAAACAGGTAAAAGGTATCTTAAAGATAAAAATATCAGATAAAACAGATACAAGTTTTCTTTTATCACACAGCATTCACGAAACTCAAAACAACTCTTTTAAAGAATGTGAAAGTATGTATTAAAAACGGTTTTTCAAAATATGTCATCAAAAATCCTTTTTTAAAAACACTACGAATTTTTTTATTTTGTAAGAGACAAGTCAATAGGTAAGAAAGGTAATAGGTAAGAAAACAGAGAAACTTTTTTTTCCATAAGTACACAACGCTAATTTAATGCACCAATCTAATTCAAATGTTTTGGCTTGTTTCCCCACATTTAATGACTTGCCCAATATGGATGTATTCATCGGTACGCTGTATAACACTGTCAATAATTATAGACCTAAACTCTGCATTTTCATCGGTCTTCTGTTACTTCTAATCAGGTTTAATTCTTCTTCCTCTTCTCCTTCACGTTTACCTTTTCCTTCACCTTCACCTTCACTATTTCCTTCTTCTTCTACTACTACTACTGCTACTACTCCTACTGCTACTGCTGCTGTTGCTGCTGCTACTGCTACTGCTACTGCTAATGCTACTACTACTACTACTACTACTACTACTACTACTACGTCTTCTTTTTCTTCTTTTTCTTTTCCTTTTTCTTCTTCTTCTCTTTCTTCTTCAACTTTTTCTAATTCATCTTCCTCTTCTTTCACGACATTCCGTTTCCAACCTTCACGATATTACGTCATCTACTTATTTAAATTTTAGCAACCTCGCATCTTCATGTCTATTCTAGCAAACAGAGTATATATACCTTTTATCGTACCTCATCTCTACTGCCTGGATTTTTCATTCCTGTGTCTTCGTATTAGTTCATGCAACACTTCCATACATAAACCTAATAACTGCGGTCTCCATAACTTTATAGAACTGCAGTTTTAAATCTTATGGTATTAACCCCTTTACTTTTAATCATGTAGTTTTTTATTTATTCTTTACCTTGTCACTAGATTGCGCTATTTTAAACAAGAATAGATGAACAAATTCTAATAAAAAATCCAAGTTAGTTCCTTAAAGATAAAGCTAAAAAAACTGTTTACACTTACATAAATCTATGATAAAATTACGTTTATTTTTGATTCAAAGTTAATATTAAAACGGAAAAATAATACCATGGTTCCGTTCAACCATTAGTTTAAGCTTTAAATAAACAACATAGAATAAATATAAACTTGTACCTACATAATAAAATCGTATATTTTACATAACTGCATAACTATTGTGTTGATTGTATTACAATAATTATATTTCAGTTCATAATTTACAACTTTTCCTCTCTCTCTCTCGCTCTCTCCCTCTGTCTTTCTCTCCCCCTTGAAAATTTTCAACATTAAATAATTTAAATGGTACAATAGAAACAGGTGAAATACTTCCAGTGGTAGTTGGAGAAGGTAGTTAGAAATTGCTTTCCGCATCTGAAAATCATTCTATAACATTTTATAGCTACTACTGTTAGAATTTCCACCAAACTGTACTCTGATACCAAAACTTTAGACTTTATAGTTCTCCAGTTGTTTATCCAAATGCTTAATGGGACAGTTGTTTAATAATGCTGGATTAGTTAACTTATTGCTTACTGATCTCTTTATCGCCGTCCTTGTTTATTCCTCTCTCCTTCTGTTTCAAAAGCACGCCTCTATTTCAGCACAGTTTATTACTCTAGAAACACAGTCCAAAACATTATGGACTTTGTTTTACATTGCCGTACTTTGTTGTGATTCATCTCTGTGAAACTTCAACTCAGGATTCGATAGAAATTTACAATTATTTGTGAAATTGTTTTAAACATTAATATAATATAATTTCAATATTCACCCAGGGGGAAGTGTTTATTGTTGTTTAGGTCATTAGCCTGAAGGTTTGAATCCCTAGAGGTTTAATTAGTTAAACCTAGAATCAGATGGTTTTTTTAATGGTGTTTCCTATTTTTATTAGAAACATGAAATTGGTTATCAGTATTACAGATTTCAAAATTCACTTAACAACTCTTCCAAATTGCAATTGATGTCAAGATATTTTCATTGTATATGATTGTACAGTCAAATCCTTTTTCAGATGCTGAAACTCTGGCACGTAGGCTATGTCATGTAACTCTTGAGTTTATCTGACATACGCTCAAGATTACAGATGAAACTGACAGTTTACCGAGTGATCAAACCACCAATTTAGACCTATAACGTAGTTATAGTTTTTTCTTAGTTGAGTCCTAGCGTAAACAAGCCACCGGGCGAATGGAACGAACAGAACAGAGTGCTCAAAAAATTTTGCTTACACTACGTTCGCTCGTACCTTTCATGCCGTTGCATACTTTTACACGAACAACTATTGAGCCTACTATTGAATTTAAACACCATAGATAGAATTAGTTTATGAAGAGTGGACCGACTAATGTTGGGTAAATCAGGGCCATTACTGACAACCGACAAAATCTTATTTAAAGTAGGTAACTCATTTCTAAAGGAAAATTGATGAATAATAAGTCTTAAAGCAGTTTTGTTGGTATCATCAAATTTGTCTAAAGCAGGCGTTTTTCGTTTTCTTTTTTTAACTGAGGGTTTTAAAACCTCACTGTTTAAATTCTTTTCGTACTCTGTGAACACTTCAACAAGATACACCGGTAAATTCAGCAGTAAGTGGTTTTATCTCTTTAATTTCTAGGTTAGGATATTTATTAGCAAACTTATTAAAAACATTAATTTGCAATAGTCTTTTCTCCGCTTCGTAAAGGTTTCCGATTTTTATGTTTAATATTACTTCCGGAAGAAGAAGGTTCGTCCGCCATCGTCAATATATCTGTTGTCGAACAATCACGTATAGGTCATTTGTTCTAGCTAGAAGCTCTCCCTCCAACGCTCTGTGCCGCTGAGCTGTTCTGTTTAGTGGTGGGGGAAGCACCTCGTAGTTGTAACAGTAGTATACAGTTAGAAAGAGAGGGAATGATCATTAAGTGAGAAGGAGACAACACTTGCCCCTTCAAACTATCCCTACTCTACCTACTCGCCCACCCCTTACAAGCTTCTTCCTAAAACAAATGTACTATACACAACCACGCACTAACACCCAAAAACTAAGAAAAAATACGAAAATTGATGCGAATAATAATAGAATGTTACATCAAACGTACACTAAATCATGAAGTCATCACACCACGTATCCAAAATCTGACTGACTCTTAATTATACGAGTACTACAAGATTTATTTTGTTTTTATTACACCAATCTATAAATAACAGATAAAGTCATGTGAAATGAAAATAATTTGTGTATGAAAATTACAGAACCATTATATTTTTATTATTAGGTCTATTGCATTATACCACTGACGATTGAATTGACAAAATGTAATGAGTGAGTGTTTTTTTAGATCACCGGTTAGCTTGCAGAGAGTTCACCCAAGGCCAAGCGTGTTTGTGTGTTGTGTATTTACAGGGACTAACATACATACGCAGTTTGTTTACAACAGAACTCAACTTACAAAATACGGACTAAGGCATTTCATGATCGGGTCTGTTAAGCCATCATAATATTATTTTATTAATTTATACTCATCTAATAAAGCATATTTTTCTACTCACAATCAAAGGTTTCCGCCTGTTCCGACTCTTAACAGCGACATATTGTTAAATTATTACCATCCTTTGCGCGGCCTCCCAATATCTCTCCTCCCCACCTTCCTGTATTGCAAAACACTGAAGGGGATCCTTCCATCAGGCATTCTCTCTACGTGCTCCCTCCATCGATTCGATATTCTGCAATCTTCCCATTCAAGTTGTAAACATCCAGTTCCGTTATTATGTCCTCATTTAGTTGATCCCTGAGATTGCAACCCTTTATTTTTTGCAGGAATCGCAACTCTGCCGCCTATAATCTACTCTCCTGTGGTCTAAGACTTATCCAAGACTCACTTCCATAGAGTAAGACTGGGGCAGCCATCACCTTGTAAAACTTTATCTGAGTATCTTTTCTTTTTTTCGTGTCTAGAGTTCTGCTGACTTTGTAAACTATCTGCAATCAGCCATCTTTCTCTCTATATTCGAATCTTGATCAAACCGGATGTCACAACCTAAATAATTGCACTGTGATACTTTATCGAGCACTACATAATCTACTACAATTTTAGACCTGGTAGAATATTTACCAGTAAATGCCATTATCTTTGACGTTTTCACAGAAACATTGAAATTAGGCTATATTTTGTGAATAATTCACTTAACACATACACCAATCTGTGAATCTCATCTTCACTCTCTTGCACAATCCACAAATCATCCACAAACAGTAAATTATACATAAACATTGTTTAGCCTAATTTCCAAATTAACCTTGTTTTTCCATTGGCGGAAAATATGATCTATATACATTTGAAATTAAGTGGATAAACTGCACCCTTGTCTCACTCCTTGATTGATACTCGTTTCTTTAATCGGTTTTTACCCGTATAATCAGTTAAAGCTAAAATTTTTGTATTTAATTTAATTGAAGTAATCTAATTGTAGTTTGGTAGTAGTCTAAGCTTAATAATTAATTGTAATTAATAAATATGTAAATAAACAATTTGTTAAAAGTTTAAAGAAACTTGTTTATTATTTTATTATACCAATATTTCGAAAAGATTTCAGCTCAAGTATTACAATATATTAATACTTTCGAAGATATATGTTCGTATTGCAATGTAGATATTTTTATTTCACCTCAATTTTGAGTTATTTGTACTTATGGAACAAAATAGTGTCATAGATTTTTTAATCTATAATTTCACCTATAAAAATTAAAACAATGATACAGTTATTTATAGTTTCCTTTAGAAAGGCGCCAGAAAAATAAATACAAAACTACATAATTCTATATAATTACTATTTTAATTGAACCAGACTATCCAAAACAAACAACAGTAGGTTGATGTAACTTCAAAGCACGCCATCAACTTTACACAAAATCATTCTCTCATCTTACAACCAACCTGGCGTTGTATTTCAGGTAGCAAGTCGGATGCGTTTAAGTGGAATATGGTAGCTTAAATACACAATTCTACCACTCATTCAGAGTTCCAAAGGTACAGTGATTAGCGGAGATTTGGACCAGCACTGTTGTCTTTAATTATATTTACCTGACTTCTGAATGTTTGATCACCACTTCAACATCGTTCTAAAGTAGGACGAAAAGGATGGTGAATAATAATTGTATATTCATTTTCCTTCTTTTCTTTTTTGGTATTACTTCATCTTATTCTTAATTTTGTGTGTGAGGTCTTGTCTAGACTGTTTTATTCAATAACGCTTTTGAATCATTTTGTCTTTTGTAAATACAAATATTTATGAATTTATCTTTAAATTATGAATGATTGTTGGTAAAATAATGAATTTTTAATTTGTAATTAATTTTAAAATCTATTTGTTTGAACTATTCTTCAGAAGTTTAATTTCAAACATTTATTTAACGGTCCCTTCTTTACAAATTTAATTATTCTTAATTTATTTATAAAGTATATGGTATTTTAAAAAATCAATTACAATTTTGATTCTTAAAAACTTTTATTATAAACCGATGTTTGAAACAAAATAGTTTAACGAATTCTACAATGTGATTCTCCCGTTGTAAAGCTGTGTAATGACGTGATTTTACATTGTGACACTGTAAATTATCTGGGTCTACATTTAGATAGTCGCCTTACATAAAAACAGCACATATCTACAAGAAAAAAACAAGATCCAAATTGTTGTAAAATGTATTGGCTTTTGGGCAATCAATCTCTCCTACCAAAAGAAATATGTAGGCTATAAATAAATGACCTGTTCTCTTGTGGTAATTTTTTTTAAATTGCAAACTAAATATGATTTTTAGGACAAAAATACATGTACTTAAAATTGCAGGAAATTAAATAAAATTTCTATAAAATGTTTATTTCAAAAATGTTTGTATAGAGCTTAGTTTCACGTAAATTAGTGATTTTCCTATTTTTAAGTCGAACAGAAGTAGATTTTAATTTTGCGTTAGTCACTCTTGATTGAAATTAATTTATGATTTGTATGATCAAACATAATATGATGCTGTTCATTAATTACATTGGTCAGAGAAAGTCGTAGGAGTATTTCCACTAGATTTTTCAATTTTAGAAATAAGGATAAAATTCAATTAAATAATATAGGGGCTAGGATCTTACATTTTGTACACATTTCCACAGCAATTTTAAATCCACTGTGTTCACTCATTTATTAAATTCAATGAGATTTTTATAAAATTTATTTTTATATTATTTAAATTCTGGAAAACGGATGTTATCTATATGACAATGCAATATAAGAATAGCTATGCAATTTAACATAATTACAAACAATTCTATGAAAATAATAATATTACTATTATTATTACTAACGATGTTATAAAACATAAGTATAAATAAAATAAGTTAGGTATGTTTACAATAAACATAAAATATAATTAACGTCACGGAATTATGAGCAAATATCATTAACCAATGCTTTCTGTATAACATAGTTGTGTACCTTTTGTAAAACTATGATTTACTCCAGCTAAATAAGTTCCCTACATTTCCAAGTAGAGTTACTAATGACACTTTGTATTTTATGAACAACCTTTCGTCAACTATATACAAAATAGTTTATAATTATTATTAGTCTTGATCCGAGTTTATTATTTTCTCAGTAATTTTTTTTATTATTATCATTTTTTGTGACCCTCTTTACCCCGCTCATAATATTGAGTCATCAATTTCAAATTAGTCGCCGCATTTTTGACATGTCACATTAACTATGATAAACAGAAAATTCTAGGTACGTTGCAAACGTTACTTCAAACACCATAAGTTAGAAAAGGAAAAAGAATAGAATTCACTCGTTAAAACTATAGTTAAATTATGTTTTACTCCATATTTTTTTGATATTATCAACAATAATAAAAAATATAATAGTACTAAAATAAATTACCGGAACCGAAACAGTTTTTCAACTAAATTATTCTTTTATATATTATGATATGATTCTTCATTTTTTAAATCATGTCTTTTATAAATTCTCTCCCACGAAGTAATGTATAATAATATTTAGTAGATGTATTTAAAATGTATGTCTAAGTAAATATAATAACGAATGTTTAATTTATCAAAAAGGTTAATCAGGTAGTCAAGGATTTAATGTATGGGACAAACCAAAAAAATTCGAACATTACATTACAAAATACATTTTGAATTGTGTAAATATTTATCAAGGTATATTTACTCTAGGAATAAAACGGTTTATTTAATTACAGTGTGTAGAAATATAAATATGATTTAAGTGAGAAAAGTAATAGTGTATCAAAAAAATTATAGTTTTCCATTTGCTAATTTCGTTTTAATGTACCTACTAAAAATAATGAATTATATAGTATATCAGAACGGTGTGTTGCTTTGCAAAATTTTAGATTATGATGTTGATAATAATAAATAATGTGTAGTAATAACAATAAAATACTGTATAAATAAAAAACTTAATTTTATAATTAGAGTAATTTATGCAGGCTGACCAAAAATTACGCAAAATGGTTGTGGTACTGGTTTCATTTAATTGTTATAATGATGAAATTCCCAAAAAAACATAATTCCAAAAATGCCATTACTTTTATTTATTAGTTTATTTACAACTGTAAAAATTATACAAGTAAATAAATATGGTAATTAAGTTGATATGACACGATACGTATTAGAGGGGTAGAGCCCCCTAATTGATGCCTTTCCAAGTTTTTGTAAGTACCAATTTTTTGAAATTTAAATAACCTGTAAATTTATCTCCCTCATCTGGAGGTACTTGTTTAATCCTTTTTAGCAATGGTTATTCAAAACCTTATTTGTTAAAATCCACTCGTAAGTAATTAAGGAAATGATGGATTTTGTTCCGTTGATTTCTGGACCGGTTTTCATAAAAAATCACTAATTACATATCAGAAAAGCATTATTTCATTACAAATTTAAAATATCTCTCACTTCATTAGAAGCAATTTGTGAAGAGCAATAAATTTAAATTAACAAATACATCCATAAATAATTAAATAAAGTATTAGATTACCTTGTTCAATAGATAATTTGGAATAAATCTTTTTATGGCCCATTACTGTAGGGATCAGCTAAACTGGCTTCTATTCAGGGATTCCAGGTTCAATTCCCGGATTCTGGTTGTTTTTGTAGAAATGAGTCTTGGGTCACTACAAAGTCACAAGAGATAAGATTCAGACTGCTGAGATGAGGTTCTTACGAAAGACAAAAGAGTGCACAAGATTAGACCATATACGGAATGAAGAAAGAAGAGCCAGATTAGGAATAAATAGCTTAAACGTAAGAATATAAGTTAATCGTAGTAAGTGAACACAGTATTTGGAGAGATTGCCAGAAGAGCGAATACCTTTGAAAGTGAAGAACTATAGAACACATGAACGAAGAGACATTGGAAGGCCACGGAGGAAATGGCAATAGCTAAATTGTAGAAAGTGTGGTAGATCTCTAAGAATTGAATAAATCAAAAAAATGGAAGTTTGCTGGAAATAGTAGTATTGTCCAATAAAATTATGTTTGGAATTAGCAAAAGCCTAATCCTTCATTGCAACAACAAGAAGAGAAAGGAAGAAGAGGACGAGCAAAAAGAAGAGGAAGGAAGAAGAAGGAACGCCATTTTTAGTGACGTTCATTGAAAACAGTTTCTATATAGTAAATTTTCTGACAGAGCAACAATTACATCCAATAGAATTATGGATTCACAAAAATCTTTCAACAAGAAAATCTATTTTGTTACTAGTCCTACGTTGTTTATTTTTTGTTTGTTTATACAATAGGTTTACTGAATTTTATTGCCAATGACCCAAAATGTAAATTTAAACGGGAACTTTCAGTAGAGTTTGTCTATGTGTGGTTACCAGATGTTCACCATACAATATTGCTCTCCCAACCGTTGTTACTTAACAATTCCTACCAACTTTCAAATACTTTTCACTGGGCTGACTCGAAGATATTGGTTTAATAAAATGAAATCACAACAACTATGTAGGTGAAACTAAACAATTTTCAATAAGAATACTATATAGAAAACGTGTAGAATAATCTACCGCACAGGTAGCTTACTTTTATCCGTAGCAGATTTATTCTTAATGCATTACAGAAGCATCCACTTTTCTACATGAAATGTAATATCAATAGAGTAGAGACGACAAGATTTTGTAACGGATTCTAAGAGATATTGGAATAGCAGCAACAGCATTATACTAGCACATGTTCAATTGTCAATTTTACGGAAGCTATATTTATCGTAGGCGGACAAAACATGAACCTATCTACCAAACATTAATGGGTTTCTCTCCCACATTTTCATATTACAGCACAACACGCCAGGAATAAGCTACGGTCATGTTACCCACATTATCCGTATTGTTTCTATCTAAATTATGCCAGAGACTAGGTTATTTAATGTGATTTTGTTAGAAAGAATATAATTTTCTAAACTTATTTTACCTAAAAGTACATACCTCGAAAACACTACAAAAAATCTTGTTTGAAACACTCACACGACTTTTATCAATGTATTGTGACAATATCGAAGAAGAGCATGGTTCGCGAAATTTCTAGCACTTCATTCATAGAATGGTAAAGAGTAGTAATAGAGTGGAAAAGTAACAATAAGGTGGCTATAAAGGGATGCCTATTCATGAAAGTTGTTTGAAAGGACTGCGGTATTGTGTCTTTGTTGTACAACTATTTTTGAAAAGGTCGGCCTGTAATAACTTTTATTCTATTTACAATAAGATCTATTGTTGATTTGTTTACAATAGATTTTCTAGCACTCATTTATAAAGGGTTTTTTTTACTTTATTATTTGCATGGAATTTCTCTGTTTTGATAGAATTATCTTTTTGAAATACCTATATAAAGAGCGCCCGAGTGCGGTCAGGGAGTTAGTATTCGTTTGATCTTTGACGAGTGAATATCGGGGCATTATATCAGGTTAACGGCTCCGAGGTATTGTTATACTGTCCTTGTGTGTGTGTGTGTATTGTGTAAAGTTATTGTGTAGGTGCATTAAATTCAGTTTCCGTGTATTCTGTTTCATTTTGTATGTGTATTCTATAAAATTGATTGTAAGTAGTGCTAAGTAAATTATTAAGTTTTTTTTTTAGTGATGATACATAAGCCTTGTATATAATGACCAACATAAAACTATGCTAATTCATGAGTAATGATAATATAATATGAAAAGTTTAACCTAATTTTAAAAAGTGAATGACGCTAAATGAAAATCAACCTCTCTCGACTTAAAAATATGAAAGTTTTCTAATTGACTTTAGGTTAAGCTCTAAAGAAATATGCTTGGAATAAAAGATTTACGTGTTTTAATGTTCCATCATTTTGATTATATATATATACAGTTTTGTCGGAAAATATAGCCTACGTAGTACTACGGTCGAAATGTTAAAAAAATCCCTTTTGTAATCGAATTCGCTGAGAAAAATCCAAAAATAATCATTAATTTACGCTAAACTAAGCGTTGTAGAAAACTATGTTCAAAATTAAGGTTTCTGGTATATAATTTTCTAACAACTTTGAATTATTAGGCCTATACCTACACTTTTGCCCTAATATGCATATTTTTATATCACTGATGTGAGTACCTGTTTAATTTAGAACAATAAGCAGTCACATGACCCAATGAGATGAGAATGATATGTATGACGTGTAACTGAGGTGTAATCTTGTAGAGACTCAGGTCGACCATCCTAAGAGAAAATAGTTAATTGAACCGAAATCATCATAGTACACCGGTAACCACTGACCAGAAAAAAGGTAACGGGTTCAGTGGTACTGACCATTTCAGGAACAAGGTAGTTTCGAATGACAAAACAATAGAGCAGGTAAATTCATTTATTTACATGGGATGTGATGCAACACATCCCATATTCCAGTGTGCAACACAATATGCAGAAATTAAATTGGAAAAGTTTCAACGGCTTGTATACAATTATTTTAATTTGGTTACACCATAATTCTGTCAGTTTTTATGTATGATTCAGAGTGTGAACTCTGACTGCACAGCAGAATCTGGAACTGACTGAAGCTGCTGAATTGAGATTTTAAGACCTTTCAGCATAGATTGCTAGACAATATAATAAATTATTACAGTAAGCATGATGTTAATGTTCTCGGGTTGAAATCAACTATTCTGAAATACAGGAAAGGCTAGTGTAGTCATTTTTCAAATGCAAGATGACTGCTTGTCAAGATGAATGATGATGAACGCTCAAACCGATCAACGTCGTTTAGTCGATCTTGGAAGGGATAAGCGTCCAAACTTCTTCATGAAATAGCAGGTACTAAGTTTGAAGTTTGAGCACACAGGAGAACTAATCCATGTTTTTTATAACTTATTATTTATTGTTTTCACGAAAGTTTGTGAATCACAGAGGTAGGCTTTTAAGAACGTAGCGGAAACTGGCCCTGAATATGTTGTGCCTATAGAACTGTATCTACAAAGGCAGCCCTGGTGATTTTCGGGATGCCTTCGTGGGTGTCTAGTGGCGTGCGGAAGAAAAGAGCAGCGACCTGGCGTTGTTAAAGAGAAATGGAGGCGATTAGTCGGCAGGTGGCAGAAGAGATGAAGGGTCGGGGAATTAACAAGGAAGTTCATCTCAAATGTTGAGGTGTGGATAAGGATGATATTTGGTGATACCAACCAACCTAGGGAGGTGGAGGATTTTTGCAGATGTCGGACCAAGTGGTTTTTGGTTGGTAGGCGGTTGCAGGATCCTTGGGACTGGACGAAGAAGCCTCAATTGAGTCCAACACGACTTCCCATCGTGAGGGTATGAACTTGAGTTTTTCTCGCCGCCTCACATACAAAAAAAGAACTGTGGATGTATTTTAGGAGAGATTTTCTTTACAGATATTTACAGTTTGTAGATTTTTATTTCCAGCTCTGGAAAAAATATATTAATATATGTTGAAACTAATACTTCACATACTTAAACATTTTTAATAGCATTCTCCTAACTCAAAAATTGCTCGTGTTTTACAAAAAAAAATAAAGAATAAACTCGAATCCGAAAGGCAAACAATTACCTGATTTCTGCCTACTTAGCTACTCTGAATAATATGTGCTTTTGGCTAACCGAATTTTTTTCGTGAGTCTATTTTTGACATAGACTTAATTGAATTTTTTTATTTATTGTACAAATAGTTCAGATAATTTTAAATAAATTATTAATAAGAAATAACTTAAAAATAAGAGCGAAGATTTCAATTGGTTGTAAGCGTATTTAAAGTATTTAACTTATTTGCGAATAAATCTCTTTCGCAATTGTATGGAACCGTCTCATATTTGTTATTGCAGCATTATTATACTAATAATTGCTTCTAACAAGCTTGCATTTATTTAAATTATTTAATCTGCCCACTCACGACAGTCTGTGGGGCTCGATGAGAATGGGGTAACAGTAACAGCGGGCGACTTGACTGCTATAAATCTTTTAGAATGAAATATTAGTTCGGTACAACAAAACGATTCGTTCTTCAGACCTGAACACATTGAACATATTAGGGTTTAGTTTAGTGCGGCGGACCAGTTCACCGGAACACACTTTTGAAAAGTTCATTAAGAAATCTATATAAAAAATGTAAATTAAATAACGAAATAGCTGCACATGTTCATTCATCCATATGGTGTTAAAAAATTTTAATAGAAAAAATTACGGCGGTGACCGTGATACTGGAATGTTAAATCATCAAAATTCAAACTGTTAACCCAAAATTAACATTTAGAAAACGAACCAATATTTTCTGTTAGTATTTTGGGATGCGTTGTAAAAATACTTATTGAAAATTATCATTATTATTTTGGAGAATAGAGTATTTTATCTTGTTTGTATCATTTATTAAATAAGTTTATCACTCTAATTACATTATATTCTTTAAATAAATTAGATAAATAACGTGGTATCTCGTTATTTTTATCGAGAGACCAATAAACAAAATAAAGGAAGGAATATCTACAAAGGATGAAACTTACCGTACCGGAACGTGAACATAGTCAGTCAGGAGCGAAGTGCCCAAGTTAAAGTAGAGTGGTGTATAAGAAGTGAAAAAGAGTTTAGGAAAGGAACGGTCGGGACGTATCACGCTCTCACTATTAAATTGTTACACAGGCCGACGATACCGATGCCGGGACTTGGCCTGCCATTGTAGATTATATAGTGGCCACGCCGGGTTGTCGTGAAGACACGAGGCTCGCCCTTCGATATGATAGGTTAATCATATTTAAACTAGACAACAATTTATGATTACCCCTTACGATAACGTAACAGCGTTTAACTTTCAGTTTAAAGTTGTTTCGTTCGATTCAGACTTTCTTCCTCGACTGTTAAATAGAATGGACAATTACTGTTGCGGTTAAAAGGTACTACTACCATCATCGATCCATGTCTTCACCGTTAGAAAAAAATCCACCGGAGACTCGATCGGCTCTACCTTTTTCATTCTACTCGAATTATTCCGCTAATATAAATACTAATTATAATGTCCACCCTAATTAATGTATCCACTCATTTAACTACACGTCAGAACCTATACGTTACACGTACCCGATCGCTATATTAATGTTAACTGATACCAAAACCACTTGAAACACTTATTCATCGGAACTGCAAATTATTTAAACTGTTTCGTGTTCATAACAAAATAACCGTACGTCTCTATTTATTTATTACTGGCAATTTTTAGGATCCTTTAAAATCTTCTGATTTTACTGTTAACGTTAGTCATTCAATATTTCATCATTAAATTAAAAACCGTCTGCATTTTTTTCTTTCCAATATTTTTCATCATTATTTTTTACATTGTAAGAATTAAAAGTTTATCCAATTTTTTTGTACTTAATGACGCAAGAATCATGTCTAAATTAATTTATATGAATCAAAACTTGGTGGAAAAAGTAATTATGTAAAACATATTATGACACCTGGAAATTTCAATATTTTTTATTATGTGACTTTGTTTAAGAAAAATGAACTACAACTGTGTAATATTTTAACACAACCAGCAATTATAATGTCAGTAGTTTTAAATAATATTGTCTTGGTGTCACTTGTGTGAAGTATAGTGGAGAGATGACTTGAATACTAGTGTGAGACTAAGTGGGGAACAGGAAAGCATGTTCATAGATAGAACACATCCCTGAATCGTCAAGGTGATAATATCGAAAAGTATAGAGGAGAGATGACTTGAATGCTAGTGTGAGACGAAGTGGGAAATAGGAAGCTTGTCCGTAGATAAAACAAGCTTCCTGTTCCCCACTTCGTTTCACACTAGCATTCAAGTCATCTCTCCACTATAGTCGTCCAGCAGCAACCCTTCAGAACGATTCACAAATGGTCTCTATTCCATTGCCTGTTCAGGCTTCTAGGCGAGGAGCGGACAATGCCTGAATTTTTAAATTTATTTGATATTGTAGTTGCTATGAAAACGACTGTATAGTGTCTTTCCGGTTTCGCCTACCGTTTGATGTTCAGATCTCTATGTAATGTTTTGTTACTAACATGTTGGACAGCCCGTGATGATGCGTAAAGTTTTGTTCTGGAGTGTCTGAATACGCTTTACGTTAGATATTTTTGCTGATCCTCAATAATAAAATGAGAAAACTTAAAAAATATTAATATTTTAAAATGATATTTCTGACACTTATATGTTTAATTAGAGGTAGGAAAGATCTTTATAAAAACTGACTAACCTAAATATTAACTTCAAGTTAAATTCATTACTTTTTATTTATTGCATTTTTACCTGCTTGCTTAAATAAACGCGGACTCTTAATTATTTTAACCAAGTATTACAAAATTTATCTCAGCACTTGCTTAGATTTTTTTAAAAAAACCCTACTTAAGAAGTTAACAATGCTTATAATGTATTGGTGAAATTTTCCACGTTATTTTTACATAACCTACAAAAATTTAATAATTTCTCGTAAAGTAATACTGGGAAAGATTGGTTTTCTTCAGTTCTTATAAGTTTAAATTTGTTGAAATTTCGTACACCACCAACCAATAAACTTGACATAATCTTAATCAAATTAAAAGAACATAACTTTTTTTAGTTCACATAAAGTTACCTCGACACAAGTCGTTATGGTGGGTTGTAGCTATTAGTTTCCAGGCCTTAGCCGGAATTGAACAAAAACCTTCTGCTTTTTTGTCTAGCACACTAACAACCTTTCCAAGGAGACAACCGCAGTAAATGTTGTTTATGAAATATTTAAAAAAAATTAAAACTACAAACTACCCAACTGTTTTTTTTTTAATTGTTGGCTATCAACTGGCCACTTTATCAACCTCTTTGTTTTAGAAATACGTTCAACCACAGTTTTCTAACAAAGTAACGGCCTAGACTGGATCAGATAGTATTCAAAATTATATCCTATAAACTTTTAAAAAAATTTTCTTCTGAACAGTTTTTAAAATTTCATTGAGCAGTTTTTCCAAGT
This sequence comes from Catonia carolina, assembly GCA_035578175.1. Taxonomy (NCBI): domain Eukaryota; kingdom Metazoa; phylum Arthropoda; class Insecta; order Hemiptera; family Achilidae; genus Catonia; species Catonia carolina. The sequence goes on along the minus strand of JAQMRL010000010.1, from coordinate 20,364,475 downwards.
AAGAAGAGAGGTTAGTTTGCTATTTCCTAAGATTCTTGACGGTTGAAAAATCTTTAATATTTCAAAATACCCAATAATTCTTCGTTGCATATGTTTAAAAATCTACGGATCCCAAATAAAAACTCGAGCAAAACGCATGCAAATTTTACTTTTTGTTTCCCTGTATTGAATTTATAATTATGTTGTTTCAGAGGTCATCAGCTGAAAGGGTGGTTTGAACCTGTAGAGATTTTACTTAGTAAAACGAGGAGTGAGGTGGTTTACAACTGCCTTCCTCATTAAGTGGAAAAGTACGCTTATCAGCGCGCCGGGTCCTCTGAAAAGCACGTATTTTCTACTCTGCAAATAACACCTTCACTTTTTTCACCACAGAGTCTGGCTGTATAATGAAATTCATTACTTTTAGAGGAGATAACTTTGATTAGTGCCTTTTACACCTCTACCTCTTCTGTTCCTACGTGGATTCAGTCACTTAATTAGCTGACTATTTAATAAGAAACATAACTATTTATTTTAGCCCCACAATGAACAGATTGAGTGTAAATAATTTGACACTCCATCTGTCTGTTATGGGAAAATGAGTATATAGAGAAGCAAAAGATTGCGACAATAATCTAAGGGGAAAGCGTTTATTCCAGAATTCTCTGGGAGGATTGAGTTTTTAGAAGTTTTAATGTAAATCATAATAGTAAATAAATCGGGTTATTTCCAAGAAATGGCTAGAAATATCGTGTATAATTGGTTAGTAAAGACCTATTGCTCACATCTAAAACCTTAGTGATTAAACTCATGATTAAAATTTAGTTATATTTTTCATTTTCCATTGTTTCAATGATTAAACATTTTATATTTTTCATTATTAACACTGGCAAGAGAAACTCGTCTTTCACACCGGATTTTTTATTGTAAGTACTAGAATGAAAATGAATAATAGAGTAATACAATTAATAGAAGTACATTTTTAAGCGCAATAAAGGACAATACAATATAAAATATCAATCAATACTACCTACCTTAATTAAGAGAATTTTTGCATGTGAAAATAGATTAAAGTAGATATCTCACTTAGATTTGGATTGTTAATCAAATTAAATGTATTATTCATGTTAGGACCTTCAATCCAATTTCTGAATACAGTCGTTACATATTCCTATTAATTAATGAATTGTTGTAATCAATAAAACTGGCATTAGTGAGTGAAAATATAGAATAATTTAAAGGGAAAAGGTAATAATTAATTAATTAATTTAAATGAACATATCCATTAGTTTAAACTATTTACGTAGAAATTATTTCATTAGCGTTTAAACGACAAATTTATTAGTATCTGTTTGTATTAGCCTATCATGATTTTCTATATTAACTTAAACGATAAAACTCAACTATCAATTAAGTACTCACTACTTGAATTTTTTTTAACACTATTGAATTTTATTTGTAGATGTAAAGGTAATAATTAATGAATTTTTTGTAGTCTATACTAGTAAACCTTTTTAAACATTTAGTTTGTAATTTTTAAATAGAATATGAGTAAAAATTATACCAATACCAAAAAGTGTAGTACCTCTAAACTTCAAAGTTCATGAATTTAATTTTATTGCTTCAAGTACAGATAAATGACTAATAAAACGTTAATGTAATCACTACAATCAAATAGTCAATTATAATATTTAGATCTAAATTCTTTTAATCGACATTTATTATTTTATTATTTTAACGTAAAATATTTATTAAATGTTAATTCAAAACCCGTAATAAAACTCATTACAGTAAAACTTCAATGACTTGGACTAAAAAAGCTCTAAACTACAAAGTTCATGAAATTTAATTTTATTTGAAAAAGCAAAGGTGAATGACAAATAAAACGTTATAATTTTTAGTACTACTAAACTGTCAGTAACAACATTTAGATCAAATTTTTAATTGAAATTTATTATTTAATCAATATTTAACAAAAATATTTCCTAAATATAAATCACAAAACTCATTACAGTACTATAATTTTCAATAATTTGGATAAATTTTACCTCGAAGCTGTTCGAATGGTTAAAACATTAGTAATTTTTATCCCAGTTTAATACTGGGTTAAAAATTTCTTAAAACACTATGTTTGGAGTGTAGCGTTATACGGGAGTGAAACGTGGGTGATAGGGGCTGTAGAAAGGAACAGGATAGAAGGTTTTAATATATATTTAATATATACGAGTATTATTATTATAAAGTATATTATGTTAATATATTATCAGAAGAAAGTTCTTGGGAAAAAAGGCGTATAATATAATATCAATAATTTTATGTTCATTAATAGAGTAAAAATATACGTCCACCAATGAGACCTGCATTTTCATAGAATTTATTAACAGGTGACAGGAATCAGTTCTAAACCAATCTAATATTTTACCATTGTACCATGGTACGTAACCTTATAGTGGACTACAGACTAGTAATTTAGATGGTCCCATCAGAACAGTTTTTATTGAAATTTTCCTTTGGATGACAGCATAATATCTTTTGCAATACTACGCTGCACTGAAAGTGGGAGGTCTTGGGTTCGATGTTTAACAGCCCAACTTCTCTTTCTTCAACACCCTCATCTTATTCTCTCCTGAAATTATGTTTCTCTGTATTATTTCCCCTTTGATCGGGCTGATGTGAATCACTACCACATCCTTCCAATCTTACTCTAAAATCATAAGCCCTACTTCTTTGAGGTCTACCAACATCTCTTCTACACGTTCTAGGAATATAATCCATTATATCTTTCGTTCAAGTTGTATCGTCTTATCTGGCAATCTGTCAGGCCCAACTCCTATTCAACTTGGCAACCTCGGTGACGTAGTAGTCGCTAATAACTAAAACACTATTTAAAAACTATTCCCTTTTTTGTTCTGGAAAAAATGAATACATCTGTGAAGATGTGCATTGCACAGTGGAGCCCAGAGAGAGTAGGGGCAGCGATGCCACGGGATGAGGACAGCTGGAAGTTGGTCGCTCAGTTTACGGAGAGGGTGACCGGGAGACTGCGGAGGGAGGAGACATATGGAGATCAGCAGGATCGCTTTCTCCCACAGTAAATCAATCCTGTCCCAATCTCATGAAGTAGGTGGATTTTTTCCCTGAGCTGGTGATAAAAGAGATGAATGAAAGTAAGAGAGCGAGTGTTGGTCAGTGACAACGAGAGTTTAAGAGCCTTAATATTTAAGAGTTTCGTTCAATGTTCCGTTGGTATTTAATATATTCCTCGCCGTAATTCAATTAACTAATGTTCTTTCACTTAATTTTATTTCATAGGTCTCTCTGTGACTTTATACTATGAATTATATAACAATTATACTTTATATTTACTTAACACATTCCATAAATCAAACCGCACATAAACACAATCATTCTCTTCAAACTGACCCGGTCAACAGCACACCAAATCAAATATGCATTTGCTTATATTAATTACTTTTTGTGTGATAATTTTTAAAACTTTAAAATAAAATATGAATTTGTGTTGTAAGTATGTCTTTTGAACTTATTTGATGATCTGCGTATATATTTCTTTATATTGTTTTACTTTAAAATTTTAATAAATGTTCTTTTTAACTTTAAAACACTCTTTTGATTCATTTAAACATAAAAACTTACATCACCAATTTAACACTTGATTTTTTTATTAGCTGAGATTATTAAATTATTTAATTTAATAATTTAGAAATAAGATTTTAATTAATATAATTAGCCACTTCAATAATTTACAAAATGTAAGAATTATAAATGTTTACATAATTATCAATAGCAGTCAGGTTATAAACACATGGTTAATATCACCTTGTACATTTTTGAAATGCTACTAAGTGTTTACAGACCGTTCTAAGATTACATACAATTTTTAATATAATCCCAAGTATGATAATGAATTTACAAAGCATTTTTATTATTATGTTTTTAATATAAATTAATTTAGAATAGATTCTTCACTAAAAATATGATATTTATTTGACATCACGTAATTCAATTATGAGATATAACAAATTAATCAAAATTATTTTTCCGATATTATTCTGATTACATTTTAAAAATAAGGGTTGAAATATTTATATAAAGAAAGGGCAACAAATTTTCTAGCGTTAAGATGAAAAGGGTGTAAAAGAATTTTCTGTAGGGAAGAATATATTAGCGTAAATCCTGAGTGAACGTCGGAGAAAGGCAATCGCCTATCCATCAAGTCGGGTTTAGACTGAGTTTACGACATGCATGCATCAAAGAAACTGAAATCCGCCACTGAAGCGTCACTTTAAGTAGAACAGTAATATTACTAAGACAGTATGAAAAAATAAATAAAATTGATGGTACTTAAAAATTGTTCTTAATTTTATTTTAAAAAAAGTGTTAAACCCTTACTAATCAATACATAATCACGCTTTTTTTGTTTTTAGTCAGGTCTAGTAATAATTAGTTTTAGGTGTATTATAGTGCGCTTCAGGTGTATTAGAAGCGCACTATCAGTTCAGTCTTTGCATGAAAAGATAATAAAAAATAGTCAAAGATGGTGTAGTCACCTGGACAGAATGCCAAACGAAAGGAAGCCAGTGGCAGCTTTAAATTATCAACCAGTTGGCAGAAGAGATGTGGGGAGGCCGAGAGGGAGATGGGTACCGGAACAGGTTCATGTAACCTAATCCTTGGAAGTGAAGATGATGATGATGATGAGGTGTATTACAAGTTTAAAACAAACAGAAGAATGACATCCTAGAATCATTCAATTTTTTAAACCATGTAGCTTATATGAATCAAATACAGTATTGTACTTAGCATATTGTTTTACAAAATCTCTTATACAAGAAAGCCATGCAAACTGTACTAAATTACTCGCTGATTTATCCATAAAAGTTAACATTTTTCTGGTCAAAATGTGGAAATATTCATTGTGCAATTGACCATTTAATGGGGGGGGGGGGGGTTTAACAGAATTGTAAATACCTACTATAGCAACATTAGAGAAAGAAATATTCCACAAAGAAATTTATGGCATTTTTAATTATTATTAACTTTTTTTTTATTTTTACAGTCGCATCAACTTAGATGTTATTACGACTGCATTACAGTTTAATTACATGAACAGCAGCATTAGTTATAATAGTTTATATAAAATTAACCATTTCTATGAAACGAACACTAAGGAATTCTGTTTTTAATCTCAGTGTGAACTTCCTGTCTTTTCATACGATGCAAAAACATGATCATTTACAAAAAGGTCTGAACCAAGTCGGAACCAAGGGCCAAATAGTAGGATTCATGGAAAGACAATACTAAAAACTATATTGAAATACCGAGTAAATCTTCTCCTCCTCCTCCTCCTCCACCTCCTCCACCTCCTCCACCTCCTCCACCTCCTCCACCTCCTCCACCACCTCCACCACCTCCTCCTCCTCTTCCTTATCGTCCTTCTTCTTCTTCTTCAGTATACGATTAGGCAGTACTGCCTGTTCCGGAAACATTTTTCCACTCTGACGACCGACACCCCTTCGACCATTTGGCTTATAATTCGTTGCCGATCTACGAAAACGGCTTCCCTTCAAGTGTTCCAGATAACTACTCCAGTTGATTCTACACTCATCGAACTTCTTATCCAGGCTAAATATATTTTGCAACTCTTGCCTTTTATAACGTCACTTCTGATCTTACCCTCAAGAACGCAGTCCTTCACTGCACGAAGAAATTTCATTTTAACGAATAATTGATAAGTATGTTTGCCGGAAAACTAAATTAATAAACATTAAATAACCCGTGGCATCACTGAAATTGCAGATAGATAATCGGAGGAAAAAGAATACGTACTGAACCGTGGAGGTCTATGACTAGGAAAGAAATGTAGAGATCTTCTGGAAACATGGTGGAGAGATGACTTGAAGCTGGTGGTAGGATTTAACTAGGCAGGAAAGAAACAGAATACGGAATTCTGAAAGAAAAACAGGAATACAGTAAGACCTCGACTCACACGAATTCATGTTAGCGCAATTTTGTTGAACATAATACATTATATTGTGTACAATAGGTTTCTTATCTTACGGATGTTTACATTTATGACCACTGTTTTGCTAATTCCTCTCAAAACCGTTGACGTAGTTGCCCTCCCCAATTTTACACTGGAATTTCATCTTGGTTTGCTTTTATTTTACACAGTAGTACTATTTAGTGCGTTAAAAATATTAGTCGTATATGGTTGTGTAGATTTAATCGTGATTTTAATTGTGCAAGATTTGCTGGTCTTTTTTTGTTCTTTGTGTACAATATGAATTCTAATAAAGGTTAGAAAACGGAAAGCGATTATTTTAAAGGAAAAGTTAGATGTCGATGAAAGATACGAAAGAGGTGAAAAAACGAAGAACGTAAAAGGAACGACTGGGTTTAGTGAATCAACACTACGGACAATTAGTGAATGTTTTAAGGTTAAACCGAACAATCCAAGTTACGTGAATTTCACATTTCGCGATGATTTTGTAGAAAGCATCCCCGCGTAAGTCGAGGTCTTACTGTAGTCTGTAGCCAACACTGTAAACTCAAGCCGACGCTTTGATTCAAGTAAAGAACCGACTATGAAATCAAAAAATAATTATCTATAGCCCAAAAAACACCATATTGGTTGAAAACTCTAGATTACGTTTAGATGACCGATCTGCAATGTTAAAATTATAACTTGCTCTTTCTACTCTTTTTAGATTTCCTTAACTCGTTCTATTTGTCCCTTTTATTCACATGTCAGTTGCTAATACATTCTTCTGGTGTTTTCTTGATAAATATTTTTTTAATCTTGGTGTATGAGGCCATGTTCTTAGTGGATATCATTGAAGCCTCAATTGTAGTTCCATCGTCGGGTCTAGTGTTACTAAGTGGGAAGAAAAAACTAAAAATTAACTTTCCTCCTGAAACGTTTATTTCATTCCAGAAACGTTTTTTACTTTTTCATATAGGGCAATTTCAGAACACGTTTTGATTTTTAGACATTTCTGGTAGTTCGTTTTTCAGTCCATATTCTCAGTAGGCTATTCCTTCGCTGTTGGTTTTGCTCCTTTCTTCCATCCTTCCTGTGTTCTACTTTTGCTTTTCATGAAAGCCTTTAAAATCAGTAGTCAGTTGAGTGGATTTGGTACAATTACTTAGTATTTCAATTTATTCCCATTTTCTCTCTACAGTATTCATTTTTACTTCTTTAAATCACTACCCAGACACTTTAGGCTTAATGTTTAGTCTTAAAGATATTTTGTTTTGTCAATTGTTTGTCATCAATTTTGTACAGGTATCCGTAGAATTTTAGTATTCGTTTACTAATAGTTTCCATTTTCATTCGTTTTTCGTGTACACTTCTTTACGTTCTCATAATCTATTCTATCCGTCTACTTTCTTCAGATCGATTACTTTGCTGGAGATCTTTCTCTCAAATTTCTTAGATTTTCTCAGAGCAGTCTTCGCAGTCATTTTAAAGTATTCAATCGCGCACATCCACGTAGGTTTCATCCACAGTATTAATGATCTTAGATTGTTTTGAGAATGCTTTCTTCTTGCAGATGGTGAGTTTCTCGGAGTACTACGAACATATTTTCTCGCCTACTGTTGTTTGCTTCCTTCTCACTGGTCTTCGGTTGTAGCTAATATCTCCCCAAAAACGGGTACTTTAAGTTATCAACTTTTCCAATTTTTCATTTTCTGTTGCGTGGGTTAAGTGCTGTTGTGATATTTGTTAGGCCCATAAATATTTATTAATAAAAGGGATGATTTTATTGTTTTATTTTATAGTAAATAATATGGATCTATTTTAATACTCGTTTGAAAACTGTTTCTTTTAATAGTTTTTATAAAATGATATATGGAACTGTATTTTATTGTAACAGTATGGTACTTTGAGAATTAGAATACTAAACTGCATAACAAAATTATAAATAATACAAATTTCAGACTAATTATAAATTTAATTATTGTTGAATGTATAACTTATACGTAGAAGTAAAATTTAACTTTTCGCTGCCAAACTACGATTAGATATTTGAAACTAACTGAATTACATAGTCCGTTTTGTATGAGTAAACTGTTAGTTTAGACTGCTGAAACCAAACTTCAGAGTTAAGTTAGTGTAGAGTAACTTTCAATTTAGTTTCGATTTACAGAAAACTTGAGAATTTGCTATGAGAGTCATTAAATTAGGAAGATTCATCAAAGTTGTCATTAATTATACAGTATATGCAATTACGGATCGATGCTACCTGAATAATATCACTTCATAATAATAGAAATTGTGTTTTAATGCATTACTAATCATACGAATTACATTAAATTCAATTTTCGATTGAATTTATTGATGCTGTTAATAAAATACCTAATTGAAAACATAAAACTAACCGACAAAAAATTAATGACTAAGTGAAATGCAATAAAAAAAGTTACATAAAATTAATTTAAATAAGTGGATAAATTAACATGAGAAAACAAGTTAATCTTGATTTCACAAGATGAAAATAATTTCCTGTAATAAAAAAGGTGTTGAACTTGTGGGATGGATGTAAATTAACTGCAGTTCTTGACGTAATAAAACTAAAAAGCTGACCACACAGCTGATTTCTATGATTTAAATCGTGTTGTATAAATTATCTATGTGAATGTACACTCACAGTGATGTTAAATTGTCGCACTTTCATTAGGAAGTGAAACGATAAAAGTTTTAAAAATGCATACAAAATTAAAAAGATTCAGTAGGCATAATAAAGATTATTATTTTTTTTTTTTTTAATTGACAAAATATCGACAGCTTGCTCATATTTTAATGGTGTTTTATTTATTGTATTATTATTAAATTACGTTTAAAGAGAAGTAGAGAAAGATCCTCCGCAAGAAAATGAGTCCAAAGATAGGTGAAGAAAACATAGAAGAAACATGAACGACGATTATAATATTCTATTGATACCTTCATAGATAATGAATGATTACTAAATCTATTAATATGACACAAAACAGTAGACTTAAGGTATTGAAGAAGAGATTTTAAGACGTCAAAAACGATATTAGAGAAATTTTGAATAAACCGAGAAAATATAACACACCGAACCAATTTAATACTATAGATTACTGTAAGGGCTTCTACGAAGAACAAAAACGGAACACCGGAAGTTCGGAGTAAAGAAGTAAAGTTAAGGAGTGCTGAGCGTGTGACTACAAAAATAACTTCCCAAATGTCTAAAGTTACTTTATGTGGTTTAAAATAGTCCTAAACAGGTTCTTAATTACGAGCAAGATTTTTTTACAATAGGCAAGATGTCACCATGCCATACCTCCACCTCGAGACCTAGACTTCTTTGTTAGGGTACAGTACCATAGCCGAGAGGATTCAGTTTTAAGGGGCCGGATACTGGCCCTCACCTTTCTAATTATAGGCAGAATTTGCCGGATACGATATAGTGGTAAAAAATAAAATGTTATTTTAAAATTACTTGGATTTTTTTTTTGTAGAAACCAACTTGACCTCGGTAGTTCCCCAAATTTATTACACACCTATGCTTTACAACCATTAGTAATATTTATATCTGCTACTTCTAGAGACATCCCATAGGGTATGGCACCATTTAGATTGTAACAGGATGCCGTTTAACGAAAATTATGTTTTACTTCAGTTTATAAGGAAATCATACGCAACGATGCTCCAGAAAGAATTATCCTCGAATATTTGAGGTAGAGAAATATAGGAAAATAGGGGTGTGGTTGAAGGCCTTGGAAGAGATGGTCAGAATCTGTTTTCTGATCAGTGTAGACCGAAACAGATAAGTTTGTTTATTTGTGGTGGAAGAAGGAAAAGGAGAAGAAGATTTATTAGTTTTGTCAAATTTTTGATAAATTCCAATGTAATGACAGAAGAAACTTTAAATTTTTTGTTCATAAATATTTAAAAAAAGATTTATGAATATTTATGATTCTATTAATTTAATTTTCGTGTTTAAAAAGTTGTTTTATTTTTTTGGCTGAATAACATTCCTTAAATTCTAGTTTTATGAAGATGTAATTGTGAATAAAATGAAAAATTGGTGGGTAAAACACTATTCTACTAAAATTTGGCACTAATAATAGAATTATCAGATAAAAAAATACAATAAAAATCTCAGAAAGTTTTCTTAGCACCTATTAGACACCTGTCAAATCGGAACGGCTATTTCCGAAAAGATTAAAAACAATATTTTTACAATAACAAGCATAAGCCTGTATTTGGAAAAGTAGGTTACATTATCGGTAGTAAACAACTTGATTATTTAGAAAAAGCCGACAAAAGACATAAAATACAGAATTCGTTTTAGTATTTAAACAGTTTGGTATCTATACTGGACAATGATGATGATCATGATAAAAGGTAAGAATAAACCGGTTTTTAAAGGTCCTGGAGTGGCTTTACAATAATTTCCTATCTAATTCTATTAGACCCTATTTCATAGTGTGTGGTTATATCTCACGCAATTAATACACTTATACGTATTAAATTTGGTTACATCACAGCAGCCTTTATTAATTTAAATAAAATACATTCTCAAAATATCTATTACCTACAATAAACTTGTTCGTTATTTAGATTCGTAAAAGTTTATTTTCATCTTACATTTCATTAAAACGACAAGTATTGACACACAGGACAAAATTCTTATACATTTTAAATGGTATACATTCTTGTCTTCCTTCATCAAACAAATTAAAGCTTTATCATTACTTTCTAAAATCGATCTGGACATTTGGTTCTCACATTTACGGATCCGCTAATCAAAATAATATAGCTCGATTACAGTTCTTCCAATTCAAAGCACTTTGAATTATAAAAAAAACATACGAAATAAGAAAACTCACAAATAACCTATGGGTTGGTTTAGTATTTGACACAGTAAAACAAGACTATTGACGTTCACAAAAAAATATTTTCTTCTTCTTCTCTTATTCAAGGTTTAGGTTTCCCCAGTTCCGACTCACAACAGCGACAAATTATTCAGTTACTGCCAACTTTGCGTGGCCTCCCAACATCTCTCCTACCCTCCAGTCAGTATTGCAAAACTTTGAGATCCTTCTCTCAGGCATTCTCACTACGTGCTCCCTCCGTCGATTTTTATATTCTTCAATCTTTACAATGAGGTTGTAAACATCCAGTCCGTTTTTATGCCCATATTTCTTAAATAGTGTCTACGATTGCAACCCTTTGTTATTGGCACGAATCACATTTCTGCCCCCTGTACTGTACTTTCCTGTGGTCTGGTACTAATCCACGACTCACGTCCATAGAGTAGGACGGGGCAGCTATCAATCACCTTGTAAAATTTTATCTGAGTTTCTTTTCTTGTTTTCCTGAACTAAAAAATTATTAAGACACAAAAACGAATTAATCAAAACGTCTAGCTCACTTAGTTTACCAGACAACCCTCCAAAATCTCTAGAGAGAGCTTGGAACAGAGGTTTGTTGCTCCCTTAAAAATTTATATCATGCAAAAATAACTCCAAATTAATAAAACTCAAAAAATTAAGATGATTTAAATACTACTCCAAATAAAGTAAACTCCACGAATAAGTGGTCTACTTTGTCATGTCATATCATCGTCACTTGTTATTTCTTGCTCATTTGTTTATTTAACCCACCGAGCTGGTCTAGGGGTAACGTCAGCGCCGCTAGTCAGCTGTTTAACAGCTGATCTGCGGAGACGAAGGTTCCTGGTTCAAATCCTAGTAAAGGTAGTTACTTTTATACGGATTTGAATACTAGACAGTGGTTACCGGTGTACTTTAATGGTTAGGGTTCAATTAACCATACTCTCTCAGGAGAGGTCGACCTGGGTCTGTACAAGACTACACCTCATTCACACGTCATACACATCATCCTCATCACATTGGGTCATGGGGTTGCTTATTGTTCTGAATTGAACAGATTGCAACGTACACATATTAGGGATTTAAAAAAAGAAAAAAAAATTGTTTATTTGTTATTGTAATGCAATGTACTGACACAAATCTACAATACGATCAAAAATATTTAGGTTAAAAATATATAACCTTAAAAAAGATTATTAAATTCACCATTATATAGTCTACTTTAAAATTATTAACGAATATAATTTAGTTTAAGACAGGAGGAAAAATTATTTCATACTGATAAATTTCACTTACGTGTAAAAGTAAGTTAAGTAGATGGCATCCCCATGATGTCAGCCAACATCCGGAGCGGATATGGCAGATAACGAAGAAAGAATTAATTAAATACCTAACGTTGCTATTTTTTAAGTAAAATTATATCGGTTTTCTTTTTTTAAATATTTTTAAATATATTTTTATTGTATCGAATAATTATGTTGGCTTGTTTTCCCCAGAGGTACTGGAATAGCAATATAAAGAAAACTTAAAAGCAATAGAGATGTAATTTTAGTAGTGTATGCAGGTCAGCTGCACTGAGAAAAGTGAATAATGAAGAATTTTTTTCATTATTCTTACATATTTATCTAATTTTACAGAGCTAACCTCGTCTGTTAATATAACCTTTTGCAGATCCTTAAGGTTCTGCTAACCTTGTCGTCAGTAATGGTACCGTATCCACCGACAAACGTCTACTATGTCAACGTCAGCGTACACAAAATTCTGGGAAACAGTTGATTCCGGGACTGTTTGAGTGATTCCTTCATTAGTTGATTGGTTTGTTTCACAGACAACTAGCCGTCGATTTTTCCATGGCCTACTAATGGTACTATAGGCTACTTAGATTACACAAGTACAGTTTAGCCACCGATCACACCCCGTGTTTTTAATTTCGCATGGGATATTGAGATGTTCCAACTTTGGTGGTTATTATAATCACATAAAATATTAACACTCGTCTGAAACATATAAAAGATAAAAATTGGTTAATAAATAAATCAGGTTTATGTTACTTAGCTTTTCTTTAATTCAAGACGGATTAATGATATAATAATTCTTGATTATACTTGTATGTAACTAAATTATTACAATATTCAAGTTTATTACTTTTATTATATTAAATTTGACCGTTCTTATCCAACAAATACAACTTCATGTTCGACTTCTAGGACATAAGCCAAATATAAAATGTTATTCTTCTTATAAAATAAAAATTTTAAACAATGAACATTTTAAAGTACACAAATCAATATTAAATCAAACAATTATAAAATTTTTTAAATAATTTACAATAATATAAAAATAATTCATGAACGAACATTAATTTTAATAAAATGTAATTTGGTTAAATTATAAAAATTAAATTAAAAAATAAATAATTCAACGTTCACATAATGTGTATCACCTAAGTATGTACTACTACAATATCTCAGTATAAAGTACCGTTAAGTTGAAATATGTATTTTTCTTTGAAACAGAATCCAAGGGATCCTTTTCAAAATAATTCTTCAATTTTCTATCCGAACAATCCAGAGATCCGGATAAAGGAGGTTTTACTGTATGGTGTAACAAACCCATTGACATTATATATTTGTCTACTACTTTTATAATTTTTTGATAATTAACAAAATTATTTTTGATGTCGGTTCACTACCAATGTAATACTAGAAACAGTAAATGAACCTTAAATGTTTTACTTATGTTTCTTCCACAATAAAACAGTGTCAGAAAATAAATAAGTCAATGTGGGTTAAAACAGTTATATTTGACCACCAACATATTTATTTATATATCAAGATAAAAACCATTTTATATAAACATGTAATAATAAATTAATCTATTTAGATTTTAGTGAAAACCATGAGAAATTGAAAGCAATATAATATAATAGTTGTCCATATTTAATTGTACTGACGCAAGCATGAAATCTGTGGAGACATAACGGTAATAAAAATTTTAATTAGAGTGTAATAAAACTGTATCCTCTAAAAAATTAACTGCATCAGTTGTAACTTTATGTTTTTAACATTAAACTTAAGAAATATAAATATACATATAGACAAGTTAAATCAATTAATTAACTCAATTAAAACGCGTTACTTAAATTAATTACTAATAAAATTAAATAATTAACCAATAAAATTAAATAACTAACCAATAAAATCTTAAAATGAAATACATAAAAATAATTGTCAACAAATGATATTGATTTGTTGGAATAATTTTAATTTTTAACATGTTAAATTATATAACACTTTAAGACATGTTACATTAAATTAATTTAAAATTGTCATATAATTGGATAAATTAAAATTAAATTTTATCAATAAGTTATTTTCTGATAAAAATAAGGCAATTAAAATTGCAATGTAGATGTTAAAGTTACTTAACTGAAATTAAAATAAATTACTTCTAGTTTTATTTAACACGTATAAGAGTGTAGGTTTACCACCAAAAAAGAAAATAAATTTCTTAGCACAAGTAACTATTAAATTTGTTAACAAAAAATTAATGTAATAAAATAAAATAATATACTATGACAAATGGAAGTAACTTGTTTCAAACGAAACTTTTTATTCCGTAATGATTTTAAATTAGTGTCAATTAAATTGGAAACAACCTCCAGAAGATATTACTTTGAAACAGAAAATACAGAAACAAAAAACAGTAAACGAGATGAATTTATTTGATTAAATAAAAACATCTGATAAAATGTAAATAAGGTCTAAATCAATTTACATATCCGGTGGCTAGCAAAAGAAAAGTTTTTTATTTTATAAAAAATATATATATATTAATACATACCATAATTTCCATTGTGTTAAACAAAGTACATTAAATGCAAACGAGTTTAAGTAAAATAAGTTACGTAAATTTTACTTTCTTTAGAAAAAGAAAAATAATTTTGACCGCCTTCGTAGCTTAGTGGTTAGCGCGCTAACCTACAACATGGAGATCCCGGGTTCCATTCCAGGTTAGGGTTTGAAAATTTTTACAAGTCAACACTCACTGTTATAGGTAGACCCTACACATCCCAACGTAATCGCTAAAAACCGAACTGTTGATGCGAATTTAAAAATATAATAAAAAAAATAATAGGTGAATATGTCCAAATATTTTCTCGGTTATTACTAGTTTAGTATTTTTTTTGGTAATACGTAGTATGATAATTTTATGCCATAAATTAGTTATTTGTCGGTTTGGAACATAATTTGTGAGTATTTGATTTAATTATATTGTGTAAATAATTTAACTGTGGTTGAGTCAACCGACTATATGCTGTCTGCGAGTAATTTTGAAAATTTCGGAGATAAATATAATATTGTGGATATTTGTTTGAACTTTGTTGATTTTGTGTTGTGTTATTTATAAATATGTTAATTATGTAATTTTTAAAATTAAATTCTATAAAATGAGTTTCATCCAAATACTTTATTAATTTTGCATTTATATAAAAACGACAATATATTTTGAAAAATTATAGAATGTGATGAATTTCACAGGTATGTCATATTAAATGGTTTTAAAATGTTGATATGTTTAGTAGAAAATTGTACTTTTTCTTCATGGTTCCTCCCCTGTAAAAAGTGGCTAAGATCCACTTCAGTTTTTCGACTTCGCCTACGATAAAGGGTAATCGAAGTCACACCTTGTAGGTACACTTTGGAATTATTGTAAATTTTACTGCATATTGCAACTCACATATTGTACGGAGTTGAGGCCTGGAATCTGATAGAAACAACACTCAGCAAATTGAGAGCATTCAAACTTAGGCTATATATGAAAATGCTACGAAAATCCTGGACGCAGAAAATTACTAATGTGGAAGTGCTATGTCGAATGAACAAGGCAGCGGAATTGGTAAGCACAGTGAAGGCGCGAAAACTGCAATATCTTGGTCATATCATGCATCATGAGCACAGGTATGAATTGCTCCGACGTTTTCTGAAAGGAAAAATCGACAGTAGAAGTGGACCAGGACGCAGAAGAATTTCATAGTTGGCCAACTTGAGGGTATGGTTTAACAAAGGCTCAGAAGAACTCTTTCGGATAGCTGCCAGTAAGGTAAGCATTGCCATGATGATCGCCAAACTTCGGAACGGAGAGGCACCCTGAGAAGAGAAGAAGAACTCACACCAATCTCAAAGACTCCTCAACCATGATGTCCTAAGTCAACCTGGACCATGTTTACCCTCTATCTTTTCCGCGTGATATTCTGCAGTATTTTGTAATTCTTGCCTCTCACCAAATGACTTAAGTACTCCAGTTTTCACTGTTTCAGTGCTCATAATTACCATCTTTTTAATTAAATTTACCAAAACTTCCGCGTACCTCATTCTATAATTGATGTTCAATATATCCGCAGCGATTGCCAATAACACCACATTTTAAAGACCAAAAAAATCGTCTAATATTAAAACCATGTAAATTTTGACCAGTAATTTTTCTTCGTAGATAGGCTTACAAATGTATTTTCATCTGGCTTCTTTCCTGTTTTTGTATTTTTTCATGAGTTCTTCAAGATTTTTGACTGTATGTTTTTCTTTCTTCAGTTCTTTCTTCTCTGAAAAGTATTTATCTACAGAGAAACCTTTAGTTCAAAAATGTCCTTTTTTACTATTTTCGATCTCGACTGTCTTTCCTGTATAGGAAAGTTATATTGATGTAACAGTTATACTAATATAAGTTATATTAATATAACTGTTATAAAAGGACTGTTAATAGGAACTAACTGTAAAAGGAATGTTAAAGGACTGTTTAAAGGAATGTTAGGACTGTTAAAGGAATAACTGTTAAAAACTCAGTTATAATTATACAACTGTCTTTCACGATGGAAAGACAGTGTGTGTGCGTGTGTGTGTGTGGTGAACTCAATTGAGGCGTCCTCGTCCAGCACCAAGGAGGCAGCAACCGCCTTCTTCTTCTTCTTATGGTGCCTATCTGGTTCGGATGTTGGCTATCATGATGGCTATTTTGACTTTGGAAACAGCTGCTTTGAAAAGTTGGGTCGTCGACTGGTTGAACCACGTTCTTAGATTGTTCAACCAAGAAATCCTTCTTCTACCGGGACCTCTCGCACCATACACCTTTCCTTGCAGAATCTTTTGGAGCAACAAGTAACGGTTCTCATTGCGCATAATGTGTCCCAGGTATTGGAGCTTTCGCACTTTCACGATGTCAAGAACCTCTTTATCTTTATTCATCCTTCGAAGAATTTCTACATTGGTGACTTTGTCCCTCCATGATACGCGTAACATTCTTCGATAAAGCCACATTTCAAAGGCTTCAAGCCTCCTGGCTGAGGCCTTAGTGAGCGTCCAAGCTTCCACGCCGTAGAACAGTACAGAGAACACATAACATCGAAGGAGACGCATTTTGATAGCAAGTGTAAGGTCGTGAGTTTTGAAAATTTTTCGCATATTGTTGAAGGCCACTCTGGCTTTTTCTATGCGTATCTTAATTTCTTGCGAGTGATCCCAATCCTCGTTTACATTGCTGCCTAGGTAAGTATACTGCTTAACTCTTTCCAGGGGTACACCGTCTATTTTAATATTCCCTCTTATATTCGTATGCTTGCTAATAATCATAAATTCCGTTTTTCTTATGTTAATGTCTAAACCATACTTTCTGCTATGTTCTGTTACCCTATTCATTAACCTTTGCAAACTGGTTATACTATCCGAGAAAATAGCAGTGTTATCGGCGTATCGAATATTATTGATCTTCTCCCCGTTTAGCGTAATTCCCTTTTCAATGCCCTGCACTGCCTCTCGGAATATGTATTCTGAGTAAACGTTGAAAATTACCGGCGACAGTATACACCCCTGACGAACGCCTCTCAAAATCTTCACGCTCTTTGTACACTCATCTTCCACTCTGACTGAAGAGATCTGGTTCCAATACTGGTTTATAATAATTCTAAGATCTTTTGCATCTATTCCAGTCCTCCTGAGCACTTCAACCATCTTATCGTGTTGCACCCTATCAAACGCCTTTTGATAGTCGACAAAACAGACAAAAACGTCACAATTTACATCACGGCAACGCTGGAACAGTACCTGTATAGAGAAAAGGGCCTCTCTCGTTCCAACGGCTCGTTGAAATCCAAACTGAGAATCGGATATTTGTTCTTCACACTTTTTGTATATTCTGCCATGAATCACTATAAGGAATATTTTAAGGAGATGGCTCATAAAACTAATAGTTCGAAAATCTGTACATTTCCTTGCTCCGGGTTTTTTGGGAAGAGTTATAAATTCCGAATTTAACCATTCCTGCGGCATATTTCCGCTATTATATATTCTATTAAATAAAGCAGTAAGCCATTTCAAATTTTCCCCTTGGAAGAGCTTTATTATTTCGGCTGGTATTCCATCAGGTCCTTTCTGTTCTTTTGCATTTTTCACGGCTGCACATACTTCGTCTTCTAAAATCGCTGGGCCATCATCCCCCTCAACTATTGGAGCACTTGGCCTTTGGTCATAGAAAAGTTGTTGGATATAATTCTCCCATACTTGTTTCACTTCCATCTTGTTTGTGATTATTCTTCCTTCATTATCCGTAATTACTTGTGTTGTTCTCTTTCTTCTTGTGCCAGCCACTTCCTTTACTTTTTTGTGTAAATTAAAATTGTCCCCTTTCTCCTGGCATTTCTCTATCTCCTGACATAATTCCATCTTTTCCTTCTCGTTTGCTTCTCTAATTCTTCCTCTAATTTCCCGCTGAACCATTCTGTATTCTACACTCTTGTTCTTATAAGTTCTTCTCTTGTTCATAAGTTCCAAGATTTCTCCAGTCATCCAGGTTTTCTTCATAATATGATCTGGCTTTAGGCATTCTTCTTTAATATTATGTATCCTCTCTTGTAATTGATGCAACTCAACCTCCACATCCACATCTCCACCGCACATATTCATCTCCTGCAATTTCTCGATCACATCCTTTCGTACCTGTTCCCCCTTCAGTCTTCTATACTCATATTTTTTGGGCATTTTCTTGTTCACTTTTTTCCACCTTGAGTTGATGTTTACTATGAGTGGGTTGTGGTCTGACATAACATCCGCTCCAGGATATGTTTTGATATTCGTGATACTATTTCTGTACCTCTTATTGATCAATACATAATCAATTTGATTCCTTGTTCTCCCATCCGCAGACTTCCACGTATACAAACGCCTAGGGTGTTGTTGATAGAAGGTATTTGCAACAAT
Source organism: Catonia carolina (assembly GCA_035578175.1). Classification (NCBI taxonomy): domain Eukaryota; kingdom Metazoa; phylum Arthropoda; class Insecta; order Hemiptera; family Achilidae; genus Catonia; species Catonia carolina. The sequence goes on along the minus strand of JAQMRL010000010.1, from coordinate 20,345,360 downwards.
TAGTTCGTGTTCTGCAGCAAAAACGCTGAGTCTATCTCCTCGGTCATTCCTTTCACCCAGACCAAAACAGCCTATGTGTTCACCAGTTCTTCCACTTCCCACTTTGGCGTTAAAGTCACCCATGATCAACAACATCTCCTGCTTTGGCACGGTTCCGATAACATCAGCTATTATCACCCGCCTTACCAACCAAAAACCCGTCGCCTGGCCACTTGATCCGACATCAGCAAACAACCCTCCACCTCCCTCGGAACTGTTTATATAAAAATACTACCACCTAACCCGAGAAATACTGCATCTTTGAGTCTTACAAAATTCACTTATTCTATTGCTATTTTTGCGATAGCGTTATGTCTAAAAATATTATCAGTTCGTCTTTTCTTTATAATTTATCATAATTCACTCCAGTCTCCAGAATATCCTGAATACTTCGGCGTTAGTACTTCTCTCAATTCATTTGATTCCCTCTCAATTCATTCATGGATTATCGTTCTAATACTTCTTGTAATTTTTTCTCCAAATGGAGGTTGGTTATCATTATATCAATTAAAAATTTAGATACCGCTGCTCGGAATAGATCTATAGAAGAAAAACTGTCTTCAGACATGAAGCTCTTCGTCTTTCCAGACTTCTCTTTCTCCATATTTTACCCCGTATAATCGATTGAAAGAGACTGTAACATTCTCCTCACATAATATGATCGAAATACAGATACCACAATTTTTTAGTTTCCGGGTCAATTTTCCATGCAAGAAAATTGACAAGGTCATATTTGACTACCACATTTCGGATGACTCAGGATTCCTCAGTATCAACTGTCTAACCTTTAAATTCATGCAGTGTCATATTTCAGACAAATCCTTTAAGAAATCATTAATAATTGTTTAACTAGTGGATGTTAAAACATTTTTAAGTTAAATGCTTTCTTAGTTTCGTTTTCGGCTGGTCGTAACAGTTATAACCAGCTTAAATAAATAACATATATATATAAATATATATATACTACACCACGGCCGGCCCGTGGTTTAGTGGTCAGCGCAACTGTCTACTATGCCGGGGTCCCGGGTTCGATTCCCGGTCAGGTCTGGCATTTTTTTCATCTGTAAATCACCACATATCATTACCTACGCACAAGCCCAAGGCTTATGTAGGCATCATCACTCAATAAAATAAAAATAAATAAATATAATAAAAATAGTTACTATTTTTACTATTGTCCTTTCTGTAATCATTCTCAACTACGTAATTTAAAGTAAAACTTATTTTTGTCCGAAAGGTATTCTGGTAAACAAGAATGTAGGCCACACGAACAGACAGACAACAAATCACAATTAACGTCTCATCCATCCGCTAACAATGTCATTAAAAATCACTCAGTTGTAAAATAGACATAAATTTTAAAACAGCAATTGTTACTAGAATTTTCTCATGCTACTTTGATTGTTTTTGTGCCGTATATTTCTGCTAACTCATAGACTTCAATTAAAAATACTACAAAAACATTTGTTGATTTAACCAATGATGCTTTATAAAATAAATATAGTAATTTTAAAGTACATTAAAGCCAGTAATTTAACGTGATCGTCATAAAAATTTTCAAATGCAATAGAAAATAAATTAGCTATAAAAATCAAAACTACCTAGATAAGATAGCTTATAACCGAACGCAGCAGTTGTAATCAAGGGTGAAGTTTAAACTTTATTACCGAATGATTGGTTTAAATTTTTTCTACTTGTTTATTTTCTTTAAATAAATGAAGTAATCTATTGTGATCTAATACCAATTTCATGTATAGTTTTAAAATTAAAAATTATAAAAAAGTATAATTACTTTAATGGCCTTAATTGGACCTACTTTTACGAGTGGCTACTTAAAAGAATAAATGAGGTTTCTCTTAGCCTTTCATTGGATTAATGTTTTTATATTAATACTAGCAACTCCCCCTTTTCTACGCTGCACGGCAAACTAAACCAAAAAATAATGGTTTAACTTTTCACACAATTTTACATGTTGAAAGCAAAATCACTTCTGTAAAGTAAAATCAATTAGTACTGAAAACAGGAATATTATTAACATTAGTATGTTGAGAGTCACCAGTTGAACTGGAAAAATAGGCCTGATAATAAATAAATTTCTTTTATTAAAAGTAGGTTTAATCTACTTTTTTTATTAATTAATTAATTAATTTTTTTAACAAATAATAATAAATAATTTAATTTAATACAAACAATACAATCATATGAAACTTTCAATATACTATAACTAAAAAAGTAAACATCTTTACTTCTTAATATTAAAAGAAACAACATTAATTTACTTATGATAGGTGACTGATTATAAATGAAATAAAATTAACAATTTCTTTTTATTACTATACAATCTAACAAGAAAAGGTAAAAATATGTACATTTTCTCTGTTATTTATTTCCAACAGAAGAACAACATCATAATTTATGAAAAATAATTTTTCATCTTATTATCAATTTTTCATGTTATTTGCTGCTATAAAACAAACATGATAGTAAATAATTACATTATTTCATTTAAAATCGCATAATGTTTTTGATTTTTGGATGGTTCACAAACCTTTTGATGCAAAAAATAAGACGTGACGATGTTTTTTTGGATCTCTGTTCAGCAAATATTTTAAAAATTTGAAAAAGGAGAAGTATCGAATGATGTATTGTAATGATGTATTTTTTTTTATTAATTTATTTGACGTCGCATCAACTGCAACGGTCATTAGCGACGACGTTTTGGTGTAACTGTGTGACGATGAAATGATTTTGTGTAACGTAGTGTAGCTTATAATTCAACTTTAGGTAAACAACAAAATAATAATATTACAATTTTTTATTTTTATTCCTAAATGTGTTTACGTTGAAATCTGTTCAGTTTAAGATCAATTAGCTACCCCGTAACTCAATGAAATGAGGATTATGTGTATGGCGTGTAAATAAGTTGTAGTCTTGTATAGACTCAGGCCGAACATTCCTGATACAGTATGGTTAATTAAAAGCAACCATCAAATACACCAGTACACTATCTAGTATTCAAATTCGTATAAAAGTAACTACAGTATTCAGATGAACTAATGTCTCCTAGCCGTGGGAGTGAGAGATGCATAACGCTCTCACTCGCACAAGCCGTACGCGCCGTTCCAATAACATTGTTTTTAATTTTACTCATTGTTGTGAGCAAGCGTTTATGCATGCAGTAAACTAACAAGCAAAATAACGACTGTAGTATGTTTTCAGATTTGGATTACAACGGTGAATACCTTTGAGCGCATTCGTAGTTATGCCACATAATATCTCCCTCTCACTCGCTCTGCTATGGGACATTAGTTCGTCTATACCTGTACCTGTACCTATACCTTTACTAGGATTCGAACCAGGAACTATCGTGTCCGAAAATCAGCTGTTCAACAGCTGACTCACGGCGACGACTTAATATTAAATTACAAAAACTAGGAATTAAATTACAAATTTAATACCAATTATACTCAGCCTAATTTCTTGTAGTATCAATATTTCAATGATAGGCCTATCTAAAATTATTATTGATTATCATAAATTAATTGAGTTTTATTCATAAATAATTATTATTTAAATTATATAAAATATAGGCTTACCATTCAACATCAGTTGTATATAGGCTATTTCAAACACCATATTTCCGATATTTCTTTCAAAATAATGTATAATCTATTATTACAATTCTGTTTTTTTAACAAAGACTGTCTTCCTACTAATAAATTTTAGTTCTTATTCAAATGTAATAAAGAAATAATATAATAATATACTCTTTAACGTTATTCAAAAGATATTATGAATAAAAGCTATTAAAGATATTATAATTATGAATAAAAGTAATATTTTATACGCCAGGCGCATTGGTGTAGTTGGTAAGGCGCTCGCCTCTTATCATTCAGTCGTGGGTTCGAATCCCACTCAGGCACGGCATATTTTCATACATTGTAAACAGTTACACCCCAACGTCGTCGCTAATGAACGTTGCAGTTGATGCGACGTTAAATAAATAAATTTAAAAAAATATTAATCTCATAAATAATTATTAAAACATTGATTTTAAACTGAAAATTAGTATGACAGCTGATAGTAAACGTAAATTTAAGAACAAACAGATAGAAATAAACGAAATGGAATATATTAACAAACTAATTTTCGCAGACGAAGGTTTCTGGTTCAAATCCTAGTAAAGGTACGTAGTTACATTTTTAAGGAGTTGAAAACTAGATAATAGTTACTGGTGTTCTTAAATGGTTAGGGTTCAATTAACCATAATTTTCATGAAAGGTTGGCCTAAGTTTTTACAAGACTACACCTCATTTGCACGTTATACTTACCAGTCTCATCTCATTGGGTCGTGCGGTTATTTATTGTTCATAAATTGAACAAATTGCACCGTAAAGATAGTAGAGATTTAACGAAAAAACGAACTATTGTTCTAAAACCTGCATAATACAGTAGAAATAGATTGTACACAAATGACGGATAGATAAAGGAACTAACATAGGGTAACCAAAATATGACTTCATATTATAAATAAAACAGTTTTTATCTGAAATTTACGAATTGCGTAATGCCATATAGCCTGTGTCATTTAAAAGTTCAGCTTTCTAAATGTAACAATTTTTTTGAAATCTGTTGGGTAGTTTCTTAGATTACCTTGTACAATCAAAATAATAAACAAACGTTACCCCTTGGTATTATTTCCTCGTTTACTTAATTAAGTGAAACCGGCATATTTTTGAAGAAGTTAATAAATAAATAAGCAGTAAAAACAGTTTAGACAATGTTTTTGTCAAATGGTGAAAGAGCTTACTTCAAATGGACAGAGCAGCATCTTATTCTGTCAGTTTTCCTCTATAGTACTGCAGTATCTAATACATACGATTAGTTACACCAGCGACAACGTGTCGGAGCACTAAATACCTTTACTAATTTCAAAGCCGTCAATATCAAACACAGTTTATCTGCTGATTATTTAAAAAAAGTATATTCTTCATAAAAAAACCGCATATTTTTATAACACTTAAATGATAGTAATGAAATTTGCTGACGTTTATTTACTTTTTATTTTGTGCCAACAATATTGCTACAGCAAAGTTTTACACTGAAATTTTTATTTCTTGTGCCCGGGCTCAGTCATGGGAGCGGCAACAAAAAAGTCCGGGGTTTTCCCCAGCTAAAAATATTAAAACTAGAGTTTAAAAATTAATTTTAAAACAACTTTCAATTTTTTTTTAAACTAGATTCAACACAATCGCAATACTTTGTAAACTGGTGGTCCCGGATTCGGTTTGGAGTCCTGGGTTCAAAAAATAATATTCCCGGTATGAAAGTTTTTCATGTCTCACGTCAGACGTTAAATCCAGAACAGAAACTTGAAGTTAAAACTGCTTGGTATGTTAGGAATAGTGACCCTCACAGAAATCTCAACATCAGTTTATGATCAGGGAGATAAGATTTTCTTGTAAACATACGAGGTGTGGCTATTAAATAACAAGACTGACGTTGTAAAATAATTTATTTTTATTTTATACATAATCACTTTATGTCACCTTCAATATACACTCCTTCTCTATCCCTACAGCGCTCCATGCAAATTTTCCGTTGTTGGAAACAGTGCTGGAAGTTATCTTCTGTCAGCTCCTTCAGGAAACGTGCCGCTTTCTCTTTTACAGCTTCCACAGGCTCAAATCTTGCCCCACTTAATGCAAATTTCACCTTAGGGAACAGGTAGAAGATAATAACATGTGATGAAACTTGGTTTTTTACTTATGATCCGGAAACGAAGCGCCAATCCATGCACTGGAAGAGCCGAACTTCACAGAGAGAAAAAAAAGCTCAAATGAGCAAGTCAAAATTTAAAGCAATGATGATTGGTTTTTTTTATATCTATGGGATTGTGTACCTGAACTGGGTTTCAAACACTGGGAAGGTCAAACAATTAATCAATATTTCTACCTTGAAATACTTTCTAAACTACGTCAAGGAGTAAAGAAAAAACGCTTCGAAATGTGGAAGGACAAATCATGGGTTCTCCACCAAGACAATGTGCCAGCTCATTCCGCGCGTTATCTGTCAAGAGATCCTAGGCAAGTACAGCATCTCAGTGTTAGAACATCCGCCTTATTCACCAGATCTTGCACCATGTGACTTCTACATGTTTCCTAAGGTGAAATCTGCATTAAAAGGAAAACGTGTCCTAAAGGAGCTGACAGAAGATGACTTACAGCACTGTTTCGAACAATGGAAAATTTCCATGAAGCGTTGAAGGTATAGAGAAGGAGTGTATATTGAAAATGACAATAAGTGATTATGTATAATTAAACAAATTTTTTTACGTCAGTCTTGTTATTTAATTTCTACACCTCCTAAATTTCGTCTTCATTTTTAAGAGACTAAATAGTAGACCTAAGATGTCGGATAAATGGTTTAAAGAAGTCAGAGAGTATACTGAAAAAACGGGAATAAACCAAGAAAACGTAATGAACCGAATTAAATATATACAACTTATTACGGATTTTAAGACTTCCATTAAGAGTAAAAATGGGCCACCGGGTGGGCAGAAAATAGGAGAAAAGTGAGCAAATGCTGAGAATGTGGACTGCAAGAAGAGGTTCCAGAAACATCTAACGACACCCCATGTGGTCTAAAATTGGCCCTATACAAGAGAAAATACTGAGTGAAAATTATAAGTTGAAATTCTCCTTGAAAAAACAAAGAGGTTTAATTTTTAGGCTCTTTGAGGAAATAGAGGAATTTACACTACTGTTTGACAGAAGTAACAGAAGTAGTTACATTACGTCAAAACTGCTCGAAAAATTGTTATCTAAGCCACTGGTTCACAGTCATGATACCGAGGTATTATATACTTTCATTTTGTTACACGTACAGGCTTTCTTGAGTATCCTGGTCGATAACAAAAGTAAAAGAAAATGATATAGAAATTACATCAAACCGATTTCATTTTCATTCTGTGTAGATCTTTTAATCATATTAACAATGTATATGTTTATTGACACAATGAAAAGAAGAATGATATTATTATACAATATAAACAAAACCGTTTATGACGTATCACAAACATTTTTTACAATGAAATTACAACAAAGATTGTTTTACGGTTTATCATATAAATACGCAAGTAATTCATAAAAATAATAATAATAACATAACAATGTCCACTTTCAATGAATAAATACCTGAGTACATTATTAAAAATTTGTATTAAAATGGAAGAAAGAATATTTGAAAGTAATAAACATACTAAAAATAGTAATCAGATTCTCTTTATATTTGGACAAAGAGAATTGTTTTCTTTTATTGTTTATTATTAAAAAGACTATCTGCGACGACATGAAGATGAAAGCAAATAACAATCTCTATGTAAGTAGTTATAGACTCCTTATATTTTATACTCGTTGTCTACAAAGCTTGTTATATAGAAGGAAGACTTGAGAAGGAGAATGATGATCCGTGGGAAACTCAGTGTGACGAAATAGCGTAACCAAAGCGCCATTCTCATCAATATGTCACCCTAGTCTTGTTGACGTTATGTTGTGTTGTTTATATGAGGCGTTTTTACGTTGCACCCTTAACCGAATCCATCATAATAAGAAAAGGAAGAGCGACCGAGTGGGTAAACACATGGGAACACCCACATCTTTAGTTTTCTTTCAAGTTTTTCAACCTGCGTTACTATACTATTATACAATACCAAAGAAAACTTAACAAAAAAGAAAAAACCGTTAAACTCTTCATGATTGATATCATACATTAAAATATCGTCACATGAGAAAACACACACAAGATCATAAAGCATAATATTAAAGAAAGTTTTCAAATCATAAAATTTTCACCATTTTCATGTCACTTTATCTAAGGCATTCATCATTAACATAAACTTTTCTTCTTCCCATTTTTCTTATTCTTTTCCGTTACCGTATTCTTTAACAAAGAAAGGAGAAAACTTTTAGATTTCACTAGTGCACACGTTTTCTTGCCCATATATATTTTCCAGTCACTTATTCTGGAAAATGTAATATTTCATTTTCAACCTACACGTTACTAACTTACACCTACATTAACACTTAAATTTAAATCGATGTGCCAAAATTTGATTCATGTTCACAATGCGATTTATTTTACATATGGTACAGTACTTAAAAATATACAAACGTTTGATAAGTTATTTAAAAAAAAAATACTGCATGTATTAAATATCATGTATCAAATAACTTCCAATAGCAATTTATTAAAGATAAGTTTAAAAGAAGTTTGTTTATCATGTATTAATAGCCAGATCCCAAAAGAACATGTATTAAGCGTTACAATATTTTTTTCATGTAGGGAAAATTTTAGACCAAGTGAGGTGACCTTAAACATTTCAGGAAACTCTTTATTCACCATACAGTCATAACATTCACTCTAAGCTTTTTTCCGTTCTTCTGTCCACTCGGTGTTCTGTTTTTGCTTTTCATGACAGCCTTACAGTTCGTCATTAGTTGTCTGAATTTGTTTCTCTTATCACAACGTACACATAAATTCATAATCAAACTTTCTAACAATCTTTACCTGTAGTTTATTGTATTCCTTTATTCGTGACGATATCATGTTCTTTAAGTCATCTCGGTATATTACAGTTTTCTCAATATTCTTTTTGACTTCTTTAAACCAAATATCCGACAGCTTATGTTTATTGAAACTGTCTTAAAAGTCTGTTTTGTCAACCGTTTATAATTCATTCTATACTATAGGTGTCCGTAAAATTTTTTGTTTTTTTTCGAATTGTTTCCATTAATCGATCATTTTTCATGTATAGTTCTTCTTATCTTCGTAATCTATTTTGACCGTATACTATCTTCAGACCCCATTATCTTGAGGAGGATTTCTCTCACAAATTTCTACGGTTATTCTACGGCACTCATTGGCGTACAGACACACAATTTTTATCGCAGTATTGTAATGTCTACTCTTGGCTTACCTTGAGAGCGCTTTCATTCCACACAAGTGGTAAGTTCCTCAAAGTGCACTGACCATCTTTCCTCGTCTGCTGTTGTTTGCTTCCTTTTTGCTGGTCTTCAGTTGTATTATTTTCTGAGGTACTTGAAGCCATAACTTTTCTAATTTTTCCGTATTGGGTCTACAAGTGACGCGTGGCTGTTTTGATTTCTTCTTCTTCTTCTTCTTCTTCTTCTTCTCACAATCAAGGATTAGGCTCTGGACCTGTTCCTACTCAAAACAGCGGCAAAACTTTATTGAATTATTGTCATCTCTTGCGTGGCCTCCAAAAATTTCTCTCCCCACCGGCCTGTATTCGAAACGTTGAGAGGAAACCCTTCCTCAGGCATTCTCTTACGTGTTCTTTCCATCTATTTCGAAATTCTGCAATCTTCCCATTCAAGCTGTAAACATTCAGTTCTGTTCTTATATCCTTATTTCTCAGTTGGTTCTTAAAATTGCAACCCGTAAAATCCTAAAAATTCCAGTCCTTAATCCTTAAAATTCTTTAAATTGCAAAGGCTCTCCGCAGGAATCGCATCTCTCCCGCATATACTCTCTTTTGGTTGTGTACCAACCCACGACTCACTTTCACAGATTAAGACTGAGGCAGCCATCACCTTGTAAAATTTTATTTTGGTATCTTTCTTTGTTTTTCTGCGAACTACAGTTGAATTTCCCATTGAAAGAATTTTCTTTTTTTTGTTTAAAGTCCAACTGTTCTGCAATTTCTCCTAATCCAGACGGTGAAGGATGAAATGATTTTTTGTAACGTATGAAAATATGCCGTGCCTAAATGGGATTCGAACCCAAGACCGCGTGATGAGAGGCGAGCACGATACCAAGTACGCCAATGCGGCTGGCCCATTGAAAGAAAATATTTAGAAAATGCACCTATAAAACTTGGTGTTTTGTTTTCAAAAATAAAAATATTCTGATAAGAAAATAAAGTCTAAAGGAAAGCTTCCAAGAAAACTCCTGAGAACATGTAACAGTATAACGTAGTTCATTGCGTAATAATTTCGTAGTTTTCAGCCAACTTGAAGAAATTCAGCAATTTACACCTGAGGGTAATTATGTACACATCTACAGTTCTGCTAATATTTCCGTACACTGCTTCGAATTTCCCAACTAGTTTAATGTTTCTTATGTAATTAGTTAATTTTGAAGGAAATCTGTAGTTCTGCTTTTTCTGCTTGTTCTTTTAACACGTAAATGTTTTCCTAGAACGATTGTAAGATCGTCTGCAAAAGTGTAAGCATTCACAAAAGGCTTTACAATAATAATATTACGAGTAACGGAATATATTATGTATTTATATTTATAATAAAACATCATATATTATTCAGGGGAAAATACAGTATAATTATTATTATGAGTTGGAAATGGTAAATTATAATTTTAAGTGGTATTTACTCAAAGATTATTATACTGTATGTACAAGAAATAGATGAAGTAGTTGTATTTATGATTATTTATTTATAAATTGAATAACAAATAATCTGAAGATGAAATTTTAGTCAATTTATAAATGTAATATGATACCTGTAATATTAATGTTTAATGGTTACAAGTTTCTTCATGGAGGAAATACAAACAAGTAAAGAAGACATAATGCATATTGCAATATGCAAGTCGTCTTGATAGTTGAATGGCAGGTACATTGTAATACATTATAATTCCTCCCTTTATTCTTCTTCTTCATCATGCTCATCTCATCTTTCACCCCAATACATTTACAGACAAACCATAGTACATCAACCTCTTCCTTAGTCGCCTACCTAAAGACGATAAGGATTTGTATCTAAAATAATAACTTTAAGGGTTGCTATTTAAGATAACTTTATAACATAAGATACACAGTGAGAAACGTGAGAAGCCGTAGATCGTGAAAGGAGAAATAATGTATTTGAATTCAAAAAGGGGGTTGTATTGGTGGTGGTGCTGCATTGCGCATTATTCTAACCATAGTTAATGGTGAAAAGCGAGAGAGATCAATTTAAAACCCCCCTATTCGTTCTGTTTCACTTCTTGTATTGTTAACTTTAACAATGGCATGTTCTATGCGGTTTTATTGGTAATACATAGAACAAACACTATTATACAAGTTTGTTTATAAATTCTACTGGTTACCAAATGTACGGCTCCAAATTTAAGTTCATTACTGATAAATATTTTAACGACTCTGTTTTACAATCAAAAGGATATAATATTGTGTAGCTAGTCTCCGGTTTAAATGTAAAACATTCTGTTATGGTTTGTTTGATTGAAATCAGATAACGAATGTTTAATCATATGAAACACGTTTATTATTTATAAAAATGGAATTTAGAATTAACTATGTTAATGATTAATCAACTATAATGGATTATAACTAAACACTAGCCCATCCAGGGTTGTAAAAGACTACACAGGTTCAAAATGAAGATATAAGTCAAAAATCGAGAATTTTCCACTTAACCAAAAAATAAAACTATATCTACCCAATTTTCAAAAGTGGCGGATAAAGCTGAATACAACAAAATCTAGTCATGTCACATTCAGCATGAACCAGACAGTTTGCCATCCAGTTCGATTGAATGAAATATTGGCTCAGAAAAAAAATTTGTTTTCATGTTTTTGTTTGATTCTTTTTTGGTTTTTTGGCTTTTTTGGCGTCCGACTGTTCTGCAATTACTGCTAATGCAGACGGTGAAGGATGAAATGATTTTTTGTGACGTATGAAAATATGCCGTGCTTGAATGGGATTCGAACCCAAGACCGCATGATGAGAGGCGACCACGTTACCAACTACGCCAATGCAGCCGGCATTTTTTGTTTGATCCGCGGAGGATCAATTTAATGTTGTTACTGTGGAGTGAGAATAAACTAGAGAGGGACCAGATGGAATGCTGATTGCAGACGTTTATTAACTTTAAGGTTTTGTTGAAATTCGCATTTTGGCAATGTTGTAATGTGTAATGGGACGTGGATATTAGGAAATAGACCGAGGGAAGACATGACATTTATGGATGGCGAAATAGAGGCACCGAAGAAAGTGCTAACAGAGACCGTTTGAGGTATGTGTAAAAATACCGATGATGCGAAGACTCAGTATCTGCTGAGCCTTCGCTGAGGGGGACATCTGCTCAGTCTGTGTAACTTACACGAAAGTAACTGAGGGCGTTAAGAAGGACTGCCTATAAAGACCTCTGGTCTAGGTACGGCAGGGGATGGTTGGGCTCCGGAAAGTCCAAAGGTGGGCCTTTCAACAAACGACTAAAGGTTAGCTCAGAAAAGTGATGTTAAATATTTAGGTTTACACCTAAAGAGATTAACATGGAAAAAACGTATTACTTTTTTGGATATGAACCAACCCAATACTCACTTCCATAGAATAGGACTGAGGCCGCCATCAGCATTAAAAATTTTTTTTTGGTTTCTTTCCTTGTTTTTTTGCGAACCACGATTGAATTTCCCATTGAAGAAAATATTTTGAAAATGAACCTAAAGAATTTGGTGTTTTGTTTTAAAAATAAAAAAATTTTGTAAAAAATGAAATCTAAAAGAAAACTTTCAAGAACAATTAAGCCCTAAGAACTTGTAATACGTATAATGTAGTTGAGTAATAATTTCGTAATTTTCATTCTGCTTGAAGAGATTTCAGAAATTTATACCCGAGGGTGATCATGTACACATCTGTTTAGTTTTAGAGGATAAAATAAAAATACCACAGCGTATAAAAATTTAATTTTATAAAAATAAATCTATAATAAGTACCTTCATTTTTCTAAGTTTACCTGCAAGCTGAAAATCTAGTAATTTTTCGAGCGTATTAAATGATGGTTCAGAGTTTAACTTAACAAACTTCATCAATATGATCAGTTTTTTACTTACTCTCGCTCAATATGAGTATACATTGCCCTATAGAAGGAAATTATGTCGATTTTTTTAATATCAGTTTTTCACCGGAATACATGTTATCAGGCCTCCTTGTACAAAAAAAAAATCAGCGATTGGTCTGTGTGTTTGTGTCAAAAGAAATATATCTAGAACGGAATATCACACAAAGTTGAAATTTGGAATTTAAGTCAGGTATTTACTACTAGTGGACTTTGAACATTTTCAGTGAAATCGGTCAACCGAAAGTTTACTCATCCAATTTTTCACATTTCTCAATTTTCATAAAACCGGCCCCTACAATTTTGTTTTAAAATCGTCTCATTTACTACATTTTTATGTTCTACAAGAAAAGGTAAGCGTTATAAGTCGTAACCATCTCTAGTGAAATTCATAGAGCCATTGATCTCGCGGTAAAATTTATTTTTTAGATTGCGGTCTTTTGTGGATTTTAGGGAAAAGGTGTATGTAATAAAGGTTGTAGGGAAAAAACTTTCAACTTTTATTAAAAAAAGGTTCTTTTCAAAGATGTTTAGCGGAAGTCAGTGATTTTCTTTATTTTGTTCATGAAATTTGTTTAATAAACTGGATTTTTTTAAAGAATGCTGCCTTGGTATGCATTTTACAACAAAAGTGTGTATATGCCTAATTAAATTCATAGAAAATTAAAAAATTTACAACTTTTATTTCAAGCACTTTTTTGAGAGCTTTGTTTAGCGTCATTTAGTGATTTACTGTATTGTTAAGTTTTACAGAGATTGATTTTCATTTTGCGTCATTCACTTATGATTAAACTTAGGCTGTTCTTCATTTTACATCGTTTACTCAAGGTTAAACAAAAGTCAATTTAACAATTCTCAAATTTACGTAAAAATATACAATTCCATTGAAATGGAATGTATAAATTTAGGTTCATGAAAAATGTAAATTGGATCAAAATCAGAAACGAATTTCACAAGGAACTTACTTTAAAATCTGGAATAGACTGTATTTTTAAAAAAATTAGAACTAAATTTATTTCATTTTTCTTATAAAATATTTTATAGTAGGCAATATAAGATGAAATAAAATATAATAAGATATGTCAAAAGAACAAAACTCCAATAAATATAAGTATATGGCAAAGTAAAACTAAGCTATGATGTAAAAGAGTCGTAAATCATGTAGGAGAAAAGTCAAAGCCAGCAGCAACCAGACGAGTTCAGTGGTTCGTTCTAAAAGTGAACTGATATAGCTTTTGTATGTAACTGTAATTGTGCTTTAACATATACTTTAAAAATTAATAACTATCTGAAGGTAAAATATCAAATTTTGCATACAATTTAACAAGATTATTTATAACCACAATTACATTGTAGTGTAACTATGGGGCAAGAGCATTAAATTCGATGTAACGATTCCAATCAAGTATCCCCGATTCAAATTTAATACACTTCGGTACGTTTTTTATAAATAGTCCTTGCAACGAAAGATGTCCTTTGTGTTTGAAAGACTGATAGATTGTATCAGAGGTAAAAATAAATACTCGATCAACACGAAAAGAATGATTTCAGACGAAGTAAGAAAAGAGAAGTCTGATAGAATGAAAGCGTATTGGGTAAATAAACTCCAAAAAAAAAAAAAATTAACTAAAGTCATCCAATATGGCCATTTAACAATAATAATAAAAGAAAAGCCTACACAAAAGTAAGTATATGGGTTGGGATAGTAAACAGCTGGACATATAAAAAAATGTTAATATATCAAATATATTAAAGTCAATTTATAATGTGTTTCAATAAAAATATAAATTTTAAAATTTTGTATTAGACTACATTTACATTTTAATAATTTTTATTTTTTTTAAATTAAATTAAAATATTTTTTATATATTTTTTTGTTTTGTATTTATTTAATTAGTTCTGAACCCACCCGGTTGGTCTAGAGGAAAAAGTCGTCGCCAAAATCAGCTGTTTAACAGCTGATTTTCGGAGACGAAGGTTCCTGGTTCAAATCCTAGTAAAGGTAGTTACTTTTATACGGATTTGATTACTAGACAGTAGTTACCGGTGTACTTTGATGGTAGGGGTTTAATTAACCATACTCTCTCAGGAATGGTCGGCCCGGGTCTGTACAAGACTACACCTCATTTACACGTCATACACATCATCCTCATCTCATTGGTTCATGGGGTTGCTTATTGTTCTAAATTGAACAGATTGCAACGTACACAAATTAGGAATAATAAAAAAAGAAAAATTAGTTCTGCTTCTTATCACATGGCCAGCCAATTAAATGACTGAATCATTTACGAACAGAAGAGGTAGAGGTATAAAAGACACTAATCAGAGTTATCTCCTCTGAAAGTAATGAATTTCATTATACAGCCAGACCCTGTTGCGAATGAAGTAAAGGTGTCATTTGCAGAGTGGAAAATATGTGCTTTTCAGAGAGCCCGGCATGCTGATAAGCGTACTTTTCCATTCAGTGAGGAAGTCAGTGGTAAACCACCTCACTCCTCGTTTTACTTAGTAAAACCTCTTCAGGTTCAAATCAGCCATTCGGCCGATGACCTAAACAACAACATTTTTTGTATTATAAATTTCGCAATTTTTAATAAGCCATCAAATATTTTAGATGGCTAAAATGTTTGGTTGTTGTTCGAGTCTTGATTTTTATTTCGTGGCGTATGGTGATATTTTTTTCTTAACTGTTCGTTTCTGTGGGTCATGGTAAAGAGTATTGTGTTTTTTGTACCAGGAAGTGTCAGTGATGGTATGTTCAAATTTGGAATGGAACCGTTTTTAATGCTGGGACATTGCTGATGTTACTTGTAGCGGATTCCGTAAATGAATCAGTCATTGCAGAAAGCCCATAAGCCAAAATTTTAGTGTGTTTTTTACTGCATTTTAGAACTTACTGAAATAAACACACCATCCCTACAAAAGTCACACATATGTATGGCTCTCCTTAAGTAATAAATAACACTAAGAAACGGCTTAACCTTAAGGATATAAAGTGTTTCCTTCTAATTAAAAAATGAAAGTGGATGTTCTTTTGAAGCTTAAGCTCTACTTTTTAGTGGAAGAGGCCATACAAAGATTATAAATGCAGAAAAAGTTTTAAGGTGTATGTTTGGGACTATATAAATTTTATGTTTTGTTCAATTCATTAATTTATTTTCTGTGTTCTATTATAAGATATCATTTATCGGTCTCAACCAATGAGGGTTGATTTCTACCAGCACGTAAAGACAGTTTTATACTGAACTGGACACAGTCGTCCGCTAAATCGCAAACGCAAAAGAACGCTCTCTGTGCGGTCTTACGCTTTTCCGCTTTCGCCCTAGTAGTAAGAATTATCCGCGACTGCTAATTTGTTTTCTTTATATTTTTTAAGTGTATTTCTCAATTAAATTCACGCATCGCTACGTATTTAACGCGCTGGAGACACTCCGAAAACTAACCGCGCAATTACAGTCCACTTCAAGATCTTCGGCAGCTCACCACTCATCGGAAAGCCACTGGTACCAGCTGGTAAGTCGCAGGACTTCTAAGGTGAGTGGAATCAACTTTTTATTTATCGACAGTAAGCTGCTAAACGCTCCGCCACTGACCCTAACATATGTTTGGCCATCCGAACCGGATCTGTTTTCGCGAGTGTATCAGTGCGTGTATTTTTTAAATTCTGTGTAAAAACTCAAAACCGCATTTAAATCGCATTATTTAAACATTGGGTATTAACATTTTATTATTCCATAATTATTATTTTTAATAGTGAAGGAAACATTTTTCTTAATATTAATTTGCAAGGGTGCGCTGGTCATAACAGGCCTACAATACCGGTTTTTATCTGCCTGCCTTAGTTACTTGTATTACGCATTATTCTACCCCTCTCTCCACTATTCATTATTCCATGTTCTATTTCTTATCTATTACCATTCTCCGTCTCACTTTTGTTCTGCCTTCTCCTTCTACTACGCTGAAGAACAAGGTGCAACGCACGCGTATTGTATTTCAATTGTACAATAAAATATTAAAATTCATATTATCAACAAAATTAACATTGAACTTTAATTTCAACTCATCAGCTGTTTTGTTATCAGACACTATAAATTATTAAATACCTAATATTTATTTTCTATTATTTTGCTTCATACAACGCAAACATATTTTATTTATTTAATTTTTATTTAAATTTTTTATTACGCATTGAATATTCATTATGTCTTCTGACCAACAGCAAATTCAGCTCAAAGCTCTGGTCGCTAAAAGAGAAAAGTATTTCGCACGCCTACAGGCTTTATACGATGTAGGAATGACTAGCTTTAATCTCGCGAAAACCTCGAAACCGTACAGTAACGAGTTAGAATCTTTTATTTCGCGCTATCAGCGCCTAGAAGACGACTACCTATCCTTTGAGCAAGTAAATGAGGATATTATACGGGTTAACGCTAAACTTCAGGACGCAGAACGCGTTGAAACGCATCAAGTATCCATGGCATATGATGAGATATATTTCAATATTAAGACACTTGCGCGTAGAATGAAGATTGATGAAAAGTTAGCTCAGCCTCTAACCCCGCGGTAGGTTCAAAGGAAGTAGCGCCGTCACAACTCATAACCAAGCTCGTCTCCCGAAATTAGAGATCGAAGCCTTTGATGGTACCATTTCATGCTGGCCAAATTTTTACGCAATATTTAACTCGGCTATTCATAAAAATAAAACCATTTCTAAAGTCGAAAAATTCATGTATCTGAGAGGTTATTTAAAATCGCACGCGCTTTCTCTTGTCGAAAATTTGGATATTACAGAAGATAATTACGATATTGCTATGCAAATTTTAATTGAACGCTATCAGAACAAACGTTTATTAGCGTCTACTTATTTAAATAAGATAATTACATTTCGTCAACTATCCGATGAGAACGTTGATTCGCTAAATACCGTTTTAGAAGTTTTTAATTGTAACATGTCTGCATTTAAAGCACTAAATATCAATGATTCATTTGATTTCACTATGTTAAACTTAGGTGTCCGTGCGTTACCGCCTACTGTACGCAAGGAATTTGAAAATGAACATTCTGACATGGATGTTCCGTCCTTTGAAAGCTTAATAAAATTTGTTCAAAAACGAATAAAAACAAATGAGCTTACGCAGTTAAAAATTAAAGTTAAACCAAATATTAACAGTCAAGTTCAACAAAATTATAAATCAAATCAAACTAACGCTAGAAATCCGCATAATAAACAAACTTTCTTTACTAAAGAGCAATCTAACGCGCCTAAATGTATTTTGTGTAATAATTCACACTTAATTTATCAATGTGCTAATTTTAAAGCTTTAACAGCACAAGCACGTTTTGATTTCGCTAAAAACAGGCATTTATGTTTCAATTGTTTGTCATGTATGCACATTACCACCGATTGTCGTAGTAAAAATCGCTGCTTCACTTGTAAGAAAAACCATCACACCTTATTGCATTTAAATACTACCAAAATTGATAATAAAGTAAACACTGAAGGTATACAACCGCCTACAGCAAGTACTTCTAATTTTAAAGACCAACCTGTATTCAATGGTCACGCAAATATTTCTAAAAGTAAGCATTCTGTTTTATTAGCTACAATAATAATCAGAATTGTTAATCCAGTCACAAAAACTTATCAAAATTTACGCGCAGTTCTAGACAGCGCTTCACACTGCAATTTCCTAACACAACGTGACGCTGATTTCTTAAATGCTAAATTAAACATTACTGAACAAAGAATTGAAGGTGTCAGTTCTGTTTCTACACAGTGTAATAACGTCACTTATTTACACGTGGAATCTTTATCAGGAAAAACTATCGCAAACTATCAAGAATTTTTTATATTAGATAAAATCACTAATGCATTACCGCATACTACCTTGCATAAGGAATTAACGCAAAGCATTTTAAATGCCGGCTTAAAACTTGCAGATCCTACATTTAATCTAAGTCTACCCGTGGATATATTAATGGGCGCAGGTTTATTCACAAAAATAGTTAAAGGCAACTCAATTGTACTTGGTAAAGGATTACCAGTCGCATACGATAGCTCACTTGGGTATATTTTAATGGGCTCATATTTTACTGATAAGGCCTAAACTTGTAAATCCGCTAATTCTTTTCTTACGCTACTAACGAAGATTTGGATAATTCACTAACACGTTTTTGGAAACAAGAACAAGTCGCTACTTCTGTCGAAGCTAAGCCACATGATTTATTCTGTGAAAATTATTTTCTACAATCGCACAATCGCGACAGTTCAGGTCGCTATATCGTTCGGTTACCTTTTAACCCGGACTTGTCGCTACAAAATTTTGGTGACTCGCTTACCCTCGCTAAAAAACGTTTTTTCGCCTTGGAACGTCGCTTGAACGCCAATACTAGTTTGAAAAAATTATATTGTGAATTTATGCAAGATTATTTAAATAGTAATCACATGTCACTTTGTGAACCACAAGAAATAATTAATATCAAGTATGTCTTACCTCACCATGCAGTTATTAAAGAAAATAGTAGCACTACCCGTTTGAGAGTAGTTTTCGACGCATCAGCTAAAACAACTTCAAATTTCTCGTTAAATGAATTTTTATTAACTGGTCAAAAATTACAAACAGAAATTTCTGATATCATCTTACATTTTCGTTTGCCCAATTTTGTATTTTTCTGTGACATTAAGCAAATGTTTAGGCAGATATTAGTTCACCCCGAAGACCAAAAATTTCAAACCATTTTTTGGCGTGAAAATTCATCGCAAGAGCTTCAAATCTACAAGTTACACACGGTGACGTTCGGTTTGTCAAGTTCTCCTTTCCTCGCAATCAGGACCTTACATCAACTGGCAGCCGATGAAGGACATCATTATCCCGAAGCAGCTAGGGTACTTAAAAAATTTACCTTCGTCGACAATCTATTTGCTGGCGCTTCTACTGAGATTGATGCTTTAAAACTTCAACGAGATTTAATTAAACTCTTAAAACTAGGTGGTTTCGAATTGCGCAAGTGGTGTTCTAACTCAAAAGCTTTGATGTCAAATTTACCAACTGATTATTATGAAAAGCCGCTAAATTTTACCGCCTTCCAAGAACCACAGTTTAGTGTACTTGGTCTCCTTTGGTCTCCTGTTAATGATTGTTTTTCTTATCATGTTTCTGAACATAATTTCATTGTAACACCTACTAAAAGACAGATTTTATCTATTATCGCTCAAATTTATGATCCTACTGGTTTTTTAAGCCCAGTTACTTTCTACGCTAAATGTATTATGCAATCGCTTTGGACACGTGCCCTTGGTTGGGACGATCCTCTTCCTAGTGATCTGTTATCAAGATGGAACAATGTTCTTTCTGATTTACCAGCTATTTGTAAAATAAAAATACCTCGTTCTTTAGGCATTAATGACAAGTCACGACTTCAACTGCATGCCTTTTGCGACGCATCAGAAAAGGGGTTTGCTTCTGTTATTTATTTAAGAAATAAAATATCTGCTGATAATATTATCGTTAGCTTATTAATTGCTAAGACTCGATTGGCACCGCTTAAAAAATTATCTCTTTCTAGACTGGAACTTTGCGCTGCTCAACTGTCAGCTCGTCTATTAGATTATACTTTCAAATTAATCTCGCCACATTTTAATATTGTAAACTTATTTGCTTGGACTGATAGCACAGTCACTCTATCATGGATTCGTACTGAAACTTATAAACTGAATACCTTTGTCGCCAATCGCGTTGCTGAAATTCAAAGACTGACGCAACCTAACATTTGGAATCACGTTCCAGGAATTCAAAACCCCGCGGATATAGCTTCAAGAGGTACAACTCCTACGCAGCTTCACTCACATCCCTTATGGTGGGGAGGCCCACAGTTTCTCAGCCGATCGCAAAACACCTGGCCTGAAAATAAATTTTATCCACTCAAATTTGAAGATCTACCTGAAACCAAGACTACACAACAGTATTGTCTCGTCGCCACTGCTATAGATAGCAACAAAATATTTGATAGATTTTCTTTGTGGTCTTATTTACTGAAGGTTTACGCTTATGTTTTACGTTTTATTAATAATTTACGCTCTCGCGTACGCACACAAATGATTTTATTTAAAAATGAACAGATTTTCAGGAATTATATTTCAGTTAAGGAATTGAAAAACTCTACGCTATTAGTCTGTAAAATTGTACAACAAGATGTTTTCAGAGAAGAATTTTTGAAACTGGAAAAACAAATACCTTCTCGGTGGAAAACCTTATTTCCTTTCATCTCCAACGATGGATTAATTCGTGTCGGCGGTAGACTGAACTACTCTAATTTACCATCCGACAGCAAACATCCTATTATACTGCCTAAAATACATGTCATAACAGACTTAATAATTAATTATTATCATGCCGTTTCGCTTCATGCAGGACCTCAACTTCTTCAATCAGTTATCTCGCAAACATTTTGGATTTTATCTGCTAGAAGTACCATACACTCAAACATTCGCAAGTGCAATATTTGTTTTCGTTGTAAGCCGTACAACCAAACACCGCTTATGTCAGCTCTTCCTAAGGATAGAGTCACACCCGCCAGGCCGTTTCTGCATACTGCTACGGATCTCGCCGGGCCATTTCAAGTTAAAATTCATACCGCATTACGCAACGCCAAATTAATCAAAGCATACTTTTGTGTATTTGTATGTCTCGCAATAAAAGCAGCTCACATTGAAGTAGTTACCGATTTATCTTCTGAAGCCTTCATCGCCGCTTTAAAGCGTTTTATCGCTCGCCGTGGAAGATGTTCTGATATCTACTCTGATTGTGGTACTAACTTCACAGGCGCCAACAACGCTCTACGAAAAATCGTCGCACAATTTTTTGAAAACCAGAAAACACAACAGGATGTCATTCACTTCTGCACCCCACAGGGAATTAAATTTCATTTTTCACCACCCGCTGCACCTCATATGGGAGGTCTTTGGGAGTCTGCTGTTAAAGGTGTTAAACACCATCTAAAAAGAGTAATGGGTACTGCAATACTTTCGCTAGAAGAATTCATGACGCTAACAACTCAAATTGAATCCATTTTGAATTCGCGCCCACTTTTACCTTTGTCTCAAGATACTGAGGACTTGCACGTCTTAACTCGTGCACATTTTTTGATAGGTAGCAACCCGAGTCAAATTCCCGAAGAGGATGTGTCTCAACAACCGCTCAACAGGCTGAAAAGATGGCAGCTGGTGTAATCTTTCACACAGCGCATCTGGAAACGCTGTTCCCAGGAATACTTGAATACACTGCAACAACGTGTGAAATGGCAGGCTTGTACAAGAAGCATCGCTCAAGGAGATCTGGTTCTCATCAAGAATGAAGACACTTCGCCGCTACAGTGGCCTATCGGACGTATTCTGGAAACTTTCCCCGGAAAAGACGGAGTCGTCAGAACAGCTAAGGTCAAGACGTCAGCTGGTCACCTTGTTCGTCCTGCTGTCAAGCTTTTCCCGCTTCCCACACAATAACTATTTTTCGCACCTCCCTTCCTTTTTTCCTTTTCTTCCGCTTGTATCCTGTTCTTATCTTCGTTTTCACCGCTTTCATACTTTTCCTGTATATATTTATACATATTTTTTGACTCTATTAAACGCCCTTACGTTCGTTTAAGGTGGGGAGGAATGGTTGGGACTATATACATTTTATGTTTTGTTCAATTCATTAATTTATTTTCTGTGTTCTATTATAAGATATCATTTATCGGTCTCAACCATTGAGGGTTGATTTCTACCAGCACGTAAAGACAGTTTTATACTGAACTGGACACAGTCGTCCGCTAAATCGCAAACGCAAAAGAACGCTCTCTGTGCGGTCTTACGCTTTTCCGCTTTCGCCCTAGTAGTAGGAATTATCCGCGACTGCTAATTTGTTTTCTTTATATTTTTTAAGTGTATTTCTCAATTAAATTCACGCATCGCTACGTATTTAACGCGCTGGAGACACTCCGAAAACTAACCGCGCAATTACAGTCCACTTCAAGATCTTCGGCAGCTCACCACTCATCGGAAAGCCACTGGTACCAGCTGGTAAGTCGCAGGACTTCTAAGGTGAGTGGAATCAACTTTTTATTTATCGACAGTAAGCTGCTAAACGCTCCGCCACTGACCCTAACAGTGTATAACTATTGTTTATGACCACTATAAAGAACGTGAACAGCCCTGAAAATCAACATTTTTCTCTCTTAGAGTTAAGCATTTAAATTTTTATTATGGCAGAAAGCTATTTTAAGATATAATGAGTAAACTACTGAAATAAATAAATGAATACCATTGTACAACGCAATTTTCTTCGGGTCTAATAATGTGTTTTACAGAAAACAACGTAAATTAACATTTTACCTCAATTTATTTCAGAAACACCTTAAGTCTAAATTTTCAATTTTTTTTTAAACAAGTGGCTTATCTCTAAAAATACAAAAGTATATTTTATGTTAAAGGGGACAGCCCTCTGAACAATTTATACTTTTTAACATTTCTTTTAATTGAAACAAAAAATTACAAGTTTTTTTTATTTTTTCAAAAGTTAGATCTTTTGACTTATGGGCTTTCTGAAATGACTGATTCAAATCCAAATAAAAGAAAATATAATTGAAAATTTCTTTTCGATTAATTTTGCTTATCAAATTTTTTTGTTTACGTAACTACTTATCCATGTGAACAGACTTTACATTTTTACAGTAAAAATAGATGTAATCGTCATACACTAAATATATCGTAAATATTTTTAAAGAAAAAAATTCAATTTTTTAAGTTAATCATTTTTATTATTGAAATTCATTGTTGGGAGAATAAAAATAATTTATGCACAATGGATCATCCATGAAATATTGAAAGATTGATCATAGATTCAATTTTTCTAAAGTCATAATACACATCCCATATTCATTCACCTGTTCATCGGACTCGTTAGCTTCGATACTGGTTGTATCGTTCGCGCTACCCAACCAGAATAATTTGTCATTATGTCAAGAAACGTCACATATATGTCCATCAAGAGTTACAACGACTACGATGATGAACCTTGCTGACCCTGTAGAGTACATGAATAATAAAAATAATGTGGCCAATCCTTTCAAGTCTTTTCATACCTAATTTTTCCTTCCTCAAATACCACACACCACAATCATCTTTTATTGTACTCCAACACAATCGATATATGAATGAATACAATATGTATACAAATAATTATTCTTTTTTTCAAAACTGTCATTGTTAACTACATTTTTCACAACTAAATGTTTTATCAGATAAGTTAATAAAAAATATTTTATATTCATTAACAATGGCTTTAAATGTGCCAAAAATAGAAATGGTTATCATACAAAAGTAATGAATAATTTCGTTGTAGTTTTTTATTGCCTTCAAAATCATCATTGTTCTCCTTTTTATTCGTTGTAACAAACAAGTAAAAATTAATGAATTGTGCATCCTGGCTTAGTGTTCATTTGTGTTGTTTTATTCGTTCTGGAACTAAAACTATGATACCATTCGTCAGGAATTTTAGAATTGAGGTTTCTTTACTTGAAAACCCCCAAAAGAGGTTTCTGGAATTAGCAACATATACCAATAATTAGGTTTTTAAGTAACCCTGATTATTTAATCAATTAAATTAATATTCCGATTTAGAAATAAACCATCTAATTTTATCAAAAAATGGATCTAGAAATTTTATTAGATTATTTAAATCAGGAGTATTTGAAATATTTCCAAATAAAATCTGTCCAAATAAAAGCTAAATCTGAAAGGAAAAAAGGAAGAGAACATACCTGAACCTGGATAATAGAATAGAGAAGACCCTGAAGAACTATGAGAAAAGCGGCAACATAAATATTTGCTTAAGACCATCCGTACATTCGGAAACTGGATTACTTTTTGTAAATAAAATATAAATTTATAAAATTAAGCAAAAGACGAAGTCGTTAAGACTGATTTTAAACACGCCAAAATTGTTTCATCTCATTATTTCGCCAGTCCACATCCTAGAGAAAGTGTGATGGGAATAATTTTAAGCTAAGATGACCGCAAAAGTCTGAATGAATCTTCCGTTTATATTGGTGATGGATCTTATTTGGTAGTAAAGATATCACCTGATCGCAGATATCCGGAAATTTCTCCCGACCATAATGGTCCGTGACTGCATTTGTCGAGACACAGTAGAGGGCAAGCGCAGGCCTGGGCAAAGGAAATGATCAGGGTTGAAGAACATTAGAGACTAAACAAACTTCAGTACGCACACTCTGTTAAGGTGGATTCATGATAAGGAACGATTTGCGAGTGTTGTGGCCAATCTTCAGTAATGGAGTGTGCACTACAATAACGAATGTCATTTTCAAAAAAATAATGCTTCACCCAAATCAAATGTGACTTCTACTTCAGGTTTTTTAGACTTATGTATCAGTTTTGCAATGATCACTCGACTATTGATATAATAAAGAGCTACATTAGTCATTTTTATTGACCCACTGATACTTGCTAACCCAATTCTGACAAAACTTCTCAATTTTATCCAATGGCTATGTATAAAAAGATTTGTAAAACAATTAATATAGATTTGCACAAATTATTGATATAAATGCGGACGAATGCATATTCAAGAAAGAATAAAACGAGAAATTTTAAAACAATAGATTCCATAGTTAGAAAAAAACAATAGAATTTCTTATTCGAATCAATTAGGAATAGGAAGCCTAAATAAAAGTGGCGCCAACTATAAAACCATTCATTATTATAATATTCATAAAGAATCTTGGAATGAATTCTTTAAAAAACGAAAAATGAAAAAACTATGTCGGTATTTTAGATAGAAAAAACATTCAAGATGATAATAATGTATTTATGAACAAATTCTTAATTTTTAAATAATTTCAATAGAACAACCGAATAGAAGAAATGAAATACAATACTACATTTTTCTGATATTCCGTCTAATGATTGGTTAAATGCATTTAATTTAAACGGCCTATCATTTGCAAAGAATTCAATATCCACGTGACCCGAAAATCCTACATATTTTTAAAGACATTTTTATGTCTTTTAATTTTTGTGGCTACTACGAAAGTACTCGGAGTACTTTCTTTGAATTTAAATTTTCATGAACGACAAAATACCCAATATGATTTAAAATGTATTATTCACTATAGCCGTGTGCTTTCTACCTGATTTTCCATTCATAATAACCAAATAATTCCTTATTTAAATTTCATAAATCTTCGTACAAATGAAATTTCTAGGAGAAGATAGCGATGAAATTGTGATTAGAACTGGTGTTAGGCAAGTTGATGAACTATCGCCGGTTCTCTTTAACTACTTACGGGAAATGTTAGGCGTGAATGGGAAATAGACTTGCTGAAAAATGCCTGTTAAACCAAGTACTCACTAGCTAAACAAGAAACATAAACATTAACTCTCATGTTTTTACTCATAACCTGGTAGTTGTTTCTAGTAATGCAGAAACAGGGATAGACCTGCGTTTGTTATTTTTATCTAATATTTTCGAAAGAAAAACGTAGTCCTACATTTTGTGCTTGTGTTTTAAAAGGTCCTGTTCGTTATTCACCTAATGTTTTTCAAAAGAAATTCGTAGTCCTACATTTTTTGCTTGTGTTTTAACCCTTTATAGGAGGTCTTTGGTAAGTATACTTACCACTAGCAATACGGTCATTTTTTAAAAGAATAAACTATGCAGTTAAACCCTTTTGGCATTTTATGGTTTTATAGATGTTTTCTGGTAAGTAGGCAGTCCACATTTTGACATTAGTGCGCAGCGACCATTTTGCTTCATGAATTACACGAATGTGGTAAGGATTCATACAGCGTACGCAACCGTGTTGCTTTGTTGTTACTTTTGTTAGCTTAGAAAATTACAGATTTTTAGGGAAACCAAGCATTTATGCTAATATAAAGTTGAGATATGTTTTTCTACGCATTTTTCTGTTATATATGACTACAAGTTGTTTTAATAAGCATTCTTACCACTAAAAATTATGTGATTCCCATTCCAATAAACGTTCCTTGGTAAGTATACTTACCAGGGCTTAACATAAAAAGGGCAGAACAGTCGGACGTTAAACAAAAAAACAAAAAAAAACAAAAATTAACATTAAAAAAATGAAAATTTTACTGTTCTGGCACAAGAAATACATTATTCGAGTCCCTATCAAACGAAATTTAAAATTTTACAACATGCACATTTTTCCCTGTAGTGCTGCCCTACAAAGGGTTAACAGGTCAATCCCAGTTTTCAAATGTTTATCCCTGTCTTTAAAGACCCTGAGATTTTATAATATAAAATCGCAGGGTAATTTGAAAACACAATGCAGAAAAATTAAAATGGTTGATAGATTAAGTACTTTGGGGAGGTAAAACAACTATGACCCAGCGAAAGGAACCAAATAACATCAAACGATGAGAAATGGTCGCTACACTCCGAACAACTCGCCACCTTTATAAGAAGAAAACTCCCTCCAGACAGGCGAAGATCAGACATTATAATACGGTGACAAAAACTGTTTGTCCGTACGCAAGTGAATTCCTTACAAGAACCAGGAAAACTGGTGTAAGAGCAGCAGAAAATTAAAAAAAAACATCCTCCGTGAGATAATGGGTCCAAGGTAGTAGACGGACAAGAAGAAGACGAGAAAAATTGTACATGAAAAAAAGTAATCAGAAACGAAGACAAAATACTGACACCTCAAAGAATAGGTAACGAACGGTTTACAAAACAGATGGTTTAAAAAGCCAGAAATAATATTGAATAAACTGAAATAAAACAAGAATATTAATGGGTCAAATTTAGGTAACTGATACTGATGTCAACAGCTTTCACGAAGAACAAAACAGAACACCGGTCGGATGGAAATGGGGAAAAGCTTACTGAATAGGACTGCAAGAGAGTTTCCAGTAGAAGTTAGTTTTACTTTAGTTGGTTTAAAATGAAACTAGATTATGAAAAAGATTTATTATCTTCAAGTTTTAGAAAGAAAACCTTATTTTCTTTAACAAAAATATACTTACCTTCAATTTTTTTGGGGTTCTTACCAATTTTTTCGCATCCTACAGCCAATTTCCTCCTGTCTGCACAGTTACCCTCCTTCAGATTACTCGCTGTAGCAATATATAAGATTCTCTGTATGTATGGTTTCCTAGATCGACCTCGTTTTCTTCTATATTTTCGTTGGAAAAGAAATTACGTTGGAGCCACATGTCGTTCAAGTTACCTGGCGAAAAATAATATATATTTTCAAATTCTTAACAAGTATTTAATGAAAACTTGAATATTTTTAATAATTTATTTGAATGTAAATTCTTGGATCATTTTGGCATGTCAAAAATAAGTAAAATATAAATCATCTTGATGATCACCAAATTTCTATTATAGCTACGCAAATACTTATGAAAATGAATGGTTTTAATTTTCTTAAATGATTTATGACATTTAAAATTACTTCCAAAGTAATACAATTTTTTTAAATAGAATAAAACGTAATATAACAAAAATATAAATAAAAATGAACATGATATTATGAAGATTTCTTTCAAGTTTATTATTTGAGTAATTTAAAATAATTTATGCAGTCGATATGAACACAAATTATACGGGCTAAACTTCATGATCAATCTTTTAATAATTAAAAATCAAAATCAAAAATATTTTTGTGAGTTTTCCATCCGGTAGATTTAATTAAAAAGCAGTTTTGTTGGTAGCTTGTATATGAGTTATTACAGCACAAGTAAGAAACTTCCAATTTCTTTGCCCAATTAACTCATTAAGAAATTTAAAATAAATTAGTTTTAAAAAATACGATAGAATATTTTAAAATAATTGCTTAATAAATTATTCAGAAGTTTGGTTGTAAGCTAATTAAAATAAATTACTTTCAAAATGTATTATTATTTCGGTATAAATCATGTATTATTTAATATTGATATTTGCTTCATGGAAGACTGAAATTTGCTTAGTACAGATGAACAGACGCCGTCACGTTGAATAGCTGATAAACATTCATGCTTGCATACTGTGAAATCGGGATGAACATAGGTTTACAAAAGGGGAGACCTATTTATTGAACAGCGAAGCATATCATAGAGGCACGGGTATTATAAAGAGAATATAGGGTACACAGAGCCTATACCCTATACTTAAGAATGTAAATAGGATACAATTTGAGGAAGAAACTGCTTCCTTCCACACTTAAAACGTATACCTGTAGATCTACCATCTTTAAACGTACTCAATATGTTGTCCTCCCATTGCCAACGTTTATAAATTTCGGCAAATTGATCGAAAAATGAATTAAACCGAAGAGAACCCTTAAACTTCCTTCATTTTTTTCCTTTCTTTCTTAATCTACCGGCTGGTTTATTCCTTCAGGGAGTTCTTCTCCCTTTTGCTTCGTTTCACAAATTGATAGGTTCACTAAAATGATGCAATTATTGGCGCCATTAATGACAGTCTTTTTTTAGGGAATTAAAATAACTGCCCCGAGAAATTACACTAAAGTGTTCTTTTTTCACTTTGTTTGTAAAATCTTTTCGTTATAATTTTATTTTATAAACAATTTACTGGTAACAGATTTCCGAATAGTATTCTCATCATTATGTTCTGTGCCAAATTAAAACATTAGTACATTTTTGCTGCCGTAAAATATTCGATATCTAAATGCACTTAAAAAATAACCTCTTTCTTTCCTTTTAGTATTTCCTTCTTTCCAGCTCATCCAAAGTGTTTCTGATTTGAAATTTTTCTTATCAAATCTGGGTGTGATGGACGGACAAAACAAAATGATGGATGACAATTTAAAAAATTGTCACCGATTAACTGATGGCATTTTGTGAAGATGAATATTATTTGTTGTAGGTATTATAAATCAATTTGATAAGTCATATCATGTGTTAATTCTTTTCCCCGTGGCGATTTTTTCTAATAGGCCTGTAGGTACTACAAGTATTTTCTTGTTAAGTTTCGTAAGGCATTTGATTTTTTACGTTTTCTATTTGTAAGACACGGTCGTATTTTACTAATATACGTGGCTTTTTCTTGAACACAAAAACAGTAAATATTTACAAGAGACGTAAATACGTTAGGTCGATTGAATTTTATTTGTAGCATAATTGTTTATTACTTAAAACCATTAAAAATCCAATATAATTACCATACAAACATTTTATATTTTAATTTATTTTACGTTTGTCCAAGACTTCAGACCATTACATGTGTCTGACTTGTACCACAGCACCAAACAGAAAATGACTAATATAAAAGAGGGAGAACACCGTGAAATTTCAGTTTTGTAGTCCACATCACGAACCAAATTCCTCCCGTATTAGAACGGGTAAGCTATTCCATTTAAGGTTTCTTTGTCATAAATATTTTATTTCCCTTTGTTTATAGTTTCGTTGTTAATTTTATTTTTAATGTGTGCTTTACCGTAAAGTCGTATTATTCCTTTTATACATATATATGTATGTATGTATATAAACGTTTAAAATTATAATATGATAGACTGGATAAAAGACAAAGACAACGAAAAGATAAATTGATGCTTTGTAATATCCTTAATCTTTTCATGTACTAATTACGTTTTTGATAAAATGGCCATTTATTCTCATATTCTTACATTTCTACTACTGTACAGTACATTCTGAGAATGTAGTATAATTGTTAAGTTTAAATTTTAAACCCTAGTCTCAACAATCATTTACTTTTATGACCATTCCATGAAAAAAATAACTTTTGGAAACAAAATCCAGAGATTTTTTCTCGTATAGAGCCAATTTTAGACCATGTGAGGTAACCAGTCATTTCTGGAAGCTTTCTTTGCAGTCCACATTGGTTCACTGTAGGCTTTTCTCCTTTCATCCGTCTGCCCTAAAATATATTAGAAAATAATCATTTATTCATATTCTTACATTCCTCGTATTGTACAATACATTTTAAGAATGTAATTATGATTATTGCAAGAGAAAAATAAATTTTTGGAAATAAATGAAAAAGTATTTTTCCTCGTATAAGGCCAATTTTAGATCACGTGAGTTGACTGGAAGTTTTTTGTGGCCCACATTCTCAGATTCGTTCACTGTAGGCTTTTCTTCTTTATTCTGACCACTCGGTGTTCTGTTTTGTACTCTTCATGGTAGCCCTTAAAGTCGGTAATTAGTTTTCTGAATTTGGTTCAGTTCATTAAGTTTTCTAGGTTTAAACTATTTAACCGACACCTTAGGTCTGTTGTTTAGTGTCTCAAAAATGTGTTTTATCAACCGGTTATCATCCATTCCATAAATATGAGTCCGTAACTTTATTTTTCTAATTGTTTCCATTAATCGTTAATTTTCCTTGTCCTAAAAATATGTTTACAGACAGAGCAAAATATTTTTTGTATTATTAGAACGGGTTGGTTAACCAGAAACTTACGTCAATAACTCGAACGTATTACTGTCATTTAGGTTAACTAGCTTAAGAATATGCCCATAACAGGCAGGTGCCGTGTTAAATTATTTGCACTTGATTTGCTAGTTCCAGGGCTACGAAAAATAGTTCTGTTTCATATCAAATGGTTCGCCAATTGTATGGCTGAAACATTTTAAAACAGAAGAGGTAGAGGTGTAAAAGACACTAGTTAGAGTTATCTCCTCTGAGAGTAACGAATTTCATTATGCAGCAAGACACTGTGGTGAATGAAGTGAAGGTGTCTTTTTATCAGGGTAAAATTAGATGCTTTTCAGAGGGTCTGGCATGCTGATAAGCATACTTTGTCACTCGGTGAGGAAGGCAATTTGTAAACTACCTCACACCTCATTTTACTTAGACTCTAGAGGTTCAAACCAGCCTTTTGGCTGATGACCTAAACAACAGCTTAAGGATGCCAAAAAATTTTTGTAGCTAAATTACGAGTATTATGTAATTCAATAAGGCTAGATAGGTATTTATACAACCTAATGAAGAAGCTATATGAAATTGTACCAACATGCCACAAAGTTACATGCTTAATACATTAGATTAAACCAAATTAAAAAAATCACAAAAAAGTAAGAAGAAAATGTTCCAAGGTTTTTTTGAACATTTCTAGTGATTAGACAAGATGACGAAATCCGTTCTAATATGAACTTTGCGTGTCGTAGAGGTAGCGTTTGTTTATAACGTGGCGTACCATACAAGATAATTTATATTTTTTATCTTAATTTTTCCATTACAATTCACTTATTTTTTTAATATAAAAATTTATTTTCGTGTTTGTTTTTTATATATTTTAATATTTATTTTGTTTAATCTTAAGTAGTATTCTTAAAACATATTACAAATAGTTTGGTGTATTTGAATAGGAAAATTTTGCTAAGTTAATGAGTCACTTAAAAAAAGGTTAAAAAAGAAACGTAAAAACGATAACGGTGAAAAAATAAATTATTTTCCTTTGCGATAACACCAAGGCGAAAAATAAGAAGAATCGATTTTTATATTGGGACTTTCTGAACGTTCAGGTTTTTCTACATTGATTGACATACATTAGTTGACTTATATTTACTAAACTAATTCCGAAATAGATAATTCTAGAGATAAGACATTACGACGAAATTCGGTAATCTGTTTTGTGTGAATGTGTGTCGCATTTTTTATTTGGAACAGAGAAATTCTATAATCTGTTTCGCATGAAATAATTATTAGGCTATTAATTCTTCTTTTTCTCTTCATGGATTAGGCAGCTCGCCCTGGTCCGGAAAACGTCTCCGTCTTAGGCGTCCAACCCTATTCTTACCAGTGGGTTTGTACTCTTCAGCTATAGGGAGCAAGCGTTCCTTCTTCGTCTGTTCCAAATGCACTTTCGAAGTGGACCGAAATAGGTTGAAGTTGGAAATGAGGTTTTTAGAGCGGTCAAGGGCTGTACCTTGGAAGGACTGGCTAAGGAATGCGGTTATTCTTGATAAGTTTTCTAGGAGTTTCACTGCCAAAAATTTGGCATGATTTTTAAAATCCATGTGATACTTGAGGAGAATTTTTATAATTCGTATTTTACTGATACTGCAGAATGTTTAATACGTTTGTATATATAATTTTATTAGAGTGTACGATAATTTGTAATTTTTATCATTTTATAATTGGTCTATTCTCACAATACTAGTTTACTAGCTGCTACTGCTAGCAGGATCTACAAGCGCGTAGGTGACGGTTCCCACGGAGCTAGTTAATTAATGCCAGTGATCTGAAGACATACGTGAGTTGTGCTGTGTATGCTGTACAAAGTACAGCTTACTAACAACTAGGAACGTTTCTAAACGTTCACGCAGTTTCCTTACTAAAGCTAATCAGTCATGTAACCTTATAAACTAGCTACTAGTTTTTAGTTTCCGTAACGCTATTTTGGTAACTACTAGGCAACTAGCAGCCAGTACTAGCGTCTTGGGAAAAGGCCTTTAAAGTTGCAGCAATTTCTTGGTCATTAGCGATTACTTTTGGGTAAGGAGCTTTTGGGCTGGTTTGAACGTGTAATAATTTTCCAGATACTTGACAGGAACCAAATCCAAAACCTTCGATTTCCAGAAAATAATGAGCTACGGAGCCGGCCAGGCAATCGTATTTCTTTCCTGTAAAATTTAGTTTTTCCATTTCAATATTCAATAATAAAATTTAAAGACAATCGATTATATTTTTATAAAAGAGTAAAATATGTTGGGATCTAGTAACAAAAAAATTAATTACTAGATAAATATTATAAAAGCCTAAACTTTAGGTTTTATAAGTAAAATCATGGTTGCGTCGTATGGATGACATGGTTCATACACAGAATAATTTGTGTCTGTTAAAGTAACCTCCAGAGACCATTTATAACAAGACATAACGTTTTGAGTCTCCTTGTTTTACTGCATTCTCAAAGTACGTGCTTCAATTTTTCATAAACACCGTTGTTTATGACGTAGGATTATTTCTTATGTCTTGAGCAGGTTAAGGTATTGTGCATTCGCAACAATATTTTTCTGTTTCTTCTTTTTCTTCATTGCTATTAAAAATATCTATTCAAGGCTCATTCTTTCCGCAACGTCAGTAAGACATGAATATTATACGGAACAAAAAAAATTAGATAGCTGAATTTATAGTTGCTATTTAATACAGAATCGTTTTTATCTATAATACTCGTAGACAGTAGTAATAATCGTTACCATACCATAAACAACGACAGTGCAGTTTAGGACAAATATCCACAAACGAAATTAATTCAAAATTTACTAATTTTTTATTTTCACTTCCATAAAATTTTTAATTCAGTCGCATCAAAATAGGTATGTTGTGGAAATACGAGTACTTGCTTAAAATTCACTATACGGGAGAAGTGAATATAAAAAATTAATAATATTTAAAAACTACAACTTTAATAAAAATTATGTCGTAAACGATTATATATTTCCTACAAATTATATTTATCTACAAAAATAAAATACGAAATGCAAAATTTTATTAATAAAATAAATAAATAAAATTTTATTTATAATTATTTAAATTTATATTATATAATTAATTTTTATAATTAATTGTGCATTAATAAAATAAATAATACTGAATAAAATAAAATACAATAATTGTAAAATAACTGAATAGAAGAATAGATAGATGTCGTATCACTTCTCTGTTCATTAGAATTTATCGCCCGCGTGATTTTTCGTGTAGCAATTAATTTAACTGCAAATTGTGATTTTTTTGAAACCACATTAAAATAGATCAATTTCGCATTGAATCTTTCACATTGTTCACCTTATAAATTCATAATTAATATACTAGATGCACCGTCAGAATAGGATATCATAGTAAAGTATACACTGCTTGAAAATAAACTTATTTAGGAAATAAATGTAAAGTAACGCTTTTCAGGAAAAAATTTACTTCCTTTTAATTTTTGGCATTCTACAGCTATCATCTCTTGTCTTTCCAGCCTCATTACTACAGCATCTTAGATTCCTTCCATCCATGTTTTTTTGATAGCGACCTCTTCCCCTAGGTATTATTTGGGCCCAAATCATTATCTTGCAACTCTGCAGCCCTTGATGGGTTTTGGCTTCCTTCACAAACCACCTTCTCTCTGCTAGTGTCTAGCGCCCTTCACCGTCTGACAAACATCGAAATTAAATAATTTGTGACATCATCCATACATCTCTTTTTGGGACGACCTTTATTTTTCCTTCGTATAGACTTTTCTTCCATATTCACTTTCCCAACACATGCAACATGCCAAATTCGTGATAAAAAATAAACCTTTTTGTTTAATCTTTAGATTTGCAAAAGACAATGCTTTGGAGAAATGGTTTGTGCAATCTGATGGCAAAACTTTAACCGCTTCGTGTACAGCTTAATTTTTGTGAACACTTCTGAGATAATTTTGATAGTTCTACATTTCGGATGTTCCTGAAAAAAAAATATGTTCCTAACATTATTCATGCATTTCTTGAACACTGCAGCCAACTTCTCCGTAGGTAAGTTGCTATATTTATTTTTAATCTCACCCAAGCCTTTTTAGCACACCATAATGACAAAAGGGAAACTAAATAAAATTTTGTTAGGCAGCCCTAACAATCTTGTAATTTTGTTTGTACTTAATGATTAAAGAATTGTTTGTATTTAATTAGGTAATGGTTAATAATTAGGTAATGTAATAATTAGATAATGGTTTCACCGTAAAAATCCTCGTTGATTCCATTCTGTTAATTTGACCTTACCACCTTAGTCTTAGGACCTTTTTGAAACGGACTATGGCTCTGCTTCAATGAGAATATTTATTTAGTTCTTCATTTTTACGTAAGTACATTCCAGGTACTTTTTCACTTACCATTTAAAAAATATTCCTTCAATTTTTTTCAGCAAGTTAAAATCCGTTTAAGACAAAGTTCACGTCTCACAGACATGTGACAAATGGATGTTTCAATTACATGTACAGCTATGTATTTTAATTTTGTGTTCCTATTTATTAATTTATTCTTTAAAAAATTTTACATTGGCAGAAAGGGCTCATTACAATTCTTGGTTTTAAATATTCCCTTTCATATGTTTACGTTATTCTTTGGACATGCCCATACCGTACTAACCAGTTTTTTTTAATTCTGTCTACTAAGGTTTCCTGAGAAACGGTCGGTTGCCATAATTAGAAAAATTGCAGATTTTTACAAACTTTCGAAATATTATTCAAACTAAATCCGTGTAAAGAAGTTAGAAAAGTTATTGAAAAAAGAAATATACCGAGAAAACGTAACACACCGAACAAACTACAGACTTCCGTTTATGGTTTTAAGGTATTCCACGAGAAGCAAAAGCAAGAAATTGGACTGACGGAAGGAAAGAAAAAGACTCAGTTCAAAATGTTGCATTTAAACTGTAGTTTTCCAAGAAGAGCTTTCAGAATTGTTTAAAATTAATTAACGTGGCCCAAAACACGTAGAAATAACAATAGTCTACGTCCAAAACAAAAATTAATATAAACAATAATAAATTTTATTAAGAAAAACTTTTAAAATAATAAAACATATTACTTTATTTTTTAGTAGTTTTTTATATATATTTTTTAAATTCTTAATGTGTGTTGCAGTTTCTTTAAATTAATAACAATAAGCAAAAATACTGAATGAGATGAGGATGATGTGTAAATGAGGTGTAGTTGTGTACAGACTCAGGCCGATGATTCCTAATAGAGAACATGTTAAATAAACCACAACTATCAAAGTACACCAGTAACCACTGTCAAGTATTCAAATCCGTATAAAAGTAAATACTTTTACTAGGATTTGAACTACGAACCTTCAGCAGTACAGCTGACGACTTTACCACTAGACCAACCCGGTCGTTTCAGTACGCAATAAAATATACTTGTTTATTTTTAAATACATTTTATTACTAAGGTAAATGCAATATAACTGCATGTGGGAAGGCTACAAATGTGGTGCAATAAATAGTATTTGTCTATATTTAATAATACAAGGGTAGGGGGGTGTGAACAACACGATTTCGCCGGAAGGTTATTTTTGAATCCCGGTACCAGTAATATCTAAAATAACTGAATAGTAGAATAGATAGATGCCGTATCTCTCTTATGTTCATTTGTACTATTTAAATTTATCGCTCCTGAGTTGCAAAGGTACGTTCAAAACATCATATAATTATAGTGGAACATAGAACAACAACTATTTTTCTTCAACTTTCTAGGATTTAAAACAACCGTGGAAAACTGTACATAACCCAAAGTAAATTTCTAGTATTGTAACTGTGTAAGAGTATAATAAAATATACTCCATAAATTTATGTTATATATAAATTGATGCCTTTTTCATAACTAATATGTTTCCATGCACATTAACATATATATCAAATTTATATAATTTTAATTCAAATTTTTTTCTAGGAAACAAACGAAAACAGTTAAATATTAAATACCAACAGCTGTATTGTATGCTTAATAGAAAGTCCAATTATAAAGCAAAAAACAAATTTATACTTTGTAAAACTTTACTTAAACCTGTGTGGACATATAGGATACAACTCTGGGGCACAGCAAGTCACAGTAACATTGAAATAATTCAACGGTTTCAGTCAAAAATACTTCGAAACATCATGGACTCGCCTTGGTACATATCTAATACTATGTTGCACAGAGACACGAACACTCCCACGGTACACGAAGCAATACAGAAATTTTGCACTAGTTACCAAACAAGACTTGAAAATCATCAGAATTCAAAAGCCATCAATCTCCTAGACAACAGCGAAACACACAGAAGACTATACAGACTACACCCTACAGATTTATTTTATTACGTGATTGTTTATTTTATTCTTCATTCCTGGCAAGAACAAAACAACAAAATGGGAAATTGTATAGAGTGATACCAAGGGGTATTACTTACTCATAATTTATACTTACAACATATCTACTCATTGTTCTATGAGAGCAGATCGTAGATTTACAGATATAAAAGAAGGTAACCATTACATTTTTAAGAATTTAAAACCAATCTAAAATTCCCAGAAACCGAAAGAAAAAAGCTGATTAAACCAAAGCGGATTGTTTACCCACGGGAAAACTTTTATAAAGCAATTACCTATAGATTTGGTAGGCTTAAATGTTATCACAAAGCCGAAATTAACTTTAAAAGTTAAGAATAAACCCCAAGGAAGAATTCACCAAGTTTTTGTGATATTAAAAAGCTATTTTTCATAATACAAAGACTATCATTAGATGCATTGATATATGGATGGTGTGTAAATGTGAAATAACCTTTTACTTACGGATTCGATCACTCATTCAACATTAGGTTCATTTTTAAAATACTACGCTTAGAAACTAGAAGTTATAAAGTTATGTTAAAGTTATGTGATTTCTTCGGGCAGAGAAGGGCTGCACTCTTGAGGACAAGATAAGAAGTGACGTTATAAGTCAAGAGTTGCAAATAATTAGCCTGGAAAAGAAGATCAGTGAGTACAGAATCAACTGGAGTAGTCATCTTGAACGCATGAAAGGAAGGTGTTTGCCTAGATTGGCAATAACTTCTAAGCCAAATGGTCAAATGGTTGTTGGTCGTCTGAGAAGAAAAAGAAGAAGAAGAAGAAGAAGATTAAAATTAGATTTTTTAAAGCACTGTTTTTGAGTATTCTCCTCTCAGCCAGTACCGCCATTTTGTATAATATAGACTAATCTACATATTGCTATCCATTTTCTTGGTTGTAATCACAAAGTTATGAAGATAAATTAAATAAGTCAAAAATGTTCCATTTAAGTTGTAGATGCTCAGTAAGAATGTTTTATATATCCTTAGGAAGAAATCGTAATTTTAACATCACGTTGCAAAATCCGTTTTTAGAAAATTACAGCCTTAAATATGAGCTTAACGGAAAAAAAATCGCTGACAGACAGAAATATAAACGTAAATATATTACTATTTTGTGTTTAACATTTTGTTTCTAACATCTGAGATTATTTACAATCAGTTAAAAAACAAAAACTATAAGTAAATAACATAAAAGTGTTCACATGACGAAGACAATACCCAATGGTATTGCTTTGAAAAGAAAAACAAAATTATTCATAATTTTTGAAAACATTAACTATAAAACATGAATTTTTGAAAACATGAAAAATAGTAATAGAAAAGGTAAAAAAATTAAAAGTAGTGATAGTAGAATGCGTAGAGGAAGAAGATGATGTTGACGATATTGATATGGAATATAATTATTTACAATGTAGGTTAGTCGGTATATCTAAATGGAAGGTCAAGCAATTTTATTCGTTTTAGTCGTGTTACGTCTTCGCTATTATCAAGTAAATTAAGCGCCAAAGAATTTGGGTGATCTGATATTTTACTTGATATTGATAACTTAGCTACGTAATTTCTTCTTTCACGGTGTTGACACGAAAGTTCCTATGCAACGCATCACTTGTCACATACATGGAGCAATTTTAACTTGTTTTTCTTCAAAAATTCCATCAAAATTTATTTATTACACTAGAATAATACTGCCGGTAGAGGGTTAAGCAATCTATATTGACACAATAACTGCTCAGTAAAAATTGGGCGCGATTCTAAGCTGATTATTTTTATTGGGTTTTGTTGCCTATATAACCCTTGACTTTCGCGTGTGTAATTATATGAGACAATATTACGATGAAAAATGAAAGACCTGACCGGGAAACGAACTTGCGACTACGGGCATAGAAAACAGTTGCACTGACCTCTACACCAACAGGTCGACCAATATTGAAAACACCGTCAGTTTAACATTGATTTAAATAATAATTATTGGTTGTTAGTATTTTCTTATGAAAATCGGTAATAAAATTGGGGGTTTTAAGATTGCAGCCATAGTATGCATTTAAAGACAAAAGAGTACACTAAGTTATAGGAAACAAAAAACCTACCACTTTTATTTCAAGCATTTTCCTATAGAGCTAAGTTTAGCGTCAATTAGTGATTTTACATATTTCAAAGTCGAACAAAGCTTGATTTTCATTTTGCGTCATTAACTCATCATGATTAAAATTAGGTTATGTTTTTCTTATTACATTGTTTACTCATGATTAAACAAAGGTTATATTTCTCATTATTTAAATTGGCCAGAGTAAATCGTTTAAGTGTTTCACATCATAATTTTTAATGGTTTAAGTATTTATGTAACAGAGCCAAATGTATGATTTAATGATTGTACTTTCTGGGGCTATATAAATAATTTTACTACTTATTGAACAAGGATGTTTGGGCAAGTTTTAATTGTTACTATTGTTATGATAGGTTGGGATTCACTGAATATTACAGATGTGTGACATTTACAAAAGTAAAGTTCTCCAAAATACTTCAATACAAAATACAGATCAGTGTACAGTGTGTTTGTTTATGTCTTCTTTGGAAATTTTATACTTCATGTATTTATATGTAACGTGGTCGCTAATGACCTCGTAGTCGATGCGACCTTAAATAAATAAATAAAATACAGATTAGTATAGTACACAAAATGATATTTGATTTGAAACGAAAATAGGGGTGGGGGGTTACTTGTAAGTAAATAAAAACTAGTAATTATTTTTATTCATATATTATTTCTTTGTAGATACATACTCTGTAAACAAGACTGTATCGCCAATGCCAGTCGCAATGGCGTAGTTAGTAACGTGCTCGCCTTTCATCATGCGGTCGTGGGTTCGAATCCCACTCAGGCACGGCATTTTTCATTCGTTACAAAAAATCATTTCATCCTCCATTGTAAACAGTTACACCCCAACGTCGTCGCTAATGACCGTCGCAGTTAATGCGACGTTAAATAAATTAATTAAAAAAGAAAATTGTATCGTAGTTTGTGACAGTGTACCAGAAATATTCTGTCAACCTCAGCAATTTCCTGTGAATGTATAATTTTTTACTTCGAATATTTTGTGTAGGCTACATAGTTGTATAATTTCTTCAGTGTAATTTTACTTTTTATAATACAACAGCGTAACTGTAATTGTCATTAGATTGAAATAAAAAGTTTAACTCTTTAACAACAATAAAGTACATTTCTTAGGAAGTTCGTTGAACATTTAATGAGTAGAAATATGTTTGCTGGTTGTCATTTACTCTGAAATCTTACCATCGTCATTTAATTACAGATAACTAGTGAGGCTAATTACATTCATGTAAATATAACCTAGAACCACTCAGACAGATTAACATATTATTGACCGCTTTGATATAGCTAACTTGTTGGAGATCACTTGAGTGCTGAGCTAGAAAGCCCGAATTGATCAATTATTGATTACTTAGATGACAAATTAAAAAATAACACATATTAGAGTGTAAATACACCATGACTGTGTGCATAGAATATGAAGTTATTACTGGTTCAATACCAAATTTTTGATGTCCTGTCAGTATTTCAAAATCATGCCCAAAATAACAAAACTCATTTTACGTTCTCTTGCCTATATGAATAGGAAGGAAAGTATTGTTTTTATGTCGATTTTTTAAAATCGAGTTTTCAGCGGATCTACACGTTTTCAGACCCCCTGAACCCAAAAAACATGATTTGGCGATAAATCTGTGTGTGTGTGTGTGAGTGTGTTTGTGTGTGCGCGCGCGCGTGTATGAACAGAAATCTTAAGAACGGAACATCGTACGAACTTGAAACTTAAAACTTAAATTACATACTACTATCTGACCCGAGACGAACATTTTTATCAAAATCTGTCAACCGGAAGTAGTAGTTTATTCGTGTCATTTTTCACTTTTTTGCGAATTTTTCAAAAGCTGGTCCTACGATTTTATTTAAAATCACCTGGTTTACTCAATTTTTTATGCTACACAAGATAGGGTAGGGCGCCATGTTTGCTGAAATTCTTGATGAGACTGTTTTCACGTTAAAAAGTTGTTTTTTAAGATTGCAGCTTTAATATGCTTTAAAAGTTGTAGAGAATTTAATATGCTACAACTTTTATTTCAAACATTTTTTTGTATAACGCTTAGTTTAGCGGTCATTATCGATTTTCTGTTTTTTCTCACGAAAACGTGTGAAAAATCGATTTTTTAAAGATTTCGGCCTTAGTATGCATTTTACGACAAAAGTGTAAAATCAAATTTATAGAAAATTAAAAGATCTACAACTTTTATTTAGAGCATTTTTCTCTACAGAGCCTAGTTTAGCGTGAAAGAGTGATTTTCCGTATTTTTAAGCCTAACTGAGGTTGATTTTCATTTTGCGTCTTTCACTTATGATTAAAATTAGGTTATGTGTATTGAGGTTACTTTTCTTTTTATTTCTAATGTGTTATTACTAATTTTAGGTTTTTTATTAATTATTTGCATTGGCAAGAGAAAGTTGTGTGAGTGTTTCACACCAGATTTTTCATTTTAACAAGGTTAATCTTCCAGGTCTATAAACAACCTGACAGAAATGACCGACTGATGCTTTAGGCTACAACCTTAAGTTGACAAAAATTAATTTATAAACATTAAACAACAATATTTAAAACTCATTTACAATTAACCAGATGTTATAAAAAGAGACCAAAATATTTTAAACATCCACATAACTTAATACAGAATGAAGAAAATAATATGAGTAAACATATGTTCCTTAAGATAACCTAACAACTATAATTTTAATTCATTGAACAAGTTAAAAAATAACACATATTAGAGTTTAAACTATAATATACATTACAT
This sequence comes from Catonia carolina, assembly GCA_035578175.1. Taxonomy (NCBI): domain Eukaryota; kingdom Metazoa; phylum Arthropoda; class Insecta; order Hemiptera; family Achilidae; genus Catonia; species Catonia carolina. Next base: position 20,302,757 of record JAQMRL010000010.1, on the reverse strand, counting down.
TAAATTTATATAAGAACTATATAACAAGAAAGAAAATTAGGAGAAAATAACAGGTGTTCTCTAAATACCATATAATTTTATTATTAACATAAAGGTTTTAACAATATAAATATATAATAATAAAAATTTTAAACAAACCCTTTTTGATCAAAACCACCGAAATACAATATGTATTTAAAAAATAATATTTTTAACGTAAGTTTTTTAAAAAATAAACACGAACGATTTTTTTTTAAAGAGCGTCATATGTTGGATCTATCATAAAAGAATTGATGTATTTTTTTGTTGGGTGGTTTTTTAATAGGTAGATAAAGGGTAGTTTATTGTTTAATGGATATTCCTTAAAAGAAAATATTTTTTTAGATATAATGGTGAGGTGGTTAAATAAAAGAATTAGCAAAAGTACCGTAAGATAGAGGAAAGTTTTCTTACATTGGTACATTTTTTTGTTCATTTTTTATAATGATGTAGAGCTGGTAATCAAAACCACTTTACCGGGTAGAAAAATAATTTTGCGGTAACACAAACCTATACTTGAAAGTGTTGTATAAAGTTTTATATCCCTCTTTTATATTTTCAATTTCCGTCAGGTATGTTTTTGTTCTTTTATACTTTACACCTTGCAACAATATCTTAAATAGCACAGTGTTTTGATTACGTTTGATAAAATGTTGATTTTTTAATGTATCAGAACTTCATCGCTTTCACCTTCCTGGGAATCCAGTCAAAAAAAATATAGAATAGAGATATTCTCTATTAGAGATATAATAGATTAGTTATCATGTAAATAAAACTTTTTTTTGTTTTATTATCACTATTATTATTTTATTTAAATTTAATATTAACTTAATTAATTATATACCCAAAGATATACCAATGGTTAACAATCCTTGTCTGCGTGTTTCCTTTTTTCATGTTACTTTGTCATGTATGTTTATCACATTTTCTAGAATTATTCTGTTGAAATTTTCAAATAAAAGCGGCTTCTTTTTTTTAATAAAATATAATATGCATTGCTATTCTTTTATGCTTTGTCTAAACTCAAAATGTATTTTTCCAGGTCAGCAATATTACAATCTGTTTCAAATTAAATTGAACAATATTACTAATTTCATAAAATATGTAAGCTTATACACAACAAACCTGCCAATTCGAACACCTTGAGAACGGAACCTGTTTGAATTAAATTGAAACCGCTTTCAAGTTAATTCAAACAATTGGAAACATTTAAATTTTAATATGCTTTTCACGGTTGATGAGCTCTGCTGTTCCACACGTTTAAACCAATCAGAACGTTTGCCAGTGTTGTCAGATTGTACTTGACAAATATTACGCGCGCATGCGTATAAGAGTCGCAATAGTTCACTCTCGTCTTGCATCTCGTACTGAACACATCGATTATAGAGCGCGTTAACATGCAATACTTTATAATATAATCAGCTAATTGTATGCTTATAGGTTATAATTGTTATTGAAAGACCAAAAAAATGGCTGACGAAATATTTAACAGAGCTACAAGAGCAAGTATTGGCAACGTTGCTGGCAAGCCATCGGCTAGCTATAAAGTGGGTAGGGGCGCAATGTATACGTTCAGAGCTCATCAGCCTTGAAAAATAGTATAAATGCTGTTCCAATGAAAAGTGGAAAGAATTTTCCATCGTAAAATGAGTTTGAAGACGATTTACAGAGAAGGGTTTATAATCTGAGTTCAATTCTTGAAGAGTATAACTTCGATATAGGCCTATCAAAGATACAGGCTGTAAAGACATCGATGGCTTTCTGAGGGAGAAATCCCGTAGGAACAAAAATAGTTGTTAATGAGTACCCGATAGAGCAGGTACAGTTTTAAGTCGTACAGTTAAAAGCCTGATACAGAATTTAAGTATTTGGGATGTGATTTAACGTACGTTAGAAATACAGATATAATCGATAAACTGAATCGTTTTTGGAATATGTGTCGGACCATAGAGCAATCACTGGCTAAAAGAGTTTGGAAAGAAACCCAGTTGAAGTTTTACAAGACTTTGGCTGTTCCAGTATTGCTGCACTATACGGCAGTGAGTTCTTGGTACTTGGGAGGAAAGATGTAGTTTGATGAATCACATTAAAAGTTAGAAAATCCGGGCCCATTTAAATGTCTTCTTTCACTTTGAAACGGTCGGCAAATACAGAGCGAAATGGGAGGAACATTTAACACAAATGAGTGAAGACAGATGGGCAAAGAGGGCATTAAGCTACAAACCTGATGGACGAAAAAATTTAGAGTAAAAAAGAGAAAAAGATGAGCAGAGAAGTTGGAAAAAGTCGGAAGGCTTAAACTAATAAATGAAAGAAGGAAGGAGAAGAAGAAAAAAATTAGGAATCAAACTGTCAATGAAGCACGAAAAACGTAGTACACCACTCGTATAGCAGTATTATTCGACTGGATTGGTCCGAACTATTAAGGATTCTGGCTGTATGGTAATATGAAAAATGGTTTAAGTTCGTTTAAACACAATTACTTATTTTAAATTTACCGTGTTTATTGATTAACTATAAAATTTTCCAGTAGATTTTGTACGCTAATCATATTGTATCGGTAGTAATTGCTCTATAATTACAAATTAATATTTTCAATTAGTTTCAATTGCATTAATCATTACAACTAAAAATACTGTAAGTTAATAGATTTTAAAGTTATAATTGCTTGGGTTATTAATGACCAAGTTGTAATATCTTATAAAAGAAGTAAGTGGTTATATACGCAGCAGAAGAATGTTGATTTGAAAATATTTATGGTTGTGAATGTTATTTGGTCTTTTTTTAGAACATGACTATATAAATGGTCAGAAGATGAAGTCGAGGATCGGGTGGCTGGATGCTGCAGCTGTGGCTACTTCTGAGGACCGAATTCGGTGGCGTCGGCGTTAGAGATTGCTTCAGTGGGGGTGGCTTGAGGCGTTCGGGTGTGGCCGAAACGAGATCAGCGCGGAGAAAGAATAATTACAATCTTCGGATGACGCGCCACAAAACCACTGACTTCTGCTGCTGCTTAAACGAATATATTGTGAATGTTATGTTACGTTACATTGTGAGAGGGCAGATGCTCTTCCAGCTGACTAGTTCACCTTGGACATCCTATGTTTGTAAGTGTTCTCCCAACACAATATAAATTATGATGATAAAAAATTTTATCTCAAAAATCTTTGCATTTTACTTCATTTAAAAAACAAAAACTGAGGTCCAAAGTTTTTTCCTGAACGGAACATGTTAATTAAAGAGAATACTTTTCATCTGTTCAGTGTGAAAAAATACCATATAAACATTTTTTAAGTCAAATAATTGAACGGTGAAAATTTGTTAATTCTAAAAAAAACTTAATCTAAGTTTAACTGCAAGTTAATAATCGAAAAATGGCAATCTTACATTGATATGAACAATAGTAAAACAAACAAATTCTTGAGAGATTTTATTTATTTTGACAACGTTAACAAATAAAATTATTTGGACTTGATTTGCTGGTTCCTAAGCTTACAAAATAAATAGTTTTGTTTCTTTTCACATGGTCAGCCAATTCTTAAATGACTGAATCATTTAAGAACAGAAGAGGAAGAGGGGTAAAATACATTTATCAGAATTACCTCCTCTGAAAACAATGAATTTTTTTAGGCTATACACCCAGACGCTGTGATGAATGAAGTGAAGGTGCCATTAACAGGGTGAAAAATATGTACTTTTCAGTGGCCATGCTGATAAGCATACTTTTTAACTCGGTGAGGAAAGTAATGGTGAACCACCCCACTTGTCGTTTTACTTAGTAAAACCCCTAGAGATTCAAACCCGCCTTCTGGCTGATGAACTAAACATCAACTTTGAAAAAATCGCGTTTTTCGGAAGAAAGTGTAATTATGTTTTATTTGAAAACGTGAAAACAAATTACCACGGCTAGCCTATTTACTTTATTTTTGCGGATTCCTATAAACTTCTCAACTTCCCGCAACCAACAGCTCATCGTCTTCTGGCTTCCCAGTCACCCTCACTATCGTACCGTCCTGAACTCCCAGTATCCAAGTTCTCTGACGATGATCTCTTATATTATTTTTGAGACGAAAAATGAACGCTCTTTGGTACCATCTCTCAGCTGTAATTCTTAGAAAACAAATTATAAAATTCTATAACTTCTTTAAAATTCTATAAATGTGAAAGCCATCACTAACCGCCTGACTCACTTAGTCCCTCATCCCTAATTCTCTCGTTCCTGATCCCTAGAGGTGTGAAATTCTGCTCAATGTTAGTTAGGAGTTAAACAAAATACTGAAGAATTTACATATAAAATATTTACATCTAGATGAGATGTTTACATATTTCATCTAGATTATTACTTTTTTTTTGTCTTTTATGACCACAACTGATCACTTTAGTCAAATTTAGAAAGCTTCTTCCTTTTCATATTTTTTAGCTTGATGTTTTACCTGTATGCCTTCATTCGGGCTGATCTTGCTTGCCAAACTTCCTTTGAAACGACCGGTTTCTTCCTGCTTGGGTTTGTTCTTCCGTCTGATTTTGTTTCGACTCTATATTCCTTATTTCTTAAAATTTTTAATATATCTGTTTTGTTTCCTAAATCATCAAAAGTTAATCCAAGTCTTGCCATTCAATTTCGCCGTTTACAGCCATAATAAATGACTCTAAAGAGGTCTTTTGCCTTTCAGAGGTAAACAATGGAGTAGGTTATAGCAATAGACAGTATTGCATATTTCCAAAGAAATATATATTTCAAACTCAGCATGTATATTCTATTATTAATAGTAATTTTTATTCGCCCAGTGATGCTTTCGATCTCAATTTTAACGCACCCGCTTTGATGCTGGTAATTGCTGCAGCGCTATGTACAGTCGCAATTACTAATAGGCCTACTTAGTAAAATACTTTGAAATTGATTTTAAGGATTTCGATGTTATACAATTAGTTGGAAGGAGGTGGTAGTTAAAAATTACGTTACACCGGTTGGACAAGTAACTTGGTTAAAGTGATATTAAAAATAACTTTATTAAATCCTAAACCTAATGCGCCACAATTTTCAGTTAAAAACAGCTATAATCCCATTGAATTAATGTGTTAAAAACTTATTCCCTAAAGAAAATTTAAAACCTTAATAATACATAATTAATTGGGATCTAAGAATAAATTAATTAGCCTAGTTGACACAATTTTATAAAAAATTTTACTCACCTGTTTGAAAAAACCTTACAAAACTTCCAAACGTTAAACTCCGCAATGAAATCTCAAATCGGAAAATATTGGAGTCAATAAACTAATAAAAATTGTATAGCTTGTCAAACATTCACTGATTATCCAAAATTTGCCATATTGTATTAAAAATTTAATATTTCCGCTGGTTTATTATGTTTGGAGAGAGGTCCATATCCACACCAGTTGCTGTTGGTGGTTGCTCCCTGTCTATTTTCCGGCGCTATTCATGTTTTAATTAATAACAGAGATGATGAAACAAATCTCACAAAATTAATTTCTGTTTATTAAAAATTACAAACAGAATTTAAAATGTACACAAAAAATCAATTAAATAGATGTATATACAGAATTAATATGATCACTGCAGTAATGCCTAATACACAGGCAGCATTATTCATTATTTTTTTAATTAAACTATATTCCACCTGCTAGGTACGATAAAACTAATTTTACTGTAAACACAAAGAATAATATATTAATCCGCATTGAATCACAGCTAAGTATTAATAATTGATTTATTTGCTTTCATATGGAATTAAAATTTTTTTTACAAACTAGATACCTACGAATTTTTATTGAATTTTGTATACTTGATCATTTAGTGACCTTCCAAAACATCTATTTATTAAAAATACAAATAATGAATGTAATGAAATCGGTGTTAATCTGACTATTTATCCATAGTAATCCACTAATTACAATAATAAGTAAGTAAATACACTTATCTCGGTCACAAATTCGGATTTTCAGAGGCAACCTAACGTGCGAACTGACGAGAAGAAAAACTCTTACCTCAGCGGCTTATGGAGGGTTTAGAGCAGTAGTCAATACTGGCGGACCTTTGACTCATTTTTTGTAAACCGCGAACTCTAGAGATATATTTTTTGAAAGCAGATCTTATTTCGTGTGTCATGCGAACGTCTGTGGGTGTTTTACGTCTGACTGTTTTCCAATTTCTGCTAATGCAGATGGGTGGAAAATGATGATATATGAAAATTAGTGATGAAAAACTGCCAGACCTGACCGGGAATCGAATCCGGGACCCCGGCGTAGAAGTGGTTGCGCTAACCACTACGCCAACGGGCCGGCCAATGTTTTTGTGTTTAGGCTGTGTGCATGCTGAGAGCAACTAGTGATGTCAACTCGACATAGTATACCCAAGTTTCTCTGAAAAGAAGTGATGCTCGCTGGACAAATTTACGGCCACGATCAGGCTGAAAGCATCTTGTGATAGTGCTGCGCTACAAAATACAAAAAACCAAAACTTTTGTTAACGGAACTACAGTAGTTTGAAACTCTTATTACATTTTATTACTCAAACCTTTTTAAACTGAACACTTAATATTAAGATTTAGTATGATTGCTAATTTTTTTAAAGTCGGCGAGGTAGACTTAAGTAAAAAGTTGGCCGGACCGTGGCAGAGTCATCAAAATTTTAAATGGACCTTGATCAAATTTAGTTGATGACTACTGGCTTAGAGATATCTTCAAAAGTGACCTGCTGATCTGTTTGAAAATGAAAATTTTCAACCAGTGTGTGTTACCGGTTATGATTTCTCGTGCTGAAACATTCACCTTGACCAACGCGTCTGCCAGGAAACTTACAGAACGTGACGAAAAATGGAAAGATCAATGATTGGCTTGTTATTATGGGACCATTATTAGTAATGAAAAACTACGTCGAATAACTATTCACATTTGTTTTTCACACAGTTTGCATTGTTAAAATGGAATTGGGCATTCTGACAGGACATTGGACCCGGAAAACGGATAGGAGATAGACAAAGTGAATGTTTGAATAAAAACCGAGAGCAGATGTAGAGGAAGGCCTCCTACACTTTGGCCCAAGGATGTCGTGATAATGAATGACTGGCAACTGGATGTGAAGAGTTCAAAACGGAAAAGAATGGCTAGCAATGAGGGAGGCCTATGACCACCACTGAATGCTTATGGGTAGTTGATGATGCTAACTGAGTAGCAGTGCAACAAAAAACAGTAGTCCCGTTCAAACGGGCTCGGTCCGAAAAACAAGAAAACACAATTAAGTAATACTTAGTTCGTCATTTCCCTACGTACTCTCCAGTCGCTTCCTTTTTTTACCACTCCGAAAATCCTTCTTTCAAACCTTCTCAACATGAAACAATTTGTTTCTCACAAAGCTCTCAAAGTCATAAGTGGTAAATGTGCGCACCAAACCCATAAATATTTTCATCGTGGTTTCGATAGTAAGAAGCATTAATCTTCTAACATATCACCTGCGAGTGTTAACATCAGATTTTATTTTGGTTCTTTGCCTTCCCGTAACTGTTTCTTTTTCTTTTTCTTCTTCTTCTTCTCCCGTTCAAGGATTAGGCATCTCTTCCTGTTCGGAACCTCTCAAATCTGCCTATCTCTTTCTCAGGCGTCCTCGTTCTCTCCTGCCCTCCGGCTTATAGCCCAGTGTCTGCTTAGGTATCCTATCCTCCCGCATTCTGTTTACATGCTCTAACCACTGCATTCTGCTCTGAGATAACTCGTCGTTTATAGACAAGATGTTGAGTTCTTTCCTTATCTCGGCATTCCTCTAACGATCTTCTCTATTTCATCCATACGTATGTCGAAGAAATTTCATTTCAGATGCTTGCAATCGACTCTCCTCTCGCTTTGATAGCACCCAAGTTTCATTACCATAGATTAGGGTCGGCACTGCTTATGTTTTATAAAATCTCACCTATGTGTTTTTGCTGGTGCTATTTTTTAAAGTGCGGTGGATAGTTCCCCATATTTGCTGAAATCGGTGCATCGTATTGTAAGCATCTTTATCCTGTTGGTATGTAATGTTGCAACCTAGATACTAAAAGTGGGATAACTGTTCCAAAATATTATTATCTATAACAATTTTGCTTCTGACTGGCTCCTTTCCCCTGAATGCCATTACCTTTGTCTTCTTCGTCGAAAATTTCAACTTATATTCTTTGCAGAGTTTTTTCAGCATGAAAAGTGCTCTCTGCAGGTCATCCTCATTCTCCTGTAGCACTGTCAGGTCATCGGCAAAAATAATAGGCAGTTTACAACCTTATCTTCTCCTATGAGAATACCAGTAAGTATTTGAGACTTCCACCTTCTTATCATGTCATCCAAATAAATATTAAACAAAGTGGGCAATAGACCACACCCTGGTATTACTCCTTTGTTAATAATTACTTCTTCAGAATTGGAGTTCCCTCCTATTATCCCTCTGGTATCTTTGTACAGGCTTCGGACTGTTTCTTTTTGCTACGAAAAAGTCATTTAGTAACCTTGGTGGATACCACTCAAGTTTAATTTAAAAATGGTTAGAATAACAAGAAAAGGCTTTTAGTAAGAAATGGTATAGTATTAACAGTTACTTAAAAAAGTTGCTAGCCGAATAAAATTTACCAAATTATACTTAATCTTCTACGCGGCTGTACTACTGCAGTGTGTCATGATTAAAATTAAGGATATATTGCTACAGCAATATACACGTATATTTTCAAGTTCCTGTATGTAGCTATTTTATTTAAACCTAATAACTTATAATAATAAGTTAGTATACAGCAGTAGAAAGAGAATCATAGTGTGTTATAGAAGTAGTGTTTGAGGTTCTGTTAATAATCTCAGATATTTCCTGTCGTGACGATGTAGTGAACGAAGGAGAAACCGTGCAAAAACATTTTCTTGAGACCACTTCACGTCCCATAGAGTTTAGTTAGTTATAATAGAGAGAATAGAAGGATTGATCGTCTTGGTTGATCACAAGTTAGAGCATGACGTCGTGGGAGGCATTGTGGTGGGGTATTTTAGATGATAACTTTGTACAATACAGTATTATATTACGTTGTTCAGAGTTTGACCGGATTTCAAGAAAAACATGTAACATTTATTCACCACAGTTCATACACCACTCTTTCTGATAATAAAAAATGTCTTTGCCTATTACACTATATTATGATTCACTTAAACGAACAGAGTCAAACTAACCTTCATCAATTTTGTATTATTATACATTAATATTTTTTTTAAATCATTATTCAGTTTCCTTTCTTTCATTCATTGTCATCAATTCCGATGGAGGATTTACCACAAAATCATAAACTGAAACATACGTAATAAACGCTTTAAAACTTGTTATCGTTTAGGTCGTCACCTAAGGCTGGTTTGAACCTGTAAAGGTTTTACTAAGTATAACGAGGACTGATGTGGTTTCGCTTGCCTTCCTCACTGAATGGAAAAGTACGCTTATCAGCATCCCAGGCCCTCTGAAAAGCACATATTTTCTACTCTGCAAATAACACCTTCACTTCATTCACCACAAGGTCTGGCTGTAAAATGAAATTAATTACTTTCAGACGAGATAACTCTGATTAGTGTCTTTTACACCTCTTCCTCTTCTGTTCTTAAATGATTCAGTCATTTAATTGGCTGACTATGTGATAAGAAACAAAACCATTTAATTTAGCCCTGCAACTAACAGATTGAGTGTAAATAATTTGACACTCCACCAGTCTGTTATCGGCAGCTTTAAAACATATACCCATCAAATTAAAAAACAAACAAATGAAATCTACTACCTAGAGGTTTTTAAATTCATTTATTAAATTACGACCGTACAAAAAAGTGCACAATGATAGAATTTTTGAACAAACCATGGAAAGCAAATTACAAAATAACACGATGTAGATTTAAATGCACAGTTTGTTGACACAGTTTTAATCAAGGTAGGACACGAATATTAAAAATTTAAAAACAGGAACATTATAAATTTTGAAAATTAAATTTTTCTAAAAATCGCATCAAGTTCGCATCGCTCTACTCCATTTCCTTTTTTAATCTTAAATATGCGAGTCTTTCTTTTTCTTAATTATGGTTATGGTTCTGTACAATAAGCTGCACAAATTCCGTATATGTTAATTTATATTTAAAGGGCGGTGGGGAGTTTTACTTTCGGTAGAACATGCTTCGTTTTGAATTATGGGTGTCCGTTAATCAGACCAAGAGATCTCCGCTCCATTTTTGCTTTAGACATCGTACAGTTGGAAAGTTCCTTATAGCTAGGTCACACACTAGTTGGTTGAGATAGTCATCAAGTCATTCGTGAAATTTACTGTAGAAAAATGCGGCTAAATCCTATAATGTCGGATATTTTAAATCGTCATGAAGGGTTCCATTGCTTACAAAAAAAGGAGTGCAAGAATCAAGTCTTAAGGATTTTGACTGAAAAGCCTGGATCGACTTTAAGTTACTCTCTGCTCCAACGAACTGGGCACGATAAGTCCTGATTAGCTAAAGAGGGTTTTTTAAGCTAAAGTTTTGGAACGGTGGTACAAGTTTTACGGAGAATTAATTAAGCAGAAGAGTAACTTCTGGCAGCGTTCTAAACGTTTTGTTCACAGATGATGCTTCCAAGTTAGTCTTTCTGTATATGTGATTAACAGTGTCCATTTTGAATAAGAAGTTTAGGTCATTATGTAAAGTCAATTAAGACGTAATAAGGTATATTTTTGTGATTAGGAAAAAAGATTTAGGTTAGAAGGTTTCAATTTTTCATAGGATCGTTGGTTTTGTACTGCCGAAAAGTTTTAATCCATATGGTCATTAGAAGACTTTTGTGAACAATATATTTTTAGTAGTAATGTTAAATGACAATGAAACTTTTTCATGAATGTTTTTATTAAGGTCATAAGTTCGATAGCTTTTGAAGAATTTTGAAGGTGACAAGATTCCGAAAAACAGATACTTCCCAAAAACATCGAAACCGAGATACAAATTTTCAAAGCGTAGCTTCAAAGGAGACCTTTGAACCAGCCTAATCAGTCAGCTGGTAAAAAGTTTCTACTAAATGTGAAGTAACACTCGATGGGCAAGCAGTTTTATGTGGTGATGACAGATAAGTTAAATGAACAAAATCCACTGGGAAAACCTGCTCAAATTTATGTCCACTCATGAAACAAATATACAACAAATGAAAGTGATCAAATTTGGTCATGATAGAAGCTTACGGTTCCCGGTAAACGAATAATTCTCAACAAAACATACTAGAAAAACTGTAAATTAATGTTGAAAATTTTAGTTGTACATAATGAAAAATTTAGAGGTTATTTTATGATCTGAGTTTTTTAGCGGACGCAGGAGCAAATCAATTCTGTTTAATAGCAATGTTTCTGATAAAAATGGTTTTGACAAAACAATTTAATAAATATTTTCAATTTTAAATAGAATAAATGTTAACCCACTTTTATAAATATTCATGAATATTTACATTTTAACTCATTTTCAACATGTGAAATTACTTACTCTAAGGATGAAACTATTTTAAAAAATAATAAAACTGTTGTTTAAAAAAACAATTGCAATAGGTTAGTTTTATTTTTACTTGTTATTTCAGTTTTATTTTGTTTGTTTTTTTAATTACATGGTAAGTTTAACGAAGAGAATAGTGGTAGTTTAAACATCTCTGGTTTAAAATTAGGATTGACCACAAAATTCAATTACAGTGTTTGTATTGCAAGGACACATTACGTTTCACTATTTAGCAAGAACCATTTCCAACGAATTTTGCAACCAATTACATAAATACATAATATTCTAATGTACACAGTAGTGTATATTTGTTATTTCCTAGAAAAGTTTTACAAAATTTTTAATTTTAAAATATAAATGAATAAAAATGACAACAATATGATCCATGTTGCGGCACAGATGTAATTACGTAGTAGGCTTGCAACAATAATAATAGGTTTTGTATGTCGTTGTAGTCATAAATTAGGAAACAGATGCTACCGTGAAACCAGTATGAATAATAGAAAATTTCTTGTAAAATGCAAACAAATTTTAATGTTTTGCAATTGAGGATTTCCATTTGAACATTATTTTTAAATTATTTTATTAAGATGTGAAGTCAGCGGTTTTTGTCAATAATCAGAACATAATAATTAAATTATATGTTGCCACTAGATTGAAACTACGGTGTTACATGTTGCGCAGTGAAAGATACATGTGAAGAAAAAGTAAGCAATAAGTAGTAGTATCCTGTAACACTAAGCTAAAGTCCTTTCGGGATCTCGGTATAATAAATAAGAAATTAACGTTCTTTAAACTTATAGCAATTATTTATTAAGCAATTTTCACAATGATTAAGCTTAGAATATAACTAATTATAATTAAATTACTTTAATTATTTAATTGCCAAACTTATTCTAAACTCAACTTGAAATATGATACTAACACTTACCAATCAAGCCATGATTACCTGTCCACAACCACTTGTCCATAACAGGCAGGTGGAGTATTAAATTATTTGCACTCGATCTGCTAGTTTCAGGGCTACAAAAAATAGCTCTGTTGCTTATCACATGGTCAGCCAATTAAATGACTCAATCATTTGAAAACAGAAGAGGTAGAGATGTAAAAGACACTAATCAAGAGTTATCGCCTCTGAAAATAATGAATTTTATTTTACAGGCAGTCCCTGTGGTGATTGAAGTGAAGATGTCATTTGGAGGGTGGAAAATATGTGCTTTTTAGAGGGCTTGGCATTCTGACCAGCATACTTTACAACTCAGCGAGGAAGGCAAGGTGTAAACCACCTTACTCCTCGTTTTACTTAGTAAAACCTCTAGAGGTTCAAATCAGCCTTTCGGTTCATGCCCTAAACAACAACAATCACTTGCTATCACCAGTACGCATACGCAATATTGACGTAATTCAAAACCAGTCATGTAGCGACACTATTTTGAAACTAGTTCGGCAACAATTCAGTTATTTCGCACTTTAAAAAAAGTAAAAGAAATTGAAGAATTTAAGTAGGCTATCGTAAAATAAGGACATAAATTTAATTCTGGAAACTTTACATCAAGTAAATCTAATGACCGCCGATCAGTAGAGATTACGGAAAGAAATCGTTTGTGGCTTCCTCGTTCGTCCGGTTGAATAGTTTTTTTTATGTAAATTGCCTCATTAACTGAAATAAAAGAAGATTCATAATCTGTTTGGAATAAACAAAATTAGAGCCGACTTCAAATGAAAAATTTTAGTTGGCAGCAACTATACAAGGCATTTTAATCAAAAAATGGAAACACAATTTAAGGAAGAAACTACCCTGAGGACAAAGCCTGCCACCTGGATTCCAGAAAACACTTAAGTTGTGATAAAAGAAATTGTCGGAAGAGTTGCAGGAACTACTCGTATATCCAATGAAAACTGCTCCGCATAGATCAGAAATAGGAAAACTAACTATAGGAGAACATAGATCAGAAATAGGTAACATCAAGATATCCTTCTACATCTTGATGATTGTTACCCAATCTCCTTGATTCTTGTTTTTTTAACATTGGATATATGAGGCAGAAGGAAAGGAGTCGAGGTATTTGGCAAATTTAGTTTGCGTGGAGCCGAATAGCCCAATTTGTGGAAAAAGATTATTACCTATTTTGACTAGATGTAGAAAACAAGTAACAAATATGTACTATTATTAATTAACTGAATTATGAAATTTAAGTTAAAAGAAGTAATTATTAGTAAAGTGACTAATTTGAGATGGATGAAAGAAAGAAAAACGAAATCAAAACAAATCATTACAAATATCTGAAAGAATATAAAAAATTGAAGGTAGAAATTTTAAGCAGTAAAATGTATCGTACAGATAAAAATCAAAAATGTTAACTTAAAATTAATGATTTTAATAACAAGTTGAAGAAATAAACATTGGGTTAACTGTTTAAGTGTTTTCGTTCAACAGTCCAATGAATTTTAAAACTTTTGTCTACTGACCAGTGAAGATTTATTTAAATAAAAAGTGCGGCAGGTGGGCGGACCCCTCAAGTTGTATCTTGATTCTTGCTCCATCTTTTTCTCATGCGGTTCTTTTCTCTCTTACATGTATTTAATCTTTCTTTCTTATATTTCTATCCTTATCGGACAAACATATGCGTTGATTTCCTCTTTCTTTTTATGAGGTAACATTTTCTCTTACACAATACCTTCCAATAAAGTTACTTACTCCATGGTATATTACAACCAGTGGGTAGAAACTTGGGTAGCCGGTCATTTTGGCCCACCATACGGTTTTAGTTCTTATCTTTCAACTGATAAAATCTAGACCACTCCTCACATTTTATCGAGCGCTTTTATTTATTTCGTCGAGAGGTTATAACGTTAAAAATAAAATTAGAAAAAATAAAATAAAATATCGTTACTCCTTTTATTTACATTCATTTATATCCGGTTTCTTCTTGTTTTGTTTTTTGACAAATCTTTCATCCATGTTTCGAGGTAGGTAATAAATAATATTTTTTAATTAATGAATTTTGAAGTTTTAAAGTATTTTTTAATATAAGGTGCATGTTTTAATTTATAAAAACGTGTTAAATATGTCGTGTACATGTTTTTATTGATATAATATTAATGTACAAATGTCTGACAACATTTTTTAATCGTGATGCACAATCAAGACGGCAGAGAAGTCAACTACACAAACTGAATTTTTAAAAGTTAAGTATTTACTATTCTGCTTATGATTCATCCATTTCCTTTCTTTACCCACGTCATACTATTCTGGAAATGTACTTTAAGAAAGACTGACCTAATCAATTAAATAAGGAATCAATTAAATAAATTGGTTAATTTTTTCCCCGGTTTTCCAGGTTTCTCTCAACTCGTTAACTCCAATTTTCATAAGTACAACTTATTGTAAAGGTAAAGAATTATAGTCTATTAATTTTGTTAGGTTAGTTACCGATTATAAATTTTTTAATCTATTTCTTTTACTTTCATTAAAACATAAAATTGGAAATATTTTCATTATTAATCGTGAAAATGGAAAAAGGATTTCATGATCAAATTTATTTATTACCTTTAAACGTTTCATAACTTTGGTTTTATAATAGCGTCAATGACTAATATTTTTTTTCCATTTGCTTTCGGTGATAAAACAAATTGCAGCTGAAATAAAATCCGAACATTTCAGAACCTAAATATCAAAATTCATTCTATTTGAATCAGCGGTGTTTGCGTAACACCCTAATAGGTGTACATACAAAAAAAAAATTTATTTTTATTTAAAAGATTTATTTCAAGGTATCTAAACGATTTATAAATCTTCTTCTTCTTCTGTCTTTCAAGGATTAGGCATCTCTGCCTGTTCCGAACCTCTCAAATTTGCCCATCTCATCATCTGAGGTATCATGAGGTTTGCCAGTAGTTAAGAAAATTCACTGTCCACGTTACGAGCGCTGCGCAGATGAAGCTCAATAGTGGGATAGCCACATCACTGCATATGAGCCTGGAGGACAGTTCCTTCGAGATACCGCTCTAGGCTCTTCCGCCTCCTCCGCCGTTAGAAAAGTTTTCCATGTCCGCCTTTGAAGCCCTTAACCATCTTCACTGGTTTTTGTCCACCCTGAGTATTTTATTTCCTCAGCACTCTCCAACAGAGTTGATAAGTGTTCTCATCGTCAGGAGCGGCTCCCGATAGCAGACCCAGCAACAGCCACGATTTATAAATGTCTTTGCTAATTTATAAAAATTTTCGGAAATCTTTATAGCAAGATGGGCCTACCATATGTCATGATAATACTGGAGTAGTTTTAGATGACTTGTTCCAATATTTGCCAAAAGTAAATTATTAGTTTAGTTCATAAAATATAATTAAGAATGAGAAGATGCTGAATAACTAAATTTTTTAACATTTCACAATTTATTTGTAAGCTGTAATAGAAGTAATCCAAAAATTTAAATATTATGAAATAGGTAATCAATAAGAAAAAAGTTGAAAAATTCAATCTAATCTTAGTACGTAACTATATCTTTGTCACTAAAACTTAAATTATAGACTATTATTTTTACCCGTCACTATATTTTTAATCATTTAAATTGAACCTTACATGCAAATAAAATTCATATGTAGATTTTATTAAAAGAAAAAGTTTGGGGGAAATAACTCATAATTTTTAGTGCAGAAAATTTATAATTTATACATAGTTTCTTTTCTTAAAACTGCAGCAACAAAAATTTAATGTTTTAATTAAACAAAACTTGAATTTAATATATGCGTAATATAATTAATAAATAATTAAATCAATTAAAAAGTAATTTCTACATAATTTAGAGTAATCTTACAAACATAAATTAATTTCACATTAAATAACCGTTTAATTAATTGCACTTTTATAAAGGAAAGATCCCTGTAGTTACGAAACTTGGAATATATAAGTTTGTTTTTTCTTGTATATTATTTAAAATAAAGAAAGAAAACAATATATGTTAGATAAATTACTAATATTTTATCAGGCATATTTTCCATAACAATTATTTTAATTAGTTGAAATAATTACTAATAATTATTGTTCTTCTATATATACTTGGTTTATGTAAGTTAATGTTTATAAAGGATAAGTTTTGAAAGTAATAATTATATGTAATTATACCCTATTATTATATTACATATTTAGTATTCATACACATCAATAGAGGGCATTCCAGTTTACATTATTATGGTAATCGAATCCTGAAGAATACCAGGAATAAAAAGAAGATTAAAACCGAATGAGGGTCTTCATAAAAGCTTATTTAATACATTTAAGTTCTATAACTTATTTTATGCAAACAACATAAAATTTTTACAAATTTATAAAATACCCTCAATAAATTGAATATATTAAGTGTCATATCGTTGCGAGCTTGAAGGTGAATGGATTTAACCGTAGTATTGTCGGTTTGCATTTTCCATTCACGAGCAGATAACTGACAGTATATTTTTTTACGTTGGTGGAAAGGAAACCATTATGGAGCTGATTGTTCGTACAGCCAGAAGTGTGGGACCTCTCTTTCTTGCCGACCATGGGCACTGAACCTACCTTCAGACATGAACACGGTGCCATGGTGTTTCACAATCTCCTTTTTCCAGACCTGTGTTTCTCGATAGGTGGATGAACCTCTAAACCGCATGCCCCCAAGAGCAAGCTCCATGAGACATAACACACAACACAACATTACTCACAAAAGGCATAAAGTTTCTTGCCGGTACGGCACGGCTTCTGAGTGCCACTTGCAACGCACAAGAGGCAACCAATTCTCAGTCGGGGAGTTCTTGGTGTCTCGTGATCAACATAATGATACAACTCCGTTACAGACAACAGGAGTAGCTGCAGACTAGCCCACACGAGTTTACTCCCCCTTTCCACTCTTTCTATCGCTGAACGCGACACACCATCCTCTTCAGTCCAGCAATTCCGACTCACGATTCTCTTCCCGATAACGTCTACGACTTTGGAACGCCCTATCAACGCTACCCGTTCCGTTCTAGCCAAACCCTATAGAACATACTCAAAGACAATGTACGCTCCACCGTGTCTATCACTCCATAATAGATACAAAAATTGTCCTTCCTTATTAACCGAGAAAAAAGATTCGCCATATAGCACCCATGACTGATAAGCAACTGGTGTCATCTTGTCCGAAAACACCCATGGGTTCTATCGTACGATACTGACTATAGGTGAGTCTATCTACAAATACAGCATGTTACTGATATAGCTATGTTTTTATTTTCAGTTCATAATAAAGTTTACTTTGTTCGCTTTTAAAACTATCAGAATTTGTTACATTTGCACTTTTTTGATGAAATTTGTATACTAAATAAGTAATTATTACTTTCCTTCGCTTTTCTTAGCCCTTTTTCAAAGTCCGTTCATTTCTTGCAGTCTGTAGTGTAGTAGAAAAAACAACAACAGCTTCATTATCGACAGCATTCATCATAACAGGTTTAGATAAGGTGGTTAAGTTAATAACCATTAATTTTTAACTGTAAATTTACAATAATTAACTAACAAAAATATTTTTACTTACACGAATAAATAAAGGCTCAATATACATACCACGAGATTTAATAATATTCGGGTAGTACATGACACTAGCCACGGTAACAAGTACTTACGGTTGTTTACTGTAAAAGCAAGTCTTCCAAAAGTAGAAATACTGGAAGATGATAAGCTAAGTGAAACTTCTTAAGAAAGACATTGAAGGTAACAATGATGTGACGCACACTATAACTTTTATAACATAAGACAGCGTTATTAAAACATTAAAGTTTCTACTATATTAAATTTAGAATATTTATTATTTAAATAATAACACAGAATAAAATAAGAGAATTTTAAAAAAGCTTAATAAAACAATTTTCTCTATACATAAAATCTCGACAAGTTCGCTTGTGTTTTTACTTTTTTCAGATTAACTACAACGATTAATCTTCCAAGTCCTTTATAAGATAGTTGTTTTTAAAGCTGCATCAATTGCTTGGTCATTAGCGATTGAAGTGGATAATGAAACGCTAATAAGTTTTTTTTAGTTCATGTAAAATTACATCAACGCTTTAGTTTATTATTAGTGACTACAACGGTTTACGGTAAAGAATTGGTAGGTTTTAATGTGCAATAATTCCAGATCCTAGCCAGAAATCGAATCCGGTACCTTCCGCTTTGCAGTGTGCAATGCATTTTCGCACTTTAAGCCACGGAGGTGACTACTAATAAGTTTAGTACGGTGAAAAAACTTTCTTACTAGAAACCGTACCAAGGACATTCAACCTAGCAGTCGGTGGGCCAGCTAGGGTTACCGAGTACTCCCCCACCAATAAGTGGTATTTTGCCTTCTTGAACAAATCGAACAAAACGTGGGGTGTTCGGTTGCCTTCCTGAACATAACGAACACGTTTCGTTCGTTTTGCCTTCCTGAACAAGAATACCCGTTGTTTCCAAAAAAATTAGTTTCAAGTGAAATCATCCAAAATGGCCACCGATCTTATTAGAAATAGTCTTGGTGGACTAACAGTGGTTACATACTTAGGACAGTATGATCGGATGAACTAGCGCCCAAGAGTGTCCTCACGCGGACAAATCAAGTATCCACCACTTAGAACTTACAATACAAATTCCTTTGATCAAATTAATTTTTTGCAATTTTTTTTAGTGTAATTTTTCAATAAATGCAGGAGTTTTTTTTATATTTTTTAAGTGATTCTTTAGCTTTTTAAACACTTTTTCGGAATTTTTGTACAAATTTGTAAATTTATCTACCTTACAAATATTTGCATAAATTTTGTAACGGTTAATAACTATTATGTCAACAGTTGGTATTATTAAACTACGTTAGTCAAGTGTAAAATAATAATAATAATTTATATTCAAAAATTATAATGTTCTGCTGTGAATGAGCCTTGACAGCAACGTACTGTATCAAACACTATATTTTTTCTTCATCCAGATATTTTCTGATTCCGCTGACTTTGGCCACCGTTCTTTCATTAACGTAAATCTTCTTTCTGTTTATTTTTAAAAGATAATTATTTTCTTGGACTCAACTATTACTGTGGACTTAACGTATAAACTGAAAACTTCGTTCCCTGAATGTGTCACGAACAAGGCACTCGTTTACTGGTATTCCTAATTTGCATTCTCAACTTTTTTGGAGGATCCCAGGAAGTGATTGGAAACTCATGTTTTTCTGAATATTTTCTTGTTCAACCGTGGCTCGTTCATTCTAACCATGTGTCCAAACAATTTGGCTCCGTTTGACTATGGTTTATTCGATAGTTTCCATACTTTGATTAAGTTTCTCGTTGAATTCTTTCTTTAGTGTTAATATGCCATTTTCCTTGGGTGATTCTCTTAGGTTTATGACAATGTTTCGTTCTTTCTTGCACAAGTTCGTATATTCCTCCTGTTTTATAATGAAGCGTTTCAACCCCGTAAAGTATTACTTTTTTAAAAATGTCTGATATAGACGTAGTTTGAGTTTTCGTTATGTTAGACTTCGTGTAAAACTTTTGGTGAGATTGAACAGATTTTTAGTTTCAAGAGATTTAACATTTCATCGTTGATTTAGAGAGACTTTCGTGTGCTGAATAATTTCACCTAAAGTGACAATTATGTAATGGTAAAGTACAATTTTATAGCATTTAATTTAATTGTACATACACACCCATAGTATTTTTTCGCTTATTCCATTTTCCAAGACGGTGGAAATTAACATATCTAACTATGGTTAAAACAACGTTTCCCTTGATATTGTGACGATATCGAAAAGGAATGTGTATTCGAGAGGTTTCTAGGACCGAGAAATTCATAAAATGTTAAATAGTAAATAATAGAGTGACAAAGTAACAATAGAGTTAGTTATAAAAGAATATTTAAAAAGGGCCGTGAATAGTAAGGTAGGGTCTTTGTTGTACAACTATTTGTGTAACACCTCTTATTCAATTGTGACTTGTTTACACTAGTTAAGATTTTTCCAGAGCCATAAAAAGGATTTTTGTATTTTATTATTGCATCGAATCTCTCTGTCCTTCCAGAAATCTCTCTAATCCGCCTATATAAAGAGAGCCCCAAGTGCGGTCGGAGAGTTAGTATTCGTTTGATCTTTGACGAGTGTTTATTGCGTGTGCTATCGGTACGTTAGAAAAGGTCGACGTTCCGGGCATTGGTCAACTATTGTTATTCTGTCTTATTGTGTATACTTTTTGTGTATGTGCATTCTGTATAATTGTTTGTAAGTAGTACTAAGTAAATTATTTAAGTTATTTATTGTATTAATTCATTATAAATAGTTTATTACTTATTTTGTAAATCTTTTAGATGTAATAAATACTTGTAATTTTAAATAGTTACTTTAGTGTATTATTTATTTAATTTACCTAGATCCCGAAACGGACCTTAGCGATAAGTGTCACAATATGTACAACAAATATTTAGCTCAATAATCTTTCAAAGTAGTAGCTCTTTACTACAAAATTAATTAAGGTAAGTGAACTCACCGTTGGACTTTTACTTACCATCACTACCATGACGTCCCTTCCAATATTAATCACACATTTCTGCACTATTTCACCCTTAAATTTAATTTAATTTTGTTCATTTATATCTATGTTTGAATCTAAAATGTTTGCAAAGTTGCAACATGTCATCTACCATAAATCTTTCTATTAGCTCCTGACTGATCTATGAATAGACGTATAACTTACAAAGAAAATAAGGAAACGAACTAAACGAAGTTACTTATAGAGTCATACGGTTTACCATGACCTAGTCTGATTACTTCATATGTATGCAGTGCTAGATAAAAATCAATTTGAACTTTAGTAGTGTGAGAGTCACACGGAGAAAGGGTCACGTAGGGTCGAAGCTCTATGCAGGTAGTGCACTACTGTGATAGTAACTCGACTGTTATTTGTTTGGACAACAGCTGAAATGAAGTTCGATTTTCTGTCTAGGAAAGTTAAATTGTTACTCGTAAGATCTTCTGACATAACTAAATCATCATAAGTTATTATGTTAAGAAAGTTTTCTTTATAGTTCTTATTAGTATGTATACATTATTCATAATAATAATAATAATATTAATGATATACATAATAATATTAATGATGTAGATTTCATAAATTGACTAATTTTGTTACTTTACCTTCTGCTACGTTAAGTATTAGGGCCTATTTTAAAGAAAATAAACTTTAAAAGTAACTCTATACTATATGAAATAGAATAAACTCTTATTTAATTAAAATTTCGTGTAAATTCGCTGATGTAATATATCTCAATCAAAGAATGTAGTAAAATAATGTTAGACTAAAATTAAATGTATTTAGATCCGATCGACAAGTTATTATAATCAACGATAAGAAAATAATTTTTAAGAACATAAGGTATTGAACATTAAGTTTAGTCTGAGTTGATTTTTAATTCTTCGTTCAAAAATTTTGTTTGTCTTTAATTTTTAGAACGGTACTGTACAATGAGCTGGACAATTTCCGTAAGCCTATATGATATTTTATATTTAACGGGCCGAGGGGAATCTAACTTTTAAGAGAAGAGGTGCACTTAGTGGTACATTCTCCGTTAACATCTGTGGGTGTTGTCAGTTATTCAGACCAAAAGATTGTTTTACTATTTTCGCTTTAGACGAAAATTAAGATCAGAGTGTACATTTTCTGGTAGGTACCCATTTTTTAATAATTTGAAGTGTAAGGTTACTTTGTCGAATCGGATTTGTTGGAGGTTTGATCAGATCTTGGTGTTATTTGTCAGTTTATAAGCAGCATATTCATATTGCCTAGTATTGTTATGATAGTGAAGTTTGTCACTGAACCTACGGTACAGTTTTAGATATGTGTCGTTGACGTAAGGAACGCGTAAGTTATAGTGTAGCGTTCTATTGAAAACGTAACCCGAGAATTAGTAATCAGTTGTAAAAATTTACTTTGAAAACGTTGTATTCGTGAAATTACTGATGGCTTTGCTGCAATATAAATTTGACTACCTGGTACGTCAAGAGTTTTGAAGTCATGCGTAGTTTTGACCGCTTGGCTAATAGCCTATATAACTGTTTCAGTCTGTTATTTAGTAATTGACATGCTTGTTCCACGTCAACCGCAAGATATTGTTAAATATTTTGTACATATATGTATACGTTACCCGAATAGACTTAATAGCTAAAACTGGATGTAGAGATTCAAACTCTAGAGTTCAAACCAGCCTCTCAGCTGATGACCTAAGCAACAACACATTCAGTATCATTATTATAAATACAAAGAAAAAGTGCATGAGTATATTATTGCATATAGGAGGTAACAAGGATTTGAACAAAATTATTAATAAGAGTATCTGAAACATTGGATAAAATTTTTGTTTAAAAAGATGACGTACAATGTATAACAAATAAAAGGTGATGGTGCATTACTTTTGAATCAATGCAGGTAAGAAGAAATGTATGAAAAACATAATTTCTAACACTGTGATGAATATAGTATCCTGATACTACATTAAAATAAAAGGTGATATTATCAGATAAAAAGTACTACGTGTTACTTTTTGTAGAATAAACAAACAAACAAAAAATGGAGTAATAAAAAATTAATTTCGCTGTCGGTGGTAGGTAACTATTTAACGCTTATGTGCTAAACACTTACCTCTGTGAAAAGGTGAAATAGGAGGTTTATAGTGAGAACTACGTGCACAATATAATGTGCGGTAACCTCACATACAAGAGCTACTTTCTCATGCTAATGGATCCCAGTTTCTTTACTCTTTATATACTTTTTTTTTGTTTTTTTATTTAGATATGCAACGTTAAATTGCATATTGACTTACCTACCCGAAAATGAAACACAAATAGATTCAATTAAATTTGTTTAATTTATTGTTTTTAATCCATTTTTTCGTATCTATAAACAAGGTATTTTATGATAAAACGTAAATAATAAGTGAGTTCATTCTATAAAATAAGTTTTTAATTTAGAATAGTTCTCTAAAATAATTTGTTATTTATTTCTTCAAAAAAGGAATAGCTGTCGTATACATTATACCGTTTTAGTTTCAGTCGTAATTAGTTTCTATTTAATTGCAATTCAGTTGTAATTTTTATTTATAATTTAATATGTTTTTCACTCCTGTACTCACATTATTTTTACATTATTTTACATTAAATTACATTACAGTTTCACATTATTTTTATTTATATAACTACCTATATCCCCATAACAGGCAGGTAGAATGTTAAAGTATTTGCACTCGATCAGCTAGTTCCCGGGCTACAAAAAATAGTTCTGTTTTTTTTCACATGGTCAGCTAATTATATGCATTGAAAAACAGAACAGGTAAAAGTGTATAAGCCACTAGTCTGAGTCATCTCCTCTGAGAGTAAACAATTTCATTATTCAGCCAGACCTTATGGTGAATAAAGTAAACGTGTCATTTTATGATATTCTACCTTTGGTGGTTACATATACAATATAAATACACGTCTAAAACTTATAAAACATAAAGTAGAGTTGATTAATAAATAAATTTACATTTGATGTTACTTAACTTCTTTAATTCCAGACGGATGAATAAAGATAATTAATTATTATACTTCGTAGACTATATTATAAAATATAATATTAGATTAGGCCTTAAGCCGTTCTTGTTAATCAAAAACAACTTTACAGTTCGAGTTTTAGAACATAAGTCAGATATAGAACGTTATTCGTCTAATAAAAATAAATATTATAACACTGAAGATTTTTAGTGTAAATTGATATTAAACTAAACAATTTTTAATGGAAAAGTAATAATGAACGAACTATTAATTATAAAAATCTAATGTGGTTGAATTAGAAATTTAAATGTAAATTATTTAACGATCACATACGTAGGCCTACTACTACAATTTGTAGGGTGGGAAGTAGTTGCTATTCAGAGGGCATACTTTTCTACTCAGTGAAGAAGGCATTGGTAAACTACCGCACTCTTCGTTTTACTGAGTAAAGCCTCTAGAGTTCAAACCAGCCTTTTACCTGATGATCTAAGCAACAACACATTCAGTATCATTATTATAAATACAAAGAAAAAGTGCACGAGAAAAATACTTACTTCTAATATAGTAGAAAAAAAATAATAGATATTAAATTGCATAGTGTGTGTTTCACAGTTCTGATAATATAATATTAGAGGCAGTGAACTTTAAGTGAAAACCGAGACATCGAGTGTGTAGGTGGTCAAAAAGAGGACGAAGGGATTATTATACGGTAGGCTGTATCCTTATTCGTAACCTAATTTATTTTCTTCTAAGAAAACCGGATGACACGAAATTGAGTCGGATACTTTAATTCGTGATTACTACTACAACCAGGTAAAAGTGTTTTAGATGGTTAAATGTATTTAACCATACGCCATTCTTTCATTTCCTGTCTACTTCAGGTTCAACACCTTTCCGTTCTTCCTCAAAAACAAAACAAAAAATTTAAACACTCAACAAAATGAAATTTTAACAATTTAATAATAACTAATGTTTTAAAAAGTAAAAATTAATTTCCAAAATTTAATTAATTTTATACAGAGAACTCCTCATTTTAATTAATAATTTAATTAACGTATTAATTAATAATTAAATAACAATTCATAAAATCATGCCTAATCTAGTCATGGGAATCACATTTATGACTGTAACTCTTTTCTATATATCAAAGCTCTTACTCACTAATCAAAAATTCTTCCCGATAACTCTACTAAATAATTTCTCCGTCATTTAGAACTGAAATTCAGCACACTTGTTCCTTAGAACATTTTTTTAAAAAAGTATAATTCTTTTACAATCATATTTTGAAGAAAATATAAACTTTAATAAGTTCTTAGAATGAAAATATAAATCAGATAGTAGTGCGTTTCAAAAATTGACTAAAATTTAAACAAAATACAAAATTAAACTTGACTCTGAACTGTGCATTAATATCTTGAAATATGAAGTGATTGAAGCTGAAGATGACGATGACCATAAGGGAAATGATAATTATACCGATTATGAGATGGCAATGATTAGTAGTAGAAGAAGAAAAAATAAAATGAGTTAAATGATTAACAAAATCGTAAAGAGAAGTTAAATGTTTTTCACTCTTAAATTCCTTAGAATTTTAAACAGGAAAAATTCACTTTCATCAATTTAGTCACTATCATTGGATGGTATCCTCTTTTCAGCCATTACTTTCAAATTATTTACGGGTGTTTTGGAACTGCACTTCAATCTCTTCAGAAATTATTCTACAGCTAAAAATAAGGAAAAATGTTGGTAAAAACCTTGAAACGCTTCGTTAGCGAGTTACAACTAGCGAAAAAATTGGCACGGATTGTGTGCCACATTCTCCGGCCTCAGTAGAGCGCACTTTATATAGTCTCTGAGAGCGCTGTGGTAGGGGGCGGTTTCTGTTTATGCCTTGGCTACAAAGGCCTCTGTCGGTACGCCGCCACAGGCCTGTCGCCCCTTTCGCAACTATTGGCGGTTCCCTCTGTCACTACGTCGGAAGCTTTGATAGCCGGCAGCACAGTACCTAATCAAAGGGATCAACGGTGACAGTAGTAACAACATAACGCGATCACTAGGTAAAAGAGTTTGGAAAGAACCCAGCTGGAGTTTTAGAAGACTCTGGATGTTCTAGTATTGATGTACGATCATGAGTTCTGGGTACTTGGGAGGAAACATGAACGTCAGATCCAGGCAGCGAAAATGTGGTTCTTGAGAACAGTTCTAGGGTGCAATTTAATGGATCACATTAAGAATGAGGAAATCTGGGCCCATTTAAATACCTCCTCTCTCTTAAAACGAGTCGGTAAATACAGAGAGAAATGAGAGACATTTAATACGAATCAGTGAAGATGGGTGGGTGAAAGGGGCATTAAGCTACATAACTGATGGACGAAGAGATGTAGGTACGTTGCTATAAAGATATGCAGAGAAGTCGAAACAGGTCGGAAGGCCTTAACCATGACAGGAAGAAGAAGAAGAAACAAATTCAAGAACACTGTTTACAATTGGTGTTTCTTCTATCCTTACTTACTGCATAACTCCTACTATAATGTAAAAATAGATTTTATGATATTAATAATAGTAATAGTTTGTGAAATTTTAGAAAGGAAAGATGATAAACTTTTCATTGTAAAGTATGTTCTAATATTACTGTAATAATTTTAAAGAATACTGTATTGTAAGATTATTTTTTAAATGTTCATCAAATTTACATTAAAATTTTATAAGACAAATCGCTTACAATAATTAAATGTTGAAACTGAAAGTTTGTCAATCAGCAGTCTTCAAACCGAATGATTATCTACTGATTCATTGACTTCTCAAGTTCTTTTAGTTCTCGTTGGTAACAATTAGAATGGTGGACAGATGTATACGTATACGTAATACAAACGCACACACACTCGCAGTTGTTAATAATTGCACATATTTTGTTCAGTAGTGTAGTGTATATAATTAGATGAGATAGCAAATATTTTAAATTATTTTTTTTGTTGTAATAGCACTATCGAAGATGTTCCGTAGACAATCAATATCTGTTGTTTAACGAAGAGCTATTTAGTTTACCCTAAGGCTTTGTTTTGGACAACACTAGCGGCATCTTTGTTCATAAATTTTCTTATTTACGACCCAAGCCACAATGAATAAATTTTACATTTACGCTTATACATGTAAAAATTAATTTACTCTTTTGAAAAGCACCCACAATTTTATTGTTATTGTTTTATTAAGCCTGTGATGACTTTTGAATTACCAAAAGTTATTTAAAACATGCTTTGTCTTTCGAGAAACATTTCCAATGAGCATTTATTTTCCTTGATAGTACCTACCATGAGTACACACGATTTATACGCGTATTTTTTGTACAGAATAGAAAAATTAAATTTGAAAATTGATCTTCTGAGAGTGAATTTGTAAGGCCTTAAAAATTTCACTCAATAATTTGTAGACCTTGAAGTCTTTAAGTCTCAGCTGAATTAAGTTTGTGCGCTAACTTCGAATATTTTGTACATGCCTACACTTAATGACCTTTCATCAACCATTTGACTTGTCGTTCAGGTCATGAGCCGAAAGGCTGGTTTAAACCTCTGGAGGTTTTACTTAAATAAAACGAGAAGGTGGTTAACCATTTGGTACTGCCCTCACTGAGTGGAAAAGTATGCTTATCAGCACTCCAGGCCTTCTGAAAAGAACCTAATTTCCACCCTTCAAATCATATACTGCAAATGTCACCTTCACTTCATTCACCACAGGCTCGGGCTGTATAATGAAATTCATTTCTCTCAGAGATTCTGAATAGTGTCTTTTACACCTCTTCATTTTCTGTTTTGTATGCTTACCAGTATGCCCAGCCCTCTGAAAAGCATCTACTTTCCACCCAGCAAATGACCCTTTCACTTCATTTACCCTATGGTTTGGCTGTATAATAAAATTCATAACTATCAGAGGAGATAACTGTGACAAGTATTTTTTACATCACTATCTTTTCTGTTCTTAAATGCTTCAGTCATACAATTGGTTGACTATGTGACAAGAAACAGAATTTTTTTTTTTAGACCTGTTAATAGACAATTAAAAAACAAAGTTCATTGTTCCACTATCTTGAACTGTCTTTTCATTTGGGGTTCAAAGAAGAGATTGGTGATTCCTTTCTTGGTTGGATGATTATTGGCGGTCGTCTTTTGACTACGCCCTGCTCGGATTTAGAGACCCTAAAAAATAATGGACTGCATAGGTCTTGGCTTGCCTCTAATATGTGATGACAAATGCATTCCCGCAGTTAATACATGACTTTTCCTGTAAAAATTGACCAGACGTTTCCTAATCGAGATCTAATGGTGCTGCAGTGTGAGGATGTGTTTGAAAGGTTAACCACAAATTAACCTGGAAATTCCTCGAGCGCAGGTCGGGAAAATAATTCTTCGGAGATCCTTCTGGGTTTACTTTTTCGGCTACGTTTTATGTCAATCTTATAGTTCGTCTTTTGTTTCAGTCTCGTCAGTATTAGAGCCGTATCTGGTCAATGGTGGATCCATCACCGATGCTGCCGACTTAGTTCTCAGGGAAATTTTTCGAGGACACTACCATTCTTGAAAGACGGTTCCGCTGCGTTTTACCACTCTTTCGTGGCATATGGCTAAATTGGTGATGATGCATTGATAGTATGCATTTTTATCATTTTGCTTGATAGTATGATACCCTTGGCCATTAATTATAATCAATAGTTTATTTCTATTATCGTAATTTGCCTACGTTGTGTTGAAATGTATTTTTTAATATTTATCATTTCCCTACTCTACCATTTTTTATAAAAAAATTAACTTTTTCTTGATACATTTTTAGAATAAACTGCCGTCCATAAAAACCCACTCATACGTAATCTAGATTCACCAAATTTACCAGGTGACCCCCAAATAATTCCAGTTAAAAGATGAAGTAGAGACATGATTTGATTTAACTCCAACCGCTTTAGAATGATTTCAGAGCCAACCTTAAATTTTAAAAAAATCTACAGAAAACTTTAACGAACTATATTAATTACATGATCTAAAAATATCCCGTTGAAGTCCTACTGATGACTGATGTTCTTCTCCAGTATTCCAGTAAAATTATTTTTTATTTTTTTATCATATTCCCTAGTTGTTAAATTGGTTGAACGGTTGTGAATTAAGATTTTTAAAAAAATAAAAAGAAGAAAAATCCATACAAGTTTTTATTTTATTTAATAATTTTTTTTAAACTTAATGTATTTTACAACCGTATCATCATGAGCTCAGAAAAATCTCAGAACTATTTCGCAGTGCAACAAACAAACTGAGAAATGGTTATGATGGTTACCAGCATTTGGAACGGATAAGCACCTAAAGGAGAAGATCATCACAAAGAAAGAAGATTTAATAAAAGTAAAACTTTAATGATTACCTATTTTATTCTTATCTCTGTTTTGTGAATTTTTGTAGAATTTATCAAATTCAATTCTACCACAATCATGAAAGTGTACTATTTTATCCAATAATGTAGGTCTTCATGTCTTTAACCATTGGAAAAAACTTGTTTTTGCGTGGACCAATAAATTTCATTATGATTCAGTCGCTTTATTCAAAAAATGTGTAGTATAAAAATATTAAATCTTTTGAATTTAGTAATTTGAGTCGAATGTTTTTCCGCTTCTGTAAATATATATTTAAATAAAATTATATGAGACATTAGATGACATGGATTTAAATGAAATTATATTATTAATAATTTTTCAAACATGTTTTAAATATTTTAATAAATTTAAAGAATATAAATTTTAAATGAATTGGATAAGAGGAATAGAATAATATGCCTTATGATATGAGAGAATAAGGTTGAATATTGACAGATACGTTAATCTGTTTTACAAAAATGTCGGAAGCACAAAAAAATATAGTCTAATAATACAGAATGTAAAAAGGCGTAATTTACAGAATACGACAGACAAGCGACTGGGATATTTCCTTTTAAAATAAAAGTAAGTTATAGCGAATATTGATAAAACTGGCGTGAGAAGTCCACGGTACTGTTTAAAACGAAATGGTCGGATAAATTTAAACGGGATGGACCAAGCCAGTGGAAATTCTAGTTTCGCGACCGGTCCTGAAAGATGTCAGTTGGTGTTTCAGTCGATCTTCTCATTGTACCCCAGAAACAGCCGACATAAGGACATTGAGTGGTGAAAAATAAAGTGACATGTTACTTCCATCTTTTTTCTTTACTTTATCTATCTCTTTCATTTTATGCGACGACGAAAATTGTCTTACAAGGAGAACCACACTGATGGTAAGCGTACAAAAGAAAGAAACTGAATTCACGTGAGGGAATCTGAAATAGTTCTTTGTAAAACGCGACAAGCTTGTTAAAAAGGACGCAATCAATTACACCGCTCGACATGAAGAGTGACCCGTCCTCAACACCCCAACACTGATACATACATACATACACACACTTACACACAAATTTATATTAACACGCACACATTCACGTTGTTTATATAATGCCTACATATACTTTTTCTTATTATTTCTTCAATAGACACCAATTAAAATGTATGTAACTGTTGATTGTTTAACTCCTGTTTAAAAACGGTTTTGTTTTTACAATATTGCATTTATTTATCATTATGTGTTATTTATTTAATGTACACGTATAATAAAACAAATAAAACGCAACAATGTTCAGATAATTATACCAGGGATTAATAATATTGTAACATTTTTCTTTATGTTTAGTAGTCAAGTAGCACTGTTTCTGATTAGAAATAAATAAAAGTAACACCGAAGAGATCGTCTGATATGATTTCCTAGATTAAAATGTTAAGTAAATAGAGATACGAATAAATAAATTGTATCTACTTAGTATAAAAGTTGAAATCATTTTTTTTTAGACTTACGTATTTACACCATTCGATACAGTCGTAGTACAGACTCTTAACTAATGTAGAAGTTTATAAAATATTAGTAAAAACACTTTACTTGTTTAACGTGTTTATTTCCACAGATATTCATGCTCATCAAAGAAGGAAAAAATGTGAAGAGAAAGGTAGAGGAAAAACGTATGATGAAATACTGTTGTTAGAAAAAATCTATAGAAAAATTCCCAGGATTTGTTGACTAATTTAATAGAATAAGATGCTATCTCCCTACAACACGTAGGTCCCGGTCGATTCAAAGTTAGGATCCAAAAATTTTCACAAATTAAAATCCACCGTTACATAAGCCACCGCAGTGCCTAATAACCGAGCTGTCGATACGACTTTAAATAAACAAAAAAAAAGAATTAGAATATTGTTTTTTTTCATCAGTATCTCGACTGGTTTGATGCAGATCTCCAAGCTGTTCTATCGTGCGCAAGTCGTTTCATCTACATACCTGTAACAACCTACATCTTTTGTAATTTGCTTAATATATTCTAACCTTTGCCTCCCCCTACAATTCACTCCCTCAATTTACCCTCCATTATTAATAGACCAATACCTGGATGTCTTTAGATATGAACCACTAGCCTATCCCTTCCTCTGGTAAGTTGCTTCCATATACTTCTTTTTTCATCCAATCGCCTAAGAACCTTTAAATTACTTATTTTGTCCACCCAACTAATCTTTAACATTTTCCTATAACTTCTGATATAAAAAGCTTCAAAATTCTTCCTTTCTACAGCCCCTATCACCCACGATTCACTACAGTACCGGTTTCGTTGCCTACTTTTAAATTTCCCATCTCTTCTAAACCACTCTTGCTGCTGCACAGCACATTCGTTTTGTTCTTATTAATTTTCATGAAGTAATCCTTTTTATAAACTCATCCATTCCATTTAAGATATCCTCTAGTTCTTTCTTTGTAGTGGCTAATACTATATCATCGGCGAATCTGAGCATTTTTATTGTTTCTCCTTGAATTTTTATTCCTGCGTCAAATTTTTTCTTCACTTAATTTTATAGCCTCTTCTATATACAAGTTAAAAAGTAGTGGTGACAATTAGAATATAGTACTTGTATAATAGAAGCTCAGTAAATCGCAGTAAAGTTAAAAATGTCACGAATAAACTACTACTTCTTTGACCAGTTTTAAAGAAATTGTTCCTGTAGGGACTGCTGATAATATACCTAACTTAAGTTTTAATTTTGTACGATTTTTTGTCTGTGAGATATTGTGTTCACACACCGACTAATCTGAAGAAACATGGTTTTTGGGTTCCGGGTTCTGAAGACGTGTATTTCCGGTGAAAACTCGATTTTAAAAAATCTACATGAAACCAATATTTGAATGGGTCAACGGAGAAACGATGCAAGCAACAAACATAAATTTTTACAGAAAGTGAAAGATACCATCTGATTCTTAGCTGTATAACAATTTTTCACTGTAGTATATGACGATTTTGTTTCAAGAATTTCAGAGATTTTAATTACAATTCTACCGTTTAGAACTCACTATTATGATCAAATAGAGAATTTATAGAACATATTCCACTGAAACCTCACTATAGTAAGTTTTGTCAGTTGCAACGTTTTTCTGTTGAGCTATTGATTTTCCTTCCCGATATTCCATACAGAGCCAGAGAAAGCAAAAGTACTAGGCCTATATATTTCAATGCATAAGCGCTGTATTAGGCCTAGATTAAATTAAAAAACAGTAATCGAGCACACCTCTCTGTTTAACAAAGTTAAACGTCCCGGATAGGATCTGGAAAATTATTACATGTTAGAATCCACCGGTTTTTAACCCAAAAGTTAAGCGAAAGGTTTAGTAGTTGAAGCGACTAAAAATAAACTAACATGAATATTGTGTTGTTTACATCATTAGTCAAAAGACCTGTTTGAACCTCTAGAGGCTTTACTAAGTAAAACGAAGAGTGAGGTGGTTAACCATTACCTTTCTCATTGAGTGGAAAAGTATGCTTATCAGCAAGGCCCTCTGAGAAGCATCTACTTTCCACCCTTCAAATCACATCCTCCAAATAACACCTTCACTTCATTCACCACAGACTCGGGCTGTACAATGAAACTCATTACTCTCAGAGATTCTGAATAGTGTATTTTACACCTCTTCATTTTCTATTCTTAATTGCTTCAATTACATAATTGGCTGACCATGTGATAAAAAACAGAACTATTTTTTGTGGCCCTGAAACTAGCAGATCGAGTTCAAATAATTTAACACTCCACCTACCTGTCATAAGCAGGTGAAAAATATTAAATAAATATTATAACTTAAATAAAGTATAATATTTATAACTAAAAATTTATAACTAAAAAATAATATAACTTCAACATTTTATTTATTTTTGAAAAGGTTTAAAAATCGTAATCATTTGTAATAACTTACCAAATGAAAGAAACATGACGGCTACAAGTTTAAATAATATGTGAAATGGTAACAGGAATCGTTCCTTACAACTGACTAAACACATACACTATTTAACTCGGCTTATAGTTAAACTAAACTAAAGATATTTAACTTGATAACTTCTAAAGCAATTAAGAAGATATTAATTTTACTGGAATCTGTGGGAAACAAACATAGCGTAAATAGAATTGCAGTAAAAAAATATTGCAAAATATATTACCTTATGAATCATTTAAGGAAGATGCTATAAGCAAAATAATAGTTGTACTTTAATTCACACGTTTAATCTTTCCTACTAAACATAATTAATACATACGCATAAACATTAATAAGTACATAAAAATGTAAAATAATTTTATATATTTTATGTACAAGTCATTAAGTGGTTTTTATACTGGGTTGCAACAATTCCTGAATTAGGATATAAAAAAATAAGTGTAGTGAGATAACCAAATACCTTTAGTTGATAATTGCACAAAAAAACTACTCTGAGTAACGGTTGAAATGTTTCCCCCACATTGGATTTTACTTTCTTATTTTAAATAGGATGATGGTCACATGATACATAATTCCGATGTTAAATTTTTAAAGAAATTCATTGGTGAAAACCACATATCAACATTTTTTCGTTATTGAGATATTTCCATTAAACTGTACAGATCGGAGTAAAACCGTCATCCCCTACTTCGATTTGTAATGTTCTACTTTAGGTGGTTATTTTATTACACGTAAATATATTTAAATTTGAAAATTTTATAGAAAACAATATATCAATTTATAAGTAAAGTCAGATGAATTATTACTGAGCTTTGTTTAATGAAATCCAACACTTAATGTAAGTTACGTTAATTAATTTATGCTATTTAACAATTACAAAATTAATTCAGGCTTTTGGCCATTTACACAAAATCAACATTTCAAAGAATGATTATTTAAAAAGTGTGATTGAATATTATATTAAAAATTATGAACGAAAACATTTAACAAAATTATTAAAATAATTAAATTACTATAAATATAGTTTGGTTAAAATAATTCTTCTTAAAATTTCAATCAATAAACATTTCATAGATACAACACAATTGAACCACTGCAATGTTTTACATCAACATTTTAGCTAACGTGGAGATTACTACACATCGCATAATTAAAAATTAAAAAACTGTTTAATAGGTCTACCTTTACTCGTTTATCAATAGAAAATCCCTGTCATTTTGAAATAAATTATAACATATCAAACAATCATCATGAAAATTTATCTATGAAAGCTTTATGGGAAATCTGAAAAAACAAGGCTAAAATCCCAAACTACTGTACGTACACAAAACACTACAAGTTTTCCGTAAATTGAATTGGATGAAGAAAATTGTCTCCACATTGCGTTTACACGTCCTCGCAAAACTTCTCCACCCATATACAATAAAAATCACCCAATACCACAGACAGAAAGAGTTTGGTGGAGATAATTTATTTAAAGCAAAACACCTTTTTAGAGAATTTTAATGTCCACAACCACTACACATGAAACATAATTGGTTACTGCGTTGTCATCACACCACTAAATTGTTTGAGCAAAAACAAATCAATAAGTTACCACAAGCCATACAAAGTTGTGGTATTTTAAGTTTCTTTGAAAAACGTATAAACCTCTAATTAAACATTGAGGTAAATTGCGTATTACTTGATACAGTCGTCGAAGCCCTCCCAAAACTATCAGCGCCTCCAGACGGTCCCAGAATCAGCATGCCGCAGGGAGTGCTACCGACGCACGGCCAGCAATGCCTCCCACTACCATAAAGTGGACTTGCCGGTGGGGTATTTAAGCGGCTGCGCTGAACCCTGAGAGACACTCGCCATTCAGCTCTCGAACGGAGAAGAACAAAAAAGAAGAAGAGCCCAGCCGAGACCGGACGCACCATCCCTGGTCGACCAAAGGAAGCCCTTGCGTGTCTGATGGCCCCGCTATGAATAAATAAAAAATTTTAACAGCTGATTCAGTGAATTACTGAACCTCATTATTTAATTAATTACCATTTGATACTTTTTTTAAGTTATTGCAAGAAACATTTTCAATGAAAGTGATTGTGGTTTCACCACTGAACTTCACTTAGAATTTCACATCGGAATCAAGTATCATATATTACCTACCATCTTCCTATACAAAAAAAGAAAGTTAAATCCAATGTGGTGAACACAGGATGGCGGACAAAAATTTCAAACATGACAGAAAGCAATTTTTTGGTACAATATTGTTTTTAAACCTTCAATATTTTGTTAAATGAATTAAATTTTTTGTTCGATTTATTGTTATTCAACTCCGTTACACTCAATTTTGTTTAAATTTAAGGCGTTTTTCAAAGTTTTGATACACCCGGTATGTTTTATTACATAATAAGAGTAGATAAGTTAGCATTTATTTAAATATTTTTACAGCGTAATAAGAGAAGAAAAAATTCACAACCAATTATTGATCCGCTTAAAAATTAGTACATCTAATACATAATATTAATTCTGTAATAAATAAATAATTCAGATATAAATTATTCTTATATGTTTGTCATAAATCTATTTATGTCCAATTTGATTGATTTATTATGTAATTGTTGTGTGACTAAAGAAAGAAAGAAATGAATGAAAAATGTATTTATTGATTTATATTTTAATGTCAATGACACTGTTATAAAGGATATAATAATGTTCCTAATGAGTATATTTACAGATCGTACATTTTCCGTTCAGTGTTTGTACATAAATAAGGATATTTACAGCTATTCTGCAGTAAAATATATAATTATGGTATAGAAGAAAGAATATTAATTCATTACCGTTTTCAAAAAAAAAGAAGAAAAATACTAGTTGAAAATTAATGTTTGGTAATTAAAAATAGTTTTTTACTTGTTTATTACATATTTCCATGTCTTTATCTGTAACACGTAAACAGCTAAAGATAAAATTATATAAACGTTTTAAAAAAATGAAAATTGACTGTTTTTTATATATAGAAAATTAAAAACAAAGGAAATCTTTTAAAATTTAGTGTTAAACACTTAGGCTAAAAGTTTCTCTCAACAATCTCAATTATAAAAAATAACCTACGATTTGTGTATACAAACCTCCGGTTCATTCTAATGGTAACGTTGTCGCCGTGAATTCCGCGCTATTCCATTCTTGAAATATTTTTTTCCCACACACACACACACAAACAGAAAGAAAACGTGTATTTCCGGTGAAAACTCGATTTAGGAAAATTGACATTAACACAATACATTTTTCCGCTATATAAGTATATAGGGAAATTAAAAATACTCGAATTTGATCTACGGGTAGTTGATTGTGTTTTAGCTATGCGGCGTTTGTATCTGAGTGGTCTTCACGTTGTAACACTGTAATATTAATGCTTCCTGGCGTCGCGTTGCCAGTCAACTTCTACACTTCTTGTTTGCTAGTATAGAGTAGAATTTTCTATTGTTTATTTATTTTTCTGGAATGTTCATTTTATTCAGTTAGTCTTATATTGTGTTTAGATATTGCAGCAGATGCTCACACGCTGTAGCTGGATCTACATGAACTGAGTAAACAACAAAATCGTCACCAAAACGATAATTTAGGAACTAATTTGTAAATAAATATTTATTAAAAATTTTAAAGGTTTTGTTATTTATAAAGAGCCAGTTTTTTTGGGACCTCGTCCAAAATCAAGTTCTGTACTCACATATCTAAGTCTTTCACCATAAACTCAGGAATGCGTCAGGCAGATGGGATCTCAACCCTGAAGTTTAACAGTGCCATCAAGTAGGTCATAAGAGAATGGACCAAGGAAGTCCCAGAATTTTTGGTTATATCTTTAAAAGCCCCGATGAGAATCTTAAAACAAATCGAAACGATGAATTATAAACTTTGTAATTTCACAGTTTTATTAAAAAATTCAAGAAAGAAGAAAAATTGTAGCAATAAAACTATATACTTTCTATTTGTTTCTGATTAAAGTACTAAAACAGGTGTATAAGGAACTTGTAAGTTTTTCCTTGGAAGTTAATTGTTGCTTCACGTAACTCAGATGCTTTATGACAATTCAGTCGCTACTTGAAACATAAAACAGGCAACAAGAAAGACATAGCCGATGTGTTCAATAAACTCGGTGATAGTCAGGTAAAAGTACAGGGGGAAATCTGCTTATGTTTAGGGGAAGAATTGATGGGGGAATTCTTTTCTCCTCCATCTGTTCTTTTATGGTACATCATCCAATGCAATACAACGATTCTGTTGTTTGATGTCACATCTAATAGCGTACATTCCGATTTCTCATCCTTTGCCTTCTGTTTTATACATATTATAACCTATGGATCTCTCTCATAAAGAAGATCTAGATACACGCTATTACATCTCCTTCGTGATTTTTACTACAAACCTATCGTGGATTCTTACAAAACATGAAAATAGTTATTTAGCATGTCGATAAAATTCAGCAAATTACGTTTTCCTTTACACTTAAACAAACTTAGGAAACACATCAATAATACTGCATGAATTTAATGTACTTCTGCTTCTTACAACCAAAATATTACTTTCCTCTAATAAGAAGATTTGAATATAAGTCTACACAAATATTTTTCGGATCATATGTACTTTTGAAATTTGATTGACCGGCTCCGCCAAACCAGCGTTACATTTACTGTAACTACAATTTATTAAAATATCTTTAAAGTTTTTAATCGAAATTCTTACGAATTGCATCCGCTTTGCTTTAATAGTCGACAACAAGATTTTTCATTATTTCAAAAGTTCATTTATGCGAACTACGAGTATATCAAAAGAGATTTCATTCAAAATTACTTTTACACAATAACTCATTGATTCATCCATAAATTCAATGGCACGACAAGTTCCAAATTTAAAACATGTATACTAAATTTGTATGCAAATTAAATGTATGCAATGTTAATTAATTTTTAAAAAAATACAAAAATATTTTTAAAGATTAAAATACTCGTTATATTTCCGAAACAAAACTTAAATGATTTCTAGATGAAATGCTACTGGGTCATATTTTCTTTTTTCTCAGCTTAACGTTGACAATTTACAATCACTTTGTTTGTTTTTCTTCTTTAATGACCGACAAAAAAATAGGTCTTGTACTTTTTTTACTTTTTATAGTTGCAATTGTTTTTTCGTTTCAAAAAGTCTGCATTTGCCTCATGATATTCTCCAAGTACTTGTAATCGTCAACAGTGGCTTAGGCTTATACTCAATCTCTGAAGACCTCGTCATTAGTGATACGATCCACCCAAAAGATTCTCCAAATACGTATATACGCCACATTTTAAAACCCTGAACCTTTGTTCAGGAACATTTACAACGTCCATGCATTAATGTGTAAGCAGTAATGTGAAGATAACATAATAGTGGATGACCTTTGTTAGTTCCAGACTGACGTCTCTGCAGGAAAAGATCGACTTCATATTGATAAACGACGCTGTGACTTTTCTAATTTGAATTTTAATATCTCTAAAAATCCCACTGTAATTTTTTGTAATACACCCAGTTCAATTTGGTTCAATACCATGGATAAACGAATCAAATATTATTACTAACAAACGGAATCTCCTTCTCTCAAGTATATTTCACTCGTCGCCTTTACAAGGGATGAAGATGGTATTAGTCGTCGGAAAGTAGCTACTAGGCAGGCACAGAAATAGAAGGTTAATTTGGAGAAGCTACGCCTGGAGGTTTTGTTTTGGTTTTACGTCCAACTATTTTGCATTTACCAAATTTTCGCAAATACCAAAGTACAGAGTGATTATTTTAGTCCTGATACCCAGTTATTAAGGTCTGGTAATTTTTTTCTAAGAATAGGAAATTTTGTTTTGTTACACGAAGTTGGTAGCCCTACCCAAACAGTATAGATACGGCAGTGTGAGTTGATTCTTCTTGAGCTGTGTAAAATGTTGTGCCGTTTCCGGTCGTGTTACGAACAGAATATCTTTTATCCTAGAACTACGGGTTTTCATTCTTGAACGATATTTTGCTACGTAATTGTACGCGAGTGTAAAAGAATCATTTCAATTTCTAGGCTAAAAAACCGATTTTGAGAGACCAGTAGTGTTTGCGATAGAAAACGTAGCGGTCAATTAACTCTCTTGACAGATTTTAGAGAATGTGAAAACAAGATTGCTCAATTCCCCAAGGAAGAGTTTACGAAAATTTTCCTCACAAGTTGGTTTGTCATAGTCGAGTGTTCAGAAAGCCTCTAAAAATTTTAAATTAATTTAATCCGTATCGCGTACGATTAGCCCAAGAGCTTCAGCCTCCAGATTTCATCTGTCATCTGATGCACCTCATCACAGAGCTTGTTTTCAGCATTCATTACAAAAACAAAATTAAGTAAACCACATTAGCCGTTCAAAAGACATTTTCTTTCCAGTACATGGCCTAATTTTTAATCTGCCCCTCCCTTTTTACGGCTGAGAGATGAAATTTCAGCCCGAAAAGTTTAAGAAACCTTTTTGAAATGAGTGTCAATATACGTATTACCAAAACGTTAAGTTTGTTAGTAATGAGGGAAGAATTTTTTTTAGTATCTTCCCCCTTGAGACTAGGTAAGGGTGATAGATGAAAATGAGTGATAAAAATTTTCCAGGCCGGTAGTTGAACCCGGGAACCCCGGAATTTTAGACTGGTACGAAATTCGCATTTTCTGTTCGGTAAAGTCAAGCTCTTTCTATGGCCACACATTTGCTAGGATGTACAAAATTATTGAGTTTCTGAAACGCATGGTCAAGATTTTCTCTGGAAAAATATTATAAAATATTCTATTTGGAGGAAAATCCTTTGAATACGTATATTCAATAATATAAAATATGTTCAATTTTTTATTTTTATTTTAAGTAAAAATATAAAGTAGTCTACTAAAAATAGGAGATTTTTCTTTCTGATAATTTTTATGGATAAATTAATACTGGAATTTATTTTGATGTAGAAAATAAAATGCCTTATTGATTTTCCGTGAATTTCCTCTTTGAATGTTTTACTAAAAGAAATATTTCTAAGGACCTCTACATTATTTCGATATGAACTTTAACAAAATAAAAAGTGCTTGAACGTTTGACTAAAAGGAATCCTCGATTGATAAGAAAATAAAATTCCATATTTTTCTTCTTTATCTTCACCCCCTTTACAACAATATCGGTTAGTAGATGATATGGTATGTTAGTTAAAAAGAGATAAAAATATTGAAAATTTTCTATTGAAAAAAGAAAGATGATACGAAAAAACCGCACTGAAATTTCTGAGCAAAATAAAAACCTCAATGCAATCTCACCCTACCTTCAGAAAGTAAGATTAGTAGTAAATGTATCGATACAAAAAATGAAATAAAAATTGTTAGACTGAGATCAAACAGTTTTCTACAAGCTGTATTGCGTAGAAATGTGTATACCACACAAGTATTCGACCATATATACCACACATATCCTATACAAACATACAAATAAATGATGTTGCCTACACACAAACGCACAGATATATAATACAGACAAATACACAGGCTTAAAAACGTATGGAGCTTCATCACCATTACCGTAATTCAAAAGCTAGCCGCATAAGATGAGAAGAGTTCTATCTACATCATGGAGATTCTGTTTATTTAATGTTTATACTGTACACATATATACGACAATATAAAGAATATTTTTTTATTTGTTGCATCTCCTTCTTTATTTCCTTTGTATTTAACAAATAAATGTATCACGCACGGGTAGTCAGACCCATCTTTATTGATGAACGCACTTGTTAATTCTTCACCGATCGGTTGATCCATCATTCTACTCAGAAAGCGAATAAATACTCGAAGAAGAACTCACAACAGTTCTTTCTCCATTTACGTTTTCTTTATTTTACTATGCTGAATAAAATCTACGAATAAACTTTTGAATAAGAATTACTCTCTTCCGAGTTTGATAACAAAATATAGTTGATAGGGAGTAATAATATTGTGCCGTTTAATCCAGGTTCTATCAGGAGCTTGTTCTTTTTTAGAACGTTATGTTCTCTTGAGACCGCGTGTTCTCAGAGCGCTCAGCTTCCGGTCAGCCCAGTAGGTATTTATTCTCTGGCTGAGTGCTTGGCGTTTTTTCGCGGTCCAGATCCTCCGACTCCGAGGCCCGACTCGATCCTTCACGTATACTGTCCGCCTGATCTTTTGGTGACATGTGGGGCGGTCCCAGATGTCTTCATGGGAGATGTTCATCGTTGAAGTGTTGGTTTGTATGGTTAGAGCCCATTTGTAGTAGAAGTATATAATATCTTACCAAAAGAAGGGATAACCTAGTGGGGCTCTAAAAACATCCAGGTATTGCTCTATCAATAATGGAGGGAGTGAATTGTAAGGAATGGAAAAGATTAGAATATTTAAAACAAATTACGAAAGATGTAGGATTTTGAAAGTACGAAGATATTAAACGACTTGCGCAAGATAGAATAGCTTGGTAAACTTCATCAAACCAGTCGAGAGACTGATGACAAAAAATTTGTAAATAAATTAAAAAGTTTTTGAGTGGACAAATAGGTCAAATCTTTTATACGTTTCGATGTGAAAGGTAGACAAAGTTATAGAAGAGGAAACAATTTCAAAAAATGGTTAACTATTAAAAAAAAATTAACCATTTACATATTTTCACGGTTTGTTGTTTCATATAAATGTATGTATATAGAAACTTCATGAATCAAAAAAGAAAAAGTCCGGTCAATTCATTACTGATTATTATAATATGTGCGCACCGTCTATTAAATTCTCAGTTGCAAGATGATATGTGTACATGGAATAGGTAGAGGAAGAAATACCAGGTGTGTAAAAAGTCTTCACTGGTTAATTTTTAGTCAGATAGCTTATTTTGGCGAAGAATAAGCGATGAGAATCAGTAGAGTTACAAATATTTACTTTTTAAGTAACCGAAATTTACATCCGCCATCTTGTACTCCGCCATATTAAATCTACCTTTTTCTTAAATAGGAAGGTACAGCTACGCCCGTGTATCAACCGTTCAAACTATGGGAAAGAAAGGAGTTGAGGTATGAAACGACTACAGTTTCATGCGTTCCTGAAAACATTTTCTCTGCCCCGCTACCAACAATTCCACCAAAAAAGTACAATAACAAAAGAAAAGCATGAGTGCAACATATTCGCGCACGTGCGTGTGTGTGTTCTGTGGTGTGCGTATTGCTTCTTATCAATTCTTTGAAATAGATAGATAGAGAAAGAGAGAAAGAGAGAGAGAGAGAGAGAGAGAGTGAGTGAGTGAGAGCGAGGAGGAGGACGAAGAGCGGTGTACGGAAGGGTACATCGAGTTGCTGTAAATGTTTTTGTTCATGGCAGTATACTAAAGCTATGACGTTACACATCCCGGTTGTTATGTGGGCCTATATGTAGACTAACAGCACACGATGTTGATCTAAATTTCAACAAAAAACACTGGTGAAACCCATTTTTTAATTATACGTATCTTTCACCGTTCTTAAGGTATTAGTCATTGAAATGTCCAGATCGTGGTAAAAAACGAAACGTCAACCTCTGTTTGGTATTGCAGTAGAATCTTATTTTCTCTATCTATTTACCCCTTTCCAACGCTCAGTTTCTCCTACCCTTTAATCTTTGCAGTTGACTGATGACGATTATCGAAGGAACATTCTTCGCTAGCTATTCTACTTGCTGCCAACTACTTCTCCAGAGCGGCCGTTCCCAGCAGATACCGTAGGAATCGGTTCACCAAAGACCAAGGTACGGTCATTTCAATTTTAATTTGTTTCTATATCCTATTTTTTGCCATAACCATATAGCCCACTCTTGTTTTCCTTTTACAACCCTTTCACTTAGACAATTATTTAAGTGTGCAACAGCTGGCGATAGCGTTTTTTCCCCGAACTGGACATTTAAATTACTAATATTAAGAGAACGGTGAAAGATATCGTTAAACGGATTGCACCATTGTTTTTCCCTTGAAATGTTACATCGAAATAATATGCCATAATACTTTCCTGTTAAAAAGGAAGATTCAATATGGCGGAATACAAAATGGTGGACGTAAATTTCGGGTACTTAAAAAGTACATTTTTTGTATCTCTACTGATTTTTATTGCTTATTCTTCGATACAATAAGCGACTTGACTAACAATTAACCGGTTTGAGACTTTTTACACACCTGGTATT
This sequence comes from Catonia carolina, assembly GCA_035578175.1. Taxonomy (NCBI): domain Eukaryota; kingdom Metazoa; phylum Arthropoda; class Insecta; order Hemiptera; family Achilidae; genus Catonia; species Catonia carolina. Next base: position 20,259,134 of record JAQMRL010000010.1, on the reverse strand, counting down.
CATATAAGACGTACAATCATATTCTGAGGTAAGTAATATTTTAATTGTATATATACCTATAGAAACCGTTAAAGATGCAATTAGCTTCAGTTGAATGAAATTCATGAGCTTTCATACTCGGTAAATTTCATTTAAAGATGTAATATCATCAATATAACTGATACCTTATTATCACAGTTACATCTATAATTTATATAGCTATACTACAAAGATAAATCTGCCGTCTTATTATCCTATCTAACGATAGTATGAGAAACTATACAGCGTTATGAGGAGTAAACAACATTGTACTTTACAATTATGGTTAGTTAATATTGTTAGTACTTGTAAAATTTGTGTAGGAAGGAAGTAATATTATTTATTGTTTAATAACTTTTCAACAAAACAAAACGTTTTCGCAATTTTATTACACTTTATGTTACACCTGTTTGAAAAATGATTTTACAGGTAACTACCACGCAGTTGGTCTAAGAAGAAAAAGAAATATCATTGAACTTTTGATATTTTGAAGTTTAACTCGCATGAACAACAATCCAACGACAAAATTATTGCCAAATGCGGATAGTAACAAAATTCAATGGTATTAAATACGAAACATATGAGAGTTTTACACATAGACGAAGGCATCAGAGGGACAGACGGTATTGTTTGCAAGCCATCAAACCTAACAGACTGAAATTTTTAGCAGTTCTTCATTTTGTATGTACAACCACATCGGCCGACATTTCAATGCAGAATCTGTAAAAATATGCGAAAACATCGGAAGAAATTTGTAAAATTTTCATGTTATTTGTTTTTTTTTTTTAATTTTATGGCTCAACAGATTAAATTGAAAAATGTCAGTAGTTAGTGACACCCGACAATTATAAGTGTGTTAAGTTTCACTTCTCTACCTTTAACCAATCCTATGAAAAGTGTACCTAAAAATAGCAAATTTAACATTGGTGGGATACAAAGTGCAGTATCCTCTTAAATCTTGTAAAAGTACTGTATATATGTATATATGTTGTCCAGTTAGTTTGTCGCCAAATAATTTGGATGACCATTTAGTTTTTGTTCGTAACTTCTGCTACATCTTCTAAATTTCTATGTGTATTTTAATGCCATTTGTATTTTTTAAGAATTTGTCTACAAGAATCAGTCGATGCCCGATAAACACAATAAATAATCTGTTAAATTTTTTGATTGTTGTATTGTATTGTACAGTTTCATAATAATGAATAAGCCAAGAAATTTTGGTAAAATATTTTCTGCTTTGTCTTTATGAACATAAAAATTGTTCATTAAATTAGTTATTGCTTTTATTTTTCTGCTATATTTAGATTATCAGTTTGATCTATAAGAAACAGTTCAAATTGATGATTTTGTTGAAACTGAACATTTTTGGAAAAATATAAGGTATTTTGTTGTATTAATTTGTAATAGAAAAGCGGTTCGCGGTCAAGGTTTTGTATGCAGATTTCCTTAACCAGTGAATTCCTGTTCAGTCTCCTTTTTGCAATCTATGTTATAGATAACCTTCTCAGTTCCTAAATACCAAAATTGATATGATACATAGGGCCTACAATATAATATTTTACATAACAATAAAAGTTTATTTATTTTTTTAGTTAATTACGTATTTACAAGATGATTCTATCTGTAAATATCGTATTACTATTCAAGTTAGGCGGGGTGCAAGACAATTTGCATTCCGGCAAACTTGTAAGTATAAAGATGTAACTTAAAAAAATAAAGCAATGTATTTAATCGAGAGAATTAGGAACTATCTTTGTATACAGTCATGGTAAGCAGAGATACTATGACAGCCGCTGCATTATAATTACTTATCTTTACAGTATCACAGTAAGAGCCTAAGTGTACGTTACTTTATATAATTTTATAATTTTTGAAAAAATTCAAGACGTGGCCTCTGCTTGTACTGTTTTCTTTTCTCTAAAGACAATTCATCGTTACTATTCCTCTACTGTCGATCCATTTGTTAATAATCACTGACGCTGGTCCAAATATCATTAAGAGGCAGTTAGAGGGGGAACTTTTCTACAGTCATCAGTTGGCGCATACCCATTGCCAATTTTTTAATGTTATTCTGTTATAGAAGGTATCGTTCGGCTACGTTTAGAATGAATGCGCGTATGAGGAAAAGGATGAGCTATTTTTTCTACACGTGCGTCGTTTTATTACAACGTTCTCACTAGTTACACTACTGGGTTACCGGAAATGTCTTCGAGCCTTTGTAAATAATAGAAAACCTACTGTCGATTTCTTTATTATAGATACCCAAGTTTGGAGCTTTGTTTCTTTAATACCGCTCGTTCAATTTTAACGTGCTATACACCAAAATTTAGCTGATTTTAATTTGCGTTATTACATGTCAGTTTCATATATTTAGCGTGTTTTTAATATTGCGATATCTGGATGAGAAGAAAATAAGAGGCGGTTTTTCTGTTGTTGAAACAGATTGGATATATTTAGAGGCTTATAACTCAAATACCGCTCGACAGATTTATTTGAAATTTCGCCAGATTATAAACTTGTATGTTGCTATTGTACCTACGAAATTTCAGGTTTGTAGCGCATTTAAATTTTGAGTTATTAGTAAAATTCTGAACCTCTGTTAACTCCGTAACTGTTAACTCCGCTCATTAATTCGGCAATTTTAAAAACCCCATTGTATTCAGTATAAAATAATTAATACAAATTCATTAATGTTATGGAACAGCGACTGACCAGTTATTCGGTAGAATTTTTAGATATTTATATAATGGTAGATGCTGCGGGGGGTGAAATAAGCTTAACTATGTTGCCGCGTAGTAACTTGGTAGGCCTACTACCTAATTTTATTAGCATACCTGGGACCTATCCTTCCAGCATACGAATAACAAACATGACAATGCATTGTTAATACTCATTCGTCATTTACTTACAATAGTCAACTACTACTAGTTGTATGTTACGTCGGAAGGCGACTTTAGCAGGACGAGAAAAGAACACAACCGATTAAAAGACGTGGCAACATGGTTAAGCTCCTTCCACCCACCGCAGCATCTACCATTATTTAAATATCTAAAAAAATCTACCGAATAACTGGTCAATCGCTGTTCCATAATAATAATGAATTTGTATTCATTTTTTTTATACTGAATGAAATGATTTTTCGAAATTGCCGAATTAATGAGCGGTTACGGAGTTAACAGGGGGTTCAGAATTTTGCTAATTTTGCTAACTCAAAATTTAAATGCGCTACAAATCTGAAATTTCGTACTCACAATATTTATTTTATTTATTTTTTTTTTTTTGTTTAACGTCCGACTGTTTTGCAAATTGCTGCTAATGCAGACGGTGAAGGATGAAATGAATTTTTTGTAACGTATGAAAAAATGCCGTGCCCGAGTGGGATTCGAACCCAAGACCGCGGGATGAGAGGCGAGCACGTTACCAACATCGCCAACGCGGCCGGCAAAAAGTTTTTACGCACAATAGCAACATACAAGTTTATATTCTGGCGAAATTTCAAATAAATCTGTCGAGCGATATTTGAGTTATAAGCCTCTAAATCTATCCGATCTGTTGCAGCAACAAAAAAACCGGCTCTTTTTTTCTTCTCATCCAGATATCGCAATATTAGAAACACGCTAAATATATGAAACTGACATGTAATAACGCAGATTGAAATCAGCTAAATTTCGGTGTATAGCACGTTAAAATTGAACAAGCAATTTTGAAGAAACAAGGCTCCAAACTCAGGTATCTATAACAAAGAAATCGACAGTAGTTATACTATATCTGGGTTATACTGGGTTACCGGAAATGTCTACGAGCATTTGTAAATAATAGACAATCTAGGTCTATTCAGTCCACCTAATGGTTTAGTATCATATCGTCGTATAGGTACTACATATTTTCTACTATTTTGTTTGTTTAGGTTAGACATATACCCATGTATAAATGATATTTAGATTAAATATTTTATTGATTTCGGGTTACAGCACTTACCAGTAAAATAGTGAAAGCAGTGCGTAAGAAACAACGTAAACATGGAAAGTTTCAACAAACTTCGTAAAGGTTTAAATAGCAATAACAAATCGGAAATATTTCACATTTGTAACATATAGTTCATTAATTATACGTTATGGTTAAACAGTATTTATATGACGGTATTAATAATTACTATAAATGATTTTGTGCCCCCGGTTCGATACTACTGTCAACTGTATGGGTAGAAGAGGGGCACGGACTCAACCGCATTCCTCACGCATTCATACTTATTTAGGTTGAACTGTACTATCTTTTTCTGTCACCCACATAAATAAAAAATCTGGTGTGAAACACTCACACAACTTTCTCTTGCCAGTGCAAATAATTTAAACAATATAACCTAACATTAGTAATAAAACTTAAGAAATAAACAAAAAACTAACCTCAACAAACATAACCTAATTTTAATCATGAGTGAAAGACGCAAAATGAAAATCAACCTCAGTTTGGCTTAGAAATACGGAAAATCACTCTTTCTCTCTAAACTAGGCTCTGTAGAGAAAAATGTTCTAAATAAAAGTTGTAGATCTTTTAATTTTCTATAAATTTAATTATATACACTTTTGTCGTAAAATGCATACTAAGGCCGAAATGTTAAAAAATTGATTTTTCTCACGTTTTCGTGAGAAAAAAACAGAAAATCGCAAATTACCGCTAAACTAAGCGTTATACAAATAAATGCTTGAAATAAAAGTTGTAGAATTTTAAATTTTCTACAACTTTTATTATATAAATGTTTGCTCTAAATTGCATATTAAAGCCGTTATCTTAAAAAAACTATGTTTTTACGTAAAAATACCCTCACCAAGAATTTCAGCAAACATGACGCCTACCCTATCTTGTAGCGAATAAAAAATTGAGTAAATGAAGCGATTTAAAAAAAAAACGTAGGACCAGTTTTTGAGAAAATTGCAAAAAAGTGAAAAATTATACGAATAAACTACTACTTCCGGTTGACCGATTTTGATGAAAATGTTCGTGTCGGGTTCGGTAAGGGTATGTAACTTAAGTTTCAAGTTTCAAGTTTGTACAACGTTCCGTTCTTGAGATATTTTGTATACACACACACACACACACATACCAATCGCTAAAAACATGTTTTTTGGGTTCAGGGGGTCTGAAAACGTATAGATCCGGTGAAAACTCGATTTCGAAAAATCGACATGAAAACAATACTTTCCTTTCTATATATTCATATAGGCAAGAGAAAGTAAAAACAGTACTGCTGACCAATAAATACTTAGCTAAGTTCGGAAATAACGTCGTTTTAATAATAAGATATTTATTAGTTCTTTGAATCTCCTAGATGAATTTCACAAAAACAGTAACTTTGTAATACATGATTAATTAGGCTGGCCCGGATAGTTTATTTTTAAAGGAAATATTTGTAACCGACATTTTAGAAATTAATTTTTATTAATTTTACTATAATGTTTTTCAATATTATAATTAAGCTGTAACTGATAGCACAGGTTAATAAACATGACCTAACTTAAGTTAAAACCAAGTCAACTATATACTATAATTTAATATAACAATTACGATTTAATATCCTGTACTTTATATTTATAATCTTGTAGACAGAATTATAAATGTAATTTATATAGACATTTATGGGTAATAAAAGTGTTTCCTTCCTGAATGACTATAAAGTAGTTTAAAGTAAATTTTCAAAATGTCATTAAAGGTGTATGAAGAAGTAATAATAATGGAGAAATTGAGGAGGGTTACTAATGTTTACATTTACAGTTAATACGCTATGAACACCACTTTATGATACTAAATCTAACGTTGTAATACATTAAGTAAAAAAAAAATAGTAAGTCATATGTTTTCTGTACACAAGCTTGTATGAGATTATTTTTTAAACACCGGAAGGGAGGATGATTTTTTAACGCTGGTGATTGGTAACGAAGCGTTGACAGAATATGAAAAGGTACCTTTTACTAATGGAGAATCCATCGAAGCATACTAAACAACAATGTTAGAAAATTAAAATTTTCTCCTACTTTAAGGTTCACCACAAATGTTTAGGCAAATTATTTTCCCCACCTATAATTTACCATTATAACTCATGAGTCGTAATAGAAGGGTGAGTGATTACCATGACCAAATGAACAACGGATGTCCTTCCTCATAGGTTAACATTATAACGGATGAACAAAGTCAACTACCCTACTCAGAAAGGATGCAAGATGGCAAGTTACCTTCAAGAGAGTGATCATAGTATTAATAATTAAAATAATAATCCTTAAAAAAATTATGTTAATGACATAATCCTAAGTGATTAATTAATTAGGTTTTGATCAATGTATTGTAACAGCTAACCTTAGATCTGTTCAGGATCTGGTTGTAATAAATAATAAACAGACAAATTTTAACAATTAATTATTTTTATTAATACAATTAATTAATAAACTTACCTTACTATCAAATACAGTTATATTACTTTAATAAAACTTATTACAAAACTTAAGCTTAAATTAAACTTTACTTTAAGTAAGGCAACCCACTGGGTTGGTCTAAAGGTAAACTCGTTTCCACGAGTCAGCTGTTTAACAGCTTATTTTTGAAGACGGAGGTTCCTGGTTCAAATTCTAGTAAAGGTAGTTACTTTCATACGAATTTTAATACTAGGCAGTGTTTACTTTGAAGATTGGGGTTCAATTAACTCTCAGGAATGGTCGGCCTGGGCCTGTACAAGACTACACCTCATTTACGTGTTATACACATCATCCTCATATCATTGGGTCATGAGGTTGCTTATTGTTCTGAGTTTAACAGATTGTAACGTACATACATTAGGGTTTAAACAAAAAAGTTAGATATTGCCGCTTAACTAATGATTTACCTTCCCATAATCACTTGCAATCACCCTTACGCATACGCACTATTAACGTTATGTAGAACCGTTCCCGTAACTGCACTACTTCGAACAGCCCAGCGACACTTTCTATTTAGAATTCAAGTAACAACTGTCTGATTACAAAGAATCTAACTGTTTTTATACCTGCGATCAGATAGATTTTTTTCCAACAATCAAGACCCTTATAACACTTTCTTCGTTTTACTGGAACACGATAGAAGGATTCAAAATAAAAACAATCGTACGTATGTAGGAAGTGGTTGTGGCTAGATAAATCATTGATTTGATTGTTAGTGATAGTATCTTATTTATAGTCGAGTTTAACCTTTAAAATTTTTATTTAATTTAATTGAAGTTATCTAATATTGTAACTTTTTTAGTAGTCTAAGCTCAATAATTAGTTGTAATTAATCGTGTCAATTCCCAAATTTACACAATAAATTACACTTATTAAGTTTAGAATGAAAAAGTGAAAATTTGGTACTCGAAAACGTCAACACAGCTGTTTCGAGCAGTGGTGGATAAGGTGCAGATTGTTATTAATATGGTAGCCAACATCTAGAATGGAGAGGAACCTTAAAAAGAAGAATCGTGTCAATAACTTCTTTTTATAAGTTTAAAGTAAGTTTGTTTGTTATTTATGATACCCAGATTCCGAACGAACTATTTGGGTGTTAGATTATTACATATCTTCACAAAAATTATCGAAAACCGCAAGGAATCATTAGGTATTAATCTTGAAGACATAGTCTTGAAGAGACAATCTTGAAGAGACATAATCTCATGCTCCGAAGTATTATCATGGTCGTTGAAAGTTTTTGTGTTCTCTTTCAATTTCTTCAACGACTAAATACCTATACTGTAAATGTTTAAGTATAAAAACTTTCTGTCTCAACCGTAAAATTTTGAATATATTATTTCAGAATAATAAATAAGTCCTCATTCCTCGGTACCTCATTTGGTATGTTAGTTACTTAATTATATAGTGTCCAAAACAAAATGGAAAAATGTAAAACTAAAATTTTTAAGCATATCACAAAAAATAAAAGTTTAACTTCTACATTTTCAATACAAACAATAAACTATATATATAATAGATTTTTTAAAAATGTATTAAATTTTTGAAGACATTTTGAACTTCAAAACTTTCAAATGAAACTATCAAACAAGTAATCAAAATAGAAAATTGTTTAACAATTTTTCCATTAAAGTTCGTTATCAGAAAGAAGAAATAGAAAAAAGAACAACAGAATTAGATTAGAAACTTATGTCAAAATAAGTTTTTGATTGCAATAAATAAGTTAAGAAATAAGTTTTGACAGTTTATGTCAAAATAAGAATTTGATGTGTTAAATTTTACACATCGCTCTATCCCAAATTAATTCAGCAACAGATTACTCAGGAAATAAAGTGACGTTACAAATATTACTTAATTAAGAAAACTCAAACCCTTATCTGAATTCGTTAATACATATTTAGGTCAGGTAAATATTTTTTTTTATGGTTTCTTTTCAAAGAAATTAATAGCTTAATCAAGGTTTCTTTATTTTGCTTACAGCAATCTCAACCAATCAATTCTGAGTTATTCTTTTTGTAGTGCTATATCCGCTATTGAACGTTGTCAGCCGCCTAGGCCAACATCGCTTCATTACCCGTTGCTCTGAAAAACAGCTTTGTAGACCTCGTATATATAAAGAACCGCTGCTGCAAATTCTTTAACCAAGACACTCTTCTTCATCCGGAAATACATCTTTTCAATAATTTTCCTTTCAGCATGACAGGCGGATAATATTTCTCAGAATGCTTCATCACACGACAACCATAATCGACTTTTTCTTTCTGTTTTTAATCATTCTTAAGAAATCCTCGTTCCTCACTTCATCTTTCTATCAGATTAGGCATTGTTTACAAATGCCTACAATATTCAAATATTCAAATTGCCTACAATATTTGCTATAATGCCTCTAATAAAACACAAGATTGAATTTCAAACCTAATAATTCTAAATTGTCTGATCAAATTTCTCATCATCATGTGTCAAGTATTAGGCTCAATGGGCTGTTCCGGCATCCATTTCTTTTTAGGTCTTCCCAAGCCTTGTTTCCCTCTAGGTTTATATTTCCATGCTTGCAGAGGAAGTCTGTGAGCTGGCATGAGAAGTAAATGGTTGATAAAGTTTCTCTTATAATATTCTCAACGTTTCCAACAATGACTGAACATTTAACTCGGCGGGTATAGCTTCGTTACGTACTATCTAACCGGGTACAACCTTTGACTTCCCGCAAAAATCTCATTTCAGCAGCCTGGATACAAGGATCGAATTTGTAACCTCGAAAACATTGGTATTCATTGATTAAAAAAATGTTATGGAGTAGAGTTATCACTGTATTCACAGATAAGGAACATTTACCACCTAAGCACAATAGAAATCAGTGTCATTCTTAAGCTTGTAGCTGTGCATTTTAATTCAAAACTTCAGTAGACACTTTTATAAGATTTTTCCCTTGGAGTTGCTTAGTCAATTTCTGGGAGTACAAAGTGAAAAACAAAAGTGGAAAATCGCACAAACAAACTACTACTTCCAGTTGACCAATTTTTATGAACTATTTTATGTCGGTTCCCCTTGTTGTACTCAAATTAAATGCAAAGTTCCAATTTCGTACGATATTTTCTGTTCTTGAAATATTTTGTTCTCACACAGACATACACGTGCACGCGCACCCCCCCCCCCCCACCAATTGCTCAAAACATGTTTTTGGAATTCAGGGAGCCTGGAAACGTGTATTTTTAATGAAAACTCGATTTCGAAAAATCGGTATGAAAATAATATTTAACTTCCCTATACATATTGTATTTTGCTCATAAAAGGCAGACAGAGTTGTAAATATTATTTGCAATCGATCTGCTAGTTCCAGGGCTACTAAAAATAGTTCTGTTTCTTCTCACATGATCAGATGACTGAAGCGGTTAAGAACAGAAGAGTTAATGTGAATAATACACTATAATGCTTTTAATGGTTGATGAGATCTGCTGTTTCACGTGTTTAGACCAATCAGAACATTTTCCAGCGTTGTCAGATTGTATGAATGTATCAGCTTGACAAACATTACGGACGCATGTGTATAAGAGCCGCAGCAGTTCACTCGTGTCTTGCATCTCGTACTGAACACATCGATTACAGATCGCGTTAAAATGCAATAATATAATTACTTTATAATATAATCAACTCGCTGTATGTTCATAGGTTATAATTGTTATTGAAAGACCAAAAAATGGCTGACGAATTATATAACAGAGTTACGAGAACAAGTATTGGCAACGTCCCTGGCAAGTCATTGGCTAGCTATGAAGTTGATAGGGAGCAATGAGTACGTTCAGAGCTCATCAGCTTTGGGAAAAAGTATAGTCAGAGTTATCTCCTCTAAGAGTAGAGAATCACTTTATACAACCGGACCCTGTGATGAATAAAGTGAAGTTTCATTTGCAAGGTGCAAGGTAGATGCTTTTTGGAGCGCCTGCATGCTGATAAGCATACTTTTCCATTCAGTGAGGAAAGCAATTGAAAACCATCTCACTCGTAGTTTTTCTTAGTAAAGCCTCTAGAATTGGAAACCAGCCTTTCAGCTGATGATCTAAACAACAAACATATAGGGCAAGGAAAAGTGAAAAGGATATTTCTATTTGATTCTGGAGTTCTCAAATAAATATTTCTTTTCATTTTTAAGTTGATTACAATTTAATTTAATAAAAGACAGGAAAAACTTTTTTTATTTTTTGTATTAATTTATAGAAAAAGTGTGGAAAGAAAATTGGGTTGAAAATAAAGGGAAGTGAAGTAAAGTAGAAAAGGTGTCTGAACAGAATTGTAAATTCACATTGCATTTTAGTTGAACAGTACAAGGATAGGATTGGTGGTAGAAGGAGGTGGAAGGAGGTGTAAAGACTGTAGTTTTGAATGCGTCTGATTATGGATTCAAGTCGGTGTTCTGATTCATTAACGCAATACACGTTGCCTCTTGTGATTACTTGACTTCTCCAAGTGCCAAATTCCCTAAGCCTTTTGCAAACACTCATCTACACCCCTCATCTTCCCTTATGTATTCTTTGTCTTACTCTCGCGTTTTATTTATCCATCTATCTCATTCTATTTCTCTTCGATGGTACCAACACCCACATAATTTCCGCCTTCTCTTCCATTCGAATAAAACTCAGAACTTAATTTTTTTCTTTTATGCACAAGTAAAAGATCCAACCCTACTTCCTGGATATTTTTAGACCTATTCGACTGTTTCATGATCTATAATACGTATGAATACAATGTACAGTACAAAGAAGTTTAGATTCAATAGATTACTGCTGTATTATGCACGCTAAATAATTTTACAAAAAATCAGTAAATCCCTTTCAAAAAATACTACAGGATATAAGTGGAAACGCCATTTTTATAAAAAGTCAAAAGCATATAATAACGACAAAATCTCAAATTAAACTTAATATTCACAATTTGTGTAGACACAACGTTAACACCGTTTCCAGCTAAGTTAATCTAGAATATTTTTTCTTTTTTCTCTTTGGTCGTTTATAACATAAGTTTTTTATTTATATTCTTATGATTTTTTTAAATTGTTGTTGTGTGATTTTTCTCATTACTTAACAAAGATGCATATTCAGAAGTTCGTTGTTTCTTGAACTGAATTTATTTTAAAGTTTATTAATGTTGTAGGCCAACACTAATATTATGTGATTAATCTAGTTGATAAAAAACACAAATGCATAAAGAACTTTCAACCCGTCATAGTGAATGTTAAAATGGCATATTTTACAAATATTTATCAATATTTAATGCCAAAAACTTATTAAATTCAAAAAGAAGGCAACTCGTAATTATAAAATGCATTTCTTTACATTATATATGTTTACTCGTGATTTCGACTCTATTCTATTTGCTCCTTCTGCTCTGTCCTGCTTCTGCTCTTTCTCCTCCCTCTTCATGCCTCATCCTCCTTCTTCTTCTCCTTCTTTTCCTTCTCGTCCTCCTCCTCCTCCTTTTCCTCATCCTCCTCCTTTTTCTGAATTAGCCATTTCTATCTGTTCCAACACAAATTTTTACTCCGGCCTTCAAACATCTCCACTTTTTATTAAATTGTACCTTGTTGCTAAACCAGAGGCTTTCTGGAATTATATTTAAATAATCGACCTATTGAGCACGGCATAATTTTATTTTGTCATTAAAAGGAAAAGTTGCTAATATTTGGGAATTGGCAAGAACTATTCTTGCCTTAAAATCTTCATTTCTGATCCTGTATATGTCTTGTTAAACCCTTGATGAACTTTAAGAATTTCATTTCCACAGTTTTGATGTTTCTTTCCTCCCTTTTTTCTCATCACCTATACTTCGCTGCTATATGTCAAGGCTGGAACTGTCACCGTCTTATAAAACTTTGATAAAACATTTTTCAAAAATTTAGACTACTTGAAAATTTTGAATGAAATAAACTTTGACAAAAATTTATTCACAAAAATTAATTAAAAGTTAAAATAGAGAATTATTACTATTTCACCTTAACAATAATATACCAAGTGTTCTCCCAGCATGTATAATCACACAATTTGACAGGAAGTCAAATGATTCAAGTTAGTTAATACATGTACGAGTATTATAATCGGTCATTGTACATGGTATATCCTCATTACTATACCCTGAAAGGAAAAAAAACATGAGAAAATGTTATAACAAATGACATCTTGATGGCATTACATTTTATAAAATAATAAATTAATATGTAATCGAAGAGTAAGTTACTGAAGAAACAAAATTTGATTAATAATGATTCCTAATTTAATTAGTTAAGTTATAATCGGGACAAATCTATTCTACTCCAGCTGTTGCTCATTAGTTTGTTCACTAAATTAATTAATAATAATTTTTTTAACATTTCTGTTAGAATGAAACGAAGAAAGAAAGGAAAGAATATAGGTCTACTTGGCATGAAAAAAGACAGAATATAGACGAAGGGGTGTAATATGGAGTTAAAAAATATAAAAAAGAATTTGGTGATACTATTTGGTTCAAGGGAAGAATGACAAAGATAGAATGAGTATGTTAGAAAGAAATAGAAGAAGAGCTGTCAGAATGAAATGTAAATTAAAAAATCGATTATCTGTCAAGGAAGCGCCATCGTCGGCGTCTGTCCTGTACTGAAAATGAAGAATCCTTTGATATCCTTTCCTTCTTCATGAATTAATTAAACCTTTGTACTATCACACACAAAACAGAGCACCCCTCTCTCTTTTTATCTTCTTCCTCACCCCTTCCCTAAAAACTCTCTCACTTTAAGCTCACACAAACATACAAACACAGTGCACGCAATGTAGCGCCTGGTGCTAATTACTCTCCAACAATTGTGTCCCTTTGTCTCTGCTTGGACAAATAAACTCATTTACAACGTGCGCCGAACCAGCCCAGTCTAACTGTTACAATCCATGCAGCCCTTTTGATAAACACTGCCAGAGAACCGTATAGTAACAATCCTTTACAAAAATAATTTTCATAAACATATCTGTCCGTGAGAATAAACAGATACAGTTCTCACAAAATTCTGTATTTACTCGTATTAAAAAAAATCGTGTTTTCTTTTTATTTATTTAAGGTTGCATCAACAATAAAGCCATTGTTATTGTTTAGGTCATCAGCAGAAAGGCTGGTTTGAACCTCTAGAGGCTTTACTAAGTAAAACGAGGAGTGAGGTTGTTTAAATTTTCCTTCCTCAATATGTGGAAACGTATGCTTATCGGCATGCCAGACCCTCTGAAATGCATCTACTTTCCACCCTGTAAATAACACCTTCACTTCATTCACCAGAAGTTCTAGCTGTGTAATGAAGAAATTTATTACTGACAGAGGAGATAACTGTGACTAGTTTCTTTCACATCTCTGAAATTCTACCTCTTCTGTTCTTAAATGCTTCAACCACATAATTTTGGTAGACCATGTGATAAGAAACAGAACTATTTTTTGTGTCCCTGGAACTAGCAGTTCGATTGCAAACAATTACTTCACCCTCCTGGTATGGGCATAATAAATTCATTAGCGACCACAATTACATAAAAAGCACAGAATTTGTTTTTAATTTGTCTTGTTTAGCTGTAAGTCTCTGAGGTACAAAAACACTTCACGTTTAAGGTACTCTTGATGTGTAATAGCATTAGTTTCGTATTTTGTGTTATCTTATACAACTGTTCGTAATAATTTAAATTTCGTAACAGTTAAATATTTTGTGGGTGACCGAACCTCTGATAATGTTTGTCGAGCAATGTGATTTATATTGTATTTACACTGAAACATTAACATCAAGGGTGCATGAAGATAACGATCAGAATGCTGAAATAAACATAAGAATACGGGTAGCTGAGTTGAATTTGTTAAAATAAAAATACTTTTTAATAGATAAATCTTTGAGCTTTGACTTGAGATTGAGGATGATTCAATGTTACATCTTCTCAACAGTGTTATATGGCGCGGAAGCTTGGACATTAAAGAAGACGAATATCAAAAAAATAGATGCGTTTGAGCTTTGGCTGTACAGGCGCATGCTAAAAATATCTTGGACAGATAAAGTACCCAATGAGACAGTCTTCCGGAAAATGGGAACAGAAAAGGAGCTTGTTTACACCATCCAAAAAAGGAAAATGAAATATCCGGGTCACATTATGCGAGGACCAAGATATGAAATACTTCGCTTAATAATACAAGGCTAAATTCAGGGGAAGAGATATGTGGGAAGGAGAAGAATGGTTTCAAGAATCTTCGCGATTGGTTTCGTTGTACCTCGTGTAGCTGTTCAGATCTGCGATCTCCAAGTTCCGAATAGCCATCATGTTTGCCAACCTCCGGTCGGAGAATGGACGATAAGAAGAGTAGACATATAATGAAAATATATTTATTTTGTAATGGATCTGTAAATTATGGAAGCCGATTCAATAAAAATATCGATAATAATACCTATTCGATACAATTTTTGAAATTACATTTTGAGTAAATAACACCCACCAATCAATCATTAAATTTCCAACTTAATACAAATTTAGACATTTTGTTTTTCTAGTTTGTATGACATACATCGACTAGACAGAAATTTCTGATCAGGCCTTAGTGAATGCCTAAATGATTCTAGTTCTCTAGTGTATTAGAAAAACATTTTTTTACAATGCCCAAAAACTTTAGTAACTTTCTTACAACGTAAACCTGGTCATTTTATGGGCGTTTTCTTATCAATTAGTATCGTGGCAAAATAAAAGGCTGGTGCATCAGTCTGTTAAAGTAAGTATTCGTGTGTGAGCCTAGATTTGTAGACGTGTTATAGGCTAAGTACATTTTGATCTTGTCTGTTACTTTGCGATATTAAAATATTATCATATTTGTTTTATCTAAAGCAGTTTAGTTTACATTGATAGTCTTTCTATCATGGTTTCACATTTTTGGAGTACAAAATAACATGTGAGACAACGTGATCATGAAATAGTCCGTTTATGGCACATGTACCAGAATTATCTGCCTTCTCATTTCCTGACATCAACATGTGCTGGGGTCAATACAAATTCAAATGTTTTATTAAATTTATTATATTTGACACAAAAATCTTAATTAATTCTTGAATTATCGTTTCTTTAGTATTCAAACTTAACATGATTTCTAGAACCCTTTTAGAATAGGTATAAATGACACATTTGGAACTTATGTCTCATTTACTGCATATATTTATGCTCTACAAGATAGCTTCTTATGCTAGATAAATTTCCTTATGCTCTGCAAAGGGAACCGCCATGTTTGCTGAGATTCTTAGGAGCCCTTTGATCTTGTGGTAAAAAAAATTCTTTTAAGATTGCGGGCTTTATATGCATTCTACAGCAATAGTCGAAGTTGTAGGATATTAAGAAACCTACAACTCTTAATTTGTACATTTTTTTAACAATGCTTAGTTTAGCGTCAAATTAGTGATTTTCTCTTTTTCGCTCACTAAAATCCGTAAAAACAGAAATTTTAACGTATGGATTTTATGGCAAACGTGCATGAAGTCAAAAATATAGAAAATTAAGCACTCTACAACTTTTGTTTCAAGAATTTTTTCTACAGAGCTTATTTTGAAGCAATTAGTGATCTGAATACTAGACAGTGGTTACCGGTGTACTTTGATGGTTAGGGTTTAATTAACCATACTCTCCCAGGAATGGTCGGCCTGGGTCTGTACAAGACTACACCTTAGTTACACGACATGCGCAACATCCTCATCTCATTGGGTCATGGGGTTCCTAAAATTGTTCTGAGCTGAACAGATTGCAACGTACACACATTAGGGATAAAAAAATAGTGAATAAATAAATAATGATTTTTCATATTTTTACGTCAAACAGAGGTTGATTTTCATTTGCGTCATTCACTCCTGTTAATAATTAGGTCGTTTTTCATTTTACATTGTTTACTAATTTTTAAACGTAGTTTATATATTATAATAATGTTTTATTATTTTCTTTGGCAAGAGAAATTCGTGTTAGTGTTTCACACCAGTTTTTTTTAATAAAGATTAAAGGAAGAAACTAATGGAAAATATTTTTTTTGTATTTAAAGTAAAAAGTATACAGCATGTATACAACTTTAAAGTAAATTATCTTCTAATGAAGTTGCTTAATGGAAAAAGTAATAAAAATCTTATTCTACTAAATTCTACACTGAAATATCGCGTGTTTTATTAACTGAGAACAGTCTACCAAGTAAATACTGAATAAATGTCATTTAAATAAACTTTAAAAATAATTTCAAATTCTAGAATTTGTAGAAAATCTAGTGCAGTAAAATGATAGCAGGTGAGTCGTTGACTCACTTACTACAAGGAAAAAACTATATTAAAATATTTTCTTCAGAATCGTTTCTTAAATTAAAATTGTTGTCCCAGTTTCAATTCATTTTCAATTTAAGAAACCTGTATTTAAATTTGTATTAAAATGTTTATAATTGAACAGAAAATAAAACGAATTTAATAAGAAAATTTTTAGTGCAGAAAAATAAAGAAGGCATAGAGAATTGCATGCTTTCAGCAACGTATCCATTAATCTCATCAGTTTTTCTTTATTCCGTTTTCTTTTTCCGTTTACTGTATTCGAAGGGTAAAGCACAAAGGCGTTTCCCTGTTATCATATATTTCACTGTTTCTTAATGCACATACGATCCACATATTTCTTTTAATGATTGATTTTTATAGTAAATGACATTCCTGTGAGAATTTTCACGTTTTCTAACCTAAAATCATTGTTTATATACAAATTTTTAACATTTTTACATTGTACCATCACACATAATTCTTTTTAGATACATTACATTTATGTATTTTCAAATAAAACTATAGGGTGTTTCAAAAAGGACGCAAACCGTTTTTAGGTAACATTAAAATAGTACAAAACATTTAATTGATGAAATATTTAAAAAAATATATTTACTATAATTTTTTGCGGCAATATATTCAAATACAATGAAATTACCTTCAATAATTGTATAATAAATGTTGAATATGATTCCCTGTGACCAGAGTGCAGGTTCATACACGTTTTGTAAAATTCGTAGACACTTTTGTAATGTTTGCTCATCGATGTTTCAAATCTTATGTTCAGTGTTCTCCTTCAATTTTTCAAGTGTATGATGGTCGTTTTTATCAACGATACTTTTTAAATACTCCCACAAGAAAAATCTGATGGTGTAACATCTGGGGATCTTGGAGGCCCAACCCTTTCGATATCAAACGATGACCACAAAAATTCTGTTACAAATTACGTGGTTTTAACATGTGTAGTATGTCATCGGCAGTACGGCAAGTTGCGTTTATCCTGCAGGAACCAACATTCTAATTTGTGTAAATCTAACGTTGCTATAATATGATGGATTAATTTACAATAAAATCACATCCACAGATTTACCAAAAAATAAAGGTTCCAATAAAGGCTCAAAGACATTTTTGCGACCTAGTACACTCCCTGTCTCAGGAAATTTATTTAACAAACCCAAGATTGTCGACTTATTTGAAACAATAAAATTTAGAAATGTTAACTGAAGTTCGTTTTTTACTCGTTCGTAACGATTTATCAGTGAAATAAGTTTCACGAATAAACACACGTACGTCTTTGTAAAACTATGTCACTGACACAATAAAGTCGAATGGATACTGGATAACCACTGGTGCAAAAAAACTACATTTTAATTGTTACAAGCTTTTAACTTTGAATACAATGTTTCCAACTGACATGTAAAGAGAGAAATGTAATTTACCTATGCGTTACTTCTACCTTCTTAATGTTAAGTTTGTATATTTTTTTGAAACACCCGTTATATTACAATTTTATATTCAAATCAATATTTATTTATCTTACTTCGACAGCACGACGAATTTATTGGACGTTAATATTTTTTTTCTTTTAAAAGATAGAAATATGTTTAAGAATGATATCAAGAGATGTATTTATTCACCCAGGGCACGCATCTGTAGTCATGTATTTTTATTACATAAAAAACAAGTCTTATAAAATGTAATATTTTTGCTGTTTTACATAAAAATTTATTTTTTCTAGGTCAAATTTTTGTTTAGACAAAAATAAATAAAATATTAGAGTTTGGAAGATGAATTACTGATGATTTACTTAAAAAAACCTTAGTAAATAATTTTTGCTTACCAAAAGATTCCTTAAGTTCTTTAATAATTTTACTTTCTTTCCAAATTTTCTTGGCTTGTTTTACTGTTCAATTTCGTCGTTTTATCAACTATACTCAATTTCCTTTATTTTAACAACCATCTCTCTATATGTACGTGTTTTTTTGATTGCGCGCGCATTCACAGACACAGACAAACACACACACACTCGCGCACGCATACACATACACACGTACGTACGTATAATTAGTCATAGAACACAGCAATCGTGGGGGGGGGGGCAGTCACATAATCTTCTTCTACCACTAAAGAATTAGATTTTAAAATAAGGACCTGTCCCGACATCCCCTTAGCATCTGGTTGGTCTGCATTACGCCTTCAAATTAGTCTATAACGTTTGGCCCGCCAAAAAATCTTATGTGGAAACATTCTTTCAGAATCCTTAAGTGTCTCCTTAAGAGAACCAACACCTAATTCTCACTGTATATTCTTATTTCTAAACAGATACAACCCTAAACGCTTCTCAAAAAGTGCATCTCTGCAGAGTGGGTGGCATTCTCATACTTCTTCCACCCTCGAGCCGCATTGTCATAATGTCAGTGTTGGGACAGCGGCTGTCTTAGAAATTTCTTCAGTGTATCAGTTTAGAACTTTCTTTTCAAATTCCGACGTATACTACAAATTCTATTATATTTGTATTTTTTGTAGCATTCATTGTCCTGTTTATACGATACATCTGAAGTAGGTAAAATGACTGACCTCCAATTACAAAATAATTACAAAAATAATGTAAATACGTAGCATCAATCTTTGATACAAAATTAGTGCCTCCAAACGATGGAAATGGCATTGTAGTAAAATATTTTTCATTAAAATGAATACTTAACTTCGTTCGAACAAATAGATATACGACAAAACTGATAAATAATCCATGTAATGATAAGAAAAGACTTGTATTTTCGGACATATGACAAGAATGAACGATAGCAGATTGACAAAAAACAAATTCAATAAAATAATAAATCTTAAAACCAAACTACATGGTTCACACCACCATAAAATCTTAAAGATGCAAAAATTGACATAGAAGGCATACAGAATAGGAATCATTTTAGGAAAAAAAGGCCAGTGAGTGAAAAGACGTGATCCCAACAACATTGAACAGCTTAAGAAGGAAAGACCTGAAAGAATGAAGAGACTTTTGGAGAAAAGAAAACATTAGAAAAACATGAAAAGTAATTCAAATATTGATCTGGCGTGCTATTTGAAACAAAAATGGCTAAAATGTTCATAATTTTTTTCGGACTCAATATAAATTAAAATTGTATGATATATATTAATTATTTAACATTTAAATCATTTCCCTATGCTTATAATCATAATAAAGCTCACCTTACTAAATTATTTTTTTCCGAACAAGATAAAAAATATAAAACCTTTATTACTTTGTTTAGTTTATAAAATAAAATAACATTTAAAAATAATTACATATGATGAAAAAAAACTGAAGAACTACTGTATGCAAGTAAAATTATGACAATAATTTATTAAAACTCATAAATTGAAATGAAAAAAAAGATGGACAGATTAACTGAAAAATATATATAATAAATGAAGGTACATCAGCTTATACACTCTTTTAAGAAGCATAAAATAAACGATTAAGAGAATAAAAATAAACAGAAATAGAATAACAAATCCGAAAAGTAATTTGCGTTTTGACTGGAGACCAACGAAATAGACATGAAAGACTATATAAGTATAACAAAAAAAAATAGTAAAGAGTTAAGCACAAAGAAAAGAGATAGGAGATGCTAGGCAAGTAAATGATGATGATGACGATGATAAAGAAAACGAATGAAGAAGAAAAAGGAAGATAAAAAGAACCGAGGCCACTAATGATGAGTATAGATTTAGTTACCAGTGGTTTAACTAGCAACACATTAAAGCCATCTATTGCTGCTAGGTACAGTAATTTATCTTCGCCAAAATACTTACATTAGTTACTTATCTTTTTCGGTTGAGGTGGGTGACATGCTTAGCATCTTCTTTCTACAGTATATTTTATATACACACATTATAAAAAAGGATATTGCAAAATTTGTTTCAGTACACATAACACTACACTTTCAATTTCGTGCTTTTCAAAACCTTCATTAGATTCTTAAATGTTTTATCTTCTTTTAAATAAATGATATTACTGAATAACCATTTAATCCTTGTCTATTTATCAATTTACACCGAACATTTTCCAATTAATTTTACTATTTTTATTGCGCATATTACCTTTCTCTGTTTTAAAATACTACGATTATATTTTGTAAAATAACATTACATCCAGTTTACATATCTTATAAATTCGTTTCAAAGATTGTATTTAATTTTAAACGAGATAAAGTTAACGAGCAAATTATATAGAAATAAAAAATGTATTTCTATTTGTATGTAAATACATTACAAGTTTTTCCATTAGATAGTAAATTAAAATTAATAAATTGTCATAATTATACGTGCTCTTGTAATTTTATTACAATACTAAACAAAACAACTTCAATATCTGAATAGACTTTAACCTACAGTTTTTAGAACATATAAACTTTTTTTGAATCCCTAATGTAAGTAATTTGCAATCTGTTTAATTTAAGAACAATAAGCAAAACAGTAACCCAATGAGATGAGAATTATGTGTTTATTCTTGTACATAATGCTTGAAATCTCAGGTCGACCATTCTAAGATAGTACGGTTATTTGAACCCCAACTACCAAATACGCCGGTAACCACTGTCTAAAGGTTACCTTCTAGTGGTTATGGAAACTACTATCGGTTTCATAATCATAGACACCCGAGTTTCAACCTTTGCATCTCCAAAACTATGAGTTGGATATTAACACACTTTACACCAAAATTTAACTCATTTTATTCTGCGTTGACCCATAATAGTCGTATATTTTTAATGTTGTTTAAACATTGCCATATCGAGATTGGAAGAAAAAAGACCCGGTATTTTTACTACCGCAACAAATTTCATGCGTTTAGAGACGTTTAACTCGATAATATGTGACCAAAAGTTTGAAATTTTAACACAACATATAAAATTATATTCCTACAGCGTGTACGAAATTTCAAATTGATACGTTATTTAAACTTTAATTTATTAACAATATTTTGAACCCTTGCTATCTCGGTAACCGCTCGATCGTTCGGCGCGGGCAAACTATCGTTTTATTCAGCGTAAGAAACTTAGTACAAATATGTTAATAACATGAAATATTGATAGGCCAATGTTGTAGTAGAATTTTTAAAATTTGAAAATAGATAGGGTAATGCGGGGGTGGGCGCTACTACCCATTGCCTGAATTGACTGTCTACCTGAACTGACAATGCAGTCTGTCAATTTAGGTAGACAGTCCGATAGGATTTTACGTACACAACCTGGCGACATGGATCAAAGCAGTTAAGGATCAAAACAGAATTTCAGCTTAGCAGCCAAGTAAGTGTAACAAATATATAGGCCATACATTTTTATAAGCAGATAAAATTTTGAACTAATATAACAATATTTAGATAGCCCACATAACTAATATGGTTTAGAACTTAGTTAATTTTTTCCGTATTTGGGCAATTATAGGCCAGTGAGATTACTTTAGATGTTGCTGAAATCTCTTTTTGTAACCCGCATTCTGAGCATCGTTCACTGTACGGTTTTCTCGTTTCTTCTATCCACTCGGTGTTCTGTTTTTGATCTTCATGGAATCCCTTAAAGTCCGTAATTATAATAATAATAATACTAATAATTGATTTATTCCCATGATATTACCAATTAATAAAAAATAAATTACCGTAATACAAAATTCCTTACATTGTACTAATATACTATTACGCTAGCGGTGGTGGAAATTATCCCATCCTAGTATGGACACAACCATGTACCTACCAAGTTGTTGGAAACTTTTAAATAAACATCCAAAAAAATTAAAAATTAATCATTAGCAATAGCATTCAATTAAAATATTATTAACCATAATATTAACCGATATTATGCTATTTGCTATTAAAATTTCATCAGCCAATATTTTATTAATTAAATTATGATATATTAATTTTATTAAATATTAAACTTACTTTTTTTTGATAAACTAAAGTCAATTAAATAAAACTTAAAATTAATTAATGTCTAGCGTATACTTTCATTGATTAACATTTTGTTTTTCTCCTGACCCTTTGATTTCCTAAATTTTAATATACTGACCGTTTTCGCAATTTTATCTCTACTTGCATTAGCTACCCATTTTTGTACTTCTTTATTAAATTTTAAACACGTTAGATTTGTTAGATGGTTCGGGAGCAGGTTATATATTTTGGATGCCAAGTCAATACAACGCTGCTAAACAATTAAACTAATTATAATTAAGAAATACAATATATGATTTAATAATTCACTTAAAATAAATAACAAACAATAAATAACTTAATAACTTACTTAGCCTACTTACAATCACTTTTATAGATTACACTAAAACACACAACATAAACTGAATTCACAAAAACTTTACATTAACTTTACAATACACTCACAAAAAGACTTTACACAATACACACACAACAAAGGCAGTATAACAGTCGTCGACCAGCACAATTCTCGGAATAGTTAACCTGCTGTAACAACCCGATAATCTTTCGTCGAAGGTCAAACGGATACTACTCACTGGACCACGCTCAGGGGTCTCTTTATATACCTTTTTACATAGATAGTTCTAGAAGAAGATAGAACAACATGCAAAAATAAAGGACAAAGAATAAATAACTCTTTATTAATGAGTGCTAGAAAAATCCGTTGTAAATAAGTCTACAATTGGTCTTTTGTAAATAGAAAACGTAAGCAACCGGCTCCCTCATAATAGCTGTACACGACCCGACCTTTTACGATAGTTATTACAAACCTTATGAATAGACATACCTTTATGGTTAAAACTGTCATTTATTGCTGCTATTGTGTGTTGTTATTTTTGTCTTTATTATTCTCTCTTCTTGTTACTATTATTTCACACTCTATTGTCCTCTTTACTATTTTATGAATGAAATTCTGGAACCTTCGCGAACCATCTGGTCGATTCTGTTACAATATTGTATATAACTTCAATTTTGTTTTACAAATAGGTCGTTTAATAAAAATTCTTTGATAAAAGTAAATAAAAATGGCATCAAGTAATAGTATGAAGAAACATAAAAAATTTATTTACATGATTTAAAAAACCAGGTGTAAATATTAATTACTGTAATTAGAGTTTTACACTTACCTATTTTTACGGTAGATACAAATAGATGAAAGATAAATAGATTACCTGTTAAAAAAGGGATGATTGAATCTGGAGAAGAGAACCCTAAACTATAGTTTCCTTCCAAGTTTATAACTAAATTAGTGTTCGCTACAGCAAGCAGTAGAATATCATGTATACCGAAACCATAGTCTTTATCTTTGAAATTGAATCTTACACAAATACTAGATCAGTTCAGACTTTAATTAATCTATTTTAACTATCTATTGACCCAGAATTAATTTGTTAATTAATTTATTAAATTTATATTGCCCATTGATAATTTATAGGTGTTATAAAAATTAATTTGTGTAATTATATACATTTCTACGAGGTACGTTTTATTTTTGTAAAAACGAATGGAAGCTATTCTGGTCAAAATATTGAAAGTTGAGATTGATTAGTCATAGTAACTTTTGATAATGATTTTACAAATAATCCGGTACTATTTGTTAACTTTTAACATACGTTAACATTCATAATTAAGAGTACCGATGAATTTAATTCCGCTTGTTTCGTATGTAGCTAAATTAGAATTACATGAAACGATAGAAAGCCTTGGTGGTCGGAAAAACAGGAATAATAGCTGTAAAAAGTTGTAAAAGAAAAATTAAAAAGTTACTGCGATGTTTGTCGACGTTGCAATTTTCATAATCTACAGAAAATTCTGAAATTTTGATTTATATGCAACATAATCCACCAGAAATAAACTAGACGTTGAAAAATGAGATTTGGCTAATGAACTATACTCCTCGCCACGAAAGAATTCCGATGTGTTTGGAAAACAGTATTTTCAGAACGCGTCCGGGACAACCTACGAATTGTTGTAGATACTTACCTTTTTTTTTTTTTTTTTTTTTTTAACTTTAATAACTTTATTTGCAACTATATACTACGATACAACGAGCAAATTAGATGACAGTAAACAAAGGATGACAAGGAAAAAAAAATTAAAAAAAAAATAAATAAAAATAAATAAATGAAAAAGAACAGTGATACCCATTGGTATATGTTCTATGAAATAAAGTTCATGATACATGAATGATAAATAACAACATGAGAAAAAAAAGAAGAAAGAAAAATAAAATAAATCACTTTATAGAAGATCTCTGGCCCATTGACGTTTCAACCTGCGCTGCGGATTTCCTGGTAGTGATGCATCCGATAGTTTGGTGATTAATTCGTTGGGGTGATCATGCAATTTTCTGTGAAAAACACTGTAGCTGGACTTAACTACTTCACTTATGAACGGAATATTAAGGTCGTCATGTAGAATTTTGTTGTTGACATAAAAAGGTGCGCAGGTGATTAAACGTAGGCATTTTGACTGAAAGGCTTGTAATTTTTGTAGATTGCTCGGTTTAGCTGTGCCATAAATTTGTAGTCCATAGGTCCATATTGGTTTGAGATAAACTTTGTATAGTAATAGTTTAGATTTTAGAGTCAGTGAAGAGTCAGTGAAGATACTTACCTAAATAAAAATTTCTTGGTCATTGTTATTTCAATTTCTGTTATATTTGTCACTATAAATAGAAAAAGTTATGCATGGTATAACTGTAGTAGGAATGAGTAATTCAGTCCAATTCATTCCAAAAATTATTTCCCTATTATTACCGAAATTAAACTTTTTTAATGACCGGCATTTTACGTACAATGGAACAACGGATTTTAGTTTTAAAATATTCACGTTATACAAAAACTTGTGATCTTAAACTTACTTTTTCTTATCTGTAATATGTAGACTTTGCAATCTGTTCAATTCAAAACAATTAGCAACCGCATGACCCAATGATATGAGGATGATGTGTAAGACAAGTAAATAAGGTGTAGTCTTGTACAGACCCAGGCTGGCCATTCCTGAAAGAGTATGGTTAATTGAACCCCAACCATCAAAGTGCACTGGTAACCAATATCCAGTATTTAAATCCGTATATAGGTATCCGTATATAACTACCTTTACTAGGTTTGAACCAGGACTTCGTCTCCAAAATATCAGCTATTTAACAGCTGACTCACGGCGACGACTTTACCTTTAGACTAACCCGATGGGTCTTAAAGGCAGATGAACGACGCTGATATTTTATATCCTACAGCTTCTACAAAGTAACAGACGTCTTTAAATCGAAAATCAGTAACGAAAAACTGGCTATGACTGAGTTTTTTGGGCGTACGTACCGCGTCTCCTACATATGAAAAAAATTACATTAAACGAATAAACGAAATAATTGACAAGGTTTATGTTGGTGGAGCGTCAAATTTACTTTTCGGTAATATCTGATAATGATTATCTAAAGAGTTCTTCAAAAAGAGTATTTTTAGTCTCATTCTGGCTAAACAATCGTAGGTATATAAATTAAAATTTTCAGAATTTCCCGTAGATTACGAAAATCGCAATGTTGACACGCATTTCAATAGATTTTAGATGTCTATTTTTCACATTTCAGTTTTTATTGCTGTTTTTCGCATCCTAAACACCAAAGATCTATTATTTCACGTGTCGCTAAGTTGAACACAAAACAAAACAAGGTTAATGAAGTTTATCACAGGCCGCCTCCGTGGCCTAGAGGTTAGCGTACTATGCTGCAAAGTGGAAGTCCTTAGTTTAATTTCCGACTTTGGTCTGGAAAATTATTACATCGTTCTTTAACCCAAAGCAGTTGCTAATGGCCAAGATGGTCATGCGACTTTAAAAAAACTAAAACAACGTTTATCACTATTTTATGACTATAACTAAAGGTAAATTAAAACGACAGATTTATGCCGCATGGAGCAATTTTTTAAATTGTCATCATTTTCTCTATTCGTCTGTTCGTCACACCCGGATGACAGAAAGTACAAGAGATAGCAATAAACTGTTTTCGGATTTATTACTCAGTAGTTTACACAAAATTTAACATAATAGTAATTTAAACAGAAGGTAAGTGGCCCTAAATTGGGTTTAAAGTTCCGGTATTGACCGGAAGTAGCCCAAAACCGGAAAGAAAAATGTCAAAGTCAGAAACTACAAGTGATAGCATCAAACAATTCGGGTTAATAATCTGCACAAAATTTAGTGGACCTAAAATGAGTTGAAGTTCGTATTTTGGCCGAAAGAGGCCAATAACCGAAGTCAAGAAGTAGAAGTCGGAATTTGAAAACAAAAAAAAAATGTGTTTTTCAATTCCTCTTAAAGAGCACATACAGAAATAATTGGGTTTGAAGTTCCGGTTTTCACCGGAAGTGACCCAAAACCGGAAATCAAGAAATTAAAATTAGAAACTCCAAGAGATAGCAGCTTTCGGATTCGTAATCTATACAAAAAGTTAGTGGGTCTGGATTGGGTTTGAAGTTCCGACCGAAGGGCCCTAAACCGGAAGTCAAGAAACCAAAGTCGGAATTTCGAAGAAAAATAGTGTCATTCAATTCCTACTTTAAGAGTAGATACAGAAATCACCAATTGTATTTGCCAAAAGGGAATTTTATTATTTGAATCAAAATCAAGGAATGTAATTGACTCATTACATCACTGATTAAAATACATCAAGGTTATTACTACAAGCATATTACACTTGAAGAAAAATTACAGTTTTAAGTGTAAATGAAAATAAAATAATTTTGTCATTAAAAATGTGAATGTGTACATTATATTCCCAAATGATATCATCTACATAATTATACATGTGTTTATTATACATGGTGTATTAAATTCTAAAGCCTATTTATAACAAAGAATGGAGGATACGCAGCTGTTATATTTTTATCATTTAATTACTACTCTCGATGTCAAATTGCAAGAAAGGATGTCAGCTGTCATATTTTTCCAGAGTTCACAACTGAAGCGTTGTTGGCCTTCCCACTAATGAATAATATTAAAACGCTAATATATTTCATTGTTAAGCTAGGTAACCCCCACGTACAAAAAGAAATTTAGCCTATTTATTCTTTTTGTTACCCTACTTCTTTTAGTTTTAAATGACTTTGGTATTTAATTTATATTTCTGTCATATCAACCGTTTACTACAGGAATTTGAGAAATAGTTTGTCTATTTTATTTTCAATTAATTATCATGAATCGTATTTTCATTGACGAATAACGGTTTATATTTGAAACGCATAATTTAAAACATTTATAGATGTTTACAGCAATTTCGTCATCAAAATATATATTTTGTTTTATCAAAATTTGAAAAAATAACACTAAATCTAATCAGTGACCGCCTCCGTTGGGTAGTGACTTGTGCGCTAGCCTAAAAAGCGGAAGGTCACGGTTTCTATTTCCGGCCAGGGTCTGGAAATTGTAAGAAGTTAAAACCCACCGATACAGAAACAGAAACCCACAGTAATCTATAATGATCAACCTGTCGATGCGACTTTAAATAACCGAAAATATCTAATCAGAATTTTTTTCATAGTTTTGGGAATTATATTGTAATTAAAAATTTTATTGATTCACGTACAAAATAAGCGATTAAAAACCAAGAAATAAAATTCAGAAGGAAAATCTATGAACCAGTTAACAAAATAGAGCATGAATTAAACGACCTTTACCATAAATCTATAAACATACAGATATTTAGAATCACATACTTTTTCCGAGAATAGAGAGCAAAATTTTACGGACACATACACAAAATCGACAGTAATATAATTACAAAACAAATTTTCACCTTACCAACACCAACAAAAATAATATAAAATGGATAATTAAAACAGAATATGATCTCAAACAAGTAAACAATACAGAAACCGTGATAAGCAATTCGGATAAAATCAGAAAGAACATCAATGACGAGGAATCCGTGGTAAGGACAGAAAGAAAATGAACGGGAAAACAAAAAATGGAACAAAATGAACACATGCAGAGAATTTGGAAGAAACGAGAGAGAAGCGCGGGAACAAGTGTTTGTGAAAAATATTTGAAGAATTCATGAAAAAAAAAAATTGTCCTTAATATTACCGGAGAATATACAAGTATTTAGCACGGTAACCTCTCTTTAGCCCGGCATTCTATAGTCCGGCACCCCTCGGTTCAGATTTAATAATATATTATTACCACATATTTTGTAGAAATATGAAACTTTAAATTGAACAAAGCTTACAATTCTGCAAAACTTTAAAAAATTTTTATAATTCTTATTGATTTTTAAAAAATAAAATTTGAATCACAAAGGCAAAGGGACATTACATAATTTTTAAGCAAGGTGGGATAGGTTTAACGTACATCAATAAATATAATACACGCATTAATGTAATGGTAATTTAATTATTTAAAATACATATTTTTTGTTTTACGTCTGACTGTTTTGCAGTTTCTGCTAATGCAGACGGTGGAGAATGATGATATATGAAAATGAGTGATGAAAAAATGCCAGACCTGACTGGAAATCGACCTGGGACCCCGGGCTAAAAGCTAGTTGCGCTAACCACTACGCCAACGGGCCGGTCGAATAGTATAGTTTTTAATTTGAATTATTTGACTTCTTTTCTAACTTCCATGTTACTGTATGTCTAATCTAACGGTTTATTTTTTCAATGTTTTATTATACTGTGTTCTAAAGGCAATAATATTATAATTATAATGAATAAATTATTATAATTATTAATGTAATTATACTACCTAATTATAATTATAATTAATGAATTGTGCAATAAATTCAGTGATTTTCTTAACTGGTTATGTGTTTTTGGTAAAACGTTTGTGGTCTGACCGGGTATTTACAATCTCCCCGTGTATAATAAGAATACGTGTAGATATGTAAATACATTATACTCTACTCGGTTTACCGCTCGGGTTCTTAAATTGCCTGCTTTATCCCGATTATCTTCAGTAAAATTACCCACATTCAGTAATCTGTAATCCGGCATCACCCGAGTACCGAAAGTGCCGGACTAAAGAGAGTTTACAGTATTATGTTACAATGACACCTACGTTGAGCTCTAATTTAAAATAATGACGTTTAAGGAAGAACTGATTAAGCAACTAGAACAATGAACAATAGTCTATAAATATATCACAACATTGTTCCCTTTATAAAAATTAATAAAAATAGGCCTAGGATATATAACGAACGGGACTTGATTGTTACCTAAATTAATACTGTAATTTGTTTGATAAGATAGTCCTTGTCTACAAAAGAAAATACGAACAGTTGATTAAGAATTTAAACGGTTGTCTTTTTGAATATTGATAGACTGTTCGTTAAGAAAAGATGGAATCGTTTTTAAAGAGTTCTTTTTGAGATAAATACATACTAGATTAAAAAAAATAATAGATAAAGAGTGCCGAAAAGTTGTAGTTAAAAAAGGGGTAACAAGAATACTGAATTACAAAAGAAGAATGACAATGGAAGGGTTAAAAAGATGACAGGATAGATTTGTAGCTTTTGCATTCAAATTCCGGATTAAAAAAAGTGAAATAAGTTAATATATATTCATAATTTTTTTACCGAAGTATAAAGTATACAAAGTACCGAGATTACACCTAAGCGTTCTAGGTAAGAATATAAGATAAATATATGCGTTAAAAAAATAAAATAAATATGTGACATTTGTTTTGTTAAAAATGATTTAAACTTGACCTAAACAATCTTATAAGTATCATAGAGTATTTAAACAAGCAGATGCATTCGGATAAAGAGTTAAGAAGATTTTGTTAGAGTTTTACTAGTCATATTTAGGTCCTAAGTTTAGATATTTTGGGTTGGTGAAGTCAAAGAAAAAGTACCACGTGATAAGTTGTTCTCTTCATTAGTGGTCATAAATATTGATATGCATAAACAACCGAAAAGAAAAAAATAAATGTAGAGGGGGACAGAGAACAGAAAGATGGTCGGTCGTTTAAAACGTGTGTATGAGCAATATACATATATAATGTTGTGGCCGTAGTAAATCATCTAACAAGAGAAACCACCTCCTAACAAAAAAATTAAAAATAAAATAAAATAGAATGGAAATAATAATGAAAAAGGAGATCATCTCCAACACTAAATTTTGACCGATGTGGGATGATATGACCGAGGACGCTGTATCCATTATTCTTGGACATAGGGTATCCCAAAATTTAAAAAAATATATATTTATTTTAAAGGTGTTATAATTTATTATTATTTTAATGAAAAGACATCGAAGTATCGGAAATTATCATAACACCGCTTTAAAAAAAAAAGATTTAACTAGTGTAAAAGAAGAGTTTACAGTTAGTTAATTTGGATAAAATATTTAGAGATTGAGGCACCGAATTCAATAGAAATCCGGTCTAAAAATTTACGATCTTCTTGTTTATCCTCTTTCAGTATGTTTTTCCCAATTGAGATTGGCTATCATAATAACATCCTTGGAAACCGCTGCTCTGAGTATAGAGAAGAGCAGCTTTACAATTCCTAAGTTCATGAACCACAAAGCTCGTCATCTTCTTTGATATATTAAAACCTGGATATCAACTGGATCTTGCTGCATCGTTCTTCTCGCATAACGTGACCGATGTATTGGAGTTTTCTTTTTTTACTAATCTTAATGCGTTAAATTTCATTATTCATGAAACGCAGGACTTCGTTTGTTTTCTTTCATGATCATGCTATCTCAACATACAGAGGTACATTTAAAGTTCATAAGTTTACCTGCCTAAAAAATAGGAGTACTGCTTTTCAAGAAAAATATATTGCTGACAACGTTAATCCCTCATTTTTAATATATAATTGTTCTGGAGAATTTAAAACCTTGTTTTTAATCCCTAATGTGTGTTCAATTCGAGAACAGTAAGTAACCCCATGACTCAATGAAATGAGGATGATATGACTGACGTGTAGTTGAGATGTAGTCTTGTGTACTCAAACCATATATTCCTAAAAGAGTAACGTTAATTGAACCCAAACCATCATAGTATATCGGTAACCACTGTCTAGTATTCAAATCCATATAAAAGTAACTGCCTTCATTAGGATTTGATCATGGAACCTTCGTCTCCGATAATCTGCTGTTAAATAGCTGACACGCGGCTACAAATTTACCACTTTACCACCTGATCAATCCGGTGGGTTTATTTATATTGTTAAAACTAATTTTAAAGTTGGTGCTAAACCAGAATCAAAAATTTTGGCACTGTGGACATTTTGAAAGATGCTTCCAATATCGCATCAAAACATAATGATCCGTTCAGATATTTTTCGTCTACTCTAAATAGGTGTGGTATTCGTTAGGAACTTTTTAGTACTCACATGAACCAAGCAACCCGGGAACTTCCACTTTGCAGCCTACCTCGCTAACCACTGTGCCACGGAGACAGCTGAAAAGCATTCTCAGAAAATGTAATACAAAACTGTAGATTAGTTAAAAATTTTGAAAATTATGGTAGAAATGTACGATTTAGTCTATTAAATATAAATTTTAGACATACATTTCTCTAGTAGGCTTATTCAAAATTGCTATTGTAAAACTTATATTTTCTTTTGTAGTCAGTAGTGACTAAACTATCGAAGCGTTTTAGAATAAGATGACACAGTAAATAATATTGAAAAATAATTGTTTCAAACAACCAGTAAAAACTTATTTTCTTTTGAATTTACTGATATGCGGGCTTTATTCCACCACATGTTTTTAATTAATTGCAATATAAAATTAATTATTTCAGTTTTCTAAATAGGTTTATTAAAAAAATAAATTTAAAAAAATACATATTAATTAACTTCAATAATATTAGTGAAGTATCTTAGTCCTATTTCTTATGCAAAATAAAAAATAAGAAACAAAACATTATTCCTTACAATATTATTATAGTACTTGCAAATTCAATGGGCGGATGAGCGTACAGTTAATTGATTATAATATTCTCTGTTTGGAGCACTACCCATCAAATTTGAGCTTTTTTGTAGAACTTACCAGTGATGTGTTAAAAAATTAATACTTGACTTATATTAAAAGTCACTTTTTTGCTATTGTTTTGTAAACATATTAGCACTGAGGAATTATCACAAGCCTATTTATACTAAACAGCCCATAACCATGACATATTATGTTTAAAACAACCTTAATAAACGAGTATATCCTGAAGAAATTTTTAATTCAATGTTAATCTTGAAAGAGACAAATAAGTTTGTCACAAACAAAAACAAAACACAAAAGAAATTTGTGCGGGATCATCTGCTTATAGAACCAACCGTACGCGAGCATGTGTTACATTACTGTAGGAATGTTTAAATCCCTGTGTGGTAATTAATTTGTTAAGTAAAATGTGATGTTGTGATGGTTACGAGTAATTTTGATTGAAACTTTAACAGAATTCCTATGTTTGAATGGCGTGCTTAGTCCCGCAATTGAATCCCGTACGTCCAAATTGATTTAGGATTGTTTTGTATATTAGAAGTTTAAGTAGTCGGACAATATAGATTACTAGGTCGAGAAGAGCTGTACAAAAAATGGTTTAAAGAAGTTAGAAAAGATATTGAGAAAACCGGAATGAACTGAGAAAACTTAATGAACAAAAACTAAATTCAAACAACTAATTACGGACTTTAAAGGCTTTCATGAAGAGAAAAAGCAAAACACCGGGTGAACAGAATAACGGAGAAAAGCCTACAGTGAGCGAATGCTGAGAATGTGGGCTGCAAAAAAAGCTTCCAGAAACGTCTTGTCACCTCACGTGGTCTAAAAGTGGCTCAACACGAGAAAAAAATTTGTAGTCAAGCGTATACCTAGTTTATGCCAGCCGCATTGGCGTAGTTGGTAACGTGCTCGCCTCTCATCATGTGGTCTTGGGTTCGAATCTCATTCAAGCACGGCATATTTTCATACGTTACAAAAAAATCATTTCATCCTTCACCGTCTGCATTGGCAGTAATTGAAGAACAGTCGGACGTTAAACCAAAAAAAAATGACCTAGTTTATAATAAAACTTACTTTAACTTTAAAGCCGGGGTCCTACAGAGTTACTCCTTAAGCCGCATTTCAAACACTATGACCGTCTTTCCCGCCAGTCACTATCCTCTTAAGTCTCTTGCCTCCATTGCCCGCAGCACACCAACCCGCCACGTTTTCCGAGGCCTCTCTCTTTTCCTCCTCATCACCGGACAAAAATTCAAAGCCACTTGAGGCCACCAATCTTCATTCATCCGTTCCAAATGCCTATACCAAAGTAACTGCCTAGTCTTCATTCTACCCGCTACATTGTCCTTCACATCCACCATTCCCCTTATCACTTCATTTCGTACCTAAACCAACCTGGAGACCCCACAAGATCTTTGTGAAAAATCCATCTTCAAAGCTTTCAAACGCTCCTCATTCCGTCAGCGTTTCTGTCAGCATTCTGAAGCATAAGAAACAATTGGCTTCACTACCACCTCATAAATTATGTTTTCAAACTTATTTTTATTTTAGAGGACCAAATCAAAGATTTCAGCTTTCTGATCGCCACTTTGCCTTGAACAATTCTCGCCCTGATATCTACTTCACATCTACCATCCTTAGATATCAGCTTTCTTAAGAATTTATACTTGTCACCACACATCACTACATCCCCGTCCACGGTCAAATCAGTTCCCTCATCACCCACCACCAAATATGCCGTCTTATTCATATTGATCTTCATGCCCCATACCTCATACTCCTCCTTAAACTTCCTGATCATAAACAATATGTCCTCCTCGTCATTAGCAATCAGCAAAACAATAAAACTGTTTCTATTATTTCTTTTAATCCACATAAAACTACATAAGTTCATTAAAGAAGAAAATCTTATTTCGATTTTTGTTGTGTTGGAGTACTTTTCCTGGTGCTTCTTGCCTTGATTCTTCTCTCGTATTCCTTCAATCTTTCTTATTTCTTCTGACGTTCTTCGTCGGAATACACAATTATCTGTCATCTGGTCGGTCTTTTCTGTTCACGTCATGTGTTGTACAGTTTGTGGTAATTTCCGGATTTTCTTTACAGGTTCAATTGAGATTTAAACGTCCTTCATTTCCCGTTCAATTTCTTTGATCCAGTAAGACTGAGATCTTCTGTTTAGGAAATACATGATAATTTGTGTAGAGATTCTGGCGGAGTCAATCTTCAAGAGATGTCCAAAGAAATAAATTCTTTATCCTCAACTGGTCTGCTACAAGTTCTGAATTTCTGTAGTTTTCTTCGTCTTGGACGCGTTTCTAGATCCTGTCGGAGGTTTTTTATTTGTATAAGTATAGTTTATATTTTTTCTGTTTATCTACCAATTCAGAGTTTTGCGGTCGTTATGCCTTATGTATTAGATATGCTAAGTGTATTGTTTATGTAAACTGGTAGGCATGATTGGACTTAATGGCCCATCCATTAAGTAGATATGACATACTGGAATATTAATAAATTTAACTCTTGACTAGTCACTTCATATCGTTAGATTAAAATTTAGTATAAACAAAAATATGTTATTCCTACTTTTTTTTTTAAATTCCTAATATGTGTACGTTGCAATCTGTTCAATTCAGAACAATAAGCAACCCCATGACCCAATGAGATGAGGATGATGTGTATGACGTGTAAATCAGGTGTAGCCTTGTACAGACCCAGGTCGACTACTCCTGAGATAGTATGGTTAATTGAACCCCAACCATCAAAGTACACCGGCAACCACTGTCTAGTATTCAAATCCGTATAAAAGTAACTACCTTTACCAGGATTTGAACCAGGAACCTTCGTCTCCGAAAATCAGCTGTTAAACAGCTGATTTTGACGACGACTTTACCTCTAGACCAACCCGGTGGGTTGTTCCTACTTAACGCTAATATTATTTTAATTTAGAATAATTTTCAATATTTTATTCTTGTTAACACTGTATGAAGAAAATATGAGTCCCGAAAATACAAACATGTTTTGTGGTCACCCTATTCTAGAATGTAATAAGTACAATATAAACCCAACAAAACCATTATGTTAATAAAATACAAAAACTGAATAGTCTCCACTTTGTTTTTTGTAACATTTACATTGAGTTAAACCTCTTGTATGAATGAAAAATATATATGCATTGGAATTTTCACTATAAGCTTTTGTTTAGCATTGTTTTATGTCGGATTAGAAGAATATATCATTATACCGGATGGACAAGCGAAAGCGAAGCAGCCAACGACTACTCGTGTCTGTACGGCCAGCAGTGTGAATGTGAATTGTTAGTTACTAGAAGTAGAAGGGTGAAACCAGTGGCAATAAATAACTTGAGTGTGAGAAAGAAAGAAATGAAAGTCGAAAAAGAGATAGAAACGTATAGAACTGTAACTAGTGGATCCCTCTTAGAATTGGTCCACTTTTTTTATAAAGGACCACGACCCGAAAACTTTTTTCATTACTGTTAGGTCTGACTACAACTGGCTAGGTTACGTAACACACTTCTACAACGAAATAAGCTCCTTCTGTGTATTTTATGGGCAACGATGACCACTTAAATTGTGGTCTTCTACGAGTTGAAGACAATACTTTTTTGTTGTTGGGTTTTTGTAACATATTTCAGTAAGAACGGAATTGAATTTAACCCAGCTAATTTATAAAATGAAGCTAGCTACTGAACCCACAAACGTTAGAAATGCAGTACAGCTGAAATGTTTAATTTAAAAAATAAACCGAGAGAAAAATCAAACAATAAAAATTTATTAAACATGGTTATTTATTTCGTGTTTAATTGAACTTGAACTGTTAAAAATAATGTAAATCTTAAATAAATCAACGCATAAATATGCGTAAAATCATAATATCTTAGAAAATAATTATTGCTAATTCAAAACGAGTAGCTATATAATAGAATATTGGCAGATTTTAAAGAGTATGAACGGTTTGATTTCCACCACCTTCAACTCACTGAACGGAATTATTTATAGAAGGCTATAAATAAATAGTTTAATATTTATTTATAAATATTTTATTTTATTAAACATTATTTCCTTTGTTTGTGTACACTTAATATATAATAAACAGCCAAACAAAACAAAATTGTATATAATACTCCCTCAGAGTATTACATATTCGAGATATCCCTCGTCTCTTTCGGAGAGATCATCAGGAACACGATTACACAAATCACTATATGTTAGACAAAACACATTTTTTTTAAACACATATGTGTATAAACATATTAAAACATATATGTGTTTTATACATGGCTGTAAACAGTTAAATTGAATTGATTGACGTGGTCTTCGACCGTATCTGTTTTTTGTACTATGTTATGTGTGTTTTGTGATTTGTGTAATCGTTTTCCTGATGATGACTCCAAGAGAGACGAAAGATATCTCGAATATGTAATACTCCGAGGTGAGTATTATATATAATTTTGTTTTGTTTTAATGTTCATTGTATATTTATAAATATTTATATACATTGTAAATATTAAATTTATAGAAAGGTATTTTATTAGTGCGGTTATATCACAAATATAATGATTTCTTAGTTCTATAGAGTTGTAAATGAGATACAGTTCTTTTAATTGACGTTCCGGTTATCCGAACACGACTTGGTCCATCCAAGTCAGTTAAGAGAGAGGTTGCTTTATAAGTAGGCTTTACTGTACACGCTATCTATAATTGTCATTCACTCATGATTAAAATTACGTTTTGTTATTAAATTTATATTATTTAATTATGGTTAAACATAAGTAAAGTTATATTTTCCATTATTTGCACTGACAAGAGAAAATTGTATGAGTATTTCATACCAGTTTTTTTATGTAAATGTAACTATTTTCTGAACAATTTCAAATCAATAATTTTTAAAACAAAAATTTTTTACTTTTAGAAGAACATATTGGAAATTTTTAAATCTGGAAAACTGGGGTGAATGTTTCCTGTTTATTCAAAAGTTTAAGCCTCAGTAGTATTTTGCTCTCTAGCTCTTTTTCGTTTACTGATTCGTTTCGAATCTACAAATCACAAAAGTTTAATGATACTCTGTCAGAAATGGTCGGCCTTTAGTCTGTACAAGACATCTCATTTACACGTCATAAATACCATCTTCAATCTAACAGGGTCATAGGGTTGCTTATTGTTCTTAAATTGAACAGATTGCAACGTACTCACATTAGGAATATAAAAAAGTGGTGGAAACGAGGGTGTATCAAATACAAACGAGACTGATCTTCTTAAAATATCCGAAGGGGTCCTTCGATAAAGGGATGAAGCGAACTTATTCTCTCGGGTCCCTTTAGTATCAAAAGAAACCATGAGCGAGAAAGAAGTGCATTTCTCCGTAGAGCAGTGGATTATCATCAAGTTTATTGTCAAAGAATGGGTGAACCCAACCGAAATTTTGCAATGATAACAGACATAGTCCGGGAACAACACGCTGTCAAAAATCCATGACTTTGCTTTTTGACAAAAATTTTCTGGGAAGTGTGAAAGGTTCGAGAATGAGAGCCATAATCGCCGCCCAAGGACGATTGTAACCGAGGACAACAATGAGAAAGTCCGAAATCTCATAGAGAGTGTTTGTCACGTTGATTTTATTCACGATCGACGCACAATTAAAGGGAAATATTATTGTGAAATACTGGATGCTCCTGTCATTTTGAAGACACAAGAAGAAACAATCAGCCAAAAATACATTCTGCATGAGAAGGCTAACTAATACGGCCAACGCTACCATGCAAATTAGATGCCTAAGGAAACTGCTGGAACACCCACTCTACAGGCCTGCCTTATCACCTCATCACTAACATCTTTTTGGAACGCCTCAAAGAAGTGCTTGGAGGCCAGGGTTTCGATGACAACGAAGTTGTGGAACCGTGTGTGCTCCAAAGACTACAAGAACATCCGAAAAAAAATTAAGATGATGGAATTAAAAAGCTCCTAGTCCAATGAGAAAATGCATTTCTAATGCGGGAGAGTATGTAGAAAAATAATATGTAATTGAAAGTTTAAACAAAGATAGGTTAAAAAAAACGAATTCCGTTTATATTTTATACACCCTTGTATATTAAAGAAATTATTAACGAATATTCAATTTTTAAATACAACGTTTGGCTATCAAATTTCCGCCTTATGAAATAGTCAATTTCATTCGTACGAGGAAAAATAAGTCAGAAACTTTGGAATAAACGGATAGAAAATTGTTAATTTATAAATTGAGAAGTATTAGTTATTATTAATATTAGCATTAGTATTAATTATATTGTATATTGTTTAGGAATATTACACAGTGCGGTAAAGTCCATTAAGAGAACATGAAATAAACTATATAGGGTAAGAGGAAAAGAGTGATATGTGAAAGTGGGTGAGAGTGAATTGGCGAGGAGGGAGTAACACAGTGGCAAGTGTGTGCATGCACATTTTTATTCAATTTATTGTGCACAAGTTATTCTACCCCGTCATTCCTTTCCCCCCTCCCATTAGATCTACTATATAATAATAGATCTCGTTTTTAGCTTTGCACGTTCACCATATGTTCTGTTTTGATGATAGACAACCCTTTTGTTAAAATGTTACTGCTTTGTACAATGCAATTGTATATTACTCGTACGTATCTACATTCATATTGAGACAATCTACTTGTGCTCCTGGATGGATGGTCTCTGCAATGCATCTGCCGCAAAATTGCAATTTTAATTTTTACTTTTTTATTATTTTACCCTCTTTGTATAATAGACTAATTGTTTCCTAACCGTCCTGAGTAAATTGTATCATTCCATTGTTTATTCCAGTGTTTTGTTTCGTTTAAAGCATTAAATATATAGTACGTAGACTATTATGTGTGATAACAAACAAAAAAGAAATCCGTTTTCTTTGGAAAGAAATTCCACAGATCTTTGTTGGCAATTTTAGATGTATAATTACGTTATATATAAATTACAGGATAATTATATACTTTGGTAACTGCTTAATTCTTAACGTAAAATTAATTAATTTTTATAAATTTTAATAGATCGGTTACTTCCATATAAAATACTCTTTCTTTTTCTTCATCAATCAAAGATTAGGTCCCTGACCTGTTACGGCTTCCACCTAGCCACCGGTCGCCCTGAATCGCGACATCCAATCGGCCTGAAACTTCTGACCAGTCTAGGAATCCTGAGTGGAGACATTCTTTCAAGATGATGGGTTCATTTCCGGCGGTACTCCATAACTGTCTCCTTAAGAGAACACACATCTAACTCTCACCGAGTAAACTCGTTTGTGAACCGATCCAGTAGACTAGAGCCCCAAATACATCTATCCCGATTGAATAGAATTTTCATATTCTTCTTCCACACCCAGGCCTCACTGTCATAAGTCAGATTTGGAACAGCCACTGTCTTAAAAAAATTCATTAATATTTTTGTCAGCCAGTTCGGACCTTCCCCTTCAAATTTCGATTTATTGTACCAAAAATTCAATTAAATCTTTCTACTCTATGTGAAACATCATTGTTCTCTTTATATGACACATCACATTCCAATTAGGTAAAGTGGCTGACCTGTTCCAGAATCACTCCAACCACCATTATCTTTGTCCTCCATATAAAATAATAATAAATTTTATTATTATCAATTATCAATATCGGGATAATCATGCCAATCAATTTACTGGGTTGCTTTTCTTTCGAGAAGAACTTATTTTGATTTTCTGTTTTACCACAGATATTTCACGGAGCGTTACACTTCAACGACTTTATCAGGCTGTTTGTGCATGGGACAGAAATTATAAAATCCAACGTGTTTCTGTGAGTAGACACTCAGAGTTTTCGCCGATTAGGAGTATCAAACTAGCGAACCAGTTCGACATCGATTTTTAGAGACACGAAGAGATCAAATTGTATGAATGAACTGAAAAGTATGTTGTTTGCTTGTTAAAAATGTATTGTTCTTTTAACTGGATAAATATGATCTCTCTAAATATGACAAAGATGGTGTAGTCACCTGGACAGAATGCCAAACGAAAGGATGCCAGTGGCGGCTTTAAATTATCAACCAGTTGGCAGAAGAGATGTAGGGAGGCCGAGAGGGAGATGGGTACCGGAACAGGTTCATGTAACCTAATCCTTGGAAGTGAAGATGATGATGATGAAATATGATCTCTCATTAACGATGTTAATTAGAGGTTTTTCTCAGATTTTTTTATAATTTTGTACAATATACCAAATTTTCTTGTTGTTCTACTGTGCCTCTCTATTTCTGCTGTCTGGAATTTCTTGACTCTTAATGTTGAAGATATTGGTCTGGAATGTTTTGTTTTACTAAGTCTTTGTTTTTGTGACACCCTACACTCTCCTACAGTACGAGTTTTCAGGAGGAACGGTTACGGATTATTTCACATCGACCCTCCCAAAAAAAGAAAAAAAAAAATTCACCAATAAATACCAATCTAGTTTCAATTCTTTATACTAATAAAAAATTGAGGACCAAGAAAATTATTCAAAAAGGTAGTATATTATTACACTAGAACATTTTGGAATAATTTTCAAAAGAAAAAAATTTTTTGAAGGAAAGTTACACTCGCTTTATAACTCTTTCCAAACAAATTGTCAAAAGTTTTAATTTTCTTAAAAATTTCTTAGGCCTACACAATAGCATACAAATTTTTGGAATTGTCACTCTTCAGAAATGTATAAAATTATAGCAATATGTATTACTTTAGGGTAATCATCTTTTTTTGGTCCTTAAATACTAGTATAAGTAAGACTGACGATGAGCTTCAGAGATCGGAGTATGGTTTAAAAGAATTATCCAAGAAATATAATAATTTCAAAGCTTCCTTAAAAAATGTAAAATTGTGTGACTTGGTATAATAATGGCATTTACTGGTTAAATCCCACCAGGTCTACAATTGTGGTAGATTAAGTGATGCTGGAATAAGTATCACAATGCAATTGTTTGGGTCGTGACATCGGCTTTGATCAAGATTTGGGTATGAAAAAGAAAGTAGGCCTAGGTATATTTCAAGCAGTCCTTGAAAATTTTAGCAGAATCCTAGGCAGGAAAAAAGGAAAGAGGCTAAAATAAAATTTTACAA
The DNA here is from genome assembly GCA_035578175.1 of Catonia carolina. NCBI lineage: Eukaryota > Metazoa > Arthropoda > Insecta > Hemiptera > Achilidae > Catonia > Catonia carolina. Next base: position 20,217,309 of record JAQMRL010000010.1, on the reverse strand, counting down.
GGTGATGGCTGCCCCAGCTCTCCTCTGAAAGTGTATCGTGAATTAGTACAAAACCACTAGTGAGTAGAGTACAGGCGGCAGAGATGCGATTCCAGCGGAAAACAAAGGGTTGTAAACACAGGAACAACTGAGAAATGAGGATATAAGAATGGAACTGTATGTTAACAACTTGAGTGGGAGGTTTGCAGAATATCGTAATCAATGGAGGGAACACGTGAAGAAAATTCTTGAAGAAAGGATCCTCTCAATGTTTTAAATTACAGACCGGAAAGGGAAAAGAGATTTTCGGATGCCACGCAAGAGATAGCAATAATTTAATAGAGTTTGTCGTTGTTGTGAGTCGAAACAGGCGAAAGCCTAATCCTTGATTGTGAGAAGAAGAAAACTAAATGCAATTAATCAAAAAACAAATGCTTTAGCTTTTATTTTCGTTCCCTCAGGAATAAATTTACCGGATTTTAACTCTTTAGGTGTTCAGAAAGTTAAAGAATTAGTGATTTTTAATGAATGAGTGATTCGGTGAAGACTTTCACATTTATATTATATTACAGAAAATGGAATATTAAGATAAATAATAAAATTGTTACAACAGTAATACAACCACTTTGGAAAAAGACAAAATTAAAATACAGTAATACATAGGCCTACAGATATATTTAAAAGTTAATAGATTACCAAACTTCCATGTATTTTAAATAGGATATAGATAGACTTTAACTAACAAGACGAACTGGTTTAATAGTATTATATTAAACATCTACTAAAAGGCAAGCTGACCATATTTACATCCCATCTTTATAATAAAGAAACCAGTTTTAATTTTTCGATTCGACCATTAAAACAACTACTACCACAGCACAACTTACAGAAGCAATGTATAAAACGAACAGCAGCGGCTATGGTACCTCATTTATCATTTTAATAGAAAAATCAATTCATAATTCAAGGCCGATCTTAGTACACATTTCAATTTTGTTTTACTCTTTTAGTATAAAGGTTTGGACAAAATCAAAAATTTGATGTGAAACACACACACAATTTATCTTCCCATTGTAAACAATGAAAAACATAACCTTATTTTAATTATGAGTGGATGACCCTAAATGAAAATCAACAAATGTTTGACTTTCATTTTGATGAGCAAAAAAGCTTTAAATATGGAAAAAAGCTTTGTAGAAAAAAAATAATGAAAAATTTGGTTGTTTTATTTCGTATTACTTTAATGATACACTATTTTATCCTAAAAATGGAAATGGAAGATGGAGATGGATAATCCTAAAAAGATGGCGATAGATGATAAAAATATTATGTGAGTTCGGAACAGGCTGCCCCTAATCCTTGTTTAGAAGAACAAGGAGAAGATCCTAAAAAGGTGTTACGTTCACATTTTTAAAGAAAAACAAATTTTTTACCGATAACAATAAGCAAAATCGCTAATTCACGCTAAATTAAGCATTTCAGTAAAACATTCTTGGAAAAAAGATGTAGGTTTTCTTAATTTTCCACAAGTTTTATTGTATAGTACACTATTGTCGTTAAATGCATACTTACTTATTTTAATCCTTAATGTGTGTAAGTTGCAATCTGTTCAATTTAAGAATAATAAGTAAGTCCATGACCTAATGCGATGAGCGTGATATGTATGAATTGTAACTGAGGTGTTGTCAAGTATAGATTCAGGCCGACCATTCCTGGGCGGCGTAGTTAATTGAACCCCGATTCCCAAAGTAGAGCGAACGCTAAAAATAAGCGTTTCTGTTTTCTGAAGTGCGTAGAAGGGTTAATTTTGGTAATGGCGCAAATCAGCGAGTGGTGGGGTTCAATGGTGTACCAGCTGTGATCAGAGTCACGCCGCTCTCACAATGTTATATATCAGCTGACCTGAAAACATTAGTCTGTAATGTGTTGTATGTGGTAGGCATTAATTGTTGTGATTGTTGTGTGGTGATGATAATTTACATCGTTCAGCGCCTATGATTTAATAGGAAGTTCGGTACTAAGACTCGAAATCTACCGACTGAATCCAAACTGCTCGCGCAGCTACACCGGCAAGCTTCTTTGGGGTCATAAATCATTTAAAAATTTATTTACAAATACTTTCACAAATTTCGTGTCGGATCCTCTCATGGAAGGGCCTACCTAACTAAAGTTCTGAGTCTCAACTTCATATGATTTTCCGTTATGATATAATCAGTTCACACACAGACCAATTGGTAAAAACAAAGGGTTTCTTGGCTCAGAACACCTGAAAACCCAATTTTGAAAAATCGACATGAAAACAATATTTCGTTCCCTATATTTCATATAGGGCAAGGAAATATGACAAATTGATAATTAAATGAAAAATCATTACTAAACGTATTTATAGATAAGTTTTAAAAAATCAATTGATATTTCAGTGTCTTTAGACGTTTTTATAATAATCCTTGTTTTATTAGCCAGCTTCTTAAAGAAAACCGGCTAACCTACGCAATATTGAATTCTGTTTAATAATTGGTTTAGCCTACCTATTAGTAGGCATTTTATACTAACTGATACCATGAAATTATTATAATAACAAATTGGATCGCTTCAATCCACCCACATACTGCAACTAATAAAAAAAATATTTGTAATTACGTTAAATCAGTGATGGGGATATTCGAATATAAGAATAATTCTTTTTTATTCGATATACTTTCTCTTGCCAATGTAAAGAACGAAAAAATAACCTAATTTTAATCATGAGTAGATTAAACTAAATGAAAATCAACCGCTTTTGGACTTTGATTTTGATGAGCAAATGAAAGAAAATCACAAATTCACGCAAATAAAGACCTGTAGAAAAATTCTTGATATAATAAGTTGTTGTTTTTTAATTTTCTATAACTTACATTACCTATGTAGACTACATTTTTTTGAAAATGTGTTGGCTACTAAAATCGCAATCTTAAACAAAAAATTTGTTTGTCCCATGAGCACAGTTTGCCAACGAATTTTTAGCAGACGAGCCTTGAATAAAAGAGCAGACGAGTTTGAACAAAACAAAAAATAAAGTAAATGAGGCAGTTTTTAATAAAATAGAAGTAGCTGTTTTGAGATAAATTTATGTTCAAAAAAGTAAAATATTGCGAGAATAAACTGCTACATCCGGAAAACCGATTTTGATAAAACTATTCGTGTCGAGTCCGCGTATGGTATAGTGGAGAGATGACTTGAATGTTATTATAGTTTGTGACGAAGTGGGGAAAGGAAAGCTTGCCTATAGATAGAACGAATGCCTCAATCGTCAAAGTGATAATATCGATAAGTACAGTGGAGAGATGACTTGAACGCTACTATGAGACGGAATGGGGAACGGGATAGCTTGTCTATAGATAGGACAAGCTGTTCTGTTCCCCACTTCATCTCACACTAGCATTCAAGTCATCTCTCCACTATACCTAACTTTCGTTGAAGTTTCAATTCATACAACTTTCCGTTTCTGAATTATTCTTTTTACACAAATACACAAGACTGGCTCGTAGTGTAGTGGTTAGCGCAACTGGCTTCTACGCCAGGGGGGTCTCGGATTCGATTCCCGGACAGGTTTTTCATCTTTCATTTTCATATATCACCCTTCTCATCACTGCATTAACAGTAATTGCAATACAGTTGGACGTAAAACAAAATATAAACATACACGCATACACCGTGCAATTAGTTCTAGCTATTAGGTGCTCGCCGCAAAGTCAGCTGATTTTTGGAGACGAAGGTTCCGTGGTTCAAATCCTCGTAAATATAGTTAGTATTATACGGATTTAAATAAAAGATAGTAGTCACCTGTGTACTTTCTAAGGCTGGTGTTCAATTAACGATACGTTACTGTTTCAGTTTGTACAAGACTACACCTCATTCACACGTCTTACATATCATCCTCATCTCAATGGATCATGGCGTTGCTTATTGTTCTTAATTGAAACAGTTGACGAACATTAGGGCTTATAAAGGACAATCGGTAAAAAAAACATATTTATTTGAGCTCAAGGAATTTAAAACGTGTATTTCCGGTGAAAACTCGACATGAAAACACAACTTTCTCTACCTGTACTTCTTAAAGTAAAAATTTCTTTTGTATAAGTACTTAAATTGTATTTTAAGCTATTTATTCATTAACAAATAGCTTAAGATACAATTTGTATACTAAGGAACACACGATTTACATTTAACCATCAATTAAATAAGAGAAAAATCAACAAGTGGATAACCAATATTGTACTATAAATTTATTTACATATTAAATTAAGCGTAGGGTAAATTCATAAACGTACAATGAAACAGGTTGATTTAATTTTTATGAGGTACGTGTGTACCTCATAAGCTTTTTAATAGAATATTAAGAGTGTAATAGAAGCGTTTTAATATTATAATCTCGGTTATATCGAATAATGAATAAGAGAATAGCTTTGTAATGCAAAAGAATCAATACTACAATATTATCTTTATCTATCTATATTTGTACATTATAAATTATAAAAATATTAGTCAACAATGTACTGTAATGTAATTGTGAACACATAATTTTTATTGTATTTGAATAAAGAATAAAGAATGGCGTCTGTATTGTACTTCATTAAATATAAAAGTCTTTTACCGTTTTCAATTATTGATTTAACATTATTAACCTGATTATATATTTAAAAATCTGGTGTAAAATATTCACATGTCTGTTTCTTGTCAATATAAATAATAAAAAATAATACATATGTTTAATCATGTGTAAACAATTTAAATTGATAAGCATAATCTAATTTTAATCATGAGTAAATGACGTAAAATGAAAATCAACATCCGTAAGATTTAAAATATGGAAAATCACTAATTTAAGCTAAACTAGGCTCTATAGAAAAAATGCTCAAAATAAACGTTGCAGATTTTTAATTTTCTGTAACGTTGATTGTACGATATACACTTTTGTTGTAAAATGCATACTAACGCTGTGATCATAAAAATCCCATTTTTACGGATTTTTAATGAATAAAATACAGAAAATCTGTAATTGACGCTAAACTAAGCATTATAGAAATAAATTTGAAATTTAAATTGTAGGATTTCTATAACTTGATTATTTGCACTTTTACCCTGAATTGCATATTAAGGCCGCAATCTTAAAAAACCATTTTTTACCACGAAAGCCGCTTACCCTATCTTGTTGTGTACAAAAATATAGTAAATAAAGCGATTAAAAAAAATCGTTGAAGCCATTTTTGAGAAAATCACAAAAAGTAAAAAATTACACGAAAATTTATTACTTTCGGTTGATCGGTTTTGATGAATTTATGTTCGTGTCGGTTCTCCATGTGGTACCTTTTTTAAAGTGCTGCAAGTTACAATTTCGTATGGTATTCCATTCTTGAAATATTTTGTTCAAACACTGACACACACACACACGCGCGCGCGCGCGCGCGCACGCACACATACGTAGAGCAATCGCTATTTTATTAAAGACATAAACATGTATTTCCGAAAAAACTCGATTTCCAAAAATCGATATGAAAACAGTATATACTTTTCTTCTGTAGATATTCATAGAGGGCAAAATAAATTTAAAATATAGCTAAATTTAACATCCAAAGAGAGAATACAACACTGAATTGTAAGAACTGTGAATCATCACGTCACTGAGCTACTGTAAAAATCTTATTCTTCTTGAGCGCTGCGCAAAAATCTTACCTCTGCAGCTTGGATCTTGCTATCAATGTTCTTTGTATGTATCAAAGATTCGCTGCCATATAGGATAGGAAGAACAGCAATGGTATTGTGGAATTTGATCCTCGTCTCTTGCATTGTTTTGTTTTTAAAGTTACTATAAATATTACCGCATATTCTCTGAAATTTTATTTTATTTATCACATCTTTATCAAAATCATATGTTATATCGTTGCCGAAGTAACTAAAGTGTTTGTCCTGCTTTATAATTTTTCCTTATACTTTACTTTTTACATTTTAGGCTTATTTTACAGACGAAGAAATAGTTATCACAATCATGCTGGCCTCCGGCATTGATCCAAAAGACAGATGAAAAATATAAAGTAGAGTGATTTAAAATTCAGAAACATCACACGCACTGGAAATAGGCCTAACACTGCAATGGCAAGAGAAAGTCATGTGTTTCACACCATATTTTTTTTTAGTTGTCAATGCACAGATACAACACTAAATGAAATAAGTTACAAAAGAAATAAACTTCTGGGTGTTTTTCTTTAAGTAATAAGTATATTATTTTAATAACAGCATAAAAGTAGTTATTAAGGAGCAAATGATTATAAACTACAGTAGTTTGTACATAATTGTTTGAAATTACAGTGAAATTTATAACAAAATACGGTAAATGGTAAAACAGTATTATGGTATTTTGTATTTGTTTTAATTATGCACTAGCAATATTAGTGTAAAAGAGATTAAATTAACGAAGGTGATTCTGCTTCCATAATCTGGTCCAATGATGCTGAAACGTATTAAACCCATAAGAACTATAATACAGTAATGTTAACAATAACAAAAGGGAATAAACTTTCTCAGATTAAATCTCTTTATCCTTAACCTTCTCCTCTCCTTTTACAATTTGCAAAATTTCAACATCAACGTAATCTTACATTGTTAATTTTACTTTTTCATTCAGTCACTAGTTTTTTTGTTGGTCTAGAGGTAAAGTCGTTTCGCGAGTCAACTGTTTAACACCTGATTTTTGGAAACAAAGGTTTCTAGTTCAAATCCTAGGTAGTTACGTTAAACGAATTTGAATGCTAGACAGTGGTTACCGGTGTGCTTTGATGATTGGGGTTCAATTAACCATACTCTCTCAGAAATGGTCGGCCTGGGTATGTAAGACTTCATCTTATTTACAAGACGTGTAAATGAGAAAATGATGTCCATGACGTCCCCATACACATCATTCTCACCTCATTGGGTCATTGGGTTGCTGTTGCTCTGTATTGAACAGATTGAACGTACATTAGGGATTAAAAAGAAAGCTTTTTGTTACATTTGTTTTATTAAAAATTTATTATCTCTTAATACAATATCATAACAATTTCTAATTGGTAATATTGGTTCCAAAACTTTAATGAATTGCTGGAGCTTGCAGTCATCGCTTGATTAGAGGTGTTTTAAAAGACTGTGCTGAGTACCCGGTGTTCCGAGTGAACAAGTGTTCCGAGTACCCAGTGTTCCAAGCGAAGTCGCCCAAGTGAACGTGTTTTGTATGAGAGGGCTGTCAATAATTCAAATAATCCATGGACGGACAGGGTGACCAACACTGAGGTACTGCGCCGAATGAGCAAGAAACCGGTGGTAATAAACATCACAAAGTGTCGCAAGTTGGAATACCTTGGTCATATTAAGAGGAACCACAGTAGATATGAACTGTTGCAGCGCATCCTGCAGGGTAGATTGGATGGTGGAAGACGGCCAGGCCGAAGAAGAATATCCTGGCTTGCTAACCTGAGAGACTGGTATGGACAAAGCTCAGCCCAACTTTTCCGCATTGCAGAGGACAGGACCAAGATAGCTATGATGGTAGCCAACGTTCGAACCGGACAGGCACGTTAAGAAGAAGAAGTCTTTGTGGGCGTAAAACCTAGTTTCGAATCGCTTGTATACGTTTGTAAAGTTTTTAAAAAACGTAACGGTTTTTTGGTATTCATTTTAGGATTTTCTAACTTAAAAAATCTGAAATAATACTACGCATTTTAATATTTATCAATATATTTGCAACCAATTTATTTTAGTTTAGTAGTTTTGGCCACGTACTTTGCAACGTGTTTCTTTGCCACTCCAAGCAAATGCTTGGTGAGTCTCATGTTAACATTTCGTGCATCAGTATAATCGTCCCATTCCCAACTCCAAATATTTAACTTATTCATATATAATTATTTATTTAAATATAAAAAACTGTCTAATTTTCAATTATTTTAATCAATTACTGTTTGTTAATTAATTTACATCAATGAAAATCGTCCAACGTTTGCGCAACCAGGACATGGGAAACTATATAGTTGAGTATAGTTGGGTTAATTTCCCACCTCGTTCATTATAAAAGTAGAGCTAACTATACATGTAAATGTTATGCAGTGAACGGTTAATGTAAGATCATACGTATTTTTTTAACACAATTAATACTGTATTATTACTTTTTTCGATTTGTTCAACTTAGGACCATGTCATTTCACCTGGACCTTCCACGGGCTTGGATCTTTGTCCAGAACTCCCTTATGTGTTGCCTGTGTTGCTCTTTACTCTCCTTAGTCCATGTCTTTCCTGTTTTTTAGTTTTGGTTTTTTCATTGAAATCTCGGTGCTTTTATAGTTTCCTCTGAAGTGCATCACGTTGCAGGATGTATTGATATGTAATCCTATACTTCTCGAGATCTCTATCCACCTCTCTGAACCATGCCTTGTTCATTTTTTTATTTAAAAATTATTTCTAGAGTTAATTGGACAATCTCGTTTGGTCCATCCATGCAACGTGTGCGTAAAAGGTAATTATTCTTTTCGCATCATATCGGTGACTTTTTCCACATTTGTGTTGAGATCGTGGTTATTCCTTCTTTCTGACACTCCATTGTTTCTAACAGGATCCAAGATTTTCCTTAAAATCCTCTCTCCTTGATCTCCAATTTCTAGACGAGGCCTTTTGTATTAATTGTAAGATATTCCGCTGCATATTATTATTATTCTTCTTTTGGTTCCATCCCCTATCAGAGGTTGAAAATCATCATAGCGATCTGGATTCTGTCTACTACGGCTCTGAACGGCTCCGCCGAACTACATCCATACCAATCCTCAGATTTTGCAGCCAAGGAAGTTTTTTACGCCCAACACTTACTATTTTTTTCTCAATCTTTCTTTGAACAATAAGGCTAAGTAATGAGTAATTATCTCCTCTCAAAACATGGCTCAGATACTCCAATTTTCTACTGTTTATAGTCCTCACCCATTCACACTCCTTACCTATTACTCCTATTACTCCCTACTCCTACTATTACTCCTAACTTATTGTTCTCAACAATTCATCACATTCTCCATTCTCCTATTATTGTCCATTCTCATAATACTATTACTAGCCTATTATTATTACTGATATCGTTAAATAAATATTTTATTACTCTTTTATAGATTACAAGGATAAATCACTCACAAAATACTTAGAAACAAACCAAAGGAATTCTTTATTGATAGATACCATTTGGATGGAAGTTGTATCGACATGAAAAGAGAGACCTGTTGAAATATAAATTGAAACATTGCTTATTTACTTTTTGAAAAAAATAAGAAAGAGAGAACGAATTGACATCAAATGAGAGAGCACACGAGTTGCTATAGACAAAGATAGCGAATATATGTATACAAAAAAACTGTTTGAAAAACCAAGCAATGTTTTAAGGAGCGTTTTTCTTCTTTTTTTTGAAAAGACAGACGAAGTAAAATAAAGGGGATGTAGTTGATATACTGTAGAGGGTTGAATGTTTATGATGATTTATTCAGTTTCTAGGAGTGTTGAAGAGTGAGAGGGTTGGTAAAGAGTGAGAAAGAATGAGGGGTGGGGATAAATAAAAGATAGAAAAGGGTTTACTGTATTATATGTCGCAATAGCGTTTGATTGATCGTTGTTGTGTCCAGAAATATTAAATTGTACGCTCAGTTTATATTTAGAAGAGATACAAATATATACGACCGATAGGGATGATTGTATTGTTTACATATTCCAGTTATACCAACTACACTTGTGAAAATAACAAAGAGATTAAAATAACTATGTGTATACTATTACACAGCACTGAAACTTCAACTGTTCAAAAAAGTAAATGTTTGCATTCGATATGATTACGAAAAACTTTGATGTAACAAAAGCATGAACCAAATGTCACGACACTCACTCAATTTACACTATTGTTATAGAAATCCACTTCATCCGCTATTTTTTCTTTTTTAATCAGAGACCGGTATGTCACTGAAATAGTAAACTTGATTAAAAATATTATGGACTAAAATGAATGACCCATTTTACCATGTTTCAACATTAAAATATGCCATTCAGTTCGAATTTACGTCGGTTTTTCATTAAACTTTGAATAGAAATTAAAATGATATTTAAAAGTGACATTAGACTTCAAAATGTCCATTAATTAGTAATTTGATTTATGTTATAGTATTTACTGTATTTCAAGTCCTGGAGAGATTGTATCGTTATATTTTTAATTTAACCACACCAAAAAAGTATATTGTTTGTTTTTCCAGAATTATTTCCGAAATACTATTACTATAAACTAAGTACTGGAATTTTGCAACCGTACGTCAGGGTGTGTTTTTAGCACGACATAAATGAATGTACTATTTGCCCATAACAGGAGGTGAAGTGTTGAATAATTTGCAATTGATCTGATAAATCCAGGGTACAAAAAATTGTTCTGTTTTTTTATCACATGTTCAGCCAATTTTGTGACTGAAGCATTTAAGAACAGAAGAGGTAGAGGTGTAAACAATCCTAATCACAGCTATCTCCTATGAAAGAAAAAAATTTCATTAAAAAGCCAGACCTTATGGTGAATAAAGTCAAAGTGCCATTTGCAGGGTAGAAAGCAGATGCTTTTAGAAGGCCTGGCATGCTGATAAGCATACTTTTCCGCTCAGTTGGGAAAGCATGGAAACAACAATATAATATTATTGTTAAGGTCATCAGCCGAATATTTAATTTGAATCTCTTGAGGTTTTACTAAGTAAAAAAAGAAGTGAGGTGGTTTACCATCAAGGTCTGGCTATCTATGTACTATAGAGCATATATGAACACTAAGGGAATATGAACTCTTCCATACCGTCGGTCGTTTGGTTACCGTAACAATTCATTCGTTCAATCAGTGTAACTTAATAAATCACTTGCTTACCAGCAAACTAAATAATACTAAAAAGGTAAAAATTCTGTTTACTACCCTCCAAACTTATATTTTTTTCTATCCGAAATAACAATTGTTATTGTAGCCTACATTAAATTTATAATAAAATATTTTTATTGCCCTTGGCGAAGGTGTTTTATTATTTGTCAATGCACAATTGTATATTTAATGTCGTTATCGCAAGACAATAACGTGGTTTACAGACTTACGGTTAAAGTAAACCCAACAAAGAAAACTCATATCACATTCATATTACGTAGAAACACATGTCCAGCACTTTTCTTCGACAGTAATGTTCAAAAATTTTAACAAAGTTAGACGACTGACTTCACGAGAAAGTTACTTGAAGGTAGACGATAAAAGTCTTCGAAGTATTATCCAAGGGGTCAAAACTCCCTCTTCACTCAAAACTGTTAATGTGCCAACCTTTACTCCGACCTATTTGAACTTACGCTTGTTAGGTATTTGGGTTTGTCTTCAGTTTTTCACTCAAAACTGTTATTCTGCAAATCTATACTCCAACCTATTTGGACTTACGGGTGTCAGGCATTTGGCTAAGTCTTCAGTAATTATAAAATTACAACGCTTTTTTCGATCCAAGTGTATACGCATTATTGAAGATAATTGCCCTGGTACGTAACTGACGAACGTAACGTCACATAACGACTTATATATACCACAAAATAAGATTATTCGTATGTCATTCTTACAGATCTTTTAACGAAAAGATTCTGAAAACGAAAATAGACCAATACGAAACCTCTACATTTACTCTGGAATCCCCCACCATCCATCTTCATGTAAGATGGAGTACTGACATATTGTAAAACTTTTAAAAAATGACCCGTGGGAGTCTTTCAACTGAGTACTATTCAATCTTCAGTCATTCCCGTCATATTTTCAACCATCATCGCAAAAAGCAATCCTAAAATTTACTATAATACAACATAGTAAAAAAATCCTAAGCGCATGTGCCAACTGAAGACTGGGGAAGAGTTTCCTTCTAACTGTTTTTGTTATAATTGAAGCAGCGTAAGCGAATATTAAAAACTAGATCGACAGTAGGGAAATAGTGTCAGTACACAGGAGTGGGAGAGGCAAAAACAGTACAAGCAGAGCAAGCCACGTCTTCCAAGATGTTTTAAAGTTGTAAAATTATATTTATATGTACATACAGTTGTAAATTACACTAATAAGGTAAAAAACGAAGAAAAAACTTTTGACTACAGAAATTAGCCATGAAAATTATTGGTGGCAATTTTTAAAATTTTCACCTATCATTTCCCTTCATCTGTCCGTTCACCCGTAACACCCTTATGTCAAAAATTACAAGAGATAGCAACAAATGTTTTCGGAATCGTAATCTACAGAAAAAGTTAGTGAGCCTTAATTAAGTTTTAAGTTCCGGTTTTAACTGGAAGTGGCCCAAAACCGGAATTCAAGAAATAAAGTCATAAATTACAAGAGATTGCAACAAAGGGTTTCCGGATTCGTAATTTACTCAAAAAGGTAGTGGGCCTGGATTGGGTTTAAAGTTCCAGTTTTGAACGAAAGTCACCCAAAACCGGAAGTCAAGAAATTAAAGTCGGAATTCAGAAACAAAAATATGGTCATTCGACTCTTCTTAAAGAGTAGATACAACAATCACTAATGGCTTTGGCCATAAGTCAAAGGTAAGCCTTTTTACAAAATTACCACAAGCCATGAGACGCGTCGTCTATTGAAAGGATTTTTTTTGATTAAGTTTGTTTGTTCATAATTATTTTATTGTGTTAGGGAGAACGAAAATCTGAGATTATAAATTTAAGGAATATTTATTTTTTAATTCTAAGTATTGGCTGTGTAGGATGTAATAAGTATTAGTCTTACGTATTATCTTTTTGTATTAGTATCTATTAAAGAGTGTATGTAAGTAATTCGTTTAAGTTTTATGTCATTGACTACTGAAGTATTCAGTAGTTAGTACATTACGAATACTTTTGATATCCTAATAAAACATTAATATCATTAACGGAAATGTTCGTTTATAACTGATTATGCTAGTGAAGTAGAACAAATGTTTGGAATACATTAAATTAATTTAAGATTATTTTATGGGAATTTCTGCCGTCTCAAATGAACGAACGAACGAACAATTTGAAATATCTACTTAAGAATTTACATAATTCATTAAATCCGTTAAATTTAAGCTAAAAACGTAACACATTATCAAAGTTTCAAAACTTGTTAATTGCAGTGTTATAAAATAAATCAAGAAACAGTTTAATAATTACAGAATTAGTGTGAATCGCTACACTTTAATGATATTATGCTGAATTGTAAAACAAGGCTTAAAATAAAATAAACCGAACTGGGCACTGGAACGCTAGAGAGCTATAGAAAGTTATATTGTACATATAGCTGCGATTTACAATACACAGTTACCGTACTAAGTTAGTCCACTGCTTCCTCAATAGAGGCAATTCGGAATCAAGTTGGTCTTTGCCCTTCACGGCTATAAAACTCTACAAAGATTTTATAGGACTATAAAAAGCTCATTCAAAAGCTATACGGGATTTAAGTCGATTTCACATAAGAAAAAAGTAGGAAAGAAAGAAATAACAGCTGTTAAACGCCTCAAGAAAATTGAATTTTTGCTGCAACGTTAAATTAAATCTCTTTATACTGTTTTAACTATTAGGTAAATCTTATAATAGAGTTATTATTCTTCTTCAGTATAACACAATTTTTCTTAAAACATATAAAAATTTATTAAAAAATAAAATACCTTATTCTTGAGTTCTACTATAAATTCGAACGGCGCAATTCAATTTCTATATTGTAACAAGTGCTACGATCATAACTAAACAATTTTAAATGGGTCATAGAAAAATAGTAAAAATGTTGAAAAAATATTCTGAACATGAATATTCCAGTGGAGAAAAAAAAACATTTATTTTCTCGTGAAATAAAATACGTTCTTTTAGTAGACTCTGAGGAGTGTCTTTAAATGCAGCTCAATATTAACTTACTTTACATTTGTCAGCACCTGCAAAAGTTGAAATTTAATTTATTTCTATTTTTTAAATCTTTATTTTTCTTTTAGTTCCTTATATGGACGTTTATGGATTGGAGTGAATCACAAAATAATTTTATTTTTCAAAAATAATGTAGTATGTATTGTAATTTCCCTGAAAAACCAACTAGAATTTGAAATGTTGAATAAACCCTGAAAATTAGGTTACAATATTGTTTATCAATTTTGATAAATTATTATAAATTATAAGTATATATAAATTATTTTAAATGATGGTTTATGAGAAACAAAATGCCACTGAAATATGATTTTGATAGGCTTAACCATGGAAAGTGCACATTTCCTAATACATACGGAAATTAAATCTCAAAATCAATTTTCTTTTTTCATTTTTCCGAGTAAGACTCTGTTTCGGTTGTATCAATAACTTGTTTAGTAGCAACTACAATGAATTAAAAAATATGTCAATGAATTTAAATGAATTAAAAATTTCCAAAAATATTCAGAACTCAAACAAGGACCTTCCGCTTTGTAATTCAACGCATGCACATTAATTACGTCAATGTACGAGGTGTGGCTATCAAATAACGAGACTGACGTTGTAAAACGTTTTATTTTTATTTTATGCATAACTTATTGTACCTTCAATATACACTCCTCTATCCCTGCAGTCGGATGTTAAACCAAAAAAAAAAAAATCTGTTCCTACAACACTCCATGCGAATTTTCCATTGTTGGAAACAGTGCAGGAAGTCATCTTCTCTCAGCTCCTTCAGGACACGTGACGCTTTCTCTTTTACAGCTTCCACAGACTCAAATCTTGTCCCTTTTAATGCAAATTTCACTTCAGCGTACACGTAGAAATCACATGGTGCAAGATTTGGTGAATAAGGTGGATGTTCTAACACTGAGATGCTGTACTTGGCTAGGAACCTCTTGACAGATAACGCGGAATGAGCTGGCGCACTGTCTTGGTGGAGAACCCATGATTCGTCCTTATACATTTCGGGGCGTTTTTTCCTTACTCTTTGACGTAGTTTAGAAAGTACCTCAAGGTAGTAATATTGATTAATTGTTTGACATTCAGGAATCCAGTGAAGGTACACAATCCTGTAGATATAAAAAAACACAATCGTCATTGCTTTAAATTTTGACTTGCTCATTCGAGCTTTTTTGGCTTTCGGTGAAGTTCGGCTCTTCCAGTGCATAGATTGGCGCTTCGTTTCCGAATCATAAGTAAAAGACCAAGTTTCATCACATGTTATTATCTTCTACCTGTTCCCTAAGGTGAAATCTGCATTAAAAGGGACAAGATTTGAGTCTGTGGAAGCTCTAAAAGAGAAAGCGGCACGAGTCCTGAAGGAGCTGACAAAAGATGACTTCTGGCACTGTTTCCAACAATGAAAAATTCACATGGAGCGTTGTAGGGATAGAGAAAGAGTGTATATTGAAGGTGACAATAAGTGATTATGTATAAAATAAAAATAAATTATTATTTTACAACGTCAGTCTCGTTATTTAATAGCCACACCTCGTATATAAATAGGGCGTAAAGTAATACTGGAAGAATGAAATTATTATTTTGGTAGCGAACGTCTTCATAAATGCCGCTTCCAGGCAAAGGGCTTTGAACAGAGATATAATTGATTTTGATGCTATAGAACGATGTTGAACGTCTTGAATGGAAAAGGTCCGCAACTTCAAAATAAGCCATCGTTTAGATAAAAGCAGAATAGAATAATACAGAATTTAATGTAAAACAAAGTAATGGGTAAATTTAATCCAGGTCATCATGGCTAGAACAACCCATAAGGCTGATATGGTGTAGATAAGAGTGGCTATTTAGACTGGGTGTCAACAAAGTGTCAATTGCTTTAATGGTTTCAACATCTTGAAAGGACATAATATATAAATAACATGAAAAGGAAGACAGAGCCAATAATTTGATCTAATATTAAAAATTGCTAGTTACAGTAGAAATATAATCGTGTAAATTCTAGTCTAGTTATTATAGTATTCTACGTTATCGTCAAACTTAACACACTGTTGAAAAAGAAAAATTTCAAATTAAATTTTAATTGAACTAAAATTCTCTTTTTATTTTTTTTCTCTTGTAAGACTGCCCTTAAGTTCCCTAAAAGCTAAAACATTATATTTTACAGTAAATGACTACGTACAAAAGTTGAAAATAATAACGAGATGAAACTCATAATAAAACAATTTAAGAAAGAACGAAGTGACACGAACGTAGATTATGTTAATATCAAGAACGAAATAAGGAAGTTTAAGTAAAAACATAAGGATGAAAATGAGATATAAAATGGAAACGTAGATTAACGTAAACGAATTGATTATGTGACAAGTGGAAAGGGACAGAAAATGTCATCCAATTATGAAAAACAAGGCGTCAAAGAATAGGGAGAGGTTTTTAAAGTACAAAACAGAAATTCCGTCGTTTTGTTATAAAACTTAGTTGTGATAAGTTTTGTTTTTTATTTGATTCTAATAACACGTTTATAAGTTCTAATGCATTTCCTACTTCAAGACACGGTAAGGGTAGGTAAGAATATAACATTATACAGTACTTGCATTTTAATGACAACTTTTAGATTTCTTGTATTAAAATTAACTTAATGCATTCAAAATTGTTTTATTTTCCTTATACTACTCGTATATACGTTATATTAATAATGGTAGTTACACCCGCACTGACCGTGGATTAATGCCAGTCAGGCATTAAATGAAATGATATGGCACGGTTTTTCTCCACATATCACTTTTTTGGTATCGTGTTAAAATTATGCCAAGTTAAGAACTACAGCTAATTGGAAACTTCTTCCTCGTTTCTTCCATTTCTCTCCGTCTCCCTCTTCTTATTCTTCCTCTACTTCCTCTCTAACACCCCTCTCAACACCCAACACTTCCTTCGCTTCCCTCTCCTAACCACTTCGTTCTCCTCCTCCTCTTCTTCTTCGTCCTCTTCTGCTTCATTCTCCCCCCATACCTCTTTCTTCTCCTCCCCTTTAATTCCTTCCTTTTCCATTTTTTACTCCTCTTCCTTCTCCCCTCCTCTCTCCTTTTCACTTCATTATCTCTCTTATATTCTGCCTCCTTTTTTCCTCCTCCTCCTCTTCTTCTTCTTCATCCTCCTTCTCCTTCTCTTCCACTATCCCTCCACATCCTTATCCTCTACTCCTTCTCCTTTTGCATCTTCTTCCCTACTTATTCTTCTTCTTTAACTTCTTCATTCGTTCTTTCCTTTACCTCTTTTTCCTCCCTTCTTTTCCTTATTTTTCTTTTATTCTTCTTTTCCTTTGCTGGCACTACAACTCAGTTCGGGGTTCTGACGTTTTCCAGTTTATGCCACTACTTTTGCTCTAAAACCCATATAAAGGCCAAATAAGAGAAAAGCATCTCCAAGAATTTCAGCAGACATCGTCCTTATCCTATTTTGTAGAGCATACAAAATGCAGTTAATGAGGTGATTTTTAAAAAATTCATAGGAGCCATTTTAAAGAAAATTGTAAAAGAATGAAAAATTACACGAATATACTACTACTTCCGGTTGACTGATTTTAATGAAAAAGCTCTTGTCGCGTCTTCTCTATACATAACTTAATTTTCAAGTTTCAACTTCGTTCTTGAGATATTATGTTCACACACACACACACATACACATACAGACCAATCGCTAAAAAAAGCACGTTTTTGGGTTCATAGGGGCTTGAAAACGTGTATACCCGGTGAAAACTCTATTTTGAAAAATCGACATGAAAATACTTTCCTTCTTTATTTATTCATATAAGGCAAGAGAAAGTGAAAAATAAAACATATACAAGCGAACTTTTATTTTCTTATATTAAGAGATCATTATCTAAAAGAATAAGTTTAACATACTCGTAGTTACGAAGCAAATAGATGAGAAATGAAGTAACGACAGAATTTTAAATTATCAACTTCTAAGTCGTTTCTCTTATATACTTTTATATGTAACTTATGTATCTCGGTCAGTTGAAGTCTTTAAAACTTAAAGTTTGCATAGTGTAAAAGTGACAAGGTAAATACTACAGCAGTTATGGTATAGAAGTTGTTATCAGCTATTATGCATCTGTCTTTAAGTTGTTATATGGTGAGTTTTAAGTTAGCACAACGTATGTCATCACGCTAACCATGCTGTTTTAACCATTCTATACTGTATAACAACATATATACCTACAGAATAATATAACATAAAATAATAAAACGACAACCGACATGTTAACTCCCTCGCGCACGAACTGTGAATATTGCAATCTACTTTGCTTGGCAATGATAACATACATACATAAGTCGTTCTTACTTTCAACCGTAACATAAGGTAATACGTAAATAAAACATTATAGATTTATATTCACATTTATGTAACATATATGTGGAATATTGCACAGCGTTTTGAAATATGATATATATGGTATGTTGGACAAAACTAAAAAAAAATAAGTAACTTAGAATCGATGTGAGTGAAATCGTTCGGTAACACATGCAAATTACAATAAATGAAACAATATACAGGGCGTTTCAAAATGTTCTTCGGGGTTACAAAAATTCATTACAAAAAAACTATTCCACTTACAAGAATGAAACAAGTACTGTACGAAAGAGCAATTCAAACAGTTTTTTTCCACGGGTACTGGGCAGTTAGTTGACCGTCTGCCCGCTAGGTGTAGACAGTAGAGAAAATGGCTGCCACGGGAAGCGAGAAGTCGTTTTGTGTCTTAGAATTTCACTCGTCAAAGTCGGTAATTACTGTGCAACGTGCGTTTCGGTTGAAATTTCATAAGGATCCACCAAGTGACAATTCAATTCGTGCATGGTACAAACAATTCAGCGAAACTGGTTGCTTGTGCAAGCGGAAATCAACTGGTCGTCCATCAACCTCAGATGCCAGTGTTGACAGTGTGCGTGCAAGTTTTATTCGCAGCCCGTCAAAATCGACTGCGTCTGCAGGCAGAGAGTTAGGAATTCCGAAAACAACAGTGTGGCGAGTTCTCCGTAAACGTTTATTATTCAAACCGTACCATCTTCAATTACTGCAGCATCTATCTGATGGAGATAAAACACGTAGGCTCCATTTTTGTTTAGAGTTACAGCAAAAGGTGTCATTGGATGAAGGTTTTCTAGAGAAGATAATTTTCAGCGATGAAGCTACGTTTCATATCAGCGGCAAAGTAAATCGTCATAACGTGCGAGTTTGGGGAAGTGAAAACCCACACGCTTATGTGGAACACGTTAGGGATTCTCCGAAAGTAAACGTTTTTTGCGCGATCTCTCGTGAGGCAGTGTATGGGCCGTTCTTTTTTGCAGAAACGACAGTAAACGGCATGACGTACCTGGACATGTTGCAATTATGGCTTATGCCTCAGCTATTAAATGACTTCATTTTCCAGCAAGACGGTTGTCCTGCCCATTTTCATAACGAGGTTCGACGGTACCTTAACACAACACTGCCTCGACGCTGGATAGGACGCGCGTCTGAGGAAGACCAAAAACTTTTGCTGTGGCCACCAAGATCACCAGACCTCACGCCATGTGACTTCTTTCTCTGGGGCTATGTGAAAGACAAGGTCTTCAAGCCACCAATGCCGAACGATATCGCTGAGCTGAAGGATCGCATAATCAATGCGGTCAACTCTATCGAAAGAGACATGTTAGGGCGTGTTTGGCAAGAGCTAGACTTTCGTGTTGACGTATGCCGTGTCACCAAAGGAGCACACATTGAACATTTATAGATGTTAAAAAAACTGTTTGAATCCCTACATCTGCACGTACAACTTTCATTTAGGTAAGTGGAATAGTTTTTTTGTAGTGAATTTTCGTAACCCCGAAGAACATTTTGAAACGCCCTGTATTATAGTAACTTACTTCAGCAACAAATAATCTTAAATTTTTTAGTCATACATGTATAACGATTTCAAAACATTATAACAATGGACCGTATTCTACATAAACAAAAGATAATAATCTTAAGATAGTTGAAAAAGATATTGGGAAAAAAGTTACATAGTTTCAATATATCCATGCAAAAATATATCGGTTAAACTAATTAGCAAGAAGTTGCATTGAGTATAATTATTCACTGTAAATTCAATAGACGGTCGAGCATGGTTAAGGTATCATTAACTACGGTTCCCTTCCACGCCCCGTTGACAACATTGTAATTTTTTTTTAACCCGACATTTTCGATGTAGTATTATATAAACTGTTCTGAGGGAGGTGGAGGGTTGTTTGCTGATGTCGGATCAAGTGGCCAGGCGGCGGGTTTTTGGTTGATAAGGCGGTTGCGGTCTCCTTGGGGCTGGACGAGGACGCTTCAATTGAGTCCACCACTACTTTCCCCATCGTTTGGATAAATGACAACGTTCTGGTCCAGAGATGTAAAGATAGGTGGGTTAAATCCATCTGCGGTAGAATTTTTTTATTGTTCAAAAAATATTGGAAGTATAAAACAATTAATTAGTATTTTTTAATTTTGACAATTAGTTTTATCATCTAAAATTATTTACTTAAAAATGTTTTTACACAAAAATCTATCTTGCTCAATTAAATGTTGCGTTTATAAGTTAACAAATTAACAGGAACAATTAAAATGAGATATTAAAAGAAGAACTGTTATAAGAACAGAGTTACGAGGAAAACTTAACTGGTGGAAGAATTCTCAAGAGAGAGACTGTAAGAAAGAAGAAATAAAAAAAAAATTAAGGATTATTAGAAACAGAAGGATATAACCTGCCAAAATGCAAGATCCTATGAAGAGGACTTCATTTTCTTTTGGAAGAAACTCCATAGGTCTAACTGAATGTATCTAAAAGACAAAGAACTACCAAATACAATAGGTAACAATGTTATTTTGACGTTTTAGAACGAATAAAAGAAGTAGCAAACAGAACTTTTTTTTCTTTTTTTTATAAAAAGCTGATTAAGAAATTTAACCGAGGCATCAAAAATATTGTTCTATTAAAACTAAAAAAATGTTACCGAGTTAAATCAAAAACGTAAGAGCCATTTTTGAGAAAATTTCAAAAAAGTGAAAAATTGCACGAAAACTGCTGTTTCCGGTAAGAGAAAGTAAAAATTTTAAATTTATGCGAATTACATCATCCATTTGTATAATTTCCTTTAAAAAATTAATCCAAATTATGATTATTTAAATACAGTTATGAGAGTCCATCTAATAATTGTTTCAGTAAATGAAAGCGAGTTTCATATGTATGGTGTTTTTGATAATGTGTGTAGGCCTACTTCTCGTCAGTCGTTTTTTCTTGTGCAAATCAAAATTAACATTTTTTTAACAATGAGGAAAGCGGGACGGACCTGGTTAGTGGAAGAAAGGCAGCAGAACAGATTGAAATCCTTAATTTTCCGCACATTTATCATGGACTTAGAGGAGTCAAAACATACACAAAAACAAGAAAAACCTAAATTGTTAAATCACAACATCAAGTGCGATAATTTACGCGGCGTCTGCAAACAATACAAAATCTACACTAAAGATGACAAATTACAACAATAAAAAAATTATTATTATTATAACGACCAGAAACGAAGAAAATCTTTTTATATTTTATTAAGGGGAGATTGAATGGTTTTTTGACTGAAAATTCCGGTTTCATGTTTTTCAATAGTTTAGGCCTAGATCTACCAGAAACACATTACAGTTCACCAAAAAATTACTTCAATGAAGAAAATTGAGTTTTAATCAGGTTCCCCAGAAAAGTTATCATGTCAACAAGAACAAATCTTTTCATAATTTTATACTCCTCATATTAGTGCAAAGAGAAATTTGGTTTTAAAAATATCTGCAACACTGGTTTTAATAGTTTCAGCTGTTGGTTCACCTTTCTAACCAAATTTTTATGAGAATTTTACTTATCTGTGTACATTTGTTGCTTAATAGTGTGTCTTTTCCCGTAAATTTAGATTTTTAACACTTAGGTACATTTTTTTCATAAACCATCAAACATTCCAGACTGAAATTTTTATCAGTTATTTGTCTTGTACATGCGCATATATCGACATTTCTATAACTTCCCCAGATGTTCCAAAAAAAATTTTGATAACCAAAAAAGTAGAAAAATATGCGTAAAAATTTTATGTTATTCATAAATTTTTTTAAAAATTTTGATAAATTGAAAAAATATCAGTAGCTAGAGAAACCCAACAACTATACGTGTGTAAAGTTTCATTTTTCTATCTTTTACCAATCCTGTGAAAAATGTACCAAAATATAGGAAATTTAACATTGGCGGGATACAAAGTACAGTCTCTCCTTAAATCTAATAAGGAAATCTTATGGTATCTGGAATCCAATGCAATGAACAGAAACTTAATGTCAAAAATTAACCAAACAATTTTTATTTTTGAATTTTAATTATTTACCATCTACAAAGGTTTAAAATATAACGTTTATAATGGATCACAATATATCATTCTATTAGTACTATTATTTTTACATTTTATTTTTATTTATACATATCCAGTTCATATATACTGAGCTAAGCTCCGCTTGGCACTTAACTACGCTATTTGTCTAAAGCTAGACAAATAACACATACTTTACACACCGCATATTGAAGATATATGGACTAGATCAGATGTAAAGAATGGCCCAATGTAACCACTATAACTTTAACAAATTACCTCACCAGTGAAATGTTTTTGTTAGAAGTGCAGCTTTTGCTGAGCTGTATAATATACACGGTGGTTGAGTGTGCCAGCCAGCTTGATATTGCAGTTCAGCAGTAAAATATAGTAACATAAAATTACATAACAACCAATACATAACCCTTTTTACCCAACTGTGAATACCAATGCACAAGATGTACTCAAATACATGTTCTTCATAAAAATAGCAAAAAGTAGTTTCACTGCATAAAAATTTCCCGGGAAAAATAACACCGATATAGAAAAATCTCTCTCATCCTTACCGAATGCCTCACACTAATAATAAAAAACACACAATAATAATAATATTTACCTGAATACAAATGAAATTAAATTTAAGAATAAAATGAAGAAATGGATAATTAATATCGGAAGGGACAACATGGAAGTGATGCTAAGTAAAACACAAAGTTTACTGCATTTTTTGTGGTAAATAGTTTAAAAATTAGTTAAATCCTGGCACACGGTTTTTAAACCATTGTTGGGTAAGTCAATTTGCACAGTTTCAGTTGGAATGAATGTGGTAATATGAATGGATGTGTGTACAAAACAATTTTATTTTTACAAGCGTTTGTATTACAGACTGGGCTGGAGATTTAACATCTGTTTACTCCCCGCCTCGGCATAATATTAGCAAAGATCAATTTTATTTCAAGAATTTTTCAACACATTGGGTGCACGATTTTTAGCTGGAGGAGATTATAATTCTAAGCATACGTTTTGGGGCTCGAGACTTATCAATCCAAGAGGTAGGGAATTGTACAAAACAATTCAATTTAATAACCTTAACACTTTATCCTCTGGTGAGCCTACATATTGGCCGACTGATAGACGTAAGTTACCAGATTTATTGGACTTTGTAGTTACAAAAGGTATTTCTCACAATTACCTTGAGGTACGGTCCAGTCAGGATCTGTCTTCAGATCATACGCCTGTATTAGTCACGGTCAGCACAACAGTACTATGTTCTGAAAAACCTTTTAAATTTTGTAGTAGGAGAACTGACTGGTGTAATTTTCGTAACTTATTACAATCAGGCATCCAACTTAATATTCCTCTACAAACGTCAGATGATATTGAAAATTCTGTAGAAATCCTTAATGAGGCCATCCAGACCGCTTCTTGGCAGTCAACACCTGAAGAAAAAGCTACGACCAAGTACTTGGATTATCCTACAGCGATTAAGGAAATGATTGTTGAGAAACGCCGATTAAGACGTTTATGGCAGTATTCTCGTCACCCACAGGATAGAACCAACTTCAACAGAGCTGCACGTGAACTAAAGGAGATGATCCTGAATGTAAAAGAAGAAACGTTTAATGATTATATTCAGAATCTAAGTCCCACGGCTGATACAGATTACTCCCTGTGGAAGGCGACTAAAAGATTTAAACAGCCTTGCCGGCCTATTCCACCGTTAAAGATGGAGAACAATGACCGGGCTAGAAGTGATGGTGACAAGGCGCTTCTATTTGCAGACAATTTGGAGCAGCGTTTTCAGCCCCATGATGTACAATGTGACCCGGCACAGGAAGCAGAAATTTTAAGGTCGGTAGTAATGGATCTGCAGCAGCGACAGCACCGTTTGGAACGGGTTTCACTTCGAGATGTTACGCGTGCAATTTCTGAATTGCATCCTCAGAAAGCTCCAGGGTACAATCTCATTACAGGGAGGATGTTGCAGGAATTACCGAGAAAAGCCCTGGTAATGCTTACTATGATAATTAATGCTGTATTCCGCTTAGGATATTTTCCTAGCCAGTGGAAAGTAGCAAAGATTATTATGATATTAAAGCCAGGTAAACCGGAAAATGAGGTCTCCTCGTATCGTCCTATTAGTCTACTCCCGGTGATGTCAAAGGTTTTTGAAAGAATATGTCTAAAGCGGTTGAAACTAGTTATAGAAGATCGTCATCTTATTCCGGATCATCAGTTTGGATTTCGGCAGCAGCATAGTACAATAGAGCAGGTGCATCGATTGACAAGCGTAATCCGTGAATGTTTAGAGGAAAAGAAGTACTGTTCGGCTGTGCTGTTAGACGTTGTTCAAGCATTTGATAGAGTCTGGCAACCTGGTCTACTCCATAAATTAAAAGCTGTGTTTCCGGAGAATCTGTACAGTGTTCTGGTTTCGTATCTTGACAAACGGTTATTTCAAGTCCGGGTTGGAAATTACTTAACGGGTTTGAAAGAGATCAAGGCTGGTGTTCCGCAAGGAAGCGTTCTGGGACCAATTTTATATGTTCTGTTCACAGCTGATTTGCCTGTTCTTGAAAATGTAACCATTGCCACCTTTGCTGACGATACAGCAATAATGTCATGTGATGCAGACCCAACTATTGCGTCACGCAGAGTGCAGATGTATCTAAGTGAGCTGGAAGTCTGTCTGACTAAAGTGGAAGATCAAGGTAACGAGGGCAAATCTACGCATGTAACGTTTACTACCAGAAGGGCAACTTGTCCTCCTGTCCAACTAAATGGCAAGAATATTCCACAGGCAAAAGATGTAAAGTATTTAGGAATGTACTTAGATAGAGGTCTGACTTGGCGCAAACACATTCAGATGAAAAGGAAACAGCTGGATTTAACATTTAGGAAGATGTATTGGCTCGTTGGTAGGCGTTCTCAGCTTTCGATTGACAACAAACCACTTTTGTACAAATCCATGCTGAAGCCGATTTGGACCTACGGAATTCAGTTATGGGGGACAGCATCAACTTCAAACATCGAAATTCTGCAAAGGTTTCAATCAAAAATTCTACGGACCATACTGAATGCACCGTGGTATATTCCCAATGCCGAAATACATCGTGATATGGATGTGCAGACGGTACGAGAAGAAATACGAAGTTTCAGTTGTAAATACATCGAACGTCTAAACAACCACGTAAATCACTTAGCACTGAATCTCTTAGACAACAGTAATGATGTCAATAGGCTAAAACGTGCTACAGTACTGGATCTCCCAGGGCGATTCTGATAGTGTGATTTTAAAATTGTAAATAATATAATGTTAGTGTTTTGTAAATGACTGTCGTGTTTGAGTGTGAATGTTGTAAATTACTGAATGAACGTTTCGAATTATTTTCGGAAAAGTTAGGTGTACATATATTCGGAATCATGTGCTTATTATTTATTACTTCTTTTTTGTTTTTCGTTTTAAAGGAAGTTTTGGTTATTTTTTATTTTATATTTATTTTTTTTTGTTTATTTATTTAAAAATCACTATAAAATTTTGACTGTAAATATTAATTAAGAACAGTATGAAATGTTTTCATGTTATAATTTGTTAA
Source organism: Catonia carolina (assembly GCA_035578175.1). Lineage (NCBI taxonomy): Eukaryota > Metazoa > Arthropoda > Insecta > Hemiptera > Achilidae > Catonia > Catonia carolina. The sequence goes on along the minus strand of JAQMRL010000010.1, from coordinate 20,191,391 downwards.
TTACACCAGTGGGTTGTAATTTTTTCATGAGTTGTGTCTAATTGATAAGTTGCATTTATTGTTATTTATAACAGATTATGCATTAAATAAAAAGTTATATGAAAAAAAAAATTTATTTTTATTTATACATATCCAGTTCATATGTACTGAACTAAGTTCCGCTCGGCACCTAACTACGCTATTCGTCTAAAGCTAGACGAATAACACATACTTTACACACAGCAAGAATAGAATTTTTTTTTTGAAATGAAGTATTATTACTAAACAATCGCTTTAGATGTTTGTTCCACCTAGTTAAACCCCGTTCTCGTCTACCACTGAAACAAAAAATTACCACAAGACTTTGCTGAAACCTCTCTGGCTGTACGGAATCCAGATTTTTGGTGCTGCTGCTCGAACCAATTTAAACAAAATACAAGTAATTTCAATCTAGATATTTAAGGTTTGCCACTGGAGCACCTTGGTACGTGAGAAACGACACCCTTCATTCTGACCTTCGTATTCCCTACATAAAAGATGTTGCACGACAACTTTATCAGTTTTCTTTGACAAATTGCAAAATCATCCAAACGACCTCGCTCGACAAATGGCCATTCAAAATTTTCCAAGTTTTCGACGTCTTCGACGTCTTTTCTGTAGAGATCTTCTTCGATAACATTCTGTTACCGTTCTTTTATCATTATCTTCACCATCAACATCACATCTTCATAATTTCTTCACCGTTGGGGTTTCATTTTCATTTCCATCAAGATCGAATCCATCATAGCATGATTGCATCATCCTGGAGGATACACTGCTGGGTCTGACCACTCCTTCCACGCCTAATAATAACTCTCATCAAATCTAGTGGTTGTGCTTTTTTTTCTTTTTTTTTCTTTTTTTGTTTAACGTCCGACTGTTCTGCAATTACTGCTAATGCAGACGGTGAATGATGAAATGGTTTTTGTAACGTATGAAAAAATGCCGTGCCTGAATGGGATTCGAACCCAAGACCGCATGATGAGAGGCGAGCACGTTACCAACTTCGCCAATGCGGCCGGTTGTGCTTTAATGTATAGTATAGTGTTCTAGATTTATAAAATTGAAGACAAAAAAAATTATTATTACTATTTATTTTTCATTTAACAGTTATACAGACAAGAAAAAGAGAAGAAACATATTACAAAAGTACTGTTATTACGAGTATTAATGCAGTTACTATGTACGCAAATTGATAAATAAACTTATATTGTGCGGGGGAAATTAACGTATGGCATAGCCATGATTTGGAGTAGACCTGATGAGTCTAGTTAGTATAGATGTCTGTTTTTATTGCTAAAAAGTAAAGTAACCTACGTCAACAGTTAAGGATTAGAAGAAGGAAACATCTGGTGGATCTTGTGTCCTTTTATATGTTCGACAGACTTCTGATATCAGAAAGTCTATACTTAAAAGTTTAGGAGCTAAAGAACTCGATTGCCTTTGGTATATATTTTTGGTTAGAGCTCTGTGGAGTGGAACCAAGTGCTAGTTCTGAACAATATATGGAAAGATTTCTCTTACCAGACACTTACAAAGATTGTGTTAACGGCATACACTACACAAAAACTCTAAAAGTTTTAAATCTTCAAGAACAGTTTTAAAATTTAAAAAAATTCATGAAAATTAATGAAAAACTTATATAACATTATTATTATCTTTAATAATATATTTAACTTGTTTCTGATGTTGTTTGTTTTTTTATCCGTAAAAAGGGGTCGCTAAAAACTGCTAATTTTGTTTAACTATCTCAAAACTTATTGTAAAAACCCTTTCGTATTATACAACTTTCCCATCATTTTTATAAATATCTTTCCAGCCTAAAATAGATTACAGTAAAAAATTAACGTGAAAATTCGTGGTGTTCAAAGTAACAATGAATGTATACAAGCCTAAGTTTCAATGAAAAATAGGGTATTTAGCTCTTAACTTAAATGGTTAACCAGCACTGTTTTGTTTGATGATCTGTTGGCAGAGAGAGATGTATGTAGAGCAGCGGTGTACACTCGGATTTATTAATACTAGTCATATAACAACTCTTGAAGGACGGTTCCAATTAAATATCACGCATATTTATCCATAGAAATTATGATATTTTGGGAACAGGGATGTGATTTTTAGATTTTCTTGCGAAAAGTTTTCACAAAATATTTACTAATATGATTACTGTGAAACTGTACTAACAAATCTTACACAGCATCTGTCAGTGTACACAACATGATTAAACACGGTTAGTTCCTAATTCTACCGATTAATACTTATATTGGTTTAGTAATTGCCTAGTATGTATTTGTACAAAAATTTGATTAAATTTATTATTTCATTATTAATTAGATGTATAGATCGTTCAATAACGTATTGGCATAAAAATCTGAGCTCAAAACATATGAATTGAAAGTCATAAATACAAAATATAATTTGTAATTGTTTGTGTTTACTTGGTTATAATCTGTTTATATGCTACTAATTCCGTAATGATTGTGTAAACTAGCTTCAGTTAATCATTAATGCCGATTGTAATAAGCTAAACCATTATGTACTGTGTTTGGGTCATTGTGTTTGGTTGAAAAGCTTCAATGCACTGTGCATCCGAACGTTTAGTGGGTTCAAAAATGTAATGACTTGATAGGGCGTAAGAGATAAGTTAATGTCAGAAGCTTTTGTCTTCAACAGAAGATTTGATCTGCTTAGTAATGAATAGTGGTACTTCAATCACGTAGTGTGCTTAGTAGATAATGTTTTGTACTTCATGTTAACAGTCAACCAAAAAACCTAGGTGTTTCCATTTAAAAAATTTATTGATTTAAAATATTACTGTTTATTTAAATTTATTCAGTCAAAACTACTTAAAAAATAAAAATTCCGATACAATCTTTAAATAGATCTAAATATTTGTTGGTAAAACTAATAACTCGATTTTGAAAAGTTTTACTTAAACTACACAATCATATAAGAGTTGATTGAAAAATAGCACTGCAGTTACATATATATTGTATTTTTAACATTTTTTTTTTGTCTTTGAATCGATAATTCAAAAATATGACTGATTACCTTTTGTCCTGTTTCTCTATCAACTACATAGTATTTAATTTCAAACAAAAATTGTAATTTTAGCCAACATTAAAAATCATTTTGTATTGTAACATTCGCCTAAATGTAAAGGTACTTAGAACTTTAGATAAAAATTCCTGTTATAAAATAAATCGAGAACATTTTCGTTTTAAATGCAATGTTTAAGACAACAATATTTTTGTCGATTATGTTCATAAACATCATATTTGTGGTTTAGTTAATTAGACAATCGCAAATTCGTATTTCGGCTTGAGTTTAAAACTTAAAAAATATATATAACTTTTTTCACTTTATTTTTTTTTATTTACAACTTTGCGGTTTTTCACACCCAAAATATGTACCTATACAATGTTTATATTTTTAAAGATGATATTAGAAGTTAAAATAGGACATCATTCATTAGTAGTGTTACGTCCCAGGTTCGTGAAATAAAATTCAAAAGCTTTTATCTAAAATCCAACTAGTGTTTTGTTTTATTCAAGAAAAAAAATCTTATCAGATCCAATGTTGAAATATTTAAAAACAATTAAAATTCTTAAAACAATTAAAATTCTTAAAAAAAATTAAAATTCTTTAAATTCAGTTGGAGTAATTATTAAATCTTCTAAAATACTTTCATCAAAATAAAGTTGAAAAAAATTAATAAATTATTAATATTTTGTTTTCTGTTTTTTATAAAAATTGTATATCACCTATCCCTTTAAAAGTTTTAAAAGAGAGTGAGGACAACAATCCAATTTATTTAAATTAAGAAAATTGTCTTTTTCTTTTTTTTTTTGTACTCACATCTGACGTTGTGTAAATAAGATCATCTGGTGGTACATTGATGTTGATGCTGTAAGAGTGTTTATGTTTACGTTGGAATGTCGTTACGTGCGTACTGTTCGTTATGTTTTGTTTTGTTTTGTGCGTACTGTTCGTTATGTTTTGTTTTGTTACGTGCGTACTGTTCGTTATGTTTTGTTTCCACTGTCCGTTATGCGTTAGGTGTTCGTATGTGTATCTCCTATTACAATCCTATTACAATCTTCCCCTCCCCCCGGAGAGTAAAGAGAAGCACACAGTACGTGTAAGCAAAATAAAGGGGGTGAGTGTTAAAATGAAAAAGAGAAGATGAGTATGTAGCAGTTGTCGGCTTGAGATGGTAATATACATTCATTTGGGGCCCCATTCAATAAAACATTCAAACAACATGCAAACAGCATTTTTTTTTTTTTTTTTATTACAATCATCCCAAACTCGAGGATCGCTACAGACAGCACCTAAAAATAAATTATGTAATTTATGAGTATACTATTTAACTTTTTTAATATTAGAAATATGTTCTTTAGTGATATCTCCTCCTACAGTCTTACGAAGTAATGCTGTAACTGGAGTAGAGAAGCCGATGATATAAAAAGGTTCAGACCATCGATACGCCATTTTGGCACAAATATTTTTTTGTTTTGAACTAACGGGGTGAGTTTTTAGCAGAACTTTATCTCCCACTGAAAATGGATTGGGATGGCGTGTAGCATTATATCGACGTGCCATATCATTATGTGATTTAACTAGTTTTCTTCTAATATCACACATCATATTACTAGAACGTATAGGATTTCTATGGAGGATATCTTGGATATTCCATGCTCTATCTAATGGAGTGTGAGCTGGAAAAGTATGCAATATGTCAAATGGGCATTTCCCATGAGCATTATGTTGAGCCATATTGAAAGCTAATTGAAACCAAAATAAAGATTTGTCCCAAGTTGCTTGAGTCTTTGCATGATACGCAATAAGGATAGACCTAAGATTTCGGTTTAAACGTTCTGCATGCGATGGTTGAGGGTGATAAGGTGAGAGGGTGGTTCGTTTTATGCCTAAATTGAAACAAAAGTTTTTAAACATTATGGAATTAAAATTTTTAGCATTATCTGTGACAATCAATCTGGGAATAGAATAACTTTGGAAAATACGTTTTAATTCATGTATAATAGAGGATGTATTAGTGTTTTTTAACGGGGCTAACCATGTGAATTTTGAGAAACTATCGACTACCACTAGAATATATTTATATCCTTGATTGGTTTTTGCTAGGCTACCGACGGTATCAATAAACAGTGTGTCAAATGGCGCTGTCGGAACTCTGGAACTGAGATTTCCCCATTTATAATTTATCCCAGGTTTGCTTCGTTGGCAGGTCGTACAAGCCTTGACTTTCAAAGGAATTTCTCGATATATAGCTGGCCAATAAAAATATCGTGTGATTTTGTGTATAGTTTTCTCAACACCTAAGTGTCCACCAATCTCCGAATCATGAAAATATTTAAATACTAAATCTTTTAAAGAGTCGGGAAGTACGATTTTGGTTGGATTATTATGTTTATTTTTTGAACATAGGACTCCTTTGGATAAACAAAATTTACTATTCCTTTGTTGTTTTTGTTGTAGGATAAAGGTATCCTGTTCCTGATGTAGTTTGACGTCTGTAAAAGATAGGGGGAATTGTGACAATAAACTATTAATATAAGTTATATCCTGCGGAATATCTTCGTTATTTAGATCATACATCCTCGATAATGCATCGGCAACATTATTATCTGAACCACGGATGTGATTAATTTTAAATTTAAAGACAGATATTCGGAGTAACCATCTAGCTAATCTACCTAACTGTTTTGGTTTGGAAAGAAGCCAGGCTAAGGCTTGATTATCAGTTTCTAAAAGAAATTCGCGATGTGTTAAATAGGTCCTGAAATGATCCGTTGCGAAAACAACTGCAAGACACTCTCTTTCATATGCTGAAAACTTTCGTTCTGCTTCTGTTAGTGTTTTAGAAGCATACGCTATAGGTTTCCTAGATCCTTCTTGTTCCTGAAGTAGGACAGCTCCTAGACCTGTATCAGACGCATCCGTCTGCAAAATGAAAGTTTTGGAAAAGTCTGGAATTGCTAATACCGGTGGATTAGCGATTGCCTGTTTGAGATCTTCAAACGCAAGTTTTTGAGCGTCGTGCCAGATAAACGGAGTGTTTTTGCGACGTAATTTATTTAGTGGTTCAATTCTATCAGCATAATTTTTGATAAATTTGGAAAAATAATTAACCATACCACAAAATCGATGTACTTGTTTTACTGTCATAGGCTGTGGGTACTGTAATATTTTTTGTGTCCTATTTGAGTCTATAGAGACTCCTTTGTACGACAATACATGTCCGAGAAACGGTATTTCATTTACAGCAAATGTCACTTTATCAGGATTAACTGTAATGCCAGCTTTCCGTAAAATTGACAATACTATTTTGATATGTTTAACATGCTCTGTAAAACTTTTTGAATATATTAATATATCATCCATATAATTAAATACAAATTTATATTTAATATTTTTGAATAATGTATTCATAAGGCGAGTTAAAACTTGCGCACCAGTCGACAAACCAAAAGGTAACCTTTCATATTCGTACAAACCATCTGGTGTACAAAATGCAGTAATTTGACGAGATTTTTCTGTCAATGGGATCTGATGGTACGCTTGTGCTAAATCTAACGTACTAAACCATCTTGCATTGGAAAACCATTGGAACGCATGATTTATATTCGGCAAAGGTTGTGCCTCTGAATCAATTATTAGGTTAACTTGACGATAATCTACAACTAGACGACTAGTTCCGTTTGGTTTCGGAATTAAAAATGCTGGGGAAGAATAGGGGGAAATACTTTCTCGAATTACCTTATCTTTTAATAATTTGTCAATTTGTTGTTTCATTTGAAACGTTTTTATCGGATTTAAAGGATAGGGTCTAGATTTAATAATTTCATTATTTTTAAGTACAATATCGTATTTCAATACATGAGTACAACCTAATTTAGTTGTAAGAACATCAGGAAATTCTTTACATAAATCATTAATTGTATTTTTAATATACTCACTTTGTTCCACGTTGTTAATTTGTTCTGGAGATAGGTCGGTTAAGTGAAATTGTTTACCTCTTGCCCAATCAAAAGTTATGAAAGATTTTGTTGGGTTAACTATTGCGCGGGTTGTTTGTAAAAAATTCATCCCGAGTATTATTCGGTGTTGTAATTTGGATAATATTTTAAAATTCACTTTCCATGATAATTTTTGAAGATTAACCTTAATCCAAATTTGTTTATTTATTTTTAAAGGAAATCGATCAGCTGTGAGACAAATTGTATTAATGTTTTCTTCCTCTATAATTGCCTTTTTATTTTTTAAAAATGTATACAGTTGTTGATTTATAATATTATGGGTGGAACCTGAATCGATAAGGGCATTAAATATGTTATTTTTAATTTTTATTGTTAATGTTTTTAAAGAATAATTACAATTTAACTTATTTTCTTTCAACTTTAAATATTTACTTGAATTATTTTTACAAATGCACATCATATGTTTATGGTCAGTACATTTGTAAACATTTAGTTTTTTGAAACATTATTATTTCCTTTTTGTTGTAAAAGTTTACAATTTCGTTTGATATGACCTAATTTATGGCAATAGAAACATTTTAAAGTGGTTGCAGGCATTTGTGATCTAACGGTGTTGTAAGTTGTATCTTTTAATATATTTTGTTTACCTCGTGAAGGTACCATGCTATTTATATCTTGTATTACGCTCGTATCACTTATTTTAGATACGCCGATGTCATTCAGAGTCCTAGCATAAACTCTCTCATAGACATAGGTATCTAGTTTATTGAAATCTTGTAAGTTACGAGGTTGGCCAATTATACCTATATGTGCGACGTATACTTCATTTAAACCGGTTAAAATTATATTAATTAACTCACCTTCTGTTAGATCTAATCTTAATACCTCATGGTGTTCTAAAATTTCTTTTATGTATTCATTAAGTGTCTCTGTTTGCGACTGATTTCGGTACAACAATTTGAGTTTTAATATTTCTTTCATTTTTGGCGTTATTAATTTGTTGACTAAATCTCTATGAAATTGATCGAAATTATGATTATTTTTAATTGAATTCTCAAAGATTTGTTCAGTAAAGCCTGTCATAAATTGAGTTAACAATACTAAAGGTAAATCTACTGCATAGCGTTTCTGAATTTGTTTAATTATTTTGATATTTCGTACTAGTATATCAATATCACGTCCATCAGTTATAGTTAATTGCTTTAATTCATTTTCAATTGGATTTGCAATTTTCGTCCAATTGAAGTTTAACTCACGATTAAAATAGGCTGGATTATGATTACCTACTGCATTCGGTATTAATATATCAGGAGTTTCGTTTCTAAGAACAGGATTTTGCATTACTGGGGAATGTAAAATATTAATATGGTTAACACCAAAATTTTCTTGTTGATCAAGTAAGAAATCATTTCCTAAATGTGCGTTTTCAATATTTATGTTGTTTTGTTCTAAATTAGGCTCAATTTCGAAATTTTGTAACCTATTAAGTTTCCAAATATCAAATTCTCCCTTTAAATTTTGAAATCCTACAAGTTTATCTGGTTTATTAGTTAATATGAATGTTAATAATTTATTAAGCCTATCATCAAATGTTTCAGCATTATACTTTTCTACTTCAGTTAAATTTTCTAGGTTTCGTAACTTTACCAAATAGTTTTGACACTCCGTCAGTTGTTTGTCTATGTCAAACCTATGTAGCGTAGTTAAGTCAATTTGTCGTCCATTATTTAAGAGTTTTTGTAACCTTTGTCTTTTTTGTCTTACGTTTCCTGTTGTTGTACTTTTTCGTATTCGTAATTGGAAATTAACGTTTGTTTCGTCTAATTTAGTGGGATCAAGAATTGGTGCTACTTGTCTATCCATGTTTCTACCTGTTTATTGTTTTCTGTAATGATGACTATTTAAATGTATGTAAACAATGCCTTACCAGATAATTTCAATACACTTGCCAGATGTGAGATTGTTACGTTTTTTGAAATTGTTATTGATAATTGATTTTTATGAATTTTAGAAGATTTATTGATGTTATTTATTGAATTTTTGTTTTAGTTTTTATGATATTCTGATTTATATCCTGGTTTATCCTTGTCGTATCTTGGTTTATCCTTGTTTTATCCTGGTTTATCCCTGTTTTTATCCTGGTTTATCCTTGTTTTGTCCTGGTTTATCCTTGTTTAATTTCCCGGTCGATGCACCATTTTTGTTACGTCCCAGGTTCGTGAAATAAAATTCAAAAGCTTTTATCTAAAATCCAACTAGTGTTTTGTTTTATTCAAGAAAAAAAATCTTATCAGATCCAATGTTGAAATATTTAAAAACAATTAAAATTCTTAAAACAATTAAAATTCTTAAAAAAAATTAAAATTCTTTAAATTCAGTTGGAGTAATTATTAAATCTTCTAAAATACTTTCATCAAAATAAAGTTGAAAAAAATTAATAAATTATTAATATTTTGTTTTCTGTTTTTTATAAAAATTGTATATCACCTATCCCTTTAAAAGTTTTAAAAGAGAGTGAGGACAACAATCCAATTTATTTAAATTAAGAAAATTGTCTTTTTCTTTTTTTTTTTGTACTCACATCTGACGTTGTGTAAATAAGATCATCTGGTGGTACATTGATGTTGATGCTGTAAGAGTGTTTATGTTTACGTTGGAATGTCGTTACGTGCGTACTGTTCGTTATGTTTTGTTTTGTTTTGTGCGTACTGTTCGTTATGTTTTGTTTTGTTACGTGCGTACTGTTCGTTATGTTTTGTTTCCACTGTCCGTTATGCGTTAGGTGTTCGTATGTGTATCTCCTATTACAATCCTATTACAGTAGGACTCCCGCAATTACTAAAGTTAGCCTTTTCATAATTTAATCAATAATTTTATTACCTTTTTTATGTTTTTATCAAGTGTTGTTGTTTAGATCATCAGCCGAAAGGGTGGTTTGAATCTCTTGAGGCTTTACTAAGTAAAACGAGGAGTGAGGTCGTTTACAATTGGCCTTGCTCACTAAGTTGAAAAGTATGCTTATAAGCATGCTGAGCCCTCTGAAAAGCACATATTTTCCACCCTACAAATGACACCTTCACTTCATTCACCGCAGGGCCTGGCTGTATAATGATGAAATATTGATTACTCTTGGAGGAGACAACTCTGATTAATGTATTTTACACCTCTACCTCTTCTGTTCTTAAAAATCAGTTATTTATTTGGTGACCATGAGATAAGAAACACAAATATTTTTTGTAGCCCTGGAATTAACAGATTGAGTACAAATAATTAAATACTCCACCTGTCTGTTATGGGGAGTTTATCAAGTATAATAAAAATTTGGACTATATTAAATTAAGTTAACCCAAGTCACGGCTCTAACTCCTGCTGAGCCGACATAGGGTCGCCTGGTAAATATGTCACTTTAGATAACCTTAAAAATAAAATAGTTCAGTATTGTTCATGTAACTCTACAATAGCAGCAGTTTAGTAAAACTGTAAACAATTTCTAATCAACAGAATTTGGATCAAGAAGAAAAACTGGTAGCTTCTTGAAACGGGTATTATGATTAAATGGAATTTGATTAAACATTATTCAAAATTTTAAAAGAAAAACTATTCGTACATATTCAATGTCAAATAATAAACCAACTTTGTTCTTAATATCAAAGTGTGATTGAGGGAAGAAAACTGAAAGTGGTTTTTACTGGATATAGCCTATTCATTAAATTTTCAGTGATGAACCTAGAAGACTACATTAGTTTATTGCACGCAAATATAAAAAATTGATAGTTCATTGTCTTTATTCCACGTAAAAAAACAAAGAATAAATTCTTTGGTAAACAACAGTTCACTAAAAACTCTATATAACATACTTTTCGGATATAGTTTTAACATTTTTTTCTTAATAATCAAATGGTTTTATTCCTTCTTTGTTGAATAATTGGTGGAAGTTTTTAAAATATTGTGTTCTATAATTTTGTTAGTCCATCCGTCACACCTAGTTTTCAGAAATTACTACTGCTACGTCTGTTTGATTCACTATCCTATTGTGTTCGAGCTTTTTTGCACTTATGTTGCATTTACTATATAATATTAAAATGTTTTTACATATATAGAAATAAATGTCGTTTGCTAGTTGTTAGTTTATATTTATTTATAAGTTTGGCAATGGTCCCCCGTTTATCGGTAGTACTAAGAAGACCTGGCCATTCATAAAAATAATAATGCAAATATCTGAATTTAAATTATGCTAACACGATGCAAAATAATATTAATATAAAATACAGACTGCGAAACTACAGTTTGATAACAGTATAAATTGAATGAATAAAAGTAGACTAAAAAGGAATAAGATAATAAAAATGAAAAAGTTATTATTAAACACATTAAATTTTATAATACTGAATTAATATGTGAAAGAGAACATATAAAGGTTCGTGACAAAATATCATACAAAACCACAGTTACGGCATAAAAATATAAAATAATATATATAAATTATTAAAATGTTATATTAGGGATACATAAATAAAAAAATAAACAGTTTTAATTGTGTGGGAAATAAATTATCAAAAATTATTTTATACTTTGGTTCAAAGTTAGACAATACAATACACAGGTCCAATACGTAGGAATAAATTCTTTTTAATTAGAACGAATACACAAAATAGGGAAAATAAATCTATACGTCGAAAAGAACGAGTATCACAACTAAGTAATAGTGACATTTATTAGTAAAAAATCCCCAGGGGAAAAAATAAACCTACTCCTACATTTTTTTTAAATTGTCTCATTTACTACACTTTTTATGCTGTACAAGATAGAGTAAGCGCCATGTCTGCTGAAATTATTATGGAGGCTTGAAGCAGTATACCATGTGTTGTACTTATGGAAGGTTTAGTAATTTAAATTTTATTATTATTTTAAACAAATTACATTATAGTACTTTAAATTTTGTTCTTTAATTATTTTCATACATTTTTTTAATGTTTTCTTTAAAAATGTATTAACACAATATTGATTTATTCTTTTTAAATGTTCATTGTTTGAAGCGTTGATTTGTTAAGAAGAAAAACTTTTTACACTGACTTTCAATTTAGAGCTCAAAGAGCTAACTTCATATTTTATGGTTTAAAGGGTATATTTTCAATATTAATATTATTTATTCACAACGTAATAATTTACTTTCAATACATATATCTGGAATACAATAAACAAAATAAGTTTTTTAATTTGAGTTTATTTATTAATATAAAATATTTTTTTATAATTCCGATTAGAAATATGGTTTTCTTGTAATAGAAAATAACCACCTAAGGTGGTTTAAACCATTTCTGATATATGGTTAATTGAATCAACCATCAAAGTAAACCGGTAACCACTGTCAAGTTTTCAAATAACCTTAACTAAAATTTGAACCACGGAACCTTTGTCTCAAAAAATCAGCTAAATTCAGTTGTTAAACAACTGACTCGGGGCGACTACTTTATCATAAGACCAATCCGTTTGGTTATTTATTTATTTATTTTTTAACTTGAGCACAGTTTTGTGCACGTAACCAATATTTGGATTATTTTTAATATCAGTGCTTATTCAAGATACATCTCACCGAAATTCACTTTACTGAACTTTTAGTGCCGCCACCACGGCGCATTGCTTAGTGCAATAGCTACAAAGCGGAAAACCAAAGATACAATTCCCGGGTAGGGTCTGGAAATTATTACAAGACAAACCCACCGTTCCATAACCTACAGTAATCGTTAAGTGCGATGTAACAAGATGTTTATGAGATTATAGCTGAAATAAACTTTATACAAAAACTCCCTTTCATGAGACGATGCGTCTCATGGCTAGTGACAATTTTTAAAAAGGTTTACCTTTGACCTATGGCAAAAAACCATTAGTAAATTCTGTATCTAATCTTCAAGAGGAATCGAATGACACTATTTCTGTTTCTAAATTCCGACTTTGATTTCTTGACTTCCGGTATTAAGCCACTTTTGGTTAAAACCGGAACTTCAAACCCAATGATTTTTTTTATCTACTCTTTAAGAAGAATTAAATGACAATATTTTTGTTTCCAAACTCCGATTTTGATCTTGACTTCCGGTTTTAGGCCACTTCTGGTTAAAACTGGAAATTCAAACCTAATGATTTCTGTATCTACTCATTAAGAGGAATCAAAAAACACTATCTTTGTTTAAATATTCCGCCTTTGATTTTTTGACTTCCGGTTTTGAACCTATTCCGGCCGAAACCAGAAATTCAAACCTAATTTAGGACCATTAACTTTTTGTGTAAACTATGAATCCGAAACCCGTTTGTTGCTGCCTCTTGGAGTTTCTGACATTTGGGTGTGACGGATGGACGAACGGACGGACAAAATGATAAATGATAATTTTAAGAATTACCACCAATAATTTTGTTTATGTTACAAACTGCTTTCTATCATTTTTTTTTTTGACTTTCATAATTAGTATTAATAGAGATACTATTTTTTTTTCGTTCATATTGCAGTAGTCTAATAAACTGGAGAGTACTAACCGCGGTTTTTTTTTCTATAAAAAAAATCCACGGGGAATATCTTTAAAATGCAGTAAATTATTCAGGACTCTAACTTTAAGAAAAAAACCATTTATCTGACTAAATTGAAACATACAGTTAGTAAATAACTTTATAAAAGAATTATTAGGATTTCAATTCTGTAAAATTGTCCCGAAATGGAACCCTTGAGAAAAAGCGTGAGAGGTGAATTGGGTCATATCCCATGACAATACTCACTGCTGTTAAGTGAAATATTTGTGAGAATCAGTTGGCTGTCTCGGTGAAACATAAACGTGCTTTTTTGGCTCACATATATCTAGATATCAAAGTGTGCTGGGAAATGTGCAAGTGTGCATGTGTGCTAGAAAAATGAGAGAGAGACAAAGGCAGTAAGGGTGAAGAAGTGAGCGATGGAATGATTGAGTCGAGAGAGAACGAAGATGTGAACACTTCTTGGTAGAGAATACGGATACAGTTACTCATAGCTAAGAACCAAATAAAAATGATTATTATTTCAAATAAAATTAAATTAAAAAGTAAACCCTGGTGTGAAACATTCACATGACTTTGTCTGGACAACGTAGACGAAAAACAATATACGTAAACTATGTATATTTTTATCCCTAATATGTATACATTACAGTTTAAATCTGAACAATAAGCAACCCCATGACACAATGAGATGAGGCTGATGTGTTTGACGTCTAAATGAGGTATAGTCTTGTACAGACCGAGGCCGACTATACCTGAGACAGAATGGTTAATTGAACCCCAACTGTCAAAGTATAACAGTAACCACTCTCTACAGTGCTCGCTACAAAATAAGTCCATTGTGTTTAAAGAGCTCATTTCAAAAGCGACTGGACGGAAAAGTTAGATGATACTCTCTCAGGAATGATTGGCCTGATTCTGTTCAAGACTACACCTCATTTACACATCATATAGACTGTATAGGCCTATATATCTTTCTCATCTTATTGGGTCATCGGGTTACTTACTGTTCTTATTGAACAGATTTCAATGTACACACGTTAGAGATTTTAAAAAAGTTTAAAAAAAGAAATACATACATAAACTGGAGTAGGTTTCCTTTTAGAGGATATAAAAATGCAGACCGTATTAAAACTGGTGGCACGTTTACATACATACTTATTCATAGATAGTCACATTCAGCACGTATAAAAAACAACAACGTTACTGTGAAACTGTACTGTATTCTTTTACAGTAGAGATGATATGCAATAGGATTATCGAATGAAAAAAGAAAAAAAGCGGAGAAGAGGATTTCTAGAAAAATGTATTATTTAGAAAGGTTTTAATGAACTAACTAGGCGTATGTAAAAAAACAAGAAATAATAAATTGAGTATTTATCACACCCAGAGAGTTTTGTTGTCCGTTTGGACTTACGACGTAGTGGAATGAATTTAGTGGATGTCCCAACAGGGTGGTTGAAAACTATTATCGTGTTTTACTTTTCAGATTAAAACGATTCAATTCAAAAACGCGAGCAAAAGACACTAAAATGATTTTTAATCAGTAAATTATAATATTCTGGAAAAAGTATCTTAAAACTACTTTTAAAAAATTAAATTTTAAATAAACTAGTATTTGCGCAAAAGCATGGCGCGGTCACAATTACTAGCCTCAGAGATTGCGTTAAAATTTAATTGAAGTTATAGAAATACAATAAATAATATAATATTTATTTTTCTAGCGTATTTACCCCCTTCTTAATCCTTCGGCACAAGAGATTTCAATTGAAATTTTTTATTTATTTCACGTAGCCCTATAATTTAGAGAATAGCGTACCGATTTTCAGAACTATAGTTCTTCAGGAAGGTATAGGAATGATATAATATATTATTTTTTATGTTTTTAATTTATTTAAAATCGAGTATAAAGGACTCATTTATGAAACAGTGTGTTTTAGCTTAGGCTACTAAAATTTCTAGACCTTAGCCGGGAATCAGACCTAGGATCTTTCACTTTGCTCACTTTAGCACGGTAAATACTACGCCACCGAGGCGGCCTTGAGAGCCTTTTTAAATGAAACGTTATTTCCGATTGACGGACTGACGGATTCACGGATTCACTTACGAATCGCTCAACTAAAACTCTAAATTCGCGGTCACCTAGGGAATTTAAATTTGTTCGTACTTGTACCTCAAAGTATAAGCGAAGATGTGACAACCCTACATCAATATATTATATTTGTTTAGGGTTGCCACACCTCTTGCCACCAATTTAGAGTATTAATTGAGTGAGTCAGTCAGTGAATGAATCACTCCGTCAATCAGAATTAACTTTTCCATTTAAAAAAGCTACAAAGGCTGCCTCGGTGTGGTACCGTGCTAAAGTTCCAAATTGAAAGAGCTTGGGTCCGATTCCCGGTCGTCTAAAATTTTAGTAGCATACGCTAAAACACACTATTTCATAATTGACAGTAATCACTCGTGATAAAGCTGTATATACGATTTTAAACAAATTAAAAACGCAAAAGGGCGCCTCCGTAGCGTAGTGGTAGTGCGCTAGCCTACCACGCGGAGGTTCCTGGTTCGATTCCCGACCAGGGTCTAGAAATTTTCACAAGTCAAAACCCACCGTTACCTATCCCACTATAGTCGCTAATGAACGAGCTGTTGATGCGACATGAAAAAAACTAAAAAAAAACGTTAAAAAATTGTCTCTTATCGAAGTATAACCAGTTGAAACTTTTATTTTAAGAAGATAATAAAAGTACTATATAAAATTTATTTTGTCCAGCAAACTAAAGTACAGTGTACAGTGATATAAAAACACAGTAGAATTCCTAAAATTAAATGTAATTCCAATCTTACAAATACACAAAAATCCAATCCACATTTTTTTAAAGTCAATCAGGAAGTAGCCTCTCGGCTTGATTACCCTGGATCAAATCCGAACACACAATACTATTTTAAATAAGCTAAAAAATTATCAAGCCGTGGTAATTGATTCAAATCCTGTATCAATCATATTGCAAACCTGAATTATGTGCTCTCTGTTTTAGTACTATAATTTTTTTTAAAATCAGATAAGTTTTGTTTTAAACAAATCCTTTATAATCCCCCTGAACGTTCTGTAATGAACGAAAGAATCGTTGTTCATTATTTTTAAGTATTTAAAGAAAAGTACAACTGAAGCCATCTAAGCCAAAATTAAGACCCATAAAATGTTTTTTAACTGTTTGAAACTTTCATAGTCTCGCAAGAATCTCCGTTCCATTACAAAATTTTAAGCAACTTCAAGAACGCTAAACTTCATAGATTTCATGTAAATATTTTCAACACTTTAACTTGTGGAAAAAGGCTTTAAATCATTATGTAGGCAATACAAATATTACGTACGGTATTTTGCTTATTCAATAAAAGAAATAATCAACTTATATCCAGACTAATTCGCTTTTAATTATTTATTCTTAATATATTTTTTTTATGAATCGGTGCAAGACACCCTTCTTTCGTTTAAGTACCACTAAAGAACCAGCAATACTTTTCAATACATAAGAAGAATATGGAATTTCAAACCAAATTTAAACAATTTTTTAAAATAAAATATTCCAATTTTTACATCCTAAACACGTTTCTATAAACATAAAAATGAAACTAGATTAAATTAAAAAACAACGAATACCTATACTGAAAGTAAATTATTTTTTTTAATTACCAATAAACACACACACACACACACACACACTCTCTCTCCTCTCTCTCTCTCTCTCTCTCTCTCTCTCTCTCTCTCTCTCTGTATGTATGTATGTATGTATGTATAATATCTTAATATGTGATAACATCAATTCTCTACAGTAGCTTACTTTATATTATTACTTATATATTATTTTATATGTTATTTATATACAATTTTATTATTTACACAGATTTTTATTTTTATTCTTTTTAAATAAATTTATTTTTACATAAGTTTTAAATATTATTTTACACACACGCGCGTGATCGCGCAGCGCGTACAAACACACACACATACACACACACTCGACATAATATGATCACATCAATCTATTTATGATAGGCTATATATTTTTTTTCATTTAGTCAAATAAACATCACATTTAATTTCTAAACTAAACAATAAACAATATTCTTAGCTGAATAAACTTTACGTAAAAACTCCTCTTCACAAAGAGTTACGACCCCGCATAGTAGTACGCATACAAAAAAAATATTTAAAAAAATAATATTTAATAATAATACTATTTAAAAATAATTATTTAAAAAAATACTTATAACTAAAATAATACTATTATTATTATTATTATTATTATTAACTAAAATACTTTTGAAACATTTAAAAAGGATAGCTACAAGAATTATGTTAAACAAATTTTCTTAAAAAAGCAGTGAACTTTCAATGATAATTACAATTAAAATTACACAAATATCAGTAATAAAATAATAATAGACCTAATTATGATAACAATGCAAATTAAAATAAAAAATTACGTTAAGTATACGTACATTTCCAATACAGGGAAGAGCAAACTGCTATTTTATGACTAAAACTACTTACAATATACAGTATTTTAAAAAAGTAAAATTTGGATATAATTTCTTTTATGAGAGTTAGGGTTAATTCAATATAAGACAATAGAAACAGAAAATATTGCATAAAAGAAAATTAAAAACTAACCACAGAACGGCTATTTTAAAACTTGGGAAAAGTTTATCTAGTTCTCGCTCGTAGATTGATAGGATATGATAGACCCATTTCAGTTTATGTAATAGACTACATCTGGTGACATAATACTGTATATGTTGTTTTTAGGTCATCAGCCACAAAGCTGGTTTGAACCTGTAGAGGTTTTACTAAGTAAAATAAGGAGTGAGGTGATTTACCATTGCCTTCCTCACTGAATGGAAAAATATGCTTATCAGCATGCCGGACCCTCTGAAAAGCACATACTTTCCACTCTGCAAATGACACCTTCACTTCATTCACCACAGGGTCCGGCTGTATAATGAAATTCATTACTTTCAGAGGAGATAACTCTGATTAGTGTCTTTTACACCTCTACCTCTTCTGTTCTTAAATGATTCAGTTATTTCATTGGCTGACCATGTGATAAGAAACAGAACTATTTATTTTAGCCCTGCAACGAACAGATTGAGAGTAATATGGAAATATGTTAACGAACCGCTTTACAGTCTTCATATGTAATAGTATGGAAATATGTTAACGAACCGCTTTATAGTCTTCAATCCTTTACAGTACTTCTTCATATTGTTTTGAGTTAAAAAATTGTATACATTTTTGCGTTACCCGGTGATAATAAAGTGTAAAGCGTAAGTACGATTTGTACCCCCTAATACAGTAACGCAATCAGTTGAACGCGCCACCAACATCCCCTACCCTCTTATTCCAGCCATATAGCACTGCCTATTTGATTACATCTCTCGCTTGTTAATATTTCTAGGCTAAAGCGTAATACTTTTAGTCCTATCGCCCATTCCTATTATATATATTTCACTTATACTTAACTGTTTATAATATATATGGCTATTTATACTTTTTTCAACAATTTTAACTCCGTTTAAATGAATGTAAAGTTTTTAAATGTTACAATTTATTCACAGCTTAAACTTAAATTTTTTAAAAATTTACATATAGACCCTAATAAGGCGAATTTTATTTTTACTTTCTCTTACCGTATGAATATATAGAGAAGGGAAGTACTGTTTTCATATCGATTTTTTCAAAATCGAGTTTTCTCCGAAAATACATGTTTTCGATTTACACTAATTGACGCTAAACTAGTTTCTGTAGAAAAAAATACTTGAAATAAAATATGCATGTTTTTTATCACTTAAATTATAAACACTTTTGTCGTAAAATGTGTACTTGATAGAAAACTATCAAAAGAACCAAGTGTAATAAAAATTTCAACCCTCTACCACGAACTGTGCGGATGCGCAGGAACCGATATTATTGAGAGATGTCCGCGTCTTTTTTATATACGTATTCTGGAGGAGGGGATTAATAGACAAACTGTTTTCAACTAATCCCCTCCAATGGTAGGCTGTGCGAGAGAGAAAGAATGTGATGAATCCATTGTTTTTGCTCTCTTTGCGCAGTAGAGTTCATTTTTAGGAGGTTCTTTTGTTTGTGCACGCATTATAAGGCCGAAATTGACAAAAATCCCATGTTTTACCGAATTTGATGAGCATAATATAGAAAATCACGAGTTGACGCTAAACTCAGCAGTGTAAAACAAAATTTTGAAATAAAAGTGCAGGAATTTTAATTTTCAACTAGTTTGATTATATGGGCTTTTGCTGCCTATAACAGCCAGGTGGAGTGTCAAATTAATTACACTCAATCTGTTAGTTGCAGGGCTAAAATAGTTTTGTTTCTTACCATATGGTCAGCCAATTAAATGACTGAATCATTTAAGAACAGAAGAGGTAAAGGTGTAAAAGGCACTAATCAGAATTATCTTCTCTGAAAGTAATGAATTTCATTATACAGCCAGACCCTGTGGTGAATGAAGTGAAGGTGTCATTTGCAGGGTGGAAAATATGTACTTTTCAGAGGGCCCGGCATGTTGATAAGCGTACTTTTCTACTCAGTGAGGAAGGCAATCGTAAACCACCGCATTCCTCATTTTAGTTAGTAAAACCTCCACAGATTCAAACCAGCCTTTAGGCTGATGAACTAAACAACAACATGCACTTTTGGCCTAAAACGTTAATCTTAAGAAAAAAGATTTATTTCACCACGAGAGCACTGCCCCCAAGGATTTCAACAGAAATACCGCTTATCCTATCTTGTAGAGCATTAAAAATTTAGTAGAAAAGGCTTTTTAAAAAAAAACGTAGGAGCCGTTTTTGAGAAAATCGCAAAAAGCTGAAAAATTCTACGAATTAACTACTATTTTAGGTTAACTGATTTTGTTGAGAATGTTCATGTCAGGTCCGCTAGTGGTACCTAACTTAAATTCAAAGTTTCAACTTTGTTTGATATTCCATTCTTGAAATATTTTATTCCCACAGACACCAATAGCTGAAAACTTATTTTTTGGATTCAGTGGACCTGAAAACAAGTATTTTCGGTGAAAACTCGATTTTGAAAAATAACATGAAAACAATACTTTCCTTCCCTTTATATATACATAGGACAAGTAAAAATAATATAATATACATATGATCAAATGATAATATTAAGACCTGCAATTGTTTGCTATCAGTTCCTTAAATACAAAATTTTCTCTTAAAAACTCTCAAAGATGGATCAAAACTGACACTCAATGATGACTCTAAACTGGGCGTGTCTTTCATCTAGCTATTCAATTATTGATAGGTGAAAATAATAATACATTATGCTTGATCTACTGTCATTAATGAATTCTGGAATCTAACATTAAACATCTTCTAATCAAAGAAGAGTCAATTGTCTATCAGAGATTGAAATTGATTTGAACGACAATATAATTAATTCAAAACAAGGAACATTACCAAAGGATTGAAACATCCCGATAATGTTCACGTTACAATTGAGATCTCACAATTAACTTTGAATTTCTCTTTGTTCTAACATTTGCAAAGGACATGACAAATATGGAAACTATTCATGAATTCAATGTACTCAATATTGTATTACACAATAGTTCCTGTTTTAAAGTACTGAGCGATCTGTGTAGCAATGTTCGACGTCCACAATTCAAAACAATAACACAACCCTTACTACTATTTTATTATTTAAAATTAGTTTCGATATTAAACTTAATTTATGATAATAATTAGATTTGAAAGAGACAATTAATAAATTCAAAAAATTCAGTAGAAATTGAATTGTTCTGCAAAAACAAACGAAAACCAATTTCTGTATACACAAACAAAAATACATTTTTTATGTTTTTTATTTCAGGTCACATCAACAATAACATCATTGTGGCTACAATTCTTCTTCTTCTTCTTCTTTTTATTCTTCTTCTTCTTTTTATTCTTCTTCTTCTTCTTCTTCTTCTTCTTATTCATCCAGTTCGGATGTTTGCAATCATTATGGCTATTTTGAACTTACGAGTATTAGTCCCAATCCGGAACAATTCCGTGGATCTCTTACCGAACTAGGCCCTCTAATTGTCGAGCCAGGAAATTCTTCGTCTACCAGGACTCCTATTTCCCTCTATCTTGCGCAGCAGTAGATCTTATCACTGTTTTGATTTCTCATTGTATGACTGAGGTACTAACGTTATATTAAGTAAAGTAAGTTACTTAACAATTTTGTTAACACCAGAGCCTTGTTCACTCTCATTAAATTTCAATATTAGTGACTTTCTGCGTCACGAAATTCTCAATAATTTTAATAAAAATTACAGAATTTTTTTATTAAAATATCTTGTGTATTACACAAGACATATTATGATTATTCTTACAATAATTGTAAGTCTCTGAGGTACAAAAACATGTTACATATTTATACTCATGATGTCCATTAGCCTGAGTTTTGTATTTTGTATAATGTTATACTGATCTCTTAGATTACGTAATCTTGGGCATTGTATGAGTGGTTGTTGTACAGTTAATGTAGTATTGCTGCAAAAATAACAGGTTGGTACATTAGTCTTTTGAAGTAAGAATTCGTGTGTGAGCCTAAATACCAAATACTTACTAGTTAATCACCAATATTTACTAATGTTTGATCCCAACTAGATAAAATTTCATTCATTTTTCTAAAACCAGTACTGACTTTTTTGATACGTAATCTTTTTGTACCAAAGATAACATTTTTTATTTGGGGTGTAGTACCATATAGATAGATACGTGCCCGTAAATGTCCTAACTATACCGAAAATTTAACCTGAAAACTTCGGTTTAGTTGAAGCGGATATCGATTAAATAAATAAATATGACAATGTTTTTTTAATTAAAGAAATCAATAAAAACATTTTAACATCTTTGTTAACCAAAATTTACCATCAATTAACCAAAAAAGTTACATCATTGGTGTAAAAGTATAGTTATATAAATAATTCTGTATTATTAGATAAGGATGATTACAATATATTCTATTGCTAATATAATTTATTATTATCACTACAATAAAGAAATGCAGTAACTGTAAGAGTAAATATTTCTTAGAAGAACGTTGAACCTGAGAACTGACTTTTATGTTACTCTCAACGACATATTTTTCTACAGAAAAAATTGTAGAATACATCTAGAGCTGAGTAATTATTGTAAATTATGTACAACGTTTTTATCTGTAATGTTATCTTTATGTGATGTAATATTTCCGCGTATTATTCTGCATTACAGTAAACTATGGTATGAAAATAAAATAAAACACAACTATTATTTTTATTTCATTATACAGTATTAGGCTTAAAAAAATAAAACAATACAGTGCAAAATCTGGTTTTCAAACAAAATATTTTTTTAAATCAAAGTGCCTTTAAGGATAATTTGCGGGAACTTACATAAGAACTTTTTCCAAAATTGGGTTGTATTTAAATGAAACGATTTATTGTGACACTTATCGTTAACGTCCGTTTTGGGATCTGGGTGAAGTAGAAAAAGAAACAAACTATCGTTTGAAATTAAAAGTATTTATTAAAAACCATAAATTACAAATAGCAGTCTAACTTAATGTATACAAATGAGTAAAGTTCATATTTTCTACATAAGCTGTATAATTATAGCTCCCAATAGCTTTGCACTGCAGAAGGCAACACTAGAAAACTTTGACTACGTTTCAATTACATAGTAATAGGCCTATATTAAGATGTTTGCCCTTTCAAGTATCCTAATTTATTGATCTATATTCAGCTTCTCATCTAATAAATTCTAAAAATGGGGTGTCGTGGTTGTTTAATATAATTTGTTTTTTTTAAAAACGAGTTTGAAAATAATCTGCAGTTACAGAAAATATTTTCAATATATATTGATACCCGAAAGATCTGTAATATGTGGTCGAATGTATCAGAATTATCTCCCCTGAGAGTAACGAATTTCATCATTATACAGTTAGACCCTGGGGTGAATGAAGTAAAGGTGTCATTTGTGGGGTGGAAAGTAGATGCTTTTCTGGTACGCTGATAAGCATACTTTTCCACCCAATGAGGACGGCATGGTAATCCACCTCACTCCTCGTTTTACCTAGTAAGCCTCTAGAGGTTCAAACCAACCTTTCGGCTGATAACCTAAAAAACAACAAACGTAGATGTATGTCTTGTTTCTGAGACACATTCGATAAAAATTCATATTTAAGTACAAAACGTTAAAACGTTTACCAAACAATCCACCCAGATAATCATGCCAGAGAGGAAAGTGCAGTCATCATTCAAGAGAATATCAATCATTATGAAGAAAGCCACATCCACACATGATTTATGCCTAGTTTTTCCATTCAAAACCTAACGAACAAATATGCAGAATTCCAGATTTTTAAGACAACTAGTGATGAAAGAGTGATTCTGTGAGGGCTTATAATTACAGATCTAACGGTACAGTAACCAAAATTTTTGACGTAAATCCTATTGTAATAATTTAAAATTTATAGGTTTTAAAAGTTTAGAGTTTCTAGTATTTTAACTTCTTCTTGTTCAGGTCATCAGCCGAAAGGCTGGTTTGAACCTCTCTAAAGGCTTTATTGAGTAAAACGAGGAGTGAGGTGGTTTACCATTGACTTCCACACTGAGTGGAAAAGTGCAAGGCCCTTTGAAAAGCATAATTTTTCGCCCTGCAAAATATGACACTTTCACTTAATTCGCCACAGGATCTGGATGTATAATGAAATTCATTAATCATGGACGAGAAAACTTTAACTAGTGTCTTTTACACCTCTTCCTGTTTTGTTCTTAATTGCTTCAGTCGTAATATTTGGTGACTATGTAATAAGAACAGAAGCCTTGAAACGCTTTTAGCTTAAACTCTTATAAGTTATATCAAGTAAATCTTTTTTCTTTCTGGTTTTACGTTTGGCTGTTTTGCATAGTAATTCTAATGCAGACGATGAAGTGTGATATATAAAAATTAGCGATAAAGAATTCAAAAACTGACCGGGAATCGGTCCGGGACGTCTGGCGTACAACCCAATTGTGCTGACCGCTACACTATTGGCAGGATGTGTTAGAACAAAACTTTGACAATACAGTATAAAAGTTTATACATTTTGGTTTTGAAAAAACTTTCTTTCTGCTTCCAACATCCAGTGATGGATATAGGACTTCCCTGTTTGCCTCCACGATTTCCTGTTCTGCGCCAGTATTCATTTCAAACAGTTGTCTACCTGTTTAATTACAAAATTAACCTCAATATTAAATGAGCATTTAAATTTGATATCCTTGGAACAATTTGGGGAAAATACCAAACATGATTCGATGAATAACATCTTTAACTGATTATAAATTAAAATTTCCATTTATTACTGTAGCAAAATAATCAAATAACTTATCGTACCTAATAAATTGATTTAAATTAAATAAATTTTTGAAAGTCCCTTTTTAATTTCATAAAACCGTACAGTTAATTTTGAAATTTTACCGACTGATTTCACTACCTAAATAAACAATTTAATAAATTCAAAATTTTATAGATGACTTATCCACACAGAATATTTTAGTGGAAGAAAATACGTACATTGTTTCATTGTGTACTGAACATTGTTTTTACTTACAAACATAAATAATTATAATTACTATTATTATAGTTTCATGAAAACTTTGTTATGGAAACCCGTACAATGTTTGCAGATTTCTTTTCTACTTTTTAATTAGTTTTCTAGAAAAAGAAATTACAGTGACAGAGAGTAGATTATCATACAGTTAACTGTCAAGAAAATGCAATAGCGTGCCTCGAAAAACAACAGAAATAAAAAGTCACAGAATTAAATCATTGTACCAAGTTATACAACAACTATTTGAATAATAGGAATAAAAAAAATAATAGAGTTATTTAAAAGCGTGCAGCGTTTAACGTAAGTAATAAGTTTTAAAGCCAGGTTTCTGAAACTCCGGGTGAGTAATAAAACGCAACCTTATATTCACAAAGAAATATTTTAAGAACTCATAGGCGAGAATGTCAACTAAACTAGTTCTAGAACAGCTGATAAAATTAAGAAAAAAAACAAAGAAATATAAAAATATTTTCAGAAATTATCATGCATACCGTACTTTGTTATTAAGTAAGGTACAATATCCACTGTATGAAAAAGAATTTTCTTCACGATTTGTGAAAATATTTTTCCGTATTCCTTGTTATTATATCTTCGGGTTAAAACTTTATTACTTATTCCATATTTTTCTCGTTTAGAGACATTTTAGACTTTAGATAACTTAAAACATTTTTGGAAGCTCTTGCAGCCTACACTTTCAGAATTCTTTCACTGCAGGAATTTCTCTTTCTTCCATTCATCCAATGTTCACTTCAGTTCTTCGTATAAGTCCTATTAGTTAAAAATCAGTAGTCTACATTTGGTTGGGTTCATTATTTTTTCTTGGTTTATTCCAATTTCCTTAATATTCTTTTTGCCTTCTTTAAACCACCCGACATGTTAGGTGTGTTTTTTAGTGCCCTATAAATGTATTTTTGCCCTTAACAGGCAGGTGCTTGTTAAATGTTTCACACTTGATCTGCTACCAGGGCTAAAAAAATATTTCTGTTTCTTGTCTCATAGCCAGCCAATTATATGGCTAAACATTTAAGAACAGTAGAGGTAGAATTGTAAAAGATACTAGTCAGAACTATCTCTTCTGAGAGTAATGAATTTCATTATAGACTACAGTCAGACCCGGTGGTGAATGAAGTGAAAATGTCATTTTCAGTTTTCAGGGTGAAATATAAATGCTATTCGGAGAGCCTGGCATGATGAGAAGCATACTTTTGCAATCATTGAGGAAGATACTTGAGATACAATGACTGAGAAAGATTTTGCAATTATGAGGAAGGTAAACCACCTTACTCATCGTTTTACTTAGTAAAGCCTTTATAGCTCAAACCAGCCTTTCGGCTGAAGACCTAAACAACAGCTAATGTTTTTGTCAATCGTGTTTCATCCATTGTATACAGGTGTTCGTAATATGTCAGTCTTTGTTTTCTGATCGCTTCCATTAATCGTTAGATTTTCCTCTCTTTTTTTTAACTGTTAACCTATTATCTTCTAACCAGTTAAGTTGTCAAGGAATCCAACTTTGAGTAGGTACTCCTGTAAACTTGAAACTCCACGGAAAATGATCAGTCTTGGTTTACACTTAGAATCTGTTAAAAGGTAATAAAAATTCATCATTTATTTTAAATTTATAATATATAAGTTATTGGGTTCCCAGTAGAGCCCGGACAGTAAACTGGTAACACACCACGTGCCAGTTTTAGGCAAGTGTTAAAGTTAAGATCTCTATAAAAAAATATGTTGTTTATATTATCAGGGTATGTTTTATATATCTGTGTCTGATGGTATTTGACTGAAATCGCTCTAAGATCTCGAGTTTGAATTTGCAGATGTACCCCAAAGTTGTTTTTCATAAATATATCCATGCATCCCAGTATAGTTTATATTATTATGTTTTTCATGGATTAGAATAATTTCTTAATCAATTCTCAAATCATTCAATTCTTGACTTGTCGCATTCATAATAGGCTACAGCCTAATCTAATCATACGAAAAATAAAGATTTATCAATTTATTATCGCATTGTTGTCGATCATCATACATGAATTCATTACAAACTATTTAAATAAAATTAATATAATATTATAATAATCCTTTAAAGAATTTGTTATCAGTATAATAACAAAATACTAGTAAATACTTGAACATATGATTAATAGACTTCAACAGTCATCTAACAAGATGTCACGGTAAATATTTCTTAACTTATTCAACATAATGCAGCATAATAAGTTGCACATTAAATAATTAATATTCTTTTTTATTAATGATCAGTTAACAAAAGAAGCATGGACGTATGAAAAAAGAAATATAATTTGTTAATGTTAAAAACGGCTGTATTCATTTCTAGTCAATTGCCATATAGCCCAGTACCTACAGCTTATTTTTAGGCCTTTTCGGATGGATATAATTCATATAGTTTTGAAATTTGTACACGCACTCCTAACAGCTATCTAAATACAATAAATCCTCGTTTAATTTTGCTAAAGTCTGGTTGGACACTGACGTTAAATCGAAGCTACGTTAAATCCGACCTTCAAAAACAAGATCGGGGAACTTGTGAATGCGTCTACAGCAGAAGTTTGTCGTCGATGCTTGTCCGTTTAGGTTTATTAATAAAATATATTTATAATTATTAGTAATAAATATATTTATGAATTACTCTTTTATCCATAGTCTCCGGAGAATAAAAACAACTTGACCCAAATTAATAATTATGTAAGACCAAATGCTACCGTAGGAAGTATAGATAATCCAATCAAAACTCACAAGAAAGAAGTTACGTAAAGCGTGAAGGCGAAATTTTTATTTTCTCAAATGAGTAACATTAAATCCGAGCTACGGTAAATGCGAGATTGGTAAATCATAGACGTACCGGAATAAACTAAACGAAAATCTAGGATTGAAGATTCGTCCACCTTATTGTAATGACGATAAACTGGCGTTCTTCATTTACTGTTTTATTTGCAGTAGCCAAACGTCCAGTCTAAACTAAAAATCTCAACGTTCATATAAATATAGGTCCGGAAATGCTTCGTTAGCTGGTTATGCCTGGCGAAAGGTGTCGCCATCATTCCTTGGCAAAGAATGAAATAAAGCCATACTGAAATTCTGTGAAGGATTTCTAGTTTAGACTGATCATACTGCTGGTGCAAATAAAAATGTAAATGAACACGAATTTTCCCCCATTTTCTAGTATGGTGGACGAAGATCAGATCTTAAGAGTCGCAGACTTTTAGTACGTTATTTAAATAGCTGTCAGGAGTTGTGTACCAAATTTCAAAAATATATGAATATGATTTCAACTAAAGACGCTAAATACACTGGGCTAATATTATGCATACAACATCGATGTATCATTTTTAGTATTTCTTTACAGAAAATAATAAAACGTGGTTAACATTATGTTAAACATTATGTATTTATATATTAAAAATGATCTCATGAAATGTATGATTCTATTATATATTATATCGCATTGTATTAAAATAATGATAACTTTTTAAGTATGACTAAAAAGTCATACGTTTGTAAAAGAATGACTGAGATTTATACACAGGTCAGGTCAAACTTTTCATTTATTTTGTGCGTTATACGTACACACTTACCACGTAAGTTATAAATATGTGGGAGGAGTTAATATGCTTACAATTTTCGCGCATCTTTTCTTGTCATCTTTAAATAATAACAAACGGCACAAATAAAAAAAAATCACTATTTATTCACATAAATGTTAAGAAGTGGTTCTTTTTAATGGTTACTATTTTTCGCCCACTCACATAAGTAAAATTACAGTACTATATTACATCAAGTAAATGAATGTTTTACCACAATGAGCTAAGATCATTTCTTCAAAGATCATTATACATTACAAAATATCAAATGGTAATTTTTTTGATATAGAACACTTCATAAATAAATGTAATTTATAATATTACATTTTCCACGCAACCCACTCAAGTTTTCATTGTACTTTTCCTAAATTCATTCAGGAAAATACCAGATATATTACTTTAAACTTCCATGGATCCAATTTTCTTTAGTTTTTAAACTAACTAACTAACTAAAATATATTTTAAATTTGAAAAAAGAACTGGTGTTAAACACTCACACGACTTTTTCATGCCAATGCAAATAATGATCAATATAACTTAACATTAGTAATAAATCATTAGAAATAAACAAAAAACATAACCTTATTTTAATCATGAATGAAAGACGCAAAATGAAAATCAACCCCAGTTTGGGTTAAAAATACGGAAAATCACTATTTCACGCTAAACTAGGCTCTGTAGAGAAAAATTCTCTAAATAAAAGCGGTAGATCTTTTAATTTCCTATAAATTTGATTATATACACTTTTGTCTTAAATGCATACTAAAACTGATCTTAAAAAAATTAATTTTTACACTTTTCGTGAGAAAAAACCAAAAAATCGCTAATTACCGCTTAACTAAGCGTTAAACAAAAAAGTATTTGAAATAAAAGTTGTAGGATTATAATTCTCTACAACTTTTTCTACATACATTTTTTCGTAAAAATGCATATTAAAGTCGCTATCTTAAAAAAAAAAATTACGAGAAAACAACCTCCCCAAAAATTTCAGCAGACAAGGCACCTACCCTTTCATGTAGAGTGTAAAAAATTTAGTAAATGAGGCGATTTTTTAAAAATTCGTAGGAGCTGTTTTTGATAAAATGGCAAAAAAGTGAAAAATCACACTAAAGTACTACCTCCGGTTGACCGATTTTGATGAAAATGTTTGTGTCGGGTCCGGTAGTAGCTAGTACCTAACTCAAGTTCAAGTAGTCAGTTCGTATGATGTTGCGTTCTTAAGGTATTCTGTTCACACACATACACACACACAGACCAATCGCTAAAACATTTTTTTTTTTTTGGTGCAGGGGGTCTGAAAACGTGTAGATCCGGTGAAAACTTGATTTCGAAAAATTGATATGAAAACAATACCTACTTTTCTTCCTACTTATTCATATAGGCAAGAGAAAGTAAAAATTGTGTGGCTTGTCTACGTACCGGCTAAGGAGAATACATATAATCATACGTAGAGAATAATACATGGAGAATCATACATAAAAAAAATAGATGAGACATAAAAAAAGGAGCATTCAGTAAAATTTATCAAGGCTCAGGAGCGAATTGATGAATAGCGTGTGCCACAGATATAAAAAACCTCAAATTTATAAAATTAGCAAAAGGGGTCGACCCAGAATTAGATGGCTTGATGAAGTCTTCAATACCTTTGAAGTATGCTGGTATAGTAGCTATGTGATTCACTCTTTAACTCGTTTTTTGATCGTTGGTGATTGTTGGTTATGTGAAAATGGCGGGGGATAAAGAACGTAGGAAGGGATTGGTGTAGGAGGCAAAAGCTCACATTGGTCTGTAACACTGGAGAAAGAAATGGAAAAATATTTTGAATTACTTAATAATTTAAGAATCTTTTCCTCCAATCTGACAACTCATTTTCACATGTTTTCTTTTCAGACTCCGTAATCATAGAAGACTTTGAATTCAACATCAATTATAATCTATTTATGGCTTATTCATACATGTTCATTCGTCATTCCGTACAATTTTTTTGTTTATTTTCCTACCTAAAATTTTCTTATTTGTTTTACTATTTATTTGTTTATGTAACGTTTGACTAATAGCTTAGACAAAGGCAAGAGTAGATCACTGCACTGAACACTATATCCCAGTAGTTCCTAATAAATGACTCGCGAACCATCGTAGTGTCCACGAGAGCCGAAAAACTAAGAAAAAGTTTACAAAAATTATAATCACATATTGATAAAAACAAGAAAAAATTTTCTGTATAAACTAATTCTTCTTTTATAACTTAGACTTAATCTTAACTACTAACTTTTATTGAACAAACTTCCTGTTTTGTATACGTATCAATTTATTTATCAATAATTTTTGGGTAATTAATGCATTCAACAAAAGCAATGGAGCTCTCAAAGGAATTACCAAGGGTCCATGAGTGGTAGTTAGGGAATACTGTTATAACCTGCGTGTGTTGTGTACGTGAAAATTAACGTTTAAGATTATTAATAGGAAATCGAACTTAGAATCCTTCTGGTTTGGTGTTAATACCATATTCACTGTGCCACAGAAGTAGCCTGTGATTTATTTATTTGTTAATGTACACCAGAACTTTTTGCTAGAATAATTTTTTCACAATTGGAAACTAATCGTTCGGCCATGGTATAAATATGAGAATATTATACTCTGTTTTAACATTAAACAAAAGTTCACTAATAAACTCATTTACTATCAAACATTGTGAAATTTAATCAATCCCATTGATTTGGTTTGGGCACATTTTGGGTATATTTGGGCTTGGGTACATTTCAAAATTGGAAACTACCCTTTACTGACGACCACCTTGTTTACATTTACATGTTTACATTTTGGTACAAGTCCATGTTGGTGTTTGCGTGGTATCATTAGAAAAATGTACACAAAAGCCCCTTCTATTAATTTACCCTATCCTTCACCTATCCCTGAGGTGACTGAAACACATATTGTCGTGTAATACTACACGCAGTTTATTCTACTCCTGCAAGGGTAAATGATCGGACCCAGATTATTTAATAAGCTCACTGTAAACTTATAACTCAATTAGTAAACTGAAGTATTACAACATCTATGATTTACAAAAACTAGTAGCAGTTTAATCTTTGGGATAAAATCATTTTTTGCCACCAAAAAAAATTTCGTATAAAACTAATAAATAAACGACATGTTTGTTAAAACAAGAATACTTAGAATTTAAGCTTATGTCAACGTAACAATCGTATGAAATGAATTCTCATTTTTATACACCTTCTCTATCCAATTCTGTGTGGTAAGCTTCTTCTTGCCCATAATAGGCAGGCGGAGTGTTAAATTATTTGCTCTCTATTTGCTAGTTCCAGGGCTACAAAAAGAACATTCTGTTTCTTATCACATGGTCAGCCAATTATATGACTGAAGAATTTAAGAACAGAAGAGGTAGAGGTGTAAAAGACACTAGTCAGAGTTATCTCTTCTGAGAGTAATGAGTTTCATTGTACAGCCAGACCCTGTGGTGAATGAAGTGAAGGTGTCATTTGCAGGCTGGAAAGAAGATGCTTTTCGAAGGGCCTGGCATGCTGATAAGCATACTTTTCCACTCAGTGAGAAAGGCAATTGTTAACCACCTCACTCCTAATTTTACTTAGTAAAGCCTCTAGAGGTTCAAACCAGCCTTTTGGCTGATGACCTAAACAAACGAACAGGCTTCTTCTAATTTCTTCCATGTTATCCTGTCCTGAATTTTTTTTTATCCATCTCGCCCCAGACATCCGTATGTCATCAAATGCCCTCCTCATCTGTAGCTCTCCAAATTTTCCTGGTTTTATGAAGTCTCCATTGGATTACTCTAGGTGCGTATCCGTCAGTGCTCTGCTTTGCCACACGTCCGACCCATCTTCACTTGATACTCGCGATACGTTACATAACATCAGAAACCTTTATTTTGTAGCAAATTACATGATTTCTTATTCTGTCTTGTAAAGAATTTCATAACTTTGTCTTCCTTCCATGACCCTCGTTGGTTATAACCATCTACCCAGCTGAAATTCAACCATAAAATGGTAAAAATTATTAACTGAAAATGGTCAAGATGGTTATCTACCATCTAAATTTCCACCTAAAATCCATCTTTAACCATCTAAAATCATCTAAAATTTTGAATAAAATTCAGTGGGTCTACTTTAAATGTAATAACTACACATCATCAGAATTGGTTTCTTCTGAAGATGTCTGCAGAATGAAAGAAAGTCGACTATCCATGAAAAGTAATATCATACTTTTCAGGTGGTGCCCGAGACGTTGAATGACCACGAAGAGCTGACCAATTAGAAATCACAGCATACGAGCCCAATTCTTAAAGTAGAGGTAGGTGGGTAATTATAATTTTCAGATACTCTTCAACTAGAAACAAAAATTAAGTTAATTTATAATTTAAAGCAGTAAAAACTATCTGGGCATTGTCATTTCAAATAGAATTTTGAATTAAAAACTTACAAATAAGTTAAAAAAAACGAAAACACCTCGTATAAACTGCATATCATATTGTGTAGTTTTGAAGTTGTCCTGAGTTACGTAGAATTCAGGTGTTAATTCAAAAACGATAAAACTAGACATCCTAAGATAAAAAGGAAAACCTTATTAAATGAAGAACGCCTCCTATAGAAAATTTAATAAATTAATGTAATTTTTCTTTTGAAGTCTATAAACCTATTATTATAAACCATTTACTATAAAACAGTATTAATAGCATTTCTCTTCTTAAATTTATAGATCTAATTCCAAGAGGTTATTACAGAACATAAAAGCTTTTTAATAGGAAAAGAAAATATTATAAACGACGGCTAAGAAAATGTGACGACGATGTCAAGACAGACAGACAGAGAGACAGAAAGTTATGATATAAAAGTATTACACTCTTCAATAACACTGCTGTTCATTATATTACAGTTCAATACAAAAGCTATATATAATGGTATATTACAGTAAATCATAATAATAGTAAAGAAAGGGTCTTACTTTATTACCAGGTGAACTCTGTTGAAGGACATACCTTATTCAGTGACATAAAGGGTAAAGTAACAAAAAAGTACAAGGTTAAATGTAACATAATCGCTGACAGGAAGAACGAACATGAAACCGACTGAAAAAATGTAAAACATCATTTCATAGTTTAAAATAGTGACTGACTTATATTAGATCCATGTCTATAAATTGTTCAAAAGGAAGAAGAAAAATTAACATCGAAAAAAATAGTAATGATGTTCTAGAAGACTGCCACAATTTTACGGCAGACATATAAAGAAATACACAAAACAACAATGGTAAAATCACTGAATATATATTCGTGAATTTTGAATTTTAGGTAAGTTTACGACAAATTTCCACGAGGCTAGTACTGGCTGCTACTTCACTAGCAGCTAGTAAAATATTGTAACTGAAAAGAACTACTAGCAGCTAGTTTAATTAAAGCGCTAGTATTCACTAACGCGCTAGCGACTTTGAACATGTTTGATTTTACTAGTGCTAGTAGGGAAGAAAATTCACGTGATTGACTAGCACTAGCAAACTAGCTCAGTGTGAACGTTTGGAAATGTTGTTAGTTGCTAATAAGCTGTAACTCTATCGATTATTGTTTAATCAGATCATTTGCAGAGCTGAAATTCAACACATTCGTTCCTGAAAGCCTATTCCGACGACTCTAGAACTAATTCATTTCAGAAAGCCTAATGTTTTCTGTAAAATGTGTTGTTAGGCGAGAAGAAAAATGTGTTGTACAATAGTATTCATTTATTTATTTCACTATTTTACATTAATGACTTAAAATAGCTTTCTGCAAAAATAAAAAATGAAATTCTGAACTTTAAAAAATGAAAATGTTGGTTTTCAGGACTATTTACGTTCTATGTCATCGTCTTAAACAGTAGTTATTTTAAAAGATTTTTGCATAGAAGCTTTGCAAAGCCCTCTTTCACTAGAAAGCAGAGCTTTAAGCTTCAAAAGTCATCCATTCTCTTTTTTAATTAGAAGGAAGCACTTGATATCACTTAAGTATGTCTTTTCTTAGTGTTATATTACTACTTAAGGAAAGCCAAACGTATGTGATTTTGGAGACATGGTATATGTACAGTCAGTTAGTCCTAAAATGCTTTAAAGAAGAAACGTAAAATAGTTGACTAGCAGCTAGCAAAATGTGTAATGGTAACGAACAACCAATAAAAGCGCTAATATTCACTAGCATGCTAGCAACTTTAAACATGTTTGATTTTACTAGCGCCAGTAGGGGAGGAAAGGTCACGTGATTGACGATCGCTAATAATAAAGTAGCTCGATGTGAATATTTGGAAATGTTGTTAGTCACTAGTAAGCTGTACTTTGTACAACAATATAAAGCACAACTCACATATATTTTCAAATTACTGGCATTCATTAACTATATCCGTGGGAACCGTCAACTACGTGCTAGTAGGTCTTGCTAGTAGCAGCAGCAGCATCTAGTAAATTAGTATCGAAGGAATAGGCCATCACTTACTGATGGTGTTAAGAATATATTTAACAGAATATTAATTTGTTAAATATTTTAGCATACATCCACTATTTAATGAATTTATTATTTTATTTATTTTTTAATAAAATTAGCGAAAACCACCAGAAACTGTCAAAGAATGAGTAAGAACATTTATCAGTAGAGATATACTTTCGTGGCTTTACCTCATCAACAGTTTATCACAACACTGAACATTATAGAATTACGTGTTAAGTGTCTTAAATAAGTGTTATGATGAGCTAACTATGTGATAAAGCCACGAAAGAACTTCTCTAATGGTAAATAAAGTTTCCTACTCATTTTTTGACCGTTTCTGGTGGTTTTTTCTCTATTTAGGAAATTCACAATCTGTTGGAAACAAATACAGAATGTGAAAACACAAAATTTGGAAAAAATTAACATGGTAAATAAACGTGAGTGGAGAGACAGTCCAGTGACAGAACTCCGACGTGAATAGGTAAGTGTAGCATTAAGTGCAGCATTTAGAACATTGTTGAGGTTATCTGGAGGTTCGGTTATCTGGTGGCTTTTCTGGTTTAAGAATCATTTTGACCTCAGCAAGCTTCCACTGAGCAGGAAACTTTGTTGTTCGTAACACAGAATTGCATAAATATGTAAGGGAAACTACTCGTTTCCTAGGCAGCTCTCGGAGGACCTCTGCAGTAATACAGTCATAACCTGGAGACTTTATTAGTGGAAGCTGGAAAACTTGTTGTTTAACTTCAGCAGGGTTTAACTTCTGGTGATTTTTAGTACATTTATTAAGTAATAAAATGTATGTTTTTAATAGTAGTTCTTAGGTAAATTTACTAATTTCAAAAGTACAAAACGAAAATTAGAATGAATCAAGAAAATATTATGGACTGAAACAAATGCAGACTACTGACTACTGATTTCAAGGGCTTCAACGAAGAATACGGATAGACAGAAGAAAATACAAAGCCTAAATTTAAGAAATGCTGAGCGTGTGAGATGCAAAAGAGGCTTTCAGAAATGTTTAGAATAGCTTTACGTGGTCTAAAATAATCGTAATAGGAAAAACAAAATTAAATTTCTTTAAATGACAACATTAAATTTATAATTTCTGTAATATCAGAAAATTGAATAAAAGCTCTGGAAATATTTCATGACAGACACAAATTGGCTTTTATTAATACAAGATGAAACTGTTATCGCTCGTACGGTTTTATTCATTCTTGTATAACATAGTCTGACCTGATTAAATTGTAAAAATGAAGACTGGATCTTTCTAAGGAAGAGTTGATATATAAAGGTTAACCGTAGGTGATAGATTATGAAAACATTAAAAGGCATTATATTTAGTTGATACCTGCCGGAACTAGATTGTTAGTTAGTAATGACATCTTAATGGATTGTTACACGGAAATGATATCTTACCTTCATCACTTTGTGTCCAAACCACTTTTATCTATCAACCTATGCATATTCACAGATATCTCTTTGTAAAGTTCATAAGGGCATTTTAATAATATATCTACTTTTAATTGTAACGTTTTATAGACAATTAATATTCACTGATTTAATTGGAACTGATACGAAATTTCTGTAGCAGTGCTCAAATGTAAAACATAAGATTGTCATGTCAAGAAAGTAACATTTTTACCGATAAGTACAATACGTAATCCAAAAAAGGTAAATTTTTAGTCAATTGTATATTATTTTTTATTTATTTATTTTAACCATACAATTGATTTAAATTTTTCAGTTAAATGGAATTTATGAATTCGATCTAATATAACATATTGTGACACGTACCTCTAAGGTCCGTTTCGGGATCTGTAAATTAAATAATTAACAAACTATCGTTTTAATGACAAAAAAAATATTTACTAAGCACTATAAATTACAATTAATGATGTAGCTTAAATCTATGAATGAATTACAATATTACTACAATTAACTTACAATAAATATCAAACTAATTACACTAGATTGATCACATTAAATAAACTAAATCCTACTTACAAACGATACCATATAAGCGTTAGAGAATACGCAGTGCACGGTGAACTTCTTCAAACGTAACTGTTTAGCACTATGTAGTACACACTCGTGGAACACAGATCAAAGACTAACTCTAAAATATTTCTAGGAGGACAGAGATTTTTGATATAACAATAATAATACAAAATCCTTCTGCGGCTTCTGGATAAATCTCAACAGAAAGGTAAACAAATTAGGATTGAATAAAAAGTGTTACAAACGGGCCAATTATCTGAATAAGAACACCGACCCTCACACAATATCCATTAGAGCAATAGACCTATATACTGTGGACAATTCGAACTGGCACAACTTTTGCTCTACGTTACACACAGTTCCGCATGAAGTATATCCATACTTCAAGTATATCCATACAGTCTTTCAACAAGGTCTACAAATTTTAATGTACGCAAATGCCTACAACCTTATTTCAGTGTACAAACATACAAATAATTATTTCATTTTAAAATTTGTATTTAATTTGTCCAAGTAAAAATATAAATTATAAATTACAAGAACTAAACTGCAAAACCTCATTAAACTATAGTCTGCAGACGCACGCAACTAACTAAACCAATTCTGAATAAGTCTGAATAAGTAATGAATGATATATATAAAAACAAATTAGTCACATCATTATGTCTGACAGATTATAAATAACAGTGAAAACAAAGCTTAGTGACCGTGCGTGAGTCGCACATCACAGTATACTTTTGTGACTGCGGAGTAGATAAACACAAAAGCTGCTTGTACCAATTCGAATTGTCCAAGGTATACTAACGTTTCATATGCTATATCGTCCCTCCAATGGTAAACTCGAGAATGAGTAAATTTTGCGAATATGAGTTTGCTAATGCTTGCTGCAGTATACAACCCAACGCATGTTGTTGTAAACTTGCGAATATGTATTTTATCGGTTAGGGAGATACAG
Organism: Catonia carolina; assembly: GCA_035578175.1. NCBI lineage: Eukaryota > Metazoa > Arthropoda > Insecta > Hemiptera > Achilidae > Catonia > Catonia carolina. The sequence continues at coordinate 20,153,143 of JAQMRL010000010.1, read as the reverse complement.
CGTTTATAGAGTTACGAAAATACACGAAGAGTGTTAAAGAATTTGTTTTTTGCTGTCCCATAAAACTGAGAATTTGCACATTGCAATTTTATCATTGGATGGACGATATAATGTTTCTAACAACATAATAATTACATGTATTTCTTGGAAACTCTATTTATTAACTCTTATTATTTACAATTTTTTGTTTTAGGTCATCAGCCGAAAAGCTGGTTTGAACCTGTAGAGGTTTTACTAAGTAAAATGAGAAGTGAGGTGGTTTACCATTGCCTTCCTCACTGAATAGAAAAGTACGCTTATCAGCATGCCGAGCCCTCTGAAAAGTACGTATTTTCCACTCTGCAAATGACACCTTCACTTCATTCACCACAGGGTCTGGCTGTATAATGAAATCCATTACTTTGAGAAAAGATAACTCTGATTAGTGTCTTTTACACCTCTACCTCTTCTGTTCTTAAATGATTCAGTCATTTAATTGGCTGACCATGTGATAAGACACAGAACTATTTATTTTAGCCAAGCAACGAACAGATTGAGAGTAAATAATTTGACACTCCACCTGTCTGTTATGGGCAGATTATTTACAATAACATTTTAAAATCGGACCTCCTCGAGATATCTCGAACACACGTTCGTTTTAGATATTGTCACAATATTAATTAATGCTGTAGACATCAAGAAGAGCGAGGCTTTGGCTCTAGCTGCCGAGTTCATTCAGCTTTTACGCGTCACAACCATTGTTTTGTAATAATAATATAAAACCTAATCAAGTAAAAGACAAAGGATGAAAAGAAACCAAGAAATAGGGGTTGACTTTAATAAATTTTTTTTATCGATGAAGTTTTTTGTTTTTAAGAAGAAATTTGAATCAAACTATATTTTTTGTTCACAAATTTATGTATAATCCGTTCTTAAGAGAACGATAAATAGATTTGTTACAAATATTATAAAAAGGTATTTCGCAGTGTAGATACCTTTAGAAGATATTGGTGTAAAACATTTACATGACTTTCTCGTGCTAATGTAAATAATTACAACTTATGCGAATACGGAATGCAAATAAAAAGAAAATCTCAAATTCGTGGTTCTAGAAATTTACCTTTTTATAAAAATATGAACGATTTCATTAAAGCTTAAAAGTTACATACAATTTTTTAAATTTACAATCCTTTAAATTGTGATTATAGAAATTTGTTCTATGATTTGAAACACTTCTGTAATTCTGTTTAACAATAGTCTTTATTTAATAATTTAAAATAATATGTTTCAATATAAATTAATTAGTTGACTCGTTAACTGAAAATACCTTGAAATGGCTTTCATGCACAAGCTTAGAATGAACAATATCAGCGAAAATGCATTGAATTTCTATCAATAAAAATTGTGTTCCTGAAATTCATTCCAATTAAATCGTAATAATCTCTCTTTTTTACGCTATCATAAAACTCTTAAAAATATATAATTAATCCATTTATATTTAATGTAAACACTTAAATAAACAAAAACCCTACATGCGGTTCTAGTTTAGGCTAACGAAATATATTACCTATTTTAAATGATACATCTCATATGCAACGTAAGAAAATATCTCATCATAACAACGAACACGCACGAAACGTATACCTACCATATCTTCCCGGAAATCCCCGCAGACGTCTACGCCGACGATAGAGTAGGAACATCATTTTATAGTAAGTAATTTCCGATAGTACACAAAATTATGTAAAACGTTTACAGAAAATTTACAGCTGGAGCCCCCTGTTGAGTGGTGATTTCCTCCAAGCCTTAAAGCATTTATTTTACTTCATTTTCTAATCATATCATTCACTCATTTTAATGTACAGTTGTAAATGTTTCTAATAACGTCAAAAAATGAAACAAAATTATATTTGCCGGCCGTATTAGAGTAGTTTGTAACTTGCTCGCCTCTCATCATGTGGTCCTGGGTTCGAATCCCACTCAGGAACGGCATATTTTCATACGTTACAAAAATCATTTCATCCTCACACAGTTGCACCTCAACGTCTTCGCTAATGACCTAGCAGTTGATGCGACGTTAAATAAAAACAAATTTAAAAAAATTATATTTAAATGATATTAATTCACCGGATTAGTCTAGTAGAGGTAAAGTCGTCGTCGTGAGTCAGCTGTTTAACAGCTGATTTTCAGAGACGAAGGTTCCGTGGTTTAAATCTTAGTAAAGGTAGTTTTTTTTTGGTTTAACGTCCGACTGTTTTGCAGTTACTGCTAATGCAGACGGTGAAGGAAGAAATAATTTTTTGTAACGTATGAAAATATGCTGTGCCTGAATGGGATTCGAACCCAAGACCGCATGATGAGAGGCGAGCACGTAACGACAATACATTGACTACGCCAATACGGCCGGCAAAAGTTAGTAAAGGTAGTTACTTTTACACGGGTTTAAATTTTAGATAGTGGTTACCGGCTGTACTTTTATTTGGGGTTATATTAACCATACTCTCTCAGGAATGTAAATTTAGTGAAGATATAAAAAGCTATTATTATAATAGAATAAATAACAAAATAAACCAAATCATACCCGCGCACAGGCTAGACCTATGCGAGTATTAGGAAGTTAGATAGGATAAGATTCATTTTACTTGTTATTAGCAACAATAAATAAAAAAATAAAGTATTAAAAATAGTAGGCTTGATTCCGTACAAGATTACACGTCATTTAGCCTACACGTAATACATATCATTCTCATCTCATTAGGTTATGGGGTTGCTTATTGTTCTTAAATTGAACAGATTACAACGTATACACGTAGGAATTGAAAAATATATATTAAAAATGTGTTTGTTACATTACGGCCGGCCGTCGGCGTAGTGGTTAGCGCAACTAGCTTCTACGCCGGGGTCCCGGGTTCGATTCGCGGTTAGGTCTGGCATTTTTTAATGGCTCATTTTCATATATCATCATTCTCTACCGTCTGCATCAGCAGAAATTGCAAAACAATCAGACGTAAAACCAAAAAAAAAGTTATGAAGAACATAACCTAAATTTCAATTGTATGCGGATGACGCTAAATGAAAATCAAACTCTTTTTAACTCTATAATGATCAAAATATGGAAAATCACTAATAATACTAATAGCACTTGAATAAATAGCTTAAAATAGAAAGTAATAATAAAATTATGATATATTGTTGTGAATTCTTGAATATAAATCTTATCCATAAATGAATAAATTGCAAAAGGATTAATCAATAATAGGCTAATATTTTTAATTAAAAGAAAAATTAATTAATAACTTAAGTTTTAGCATATATTTACATCACAACAATGAAAATATGACTTTTATTATGCTGTAATTATTTGTACAGTGGTAAAATTACAATATAGTTATTCGATGTAAAGTATATAACTGTCACATAAAAAGTTTAAAAGAATTTTTACAAAGAATTGATTTAAAAGAATAAATTTAAATCTTTAGTAAACTTTTTAGAATTCTGACAAATGATAGTTTCCGAAAACGAATGTATATACCATCACGTAAAAATTATAATACCGTTCTAATATAATTCCGTTTAACTTCAGGATATACAGAGGAAGGTTAGCGTGAGAAGTTAACAAGACAGTTGGACTTGCCTACCCAGAACACCAGATAGTGTGGAGGGAAAACATGTTTGATAATAAGTCAGAAATCAGAAGCTTCTTAGTATGTACTGGTATAGCACTGCAATGTACTGACTTGAACTGAATGTAATATACTCTAGTCGCGTGACTTCACTAAATAGGATTCTGTATTGTCTTCAGACTTCAAGAAGAGGAACAAGGACACCTGAAATCTAAACTTTAATAATTTGTTTCGCTGGTGGAAGCTTATTACTTCTAATGATTAAATGCATTACTTTCCCCAAGGTTGAACGATAGTAACCTATACTAATAGCATGAGTAATCTAGATTGTCATTACAAAAAAATTCAATGCATATCATCTCTAAATAGCATAAAAACTAAAATCCCGATCCTTCAATCATAAAGAATGAAATTGGAATTGTATTAATGGAATGACATGAAATTTTATAGCTATAAAGGTTTACTATCAGGAATTTGAAAACGTGTGTGTTATGCAAGTTTATTTTATTACATTTGTACCTGACATTATAACAAAAATGCATTATTAAATCGGTATCCATCAAAACCATTCAAGGTTAAAGACATAACTAAAATAAACTGAATATTTAGTTTGATTGAAAATCTTTTTCCGTTAATATCTATGTCATTTATCTTTAACATAACTAGTTTTCGTTTCCTTCTGCATAATAATTCTAAATGATGTAACTACTTAATGAAATACCAGTTTATGTCATCCTAAAAACCAAATTTATCCACCACAGGTAAAAAGAAATTCATTGCATAATATACCCTCTAACATAATAGGCATTAATAATAACGTATTGTGACACTTGTCTCTAAGGTCAGTTTCGGGATCTGGGTAAATTAAATAATTAACACATTAAGGTTAAAAATTACAATTAAATAAGTGACTAAAATCTACAAGTAAGTATATTACAATTAAATTAATTAATAAATAACAAACGAATTAAATTTACAAATAATAGTAAATAATTTAACCACTTTACTTAACATTACTTACAAATACTGAATTTTCTCACTCAACACATATTCATGACAGATAAATGCACAAATTGCATGAAGGGGTACACCCTTCGCTCAATAATATTATCGTTAGAACCAGTAAATATTTCTGAAACATTTTGGTTCCCAGGATTCTTTCAGTAGAACCGTTTTATGTCCGCTCGCTGCTTTCTTTTTCATTGGAACCCTTTTATTCCGATAATTTTAAAGTATTACAAACACCTTACTTTTATATGTTTATTGTCAAAAATTTGGTTTTATTTATTTGTCATCTATTCTATACAAATATGGGTAGAACTTGAAATATCCATTTTTTGATCGGCTGAATCAATCGTTCCTTTCCTTGTACCATTATTTTGTTCCATTACAAAAACTCGACTGTCTATAGTCGCATTGGACCTTTCTCTCAAGCAGTTCTCCTAGACCAGCTTTCACAGTTTTTCGTAGACATTCTCTAGTGTAAAGACGCAAAGGTACAGCATATGACAAGGTTGAGCTTGGTTTACAAGCTCCTGCTTGGTATACACTCTTGATTGTGTTTACGAAACATAATCTAAATGGTAAAATTTTTACTGAAGAATAGATTTTTCGTGCAAAAAAGTATAATAAATATAGAAGTACAATAATTTTAAAGAACGAATTAAACAAATGTGCTATCAGTAAAGACAAAACAATGAAACTACTAAAGGTGATTTTGTAGTAAAACCTTCAAGGAATGACTGGCTTATAATATATCTGTCAAATGACTGATAAAATACAAAAAGGCATAGAATAAAGAGAGAGTTTTAGAAAGAGAAACAGATCGAGTGATCTGAAAATGGAGATGGACAGAAAAAAATATATAGGAAGTGAGAAGAAAAGGTTGCGTGATGGATCAGAAGTTTTTGAGGAAGATAGTAAAGGAAATTGCTCAGGACATGTTAAGGGGTAGATTGGGTGTAGGGAACGTGGCCAAAGGCAAAGGGGTAGACAAGACTACACAGGCTTCGTAGAATAGAAAGAGTAGAGAATACAACATGGATTATAGAACTGAATCTAGCTCTCTTTTTACCTGAGAGTAGTCTGAACTTGCAGACCAACCCATTCGGTTTATCATTTTTTCTCTCTTTACAACCGAAAAATCAGTGTACACACAATTAATACTCTACTGTTCTTTCTCGTTTAAACTTTCAAAAACAACATGTACATTTCTACAAGAAATCTCTTTTAAATAAAAGAAAAATATTCTTGAAAATGATATTAAAGATGTTTTTTTTATAAACTAAGTAAGTAAACAGATGTTCAAATTATTCCGACTCATAGATAAAATTTCACAAATTAGAGCGACACATCTTTGATTCGTCACCTAAAAGAAAATTGATTTTGAATAACCCGTGGCTTATTATAGCGTTCTTGATTAAAATGCTGAAAATTCTGGTTTTGATTCCCAGCTAGGGTTTTACTGAAGTTACTGATGCCTAACTATCCAGGATTTAAGACAAATGTTGCCATTTATAATAATAATATTTTATTTCTAAAACAAGAGTATAATATTTTCATCTTCAAATTTTATATTAGTTTTTATACACACGTCCATTCCTAATACAACATTCATCCAGTAACCGAGGCAGTGGAAATTGACTAGGTATGGTTAAAAGTCCGTATGCCAGGATATGTAAAAAAAACTTTCACAAATCTTTAAACTATTTACCACAAAAAAATTAAATAATTATCAACCCATGGAAATAATTTAAAATAAACATGTAAATTTGTATAAGAAAGAACACAAGCAGCGTCGCGTGTTGATTAACATCAATCAGATTTAGGGGTTTAGCACGTGGGAATACACGTAACAAACTTATATCCTTCATATAATAGTGTTAAGTATTATCAACAAAAAATGTATTGAAAAATTTATGAGAAATACAAATGATACCATATTAAAAAAACAATAAATCAAAAGAAATTCAACATGTTAAAGCACAATAATTAAGATAATTATAAACAGCAGTATACAATAATTGACTGAAGAAATAAGATTTGCAGAACACCTAGAAAAATTTTAGTTAAATATAATTTTCTAAAAAAGTGTCCAGCCAATTGTATGACAGAAACATTTACGAACAGAAGAGGTAGAGGTGTAAAAGACACTGGTCAGAGTTATCTCCTTTGAAAGAAATGAATTTCATTACACAGCCAGGCTCTGAGATGAATGAAGTGAAGGTGTCTTTGAACGGTGAAAAGTAGATGCTTTTCGGAGGGCCTGGTGTGCTGATTAGTATAGGCTACTTTTCCACTCAGTAAGGAAGGCAGTGGTAAACAATCTCACTCCTCGTTTTACCTAGTAAAGTCTCTAGAGGTTCAAACCAGCCTTTCGGCTGATGACCTAAACAGCACTCTTAAGATGGTGGATCCACCAAAAAATGTCAGTATAAGCAAGAGGATGAACACGGGGATAGAAAATTAAACCAGTATTAAGAAAAGTACCGATTGGTGAGTGCTTATAGAATTCTTTGTTAGTACTTTAAAAGAATACAAACTATTTTAGTTTATGTTATCAAATGAAAAGATGTAATCTTCGAGGTACATCTACAGTAAAGAAAAGTTGGCTAAAAATTTTCTCCCTCACTAATTTAAAAATTGTAACTGCTTTTTACTCTCTCGCAGGCATTAAATTTTCCTTATTATTGACTCATTTACTCCATCCCTCACAAGGTCTGGCTGTATAAAGAAATCCATTATTGTTTTTAGAAGATACTTAAGATCGTAGCATGAAATCTGAACATGAATCTTTAACATATCTAAAGAATAACAAGACTCTGGAAAAAATTAAAATGGGATTTACAATTTGTGAGTAGTATTAATGATGTATTTAACTGAAACTATACTTGATTTTAAATCGCAGAAGTATTTTTTTTAAGGAAACAAAAGTCAAAGTAAATATAAAAATGTATAAATTACACTAACAGGAAAAATAATCACAAAATTAGTTAATAAAATTTTTAAATGACCAATGGAAGATAGACTTTTGTCAAAACAAGAAAATTGGAATTTATAAGCTGGAAAAATAATAATTTTCAGACGAATTAAATTTTAACAACTGTGTAATTGGTTGTAAAATTAAAGAAACTTCTACCGTGGACGGTAAGATAGGAAAAATTAAGTACCGTTAAGTCTTATAATCGTAATAAAATAAGCATAAGGTAAATACAACTAACGAATAATAGGTTCTGTTAGTTAAACTTATTTAACCACAAAATTATTCTAATAATTTAATGAAAATAACAGAATATAATAAAAGATGAGATGCAGAAAGAGTTAGGAGACAGAAAATTTAATGTTAAACGTCCGCAGCTATGGTAATATTAGATACGCTTCAAATCAACATGAAGCATCATAAATATTAAATAATATTAAAAATATTATAATCACATAGAGCGTTAGTTTTTGAAATACGTTGGAACAACCATTCCTTCATATCTTTCACAACATACTTAATTCCCGTATTCTACATCTCCTGTAATCTATTTTGAGCATAGTAAGACGCCAATTATTCGAAAAACGCTAAACCGTAATCCGCCTTAACCGAAACAAATCCCAAACCTTAATTTTTATTCGGTAATTACTCAATTTCAATACGTGTATACGCACAGTACATCATTTAAATATGTGGCCCCGTTAAAGCATAGAAGGTATCCAACGAGCTAGATTACGAATATAAAGTTTCACTATTCTAGGAATTTGATTACTTATCGTCACCGTTCATTGTTCTCATTTTGTTTTCAGGTTGTGCTTTTAATAAAACGATAGGGTGATGTCACGGCAAAAACGGTTTCTTCAAAAATTTCACACTTTTTTAAGAAGACTGTAAACAACTTTAAAAAAGACAGTAAATATTAATTACTGTACCATATTACATTTTTCTCTTAAAAAATTTCTGTATTTTCGTTTGTACATACTAACAAACAGTCGTCAAAAATACAATATATAGGCCTATAAAATCATTTTTACTATTTATTAAGTAGTATATGGTAGGGGGGAAATCAAATATATCCTGCGAACCAACCGGCAGTCGAAGAGTATATCACCAAAATAGGTGACTCCAAACAGCGTCTGTACCCAGAATGGGGGGCTGAAATAAATTCGAATAAACCTAACACATTCTGCTCCTCTTATTTGGGGATTGTGCGGTAGGCTAGTAACTTACCTTGATAAAAATGGCCTATCTTGCAGTACGCAAAATAGTCTTGGAAAGGACAGTAATAAGAAAATACATTATAATTTATAATAATAAAATTAAAAGAACACCCAAAGATAGAATCACAAACCGAATAATCAGAAAACTCTACCAGAAAAAGACAAAAGTAATGTGGTTAAGAGAAATCAAAAATGATATAAAGAATAAAGCATCACCTTCGAAGATCTAGAAAATAAAACCGAACAGCTGGTACTATTAAAAAATAAAAATATTAGATTCCAACGAAAAGTGGATAAAAGAGGAAGCAGGAAGGCAAAAAAGATCTGCCAGAATGAAAGAATACTTGAGGAAAATCAAAGAAAAGAACCAGAAGAGAGTGCCCAGAAATTGACTCAAGTGATCCACTGCGGTCACAAAAGATAAAAAAAATAAAAATAAAATTAAAAAACGACTTTTATATATCTCCAATGTGTTTACGTTGCAATTTTTCAATGTTCAAGAACAGTTAGTAGAATCCCATGATCTAATGAGATGATTCTGAAGTGTAAGTGATGTGTAGTCTTGTACAAACACAGGCCAACCATTCCTGAAAGAGTATGGTTAATTGAACCTCAACCATCAATATACACTGGTCACCACGCTCAAGTATACAAATCTGTATAATGCATGAAGCATTCGTCTCCAAAAATCTGCTGTAGAACAGCTGATTGATTCGCGGCGAAATAAAAAAAAGTTTAAACGGTGGACATACGCTGTTGTTTTTAGGTCAACAGCCGAAAGGGTGGTTTGAACCTCTAAAGGCTTTACTAAGTAAAATGAAGGGTTAGCAAGTTTACTTTGCCTTCCTCACTAAGTGAAATAGTAGCGAATGCTTATCAACATGCCAGGCCCTGCAAAAAGCTTCTACTTTCTACCCTACAAATGACACCTTCATTTCATTCATCACAGGGTATGGCTGTATAATGAAATTCATTACTATCAGAGAAGATAGCTCTGACAATATTTTTTTCAAATCTGATGAGCTCTGAACGTACACATTGGCCACTACCCACTTTACAGATAGCCAATGACTTGCCAGCAACGTTGCCAATACTTACTCTGATAGCTCTGTTATACATTTTGTCAGCCATTTTTTTGGTCTTTTAATAACAATTATAACCTACAGACACACAACCAGCTGATTATTATAAAGTATTGCATATTAAAGCACTCTGTAATCGACGTGTTCAGTACGAGATGCAAGACACGAGTGAACTATGCGCGCGTAATATTTGTTAGGCTGATACATTCGTACAATCTGACAACGCTGGCGAGCGTTGTGATTTATCTAACCGCGTGGAACAGCAGAGTTCAACAACAGTTAAAAGCATTATAGTGTCTTTTACACCTCTACCTCTTCTGTTCTTAAATAGTTTATTCGTAAAATTGGCTGAATATATGATAAAAAACAGAACTATTTTTCATAGCCCTGGAACTAGCAGATCGAGTGCAATTAATTTAACACTCCACCTGCCTGTTATGGGCAAAGATATATATATTTTTAAATGGTATATAAAAATGTAATATACTTACATCATACTATTTTAATCAAGTAATATTCAAACAGTAATCGAACGCTAATATGAAGAGAAGAACTACTTAAAAATAAAGAGAATAACGATGAACTAAAAAAGAAAAAGTTTTTTTTTTAAAAAAACCCCGTAATAGAGTTGAATGCAAAAGTAATGAAGTAACAACCGTCAGCGAAAGGCGTAAGTAGGGAGAAGGAGAGAAATTTTACAATGTACTCGTAATATAGTAAAGTAAGTAAATTGAATGTCTCCTAGTCTGTGGTTTCAAATCTTATTACTATAACTGTTACTTATTGTATATTACAGTAACTTCAATAAAAGATAGATAGATAGATAGAAAATTGGCCATCGAGTAAAATTGTCCGTTATAACTAAAACTACAACAACAAATAATATTATAAGTAATAAAAAGAAATAAGAAACTAAAATTTCATTGTTAGTTATATAAACACTAAAAAAAACCTTAACTTTTAGTTCTTCTAACTTTAAAGTACTCGGTTAGTTAAATATTTCCTACAATTGTTCAAAATATTTTTTATATACCTTAGTAGTTTAACTTTATTTTAACTACACTCTTATTTTTAAAACAATTCAGGTGAATTTAATATTCTCGTACCGTCGTAAAAATACCAAGAAAGTGTACGAATAAAAATCTTATTTATGTATATGGTTAATTTCAGATCACTTATACTGACTTTAGATATTTTTAGAAGATCGTTTTTCAGCCCTCATTTTTAGCATTCGTTCATTGTTAGGCTTTTCTCCTCTCTTCCATCCACCCGGTGTTCTGTTTTTCCTCTCATAGAAGCCCTTAAAGTCCAGGTTTCACTTGTCTAAATTTAGTTCGATTCAATATGTTTCCTCAGTTTCCACTTATCCGACACATTATATATTTTATTTAGCGTCTTAAATTTTGATTGCCAATCTAGAATTCATCTATTGCAACGGCAATCCGGTATTTTGAACGGTATTTTTATTCTGTTATGAGGAAACTCATATTAACTAAAAAATGTTTTTTCTAATATTACAGATTTAAAAAGTTTTGTAAAAAGGCATATTAAAACTAAATATGCGTGCTAATCTACAAGGCGGAGGTCCCAGGTTCGATTCCTGGCTAGGGTCTGGAACTTATAACAAGTCAAAATCCACCGTTCCAGTTACCTACCCTACCGTAGTCGCTTATAACCAAGCTGTTGCTGGGATTTTAAACAACTACAGTTTTAAAGCAGAAGTGCATTAGCTTCTGTACCAGGGTTGCAACTTAAATTCCCAGTTAAGTCTGGTATTTCTTTATCATACATTTTTATCTCACCTTTCCTCCTTTCGCTTCTTCATCAACCCCTGTGCCCTGACCCCTGGCAACTTGAGCTCTGTTGACTGCCTTTCGAAAAAGGGTAACCTTATCCAACCCGAAAATTCTTCAACCATGAAGTTGACCTGGATCACGCCTTTTCCCCTCTCTATTTTTTATTTTGTATCACTTCTATTTTTTCCTGCATGACATGAAGCACTTTTTCTTTTTACCTTTTTTATCACATGCTCAAAGTTTTTCAAGTTTTTACAATTTCCACGTCCTTATTCCATCTTCCCAGACTTGTGTTCTTAACTCCGACCGTCCACGATATCTTTGACAATCTCTGATAACACCACATCTCGAAGAACACGAGTGTTCTTATTTCAAATTGGTTAATTGTCCATTGTTTTCAGCGTTTTCATTTGCTTCATGTGCAAAACAATCGACGGAATCAAAGAAAAAAATAACAAAAAAATGTTGTAGCCTATGTGATTTTTTTCTGAACCAATATTTAGTTCAATATTTCAATATTTGTTCAGTGGTAATTTGTGATTTTCTAGAAAAACTTATTAAAGTTTAATTCCTTGATGGTTGACTTGAAAGTTAGTTGAAGTTTATTAAGCAATATAATCTCAATACTCTTTGTTCTATCTTAATTCGGATAAAAAAAACACATATAGTATTTCAGTTTCTTCTGTCTCCTTAACAATAACTGAAATAATAGTACAGATGACCTAAGGCAAAATTATTGATTTTCTGTAGCAAAACGCACTCAAAATAAAATTAAGCAAATATTTGATTTGATTCAAGTTACATAGATTTTATTAAAAAATAAATAATACATTATTATAGCAATCACAATTTCATCTGTTAGACAACTGTATTAAATAAGTTCCAAAATAAAATACTGTATCGTTTCAAAATAAAACAGAAATATTTTTTACGTAACTCATTGATTTTTGTTGTTTGTGTAACTCAGACAAGACGTTTCTTGTTATCTTATTCATGAAGGAATGATATTTTTCCTTGAATGTTATCTTTACGCTACCCATAGGAAAAACAATGTTACAATTCAAGCCCAGTATGTGGATCTACACGTACATATCTATGAAGTTTTGTAAAGCTAGTGAATAATACAGAAATGGTAGTCTACGTTTACTTTTTTGTTGGAATCAATAGAAAAAAAATCGTTTTCTTTAATAAGATGAACTTAACTATTACTCTTGGTAAAGATTGCAGTTTTTTTATGCTATTGAATGCATTTCACTAAACAATGAAAGTCTGATTGAATCGATGGAAAGGAAGCAAAGATAGATTCTAACCAAGATACTCGAACCCCGGAAGGACAGACATGAATACAAAATTTTACCAGATGAAGAATTTTATCTGAAAACATTGTGAGATAAAAATTGAAGAATGGTAGTCAGATATTTTGTTTCTCTATTGTGTAGTTTAAATAACAACAATTTTTGTACGGGTTACTTTTCATAATATCCTTCCTTTCAATTGCTGCTTTTTAAGAGACAGCTAGATAAACGTAGGATTATTTAGATAGAACGATTATAAAATTCATTCTTTATTTTTATCAATAAATTCTAAGATAGGGTGTATTTTGTCAAAGAGCCGGCACTTTTGTTGAGCAGTTCAGTAGTGTCCGAGACATGTAGGTAATGTCTGTCAAACCATTGTACGGAATTGGTTTTGAAACTGATGCTAATAGAGTATGTTAAAACTAGTTGTGCATATCAATGTGCGTATTAAGCATTGAAGTGTATAGGAAAGTAGTTGTTTCATTGTTAAAATAGTTAAGCGGATTCATTCACCAATTGTTTGTTTGTAAATTACCATATTTTCTGTCTGGTAAATTTTAGGTGTTAAGTTTGTAATAAAATTTTGTAATCAATTTAGTTTAAGTAGTTGAAATTTACTAGTCGTCTTGTAATTAATATGCTTGTTAATTAATACTTGGTATAAGTTTAAAAGGAAGTTCTTTCATTTATTTATTAGAGGCAATTTAAAAAAATGTAATTTTTATAATTTTCCTTCATCCGTCCGTCACATCCAGATGCCAAAAACTACAAAAGATAGCAGCAAACGGTTTCGGATTCATAATCTACACAAAAAGTTAGTGAGCTTAAATTGGGTTGAAGTCCGGTTTTTACCGGAAGTGGCCCAAAACTGGAACTAAAGATAATAGAGTCAAAAACTACAAGAGATAGCAACAAAGGCTTTTCAGGTTCGGAATCTTCAGAAAATGCTTGTGGGCCCCAAATGCGTTTGAAGGCCAAGTTTCGACCGGAAGTGGGCGGAAACCAGAAGTCAAGAAATCAACGTCGAAAATTGGAAACAAAATAACTGTCATTCGATTTCTCTTAAAGAGGAGGTACAGAAATCACTACCTATTCCCGAACGAATTAAAGACTGCAGGTAAAATCTAGCCAATAACATCCAAGGTCGGGTGTAAGGTTGTCCCTTCGCTAAGTCACACTCTCTTCCACCGAACTCCAGCTGACTTTTTGTTAGGCTGTCATCCACAACCACAACGGGCAAAACCACAACGTGACACCGCAGGATACGATTAACGAAAGTCAGTTAGGTCTGTGCTGCGATCTAGGTCACTACGCAACACCTTCATCTGCAGTCTCTAGTTTGTTAAGCTATAATGGTTTTTCCATAAATCAAAAGTAGGCCCTAAACCTTTTTTAAAAAATGCCACCACCATGAGATGCGTCGTCTCATGAAAGTGATTTTTAATCAAGATCCCGAAAAATCCTGAAATATGTTTAAGAAATTACAATTTCTTTTAGAAAGAGAAAGCTGGTTCTGTATGGACACTTAAAATTACCGATTGGTATAGTGGTTCGTACAACTGGTTTGTATGCCAGGTGTATCTAGCCCGATTCTCGTTGTAAATCTCCTATTTTCATTACCCTTTGAATGAATATGTTATGTTATTGTGTTATCTGCATTAGCCTTTTGTAGGCCTACTTAATATCCAAATGTAAAATAAAAATAAACTGATAACAAGTGCGGGAAAAAATATTACCTAAACAATATTTTCTTACATTGTATGTTTTACAAAGAAAAATCGACTGCAGTGCCTCATTACGACCTAGTCCCAAACTATATACCTCTATGAACCTACCCAACAATACCTAACTGAAAAAAAACGCCGATTAGCAAAAATAAGATCTATGTAGCCTACAATAGAGCATTGACAAATTGGTCTCATTGGAATTTGACCCCGTCCATATTTTCACAATGGTTTAAATACTTTTAATAACCCTCAGAAATAATAGTAATGATTAATAGTCTAATAATAATAATAATAATAATAATTTTCTTTGTAAGTTCTTATTTTGAAGCATCAGTTTCTTTCTTCTCATCATTCCTGCATCAATTCCTAAAATGTTTTCTTTCTTTCGTTACTTCACTTCGGTATGTTGAGATTAATGAAAGATAAACTTAAAAATGGTGTTTAGACCAACATAATATTCTTTCATTAACATAGTATGATTATCGTTATTTGTGTGCATGGATTAAGGATATTATATCAATTGGTGTGAATTGTACATGCGCGTACGTGAGACAAAAGATAATTGCTAAGGTATACAGTAGAAACAAAGCAAGTAGTGAAAAAAGACACAGTAAGTTTAGTCTTCTAATTGTCATAAGCTTACTGATAACGTCTTAATTGGTGAGTTCCGTTCTGAGAAACCAAGAAAAATAAATGTATGAAGACAGGTAAGCTTAGCGAACGTTGCTTTGTGTTATAGGTAGTAGTTGTACGTCTCAAAAGTAACAGTTACGTGTGAGACCCATCATTAAATATCCATTACTATTATTAGTTTTTTTAACTACTATTGAACAAGCTACTTATAAATGGTTTAGTTGTGTTTTATTTTACCCTGCCTTCACATTCGAACATCAATACATTTAAACCATCTTTTAAAAAAGAAAGAAAAAAGAGGTTGCTTGCATTGAAACGCGTCGAATTGAATAAAAACCGGCATAAATCTTAGCAACGCCTTGACCGAGTCCAATACGCTCGACATACAAATCGATATAACCACATTACGTATGTCGGGCGAATCCACAGCGAAAAGGCCTACATACCATCTGACGATAGATCGATTTTATCTTCCAGTTCGATAAAAGCTTTTATGAAAGAAATTGCCTACCACTCGTTCGAATCAGTGAAACTGAATTTCATTTCTTTCTTTCATGCTGAAAATCATTTCACAAAAGAATTTGTAAAAAAAAGTTAACATGATTCAATTACAGTCTGAAAAGATATAATTAAATAAAATATAAATGGTCTAAAACCGCTTTAACTTTCTTACGAATCTTCAAGCATTATTACATTCAACTTAATTTATTTATTATTTTTGAGCTACCATAAAGTTTCGCTTACTCGAAATTCTATGTTAACTGAGATACAAAATACAATAATTATATTATTTAATTATTGTATTTTATACAAATATTTATTGTATATTATATTACATATATTATATTGTATTGTATATTATATTTAATAATTATTGTATAATTTTTTGTGTATTACCTTACAAAAGATTAAATTCATTTATTAATATTTTAAAGTCTGTAACTATGAATTCCTTTCAGTTACCATCCTATTGATTAAACAAACATTACTTTCTATTGCCCTATATGATGAGTATATATAGAGGGAAGGAAAGAATATTATTGTTTTCATCGATTTTCCGAATCGATTTTTCACCAGAAATACACGTTTTCAGGCCCTCGACCCCAAAAAAACATGTTTAAGCGATTGGTCTGTGTGTGTGTATGTGAACAAAATATCTCAAGAACGGAATATCGTACAAAATTGAAACTTAAAACTTAAAGTAGGTACCACTTGGGAACCCGACTCAAACATTTCCATCAAAATATGTCAACCGGAAGTAACAGTTTATTCGTGCATTTTTCATATTTTGCTATTTTCTCAAAAACGGCTCCTACGACTTGCTAATTCCAAATTAAAAATAAAAATATGTTTCTTATCACATGGTCAGCCTGCAAAAATGAAACCGCTTGGTGGTTTTTAACGGTTTCTTACATGGTCAGCATGGTATTTTAATTATATGACTGAAGCTTTTAAGATCAGAATAGGTAGAGGTGTAAAAGGCATTAGTCAGAGTTATCTCCTCTGAGAGTAATGAATTTTATTATTCAGCCAGACCTGTGGTGAATGAAATGAGGTGTTATTTACAAGGTAGAAAATAGATGCTTTTCAGACAGTCTGGCTAGCTAATCTTTTTATTCTTCACTTCACGGATTAGACAGTACTCCCTGCTCCAGAAACCATTTTTTCTTCTGAAGACCAACACCCCTTTGAGCAATTTGGCTTATAATTCATAGCCAATCTAGGCAATTCATGTGTACGGTTTACTGATAAGCATAATTTCCCACTCAGTGAGAAGGCAAAGTAAGCCACCCCACTCCTCGTTTTACTTCAAACCAGCCTTTCGGCTGACAAACTAAACAACAACAACACTGATATGCTCAAAACTCTGTCAGTGGTGAGAATTAATTTTTTATATTTCTGAATCTCAAATTATAGATTAAGAACATCGATTGGAATTGAACTTGGGTTCAACACATAGCAGGGGTGTTTTTAGTATGAGCTGAACATATAAAAAAAATATATAGTCGCCTTGATAGTATAGCTCTGGTAGTAACCGGCTGATTGTAATTCCGAGGTCCCGAGCTCCATAATTTTACTGAAGTAGTTAATTCGACCAAAACAAAAACTCACCTTCATGGTACTGTTAGTGGAAAGGTAGGTTAAGATATAGACTGTTGTATACAAAAATATGTGTGTTTATATAGTATTTACTTTGTCACTAAAAAAGTTCAGAAAAGCTAAGTTCAGTTATTTATATTATTCGAATTATTTTTTTAATCGTGGGATAATTTAATCCACGACATTAAATAAACCTGTAGATAGGTTAAGTTGCCCTATAAAATTACCTTACGGTAAATACAGAAAGCAGTGTGATAAGTCTACGCACTCCACGCATGTGCAAATTTTCTTTTACATTTTATTCCGAGTATTTAAAATAAACATTCTATTGTGTAGATATAATTTCCTATTGTATTTAAATTAATTTGAAAGGTGAGCAAAGCATGCACGCATTATTTAAATTTTTTAAACTAAATAAATGCACTAGTATATGAGTTAGAATGTGGTTCTCAAAGATTTCAGCACATTACAGTTACTTAGGCTTAATCGAACGATATTCTTGTAAGTGTACTCTAACACCTGAACCTAGGTTCGTTTGGGATCTTGGTTTAATAAGTAATAACAGACTAATTTTAAATTTATAAAAATCCCATTAATCACAATCCTGGATGTTACACGATCCCTTCCTACAAAAGCAACCTTTAGTTTTCTTGCTAGATATTCACAGATTGTACGATCTTCATAACTTCTGCAATAGAAAATAGCTTTTTAGAGTTTCTCCTTCTGACTTGGCTATTGAAATTTGATCGTTAGTAAATGAAATGGAATTTAAGAAGAAACCATGAATTATGAATGAATAAACCATGAATAATCTCAAAATATCAAAGCATCTATAATCCCAAATCGTTTTTGTTTTGCAATCCTATTTGTTTTATAATCCTTTAAACCGGTCCTATTTCCGAGGCTGTTTGTGAGTTTGCCAGTAGTTGATTTGATCCCCTGGCCGCGGTACGAACGCTGCGCAGGTTAAGTCCAGCGGTGGGGCCGCCACTTTGCTGCGTCTGAACTCACAGGATTTGTGTCGGGTTTTCTCCCCTAGACGAGTTGCTTTCACTACAGCTACGAGCCTTGTCTACCCGTTGATTCTCTCTTCACAGTCATATTTCCTTCGTGCCTGCTACTTCCTGAGACGCTACTGGTGTTAGGCAGCCTTCAGGTTGAGAGAATCTGCTACTGTGAATAAACTCACAGCCCCCAGCACTGATCTGCTTGTCGACCCAGCTTCCCGCCTGGATTGGTTACCCGACCTTTCACTGGGTTGCTCGACGTAACAGGGGGCACCTCTTGTAGGTTACATGCTGGAGTTGAAGTGTGAGAGGCTAGAGGAAATCTCTTGCATGAAGTCCTTAGATTACGCATCCGATGTTAGGTGCTTACGCATCAACACTTCCATTGCCCAGAGCCATAGCTCCCCCTAGGTTGATTCCTAGAGCTAATCTCAAAATATCAAAGGAGAAAACAAAAATCATGGCTTTTAAAGGAAAGTACCCAATACGATCTAAAATTGTGATAGACAACAAAGTATTGGAGCAAGTGTCTCAATTCACATATCTGGGCTGTGACATAAGTTACAAAGATGAAATGGATGTGGAGAAGAAAATGGGAAAGTTCCAAATGATTTGTGGAAGTATCAGTAGGACATTGGGGAAAAAAGCTACCACAAACACAATAATGAAATTTTATAAAACAATGGCAGCTCCAATACTCCTCTATGGTAGTGAATCTTGGGTAACATCAAAACCACTTGAGAGTAAAGTGCAGGCAGCGGAGATGAAATTTCTTCGCAGAACTAAGGGCTGTGACAGGAGAGATCACATCAGGAATGAGGAAATAAGGAAGGAGCTGAACACCTTCTGCCTGAATGAGAGAGGTGCATCGTATCGCCAACAGTGGAAAGAACATGTTGAACGAATGTCAGCCGATAGGCTTCCACTAAAAATTTTCAAGTATAAGCCGGTAGGCAAAAGAGGTATAGGCAGGCCACGGAAAAGGTGGCAATGATTATACCATAAGGATAAAAAAAACAAATGTTACAAGATAGACTTAAATTTATCATTGATGTAATTGATATACTATTATTAATATAAGCTGAATGTGAGTCGGAACAGGCCATGGCCTAATCCCTGTTTGAAAGAAGAAGAAGACCATGAATTATATCAAAAGCAGATTGATAAACTGATTTCCATTCTCATTTTCTTTAGCGATTTGGATGAAAATAAAAATCTCAAAAATCCAGGTTTCACAAGAAACATTAGTTTTTTGAAAACAAATAAAACGCACAGTTTATGATACTTGTAGTAGGCTAGTACATTTTATCGAGATAATCATAAAATTACTATTCAAACTAAATGCAGTAGCTAAATGAAAATTATAATTTTGTTTTAAAAACAAAAATAAAAAAGTTTTAAAAGTTTTATACTCACTCAGGTTATAATTTTAACTTTTTAATAATGTTAGCTACCGTATTAACTTTGAACAATATAAATCTTGCACTCAGATTAAAAACAGAGAAAAAGAAGAAAACTGAAAAAATTATAACTTTTTTATTACGGTAGCTAGAAGGTAAATTGTTATTAGTGTATTATGTTTTAATAGGTGTCTACGTGCTACGTGGAAAACTATTAAAAGACTTAACCTGAAAGTTTAACAGCTACCAGCCCTGTTGGAGTTAAACGTTGAAAGTTGCGCCCAATGTGACCTACAGTTTACAATGAGTTAAGCAACATTCTTCCGTGAAACAAATGAGCTGGAATTCTCGTACTTTTAAACTAAATACGCAATAAAAGTGAGCACACAATATTTTCTGTTATTATCGTACTTTTGTTATAAAAGTAGACCATGTGCAATTTATTTAAATATTTCAGCTACAAAAATAATATAAATAAAACGGTAAATTTATTATTACTAAGTTTCATTTGCATAACAGTATTTTTAATCTTACTAATTTACTATTGTTCAGTTTATTATTATTTTTTATCTCATTTAAAATATAATTTTTTTTAATGCCAGGTTTTCTGTCAAGTATTGTTTTCCATTAACCTGTTTTATATTTCTCTCAAACAGGTACTTATATATTTAGTATGGATGAAGATCCAACTGTAGCTTCACGGTATATGCAAGATTTTCTGATATCCTTGCAAGAATAGTTACAGAAGTGGAGGATTAAGGTGAATGAAACTAAGTCAGTCCATGTGACATTCACTCTACGTAGATGAACGTGCCCACCAGTAGTACTTAATGACATTGTGGTGCCACAGTCAGAAGATGTGAAGTACCTGGGGTTTCATCTGGACCGCCGATTGACGTGGAAGAAACACAGTTTGATGACACGAAGACAATTGGACTTAAAATTGAGAAATATTTTTTGATTAACTAGGGGACGCTCACAACTGTCAACTAAATCAAAACTGTTGCTATACAAGACAATATTCAAGTCGGTGTGGACGTACGGGATACAAATCTGGGAGACAACAAAAAATACCAATATTGACATTTTAGAACGTTTTCAAAAAAAAATTTTACGATCATCTCTTAGGATACCATGGTACATACGAAACAAATATATCTATAACGACATACGACTTAACTCAGTAAGACAAGAAATTACACGATTTAGCAAAACATACGAACAAAGACTAAACGGACATCCTAATAATCTCGCGATAAAGTTACTGGACAACAGTGACTATACGTTTACAAAACTTAACAGATATAGCTATAGGCGTCTCATCTGGCTTGCAGAGAGTTCAGTCTATAATACTATAAGGTGTATCAAAAATACCCACTTCAAAACAAAATGCATGACACAGTTTTCTATAAAGCGTACATTTATACAATAATATTCATATAGACCCAATTATAATTTATAAAGCTATTTCTAAGAATATTTATACTTTAACAAAATTTCGGTAACAGTTTTGAAACAGCGCTACTTTAATTTTTTAATTGATTATTAATAGTCTGTAATACTATTTTTAATTATTAATTGAGTATTAATAATTTATTTATTTTTTGACGGATAACACTCCTGTCAAAATCATCCAAACCTGAAACAGGTTTGGTCCGTACCGAATGTTTTTTGGGTGTCGTAAAAGACAGTGACGATCCTTCTAATATTACTTTCGATTCTTGTTTTATTCGCGTAATTGAACACCCAGTTGCTCCATTAATTGGACACACCAGTTGCTCCATTAACGCGTTTGATAATTTTCTTAACATCTATAGTAAAAACGCTGTGCTTTGCTTCCTCTATCATAAACGTAACCACATTAGCAATTTTCTCCCGAGACTGGCTATGCAGAACTTTACTCCCTCCGATTTTAGACATGTTAAGCTTAATGTAAAGAGTAAACGACAAAATAATAAACACTACAGTAGGTAAATTTGTACTTTAACCATAAGAATTAACAAATCTAAATAGGTAGAACTATAATCTAACACACACACACTAACACACTATTCGATCTGCACACATAAAAAAAACCCTCGACACTGTATAACCGTAATGATTGTACTGAACGACAATTAATTGATTGAACACTGAATGACAATATTCACTGTGCGTTTAATTTGTTAGTTAGGCGTACGTAGTTGATGAATCACGTGCTGTCAAAACCAGTTTAATTTGTAAATAAACTATGCATACATATAAGCCTATAACTGTATAATAACAATAATAACTGATGATTAATTATAAATATATTACATCATTCCCCATTCGCTCTGTACTGTATTTACAATAAAAGAATGTCACTATAAAATGTAGAAAAATGTATACATTAGTTTTATGAACAGTCTATAACAATTGTTGAGGGACGGGTGGATGTAGTATATGCAAGTTGATTCATTCTAAGCCTCCACGCGCCAGATGAAATGCCTATACTTATACAATGAGTTGGATTTACTCAACAGATTCGAACACAATTAACTTTTTATTTTCAATATTTTTATGTGAATGTGTATAAATATTTTTTTAAATTTTGAATTATTTCAAAATTATTTTTTTAAATTATAAAAAGGTTATCTGTAACAATTACGTATTATTAATGTATAATAATAAAAATGAGAAGCTGTTACTTAACAAAACCTCTTTCAACATTATGCTGTCCTGGTATAATTCTTAATGACTTAGAATTTTTAAATTTAAAAAAAGAGGTGTTGCTGAGTAACAGCTTCTCACTTTGTGGGCAGATTTTAAAAGAAATCTCCCCACAAAGTGAGATTTTTAAAAAATCCTAAGTCATTAGGAATTACACCAGGACAGCATAATGTTGAAAGAGGTGTTGCTAAGTAACAGCTTCTCACACTTTGTGGGTAGATTTAAATTTAAAAATTAAAAAAAATTCGCAACACCTCTTTTAATATTATGCCTTCCTGGTAAAATTCTTAATGACTTAGAATTTTTTTAAATTTAAAAAAAATCTCCCCACAATGAGAATATACATATATAGCTATATAGCTATATATAGCTGTTGTGTTAGTTTACAATATTATTTATGTAAAACAGCTGATTTCTACATTTTTTATTAGTGCAGGTAAATATTTAATTTATATAAAATTTATTTTTATCCAAATTTCAATTTAACTAGTAAAGTTCCACAATATTTAAAGTTTTTTATAAATTAACCAAAGTGGTAAAAAAAAATTATTTTTAAAAATTTCTTTAATATTTTATTTAATTTTATTCTATATAGGCTACACATTATTTGATTCCAAAGAGAAAAATTCCATGAGAGATAAATCCCTTGAGTTTAATTTCAGATCCGAGAAAGTTGATAAATGTATTAGGTACAATATTAAACGAGTGTAAATTTAACAAAAATATAGAAAGAAAACTTGTAACTTATGTTTTCTTTTTAATTATCTTCGTGTTTTACTGTTGTTAAAGAGTCTAATGGCTAATTGTTGTGACTTTCTAATTTAGTTTTATATTTTACGCAATTTTTTTATTATCTCATTATGTACTTTTGGTATGTTGGTGATATGATGTTGTTTGTACCAAGCAACTGATCTAATTGTACACAGGAATTTTGACTGAAATTGTTAAATGAAGTTGTTAGAATTACAAGCCTTGTCCTACAGTTGAATACCGTAAACACACACTGGTTGAAATGTGGCTTTCTAGATTAAGTTTAATACATAGTGATAGTGAATGTTTTCCAAATTAGTCAATAAAATGTTTTGAATAATTGCAAATCTACGTGTTTCCGTTTCATTGTGGTATGTATCTTCCAGTTAATGTTTTTATCAAGATACATTCCCAGAGTTATCAAAAATAGTGAATTATTTATTTCAAAATTTTAAAGAATGTCGAAATTAAATTATTTGAGTGTTTTCTATGATGTACTATCGATTACAGTATATAAAATGAAAGATGAAGCCTGTATTTTGAACCATGTATCTCACCAAGTAAAAAAACATAAAATTTCAGGTAAGGATCGTTTTAAAGGTTTTTTGTTATTTTATTCGTATAAAATACAAAACACGGGAGTATATTAGGCATTTTCTAACAAATTGGAAACAAAATACGTAGGTACTCGTTTTTTTAGCGCATTTTTCACTTAGTCCATGTTTCAGAACATGAAGCACGATTAATTTTCAGATGAAAAATATTGCATTTTAGAGGAGATATTTTCTTATTAATGTCAGCTAAAATTAAGCCTTTTAGTACAAAGCCTAAAGGAATCAGAGGACTTTAAAAAAAACCGTTAGTTTTGTTCCCGATGGACGTAACGATTTAAATTTTAGCTAATATTAATAAGAAAATATGCAGGAACACTCTTCTAAAACGCCATTTTTTTTATTAAAATTGATCGTGCTACATGTTCTAAAACATGGACTAAGTGAAAAATGCGCTAAAAAAGTGATCGCTAAAACCAAATCGCTAGAAAATGCCTAATACACTCCTATGTTTCATAGTTTATACAAATATTATAACAGAAAACCAAGCTTTAAAACCAGCCGTATCTGAAAATTTCTTGTTTTTTGTTTGGTGAGATATGCGGTTCGAAACACAGGCTTAATCTTACAGTTTACGTACTTTTTTATAGTAGAAGAATGTATTTTTTACTGTAAATAAAATGTGAATGATTTAAATCTCTTTCCGTAATAAGTACTGAAGAATTAGCTTAAATTCTGGGAGGACGAATACGGCAGAGTGAATAAATGAAATTGAGACGGATTAAAGTTAAATCATTGCAGCTAGCTTTAGCTGAGTGATAATACAAATGAATACGAAACAAGTTTAGAGGCACAATTAAATAAATTAAGCCCATAGATGAATTAAGTGGAAAATCCTGTCCCGTTTAAACATACGGTAAGTCTTGAGGTGTTAGTACAGCTAAATATCGTTGTGAGAAGCTACTGCGACTCTTCTCTTGCTTGTACTCCCATTTAAGTAATACAACCATCCTTGCTTCTATTTCTCTCGCACTGTTTTACATTTGCAGATGTAGTCGTCGGAGAGAAGTCATTTTCCGCTTCGGAAAAACGAGTTACTCTTGATCCGTCAGCGCCACTAAAAGTTGTACGTGTACAGAATGGAATTCATCAGCGTTTCATAGCTACTCGATTAGGCACGTCTTTGAATGAAACGCCTCTCTCTTCATTCATTCATACATCCTTTTCTGTCTTTTCTTTCGTTCTTCAATCCGTTTCCACTTAAAGGTCACTCTCAACTAGCTGCATTTCTAATTAGACGACTCAATACCAACTGAAATATCTGAAACGCTTTCGTTGAAATTTAATTTAAAGAAAGATTCTGTTTCAAAACTACTTTAATTAAAATTTTATAACATAGTGATTTTCATGTTCTTGCGCACAACTTTGTGAAATGACTTAAATTATTCATTGGGTTTCTGCTAGCTCTTTACTTTTTAAAACTTGTTACTTGCTTAGCTACAATAATAATATTTAAACGATTCAAACAAATATACTAAAATTGAATTTATTTATCTATACTTTTAAATACAACATCTAAAGTTACTTCAAAACGACAACGGACTTTATAAAACGACACTAAACTATACCACTAAGGTGTCAAAAAAACACTTTAAAGAAGTCAGACAGAATATGGAGAAACTGGAATAAACCAAGAAAACGTAACATTTATTTGTTTCCCAAAATGATTTGTTTTCACATAAGAATAACCTTTTTCTTCTTCTTTTTACTATCAAGGATTAGGCATAAGCCTGTAACGAACTACCAACCATCCTGTATGTCTAAACAAACACGGGACATTATAACCCGTACATCTCGATTCCTGCCATCTTCTTCGAGGTCTTCCCACCTCCCTTCTTCCAACTGAAACACATTCCGTCTTTTCAAGGTATTCTCTCCTCCGGCATCCGTTCCAAATGTTGCCTCCATTATGAAGGCATATAAGGGGGGATGAATAACCTTATATTACATAATAATTAGTCTATCTTCTCTTCTTTTTCTTCCTCAATTACGAATTAGGCATATTGCCTGTTCCAGCTTCTATTAATCTTATTTGTGGTGCACCTAACGATCGCACTCCTTGCGGATGGTATTATATTACTAAGTGGAACTCCTCCACCGATCTCAGAAAACGCATTTCAACTGCTTTCAACATTCTACCCTCAGATTTCCGAGATCCTCAGATTTTCCTAGAACTCCGCCAGCGGAATCGTTTGATGCCGCCGGTTGCAATCCGAGGCCTCTTCTAAAAAGTTATGAGGAAGGAGGAAAAGGAGAAGTAACTACCTCGTTAAAAAACTTGGAACTATCTGGAACTTGGAACAACCCCAGTTATAGGACCCCCTGCCTAGGGTACAGGTAAAAAATGATAAACGATCTCGATGGTGGAAGAGGTAAATTTTCCTCTTTGAAGAGGGTGGAAGAATCTAGGACAAGAGATTGCGAATGAAGCCCAGGGCAAGTACAGATGCTCTAAGGTGGCAATCTCAGGGATGCCTCGGATTTGGATATGTCAAAGATAATCCAAAACGGATAATTCATTTATATCTACTATTTTTCTTAATGTACATACATTCTGATATCTTTCTTGCACATTTTTGGCTTCAAGGAGTGAAGAAACGTGAAGATTAGCATTTTACACTATTTTAGTATTTTATCCATATTAAAAGATAGGGTACGTTAACTCGAAAAAGTAATTATCTAATATATCTTATTAAAAATCGGAGAACCACATTCAGTGCGTTTTTATTTGTTTTTTAAACTTCAAAGGATTTATTCGGTATGCATATAAAAATTTCAAGGCACCATTCACCGTTACCCATGAAGTAGTCGCTCGATAATATGTTTTTGTATTATTTATTTTACGAATATTGAGATGTTCAGATACATTAATTTTTACGTTTTTAAACTTGAATCTGATATTTATAATCTATATCAAATAGACGTATTACGGTACACCTCATGTTCTTCCACCTGCAAATTTATTATAATTTATAACATCTGTCAAATTATATTGACTCCAAAACAATTTTTAAAAGCCTGTCCTTTCTACTTTTTGTAACTGACCTTTCTGAAACAGTTATAACGACTTCTCTAATTTATTGATTTACATGTTTAAATATTTTGTTTCAATTTTAATTGAAATGTCAGATGCATTAAATGTGTGACTTTTTTCTTCGATTAAGTCATCGCTAATGTTCTTAAAGTTTACATTAAAAATTATCTATCGATAATTAATTAGGAGAAAATAATTCTGATACGTACGCTATTTAAATAACTTGCAAATATTGTTGAGCTGGAAACATTTTTTGATTTGGAATTCTTTTACTCATAAATATATTTATTTGTATATCTCTCACTGTAACATAAAATGTGTATTTTTAAAATATTACTTAGCAAACTGATTCTAAATCCGATTTCCTAAAAGTTTACAGTTTATAACAATTTTATTCATCAAATACTTCATAGCAAAAAGTACAAAGATAAAAATTGTAGGTTTTGTCTTCAAAATACAATGTTCATTATTACTAAATACCAATGTTATATTTTTTTATTTTTTTACCAACCTATAGCGTAGAAATTATAATACTGTCATAAAACCTGTATCTCTTTACGCGAGTGGTACCTTAAAATGATCGGAAAGGCTGGACTAAGAGAAGCAGAGACATTTTATGAGAAAGATTCTCCACATGATAATGGGTCCGAAGACAGTATAGGGACAATTTAGGTTTTCAGGTCAAGAAAAACGTCTTCTTTTTCTGCCTTTTAAGGATTAGCATCTCTGCCTGTTCCGAACCTCTCAAATCTGCCCATCTCTTTCTCGGGCGTCCTCGTTCTTTCCTGCCCTCCGGCTTATAGCCCAGTGTCTGCTTTGGTATCCTATCCTCCCGCATTCTGTTTACATGCTCTAACCACTGCATTCTGTTTTAGGATACCTTGTTGTTTATAGAGAAGATGTTGAGTTCTTTCCTTATTGGAAATTACTGTAACGGTCGGTATTACTGTAACGATCTTATCTACTACACCCATATGTATGTCAAAGAAATTTCATTTCAGATGCTTACAATCTACTCTCCTCTCGAGAAGAACTTCTGTCGAGAAAACTGTACAAGGAAAATGTACGATTAATAGAAACGATTAGAAAAATTAGATGAACATTTTACGGACACCTGCGTAGAATAGATGAGAAACAGTTGACAAAAAATTAAGATACTTAACAATTGACCTATGGTGCCGGAAAAGTGGTGTAAAGAAGTCAGAATGGATATTGAGAAAACCGGAATAAAAAGAGAAAACGTTATTCAGACAACTAATTACGGACTTTACGGGCTTCCATGAAGAGCACAAACAGAACATCGGGTGAACAGAAGAAAGGAGAAAAGCCTACAGTGAACTAATGCTGAGAATGTGGGCTACAAAACGAGCTTCCGGAACGTCTAGTAATCTCACGTGGTCTAATTGGCCCTATACGAGAAAAAAAATCTATAACGTAGACTGGAAAAGCATAGCAATGATGCAAAAATTTTGAGATACCCGGATTTTCAGTGATTTTCATGTTTAACCCTTTATGTTGCCACGTTCATAAATTTTGTTCAACAATTGCAATGATGTAACCAAACCCTTTAATTTTTGTAATTCTTAACTTTTTACAACCTCTAGGTTGAATAAGCATGCTCGTAGCGCGGGCGCAATGGTTTCTTCAATCATCACGTAGAATATTATATAGAATATAGAATATTATACCCATATTCCAGAAAGTTATTGTTTTCTAAGAAAATTAATGTTTATCTATCAATTAAAATTAGCTAATTACGTAATGATGTTTTGACGTGAAATGCATAAATAAATTCGTACTAAGTACAATGTGAAATCATCTTATTACGTCATATCTGTGACTTCATCATTTCAAATTACTATTTGTCCGATGTGGAAAGTGTGTAGATTCCACAGCAGTCAATTCCATTTTGGTAGATTACTCTGAGGTATACTTTTTCAATTCGCACGTAGTAGACATGTACTATTGAGAAAATCGTTCAACAAACTGCTGAATAATAGAATAGTTAAGTTACATCAAAAATAATTTTGGTATTGTATTGGAAGATTAGTGTAGATGTAATACCTTAATTTATATACAAAATCGTACTTCTGATTTTGAATTAATAGTCATGTTATTATAACTTTTGATTTTATTTAGTGGTTATATTGTCACTAGAATATCTTAAGAACCAAGATACAATTAAATTCGAACGTACTGAACCTCCTGGTACAAAAAAAATATTTATTTATCAAGTAAGATTTTTTAAGATTGCAGCCTTAGTTTAACGACAAAAGCGTATAATCAAAGTTATACGATTTTTTTTTTTTACTTTTGAGACCTTATAGGATCACTTTAGTTTAAGTTTAGGTCTGTTCCAGTGTTGGGTTTCTTTGAAAAGCGCACTTTCCTAAGCGTGGCTCCTTTCGTTTGGCCAACATTTTCTTAAAACGTTCCGATCTCTGTTTCCGGTCTTCGTCGGTAAACAACCTGTTGTACACTCTTCTGGTTTTTGGTTCGAATGTTACCATATTAGTCTAGTTGGTTTTACTTAGCTAGTTTTGTTAGCAGGTGTTGTTTAGTATTTCCAAGTTCCTCCACATCCGGCTGTACCTCCTTCAGCCACCTATGTCTCGACACCTCATTCCAAAAATCCAACCATTTTTGGAATAAGGTGTCGAGACCTAGGTGATCACCCGGTTCACAAATCTGGACTTTTCGGCTCTGAGTATGTGTCCTAGGAATGATATTCCTTTTCTTTCTAAAGTTATTTGTTAGTAGCGGGATTAGTTTGTAAATTTCTTTGTTTAGGATTAACCGCCACTGTCCTTCCACCATGTGCCTTTTGTTCATGCACTTCCTAAGTACAGTAAAATCTCTCTATAGCGGAATTGAAGGGACCATGAGGTACCGCCGCTATAAAGAGAGTTCCGTTATAGAGAGAGCGAGTAATTAACGGCGGGAGGGAAGTTGGAGTACTAATTTTTCTGTACAAAATAACTTATATACGTATGTAAATGGTGCATGGAATAAGTTTTTGAAAAGCTACTGAATAGATAACTTTATGACGAATATTTAATACAGTAGATTACTTCAATACAGTGAGATATTTAAATTAATTACATAAAGTGTAGGCTATTTACTTAACAAGAAATTTGGATACAAACTGGTTTTATTAGATGTTGTGTTACTTATGTTTAACAATCGAATTTCACTTTTCGTATTGAACTTTTTTCAATAATCATTCATACAGTACATACCGTAATAGATAGCCTAAAATTAATTTGCACTGAAACTCGTTTTTCACTGAACAGTAATAGACATACATACATACAATTAAAATCTAATAAAACATAGGCTACACAAACACAAAAAAATACACAGTACAGTATATATCTTTTGTTATTAAGGAAACAATAACTGTGAAGTACATTATTTTCATTTCGTAAAATAAGTTGTAAATTTTGTTTCGTTTTCAATTCATAAAATATGTCTTCAATCTCATTTTCAATGGTTAAAACTTGTAAATTTTCATTTACATATTGGCAATGACAGTACGTGGAAACAACAAGAATAGCGTCTAGTGCCTGTTTACTTGAAGGGACAATATTTCTGTTTCCATTTCATCGTCATCTTCACTTTCTTGCTCGTTGTTTTGGGCTAAGACATTTTCGATTATTGCAATTGCATCATCGCCGACATCTGCTGAAGTGGCTAAGTCATTGTCTGCCCCTACATAAGCGTCTAAATCCATATCCTGAAGATATTGTTTTGCCGCTATAGAGAGATTTTTGTGCCGCTATAACGAGAGTTAAATACATTATCGTAGTATACGAAAGGGTCGGGGTCGGCAAATAATGCCGCTAAAGAGAGATTTCCGCTATATAGAGTTCCGCAATAGAGAGATTTTACTGTATTTTTCTTTCTATTTTCTCAATTCTATCGGTGTCTCCAAAGCGATATGGCCCGAATAACGTTTCGCTGGAATAGTGGATTCCTGGGAGAACCACTGTTTGGTAAGGACGTTGTTTAGTTTTGGTTGACAGACATTTCTCGTTGTAGATGTTTTGAATGGTTATCAGAGATTTCTTGAGTGTATTTATTTTTTCTGCCATATTAGTCTTTAATTGAGACAATTGGTTATGATTTCTCCGAGATTTTTATTTAATTTTAAGTACCGTATTTTTCGGACGATAAGACGCACCCTTGTTTTTCAAGGCATAAATTATCTAAAAATTATTTTGACTGATTTTAATTAGTTTTTTAATACAGGTAAAAGTGATTTCTTTATTTGAAAAACAGCAAGTACAGAAGATACAATATAATTATTTTATAGTCATAAATTTACAAAAAGACATGGATATAGAAACTATATTGTAGTACGTAAATTACTACAATCGGTTTCATAATCATAGACACCCGAGTTTGAATCCTTGCATCTCCATAACTTTGAGTCGGATTTCAACATACTTTACATCAAAATTTTTTTTTTTTTTTTTTTTTATATCCCTAATTTGTGTACGTTGCAATCTGTTCAGTTCAGAACAATAAGCAACCCTATGACCCAATGAGATGAGGATGATGTGTATGACGTGTAAATGAGGTGTAGTCTTGTACAGACCCAGGCCGACCATTCCTGAGAGAGTATGGTTAATTGAAACCCAACCATCAAAGTACACCGGTAACCACTGTCTAGTATTCAAATCCGTATAAAAGTAACTACCTTTACTAGGATTCGAACCAGGAACCTTCGTCTCCGAAAATCAGCTGTTAAACAGCTGATTTTGGCGACGACTTTACCTCTAGACCAACCCGGTGGGTACATCAAAATTTAGCTCATTTTTTCTGCTTTGACTTATAATAGTCATATATTTTTAATGTAGTTTAAAAGTTGCCATATCGAGGTTGGAAGACAAAAAGACCCGGTTTTTTTGATACCGCAACAAATTTCATGCGTTTAGAGGCGTGTAACTCGATAAATATTTGACCAAAAAGTTTGAAATTTTAACATGACATAGACAATTATATTATTACAGCGTGTACGAAATTTCAAATTTATACTTTATTTAAATTTTGATTTATTAACAATATTCTGAACCCTTGCTATCTCGGTAACCACACGATCGTTCGGCTCGGGCAAACTATTGTTTTATCCAGCGTAAAAAACTTAGTACAGACATGTTAATAACATGAAATATCGATTGGCCAATATTGCGGTAGAACTTTTAGAATTTTGAAAAATAGACTTGGTAATGCAGGGGGTGGGTGTTACTATCCATGTTGCTAGTTTGTGTACGTGACATCGTGTCGGACTGTCTACCTGAACTGACATACTGCATTGTCAAATCAGGTAGACAATCAGATTCAGGCAACATGATTAGTCTAATAGTAATTGATAATCCAATTTTTCAATTGTGCTTCAAGTTGTGGCCATTTGACAGCATGAGTTCGATATTTACTGGTATGTTTCTTATTATCTGCCTTGAGTAATAAATCTTCTTGTTTCCGCCATTCCCGAATCATTTTTTCTGTTGGAGGAGGTAAAAAATGCCTTTCTACTTCCCGAATGCCATTATCTTTTGCATATTGAACCACTTTTATATAAAAGCGAAAGAGTACGAAACTTGCTTTATATTTTAAAATGCTATGATATTTACCGTAAGTAATATCGATACAGAAACTACTGTGTATGCTTAGAATCTTCAAGACGATACAGTTTAAAAACTACGGTACATCCTATATCATTGTATGGTTTGTTTTGAAATCCCTAGTTATTGAACGTGTTTAAGTAGAGTAGGGTAGTTTAAAAGCATCTACCCTGAAATATAGCTAGCGTTCGGACCATAAGACGCATGGTAATTTTTAGGTCATTTTCCTACGGAAAAAAGTGCGTCTTATCGTCCGGAAAATACGGTATTTTTCTCTAGAGAGCCTATTTTAGAGGCAGTTAGTGATTTTTCGTATTTTTAAGTCGAACAGAGGTTGATTTTGCTCTTTCTTAATCATTCAATCATGATTAAAATTAGGTTATGTTTATTTACATTTCTTACTCATTATTAAACGTAGGTTATATTTTTCATTGTTTACATTGGCAAGAGAAAGTCGTGTGAGTGTTACACACCAGATTTTTATTTATGTAAATTATGATGAAGCGTTTTTATTACAAATACCCCCATTTTATCATCTATTTTGTACTATTTTATGTAGTACTACAAGTAAAGCAGAGCAATTTAATGTCGACAAGAAACCTTGTGAGTTCACTTTTCTTTCCCCCCCCCCTCTTTATACCACATTCTGCACTCTTGTGTCGGGTCAATTGTATTATATTATATATATTGCTAGAAACATAGCGGATTGCTGTCAGTGGTTGCAGTTAATTGCCCACGATCTCTTAACGTAAGGGATGTGTAATTCTAACTCTTTTACTCATACTAAAGACTCTTCACCGTTTAACTAACTTATTCTTCTTGAGCTGATGTCAACTACAACTCCTTCATTCCACATCTTTTCCTTCGTTCGATCTCTCGGTTGAATGGTAAAAATCATGAATATACGATTTATCAACAATTCAGACAGGTCGTCTCTCACGGTGAGACATTTTATACTGTTTACTACCTTCAGATAAGCTTATTCAACACGAAAATGATTACATCTAATTAATGTTTTTCTTTATTTAAAAAAAACTTAGTTTTTTAGTTCACTTATTTTAACTATACCTATTTAATACTGTATAACCTTAATATAAATTCATTGCTATATTTTTAAACGTGTGTCTGTTCCATTATTGATGAAGCGAATTGATTTCTGTTTCTCTGTTGACCAGTAAAACTTCAAATCATTTGATAGAATATTCCATTATTATATAGGGTCGCTTAAACGATCTGCAAATGAATTTAAAAAAAAAAAATAAGAATTTTTGGGTATTTTCTCTTATCCCCCCGCCACAAGTAATTATGTTTTAATTAATAGATGTATT
Organism: Catonia carolina; assembly: GCA_035578175.1. Lineage (NCBI taxonomy): Eukaryota > Metazoa > Arthropoda > Insecta > Hemiptera > Achilidae > Catonia > Catonia carolina. The sequence continues at coordinate 20,119,258 of JAQMRL010000010.1, read as the reverse complement.
TATGAATTTTTATTACTGAAATGAACCAAGAAACTTACTCACATGTCAATATAAGTCCACTTTCATTATCCCATATCGAATGATGCTGTTTCTACTGCATATTAGTTTGTAGTGGGTAAAACGCCCCGATATCATTGTACTTTTTCTGCAACAATATTGTGTTACAGTCTCTCTTCCGCCACATAAACTCACATAAATATGAGTCTAGCAACCCATGATTGGTTCCACACTGCCTTGTGCTGGTGTAAGTGGGTTTTCATTTGTGACAATTTCCAGACCCTAGCTGCGAATCGAAAACATGCGTAATAAGATAAGATAATACATTCAGATGTTGTTATTATCTACTGTGATAGGATAAGATACTATAATTCAGTAGTTTTACTGCGGTTGGAGGGGGGTATAAGAGAAAAACCCCAATTTTTTTTAAGTAATAGTTATTTGACTGTTTGACAAGTTTCACAAACACCTAAACGAACTTCTTCAAAAATTTTGAATGAAATAATTTTAAAATTTACGACGAACATAGAAAAAAGACCTTTGTAGAGGTTTGAGTACATTATATGTCGGGTGCTAATATGATGTTATTTATAAATAAATATCATTGGATGCAGAAAACTCTGAATTTTGATAAGTGCAAAAAACCGGATGTGTGAGAATTTTCAATTTTCTCCCTTCTGGGTGCCCTTAAAATATTTATTCCATATATGTTTTACGTTTTATTTAAACGCTATGTGTTTAGTTTGTAAAGCTGTCTCTTTTGTCGAAATAAATTCCTAAATATTGTTTTCCAACTTTTGCCGCACTGTGCATCGGCATGAATTGGTCGAAGTGTTTCTGTATCCGAAAGATTTTTTGTCTGTCTAACTTCTGATGAAATTTATGATGGAAATGTTTTTTGTATCTTGTATTTATTTTTGTGTATTTTAATGAAAAGTTATAAGTCCTTTACATTATAAGGTGACACAGTCACTGAAGATATTAAGTAAGTAAACATGTAAGTTAAGAAAATAATTAACCAAGTTGTGGCAAAAGAGGTAATGCGTAGGCCTAATTTAGGTAATATTTAACAAATTAGTAACGTAACATAGTGTTAATATATTTTAGGCTTATAAGTTCTGGAATTGTACTGTACTCCGTTTGGGAGTTTCCTGAATTAATTCACAAAAAATAAAAGTAATTTTTAAAAAATTTTGAATTCAGTATAAAAGGAAGACTGTCAATAATGTATAGTTCTTGATATACGACGTGTGGCTATTAAATAACGAGACTGACGTTGAAAAATATTGTATTTTTATTTTATACATAATCACTTATTGTCACCTTCAATATACACTCCTTTTCTTTCCCTATAACGCTCCATGCGAATTTTCCATCGTTGGAAACAGTGCTGGAAGTCATCTTCTGTCAGCTCCTTCAGGACACGTGCCGCTCATAAATGTTTGAAATGAAGCTCGCAAAAATGTTTCTACTGACACTTTGTACGGTATTGAAAATGACACAAATTTTTTGGAAACGATAATAACATGTGATTTACTTATGATGCGGAAACGAAGCGCCAATCCATGCACTGGAAGGGCCGAACTTCACCGAAAGCCAAAAAAGCTCGAACGAGCAAGTCAAAATTTAAAGCAATGATGATTGTTTTTATTGATATCCATGGGATTGTGTACCAGTTCCTGAAGATCAAACAATATATCAATATTACTACCTTGAGGTACTTTCTAAACTACGTCAAAAGGTAAGGAAAAACGCCCCGAAATGTGGAAGGGCAAATCATGGGTTCTCCACCATGACAATGCGCCAGCTCATTCCGCGTTATTTGGCAAGAGATTTCTAGCCAAGTAGTAAAGCATCTCAGTGTTAGAACATCCACCTTTTTCACCAGATCTTGCACTATGAGACTTCTACATGTTCCTTAAGGTGAAATCTGCATTAAAAGGAAGAAGATTTGAGTCTGTGGAAGCTGTAAAAGAGAAAGCGGCACGTGTCCTGAAGGAGCTTACAGAAGATGACTTTCAGCACTGGTTCCAACAATGGAAAATGCACATGAAGCGTTGTAGGGATAGAGAAGGAGTGACAATAAATGATTGTGTATAAAATAACATTAAAATTTTTTAGAACGTCAGTCTCGTTATTTAATAGCCACACCCCGTATAAGTTTGTTTACAGAGATGTAATTAAAACTCGTTTAATTTGTTAGAGAGAAGATTACAAGAGGTAAATACAAAGAATAGTATATATGTTAAAATTTTTTATCCGCAATAACGTGGTTCTTATATAATACCGTATTTTACGTACAGGATATTTTGTATTCTGTATATACATGTGTTGGTATATAAAAAAACATACTCCGTTTTCGCAGTTTACAATCTATTGTAAGGTACATAAAATACAATACTAAATTTGTAGATGTAACACGTTCATAAGATTTGTCACCGTTTCCAGTATTTGCTTCTCCGGAGAAAATTGAGATAAAATTTTGTTGTGTAAGTGAAATACTGTATGTGTGTATTAGAAATACACTTTCGTACTCTAGTACTTACTGAATCGATAAGGAACAAATAAAATAAGTACTCTAGATACCTCTTATAAAAAAACAGCTTACAACTTTTTCACTTATAAATTCTATTTTTTTTTTTTTAAGGAAATTGAAAGTTTCTTACTTATTTACTTTGGCTGTTGACTATACAGTAAAATAGTAAAGCTGATATTATAGAAATTATTACATCAAAAATCTTATTTCATATCTGCTGGAAGAGTTTTTCAAGTCGACAAATATCACTTTTTTATTATAGTTATTGATCTTACATATATACAGTCTATCTATTACCATTACGAACATTGCCTGTATGAACATTGCCAAAACGGCAACGGAAAATTTAAAGTTTTGTATAATATATGTATATTATGAGTATAAAATTAAAATTAAAATTTTACGGACAACTCTATAGAATGGATGACAACCGGTTGACGAAACAAATTTTTGAGACACTAAAATGTAGACCTAAGGTGACAGATAAATTAATAATAATATAATAATAATAAAAATAATAATACTGTATTTATTTTCGTGAGTTAATTAACAAAATTACCTAAAATTTCACTAAAGATTCTGAGCAATACGTAAATTAAATAAATCCTACGGTTTGGTTAGTCCGTAACAAAGTATTATCAATACAATATTTTTTGTGAAGGTTCAACAAAAGACAAAACAGCGCACAATATTTGATCATTTATTATAATGCATTAAAAAAATAATAGCAGAATTATGAATTTATAACTTGAACGAAAAAATAAATTTAATTGTGGTAATTGGGGACAGTATCTGGAGATAATGCCGGAAGAGAGAATATCCTAAAATGTTAAAAAATATAGACTGTACGGACGAAGAGACATTGGAAGGTCACGGAGGAGATTGCAGTACAGTAGTTAAATTAAGGAAAATTTTATACATTTCTAAGAATTGAATTAATCAAAATACATAACTAATTGCTGAACAAAGTATAGTATATATAAAAGTGAGTTCGGAACAGATAGGAACCTAATCCTTGATAGCAAGAAGAAGAAAAAGAAGAGTATTTTGTGTTGGAAATTTTATTAATTTTATCTAAAAACATCAATTAATAATTTACTTCGCTTGATGGTGCAAAAAATTAATCCATTAATTCTTGAATAATTTTTAACACTACACAAAAAGTTGTTGGATTTTTTATATCAGCGATTTCTTTCGTTTTGTAATTCTTTTTATTTACGAACAGTTTTAAGGTCGAGGTCCTGAAGACATTGTCCGTTTAACTACCAGATTATTTGTATATTTATTATTTTTCCTTTTTTACTTACTATACACATTAGTGTAGATTAAGTAACGCGACGATGGAAATTTGCGCTAAAGTAAATCCAAACTTATGATACAACGGAATTTTAAAGCTAATATCTTTGTCCTGAGTATCTAATAAACTTCATCAACCTGTTTTTATATACGATCTATTTTAATCCTATTTGTAAGACATCACTAAAGATTTTTAAATACTGTTATTTATGATGGTTGCAATTTTTTTCAATAGCTACATAGATCTATTAATAAAATTAAGGAAATACTTCCTTCCATATCTGCTTTAAGGTGAAATGAACCCGGACAAAATGACAACACAAATAGTTCATCGACTATTCTAACAGGCCCACGTCGTTTTCTCACTATTTTTATGTGTGTTGTTAGTTTTAGAATTTTAATCAGCGTCACATTATTTCTACCTATAAAATAAGCAATAATTCTTTAAATATTTGACAAATTTAACATTTTTTTAACGGATTTGATGGATTTTACAACTTTTTTTATAGGGAAATCTTTTCTTCAGGTACGCTTTCGTAAGAATACCTAGTATTTCCAGTCAGTTTGTATTGATCCTTGATATTCAAAACGTTTTATTTTCGGTTATCAAACAGTTATATAAATTTACAATTTGATTCAAAAAACTTTTAGTAGAAGGATTTAAACGATTTATTATAAATGAGAAGGTCATCACGTCAATACGAGAATGTATTCAAGAAAGAAACTTTTCAGACATTTTTAGAAATGTGATGTGAACACAAAACAAAGTAAAGCTATGTTATATTTATCGAGTTGACCGCCTACCTGGCGTAGGGTTTTGCTCACTAACCTACAAAGCACCCACCGGGATGGTCTAGAGGTAAAGTCGTCGCCGCGAGTCAGCTGTTTAACAGCTGATTTTTAGGGCGAAGGTTCCTGGTTCAAATCCTAGTATGTACGTAATCCTTATATGCGGATTTAAATACTAGACAATGGTTACCGGTGCACTTTGATGGTTGGGATTCAGTTAACCAAACTCTCTCAGGAATGGTCGCCCTGGGTCTGGACATTTCTACACGTCATACACATCATCCTCATGTCATTGGATCACAGGGTTGCTTTTTGTTCTGAATTGAACAGATTGCAACGTACACACATTAGGGATAAAAAACCTATGAAAGCAGATCTCGGTTTCGATTACCGGTTAAAGTCTGAAAGTTATATAAAGTCAAATCCCATCGTTCCATAGCAATAGTAGTCACCCAAAACCAAAATATTGATGCGATTTTAAATAAACTAAAAAAATATCTATTTATATTTAATTTTTTTATTTTTAATAATTTTATAAATATTAATGTTTGGTAAGTAACGATTGCGTTTCCAAAAAAACTTCTTTCGACTCATTTTATTAATTCCCCGAGTCACGTATCCAATAAAACACACGATAACTTAACCGTCCCGTACGGTAACGACACATTTCTAAAATTTTACCGAAGTTTTGAGATAAAATTCAAAATTATAATATTCCTTCTTCTTCTTCACCTATCAAGGATTAGGTCCCAAGACTTGTTAGGCACCCACCTAGCCACCGATCGCCCCGGATCACACTGTCCAATCGCTCTGTAACTTCTGACCAGTCTAGGAATCCTGTGTAGAAACATTCTTTCAAGATGATGGGTCCATTTCCGGCGGTACTTCACAATTGTGTCCTTAAGAGAACACACATCTAACTCTTGCTGTACATCCTCATTTTTGTGAACTGATCCAGTCGACTAGAGCCCCTAATGCATCTCAAGAAGCGCATCTCTGCCGAATGAATGGAATTTTCATATTTTTTCTTCCACAATACGCCGTATATCAGAATTGGGACTGCAACATAATATTCCTTAACACGCAAAATAAATGCTCCCAATCTACCAGGAATCGCAAAAGAAGACTGAAACGCCCATGGAGTAGAGACATTATTATGTTAACATAACAACGGAGTAGAGAGATTATGTTAACACTAAGGTAGAATTAGCTAAAAATTTAATTATTATTTTTCTTCAGTTAACGGCATAATACTTAGTCTATTCCAGCATCAAAATAATTATGTTCTTTATTAAACAATTGTAAATAAACAAAGTTCTTCCCAACTTTGTATAGGTCTTCCCAAAGTTCTTTCCTCCTCAGTCCTGTACACTAGAGAGCCCGTTTTGTAATACTATTTCCTTTCATTCTTTAAAGATGCTTCTTACATTTATTGTGATATTAGCAGATCGTCTCAATTTCACTTACAGTCTAAAGCTCTTTCCTTTTATTGCAATTAAATTTAGGCTAATTAAAAAATTTAATTTGAAACATTTCTAATTATCTTAGTGCTGTCTGTTTAAACCATTAACGCGTTATTTTAGTTATTTAATACGCTCTGAAAATATTTTATGTCACAATTATAAAATTAAATTAAATAAGGTGAAAATCCTATTAAATGGTAAGCGGCTGAATAAAATACGTTACGTTGATGGTACAATGGTTTTTCCTGAGAGTTTTGAAGGGCTTAAGAGACAGGTGATCGAAATTGTAACATCTTGTAACGTTGTGGATTGAACTTCAAAAGCAACAAAACCATAGTCCATGTCCAACCAATAGAAAGAGTGAGGCCAATGACCTTGGCACTTTTGTGAATGAGGATTGGAATAACTTGCAGGGAATCAAATTCAAGATAAGAAAACCACGAGCCACCTTCAAAAGTATGAGAAATGTGTTCAAAAATCATGTTTTTGTGTCTCGGCATTAAGATTCATCTTTTGATATACCTACTACATTTTTTTCTTTTTATTGTATGGCGTTCAGTCCTGGGTACTCAACCAGGCTATCACACAAAACTGGAAGCTTTCAAAATGTGTTTATATCGTAGAATCCTGCGTATATCATTGAAGGACTACATATAAGTAATGTCAAAGTCCTTCAAAGAATGATCAAAAGTACAAAAATATTAAATACCATCAGGATTCTCAACTTCAATACTTTGGACACATAATGAGAACTAATGGCAAATACGTACAACATTAATCCATCATTCAGGGGAAGATACACGGCAACCGCGGCCCGAAGAAACGTTTGGTCGCAGAACCTGAAGACGTAGTAGCCTACAGGAAATCCAGTGAGTTATGTAGAACTGCAGCCAATAGAGTGAACATAGCAATGCTGATCGCTAATATCCGGAACGAATGAGCACTATAACAAGAAGTGGAAAAAACTTACGAAAATTATTAATATTAATAATAAATTATTTCAGTACGTAGTATAAAACTTAAAACAAGCAGGTAGTAAATTTTGTTTAATTTTAACAGGTTAACCACAAATACAGATTGAGTGAAATTTGTTTTTAAAATATAAATAAAATTAAGTATCTGAAAGGTAATGAAAAATTAAAAACCAGTATAATTATGAAAATGATTATAATTTCGAATGAATAACAGTTGAATTCTGTAATACGATACAGCTAGTGTGTTTGCGGTTTGGGGGGTATTAAATTTAGCCATCCGCATTGCGTGTTATATTTGACCGACCAAATAGTCTGACAACACAATAAATATTATTTATCTGGTATAAACGTCCCGTCATCCTTTTTCAAATATGTGCGTGGTACATTCCATTTTTGCTTTGCAACTGCCTTGCCCACTTAGTTTCTACTTCCCATTTGATACTAATTAAAAATAATTTAATTCTATGTGAGACTTTACCTCTTCTTTATTTTTTTTTTCATTTTTATTTTTTATATTATTATGTTGCGTGTGGAGGCGTCCTATTTCATTCAAAACTAAAAGTGAAAAAAATCTTGGATTGCTTCTGCGAACGACGGACGTAACATTCGCTCTTTCTTTTTAATTTCGTTTTAAAATTTTTAATTTACGTGTTATGAAATTGGCTTTGTTGAGTTTAAAAGCCATGTTGTTTCCAAAGTTATTTTTGTCGTACTTTAAAAAAAACATATGCTTGTAATTTTTATAATATATTTATTATTGTCGTAAAATTATATAGATTCTTACAATACATCGATTGTTGATTCTTTTTGAACATTAAAATTTTATTATGTATGTTCATGTATTTGATTTTTGTTTGAAACGGTTCAACATTATGTCGTTAATAATGTTGAAATGTTATAGATACCAAAATGAATCGGTTACATTTGTATCATTCGTTTATTTATGATATGATATCATGCAGGATGTAAAAAAATACGGTTAGAATAAATTTAAATAAACAAACACAGTTTAATAAAAGATAAATTAGGAAATTTACACGCTTATAAACATAATAAAAATAGTTTTAAAATTATACACGAAGACCCGCCAGGGCAACTGCAGAATTACCAACACGAATATATCATACACAACTGTATTTAATTTTTGACTGCATTTTGGTATGGTCCGAACAATCTATGCTAAGTTTCAACATTTTGAAATACTGTGTCTTGTATGTAAGATGTGAAAATATCAAGCATGACTATACACTCGTTTTGGTGATATTAATCCATATGTAAATTTCGTTAATGACATTGGATTCACCATATCAGCTGATTTGAAATAGGCTAATCACATTTTGTAGGTTTATCATACAGATCAATCGGCCTTTATTTGGTGACTAGGGTCTGGCATTCTATGTTTAAACGATTATTTGTAAGGATTAACACCGCCTGCATGGGCTCTAATTTGGAATATTCTGAGATAGTTTGGAGTCCTTAATAATAGTTCATAAAATATAATGTGATCCACACAACATGCAACTAAACGATGCTATAGTGATTATCGTTTTTGTATTGTTCTGCTACATATCTCTGCTAAACGTTTTTGGTGACGGTTGGAGAAAGTTCAGTGCCGCCTGCGCTTCAACGTCTTTCGTATGAAGGCAGACTTCACTCTTTAAATCTTGCGTAGGCCTAACCTGCGTATCTTAATCCTGATATATTGTCGTTGTCGGAAAATCTGATCAAAACGTAAAAAATATGGACTGGTTTATACAGTCAATCTTTCGAAAAGGTTACCCAATAGGCCTAATGTTTTCAACGCTCCTACATGAGTGTATTTAAGAAACGATTAGATGAATATTATTGAAAAACTTAATTTGTGATCGATTCAGCATATCATAGTTTATGTTAATTTTTAAGGCAGAATGAGTCTTTTACTGTTTTTTTTAATCCTTAGCAACGTTGTAAATGTTTTATATAGTGATGTCCGCTTCATTAAAAGCTAACAAATTGTAGCTTTTGCCTTTGTTCAATAATAGTAAACGAATACTGGCAGAAAATGGCGGTTGAAGAAAGACCAAAGAAGAGTATCACGTCTACACTTATGTCACAATTCCTCGTTAAAATTGTTCACACGTATGCCTCTAATTGATTAAAGTAATCGGCACGCGGAGGCAGCTAAATATTTTGGTTTACACCTTGAGACTCTTAAATTGAAAAAAAATTTCAACTTTTGTCATTTTAACGGGAAACAAAATTATCACTTCAAAATAAACTTTTAATAAATAAAACTGTATCTAACCCAGTTTGGTTCTACGGTATTCAATGATGGGGTGCATCCCGTAAGTCAAGTAGCCTACCCAAATTATTCAGCGTTTTCAACTAAAATTCCTCTGATTTTTAAAAATTACATTATGGTACATTAAAATCACATTCACAACAACTCGCTGATCGCTGTTACGTTGTGAAAGTTTATGATGGGCAACTTATTGGTAGGTGACAACTTCATAAACCTTGCTCATTGGTAGTGGGAGTGTGTATACAGGAGTGTGCTCATTGATTGAGGGAGTGTGTTGATAAACTGTGTAACTCACAGTTTATCAGAGGGGGAAGGTCCAGTTTTGTTGTTTAGATAGATGACTGAAGAGGCGTGGCTAAAACCTATTTCTTCATTGGCTAATAGTGTTACCAATCAGGTCTTCTACTCGGCAAGACTTTTCTATCAGATGATTTGTATCTGAAATTATCTTTTTATTTTTATATTTTTTCACAATATATAATGAAACGTAATCTAATATCTTGAATTCATCAATTGATGTCAATTGTAATATATTCAAATTACCTAGAATCTTGTTTGATGGTGATTTAATTTAAAATACGGAAAAGACAGTAAGAAAAGTGAGTTGAACCATGTTTTTTATGCATGTACTAAATCGAATAGAAAACACCATTGAGATGTCGTCAAAGAACAGATACACATTGTAAGGGTTGTTTGATGCATAGCAGAAAGATGAAAACTGCATGTCGTTGAAACAAAAGCCATATTTTATCCGCATCCCTCCTGTGCCTTCTATATCTCTATTCACTACAGTACTTATTCTCACGATCGACATTTTTACATTCACACCCTCCTTATTTTCTTGCTTTAGTTTGTGTTCTTTATCTCCTTTTTCATCCCCTTCTTTGCCCATCGTTATATTCAATCCAACCCTATCTCATTACGTCGACTCATGAGTCAAATAATTCACAAGATTCGGAGCGAGACCAGTTTCAGCTCAAATTCTCACTCACTTCCTTGTATTACAAGATCTTGACGTCATTCTCTCATAAACTAAATCTTCCGCTTTTCTCACACCGTAATCGTTCTTTTCTACTCCCTTTGTGTTGTAGAACTTAACTCGTCTCATTTTCTATTAAATTACTTTCCTGGTTACACATTTAAATTAAATTGTCCGATTAATAGTAAATTTTTTTATTTACATTTTATTTTATTTGTACAAACCAGTTCAATTTAAATATTTTTTTATTTATTCATTCGTATTCTAAAGGCTTTTTTCTTTGTCAATGCAGCAATGAATTCATTTCAGTTACCATCCTTTTCATGTCTACATACTTTACTAAATTTCATATTTTCCATCAACTCTTCTAAGTTTGGTCCTCAGCTTTCTGTTTAGTCTCTTACCCATTCCAATTTCGACCTTACCATCTAAATTATATCATTAGTGATATCATTATGTACCATAATGCGCCCAGAACATTTTGCTTTCTTTTTGTTCAATCTTGCAATAATTTTTGTATCATATTCCTATAAAGTGCGTCATATCACTGTGAAATTCTATGTCTAGTAGCCCTTTTACTAACAGTTCCACTTCGCCCCTCATCTTTTAGCGATGCCGCGTTTTTACAGAGGAAAATTAATGTAAGGTTAAGGTTATTTCATACAATAAATGTACAAATTAAATTATTTAATAACCGAAAATCAAAGCGGAATTGTAATATATCATTATTATACATACCTAATCATTTAAATTGAGTGTTGGTACCTTCTAAAGCCTTGACTTGTGTAGCGTAAGTAATGATGTTAGATGATAATCAGACGAAAAAATATTACAGTCGAACGCAGAACCACGATATAGAAGCAGTTGCGCCAACCACTACGCTACATAATGTCGCTTTAATGCAATCGTGCTCTTATGTAAATGCGGTAATCGTACAAGTAACATGTGAAAAATGAGATCCAGCAATACTATGGCTAACTTTATCGATCCTCAAACTCACAGAGATTTGGTACATAGTTTAATAGAGGGCCGAATATCAGAAAATGAGTTTTGGAAAATGTTGGCAAAGGTATACCCATCACTAGTATTGTACATCCTGTTTCTTAGAGAAATCACTTACCATGTTCACTTACAGGAAATTTTTCCGTTTGTTTGTTAAAAAGCTCCTTCTTTTATGCAGAGGTTTGAACAATCGAGTTACGAATAAAGAAATTTTCAAACAAAGTGGATAAAAATTTTCATTACTTGAGAGTTGCTAAAAGACAGCTCATCTGCAAGGTAATCTGTGGAAAATGGAGGACTGGTTGTCACAGAAAAATTTGACTATTTGTTTCAGCTACACAGGTATTTTTGAAACCATTTTTGTCAGTTAATAACTTAACCAATTGTTAAGGTATAATATCTTCTCCAAGAAACACAAAATGGCAGCCAAACTAAGCTTTTTCAAAACTAATTTACTGAATTAACTGAATTTTTTTGAATTAAATAATTTACTGAATTATTTACGTTACTTTTGTATAAGGAAAAAGCATCCGAAGCTTTTACGTGCATCTTAGGGACAGCCTGTATTAAGTCTGCGTACTCCCATTGTATTTCGCAAGTTACAAACCGACATTAATTTTTAAATATAAAGGGGAGAATACGAGACAAAGTAACAAAGATATGCAGTATAATGGATGATTTAAAAAGAAACCCTTTTAAAAATAAAAAAATGTAATGATGCTATTAATAAATTTAATCATTTTTAATTAGGTTAGATAACAATGCTGCTGGTGAGTTGCATTTGCGATATGTTCGTGTAATAAATATGATCTTTTATCTTTTATGAAAAGATTATAAATTTTCTTGTCAAAGTTTATAATAATTATTACAGGGAATAGTATAGGCAAAGGGCTTAACTAAGTATGATGTAAGAATTCCTAACTTTAAGTTGTATAGTAAGTAAAATAAGTTCTAGCCTACATGCCCGAACTGTCGTCTAGGCGGTTACGGTATACGATGCTAGGATAGAATACGGTATAGAGAAATAGTAGGCTTCTTGCTACATTTTGCTTGCTTGAACTCGGGATGAATGTAATAAATTTCTTCATGAAACCCCGGCAAAATGCCACCAAACTATCTTTCCACACAACTACCCCAAACCATCATACTCTCTCTTCTTCCATTCCATTCTTCTTCATCTTCTTCAGTTCTCAACCCTTGCAATTTACCCATTAAAGTTTCATTAATTTTCTCTAGCCAGTTCGGTACGGTATGATGTAGTTCGCCGAAACAACAAAGTTTTCTAATACAATGCAGTGTCATCAAAATAAGGCATGTTGACCTACTACCCTTTTTAAGCGTTACGTCATAGCTTGAAATTAACAAAAATTATTATTTTTTTAAGTAAACTTCCCTATTCACGTCGGAGTTCTGTCACTGGACTGTGTCTCCACTCACGTTTGTATACCATGTTAATTTTTCTCAAATTTTGTGATATCACATTCACTGATTGTTTCTAACAGATTGTGAATTTCATAAATAGAAAAAAAAAAGAAAAAAAAGTAAAGTAGGGCGTATTAACTTGAGAAAATAATAAATAAAAAGATTATGAGATTTTAAACGGTTTCATCAACTTGAAAACAAAAATAACATTGAGTATATAGGCAAATAAATCTAAAATGTATTATGTACTGATTGCATCAATAGATATAGGTCGTAAAACATTTTTGAAGCAACTCTGCATTTATCAATCCAATACGAAAGTGATAATCGGATAGTAAAATTTTATTTTTGTAACAAAAATGATCGGTCGGCAGATAGGTCATTTGCGTCAAAGCGATAGAACAAAAGGGTTTATTATTTGGTTTTTTCCCCGGCTAACTGCAGAAAGTATTTCGAACCAATATCCAATAGCAATAACCTATAACTCTCTGTGTAACCTATCTAAACATAACCCTACATTCTGACGCTTTGAATTAATACTCGACAAATACTCAAATGCGCAAACATAAACCGCATACATACTCAAAACCTTTTCAACATTTCCAATAAAATCGAACAAAATTGATAAGCCTTATTGGTTTTGAATTCATAGGGTGTTACAAAACTTAGACGACCGAATTTATAATTCTCCATTTACCTGTAACCATGTTTATTAAGTTTTGTTTTTCTAGAATTATTCCTACTTTAGGAACTTCTCAGTAAGCCTTTAATAATATTGAACATTTTTTGAAGATCTTAAGCTATCTTCATTGTTGGCTTTTCTTTTTCCATCTACCATTATTTTTTTCTCTTCATGAAAACCCTTAAATGTCAATAACTTAATTTGAAATCTACAGTTAGTTCTATCCATATACTCTGTTATTACAGAATATTCTAACTTTATTATGTCATTGGGAAGTTTTCTGACTTCTTCGAACCACTTAAAACCTTGTTTCATTATTTTTATTTCTTAAAAATGGTTGTCATCCATTACGCTGTCCAGGTGTTCGTAAGATTTCAATCTCAGTTTTCTGATTGACTCTTATCAATTGTTTGTTCCTTAATTAGTTCATTTTTCCCTCATAACCGCTACTATCCACTACCCATTATGTTGCGTAGGGTATGTTTTTGCCCAACTCAGGCAGGTGGAGTGTTAAATTATTTGCACTAAATCTACTAGATCCAGGGCTACAAAAAAATCGTTCTGTTTCTTATTACATGTTCAGCCAATTATATGACTGAACCATTTAAGAACAGAAGAGATAAAGGTGTAACAAACTCTAGTTAGAGTTATCTAATCTGAGAATAATGAATTTCATTATACAGCCAGACCCTGTGGTGAATAAATGAAGGTGTCATTTGCAGGGTGGAAGGTAAGTGCTTTTCAGAGGACCTGGCATGCTGATAAGCATAGGCTACTTTTCCACTCAGTGAGGAAGGCAATGGTAAACCACCTCACTCCTCGTTTTACTTAGTAAAGCCTCTAGAAGTTCAAACCAGCCTTTCGGCTGATGACCTTAAGAACAAGGGTATGTTTCTCAAATGACCCGCTTCTCTTAGCACAACCTTTCTTTTTCTTTGTATGCATTCTCTCGCAATTAGACACTCAAATTTTATTGCAGTATTATAGCGTCTGAGATTCATTTGTCCCGACCGTACTGTCTTCGTGTACAGCTCAAGAATTTTGTAGAATGCAGTGGCCGTCTTTACTTTCATGCTTTGATCGCTTCTTCTTCATTGGTTTCCCGTTGAATTAACTCTCTTAGTTACTCTAGCTGTCAACTTTTTCAATGTTACCCTACTTTATCATCAAATAACCTGAATCTGTTATTATGTTTGTTATGAATTTTGCTTTTGCTTACATTACAAGAAACATGTTTATAACCTTCATATTATTTTCAGTTTTATTTAAATCTAAATGCACAAAACATATAAATATATAGTATTTTTTATAAAACCGCACTCATACACTTTTATTTGTATGTTGTATTTTTATGCAAACCGATAAGACTTATTCCGACTAGTTAGTCTCCGACTAGCTAGTTTCCTAGCTGCTACTGCTAGCAGGACCTACTAGCGCGTAGGTGACGGTTCCCACGGAGCTACTTAATTAATACCAGTGATCTGAAGATATACGTGAGTTGTACTGTGTATTGCTGTACAAAGTAAAGCTTACTAGCAACTTGCTACGTTTCCAAACGTTCACACCGAGCTAGTTTACTAGTGCTAGTCAATCACGCGATTTTTCCTCCCATACTAGCATCAAACATGTAAAATCAAACATGTTCAAAGTCAATAGCGCCCTAATAAATTCTAGCGTTTTAACTAACCAGCTATAGATACTGAAGTTACGAGATTGCCTTTTTCGTATGAATGGGCTGTGAAGAAGGAAAGTGAAAATATGACAGTGCTGCCAATTTCAACAGTCAGACACTACTCGTACATTTCACTACTGTGCAGTTTCTACGTACATTTTGTAAGCTGTGATTTATTCCGAGAAAATATTTTCTTCATAAACCTTATAAGAAATAAATGTAACCGGTAATATTGTCTAAAGCTTAATTACATAACTAAAAATGTTTGATTACACGCACTACCTTATTTCATTGAAACAAAATGTTCTACGAATAAATCGCCTTCTTTACTATCACTGTCACCGACATCTTCACTATCAGTTTCACTAGTATCTACCTAACGGTTAAAACTGTTGATGAATAGCTTCTTCACGTCTTTAATTTCCTTCTTTATTTTTCGAATTGTGGAAAGAGAAACAACACAGTAGTTAGCCACTCGCTCATAGCTTTTGTTAAGAGACAGGGGAAAAGTATTTTTGTTTAGCTTTAACTGGACAGCATTTTATTACACTGCATATTAGATTTCGTTCAGCATTGTAAATAGTCTGCCCACGTTTTCCAGACTAACATTTACGTTTACGGTAACAAACCGTTTTATTCGTACAGTTAACCTACAAAAGGTTCCGCGATATACTGTATATGTTCTGTCTATAGTATAAGTTGTTATGTTTTTTGTACTGAAATTAAAGCAGTCGCGCATGCTCCGTGATGGTTTACCCCTTTGCCCCTCGTTGCAAACAAGGGCAAACTCGTGACTCAAGTAACTATACTAGTTGTTCGTTCCTATTATGCTATTTTTCTATCTGCTAGTCAACTAGCAGCTGTGCTTGGTGGAATATACCTTCAAGAACGTTTTGAAACATTCTCTTTGGAACATTCTAGAAGGCTAGCTAAATAACGTATAAATAGTTGTCACTAGCTAACCATTAATTTTTCGTCTACAATCTTCAATAAAGTATTTTGTCGCTCAGGATTTCGATATCGTATATTTTTATAATAACAAATCTTAGCTACATCTATGACCGTTATGTTGAACATTCATTAAGAATCTCCAGTAAAGTAGCTGAGTGTTAAAGACATTGTCCCAGACAACGCTTCAAGAACTGTATATATTTGAGCATGTCAATGTATTTTTTTATCATTAGTTCTGACATGTCCCTACATTAGAATACATTGTTTAGGGTGGTATTTAAAACTGCATCAGTGAATGGAACGAAGTAGACATTTTACTGATCACATCTAGGAAACAACCACGGGATTTATAACAAAAGAATCATCGTAATTCATCGAACAACCCGTTTGTTTTGTTAATTTTTACTCTGTGGCTGCAAATAATGGTTGTTGCAGCTGAGATTTCATTGCTTCTAATTCATCGAGTTTTATTCCGTAATAAAATTTTAATTCGTTTACACTTAATAAAATACACTTTGGAAATCAATTTTATCTTTTACTTAAGGAACAATAAATGATAAAGGCATAGCTAAATGTTATTGATCCGTAAAATACATTATTTATATGACAAGTCAATAATAAAAAAAAAATATTTTATTTTAATTATCTGAAATTTCAGTTTTACTAACGTTACAAATTGAATTATGTACTATATACAAAGTTATCATTTGTAAAATTATTAAATAAAATTAAATATTTTCCAACAGGCAAAAACTATCAGCTTGGGCCGATTTCAAACACAATTTAATAAAATGGATAAGAAATAGATTAAGTAGCAATTTAAATCGCTCGTTTTGAAAATTTTTATTATAATAAAACCTAGAAAATTCTTTGGTCATATCATGAGGATGCAAGACTCAAGGCTCCTAAAGCAACTGGTTAAGTACAACCTCAACTCCAAAAACACCACAACAGGATGCAGATGGATCAGGGAAATAAGAGAGAATCTGAGGGAGATAGGCCTTACTCCGGAAAATACAACAGACAAGAAAAAATTAAACAATAAAATCCAAAACAAATTCACCCGCTTCACACTTACAAGAAGAAACTCACAACACGAATTTTTTCAACACCAGAAAGGACACAAAGATCAGAACGTATGAAGAAATATTGGGAGGACCGCAAGGCCCGAGCAATCCCATCAATGAGACTTGGTTAATAGACTGACTTAAGTGATCCAATGCGGTCATAAAAAAAACCTAGAAAAATAAATGATAAATTAATTTTACACTATTCAACTATATTGAATAGAGAAAGCTTTAATATAGACAGGAGTATCAGTTGATGCAGTTGCAAATATTATTTAAAGTATTTTCAAAAGTTTAGTAAATACCTTAACTTAAAAGGAAATTGAATTTATATTTTACATAATATAAATAAAATTAAGTAATGGCCTCTCTGGCGTAGTGGCTAGCGCGTTAACTTACAAAACGGAAGGTCCCGGGTTGATTCCCGCCACCGTCACAGTATAAAAATTGCAGTAGTTGCTAATTACTAAGCTTAAAATAGTGCGACTTAAAATAGTTTTTTTTAACTGAAGAAACTGCAAAATAATCCAAATATAGCTCGATGAACTTGGAACTAAAATACCTATTCATTTCCACTTCATGTTTGCACTATACTAAAAGTTTCTGCCATTATTATTTATTTTTTTATTTATTTATTTTATTTAGTTAAATATACATTACGATTTAATACTGAACTAAACTAAGCTATAAAAGTACACAATATTTTAAACTAAATTTACTTATACGCAAAAATTCTTCACAAAGAGTTCTGTCCGCGTATAGATATAGAACAAAAACAATGAACACTTAAATACTTATAACTAGGCCTACCATAAAAATTTCTGCAGTTAAATATAGGTTACAAGGATTATGTTAAACAGTATATTTTTTTAGAAAAAGCAGAAAATAAATGAAAAATTCAATTATAGCCTACTTACATATTACATCAATAATAATATATTTTAATTTTAATACCAATAGAAATTAAAGAAAAAGAAACTTTAACATTATGTTTGTACTAAAATAAACAGTTTTCTACTTTTACGTATTTGTTATGTAATTTACATTTAAACACTATTTTTATAATTAGACAAAGCAAATTATTTTTAAAAAAACATTTTGGCCGCCTCCGTAGCGTAGTGGTTAGTGCAGTAGCGTACACCGCGGATGTACCATGTTCACTTACCAGCTGCAGTCTAGAAATTTTCACAAATCAAAACCCACTGTTCCAGTTGCAGAACCTACCGTAGTCGCTAATAACCAAACTTTTGATGTGCCTTCAAATATAGTAAAAAATTATAAAGTGTCTTTTACACCTCTACCTCTTCTGTTCTTAAATGCTTCAGACATATTGGCTGAACAAGTGATAAGAAACAGAATGATTTTCCCTGAAACTAGCAGAGCGAATGAAAATAATTCAACACTTCATCTGTTTGTAATGAGCAAATATATTTGTTACATTCAATGGCATTCCCTTATTCGTTATAAATGCATATATTTAAGCAGGATCCAGATGTCACTGGAGCGTGACAGTATGTCTTGGTATGTCAGAAACTACACCCTCCTTTTTTGGACCTTCGTATTCCTTACATAAATAACGTCATTAAACAGCCTTATGAAAGATTCTTTAATAAACTCAAAAATCGTCTAAACTTGACTCATGGTCATTCAAAATTGTCCAAATTTTAGACGTCTTTGTCATCTTTATTGTAGGGATCACCTTCAATAATATTCTATTGCTATTTCATCATCATCACTAAATTCATCATCGTCGGCACAGTTATTGTTTCTCATCAAGTTTGTCTTTACTGTAGTGTGACTACATCATTCTGAAGAAAACCGCTGCAAGGTGTGATCCCTTCTTCCACGCCTATCATCCATTCAAGTGATTGTACTACAGTATATCGTTGTAGATTGAAAATTAAACACAAAAGATCAATATGAATAAATATTTGACAGTTTATTGTAGTTAAGGTCATCATCCGAAAGACTGGTAGAACTCTAGAGGCTCTTTACTAAGTAAAACGAGGAGTAAGGTGATTTACAATTGCCTTCCTCACTGTGTGGAAAAGTATGCTTATCAGCATCCAAGGCACTCTGAAAAGCATCTACTTTCCACACTGCATATGACACATTTACTTTATTTACCACAGGGTCTGACTGTACAATAAAATTTATTACTGCCAGAGAAGATAACTCTGATTAGTGTCTTTTACACCTCTACCTCTTCTGTTCTTAAATGCTTCAGTCATTATTACCTAAACATGTGATAAGAATCTGAACTATTTTTTGAAGCGCTTGAACTACCAGATCGAGTTCAAATAATTTAACGAGTTAAATAATTTCACCTACCATGGGCATAACAATCGAATATTTTGCACTTCATTTTTGTCAGTTAATTTCTTTTTCCACCATCCTATGCTTTCAGTATTTACTTTTGTACGAATACGTTGCGTCGAAAATAGGTAGTTTACCTCAGCCTATAGATTATGAACAAAGAAATTAAATGTAATTAAGCCATACGTTCAATGACATTCGCTTGACATTTGTAACGCTATTTAAACGGTTTATCTACATTTTTTTCGGATATAGGAAAATGCTTTCAGTATTTTGACATTAATCCGTAGGTATATCGGTTTACTAAAGGCCTTTATACACAAACGTAATTGAAATTATAAATCCAATATTTTGTTAAATAGATTACGAACAACCATACCAACTTTGTATTACATTAAAACATGTATCCTGTTTATGGATAAATGCAAAAGGAGTTAAAATGCCTTTGTGTTTAGTATTGGGAATTATCGCTTTTTGAATTTGAAACGGTATTTAAAAAATTATTATATACATAGTAAGTTTGTCATTTTGCAGTAACAATTTTTGTGAGTTTTTTATATTTTAAAACTGGAGTGGGGCGAAAAATTTCATTGAGATTACCAATTTAAATCATGTAAATCTTATTTTCCATTGATTTATATGTATTTTTTACTTTAAGGTAATACGAAATTCCTATTTACACCATGTTAACATCAGGAGCATTTTCCCAAAAACTGCTGGATCGATCTATTTAACATTTTTACATGGGTTTTTAGGGATTAGCAATTTTTTTTTTAACGTAAACGGTTTTGAGTTTTATGGCATGATAGGTTTCAGAGAACCTTAAAAAAAGTGTTTTTATTTTGTTTGAAAGTTCGAAGTTACATTAGTCAAAATTTCAGGAAATTTGGTACTACGGACCTTCATGTCTTTTTTTAATTTTATTTTAATTTCTTTCGTGATCTAGTACTTTGCTAAGGTCTTAGCAGTACCATCTTAAAAGCCTCTGTTTTTGACATTTGCTGAGCAGCCTGGGTACAACATTGTACCACACATTGAAACTGGTTGAAACAACATAAAATAAAACGATCTTCTCTGTACTTTACCGACAAATGTTTCCCTCAAAGTGTATTTATAAATCTTTGATATTTTTAAGTCAAAAATATAAATATTATAATACATTGCATAAAGTTCCACCCCAACGTCGTCGCTAATGACCGTTGCAGTTGATGTGACGTTAAATAAAAAAAAGAACTTATTTTATTACAAAATTAACAATTAAAATTAAAAATTTAATTTTGCCTACTAACAAATACTGTTAAATTACGTCGTCGTCCAGTCCTAAGGAGGCCGCAACCGCCTACCAACTAAAAACCCGCCGCCTGGCCACTTGATCCGACATCAGCAACGAACAAAAATAAATAACTTACAAAGCTTAAAATTACATCAACGTGACTATTAATAGATTACTATTCTTAAAAATCAATACGATTGCCTGTACACAAATACTTGTTACCACCCGCACGCACAATTAGCGAAACTCGGAACCGGTCCCGTAACGACACTATTTCAAACGTTCACTCACGTTCATTCACGTTTCAGGTGTGAACTGCCTGCCTAAAAAAGCGCTAACTCTTTTATACCTGGGGTCTGATGCTTTCCCAACGATTCAAGACCCTTCACCGCTATTCTGGCACTTTCCTCGTAGACGGAAAATAGAAACAAACTTTTTTACTGCATACAGTTTTTTTAGAATTCCTTTTCAAAACATTTCATTTATCACAATTCACTACCTTTGTTTAACACGCAACTCCATATAATATACGTAATTGCTTAGAAATTAAGGCTACCTATACAAAAATAAACAAACGATTTTTAAATAAACAGCCTATTATATTAAACATTTCTGGACTAATCATGAACTATGTTACAATTATATTACTTAATTTTTACGAGTCTTCAGCTGGTGACCAGCTCACAACCATACACGAACCAAATTCACTGAAAGTTCCTGGTCTATTTCACATCTACTTCCATTTCATACACCAATTATTTAGCCCTTTATAGGGCAGTACTACGGGGGGAAATACATATGTTGTGAAATGTTAAATTTTGCTGTACAGGGCCGTGAATAATGTATTTCTAGTGCCAGAACACGAAGATTTTCCTTTTTTTATGTTAAGCCCAGGTAAGTATACTTACCAAGAAACCTTTATTGAAATCAAAATTACATAATATTTAGTGGTAAGAATGCTTATTAAAACAACCTGTAGTACTACATAACAAAATAATGTGCAGAATAACTGATCTTAACTTTATATTAGCATGACTGCTTGCTTTCCCGTAAAAACTAGAATTTTCTAAGCACTGTACATGAGTAACAACAAAACAAAGCGGTAGCGTTCGCTGTTATGAATCCTTGCCACATTCGTACAACTCACGAAGAAAATGGTCGCTGCGCGCCAATTTCAAAACATGGATAGCCTACTTACCAGAGAACTACCTGTAACACCATAAGATGCCAATAAGGTTTTACTGCATAGCTTATTCTTAAATAAAATCGACCTTATTGCCAGTGGTAAGTATACTTACCAAAGACCTATAAAGGGTTTAATACACTAGAAACAACTTCATTCTCTATTAACCCAGGGACTGCTTTAAAAACTAATTGCAAAATATGTAGTTACATCATGTTAAAAAAATTGCGCATCATCTCTGTTTGGTTATATTTTAATTACCGCATTAATATTATTATATTTCTGTTTTTTCTCACGATAACGTGTAAAAAAATTGATGTTTTACGATTTCAGCCTTAGTATGCATTTTACGACAAAAGTGTATATAATCAATTTTATAGGGAATTAAAAGATCTACAACTTTAATTAGAGCATTTTTCTCTACAGAGCCTAGTTTAGCGCGAAAGAGTGATTTTCCGTATCATTTAGTTTATTTCTTATGTTTTATTACAAATTTCAGGTTATATTGTTCATTATTTGCATTGGCATGAGAAAGTTGTGTAAGTGTTTCAAACCAAATTTTTTAGGTTTGAATCCTGAAGTAAGCATGAACAGTTGAAGATGTCCTTTTAGGAGTACACAAGCTCACACGTGTAAGGTCAGTGTGGTATAGGCCTATCTATTATACTAAATGAAAGTACACGAACGATTGGGTGAAAAATAAAATGGAAGTTATAAATATATTTTTAGTTAATATCAAGTGAAAGTTTAATTGTTTATTTAAAAGGTTGTTGTTACATTACAGACAACAGTAATTAACATTCAAATTACACCTTCATAAATAATTTTGTAGGGTGTGCAATGTTATTAAACGTAGGCTGTGGTTAATTTATGAAAGATTTTACGATTATTAGTAATAAAGTACGTTACTTTTTCAGCCTATTTTCGATGTAATCGCTAATTTATAATATGGTAGGCCTAAATAATTTAAAATTTATACTCACACACACGTAGTGATATTAAACGATTAAATTTATCAAAATGTATTACTATTAATTTTTACTTGTAAAATCTATTTAATTACCTTCATTCATTTAAATTTAATGTATTTAATTTGTGGTCGCATTATAATAAATGTAAGGACAAACTATTATCTAGTTTTAACACACCACATCATATTTAAGATTGTTGTTAAATTGTTTTCTATAAATTATTTTTAAAATACTATGAATTTATTGTACAAGGTTATCTGAAGAACAGAATACATTATGTATTTTCACTTAAAGCCTGAAAACATTTTATATTTTGTGAAAACTCGATTTCGAAAAATTTACATGAAAACAATACTTTCATTCTCTATATAAAGGCTTTATATGGCAAAAGAAAATAAGAAAACGTACTAAGTTTAAAGTTAATACAAAACATACGTGACAAATTTTATCACTAATTGGATTAATGCTAGTTATAGCTTAAGTTTTTATTCCTCTAAAGAGAGTCTCTTCGAGTTCGTAACGCCTTTGGAAAAACTTTCCATTTTAATGCTTAAAATTGTAGTTAGGTTGTACTTTCTGTTACCCTTTATGAATACGTAGGGAATGGAAGTAGCTACCTAATGTGTTCATGCCGATTTATCAAAATCGAGTTTTCACCGGAAATACATATTTTCAGGTTCCTGTACCCAAAACAAAACATGTTTTTAGCGACTGGTCTGTGTGATTTATGTGTCTGTCTGTTTGACCGAGTGTTTGTGTGTGAACAAAATATCTCAAGAACGGAATACCGTACGGAATTAAAACTTGAAACTTAAGTTAGGTGTCTCAACGAGATCCAACACGAACGTTTTTATCAAATTCGATCAACTGGAAGTAGTAGTACATTCGTGCACTTTTTAATTTTTTTTTTGGAATTTTCTCAAAAATGGCTCCAAAGAATTTTTTTAAATCACCTCATTTACTAAATTTTTTATGCTCTACAAGATAGGGTAGCGCCATGTCTGCTGAAATTCTTGAGAGGCCTGTGCTGTTGTAGTAATTTTTTTTTAATTGCTGTCCTAATTTATGCATTTTACATCAAAAGTATATACAATTAAAGTTGTAGGGAATTAAAAAAACCCATCATTTATTTCAAATAATATTTTCTACAACGTTTAGTTTAGCGTCTATTATGTAGTAGTAAGTTTCTGTATTTTTCTTGTCAAAATTGGTAAAATCCGGGATTTTTAAAGATTGCGCTTTAGTATGTTCATAACGATAAAAGTGTGCAATTAAAGTTATAAAAAATTTTCAAATCTATAACTTCTATTTTAAGCATTTTCGTTCAGAGCCTATTTTAGAGACAATTAATCGACTTTCCTAATTTTTAAGAGAAAAACAAATTGATTTTCATTTATCGTTAGTCTTTCAAGATTAAAATTAGGGTTGTTTTTCATTTTACATTGTTTACTCATGATTAAACGTACATTTTATTTTTCATTATTTACATTAGTTGGAGAAAGTCATGTGATTTTTCCACACCATATTTTTTTAGATTTATTATTGCCGACAAGATCAAACTAAATAAATTTTTCATGCCTAATACACGTTTTAGATGCAATACATATAGTACAGTGTTATAAAACGTTTTAGGTGTACAATGTGAAAATAAATTAAATGTAGTAATTCTTATAACGTTTTCCATTTAAAAGTAAATAAAAATTAATTTTCTATGAAAATGTAAAGTTAATAAAAATAAAGCGCAATGCATTTAAAGGATCATTGTGTCTGACTGTCGAGATCAATAGAAAGTCTGTCTTTAATAAACTACAGCAATAGGAGCTGAAGTACATCTATCTGTAGATGTTGATCAAAAAGCCGTAACTCTTGATCTGTTATAGTGAAAAGAGTCCACGATTTCTCTTCTTATTTCTTTCCATCTCATTTTGTTGTTATTTTCTCTCTCCTTCTTTATCCGACTTGCTCTTATTACAAGTTATGTCGATACAGTTTAGATTTGAAAAAGAACTCGCCGCAACCGAGTCCAGGTGAGCCGCGTGGTTAGTCTGTACAGCGCATAAATTTGGAATCGTTGATTATCGCGGAAAGTTTCCACTCTCAAACGGAATAGTAGACGATCAGGCAGGTGAACAAGGTAACACGGAACAACATCTCTCATAGTTCAATTGCAACAAAGACCGATCTGAAATCTATCGCATCTATTACACAACTAAACTGTCTTTTACCTCTTCACGCTGATCCAACAACAAGAGGTAATGCCCAACGTGACCACTTCTTCCTTCATATCTCTTCTCTTGTATTTACTCATTGATCGTAAACTCCATTAAATCTTCAGTGAATGTTTTTAATTCTTTCTTTCTTTTTTCATCGATATTTCACAAAATATTAATGATAAATTCTTTAAGAATTTAACGATTTTATCTGTCTTTTTCCCAAATAATTTTACTTTGTTTGTTTTATACCTAATCACTTGCAAATTCCTTTCTAAACGTTATTTTAAATTCAAGTAACTAGTTTAGTTTCTTTCAATAATCTATAAAAAAACATTTAACGAAGTTATATAGAAAGTTTAGTTAATATCGTTTAAATAATCGGTAGCAATTAACTGAATTAATTGATTTTATATGAAAATTGTAATATGTTATAAGAAAATTAGGGAATTCTGTTATCTACATAGTAAAATAACAAAGCATGGCAGAAGCACAAGTGATATCTTAAGTAGGATTGCTCCAGCTAGAACCTTTGAAATAAAAAATTGCTTACCGACTACAAACATTGGTTCATAGATTACGAAAATTTTTTTAAAACACTATGTTTGGAGTGTAGCATTAAACGAGTGAAACGTGGGTGATAGGGGCAGTAGGAAAGAAAGCGATAGAAGCTTTTCAAATGTGATGTTATAGGAAAATGTTAAAGATTAGATGGGTGGAAAAATAAGTATTTTAGAGATTCTTAGACGACTGTATAAAAGAATTATAATGGAAATATCTTACCAGAAGAAAGGATAGGCTAGTGAGGCATCATATACCTGGATGTCTCTTAAATCCAGGTATTGCTCTATCAATAATGGAGGGTAATATTCAGGGCGTGGATTGCTAGAGAGTGGAGTAGGGAGTGAATTCAGGGAGTTGGAATATGTAAAGCAAATTACAAACGATGTAGGGTGTTACAGGTATGTAGATATGAAACGACTTGTACAGGATAATAGAGGTTGGAGAACTGCATCAAACCAGTTGAAAAACTGATGACAAAAAAATAAATAAAATTGTAACAATATTTTTTAAACCTTATAGATTTGCGTCTGTAATAGGTAAAAATGAGCCGATGGTGGCGATGTTACAATTAATAACATCAACGACATGACGAAGCAGATCACTCACTTATTGAAGCTTCTCCACTGATAGAGCTTCTATAATTTTATTGTACTAACTTAATGTAACATAAGTGTTTATAGTCGTAATTTAACCATCTGAAATTTTAAGGGCACAAAAATCTCTGTTCAAAGCTCTATTTAGCCATTTTGGAGTGTTGGCCAGTAAAGTAAATGAGCTAGTTGGCGTGATTAGTTCGTTTTTGTTGTTGTTTAGGTCAACAGCCGAAAGGCTGGTTTGAACCTCTAGAAGTTTTACTAAGTAAAACGAGGAGTGAGGTGGTTTACCATTGCCTTCCTCACTGAGTGGAAAAGTACGCTTATCAGCATGCCGGGCCCTTTGAAAAGCACATATTTTCTACTCTGTAAATGACACCTTCACTTCATTCACCACAGGGTCTGGCTGTACAATAAAATTCATTACTTTCAGAGAAGATAACTCTGATTAGTGTCTTTTACACCTCTACCTCTTCTGTTCTTAAATGATTTAGTCATTTAATTGACTGACCATGTGATAAGAAACAGAACTATTTATTTTAGCCCTGCAATGAACAGATTGAGTGTAAATAATTTGACACTCCACCTGTCTGTTATGGGGAGAGTTCGTTTTTATGTTCTGCTAATTTTCTGTGGAAATGTTGATAGTATAATTTTGTTGTGTCGAATACGCAAGGAACATGTGAATAGTCTCGTTTACTTACCAAGGAGACCCCGATACAATTTGAAGTGCTCTGGGCTGACAGGACTATAATTGAACTATATTAATATTAGATTTGGCGCATCCGTATGTTACGGACACATATCCGTAGTTAGGCCACTACCTCGTGGCCTAGCTACAAGGAAATTCCCAACTATGCAACATCGAACGCGGGATGGAGTAGAGACCTTTTGGCCCGATAACGGACGACACCTAGTTCAAAATGTAGAATGTACCACTGGGTACCTCTTCTTCTGAAATTTAAATCCCCACCGCCCGTTAAATTAAATACCATTTATAGAAATTATACAGTTCATTGTACAATACTGTAATAAAAATTAAAGTAAAAACTCTTGAAGTTAGTATGTACTGCAGTGAAGCAAATTAAAGGTAAAAATATAAATATCATGACTTTTACGAAAGAAGTATATTAATTTTTCTCTACTTATTTATCAAGTATTTGTTTTCAGTAAATTATTGTGGTTTGTTTTACTGTATTCAAGTTGTCATTTGAAATAATTTAGTGAAGCAGAAAAAGTTTTAAGACGATTATTAAGGTTCTCGACCAGTAATATTAAATGAAATATAATAAGGCCGGATATTTTTGCGAATTAAATGTATAATAAATTAAAGATTATGTCGTTCTTATTTCTGTTGTTCCAAGGTTATTCATTCTTAAATACGTCGCAAGTATTTTGAAAGTGAAGAGAGAGTGCGGTGGTGTAGAAGAGGAAGAGCGGAGGTGAGCTCATTTATTACAAAAATTTTTTAAGGATCATTATCCCATTAAAAAACGAAAAAAGGTATCAGATGCATACCTATATGAAAGGTTTAAAAGTATCCGTGGTAGACAGTTCTTAGAAGTATGTGCAGTAGAAAGGATAACTTAGAATTCGTCAAGTTGATGGGCATAGTTTAGTCCTATTAAAAATACTTTCAAGTCGATAAAAACGCCGGCAGGTATATCTAGAGCAAGCGAGCGACGCAACAAACAAGAAGCTCAGGGAATACCAAGATAAGACCCGGTCTTTGGTCTCTCACTCAGGCCTTCTTGCAGATTACTTCTCCTCTCGGTTCTGAACTCCAGCTGTCAACCTGTTAAGAAAAAAAACTTTAGTTTCCTCTTCCCTTCGTCTGCATGTTCTTCTTTTTCTTCATTTCTTTTTGCTGAACTAAACACTGGACGGAATGCAAAGAAATTGTTTCGAAGCCAACTGACGACTGTAGACGACAACCTGTAGACCGTCGACTATTTGTTGTTGTATAAGATGCAAGTTGTTCAGGCCAGGTTGTTCTAGGCTATCGCCCTCAAAGTTTGCCACCAAATGCCAATTTAGTCTCACAGATATTAAAAGAGCTGTTTATTATCAGTTGAAATCTTTTCTTCATTAATCCAGTCACAGTTGTGATGTAACACAATAAACACTAATGGTGTACGATAACAATAGTTAAGAGAATAAACCTTTTGAATCCGTAATTGAAGTATCTTCTCCTGAATATGAGTAATTCATGATCGAGGTAAATATAAATTTTCTATAAATATTAAAAATTAGTGCGTGCATGTGTGTTAAAACTTAAATAAAAATAATAAATATTTATTCCCGGTTTTTTACATGTATAAAAGGATGTAAATCAAGGATAGAAATCTTTACTACTAACTTAAACCTTTGATAAATTTTCTTATAAAAAAAATCTAGATTTTATTAGAAATTAATCACCTGTGTTCGTTTTGTCATTAAAGAGTGTGCTTATTGATATACTTTTATCTTTTATGTTCACCATGGGGTGAACAGCATCTTGAGACAGAAATTTTGATTTATTGTCCCCCCCTTTCCTTTCCCGTCCGCCCTCTCTCTCTCCCCGCTTCATTCTCCCCCCCCCATAATACGAAATATGAGTATTTAGTAAACCAGCGTTTTAAATATACAACTGATTTTTATGTTTTTTCCACAAAGATTAGCTTATAATTTTGTATCTGTAGTACTAATAAACATTAAATTATTTTAACAGAATCCTTCTTATAGGTAGAAAATACGTACCGTATAAAATGTAAGAGTACATAAAGTGTTTTTTGTATCCGAGGCGGCGAGAAAAATTCATGTTCAGTTCCTCACGATGAGGGGAAGTAGTGTTGGATTCAGTGAGGCGTCCTCGTCCAGCCCTAAGGAGGCAGCAACCGCTTACCAATGAAAAACCCGCCGCCTGGCCACTTGATCCGGCATCAACAAAGAACCCTTTACTTCTCTCGGAACTGTTAATATAAAAGTACTAATGAAATGTCGGGTTAAAATTACACACTGTCAGCGGGGTGTGGAAGGGAACCATAGTTTTATTCCCCTTCGATGTCTGACCAACACTCACTATCTCACTTTCATTCATCTCTTTCAGCACCAGCTCAGGAAATAAGTATGCTTACTTAATGAGATTTGGACATATTTGATTTACGGTGGGAGAGGGCGATCCCGCTGATCTCCAGATCTCTCCTCCCTCCATAGTCTCTCGATCACCCTCTCTGCAAACTGCGTGACCAATTTCCAGCTTTTCTCATCCCGTAGTACCGCTGCCCCTACTCTGGGCTCCACAGTGCAACTCCTATCTTCTCAGATGTCTACATTCTTTCGAGGCCAAAAAGGGACATCTTTCAAAGATATGCGCAGTGGACTCCTCTTCTTTGTCGTGTAGTCGACATTTCGGCACTCCACTAAGTTTGAACCTCGTCAAATATGCCTCAGAGCAACCACGCTCTGTTAACAGCTGCGCTAATTCATGGGTGGTATCACCAAATATCCTCCTTATCCACACCTCGACAATACATAAAGTCTACTTATTTGTAACATATGAATAAGACTACCTATATGAGTGAAGTATTTTAATAAAAAACTATTATTTGATTTTATTATTTAATTTATATTTATATGTTGTTGTTGTTGTTGTTCTTGTTTAGGTCATCAGCGTAAAGGCTAGTTTGAACCTCTAGAGGGTTTACTAAATAAAACAAGAAGGGAAGTGGTTTACCTTGCCTTCCTCACTGAGTGGAAAAGTATTAAAAGTATTCTTATCAGCATACCAGGCTCACGGAAAATCTTCATTCATCACAGGTTCACAGGTCTCACCTTCACTTTATTCACCACAGGGTCAGGCTGTATAATGAAATTCATTAATCTCAGAGGAGATAGGTCTGATTAGTGTATTTTATACCTGTACCTCTTTGTTAAATTCTTCAATCATAAATTGGCTGACCATTTGATAAGGAATAGAAGTATTTTTTGTAGCCCTGGAATTAGCAGATCGAGTGATCAAAATCAAAGTTATGCACAATTAAAAATTCTACAATTTTTATTTCTAGCATTTTCTTCTACAGAGCTTAGTTCATTGTTATATAGTGGTTTCCCGTACTTTTAAGTCGAAAAGAGGTTGATTTTAGTTTTACAGTATTCACTCATGATTAAAATTAAGTTACGTTTATCATTTTATAATAATTGTTTACTAACCATTAAACATAGGTTATATGTTTTATTATTTACATAGGCAAGTGTGAGTGTTTTACACCGGATTTTTATAATTTATGCACAAATATCGTATCAGTGCTTTATAATAGCTCATAATCGTCTTTTCTTCTTGAGCTAGATGTAAATTATTCTGTAGTTAACTTTAAACTTATACTTTATTTTTGCAGAACATCTTCTATTATATTGTATGCAATAAATATTACAGTATTACTCAGAATAATAACAGTAGGCTACTAGTTTTGAATTACCGCAACTAAACTTAATAGTATAAGCATCTCATATTTATGTTTAAGTTAAACCATCTTCTTACCTAAGTTTTAAAAAATTCCCTGGCACATAAAACCGCATTTTCATCGTTTAAGTAATATTCCTACAATATATTACAGTAAAACTTCCATAACTCAAACGTCTATAACTCGAATTTTCTATAATTCGAATTAAATTTGGTTTTGCAGTAGTGCATGTGTAAAAGAACAAAAATTTATTTTTTGGAGGGATGAAGTAATGTAGTAGTATACTTGATGACATAGTTGAGACTAATGAGTAGTACTGACCAAGCATTTTGTATGGGAGTTTGGAACTACTATTCATGATGAAAACATTTAGGTAACGTAGCCTTTGCAAGTACACAAATAAATTGTTAATATTTTATTTACTATATTTATTTCGTGATTATTATTGTTATACCATAATTTATACAATATAATAGCGGAACATAGTCAGCAATGTTATTTTAAATATTATTAAATAGATAAGTTAGAGTACAATTAATTATAATAATATATTCAATTAATAAAAGAGTATGTCTAAATTTAGAACATTATGTCAACTGTTTTTATACCGAGCTATAAAAGTTATAACATCAATATAAATAGTATAAAAGTAAAGATAAGGAAAGAGAGAGAGGCAGGAGAAAAAATCCCGAAAAATTTCACTGTAATGTTTTCAGAACAGTTATAGTACTTCTACTTATGTCCATTTAAACAGTAGTCTCCACTACTTAAATTGTCCATATCCATGGACTTAATAGTCCATGTAATTTCAATAGAAGCTTGCACTGTACACGTTCCTTCTACTTGCCTCCTCCGTTTATTCCGAGTAGTCAGCATATGTACTGGTTGTTAGAAAAGTATGCCTCTAAATTGTTACCAGTGTTTAATACTTTCGTATGAATTAATTTCTTTGAAAGTAATTCATTGTATTTAATTGTACAGTAATCCTATTTTAGTATCGATTGCATCTTCAGAAGAAATTTAATCTGAGATGACACTATGTCGGCACGCTCCATGAAAAACCTTCTACCGTCATTACCTTTCTTGTAACTGTACCCCAAATTTTTAATTATTCTCCATGTAGACTTAACGGACCCCGTGTACCCAATTTTTTCTTCTAACATTTTTGCATGTAGGGTACTCCCCCTTCAAAAAACTCAGTTATTATTTTGCGAATGCATTGCTCATCGAAACTGTCAACACCGGTGACCCATTTTTTGTGAGGTATCTTCTTATGAGGAGACGTAAACGACACGGGTTGTTCTTCATTGGTCCCACAGATTTCATTGATAGCAGCTGATGCAGCTCTGTTCTCACGGGCTTCGGCACATATTCTTTGCACAGTGCTGCGACTACATGAGCAAGCAGTTGCAGTCACTTCCTGGGTTGATGAAAACATTTCACAAATTTTTGCTTCAGAATTATTATACAGAAGTTCTTTAAAGTAACTATACACACTGTAAATATGTTTTTGGATTGGCTTCATAAATCACGTTTTTCACTCATCGTTGACCGGTACTGCGTACACTTTAATCTCTTGTGCACTGAACGGAAACTCAAACTGAAATGGTGAATTTATTTGTACTATAATATAATCATATACATTTATTAAAGACTATGTATATTTTTATATATATCTTTAAAATAGAAACAGCCTTACATTTTGTGTTGACAGTAATAAAAGCAAACACTGCAGAGTATAATACAATCTGTAATTAATTAACTAAAAGAATTTGACATTCTGATTTATAAAGTATTTATAGTAATATATCAATAAAAGAAAAAATTAAAAATAGATGGTGATTTGTGCCTATTACTCATTTGTTTATAATCAAGAGTATGGAAGTAGTAGTACGTTTTGCAGCACACTATACAAAGTGCTGCAACCACTTTACCTGTGTGGGGGTGAAAATATTTATTACAGAAGCTTTTATTGAAATTACATGGACTATAATATGTCATTGAGTATACATAATGTGATAGTTAAATAATTTATTTTTTAATTTAAATTTATAATATAACCACATTACATTGTATTAATTAATACTTCGTTCATTTTTAATTTTTATGTTATTTTAATTTTTTTTTATTAATAATTGTTTGTTTTAATATCGATTTACATACTTAAAATGCTCATTGTTATAATCTTTATATAAGAAGAATAACTTTTTATATCTAACTTATGTCTTAGAAGTCGAACATTTAAGTTGTTTTTGATTAATAAGAACGGCTAAAGGCCTTTAGTGTACTGTATAAATGTAATAAATGTGAATAAAAACAACTAAGTAATACACAGCGTATAGAAATTACTAATTGTTATTTCATCAATCCGTTTGGAATTGAAGAAAAAGCTAAGTAACATTAAACCTGAGTAATTTGTTAATTAATTTTACTTTATCCTACATAAGTTTCAGACTTGTAATTAGGCTATATTTTATATCATTCTAATAACCACCAAAAGTTTAACATCACAGTTTCGCTAGGATTTACCGTTCATTTACGTTAAAATTAGCGTCCATAACTCGAATATATGTCAGTAAATCTTAAGGAAGTGCTGTGGTATGGGAGTTCCTGTTGCCGACTATATACTTTATACTATCTTCTTTGCGGATGATTAATTTGTAATATCTGCAGATCACGATGATGCCAGGCTATGCAATGAGGAAGTTGCAAGAGGAGTATGAAAGATGGGACCACAGTATAAATG
The DNA here is from genome assembly GCA_035578175.1 of Catonia carolina. NCBI lineage: Eukaryota > Metazoa > Arthropoda > Insecta > Hemiptera > Achilidae > Catonia > Catonia carolina. Next base: position 20,085,849 of record JAQMRL010000010.1, on the reverse strand, counting down.
TTAACCAGACTGAACACCTTACTATTGGTAAGCCAGGAAATGATATTCAGCTAGGTACGGGTGTAGTGAAAAGCTGTGAAAGTTTCAAATACCTGAGAGTCATCTTTGATAGAACTAGTGCAGCGGAAGTAAACAGCAAGATTTCACAAAGGCGAAGGGTATAGGTCAGTTAAATTCTATCCTTTGGAATTATAAAATATGGAAGGAGACAATGATAAATATTTATCATACTATTCTGGAGAGTAAGTGTTGCGGAAGTGTGGGTATTGACAAAGAGACAGAAGGATCACCAAAAAGCGTTGGAGATGGATATCTGGAGGTGGAGCTGTGGTGTGTCGCGGATCGTTCGAATTCCGAATTCCGAAGTTAGGAGAAGAATCGGTGTTCAAGGAAATATCATGGATACCATATACAAGAAGCAGTTAAAATTGTTTGGCTATGTGCAAAGGCTGGAGGATGGTATGTGGGCAAAGAGGATACGTGAGTGGGCGCCAGCCAGTAGAAGAAGGAGGGGTAAGCCAGAAGTGATATGGTTGAATGGGGTGCAGGAGGCAATGACTTTGCGCCGGCTCTCCGATGGGGACTTGCGAGACAGAGAGAGGTAATGCTTAGGAAGCGAGATACGGCTGGGGCTGTAAATCCTCGCATATAAATATATATATATTACTCTAATATTCGTGACTAGAACTTCTTGTTTGAGATTTGTTTTAAATCCAAATTCTTTTTTGTTTTTAACGCAAATAAGTAGTACTAAAAATTTTTCGTAGCCTTGAATGGAAGGTGTAATAAGTTAACTATAAGAAGTACGCAGTAAAACCTTTCCCATATCAGGTGTAATGCTCCGAGAAAAATCAGATCAATTAGCGATGCAATATAGTCATACCAAGTTTAAAGCCAGCAGTATAAAACTTGAAAAAATTAAAAATCGTCATGGAATCGTTCAAAAAGTTATTTGTGATAAAAGTACCTCAGTTTCAAACGAACACTGCTAAAATTACAAGTAGGCCTAATCAATATTGGTTTCCGTAATCAAAAGAGTTACAGCGTAGATTCATTTAATACCATTAAAAAATAATTATTTTTTAAATGCTTAAAATTATAATTAAAAATTGATCAAAATTATAGAGATGTTGTTCTATATTTCGAATTTTCTTTAACTCGATTTAGTTTCATATTCCGTGGTTCGAGTTAAGGAGATTCAACTGTATTATTATTATTTAGGCTGTATACACATGGAGAATTATGTCCAGTAATTTTCTTACTCAAAAGTACTATACTTTGTTATTTATAACCTACATTACGTACTAACCTTATAAGTTTTTATGCTTAACTTTTACGATTTTACTTTCCAGATATGTCCTAAATATTGTTATTATTATTCAACACAATTTACTAAAATACTTTTTAAAGTTACTAATAAATACCTTCCATATAATCTGTAAATTTTATGTTATTTTTAGTTGAGCTCACTTACATTTACATATATTACCTTACTATATTTATAAGATTATAAAATATAAATGAAGTAAATTCAGACTGAAGTCACCTTGTAAATCATTCTTAATACAGCTGAATAAGCAGACATCTAAATTTAATAACTATGATATTATCTACTTAAATTTAGTTTCATGATTTATGGTTGTAGGTATTTGGAAAAATCTTCCGGAAAATCTCAGTAATAATTTTATGATATTCCTTCTCTCATAAACCAGTTTTACAAAATGAGTATTATTATGTAAGTTTATGGTAAAATTAGAAGTATATAAGCGCCGTTTGTTGTTCACCGACAACTTTAATTTAAAAAATCTAATTCTTCAGAGCCTATCCGTTCCCAATGTTGGCGGCCATCATAGCAATTCTCACTTCTTTCGTTCCACGGCCAAATAGCTCTTCTAACCTTTGTCCCTAACCAAGTTCTTAGATTTCGAAACAACGACACCCTTCCTCTGCCAGGTCCTCGTTTTCCATCTCTGCAGAATGGCTCGTAGTAACGAATAACGTAATCCCCAAGATAAGTCCAAAATATTGGAGCTACCTACACTTGATTGTGGAAATGTTTTCCACGTCTTTCTTGATTCTCCAGAGAATCTCTATATTTACTATCCGAGCAGTCCATGGGACCCTCAACATTGAACTACACAGCCACATCTCAAATCCCTCCAGTTTCCTGGAAAGTAAAATCGTAGTAGTTTCCTGTGATGGGTTTATCCAAGGTCCAGGACTCTTCCGTACAATGAACAATGAATTGGTCTTTGATGATATTTATGTTTTTATTCACTGACATGTCTATATTATTATTAATGTCCTATTGTGAGTCCTAATGAAGTACATAGGATCATTGTACGTATACGAATACACAAATTCCCCTACCACTTTTTTGAAGTTTCGGATTCGAATTTTTTTTAATTTTCTTTTTTGAATTTCGGACCAGACTTCAGCACGGTAATTCGAAAACCTATTGCATAGCACATTTTATTTTTTGTGACTTTTGAATCTGCTAGTTTCTGTTCCTCTTGGCTTGTGACGCTTAAATTTTATGACTGAGCTAACCTAGCGGTTTGCTCATAGCTGGTTCTTGGCTAGGAATCTTATATTATCATTTGCCCAATCGGTGTAACTTAACTTCTAGCAATTTCCTACCACCTGATTGAATAGGCAGCTTCGAAATCACAGGCGTAACCAGGGGGGTTTGCGGCTAACAACACACATTATTACTTAAGGTAAAATTAATAAAATACAGTATTTATTTTAAGGTAACAAGTTAAAATTGCTTTAAAATCAATAAAATATTAATTATAATATGCGTCATTATAACCGGATCGAATATATTCCCTAAACTAATCGTACAATTAACGTCACACAAGCTCACTAAAACAATCAAACGACAGTTTGAAATTATAAATACGATACGCTACTGATCTATTATAGTTCTGTTTTGATTTTCAGTCCATTATACAGGTAATAAACTTTGTCTAGTTGTAGTATGACAACCTAATAAAGTAATAACATAACCTTATATGACATTACATTCCTTTACTCATATGTAGAATGATGTGATAACGCTGGAAGGCTAGAGCCGAGATGAGCTGTAATCCTGGCTATACCCCAACGAACTAAAGGCTCAGGCTATGATAACCGCCCTGATTTTTCGCTTTAAAAAAATAACTAATGACTGCAGATGAGATCTAGCCAATAACAGTCAAGGTCGGATGTGAGGTTGCCCCTTCGCTAAGTCACACTCTGTTCCACCGAATTCCAGCTGACATTTTTTAAAGCTGTCATCCACAGCAGGACCACAACGTGAGAACGCAGGATACGATTAACGAAAGTCAATTGGTTTTGTGTTGTGATATAGGTCACTATGCTTCGCCTTCATCTGCATTTTCCAGTTCGTTAAGGTTTAGATGTTGATCTCACAATATTATCTGGTGCATAAGTTTTTAAACTGGCATAAAGCACCCCTCTTTGATTTCATATTGAAAGCTCATTTCTTAGACCAACTAAATTTAACTCAATGCCACATTGATCAATTCAATTTATCCCTATGCTAGAAGGCTGTGGGTGATAAACTTTTACGTATTTATTCCCATTATTGTTTGAATTAAAATACCAGAGCACAGCCCAAAGAATTTCAGCAGACGTTACACTTGCCCTATCTTGTACAGCACAAAAAATGTGATAAGTAAGGCGATTTTTAAAAAATTATAGACGGCATTTATGAAAAAAACGCAAAGAAATGAAAAATTGCACAAAAAACTACTTCCGGTTGACCGATTGTGAATAAAAAGATTCGTATCGGGTTTTTTGTGATACGTAATTTAAGATCTAAATTTAAACTTGAGATATTTTGTTCCCACACGAAAACACATAATATACACTAAAATAGATAGACACGCACACAGACGAATCTGTAAAAATAGGGTTTTTGGGTTTAGGTGGACCGATAACATGCACTTCTAGTGAAAACTCGATTTCGAAAAATCGACATGAAATCAATACTTTCCTTCACTATACATTCATACTTTGTTCACCGTCGTATAGGGACAATTTTAGACTACGTGACTTAGACATTTCTAGAAGTTCTTTCTGCCACCCACTTTCTCAGCATTCGCTCCCTGTAAACTTTTTTCCTCTCTTCTGTTCACCCGAAGTTCATTTTTGCTCTTCATGGAAGCCCTTAAAGTTCGTAGTTACATATATTTATATAGAAAACTTTTATATAAAAGTAAAACTCGATAAAACGAAAAAAATATCATTATTATTTTATAAATAACCTATTTCTATAACTGTCACAGAGTGTGGCTATTACATTAAGAAGTAATATGATATTTTAATAGAATCTTTTTATTACGAAAACAAACAAGAGGATCTACTTAAGCTAAGTAACGTGTGTGTGTACACGGAAAACATTTATTATCAGAACACGAACAAAAATTAAAGTTAAATCTTTATTTATATTACATAGTACATTAACCGATGGAATTAGAACCCGTTATTTTTACCTGCATTTCTTTTTTAATTGATATAAAAATAGCAACTCCGAATATAATAGGTTTCTCGCTTTGTAAACAAATGAAAAGAAATAGCGTAAAACTACCTGAGTGTAAAAATAGACTTGTAAACAACCTGTTTTAACATGTCATTCTGTTAAGCAGGTTTTTTCGAAAATACTTTTAGTATTTTTGACATAATCAGTAGCATAGCGTTTTTCGTTATTTTCTATAAAATACAGAGAAATCTAACAAAGATAATTAGGCTGTGTGTTCTTATTCAACGTGACGTGTGAAACCATCACTTCGGATAGAGTTACACTATGTTAGTAAATAAATAAATGTTTATTTCCACCTTCGTGGATTAGTAGTTCGAACACTAAAATGCGTTAAATACTGCAAAGTGGAAGGTCCCAAGTTTGAATTCCGGCTAACGTTTGGATTTATTTTACTTTCAGGTTGACTGCTATTCGAGTGAAGAGTAGTCTTACCAAACATTTTTGTCATTTATTTTCATTTTCGAGCAGAATGATATACAAAAATCAATTACTATTTACAAATAATATAGTGTAATAAAATTCAAAACAGCTTGTACATAAACTACAATAACTGAAAAGGTATACGTATTCTGTACCTTTCTTTATGCAAATAATTGAAAACACAGCAATAACTTACAATAAATATAATCGCAAACAATATAATAACGGCTACGTCTGAGAAATTAATTAATTTTATGACACGTTATAATTTCTAGACCTTACCAGAGAATCGAATCCAGGACCCTTCGCTTGATTGATAGGCTAGCGCACTAGTCACGTTGCCAAAGAGGCGGCCAATAATTTTTTTATAGAAGGAACTTTTATAAACAATGAATTTTTTTTTTTTATCTGAGGCGGCGAGAAAAACTCATGTTCACTTCCTCACGATGGGGGAAGTAGTGTTGGACTCAATTGAGGCGTCCTCGTCCAACCCCAAGGAGGCCGCAACCGCCTACCAACCAAACCCCGCCGCCTGGCCACTTGATCCGACATCAGCACCTCCACCTCCCTCGGAAATAAACAATGAAATTGTTTCATTACAAAATAACTATGCTGCAAACTTATAAAACAAAAATTATGGTAATTAATTGATTCAAAAATAACAAATTGTAAATCATAATTTAAAAAAGTGCAAAAATTAGCATTGAATCCGATTACAAAATATAAAAAGCTACAGACATTGCTGAAATCAGCATAATTTTTACTACCAGACAAGTTAAAAAATACATGAAAAATGAGACCCTGTAAGATGTCTTAATGGCAGAAGCAGTCGGTGCACCGAGACACTGATATGTATCTCATCATGTTTTTCGGAATGTGAACTGAGACGTAAAAATATCTTGCAGCAGTCAACTTGTTAAAACCCACCGTTTCTGTACCGCAACCCCCTATAATAGTCGCTCATAACCAAATCATTTGAAACATTTCAAAACAAATTTTTAAAAAATATCTTAATTTTTCTCGTTAAAGTAAAATTTTAAGTGTTTTCATTGTATAAGTCAAAAATTGGTGGAAAATTGAAGGTATCCTACTCCATGGAAGACATAGGGGACGATTCAAAAATTTTGCCGGGAAAACCAATAAAACCTGGCTATTTACTGAGCATTTACATTTATTATTTTGTTTTTTTAATTAAGTTTAGTTGACTTTGGTACGTGAGACATGATACCTTCAATCGGACTTACGTAAAATTTGTCGCAAGACAGCTTTTTTAAAAGATTTCTTAATAAACTATAAAATTTTAGAAACTTTAGAACTCTTGTCGTTTTTGGTGTAGGGATAAATTTTATCAATATTATTCTGTTGCTATTTTCAATCGGACCTAAGTAAAATTTGACGCAAGACAGCTTTTTAAAAGATTCTTTATTAAATTACAAAATTTTAGAAACTTTAGAAGTCATTTTTGTCTGGTGTAGGCATAATATCTTTCATTAGTATTATTCTGTTACTATTTCTTCATCGTGATCATCATCACTAACATGGCTTCCCAACTTTGTCGTCAGCACTCCCATTGTTTTCAATTAAAATCGTCTCCATCGTAATGTAACAACGTTATCCTGGAGATAACGTTGCTGGGTGTGACCCCTTCTTTCACACCTAACTAATACTTTCATCCATTCAAGTGGTTGTGCTATAGTGTATAGTTTTAGATTGAAATCAAGGATAAAAAAATGTTTAGTGTTAAGTTTGAAGGTTTTAAAGAATTTTATTATCAATTTATTGATTGTCATTAGGTTAAGTACTTTATTGTAGGTATTTACTAGTAGTAATAACTGTTATAATTAATGTAGGTAACATAATTTTTTATAAATATTGGTTAATAATTTAGAAAGAAGTTTGGTTGTTTACAAACAACTATATCCCGAAATAACCTGGACTGAACATTACAATATTTTCTTATTAATTCAAACATATGCTTATTTATGATGTTATTAAAAGAATTCACAGAATAATAAAGTAGGCCTACGAACTAATTGAATAAGAATTTCCTTTCTATAAGAAAACCTACAAATACAACGAAGAAAGAAAGAAAGATTTGAAAAATGGAAAGCGAAATGGTTTTGACAAGTTGTAGATGTTGGAATGAAAATTGGATTTTCTTACGTACATTTTTATTAAAACAACAAAACCTACAGTACGTCTACCTGTTTGTTTACTTGTTATGAAGGAAAGAAAATATTAAAAATTAATTTATTTATGAATTTTTCTACAAATTATGTTTAAAATTTCTATTTAGAATTTTCTCTATGTTATTACAAAACATTTTTACAAGTAGGTTTTCTGCAAAAACCTTAACTATTTATGAATGAAACGTTTTATTTCAAATATTATTACTTCAATCGGATAGTAATAGATAATGAAAAAGGATTGGATAACTTTAAAAGTTAATTTGGTTTAATAAATTGTTAACATTTTCTATTATGATAGACCGACATTTGAGTTTTTACCTACAATTATTTAACTAGATTCACGAAATTGTGAGCTGCACGAGGTGACAAAAGTATAACCACACGATATTTTTTTCTTCTTTATTTCACAGCATTTAATTATAAATTTATGTGTATCGATTTAGTTGTCTTACTTAACTGAAAACTAATACCTGTGAGAGTAACGATTGATAAGTTTCTTTCTATTCTTTTTCATACTGATTATTTTGAGAAGCTGTGTTTTGATTGTGCTATTGTTTAGGTCAACAGCCGGAAGGCTGGTTTGAACCGCTAGAGGTTTACTAAGTAAAAATGAGGAGTGAGATGGTTTACCAATGCCTTCCTCACTCAGTTGAAAGAGTATGCTTATCAACATGCTAGGCCCTCCGAAAAGCACTTACTTTCCAAATACTGCAAATGACACCTTCACTTCATTTACCACAGGGTCTGACTGTATAGTGAAATTCATTACTCTCAGAGGAGATAACTCTGAGTAGTGTCTTTTGCACCTCTACTTCTTCTGTTCTTAAATAGTTCAGTCATTCAATTACCTGACTACGTGATAAGAAACAGAACTTTTTTTGTAGCCCTGGAACAAGCAGATTGAGTTGCAAATAATTTTACACTCCACCTGCCCGTTATGGGTAGGTGTTTTGATTATAATATGTTTATTATTTATATTATGTTTATACATTTTTCGTACGGACCAATTTTAGACCAATTGAAAAACTAGAGGTTTCAAACTCTTTTTGTTGCCGACATTCTCAGCATTCGTTTTCGTGTATGATTTTTCATTTCTTCTGTCCACCAGGTGTTCTACGTTTGTTCTTAATGGAATCCCTTAACGCCCGTAATTAGTTATCTGAATTTTATTCGGTTCATTACGGTTTCTAGGTTTAATCCGTTTTTCTTAATGTCCTTTCTAATTTCTTTGAATTTTCGTTTCATGATTGTTTTCGTAATCGTTCATGTTAGCAAAATAGTTGTTTGTTGTGTCATGCCGGTTAAAATGGAACGACGGATAAATTGTAGACGGATAATCGGGGGTTAACTTTAGTATTTATCTTTAGATAAGTCTAGATCTAACTAAACTAGTAAACATTCTAAAAGCTAGCAAACTTTTTTTTTGTTTTTTTATTTTTGCGTAAAATGTACAAGAGATGTAGGCCTACTATGTATGGCACGAAAATTTATCTAGACAGGAAGAAATGGAGTCAATCGTGGTACGCACTTTAAGGTATATGCCCGCGACACTATTTTACTAGCTGCTGGTAAACTAGTAGACTAGAAGCTAGTTTAGTTAAAGCGCTAGTATTCACTAGCACGCTTGTGACTTTGAACATATTTTATTTTACTAGCGCTAGTAGGAGAGATAAGGTCACGTGATTGACTAGCGTTAGTAAAATAGCTAGCTCGGTGTGACGTTTGGAAACGTTGCTAGTTGCTAGTAAGCTGTATTTGTACAACAATACACAACACAACCTACCAATGTTTTAGAGCACTGGCAATAATTTACTAGCTTCGTGGGAACCGACACCGACGCGCTAATTGATCCTGCTTGTACTAGCAGCTAGTAAACTATCTTCGTGGGAATAGCACTTAACGGAGAATATCCTAAAATTTCATATTTTAATGTTAAACCTAACAGAAAGATTGTTAGTTATTTTGAAATTTTGTGAGTTGGGCAACTTGTTAACAAAATTACAAATAAAAGAATACAAATTTCGGAACGAGAAAGTATGTGAGCGAAAGTATATTGAAGTAGCTAGTTATTCGTAATAGAAAGTATAAAACGAATTCTTATAAATATCATGGCAGGATGATTGGTGTGTGTATCCCTGTGTGTAGTGTCCAAGGGTGGATGGCGCCTGATTAGGGCGCGGCAACCATATCCAACCGTGACTATAAAGAAAGAGAGAGGTCATACATACCCTTGTTATCTTCACAATATGCCCATCATCATGTCTCTTGCTTTGTTAACGAACTCTCTTTTTAAAACAAGATAAAAACAGTACGTAAGGATGGCCGGTCGGTCACAAGGTGATTGAATTGGGATAGGGAATAACATAAAATACCTATTATCACTCCTAATGGTACGTCCCTACGCCCTATCTTTGTGCGTTTTATTTCTAGTCCTTTAAAAAATATTTGATAACTGGAAGGACAAAAATAATGATCACTGATCGGATTTACATTATATTTTCAGTCAGTGCAATAATGTGAAAAATACCAGCTTAAGATTAAAATTTTATAAAAAATAAACATGTAATGACTCTTAAAATCTAAGTCCATTCACTTGTTTATAATGAGTAACATTGTAGTTTATTTGCTGTCAATGCTAACTATAAAAGCGACTAATTACTGAATTAAATTATTTTTCATTACTACTAAAAATGACAGCAAAAGTCAAGACTAAATTTTACTCTCAGCCGCCTACTAAGAAACTGGAGTAACATCTAATGATCAAATTGCACAAAAAAATTATATTAAAAAAAATCCTTACATAGAGTGGCCCATATGTCGGTTCCCAACATTTACGGAAATTTGAAGAAAGGAATAAGAAATCTATAGACAGAAAACAACAAATTTATTATGTGAACTGTACATATATTACCTTGAAAATGTTATAGCAGGTGTTCAAAATGTCCACCGTGATTCTCTATACACTTTATACTGATGCACAAATTTTCAACAGTAGTAACATTTTATCGTCATTTACATAGTCAAATGCAATTTTAATTGAACTTTTAAGTTCGTACAGGTTTTGCGGTTTGGAAGAACACATAAGTTTCTTTCCAATGCTCCACAGTTAAAAATCACATGGTGTTAAGTCTGGCGAGCGCTTAGGCCATTCGATTGTATCACGACGACCAATCCATTCGTCAACTCTGGAATTTAAAAACTTCTGAACATCGATACCGAAATGTGCTGGAATGCCATTTTGTTGCCAGACGAGCGATTGGATTGTAAACAGGATTGTTTTCCAAGTTCCGGAAATACTACTTCCTTTAGCATTTGTAAGCAATTTTCAGAGTTAACATTTTCTTCAAAAAAAAATAAGGACCTGTCAGTGCAGTACTCGAAATACCTCCCTATATCATAACACCAGGCACATTAAACTCTTTTTGAGCGAATCAACTCTGAAGAAAGTTTTGTTTTTTCACGTTATTTGATAAATCCAAAAAATAAGTTTTGGATGGTTATACTTTATTGTATAGTTTCCGAATAAAGGATAAAAGAAGAAAATTGCGTACTGAGATTTGTTAAAATTACATAAATAGATTAATAACGACACCAGACTCGTAATTAGGATACAAATAAATATCTGATGAAAATTAAAGTCCAGTCTAACATGTGGAACAAACAATAATAATACAACACGGTAAAATTCCATATTAATGTATATTCAGAGAAAATGGCGTACAAAAATTAATATTAATAAAACGTACCGAATGACCTTTACCCTTCGTCGACAAACCTGTCCGCAGTTATTTTGTTCAACAACCTCTCCTTCGTGCAAAACAATGTTCGGTATCTTGAACTGTACTGAGAAAAGCGGATGACGTAGAACACCCACGTCACCATTAGTGTCAATTATTAAATGACAGACAAACAGTTATAGTGTACAGACTTTCGCCAAACGATAAAAATGACACTTAACTCTCTGAACATACAAGGAAATACTCCGACTAATCTGGATGTACAGTGCAGTAAAGCTGTCAGACATCTCAGGAATTTAGTGTTTCCAAAATAAACTATTACGGCTAATTATTAATTCCTCCGCATACTTATCTAATAAAACATTACACAATTATTTACATATCCCATAAGTGAATAACATATTTCTAAAATCGTACCGTAAGTTCAGAACAGATTTCAGAATTACAAGATCCCTTAATACGCAATTTAAATATCTGGTTTAGCAGAAATCCCATTCAAACAACATTTTCTTGTTTTGTCAACTTTTGTTTGTGTGTCTGACTGTTTAGACTAAAGTTTTAGGCTAAACATTAGACTAAAGAAGACGGTGAACGGTAATAGTTAAAAATTATTTATGAAAAGCTTTGGTTAAAGTAGTGGAACGGAAAAGCAATAATCCAATTTATTTAAAATAAATAACTTAAATGCTATCCAGTGACTATTTTCCCATGTTTTCTTGGTTCAAGCATTCTTCTTGCTATCTTCAGAACTTTATTAACTTCTATGGAAAGGTTCGTGTTGAAAATGGTTTCACTGGCATATGTTATCACTGGTAATGTGACCGTTTTATAATGCCTTATTTTAGTGGCTATGGATAAGGTTTGTTTCGTTGTTATCTCTTGGTTGATTACCCACCGAATCCAATGTAACCTTCACTTGCTCACTTATGGAACGAGACGGTGAAATATTCCAAAAGATCTTTCCATATTTGACTGTCGAAGGTAGTCAGCCTTGAGTGGGGCAGGCCCCGAGATAAAATTATGGATGTTATCCATACGGAAATTCTGATTTAGTTCAAAAATAAAAAATTGAATATTCCATTCTTAAGCAATTTTGTTTAAAAACTCATCGATGAATCGCTAAAAGCATGTTGTTTTGTGTTTAAGGGACCTGGAAACATGGTATTTCCGGTTAGAATTCGATTCAGAAAAATCGATATGAGAACAATTCTTTCCTCTTTATATCTTCCTTATATAGGAAAAGAAAAAGAATATCATGTGAGTCTCATCTAACTCATGACAACTTAGTATACTTTACTGCGTTATTTTGTTTTCAAACTTCACACTACAAAATACAATAATACGTTATGTTTACTGTATTATTAGCATTAATATTTTATTTAATTACATAATGTGTAATATACACATTATGTAATTAAATAAAATATTAATGCTAATAATACAGTAAACATCAAGTGAACTCAGCTTGCTTATCTCACGTTAGATAAACTTTTAGTCTAGAATAAGCAAAGCGTCGGTACAGGTCGACTACTACATAGCCCATCCAAAGGCCTACTGCTGTAGAATCCGCATAGTAAACATAGGTTCTAAAGCATTAACCCTTTAGTTCTGTGACCTTTATACCTGTATTTAAACGATATAAATCCTTTATGTAGGTTATATACTAGCCAAGATAACCTGAATCTATATACATTAAAGGTTAAACAAGACTAAGTAAAGCTATTTCGAAGATTTACTTATTTTTAAATATGCGTTGTACAGCCCCATGTCTTGATCATTTAATAACAATATACGTATGTTTCATTTTTAATCACGTCTAATTACATGAAGTATTTTTTTCTTTTTTTTAGCTTTTATTTGTTATTGGGAACTGTACATTATTGACAACTAGCCAATTTGATCGCTGCTTTTCGCTGTATTTTTTGAAGAGGATTTGACATGAGTTTGAACAGGGATCCCTCAGTAGAGTCTGTTCATGGATGGCTGACAGCTGGTCACCACACAAAGTCGCTTGCCTAACCGGTGTTACTTAACAAATAATAGCTACTTTCTACCAGCTAACTGACTGGGCTGGCCCGGAGGCCTTGAAGTAAATTTATAAAAAAAAATTATCTCTTTTCGAATCAATTCTCTATTCTGAATCAATTCACGACTTATTTTGTACTTTCTCTTGTGCTGGATGAAAAAATAGGGAAGGAAAGTACTGTACTATTTATTTATGTCAATTTTTCGAAATCAAGTTTTCACCAAAAATACACGTTCTTAGGTCCTCTGAACCCAAAATTCCCGATTGGTGTGTGTGTGTGTGTGTCTGTGTGTGCGTGTTTAATAAAAAAGTGTACCTCAAGACCACAACAGCTTACGAAGCTGAAAGTTGGAACTTAAGTTAGGTACCACACGGGAACCCGAAACGAACATTTTCATCAAACTCGGTAAACTGAAAGTAGAACTTATTCGAGCAATTTTTCACTATTTACGAGTTTTTCGAAAACGGGTCCTACAATTATTTTTTTAATTATCTCATTTACTAATTTTTTCATGCTCTACAAGATTGGATAACGTTATAACAAGAATGAAGTTCTTGTTCCACCATTGGGGGGTTTTCTTCAATTATGCATAAAACAAAGAAAATTAATCTAATCAGTATTCTACCTAAGAATAACTGTAGGTTTTAGTTTATTAAAAAAAATTATATATTTTCAGCCTACCGGGTTGTCTACTGTCTACTTTCTTTTTTTTTTAATCCCTAATGTGTGTACGTTGCAATCTGTTCAATTCAGAACAATAAGCAACCCCATGACCCAATGAGATGAGGATGATATGTATGACGTGTAAATGAGGTGTAATCTTGTACAGACTCAGGCCGACCATTCCTGAGAGAGTATGGTTAATTGAACCCCAACCATCAAAGTACACCGGTAACCACTGTCTAGCATTCAAATCCGTATAAAAGTAACTACCTTTACTAGGATTTGAACCAGGAACCTTCGTCTCCGAAAATCAGCTGTTAAACAGCTGATTTTGGCGAGTACTTTACCTCTAGACCAACCCGGTGGGTTGAACCCACCAACTCGGTGGGTTGAACTGTCTACTGTAACACAGAACGCACAAAAATGGTTCGATTGTAGTTAAAGCATTGTTGCCAGATCGCTGCCCGCACATTTATTCGATTCAACAAGAATTTTTAGAAGTCTCTCTAACTAGCCGTCTTAAGCGTCTTTTTAATTAAAAAAAATCAGGAAAAAATACTGTGAGTTCCTAGTAAATCGTATTTTTATTACTACATAAATGTTATAAAAATGGTGCGACCTTTAGGTCAGTGCGCGCGCACAAATTACACGATACTTAGTTATATTTTAAAATTTTTACAAACTCAAATAACAATAATGATAGCTAGCGAATACTTGACTTGAACTACACTTAATGACGAACTAAAAGAAGCACAGAGACAGCACAATAATAAATCGCTCGCTGACTGCTGCACGTGGAGGAATGGAAGCGTCTTCCAAATGGTCCATCGGACCATTTTCGAGCGTTCTATTATAGTCTAGTTACTTTAAAATCAGCTGTTCAACAGCTGATTATTGGAGACGAAGGTTTCGTCGTTCAAATCCTAGTTAAGATAAATTAAATGCTTTTATACGGATGTGAATACTAGACAGTGATTACCGATGTACTTTAATGGTCGTGGTTCAATTAAACATACTCTCTCAGGAATGAAGTGAGTTTGTAGAAGACTACACTTCATTTATACGTCATATATCTATCATTCTCATCTCATTGAGTCATAGGGTTGTTTATTGTTCTTAAAATGAACAGATTGCAAAGTACACACAATAGGGATTAAAAACAAAAGAATAAATTCGATAGGCTTCAACTAGTCATAAAATATATGTCGCTACCGAATATTACATAAATGGGCAAAGAAAAGAATACCGAACAAAAAATATTTATAAATTACCTACGACAGATTTATATACAAGAGAAAGTCACCACGTCCAAGGAGACATCATTTTAATCCAGTTTTTTATATAAAATCATTTAAAATTTAAATCAGATGAACTAATAATTTTATGATATACATAATAAACATAAATTCTTATGTAAATACTATTACGCAATATCTAGGTTTATCTGAAATAAGAAAATATTTTTCTAAAGAATCCAGTTTGATTTCTCATATTTTTTACCTAATTAGAATTTGGATAAACTTAATAAAAAAAGGTAATTTATTACAAATATGTTTTCTATTGAGTAAAATCCAGTATTATTTCAAAATAAAACTTTTAAAAATCAATAAGGTATTTATGTAATTCTTAAAATTTCAATTAAATTACATTTTTTTGTAACTTTTTGTAATATTTGAAGGTGAATAGATAAATTCGTAATTTACAGTGTTGTTTAATATATTTTTTACGCTTTGAGTTCGTTCTCTGCTCCTATTTCGTTTATATATCCTTTAGCCAATTTTATGACTTCAATTTGCAGACATTTATTATTCACGAGAAAAAAAATTTAACGTACTAGGTAAGGATGATGATATTACAATTTTTATTTCTTCATAAAATGTAATAATTTATTCATTTTTATTTGCTTAACCGTGCAAAGTTTATACGTATTAGAAAAACAAAAATAAATTTTTTAACATCATTTACTTATAAAATGTGTTGGAATCATTTATTGATTTTTCAAGAGAGGGAAAACTTTTTTAAATATTAACACTTTAAGTAAAGTATAACAACTTTCTTATGTTAAACAATTTTTAATTAAAAATTTGACATAGGTAATTAAATGATAGACATTGAATGAATTGTAATAAACCGAGAAAACATAATGTACTACACCAAGTACAGAATACTGATTACTGGTTTCAAGGGCTTCTATGACAAACAAAAGCTGTACGTTAATGCCAGATGGAGAAAAGACAAAAGGGAAGACTACAGTGAAAGAATAATAAAATTGAATCTTCAAGATGAGCTTCTAAATATGTTTAAAGTTACTTAAAATTTTCTAAGGTGGCCCTAAATGATTTAAAGACAAAATGCAAAATCCCTCACGAGCTGATTGCCTCTTAAGACTCAGACTGACCATTCCTGAGAAATTGAACCCCAACAATCAAAGTAACCACTGTCTGATATTCAAATCCTTATAAAAGTAACTAACTACTTTTACTACAATTTGAAACATTCGAAATTAACTTCAGAAATAAATTTGATATAGTCACTTGAGTCACGAGTTTGCCTTTGTTTGCAACGAGGGGAAAAGGGGTGAAAGCATCAGAGCGCATGCGCAACTGCTTTAATTTCAGCACGACAAACATAACAACTTATACTATACCCAGAGCATATACAGTGTATCGCGGAACCTTTTGTAGTTTAACTATGTACATACCTGTTTGTTACCGTAAACAGAAATGTTAGTTCTCGAAAACGTGGACAGTCTATTCACAGTGCTGAACGAAATATAATATGCAGTAATCCTGTAAAGTTGAAGCTAAACAAAAATTCCTTTCCCTGCCTCTTAACAAAAGCCATGAGCGAGTGGCTTCCTAGTGTGATGTTTCTCTTCCCACAATTCGAAAAATAAAGGAGGAAATTAAAGTATTGATACCTGGTAAAAAAAGGAAACGGTTCGGTAGATACTAAATAGTGAGACTGATAGTGAAGACGTCGATGACAGCGATTAGTAACGAAGGCGATTCATTCGTAGAAAATTTTGTTCCAATGGAATAAGGAAGCTGGTAATTACAGTAAATCAAACATTTCTAGTCATGTAATTAATCTATAGGCAATATTACAGGTCACATTTATTTCTTATAAGGTTTATGAAGAAAATATTTTCTCGGAATAAACCACAGCTTACAAAATGTATGTAGAAACTGCACGGTACTGAAATGCACGGGTAGTGTCCAGCTGTTGAGGTTGGTAGCACTGCCAAATTTTCACTTTCTCCTCACAGCTCATCCATACGCAAAAGGTAATCTCGTGACTTCAGTATCTATACCTAATTTAGTATAAATTTTGGTATAAATCTGATTAATATAAATCAGGGTTATTTTTAATTATCTAATTGAATATTTTCAATTACGTTACAAGAAAAATAAAGTTACATCAACACCATCTCACCGTAAAAATTTATAAAATGTAATAATACAATAAAAAATCTTGTTTTATGAAATAT
This sequence comes from Catonia carolina, assembly GCA_035578175.1. Lineage (NCBI taxonomy): Eukaryota > Metazoa > Arthropoda > Insecta > Hemiptera > Achilidae > Catonia > Catonia carolina. The sequence continues at coordinate 20,068,774 of JAQMRL010000010.1, read as the reverse complement.
GAAAATAAAAGTGTAACGATGAACAAAAACAAGGAAAAAGTAGTGTTTACTTTCACTGATTCTTTTATGATTACAGTAAACATTTTCTTTTGACAGACAGAAAGTATTTCAAATCACGTCTGGTTACATTGAAATTATAAGTTATTATTTTGTGAACGTACATCATTATCTAAACCTTGTTACAAACAAAAAAATATTACTATAGTTAAAATAAAATATAAACAAAAAAATCAATAAAAACAGAACGAAGTATATAGTATAAAGATCTCTAATAGATATTACATGATAGAGATCAGATCTTGAACTGAAACCGTGAGATATTCTGAAACCAGTTTTCTATTAGAACACTTATGTTTTCTAATAAACGGAATAAAAAATAATACCAAGTTTGATCTGAACCTAAAGAAAACATTCATTGGTTTTAATAGTTGTTATTGAACTCTGGTGATTGTAGATCATTTTTTAAACATCCCTGTAACATCAATGTGATTTTGTTTTGTTTTGATAGGACAACACCTTATTCCCAAGTCTAACAGTTCAGTACAACAATTTTTATACCTGATATTTTCATTTTTCGTGTATGTTATTTTTTATTATTGGTATTATAAATCAAATTCTATAATTTTAATCCTGTTATAATAAAACAATATTGATAAAATATACTTTGTAGGAAAAGTGTTATAATCGTTAAAAAATTCATGGTATTTTTTTTTTAGATTATGATATTTTTATCTTAAAAGAAACCCCTTCATTATAATATTTCATGGAATAGATTTTACATTAACTCAAAAAATGAATTGGAAATGCAATAGTAGGCTACGTGCAATATATTTTAATCCATTATTTCAGGTGTGTTAGTTTCAGTATTCTTACTTTCTCGGAAATCGTCAGAGAAAGTATCATATCACATGATATAGAGCATTTGAATAAGTCACTTACAAGGTTTTGATAAATCTTCGATTTAACTCTATAAACAAACAAAAAAAATAAAACTCTTATCTTCTAGATATTTTCTTGGAAGCTAAACCAGTGAACAAATCCAAGAAAGTTTTGCTGAAGAGTTTTTTCAAGTTTCCTTAGAAGGAGTTTTTAAATTATCCAAAGAACCCAATAATTAAGAGTTTTCAACTGTACCATGAACACGGAGAGTCACCAACATGGAAATCTTACGAATAAAGTCTTTTGAATAAAGTTCCAGAGGTAATTAACACAGTCAAATTTCGTAAGATTCAGTATCTCGGGCACACCATGAGGAATCAAAATAAACATGAGGTATTCATTCAACGCATCCTATAAGGAAGGATAAAAGGATAAAGAACTAGCCGAAGAATTTCCTGGCTCACCAATTGAAGAGGTTATTTCAAATACTCACTGTAACATTTCTAAAGATATTTACTTTTTCCCTAAACATTATTCAGAAGGCACAGACCCATTGATTGGTACAATAGTTTTTTGTTCCTAAACCCCACTAATAGCTACAAAATTACATTTTTCTGACTATTAGAATTTTTCCAAATGCTAGCAAGTCCATTTTTGTTGCTTTCCAAACTCTACTGTCACCCGCGCATGTGCACAAGGTGAGCCCGCTACATTATTCTCGTGATGAGTATCAAGAGGTTATTGTTGTCATAAGGGTTAAGTGCGTGTTTTAGTGTATTGTAAATGTTGATAAAAGTAAATAACTTGATATAGACCGAAACAATTATTTTTTAGGCTCGTATAAGATTTTCAGTTCAAAGGACATTTTTTACTTAAGATGTAAGTTTTTCAAAAAGTAGATGTAGGTTATCTGTTAATTTCATTATATCCAAGATTCAGTTATGTATTATTAGTAATAATAATAATATTTTGTGCGTATAAATTAAGGATACTAAACTTTTTATTTGAAAGTTATTTCAAAATTATTCCTTATACTTTTGAAGTAACTTACAGTACATTTTGTTACATTACATACACTCTGTTAGGTATGGTTTCAAAAGTACACTAAGTCCGCATGTGTTTACCAAAACTGAACTGAGTCCATCGACTTAGTGCACTTCTGGAAAAAAGCGATAAATTTGTGAATAATTTTTTGAAAAAAGGTCAAATTGACAAATACAGTTATCTATTAATGTACAAATAGTAAAAATACATAGTAATCATTAACGAATTTAACTGGCTACTCCTAGTTTAAAACAAAAATGTACCCAAAAATGATGTCCTGAAAAATTACATTTTTGGACTTAGTGGCGTTTGGAAAGGAGCTCTTCAGTGAGAACCTGGTTAAGTAATAGCTCTGCTGCGTTGTTCCGTAAAGCAACGAACAATGCTATGATTAACTATCATGGGTGTACCCAGCTATGGGTGGGGGGCAGCTTCTCCCCCCTAAAAGCAATAAATAATAATAATTAAATGCTTACAAAGTGATGATTCGAAACAAAATTAGTTAGAGCGGCGCCGAATAATCAGTTATTTAAGCCATAAAATTAAAAAAGATTTTGGTTTCATTCAACCTTTTCCATTTTTAAATTTGTTACAACCTGAACGACCATGGCTTGCTCCCCCCCCCATAGGTTTTGATCTTGGATACGCCCATGTTAACCATGATGATCGCCAACATCCGAAACGGATTGGCTTGTTAAGAAGAAGAAATCTAGTAAACAAATTAAGAAATCAGATTTTCGAATACGATGTTTTTTATAAGTATATATTTGTATTTATATTTTTCATTAGATCCTGTAATAATTGTCTAGTAAATGTCCCGGTTTCTCAAGAACGACTTACGGCAATTCTATTACAGTGTGATCAGAATCCAATTTCCTGTCGTGTCATAAATTTTTTTTTAAGTAAAATAAATTATCAATTCAACCAGCACATGAGTTACTGATCTGGAAGTAATAAAGGAACATTGTACTATTAAAGTAAATGAAATTTAGCTAACAAAACTTTGATTTGTATGGAGGCGTAATGATATGACGTGCAACAGAAATAGCTAGTTATGACTACACAATGATTATTATTAGGTGACAACGACTTAATTTACACGTATATTGTAACTAATTTACGATGTAAAGGTCACTAACAGTTTTCTCACGTGTGCAATATCCGGTGAAATTTTCTCCTGCAATAAAATGCTTTTTTTTATAAATTTATTTAAGTGTTTTTATATGTTATGTAATATATTTTTTAATAATTTGGAACAAACTATTATAAACACCGACGAAACAATTGACTTGGGTAATATTTAACAGATATTATGACTAGTCTACGGTCTAAAGTTTTTTTTTTAACAAGGTGTAATTCTTTTACAATATATTTTTTTAATGGAAATATAGTCGATAAAAAACTGAATAATAACGTTCGTTGAATCAAAATATAAAACACAGTTTTTCCGCCTTTGTGGCGTAGTGAGGAAGTAACAAGCACCTACCCTAAGAAGCGGAAAGTCCCGGGTTAGATTCCTGGCTAGAGTCTGAAAATTTAGTTACAAGTTCTTAGAACACGTTGAAACCCACCGCTACAATACCGAACCCTATAGTAGTCGCTTATGACCAGGCTGTTGATGCAACTTTAAATAAACTAAAAAAAGTTTAATATTTTGTGTTTAAAAGAACTGCTATGACCAAAAAGAAAACTAAACTAGACTTGACTGAACTCAGCATTATTATCTTGAAACACGAGTAGTTGAAGAACATCAGAAATTCCACTACCTAAATAATTTCAAATTTGTAAAAAAAATTCTTAATTTGTTTTCCTTTACCTACCGGGTTGGTCTAGACTGTAGTGGTAAAGTCGTCGCCACGAGTCAGCTATTTAACAGCTGATTTTCGGTGACGAAGGTTCCTGGTTCAATCTTAGTTAAGGTTGTTACTTATATAGGCCTATGGATTTGAATACTAGACAGTGGTTATCGGTGTATTCAGATAGTTGGGGTTCAATTAACGATACTCTTTCAGGAATGGTCGGCCTGGGCATGTACAAGACTACACCTCATTGACACGTCATACACATCATCCTTATCTCATTGGGTCATGAGGTTGCTTGTTGTTGTTTAGGTCAACACCCGAAATACTGGTTTGAAACTCTATACTCTAGAGGTTTTACTAAGTAAAACGAGTAGTGAGGTGGTTTACAATCGCCTTCCTCACTGAGTAACAAAGTAGCCTATGCTTAACCGCATGCCAGGCCCTCCGAAAAGCACCTACTCTGCACCCTGCAAATGACACGTTCACTTCATTCGCCACAGGGTCTGGCTGTATAATGAAATTCATTACTCTCAGAGGAGATAACTCTGAGTGTTGTCTTTTACACCTCTACCTCTTCAGTTCTTAAATAGTTCAGTCATATAATTGGCTGACCACGTGATAAGAAACAGAACTATTTTTTGTAGCCCTGGAACTAGCAGATCGAGTCCAAATATTTAACCCTCCACCTGCATGTTATGGTCACAAGTTGCTTATTGTGCTGAATTGAACAGATTGCAACATACACACATTTGGTAATAAAAAAATTCCCATTTCTTATGGCAGTTTATTTTTAATCAAACAATACTCTGGTTTTTTTATGAGTTTTGTAAATACCTAATATTGCGGAACAGCTAAACTGAGAAATATAGCTCGATAATAAACCTACCAATCCTTGGTCTTTAGAATAATTAGGTATAACGGACTCACTTTGGTACATAAGATATGAGACTGTTCACTATGACCTACAAGTTCCTTATGTAGCCCTATTTTACACGATAAAAAGAATGTATCAGAAAATTTTCACCACAATCTAATCAAGACAGTTGGCTCAATAGGCCTACATGTTCTGAGCAACCGTTCCACGAAGGCTAAAAGTTCTTAGAACAGATCTGTTGCTTTCTTGAAAATTTAGATGAAGTACAAATGTACGGTCTCCGTGGCCCAGTGGTTAGCATGCTACTCTGCAAAGCGGATAATCCTGGTTGGATTTCCGGCTAGCGTTTGGAAAATTATTACATGTCCAAACCTACCACTCCTTTACCCAAAGTAGTCGCTAATGATCAAGATGTTGATGCTACTTCAAATAAACTAAAACATCTGTATATAAATAGTAATGCCAAATTAAATTATTACAAAAAAATAGTATAAAACTCCATCCATCGTTGATTTATTTATTCAGGTCATTTGTGCTATTATTTGGATCATCGTCATCATCAGCTTTTTTGGCATAGTTTAAAATGGGTCATAAAGTTACAAATAACAAAAGAGACAGTAATAAGATTGTTATAAATAAAATGTGACTAGTATAACTTTAGCACTGATACTGAGAATAAAAACATATTTGCATTTAATCTGTACCTGTTTGATGTCCTGTTAAAAAAATCCTCGTTCTTGGAACCTTTGTTATCCTAAAAAAATGACATAGTCCTTATGCATACTAGACAAAAAGAAAGTTCTTTCTCCCTATACCGAAATTAACATCAAACAACGTAAATTATTTAACATGACAATGAAATTTTAGTTATTGAGAAGAAAATCTAACAACTCATAAATTTTAATCGACCGTTTTTATCGTAAACTTTAATAATTGTATTCTTTAACCTTGGATAATATATTTTAATGAAAACTACAGAAAAGGTTAATGAAAGAAATACAGTACTACAAGACAAAAGGAGAATCAGATTTTGAGTTTAACAAAATAAAATATAACAAATGGCTTTTACTAAAAATTGCTATAAAGAATGGTGGTGAAAGAAAGAAAAAGAGTTAAAAGGAGAAAAGGTAGAAAGTTTGGGAGTTTGCGGTCGATGAGGGGGTGTTGGAAAGAGGTAAGACATTTATGTGACAAACAGCGGGGTACTTGTCCGTCTCATTTATCCAGTTCTCTTGAAATATGAGTCATTTTATACGGCAACCAATGTTAAAAAAAAGTTGGACCACAACACAGTTCAACTGCAGCAGTCAGTGAAGGCAGTATAGTAGTAGACTTCTTGTGGATAAATGCCCCTTCAGGCAAGCATTAATAAAAACCGCACGGGGTCCTAAGATGATTGAATCGAAATGCCTTCACCTTTTGCAACACCAGAACAAAGCTAAGAAAGAATACATGGTCACAACTGTGCTGCTCCTGTTGCTATTAACTTCCACCACAGCCGCTGATGTAATAGTAATACCACAACTGTGGCCAAATGTTTCGACCAAATATAACTTCTGTGCAACAATTCAGCCCTACCTTTTTAGATTCTTCATAAAAAATACCTAATGTAACACTAACATTACCATTTACATTTTTATGGCTCTTTTTCGGAATATCTGATACGATCCGCCTCCACATTTTGATCTTATAGCCTAATACAAAATAAAATATTAGCCATGTATTTAATATACTTTGCCTCGTAAATCGTCCAGATGATATTTTCCAAGAAATTAATAATTTGTTAAACACTAGTATTAACACATAATCAACCGTTTAATGAATTTCTTATTTTATTTTAAATAAAATATTCAAATCCACCAGAAACGGTCAAGGAATGAGTAAGAACACTTACCAATTGAGAAACACTTTAATATGGTGAAGCCACGATTAAGACATATTATATTCAAATTATGTAATTTTAAATGCTGTGAGCTGACGATATGGCGAATGCACGAAAGTTTGTCTCAATTGGTGTTCTTATTCATTTTTTGTTCTTACTCATAATAAAATATGTGTTTTAATTTATGTAATTTTTAAGCGTTTTTATGAGCCATTCTTTGTTCTTATTCATAATAAAACATGTGTTTTCATTTATGTAATTTTAAGTGTTGTTATGAGCTGACAAAGTTGTTGAAGATGTTTGTGAAGCCACGAAAGTTTTCCTCTACTGGTAAGTGTTCTTACTCATATTAAAACATATGGTATATTTATGTATTTTTAAGTGTTGTTATGAGCTGACAAAGTTGTTGAAGATGTTGATGAAGCCACGAAAGGTTTCCTCAATTGGTAAGTGTTCTTACTCATTCTTTGTTATTACTCATATTAAAACATATGTTTTAATTATGTATTTTTAAGTGTTGTTTTGAGCTAACGATGTGGTGAAGCCACGGAAGTATTTCTTATTTTGTGATTTTTCTTATCCATTCTTTATCTGATTCTGGTGGTTTTTAATAATTTTGTTTATAATTAAAAAATATTTTCGGGATAGCCTATGTTAGTAAAATTTCGAGTCTTGGTTAACATCTTCTGATAATTTCCCCAAATTTTATTGATATTTTAACTCTAAATACAATACGAGATAATAATGAGACTTAAAAAAAGTCTTCAGTATTTCTAGGAATAAAGTTTATTTAACTGCATCCACGAGACTCCAAAAATGAAGTATACGGCGTGTCAAGACAAAACTGATGAGTCAAAATATATTATATCTATATTAAATTTACTACTTACAAAATTGCTTCATTATGCATGTAATCCAATAATGTTCACCACATGATAGACAATTAATCTACCTCAGCGTTTACTTATAAATTTATTTTTAAAACAAAATTCTAATTACAAAAGGAATTCTTACACACCTTTTTTCCCGCATGTGTGTACGTTGCAATCTGTTTAATTTCAGAACAAAAGCAACCCCGAAACCCAAGGAGATGAGGAGGATGTGTATGACATGTCAATTAGGCGTAGTGTTGTACAGACTCAGGGCGATCATTCCTGAGAGAGTACGGTTAATTGAACACAACCATTAAAATACATCATTAACCACTGTCTAGCATTCAAATTTGTATAAAAGTAGCTACCTTTACTAAGGATTTGATCCATGGAACCTTCGTCTCCGAAAATCAGCTGTTAAACAGCTGACTCCCGGTGACAACTTTACAACTAAACCAACCAGAGGTTGAAACTATTAATTTTTTTTAATAAAAGTAAATCTACAATCTATTCTTAAGAAGAGTATTGAGTAGATGAATTTTCTTTGTTTTATGTCATGATTGACCATAACCCCCAATGGAGGAACTTCATGGATATAAGTCATGTGTTGTCTTGATATGTCTTTAGATATTTTGTTCATACACACACGCACGCGCACGCGCGCGCACGCACACACACACACACACAAAGACCAATCGCTACAAAGATGTTTTTGGGTTCAGGGAGCCAGAAGAAATGTTGTATTTCTCGTGTAAACTCGATTTAAAAAAATCGAGATGAAAACAATATTTTCTTTTCCGACATATTCGTGTAGGGTATGAAAGTAAAAGTCGGTCCTTTATTAACTACCAGTGACTTCGCAGTTGTTTCCTAGTAAATTAAATAGCATAAGATTATAGTACTCATTACATTATAATAGAATTGATCCCACTGATTGGTGGAGAAACAGAAATTCCTTGAATGATAAACTACAGTTAGGCTACATGCCGTCTGGAAGTAGTCAATTTCAATTTGATTTGTATGCCAGTCATTCTGTAAACCCATTGGTTCCCAGATATATTTTGGGAAGTAGTAATTCCGTTTGATAACAATAATCTTTAGAAAGTCAGTGTAAATGTATGACAGGTGAATATGAATGTGTGGGTGGGAAGTGGTTACATTCCAAAAAGTGTCAAATGATTTACGAAAGAAAACAATTCAAAGAATAAAGGAATTTCTTTTCCTGGTTATTCATCAAAGAAAAGGATTTAAAAGGCTGGTCTTCTTAGTCGAATATTTTTGACAGAAGGTAGTAAATCATTCATTGAAATATTATTTTTAACAAAATCTGTTTGTAATAACTTGGCCACTCATTAAAAAACATTTTCCAAACTAATTTTACAGTTATAACTAATTCAGTAGCCACATTGTGTAGCGTAAACGAATATCTATTTTTGAAATAGTTACAAGAGCAGTAAAATCCGTCAATCAAGGTCCAATCAATCAACTTCCTAAAAAATTGTAATTATTTTGTAAAAGGAATGCTAGTAGCCTACTAACCTGGGGAATTACGTATAATTTGATATTTTTTTAGACTTGGGCACAAAGAAGTTGTTATAAAATCTTGTAAAATAAACAAAATATGTGAATATGTCTTTTCATTTTAGCACCATTACAATCTGATTAAATTGAAATGAAAAATTACTAATACAATAAATTTATATTTAAATCATATTTAAAAAAACACTGTTGTGTGCCCCACGTTTCCAAATAATTAACTGCTCTAAATTTAAGCTAGCCAAACATGGAGTTAAATTTAAAAAAAACAAAATTTTAAGGTTATGCTGAGAAAAGCAAAATTTAATCATATAGAATTTAGAATAAGATACAAAGATGAGAGTTTACTTAGGAAACACAATACATTAAATATATTTATATAATATATAAAAAAATTAATATTAATATATAAAATTAATAAATAGAAATAAACAATAACAATAATAACAATAATAATAATAATAATAACAATAATATTTTATAAATTAATATATAGAGTTTATATTAATATATTTTTAAAATGATTTATGATTTGATTCCTTTCCTTTGTTTTAAGTAATATTAATTTAACAGATTATTCAAGATCTTTCAGTTATGGTTTTTTAAAATTAAAAGGTTTTACCATAATGATTGTCCATGCTGTTCACTTTTGTCGTCGGTATTGTTGTCTTGTTGGATGATCTTAGTTCATGTACTCTTCTTGATGATTTGAGACCATCCTCAAATAAAAAATGGTTTCGTTGATTTATATATTCAACAACTCCATTAACCTTCGATGTTCCATTGTTCCTTCACTTGCGCATTTATATGTATTAATTATAATCTCATTGGTTGAAATTTAACCGCACTATTTTATTTAACATTTTTGAACATGAAGCCGAATTCACACACAGTTGATTTACACTATTTATTTTATTTTATTTTTATCACTTTGGATTTACTGTTCATCATGTTTTGAAGATATATAAAATATTTAAATAGCCAGTAAAAATATCTACATAATTTATATATTTTTTTATCACAGACAAGGAAACAAGCTTAAAACATCATTATATCACACACATATGATTTAGGTTGGTACCATTACTTGCTATACCATATTTTTTCTTGATGTGATTAGTGTTGGTACGCCTGCTTTTTCAATTAAAGAAATCCAGTATTCTAATTTGCTACAACACCAAATACACAATAGATGACTCTCACCTGATTAAAAAAGTTAATGGGTGAATGGATCCTTTCGGATATCAAGTGTCCATCATCAGTAAAAAAACATCAGTGCTAGCACATGTTTGTCTTTACTTAACGTAAATATATTAAATTCTGAAAACGTATTTTACGTTCGAATACACTCTAGGTATTGCTAATAAGGCTTTAATTATCATTTTCTGAATTATAAAAGTATCTTTTACATGACTATCAAATGTACCAGCCCAGACAATTAACCAATAACACAAAATAAATTGCACAAAAGAAAAATATAAATTTTTTTGTTTTTTTAATAAGGTTGATTTTAAAATACGAGTTTTAATTTTTAATTAGGATTTATAATTTTTAAATTGTAACTATTAATTTTGTAAATAAATAAATTAGTTCAGCAATAAATATATTAGGGTAAGTTAAATTTTTTTTTCTATCAGTCTCTCGACTAGTTAGATGCAGTTCTCCAAGCTTTACAATCTTGTGCTAGTAGTTTCATATCTACATACCTGTAACACCCTTCATCTTTTGAAATTTTCTCTAAATATTCTAACCTTTGCCTCCCCCTACAGTTCACTCCCTTAGTAATTACCTACCATAATTGATAGAGCAATAACGGGATGTTTTAAGATATGTCTCAGTAGCCAATCTCTTCTTCTGGTATGATGTTTCTAAATACTTATTCGTTCATCCACTCGTCTAAGAACCTCTAAATTAGTTATTTTGTCCAACTACCTAATCTTTAACATTTTCCTATAACACAACATTTCAAATACTTCTCTCCTCTTCCTTTCTACACCCATTATCACCCACGTTTCACTCCCATATACACTCCCAACATAGTGTTTCAGAATATTTTCCTAATCTGTAAATCAATGTTTGTAGTCAGTAAGCTGTTCTTCATTTCAAAGGTCCATCTAGCTTGAGCAATCCTACTTTTGATATCACATGTGCTTCTACCATCTTTTGTTATTTTACTCCCTAGATAGCAGAATTGCCCAACTTTTTGTATGTTTCCGTTGTCTATTTTTAAATTTCCCATTTCTTCTAAACCACTACTGCACACCACTTCGTTTTGTTCTTATTAATTTTCATGAAGTAATGCTTTCTCATGATCTCATCATTCCATGTAAACAAAAGTTAATTGTGACTATTAATTGGCTAAATAAATAAATAATTGTAATATTTTGAAGCAACTCTGTTTTTATTATTTATTATGGCCAGGTCGAGAACGAACCTAAGGTTAGGAGTTACAATATTTTCAAAACCATTAATTGTTTACCCGAAAATTTACATGAAGTTTAGAGTAAATTCTAGACAATCAAAATAATTAAATAAACGAACACAATAACGTGTACAATTTATTTAAATATTCAGCATAAACAGTTAAAAACCGAAATAGATGCCATAAGATGTTAATTATGTCGTAATTACTGGCATAATTATTGAAAGAGCAGGTAGAACATTAATCATCGAAGGAATTCATGAGGTAGCACATTATCATATATGCCTATCTATGGATCTAAAACCGAAGGAAATTATTATTATAATGGTGAAGAAGCAAAGTGGGAACGTTGAAATAAGAGAGAGGGAAATATAAAATGATGAGTCCTCTCTGTCACTCATATTATGCTTTGTATAAAACGTTAATAGTTATTCATTGAAAGGTAATGCTTTTCATTTGCTCTTAAACATACACCTCGTTTTAGTTGAAGCAAATTCAATAGGTTAACGATCATCTCGTTTACACATGGCATTGATGCAATGCCGCTTCCACATCGTTACAGTAGCTTTTCTAAAAGTCTATTTGCCTTGTAATAATAAAACAGCCTAATGTAATTTAAGGTGACTTTTTACATAACCATAAATTTAAGTGGATCAATATATAGTCTAAGTGATATTATAATACAGAACGTTTGCCAACTGTACACAGTAAAAAAAAAGTAAACCGATAGTACGGTGGTATTACTTGGCGATAATTCAAAAGTTTACTTCTTCAACGATATTAAATTTCTCTTTAACATAATTAGTTTTTCCCCTTCAAATTAAACACGTTAAATAACTTTATTTAACTTAAAAGCAGTTTACTTTTAAAAAAAAGTATAAAGATGGTCAACTTAAAGTGGTTTGCATTTATTTTTAAATGTGTCTTCTAATTTTTTTTAATTTGTTAGAATATTTTTATTACCCTAATGTGTGTACGTTGCAATCTGTTCAATTTAGGAACAATAAACAACCCAATAACCTAATGAGATGAGGATGATATGTATGACGTAAATGAATTGCTTGTATAGAGTCAAGCAGAAAATTCCTGAGAGTGTAGTTAATTGATTTGTGATTCTGATCAATATTTTTAAGTTCTTATCTTATTATTTCCAATCTTAATATCTTATTTTTTCCAAGTATTCTTATTTATTTTATCTCTCTGTTGTATTTTTACGTATAATCTTTTGTTAATATTGTCTATATGTAGCTACATCTTTGTATTTTCATGAATGGTATCCTCCATCACAGCTTTTGCTACAAGAGATACCCAGTTCCACATTTTATATAAAATTCCTATTTTGTTTAGTTTAATTTAATTTTACTGTTTTTTTAAGGTGCATTAGTGAAATTTTATTTAGGTTACATGTTGTTTAGTGATTTGCTTATTTTGCCTTTATGTTGTATCATAATATGTGGAATAAAGATTATTATTATTATTATTGTTTTTGTTGTTGTTTAGGCCATTAGCCGAAAGGCTGGTTTGAACCTGTAGAGGTTTTACTAAGTAAAATGAGGAGTGAGATGGTTTACCATTGCCTTCCTCACTGAGTTAAAAAGTAAGCTTATTAGCATGACGGACCCTCTGAAAGAAACATATTTTCCACTCTGCAAATGACACTTTCACTTTATTCATCACAGGGTCTGGCTGTATAATGAAATTCATTACTTTCAGAGGAGATAGCCCTGATTAGTGACTTTTAAATCTCTGACTTTTCTGTTCTTAAATGATTCAGTCATTTAATTGGTTGACCATTTGATAAGAAACAACAGAACAATTTATTTTAGCCCTGCAACTAACAGAATGAGTGTAAATTATTATTATTATTTTATAATAATAACAGTGTAATAATTATTAATTATTTTTTATATATTGGTATTTTTAAATATTAACCATGAACTCTTAGGAATTGTCGGCCTGAGTCTGTACAAGGAACCTCATTTACAAGTCATACATATCCTAATCTCATGTGGCACGGGGATGCTTATTGTTTTTGTTTCAATAGATTGCAACGTACATACATTAAGGATTAAAAAAATGGTTTTTAAGTAAAAATAGGTGTTGGCTTGCAGTAGAACGTTGGACAGCTCCTTTTATTTACAGCTGTAGATCTGTCCCTCTATCCACAGTCGAGTTTGACAACATAAATATAAATTACAATTTAATCGAAGGACTGTCGCGCTAATATTATTTATACATGTTTGGAATTAAAATTTTTAAAGTAGACAAAATTAAGAAGTCTAAATTTAGTCAACATTAAACAAAGTTTATGTCAAGGATTGCAAAAGATAAATACTGAATGAGAAATCATATAGTCGTAGGTGTTGCAACAGGAATGAAAGCCGTTATAAACGTTTTATGTTTTAAATTGTACTTAATGGTTAATCTGACAAACACACAAATCAATAAGACGATCAGAGGGTAATCAATTTCATCACGTTGGTATAACAATATCTATAACTTTTATGATTATCATAATTTTAATAGCAATAGTGTAGAAATGAAATTTCAAATATAGTCAAAACACAATTAGCAATTTCATTTATATTTTAAAAATTGAAACTTTACGAGCGTTAGACAATTTCTTGGTGTTACTCTTAGAATATAATAGTATTTAATGCAGGAAAATAACAATAAAATTTTATGAGGTGCAAAAGCACAAAGCGATTGATCAGTATACAAACTTGTTCTTCAATAAGTTAGCTATAGAATGATTGTAATATAAACACTACAACGTACGAGAAATATCAGTAGTGTTGTTCCTACGATTTGCAGTTTGTCTCGATTTACAAAACTCCATTATAGGTTTCGTTTTGCAGACTTCATTAAATTTGACAGCTCAATTTAAATCGGGTTTTGAATTGTTTGTTTACTTCTTTCCAAAAAACAAATGGTTTAGGAAAAAATTACAATGATTCAGTACATATTACTCTTATTTATGTGTTGTTTAGGTCATCAGCTGAAAAACTAGTTCGAACCTCTAGAGGCTTTACTAAGAAAAACGAGGAGTAGAAGGGTTTTTCAATATTTTAGTTTGGCCGCGCTCCCGCCTCCTTGATTTCTTTCGGTGTTCGTCGTCGTAGGACCACGACCGTTTATGTTCGTTGTCATAGCAACCAATTTTGTTTATTCTGTTCACTATTGCATGAAAACGTCGTTATTCGACGTTTGTGGTGGTCCTGCGCCGATTAGCGTTTTTGTTTTGATTAATTTCATTATTCATTTTAACAAAGCCATTACTCATTTTAACCTTTTGAAAAACGTCTAATTTTCATATTGCAAATGACACCTTCACTTAATTCCCCACAGGGTCTGGGTGTATAATGAAATTCATTACTCTCAGAGAAGAAAACTCTGAGTAGTGACTTTTTTTAGACTTCTACCTCTTCTGTTCTTAAATGCTTCAGTCATAATTGGCTGGCCGTGTGGTAAGAAACAGAACTTAACTTTGTATCCCAGGAACTAGCAGATCGAGTGCAAATAATTTAACACTCCACCTGCCTGTTATGGGCTGTCTGTTATTTATCAGAAAGCAAATATTAGTGATAATTTTTTGCCTTTATTTAGAAACAACTACAACTGCAATTCATCAAAATCAGCAGAATTCATGTGAATCTCAGTGTGTTCTGTTTTTGAACTGATTGAAAAAATCACCCCGTGGCAAATCTTCGTTGGTGTTCTATATTAGATCCCTATTCCAGCATCTATTTAATGTTCTTTGCTATTTCTGTTAACGATAAGAGACTAACAGTGTTCTAACCTCTGGATCTATGTGATTAATAAATTATATTTTGAGTAAAAATTAGTACTCTATTATAAATTTTTAATAGTCGTCTGTACTGTGGCTACATTGGTGTCGCAATGTAGATAAAAATTTGTATGTAATATGGACTTCACGTGATTTCAGTTGTCCAGGGCGGACTCGAGTAATTCTCTCATAATATTGCGATATATCAGCTGAACACACAATAGAGTTTTCAGTAATTTGTGTTTTTGTATGGATAGTGTCCCTGTGATTTATTGCCTTCCGGGCGGTTCCTCACTTGTTATCTTTCCAGTATATTCTATTGTCGGGTTCTATATATAGATGCCGGGTTCTTTTATATCTATTATCCATTTATCTGGAATTATATTTATGCTGTTTGTCCTTCTACAAGAAAGTATGATTATTTTTATACAAACCCGCTATTTTTTTTTTTTTTTTTTTTTGCAAAATTGGTGTTTAGTGAGCCATTGTGAAGTTAGTGTCGAATGAAGTAACGAGTTTTTACACAACGCATTACGTATTGAAGCAGTTTCTGCGTAGCGGGCAGTTAATGTATGTTTGATTTTTTGTTTGTAAGAGTTAAGTATTTATTGCAAAATAAATTTATTGCAAAAAATAAACACGGTCATTTATAATTACCGTGTTTATTTTTTGCTAAAAACATTTTGTAGTAAATATATTCTGTTTTTAGATGATGTAGCTATTGTATTTTTCTAATATAGTTATAACGGTATTAATACCATTTATTAATTTAACAAATACTTCTTTTTCAATTGAAAAATTTTTATAACAAAGAAATAACAAATCTTGAAAAGAACCAAAAATAAAGGTCAGTATTTATTATGAAAGATGATTAAATGATTTGTTTTAAATAATTGTATGTGGTCTTACCAAAATTTAACGGTTAACTTAGCACATTGACGATTCAATTTTTTGCAACCAATAAAAGAACAACAAAGAGCGATTTGATTTTTGTGGTCTCAATTCTACCTCAATATACCAACCAATACAATACGTTCTATACAATTGAAACTGCATTCAATTTACTGCAGCTTACTTTACAGACAAGTTTAATTTTTCCGCCAAATCTACGGAGAAAAGTACAATACCTCCAGAGAATTGAGGGCACAATCTAATATGTAATGACGTCAACCGATAAAAATTACAATAAATTTATGAACTACAGTTATTTACACCGCCTACAATGCGGTACAACAAGTACTTCAATATTTAAAAAGTAATCTATTGTGTTCTTACATTTTATTTTGTCCTCTGTTTAGTAATGAATACGACGCTCATTCATTCATATCCTTTAGGGAAATACTGCGCCATTTTATTTTGCCATTTTTATAAACGGAAAGAAAACCTCTCATGGGTTCTTGCATTTGAATGCAAGGCAATCTAGATATTCAAACATACGAATAAAAGGACCTGTCAACTGCATTTCAACGGTTGTGAGTGTTTTGGTCACTCGAGGGATCGATTTTTACTAAACGAAAACGTAAACACGGAAATGCGTACTGATTTCATGTTGGATGTAGCTATTCAACCACGTTTAAGGGGACATTCCTTTTAAAGAAATGAATGATGACAAGCCGCATTACCTTCTCCAACATTTTCCACCAAAATTCTACGTGACTCTAATTTTTACCAAATCACTTAGTCCTATTTCAGTCACAAAATTGAAAACAAAATCTAAACCGGTACTGTACTAAAGAGATTGTAACTTCAGACAGTCAGCGTAATTGATACTAAAACTAATGAACAAATTCGATTAAGTTTTCTAAAGAAAATCATTAATTACTGTCAAACTAATCGTTGGACAAAAAAATCTTATACAAAACTTGCATCAATTGATTCATTTATTTTTCATTTTTGGTAATGTATAGGCTACTGTATTCTTGTGCTCCATAATATCATCTCAAGGCGTGACTTAAAAAATCGATTTAGTTTAAAGAGCTATGTTATCCGGAAATCACTCCACCATAGAGCTCCAAGAATGTAAGAAACTTTAAGTATATCTTCATTTTTTAAATTTATTGTTTGATAAGTTTTTAACTATGTAAAAAGAACTAGAAAAAATTATCAAATTCTGTATTAAAAAATAAAATGGCTGTTAATTGTTTAAAAAAGACACCAACCAGTGTTAATGCACCAGAAAATTGTATTTATTTTAAATTTAAATTTTGAATACATTTTTTATCATCTAGTAGTGTTGTATTAATGTATTATGTCTCTATTCCATTGGCGTTTCAGTCTTCTTTTTGCGATTCCTGGTACGGGGACTTTGAAGTTTGTATAAAAACTTCAGTACAATTTTAGACATGAAAGCTAAAATTTAAAATGAAATTTTTAGTATAAAAAATAATAATATTAGTACAAACGTGTGAAACACTCACACAACCTTCTCTTGTCAATGTAAAAATGAAACATATAACCCATGTTTAATTATGAGTAAACATGTAAAATGGAAAATATAACCTAATTTTAATCATAAGTGAATGACACAAAATGAAAATCAACCTTTGTCTACATAAAAATACGGAAAATCTTTAATTTGACGCTATGTTAAGCTCTGTACAAAAAATGCTTGAAAAAGATGTTATATGTTTTATAATTTTTTACAACTTATGTCATAAAATGCATACTAAAGCCGCAATCTAGGAACAGTTAAGCGCATAAAAGGTGTAATGAATGAAGCATTGTGTATTGAACAAGGATAAAAGATTGTGATGAATGAAGTGTTTTGAATAATTATTCTCGGAAATCGATCTAGTAAATCGTTTATTTTTAATATTATTCCTTCTACTGTATTCCAGTAAAACGGGGAAACAGTTAGTGCCTTCGTATTTAGTCAGCTAATACTTGAATTGTGAATAGAAAGTGTTGTCGGACCGTTCCGAAATAGTGTCGTTATGAGACCGGTTCTAAACTACGTTAATAGTGCGTATGAGCACGGGTCGTAGCAAGTAGTTGTAGACAGATAAATTAATTGTTTTGATAGTTTGCCCACAACAGTCAGGTGGAGTCATAAATTATTTGCACTCGATCTGCTAGTTACAGGGCTATAAAAAATAGTTCTGTGTTTTATCACATGGTCACCCAATTGTATGACTGAAGCATTTAAGAACAGAAGAGGTAGAGGTGTAAAAGACACTAGTCAGAGTTACCTCTTTTCAGAGTAATGAATTTCATAATTCAGCCAGACCCTGCGGTGAATGAAGTGAAGGTGTCATTTTGCAGGGTGGAAAGAATAAAGAATAAAGGGTAAGAGAAAGTAAAAAAAAATCAACATTTACAGTTTATTTTTAAGCACATTTTACTGGCTTATAAGAATTGTAACTGTATCAAATAATATGAAACAATTTTTCGATAATTTTAAATTTTAATTCAATTGATATAAAAATGTACGTAATCGACATTCTGTACGCCCCATTCATATCAATTAATATGTACACAGTGTACAATACTAGCACGTGTATAAAAGAACAAAACCAAAAAATAAATAAAAAAGACAATAAGACACAAAGCCAAAATATAATTTCACAGTCAACAAGCACTACGGAGCAAACAATATCGTCAAACGAAACAGATCACGTATCGACGATTCCTGTCATGGAATTATTTTTATTCTTATGCCTCTTATCCGGTATGAGTTGTTTCAATATCATTATGTATTTTTCTATTCCACTTATGCGCCTATATTATCATACACGAAGTGTATTTTATTATCTACATGAGCATATACATCCGTTTATTCCTGGATTTGTATCGGGATCAGCATTTTGTATTCATGAACCACTGCATACAACTGACGAATAATATTTTAGGGCAGCCTCTATTTTCGAGTTGTATCAACTGTAAAAATAAAATTTAGGCAATAGATCGTTAAAATCTCGTTATCATAATTACATGAACCTGACTGGAATAAACCGAACACATTTCTGTCAACCTAGCAACTGATTTTTACTTTCTCTTGACCTATATGAATATATAGGGAAGAAAAGTACGTATTGTGTTCATATCAATTTTTCGAAATCAACTTACCACCGGAAATCACGTTTCTAGGCCCCCGAACACAAAAAAATATGTTTTTTAGTGATTGGTCTGTGTGTATGTGTGAAAAATATATCAAGAACGGAATATTGAACTAAGTTGAAACTTGAAACTTAAACTTCGGACTGATACAAGGTAAGAGGATAGCTTGTTCCAGGAGTTTACCTCCCGAAAGCAATATTATGGGGAGCAGATTATTTTCATTATCTTATTCCTACAATACTAACTTAGGTACATTTTTTGTAGGAACCGTTAAAGCTACAAAGCTGAGCTTTGACACACCTATGTAGCGTACCATTATACACATTTGTACCTCAGATTTTTCACTTATCTTTATCCAATCTAAAAAAATTCTTAAAACATGTTAAAATGTACATGGTTTTTATGAAAAAAACACCCTAAAAAACTATCTAAACTTTTTCAAATATCTCTGGAGTAAATACAAAACTTAATACTAAAAAGTATTGTGCAAAATTTCGCACTCCTAGGTGGGATGGTTCCTAAGAAAAGTGTACCTAAATTAAAAACATACAACATGGGAAACGCGTATATAAAAGCATAATACCGCAAAAAAAACTAATTGCCACTTGAAATTTACTTCCAAACAAAAACACACCAATATTTAATATTATCTTGTGTTACAGCTAATTCCAATGCCTTCTAATGTACTTTCACGTGAATGTATACTTCAATGTATACTTTTACGTGAAGGTGATCTCCATAATATCAAAGCAGTCTCTTGATGATATTAATCCATTAATCCCAATTTATAAGAATGAAACACGTAAAAAAATATTGAAATAATCATTATGCAATATCTAATAACACTACCAACGTAAACACATATTTCTTCTTAACAGAAAAAATAACCAATGTCATGTTATATATCTATTGAAACAGGGGAAAAGATCTATCAATATAAATAAAATCAAAAACCGATAATTTTTTAAAATTAAAATCGGTCTGCTCCCCTTAAGGACAGAAAATGCTCTGTTGCAAGCAAGTCCCTATTTCATGTGTTAGGTAACTGCGTTCTCAATAAAGGTAAGTTCATCTGCCCTCACGACGAGATTAAGTACTTACTCGTTCGTGAGTTTATCTCACAATTATGAAGTCGCAGTAGAGGAAACTTTCTTTAATAGCGAGAATGTACGTCTAGTTCTGATATTGTTATCGTTACCAGGAGTAAGTAGAATAGATATTGAACCAGTAGTCGGATATCTACTCATAGCTCCCCCAGTGCTCCAAAATCCGCTGGGGTTAGGGATATCCTTAGGGACGGTTCAATTTTTGGGGGAAATTATGGAGCCTACGATTAGAAATTAGGCGTTCTGTTGTATTGTAGCAGTAACAGTGCGATGTGAACAACAGAAACCGTTGGAAATAACCGCAGCGGAAAAGAAAATTAAGTTCCAGTCACAGGTATGACCTCGGTTCTTGGTATTCTGATAACGGCAATGGGCGATGTCTGAACATCAAAAAGTTACTTCGTCACGATCCTCTTCTTAAAAACGAGTAGTGCTTGCACAGGTTTGTTTTCCTTTCCCGTTGGTGAAAAAAGCATTACTGGTTCTGTACTTATAACCGTCCCACGTTGGATCAGCCAGGGGAGGTTTCTACGAACAAGGTCTGATGTGCTCTGATGTGTTAGTAAATATGTTAATATAAAAAATGTATGTTAATGTTGAACGAGGAGTGTGACAAACGCTGCATCGTAGTGTGTTGGCTGAAGTGCGTTTGCCTCTTATGGAGTTACATTTCTCTGTTCAAGCGGTGTTATCGAGGGCGGAGGTTGGGTCGTTGATGTAATGACGTTTCGGCTAGAGTCACTGCGTTGTCTGAAAGTTTGCCATCTACCTCTCCCTTGGGGCCTAAAGCCGTGTGTTTTCATATAACTATTTCAATATGGACCTACTGGAAGGTAAATCCAGAAAAGAAGCTCTGCTCTCAGCTTCTATGCTACTTAGCTAAAACTAAGTACCATTTGGACCAGACCCAAATATTTTCATAAAAAATCGGTCAACCGTTAGTAGTTTATTCGTGGGATTTTTCACTTTTTTGAAGTTTTCTCAAAAACGGCGTAGCACAATCAACTGTAATTTTATTCTGTTGAAATTCCTTTCCATCGGTGTTATTCACCTTTTAAATCTTGGTTGGAGATCCAAACCTCTGAGCAATAAATACAGCAGATTTTACTAGAAAAACGCAAGATTCTGTTCTTAGTGCCACATGGTATGTGATCACTCCACAAAACAGTTTGTAACATTATGGTGATGGCCCTACCTTTGCCAACTTTTTCCAATTTATCATTGTTTGGTGTACGAGGTGACGTTAAAAGTGTGGCAGGATATAACCATGTACAGTACCAATTGAATGGCCCCCTAGTCGGTTTGAATATTTTGTCCTGACCCTTCTCCATATAAAATTAAAGGTAGAAAGAAAAATCATTGTGAATTCATTGGATTGTGCAGGAGACAGAGGATGATCTTCAATTGGCGGTTCATGTGTTATACAAACTGTGTTAAGATTTTGGCTAAAAAATTCCCATTGATAAAACCAAGATAATGGCATTTAAAGGCAAATATCTCGTTCGTTGAAAAGTATTGTGGATAATACCAGCATGGAAAGAGTATCTCACTTTCGTTATTTAGGGTGTGACGAGGGATTTGATTCTGATTTGAACATACAGCAGAAATTGAGAAAATTCTAGAGGAAACGCGGGACTATCAGCAGAACGTTGGGAAATAGAGCGAGAAGGTTCCCAAAACTTACGTTCTATAAAGTAATGGTAGCTCCAGTAATCTCCAGTTATTCTGTATGGAAGTGTGGCATGGACAACTATAAAAACCCAAGAATTGGGAATCCAGACAGCACAGGTGAGATTTCCGCAAAGAACTAGGGTGTACACGCTTGGACAGAATAAGGAATGAGATAATAATGTTAGAATTGGGTATTTACAACTTGAATGAAAAGATAATCGCCAAAGTTGGAGACAGCACATGGACAGGATCTCAGATCACAGGATACCTATGCACCAAACTGGTATCCTCCAGAAGAAAGAAGGAATGTCGGTAGACCTAGGAAAAGATGAAGATAAATGATATAGGTGTGAGTTTGGAACAGCTGCGGCCTAATCCTTGTTTAGAAGATAAAGAAGAAGGAAGACATCATAATGTTAATTTGGTCCAAAGCAGGTTTGTGTGGTATTTTTAAATGGAAGAGTTAATCATAGAAACACGACAATTTTGTTAAATCACTGTTTCGTTTCCCATCGAATTTAAATGTATTGTTTGAAGTCATTATATTATACTGTATCATGTAAAATACACGTTATTTGTCGTTATGTATGACATTCATACATACTACAGTAGGCTAGATACTACAATCAGATGAATTAATTGTGTGTATTGCATATCTTTTCATTTTCATTAATCATTTAAACCACATCCAACAAAATGTAGAACGGTTTAAATTATATTCTATTTTTAATATTATTCTGTTAATAATGCAAAAATAAAAACATAATGATATAAATGATACGCAGTACAAATTTTAGTCAACTAATCTATATTTAACAACTAATTGCGAATACACTCAATCAAAAGTTCAACCCACGTTGTAAGCCCACAGGTATGTTAGAGGTACAACAAAATTACATTACGGAATAATTTCAAATGTCAACTCAACTTGCTTGATAGCGATGACATCTGTGCAACAGAATCAAAGGGACTATTGGAACTACTACAATCACAACTTAAAAAATAAATAATCATTAATAGACTATATTTTTACGTTAGTACCGCTCAACAAAATTATTGATAGTGACATTGTCATTTTCAATTTAGAAATAGGTTAGCATATGAGTCAGAACTCACCGACATGATACAACACACAGATGATACGTAAAATCTATTTCATCGTGCTGTGTTTGTATTCTTTAATTAGTCTACTGCGTTATTTCGAATTCGTATATTTTTAAACTAAATTAATTTTTGTGTTTTGCTACTAACTTTTAATACGAGTGTGCAATAAATTAAAAAAAAAAATCAAATAATGTTTACTTTCTCTTGCCTATATGAATATATAGGAAGGAAAGTATTGTTTGATTTTTCGAAATCGAGTTTTCACCGGATCTACACGTTTTCAGACCCCCTGAACCCAAAAACATGTTTTTAGCGATTAGTCTGTGAGTGTGTGAGTGTGTGTGTGTGTGTTTGTGCGTGCGCGCGCGTTTCGTGTGCGTGTGTGTGTGTGTGTGTGTGTGTGTGTGTGTGTGTGTGTGTGTGTGTGTGTGTGTGTGTGTGTGTGTGTGTGTGTGTGTGTGTGTGTGTACAGAATACCTCAAGAACGGAACATCGTACGAACTTGAAACTTAAAACTTAAGTTGCATACCACTACCGGACCCGACACGAATATTTTCATCAAAATCGGTCAACCGGAAGTAGTAGTTTATTCATGTAATTTTTCACTTTTCTGGAATTAATTACACTTCTGGCATTAATTTCTTTTAATAATTAATTTTCTTCTCATAAATCTTCTTAATATATATATTTTATTAGTCTACTGTTTATTCTATTTACTTTTTAAATTTAAATTATTTAATTTTGATTATTTTTAAGATTTTTTTTAAAAATTATTTCTTGAAATAACAGCAATTGGTTACTTAAATTGAATCGTCTATCAACGATGTAATAGAACATAGACTGCTATTCTACAACCTATCAATATCATTTCTGCAGTTTGGATGTTCCTTTCCTCCCTTTCCTCATCACCCTAGCTTCACTGCTGTGTACGTACCGTATGCCTAATGTCAAGGCTGGAACTACCACCGTATTTAACCTTGTTTAGCGTCTTGTCTTTTGCCTCAGTGTCCTAAGATTTGTCCCACATATCTGATTAAATTTAGATAGCTAATCACATCATAGTCATCTTCATATATGATACATCAGTTTCAATGTATTTATAGTGGCTTACTTACTCTAGAATGTGCCCATTAATGACTATTTTGGATCTTATTTGGTCTTTTTTAATAAGGGTCTTTTTAAAATGGATAAGTGTAAATGGATTTTAGTGTAAAGGTAATATTGACTGATTTTGTTACTTTAATTTTAACCCTCCAGTTTTTCACGTCATAAAGTCATAATGTGTTTGTAATTTATCCGACATTCCTCCTGCAGTTAAGTCTGTAGCAAAGATGTCAGTGTCATCCTTAACATCAAAAGATATTCTTCGGGTGCGACAGATGCCCTGTATAATTTATTTTATCATTTTGTAAAATTGAAGGACTAGTTTTTTCAACCAATAAATATTTCTTTGTGTATTCAGTGAAAAGACTGAAGATCTTTTAGGGCAAATGTTCGGACAACCATGTCATTTCTGTTCATAGACACAAGTTACAATAAAATTCATTTGTTATGGTATAATAAGAATGTTACATCATTATGAGGTCATGGTGTTGTCAGATCACCTCTCGTGTCATTTCGGTTATTGTGTTAGCTATGGATGATTAACAAAAATAAGAAGGTTTAGATTCGAACATTTTCAACTATTATTTTGTCATGTACCTATTTAACCATCAATTGTATATAATGACTATAATAAAATTATTACAGATATAAGAGAAGGATATTATTTTTTATTAATTTCTGTAATTAATCTCATGGGTAGGATATAATATAAGTGTTTAGATTATAAAAATGGAAATCTCAAAAATATTTTTTTATTACACCAGTTCAGATGGCCGGTGGCAAAGTTTTGAATGTATCATTAAAGTGAAAAAATGAAGAAAAATGATGATCATGAAACCCTGTCATCATCGTCTTCGTCAGGATTACAAAGTTGGAGATCTTGTTTTTTTGTTAAGTAATTACTCTACCGTGCTACGTCGGTAGAACGGTGAGGTTGATGAATAACATTATTATTATTTAGTTAAAAAATTATAAAACAAGTGAGTAAACAAAATATGCAAACTGAATTTAAATTTTCGTTTTATAATTGAGGTACATGTGCGAGCTAATCGAATTTAAATAGTAAAAAATAAATATAACCTACGTTTTAATAATAATTACCTGGATGATAAAACTGAAAAATTTTACCCGTAACTACAAGTTGTAACCGAATGTGATAGTAAATTAAACTAAGCATTATAATAACATCTGAAAATGAACTAAAAAAATATTCCGTGTGTTTTTCAATGTAGACCTACATTGGAAAAAAGAAATCGTTAAAAAATCCCAGAGTATGTAATTTATTTTTACAGATGAATAACCAAACACGATTTCACTTGCACGTTTAGAAAAAAAATGGATAAATGAGCTCAACCTCTTGTTCATCAAAAATAGAGTAAGGTAAAAAAAATTACAGAATTTAAATTGAAATTTATTTTAAAATATAAGCGTAAATAATAGATCATGTGGTGTTGTTGTTTAGATCAACAGCCGAAAGGCTGGTTTGAACCTTTCGAGGTTTTACGAAGTAAAAATGAGGCGTGAGTTGGTTTATAATTGCCTTCCTCACTGAGAGGAAAATTATGCTTATCAGTAGGCCAGGCCCTCCGAAAAGCACCTACGTTACACCTTGCCTTTACCTTCACTTTATTCACCACAGGGTCTCACTGTATAGTGAAATTCAGTACTTTTAGAGGAGATAACTCTGACAAGTGTCTTTTTCACCACCTGGCTGACTATGTGATAAGAAACAGAACTATTTTTTGTATGCCTAGAACCATCAGATAGAGTGCAATTAATTTAATACTGCACCTGCCCGTTATGGGCTAAAGATCATGTGGTATTATAATTTACATCGAAGATAATTTTTTTTAGTTTCTTTTCAGTCACATCAACATCTTGCGTATTAGCGACTACTTTGAGGTATGAAACATTATGTTTTGGTTGTATAATTTCTAAATTTTAGTTGGAAGTCGTACCCAGGACCTTCCAAGAAGTAAACTAAAACGCTAACCACTACGCCACGAAGGCACCCTGATAAAGTTTAGTTGAATATGAATAAAAAAAATGGCTTTGCAGAAGATGGACCAAAAATGTGGTCTGCCTTAAAGCTGAGAGATTGCAGAATTATTTCAGAGCCAACTCTAAATTAAATAGATTAATTTAAAGAAAATTAATAAATCTTGAAACAAAATATAAAATAAATTAAATTGCATAATTGTATCTGGTTTATAAAAATATTGTTGAAGATTGCATGTCAAAATTCGTTATTCCGGACTCCACATGGACAGAAGGCTTACGTGGAAAAATATGTCATCGTGAAGCGCTAAGCTTCAGATGTAAGACGCAGATAAACAGTCTTTATCCAGAAGATCAAAATTACTCCCTCATCTGGAAGTACTTCTTTATAAATCCTTACTCAAACCAATGTGATGTGCGGATGCCAGATCTATTGCTCAGCTAAACCTTTAGTTTTGGCTAAACTACAATGTTTTCAGTCAAAACTTCTGAAGACAGTATTGTTAACGCTCCTTTATATTTTTTTAATCACACACTACACACAGACCTTAATATTCCTAGTATAAATTAAACGATTCACCAAAATCCAGATTACAATACAGTACAGTTCTTCTCGTCCTCGTAACCTATATTGCTCATCTGCTATCTTCAGATCCATTATCTTGGGGAGGATCTTTCTTTTAAATGTCTCTGTTTCTCTTAGACCAGCCTTCCCGCTCATTTTAAGGGAGTCTTAAGAGTGTTTTCTTCTTATAACAGTGGTGAGTTCCTAGGAGGGCACTACCTTAATCTGCTGTTGTTCACTTCCTTTTCACTCGTCTACGGTTGTGTAATCGCCCCGAGGTACTTGAAGCTATTAACTTTTCCAATTTTTCCATATTGGGTTTTCACGTGATGTAAAGCCGTTTAATAAATTGAGTTATTACAACCGGTTGCATAATATTATAATAAGAATACGATGCTAAATTTTACTAAATAAATAGTTCTCTTTTTATTGCAATTAATTTTATGTAGGTACAGCAAAGTAGAGCATAATAATACATTTTCTACTTCCATACAATTTCCTATGTACGTTGTACGAAAACTCATAAAATATATCTATATTATGATAGGAAAGTTAATGTTTGATTTACGACATCCGTAACCTGAATAACGATGAATCAGCTCATTAAAATTACATTTATACTGATAAATCAGTATGTTCTAAAAGTTTTGCTTTTTAAGTTGGAATATGAATAGGGAATTCACAATATTATGTAGAAGTTCACACCACCATTTCATTGTTTTTCATGTTACCAAATCATAGAAGTTAATACTGCATTAAATTCTGCGTATGTTTGGATTACTGAGTTAAAGAAAAATAAAATACAATTTTTTTTTAATATTACAGGAGTAATCTCTAATCTATTCTAAACTAGATTAATGAGTAGATGAGTTTTATTCGATCATGAGCTACAACAATGTAGCTTATGATCAAAGAAAACTCCCAACGGGAAAACTTCGAGGATTTAATTTATGTGATGTCTTGTCGCTTTAAAATAAGTTCGTAGGATGTCTTTGTTTCAGCAGGCGAATGTCGTTTGAATTGTCTAACAGTGAGATGACGTGGTGATTTGTATGTGATTCGAATCTTCTTCAGTAATTTGTATTGTACCTGTTAATTTCTTGTTCAACTGCAGGAATGTATATTTTTTATTTTTTTTATTTATTTTATTTATCCATGCTTCACAGAAATCAGAAGATCAAAATAGATTATATAGGGGGATTCAATATTCAACATCAATCTCTTGGAAACTGATTACAGTATTTCCCTAAAAATAACAACAAAAATGTTCATATAAACATTACGTCCACTTCGTTAGTGAGTTATGACTGGCTAAAAATTTCTCTTGGAATTCAGTTTACCCGGAGTGATGCCTAACTGAAACTTTTAACGCTGTCATTAAATTAAAAATTTGATAACAAATGATTTTTAACCTGAAATTTTTTAATAGAAGAGGTGTGAGAACTGGATCTCTCATAGCTTTATAATATCTAACGTACAACAATGAAAATAGGAGTCAAAAATAACACTTTTTCAAGTTCAAAGTGAAATAACTTTGATACATTCTAAATTATTAAAAATTCTGAGAAAATTCTGAAAAATTGATGTAAATTATTAAAAAATAAATATGACATCGAAATTCGATTTTTATTTAAAAAAACCAGACTTAATTGTTACCAAAAAAATAATACCATTTTCTATAAAATTAAATGTGTTTTGTAGGTTGCCAAAAACATGCAGGATATTACATATTTCATTTAATTCTGAAAATAACGAAGATGAAATCAAAAAGTGAAGGTGCCACTTTATATTTACAAGGTTGCTAGAAACGGCCTCCGTTTTAATAAATCTATCTGGTACACTCTCCTGATATGTATCTTCCCTTCAATTACATATCAGCAATCAAACTGTTGAATATTATAATAACTTAACAATATGAATGATCACAATATGATAAACTAAGGCGAATAGGAAAATAGATCATTGTTTTGGACCAGAAAAATTTGTCCAATAGCGTAGAGATTGCCCATAACATTGGAGGTTTCAATTTCTTGGCCTCGATTTGCTAGTTCCAGGGCTACAACACATAGTTCTGTTTCTTATCACATAGTCATTCAATTATATGACTGAAGTATTTAAGAACAGAAGAGGTACAGGTGTAAACGACACTAGCCAGGGTTATCTCCTCTGAGAGTAATGAATTTCATTATGCAGCCAGAACTTGTGGTGAATGAAGTGAAGGAGTCATCTGCAGGCTGGAAAGTAGATGCTTTTTAGAGGGCCTGGCATGCTGATAAGCACATTTTTCCTCTCAGTGAGGAAGGCATAGTAAACCACATCAATCCTCGTTTGGCTTAGTAAAGCATCTAGAGGTTCAAACAAGCCTTTCGGCTGATGACAAAAACAACAACACCGGAGAGAGCGGAAAAGCCTAAAAGATAAATCCCCGAATGGAAACAAAAATACCGATGCTTTAAAGCAGCTCCTCCCCACTCCTCTTATTCTCAATTGGGTCAGCAAAGTCGAGATTTACAATCATCCAGAAGAAAAAATGGACCGGAATTATAAAGGATAAAATAGTTTCCTTGAGTGAATTTACAAAGGAATTGTGAATATTTAACATCAAGGAAAACCTAGTTATAAATAGTCCAATTAAAACATAACATTTTAACACGGTATATAGTACATATAATGTATAAAACGATAGAACGTACTGTAAAACTTCATTTAAAGGTTAATATGATACAGTTAAGAGGTATTCATTAAAGCAATCATTCCGTAACAAAATGATATTATTCATGATTTTTATAAGACTCAATTAAAAATTATAATTAGTGCATTTTAAATAAAAACGTGTTCAGTTTGTATATATATATACAACGTATTCACACGAAGATTTATAAACAACATTATAATGAAATATACACTCTAGCACCAGTTAAAGAAAAAGAAACTAAATAAATGTATCTGCTACATACGATGTGAAAATTATCATAAATTACAATAAAATGAAACAAAATTTTCAGGTCAACGAATATTGGGAACAATTTTAACTGAATTCTGGAATATAGGTAACACGTCAGTTATAATGAGAAAATATAATTCACTAGGTCTACACAACTGTAACGTATATTCACAAACCGTTTTATTGTTTTATTTTATTGCTTTCTACCATCAGGCTTAATATAGAGTTAAAACTAAGTAGAAATTTCTCAGTATATTCTCGGGTGGTTTTGCCACAAACCCCCAGAAATTTTGAAAAACAATCCGTTAAAAGAATACATCAGTTTTTCTAAAAACTGCTCCAACAATTTTAATTCAACTCTATTTACTACACCATGTTGGGGTTAATGAAATGGTATTAACAATTGAATGATTGACAAATTATTTAATACTTATGTAAACATTGTTAATATGTTTTAGTGCCCAAAAAAACCAAGTCCTACTGAGATTGATTTTTGTTTAGCTTTACCTAATCATGATTATTATCAAAATTATCATGATGTGCAGATTCTCTTCCAGAAGTGCAAAGATGTCCCCTGTAACATTTCTGCATGTCTGTTGGACTAGAAGAAGGCATTCGACCATGCAAGGCATGATCAAATGATGGAGTTGCTCAGACAGACAGGGATTGATGGCAAGAATTCAAGGATAATAGCCAATTTGTATTGGAATAAGTCTGCGGTGTTGAAAGTGGATGGTTAGCATACGGAACAGGTGAGGTTATTTGAGGAGTGAGACAGGGTTGTATAGTCTCACCCATACTGTTTAACCTTAATGCACATATTTAAGACAGCCTTATATGACCTTAAAGAAGGTATTTTAAGAAATGGTGATAGAATCAACAACTTGAGATATGCAGATGATACTATTCTGTTTGCTGATACCATTGAAGGACTTCAGAGGTTGGCGAACAAAATTACGGAAATAAGCAAACACTATGGGCCGGACATCAACACCAACCAGTAAAATTAAATTATGATCATCAGGAGAAAGAATATGCATGGCATGTCTCTGTTCGTAGACGAGGATAGAATAGAGCGTGTTTCGCAGTATTTATACCAGGGCACGATTATTAATGAGGCACGCGACAACGTGCAGGAGGTTCGGTGTCGTATTGGAAAGGCCAGAGGAGTTTTCAATGCAATAGGATCAGTTTTTCGGAGCCATGACATGACATTGAGCACCAAATTACGGCTCCCAGATGCTATGTGTTTTCTGTTCTTCTGTACGGTGTAGAGAATTGGGCCTTGAACAGGGCGACGGCAAGCCGATTTGAGGCTTTTGAACTGTGGTTGTTTAGGAAAATATTGAGAACTTCATGGACGCAGAATGTCACTAATGTTGACGTTTTGTTGAAAATGAACACGGGTCTGGAGTTGGTCAGAATCGTTAAGTATCGTAAGCTGCAGTAACTCGAACATATAATGAGAAATCAAAAAAGATATGACTGCAAAAAAAGTCTACTGCAGGGGAAGATAGAGGGAAAGAGGAATCTTGATAGAAGAAGAATTTCCTGGCTCGTCAATTTGAGGACCTGGTTGGGGAAAAGCTCCACGGAATTGTTCCAATTGTAATTAATAAAGTTAAAAAGCCATGATGATCGCCAACATCCGAACCGTATAGAAGAAGTATTCTGCCCATAACAGACAGGTGGAGTGTCAAATTATTTACACTCAATCTGTTAGTTGCAGGGCTAAAATAAATAGTTCTGTTTCTTGTCACATGGTCAGCCAATTAAATGACTGAATCATTTAAGAATAGAAGAGGTAGAGGTGTAAAAGGCACTAATCAGAGTTATCTCCTCTGAAAGTAATGAATTTCATTATACAGCCAGACCCTGTAGTGAATGAAGTGAAGGTGTCATTTGCAGAGTGGAAAATATGTGCTTTTCAGAGGGCCCGGCATGCTGATAAGTGTACTTTTCCATTCAGTGAGGAAGGCAATGGTAAACCACCTCACTCCTCGTTTTACTTAGTAAAACCTCTACAGGTTCAAACCAGCCTTTCGGCTGATGACCTAAACAACAACATAGAAGAAGAACAAAATCATGATTACAATTAGGTTATGTTTACCAGTATTGATATTGATATATGAATGCCGTGTGAATGTTTCACACCCGACTTTTTATTTTTATTTAAGTAAAATACAGTTATAATAGTAATATATTACAACAATTCAGGTAGATCTTTTATTTTTACTAAAATTACTTACTGTAAAATACTATACTGTATTTCTTTGCTGAACGTTTATACAAAATATGGAAAAGTATTATTGTAATAGAGATGTTCTATTTTGCTATAATAGAACAATCACGACGTTGAGTACTATATTGTAGAGAACAGCACAGATTGTACAAGTTGATGGTTTCCTTTTGATAGTAGACATCATTTAAACTGACAGAAAACCGATGCTAATACGTTATTGCACTAGATTACATATATTTAGAGTAGCACCAATATAACAAAGATGGTACTTATGTTCTGGCATGACAAAATAGTACTGTAATTTAGACATTTGTACTGTTCTACTATTACATAGGCGTTCTATAATACAATATTTTATATCTCAGAAAAAACTATATTTTAACATAACTGTTTATAAGTTACTAGTTGAATCATGGTGGGAAAATAATGTCCATAAAGTAAGATAATTTATATTTTCAAAAATCTTTTTCATGAGACGGACGCGTCTCATGGCTGATGGTAATTTATAAAAAGTCTTAGGGCCTATTTTTCATTTATGCCAAAAACCATAAGTGATTCTGTATCTACTCTTTAAGAGGAATCTAATAATACTATTTTTGTTCCCAAATTCCGATTTTGATTTCTTCTTGACTTTCGGTTTTGGACAACCTACCGGTCGAAACTGTAACTTCAAATCCAATGGTTTCTGTATGTACTCTTTAAGAGAAATGAATTTAAGAGAATCGAATGACACTATTTTTATTCCCAAAATTTTTTAATCTTACTTTCATTTTTTTGAAAGTTCCGGTCGAAACCGGAACTTCAAACCCAAACCAGGCCCACTAACTTTGTGTGTAGACTACGAATCCGAAAACCGTTTGTTGCTATCTCATGATATTTCTGATTTTGATTTCTTGACGTTTGGTTTTGGGATCTTCTCTTCAACACCGGAATTTCAAACCCAATATAGGCTCACTAGCTTTCTGTTAGATTACGAATCCGAAAACTGTTTGTTGCAATCTCTTGTAGTTTTTTGATATCTGGATGTGACGGACAGCAAAAGGAAAATTATAACAATTTTAAAAATTGCCACTAAATTCTGAAGTTATTTTAAAAAAAAACGACCGAGTTTTACATTATTTAAAGGATAATTAACCTTTCGCAAAAATACCATTTTACTGGAATTTTTAATTTCAAGCTTTCTACACAAATTTACTCGCTAAAGAAGTAATGAAAGATTAAGTTGTGCTTTCAGGTCATATTATAAACTTAATTTATTAAAAATACTACCTCCTTTAGTGTTTAACTTCTCACACAATCTTACACATTGAAATCCAAATTACGCTATATGTATAAAACCAATTAGTACAGGAAAAAATAATTCTGTTGCAATCAGTAGGGCCTATTAAGTATCAGTGGAAGGGAAGAGATACGACCTGAGAACGATTGGATATTTGTTAGGTTAATAAGAAAAAAATTAGTAAATTCTATTTCTTGAAAATATTTGTACAATCTTTTTGATTTTATGGTAACTTTCTATGCAAAAATCGGATTGACATGAATTTTTATGTATTTGTCCAAAAATCATTTTCAAAAATGTTTAGTAAACGATTATTTGTTATATTGTAGGGAAAACTGTATCGTACCTGATTGTTTAATACAATTAAATGTATTTAATTGATGGTATAGTGACTCGTAATACATGAAAGAACTAAACCTTCCAAACCATCTTCCACCAATATAAAATTAATAAATTACTTTATTTTACCAACCACAAGTTTTATTGAAAAAAGAATTTAAAATTATGTAATACCATATGTTACTCAGGAGGCTCCAGATTTTCAAAAAGACACAATTTTTGCAATCGGTTGTATAGTTTTTGATATTATGCCTACCTCCTACAAACTAACAAACGTTACTTTTTTGTACGAATGTATTATGTACTTCAACAGTATTAGTATAGACTACGGAATTAACAGAACATGTTTGCTGTATCATACTTGAGAGGAGAAGATGTCTTGCAAGTTTCAGTAAAAATCTTATTCTTGAATGAAATTAGAAGCCTTTGATTTTGTAAAGATTAACAAAATCAAGTAATAATTTATTTATTGAGGACAGTTTGTCAAAATTAATTCGGTAACTGAAGTAAGCCATTACCGAAGAAGTTTTTCATTGTATTAATCTACAGTAACCTTCCTATTCTCGACTCAAATATTTTGACATGAAAGCCAACACGCACTGATGATGAGCTAGTACTCTAAACAATTAAAAATAATTGATATTATTGCTCACGAGCACATTCGACATATAGTTTGACTTAAGCCAATATCTACATGTCTAAGTAACAACAACGCTATTTTTGCAGAATGTAAAATAATTTAAGTTTTTAGGTTAAACCATATGTTCCAAGTCAAAAGAGATATCTGTCAGTTCATATAAAATAACGTTTGTTTTTTTGACTTACATTGAATGTGTAAAGAAAATGTTGTGTACTGTATCAATAATACTTACCTACTATTGCAAAAATAAATGTATACGAAACAAGATTTGAAATCGTGCAACAGTTTTCTTGATGATGCAGTCAACTTCTTTAAGAATCACCAAACTTCATGTAGCAGTGTTCATATGAATTTTCTTGAGGTAAACAGTGAAAGGTGTTGTTAGTGTACACTGTAACTCAGTATTTATTCAATTCTCACTTCTCAAATAACGTTCAAAGCCATTTGTCGATGAAAACTGAACAATTGAATCATTTACTGAACTAAATAATATAAACAAGATTTTGTTTATAATGATTTGTAAGAACTGCAACTAAAAGTAGTACCTTAACCTGTAACTATTATCAGTTACATCACTTCAGCCATAAATAAATGCTTTGAAACGAATATTTGTAGTACATGACTAAGTTAGCACGCATGGACAAACCATACCAGTACTATAGAAAATAGAAAGAATTATTAGTGTAGTATCCTAGGAAATGATGGTAAAGGGTAGCACACCCGTTACCTTGCAGCTCGGAAGTGTGGTGGGCGAAGCCAATGTTCCCCACCCCCAACCGTCAACTCAAATGAGTTGCCCAGGACATTATAACAATCCTGGTAAATTTAATAGGCAGATAACGTGTTTAACAAACTTAGGCTGCTCTTGTTTCACGCATTTCCCATCATTTTGACTATTTATAGATCACTTGAATGCTTAATTAATTCGCATACCACAATTTAAATGTCAATTGATACTTAGTTGTTCTTTTGTAGACTTAAAAGGCAGTTTGAAAGGTGTGACCATTAGATCACCCGTCTATTTAGGCCTAAATGAGGCTAGTTCAAAAAGTATTGTTGCTCTTATTTTTTTATCCGCCGCCACTAAAACTGACAGCAGTGTTATTTATCAAGAGGTGGAGGAAAGTTTATTTTCTTCTCCTTCAAAAGATTCGTAGTAGGCCTTAGTAGAAATACTTGGTTAAGAGAATTTCATCATGATGAATACTCCTCTTAAATTTACATCTAAGAATGATATTCGTTTCTTTTTGGCAAAAAAGTAAACCCCCTGATATAACAAAATGATAATTGAATATTTAACAATGAAAATGCCATTGATATCAGCAACATGCGTTGGTGATTTGACTCATTTACTGATTGCCGACCAACTGAGCTTGATAAAACATCTTGCGTAAATTCCTGGCCTTACCCAATTTGATTTAAATTCATTTGGGAAGTTGAAAGGATATCATGGAGGAATGCGTTTTGTCGACGACAAAGAAATGCAAAAATTTTCAATTTTTTTTTTTAATTAGAACAAAAGATTATACAGAGGTATTCCATAAACTTGAGTACCTTCGGGATAAATGCGTATCAATTTTTTAAGATATATGTAGATTTCATTTATTTTATTCATTTTTACATATCAAATAAAAATTCTAAATTAAGTTTTTGAGTAAATATAACCTATTAGGTTAATGCATCCATTTCAATTTTCGTTCAAACAATTTTGAATTTCCAACAGCATTACTGTTTAATAATGCATGTAGAAAGAGGTACAGATATCAATAAAAAGACAATGATTATATTCATATATTGACTGGTTATTTTTATTAGCCTATATACTGTACAAGGAACTATGATACAAGATTGTTGTTTTTTTTTGTACAAAATTAGTTACAATATAATAATATAATATTTATATATAAACAAATATAATACAAGCCGAAACACGAGACATACATAACTTTTTTATTATTTTATTTATTTATTTTTTACTTGTAATTTACTGAAATGTAAAAAATTCGGTTTTTTATAATTACAGAATTATAATATTTATATTGTTAATTATTACAATCTATTTCTTTAATAATTACAATTATTATTATCTGACAAAATATATAATCCAATTATCAGTCAAAATTCTTAAGATAATTTTTTAATTATAATATTAATCTATCAAACGCATTTAACATAATTATATTAAATAAATAAATAAATTGAAAAAAATGGAATACAGCATAAATCAGCTCATCTATTACAATTCAATTGTTTGTTGAAATCATGTATTAATGTAATTATTGAAAATATATAAATAATTTTGAATGTTTTATAGCTATGAAACATGATATTTAAAATTATAATAACGGTAAGGTTAATTAACGACTACAAGTAAAATATAACAAGTTTTAGAAAAATTATTTTTACATTAAACATTACAGGAAACCTTAAAAGAACTAATTTAACTGGCAACAAAAAAATATATTGAAACTAGACAAAATTTAAAAAAATTAATTTCTAATTTTAGGAACACAATTAAGTTTTATAAATCGTACGTTATGAAAAATTTTAAAAATTGAAACAAAATAAACTAAGATTATTTGAGTTCATATTCATTTTCATTCATCGAGTTCAATTAATTGTTTAAAAAAACATTATTTGAGAAAGTAGGTTGATTTAAAACACATCCGCAAATAGGAATTTTTAAATAAGCTTTCAAAATTGCATTTCATCAGCACATGTCTTAAGGATGTATTTTTGGTAAAAGATGACTGTGAAATAACCGATGCATAAATGCTAGTGATACTAACTTTATGCTTTCTTGTACCAATTAATGTTGGTTGTTTTTAAAAAATTGTAACGAAAAATTATTGAAGATTTGATTTACCAATTTTTAATTAAACTAGATTCAAACAGAAGTACTTTAGTTGTACTGCATTAATGCAATGATCCACTAAGTGGTGTGATATCACGGGTACCAAAATTATCATATAAATTCATTCACACCTATAAACAAGTTTAATTTCCGTCCTAATAAATAAATAAATAAATAAATACAAATAAAGTTTTTCTAACTTTTCCACAAAATCTTGTTAAAAATCTTTAAAAAAACTAGTAAAATTATATTCAAATCCAATTAATAAAATAAACGAGATAAGTTAAAATTGCATCTTTTTTTGCGTTGGTGAACTAATTCCTATTATTAATCAACCAGTGATTAACAAGTTAACCTAAACAAAATTTATTTATTTTTAAACTAAATACCTACAGTAATTATTCAATATGATGTTATTACCAGGTATTTCAAGAAAAAAACTCAGATCTAATTTCCGAACGTGCAGAAAATTGTTGATGTTGAAAACAGGGGCATTTATTACGGACAGAAATGCCGGATACAACAGGTTTTTTTTAATCTCAATTAGATAAATTTACTTTAACTAATACTAATATTAATAATATGGCGTAGTAGCTAGCGTGCTAGCCTAACCGAGTGGAAGATCCCAGGTTCGATTTCCGCCTAAGGCCTGAGAAATTATTATGCGTCACAACGTTTCAATTCCAAAATAGCCGCTAATAACTAACATGTTGTTGATGCGATTCCAAAAAAACTAAGGAAAAAAAGTTTCATTAAACCTATTGTAACACAATAAAATATTCTTGACATTGTTGATGGAATAGACTGTTCATAGTAATAATTGTGTGTTGAATTGGGGTGGGGGGGGAGTGTGTTTAAAAAGGGTAGAAAATTGTGAAGAATGAGATGTTTTGTACATTAGTTCTATGAATCGAAACTGGTAAAAATGTTTGTTTTTATTTTGATTTCTTCTACTAAGTTCCAGAATAGCGGCGAGTTTGTTAGAAGAATCTTGATTGTTTGGGAAACTATAAGACCGGAGGTATAAAAATACTTAACGCCTTTGTTGTATTTGTTATTAGATTCCCCTTCGGACCTGGTGGTCATAATGATTACCTTGACTTTTTAGCATAAATATATTTGCTGCAGAAAAATCGTATCAGTTTTAATATTTTTTCATAATTTATGAATCAAAAATTTTTACAAGAAAGATTGAGTCACTGCCTCAAAAAAACAAATTAGTTCTGAGAAGGATTAAAAGTTAAGTTTCGTAATTAATTTAATTGTTAAAAAACTGTAATTAGTTTAAAGAACTTTTGTTCTTTATGTATTACACCCAGATCCCGAACGAATCTAGGGTGAGGTGTTACAATAGGCTGTATTCGTAAACTATTAGTTAGCTAATGATAGTAGGTGAAAAAGTTCACCGTGATTCCAGTGAAAATAAATTAGTTGTGGAATTGAGTGACCATACATTAAAGGGTCATACATGAAAGGTTTTTAGGTCAAACTGAAAATTAAAAAAACACGGTTCAAGAATTGTGTGTCTTGTACGTTTTTTTGTTAATTACACAGCACTTTGTAACTAATAAATGAAAAATTTTCATTACATTAACTGAATTTTTAAAAAAACTGAATAAAAAGTTTTTTAAAATTACAAAGACTCATTAAACATTTATACATCAATCAAATTAATACGAAACAAGAAGAATGTAACAAAGAGAAAGGACCAATTTCTCGTGTAGTAATAGTAGTTGCGTTTTTGTAAATCCTCTTTTTTTGGAGGGAAACTTGCAACCGCTTGCAAACACTCGACTTTAGAGAGCCCTTATGAATCGGAAGCATGTACACAATAGGGGACACGGAGAGTGGATGACAGTAACGAAAGGGTTTGTTTTCACTTTTCAGGATAAAACTTTTTTAAATGAATAAATAAATATAAAAAGAAACAAAATTTTTTATGAGGATTATGTAGAACATAAAAATACTGTTATACATAAAATAAATAACCCGAAGAGAGTTGAAAAGAGCATTTCCCTGTCATGACTAATTATAATTCTCATTCGCTTTTTACAATTAATTTAGATTTTCAGAACACGTTTTTAAGTCAAATGTATGCACAACACTTATCAATAAAACACATCGTGAAAGATTCAACATGAAGTGCTTTTTAAACTTATTTAATTTTACAACTGAGCTGAGACAACTACAAAACCTTATTGGAATGTGTATTTAAAAAATAAATATGGTAAAGACACCACTCTGTGACAGTATTACAGACAATTAAAATTGTGTTAAAATTTAAATTTGCAGCGATTACTAGTGGTGTATAAAGTATTTTGTTTCTAGGCTACTCCACAGACAATTCAATTGATTTTAAGCGATATCAGGTAATTCCAACAAAGTTTTTGTGCGTACTATGGGATTATAATGATTTCAAAGTCTGTCTCTGAATACAATACTAGAAATGTGCCGCTGATGTGAGGGACGTATAAGTCATCGTGTAGTGTTTTATTGTATATGTAACTCGTGGAATAAGAAATAAGTCGCACAAATTTACTTCGGAAACGCTGTTTCAACATAAACATGAGATACCTAATTACGTTAACTTTCATGCTAAGTTTATAAGAAAATGACTAAATGACAAATTTCATCAATTGATATGAAAAACAATAAATAAACTTGTGAGAAAACAAGTAAGTGAGTAGGTCAGAATCAAAACTCACTTAAGACCAGTAAAATATTGAAAATTAGATTTTTTTCAGGTTCATTCTATAGCCCAAAAACAAATGTTATTTTAAGTTTTGTTTTCAATTTCAAGCTATCCTTTTAAAAAGGAATTGACAAAATGCAAATAGAACGAAACCTTATTACTACTACCTACTGTAAACTTACTGTAAATAATATATGAGAACTTTTCAAGTTCAAAACATTTTTAAAATGGTAATAAAATTCGTTTAAATGAGTTTCAAACTCTTCAAATGCTTGCATTTGATGCAAATTTGATGCTTGCAAATGCTTGCAACTCTTTATTGAGTTTTTATTATTTAAAATTAATTATTAATTTTATTATAATTATGTGCTGCTTAGAATTTTATGATACTACAGTTTAGATCGACACTGTAAAAAAATGTCGTAAAGGAAATTATTGTAGTTTTAGTACATGGTAAGTTTTCTTTTTATTATAACTTAAAATATTTAATTTTAAATACACTTTTTTATACTTTTTCTGAAATATATGAAAAAAAAACTTTTCCAATGTTG
The DNA here is from genome assembly GCA_035578175.1 of Catonia carolina. Lineage (NCBI taxonomy): Eukaryota > Metazoa > Arthropoda > Insecta > Hemiptera > Achilidae > Catonia > Catonia carolina. The sequence goes on along the minus strand of JAQMRL010000010.1, from coordinate 20,028,531 downwards.
CAATTAGATGAACAAAAGAAATCATAGTATTACGTTAAAATAGTTATTCATTGCTTTAGAATTCTTCAAGTTCAAATTTCAAAAATAAAACTGCATCAAAACTCTTTAGGGGAGTCCGACTCGAAAAATTACTCAAAATTTGTTTTTAAAATTTCAGGATTATATAATAGACCAATAAAACAAAAATATTAAGAGTTCTCCCATCTCTTCATTTACTACAGTTTCTAGTTGTTTACCAAAATGTGACTAAATGTACACGATAACGTTTGATTCTGATCTACATAAAACACTAATTCCAAAAACTATAATTTGAAAATATAAATCTTAAATTTATCATAACATTCATGTTTCATAGCTTCATATTTATTACTCATATTTTCGAACAATAATTCTTTTTTTATTTTAATTATTATACAATAAAATAGTAAACAAAAAAAAAATTAACTTATTTTGACTCATATCATTTCTTAGGCACACACTTCCTTTTTAATTAAATACGTACATAATATTATTATCCTTATAATGTATTATGAAATGATAAATTTTATCTATTTTACAAATACAGTCGCTTTCAAATTGAAAGGAAACTTTTATTAATTACATAATTTATAACACATAAACTTATCACATTTTGCGTCAATATAATTAATTAATCAATTAATTATAATGATAAAAATAATTACAATTTGTCCGCTGTACATTATTAAATTATAATTTCAATTGTACATAAAATAAATTTACAACAAAAATATATACTACAAAAATATAAAAAAGAACATAACGTTACGTAAAAATTATAAAAAATTACATTTATCATACTAAAAATAATCAGTTGCATACAACACGCACCATTCGAAAAGGAACAAATTCTAAAAAAAATTGTGCAAAATTATTATTAGTGGCAATTATTGAAAATGTTAATTTGTTTTGTCTTTCCGTCTGTCACAACCTGATGTCATAAACTACAAGAGATAACAACAAACGGTTTTCGGAATCGTAATCTACACAAAAAGTTAGTAAGCCTTTATTGTGTTTGAAGTTCCGGTTTCGACCGGAAGTCAAGAAATCAAAGTCTGAATTCGGAAACAAAAATAGTCATTCGATCCTCTTAAAGAGTAAATACAGAATCACTAATGGTTTTTGCAATAAGTCAAAGGTAAGTCTTTTTAAAAATTGCCACCAGCCTTGAGACGCGTCGTCTCATGAAAGGATTTTTTTCTAAGAATCTCAAGGTTAAACAATTTAAAACTATGGTATCCTCTAAATGAAAATTTAACTCAAAAAATAAAAATTCGATTTAAATAGTAAATACATAAATACGATAGTACTAGTTTTAAAAATTCAATTCAACATTCAGAAGTTGTTTAATAAAAAAAACCTAAGAAAAAAATAATAGTACGATGAAATCCTTTTATAGAATTTCAATTAAAACTGATCTTAAATATGTTAATCTTGTATACAAATTATTCTAAATATTGAAAGAAATTACCTTAGTTTAAATCAGAAATCACTACAAATCAGTAAAATATTTACTGAGTTGTAATAATAAAACATAGACTAGAACTTTAAAACAAGTTCAAAGATATAGACTACTCTATATAAAAAGTAATGAAATGACAATTTAAGAAACAATTTCCAAGTTAGCTGTTTTAAACTAGGTACAATATAAAGTAATACATGAATTAATAATTATTTATAAACATCATTATTAATTGATAGTATATAAAATATCAACCTGAGGTAAATAACTGATAAAAATCATTAAAATTTCACATCTGATTCATAAGTTTACCATTTATGTGGTAACACTTGATTTAAAAAAAATTATAGTCGACTCCGTGGTGCAGTGACTAGCCCTGGCCTATAAAGTGAAAGGTTCTGGATTCCTGGGTTCGATTCTCGACTACGATCTGAAAATTTTAACAAGGTAAAACCCACCCTCTAACCGTACCAAAAACAACAGTAGTCGTTAATAACAAAGCGGTCGATCCGACTTTAAATAAACGAAGAAGAATAAAAAAGATCATTTATAATTTTTCTATCAATCTATGTAATTTACCTATATCCAGAATCTTCAGATTGGTTTAAAATGAAATTAGTAAAAAATAAACAATTCACGATATATTTTTAACAAATTAATATTTATTTTTTAAACTTTTAAGCTTTATCTGATGCTCATTTATTTCGCTAACCCTTTGCGGTTTTAGATGATATTACAAGGACCTTGATTATTCATAAAATATCAAAAATTAGACTAGCTATATAAGAAGATGACAACATTTCACCATGTAATTTAGTCCAAAATTCAGATAAAGCGCTACTCATACTGGACAGCTTTGAAAACATTTTTTATTATAAAATATAGATATCAGCAGAACACAAATTACGGACACAACGATTTCGTTTTTAATAATACAGAACAATAATTTTCTTTCAATTAAGAATTAAGGGTTACTTGAAAAGGCCCGCTCTTCATACTATTATTTTCTACAATTGCCACAATAAACAGCTTATTTGCTCCTTAAGATGAAGATTTCAAAGGAATAAAATATAAGGTACTGAAAAAATACAAAAATGACTCAAGTAATTATTTATTATATAATTACTTGACAAAGTAAAATAACAGCTAACTTGGCATAAAAAATAAAAACTCAACTACTTCCAAATATTTCGTGTCAAAATGAAACATAAAATTATAAAAAAACGAATTTACTGTTTTAAAGTTACAACATGGTTATCTTTTTACAGATTTGCGTTTGGGAGACATTTATAGATATCGATAATTTTTTTTAAATACATGACGAAGAGATTCTGGGTTACTTTTTTTACTATAAACGAATCTCGTGTCATTTTAGGAAATTAAAAAAACCCAAACATGTTGATAAACGAAATAACGGTAATTAAATGTTATGTACTTTAAAATACCCAATATAAATTTGTAATAATATAAATTAAGACTAAAAAATTCACATATTGCATGACTATCATTCTTTTCTTTTAACCGATAAAAATGTAAACATGTAAACTAACAGGATTTTATAGAATTTCGAGTAAAAAACTGGGTTACAATTCAATAAAAAATAAACAAACGAACTCTTAAGAATAAACTAGTACAGAATTGGGTCATTAAATGTCAGATTAATTAAAATTTAATTTAACCTATATACAATTTTAAATAAATTATGTAATTTAAATTTTGTAATCGATTAAAAAATGGTAACGATTTTTATTTTTTTTTAAATTTACGGTATGCAAAAGGCTATAAAAGTAAAAAGTATCATGTTGTAACATTAAATATTTTAACTTCACGGAAAAAAATAATTTAAAACATTTTTTTTGCGGTTTTAAGTTAAAACATTTTTGAAATAAGTACATAATTATATTAAAAAAAATAAAGAATAAATAAGAATGACTTTTAATTTTTGACTATTAGGCCTAAAATTGAATATAAAATATTTCTAGATAGTTCACTTTATAAATTATTAATTTATACATAACTAATCGAGACTTAATAAATAAAGTTAAACACATCACACCGTACAGCCTATCACACATTCCGCAGTCAGTCCGCATTCCGTAATCGACGGTAGGTTTACTGCGTTCATTTTAGCACCATGAAACGTTTTCTTCAACCGACGATGACGAAGTTCCTTTTATTCGCACACGCTCCAGTCTTAAACTTCTCTTCCATATCTGAAAACAAAAAAAGATCATATTAGCTGAATGGAATTATAAAATTTTTAATAATAAAAAATAATAATGTATGTACGTTGCAATCTGTTCAATTTAGAACAATAACCAACCCAAAAACCCAATGAGATGAGGACGAGGATATGAGGATTTTGACATGTTGATATGTAGTCTTGTAAAGACTCGGGCCGACCATTCGTGAAAGACTTCATTGAACCCCAACCATCAAAGTACACCAGTATTCACTGTCTAGTATACAAATTCGTATAACGTAATTTACTAGAATTTGAACTACGGAATCTTCATCTCCGAAAATCAGCTGTTAAACAGCTGACTCGCGATGACGACTTTACTACTAGACAAACGGTGTTATATAAATAAAAACTAGAGAACAAAATTCTTCTTTTTTTAAATTAATTTATTTATTTAGAGTCGCATCAACAACTTGGTCATTAGCGACTACGGTGGATTGTGTAACATTAACTTTGGGATTTGACATGTGAAAATTTCCAGATCCTCGCCGGGAATCGAACCCGGGACCTCCGCGTGGCAGGCCAATGCGCTAACCACTACGCTACGGAGGCGGCCAGAACAAAATTCTGTATTACATCATATTTACTATTTTATCATACATATACCTAATTAGATTTCTTAAAAAATTAAATACCATACAACAGATAAACTTTATGTTTCCAGATAAGAAGTTCTTAACTAATTAACTCCTACTGAACGTATTAACAGTTTAGACATCAGAATACAGAGAAAATAAATGAACTATATTTTAACGTGCGCAAAAAATATAAATTAAAATCTTTATGGTCAGTGTAAATTCATACCATTTACTGCCAACCACTTTCAAAAGAGCGTATTCTTATTTGACTATACCCCAACGAACTAAAGACTGCAGATGAGATCTAGCCAATAACAGCCAAGATAGAGTGTGAGGTTGCCTCAGAGTCACACTTTGTTCCACCGAACTCCAGCTGAGATTTCGTTAGGCTGTCATCTAAAGCGGGAAAACAACGTGACAACGCAGGATACGATTAACGAAAATCAATTGGCTCTGTTCTGTGACCTAGGTCACTATGCTCCGCCTTCATCTGCAGCCTCTAGTTCGTTAAGCTATAGTCTTTAATAACATGAGTAATTCCTTCGTTCACGTTTGAACCTATCCTCAACTTTGCTCTCGGGAACAAAAAGGGCAATTTTTCTCCTTTTGAGTATGCTCATAACTCACTGTTTGTACACACACGTCTCAAACCCTCAATGTTTTTAACGTGACCGGTCTACGAAATTCTAAAGCAGTGACTAAATTGTTACATATTACTAGTACAACAATTATTAAAGAAAGTATAAAATTTAAATTGACATAAAACGTTTTTACATTATATGACTGACAAAAACTCCCATTGGAATAACTTAATAAATCTATTTATGTGTTGTATTGTCATTTTAAAATAAGTCCGTAAGGTGTTTTTGTTTCAGTCGGCGATTGTCATTTAAATTACCTAAAATAAAGATGGCGAGATGATTTGTGTGCGATTCAAGACGTCTTTAGTATTCTGTATTGAACGTGGGTATAGTATTTTTTGTTGAATTTTAGAAATGTTTAGATATCTGCGTAGTATGTTGTTTATTATGTACCAAAATGATGCTGGGATAACAATAATAATAATAATTTAAAATTTAATTTCACATAAGTTAGCTACTTTAGAGCAACTACATTTACAGATTAATATTTAATAAAAAAACCTTGCAGTCACATCTTCACATAATAGTCTACATAAAAAATAAAAGCTTATTTACGCGCAATCTGTAACTAAAAAGTGGAATATCAATTGTTCGTTGCTTATAGCAAATAATTCTTAAAAATCTGAAAAGATTTCAAAATTGTGAAGAAGAATAATAACTATATTATAGTCATACTTAGCAATCTACGTCACAATATTATCCCAACTTCACTATTTTGAAGTATATCAACTCTGAACAACTTATGAACCAAAAAGAATGTTCTCAACGTTGAGCACCAATTGTCCTCAGATTTTTTTTTAGTCAACTCATAAAATATTGATATATTTATTGATTTATAAAAGTTTACCTACACAATACAGTATTGTTATTGCAATACTAACGCGGTTGAAGGAAATTGAAAATTAATAATATGTTTGGTTGAATAAAAAAATCTATAAATACAAATAAAAAATTGTTTTGACAAGCCTAACAATACAGAAAACAGATATGTTGACTAATTCTTAAACGCTGAACAATGTAAAAACATAAAAATAATAATAAAGAATGCAAGTATTTTTCACAAATAAAAAATAGGACATAAGAAAAAGGGAACATAATACCTGTCTGTCTTTTAGGAAAGATTTTTGGAACAATTTATAGTTGACCACACAATACTAAGGGGGATGGATACAGTGAGGGAAGAATTTTAGTGACAAGGGAAGAAGGTTTTAGTTACATTTAGTTTAGGTTTCTTACAAAAACGGATGGTGTTATAAAAAAATGTGGGTAAAACGACAACGGGACAGACAAAACGATAGCAGTGACAATGACGTGGAAGGAAGGGGACAACGTGACATCTACAGGTATATAGTGGGTGGACTTACACACAGAGATATCCTAAAATACTAACTCCATAGCAGAAACCTTTTCTACGTTTTGTTCCTTACAGTTTTAGTTATAAACTGTGGGAAGTTTTTATTAAAAACTTTACTTTCTATTTTTAACGTTAAAAAATAGTAAATAGAAATAAGTAAATTATGTTTTGTACAAGCGTTAAAAAGTAACAATTCTTTTAGGATTTGAATAGTTTGAAGGGAACAATATTGAACAGTATAAAAATGTTACAGATTTTTAAATGATAATAGTAATGCAGTTTGAAAGTTTTCTGTTCACGCGTTAATATCTCAAACATACAAAAAGCTTTTAAAAAACAACATAAGTTCGGTTATTTTGAAACATGTGGCAAGAAACGGTATATTATAAACATATATATTTTGAACTACTGACAACTATCAATATTATCTGGGTCTTGCAGATTATTGTCAACGCTAAAGTATTTATAAAAACAGTTTCCATAAAAATATATATTCAATGGCATTAACACAATCAATTCAAGCTGAGTGTGTCTTTAATACTAAGTTGACCAAAACTCCAAATTTGTTTTAGTGTTCTTATATCAGTATTTATACGAGTATGTCATAAACAAGTAAATAAATAAAAAAATGTATGCAGTATGTTTATCATCTTAGCTCTTTTACTAGGCAATTCGGATGGGAGCTTATTAATTGGCTATGAGATGTTGAACATATCGATTGATAAGTTTACCATACGTCCTGGATTGGCCAGAACAGTCCGGGATTTAGGCACGTGTTCACTGGAATTATTCAGGATTAATAAATGTCCGGAATTTTCGGAAAGGACCGGGGGCCTGAAAATTTCGTTCCGTTTTCTATTTGGAAGTTGATAACATTGTAAGTGCAGCGATGCTAGACCGTTAAAATTTAATTCTAAGATGTTCCTTGGAAAAGTACTATCATCTGAGAAATATCACAGCCGTCCAACTCCAGGGAAAAAAGAAAACCAGATGGTACTGATATGTTGTAATCGCAGGACATAGTTTCTAAGTAAATGTTTGGATGTTTTTGTGTACACTTTTAGTTAACATTATTATTCTAAAATTAATTACTTAAAAATTAATTGTAAACCAATGTGTTTCAGTGGCAAAAATACATTTTGTTTGTTATTCACTAAAAGATAACTTCTTTCAAAAACAAATCTGGGATTGAATCCAGATATGACGGTAAATCAAGTTTTAACTATAGTAAGGGCCCCTTTGCAATTGTTGGATTCCGTATAACCATATGCGTGTAAATAATATTATTATACATTTTTATTTTCTTGTTAAAATTTTGATAATTTGCTTTTAAATGGCTAATAGAAGCATAACGCCAATAAAGAAATAAATATTCCCTGAAGAGTTTTGTTTTTGAAAATTGGCTATAGTGTTTTTAAAATGATAGTCTACATAAAAAACATAAAGTTTGGAGTGAAATCGGGAAAAACAATAAACCAGTTAGATTAATAAAATAGGAGTGTATAGTATTTCAAAATAACCAGTGATGTTTAAAAATATTTAACTAAAAATTATTAACAGCAACATAGTACACCAACTGAACCGTATAGGGCCTAAAATGTACGTACATAGTTTACCGTAAAATTATATACACGAGAAAAAAGGAAAAATAAAATAGGCTATCTAATATGGATACGTAACCCAGTTTTAGGGGAAAATTTATTATTATTTCGTGCGTTTTCCCTCTCATTATCTTTCAGTATCATTCTATCTCGTTTTACTAGACTCATTTCAAAGTGTTCACTGTAGCACATCGCTCCTCCCTTTCAATTTTTCATACATGGACTCCTCCTAAAATTTCTTTTTCCCTTTTGATCAAGTTGCGTTTGTACTACCTACCTCATTTATTTGCATGGGTATACATGTGTGTGTTCGTGTTTTGGTTCAGTTGAAATATATAATGAGTAGGTTTTGCTATATAAATTAGGTACGTTTATTACGAACGCTTCCCTTTTAAACAACGCCTCACATACACATCCATACTTACATACACACACAAACACATAATAATAGTACGATACACCTATTCGTTATTTGGGCGTGAATAAATACATCATAAAATAGATACAATTAAATTTACACGGTAATTAATAAACATAACTTAAATTTTATTGACAATATCTTAAACAGCTTTTACCAAAATTGATTCTTAAATACTCCGTAATTATAATATAATGCCATTTAATGGCATGGTGTAATTAATAAAAATTAAAAAATCTACATAATAAGGTCATAAAGAAGACGGTTGTGCATAATATCAGAAATACAAAACGGTAATTCAATCGTACTTAATTTTTAATCTGTGTTATAAATTGCAGCATACATTATTGGAACAATTTTTCTTAAACCCACTACATTGGCTACAATCTATTTATTCTTTACTTTGATTAAGTATCAATGTTACGGTTATTTACAAGGTACGATATACATTTTGAACGTTTTGACAAAATAATAGGTTGTGAACACAATAACCCAGTACAAAGATAGGTCAAATTGAAGTGAATTTTGTATTAGGTATACGATGAAATGTCGTTTCCCAAGAATAATTAAAGAATCCAATTGTGGGAAGAAGGCGGTTAGGACGGCCACAGAAAAGATAGAAACGATTACCTGAGACTAGATCGAAAAATGGGTTAAAATCAGCTCACTTTATCCAGGAATCAATCCTGATACTTCTGTATTAGTTATTAAGTACTGTAGATTACCCAACTACTTAGCCCAGAAATATATACTTTTGGGAAGGCTGTGAGGAAAATGGACGGATTCCTTGAAACAGGAAAAGGTCATTCCTGAATCCTTACTTGTATAAGAAAAATTTATAATAATTCATTCATCTAGAGATGAGAGCAATCCTAGTGACATTAGAACGAGAGAACCGGTTCAAAGGCAGCTGTGATTCATAAATCTTTTATTTATTTTTTTCTTATTCTTAATGTGTGTACATTACAATCTGTTCAATTTAAGAACAATAAGCAACCCCATGATCCAATGAAATGAGGAAAATTTGTATTGACGTAAAAATGATATGTTGTTTTGTACAGATTCAGGCCGACAATTCTTGAATTCAGCTGCTAAACAGCTGACTTGCGACGACGACTTGACCACTAGACCAAAACAGTGGGTTATCTATTTGTAGTAAATATTTTATAAACACATAAAAAAATAAATGATGTAAATAAATTCTGCAAGTGAACCACTTCCTCTCAAAGACTAAATGAACAAAGTATAGATAGTTTTCTTTAGGCAAGTATCAAACCCCCGACTTTTTTGTATTTAGGTAAGTCCCAGATTACCATAATGCTACTCAACCAACGAGTTTTCAAGGTTGGGACGGCTACGGAGAAGATGAGAAAGACCCCTTGAGACCAGAAGAAGCTCTTCCCTAATCCTTGCTTGAAGAATAAGAAAAAAAGAAAAAAAAATCGGTCACATTTCAGTAAGTAAGAATATTAAATAGCATCCTATCAATCTATTATTTTTTTGGAAGTTTAACGTCAGACTCTTCTGCAATTACTGCTACTGCAGATGGTGAAGGATGAAATTATTTTGTAACGTATGAAAATATGCCGTGCATGAATGAGATTCGAACCCAAGACCGGATGATGAGAGGCGAGCACGTTACAAACTACGCCAATGCGGCCGGCATTGGCGTAACAGATATCAATATGTTTAGTTAAACGGAATTGTACTTTGTTTAGTAATAATTGAAAGATATATCATTTTGAACACATTTATATGAAATGACAATTTATAAAGCATATTTTAATTAAACAGATATTAATGCACACAAAATATATAATTAGTTACTATTTATGTAACTTCAATATCACTATATAAAGTGTTAGTCTAATGATTCATGCCTGACTGACAAGAACAGAACTAAATGACCTGATTCTTGGCTAACTATTACTACTGTCAGGATGTCACGTTCCAAGAATAAATGAAACGTTTACACGGATTGCTTTGTAAATTCATTTGGAATGACTACATTGCACTTCATTGTAATGTATAGTCTATACTATACTTATACTGAGTCAACTTCCTCTTATGTGCAATATGTACTGTATCTATTTCTTTGTTTTACATCCAATTGAGGAAGTAACAAGTAAATACATAATAGTTATCATTTTCTGGCTAAATATTGGTAGGGCATTGGTATAGCCTGTACTAAGTGACGATGTATGACGTATCGATTCTTCGTCCCTTACCTTGCAAGTATACCAACAAGCGTAAAATATAGTTTGTGGACTTTTTCCTATTATATTTATTATTTTCTAAAAATAAAATTTCAGTTTACCGTGAAAAACCGTACACATCATTGTGGTTGTTAGCAATAACATTAACTCTTTACATTAAGAATTTTAAAGATATTAATACTAAGACAATTTTTTAAATGTTTTTCTAACGAACTTTGATTATTCCTTAAAAAATATTTGCTTAATTAAACGTTAAGGAGAGACACGACATCAGTATATCTAGGCTACTCAACTTTAGTTTGTATTGCATCGTAACAATAGTATTCGTTATTACAAAACAATACCATATCAAAATCTCTGATGACAAAAAATCTTTTTTTCAACTTATCAGCACAAATTCTCGAACAAGACTGTCCAAAGATTCACTAGTACACTCCTATTCATGTAGATTGCTAAGCTAGCCTTATAGAAGGTTCCGAACAGAATATTCCAGAATTTTCTGTGACTATTTTTAAGATAAAAAAAGTAAGATTCGTTAAGTTAAGTGTTGTTAAATTTTAATAACATTCTATGTTCAACGTTAAAATTGTTAAAAGAACAATTTTGGAGTAATCCTTTATTTCCAGAGATTTATTTTTTATTTTATTTTAGTTTGTTTGATGTTCGACTTTTGTGAACATTGAGGGTAATGCAGACGGTTAAATGCTATTAAGACCAGGAATCGAACCCAGGACAACCGGTATTGAAGCCAGTTTCTCTGACCAAAGAATATGTAAAGAATGAAGGAAGGAAAAATATACGCTTAACTCTCGTTTATCCGAAATCAAGGTTCTCCGAAATATTTTTTGTTGTATCTGAGCAGGTCAGGTCTTACAGGAGGGTTGTGACGACCAATATATAACAATATATATTTTATAAAACAGATCTTTACGTATGTAATTATGGGTAAAAATTGCAAATTCAGTTAATCTTACAATACTGGTGAGTTCCCATCAACTTTCGATTGAGACACGATCATTGAGTGTTTTTTATTTTGAACGGTGTGTATTCGGAGATCTGTATTACGTAGCTTTACACAAATTATAATTTTATATTCTGTAAAACTTTGTTAATATTTCTATTATTTTAATCCTATTATTACAACTTTATCTTTTAAAAACTGTTAATAAGTAATTACAATCAAAATTACAAGAAGTCATTTATATTGTGGTAACACAAAAACCATCAAAATGGTTAAAACGTTAGTCTAGAAGACAACAAGTCTAAGAGTAAAGTTGTAAGAAGAGATGCGATTAAGAGCAGAAGGTACTTATGTGGTGGTAAGAAACATTAGGCCCAACACAGAGCATGAGGCGTAGACTACAAGTTGTAAAGCAGTTGTAAGAAAGTTTCAATAATATCTCTCTATAGAGCTGTGCCCACAATCTGCCTGCTGAGTTCGTTAAACATTAAACCTAAAATTAGTTTTCACAATAAGTATTAGGAAATGACATTAACTTCAAACATCTTACTCCCATTCTAACAAAAAAGATTAAAGCTGACAACATAGATTAATACATAATTAAACCATAAAAACTATACCGAAGATATTTTCACTTAATTTGAAAACATAAAAATAAATACTAGTGATGATCATGCTCGACAAAAAATTGCATAAGCTTTTTATTTTTAATAACTACACCACTAAAAGCCATTTAAATAAATTTCTATTTCTACTAACAAATTTTCACAGACACGCAGCTGTGTCAACGATAATCTATAATACTTTAAAATTAATTTAGCATTATAAAAACACACCACAGCAATATTTTAGACCTCCCACAATCGTTTTAACAAATAAAATAATACTTTTATATATCTTTATTTAAAAATTTTACATGAAACTATTGTAAAAGTCAGACATTAAATTTTATATGCCTTATTGTAATAAATAAAAAGTAAAATTAGAAAACCTAACAAAGTAAAAAAAAAATCAGATACACCTTTATGGTTATTACAGAAAACCAAAAAATGTAAATTATTATACATTATTTGCATTTTTTCAAGTTTATTACAAATACTAAAAATAAGCTTATACTAACAAGTAAAATTAAATAGATATTCTACATGTAAAAACATCGGTATGTAATTTATCTTATAACAAAAACTGGAACATTTAAACAGCATAAAGTAACAGTGAGTACAATGTAAATTAAACATTTTTGCTAATTTACTAATACAACGGTAATTTATCCCAAATATATTTTATCTTTTCAATAAGAACTACCAGAAAATCTTCACGTTCCGTAAGAGAATTTAGCATTTTATTACATTTTAATTAAAGAAAATTACTATATTAAAGCTACCTTCACAAACAATTTAAAATTAATTTCCTTTCTTGAAAACAGTTGTAAATATTAAATATCTTGACAGTTATTTCACAACTTCAAATACTGTCAAATAAAATTTATTTTCTAACAAAATACACAAATACACCCATATATTATTAGTAAATATACTTAATTTTACTTCCTTTTAATTTTTAACTGTTGTAAGTAATTGCAGTTTAGTTATCATTCAAACTATAATAACGTAACGACAGGAAATTTACTTTAAAATTTCCTCTATAGATATAAAAAATTAAACATCCTACGGATAATATCTACACCTTTATTATATTGGCTTGATAAGAAAAATAAATTAAGTAAAAATCATATGAAACTAAGTCACTAAGATTATGTTTGAAAGTTTGTATAAATAACTAAAACATAAAATGCATTGGCTACCTGTAGTTAGGGGTTAGTGCAACTTTCTTCTATATGCCGGGTTCCCGGGTTCGATTCCCGATCAGTTCTGGAATTTTTTCACCCGTATATAACTTTTTTATCATTACATATGTACAAATCACGGCTTAAGTAGTCATAATAACTCAATAAAAAAAACAAAGTTTTATTTATGTTCTTACAGAAATTTCAAGAACGATTAGGCCTAAATTAACTACTGTCTGAAAACTTTAATATTTTGTTATATTAGGTTATCCGGAATGTCATATAACGTGTTTACATCTACTCTTTATTAAAAAGTTTATTTTTTTTAATGGACACAAAAATAGTGAACCGATTTTGATAAATCCTTTACAGATATCTTCCATGTGATCCCAAGAGTGGAAACACAAGTGGAAAAAGAGGAGATCGGTGGAATTACCCATTCAACGCCATACCATTATCTTATTACCACTTGCTGACTATATAATGGAATTTTCTGACCGCAAAAAATATTTTCACTCGAGATAACTGTACAAATAATGCCTGCGAATAACAGTTTAAAGAAATTGTATTTATATCTTGTTTTATTTTTTATTTATTAAAACAAAACAAAAATACAAGCGCACAAAAGAGAATTAAAATTATCTGCCTAAACTGACCAGTATATGATCCGCTGATCACAAATAAAGAATCTAAAAATTTAACAATATGCCTAATATTCGTTGGCGTTAAGTACAAAGCGAAGCAATAAACCATACAAAGGTGGTTTTACTGTTAAAATTACAATAATTATCAACATTTTATAGTATAAAACATTAATTAAATTCTGTACAGTAGCGCAACGACTACACACAGGACGAACAGTAATAAATAATTTATTGAACATATTACAAATAAATAATAAAATTATGAAATTGAACGCAAAGAACGACAACAGCTACAATAGTACAAGTTTCACAGACAAATTAACAATTAATAGTATTATTGTTAAGTAATTAAATAACGATAATAAATATTATTACAATAAATTTGTATAAATTATTTGAGTATTGTTTTTGAATTTTAAATGGTACGGGCATATATACTGTAAGGTACAAACATACGACCTGAAGTACCAAATACAAAATATTAAAATGGATACAAATACACAATACACATACAATCTCGTTGTATGAATTACATAAAAGGGGTTCCAACTCATTTACAAAATTCCATAATTTTCTGGTTAACCAACTGATTGAAAATGGAGATTACCAAACCAAATGTGTATGTATGAACAAACTAGTACGTATACAGTATTGTTTCCTATACTGGTACGATTCTTTATATGCACCACAATACAGCAATAATATGGTATAACCTATTCAATAATAATAATAATAATAATAATAATAATAATAATAATAATAATAATAATAATAATAATAATAATAATAACAATAACAACAATAACAATACGAATGAAATTTGCATTCAAAAATGAATATTTAGTTCACATATGTTTGTTTCAACCATACATTATTCTCGTTATTTCTGAACGAACTGTACTACAAAATTCTAATAACAAACAGTTTAAAATTGCAATATACATTCCACATAGCCGATACAATTTTTGGAGATGATACAGTTGAATTTCCATAACTCGAACCCCTTCAGAAATTTAAAACTAATTCGAGTTAAAAGAAAATCGAAATACAGATCAATAAAACTAGAATTTAGATCAATTTTTATAGATAATATTAAACATTTAAAAAATAATCCAGTTTTGATGGCGTTAAAAAAATTTTCTGTGGTATAACATTTGATTAGGGGAAGAAATATTGTTTGCTTGTAATTTTAGTAGTCTTCGTTATAAACTGAGACACTTTCATCACAAATAATCTTTTGAACGATTCTATGACGACTTTAGTTTTTTCAATCTTCTATTGTTGGCTTCAAATTTGGTATGACTATGTTGCATCGCTAATTGATCTGATTTTTCTCAGAGCTTACACCTGGGTATGGGAAAATTTTCCCTTGTACTTCTTGGAGCCAATTTTATACATCTTCTATTTCAGGCTACGAAACATTTTCGTACACATTTGCGTTGAAAACTAAATCGAATTCGCATTTTAAATAAATCTCGAACAAAAAGTTATGGACGCTAATTTTTTAACTTAAATTAAAACTAAATCGTAGGGAAATTTAATTCGAATTATGAAAGTTCAACTGTATAACGGAAATTCAACTCTAAAAAACAAAGGAAATAGTCGTTTGTACGCAGAAACGTATGTCTAATGATAAAGTATGCGTCGTACCATTATATAAGTGAATGTTGAGAACAGAATGAACATTTCTAATTATCTTTAAGAATGGTTGTGAATATAAGATAAAGCAGGATTAGAAACGAGTGCAGATCACTAGGACCGAGATGACGATAAACCAAATGTTATCGGGAATGGTCTTCGGGCCAGCCCAGTCAGTCAGGTGGCAGAAAGTCGCTATTATTTGTTAAGTAACACCCGTTGGGCAAGCGATTTTTAAAGGTGACCAGCTGCCAGCCATCCGTGAACCAAATCTACTGGGGGTCCCTGTTCAAACTCATGCCTAATTCACTTCAAATAATACAGCAAAGCAGCGATTTAACTGGGTAGTTGTCAATAATGTACAGTTCCCGATAACAAAAAGAAAAAAATTATTGGGAATAGCACGCAGAAGAAACCCCCTGTACGGGCTAAAAAGGAAGAGAAGAAAAGTGAAACGTATCGGCTCATAAAAAGAAACAATGGTGAACATTCCATGGTGAAGTTGCAACGCTCAGACGAAGCTTTTAGAATATAAATAATTGAATAGATAGAAAAAAAATGTATAATTAACACTAATAATTATTAATAAAATCTAATTTGGGTGTATTTTTAATTTATAGTCTATTAATGAGTTGGTATAGCCGTACAAATAAAAATGTTTACACAAGTTATTTCAGCACTTCCCATGTTAACGTTACAAATTTGTTTAAAATAAGATTATAATACGTATATTAAAACGTTGAAAGAAAACAGATTTCATTCGTGTAAGTTAGCGATATTCATGTAATTTTTAATAGTAACAAGTGGATGAAATATTTGTGTAAACAATCCAATCCAAACGAATGTAATCAACATAATTATGTTACGTCTGCTATATGTTGCTAACTACTTAAAATAATAAAATGTATCCTGTAATAGAATAATTGTTGAAGTGTAATGAAATGTTATCATACTCAAACTGCTAGTAAACAAATGGACTGTTTTATAAATTGTTTACCATGAACAAGAATATCTGAATGATTAAACAATCCAATGTTATTTCAATTTATCGTATACTGGATTTCACCTCGACTCAAAAATCAGAATATTTTGAGATCTACAATTCTGTTAAATGTACAAAAAGTTGTTTCGTATCAGTCTGAACATTTTTCACAATTTAAAAATCTATGATTCTTCTGATCAATGGATACCCGTCCGAAAAACACCCTCTTTAGGCTAACCTTATCAAAGATTCCTTTTAATCTATTTTTTCTCGTTTAGGGTTATTTTAGACCAAGTAAAGTAACTTTAGACATTTTCTGAAATCTCTTTTGCAGCCCACAATCGATCCGCATTCTTTTAATGTAGGTTTTTCTCCTTCCTACCGTCAATCTGATAATCTGCTTTTGTTCTATATAAAACTCTTAAATCAGCTTTCTAAAAACATTCTGTCTCTTAATATCAGTTGACTCAATTTTTTGAACCATGTTTTCTCAGTTTATTCCAATTTTTTGTCATCAGTCTCTGGACTGGTTTGGTGCAGTTCTTCAAGCTGTCTACCTTGCGCAAGTTGTTTCATATCTACATACCTTCAACACCCAACAACTTTTGTAATTTTCTTTAAATATTCTAACCTTTGCCTCCCCCTGCAATTTACTCTCTCAATATTATCCTCGATTATTGATGGAGCTTATCTATCCGTCACCTTAAGTCTATTGTTTAGTGTTAAATTGTTAAAATTTAACAGAAATTTAAAATTGTTAAAAATTTAGTGTCAAATTTGTTTTGTTAACGGTTTATCATTTTACATAAATGTTCGGAGAATTTTATCTTAAATCTTTTGATCGTTTCTATTAACAATTCGTTTTTCTTGTACATTTCATTCTTCCATGTAACCTGTACTGTCTGTCAATTATTTTCGGATACATTGTTTTGCAGAGGTACAATAAACGTCCCCCAGAATGCATTTGCTCCCTTTGTCATTATGCACTACTGTACAGAAGAAAAACATCGACTCATTCCCTGACGATTATTATGTTTGCTATGTACGATACAGCACAATGTTTGTAACAAAGCATACCTAATGCTTCCCGCACCTCACCTTGCCATTAACTATGAAGTGCATTCATACAAGACGACGATTATTGTACCTTTCTTCTTTACTTAAACAATTATTAAGTAATTATTATTAAGTTCTTTAAGTTATTTAATGTATCAAAGTTTCCATTAAAGACAGTTACATACCTGCTATTATATTTATAAAACAGCCTGCTTGAAGAGTTTGACTGAATTACTTTAGATCAGATTATCATTTTAGAATTTTAGTTTAAAGCTTGCTGCTTTACTAAGTATTGTATTTTTCTTAAATTGATAGGTACACGAGTCAGTCATTTAATAAGAATTTTTTATCATTTCAGTGGATCATCAGATGGTATTGTTAAAGTCTGGAGTGAAATATGAACAGAATGCACTAACACATTTAAATCACTTGGTGCTACAGATGGTGTTGTTAATAGTAATTTAATTTACGCTACACAAAAGTACATTCTTCTTTTAGAATTAGAATGTGATTATAAAATTGAGAAAAATCACTGAAGATTAATGACGATATAACTTTTTGGAACTGCATTAGGTAAACGAGGGATATGGTTACTTAACTTTAAATTTAAATTACAGTTGCACAATACTATTATAACAAAATTCGAAGTAATAATGTTTTACTGAGCTTATTACACGGAAGTTCCGTAGAGTCACAAAATTAATAAAAATATATGATTAAAGAGTAATAACTGTGCGCGCGTGCAGACATAATATAATCAGTGCGTGAAACGACGCGTGTGTAAGCTCACGTGCCTACACAACAATCATTCAGTTAGTTGGTCAAATCGTGAGTGTATGTAGAAGCTACCGCTTTGGTTCTTGGCTTCTGATGAATACCAGTGTAACGCCCGATGGGTTGTAACTGGCCTGTACACTTGACTACGCATGTAGTCTTTAAAAAATAAAAAACGAAGAAGACCAAGAAGATGACCAAAGCTGGTTTCCCGGTTCGGCCCCTGGCCAGTCGAGCCACTTATCTTATGATTGCGTCTATTAATTGATTGAAAATAATAATGTTTTTTCATCGGAATAAGAAGACGAGGTGGAGGAGAAAGGAGAAGAAGAAGCCATAAGCAATTATTGTAATAACAGACGAATTGCTGCCGGATGGAATGAGTGGGCTTCTTCTCCTCATTCTATCTTCCACTTCTTCACAATCTTAAAGTTGAAGAGAAAGAGGAGGAGCAGAAATCATTTCTTGTTCGAACCCCTTCGTAATCATTTGCTTCTGAACTTTGTTTAGACCTCACTGCATGCATATTAATACCGAGTCTATGTAACTAAATTAAAATACACATACCACATTCTCTCGTATGAGCGACCTTCTGCTGTAACTCCTTCCACATTACCTTTTATAACATCTTTGGTCTTTTGAATAAATATAAACCGTTTTAATATTTTACTAAGTAATAATAATATTATTTAAAGACAAAATTAAAGTTTTAATTATAATCAGTCTTCGCATACCAAAAACTTACTTAACTTTTTCCTCATTTATACATATCTCTTTGTAGAACCTCCAGAAAAAGTTTTAGGTAATAATTATTAAAAAAATTCTTCAAAAAATTGTATACTTTTTTTTACTGAAAGACAGGGAAGATTAAATTTAATTTTATGTTTGTTCAAAATTATTAACACTGAAGACAATTTCGTTGAGATATTTAAAGAAAATGAACTGAGTTTTAAAGGTGATGGTGTTTATTTAAAATGCATAAAGTTTGAGATAAATTATCTGCATTTAATCACAGAAGGTAATTCTATAATTTTATTTCGTATTTTGCACCAGATTTTGGCCAATTGTTAAATTGAGAAATAACTTCCTATGACATTTTAAAATCAAACTGGAAAAATATCTGAGAAAATTTTTTATGATTTTTTTTCTTTCTAATTTGTGTACGTTGCAATTTGTTCAATTTAAAACAATAAGCAACCCCATGACCCAATGAGATGAGGATGATGTGTATGACGTGTAAATGAGGTGTAGTCTTGTACAGACCCAGGCCGACCATTCCTGAGAGAGTATGGTTAATTAAACCCCAACCATCAAAGTACACCGGAACCACTGTCTAGTATTCAAATCCGTATAAAAGTAACTACCTTTACAAGGATTTGGACCAGGAACCTTCGTCTCCGAAAATCAGATGTTAAACAGCTGATTTTGGCGACGACTTTTGAGAGAAAATTGAACCAATATTTTTTTGGTTTATTAAAAATCGCATGAAATTTTATAATATTATTATTAGCGACTACTATGTTACGGTACAGAATCGGTAGATTTCAAGCTGTAATAATTTCAGACCTAACTCGGGATTGAACCCAGGATCTTCCGCTTTCCAGTAATCAGTGCAGTCAAGCTTTTTAATTACTACAGCCCACTAACAACGGAACCCATCATTATAACAAAAAAGTGAACCTTTAAAGTTGACTTCTAATAATTCAGACAATTATTCTGACGTACCGTCGAAGTGCACAGAAGTTGAAAAATTAAATTTATTAACTTAATTATAAATTATCAACTTGTAACGAAATTTAAGTTATTTTTAAGTGAATTGTGTAAAACGCAGTACAATGCACACAAAACTACAATAATGAAAATATAAACGGTAGCTAATAACAGAAAAAAATTATAATTTTATAATTGCGTGCGTAAATTTATTAATAGCATATTTTCGTCCAGTCCCCTTGTAAAACGTCAGTTAAATAAAACTTAATTTTGCTGAAAATTCATTTAACATTTTTATTTTATGTGCATATTAATGAGATGCGTGAATGAGAAAACTTGAGCGACCTAGTAAACGCAAGAGAATGGAGTACTTTATTAAAAAAGTCTAACATTTCAAGGTGTCTTAACTTACGTTAAATGTCTGCGTGTTCCTCCTTTCAGTTAAATGTTAGTAGCGGGTGAACTTCCCACAACTACTAAAGTTTGAAATGAATTTTCCGGTTTTTGTATTCTTGTCTTGGTACGTACACAATTAAGCGACTTGAAACTACGTTATGAACCTGAGTTGCAGTCCGTAACATTTACAACGAAAAAGCATTTTAACATGGAGTATATTACTAAGAAACACGTATGCGTCGGTCGTTGGAAGGTTTTGTTAAGGCTGTAGTCGACAGATGTGATGGATAGATAGAAAAGGATATTTTGAAAACCTAGAACCAGAGGGGCTACTCCACCCCACCTTAATTCCGAAAAACCCTTATCATATCTCCCCTGGGGCGCTAATGGGAGGGCTAGAACCTTTACGTTTAGTCCTTCCGGAATTCCGGGATTTCTCCCCGGCTATTTTATACGGCGTGTCGCATTTCAAATTGCTTCTTTGTGTCGCTGTCACCCATACACATAGACAAGTACTATTCTCGAGCTTCGATTTTATCTATCCTTCCAAAAGCAAATAAAAAATAATAAACCTACACAAAAACAAAACAAAACAAAACCGAGGCGTTTAACACATCAACTTTTTAATTTATTTCCACAGAAATGCCACAAAATTATTATCTTGTTCTTAAATAAAACATAATACTTTAACGCAAGTGTATTAAATAAAACATAAAACACTGTAAAGATGAATAAATCATAAAATACAAGAAAAATTGTCCAAAAGAACGACAATAATAATAAATAAGTAAAAATCCACCTAAAATTAGGTTTGTCACAAAATTATTTATTAACAGACACGCACATACATGCAAACTCTATTAATATCATCATTTGAAATCTGCAATCAAGATAATGAGAGGATTTAACTTGTAAATTTGAATTTCTGATTAATTCACAAACCAGTCGCTAATTCATGGTACGACAGTTCAGCGTCAAAATATTGGCCAATACGCCGTAAAATTTTGACAGTTGAATATTAATGTATAAATTAAATTTATACTTTCTGGTAATAAATTCTAGCATAACGAATTACATTTAACACAAAGTTTGTTTTATAAATTTCGTATACAAGTACTTCCTCAAAAGAACCCAATAGAATTTACAGTAATTTAAAATTCCTCAATTTTTATGTTTCCTTCAGAAAAGTCGATTATAATTTTATAAAATAAATAAGACTCAGTTTAATAATCATATTCAAAATCAAAATTTAAACTAGGTGTACTTTAAAAATGCAATGATACTCAAAAAATATTTCAGGGTTTTTCCCTTGAAATAAAGAAAAAACAAGAACAATTGAGTAGACAGGACAGTAGCCGCGAAAAATATAAATTAATTTACGATAACTGAAGTTGTTGCCCATAAAAGGAGGTGGAGTGTTAAATTATTTGCACTCGATCTGGTAATTCCAGGGCTACAAAAAATAGTTGTTTCTAATTACATGGTCAGTCAATTAAATGGCTGAATCATTATGGAACAGAAGTGGTAGAGGTATAAAATACACTAATCAAAAATATCTCCTCTGTAAGTAATGAATTTCACTATACAGTCAGACTCTATGGTAAATGAAGTGACGGTGTCATTTACCGGGTGGGAAATATGTGTTTTTCAGAAGCTCTGCTGATAAGCATACTTTATAAAGCAGTAAGGAAGGCGAAGGTAAACCACCTCACTCTTCGTTTTACTAGTAAAACCTCTAAAGGTTCAAACCAGCCTTTAGGCTGATGACGTATACAACAATTAAAGTTGAATATTATTAAAGATTAAAATTTGTCTGTTTTGATACAATATCTTTTCCATTTTTCTGTACGTCTTTCAGTCCTGGATACTCAACCAGGCTATCACTAAAAAACTGGAAGCGTTTGACATAAGGTTGCATAGGAAAATCCTGTGGATATCATGGAAGGAGCACACAACCAATTTCGAAGAAATCTTAAATATCATCAAAACTCGTCAGCTCAAATACCTTGAGCACATACTGTGATATAACAGCAGATATGGCCTGCTTGAATCGATCGTTCGGGGGAAGATACACGGCAAGCGTGGCCCGGGGCGAAGGAGAATTTCTTGGTTGCAAAACCTGAGGGTGTAGCACGGGAAAACATACAGCAATGCAGCTAACAGAATGAAGATAGCCATGCTGATCGCTAACATTCGGAACGGATGAGGACTATAAGAAGAAGAGATAATTAGAAATAAATTAAATACAATCGTATGATAACCACCAACGGTTTCTTTTTCGCAAGCCAGAAATATCTGTGTTAAAAGAGTATCTAATAATTGATAGCAACGAATTATTCCAAGAACCTTTACAAATGATTAATTTTGGTGAAAATCATATTAATCCATAATTAAAAATACACCGACTACAGACTGCTCCAATTTTCCACGCGCCACATTGGCTGGCTTTAACTATGAAATCAAAATACGGGGGGTTAAAATTAGTTAAATGTAAACAGGAAAGATTAAACGATAAAAATCGGATAATAGTAACAACGATGGGACAAAAATAACAACAGACCAAACTGATTAAATTCTGATGAAGATATTAACAGAGGAAACATAATTGCAAAACCGTATTTAGTTGTTACCGGGGTAGTATGGAGTACAGGTTAACATTTACAAGATTGCTCCCACCTCAATAATACGGTCTGTGTTTATAAGTAAATAGATTGTCCTGTGTAATATTATAATGAAACGTACAACATCATGGTATAATATCAGTACTGTAAGTACAGGGGGTTAGGGAGAGAGCGAATAGCTTCCACTATCATAGCTGAAGTGTATCCATTACAATGCAAATTGTGTTTCGGTGGGTTTCCATTTCAACGGATACATACTGAGTTTACCTATACATTCATCCCTTTTCCATTTCATATATATAGTATTCAAAATTAATAGTTGACGGCAAAACGGAAAGGGTGGGGTGACATGAAACGATGGGGAGGGGATGATACATGTATATATATAGTGAAGGGTTAAAAGGTAGGATAATACACAACGGTAGGATGTCGTCCACAGGATCGGTTTAAATCAGTTGTGTACAGGAGGATGTCCGCCGTATGATTCTCCATATAGCACACACACACACACATACAAGTAGTAGGTTATTTGATGTGTGTGTACTTGTACGTCTTTATTACATAGGTTTGAGGACATAAGGGGTTATTATACAACTATTAAATTTCCCACCCCGAACGATCCTTATATCTTTAAAACCGTATATATGTTTCATCTTAAATAATATTATATAATACTGTAACATCTCTCAACTGTATACGGGAAGAGTAAAGATTTTATAAGTTACTGTATAACCGAAACCACCCTTTGCTGAAAATCTGATTTATTAGAATATTCTAACCTACCCTTCCACTTCCTAAACCATCGACTCGCATTCTACTGTAGTAGTGTAACCTTTCCTACTGCATCGTTTTCCCGCTATTCACAAAGCTGAAACATTTCCTTCTATTCCCGTACTCGTCCGTATATATTCGACTCCTGGTTTTACTTTGCTAACGCTACATCGTTCGCTTCGTTCCCGAAAATCCTTCTACTATTACCACAGCAATATATTACACATATGGTAAAACCACTACGTAATCAAATTGCTCCATATTTCTATCTAAAAGCATATTTTATAACGTTTCATAAAAATATATATAATTTAACAATTCGTATTGTTTAACCTAGTTTTACCTTCACACGTTTAGAATATTATTACAAAACCCTTAAGAAATGTTTTCATTAAACATAATAATTATAAAAGGAAAAAAGTTAAAGTAAATTAAAATTTTTGCCAGATACATCTGGAAACCATTTGACGGAGGAAAGCTAACAGGAAAAGATTTTATTAAAACTATTATATCAGAAGAGGACATGAGCTATCGAAAAGTAAAAACGAAGACGAAAAAAACAAGTTGAAAATGTTGCAAGGTCTCTGGGCAGATAATCTCATAAATATGATGGTAATGAACCGATATTCTACCGGAACTTATCAATTTTTAAGTAACCCACCTATTTTGTAGTAATCGTGCTTTTTTGGCAGTGAAATAAGAATGTGGAGGACAGTGGCTTGCTACACTAGATCGGATAGAAGAAAGAATATCGAGTTGAACTTAATAAATATAATCTCTATAATATGAGATAAAGTTATGGAGTACAGAAAGGTGTCATCACATACAGCGTATGAATGTAACAAGAATTCTCCGTCTATGATTAACGAATGCATACCACAAGGGATATAAAGTTTGAAACGGCCGATAAATCGTTGGAAGGACCAATTCAAATAAAAGATGAGTAATGAGTAAATACGTTATACTCAGGAGAAGAAGAACAAGGAATAAAATAAATAAGTACAAAAATAACACCTAGTAAATGACTTGGCACTCACGCTAATGAAATATGAAAATAAATGCCGTAATTTTAAAAAGATACTAATAACGAAAGGAAATATTAACAGTGATAAGTTTAGAGTAGCAAAATTGATTATCTCTCAAAAGGAGCTATAGAAGGTCAGAATTGGAAAATCAATATCCGACGAGGAAGGTAAATCAACTAAATTACCTGGGATAAACGAAGAGGTTAGAGGATAGATTTAAAGTAAGCAAAAGAAACCATTCTGGAATTAACACCTCTCAAAGACGGAAACGACGATGCATAAGAGGTACTATAAAAATATTAACGAACTAGAGATTGCAGATAAAGGCGGAGCGTAGTGACCTAGATCACAGCACAGAGCCAATTGACTTTCGTTAATCGTATCATGCGTTATCACGTTGTGGTCCTGCTGTGGTGACAGCCTTACAAAAAGTCAGCTGGAGTTCGGTGGAACAGAGTGTGACTTAGCGAAGGGGTAACCTCACACCCGACCTTGGCTGTTATTAGCTAGATCTCATCTGCAGTCTTTGGTTTGTTGGGGTATAGACATAGTATGCACAACAAGCAATATCCGCCTGAGGAATTTGGAAAACCAGAGAAACCCGTCATAAAAAATTTGGTATGAAACACTAACACGATTTCCTTTTATTAATGTAAATAACAAAAAAATCATCACCTGATTTTTATCATGAGTGAATGACACAAAATAAAAATCAACCTCTGTAAAACTTAAAAATACGGAAAATTACTTCTTGGCGCTAAACTTAGGGTCGGTAGAAAAAATGCTTGATATAGAATACGGAGATTGTTTTATTTACACAATTTTATCGTTACACGTTTGCCCTAATATGATTTTAAGGCCGTAATCTTAAACAAAACTTTTTTACCACGAGATCACAGCCCCCGTAAGAATTTCAACAGATATGGCGCATACCCTGTCTTGTAGACCATAAAAATGAGCCGTTTTTGACGAAAATTTTTATATCGGGTCCCCTAATGATACCTTTCTTAAGTTCCAAGTTTTACCTTCAAACGAAAATTCCGTTCTTGAGATATTTTGTTCATACACAGACCAATCGTGTGTTTTGGGTTCAGGGGGCCGGAAAACGTGTACTTCCTATGAACAGGGAACCTATTCTTTCATGAACGGGCAGAAAAAGTAAAAATACAAGCCAAGAAGATCCTTTCCGAATAACACAGTATTATTTTATATTGATAATTGTACAAGGAAATACAAAAAATTTAATTTGAATAACTTATGCCAATTCATAATTTGAAATAATCACGATTTCATCCATTCAATGTTTACTGAAAATTGATTCAATGTTTACATACATTTAATTTACTGAAAAATCTGATAATAATATTCCCCTCTAGAAAAGGTGGACATACGTCTATAGAAAATAAACTCTAATGTATAGCAATAAGTCACGCAAAAACTAGAACAAAAAATAACAATTGAAAAGAATCCTACAATTTTTCCGAACATACAAGATTCTTTAACTTTTAGGACCTATGATGTAGGCCTAAAGGTGGATATTCTCGGACATTTGAAAGCAATATTTATAAACAATTTTAATGTTGAAATACATTTACCGTAAAATCAAAACTAAATAAAATAATAAATTTGGGAACAGAATTAAATTACTACAGGTAGATATAATTTAAGATTCTTTAACGGAGAGGGTTTTTAGTAAAACTGTACAATAAGGGTGCGTGTATAGCCAATGCAACAGAAATAAGAGATTAGAATTGTTGAGTATTATCAGCTTCTGTTTGCGTGATAACTTATGTGCTATAGGTTTCTTTGTAGTTCTGCAAAAGCAATTTCCTTCCTAGTAAATTTCATTACATACCTTAATGGCTTATAAACAAGAATAGGATGTTTATTTATAATTTATTCAAAATACCGTTGTTTTATAAAACATTTATATTTCTTTATTCCAGTCTAGTTCTGTATTTATTTATTTAGTTAGTTAGTTCAAAGAAATTTTTTTGCACTGAGGGTTCATGATTGTGATACTGTATCTAAAGTCCTTCGGCAACAAGATGAAATCCTTTAAACTGAACAAAAGGTACACTAACTGATATTTAATCTTAATTTCAAGCTTCAATGCATTAATTTAAATTCATTTACAAAGCTTTAACACGTTTACTTAACAAGTTTATTCATTAAGTGTCTTTAAGTACATCAATAAATTATGAATACATTTTCTTAAGTACCTAACTGTAGCCTACTTTATCCAGACAAAATAAAATTATAGATAATTTTCTTATCGTATTAGCAGTAATATAAGTCAATGAATGACCACCCAAAGAAATGTGTAGGCCTGTCTAATAATAACATGTGGGCGATAACAGAAAATAACCGAGATATAAAGTTAAAATAAATTAATGCAATTTTATCAAAGCTCAATGTCATACAATTATGAAAATTTTAGTTTGACTTTCAGGCTAAGAAAATTATTTTTGCACGTATACTCATATAAAAAATACACAGCAGTATTGTCTTATTAGCATCTCTACAAATATTAACCAAAAATAATGTTTGCTTGTTTGAACGAGGTAATCATAGAAATTATTCAATAAATTAAAAACTTCCTAAAAAATATTGGCTACGATATTACGTTTTTTTTGTAATGTTAGTACAGTATTATAAAATTTGTAAACATGACGCTAAAGGTTTCAAAACTTGAGTTGCTTGCTAGACTTTGCAATCCTATAAATTGACGAAGAAAATCCCTTGGTCAAAGGAGTTCTAAACGTCAGTGCTGAGTACCTGGTATCGGCCTTATGTACATGTTTATATGAGAGGGTTGTCATACAGTATAATTAAAATTTAACGTGCATTATCTTGTATATGTGTACCGCGATGTCAGTTACGTATGGTATTTGTACGTCTTTGTTTAACATTAGTTTGTGACATAAAATCTTGTTTTGAAGATCCACAAAGTTGAATTCTATTATGTCCAAATTGGTCTTATCACTGGTTTGTAAACTGATAATTTATGTGAAATGTTTAATTTAGAACGTTTATTAAGAAAGCGAGTCAGTTGATAGAAACGTGTTTTGAATTTGTGGCTTATGTTTGTAACGTGTGTGTTCCATGTAAGTTTTCTGTGTAAGTATAAGCCTAGATAGCGTTTTTGAGTAGTGTGTGACAGCGGAGTATTATTAATGTAAAAAGTTGGGCAGTATGTCTTTTCTAAGAGTCATTTGTTGCGATTTGTTTTAATTATTTTTTTCCCATAAATTAAGATATGGCTCGATCAAGTTAAAATGTATTTTTGTCTTTCGAGCTGCAAATTCAGGATCAGAATCTACCGGAAGAACTGCCATATCATCACCAATAGTGGCCTTAGTCGTATAGATATAAGTTGGTATGTCACTGGTACTTACGGAAATAACCTTTGCGCAAGTACGCTTCCTTGTGATAATCCAACATTGACTTCGTACATTTTAGTCAGTTCAAAATTTTTATTTATTTCGAGGTAATGTTCCACTAGAATTTTTTTTACTAGGTAAGTTATAGGCTATCTGGAAATATTAATTTCAATTTGTAAAAATGTCCATCAAAACAGACCCAATCAAAGGCTTAAGACACATTAAAAAATACAGCGGAAAAATACGGCGGGTATCGACTAGTTTCAAGAGCTGGTAAAGTTGTTTTGAGATTGGTAAAATAAAATAATCTTTAATTTTACTTGTTTGGGAAGATCAGCTATTATTTTATCAATCAGGTACGGTACACTACCGTCCAACAATATGACAATAAGATCTTTAAATTTTCCTTTTCGCAAATTTTTGAAAATCACACACGGAGCAGATACCCAAAAAATATAGTCACATCCGATTTCTTCATAGAAAGCTATTTATAATCCTTCCAAAAATAAAAGATATCGTACCAATTTTTAAGCGATAGATTTAACTTATTCTCTTCTTTTAAAACATATTCAGAGTTATTCTCAGATTGTATATAACTTTTTTTGTTGACAATTCAATATAAT
The DNA here is from genome assembly GCA_035578175.1 of Catonia carolina. NCBI lineage: Eukaryota > Metazoa > Arthropoda > Insecta > Hemiptera > Achilidae > Catonia > Catonia carolina. The sequence continues at coordinate 19,999,631 of JAQMRL010000010.1, read as the reverse complement.
TTTTGTTTCCGGTACTTATTAATTCTATCAATACAGTAATGCGTTGGCTTTCAAGCTATATGGTTGTGTGAGATGTTAAAAAAGCTAAAATATTAGTTTGCCATGAAAGGCAGCGAGTGGGAGGTTGCTAGCAAGGAATAAAATTAAAAATTAAAAAAAAAATTATTATACATTTTTATAATAATAATAATAATAATGGCATACATACACCTGTATAACTTTTAGAACAGGTACATCCAATATTTTATGCAAAAAAACTAAATGGATATACCCAATTAAGAATTTAATTTCCAATTGAAAAATCATCACTACGCGGCTTAAAAAAGTATCATTACAGCGTTTTGTCATCATAATTTCATTAAAAATTCATTACAATCCAATACGGTATCCATGTTATTTTTTTGTCTGCGTGGTTTCAATTTCATATTCGACGCAGTATCATGAAAAACCATCAAAACCTTCAATTTGTGTTGTAGGACTACACGCAGGAAGAGGATATGGAATTAAATTACACGTTACGACGACAAATAATGCAATTAAAGTTTCATAAACGTTATAAAAATAATCAATATTTTTGTTCAACATACATTTTTCAGATATTGCGTACAATGACTGAAAAAACCCATGTTCGGTAACAATAGAATTGAATAGTAAAAATTTAGGTTGATATTTCATTTATAATCAGAAATACAAAACTTAAAAACTACAATACAAAACAAACTATAAATTCTACTTCCTTATTAACACTTCATTATTATACTTTATCACAAACTTTTCTTTTTTTGTATTTTTTGGTATAAGCCTATCAAGGTTATATATACCACAGTATTATTTTTAACACGCACGCGCGCACACACACACACACACACACACACACACTCACACATATATATATATATAATTAATCGAAAGAACCCCTTCGAAGCGCAGTGGTTAACGTGTTGCTCTGCAAACCGGAAGGGCCCGGAATATTCGATCCCTAACCAGGGTTTGGAAATTTTTACAATTTCAAAACCAACATTCTTTAATCAAAAATAGTCATTAATAACCTAGTTAAACAAAATTAATTAAGCATTATCAAAAATCAATTACATTAAGCCAATTTAGATGGAATAGTATACAAATGAATAGCTGAATAGGCTTTAAAAAGCTGTATAGAACAATACATTCTTAATTACAGTACCTAAATAAGACATACTTTACGAAGTTTTACAGACTCTTTATGGACACATTCTACATGCCATAAGAAAAAAAAACTATATACAAACATGGTATGTCCTAAAACGCAACGATAGCGAGTTAAGGATTATTAAAACCAGGTTTCCGTCGTTCCACCAGTTAAAAATAAATTCTTACTGAAATTTCTGGATTTCAAATTTAGGGTTATATGGGAATACAAAATTTGTGTTAATTTTATAGGGTCATATAACATCAACAGAACAAACTTAATAAAAGGATACTGACATTAAAACTTTGAGTAGCTCGCTCTCAATTGGCAGTATTTAAATCGTAAAGCAAAAAATGTGTTTTTTAGGTTTTAATTTTGATGCCTTATGATAATATTATATTCCAGAACTTCCAATCTTAGTTCAGCGATTTTGATAAACTTAGTATGCTTAAATTAAAAATTAGAATCGAGTGAAAAAAATAAAATCGCTTAAGTTCAGTACTTCCAATTAGACAAAAACTAAAGATATACAAGTCCTTTCTCAGGCCAACTTGGATGTACGCCTGTCAAATTTATGGATGTGCTACATCGTCAGTCTCAGACTGAGACGTTTCAATCGAAGACATACGAATATTAAACAACGCACCCTCTTACGTTTGTAATGCTACTTTACAAAACGACCTCAATTCCTCAGGTAACGGAAGTTTTCATTCAACTCTAACAAAATTTCCAAGGAAAATTTTTCGCTCATCCAAACCAACTAATACACTACTCATAATTTACTGAACAACGTTCAAAGAGGATTAAGGAGGAAGGGGAACAAGGATTTAGTGTTTCAGGAACTATTTATAGGTCATTAATAAATATATAAATGAATTACTGAAAAATAAATAAATATAATGTTGGAGACCTGTCATTCGATGGTGCTTTCCATGAACGTTACTCATTTTTTCACCCACCATCATATTCACTGGTTGATAAATTTGTAACAGCTCTGAATTTCACTAATGAAGTTACCTGCAAAAAAAGAAAATATTTTGAAAAAATTGTAACTGAATACTATTTAAAAAAATTATCCGATTGTTAAAAACAATCTCGGATATAATCAAGAAGAAAGATGTAAAAAGAAACTCACCGGATTTCTTTATTCATTACACTACACTTAAGATTACTTTTAAAAAGTGTGTCAACAGTCATCAAGGTATTGTGGAATTGAGGTTAAATAACAAAATCGTACGTTACCAACATAAAAATAAACAACAACAACAACAACAAGAAATTTAGTTAAACATTGTAGTACAATGGTTTATAGGCATTTAAATTATAAATCACGAAATGTTTAAACGTGTATGATGATAAAGTAGGATGAGATATAAGATTAAGAAAAAAGAAGATGAAAAAGAAAGAAGAGAAAGATGATTTCGTTGAACGGAATAAGAACTGTAGTTAAAAGGATCCGCTAATTTAATTCACATAGTTTTATTTTTATTTTTTTAATAATATACTTTAAAGAAATAAAAAAATAAAGGTGAAGGTATGCATGATACTTGAATAATCACGTGTTTAGTTTTGTAATAACCATAGAAAACCTTACACACCATAATCACGCATAGTTATTATTATGTAGTTTTTACAACTTATTAGTTATAATATAATATAACATTACAAAAATTTACTTCCATGTTGTACGAAGTTCGGTTAGATTGGCTAAATAGTATGTAGATTTAAAAAAAAAACTACAACAGTACTTTTTAGCAAGTGGGTATTTAAATAGTGAACGATTTACCACGCAATAAACCCATTAATAATCCGGCTGTATGGGCACTGAACAATATCACAATTTCGATGTCATGAGTAATATATTTTGTACAATTATTCAATGTAAGTTAATATAATTTAATGTATTTTATTTGGTAAAGTATGACAAATGGTCATTTCTCACCTGTTTATTTAAGTAATAATTTAGTATATCTGATTATATAAATTAAATTATATAGCACAGTTCGTTTTTGTTCACCAATTAGCTAATACGACACTAAAATTGTTTGCTTAATATTTTACAGTTGTCACGGTAACAGGTGCATGTACAGAATTGGAAATGATTATTTTTTCGGTTAATTATTTTATTTCATTTGGTAAAAGAAATATCTGGAGGGAAAAACTCACACGACTTTCTCTTGTCAATGTAAAAAATTAACAATATAAAATGAAAAACAACCTAATTTTAATCATGAGTGACGCAAAATGAAAATTAACCTCTCCAGAACTTCAAAAACGGAAAATCATTAATTGACGCTAAACGAATGTTTGAAATAAAAGTTTTCTAATTTTTTACAACTTTAATTATAATAATTATACCCTAAAGTGCACATAAACGCCCCAAACTTAAAAAAAAATAGGTTTTACTATGAGAGCACAGCCTAAACAACATCGTGGGCACCATTTTTGAGAAAAATCCCACGAATAAAATACTACTTTTAGTAGCACGTAATTTAGGTTCCAAGTTTAATTTGTACGCAATTTATTTTTTTTAAATTTATGTATTAATTTAACGTCGCATCAACTGCAATGGTCATTAGCGACGACGTTGGGCTATGCACAATGGTGGATGAAATGAATTTTTTTCAACGTATGAAAAAATACCGTGCCTGAGTGAGATTCGAACCCACGACCGCATGATGAGAGGCAAGCACGTTACCAACTACGCCAATGCAGCTGGCACAATTTTATTTTGGATACGCAATATTTTACAATGTTTTCTGTTGTAACATGATCATTCGCTTACTTTACTGTATGTTTAGCTTTGAGTACACACAAATTTGAACAATTCAAATTCTTTGCATAAAGCCGTCACAAAGTAACCGAAGATAACGGCAATAAAAAAAACAGAAACTGAACAAACGATTGATCAGGAGTAAAACTAGACGATTTTAAGTCTTCATTGTCTTAAAATTCTGCATTAACTGAAATTTCAATAAAAATGAATTATTATAAATCATCATTTCTTTGAAAGTAAAATTATTAAAAGTTTTTTTAAAGAAAAACTATATCTAAAATACTTAAATAAAAAGATGATTAAAAACCTTAATAAATATTCTTCGTAAGAAATTTAATTTCAATACTTTTTTTTCACGAATACAACCGATTTATTAACACTTTCACTAATAATACATAATAAAAATACAAGATATAAAATAATAACAAAAACTTAAAAGATTATAGAGTACACAAACATCAATAATTTGATAAGTATTTTATCTCACAATTTTTTTAGTAAATGTATTAAATTAATAAAAAAATTACAAGTATTAAAAAAGATTGATGTTTATTAGGGAAATATTTATCGTCCATTATTTTCTATTACGGCACTAATTTTATATATAATATTTAGTTACCAAACTTTAGTTTTCAGAAAGATTTTATTTTTTAAATTATTAGTGATCATTTCACGTTATCGTGAATCCTACGATCTAGATTATAACCATTTTTTTCAAAGTTAAAACGTGTAGTATTGTACATAGTGTACAAGTATAACCCCCGGAGGTCGTGACCGAATGGTTAATTTTCTTAACTTCAGCTTTAATAATATCTCGGACAACCGCATTCGATTTGACTTTAGCGACTATTATTGCTTGTTTCTTATACTATTCTCGCAATGATTTACTGGTATGTTAGAAAGGAAAGAATAAGAAGTTTACGAACAAGTAGAATATAAAAATACGAAAAAAGTTTTTTGATGAAACGATAAGATATTACCGCCTTCGATTTTTGATTCTCTTTTTCATATTTTCGACGTTATCTATTTTGTTTTACATTATCCGAACGGAATAATTTAAACAAATGGAATTTTTTCGCCGAACGTGATTATAATATCCGTTTTAAATAGTGTCATTACACTTATTCTTTAAAACAAAAAATAAACAGATAAAATATGCAATTATTAATAATTTTGTTGTTTCATCAAGTTTTTATTTATATACCTTCATATAAATATAATTTTATCTTGCACAATAATATAAAAGAATCCAAAAATCCTGAGTGAAGGTATTTTTCAAGAGAAGCCTGACAGAAAGAAATAATTTGCATTAAAATTAATTTTTAACGATACAATCAACACATCAACATAAAACGTTTATAACTTATTTCATCAACACAGAAAATATTATGACAAAATTTATTATTAAAAATGGGAATTTTAAACCAAAAGTATTTTAAGTTTTTTTCAATTTTATTTGACACAGAAATAAATACGTACAATATAAATAACCACTAAGTAGATGAACAAACAAAAATAACATGAAAATTTTTGATAAAATGTAAATTATCTATTGCCATAATATGTTCTATATAATATATTTAATTTACTAGATAATGAAGCTGTCTTCTTTTTAGTTTTTTTGTACTAAAGGAATTCAGATCTGGTTTCATTCGGCAATGAAATGTGTGAGTAAATTGATTCACGTAGTGCATGTTTAGATTTCTCTTAAGAGTTAATTTATTAGAAATGTAGTAAAAAGCATTTGCAATTGTTCTTTAAAAATTAGATTGAAGAGCGTGAAGGTTTTAAATGATACTTTGTTCAGCTGTACGGAAGAGTTTGATTCCGTACAGGTTTTAATACATTATTATACATTTTTATTTTCGCATTAATAAAATTGTCCGTAACAGACAGGTGGAGTGTTAAATTATTTGCACTTGATCAGCTAGTTCTAAAGCTATAAAAAATAGGTAGTTTGGTTTCTTATCACATGGTAGGCCAATTACATGACCGAATATTTTAAGAACAGAAGAGGTAGTAGTATAAAAGATACTACTCAGAGTTATCTCTTCTCAGAGTAATGAATTTCATTATACAGCCAGACTCTGTGGTGAATAAAGTGAAGTTGTCATTCGCAGGGTGGAAAATATGTGATTTCAGAGGCCCTAGCAAGCTGATAAGCATACTTTCCGACTCAGTGAGGAAGGCAATTGTAAACCACCTCATTCCTCCCTTTACTTAGTAAAGTCTCTAGAAGCTCAGAAGAACTCTACACAACATTTAATGAAAATTAAAATTTTTATTAAGTAGACGTTGAAATTTTTGTGATTGCTCCATATTATAGTTTATCTAGCTACTTGATATCTAGTGGAATATCAGGGTTGGCCGGCCTGTTGGTGTAGCGGTCAGCGCAAATAGCTTCGATGGTAGGGTTCGATTTCTGGTCAGGTGTTGGATTTTTTTTAAAAGCCAAGGCTTATGTAAGCATAATTCCCCAATAAAATAAAATAAATAAATAAATATAAACAATGATAGATACCTTATCTGCCGTCAAAGTGAAAATGTAACCTGAACAGGTGATAGTGTTTAAAATATATCCTACACTTTTTCAGCCAAATTTCAATTCGATCCAGATGGTCTTGAAAGATATCCTTGGTTTTCTTATTTTAAGTTAAAACAAAATATATTATATCTTTACACTTAAAAGATTATTTTCATTGCATCATATCAGATTTAAATTTATTGGACTAATACTGCATATTTAAGATTTAATACCGTATTACATTAACTGAAAATAAGACCGATCAATCCATCACTTACGTCGATTAATAATTCAAAATCACTTAATACTAATTAAAGTCAAAAACCAATTAATTTAATTAATAATTGATGTAATAGACTACCAATTAAGGTAACACTAAACAGACATAATTAGGATAATAACTGAGGGGTTTAATATCCAGCATGTACTTAATGTATTCTATTCATGGAAGATTAGTTGTTGTGGGTAACTAAACAACGCAAAAAATCAATTTCAAGACGTAAAATTTCATGAATTATTAAAACTTACCATTTATAAACCAGCAGGCTACGCATATTGAAACCCATAGAAAAGAAAATCAACGGACTAATTTATAATAAACAACGGAAATAAGGAATCAAATACTAAAAATGATGTGAAGTAAAGTCTGTTTATTAATTTTTACTTTCTCTTGCCTATATGAATATTTAGGACAGAAAGTAGTCTATTGTTTTCTTGTCGTTTATTTGAAATCGAGTTTTCACCGGATATACACATGTTCAGACCCCCTGAACTCAAAAACATGTTTTTTAGCGATTGGTCTGTGTGTGTACGTGTCAACAAATAGGGTTGGCACCATGTCTGTTAACACTTTTCGGAGGCAGTTCTGTCGTAGAAAAAAATGGTTTAAGAATGCTGCCTTAATATGCATTTAGCGCTAAAGTGTATAAAATAAAATTTGTAGACAATTTAAGAATCTACCACTTTTATCTCAAACCTTTCTTTGTATAAAGTTTAGATTAGCGGTAATTAGCGGTTTTCTGCTTATTTTCATGAAAATCTGTAAAAATGGATTTTTTAAGAAATTACTTAAATTTTTATTTTATAACATGATTTATACGTAAAGCGATATTAAAAAAAAAATAAAAATCAGTCCGGATTATCCGAAATTTTCGATTAGCAGGGTCATTTGGATTAAAAAAAATTGGATGGAGTTGTATTTACTACAGTATAAATGTCTTTTGAAAATTAAAAACGTCCTTATATTTTCAACTTAGAACTCTCCATTTAGATGAGTTTCAAACGACTAGTATTTTAGTGAAAACTGCTTTAAATCTTTCAAAATTAACTGAAAAATATTTTTTGAATATCATGTATGATGTAATTATTTCACTGGTAACGATACGAACTTCTTGTATATTAGGTATTCTCATTATCTTGTATATTCAACAATATAACAAAATTTATAAAATGACACAATTTATAATGAGAACGTTTTCAGGACAACGTTAATTAACAAGCATACATTAATAATTAACAAAAATTTATTACAATTTAAAAAAAATCTTTAAACATTCATGAATGCAAAATGTTTTGTTTTAATTAAAGTTTTGACAGTACATACAATTTATAAAAAAAAAATAATGAATAAAGATCGGAAAATGTTTTGTTATAATAGAAACAGCAATTAAAAATAATAAATACTATTGTTGACATATAATTAACAAACGATGTACTGGAAAAAAACCACCGGAAAAAGAGTAAAATCAATCGCTTTAATTAACAATATAAATTCAAATTATATTCAAAAACAACAAAAAGTAATACATCAGAAGACAGACGGATAGACAACCAGTTTTGTTTGCATGATTACAAATTATTGAACGTCATATTCTGACCGAAATAAACTGACAGGTGAAAGAAAAACTGACACATTTGACTAGAACTGACATCATGTTTTAAAGAAAAAAGAAACAAGCGAAATGAAGTTCTATTAAGTTATAACAATATTTTAAACGCTGTATAAAATAAATTTATTGAAACCGTAGCGTAGTTATTTAAATTCAATGCATTTCAACGCAATTAGAAATTGTATAAAACTAACATGTTTCAACGTTTGACATTGAACTAAAAAAAAACAAAAACCAAATGTAATTTAGTTCCCTTACCATTAATATTAAACAAAAATATCATGGTCTGGTGGTGTTCAGTTTACAAAGACATAACAATTTCGTCCATTCTATAGAGGGGTGTAGTATTAAATAAAATTAAATTTTTCTTAGGCACTTCGATATCAGAAGAATCGCCATGCAAAATTTCATCTTAATAGGGGTTGTTGCTCTTGAGATGGTATTTGGTTTACATACACAGCTGATCATATCGGTGACTACCATAGCGTATTTATTGCAAAGCCGTAAAAACCAATTAAAATTCCCGATGGAGGATGGAAAACTTTAATATTTAAACCCACTGATTTTTCTTAAAATTATTACAATGCTACGTACCCATTCTTATTCAAGGAGCTGAATCTACTAATAGATATACAAAAGAGCAGATGTACACTTCTCTTAAGCTTCATTTTGATTGCAGACAATTTATTAATCATTTACTTATAGACCTAAACCCACCGGATTGGACTAATATTAAAGCCATTTCTGCAAGTCAAATGTTTGGCAGCTAATGTACGGAGATGAAGGTTTTGTGGTTCAAATCCTAGTAAATGTAGTAACTTTTATACGGATTTGAGCACTAGATAGCGGTTACAGGAGTACTTTGATGGTTAGGGTTCAATTAACTACACATCTCAGGAATTATCGGCCTGAGTTTGTACAAGACTACATCTCATACACACGTCCTACTGGTGGCAATTTTGAAAAAAGGATTATCTTTCATCTATGGCAAAAACCATTACTGATTTCTGTATCTACTTTTTAAAAGAGGAATAAAATGACACTTGTTTCGTTTCTAAATTCCGAGTTCGATTTTTTGACTTCCGGTTTTCGGTCACTTCCGGTCGAACCGGAACTTAAACACAATGATTTCTGAATAATATCTTTAAAAGGAATCTAATAACACTATTTTTGTTTCCAAATTCCGATTTTGATTTCTTTATACTTCTGGTTTTGGGCCACTTTCAGAATTTCCCTTTCCAGCCCCACTAAAATTTTGTGTAGATTTCGAATCCGAAAACCGTTCGTTGCTATCCCTTGGAGTTTCCGACATCATGGCTTGACGGACGAGTACAGGAAAATGACAGATGACAATTAAAAAAAATTTCCACCAATGAAGGAGAAGTAACTTAAAATTTTCTTTGATCTGCGAATACCATAAATAAAATTTAAATGAACTTCTTTACGCTTGTACAGACTGTTCAGAAATAAATTATTACGGAATACTAACTAATTAATATGACGTCATCTTAATATGCTACCTTTACGTTTACAACGTTAGCAATACTGTCAATATTTTTCATAATTTTCATCATCTCACTAACCTGTTGTTAGTATTGTACAATGTGGACATAATAAAATATTATAAAGTGAAAAATTTTTACAATTTAGTCGGGAACAGAACACCAGAACTTAAACTTTTCCAATTAGCAACCATTGTTCCGACTTTGATTTCTTGACTTCCGGTTTTGGGCCAATTTGAGAAATTCAAACCAGGCCCACTTCAACCAATGAAACAGCCGTGTTTTTCAACAACTTGAAATTTTAACCACTCAACAATCTACCAATTGATTTTTACAAAACTATTTCCGGCAATCAACTTCAGCAAGAGAACTACTAAATTAAACAAATAAGAGAAAACCCCATAAATTAAAAGGCAGATTAAAGTGTAGAGTAAATATCAAATATCAAGTCATGCCGATTGATAAACTAATATAAAAAATTATACATGAATAATTCTATTTCATTATTCCTTTTTGTTTTATTTGCATTTTACTGTAAATATTTCTTCTATATGCCTGTAAATAAGTCCTATAGTGGCACGATGAATACAACAAAAAAGGAAATTACAGAGTGAAGTATGAAAACATAAAACAAAGAAGTAGGGTCTTATGAAGCAACACAAAGAACGAAAATAAAAATGTAAGAAAAATCAATATACATTACACAAATGACGTTGTTTTGCATTATATATTTTCTTTATTCTTCTTTAAATTTTCTCCGTTCCTTTTTTCTTTAACACTGAAAAACTCCGTGACGATGTACTATTAAAAACACAACCCTGTAGTTCCATTCTTTCTGTAATCACTATTATTTTAGCTAGTGTAAACGGTACAAGCAAGGTTAATTATTCTTAACTACTTACTTATTTTCTATTTTATGAAAGAAAAATGAGACTGTAAATAACATGATTTTCTTTCATTTCCACGATTCGTTCAGTTTTTCTCCAACTAATTTCATTTATTTTTAAACTACTATTTATAATTAATGGGTAGGCTAATTGTAGTACATCCTTACGGTGTTTGAACAATTATATCTTTTAAAGCAACGGACTGCAATGCAAAAGGTTACGGGTTCAATATTCGACTACAGCCGGGAAATTTTTAACGCACTGAAACTCTTTCTTTTCAATTTGTAATCGCTATAGATAAAATAGTTATTACACGATGTCAAATAAACTAAAAATAATCTTTATAAAACAAAAAACTACAATTTAGCAAAGAACCAAAACTTCCTCTAACACAAATTATTTTCGAGCTACAAAAATTATCTATCACTGCCTTACACATCATTTAGCATACACTACAATAAAATATACTTTTTTAAAAACTTTAAAGTAAAACGATTTTTAACCAGTCAGAGCGGAAGGACTGCACATCATGTCTTCTGTATCATAATCGTTTCTTTGTTATGTGTATGAGAAGAGGCCTCAAAAATACTGCGCAGAATTACGTTATCATCAACAGGTCAACTCTTCTGTAACGAACTCTTTGTTGACAACTATCCATTTTTTCTCATTTTCACTAGTTTGTTGATTTTTATTAACTTGAACTGTGAGCACCTACCGGTTTTGTATATGGTTAAGAAACAACTATAGTCGCTAAATTTGTTGCTAAACTAAGCGTTGTACACAACACTCTTTAAAATAAAAGATTTGGGTTTTTAATTTTCTACAACTTTTTTTTTTTTTTTTTTAATTTATTTAACGTCGCATCAACATCAAGGTCACTAGCGACGACGTTGGGGTGTAACTGAGTGTGATGAGGATGAAATGATTTTTTGTAACGTATGAAAGTATGCCATGCCTGAGTGGGATTCGAACCCAGGACCGCATGATGAGAGGCGAGCACGTTTTATTATACAACTTTTATTATATAAATTTTTACTCGAAAATGCATATTTAGACCCCAATCTAAAAAGAAAACAATTTCTTCTATGAGAGCACAGCCTCCTAACGAAAAAATGAAAAATTGAACGAATAAACTACTTTTCCGGTTGACCGATTTTATGAAAATGTTCATTCGGGTCCGGCAGTGATACCTAACTTAAGTTTTAAATTTCAGTTTCGGACTATACTCCGTTCTTGAGATATTTTGTTCACATATAGACAGATTAATAGCTAAAAACAAATGCATTTTTTTGGGGGGGGGGGGGTTCAGAGGGTCTGAAAACGTGTATATCCGGTGAAAACTCGATTTCTAAAATATACATGAAAACAATACTTTCCTTCCCTATATATTCATTTAGGGCAAAAGAAACTAAAAAAATTCAAACAGTTTTATTAGACAACGATTTTCAACACTTTACTGTTTACTAACTAGAAACTACTTTACAATAAAATAAAAAATAATAAGAAAAAAACATCATGAGATCCTCTACGGACTACAGGGCTACAGTAGGATAATTTTCAGTTCAGTAACGTCATCCAATTTGTTTCACTCAATTCGTTTCGCTAACAGTTTGTTGCCAACTCAGCATTCAATTTTCCTCTTTTATATACACTATACGTATTACATACAGAAGTATGGTACGGTATCGTGCAGGTCCCTTATATTCTTTCTCACAATAACAAAATCTGGATTTTTTTATAAAAAATCAAATGTTACAAGATAAAAATGCCATTTTTTAAGAATAACGAAATCCGTTTATTGTGTTAACAAAAATGAAAAAATAAATTGTTTTCTTTCAAAAACAAGTGGACTAATGTAAAAATATATTAATTACATTACTGTAAAAAGAACTGTTATATTAAGGAAATTAAGTTCCCACTTAAATAAATTTTCTTGAAATTTAAGCCTGAAATAACATTTTTAGGTATATCCATCCATTTATAGAAATGCAAATATAAAAACTTATTCTTATTCAACACATTCATATAGTTTTAACACTAACATTTAATTTTTAGAGGACAATAAATAAATAATTTTACAGAACTCAAATGTATAAACATAGCTACAGTGCAATATTCCATTTTTGTACTACAAAATTAATTAAATTGATATAGGTCTATTACAAAAACTTGGTTAATTATTGAGCTTCAAGCTTAAAGCGATAACGCGTGTCTGTTATTTTGCTATTGACAATGAACAAGCTGTATTCTGAACTATCATATATAAAAAAATTAAGTTTAAAGAATTTATGGCAAGTTATTCCAACATAGAAATCTCGCACAGGTTTAGATCTAAATTACTCAGAACAATCACAACACCACCTTGGTAAATAACAAAGAACATACTACACAGAAATTTGAACATTGCCTACAATTAAACAATAAATACACGCAGTAAAAAATACCAAAGAAAACTTGAATCGCACACAAATCATCTCGCCTTATCACGTTTAGATAATTCAAACGATACTCGCCGACTGAACCGAAGACACCTTACGGAATAAAATGATAACATATGAAATAAATTTACGAAAATCCTCCATTGGGAAGTTTTCTCCGGTCATGTCGTGTAAAAAGCAAACTTCTTCTGTTTCTTCTGCCTTTCAAGGATTAGGCATCTCTGCCTGTTCCGAACCTCTCAAATCTGCCTATCTCTTTCTCGGGCGTTCTCGTTCTCTCCTGCCCTCCGGCTTATAGCCCAGTGTCTGCTTAGGTATCCTATCCTTCCGCACCCAGTTTACATGCTTTAACCACTGCATTCTGTTCTGGGACACCTTGGTGTTTATAGAGAAGATGTTGAGTTTACAGAGAAAAGCAAACTCATCTGCAAATATGATTTCAACAAATATGCGGAACTATCCACCGCACTTTAAAAAATAGCACCAGCAAAAACACGAGGGTGAGATTTTATAAAACATTAGTAGTGCCGACGCTACTCTATGGCAGTGAAACTTGGGTGCTATCAAAGCGAGAGGAGAGTAGATTGTAAACATCTGAAATGAAATTTCTTCGACATACATATGGGTGTAGTAGAGAAGATCGTTACACGAATACCGAGAAAAGCAAACTCATCTGCTTACTATTCTGCATAAGAAAATATTGTAGTTTTCACTGTACTAAAACAAACAGTTTGGCATTTCTGTCATTAAGAACCGATTTATTTCTAAACAAATCAGCCAATTCGATCGTAATAGTTTTCTGGATATTGTTTATTTGACATTAAATTAAACAGAAATTTTTTTGGTGTTTGGCTCATCCTGGTGACTATACGACGTCACTCCCCCAACCTACGTTATTACGTAACTGATAGCTGCTTTTAACCAGCTGATTGAATGGGCTGGCTAGTATGACTTTTAAAAATTGAATCCTCTTCTACTCAGTCGGTGAACTGATAAAAGTTGCTTAAGTAACCGAAAAAGTTAATTGAAGAATTGACAGCGTATTCTGAAAGAGAAGAAAAACACAACAGAATATTATAGTTTAACCTCAAGTATCCCAGATAACAACCGGAAAGACATTTCAACCGATTAACCTGTTGTCCAAATTGTACAATCCGAGATAATAATACAAGAAAAGTTCTAGTACTGATTTAAAACTTATGTACCACAAGTTACTTCTGTAATAAATTCGAAAAATCTACATTATATTTAATTACAACGAACAAAAGTAGTCCTAAATACGTTGTAAAATACACCTCGTTAACGTTGTAACTCTTGAAAAGCCTGTTAAAGTTAGTTCTCACAAAAGTTATCATATTAAAACAGCAACTTATTTATATTCTTCTTGTTTATAGAGAAGGTGGTTATATATTTTTCAATTTATTCATTTCATATAGAATTAGTAACTTCCGGAGTGGCTAAAAACTTACAAAAAGTTGGTCGAGCAGACTAGAACTGCTTAAAGCGGTGATGAAACGACCGTGTGAAAATATGTCCGGCGCTCACTCACAAAAGATTACAACAAAATAAATAAAAATATATTTTAACTTTCGTTATTAATTGTCCATAAAATCTGTATACGATAAAAAGTAAATAAATTGTCTTCTCCTTATAAACATTTTGCACACGTTATAAAACTTTAAAATGGTTTTTACATTATACATATAAATACACATAAAATTAGCTATAAAAATACACGGATATAGTTAAAAGTCGTATTTGATTATATTGTGAGAACTATTTTATATTTAATTATACAGAAATAATCCGATCAGACACCATTTTTGGTGGAGTTCGTTTATAGAGTATAATTCAATGAACATCCCACTGATAACAGTATACCTTTTTGTCATACAAGTTGTCCAAATTTTATTTTTATTAACTACCAACTGATATCAAGAAACTA
This sequence comes from Catonia carolina, assembly GCA_035578175.1. Classification (NCBI taxonomy): domain Eukaryota; kingdom Metazoa; phylum Arthropoda; class Insecta; order Hemiptera; family Achilidae; genus Catonia; species Catonia carolina. Next base: position 19,984,502 of record JAQMRL010000010.1, on the reverse strand, counting down.
ATTTAGTGTTGTTCAAATCTTATTACAAAAATTATCCATTGATGACACTTCCTTTTAATTTCGGTATTTTGCGACAAAATGTCGTAGATTCATATTCGGAAAAGTAGATGAAAAATAGATGTTTGTTAAGCATTCTGTGTAATGTGCAGTGGTCAAGTAAGTTGATAGCGAGATGATTAGATTGCTATTCTGGATTTGTTTGTTAGATATGTTTCGCTGTTGTTTAGGTCATCAGCTGAAAGGCTGGTTTTAACCTCTCGAGTGTTTATTAAGTAAAACGGGGAATGAGCTGGTTTACAATCGCCTTCCTCACTAAGTGGAAAAGTAGTATATGCTTATCAGCATGCCAGGCTTCCGAAAAGTATCTACTTCTACCCTGAAAATAACACCTTTACTTCATTCACCACACGGTTCGGCTGTATGTGTTACTCTTAGATGAGATAACTCTGACTAGTGTCACCTACACCTCTACCTCTTTTGTTCTTAAATGCTTGTCGTGTAATTGGCTGAACATGTCATAAATATCAGAACTATTTTTTGTAGCCCTGGAACTAGCAGATAGAGTACAAATAATTTAACTCTCCACCAGCCTGTTATGGGCATGTGCCTTAGTAAATGCTTTTAGGATAATTCTCAGTGTTTTTGATTGAACCTTAAACGGATTCCAGTGTCTTTGCATACTAATAATTTGTTAATAATTTGTGCTCTGTGTTTTAGCTATGAATTTAGTAGAATTTTTAAAATGTGTGATTCAGTTTTCTTTTCTTCTATAAGTGTGTTTTCACAGTCTTCTGTCTAAATTAATTGTGAGTAAATCTCTAATGTCGATTGTGTTGAGTAGTTTTGACTAAAACCTTCGTAGGATTTCAATGTTCGAATAGCTTGCCAAGCCCCATAATTGTATTCCATAAAAAAATAATAAACAAATGTTTGTGATATTTCTGCAAGGCTAAAACGTGTTCCCCAAATGCACTGAAATAATTATTCTAAACTAAAAAAATTGTCCTTAAGCATTTAAAAAAAATATATAAGCATGTATATAAAAAGCAAACAATTTTATTTATTAAACGAGCCAAAAATTATTACACACACAAATACACAAATCATCCGTAGTTATTCTACAAAAATTATACATGTACTATTTTAAATTGAAATACAATACGTTTAAAACAGTGCGTACTGTATTACATTTAAAAAAAAATGGAAACAATTAATTCAAGCATAAATTATAATAACTAAAAATGAAAAGTGAACTTAACAATTTCAAAATAAAAAATTAACTTTTACATTTTGTTTTATTTTTCTATTTCTTTCTAGTGCTAAAATTTCATTCAGTGGCTATATAGCTGTATTCGTTTTTCTATGGTCGCGCTTCTGAATGCTGTCCATTCCGGGTCACTTAATCCATTTCTCAACTTGCTACATCCACTAACTTCTCTTCTCCATCCACAACTACTTCATTTTCGTTTCGCCTTCAACAACTCTTTACTCTTTTTCTCTGGTCCGCTGTTGCCAAGTCTTTCTTTCTCTTTCATCCTGAACCTAAAGCTTGTAACCTGGATAACTGCCCATATTTCATTATTACCCTTCAACAACCTCACTTCATTGATTCATTGTACCATTTTAATATTTTTTTAAAATAGCTGAAAATTTTTCTCAGAATCAAGTAAAGATTTCTTAACAATATAATTACAAAGTATAGTGGATGGTCTTTAAAAAAATTATCAAATAAATAACATGATTCACAAATAAATGATTATAGCCGATACACTTTTAACATAGTTAACTGACAATATCTTTGGAGGGGCTGTATTAAATTGGGATTGTAAAAATTATACTTTTAACGTGTGTTGTTTAGGTCAACAGCCGAAAGTTTGAACCTCTAGAGGTTTTACTAAGTAAAAACAAGGAGTGAGGTAGTTTACTATTGCCTTCCTCACTAAGTTAAAAGAGTGCGCTTATCAGCATGCCCTCCGAAAAGCATCTACTTTCCACCCTGCAAATGACACCTTTACTACATTCACCACAGGGTCTGGCTGTATAGTGAAGTTCATTACTCTCAAAGGAGATAAAGTGTCTTTACACCTCTACCTCTTCTGCTTTAAAATAATACAGTCATATAATTAATTGGCTGACTATATGATACGAAACAGAACTATTTTTTGTTACCCTGGAACCAACAGATCGAGTGCAAATAATTTAACACTCAACCTGCCCGTTATGGGCAAAATTTTACCTTAAGATTCTTATACTATAACTTAACTACTCTTTTACTGAATTTAATAGAAGTTAAGGAATTACAGTACTTACTGTTTACACAATAAGTAATTCCTAAAAGTAGTCAAAACCATTTCTGCCCCTAAAGGAAACCCAAATAAAATGTCAGCTCTATAGAAAGACATACAAATATTGTTTAAAGTTTATAAGGGTGGTTAAAACCCAATTTCATTTTTAAGAATCCTGTGATCATAGTTCAAAAAATGTTTTATTATGTCTACATATTACTAAAAGAATACGGGTGCTTACTTTGATAATTGTAGCTCTACGGAAAATATAATAAGCCTAGACACAATATTTACTGGTAGATGGTAGTTACTCCTTTTCAACCCGTCAGGAGTTAGTAGTGGAAATTTATTTTTTTTATTCGAGTTTTCCTATGCTCTCTCTCGCATCCCAACAACCACCGATCTTTATATTCCTAGACTACATCCTCCATATTCCTAGAGAGCGTATCCTCCCGTACTTGTTTATTTCATGTTTCAGGTGGTTGCTCACTCTTCCACTTTCCTTGAGATCACCAGTTCGCAATCTTTCTTGGCCACATATTCAAACCACACCATGCGCCTCTTTTCAGTTTCATCTACCGTACTATCCAACTTCCTCAATCTTTCCCTTATGTCCATATTCCTCACTTTTTCTAATATAGAGATTCTACACAAAACTACTTCTACACAAAAAATCTATCTCTACAGCTCCAATTACGTCCTTGTCTCAACTGGTCATCTCCTATGAGGAAATTTAAATGCTTTACTATAATACCAAGAAAGCACTTGGAAAAAACAAATATCGATTTTCAGAGTTGCAACTCTTTGGGGATAATTACATAAAATGTTGTAGTTGGAATTCTAAATAAATTTTTTATTTTCTGTCTAAAGTGTACCGTTACTGAAAAACATATTTCAGGGCATCATTGTATTTTTTGCTATAATGGAAATGAAAGAACATAATTTACAAGTATATTTTTAAAGTAGAAATATTTTCTCAAAGATACAAAATATTACATTGAATTTCCTGTATTCTAAAATACATATTCAGACAGATAATTTATTGAATATTAAAATATGCAATTATTACCTATTAATGAATTAAATTCCAGAATTATTCCTAACAAATACGGTGGGCGTATAAACCAAATTAATCAACTAACGTGTTCTCTATAAACGATTTTGTACATGATAATCAAAATTATACACCTGAGTAACCAAATAATCAAATTATAATTTTATTTGTAATATAATTTAAAAAATTAGCTAATTAAAATTCATGAATACAAAATATTTACACATGAAGTATATTCATAAAATAAAAAAGTGTTCCAAATAATGATAAAATTTCAATGTAAACAAAACTGAATTTCCCAACAAAGAATAAACAATTCTTTTAAATTGGTAAAGACTTTTGAAAAAAAACATTTTTAAAGTAATAAACGAAGATACCAATTTGAATAATAAGTAAATAAATTAGCTAAATAACAATAAATATAAAACAGGAAAAATATTTTTAAGTATTTAAAAAAAATTTACAATACGTATCCAGCAGATACAGAAACAAAAATAAATGTATATTTTCTATCTGGAGAAAACAATTATATTTTCTTTTATTGTCCGTTAAAATATGGAGGATATATTGTTTTACAAATAATGTGACACTGTCTGCCATCCATACAGGACAAAGAAATAAAATGAAAAGGACTAATTAACTGTTTTTTTAAATACAATTGTATTGTTAACGTAAATGTATAATAAGGATACTAAAACTAAATTACTTTTTTATAATATTATAGTACTATAATTAAGAAACTATTAACTTTGGAAATAACGAACATTTTTCTATTGAATAATAAGCTACCAGTATATTACCTCCCATAACGTATTATGGAAGAATATAATTAGATTACAAAAGATTTCCTTGACATATTGCGTTCACTTTTTAAATTTCTTTTGACCTATCCAATAATAAAACAATAATTTATATACAAGTAGGTGTGTTAGTATATAAGTAGTTTATACTAGTGCTTGAGTTAATTTAAAAATAAAAATAATAATACTAATAATAAAGAATAAATAAATAGCACCTTGATATACTAATGACCTCCCGCAGAGAATGTGACTCAAATATTACATCCGTACAATATTGGTATATAGTAATACCAAATAATACACCGTTTGTTCTTTGTAGAGCACATACTACGCAATATTATTAAAACATATTACCCATAATGCATATCTTTCTTATTCTCTACATCACTCTACTCATATCTCTCGATCTCATAAATCAATTCACGCTGTGACCCCTAATGGGTTACCTGTGAAGACAAATTTATTCATTGTTAGTTCTTTGGTATACGTTTTAAAACACATGAAAGAAGATACTCTTTTAAATAGATAAAGATAAAACGAATGGTTTTTACAGAATAAAGAAAGGAGAAAGAAAATGAACGATCTTTTTGAATTTCATATATAAATTTTTTCATTATAGTAATATATACGATCTCATAATTTACTAGTTAATCATACAGATTTTTTAAACTTTATTGTATAAATAAATAAATAAATAAATACACAAGCATGCGCAGTATACGGATTAATTATAAATACATAATATATTTAACCGAATAAAATTATCCATAAGTAAGTAATTTATCACAAATTTTTACCCATTTTATTTTATTAAATTGCTTGCAAATAATTTATTTTAAATAAATAATATTACATTTAATATTATGTATTTTAAATTAACATTCTATAAAGGGAACAAAGTTCAATCTCGGTCAGGTTAGTTAAATATAATAAAACGATTTGTAAATGTTTACTTTTGCACGGATTATGCATTGCTATATATATCCTACATAAATGTAATAACGAAACGTTCCATGGTTAATTTTCAGAAATGTATTTTCATGATACATGATGAATTATTAAAACTAGTTGAATGATTACAATTAAATTTCTCGAGGGCTATTAATACATAAATAAACATTAATATCATATTTATAGCAATTATGATAAAATTTACAAAGAAAAAATTGTACGAGTAACAAAAGCTTTTTTTAAAAATTACTTTAATGTTTAAGGTTGTTAGTGACTATGAAAATTAAAGTACTCTAAATAAACCTCGTTTACCAAAGTTCGTTAATTCGAAACAAGTTTTAGAAAAGTTGTTTTAGTTTGAAATATGTTTTGCAGGCCTTCACAACTCCCCAGTACAATATTAAATGCGTAATAAAATGACAAAATTTGTTTGTTTTTTCTGTGTATACAATATCATATACAGCACAATTATTACATATACAGCACTATCTTTTGTTTATACATATAGCTATTATAGCTGCGAAACCAAAAACAATACAGTAAGGTACGAAAATCTGAGCGGAAACTTAACAACGATTTTTGTCGTTTTCGAAAACGATCTATCTAATCCAGACCAATTCGGTCTCACGTACGCCTTTTTTAAATGGACCTCTACACGGGCAGATTTTCCATCACCAAGCGTTATTGTTTCTAATACCTGTTAAGTTGGAAAATAGCCTTTTTTGTAAATGAACCTCTACACGGGCAGATTTCCCATCACCAAGCGTTATTGTTTCTAATTCCTGTTAAGTTGGAAAATATAACTAGAGAACGTGTTTTATAACCAGATTTGTTCCGAAATTAACGCACCTATAAGTACTTAATCCATTTTTGATTTCCATGAAGACTAAACGGGCCTTTTATGGAAAAGGTTGCTTTGTTTCGGTAGAAATTATACAGTTTTGAAAAAGCTGGAAAACTTCAAAGTTCGTAAACCCATTTAGAGATTCCTAGTTCTTACAGTTTTTTTAGGCGAAGAAAACTAAAAAGTATCGGCCAAGCCAGGTTCAATATGTAATTCACATTCAAATATGGTAAAAATCTGCAATCCATTTTTATATGAAACAGGTTTGGTCATATCAATATCAGATAAATGATATATCAGGTACATTGTACAACGATTCTTTATTTAAAAAAATAAAAAAATATTTAGGCTATTTAGGCTTACATTTGGACAGAAAACTTACATGGAACGCACATATTACACACACACACCACAAACTCAAAACAACACGCTCTATCAACGGAAACGCTAACTCGATAGACGTTCTAATTTAAACATGTCATACAAATTAACAATCTACAAGATAGTCTTAAGACCAATCTGGACATATGGAGTTCAACTTTGGGGATCTGCTAAATCTTCACACACGAAACGTATACAAGCGTTTCAGAACAAGATTCTACGAACGATAACGCAATGCCCCTTTTACATCACAAACTCAATGTTGCGCAAAGACTTACAAATCCCATGCGTAATTGATGTCGCGAAACAACTATACAAGACGATGCATGACAAATTTGAATTACATGACAACCCTCTTATACAAAACATGTACACTCGGGCGATACCGGGTGCTCAGCGCAGACGTTTGAAGCGCCTCTGGCCAAGAGATCTTCTTGGCCTACTGTAGGACTGTGGTGATGACTGCACGCTCCTTCAAGTAAATCAAGTTTTGGAACATTAGCTTCACATTTAGAAATTGTTGTATTAATATAATAACAGATACTTAATTTTAATTAAAAGTGTCAAAAAAAATTAGGAAAAACCTAAAAATAATTACAATTGATAACACAAAGATACATTTTACACTTGACGACGGTTAACACGATTAACAAATCCAGGAATGGAGGTAAATGAACCACTAAGGGTGTTAGTACTTGTAACCATTTTTAAAGACATACTAAATCAATTTTATACAGTTCACCAACACACACCAACACAACACAAAGCGTAATCCTTCAGTATAAAAATATTTCATTTAAATGCCAAGGAAGAAAAAGACAAGACCACAATAAAAAATTTATGTATTTCAATTTATTCAAGGGAAAGAAACTTTCAGCAACAATTTCTTTTATAAGCATGAAAAACAATTTCAAGATCATATTTAACAAAACACCACACATGTATAAAACACAAAAAGGAGAAAAATGTTAATAAAAGAAGATAAATTCGCGGTTAAAATAAAGACACCACTAACAAACGGTCTCACGATAGTGGGTTTCAGTCATGTCAAGGCCATATACGTGCATAATACGAGTGAATCAACAAAATATAAAAGATCATTTACATTTTGTTAGAGAAGAAAAGACAAGAAACCATATCCAAAAATAAAACGAAACAAACACAAAAGACAAAAAGGGAACATCACAAAATATACAATTTTTTATTATTTTCGACAAAAGAATAACTTTATATTTTATTTAAATACGAGATTATATGATAATCTAGCGACCTACCATGTAAGCAAAAATACAAAAAAAACACTAAACAAGAAGACATGGCGTACAAAATAAGTTGAAAATAATCAAAATTACATGCAATTCATTTTATCAAACAAAAATATCTTATACGAGAAAAACAAACTTACGGTTCAGCTGACAAATTTTTTAATACTTCAATTTCTTTCTAATCGTTTGAAAAATAAAAAAAATCAAGTTTTCCTAATATTTTTATTAGGATTACGTCAAACTATAATTGATATTACTGGTTTCAAGGACTTAAATCTCGTTTTCATTTTTAAATTACCAGAAAATATTTTATTATTCTGCAAGGAAATGTAATAATAATAATAAACTAGTGTACATTATACTGTGAAGTATTTATAAATATTTTTACGGTATATTACCTGGATAAGGTTAAGTTACTTTACATGTTTGGAAGCATTTTTTTTACTCCACACTTTTAGCATTTAAGTTCTCTTATTCCGTAGATCTGTTGGTTTTTCAAGAAAGCCATTGAAATCTGTAATCACTAGCCTTTTGTTAAGTTGTACAAATATTTATTCCAAGTGTTTAAAGTTCTTTGGAGATCGTTTCAGACTTCTTTAAACCCTTCCTATAGTCTATGTATTAATTTATTTTACTAATACTTTTTAAGGTGTAAGGTTAGCAGATTGTGCAGATTGGGTACAAGATGCAGAAATACCTTGGGTATGATTTTTTCCACCTGCCCATAACAGGCAGGTAGAGCGTTAAATTAATTGACTCGATTTGCTAGTTTTCCAGGACTACAAAAAATAGTTCCGTTTCTCATCACATGATCAGCCAAATATATGACTAAATCATTTAAGAACAGAAGAGGTAGAGGTGTACATGACACCAGTCACAGTTATCTCCTCTGAGAATAATGAATTTTATTATATAGCCAGACACTGTGGTGAATGAAGTGAAGGTGTCATTTTCAGGGTGGGAAGTTAATGCTTTTCAGAGGTCCTGGCATGGTGATTAGCATACTTTCCCACTCAGTGAACAAGCCATTGGTAAACCACCTAATTTCTCGTTTTACTTAGTAAAGTTTTTAGTGGTTCAAACCAGTTAATCGGATTATAACCCAAACAACAACATGTTTTTGAGGTCTTTCAGAAACGTAAAATAGTTTTTTTTAGTTATGTGTACACAATAAACACGAACTCTCGAAATTATTTAGTGGACATAAAATAAATAGAATTCTTTATAATTCTTAAAAACAGTTTCTTAAGTTTCAGAAGAATGTTTACTAAAACGTTATACTAGAAAAGTAGTATAAATTATAATATTTCTTTATTGAAAACCATTTTGTGTAATTTTTTAAATTCATAGAAATTTAATGAACAAAATTTCCGATGAATAGTAATTTGAAGTTAGTTACTAAGCATTCCCTGAGGATACCTGGTTAAAAAAAAGTTTGCATGATTGAAGAAGAATAATTCTAGTAGTTAATTAGACTTAGTATTACATCTTTTTATTACTCTGAGAAAGTACATAAGGTCATAAATACAATAAAGAAAGTTTTTTTTTGTAAATAATTCACTACTGCGTAAAACAACAGTTTTCATATGCTAATAATAAATTATAACTATTTTATTACTTTCATAATCGTATATCTGTCTTGGATGACAATAAAAATAGCTCAGCCATAAATCATAAAGGTGTAATTAAATTATACTGAACTATAAAATGCAGAATTAATTACTGCAATTATTAGATTAGTTAGTTCTAGATAAATGATTAGATTAATTCGAAGGTTGATTAAATTGATTCAAGTAAGTTAATTAATTTAACTAATTCTTTAAAATATAATTTATTACTGAAGAAATACATTAATAAATTAAATATTATTTGCTAAATACGACATCTACTGGACTAAAAATAATAAAAATAAAAATTCTAGTACATTTTACAAGTTATTAAACGGTTAAAACATCTCATTCAAAATAATCAATTTACCAACTGAAGTAATTAATAAACATTTAAATACCTTTTCAATTGAATATGCAACCAATAAAAATTTTATTATGTTTCCAAGATTCACATGCGTAACAACAAGGATTAAGTAACAACAAGGGCGGTACTGTATTAGTACCCAATATTTGACTGCATACGACAAAGGGTACGGTAATGATTAGGTCATCAGTCACAAGCCTGATTTGAACCACTAGAGTAAGTAAAACGAGTAGTGAGGTGGTATACCACTGCCTTTTTTACTGAGTGGAAAAAGTATGCTTATCAGCATTCCGGGCTCTCTGAAAAGCATCTACTTTCCCTCCTGCAAATGACACCTTCACTCTATTCACCGCAGGGTCTGGCTGTATAATCAAATCCATTACTCTCAGAGGAGATAACTGTGACTAGTTTCATAAACACCACTACCTTTTCTGTTCTTAAATGCTTCAGTCTTATAATTTATTCCCTGACCATGCGTGTGATAAGAAACAAAACTATTTTTTGTACCCCTGTAACTAGGAAATCGAGTGCAAATCATTTAATACGTCACCTGCCTGTTATGGGAAACGTACTGATAAATAAAAGAAAAAACTTCCCAAACGAGCTTACATCAAAGAAATTTAAATTAGACATTATTTGATCAATAATTTTTTTTTTAAATTTAAACATTACCTAATTCCTTACAGCTTATGTTATTCAGGAAGTTTTAAGCTTTTAAACGGTGAAAGAAGTTTTAAAATCGGTTGGGTAGTTTTTGAGATTACCTCGTACAAATACAAACAAAATGTAGTTGATACGAACAGCAAAATTCATAAATAATGTTTTATTCCTCCGTGCAAGTGTGTTTCACCATATTTAACCTAATTATAATGAATAAACTTTATACACATTATCAAAACACAAACACAATTTATTTGAATGTTTAACTGTATTTTTCAACAAATATAATTCATAACAATCAAAAAATTAAACTAACAAAAGAGATAAGAATGACTAATAAAATTTATGATTTTTTTAAATAAAGCAAAGTTTTTCCTTTTAAACGAGGAATTTGTATTTAACATTTATCATTTTTATCTCGAATGCGTATCTTGATACCGAATGTAGATTACAAAATAACTCTCGATATGGAAATAGTGAATCAATACGGATGACAAAAATAGGCGAACGTATGTTGTCCGTCCATCCACAATGTAATAACGGTGAAGTTGTATCAGAATTGTTTAAACGGCTCGGATTTAGGAGTGTGAGAGAATTGAAATAGTCGCTCAAACAAAAACAACAATGGATTGAAAATGGTGCCAGTAGGGAGGTACATTTTTCATCGCATTTATGCATTTACAGGTAGCCGAAGAGACACGAGAAAGGTTTTAAAATGGTTTATTTAGGTAGAAAGTTTTTAGTTTTTACTTTTTAATAAGTGGGTGGATAGTTTAATAGTTTATAGGAGTAGTCGTAGACGAGGGTAAGAAATTTAATGAGGTACCACCCTCTAAACTTTGTAGAAATAGTAATAGAACTAATATTACTGTTGGTAGCATATCTGACCAAAATGGTTAATAGATTGACATACAAGATAAACTTTGACGTAGGTTAGTTAGGTCGAGAATATGAATACACGACATACGTCACGAACTAACATCCCTTAAATACAAACCCCTAACAATATAGTTAAAGATAACTTCTTGTTTACAGCTTGTTCGTTATAAAAATATTTAAGTTATTGGTTTTACCATATGGAATGTTACATGGACAAGAGAATATATTTCATTAAGAATTTTATACAAAAAGGAACCGCTCCTGTTTAAATAAATAAAAAAAGAAAAAATAACATATGTCTCGCTAGAATACATAAATTACATCTACGTCTGTCTGTATAAGCATCTAACGACTGAGTTAATTGGTCTCCACCCTCCACAAAAAAACTCCAAAAAACAAGACAAAAAAAATCAAAATTATTTTCTTCATAGAAGTATTTATTTAGCCAACGATGTCAGTCCTTCAACGGGATTCCAATCCAGCCAGTATATATAAGAATGCATTTGCTACGACCGGTAAAAATTGCTGAGAACTATTTTAATGGCGAACTCAGATTCCAGACCCATCGGCAACGATTCGTAATCGCGAAAATTCTATTTCGGAAAAAATGCACTAAACCTGTGCATTCAGCGTTAATTGCCAACATAAAGCGTTTGCCATTTTACTCTTAACTGCAGTAATGTCTCCACATTATACCAGTACAGGTATTTAAAGACCCGTTCTCACAGCGAGATTTTTATTTTATTTTCATTCGACAAGAAATAAACCAACAATCTGATTTAAAAGAGAATTTGTTTGTTTGTTTCTTTAAATAAGATCGACCGGTGTACATACTTGAATTCTTCAAATGAAAAAATTCGAACAATTATCATAAAAATTAGACTATACGACGCCGACAATAGATTTTGCCTTGCGCCAATGTAATTACCTTTGTTTTGTTTTATTGTTACAGCTGTACTTAAAAATATATATTTTTAACATACAAGAGTGAAAAAGAACATTAACGAAAATACTTAGAGCTTATTGTTTGCAGATGATCTGGTTATGTGGAAAAAGAGAAAGGAAGACTGGAAAAAGCAACGGAGTTGTAGAACGAAGAGACGTTAGGAGAGAAAGGAAATAAAATAAGACTAAATAGCAGGGTGCTGGAAGAAGTTAAAGAATTCAAATATTTGGGGATTATTTTCTCATCAGAGAAAAACTTAAAAAACGAGTTAAAGAAAAGAGTACAACCAAAAGCGGTTTCTTCCTAAGTGTGAGAAGCTTAGCCTCGGAAAAAAAGTTCCTATTTATTATAAGAATGATGTATAATGCCTATTCTGTATCAATACTGATTTATTCGGCAGAGATGAAATTAAAGAATTATTCAGAACGGACAACCTGATAAGTAAAATTTTCCCTAAAGCTAGGTTTGGTCATTTCAGTAGAGTTCAGGAGGATACGCCTGAATATGGATTATCTTATTATCCTAGATCTATTCTATCTATTATCCTAAATATAAAGATAAAGATATATAAAGATAAAGGCCTAAAAAGATGCTGTATTTGAAGACGGTGGGAAGAAACTAAGGTACAGACCATGAGTGAGATGTATAGATACAGTTATGGATGAATTGGGAAAAAGTTGCAATATCAAAAAAGTAATGAAGCAGAGATAGTTCAGCATTGAGGTGAAGAGGAGTTGTGTAGGGCCCGACCTGAGGAAACTCAAGAAGTTAAAGGGGATGATTGTTTTTTTCTAAAGACACAATTAAAAGAACGAAAAACGTAATACATTTTCGTTAGAGAACAAACAATGAAAAATAAATACTTGAAACACAACGTTTAGCAAAAATGATCGTTTAAAAAGAACTTTTAAATGGGTTACCATTAACTTAACCTAAGAAGTACTCTATTACTGTCGAAGCAGTAAAAAAAAGTAAGACGGGAAAGTGTATCGATTTAACCACATCCTCAAGCGTTTATAACTTCACAGTTTCAAAATCAGAAACCACGAAGAAATTAACTTACAATATAACATACATTTAGTTAGACCTAATAGTTTTACAAACGAACAATTTATGAATGTATTTAATTAAAATACATATTACACTCTACATTATTATAATTCCAAACACGTTTGATTGTTTTATTTAATTATTACCGAATTTACAAGGTAAGTTAAATTGTCTTCCAAGTTTGAACTTCGTTGAGTTAATGTACATATTTACTCACGATCATTGGCTTTATCTCGTTGGACATACATAATAAAAACGTGTTACAAATATTATTTAATTATGTAAACCACACTTGGGTTAACATGAATACTCTTTCTAAGAGAAGATATGTCTTAAGGAAAAAGTACGTTTTAATATTACAAATTTCACAAATATCAAAAATACCCAAAAAATCAATAAAAAAAATACATAAACTATAAAATTATTATTAAATAAAAAAAATAAATTATAATTTTTTTAAAACTTTTTTAAGGGGTTTCCAACACCCCAAAAAATGACAACCTTACAACTTTATTATTTGTATAGAAAAGAACGGCAACCAAACTATTCATCAACACGTATAGTTTTAAATATATTTACATTATTTACAGACAGTTTACATTTTACTGTTTTACATATTTTGAAGACTACAAAATTTATTACATTCTTAATTCAAAAGCTCTATCTGATATATTTAATTTAATAAATCAATAGAAAAAGCTATTAAAAATAAAACGAATGACAAAATATTTTTATGTAAATACATAACCTTGAAAATTAACTAACTAAATTTGATTGACATTGACTCCCTTTAAAAATATTACAAAAATTTAGTTAAGACAACTGAAAAATTATGATGTATAAATCTTTATGACATGAATAAAATTCAAATAATTGTATTATTAAAAAATAAATTACGATAAATTAAGATACATCAATCTATTGGTAAAGAAATAATTTCCTTGTTTTGTCATACACAACCGAAATATATATTTTACCAGTTAAAGAATTCTGTTTTATTATTTTTTATTTTAGGTGTCCAAGACTTTGTCCTTTTCCGCTTCACGGTCAAAAAAATTACTTGTATACTTGCAACAGAATATGGCATATCGTCAGCACTCGCTTGACAGGTTCGATATGGTTATGAAGAGACTTGGAATAAATATAAATAAATTAATATTTTATTTCTATTTTAAGATTGCCAGTGGCCATCGAGACAAACATTGTTACTTCAATTTACTATAGTCTAAGCAATAATTGTGGACGGTGACCATTTCATAAATGCCAGATAATTTTAGAAATGAGCTAAACAACCAAGTGATATTTAATCTGTGACAAATATTACTTCAGTCAAGAAGAACTGTCCCAGAACTCAAAATAGAATACATAACAAAATTTGATTTTAAAATGAAATCAACGAATGAAACAGGTGTCAACTTTACTCTGTAAAATATAATATTACGAATATTTTAGTACACGGTTTATAATAATATAAACCTTGATACACAGATATAGTTATAATAATATAATAATAGCTATATATAATTATAATAATGAATTCTATCATAATATGACTTGTTATATATTCATTCCTATGGTCGTAAATTACAATAATGGTATTGAGAGAAAATTGTTCATAGAATTAAAAAATTGATTGTACAAAAAAGCCTATAAAAGTAAATTAAATATACTTTCAGTCAATAAAGCTAAGAAAACAGTACATTTACGTATTGGAAAACTTTGAGGCTGTCATTTTGATATTGCTTTTCTTTTATAGGCCTAATATAATAATCAATATGGTTGGAATATTGGGTCAAATAACCAAGTATAATTGACAACGACTAAAAAAAAACAACAGTAAATACTCACCACACGCTCCAACGCACAATTTTTTATTAAAAATGCCACTTTACATTAAAAAAACCAAAAAAGACCTCATGTTTACATTATTTACTGAACGAAAGAATTTAAAATATTCTGTTAAAATATATTTATCATTACAAGCTATATTTTCAATTAGAAACCTTTTTACAGGGAATTCACAAGAGAAAACAAACCACTTTTTAATTCTGAATATTGGAAAATTTAAATAAATTTTAAGAGGTCCGAATAAATACGTACTTATAAAGCTTTGAACTGGATTATTAGTAAATTTTCAATATTTTCATTCTACAACAAGTAATTCTTTAGAGAAAAAAATAACTAATTCAATTATTAATCCTAGTAGGATTAATGAAATCTCTAGGAATGTGTATTAACAAATCAAATTCAATTATGTAAGTCAAAAATACAGAATAGTGCGGTAGCTGTAAAACGCACCACATTCGTACAATGAGGAATATTCTTTGGTTTTCATGTTAATGTAATAAAAAAACACTTAATAGAAAACATAACATTAAGTAAATACACTAAGACCATTCTAGGTCGCCTCCATGCGCATAAACTTCATGAGGAGTCCATTGCGCATATTTTTGAAAGATGTCCCTATTTAGGCCTCGACAGAATTGAGACATCTGAGAAGATAGGCGTTGCACAGTGGATCCCAAAGAGAGTAGAAGCAGCGATGCTGCGGGATGAGGAGAGCAAGTTCCACCATCTGGGAAGATTGGTTGCTTATAAGAAACCCAACTTCTTATTATCCTATCTCAAAATAGGAGTTACTGCAATGATTAAAAAACTTTAATTAAAAAATAAAATTATCATTCATGAATGAATGTATTCGCACAAACAAGTTGAAAACACTAAATTAAAAATCTGAAGAACAGAATAGTAGAGTATCAGTATCACCTGCTCATCAATGTATGCAAATATAACGTTTTTTATTATATTACAAGGAATACGTGCCAAATCATAAATGAAAAGTAAAAGAGCATAAACGAACCATCAAATTTTATACAAATAAATTTAAAAAAAAAAACATTATTAACCAAAATAAACTATTTATTTATGAAAAAGTACACAAACCTATACGGACATAAGAGATAAAACTCTGGGTACAAAAGTCACAATAACATTTAAATAATTCAAAGGTTTCATTCAATGAATAACAATATTTTTAAAACGTCAACTTGGTACATATCCAACAATATAATACACAGAAACATGAACACTCCTGGAATACAGAAAGGAATTCAAAAAGTTTGCATTAGTTATCAATCATGACTTGAAAACCATCAGAAGAATTCACAGATTACACCCTACAGATTTATTAAAAGACTTTCATGCCATGAACAACACAACAGTTTAATTAATAGCGATACCAGTGGGTAATTACTCACTTATGACTCACACCCTTTTCTTCTTGTCATGCCAATCCGGTTCGGATATTGGCGATCATCATGGCCGGCTATTTTTACCTTATTAATTTCAATTCGGAACAATTTCGTGGAGCTCTAACCAAACCAGATCCTTAAATTGAGGAGTCAGGAAATTTTTCTTCTACCAGGGTTCCTCTTTCCCTGCAGGATCCGTTGTATAGATCATACTTTTTTTTATTTCTGATTATATGCGCAAGGAACTGCAGCTCACGGCATTTAACAATTTTGACTAATTCCAGACCCTTGTTCATTCTCAACAAAACTTCAATATTAGTGACTTTCTGCGTCCACGAAATTCTCAATATTCTTCTTAACAACCACAGTTCAAAAGCCTCAAGCCGGCGTACAGTCGCCCTGTTCAAAGCCCAAGTCTCCACACCATACCCACATTCACAACACGTCAATTTATTGTTCTGCCAGTAAAAGCAAATTGTAGATTCAAAGAAACACCAGAAAATTAACCGCATACCTATTTAAATAATCTAACATTTAGATACAAATTTATGAATTCATTGTCTGTTCTGCAAGCAATGGGAAACGTCCAGTATCATGTACCAATAATTCAAGAAATCCTAGAGCTAATTTCTGAATTGACTGCAACAAATTTTGAAATAATATTTTCCTGGATCCCGTCTCATGTAGGGATTCCAGGCACCGAATAAGCAGATCTTGCGGCCAAGAGAGCTGTTCACTTGCAAGAACATTTCCATCCGGTCTCTCATTTTTACCTAAAGGCACATGTCAACAGAAAATTATTTTATTTCTGGAACAAAAGGTGGACCGAGATGCCACCTGCGAAACTCCACGTGGTACGAGAATTTCCTCTACCCGAATTCCATAATCGCAATGAAAAGGTTGTCATCTGCTGATTGCGGATTGGGCACTCACTTATATTACACCAGCACCTGCTCACAAAATCTACGCTGACAGTGTGCCCTTTCTGCGACGCAAAAGCAACGATTTCACTTATCGCTTCAGAATGTCGAGAACTTCAAAGCGGCCGTACTCTTATTGGTATTTCTGCAATATTTCAAGTCAATGTTAGGTCTAAAGACAGTTGTGACAAAGTTTTAAAATTTGTACGTTATGTTACTCTTGAAGCCAAAATCAGATAGGCATACTAATTTTCTCTTTCTTATGTTTTAATTTATGAAATTGTTGTTATTTGTATAATTCCTTTTGTGGTCGCTAATAACCATTAGCAGTTGATGCAACCTTTACAAATAAAATTTACAAAAAATTCTGATTACGTTTTCTATTTCAATATTAAAATAATATATTTATAGTATTTCTGTTTAAAAAAGTTAAACAGGTATAACTTTCTTTTGGAATTCTTATAATATGCGTATATCACGCATTTATGTGCGTGTTTAATAAGAATGATAATCAATTTAATGTTGATAGCGATGTTAATTAAGCATAAAAATAATAATAAAGATGATGTACGGTGAAAAAATAATAATACGGATGACGATAAAATAAAAAAAAACAGAGAAAGAAGATGCAATATGCGATTGGAAAAGAATATTGAAATCGACCTTGTAAGACGAAGAGAGCTGATAAAGAAGTTGAAGAAAAAAGTCAATGAACTTTTATGAAGTCTATTAAATCTATGCACGTGGTTAGTTATAGTTAGTAGTTTTAATATGAACATCCTCAATAGATTATAATAATACTAACACATATTAGTAATAGTGTCACATTTATGATGTAACAATGATTGTAGGCCTAAGCACTTGTTACGGTGTCAGATAAAGTATAGTGCGTACTAATGCCTAATTTCTTTGTGCGTAGTTATCTTAACGCACAACAACAATCTCACTATGCACCTGATGTCACAAACGAACTGGCCGAGCTCGTTGTTGAGTCATTCAACTGTTTTTTATTTCCGTTAAGATAATATGAAACCCATATCTATAAATATATGAAGCAATTTAGTAGATATAATTTATTCCATCTAACAAAGAAATGAATTGAAAGCAATTGGGACATGATTTCATATAAAATAATGGTCAGAATAATCAAAAAAGAGGATGTAAACCTTCAAAAAATTATTTTTTTGTCAACCGCCAGGAGTAGGATATGTTATTTCAATTACATTTAATCTCTCCGCTTCACAATTGTACAAAAATAAATTACAATTCCTCTCAAAAATATGAGCACTTCTGCTTTAGAGTAAGATCGAACGTTTCGCGGGTAGAGGCGTGCGGTGTTCGTATCTATCACATGTTCATACGCATAAGCGTTCCGAGTGGTATGCAGTGGGAAGAGGGTGCCTGGTTGCGTTCTCCGCGCATGCAAGTGAAAATCAAATCAGTTTGTGTTTTCTCAGCGTTTTGTAAAGCGTGCAGAATGTCGCTTGAAGAAATAATATAAGAAATTCAAGAAAAATCGGTAAATTATGATCACTATTAATTTTTCTGCAGACTTTATTGAATCTGCTGTATGAAAGTTAGTAAGTTTTTATAAGCCTGTTTAATTTTTTTCTAATTAAGTCAAAGGCAGCACCAGTTAGTCTGTACGGAAGTGAGCCGTGGACAACAACAAGAACCCAAGAGCGGAGAATCCGGACGGGAGAGATGAGATTTCTGTAAAGAACTAGAATGTACACGCTTGGAAAGAATAAGGAATGAGGAAATAAGGTCAGAATTGGGTATTTACAACGAAAAGATAAAGCATTGTCGGCAAAGTTACAGCACATGGCACGGATGTCAGATAACAGAATACATAAGTAGGCGCACTGGTATGCTCCAGAAGGAAAAAGGGATGTCGGTAGACCTAGGAAAAGATGGAGATAGATTATATAGTATGAGTTCCGGTGTGGCCAATAGTACGAGTTCGGATGTGGCAATCCTCTTAAACAGGATGTGGCCTAATCCTTGGTTGGAAGAAGTCAAAAGCTGACACTGTTTTTCTTGTGTACTCGCGAAATTTATCTTCAATTAATCTTAATGTTTGGTATGTTTTAAAATAAAAGCAGAAACTGAAAAATTACTTAATTCCCCTGCATGTTTAAACGTATATTTCCGGTGAAAACTCGATTTCGAAAAATCGACAAAAACAATATTTTCCTTTATATATTCATATACGGTAAGAGAAAGTAATACACTCAGCATAACTTCTTCTTAAAGTCCATTTCCTTGGGCGGAAATCATAATAATGCGGACCTTATTGGCTGCTCCACGGAACAGTTCTGTACTACTGCAGCCAAACCACTCCCTCAGGTTCTTTAAACAGGATGACCTACGTCTGCCAAAATTTTCCGCTTTCCTTTTATCTTACACTGCATGAATAATTGTAAGATATGATAATTTTAGGACCACAATAAACTGTCCAAGATATTAAAATTTTATTTTCGTCACTGTGTCAACCAACTCATTCTTAACCCATTCTATCAAGCATATCTCTATTTAACACGGTCAACACAACTACAATTAATTAATTGCAGATTTATTAAAGTTAAGTAAGAGGAAATGTAAACGAGAGAAGAGGTATAAATGTCTCATTTACAGTAGCATCTATAAAACAATTTATACTACAATTTGTTACGACCGGTAGATATTATATTCTATTTTTTAATTAAATATTTAAATACATGTATAAACTGCAACTGCATTTTAATTAATTTACGCATCACACAAGATTTTATTGTAGATGTATTTAGGTAAATAAAATTCAATTTCATACGGATGTCAACAAATTCAGATGTATTATTTATTCGAATGAAATTAATAATATTAACTAATATAAATTGATGACAAAAACGAATTATTTTAATAGCTAATTTTACGAGCTAATTTTTATTAATAGAATAATAATAACGTGGTTTATGCATCACGACAAGTTATGCATGTAAGATTCATTAACAGTGGTAGCAAAAGTTGGTTTTTTATGAACATAGTACAGTAATACTCTTTTGATGCACAATACGTTAATCAAGTTTTATTACGAAATTATTTAATAATAATAAATTGAAGAAATCAAAAGAGTTAATAAAATTTTTATTTATACGTGTTGCATGTTGCTATTAAATTTTACTACCACAATTACAGTTGAAGGGCGTAGGTTCAATTACCAGTCAGTTTATGCTGAAACAATGTTTCTTTATATTTTATACAGTTTATATTTTTGTTAGAGAGACAAAAATATATTGCTAATTACTGTAAATATTTTCACGAGACAACGAAAATCAATATTGTTTTCAATGATTCTTACTCAAACATATGCTTTGGACTCAAAAAAAGGTTTACATAAAAAAATAAATATTTTGGTTTGAACAATAAAAAAAAAGGAAAACGTTCATTTGAAACAATGATGGATTTTTTTTTTACAAAACAGGTTTTCATTGGCAACGATCATGGCGAATCATCATTATACATTATATCCACCCAGTATTTTAACCCTATTTGTTTACCACAACAATAATTTTTCCAATATTTTCATTGAAAACCATTTAATTATAGTCTCATACGCATAATGAAACCAAATAATTATAATAATTTTAATATTTAACTAGTTTCAATGAATTACATGGTTATGTTAATTCTCTAAATACGCTATGACCTCGTGAGCTGAAATTGGGAAAATTTGTGTCTGAGGGGTTGAATAGAAAAACTCAAGTATTTAAGAAAAGTTACGTTTAAGGGGAATAAACTCTAAGAGACTACCCTAATTCAACCTAAACAAATTCTATAGGTACCTTCCAAAAAACTAATTAATAATTCGAAAAGTAGACAATTTGTATTTCAACCACTTCCTCTTAAGGGACAGAAAGGGAACAACTACTAATCTAGGAAACTCATAGTATTTTTCTACCAAGGAGCTAAAAATTATTATCGATAATGACCCAATAGTTGTCAGCGGCTTTGATTTGCTAGGGTGTAGGAATAATGCCAGGTCTCTTGGAGAATTTTATGTAAATTGTAAGATAAACGTTACAGGAGAACAAATGTAGCATTCAAGAACAATGTGAGACGAGATGCTCTGCTGAAATTTTGTAAAATGTTGAATGTTCCTAAATGGTTATTAGAAGTGAGACCTGGGCAATGACGGCTGCCCACAGACAGAGAGCAAAGTAGTGTTAACATGAGAATTTTGAGGTGCGATTTATTCCAGAGTGAATAGTTAGCAAAAATTTAAGAGAGCAATGGTTGGCAAAATTGGAAGGATAAGTGCGAACCGAATTTGCAAGTTGATAGAGGGATACAACTGGAGATGAAGACAAATCTTGGTAAAGCCATAGAAAACATGGAAGGACTGGTGATCTTGTAAGCTGTATGGCGTAACAGGCTAATTTAATAATTGACAATAAGAAAAAGAAGAGATGCAATTCTGTAAATAGGGTCGCCTAGAATAAGCAAACAGTATGAACTGAAACCAGAAACATCAATAACTTAAGACGATACATAAACTTTTAAATTAAAGCCAAAGTAAACGATTGATTTGTAATAAAGTAATAGCAATTTTAACTTTAATTAAAATAAATTCTTTTTAATGATAAGTTCGACTGGAATCTAAATACTGTCAAAAGTTGCCAAATGAACATAAATTAATTTAAAATTCAATTATATTTACATGTAATAACCAACTCGTTTCAGTAATCGTTAAAAAATCCAAATTTTATTGAAAAAGAAATAAAAATTTCAACAACTTTCAATTACGGATGATAGTTTATAATGATAATATTTCAACATCATTTCAAGTAAAATCATTAGACGGTTGAAATGTGAACAATTTATTATAGATAAGCTACGTAAACGTGAAGTTTAACAGAATACAACTGTAGGCCTATGTGCATGTACAATATAGGGCTGAGTATAATATGGAAGATAACGCAGTAAATTCAACGGTGTAATTTGGATGCAGTGATTACCTAGTTTAGGCATTAATCATTGTTACGTGCACGATGAGAGAGATACAAATTGAGAGAGAAATAGAGTGAACAAGGGAACGCAAGTGGAAAAGAGTGTTCATTGCTAAATAGTCCGTATCATGGGTAATTGGTGCAAGCCCGGACAATCGGTAACTAGTAAAGCTTAAAGCTTTAACTAGCAAACGAGGTTGCTATCTAAATATGCATTGCATGTAGTACACTACTGTAGCATTGAAACAATAAAATTCATTGGTTTATAAATTAAATAACCTAAAGCAATATTAGCAGGCTTATGATTTTATACTATACATATTATAACCTAAATAAGATATAACATATTATTTTTACAATATTATTATAATATTTAAACCCTTAAGCAAAACAAATGTTAATAATTATTACATTACAGGTAATAAGAAATGACCTTCAAAATGTAATTCATATTTCTTTTGTTCTTTATACGTAAAATCAGTGTAGGTTTTAAATAGGTTATATACTATACTTATTCTATTACATACTGATATAAGTAGCCCATATACAAGTATAAAAAATTATATACCATGCGATATGACCATGAATTCAACCTACATGAAAAATAAAACACAAAACAGATTTATAACAAATAAATAAATTTATTATAAAACTTCCTAGTGTAATACAATATGTGTCAGAACTAATTAGAATTATAAAATCAAAATGTAAAATTTATTGGTTATTTATCCGGTATCAAAATGTTGCATCAAAATTTATGTAAATACATGAATAAAATCACAGGTGTAACATTTTAAAGGATTTGAGTATTTTGTAGATAAATCTATGGTACAGGTGTAAGCCAATACATGATTGATGTATTATTACAGTTCAATGTACAATACAATACAATAACATGAAAAGGTTATGTGGGATAACTTTTTAAGAATTTATTACCCTCCTATTTTTTTTTAAATCGTGATAATGTAATTATTTTGATTCTTGTTATTCTACGTTGTCTATATCTGTTATTTCTACGTATGAAATAAGAGTTAATGTTTGATAATTCGAATGTAATTTTATGAAAATCTATACAGGTTTGATTTCCTGAAGTATACACAGAAATCATTTTCTAGCAATCGAACCCGGGTCCTGTTGCTTAGCAGTATAACATTCTAACCATTGCGCCACGAATACAATCTTTTTTAAAATTTAATACTTAAGTACTGACTTCTGTAGAAATGGACCCTGTAAGATGCCAGATTGTGATTTATAAGTCTCATTAAATAGTTTAGAATCACAATTATCTTTCATTAGAACCTTCAAAATTACACATAGTGTCATACTGAAACAAATAAAAATACAGGTTATCAGAAATGTAATGCAATTAATTAATATAAATAATGCGTATAAAATTTAGCTGTTTGATGTCCCCTACAGTGGAAACATTTTGCCATCGTGTAAAATGGTCGGTCTTGAAGTTATATTTTCAGTCGCTGAGCAGAATGTCGTCTGTTGGTTCATTTGAGGTATTCCGGGAGGATGCACCATTTTTGGCTCTCGTTTAGTATGGGATCTTTTAAGCTGTACAGAGATTATGAACATTCGATAACTTGGGCTACCAAATATGCGGAATGATTGAATTTTCATTGAGTAATAGGGTTCAAAAATATACGTTGATACGATTTTATTACGTAATGGTAGTTCTGACTATTTTGTACGGAGCGCAACTTATGGTTTAACGAGGAGAAGGAAACAGAAATTTAAAGCTACGGAGATACATTTCTACGAATCGTCAAGGGTTGTACGAGGAAAGAGTTACAGACAAGTGTACAGAGAGAATCGGTCATTATCGCAAAAAAAGAATGGAGTATCTTTAAAGAATTAATAGCAATAGAATTCTAAAATGGGTTTTGGGACACAGTCCTAACTGAAAAAGCTTGGTGAAACCTCTACAATGTTAGGAGTTAATTTATTTGAATTACAGCTTTTTAATGGAAAAAACTGATCAACTATGCCATGATGAGAAGAAGAAAAAGTTACTTTTAACAATACTTCAGTAACTTCATCGTTACTTAAATTGCGTATTTAACGGCAAACTACAAATCACTGTACTGTAATTTCCCGTAAAGAAAGTACAACATGAGTTAAATATATTCAAATTCTACTAACATGTGAAATTTTACAACTCAAACAAGAGTTCTAAAACTTTATTAGACAATACGTTTAGTAGTATACACAATGATAATTTCCCTTAGAAATACGATAAGTACTGGATTCTTTTAAAAGGCTAGGTTACTTTACTCAGTAGGTGACAAACTGCTTTGAATATTTTTCAGTACAAATAATTTACTTGAGCACAAAAATATTTAAAAAGTACATAAAAAAATTACTATAAAACATTTTTTTACATACAAAATTCGAATAAAAGATTTTAAAAATCTGGATTACAAAATAACTATAATAAAACATTTAAAACACTATTAAACACGAGCATCATGCCTTTATTTTAATACCTTTTATAAAACAAATAAAAAAAAACCATTAAATCCCAAAAAGTCTTGTTTTTAATAGCATTCCATTACTGACATTACTTTTTTAGAAATTTAAAAAATGAATAAAATTTTGTTTATAACTATTTAAAAAGTTCATTATTATTATTATTAGTTAAGGTAGATTACTACAATAAAAACTATGCTAGGGGACAAACCAGTTACCAAACATAAAAATGTTTTAACAATTTCATAATATTGTTAACTGTAACAGTCGTTTGTTGGTAAAACAACTAATAAAATGAATTTTCTATTTAAAGGTATAAAACAGTAATTATTTTAATGTAAAACAATTTACTGTTTGTTGGTTAACACTTTATCCTTCTTTATTACATAAAAATTTATGGTGCACTTAAAACTGTAGAAATAACTTATTACTTTCTTGTAGCTTTCAAAAAGAATAAGAATTACTTGTATTACACCGAGACTTAAAAATATTTTCACCTCTTTCAAATTATTCTAATTAAAACCAAGAGGTTTTCTACAAGAATTTATATTTCTCAGTTAGGATTAAAATTCAAATAATAAGATTTTCTCACACGGACGTAACCAGCGGAAAGTAGGAATAAAAAACTCAAAATACGCAAGAGTAAATTAACAAAAACAAAGGTTTTTCCAAATTACTCATTTCTCAGTTTCAAACCCCTTTGAAATTAAACATGAGATGCGCTGTTCCCCTCTAGTTCAGATCCTGGATGCTCTCTAGTGCATCGAAGATTTTAGAGTTATTCTTTACATTAGGAAAAATAAGAACATAGAACTTCTTCTTTAGGTGCCTCCTTAGCCTGTGAGAACTATGAGGTACTACCAAGATCACTTAAGTTTTGTTGATTAGCCGATGATAAAAGGGGACCTTACTCACACCATAGTAGTCTCGAAGATTCCTCAATTATGATGCCTTACGTCGACCTGGATTACGCTTACCTTCTGAATTTTATGCAGTAGGGATTCCCACTTAAATTAGATCGGTCTGCAGTTATGAGTCCTCAGCGTTGTTGAATGGATTGGAGGCTGAACCAGAATGCGAAAAAGAGATTCTACGCTTTCAAAATGTAGTGGTATAGACCATTGCAGCGGATAAAATGGACAGATATAATAAAGGAACATGAAATTCTTGAGAAAGTTAAACAAAAAAATAGTTTTAGTCGAGATCAAAAAAGGAATGAAATGTATAAATACTACGCAACATCGAAAGCGTTTTATCTGATAATAGACTAGAAATACAGACTTATTTACTGCAGTTGAAAAATATTCCAGGTAATTTAAATCTACTAATTTTTTAATAAATAAGTTAAAAAAAATGTTGTCTAAAAATTCAAAATTACGACTTCAAAAAACTGTAGATTTTCCATTAGCACTGTATGGTGCTACGAATTGGTTTAAGACACTTTGAAAATTACTTAAATATCGAAAATTCAAAATCATTAATCAAAGATTACAACATTTTGGGAAAAAATCAATGAGTCAAGATTTCAGGACAAAACGAAGATAATAGCAAGAGAAAGAAATGAGCTTTTGAAAAAAAAATTAAATTATAGGCTACAAACGTCGCCAGAGAGCAAAAAAATCTTACCTAATACTTTTACTTAATTTTTATAAATTATTATTTGAGCTATAACCTACTATTTTGTTAAAACGTATAAAAATCTGTTCATTTAATTCTGAGTTAAATTTTACATAACCGCACAGAATTATAAAACTGATATAATGAAGATGTTAAAAAGCAAATTTTCTTCTTTACCTGTTTGAAATTGTTTGTTTAGATTCAATTTATGATTTTATAGTAGGTACAGCAAAATACTAAAATGTAGTTTACGTTTAAATTCTATGAGCAAGCAAGCAAGCAGAATTTTATGTGACATATTTCATTACAGAACAAAGAGAATGAGAAATTATGTGAAGAAAAAATCAGCATTTTCATTCTGTATGATGTAGAGACATTAAATAACAGACAAAATGCACGAAATGGAAAAGTAAATAAAAATTACGAACTGTATTACTGAGCTATGAAATAGTAAATAACAAAATAAAAACAGGGCAAGTACTAAAGAGTATTTACATAAATAAATCTCAAAGAAAAACTAGATTTTCATAAAGAAAATGACGGTAAGTGGAAAGAGTGAGGGGGTTAAAAAGTATGTAATACTGCAATATGCAACAACTTGTGAAATGTCAGCGGAGCACGAAAAACTGCATGATTCAACTATTAATAGTTGTTTGTTTTGCTTTTCTTTGAATACTTAAGTTTTATAATCTAGTACTTGCTCATCTCAAAGCAATCAAAACCTATTTAGGATAAATTTAGTCTTGATATATTTTCAACATTTCATGCGATGAACTTTCAAGTTATTAACTTCCAAAAACTTATATGTTCAGATTTAAATGTTCAAATCAACCTTCTTCGCATTTAAAACATTCATGTAATGTGCTTACATAAGTTTACTTAAGTAAACTTGTAAATTATGTTAATACCTAACTTTGCAGTTCACGTATACTAATAAGAACTTACAGGCATACAAATTTAATTTTCGATTTTCAATCTAAAACGATTTTAAATATTTTTAAAATACCCAAACGTTCCCAAAAGTGGTTTAACAAAGCAACAATTGTCAATATTTAAATTTAAAACGACTTCAAAAGTAAACAAGAAGTGATCTTTTATGTCAGCGGGCTGAACACTATGTTTATAATCTCTTTACGTCATCAGTAATATCAAACTCCATTATAGGAAAATTATTTAAACTGTTTTTAATTTAGGAAATATGCCAATAAATGTCTTTTCTGAAATTTATTAGATAGCGTACAACCGTATTTCCTACCAACAGGTGGTCCTCGGGACCCCTGAGAATCCCTGAACTACTTCTAAGGAGTCTGTAAGAACCGAAAAAATATTTAAAAAAATTTAAATTATTTATTTAATAAATATTTACATAATAAATACGGCACAAAAATTATAAAAACATTCAGATAAAAAGAAGGAAAAGATCTGTTTTCAAAACAAAAATTGTTTTATTTTTCATCATAATGGTCACCAAACTACATGACTGATACAAATTTTATTTAAAAAAACAGAAGAGGTAAAGGTGTAAACGACACTAATCAGAGTTATCTCCTCAGAAAGTAATGATTTTCGCTACACAGCCAGACACCCATGGTGAATGAAGTGAAGGTGTCATTTGCAGGATGGAAAGTAGTAGGCGGTTTCGGTGGGCCTCTTTCAACTCAGTAAAACCACCTCACTCCTCGTTTTACTTAGTAAAACCTCTAGAGGTTCAAACCAGCTTTCAGCTGTTGACCTAAATACTGACACACAAAATACGCTTCGATGTACTTATATCATTATTATTTTAAGGGTCTCTTACGGTTATCACAGTATCATCTCTCTCAACCTCTGCCTCATTCATCCTATTGCTCCTCCGGAAGTCTTCTCCATTTCATGGCCTCATCTGTTAAGTACTACCTCGGTCTGCCTCTCATTCTCTTGTATTCCCACTGGAGAAATCTGTTATACGTGCTATCCATCTGCTCTAATGTACAACTTAATCAAAAAAATCTGGTTTTTATCAACATGTGAGTAGATTGATATCATTTACATAGACCTACGGTTGACATACACAAAGCCAAAGAGTCGACCACTTTCAAGAGACGCATATGTGAATTGATTTCCACTGGTTCCCAATTCACATTCTGATAGCATTTCACATATAATTATAAGTAAAAAGTGTTACCTTATTAATGTATTCCTAAAGATCACTGAGTTAATTAATTTTGTGATAATCCATGGTGCAAAACTTTTAGAACACAGAGCGTAATATAAAGTACATTGCATTTTCCTTTTTTAAAAGCAATACGACGGTATTTCACAAAACCAAATTTAATTAAAAAATTAAAAAGTTTGAAAAACGAATTGTAAGTTATTTTATAATTAACTAACCTAAAATAAACTTAAAAAGTAAAAAAGGTCCACAAAAACCACACTTACGTATAATTTTATTTTTAATGCGTTCGTATAATTTCCTTTATTATAGAACATTTAACAAAATTGTTCTATACAAAAAATATACGTTAGTATACAGAAATGAACATTATGAAAAGATATTTTTACACAGCAGGACGTAAAGAACCCAGTAGGGAGCAAGAAACTAATGTATCCGCGCGTAATGTCTACGTTTTTTTGCCAGGCCGCTAGAATTAATTATCTACTTTTGGTTTCTCATCTATAAAATAAACATTAACATGAATCTAAAAACATAATTTTAAAAAACAGGATTCCCATACAAACAATATTTTGAAACAGTTTGAGCAACAGAATACACGAAAGCTTCTTTAATACAAAGAATAAAAAACAAGGAATTCCAAGTATCGAACTACGAGCATATCTTGATATATTAAAATTTACAGCATAATAATAAATGAAAAATGGAATCCAAATAAATGGTATTACTAAAAATAAATATAATTTGATAGTACACAACAACCCCGCTAATCCGAACTAATTAGGACCGGGACGTGTTCGGATTATCCGAAAACATTTAGCCTAACATAATAATAATTAATAATCCAAAAACTGATGAACTATTTAGGTAAGGAGCAGCTTATTTCACATTCAAAAGCAGCAAAAGTACTGAAAACAGCACAGCGGTACATAGAGCAGCACAACGTTACACACACAGAAGTAATGTTAAGAGGTGCTGACGAAATACTGCTTATCATCAAGGTTTTCAGCATTACGATACCAAAAGGAAAAGGAAACTGGAATACTTCGGACAAGTAATGAGATGTCAGAAATACAGATTACTGCAAAATATTTGTTCATTATATATAGTAATTGAAATTGTTGTTTTTTTTAGGTAGCTAGGCCACTAATATTTGTAAAAGGGGCCAGTAATTTTTTCCTACGTGATTTTTTTGTAACTGATTTGTAAAAAATTGAAATAAGTTAAAATAATTGCACTCCATCTGTTGGTTCCAGGGCTACATAAAACAGTTCTGTTTCTTAACACATAATCAGCCAATTATATGACTGAACTATTTAAGAACAGAAGAGGTAGGCTCTTTTACACCTGTAAAAGACACTAATCAGAGTTAGCTCCTCTGAAAGTAATGATTTTCGTTATACAGCCAGACCCTGTGGTGAATGAAGCGAAGGTGTCATTTGCAGAGTGGAAAATATGTGCTTTTCAGAGGGCCTGGCATGCAGATATGAACACTTTTCCACTTAGTGAAGAAGGCATGGTAACCCACCTCACTCCTCGTTTTACTTAGTTAAACCTCTACAGGTGTATACCAGCTTTTCGGCTGATGACCTAAACAACATATCATACAAGGCAAAATAATAAGTTAACGTGGTCCAGGTCGAAGAAAAACGTTATGGCTAGAGAACATACACTGTTATAGGGAAGAAGATACGTGTGCGCTTTTCAAACTGGCTACTACATAAGTTGCAAATTGCTATGACGGTTAACGTCATGAAAGAACAAGGTACATGAAAAAGAATATAACAAAATGTTAGTGTTTTATGGATCCAGGAAGTAATGAATATCTATAATTTCTAGGGATAGCTAATTAACTTAAAAAATGTTTTACCAGTTAGTGATTTTTGTTTTAAGTACCCGACATCTGGAGAACATGGTTATGTTCGGTTTCTATTCTCACTGCAATGTTTATCAATTTTTTTGAAACAGTATTTTTATGTTTAGAATTTAAATATTTTTTTATTATAGAATTACTAATATAAAAACACGTTTTATACGTAAAAATCATGTTAAAAACCAGTTCGGATTATCGGAATCGTTGTGTACATATGACAAAGAAAATGTAATTAAAATTAAATCTGAACAGTAATTATAGAATTTACAGTATTTAAAGAATGGTTAAAACAAAGAAATCTATGTAATTACGTAGAACACATAGATGCCAACGTTTCAAATAACAAGCAAACAAGACAATTAAAGTTACAAATCATGAGTAGTAGGCCGTAGGAACAAAAGTGGTAAAAAGAATAATTTTTTTGAAATGAAAACCCAATTCAAAAGAGTTCATAGTTCTATGGTGACATTTATAACGAAAATGTCAAATTAAAATAGTGCCCTTATATTTTTATTTGCTGAAAATAATAGTACTGTACTATTTTTATTCAAATTAACGCGCTTCGCTACAATGAACAAGTCCTCTGTTATAAAGGCAAGGCAGTACAAACAAAGAAGAATTAAAAAATAGATAGAACAGCGTAAAAATTATATACTAGTACGATACATCACGGTACTATGGTTACAACAAACGAATCCCTGTATGTAATTAAGCTAAAAAAATTACATTAAAATAATATGTTGTAGTTTATGCGTCATAACAGCGAATTTCAAATTAGCTAAATTATTATATTCTAATAAAATTTAATTTTTAAATTTTCTTGAATTATCAAAACATTAATTTTTTATAACTTTAAAACTTTTTCGAATTGATTTCAGGACTCTGATAAAGACTTTTATAACGTATACTTATATTTCAGTTTGCCCTAAACAGGGAGGTGGAGGGTTAAATTATTTGCACTCGATCTGCTAGTTCCAGGGCTACAAAACACAGTTAGTTTATTGTTTCTATCACATATATAGCCAATTAAACGACTGAATCATTTAAGAACAAAAGAGGTTGAGGTGTAAAAGATACTGTTGTATGTTGTTTAGGTCATCAGCCGAAAGGCTAGTTTGAACTTGAAGAGGTTTTATTAAGTAAAACGAGGAGTGAGGTGGTTTACCCTGCCTTCCTCACTGAGTGGAAAAGTATGCTTATCAGCATGCCTCGCCCTGTGAAAAGCACATATTTTCCACTCTGCAAATGACACCTTCACTTCATTCACCATAGGGTCTGGCTGTATAATGAAATTCATTACTTTCAGAGGAGATAACTCTGATTAGTACCTTTACACCTCTACCTCTTCTGTTTCTAAATGACTCAGTCTCAAATTGGCTGACCATGTGAAAAGAAACAGAACTATTTATTTTAGCCCAGCAACGAACAGACTGAATGTAAATAATTTGGCACTCCACCTGTCTGTTATGGGGAGTCTGGAATATTACTAAAAATTTAAATCCAATGTTCCTCAAACTCAAATTATTCACTAGGGAACATGATGTCGATCCGAAATAACTTACAAAAATTCAAGCCTAGCTAGGGGAATTGAACCAAGGACGTTCGGCTTTGTAGGCAAACACGCAAACCATTACGCCACGGAAGCGGAATGATAAACATTGATTTTAAAAACAGAAAATTCTATTTACAACAAAAACTACCCAAAAAATATGTTATTGCACAGTAACTAACAAAAATTAATAAATGATTTAAACAAATTATTAATAATGAATGAATATTTGCGATAAATTATTTAACTTTATAAAATACAATTAAAAAGTACTATTTCATAAAAGTATAAAAGTGATGGAAATCTGTAGAACGTGATTTCGACAAAAGCTTGACTTATTTGATGACGGCGACAATAAACTTCATCAATTTTATTTTCCATTGTAAAATAAATAGTTAGTTTATAAAACTTGCATATACTCCAAGAACCACGTTTTATTATTATTGTTATTATTATTATACATAGTATAAAATCACTTAAGCAGCCTGCCATTCGTTTCTTTTTGTCCTCATTTTCTTTTATTAAAAAGAAAACAAATTGTTGTAAATTACCATTTGAATGACGACTTACCTCCTGCCATTTATTATCCCTTTAACTGCTACTTCGATTCATAAATGGCTTCCCTTTCCAATCCACCAATCCTACTTTTAACGAATACAACGAAAACCTCCCTCGTTTTATTATTAAGGGTAATGAATTAAACAAATTACACGATGATTATGTAGGGAAGTTTTTCATTTTCCTATGAATTTATTAATTTAAAATTACTTCCTAGAATAAAATGCTACCAACTGTTAGTTACGTATAATTATCCAATCATTGTTGTTTAATATTTACTTACAAAAATATAAAATCACCTAAACAAATGTAACTGTGAAATCCTTAAAAAATTATTAAAATGATCTAAAAAAAGATTTTTTTCCTTCGAAAATGTAATAACAATTTCTTAAATTAAGAACAATATTTGGGCCTTTTCTGTTATCACCCCCAGCATAATTTTTCACAATTTGTGGATAGTTTGTATGTAGGCTTTCTTACAGTATTTTTAACGATAAAAACAAGAAAAAATATTTTTTTTAAATTAGATATTAATATTTTTCAAGTTACAGTTAAAGTTTTTTCCTTTTTCAAGTTAACCTTAAACTATTTATTGACAATTATTAAATTATTTAATAATATTTAATTTACTTTTGTTAAATTAATTTAATGATGTCATGTACTTAATGAGTTCATATTTGAATATTACATGCAGTACCAATATTGAGAAAAATCAACGTATTTACTCTACCTATAATTAACCTTAACTTGAAGAATATTAGTGTTAGATTTTTTAAAATATTTTTACAGTTTTTATCGTTAAATTAATGTAAGATTGTAAACGAAATATTCACAAAATGTCAAAAATTATGCTGGGAGGAGGGAATAACAGAAAAGACCCGAATATTTAATAATGTTATTAGTGTTTACCGGAAGTTAAAAAATCTCAGGTATTTTTACATTAATCCGACTACCACCATCAGGTTACTGGAATACTTCAAATTCAACTGCCCATTCAACCAGGTAGCACAATAATTTCCGACTATTGAATGGTGTTTAAAAAGGATGAGTGAGAAGACGCGTGTTTTCAAGACTTCACGGTGAATCATTAATATAATCTTGTCGAGTCTGAAACTGGAGCGAATACACAGCGATTAGAACGCATATGGGGATCAAAAAAATGGCAAATCAAGGAACAAAGCTGTACAGCTCGCCATTACTTTGATTACCTCGGAGAAAATTTGTGGCCGTCGCGTCGGCAGCTATTTCGAGGGGATTTCTTAAAGAGCACAGCCTTCCCAAAAATATCAACAGACATGGTGCTGACGCTATCCTGCAGAGCATAAAAAATGTGGTAAAGAAGACGATTTTCAAACAATCATAGGAGCCTTTTTTGGGAAAATGCAAAAATTGAGAAATATATATATATATACAAAAACTACTACTTCCGGTCAACCGATTTTGATGAAAATGATCCGGTCAGGTCCTCTTATGGGACCTTACTTAAGTTTCAAGTTTCAACTTCGTATGATACTCCGCTCTTGAGATATTTTCTTCACACACACACACACACACACACACACACACACACACACACACACACACACACACACACACCAATTGCTTAAAACACGTTTTTGGGTGCAGAAGATCTAAAAACGTGCATATCCGGTGAAAACTCGACTTCACAAAATCGACACGAAAATAATACTTCCTTCCCTACATTATTCATAATAGAGGCAAGAGGAAGTAAAAAAACCTTCATCCAAAAATGTGTTCTAATAGACAAATTTAAATGAAATATTAAGTATACCCACCTCTAATTTTAACCAGCCTCTAAATTCAGTAATGATTCACCTGACGTAATAAAAATAAATAAAGACCGGGATTTAGTTTTCTAAAATTGAAGTTGTTAACAAAGGATATTTTGGAACATTGTACAGATTCATCATATAAAAAGAAGGTGAAGAAAAAAGGAATTGAAGGTCGAACGAATAAGATTTGATACAGTTGGGATGAAAGGAGATACCATTTTCCAGACAACACATTAGTCCTATGTCTTGTTACTGGTAAGGAGCGAGTGTTCTCTTTATTATATTTTATCCTTTTCTTATTGCTGGGTCCTTTATCTATTAGTCTATTGAAAAAGTGAAAAAGAAGAAAAGAGCAAAATGGAAGATTGGACATTAACTTTTATCCATACAACTGTTGCTCAATTAATCGTGGCCATACAAGCGAGCCTTTTCTTTCGTTCTTTTAGAGTTGTACCTGCCTTTTGTCAGACGAATGATAGTAGAAGGACCATAAGAAAGGACAAAAGATGATCAAGTAAAAGAATACAAATGAATTAAAGAACGAATTGGAATGGAATTAAAAGTAATCTTCAACAACGATAGGTAAAGTAATAACAATAAAATTAATAACAAAATTCTCTTTCAGGTCATTTTTATTTTGTGTTATTATATTACAAAAAATGAAAAAGGTGAAATTTTAATTAGCGAAACTTTTTCAAAAAATAGAAAAACAATTCAATGTAAAACTATGATGTATGTGTTTAGGTCATCATCCAAAAGGTTGGTTTGAACCTCTAGGGAATTCACTAAGTAAAACGAGGAGTGAGGTGGTTTACCTTTCTTACTGAGCGGAAAGTATGCTTATCAGCATGCAAGGTCCTCTCAAAAACATCTAATTTCACCCTGTAAATGATAACTTCACTTCATTCACCACAGTCTCACTGTATAATTAATGAAATTCATTACTCTCAGAGGAGATGACTCTGACTGGTGTCTTTTACACCTCTACCTCTTCTGTTCTTAAATGCTTCAGTCAATTAATTGACTGAACATGAGATAAAAAAACAGAATATTTTTTTCTAGCCCTGGAACTAACAGATTAAGTGTAAATAATTTAACACTCCACTTGTCTGTTTTGGGAATTTATTTTATGTAGTCTATGTTTATGTATAACCATACTAACACACTTTAATGAGTATGTTGTATAGTTATATTATAGTTTGAAGAATTCTAGAATCTTTTATCTCGTAACTGACTAGCTAAGCTAATATATAAGGCTAGCTAAGTAACCTATATAAATAGAAGTGCACTTGTGTATTGTAGATGTGTCTTACTTCAGATTCAGATTTTAAGTTGGATAAATTTTTGTTGTCGTTCACATTTTTGTAATTTAATTACAACAAATAAAATTTCCTGTTGAAGTTAACTATAAATTTAATACAGGTTTTAATTTAAGTAAGACGTTACATGTGCGGATAAAAAAATTTAAGAAAGTATCCGACATTATGTCACTAAGGTGCTTAAGATATTCTGTCAATAAAAAAATTATAGGCCTGTTTACAAAATTTTTAAAGTTAACTAATAATAATAATAATAATACTATTTTTTCGTTTAGACTTGCTATAAAATATAAATTATACTTCCAAGTTCCACTAACTCTTCGGCATCGTTGGGTGCCTTGTTATCCAGATTTATGGGTTCTGAAGCAACAGTATATTTAAACATACGCTATAGGTCTAGTTACCGTCAACGAAGTTTCTTCAACAAATTACTACAATTATTTATTACACTTTGACGGAGGTACGAATGTTACCAGTTAAAATTAAAATGGTATATCGAATTAAATCGAAGATCATGAATATAAATTATTACGTTATGTGTACCATGGAAAGGGGAAAAATTATAAATTGTTTTAATAAAAATAATTGTAATAAATATTTAAACAAAATTTAAACTATGGTGAATAGAAACGTAGAATGTTGTATCCTTTATTATCGCGAAATTCTGAATTAAAACTAGGTATGATGAAAACAAATTTTCTATAAATTACCTTGAAACCTACACGCGGAATCAAACTTTCGGTATAGCTGTAAAAAGCAACGGTTCAAAAATTAAAGCTTTTAATAGAAATACTTAAAAATCACAAATACTGCTTGCTATTTTTCAAATTCAACCCTTCAGAACTATCTAAACATGTCGTTTGTGAATGGATTTACTCAATTTAATTTTATTTAACATTTCACAGCCGACTAAACCACCACCAGAATTCCTTAGTATATTAGCTAAGAAGAAGAAAGATAATAAAAAATTGAAGCTTAAAATTAAGCTGGAATTGTGAAATTTCACTAAAACGAAGGTGGAGTTGTGAAATGTGACTAATAAAAAGGTGGAAAAAGGTAAAATTTGAATAAAAGTTAGTAGTTGTGAAATTAGGAATTAAAAAATACTGCCTGAACTGAAAGTGACAATAATGTCAATGGATTTTTTACTTTTTAAAAATTATCATGGAATTTGTATTTGTTTTTATTCTATTAAGTGGTTAAGCATAGTATATGTTAGATTAATTGCACTCAATCTGTTGTTTCCAGGGCTACAAAAAATTGTTCCGTTTCTTATCACATAGTCAGCCAATTATATGATTGAACTATTTGAGAGCAGAAGTGGTAGAGGTGTAAAATACACTAGTCAGAGTTATCTCCTCTGAGAGTAATGAATTTCACTATACAGCCATATCCTGTAGTGAAAGAAGTGAAGGTGTCATTTGCAAGGTGGAAAGTAGATGCTTTTCAGAGGGCCGGCATGCTGATAAGCATACTCTTTCAACTCAGTGAGGAAGGGAATAGTAAATCACCTCACTCCTCGTTTTTACTTAGTACCTCTAGTGGTTCAAACCAGCCTTTTAGTTTGTTAACCTAAACAACAACATTGTATTTATTTTACGTAGAATTCGAGTCCCATAATAAAAAAAATATATAGCAACTGAATTATTAAGCTATTGTAATTGGCTATTATTAAATCACTGTTCTAAAAAACAGACTATAACAAAAAATTTAGAATAAATTAAGCATAATCATTAATTTATAGGCGCTTACTACATAAAAAATGTAAAAAATTAAAAAAAATCTTTACATTTATATATTGAAAGGGTAACTTAAGTTAGTAATTAAACAAGAAAAATATTAAAATGGATTCTAGATTGATAGTTCTAACAGATTAGTCTATTAATAATAAAAAAGATTTGACGTAAGACAGATCAACGGACATCGTTTTATGAATAATTTAAAAACTAAAATACTGAACGGATGAATTAGTTATAAAAGAAAAAAATAAATGATGTTATAAATCAAAAT
Source organism: Catonia carolina (assembly GCA_035578175.1). Lineage (NCBI taxonomy): Eukaryota > Metazoa > Arthropoda > Insecta > Hemiptera > Achilidae > Catonia > Catonia carolina. The sequence continues at coordinate 19,946,905 of JAQMRL010000010.1, read as the reverse complement.
CGGTATGATAGGTTTATTATTTTAATAAACATTTTTTCGGTTTTTGTTTTTTATTATTAAAAGTTAAAAAAGTCAGGTTATAAAAAAGAGGTTATTGGTTGTTGATTAGGAAAGCAGTGGCGATGAGGATTTTTATTTTTATTTTTTAACGATGTTATTAGGAATCGTAGTATCGTAGAAAAATGGTATGGGTAGTGATAGCGGGCGGCGCGGCAAAGAGATAGGTCCAGAATATAGTTAAGGCTTATTTTCTACCTAACAAACACTTCTATCACAATCGTTCTCCATCCCACTCCAGTAAACGTAGTATCCTATATGCTAGAAGGCCCTGTTTTATATTCAATGCAGCGATCATCAGTAAAGTGTGTATAGTGCGTTTAGATGAAGAGAAGAAGGGGGTGGTTTTTTGACCCGGGGGCAACAGACAGGTCCATTTTGGGTGTTTAAATATCCCACCCGAGTTAAAACTTGACCAAAATACCGCACCACTGTTATTGCTGGCATCTGGGACACGTTTTCTATTCAAATAAACTCCACGTTGTTTTACGCTATGCTTGCCTAACAATCTAACTTCTTCGTCTAAACAATATAAATGGTAATATAATAGTCTTCGTCTACCAACGAACACAATAATAGGTCTAACAGAAAAATCATTGTCATGTAACACGCGATCCTCACTGTAACAAATATAGTACTAGACCGCGCTTCCTTCATTTCACCATTAACATAGTACTAAAACCATCAATATTTATTCTATTAACATTTTAAATCTTTAAGTATTTCTTAATTTGACTTTACACATACGCTTATTCAATAAAACTAACGACGCAAGAAAAGTACCTGCATATTAATAACTCAGCAAGACTTAACAATGTACACAGATAACCTCAATTCTATACTTCTTTAATACAAGTGAAAAGATATAAACATTTCGATTTCACCGATATAAAAACCAACTTTCCCGGTTATGGTTTTGTTTCTATTTCTTTGAACAGTCGATGAACACAAAAGAATTTACCTATTATTTATACAAATGTCACGACCTTCTTTAAACACAACTCCTCTAAAAATTATAAATTTCATAAAGTTCATCTTTTCAGGGTGCCTCTCCGTTCCAAAAGTTGGCGACCATCAAGGCGATGGTTGCTTTATTGGTAGCTATCTGAAACAGTTATTTAACTCTGACATTAGCTCTAACTAAGCTTGTTTAGCTGATTTATTAGCTTTTACAGCTACTAAACTCTGACGGCCAACGTTTTCGTGCGGAAGAGCTGACAGAGAGGGCAGTCTTTTGCCCTGGAGTTGGGAAACTGACTCCTTAAGGCGGAGGAACAGCAGAATACGGTCAAAGGCATAAGGATGAAAAAGACTGACTGGACGTAGGCATCTCATTAAAGATCCAAAATGGATAAGGTCCTAGTTATCAATCATGGCTAATTCTTGCAGCTAAATAATCATTGTCCAGAGTAAGTCTCTCTTTCGGGTCTCCGAGAGGAACAGTTACTAGCACAGAAATGAAAATAATAAATTTATCTAAAGTTTGGAGTTTTAAATACCAAACGTAGATATTTAAGTTAATTTATTTTCAGCGACCAAAAAACCTTTATAAATTAAAAACCTAATCGAAAGATTTGTAGAGAATTAAATACTCTACAAAAAAGATTCTAAGGTACTGCTTTGGTTAAGTCTTTACTGGTCATCAAAGTGAAGATCGACGTAGTGCGTACACTAAACCTTAAGGCCTCTATCACTGCTAAAGCTTGGTAGTATTGCCATTCTACTAGAATAGTATATTACGAATATTATAATAAGAATTACTGTATACTAATTATGGTCACTTGATAATTGTTTACAAAATTAACATCGGTTTACAATAATATATATTAGACTTTATACACGTGAATTTGAAATGTGGCTGTAAAAAAAATGTTGAGGTTCCCATGGACTGCTCGGATGCCAAATATAGAGGTTCTCAGGAGAATAAAGAAAGACGTGTAAATCATTTCAACCATAAAGTGTAGGAAGCTCCAATATTTTGGATATATCATGCAGAATGACTCACGATATTTGTTACTACAAGCCATTTTGCAGGGGAAAAATATGGAAAACGAGAGCATTACAGAAGTAGGGCCTCGTGGCTTCGAAATCTAAGGACTTGGTATGGGAAAGCTCAGAGGAGCTATTTTGCACTGCAACCAACAAATTGAGAGTTTCTATGATGGTCACCAATATTCGGAACGGATAACCATCTGAAGAAGAAGATCCATGTGAAAGTTTTCGTTCGCTTTTCACTTTTATCATATTTCTCAATTAAGAAAAATTCGTTATTTGTGTGATTAACCTGTATTTGTATGTCCAAAAACCTTACGAGCCTGGTGACACTGATCCTCCGTGGAACTATTAAAGGTTGCAGTGCCATAAGTAAACACTACAGTTACGATAGCCAACCTCCGATAGAAGGTACCTAAATAAGAAAAACGAGATTACAATGGAAAAATCTAAGTTCAAATGATGTAAGTCAAGTAAAACATATTTAACAAATTCACAAAATTTTGTTTTTCATTTCAAAATTAAAATTTTATTAAAGGATAGGTACAGATGTTTCTTAAGTTAAAATCCACAGGAACATAAACAAAAATGTAACTAGCATATGTATAAATGGAACGTTCCTGACTTCCACTCGAAAAATAAATATGAAAGAATAGAAACACTTTGAAAAATTTAGGCGAAGCATTCAATTTAAAATTGGTAATAATTTAAATACTGCACGAAAATTCAAATTTCTTAAACAAAAAAAGTCTAAAAGTGTTTATTAACTAATTTTACAAGAAATACGATGAAGATGAAAATGACACAACAATGTGCATCTACATAAACAATTTAATTCACCTTAATAACACTGACTACTTAATTTAATAAAACGAGTTAGTTACACAAATAAATTAAAAAACAAACAGAAGAAAGGTGTACAATGTTGGACAGGTAGAAAAATCTTTGGAACATTAATGAAAACAAACTTGAAAAAGTTTTCCTTGAAAAGGGATTTCTCTTTACTTTGTTTCAAGTTTCCAGACTGCTCTACTTCATCTCATGTATTCCTTTATAATTTAATTAAAGAAAATTTAAGCTTTTCTATTCACTTTACGTTCTTTGTGACTCGCACTTAAGTTACACATTCTTTAATGCGAACAACGACATGTAATTTAAAAGAGGAATAAAAATACCGTTAGATATTTAATAAATTTCTAATTTTATGTCACTGAGAATTGAGAGTAAATTTAATACTCAAGATAAAGAAGATATTTTCAAGAACCATAATAAATTGTATCATTGCCTACTCCTAGCCAAAGTCAACAACGCACTTTATTAAACAGTATTAATATTTACATAAATATAAAGTTATATGATTTCATAATTATAACAGTCAATCCTACACATAATTTAAGTCAAAAATTTATTTACTTAATTTTTCTAGGAGAGTTCTTAAATGTATTTTTGTTTGTTTATTTAACCTCATCGTATCAACAGTTCAACAGAAGCGGAAATTCCGCATCGACAGCTTGGTCATTTATTTTGGTTTTGGTACTGTACGGTGGTTTTAACGTGTTAAAATTTCCAGACCCTGAGACGGGACCTTTTGCTTCGAGGCTAGCGTGCCTCTAGCCACATAGTGTGCCACTGAGCCACGAAGGCGTTCTGGTTTTCTGTTGTTGTTAAGTCAAAAATATTACAATTTGTTACCATTAGACTGAACTGTTACTAATTATTAAATAAAACATATCATTAATGTGCCTTTATATCATCATGGATGAAAATATTACTGTTTTTCTACATAAAAAAGAAAAAGTTTAAAACAAGAGCGACTAAAATGCATTATGAGAATCTGATTCAATGCGTATTTTCAATCTTGAAGAACCGTTATCGGTATTGATAAGCAAAAATGTTTTTTAACTGTATTCTAATTCAGAACTGGCACGAGTGAAATGCATGGAGAGCATCATTCACTGGCAGGTTTTTGAAATTTTATTTATTTGTTTTTTTACATATTTATTTAATTTGTGAGTTTGCCAGTAGGTTAAAATGTCCTCATGCCGGGCTGCCACCTTTGAGCGCCTGGGTGTGCCCTGGGTTTCATTCGGAGCCCCACCTTCTAGGCTTTTCCGGCATGTTCTCTGTTGGGAAAACATCCTCATCCGACGTCGAGATTTGGATTTTGATATAACATCAAAATTAGTAGTGCTCCCCGCAAAAATTTCCATTAAAAACGTTAGAATATTTTCTAACGTTCCGTTGGATGTACACTACAATTAATGTTTCCTTTACATCCATATGGATTTTAAAGATGATTTGTACTAAAGTAATTTTTGATCCGCTTGAAGAAATAAAAAAACATAATTTACAATTCTGTAAAATATTAAAATTATTTATTTGTATTTAAGTACCTAAATAACCGTTAAGTAATTATTATTTTCATACCCACAAATATATTTATTACCAGATCATATATTCTAATAATTCCTACAATTCGCGAATACAAAAAGTAAAATGTAACGACCTACACAAAAAAAAAACAAATTTAGGCGAAAATTACAGACCCCTAGTAACTTTCAAACGAGAAAGTATTTTTATTTCTTTTTCGTGTATTTGGGTTAGAATAACAACAGCAAAAAAAGGAAGCTTGAAATTGCATGCATACACACGCTAAAGTACAATAAGACATAAATAACGGCAATATTAAATTTCACTTGCAATAGTAACACTGTGTCGACCAACGTGGTAAATACAGCTGTAATAAATATCACACAATCAATAGCATAAAATATCCCGTCCATTTGAGTAGAATTTTCCGCTTCTGAAATGGTCATCTAAACAGCCCCCTAACAACTGACTATATGAGCACAGACTATCCGATGGTTTTGCTAAAGGCAGTTTAATATTCATTGATTTGGAATATGGGATTAAATAATGTGACTTATATTACGCTAATATTTCTGTTTATTTCAGTAATTTTATGCACTTTTTAAACAATAAAAGTTCACCGAAAATAAAATAGATATCCGATAAATTATCAGTTTTAATATACTTTTTAACAGATAAATACTTAAATATTTTTCAAACTCGTTTAAAAAAACGTTAATAGTAAAAGTTTTTCTAATTTATTATAACTTTGATAATAATAAAAATTTGGGTCTACTGTTAGACATCCTGCACTCTTTTATACAGAACTTGGTTTCCTATTGCTTTTTAATATTCCTACTGAGTAGAAAATAACTAAATAAAATAACAAAAGATAATTCCATTAATGACAAGTATGTTAATAAATTAATCAGAAAAATTTTAAACGTTAAATTTTAATACTATCAAATTTGGAAGTATGATAATACAGACTTTAAATCTAAAGTTGTTCTATTGTGCTTAGTTTTACTTGATAAATACCACTAGATATTTTATTTTTTTAAATTAAATACCTATTCAAATTTTAGAATAATCTTACAAAAATTTGTAACGTTTGTCTATACTTTTTATGAGCCCTGAATTTTAGGAGTGTTTTTTATACTAGTATTTACCTGCTTACAGTTACTTGATTAAGAATTTTTTAAAACGATAATGTAAGTGAAGCAAAATACCTTTAAACAAAATTGAAAAGTCCAAAATTACAAGAGCAGAAGTTTGAGTTTTTGTAGACACGCTAACAGAATGCGGGGCGTCTAACAGATAAGTTACAACACTTTTATTGCAAAATGCATATTAATGCTGCAATCTTAAAAAACCCATTTTTTACCGATTTTGATGAGCGAAATACAGAAAATCACTAACTGACGCTAAACTAAACAGTGTAGAAGAAAATGTTTGAAGTAAACGTTGCACCTTTTTTTAATATTCTACACCTTTGATAATACCTATAAACCATATTATGCTTTTTCAAACAGACTGGTGGAGTGTCAAATTATTTACACTCTATCTGTTTACTGCAGGGCTAAAATAAATAGTTCTGTTTCTTATCACATGGTCAGCCAATTAAATGACTGAATCATTCAAGAACAGAAGAGGTAGAGGTGTAAAAGGCACTAATCAGAGTTATCTCCTCTGAAAGTAATGAATTTCATTATACAGCCACACCCTGTGGTGAATAAAGTGAAGGTGTCATTTGCAGAGTGGAAGATATTATGTGCTTTTCAGAGGGCCCGGCATGCTGAATAGTTTACTTTTCCACTCAGTGAGGAAGGCAATAGTAATAACCTCACTCCTCGTTTTACTTAGTAAAACCTCTACAGGTTCAAACCAGCCTTTCGGCTGATGACCTAAACAACAACATGCTTTTTCACTAAAGCACATATTAAAGATGCAAACTTTAAAATAAAGTGAAAATTTGCACGATTAAATTATTACTTCCGGTAGACCGATTTTAACGAAAAACTTCGTGTCGGTTACGCTAGTGGTATCTAACTTAAGTTAAAAGTTTCAACTTTTGTTCGCTACTCCATTCTTCAAATATTCTGTTCACACACATACCGATCGCTAAAAGATGTTTTTTGGATTCATAGAGCCCTGAAAACGTGTAATGTACGTAAAAAAGTAATAAATAGGGTAGAATATTTTCATTACCTTAATAGTGGTATTAACAAACTCATTCGTTTGTAAAATTAAATACGTATAAACTTTATAACGATGAAAACAGTGACACAGATAATAATATTTAAAAAATCTCGGACCCAGTTATTTGAGAATATTAAAAAATATTTCCTTTGATAAAAAATACAATTAACGAATAATTTTCAATAATTAATCTTTAATAAAATACAGGTCACAAAATTTCTTGTTTTGATTAGTATTGATTGTAGTATTTATTCTATGATAAAGTATAATTTTAGAACAACTACCTACAAACATAAGATGTTTTAGCCTAGTTTTAGTATAGCTTCTGGACATACAAGAAAACATCTCAATTTTCAATTATGATAATAAAGCATTACGCAAAAATAAATCCATTACTTTAAAAATTGTCATGAAGTAGAATTTGATCCTTCAAGGTAAATTTTTAATAAACATATATGTTTAGACTATATTTAAATAGTATATCGAATAAATTTAAGTTGTATAATAACATATAAAAACATATTATTAAGTACAATTGAATAGTAACAGATATATAAATACTAATTTACTAATTAGATGTTGCTATAACGAAGGAAAAATAGAAAACAGCGCCCTACAGATGTTGGCGGTGAACTACATAATTGTAAGGAGAAAAAGGTAAAAAAACGGAAAAGATCACATCAGTAATCGTTTATATGGAATACGAATACTAGATAAAACTGAAATGAAAATAGTAGGTAGGAAAAGGATATCATTTGAAGAACGGTTAATAATTTATAAGTGTATATGTCTGCGCATACTAAGGTTTAGAATTTATAAAAATATTAAACAAAAAAGAAAGGAACAACAATGGGTATCTACATTTATACTTGTCCGACACGTTTTGTATCACAGTAATAAGTCGGTATGAGTAGGTAGCTTAAAGCAAATCGGAACATAAAAATTACTATACCTGGTAATAGAGTATATGTACATAAGTATACATAAAACTGGCCTTGAAGCGTTTTCCCTTTACTTTTCAGCCCATATTAACTACGGTCTTACTTTACGTTACGTTATTTACCATACCAAACCATTATAATGTTTATGATTACTACACTTTGAAAATAGCTTTAAGGGAAATTAGAATGTTGTTGAGAGATACCTTTAAAAAAAATTACTTTTTAAAGTTGTTAAGTGAACTAATTTACATATTTTTATTTTAGAACTGAAACGAGATTAAAAGGTATATGTACAAGCAAGTCATTCAATATAATTGGCGTAAAAGTTATAATTAAATGATTACTTTAACAAAAACTGTTACCGAGGTCTAATTTTATGGGTAAAAATTAGGAACTGACCATCAAAACAATAATCTTAACAACATTTAAATATAAAAACGTTGTTTCAAAGACATTCGGCTGTAATACAACCTGCTTCCCCAAAACTGTTTAAGCATACGGAACAGGATTAAGTTTAAAGTGAAATTACAAAAACTGTTTTAAAGTATCAGTAGGAGAAAAAGAAATGATTATACATTTAAAACTGTGAGCTCACAGGTTGATATTACTTTGCGTCTGGAATACTTGGTGTCTGAGAGAGGCACTAGGACAAATGTAACCATTGGTTAAATAGAAAAATTTCCACTTTCTTCTTTTCACGTATTCATTTCTATCCGTTCGGCACTCATCTTTTCTTCGGCCTACCAATATCTCTCCTTCCAACTGATTTGTATCTTCTTGCCAAACTAGGTAATCGGCTTTCTAGCATTCTATTTAAATAGTCGACCCATTGAGCACGGTACAATTTTATTTTTTTGTTGAGTGGAAAAAGTCCCAATTCTCCACCTTGTACATAACAAGGAGTACAATTTTCCACTTTGAACATAAATTTAGAAGTAGATACATGTACATTTAACAGTGTTTAGTTTTGTAAGTTATAATGTACATGTTTTGTGAGAGGAAATCTCTAGGTAAATAAAACAAATAATTTTTTATCATATGTAATATAAATTATTGCAAAGAAACGTTTCCGATTTTAAAAATTTCACTTGTAAACATGTCACTGATCGCTTTCTAAACTTAGATGTTCGCCTGAGTGCACAAAGCGAAGTGATAGGTCCCGGGTTCGATTCCTAGTAAAGGGTCTGGAAAATATTACAAGTTACACATAACCATGGAGTTACAAGTAAACCTCCGCTTAAGTTGTAGTTGATGCCATTTTAAATTTATACAAAAATAACCTATGAAATTACCAACCACAAGTTAATTTAACTTGTACGAATTTTTGTGTTTTTTTTTTTGGAAACAACTACAACTGAAATTTATTGCAACCCGCAGTGTTTATGGTTCGTCCTGACTGCGGATATCACCCGGAATTTCACACCCTTGTCAATGTTATAATATCTAATGCTGATTAGATTCCTAATCCAGCATCCCTGTAATAATATCCTTCGCGGATTTTGTGGTAAGTGTGGGACAACGTATTTCCAGATTTGTGTGATTCAATAATTGAAATTTTAAGTTCATATAATAATAGATTAAGAAGTATACAAAACACTATAGTTCCTAGACCATTTTTAACATTTTATAAAAATTCATATGAATTTATTGCACCTAAAATATACAACTCTCTTCCACATGATTTAAAAATAATAAAAGAGTTCAGTAAATTTAGAAAATATATAATTAAATACTTATTTACCATAAATACTGTAGAGCCAATGACAAATATTTGATTTTTTTGATTAAACAGGATTGTTACAATTTCACTTGTCTAAAATTAGCACTGCATTTATTTATTTGATATTATTGCTTATTTTTGTATTTGTATTTTTCATTTATTTGTATTTATACGTATGATAGTTTTTTTTTGTCAGCCGCAGGCTAATATTACTGATGGAACCTCTAAACAGGCATTGCCTTAGAGGCCATATTTTTCCTTGTGGAATTAGTTTGTAGGCTTTTTTTATTTTTTATTTAGAATTAAATATGATCGTTCTATTGTTTACTGTAAGAATATCGTTTATAATTTTTATGTGTTAATTTATCTGTCTACGACATGTGAAATAAATTTTGTTATTCTTATTTTCCATAATTTCCATTCAAATTTAACGTAAATGCAGTACAATTCGATAAAAAAATATCAAACTTTAATCACAATTACAATACAAAATCTAGAACAAGAGTTCTCTGGTGTTCACTAGTACAAGCCAATTTATATACGTTGCTATCTAGTCTTCTAGAAGCTTCAAGAGAGTTGTAGAACCTTCCAAATAGATAACACTTCATACACATTAATGTGTGTGATTGCAGTTATATTATAATATGACATAAATAAAATTACAGAAAATTTAAAGAAAAAATCTAAATCTTACTTGCGACTATTATCAAAACAAAGGAAAACAATAATAATAAAAAAAATCGAGCTCAAAAATTTTGGAACGGTAATAAAATCCCACCAATGATTACAATGCCAAAAATGTTCTTAAAAACTTCATAGAGTTGTCATTAATCAATCAGTCTTTAATTTCAGTAACTCAACAAACTTTACAAGAATAACTGTTTTCACAGAAATTTATTTGAACAAAAAATCTTTTACATTAAAAATATTATTAATTGAACAACTACACTACTATACAATGTGATGTATATTCATTAAATTTCTGACGTCACTTATTTTAATTAAACATAATTAATCTAAAAAAATAGATCAATTAAAATTTTTTTCAACAAAAATTCTATTTGCATAATAATTTAAGCAAATGATAGTTGGTTGAAAAAAACATCATTTATTTCGACCATCAGAATCCATTAAGAGAAAAAATATACATAATTAGCGGTTTTTAAGAATGCTACCAAGAAGGCATTGGATATCTAATATCAGGCAGTAGTTAAGTAAGGAAAAAAAACGAAAGAATCACACCGGATTATAGAAATAGATGCGACTCTGGCTAACTAATGTTCGTTAAATACTATTATCCGACTTAAATCTGATCATTAAATGAAACAAAAACAAATACATTCGTGAAACTATATCTTTCAGAATCCTGTATTATAGACTATGACATTGCTTTTTTTGTTAATAAAAAATAAATAACAAAAAATAAAACTTGTTTTATTGTAAAACGAAGAAGAGTTAACACATGAAGTGCTGTATTCTTGGGTCGTTGAATTTATTTACAAATTAAAGATAAATAAATAACTTGCAAGTCAACATCAAAACCACTGGTATTTAAAAATTTAAATATAGAAACTTGTTTTTTTAATGTGAATTAAAAAATATTATTACTATTTTTCTTCTCACGGATAAAAATCATATCAAACAAGCACATTATGTTATTTTTTTTCATTATCGGTATGAATTTCAGGAATTTATTTCATGATACATCTATAACAAACTTGCAGAAAGTAGAAGAAAATAGATTTTATCAACATCATTTTAATTAATAATAATAAAAATTGAACTCTTTTTGGGCACACGAATCGTATGAACGAAAAGCGTTTAATGAAAACGATTTTCAATATTTGCAAAAACAAAAAGAGCAACTGGAAATGGAACAACGCTTAAAAAAATCAATACATCGATAGAGCAAAGTTCAACCGAAAATTTTAAGATTGGCAAATTCTGGGAATGTTACAAAAATTATCAAAGAAAAAGAGAAACGGAAGCTTCTAGAAGATGAGAAAAAAATCAGATCAGAAAATATTAAAATATACTGAGAAGAAAGGAGATAAAAGATGAAAGACCTACAAAGAAAACGTTAGGGCTTTCGGAAGAAGGTAGAACATATAAATCCGAGAAGGTTCAGATCCGGAAGAGATTTAGTAAAGCGTTTGAAGACAACGGTGTTACCAGTAGTCAATTACAACAAGATTCATAAAAAAACCTAGAAGAACTAAACACTCATAGATTAAAGATTAAAAAACAGCAAAAGGTAACATTAACAAAATTCAGAACTTCCAATCTGAATTTCTGTGGTTCTTAATAAGTACTCCAATTGTACTGGCCATTTGCAACTTTACATCATGATCTAAGAATCTCTATTAAAGGATATAAGGGCCAAAAAACTAAAAAGTACACTCTACTATTTCTCAAACATCTAAACGAACTCGTTAAAATCGATCAGCGAAAATATTTCCAAATATAACACGACTTTAAAAATCGTGGAATAAAGATTTTTTATCTTTTTGAAGCTAACAGCTTCAGCAGAAGCAGGGTAAAATTGTGGCGGGGAAATTGTGCCTCAATTTTTTGAGTGCCTTTTGATATCATGACACTATGCCCATAATAGGCAGGTAGAGTGTTAAATTACTTGCACTCGATTTGCTAGCTCCAGGGCTACAAACAATAGTTCTGTTCCTTATCACATGGTCAGCCAATTAAATGACTGAATAATATAAGAGCATAAGAGGTAGAGGTGTAAAAGACATTTCATTGAACAGCCAACCCTGTGGTGAATTAGTGAAGGTGTCATTTGGAGGGTGGAAAGTAGATGCTTTTCACCCTGCTGATAAGCATACATATTCACTCAGAGAGGAAGGCAGAGTTAAACCACCTCAGACCTCATTTTACTAACCTAAATAACAACCTTTTGATCTCATAAAACAGAATTTATAGTTTGATCATCTAAACTGAAACTTCAGTACATCTAAGGATCAATGGAAGTCTTCCAACTACAAAAATTCCCAAACCTGTAGGAAAAGATTTATTGAAAAAATCGGATCAAAGAAAATCCATTATAATAATATTTCTCCACATATATATTCCTATTTATCTACAAACAAAATCTTCTCTTACGTATTGGCAATGAATTCAATACAGAAAGTGTCTACATAGCTGTTGGGTATGTAACCAAAAATGGAAAAATATTTTTAACAGAACAAGCCAAAGCACGGAATAACTCGTGAATTGTTTTTCAATGGTTTTTTAGTTTATTTAAAGTCGCATCAACAGCTTGGTTATTAGCGACTACGGTGGGTTGTAAGCTTGTTAAAATTTTCTACAACCAAGCTGGGAATCGAACCCGGGACACCACCGCGTTGTAGGGTAGCTTGCTATTACTAAGGTACTGTACGGAGTTGGGTTTTTTTTGTCACGATTATTACCCTGTGGTGAATTAGTGAAGGTGTCATTTGCAGGGTGGAAAGTAGATGCTTTTCACCCTGCTGATAAGCATACATATTCACTCAGAGAGGAAGGCAGAGTTAAACCACCTCAGACCTCATTTTACTAACCTAAATAACAACCTTATAATATTTATAATATTGTTTTATAATATCGTTTTATAATATTGTAACTCCACAAATAAAAAATCAGACAACTTCTATATTTTTTAGAGAAACAGTCTACATACATATTGGAACAGCTTAACAATAATTTATTACATTTATTTTTATCCAAGAATAAATAAAAAAATTATTTTACTTCCAGTTTTAATGTAAAGTTCATTCACTTTGTAAACAGACACACACAAATAAAAAAAACTGCAGATAAGAAAATATCGAGAAATGAAAACCAACAGGTTTTTTATACGAATGACTTAAAAAATTTTATGTTGAACGAGACAAAAAATAACACCAGAGACCAATAGATACAGAGACTATTTTAATATTAGAATTTAACTTAAGAGGTATTTTATATTTAAAGTCCTGTAATAACTTTTTACAAATACACAAACAGCAACCAAACAAACCAAGTCTTTTGCGATATGATATCGTATCAAGTAACTGTTTTCTACGCGAGTAAAGTATTCTAAAAATCATTTCTGAATTTAAATATTTTTTATAAACTTAAACGAATTCTTCGACATCAGTAAATTTAATAATAAAACGAAATTCTTTGAAATTTAATCATATCATATAAATTTTTAAAACGTTAATACGTTTTTTTAAGATAACAGTGGACCTAATTGTAACCGAATGTTTCATAAATGATTATAAAAATCTAAAACAGACTTTTAAAGATTTTTAAACAGAATGGTTTTAGAAAACCGTATTCCGTTATTTTGGTCTTTATTGCTTACAGTTGTATCAACCTGCCCACTTATCAATAAAAACGAACTACTATTTGAAGAAATGAATGTATATCAATAAAAAAATCTTTGAATACAAAAATCTATAAGAAAGTAACTGTAAGATAATCCAATTCTTTTATTACAAAAAAACTACGTCATAATTTTTGAAATCAGCTACTGCCGATCCGTAACTCGAAATTCATTTAATACTCAATATTAATAGATACTTAAAAAATAAAGACAAGAAGACTAATATTTTACGGACCCCTGTACTGAATGGATAACAAAACAAATTTTTATTTGTTTATTTGACAGTAGGCCTAATCAATACACCAAAGGTGTGAATAATGTTTAAAGAAGTCAGAAGGATATTAAGAAGACTGAAATAAACCGAGAAAACTTAATGAATCAAACCGAATTAAGACAACTAATTACGGACTTTAAGGGCTTTCTTGAAGAACAAAACCAGAACACCAGATGGACAGAAGAACGGGGAAAGCAAACAGTGAGCGAGATAAGGGCTGCAAAAAAAGCTTCCAGAAACGTCTAAAGTCACCTCACGTGGTGTAAAATTGGCCATATAAAAGAAAAAAACTAATAAATGGTAATATATCGATACGGTTTGAATAAAGGATCTGAAAAATTTTGGGCATAAAACAAAGTAGACTATCCCGATAAGGAAATATTTTATTAGGCCTATACCTTATTCTCCAAAATGAAATGAAAAATGTTAAACCGGCCACAATTCAACACAAAAACCACAAATGTATTTCGTGTTGGTATTGACGGTAATAAAATTACCACTTTATTTATGATCCGTTGTTGCCCAAAGAAGGTACGATAACGTTAATACAGTTCAATAAAAGTTCTAGCAACTTAATTAAGAAAGTAAGCTGAACTGGGTCCTGTGTTAATCAAGAAAAAATCTGAAACTTTCTTTTACTCATGTTTATCTGTCACCCAAAACCAAAAGTCAAAAAATCAAAGTCGGAATTTGGCAAAAAAATTGTGTTATTTGATTCCTCTTAAAAAGCAGATACAGAAATCACAAATGGTTTTTGCCATAAGTTTAAAGGTGAGCCTTTTTAAAAATTGCCTCCAGCCATGAGATGACAAGTCTCGCTATCATGAAAGGGTTAATTTATATCCCACAAATAACCTATCTATAATACTTATAAATGTAAGCTTAACAAAATCTAATATTTTTATAATTCATTATCAAAAGTAGCATTAATGGAACATCATCTTCGCGTCATTTATGTTATCTGTTCACGAACATTTAACAATGCACTTGTAACTGAATACATACGAGAAACAAAATTGATTGAATTAGTTTATGACCCACCGGGTTGGTCAAGAGGTGGAGTCGTTGCCAACATCAGCTGTTTAACACCTGATTTTCGGAGACGAAGGTTCCTGGTTCAAATCCTAGTAAAGGCAGTTACTTTTATACGAATTTGAATGCTAGACAGTGGATACCGGTGTACTTTGATGGTTGGGGTTCAATTAATTAACCATACTCTCTCAGGAATGGTCGAATTAAGTCTGTATACAAGACTACAGCTCATTTACACGTCATACATACCATCCTCATCTCATTGGGTTGCTTATTGTTCTGAATTGAACAGATTGCATCGTACACAAATAGGGGTAAATAAAAATAGTTTATGTCAACAGTTAGACAACATTACAAAATAAATCTATTGAAAGCAAAACAAATCGTTATCATTACAAGATAGACAAAACAACATTTACAACCAATAGTGGGAAAAAGTTGTATCTTAATACAATTAATTAGACAAACATCAAAATATTTTGTAAAATCAGTAGTAATATTATACTAATTACTAGTAGTAATATTTAAATAATTTATAAACAAACAAATGAATGGTTACATTAATTTATAACTGACAAATTTATTGAAATGTTACTCAGAAATTAATGTAGTTAATCATTATAATTATATAATAATATTAAATACAGTAACGTCTGATAAAATGTATTAAATTAATTGCTTCGGTTTACACAGAAATTAATGAAGCCAAATTAATAATTAAATAAACACCAATAATATCGCTAATGACCAAGCTGTAAATGCGACTTAATCTTATAAAACTGTTGTTACGTCATCAGCCGAAAGGCTGGTTTGAACCTCTAAAGACTTTATTAAGTAAATTTAAGCAGTCAGGTGATTTATTGTTGCTTTCCTCACTGAGTGGAAAGTATGCTTATCAGCACGCTCGGCCCTCTGAAACACATCTTTCCACACTGCAAATGACATTTTCACTTCATTCACAACTCGGTCTGGCTGTATAATAAAATTTATTACTCTCAGAGTGACTAGTGTCTTTTACACTTCCACCTTTTCTGTTCTTAAATTCTTCAGTCAAACAATTGGCTAACCATGTGGTAAGACACAGAACTATTTTTTGTTCCCTTGGAACAAGCAGATCAAGTGAAAATAATTTGACACTCCACCTCTTGTCATGGGCAAAAACTTTGTACGTTATTACGGTCTTTAAGTTCAAAAAGAAAATAAGCTAACAGTAAATTGTTTAAAATGAATGGGATAGTAATTTTCCCTTATTAACGTTTATAATACTTCATTTGATAATAAAAATAGACAAATAGATCAAGTAACAATTTAATGAAGGCAGAATGAATATTAGAAAAATGAAAGATAAAACAAAAAAATAACACAAGGAATATTTATTCAACCATACATTATTTTATCTATCTGTATCTTTTATAGCATTTTCATTTTTCTTTATTCACCATGACTTTTATAAAATAATAGAATAAACAGTAACAATGTAACACACAAACGACTGGAAAAGGTAAGTTATATATAAAATGCATGTAGTACGATTTTTACAGTGAATTGAACTGAAATAATCGAATAAATGTTAAAAACGCTTTATGTACAAGTACCAAGAAATTTATCTCTTAACACAAAGATTTAAATATTTGTTTTTATTTAAATTTACCTAATACTATCATCATCGTCGATATTGTATTTATTTTAAATTAAAAATCATAAATATATTTGAATAATTCTGAAAACATAAAAAGTAAACTATAATGTATTTGTAAATACATAGGTTATCTTTTAAATCGTAGAACTTAAACTCAAGGAATTTCTTATCAAAGAAAGCATAATATTTCATGGGAATTGTCAACACATATAAAATTTTAAATTCTCTAATCTTAAAATAAATATACATCACTTTCTTAAATAATATGTAATTCTCGATATAATATTTGTTTAAATCACGGCATTACTTATATATAATTTTAGATTAACCCGAATAAGTAGTAGTCGTTTTTACTTTATCTTGGCCAATATGGATATATAGGGAAGGAGTGTATTGTTTTATGTCGATTTTTCAAAATCGAGTTTTCATTGGACTTGCACGTTTTCAAGCCCCTTGAACTCAAAAAACATGGTTTTAACAATTGGTCTGTTTGTGCAATGTTTGTCTGTGTGAACAAAATATCTCAAGAACGGAATAGCGTAAGAATTTTAGACTTGAAATTTAAGTTAGCTACCACTAGAGGACCTGATAAGAACATTTTTTTTCAAATCGGTCAACCGGAAATAGTCGTTTATTCATGCAATTTCTCAGCCTTTTGCGATTTTCTCAAAAACCGCTCCTACGATTTTTTCAAAAATTCACATCATTTTACTACATTTTTACACCCTACAAAAATGGGGTTTTTTAAGACTACGGGTTTAATATGCATTCTAGCGCAAAAGTGTATAAATATAATTATTATAGTATAAGTACTATAATTATAGCTAATTAAAGTTGTAGAATATTAAAAACCTATAACTTTTATATTTAACTAATTTTTATACAATAGCCACTTAGTAATTTTAGAAAATATATGAACTATCACTAAAAAGGCATACGTTATGTCGTCATCATCATAACTCTCAAATATTGGATTTTTTTTCAAAATTACAGCTTTGATATACACATTTTTTTTTTATTTGAAAAACTAACAACAAGAATGAAAGAAACTTAAAAATTCTACAGCTACTATAACTATTAAATGTATTTTTAACCGAGACTTAAATAACCCCAATTTAATTTAAGATTTCTGCAAAAAATCATGTTAAAATCGGATAATTTGAAATAACAGCTGAAATGGAATACTATAAAAATACATAAAAAAGTAAATACTGTAATACTCTGAGGTGAGTGTTATATTTAATTTGTTTTGTTTTTCGCTGTTCATTATATATCATATATGTAGTGGTGCAAACAAAAGAAAATAATGTTTAATAAAATAAAAAAAAAAGTAAATATATACGATTTGTAATCGAAATAAAATACTTATTCTAGAAAACAATGTAACTGCGGGTGGTGAGTAATTCATAAATGTTCACATACGATGTATCCAGAAGCCTTGATCAGAAAGAAGAAAAATTAAAATAAGAATAATTTTTATTTGTTTTTTGATTATTTGATTAAAAATAGTTTATTAAAAGTTAAATTAGTCGGTAAATAATCCCAGGACATTGAGCTTAGCTATCGAATACACCAGTGAACCACCGAGGCGGTGTTTACAAAATACCATAATTATTTTATCACTAAATTTTACATTGAAAGCAACTTACTTATGCCTAACAAAGAAACTGTAATACAAATGTTAAATAGATAATTTTACTTTTCAACATGAATTACAATTTCCAACCACAATACAATACAAATAATATTAAATAAAATATTGTGAAATAAAAATTTTTAAAATATTTAAAAGGAGATTGAATTTGGGAGTGTGATTCATTGTTACATCCCAAAAAGAGATGAATTGAGTTCAGGAAAAGTAAGTTTTTTTTAACTGGAACTCGCTCACTCAAATCTCTCTCTCTCTCTTGATATTTGAGAGTATGTATGCGTGCGCTGGCATCACAGGATCAACGAGTCAGCGTTATCCTTTTTTCCCTACAATGTTGAACGTTCAACGTAACTTATCTCCCCCTTCTTTTTAGTAATCCAAGCATAATTTAGCAGTAATCGTCAGGACCTCCATTATACAGTGCATTAGCTTCCACTTTCCCATTTGCTCATCTCATTCTATATCTTTATCTTTTTCTAACTAATTTTCTGAGAGCTCTGCTTGTTGTCATCGTACCTATCTGTAGTTAGTTGTGACTGCTGTCAAAAACAAGAATACCAAAATAAAACAAAAAAATAATTCTTTTTGTTCGTACCGAATGAAATTATTTAAAATATAAATCATATTGTTTCATACGTATTTTTCAGATTCAGATATATCTGAATCAAAAAGTAATGATAGTAATAAAAAAATAAAAACAAAAAATAATAACAATCGAATTGTTTCACAAATCGATAAATGATGTGGTCAATTTAGCACAATAATTTTGAATGTAATCGATACTCAATCACCAAGATTATTATCAGTTATCTAATAATACAACCAATAACACGCAAAATATTTTCTACCTAAACCTTAAATTCTAAGCTAAAAATAATATACCTTACCTAACAAAACATCAACAAAACGTGATAGTACTATAAAAACATTAGTATAACTAAACAAAAAGCTTCCCCATATATTTTACAAAGAGTTTTTTGATTAACAATTTACTGTCATAGTATAAAAAACTTGCCTACAAAAGAAGTGGAATGTTTATCTATTTGTACTTTATCTGTTAGTTCCAGGGCTTAAAAAATAACTGTTTCTTATCACATGCCAATTAAATGACTGAATCATTAAAGAACAGAAGAGGTAGAAGTGTAAAAGACACTAATCAGAGTTATTTCCTCTGAAAGTAATGAATTTTATTATACAGCCTGTGGTGAATACGTCATTTTCAGGGTGGAAAATATATAATTTATAGAGAGCCTGGCATGCTGATAAGCGTACTTTTCATCTCAGTGAGGAAGCTAATTGTTAATAATCTCGCTTTTGTTTTAGTAAAACCTCTAGGAGGTTCAAACCTGTCTTTCGGCTGATGACCTAAACAACAACAAAGTGCAAAAAACACTATCTGAAAAACAAGATGGTATTATCTTTAACGGGCACACCATAAACAGCCTAAAATACGTGGGTAATAAAGTCCTTTGTTTCCAGTCAAGAGGTTTAGCAAAAGATACTGAAAGTTTTATTGAGAGACACGCAAAATCTTGTTTAGACTGAATGTCAAACAAAGGTCCTCGTAATTTTAGTAAGTAGCAGAATGAAAAGGCTCATATTACTGTAAAGTTAACAAAACTTAACCACGTTCATAAAGTGGGATATTGGGTTTTAAATAATATTAGTGACAGTCCAACGGGGATAAGATCCAAAATAGAATAAGCTCGTATAGGATTAAGGAAAATAAAATGGACAGAATGTAGTAGGAGTTGGGGTTTGGACTTCGAGCAGTGATGACAAGAAATGACTTGAGAAGCTCGAAATTGAGAGCTATGTTGAAAGTTTATAAGGTGGAAAAAATCTGCAACTCTTATGTACATCGATTAGATAGGACACTGAAACTATACCATTAAAATAAAAATAAAATTGGAATACTTTGGGCAAACGATGAGTGGTCAGAAATATAGATTACTGCAGAATTATACAAAGCAAAATAATGGTCTAGGCCGAAAAGAGACTATGCAACTGGTATGATGTTCACACGAATGCGAATTTTAGACTGGCTACGAAAAAAGTCTGAATTGTTTTGATTAAAACGTTCTGAAAGATCATGATACATGACAAAGATTTGCTCTCAATTTTGAGGGAAAAATTAGAAGCTATTTAATAGTTTTACAACTAGTTTAATGTAAAAATGTATCCCAGAATTTTAAAAATTTATAAGCTCAAGTATGGAATATTTCAGTTAAGTTATATAGGATACTTTACTTTTATACACATATAAAAAACAAAACAGTTCAAGGTACATTATACAATCAAAAACTTACAAGTGCACAAAATAAGTAATGAACACAATGCCCTGGTATTATCCGATAAAAAATTCTATTATACGTAGAAAAATACAGTTTTATCACGAATAAACTATACTCTATACATGTGACAATGATAATTCTCTAGCACAAGCTATCGCGTAAAAAGTAGTATTATTACATTTTACTTTTGTTCAAACGCTTTGGAACATTCGTTCAGCCTGTTAAAAATTTACTGTACGTACGTTTTGCTTTTAAACCAATGGGATATTCGAAAAAAATTTTAATCCCTATCAAACTACGAGTGTAATATTGAACACGGTAATTTCGTTGTTAAATTTATGATCTAGATTATAAAATTCGCTTTTCTTAAAGAAAATGGAGTATATATACATAATTTATTAATAACGTTGATAAAAGTAGTGGGCAAATTGTCAAATCAACATTCTGCAATAAAACAAACAGTATCAAGGTGATAAAATACAAAACAATTAAAAATTCACTACAAACAGATTAATGGAAAGAATTTAGTAAAAAAAAAATACGTAACACCTGAGAACAAACCGTTGAAAAATTTACTATTATAAGAAAATGTCCATTTCGGAATACAGAATGAGATAGAAAAATAAAGCAGAAAAGGAACAAACGAGATGGGTAGAATTAATAACAGATGAGGTGAAAAATTGGCAATCTGGAAATACTTTATTCATGTCCTTTATTTCTTTTATTATTTGCAATTTCCTTGCATATCTTTTTACAGCAATAAAAATAAATAAATGTTTCCGAAGAATGAATGAAAGTTTAAAACATCTGAGAAATTTGTACATATTAATAATATAAAAATATCATCAATACCTAGTATAATAGTCTGTATTTTGTATTTTAAAATAGAACAGTGGTTAAACAGAATAAAACCAACAAACATCTAATTATTTATGCTAAAAATAAAGAAACCAACATTGCATTAATAAATAAATAATATGTTTGACCTGAAATTGAATGGAACTATCAAAAACTTACACCAGAAATATATTAATTTGTATTGTATTCCCGATGGAAAATTTGAAAGAAGATATTTCTAATTGATAGAAGATACATCTTAACAATTTTGGATGGCACTAATAGTTTATTTAATATTAATACTCTTAATGTATGGATGAGATCTCGGTTTTGGCTTCAGTCTTTTTAATCAAAAATGATGAGGACATGGATATCCTAACGCTCCTTCATGTTTGCAATCATATATTCCACACACATCATAATATCCCTTGACACAAGTAAAATATTGCACTAGGAATACCAGCGATTAAATAATTAACAATAAATACAAGATCAGAGAGTAATCTTTTTCTTTACATCCCATCTCCTCCAAGAAGGCTGGTAATCATCTTGGCAAAAATTATTGAAATGTTGCAGCTCTAAACAAAGCAGTAGACATTTTCTCAAATTATACAGCCAGGATATTCGTCTTTGCACGACCTATTTTACCCATAATTTTCTTCTCAATTATTACGTAGACATAACTGTCTGTAATTTTTCCTTGTCATCACATGCCCCAAGTACATTGCAATTCCCGTATTAGAGCATTCTCGTTTGTGACACGATCCAACAAGCTCAACCTCAAAATCCTTCGATATAACCATTTCGGAAGCAATAACAACCCATGAGTCTCCAATCTGAACAGTCCACATTTACATGTAATCCCAAAATCATCGATCTAGAGAAGGTCGATTAGAGATCTGGTACAAATTTACTGGTCATCTGATAATTTTTTCAATGAAGACATATTATTAATCTAAATTACCTAATTTATTATTTTTAAACATTGTCGTTATATATTAAATATGTTCGTATACAATTCAATCTTGTTTAATTAAAAATCATAGTCCGCGCAACAATGTTATGATATTTAAACGGAAGGGACCTGCTAATAAATGGCGTTACTGTCATAACCCATTAATACCGTAATAGAAAATAAACTGTAAAAGTATTTACTAGTCATGTAGAGCTAGGCAGTTATAAATTTTAAAAAATGTCCCTCGTATAGGGCAATTTTAGATCACGTAAGGTGACTTTAGACCTTTCTTCTTTTTTCTGTTCATCCGGTGTTCTGTTTTTAATCTTCATGGAAGCCCCTAAAGTCTGTTATTCGTTGTCTGAATTTGGTTCGATTCATTAAGCTTCCTCAATATGTAAATTTTAAAAAATATGTAGAGTGCAAAAAATATATTTATACAATATAATTCAGAGCTAAAATATATGCATAGTTATAACTAATTTAAATAATACGAAATAAAAGATTATCCTTCAAGATAATGGTAACTGATACAGCAACATCAGGTGACTTTAACAATGGATTGATTTCAAACGCATTATGATTTTAAAAATTATTCAGCTATCAACTCCTGAACTAGAAAAAATCAATAAAGTTAAAATGAAAAAATATCCCATTTTATATTTTATTACCTTATTTATTACACCGGTACAAAATTATTTTCACCTTAAAAAATGACTCGATAAAAGGAATGGTTATAAATTTTTACAAAAGGAACAGACCACCAAACATCCGGTTAATGAAAAAAGAGAAAAATTAAAAAAAAAACTTAAATGAAAAAACCACAGCAATCGGATTAAAATATATAAAAATAACAAAGATAATATTTCTATGATTTTTTTACCTTCTTAAATTCCCTGGTTATATTTATACGTATTCTCAGATGATGTCGCTTTGAATCCAAACAACCGGTTATAAAGTCAACCTATGATTAGAGCTTTTAAGTGTATTTGTGTTACACAACTCGCGCACGCACAAATTTGATTGTGTACATGCAAGAGATCAATAGAACGTACTTTGTATGAGAAAGGATTAGAAAAAGATGGAGTTTGAAAGATAGAACGTTGTAGAGAGAAAGAACAAGTTATATGGAGACGAGGAAAGATATCAATGTCCACTAGGAAATTAAGTTAATTTCATTCGACCGAGATCTAATACTACAGTTTTGAATATTTCTCCTAATGAAACTGACAAACTGAACAATGTAATTAATTTATTTTTACTTTTCAATTTAAGTAGAAAAGAACTCGCCTGGAATGATATGATTAGTCTTATATATTATCTGACAGTACCACAAATCTGTTAGTTGAATGGTACCAAAAAAAATCTACATCATTACTGAGAAACAGTGCTGTATATATTCCGATAGGGTGACTTCTACATTATGTTACAATACTCATTAATTTATTTTTTATGAAGTAAAAGTCAATGTTAAACTCGCATACTAAACGATTAACGTCCGGACGAGAGTTTCTTACCCTAAGTTGATTAAAAACCATTTTTCATACGCATTATCAACACAAAAATAAAAATTACCATGCTGATTAAAACCACTGATAGTAGCAACCTCCAGTTCTGTACTATAGGCTACGATTTCCTTCCACGCCCCGTTGACATCGCGTCAATTTTAACAGTTCAGATTTAGGTGGAGGATTTTTGCAAAATGTCGGATCTAATAGCCAGGCGGTAAGTTTTTGGTTGGTAGGGGTTGCGGCCTCCTTGAGACTAGACGAGGACGCCTAAATTGAGTCCAACACTACTTCCCCATCGTGAAGGAGTGAACATGATTTTTTCTCGGCTCCTCGGATACCAAAAGAAAACCTCGCGTTTGCTGCTCTTTACTGCAAACGAAACTTAAATCGTTTAAGTTCTTACACAACCTTATAAGTTTAAAGCACCAGTGTGCTTGTCACAAACACACCCTTTAATGTTTATATTGTTTGTATCGAGTCAAATGTTTGAAACTTTCTGAAAGGCTACCTTAACAACCATATAAATACAGTAGGAGTGGTTTACTAGTCAATCCATGAAGAGTTGTTTCTTTTTTAGGAACTTCCTCGTTCAGACTTCGATATCTTGTAATTTTTTAACAACTCTAATCGAACTACTGTGACATCACATGGAAGGGGAGATATACGATCTGAGAATAAGTGAATACGTACTGTAAAATAAATAAGTAAAATTGAATTCTTATAAAAAAAATGGTAGGATATTTTTAGGAATTTTTATATAATTTTCCATTAAGAAATCGGATGTGACATAATGTTTTTTAGGTAAGTTACTATATGTTCCGTAAATGGTTATCAAAAATTAAAAAAAAAGAATGAGTGAAGGATGATTGTAGGGTGGTACTGTATAATACAATACACAGTGTACAACACAACAGATAAACAATAGAAGTTATCATCCAAAATAAACAAAATAAAAATTTACTTCATTTTCATATCACAATTTTTTTTAATTTAAAAATTACATAGGGCCTAGTACCACCTATTTTCCTCAGGAAGCATTCTGACAGTTTAAGTTTTGAAATCGGATGGATAGTTTCTGAGACAACCTCGTGAACAAACAAACGTTAGTTTTTTAATAATTTTTATACAGATATAATATCTTTACGATCCAAGTGGTTAGTAATGATAAATTATAATACACAAGACAAATTATATTAAATTTTACTCACGAGTTGATTAGCAGGTGAAAATTTTTATCTTCAAATTTACAATAGACGTTTCATGTTTTTAAAACCTTCCTAGAACCTGAGCAGAAAATGCTCTTACCATGGAGAACTTCACCGATAAGTTTATACAGCTACTATTTATTATACTAGATAATGCATCGAACCAGATATACTTATTTTAGGGTGATCTCCATTAAATCGATAAGGCTGATTACATTGTTCGGAGGGAAAGTTTGTGAAGAAGAATCTTGGTTATTAATTTTTTTTTTGTGGATAGATAAGTAGTCACATCTGGTAACCTTATGTGCTTGTCTTTCAAGGCGTACTTAAGTGTAGTTACGGCGTAAGAAGGCAGTTTCTATGCAGGCCTTCGCGTTGCTGGTTTGCCTATATGAAAACCTCCCACGCCGCAATAATATAAAACGAGCCGAGCGGCGGGATGACGGCAACTCTACTTTATTAATACGTGTTGTTTTTAGGCGGATATTAAATGTTGGTTATCCACAATGTCTGACATGGATTCCCACTTAAGCGACTCCAACTGTAGAAGATGTCCAGTCGCGTTCCATTCTTTTTGTAGCGTACATTATGT
This sequence comes from Catonia carolina, assembly GCA_035578175.1. NCBI lineage: Eukaryota > Metazoa > Arthropoda > Insecta > Hemiptera > Achilidae > Catonia > Catonia carolina. The sequence goes on along the minus strand of JAQMRL010000010.1, from coordinate 19,921,294 downwards.
ACGTTTTATATAAACACAACACAAACACACAAGAATGTCTGCATATTTATTCAACACGTGATTTACTCGCATGTATTCTCATGTATTTTTTATTATTTTATTATTTATTTACTTTTATTCTTTATTGTTACTTTAACATAACCTAACACAATTCATCCTTAATTTCTTTTTTATTAAAATACTGAACATGTTTCTTTTTAGATAACTTAAAAACCTATGTAGAAGCACTATAATTTCACAGTGAGTAATAAAAATTAAGATAATTTTAGTGTACACTACATAGCCAGTGTACTGTATATTTATTTTCATCATTTTATCTAACAAAGTTAACCTTGAAGTTTATATTGTACCATGTCAATACAAATTTGAATTCAATAAAACTAAATTTAAATTATACTACATTACAACATGAATTTCATTATCAGACTAAACTTTTAACTTAAATCTTCGATTATCTTTATAATACTGTACCTGTATACAAGAATTTAACATTAACACTCTTTAAACAAAATGAAAATAATGCCCTATAATTCTTATACTATCGAACTGTAATGAATCACCATATCTGTGTTATTTTATTAAGACTTAAGAAATGAAAACTACCATACGTTTTTGGTAATTTTTCTTATCCAGAACTACGAAACCAGTTTAGTTTCGGTCATAAAATTTATGTGGTATATTTCAATGACAAAGAAGTCCATTGTGGATAAATTTGATATTTTACTCAATTGTTTCGTGGTACTAGGTGTTGGAAATTGATTCTAATTGACAGTAAGCTTATGTGAAAAAATCCAAATAAAAAGGAAAGAGTTCTCAGGTTTTAAACTTCTGCAAAACGTATCTCTATAACGAGTATACCCCTTTTTTTATCCCTGACGTGTGTAGTACGTTGCAATCTGTTCACTGTAGAACAAACAGAAACTCCATGACCCAATGAATGAGGATGATAATATACGACTTATAATGAGATGAATTTTTAAACAGACGACTGGCTGACCATTCATGAGAGAATACAGTTCATCGAACCACAACCATCAAAATACACCGGTATTCACTGTCTGAAATTCAAATCCGTATAAAAGAAATTACGTTTACTAGGATTACACGGAACCTTCTTTTCCAAAAATTACTGCTAAACAGCCTACTCGCGACAACGACTTTACTATCTATGAAAATTTATTTAAGGTGCGTCAAATTTCTAAAAAAAGATAGCATCAGAAAAAATTATAAATTTAGGGAAGTTCATAAATGCATATCTCATAGTTACCTATCTGAAGAAGCAAGTTATTTAAGTTCGTATTATAATTTGTAATACGCAAAGTATTTTAACTGGTTATTTTATGTTTTAATATGTATTTAATATTGCATATTATAATTAAGTTTTTTCATTACATGCACTCATCCGTTTATAGATAGATATTACCTACATTAATGAATAAAATAGATGTAAAATACATAAATATAATAAAAATTTGAATTCTGACACATTTTCGATTTTTGTTCAAACTTTTTTTATCCGAACCCTTACCAGGTAGAAAAAAGAACTGTAAGACCCGAAAATGCAGCCCATTGTATGTTGCACATTTTGGTTTTTTAACATGTTAAAATCTTCGAAAATAAGGAGAACGATTTTCTGTAAAATATGTTTTATAGTTATTATTAAAACAAAAACTATGGTTTTTAACTTCTGTAGTTATAAGGAAAAAAATATAAGTTAAAAAAAATTGAAATTTGAAAATGTTGACTAAAAATTTTCATATTATTGGGTGATCTGATATGGATTCACCATATTCGTTTAAGAATCTTTAATGTATTTAAAAATATTGAAAATATAATTTATTCTGATACGACACTATTTGAAATTATTTCATATATAAATTTATTTACATATACAAAACTAATACAATAATAATTTACGACGTATCCACCACCCACATAATAACAATACCTAATAAAATGGGCAACGAGCAGACAAAATTTCCCTTTCAACCTTCAAAATTACCATTAACTTTTTTTTATAATAAACCAGTACGTTATAACAATTAGTTTTTAAAAAACAATTAACTATTTTATCTAATTACATATTATAATTAGTAGATAATCAGTGAAGGTGTATTGTTTAAATGTTACAACCATCACCTTTAAATTATATTTATAGTTTGGTTTTTTATTCTTTTTCTCTACACAGGAAACAAAAAACAAATTTGCATTGTAAAGTACCTCAATATGAAAATATAAAAATAAAAAAATACAAAGAGACGCACGTAAAATATAATGGAATAAATTAAAAATTAAATAAAAACCTATAAAAACAACAAGAGAAAAAAGGTTACTAATTTATTGTTACAGAGACACATTAGGGATAATTACTTTGTTAAATTTTCATGTGGGCGTTCATACGAGGTGTAGAACTCGTAAAGTATTAAAATATTTTTTATCACTGTACTTTCGAATGAATGTTCATTCAGAAACCGTTTTGTATTAGAAATTACTCAGAAATAGTATTTACCTAGGTGAGAAAAAAGTGCTTTTTCTCATTCAGTTTTACTTCACATTTTATAAATTTAAATATACATTAACAACTCCAATATTTATGAATAACGACTTCGGATTAAGAACAACAAAAAAAAGAATAAAAAACACATTAACTTTACAACTAGATCCTAACCACGATTTTCGAGTTTGAAAATAGATAAATTTATTGAAAATAGATACATTTAAGAGTACTATCAAAGCAAGAGCAATTAATTAATAAGTCAGAAAATTAGAACTACACAAACTGTGGAACCAACAAATTTTAAGTTTTTGATTTCTTTTATTCTACGTCAAAGCAGCTATTCAATGAGCTATAAGTAGGTCTAATTTATACAATTTTACAATTAATTCTAGGCCGTATTTTCACAATTTAATTTCTTTAGATTGGATGTTCAATATTGCTCCACATAAAAAAAAAATAAAAAAAATTAGTGACTACTTTTAACGTTACGAACATCAAAGAAAATTCGTGCCAGCCCGTGGCTCAGTGGTCAACATAACTAGCTCCTACGCCGGGGTTCTCCGCTCGATTCCTGGTCAGGTCTGGCGTTTCTTTATCAATCATTTTTATCTATTACTCTAGTCATCGTCTAAATTAGCAATATTGCAATAGAATCAGACGTAAAAAATGTTAAAGTAAAATAATTTATGGCCGTCTCCGTGGCGTAGTGATTAGTGCGCTAGCCTAACAAGCGGAATGTCCTAAGTTCGATTATCGACTAGGGTCTGAAAATTTATACGTAATAGAACCCATTTTTCATAACCCCAAAGTTGTCATTAATAACCAAAATTTTGATGCGAATTAAAATTTAAAAAAATATTTATATAAAAATAATTTATATATTTTGTCAAAAACGATATTTAACGATCATGCACAACAATTTTTAGATGTCAAACTGTTATACAAAAGGGCAATAGCTAAAATTATTGTGACATGATAATTTATTTTAAAACTACATAATACGTTATAACCATCAAAAGTTTCAAAAAATTTTTGAAAAAGAAATAAATAGAAAAATTTCTTTAAAGAATGTTATCCACTGGATAATTCAAAGACTGAACACAAAATAAGAAAATTTTTTTACGATACAAGAACAAACATAAAAAACAATGAATATTTTTACGTATGAAAATATTAATTAAATTTCTGTAAAATAAATAAGTGACTTAAACATTAATGATACTGTTTTAAGGAAATTAATATTTCCTGAAAATTGTAATTTATTCTATTAAGAATTAAAATAACTAGTATTTGAACTAACCTAAAAATTCCATAAATTTAAGTATATTTATGAATTCCGCCTATTAATCTGACTTAATTAAATAAATTTATTATTATATATAAATAATATAATTTATTTTAAAAACTTAGAATTTAACGTTATATAGAAAACGAAAATAAAATCCAGTATTTTAATGGTAGGTAAATAAAAATCGCCGGAAGAGAATTAGGAGCTTCTGAGACGATCGGTTAGATTTACTGTTTTTTTTTCTGTAAAAAAATGAATACTATATAGTTAGATCGCACATCTAAGCTTGTTCGCATCCGGCCTAAGAAGTAAAGTGGTAAAAGAAATAAGAAGACTAAGATTTTTTTCTTGAAGAGTCGGTGATAGAATTCCGGACGGACCAGTTCTTAGGGCCGGCAGCTAGGCTACACAACAGTAACTGAAGAGAACAGTCAAACAAGAGTAGTCGTCGGTTCACCTTATATCTTATAAACTTTTTTTATATATATATATATATAACCTTCAGCTAATACAGCTAGGTTATAATATAATATTATTCATGACGGTAAAAGTATAGCGATCTCCTTTTAAATCGGATCGCAATCAAATATATCATGATAAGTGATGATCCCTAAGCGCAATTCCTAACCTCTAAACATGTTATTACACCATTATTAACGATCACTTTGCTATCTTTCTATTCAACACTAGAAATTTATACACTATTACCATATTTTATTGAAATTGTAATAAATAATTAAAATTTTATTTCAGGTTAGATAATAACTTCAGATAAAAGTTCGAAAATAACAATCTAAATTTAGTATACATTAAAATATTATTATAACAATACATACGGTTTTAAACCGATGCCATCTAAATTGTAATGTTTTTGTTCCGGTTTTCACTGAAATTAGCACTACAGTTTCAATGAATAGTTCAACGATTTATACCTCACGGAAAACTTTAATGCTAACTCATCGAAACAAGTCATCAGATATCTGGGCTTACACTTGGTTCGTAACCTTAAATGAAAATAACATATATATCTAACAAAGGACAACAACGAAAACTAAATTTTTGTAAAATGTATAAATAAAAAAACCAAATTGAACATACTTTGATGTGTATTAATTAGGCATTAATGTAGTATTGTAATTGTTGTTTAAAAGTTATTGTTAATAGTTATTTGTTATTTATTATTGTTATTGTAGTAATATTATTGAATTATTATATTGCCAATTAAATAATAAAAAGAATTATATAAATATAAAATAAATAAAAAAAATCTTTATTGAAGGGGTAGACTTAAATCAAAAAAGGGGTAGACATCGTCAGATACAGTTATACGTACTTTTAAATCTATTTTAACAAACAGTATATTTTTACAATATTAAGTATTATCTAAAACAAAACAAAAATAACTAATTCATTAAATTACTACTTAATTAAACATTGGAATTCTGTTATTTATTTACACTAAAAATGTTTCATAATTTTAAATTTTACACACATTACATTGAAAGAGCATTCATTGTAAGACAATTTAAGAACTCCTGATCAGACAAAAATGCATGTTTTGTTAAAAAAACCTTTTACTTCCCGATCAAAGTTTTTTAAATTAAGGAGTCTTATTTTAGATGGTAATCTGTTGAAAAAATCGAACGGAATTGTAGTGAATTCTTTTCGAGAACTTTGCAGTTCTATATTTTTCAAGTCTTTATTGTGTCAAGTTTCATAATTATGATTATGATTGTACTTATTTTTTGTAAATGACAAAGTGTTCCTTTTCGCGAATTTTAAAATTTCATACATATAAAGGGACGGTAAGGTGAAAATATTGTATTTAACAAACAATTCTTTGCAATATAATATGCCTTGGGCAATTGGTTAGCTCTTAGAGCTTTCAAATTAAAGAATAAATCCAAAATTAAATGTCTTAGGCAATTCACTAACATGTTAGCATTTTGACCTCCGCGACTAAAATCAGTTTAAAAAGTTATTCTTCTTAACAAATCAACACTTTAAATAATGAACATTTATAATAAGTAAATAAATATTAAATCAAATGATTATTAACGAAAACATTCAACAAATATAGAAAAATAATTAATGAACATATTTTAAAATACTATAAGTACGTAATTTGGTTAAAATATTATTTATTAACATTAAACTTCTTACTCGTAACCTTCCATAAGTGGAACACATGTTGTACTACTTTGTACAAATTTTGGAGTATTTTTTAAATTTTAGACCGACTCGCATTTAAAAACTACCGAACCATGTTAAATATAAACAACAAATTAATCTTAGGAGATATCATCTTAAAAAATAATAAGAGAGGAAATTTGAATATCTGGATAAACTATTAACTTAAAAATTAACTAGCAATAAATTTATGATATAATAGTTTAAATCAAAATTCAATGTTGAAACGTTTTATAGAACTGTAACAAATGTTTTGTACATATTTTTTTGTTTTACGTCTGACTTTTGCAATTTTTACTAATGCAGGCGGTAAAAATATTTGAATTTTACTTATTTCAAAAAACCTTTTCCATTATTTTAATTCACTCTTTGCTATTTTAATTACGAATCGTTGAAATAAAAAAAACCGATTGTAATGTATTGTAAAAAAACAGTCAGCATTTGATTTTATAATTAAATCTTACATACCTATACCACACAACTAATTAAAACAAATTAAAAGAGATATTATTTTATTTTACATAAAAGTACAACAAATTTTTTCTTTCTTTAAAAAAAACAGTGTTTATAAAATTAAAATAACTTAACGGATAAGTTCTCTATTTATTCCTAATATACCTAGATATAACATCTAAATTAAATTAAATTTTACTTTAAAAAACTGTAATGAAAAATACCACCTAAGATGTAATTAAAATTTTTAAGGCTCATAAGCTAGTGTATAATGAAAACTATAATCTTATAAGAAAAAAAATTATTTGTGACACTAAAGAAAATTGGAACGTAGAAAATAAATGAAGATTGCATGTATACTTTGTAATAACGAGTAGAATTCTGAATAGCATTCATAATAATAGTAAAATAAAAAAATAATATAACTTTTTAATTATCAAAAACCTTTATCTACACCATGGTTTAAATCGGATTAAGAAAAAAGTTTATACAACAAAATTTTCTCCATTCTCAGAACTTTTTCATTCACTAACCAATGTGTTAAAGTAAGAATATAATAACAATTTACCAAATTATTAGAGCGCACAAATGATATGAAGAAAATAATATTAGAAAATTTAGAATGAAAGTTTAGAAAAAAAATTAAGGAGTATGTAACTTCTATAATTTACTTAAAATATATTCTATAATTTAAAAATTAGTTAGAAATAAAAAAATATCTTCATAAGGCAATCAATATTGCTTACAAATTGTTAAATTAAATTAATACTTGATTTTATTCAATAGCTGTTCTTATTTGAATTATTTTTTGAGGTACATAAACAGAACGAGACAAGAGAGAATACTCAACGAAAAATTAATTTAGCTACGTTATTCACATGAAAAATAATTTTGTTTTGTGAAAAAGTGGTGTAATCGATCATACCGTAAACTCATGTCCGTAATATTTTTCCTTCACTTAACTTTTAAAACACGCAGTTTTTAATTAAAAATTCATTTACTACAAATATTAATATTTAATTTAAAAAAAAACATGTACACAAGTGGTGCATTTAAAAATGAGACACATTTATTTTTAATAAAATAGTTCAATAACTTTCAAAACGAACAAAATTTATTTTTCCTAGGATAAAACTAAATTTTGACTTGTTTTGCTACGTTTAACTATTTTTTAACACCGAATTTACATTAAAAAAATTATTAATTTTTACACTTTTAGGACAGACATGTAATACCAAATTTAATACTGCAGTTTAGGAGAATAACTTTAAAAACATAACATAATGGCCTAACCTAAAACTGATTTAAAAAAATTAGTTTTACAAACTAGGAATACAAAAAAAATAAATTTAGTATTATTAAACGTCGGCAAAAATAGAACTTTAATAAAAAAATTTAAACGAAGAGTTACTACAACAATTACGCTTTCGGTCATCTAATTTATTTTAGTATTAATATAATAAGCAAAATAAATTATTAATGAAGTCAACAAACGTAGAAAGCCTTATACTCACAATACTGCGGTAAATACTGTCATTGAATTAAATAAAACCCTAAAAAAATTAATGAATTAGAGAAGTTTAATTTTTATTCGGACGAAACTTTCGAAAATAAACGACATAAAACATGCTACCGTGTATAATTACGTAAATAAACACGTAAATACAGACCACGCTGTATTTATACGGAAGAGAATTTAAATAAACACTTTTAAAGTAAATAACGTTAGATTTTAATATTTATCAAAAATATTTTAACACAATATAGTTAATTAAAAAAACCTTCTACAGAAATCATATAATACAGCGAACTAAAAATTAAAATGTTTTCGATTAGTACCAAACATTATTTTAGGTAAACAAATCTTTTAATTTTTAATGAATTGTTACAGCAAGAACTACATAATCTTATAATATTTAATACATAAAACGGAAATTGAATATTTCTTACCTGGAGTAAAGAAGATAGGCATCAGACGAGGTAAGCCTGAACACCACCGGAATTGACAACGGCAGCCCCAGCTGTTCTCCAGGGTTGTTGAGGACCGCCGTTGGCTGCTGCTCTCCGGGAACCACCTCTTTCAAATCCGGGATACTCCGGAGAGTCTATTGAAGAATAGATGTGTTCGGAGGAAGGTCGTTCCGGATTAGAATATCCGTGATGTCGATGGACGGGGCGTGGGGACGGCGTGGCTGTCGTCGCGGAGGAATAATTAGCGTCTTCCTTGTACGCGGGAGGAAGATTTTCGGCGGGATACGTCGTCTGTAAAGTTTTTTCTTGTAAATATGCATGATTGTGACCCGGTCCGCCCGAATCTAAACTGTAATTATTAATATTCCTGCGATAATTGCACGTTTTTCTTTGCCCATCGGCCGAACCGCTAGGCATAACGTACCTCAGTCTTTCCCAAAAACGTTTTTCACCCCACCTTATTCTAGTACCAGTCTTTAGGTAGGGTCTCAAATCCGGATCCAATTCGGCCTCCGGTAAAATACTCCCTTCTTCGACTAACACAAGTTTAAAAATTCTCCCTTTTAGAGCTTCGTGCAACGCGGAACGAAATTCAAACCTCGACCACTCAGTCTGTAAAAAGTTCCGCGATAGAACAAGAATAACTCTTCGACTAGCCTCAGCTGCCTCCACTACTACGGGAGAAGTGTGTTGTAAATAGGGAGCTGCCGAATGCGGAAGATCCCTGTAGTGGAGACACAGATGAAAAGGAGGACTTCCGTGTTCTAATTCGGCCACTATACTTTGTAAAACAAATTCTTCATCTTTAGGACTGTACACGACATAACCATCATAAAGTTTTTCTCGGTCTTCCCCGCAATGTTTGGCGGAAGCCGATTTGAAATGAAATAATCGGACACCGTACCTTGAATATAACCAGACACGGACGGGATCACGAAAAATAAACATCACTACGGAAAGTAATATCACAATAAGGAACGCTGAAAACATAACTATCATCATCGGTAAATAGTCAGAAACAATTAAACTTTGAATCACTGAACTGTCTGAATAATAATCACTACACGCCGTACTATTCAAATCGACTTCACGTCGATGAGGTGGCCTGGTTTCATTTGCATAACACCAGATGTCACTACTGTCCGCTACTTTCTGTGAATTATCCGATACCCAAGCTTGTAGCTCTTGTAGAAATTTACAGCGACAACTCCAATGATTATTTCCAAGAGACACTTCGACAAGATATGAATTTAATGTTAACTGCCAAACAGGAAACGTTGTTAATCTGTTGCCATCCAACCGTAAAATTTCCAAAGATTTCAACGGAAATAATGTCATATTACCGATAAAAGAAATTAAATTATTTTGCAGATAAAGTTCACGTAATTGTGATAAATGATCAAATTCGTACCCTTTAAGTTCTTTAATTATGTTGTCTTCCAGATGTAAAATTTGAAGAGCGTTTAATCCATTAAATGTTCTATTTTGAATAGTCTGAATACGGCTTCCATTCACGTATAAAATACGCATATTTTTTCGACCAATAAATACATGATTTTGAAGTTCTTTAAAATCGTTACCATCCAGGTAAACATGAGTCGCATCCATTGGAATTCTTCTAGGAATTTGATCACTGGCTTGGCCGGAACAATCCACGACGTTAGTGCTCCATGTTTGATCGTGGTAACAAGAACAATTTTGAGGGCACGTCATTTCACAATCACAAGCGTCAAAATCACAACAATGACATAAAGCAAAACAATGTGTTTCATATTTGCATAGGAACTGTGAAGGTTTAGAATCGATAGCCGGTAAATGCATTAAACCTCGCGAATAAGTCATTCTACACATAACATTTTCTAAGTCCATAACTTTTGGATGTTGACGTAACTGTGTCATATTATTGATGACCGGTAACCAATCCATAGAACAATCACAATGAAATGGATTCCCACCGAGATAAAATTCCGGAAGTGTTTTATTTAACGGAACAGGTGCCAATCTCAATGCATTTAAATCCAATCTGACCAATTCATTTGCATACATGTCGACACGCGCGAGATTCCTTTTTTCAAAAAATGTATTCACCTTCACTTCAGATATGAAGTTATTATTTATAAACACCACTTCAACACTGTTTGGAATAGACATTTCATTTAATTCAGTTATTCTGTTATGACTAGCATCAAGTGTTTTTATATGAAGCTCATCTTGAATCTTATAATAGTTAGCCAAACGTTCGATATAATTACCATGAATATCTAGCCACTTCAGGTTACTAGGAACGAAAGCGTAGTCAAACCACACCAGATGATTTTCAGATAAATTTAACCATAGAAGACTGGCTAACGTCGAAAAAACACCATTTATATCCGACAGGAAATTTGCATCAAGTCTGATCGCTTCCAACTGTGTATTTCGTTCAAACGTACCCCTTTCTATTTGTTGTACTTTATTTTTAGCCAGATTCAAAACTTGTAAACCGATCAGATCCCAGAACATTCCCTTAGTTAAATTGCCGATATCATTATCGATTAATCGCAATCCAGTTAATTGTTGTAAATTTTTAAAACTTCCGTTTTTAAAACCACTTATTTGATTTTCTCCAAGATCTAATGTTTTTAAGAAAGATAATTCACTTAACGCTTCCGGAACTTCTTGAATCGCATTGGAACTAAGATCTAAATCCTTGAGATCGGAACAATTACGGAATGCCTGGGGATCAATATTAACAATTAAATTGTTGTTCAATGTTAATTTCGTTAAAACAAAAAGTCCATTGAAAAGATGTGCAGTAATGTGATGTAATCTATTTTCAGCCAAGTTTAAAGTATGTAAATTATATAGAGGCAAAAAAGCATTATTTTCAATATATCCTATAGAATTATTTCTTAAATCTAATATTTGAAGGAAGAATAAATCTTTGAAAGTTTTTGCGTCGATGCGTGTGAGCGCATTATGCGAAAGGTTAAGGACGATCAGTCTTATAAGGCCAACGAACGTACCCTCGTCGACCTGGTTACTAGACAATTGGTTGTTAGACAAGTCTAGAACGAGCAGTTGCTCTAGCCGATGAAAAAGTCCGCGAGCTAATTCATACAGGGAATTATTTTGCAGGTAAATTTCTCTAAGCTCGCGACAACTGGCAAATAACCCTTCTGGTAGGGTTTCTAATTTATTATTTGAAACATTGAATACCCTAAGTGAGGTCAGTCCGGTAAGCGCATCTGGACCAATCTTACTGATATAATTATCTTGGAAAAAAAGATTGTGTAATCTTCTTAATCTATTCAGACCGGATTGATCGGGTAAAGTTCGTAAATCATTATAAGATAAATCCAACGATCGTAAATCCAGGCCACCCCCGCACTCGACTCTCGTAGAAAAAAATCCTAGAGAATCGACTACACGAACACTGTTCTTCGTAAGGTTTAGTACTTGTAAATTTCCTAACGTACAAAACACATCTTCCGGTATTAACCGCACATTGCTACTGCCTAGATCCAGGGTCTGTAATTCGCGTAATCCATCAAAACAACCAGGCACTAATTGTAAAATTTTCCCGGCACCCCAGTCCATATTATGCGTATTGAATGATAAACGTTTAAGATCCCGGAGGCCATCAAAAGCATCGACCGGCAGTTCAAGAACTTTACACTCGACAACAGTGAGATCTTCTAAAATGTGAAATCTCTGGAAAGTACGCGGTGGAAGAAGACTTTCATATAACAACACTTCGCTGCAATCTACTTTTAATTTCACTGTAGAATCGGGTTGGAGCGATGAGCTGATGTTGGCGAGGGTGCGAGTTCGGCAGGAAGCGGCCACCCTGGCTGGACTTGTATCGTTGTTTTCCGCGGACCAGGTACATTCGTCGACCGCGGTAGATGCAGTCACCGCCCACAAGACACCGACCAGAAGGCCACCCGCCCACGCCAGCACAAGTCCCATTATGCCCCAGGTCACTTCATAACTGATATAAAAATCACTCCCCCATCGAACGACACACTTTTCATTAACACTAATTACAAATAAAAAAACTTAAAAATTTTTTATTCACAGTGTATCGATAAACACTAACTCATGTTACGTTTCACACTAGTCACAAAACAAAGATCAATATAACGGCGAACGTGAGTATCACGCAACGACTAACATACGATCCGCCTCGTATAACAGCACCGTGAAGACTGAGCGCGCTTGGTATACTAGAACACTGTTTTACTCCAACTGCGTAACACTCGGAATCACCACCAGGTTGCAGCACTGCACGCGCGCATGCGAGCCTACCTATTAAGTTCTCCTTCACGTGGGGTAACGTGTACCCCACCACCTACCTTCACCACACAAACTTTACAAATCAAATTTAGGAAGGGAATTTTATAAAGGCGTAAAAAAATTACTGACCAATTCCCAGTCTGTGAATTGTTAAAAAAATGAGTTTACATCCGCCCGGAGTAAAAAATATTATGTACTGTGTGTACAAATGTTTGATGATTTATTTATGACGAAATTAAATTTGAATTCAAATAAATTATTAATGATTATGCAGTTTTTTAGTAATACATTAATTTATTCAAATATTTATGATAAAATAATTCTGTTTTCATTAGGGTAACTAGTTCTACGAGTTAATTAAACCGAAATGTTTGTTATAAAACAAAAAGGCATTCACGGATCTTTTTGATTTTTCATTGGAAACTTAAATAAAAAAACTTTCAATTTATAAATAAATCACAAAGTCAGAAATTAACTAACCAATATTGTAAACAAATAATAGCAACAAAAATTTTATTTTTTATTTATTTAGTTAAATAAAATAGTCATGTAAACAATAAAAATATTAATAATTGATTCTGTATAAATGACTTCATACAATATCAGAATAATTCAGTACTCGGGAAATTTCTTGAAATTTTCAGGTTGACCCATATTAAAAACAATCTCATTCGTGGTCTTCCTAGTAATTTTCTTCTAATTCATTAATGTGTTTGTGCACGCTCATTGTTAATTCTATCTATTCCAGTTGAAATTCTTTCTCAAACAAATTCTATATTTTAATGTATATATATATATATATATATTAATATTTATAATGTCCTGCACTATTTTTTTAGGGAACTTTAACGTCTGTTCTATTACAGGATAATAAGTAGATTCGATGTTTTGTAGCGTATCTTGAGTGAAAAAGCTGCTCCTTCCTAACGGAGGAACTTCGTCGATTTTTAAATCGTGTTTGTCTTGTCACTTTAAAATACATTTGTAGGATATCTTCATGTTAGTCGTCAAGTGTTATCTAAATTGTCTAAAAGTTAATTGTATGAGATTAGAGTACTTTGTAAAACGCACTTGTGTTCTCTTTGAATTGTAAGAATGTTAAAATCTCTGTGTAGTATATTGTTTGTAATGAACGAAGTTCATTTTGTGATTGTTCTGAGAATTTTGATTAAAACCTTTACAGGATGTTTATCTTAAAATAACATTTATATTTAGTAATTTTTTTAAACTATATTTGTGACGACGTCTATTGGTCGCTAATGATCGCTGACAAATAAATATTTATTTGTTTTTTTATTTATTAAAATGCTAATTTCAGACTTAAATTATCTTTAGTTATTGATACTGTTAATGTATGATGATAAACCCAGGAATCCCTTCTTTCAGCAGCTAATGAATTCAAGCCTACTAACAATTGAACATCTGGTGTAAACATTCACACGACTTTTTCTTGCCAATGCCAATAATGACCATATAACCTAATATTAGTAATAAAATATTAAAAAAAACCAAGTAATTAACCAACCTCAAAAAACATAACCTAATTTTAATCATGAGTGAATGATGCAAAATGAAACCCAACCTTAGTTTGGCCTCATAATACAGAAAATCACTCTTTCACACTAAACTAGGCTCAGTAGAGAAAAATGCTTGAAATAAAAGTTGTAGATCTTCTAATTTCCTATAAATTTAATTAAATGCATTTTTGCCGTAAAATGGATACTATGGCCGAAATCTTAAAAAAATTACTTTGTTACAGATTTTCATGAAAAAAATTACTAATTACCGCTAAAATAAACGTTATACAAAAAAATATTTGAAAAAACTTGTAGATTTTTAATTGTTTACAACTTTTAATATATAAACTTTTGCGTTAAAGTGCATATTAAGGCTGAAATATTAAAAAAATATTTTTTTGTACGAGAGAACAGCTTTTCAAAAAATTTCAGCAGACATGGCGCCTACCCTATTATGTAGAGCATAAAAAATGTAGTAAATGAGGCGATTTAAAAAAAATCGTAGGAGTCGTTTTTGAGAAAATCGCAAAAAAGTTAAAAATGACACGAATAAACTACTACTTCCGATTGACCAATTTTGATGACAATATTGGTGTCGGGTCCTCTAGTGGTACCTAACGTAAGTTTCAAGTTTCGATTTCTTACGATGTTCCCTTCTACATTTTGTTCACACACACAGACCAATCGTTAAAACATGTTTTTTGGGGTTCAGGGAGTCTGAAAACGTGTAGATCCGGTGAAAACTATTTTGAAAAATTGACATGAAAACAATACTTTCCTTCCTGTATTCATATAGGCAAGAAAAAGTAAAACACAGTTATTTAGAAGAAGTTTATGGTGAGTATGAACCAAAGTAAAATTTAACATTTAAAATAACCTTCTACGTTCTTAAATATGCACGTTACACGATTTGTCAAGACGTTATCAACAAAATAACATAGTAACTTCAGTTTACGTGTTTGCGAAATAATTTTCACAGTTAGAATTCGTGATAGGCTTGTCACAGCGTAACTGGCTTTCTAAAAACTCAATTGATTTTGTTATCTGTAATATTATCTTATCCATAATCACATACGATATAGCTCGTACAGAGAGATTAAATTTTTTAAAATTTTCCGAATGCTTTGGAATTCGTCAGTGCTTTCTTAATTTAGGTTGGTTTTTTATAATTACGAAACAAGGTTATTTTAAGTCTAAGGATTTTGTAAAAAAAAAATAATTTTTTTTAACAATCCAAAATAGTTATTAAAACTTATACGTCTAATTAAAGAAACAAAAAACCTTTAGGTCTTTATTAAAATTCTAATATAATGAGTAATTTTCTGCATAAAAAATAATGGTATTTAACTAAAATTAAATTTTTTTGTCTTTTATTTTAGATACAGTATTATGCACTGAGCGGAAAAATTTCCGCTTATGATATAAATTATTTTAAAGAGTAGTGGGATTTTTTCTTGGAAAAATCTTACATTTCTTTTAAAAGACTGTAAATAATTTAAAAAAAGAAATCGTAAATAATAATTATTGTACAATATTACATATTTTCTCTTGACATTTTTGTATTTTTGTTTATACATGCTAACAAACAGTTGCAAAAAATATTGTATTATCACTTTTACTATTTTTAAACCCTACAATTACGACTGCGCTTATTATCCGGTATTTCGCGAATCGGAAATCTGGTTTGTCTCCTATATTTCAGTCAAACGGAATTTTACTATTATGATATTTTAAGGCATGGTTCGAACCTCTAAAGTTTTCGAGGGTGTTTGAAAAAATATCTTAAAAATGATGAGCAACAATTTTAATTCAACTTAAGTGAGCTGATATTTATTGGTTTACCCATGCATCATCCACCCGTTAAATAATTAACATCTTCTTCTTCTTCTGCCTTTCGAGGATTAAGCATCTCTGCCTGTTCTGAACCTCTCAAATCTGCCCATGTCTTTCTCGGGCGTCATCGTTCTCTCCGGCTTCCCTCCCGTGGCTGTTGCTGGGTCTGCTATCGGGGGCCGCCCCTGGCGATGGGGACACTCATAAACTCTGTTGGAGAGTGCTGAGGAAATAAAATACTCTGGATGGACAAAAACCAATGAAGATGGTCAACGGCTCCAAAAGCGGACTTGGAAGACATTTCTAACGGCAGATTAGGCGGAAGAGCCTAGAGCGGCATCTCGAAGGAACTGTCCTGCAGGCTCATATGCAGTGATGTGGCAATCCCACAAATGAGCTCAATCTGCGCAGCGCTCGTAACGTGGCCAGAGGATTTTCTTAAATACTGGCAAACCTCATGATACCTCGGATGATGGACCGGGATTTGCGGATAATTTAATCAGGAAAGGAACAAAGAAAAAGAGATTATTAACATTTTTAAATATTTAAACAATAGAACTAACATTTCAAAACATAGTACAATATTAATCTGATAATACTAATTTAACATTGTATCAATGGAGCTTTGAGAAATACAACGTGTATAATGCATTCCTTTTCAACTGTAAGAAGTTTCTTTGCGCAAGGTAATCAGTTCGAAGAATTAACTCATATAATTACAGTATTACTGAACGTTTCACAGCTACTGTACGATAAGACACGCGTAGTTTTAATATAATACATTACCTTTTACGGAGAATCCTTATAAACATCATTTGAACAGGTTTTGAAGTATGTGCGCCTTACAATTGTTGTATAGATAACCAAACACACAGCTTTGTACTTACACTCAGAAATGAAGGCGCTAACATAATGAAACTATATTTATCTATATAATAATTATATTATTAAATTAATAAAAATAATTAATATAATTAAATTATATTTATTTTAATTACTACCAATTTTGCCTGCGCAAAGTGCAAGTTTATTTTTAACCCCAAAAGCGGTTGTAAATATCAAAAAGGTTGACTATAACTTTGTAGTTGGCCAAGCAAATATAAAAAAATAGCAAAATGAAGGGTAATTTTTAAAAAAATAATTAAACGATCTTAAAAACCACAAATTTTCAGTAAACCACAAGGCGGCACATAGAACAAACAAAATATAGAAAAACAAATACAAATAAAAATTTTGAAAAAACAATGGAAAGAATCAAATCACGAAAATGACGTGTCAATGAAGCACAACGTAACACAATGACAAATTAGAAAAATTAAATATCAGAAAAAGAAAAAGTTAAGTTCACTTTCATCAGTTAATCTTTTTTTTTTTTTTTTTTTTGTCTTAAATTTTAAAATCTAGAACACTATACTATACATTAAAGCACAATCACTAGATTTGATGAGAGTCATTATTAGGCGTGGAAGGAGGGGTCACACCCAGCAGTGTATCCTCCAGGATGACGTAATCATACTATGAGTGAGATGATCTTGATGAAAATGAAACCCAACAGTGACGAACTGAAGAAGATGTGAAGTTGAAGATAATGAAATGAAGATAATGGAAGAACGGTAACAGAATGTTATCGAAGAAGATCCCTACACCATAGCCGGCGAAGTCGTCGAAAATTTGGAAAATTTTGAATGGCCATTTGTCGAGCGAGATCGTTTGGATGATTTTGCAATTTATCAAAGAAACTTTGATAAAGTTGTCGTGCAACGTCTTTTACGTAGGGAATACGAAGGTCAGAATGAAGGGTGTCGTTTCTCACATACCAAGGTGCTCCAGTGGCAAGCCTTAAATATCTTGATTGAAATACCTGTATTTTGTTTAAACTGGTTCGAGCAGCAGCACCAAAAATCTGAATTCCGTACAGCCAGAGAGGTTTCAGCAAAGTCTTGTAAATTGTAATTTTTTGTTTCAGTGGTAGACGAGAATGCGGTTTAACTAGGTGGAACAAACATCTGAGGCGATTGTTTAGTAATAAGCGTTTGCTTTTCAGATGTTCATTCCACGTCAGCCGCCTGTCTAACCATAATCCTAAGTACTTCACTTTGTTTCTAGTTGGAATGTTGACCCCACCAAGGGTTACCGGCGGACAGCTGCCTCTACGAAGGGTAAAGGTGACCTGGACGGACTTTCCAGGATTAACCTTTATCCTCCACTTTTTAAGCCAGGTATCTAGGTCGTTCAGATATTGTTGAACCTTTCTTGACGCTCCTTCTGTTGTTTCACTTCTTGCAATAATGGCAGTATCATCTGCATATGTTGCAATAAGTGCATTGTTCTTCAACGGCATATCGCTAGTGTAGATTGTAAAAAGAACAGGTGAAAGGATAGAACCCTGAGGAACGCCGGCATTGATTTTGTGGGTGTTGGAAAAAGCATCTCCTACTTTCACCTTAAAGAATCTATCCTCTAAAAATGACCTTATTACCAGAAAATATGAGTCTGGGAGGATTTCTTTTAACTTATAAAGTAAACCGGCGTGCCACACCCGATCGAAAGCAGCACTTATGTCAAGAAATACTCCAGTGGCGTAGAGCTTTCTTTCCAAACTCTCCGTTAAGAAATCAGTGACTCGATGAAGTTGTTGGATCGTAGAATGACCCTGCCGGAACCCGAACTGGTGTGGTGGGATCGTGTTGGATTCAGTGCAATGAAGTAGTATTCGAGGAAGCAGAAGACTTTCGAAAACCTTTCCTAAAACGGGGAGTAGACTTATAGGTCTGTACGAAGGGCAAGCATGAGGATCTTTTCCTGGTTTAGGAAATAAAACAATTATAGCAAACTTCCACTGTAAAGGAAAATAACCCAGCCGAATTATTGCGTTGAATAATATCATAATATACCGGAAGGTCGAAGACGGTAGTTCTTTTAAAACGCACGCAGATATTAAGTCATACCCGGGAGCCTTCTTCCTTGGTAATTTTTCTATAACCTCTTTTATTTCATGTTCCCGAAATGGGACAGGCGGTAAAGATAGCTGTAATGAAGCAATTAAACAGTCTTCCACATGATGCGTAAATTCAACATCTTCAACATCTGCATGAGGATAAAATGTGTTTTCCAGAGTGTTTGCAAAAAGATCTGCCTTCTCTTCTTCTGACTTCGCCCACGAATTGTCTACCCGTTGTAAAGGGGTAGATACGTCCGCCTCTTTAAGGAACCGCTTCGTTGCTCTCCAAAGGGATCCATCTCTTTCAGTCAGATCCGCTGTAAATGCGTCAAATCGCTCTGCCTTCAACAGTGCAAGTTCTTTCTTCAACCGGTTTGACAGATGATTGAGTGTTGCCTTGTCTCTTCTCATGCGAGTCCTCTGCCACTGATGCCGAGCTCTACGCTTTTCTCGGATGAGCTCACGAATATAAACAGGGTATTGCGGTAAATAGGACAAAGCAGGTTGACGAAACATTGCTGAATCCCAAGCTGCAGACTGTATAACTTGAGTAAGATTTTCCACTGCGTTGTCAAGATCTTCAGTTGACTTCAATTTGACGTTGGGATCTAAATTAGCGTCCACTTTTTCACGAAACCGATTCCAATCAACATTCCCTCTTGTTAAGGATGGACGATGTGTAACACGCGACGGTGATGTTTGAAGGGTTAACAGTAGAGGTGAATGATCGGACGAAAGCTCATACAATGTTTCAACTCTTGTATTGATGGAGTTTAGACCCTTTGATATAAAGAAGTCGAGCACGTCAGGTAGCCGGTTCCTTGCTGCTGGCCAGTAGGTTGGAGTGGGTGGGGGATGAGTATGAAGGTGATTTTTCTGTATAACGGAATGTAAAACACGACCACGGGGATTTATGAGCCTGGATCCCCACAGAGGATGTTTCGAATTATAGTCACCTCCAAGTAAAACTCGGGGACCTGCATCTCGGAAGAGAGAAGTGAAGTGTTCTTCTGAAAGTACAAACCGTGGAGGACAGTAAACAGCCACAAATGAAACGCTGTAGTTGCAAAATTGTACTGCTATTGTTGTAGCTTGAATATGTTCTTCCTGAATATTCTGCGGCATCAGATGGTGTCTTATAGACGTACGAATTAATATAGCCGTTCCACCATGACCTGTGTTATCAGGGTGATCAGTACGGTACGCTTTATATCCAGTTATCTTAAACCGACTTCGTGATGTTAAATGCGTTTCTGAAATCATAACAATATCGACTCGTTTCTCGTATAGGAGATGTTCAAGTTCATTCCGATGACGAAGGATCCCATTAGCATTCCACAGGAGAGCTACCATGGAATTGACAGTTCCGTAATTATTTGCCATGTTGCTGTAGTAAGACCTGAATTAATTGAGACATTAGTGTTATCATAGGAGCCATCAACTGTTTCATTTCTGACATAAAATGTGTAAGCTGAGATGATACTTCAGAGGTGTCTAATCGTGTTTCATTTAGGGTTGTTGACGCCGCAATCTGGCTGTAGGAAACAGATGGAGTACGATGTGGGTTATTTGTAACGAAGTTTTCTTGAATGGATGATTGATGAGACAGAAGCGAAGTTGGGGATGAATTTGACTTGTTAATGGACGATCTTTGGTGAGATTTCAACGGAGGGAATGAGTTAGAAGAAAGTTGTGGTGAAGTTGATGTCGATGCTGCTGACAAAGAAGTATTAAGTTTATGATCCAAGTTTTGATTGGACGATCGAGATGAAGGAATATCTGTTGCATGAGAATATTTTTTAGAATTTGCCGAATTAGATGTGTTCCCCGAAGAACGGCGATTTTGAAGTTCTCGGTGAACTACGCAACCTCTATAATTTGCCGGATGAGCATTATTGCATAAAATACAGGTGGCTGGTGTATCTCGGCTTTTTGTACAATCGGATGATAAATGTTGCCCAGCACAACGGACGCATCGTGGAGGTAAATTGCAGTAATGTTGTGTATGACCGTAACGCTGGCATCGCGTGCATTGTACAATCTGCCTGTTTTGCCTAGGTTCTTCCACGACAATTTTAGTGTGAAACATTGAATTGAGATTAAAAATTAATTTATTTATTTTATCAGGTTCAAGATCAACAAAGTATAACGGTAATTTAACCTTATCTCGGGAAATAATATTTGTGACATTACGAACTTTAAATCCCTTCGATATCAACTCCTCCAGAATTTCTTTTTCTCCGATCGAATGATGAAGACCTCGAATTACAACTCGGTAGGCCTTGTCCTGAGCCAGTTGATAAGTATAAAATTGCGCATTATTTTCCCTAAAATTACTTATTATTTTCCGGTAAGCTTCCGGAGTTGATGGATAAATGGTGACACCTCGCGTAGTTGATGAACATTTGTATGAATCGGTACCGACAATTTGATTCAACAATTCACATAATTGTAAAAATTTAATTTCGGACTGAAGATAAATAGGAGGTGGTCGTACTAATTTGGTATCAGGCAGTGATGATAAATCATCATTATTACCAGATTCCGGCAAAGAGGTCAAAATATTAAATTTGTTCTTATCTAAGAGTCCATTATTTGAGAGTCGCGGATCCTTAGCAGAATAATTTGCCCGTTTATTAAAATTGCTGCTTTCTTCCAAAGGACTGCTTCGTTTACGTTTCGATAAAACGTCTTTCCACTCCATCGATACTCGATCTGTTAGACCGTGGTCGATATCGCTAGAGCAATCGATAGTATGTTCCATACTAATGAAATTAGTAGTAACAGCTGATTGGTCATCTGTTAAAGATATTGTTGGCTTCTCAGCCATCAATAAATTTAGGTTATAATCAATTTAAATAAATTATTATTTTCTTTAAACAAAATATAAAATAAAACAAGATACTTATAGTCGAAGTCTTGTAGATTTTCACCTAATTTAATAATTGTACTTAAACAAACTCAAAAAGGTCTGTGTAAGAATAAAATATCACTCACAAAAAACAGCACTGAAAAACACAACCGAACTGTTCAACGGTTAATGGCGGACCCCAAGTTAATCTTTGACGCAGTTCCTTGAAATAGGGTCACCGAACAGATATCGGATACCTACGAATAATAGTGATTTGAATTTTTTTCGGTAATGACTTGAAACTCGAGTTAGACGGGTGTTTCCTTTTTCTGCACCTAAAAACCCCAAATTTTCGAATTGGTCTGCTGTTTACTGACCCGATATCCATAAATTTCAAAATGGGTTAATAATTTCGGAAACTAAGAAAACTAACGTAAAACTGCGGCAATTAGTCTTCATAGAGACTGCAAATTGATTAAACATCGGTGCAGTGAATCTTCAAAGATCCGAATCCACATACAAAAACCCTTAATTTTGTACATTCCCTGGGAATTTGGAATAAATATTGATCGGTAATGACAAATCTGCACATAAAATTTTGCATTTTAAAATAAGGTTCACCAGAATCAGAACTGTGGGAGTCGAGACAAAAATCTACAAAAAACCCTTATCCTTTTAAATGTATAAATTAGTTTCTTACAGAATTCTTTTACTTCTTCCCTTCATAAATTAGGCAGCTCGGTCTATTCCAAAAACCGTCTCCTTCTTGGGTGTTTAACGCTCTTCTTACCGGTGGGTCTGTACTCGTAAGTTAAATGCGACAATTGGTCCTCCCTCATCCGTTCCAAATGCCTGCACCAATACCTCTTCTGAATTTTCATTCTCCACCAAGGCTAATATTTGCCTCTCATCATGAGTTCTATGCTCGCCTCTCATCATGGGGTCTTGGGCTTGCATCCCATTTAGGCACGGCATATTTTCATACTTTACAAAAATCATTTCATCCTTCACATTCTGCATTAGCAAAAATTGCAGAACAGTCGGACGTTAAACAAAAAAATAATAGGGTAATATTCTCATCTGGAATAAATAATACTTATTACTGAATTAATTTGGCGTAAAGTACGGGGATATTTTTTATTTATAAGTAGGTTATTATAAAAATCTACGAGTAAGAACCGAAATGTTTTTACTTGAATTTTAAAATTATGTTTTATATTATAAAAATAATGCAGTTTAATTGGCTTAAAATAGCTTTGAATAATGAAGAGTTGATATCTGATCAGAGAAATATTTAATAAACTGTACAGTAAGTAATAGAAATAGCCTGGGTCAATTAAAGTCTACTTCAAATAAAAACTAATTTTGTGATGTTTTTTAATAAAAAATTAACGAGTCAATATTTGTATTTTATTTAAACAAAACTTTATTTCGATAGAAATGAGATTTAAGATTTTCAACTCATGTAAATGTTAATCGAATATGAATTTTCAAATTATTTAACTATATCGAACTTCCATTGAACTATAAAATATAATAACTGAATGAATTTAATGGTAAAAAACACGGAATACTTTTGAAATACGCTTCGATAAACAAAAAACATTTTTGAATCCATTATTTATATTCGTATGAATTTTTCGAATAAAAATAAATAAATAAATAAAAAAACAGGGAACAGCAAAAAGTGGCTGACAGTAAAAGCAAGAAATCGTTCAAGTTCTCTGCCCAATAGAAGACATTTCTGTCCTGTAGATATTTTACACTTCACAGCTTTGTGAAATGTCTCTTGAGTCTCTATGTTTTTAAGAAAACCGTTGAGACAGCATAAAAGAAGTGACTTCTCTTTTGTAGGACATTGCTCTTTTTGATTCTAACTTTATATCAAATAGAATCTATATCGAATTTACATTTGTAGATTTCAAAGAGAAGAAAAAGCCGAAAGGATGTACCTGTCGTATTATCTTGATGTTTTACAAATACCTCCGCTGAACGGGTGACTGAATAATCTCTTGTTTAAAAAATACGATATTATATTACTTTTAGCTCATTTATTTAGAAAGGATTTCGGTATGCATATAATGTTTTACTATTTTTATAAAGGAAGAATCTGAACGTATTACAATAAATTTACTTATAATATGTTTTTAAAACAGTACGAAAAATTTAATATAAAACTGTTAATTCATTAAAATTTTGTAACAGTACCGTAGAATATTTAAAATCCGAACGTCCAAAATTATTGTCTTACATACATGTTGTAAATTCGGTTATTGTTCAAGGCATTCAAACCGAAAATGAAGTTGAAGATAAGAGTGATTGATTGAGAAGAAGAAAACTAACTTAAACTGCTCACACTAAGGCATTTACAGCCATAGAGACTGCCATGTCACGGTTTAAAAAAATCAGAAAGTACCCAGAGTTTCTTTTTCTAAATTTTTTGATTAAGAATGTGGCTGCAAAAATGAGAACTTCCAAGCTAATCCAACCTAAAATTCATAACTTTTTCAATTAATTATATCTACTTTGTTGTTTACATGTGATTTTTTGTAACTTTTCATCTTGTAATTTAATTTTATAAGTGAACGAAATCTCATCAACGAAATCAATTTTTATTTTAAGAAATTACATTTAATTAATCAAAAGTAGTCACCAAACCTAACAATTGAATTATGTTTGTCAGTAGATATCCACCGAACAAGACAGACGTTTTTAAACTTGTACAAGAAAATATGAAGTTTTATGATATCGAATCAATATTAATTAGCGAAAAAAGAGGAGATGAATATGAAACATCGAATATACAACAAAGAATTATAGAAGGTGTAATAAATGAAATAATTTGTGAAATGATGATTGTGAAATAATTTGTAAAATGAAATAATTTGTGATGAAATAATTTTTTTTTTTTTTGAGAAAAGACAAGTACACCTATAACATAGAGCAAAGCACAAATAAGTAATTGAAGAAATATTAAAAAATAATCAAAAAATTAATTGTACCAGAAAAAACGATTCGATTGGTAAGGACAATTAACTAGATCAGTGGTTCTTAACCTGGGTGAGGGGCGCCTCCTTGGGTGGCGTAGAAGAATGTCATGGGAAGCGTGAGTGTATTTTAAAAAATGAATAAAAACGTAAAACTATCATTTACTCAGTTTTATAGTGGCATGTATATTTTCAATTTTTTTTTACTTTTTTGTACATTGTGCTAGCAGAGTCTAGCGGTCAATTATTTGTATTAACACAGTAATTGTCCTATTCTGGCAGCACTGTGATCAGGCTTCTGTTTCTTACTCCAATTGTAGGCTACTACTTAATTTGACAATTTTTGTGGTGATTGTGAGGGTGACCACATATTAGTGTTCAAAGAAGAGCACATCGTCTGAAATGTTGAGAAACACTGAACTAGGTCATCGTTCAAAATTCAAATTTAAAATCGAGTAAATTCATTTAATTTAATAAATTCATTTTAAACATTTCAATTTTTCATATACTAAAAGCTAGCTGGGTAGTAAATTTAAACCATTGTTAAAATTTTAAATATCAATCACATTAGTACTATCTTGTTCAATTATATTACTATCAGTATTGATATCGAATCTGAGTACTATTATTATTATATAAAAATATTATATTATCCAAATAAAAATACATTATTATAATAATAATATATTATAAAAATCGTAACACCGAAATATAATATAATAATGTTACTATTAAAATAATATTATTTCTACGACGGATAACGCAATACCCCCTTTTTTGTCTTTAATTTTTATTACGGTTCTGTACATTAAGCAGCAGAACTTCCGTATTTCATATTTAAATGGTGGTGGGGAATTTGCCTTTTACTTCACAAACTTAATGTTGCCCAAAGACTTAAAAATTCCACACGTAAATAACGTCGCGAAATAACTACACACGACGATGCACGACAAATTTAAATTACATGACAATGCTCTCATACAAAACGTGTACGCTAGTGCGATACCGGGTACTCAGTACAGACGTTTAAAACGCCTCTGGCCAAGGGATCTCTTGCCCAATTTTAGGACTGTAATGATGACTGCAAGCCCCAGCAAGTAATGCCAGTTTTGGAACCTTTAGTATAGTAATTAGAAATTGTTATAATATTATAATGACAGATACTAAATTTTCAATAAAAATAAATTGTTAAAACTTTTGTTTATTTGCAGTACTATTAATTTACTTACGCTACATTGATAACTGTTCAGAACATTTTTAATACTAGTCCTATATTTTTTTAAATATAAATTATTCACATGAACTGCTTTGATTTTTAGCAGCTGTTATATAGGTTACTATGCAGTATCGATGAGTTTTAATGTGTTATAATTTTCAAGCCTAAAAATCGAATTATGGGCCGTCTGCTTTTCACTGCAGCAAAATTTTATTGTTAAAACTAATTTTAAGAAATCATACAGTAAGAAATAAAAATAAAAAAATTAATAAACTTGGACCGTTAAGCTAATATTCTACGATGCAGTATTCAATTCTTAACTTATCCCTAGTAATTCTTTCTCTTAAGAAAAGGCTAACGACCCTTTGAATAGTATTTTGTACATAATTTAAATGTTAATAAAATGCATTATCTTGGATTGTTTACAAGATCACAAAGCCATTAAAAAAAACGTTAAGAAATTATATTTTTAAAATGAAGTTCTGTGCCAGTTCAGTACGACTGCATTAATGCAGTGTATTCTAACAGAGGCAACAATACATACATTTTATAGTACATTGACTTCCCTTAAAAAAAATTTGAAAAGTATGTCACGTGAAAAGTTAGATAAAACGGTGAATAAATTTCGGGTTTAGAAAAATAAAGTGGGGGACTATTTCATAACATCATCTACTATAACACCATTAATTTAAATGGCTTAAATTTAAACTAAATTTTTTTTGACTTTTTTAATTGAAATTTAGTATGTTCTTATATTAATACAACAATTTCAAAATGTGAAGCTAATTTTCCAAAACTTGATTTACTTGAAGGAGCTTACAGTCATCAGGACAGTACTATAGTTGGCCAAAAAGATCCCTCGGCCAGAGGTATTTTAAAAATTAAACTAAATTTTTTGACACTTAATAGAAATTTAGTATCTGTTATTATATTAATACAACTATTTAAAAATGTGAAAGTAATGTTCCAAAACTTGATTTACTTGAAGGAGCTTACAGTCATAACCATAGTCCTACAATTGGCCAAAAAGATCCCTTGGCCAGAGGCGTTTTAAATGTCATGCTGACTACGCGGTATCGTCCTTTTGTACTTGTTTTGTAAGAGAGAGTTGTTACGTAATTCAAATTTGTCATGCATGGTCTTGTGTAGTTGTTTTGCGACATCAATTACGTATGGGATTTGTAAAACTTTGTGCAACATTGAGTTTGTGACATAAAAGGGACATGCGTTATCGTTCATAGAATCTTGTTTTGAATCATTTGTATACGTTTTGAGTGCGAAGGTTTAGCAGATCCCCAAAGTTGAACTCCGTATGTCCAGATTGGTCTTAAGACTATCTTGTATATTGTTAATTTGTGTGACATGTTTAATTTATAACGTTTATTCAGTTGATAGAAGCGTGTTTTGAGTTTGCGGCCTGTGTGTGTAACATGTACGTTCCATGTAAGTTTTCTGACTAAGTGTAAGCCAAAATAGCGTGTTTGAGAAGTGTGAGGTAGCGGAATATTATTAATGTAAACGGTTTGGCAGTTTTCCCGTCAAAGAGTAAACGTCATTTGTTACAATTTTTCATTATTTATAATTTTCCAAAGTTTAAGCCATGACTCTACCAGATTTAAATTGATTTGTTTCTTTCAAGTTGCAATTACAAGCGTGGTAGAAGGAGTTTCTCAAAGAGTTTGGAAAGAATAGAGAGTGAGCTAATTGGCCTGTAAGAAGTTAGTTGGTGAGGCGGTTTGTCTGGTTTTAAGAAGAGAATTATTATAGAGAAATTAATGTATTAATGATTAAGAATATTAATCTTTGACTAGAATTAATTTGATCATTTATTCCACTCAGTCAAACTACCAATTAATTTCATTATTATATTGTCTCTTCAATTTTTTTTAAACGTCTTAATTATTGATTGATGTGATTCATTTTCAGAAATATCTAATACTTTAAAATAAAAATCGTTTAAATCTACACTAGCGTTATAAATAATAGTATTTTTAGGTGGCAGCTTTTAAAATTGTCATCTATCATTATGTTTTGTCCGTTCGTCAGATGTCAGAAGCTACACAAGATAGCAACAAAAGGTTTCGTAATCTACACAAAATGTTAGTGGGCCTGGATTAAGTTTGAAGTTCCGGTTGCAACCGGAAGTAACCCAAAACGGAAGTCCAGAAATCAAAATCGGAATTGGAAACAAAAATAGTGTTATTCGATTTCTCTTAAAGAGTAGATACATACAGAAATAACTAGGTTTAAAGTTTCGGTTTCGATCGGAAGTGGCCGAAAACTGGAAGTCATAAAATCAAAGTCGGAATTTGGAAACAAATTAGTGTTATTCAATTCCTCTTTAAGAGTAGATACAGAATAATTGGGTTTGAAGTTCCGGTATGGAACGGAAGTGGCCCAAAGCCGGAAGCCAAGAATTCAAAGTCGGAATTTGGAAAAGAATATAGTGTTATTCGAAGTCTCTTAATGAGTAGATACAGAAATCATTAATCGTTTTTGCCAGAGGTCAAAGGTAAGGTTTTTTTTAAATTGCCACCAGTCATGAGACGTGTCGTCTCATGAACGGGATTTTTACTATTAATTTTATTGTGGTCTTACGAACATATTTTGTAGTTTATGACACTCAACTTCACACTTCTGAATCTGTCCGTTATCTAGGTTTATATCTAGATAAGAGGCTCACATGGAATGTTCACGTAAATAAAACGAGAAAGGCACTCCAGGACAGGTTCAAACAGTTGTACAGACTTCTTTCACGTAAATCCAAGTTACTAACTACGTCCAAATTAACCATTTACAACTCCTACCTTTGACCAATATATGGAGCTATGCCAGTCAGCTTTACTGCTGTGCAAAACCATCGGTATTGGCAAAGATTCAGCGTTTCCAATCAAAGTTTTTACGGAGGATAGTTAACGCCCCATATTATGTAACCAATAGAACGCTACACTCAGACCTAAACGTACCCTACATAAATGACGTTTTCTTTAAACTATATACAAATTTTAGGAAGAAACTCGTGAACCACCATCACCCATTGATCTCAAATCTGGCTACGCAGACTCTCCCAAACAATCCAATAAGATGTCTGAAACGTCAATGAAGCCGAGACCTCATCTATGAACGTAGTACTGTAATTGACTATCCATTACAATGTTATAAATGCTGCACTTAATGCTACACTTGTCTATTCACGTCGGAGTTCTGTCACTGGACTGTGTCTCCACTCACGTATGTACAACATGTTAATTTTTCCCAAATTTTGTGATATTACATTCACTGATTGTTTCCAACAGATTGTGAATTTCCTAAATAGAAAAAAATGTTGATACGACCATAATAAAACTAATTGTAAAATCTTTACTTTTTGTATAGACTTATAAATTAACTAAATTTCGTTTGTTTATCCGAACGAGGTAATCTAGAACTACCCAACCGATTTAAAAACTTTTTCACTGGTGGAAGACTTAAAAAGCTACGTAACAAAGGTTGTATGACATTACGTGATTTTTAAATTTAGAAAAAAATTTTGATTGGTAAAATAAAATAATATTTTAGTTTATTTGTCATTATGATAGGAAGTTCTTTTATCTAATTTTTACTTAAATTCAAATCTATTCTACAATATACTAGCGGTACCCGGCGCGCGTTGCTACACCCAAGGAAAGAACATTTATGTTTTTAATGAAAAATATTAAATTAAATTAATTTTTTTTATCTTAATGCTAAGAGATAAACAATGTTTTCTTTTTTTATTTGGTTTATATATTTACAAATTTTTTGGTGTGCCAACTCCTACTTACAATTGGCTGCTTAAAAAACATGAGTTTCGAAAATTCTCGACTTGAAAGTACTGAAATAAATCATCACGGTGTAGTGTGTGTAGTCTTCTGTTTTTTAAATTGATTTTTTTATATGTTTCATCTGTTTATAATTTAGTGAAAAACAGTTAGTAAACATATCAGAGAAACTCATCGTTGAGATATTTAATTGTAATTGAAAAGTAAATGGGTATAAGTATTTCTGGGGATGGCGAGGTTTAGAGGACGTTGGAAGGATTTGCACTTGATGGTAAGGGTTGCATTGAGTTGCTGGATGATGAAGAAGAAATCGATGGGTAAATAAAAAATTACATCAATCGAGAGATAATGAGATGTTGGTTATTAAAAAAATTACAGAGTGTGAAATCACTTGAAAGATATTGATCATAACTTATTATCAGATTCATTTTACAATAGCAGAATATTTGCTGCTTTGCAATATCAAACAAAAGCCAATTGATTTCGGTATTCATATAAAATATACAAAAACAGCTCTTAGTTATTCATGTATGTAACATAACATACGTGCAGACAACTTAATTGGAAATAACAAGCGAAAATTTCTGTACGTACAATAGAATTCGTCATTATTCGATAGGTATTGATATTCAATTATCAATATTGTATTGAATAACGTACAAACGAGCATTGAGGAGAGAATAGCGTTTTGTTCGTTTTATTGAGGGTGAAAGAGAAGGAAGGGTAACTAAAGAATGTTAACTATGTAACGAGTAAAGTACCTACGTTCATAAAATAAACGCCAAAAACATAAATACAAATGTATCTATCTACTCTGAACAATGCGTGTTTGAAGTTCATGTGACATAAATATGCTCATGAATTGATATTTGCAATACTATGTACATAGTAAATAGGAATGATCAGTTTCTTATCGAACCAAATTAAAAAAAAATTAAATCGAAGAAATTCAGTTTTTTCTGTTTTATTATTCGTGGCAATTTTTAAAATTTATTGTCATCTGTCATTTTTCTCAGTCCGTCCGTCACACCGAGATGTCGGAAACTATAAAAAATAGAAACAAACC
Source organism: Catonia carolina (assembly GCA_035578175.1). Classification (NCBI taxonomy): domain Eukaryota; kingdom Metazoa; phylum Arthropoda; class Insecta; order Hemiptera; family Achilidae; genus Catonia; species Catonia carolina. Next base: position 19,890,406 of record JAQMRL010000010.1, on the reverse strand, counting down.
GTTTTCGCATTCGTAAACTACACAAAAAGGTAGTGGACCTAAATTAAGTTTACTAATTACGCTCTTGCGTTCATAAAAGTTAGACTGTTTTCTCCTTTATTCCTCTGTCCGTTTACTTTCTCTTCTCACAGTGATAAAATCTTGATGATTTTTTTTTAGTTTGGTTTCTAAATTTTTACCGATCGTTCATATGTCTTTTAGTGAGTTTTAGGTTGTCACCATCGCCTCCTTTGATTAGGTACTGTGCTGCCGGCTATCAAAGTTTCCGATGTAGCGACACTAGGGAGCCGCCAATAGTTTCGAGAGGGGTGGTAGGCTTGTGGCGGCGTACCGACAGAAGCCTTTGTCATCAAGGCCATACCAATAACCGTCCTCTACCACAGCGCTCTCGGCAACTATATAAAGAGCGCTACACTGAGCCGAGAGATTCAATTCCGATCCAGACAGCAGACAGTTAAGACATTCACCATCGGCACACGGCTGCCGGACTCCAGCGAAGACTAGTCGACGACCCCGCAAGAGAGAAGATGATCCTTCCGCTCGCCGACCCATCACCGTAAGCCGTAAACCGGACTATCATCGCCCGCTAAGGCGAGCGATGCCCAAAGCGGTCCCTCGACCGAGCCTTACGCCCACCGGACCCAACGAAGCAGCCATCAACGCACTACTGTGAGGGATGAAGATGATGTCTCCGCTGGACGACGACACGCCGTGTCGCTCCTCGACACGCTACGACGGCCACAACGACTACGACCGACGCTTCCCATCAAGACAACCACCACAAAAACGGCCCTTTTTAAGGCCACCAAAATGTAAAGGTTTAACTCGCCACTTAATGTCGCCATCCGGTGACAAGGTGTTGGGCATCATTTTTTAATTATTTAGATATCCTTTTTACTTATTTTAGCTGGTGTTAATGATGTCAAAGATTTGTTGTGTGATCCTGAGTCCGTGTCCATCGTCTTGCTCTTTTTTCAACGAGTCTGTAATAACCTTTTATTGTTCAAATTGTTGTTCTATTAAATGTGTGTCCTAGAATATATCGTAATGTTGACAATGATGGGTTAGAACACTACGTACTTGATATTTTTTGCTAGTTGCAGTACACTAGAGCGGTTGTAGGCGCCGCTAATTGGTCTAGTGGTAAAACCGGCGTTGTGGATAAGAAAATTCTTCACCACCAAATGAAAATTATATGAGATTATAAGTGTAATTTTTGCCACCTACGGACAACATGCAAATGAACATGTGGATGATGATTCTAAATAAACTTCCTATTGATTTAAACAGTTCACCCTCTGAAATGTTTATTATTAAAATTCTTAGGCCTACATACCCAATCAACAAATACCTGTATAGGAACCAATTAATTTTCTTGACAATTCCGTACGATTATCAATTGACAAATCAGATCTGTTCATAGCAATTGGAGAGAATCGACTGTGACTTAGAAATGAGAGACCGACTAAATGAGAAGGATAGAGAATTATGTGTTACGGAAGAGTGAGGAAGAGGGACCGCTACGTACGATAACTGTTATAAACGTATCTCTAGAACCGAATACGCGTCCGCTTTCTGGCTTTGATTACAGTTGAATTCACCACCATTCTGTTGCGATAAAGGCGTTACACCCGTTCTTTCCCTGTTGGCTTTCATCCCCACTCAAAACTCTATATGTTTTGTCTATCCAAAGCCGTTATATCAATAAACAATATTCAAATAGTGTATGCATATGCCACACCTCGCAAAACTACGGTGATGTAATTTTACACCAACAAAGTTTACAGAAAGGGCTGAACACAAAACAGCTACTTTCAACTAAAACACCTTATACACACCATAAACGATCAATGTACGTAAATGAAGCTGGTTAGATTGAGTGATTTTCGTAGAGTAGATTCAATTTATAAGTATAGTACAGAATTTTACAAAATTCGTGGGTCTTTTCCGTTTTCTGTATGTCACTATCAAATCCAAATTCCCTTAAGGGTTACACAATTCTCCCACTCCTGCGTCTAGCGTGCCAATCTGACTAGCAACATTCCTGCGTAATGTCACATTCCTGCGTAATGTCCGATTTTACAGTTAATTACTACAAAGTCTGCATAGTCAGTCTACTATGAATTTTGTAGTTAATTAATAATATTCGGACGGAGGATGATGCTGGAGAGTTCCTTTAGGAAAGGGGAGTTATTGGATTATCCCAGAAGATGTGACAACTAAAAAAGTCTGTGTGAAACACTCAGACTTTCTCTTCCCAATGTAAATAATCAAAAAATACAACGTAACAGTAATGTAATAATAATTTAATGTAAAATATAATGTAAATATTTAGAATAAGTTAAAGTAACCTGTAAATAAAAAATAAAAAATAATAAAAACCTCAAAATAAAAAAATCTTAATAAGAAATAAAACAACAGAACGTGCAACATAGTATTTTTTACTATAAACAGGACTGGAAAGGTCGTATCTACGCGTGCGTGAGTCTATCTCAGTTTGAGTTTCAGTAAGGCAGCGAGTGGGAGAAATGAACACTTGTGCACCCTTCAAGGAAACCGGATTTGATAGTGGCACACTCGAAACGGAAAAGACCCAAATTCTGAAAACATATTTTTTGTTGAAAGAGTATGGGGACAAATAATGAAACCGGCACTCTTAAACTTGTTCTCACAAAATTTATAATTTTGTAAGCTAACATATGAATATTGAAAATTGAATATTGAATTTTGAAATATATAAGCTGAACATATTATATTGTTTGAAAACAATGCCGTTAAAATGTTTGAAATATTTTCATAAAAACGGATCTAGTTGATTTATTTTGGTAGATATTTGATGTTTCCATGTAAGACAACAATCTAAGTGTAGGTAAGTATGGATATCTGAAAGTGTCACAATGTGGAATGATGTTAATTTACAGCTTTATAAACGGATAGTCACATTTTCTTAAATTGAATTAATCCATAATCATCGCCTAGTGAGTTGCTCATCCAGCGATAGCTCTCTAGGTAACGATACCTGTGTTTGTTTTTAAATTATGTTGTTGTATACTTAATAAATGTTACAATTTGTATCATGTATACAAAGTATCATGTCTCTATTCTATCGGCGTTTCAGTCGTCTTTGTGCGATTCCTGGTAGGTCTGCAGAATTCATATTGCGTAATCAGTCGTGAGAATTTACTTTGGAAACGTTGTATTCGTGAAATTACTGATGGCTTTGCTGCACAATAAATTCGACTACCATACATCTAGATCGGTTGAAGCATCGTTGTCTGGATGTTAGATATAAGTTAAGAACATTTTTTGAATTGTAAATTATTCGAAAAGATAAATCAATTTTCGTGTTGGTTTGAATTAAATACGTCGCATGTTTGTCAATTGTAGGCTACGAAAAGTAGTTTAAGTTTTTAGGTACGCAAATGGGTTTAGGGGTTAGGTTAGGTTGTTAATAAACGTGCAATCAGATTGCAGTGATTCACGATTTCAGGAAGAGTTTAGTTAATCATTTTTCCACCAGGTGGCGTGCAGACAAAGCACTCACTCCTGTCTAGTGTTCAACTACCCGTTTCTCTTTTCTTTACTACGAAGCGTACCACCAACAATCTTCCATCCTCTTTTAACCCAACGACCCACTCGCTCTTCTTTCTCAGTCTATAATTTTGACCTCTCGTCTTTCCGTTTTCCCCCAAATTGTAAGTCGTATATTCATCGTTAAGAGCACAACAAGGTTCCACTCTTTCTTTCCTTTTAAATCTGTTGTTCAGACAAGCATTCTGGATAAACAACTCGAGGAACGAATTGATTTGGAATTCGTTGATTCCATTACCTTAAACAATTTCAAGTGAATACAGATTATTTAATTTGACCTGAAACAGTTTTTGCTGAAAAAACAAAAATATATTTTTTATCCTCTCAACCTGCTTCTAAGAACCATACAACTAACTTTACTCACGATATATTTTAATTTTCTTTTATGGTTAATATTCTTTCATTTTATTTGGCTGTGTGGTCGTTCTATTCATCAATTAACTATCAGGCATTCAATTTTATTAAAAACCTTGAATTCTTTAATTTTATTTCTCAATACATCTCTACTCTTAAAACCTTTAGGTTTTACCTTTATCTCTTAAACATCGTTTTTCACTCTCTTAACCCAATCATTTACGGTTTTGGTTCCATCACGAAAATAATTATTAAAGACTTTAAGAGCGTTTTCATGAATCATTCTCCAAAGTACCTATAGAATGCTAATTATTTTACTATACCCCAACGAACTAAAGACTGCAGATGAGATCTAGCCAATAACAGCGAAGGTCGGGTGTGAGGTTGCCCCTTCTCGCTAAGTCACACTCTGTTCCACCGAACTCCAGCTGACTTTTTGATAGGCTGTCATCCACAGCGGACCACATCGCGAAAACGCAGTATACGACTTACGAAAGTCAGTTGGCTCTGTGCTGTCATCTAGATCACTACGCTCCGCCTTTATCTGCAGTTTCTAGTTTGTTAAGGTTTAGTTACGAATTTCGTACTTGATTAGTAGTCGTTTCTAATGTTTTCAATTTATATTTTCGTCACTTTACTTGGTAGACCTACAAAAAACAGAAACGTTTCACAATGTACTAAAAGTGCTATATAAATACGACGCACCAAAATATATTTTATCAGAAATTTCAATGACAATTAGGCGAACATGAACTTCAAACTCTTATTTATCTTGTTGAGCATAAAAATTAGTACATGAGGCTATTTTTAAACAAATCGAAGGGTCGCTTTTGAGCAAATCGCAAAAAAAGTAAAAATCTACTAAACTACTACTACTAATAAACTACTACTTCCGGTTACAGATTTTGATGAATCATAGCTAAAAACACTCTCGATCAAGTCACCTTTCAAAAAAAAAAATCGGTTCATCCGTTTGGAAGCTACGATGGAACAGACAGATAGAACCGTTAAACTTATAACACCCTTCTTTTTCCGTCGGGAATTAAAAACATGACATGGCCGCCTCCGTAGTGTAGTGGCTAGCGCTCTAACCACCCTGAGGTTCCAGGTTCGTTTCTCGGCCAGCGTCAAGAAATTTTTACAAGTAGAGACCCACTGTTCTCCATGCATTACCCACCGTAGTCGCTAATAACCAAACAGTTAAAGTGACTTTAAATAATAATAATAATAATTAAAACCTCAAAACTAAGTCAGGGAGCTACAGGACATACAAACAGCGATCGGTTAAATTTAGGGAACAAATGAGGGTCAGGAAAGCCGTGGTGATTTCGGACGCTGAGAGACTGAGAAGATCCGAAACATTGAAGAATTATTGGCGAAGAAGAGGAGAAGTACGGGAGCGACAACTGCGGGGGCGTTTTGGTGGAACATCTGAAAGAGCTAGACGTTGAAAGATTGAACTTAAGTGGTCCTTTGTGGCCGTAAAATAAAAAAAAAAATAAAAAATAAAAATAATAGGCCTAATTAAAATAAACATTACATAACGTCTGCAACAATTATATATAATAGTAATAATGCCGGCCACATTGGCTTAGTTGGTAACGTGCTCACCTCTCATCATACGGTCTTGGGTTCGAATCCCATTCAGGCGCGACATATTTTCATACGTTACAAAAAATAGTTTCATCCTCCACCGTCTGTATTAGCAGTAATTGAAAAATAGTCGGACGTTTAACCAAAAAAAGGAAGAAAAAAGCACTATTTAGAGATACCTTTCAATCTCTAAATCAGATATACATAAACTTTTGTACGAGATCTTCTTCACAGAATTTATTTAAAAAAAATGTAATATATAGGCTTACTCTATTTAACCAAACTAAATAAGTAGGAGTATGCAATAGAATACAAAAAAAACATTTCTCCATTTCCAATAAATTTTTATTATGCACGAAAATTAATAATATAAGTAGACTTATACGTTATTTTTATTAGCATTATAAATTTTATGAAGTATTATATTTCATACTTTCATTGCGTCTATCTGATAAGTTGTATTCTTAAAATTTCTTTTTATTTATACTATAACAATTTAAATAAGAAATGAAACTTATACGTAAATTGAATGATTTATACGTCTCTTGAATTTATTATTTTCATTTAATAGAAACGCTTTTAGAAAGAGTTATTTAAATTAAAAGAACGATTCTCCTGGTAGCAAAGCAACGTACATAAATCTTAGAGTTTTTGTAACTTAACTATCTATACTTTGGAACAGTTTACTTTTGATAAGAAATTTGACTTGTAGATTTATTTCCTTCGCAATTCAAAAAAAAAAACTGAGAAATCAGAATCTCTCATATTAGTTATTCTTTTTTCCTTTATGAAAAGTCGCATCACAAGCTTGGTTATTAGCGACTACGTTGGGTTTGGTGACTGGAAAGATAGCTTCTGACTTGCAATAATTACGAGACCCTAGACTGGAATCAAACCAGGGACCATCGCGTTGTACGCTAGCGCGCAAACCACTACGCTGCTGAGGCGGCCAAGTATCTTTTTATTATTTTGTATTTATTCGAACATTTAATATTCTTATTTTTTTCGCGTAAATTACTTCCAATACAGATAAATTAAATATATAAACTAGTTTTATATATGGGTTACAGTAGTATAAATTTAATATTTTTCGAAGCTGTAGGCCTATAAAAAATGAACGCAACATAAGTATTAGGTTCACAAATTTTAATAATTTGTTTAAAATGACATGAAACAAAAATACTCTTCAACTGCTTCGCCGGCTTGATACAGTGGTAGTTTACTAAGATACAGTAACTTTTTTGTCTATAATTTTTGTTACGGTACTGTACATTGAGCTGCACAATTTCCGTATATAATATTTAACGGGAGGTGGGGAATTTCACTTTAAGGAAAAGAGGTACCCAGTGGTACATTCTCCGTTTATGCCTACGGGTAGTGTCCGTTATTCAGACCAAAAGGTCTTTGCTCCATTTCCGCTTTAGACGTCGCACAGGTGGGGAGTTCCTTGTTGCTACATCACGGGGTAATTGGTTCGGATGGTCATCTAGTCTGCGGAATTCAATATAGAAGAACGCGGTTATTTCCTTTACTGTCGGAATTTTTAAACAACTGTCGAGGGTTTTACTGCTTACATAAAAAGGAGCGCCAGAAGCATGTCTTAAGAATTTTGATTAAATGGTTTGAATCGACTTTAAGTTACACTCTGCCGCTACTCCAAAAGAGCTGGACACCATAAGTCCAGATTTGTCCCAAAAGATTTTGTACATTAAAATTTTGTAACTTTTCTAAACGAGGTTGAATAAAAAAATAATGAGAATTCTTTAATTTTTCCCGGTATAATTTTATTTTTGTTGTGTAGGTCCACCTGTTATTGATATATGATGTAATTTTCAGCCATTTTGGATGTTTACTTGCTCATTGGTAACCCAACAGGTTGAAAATATTTTGGTGTGCATGGAATTTTTTTGCTTGTACAAAAAATTTATCAAAGAATTTGTATTAAATTTTGTCTTAAAAATGGAATAAAGTGCAGCAACGCATTTAAAATTTTAATTGTTGTTTTCAGTGATTCAACTACAAACCAAGAGTTTGTGAGTTGTATAAGCATTTCAAAAAAGGTCGTGAAGACGTCGAAGATGAAGATCGTCGTGGACGCCCCAACACGTCAATAACCGATGATAACGTTGAATAAGTGAAGAAAATGATAACGGACAATCGCCGAATCACTATTTAGAGGAGTTTCTGATAATGTCAGTGTATCATTTGGCTAATGCCAAGAAATTTTTTCTTACGTCCTGAGTCTGAAAGGTGTGGCAACAAAGTTTGTTCTAAAATTGCTGAATTTCTACAAAAAAAACAATGGAAAGTGCACATTGCCGAAAATCTGTTGAATGAGGTAACAACCACTCCAGAACTGCTTGAATGGGTCATAACTCTTGACGAAACATGGGTATATGGATATGCCATCGAAACTAAGGCGCAATCGTCCCACTGGACGATGATTTTTAAACACTGAGGAGATCAAGTCTGATTTGCTGAAGGAACAAAACTCCATACCAAAATATGCATTCCAGAAGTGCTTTGAGGATTAGAAAAGGCGCATTAAGTGCATTATATCTCTAGGAGATTACTTTGATTATTTATCATAAGTATTGATGAATAAATAAAAACTTATTGAAAAACAAACGAAAAATTTTGTCACTTTTTGTTTAAACCTGGTGTTTACTTATATATTCTCATTTGGGGATTAAAATGCTGAAGTTATTCAAAGATACAAATTTAAAATTTTCAGAATACTAAAAGTCATTAATGTTCATCTTGAACAAAATTATATCTTTATAATAAATTATATCATATTATTATCACACAGATTTTAGGCTTACCCACAGTAAAAGAGAGAATATTAAAACTTTCCTCAACTTATCACACGAAATTAGAAAACTAATACCAAAACACATTGGCTGTTAACTTCCTAAGTAACACAGAAGGAAACATCCAACAGACCTTACTTGAAGGCAAGCAAAGAAATTCATTAACACAACATCTAGAGGAGGTTTATCGATGATGGATGAATCATCCGTTCAAGACATATACACCAATTACTAAATTCATCCTTAAAATCTGTTGAAAGTTCTATAGAGAACAGTAAGTATAGTTTTCTGTAGTAGCCGAACAAAAAACCGACTGCGTTGATTTAGTGGTAAAGTCGTAGCCGCGAGTCAGCTGTTTAACAGCTGATGTACGGAGACGAAGCAATTTATCGTGGTAAGGTACTTTTATACGGATTTGTATACTAGATAGTGGTTACCGGTGTTCTTTAATGGTTGAGGTTCAATTATCCAATATTTCTCATGAATGGTCGGCCTGAAACTGTACAAGACTGCGCCTCATTTACATGTCATACAACATATCCTCCTCATCTCATTGGGTCGTGGGGTTGCTTCTGATTCTTAAATTTTTTTTTTTATTCCTAATTTGTGTACGTTGCAATCTGTTCAATTCAGAACAATAAGCAACCCCATGACCCAATGAGATGAGGATGATATGTATGACGTGTAAATGAGATGTAGTCTTGTACAGACTCACGCCGACCATTCCTGAGAAAGTATGGTTAATTGAACCCCAACCATCAAAGTACACCGGTAACCACTGTCTAGCATTCGAATCCGTATAAAAGTAACTACCTTTACTAGGATTTGAACCAGGAACCTTCTTCTCCGAAAATCAGCTGTTAACAGCTGATTTTGGCGACGACTTTACCTCTAGACCAACCCGGTGGGTCTCTTAAATTTAACATATTGCAAAGTACACACATCAGGGCTAAATAAAATTGATTTCTTTTGATTTTCTAGACTTAACGTTAGTCAGCAGATTGTATTTAATTTATCATAAAGATTATCAAACTAATTCAAATGCACTGAATCGCTTCAAAAATAATAATTTATAAACGTAACGATTTGCCTCTTAAATTAATTTTATCTCGAAGTAATACAAAAACATGTCATTAAAAGAATTAAGTTGATTAATTTATAAGAATCAAAGACAATCTTACTTCGAAAGTTTAAAAATTACTTATTAAAAGTTATCAGCTTGTAATTTTTACTAAAAGTACATAATGTAATATTACCCATGATATTTCGTGACAAGTGAAATTTTTAATTAGTTGAATAAACAAAAATATAAATATTTCTTAATAAGCACAAAATAATGTTAACATTTTTTAACCAGATAAACCTTTTGAAAAATATTTTTCCCAGAATATTTTGTATTTGAAACAAAAACTTTTAGTTAAAATTTGTAATACCTGAAGGGAAAAAAATTATTTTGATTAAAATTTCGAAAATGTTTTCCATTTGTCTCACTGTTTACGTAAAATAAATGTTTACAGTAAATTTTGTTTTACCGTAAAACTAGATGCGTTGTAATAATAACGTAGAAGCTGTATTTGAAGGAGTGAGCGATTAGGTAATATTGACTGCTTTGCATTTTTATTTTTTATAATTGTCAAATTGTTTTAAATTTGACAATTTATTAGAAAATTATACAAAGTTTTAGTAAAACATAACTACTGGTTTCAAAATTACTTCAAGTTACGCTGTCTGGATAATTATTACCATAAATATAAAAATACGGTAGTGATCGTGTATCGAGTAGCCGGGATTGAAATAATGGATTCGAGATGAAAATAAACGATATGATTGTTTAAACCATCGATTATCTATGCTTTGATAGTATATAAAATGAGAGGTATCGTACCTGCCGGCTAAACTGTTTATCATCTTTCTTGTAGTGCAGTTCAAATCACAGGCCACACCTTTTTAACAATCTTGTCGTATTAAAATTATCATTACTCGAGCGTTTTAATTCGGACACCGTTATATGGTAATCCGATGCTATTAAAAATATTTTTTTTAATACATAAAATCATTGAAATTTTGGTTATTAATTAAATTTTTGTTTTTGTTCACTTCAGCAGGTAAAATGTTGTTTTCTTTTCTATTCGAAATATATGGTGAATATAGAACATATATAGTGAATATCACACGACTTTCTCTTTCTAATGCAAATAATAATATAATCTATATTTAATCATTAGTGAATGACACAAAATGAAAAATCAACCTCTGTTCGACTTAAAAACACGGAAATTCACTAATTGCCGCTAAACTAAGCTCTACAGAAACAAATGCTTGAAATAAAATTTCTATGTTATTTTTAAATTCCTATAACTTTCTATAATATGTTCTTACAACTTTCTATATTTCCAATAACTTTGAATATACACTTTTTGTCATAAAATGCACAACAAGGCCGAAGTATTACAAAATGATATTTTTTACCGATTTTGATAAGCAAAATATTAAAAAAGTTAATAATTTGCGCTGAACTTTTTCGTAGAAACATACGGTGTAATAAAATTAATAAGTTTTTAATTTTCTACAACAAACTTTGGTTATGTGCACTTTTTCTCTAAAATGCATATTACGGCCGCAATCTAAAAAAAAATATCTTAATTTGTGTAACCATTACTCAGCTTGTTTAAAAAGTAATGTTTTCGGTTATTATATATATTTTTTAATTTCAACAGTAATACATTTTCTATTAATTATCTACGAACATGCATTTATAAAGGTATGCATTTCTGTACTACTTTTGATTTATAGTTTTAGCTCTTAATGTATTTCTTTTATGTTTAGTCCCATTCAAATCTAAGAACCAATCTGGCAACCAGCAAAATTACAATGGTCTGCACATGTACTAGTTAAAGGTGGAGCATACCTTCCCTCAACTTGTTTAATATTGGTCTGTAACGTTACTTGTGCTCATTTCTAAATATTTACGGCTGCAGTTTAAATTAAACGTATCTAGTACGATGGGGGAAGCTCCGAACGCATTCCAATGGATGAGTATTGCCTACAAATTACTAATTTATTCAATAAATTAGAAATATAACTAATGTATTGAATAAATGGAATAATACTTGTCAATTGGGTATAATAGGAATAGACAAGCAGGTGCCTTCACTCCCCTCCACTTCAGTTTTACTCTTCCAAGTAACAGCTTTCCGTAGCACAAGTGCTACATCACAAACAACACGAACATCTATTAATGGTATCGATACAATCATTGAATTTCCTCATGTACTCAAGTCTAGAAATAGTTTTGTTAGTTTCCTCAATGTTACTAGTTTGACCTTTTATATCTGAAATATTAATTCAAATGTTAATGCTCAAATATTTGTTTTGTTGTTTGTTGTTTAGGTCATCAGCCGAAAGGCTGGTTTGAACCTGTAGAGGTTTTACTAAGTAAAACGAGGAGTGAGGTGGTTTACCATTGCCTTCCTCACTGAATGGAAAAGTACACTTATCAGCATGCCAGGCCCTCTGAAAAGCACATATTTTCCACTCTGCAAATGACACCTTCACTTCATTCACCACAGGGTCTGGCTGTATAATGAAATTCATTACTTTCAGAGAAGATAACTCTGATTAGTGTCTTTTACACCTCTACCTCTTCTGTTCTTAAATGATTCAGTCATTTAATTGGCTGACCATGTGACAAGAAACAGAACTATTTATTTTAGCCCTGCAACTAACAGATTGAGTGTAAATAATTTGACACTCCACCTGTCTGTTATGGGCAGTTTTATTTGTTTTGTCGTCGCGTTCTAATTTAGATTCAATTTAAACAGTAAGGCTTATGAACAATTTTCTAAAATACATACCTATTCAGATTCCAGCTGAATCAACATTTCTACAATTAATTTTCTTCTTTTTCCATTTTATTCAATTACTTTACCCTCTTCATTATGAGGCTTCGTTGCTGCTTTGAATAACTGGAGACATTATGTTTAATAAGAAACGTTGAAAGATTTATTTCTGTAGTTAAAATTAATTTAGAATTTTATGCTTTAAATTATTTAATAATGTGCTACTAAAAGGAAAGGATTTACTGAGCCTTATATCAATCGTTGCATGTTTCCGTTTAGCGTTTCAATAGTCGTTTGAAACTTTGATCTTTCATTGTTAGTATTAATGAGAAAGCATAGTGTTCCGTATAATGGGGTCGTCGCGACGGCAGTACCCAGGCGTCTGGAGAAGACGTCAAGTGGGTATGAAAAGGTAGAAGTATACGGGTGCAGAACCAGAAAACTGGAGGATTTTAAGGGGGGAAATTGAAGATAAGGGGGAACGGTAGCGCGTGTTGGTACTGCAATAGAATGGTTTCAAAAGTAGTCATTGAAATGGGGGGGGGATGTATACGAACTACAAGATATATATATACTCCTATACTTTACTATACTTCGTACGTATCGGAGTTGTTTGCACAATCTTGCGCCCCGAGTCAACATCATGAATTCTTCAACGGTTAATCAGAGAGGGTTGTATATTCAAGCCTATACCCTTATTTCTAACCGCCCCCTTTCATTTCTCTTTGCTACTACCACTGCTCTATCCATTCCAGGTTTCCCCCATGGGGGAAAACGTACACTAATAGTAACAGTAAAGCCAAAAAGGCTTCAAATAAAATTCCATTACCTTTCAATTGAAATTTCATCAAATATTCAAATCGGATACTGAATTAATCAACATGTTTCTGATTAACCAACCATTGCCTCTGTAATATATTCATTCAACAATATTTACTATACTTCGTTTTGCCATTATTAATAATTTAATGAAATTCTCTGTTGGAATATTTTCTATTGAATGTATGGCTAAATGTATTCAGCTCTCCAAATACAATTACATCCACGATTTTTGCTTGTACCTATTGTTTACAGAAATTTTATTAACAAATATTAATAACTTGATTATTACGACACAATGAAATCGTTATTTTCAAAATACAATGTACGTTTTTGCGTATGCCTCATTCATCTCATCAAATTTAAAAATTTTATGGTTTTAAGAATTGATATTGAAGAGATATAAAATATTCCCCATGAGGGATTCGCCAATTTGAAGAGTAAATTATATTATCTCTTCAAAATAAAAATTCTCCAAATTCCATGTATAATAACTTCCTCCACGAGGGCATGCCAATTATTAAAATAACTTTAGTTTAAAATAATTTGTAAAAGAACTAAATAACTCCTCATAAAAATATTTGTAATTTCATTTAAAAAAAATAACAGAATTCTTTACATTCACAATCACATTGATTCTTTCTCCGTCCCTATTATTACAACATTTTCTATTAAATCACACGTACAAGATCACGCACTGTCCATTTTGTTTCATTAACTATTAATTATATATTTATTAATATTTTTTAAGACTGAATGAGGGACCTCCTATTCGCTTCGCCATCTTGTCCCTCACTAAAAATAATTTTGTACAAAATTTATCTTATTCTTCTCTAGTCGCCTAGCAACTGGAATAAATAACTTTTTATTAAAATAATTTTGTCAATGTGAAATAATTTTAAATAATTCTTAAATAATAATCAGCTGGAGATGTTTATCATTTTAATAAACTCAAAAAATAAACAATTCCAGATGTTCAGTAAATTTGGTACACTACAATATATTTCTTTGTCGAAAAAATTCTAATAAATATTGAATTAACGGGAAATTTTTCTGCAAAAGCCGTTGATATAAACAAGTGGGAAACAATAAACCTTGTAACTAAGCATATATGAGGGTGTATTTAAATTTGAGTAATTTTGATTGATGGTGTTTAAATTGTTTATACAATGCACCATGTCATAGTGTGTAAGCTTGTAGGTCGATGAAATTATTCTAACTCTTGAAGGGTATTGTTTCCTATTAGCTACTTGTACAATTAAGTTGAGTAAATCGAATTAAGGGGAGACTGTACTTTGTATCCCGCCAATATTAAATTTGCTATTTTTAGGTACATTTTTCATAGGATAGGTAAAATATAGGGAAATGAAACTTTACACACTATAGGTGTCGGGTTTCTTCCCTACCTACTGATATTTTTTTTAATTTAATCTTTACACCATACCATTTTTTTAAAAATTACGAATAATATAAAATTTTTACAAATTGTTTTCCACGTGTTTTGCGTATTACTAATTTTTGGAGCACCTGAGGAAGTCATAAAAATGTCGGTATATTTGGTTATATAACATAATTAACTGGTAAAAATTTCAGCCTGGTAGGTTTATTTTGTTTTTGAGAAAAATGTACCTTAATGTTAAAAATCTAAATTTACGGGAAAAGGTAAGAAAAAAGAAGGCACAAATCAAAAACAACATGTACACAAACAAGTAAATTTCCCATCAACAGTTGTTTAGAAAGCTGAGCCAACAGCTGAGAATATTAAAAACCGTGTTGGAGATATTTTAAAAATTAAAATTCTCTTTGCACTAATACGAGCAGTATAAAATGATGAGAAAATATCCGTTGTTCGAAAAATGATAATTTTTCTGTGTAAACCTGATAAAAACTTAAATTTTTACATAAAATTTTTTTTAACGTAATTTAATGTTTTTCTGGTACATCTAGGCCTAAACTATTGAAAAATATAAAAGAACAAAAATCGAAATATTGAATTAAAACCATCGTGCAATCTCCTCTTAAGTATGTACAAGTATTACTTTGATTCAACGTTTCACCATTTCAGTTGGAGTCTTAAAAGCAAAGGTACTGGTATAAATACTATACAGTTGTAAGGTACAAATATTCAAA
This sequence comes from Catonia carolina, assembly GCA_035578175.1. Lineage (NCBI taxonomy): Eukaryota > Metazoa > Arthropoda > Insecta > Hemiptera > Achilidae > Catonia > Catonia carolina. The sequence continues at coordinate 19,875,267 of JAQMRL010000010.1, read as the reverse complement.
CAATGGAAACTATGGCAAATCCTAATTAACAAAATTTCCAGTATTTTGGTAAAACCCCAGCCAACGGGTATGAGGGAAAACTCCTTTGTTAAAATTAGTTACATAAGCATAGTAATTAGACAATAGGTTGTAAATATAGCCAACTGTCAATCATCTGATAAAGGATTGTATTTTTTAGTTGGGTGTACGAGGTTTGTTCAAAAAATAACGGGAATTTTCGTTCTTTGAAAAAAATATTTGTTTATTCATCTACATTAATATTGTTGCCTTCAAAGTAGTCCCCTTCACATGCAATACACTTGTGCCAACGCTTTTTCCAATCCTCGAAACACTTCTGAAACTCGATCTTTGTGATAGCTTTTAGCTCTTTCACCGATTCGCTTTTAATGTCATCTATGCTTGTAAAACGACGGCCTTTTAATGTTTTCTTTATTTTTGGAAATAGAAAAAGTCACATGGAGCCATGTCTGGCGAATATGGAGGCTGGGGGCATCGTTACAGTTTTGTTTTTGGCCAAAAATTCACGAACAAGCAATGAAGTGTGAGCAGGTGCATTATCGTGGTGCAAAAGCCATGAATTGTTCTGCCACAAATCCGGGCGTTTTTTTCGGATTGCTTCACGCAAACGGCGTTGAACTTGTAGGTAGTACTCCTTATTGATTGTTTGACCTTGTGGCAAGAATTCATGATGCACTATGCCATTAAAATTGAAGAACACAGTGAGAATAACCTTCACATTCGACCGCACTTGTCGAACTTTTTTCGGTCTTGGCGATCCAGAATGCCTCCACTGGGACGATTGAGCCTTAGTTTCGACATCGTATCCGTAAACCCATGTTTCGTCACCTGTTATAACACGGTTGAGTAGATCCGCATCGTTGTCGACTTCATTTAGTGACTACCTGAGCAACTTCCATTCGCCGCTGTTTTTGTTCGAAATTCAACAATTTTGGAACAAATTTTGCTGCCACACGTTTCATACCCAAAACATCCGAAAAATTTCATGGCATGAGCCAATCGATATGCCAACATCATCACTGACTTCTCTGATTGTGATTCGGCGATCGTTCATAACCATTTCTTTCACTTTTTTCACGTTTTCATCGGTTGTTGATGTGCTTGGACGTCCGGGTCGTTCGTCATCTTCAACGTTTTCGCGGCCATCTTGGAAACGCTTATACCACTCGTAAATCCTTCTTTTACTCATAGCAGACTCACCATATACCTTTGTTAACATTTCACACACTTTATTTCATTTTTAACGCAAAATTTAATACAAATTCTTTGATCCATTTTTTTTAACAAACAAAAATAGCCGTGCTCGAAAAACACGTCTAACCTTAGCAGCTTCCACTTAAGAACTAAGCAATGAATATTGTTGAAAATTTTATCGTACGTCAGGGGTATGTGTACCAACATAATAAAAAAATTTTTTTACAATCGGACTATCCAAATCCGCGAAATTTAAAAATTCCCGTTACTTTTTGAACACACCTCGTATGTTTCCACTGTGTTTTCGGGATTTTCCTTCACCCGCCAGCTTCAGTGAATCCTCGGGGTTGTTCTCCTTCCTTTTGGCTCTTCAGGTTGTTTGAACAATTTTGGTGGGGGGTTGGAAGATGGTATATAGAGGTTTTAAGGTTTCGGGAGGGTGATGAGCAGAACAAGGAGAATAAGAAGAAATACTACTATGGAGGTCTTTAATAATAAAATTTCATTTCAATGATCATAAGGTATTAATAAGCTTGTTTATCAGTCAAAGTCGCGAGATGAAAAGTTAATTTTTATCTAAATAGGATAGAATTATTAAAGAAAATAAGACTGTAAACAATTTGTTTATTAAAAATACTCTTCGTTAAACCGAAGCAGTAATTTTTTTTTAGTTTTAAGCGAAAATGGAGTAGAAACCTCTTGGTCTGAATAACGGACAATACCCAAAGTTTTGAACGGAGAATGTACCACTGGGTACCTCTTCTCCTTAAAGTGCAATTCCCCACCGCCATTTAAAAATCATACGGAAGTTGTGCAGCTCAATGTACAGTACCGTAATAAAAATTAAAGACAAAAAAAAGTTTTAATCTCGTTAACTATTGATAGAACTGGCACCCAATCATAGGTTAATTTTGTAATTAAAAAGCATTGGCACATCAGACAATTAACAGTGGTGCAATACCAACCCATTTATAATACAAGTAAATGCTGGCCAGAAGACAGGTTATTTGCTTCGTGCCCAAAATACAGTCTAACTTCTATAACTCGAATCCTTAAGGGATGGGAAAAATTCGAATTACAGAAATTTTGAGTTCTGGAAAAATAACAAAGAAGTTATTCAAAAATAATGAAAACAGAACATTCCACATAGGCTAATGCAGTAGCTTACAATATGTTTAATATGTAGGCCTAGTGTACATGCGTAATTTTGTAATTCACTACTTTACGTTGCATTTAGCTTAACTATTGGCTACATTGTTTAGTACTGTAAATTATTGTATACAGTATTTAAAAATTACGCTAATTTAAGTACTCAGTGCATACAGAATATATGGTACATTGTACCGACAGGCTATGGTTCTATTTTCTGTGGTCTGTAATGCTCAAATAGGTTACATAAATTAAAATTGAAAATTAATTAATGAAATGATACAAAGAAATTTGAAAATAAAATAAAATGATTTTAATGAATGAAAACATAGAAATTAAACTAAAATAAAAATTTAAATTACAAATTAACTTTACCTGTTCTTAGTATAATTATTGATGACACTTTTATATAATTCTACTTCTTCTAATACTTTAAATTGAACACAAATTATTGCAATTTGTAAAAATATATTGATATGAAAAATGTTTTTAATTAATTATTAATATTTAATGAGCTCAAAAACTAGAAAGAGTGTACGATATTTCTATTTGTGTTCAGTTGTCTACCAGTTGAGTTCTTGTCCATCCATTGATTGGGAATCAAATGGGGCATCGAAACATTGTTGCCGTTGCTTTTATAGTATTATTCGATTATGTTTTATTTTCATCTGCTTGTTTTAAAAATCCTTAAGTTGTTCATTTGGTTTTATAACTCAAATGGATCTTGATGTTCTTCTAATTTCTTTTTTATTAGTTGTTAATCAATTTAAATTATTTATTTAAAATTACCTATACCTTTTTTTGATTTATGACTTCTTTTCTAATACATTTGAATCTTTGACTTCTGGAATTTATATTTCTTACATTTTCTTCTTAAAATTTAGTTCATTGTATTTTAATTTTGATTTAGAATATTTTTATATTAATTAGAAATTATTTGTTAATGATGATTAACTATGATGATTATTTTAATGATTTATTTAAATTATTCAACAATTGAATTAATAAACTTGACCTTTGATCAACGATATTATGAAGCATAGACTGCTATTCTACGGGTCGATCAAAGATTCGTCGATTCAAAAAAATTCATTGTTTCGGTTTATACCTGTCAGGGCTAAACAAAGGGAACCAGATGACTTTGAGAGTCTGTACCCTTTTCTGGTTGAACATTTACTCTTAAAATGAAAGAAGCAGCACTGTATTTACAGTTTTCAAAAGACCCAAAACGCTATTTTGAGAACTATGTACACATTTTTGTCAAAACAAACGAAATAAATATTTCGACTTAGAGAAACGGCGGAATTCGAGTTATAGATGGATTGTTACATGATAAATGCAGGAAAGGTTGAAGGGAACTGGGATTTAATTCAAGATATATTAAATTCGAGTTATAAAAGTTCGAATGTATTATTAATGGCTGGTGGATATTTATGCTTTGAAAAGTAGTGTTTTGATGTACAAATTAAAACAATGTCATGTAATGTACTAGAAAATTACATAAATAAAAGGGGGTTTCCGTTCGTTGTTTAAAAATACTATGATCCTTGTTTTGATTTCGGTATTATTTAAAAAAAGAAACCGCACACACTTTTCCTTCTAGTATTCTTACCCACTCATTCAAGGGAGTAGATTTCTTAGAAGTGGATACGCAACAAAACGGTTGTTGGTTTCAGGAAGTTAGAAGAGGGGACAGTAGAAGGTTTTAGTAAAGGACGATGAGATGGTTCCCGAAACTGCATCCCATCTGGATGAAATTGAGGGGTAGGAGAACGGATAACAATATAAGGTTAAGATCTTATTGAAGGGGGCACGTGTTCAATTGAAATAGACTTAGGACGTGCGTCATACGTAGTAAATTGAGGAATATAAAAAAAAGTTACTGAAACAGGGGCCAAAGTCTATGTCAGCAAATGGTCTGCCTAAATGAATTTCAAATACGGATCAATAACACATCTTTGCTATAAAAGAATTATATATCTGGCAAAATATTCCTAAAGATAACATGTACAAGTACATGCATACGGAATTTGACATGCAAAATCGAAATGTTGTTCTGCTATGCTGGATTAGTGCTACTAAATATTAAACATAACTATTTTAAAGAAGCAGAATAAATAAAAATACGCTCATTTCTGTAATAAATATATTTAAATGAACAGATGTTCTTTGAATAAAATATAAAAAAATATTATTTTTAGATTTTATAGAGTAAATTTATTGTTATGATTGTTATAAATTCTATATTATCATAAAAAATATACTGTAATTGAATTTCGTTAGGTATACTTACTACATAAAACATAGATACACATAAAATAGTCTACTAGTAATCCTTCGCTTGCTGCGCTTTACGGCAAAATAAAGTTAAACCGTTTAACTTCTCACTCAACCTTACACGTTGATATATAATTCATGATTGTACACATAAAACCAATTAGTATTGAAAACAGGAATTTTGTTTGGATCAGTATTGTAAAGTTTATTCGTGGCTAATTTCAGAATCTGGTTATTTCTAAATCATGAAAACTCCTTTTAAAATTATTATAACAAATATATATTTACAAATTAACTTTTACCATTATAATAACTATAAAATTTTATAAACTACGTCATTTACTAAAATATTGCATTTATTACAAAATTTGTTTAAACCTAACCAAGAGTTAAACTAAACTTAGCTAAAAAAAACTGGTACGAATTACTAGTGGATATAGGAAATACATGATTATAAGTTATTTTTTACAGGAAAAATTTCCCTAGTATATGGCCAAATTTTGACCACGTGAGGTGACTTTAGATGTTTCTGGAAGCTCATTTTGCAACTCGCATTCTCAACATTTGTTCACTGTAGGCTTTTCTCCTTTTTTCTGTCCACCCAGTGTTCTTTTTGTGCTCTTCATAGAGCCAAAGCCTTCTATATTACTAATCACACACTGCACAACGATTTACATGTTCCTTACAACAACGACACATTTGACCTTGAGTATTATAAAAATTATCTCATTAGGATGCTGGCATCCCCAAACAAACCCAGAAATTCGCAATGCAGACTAAACGACGGTAGAGTAGAAATAACATAGTGCAATTGTAAATTATACCAATTTTTTATTCAAAATTAATCCACCATTGGAGTGGTGGTCTCCTTAATGCCATAACGTCAATTCATTGTAAATAGTACCGTTAGATTCACTAGTTTTATTTTTTAGCAGTTGTGAATAAATTAACTAAGTTTAAGAACATTTATTTTGAACTACTATTAGACTAATAATATGTCATATTGTTTTGTTTGTGTGTACATGAAATAAAATATGTATTAATGAATTTTTTAGTACGTTAAAATTTCTTAAATCTTTTGAATTTACTAATGCTTCAATTACTTTTATATTTTAGATGGTTATACGAGTATATACATGACAGTATTTTAGAGGGGACATTTTAAACATTGTTTTCTTTAATAAATGATATTGTTTAAAGAGGCTGAAAAGTGAAATTACGTATTTCAGTCAACATTAAATAGGACAATTTTTGTTTTAATGATACAATATTAGTGTGTTACAAGAAGAAAAGGGTGGCCTACTGTTTTTACTGTACACATAGGACAAACCTTTTAACAACGATTTCACTATAAATGTTCCGAGAGTAAGAAAACAGTCGTACTAGTACAACGACATTGGTGTGTAACAAAGAACGTGCTTGTATTCAGTTCCGTTTATACGAACCGTTTAATATTTGCCTTTTATTATCACTGCAATGCTCCATTATCTCTACAAACTGCACTTAAACTCGGATTCCCCTTAACTAATGCTTTCGAAGATATATATTTATCGTGTTATAAAACTTAAAATCTTCATTCGAGGCATGCGCATTTCGTGGGCTTAATTCAGTGATATATTTGTACCCTTACAAAGTATACTCGACTTTACTTTTGGATACGTGGAATGAGTTTATATGGGTAAAGTTTTAGAAAGACTATACTCGGCCCATTTAGAAAATACCCATCCTACTAGAAAAACATTCATTCCATTTACGTCTGAATGCAATAAATTCATTTCTTACTTTTACTTAAAATACTCATTATGGTGTTATTCTTATCATTAAATAAACATGAAAAATAATAGAAAAAAATAATTCATACTCACATGACATTCTATGGTCAATGTAAATAAATAAAAATATAAACTATGTTTAAAAATGAGAAAATAATGTAAAGTCAAAAAAATCTGATTTGAAACATAAGTAAACGACGATAAGTTAAAATCAATCTGTCTTCGACTCACAAGTACGGAAAACACTAATTGGCGCTAGACCAAGCTTTATAGAAAAAATGCATGAAGTAAAAGTTGTAGGTTCTTTAATCTTTATAATTTTGTACCTATACTGTATACCAAGTATCTCAAAATAATATATACACGTTTTGACCGGATATACTTAATTGATGAACACATTTTTAGATACATGGTATTTGTGTTGACTTGTAATGTTGTTAAGGTCAACAGCCGAAAGGCTGGTTTGAACCTCTAGAGGTTTTACTAAGTAAAAACTAGGAGTGAGGTAATTTACCAGTACCTTCCTCACTGAGCTGAAAGTGTATGCTTATCAGCATCCCAGGCCCTCTGAAAAGCACCTACTTTCTACCCTGCAAATGTAACCTTCACTTTATTCACCACAGGGTCTGGCTGTATAATGAAATTCATTACTTTCAGAGGTGATAACTCTGATAAGTGTCTTTTACACCTCTACCTCTTCTGTTCTTAAATAGTTCAGTCATATATTTGGCTGACTATGTGATAAGGAACATAATTTTTTTCTGTAGCCCTGGGACCAGCAGATTGATTGCAATTAATGTAACATTAATTATGGGCACTGACTTGTAATATAAACTTATAAATGTCCAAAATGATTACCGTTAACTGCAATACATCTACCACAATGTGCTAATTAAGAATTGCATACTAGATACGGTAACTGAAAGGATCTCGTTAGAAGCATTTGTAATCTTCCGTTTTACCTGGCTTAGCTTCCTTGGATTTTTTTACCGTACACAGTGCCTTTCAAAACACCCTAAAGGTAATAGTCTAAGGGTGTCATAGGTCTGGAGATCGTGCCGGGTAGTCTGCAGCGCTTCCTCTTTGCCGCATCCATCGCGTTGGAAAGTTGTTTTCAAGAAATCTCCTCACGTCACAATGATAGTGCAGTGGAACAACCAACATACTAAAATTAACTTCTTTTCAGATTGCCTCTCTGTTCCAAAGGTTGGCGACCATCATGGCGATGCTTACTTTATTGATAGCTATCCAAAACAGCTGTCTGTCTGACTTTTATTAAACCATACTTTCAGGTTGGCCATCCATGAAATTCTTCTGCATCCTGGTGTCTTTGTAGTATCGATTTTGCCTTGCAGAATGCTTTAGAGCAATTCATACCTGCGCTCATCCCGCATGATAAGACCGAGATATTGCAGCTTTTGCGCCTTCACTATGCTGGCCAATTCCACTGCCTCGTTCATTCGACGTAGCACTTACGCATTAGTAATTTTCTGCGACCAGGATATTCGCAGCATTCTCCTATACAGCCAAAATTCGAACGCTTATCGGACTGAGAACACATAACACTTCATAAGTATCGTTTTAGTACCAAGGGTTAAATTATGGTTTTTAAAAACAGATCATGTTGTTGAAAACATTTTTAGCCTTGGCAATACGACAAGTTATCTCTTGTGAATTATACTACCACTTATTAATACAGATACCCAGATATTGACATTGCGCGTGAATCATTCTATTCGGACCTTGCTGACCAATATGTGAACATCAGAACCGATCTGATGTTTGCTGATGATCATCATTTTTGTTATTGGCATTGATGTCAAGCTCATATAATGCACTAACATGTAGGCCCTGTATGGTGTCAGCAAATACCATAGTGTCATCTACCTTAAATACCATAGGATATCTTACATTATTTATTACTTATGTTGTTTAAACTTAACTATAGCTTAACGAACTAGAGACTGCAGATGAAGGCGCAGTGTAGTGACCTAGATCACAGCACAGAACCAATTGACTTTCGATAATCGTATCCTGCGTTGTCACGTTGTGGTCCCGCTGTGGATGACAGCCTAGAAAAGAGTCAGCTGGAGTTCGGTAAAACAGAGTGTGACTTAGCGAAGGGCAACCTCACGCCCGACCTTGGCAGTTATTGGCTAGATCTCATCTGCAGTCTTTAGTTCGTTGGGGTATAGATATCCTGTGCTATAAACACGGCTAAGAAGCACATGGACACTATCATTTGAACAGTTCTTTCTTTCTGTATTGTTCTGTGGCTGTTTATGTTTCGGACAATTTTATCACGAGTAGACAGTTTTCCATCTTCTCAAATTTATTTTCAATAAACTTTATACTATAGATACTTCCTGTATATTTTATTATTATAAATCACTTTCAAACTATCAAAAGCATGGGTTTAAAATTAAAATTGAATTTAAAATTAAATTAATTTTGGCCTCCTCCGTGGCCCAGTGGTTAGCGTGCTTTGCTGGAAAGTGTAGTCCCGGGTTCATTTCCCGGCCGGGGTTTGAAAAATTATTGCAGGTTCAAACCCTACATTCCACAAGCCGAAGAAGTCACTAATAACCAAGATGTTAATGCGACTTAAAATAAACTAATAAAAGTAATAATTTAATTAAAAACAATAAAATAAAAATTGTCTAATAAAAAAAAACAGTAAAAAGCAAAAGTAGAATCATTAATAACATTATACGTGAACGATGAATATTTGACAAGTAGATTGAAGCGAGGTTACTTGTTAAATAAAAAGAAAGAAAAAAGGAATCGAACTAAAGACTATGAGATGCGATGAACGGTGACCTTGCCATCTTAGACCATTAATCGTGGCATACATAAATCTTCTTTCCCTTTGATCCTGTTAAGTGTGCATCAATCATTGAAGATGTGGATCTTTCGATTTCACGTACAGTTTAACACACACACACAGATATACAATTGTATAAGCATAGGCGTTTATAGTAAATCTCCGGTGTATTAGATGATTTACTCTTTCTTTCTAACTTATTATAAATCCTATCTTTATCTTCTTTTTCTGTTAAACCATTAACAACGATTGTTAAAAGCTATTATGAACAAATTACGTCGGTTAACTGTACTATAATAAAATCCATTAGACAAAGAAGATGAACTATCAGTAAATCATTAAAGTTATCTTGTCTTTTAAGTTAGTGTAAATGTCATATTAATTTGGTGTTGGCAGGAATAAAAAGAAACAAATATTTTAAATCTGTAATCAATTTTCTAATATATGTTCAGTTTTCTGAAGTAAAACCTATAAGCTATTTATTTGTTGTATCGTTGATATTGTTAATATAACACAATATATTTTCCCGTTTTATTGTGAAAATACAGCAACACTCACACTGTCCTGCTACATAATGTAACACCTAAGCCTAGGTCCGTTCGGGAGCTTGTACTGGTACAACATAAGAGGTGTGGATTTTAAATAACGAGACTGACGTGAAAAAATTTAATTTTAATTTTATACGTAATCACTTATTGCCACCTTCAACATACACTCCTTCTCTATCCCTACAACGCTCCATGTGGATTTTCCAATGTTGGAAACAGTGCTGGAAGTCATCTTCTGTCAGCTCCTTCAGGACACGTGCCGCTCAAAAATGTTTGAAATGAACCTCGCAAAAAAGTTTGTACTGGCACTATGTACGCGATTGAAAATGACCCAATTTTTTTTGGAAACGATAATAACATGTGATGAAACGTGGTTTTTTACTTATAATCCGGAAATGAAGCTCCAATCCATGCACTGGAAGAGTCGAACTTCACCGGGAGCCAAAAAAGCTCGAATGAGCAAGTCAAAATTTAAAGCAATGTGATTGTTTTTTTATATCCATGAGATTGTGTACCTTCACCGGGTTCCTGAAGGTCAAACATTTAATCAATATTACTACCTTGAGGTACTTTCTATACTACGACAAAGAGTAAGGAAAAACGCTACGAAATATGGAAGGACAAATCATGGGTTTTTCACCAAGACAATGCGCCAGCTCATTCCGCGTTATCTGTCAAGAGGTTCCTAGCCAAGTACAGCAACTCAGTGTTAGAACATCCACCTTATTCACCAGATCTTGCACCATGTGATTTCTAAGGAGCACCTGTTCCCTAAGGTAAAATCTGCATTAAAAGGGACAAGATCTGTTGGAAGCTGTAAAAGAGAAAGCGGTAAGTTCCTGAAGAAGCTGACAGAAAGTGACTTGCAGCACTGTTTCCAACAATGGAAAATTCGTATGGAGCGTTGTAGGGAAAGAGAAGGAGTGTATATTGAAGGTGACAATAAGTGATTATGTACAAAATAGAAGTAAAATTTTTACAACGTCAGTCTCGTTAGTTAATAGCCACACCTCGTATGTTGTACACAATTATGTAAGGGTTAAGTAATTACATTTTTAATAAAAAATATTTTATCCAAACTACATTATAGTAAGTAAGAATACGTTTATTAACTATTTTTATATGTTTCTTACTAGTTCGTGATCTAGCTAAATGTAACTTCTTAACTATGTTACGTCTAAAGCGGAAATGGAGTAGAGACCTCTTGGTCTGAATAACGGACAATACCCGAAGTTTTAAACGGAGAATGTACCACTGGGTACCTCTTCTCCTTAAAGTGAAATTCCGTACCACCATTTAAGTATCAAATACGGAAGTTGTGCAGCTCAATGTACAACACCGTAAATATATAAAGACAAAAAAATATGTTTTTTTAATGGTTGCACTAATAATTATTTGATTTGATATTAATTAATTTATTTTAAATGTGCAAGGAGGACCCGAAAAACCAAACTGAGAGCGCGCTGCATTCGTAGACGTAGTAGAGTTCTCCCGCTACGTGGGGTTAGTAGAGACCTTCAACTAACAACTGTTCAGACGGCGTCAGTTTGTAAGTTTGATCGTAGTGTCGTGTTTCTCTTACTGTTGTAATGTTTCGCCTGTGACGTCATTAAGCGTCAAGCAAATCTTCCACTGACTCGACGCTTGCTTGGTTTCCGGGCCATACCTGTAACACCAACTCTTGTCACTTGTTATGACTTTGGTCAAACAGTTTGGATAATTTTCAATCTTGTTTTTCAAGTCCTTACTCAAATTCGATCGAATGTTTGATTGATCCCTTTAAGGGGAGACTGTACTTTGTATCCCGTCAATGTTAAATTTATTATTTTGAGGTACATTTTTAGGATTATTAAAAGATTTTAGGTAGATGGGCTTCGTAAAAGATACGAAAATGAAACTTTGAACACTTATAGTCGTAGGGTGATTTTAGCTACTGTTGTTTAGCCACTGTTGGCCCGCAACTACACGGAGCTTGGAACCGCACAATAACTATCTGATTTGTTTATTAATCAAATACTATTTATCATAAGTTTCAGAATAATAAATTTAATTAGTTTGTGATATAAAGTAACCACCAAAGGTGGAATATTACAATCTGTGAATGATAACTAATAAGAAGACTTACTTTAATCTTTTAACAATAAATTATTTATTTACACAATTATTAATTACAGTTTATGATTAAACTTAGCCTACTAACAAATACAATTGGATTACATAAATTAAATCAATTAAAAAACTTAAACTCAACTGTACTAACAATAGAATACATGTAAATGATAAGAAATATAGTGAAGTGTTTGAAAGAAAAGTGAAAAGTGTTTGAATTGTGTGAACATGTGAAGATAGTGAAGTGTTAGCGCCAGTTGGTTATAGCATGATTATAGAGGTGGGATAATATTACAAAAAAACTCTTCGTTAGTTTTAAATGACTATTTGCATTGAAATTGAAATAAAAAGAAAGTAGTCATTATAAAATTACTAAATTAAAATATAGTTACATGATTTAGGATTTATTTTTTTGGTTATGAATTCAGCGAATTAAAAATCTAATACTTTAGTTCTTTTGAAAAGAAAAATCAATGAAATACATTTAGATAAATGGCTAATTAATTTAAAGTAACAATTTACGGGGGGGTATTAAATTAAAATAGCACTTGGGGGTGTTAAAATTAATACACTTTAATTTATTTGGATACTTAAATACACTAACTAATCTTTTGAAAAAAAGATTAATTAAAAATAAAATAAAGGGGTTGAGAGATTAAAAAGCCGAAAGAATTAACGATCTCATTCGTAATAGACATTTAAATAATTAAGTAAGTAAATAAGTAAGAAACTGTGTGCGATAAAAAGAAGGAACGACAAAAATAAAAAATAAAAGCTTTATAGACAAGAGAAGAGAAAACGGGGGATAAAAACCGGGAGAAAAAGCAAATAAAGAATGACATTTCAGCAGTAAAACAATGATTGTAACGAAGAAAAGAATACAGAAAGGGGAAGACCAACGCGTGCTACTACAGGTTTTGGTTCGGCTTACAATTTACTGAAAAATGCTTAAAAAATCTTTATGTATGTGTTTTTAAGTAAGTATGTGTTTAACAATGTCGACATTGTCCCGACCATACTTGTTAGCACCTTTCCAACTTTTAATTAGTTGACGTGAAGAATAAAATAAAATTTAGAAAAAACCAACACGAATCTATTTAACTAAGAATAAGTGAACGTGGAACGACGTTTCCGTGTTCTTTCACCGACGACGACATACGGAGGGCTTTAGATGAATACAAAATGAATATTCAAACAGGTGACCAGGACGGGACCGGACAAATAAAACGTACACTACTACATGACAGAAAGTTCTCTTATTTTATATTTTATCCTTTCCTGAACAATTCAATTACATTAAAATAATACCAAAAAAAAAAAAGAAAAACGGAATTCTCTTTCATTTAAATTAACGAAAGGTTAAACTGTATAAAAAAACGTAGGATTTTGTTTTGAATTAGAAATCTCAGGCAGCTAGGTAATCAAAATTTGTCTTTCATATAATTACCTAATTATTCGGTAATTTTTTAAAATTTACATTTTTATTTTTTTATATACATTAGAAACAAAAAGATATTGTTTCAACTGTAATTATTAAGAAAGAAGATTTATTAGAATTATTATAATGATCAATAGAATTATAATTAGAATTCAGAATATATTATGAAGAAAGATATTGTAACAAAAAGATTGAACGAAAATATAAAGGATTATCGCCAAAGTTGGAGACAGCACATGTCAGATCACAGGATACCTAAGCAGGCGCACTGGTATGCTCCAGAAGGTAGTAGGGATATCGGTAGAACTAGGAAAAGATGGAGATAAATAATAAAGTGTGAGATTTTGGAACAGGTTACGGCTTGATCCTTTTTTGTAAGAAGTAAAAGAAGAAAAATTACGAACTCCATGGAGGGGTTCTGAACCTAAAACAAGGGACACTACATTATTTTTACCCTTCGCTACTGATGAAAATATCCGCCAAAACATTCTTTCCCAGAAGTTGTCGTGCAAATACATCAAATACATCAAATATTACGTGCAAATATTCGCACACTGTTTTGAATGGTTATGGTCGTTTAACGAAAATATACACACATTTACGGATTAAATTAAAAAATATTTTGACTAAAATTTGTTTTATTATTCTTGAAAATTATTCCAAAATGTCTAAATAATACAGGAATTTTGCACATGCAGAAGCTGGGTTGACAGCACTGTCTATCAGTGTTTAATGGCTACCACGAGGTCGGTGTTCCATGTCAGTCGAGCTTCTGTACTCGTTACCACTTATGACCATTTTGTTCGTCCAGATTAACTATAATGTGTCTTTAAACAATAATTGTTGTTGTAGATTTATTTTCCTCTTTAATTCTTCAATTTAACGTACAAATAATTTTTTTAGTCAGTTCTATTTACGGATATTACCCACACCAGAAACGTCCACGCAGGACTAAAGACGGATATATTTGCATCCATCATTATTGAGTAAAAACAATAAGAAAAATACGTGATGAAATCTGCATGGATTTTGAGCCTTTAAACACAGTTTTCTATACAGGTAAACATATTTCCGAAAGAAATGGTTTTATCCCAACCCATAATTAAATGCGTCCGTGACATGAAACTAATTCCGCCTACGATGGGTTAAACAAACTACAAATAATAATCATGTTATAATTTTTAGTCTATTTAAGGAGGACAGTTTAGAAAGAAGGGAGGATAAAATTAGAACTGTAGTCATGAATACCAGAAATCTAAATCACATAAAAAACTTATCATGGGATAAAAGAATCAGGAATTATCAGACGGTGGTAAGACCAAAAGTATTGTATGGATCAGAAACACTTAAAAATGATGTAGAATGGTGGTCTCAATAAAATAATGAACATAGAAAGGAGAATTAGTTCGAAACATCCTAACACCTAAGAAGGAAAAGACAATTACAATAGAACCCGTTGATTCTGTAGACTACTACTTTTACGCCGATCCGTAGTTCATATTTTGCCCACTGTTGGCGCTGCGAGTTGCTGCTGCTGATAGATAGCGCAGCGGTCACACCTCTCGCAGTGCGTGTGCCAAGTGACAAAATGTATCAACGGTACTGGCGGATGCGATAGTTGAAGGTGACCAAGCAGTATCGATTCAAACGTTATCGAAGGTCGATACGGAAGAATTGCAGCTCAACTTTGAGTCTATTCTTTCTGCTATTTACTCCTCCCTTCCCTACCCCTCGCTTCACCGGCGACTGCTCCTCTTTGAGGCAGTGGTAAAAGGTGCTGGCTGCATCAGCGACTGCTCCTATTCGATTAGGCAGCGGTACAGACGACCCCGCTTCGCTTCACCGGCGACTGCTCCTCTTCACAGGCAGCGGTAAAAGGTGTTCGCTGCGTCGGCGACTGCTTCTAATCGTTTAGGCAGCGGTAAAGACGACCTTCCCCCTTCACTTGCCAGCGGCTGCTCCTCTTTGAGGTAGCGGCGAAGGCTTCCCCAAGCATCTTATTCTCTTTTTAAACTACAACACCGATACCACGCCGTTCCGGCCGGTCCTATGATGAGCTCTACAGATTGTGCTACTACAAGCCGGTGGCGACACCGTTTGAATAGAGATATATAAGAGTAAAAAAAAAAACTGAAAACATAATACACGTAATGAGAAAAAGGAAACTTGTATTTTTCGGACGTGGCTAGGCTGAACGAACAATGAAAACAAATTTTTTATGAAATAATTATCTCGAAACCAAACCCGCATGGTTCACAGTACTATTGAATGACCTTAAATATGCAAAAATCGAAACAGACAACATAGAGAATATGAACATTTTTATGGAAAAAGCAAGAGTGATTCTCCGGGTAGAGAATGAAAAGAAGAGACGTGAACCCCACAATATTAAACAACTTGAGAAGGAAAGTTCTGAAAGAATGAAGAGATTGTGGGGGAAAAAGAAACGTGAACAAAACATGAAAAAGCAATTAAAACATTGATTTAGCCTGTTTTCTCTAATAGGCGATACGGAGAAAATAATCAAGTTATATTTCAGTTATATTATGTGGGTAGTGAAACTACCCACGGCCATTTAAATATCATAAGAAAATTTTGCAGCTCAATGTATAGTACTGTAATAAAATTAAAGACAAAAAAAGTATTTCAGCATAACATTTAATTAGGAAGTATACGAATAATTGAAAAAATCCAAAAAGTTTATTGGAAGTTTGGCTCCATATAATGGCATATTAAACTTCCCAGAAAAGTATTTATTAGTTCTAAAAGGTGTCATGTAGAATGTACATGTCGGTTGTGCATGATTACTCCATATTAGGAAAGAGAGACGCTAGAATGAATGATTGAGAGTGAATTATTGAATGAATCATTCATGTAGAGTAACGGAATTGAATGAATCACTGAGAGTGGTGAAGCACACTTTTGTAGCCAATGGATAGACATCAAGGGGTTTTCATGTAAAATACAGTCAACATATGTAATGCAATACGAACGGTAATACTGTACTCAATGATAGGTCATTAGCATATTTCAAATTGTGTGGCATAACATGTTTCAATATTTAGTTACCGTAAGTGCTACATATGCCTACGCTGTGAGTACGAGTATGTATTAAAGTTATGGTGCAGTAATGGTGTGCATTCGTATACTATTTATGGATGAAGAAAGAGAAAGAGCGAGAGAAATTTATTTTAGGAGTACTAATATTTAAAAACCTTTTAATGGTTTGGGTCTTAACTTCGACTATGTTACGGCATTCAACTTTGTGTCAAAAGCGGCTACAACTTCGTTTAAAATATTACATAATATTTTTTTCAACGTAACAGTTTAGTATTGCGATATACGTTCAAACTAAAAATGATTAACGGACATTAAATATCGTGCTATTAGTATTTCTTTTAATGAATAAGAAAACCACATCACGAAATTAAATTTTGACTATAAATACTGAAGTCACAAGAATGCCTTTTGCGTATGGATGGGCTGTGAGGAAGGGAAGCGAAAATTTAACAGTGCTGCCAACCTCAATAGCGAGACGCTTCTCGTACATTTCACTACCGTGCAGTTTCTACATACATTTTGTAAGCTGTGGTTTATTCCGAGAAAATGTTTTCTTTATAAACCTTCTCTCTCTCTCTCTCTCTCTAGTTAACAGCCATAAGGCTGGTTGGCAGCTGCTCTCCATGCTCCTCGGTCATCTGCTTTCCGCTTCAACTCGCAATATGAAGCACATCCCATGTCCTCTAGTAACTGCTTCATGTACTCCAATCTGGGTCTTCCCCGCAAATTTCTCCCCTCCACAACTCCTTCGATTATCTTTTCAACATACTGTCATGTCGGAGTATGTGGCCTATCAGCTGGGCTCTTCTCTGTCTGATCCATTTTAGGAAGCTCCTTCCCTCCCCCGCTCTACTGAAAACTTGTTCGTTCGTCATCATTTCACTCCAGCTGACCCTCAACATCCTTCTATAGCACCAGGCTTCAAATGCCGCTAATCTTCTCTCTTCCCTCACACCAAGTGTCCAAGCTTCACTCCCGTAAGCCGCAATACTCCACACATATGTCTTCAGCATGCGTTTCCTTACATCAAGACTAACATTCCTAGAAGTGAATAAGCTCTTCTTCTTATTAAAAGCATTCTTAGCCTGGATAATCCTGCTTGCGACATCCCTGTAACTCCTTCCATCATTTGTGATCTTACTGCCCAGGTAATTAAACTCAGTCACCTCCTTTATCACCCCGTTTCTCAATGTTATCGCTGTGCTGTTTTCTCTGTTCCTGCAACATACCAAAATTTTTGTTTTGTGGGTGTTTATTTGCATGCTGAATTCCTCATCCATTACTGCATCCATCCTATTCAGTATTCTTTGTAGTTCTTCCTCACTTTCTGCCATCACTGCTATGTCATCCGCAAACCGGAGCATATCTATCCGTTCCCCATGAATTGTCACTCCTAGGTTCATTTCTTCTCTCACTCTGTCAATTGCTTTCTGCACGTATAGGTTGAACAAGTATGGTGATAGGGAACACCCTTGTCGCACACCCCTCTGGTTGCAGGCAGATTCCTCCTTTCTTCCACTTCTAACTACTCCCATTTCTCGTTTATATATGTTATAGATGAGTCTTCTGTCTCTAAAGCTGATACCTACTTGGCGTAGGATGTTGAATAGCACTTTCCAGTTTACCCTGTCAAATGCCTTTTCAATAATATATATATTTATATCTATAAACCTTATAAGATATAAATGCAACTTGTAATATTGCCTATATAACTTAATTACATGATTAGAAATTTTTGATTTACTGTAATTACCAGCTACGTTATTCCATTGTAACAAAAAATGTTCTACGAATAAATCGCCTTCTTTACCATGGCTGTCACCGGTGTCTTCACTAACAGTCTCTCCAATATCTACCTAACCGTTTCCTTTTTTACCAGGAGTCAACAAAACTGTTGAAGAATAGCTTCTTCACGTCTTTAATTTCCTTATTTACTTTACAAGTTGTTAGAAATATCACCGTATTTAGCCACTCTCTCATGGCTTTTGTTGAGAGGCAGGGAAAGGCGTTTCAAACTACTTATTAGTTTTCTAACGTATATAAAGATTTAGTAATATTATTACTATTACTTAAAAATATATTTTGTCTCAGCTTATGAGTTTCAGGTGAGATGAAGTTTCTTATTTGAATATGTGTGCACTGTATTACAAACAATAATCCACCAAAGAATAATTCTTTTGTAGTTTTATTTTTGTACCGGAAACAAATTGAAACATATACTGTTAAATGTAAGTGGTTCTACAAAAGTATTGAATTCTATTATTTTTAAATGTTCATTAATACTTAAGGAATTGCATAAGTTCGTATATTTTTTTACCATAATTTTTCTAACTTACTTTCTGTTTGGTATTCAGAAAATGGTTCCATTGGTCTGAATTTATAATTGAATTTTAAAATGTTTTAGAATAATACAAAGAAGGAAAATGAGTAGCAGGAAAAGAAGGTGGAGAAGGAAAATTTATTATTATTCTTTCAGTGCACTAGGAGAGTATCTGGAGCCGTAGTTTAGTTTCCGCATTTTGAATCTTATTCCATTATCTTATTTAAAATTTTCTTTGTTATTGTTTTAAGAAAGTTATTAATTTATATAAAGCTGGTTTTAAAACTTTATTGCAATTTAAAGTTGCATCCGTCCGGAAAACGAAATTGAATTACCACAATTAACGGGTATTTTCAACGTTATAGTCTAATTTTTCAAGCGAGAGATGAGACTAGACGGTGTTTAAGAAATGGGTAAAGACAGCGGTGAAGTTTCATTATTTCGAGATCTAAGAAGATGCAAAAGAGGTTTTACGGAGCGACGTGAGGCGGACAAGAAGTCTGTTTTTGCTGTAATACAATTAGATTCCATTAAGGGAAGTGGCGTGTGGTTAGTAGCGCGGGGGTAATAAAGCGAAGGGAGGGCTGTTCAGAAGTTTTATCTGTCCTCTGACAGCCCTTAGGCTGGCTGACTGTTTCACAAAAATGCTTAACGTAAAAAGACAGTCGCATACTAAATGTTCTACTATCATTACTAAAACTTCAGTCTCACTCGGTTCGTCCATATCATCTGCACACGTATTTTACGTTTTCTTCCGATATTAAATTTTTACTAGCCTACTTTGTACTTATTTATGCCACGTTCCGCACCGAATTCTAACCCATTTCCTATTTTGCATCAACTCAGGTGAAATAATAAAATCAGATTTCTACAATTAACAACAGGAAACTAAATCAATGCTATCTCACATCGGTTAATTTCTATTTAATTAGCTTTTGAGGGTAAAATAATTAAGCACTAATATTATAAAAAAGTTATGTTTATTTGTTTGTACGAGGTAATTTCAAAAACTATGCTACCGATTCCAAAAATTCTTTCACTGGTGGAAGCTTAAAGCTTCCACTGTAACATAGGTTACACGGCAGTACATAACTTTTTAATTTTAGAAAAATTTAGAAAACAGTAAAATGAAATAATTATTTTATTTATCTGGGAAAATATAATTATTTTGTCTATCTGTTATACAGCACACAATGTATTTACTCAAAAATATGCCATTTTTTAAAAGAAATAGATTTTACCTACTTTTTCTTATAAATTACACAAAATTTAGTTATTTTCCGTTTTCTCCACTGTAATTCTCGGTTTCCTTCCACTGATGATACATATATACTGATGTTAAATTTTTTTTTGTCCAGTACTAATTGATATTATTTGTGGAGTTGTGATTACACTTTCAACGTGTTAGATTGTGTGAGAAATTAAACGTTTTATGTTTACCGTGAAGCACAATGACCTAGTTACATACTGAAGTTCTAGAGTCAGGTGTATGTTTTTCGTGCACACAATAATATAAAAAAAAATAGTATTCATAGAAACAGTGTGTACTATATCACACTATTTTAATACATTTTTAAATACTTTAATTAGTATTTAAGTAACTAACAAATATTTTTAATTACTAACACACTAATACATTACCGTAGTAATAGAAAGTAAAGACAGAAACACTGAACTGATCGACCCTTGAAAATGGAAAATTATAATTGGGTAAATTAAATTTCCTACCTCGAGTTAGAAACTAATAGTTTCAAACTGATAGTTGTGAAACTAATGGTTTCAAATTTTTAAATTTTATGAAAATTAATTTGTATTGTAATGATTTTTTGAACGTAATGGAAAATAAATAAATGGTTTAATATGTTACTTAGATACCTGCAAGGAGTGTGTGAATCAAATTTGAAAACCAAATGAATTATTTCCACTTAAAACGCTAAAAATATTCTTGGTTATTTATAGACAACATGTAAAAAAAGTGTTGAATAGTGTTTTTTTAAATCTACAAGGAATCTCCTTTGATATAATTTTAATTTACATCGTATTTAAATATCTTATTGATGTGAAACAGGAGGAAATAGGGCTACAGTAAGAATATGTTTTGAATTAGGAACATCGTACAATACTGAGTTTAAATGAAACAAACGTAGGCTGCACCGTCTGAAGTGGTGGTATGGTTACATATTAACGCAGTTTCCCGTCTTATTCTGTTTCTAACTCAACAACTCCTTCGTGAAGGAAAGACAATTAATTAACGTAGTACAGTGGTAATGATTAGTGAGACGCATAACATTTCATTAGCATGTCGCATGTTATATACGTAGAGAGATGGAAAGAGAAATAATGTTTGCGTATGAGTGAATGAGAGAGAGAGAGAGAGAGAGAGAGAGAGAGAGAGAGAGAGAGTGAGAGAGAGATTTACGCAGGCTACAATATTTATGTATTACTTACGATATATCCTTGTACAAACGTAAATTGGATGTATTTTCCAGTCAAAATTAAACGCGTATAATAGTTACTTACGACTATATGTTATGTTTTTTACTTTTGTAAAATATTTACTTAAAAATATTTAAAAAAAGATTTCTTATGTAATAGTACAACATGTGTTGTATTACATACAGAAAATCAAGTAGTTTAATTTAAATAATATTTTAACCAAACTACGTACGAGTACATTATAGTAAATTAAAATCTGTTCATTAATTATTTTGATATATTTGTTGAATGTTTTCGTTAATAATTCTTTTATATAATATTAATTTATTCATTTTAAATGTTCATTGTTTGAAGTGTTGATTTCTTCTGAATAATAACTTTTTAAACTGACTTTAATTCTAGAGACCTCTAAATAACGGATAATACCCGTAGTTGTAAACGGAGAATTTACCACTGGGTACCTCTTCTCCTTAAAGCGAAACTCCCCTCTGCCTTTTAAATATCATATACCGAAATTGTGAAGCTCAATGTACAGTACCGTAATAAAAATTAAAGACAAAACAAATTCTAGAGCTCAATGAGCAAACGTCGTATTTAATTGCCTAATGCATGTAATTTTATTATTTATACTTTAATAAAATAATAATTAACAACGTAATAATGTATAATACTGTAATGAGACAAATTTAGTGCACACCTGGTGTTGTTTACATTTGAATCTATTTAAATAAATCTGAATAATTCCAGCTGATTAAGATAAATATTTAAAAAAAAAATTTAATTTACATTAACAGAATATGGTTACTAGGCAACTAAGAAGAAGAAAATAGAAATTGTAAATTATTTAAGTGGGGGACTGGAGCCCAAACCAAGCGAGTATGTCCCTCATTCGTTCTTAAAAAATAGTAATAAATATATAACAAATAGTAAATATAAATAAATAGTAATAAATATAACATTCATGTTATTAAAAGAGACACAAATTATTCAACTCTATAATAATAGTGATTATCTGGTAGCTTTTCAATGGCAGATGTATGAAAACAATAACAATAACCATTCGTTTAATAGGAGAATTGAAAGAAATATTTGAATCGTTCGAAGATTGTAAAAGCAGATTAATTTAGATACGTGACAATTAAGACTGTAATTATGAAAATAAATAAATTGAATAAAACTTATAATGATTTAATGTGAATAATGTTTTATTGAATGAAATAAGGGACAAGGTAAATGAAAAATAATAAGATCAAACTTGAAAGCTGATACAACGTAAATAAAGAATACAATATTAATAAATTACATAGCAAATCGAACAATTCCTCATGGGACGATATTTTTACCCCTACAATACATTATATATACATATCTGGAATACAATAAACCAGATAATTTATTTAATCTGATTTTATTTACGAGATTTTAAACTTCAGAAAAAAAATAATTTGTATGTAATAGAAATAACCATATTAAGGTGGAGGCGAAGCAAGTCAGTGATCGGCTGGCTTGCATGTGCCGAAGCATCACGTCCAAGAGAGCACACCTGCTCCCTTACTTTTTGTAGCAGTTTTTCGTGCCCGTGCCTCTGGAAACTCCTCTGCTTTTTATGGCTACTTTTCAGCCACGCATTGGTCTCGCCGAGGTGAGCTGAGATGCTGGGCTTCAGTCTGTCTATCCCTATCCTTGTCCTCGGCATCTAGCACTTTTTCTATCCGTGCTAGAGGCAACTTCTCCTACTTTAGCTTTTGCCCAACCCAAGTGGTGTTAGTCGTACCGTGCCCAAGGGTGGATGGCACTGGGGCTTTTAATCAGTGTCTTAACGGTGCCTGTAGGATACCTGGCTCCTCCTACAGTATGTTGCCTTACCTCTGTACGCGGGGCTATGCAGGGGCGGACCTATTATCTCCCTAGCTGCAAGTGGGGACCAGATGGTACCCATTTCATTTGAAATTATGGAAAACAGCTATGGATGCTGTGACTCTGGAAGGAGTGGATTTAAACTACTCCCCTGAGTTAGAGTATCTGGGGGCTGTCATGGATGGTGGCCTAACCTGGTAAGGCCACAGGTCCAGGACTGTGGAGAAGGCTATAAAGGCCTTATGGATATGTGAGAGTCTGCTGGGAGGACTCCGGGGCTTGGGCCTCGTATGGTGGAATGGGCTTATGTGGGCATCATTCTGCCAATGGTCACGTACGAAGTTGCTGTATGGTGGCCAACAACAGATCTAGGACGGCGCAGGATCGGCTGAGGAGCTATAGAGACTGGCCTGCCTAGGGATATGTGGTGCAATGTGCACTGGTCCAACGGCCGCTATGGAGGCGATGGTTGATTTGCCTCCTTTTCATGTGCAAGTGAGGGGAGAGGCGATTGGAACTGCCTTGAGGCTGGAGGACGGGATCGGGGTCCCATCAGTGGAGATGGGCCACACTGAGATCTTCAAGGTTTGAAGGGATGGGTGTGGTATGTGGTCCTTGGGACCGTATGAGCAGATCATACAAATTCTCCGACACACTGAGGATGAACATTTTTGATCGTCAGGAGTGGGCGGAGGGTAGGCCGGTGAGGCCGGAAGGGGCTACCTTTTGGTATATTGAAGGCCCTGTGATGAGTGGAAGAGCGGGATTGGGGGCCTGGGGGTCCGGGGGAATGACTTCCCTGGCCCTTGGGTGTTACATGACCGTCTTCCAAGATGAAATATGGGCCATTGAGGTCTGTGCGGAGAGGCGTATTGTAAGGCGCCTCAGTGGGTCGCACATTTATATTTTTGCAGTTGCATTGTGGGTGGCTGCAAAGGTATAGCACTGTTGGGTGGGGATGTGTTAACACCTGCTCAGGTAAGTGCATTAAATCCTAGGCAGACCCTGCGCTTTATCGAAGGTGCGGGCCTTGCATAAACTAGGAATGGGGGCAATCACAAAAGATCTTTTAGGTCGCGGTGAGGAGGGGCTGGAGAAGCCCGAACGCCCTTGTTATAATGAATGAATGAACCATATTAAGGTGGAATATTTCAACGATTGTAAGATACTTCATTCTTTCCCTGTAGTATTTTTTCTTCTTTCCGTTCATTCTTTCTTATGTTACTAATGGTGGAAACCTATAGCGTCAGTCACTTTTATTGGTTTTATTCACTACTGTCTTGTGGGTTTATCAAATTTTTTTTCAAAATCTTTTCTAACTTCTTTAACCACCTTACGTGTTATTTTTTCTAATAATTACTAACTGTAAAAAATTACAATAATACATATTAATATGATAATTATGTTGGTCATCAGCAGAAAGACTGGTTTGAACCTCTAGAGGTTTTACTAAGTAAAACGAGGAGTGAGGTGGTTTACCAAGCCTTCCTCACTGAGTGAAAAATTTTGCTTATCAGCATGCCGGGCCCTCTGAAAAGCACATATTTTCCACTCTGCAAATGACACCTTCACTTCATTCACCACAGGGTCTGGCTGTATAATGAAATTCATAACTTTCAGAAGAGATAACTGATTAGTGTCTTTTACACCTCTACCTCTTCTGTTTTTAAATGATTCAGTCATATAATTGGCTAACCATGTGATAAGAAAAAAAACTATTTATTTTAGCCCTGCAACGAACAGATTGAGTAAAAATAATCTGACTCTCCACCTGTCTGTTATGTCCGATGATAATTATGGGTTTTCTTCTTTTTTCATCCTTCCTGTTATGTTTTTCTTTCATGGTAGTCCATAAAGCCAGTGTTCAGTATTACAATAGATTCAAATACCGCGCGCCGTCGAATCTTCTAGAACAAATCCTTCCCGCTCGATTACATTCGTAATATTGATTCTGTAACGATTACATCATTAATTAGTTCTACGCATGTGTGATCCTTGATCACGTGGTTCGTCCTCCGCCAATAGCAAAATTCCACTAATTTACTGTGCTCATCTCGCCATTGTTCCTTCTTCCTAAATCTCCCTCTCTTCAAGTCAAACCAGCTAACTGTGCGGTCGTGTCAACGGACGCTCGCAGCCTCGAGAGCTGGCGTCACCTGCATTTAACGCGTTGGATATTCCAACTTAATGTTGCCGATAATTTATTAGTTACGGCCCCAAGCAACGAAGCTATTCTTGTGAACGCGCTTATAATTATGTAACGAACTATTCATGTTGTGTATTATTCAAGTGATTACCGGACTTGGTGCAATCTGCGTTACCTCGTGTCTCGAACTTGTAAACCGCTATCCTAACTGCAATTATCCAAGTGTTAGCAGTACTTTATGTTTACTCTTAACGTGCCTTTGTTTATTGTGTGAAATCTGTACAGATCTAATCGAACATTTAGTGTTTTTCTACAACGGCGTCCACGAATTGAAGCATCCTGGGAAATCTACGCACTCAAAATCGAGTAAGTACTGCTATACTCCTTATTAATTGCAGTGTTATTCCCCGTATATGTTCCTGTCTATCCTCCAACCAACCCTATTCCTTAACGAGCAAAGCGTTACGCCTAATGTGCGCGTCGAAGTCAAATCGCGCCTTTTGTTTCCCGGTTGTAATCGATCCAACCACCCTAACGAATCAAGCAGATGTAGGAAACATAATACCATTTGATTACCGCATCGAACAGCCAGCAATCAGTTTTGAACTTGTAATCTATTATATTTGCTCTTCAAACGTTTTATCTGACAAATTAGATATTGTTTAGTGTTCTAAAAATCGGTTTTGTTATTCTTTGGTTATTCACTCTGCACTGCACAGGTAGTCCTACCCGTAGAATTTTAGTCTTCATTTTCTAATCGTTTCCAATAATCATTGTAGTATTAATTTTTATCCGCGTAACTTGTATTCTTTGTCGATAATTTTTCTCAAATTTCCCTGATTCTCTTAGACCAGTATTCCCGGTCATTCTAGGCATGGACTGGTGATCAGACACATATGTTTTATCACAGTATTATAATTTTTGATCTTGGCTAGTGTCAAAAATGCTTTCTTTTTGAACCGGATTCTATTTCTTCTGTATGCATTGGTCATCTTTTCTAAACTGATGTCATTCACTACAATTTCGCTGGTCTTTGGCTGTATTGAATTCACGAGCTACTTTAAGCTATCAACTTTTTCAATTCTTTTGTATCTATCTTTAAGTGACGGGGAGAGGTTTTCATTTTCATATTTAGTTTGTTTTCAAACCTATGGTCCAACTTTTTGTGCTAATTCGTTTCAGATACATTGAATAATTCTATTACTGTTTCCTTATTCCTAGTAACTAATTAGTGTTAATTATTATTTTTTTTTAACAGTAAGAATTATTTACAAACAGTTTAACAAAAACTTTCAGTAAATGTGTTGATGATGAATAAAACTTGAAGATGACAGCACTCAGCAGCGTTGCTTCCATGTCATCGTTTGGTTATAGTTGATGAAGGGTTTCTTCTTGGTCTTGGTGACGTACAATTTTTTTTTTCTTTTTATACGGATGAAGTGAATGAAGGTGTGAAAAGGAGCGAATGAAAACGTGATACTGATGATCTGTGTAACTGATGATAGAAAATTTATTAGATGATTAATTTTAGATTAATGAGAGTTAGCAAGATTTAGTTTATTAATAAATAAGAGTTGACAACCGCAGTATAATTTTGTGTTTTTGATCTTAAAAGGATGGTTAAACATTTTTGATCAGGTGAAACGGAATGGAAGATCTAATATTCTCGCCTTCTTGAGTCTTTGGTGTTCAATATTGTCATCGAGAAGATTTATAGCCAAATGATTGGAATGAGTGTCCAACTTGGTTAAATACTTTTCACTCCGACTGCTAATTTC
This sequence comes from Catonia carolina, assembly GCA_035578175.1. Lineage (NCBI taxonomy): Eukaryota > Metazoa > Arthropoda > Insecta > Hemiptera > Achilidae > Catonia > Catonia carolina. Next base: position 19,848,341 of record JAQMRL010000010.1, on the reverse strand, counting down.
TTCTCCCACCGTAGGTATGCCCAGGTCATGATGGAGTACTTCATTAGGCACATACCAAGGTGCACAGCATATAAGTCGAAGAAACTTCGATTGGAATCTTTGTAATATTTCTACATTAGATGTACTTGCTGTGCCCCAGAGTTCAATTCCATAACTCCAAACTGGTTTTATCATCACCTTGTACAGTGTCAATTTATTTTCCAAAGACAACTGTGATCGCCTCCCAACAAGCCAATATAGTTGTCGTGATTTGAGTCCAAGTTGTTTCCGTTTGGCCCATATATGTTTTCTCCACGTCAATCGCCTGTCTAGATAGATGCCCAAGTATCTCACATCATCTGAATGTGGAATTACGTTGTTGCGAAACGTTACTGGTGAACATGATTCTCGTTTCATCGTAAAGGTTACGTGTGCAGACTTCTGTTCATTTACTTTGATCCTCCATTTTTGGCACCAGTCTTGAATGTCATTTAGATGTTGCTGTAGTTTTTCAGAAGCGTGGACTGGGGAGGCATCAGATGCAATAATAGCTGTGTCATCGGCAAAAGTTGCTGTTGTTACATGTTCATTTACAGGAATATCTGCTGTAAATAGCGTATATAGAAAAGGACTTAAAATGCTACCTTGAGGTACACCTGAACGAATTAGGTGCAAGGTCGATAACTCATCATCAAATTTCACTTGGAAAAAACGATCGGTTAAGAATGATTTTTGAATAGGAAAATAATTATGATCCAGGTTTAATTTAATTTTGTGTAGAAGAGCTAAATACCATACCTTGTCAAAGGCCTGAGCTACGTCTAAGAAGACGGCTGAGCAAAATTCCTTTTTTTCTAAGGTATATCGAATTTGGTTAACTATCCGATGTACCTGTTCTATCGTAGAATGTTTTTCACGAAAACCGAATTGATGATCCGGGTAAACACTTTCTTCCAAAAAAGGTTAATTATTATTAACCTTAATTATTATTAGTGTTAATTATTAACACAGGAAATATTTTTTAATTTTATTGATAGAAACATTTTTTTTTGGTTACTAACATACTTTTCTCATTACTTACAAACTAGTGTAGAAGAGTAGAACGAATTGTTTAAATTAATAAATTGCCTTTGGGCCAATCAGTAAATCACCTGGTAGAAGGTTTTAATTGTTAACGTAACTCCTCTTTGTGCACACTTCTTTGTAGTTTAACGAACTGACAGTTATACATGAACATAAAAATTTGGTTGTCCCAATGCACCTCTGTTAAAATGCCTCGGTGTTTATATACTTGTTTTTACGGTTTATTCACTATGTTCGGAGCTAGCTCCATCAATAGAGCTAATAAAATAAACAAATAAATAAAAAGCTAACCTCTTTTGATTCAATAATTATGTAAATACTTTTACTTACCGTTTATTACAGTTATTTACTCAACTGTTACTGCACATTCATAAACAAATTATAGCTGACCTTTTATCTCAAGATTTTGACTTCAAAAATAGCTTAAACCCCTTAAAATGACCGAAATAAATGTAAAAATTAAATACCTCCAACTATTTATTTTTCTTCTAGTCCTCCTGGTCAGCTTCAGCAACAGCTCCTGGGTCTTCAATAACTGTATAATTTTTAAAGCCGTTTCCTGGAATCCCGAATGGACTGCTCTAGTTGACACTTTCCCGAAACCTTGGAACCTCTATTTCAACAACCACCAACCCAACCAAAACTATACAACCAACATGGAGTACTGAAAGGAAGGAGAACACTCCGACGATTGGCTGAAAGTTGGCGTGCACAAAAGAAGCCCTAGGCCGCAGAAGGGAAACATACATCTCCTAAAGAGTATAACCTCGTCCCACGTGATTATGTTGGTTATAAGTGTATAAAACATATTGTCTAATTACTAAGTAAATATATTTAATTCTAAACTTGTGAGTTATTCTACCATACTTATTTCTTTGGTTACATCTAAATTGTGGAAATTATGATGATTAGGAATTATTATGACAGACAGTTTTCAGGGCTATTTGTACCTTGATTAGTTAAAACTCACGAAGAAATAAAATTTCCATCAACCTGCCATCAAATTTTTTTTTAAGAACAATAATAACAGTTTCCAATAACAAAACAAAGCTGAAGTTTGTAAATTTCATTTGAAAAGAATAATGCTGACATAATACAATAATTGAGGGGTCAAGTATCAAAACCAGCTACATCCAAAAGAACTTTGTTAATATTTCTGTTCTTTTTTTACAAGTTTTTAATGTTAATGACAAAGTAAATAGGAGAATCTACCCCAAAACGATCCATTTCCAATAAAATTGTACAAACAAATTTCGAAGTTATTTTCAAAACAAACCACTTCTACACTTAGAAAAATAAACAGTGGGTGCGCTAGTGCACTATTGTGGTGAACTTTTTTTTTGACACTTTTAATTGAAATTAGTATCTGTTATTAAATTAATTTAACAATTTCTTACTGTGGTGAACTAAATTATATTTTATCAAAAACAAAGTAATTTTGTAGTTAATGCAGTTATTTTAAGACAATTTTGTTACAAAATTGTTTAATTTTGTTATTATTCATAATTGCTTGAGAAATATCGATTTTGAACAATTTAATTTTAGCACGATACAGTACACAATGAAAAGTGTATTTTTTGTATAATTTATAGTTAGGAATAGTTGCATTATTAAATTAGTTAAAATGATCAAATTCATTGCTTACCTTAATAAAAAAATCGTGATTTTTCACAAAAAAAAAACAGTAAACTTTTCTTTCAACACCAGCCAAGTCCCCGAATGAGTTTCAAAACCAGCCACAAACAAAAGAAAAAAAATATTTCCTAGATTTTGAAAGAAACATATTTTTATTATATTTATACATATTAATGTGGGATTTAATACTTATAACTTGAACTACTAACCAAAACAGTAGATACTGTAGTTTAAATTTAACAGTTTTTTTGCTTTCCTGAAAAATTTTGTGAAATGGATGTGGCTGATTTTGATAATAGACATCTTAATAAAATTGTTATTATGAAAATTTTGCTAACTTTTTTAATTAAATATATCCTTATACAGTATGAATGAAGTACGAATAAAAAATTATAAAGACTACAATAGTTATTACAATAATTGTAAGCTCAACCTATTATATTTATGCAGACGTGTCATTAATCAGATTAATATGCACCAGGAGATATCTAGAGCGCGTATTTACACAGAATTACATTCAAGTATAAGCTGGAACCTACTATTGCAAGTTGACACTTTATCCGAGATAATTCAAGAAAATTAAATTTCAATCTTAATACTTCCTGTATCAAAATAATAATTAAAATTTAATAATAATTAAAAGGTAAACAGATTACAGGAGAGATTGTTTTAAAATTGAATTTCACAGCTTACTTCGATATTTGTTTTTATCTCAATACTGTTACGTCCCTTTACATAATCATCAATAGAATCATGTACATAGTGTACTATGTTACGCTTAAATAGTTGAATTAATGGGAATAACGCGCAACTCGATTTTCATAATCCTATTGATATACTTTGCGTTATATAATGTTGTATACTGGATTATGTTATTACATCAAATTTCTAATACGTACTATAATGGTATATAAATTATTATCAGATTTTAGAAAATATTATCGCCAAACTAAACTATATTTCGTTACGTTTTATGTACTATTATAACAATATTATTCTGTAAAATTGAATTTAAGGTTATTTTAATCTAAATTATCTACTCTTTACATAACTCAATTATAGTATCTCTATAAGTCTTTAAACAATTCAAAACCAGTATATAGGAATATTACAATCGTTTACATTAATTTAAAGATACAAACAAAATTTCCTCTGTTCCCACATTTTATGGGTATTTGAACGAAAATACGTATTAATAATAACAATTACAATAATTGATGGTTTCAAATTAATTTGTTGTAATTTAAGTTTGTTTAAAAAAAGTTGAAAAATATTTGATTGATGAAATATTTTACAGTGTACACAAATTCCTTTCTAAATAGTTTGGTTGAAAAATATATAAAGTTTTTATAAAACAATGAGGCAAATTCTGTATTATTTGATACAAATGATTAGATGACACGCTGATTGAAGTAACCAAGTTAGTAGTGGTATTAAATTACGTTATTTGCACGTAATGAATTTAACATATTGTTAAAATTCAGACATCAGTTTTATCTTGACGTGTCTTATAAACCCCCTCCTTAAGAGTACCTTTTTTGTAGTTATAAAAAATATTGTAACAGTATCTAAAGGGAATGTGGGTTTAAGAATTTTTGAGGAAGACTGAGAGATTGGAAATGTTGACGTGAATACCAAGAGTAATAAATAGCATTTTCTAAGAATTAGTTAAATATTATGTGTTATAATGGTCTTTTGTAGTAAAGGTAGTCCCGGCTTTTGTTGTCACTTGGTAATGTAAGAGCCAAGTACCCATTTAGATAATTGGTTTATTTTTTATAACACCTTCTATACATTCATCCTAATTAATTTCCTAATTAGTTGTTAAGATTTATCCAGAAGCCGTCAGAAGGATTTTGTATTTTATTATTATATCAAAAACCTCTGTATTTTCTCGAACTCTCCATTACTCTACCTATAAAAGCGTCGGGTTGTTTATTGTCCAGAGTTAGTTTACATTTGTCTGTGATTGAGTGAGGGTGTTCGATAGTGGTGTTCGATAGTGCATATAGGTAGTCCAGTACGTTAGAATAGGTCAACGATACTGCGAATAACTGGCTACTGTTGAACTTTTATTTATTCTGTATTATCTCTGTAAGTTGTATTAAGTAAATTAGTTAAGTTATTTACTGTATTAGTTAATTACTGCCTAATTAGTTTTTAAATTATTAATTAGTTTCATTGTAATATACTTGTAGATTGTAGTCAATTATTTAACTGTAATCCTTAGTTGTAATTAATACTTGTACTTTTAAATTTTAGTGTGTTAATTATTTAATTTACCCAGATTCTGAACCGGACCTTAGAGATAAGTGTCACAATATATTATATAATTGTTCACAATAAAAGTATTAAAATAACTGTTTTACAACAGAAAAAATTCAATCTGTTCTCCATGGAACAATATATAGTTATTATGAATTTAATTAGTCATAACTGGTGTGTCTCTTGAACGGAGGATTCACCCATCGATGCATTTCCTCTAGATCTTGTGTTATACAGTTAATATGTTTTTCATACCTTCAAAACAGTGTTTGTGTGTTACCTAAGACTTTCACTATCAAAAAATTGGAATGATTTTCTAATTCGTGGGATATACTAAGAAGAATTTTTTTATGTTTTACTGTTGGTATGTGTAAATCTGTGTTTAAAAAATTTTGTTTGAGATGGTGACTTAGTGTTTTGTGAATTTTATGATAATTAAGATTGAAATAATATAAACGCCACAAAATAGATATAGTGTGTAGGGTGAAATACAGAGTCAGTGTACAATCTGCATGTTACTCAAGGTAAGTAAATAAAAAAAAGTATTTAACTAATTTACTTTTTGAAATCTTCAATCACAACTGAGGACATCGTTTAACCAAAAAGTATTCAATATTAAAAACGACTCCCGGTAAACGTCTTATGCTTTATGTTTATTTCAAAATGTCAGTTGCATTTCTTTAAAGAATTTTATTTGGTCACCTTAAGGAGGCTTAGGATCGCATAAATGGTGTGAATAATAATATCTTTTGTCTTACTGTAAGCCTATGATCAGCTTTTATAGATCAATGAGTAGGTGTGTGTGAGTGTGAGTAATACCCTGTGGTATCACTCGATAAATTACAAAATTTGTTGTTTTGTTCTTCAAGTGAAAGTGTTAAAATAAATCTGTAGGGTATAGTCTGAGCAGCCTTCTGTGTGTTTACTGTTGTGTAAGAAATTGATGGCTTCTGGATTCTAATGGTTTTAAAGTCGTTTCTGTTAACTGGTGCAAAACTTCCGTATTCTTTTTGTACTGTAGGAGTGTTTGCATCTCTGTGTATTGTAGTGTTGGATATTTACGAAGGTGAGTATATGATGTTTCGAAGGTTTTTTGAGTGAAAACTTTGAATTATTTCCACTTTACTGCGACTTGTACCGCAGAGTTGTATCCCGTATATCCATACAGGTTTGTCCACTATTTTATAAATTAATAGTTTATTTTGAGCCGACAATATAGATTTTCCGTTAAGCATCCAAAACAATCGTTGGTATTTGAGATTTAGTTTCTTTTTTCGCTCCATGTATGATTCCACGTAGGACATGTCCATTTATTTATTAATAAATAAATTATAACAAGTTTTTTTTCTTTGGTAGATAGCTTTTCTCATTAGTCTTTCTAAATTTGTTTTAGAATCATTTATTAGACACTGATTTAAAAAGATAGTGACCTTAATTAAGGGTTCGAATAGGATTTTGAAATAATAATTAAATGTGAATTTATAATATTATAGAATTCTTAAAGAGATTGGATTTGATTTAGATATTAAATTAAAATTTTATGAAACCGTAACCTTTGATGTGGATTAATGGATTTCATGTTAGTAATGCAATAATACTTTTAAGTTTCTTCCACATGTTTGTTTGTTAATAGAAAATACATGTTTTATACTGCATAAAACTCTTATGTAACGGATGAAACACAGAACATGAAATGTGTATGAATCTAATATAAACCAAAGAGGTTAGTTAATGGATTCACTATTAAATTATTAAAGAGCATTATGTAATTTCGTAATGCAAGCATCAACTCTCAGTTGGCATAAAATTCAAGTCTGTTCTTTAATATTTTTAAAATCATGGTTTTCAGTTAGAGTGTTTCATTTTGACTACTTTTATATGTATGTAGAGTTGAAACTTTATTAGCCATCTTAATTTATTCTGTTGTTGTTCAGTTGGGTTTTATTAATATTAGAAAACAGAGTAACAAGGAAAATATCACGTACTTTTATTTACATCAGATGAAACAAATGAATCCAAGTTGTATAAACAAGTTTGAAGTATCCGGTCTACAAAAATATTAAATTATGTATTTCCTTTAGTATGGAAGTTGAATTGTTGACCTTAGTTGAAATATGCCACAGAATGAAGCTTTTAGTTCTGGTATTACTTTAGCTGTTGTTAGCTTGCTTCGTGATGTAATTCAATTTAGAAGATGGTTTCCCTACTAATTCATAATACACCGAGCGCCAGAAGTACCTCACTTCTTCCAACAGTGGTCGTAGAGTCGTCCCATTCGACTGTACTAAATATGGTAACCCCCACACAACAATTAAGAGCTGCTTTCAGCGTTAAGTTGTACGCTGTGCTATTCCTGACCCGATCCCACTCCACCCAACCTTTCTCTTGGCCTACGCAAACGACTACACTAACGCCTCGTTCTCTTTCTAACCTAAAGCTTTTCTTTAGCCTCTACCCCTTTAACATATTTAAGGGGAGCAAAGGGTGACAAAACACAAACCTTTGCCACATTAGTCTCTTGTGGTGTGAATGAGTATTAGTCGTTGGTGTTCCACTGTTTATATAAAATCTCTCCATCTTCTAAGTACGTATTTTCTATTTCACTCACACACATTACTCTGTACTGTGTAATCCTACATTCTGTCTTCTCTAATACACTAAATTTCAGCTAAAACCGAACGCATTAATCATGTGAATTATACGTGCATGAACAAATGTAATCTACATTGCCGTAATGAATCTTGAAATTATAACGTTCTGTTACCAACTGAAATTTACTGCACACATTTTTGAATAATCTGTTTGAATTCTATCATACATTAACATAGTTATAGTATTACAAAAATACAATTCTCATGATTTTCTTTAGAAAGGTGTAAATTTTAAATTAATCTATCAGAATTTTCTTTTAACCTTGTAAAACGAGCACTGTTTGTTAATGCACACCTCGTTGGTTAGTTCAGTAATAATGTGTAGTTCAGCCGTCCTTACTTTGCTCCTACTGTCAACAAACCAAAGCCAGCCACTAAAGCGTGTACGCTAGGGTCCAAGACTTAAAATTTGTTCGTTTTTTTTACATGATTAATACAATTAGTAACTTGCACACATAGAAAACTATAAATACAAATGAAGAATCAAATACTATAACGCTAAATTCCTAATTGAAAATAAATTATAATGCACGTTAGAAAGATGTGAGACAATACGATGTCATAAGCGAACTGGTAGCATATTAAAACGACGACATGTTTTTTGTCAAAAATGTGGAGAGAGATTTATGGGTTTGGATTTGTCATCATCTAATTCAATTGTGTAATAACGAGAGACTATACTAATACTAGATAACAGTCAATAAAATTAAAATGTTTCTTTTAAAGTTCTCTTGTTTCGTCATACAGATCAGCGGTAATACGCACATAACTAATAACCACGTATATTTCAGAAAAAGAATAGAAATAAAGTACACCATTTTTATAAATTTATTGTTCAGTACTTAAAACATCAGTCATGATATGATTGGACAGTTTTATTTATAAAAATACTAAAATACTCTTTAATCAGCGTGTACACATTTTTAAGTGTGCGCATGCTCAGTGACGTCATTATTTGTTGACAGGAGGCAACTAAAAAAAGCTGGACTTTTTTTAGTTAGAAAAGTAGGCCTACTTCTTCTAACAAATTGTTTAGAAAACGTTTTGGAAAAGTCTTTTACAAATTCAAGTTATTAACTTAATCTCTTCCACCCCTCCCCTATTCACACGCCTTTTACTTTCAAGGCCATCATACAAGGTTTAGCAATATTCTTCTTCCTTCAGGAATTCTAGAACATTTTTGGAATTCTCTCTCCCTTCATTCTTTGAAGAAGCTCCATCCACTTATTGCGATAGTAAGTAATGACAATTATACAATTAATATTTACAATTATTAGCCTACTCGTAATATTAAGTAAAACAATTAAGTTTCATAAGTAAATTTAAGTTGACATTAATTAAAATTTAGTTTATACTTATTGTCTACAGCTTTTGCATTGTGTCGTAATTTCGAATTTTGTACGCCTTTCTTCAACCCTTTTTCCTTTATACAAAACGTATTTCTGTAGCATCAAATTGGTGTTTCCTTCTTCCTATGAAAGTCCAAGTCTCGCTGTCATAAAAAAACAGAACTATTACATTATGAAATCTTACCAATAAATGTCTGAGAGCGCTGATCCTCAGTGTACTTGCAATCGTTCCTCACAATTTCTGATACGATTATGTTTTTTGTCAGCATCAAGCTCTCCGTTAAAATGAATGTGATCAATATTACAATACATCAAAGCCATAAAATTTAATGTAATTGTATAACAACAGTAATATTTTAAGACTTCTCTATACGTGCATATATATATGAAAATCCTCAGTGACTGACTGACTGACTCACTCATTGAAAATTCTTTAACTTTTAAATCACTTAAAGAGCTTCAGCTAATGGTGCATTTGTTTCGAAGGATTGTACAAAAATAAAAATTAAGCTTTTGCATTTCAAATACTTGTTGTAAGAGGCAAAGAAAGCTACAATAAAAGGAAAGTAGTATATAGGAAAAGTAAAATAATATAAAATACTATCTCTGTATGTTCCCAAAGATATGCATTTCTAAAAGTCGGGATGTATGTTTTTAAATAGGCCTATATATTTATTCATGCGAGGACTTACAGCCCCAACTGTATCTAGCTTCCTAAGCACCACCTCTTACTGTCTCACCAGTCCTTATCGGAGAGCCGCCACAAAGACATTGCCTCCAGCACCGAATGTTTTGAAATTAATTCCGAAAAAGTAGTGTGGACTGAAACGGGTAACAGTAAGAAAAATAATAAAGTAGATTATTTCATGCACCCCTCTAAAGTTAGAAATAAGTGTCTGTACTTAGAAATAGATAAGAAAATTGTTTTTTTTCTTAGCGTGCTTATTTGCGTCGGATGTTGGCGATCATCATGGCTAATTTAACCTTCTTGGTTGCTATAGGGAACAACTCAGCAGAGCTCTTACCAAACCTGGCTTACCCAAACCCTCAAATTGGCAGGCCAGGAAATTCTTCGGCCAGGCATTCTTTTTCCTTCCTCACAATGATGCGTTGCAGTATTTCATATATTTTTTGATTCCTCATGATGTGCTCGAGATACTGACAATTACGACATTTGACTATGTTATTCATCTCTGACTTTTTATTCATCCTTCGTAAGACTTCCATGCTGGTGACCCTCCGCGACAATGGTATCTCAAGATTCGTCTCTATAAAACCAGAATTCAAAGGCTTCGAGTTTGTTGGTAGTTGCCCTGCATAAAATCCAGATACCCTTATCTTACAAAAGAACCGAAAATACGCAGCGTTTCAGGAGCCACAATTTGGTGTCTAGGGTTAAATCTTAAACGCTGAGCTCATTGTATTGAAGAGACTTCTAGCCTTCTCAATACGACAACTCATATCCTGCGAGTTTTACCACTCCTCATTAATAATGGTGATACCCAATCATAGATGTTGCGAGACTCGTTGTATTCTTGTCTAATTTATATACAGATGTGTGTAACGGATTTACTGAAATGACTTAACAAGACTTTAAAAGCTTGAAAAACCACAGATTGTGGAATATTGGGAAAAGACAACAAGAACAATAAAATAACCAACATTTTTGAAAAGATATCTTTGGTAACACTTTTGTTACCGTATTTAAAAGATAATCCGGAAGGTCTTCGGTTCGATTCTTAATTAAATTCTTGAGGAACATGACTATAATTGATTTATAAAGTGTTTTAAAAATATAAAAATCGGAAATAACTTTTAAAGTTCTAGAAATTGCACCACCTTCAACTTCGTCTAATAAATCAAATAAAAATATAATAAAATATAAATCTAAAAAAATATATAAAAATCTAATAAGTCAAGTACTTTAATATGAACTAAAAAATATAATACAAAAATTTTTGGGCGCCAGCTGTCAGCAGAACATGAGAAAAATAAATAAAAAACTATATTTCCTTGCTTTAAACTAAATATTTAATGAATGTACTTCTAACTAAATTAACAAAATAATTCTTAAATTACCCTAACCCTATTTTAGAATATAGCCAAAATTTTCTGCCGCGACTTTAATATAAAAACCAGAAACTTACAAAACCCTTAATAAATACGAAAAGAATTCACTTCAAATATTTCCCCTTTCTTCTTCTTCTCATCGTTCTCCTACTCACTTCTTCTAAAACTGCCCGTCTTAACAAACTTCTCTGTTCCACACTTAAGTCCCAAGAGAACTGATTTTAATTTCCTGGGTCCCAACTAGGAAACTGGTTGACAAGCCTTCCTGTCCCGCAAACCGTCCAACCAACCTAGAGGGCTAACGGGAAAGAGAACCATCCCCATGATTGGCTGTAAGTTGGTAGGTGGAAGAAAGGCCGAAAAACACAGAGCGAGAAATATACCCGTCTAAACAATATCAGATGGTTGACCTTTGGCTATATTTACAACCTATTGTCTAACTACTATTCTAATGTAACTTATTTTAACAATAGGGGGTTTTCCCTTACATTATTTAAAAGATTGTTACTGAGTGAATGGAAGTTATAGTAATTAGGAATTACCATAACTTCAATTGTTGGTACAATTGTACTTTTACAATGGTACAAACTTAATAAATAAAGGTTTACTCTTTAAAAATTCTTTTTTATAACAGTGAATGAAATTTAAATAAGAGAAAACCAACAATTTTACGTGTTTTAAAATAATATTTTCTAATACGCTAGTCAAATAACAAAGGCCATAATGTAATTTTGGTTATGCTAAAGTAAACTAATCTGTTTACAAAATAAACGTGTGTTACGAGGTAAAATGAGACTAACAGTAATAACTAACAAGAAATAGCCTTGAGCTAGCAGACGTAGAAGGTTCCTTGAGATAAGATAGGAACTTAGGGTCCAACATAATAATAGTGAAGTAGGAGTACATAGTAACTATAGGTTTCTTAATGTTATTCGGATGGTTTTAGCAAAAGTTGAATATGGGGGAGTTAGGCCAATATGGTGGACGGCATTACTATAATAGATTACCACTAGATAAGCCAAGTAATTAATAGTACAATTAAAGGTAAACTAATGTTTCCTGGGGTGTATTTTCTAGGTTACATCGTTCTTGATATCGATTACCGTCTAATTTCTAACTATAAATGTTATTTGCGGAAAACTTTTAACTTGTAACACTAGTTTATACCAGGTAAATTTTATTTTATGAAAAAAATATTAACTTTAAAAATTTAATCAATGCATGTTTTCTATTTTAAATCTCCATTATTTTCTAATTAATCTATTATACAAGGTGTAGCTATTAAATAACGAGACTGACGTAAAAAAATTTTATTTTAATTTTATACATAATCACTTATTGCCACCTTCAATATACTCCTTCTCTATCTAACACTCCATGCAAATTTTCCATTGTTGGGAACAATGCTGGAAGTCATCTTCTGTCAGCTCCTTCAGGACACGTGCCGCTTTCTCTTTTACAGCTTCCAAAGACTCAAATCTTGTCCCTTTTAATGCAGATTTCACCTAGGGAACAGGCAGAAGACACATGGTGCAAAATCTGTTGAATAAGGTGGCTGTTCTAACACTGAGATGCTGTACTTGGCTAGGAACCTCTTGACAGATAACGCGGAATAAGCTGGCGCGTGTCTTAGTGGAGAACCCATTATTTGTCCTTCCACATTTCGGGGCGTTTTTTCCTTACTCGTTTTTCTTTAGGCTTGAACTTTTTCCTTAGTTTAGAATGTATCTTAATGTATGTAAATGGATTATAGAACAGTAGAAGACGGGTTTTTAACACTCAATAAAATCCAGATTCCAGACCGTGGCTTCCACCTTGCAGTCAATAATATTTTGTAAACAGTCACCAAAGATAATTAATACTCGTGGTTTTTTTAAGTTTACAGGTAATATATAATAAAAAAACTTCTTCTTCTTCTTTCTCTCTCCCCATGTGCCTTACAGCGTCGGGGTAGTCTCGGACAACTTCCTCCATTGTACTCTATCCGCCGCCAATCGTCTCATTTGCCCTAGGGCCATGCCTCTTTCCTCTCCCAATCTTCGTATGTGCTCATCATATGAGTATCGTGGACGTCCTCTTTTCCTACTCCCGCCAACGATTACGTTTGCATACTGCTTGGCTTTCCTTTCGTCATCCATTCTTTGTATGTGACCCCACCATCCCAATTGTTTTCTATTTATTACTTCCTTCACATCCTTCATTCCTATTTCCTCCCTGATTCTTTCACTTCTTACTCTATCTCTCAATGTCTTCCCAGCTGTCCTTCTATGACACTTCATTGCAACTGCCCTGATTCTGCTCATCTGTTGTTGCTTCAAGGGCCAGCTTTCTGCACCATACAGGACTATTGGTTCAATAATACTTTTATACACCCTGTTTTTTACTGTGGCACCCACTTCTTTTTTTCCAAAAATACAATTTCTAGTTGCATAGAAGGCCCGACTAGCTTTAGAGATTCTATTTCTTAGTTCATCATCTATTTTCCCATCGTCACTTACTACTGTACCCAGATACTCATATGACCTCACCTGTTCCATTACCTGTCCTTCCACATCTATCCTAATTCTTTCCCCCTCCAAGCCATTAACCACCATCACCTTACTCTTATTGATATTCAGTGTCATGCCTTTCCTTTTAATCTCCTCATTCCATTCAATTACTGCAGTTTGAAGCTTTCTTTCAGAGTCAGCAATAAGAACTATGTCATCTGCAAATAACAAAGCTTGAGCAAATATGGGCCTCAAGTTCCAACGTCCCACCATCATTCTGTCAGTTCTTCTTTTGCAGATTTTATTAATTTCGTCCATTATCATCACAAAAAGTAGTGGACTCAAACTGTCTCCCTGCTTAATTCCTTTTTCCATTTGTAACGGCCTTGAAATCCTTCCACACGTTCTGATCACTGCAGTCACACTATTAAAAACACTCTTTATTGCTCGCTGTAATTTTGGTGATACGTTTTTGGCAACCAGCGTCTCCCATACAACACATTTTGGGACCGTATCGAAAGCTGCTTTGAGGTCCAAGAATGCCAGATAAACCCGTTTCCCTTTTCTATAGACTTCGAACAGATTGATCTCAGCGAGAAAATATGGTCTTGAGTTTGTCTGCCTGGTCTGAAGGCACATTGTTCCTCCTCAAACTGGTCCTCCACCACCGCACGAAGTCTTTTCTCTAGAATTCGGGTATAAATTTTCAGTACAACCGATGACAAACACACTGCGCGATAATTTTCACAATCAGTTGAGTTACCTTTTTTATACAGTGGGATAATGATATTTTGTTCCCATTCTTCTGGAATCTTTTCCTGTTTCCAGACTTCCTGCAATATTTTTGTTAGGCTATTCACTATGCATTCACCTCCTTTCTTCAGGTATTCAGCATGTATTTCATCTATTCCTGCTGCTTTCCCTACCTTCATTTTTCGAATTGCATCCCTAACCTCTTCCTTTGTTATATCAGAATTCATTTGATAGTCCACATTTGCATCATTGACCACATCTACAGTGATAGCTTCCTCAAACCTATCCTCTTTGAACTTATCTTCGAAAAACTTTTTCCAGGTTTCAAGTACATCTTGAGTAGCCGTCATCAGTTTCCCTTCTTTATTCTTTATTGAGTTCACTTGTTTTCAAAACTTTCCACGTATACTTTTGCAAATTGTCCAGAACTTTTTTACATTATTTTTGTAATTTCTATCGATTTCATTTCCAAATTCCTCCCAAGCCTTCACCTTCGACTCTTTCACTATTTTTTTTGCTTGGTTTCTGCACTCAATATATTTCCGCCAATCTTCATTTCTTCCCGATCTAATGTATCCCCTATATGCATTCTTTTTGTCTTTGACTTTCTGTTTCACTTCTTCCGTCCACCATTTTGTTCTCCTCTTGAATTGACCCACTTTTCTTTTCCCACATACCTTATTTGCTGCTTTTAATAAGGTTTCCTTTATGTTTTTCTACTGAACCTCAATATTTGTGGACAGAGCTTCATCTGTCATTTGAGCTTCAGCTAGAGTCATTTCTCTCTCCACTTCAGCCTGAAATGCATTCTGTTTATCAATATTTTCCAATTCCTCTACCTTAATCCTTTGATAGACTTTCTGCTTCATTGTGGTTTTTCTCTGAAAACTGGTGTCTGCAACAAGAAGTTTGTGATCTGTATCGATCTCCGCACCTCTTATAACCTTCACATCCTTTACTGCATATCTCATAGTAGATGGGCACAGAAAGTAGTCAATAATACTTTGAGTATCTCTGCCTTCAGCCACGAAAGTGACTTTGTGTATGGTTTTATGGATGAACCACGTATTTCCAATCAGCAGCTGGTGACCAATACAGAACTCCAACAGACGTGTTCCATTATCATTCCACACTGACTCCCCGGCATGTTTTCCCATACAACCATGCCATCTTGTTTCATCATTTCCTATTCTTCCATTAAAATCACCCATTATAAATGCTTTTCGACCTGTCTCTACCTCTGCCATTGTTCTACACAGATCACCCCAAAAACAATCTTTTTCTCTAATATCTGCATCATCAGTTGGGCCATAGACCTGAATAATGGAAATATTTTCTGACAGTTCTAGATCAATTCTTATAATCCTGGGACTCCTGGCTTCCCATCCACTTACTAATTTATTAGTGTTCTCGTCCAGTATGACACCAACTCCTCCTTTTAACCGTCCTGCATCAGTCGTTCCTGAATATCTGAGCACATATCCATCATCCAATTGTCTCTCTCCACATCCTCTTTTCCGAATCTCACTAACTCCTAGAACACTAATTTTATACCTTTTCATCTCCTCTACTATTTCCTTTTCCTTTCCAGTCAAAGTGCGTACATTCCAATTTCCAAATCGTAAATTAGGTTTGTCCAGTCTTTTATTCCGAAAATTCCTGTCCTGTCCGAGGCTATTTATGTGACTTTGAATCCGCTTTTTCAACGTGTGGGTGATTGGCCCAACGACGTCGTTTTTGGAGTACTTCTTCGTCTGGCTCCTACCCTTTGACCTGTCCGGCTTGGGAGGCCCTGCTGGTAGTTACACTACCGCCGGCATAGCTCTCCGGGTCTTGGGAGCACGCAAGCCCCTCCACCATCTACAAGGTCCTGTACTCCCTAGGAGGGGAATAAAAAAACTAACGTATATTATTAAATAATAATAAATAATAACCATCAGATTGGAAAATCTTGGATACAAATATGAAGAGAAGATTGAAATTCTTTAGGTAAATTTTAAAATGAACAACAGTAGACATATAAAATAGGTAGGTTTATTAGATAAAATTAGAAGTGGTAAGTGTCGTACGATCAAGTTCAGAGAAGCTCATAAAGATTTTAGTGAATTAAATGCATGTAGGTTTCTGATGTCTGAGGCGCGTTATTCCAGATTGGATTGACAGCGGAATTGAGGGGTACATGTAATTATTACATCATTATTTTTTTAGGATAGAAAAAGATATCTTTTCTTTAATGGCAAGAGTTGACAATTGCAAAGGGCTGTGGTTGGGGCACATTGGAAGGTTGAGGGATATAACCCGAGACGTAGACGTAGCTAGGGAAGGGTAAGGAAAAGCTGGAAGGACCAATTTTTTGAGAGTTGGATAGCATAACAGGGTTTATGCCTAATACTTGACGACACAGAAAGAAGAAGAAATACAAAAGATCTTAATATTTTGGAATATAGAAACATGTTTCAGCAATGTTAAAGAAATTTCTAGTGAGAATAAAGAAACCAACGTATACCAAATCGTTCATGACAAGAATACTATAAAATTCTGAAAAATGCATGAATTGGGTGAAAGTTATGACAAAGGAAAGAGAAATGTAGTTAGGTTTACTGAACGTATTTTTGACTAAACTGAATACGACTTAAAGGTAGTGAATACAAGCTAATGTAAAATTCTTACGACATTTTACGATGTAAAATAAAAGATATATGAACTTAATCCAAATAGTAACAAAAATTGTCCACGTAGAAAATGATCACAAAACAAATAATAAATAGAGTAAAGATTGTTTACCGTAGAAACAAATAGTTCTTTAAATCGGTTAAGTAAGGATCACATAATAATTTGGACCAAATAATGAAAACGGGAAGAAGTGGAGTTTTGGCAAAAAATCACGAAACAGAATGAAAGTGGACTTTTGACTTGAAGAAATCTTTCAGAAAAGAGATAGACGTAAAGATTACTGGAGAAGGTGATAGGAGAAGGAAGGAGAAGAGAGTGAAGGCAAAAGTGAGAGAGCCAATTACATTACTACACTGAACCCATACAAGAGTAGAAAAGGGTAGCACAGGAGGACATTATCTGAGTTGTAAGTGAATTAGAAGTACGCTGGAATAAAAACCACAATAGCTCTGTAGACATTAATTAACTCAAGAGCTTGGTCGACCGGGTTGAATTTTCTTTTGCTCTTACCTCCAACCACCGTCAACTACCCATTCTCTAGTGTAGTTTTCCGTTGTAGACTTTACTTTTCCTTACTCCCTTCGTTCAAAGAAAATCAAAGTCCATTGGAATCACAACAGAGACTAAATTTTTTATCCTTATATTTTATTTAAAGAATTGTGTTTCTTAATAATGAAGACGATAAAAGTAAGTCTGAATTTTTCACAGATAATAAAGAGGTGAAAATACAATATCGAACATATTTAAATTTCTCTAAATCTCTAAAAGAGCTTCCATTAGCCTACATAGTTGTCAAGATAAGGTCAATCAGTTTCTAGGGGAAAAACAAATTTTATAATGTTAAGAGAGCTTTAGTTCTCCCGCTTAGTTTAAAATATATAATCAAGTATACTTGCGAATCAAATTAGGGATGTTTATTTATGGGTTTAAAAATAGGGAAGGAAATCTTATATACCATTTTTTTTATGAATGATCAGGTACTCAATGTGAATGAGGAAGCGTAATTTGGAGCGTGTAAGCGTTAACAACAACAGTACATGTATAGGAGCTTTGTACGTATATATACAAAAAAGAAAAAAACTTATTGAACCAAACCAAATTCAGGCAACTTATTGCGGATTTTAAGGATTCCATGAACAAAAACAAAACACCGGGTGGGCAAAAGAAAGGAGAAAAGCCTACAGTGAGCGAATGGTGAGAATGTGGGATGCAAAAAGAGCTTCTGGAAACATTTAAAGTCACCTCACTTGGTCTGTAATTGGCCATATATGAGGAAAAAATATACAGAAAGAATATTCAACTAAGCCTAGGTTCCTTCGAGATCTGGGTATAATCAATAATAAACAGAGTTTTAAAAAACTTTTAACAATTGTTTATTGACACAATTAATAATTAAACTTAGCCTACTAACGGGTACTTCAATCAAATTTATTACAAAACTTAAACAACATCAAAACAATGCTATGTTATCCACATCCACTTGATACCACTCGTACGCACACACACTATTAATACCTATAACTAAGGACCGTTCCCAAAATGATACTATTACATATACGGCCCAGCAACACTAATTTCATTCACAGTTCAATTACTGATTAACCAGCTAAAGAGAACGGCTAAAAAGAACCAGCCAAGAAGCTAACGATTTTTATACCTGCCGTTTGATTGTTTTTCAAACCCTTGAAAACTTTTTCTCTTTATCAGAACATGGTATATGAGATTGAAATGAAACCATACGATTCTACTAGTTTCAGTTTCGGAAAAATCCTATTCAATCACATTTTAGCATCCTTGATCACTACACTTCACCTTAAAAAACAAATTTCTTCCCTAAAACAATTATTAAATCCCTTACTATTTTTAGAATATCACAAACTGCCACTATTATTTGTCACAATATCTTTAGTACGGTAAGTTACCATGATCAGAACAAATACCTAAAGTCAATTTTTTCGTATGAGGGAATGTGTGAGAGGGATGTTTAAGACTTCATGGATCTGGGTAAAGCTGGTATTGTAAGACTAAATGATATGCTCTGGTTTAGAAAAATTGAGATGAGAACGTAAAAGTTATTGTCTAACTCTATATCTGAGCCTACTACTACACGTGGTGCCGTGTAGTGGCAAACCAGCTCAAGGAATAAACAAAGGCTGGACACTGAAGCACTAGATAGGTTGCAAAGGTCGTACTAAGTCTTCAGAGTAGAGAATGGGAAAAATAATAATAAAAAACAACGAACTGATAGTTTTTCATATACCAAAACTGATAGAATAGATATCAGTTGTTATAGTACGGGATAGCTTAATAGATGGTCCTAAAAGGTGGATATAGAATTATTATCTTTTGGATCCAGAATATAAAAGTGAAACGGTCACCCTTGCAAAACATACGTAGGCGGCATGAAATTTAACAAGCTGTGATAGCAAGAAATCTCAAAGAATGCGATTAGAAAGACAGGAGGCGATGGGGTAAAAGATCTGAGAAGCAAAATATCCACAGGGTTCCCACAAAAAAGCAAAAGTTAAATTTTAACGAATAATTTAATAACGGCTAAAATTTAGTTTAACAAAAATTAAGTCCAATATTCTTGTGTTGGTGTAACATAATATAAAAGGATACCTACAGAGATGTTGAAAGAAAACTGGAAAATGTGGGAACAAAGACCGCTTGAGAGAAAGTACAAAATACAGAAATAAAAATTAAATTAATTAACTTTTGCTCGAATGTGTACCGGAAATAATACGTATGAACAACGATATACGATAGTACAACTTTTCATTATGTCATTCACAGAAATGAAATTTAAATCACATTCAAATTTTCCACTAGCTTATTTCATTAAAACTTTAACAGTGACTTCAATGTATTAAAAAATAAACTAAAATATAAATTTAATTAAATACTTTTTCAAAGTTATCGTTTTATTTTATCTTGGCGATCTAATAAATATATTTTATAAGTTCAAGTAAAAATGGTAATGGAATGAAACCATATTATTCTATTTTAACAATACAGTAACAAACAATGAGTAGTGATGCTGACATTTTTTTAATTTGCGGTCTAAGTGTTAATTAAAATTGTTTTAAAACGAAGTAGCAGCTCTGGCACGGCGGTTTCGTACTGACTACTATTATAAAACCGTACCTAATGAGTGTAACAAGGAAATTAAACGTGGTGGAAACAAGTGGAAATTTAAAACTGCAATAGAACACTATTAAAAATGCAAATGAGCAAATTAAAATTGCATTTTATTTTAATATAATCTAATTTATAATAAAATAAAAAATAATTTAAAAATATATATAGCCTAATTAATTATTTCTTTACCTGTAGTTAATTCCAGTTCGTTGCTGAGAAATACCATCATGAACGTTAATTTTATAACTGTTAAGTAAGTTACTTAAATGTTCGGACTTTGTAAAGTTTCCCTAATGTAGGCAGTAATATGTTTTGTAATTATTTTTGTTCGTAAATGAGTAAACAATCTTGAAAATTAATTTTCAGGCATTATATGAAATTTTGTCTTCGGTGATTATAACTCCTGAAAATGCACGTATAAAATGTAATATAAATTTATTGTTAAAACCCCATTAAAACTTCATTATTACCAAACATAAGAGATGCATTGAGTTGAAAATAATGTGAAAAATGTTAGTTTATGAACCTTCGGTGTAAGTACTAAAGTAACACTGAAAGATCTTCTTCTTTTAACAATCAAGGATTAAGCTTCTACTTATTCGTCTCATAACACCGAAAAAAATCTATTGAATTACTGCCTTCTCTTGGAAGGTCTCCTAACAACCCTCCACCCTCCGAGCTGTATTTACAAAGGTTAAGGGAAATTCTTTCCTCAGGCTTTCTCCCTACGTGCTTCCTCCATTGATTTCAATATTTTACAATCTTCCCATTCAAGTTGTAAATAACTAGTTCCGTTCTTATAGCCTCATTTCTCAGTTGGTCCCTGACATTGCAACCCATTGTTCTGAGCAGGAATCACATCTCTTCCTGGTTGCGCCACAATTTGAATTTATAGTTGAAGGGTTGAGGGCGCCGCTGTCGTTTGTGTAGTAACCGCTGACCGCACACTCGCTCGCCAGTACGCGCCGTAGACAGTCGGTCCGCAGCTTTTGTTGTAGTGCATCGCCGCGCTTTGTTAACTGCGCCGCCTATACGTGCACCCGAAAATGGTCTACAACCGGAAATTCATATGAAGAAATCGCTCCTTGGAAGAAGACAGCAGTATAGTGGGTGTACCTATCCCTTATTCCTGTCTATCCCCTTAACCCCTCCACCCCGACTTATCACGAGTTCGATTCACCCTGGAAAAGGAGGTAAGAAGCTGCTTAATTTTGTTTTTTCTTCACATCACATTCCGGGTACGTCTACCAAATAAAAAGGGCACAAGACGCGCAACAGAAAGCGCAGCGCATACAGTACACTGCTCTGGAGGAGGGTCCCGTGGGATCCTTTGTTTGATTTCGTTTTGTCTCCGCTCGGGGACAAACGCACCGCACCACGCTCGCATACGCGGTACCACTTCCAACTTCTCTCTTGTGGTTTTGCAACAATCCTTAGAGGAGGGCACAACTTCATAGAGGAGGATTGGGGTAACCGTAGACTTGTGAAATGTTAGTTTATTTTCTTGTTCTCCTGCCTAGTTCTACTAATATTTCCGCACTCTGCTAGGAATTTTCCAACTTTATTTTCTACACCCAAATCTTGATTAAAGCCAATGCCACAATCTAAGTAATTACATTGCGATACTTATTTCAGCACCACAGCCATCATATTAGCACTACCCATCACAGCAAAACTACTGAAATATTCCATCTACAATAATTGTGAAGTAGTTAAAAGAAATTCTTCAATAAAATCTATGTAATCTCAATCCACAGATATTTCAACAATACCGTTTAATTCACTGTTAAAATTATAGTCGATTCAGAGTCAAGCTATATTAACCTTTAATTTTTTGCAATATTTAAAAGACGAATACATTAAATCCGCGATGGTTTCATAATAATACAACATTTTAAGAATATACGAATGTAGTAATTTTTAAAATTATTTTTTTTTGCCAACATACGACCGTTCATTGAGTTAAAATATATGATCAAATAAAACTTATAAAATAAATGATCGATCATTGTTTTTCTTCACGTATTTTACTTTCTTTCCTTCTGAATTGGTTTTCCTTCGTTTTCCGGCTTTCTTCTTTCATATACTCTGACGACAATACTCTAAACTCTCTAAACTCTTCTGACCTTATTTTGAGCTTGGATTCAGAGAGATATGTTTCATCTTATAGACTACTGATCGTAGTAGTTCCCGATTCTGACCTGATTTACCAGTTATTCCTTATCTTTGATTGGTTTTTTTAATCTTGTTTGTAATTCCTAATCTGTTTTTGTGTGAATATATTCTTTCTACGATGTTTTTTCATAAACTCTTATTATCCAGCCTGATAGAGTACAGAAAACCTTATTTTTCTTTTACCTAACGTTCGTCTTCGATCGTTTCGTCAAGATACTTGTAGATCTTTTAATTTGATATTTTTGATTTGCTATTGATTGATCATTTGATTTATTCTAGGATTGTTCTTATGTAACTTTTGTAAATTTTCAGTAACTGGCCCATGATTGGTCATTAGCTTTTGTTTTGGGGTTTAAGACTGTATATGTGTGTTGTAACTCGTTGGAACTTCAAAAATGAAGCAAGGAATTAAATTTTCTACTTCAATATTTAGTAAAACCTCGCCTTATAGGTGGCGGACCCATTTCAGATACGGTATATTTCGGATAAACAGAGACAAATTTTTTAAAATATACTCTTTAAAAACAAACCTTTTAGAGCATACTCGTATAAAATTATTTGTATGGTCGTATGTATTATCGCCGACCGGGGCCGACGACATGCAGCAAAACCTTGTTTCGAAAATTGGTAGCCCTGAAAAGGGCCGTAGTTGGCGGTCGGAATCGGCAAGCCGGTGTGGTAGAAACGGAACCGGAAGAGTGACGGCTCGGCTACCGAGTTCAGGTGTAGCGTTCCCTCAGCGGCAGTTGGGTCTCCACTGCAGAGTGGCAGTGGTGGCCCCTAGAGTCCCGCAGTGTTGAGTCGGCGTAGGCTGTCTGCCAATAGCGCGGCCGACGCGGTTTTTTCCGGGTCGGCGAAGGCTGACCGGTGCGGGAATGTAGCGTCCGCCACCAGTATAGACCGAGGATGGTGCGTCCGGTCTCGACTCGGCTCGTCTTCTTCTGTCTGGAGCTCTTCTTTCTTGTTCTTCTCTGGTTGAGAATTAAATGAAGAATCACTCTCGGAGGCCAGGTCTTTCGCTTAAATCCTCCTCCGATGAACCCACTTAAACGTGGAGGGGAGGCGCTGTAGCACGCCACGCGGTGGGCAGGTAGTGGGACCATCTGCAGGCGCTAATGTTGGTAGAGGAGTAGGTGACAGTATAAATGAAAATACAGCAGATTCAAAAGAATAAATTAAATACTGTACAGTAACTATTATTTACTCCTTATTTTAATTATTTACAATTTTTTTAAACAATCTAAGAACTTAAGACGAAACCTCTTAATACCAATCCATTAATCTCTTAAAATCTCTTAATAATCTCTTAATAGCAATATCAATCCATTGTTTTACTAGAAGAACATCTAAAGGCAAAAATTCCTCATACTGTTCAACAAAACTTACGGGAACCTAAAACTAAATAAAACAATTCTCTATGGAAATTGGGTGTAGTCTTCAACGGTATACAGAAGATATTTTTTCGTAACTGATTAACAAAGTTTTGTCACCCTTACGTGTGTTTGTTGCAATCTGTTCAATTTAAGAACAATAATTAACAACCACATGACCTAATGAGATGAGTATGATACGTACGTCGGGTTAATGAGGTAATGTCTTGTGCAGGTTCAGGTCGACCATTCATGAGAGAGTATGGTTAATTGAACCCGAACCATCAACGTATACCGGTAACCCACTGTCTAGTATTCAAATCCGTATAAAAGTAAAGACCTTTACATGGATTTGAACCAGAAACCTTCGCCTCTGAAAGTCAGCTGTTAAATAGCTGACACATGGTAACAAATTTATCTTTAGACTACCCCAGTGGCTTAGCAACAGTTTAATATACTTTTTTAGTAAACGAGCTTAGTGAATCCTTATTTTCGTAATTTATTTCATTGTATACTGTATTGTACCTGAGTGACACTAAATAATTAATTTTTATACACTACGTATATAGAGAGTAAGTTTATTGAGAAATTATTAAATTAAAAACAAAAATTTGGATCTGTTTCGGTCAAGCCAGATTACGATTTGCGGGTCTCGAAAAGCGGGAGGTTTACTGTACTATAATAATTTCATAATTAGTTTTAATTAATTTAAATTTATTAAAAGCCAATATTTTTACTTTTTAGAATATATGCTAAAAACTAAAGTTATAAATTAATTATCTGTTTATAGAGAACATTAATTTGTTCACCAATGTATGAAAAAAAAAATTCTATTGATAGAAAGCAAATATGCTATAATATTTATACAAAATATTGCAAATAAATGAATCTTTTTGTAAAAAAATATAGTATTCATGTTTTTAGAAAGATAAAAGTAATCCAATTTTTAAAACAAGCCATTGACATTAATATAATATAAAATACCTTTCATTCACTTTAGGTAGATTTATAAAAAAAAAGCTATGAATTTTCAGTTCTTTGAATATGGACATACGTAATGTATACTTCATTTATAAATGAAAAGCAAAACATGATATTCATTAATTATATTTATTTCTATTTAATAAATTATACAAGTAGATTATTTCTTTGAGGTTAAGTACGCGTACATACTAATTAATCTAGAGTGGATATAAATGAAATTCTAAAAACAAAACGGGGATAAATTGAAAAATGCTAATTGAAGAAGGATACTTAACTAACATTAAATTTAAACTTTTACATTTAATTTCATTTCGTAATGAAATATTGAAGAGGGGTTAAGAAGTTAAAGGGACAATAATTTATCACAAGGTTTTTTAATCATCAATGAGGTAGGTAACTTTCCCTTTTTGAAGGCAACCAGGTGCGTGGAAATTGAAATGAAGGTTATCAATTACCTAAGAAATATGAGTCGGAATTAGTAGTACTTATTTTTTAAAAATTGAATGTCTTTTTTATTAAATGGACAATTTGTTTCGATCAGTGCATAGTGGTAGAAAAATTGAACCTTTTCAACTGTTTATCCCCAAACATTTCACTTTATTACTAAATATATGTAGGCTTAACGGATGCACTCAACCAAAACGAAAAGTACTCAAACTTATTCACTCAAATGAAAAATAAAAAACCGGTAATAAAATTTCAAAAGCCTTTTCGTTGCTTTTTAAATTTAACGTATATTATAAATAACATCAAAGTTGTGCAAAGTAAATGATTCCATACCTTTTTTGTTTTGTAACTAAATACTTTACTCCGATTAATTAACGGTCTTATTATTAGTATATTTGAATTAGTTTCTAATTGGTGTTCTGTGTAAATGAAAGTAATTTTATCCTTTCAAAGTAATTTTTTATTAATTTGTAAACGTACAAGTGTATCAAATAATTAAATCACTTTGACAAAAGATTACGGCAAATAGGATAAAAATATTAAAACCATGTTTGCATTTTTAAAAACCTGTAGGTCTAAACTACTACTTAGTTTCCATAAAAGGATAAACTTTTTAAAAAACTGTTTTTAAAATTTTATTCAAATATAGAACAGTGCGAACTCTTTTCAACATAATATTTTATTTGTTCCCATTATTTAAAATAACTAAAAATGAGATGATTAATTGACAAAATATGGTATGATTGACATGAAGATGATAATTGACGTGATGTATTTCAAAATAAGGTGATCCTACTATTTTTTGATACAGTGGAGCGTTAGTTATCAGAACTCATTGGGACCAGAGCGGTTCTGATAATTAAATATTTCGGATAATCAAATACTCTAAATACTGTAATTTGATACATTGTACCGTAAAAATGTAATATAACATAAATGTAAACTAGATTAATAAACATAAAAATAAGAAAAATTTATTTTCATATTGTAGGCAGATACATTGACACATAAAAATATAACCTAGAACATAAAATAATAAAAAATGAATACAACTAGGAAAATACTAATTTAATTTAAAATAATAAAATACTAAATACTAAAATAATTTTTAGTCAAAAAACACTAATTTATTGCAAATGTAGAATACTAAAGATTATAAAAACAAACAGAAAAATACAGAATTTAAAAAACTGAATAAATTAACGAAATAAATTACGATAAAATCCTTTGTGAAATATTTTTTAACATACTTGTACATACTATATTGTGTAAATGAAATTTATCTTTAATTTACCTTTGGTTGCTTTTTTGTTTAAAAAACCTTCCTCACGTTTCGGTGGTACCACCTTCTTCAGTGCAATATTAACGAAAATTGAAAATTAAAATTTGGAATGGTGTTTCCATTTAGTCATATCGAATAAAAATCTTTTTATTCTGACTGAATAGAAACACCAATCTAAGTTTTAATTTTAAATTTTGATTAATATTAGTCTGAGAAAAATGGTACCACCGGAACGCACGTAGGTTTGGTAAACTAAAAAGACAACCACTAATGAAGTAAAAGATAAGTATTACATATACTGTAATTTATATTAAAAGGTTAGAAGAATCCATTTCAAAAATTTTTTTCTGAATACTACACAGTAATTTTCAAAAGAATCTTGAATTTCCTTTTGAACTAAGAAACTTCTTTTGTACTGAACTTCTTTTTGTAGCAAAAAATACTTCATTTTTTATTAACAACGCTTCATCAGCACTGCATTCACGCTAATTTTTGCATCATAGCATTGCAGCTTTTAGGGCAGAAAAGGCCTGTACGTGAGTAAATAAATATTGTTTTCCATCCAAGGTGGTTCGAATAATTAACGGTTCGGATAACTGACGTTCGGATAATCGACGCTCTTATGTATGTTTAATTATATGTTAATCCTGTAGTACTGTAAATATTTGCTCCATTTTCTCTTTAACCTCATTTGGGGAACATCTGGTTGGTGTGGAGTATGAATTCTTTTAATTAAGTCGTTTTTAGTTTGTCAGTTTTTCTATGAAATTTTCTGTAGTAACAGTCTTTGACAATATTAATTACGTAAGGGATTTGTTAGTCGTTGTGTGGTTTGCTACTTACATACACAGAGGGGAGTTGATGGTAATGCTGAGTATTTTAGATTGTGCTACTTGTATACGAGACAAATTGCTATTAGCAGTGAAATCGTATTTGACAAGCGTATGACCAAATAAGTTTTAAAATATACTTGAAGACAGAGAGTTTCTGTTTTAATGGTAGGTTAAATGGTTTTCCAATAAGACCATGTAAAAGTATAAGACATAAACATACCCATGACAAATAAAATAGGTATACAATAAAAAATCCAAAATACTAAATTTAGGAAAACAGATGAGAAAACAAAATAACGTAGTTTAAGACGTACGGAATCCTAATAGAAACCTAACCAATAACATTATTTACAATTTGTTTTTTTTTCAAAATTGCAGCAAATCCTTCCTGATTTGGAGACTAGTAATTTGGAATTACAATACTATGGAAAGCAGTATCAGTAAAAATTAATGCCTATGTAAATTAAATTGGCGTATGAAAAGAAACAGATGAATTCATGTTACTAGGTTTTGCCGGGCTGCAGATTGTAATTATGAACAAACGGACGATTCAGTTTAGAATATATTATCATCAATTAAATAAAAATCTAAAAATTGGTTAACCTTAGTAATAGGATGACAGACTCTGTTCCTACGAAGCAAGGGATCCGGTAGTGTTGCTTTTTACCATTTGTACTGAGATCAGGTTTTTAAGTGAGCCTTTTGCAATGCTTTAAATAGAATTCATCTGAATGGAGAGTTTTTCAACAACATAAGATATGCTGACGATACCAACATTTTTGCAAATTCAGAGGAGAGGGACTTCAATGCTTGATGGATAGAATTTTTTATGAGGAATAGGCTTTCGCTCTGAAAATCAGCTCCCTGTAAACTAAGATGTCGATCATTGAGGTTTCTTAAAGTCAATACTACTTACTTACTGAAACTTTAATTAAGATCTATTGAGAAAGTTCAGAAATTTTAATATTTGTGAAGTTTGTAGTTATGAAGCCAAAAGTGTAAAAGTAGGATTCGTATTAAAATGGTTAGGTTGACATTTATACATAGTAAGGATCTGCTTGTTAATAATCAATTTTACATTCTGTAAGATGTAAGTTTGTAAAGAAGTTTTTATTTACTCAGTCCTGCTGTCAGGTCTGGAAATATTGACTTTGAGTTCACAGTCCACGAATCGTTTAGAAGCTTCAAAAATGTGTGTATTTAGAAGGGTTCTCAGAATTTCTTTTACCGATCATGTTAACAACGTTGATATTTTGAGTTTTGCTGGTATGGATGTTATTAAATGAGCATAATTAAAAAGTCTTTTCTATACACTATTAACGGTTACAAAAATTGAGATCGTATAAGCCTATTCCAGGAATTTGGAGTCCTTCCTTTAAGGCATTTATTTGTTTTCAAGGTACTGATACAGTTCTTTTGGGTTTGTGGTAACCGTGAAGTAGTAATTAATCCCAATAAAACCAATTATGGTACTAGGAACGCTGAAAAAATTAAAACTAGAAAACCAAATAGTACATTTTTTCAGAAGTCATTTCTCTATCTTGAGAGGCGAGTCATTAATGTACTTCCACCCCATATACACAGTATTAGGTCACCAAATCTATTAAAACATAAACTAAAATATCATATACTATCGATCCAGGAGCAAGAACTTAAGAAACTTTTCCAGGTTTAAAATAACTGTTCTTTTAGTTTTTACTTTTCTCTCTGCGATAGTTTAACTGTTTCTTTTTGCTCATTTATTGAATTAATTTGCGTTGAAGTTAAAGTATTTACATTGTGTTAGTTAAAATATATTATTGTAAAGTAGTTATAGTTATAAAATAAAAGTTATAATATAGTTTTTTCTCTCTATTACAAAATATACAAAAATAATCTTAGTTTTATTAAAAAATTTCTATTGTTATTAAAATAAAAATATAATATTGATATTTAATGTAAAATGTAATTGAATTTATCATTTATTTTGTTTTCTTTAAAATTCTGTTTAACGCAATCTTTGTATTTAACTGTAGTAATTTAACTTAGTATTTAACTTAGTATATTTATAGTAGTTATAAATTATAAGTGATTTAATTTTTTTGTTATGAATACTCTTATGCGCGAACAGAACTCTTTGTGAAGAAGAGTTTTTGCGTACAAGTATATTTAGTTTAAAATATTGTACATAACTTAGTATAATGAATTGTAATTTTAATGTAGCTATATTTCACTAAATAAAATAAATAAAAAAATTTTAAAAAATGAAAATTTTCTACGTTGGTGGCTTGGACGTGAAATAATTATGGGTTTCTCAGACTTGTTTTCGAAAGGAAAGTTGAGGACAGGTGCAGCCCTGATTGAAGAAAACCCTTACGGTCAAAAATATTAGAAGCTGGACAAACATGAGTACGCACACTATTTTGCGGATAGTTCACGATGGTGAGGGATTTACTAATAATGTAGCTTACGGAGAAACAGTTTACTACTTTGAACTTTAAATATTTTGGGAAGATGTTTCCCCCAAATTTTCCAAACTAGCAAAGCCTTACTCTATTGTATAATATATAAGTAATTGATGGGAAAATTAATGTATAAAACGTTAATATATTATACTATAAAGGGGGTTTTTAATACAGTAGAACTTTTTATAATAATACAGCAATAATAATTTACATAAATATACACTCTAGATTTATTACATATTGCAGATTCATTAATCAATGGCTATGTACAGCAAGTACTTACTTTAAATAATTATTATAACAGTAATAGTTGAAACAATAATAAAGAGAAGATATTACGTTCTATTTCACATTCAACTTGATTCAATATTAATTGCAAAAGTTCCAAATAACAAACTATTATTACTGAAACGATCTGTGTACTGGTATCAGAATGATCATAAATTATCACTTTTTGTATGCTAATAACTTTCCATACTTAAGACTTTTTAACAAACTTTTAAACATAGGAGATTAACCAACTACTGATGACGGCAAATAGCTTGGATCTTACTTTTTTTTACATGCTCTGTTCATGTGAAAAACATCTGTCTAAGCAACAAACACTTATCTCTCTTAACTTGAAATTGTCTTTGATACGGGATGGGATTCAGAGACTGATATGCGCAAATTGTTGATCATCTATGCATTTATAACACATCAGTACCACTTCGTGTAAAGTTAAGATTGACTTTCAACGCGTCAAAATAAAAAATAGGCGTACTTAATAGCTTTTTCTTCGTATTAAACATTTCCAAGGTTTTTCTAGTTTCATGTTTTTATATATGCTTTCATTGTTCTTCTTTAATGAAACCATACATTTGCTGAATAATAAGACGGAAGTATAGCATGAATGGCATGAGAAAGCTGTTTACCCATCTCATGCTTCAGAGTATATAAATGATGCGAAACTTTATAGTAAGTCAGGCTGTGCATGTGTGTGTGTTTGTGTGTATTAAAAATTGTGGATATACAAGCGAAATAATATACTGCAAAATAATGTAAAAAAACCGTGGTTAATATGTTGCATTCGTTTATATTAATCTTGAAATAAAAATCTACTTCATGTTTTCTTAAACTCTTTTTGGGAACGTCAGGCAGATTTGGTGGACGTATTCTTTTAATTAAGTCAGTTTTATCTTTGCCATGTTTTTTATGAAATTGTCTATAGTGCTTTAAAATTGTTTTAATTAATGGTATAACAAACGTAAGGGATGCATAAGTCGTTGAGTTAGGTTTCATTACACACGAACCAAGGGGATATTTCTGAGTACTTTAGATTCAGCTGCTTGTATGTGGTACAAATTGGTATTAGCAACGGTACCATTATATTTGAAAAGCGGATAACCAAATAGGTAAATTTCTACGTTATTTGTCCGTTATGAAAATTTGTGCTTAGCTTTTATTTGACAGCTGATAAGTGAGCTTCATGTAGGCCTAGTAATGAATCATTCGTTACGCAGTAATGTCTTTTTTATTAATAAACCAAATATTTGTCAAGTATTAATATGATACGACATGCTTAAATTACCGCACATTAGTGTGTCATATTGTGGCATATGTCGGCTGGACAGATAATAGCATTTTGACAATGGTACTTTCGTGTGAGTTTTCTTAAAAGTGTAATTAATTGCATTCAAAACAAACGGCTAGTTAACCTTGTCTTTGTTTTTCAAGTAAAGGTCGCAAGGTCCTACTATTTATTTTGTATTAATTTATCTGGAATATTCCTTGTGTTATTTATCCTTTTAGAAGTATCTATTATATACCTTTCTTGAGTTAGTCAAAGTAGGTTGAACCATTGTGAAGTTAGTTTGTTATTAATGAAATACAGTAAGTTGTTAAAAATCAGTTTTCACATAACACAATTTTTAGTGTGAATCAATTATATTTGTTGTAAATTAAGTCTGTTATTAAGTAAAGTAGTCCCTTGTAATTATCTAGTTTTTTAAATGCAAGAAATTAATTATGTTAATTTGTAAATAAATATTTTTGTTATAAATTTAAATAAAGTTTTGTTATCTATAATGGACCAGACCCCAAAAGAACCCTGAAACGTCACAATACATTGGGTAATGTACCTTGGGCACGTATTGTAAGATTTACTATTAAATTTGTAGTAATAAGCAGGCTACTTATGAACACTAGACCAGCGTTCTTTTTCATGAAAGCAATAAAACTCTACACGTCGGTTTCAAAATTCTTACAGTAAAGGATATCAAACAAAAAGAGGAATTAAAAAAAAGGAAAGGAATTATCAAATGACTAAATAATCATACCAACCAACAAGCCTTTAACTTAGCTACAAGGAACTTTCTAATGTTACGATGTTTGAAGCGAAAATGGAGCAGAGACCTCTTGGTTTGAAAAATGGACAACACCCATAGTTCTGAAAAGAGAATGTACCACTAGGTACTTCTTGTCCTGAAAGTAAAATTCCCCAACGCCCGTTAAGTTAATCTTCATATACGGAAATTGTGCAGCTCATTGTACAGTACCACAATAAAAATTAAAGACAAAAATTTGACACGAAACATTATTTTCTGTTGTAGTCAATTTTTTTGAAACCGCATCGATACACGATGTCGATACACGACATTAATGGATGACGTCAAGCATGAAACATTCCTGTCACTTTTCAACAAGAAAGCACACGGGGAGGTATCGGCTACGGGGTACCACATTATAGCTATATCAGTGCAGTTAGCAGTTTGGCTGACTATTTTTAATACAGGAACCAAGCTACGTGCCGTTATCAGTACACTATTACAATATTAACTAACTTAACAACCGTTTTCTGAACGATTATTATCGTTAAGAAATTTGCGAATAAAATTCCAACCGTCCATAAAGAGTTATAGTTTGCCCTATTTCACATTATAAGTAGTAAGAAAAAGAAGAAGAAGACGAGGAAGAAGAAAGATTCCGCATTATCAAAGATATATTACATAGAGTGTATCCTCCCATCTTCCAATAATAACAAACGTTACCCACACTCATAACATAAACGTGTATATATATGTTCTTATATTCGAATATAAATTATTGTATGAACGTTATACCCTCTATTCCCACTTTTTGACATTCTTTCTCCATCTTTTTTTAGCATCATTCACTTTAATATAATAGCTTCCTTATTCTTAACTTCAATTTCAAATATGTATTATAGCCGAGGACTTTATACCATGATAATTTAGTGTATAATAATATTAAATTATCTATTTTTAAGATTAGACAAATTTCATTATTATACCGAATAAATCTTTTTATATGTTAATTCCTTTGCATTATGTAATATTGGTTTCACATAGTAACATGAAGATGTAAAATATGTGTTAGATTATTTATAGAACGTTCGTTAGAGTCAAAATACCTTATCAACGATATCAGTAAAACAACCTAAGTTACATTTGTTAATACACACACGGTTGTCGTATGGAATTGCATGTTGGGGTAGTACATGCATTACTCACATTAAATATGTGATTAATCTACAAAAATCTTTTCTATACACTATTAATGGTTTCAAAAAGTGCGATCGTATGAGCCTGTTCCAGGAATTTGGAGTCCTTCCTTTAAGGCATTTATTTGTTTTCAAGGTTCTGATACAATTCTTTTGGGCTTGTGGTAACCGTGAAGTAATAATTTATTCAAATAAAACCAATTATGGTACTAGGAACGCTGCAAAAATTAAGACTGAGAAAACCAAATAGTACATTTTTTCAGAAGTCATTTCTCTATCTTGAGAGGCGATTCGTTAACGTACTTCCACCCCATATACACAGTATTATGTCACCACATCTATTAAAACATAAACTAAAATATCATATAATATCGATCCGTGAGCAAGAACTTGAGAAACTTTTCCAGGTCTTAAAATAACTGTTTTATTAATTTTTAATTTTCTTTTTGCGATAGTTTAACTGTCTCTTTATGCTCATTTATTGAATTAATTTCGTATAAAGTTAAAATATTTACGTTGTGTTAGTTAAAATATATATTATTGTAAAGCAGTTATAGTTATAAAATAAAAATTATAATATCGCTTTTATAATATAGCTACTTGTAGTAATTTAACTTAGTAATTTTATAGTAGTTATAATTATTTAAGTTAATTAATGTTTTTGTTCTGTATACTCCTGTGCGCGGACAGAACTCTTTGTGAAGAATAGTTTTTGCGTATAAGTATATTTAGTTTAAAATATTGTACATAGCTTAGTATAGTCATGGATTGTAATTTTAATGTAGTTATATTTTACTAAATAAAATAAATAAAATTATATTTCCCATTAGCTTTCAACATTTATATTCTCAGTTCATGTTTACGGTTATTCAGATAATTGACTTTTTTCACAGGTTACATTTCAATTATACATGGAGGGTACAAGCATAATGTTTAGTTTTAACCATTAAGTCTAAATATTTTTTATATGAATTTACTTATTGCATATTGTTCTTAAAGTCCTTCTCCTATCGGAGGTCGGAAATCATCATAATTATGCGGACCTTATTCCCTGTTACACGGAACAGTTCCGTATTACTGCAACCAAATCAGTTCCTTCAGGCTCTTCAACCGAGATGTCTGGCGTCTGCTAACGTTCCGCTTCTCCTTTATCTTCCCCTGCATGATTAATTGTAACATGTAGTATTAAGGACCTCTGATCATATGTCCAATACATTGAAGTTTTCTTCAAAGTTTTAACCAACTCATTTTTTCCCCATTTTATCAAGCACACTTCTACGAGTATTTGTTATTTTGTCAGTCCACGGAATGCGCCATATCCTGCGGTTGCACCACATCTCAAAGCCATTATCTTCTCTAAGTGGTTCTTTTTGAGTGTCCAAACTTACATCCCATACAACAGAACAGAGAAGACATAACTTTGTAGCATTCTCATTCTGATCTCAATGCCAAGATCCCGGCTACACAGCAATTTCTTTAGCGACATAAATGACGATCTCGCAATTTTTATCCTTGATCTTATTTCATTTCTTCTCCCGTCAGCTCCCAGAACTCGTGTACCCAGATATTTATAAATGGTAACTCTTTGTATCATGATGTTTGAAATATAATTCAACTGGGTTTGTGCGGATTTTGTAATTAACATCTAGACTATGCCGTATTATTTAAATTTATTTTTAAACTATATTTTATGAATCCGTTATTTACTTTTTTCAGCAGGTGTTGAAAATTATCTTAAGTACTTGTTAACAACACTGTGTCATCTGCGTATCAAAAATTATTAATTTTCCCCTTTTACGACAATACCTCCTCTACTAAAAAAACAAGTGAACAAAAACCAATCGGCTTCTGATAAGTAATAATAAATACATTTATTCCCGTTTAACAGTTACATAAACAACATAACATAATAAAATAAATTACTTTTATTAGTAATGCAATTAATAATTACGGTGCGGGGTAAATTACCTACCCAACTGTGGCACAGCCATGTTCTATGGTAGGGTTTATGAGTGCTTCCCTTAGGGCAAAAATATGTTCTTATGGTTCAAAAGTAAGTGAACCAGCTAAAGATTAAAAGGAGTTAACATTCGGTGGATCTCGTGTCTATCTTGGCTAAGCAACTACAGACTGGCTAATTTTTTAAATTTTATAATGTTTGGCTGGTTTCTCATATCAACAGGCATAAGATTTAAAAATTTAGAAGCTAAATATTTCGATTGCTTTTGGCGTAATTTGGTGGAAGCTCTCCTGGAGTGAAACCAAGAGCAATAAACTACATCGGTTTAACAAAATACAATAGACAAACGCAGTAGCCATCTATACAGCAATGTTGAAATTTAATAAAGACAAAACTTAACAGAAACACAACAATTTTTAGCATCAGTCAGAAATTGAACCTGGGAATATTTAAGAATACTTCGTTGGCAAACTACGTTAGTGACCAGTTTTAGACCTATAAAGATTTATATTACAAATATTTCATTTCTAAATATTTGGAGGTCATTCATACCGTATTCATTATTAAACACCACATTATTTTTAATCAAAGTTTTAAAAAATTATGATAAGAATATTTTTTTTTAAAAATTAAGTTAAAATGACACAATTATTTTTATTGTTGATAAGGTACGAAAATAATTGATAGATCAGTAAAGGTACTCTAATTTAAATTAATATCTGTAATTGTTTTTAACAATCATTTTAGCTTATTCTTTAAACAAACAATTTTATCATTAATTTTTAAAACTTTGATTAAAAACAAGATGGTGTTTAATAATAAATACAGTATTAATG
Source organism: Catonia carolina (assembly GCA_035578175.1). Lineage (NCBI taxonomy): Eukaryota > Metazoa > Arthropoda > Insecta > Hemiptera > Achilidae > Catonia > Catonia carolina. Next base: position 19,812,420 of record JAQMRL010000010.1, on the reverse strand, counting down.
GGGGCTGTAGAGGGCTTCTGTCGTCAAATGGAAAGAGACCCCTTAATTCCTTTTACAAAAGACTTAAAGGAACCGGCCGGGATAGAAGGATAGTGTCTCATCCATACATTCACGTTGTGTGGCCTGTTCGTAACACATCAGCACGATGACCGTCTCATGGTGAACGGAAATGGAAGGGCTGCCCATCCCACCCTGGCAGACGGTGGCTTGGGGCACTCAGGCTGCTAACCAAAAAGTTCAAAACAACAGAAAACGACAAGAGCTTTGAGAACATCAAGAAATTCGAGAACTTCAAAATATGGAAAAAATTATGATGGCGTCCTCTGTAGTAAAAAATTCCGGAGGCAAACTAGTCCTCCGTTCGGATCTCCAGGCGAGGACTATCAGATGGGACTTCATCAAAAAGATAAAAAAAAATTTAATTGATTTATAATCAAACTTTTAAAAATGAATGATAAGATTGTATTTAAAGAATAAGCTAAAATGATACAATTCTTTTTATTGTTGATAAGGTACGACAATAATTTAATTAGTAGATCAGTAAAGGTACTCTAATTTAAATTAACATTTGTAATTGTTAAAAAATAAACCAAAATTTCAATACAAAAGGAGTAACGTAAGAGTAATTACTCGTCGTTTTGTCGGTTTTAAGAGATTCCCTTTAATTGGCAATTACTCCTTTGTCTTATCTCTGTGCCTGATTCTATTGTTCGTTCGTCGTTGTAGAAAGACAACGTAGAGTACAGTACGTAACGCACATAAGAGGACTGAGCTGAACTGTGCAATGCAATTAGATATAAATGGAATACCAGGAAGAACAGACATCGTATTCCGTCTGTATACAATTTCTATCCGTCTCTTTCACTCATTCTCGATAGCTCTTGTTCCCTCTCTCTTTTACGTTATCTAATCGTAGTGCACGCCACTGAAATTGTTAACAGGAGTAACTTAATATGTTTTAAATTGAGAGAATAGTAAATTGAATTTGCAAATTTACATTATTCGCATATTTTTGTCGTAAGTAAATGTAATGCAAAAATTTTTGTTTCTTACAGAACTAAAAAAAATCAGTTGCCTCAAAAATGTTGCTGATATCACTGTGTGTTGTAGAACATAAAAAGCTGGGTTGAAACACTCACACGACTTACTCTTGCCAATATAAATAATCAACAATATAACCTACGTTTAATCATTAGTAAGCAATGTAAAATGAGAAACATAACGTAATTTTAATCATGAGTGAATGATATAAAATGAAAAACAACTTCTGTAGAACGTAAAATTACAAATAATAATCACTAATTTGATGCTAAACTAGGCTCTGTAGAAAAAAGTTCTAAAATTAAAGTTGTAGGTTTTTAATTTTCTATAGCTTTTAATTATATACACTTTTGTTGTATAAAATATGTACCCTAAGGTACCATTTTTTACAGGTTTTGATGAGCAGAAACAAAAAAATCACTAATTGACGCTAAAAGAAGCACTGTAGAAAAAATTTTTGAAATAAAAGTCGTAGGTTTTTTAAAATTCCTACAAATCTAATTACAGGTATAGCTTTTGCCCTAAAGTGCATATTAAGGCAGTAATCATTAGAACATTTTTTTCTGAAACGGAAAGGGGTTTTTAAGAAAATCTCAAAAATTTGGAAAATTACACACCGATTTTGATGAAAATATTCCTGTCGAATTTCCTTGTGGTACCAAACTTAAGTTTCAAATTTCAACTTTGTACAACATTCCGTTTTTAAGATATTTTGTTGACTCGTACAGATACATACACACGTGCGTAGTCACAAAGATTAATTACTAGAAACAATTTTTTTATGTTCAGGGAGCCTGAAAACATGTATTTCCGGTGAAAACTCGATTTCGAAAAATCGACAATATTGTCAAAATTTTCGACAATATGCGGAAGAATCCGCTCAGAAGAATCGTTAAGAGAATTCAACGTAAAGTAAACTATTTATCATAGTTTCTAAACAGCAAATGTTATTGTGAACTGAGTAAAATATTTCAAGAATTTTTCGGGGCCGGATCCGAAAAATTGCGCTTTCCACGCTGGATTAGCTAAGCCAAAACACTAAATCAAAATATAAAATCCTTAAATTTTTAGCTTTAAATATATAAAATAAAACAAAAACGTTTTAAAATTCAATTTACAGAAAAAGTGTTTACCTAATACAGGTATTAGCGTAAAAAGAAATACCTGACATATCAGAAACAATTGATATTATTTATTCTTAAACGTAAAATGTATCGCACCCTACTGAATCTGCAAATGAACAAGAGCTTAAAGCAATGTAAAATAAATAAAATTAAAAACCCAACACTTAGGTATAGTTTTATTGTAATTTAATGTGCTAATTTTCCAAAATTTGTTAGATATGAACAATAATGTAATGTTTTATGACATAAACAATAAATTATTATTTTACCAATAAGCCCTAAATATAATTATCAATGTAAGGACATATTTAAAAAAATATAAATTCTTATTAACTTATTTCACGAAACGCCTCCTGTATTTGAAAGGCGTATTGGAAAATAGAGATGGAAAAACAGCGAGAAACTTATATATCAAGACACAACATTCTTTTTCTATTGGAATGCAATTTATTTTTAATTTTGTATTGCTTGAGAAAATGAAAATAAAAATAAAAAGAATTTTATCGTTGGACCCGAAAGGACGAAGGAATTCAACTGTCGTAACGTCGGCCTTTCTTGAAATAACACTGACATTATTATTTTGTTCCTTTTCTGTCTTTCAATTTCTTTGGGACTCGTTGAATTGTTCTCCTGGGAAAAACCACTGGGCTTTCTTCAGAGTGGTTTGGGAGAAAGAAAAATATGGGGAAGAGACCTAGATGATCACAAACTGTAAGATTTTCTCTTACACATTGTTTATTTGAAAAATGAAAATTTTTAATGAAATGTATAGAAAGAAATTTTTAAGTGAGTTACTTTATAACTTCAATCGTGTTTTTTGAACACTGATTTTAATATACCCTACTGAAAAAATTTGAAAAAGAATTATTGTTATTTTATATAAAAAAACTAACAACCGTCATAGGTAGGTGAAATGTTAGATGAATAAAATACTGGGCATGTTATTTCAAGGGATATATAAAAATAGTTCTGTTTCTCTTCATATATTCAACCAACTGAAAAAAGAAGAGTTAAAAATACAAATGACTTTTATTATTACTATAGAAACATTAAGATCTGTTTATTATGAAACACAAATTATTAGACACTAAGAATAAAATAGTAATAATTGGTAAATGTGTCTTGAATAGAGGACTCATTAATCAATGAAACTCCTTTTGACGATTGATTAATTTATTTGCGTATCTTCAAAAATAGTTTGTTTGATGTTCACGTCATAACCTGTAGAGGTTTTCTGTGTTATCTAGAAAATTCATAGCTCAAAAGTTGTGATTATTTTCATATTTTATATAATATGATGAAGATAATTTTGATATTTCGCTCTTGTTGTTGATATACGAGGTGCGGCTATTAAATAACGACACTGACGTAAAAAAATTTATTTTAATTTTATACATAATCACTTATTGTCACCTTCAATATACACTCCTCTATCCCTACAACGCTCCATGCGATTTTTCCATTGTTGGATACAGTGCTGGAAGTCATCTTCTGTCAGCTCCTTCAGGACACGTGCCGCTTTCATTTTTACAGCTTCCAAAGACTCAAATCTTGTCCCTTTTAATGCAGGTCCTTTATATTCTTTTAATCCTTTATATCCTTCAGGTCATTTTAATGAGGTCTTTTGTACCTCTACATCTTCTGTTCTTAAATAGTTAAATCGGCAATTAGTGATTCTCCGTATTTTTAAGTTCTATAGAGGTTGATTTTCAGTTTACGTCATTCACTCGTGATAAAATATAGTTTATGTTTTTCATTTTTCATTGTGTACTCATGATTAAATATAGGTTAATTTTTTCATTATTTACATTTGCAAGAGAATGTACTGTTAGTGTTTGATACCCAATTGATTTAACTTTTCCGAAAGTTGAAAAAACAAGTAAGATCTATGAACAAAAATATATATGAAAATTAACATAACTAAAACAGGTCTTTTTAAATTTTTAGAGAAAGACAACGTTAGCAAATCAGCATTCATATGTGTATGTAGACCAGGAAGAATAAGCTAAGGTTACATTTCATTAATATCTAATTACAATAATATTTTTTAAAAACTGCTAAGAGAATTTGAAACAAACAACAGAGCAGAGGGAGCATTTTATAAAATATTCCAAGGGATAAATTCTTTCAACACATTAAAAGCAGTTGTAATAGGAAGAACAAAAGTAATGAGATATTCTAAGAAATGTTGAAAGATTCATCAAGTCATCCTTCACATAAAGAAGGAATTTTGTGAAAAGGAATACCATTGTTGAAAAATAAAACAAAGAAGAAAACTGTTTTGATCAAAGGATTCGAGAAAATAATAATCATCACCTATTCTACGTAGGTGTATTTAAACAGAAAACAAAATTTCTTACTCTCATTTTACCCTTGTTTTATGTTAAAGCGTAGGAAGTAAATGCCATTTTATTTTTACTTAATTTTAAAATTAGGATAAGTAAAGTTCAACTTAATTTTATCTTGAATTGTTTGATTATGAGTGTTTTGCAAAAATACTGACTTTTAAATTAATGGTTTATATCAATTATTTCTTACTCTCTGAACGGCCTAAATTACATCGTATTTTGGAATTCTTCTTTATAAAGCTTATCTTCTGCCTATTCGGATGTATGCATGCCAAATATATGTGACGCCTAATACTTTTATTATTTTAAAATTCAACGATTTTAGTCAAAAATACTAAGACAAATTACTAAAGTTACTTTTACGTTTGAAGTCACTAATGACCTTTTGCACAGTGATCTCAAAATCCTGTACGTAAACGAACTAGTTTGTAAGTTTTTAACGCTGTAAGTACTTAGAGGAGGAAGGTTTCTGGTTTAAATCCTAGAAAAGGTAGTTAGTTTACTTTTATAAGGATTTCAATACTAGGGTTGCTAATTGTTCTTAAATTGAACAGATTGCAACCTACACAATTTAGGGATTTAAAAAAAACAAGTACTTATGTATATAATTATGTCATGTATTTGTTTGACTATACAAGATATTTTTATTTGCAACTTTATAAAATTAACAAGCAAATTTGATAAAAAAGGATACAAATATTGACAAATTTAAAGCCATTGAGGAGATCGCAGCCCATTGACAGTACTCCAACCTTAATCATTAAGTTAGTTCATTATTTGGTTAATTATTTACTTTTATTTTGGTTTTTCTTTAATTTTGACGTCTCATGATATCCCTACTCCAGAGTCGTGTCAGTCTTCGTATAGGGGCGGTTGGTGAATATGGTGTGTCTAGATCAACAATGTTTTGTATTACTGTGTAATTTCTTTTTAAATCATGTGTATGTGCGTAGGAACAAATCGCTAATGTACGGGACGTTTTGATGTATCCTGTAGTGTTGAGGAAGTAGCACACCATACAAATAGACTGGAGGACAAAGTTGTTTTCAAAAAGTAAATGTGACTGGTACAGTTTTAGTAGCGTTAATTTTAATCCTTCAGTTTTGAAACTACAATTCAAGATTATTCAAATGGTTTTGCAAGTTTAAAGAAACATTATCATTATTCTCAGAAGAAGATAGAATTACACTATCATCTGCGTAAGAGGCCATCGTCGTCATTGGACAAAGAGGTATGTCTGAAGTGTAGATGTTATATAGAAGAGGAGCGAGAATGGTTCCTAGTGGAACCCCAGCCAGTAATGGTATACAGTCAAACTGAGCACTACCTTGCGTGACAGAAAAATGACGTTTCGAAAGAAATGACTGAAGAATAAGATAGTATGTGGAAGGTAAGAACCTTAATTTAAACTGTAGACCATCAATCCAAACTCGGTCGAAGGCTTGACTAACATCAAAAAATACTGTTTTCATACATCGCGTACTGTTTTCTCTCTAGGGCCGTAGCAAGAAAGTCTACGACTCTGTGCAGTTGGTGAATTGTAGAAAGTCGATTTCGGAAGCCAAACTGAATTTAATTTCATTCCGATCATTTTTTTTTGATAATTTAGCGGCTAATTGCATCAACCATTAAACGCAATAAGCAGCGGTTACTGTTGTTACTCGTATATTTAAAAACAGCCCAAAAAGAATCAAAAGTTATTGTTAGTTTCTTTAAGAGTTTGGTTTCTTATTTCTAGTATTTTTGAGACATAAAATTTGTGAATACAGCATCTAAATTGGTCATTAAATGAGTAAATGTATTTTTTTTAATACGAGCCAGAAAATTTGGAGGTCTGCCGTGTAATTTATCTCAAAAAGAATTTTTTACAACACACATATACATATTGAGTGTACTTAAAATAGATGATAGATAAGTCACTAAATTCAATTACATTTTTTTTAAAAAGTAAATAAATGTAAAATTTATTAATGCACTTTACGTTAACTTATACGAGAATACGATGAAATCCTTATACCTTATTTAAAATGGATATTCAAAGGGGGAAATACCGATCGTTGTTAAAAATTTGAATCTGTTATAAGGGCTCGGTTAATTTGCATTATATTAGTGGAAAGGGGAAGTAACAACACAAGGGGAAAATTTTAAGTTGTTTTCTTATCTTAAATGTAAAGCACGTGGCTTGGACCAAACGTTCATTGGTTGGAAGGCACCCGACATTTCTGGCAACTTTTCTGTGTGAAGTTCTTAACCATAATTATATTTACTTATGGTATTCTTTCAAGTGAAAATTAACAGGGAAGTAGGGGTTTTTCAACTCCTCTTCAGGAAAACAAGAGAAGAAGGAGTATGAGGTTTAAAGAGGTGGATAAAGAAGAAAGAGTAGTTTATAAGGTTTCAAAAATAAGAATCTGTAAGGTAGTGAAATTTTTGATGTTGTCTTAACTTTTCTCCTTCTACTAGTACCTTTACTTCATCTTTCCTTATAATAGCTTATGAATATTAAATTTTGTTATTTATAAAATGAATGAAAATATTTTAGGGATATTCGGAAAGAAAAAGAAAAGCATTTACCGTAATATAACCTGTTGGTTTAAGAAGAAGGTTATGTTCGACTTTCTAAAGACAGAGAACGGAGTTGGAGTTTAACCCGTACCAACATTTACGAGGGTTGCCTACTTATTGTTCCCAAGGACCTATTTAAAATTAATACCCGACCTATTTCTTATTTTTATTTTTTATACTTTTTATAATTTTAAAGTAAAAAGTTTACAAGAAATTGTTTTTCATCAGTTGTGCTCATCAAACTCATAAAAAAGAAAGAAAACCTTACATATTTTAGTGAAAAACTTTCTATCTAAACATGTTTAGAAGTATAACAATGTTACATTATAATAAAATATTTACATCTGTAATATTCTTTTACTTCATTCTATTGCGATAGAATACTCAGCCTGTCTGGTCGCTCTAAACTTTTCTATTATCACTGTTAAAAATGCAAATTGGATTCTCGCCGTTTATAATGTTCAATATTTTCAAATTAATGCAAATTTTGTTTTCTAGCTATTCTTAGTTGGTTTTAAAAGAAAAACTTTTAAAATATAAATTTAAGGTATTATGCAATTTAGATAAATTTTCCTAAAGTGAGTTTTCTATTTATATGGATAATTACTTTGCATATAACCTCACTTTATGAAGTAAAAGAAACTTTAAACAATTTATTCCGATTGTTATTCAACATAAGTATAAACGTTATGATCTGATTACCTTCATCGTTCAACTTCACAGCTTTTTGCTAATAGTTTTTATTTTGAAAATTATTAAAATTTCTTCTTAGAAACTTTAGGATGTACAAAAATATGTATAAATTTATGACATTATTAAAATAAAAGCTACACAGTTAATTTTTATTGTTAAATTATTATTTTAGGGCCGCTGTATAATAATTCGGATGGATAAAGTAAGTAAGTTAGGTGATTTTTAAGAAAAATATACGAATAAACTTAATGTTGTTATAAACGAATGTTGTTATTTATTCACGTTTGCAGGAGAGATACAATGTATAAAATGTCAACTAATATTACTTCGAAGATATGACTGTCCATAAATACAATTATGGAATCCAATTAGGTGGCTTACCAAACGCCATAATTCCAACATTGAAATTCTGCGAAGGTTCCAATCAAAATTACTGTGGACAATCACAGAATCTCTGTGGTACATAACGAACAACATTTTAACTACGAGCAGTTTCTGGTCCGGGTTTGGAAATTGTTCAGCTTAATTACAGAAAGCATACATTTTAGTCCATCTCTGTAGCTCAGTGGTTAGAACGCTAGCTTGATCTGCACTGCAAAACAAAAAATCTCGGATTCATCTCCTCACTAGGGTCTCAAAGGTATTACATGTTAAAATACACCGATTTCATGTGTTAACAACCTCATATTTCTAGCAACCTAAACATTTTACCGAATTTTAAATAAAAAAAGCAAGCATATAAAAATAGCTTTACCAGCATTATTATGGTATTGTTGTTTAGATCATCAGTCGAAAGGCTAGTTTAAACCTCTAGAGGTTTTACTAAGAAAACAAGGAGTAAGGTGGTTCACTAGGTCTTCCTCACTGAATGGAAAAGTATGCTTATCACCATGCCAAGACCTCTGAAACGCATCAATACTTTTCGCCCTGAAAATGACACTTTCACTTCATTCACCACCAGGTCTGGCTGTATAATGAAATTTATTACTCTCAAAGGAGATAACTGTGACTAGTGTCTTTTACACCTCTACTTCTTCTGTTCTTAAATTCTACAGTCATACATCGGTTGTCCATGTCACAAGAAAGAGAAATATTTTTTGTAGTTTTTTTTTTTTTTTATTCCTAATTTATGTACGTTGCAATCTGTTCAATTTAGAACAATAAGCAACCCCATGACCCAATGAGATGAGGATGATGTGTATGACGTGTAAATGAGGTGTAGTCTTGTACAGACTCAAGTCGACCATTCCTGAGAGAGTATGGTTAATTAAACCCCAACCATCAAAGTACACCGGTAACCACTGTCTAGTATTCAAATCCGTATAAAAGTAACTACCTTTACTAGGATTTGAACCTGGAACCTTCGTCTCCGAAAATCAGCTGTTAAACAGCTGATTTTGGCCACGATTTTACCTCTAGACCAACCCGGTGGGTTTTTTTGTAGTTAAGACGAAATTATTTGTTTTGTATTATAGTATCAATACAAAAGTATTAATTGTTTAATTATGAAACCATTAAATGAAGTCACAGAGGTGCTGACAAATTTTGGTTTCTTAAAATCAAACATTCGTTGAGACTGGAGCGATAGAAGAAAAGTATATTCCATATCTAACCTTTTTAGCCTTGATCTGCTTTTGTCTGAGTAATATTACAGCTTCTCTTTCACTTGACAAAATAAAAGAATTAAGAAACTTTAAGTACTAATAATTGTACTACCTGTGTAATGGCACCAAATCAGATTTATCCGTTCAGAGCGGATATTATAATACTAAACTTCAAAGCATAACCTGACTTTGTGATGAAAGAAATGATAATAAACTGAAGGATGGAAAAGTAGCAATATTTCAGGAACCTTGATGTATTGATAATCAATCGTAATTTGTTTATTAAACAGTTAGGAAAGAATAACATAAAATCCTCACTTTTTGTTTTCACCTATTTTTAGCATTGAAGTTCAGACAATTATTACTAACTAAAAAAAGAAAGAATATATTTTCGTAAATAAAGATCTCAAAATATATTATGAACTATTCACCATATAAATGAGAATGTCCTTCGAATAACTGACTAACTTCACGCATTTAATCATCACTAATTTCTTAACATTCCGACTATCCAGAGAGCTGAAATTCTGCCAATTTGTTACGTAGGGGTTGAACAGTAAAAATAAAGCATTCATATTTCGACCACTTGCAACAAGGACTTAAAAAGGGTTGGAAACTCTAAAGAGATACAGTACATATTATTTTTACACCTTCCTGAAAAGATTCATTTATAAAACTTTGTTAGCACATTCTTACGGATAGTAATTTTTATTTTCCCACTGATGTTTGTAAATAAAATTTAAAAACAACTTTTCTAGCAATCGTTGATATCAATATATTATATTGAATAACAGAAATGATCGATACTCATTATTTCTTAAAATCGTTTAAATAAATCAAATTTATGAAACTTAGTAATGTCATCTATAAAAAAATTAAATAATAATAATAAAACTTAATTTCCATATTTTTTTACAATTTATTTCCATACATATTGTTTTCAAAAGCTATAATGTATTTACCACATTTTACAGTGTACGAGGTGGAGGAAATATAACTACCAACTATGGCCAAAAGCAATGTCCTAGTGTAAGCGGTCACTTCTTTTTTTTAGTATAACAGTAAAAGAGATTTAAAAACTATATTAGGGCTTATAACAAAGACATTCAATATACTATTTCTAAAGTAAAATAAAAATACATTCGAAAAGTCTAATAAATCAGTAAACAATAAATGGCTTTAAAATCGTGCAACTGTTCAAAGCTATACAATCATTTAAAAAGGCAACTTTAAATATAACATTTAAATTAAAAACCTATTTTAAGTATAATTAAGTTATATAATTATTTAAAAAACTGAAATCTAAAATTAGTACAATAAATCAGAAAAACCAAATGTGTAAACTAAAAATATGTATAATCTAAAAAGCAATGATGAAAAAGAATAGTAAAACCTGCAAGAGAAATAACTAAACATGAAAGCGAATATCAAAAATAATACAGACATAAATTATTAACATAAAATTAACTGGTTAACTGACAATAATTTAGAATGTAGAATGTGGGGTTTTAAACGCAAGAAAGTTCTAGTAACACGTGAACAATTTCCTTAGATACGAGTACCTAAGAGAAATAACGTACCGCCTAATTCCCGTGACGTGAATCAATGACGCGAATTACATGAAACGTGATATGAATAATGGGGGGGGGGAGGCATATCTCATAATACAATATTCGGTATCTTAACAACTGAACAAACAGCGGAAATGCTCTGCAGAGTACCAGAATTTAATTAAATAACTCTAATACTATTCGTAATCTGATTTATTAACAGAATGTTTACTTATCAGCACGTGAAATGAAATCCTTAACATACGTTGCACTCTTTCATTAAGTAATGTTCTTATCAGATATATTATTTTATTGTTTGTTTGTTTGTCTTAGTGCTGAAGAACTAACCATGTAACTTGATCCTAAGGCATTGGTTAATGTGTAACGAATGCGCAACGATCTTTCAAAAAAAACAAAAAAAAAGAAGAAGGAAAATGTATTTACTTAATTCTTCGTAAAAGTAATGTTAATAATATAATTATTTAATTTTTCGGTTCAGTGGTAACAATGTTTTAAAATTTTCAAAAAAGCTAGTCATTACGTATTAAAATCAATCGCTATACAAGACCAAACGTTCTTCAACAAAAATTAATAAAGGTTGAACCTTGCACCTGTAGAATTGCAGTCTATGTTCCAGTATGTCGTTGATCTAAGATCCAGTTTAACAAATCAGTAGTAGTAAATTCAAGAAATAATTTAAAAATAATACTAAATAATTATCAAAATTAAACAATTTTTAATTAAAAATTTAAATATTCTAAACAGTAACAAAATATATCAAGATAAATTATAAAAAGAAATATAATATTCAAAATTAATATTTCAGAAACCAAATATCTGAATTTAAAGCTAGAAAACAAAAGATAGTATAATTTTAATTAAATAATTTGAACCAGTGTAAGATATTCCGCACAAGGGAATGTCAATTTGTACTGGTATATTTTAATTATTAATTAACAATTATTAACATTGTCATGATTTTATCATTGTTTAAAATTCCAAACATAAAATATTCTCTTTTGTAATGTATTTCAATATCTGTTCAACTATAAAAGAATCGACCACTTTATATGTCGTACTGTTATTCCCACAACTAGATGATAATTCTCAAAACCAAACCAACATGGTTTACTATAGCTATTACATATACATAGGTTTACTATATATGTTGTACACCCTTTGAGATTTAAAATCCCACTCAATATTCCTTTACAATTCCTCCCTTTCTTTTTCTTAGTTGCCTAGCAACGAGATTTTGTTTGCATTAAATTAAATTTATTAATGTAAAATAATATAATTTTGAATATTTGATACCAACCAGCTGTCTCTATTTATATTTACACTTTAATAGACCAAAATATAAACACAGCCAGCTGCCAGTCATTTTGAATCATTACACCAGTAAGAAAATTAAAGGAAATTATTAAAATATCAAGAGTCAATTTAATTATGGAACAAAATAAAACATTTGATTATTTTGAAATATGAAGATAAGAATTTAAATAAATTTATTTAAGACTACAAACCGAATGCAACAATGCATCGACCCCCCTATTTGATTCCCGATCAATGGATAGACGACAAGAAGCAAGAGGGCTCCAAGAAATCAAAATAATTTCGTAATTAGAAAGTAATTATTTTTTAATTAATTGAGCTCATAAATATTATTTATCAAACTTGAATATTAATAACAAATATTGCAAAAATAATTATAAAATTTAAGTACAATTAAAACAACTAGATTTACAATTGAAGTGTCGTCAATAAATTTCATTCCTTTTATTAGGTACAAATATTAAATATTTTCAATTCAAATTGTCTTTATTACATTATTTAATATAGTTTAATTTTACCCCTGTAGATAAGGTTTCCGTAAGAAATACATGAAAGGGTTGATTCGTACTAGAGTTCAGTTCGCGCTGAATTCAACTTTTTGGTAGCGTTTGCACTGAAACCAACTAGTTGCTAGTATATTAATGAATTTCATTGAGTTAGTGGAATCAATAAAAGATGAAGAAAATACTGTATATACGTTTTTCCAGGAAAAAGTTTTACACCATACTTGTAAATGGTTATGATATAATATTACAATCAAACGTGTTTTGAAATTAAGACCAAATATCTCAAAAACAATAAAAATTGTAAAACTGCACCACAACTAAATTTAATCCAACATCGAGGTCGCAAACATATTTATCATTAAGAACTCTCCAATTATATAACGCTGTATCCCTAAGGTATCTAATTTTAAAATTCAAACAATGCTGGACTCTTATCTTTGTAAATTTTATGGCGTCGTCGTCACCAAGGAAAATGTCTGTTTCAACAAATACTATAAGAAATAGTCGCCAATTAGCGTCCAAAATAAAGGTAAGCAGTTTATATTTGTCTTTGTTTCTATAGAAAATTTTCAAACATTGTTGACACTTAACCGAAAACATCCTTTTTTTTAATTTATTTATTTAACGTCGCATCAACTGCAAGGTCATTAGTTACGACGTTGGGGTGTAACTGTGCGTAATGAGGATGAAATGATTTTTTGTAATGTATGAAAATATGCCGTGCCCGAGTGGGATTCAAACCCAGGACCACATGAAGAGAGGCGAGCACGTTACAAACTACGCCAATGCGGCCGGCAAAGATCCTTATTTACTAATAAAATAAACAGTAGAAAACACAGAATATTGCACAGACCTACCGATTTATTTTAACAGTTTCACGTTAAAAATAGCACACAACATTTTCAATTAATAGAGGTACCAGGTAATTAATACCAGGGCGTATTACCCACCACGACTCATGCAACATATCTAATCTTTGTTCTACAAGAGAGATGGTAATTTACAGTAATAAAAAGAAAAACAATGACTAAAGATTTAAAAACTGCTTAACTGAATTATTATCTTCCCTAATTAATAACTAAAACACAATTACTGAACTACATTTCACGCAGCTTTCCACTAAGAATCCATTCATTTGATTTAAGATATGTAATACTTTTAGATTGTTGTTAAATTAATAAGTTAATCGTTCCGTTCATAACCTTTACAGAGAGTCTTATAAATCAAATACTGTATTTACAAATGTGATAATAGATTTACTTTGAAACTGAGAATACTTTGAAATTAAGAAGTACTGCACCAATTACCAAAAATAAGTTGAAAACTATTAGAACCCAGAAGCCATCAATCTCTTAGACATCAGTGAAACACACAAAAGATTGCACAGACTTGTACCGTTGTAAAAGTACAATATTGTACAAACAATGGAAGTTATTGTAATTTCTAATTACTATAACTTCCATTACTCAAGAACAACCCAATAAATAATGTAAAGGAAAAACTCCCATTGTTAGTATAAGTTACATTAGAATAGTGGGTAGACAATAAGTTGTGAATATAGCCAACTGCCAATCATCTGACATTGTTTAGACGGGTATATTTTTTGCTCCGTGTCTTGGGCCTTTCTTCCACCTATCAACGTTCAGCCAATCACTGGGGTAGTTCTCCTTCTCGTTGGCCTTCAAGGTTGGTTGAACGGTAGGTGGGAGAGCAAGGCGTTTTAACCAGACGTTTCCTGGTTCGGGCCCAGGAAATTTTCATTCAGTTCCCTTGGAACTTAAATATGGAACAGAGAAGTTTGCTAAAAAGGGCAGTTTTAAAAGAAGTGTGTTAGAAAATGAGGCGTGACCAGGAGAACTAGAAGAGGAAGAAAGAGAAAAAATATTAGAGGTAAATTCATTTCGTATTTATTAAGGGTTTGTTAAGTTTTTTGTTTTTGTATTAAAGTCGGTGCAGAGTAAAGGTTGGCTATATTTTTAAATAGGTTACGGATTATTTTGTTAGTAGTTAGTCAATTTAGTTAGTAGTAGATCAATTAAATATTTAGTTTAAAGCAAGGAGATAGAGTTTTATTTATATATTTTTCCCATGCTCTGCTGATAGAGCTGGCGCCCAAATTTTTTTATTGTTTTAGTTCATATTCAAGTTTTTGCCAACCGGTCGAAGTTGAAGGTGGTGCAGACAACACCCTACCGATTTGTTTTAATACTTTCACAGCACAAGAAGAAATTTAGAAGTTCTGCACCAGTTACCAAGCATGACTTGAAAACCATCAGAACCTAGAGGCCATCAATCTCCTTGATAACAGTGAAACACACAGACGATTGCACCGACTACACCCTACAGACTTATTTTAACACTTTTACGTTAAGAATATCACAACAAATTTTTAATTTATGGAGTAATACCAGGGCGTATTACTCACTCTTGACTTACACTCACAACATATCTAATAATTGTTCTATATGAGCAGATCGTAGATTCATAGTTACACAAAGAAAAAAATTGATTAAAAATGTAAAAAACTACTAAACTGCATCATTGTCCTCCCTAATTAATAACTAAAACACAGTTACTAAATTCCACGCCACTGAGAAATTAATTCTTTTGATTTAAGATAATATAATATTGAAGATTGTGTTAAATTAATAAGTTAATCGTTTCGTTCAAAACCTTTACAAAACATTTTATAAATCAAATATATACAAATGAAATAATAGATTTATTTTGAAACTGCGGTAACGAGAAATCAAATAAAGTAGACCTACTTTCGTAAAATTGATTTTAGAATTAATAAAATTATTACTAATAACATCTATTGGAAACGCCCAAATTTTATATTAATACACCTGACGATTAGGCAAAAAACTACACCAATAATTTGATTGTGATTTGATTTTTTTGTTAGGGTTCATATAGTTAAGGCTAGAAGTATAAAACAGACCGGTGGTATGATAATACAATTCTCTTCTGGTTTTTATCTTACTTTTTTGTAAGATCATTTATAACGAACCTGTCAAGAATGGAAATAAAAAGTCATTGGGTGGTACCTCGTTCAATGTTGCCGAGTTTTTGTTTAGGTTTTTAAAGGGAATCATTTTGTTGATGCACTGTTGCCATAACTATTATTAATCTCAACATATTATGTTAAACATGAATCTATTATCTTGGTTGGTTTGTTTTTATTTTGTTTAGGGTTTATTAACTACTTAAGTATACAATCTTATCTTCTATTTTTAAAAATATTTATTTAAATATTTTACAGACTAGATATATTTATAATTGCTCCTAATTTACATAATTATAATAATTAAATAACAATCATCAGATACGGCAGTAGGTAGTCAACAACATAAGGTATACAGGTTAGCCAACATAGAAAATGCAGCAGTTGATGCACAAGTAATGGTTAGAGAATAAGAACAATGTTAGTACGTTTAGTTTAGGTCTTGATTCAAATTATATGTTTGTTATTACATTGTTTATGATAATCATTAAGTTATACAACTTGAGGTAAAATTAAAAACAATAAAACCAAACCAGATATTACTGTATATGAATTAATCGCTTAATTTTTTAAACAACTGTACTAATATTATATTTTAGATGAACCATAATTATATAACTACTATGCAAGACAAAATTGTGTATTTATAGGAAATAATTAAAGTGTTATAAAAATACAACATAAGAAAATGTAATTATTTACTATGTATCCATATAAACTGCATTTAATAAGCTACAACATTATTTGTACTATGAACACACTAAACGAATGTTAATTTAAATTAAACCACCGGAGTTTTTTTTAACCCGACCGAGGGAGGTGGAGGGTTCTTTGCTGATGTCGGATCATGTGGCCAGGCGGCGGGTTTTTGGTTGGTAAGGCGGTTGCAGCCTCCTCAGGGCTGGATGAGGACGCCTTAATTGAGTCCAACACTACTTCCTTCATCGTGAGGGAGTGAACATGAGTTTTTATCACCGCCTCGGGTAAAAAAAAAAATCCACCGGATTGGTCTGGAGGTAAAGTCGTAGCCACGAGTGAGATATTTAACAGCTGATTTTTGGAAACGAAGGTTTCGTGGCATCTAAAGATAGTTAGTTACTTTCATACGAATTTGAATACTAACTGGTATACACTTTTATGGTTGGAGTTTAATTAAACATACTCTCTCAGAAGTGCTCAGCCTGAGCCTGTACAACACGATACTTCATTTACACGTCGTAGGCCTACATATTGTAGACTTCGTTTATTACTTTCTCTTGCCTTTATGAATATATAGGAAGGAAAGTATTGTTTTATGTCGATTTTTCGAAATCGAGTTTTTACTGGATCTACACATTTTCAGACCCCCTGAACCCAAAAAACATGTTTTTAGCGATTAGTGTGTGTGTGTGCGCGCGCGCGTGTGTGTAAGCAGAATATCTGAAGAACGGAACATTGTACGAACTTGAAATTCGAAACTTAAGTTACATACCCCTACCGGACCCGACACGAACATTTTCATAAAAATCGGTCAACCGAAAGTAGTAGTTTATTCGTGCAATTTTTCACTTTTTTGCGATTTTCTCAAAAACTGGTCTTACGGCTTTTTTTAAAAATCGCTTGGTTTACTAAATTTTTTATGCTCTACAAGATAGAATAGGCGCCATGTCTGCTGAAATTCTTGGTGAGGCTGTTTACACGTAAACAATTGTTTTTTTAAGATTGCGGCTTCAATATGAATTTTGGCGCAAAAATTTATATAATAAAAGTTGTAGAGAATTTAAAATCCTGTAACTTTTATTTTTAACATTTATTTGTATAACGCTTAGTTTAACGGTAATTAGCAATTTTCTGTTTTTTTTCTCACGAAAACTGGTAAAAAATCAATTTTTTAAAGATTTCAGCCTTATTATGCATTTTACATCAAAAAAGTATAAAAAAATTCATAGGAAAATAAACGATCTACAACATTTATTTAGCGCATTTTTCTCTACAGAGCCTAGTTTAGCGTGAAAGAGTGATTTTCCGTATTTTTAAGCCAAACTGGTTGAATTTCATTTTGCGTCTTTCACTCATGATTAAAATTAGGTTATATTCATTGAGGTTAGTTTTTTGTTTATTTATAATGTTTAATTACTAACGTTAGGTTTATTGTTAATTATTTGCATTGGCATAGAGAAAGTTGTGTGAGTGTTTCACACCAGATTTTTTTTTATAAGTATATATTCAATTTGTAATCAGAATATTACATTTATCTTTTATTCATTTATTGTTTAATTGTATAATGGTTTATATACATTATAACAAAAATATCTTATCAGCTATTAATATTGCCATATATTTCATTTTCTAATCAATACTCACTTTTCTTATCATCAGTTAAATACATTACGTCAATACACTTTTTTATAATTTTAAATTCTTATGAGTTGGTGCAAGACACCGTTCTCTCATTCCGGTTCAAGCATCACTAAATTTTGTAACAATGTTCTTTGTATAAGACCACAAAAATTAAATAAACTAAACGAAAATCAAAATATTTTAACAGTACCGTTATAAACATAAACTTTTTGAATATTTTGTTTTAAAAATCTGTTAACCATTCTTTAAACGAAATTATAATATTTTATTTTCTAAGCTTTCTTGTTACTTATAACAGGCAGGTGGAGTGTTAAATTATTTGCACTTTATCTTCTTGGTCCAGAGCTACAAAAAATAGTTCTGTTTCTTATCACATGGTAAGTCAATTATATGACAAGCATTTAAGAACAGAAGAGGTAGAGGTGTAAAAGAAACAGTCAGAGTTATCTCCTCTGAAAGTAATGAATTTCATTGAATAGCCAGACCCTGTGGTAAATGAAGTAAACGTGTCATTTGCAGGGTGAAAAGTATATCCTTTTCAGAGGGCTTGGTATGCTGATAAGCATTCTTTTCTACTTAGGAAGGAGCGCATGGTAAACCACTTTACTTCTCGTTTTACTTGGTGAAGCCTTTAAAGATTCAAGCCAGCCTTTCGGTTGATGACCTGAACAACAAACGGTATTCGTTTGACAAAAGTTTATTAAATGTACCAATAATTAAAATAGACTACTGTAGTAGGCTTACATCATTATAATTAATAAGTGAAAATTGAAACGGTAAAAGGAAATATTCATTTGTGTCGTTGTTTAAAATTGAAAATAAAATTCTGAAATTAGTATAGACCCCTACATTAAATTTTCTTGGAGAAAGCACAACTAACTATTTTTACAGCTAGCACCAAGTAAAGCTTTTATGTTAGTTGGTTTTAATTTATAAAAGCGACTTCGTTTTAATACTTTTTTGTATTCTAAGAAACAAACGACGAGAATTTATTAAGTTGCTACACTGATAAAGTTTTTTTTGTATTATATTTAATACAATAAAATTTGTTCCATTGAAGTGATTACTGATAAAATGAAGACCTTCTCTAACAGATTACACTAATTAAAAATTAAAATAGATATTTTTATCAAAATATTAATGCATAAATTAGGTTAACTTGTTGAAAATTTCTCATATTAAGAAAAGATTTTACAATCATCACAAAATATTAATACAAATATATCGGTGTACAAAAGTTTAATCAACATTATTAAATTAAAGAAAAAGAGATGTTCTACACACACAAAAGTATGCAAAAGACGTAAGCAAAATCTTAAGAAAATTACCAGTAACGCGTCAACCAAACAATATCGTTTTGGAATATTTAAGACGAGAAGTGGGCGGAGCTTGCTGTTACAAAATGGTTCCTGACCCATCAAATACAAAATGGTTTCCAAGGAATTTACACAACAATGGGAAAAGGTATTAGTTCTGATTTCTCACTATTAATTACTGGCATTTTCTTCCACTCTGGAAAGATTCTTTGTGATTTCGATTTAAAATTACATAAATATTGAAAACTACATAAATTGGTGTAGATTAACAAAAAAAAACACATTTGGTGTTAAAAACTCACACGACTCTCTTCCCACTTTTTACAGATATTTATGAGCAAACTACAGAAAGTCATTAATTGTCGCTTAACTAAGCGCTGTAGAAAAAAATGTTTTGAATAAAAGTTGTAGTTTTTCATTTCCTACAACCTTGATTATGAACGTTTTTTCTCTAATGCACCTTATGGCCACAATCATAAAAAAATACCACGAAAGTACAGCTCCCACGAACTACAACAGACATGGCGCTTACCCTATCTTTCAGTATTTCGTAATTGAAGCAATTAAAAAAATTTTAGAAGCCATTTTTTAAAAAATGGCAAAAAGGTGTAAAATCGTGAATAAACTACTACGTACTGGTGGTGTTAAAAATGTTTGTGTCGGTTCTCTTGTGGTACCTAACTTAAGTTTCCAGTTTTTACGGAACAGCCAAATCGCTAAAAACATGTTTTTTTGGGTTCGGGGGACTGAAGTTGTATATTACCGGTGAAAACTCGATTTCAAAAATAGCATGAAAACAGTACTTTCCCTTTCTATATCTTAATATAGGGCAAATGAAAGTAAAATTAAAGTGGTAAATATACGAGTAAGCGGGATACTAAGAACCGCATGAATCAGGGTAGAACTTCTGTTCAAAAACTAAATGCTGTGGTATACTCTAGCGAATTTCAGAAGAAAACGAAAAAGTTAGTGGCTACATAGGCAATTGTATTGCAGCGATTAACTACAACATATGGCGCTGAGTGCTGGTAAATGAGCGTCAGGAATAAACAAAGGCTGGAGGCCTAAGAGATGCCCTGGTTACGAAAGTACCACAGGATCTACAGAGAAATATACATGAGGAAAGTGAAAACATAAGTCAACGAACCTGTTTTCAGAATACCATAGTAGACAAAATAGAGGCCAGACAGTTGGTATAGTATGGGCATATTCAAAGAATGATAGCATACAGATAACTTCGCTGAGTGTTCCTTTCTCGTCTCAAAAGTAGTAGAAGAGGTCCGCCTACGAAAATATGGTTGAAGATAGTTCAAGAAGTTACGGTAGCAGAGAATCTCAGGGAGGGCGACTGGGACGACAGAAGACGATGGGATGTAGGATGCGGGAAGCAGAGTAATCGGTATGAACTTCGCAAAAAAGTAAGTATATTCATTTTTCTAATGCTGGAAGCCGACAACTAGAAACTCATATGCGTAGGAGGTACATACATTTTTGGATTATTTTTCAGGATATCCTGACAAGATGCAATACGGTTGCCCCAATCACGTTCACTTAGTTCCTGCACAGCTATGATTTTATACGGATGAAAGTGTAAGTCTTGGTGTTAAATTCTTTTCATACTATGATCAGATATTCCCAAGCTGCCTAGGTGCCTACAGGCTGGACGTCTCGGAGATTGGGCAACTGCTTCCTGGAGTAACTGAACGTTCTGTAAAGTTTGTGCGCTGTGAGTTCTACCTGAAGATTTATGTTTTAAAGCCAAACACTTTAGGTCAGATCCAAAAAGATTTCTGGTCAATAAGCAAAACTCGTTTAAAATGCTTCTTTTATATGATCTTAATAAATTTCTAATATCTCTACGAACTGAGTGTCTTTCCTCACTAGAACTCCAAAACTCACCGACCGTACATCCTGAAAAGGTAAAGCAAAGCCAAATTGTAATCTCCAAATGTAATCTCCGTGTGGTAAATTTACCACAATTCTTATGTTAATTTAGAGGAAACCTTAGGTTTTTTTAACGTACAACCCAATCAAATACAATCACTTTCTTCAAGAACTAGCTTCTGGATTTAGGGATTGACGAATATTTGAATATTGCACAGATCTTTTCCGCTGCCTTAATCTTTATGATCTACTTAAATGCCTGACTCTGAAATATTTAATTCCGACAGTTCTCCTGTCACGGACAGCACCGTGCCAATTTATCCCGAAGTGCGAACGAAATATTTGCTGCGATGTGATTACAGAATCGCCATTTTAAAAATAAGTTTTAATAATGAATCCACGATGTTCACCGGTCCATGCCATCTTGGTGGCGACTGGAATAGCAGCAGTGTTTTTGCACAATGAGACCATCCGGGTCCGCCTACCACCACTAGTGCCGGACCCACGGCGGTGGCTATTCGGAATTACTCTTCTGCTGCTCCCTGTATTTTTTTTGAAACGCGATAAAGTTTATTTGGTGATTTGTTTAGCTGCAAATAAATTATCGCAGTAATAAAAGAGTAATTAAACAATCTTTTTTTTGCAATGTTCATAATTAAAATACCAACAAAATTTTCAAATGCATTGAACAACACCAAGTAATTTTCCAACATTAAAAAAATAATCACATAAAGTTTATTTTTAATTAAAACAGAAAAATAATTAAGCGTAGTAGTAGATCTATATCACCGAGGACTGTTTATCTGTTAGGGAAATGAACGGTGGACTACCCAGTTTAATACTAATACTGTTGCCTACCGGTACCAAATGCTATAAGGGAGGTTTTACCCCTTAACAAACCTACGTCCTAATCCAACATAAAATCCCCGACTCCACCCTTTTTCATTATTAATCGAGCTACCCTTGACACTGCAAATTAAAACGAGAAATTAACATCGTAAAATTGCATTATGCAGCAGGAGATTTCAATTGCAGGTCTGAGTAATTTTAAGCCGCACTGCAGGGTCCCTTAGCTATCCTGCCGTGTCTACATCAGGTGATTTGTGGTTTGGCTTTTTCTCTAACCACCTAGCTAAATCAACACACTTAGTAATAATTATAACTTCAAACATTACAATTTTCTGAATAATACATCTCTGTTCAGCACACGTAGCCTATATGAAAATGTTAAAAACTTTACGATATAATGGTTATCAAAAACCAAGCTTTACTGCTAAAATACAAATAAAATTAAAACATTTCTAATACAATTTTATAAATTTCACAATTAAATATTCAATAAACTTTACTATTTATTTCTTAGTAAGTCATTGAATTCTGATAAATTACAAGTTTAAATTACAATAATACTAACAAATATCGGACTTGAATTTCAAAACCAATTTTTTATAGCGTTCAATTTGCAATCGGTTCAGTTCAAGAACAATAATCAACCCGATGATTCAACGGGATAAGGATGATGTTTGGTTAAAATGAGGTGTAGTCTTGTACAGACTCAGGCTGACAATTCCTGAAAGAGTATGGTTAATTGAAATCCATCAATCACAGTACATCGGTAACCACTGTCTAGTAATCAAATCCGTATAGTAGTTACTACATTTACTAGGACTTGAACCATTAACCTTCATCTCCAATGATCATATATTAAACAGCTGACTCACGAAAACGACTTCACCTCTAGACCCACTCAGTGGATTAAAAAAAATATGATGCAAAATCTTCCTAAAAGTACAAAATGCTACTCTAGTCATATTGTGGGAATATTTATATTCCCACAATTATTATTGTATTATTATTATTGTATTGTATTATTATATTCCCACAAAACCTATTTATATATATAGGTTTTATAGTAAATAAATTTTATTTACTATAAAACCTAGAGTACTGGTAGACCAAAAGTTAACCGAAAAGATTATTCTTCATATTGTTGTTGTTGTTTAGGTCAACAGCCGAAAGGCTGGTTTGAACCTTTAGAGGTTTTACTAAGTAAAAACGAGGAGTAAGGTGGTTTACCATTGCCTTCCTCACTGAGTTGAAAGAGTATGCTTATCAGCATGCCAGGCCCTCCGTAAAGCACTCACTTTCCACCCTGCAAATGACACCTTCACTTCATTCACCACAGGGTCTGGCTGCATAGTGAAATTCATTACTCTCAGAGGAGATAACTCTGACTAGTGTCTTTTACACCTCTACCTCTTCTGTTCTTAAATAGTTCAGTCATATAAGTGGCTGACTATGTGATAAGAAACAGAACTATTTTTTTTAGCCCTGGACCAAACAGATAGAGTGCAATTAAAATAACACTCCACCTGCCCGTTTTGGTCATATTCTTCATATTATGAAGAATAAAAAATAATAATATGAAGCAATAAAGTATAATATAATGTAATATGAATATAAATATATAAAAAAATATAATATTAACATGAAGGACAGAATTGTGTGATCATAAAGGGTTTAAAAAGTGGGTGTAAATGATATGATAAGGTTTAAAAAGAAGATTTTCACGCAAAACTTTATCAGAGGATTTTTGGTCATCTAAAAACACTGCAGCTCACAACTCCTTTATTTTCATTTACTTCGTAATTGCATTAAAAAAATCTATAACAAATTTTCTTCAATAAAACCCAAACTGGTATTTTGGGGTCAGACTGTTTTCAGTTATTATTCAGTTATGTTTAGTATTGAAAATTCTACTAAAAAGTGGAAACGTTAGAGGAAACGTTTCACTAAAAAGGAAAATGTTTTTTTTATCTAAATGTGTCATTAAATAAGAAGTGGTTTGTTCTGAATCTTCCTCAAAAGGATCGCTCTTATCATCGAAAGACCTGGAGCCTCACCTCTTGGTAAACCACTTATCACTGATTTCAGTTCTTTACTTTAAAATTTAAATATCGTAAAATCTCAGTGACATAAAATTGAGCAATTTGTGTAATTTGTAGAGAAAATGTTTGAATGATATGTGCAATAAGGAGTTAATTTTGTTATTTATACCTACATAAGTTTTAATGATATTTATTAAAACAAGTAAATATATGGGAAATTATTGTAATAATTACAAATTTTATATATATTTTATTTTACAGCCTAATTAGATGTTAGTTATTTTTTATGGTTTCTCAAATTTGGAATTTTCACATTTTCTTGATTTCCAATTCATTTTTATTCTATCAGATCTTACTTTTATTTCTGCCTCTGAGAATGCATTCTTGACCAATCCTGATTACTTTGTCCATTATTTAAATTCTTATATGCTTATCCTTTAATTTTTCAATTATTTCTGTTATATCATCTATTGTCAGATTAAACCTTTCCATTTATTCTATGACATTCTAACTAAAATGGATGGTGTTTCTTTTTAATACCTATATTGTCTATTACCTATCTAGTTAACCTATCTTCTCGCGTTCTCATAAAATATGTGAAAAAGAAAATAGTTTTTTTTTTATTGTGTCAATTATTTTATTTTACTTGTCTTACATTTTAAAATGCCACTTAATATTCTTTCAGATTTTATTTTGTTAATCGTACTGTTTTTGCTGAAATTTAAAATAATTCAAATCTGTATTAAAATTACAATTAAATCAAAATAATAGTATATTAAAAATAATAAACAAGTAAAATTTTAATCAGTTTTCTAAATAGCTATTGTTATGTATAGGCAGAAGCCATGTTACTTTGGTGTTTTGATGAAGTTTGGTCATAGTTTGCGTAGATTTTTCTTGACTAATACCGGAAGAGTAATTTTGTTTGTCTCGGTAGTATGCTATTTACATCCTTGCTCTTGATTTCCTTTTAAATAAGTAATATGCATTCAATTTTACGGCAGATATAAATATTTATTTACATAATTATATGTATAATTATTTAAAAAGAGAAAGGAAGTGGGAAGATTAAATTATAGAAAGAGTAGTTATTTAACCGTATTAGTGAATTTAGGATCTTGCTAAAAGTGCACAAATAAAACAACAGGGTTCATCATAATAATTAGCAGGTAGTTATAAAGCTTAAGTTAAGCAGTGGTAGGGAAGGTTTTAACTTAGGGGAATACGTAAAGAAAGGGTTAAATATTGTGGATTCTATGGATTATCTTTATTTGTTTTTTCCCAGACGGCCATTAAGTGTAATGAATTTCGACCCTACCGTAAATATGAAAATTTAAACAAAGTCTTATTTTAAGCTATCTTATTGTATTTTTTTTTGTAGGAAGGTACAGTATTTAGATTCTACAATTCGTTTTAGTTTCTTTAATTTAAAAGTTAAAAAAAATCTATAAATTATTTAACTTTAATAAAAAAAATATTAATTATTTTTTATCATGCGTACTACATTAACGTAACGTTACTGAAAACGACTTGTTTCTATGTAATTATGGCTAGGTAATCAAAAGTTATAAAAACAAAAGTATATGAAATTAAATGAATGAAGGTGTTGCTCATGAAGTGTAAAGTTACAAACGATGTTTGCAGCGAAAATGGGAACCATCAAGTTTATACAAAGTTTAAATAATAACTTATTAATTTTACCATTGTCCTTACATTGCTAATTGTTATTTGTAAATAACAGTTTGTAAATAAACAAAAAATGGAAACTAAAATTATTTTTTTATGTATAATTTATAAATTCGAGTATATTATATGAAGAACTCTATTCCCGAAAGGAGTCACCGACTCATAAAGTTAATTTTTTGGTAAGTAGGGTTGTAGTTTTTCATGAGTACTATTTTTATATCAATCGATGAAATTGACAGTTAACTGTTTTTAGATAACCTGCTCACGATACATATATTTGGTTGAATATTAGAGATATTGGCTGATTAAAAATTTGACTAAATAACAGCCTAATACTGTATAATTTTATCAAAAGAATAAATGAATAACAAACAAAAATCATAGAAAAAAGCAGAGGGGCTGTTGTATAGAGATCGGTATTGAATTTCTTATTTAGCGTTGCAAACAGGTGAGAGAGAAGGCAATGTTATAAACGAGAGCGGGGGTGGATTTCGTGCAAGTAAATAATGGATTCTGGTTTTAATTCCAACCGCTACAGTGCTGCTGGAATCGTAACCCAATGGCAATTTGGCTCGCGCTCTGATTCTCATAAATTAATTAATGAATTAATTACACACCTCTCCCAGTAGAGAGCGTTCTACACAACGCTAGAGGCGGTGTCTTAACGCATCCTGACCTTTTGCACACTAATGATCAACATACCACACAGCCTTCTGTATACTATTCTCTATGTAAAAGGCTTATATAAACCATCCATTTAAGCAGACTTATCTCGTGCTAACGCGGCTGATATCTAAGCGCAATTCATATTACTACTAGTATTATTATTAATAGAAAATTTCTTATTCATCATCCAAATGATAATGATATCTCACACCCTTTTTAGTCAGTCGAGGGAGAGGTATGTCTGTGAAATCTTTCATCTGCTGTCTACATCACTTTACGCGGTAGTTAATGTACCGATCAATGGAACATCACTTTCTTAGAGCGTACGCATATGAGATAAACACACCCATATTGCTTGTTCTAGTATGCATGATATAATTTGAATACACCCATTAAACCGTATGAGTCAATTATTTTCCTTACAAAATATTGATAACGTTATCTCTATGTAAACTATCCTGTTATGTAACCGTTCCGGGATATGTGTACCTCGTTCCTTGATTAATTATGAAACTTCCACATTATGTACTTTGCACGTTTACCGGATCAGTAATTATTAACTGTACACATATGACTTCCTTAATATTTAGTCAAACTTATGGGGGCAGACTACCTTTTTCATTTTTTCTGTTTTATAGAAAGATTAAAATTTTCCAAATAGAAGATTCCCTCTTTACAGAGAGCACATCAAACCAAAATTTTAATTACTTCATATTTTACACGCTTTTCATTTTCTCCCACAATCTCTTCATTCTTTCGGATCTTTCCTCCTTAAGTTGTTCAGTTGCGGGGTTCACGTTTCGTTCTTTCATTTCAGACCCCGACGATCACACTCTGGCGTTTTTTTCTAAAAATGTTCCTATTCCATATATCTTCTGTATTGATAAGTAACATCAAGATCACTTAAGGGGAGACGGTACTTTGTATCCCGCCAATGTTAAATTTTCTATTTTTAAGTACATTTTTCATAGAAAATTGGTGAAAGATATGAAAATGAAACTTTACAAATTTATAGTTTGTAGGGTGGCTTTAGCTACGGATTTTTTCAATTTTGTCATACATATCATCCTCATCTCATTGGCTCATAGGATTGCTTATTGTTCTAAATTGAACAGATTGTAACGTACACACATTAGGGATAAATAGCTATCAAGATCGTATGGTATATTCGTTCTAGAATTTCATAATTCGTAAAAAGTTAATTTACGAAGAAAATCAGAAATTTTCATTACAAATAGCACTTTAAGTCTATTTTAATTTATTATTTATTTTTACTTAAAAACAATGCATGATAAACAAAATATACCAAATTTTCAGAAAGTAATATAGCCTATATAAATAATTTAGGAAAATTTTTGTCGAAAAGTACGAGTATTTACTAAAATGTTTGTCATGTACTAGTAGCAGTTACAGTTATTTACGTTTTATAATAAAGGTCTTTTTTTTGATAGTGCGCTAATATTATGTTTATTGTGTGTCGTATTTGTGTATGAAGAAATAGTTAAATTTAAAGCAGGTAGTAAAGGTTAAATTTTGTTTGAATTTTTTTCTCTAAAATAATGTAAAGTAAATTGGTAGAGGTTTTTGTCATATTTTATTAATGCTATTTCATAACTTTGCTGACGTTTGTATTATTATTTATTAACATTTTAGTTTTGTTATCATAAGTTTTAAGTTTTATTAATACTTGTATTTCTATCTGTTTTTTTATACTTACGTTTTTTTAATGTTACTTGATCATTTTCTCTTTTGTGTGACATATTTTTATGTAATAAGTGATGTATTGCTATTAACTGATTTTTCTTCTTTTTTTTATCAGTGCTATTATTGTTGTATTGTTGTGTTATTTTTGTGCTATGTGGTTTTTGTAATTAGCGTAATCCTCCTCCAATCTTCTCTCCAAATCTTCTCTTTTAGAGAAGTTATAAATGAAATAAATAAATAAATTTATTTTACAATCTACAAGACAGATTCTCTCCTTAAAATGTGTTAAATATACAATTTAATTAAAATACAATTTGAATCACGTATAGGTTATATAATTTTTTACACAGAAATGTTTTAATAATAATGATTATACTATTATAAAATTTTTAGAAATGTATTTTTAAAATATTTAAAAAAATTCTGTCTACAATGCGTAACGCCTAAAAAAATTATGAAATTCTTTGAAATATAATTTTACAAAACAGAAAATGTTCTTCGTTTTCCATTACTGAAAATTCAGAAAAAGTTAAAAGCTTTAGGTGGTTGGTATCCGTGAAATTGCGTTTCTCGTGGTTTGCTGTATCATAATATCATGAATCCACCCAGGCCGGCAAGTAATGCTACAAGGAGGCGAGTTTAGGAAGTACTAAAATAAACCAACATTAACCTTACGGTTAACTTCCCCTTAAATACAGACCCTCCAAACCTTTTAACCATGTAATTATTCCAAACAACTCTTGCTTACTTTTTCTACCTTTTCTCATACTTAAATTCACAGCTAGAAAAAAGTATATATTTTTTCTAACCAGTACTGTTTTCAAAATAGCTTGTACAACCCTTATTTAAGCAAATCTACTTCAGAATATTTTGATGAAGTAAGAAAAAAGAACTAAGTAAGTGAAATAAGAAAGAAAATTTTAAATTGTCTTACGTAAACATCATAAGAGTAGGATAGACAAATTCCTAACGGGAATAATATTTTTATAACGAAAGGAACATTATAAAATTCTCTAAAATCTGAGATTATCAAAAGGTCATTACACCAACAATACAACAATAAAATAAACAGAGACAAGTTATGAAGATTGAAAGTAAGATCCAGAAAAAGACCAGTAAACGATCACAATGATCATTCAACACCAAATATGAAAAGATCGAAGCAACGAAATATACTGTGACAATATCTAAGGGGAAAGGTGTTTGTTTCAGAATTCTCTACCAGGACTGTGTCTTTAGAAGTGGTAATGTAAGTAAAAATAGTTGATAAATCGAGTTATTTCCAAGATATGGTTAGAAATAGTGTATAGCTATTGTTGTGAGGGCTACCTGAGAGGTCGGTGTATCTGTTTAGAAAATTAGCTCTTTTGTCATGTTTTTATATTTTAACCTTTATTCAATGCCGGCCGCATTGGTGTAGTTGGTAACGTGCTCGCCTCTCATCATGCGGTCTTGGGTTCGAATCCCATTCAGCCACGGCATATTTTCATAGGTTACAAAAAAATAATTTCATCCTTTACCGTCTGCATTAGCAGTAATTGCAGAACAGTCGGACGTTAAACCCAAAAAAACCTTTATTCAATTCTATTGCGTTTACTTTCGTTAGTTATTTACTATTTATCCATTTGCCGTTTGCCATTTGCTCATTCCCCGTTATCTGTCAAGAGGTTCCTAGCCAAGTACAGTATCTCAGTGTTAGAACATCGACCTTATTCACCAGATCTTGCACCATGTGACTTCTACCTGTTCCCTAAGGTAAAATCTGCATTAAAAGGGACAAGATTTTAGTCCGTGGAAGCTGTAAAAGAGAAAGCGGCACGTGTTCTGATGGAGCTGACAGAAGATGACTTTCAGCACTGTTTCCAACAATGGAAAATTTGCATGGAGCGTTGTAGGGATAGAGAATGAGTGTATATTGAAGGTGATAATAAGTGATTATGTATAAAATAAAAATTTTTTACTTCAGTCTCGTTATTTAATAACCACACCTCGTAGAATTTTACAAAGATTCCAAAATGCATTGTCACGTACAATCACCAATTCTCCATAGCACATAACAAATAACATACGACATAATGAGATACACAACAATAATAGAGATTAAAATACACAACAATTTTGCAATATTAAATTGGAACACCATTTCAAATCATAAAGAAATAAATAACTAAATAAATATTAAATATTTATAATAATAGTTATACCACGTTTATATGTAACAGGTAATAATAAAGTATTTTATATATTGCATACATAAAGAAAATACATTTATATTACACAATAAATGACAATAAATTTTCTTTCCTCACTTTGAAGTGAAAATGCCAAACAGAAAAGTATATTCTGAAAGAAAATTGTGAGTTAACAATATACTTGGAAGAAAATAATAATTTAAATAATATTAATAACACAACGTAAGAAAGCGATGACTGCATTGATGTATAAGAGGGATTTCCGTCAAGGTAAATTACATGGCAGAAGTATACAGAACTAAAAAGGGAATGAACTGAAAAGTGGAAAAGGAATAAATACACAAATCTGAGTAAATATATAATAATAAAGGCTAGAGAATATAAACGAAAGAGATGACTACAGGACAGATAAAGAAGGAAAAAGGGGAAATGAACGTGTATAAGAAAGACATATTATTTGCAATTTGTTAAAGAAGTAATAGCTTGAGTCAATTTGAATATCATTAAACATAGCGCGAGAAATCTGTCATGAATGTCAACTTTTCATAAGCAAACATCTCTTATATCTTTTATTAATAAAATAAACAAAAAAGCTTGTTAACTAAGGCTCTTAGATGGCTTAGGGAACCCAAAATTATTTAAATATTTGTCTATTAAGCATTTTAGATGATCATGGATTATTTAATATTAATTAATATATCCTCTATAAATTTATTTAAATATTAACTTTCAATGTATCTTTTATTGCATTTATAATTTATCATTTTTAATTGATCATTAGTATAAGTTATTCATTTTACGAATCGGTGTGGTAGACTTATGTACGAGGTTTGATTCTAATTAATCCTTAACTTTACTCTTGCAGAATTTTTTAAATTGTAAATTATTTAAAAATTCTTATTGCTTTCTTTTGCTCTATGTATTGTTGTGGTGTAACATGCGTTGTACTTATAAAACGTTTAGTAATTTACATTTTAATAAACATTATGTTAACCAAACTACATCATAGTAATTTATAGCACGCTAGAATCAAAACTCACATGTTCTAAAAAGTAGAAAAATTAGAAGGCAGTGAATTCTTATAGTATTTTTATCGTAGTACTAGTGGTACCCAGTGCGCGTTGCTACGCCCAAGAACAGAAAACATGTTTTTATGAAAAATATGAAATTTATTTCATTTTACCTAAAGCCCGTTAGTGTACTGGTTAGCGCAAGTGGTTTCTACGCCGGGGTATCCGGTTTAATTCCCGGTCAGGTCTGGCATTTTCATTACCATCATTATCCATCGGCTGTATTTGCAGAAATTGCAGAACAGTCAGATGTAAAACAAAATTAATGCCAGGGGCATAAAATAATAATTGTAAACGTCACTACTACGATCGCTGCGCAACTAATATTTCTATAAAAATAGGGGTTGGTGGTAGAAGGGTGACAATTTAGGAGTGAATGTATTTTTAATGCCACATCATAAAAAAATAAAAAATAAAATTTTTGTCCCAAAAAAAAAATTTGGGGTGGACCACCCTTATCACTTAGAGGTATTAAAATTGTTGAAAACCTATTCTGAGCCCTACCAATTGTACATATAAAATTTCATCAAAATCGGTTGAGCCGTTTCGGAGGAGTATGGCAACTGACACTGTGACACGAGAATTTTATATATTAGATTTGAATATGCAATTGATTGGAATCAAAACACAATAATTCATACATAAAATGATGGATAAAGTTTGTGGTTTGTGTCAAAACTAACACATTCCATTTGAACATGTGAGTTTTCAGACCAGCTGTACTGGCAGTCAATCAGAGACCACCATTTCTGCTGGTTAGTTTCTTTATTGAAGTTACGTTGTTTACCTAAACCGGTCCGAATTGTATTAGTCTGTGAGATTTTTCATTAATTATTCCAAGAAATATTTTTATTTAAATAAACCTATAATTATTTTGATTAATGATGGACTCCAGTACGCCTATTTCGGCTGATGAACATTTGTCAAAAACTCACAAATTCCTTTGCTTAGTGTCTAAACTAACAAGTTCCAAAATTAATTCGTAAATATTATCTAAACTACTTTGAAACTGACCACTTTGATTATGAATTTGCACTTTTCAGTTTGAATTTCGTATGAGTAGTGTCATTTCCTTTTAAGTTACCTTCAGGAAGTACCTATAATGATTTTTCACTAAATCTGAAAAACTACTTTTTTGGAATATGAGAGTTTTGATTCTAGCGTGCTCTGTCCTTTAATTATTTGATAAATATTTTTGTTAATAATTAATTAATGTATAGTTAGTTTACTACTTTTAAATGGTCATTGTTTAAAGTGTTGATTTGTTAAGAAAAAAATTTATACGGACTTGCATTCTAGAGCTCAAAGAACAAATCCATATTTTAAGGCCAAAAGCATTTATTTCCAATGTTTATATTATAATTCAGTAATTAAATACAACGTAATATTACATACTGTCAATATATCTGGAATACAATAAACAGATAAGTTATTTTAATTTGAGTTTATTTAATAATATAAAATATTTTCTATAAGTTTCAAATTTCTTTTTTGAAATTCAATTGAAATTTAGTATCTGTTATTATATTAATACAACAATTTCTAAATGTGAAGCTACTGTTCAAAACTTGATTTACTTGAAGGAGCGTGCAGTTATCACCACAGTCTACAGTTGGCCAAGAAGATCTCTTGGCCAAAGGCGCTTCAAACGTCTGCGCTGAGCACCAGGATCGCCCTAGTGTACATGTTTTGTATGAGAGGGTTGTCATGTAATTAAAATTTGTCATGCATCGTCTTGTATAGTTGTTTCGCGACATCAATTACGTATGGGATTTGTAAGTCTTTGTGCAACATTGAGTTTGTGATGCAAAAGGGGCATTGCGTTAGTTATAGAATCTTGTTCTGAATCGCTTGTATACGTTTCATGTGTAAAGGTTAAGTTACAGATTAAAAATATAGTTTTCATGTGATAGAAATAACCACCCAAGGTGGAATATAACATAATAATTAAGAATAATGTAGGGAAGGAACATACTGTTTTTATGTAAATATTTTGAAATAGAATTTTCACCGGAAATACATATTTTCAGGCTCCGTGAACCCAAAAAACATTTTTTTTAACGTTTAGGTCTATGCACCTGTGTACAAAAGTATTAAAGATTAAATTTAGTTATATCTGTAGCTAAAAGTTTGGTAATAAAAAATATTTAGTATCAGGATAAAGTGAGTTGTTTAAAGCTGACTTCTTGTATTGAAACAAGCACCCATTGTTTTATGAAAAACAATATTCCGTAAGCTGGCAGTAAAGGGGATGGATGTATCGGCTGCTATTATATTAATGATGTGCCATGTCGGTCAAGAAGTGTTATCCACTAACCTTGACAACAACATCCACCGGTATCCAATAGCAGCACAACGGACTGAGCGATCGATCAGTCATTGTCATTTATCTCATATATTAATTAGCAACGATAAATCAAAACTAGGATAGGGTACTTGCATCACCATGTGTCACCGCATCTACTATGTCACGCGGTCACGTTAGACGTAATGATTCACCATCGATTCACGCAACTTGACCAACCAAATTGAAATACGTCATACAAACTGTGTGTTAATGAACCTCTCGACATAATCTTACACCACTATGAATGAAATTGTACAATAATAGCTCAAATCATGTAAAATAAACTATTTTATTTAAAAACATTACAAAGAAAACGTTAAAATATTTAACGTTTTAGTTCATTATCTTGCCCATAACTGGTAGGTGGAGTATTACATTATTTACACTCAATCTGCTAGTGCCAGGGCTGCAAAAAATAGTTGTGTTTATTACCACATGGTCAGTTATTTATCTAGCTATTATTTATCTAGTTATATGATTGAAGCAATTAAGAATAGACAAAGTAGAGGGGTAGAAGACACTATTCAGAGGTATCTTTCCTGAGAGTAATGAATTTCATTATACAGCCTGAACCTGTAGTAAATGAAGTGAAGGTGTCATTTAGAGAGTGGAAAGTAGATGATTTTCAGAGGGCCTGGCATGCTTATAAGCATACTTTTCCTCTCGGGGAGGAAGACATTGTAAACCACCTTACTCTTCGTTTTACATAGTTAGGCCTCTAGAGGTTCAAACCAGCCTTCATGGTGGACTGATACTTAAACAACAACAACAACAACAACAAAAAACTCAGTTTGTTATCATGTTTTAGCGAAAATCATTGACACATTTATTAATATTTATTTATTTAATAAGAATTACATGATTATTTCGTCAGACCAATGTCTGTCGACAGAAACAGTAAAATAATTTCTTTTTTAAATATAATATAACAAGCATGTAGCTAATCAAATTTAACATAATTTAAATAATATATAATTTATAATTTAATATAAAAGTAACTGTAAAACAATCTTACAATTCTTACAAATAAAATATAAATAAATATAACAGATATACGTCGGCATACCTTAAACAAAATGAAAAAACTACATTTGAGAAGCACGATAAAAAATAATAAAATAAAATATTATAAAATGTTATTTTACAATCATTTAATTATTTTCTATGTAAATTTAAAATATATATGATTATAATATTATTATAATATGTAATATAATAATAAAAACATACTATAAGTAAATTATAAATTAACGTACATTAAATATAATATACTGTAAATTTAAATTTATATGTAATAAAACACCTCACAATACCATAGGCTAATAATTAAAGCTTTATTTTACAATAATACATAATTTTATATTATTTATCTATAGTATCAATAAGGAAGTTATCACCGTATAACAGTTAGAATAAGGGTCTTGATTATCATCATCATTATAAACAATGAACTGCGGATCATTCTGGTCTACTTCAATTTCAATTTTAGTAATCCATTATTTCTTAAAAAAAAGGTAGGATGGCCATCTCATTCGAAGTCGTCCAATAATTAAAAAGAGAAAAAAGGACTATAATAAAATCTTCTAAATCAAAGCAAGTCGAAAATAGAAAGAATAATGCTGTAAGTAAGTCTGAATGATCCTGCGCAAAGCGAAGAAGTGATACAAAAAACTAAAGTGAAGAATGTTAAGAGGTTAAAATGTAGTTTGGATGATTATATTGCCAAGCAAAACGACACATGATGTTTAAAAATAAATATGGAGGAGGGCCTAGAAACTAAAGAAGTGTTTTTTTTGTTTAACGTCCAACTGTTCGGCAATCACTGCTAATGCAGATGGTGAAGGAAGGATGAAATGATATAAACATATGAAAATATGCCGTGCCTGAATGGGATTCAAACCCAAGACCGCATGTTGAGAGGCGAGCACGTTACCAACTACGCCAATGCGGCCGGAGAGGTGTTGGACGGCTTTAAAAAGCAGCATTTAACAGCAGATAAATCGAAGTGGAAAGAACAGAGGAGAAACGATGATGTGCAGCAGAAAACGAGTAAAGAATGTTGAAGAGGGAGATAGTTTGAGTGAGGAAAAGGTCAACCCGGAGTCAGAAAGTAAGAGATGAGAAAGACTGGTTGCAGAAACAACGTTTTCAGGAAGACTAAGTTAAAAACAGTACGAATGTAATTTGGATAGTTGACAACTTTTAAGTCAGTACGGCATAGTCTCTGGTACGGGTAGCAGGAAGTCTATTTCAGAAACTACAGCATGTAAAAATATGAATGTTACACCAAATAAAAGCTTGCATTTTATTATTATTTTTTATTAAAAATTTTTTTTATTAACAAATTAGGTACGTTTTAAATTTAAAATGTGTTACAGTACTGTATCTCCCAGGGCCATTCTGATAGTGTGATTTTACATTGTAAATAATATAATGTTAATATTCTGTAGATGATAGGAGTGTTTGAGTTTGAATGTTGTGAATAACTGAATGAAAATTTTTAATTATCTCCAGTAAAGTTCGGTGTACATATATTTTAAAGGTTTTTTCGTTTTAAAGGAGGTTTTAGGAGTTATATGAAAAAAAATTAGGTATTATAATGTTTGCGCATAAGTACCCTGTTTTATGCCGACTTTCCAGTAATCAGCTATAACATGTCTGTCAGTTTGTGCAGGCTGTATACTAATAATTTGGCCTACACTTAGTTTCAAAATCACAGTTTCTTTTATAATCTAAATAATATTCAAAAGTAAATTCAACATAAATTTATTTTATCAAGCAGCTATTAAGTAAAGGTGTTTAATTTAATTTGTAACAAAATAAAACACTGTAAGCTTTAGCATAATTTATAAACCTATATTTATTTACAGCTTGCCCGAAGAAACAAACTTTCAGAATCTTATTAATGAAATAAGGCCAAAATCTGGGTAATTGTTTACTAAATCTTCCGTTAATCCACCTAATTTTTGAAAGAAAAAACTTTTGATTAAACGAATCAACGCAGAAACAGACAAGATTTCATTTGTTGTAGCATTCAAATTTTTCGTTTGGTAGTTTCTGAATAACGTTTTTTCAAACACTAATGATTTTTCTCGTGGTGATGACTATAAATAGACTGTGCGGTATGAAGTAAAATAATCATTTTCGAAACAAAAAAAATAAGCGCTTTTAATCAAAATGCGTTAGTCTCATCACTGCAGCCCTATGGTATGTAACCAATAAAATATTCACAATTTTAAACTGCCATTTTTTATTCTTGTTTGACTACATTGGATCACTTTATTCAATAACTTCTTGGATCTCCATTAAAGTTTTTGTTCGCAGTATTTTTTCATTCTATCGGACCTTGCTTTTCTTTCTTCAGCTGAAAACACCTTTTCCGTGTACGAGTATTTTATAGTTTTAGCATGTAATATGGTGAATTTGTCTTTTAGTTTTTCTGATTTTCGTTTTAAATCTTTCAATGTAATCTGCAATTCCTCTATTCTTTTTAACTTCCTTAATCCATATTATTTCGTATTTCTTACCCCAAATTGCCTCTATGATTGTTTTTAAGTACTCTATTTACCGGTGTTCTAGTTATTATGTTCTAAGAAGGAAATTATCTTTTTCTTAATTGTGCTTATTAATGGTTCTATTTCTTGTTATATGGATTTATTGGATCCTATCTTCCAGTAGTTATTTCCCCCTCTTTTCTTGTTCAAGCATGTTCTAATTATTCTTTTTTCCAACTTTAGAATTCTATCTACTTCAATTGAGTTAAATTTTCCTTTATAAAAGAAAAAAATCAAACAATGTAGCGAGAAACATTTAAAAAAATTAAAAGAATATCAAAACCCTTTTGCAATCAACCTTCTCAATAACAAAGAAGATATTTGTAGACTGGAATGTTTTAAAACACTGGATATCTTTACAATTTTATTAATCAATTTTTTCACTAAAATTATCATCTCAATCATGGCCGTCGTCATCATCTTTAGCTTCAACTACTTCGCGTTTCAAATAATTTATTCACAGTTCAGAGTCAAGTTCTGTGTTTTTGAAACACACAACTGAGTGTGTTTTATATTTTCATTCAAAGAGCGTTATTATTCAGATTTTTATCGTCCTTGTTTAATGGTACCCGGAACGAAAGAAATTGAAAATTTTCACATATCCAGTTTTTTGCAAATAATTAAAATTCAGAGTTTTCGCATCCATCGATATAGGTATAATTTGTTGGGGGTTTTGCAGTTTTCAGTTTTGCAGTTTTAAGTTAAAAATATTT
This sequence comes from Catonia carolina, assembly GCA_035578175.1. Lineage (NCBI taxonomy): Eukaryota > Metazoa > Arthropoda > Insecta > Hemiptera > Achilidae > Catonia > Catonia carolina. Next base: position 19,774,287 of record JAQMRL010000010.1, on the reverse strand, counting down.
TGAATTCTTACGTTATTTCTTAAACGTCACCATTTGCATAACATCTCTGTTTTTTAATGACAGATAATTTCTTTATTTTTTGCAATATTTTTAGTTTCAAAACTTTAAGTTAGCCCAGACCAACTGTGAATGTAATATATTAACTTCTGAACTGTGAAAATAACGTATTGAATTATTTAATGTATAATGTGATTTCTTTTAGTTATTTCTTGTTTCTCATTAATAGCAATTTTTTATGCATAAGGAACATTTTCTCAGCCAGCTGAGAATGGATTTAATGAATTTTTTTCACAGCCTTTCTCACCATAGGTTCAATGTACTAAATTAATATTACAGTAAATTAATGTGGTTAAATATTTATTTTCTACTTCAATAGGCTAAATGTTATGATTTTCAAAAGTAATACCTAATTAAAAAATAAATTCTTATCTTCCTAACAATATATCAAAATGCTACTAATTCAGTGGGTGTAGAATAGCCTGAAAAGTAACTACAAGAAAATTGGACAGAATAACTCTAATAGTTTTTGTAAAAATGTTCCTTAAGAACATTTATAAAAGTATTACGAAGGTAAGCATTCCGGGTCCCCTTAAAGACTACTACATTTACAATTAAAAAAAAGAAATTGAAAACGAATTTACACCTAGTTAAAAAATAAACAATTCTTACTAAGGCTTAATTTGTTACTGCTGTTTAGGTCATCAGCTTCAAGACTGGTTTGAACCCCGTAGAGGCTTTAGCAAGTAAAATGAGGAGTTAGGTGGTTTACATTTGCTTTCTTAACTTAGTGGAAAAGTAGCCTTTGCTTATCAGCATGCCACGCCCTCCGAAAAGGATCTACTCTCCACCCTGTAAATGACATCTTCACTTCATTCACTGCAGGGTTTGGCTGTATAATAAAATTCATTACTCTCAGAGGAGATAACTTTGACTAGTGTATTTTACACCTTTACCTCTTCTGCTCTTCAATGATTCAGTCATATAATCGGCTGACCATGTGATAAGAAACAAAATTATTTTTGCAACCCTAAAACTAGCGGATCGCGTGCAAATAATTTAACCTGCCTGTTATGGGCAAAATTTGATACTAGAAAACTACAACATAGATACAAATACATATACATAGATAATTACAAATAACTTATTTATTAATTTTCTTCACAAGTAATATTTTATAAATATTAAAAAAACGAATTTAATTAATTTTAAGTCCCATTCATTAGAATAAATGAAATAACACATATCAAAGAACAATATTAAATTTTGATTTATTTTGACTACATAATGATTGTAATGGTGGTAAAAATAATGAAAAATGCTCTTTAATATTTGGAACGTTTACAAAGCAGCTATGACTTATGCCATTAAATTTCTAATCTGGATGATATTGTTTTTATCACAAAAACAACTCATCAGAGTGGTTCTGTCCAGAAGAGTTATTCATAAATAAACCTTTAAAAATTCAAACGTTGTCAACATAAAACACAGCAGAAATACGCAAAGGGGGAAAAGAGATAAAAAGACTGGAATAACAAACGTACTAAAGCTTTGTTGAAAAATGTGCATTTGTGACTGAATAGTTCGATGGCTAAATAAATTTACATCACTTTTTCCATGTACGATAATTACTTTTAGAACTTTTTGACTAATGTAACATAAACTTTTGCATCTTTGATTTTAAATATTACTGTGTTTGAATAAAGTGATTAGTTATGTATAACACAGACAAAGGATATATGAAACGATATTGGATATGTTTTTAATGTTTGTCACTATAAATTTTTTTCTTCATTAGCAATTTATAAACCGATATTTATTACCTATTTTGACCAAAATGGAGACTTTAAAATTCTTTTATCTTTAACAATAATTAAAAACGGTTTATCGATTTACTTGTATGCATGAAATATAAGCATGTATTTCCGTATAGTGAATGACCACAGAAATTTCTGGAAGCTGTTTTATATCCAACTTTTTCTACATTGACTGTAGGGTGAAGTCCTTTCTTCCGTACATCCAGTGTTCTGCTGTTGTTCTTCGCGGAACCCCTTGACGTCAGTAATCAGTTGTCTAAGTTTGGTTTGGTTCGTCATATTATTTTCTTGGTTATTTCAATTTTCTATAAATATTCTTTCTGATTTCTTTAAACCATTTATTCGACAACTTAATCCTGTTTCTTAATATATTAAAGATTTTTGGCAACCGTTTGTCATACAGGTGTCCGTCGGAATTTTCTGATCGTTTCCATGAACTGTTTGTTTTTCTTGTATAGTTCTTCTTGTTCCAGTAACCTATGTTGTCCCTCTACTATCTTTGTACCTATTATCTAGAATCTATATTTTTCAAATGTCTAATCACACACACGTTTTACCACACTATTACGAGGTAGGGCCAAAAGTTTCTGGAATGGTCTTGTACAGTCAAGCATTTGTTTGCTGGAAAGGAAATTTTTGTTTGGTAGGTTGGAATCACTGCTAGGAAAGGTGCTGTCCTGTTCAGCAGGTAGTTGGAGTTGGTTTCCTGCGTGCGGTGTATGATATTTTAGATTTTTCTTTCGTCAGTTTGTATAATTTTGTTATCAGAGCAGTGTGTCAATATAAAATTCTATGAGTTGCTAAAAAATCACCCACGGAGACTTTTGAAATGCTGAAGAAAGCATACGGAAAGAATGTGGCGAAGAAAACGACAGTTTACAACTAGCACAAGCGTTTTCGTAACGGTTGCACAACAACTGAAGATGGCGTTCGAATTGAAGCCTTCCACTTCCATCACAGATGAGAATGTTGACCAAGATCCCTTATGGTGAAATAATACCGTGCAAAGACCAATGTTTTCACTGTGAAACACCCTTCATATTCTCGCGATCTTGCACCGCCGCATTTTTACCTGTTTCTACGGCAGGAAAAGACATTGAAGGGACGTCGTTTTGCTGATTTGTCAGAAGTGATGGAAAATACGACGAAGCGGTTGACAAAACATTCGAAAAATGTCTTTGAGGACTGTTTTCAACAATTGTATGAACGGTGTAACACGTGTGTAGACGCATGAGGAGAGTATTTTGAAGGAAAATAAGGTGAAAATGTTATACATGCTTTCAATAAATGTTTGTTAACCAATTCCGAAAACGTTTTGACCCTACCTCGTATAATGTCCGATCTTAGTTTGTCTCAAAAGAGTTTTTTAAATATATGTTGTGAGTTCTTTTGTGTGCATCGCCCATCTTACCTCGTCTGCATTTGTTCACTTCCTCTCGCTAGTTTTCGGTTGTATTAACTTTCCCATATTGTCATTAAGTAATGAGGGACTCCTTTTCTGCTTTCAGTTTTTATTATGGTACTGTACAATGAGCTGCACAATTTCGGTATAAGATATTTAAATTAACGGGTGGTAGGGAATTTCACCTTTAGAACAATGGGTGTTGTCCGTTATGCAAACCAATATGTCTTTGCTCCATTTTCGCTTTACATGTCGTTTAGTTGGGAAGTTCCTAGCCACGGGCTACTTGGATGGGATGGTCACTTAATACCTTGTTCGTTCGCGAAATGTACTATAAAAGGACGCGGTTATTTCCTTTACTGTCGGAGTTTTGAAATAGTCGTGGAGGGTTTTATTTCAAACATAAAATGGAGCGCCAGAAGCAAGTCTTATAAATTTTGATTTAAAGGCTTGAATCGACATTAAGTTACATTCTGTCGCTGCTCCAAAGGACTGGGGACCATAAGTTCAGATTTTTCTCAAAAAGTTTTTGTAAATTAAAATTTTAGAAAAGAGGTTTAATTTTGATCAAGGGTTCATTAAGAAGATGAGTACTTTTTGGCGGCAGTTAAGTTTTAAACGTTTTATACACAGATGGTGCTTCTTAGATAGTTTCCTGTCAAGCCAGAAGCCAAAATGTTGCACCACTCTTGCCTGGGGGATGTGAAAGTTGTTCAGCACCACAGGTAGACACGCTTGACATAGTAAGGTGAAAGTAACTTGTGTTGATTTATATGGGTTCATCTTAATACGCCAACGAGTAATCCAAACCTATGTTAGTAAAAGATGTTGATTTGTTGATGTTTGTTATATTGTATTTAGTTTATTCGAACAAAATCTGTAGCTTAGTTTTTATGCTTGTTGTTTTAATACGTTACTTTGTTTAGTCAATGTTTATGTATTCTCAGAAACGATTTCCAGTTCTTCTGAAAAGCAACATAGTTGATCTTTATACCAATCTTTGATCGTCAATGTGAACATGGTTTAAATATCCTTTTATGATTATCTCTTTAAATGAGTGTTAAAATAAATATATTTAATAATGACTTAACGAAAAAAAAATTATGTTTTAAACACTCAACATTTCATTAAATCATGCTAGTCCAGTACGTTATAAAATGGTCAATGATGGTCATTGTTGGTAACCAGACTATATCTTAGAAGTCCATTGTAGTGAAAATAGTACGTTTAGTGGACACATACCCATATAAACTTTATTATGATGCGATAATAGCATTATGTGCTATAACATTATGAATAAAATACGGAATTCTATAGCAGTTTAAAGTGTTAATAGCCATTCCATTTCGCATTATAACATTCAAAACTCTATCATAATAAATTTCATATACTATATATAACGGGTAAACCAAGAGAGATAGAATACGAGATGGAATGATCAAAACTCTACTGTATGGACAATCAAGAGTAGTTTTCAAAATTTATAGCCTAACTTACCACAGTTTTAAAATTTAAATTGCCAGTAATTAATAAACATGCAGATTGTGAATACTATCAGAAATCCTCCTGTAAATTGCTTAATAAATTTTGTTCGTGGTTTAAAACAAACCACATTGGTATTTTGTAAGTGAATTACAATTTAATTTATTTGCGTTTAAATTTAAAAGCAATTATTTTTATTTCGAATTGTATTACCATTGCAAAGCCGACAATTAAAAAAATTATATGATTAAGTAAATATAGTTTATTTATTGACAAATCATTTAATCTATAATCTGTTCGTAATAGAACAATAAATAGATTTGGTACACAGACAATTATCATAACAAGGTATCTCTCAGTGAAGATACCTTTAAAAATAAAAATAAGAATAGTTCACGTTTGATATGTATTACAATAATTATTTATAATGGTGCTAAATTTCTTCATCTTATAATCGAGATCATTATGATCTCCATTATGGTCTTCGTCATATTCAGTTTCAACTTCTTCATGTATCAAAATATTAATGCACATTTCTGAGTCAACTATACGAGGTGTGGGTATTAAATAACAAGACTGACGTTGTAAAAAATTTAATTTTAATTTTCTACATAATCTTTTACTGTCACCTTCAATATACACTCTTTCTCTATCCCTACAACGCTCCATGCGAATTTTCCATTGTTGGAAACAGTGCTGGAAGTTATCTTCTGTCAGCTCCTTAGGACACGTCCCGCTTTCTCTTATACTGCTTCCACAGACTCAAATATTGTCCATTTTAATGCAGATTTTACCTTAGGGAAAAGGTAGAAGTCACATGGTGCAAGATCTGGTGAATAAGGTGGATATTTTGGTGCACATTTTGGGGCGTTTTTCCTTACTCGTTGCCGTAGTTTAGAAAGTACCTCAAATTAGTAATATTGATTAATTGTTCGACCTTCAGGAACCCAATGAAGGTACACCATCCTATGGATATAAAAAAACAATAATCATTGCTTTAAATTTTGACTTGCTCATTCGAGATTTCTCGGCTCTCGGTGAAGTTCGGGTCTTCCAGTGCATGAATTGGAGGTTCGTTTCCAGGTGATAAGTAAAAAAACCCGTTTCAACACATGTTATTATCGTTTCCAAAGAAATTTGGGTCATTTTCAATCGCGTACAAAGTGTTAGTACAAACATTTTTGCGAGCGTCATTTCAAACATTTTTGAGCGGCACGTGTCCTGAAGGAGCTGACAGAAGATGACTTCCAGCACTGTTTTCAACAATGGAAAATTCGCATGGAGCATTGTAGGGATAGAGAAGGAGTGTATATTGAAAGTGACAATAAGTGATTATGTATAAAATAAAAATAAATATTTTTACGTCAGTCTCGTTATTTTATAGTCACACCTCGTAGTTTTGATTTTTCTTCAAAGGTTAGTTCTTTTTTTAAACATATTATAGGGTGTTCTTTATATTTTCATTCTCAGAACGTTACAATTCAGACTTTTATCGTCTTCACTTAAACGTTATATTTATATTTAAAAAATCTGATTACAAAAGGAGTACCCTTTCTTTAAAAAACTTCGAAAACACAACATTTTGAAGTATAAGTTACTTAACAAATAAGTTTACCGGTTCCCCCGTTTTATCTTTCGTATTTTATGACTGCCGTTCAATAACTTGATTGCTAATTAAGTTTTGAGATATTCAAGCCTTTTCCCATATATTATACTATCAGTTTTAATTGTTAAGATAAAAAGTCTTTGTAAATGTGATTATTTATCATGTACCAAATGGAGTTGTTAGAGCTCTGAGAATCTTAGACTGAAAACGATGAATAATTTGGATATTTGAGTTATTGGATGCATCCCATAACTGAATACCATGGGTTCTGACTAGTTTTAAAAATATTTTGTAAATAAAGTTTGTTTTGTAGTGATAACATTTACGTCGGTCAAAAGACCTATTCTCACGACTCTAGTTCTCTTGCTAGTAACCTGCTAGCTGCTGTTTATTGGCGGTACTAGCTTCTAGTAAACTAGAAACCAGCTCGTTGGTGCAGTGGTTAGCGCAACTGGCTTCTATGGTGGGGCCTCGCGTTCAATTCCCGGCTACGTCTGGCATTTTTTCATAACACATCTTCATGTTTCATTTTTCTTACTGTCTGTATTAGCAGTAATTGCAAAACAGTAGGACGTTAAACCATAAAAATTTCAAACTAGCAGCTAAAACCTTTAACAGCTAGCAGCTAGTGATTTTGAAAATGTTTAATTTTACTAGCACTAGTAGGGGAGGAAATATCACGGGATTCACTAGCACTAGTAAACTAGCTCGGTGTAAACGTTTGGAAACGTTGCTAGTTGCTAGTAAGCTGCACTTTGTACAGCATACACAATACAACTCAAATATATTTTTAGAGCACTGGCAATAATGAACTAGCTCCAAGGGAACCGGGAACCGTCACCAACGCACTAGTAGGTCCTACTAGTACTAACAGCTAGTAAACTAGCGTCGTGGAAATAGAGCTTAAGTAGCCAAAAGAATAATTTGAATTTAAAGTCTAGCTGTTTTCGTTTCTCCTGATTGTGTGTTCTCCAATCCATTTAAGTGTAATCCAAGATGTTTTGGAATGTCTGTATGCAGAATTTGTGTGTGGTTGAGATATAATATGGACAATCAAATTCAGAGTATGAAGTGTTAATAAAACATGGGAGATTTTTGTTTCATTTGTCTTCAATGGCCATTTCCTCTACCAGGTTTTTATAAGGTGTAGGTGCTGTTGAAGTTTTGCAGTTACCCTGGCAGATTCTTCGGGTATTGAAAGAATAGCTGTGTCATTACCAAAAAAAAAGTAGCTTGTGGTGTACCTTTTGTGGTGTATCTGAACACGCTACTTTTTTGGGTTTAACGTCCAACTCTTCTGCAATGACTGCTAATGCAGACGGTGAAGGATGAAATGATTTTTTGTACCGTTTGAAAATATGCCATGCCTGAGTGGGATTCGAACCCAAAACCACATGATAAGAGGCGAGCACGTTACCAACTACGCCAATGCGGCCGGCTAACACGCTACCTTGAGAATAAAATAATAAAGTAGATATGAGATAATTATAAAACATATCAAGCAATGTCTATCGTAAAAACAATGTAATAAATATACATTTTTATTAAAAAAACAATAAAATAAAATACTTGAAGAGAATAAAGTATAATTATTTTAAATAAGTAAGTTTTCTACCAAGGCTATTTTTTTTTATAAAAATAAAAAAAAAACATTGAAATCTGCCTCAAGTTACAAAAGTTACATGGGTCATCATTACTAGTTACATTTAGTTGAGTTTTGTACAATTCTGTCATATTTTCAGGATAACGATAAGAGAGACACAAAAACACCATTTAAAAGACAATACGTACCATCTGTATGATATATCGAATTACATGAACAAGTAACGTTAGTTATAGATTAATCATGTATTTAGTAAAGTTCTCTTCTTCTTAAGGTGCCAATCCGTTTCGAATGTTGGACACCATCATGGCGATCCTCACTTTGTCAACTGCAGCTCTAAACAGTTGCGGAGTAGTTTTATTGAACCAGGTTCTAAGGTTCTTTAACCAGGATATTCTTCTTCGACCTGGGCCCCTTTACTTAGTAACGTTAAGTAACAAAATCTTATTACAAAATAATAAACTAACGCAATTATTGTGATTATTTAATATTAAATTTTCGTACGATTTCAGGAAAAACTATGTTATAAATATATTGAACATACCATAGAAAATGAGAAAAAATGTAGTTTTAGAGAGACTTAGGGGTTTTAGAGGGGCGATTATCTTTAGAGATAAAATACGAATATACTGTATCATTATTCCAAAAATGGTTGATTGAATAGTAGATTGCTTAATTTATGAAAATTGTGTATTGTATGGGGTGGAGTGTGTTAAAAAAGGATAATTTATATACTTACTCTTATATTGAACGAAATTCAAAATTAACTTGAATGCAATTTTATTGGTGGCAATTTATAAAACTGGCATCTATCATTTTCCTTTGTTCGTCTGTCCGTCACACCCAAAGAAACGACAAGAGATAACAACAAACGTTTTCGGATTCGTAATTGACACAAAAAGTTAGTGAGCCTGGACTTGGTTTGAAGTTCTGGTTTTGACCGGCAGTGACTCAAAATCGTAAGTCAAGAAATCAACGTTAGAAACTACAGAAGGTAGCAACAAAGGGTTTTAGGATTCGTAATCTACAGAAACAGTGAGTGGGCTAGGATTGGCTTTGAAGTTCTGGTTTTGACCGGAAGTGGCCCAAATCCGTAAGTCAAGAAATCAAAGTTAGAAACTACAAAAGATAGCAACAAAGGGTGTTCGGATTCGTAATCTACAGAAAAAGTGAGTGAGCTAGAATTGGGTTTGAAGTTCTGGTTTTGACCGGAAGTGGCCCAAATCCGTAAGTCAAGAATCAAAGTTATAAACTACAGAAGATAGCAGCAAATGGTTTTCGGTACACAAAAGTAAATGTAATGTACACAAAAAGTTAATGGGCTTGGATTGGTTTTGAAATTCTGGTTTTGACCGGAAGTGGCCCAAAACTGTAAATCAAGAAACCAAAGTCGGAATTTGGAAACAAAAGTAGTGTCACTCGATTCCTATCAAAGAGTAGATACAGAAATCATTAATGGTTTTTTGCCATGAGTCAAAGGTAATCCTTTTTAAAAATTGGTACCAGCCATGAAACGCGTTGTTTTATACAAGGGATTCTTAGAAAATAATTTAATTCAAAATTCAAGGTTAAAAAATTTGATCTTTTGAGCTTGCCATTTAGATATGCAGATTTAGATCTTAATAATTGTACACTAATGAATGCTTTAGATTGAATGGAAAGACTGGTCGAACAGAAGGAATGAAAAATATCTCCGCAAGATAATGTCTCTAACGATAATAGGCAGACAAAGCCTATTACGAGGAAGATAAGAACTTTGCAAGAAAAACGAATGGTTATTGGAAACAATCAGTAAACAAAGACTAAAACTCTAAGGGCATCTGTATTGTTCGGAGATATTATATTACATGAAAATATAATATAAACTATTTACCCTGAAGAATTTAGTTTTAGTAATTTAGATTAGAAAAATATTCCTCATTATCCCCAGACTAAATTTCAGTAATAAATAGCTTTATGAAAATACCATTAAACTTTAAATACAAAAAAACTTAATCTAATAATAATAAATTTGACATTTATAGAGTGTACAAACAAAAGAAAAAAAGATTCACTTAAAGAAACTCTTAAATTCGACGAAGCATAGACTTTGAAGAGGTATGCATAAGCCGTATAGGCAGACATTGAACGTACTGTTTCCTCTGTACGAAATAAGAGTAGATATACGAAATCTACAGTAACATATACTGAAGTTAGTGTGTACTGAACTGTATATTGTACTACAGACTACAGATACAGAGAGTCTACCGTTCTACGTAAAATGTCTTTTCATTGCTTCCTTCAATTTAGGATCGGATTTCCTTTCTAACTACAGCTGTTTCTTCAATAGTACAAGGAAAGTATTCATGTAATATAGTACATTAAATTACATACAAGATATTTGCTACATTCTTAAATCTTCTTTTTAAAAAGATTTTGCAAAAATATAAATTTATTTTCTAATAATATAAAAATTTATTTTATTTGAAACATATTCTAAAAAACCTATTCTTTTGAAATTTTTATAAAAAATTTATCTTCAGATTATTTTAAAATGAATATAATATGAAAACGAAATAAACTTCTAATAAAAGAATAAAATATTTAGTTATAATTTATTCTAAAAATAGATTATTATAAGCAGTAATAACTTAATAAAATACTTTAATATAAAAATTAATAAATAAATTGACCTTTACATAATATTTTTTTAACATTGTAATCTCTTTGCAATCAGTTGTGTTACAGATGTATAATAAACTTTAAGGTAATTTATTTGGTGAGATTCAAACTGTTGGTCTCGTATCTCGTTCCGTAGTATCAAAAGTGAATTATCGACTGGACACAATACCCGCACGGTTATTGTTCACAAACAACAAAAATAATAATACGGCAGCCTCCGGGACTTAGTGGACGTAGTGGAACTAGCAAAAAAGCTAAAGATCCTCGGGTTTTATTCCCGGATAGTGTCAGAAAATTTTAACACTTTAAAATCCACGTGCAGCACGGTTGGTGTTACTAGTATTTTAATATTAGACAATTACAGTTATGATGAAGAGTGAGCTCCTAATAAAATTTTGTCTAGACTTATTTAACTTATTAAAATATAATAGTTATCTAACTAACAGTTAATTAATAGTTAATCTAGTAGATTAAATAAATGATGAATTAAATTAAAATTTTATCCGCTTTTATTTGTATTAATTAAAAGTAGATCCAAAATTTCGAAATACGATACCGCGCGATTAATTGCTGTCATATGAAATAAACGAATGCAATGGGATTGAAATTTTAGAATTACGTACATAAATGTACGTTTACAAACTTTACCCGTTTTAATTAATAAGCTTTCAATTAACGTTGGAAATCTAAATAGGCTTAAACAGGCAACAGTATTTAGTGATCAATCTCATTTGCAATTAGGTTATTAATTTTACACTTGTACCGGGCATGGTTCAATCGATCCTCTTTTCAACTGTTTCAAAATTTCGAACTGTAATCAATATCCACGGAGTTTGGTGCATTCAGTTACTTACTCATTTAATGCTACATACAATCATTAGGATTACAATTATTAGCAGCAGATTATGAATAATGTTGCTTTGGTATCTGAGTTTTCTTGATCTTATTCAAGAATCAAAACCGGTCTTATTCTTTATTTTTTTAACGAGATGTAATTCTTTTGCAATCATTTTTCAAAGGTAAATATATCTTTAAGGGAAAACAACAAAAGTCTGAATAATAACGTTTTTATGTCTTTCGTTTTGATTGCGGTACTGTAGTACATACTGAGATGCAAAATTCCGAGTATCGTATTTAAAGGTTTTTAACGGGTTATTTGACCGTTCCAAATTACTGTCTGTACTTACTATAGATTATTTTATCGTTAAGAGAAGACGTTATCCAGTGTTACGTTCTCAGGTTAGGATTTTAGATGTTGTCCGTTACTCAGACCAATAGATCTCGGCTCTATTTCCGCTTTAGACGTCCTACAGGTGGAAAGTTTTTTGTAGCTGTTTGGTTGGGATGGATATTTAGTAGATCGGAAAATTTAATGTGGAAGGACGCAGTCCTTCTTTTAAAGATGGAATTTTTAAATCGTCGTGGAAGGTATTATTGCTTACATAAAAATGAGAGCAAAATCAAGTATTAATAATTTTGAATGAAAGGTTAAAAGGTTTAGGTATAGGTTACTTTGCCCACAACGGGCAGGTGGAATGTTAAATTAACTGCACTCGATCTGTTGGTTGTAGGGCTACAAAAAATAGTTCTGTTTCTTATCAGATGGTCAACCAGTATGACTGAACAATTTAAGAAGAGAAGAGCTAGAGGTGTAAAAGACACTAATCATAGTTATCTCTTCTGAGAGTAATGAATTTCACTATACAGCTAGACTCTGTGGTGAATGAAGTGAAGGTGTCATTTGCAGGGTGGAAAATGGGTGCTTTTCTGAGGGTCTGGTATGCTGATAAGCGTACTTTTCCACTCAGTGAGGAAGGCACTGGTAAACCACCTCACTCCTCATTTTTACTTAGTAAAACCTCTGTAGGTTCAAATCAGCCTTTAGCTGTTGACCTCAACATTAACAATAGGTTACTATCTGTTGCTGCTCCAAAGATTTGGATATCGTAAGTACAGATGTTCTTTGAATGAAAAAACAACACTGAGTGGTGTGTTTCAAAACCTTAATTCTAACTATAAACTCAACTCTGAACTGTACATATTGATATAATGTGATATGACTTGATGTATGAAGTAGGTGAATCTGAAGATAATGTCGACGACACTGATGGAGATGATATTCATGACGATGTATTATTGTAGGAGCAGCAAAACTTTAAAATTAGTTAATTGATTAACAAAATCAGTGATGGAGTTAAGTTCAATGTTTAACACGTTTCAGTCTGTGAATATCTTCGCTGTTCTCAAGAACATTGTGCAGTTCTTCTAGTAGTACAGACTGAAATCAACGAAAATTTTATTAAAATTTCATTATACCTAAATAAACCGTTTTTAGAGATTTTATAGTTAAATTTTAAAACCAGGTTACTTACATAACCTTAATGTCAGGACGTTATGTGAACAGCTGCTGTCACTGGTGTAGAAGAAGCCGTTTGCAGTTATTTACCATGTACACTTCCTAAGCGTACAATATAATATTTTGCTATGTATTTATTATGGAATGCAGAAATACACTATTATTGCAACTTTCCTAAAGTCTTGGACGAGGTCTTTTAACATAAAATATCAGAAAGACTTGAAAATCATGAAGACGAATAAGCCATTAATCTTATAAACAATGCAGAAGAAGTTAGACGCTTGAAAAGTTTTTTTCTATTGGACTTGTGTGATAAGAGTTTAAAAGTACGAGTGATAAAGATTGAAAGTATTATAAAATGTAAATATTTATGTACACGGAAATTTTCTATTTTAAAAATGAATAATTTTCATGAAATGAGAACTTAGGGTTTTAAGACTTCAACTTGTCATTTATAAATCCAGATGATTAAGTTTATTTATAAAACTTGTTAAATAATGTTATTATAAAAAAATGTATTTGTTAATTTAAGCAAAACAAACATATTTATTTAAATAAAATAATATTTTATTAATGTTTCATTATGTTCAAAATGCACGACCATATTATGGTCGTGCATTTTTAACATGTTTGTATTTAAAGCTTTCTAATCCGCTCGCTCGTATTTTGTAGATAAACATATTTACTGTTATTAAAGAAAACCATAAAATTAATACAATTGTTAGTTAAGAAAAATCTTTAAAAACTAAAAATTAAATTTAAAAAAAAGCCATGACGTAAGCTAAACACAGCAAATAAAAGTGAACTCCTGTATTATGTATAGCCTATCTCTGTTAACTAAATGTTGACATAAACTTCAAAATCACTTAACTTATCAAAAATTACAAATTTATATATAATGTTTCAGTAAATTATCTTCCACAACAGTATTGATATCATTTACAGCTATCGGACGTGACCTAGATTTCACGTTTAGAAAGGGTGTAGGTCACGCAAGATGGATTCTGTGAAATTAATAATGTTGTAAAGGATAATACCTCTAAATATTATATTTAAATTAGAATATTTGATAACATTCACGATTTGTAAATAGGGTCAACATTTAATTAGTAGAGGTACCTAAACACAATTTAATTAACTGAATATAATAGAAAATTAGTTTTATTTTAATTTCTGCATTTAGGTTACATCGGACGATTTAATTTTTCACCGCTGTTGGTTATCAAAATTAAACTGAATGAATAAAAATCAACCACATAACGTTTAAAATTTATCGGAAAATCTTGTTTACCCGTTTACTATGACAATCATTCAATACTTCAGATAAACACAATTAAGTATTTAGGCCTAACACTAGACAGAAGATTGATATAGAACCACCCCACACTACGAAAAATAATTTCCTTGGATCACAGATTAAAGGCTTTGTACTCTTTACTTCACTGTAGATAACTTACCTAATAAACAAAAACTAAATTATTCTTCTACAAAAAATTGTTCTATAAACTAAATTGTCCCTCTTCTATCGGAGGTTGGATATCATCATCATTATGCGGACCTTATTCGCTTCTACACAGAACAGTTCCGTATTACTGCAACCAAACTAGTCCCTTAGGATCTTCAATCAGATGCCCGACGCCTGACAACGTTCCACTTGCCATTTATCTTCCCCTGCTTGATTAAATGTAAGTTGTGATATTTAGGACTCTAATACTTCTTCTTCTTCATTTACCATCTCCATTTCGGAGGTTGGCTATCATCATTGCTATTTTAACTTTGGAAGCCACAGCCCTGAAGAGATCAGATGACCCGACATTAAACCACTCTCTCAAGTTCCTAAGCCAAGATATTCTCCTCCTTCCAACAGATCTTCTCCCTACAACTTTTCCCTGGATTATGAGCTGCAGAATCCTGTATCTTGGATCTCTCATGATGTGGCCGAGATATTGCAGTTTCCTGCTCTTCACCTCACGTAGAACCTCTAAACCTTTGTTCATTCTCCTCATATATAGATATTTAGGACTCTAATACATGTCCAAGATATTGCAATTTTATTTTTTTCACTGTCTCAACCAACTCACATTCTTGGCCCAATTTATCAAGCACATGTCTATTTTTTATTCTGTCTGTCCACAGAACGTGCCACATACTGCTATAGCACCACATTCTAAAGGCCTCAAGCTTTTCTAAATGGATCTTCTTATCCACGCCTCCATCCCGTACAAAAGAACAGAGAAGACATAACATCGCAAAATTTTTCTGAGCTCAATGTTAAGATCTTGACTATACAGCAATATCTTTAGCGACACAAATGACGATCTCACAGTTTCTATCCTTGATCTTATTTCATTTGTTTGCTCTCACATCTAAATTGTTACAGCTGCTTCATTCGGCCGATGTGAATTTACGGAGCTTTGATTTATGTTTTGGCGAAAAGATAAACATTTAAACCACGACAAAAACTTCTCAAAATTTTTTTTTACGTTTAGTCACATGTAGTCCCTACTGCGTGTGAAATTCTATTATACATAATACAGTCATAGTATAGGCCCCTACACGACAATTATAAAATTACACACTTTTTCATTGAATTTATTTAACCACATCCAGAAGTACGAACATGATTACATTTGTGTCTAACATAAAACCGACAAAAGAGTTCAAAGAGAAACTGGAATAAGGAATTTAATATTGTATAGGCCCTAGAATACTGTCAAGGGTTTACTCTTTGGTGAATTCCTCAATCGAGATTTTACACAAATAAATTATTATAATTTTACTGCTTGTAAAAAACTACAGTTTTTGTTTATTGTTTTACTTAATTTCTTTAAATATTTTTTTAATTTCATTTTTTACTTTTATTTCAAAATTTTATTTACTGAAATGTAGGAGAAAATAGAGCCGAGACCTATTGGTAATGAAATTGGTAATACTAATATTAGGTGATATAAAGATGAAAATATACAAGAGTAGGCCGGAAATCGAACCCGGGTCCCCTGGTTAGAGAAGCCAGTTGCTTACGCACACAGACAGGATTAATAGTTTTTTCTTATGTGAATATACCAATAAATTAGTAAAATAATAATAATAAAACTCATATACAAATAATTATGTTACTACAAACCTTGAATTTAATCGAAAATATTATCATAGAATAAAAATAGAATTAGTCAAAAGAAGGAAGCAAATAACAAAGAGAAACGAAAAATGTTGCAAAAAATTACAAAAAGGAAAATGGAACAGGTGAATGAGATAGGGAGTGGTGCCTGATGCGAGAAAGTGGCCATTGTCCTCCTCTGACAAATCTCACATTGGAGACGGCTAATATGTCTACCATTGTTGCTGTCAATGGAGTACCATTGATTCCCATTACTGCTACTATTATTATTGTGGCAAAATAAATTATGTCATCTCCGGAGTTGTGGTCGTCTCGCTGCTGTTCCATCTGTCTTTTCTTTTTTCATTCATGGACTCTCACTCAATCATTTACTTTCCTCTCTTTCCTTCCATTTCGACACTGGACATTTCCCACCGGGCAGATTGCTTCTGTTCCATTTATTCAATAACTACATAGCAAATATATTTATTTAACTCTTTGAAGCATAGACGGTCGATGCTACCTTATTATATACATATACATATGTACTAAAATTATAATTTGCTACAAAATAAATTCATATTATTTTGACAGAACACACAGTGAATAAATTTATGGTATGAATCTGTTGTTTATTCTAATTCCTAAAATGTTATTTCTGAAAAGTCAGCCAAATTATGGCCATTTATTTGTAATTCGGTCAAACATACTTTATTTATATCTGTGCGACAATTTGCAGGTTAAATTTTCACCGAATATTGGTGGAGAAAAATAGTTCTAAAATGATATTATCTTCGTGTCAACGTGTGTTTTGTTCAAAAACTGAGTTACTTCCGGAATAGTTGTTTTATTTATTTATTGTTTGTTTTCTTGTCTTTGTTTAGTGATAGCTACAACTGTATATTTGTACCAGCAACAGTATTTATTTATGTTGTTTAGGTCATCAGCCGAAAGGCTGGTTTGAACCTGTAGAAGTTTTACTAAGTATAACGAGGAGTGAGGTGGTTTATCTATGCCTTCCTCATTGAGTGGAAAAGTACGCTTATCAGCATACCGGGGCTTTTGAAAAGCACATTTATTTTACGCTACAAATGAAACCTTTACATCATTCACCACAGGGTCTGGCTGTATAATGAAATTCATTACTTTCAGAGGAGACAACTCTTATTAGTGTCTTTTATACCTCTACCTCTTCTGTTCGTAAATGATTCAGTCATTTAATTGGCTGACCATGAACTATTTATTTTAGTCCTGCAACGAACAGATAGAGTGTAAATACTAATTTGATACTCCAACTGTCTGTTATGGAGTATTTATAACGTACGTGTTTAACGTCCTATATTCGTCTTGACTGAGGAAACCAACCAGTGGCAAACTATCATCGTTGTTTTCTATAAGATTCCTATTCCAGCGTCTTTTTAATATCCTTTGTGGAGTTTGTAGTAGTCGTGGGATGTTACAATTTTCTTATCTAAAGAAAATTATCTTTAAAAAATTTCAAACTCTTTCTTAATACACGTCAAATCTTACAAGTTTGCAAAATTCTCCTTATTGAACTTTGTTAGTACTCTTTAATAGTACTCGTGGGGGAGGGGAAAAGAACGAACACGTTACATAAAAAACGCTCCATGATTTTCAAAATTTTATGGTAGTTATATCATCAGAATACTTGACAAAATCGCCATGTCTGTAATATTAATAATAACACTAATAATGATTTCGTCCAAAGATGCAATAAAATATATTCATCTTTCAATCTTTGTGGTAACTGTAAATTACCATAATTTGTTTTTAAATAAACTTTTGCAAAGAACATATAATTGTAAAAACTTTGTTCGTAAAACCAACAAAGAGCCTTAGATAACTTTCGTTTTGTAAACTGCATCTGGATACTGTAACAAAGGGAATATAGGAAACGTCAAGATAAAAACTGAGAAGTCTACATAATAAAACTATAAATTCATTACCTACTTACCCAATCTTTTATAACCGTTTTGTTTCTAGTATTATTTACTCACCGTCCAACTTACTTAATTAGTATATCATCTAATAATTTGAGCACCATAATGAAAAATCTTTCCTTAGCGTTTACTTAAAAATTTATTAAAAAAAACATTATTTCGAAAAAAACTCCCTCCATGGTTTAGTGACTAGCGTGCAGCCTACAAACCGAAAGATAAAAACAAAGATCTCGGATTCGATTTCCAGCTTGGGAAAAATTTAACACGTTAAAACCCACCGCTATAGTACCAAACCCACAGTAGTCACGAATGACCAAGGTTTCGATGGGACTTTAAATAAATTAAAAACAAAATATATAAAAAAATTAAACTCTTGTATGCAGTAAAATATTTCATGAATCGAGTATCACTTTATTTTTTTTACAAAAATACGGATTACTACAACCTTTTAAAGCTTGTGGTAATTAATTCAAATAATAAATTAATAATAAGAATTAATTATTCAAATAATAAGAATTTATTATCTTTGTATAAGTAGGTTTTCGTCCAAAAACGAAAACCGGCCGCATTGGCGCAGTCGGTAACGTGCTCGCCTCTCGTCATGCGGTCTTGGGTTCGAATCCCATTCAGGCACGGCATATTTTCATACGTTACAAAAAATTATTTCATCCTATACCGTCTGCATTAGCAGTAATCGCAGAACAGTCGGACGTTAAACTAAAAAAAAAAAAAATCGTTCAAAAAATTTATTGTTGTGATAAGCAGCATAGTAATCATCAACGCATGCGTTATTAAAATATGACATCTAAAGTCGTTATAAAAGATGTTGACCGATCGGTATTAAAAAGAAGTTAATACAAAGATTTTAATTCTCTTAAGTCTAAAATTTTAACAATTAAAAACATTTTTCTGCAATGCAGACATTTTAATAATTTAACATTAAAACATAACCTATTATATTAAATCCCATTTGAAAGAATTAATATTTGGCATTTTCTCATGTTTTTTTTAATAAGTTGTGCAAAAAAGATGTTATAATATTCAAAGAAAAGAATGAGAAATAAAAAAGGGAAGGCTTAAAATGTTATAGAAAAAGAATGACTGTATTAAGGAAATTCTAAGAATTTTCTAGGCCGTAAATTAAAATCGTAAGGCGTGACCAAAACGAGATCTTTACTCCTTGGTTTTCCCCTTGTAGAGACTATTTAAGGCAATAAAATTAGGACAACCAACCGGAACTGTTAAACCAGCTTTTATTTCGCTAATATTTATTCCTAGTTTTATTTTATATTTTATTCTAATGGCATAATTATCTTCTTTCATATATACGCGTATATTATACTGTATAATTTTTACGATTGTGAGTGTGAATAAAATTATCTTTGGATCATATTAAGGATCCATTATACATATCCTAGACAATTTGGTAGCCGAATGAAACACCTGACTAACGTATTTAAGATTCTATTCGATTCCCAAATTTCTTCTTCTGCTTTGCCAATCAAGGATTAGGTCCCAAGACCTGTTCTGGCATCCACCTAACCACCGGTCGCCCCGGATCGTGCCGTCTAATCAGCCGATAACTTCTGACCAGTCTAAGAATCCTGTGTAGAGACATTCTATCAAGAAGATCGGTTTATTTCCGGCAGTACTTCATAATTGTCTCCTTAAGAGAACACGCATCTAACTCTCGCCGTATATCCTCATTTCTGAACCGATCCAGTCGATTATTGCATCTCAAGAAGTACTTCTCTTCCAACTGAATAGAATTTTCATATTTTTTCTTCCACATCCAGACCTTACTGCCAAATTTCAAAATTAATACAGTCACTCTCTTATAAAACTTCATTTATATACCATTTCGGGGCCTTCCTTTCAAATTTCTATGTATTGTTTCACAAATCCTATTAAATCTCTGAATTTTTTGTGGGGTACATCATTGTCCTCTTTACATGATACATCACATTCAAAATAAGCAAAATGGCTGATCCACCATTATATTTGTCATAACTGGATATTTTCCTCTTAACGCTATCACTTTCGTTTTAGCAATAGATATTTTTAAATTAAACTGACGGCATAAATCACAAAACTTAAAGAGGGCCCGTTGCAAATTATCCCCCAATTATTATTATTCCAAAATTATTCTCGAATTTTGTGAATAAAATTCAAATTTTTATACGGTCAAGACAATTCAAATATACTCTAGAATACTGCCGTAGTGAAAAAAAATTACTGAAATATTTCTCAAAATATATGATCTGAAATGTAAGCCCTCACAGTTCTTCTAGTGACAGAATTTTTTAATTAAACTTTACGGAAGTAAGCCTATTGAAATAAACAAAGGGAGCTAGAAAGTAAACTATAAAAATTTTATCTAACATTTTCTTAAACTGTTTCTTTTAGTCGCTCTGTTTTCTTGTGCGGGTAACCACTTCCACTAACTAATTCGATTCAATACTACTGCCTGTTTATTGAAAGAGTTAGTCTGGATAGGATATTCAAATACAGACAAAATCTGCACAATAATCAAAAATTTTTATTTGAAGACAATAATCAAAACTCACTCTTCATCTAAAATCAACAGGTGTACAAATTTTTCCTCAAACCGGTCTAGACTTATTATGGCCAAATTTAATGTAAAGCAAACCTTTCCATATCGCAGAGAATTCAACAATTTAAACAACATTTTTTTAGCTATAAACAGCTGATATAGCCTCCTACATACCAAACACAATTTGTACAATTATCTATGTACTCCATACAAGAACGATACATTTTATCACACTCTATAGTTAATAACTAATAAGAAAATATTCTTATTAGAACACCAGCATTCCCAATTTTATGAGGAAATTCCCATAATAATGAATACAGTTAACAATGTTAAGTGTTTATATAAATAAGAAAAGCTTCCTCTTCCAATGACAGTTGGAAAACGAAGATCGATTAATTAAAAAATATTTAAGAGTGCTGTTCACTTGCAAGAACATTTCCATCCACTCTCTCATTTTGACCTAAAGGCATACGTCAATAGAGAATTATTTGATTTTTGGGACAAAAGGTGGACCGAGTTGCCCCCTGCGAAACTCCACGTGGTACGAAAAACTTTACAAAAACGTCCTCTACCCGAATTTCATAATCGCAGGGAACAGGTTGTCATCTGCCAATTGAAGATTGGGCACTCACTTATATCACACCAGCACCTGTTAACAAAATTTACGCCGACAGTGTGCCCTTTCTGTAACGCAAAAGCAACGGTTTCACATATCGTTTCAGAATTTCGAGAACTCAAAACGCCCGTACTCTTCTTGGTATTTCTGCAATATTTCACGACAATGTTAGGTGTAAAGACAGTTCTGACAAAGTTTTAAAATTTCTACGTTATGTTGCTGTTGATGACAAAATCTGATAGGCCTACTTATGTTCTCTTTTTTATGTTTTAATTTATGAAATTGTTATTATTTTTATTGTTATTACTATAATTCCTATTGTGGTCGCTAATAACCATTGTAAAAGACTATTATTACTCCCCACAAGGGATTAACCAAATTTGTAAAATAACGATTTTTATCCCCACAAGGGTATGACAAATTTGTAAAAGATTAAATTATACCCACGAGGGATTAGCCAAATTTGCTATGAAATAAACAGACATATGATAATTTTAATGTGTTATAATTTTAATATGTATAAAATTTTTTATTTACCTTGTCCCCTATTTCATTCAATAAAAACATTATTCACATTAAATAGTTTATTTGTTACGTAAATCTTTCTTTTTATGTATATTTATAATCAAATATAAAACAACTTAACAATCGTTAATTTATCAATAAAATGAGTTACTATTTATAAACAAAATTCAACTAATCTTTGTACATTTATCATTTTCTCATATACTCAATATAATGAGCACACAACTCCTTTTCTAATATATATTTTTCTAAATAATTATGAATGAATGAATGAATGAATGAATAAATGAATAAATGAATGGGACGTTTAAAAAAAACATGTTGTTATCTTGAGGTTTTACGCCCCATTAAAATAATTTACAATAATATTTCTTCTTCTTAGTTGCCTAGTAACCATATTTTGTTAATGAAAATTAAATAATTTTTAAATATTTTATCTTAATCAGCTGGAATTATTTATATTTATTTCAATATACTCAAATATAAACAAATCCAGATGTCCACTAAATTTGTCTCATTACACCATTAGCAGCTGATGCGACCTTTATAATAAAATTAAAAAAAATATATTTCAGGAACGTATTAACTTAAAGTTGTCTTTATCGTCTTTAAATGACAACAGAAAGTAACAAAAATCGTGAATGGTAAATAGGTATTAAAACTGTAGAAGCTATATCAATTCTGCTGACTAAGTGTCCAATTAATTTGGCACTGGATCTTAATTCCCTTAATATACCACTCATCAATGGCATTCTATCAATTAGTATTAATCTTCCTTTAATTTTTCCCTTTTTTGACGTTGATAATCATCATTGTCCAATCAACTTAATTCAGTACTTCTGAAAAGAATCAGGATGTTCTAATCCAATGTCGTATTTAATTCTTTGCAGGAAATTTCTGGGACGTCCAGTTCCCCACCTCCGTTAAGTTTTCCCTGCTTCATTAGCTGCAGAAAAGGGGATGGCAATATAGCCCCTGAATTAGAACAATTTTCTTTCTTTGAAATAAATGATCTCTTAGTTTTTACTGATAAACCTTGACTATCTTATTTGTTACAAAACGCAAACTTAAATTCCGCAACCACTTAATTAATTCTTCAATATAAATTTAAGTATATACTTATTAAAAACTAATTAATAAACTGACGGACAGAAATTTAATTACTTAATAATTCCTTAGTAATAAAATAAAATAACTGTAAAAAAATCAAACTAAAGATCCATAAAAGACTTAAAGGTATTTTCATATAAAAACCCATTGAAAAGAGGATTAAAAGTAATTTGACAAATATTTTTGAACATAAGTTAGAATAATCTTGGTCATAAAAGACCAATCGCTAAAAACATATGTTTTTTTGGTTCAGAGGGCCTGAAAACGTGTATTTCTGGTGAAAACTCGATCGAAAAACGAAATGAAAGCAATAATTTCCTTCCCTGCCTATATATTCATATGGGGCAAGAGAAACTAAAAGATAACATAACAGGTATGTTGTTTAGGTCATCAGCCGAAAGGCTGGTTTGAACTTGTAGAGGTTTTACTAAGTAAAACGAGGAGTGAGGTGGTTTCCTCTCAGTGGCTTCCCCACTGAGTGGAAAAGAAAGCTTATCAGCCTGCCGGGCCCTCTGAAAAGCACACATTTTCCACTCTATGAATGACACCTTCACTTCATTGACCACAAGGTCTGGCTGTCAAATGAAATTCATTACTTTCAAAAGAGATAACTCTGATTAGTGTCTTTTACAACTCAACCTCTTCTGTTCTTAAATGATTCAGTCATTTAATGGGCTGACCATGTGATAAGAAACAGAGCTATTTATTTTAGAACTGCAAAGAACAGATTGAGTATAAATAATTTGACACTCCACCTGTCTGAAACGGGCAGATAACATGTATTAGAGGTTAATAAATACAATATTTTAAAAATAGAATTAATTGTAGACTGCAGGATACATTTTAAAGATTTACTTACAAAGAAAAATGAGATGTTATTGCATTGTGTGAATGAATAATCAATTCATAGCCTAAGAAACAGAGATTATGAAAATAAATTAAGAAATTCTCCGACGCAACGACTGGATTTTTTGTCCAACGACGTCTTTTTACGACGATTTTTTCGTCAACGACGAAACGGATAATGGTCAAACGACCTAGCTTTCAAAAAAAACTAATTTAATCTAAGAAAATACTGGTCAAGCAAAAATATCATTAAATATCCCTAGAGAAACCCTATAAAAAATAATATGTAAAACAATAATTAGGCTTATAAAAGGACTTACATAGGAACAGAAGATCAGTATTGAGGGATAAGTAAAAATCACATTACATGTACTCTTTTAAATCGGTTCAAATCAAGGGTAACAATTTCAAATATAGTACTCGATTCAAGTTAATATCGTTTGGTACCAATATGACTCGGTTTATCCCTTTTTATTTCTTCATTGCTAGATTTCTTTCTATACGTGATCATTTAACCATTTAACTTTTATTGTAATAGAGTTACACGATAGTTCAGTTACCATTATATTGGACTACACAGTTACCATTACATGACATTACATTCAAATGGTTTGGCTTCAATCGAGTACACTTCTTATATCGATATAAAGATATCGATATGAAACCACAGCAGATATTCGAGAAAAGCAATTTTACAAGGAATAATGCTGTTCAATATTACTTTCTAGAAGTGGCTCAATATTGTAGACTTAGTTGAGGACCACTCCCATAAAAAAAAGTAAAATATACTTCTGTAACTACGTTTGTAGTCGATTTCGTAATACATGATTCATTTTACTTTTATTTCTATCCGATATTTAAGTTTATGTAACTTTTCAAAACTATATGTATTAATAACTATGTTACATAGGGTAATGTATAGAAAGGTAAATGAATATAAAAGGAATTTAAATAAATTCCGATTCGAATATGTAACTTCAATATCGCATCCAAAAATTGGGAACTTAAAAACATTGTTTAATTTTTGTTTTGAACTTATATGTTGTTTAGGTCATCAGCCAAAAGGCTGGTTTGAACCTGTAGAGGTTTTACTAAGTAAAACGAGGAGTGAGGTGGTTTACCATTGCCTTCCTCACTGAGTGGAAAAGTACGCTTATCAGCATGCCGGGCCCTCTGAAAAGCACATATTTTCCACTCTGCAAATGACACCTTCACTTCATTCACCACAGGGTCTGGCTGTATAATGAAATTCATTACTTTCAGAGGAGATAACTCTGATTAGTGTCTTTTACACCTCTACCTCTTCTGCTCTTAAATGATTCAGTCATTCAATTGGCTGGCCATGTGATAAGAAACAGAACTATTTATTTTAGCCCTGCAACAAACAGATTGAGTGTAAATAATTTGACACTCCACCTGTCTGATATGGGCAGGAACTTATGTGATTACTGTGAAAATATCTAAAGGTAAAGTGTTGTTCCAGAATTCTCTAGCAGAATAGATTTTAGAAGCCTTGGTGTAAAAAATAAATGTTGATAAATCGAGTTAGTTCCATGAAATGGTTAAAAATATACGAGGTTTGGTTTTTTTGTGAGCTAAGTGTTCGTCTTTATGATGAACTGATAGAGCTATCAGCTAAAAGGAAAAACTAGAACTGTCCAGAGAAGTGCTGAAAATTTTGATACGATATGCCACATTCTACATTTGTGAACAAAGATTTTCTATAATGATAAATTTGAAAATCAAATCAAGTCAACGTTTGACACTGAAAAATGATATCGTGTGTTACAAAAACAAATCCAGACATTCAAAATTTTATTAATTCCAAACAAGCCCAAGTTTCGAGTTAATTGAGTTAGAAAAAGTTGTAAAAGTAATGTATAATTTTTGTGTCTGTTTTTTAAAATAAATCATTACAACAATAATTGTTTTTAATTTTTCCCCGTATTTCGCGATCCCGCCCCAGACAGCTCCTGCGACTTCCAGCAGTCACAACCCACCGGTTGAGAAACACTGGTCTTAATGAAAAAAATTGTTAAAGTATTTTTTTAAAGTTTCATCGTTCAAAAAATCTGGCGTAACCATTGTGTTCAAAATGAACAAAATTGTTAGGCTAATAAAGTATACAAACATTTTACTAGTATTGGGTGATGTAAAATTTACTTGAATGAATTTACAAAACATGACTGTGGTTTTCTAAGAAAGAAAACTATCGAAGAAAAACTGGTAAAAGAATCTGAATAAGCACGTTTACTGGAAAAAGGTTTGAAAACAAGGAGAGCCTAATCAGTGATAAGTATGGGAAGAAAAGAATAAGATATATTCAGATAACGGTGGATGGAAAAGGAGGGAAGATCGAAAAAGAGGAGAACGGGTGAAAGCGACTTGTGTTTTCGATAAACTGTTTGTTCATCGTGTGAAGTTTACTCAAGAGCATATTTATGCACTACATGGTGTTTGTCGTTCAACAAATTGCGTTACCTTTGTATACACTCAAGACAAGTTTATGAACCATTACGTTAACTCAAAAGGTAGGAAAACCAGCTCGGTATATAGAACAACACGTAGGCATAGAAAAGCGGCCTACTACTTGAACAAAATTTCATTTTACTCTTTACATCTTTCTTTTATCAAGAGGTAACACAAATTGCAGCTCAGATATTTTACTTTCTGTTTTCCCATAAAATTCTATTCGGTAAACGTAATCGCTAAAATCTCATTTTCTTTTAGCCTGCAATAAAAAGTTTAAGATCATGCACACAACCAAAATTATTAGGACAAAATATTTTTAAATGGATTATTTTTATCGTATAACAATTAACGAAATCTGAATTATTAAATCCGTTTTCAATATGAATTTAATATATTCATCCTTTAGTAATGTATTTTAGAACCAATTTCAACGGATTTTGTGTTACTGTAAATTTACGACTGCTCTTTTAGAAGAATGAGCGGATGTGTTGAGACTATGAATCATGATTGAGTAATGTTCCTTTGTAACACTCTAAAAATTACAATTTTCTGTTTTTAACGTAAAAGTATTAAAATATATATGTAGAATGAAGTCTGTGCAGTCTTCTGTGTTTTTCAGTGTAGTCTAGAAGACTGAATCTTCTGGATTCTGATGATTTTCAAGTCGTATTTGGTAATTGATGCAGAACTTCTGTATTGCTTCTCGTATTTTTAAGAGAGTTTTCGTTTATCTGTTTATTACACAGTTGTTAGTAAATGTACTTAGGCGAGTCTGTGATGTCTCACAGTATTTCTGACAGCAACCTTTGAATTATTTCAATAATAATGTGTTGTAACTTTAACCCAAGACTTCAATGGATTTAATAACAAGTTCTCAAATTTAACAAACGTTAGTATTCTTCATATCTCTCTTAATTGTTGTTTGTAGTAGCATATTATGAGCCACTGTTAGGTATTAGCATCAACTTATTTTCTTTATAGTCACATTTCACATGACAGTTATGTAACCTTTTTAAAGTCAAAGACATCGTATTTTTTAAAGAAACAGATTTTTCCTTAGTACTATTTCATAACAGATATTCAGCTATTCTCAGATCGTACACTCATATATCCTCTTTCACTTGGTGATTCATACTATAACGTGATTCATAAGTATAACGTCAACAAAAACCCTGTTTCCAGTACTAATTGATTTTATTTGTACAGAGTGATTTGGCTTTGTACGTGTTTTTGTGATGTGTTAAATAGCACTTTAATGAGTAAATCACAGAAAATTACTAATTGACGCTAAACCGAGCATTGTAGAAAAATGAACGCTTGAAATAAAAGTTATAGATTTTTAATTTCCTAAAACTCTGATATTAGACCCCTTTTACCTGAACATCATATGAAGGCTGTATTCTTAAAAATAAACTTTTACTACGGAGTTAAGCTCCAACAATATTTCAGCAGAGATGCCGCTTACCCTAACTTGTAGAGAATAAAAAAAATGTAGTAAATGTGACGGTTGAAATAAAGGTAGGAATCGTTTCAGGAAAAATTTAAAAAAGTGAGAAAAGCACACGAATAAACTGTAGTACTTCCAATTGAACAATTCTAATTGACCTCGATGAACTAGAGACTGCATATGAGATCTAGCCAATAACAGCCACGGTCGGGTATGAGATTGCCCCTTCTCTAAATCAGACTCTGTTCCACCCAACTCCATCTGACTCTTTGTAAGTAATCTTTTAAATAAGTTTTCTACAGCGGGACCACAACGTGACAGGGCAGATACGATTAACGAAAGTCAATTGGATCTGTGCTGTGATCTAGGTTACTATACTCCGCCTTCATCTGCAGTCTTTAGTTCGTTCAACTTCAGTTGTTAGTGTTTGGTAGGATTTGCTTGTGGTTAACTTATTTCTAAGTTGTAAGTTTGTATGCTATCTTGATATTGAGATATTTTGTTTACAATTACAGATCAATCGGTGTAAACATGGTTTTGGGCCAAGGGGTCTGAAAGTGTGTAATTCCGATATAACTTGATTTTGAAAAATCATCATGAAAACTATACTTTTCTTTTCTATGTATTTATGTTGGGAAAGAGAACGTATAAATATGTAAAGAAACCATTAGTTCAATTAAATCTCCTATAATAAAACAAGCATACAGAAGTCGTTGATTGCTGTATTAATTTGAACATTAGATAAATTTAACTTGAAGTTAAAATTTGGCGTAAGGCGCAACAGATGTAAATGTGAAAGCAATCGAGCAATATTGGAAGACAAAATATTATTAGTATGATCAGAGCGACTGGCGCTCATCTCGGCGGTGGTTTCAGCTTGTTGATTTGGCGTAGTAATGAATAGCGGTTAGCAAAATACGAGATAGAGATAGCGAAGGCCTAGACTATATCGTTAGTTCAAGTGGAATCTTCTGCAATGAATAATTCACACGTGCTAATGACAGGAAACAGACTCAACACCGCCACTACCACCAATGCCGTTCGAATAAGAAGATATTGACATCTGCATAATTCAACGCTTCTATTCCCAAGTAGAGATGGAACACTTAATGTTTAACCTATATTTTAACTCAAACAATTTTACTAAAGTGCAGCATCGAATCATTCGTAGTCAATAAATTATTTTCCACATTAAATTCTCGTATTGCAGAACTAAGGATACGGATCAGTAAAGGAATTCCCTCGAGTAAAGTACCTCATAAAAAATTCTGCACTTCATTATACTCGGCTAATTTTACAGGCCTGCAACTAGAATCATCCCTATTCAAAACATTTGAGTACTCTCAGTTAAATATTCCTGGTGTTAAGACTGTACTACTTCTTAATTTCCCATCCACCACGATTTATCTCTCGATATTTTACATTTTCTAATTCCCTTCTTACATCATCATCTACTTCTTACAAATCTGTATAAATCAATAACTTTTTCATCATCGGTCTATAACTTGAATTTCTTATCCTTTTGTCCTTTGGCATTGATCTTGCATATATGTTCACCCGCTTGCTATGAAATCGCTCGTTTACTGCATGGATCTAAGCCCAGAATATATAAATCTGTATAAATAAATAACTTTTTTATCATCGGTCTATAACTTGAATTTCTTATTCCTTTTGTCCTTTGGCATTGATCTTGCATATATGTTCACCCGCTTGCTATGAAATCGCTCGTTTACTGCATGGATCTAAGCCCGGAATATATAAATCTGTATAAATAAATAACTTTTTTATCATCGGTCTATAACTTGAATTTCTTATTCCTTTTGTCCTTTGGCATTGATCTTGCATATATGTTCACCCGCTTGCTATGAAATCGCTCGTTTACTGCATGGATCTAAGCCCGGAATATATAAATCTGTATAAATAAATAACTTTTTTATCATCGGTCTATAACTTGAATTTCTTATTCCTTTTGTCCTTTGGCATTGATCTTGCATATATGTTCACCCGCTTGCTATGAAATCGCTCGTTTACTGCATGGATCTAAGCCCGGAATATTAACCCTGTATGCTCTCAACCCTGTATAATATTATCAACCTAATTTATGCTTTTCGGTAAGTCATTATACAGTCAGTCCAAATAGCATAAGTCAGTACCATTCTTAGAAAAAAATTACATATTTAGAAATGTTTAAAACAAATATTAATGTTCCTGTGTTTAGTTGTTTTAAAATATTTCAGCATATTTAATAAACTATTTACGGTTTTTGTAGATTAATATACGGATTTATGGTAACACCCATATTATATGGTAATTTATGGTTTGTTTTTTGCATCCTGAAAAATTGAATATTTTGACTTAAACCCTTTTTACCATCCACCAAAGATATGTTCACCCACTTGCTATGAAATCGCTCTTTTACTGCATGGATCTCAGCCCGGAATTAAAAAGAAATCCAGTTCTTTGTTTTCTCCATATTACTGTATTCTGTTAAAGCTTGGACTCTGCCGGACTCCACTAGAATGGATGGTCAGGGTTTTAAAACGTGGTTGTATGAACATATTTCGAGAATCTCAAATTCCTTAAAATTGCTATACAGGTTGCACAGTTGAAGCGTTTGAGGACTTGATAGAGGACGGAAAGCAATAGACAGTTTGAACAGCAGAAAAACGTTTGCATCGCAAAAATGATCCCCAAAATTTGTACTGGAAGAATAAGAAAAAAATAAAATGAAAAAATTGTGAAGGAACAGTGGAGAGGAACTTACTTCCAATTTCGCAAATATTTTGCCAGAAATGCGGTGAAGTTCTTAAATAATTTGTTTTACTCGATCAGTCATTTTACAAAAACTTATGAAACTTTGCTTCATTAAAATTATTTTTTATAAATTCAAGGTCTGAAATAAAATACTTTGTATAATTATTTATTTATTAATCCTTGTACACAAAAAACTTAACAAAAAAATGTTCAGTCATTGTGTGAAACATTAAGAATATATAAGAGAAACTGGTCCAACCATTTACTTCGCATGCCAGCAGACAGACTTACTCTACGAACATGGAAATATAAAATTAGTGGGAAGCGAAAATTGGGAATACCTAAACGGAGATGGATGCCGGAAAAGGCAATTGGTCCTAATCCTTGGCAGGTGATGATGAATCCTTATAAGGAAATCTTTTGCTTCCTTTTAAATTTGACTGGACCTAACCATTAAAAGAGATGATTGATTCTTAATTTTCTTTTGAATTAAATAAGAAGATTCAACTGTATTGTGCTGTTAAATTATATTGTGGAACTGATAAAGAAAAGTGTTAAACGTTTCTTCGAGATAAAATTTTTAATTATATTAAATCAATTCACTTATTTTGAAATGACTGAATTAATTTTGCCAATTATGTGTTGAAAATTCTTATATGAATATTTCTAGTTAAAAATATGTGTAATGATGTAACAAAATACATTTTTTTGAAAATATTAACGATTTTACCAAATTTTATCAATAAATCAGTCTAAGTGATAAAAGGAAAACCTTTTAGGAATCTGTCAGCAGCAGACTTTTGCACAGTGAATTAGTAGTATTAATTACTGCACGGCTGACGTCAATTCAAGTCAATATCAGACATGCACTTAGGTCAATATAAACTAGTATTTAATTTCCTGAAATAATGGTTAACAGAAGAGTTAAATTCTAAATTTTTCAGAATTATATATAAATCAATAGGGTTATTTATTTATTTATATATTTTTTTGGTTTTACATTTTTTTGGATTTTTGGCTAATGCAGATGGTGGAGCATGATGATATATGAAAATGCGTGATGAAAAAATGCCAGACCTGAACCGGGAATCGAATTTGGGACCACGGCGTAGAAGCCAGTTGCTCTAACCTCTACGCCAATGGGTCGGCCAATATAGTTCAATTTCGGCCCGGCTAAATAGGATTATGGTTTAGGTAACATTTAAAGTAATAAAGTATCCGGAAATTAATTAAGTTATACGTTAAATCACACAACTTTTTGATTACAACAATACTCAAACGTAGTCAATTAATGTTTGCCAATTGTCTCTCAATGTGAAAATATGTCAAAATTTTAATAAAATCTGGTGTGATACACACACGAATTTTTCTTACCAGTGTAAATAACGAACAAAAAAATATTTTTAATCATGAGTAAACAATAGAATATAAAAAACCATAACCTAATATTAATTATGAGTCATCGACGAAAAATGAAAATCAACTCTCTAAAATTAAACTAATTGACGCTAAACTAAGCTCTGGAGAAATAAAAGCTGATTTTACTTCCTATATACACTTTTGTATTAAAATACATACTAAGGTCGCAATCTTAAAAAATCCCATTTTTAACAATTTAAATGAGTAGAATAGAGAAAATAAAAAATTACCGTTAAGCTGAGCTTAGCAGGAAAAATTTTGGAAATTAAAATTTGTAGGTGTTTTTATTTTTTACAACTTTAATAGTATATACACTTTTTCTAAAATGCAAATGAAGGCCGTTATCTTACAAATATTTTTTACTACGAGAGAACAGACCCCAAGAATTTTAGCAGACACTTATCCTATCTTGTAGAAAATAAATAATGTAGCCAGCGAAGCGATTTAAAAAAATCGAAAGAGCAGCTTTTGAAAAAATCGCAAAATATTGAAAAATTACACGATAAACAACTTCTTCCAGTAGGTTGATTTTGATGAATACGTTCGTGTCGGATCCCCTCGTACGTTGTACCTAATTTAAGTTTCAAGTTTCAACTTTGTACGCTTTTTCGTTCTTTAGATATATTCTTCACACATAACATACACACAGAGACAGTGTCTTCAGACATCACACAGAGACAGAAAATTAACATGAAAACAATACTTTTCTACCTTATAATATTGATACAGAACTAGAGAAAATAAGAATGAATATCTAAAAATCGATGTTGAAATCCCATTTGAACATACAGAACACAACTTAAGGTTATATTTAAAATTTCAAACATCGAAATTTTAGAGCGACTTCAGTCAAAGACTATAGCAGACGTTGTTATAGCACAGCTGATGATACTTTTTATTATATCGATTTATAAAAGTTATTTATTTGACATTTTTATTAATTTAATTTAATTTTTATTTATATGGGATTAAATAATTAATGATTTATGATAGTAAAGAAAATATTTAAAAACGTTTTATTTAATAAATTTAAATGTTCTTCGTTTATTAAATTTATATTGTTATGACCTGTTGAATTGATAAGAAAAAAAGAAAAGCGTTCACTTCCAATTGGGAATGCAAAGCATTCAGATTGCTTTAATTTTGTAAAAACAACTATTAAATAAGAACGATCATATACAATAATTGAATTATAATAATTATAATAACAAGAAAACTGTTGTTAAATAATTTTAAATAGAAACGGATACGATCTAGAGATAAGTGTTTTTATTCTAATAAGATATAAATAAATTAATAGTTTTCATTAAAAATATTTTTCAGAATTTATTTAAGTAACTTTACTAAAACCAAAGGTGTGAGTTATGTTAAACATACGTTGATATATAAAGCAACAAATTTATTTTTAGAAACTTAGGTAATTTAAAGACAGTGAAACAATAAATTTCAGAAGTCAATATATAACATTTGGATAGACTTTACTAAAATAAACAGGTACTGGTATCAGACTAAAGTTTTTTTGTAACTTTATTAGTTATATTTCTGTCACAAAATTAAACAACCAGTAAATATGATGTTAGGTGAGAGAATGTATGGCATGGCATCAGTAACGTGCATAGAGAACACCATACACGTAACTGACAGGTCTCCAACATTTTATTTATTTATTTATTTATTTTATTATTGAGATATTATAACAGTTCGTAAAACATCTGATCCCTGCTTCACTTTCTTCTTAATCACCTTTGACGAGATATGACTTAGTTTTAACTTGCCTTATAACTACAGTTTTGTGTTCAAAGTTTATTAAAATATTCCTTTATATTTAGTTTACTTATTCTTTTTTATTATTTTTCTTTTCATAAAATAACTCGATCGATGTTTTCAATGTATCCATCTAAGCATGTATTCATTCTATATTGTAACTATACCTGATGCCATGTAACGAGATCGCTAATGACCTAGTAGTCAACGCGATCTTGAATAAATTGATAAAAACGTCATTAGACTAAAAAGTTTTTAAAATTTTACGTCATTATTATCATAACAACAAGAAAAGTCAAATCAAATTCTGTTGAAGTGAAATAGATTCCAGAAGGTTCCAGTAAAGTAAAATAAAATTGTTTATCATATGTGTGTGGGTGTAAGTGTATAAAGTGGGTATGTCATTATCAGATAAGGAGCAATCGGAAGTGTGTGCGTAAGAGAGAGACAGACTGCGTGTACATACGAGTGGGGAGAGACATTATTATAAGAAAATTCTACCATGTTCTAATTATACGCTGACGAACTAAAGAGTGCAGATGAGATCTTGCCAATAACAGCCAAAATCAAGTGTGAGGTTGCCGCTCACTAAGTCACATTCTGTTTCACCAAATTCCGCTGACTTTTGTTAGTTTGTCATCCACAGCGGGATCACAATGTGACAACGCAGGATACGATTAACGAAAGTCAATTGGCTCTGTGCTGTTTTCTAGGTCATTATGCTCCGCCTACATCTGCAGTCTCTAATTCGTTAAGCTTTAGTTCTGGATTTTGTATTAAATAAATAATTACAGATTGTTCTAGAGATTAAGAATAGTATATAAGAGATTACTTATAGCTTATTAAATTAGTCGTCCATTAGTCTTCAAATTGTTAGTTAAATAATTTATTTCTTTTTAAGTTAGTCGTCTATTAGTCTTCAGTCAGTTTGTTAGTTGATATAAGTTGTTTCTATTGTTATTCTTGTTATTAAAAGTGTTTTTGCGGTTAACGCGCTTGTACATCCACTGTGCGTTTTTATTTTATTCATCAATTTTAATTATGTCCTTAACAATTCAACTTTACGCATGTTTTATGTACCTTGACTCTATGACAATATTGTATAATTAATTTATAAATATACATTATCTTGCGAAAATACTACGTTTGAAATAAATATATAACTACAAAATATTATTTCAAAATTTAGGCACTATAAAATCCATACGTGTGGATGAACATTGTTCAGACATTAATAATAAATGTACTTATTGACCGCAGGTATCATACATCCACAACAGCATAACGATAGCAAATATTTAGTTAGGCCTACACGCCAATTAAATTAGAAGGTAAATTTATAATTAAAGTCCACGATATAATAATAATATCACACCCTTTAGAGATTTCATTAAATTAATATCGTTGGTAATAACTAAACCACACTGATTTGTTTAAATAAAGGGTAATCCAACCGAGGGATATTCAATCTTTATTTGATTACACAAGCTAAGTTAAGTGTAAATGTTCATGTTTGCAACGGCTATACAAACATATTGTATAAACAAGTAGGTCGATAAAAGCGGGTTAAATTACAATAATTGTTGGCATACGATGAAAATATTACTGTGTAAAATTTGATAGACCTTTAAATAAATTTGACTGTTGACGCTTTTGCAAATAACGAATATTAATTTTGGGAATAGATGGTTAACAAAAGGTTTTATACGCGTGTAGCCTACTTTTTGTACAAATAAATTTAATAATTGAATCTTTGTCCTACTTTGTAAACAATTGTTTTGTTAAATTTACCAAATAATAATTCCTGCGGACTAATTGATGTAAGTGTATAAGCATTTCATTCAACCAAAAACGGATGTGTCAAAACAAAATTTTCCGGACTGTTTGTTTCATATGAAAGTGAGTAGAACCAAATGTAGAACTTGTGGTAAGGAAATATCTCCCTTACCCAGTATCAATATCTTCTTCTTTGAGTAAATTCTCATATCGTAGGTTGGCGATCATAATAGCAATTTTTACTTTTGACTCTGCTTCTCTAAAACGTTCCACAGAAGAATAAATAAACAAATTTCGCAGGTTTTTTAACCAGGAAATTTTTTCATCTCTCTTCATTTCTCACTCCACCCACCTATTTGAACATGTAAAATCAACTACAGCAGATCGAATTTTTTTCCACGAATAACATTTTCTTTTCTATCGGGTTAATTAGTTTTCCTTTTTGTATATCTGATGTACGTTTTTTACATTGATCGTTTCCTCCATCCAAGATATCCTTAAAACACTGTAGCGGTCTATTGCCCCGAATACATAATAGCTGATTGAAAAGAAAATTTGTTTGAAATGTATAACACAAGTCTGGGTATCGTAATGTTGAATTTATAATGTAAACATTTATTTATTAAAACGGAATACAGTTTATGTAATTGTTATTTGCATTATTTTGTTGTATTAGATGCATAGAATTCATTGATAATAGTCCATCAACAAATGTTTAATTACCACTACATATAATAAAAATTTGGTTCTGGGTATCAAACCAGGGCCTCTCGGTGAAATATTTATTATATGTAGCGATAATTAAACATTTATATATGGACATACTATCAATGACTTCTATGCATCTAACACAAAACAATACAACAAACAACAAATACATTTACGTTAACTGTATTCCATTTTAAAACATTTACATTATAAATTCAACATTACCATTTCCAGACTTCTATTACACAGTTCAAACAAATTTTCTTTTCAATGAGCTGTTATGTATTCTGTTCAACAGACCGCTACAACGTATTCATATATTTACATTTCAAAGGGTTTAAGTTTGTCTGTTTTTCATTTTTCATAAGTTTCAGCCTTCATTAGACACGAAAGATTAAAACAGTTATCCACTGCGAAGAGCCTTAACCGGATTGAAAACTGGAATCCCAAGGTGCAACAATAACCAAAATTGGGTTTTACTTAATAAAGGATCAAATAGACAACATTAAAAGAGAGTATAGGGCATAAAATTCCCTAGAACAACTTCAGATTTTCAGTAGACTGAACAAAACATAGAGGAAAATCATGTCTCGTTAATGACTAAGACATCGCAGTCCCTGAATTTTAAAAATCCATCAGAACTATAATTTATTAACAGTTTCTTTAAAAACCAATTATTTTATGTAATTATATAAACAGATTTTGCTGTAACAAGCAGGTAGAGTGTTAAATTATTTACACCCGATCTGCTAGTTCCAAGGTTACAAAAATAGTTTTGTTTCTTGTCATATGGTAAGCCAAGTATACGACTGAAGCATTTAATAGCAGAGGAGATATAGATGTAAAAGACACTAGTCAGAGTTATATCCTTTGAGAGTAATGAATACATTATACAGCCAGACCCTGTGGTGAATGACATGATGGTGTCATTTGCAGGGTGGAAAGTAGATGCTATTCAGAGAGCCCGGCTTGCTGATAAGCATACTTTTCAACTTAGTGAGGAAGGCATGGTAAATAACCACACGCTTTGTTTTACTTAGTAAAGCCTCTAGAGGTTCAAACCAGCTTTTCGGCTGATGACCTACACAACACATAAATAAACTATATTATTTTTTTATACTCTATTTTTATTATTTTGTATTCAAACAAAATTTATAAAGAAATGAGCCGCATTGTTTTTATTGCAATCGCAATTTTTGAATCACAGGACTAAAGATACTTCGTTAAAATAATCTCAGCTCAGATTTTTGACCAGATTTTACATGAGTTTTCTCTGAGCTTGTTCAAAGTTCCTTAGAAACATATAATAAAGTTTTCCTTCTACCCATATTTATTTTTTCACCTCAAAATACTTATATTTCTCTCGACTGTGACTGCAAAGGACTGTAAGTTCTTGCATATTCTTGAATATATTGATCTGTATATTTTTTCTCTTGCAAATTCTGAAACAAAGAGTGACTTAATCAAAAGGTTGTGGCTTCGTCAAAAGGATTATCATTAGTTCATGAATATGTTGCCTGCGGTGATATAAAATGAAACAAAATAACAGACCCCATTTTGTTGTCATATTTGAAAGAATAAAATCAAATTAGTGAAAAAATATATGTATGTATCAAAAGGGTTAGAACAAAAGTAATGAAAGAATAAAGACTATATTTTCATACCAATTAGAATAATTATAGACTTCATAATTCAAGAATTTAATGGGTAGTTTTGTGTTATAGAAATGTAATAATGAAAATACATTTCAGACGTCAATAATGGTCTAAACTCTTCATCAAAACCAACAAATGATAAAATAACAGATTTTCTAAAAATCCCTTATAAATGTGTACGATGAAATCTGTTCAATTTAAGAAAAATAAGCAACCCCATTATCCAATAGAAAAGAATGTTGTGTATGACGTGCAAATGAGGTACAGTCTGGTACATATCAGATTGATCATTTCTGAGAGAGAATGGCTAATTGAACCCCAAACAACAAAGTACAACGGTAACCACTGTCTAGTATTCAAATTCATG
Organism: Catonia carolina; assembly: GCA_035578175.1. NCBI lineage: Eukaryota > Metazoa > Arthropoda > Insecta > Hemiptera > Achilidae > Catonia > Catonia carolina. The sequence continues at coordinate 19,736,289 of JAQMRL010000010.1, read as the reverse complement.
TAGAAGTAGAAGTAAATAAGTACTTCTACTAGTATTTAAATCACGGAACCTTCGTCTTCGAAGATCAGGTGTTTAACAGCTGACTCGTGGCGACGACTGCACTTCTTAACAACCCGGTGTGTTAAAAAAGACAAATTACAGCACATTTAAAAAAAAAAATTACAATAAAAACAATATTAGTAATAGTTTTAAACTTAAAATCAACGTTGACTTGCAACTATAATTTGATTATCTAAGTAGGCCTATAACCACATTTATGATTGTCATTTTGTTTTGAATGATAATAATTTGAATTTTGTTGTATATTTTCTTCTTATCTCACCATAAACTTTAACCTGAGGTATCACATAACCATATGTCGTATTTGAAATTTTTGAGTTAGCGCACTCCTCCATTATCCGAGGGTGAAAATTGAAAAACGCTGTGCTCTCGAAGCAGCCTCTCAGTACAAATACGATTGTCGTAAACGCGTAAAGTTATCTTAATTAAAACAAAATTTCAGAAGAGGTGTGGAACTTACTTTTCAAATACACTGTATTGTATTTTTAAATTTATTTTTTAATTAGGGTTAACCAGTATAAATTGCAGGATGAAATGAAGTTAAGCAATGAATTAGTATGTATTATATGAATGTATAATAATATAAATTATTTTAATAAACATTATTTTTCCTTTGTTTGCACCACTACATATATAATATGAAACTAAATTATTATTATACTGAATTATTATACTAAACACTAAACACATATAACATTTAAAACAAATATGGTCGAAAATATTTGTCTTAAACCATGTTGTCTTTGACAATATTTGTTTTAAATGTTATGTGTGTTTAGTATAATAATTTCTGAGGATGTCTCCGAGAGAGACGAAAGATCTCGAATGAATGTAATACTCTGAGGTGAGTGTTACATTTATTTAGTTTTGTTTTGGCTGTTCATTATATATGTAATAATATTTTTATGTAATAATATAAATGTATATGCACATGTTCAAATTTATATAAAATTATATCCAAAAACGCTTCTTTATTAAGTTATGGCAACTGAAATATATGTGAACCTGATTTCCTATCTTGTAAACTACCTGTAATCTATCTTGTAAACAAAGTCTTTCTGAAATTAAACAGTAGGGTTAAATACGACAGTTTTGTGTGATTTTTTACTTTAAAAAGTAAATAAAATAACTCGTGTACTGCATTTTCAATAGTTAAGAAATAATTAGGAAATAACAAAAATTTGGGATGAAAATATATACGATATATGATAAATACGGTTTATCTTGAAATCCATTTGTTAAATTACTAATAAATGCATAAATTTCCATAATTGAAATGCATAAATTGAATACAATTTTGTAATATACGAACTATATATAAACGAATGGGTGAAAGATAAAGTAAAACACTTAATTAAATTTGAGAATATTCGATATTTGTTTCAACAAAACGGATCAAAAAGTAAAACAAAATAAAAGTTTTTAGAAGTAAAATTCTATGTGACAATCAAAGTTAATGGTGCATTAACTCATTCTTAATAAATGTTAAAAACAATGAGCAACCTGATTGCACTTGTCAAATAGCACATGTTGCTCTGTTACGAAACCAAATTAACAAATTTTAACCATTGTAACAAAAATAATATTAAATACGTTTTATTATGTAAACGTTAATGCATACACAAACGGAGACGCACACAACTCAAACGTTTTCTATCTTCAACAAACGATTAATTTAATTACTCTTGTGTGTGTAAAATTTGTTTTACCGCTTATTTCCTCTACCTTCTTTCGCTTCCTCCTTATTCTGCACTGCACTATTTAATTAGCAAGAATTTGAAGCATCATATTGTTATGCTAAAATGTACATACACACGATTTATTTACATTACTCTGCTTGAATTAATGTACATAGTTTTTAGTACAATTCTATTAAATTGAGGTGTTTACGTATGTAAGTTTATGCAGAATCTGTAGTTGTATGCATTTTGTTTGTTTCTGATAGAATAAGTAAAAGAATCATAATTTAATGCGATCAAATTCACATTGCAAACTTTCTAATTAAATTAAATTTTTTAAAGATTGTTTTTAGCTACTTAAAAAGTAAAGGTGTTTGGTTGCCGAAAAAAATGGTTACTTGTTAGACAACAAAAGGGACGCTCCAGAAGCGATTCCTAATTAAAATTTAAAAAAAAACTTTCAGAATACTAGAATGTTTGGTCGTTCTCCAAACACTGTAGTTGTTAATGTTCAGACGGTTGGACTTTTAATTTAAAACCATAATTTTTTTAAACTAGGCATATTTAAAATAAATAAAAATGTAAACTGTGTTACAAGACATAGATAAAGAATATAAATAAGAACAGATACATATATATGTATTTAATACATATTTTCTTAAACCGGATCTCCCTCGGAATTTGAACCATAGGGAAATAGTATTGATTTTCATTAGTTTGTTAATATTTTCTTCCCACGGATAAATAAAGACTTTTTATAATCAGTAATCATTAGAAAATATTTAGACCTTTTAACGAATATCAATTTATTTTTTGTCTAAAAATTTGAAACGCTACAGCGTGTGATTGCGGGCACTAATATCCACAATTTTAATTGCCAAAGGGTTTTGATGACGTTCAAGTCTGTATTAGTATTTTTCTTTTTGCTTCGTTGTTGCTTTGTCTACAACAGTATTTATAAGTATATCGTGGTGAATTATGTCATTGGTTATAAACCAAAATGAGTCAGTAATAATTCAGATCTGATGACCTAAACAAACACCAAATTAAAGGTAAAATGGAACCAGAAAATATCTTATTGTAAGAAGATCAAAGGTTACCTAATAATTTTGATAGGAAAGGATTATTCTTAAAATAATCATTGATGTAAAAAATTGTAGTGTTCGTTTTACAAATTTCATTTTAAAAGAACATGCTAAGGAAGAAGTATAATTGATAATAAAATACATCTCTTAAAAAATTGTAATTGCAAATTATTAAAATTCTATGATATTAAAATTTAAGTACCACGAGAAGAATGGTGCGTTTCATTTTTCTTTATATATTCAATATTGGACTCATGGCTTTTTAATTAATACATTTCAGTATTATGAAAAAGATGAAAGGAAAAATGGTACTGGATGCTCGTTAAAACAAACTGTTTGTTAAAAGGTCTTAAAAGATAGAAGGTGGAAGTGGTAAGATGAGAAACAGCGGGAAGAAATAAAGAGAAAGCGAGTCAAGAAGCAACACAAATGGGTCATTGCATCCTTTCATCATATATTTGGTTTCACCTCTGTTTAATTCATTACTACTCAGCGCGCTACCATTATCAGTGTTACTTAATTCTTTTCATCATCTTAAAAAGAAAGATATTTAAGAAGTGTTCTTTTCTTACCGTAACGAAAGTAGAAAAATATGGTAAGACTAATGATAGAGTATTTCTTGATCACTTGAGCTTATAAGAAAGAATAAATCGAAATATTTACGATTAAAAATATACTATCGTATTTATTCCTGTATGCCGCGCACATTTTATACCTGAAATTGAAGTTTAAAACTAAGGTGAACGGCTTACATGAGTTAATCTAATTTAGAAAAAATACCCGGCCGTTTTACAAGATCGGTGGGCGCTATATACGAGAAAATGACGTCATGTACGAGAAGACAAAGCCGTCCAGTTGGACGTATAAAATGACTTATCTACAGCGGATGTTTTTGTTGCTCCGTCTTATTTCTAGGAATTTCTGAAGTTTCAGGGAATCGTGCAGTTGGTAGAAAATACAATGTATCCGAATCAATGTATTCAAGACTGGAGAAAAAACAATGACAAACTGCAGAATCTTTGTTTTGTGGTAAACAGGCGAAGTATCCGAAAATTAAAGAACGGTGCGGGACTACATAAAATGTAAACAGACAATTCGGTTATGCAGTGTCAACAGAAATGTGTCAACTAAAAGCTACTGAAATCGCGAAAGAGTTGAACGTAGAAGAGTTTAAGGCAAGTAGAGGCTCGGGGCAACAGTTTTATAACAGACATAAATTTTCATCAGGCGGAAAACTCCGACCTGTCAACATTTGTCAGGTGCCTAAGCGGATAAAGTGACCCAGTTTCAGTGACACATTAGCGCAGAGTTATCGAGAGAAGAATTATTTTTCTCTAAGTCAAATCGATAATCCAGACCATACATCTGTATGTTTCAATTGGGTTTTTGCATTGGATAAATTGTGTATGGGATAAACAAGCTGGCGCTCTCTTACGTTTATACAATGTTAGTTGTTGAAAGTTTTTGAGGCCATACTACGGAGAACGTCAAGGAACGTCTACGTAAAGGGCTGCAGCCCTTAGATATCTGCATCAACCGGCCTTTTAAACCTCCCCCCCCCCCCAACGACCAAATAGTGAATGTATGGCGACGGCAGTGCACGAAAATGACGCTTACTTTCATATATTGTTTCCTAAGGCATGACATCAAAATCAAGTTGCAGGCTTACACGAGGGCGTGGCATACTCAAGTAAATGCGGTATTTTAATAATATTGTGACAATATTAAAGACGAATATGGTTCAAGAAATTTTTAGTTCTTTATTCATAAAATGGTAAAGAGTAGATAATAGAATGAAAAAGTAACAATAGGGCAATAGTAACAATAAAAGTATTTTATTGTTGACTATTTACAAAAGGTCTTTGTTGTGCAACTATTTATGAAAAGGTCGGCTGATTACCTGTAACAACTTTTGTTCTATTTACAATAGATCTATTTACTTTTTTACAATAGTTAAGACTTTTCCAGTAAAGGGTTTTTGTACTTTATTATTTGTATCGAATTTCGGTATCTTTCGAGAGGATTCTTTTTGATCAAGCTATATAAAGAGCGCCCGAGTGCAGTCAGTGAGTTAGTATTCGTTTGATCTTTGACAAGTGGCTATCGGTGCGTAGTGCAGGAAGTTCCGGGCATTGTGTTGGTCAACTATTGTTATACTGTCTTTGTGTGTGCATAGTGTAAAGTTATTGTGTATGTGCATTAAATTCAGTTTTTGTGTATGTGCATTGTGTATTCAGTTTCATTCTGTATGAGCATTCTATATAATTTTGTAAGTAGAATTAAGTAAATTATTAAGTTATTATTGTACTACTGTCCCAGGTTCATAAATAATAAGAAATCCGAAAGGTTTTATCTTTAAAAATTCAACTTTGTTTATTTAAGAAAATTTGTAGGTAAATTCTTAAAACATTTAAAAACAATTGAAATTTTTAAAATTCCTTAAAAACTTATTAAAAAAAAAACGTTGAATCTTTTTTATCAGAAAATCTTCTAAAAATATATGTTCTAAATTCAATATAATTCTTTAATATTAAAAATTATTTCAAAATTATTTTTTTTTTATAAAACTTGTATAAGCCACTGTATTCCTTAAAAGTTTAAAATGGAATGGAGGCAACAATCCAATTTTATTAATTTAATAAAATTTTCTTTTTACTTCTTCTCACATCTTTAGATCAAAATTTTCTTCTCACATCTGTAGGTGAGGTCATCTGGTATGTGTGTTGATGCTGTAAAGTTATGTGTATGTTTACGTTTGAGTGTTGTTAATGTGTGTACTGTTTGTTGTGTGTCTGTGTAGGTGTCTCATATTACAATCTTCCCCCCCCCCCCCCAGGAGAGTAAACATAAGCACAAGGCATGTGCAAGCAAAAGAAAGGGGGTGAGTGCGTAAGTGTAAAAAGAGAAGGTGAGTATGTAACAGTTGTCGGCCTGAGACGGTAAAATTCATTCATTCGGGGCCCCTTTCAATAAGACATTCAAACAGCATGCAAACAGCATAGTTTTTGTTTCATTACAATCATCTCAAGCTCGAGTATCGCGACAGACATCACCTAAAAAGTATATTATTTCTTTGAGTAAATTATGTAACCTTTTTAAGGTTAGAAATATGTTCTTTAGTTATTTCTCCTCCAATAGTCTTACGGAGTAAGGCTGTAACTGGAGTAGAGAAGCCGATGATATAAAAAGGTTCAGACCATCGATATGCCATTTTTGCACAAATATTTCTCCGTTTCGAACTTACGGGGTGAGTTTTAAGCAAAACTTTATCTCCCACCGAAAACGGATTGGGGTGGCGTGTAGCATTATATCGGCGCGCCATATCATGATGAGATTTAATTAGTTTTCTTCTAATGTCACACATCATGTTACTGGAACGTATAGGGTTTCTATGGAGGATATCTTGGATATTCCATGCTCTATCCAACGGTGTTTGAGCTGGAAAAGTATGCAATATGTCAAATGGACATTTCCCATGCGCATTATGTTGAGCCATATTGAAGGCTAATTGAAACCAAAATAGAGATTTGTCCCAGGTTGTTTGAGTCGTTGCATGGTATGCAATAAGAATAGACCTAAGATTTCGATTTAATCGTTCGGCGTGAGATGGTTGGGGATGATAGGGTGAGAGGGTGGTTCGTTTTATGCCCAGATTGAAACAAAAGTTTTTAAACATTACGGAATTAAAATTTTTAGCATTATCTGTGACAATTAATCTCGGGATGGAGTAATTTTGGAAAATACGTTTTAATTCGTCTACAATGGAGGATGTATTAGTGTTTCTTAATGGAGCTAGCCATGTAAATTTTGAAAAACTATCTACTACCACTAGAATATATTTATAACCTTGGTTGGTTTTTGGTAGGCTGCCTACAGTATCGATAAACAACGTGTCAAATGGCGCTGTCGGGACTCTGGAACTAAGATTTCCCCATTTATAATTTATTCCAGGTTTGCTACGTTGGCAGGTTGTACAAGCATTCACTTTTAAAGGAATTTCTCGATATATAGCTGGCCAATAAAAATACCGTGTAATTTTGTGTATAGTTTTATCGACACCTAAATGTCCACCGATTTCCGACTGATGAAAGTATTTAAATACTAAATCTTTTAAGGAATTGGGGAGAACGATTTTGGTTGGGTTATTGTTTTTATCTTTTAGACATAGGACGCCTTTGGATAAACAAAACTTATCATCCATTTGTTGTTTTTGTTGAAGGATACAGGTATCCTGTTCTTGATGGTGTCTTAGGTCTGTAAAAGATAGGGGGAATTGGGATAATAAGGTATTAATATAAGATATATCTTTTGAGATATCTTCATTATTTAAATCGTACATCCTCGATAATGCGTCGGCCACATTATTATCTGAACCACGGATGTGATTAATTTTAAATTTAAAAACAGATAATCTAAGTAACCATCTAGCCAGTCTACCTAACTGTTTTGGTCTGGAAAGAAGCCAGGCTAAGGCTTGGTTATCGGTTTCTAAAAGAAATTCACGATGTGTTAAATAGGTCCTGAAATGATCTGTTGCAAAAACAACCGCAAGACACTCTCGTTCATATGCAGAAAATTTTCGTTCCGCTTCTGTTAATGTTTTGGAAGCGTACGCTATGGGTTTTCTAGATCCTTCTTGTTCCTGAAGTAGGACGGCTCCTAGACCTGTATCAGACGCGTCCGTCTGTAAAATGAAAGCTTTGGAGAAGTCTGGTATTGCCAATACCGGGGGATTAGCAATTGCCTGTTTGAGATCTTCAAACGCAATTTTTTGTGAGTCTCCCCAGATAAACTGAGTGTTTTTACGACGTAACTTATTTAGAGGTTCGATTCTATCAGCATAATTTTTGATAAATTTAGAGAAATAATTAATCATACCACAATATCGATGTACTTGTTTTACTGACGTAGGCTGTGGGTACTGCAATATTTTTTGTGTCCTCGTCGGGTCTATAGAAACTCCTTTGTACGATAATGTGTGGCCAAGGAACGGTATTTCATTTACAGCAAATGTTACCTTATCAGGATTAACTGTAATGCCAGCTTTCCGCAGAATTGTCAATACTATTTTAATGTGTTTGACATGCTCTGTAAAACTTTTAGAATATATTAATATATCGTCCATGTAATTAAATACAAATTTATATTTAATATTCTTGAATATTGTATTCATAAGGCGTGTTAAAACTTGTGCGCCAGTCGACAAACCAAAAGGTAATCTTACATATTCGTATAAGCCGTCCTAAGTGCAAAACGCGGTGATTTGACGAGATTTTTCAGTCAATGGTATCTGATGGTACGCTTGCGCTAAATCTAAAGTACTGAACCATCGTGCATTGGAAAACCATTGAAAAGCATGATTTATATTCGGTAAAGGTTGGGCCTCTGAGTCAATTATTAAGTTGACTTGGCGATAGTCTACGACTAGACGACTTGTGCCGTTTGGTTTCGGAATTAAAAATGCTGGGGAGGAATAAGGTGAAACACTTTCTCTAATTACTTTATCTTTTAATAATTTGTCAATTTGTTGTTTCATTTGGAGCGTTTTTATTGGATTTAAGGGATAGGGCCTAGATTTTATAATTTCGCTATTTTTGAGTATAATATCATATTTTAATACATGGGTACAGCCTAATTTAGTAGTGAGTACATCAGGAAATTCCTTACATAAATTATTAATTGTATTTTTAATATACTCACTTTGTTCCACGTTGTTAATCTGTTCTGGGTATAGATTTGTTAGATGAAATTGTTGATTTTTTGCCCAATCAAAGGTTATTACCGATCTTGTAGCATTAAATATCGCGCGAGTTTTTTGTAAAAAATTCATTCCGAGTATTATTCTGTGTTGTATTTTTGGTAATATTTTAAAATTTATTTTCCACGATATTTTTTGAAGAGTAAGTTTAATCCAGATCTGCTTATTAATTTTCAGAGGAAATCGATCAGCTGTAAGGCAAATTGTGTTAATGTTTTATTCCTTTATAATCGCTTTCTTAGTTTTTAAAATTTTATATAGTTGTTGATTAATAATGTTATGGGTGGAACCAGAATCAATGAGAGCGTTAAATATATTATTTTTGATTTTTATTGATAAAGCTTTCAAAGTATAATTACAGTTTAACCTGTTTTCTTTTAACTTTAAATGTTTGCATGGGTTATGTTTACAAACACACATCATATGGCTATGTTCAGTGCATTTGTAAAGATTTAGTTTTTTGAAACATTATTATTTCCTTTTTGTTGTAAAAGTTTACAATTCCTTTTGATATGACCTAATTTATGACAATAAAAACACTTTAAGGTTGTTGCAGGCATTTGTGATCTAATTTTGTTGCAAGCTGTATTTTGTTTACCTTGGTTAGGTACCATGCTATTTACATTATTCGCTATTTACATTTATTATAAAATATTTTTTTTGACCGTCTGCATTAGCAGTAATTGCAGAACAGTCGGACGTTAAACAAAAAAAAAAAAAAAAAAAAAATATTTACATTATTCATTACGCTTGTATCATTTATTTTAGATAAACCGATGTCATTAAGGTTCCTAGCATAAACTCTTTCATAGACATAGGCATCTAATTTATTGAAATCTTGTAAATTATCAGGTTTGCCGATTATACCTATGTGCGTGGCGTATATTTCATTTAAACCGGTTAAAATTATATTAATTAACTCACCTTCTGTCAAATCTAATCTTAACACCTCATGGTTTTCTAAAATTTCTCTCATGTATTCAGCAAGGGTCTCCGTTTGTGACTGATTTCGGTATAATAATTTGAGTTTTAATATTTCTTTCATTTTTGGTGTGATTAGTTTGCTTACTAAATCTCTATGAAATTGATCGAAATTATGATTATTTTTAATAGAATTTTCAAAAATTTGTTCGGTGAAACCGGTCATAAACGGAGTCAACAACACCAAAGGTAAATCAACTGCATAACGTTTCTGTATTTGTTTAATAATTTTGATATTTCGTACTAACATGTCAATATCACGTCCATCAGTTATAGTTAATTGTTTTAATTCGTTTTCAATTGGATTTGCAATTTTTGTCCAATTAAAATTTAATTCACGATGAAAATAGACGGGATTATGGTTACCTACTGCATTTGGTATTAATATGTCAGGAGTTTCGTTTCTAAGAACAGGATTTTGCATTACTGGGGAATGTAAAAGATTAACATGACCAAAATCAAGATTTCCTTGTTGTTGATCAGGTAAGAAATTATTTCCTAAATGTGCATCTTCAAGGTTTATGTGGTTTTGCTCGAAATTAGGCTCAATTTCGAAATTTTGTAACCTATTAAGCTTCCAAGTATCAAATCCTTCTCTTAAATTTTGAAAACCTACGAGTTTATCTGGTTTGTTGGGTAATATGAATGTTAATATTTTGTTAAGCCGATCATCAAATATTTCGGCATTATACCTTTCTAATTCAGTTAAATTTTCTATGTTTCGTAACTTTACTAAATAGTTTTGACATTCCGTCAGTTGTTTGTCCATGTCAAATCTATGTAGTGTAGTTAAATCAATTTGTCGTCCATTATCTAAGAGTTTTTGTAACCTTTGCCTTTTTTGTCTTACGTTTCCTGTTGTTGTACTTTTTCGTATTCGTAATTGGAAGTTAACGTTTGTTTCGTCTAGTTTAGTGGGGTCAAGAATCGGTGTTACTTCCCTATTCATGTTTGTACCTGTTTTGTTTGATGATGATGATGATTTAAGTGTATGTGATCAATGACTTACCAGATGACTTCAGTATACTTGCCAGATGTGAGTTGTTTATAATTTGTAATTGTTATTTATAATTGTTTTTGTAAATTTTTTAGAAGATTTCTTTTATTGTATGTTATTTGATTAATTTTGTTTGATGAATTTTGTTCCGGTTCGTTCCTTTTTTTTTCTTGCTATGTTTTCCTTCTAAATCTTGTTGTTGGGTTTATATATATTGATATTTTGGTTTCCTGAAATTATCTTGAAATTATGTTGAAATTATCTTGAAATTATCTTGATATTATCTTGAAATTATGTTGATATCCCGGGTTTCGGCACCATTTTATTGTCCCAGGTTCATAAATAATAAGAAATCCGAAAGGTTTTATCTTTAAAAATTCAACTTTGTTTATTTAAGAAAATTTGTAGGTAAATTCTTAAAACATTTAAAAACAATTGAAATTTTTAAAATTCCTTAAAAACTTATTAAAAAAAAACGTTGAATCTTTTTTATCAGAAAATCTTCTAAAAATATATGTTCTAAATTCAATATAATTCTTTAATATTAAAAATTATTTCAAAATTATTTTTTTTTTATAAAACTTGTATAAGCCACTGTATTCCTTAAAAGTTTAAAATGGAATGGAGGCAACAATCCAATTTTATTAATTTAATAAAATTTTCTTTTTACTTCTTCTCACATCTTTAGATCAAAATTTTCTTCTCACATCTGTAGGTGAGGTCATCTGGTATGTGTGTTGATGCTGTAAAGTTATGTTTATGTTTACGTTTGAGTGTTGTTAATGTGTGTACTGTTTGTTGTGTGTCTGTGTAGGTGTCTCATATTACACTACTTCATTATAATTGGTTTGTTGTTTATTTTGTAACTCTTTTAGTCGGAATAAATACTTGTAATTGTAAACTTTAGTGTATTAATTATTTAATTACCTAGACCCGAAACGGACCTTAGCGATAAGTGTCACAATATGTTTGTGACTTATTGATTACGAGAAACTCCCTTTCATGAGACGACACATCTCATGGCTGGTGGCAAATTTTAAATGGCTTAATTTTGATTTATGACAAAAACCATTAAGCCAGTGTTTTCTGAATATTATACTCTTTAAGAGGAATCGAATGACACTATTTTAGTTTCCAAATTCTAACTATGAATTCCTGACTTATGGTTTTTGGCCACTTTCGGTCGAAATTGAAACTTCAAACCCAAACATTTCTGTCCTCTTATACTCCTTAAGAGAAATCGGATTAAATTTTTTGTTTACAAATTTCGACTTTTATTTCTTGACTTCCGGTTTTGAACCACTAAGTTCCGGTCAAAACCGGAACTTCAAACCCAATCCAGTCCTATTAATTTTGGTGTTGATTACGAATCCTAAAACCGTTTGTTGCTATCACTTTTAGTTTTTGACATCTGGGTGTGACAGTCAAATGGATGGACGGGGGGACAAAATAAAATGATAGATGACAATTTTACAAATTGCTACCAATAATGGAAATCCAATTTTAAGATTTTTCTTCTTTATTTGTTCTTCATAGCGTGTTTATCCGCTTTGAATTTCGGTGATCATCATAGAAAATTTAGCCTTGTCGGTTGCTTTATAGAACAAATTAGCAGAGCTCACACCATACGAGACCCTCAAATTGGCAAGCCAGGGATTTCTTCAATATTTCATATCATTTTTGATTCCCGATGATCTGTTAAAGATACTGAAACTTACGACATTTGAAGACGTTAATTTACCTCTGGGGCTTTGTTCATTCTTCGTAAGACTTCTATGTTGGTTACTCTCAGCGTCAGTGGTATTTTTAAGATTTTTCTATATGCCAGATTTCGAAGGCTTTGAGTTTGTTGGTAGATGTCCTGTTAAAGGTTCAAGTTTCCACACCATACAAAGGAACCAAAAACACACAGCTTCTCAGTAGCCCCAGTTTGGTGTCTAGGATTAGGCTACATCGTGGCTATTTTTTTTCTTTTCTCTTTATTTTTTTATTTACAACTGTAAAATGATACAACAAGCAAATGTGATGATTATCGTGATTATGTAAATGACATGATAGGCATGAGAGGGGTAGGGCCCCCATTGGTGCCTCCCCAAGAATGAAATTTGTATATCAAATTAGCATGTCTCTACTCCAGCGTCTTTTAAGGCGTCTAGGAGGATTATCAGGTAAATGGACGGAGGAAAGTGAACGCACCAGGGGGTTCTCGTGTTCGTGTGACTTGTCGTGAAAGCGTTTGTATAGGTATTCAATGGAATTTTTTACAAGTGGTGTTTTCAAATCTGTATGTAAGGTTTTGTTGCTAACGTAAAGAGGTGCATTTGCTATAAGGCGTAATGTTTTTGACTGGAATGCTTGAATTCGTTGCAAGTTAGAGGGTTTGGTTGAACCGTAGATTTGGGATCCGTAGGTCCAAATAGGTTTCAAAAGAGAACAATATATGCGTAATTTTTGTGCCATTGGTAATTTTAATCGTTTGTGAAGCAGGGAATATAGAAGTTTAAGTCGGGAATTCAGTAATAAACGTTTCCGTTTGATATGTGTGCTCCAAGTTAGTCGTTTATCAAAAGTCAGACCGAGATACTTGACCGTATCTGTTTTTGTGAGAGTTTCATTGTCTATGTATACTGGTGGGCAATCACCATGACGGAGTGTGAAAGTTACGTGAAGGGATTTTGTCGTATTAAGTTTTATTTTCCATGTTTTACACCATTCGTGTATAAGATTGAGATGATATTGGAGTGTTAGTGAAGCGTGTTTAGAGTTTTGGTCTCGGGCTAATATCGCTGTGTCGTCAGCGTAGGTAGCAGTGAGGGTCTGAGGTAGGTTCGGTAGGTCTGAAGTGTATACAGAATAGAGAAGTGGAGCTAAAATTGAGCCCTGAGGCACGCCGGCTAAGACAATAAAGAAATTTGAGTAGGATGATCCTAAACGAATTCTAAAGAATCTGTCAGATAGGAAGGAATTTATTATAAGGTAGTAGGTAAATGGTAGTATTTCTTTCAGATTGTGTAAAAGACCTGTATGCCAAACTCTGTCAAAAGCTTGAGCGACATCTAGGAAACCTGCGGACACATACATCTTTTGTTCTATAGACGAAGCTATGTAATCAGTCACCCTGTGCAGTTGTTGTGTAGTGGAGTGTTGAGTGCGGAATCCGAATTGATGTGGAGGTAGTATATCATGAACCAGCGGAGGAATGCGCTTGTAAAGGAGTTTTTTGAAAATTTTTGAAGGTACTGAGGGGAGGCTTATTGGTCGGTAGGAGGAAGGTAAGTGAAAAGGTTTGTTCGGTTTTTGTATCATTACTATTTCTGCATACTTCCACTGAGTGGGGAAATATGTCGTGCGCAATATACTATTGAAGATTGTAGTAAGGAGAACGAGCGCTTTCCGCGGTAAGTGTTTAAGTATGTCAGCTGTTATTAAATCATATCCCGGTGACTTCTTACGTGGTAATCTCTTCTTACGTGGTAAAATTTCAGATTTTACTTCGGAAGGGTGAAAGTATTTCGGCGGGAGGGATAATTGAAGCGGTTCATCTAGTGACTGAGTAACGCGTTGGTGATGTACAGATTGGATGTCTTTATGGGGAGTGAATGTTTCAGAAAGATGTCTACCAAAGCATTCAGCTTTGTCGTCATCAGTTATTAGCCAGGGTCCGTCACCCACCCTAAGGGTCATCGATGTCGAGTGATGCCGTAGTAGGCGTTTTGTGCTGCGCCAGAGACTACCATCCTTCTCGTTCAGAGTTCCAGTATAATTTTCGTATAAGCGGGTGTTGTGTGTTTGAATTCGCTGTTTCAGCTCATTTGTCAGCCGGTTTAAGCGACGTTTATCAGATGGTAGGCGAGTTCTCTGCCAAGTGTTACGGGCACGGCGTTTTTCACGAATAAGTTCTCTGATATGTGTGGGATAGTGTGGAGCGTCTGGGACATTTGGACGGTATGGCAGTGATGCCTTCCATGCACACTGTTGAACAGAGGTAGTAAATAAATCAACAGCATCATCTACCTCCGTGTCCGTTTTAATTGATATTGGGATATCTAAGGCGTGTTCTAAATTGAACTGGAAGAGATCCCAATCCATAGGCCCGGGAGTAAGACTCGGTCTGCGTTCTGTAGAGACTGGTTGGTCTGAAACCGTTAAAAGTATGGGAGAATGATCTGATGAGAGGTAATTTACTGTGGTTATTTCAATAGGAAGGTGTGATAGATTCTTATAAACAAAAAAGTCAAGGAGGTCTGGTAATTTGGTACGCGCGGAGGGCCAGTATGTTGGACTATCTGGAGAAATATAATGTAGATGATTTTCTGTTATAGCCTTTAGTAAATTTCTGCCCCTGGGAGAACATACACGGGATCCGCACTGTATGTGCTTACCGTTCCAGTCTCCTCCAATAAGAAACCGATTACCTAGACTATTAAAGAAATCTCTAAACATTTGGGAATTTATGATGTGTCTAGGAGGACAATACACTGATCCTATGGTAAAACTTATGCTCTTGCATTGCAAATTTATCAGGGTCGCTTGGACATGAGGAGTGGAAAAAGGTGTTAAAACATTGTGTGTCATTGAGGATTTGACTAGTATGGCCGTACCCCCATGGCTTGTACCATCCGGATGATCGGTCCGATAGATCCTATAGTGGCTATTTAATGCTGAATTTATTTTATTGAAAATACAATCATAATAATAGTAGGCCTACTGTTTGCATCAATACATTGTACGTTAAGAAAGATCTGCGTGGGTGTACCCTTTGTATTTGGTTGTAGGTAATAGGTAATTGTTAAATGTAAAATTATTGCTACTGTTAGTTAAGTTATTTAAACCTTTACGTTTTTGTAATTAATTTAATTTAAGTAACTCAACTGTAATTTGTTAATAATATAAGTTTAATAATTACTGTCGATTTTTTTGTTATAGATACCCGAGTTTGGAGCCTTGTTTCTTCAAAACCGTTTGTTCAATTTTAAAGTACTGTACACCAAAATTTACCTAATTTCATTCTGCGTTGTTATATATCAGTTTAATATTTTTAGCGTTTTTAATATTGTGATATCTGGATGAGAAGAAAACAAGAGCCGGTTTTTTGTTGCTGCAACAGACCGGATACATTTAGAGGCTTATAACTCAATTACCGCTCGACCGATTTATTTGACATTTCGCCGAAATATAAACTTGTATGCTGTTACTTGTATTGTTTGTACGAAATTTCAAATTTGTAGCGAATTAAAATTTTGAGTTATTAGCAAAATTCTGAACCTTTGTTAACTCCGTAACCGCTCATTAATTCGGCAATTTCGGAAAATCATTTTATTCAGTATAAAAAATGAATACTAATTCATTAATATTATGGAACAGTGATTGACCAGGTATTCGGTAGATTTTTTAAAAATATCAAAATAATGGTAGATCCTGCCGGGGGTGGAAGAAGCTTAACCATGTTGCCACGTCTTTTAATCGGTTGTGTTCTTTTCTCGTTCTGTTAAAGGCCCCTTTTGACTTTAACATACAAAACTAGTAGTAGTTAACTATTGTAAATAAATGATGAATGGGTATTTTAATATTGCACTATCATGTTTGTTATGCGTTAGCTGGAAGGACAGGTCCCAGGTATGCTAATAAAAATAGGTAGTAGGCCTACCAAGTTACAACGCGGCAACACGGTTAAGCTTCTTCCACCCTCCGCAGCATCAACCATTATTTTAATATTTTAAAAAAATCTACCGAATAAAATTGGTCAATCGCTGTTCCATAATATTAATGAATTAGTATTCATTTTTTTATACTAAATAAAATGATTGGAATAAAAGGAAGTCTGTTTATTATTTACTGTACCCAGTTCCCGAACGAACCTAGGTTTAGGTAACAATATCTCTGAAACATCCTATATGTTAATGGTATATTACTTGTCTTAGTCTTCAACAATATATTATCTAACATAAATATAAAAATATTATTAAATAACATATTTAATCAGTTTAATTAAAACAATATTTCAGCTAGAATTAGGAAAGTATAATTTCCTTGTTAAAATAAATAAACTTTTCCGGAAACTTAAGTAGATTTCAGTTTTTTACTAGATGGTGAACAGAAAATTACATATACTACATTTACATCTGAAGTTTTGTAAATGTAAATTTTAAATAGAAAACCAGCAATGTTTAATTTATGATGTTTACATAAAATCTACTTAACAAACAAGGTCTAAATTAAATTTTTAAATCTGTTTTCCAGGATTACTTGTAGAAATACTTCAATTTTAATTACGTTTAGGAACATGTTCTTTTACTTTAAATTATTTTTTTATAAAAGCTATATATGTTCTTGTAAAGTATACCACCTATATAATGTATATTTTACATTAGCGTAATTGTTGTTTTTAAATCTGTTAGTAAACTTATAAAAATTCAGTTTAAATATCGCTATAAAACAATTTATTTTTGCAGATAAATTTTACATTTAAATGACATTATTGTAATGCGAAAGACCATCTCAATTACTGTTGTTTTTTTACAAAATTAAAACCGTTGAATATTTACTAAACAAAAGACGTAAATAAAAATGTTGCGTAGGAAGAATTCAATTTACATTTAACAAGTGCGTAGGACTGACAAATTCAGTAAATGATCTTTTACATTACAACTCGTAACTTCCACGACAAAATGTGTTTTATTTGGACAAATTCTATTTTAACCCTTAACTGGTGAGGTGGGGTCTGCCAAACCCCAGGGAATTTTCATTTTTTAACATTGGCAACAGTGAGAGTCAGATGACCTTGACGCGTTCAGTAACTTCAAGTTAGTTGGAGTTGAGCTCCCCTACGATCTGTTTCCGTTCTAGTTTTTGATTTTATAGTCGGTACAACAAGTTAAAGTTGCTTTAGGGTCTGTCAGACCCCACCTCACCGTGAGTGTATTAGTTTCGTTCTCATAGTGATTTACAAAAATGGCGTCTGGAGATAAACAGTTTAGGGTTAACGACCCAGATTCAATGCAGAAGATGTCAAAAACCATACTGCCTGGATTGTAGAGCTGATCTTTGCTCTATTTGTGGAGAAAACTGAGAGATGTTTTCAGTGTTTGAGAGTGTTTGTTCAGTGTAATAACAGCATATTTTTACAAACTTTAAAACCGTGCAGAATTTTTTAGTTTTATTTAAGAATTATTCTGATTTATGTGAATTGATTTTAAACTCATAATTAAAAGGTGTAAATATTTTTAAATTATCAAATATTTTTTTGTCTATTTTACATAGAATTTTAATAAACAATGTTTTTGAGTTCATTTTTCCAAGTATAAAATAAAAAATATTTTTTTTAAATGGTTTAGCGAAGTGTTTTTTATTTCTAGCTCTATTCCTCTTTTCTATACCAGTTTAAAAATGTACTTAAGCCATTGCATAAAAATAAAAACATTTAATTTGTGTAAAAAATGAAAAAAATTTGAGGGGTCTGTGAGACCCCACCTCACTGTGAGTGTTACAATAATACCACCTCACCAGTTAAGGGTTAAACTTCTACATTTACTTTCACTATTCTTAGAAATTTGCTTCTAAATAAGCTAAAGTAAGAGTATATAAAACAGATAAACCTTAAACGATTTTAAATAAAAACTCTACATTATCCCTTTTGTACCGTGGTTTCAAGTTTCTTAGGTAAAAATACAACAGCTTTTTAAATTTAAGTTTAAATAAATATGAGAATAATATTTTTCTCAGAAACCTGTAAGTTTTCTTTATGCTCATATGGATTCTAAACTACTGAAGATTAAAGTGTTTATGTTGATCGTAATGGATGAACATAAATTGTTTTATTTTATTTTTCCTGTTAGACCATTTTATAACACGAAAAGTATTTTTAAACGTATATTGAAACTTTTTTTTGCAGCCCACACTCTCAGCTTCCTTCAAGTTAAGCTTCACTTTTTTATAGCGTCCATCCGACGTTCTACTTTTGTCCTTCGTGAGTCACTAATATGTTGTCTGACTTTGCTTCGATACACTGTATTTCCTCTGTTTATCCAAGTTCTCTCTTTATCTTTTCTGACTTCTTCAAACCACTTATTCTTAGTTCTTAGCTAGTTCTTAGTTAGTTCTTTAGCTGTATTGTTTAATGACTTACTTGTCTTTTCGTCAGAAGTTTATGTAAGTTACTAAGTTTTGGGTTGCATAAGTTTGGAGTTGAAAACAGCAGATGGTTGATTAGACCACTGCAGTTAAACAAATGCTATCAATATAGTAACAGACGGGGCAATTTACGAAAAAGTTGGGATTATTATATGTAATCAAAAGGACGCAAATCAGTAATCAAATGGCGGGTAGGAAAATATCAAAAAATAAATATATATAAATATAAATATAATATAGAAAATCAAACGCCGTAATCAATGGAAACTTACAAAAATTACAAGTAAATAAAGATTCTAAACACATTCTGGAATACATGTCAGTCAAAACAGTCGTTAGGGAATGAAACAAAAAATTTCACTTTGTTGAATTAATTTTTGATACAGATTTCAAAAATGAGATTGCCAAACCAGTAAAGGTACCCCAAATTATTAAAGCGATTTGAAATTTTTGAGTCGCATTTATTACGGTAAGAACTCGCGACACAAGGTTGGTGGTGGCATTTTCGTTTTCTATGCTTAAAAATTTATAGATTCCCCAAATCTTCAAAAGGATCGGCCAACAGTTGACAATTTGCAGATATTCCAGAATGACATTATTTCTTCAAAACTAAGCAATACCTGTAAGACTATCAATTTATTCGTCTTAGAATCTACAAATTGATTAAGCAAGGCATCTGAGTGGTAAATCTTTAAAGAACCATGTTATGAAAAAAACCTTAATTTTATATTTTCTGGATTAACCGGAAATTCGGAAACAATAACAACAGAAGATGAAAAATCTGCAGGTCAAGAACTTAATAAAAAAAAGTTGATCAGAAACAGTCCCCTGAGAGCTGAGACCGAACTCAAACAAAAAGACCATTATCCTTTTAAACATATAAATTTATTCTCTATTCTAAACGGGTACCCATGGAATTTTTGTCTTCGTTTTCTGATCGTTTCTATTAAGCGTTTGTTTTTCTTGTACAATATTGTCCTCTTCATAATTCTTACTGTCGGTCTACTATCTTTGGAATTATCATCGTGCCAAGGATCTTTCCCTAAAAATTATCGGCTTTAGATAGGTCTGCCCATATTCTTTATCATAGTAATATAGTATTGTATGATGGCTTGTCTCGAGAGTGCTAAATCGTTTTACAGGTTGTGAGTTTATGGATTGTAACAACCATATTTCCTCCTCTACTGTTATCGCTTCCTTTTTCCTGATTTTCGGTTGTTTCTTATCTTCTCAAGGTACTTGAAGGTTCATAAACTTTCCCCAATTTTTTCATATTGTGTCTGATAAATAATAAGAAGCTGTTTTCATGTTTTTTTCTTTTTAATTTAATATAATATCGAAGATAAATATTCAAAATTGATACGATTGTACAATTATCTTGATCCATTAGGATCAACACAAACGTACATTAGTTTCCATAGTCATCATTATCTTATAACTATTCAAGGCAGAATATAAAACAAAAGATCGATCAATCGCAGATTAGATTTTTTTCCAATGTTTCACAGAAAAAAAAAATTTTCTTAGACCATCTTAAACAGACAGTTCAATCTAGCTCAAATTTGATAACGTCACCACTATTATTTAACAATACTTAATCCTGTGTCACCGCCACCCGTTCTAATTAATCATTTACTGTGTTCCGACCTTCAATACTTCTCCCGGCCCTTGT
Source organism: Catonia carolina (assembly GCA_035578175.1). Taxonomy (NCBI): domain Eukaryota; kingdom Metazoa; phylum Arthropoda; class Insecta; order Hemiptera; family Achilidae; genus Catonia; species Catonia carolina. The sequence goes on along the minus strand of JAQMRL010000010.1, from coordinate 19,715,927 downwards.
CGGCGCCGTAGGCCCTTTGGCGGCGTACCGACAAACCTTTTGGCTGCGTACCGACAGAGGGCTTTGTTGCCAAGGCCAAGTAAATAACCGCTCTCTACCACAGTGCTCTCGGAAAATATATAAAAAGCGCTACACTGATCTGAGAGGATTCGATTCCGATCCAGACAGCAGATGGACGTCCACCACGGCATGCGGCTACAGGACTTCAGCGAAGACTAATCGACGATCCCGCAAGAGAGAAAATGATGCTTCTGCTTGCCAACCCGTCACCGTAAGCCGTTGACCGGACCGCTATCGCCCGCTAAAGCGAGCATTGCCCACACCAGTCCCTCGACCGAGCCTTACGCCCACCGAATCTGACGAAGTAGCCGTCGACGCATTACTGCAAGGGAAAAAGATGATGCCTCCGCTGGACGATAACTCACCTTGTCGCCCAGCTTCTCGACCGCCACGACGAGTACGACTGACACTTCTGATCAAGATGACCACCGCTTAAACGGCCCTTTTCAGGGCCACCAAAATGTAAAGGTTTTAACTCGCCACTTAATGTCGCCAGCCGGTGACACCTGTATGAAAATAATCGTAAAAATATTTTTCTAATCAAGTTAACATATTAAATACTGTGAATTCTTGTAATAGTGTAATAAAATTGAAACTAGAAACAACGAAAATAATTTTATAAGTATAAATTACAAGTCAAACAAAAAATACGAAGACTAAAGAAAAACCAATATTTAACTTAAATTAAAAACAAACTTTTCCTTTTTATATTTGCTGTTAAAAGAGGAAATAAAATAATAAAGAAAGGAAAATAACACCGAAATAAAAGGAGAGAGGTTAATATATATAGTGGAAACGATAGAAAAAGAAAGCAAGAGAAAAACGAATGTTTGTAGACTGAAATGAACTGATGAAACGTAGAAGATAGTAGAGTATTGTAGAATAGCTGAAATGAGCGAGGCAGAAAATTGGCGGGAAGAAAGGATAAAATCAAATTTTGTACATTTTCACGGTTCAAATACGAGTGTAGAACAATGTAGAAAGAATACGGGACTATTTGGATGGAGTAAACAAATAAAGATAAGGAGAATAAACTCTTGAACCAAATTATGGTAGTCTCTGGATGGACAGACAGAGACTGGTTTGGACAATGATATACCGCTCAACAAACTGTACATTTTGGGTGATGCAGCTAAAACTGTTCTTCCTATTCCCTTGTTTCCCCTCCTCTTCTTCCCACACCTCAATTTCCTCCGTATATTCCAACTACAACTACCAACTGTACTTGAAAATAAAGTAGAGTAAAATGGGAAAGAAAGGCTTGAAAAAAGGAGAGTAGATGGCAGGTTGAAAAGGACAACGTAAGACTCTGAATAATATAAGATATGAGAGCCTACTCGACTCCCATCCTTCTCTCTGCAATATTTATGCTATAAATGCATACTCTGTCTCTTTTTCTCTCGTACGTACGTTCAATCACACTCACGTTTTTTGTCTAGTATCATCTATTCTCTTTGCTCAAGAAAAATATATAGTGGAACGCTCAACATAAAATAGATATATTTTACTGCCCAACGACGATTGCGGTTAGTTGATTTAGTACACTTACAACAGTAAGATTCATTTCAATTTCAACGGACAGGGTTGTTACGAAGCTACTTTATTTCACAACGAAGTTGAATATTTTATAAATTTGGAAAGAGAAACTCAGAGAAGCTTTGTATAAAGGGTAAAAAACACGGAAATTATTTTAAAGGTTGTTCCTGATGTTACATCCCGCAAACTACAGAATAAAAATTTTATATTCCCAAAATATAAATAATGTGAATAAGCCTTCTGAAGAGACCCGTAAATTGTACCTAAACTCGCGTAATATATGGAACCTTCTTATGACCAACTGTCCCAAAAAAATCTCAAAAGATTTTTGTTTTGTAGTGATTAAAAAACTAAAGATATCAGCATAAATATTTCAATTTTATCACTGCTGTGTTTAAAAAAATAACTTAATACAGTAGAACGGGTAAAATTTTCTTCTGTAATTTCATTTTGATACCTTTAACGGTTTCTGAAAAAATTAATTTGCACTTATCTCATGTCAAAGTTTCAAACTACAAAACTATATGGTAATTTCAAATATTGATTATGACCAAAACAAATAGTGTTGAAAAACAAAATAAGTACCTATTCGAATATTCCTTTCTAGAATATTTCTTTCGGTACAAAATATTCATTTATTTGTTAAAAATCCTTAAAAATTAACAACAAGTTATGTATTTTCCGACTTGAATTTTAAACATTTTTTTAATTACGCCATTTTGATTTTAAAAATCTTTAAAATATTTAAGATTCGTATATGCTGAGAATGTGGGCTGCAAAAGGGCTTCCAGAAATGTCTAAAATCAATTCAAGTGATCTAAAATTAGTTGTTTAGAGATAGAAAATTAAGAACCGTACAATAATAACAAATACGCTACTGTATGTAGAAGAAAGAGTAAAATATTTTAATTAAAAAGTTTGAAAAATAATATTTATCAAGTTTCCTTTCACAAATAGCCCTAAAAAACGAAATTTTATTTATAATTTTACATAAAATGTTTTGAAATACGATTATATTTTATCTGAAGTACTTTTTTTATTAAGTGATGATGCCTACATAACCTTGGAGCTTGTGCAGAGGTAATGATATGAGGCGATTTACAGATAAAAAAAAAAGCCAGACCGGGAATCGAACCCAGGACCCTGGCATAGTTGCCAGTTGCGCTGACCACTATTAGGCCTATGTTTTGACAGGTGGTTCAGAATATTTGTACGGTTATTCCTTTACAATATTCCTTCGTCAAGCGAGTCAAAAATTATTTCATAAAACTGACCTTTAAAACCCTTATATGGATAAGTGGCATTTAATTTTTTACGGTGAACCCTACAATCTTAAAATCAACACTGTTTAATGAGTTTTTGTTTTAACCATAATGTCTGTACGTTGCTATCTGTTCAATTTAGAAGAATAAGCAACCGTTTGACTCAATGAGATGAGGATGACATGTATGACGAGAAAAAGAGGTGTATTCTTATGGAAACTCAGGCCGACTATTGATAAGAAAGTATAGTTAATTGAATTCCAACAGTTAAAGTACACCACTCACTACTGTCCAGTACTTAAATTCGTATAAAAGTAACTACAACTCTTACTAGTACTTTACTAGGATTTGAATCACAAAATCATTACTTTGTCAAACAACTAATATAAAAAATTAAGTCTAAATATGAAGGAAGACTCAACCACCATCCAAATTTCCTGGCTCTAAATCAACTGAATAATATCGATAATGGTTTTACAAGATTTAAAAGACACAGCATATTAGATTTAAATTAAAGATTTTAATAGTCATTGTTATTGATCTAAAATTCATCTCTTTCCTGAAAAACAAAGTAATACAATATTTTCATCAACGGATGAAATCAAAAGGACATAAACGAACATTTACTGTAATTACTAATTGTTCATTTTAATGTGAACAGATTGTAGTGTTGACTCGAAAAAGTTTGTCAAGAATTTTTAATAATAATTTAGTTTATTAATTTATGAATCAAAATGAATAGTGCTGTATAGCGCACTAAGATAAAGACAGTATTTGGCTGAGGTTACAGTTATAACGACTCAGAATGGTAGGGAGATCCATGAATTAAATTCATGGAATTTAAAAAAATTAGATCAAATTATCAACGGTCTCCTTGAATAACAATTCTAGTAGATATGAAATAGTGTTTTAACAATTCTGTGTAAAATTATTACATATACCATCGTTAGAACTTAAACTAGTATTTTTTTCTATGAATATGAAATAAGTTAAAACATAAAAATTTAAAAAGCACCTGTAATGTTCTAATGTACAAATTTTATGAGGTAATATGTAGCAGAAAATTGTTGTAGGAAAGTGGATTCAAGTTAGCGAAGGAAATGCGACTGGCCCTTCTGTCTGGACTGGCCTAATCGCTCCCGTGGGGACTCCGAGTGTTGCCAGCCTACGCAGGGTGAGGGACTTTCCCTATTCTGGAAGTGCAACACCCACCGAGCCCCTCGGGCAAAATGCTCGACCATTTATCAACTGTACACCTCTTACCACCTAAAGGATCTCCTTTCGCACAAAGCTTCATATACTTCACCGAACATTTCACGTAACGAGTACAAAAATATTATGATAAAAAAATTGTTGAATATTTGAAAAAATTGTCCAATAAACTGGTTATTTTAATTCCAAATACAATTTATGAACTGGTTTGTTTACATAAACTTATGTAAAATAAATATATTCACTGCGTTATTGCTCAGTATTATTATATTTTCATATAGCTAACCATTAATTAGTTTTTAAATATTAATTTAATGTTACATTACATGCTTTGTGAAAAAAAGTCAGTTCCACAAGCTTTAAATATTATTAAAAATATGGTGTGAACCACTCACACAAAGTTCTCTTACCATTGTAAATAATGAAAAACATAACCTACCATGTGTAATCATGAGTAAACAATCTATATTTAAAACAATTGACATATTCTGTTCACATTAATTTTACTTCAATTGAAATATCTCGAGATTCAATAAATCTACGAAAACGTATGAAAACTTAAAATTCTCGGGACGTAACACATTATCGAACGAAATATGTGTTAAGTAATTTGGTCCAGCTGGTCTTAAGTTACGGTGGGAAATATAAATAACAAAATGTTCGACCATAACTTCAGTACAGACAAACCAAATTGGATAAATGAGAGTTAATTTTGCAGAAGACAAATTTTGCCTTGCAGATGCGTTGGAGCAATTCACACCTGCGCTCATCCCGCATGATATGACCGAGATATTGCAGAATTCGCGCCTTCACTAGGCTGACCAATTCCGCTGCCTTGTTCATTCGTCGTAGAACTTTAGCATGAGTAATTTTCTGCATCCAGGATATTCGCAGCATTCTCCTATACATTCAAAATTCGAGCGCTTTCAAGTTGTTGATTGTTGCTTCTGTTAGAGTCCAGGCCTCAACTCCGTATAATAGGACTGACAACACATAACACTTCATGAGTCTCGTTTTAGTGTCAAGGGTTAAATTGTGGCTTTTAAAGACAGAACTCATGGTTTTGAAGACATTTATGGCCTTGGGAATTCACCATGTTATCTCTTGTGAATTATCCCACTTTCATTAATATATATACCCCGATATTGACATTGTGCGACTTATTCTATTCTGATCTTGTTGACCAATATGTGAACATCAGAACCGATCTGCTGTTTGCTGATGATCATCATTAATCAACTAATCACTACTTGCGCTGAACTAGGCTCTTTAGCAAGAAATACTTAAAATAAAAATTGTAGATTTTTAATTTTCTACAACTTTGATTATGTAAAGACTACTTTTGTCGTAAAATGCATACTAAGGCCACAATCTTAAAAATCCCATCTTCTATCAAATTCAATGAGCAAAGTACAGGAAAAACACTAATTGACAATAAAATAAGCGCTGTAAAATAACTTTAATAACTAGGCTGAACGGATACCTTTATATATGTTCAAGTATGAAAAATTGAACGAACATTATGACACTAAATTCGGGGAAAAACAAGCAAGAAAAAAAGAGAAAGTATTATTTTGAATTCAATTTTATTTACGATTTTGACCCACCGGGTTGGTCTAGAGGTAAAAGTTGTTGCGGCGAGTCAGCTGTTTAACACCTGATTTTTGGAGACGATGGTTCCTGGTAAAAATCCTAGTAAAGATACTTTTAAAAGTAAAGGTAAAGGCTAGTAAAGAAAATTTCTGGTTAAAGAACTTTATACAGATTTGAATACTAGATTGGTTACCGGTTTACTTTGATAGTTGGGGTTCAATTAACCAATTAACTCTCTCAGGAATAGTCGGCTTGGATCTGTACAAGACTAAACCTCATTTGTAGATCGTACGCATCATCCTTGTCTCGTTGGGTCCATGGGTTCACTCATTATTCTTAATTTTAACTGATTGCAATGTACACACACATTAGGGATTTAAAAAAATAAATTACGTTTTTAAAATATATATATAAAAGTTAATTTATTTATGCCTCATCTCTATTCCACAATCTCCGCAATCGCTTTGGTGAATTTTTAGGAAGATTTAGTCGTGAAATTTGTCGTATTAACTCGTTAGCATTAAATTGTGGGTATTTCGTTAATGTATTTTTAAAATATAAAGAAAAAACTACACCTTCAAAATTTTCGGAAAATTTAATTTTTGTTAGAATTATTGATATGTTTGCTGCTCCAATTGTTTTGTTTTTTAAATTTATCCGTGAATTACTGAAGAGTTTACCGGTAATTTTATAAAATTAAAAACGAATTATTAAAAATTTTACCGAATTCTTTAAAAGTAATCGAGGTCAGAGATTAGGAGTTTTTCTCGTTTAGGAAAACTTAGACTACATTTGGAGCTTTAAAAATTACGTACATAATGTAGAAATACCAAAAGTATCAGAATTTCAGCCGTATATTCTACTATGAAACAAAATTAAGTAAATACGCGAAACCTCGACTAAATAAACTCATAACTTAGTTAAACTATTTTAATAAATAGGATCAGGTTAGATTTTGTGAGTAAAAGAACATGAAAACCTGTCAAAGCAATTTATAACAAACAGGTTAAAAATGTTATTTATTACCAGTAGACAAAGAGGTAATTTTTTGAATGAAAAAGTTCATGTATTTTAACGTCTACGCTTATATTTGCGCGTGCTCGTGAATGAAAATATATATATAGTACTGCGAATCTACCTACTAACTTTAAAGGTACGTTCAAGTAATGTGCGCGTGTGTGTGTGTGTAAATGTTTGGGGATGTATGAGTTAACGCGTCGGGTGTGATATGTGGATGTGTAATGCTATGTAAATGCGAGTTTAATATAGCGTAGTGAGTACGTGAAGGTGTGAAAGCGAAAGTGGGGTAGAAAGAGAGAAATTACTGAGTGAAGGAGAAAAGAGAGAGTGATAAACAATGGAGAAGGGGGATTTTGGTAGTACTAGGTGAAGGAAAAAGAGGAAGGGTCACAGGCACGTGTCTACAGTAAAGAAGGGCGGTCCCAACATTCGGTTGAAAAATGAAACTGGGATGTATATATACACTCAAGCCGTGCAACCCCCCGTTTAGAACATTTTGTCAGCTTTCATTAGCTTTAAGAGAAGTTCGGAATTTCTAATTTCCACTCCGGGCCCCACAAAGTACTGTATTTACAACCGACTGTAATTTGCCACAAAATTAAAAAAAGTATAATTTAAACAATACAATTACTGTTATAAACCCAAACTAATATTTTAACTAAATTTTTTCAGCTCGTCCTCATTTGATCGGTGGTTGTTTACGGTTTTAATATACTGGGTGTTCGAAAAGTCGTTTGCACTTGAATTATGGTAGTAAAATGACTAAACTTTCTTAAGAAATAATTCCTTCAATGACTACCTTCTTATACGTTATTAATATGTCCGAAATATTTATTATTTTTATGCAACAATATTCAGATTACTATGATACTTACCGTTATTAATTTTAAAATATATTTTGAAAATGATTCCCGTTACCCAAATGCAAATTCGTACATATTTCGTAACATGTTTAGTCACTTTTCATAATGGTCGTTCGTGAAACACTTTACGATTTTCAGCACTCCACATAAAAATAGTAAGTCACGAGAATGCTTTTTGCGTGTGGATAGGCTGTGAGGAAAAGAAGACAAATCTGACACTGCTGCCAACCTCAACAGTGAGACACTATATTCTACTACAGTGCAATTGCACTGTTAGTTAACCACATTTTGGCTTTTAATAAATATACTTCGTTGTGACTGACACTTTTTCCACTTAAACCATATTTCCTTTAACATTTTTCTTAATATAGAAAATTTCCAACCAAAACTTAGCCTTTCTTTCAAAACCGGTAATAACTTTTCACACGTCGGCATAATTTTTTTATTGATATAACCGTTTGCTTTTTTTATCAGGTGGCAATAAAACTGCTGAAGAATTATCTTCTTCACTGTATTAAATTTCCTTCTTTAGATTTTAAATTGTGGAAATCGAAACATAAGAGTACACAGTAATCAGAGTAATCAAAGTAAACATCAGTAGGCCTACACGGTAATCAGAGTAAACATCAGAGCTGCTCGCTCATGGCTTTTGTTAAGAGGCACGGAAGGGTATTTTTGTTTAGCTTCAACTTCACAACATTTTATTACATTGCATACTATTAGATTTCGTTCAGCACTGTAAACAGTAGACCTGCGTTTTCGAGAAACTGAAATTTTAGTTTACAGTAACAAACAGCTCTGCCCATAACAGACAGGTGGAGTGTCAAATTATTTACACTCAATCTGTTAGTTGCAGGGCTAAAATAAATAGTTCTGTTTCTTATCACATGGTCAGCCAATTAAATGACTGAATCATTTAACAACAGAAGAGGTAGAGGTGTAAAATACACTAATCAGAGTTATCTCCTCTGAAAGTAATGAATTTCATTGTACAGCCAGACCCTGTGGTGAATGAAGTGAAGGTGTCATTTGCAGAGTGGAAAATATGTGCTTTTCAGAGGGCCCGGCATGCTGATAAGCGTATTTTTCCACTCAGTGAGGAAGGCAATGGTAAACCACCTCACTCCTCGTTTTAATTAGCAAAACCTCGAGGTTCAAACCAGCCTTTCGGCAGTTGACCTAAACAACAACAAACAGTTAACCTACAAATGGTTTCACGATATACTGTAAGTTCTCTAAGTATAGTTTACGTTGTTGTGGTGGGAAACTGATAACGGTAGTCGCGCATGCGCTATGATGCTTTCCCCCTTTAGCCTTCGTTAAAACCAAAGGCAAACTCGTGACTAGAGTAACTATAGGAAGGGTTTCTATTCACACAATTTTGGTAAACATCCGTTAACCCTTTATAGGTCTTCGGTAAGTATACTTACCACTGGCAGTAAGGTCGATTATATTATTTAAAAATAATCTATGGAGTTGAACCTTATTGCCAATTTATGGTTTTATAGATGTTCTCTGGTAAGTAGGCTATCAAAATTTTGAAATTATTGCGCAGGAACCATTTGCTTCGTGAGTTGCACAAATGTGGTAACGATTCATACCAGCGTATGCCACCGTGTTGTTTTATTGTTACTTTTATACAGTGCTTAGAAAATTCGAGTTTCTTACTGGAAAGCAAGCATTCGAGTTAATATAAAGTTAAAATAAACTATTCTACACATTTTTTTGTTATGTAGTACTAGAAGTTGTTTTAATAAGAATTTTCACCACTAAAAATTATATGGGTTCCATTTCAATAAACGTTCATTGGTAAGTATGCTTACCAGGGCTTAACATCTACAAAAAAGAAATATCTTGCTGTTCTAACACTAGAAATACATTGTTCAAGTCCCTATAAAGCAAAATTTAACATTTTACAACTTGTATATTTTTCCCTTTAGTACTGTCCTGTAAAGGGTTAAAATTCACTGAAGACATTGGGAATTAGGATGAATGAGGATCGTTATGACGGTGTAGTTCTAATAACAACGTAAAGTCCAGCTTTTCTTAGTTTGCTCCTAATGTAAACAAATAATGACGTCACTGAGCGTGCGCATTATATAAAAATGAGTACACGCTGATTAAAAAGTAACAACAAAATACTTTCAAAAGTATTTAAATACAAAATACTTTTAAACGTATTTTTATAAATGAAATTGTTAGGCAGTACTTATAATTTAAAACATAGTTAACTTAATAGGAATACGACATCCATGAAGTCGCGGACTCTAGCGTGCACCCTATAGTAGCTAGCTTTGGTTTGTTGACAGTAGGAGCAAACTTAGGACGGCTCAACTGTAGTGGGTTTATTCAAAAAAGTAAGTCTTTTGATACAATTAAGTATATTCCTGACTGAGTCAGTATAAGCAACCGTTCATAAACTTAACAATTTATAAAAATTGTAAATTAATATATAGCACTTTATTTGCATATATATATATAGATTTAGATGTATTTTCAACGAATTACGGAAATATGTTATTCATTAGCGACGACAGCAATCAAACACGTAGTGAACATTAAGTGAAATTATGTTGGTTACTTCGATTTTCATGATAAATAACATAATGAACAATAAATATGAAAGTTTTGTATAGAACTAGTTGTACTCATTTTTAAAAGTAACTAAGATTAATAGTAATAGAGAAATAACTCTAAAAATTTTACACCAAGTCGAAAAAATAATCAGTTTTCTGAAAAGCTATTACATGTGGGTTTGGCATAATACTGTGTTCGCTCAGTGTTATATTAAATATTAGGCTAAATAATAAGTTAAGATCGGTTAGAACTTCATTGAATATTCAGGAGATTGATTTTATTATATGTAAAGAATACAATGAAGTTATCAGCAGGTGAAATTGGTAACACAAATTTAAATAGTACGCAAAAAGCGAATGACAAAATAAATGAGTATACGTAAACGCTAAACCTAATCTTTTAACTTAGTGTGGATAGAATTTTCAGGGGTGAAAGAGATCACTCCCTTCTGGCGTAGTAAGGTGTCGGGATTATTTGTTGCCAGGAGCAGCAAGGAGCAAACGAGTGTAGCTGATTGACAGCATCTAAGCCAATGATTTATTGTCGAGATTTAATGAAACTAGGAGGGGGTTAACGGTGTAAAGAAAGAGATCAAGGTTTAACGAAATTTTCTTCGTCAATTCAGGAATAACAAAGACTGTTGAGTGAAACTAAATCAATATACTTAAAACTGAAATGTTTCAGAGTAATATCTCACCTGGTAAAGAATTTATTGGAAGTTTTCATGAATTCACACACATTTAAAATTTTACAATATTTTTCTTTTCTCAATCAGTTTTATTATAATACTATTATTGACGTATATAGTTTTTAGTAACAAAGTTGTAGAAAAAAAGTAAATACAACACGAAAAAATGCGATAACATACAATATTATTCTGATAGCACTAAGTTAAAAAAATTAAATATCTCTTAAAAACGCCATTGAAGATTAAAGAGTTTATTAAATGTTAGTGTTTTTACTTTCTCTTGGCTGATATTTAAAAATACAGGGAAGTAAAGTAATTAATATGTATTTATATAGAAGTAACTAAATGTAGAGAAGGTATGCATTATTTTCATGTCAACACGGGAAATATACTTTTTCAGGTGTCCGAAACCTAAATACCTGTTTATGCCAATTGGTCCGCGCCCGCGCGTTTGTGTGTGTGTGTGTGTGTGTGTGTGTGTATGTGTGTGAGTTTGTGAAAAAAATATTTCAAGAACGGAATGACGTATAAAGTTCAAACTTCGAATCAAAATCGGTCAACCAAAATAAATAGTAATTTGTGAGATTTTTCACTTTTGTGCAATTTTTCCAGAAAAAGGTTTCTACGATTTTCTTTAAAATTGCCTTAGTTACAACGTTTTTAGTGCTCTACATGATAAAGAAAGTTGCATGTTTACTGAAATTCGTGGTGGCTGTGCTCTCTTTGGAAGAAATAGAATTTTAAGATTGCGGTCTTAGGCAAAATTAAGGTATGCATTTTTTGGGAAAAAGGGTATATAAGTAAAGTTGTAAAAAATAAAGAAAAACTTTATTCAAGCTTTTTTCTATTAAGCTTAGCGGCAATTAGTGATTTTTCGAGCTACTTTCTCATTAAAATCGGTAAAAATCTTTTTTTGGATTACGGCTCTTGTATGGATTTTATGTCAAAAATAGGCTATAGTTAATTGAGCCACGAGTTTTCTTTTAGTTTTAACGAGAGGTAAAGGGGGAAAGCATTGGTGCGCGACCATGAATGCTTTGGTATCAGTTCGCCAACACAACAACGTATACTATACTTAGAGGACACACGTATACAGCGGAAACTTTATTGTGGCTTATTGTGTTGTTATTTCTCCTAATTCTCATATTTTTGTTCCCTGAACTTTACTGTAATTCTTCCCTTCAATAAATGTTATTGCAATTATTTTATCTCATCTCTAATAATATCAATCGTTTGTATAAATTCTATGACTAAGTCTTCAAACTTTGCAATTAAATTTTCCAAATGGATGCTGCTCTGGATTCTGATAATACAAATGTAATTAGTTCTGAATGCGCACTACCCTACCCGAACGAGTTCACAAAGAAACCACATTGCAATCATACAACTCGACATCACTGAAAGACAAATTTCTATATAAATATTAATCTGAGTTAAAATTTGTAAATAAATTTTCATAGAATTCACTATTCCATTAACTTAACTTTTTTTCTTCTAAAAAACTCACAACTGAAAACTGTCCAATCTTTCATGTATCACTATTAAAGTAATTTAATATAATATGACCAACCATATCATAGAAACCAAACAAAAAACTTATTCTAATTCGTTAAAATATTTTATTATAAGGAAAGGATGTAAATTTAAAAAATTGTTTTCTGCAGAAAATTAGTTTAATTAATTTTGTCTGCTTAAAATGTAGCAATTACTTTATTAAATTCTAAATAAATATTGTTTCAATATTTTACCCTCATCCCTCAAAGTCAACGTTAGAGTTGCAGAGAAACTACTAATTTCAGAAATCGTGACATAAGTTCTTCGGCCAATTTATATAAAATCGGTGTCAAACAGAAGAAAATCTTATTATACAGTACCATTTATGACTCAGTATCGCTTTCCCTTCTACTCCACTTTTAATAAAGATTTATCCAACAGTAGCAAAAGCTTTTATCAACAAATGAAAAAAAATGTATAAAAATGTTTTAACCACAAAATTACCTTCTGCATGCCCTACACAAAAAGATTATGAGTAAATTAAAAAAATAAATCCCGAAAATCAATCAAGTAGGTCAAACGTTATAATTTTTTTACTTTATATTTTGAAACGATATATTTATTTAGGTTGAATTATCTAAAATTTCACAAAATATTTGTTGATTTTGTTTTGACATTGCGTTCGTTTTTTTTATATTTATGTTAAACGATGTTGTTAATGAGATGAATGACTCAATTAATTAAAAATAATCTACTCCAAAAACATTGCAAATTTCGTTATTAAAATAAAATTGGTATGTTATTTTAAAGGTAAAAAAGTTAAAATTAAAATTATATTGTAAAGAGTACGCAACAATCATAAATTTATCTGTTTCGGGTTCTTCTGGGATCTGATTATTTATAATTAACGAAATGTTTTGTACTTTATCGTAGTTAACATTTAACTACAATCGTAGACTAATTTGATTATAATATTTAATTATTTATTAAATAAGTATAATATAAAAATAAATAATAATAATAGGTCTAATAATAATATAATTAATTATATATTATGTAATAAATTATATTATAATTAATTAATATAATGTCATAAAATTTAACTTTACCTAATTATCTAAAACAAAGATATGGCCATTTAAAATAATTAATTAACTCGTACTTATGCAACCAAACAATTGCACACTAACTTCCCAATTCGTAAAACCTGTTTTCGATACTCACGTGTTATGATGTAAAAAATTGGTTTTGATAACTCACTTCATTTAAAACACTGGCTTCCAACCTTTTTACTACTAATATTACCGAGAATAATTGACTTTATATAAAAATATAGGTGCACAAAATGATACTAGAAAACAAGAGAAATAAACATGCTACAGAAATAATAAAAAAGAACAAAACAAGATAATAGAACCAAAAAAAAATTAATAATAAAGAATAAACAAGTAAATTCGTAGGAACACACAGCCAAATGGTACACAATATAACTTTTAAACAAAACTAACTACACTCGCAGATAATAAACCAAATCAGTCAAAATTTCATTCAAGGCTATTTTGTCAAATAGAAATTGTTTCTTTGTATGTTAGGATATTATTAGTTCATGATTTTATTTTAATAAGAATGCCAAAAGCTAAATCTTTATTTAGTCTTTTGGTGACAATTTTGTATTGCTCTGCATCTCTTAAACTATAAAACTATTTCTTCATAAAAAATTAATAGAGAAGCTGTTATTAGAAATCAGCTTCACTAGTTTATCGTGTAACAATTATTATACGATTTTACTTAATTTACTATTATAGGTGAAAGTTGGGGTAATTTTTGACTCTTATGTTTGGTTTCGTTTTGTAGGTTTATGTTATTTGCAAATTTTTGGATTTTTTTCAGCTGAGCTGTTGGCGGGGGTGATGGTGTAAACGATTCCCTAACTTTTCTATTCATCTTTTTTACTCAAAACCACTCTGTTTCCTTTGCTAGCTCTTCTTCATCTGTTTGATAGGCAGAAGATGTTGCACTACACACAGTTTCTCTAGTTTTTAGGTCACTGCAGCACCATTCTGCTCACTAGTTTCTAGTAAAACTAATCTAAATTGCATCTCCTCAAGCTGTTGCCTGAAGATAGCATTACTATTGACTGCTTCTTTCCATTATACTTCAGCCTCCTTCCAATAATTGAACAAAATTGGTTCAATTGAAGGTTTGAGGCTGTTAGGGCTTATTTTCTGGCGATATTTCCATTTGTAGTGATTCTTCTGCAACATGCTCTTTCTCAAATTCCGGAATAAGGAATGCTGTTGGCCTGATGACGGACATGTATGTGCCCGAAAAGGTGAAAGAAAAAATAAAAGAAACTTTAGCAGATGATACTGTTTAAATAATGATTTAAGTATAATAATTTTGTACTCAGATATAATTTTTATAATGTACTAATGAATTAAAATGCTGATATCAGCTTTCAATAAATATAATAAGTTCACTATCACTATATTCAACTACTAGCTGTTTGGTGATACTACAGTAACACTACATTTTAAATTACGCTGATATTACATGTTCACTCTATGGCGGATTCATTATTAATAAGATGATAAAATATTATAAGTTCCTTGAGCCAAAGATTTTTACGGAAATTTTAATACAAAAAATACTCTTATAAAGAATTTATTAAATTACATAAACGATATTATTTAATTATAATAGTTATTATTATTATTAAATTATTAAGAAGTTATCTTTTAGCAGCACAGGTGTATTATAAAAATAAACAAAAGAGTAAAATCTTAAGAATGTCAGTATACTGAAAAGAAAGTATGGGTAAAAGAGTTTATTTCAAGTTAAGGATTTATAATTTTTTTGAAAAATAAAATTACCGTTTACCTGACTTTACTTAATATTAGTGAATTATTAATTTCTTAGTAAAATGCAATAAAGAAATAAATAAATAGAACAACTTTATAAGACAAAATAATAATAATAATTTTAATAATAAATTAATTAAAAGAGTTTTACAACAATTTACGTATAAATCTAAAGGTACTTGTGCTTAGACAATATATTTCTCTTTCGTTATAATTAAATTAAAGTATTAGTGAACAGGATGAGGTACTCTAATAGAAATAAGCTAAACTAAATACAAAGTAAGTTATATTTTATTATAATTGCATCTAAATACTGAATTGAATCTAAGATTACGAAATAAAACTTCACATTAATTCTCAGCAATTGCAAGGAAGATTGCATGATTCGATGCATGCAAACTGCATTAAAGTATTGTATGTTTTAAGAATCAAAGGGATTTCAGATAAACGTTAAGTCATTGCAGTAAAATAACAATAATAACAATTTTGTATAAGTACGCTGTTATTTTGTAGTGTTATTTGAATAAAATTAAAATAGTTAGATCAACAATGTAATAGCGGAAATAGAGGGAGTATTTATTATTGTTCCATGGATTACATTCACTCACGGAATGTGAACAGACCTAGCGAAACACTACCACTTTGGAAATCCTTGACTGAAT
Organism: Catonia carolina; assembly: GCA_035578175.1. NCBI lineage: Eukaryota > Metazoa > Arthropoda > Insecta > Hemiptera > Achilidae > Catonia > Catonia carolina. The sequence continues at coordinate 19,700,099 of JAQMRL010000010.1, read as the reverse complement.
AGTACGTTTAAGTAATAAATGAATATTATAACCAAGTTTAAGAGGAGTTGTTGAGATACAATAGAACTAAATTTCATACATTTTGTATAAATCTGGTGCAATTTTTGTTCATTTAATTTAATTTCCATTAATTTATTTTATTATATTCAATTAATTTAATGCCATTGTATTTTCCTTTGTTGCAAGATCCATATCCGAGGCCATTTAGAGTGCTTTTAGGATAGTTCAGTGATAGGGCTGTCATCTTAGGGTACCTGAACGCACCCTGGGTTTCATTCGGAGACCCACCTCCTAGATTCTTACGCACTCTACACCATTTGGAATTTATTTTGCTCCACCTTGAGACCGTTGACCAGTTTTAACGTTTGATTTTCCTTCGGGGTTTACTCCTCTAGGCTCTTCCACCCTCTTTGCCGCTCTAAATTTCTCCTTCATCCGCCTTCGAGACCTTTGACCATCTTCGTCTAGTAACCCTAGGCAGGGGGCCTATAATTGGGTGCTACCATCCGGAGCCAGACAGACCATTAATTTATACAAGGTTTATATTTCTCCTGCTCCTCCTTTACCATCGCTTAAGACACGGAGCCCCGGGCTTGCAACCAGCGGAATTAAATAACACCGTTCGCGGAGTTAGAGAGTTGGAAACATCCAAACTGCAGAAATGAAATTATTATGGTCTGCCAAGGGTTGCAAAAGACTAGAAAGAATCAGAAATGAATATATAAGGCAAAAATAAGGATTTTTTCATTCAACGAAAAATTATAATATTGTATCGTGCCCAATGATCGATCATTTAAATAGAATACCAGGAAGATGATTTCCTAGTGTAGCAGAAGATACAAACAAGTGGGAAGTGGAGATATTGGCAGGCTGAAGAAAAGATGCGTGCCGGTAAAGATAGAAATGCCTAACCCATCAAAATAAAAAGAAAAAAAAGAAAAGTTAATTTATTTTTCTATGCAGACCTATAGTTTCTAGAAACTCGGAAACAGCATTAGTACAAATTAACGTGTTATAACAAAAAACAGAAAAAGCAGGACTGCAGATTTCTTTTGAGAAAACTAAATACTAAAAAACATCAAAACAGCTACGCGCCACTCGAAGACAAAATACGGAAAAATTGGAAAACATGATAGCGTTAAGTTCCTCGGGGAGATAATACAACCGCAGACCAGCAAAACAGAAGCGAAAAACAGCAGACAAGGGAAGATGGCAGATCCACTCCGAGATTCACAAGTTTTATAAGAAGAAAGCACTCTCAAGACAAGGATAGATTAGACTTTGTTGTTTTCACATCAAAAAATTTTTTTCAAAAACTATAAAAAAAAATTCATTTGTTAGTTCCCAGACAGACGATCCGGAGGCCATCTTGTTGTACGCCCTAAGTATACGGGATATAGCCGAATGGGTGGTACCATCCCCCCAGATATTTATGTTTAAAAGTCATATAATTTTTTAAATATACAAAGAATTTATTACTAATTACATATTTTAAAGCTTTTTTACTTATAAAATATAATTATATATATTTCAAGTTTAATCAAGCGAAGTTAGCTCTAAAATACCAATCAAGCACAGCGAGGACATCTAGTTGGCTCGACCTACCAACATGCCCTACCTACACTGAAATGCCTGTCAATTTATTAATTATTCTAAACCCGGTTAGTAAAATCTAAATTTTAATACAAATTTAGAATAATCTAGACAAAGTTATATTTATTTTATTCACATCAAAACATATTTTCAAAAACTAATAAAAAAGTCGTTCGTTAGTTCACAGACTGACGACGGAGAGGCCATTTTGTAGTTACGCCCTACCTATTCGACATAAAGCCAAATGGGCGGTACCATCCCACCAGATATTTTGGATTAAAAAATATATATTTGTTTAAACGTACATAAAATTTATTATATAAATACATATTTTGAGGTTGTTTTACTTATAGCATAAATATATTTGAAGTTTAATCAAGCGTAGTTAGCTCTGAGTTACCGAACAAGCACCGCGAGGCCATCTTGTTGGCCAATTCTACCGACATGCCCTACGTACCCTGAAATGTCTAACAGTTTATTAATTATTCTAAACCCAGGTATTAAAATCAAAAAATTTATAAAAATTTAGGGTAATCTAAGCAAGGTTATAAATATAACCTTGTTTGTTTATTATAAATATAATATATTTGTTTTATTCACATCAAAAAATAATTTAAAATACTAACAGAAACATTCACTTGTTAGTTCTCAGACAAACGACCGGGAGGCCATCTTGTTGTTACGCCCTACCTATACGGCATAAAGCCGAATGGGCGGTACCGTCCCACCAGATATTTCTGTTTAAAAAATATATAGTTTTTCAAATGTCCTTAAATTTTTTAATATGAAATACATATTTTAAGTTTAATCAACCGAAGTTAGCTCTGAGATACCGAACAGGCATTATGAGGCCATCTTGTTGCCCCGACCTACCAACATGCCCAATGTACACTGAAATGCCTGTCAATTTATTAATTTTTTTCTAAACCCAGGTATTAAAATGTTAATTTTGTTATAAAGTTTAGGGTAATCTAAGCAAGGTTCTGTTTGTTGAGTTCACATCAAATAATATTTTTGAAAACTAGTAGAAAAAAGTCGTTTGTTAGTTCGTAGATAGACGACCGAGAGGCCATTTAGTTTCCGCGACCTAAGGACCTGGCCCTGTGTAAACTGAAATGTCTGTCATTTTGTTAATTCTTCTAAACCCAGATATTAAAATTTAAATATTACCTATTAAAAATTTAGGGTAATCTAAGCAAGTTTATATTTTTTGTATTCACATCAATTAATATTTTTGAAAACTAATAGAAAAATTAATTTTTAGTTCCCGGATAGACGACCGGGAGGCCATCTTGTTGTTACGCCGTAAGTATACCAGATACAATCGAATGGGCGTTACTATCCCCCCATATACTTTTTCTTAATTAATATATAATTTTTTTAAGGTACATAGAATTTATTTTTTTAAATACATATTTTACAGTTTTTCTTTTATTTATAGCATAAATATATTTAAGGTTTAACAAGCGAAGTTAGCGCTGATATACTGAACAGGCACCGTGAGGCCATCTTGTTGCCCTGACCTACCGACATGGCCCTACGTACAATGAAATGTTTATTAATTTTTCTAAACCCAGGTATTAAAATCTAAATTTTATTTAAAATTTATGGTAATCTACGCAAAATCTATTTGTTGTATTTTCTTCAAATAAGTTTTTTGAAAACTAATAGAAAAAATTCATTTATTAGTATGATCTATCACTTAGAAAGAGTTTATTTTACATTGATCCAGGAATCGAATTTTTTACATTATTTTTCATTTCTGTATTAGGCTATTTTCATTTTTTTTTAATTTTTGAATAATTTTAAATTTTTTTTAAAAAATTGATGCTTTTAGGGCTTTTTATGACTACTAAGTTCTGACAAGTTTTTTTTGAATATTTTAGCAAGCATCCATTGTGAAATAACATTATCTTAAAATTGTTTCGTATATTACATTTTATGATGTTAGTAATTTTGAACTAATATTGTAACGTTTAACGTTTATACCGAGTTCTTTTCAGGATCTGCTAAATTTTAAATAATAAAACTTTCGTTAAAATTTATGATATCTAGTTATAGCCGAATTACAATAAGCGTTTTAACTTAATAGACAAAATTAATTTTAAAATGTTTTAGAAACTGAAGAATTAATTAAAGTTTACTAATATGAAAATATGACAATATTTATAATCAATCAATAATCAGAAGTAGTTAAGCTATAAATAGTTAATATTTTAAACTTCAGGAGTAAAAACTTTAGTTTTGAGTTATACTTTTACTAGTTATCCCTTAATCTATTTAATAGCTAATTTAAAATTATTAGAGTGACGTTATTATTTGAATTTCATTTGTTTTTCCACGGTTATAAAATCAGAATAACCATAGACCTTGGTACGGTAAAAATAAGGAATAAAGTTATTAAGCAAGAGGTATAAAGTAAAATTGCATGCGAATTTTTATTGAAGAGAGATTAATTAAATTTTTCATGAAATATGGCCTATATTATAAGAGAAAAACGGACATAAAATACGGTATTGTTATATAAAAATTCAAAGTGCATGATGAAACCCAATTTGCCAAAGAGAATGAATAAAAAGAAAATGCCACCAGATGGGCCAGTGGCTTAAGCAGTCACCGAAAGTCATGTAGATTGCCATATGATAAGGGTACGTGAACAATAGATTACCTTTATGCCTCTTTTGGCGGTTATCTACAGTATTTCCGCGTTCTTAAATAGATTCTGTCCAAGTCCTTAACACGCAAATGCTTAAATGCACGCATATAACACGCACTCATTCGACTATAGTGTAGTTCCACACGTAAACGGTAAAGAACAAACAACACTGGTGCTGCCCGGTTTAAAAGTAACAGGCCAACATTGTGGCTAACCCACGAAAACCAACTCTCTTTCATGTTTCTGATACTACTAGTTTTACTACTATTAATACTACTACCACTACTACTACTGAAACAAACGCTTACAAATAAGAGAGTATACACAAAACATTGATTTTAGATTAAATCTTTCAAGTGGCCGGTACATTTACCCTATTATTACAATTCAAGAGCTTTTACAATCGATATCATGCTATAACGCCCCTTACAAAGAGATAATTCCAATTATTTATTTCATTAAAGAATCGTTAAATTAATTTAACTGCAAATGTATTCAAACAAACAACAAACTTTTCTAACAAAAGCAGCAGACTTTACAACTTTAAATATTTTTAACAAACTTTGAACGCTAGATATTTTTAAAATCAGTAATTACATTATTTAATATTATATTAAATATTGACACCGGGTTGCTCTAGTGGTGAAGCTGATATGGAGACAAAGGTTCCTGCGTTCAAATCCCAGTAAAGTTTGTACTTTTATATATAATTTAATCTGTCCAGAATTTTAAAGTACTTTTGGCCATCATAGACACCCAAACAACTGATATTTATGATATTACATAGGAAGTTGAGGCAGTTGAGTTTTACAAGTTTGGTGAGCAAGTTGGTTAAGTCAATAGCTGATTGCCAGTTCATTTTATTTGTTATTTAAAGTCGTATTAACAATTTAGTCATTAGCGATTACTTTGCTTTAAGGAATGGTGGGTTTGAACGTGTGATTTTTCAAACCCTAGCTGGGAATCGAACCTTGAACTTTTACTTTTTATTACAGGATGGTAACCACTGAGCTACAGAGGTGGGGTTTTTTTACTTTTAAAACATTGTACTACATTTGAGTATAAGCATTCAAAACCCACGATCTGAGTATTAAATCAGAAATGTTACAATTGCGATGTAATGTTTTCTTGGTTTTGTTTTATGGCGAGGAGTCTTGGACGCTAAATGATTTAATGAGTAAAAGACTTAAGGCGTGTGAAATGTGGCTCTACAGAAGGATGCTGAGAGTCTCCTGGGAGGATCGCGTCTCTAATAAGGGAGTTCTAAGACGCATGCAGAAATCAAAAGAAGTCATGAAGACAATAAAGATCAGGAAGCTCGAGTATTTGGGACATATACGAGAAAATATTGGTTTTTTGCACTTTATATTACAAGGAAGAATAGCTGGACAACATAGCGTGGGGAAAAGACGTATTTCCTGGTTGAAAAATTTGAAAATGTGGTACTCAAAAATGACAACAAAGCTGTTTCGACCAGCAGTGAATAAGGTTTACATTGTTAATATGGTGGCCAACATCCGGAACCGATAGGAACCTAAAGAAGAAAATTATACAAAAATCATTTAACTACATACATAATTATCTTACATAATTATCTTAATTTAGAACTTATAATAAAAATTTACTTAAATTAACTTTGTGGTGAGCAAATTAATCTATATAACTACGGTTTCCCATGTTTAATGATAGATCAATTAATTTAGTACAACTGTATGTATTTTCTTTCTACTTCTACCACTGGTAACAGAAACTGCTAAAATCAAATACTCAAAATTTAACAGAAAGTTAACAGAGCACATTAATCCCCTAATACAGCAAATGTCAAGACAAAACTTAACCCACCGACACCTACGAAGAAAATCGAGTAGAGATCTACTGATCTAATAACAAAATATATAAATATAATTGCTTAAAAGATATCCATATTATTTTACAGATTTCATAATTCTTTAACATTTCACTTTTGTTTTTATAATTTATAATGTGTTGTTCAGATCTTTATTACTCATGTACCCTAAATATTTTTCGTTTTTTATTCATTTTGTTTATCGTGCAAAACTTATATTATTTGTTATTACTTTCTACGCTACTTCTTATTCTAAGTACTTTGTATTCTATGTTATTCTTGTTATATGTATATTATTTGATTTTCCTGTGTTTATTTTATATTTTCTTAATTTCTTTTTGCTGTTCAAATTTTGAATTATCCTTTAATTTGGAATATATTCTTTAAAAAATTCTTATCTGTTTATTTTTCACGTCATATGTTTATTCAAAATTTTGTTAAGCTTTTGGATGGTTGCACTGTATTGCGTTTAGTTTCTAAATAAAGAATTAAAGTTAAAAAAAACTTCTACCACTACACTATTAGTGTGTTAGTAATTGAAACTATGTTTTAATAACTTTTAATACTAATGAAACTTTCAAGATTGCAATTAAAATATTATGCTACAATACATAAAAGTCAAAGAATCTCACAGCAAATTTTCATTTAGCAGGCAAGAATAATTTGATTATTATTGGGAAGTCTTAATTGCAAAAATAATTATCGGATTACAAGATAATTAATTTATTGCTACTTCATTTCATTTTGTATATTTTTATATTTATGAAGAATTGACAAAAACAATTACAATTAAATTCATTTTAAAACTTCTGAAATATTTCTTTTCTTTAAACAGAGAATGAATGGAAAAAACTTCCTTATTTATTGATAAAACCAAATGATGTGTATTATTTGGAACGCGCCATTAACTTAGTTAATAGTCTAAATTGAAAATTGGTTATGCGCACATAAATCAGATATTTAAACCCAAAGAACCGTTAACATAAATTACCTTAAAAGGAAGAAGAACTAAAGCTTAGTTCAGCACAAAAATCCGTATACCTATAGGACAGGAAGAATGGTGATAAATAAGGGACCAGGTGCAACAGATAGTCGGAAACTTGTGCGGAACAAACGGCAAAAACTGATAAAAGATGCTCGCCTCGCTCACAACAGTCAGTTGGCGTATAATTCAATTTTCCCTACAGTACAAGTCATACAGGGGGAAGAGAGCGAGATTGTTGGGGAATATGTGCATCGGAAAAAGAAAAAGATAATACGTGAAGACTGGAATTCAACACTTACTTCTGACATATTTCATACATTACCAATATAGTCACTTACGCGACTCAATTTCTTTTAACAAACAAAATAAATCTGTATTTCTCTAGTAGAATAAAATAGTGTTTATATGACTGTGAAATACCTAATGTAAAATGGTTTGGAAAGGTTAAGTTATCTTTCAATCAAATAAGGTACCTAAACCAAGACAGTTTGTCAGGGAAACATTTTTAATATAAAAATATTTGTCCGTTTTTTTAGTTATTAGGTAAGTTTACATAAACGTACATATTTTCAGTTATTAAGTAAATTTACATAACCTATTTTTCAATTAAGAATAAAAATTCTTACCCATAAAATCCCCACGATTTATCTTTTAAGGAAATTACTACAACACAGTTATTTTCCTTAAACTTAAAGCTATATAAGAAATTTTCGAAAAACAATCAAATATTTAATTTTCGATATGTTATGTTTAATTCTGTTAATTGATTTTTGAATTCATATGAATTGATTCAAATAAAGCTTAATTGTTCAAAATGTTCACTAACATTTTGTTAAATTGCTTATCGTGTTCAATGTATCCTAAAAATAATTCAATTAATAATGTTATTATGAATGATAATGAATTTATTGTTGACACAGGTGGAAGATATCGTTGATCTTAAAACAAATATAAAAATCTTATTGGAAAAATACGCCTTGTCAAAAGCTGGTATGATATCAAGGGAGGTGTGGAGGAATATATTTTCTATTCAAGTGCTTTGTTGATATTTTTAAGAGTTTTGTAATTTCGTTGAATCGTTAAATGTCCTTCCCTAAAACCAAACTGGTAATTTAGAATATATTTTGTTATCTAGTATTGGGAATTACCGAAACCTTAATTCCGAAAACTTTTGAAAGAATTTGTTAATAAACTTATTAGTCTGTAAGGTGATATTTGGTATGTTGGTTTTCCAGATTTAAAATAATTTTACAATTTGAACAACCGTCCAATAAGAATGGAAGTACCACAGACGCAATACTGTATTAAAAATTATTGTAATCTGTCCAAGAGCTTTTTCAGAAAGTTCTTTCAACATTTCTCTGGAATTAGGTCAAAACCTGATGCCTGTTTGAGATCTAATTTGTATAATAGTGTGTTTTACGTCAAATGATTTAAATGTTTTATTTGGGGGGCATATTTGCATCGAAGCACAATAAATTCTACTAGCTCCTTTTCATTCACAAGACACACAATTTTTGTTTCTTTGAATTAGAAATTGGTTGATTGAATGAGTGGTTGAATAAATTCACAAAATAAATGATTCAATGCATGAAATTTGAACACGTTTTATTGAACACAAGCGGACTGTATCACTGTTTAACACACACTCACTCTCACCTGCGCACTGGTCCACGCACTCGAACTAGCTCCGCGCATGGCAGTAGCCAGCGCCCATTCACACACACGCATTTTCGCAACTAAACACATTCACACACAAATAAAACATTAATTAAATATTAACCATGCCCCCGGCCTTGAAGGGCATTCAAGAGTTACAATAATTAAATTATGAATACTAAAGTTGTTTTTTTTTTTTTAAACAAAAGAACAGTTAATCTCTTTTATTGATTGAATTTGTCATATCTGAGTCAATTGGTAATACACATAATTTCACAATAGGTCGTTTAATGAGACCATTTGAAGTCTTAAGAGTAACCACACGAACTCTGGCATCTTGCCCTGGATGAAGTTCAATGACGCGAGCCATTTTCCATTGGAGTGGAGGAAGATTGTCCTCTTTGATGATAACAAGATCACCAACGTTGAGGTTTGGAGGAGATGTTGTCCACTTCCTTCGCTGCTGCATGTTGTTTAGGTAATCTCTTGACCACCGCGACCAGAAATGTTGATACACCATCTGAACATGCTGCCACTGATTAAGTCTACTGGTTGGAATTTTGAGTAGGCATGGTTCAGGATAGTTTGTGAGGACATCACCAATTAGGAAATGTGACGGGTTCAACGGATTTAGATCAGTAGGTTCATTTGATAATGGAGATAAGGGACGAGAATTTATACATGCCTCAACTTGAGTTAATAGTGTGACAAATTGTACGTAGGTTAAAATTAAATTCCCTAAAACTCGTTTTATGTGTGTTTTCACTAACTTAACTGACGATTCCCATAGTCCACCAAAATGTGGAGCCCTAGGAGGTTGAAAATGCCATGTAATTTCGTCGTTTGATAAAGTTGTTGACACCTTGTCATTAAATTCCTTTGACTTCCACAATCTTAGAAGTTCATTTAGTTCACGATGTGCTCCTACAAAATTGGTCCCGTTGTCTGAGTATATGTCCTTTGGTTTTCCTCTTCTTGAAATGAATCTGCGTAAAGCTCCAATAAAAGATTCTGTAGTCAAATCTTCGACTAACTCCAAATGCAGAGCCTTGACACTAAAACACACAAATAGCGCAATGTAACATTTAGCTGGAATGACACCCTTCTTCTTTGACATCTTCACATAGAAAGGTCCACAATAATCTACTCCGGTATAGTAGAATACTCGAGGTGGCACAAGAACTCTAGTTTTGGGCAATTCACCCATCATCTGTGTCCGAATCTTAGGTCTCGCTCTGAAGCAGGAAATACATTCGTGGAATACCTTCTTGACTAATGAACGACCGTTGATTGGCCAGTATTTCTGACGAACGATGTTTAATAACAGTTGGGGTCCTGCATGAAGATTTTTTATGTGCATATGTTTCGCAATTAAATATGTGATGATGTGACCCTTAGGCAATATGATTGGGTGTTTCTGGTCAAGACTTAAGTCTGATTGTTGTAAACGTCCACCAACACGTATCACTTGATTTTTGTCCATGAATGGATTCAATGCCTTAAGTTTACTGTTTCTTGACACACATTGTTCTGATTGTAAATTACAATATTCATGAAGAAATGATTCTTTTTGCACAAGTCTAATAACAGCATTTTCCGCTAATTGAAGTTCTGTGACAGAAAGATTGCTGTCAAGACGAAGATCACGTGTTGTCTGACAGTTACGCGTAAATCGAAGACAGTATGCAGTAACACTTACAAATTTGGTGAAACTAGAAAAATTATTAAAATTAATAACATTATTTGTTGAGATTGCACATGAAATATTATTCTTCCGTCGTTCTGGAATATCATTATGATCTGTATCTGGTTCTTTCGAAATTAAATCTACTGATGAGTAGAGAAACGATGGTCCCTTCCAATATAAGCTGGCGTTTAAAATTTCTGAAGGAAGTAACCCTCTTGATAAGAAATCAGCAGGATTGTCTTCGCTTCTGACATGTTTCCAAGAATTTTGGTCTCAGTATTGTCTTGTATTTTGGACACTCGATTTGCGACGAATGTTGACCAATGAGATGAAGGTGCTCTTATCCACGCTAATGTAATAGTTGAATCAGAGTAGTAGGTGATTGAATCTATCTGAATCTGTAAAGCAGTCACAATTTTCTTGCACAATTCCGACAATAGCAAAGCTCCACACAATTCGAGTCTTGGCAAAGATGTCTTCTTCAGCGGTGCAACGCGTGATTTGGAACTAACTAAATTTACTGAGATATTACTGTCAGTATCAACTGACTTGATGTAAATACAGGCACCATATGCAGATTCCGATGCATCTGAAAATCCATGCAGCTCGATTCTTGTAACGTGTGTTTCTTTGGGTAAGATATTTCGTTGAATATCTATTTGCGATATCGATTGTAAAGATTCTTGAAAGCTAATCCACTGTTTTAGCAATTCTTCAGGAACCTCTTCATCCCAACCGATCTTACAACTCCACAGTTGTTGCATGATTATCTTAGCTCTCACTATGACTGGTCCAATAAGCCCCAATGGATCAAATATTTTTCCTATAGCTGATAAAATTGTGCGTTTTGAATGTTTTACACTCGTCTTGTTGTGATCACCTAATAAAAATTGGAATGTGTCTTGCCTTGGGTTCCAAATAAGACCAAGAGTACTCACAGTTGCATCGTTATTGATCATGAAACAATCGTCACTTACATCTTGATGTAGTAAATTTGATAAAATATCAGGATGGTTTGCACTCCACTTTCGTAAATTAAAACCTCCTCTATGTGCTATGGTCATCATATCCTTTTGAAGCTGTTTAGCATCCTCTAAGGTTTTTGTGCCAGTCATAAGATCATCAACGTAAAAATCTTCTATGAAAACCTTTGATGCTTCTGGGAAATCATGTTTTTCATCTACCGCAAGTTGTTTCAATGCTCGCGTAGCTAAGTACGGAGCACTTGCTGTACCATATGTCACTGTTGTTAATTCAAATGTTTTGATTGGCTCATGTTGCTGTTCTCTCCACAAAATTCGCTGTAATTTCCACTGTGATGGATGCACTTTAACTTGCCGATACATTTTCTCAATATCTGCAGTCATGACGAAGGAATGTGTTCTAAATCTTGTTACTATACTAAACAAGTCTGACTGGATTGTAGGTCCAACAACTGAAATGTCATTTAGCGAAAGACCTGAAGTGGTTTTTGAAGACGCATCAAATACTACTCGTAGCTTTGTTGTCTTAGATTGTTCCCTTACAACCGCGTGATGTGGAATGTAATAACACTGGGTGGATTGCGATTCATCCAATGGAACCTCTCGCATGTGACCAAAGTCTATATACTCCTTCATAAACTGCACATACTGTGATTTCAATGCTGGGTTGATTGAAAAACGTCTCTCAAGTGTAAATAATCTTCGCGAAGCGTTCTTCTTAGATTCGCCGAGATCACTTATATCACCTTTTAAGGGTATTTTCACACAATATCTTCCATTTACATCTCTGGTTGTAGTGTTCACGAACAAATCTTCACAAAATTTGTCGTTTCCGGTATGATGTTTTTCACCCTTGCACTCTTCTAATTCCCAAAATCTCTGTATATTTCTGTTAATTTCGTCTAGTGTAGATAAAAAACACATAGTTGCTAGATTTGATGTAGTGTTTACATTCATTTTGCCAGAAATTATCCATCCAAACACCGTATTTTGTAATGTATAAGATGAATTCGAAAACTTCAATTTACCTTCATGTAATAAATCAAAAAATAATTCTGCACCAATAAGCATGTCGATGTCATTGGGCTGATTAAATTGAGGGTCTGCTAATTGAATGGTTTGCGGAATGTTTAAGTGAGCTGTTTCTATTGTGACCGTAGGTAATTGTTGAGTGATGTTTTTGAGAATTATACAATCAGTAGTAGTCGAATATGAAGTTAATCTAGATTTAATGATACACTGAACCATATTTGAAGTTTGAGTGGATGATTGGCCTATGCCATTGACTTCAAACACACTATTCTTGATAGAGAGATTTAAAGTACGCGCTAACCTTTCAGTTATGAAATTTGATTGAGAAGCACTATCAAGCAATACACGGCAAAGATGAGGACAACCTCTATGATCTAGCACTGAAATTACTGCTGTTGAAAGCAAAACAATAGATTTTTGTTGATCAGATGTCACGTTTGAAGTAGAAACAATGGTTTGTTCTACAATTGGTTTAGAAGGTTTGTCACCTTGAGTAGAAATTTGCTTTTCTGAATCCCTTGAGTCAGATTTATTATGATGTAATAATGTATTGTGTCTCTTGCCACAAAGTTTGCACGAGCCTGACTTACACTTGGCAAATTTGTGAGAGCTCTGAAGACAATTGAAACATAAATCGTGTTTCTTTACTTCTTTTTCACGGTCTGAGCTTGGAAGTCCCTTAAAGACCTTACACATATAAAGTGGATGTTCTTGTTCACTGCACAAAGAACAACCTTTTGTAGACACATGACAGTTCGTGGAAAATGTATTTTTAAATGTTGGCTTGAATTTCGGAGACTGGCTGTGGTTCACAAAATGTGGATTAACGGGTGTATGTTTTTGCAATTTGTTGTATTCAATTGATTCTAATACCTGACACTTGTGTTGTAAAAATACTTCCAAATTGGACATAGTAGGTAACGCATCTTTTTTTAGTGTGTTTTCCCACTCACGTAATGTTACTGGATCTAATTTGGTTGTAATTAAATAAATTAAAAGCGTGTCCCAGTGATTTGCGGGTTGCCCTAAACCAGAAAGGGCACGAATGTGTTTTAAGGCACTATCTAGAAGTTTGCGTAAAGAAATTGAATTTTCTTTATCATTTTTAGCAAGACTGAACAAAGCATTTACATATTTGTTGATTAAATAACGCTTGTTGCCAAATCTGTCATTTAACAATTGCCAAGCAATGTGATAATTTTGTGCGGAACTTTCTAAAGCTTGAATGACTTCAAAAGCTTCACCCTTTAAAGAAGCCTTTAAGTAATGAAACTTATGAATATCCGGTATTTCCCTTAAGTGAATGAGTGATGTAAATGTGTCACGAAATGAGAGCCATTCACCATAGCTGCCATTGAATGTAGGAAGTTGGATATCTGGGAGTTTCACTGATATTGGTTGCGTAATTACTGGCTTGTTTTCAATATTGTTGTGACAGTTTTTAAGCTCATGATCAGAAATGAAATCTTGAGTCGCTGACATTAGTGCAAAATATTCTGCCTCAAAATTGTTTCTTTGATCTGACTGAACATCAGATTCGTCAAGTAATTCAATTTGTAATTGTACTTTATCGAATTCACACCAGCACTCCTCTAATTTTGATAATCGCAGTTTTAATTGACTAATATCTGCTGCACAAGAAATTCCACTAAAATATGTTTTAAATCTAGTTAATTTTGCTTTAACTAAGCCACGTTCCTTCACTAATAGTTTTAAATCACTCATGATTGTTGATCACCACAATTATGTATTTTGAATGACTGTTAATGAACTGATTCGATAAAAATTAATTAAATTTAGAGAATGTTTGTTAATATACTAGGTGTAAAATGTGTACATTAAATGAATGTTAATAACACATGAATTGGGTGAGTATAAGAAATGTAAATAGTAGCAACAATGTAAAATAAATTAATTAAATACTTATCTATTAAATTCAGTAAATTATGAGCTAGGCCCTGAATGTTTTACAATTTGGTAATGCTGAATTTCTGAATTTATGAATAATTACCTAGCTATATTGTTTTTAAATGTTATTGTGCATCAGTATATTAATTATGAAATGTGTTGATGTTGTAAAAATCAGCTGATTAACAATGAACTAGAAGTTGTTGTTGTTTTGCACATAAATAACAAATTTATTACAAAAATATGTTATTTACCACAGTTTTGATCCGGTCGGAGTAACCAAAAAATGGTTGATTGAATGAGTGGTTGAATAAATTCACAAAATAAATGATTCAATGCATGAAATTTGAACACGTTTTATTGAACACAAGCGGACTGTATCACTGTTTAACACACACTCACTCTCACCTGCGCACTGGTCCACGCACTCGAACTAGCTCCGCGCATGGCAGTAGCCAGCGCCCATTCACACACACGCATTTTCGCAACTAAACACATTCACACACAAATAAAACATTAATTAAATATTAACCAGAAATAAAAGAATTAAATTAATTTTTGTTATCAGTAACTGATTTTTCTATACTGCATGAAATTAATTAAAATTAATTTACTGCATGAAAATTGAATAACCATTGTAGCGTTTCTGGCAAGACTGCTCATCATTCAAATATCAGTCAACCTGTTAATATTTTACATATATATAAGCCGCTTCTTTATGTCTCACAATTTAAGGTCATACAAACGGGGTGGTTTTATAAGAGATTACCAATTATGTGAATCACTCTCCGCAACCACCTATTCAGCCTACAACATAATCTTATGAAAAATTGTTATCTTTTTTTTAAAGAAAATAAAGTGAGTTGGTAAAGTTTGTTTATAAAATAAAATTTATCCCTACCCTGATTTACTATGTTTAATTTCAGTTCATTTAATTATTTTTGCAGTTATTGAATAATATTTTCTCAATATACTGAATAACAAAGAAAGTGGATTTATTTTTCAGAATAACTTATCACAATTTCATTTTATTTTGTATATATACCGTGCATAAATATATGTTTAGAGAAATCCTCTTAATGGCTTATATAAACGTATTTAAATTTTCTTTTCAATAATATTTTAATGGAAATTCATGTAGATACATTGCAAAAGGATTACTTACTCCCTAACAGTACCAACCCGGAATATATTAGTAGGTTTAAATAACCCTAAATCATGAGAGAAGGACCTTATTGCAACTTACAATCCCTTCTTATTCAGGTACATGTTATACTTTGGGGTGTTACTAAATACTAATACAAGAATGGTAGAAGGGTACCCAAATAGCAAAGGGTCTTTATATTATTCAAAATCTTCATTAGGTATTGCACGCGTAGTCAGAAACTGTTAATGCCCATCGCAGTATTTTCCCCTTGTCCACAATGCTCTCTCAACACCTTAAATGTCTGTTACCCAAGGGGGGAATCAAATTTCATAACTTCCTTTCTCTCTCTCCGTTTGAACTGCCCAATGTTTGTACTGAAATCCTTTATAAACTCCCTTAGGTCCATCTGAATTACTTCTTTGCATAATCTGTCTCCACTTTAGAGTCTGTTTGTCCCGGCTGTTTATTGCTAAATGTTATTCTGTTTTGGTGTTTTAGTTATCAATGTGCAAATTGGAGGCGTTATAATTATCTCTTACCTCAATAATAGCAATTGTTTTAATATAATACCTATTATTATGACGTTTGTAATTTTAATAGTATTTTATAAATAATTAATTACTTACCTTGTTTTCTTTCTACGGTTAGTTCACATGACAAGCAAGAGTATTATTTATTTTTATTACATACGAGGTGTGGCTATTAATTAACGAGACTGATGTTGTAAAAAAATGTTATTTTTATTTTATACATAATCACTTATTGCCACCTGCAGTATACACTCCTCTATCACTACAACGCTTCATGCGAATTTTCCATAGTTGGAAGTCATCTTCTGTCAGTTCCTTCAGGACACGAGCCGCTTTCTATTTTAGAGCTTCCAAAGACTTAAATCTTGTCGTTAAATCCAAAGGGACAAATCTTGTCCCTTTTAATGCAGATTTCACCTAAGGGAACAGGTACAAGTCACATGGTGCAAGATCTGGTGAATAAGGTGGATGTTCTAACACTGAGGTGCTGTATTTGGCTAGGAACCTCTTGACATATAAAGCGGAATGAGCTGGCGGATTGTCTTGGTGGAGAACCCATGATTTGTCCTTCCACATTTCGGGGCGTTTTTCCTTACTCGTAGACGTAGTTTAGAAAGTAATAATGAAATAAAGGAAGTGAATAATGATAAGATTATTATATTTATTTAACATATTTACATGGATTAACCAGCGCACAAACACAACCTTACTTTTCAAACTGCCCCGGTCAACAGGAAACATAATCAAATATACATTCGCGTATTTTAAAATGACTTTTTTAAAATAATTTTTAAAATTTCGAATATAATATAAATTTGTGTTGTAAATATTCTTTTGAACTTATTTGATGAGCTACGAAGATATTTCTCTTTTTTTATTTTAAAATTTTAATTAATGTTTTATCTAACTTTTAAACACTCGTTTAATTCATTATAAAATTACTAAATTACTCCTCTCAGTTCTCCACGAGGGTATGCCAATTTATAAAGAGAATAATTAAATTAGTAAACAATTAATATTTTATTGTTACAATATTCGTTATGCTATGAACATATCTTTCATTTTTCATGCACTCACTGTTTAGGTTATTGTGGGTTTTATGTTTTATATTTACATCTCAGTTATCTGTCCATTATCAATATTATATGGTAAACACTTTATAATACACCAATTCTCATCCGATTTTACTATTTATTATATTTTAATCACTATTTTTTAAAGAACGAATGAGGGACACACCCGTTTAGTTAGGACTCTTGTCCCCCATTAAAATAATTTACACAAAATCTTTTCTTCTTCTTTAGTTGCCTAGTAACTAAATAAATAACTCTTTTAAAATATTTTTGTTAATATGAATTAAATAATTTTTAAAGTATTTATTTTAGTCAGCTGGAGATGTTTATTTTATTTCAATAGACTCAAAAATAAACAACTCCAGATGTGCATTAAATTTGTCTCATTACATCATTTAAACATGAAAACTTCCATCACTAAATAAACAGCTGATTTTTAATTATTAGCTGAGATTATTAAGTTATTTAATTTAATAATTTAGATATAAGACTGTAATTAGAATTAGCCAGTTTAATAATTTACTAAAAGTAAGAATTTACTTATAAATATTTACATATCAGATTATTTAAAAAAAATCAGATTCAAGAAGCAGTCAGATTATAAAAAAAATGATTGGCTAACCTGTATTACGGTTATTCCTGTACTTTTGTACGTGAATAGGTGTATTACAGTATTATCACCTTGTACTTTTGTAATGCTACAAGATCTGTAATTGAATTTTAAACGCCAAAATTGGTTTAAGAATCGATTTGTCAATTAAAATCTTGTTGTTGAGTTTGACTGTAGAACTTTTACCAAGTATCCAATAAAACAGTTTTTTCTGCATGTACGTTTCTTGAATTCTGTCGTTTGTCAAGATGATTACCAAAGTATCTAGCGGAGCCTGCAATAGATATTTGTGTGTTGTTCATGGAAACTGGTGGGCATGAGTCTTTTATTATAATGTAAATATTACATGTACGCTTTTTGTTTCATTTGTTCTCGCAAGTTTAATAAATACGTTTTCATTTATTTAATAAGTACGTTTAACATATTAAAATTTTTATGGTAAATATTTTGTGACAGTTGTTATAGATTATATTACGTTTTATGGTTTAATTAAAGTATAAATTTAGTACAAAACTGATATTTTCAACAAGTTCTACTAGTTAACTGAGAAGAAATTACATTTTATGACTTAAAGTACGTAATAATTTTTAGGGGTCTAAACTTGTAAAAATCTACCACGTAATCTAGTAATAATAATTATTATCACAGGCATAATAAAATGTACGGAATATTTTATAGCCAATTTAAGAACGAAGAAGGTTAATTTCAAGAAAAGTTTAAGGGTTGAGTAAAGCGATTTTTTATGTGAGGTCTTGTTGACGGTAAACGACACAGGAGCCGAGTCGAGAGACATTTCGTTTAAATAACCCTACGGTTTACGCCCTTCAGGTCCATATACCCTTCCCAAAAAAGAGTTGATGCCTACGAGTGTACATTTACTTGCGTTTAGACCGAGCCTACACATATACAGTATTTTATCACTGAAACCGACGCGGGTGAAAGTTTGATATCAATTTCCTACCGCAAATTCCTCGGTCCATCAAGTTTACGACTTTTCAAGTCGTAACTTTGGAATTTCTGTATTCATTATTGACTGTCCGAGGTTATATTATTTATATTCTGCATACAAAATTTTGGTCGTAATCCGTCACCGTAATCTTCTAACAAATTATGTTACGCTTTACTCTCTGATCTTCATTTGTCCACGTTCAATATAAAAGTCTTTCTTTTTGAAACTTTTTTATCTCTGAAAATAACTTAAGTATAATTTTCATAATTTTATCATCTTTTCTGATATTAAGTAAATAAATAAGAGATTTGTATCGTAATATAAGAATCATACAAAAATGTAATATACATTTCCTGCAACTTTTACTACCTCGTGTCTCCTTTTCCATGAATAAAACTAAAACGATGTCTGGTTCATACATTTCAGATGAAGTGTCCATAAGTTAGAAACCTTTTCGTCCATTTGTAGCCATAAAAATATTATAGACTACTGCATTCATTACAGAAATTTTGCTTTTTGAAGTCTTATTGTTTTGATGTTACCCTCAACAAAGGAATGTAGATATTTTATGAGAAGTTGTAATATAAATTGAGAATCTAAATGGAATTTTATGGTTAAAATGAATTTATCCCTTTTTAGGGCGAATTAATTTTCATAAAAATCCTGTAAATGGATGGTGGTCGAAAATAAGGACACTTCAGTTTTCGGGCTGTAAATGAACGAATTTGAACGTTACTAGTCAAGGATTGCCGGGATATATCCGCAAACACTTGGTAATCTCTTTTATGCACACTTATCGAATGACAATGTTTGTGTGGCTGGCAATGCTCTCTACTTGAATAGTGTCCTTATATGAAGACACTATCCGGTTCGGTGATTGTAAATGGTTTATTACAAATTTCAGTATTAAAAATTAATGTAATTAAGAGAGTCTATTTTATTTCTTTTGTAGTTATTATTTCATTTATATTGATAGTTAATGGCACCAGCATTAGTGAACGAATCACACTTAACACTTTGCAACTGTCATCTGCACAGAAGCTCCGTGGCTAAATGAAGGACACCCTTTTCTAACACAAAACATACTCAAAATTGTTTTCAAATCCATCAAACTACGTAATTAAGTAACATAAATATCACAAAAGTTAAAAATAAAAAATATATATCATTCTCCATTCATTTTGTATGGTGTTCTGATATTATACATATACTTTTAAAGGAAATATTCTGAGTAAATTGGTAAATTACTGAATTAAAAAAAGGTTGATATTTTCTAAATGGCTACGGATTTCGTTAAGAACAGCTTTTCTTTTCAGGTTTTGATTGATTAGATTTGTTACGTATACCTGAATTCCTCATTCGCATAACAAAAACATTAGTATAACAAGTTGAAAAAATACGTTTTATTATCCATACGTTGATGGGAATGAAGAAAAGGTTTGATAATCAATGGAAGAATAAAACTACATTTCAGAAATGCCTGACTGAACCGAGAAAAATCATGATAAGATATATTTGATTTTTTTTCTAATCGTTTCCATTAAATAGTTCCATTGTACAGTCTTCTCGACCTCGTAACCTATATTGTCCATCTACTACGTTCTAAACCATTATTGTGGGGAAGATCTTTCACTACAAATTTTTCTGCTTTGCATAGACCAGCCTTGCCGGCAGTATTATACAGTATTAAGATGTAAATAGAATCTTGCTTAGATAACCCAAAACTTTATTTGAAATTTAGATTTTTATAACTGGGTTTAGAAAAATTGATAAATTAACAGGCATTTCAGGGTACGTAGGGGATGTCAGTAGGTCGGGGCAACAAGATGGGCTCGCGTAACCTGTTCAGAATCTATTCGCTTGATTAAATTTCAAAATATGTTTATGTTATATGTAAAAAAACCTTTAAAATATGTATCTAAATAATAAATTCTATGTACATTTAAAAAGTTATATATTTATTAAGCAAAAATATCTGGTGGGATGGTACCGCCCACTAGGCTTTATCTCGTATAGGAAGGGCGTAACAACAACATGGCCTCCCGGTCGTCTGTCTGGGAACTAACAAATGAACATTTTCTATTAGTTTTTGAAAATATTATTTGATGTGAATACAAGAAATATAACCTTCCTTAGATTTCCCTAAATTTTTAATTAAATTTTGATTTTAATACCAGGGTTTATAATAATTAACAAATAGACAGGCGTTTCAGTGTACGTAGGGCATGTCGGTAGGTCGGGCCAACAAGATGTTCTCGCGGTGCTTGATCGGCTTTATCCCGTAGACTTAGGGCGTAACAACAATATGGCCTCCCAGTCACCTGTCTGGGAACTAACAAAAGTTTTTTTTCTGTTAATTTTCAAAAATATTATTTCATGTGAATACAACAAATATTAACTTGCTTAGATTACCCTAAATTTTTAATAAAACTTAGATTTTAATACCGGGGTTTAGAATAATTAACAAACTGATAGGCATTTCTGTAGACGTAGGGCATATCGGTAGGTTGGGGCAACAAGATGTCCTCGCGGTGCTGGTTCAGTAACTCATAACTAACTTCCCTTGATTAAACTTAAAATAAATTTATGTTAGAAGTTAAAAAAACTTTAAAATATGTATTTAAATAATAAATTTCATGTACATTTAAAAAATTATATTCTTTTCAAACAAAAATATCTGGTGTTATGGTACCGCCCACTCGGTTTTATACCGTATAGATGTGGGGCGTAACAACAAGATGGCCTGTCGGTCGTCTGTCGGGGAACTAACAAATGATTTTTTTCTATTAGTTTTCAAAAATATTTTTCATGTGAATACAACAAACATAAATTTGCTTAGATTACCCTAAATTTTTAATAAAATTAAGATTTTAATACCTGGGTTTACAATAATTAATAAATTGACAGGCATTTCTGTGTACGTAGGGCATGTTGGTAGGTCGGGGCAACTAGATGGCCTCGCGGTGCCTGTTCGGTATCTCAGAGCTAACTCTTAATTAAACTTCAAATATATTTATGTTATAAGTAAAAAAAAACCTTAAAATATGTATGTAAATAATAAATTCTTTGTACTACGTTTAAAAAAATCTGGTGTAAAACACTCACACGACTTTTTTCTTGCCAATGCAAAGAATGAACATAAAATTAGTAATAAAACGTTACAAATAAAGAAAAAGCTCACTTAAAAAACATAACCTTATTTTAATCATGAGTGAAGGGCGCAAAATGAAAGTCAACCTCAATTTGGTTTAAAAACATGGAAAATCACTCTTTCACGGTAAACTACGCTTTGTAGAGAAAAGTGCTCTAAAAAAATGTTTCCTGGATAGAAAACTGTTTTTAAAGGTTCCGAAATCACGAAAATTTCAAAAAATATTTTCCCCTTCTTTTACTCAATAATAGTGGTTGTATATATATCCGTCTTTAGTCTTGAGTGACGTGTCATATGCGGATATATCCGTGAAAAGAACTGAAAAGAAATAAGTTGTCCGTTGAATAGCAGAATACAAGGAGAAAATAAATTTAAAGGATCATTAAAGTATTTTTGTATTGTTTAAAAAAGTATTATGATGAAATTGGATGAAAGTAACACACGAAAGTAGAGACGAACAGAGGAAGTCCGACTGATATGAAACACCGACCTCATGGCAGCCAGAACACACTGGCGGGTCAGTGTGTTCACAGGGGTCACAGGCGCAAATTTCCTGAAATATTTAGCAATTTTGGCATAGTTTTGTTGACCATTTAAACAGAATCTTTTTTTATTTAATTTGTAAATGTGCGGATATATCTACAAAACTACCTGTGGGAAAGATTTTTTTGGTGTATATATCCATCAATATTTCGCAAAAGGTTAAACTATTCAAACAACATCAACTTTGTGGTGATCAAATGGAGTTTGATTATTATTGACTGGTATATTACACAAAATGACGGATATTAAACTGCTGAACGATTTGATACAATAATAATTTATTTGTAGTTACATTGTAACACGTAACTTGGTTATACTTGATTAAATTTACCGTAACAATAGTAGATTTACTCTTGTGGGAATATCTCAGGTTGTATTGATTGTTATTTTGGTTAAATGAACCCCTTTTACCTTAATCAAATATCAGACCTACCCTAACCCTAGCAACGGTTAATCATTGATTTAATCGATAGAATAGGAAATTGTAAGGATAAGGTCACAAGTTAAATTAAGTAACGTTATTTAACAGAAAGATTAGTAACACTTTGTTTCCAAGGTTGAATGTAATAGGTCCTTAAATAATGCTGTGAACGCTTACAAACTTATCTAAACAAGATCAGCTGGTAAGAAATAACAACTGTTATTACTCTATTGATTTCATACTATACAGAAAGAAATTATAAGTATTAAGCTACATAATTCAGTACATTCAAAAAGCTTTGTGGATCACCTTACGAGCTCATCAATCTCAGTTTACAAACATAAAGCTGCTTGTCAAAAGCAGTAATAGTACTCGTCCTGCTAGTTCCAGTTCTACATAAAATCATGCTGTTTCTACTATAATTGGTCAACTAAATAACTGAAGCACCTCTTGAAGCACACTGACACCACATTAACACCACAGCACATACAACACCACATCTTGATATTTTTCAACTACTTTGACGCTCAATAACCACATTTGTCACCAAAACCTTTGTTGGTTGGACTGTTGCACTTGTTACATTATCAGCTGTTTTTTACATTCATTATTCATTTTTATTATTCATATGTTTTTCAGAGCGAGATTATGATTCATTTTCAACATTAATTTGATCTTCTACAGAGTAAAGACAGAAGATAACATGTATAAGTGAATTTCACTTACATTCAATCCGAGTTATATCCTCTGAAAACAATGAATTTCATTATGTGTATAGACCCTGTGGTGAAAAAGTCAATTAAAGGTTGGAAAGTAGGTGTGAATAGAACAGAAAAATTGAGTCTTATGAAGAAGAGATCCCAATATTTATTTTACTTAGCTACTGTATACTTTATCTTTGTTGTGTAATAAGAGGCAAGGACTTTGAACAGTAACGAAATGAGCTGGATCGAGGCACCTGAAATGTAGCAACAGAACGGTCTTGAAAGTTTTTGGAAAGAAAAGCTCTGTAACACTCTGGTATTCTTCTCCAAATCCTTAAGAAAAGTCATGTTATATGTTTTTTCATCATATTCACTAGGGTAGTAAGTTAAATAAATAAATTTAAATAAATTTTTAATCTGTAATAATGTAAATAGTAACAAATATGAAAAGACATTCAGACGAGATAGTACAAATAAATTGTAACAATATCTGAAAGGAAAGTGTTTGTTCCAGAAATCTCTAGCAGGACAGTTTGTAGAAGTGTTCATGTAAATAATAATAGTTGATAAGTCTGTTGATAATAATAGTTGATAAGATTTTTTATTGGGTTATTTCCAAAAAAATGGTTAAAAATATAATGTAAAATTGGGTAGCATAGGCATATTGTTGTGGCGGCTACATGACAAAAGTTGGTGTATCTATTTAGATAATTAACTCTTTTGTTATGGTATAATATTGTGATTCACCTATAATACATTTGTTTTCTTTTTGTTAAGAGACCTCCAAACCCGACATGAAGACGTTTAATTTATTTATTTGTCTTTCTAGAATTTGGATTAAGTTAAGTATTTAAGCGCAGGCCGGTTTGGTAAGAGTCAGTCTCGAGTTGTCACCGTGAGTGAACTAGTAAAGTTTATTTAATGTCATTGATTAAGTCTTTATTATAATTAGTTTATTATTTATCATAATTATCAATTTTATTGTAGTAAACGTAATTTTTTTATCAAATTTAAATTATTCTATTATTTGTAATTATAGAATGTATAAATACTTTTTGTAATTTTAAACGATAGTTTGTTTTTGTAAATTTTTTATCTTACCCAGCTCTCGAAACGGACTTAAGCGATAAGTGTCACAGTATATATTTTTAGTTATTTTGATTTGGATTTCAAATAATTTATAAGATTTATGAGATTAATTAATAATTTAGTTTGTATAGTTTAATATTTTATAGCATCTTCAGTCATTATTAGAATAATTTAAATAAAAACACCTAATTTAAAAGAAATAAACAGAGTAAGTTATATACTAATTACATAGTAATCTAAAGTGGGGTAGTGTAAACCGTTTTATTACTTCAGAGGAAGTAATGCTATTAAACACGTTCAACGATTATCTGGTAGTGACACTGAATCGTGAAGTGATTAACAAAAGTTTTAATTAACACTGATATTGACAATTTAGAAAATACAAGAGAAAAGAGTATACGAAGGAGAAAGAGATAAAATAAGTGTTAGAAAAAGAGGAAGGAAAAGTCTAAGGTATAAGAAAGAACACGAGAAAACGGGAAAAAAGAAAAGATTTCGAGAGTCAACACGGCAAACAGAGTACTGCTGTACAGTCATCTTCAAGTGGGAGTTTGGGATGGTATAGGCAACGAGGATTACACAGTAAAGACAAATGCGGCAGCTGAAAAGAGGAAAAGAGCTTTGTGCGTGTAAGTATAAAAGGGTGAAAGTATATGTGGTTGTAGTCGTTTTGTTAGTGTGTGAGTGTATTGTTCAGCAGTACCTTTCGGACACGTGTAAATAACAACAGAGAAAGCTAAAAATCTGAGAAAAACTGTAAACTGCCCACAATATGTTTCAAGTACTCATCCGTTAACTTTTATTATAACGTTAATGTTACAGTAAGAAAAATATTCGTAATTAAAACGTTCAGTATAAATACGTTTTAAAATCTTTTCTACTGAATTTTTTTTCGGCTTATATTAAATTGTATACTGTTTTTCTATAGATCAATATAGTTGGTTTAAATTCATTGCGGTTTTACTTAGTAAATAATGAAGTAGGTCTAATATACTTGGCCACTGGCTTCCTAATTAAGTCGAAAATAAAACTCTTCATCAGTGCGACAGGCCATCTGCAAAGCATTTACTTTCTCCTTGACATTGATACCTTCACTATAATCACCATAAACGGTGGATAATCGCATTTTTGTTTTTAGGTCATCAGCCGAAAGGCTGGTTTGAACCTGTAGAGGTTTTACTAAGTAAAACGAGGAGTGAGCAGGTTTACCGTGCCTTCCTCACTGAGTAAAGTATGCTTATCAGCATGCCAGGCCCTCTGAAAAGCATATTTTCTACTCTGCAAATGACACCTTCACTTCATTCACCACAGGGTCTGGCTGAATAATGAAATTCATTACTTTCAGAGGAGATAACTCTGATAAGTGTCTTTTATACCTATACCTCTTCTGTTCTTATAAATATGATTCAGTCATTAAATTGGCTGACCATATGATAAGAAACAGAAATATTTTTCTTAACCTTTCAACTAACAGATTAAGTGCAAATAATTTAACATTCCTGTCTGTTATGGGCAAGGATAATCGCGTATTCAGAAGTTTGTATTAGGTTGAAATATTGGCTTCTGGTAATACAACACAACTACATACAGGCTACTCTAATATTCAAGGAAAGGGATGCAAACTGAATATGGGCGTTGATTAAAATGATTAGATGGAAGTCTGAAGACCTCCAAAATATCATAAAGATTCACTTTCTCTCCCGAAATAGGGTTTGAATGTAGCGTACAAGGAAACCCAAAACTTCTACGGAACTATTCTGATTATTAATATTATATCTTGTTACATCTTGTTTTTTTGTATTTAGCATACAATTTTGTTTCAAATTTACTGCTACTAATTATTTAAACCAAATGAAAATATTTTCTTTAGCGATATTTTTCCGCTTCCCATAATTATGCAGTCACCCATTGGCATAACATATACCTTATCTACACTTTTGTATTTTATTCTAATTAAAAAATCTAAATCGCATTAACATCTTCATCATTATTTACTGTTTGTGATTAAGGAAAGATGGATTTAAACAGGTAATATTTTTCTAGATCTTAACCAGGAATCGAACAGGCGACCTCTGCTCTGCAGCGTAGCACGCTAACCAATGGCCAATAAAGGCGGCCAAAACGTAAGTAACTTGTATATTATATAGCTTAAAAGTCTTCTTCTTCTTCTTCTTTCTCTCTCCCCATGTGCCTTACAGCGTCGGGGTAGTCTCGGTCAACTTCCTTCATTGTACTCTATCCGCCGCCAATCGTCTCATTTGCCCTAGGGCCATGCCTCTTTCCTCTCCCAACCTTCTTATGTGCTCATCATATGAGTATCGTGGACGTCCTCTTTTCCTACTCCCGCCAACGATTACGTTTGCATACTGCTTGGCTTTCCTTTCGTCATCCATTCTTTGTATGTGACCCCACCATCCCAATTGTTTTCTATCTATTACCTCCTTCACATCCTTCATTCCTATTTCCTCCCTGATTCTTTCACTTCTTACTCTATCTCTCAATGTCTTCCCAGCTGTCCTTCTATGGCACTTCATTGCAACTGCCCTGATTCTGCTCATTTGTTGTTGCTTCAAGGGCCAGCTTTCTGCACCATACAGGACTATTGGTTCAATAATACTTTTATAGACCCTGTTTTTCACTGTGGCACCCACTTCTTTTTTTCCAAAAATACAATTTCTGGTTGCATAGAAGGCCCGAATAGCTTTAGAGATTCTATTTCTTAGTTCATCATCTATTTTCCCATCGTCACTTACTACTGTACCCAGATACTCATATGACCTCACCTGTTCCATTACCTGTCCCTCCACATCTATCCCAATTCTTTCACCTTCCAAGCCATTAACCACCATCACTTTACTCTTATTGATATTCAGTGTCATGCCTTTCCTTTTAATCTCTTCATTCCATTCAATTACTGCAGTTTGAAGCTTTCTTTCAGAGTCAGCAATAAGAAGTATGTCATCTGCAAATAACAAAGCTTGAGAAAATATGGGCCTCAAGTTCCAACGTCCCACCATCATTCTGTCAGTTTTTCTTTTGCAGATTTTATTAATTTCGTCCATTATCATCACAAAAAGTAGTGGACTCAAACTGTCTCCCTGCTTAATTCCTTTTTCCATTTGTAACGGTCTTGAAATCCTTCCACACGTTCTGATCACTGCAGTCACATTATTAAAAACACTTTTTATTGCTCGCTGTAATTTTGGTGATACGTTTTTGGCAACCAGCGTCTCCCATACAACACATTTTGGGACCGTATCGAAAGCTGCTTTGAGGTCCAAGAATGCCAGATAAACCCGTTTTTCCTTTTCTATAGACTTCGAACAGATTGATCTCAGCGAGAAAATATGGTCTTGAGTTCGTCTGCCTGCTTAAAAGTAACAATATTAATTATAGCTTGACAGTATTTAGATATTATAACTTATATTTACCTTGGCTGTTGATATTGAAAACTTTTGTTCTTCGTTTTACACACCACATTAACAAGTTTATTTCTTTTTCTGTCTCTTGTTATACAAGAGTCTAACAGTTGAAGTTCTTGGTACAGTAACAAACACGATATAAGTAACAAAAGTCACTTGCACATCGCGGTGGATGTGACTGTTGCGGACGTAAGTACCATGGAGGGTTTTCAATGTTTCTGAGCAGCATATTTCAGTACTTTAAGATTACATTTAGGTTACTTGCTTTGGTGCAGCCATATCTGTAGGCAATATGTCCATAACAGTTTAAGCACTTTGCTTGTAAAAAAATAATTTATAAATATTATATTAGTACTTCAGTCATTAATTTGACTGAAAAACTAGCGGAAGAATTGTAATCTACATATCAGGACATATATTATAATTATATTATATTTCGTATTACTAAATAAAATATTTCTAAAAAGAAAAATATACAAAGTGATTTAGTATACGATGATAATTAATTGAATTTATTCAGAAGATGGATGTGAAGTATTTTTGTAAAATAAAACAATGAAGGGAACGAAATTTACTACCGTAAATAATAAGGTAATAGTCAATTGGGTAAATTAATTAAGTTAGTGTAAGGATGTCGAAACATATTAACAATATTGAGATGTGTTGAATTAACAACCGGCCAGATAGCTGTTCTATATTAAGATACAGTATTATTAAGAAGGGAGAATATCCAAGAATAGTGTATATAGGGGTTGAAGTATTTCCTTGGTGGTCGACTGAGAGATAATTAATTTAGGGGAAGATGTAGCCTAGTGTTTAGAATATATTATATTGTAATGGTACGGTCAGAAGAGAAAGGGTGTAGTAAAGGAGAATAAGGGATTGAAATCAGGCCATTGTCTTCGATACGGTCAGCAGTAATTTGTACTGCTTCATTAATATCAGCCGGCCGCCGCCATATTGGTAACTGAATTCATTGTTTTCCAATAAGATTTTAGACAGGTCCTAATTTACAGTGTTCTGTGTATATACAATACAAATGGTAATATTCTTCGGACAATAGTCGATGATCTAGAATAGAGAGAAATTGTAACGGAAATGTTTATAATGATAATGACAAATATGAACATGTTGAAAACAGAACAATTACGTAATTGTACTCTACAAAATGTTTAGTACTATAGTTTATATTCATTAGTAATCCTGTAACATTTTCTTTAATGCCTATAATATGGCTATGCGGTTCATTAAAAGCTGTTGTACATTCTGGATAGCTAACATTAATAGGAATTATGTATAACCTATTATTAGGAAGATGCACAGAGACAAGAAGAATATGTTAGAGATTAAAAACAAAATATCAAAACCATTTGTTACATCTAAGGGTACCTACGCGACAAGGATGTTGCTTGTAACCGACCATATGTATACGGAAAGGTGCATATGGGTGTTCCGGTATAGTATGATTATATCTGTTTCTTAATACTTGCGGATAATCAGGTGACCATAGCGAGAGAGGAGTATGACATTGACTACATTATGAGAGAACTTGTTGAAATACATGAAAGGAATGGAATAAAGATACATTTCGAGAAGGCAAAATATCTGTTGGTTGGAGGTGAGGCAAGAAATCCAAAAAAATAGGAGAATATTTGGTCAGCAAATGTGAAGAATACGTTTATATCTGGGAAGTTTGGTAACGCTGGAAGGAAATTCAAAGAAAGATATTTCTATCAGGTGGCGCAGGCTAGACAAGCTAATTTCTTACTCTGATCGAGGGGTATTAGAAATGGCATAGAAGTTAGGATGAATCATACAGTCGTTCTGAACATTCTGCTGTGCGGCTCAGAGACGTGAGTGATGACAATGTGAATTTGGACTACTTACCTAAGAGTTGTCAAATCTCTATAAAAGTGAGTCAGGAATACAGAAATAAGAGATATCACAAGCAAAATTAATACCAATAGAAGGAGTAGAGAAACAATCTGAAACGTTTGGTTCATCCACAGACGTTGGAGAACGAAAAGTGGTCAAGATAACAATAAATTGCAATCCACCAGGCGTAGAAGATGTTGTAGTTATCAGTAATCATGGTGTGGTCAAGTGGGGATTGACACGTACGCCAGGAATTTAAGTGACGAGGATTGTTTGGATAGAGAAGGGTAGCACATGAGATGGGAGATACCACCAGAGCTGTAACAAACTCACAAAACAAAAAATAGCTGTAGATGATTCAAACGCTCTTTTGTACAAGTATTTATATATTTACAAATTATAGCATTATTTTTGGGATTTACTAAGGTTGCCGCTACCTCCCATCCCTTAACTTCTCCTTCTACTAGTTCCAATCCATCCAGTCCTTCTCCCGAAATCCTGTCCTCTCCATGGCTTCATCCACTATATCTGTTTAGGACCATCGGGGTCTACCTCCCTGAGACTTTCCCACTGGACTCCAACCTGTTAACCGCGCCATCTCTCTATCTTAAATGTACATACCATATCAACCTCTTTTTCTCAATGTACTAAAAACATCGCTCTCTACTCCCATTCTCCTCGTATTTACTCAATAATAACTCGAGTCATTATCTTCAGCATGCAGCGTTCCCACTAAAACTTCATCTCGGTGGTATTAATCGTTCTTCTTCTTGTTATCAAGGATTAGGCATAAGCCTGTTCCGAACTCACAAACCATCCAGTACGTCTACACAAACACGAGACATTCTAACCCATACATCTCGACTACTGCCATCTTCTTCGAGTTCTTCCCACCTCCCTTCTTCCAAATGAATCATATCCTGTCACTTTTAAAGGTTTTCTCTCCTCTGGCATCCGTTCCAAATGTTGCCGCTGTTGATTTCGGTACTCCTCTACTTTATCATTTAAGCTAAATACACCCAACTCAGATCTAATTTCCTCGTTATGTATTAGATCAAGCCTCGAGCAGCCCTTCACCTTTCATTAATTTTGTGGCATTAATATTAACCCTATTTCTTTTATTTACCACCCAACTCTGAACCCCATATATCATTCATTAAACATTGTATTGAATATCTTCGTTTTCTTTTTTTGTGATGTATTTATCCTATAGTGCTGAGTTAAGTTGCTTTATTGATATTTTGGCATGCCACACTGTGTTTTTTATTTACAAACTATTTATGTAATTTGTATGTAACCATTGTTGCAGATACATTCGGAAAAACTTTTAAGCAAAAATGGACAATACTGAAAAAATGATAATCTCTAGTGCCTAGTGACACAGGATATTATATTTGACTCTGCGAGATACAAACAATGAAATGATAGATCCTTCAATACCAATATTTCCAAATTCAATATTAGTCACAAAGAACTTACTATAAAACTTACCATCATACACAGGCAAATAAATTTAAGCTGTTATTGTAAGAAATTTAATTTCTTACAATGGATGGTTTTTAAATGGATGGTTTTTAAATAATTAGTTATTTCCTACTTTGTATTCTATAGAAAATTATTTTAAACTGTCATAAACATACCAAATTATTAAAGTTTGTATTCTTTTAGTAGCATTTTTTCATACAAATTTCTTCTGAGTAAAACATATCATCTTAAGAGAAAAGTTTTACGCAGTTAGCTAACTTTTATGATAACAGAGTGAATAAGACATCAGAACCGATACGCGTTAATTTATTAAAAATAAATTCAGTAGATAAATTAACGGTAAAGTTATCATGGTTTGAAGATTATTTTTAAAAGAGTATTCCAAGAAAATCATGGTCATATTAGAATTATTTTGTTACGTTCTGTAACATGGGAGTAAAAGTGGTTCCTTTAAAATTATTCAATTTATGATGCGAGATATAATGCATGTATTTCATAAAATGAGTAAACCAAATTTCCGAATTCTTTTACTTTTATTTTCTTCTGCTTCTCCTTCCCTTCTTTTCCTCCTCTCCTCCTTCTTATTTTTCTCCTCCTCCTCCTCCTCCTCCTCCTTCTTCTTCTTCTTCTTTCTCTTCACATGTACCGGGTGACTGTAAAGTTTTGCAACCCGAATTTTTCTGCTTTACAGGAATGACAGTCGAAGTCGGGAAAGATATTGCGGGTAGGAAAATTTATTGTGTGACTGTACTGTGTATGGTAGCACTGCTAGATCACGCCATCGGCCAAAGGAGGTCGTTGCACAAACCATTTTGTTTAGTCCGAGCTACAATGTCGTTTCCGCAAGAACAAGGTGTCTTCATTGTTACTGCCAATCGAAATCGTATTCAAAATAAAAAAGAAGAGTTTTCAAATGCTTCTCCAGATCCTAATGTGCCAAACAAATCCACTGCATCTCGTTTATGTAGTCGTTTTCGGGATTCAGGAAGCGTGGATGACCGTAAACGTACAGGCCGTCCAAGTGTTTTAACGGATGATACTCTACAGACGATAAACGGAAAACTTCTTCGTTCTCCGAAAAAGTCTATTCAGAAACTTGCTAGCCAAACTGAGGTATGTTATAAAACTGTTTGTAAGGCGACTAAAGTACTGAAATTACATCCGTATCGGATAAGTGTGACCCATCAGCTGCAAGAACCAGACAAAGAAAAGCGAATGCAGTACTGTCGGTGGGATCAGACATTTCATTAGAAATGAAATATCTGTTTTAGACAAGGTTTCTTTCAGCGATGAAGCTTGGTTTCATCTTAGCGGATGTTTCAACTGTCAAAATTCCAGGATATGTTCTGCAGACAACCCACATGCGTTCCACGAACAGCCATTACATTCGCAAAAAATTGGAGTAGGTGTGGTGTATCTCGTCAGAGAATTGTCGGGCCTATCTTTTTTTCGGAGACCATAACAGCTGAACGGTATCAGAAAATGGTTTTTGAATACAAATATTCATGTTATTTTGTAATTCAGTAAGTTAAAAATATGAAAAGGCACTCTAAAACAATTTCTTGTAGATTGGGTGCGCAACTTTACAGTCACCCTGTATAAGGGGGCCTAGGGGTATGTGGCCCCCTTTTCTTGAATCGGTCCTACCAACGTTTTATTGATCATCCTAAACTTTTTATGCTTGGGGTATGTATTCATTAGCTATGGAATTCTCGTTACGTTCATAAGTATATGTGATACATGATGGATCTTCCACAATCCTTCGTAACTCTATAATTTAGAGACTGAAGATTTAGTCTACCTTAACATTCCCACCTCAGCATTCTATATTTTTTGTGTATGCAAAACTCCAAACATCTACGTCTCAATACCATACAAAGATATATACCATCCGGTCTATAAATAGTTTTCGTACTCTTTAACAGTGCCATACAGTTTCATAAATCGTTCAAGTTAACTAAATACATTGGTATCTCAAAAAAGCTGAAATTTAAAACTTTTTCTATTATTATATTTTCTGTAATTAGTGTTTTAGATCTGAGAGGAAAAACGGTTACGGATTTCCATCACTTTAGATTTTCCAATGGAAATTATCGTAATAATTTTTTGGTCTTTTTTGGAAATTCCCGAATTAAGATAGATAAAAAGTTTTTTTGAGTTGTGATCTTTACATTACCTAATTGATAACTGTAATAAACGTATTGAAATATAAATTACTTCATTGTTTTGGAGAATAATCTTACATAATTTAAGCAATAATATAACCATAAATCAACATTACAACTGGACAACAGTGATTTATCTCGGTCGGTATACACAACAGAGTAGAGCCAATTGTATTGTGTAACGAGCAAGCGAGCGGGTATATTGTCTGTCACAAGACAAAGTGTATTGTGTCGAGCTATAGGTCTATCTCGTCAAGGGTGAGTTGTGTATGTATGTGTGTGTAGGAGTGTTCGTGTGTCCGTTAAGCGCGTGTAGATGGACATGGAGGGTTGAAGTAATACTATCGAGGATAAGGGGAATAGTTCACTAGCGTAGATGTCACTTTAACGCAGAGTACTAGATGGAAGCTGTTGTTCACAGGCGATTGAGCTTATCGTCAGACGCCGCGACAAATTGTTCCTTTGTTACTATTCTCATCATGGACGTCGTTCCTTATCAGACGTATACTCGTTAATCATTTTTGCTAGCTCTAACTTACTCAGCGAACTAGTTCTCTTCCTTTTTCCACTCGTTTTACTTTTATTTCTTTTCTTCATTCTTTTCGACAATTCATTTCAACATTCATATAATCTTGAGGAAATGCGAATCATTTGTTCTTTGAAATGTGATACAACAATAATCATCAAGATCTCATGTCAAATAATAAATACTGTAACATCGTAGGAAAGAAAAATTACTTGTTTGCTATTCTTCGTGCTTTAATCATACCTTGTAAGGAGAAGAAAAGACAATTTGTTTTTCCTCATTTTATTTCTGGGAAAATTCGTCCAAGAGACAATATGACATTTTTACGATTCGTATTTTAAATTACTATTTTACGATTAAATATTTCAGCTTTAATTTGAATTGAGAAGTAGTGCAATTACTTTTGATACGTTTAATATTAATCACCATCATAATTTTTATAAACTTTTAAACAAAATCATAGTTGCATGAAAAGATTTTTCGGTCCGCTCTAGCTTTACGGTTGCAATACTGCGCGAAATTTTCACATTAAACTAGTACTTATATTACAACACTTAAACAAGGACTCCCAACATTAACTTCTAAGTTGATGTACAAGTTTTTCTATTCTAAGTAAATTATTACTCAAACCAGTGTGGATGTACAGATGCCAGATCTATGGTTCATTTAAACCCTCGGTTTTGGCTATACTACAACGTTTCAATAAAGAATGCTGTAGAAAGTTGTTAACGCTTCTTTATTTATGTTTCTAATCATACACTCCACACAGATCTTAGCATTCCTTACATGCGTGATACAGTTCACCAGAAACAAGCGTTAAAATAAAAATTTGTAAACAATAACAATCCACAATCCGCGTTCTGAACTGTCTACGTTTACCGTAAAATAGTAACCTCGGCT
The DNA here is from genome assembly GCA_035578175.1 of Catonia carolina. NCBI lineage: Eukaryota > Metazoa > Arthropoda > Insecta > Hemiptera > Achilidae > Catonia > Catonia carolina. The sequence continues at coordinate 19,665,160 of JAQMRL010000010.1, read as the reverse complement.
CGGCAGAAGGTGGAGAAAAGAATTTTTAGTAAAAACAAATTATTTAACTAAAATAATCTGTGTACCGTTGTAAAGTACAAACAATGGAAGTTATGGTAATTCCTAATTACTTTAACTTTAAAAAATAAGGTAAAACCCATCAACTGCTGTATGGAAAACCACCCTTGTTAGATATAAGTACACCAGCATATTAGTTAAAAAGTTGTAAATATAGCCAACTTTCAATCATCTGATATGGGATAATATTCATAAGACGGGTGTACCTCCTCCTCTGTCATTTTGAGCCTTTCTTCCACTACCAACTTACAGACAATCATTGGGATAGTTCTGCTGTCTTTTGGCTTTCCAGATTGGTTGGACGGTCGGTGGGAGATGGAGGCTTGTCAACAACAAGAGATTTCATAGTTTTGGATACAGGAGATTGAAATCAGATCCATTTGGAATTTAGCTTGAAATAGTTTTATAAGAAGTAGGAGATAGTAATTATTTGAAGAGATGACCAGGAGAACGAGGAGAAGAAGAAGAAGAAAAAGGAGAAGTATTTAGTTAAGAGGTATTTAGTAAATTTAATTTCGTATATATTAAATTTTTAAATTTTGTTTTTTTATTGTGTTTTTAATTAAAGTCGCCATATAAAAAGTTTGGCTATATTTGAAATAAGTTAGGGTAGGCTAAGTTAAGGAAATAATTTTCTAAATCATTTATACATTAAAGTTTGTAGATTAATGTAAAGAAATACAGTTTTATTTTTTTATTTAATATTCTCATGCTCTACTGCTAGAGCTGGTGCCCAACATTTTTTAATAATTTTCTTTAAATCAGTAGTAAAACACTCATCTTGTCGACCTGTCAAGATTTTAGTTTTTGCATCTGAAATTACTAAGTATTATCATTATAAATACGAGGGTAGGCTGATAAGTAATGCACACATGCTTGTAGAAGACAACTAAATAAACTTCAGTAGCGCCTGGTGGCATGTGGAAGTACTATTTCTCCTCTACAAGCCTGCGCAGTTTGAAGGCGTTGCTTTCATTCAGTTTGTTTTGAGTAGTGGAAGTATGGCGTCGTGTTCTGGTGCTATGTCAACGAGAATTAAACAACGCGCTGTTATCGAATTTTTAACTGCTGAGAAAGTGAATCCTAGTGAGATTTATCGTCGTTTAAAGGCTGTTTATTGTGACGATACTGTTGATAGGTCTACTGTGAATCGTTGGGTAATAAAATTTCGTGATTGCCAACCTGGAAAAGCCTTAATTGTTGACAAAACACGCAGTGGACGACCAATCACTGCCTCAGACGATAATCGTCGCAAACTCATCGATGATTTGATTCAAAATGACCGGCGAATCACTCAACAGCGTATCGCAAACCAAATTGGAATATCTAAGGAACGTGTTGGCTTCATTATTGAACAATTGGGATACCGTAAAATCTGTGCACGATGGGTACCACGCCGTCTGACAGACGAGAATAAACAGCGTCGATTGGAATGCTGTGAACAACTTTTGAAGCGCTACCGTGACGAAGGAGACGACTTTCTTTTGAATATTGTGACGGGGGACGAGTCATGGGTTCATCATTACGATCCCGAAGAAAAAAGGCAGAGCGCTGAATATCGTCATCCACATTCTCCTGTTGTGAAAAAGTTCAAAACACAACCGTCCGCAAAAAAAATTCTTTTGACTGTGTTTTGGGATGCTCGCCGAGTTTATGTGACTGATTATCTGGAACGAGGGGCAACGGTAAATTCTGCTCAGTATATACAGACTCTGAAACACCTCCGACGTCGAGTTTGTCGTGTTAGAGGCAACCTGGCGCCAATAATTTTGCAACACGACAATGCTCGTCCACACACTTCGCGTGCAACTGGAGAGGCTCTGAGAAACCTGAAGTTTCAACCAATTTTACACCCTCCGTATTCTCCCGACCTTGCGCCTTGCGATTTTTATTTTTTTCCTCTACTGAAGAGAGACCTTAAGGGTAATCATTACAGCTCGGACAATGAGGTGAAGGCAGCTATTGCGTCCTGGGTTCGAGGAAAGTCGGAAGAATTTTTCAGTGACGGAATGAAAAAACTTGTTAAACGTTGGGAGAAATGTGTAATGCTTAACGGTGACTATATTGAAAAATAAATAGATAATTTGGTAGGTTAAGATTTGTACTTTAATTTGTTATTTACCCCATCTTGCTATTTCTTTTTGTTCGTCTTCTACAAGCATGTGTGCATTACTTATCAGCCTACCCTCGTATATATATTTTTATTTATTTAACATTACAGTAATGTTGTATTAAAACGCACAGCCAAAACGTTTATGTAACAATCAATGTTGTGCCTAATCGTGAGGGTCCTCCTAATGTGTGGTATTTCTTCAAAAGTGTTAAAGTGATAATAAGCTATCTTATTCATCGCAATTCTCAATTCTTGTTCAACACACTTCAGTCAATAGAAAGTTAGATTTCTTAACAATGAAGGAAACCTATAGAAAACATTAACCGTTTTTAAACTAAGCACATTACAGCATTTTTATGATGTAGAGCTTTATTATTAAATTACGCTTTTCTAAACAATTTTCCTAGTTTGTATTCCTTAATAAAGTCATAACTGCTGCTCTTTCCAAATCTGTGATATTATGCTACCTCATACCTTCAACAATCTCATTTCCAAAACTTGAACAGACTTAGAAAGACATTAGAACAGTATACACCTGTAAATAATCATAAGGTCTGAATCTGGAGTCTGTACTCCACCCAAATACATCACAATTCTCAAGTGCATGAACCATTAGATAATATAATAATAATAATCTTTATTCCGCATATTATAATTGTCTACAACATAAAAGGCAAAATACACAAATCAGTGTAACAATGAAACGAAATTATATTAATTTAAACATTATGAATTTTTATATAAAATGTGGAATAGGTATCTCCAGTAGTAACAGCTTTGATGGAGGGTGCCATCCATGAAAATACAATGTCAAATATGTAGCAACATATAGACAAATCAACAAAAATATATATAAAAATACAGCACAGAGATAAAATAAGATATTAGTTATTCAATTCTTCAATTAGAAGTATTGTTATTCAGAAGATGATATAACCATCAAATCAACTCCTGGCTTTCACTCTTCCACCATCCAATATCATAGTAACTCAATCATCAGATGCCAAAATAATTTTATTCCTTACATTTAAATATTTTATATCTGAAACTCAGGAGTAATTCATGAAAACTTGTATTTTAAAAGAATTATTTTAATTATTATTATAATAATTGTTATTTTAAAAAGAGATTGAGAGGCGAATCCTTCAAAAATGAGATGGTTTACTGTTGTGAGTACACAAAAATATTAGTAATTAAAAAATGTGGTGTGAAACACTTACACATTTTTCTAAATTAATAACACATTAGAAATAAACAAAAGAAAGTAACCTCAATAAACAAAACCTAATTTTAATCATGAGTTAATGATGCAAAATGAAAATCAACCTCAGTTTGGCTTAAAAATACGGAAAATCATTCTTTTACGCTAAACTAGACTCTGTAGAAAAAAATACTGTAAATAAAAGTTGTAGATCTTTTAATTTATTATAAATTTAATTATACACTTTTGTCGTAAAATGCATACTAAGGCTGAAATCTTAAAAACATCGATTATTTACACGTTTCGTGAGAAAAAAAACAGAAAATTGCTAATTACCGCTAAATTAAGCGTTACCATACAAAAAAATGTTTGAAGTTGTGGGATTTTAAATTTTCTACAACTTTTATTATAATAGCTACATTTTTGCGACAAAATGCATATTAAAGTCGCAATCTTAAAAAAAAAACAATTTTCTTATGCGAAAACAGCCTCTCCAAAAATTTCATCCGACATGGCGCCTACCCTATCTTGTAGAGCATAAAAAATGTAGTAAATGAGACGATTTTAAAAAAAATCATAGAAGCCGTTTTTGAGAAAATCGCAAGAAGTGAAAAATTACATGAATAAACTACTACTTCCGGTTGACCAATTTTGATGAAAATGTTCGTGGCAGGTCCGGTAGTAGTATCTAACTTAAGTTTTACGTTTTAAGTTCGTACAATGTTCCATTCTTGAGATGTTCTGTTCACACACACACACACACAGACCAATCGCTAAAACACGTTTTTTTGGGTTCAGGGAGTCTGAAAACGTGTAGATCCGGTGAAAACTCGATTTCGAAAAATCGACATGAAGACAATACTTTCCTTCCTATGTATTCATATAGGCAAGAGAAAGTTAAAAAAGGTCCAGTGAGGTCACGAAAAAAATTACAAAAATTATTAAAGTTGATGAGACTTTATAATAAAATCTTTACATAGATTCCTTCTATCATTAATAAAACATTAATCACTCTTTGTTAACTAATTAACCTTAACAAACTCAGCTGAATTATTTCCAATTATATTTACTTCAATAGCAAAGGAAACTCACACTCATGTCAAATTGCGGTATAATAGTATCACATTATGAAACATGATACATTTAGATGGCTTATACAAATGAGTTAAATGATTTAGTTGTAATGTATTAATCTGTCAGTGCAAAATGATAGTAATGCATATCATAAACTATCATTATAATTATAAACATATGCAATACATAATACTGAATACAGAATATATAGTGCAACGGTAGGTTGCACTTAGTATGGAGTTACATTCGTCTATAAATGGGTACAATATTAAACAATATTATATAATAATACGCTCTCATATAAGCATGTATACAAATGTTGACATAAATGTGTACCAGATTTATAGAAATTACCTAGTTTCGGTTGATATTCAGTACGATTTGAACGCAAAAGCTATTTCATCTACTGTGGTAACGATTTGAATATTCGTATGATTCTAAATTGGTAAATAGTACAAAGGTATACCGATATTTCGTTGTTTAGTCTTCATATAGCGTTTTATGAAACACATCGTTCCATTCCGTAACCTATTTGCACAATAAACACTTATAATATAGTACCTAGAAACAACACCTATTTGAACTATGTACTTAGATGTCATTTCAATTAATTTGTAATGTCAATGTCATTGCAGTTTAATCTAGACACATTTATGTATAAGTATCATGCACCTTTACTCCACTCCTTTTATTTCATAATTACTTTAATTCCTTCATTTCAATAATTTAGACTTGTAGATTTAAGTTAAAAATTATAGGAAGTGCCAATTTAAGTGCAAATGGTAGAATTAAGTACAAACTTTCAATGACCATTTAAAGTTATACTCTACGATAAAACCCGCACAAAAGTGTAAATTTGTTTTTATAGAACGTCTCTTGCCTCTTGGTCCCGCTATTGGACGACTATCCATTAATTCGTTGATGAATGGCAATAGTTTCTAAAAGAATCGAAAAATATATTAGCTCTAAAAAGGCGTTAAAAACAAAAGGAAAATGTAGCAAAACTCACTGTACACTACTCAAAGTAACAACAGCCACGTTGGTAAGCCCAAAGCGATGTGTCACTAACAATGCGTTGGTTCGTTGAACTTGTCCTGTGCAAACTGTGGGAGGGATTTTTGTTTTTTTTTTGTTTTAACGTCCGACTGTTATGCAATTACTGCTAATGCAGACGGTGAAGGATGAAATGAATTTTTGTAACGTATGAAAATATGCCGTGCCTGAATGGGATTCGAACCCAAGACCGCATGATGAAAGGCGAACACGTTACCAACTACGACACTGCGGCCGGCTCCCACTGCTGTGGGAGGGATAGATAGAGAAAGAAAAAGAGAGAGAATATGCGTAAGGTAGTACTGAATTCGGTACACAGACGCATCGCTTACCGTATCTCGTTCTTATTTACTTCACGTACTATTATCTTTATTTTAGACCTCCTATTTTACGGTCATAAATCAAAATATACAATTTTTGTTAGTTTTCTGCAAATCTACTCAAACAGACGATTCATTTGAACCCACTTCGGGGAAAATCGGTGAAGGTTTAGGTGGTTAAAATCGTGTTGAAAAACCCTGCTCGGTATTAATATAAATAGATAAGTTAATTGCGTTAATTTTTGAAAGAATTTAAATCTTTAAATGATTTGTTAAAACTCATATTATCTGTAAAATAGTTACAAACATCCGTCATTTTATTATTATGTTCATGGGGTGACCATATTGGATCATTTTAGTCAATCATTTGTTTGTTTTCTTTTGGAGTTCATTTTTGCTCAATACGCATTCATTCTACATATCAGAACTCTGTTTCCTCAATTCGTCTGAAATTACTCCTTTTACTATTGGTTGCTTATTTATTTTTTTGAAATTTTCATTTGTTCGTTTCATTTTTTAGATAGTCAGTGTGATTTGTAATTCTTCCATATCTTTTGTAACGTTTATAATCTATCAATTCAGTTTTATTTATAGATAAGAGGCTCACGTGGAATATACACGTGGATAAAACGAGAAAGGCACTTCAGGACAGGTTCAAACAGTTGTACAGACTTCTTTCACGCAAATTCAAACTACAAACTAAATCTAAATTAACAATTTACAGCTCCTACTTTCGACTAATACGAAGCTATGCCAGTCAGCTTTACTGCAGTGCAAAACCATCGCTATTAGCAAAATTCAACGTTTTCAATCAAAGCTTTTACCGAGGGTAGTTAACGTCCCCTATTATGTAACCAATAAAACCCTACACTCAGACCTAAACGTACCCTACATAAATGACTTTTTCTTAAAACTCTATACAAAATTTAGGAAGAAACTTATGAACCACCAAAACCCATTGATCTCAAATCTGGCTACGCAGACTCTCCCAAACAATCCAATAAGACGTCTAAATTGTCGATGGAGCTCGGTACCTCATCAATTAATGTAAAACTGTAATTGACTATCCATTACAGTGTTCTAAATGCCACACTTAATGCTACACTTATCTACCCATGTCGGAGTTCTGTCACTGGACTGTGTCTCCACTCACGTTTATTTATCATGTTATTTTTTTCCAAATTTTGTGTTATCACATTCACTAATTGTTTCCAACAGATTGTGAATTTCCTAAATAGAGAGAAAAAAGTTTTATTATTCAAAATTTTTCAATTAAGTCCAAAGAAAGATATTATTTTTTTCTTCATCGTGTTTAATATTAGTTATATTTCTTTGTAAACTGTCTCATTTGAAGCGATTTTCCAATACCTATTTCATGTTTTTTTTCCTATTTAAGCACGTTCTGATATCGGTAATTTTGTTTTATTACGTAAGTTAACAATTCTGAATGGTTGAAAGTGGGTAAAGATTTCCTGAACAGAGTATCTATTGATGTAATTGTAGGTTAAGACCAGGAGGCTACTATCTCAAAGCCTTTGGATAGACTATGATTTCTTTTCTGAGATCATAAAGCCATATGTAGACTTAGATTTTTGCTTCCCTGTATGGACAGTGATTGGTTTTCACCTGTAACACCAGGTAGGGGCCCTTACAAGAAACTTTATTCGAGGCCGATGAACCATGCTTTCTAACTAGGTTGATACACCACTTGAAGTAGTTAGTAGGAAGTGGGACGTAGTTGGATGATGTGATTTCAAACTAATATTTTTTAATCCCTTATTAGTTTACGTTGTTCAAATTAAGAACAATCAGCAATCCCATGGACCCGATGAGGTGAGGATGATATGTATGAAGTGTAAATGAGTCTTATACAGACTCAGGTCAACCATTCCTGAGTGAGTATATTTAATTGAACCCTAACTATCAAAGTCCACTGGTAACCACTCTTTAATATTTAAATCTGTATAAAACTACCTTTACTAGAATTTGAAATAAAATGTTAAAAAATTTTTTACATGTTAAAAGAGATCTGAAAAATTGCTTATTTTATATTAAACACCAGTACTTCTGGTCTAATATTTTTTTTTAAAGAAAAACTAGTATTTTACACTGTGCATTTGATAAAGTTGCAAATATGAATAGTAAATTACTTTCGGGCGCTTGTGTGTGTAAGTTCACTTCAATAGTGAATACGGACACAGTTGAATCTCACATTGAAACTGAATAATTTAACACTTGAGCAATGTAGCACACCAATTGAATTATGTGATACTACAATAATATCTGTACATATATCATTTGATTGCTGAATTTCGATGTAGACAAACATATTCATAAAATAGTAATAGAAATAACAATAGTGAAACATAATATTGATACGCCAATCGTTGCTTTATTTAATTATTATTTGTTTATTTTATTTGTGTCTAGTGTTCTTAATGTAATAACTCAAACAATGTATGTTATATATTAATATTAATACACAAGTTCAATATCATATAAATTGAATGGATATTATTAATCAAATATTAGTTCATTTTGTTTTAAAATATATACTGTAAGTTCACATCAAAAACAGCTTGTTAAACAATTTTGCATTTACTTTACATTTATTAATTCTGTTTGCATCTATTTTGTATTATGGAACCAGAAAAATACTAGTTTAAGGGGGTCACGGATTGAAAAATTATGAATATTTTGTTTTTTGTTTCGTCATTTACTTTGAAATTTCCTCTAAAGAAATGGTGTTATATTGAATTTATACGAAAGTTATAAATATTTTTTCCATTAACCTCTACAGCCGGTGCAATTAATATTAATCATAAATAGCTACTGTATTATGTATTTTAAATGGCTATTTTCTAAAATTAGGGACTTTTACCGCATTTTTACTTTTTTTCAGGACTTACCAAAGATATTTAAGTGATTTGTTTATTTGAAAGATCCATTCTTTCTCATTATTCAAGCGTTTAAAAATGAAATATGTTTAAAATAATTTTTTTTATTAAATTTAAATATTATCCCGAAAGATGTTTTTAAACGAAAATAATAAAAAATGTTCACTTCATAAATTTAAACATTCTTATGCTCAAAATATATACAACAGAATGACGTAAACTCAAAAACATTTAAGTGTCTAACTTAACGTAGTTTTTGAGAAAAAGGTATAAACGTTAAGATTGTAAAATACAAGGATTCGTGAACCCCTTAAAAATAGAGTATTAAAAGAATAGCAAATGTGAAAATTAACATCTAGTATACTTCATACAGCTATTTCGCAGAAGACAGTGCTATCCTAGCTACAAATTTAACAGCAGCAAGAGCATCGGATCAGTTAAGTTACAAAGATATCTTTAAATGTTAAAAACTTGAATGAAATCTTGAAAGTTTAAATTAACGAAACAAAATCTTTACATATTACTTTTACACTTAAAAGACTTTGCCTTGTCCTGAAGTTACAGTAAACATTAAGAACCGACGACATTAAGTACTTAGGTAGTATTTACTAGGATGATTTACCTGGAAAAACACATTTTAATAGAAACGTAAGAAGTTGAGTGTTACGTCCCAATTATCTTGGATACTCGGAAGAAAATGCCTCTTTCCCTAATCTGTTGTAGAAAAGGATAATAAGACTAATATGGACGTGCGGAATTGAACTTTGAGGGTCAGTAAGTTTGTCTAACATTGCAATCTTGCAGCGTCTGCAATTGAAGATTTTTGGAAGTATTACCGATACTCTTTGTTTTATAATTAATGATGTCATTCACCATGAATTACAAATTTTAGTTAGACTTTATCATAGGTAGCTGATGAAATGGTTTTAATTTTGCTTTAATGATAGGACAAAATTTAAAATTAACCTGATCGTAAACGAAGTTTTATTTTTATAGTGGGGTTATACCAGAGGACATAATCTCCATGAAGATTATTATCAAATATTAGACCATTTAGATACAGTTAACAAATTTTGATTGATTGCAAAAAACCTTTTAGTTAACAAAAATGAGTAATTAAACATTTTTAATGCCCAGATAGGCTACATATCGTGCATTTAGAACAATTGTGTTTTGAAAATAGCGACTATTATATTAGTATTTTGCCCATAATATGTAGGTGGAGTGATAAATTATTTGCACTCAATCTGCTAGTTCCACGGCTACAAAAAATAGTTCTGTTTCTTATCACATGGTCAGCCAATTATATGCCTGAACCATTTAAGAACAGAAGAGGTAAAGATGTAAAAGTCACTAGTCAGAGTTATCTCCTCTAAAAGTAATGAATTTCATTATAAATCCAAACCCTGTGGTGAATGAAGTGAAGGTGTCATTTGCAAAGTGAAAAGTAGATGCTTTTCGGAGGGCCTGGCATGCCGATAAGCATACTTATCTACTCAGCGAGGAAGGCTGGTGAACCACCTCCTTTCTCGTTCTACTTAGTAAAGCCTTTAAAGGTTCCAGCCTTTTGGCTAATGACCTAAACATCAACATATTAGTATTGACAGGTGTGGTTTGATACCTGGTGACAGACCGACTAGTCTCAATCCATTTGGTAATTTTTATAGTATAAAATAGGACGTGTTATTGTATTCCTTTAGAGTCCATTATTCTTCTGTGTATTTATTTATCTCGAATACTAGTCTTTATAATCTTTGTTCTTCTGGATCAAAAGTTTCTTTTAAATAAGATCGCTAACCATTTCTAACTTAATACGTAAACCATTGTCAAGTGAGTTTTGGTTGAACAGTCTATGAGTTCAATATTAATTTTTGAAACTTTTTTTTATTTTAGATTTACTGCAACTAGTCACTTAAAACTACTGAACAGTTTTTCTTTAGCGATATTATTCCCGCAATATTGAATTAGCCAGTCACCTACTGGCGCTACCACTTATTTTTTAACGGCACTTTCTCAGTTTTTAAATTTATAAAGTTACTTAAATTTTACTTAATCCTGTTTTTAACTTAAACATTCATTTAGTAAATTGTATCTAAAGTAACTTAATATTATTTATAACTAACCGGTAGTTTTAGTAACGTATATAAACAAGTGCAATGTAATCTTATTTATATTTAAACAATTTTTTCCCCTCTTTGCTTCCCCCATTCTGAGTTACCGAACATGAGTTTTTCTCACCGCCTCGGATAAAAAGTACAATTTTAATTTTTTTAGTAGTATTTCTCTTAACACACTAAATCTACAGCCTAAATTTGTTTCAGTCACCAAATTATTGCACTAGTGTTCAAAATTGAAGTGCTTTAATTTTGACATGATTGTAAAGATGATCTTCATGTTTCTTGGCACACTTACACACTTCTTCAGCTAATGAGTTTACTTGCAAGTCACGATGGATTTTAATTTTGCGGGTATACCACGGAGAATCAACAATGTTCCTGAGCACCTTGTTATGAAACCTTTAGGATAGCATTTAGATTGCTTGTTTTGGTGCAGGAGTTTTGGAAATGAGTGTTATTTTAGTGTTGTGTTCTTTGTATTAGTAGAAACCAGTTTGACACATTTGGAAGAAATTCGGTGTGACTGGCAAATAATACTATTGTTAATGAGTATACGGTAAATAAGAAAGCATTCGTTAATAGTTTAATCGTAAATGATCATATCTTTGAAATTTAGTTGAAGTCATTCAATTTTTTAAATATTTTGCGATATATAGTACATTATTAACTAAGTACATTATTGTAATTTTCTAGCAGGTAAAACTCCCAAAATAGTTAATTGAATTTTTATATAAATATTTTGTTAATTTAACAGGAAGTTTTGATATTTATAAACAACTAGATACCAAAAGAACCCGGAATAAACGCTACAATATTATTGCAAAATTAATTTGGAACGTTTCTAGATATTAATTATTGGTCCTACACTTCCTGATAGCTTATTACATGACCTTAAATAAAATAAAAATAAAATTAAAGTAACAGTAACAAGTAAGAGTATAAAGTGGGTGGCCTTTTCAGAAGTAATGTTAAATAGTATGTCGCTTGTCTTTTTTTCTTTTTTAACTGATAGATACGTCAGATATAACGTGGAGGCAGTTTAAATTAATGATAGCAAGGTGTCTCTTGAGTATCCCAAGACATTTTTTACTACTGGGTTACATATATTTATTCAATGTATAAGCTTTTTGCTCTGTGATAGAAACTTTTTTATTTCATTTCGGCTTTATCAATACTGTAATCTTGTCCTGTAATATGAAACGTTGTTTAACTGTTTTAAACATGTATAAAATAAAATCATCCATTATGCAAGTATTTAAATTTTGACAGTAAAATATGTAGAAAGATAACGTTTCTGTCATTGTTCTGCTACTGGTAAAAATTTTGACGTTAATCACATTTATCTGTAAATGCAGTTTATTCTAAACTTGATTTCAATTATAGTATAATAACTCTTGCAAATTAAAATGTTATTTCATCTTGTTTAGAAAAAAAGACAACTACATTTACCGTTACAAAACCTTCAAATACTTGATACTCATTTAAAATTCAATTTCCTTTGAATACTCTCATGTACATTCGTTAATTCGTAAATGTTGAACACAACATGTAGCCTAATAATTGATTGAGCGGATGGGTAAGTTAAATTTAAGAATAACTTTTATATATTCAAATGTCTTTCTTAATTTTTAGGAAAAGTCTCCGAAGAGTTCGAAATTAAAACTGGCGTTAGGCAGGGTGATGAACTCTGACCTGTTATTTTTAACTGTGTGATGGAGAAGATTATTCATAAATGTGAAATGGAATTTGACAAGAAAGGATTTTTAAATCAAGTTAAGTTCAATAAAAACATTGGAGGATCAGAGAACGCATTGAGATAAACCATATTGATTTTGCAGACGACGCTGCAAACGTTTCTAGGTACATGGAAAGAGCAATAGAACAAATTAACCTGTTAAAATAATAAAACTAAAAGACAGGTCAACAGATTTCCTTTGATAAACTAAATACGTAGCAAATATCAGAATAGCCTTGCGTCACTTGAAGGCACAATGCGGAAAAGTTAATAGTTTCAAGTACCAAGGGTAGACAATACAACCGAAGACCAGCAAAAAGGAATTAAACAAAACCAGATGAGGGAAGATGCCAAGTGTACTCTGAGGAAGTCACCTTTTGTATAAGACGAAAGCACTCTCAAGAGAAGCCAAGATTAGACATTATGATATTGTAGTAAACCCTGTGTGTTGTCTGTACGCGAGTGAGTGCCTTAGGAAGGTTGGTCTAAGAGCAGCACATAAATTTAAGAAAAAGATCCTCCGGAAGATAATGGGTTCAAAGGCAGTAGAGAGACAATACGGGTTACGAAGTCGACAAGAACTGTACACTGGAACTTTTTAATGGAAACGATTAGAAAAAGAAGACTACAATTTTATGGGCACTTGTAGTATATAAACGGATGGCAACCGGTTGACAAAATAAATTTTCAAGACACTGAACAAGAGACCTAAGGAGTCGGATTAATACTTCAAAAAAATCAAAAAGGATATTGAGAAAACCGGTATAAACCGATAAAACTTTATGAACCGAACCATATTTAGACAACTGATTACGGACTTTAAGGGCTTTCATAAAGAGCCAAACCAGAATACTGGATGGACAGAAGAAAGGAAAAAATACTACAGTAAATAAATGCTGAGAGTGAAGGTTAAAACAACGGCTTCCAGAAATATCTACAGTCATTTCACGTAGTAAACGGCCCTATATGGAGAAAATGAATGTCTTTCATATAATTGTTCGTGATTTACATTTAAATTATCCGTCTTTGTTCCCGAAAAAAATAAATTTACAACTGACACGGAAGAAATCCAACAATTGAATGTGTTTGATAGATCGATAACAAGTTGAACATTAAACATACGTATTTATGGTACATGAAATAGGTTGTACAAGAGGAGCAAATAGTGTAACTTATAATGTAGGTAGGTCTGAAGCGTAAAGTGTACCATACAGAGTGGACGAAGTACGCGACATTCCATATGTACCCTATCCGTATGATAAATAGACCTTCAACAAACAGTGTATAGAGTCGAGAATGCAAGAAATTCACCTACAGAGACTCTGCCTCCGTTATATAATATGATGTATACGAATTCCTTGTACCTCGGCTACTGTACTATTTGCCCTACCTTGACAAAGAAATATGTCTGAGAGAGCAAGCCACTTCGAAACAATACGAATACATAACTTATGCATTATATAATATTTAAACAATCTAACCGTTTTCGCATAATGATGTTAAAAGAAAGAGAACAATATTTATAGAAATTCTCTAACATCTACTACTACATTATTGCTTAGTTTTTTAGATACTGTAAAAATTACTTCCCATTCAAATACAATGTCGCCAAGATGGAAAGTACTTGTAAACTAAAGAGAGAAGAGCTTTATATCAAATATTAACAAATATATTGGTTGTTAGGAAGAACTTCAAAATTGTCAGTGTACAGTAAACTTCTCCTCTATAGATAGATCATGAAACAAATGTGGACCAACTGGGATCAACTGTGAGGTTGTAGCAAACTAACATATTATAACATAATCAGCTTTTCCAAAATAATGTATTGGAAAATATCCTATGTGAAAATGGATGATGTAGCCTACTTTAGGAACGCTAGTCTTCATCGGGACTTAGGAATGGAAAGTGTAATGAAGGAAATCTAAAATTTGCAAAAAGACACGAAGAAATACTTCATCTGCAAGATTAAAATATTATAGAGGCAATCCAGCCGCTAGACGTTCATGGGCTGTACAGACGATTCAAACGTAGGAAGCCTCGTTTACTAGTTCAAGTGTAAATATCGCTCAAAATTGTTAGTCGCCTGTCAAGCCATAAGCCGAGATATCGCACCAATCTGGCCTGGAGGATATGAATTTTTAATGTTTATAACTAACATGAACGAATTTAAATACAAACAATCTGTACAGATTGTGAATCTGTACTAAAGATTTGGAGAATTTCGAGAATACTGGTTGAAGAAATAAATGTAAACTACAAAGAGAATATGAACTAAGACAAAGTAATTGAAAAACTCAAATATTGAATTATAGTAACAGTATAAATATTTCAGGAAAAACCGCTGTCTTTTTCAACACATATCTTTAATATTTTCTGACGGACGATCACAATCATTGTAAAAAAAAATAGTGTACATAGTCAAATTATCAAGAATGTTCAATAACTAACGAGACAATTTGATGTCGAGTAAAACGATTTATTCAATGAACATGAAATTTACGATTTTCAGAGACTAAAACGTTTTAAAATATTGGACTTACTTTTATGGTTTTGTTAATTATTTAATTCATCTAATTTTTTTCTGCTTCTATTACTAATCGTTGCCATCTCAAAATCGGCATCATTATCGTCCCCAACGTGGAAATCATCTTAAGCTTCAACTTATGTTTCAAAATATTAATGCGCATATCAAAATTAAATTTAATTTAAATTTTTGTTCAGAGTTTAGTTTATTTTTTGAAACACTGAGTGGGTTTTATACATTCATTCTAAGAACTTTTATCATCTTTGCTTAAAGTTTATAATTACATTTAAAAAGCTGATTGAAAAATAATTACACTTTGCTAAAAAAGTTCTAATCTTTTATAATTAGAACTTTTTTAGGCGTATAACCACCGATATTTCCCTTCCTTTTTCATTTTTTTAGCCCTCTAAAAGAAAATATATGATGCTTGCATAAGATTAATAAAAATCATAGTAAATAAACCAAATTGTGCAACAACAAATTACGTCACAATTTGAGAATTTTCTGATTAGAATATAATTTGGCCTTCATCCAAGATTACTTAATATTTGACAAGTTGTTGATTACCTGCCTATGGTATTACTGTAATATTCCGCGATTACTTGTTGTAATATATATGGCCTCTCTCATAACATGGTGAGAGCACTCTTCAATTAAACTTTACAAGTGATAAAGTTTAATCTTGAAGTTTTGATTAAACATAAAGTTGTTACGTTGTGTGAGCTTAATATTGACATTTCGGTGTATAACTTAATAACATATTAATCAGTATGAACAACCAAGTATTGCTTTATATAATAATATCATTAATCATTTACAGACTAAACTTAACTTTTATTAGGAAAGAATGCAAAGTGTGCTTCAGACAACTAAGTAAACCGATAGTGAGATCCGATTTTCAAATACTAAACAAAAAATATATATGGTAAACGAAAATAATGTAATTTTCTTAGAGAATCTGTGAGATAATGATAACAATATCATAACTGACAATGGAAACAAATTTGTTTCTTTCACTGTTTTTTTTTTAATATAAAATTATACTCAGCTTAGACCAATCGATCTCTAATCTGACTATGCAGACTCTCCCAAGCAATCCAATAAAACGTCGATGGAACTGAGATTTTATCAACTACCTTAGTAATGTAATTGATTATAGATTAAAATGATTAAATTTCTCCACTTATCTATTCACGTCGGAGTTTTGTATCTCCACTTAGGTTTTATTATCGTGTTTATTTTGTCGTATTTTGTGTTACCATATTCACTGACTGTATTCAGTAGATTATGAATTTCTTGAATAAAAATTTAAAAAAATTATAAGAAATTAACGGGTGTTTGAAAAACGATGCAATCGTAATATTAAGAAGGCAGAAGTATAAAAAAACTTGTAACGCGTTGAAAGTTTTATGTCTCCACACATGTCAGTTTGCAACAATGTGTTTAAGGTTAAAAACTTGTCATAATTTAAATGGCATTCTTTGGCATATATGCTGTTCCAGTATCCGTTTTTGTGTCATTTTATTGTGTAGTTTCCCAAAGGCGAACTTGTGTTAATTATTAAAACTTATTTCGCTGATAAATCTTATGAACGGATAAAAAAAGGAGTTTCAGTTAACATTTCCTAAATTATACATTTACTGTTCCGAATAAGTCGACAGTATTACGTTTGGGCAAAAAATTTCGTAAGACTGATAGTTCACATGATCGTAAAAGAAAATTTCTCTGCGTCTTGTAATTGCGCTTTTATTTTTTAACAAATCTGTAAATGGTGTAGTTCACGGAGACTTAATACATCAGTTTATTGCAACTTTATATTTACAAGAACAAGAATATTGGACGTAGAAAAATATTGCTAATTAGTAAAATATTGCTCGTGTTAGTAAATAAGATAGTATTGGTTAATTTAGTGTATTTACTAATACAGTATTGGTGTTTTCATTGAATTCTTTTGCTGATGACTAATACTTTGTTTTATGTATTTATTTAATAAATTCTAGCCCATTCTAGTACAAGGTTTTGTCCATAGTAGGATGGGTTATTTCTAACACCTCAAGGAAAATATTGTAATGGTACTGTGTAAGCATTTTGTATTATGGTAATTTTTATGTACTTAATCTAATAATTATAATGGAAATAAATAATCATTACTATACCTACTTGTCGTACTAACGCTAGACATTTAACGATAATTTTTTTACCATCGTTTGATATCGAAAGAGTTGCGGCCGCCAAGATTCCTAGATCTTACACCAGCAGACATTTTTATGTGGCTGCATTTAAAAAGTGTTTGTTTTAAAAACAATCTTCATACACTTTATGAATTGGGAGCGAACATTGAACGTGAGATTTCTAACATTTATGAGCCAACATTATGAAAAGTAGCTTCAAATGTTACGAACTGCATTCTGGTCACAGGGAATCATTTTGATCTATTATAAAGTTATTAATGGAAAGTTTCATTGAAATTTGAATATTGTTGTATTAAATTATAAAAATATTTTATCAATTTAATATTTTTGTACTGTATCATGTCATTTAAAAACGAGTTGCGTTCTTTTTGAAACACCGTTGTTAAAATAAAAAAACTTTATTCAAAATTAAGCTATTTTTTATTAATACGATGAAAGTTATAATGGTAGTGTTACATTGTTCGTTTACCTGTGCCTGTAGTGGTACAAGCAACTTTTAGGACCATTAGCAACTATTTTGGGTTTACCACAATCAAACGGTTTAATGACAGTGGTCTACATTCAAAACTAAGTGAGAATATCGGTTTTCCAAACTGCTATTACATGAAACAAATCTTCCCTGAATTTTCAAGTATCATACATTTATATAAATAATCCTATGAATGGAATATAAGTTGAATTTCTTGTGATACAAGAGTTTGATTTACACTTTTAATTTATAAAGTTCAGATTTATCTCACGGATTATTACGAATATTATACAATAACTGATATCACTCCCATAACAGACAGTTAGAGTGTCAAATTATTTACATTCAATCTGTTCGTTGCAGGGATAAAATAAATAGTTCTGTTTTTTATCACATGGTCAGCCAATTAAATGACTGAATCATTTAAGAACAGAAGAGGTAGAGCTGTAAAAGACACTAATCAGAGATATCTCCTCTGAAATTAATGAATTTCATTACGCAGCCAGACCCTGTGGTGAATGAAGTGAAGGTGTCATTTGCAGAGTGGAAAATATGTGCTTTTCAGAAGGCCCGGCATGCTGATAAGCGTACTTTTCCACTCAGTGAGGAAGGCATAGGTAAACCACCTCACTTTTCGTTTTACTTAGTAAAACCTCTACAGGTTCAAACCAGCCTTTTGGTTGATGACCTAAACAACAATAACTGATATCATGACTTTGGATTAATTTTGTGTTGATTAAAAGAAGTGAACTTTTTGCAAAAAAATAAATAAGAAACCACTATTTTTTGATCAGTATACTACTGTCAAATATTTTGGACACATTACAGTTTATTAAGTATTAAAAGTTGTACGTAACAGGACCTAATATTTGAAGAATGTTTAAATCCTGTGTATACTTGTTTGTACCGGTGTCTCAAAATAATGTATACACGACATTTTGAATGGATATATTTATTTTGAAGAAAACATTTAGATACATGCTACTTTTGTGTCATCTTGTAGTATAAACTTATAAATGCTCAAAATGATTACCGTAAACTAAAGGGATCTCGTTAAAAGAATTTTTGTAATCTCCCGTTTCCACTATTCTAGCGTCTTTGGCTTTTTGCCATACACAGTCTCTTTCAAAACCTCAAAGGTAACCTTTGATCAAAACCTCCAAGGGTGTTAGATCTGGAGATAATGCCGGGTACTTTGAGCGCTTGTTCTTTGCTCCATACATTGCTGAGGAAGAGTGTTCTCAAAAAATCTCCCCACGCAACGTGATAGTGCGGTGGAGCCCCATTTTGTTGGAAGTACACTTCTTCATCCTTATAAAGGTTCTGTATAGCTGAAATATTGTTGTGTTATAGTATTCGTAAATAAGCTTCATCAGTAACCGTTCCTTCAAAAAAAGACAAGCAGGATGATATTTATGTTAAAAATAATACTGCACTGGTCTCTCGAGACAAACCAAGATACGACATTTTAATTCTAAGATTACCTTCACGTGTTTCCCCAAATGAATGGCTTAGAACGAAAAAGAAAAATGAAAAGTAAAAGTAGAACATCAGATGGACGGAAGAAAGGAGAATAGCCTACATCGAAAGAATCCAGAGAATAAGTGCTGAAAAAATAGCTTCCAGAAATGCTTAAATTCATTGTACGTGGTTTATAACTGCCCTATACGGAAAGTTTTATACTAATCGCCCTCATGGTGAACAGGTAGAGTGCTAGACTATTGAGTACAAGGTTCCGAATTTGATTCCTGACAAGAGTGAAATTTTTAGTAAGATAAAAATCCACTGATACTGTAACTATTTTTTTTAACTGTAATGATATTGAATAAGCAGCTGAAGCCCCTTTAAATGAACTAAAATAAAACTAAAATAATAGTTGAATATTTAGAATAAATTGATTTCTTTCGGGTTTTTTAAATAACTTAATTCATTAGGACTTAAATTTATAAATTGAATTAAGAAATAAATTTTTGAATAGATATATGATTAGAAAAAATCTCATCAAAATTTTCGTGGGTTTATTGTAGGAAGAAGAAATATAAATATTAATTTAAATTATTATTAATAGATACAACTAAAAATAACCTAGATCAACAGATAAAATTTTAAACATATAAAAAAAAATTATAACTAAACATATGCCCGTTATTTTTAATAAATAAAACATTAACTTAACTAACATACAAGTAACGAAGATTAAGCTTACAACAATACGCTGGCCTACGTTACATTTATAGGGACTGTAAAGTAGAGAAGATGTGCTAGCACTAGTTGACCTTTTCAAACGATATACTGGATTTAATACAACTTGGAAGGTTATTCATCCCGTCAAAATATTATTAAGAAATATATTTCACTTAGTATTTTTAATCGGTAAGGCAGATACAAAACAAAAAATAAACTAAAATCTTACAAAACATTTATGATATTGTGACAAATAGAGAAAATCATCTTGATATAAACCAGTAATGAAAGCACTAGTAAATAACCAACATAAATAAATCGTATAATAAATGTTACAAAAGTAAAACGCTACTAAAATTGATTTAAAGTTTTAAGTTTTTGAAGTAGTAAAGATGATTAAATGTGTATTATAAATACCGTGCGTTACCTTATTTCTGTAATGTCAAGCCCTAACACCATGCTTCACAATGTTACTACTTTTCCTGATTGGTCATAAGTTCAACGAACGGATGTAATAAAATCTGGTGTGAAACACTCACAAAACTGTCTTTCACCAATGTAAATAATTAACAATATAACCTAACATTAGTAATAAAACATTAGAAATAAACAAAAAACTAATCTCAATAAACATAACCTAATTTTAATCATGAGTAAAAGACGCAAAATGAAAATCAACCTCGGTTTGGCTTAAAAATACGAAAAATCACTCTTTAACGCTAAACTAGGCTCTGTAGACATAAATACTCTAAATAAAACTTCTAGATCTTTTAATTAACTAAAGATTTTATTATACACTTTTGTCATAAAATGCATACTAAGGCTGAAATCTTTAAAAAAATCTATATTTTTACACAAAAACAGCCTTCCCAAGAATTTCAGAAGACGGCGCCTACTCTATCTTGTAGAGCATAAAAATGGAGTTCATTAAGCGATTTAAAAAAAAAATCGTAGAAGCAGTTTTTAAGAAAATCGCAAAAAAGTGAAAAATTACACGAATTAACTACTACTTAAGGTTGACCGGTTTTGATGAAAATATTCGTGTTGGGTCCGGTAGTAGTATCTAACTTAAGTTTGACGTTCGTACGATGTTCCGTTCTTTAGATATTTTGTTCACACACACACACACCAATGGCTAAAAACATGTTCTTTTGGATTTAAGGGGTCTGAAAACGTGTAGATCCGGTGAAAACTCGATTTCGAAAAATTGACATGAAAATAAATAGACCTACTTTCCTTCTATTCATATAGGCAAGAGAAAGTAAAAATCGTTTAACTATCTGAAACAGTCGAAACATAAAAATATTCATGAAATAAATTATAAATGTATCGTGTACGAAGGTATACAGGGTGGTGCTGTATCGTCATAGGGTTTTTTTGTCATCAATCTCTCGATTGGTTTGATTCAGTTCTCCAAGCTGTTTTATCTTGCGCAAGCCGTTTTATCTCTACATACCAGCAACACCTTACATTTTTTTTTGTAATTTGCTTTAAATATTCTAATCTTTGCCTACCCCTGCGATTCACATCCTCAATATTACATATCATTATAGATAAAATGATAAAATATAATTCCTTTTACCTCATATTCATATATCTTATTATCAACTTATTACAAATCCCGGGAATTACGGTTGGTCTGACAGGTGGTGAGCCTTAAGCACAATAACATTAACAAAAAATCGCAAAAACAACTTGAACAAAATACCAAGCAGAAAACCTCAGTGTAAAAACTTCAAAAAGCTTAACTTGCAAGACGATAAAATGAGAAAATACAAAAAATTAGATGAAGGTAAAATAACCTTTTAAAGTAAACCTAAAAAGCAAAACCCCTTTCAACATTTTACTTGAAACTTCCTCAAAACATATTTTATTAGATAATAAACCAACTTTATAATGTTAATTCGACTTTTCTATGACTTATAAGGTTGAGTGAACTTTTAAAATCCCACGTTTACTTTTAATTACGTAATTATCTGATGTAATTCACCCGGATACATTAAAACAATTTTGCTGGAAGAGAAAACAAAGTTAAAACAACGGCAACAAACAAAAAACAACAAAGTAATAATAATACTAATTATAATATTATATTATAAATTGATGAAATTTTCTTGTGTATTAATAATTAAGACAGTCTAGCTTATTAGAAATTATCAGCTTTTCTTTAGTATATGCCTTTGTGTTACCAGGTATACATTTTAATACGCTTAAAATTACAAATTTTTTATGCGTACTGTAAACTTTTCTTTCTTTATGTTTTAGAGCAACATTATGAATTTATGAATTTTACATAGATGATGGATTTCATCCATTAGGAGCCTACAAATTATTAACATACATAATTAATTTCTTTTAGTATTAAGTAAACCAGGTAAAATATTAGCTCGAGATAAATTTTATTCAATAAAATTTGTTTTAGAACTAGTGGTAAATCGAAATCTGTTTTGTTTATTTTAATATTAGTATAAAAAATGATAATAGTAGGCCGATGAAAGCATTACAGTATGTTATTTTGCTTTTGATTAGGTTTTTCGGAATAAGCAATCGGACCTAGTTCAATTTTGTCCCTTAGGCAGTAAAGTTTTTTATTGTGCCTATTATTATTTCTCTAATTCATTCTATTTTATTCTTTATTTTTTATTCCTTATTTCTTTATCTTCTTTCTATTATTCTCTACATATTTCTATAAAAACATTGGAGACACATTTCTGTTCTTTTTTTAATGACTTTAATGTTCTCGAAATTGGATGATCCATTTTTAAAGAAGGCCGAACTCTCCAAAGATTCAGTTGAATAGTAAAAGATTTTGTGTCAGTTAGAACAGTGTTAAAATTCCGACAGTAAAGGAACTAACCGCGTCCTTGTATAGTACATTTCACGAAAGACTAAATGACCAATCATTCCAACTAGCCCATGATCTAGCTACAAGGAAATTCTCAACTGTGCGACGTTTAAAGCGAAAATGGAGTAGAGACCTCTTGGTCTGAATAACGGACAATATCCGAAGTTTTAAACGGAGAATGTACCACTAAGTACCTCTTCTCCTTAAAGTGAAATTCCCCACCGCCATTTAATTATCATATACGGAAATTGTGCAGCTCAATGTACAGTAGGCCTACCGTAATAATTTTTTTTCTCTCTAATTTTTCATTTACAACTGTAAAATTTTACAAGCAAATGTGATGATTAAGATAATAATGTTAATGACATGATAGGGATGAGAGGGGTAGGACCCCCATTGGAGCCTCCCCAACAATGAAGTTTGTATAAAAAATTAGCAGGTCTCTACTCCAGCGTCTTTTAAGGCGTCTAGGGGGATTATCAGGTAAATGGAAGGTGGAAAGTGAACGCACCAGGGGGTTCTCGTGTTCGTGAGAATTGTCGTGAAAGCGTTTGTATAGGTATTCGATGGAATTTTTTACAAGTGGTGTTTTCAAATCTGTATGTAAGGTTAAAAAATTGAAGCCAAAAAAGAACAGTGTTAAACGAAACAGTAGGACCTAGTTTTCTGTGTCATCGTTAATATAGTTTCGACTTTTGATAGGCAAATGGTTTACATTGTGACTATGTAAAATACATTTATAAATAAGGGGTTAATTATTTTGATTGTAAATAATCGTACTTTCTATTTGGTTAAGTTTAGTTTACTCTTCAGTTTAATAACATTTTGTAATGAAATTGGCCTAATTTTAAGTTAAATAATTTAATTGTTGTTTAACAGTAATAATTTATGGTGTTTAATTAATTAATAGTTGATATACGAGTAAATTTGATAAGAAATTTTATCATTTATTATCAATCAGATCCTTAAAACTAGGAATACACGTTGCAATATTATAAATAAGTAACGATTGTTTGTTTATTTGTTTGTACGAAAGAATCAAAGACTATCATACCGATTAAGTATTGTAGACCATACGTTTATTAAGTAGTTTTAAATTTGAAAAAAAAAAATATGATTTTGAAAATAAAGTCATCTGTGATTTTATTTGTTTGGCTTAAAACATTTGTAAGAGGAAATTATTTTATTTAACCGTTATCACTCTGTAGGTATTTCAACCCTATACACTTGAATGGCTGACAAGCAGTAGAGTTCAGTTGATAGTAACCGAACAAAACAATTTCTCTCTTTCTGTAGCAATCTTTTAAAACATGTACAATGGCTTAATGTCACCAGCCAGTAACTAAGAATAACTTCTTCAGCTGATCGATCTGGTCTGATGGTAGGATATAATCATTGGGGCAAGGGTAACTAAGGTTTACAATATACCTACCCTATTTCAAAACTATAATCAAGAAAACAACTTCTTCTTCTTCAGGTGCCTTCTCCATTACGAAGGTTGGCTATCATCATGGTCAGTCGCACCTTGTCCACTGCTGCTCTGAAAAGGTCATGCGACGAAGAAAACAACTAAAACCACGATATTATCATGTTTTTCTTACTGTTTTATTAAAACTGAAGATACAATGAAAAAATTTGTTCCTTAACGATAATTTTCTTGTTTTTGACTTCTGAACAAAAAATAATAAATATTCCAAAATTTAATAAGTGTCACACAGTAAGCACATCAAATGAGATCAGATTTTATTATTATGTTTGGAATTTGTAAATAAATAACTAAAAACAGTAATATTGAGAAGTATTTCTTACATTTTTCTTAAAAATAAACAATGGATAGCAAAAGTCATCGTATGGATACCGGACTTGTTTTAGACATGTGCAATTTAACCAACATAAAATAAATTTTATTATAAGTTTTATTAATGTTCAGACAGAAGAGATCAAATTTTATTATTATACTATTTTAAACTTGTAAAATTAATTTTTAAAAGCAATAGACCAAAATATGTATTTAAAAAATATTTAATATCCTATTGAATGTAAACCTAATCTTATTGAATAATTACTTATTGTTTGTTTATAAATGAACTAAAATTAAAGCAATGGAAACCTGTTTCCATTACTGTTAGATTTGTTAAAATGTTTGAACATAGTTTTCATAGAAAAAGAATAAAACAGTTACTATTAAAAGTGGTATAATATTGTTACGAACATTTTATGTAACGTAGTTAAAAATGTAGAAAATAATTTTGACAAAATACTCGTAGTATCGATTAGAATACAGTAAAAGACCATAAATAAAGTTTACTTAAAGTGTTAAAAATTCATGTGATTTTAAAAAAATCAGTAAAAGGGTTTAAGCTTTCCGTTCTCTTTTTTTGGTAGATATTTTTTCAGTGTGATGGTCAGAAACTGTAAATTGGGATGCCTGCGTAGTCCGATAACGGCCTAACGCTACAACGTACCCAAGAGGTTCCACTTTGAAATATACACGCACAGACTATGCCATAAATTTACCATTACTTCTAATCGACGAACTTTAGCTAGTTATTTATTGAGACACAATTTTTACTGACCACTCATTTATTATTTTCAAACCGCTTAGGAAATATCTTCTAAAATAATCTTTTTGCTAGGTTATCTATTTTCAACCTTTTTAAACTTTTTTCAGACTTCTATGATGCATAGAGAAAAATGATAAAAATAATAGACTTTATGTGAAGGTTCCATGGCACATCTTCAAATATAGAGTAAATTATACCGTTTTTCGATATTCCAAAATGTATTCTTTGCTAATAAAAATTAGTAACGTACATTAACTGAATCTAGTAAAATAGGAGGTTTAACAAAAATTCATTATTATCGAGAATCTATGACTTTTTAACTTGAAAAATGATATGGTACTACGAGAAAACTTGTTTTTTTTACATAAATGTTTCAGTTATTAAAACCTGGCTTGTTAGAGTAGTAGTCAGCAAAACTGAACTGACTTTAATGTCAGGGACCTCGAGTTTGATTCCCTTTGAAGTCTAACATTTTCCGTTTTTAATTATCACCTTAGCCTATATCAGTATCTACGCCCAAGCTTAGGATTATGTATTATCACACAATAAAAATAAAATTGTAGTTAATTACATTATAACAATTTAGCCTACAGGCAAGCAAGACTCAGATATTGTTTGTAACACCATTTAGGCGAGTAATTTTGTATGAACAGATTTCACCAGGAATAATTCTATCTGTACTCAGCTCTACTTCAATAATACAGCAAAGCCTTGGTCAAAAGTTGTCAGTAGGTCCCGATGACACATAAAAACTAACGTTTATAAAAAAAAAGAATTCAAAGAAATTTGACAATATTGAACTTTTTATGTTGAATTTAATTATTGACGAAACGTAACACAAATCAAAACGCGCTTATATTTACTGAAACGATTACGTGATGGATGGTCAAAATAATTTCTATAGAACAAAATACGAATAAACAAAACACTCATACCGCCAATCTGGACTTAGGGATTATATTTTAGGGCTTCTGCTTAACCGTAACAAACAAAAAGTATTAAAGCACTATACAACAAAATATTACGTACAACACAATTTCCCTTTTACATCACTAATAGCACACTACATTGTTAATTACATTTACTATGTAACAGGTACAGCAAAAATCTTGTACCAGATAATCCTTGGAGAAGGCTGAAGTTCCGATGACCACGAGACCTTCTCCAAAGAAACTATTGTGCGAGCTTTGCATCCGGTTAAGCAAATATGGGTAAAAAATCTCCTTTTTAACGATTTTAATAAGAAAAGAGAGAAACTCACTAATTGACGCTAACCTAAGCTTTATATAAAAAAAAAATTTGAAATAAAAGTTGTAGTTTTCTAATTTTTTACAATTTGGATTACATATAATTTTGCCCTAAAATGCGTACTCATATTAAGACAGCAATCTTAATTTTTCTCACGGCAGCACAGTCCCTAAGAATTTGAGGAGACATGGCACTTACCCTATCTAGTACAGATAGGGTAACACACACACACACACACACACACACACACACACACACACACACGCACACAGACCAATAGGTAATATGTTTTTCGGGTTCAGGGGGCTTGAAACCGTGTATTTTCCGCAAAAATTTTGTTTAAAAAATTGACAATACTTTCCTTTTTTATACATTCCATAGACTACGGCAAGAGAAAGTCAAAATATTGACAAATATACATCAGCTTTAAGATAAATGATTTATTTTTAATAAACTGCTAAGCCGCACAATCCAGATTCAATTCTAAATTAGTTTCCAAATGATTTGAAAATTATTGGATTTCCAGAATAAAGATTATTGACAAAATAATTGAAGTGACTGTAAAACGAATAATATAAATGGTTTCTTTTAATAGTATTGTAGTAATTATATTTTCTAATCAGCTTTGATAAAATATATGAAAAAATATAAAATTAAAGATAGATATCAAAATCAAAATGATGAAATAATTAATATATATATAAATATTAATTAAGTTTTGAAATAAATTCAATTAAAATACCTTATTAATCTAATTTCGTCTCATAAAATAATGATAAAAAGATTTAGATGAATTCCTGTCTCGATTCCATCACCCGTGGAAATGAATTCCTTTTAACTAGTTATATTATGATTAGCTGCAATGTCAGCCGATTAGAAGGGAAATTAATTGTTTGAAGCAGTGAAACGGAAGAAAAGGGATCTCCCTTTAAAGAAGAGAGGAGGGAAGGGGTTTTAATGCAACGATTCAAAATGTTTTGCAGGAGGTTTAGTTAGCAGATGAAGAGGAGTGAGGAGTAGGAGGTGGTTAGAAGAGGGATTGTGGGAGGGAATAGATCTATATAAAGGTTCTCGACATTTAAATAAGTTCCAATTAGGGTCGGATGAGTTTCCCATCCAAGTTGGACTCAATTGTCATTGTCATTGCCGTTTCGAACCAATCAACTTTTGTTAAACCACCTGTAGGTTAGAACATAGAAGAGACGACCAAATAAATTGACTTAATTCGATTTATCTCTCTTTATGCAAACCTGATATCGATACACCGTAGTCGATAGCGTTTGAAAACGACAAAAAAACAATGATCTTTTAAATATACCCGTACTACATATCCGTTGCAAATTTTTTACCCTTTAAATACGGTATTCTCTTTAACTTCCATGCAAAATTTTGATTCGGAAATCTTACTACAGAATGAAAAATTATTTCATTCCCGGTGGTCACAAGTTGATGCCTTACAATTTTTTAAGCTAATTTCGTTAAAATTAATAATTCAGAGCATAACCATAATTAGGTTTAAATAACCACACTGATATTTCAAAATACATACCAGTATACAATTATTTGATACAGCATACGATAAACAATAACAAATTTTGGTTAAAACCATTTTCACATACATATTTTAAATAATATCTTAATAGCATAAGTGTTAAATATTCTGACTGTTCATAGCAGTATCAAGACTTTCAGAACAAAAAATATAAAACGACTGAATTGCCACTCAAACAGCTATTTCAATTTTGGAAACTGTAATGACACAAGACGTCTAAAACGTAAACTCATGAGACACTTTGTAAACAACATAAGAATTTCAACTCAGTGAATACTAAATAATAGTTGTAATTAAATAAGTAAAGTTACAAGTAATCAATAAACTACTTTTTCTATCACTTCTATTGTTTACATTTTCCTTTATTTTGTTCTGTTATTTTGTCATAATATGACTGACCTATAGGATTATCTAGATGGATATAGAATATTATTCTATATCCATTAAGATAATCCTATAGGTTTTATTATATACAACCACTAATGATGATACCTTAATGATACAAGTCATTAATCGTTGAACTATTTGTGTAGTTAGTTTGCTTAAATGAAGTGGGTTATTTAAACCGGTTTGCGTATAACACGTTGCGTATTGAACCAGTTCTTCGGGACAAGTAGTTAAGTTGACTTTGTAAGTAGGTTTTGATTTATTTGCTGTTGTTTTGTTTTTAAGTAAGAATTAATTAATTATTTGATTGTAAATAGCCATATTTGCTGGTTTTAGTTATGTTTAGTTTAAACCTTGGTTAAGTTTTATAACATTTTGTAAATTTAGCATGTTATTAAGTTAATTAATTTCTTGCAACTGGAATAACTAATGTTCTTAATTAGTCAATAAATATTTGCAATAAATTTATAAATAGCTATATCCAGCAAGAACCTGGAATAAATGTTTTACAATATGTATGTACAGTTTGATATATGCACTACATCACCTTTCATATTGGGAAGAATCACGTCCAGTCAGAGATGGCTCGCGTCTGTAGACCAGATAGTTCTTCTTCTTCTTTAGTTCCAAATCCGATTCCGAATGTTGGCGATCATCATCACTATCTGCATCTTTTCGTTGCAACTCTGAACAGTTTTGCTGAACTCTTGTCAAACCAAGTCATAAGGATGGCCAGCCAGGATATTCTTCTTCATCCTGGTGCTTTCCATCCTGGGAACTTACCCTGAAGTATTTGCTGAAGCAAGATATATCGTTTTTCGTTTCTCATACGTCATCATTCTATCTACCGGAATTCCATGCGAGTAAATAATTGCAAAGTGCAGTGTTGTGTAATGTAAAATTAAACGCTACATTTATTATATTACATTTTTAGGTGTGAGATTTTTATGGTTTGTATCAGATTATTTAGATTCCATTGAATATTTACGACTATCTGAATTTTAATTTCTAAGTTGTAGACAAAAATCTCATTGTGTTATCTTTTCAAAACAAAGGTCACTTATAACTTCTAAAACCAAACTATCTTTTATACTATCGAAGTGATTAAAATTCATATTATTCGAAGTTTATAAAATATTTATAAAGTTAATGTAATAGTTCTTGAAAGTTACAATAGAAAATGTATTAAATATTCAGTAATTCAGTGATATAAATTTGTAAACAACATAATTTAACAAATTAAAAATTAATTTCCTCATTAAGCTAGTTCTGTCTTTGTAGTTTGCGTAACGAAGAAAATTTAATAATATTAGTCACGTTATAAAATATTTTCATCAAAGTAATCATCAATTTTAGATAAATAAATAAAGGAGCGCAATTAAAGTCATTTAACTTAAGAAATATTTAAAAAGATAAACTTGCAGACTTTTTTAAAAGTACAG
This sequence comes from Catonia carolina, assembly GCA_035578175.1. Taxonomy (NCBI): domain Eukaryota; kingdom Metazoa; phylum Arthropoda; class Insecta; order Hemiptera; family Achilidae; genus Catonia; species Catonia carolina. The sequence goes on along the minus strand of JAQMRL010000010.1, from coordinate 19,635,186 downwards.
CAGTGACAGACCTCGTATTTTTATTCGTTTCTTTTCCTCTCTTTGGAATTAATTTTTTTCTCCTGACAGACTGTTACACAGTTTTTTTTATATTTTGTTTAATAGAAAGCACAACATTGTTTTAATGCAGTAAGTTAACTTTTTCTTAAACAGAATTGAATATTTTAAAATAATTATTAATAAAAAACAAAAAAGAGAAGAATAAATTAGCTAACTTCAAGGAAGTTAAGTTTTTCTTAAAGATAATTAAATATTTTAAAATATCATTAAGGAAAAAGAAAAATAAGATAGTACTCGAATAAAAAGGAATAAATTTTCATCATTTAGCAACAGTGATACTCAATTATAATGGGAAACTTTTCTTTGTTCCTGAGGGCACCTGCACTGCAAACAAGGATATTGTTTTTCAGTCACCCACGTATGTTTGTTTCTGTCTTCTCCGTAGATTGGGTATAAATTTTAAGCCTATTTTATTTTAACTTTAATTTTACGTTTATGATTTAGATACAGAGTTGGTTGCATTTAACCTGACATTTTAATGCATTAATAATCACTAATAATTCTTTTTTTTTCAGTAAAACTCAAAATCACTATCTCAGAAATACTTTAAATGTACGAATAAAAAATATAAGAATGTACGTTATATTACATAAAATACAATTATCTTTTAAACTCATGCTGCGAAACATAGTTAGTAATAAAAAAAAGAAGCTGAATGAAACAAATTTCAAATTTCCTTTTATTGTCTTATTTTAAAACGTGATTATTTCTGATCATTTTGGTGTAGGCTAAAGTTTACAGCTAAATACCTTTTCACATTCTTATTATTTTTGAAAAATATAATTGCACGCCCGTGATATCAGCTGTAAGCTGTTTTTTTTGTTTCAAAGAAAATTTGTTCTTTTGTCTTTCTGTTGGCTAACTTAAAAATGAACTAAATAAATCAAATAGTAAAAAACCGATGAGTATGAGCTTATTTGAGTAAGTTTGAATTTACGTGAACTTCAAATCAGTATTTGTTTTGTGAAATTTGAAGTTTTGTATTGTATAGTTTATTCTGTAGTTTAAAATTCACAATTTGATATACAATTAGTGAATTTTTTACCTTATTTAGTGAAATAAAAGTTTAAACATATAAAAAATAAACGAGTTTATCGGATTAATTGGTTACTGGTTTAACCATTGTTTTTAAAGTTGCTCTTTCTACTTACATTAATCACGTGGTTACTGCTTTTGTATACCTTATGATAGCCGATAAATTTTTAAGGTGTAAGGGGAACAGATTGTGCACCTTTGGTTTGAAGTACCAGAAATGTCTTTGGTATAACGGTTTTTTAAACTGCATCCAAGGGACTTCAAAAAGGGAATAAAGAACATGTCAAGATAAAACTGGTAAGCCTAAATATTAACTAATTTAAATTGATTACTTACCAGTTTATTTATTACCACTTCTATCTTTCTTATTTGAATAAGTGTGTCATCGTATCATTTTCATAAAATAATACGCATTTTCCTCAGCGCTTACTTTGAATGTTTTTTTTCAAACGACTATTTAGAAAGGAATTCTCATACACTACAAAATATTTCAACAATCAAGTACTTTTTGGCTTTGTTTTTAAACAAATTTTGATTACCATAACTTTTTAACGCTTTCAGTAATTTATTGATGTATTTTCTACCTACATAAGTAGGTTTTTGTTCAAACAATTTTTTGCTGTGATCAGCAGCATAGTAATCATTTGTAAATTAATGAACTTATAAAGTATAAGTCCTTGTTAGTTATGTTATAAAGGTGGATCCTTGTAAATATTTTTATACATGTTCATAAAATTTGTATGAATAAATAAGACCTTCTTTTGTAAATATTTGACGGACATACGTACATTAAATCCTTGAATAAGCTACTCCGATAGGTATCTAAATTTCTATTTATTAATTTTTCGTAATATCGCCTTTGAAACTTTCTCACTGGCCAAAAAAGAGAAGTTAGTACCACCCCAATTTATTATATGCAGGTTAATACTGACAACACGATGGTTAAGTACTGATATATTGGAACAATTTTAATTTACACATCTGGTAAATCCGCCCACAAATAAGGAAATTAATAACAATTTTTTGCATTGTTAAATATTGATATGTATTGGAACAATTATTTTACATATTTGGTAATTACACCATTTTTTTTTAATCCCTAATGTGTGTACGTTGCAATCTGTTCAAGTCAGAACAATAAGCAACCCCATGACCCAATGAGATGAGGATGATGTGTGTGACGTGTAAATGAGTGTAGTCTTGTACAGACCCAGGCCGACTATTCCTGAGAGAGTATGGTTAATTGAACCCCAACCATCAAAGTACACTGGTAACCACAGTCTAGTATTCAAATCGGTATAAAAGTAACTACCTTTACTAGGATTTGAACCAGGAACCTTAGTCTCCGAAAATCAAGAAAAAATCAAGAAAATCAAGCCTACAAATAAGGAAAATAAATATAATTTTTTGAACGCTTTGTTCCAATTCCTATCTAAAATGTACTTAACAGCATTTGATTAGTTTTTATCAAATAATAAGTTGGAAAGCTTTGAACGACAACAAAACTTAATTTAACTTAAGAGTCCTAAATCTAGAATAAGATTCATTAACAATTCACTAATCCGTTATTCACTCTTATCTACCTATGTTGTTGAGGGAAGCAGACTGATTTTATTAATAGATAGTTTTACCTTATTTAAATTGATACATAACACGACATTGGTTGCTTTTACTGTTGAAAAAAAATTAAGGTTTTACGTTCGTGGGGTACGTAGTATTTATTTTGATATCTTTCACATTTTTCATTCTTGTAAATTGGGATTTATGTAATCACGTTACTGCTCTAACATTACGAAGATCGCATTCACGTAAAAAGAATAATTTCTAGAACACATAGGAATCAGCAGTAACGCAACATAAATATTGGTGAGTTTTTGTTTGGAAGGTAATTCCAGTTGGAAATAGGTGTTTCTGTTGTGGTATTATGCTTTTACTACATCCGAATTTTCCGCATATTGTGTTTTTTGACTTTAGGTACACTTATTTCAGGAACCATCCCACATAGGAGTGTGAAATTTTACACACTATATTTTAGTACTGAGGTGTGTATTTACTCCAGAGGTATTTTAAACATTTTGGAGTTTATATTTTTCGGGTGACTTTTTCATTAAAAAAATGTTGACTACATTTGAACATTTTTTGAGAACGAAAATCATTTTTAGATTGAATAAAGATAAATGAAAAAGCTCTGGTGTAAATTTGTAAAAAGGTAGCCCTACTGTAGATAGGTGTGCCTAAGCTCAGCTTTGATAGTTCCTATAAAAAATGTACTTAAGTTTTACTTAAAATTATGAGAACTGTTTTACATTAAATAATTTATTTAAAAATAAATTACACTGAGAAAGAACGCATGTTTTACCTTGACTTACTAACCAATGAATATTCCACAAAATTCTTTAACAAATAAACTGAACAAAAACCGTCTGTAATATTTATTTTAATGTAAAAACGATGGTTTTTTTATTTGTTGTTTTCATGTTATTTTACCATTTTCTTTAAATGTTCCATCTCATTTAATATGACAATCAAATTTATTTGTCATAAAGCGTCGGTTGAAACAGTGTATGTCGACTATTCCCGGAAGTAACTTAGTCAAAAGTGTTGTTCATTCGACGAGTTTTTTGTGTATTCAATTTCCCTTGTTGACGTAAATCGTATGTTATGTTTGTAGTGCGGCATCAGGATTCGTGTGATGATGAGAAGTGTGGTTGCGGGAAGGAAAGAGATAACTATACAATCACATCGCCGTCACAGATTTGTCTGTGTGACTGTTTAACTACAGGGATACTACTGTGTATTTTCCCTTGGGGATTTTGTGGCCGAGCAGACAGGAGAATCCCTCGGGATATCTCAACTCAATGATGAATGGAGTGTTAGCTTTATTTTCATTTGTTATCATTAGGAGTCGTTCCATACCACTGTACCATGTTCCTCCATATGTGGTGAGAGTCCAGTGAGAAAGCAGTCAGTTGAATTCTCTCTTCTGTTCCCTTTCGTTTTGTTTTAGCTACTCTTACCCGTTTTTACTCTATATTTTCCTGTCAGTCCCTCTAAATTGTCTTCCTAATTCTCATTCCACGTCGTTTGTCAGAACGTAATCGTTCCACAAACACGATGATTTATTTATTTATTCATAATGTATTCAAATAAATAAACCTTTATTACTACATAACGTTGTAATATTCATTTTATAATTATGATACGTTAAACCTGTTACAGGGAATAGGAAGGTTGGAAGGTTACTACTACACAGAATAAAAGAAGCTGATAAGGAAATTACTTGGCGTTTTCCAAGAAAAACTGCACAAAACCCATTACCAGGACAGCTTTATTTATTAGTAGCCCTTATTAAATATTATTACAGTAAACCCATTTGTATTTAGACTTTAGCTACACATACATGCAACCCCAGTCCGAACTATACGATTCATTGTTACTCTTCGCTAGGACAATCATAGTAATACGGAAATTTTATAAAACATACACCACACACGAGCTTGTGAGTTCGTATAAACAAACGAGACATCGGATTCAACAATTATGAATGATGTGGTAGGTTGGAAGAGACAAGAAAGCGGTACAAATTAAGAACTGAAAATGACTATTGGGTTAATTTTTATTATAAATGTTTGATTGATTTTTGTCAGTGATTTCTTTTCACCAAAATAAATTGTTTGTTCCGATGTCAAGTAATAATGATATGTGCGCTGAATGAAGCGATAGAAGTATTGTCTAAACGCTTGTAAGGGAGTTGTTCATCTAAGTGACTTCATATTAATAAGCGTGACTAGAAAGTGAGTTTTCAATTGTGGGTATATAAAGGATTTTAAAATTATTAATGTAATTAAAGCTGTCAATAATAATATTATAATTTTTATGTTAATACTGAAGTATTTACATAACGACGAAACGAAACACTTGACATAATTAGACGAAACATCAAAAAACGTCATCGTTTCATCACAAACAAAATATGATCAGATCAAACTAAAACTACTTCAGCTGAAGATACGTCAATAATATTCTTCTGGCTCTTTGGCAGTAATTTTCAACTTTTTCTTAAAAATACATTCCTTTAATACAACGTAATTCTCAAAACAGTTTGGACTTACAGGTTACATATATCGGGTGCAAATAGTTCATATCATATAGAAATACTACAGCGCTTTCAATTAAAATTCTTGAGACTGATAATTGCAGCCCTATGGTACGTAACCAATGAAATATTGCACAACGATTTAAACTTGCAAAGAAGAAATTAAACAAAGTTGTAAACATTTAAAAAAGTTATAAAAGTATCAAAATCTTTCTCAATCAACTTCCTCGACAACAGAGAAAATATTCACAAACTGAAACGTTTTAAAATATTTGACTTACCTTTACGATTTTGTTAATAAATCATCTCATTTCAATTTTCCTACTTCCATTACTAATTATTGTCATTTTTTCTTTTGAAACACTACTGGTTGTGTTATTTTCTTTTATTCAAAAACCATTTATTGAGACTTTTATCATATTTACTTAAAGTTTATATATACAAGTACACCCAAAACACTGATTACAAAAAATACACCTTGAAAGAGAGATTTTATAAAACAAAACTATAAATTAAACATAAATTGAAAAATTAATCATTAAAAAAATGAAAAATAGAGTAGCTTATAACAAAAATCAAAATCAAACCATTAATGTCTCTTATATTGTTAATAAGTATTTTATATTTTCGAAGAACTTTAGTCATTTAGAAAATCTTTAACATGCTGACTAATAATTCCTCTTTCTAATAAATCGACAGCTGTCTTCAAAAAAACACTATGTCTTAAAAGAAAGGAAAAGTAGAATCACATAACGGAAAAGAAAGGGATAATGCTTCTTCTTTAAGTACATATTCGATTTCGAATGTTGGCGATCAATGTTGGCTATCTGGTCCTTATTCGCTGAAATTCTGAACAGTTCTGCCGAACTCTTGTAAAATTAAGTTCTAAGGTTTGTCAGCTAGAATATTCTTCTTCGTTCTGGTGCTCTCCTTCCTGCAACCTTACCTTTGACTATTGGAAGGATTTTTTTTTGACTTGCAAGTAATTAAAATTGTCAATAATTCGTTAAGCCCGTCCCAAATATTACAGTGTGGTTTTCAGTTTTTTTTTTGATTATTATTTTTCTAATAATATTTCATCAACATATTCAATAAATTATGCATCAAAGTCAATTATTCAAAAATAGAATTTCTATCAACATTTAGTATTTATTTAGTTTAGTATTTATATATATATATATATATTAGCGAGTTTGTTTTACAGCTGTCGCCGTCTGTCGCATCCTAATACCTTCCACATTTGTCTGTCCAAGCAGTCATTGTCTGTCAGTCCTCTCGCCTGCATCGCCACCTCCATGCCATACTGCCAGGAGTGCTTCGGCCTTCCTCTTTTCCGGCTTGACTCAGGGACCCAGTCCAATAATATCTTTGGCCATCTCTCAGGAGGCATTCTCTTCACATGCCCATACCACTTCAAACTCTTTGCCTCTATCCAATCGGCAATATTCTCAGTCAGACCCATCTTCCTTCGAATATCATCATTTCTCACTCTGTCCATTCTTGTATATCCACAACATCGCCTCCAATAATCCATTTCCAAAGCCTTGAGCTTAGCTTCATACCTTTTATTCACCTCCCAAGTTTCTGCACCGTATGTTCCAATGGTTTCAATGACTGTGCTGTAAATGCGAATCTTATTTTTCTTTGTTATTTTTCCATTCCATAGGACACTGTTCAACTGCCTTATTGCTGACCGCGCTTGACCAATTCTTGCATTTATTTCCTCATTGCTCCCCCCATTTGACGATAGCACAACTCCGAGGTATTTGAATCTTCTTGTTGCCTTTATGATTTCACCTCCAAGACTCAAATCCTTAGCATTTCCTCCAACAACCATATACTCTGTTTTCATTCTGCTTATTGATAGACCCCAGTTTGTGTACTCCTCATCCAGTTTCCGTAGCATGTAGTCAATGTCCTGTTCATCTTCAGCCATAATAACCTGATCATCAGCAAAGTGCAATGAGTACAACCTTTTATCTCCAACAAGGATACCCATGTTGCGACATTTCCTTCTCCAGACTTTCAATGCTTCATTCAAATATATTTTGAACAGTGTAGGAGCAATGCAACATCCTTGTCTTAATCCTTTAGTAATGGGAATTTCATCTGTGATTTTTCCACGCACTTTGATATTTGATGTCATATTCTTATATAGTTGCTGGACAGCATGAATGTATTTCACACTTATGCCCTGATTTTTCATGGCCATCCATAACTTTGAGAGAGGGACACTATCATAAGCCTTAGTTAGATCCACAAAAACAATATGAGTAGCTTGATTATGAGCTATCCTTTTGTCTGTTAACTGTTTCAAAGAGAAAATGCTGTCTACACACGATCTTCCCGCTCTGAAGCCATTCTGCTCCTCCACATCCATGACGTCCTTCTCAATTCTGTTCTTCAGGACTTTCCCATACACTCAAGACAATGAATTTGTTACACTTAAACCCCGATAATTATTGCAGTCTCGACGGTCACCTTTTTTATAAAGATTACTGATATAAGACTTTGTCCACTCAGGTGGTAGGTCTTGACCTCGAAAGAATACGGTGAATACATAGGTTAGTAATCTCAACAGAGTCTCTGAACCATGCTTTAAGAGTTCATTTGGCACACCAAGAGGACCAGCCGCTCTTCCATCTTTCAAATTAGCAATCACTGCTTTTACCTCATCAACAGATATTTCATCATCCTCATCATACTCTATGTCACCCGCTGTTGTATCAGCCTCTAAGAACTGAGGCCTGGTCTCACTGAGCAGCTCAGAATAGTGCTTTTTCCATGCATTTTCATCTATAGTGTTCAAACTACTCTTTTCCTGCTTGTTTGTTCTTAGTTGCTTTACTGTTTTCCATGCCTCTCTTGACTTTGTTGATCCCATATATCTGTCGACCTCTGCACATTTCAGCTCCCACTGCTGATTTTTAGCTTGGATTACCAACTTTTTCACTTCTCTGTTCATTCTTGCATACTGACGTCGGTCCTCAGCATCCCTCGTTGTAAGCCACTTATGGTATGCTTGCTTCTTCTCCTTCACCGCCTGGTCAATATCGGGTGTCCACCAACCGGGAGCATCCTGTTCCTTGAATTTTGGAACCTGTCCCAGGGCCTCCAATGCTGCTCGAGTGATACTGGAAACAATGTCCTGATACATTTGATTTGCTGAGGAATATGTCACATTTTGTAGCTTCTGGTCCAGTCGCCGTTTATATAAGTATGAAGTAGAAGGATCATTCAAGCTCTGGATATTAAATTTGTTTTCCTCTAATGGAGTCAAATCCGAAGTTGATTGCTGGTTCTGGTTTTCTGTATTTTTCAAATGATGTTTGAAAGGGAAATAGCACACTGCCCGAAGAAGGTGATGGTCTGATCCACATTCTGGCCCTCTTAGTACTCTTACATCTTCAAAGTGTATTTTTGTATTTTGCTTCGCCACGACATAATCAATTATAGATTTTATTTTTCTAGCAGGCTGAGTGTATGTATACTTGTGAATTTCTTTATGTTTATAAAACCCATTTAAGATCTGCAATGAGTTTTGTTCACAGAACTGTATCATTCTCTCACCACCATCATTCAGCCTCACATCTCCATATTTCCCCACAACTTTATCATCCAATCTATTTCCTGTCCAACCATTGAAATCACCCAGGACCATAACCTCTCTGCGATCACCAATCACTTCAATATGCTCTGTCAGTGCTTCATAAAACTCATCCTTTTCAACATCATTTGCATCATTTGTTGGAGCATATACTCCAAAAATCTCTAAGCTGTGTCCTTTCCACTCAAGTGACAGTCTAATGAGTCTTTCATTTATTTGTTCCCATCCTTTGATCGATCTTCTTAGTTTTTTTGAAATCAACACAGATACTCCAGCTTTGGCTCGTTTCTCCTTGTCCACTCCACTATAAATATGCACAAAGTTTCTCACTTCCTCACTACCCTGTCCCTTCTTCTTAGTCTCCGTTAAAACGATGATATCCGATTTGATTCCTTCCAATTCTGTGATGACCTCAGTTTAGTATTTATTTGTTTTAAATAATATTTGAAAAAATTGTACATGAATTCCAAGGTCATAAACGCAAATATTTTATCGTTTTAATTGGTTTTATATTTTGTTTCTTTATATTTCCCTAACTTTGGAGTTTTATCTTGAAAAACTCGAACTTTCAAAGTAATAACAAACAAAGAAGAGATAGAATGTAAAATGTAACAAATCAGCAAAACATTTTTGCAAGTTACAACGGACTTTAATCCTTTCCACCAAATGAATCAAGGGACAGCATTCCGGATGTATCCGGAATGTACCCGGAAGAGTGGGACGAACGTACTTCAAACTTCTGTATCGGCTATTTCTTGTAATTAAACAAGCCCAACGTTTGTTCCTACTTACTTTTTTATTATACGACTTCTACTTTTTTAGAATTTCCTTCGTATTTTTACGGATTTCCTTCAGCCAAACAAAAATTGTTTTATTACAAAAAAACTATACCATATTTTAAATAAGTATAGAAAGATAATTTAGGTTCTCTGCTTGCAAAAAACCTAAATACAGAGAAACCAAGACAGCTTGAATTTTTTGTATGACATTACTTATTCAGGTGATAAAGTTTCAGAAATAGCGAGGACACTCTCGTATTGAATAAACTAAATAAAATGTACCAAACGATATAGTAAACCTAATAGAACTGTTGAAACAACAGATTAATTTAAATCATCCAAAGTCGTTTATATTTAATGTTACCAATTGCTTTTGCTAGAGCATTTGTTTGCTTACATAACCTCCTTCTCGCATAAACATACGAACAGCTACCTCACCTAACAGCCACTACAGAATTCCTCTTCCCATCATATTATGGTTTAGATAATAGTTTAATGCATTGCAGAAATAACACTCATTTACCTAAATTATTTTATAACAATTTAACTCTTCTTTTCTGCGTTTTTATATTCAGATAAATTTTCGTTTCGTCCCAACAATAATGAAAAAATATTTCATTAAATCTGATTAATTAAACAGTAGAATCAAAGGTTTTAATAATACCTTAAAATGTCCTTATTCTGTATTACTATGTATTAATAATTGACTACAGTTACTTGAATCACGAGATTGCCTTTGTTTTCAATGACGGGTAAAGGGGGAAAGCATCAGTGCACATGCGTAACTGCTTTGGTATCAGTTCACCACCACAACAACAACATAAACTACACTTAGAGGACATACAGTACGAGGTGTGGCTATTAAATAACGACACTGACGTTGTAAAAAATTTTATTTTAATTTTATACATAATCTCTTATTGTCACCTTCAATATACTCTCCTTCTCTATCCCTCCATGCGAATTTTCCATTGTTGGAAACAGTGGTGGAAGTCATCTTCTGTCAGCTCCTTTAGGATACGTGCCGCTTTCTCTTTTACAGCTTCCACATACTCAAATCTTGTCCCTTTTAATGCAGAATTCACCTTAGCGAACAGGTAGAAGATAATAACATGTGATGAAACGTGTTTTTTTACTTATGATCCGGAAATGAAGCGCTAATTCATGCACTGGAAGAGCCGAACTACACCGAGAGCCAAAAAAGCTGGAATGAGCAAGTCAAAATTTAAAGCAATGATGATTGTATCCATGGGATTGGGTACCTTCACTGGGTTCCTGAAGGTCAAAAAATTAATCAATATTACTACCTTGAGGTACTTTCTAAACTATGTCAAAGAGTAAGGAAAAAACCCCCCAAAATGTGGAAGGGCAAATCATGGGTTCTCCACCTAGACAATGCGCCAGCTCATTCCGCGTTACCTGGCAAGAGGTTCCTAGCCAAGTACAGCATCTCAGAGTTAGAACATCCACCTTATTCACTAGATCTTACACCATGTGACTTTTACCTATTCCCTAAGGTGAAATTTGCATTGAAAGGGACAAGATTTGTGTCTGTGGAAGCTGTAAAAGAGAAAGCGGTACGTGTCCTGAAGGAGCTGACAGAAGATGACTTCCAGCACTGTTCTGTTTCCAACAGAGGAAAATTCGAATGGAGCGTTGTAGGGATAGAAAAGGAATGTATATTGAAGGTGACAATAAGTGATTATATATAAAATAAAAATACATTTTTTTACAACGTCAGTCTCGTTATTTAATAGCCACACCTTGTGTGATTAAATCTTGTAAGATTGACCTTGATTTTCCATTTGTGTAACCATACAGGAAGTAATTATAAACTTAATAAAAATTATCATCTTGTGCAGATTGTTAATTTATTGTCATTGGATAGGGATACCACAAGTTTTTCTAATTGTAGGCCTACACATTTCTTTTGTAGAGTTATTTACATCAAAAGCTAAAGTCATTTACCACTGATTTTTTTCATACAATTAAGAACAGAATAACTTTGCAGGAAGTTGGCCTAAAATCATATATAACAATTATAATTATAATATTATTATAGGATCGTCGTTTTAGTAGATGGGGACAATTTTAGATTGATCAAAAATTATGAATCACACTCTCGACTAAATTTTTAAAACTCTTTTTTTATATATCGTAATAACATTTTCAATAGCTTAAGCAACCCATGACCCAGTGAGATGAGAATGATAAGTACGAGTGTAAATGAGGTGTAGTCTTGTACAGACCCATGCCGACCATTCCTAAAAGTGTATGGTAAATGAATCACAACCATCAAAGAATACCTGTAACCACTGTCTAGTATTCAAATCCGTATTATAGTTACTTGAGTCACGAATTTTCCCTTGTTTGTAACGAGGGGTAAAAGAGGAAAAGCAACAGCGTGCATGTACGACTGCTTTAATTTCAGTACGACAAACATAACAACTTATACTATACCCAAAGCATATACAGTATATCGCGGAACCTTTTGTAAGTTACCTGTACGAATATAACTGTTTGTTACTGTAAACATAAATGTCGGTTTCTCGAAAACGTGGTTGAATTATTCACAGTGCTGAACGAAATCTAATATGCAATGTAATAAAATGTTGTGAAGTTGAAGTTAAACAAAATTCCTATCCGTGCCTCTTAACAAAAGCCGTGAGTGAGCGGCTAACTACTTTGATGTTTCCTTTTCCGCAATTCGAAAAATAAATCCGGAAATTAAAGATGTGAAAAAGCTATTCTTCAACAGTTTTGTTGACACCTGGTAAAAAAAGGAAACGGTTTGGTAGATAGGCCTACTACTGAGACTGATAGTGAAGGCGCCGGTGGCAGCGATAGTTAAGAAGGCGATTTATTCGTAGAAAATTTTGTTCCAATTGAATAAGGTAGCTGGTAGCCTAATTACAAAAAAATACACATTTCTAGTCATGTAATGAAGGTTTAGGCAATATTACAGGTCACATTTATTTTTTTATAAGGTTTATGAAGAAAACGTTTTCTTGAAATAAACCACAGCTTACAAATGTGCGTAGTAACTGCAGGGTAGTGAAATGTATACGTATACTACGAGTAGTGTCTCACTGTTGAGGTTGGCAGCACTGTCAATTATTCTCTTCCCTTCCTCACAGCCCATCCATACGCAAAATGCAATCTCGTGACTAAAGTATCTATAAAATTAACTACCTTTACTAGGATTTAAACCAAAATACTTCGTCTTTGAAAATTAGCTGTTAAACAGCTGACTCTCTGCGACAACTTTACTTTTAAATAAAACCGGTAGGTTAAAATTAGTTATTAACGTCGAGGAATTTTAAGTTTAAAATTACATAGTTATGAGTACGCTCGTTTCACCTCCATAAAAAGTTCATTCTGAATAGAAAAATTTCTCACCTGGATTAATGTTCCTATGTAAAAATGAAACATACCAGTATTTTTAAGTAAGGGATGTATGATTGATAATTTTATTTTACACACTTGTGGACAAATTAAAATTAATTTCAAATTAAGCTACAAAACAGAGAACTTAATATCTTATGTAAGTGGAATTAATACATATGAAGAATATTATTTAAAATTAAATAAAGATAAAAATAGGATAAGGTGACGTGTGTACCAGAGTGCAACAAAACAAGATTTTGTTACCGGGTTTTCCCTAGAGGAGAAAGTTAACTGGATAGGAAAAGTAGGGAAAATAGAAAGAAAGAAAAAAGAAAGAGAGAAAAAAAGCTTTGGATTTGTTTCGGGGAATCATATCCAGTAAATCCCCATTAGTTTGTTCGTGAAATGTTTTGTAGGATAGACACCAAATTGTACTCTCTATCGTCCCCAACACCGGGTGAATTATTTAGTTTTTTCCATTCTCTTTCCTTGTTTAGTTTCTTTTTTTATTTTCGTTCCTTTACTACTTCATGCTACAATTTCTCTTATTTTCAGTTGTTGTTTTTTTATTCCTCATTTTATTTCTTCGTTTTTCTATTTTATTTTCTAACTAAATTCAAGAAGATAGTGAACTTGCAACAAACTGTTCGTACTTCCATTTTAGACTATGTTCGAGATCGTATTTCGTTTTTACTTACTTTATTTTATGTACAGGTTTCCTTTTTTTAGAAGAACACAAAGCACGTATCGGTTAGTAAAACGGGAAATGCCCAATTCTTTACAAAATTGTATTTTTTTGAACTTTAATTGTGTGATTCGATTTGGGTTAAATGTCCCCTATAAAAATGTTAGTTTATAGCTTTAGTCTTATTGTATTTTAAATATTAATTCAGAAATAAAGGATTACAATGCTACACAGTTGTTATACGATTTGCATTAAAGTAGACTAAGAAAATCTGAAGAAAACTTTACTTACGTACAGCCATTTATCTACCAGTTAATTTCTAAAACTAGCATTACACGAACAACTACATAGAAAATTTATTGGTATAACTGATAAAAATTACTATAAATTGTTGTTCTTCTTTTACATTTGACCATAACAGGTAGGTGGAGTGTTAAATTATTTGTATTCGATCAGGTAGTTCCAGAGCTACAAAAAGTAGTTGTTTTTTATCACATGGTCAGTCAATTATATGACTGAAGCATTTAGAAATAGAAGAGGTAGAGGTGTAAAATACACTAGTAAGAGTTATCTTCTCTGAGAGTAATGAATTTTATTACACAGCAAGATCCTGTGGAGAATGACGTGAAGGTGTCATTTGCAGGGTGGAAAATAGATTCTTTTCAAATGGCCCGGCCATGCTGATAAGCATATTTTGCCACTTTTTGAGAAGGCAATAATTGTAAACCACATAACTCCTCATTTTACTTCGTAAAGCCTCTAGAGGTTCAAACCAGCCGATCGGCTGATGTCCTAAACAAATAAACCAATTTATTTACATACACTAGTGTTACCTTTTTATTATCATATTACAGCGGTTATTCTGCGGTACTAGAACATTTACCACAACCTAAAACACCACTCATACTTAATAGATTACATGTATATCTCTTAAACCACTTCTGCACATTTACTTCAATGTCATACATCAATTCTTTTAGTGTCGTCCTTTTTCTTTCAATTTAGAATCTACCGTCAAATTTTCTTTGCCACCATATTCTCCTGCATACATCACTTATGACCCGTCATCTTTATGAATTGGTACACACTTTTTCAAAAAAAGGAAACTAAACAAGACTCATTGTTCATAACTAACTCATAACTTTAGTCTTTAATATTAATAAGATAAGAGAAAATTTGTAATGATATTTTGAATCACATTCTAATTATAAAATTTTCTATTAAGCTCTTGCAAAATTATATTTCCCGCCATCCTAACTTGAGGCAGACCAAACTGGCCTGCAGGGTCATTAGCCAACCGACCCTTTTAAAATCCTATTATATAGGATTAGGATACAAAATATTAGCCTTTTATAATAGGATTGTGACCCTACAGGTCAGTTTGGGCTGCCTTAAGTTAAGATAGTACACACTAATTGGTGGATGAACATACGTTTAACCGATTGGCGCATTATATCTACTGAGCTTTTGAACAGTTTTGGAGTACTGTGTGTCATTTTCCATAAAGTACGTGTTGGTTACTAGCTGCTCTTTTATATATCTATGAAGCAGTTTCGCAGAAATACCCGCCTATTGATATACCATAGCCTATAATATGAAATATAATTTTGATTATCAGGTATTAAAAATTGTTCTGAAATTTTGAGAAAGTATTACGGTGTTTTTAAAATTGTGCTATAAAGCTTTTTTTGAAGCATGTGAAGTACAAAAAACTGTTGAACTATGTTCAACTGAAAACTGTGTTGGAAACTGGAGAATAGTTATTACACTTTTTCAGAGTATTTACAATTGCCAGAGTATTAGCACATTGCCAATATCTATTTAATATTACATAATCAGATGTAACTATACTGCATTTTACGTTCAGAATGCAGTACAGCTCTTAAGAGAAACAATTGTATTATCAGGCGTACGGAAAACATCGAGCACAGCCAATACAATAACCCTCCTACGCCGACACAATCCGTAGGTCACGGTTAAAAAAATTTGGATTTTCGCTTACCGGGCTCTAACAAACTCATTTTAATCGAAAAATTCTGAAAAATATACTTTGGCTTCCTAATGAATCGTATTTTATTACACTAAACGTTATTATTATATTCTGATATTTAGATTAAAGACCGTAGATACGTACGTATAAAAGAAAGGGGTATGACGTCTCTCTCTTCGTCACCCTCACTGTCGGGCCAGGGGAGTTTTATTACTTTTACTATTTTTAGACCTTTCCGAGATACTAACAACTGTTATTCAAACAATATTTAACGATTTACCAAGATTTAAACAGTAACTATTCTTTACTTTAAAATAATTATTAAAAGAGATAATAAAATTGATAAACAATTGTATTACTAAAATAATGTCAGTATCTGATCTTTAAAACGATAGGAATAAGTTATTAAGTATGTTTTCGTGTTACGTTATTCAATTAGAAGATTTTAAATGAGAACGTTTCGTGGCGCGGAGTCGATATTTTTACTTAGTGTAGTAGCGCTCAAACTCCCATATGAAGTACATTGCTTATGGACTTTCCATAGCGCACTGCATTCTGAACGTGAAATCAACTATAGTGACGGCGTATAAAAGTCTAAAGATTACATGGAATCAGGTAAAGCAGCAAATTGTTTAATAGTGAGAATGTAGTAAATAACATAATATGTTTATGATTAGTGGTAGAGTAGACCGATATGTCTGTTAAATCTTGATCAACATTTCAGACAGGCACAATAAGAACTTCGAGTTAGTGTGCCTGTGTATCACCTGGATTTAAGTAAAACTTTTCCTGTTTAGATTTAGAGAAACCCATTGGGGATATAATGTGGATTAAACTTAACTCAGCTCTTTGTCTGAATACGTCAAATGTTAATTGGAGAAGGTAATCCAACAAGAGTACAGAGATACCGCCCGACAAATCCAGACGAAGAAGCAAACCAAGCAACAACCAAAGATAGAGAGAGAGGGTGAAAGAGACTATTGCAGTAAGCGCAGTAGCTGCCACAACTCCAGCTTTAGTGGGAGTACTAATTATTCCCTAATTAAGTTTAATAGTCTAAACAGACACATCCACATCGCCGCGTAATGGAGTTGTTAATTATTATTTGAGGACGCTACGTGCCACAACGTGATTACAGAGTTTCATTGCAATGAGACTATGGCTTCCGCACACTCGTGCACATTGTCTGCTTTCTCTGTCTCAGTCTTTACTCTTCCACCTCCTTAAGGATTTCTCTCCTTTTGCAAAACTTCATCGGTACCTAGTCGGCACACAAGCAAATCCGTAATCTAACACTCACAATTTCCTTTAGCTCTATAGCGTTACTAAGGAGAATTCGCTCAATTTTACGTCCTGAAACTTGCCACGTACATGTATGTCATTTAAATTGCCTCGTGAATTACAGTAATTTGTACTTAGTTACTTGTACATAAGTCTAATTATTTTAGAATGGGAATTCTTTAGTTATACAAAAAAAATTTTTAGTAATTTAGAAAATTTAATTAGTAGTAAATTAGTGTTTTTGTTTTTAGATAATAAAAATGGTTTTACTAAATAGTCTAAAGAAACAATAAATTTAAAACAAAATACTAACAGAAATCAAGATTATACAATACATAGCAAATTTTATTTTTCATTTACTTACAGTCACACAAAAAATTTTAGTGAAAAATTACAATGTTTAATTTTACATATGTAAATTTTGTGTTTTTCTTTATTATGTAACTGAATCAGTCATTTCAGAAAGCCCATTAGTCAAAATTTTACTATTTTCTTTAGTGCGTTTTTTGAACTAACTGAATGTAAACACACCATCCCTACAAAAATCACATGAGGCTTTTCTGAATTAATATATTTATATCACTAAGAAATGGCATATCCTGAAGGATATTAAGTGTTTCCTTCTAATTAATAAATGAAACTATTTTCTTTTGAACCCTAAGCTCTACTTTCTAGTTGAAGAAGCCATACAAAGATTCTATGGAAAAATCTTTTTAAGGTATGTAACTACTATTCGTGACAACGATGGTGAACGCGAATAGCTCTAAAAATCAATATTTTTATTTCTTAAAGTTACGAATTTTAATTTTATTATTGCAGAAAACAATTTATATCATAATGTAAACTACTGAAATAAATAAATGAATACTAGCCCTGTTGTACAGCACAATTTTCTCCTGGTCCTGCAACATATTTTACAGAAAACAAGTAATTACACATTTTACTCAAATTCATTTCAGAAACACTTCAAGTCTAAATTTTTAATTTATTTAAGCAAGATGTTTCTCTTAAAAAGACAAAAGTATATTTTATATTAAAGGGGACAGCCCTCTGAACAATTTATATTTATATTTTTTAATTGAAACATAATAAACTACAAGTTTTTAAATTTTCCAAAAGCTAGTTTTTTGACTTACGGGCGAAAGTCATTCTGAAATGACCGATTCAACTGTTTGTTACCTCATCTATAATGTTCAGTTTTTGTTAATTATTTTGTCTTTTTGGAACTATAATTGTTTATTATTCCAAATAAATGTTTTTTTTTATGTTTACCCATTATTTGGCAACTTCGCAACGTCGCCACCAGAATAGTAACACCATCGATACTTTAATTTAATTATATTATTATTTACTTCACAGAATCGTATTACGGCTTTTACCAAAATTCATTTTCTATTTTGTTTTTGTTTTTCTTGCCCATAACAGACAGGTGGAGAGTCAAACTATTTACTTTCAATCTGTTTGTTGCTGGGCTAAAATAAATAGTTCTGCTTCTTATCACATGGTCAGCCAATTAAATGACTGAATCATTTAAGAACAGAAGAGGTAGAGGTGTAAAAGACACTAATCAAAGTTATCTCCTCTGAGAGTAATGAATTTCATTATACAGCCAGACCCTGTGGTCAATGAAGTGAAGGTGTCATTTGTAGAGTGGAAAATATGTGCTTTTCAGAGGGCCTGGCATCCTGATAAGCATACTTTTCCATTCAGTGAGGAAGGCATGATAAACTACCCCACTCCTCGTTTTACTTAGTAAAACCTCTACAGGTTCAAACGAGCATTTTAGCTGATGACCTTAACAACACATTTTTTTTGCAAAATGCAAAAATTGTTCTTGTTACGATCATGTAAAATTGTTTAAATCCGTTCGGTAGAACTTTAAATTTAAGGACAAACAAAATCTCCATTAAAAATACACCGAACAATTTTTTAAAATATATGATGTACATGTGGTTGCTAATAACTTTATTGTTGATACAATTTATTTATATATTTTCTTTTTATTACGGTACTGTACAATAGCTACACAATTTCGGTATTAGATATGGGGAATTTTACTTTAAGGAGAAGAGTAACCCAGTTACATTCAACGTTTATAAGTACGGGTGTTTTCCGTTGTTCAGATCACTAGTTTTCTGCTCCATTTTCGTTTTAGAAGTCGCACAGTTGTGATGTTCCTTGTAACTAAGTCACAGGCTAGTTGGTTTAGATGGTCATTTAGTCGTTCGTGAAATTTATTATAGAAGAACGCGGTTAGTCCCTTTACTGTTGAAATCTAGAAATCGTCGTGGAGGGTTTTATTGCTTACATAAAAATGATCGCCACTTTAAAAATCTTTACAAGTTTCGTTATTTTTTGTAACCATAATAAAAAATTGTATAAATCTTAGATGATGGTAAATCCTAATTTTGGAGTTTTCAGAAGTAAGGGTTCAAACTTTGTCACCACTGTATTTTGTAACATTTATTATTATTGTAAGTTACTTTAGTTAATACTATTATTTTTATCAATTAATTTTAGCTATGCAAATGTTAAGTAACGTCTGTCTAAGGCCTATCCATTATTTTACAAACTTAAAAAAAAATACAAACATTTTTCGTAAAAGAGTATTAACAGCTGATTTATAATTTCCTAAGTAAAGTATTTCTCGTATTTAAAATAAATATATTACATATTTTAATATTTATTAAGTTTTAATAGATTTTCATATTTTTGACAAAATTTTTATAAAAAAACTAATTATTTATAAAATATTTAAAGTCAACAAAAGTAATAATAATTCAGCAGTAATGCTTGATATATTGTGTCCAAGTCGTATCAGCGAACGGATAAGTTGATTATTCTGTATTAGAACAATAAATAACTTTTGACTAAGCTGTGTCTTGAAATTTTTATGTATTATCTATGTAGTAATAAACGTTGTAGTGCGTGCTACAATATTCTGCAACGGGGTGATGAAATAAATTTATTCAATATTTTTATTATTAATATTTCAGATCAATGTTAGTTTCTGTAATCTTTGTTGCTGTTGATTCTTTTTTTTATACGTTATTGAACACGTTTTTGCTAAATTTATCGTTTTCCGTTTCACACAGATGTGCAGCAATATAAATGTAATATTCATGGTAATCATCTCTTTATTGATTTTATAAAACAAATATTAAAGATGAGTTCATGTTATTATACATTAGAGACTAGTTTCGGTAAATATTATTACCATATATGTTTAGTCTCGTTTTAAACGAATGGATTAAACCACTCGAATTATAAAAAGTGCCGCATAATAATGTAATCAGAAAATGGGGTAGTTTAACAAGAGAAGAGTAGTTTTACGGCTTTACGAAACAAACCAAACTGATGCTTTAATTGAACGCAGAAAACACAAACGGTATGGTCATTTTTGTGGCTAACGGATACGTCGAAGGGGCGGAACTTGGCGTGATATTGCAGACCAGTGGAGTATCCCGTTCCTGGGTCCCAGTTGAATCTATTCAACGGGAACAATAACGGGGGACAATGCCTAGTTTATCGCCCCTTGTGTCTGTCACCTATTATACACATAAACACTCACGCTTGTCTACATATATATCCGTGCGTACACGCATGAACAGTGGGAGGGGGAGAGACAGAGAAAGAATTAAAGAGAATGAGAGAAAACATCAGAGGTATTCGGACAACTACAAATTTCAAAATCCAAATTGTCTTCACAAATCATCCATTGAAAGGGCATGTTTCATCCCTGTATAACTGTCAGTCCATATCTCACGCTCATTTTCCTTTTCTCTCTTTTCATTCGTTTCGTCTCTTTCTATCTCGAATAATATTGTATATTCTTCCTTTTTTATACTAACAAACACTCTCTCATTTTTACTCACATGAACTGATTCCATTAGGGAAAAATCGCTGAGAGCGCAAAGTGAATACACTACAATGCATTCGATTCTGTACAAGAGTACTTTTTTATCCTCCAACAACTCTTTTTATGTATTGGTTCGTTGAAATATTAGAAATTCCTAACTTGCTACATTCATTTTTCGTGATGTACATACTCTGAAAATATATTTTTAAATACATCTCATTTATTTATTTAACGTAATATATTTTGTAAAGCACATGGTATTATTACGATAGTATTTTAAAAATAAAGTTAAAAGTAGAATGACATTGTTACTCTGAGCAAATAAGATACCAAGTAAGTTCTAACAAACATAGAGTTTTAATTAAAACGTTATAGATACCCTAAGATTAACTAAACTAAAAATTTTAATTATTGAACTCCTCTCATATGTTTGATATTCAATACTGGTAAAAAACATGAACCCTTTTAATTTAAGTGATTAGAATGGATTTTCATCGATCAACTTCCCAATCATGTAAATTGTAGTACGGCAAGTGGGACGGGGCATTAACATTTAGCAAATTAAGTATATGGTCGTTGGAAGGCCAGGACAAAATACATAAACCGGCGAGGGGATGATTGATTTGGTACACGAGTATAAATATTTTGCCATACTCGTAATGTCACAATATAATATTTTGGAAAACGTTGACAAAGGTTCGTGGCCATTACCAAAGTATTTCATTTTGTTTCACAGAGAAATCAAATACATTTTTACTATAAGAAAAGAATCATCCGTTCTTTTGTAGAAAGCTCCTCCATTTAGGGTTTAAAGATTAAACCTCCCCATCCAAAATTTAAAATCAGAACAATATTTGTTTATGGAAATGAGTTTCTGGAGAAGAAGTTCTCGGTGGACTGTTTCAGACCGAGTTAGAAATAAAGAAATTTTAAATAAAATTGAGAAATGGTTTATTATTAAATTGGTAAAATTGAAGAAAGATACGTCATGTGCGAAAAATTGAGGAGGACAGGTTGCCGCAGAAGACTTGGCTGTGGTTTCTAGCTAAATGGAGGAGAGAGTACAACTTAGAAACGAGTTGACGGAAAATAGTAGGGTTTAGTGATGGAGCATAATCTGTCAGATGGTTATAAAAAGTTAATTTTCTTCACCGAAGTCATCCAGAGACTCACCATCTTGTACCAGTGGCTGTTGATGATGTGTGCTGCCGAAGATTTTGTTGGTGTGGACTGTATTTTATTACTAGGTTTGTTTTC
This sequence comes from Catonia carolina, assembly GCA_035578175.1. Taxonomy (NCBI): domain Eukaryota; kingdom Metazoa; phylum Arthropoda; class Insecta; order Hemiptera; family Achilidae; genus Catonia; species Catonia carolina. The sequence goes on along the minus strand of JAQMRL010000010.1, from coordinate 19,613,150 downwards.
TTGAGTATAGCCAGCATGTAAATCGTAAATTAAGTACGTAATACAGTTTATATGTATAATTTTATATAAAATATTATTAAGCTGTGATCAGGAATAATTCCCAATAGTAGGGCGAGAGCGAAGAAGCGTTAAATAACAAGAGAGCATTCATTCGTGTTTCTTACTTGCGTATGACTGTAATAGTTTAGTTATGACTCGATATTAAGTGCACAGGTTGACCAATTTTCATCAGTCGAGACTGGTAAATAATAAATTTGAATTACAGAGAAACAACAGACAGACTTATAAATAATTAGAAATAAAAAGTATTTAGTTCCGAACAGAAGGCATTATTAGATCTATGAAGAATGCATATTGTTTTGGGTTTTAGTAAATGGCCTAAATCTCAAAAACTGCCGCTATAACAATTGTAATAATAGAAGGATTTTTTAACGTTACAGAAATAATATTACTGGTACAAGATATAGTCGTAAGTTCTATTTGATTCCCGGTTATGGATAATTGAATGTATTTACTAATTGTAGTAATTTGCTGATTTAATTATTGTTGATTAAAATAATTAATATTAGAATACGATATGACTTAGTGTAGTGGTTAGCTCAATTTAACTTCTATAAAATGGTTCCAGATTTAATTACCGATCTGGTCTGGCATTTTTTCATAACTCATTACCATCTATCACCATAAAACAATAAACATTGAGATCTTCTTTTTCTCACAATCAAGGATTAGGCTTCCGCCTGTTCCGACTCACAACAGCGAAAAACTATTAAATTATTGCCATCTTTTGTGTGGCCTCTCAATATCTCTCCTCCCAACCGGTATATATTACAAAGTACTGAGGGGTTCCTTTCCTCAGGCATTCTCTGTACGTGCTCCCTCCATCGATTTCGATATTCTGCAATCTTCCCATTCATGTTGTAAACATCCAATTCCGTACTTATGCCTCGTATTTTAGTTGGTCCCTACGACTGCAAACCTTTGTTTTTCACAGGAATAGCATTTCTGCCGCCTATACTCTATTCTTCTGTGGGCTGGTACTAATCCGTGACTCACTTCCATAGAGTAGGGTTGGGGCAGCTATCACCTTTTAAAACTTTATCCGAGTTTCTATTTTAGTTTCTCTGCCTAGGGTTTTGCTAATATTGTCGGTGACAGCGAAAGAATTAGGCTACGTTTTCCTTCCACGCCCCGCAGACACTATGTACATTTTTTAACCCGACATTTCTCTTTTAGTATTATATAAATAAGGAAGGTGGAGGCTTGTTTGCTGATGTCGGATCAAGTGGCCAGGCGGCGGGTTTTTGGTTGGTAAGGTGGTTGCGGCCTCCTTGGGGCTGGACGAGAACGCCTCAATTGAGTCCAACACTACTTCCCCCATCGTGAGGGAGTGAACATGAGTTTTTCTCGCCGCCTCGGATATATATAGTTAAAAATTTCGCGCACACTGCTTGGAATTTCCCAGCTTTTTTCTTTACATCCGAATCTTGATCAAACCCGATGTCACAACCTAAATAATTACATTTTGATACTTGTTTGAGCACTACATCAGCTACCACAATTTTAGACCTGGTAGGATATTTACCAGCAAATTTTAGTACCTTTGACTTTTTTACGGAAACGTTGAAATTATATTTTTTGCATAAAACATTAAATATTGAGATATTTCCTAAAACGAAGGCAAGGTAAATGAAGTACATTTTTTTAAATATCTTATACTTCTCAAAATAACTAAAACCAAAAAAGAAAATCAAATTAATTAAAAATTATATATAGCATAAACTTGAAAAACCAGAAAGGTACGGAATAACTTAATAATAGAATTTATTAAAGAAATAGGTAGAAACCAAGAAAACTAGACAAAAAGAAATAATAAATAGAAAAGTAATATTGAAATATTATAGCGTTCAGAAAGAGAAGGATTGTTGTAGATTCTATCAGGTGGTGAAGGAAGCAAAGTACACACATGGAATCACGTACTACGTTACCATAAAACTTTGTCACGGTACAAAGTACTACAATGCATGAATACTAACTAATATTAGATATAAAGCAAATAACATTTTACCCATCTACAATAGCTATATGTATAAGCTTATGCAGTGTAAGGGTTGTTACAAGAATCTATAAGACTTGAAGAGAATAGTAATATTATAGTAAAAGTAATTAAAGTAACTGTAGAAATGATGGCACCGATTAAGTAATCATTATTACCAAAGCAATTGGTTACAATGGATAAATCTTAGTGTATCTAATATTTACAGATGGTTTTTTTATCTACAGGGTGATTAAATAAAAGTGCCTGGCTAAAACTTTTTACATTCTATTCGTAAAACTAAAAAAAATCTTCTTTGGAAAATAACATTTTCTCCTTTGTTTCCCCGCTGTTAGCCATTTTATTATTTTAATTTATAAATTTATATCGTATGAGTGGATATAAGAATCACATTGAAAGAAACTATTTCATCCCCACGAGGGATTAGCCAAATTTGTAAGAAATTAAATTGCCCCTCACAAGAGAATGCCAAATTTGAAAGAAATTAAATTAATATTGTATTCTTTATTTATGTTGTATCAGCTTTCAAGTTTGATTTTATTATTTCTCCATTTACCTTGTCCCCTGTTTCATTCAATAAAACATCGTTCACATTAATACATTATGATTTTTATTCAGTTAATATATTTTCATGATTATAATCACAAGTTTCATTATTTAAGTACAATTTTAAATTAATGTTCCAGTTCTTAATACTGTAAAATCAATTTGTTGGTTTTATTTGGTTTGAATGATAAAATCTAGCGACAACATTATTCGTTAGAACATACATACATTTATAATTATTAACAAACTAATATTTTAATTTGATACGTATCTTAGTTTATCTGTTTTCACAAACTTTGAACGATTCAAGTATTTCTTTTAATTATTCTATCAGATGAATGTCTCCATCAATGTTTTCATAAATCTGTCATTGAAAATTTACCAGATAATCATTATGATTATAAAATGGAATAATTTGTGTCTTTAATAAACATGAACTTAGTGGATAAACGATTTTACCTCCTCATGTACATTTTATTATTATTATTTAATAATGAATGTATGAACAACATAATAAATAACTAAATGGGACGCTCAATTACAGAAACATGTTCTTCTCTTCAGGTTTCACGTCCCATTAAAATAATTTACAATAGTCCTTTCTTCTTCTTAGTTGCCTAGTAACCATATTTTGTTTATTAGAATTAAATAATTTTTAAATATTTCATCTTAATCAGCTGGAATTATCTATTTTTATTTCAATAGACTCAAACATAAACAACTCCAGGTGTCCAGTAAATTTGTCATATTACAACATCATTATTTGGAAAGTGTATTTTTTAAATTTTTATGGCTTTATTGGACTATTTGAATTAAATTTAGGAATTCATCATGGTTAATTTTAGGGTTCTACATTTTCCCAATAATTTTTCATATTTTTGTATCTGATCTGCACAAATCATTTTATCTGTACAAATCATGACGATGGAGCTCGAAATTTTTCGACTTATCTTGTCTCTATCTTTAAGCAACTTAAACTCTTTAGATTTTTCTAAAAGATCTTGTTCTGAAATGTTAAGTTCTTGCGTATCTTGCTCTATTCGGCCAACCACCTTAGAAGATTTTTTCTACAAGTTAATTATAGAAATTAGTTGTCAAGTTACTCAATTGTCCAGTATTCGAATTAAATGCCCGAAGAAAGAAATTCGTTTCTTCTGCACGATGTCAGTAATTGGCTCGATGTCATGGAAAAGCGTCTTTACAATAACGAAATGAAATAAATATAACATCACTATTTAAGTTCATTCATTAATTATAAAATGGCAAGCGACCATGTTTATTTTTTAATCCGTTGTATTTCTCAATGAAATTCGTATTTATAACAAAATTACATTATTTTTTTTTAAAAATTGGTTAATAAATAGCGAGTTACAAAAGAAAATTGACGTAGTTTTGTGATTGATTTCATGTCTTCCACTATACACCTAGATTGATAACTATATAAACAAATAGCCAAGTTATTCAGGAAAATTTAATTTTCTTTTATTTTAGTATTTTTTTTGGGACCGGATAGAAAATCAGTTGGGTATGAAATATATGTAATGAGAAGGGTATGAAATACGACGTAGAAGGGTATGAAATACGTCACAAGAAATATTTACCTATGTTTTTGTGAAGGGTTAAATTTGAAATGTAGTAAAGGGCACTTGTTAATATTTTTAAGAATTTAGATAGAAAAGCTTGAATTTTAAAAATGCTACTCTTGAAGCTGTACCAAAGAATCGGATTCCTTATAGCCAAACAGGCTACAATACAGGTTTAATACATAACTATAAATTGGTATTTTTATGTTTAAATTTCATGTATAATCTCACGATAATATGATATACAATTTTAATTTAATTATTCAGTTTCGATTGTGCATTAAAAATTTGAATTTATGTGATTGGTTCACAAACAAACAATTTAAAATAAATACAATTTTACTACATAAAAATTATTTATCCACTTAACAAAATTTTCTACATAAACCATTTCGGTAAACGTACTTAAGGTGCAATTATCAGCGAATGATTCTAGAACACATGTTAAAAATTGGGTAACAGAAATCAAGTTTATTTATGAGAAAAATCGGTTAAATAGACAAATAACCAACCTCTTCGATTGCTAACACATAAATAACTTAACGGATGTTATTAGAATTTTGTATTTTGTGCGTAAGAACGTTGTTTTAAAGAAACTTAAACCAGAGTATCTCAATTAATTTTACTAAATTAAGTAATAAAATTGGCATTACAAAAATAATGAGTTTGGTTTGCAAAGAAATATTACCAGAGGCTATATTTATGGCTCAATTAAAGTAAATGGATGCGATATTTCGGGTGTAACGTACAAGGTATGCGATAGAATGCATTATATTATGGTGGGGTAACAAACAAAACGATATACAAATAGCAAGGTGAACCTTATAACATAGGTCGGTTTCAAATGCTACCCATCTCTCCTACCTGGTACCGAACGGGTACGGTACCCTTTTCTAAGGGTCCCTTGGGAGTGATTTCAGTCGGTAATGAATCCTTGTTAGGTGGTGTACCTTCAAGCACTGTTACCACAATCTGGTTGCGGTTATTTTTACACTGTTTGCTACACTCGCTTCTCTCATTCACCCGTTTTTAAAACACCATCACAACACTAGCGTTCCTCGGTCGGTGCTTATTTGTAGTGGAAAAATCCAAGAGTTTGTATTTATACAGGAATGTACAGGAATAGATTGCGTTTGTGTACTCGTGAAAACATCCGCATTGGAATGAATCGGTGAAACGGCAAAGTTGTGTAGTAGTATTCTTTGAGGCCAGTAACCCTCTCTCTACGATGCCATTTCATGCAACATCAGATCAATACTTCGTACACCTGGCCACCGTACACATTATTCTACAATCGGAAACGTCAATTATATGAAAATGGATATTCATTTAACATAGAGCTTGAAATCCATCTTTCTTGTCATTCCAACACGAACATTCATACAGTTAAATTTATATTATCATTTTGGGATATCTATTTCAATGACTCAATTATCATATTTTAGCTCCTGATCTTGTAATTTTAAATAAAATTACTTGTGTTTTATTCAATTTTTCTCTACCCCTAAGTTTTAGAGCAAACACGAACGATAAAACTGCAAATCCGATGCAACAGAACTAAAATTTATACATCGTTACATCTTGCCTACATTGTTGCATGGAATTTGGTTATAGACTCTGACAAATGCTACAAGCAAAAATTTGGAGAGTTTTTATAGGCCTACTTGTAGATTTAAAGGCGTATATACTTGTATTTCTTCTTGGATACGTAAAACCACTTTAGGTTAACAATAAAATAATAATATAAAAAAAAACCAATAGCAATTATCAATGATACATTTCAATTTTAATTCAATACTAATAAAATCAAATATATTTTTAATAATCAAAACCATTCTTCCTTCACAAAATCATAACCCTATTCTTATATTAATTCATCGACTTACAAACCCTATTTTTCTTGATTTATTATTATTAGTTTTTTAGCATAAATTAACATTAATATAAATAAAAATTATGAAATTTAAAAAACTAATTATAAAACATTCAGATAATTTAATAATTCTTTCAACTATATTCAAAATCAATTAAAGTAGAAAAATGAAATATAATTTATCCAAATAATCAAAATATTTAACTTTAAATATAAAAACATTATACACATATTATAATATAAAACATTATACTAAATTACATAAAAAATTTAAATATTAATCTATCTAAACACATACATAACAAAAAAAATGCAAAATAACATGTCCTACAGGTGGAACGTTTCACTATGAGATTGATTTATAAAGTTCAAGTACCTGGATATTTTGTAACAGATAAAGGTTTACGAAACGAAACGTTACCTGTATTACTGTAGTAATATGTATTCAAATCAACGTATAAAAAATATGGAATACAGTTTCGTTCGTAATATTTTTTATAAAACCGAATTCAGTCACTTTCATGTTTATTTTGTCGTTTGTATTGTGTTCACTGTTTGGAAAGTTCTAGAATACTTTATTTAGAACGTTCTAGAAGGGTAGCTATTTAAATAAATTTGCACTAGTGAACCGGCGTTGATTCTTGTTGAAACATAAGTAGCGTGAAGTTAAATATTGTTTAGGAAATACCTTGTTATTTGATAATACAGAATAGTAGGCTATTATTGCGTTAATAAATTGACGACAATGATTGAACATTTAATAAAACAAAACCGATTTACATATTAGAGTTACATCAGTGAATATAATCTCCATCAATATGTATTTCGTACTGTTAAACTATTAACATATGAAATAATTTAACTGATTAAAAATAACCTACGTTAAGTCAGTAAAACAAAATCACATTGATCTTTTTAACCTTCGTAAACTTAAAATAGATTTTTTTTCTAATGCAATTATTGTGCTGAACTGGATAAGGTATTTCTGGGTAATCATGAAACAAACGTAAACGGAACAAGCCGGAATTTAAAAATGAAGTAACAACGGAGTTTTACTTAAATTTGCTGGTAAAAATTACTTAGAAACAGCAATTCATTTCTTTAAATTTTAATGATTAACAAAATAAACAGAAGATGACTATTGTAAATTGTCATAATTCTAACATACGTATTCTCATCTTAACACAAATAATTTTACGACTTGAGATAATAAAGATATGCTGAAAACATGTTCTCTAACATATTTTAACGACATATATAACGGAGATAAAATTTAACAATATGTTGCTAACGTTAACCATTTGAATATAATAATAAGAATATAAAGTTGTAAATATTCTACAAAATTCTAAAGATATTGCAACACAATACAAGAAGCAATTTAAATAACATTACCATAAATTTAATAAAACCATTCCCGTATTAAACTACAAACAATAAGTAATATTACCTTAAAATTTTATTGCAAACTTAAAATTTTATTTAAAATCAAATTTAGTTAAAAACAACAGTAGTTACACGTTAATATATTAACAACTAATTAAAATAAATTATATAATATGTAAAAATTTAGTGGAAATGTTTAAATTTAGATCCACAGATTATTCTTTTTATTAATTTATTTACAGATTTATCTGTAATCTGTGTTTAGAACAATAAATAAATTAGTTACAAATATAATCATCATGAAAGGTATCTCCCAAAGGAGATACCGTTCAAAAATGAACACTGTTGGCAGGTTGATATGTATAATTACAAAATATACTTTTTTCTTTTTTAATGTTATTTACAAACTGTATGTACGTTCAGTTAGTAAATCTGGGAATTGATTTTTGCGATAGTGTGTGAAAAAATATGAAGTGAGTGAATTCAAATTATAAAATGATACCAAATTTAAAAAAACACCAATAGTAGTAATACACAAAGGTTCTAAACAAATAAGTCTACGGGTGCTTCATCTTTAACATTAGTATTATACGATTGTTCCACATTGAATTCTCAAATAATTTTCTTGGGGTTTAAGCCATTTTCTGTATTTTATACTAAAATTTTAAATTTCTCCTGTATTGGTAACGCATTATAAGTTGACGATCGTCAGCGAGAATAAGACTGGACTATGCGAGGGGTGGAAGTGCTACCATATAGTAGCACTTCCACCCTTTTCTAAATACATCATAGCTACTGCTCTAATTATGACATCATGTTGTAGTTTTACTCCTACATTGATTTATTATGTTTACAACTATGTCGTTTTATAAACATCCCATTGTATTATTTATTGATTTTTAATAAGTATCCTAAATAATAAACATTAATTCTAAATAAGCCATAATATTAGGCCTAAGTTATATTAAGTATCCTTTTTGGTCATCAGCAGTTAACTGAATTACTGCACTCTGACATTTGTAGTGATAGAATAGTTAGTCCGTGAGTTCCGTCCGTTTAATGCGAGCTTATTATAGTGAGTAATACTAGTTTTACGGTAATTTCAAAAATGTTATTGTATTTTTAGGGTTTTCGTATTTCATTAATGTCAGTAAAGTTATATTAAATTGCAATTGAATTTTAAACAATTCACTTTCTTAAATAATTACATTACGCTTTACTTATTTAGTGTGACGGATCATGAACTGAATTTTATTACTTAAGTGTTTGTGGTGGTTACATTTTGAGTTACACGCTTGATACATGTCTTATGCTTTCGGGTTGGCCGATGTAAGTAGGATAAATATTATACTGTCCTCCGCATGATAGGCGCAACTTACAGCGCGTTACCTATAACTGTTGAGATAGGTCTTTGTGAATGAGTCTGTTTGTCATTTACTTGAGTGTGCACTAGTTTCAACTTTACTGGTAGGCAAAACTTAAATATGAATTAAAAAAATAAAAAAGTTAGGCGCCAGCTCTTTCAACAGTGCATGAGAAAAATAAACAAAAAGACTATTTCCTCGCTTTTAATCTAAATATTTAATGAATCTACTACTAACTAAATTAACTAACTACTGAAAAAATTATCCATAAATTACACTAACCTATTTTAAAATATTGCCAACCTTGTACTCTGCCGCGACTTTAATACAAAAACTCCCTTAATAAATACGAAATGAATTTACCTCAAATATTTTTCCTCTTCCTTCTTCTTCTTCTTGTTCTCCTTCTCACTTCTTTGAACACTGCCATTCTTAACAAACTCCTCTATTCTACTCTTAAATCCCAAGGGAACTAATTGTAAATTTCCTTGTTCCGAACCAGGAAACCTCTGGTTGACAAGCTCTACCATCAACCGTTAAATCAACCTGGAGGGCCAACAGGAAGGAGAACTACCCCAGTGATTGGCTGAAAGTTGGTAGGTGGAAGAAAGGCCCAAAAACACAGAGGGAGAAATACACTGACGGTGAAATACGCCTAATTCCTAATTACTACAACTTCCATTGTTTGTACAATTGTACTGTTACAATAGTACAAGTGCAACTGTTAGAGCTTAGAGGGTTTTGACTGAAAATGTTGGGATAATTTTGATACTTGAGTAACTAGACGTTTTTTTAGACAATCAGCATCCGGGAAAAATAATTTTAACTGCTATTTCAAAATCACTTCGAGAATTATTAACAGCAACTGGGCTTGCGACTTGGTAAGATAAGCAATGACAATCAACCATGGACATCGGCGAAAGAATGTCTCTGTTTGAATTCAAGTCGAAACACCCCGACATATTTAAACGAAAATAAAGCTTTTACCGAAAACTTACATTTATAAATAGGTACTGTAAAACACATAAAATTAAACGAAAAAAGCACTAAAGTAGGTAATATTAAAACTATTTTAACTTTGTATTTTTTCACATTTGTAACTGAATTATTACGTTTATGAAAATTAGTAATGATGTATATGAAAAAATTATGTACCCATGAAAGCGAATTCATATTTTGTGCGATTAAATCTTTATAATGTATAAGCCTATTGCATGGAAGATAATTAATTGGTTCAATATTTTAAGGTGAACCCAAATAAATCAATACAAGTTACGCTCATTGTACGAGATCAAACTTGTTCACCTGTGGTGCTGAATAACGTTCTCATCCTTCCTGGAAAAAGTCGTGCGAAATCTTAACTTGTAGCTTGAGAGTGGCTAACTGGGAAGCATCAACTGCGTACAAAACGTTTATACTTAACCACCACTAGAAGCTACTCTTCTGCTTTCTTAACCCTCGATCAAAATTGAAATCCCGTTCCAAAAGTTTAATTTACAAAAACCCTTTTGAGACCAATCTGGACTTATGGTGCCCAAATCTTTTAAGTAGCGGCAGAGAGTAACTTAAAGTTAATTCAGGGCTTTCAGTTGAAATTTTAAGACTTGCTTCTGGCACTCCTTTTCATGTAAGTAATAAAATCCTCCGTGATGACTTCGATATTCCGACAGTAAAGTAACTAATCGCGTCCTTTTATAGTAAATTTTGCAAACTACTAGATGACCATCCCAACCAACTAGCCCGTGACCTAGCTACAATCACCTTACTATCTATGCAACGTCTAAAGCAAAAATGTAGCAGAGAACTATGGGTCTGAATAACGGACAATAGCCATAGTTCTAAACGGAGAATGTACCATTGAGTACCTCTTCTCCTGAAAGTAAAATTTCCTACCTCCCGTTAAATTAAATATCATATATAGGAAAATTATGCAGCTCACTAATGTATAAGTACCGTAAAAAAAATTAAAAAGTTGATATTTACGTATGAAGGAAAGAAATTGTATATAGGTCAACGTTTTAGTTGACAACTCCATGGTAGTGATATAAATCAGGCAAGGAACGAATTTGAAAGGTTAATTTATAATTTTAGATCTTAATTATTACATACGAGACTTTATTTATTCTTTCAGCCCCAAACACCCATTTTCGGTCATAGCAAATCATCCTTTCACATCTTCCTTTCCCTTCTATGTTGTTCTCTGTTATAAGTAATCTGCATCCATTCCTATCCAGTATGAGTCCTTAGGACGTGCCTGTCCGTTTCATCTGAGATCTTCCTTCCATTCATTTGTATTCCCAGGGTCACCAATGCACAAAACTTTTATTTCACCTATTGCAGAAAGTATAATCGGCAAACATCCATTTAAGCTTGGCTATGTGTGACAACGTATCGCAAATTTTTCTTCAGTTTCTTATTCATGTATTGAATATTCTGCTTTTCAATGGGTCTGATGCCCATAATTTGTTTCTCCATTGCCCTTTGTGTCTTTTCTAAGTTATTCTATGTATATTCGAAGCTATTATTTTTTGTAAATGTCCATGTTTGGGAGTCATACATAAGTTATTTATTTTACCTTTATTTTTTTATTTATTGATTTTTCCCGAGGGTCAAAACGCCATTCTTTCCTTTTAAACACATCTCCATCCCCTACATTTCTCTTCTAGATAGCTCTCGTTACACAATCCGTCTACCCCTTTCTGGGTCATTCTTACTTTCTCCAATAAGCTGGAAACCATACCCAAATTTTCTTAGGCAATCTGTTCTCATCCATTCTTTGCAGGTGACCTTACCAGATGAACTTTATTAAGTTTTATCAACTGGTAATCATTTTGTCCATTTTATTTAAAATTGCTTAATTCTTAACACTTGCTTTAGAATAATCAAAGTCATTTTCATAGTAGTTTATCAGAAATAATCTTCAATCTTAAATAAATATATCGTATTAGTTTACTGTGTTTAACGTAATTTTTTTTTATTTAGGAAATTCGCAATCTGTTGGAAACAATATTAGTGAATGTGATAACACAAAATTTGGGATAAAATTAACATGGTAAATAAACGTGAGTGGAGACACAGTCCAGTGACAGACTCCGACGTGAATAGATAAGTGTAGCATTAAGTGCAGCATTTAGAACACTGTAATGGGTAGTCAATTACAGTACTACGTTAATTGATGAGGTCCCGGCTCCATCGACGTTTTAGACGTCTTATTGGATTGTTTGGGAGAGTCTGCTTAGCCAGATTTGAGATCAATGAGTTATGGTGGTTCACGAGTTTCTTCCTAAATTTTGTATAGAGTTTTAAGAAAACGTCATTTACGTAGGGTACGTTTAGGTCTGAGTTTAGCAATTTATTGGTTACATAATAGGGGTTGTTAACTATCCTCCGTAAAAGCTTTGATTGGAAACGCTGAATTTTTGCTAGTACCGATGGTTTTGCACAGCAGTAAAGCTGACTGGTATAGCTCCAATTTACAAATAGGTGACTAATATTATTAGCTGACAAATATTTTCAAATAGCTGACTGGCTGGCTGGTTGGTCGAAGGTAGGAGTTGTAAATGGTTAATTTGGATGTAGTTGGTAACTTGGATTTGCGTGAAAGAAGTCTGTACAACTGGCTAAAAATATATGAAAAACTACTGATGTAAATCATTTTAAAAAATATAACGAAAAATCTAAGGAACTTGTGTAAAATTATTTATGCTATTTAGTGGTAATTTTTATAAAATACTCAGAAATAAATAAAATATGCACATATTTTATTCGAACAAAATTGTGAGCAATTTAAGTAGATGTTTTAAAAGTACAAATAGATGATTACATACTCGTATATTTACGTACCAACCCTATTTTGTAAATGGCAAGGGGATTAAGCTTCAAATGTATTCCAATTTAATACATGTGTGAGAATCTACACATATGGAAGATAAAATTGAGTAAAACACTGACAGGCTGGCAGGCAGACAGACAGACAATGTTACAATTTGTACAATGATGTAATGACGAGGATGATAGATAGGAGGTTATAAGAGAAGGGTTATTTGCGCGCAAAACAAGAACGAATGAGTGGTGGAAATAGAAAGAGATAAATAGAGTTGAAAAGGAGAAAGTTGAAATGAAAGAGAAAAGAGGATAGGGTTACCTGCGGTTGCTTTTAGCCGTAGTAATACGACTACACCATATACACAAGGTTTGCTCGAATTTTAGCCGACTAGAGATCGTCCGTGTTTATTGGAATTGTAAAGGAGGCAATTTGGGTGTGTAGGCGAAAGAGTTCCCTATTGGGTTGTTGTTCTTCTGAACCGAGCTTTAAAATGTTTTTCCGGCTTTATGGGACAGAAACAAACCGGTGTACTTAGTTAATGCTATCCTTTCATTTACTTTTTTAAATTATAACATAACTTTTATTTTATTTATTAGATTTGAAAGAAACAATCAGAATGCAATTATAATGAAAGAGTGACGTGAAAAAATTATTCATTAGAACAATACAATGTTTTTGAAACTCAAAATTAATTGTACAACACATCTTTGTAAAATGTCCTACCTTGAACACTACACGGAGACAATTTCACTTAACGGCGCTTACAAAGATTGTATTAATGACACACACTTTACAAAAACACTGAAATTTATAAAAAATTTAAATACTCAAAGTCAATATTTTTATCATAAAATATATATTGTAAATATATATTGTAATATATTTATGTAAAGTAGTGTATAAAATCTACGATTATTCAATTACTGTATTATTGTACATTATTATATGTTACTTTTTGTTTTGTAATAAAGTTGTTAAAACTAAAAACGATCATAATAGAACCAACTGTACATGCTTCTGAAATAAGATACACTTTTCCAATGTACAGAACACATTGGATTTATTATAAATTACTATAATATTTTTCTGTACTTTATTGTTTTACTTATATAATTATTTTTGTAAATTTTTTGGAACTGGCTAATAAATTTACCAATCAAAGTTATTTAATGAAATGACAAAAAATGAAGGGTGAACTGTCAGCTTACGAGTTAAAAGACGATAATGCGCAAAGCCTTTAATATTCAAACTTAACGATTTAGTGCAGTGTTCAGCCATTTCAAATTTATACAGCTTTATTTATATTCGACATAGATTACGTACTAAAAAGAATCACACCAGTAAGAGGGGACCCAGATCCGTAAATCAGATCACCCTACCTAACGAATTCTACTCGAGTAAGATAATTAAAAACGTCTGTATTGTTATGTAGCATTAAATACTATATGTATTATGTTATTTTTTTAAGATAATTGCCCATAACAGGCTGGTGGATGATTAAATAATTTGCACTCAAACTGCTAGTTCCAGAGCTGCAAAATATAGTTCTGTTTCTTATCACAAGGTCAGCCGATTATATTACTGAAGCCGTTAAAAACAGAATGAGGTAAAATACATTAGTCAGAGTTATCTTCTCTGAGAGTAATGAATTTCATTATGTAGTTCAGACCCTGTGGTGAATGAAGGGATGGTGTCATTAGCAGGGTGAAAAGTGGATGCTTTTCAGAGGGCTGGACATGCCGATAAGCATATTTTTTTACTCAGTAATAAAGACAATGGTAAACCATCTTACTCCTCATTTTACTTAGTAAATTCTCTAGAGGTTCAAACCAACCTTTCGGCTGATGACTTAAACAACACAACAACAACAACAAAAGGACGGTGATAATATTGTGACGGTATCGAAAAGGGATTATGATTCGAGAGGCTTTTGGATAGGTTTCTATTCATAAGATGTTAAATAGCAAATAATAGAGTGACAAAGTAACAATAGGGTTAGTTATAAAAGGATGTTTAAAAAGGGCCGTGTATAGTAAGGTAGGGTCTTTGTTGTACAACTATTTGTGTAACACCTTTTATTCTATTGTGACTTGTTTATACTAGTTGTTATTTTTTGAGAACCAATAAAAAAGATTTTTATTATTCCATCGAAAACTCTCTGTTTTTCTTGAAATATCTCTTTGATCTACCTATATAAAGGGAGCCCCAAGTGCGGTCAGTGAGTCAGTATTCGTTTTATCTTTGACGAGTGTTTATGGCGTGTGCTATCGGTACGTTAGAACAGGTCACGTGTCCGGGCATTGGTCAATTATTGTTATACTGTCTTATTGGGTATGTGCATTGTGTATATTTTTTGTGTATATGCATTCTCTTTAATTGTTTGTAAGTAATACTAAGTAAATTATCTAAGTTATTTATTGTATTACTTCATTATAATTAGTTTATTATTTATGTTTGTAAATCTTTTAGTTGTAATAAATACTTGTTATTTTAAACTTTAGTGTATTAATTATTTAATTACCTAGATCCCGAAACTGAACTTAGCGATAAGTGTCAAAATATTTATAATGATAGGTGATAATATTAATATAATATTTTGTTAAGGCTAGGCCTAGATTATACGAGGTGTGTTCAAAAGGTAACGGGAATTTTTAAATTTCGCGGGTTTGGATAGTCAGATTGTAATTTTTTTTTCTTATTATGTTGGTACACATGCCCCTGACGTACGATAAAATTTTCAACAATATTCATTGGATTAGTTCTTAAGTGGAAGCCGCTAAGGTTAGGCGTGTTTTTCGAGCACGGCTATTTTTGTTTGTTAAAAAAATGGATCAAAGAATTTGTATTAAATTTTGCGTGAAAAATGAAATAAAGTGTAATAAAATGTGTGAAATGTTAACAAATGCATATGGTGAGCCTGCTATGAGTAAAACAAGGATTTACGAGTGGTATAAGCGTTTCCAAGATGGCCGCGAAAAAACGTTGAAGAACGACCCGGACGTCCAAGCACATCAACAACCGATGAAAACGTGAAAGAAGTGGTTATGAACGATCGCTGAATCACAATCAGAGAAGTCAGTGATGATGTTGGCATATCGATTGGCTCGTGCCATGAAATTTATTCGGATGTTTTGGGTATGAAACATGTGGCAGCAAAATTTGCTCCAAAATTGTTGAATTTCGAACAAAAACAGCGGCGAATGGAAGTTGCTCAGGAGTCACTAAATGAAGTCGACAACGATGCGGATCTACTCAAACGTGTTATAACAGGTGACGAAACATGGGTTTACGGATACGATGTCGAAACTAAGGCTCAATCGTCCCAGTGGAGGCATTCTGGATCGCCAAGACCGAACAAGGTTCGACAAGTGCGGTCGAATGTGAAGGTTATGCTCACTGTGTTCTTCGATTTTAATGGCATAGTGCATCATGAATTCTTGCCACAAGGTCAAACAATCAATAAGGAGTACTACCTGCAAGTTCAACGCCGTTTGCGTGAAGCAATCCGAAAACAACGCCCGGATTTGTGGCAAAACAACTCATGGCTTTTGCACCACGATAATGCACCTGCTCACACTTCATTGCTTGTTCGTGAATTTTTGGCCAAAAACAAAACTGTAACGATGCCCCAGCCTCCGTATTCACCAGACATGGCTCCATGTGACTTTTTTTCCAAAAATAAAGAAAACATTGAAAGGCCGTCGTTTTACAAGCATAGATGACATTAAAAGCGAATCGGAATGAAAGAGCTAAAAGCTTTCACAAAGATCGAGTTTCAGAAGTGTTTCGAGGATTGGAAAAAGCGTTGGCACAAGTGTATTGCATGCGAAGGGGACTACTTTGAAAGCGACAATATTAATGTAGATGAATAAATAAATATTTTTTTCAAAAAACGAAAATTCCCGTTATTTTTTTAACAAACCTCGTATACAATTAAAATGACTATTTTATAAGCGAAGCTCAATTGGTGATTGTTAATAATTTAAGATATAATTAAAACATAAATAAAAGAAAGTAAGGTTACATAATATTGGGTATTGAATTTGTGATTTTATCGTTTACTTTGAGTCTATTTACATAAAGCGAATGAAAAATGTTTAATTGTGCTTTATTTTGGTGGCGCTGAATTACGTTTGTATTACTTATTGGTTTGGTTCAATCCCACAATTGAATCTCGTAGGTTCATACAAGTTTCACAGCCTGGTATAAACCTATAGGAACAGTTTATTCCATACTGACAATATTGAAGTTCTTTCTAACAACCAATACATTTTTAATATTTGATTGCAAGCTCTTATCTCTTTTTCTCACGTGTTCTTTCCATCTGAGTTTGATATCTAGCGCCACACCCAGGTATTTTGTGGTAGGCTACATAAATGAGGTATTCTATTCCTGTTTACAGACACTGAAATAAAGCTCTTTTTTTAATGAAATTAATACATATTGATTTCGCCTTATTAAAACTAATGTACCAATGCTTAGATCAGATGTTGATCACGTTTATTGCCCCTTGAAGCTTTTCTGTAGATTCTTCTACATTTTCTCCCACTGACTTTTTTTGGATATGAAATATTTGTAACCCATCTTAAATTACCTAGATTCTCTAAAATAATCACCACTAATTTTTATAAATACATTTTAATGTAATTAAGCCTAATTCATTTAATATAAAGGTTTTACTCGTTTGTAATTGAACTAAAATCAAAAGCATTAATAGAATACTATAGCGTAATTTAACAGAAAATGTAACTTATTTTTCCAATACGTATTGCTTACCGTTGAGTATTTACCGTATATATCTACGCCTTCGTTACATATGGCCCGACACAGAAGTTTTATATTTTGAGATAGAACCTTTCCCCTCTTATAGGTTTCACTGCAGTTGGAAAACTTTTATGTACATTCGATATTAAAGGGGAGGAAATAACGAGAGATACCATTATATTAGATTCCACTAAAATAATGTCTTTTGCTTCCGAACAAGTCACAGCAAAATACTCTATGTTGGATCGGGTTCAAATATAACCTAATATTATTACAGAATAAAAAATAAAGGAATATTGAACAAAATAATACATTAAATATTAAAATAAAATAAGTAATAGTGGTTTTGCAAACTAATAGTCCTTTTTTTATTTCTTAGTAACCTTTAGTAATTCATTTTAAAAATAATTAAAGAAAATATGAATTAAAAATAACTTCTAATTTGTAATGTCAAAATTTTTTAGAGCATGTACGTATCAATTATTTTGTTTTTTTATTAAGCTTAAAATTCAGATTAAACTAATTGGTAGAAAGAAAGTTATGCCTTGTAGGAAATTTCATATCAAATTTTGATAGCCACATTCTTTCCAACTGACAATTTTTAGATACGATATTTGTAGTCCATCTTAAAATGCTTAGATTCTCTAAAATCACCACTCAATGTATTTAAAATACATTTCAGATATATATATAAAAAAATATATTAACACATTACATCTTATACATTACATTTTAAAATAATAATAAATATATTAGATTAGGTAATATAATATATTAGATCTGGAACTTACAGGAAAAGTTTCAGGTTGATTAAAACATTTTTGTGGAAGTAGATGCATTTTATGCCATTCACAACAAATGAAACAAAACAAGTCATACAAATTTACATAATGGTTACTTCTAACGTATGAAACTTAATAGATTGTTTCAGGAAAATAACTTACCTTTAAAACTTTTTTGGCTAAAAGAGGTATAATTGAATATTTTGAAATCTAAATAAACAGAGTCTAAATAATAGAAGCGGAGTCTTTCATGATAAACACAAAAAATTATTTTTAGAAAATTTTGTGTTTTGGCTAAATAATTTTATTAATTAAATTTTCTCATGCTCTACTGCTAGAGCTGGCGCCCATTATTTTTTATTACTTTAAAAAAAATCCATATTCAAGAATTTGGCCAAGGTCAATATTTAAGGTGGTGCATAAACTTTTAAAACAGGTGAACTGTTATGATTAATCGACAATGATATTATACCAAGCAGTAAATGAATTTAGTTTCAAATTCTACTAAGTAGAAACTACTAATCAGTATCTGAAGCATACTAAGAAAGAAGGCAGTAACTACAGTGCAGATACTGCCTTTTCCTCTAGTATTTGTATATACTCCTCTTTTCCTTTGTAAGCCTGGCAAAAACATGTAGATACTGCCTCTGAATACATCGATATCAAAGTAACGATTGTAGACACGGATTTCTTTAGTTAGGTAGTTCACTAGATTCCTCGTGGTCCAAAACAGAAGAACACATCTCAAAGTCGATAAATTTGCAGTTATTCCCTTTT
This sequence comes from Catonia carolina, assembly GCA_035578175.1. NCBI lineage: Eukaryota > Metazoa > Arthropoda > Insecta > Hemiptera > Achilidae > Catonia > Catonia carolina. Next base: position 19,594,193 of record JAQMRL010000010.1, on the reverse strand, counting down.
TTCTTAGCAGGGCAGTATAGAACTACATTTTTGTCATTGAGGTAATATCAAGATAGATGTAATATCAAAATAGTTGATGATTCACTAGATAGACGTTACGGTTCACATAACTAATCATACTATTATTATTTTAATAAATATGTACGCTGAACAAGTAAAAAATCAATACAAGACTAAAACTCTAACGTATAACATTACGTTGTACGGAGTGACAAATGAAAACAGGTTACACTGCATAATAGATTAAGAGTTAAGTACAAACTAACCAACAACAAACCAAACAGTAAGCTTTCTTGGATTTACCTTTAGTATATTCCTTTTAAACCGATAGCTTACGTTGTGGCTGATGCACAAGAACTACACTAATTCTACCGGCTTAAAAGTAACGTGATCTTAGACCAAAGTAAATAAGTCTGCTAAATTTATTATGACTAAGTTAAACTTCATTTGCCACTAAAAGATTATTTTTTTGTTAGATGTTTTTAAATGTATTAAACGACCGTACTGAAGTATAACTTACTGGCGATTCAAAGATAATGAGGTGAAAAATAAATACATTAAGGGTAATTATCAAATGTAATTTAAAAAATTATTGTACAAAATATTATATACTTCTTAATCGTCACAGCAATATTTGTTTACTTTCTCAAATAAACTATTGCTACAAAGAAAGTTAAACAATCAACCAAAAATTTAAGTTTAAAATTTTTATAAGAAATATCCTAGAAAATTGATTTGAAAATGTTTATCTGCCTATCAATCTGTCAACCAGTGAAAATTGCTGCAACGTAAACGTCGGTCTTGACTTTTGCCATATTTAATATACTTTAGCTAAAAAATCACGCCAAAGTAAAGAAACTTATTTTCCCTAAATTATTTTCTTAAAATTAACTTAGAAATTTCAATTAATAATTTGTTCTAAGTGTAAATTAATCTTCTCCTCTTCTCTGGTCTTTCTTCACTTTACAATGGCTCTAGTTTCCTCCAAATCTTGTTATGAGTTGTCTAATCCTCGACCTCCTATTATTCGTAAAATGTAAACAATTTTGGCTTTATTGTGAATGTTTATGTATTTTCATAATGATGATAAAATAGTTATTTATGTGAGATATTTTTTATTGTTTAATTTTTTTATGTCTTGATCTACATTGCTTTCTTGGAAAAATTATATATCAGAATTAATTAAAACTGTATATTTTAATTTCTGGTATTAGTAATCTAGTTGGAACTAGGTGTAATAGGTGTATTATAACCGTGTGTGAATTGTCTGCAGACTCGCTGTTGGCGCTAAGTTTCTTATTACTTCTGCTACCAGCGCCGTTTTAATTTTCTGTTTTGATTAATTATTAATGGTTCGTAAATAATTATTAATTTTATTTAATCTGTATATTTACTGAATATGGCAATAAAACTCTCTAAAACTCTGAACTTTATTATCGATGTTCATATTGTTGTAACTAGTACTTATTACTTTGTTTCAGCAATTAATTAATTACTTGCATATTTATGTAATTAATTACCTAATAATAGATGTTGAAAATTATTCTTTGTGACCCAAATGCAGGTTCGCACATGTTTCGTAACATTTGTAAAGTTTTCTCATCAATGTTAGAAATGCAAAGTTCAATGTTCGCCTTCAATAGTCAAGTGTATGAGGATTATTTAAAAAAAACACATACATTTTTAATACCTCCACAAGAAGAAGTTTGCTGGTATAAGATCTGGGGATCTCAGAGGCCACAACAGGTTCAATATCAAACGATGGCCATAACAAATTCCTTAACATGACTAGCGTGTCATCGGCAGTATGGCAAATGTTGAAACCAACATTTTTATTCGGTTACATCTAACATTGCAATAAACTGATGGATTAAGTCACAATAAACCGCACCATCTACAGATTGTTCAAAAGTTAAGGCCCTAATACACGATGCCCACGGAGGCGCGTTTTTGATTATCTACACTCCCAGTCTCACAAATTTATTAACTAATGGAAGATTGTTGACTTATTCGGACCAGTAGAATTGGTAAATGATAACTAAAACTCGTCTGTTACTCTTCCGTAAGATTTATAGGTGAAATAATTTTCAAAAATAAAAATACGTTCGCCGTTGGAATATCACGTCGTTGACACAATAAAGATGAATAAATACTGGAATAGCATTGGTGCACAATTACGACATTTCAATTATTGTTAAAAGTTGTTAACCTTGAATAGAGTGTTACCAACTAACTGGTGAAAAAACATGAAATTTACCTACGCGTTACTTCTACCTTCTCAATGTTCCGATTACATCCTTTTTAAATAAAAAACTTATAAATAAAAAAAAACGCATAGAGAAATGCCGTACATTTGATTTTTAGACAGTTAAAAATAATATTAATTATTCAAACCGTTAAATTCTTGACTGCTGATTTCTCACTTACAAAAATATTGGTTTAATTTATTTTGGGTCAGTTTTGAGCTACAAGAAAAATACCTCTGTGAGACCTTGTCCAAACTTAAGTTAAATTAAAAATTCAACTTAATGTAGCAGACAATGTTCACTGTTTCTAATTATTTAATAAAAATATTCGTTTTAACGACAGCATGTTAATGTGTAACGGTTATTGTGTCTGATGGAAAGCAACTTTTGTATATGCTAAAATTTCCATTAAACATGTAAATTTACTTCTTTAAGTAGGCCTTCATTACCCCATACAAAGAGCGAAACACACAATGAGTACGCGTTAAACATTTACGCAAATTCCTAAATTTTGTTATAAGGCTTATAACAGAAAACTTTATTGTGATTTGTTCTAAAATCTGTTTTAAACTTAGCGAGATTTTCATTAATACAACATAGTAAGGGAGTTTGTTTTCCTTCTGCTCTCTTGGATACAAAATAATCATACTATACCATTGAACTAAAGTTAATGAAAAGCATTTACTCGATCCTTTACAATTGACAACTTTACTTCATTTATCACAGGAACCGACTGCGTAATAAAATCCATTATTTACAGAGTGGATGACAGTGTACATGTCATTTGTCTCCTTTTTTCTTTCCGTTGTTCATTCAGTCGTTTGTTCAAGAAAATTAACATTCTGTAATACTCAGGTACGGTAATCATTCACTAATAGTTTTCTCGGGTGCGGCATTAACATTTATTGGTTCAAAAATTATTTTTTGTGTTTTTTAAATTCATTACATGGAGGAAATTTTCAAAGGTCAAACACGCTATCCAATCAACCAAACTTTCACTTCACTGTCTGATTTTTCATATCAGTAGGCCTATTATTATGAAAAAATGCTTTTTACGTTACTGTAAAATTATTTTACGCATATTCCAAGAAACAATAAATTTCTGCGTGTTTTTGTTTCGTTTTTCATTTGCCTTTCCAGAAACAGAAAAGATGAAATTTCTTCTATTTTTTCTGGATTTTAGGTATGCTGCTTTTCTTTTTACACTGATTTATTTTATCAATCGTCCGAATACTTTCGTTCTTTTTTATGCCATTCTTTGTCATATCACTTTTTACTTTATTTAGCAGTTCTAATACTCATCAATTTCTTTTCTAAAAATTCTCTTCCATTTTTTTACGTTTCTATAAACTCTTACAAGTCCTCCGTTTCTTTAAACTAGTTAAAGAGGTGGATTTAGAGACGTACTAAGTTATTATTTTAATTTTTTAGATTTTTAGGTAGTTGATAAAATTCAGTTAGCATAGACTTACCCACTGATAGGTTCACACTTTAAAAACTACGATGTTTTGCATCATTGCGACATGTTACAATTATTACTAAACAATAGCAAAAACAATTTTACCAACAGCCAAAATACAAAATAGTATCTTGGTATAATTTCAGGTTGATAATATAAACAATAAAAGTAAGGTTTTAAAAAAAAAGAAACATTTTCTTAGCGACGGAAATAGTTTTCTACCTCCTGAGTGTTTGAAATAGTCGTTAAAATAGGTTGTTGTCCGGAATCAGTCCAGTGGTGGCTGAAACCAAACTTGACCAGAAAAACCTTTAACTTTTAAATATACAGATTGCATAATTTGTGTATAAAAATCTACATGGTTTACTTTTTATATTAACTTTACAATTTTGTAATGGTATAACAATTATCAAATTAGAAACTGTAAATACAGTGGAGCGTCAATTATCCGAACTAATTGGGACCAGATCTGATAATCAAATAGTTCGGATAATAAAATAACCTAAATACTGTAATTTGGTACACTGTACCGTAACAATGTAATATAACCTAAACAGTAACAGTATAATAGCCTAAGAGTTTAATAGGTTATCAAAGACTAACATAAAATTTAGTTTAAAAACCGCTAATTTTATTTCATATATTGCAAATATAGAGAGAGGTATTGAAGATTACAAAAACAAGCTGAAAAATATATAATTTCAAAACTGAATAATTTAACGAAATAAACTATGGTAAAATACTTTAAGAAATATTTTTTAATGCACTAGTATATACTAATTTTACTACATACTACATAATTTTTTAAAAAATCCTGAATTTTGCTCTACGCAGTCTTCATTTCTCATAACAGGAAGTTGAAGAGTTAAAATTATTTGCACTCGATCTGCTAGTTCCAGGGCTACAAAAATAGTTCTATTTATTATCACATGGTTAGCCAGTTATATGACTGAAGCATTTAAAAACAGAAAAATTTGTGGTGTAGGAGTCACTAGTCAGAGTTATCTCTCCTCTGAGAATAACACATACAGTCAAACGGTGTGGTGAATGAAGTGAAGGTATTATATGCAGGGTGAAAAGTAGATGCTTTTCGGAGGGCGTGGCATGCTGATAAGTATAGGTTCTTTTCCACTCACTTCTTGTTTTAGTTAGTAAAGCCTCTAAAGGTTTAAACCACCTTTTGACCTAAACAATATGATTAAATTTACAATTTATAACAATTTCATATCTATAGAAAAGGTATTTGTAAGAAAAAACAATTTTAGGTTTTAATAAAACGTACTATAAAAATTAATTTGGCAATAAAAATTGACTGTAGAAATCTCCTATATCAATACAAGATGAACTAGATAAATAAAATACATGTTCCTACTTAAACTTAATGTTTATGTTCCAATTCTTTTCCACGATTCAATGTATCTATCCAGTTAACTTATTGTAAAAACTGAACGTTTTCCGAAATGCTTACTACTAGTTTTCGTAGTACAGTGTTTTCTAGATATAGATATGAGAAAATGCTAACAATTGGGTTTGTGTATTCTTAGTAGCATTCGCCAGGATCTATTATTGTACGAGGTAATAAAGCAAAGAGGGGGGTGTATGAGGAAGGTTGCTTACAGAGAAGAGAGCACACGGTACTTCAAGTATAAAGCCAGCTATAAAAACAACTTTAGAACCTTATATCGAGTTAACTTTTATCCTCTGATTTCTGAACACGTCCCAGACGTATCCGATGCAATTCTGAAATATGAGCGAAAGAAAAGGAAGGTGAAGGGAGGATCGGTGTTTGGTCGGAAAGGGTGTGTTTGGCAGTTGCAAGTAGGGTGGTGTGGTGAAGAAGGCGAAGGAAACAAGATTTCCTTTAAAAAGTTGCTCGTGCTGGGAATCAAGAGTCGCGAAGTTGTGAGCTTCAAGTGAGTGCTGGTTTTAACAGAAAAACTGAAACGATGCACGTGTAGCACAACTAGTGTAAACGCAGTAGTGTTATACAATTTTTGATTTACCGTTATCTTTTCTCGTGAAATACAACGTTTCTGTTAGTCGCTAACATTGGTTAGTCCCCGCATCCAAAACACTAGAGAAATCTTCCCCCAGCTACAAAATTCCCTCCCCCTAAAGCTATTTGTTTTCATAAACAACCAAAATACATCCAGTTTAGTTATTCTTCATTTTCACGTACTCTTTTCACCCTTTTAGCAAAACAACTTTATATTTGACAAATTGCATGCGTTTACAAATTTTTTTAAACTTTTAACACAAAAACTAATCGATTACTCTTTTTACAAATAGAACTGACTGTAATAATACTCAGTGGAAATTTGGGGAAACATTTTAAAAATGATTCTACTATTTAACGCGTTTCTCTCTATTTATGTAAATTATTATTTTCATATAATAAAATAAATATTTTTTATTGCCTCCTTAGGATAGTCTTTAGTACTCTACCTTACAAGCGGAAGATCCTGGTTTCGATTCCCGGTTAGGGTTTAAAAACTATTACAGTACTCGACCTACCGTTTCAGTTCTATAATTTACCGCAGTCACTAACAACCACGCTGTAGATGGTGTTGAAGTTGGGACTTATTACTTACAAGTATAAACCTAATTTTTATATTGGAAAGATGAAAAGACTTACTAATAGAGTGTTCGCTCGTTAGTAGTAACAATGTTGAACATACAACTGCAAAGTAAAATTTATAAAAATTTACTTTTCTATTTTGTAAGACTAAAAATTATCACAGTAACACAGTAACACAGCAGTTTAAAACTTTGTGCTGTTAGAACCGTTACTGAGGCGATAAGAATATTTTTGTTTAAGGATTACCAAATCAAACTTTTTTTTTAAATATATAACATTTTTTTTCTTGTAATCAGCACGTTACGACTCCCAGTTCTCAAAAGTATACGCCTTCATCTCGTCTTCGGTCTTCCTTAGTTCCTCTTTCATCTTAGATTGTACTTTTCAATCGATTTGGGAATTCACTTCACAGTTTCGTCTGTAATTTCAAATTATCAATTGGAGAAAAAGAATTAATTGTTTGCTGATATTTGTATTCAATTGCTAATTGAATGTGGAATACTTTGTCACATACTTCTACTTAATGGATTGGTGCTAATTAAATGTTATGAATAGTAATTCTCAAAAAATTAAAACTAGTAGAAACGTTTGTTTTCACTTTTCTTCCTTCCACCATGTTCTCGTAAAGCAAAGAAAGTGTTACAAGGGTCTCAATTAACTATCAGACCGAAGGTATAAAAACAGTTAGCTTCTCTGTAATGAGTTAGTACTTGGACCGTGAATGGTGTTACTGATCGGCCGTTTGGAAACAGTGTCGCTGCGGTATGGGTTCTAAAATAAGTTAATAGTGCGTTGCGGACAGGTGAAACAAGTTATTGTGGACAGGTAAATCATTGTTTGATTGTTAAGTGCAAGTATCGTATATTTAGTCGAGATTAGTTTAAACGTTAAGTTTTAAAATTAATTTAATTGAAGCAATCCAATTTCAATTTTTAGTCATCTAAGCTTGATAATTTATTGTAATTATTAATCATGTGAATAAGAAATTCTTTCTTATTTGTTTATTTAACGTCGCATCAACTGCTGTGGTCATTAGTGAAGACGTTGGGTTGTAACTGTGAAGGATGAAATGATTTTTTGTAACGTATAAAAATGCCATGCCTGAGTAGGATTCGAAACCAAGTCCGCATGATGAGAGGCGAGCACGTTACCAACTACACCAATGTGGCCGAAAATAAGCAATTCATAAAACTTTAAAGGAAGTTTGGTAATTATTTATTAGACCCAGATTGCGAACGTTAGGTGTTACAACCTTTATTAAATATCTATTTGATTTCTATCTAAGGTTAATGTGTTCGATTTTCGGTGAGCTCCAGTATCATTTAATGTTATTTCAAAATTATTATAACATTGCATAATAATAAATTTCAAAACCGATTTAAATATAACTGTAACAATTCCCTCATTTTGTACGATAAATTATTAATATTATGTTAATAACATTTTATGAATTATTCTTCAGTTACTTGTTTAAGTTATGCGAGTAAATAAAACGACGAGTGCAACAAGAAGCACACAAAGTTATGCTGGCTTTTACTGTGATGTTGAATTACTAATGAGTTAATGAATGGATGAATACAATGAATTATTCAATTTAAATTACGCTGCAACAACTAAGAAGAGTTGCAATAGAGGGTAGGGTGCATGCCACTATAGTAGGAACAAAGGTGACCTATGAGTTGCATATCTTTACGTACCAATTTACAAAGTGCAATAAATTGCAAAACGAATATGAGAGAAACAAAACGAACTTAATAAGTAATAAAAAATAAAAATAAAACGAAATGTTTAAACTAACATTTTGAATTTTAATATCTGATAATAATTTCCGAGTTAAAAAAAATCTATCTCTTATCAAAACTATTTGTATGGCTTTGTTTTCCACAGTACTTATAACTTTCTTTTCAAATAATAACAGTAACAATATTTTCAATATGTTTTGCCAGCTGCATTGGCGTAGTTGGTAACGTGCTCGCCTCTCATCATGTGGTCCTGGGTTTGAATTCCACTCAGGCACGGCATATTTTCATACGTTACAAAAAATCATTTCATCCTACATTTCATAAAGTTACACCCCAACTTCGTCGCTAATGACTGTTGCAGTTGATGTGACGTTAAATAAATAAATAAAAAATAAAATAAATAAAATATTTTCAGATGGTAAAGCTGTAACTGATCTTCAGCTATTGGCACTGTGGTGTTTCGTTTTAATAAGTTGAGTTTCAATCTAGAAAAAACTGTTTGCCTTAATTTGTCTTTTACGGTCTTTCATTTATGATCAACCACTGCGATATCATGAAGCGGAATGTTCTTCTAATAGCCTACGTATATTTGTGAGTTAATAGAAAAATCAAATAAACTTAAGTAGCTTGGACTTCTGGTTGAGGATGATCTTCTGTGGAAAGCACATGTTTTAAATCTCGAAAAATACTTACGTCTTCTTTTACATAGGTTTTATCCTTTATAGTATATGTGACCCAAATCTTTGTTAAAGCAAATTTATTTTCCTCTTGTACACTCTCGGTTGTCTAATGGAATTGCATGTTGGGGTAGTACATGCATTACTTACATTAGATCAGTGATTAATCTACAAAAATGTTCTCTATACGCCGCTATTAACGGATACAAAAAGAGCGATCGTATGAGCCTATTTCAGGAATTTGGAGTCCTTCCGTTAAGGCATTTATTTGCTTACAAGGTACTGTTGGCCTCGAAGGAATGGAGACATCTGAGAAGATAGACGTTGCACAGTGGATCCCAGAGAGAGTAGGGGCAGAGATGCTACGAGATGAAAAAAGCTGGAAGCTGGTCGCTCAGTTTGCGGAAAGTGTGATCGGGAGACTGCGGAGGGAGAAGACATCTGGAGATCAGCGGGATCGCCCTCTCCAACAGTGAATCAATCCTGTCCCGATCTCAGTAGGTAAGGTAGGCACACTAATTTCCTGAGCTGGTGATGAAAGAGATAAATGAAAGTGAGAGAGTGAGTGTTGGTCAGTGACAGCGAGAGGAGAATTAGGCTACGGTTCCCTTCCATGCCCCGCTGATGGAATTTTTATGTAAATTTTTTAACCAGACATTTCCCTTGTAATATTATATATATAGTTTCGAGGGAGGTAAAGGGTTCTTTGCTGATGTCGAAACAAGTGGCCTAGCGGCGGGTTTTTCGTTGGTAGGCGGTTGTGGCCTCCTTGGAGCTGGACGAGGACGCCTCAATAGAATCCAACACTACTTCTCCCATCGTGAGGGAGTGAACATGAGTTTTTCTCGCCGCCTCGGATGAAAAAGGTAATGTTACAGTTCTATTGGATTTGTGGTAACCGCGAAGTAATAACTGATCTCAATAAAATCAATAATTACGGTACTAGGAACGCTGGAAAAAATAAGACTAGAAAACCAAATTGTACATTTACAAGACAGAACTCTACGTGGACAAAATTATTGGTGAATAAGAGTTTTTGCGTATATTTAGTTTAAAATATTGTATAATTGTTCAGCTTACTTTAGTTCAGTATTAAATCGTAATAAATATTTAACTAAATAAAATAAATAAATACAAATAAATATTGTAGTCAATGATAATCCTAAAGATGCGCTATATTTGTTACAATAGTATTTAGATAAACTTGAAAAATAATTAGATATTTAATATAAACTAATGCAATCAATTATGTAAATGTTACATTGTTATAACATCGTATAACTGCAGCAAAACAATCTTAAGCAAGGGATGTGTGTCGGTCAACTAATACCATTCTGAGACAAAGCTGTCAACTAACTATTACTGACGTTTGTGTAACTCAGTGCAGTAACTGGAGGCAAAATAGGAGAAATCTGACAGAAATGCTTTGACCTACATGGTCGTTTATAGTACGTAACTCATATGATGCAGATTAATCGTTAATTTAAAGAACAATAATATTAGTAAAATTCTAAGCGAAATTCACCTTAACAAACTTCTCACAAGCATTTTAATTCCTTTCTTCCACGTCAATTTTCTTCTTTCTGGTATTAAAATACCATGACAAGTGTGATGACGATAAATGGTGAACAAAATGAGATGGATTACTTAAAGAAGCAGATCTTCTTCTTCTCCTTCTCCTTTTCCTTCTCCTCCTCTTCCTCCTTCTCCTCCTAATCCTCCTTTAACTCTTTCTCACGGATTAGGAGTTTCTATCAGTTCAAGCACCCATATATTTTTCGGCCTTCCAATATCTCTGCTTCCTATTGATTTGTACCTTCTTGCAGGTGACTTTCTGGTATTTTATTAAAATGATCGACCCATTGGGCACACTGTAAATTTATTTTTTCGTTGAGTAGAAAAATTACCAATTCTTGCCTCATATCTTCATTTTTGATCCTATCTAGTCTTGTACTACCCTTACCAGACCTTAAGAATTTCATTTCCACAGTTTGGATAGTTTTTTCCTCCCTTCTCCTCATCACCCATGTTTTGCTGCCACATGTCAAGTCTGGAACTGCCACCGTCTTATAAAAATTTAACCTTGTTTCGGGTATTGTCTTTTGCCTCAGTGTCCTATGAACCGTTTCAAATATCTCATAAAATTTGGTTAGTTTATTTTTCACGTCATAGTTATCTTCATGAGAATCAGTTCCAAGGTATTTATAGTGGCTGCAGTATGTGTTAATCAAATTACTATTTTGGATCTTATTTGGGTCTTTCCACAGAATATATAATCTCTGATAATAAAAATAATTTTATTTATTTAGCATGCTTATCAGGTGGTTATGTGAATGGTATTAATTAAATGTTATTTGGATGATTGTTCCACACCCTTATCTCTTTTCGGGACAAATTAAAAGGTAAATAATCACAAAACAAAAGTAGCAATATGTTCACCGAACGTTAATATGGTTTTGTGCAAGTGCAGTGCATCATATTACACACCAAAGAACTAATAACTTTTCTTATAATCACATCTAGAAGATACAGTAAGCGCTTTATACTGAAGGAAATCACAATCTCTAAAGTGTGTACGTTGCAACGTGTTCAATTTAAGAACCATGCGCTACCGCATGGCTCATAAGATGAGGATGATGTGTAAATGAGGAGTAGTCTTGTAGAGATTCAAGCCGACCATTCCTGAGAGAAAATGATTAGACTATCAAAGTACACCGGTAACCATTGTATTCAAATCTATATAAAAGTAGCTACCTTTACTAAGGAACCATGAAAACTTCGTCTCTAAAAATCAGTTGTTTAACAGCTAAATCACTTTACCACGAGACCAAATCAGTGAGTAATCAGACAAATAAACTAAAAATATTAAGTTACCTATCTGGCTTGCAATGTTAAACATTAAATACAAAAGACACCAAATCTGGAGCCTGTGAGACTCAATAAAAGTTTACTTCAAAATATATGAATAATTCTCATCATAATAAAATTGAAAATTATATTTAACCCCATGGGTTGGTGCAGTGGTAAAATCGTCGTCGTGAATCAGCCATTTAGGAGCTAATTTTTGGAGTCGAAGGTTTCGTGGTTCCTATCCTAGTGAATATAGTTACTTTTATACGAATTTTAATACTATACCCCAACGAAATAAAGACTGTAGATGAGATCAAGCCAATAACAGCCAAGGTCGGGTGTGAGGTTACCCCTTCGCTAAGTCACACTCTGTTCCACCGAACTTCAGCTGATATTTTGTTAGGCTCTCTTCTACAGCGGGATTACAATGTGACAACACAGGATACGAGTAATGAAAGTCAATTGGCTCTGTGCTGTGATCTAGGTCACTATGCCCGCCTTAATCCTGCAGTCTCTAGTTCGTTAATCTACAGACCAGTGTATTTTTTTGACTGAAGTTAAATTAACTAGGTACACTCAGGAATGGTGAGCCTGACTCTGTACAAGACTACACCTTATTTATTCGTTGTACTTATCATCCTCATCTTATTGGGACATAGAGTTGCTTATTGTTCTTACATTGAACAGATTTCAAACATTAGGAATTTAAAATAAAATTGAAAGTTGCACTAAATCGTTTTACAGGGGCTAAAAGAGATAACAAATATGATATTAGTGGGTTTCAACGCGTTATAAACTTCAGACCCTGGAAGGGAATCGATCCTAGGGACTTGCTACATTACAATGTAGTTCACCGCTACAATCTAGTACCCTACCGCTGAGCTCTGAAAGCAGTTAAAACGTTGAAGCAGATAAAATGATATAAATTTATTTTTTTAATTAAACAGTTTTAAAATATGTAAAGATAACATTGCATAGAATACCATGAATAATATATTATAAACATTACTTAGACGTACATAAAATGTAATATAGGAAAATTAATAGAACTGCAATACAAGAAATGGAAAATATAACGTCTTTCTAATACCGCATTTCACACTAAATTTATAATGTAATAATAATACATTTCAGAAACTGAAACAGCTAAATCTGAAAAATATATAAGAATGCAATTTAAACGAATCTGTGTATAACTTAGCGGCTAAATTTTATAATAGTGTACACTGTAAAAAAGCTTTCATGAAAGCGTTTAAATGAAATAGGTAATGTCGTGCTAAGAGCTACAAAATTTATATTTAAAATAAAGTTGTTTTTTAAGCACTGAAGTTTAAAGTTATTAGTGTTACTTGTATTTTTTATCACTTTATTTTATAATGATTATTATTACATTTTACATTAAACCGTCAATTTCTATTCAATTGTATTTGATTAAATTTAAAATTTCTATTGGTTAAATTGTGGTAATTGGCGTTTTTCTTAACGCTAGTTGGTCAGTGATGATAAATTCACACAATGAATCCTGAGTGACATCATAATCCCTTAAAAGATTTTTCTGTGATAAACTTAAAAATGATGATATATGCTTGAAATAAAAATTGTAGGGGTTTTTTTTTAAACAACTTTTATTGTATACGCTTTTACCATTAAATTGCATATAAAGGCCGCAAACTTAAACAAACATTTTTTACCATTACACCACCACGAGTTTCAGCCAATCATGCCGCTTAACCGATCTTGTTGAGCATAAAAACTTAGTGAATGAGGCGATTTAAATAAAATCATAAAAGCCGATTTTGAAAAAATCGCAGTAATAAAGTACTAATTCCAATCAACCGATTTTGAAGAAAAAGTTCATATCAGGTCTCCTAGTGGTAGTACTTAACTTAAGTTTGAAAATTTCTTGTCGTACAATGTTCCATTCTTGAGATATTTTGGTCACACACAGACCTATTGCTAAAAACAAGTTTGCGGGTTCACGGAAATTTTTGTTTACACTGGAAGATAACATCCAATGAATCCGTTTATCAAGAAAAATAACCAGTAATAAGCACAATTAAGAAAAAGAGAATGTCCTTCTTAGGTCATATTAATCAGAACACCGGCCAATAGAGTACTTACAAAAACCATAGACACAAATTAGACAAAAATATAAGAAATAAAATGGATCAAGGAAGTTAAAAGGGATACGGAGGAAATGTAGATTACACTGGAAGATTTAAAACGTAAATGAGAAAAACTAAAATTTAAGGGACAAGAAGAAAAGACGAAGAAAGAAAATCAAGGCTTGATAGAATGGAAAAATGCTGGGAACAAAAACTTCAAAAAAGCTCCAAGAAGTAATTGACTAAAGTGATCCAATGTGATCAAACAAGAATAAAGAAAATAATTATGTAGAAAATATTTTATGAAGAATATTTCACTGTACAATTTTAAATATCAGAAATAAGTATGTGAGAGTATTTTTATGTCACTTTTCCCTTTTTCATTCTTTATAAGGAAGGACATGATCAGAGTAGAACAGTTAAAACGAAGTAAGAAGAAAAGTGACAAAGATCTTTCCTGAGCGTACCAGGTTAGAAAATGATGAAGGGGAAGGAGTAGATCGACGACGATTGGTAAAATTGAGCTCTTGCCGTTGCTTTCATTAGAAGCTGATAATTAGTTTCTTGCCTATAAGCTTTGATCACAACTACTCCGATAATACGCGCGCGAAGTCGTCGCCTACAACTTTAAGTCAACCAGTCATTAACTAACCTTTCTCTTCCCCTCTTTATTCTTCTCTCACAGAACCACCCTAAAGCGCTCTTTCACAAGAGTACAAATGACTAGATGGAAGAGAAATTTCTTGAATGGGGATGTATTTATCCCCACTTATTAGGTACTCTTTTAAGAAAGTACGTTTGTTCTCTCGTTTTAACTAAAAACACAGTTTGTGCTTGTGCTTTTTAGAAAATTTCTACTGTGGAAAGCAGTAAATTGGTTCTTTGAGTTTTATATTCATTTTATAAAAAAATTACATCAAAGCTGCAAATGGTTTAAAAATATAAAATTATTAGATGGAACATTAATTTGCATTTAACGGAAAATTTTTAATTAATTGTAATTCGTTTTTTAAATGCAATAAATGACTTTAAAACGATTAATTAGATATTTATGTTTAATCTTTTTACCTTTCTACTCAAATATTTTTTTTCAAACACAAGTATAACGTAAAAGTTTATGCAGAAAAATATAAACTTTACTTCAGAATATAAAAAAAAAATTACTTCAGTATAAACAGTCCCGAGAATGTCTGTTAAAATACGCTAAGTAAAATCAATCATCACCAGCACACGCGCGCACGCACACACACACACACTTATAAAACGATTCCATTTAGCAACAAAATATAGCAAATATCAAGTAATTATAAGTAAATATATCCTTTAAATATAAAATGTATAACTTTTTTCACTAATACATTTTAATTCACAACTGTGCAGCTTTGCAAAACCAAAATATTTTTACCATTTACTTTATTTACTCCTTAACACTCGAGAGGAGAACATTACTCATTAGCAGGCTCTCTCGTTTAACTACCATGCAGTTTATTAGTACGTGAGAACGTTTGCTGTGGTTATTAATGTAAAATAACAGGATGTTAAATGAATAACTCATAGATATAATAACAATGTTTAGAAATTACGAGATCAAATAGCTTAAAAATTTATGTTTAGGCCTACTGTGAAAAAAATTAGAAAACCGGTAAATTTATCCAGATCGTTGTTTGGCCACCTTTGGGAGAGCAGACCTTTGGGGTTATCTATAAGTGTAAACGATTCAAATCGCGGATAATTGAGCTGTAATGGTTTCCTCTTTTTCATTTATATCACTGGTGTGTTTGGTGGTTTGTTTATTTTTTAAGGTAAATAGAAACTGTATGGAGGAGTTAACGACTCTTCTTAGCATTTCTGATTGAAAATGTCGCAGTTTAGTAAAAGCCGAAATTTTATTTGGACATTCTTATCGATTTACTGAGAACTAATAAAAAAGTATTTTCAGATAAGGAGAGTAATTTTGATAATTCAGACTTTTCAGCAAGTGTAATTAAATTTTAATGTAAAATTTAAAAAAATAAAATCTCTTAAATTTATGAATACATAATTTTTATTTCTTAGAACGCTTAGTTTTTTGTTAATAAAAAGTCACATCAAATGTTTGTTCAATAGCTTTCTTCAGACGCTGACCAGGAATTTAATTCGATATCTTTCGCTTGAAGTTCAATGTAATTTAGTAATATAAACCATTTCGCCACAGAAGTAGTCAGAAATAAAATTTATACATTTTTTAATCTAAAATCTCTTAATCTGGTAAGTTTTATTACACATTGAGAATATAAAAACGAATTCTAGCCTGAAATGGAACGAAGAATGTTCACTTTAACGCTCAAGTATTTTACAGACTAAGAAATCCAGTGGGTAAATATATAAGTTACTTCTTAAATTAAAAAAGTTAAAGTTAAAGAATGATAATATATGAGTTAACTGAAAACGCAATGTGTATTTGCCATACCTTCCCGGAAATTCCGACAGACGTCTATGTCAACGTTGGAGTAGGGATAAAATTGGGTAAAAAGTAATTTTCGTTAGTACAAAAAATTACAATAAAAGCTATTCATAAAATAATTATAACTTTACCCATTTATTGAGTAGTGAATTCCACGGTCTTAAATCTCATTTCATCTGATTTCCTCATTATTTCACAACTCAATTTATAAAAAGTTGTGAATTTTTTTTAATAAATAAAAAAAGTGTCATGGCAAATTATTAAACAAAGAAAATAATTGAATTGAATCGTTATCATGTGAAATTATCAACCGCTATAAAATACAAAGTTAAAAATAATTAGAAATACAAATAAATCAAGTTGTATCATAATTTTAAGATAATTCAATGTGCATTAAATTATGTAAGATAATAATTTTTAAATAATAACATTTTAAGGTGCAAGAGTCACATTTATTTCCAAGTTAAAGAAAAATATAATTAATTAGATAAAAACAGTTAGTTAACTTAACTGAAAGAAAAATAAGACGGGAGATGATTACATTAGGAACGCTCCATAAAATTTAACATTTAGTATAAGAAAAGTTTATGTTGTGAATATTGTACGTAAATAATTCTAAAACGTTTTACTTGTTGAAAGTTTTGTTTCAGACTTACTTACTTACTTACCGTAAACTGTGGAAGTCTACTAAAGAGTAGGTCTATACCACTTTCAGATAGGCCTATATACAAAAACCGTTAACTAAACTGGAAGCAGAACGAAGAAGTTTTTCTTTTATGAAAAAGCATAGCATTTGTTTAGTTGCTGTTTTCTTCGAGCTCAGTAAGGCAATGAAAATGACAACATCGACTTTAGATGGTGGAAGAAAATGGAAGAAGGAAGCGTAGGAGAATCTTGTTGCATGAAATAATATTTCAATAAATAGAATTCGTCTGCTTCTTCATCTTTCACACAGCGGGAGCAGCACAAGTTATATAAATTAATTAGGAAAATGTCAGTGAAGAAAGTGGGGAAAGTGGAAAGTGGTATGAGTCGAGTTTTAGATACCTCAGGGACTGTTTTAAATAATAAACCAGGTAAAATTATGGAGAGGGTTTAAGAGTAGAAAATGAGGAAAAGATCCGAGGGGACGGTCGCTGAATGGTTGGATAAAGACAGCAAAATATGGTATGAAACAGAGAAAAGCCAGTGGTGGATTTGTTTTGAAACGAGTGAAAACTTTCCTATTCGTTTCTATTTTATTTTTCTCAACGATACTCATTCAGCAGAAAGATTCCAATGTTTGTGTTAACCGAGTTATATTTATTTTTTAGTTCTCAGGTTAAAATAAGACGAAGTATTGTAATCATGAAAATATTTTTTGAATGTTTAATTAAATTTTGTTAAAATAGTACTAAACAAATGAAATTCTTTTTTCAAATTTTCTCCGTCTGGATACAAAGCTCAGGCTAATGAATTGAAGAGATTTTTTATAACCGCATGCTCGAAATTTCAAAATTGAGAACAGTACATGTCAAGATAAAACTGATTAGTGTGAGAATCAGGTGTTACTGATGTTACGCAAATTGCACTGGTAAAGTATAAATGGGCGGTGGATGTGTCCCGGATGACGGATGGGAGATGGAAAAGAGACTTTTTTAAATTAGTTTGACTTTTTGAGAGCACCGACGATGCCAAGAGAGTGGCTGGCAACTGGATACGGGGAGCTCAAAGTAGGACAGAGTGGATAGCGATGAGGAAGGCTCATGTCCAGGAGCGGACGCATATAAGCTGGTTGATGATATAGGTCATCGAGAAAGGTCACATCCATTTTAAAAACTTACAGTTTAAAAACTACGGAGATAACGTCATAAATGTTTTTTTGTTGTAAACAGTAAATGTTAAATTTGTTTTACACACCTTAATAAGTTTTTATATGAGCACCGTTGGTTGCTCTGCACACATCTAAACGAAAGTCGAACTCTGTCCGGGTGCGATGTGTCATATCGAGCGTGACCGAAGCAGCGACAGTATCAATTTCTTGTCGTAAATGATTCACATTTCAAATCTTCTCACTATAACACATGTTTTTTAACATAACCCCAAAAGAAAAAATCAAGTGGAGTTAAATCTGGACTCTTCGGAGGCCAAAGCACAGGATCATGCCTACCGACGAATCGGTCAGGGAACTTTTCATTAAGAGCGTGGCACACTGAAAGACTGAAATGAGGAGGCGCGCTGTCTTGTTACCAGATTATGTTAATTTTTTCTCAATTAAATTTGTTCAACTTGCGGTTTAATCGTACCAACAAAAAACTTTAATATTTTCTGTTTACAAAAAAAAAGCATGACTTTATCTCCAGTACAGTTTAAGAACTCTTTAACTGTAATTTTTAAAAATAGATGCAACCTTTCTCGATGACCCGGTATTTGGCCGGCAAGTTGGTGTAATGGTCAGAACAACTGGCTTCTATGCCGGCGTCCCGGGATCGATTTTCGGTCGGGTCTGTCATTGTTTCATCTTATATTCATTCATCTTATGTTATTGTTTTCACCACCTTATATCATTACCTTCGCACAAGCCAAGGCTTACAAAAGCATCGTCTTTCTATAAAATAAAAAAAACTTTAACTAGATGAAATACTGTTAGGCCTAATATAATTTAAAACAGGTAATTCGATATTAAATTAACTTAATAAAGAAATAAATAAAAAATAAAGCAGTTATAACGATAAACATAGAAGGAAAATTATTTAGCAGAGTTTATCAGAAAGGAGTAAATAAAATAATGAACTAAAATAACAATCAACAGAGTTTAAAATATGAGAAACTTCATATAAAATTACAACATGATTTATGTTTATTGGAAGTGAAATTTTTGGATATAATAATATTCTAAGAAATTACTTATTACATATTTAAATTTAAATTAATAACAAATTTAAATTGAAGTAAATACAAATAATCATAGCCATTAATTTTTTTGAATCAGAATTTATTCGATATTACATTAAATTTAAATAGTATAAAATGCTAACATAATATCGAATAAAATGTTATATTCAGATAGGATAGTACGACACAATTTAATGACAGACATAAATTAAGATATATTTGAGTAAAAACAGATACGAATAATTTACTCATCATTATTTATTTATACGATGAATAGGTCAGGGAGTTAAATCCGCAGGGAATATACTTTTGGAGAGTAGCGTGATCTTTTATCAAGGATGACCGATCACCAGCTAAAAAGGCCTGTGGGGATTACATTCAGTCACACTGGCACTCATCCGATGCCAGCCAGACAGCCAGCCAGTAAGCAAGGAAGGAATGAGTTTCTAGACAGTCTCATCCGTCATTTTCAAGCTAAGGTTTTTAAGTCTCCTAACTACTCCGTGTTCCTCCTTTGTGAAAGTAGGTAATCAATTTATCTTAACTTATCAAAACTCTTTTAGTTATGAACATAACTTAAATATCAATCATTTTATTAGAAAGGTAATGTATTAATGAGTCATCAGTTTTTAACCTTGTTTCTTACATCATGGATAACGGAACTTAAATTTCCGATCATTATAACCTGCTTAAAATTAGAAAATTATGAATTTATAATTTAAAAAAAACTATCAATTATTCTGAACAAGTATAAATACAGTTGGCATTTCTAAAGCACATGTCTTACATATCACATTCCATCATTAAAAAAATATATTTTATTAAACATTGTAATCAGGGCGTACCAGGTGATCAAAAAGTAATATACTCCACAAAATAACCAATTTCTATATTTCGAAGAACCTTCATTAACAAGGTAATTATACGTTATCAAAAATGTTTTGTCAGCATAAAAATTGCAAATAATTTTATTTAATTGTAAAAATATGTAATTTTTAATTAGTAATTTAACTAAATAAATCCACTTTATAAATCTTTGTATGTACAGTAGAAATTTTTATTTTTATAAATTTTTCCCTCTCTGCATGCGGACAAATGCTTTGAAAGGATACATTGAAATTTGGTCTGAAAACAACACTGGATGAATAAAAATCACTATATATTTTTCTGCCAAAGAAAAATCTACGACATGTTCACTACGGAACAATAGATAAAAACTGTGATTGAATTAGTAATAATCAGCGTCTATGATTTATATAGAGAATTCACCCATCCACCTTTTTTGGATTATGTGCTACTTAATTTATTTTCTTATCTTAAAAAAAAAGTGTCAGTTTTTTCTTTGTAGTCATTTGGATGTTTCTGTGTTAACTAGGAGATTCATGACCAAAAAGTTAAGATTATTTACTAATTTTGTATGTTACGTTGAGAAGAATTTTAATAAATTGTAAAAATTACAATTAGTATTAAATTATTCATTCTGATTTTTTTTCCTTCTGATTTTTTCCTCGTATTCGAAGCGCAAAGAAAAACTCATATTTACTCTACCACAATGGGGAACTAGTGTTGAACTCGATTGAGGCGTCCTTGTTCAGTCCCAAAAAGGCCGCAACCCCCTACCAACCAAAAACCCGCCGCTTAGCCACTTGATCTGAAAACTGACAAACCTCCCTCGGAACTGTTACCAAAAGAAAAATGTAGGGTTAAAATTTAGCACACTGTCAGTGAGGATTAGGAATCGTAGACTTATCACCCTCTCAATCACCGAGGAGAAAAGCATTCAAAGTTTAAAAACTGCCTATCTTAGGGAAGGCATAGAACACAGCATTTTTGTTGTAGCGTCGTACCCTTTCAGCTGATGAGACAAAAGTGATTGTAACTCAGATGTATTATTTATTCTAGATATGACATGATAAATACACACGCCGATATTTAGAACTGTAGGTCTCCTGGATTTTATCAAAAAATATATTTCTTTAGAGTTGCCTTCTCTCTTTACTCCTTAGACCAAACACAGAATCATCCTAGATAAGGAGATACATGACTCGATGGAAAAGATATGTCACAAAAATGACAAGTGAAAGGGTTACGAATCAAGCATTGCAATATTGCCCAATTGGAAGAAGAAACTTGAGTAGACCAAGGAAAAGGTGTTTGAGGCTGGAACAGGGGTAGCACCTAATCCGTAAGCGATAGAATAAGAAGAAAACCTAACAGATCGGATTCAATTATTTCGTTTCTTTCTTTGACCCCTAAGAAATACAATAATAGCTGAATTTCAGCTCTTTAAAAGATATGGAGAACTTATTTCAAGTATTAAAGTTTTTGAAGAAGTTAAGTAATTATATGGTTACGTATTACATTACTCAAAAATATAAATGTATAATCCACATACCACATCTACAAAAAAGGTTTGGCCGGCTTTTGACTAACTGTGGGAAAGGAAACTTAATTATTATTTCTAAAAGATACTTAAAAAAAATGAATAAAAATTTTGAGCACCTTCGTTGGCATCTTTATTGTTCTTAGAAAGTAACTTAACTTTAGTAAATCATAATTTAAATTTAGTTTAATTTAGAATATTGCTAGCTTTGAAAACTGACCAAAATATGATGTAGGAAACTTATTGTAACACAAGCATCCATTTGAATATTTAATCTCTATAACAATAATTATTATAAAGAAAAGATTAACGCGCATATATATCATTAAATTTGGTTAATAATTTATTTATCTGATTTCTTAAATAAAGTTTTAGACAAGAATATCAAGTTTAATTAATCACAAAAATTGAAGAGATTAGTTAATAAATAAACTTAATCTCTATAAAAACTAGAACAGTATTTTTAAATTTTAAAATTATAAAAACTTAACTGTATTAAATTCATGTCAAACAATCAATACGCAAATGTGTCTAAAATATAATTATCTGCATAAAGTTTAAGTTAAATATTCGGTACGCTTATTCGATAAATTTCCATTACAAAGATTCATTTTGTTTGAACATGGTATGCATAATTAATGAAAAAACAAACAGCGTAAATACATACACACACACATACACACACACACACACACACACACACACACACACACACACACACACACACACACACACACACTCGAATCCATGCTCACGAATAGAAAAATCGTACGTATGTGGAACATATCTTTTGCCGTACAACGTTCATATTATAAATTCTTTTCCACTTAAAATGCAAACTATAAAACACAATAGCCTGTGTTGAAAAGAACTAGCTGAAGTAATCTGGGGTCTATGCACAAACAGTGAGTGGTATTTCTACCATATGCAATGAACATTGTTAGAACATGTTTCCAAGCTTTAGAGGAAAGAAGGTTTATCTGAGAAAGAACATATAACACGGAAACTAAACTACTAAGCGTTCCGCGGGGACGGTGAACAACATACAAGCAATATGGGTCATGCTTGTTTTTATACAATATTATGTAATATTTATTTCATTTTTTTATTTATTATTTATTTATGTAAAGCCATAAGTGGGTAGTTTTATATAGAACATAAAAACAGTGTTACAATATTGAATATTAAACTAGTTCTTTTATGCGCAATATTGTGAGTCACTACAATAAGGATTTCACGTAACTATGTAATTTCTAACTTAAATTCGCTACTACCGTTTAATTTAATTTTTCATACTTTGTTGAAAATATGAAACAGTTATAATTTTTAGTTATCTACTATATGTTTATAGTGTAGAAGTATGTTACTATTAAGTAAAGATAATACTTGTAAAATGTTTTTGTCTTTTCTCTTATATGCTACATAACACTGTATACTAGCACAACATCTAAATTATATCACGTTTTACTTAGAGAGATCTTAAAAGAGACTTCCATTGAAGCAATCCTTTGGTTCACATATTATTTTCAATTTGAATGCTCAAAATTGTTTATTTTTTAATGATAACAGAATATTTGAATCTGTAATTTCAGAAAGCCCGTAAGTAAAAACTACTTTACTACGATTCAATTGAAAATAATATTAAAAAATTGATTTGTTAAGCGGGCTGTTCCCTTTAATATGCATTGTATAAGTTTTTATTTTAAAAGATAAGTCGCTTGTTTAGAAAAAATTGAAAATTTTGACTTAAGGTGTTTCGTAAATAAATTGGAGTAAATAATAAATACATCGTTCTGTGTGAAATACGGTATTAGGCCACAAGAAAATTGGGCTGTACAATAGTATTCATTTATTAATTACATTAGTTACCATTTGTGGCTTAAAGAAGATTTTTGCAATAATAAAAATTTAAATTCTTAACTTCGGAAATCAGAAATTGTGGTTTTCATGACTTCATCGTCGTCACCAAAAGTCGTTATTGCCCTTATAAACGTTTTTCCATAAAAACTTTGTACGTTGTCTTCCACAGTAAAGTAGCGCTTAAGCTTCAAAAGATCATTCATTTTCTTTGTTTAATTGGAAGGAAGCAAGCCTTTAGGATAAGTATTTTCTTGGTGTTATATTAGTTAAAAAAATCAAGACGTATTCAATTTTTGTGGTGTTTGTTGGTTTTTCATTCAGTTAGTCCTAAAATGCACTAAAGAAAAACGATAAAATTTTGACTTATGAGCTTTCTAAAATGACCGATTCACTTTCTGAAGTAGTAAATTATGGTTGAAGTTGTTTTATCGTAAAAGGTCTTTACTTCATAAATTTTTTAATTGTAGATTTGGAAACTATCTCACTGATAAATTTTGAACCAAATCGTTTGACTGTGAAACTTGTCAAACAATCGAACGTATATATTTTTGGTTAGGTACATATTTTTGGATAGTGGCTTGACCGAAGACTAACTTCGTATTATATTATTTTTATAAATAATAAAATCCTTTTGATGTATTTTATATTTTCTATACGTAATGCTTTTAGCTTATTAAATTGATTATAATTAAGATTTTATTTAACTTGAATAACTTTGATAATTTTTATGAATATTTTTAATCTTTAACGAAATCAAAGATAAAAGATTTAAATTCAACAAAAATAAACTATACTGAAATTTGAAGCTTATCCCGCAAAATACTGATGATTAAAAATGAATGAATATAGTATCAAATTAATACCTTTAATTTATTAAATTCTCGAAAAAACTCGAAAAATTGCATTAATTTTTATCCATTACGACACATAAAAAACAAACGACTATAACTTAACAACAGAATGAAATAACTTTATTTCCTTGTACTTTCACGATCACATTTCCCAATTAGAAAAACTATTACTGTCTAAATCAATACTACGACCAATTTGAGCAATTTTATTTTCCAATAAAAATTTCTGAGAATTTCAACTAGATCTTCATTTTATGTATCAAATGCAACGTTACATAATGATCTGAAGATGCCTTTGTACAAGATGTAAACAATTTAGCAAGTCACAAGTTCATATTTTCTTTTTCGTTAATTTTATAGTAACATAGTCATGTAGGGAAAATTAGATTTGTAGATATTTTTATTCATAATAAAATCCTAGAACAAGTACAAATAGTGAAGTTTCTAGGAGCGTCACTAAATAAATCTTTACCTTGGTATTTTACGATGAAATTCTGGGTAAGATATCATCTGGGATATTTGTATTAAAATTGATAGATTAAATGATAAAAATTGGTAACAACAGCTTAGCACAGTTTAACTCAATCTCATATCCGGTATTCCATATTAGTTTGGGGTAATTCATCACAGAGTAATATGAAAAGAGTTTTTGAAATTAAGGTAAAACAATTATGAGTGAGGTGGTTACTAGTTAGACTCATGCAGTTCATTATTTAATTGCTTACAGTTCCTTCTTCGTACGTTTTTTGAAGTGATAATATAAGAACAAAAACCAAAATACCCTTTAACAGAATTCAAATGTCTACAATCAAAACCCAAGATACATTATTGATTACTATGTGCTAATCAAAACACTTCATTGTCTGAACAAACATCTACTACTTATGGAGGTAAACAATACAACAATATACAACTAAAAGTTATCAAAATTTGTTAAAAACCCAAGCAATACTTTATTAATAAAACATTTTAAAGTGTAGAAGGACTAGCGGTCGGACTTGAGGTCTGACTTGGCTCAAACACATTCAGATGAAAAGGAAACAGCTGGATTTAACATTTAGGAAGATGTATTGGCTTGTTGGTAGGCGTTCCCAGCTTTCGATTGACAACAAACTACTTTTGTACAAATCCATGCTGAAGCCGGTTTGGACCTACGGGATTTAGTTATGTCCCAGGTTCGTACAGATCAATAAATTTGAAAGCCTTTTGTTTTTGAAATTCAATTTGTTTATTTCACAATTTGGAAATAGAATTTTGAGAACTTTTAAAACACAATTAAAAACTTTAAAATCCTTTAAAACTTATTTAAAATATTAAATTCTTTTCTTTTCGCAAATCTTCCAAAAGTATTATTTACAAATATTAATACAAATATCACTAAATTGGTATATTACCAAATTATCAAATGTATTTGTTTTTAAAATAACTTGTATATAACGTCTCTCCTTTAAAGGTTTAAAATGGAGTGAGTTCAACAATCCAAATTATGAATTTCATAAAATTGTTCTTTTTGTTTGTTTTTTACTTCCTCTTACATCTTTAGATCAAAATTAAAATTTTCCTTTTACATCTGTAGTTGAGATCATCTGATGTGTGTGTGTTGATGCTGTAAAGTTATGTTTATGTTTACGTTAGAATGTTATGATTGTGTTTATACTGTTTGTTGTGTGTCTGTGGAGATGTCTCATCTTACAATCATTACAATCTTCCCCCCCCCCCCCCGGAGAGTAAACTGAAGTACAAAGGTATGTGTATACAAAATAATGGGGGTGAGTGCTTAAATGAAAAAAAGAAAGTGAGTATGTAGCAGTTGTCGGCCTGAGACGGTAATACTCATTCATTCGGGGCCCCTTTCAATAAAACATTCAAATAACATGCAAACAGTACAGTTTACATTTTTGTTACAATCATCTCAAGCTCGAGTATCGCAACAGACATCACCAAAATAAATCCTTATGAAAATAAATTATGTAAATTATGAGTAAATTATGTAACTTTTTTAAGGTTAGAGATATGTTCTTTAGTTATTTCTCCTCCAATAGTCTTACGGAGTAAGGCTGTAACTGGAGTAGAGAAACCGATGATATACAAAGGTTCAGACCATCGATATGCCATTTTCGCACAAATGTTTTTCCGTTTCGAACTTACGGGGTGAGTTTTAAGTAAAACTTTGTCTCCCACCGAAAACGGATTGGGGTGGCGTGTAGCATTATACCGGCGCGCCATATCATGATGGGATTTAATTAGTTTTCTTCTAATATCACACATCATGTTACTGGAACGTATAGGATTTCTATGGAGGATATCTTGGATATTCCATGCTCTATCCAACGGTGTTTGAGCTGAAAAAGTATGTAATATGTCAAATGGGCATTTCCCATGAGCATTATGTCGAGCCATATTAAAGGCTAATTGAAACCAAAAGAGAGATTTGTCCCAAGTTGTTTGAGTCGTTGCATGATATGCAATAAGGATAGACCTAAGATTTCGATTTAATCGTTCGGCGTGGGATGGTTGAGGATGATATGGTGAGAGGGTGGTTCGTTTTATGCCTAGATTGAAACAAAAGTTTTTAAATATTATGGAATTAAAATTTTTAGCGTTATCTGTGACAATTAACCTTGGGATGGAGTAATTTTGGAAAATGCGTTTTAATTCATTGACAATGGAGGATGTGTTAGTGTTTCTTAATGGAGCTAACCATGTAAATTTTGAAAAACTATCCACTACCACTAGAATATATTTATAACCTTGGTTGGTTTTTGGCAGACTACCTACAGTATCAATAAACAACGTGTCAAATGGCACTGTTGGAACTCTGGAACTAAGGTTTCCCCATTTATAATTTATTCCAGGTTTACTACGTTGGCAGGTGATACAAGCATTCACTTTTAAAGGAATATCTCGATATATAGCCGGCCAATAAAAATACCGTGTAATTTTGTGTATGGTTTTATCAACCCCTAAATGTCCACCGATTTCGGACTGATGGAAGTATTTAAATACTAAATCTTTTAAGGATTCGGGGAGAACGATTTTGGTTGGGTTATTATTTTTATCTTTTATGCATAGGACACCTTTAGATAAACAAAATTTATTATTCATTTGTTGTTTTTGTTGAAGGATAAAGGTATCCTGTTCTTGATGTTGTCTTAGATCTGTAAAAGATAGGGGGAATTGAGATAATAAGGTATTAATATAAGATATATCTTTTGAGATATCTTCGTTATTTAAATCATACATCCTCGATAATGCGTCAGCCACATTATTATCTGAACCACGGATGTGATTAATTTTAAATTTAAAAACAGATAATCTAAGTAGCCATCTAGCGAGTCTACCTAATTGCTTTGGTCTGGAAAGAAGCCAGGCCAAGGCTTGGTTATCGGTTTCCAAAAGAAATTCTCGATGTGTTAAATAAGTTCTAAAATGATCTGTCGCAAAAACAACTGCAAGACACTCTCGTTCATATGCAGAAAATTTTCGTTCTGCTTCTGTTAATGTTTTGGAAGCGTATGCTATGGGTTTTCTAAATCCTTCATGTTCCTGGAGTAAGACAGCTCCTAAACCTGTATCAGACGCATCCGTCTGTAAAATGAAAGCTTTGGAGAAATCTGGTATTGCCAATACTGGGGGATTAGCAATTGTCTGTTTGAGATCTTCAAACGCAATTTTTTGTGAGTCTCCCCAGATAAACTGAGTGTTTTTACGACGTAACTTATTTAAGGGTTCTATTCTATCAGCGTAATTTTTAATAAATTTAGAGAAATAATTAATCATACCACAATATCGATGCACTTGTTTTACCGAGGTCGGTTGTGGATACTGTAATATTTTTTGCGTCCTCGCTGGATCTATAGAAACTCCTTTGTATGATAAGGTATGCCCAAGGAACGGTATTTCATTTACAGCCAATGTTATCTTATCGGGATTAACTGTAATACCAGCTTTCCGCAGAATTGTCAATACTATTTTAATATGTTTGACATGCTCTGTAAAACTTTTAGAATATATTAATATATCGTCCATGTAATTAAATACAAATTTATGTTTAATATTTTTGAATAATGTATTCATAAGACGTGTTAAAACTTGTGCACCAGTCGAGAGACCAAAAGGTAATCTGACGTATTCGTATAAGCCATCCGGTGTGCAAAATGCGGTGATTTGACGAGATTTTTCTGTCAATGGTATCTGATGGTACGCTTGTGCTAAATCCAAGGTACTGAACCAGCGGGCATTAGAAAACCATTGAAAAGCATGATTTATATTCGGTAAAGGTTGGGCTTCTGAGTCAATTATTAAGTTGACTCGGCGATAGTCTACAACTAAGCGACTTGTACCATTCGGTTTCGGAATTAAAAAGGCTGGAGAGGAATAAGGTGAAACACTTTCTCTAATTACCTTGTCTTTTAATAATTTGTCAATTTGGTTTTTCATTTGGAGCGTTTTTATCGGATTTAATGGATAGGGCCTAGATTTTATAATTTCGCTATTCTTTAGTTTAATATCATATTTTAATATGTGGGTACAACCTAATTTAGTTGTGAGTACATCAGGAAATTTCCTACATAAATCATTAATTGTATTTTTAATGTATTCACTTTGTTCTATGTTGTTAATTTGTTCGGGATCTAAATTGGTTAGAGAAAATTGTTGATTTTTTGCCCAATCAAAGGTTATGAAAGATTTCGAAGCATTGAATATTGCGTGGGTTTTTTGCAAGAAATTCATTCCGAGTATTATTTTATGGTGTATTTTTGTTAATATTTTAAAATTAATTTTCCACGATATGTTGTGAAGAGTAAGTTTAACCCATATCTGTTTATTAATTCTTAGAGGAAAGCGATCAGCTGTGAGGCAAATTGTGTTAATGTTTTCTTCCTTTATAATCGCTTTTTTAGTTTTTAAAAATGTATATAGTTGTTGATTAATAATATTATGAGTGGAACCAGAATCAATGAGAGCGTTAAATATGTTATTTTTGATTTTTACCGATAAAGCTTTCAACGTATAATTACAGTTCAACGTGTTTCCTTTTAACCTAGAATGTTTACAGGGATTATGTTTACAAACACACATCATATGCCTATGATCAGCGCATTTGTAAAGATTTAGTTTTTTGAAACATTATTATTTTCTTTTTGTTGTAAAAGTTTACAATGTCTTTTGATATGACCTAGCTTATGACAATAAAAACATTTTAAGGATGTTGCAGGCATTTGTGATCTGATTTTGCAAGTATTTTGTTTACTTTGGTTAGATGCCACGCTATTCACATTGTTTATTACACTCGTATCATTTATTTTAGATAAACCAATATCATTAAGGGTCCTAGCATAAACTCTTTCGTAGACATATGAGTCTAATTTATTGAAATCTTGTAAATTATTAGGTTTGCCGATTATACCTATGTGCGTGGCATACATTTCATTTAAACCGGTTAAAATTATATTGATTAACTCACCTTCTGTCAGATCTAATCTTAACACTTCATGGTTTTCTAAAATTTCTTTTATATATTCCGTAAGAGTCTCTGTTTGTGACTGATTTCGGTATAACAATTTGAGTTTTAATATTTCTTTCATTTTTGGTGTGATTAATTTGCTTACCAAATCTCTATGAAATTGATCAAAATTATGATTATTTTTAATAGAATTTTCAAAAATTTGTTCAGTGAATCCAGTCATAAACGGAGTCAACAATACCAAAGGTAAATCTACTGCATAACGTTTTTGTATTTGTTTAATAATTTTGATATTTCGTACTAGCATGTCAATATCACGTCCATCAGTTATAGTTAATTGTTTTAATTCGTTTTCAATTGGATTTGTAATTTTCGTCCAATTAAAATTTAATTCACGATGAAAATAAACGGGATTAGGATTACCTACTGCATTCGGTACTAATATGTCAGGAGTTTCGTTTCTAGGAACAGGATTTTGCATTACTGGGGAATGTAAAAGATTAACATGACCAACATCAAGATTTCTTTGTTGATCAGGTAAAAAATTATTTCCTAAATGTACGTCTTCAAGGTTTATGTTATTTTGTTCAAAATTAGGTTCAATTTCGAAATTTTGTAACCTATTGAGTTTCCAAATCTCAAATCCTTCTTTTAAATTTTGAAATCCTACGAGTTTATCTGGTTTGTTGGGTAATATGAACGTTAATAATTTGTTAAGCCTATCCTCAAATATTTCTGCATTATACCTTTCTAATTCAGTTAAATTCTCTATGTTCCGTAACCTCGCTAAATAATTTTGACATTCCGTCAGTTGTTTGTCTATGTCAAATCTGCGCAGTGTAGTTAAATCAATTTGGCGTCCGTTATCTAATAGTTTCTGTAGCCTTTGTTTTTTTTGTCTTATGTTTCCTGTAGTCGTGCTTTTTCGTATACGTAGTTGGAAGTTAATGTTTGTCTCGTCCAGTTTGGTAGGGTCAAGTATTGGTGCTACGTCTCTATTCATGTTTATACCTGTTTATACCTGTTTTGTTTAATGATGATGATTTTTTTTAAATGTATGTGTTAAATCACTTACCAGATGATCTCAATGTACTTGCCTACACCAATTATAAATTAGTTTGTAAATTTTTTTAGAAGATTTGGTTGATTATTTTTGTTTAATTAATTTTTATTTAATGAATTTGATTCCGGTTTGTTCCTTTTCTTTTATTATTGTTTCCTTCCAATCTTGTCCAATCTTGTTCCAATCTTGCTGTATTGATATTTTTGTTTCCTTTCCTGAAATTGTCTTGAAATTTATGTTGAAAATTGATTATGTATCCTGGTCACGGCACCATTTTATTGTCCCAGGTTCGTACAGATCAATAAATTTGAAAGCCTTTTGTTTTTGAAATTCAATTTGTTTATTTCACAATTTGGAAATAGAATTTTGAGAACTTTTAAAACACAATTAAAAACTTTAAAATCCTTTAAAACTTATTTAAAATATTAAATTCTTTTCTTTTCGCAAATCTTCCAAAAGTATTATTTACAAATATTAATACAAATATCACTAAATTGGTATATTACCAAATTATCAAATGTATTTGTTTTTAAAATAACTTGTATATAACGTCTCTCCTTTAAAGGTTTAAAATGGAGTGAGTTCAACAATCCAAATTATGAATTTCATAAAATTGTTCTTTTTGTTTGTTTTTTACTTCCTCTTACATCTTTAGATCAAAATTAAAATTTTCCTTTTACATCTGTAGTTGAGATCATCTGATGTGTGTGTGTTGATGCTGTAAAGTTATGTTTATGTTTACGTTAGAATGTTATGATTGTGTTTATACTGTTTGTTGTGTGTCTGTGGAGATGTCTCATCTTACAATCATTACAGTTATAAGGCACAGCATACTTGAAACATCGAGATTCTGCAACGGTTTCAATCAAAAGCTCTGCGGACCGTACTAAACCCATATCATGATATACATCGTGATATGGATGTGCAAACGGTACGAGAAGAAATACGAAGTTTCAGTTGTAAATACATCAAACGTCTAAACAACTACGTTAATCACATAGCATGAATCTCTTAAACAACAGCAATGATGTTCATAGACTAAAACGTGCTACAGTACTGGATCTCCCAGGGCAATTCTGATAGTGTGATTTAACATTGTAAATAATATAATGTTAATACTCTGTGCATTACTGGCGTGCTGAGTGTGAATGTTGTAGATAACCGAATGAACAGTTTTATTTATCTCCAGTAAAGTTCGGTGTACATATATTTTAGAATCATGTGATAATTATTTATTACTTCTCATTCTGCTTTTTGTCGTTTTAAGGAGGTTTTGGTTATTTTTTATATGTTTTTTTAAACACTATCTAATTTTGATTGTAAATAATAATTAAGAGCAGTATAATATGTTGTAATGTTATAATTTGTTAATTACACCAGTGGGTTGTAATTTTTTTATGTGTTAATTCTAATTGATAAGTTGTATTTATTGTTATACAACAGATTATACATTAAAAAAAGTTTTATGAAAAAGAACTAGCGGTATTTTCTAAATAGCTTATGTTTGACAACACGCTTATGGGGTGACACGCTTATTTAAAAGTAAGTAAGTAAGTAGTGATAATGAATTTGACATAGTGTTAATAAGTAATATTAATAATAAGTGTAATAAGTAATATTGACATAGTGTTAAGGCTTTCACTTCGTCTATGTTGACAAAGCTTATACTCTCTTTGCGGAGTCTCCTGGGTGCATTTATAAAAAAGTATAATTAGTTATGATCATATTTTTAAGTCAATTCAACTGAAAAAAAAGAATATAATAAGTTTATATAAATAATAAGTTTTATTTAGGATTGAATAGAATCCAACCTTTATAAAAACAAAAATACATTTTTGACAAAGTAATTTTTTAACTGTGTAAATTTAACAATGCAATTCACTGATAGATTTCGTCACGATAAACCATATCAGCACAGATTTGTCAATAAATAAAGTTTCTATCAAACGTCATTGAGAGAGTTGCTTTTACGATATTGAACACTCCCAGTCTCAGTAATTTTTTAAACTTACAATGACTTACGCGTTCCTTAAGTCAACGACACATACCTAAAATTGTACCGTAGGTTGAGAGAGAAACTTCAAAATCATAACAATCCCTTAATATACAACATGAATTCTGCAGACCTACAAGGAATTGCACCTGAAACACCGTTGGAGTAAAGACATGATACGTTAACGCAATCATAACATTTATTACGTGTACAAAAATATAAATTAAAATTAAACACAGTTATCGGTTTTTGGAGAGCTATCACTGGGTGGTGTCCTCCTCAAAGCCATTACCGCGATTAGTTTTTGTTTAATTTAGTTGTAAACATTTTTCTGGTTATTTTTATACAGCTGCAAAACAAATTAGGTAAAACAAAAACGGAAAATAACGCAAGATTGCCGACTTATTGGGAACAATAGAACTGGAAAATGTTAAATGAAACTCGTCTTTTACTCGTTCGTAAAATTTTTAAGCGAAATAAGTCTCAATAATAAATAGACGTTTTGTCTTTGAAAAACGATATTGTTGTCACAATATAGACAAATTGACACTGAAATAGCACTAGTGCACAACAACACCATTTCAATTTTTACAATCTGTTAATCTTAAATAAGGTGTTATTAAATAACTTATAAGGTGTCATAAAATTTGCTTATGCGTTACTTCTACCTTCTTTAAGTAATGGTTGCGGCCATTTTTTGGACACCAGTTAAACTCATTTTTTAATTAAGTTAAAAATAATAAAAAATATCGAAGACGTAAAATCATATGTACTTTTATTAGTACTGTTTCATGTTGGTATTGTGTGAACGTGTTTATAGAACTACAATAAAATTCTGTTGAAATGTTTATTGCTCATTCCCCATAACAGTAATTTATGTAAATATAACTTTAAGAAAAGCAACAGGTACAGTAAAAGCACAAAAATTGTTTGCTTTTATAAAAATAACTTAGCTTACAGTTGAGTAACAAGTTCCTAATCAAACAATTATATTATAATAGCATTAATTAATACAATTATTTATAATATGACAAAAATTAAATAAGAAATGTTGTCTAACTCCCAAGCTACGTATTATAATGAATACGTCCATAAATGAACAAGAAATTACGGATAAAGTGCGTAGGAAAAGACCCAGGTGTTAATCGAACCACAAACTCTTCTGGAAATAAATGTTAAAATCTTAACTTTACTCATGTACTTAACTAACAAAGTTGAAGTTTTAACAGGGTATAGTTAGTGTAAAATGAAGTTAGTTACAACTTAAACTGTTGCACGCCTTTATTTAGTTTAGTCAATTTCTGATAGATTATTCCGGGTATGTTGTAACGATTCCGTTGAAAAAGAAAGAATCTAGGAATGAGTCGTAGAGTGGCCGCCGGGAGCGAATTTAATAGGGCCGAAGTTCGTAGATAAGAATAAAAGGTTGTTCCGTTGATTCTGATATACTCTATCTTGCGCTAGACTCTGTTGGCTTGGGGCGCAGCTGGGCATAGCAGTCTCGTCAAATTAAAAGTTTTTAGAATTGAAGGAAGATCGGACAGAAGTTTAAAGAAGTAAGGATGCCTCGTTAAGCACATCCCATTCCATTCTATCCTATTCAAAGTTATACTCAACCCTTTCAACGGCAAAATGTCACGTGTACACTCTTATCTTTAGTACCTAAAAGTAAGATGATTTTCAAGACACTTTATTCTTATGGCTCACAAAAACAACTTCAACCAGCTAGACAATAATTTCCCATCAAATTATATGAAGCCACGTGGAAGTCCAATATTCCAACAAATATTTCAATTATAAGAAAAATTTAATTGGGCTACCTTTACATTTGTGTTAATAGGCCTATATACATTTTAACGCATTTTTTTATTTTTTTCTGTTACTTAAAACTACTACAAAAATTAGATTATTAATTGACAAAATGTGAAGATTGTAGCATTACAAATATGCAAAATGATAATAACCATGTATTTATAACCTGATTGCTACTGATAATTATGTAAACATTTATAATTAAATTCTTACATTTTTAAATTATTAAACTGGCTAATTGTTATTAAAATCTTATTTCTAAATTATTAAATCAAATAACGTAATAATCTCAGCTAATAACTAAAAATCATTTGTTAATTTAGTGATGGAAGTTTTTATGTTTAAATGAATCAAAAGAGTGTTTAAAAGTTACAAAACCATTTATTAAAATGTTAAAATAAAGGAATGTCTATGCAGATCATCAAATAAGTTTAAAAGACATATTAACAAAACAAAATTATATTTTATTTGAAAGTTTTAAAAATTATCTAACAAAAGTAATTAATATATTCGAATGCATATTTGATTTGGTATGCTGTTGACTGAAGCAGTTTGAAGAGAAAAGTTGTGTTTGTGTACGGTTTGATTTATGAAAATGTGCTAAAAAATGTTATATAATTCATAGTATAAAGTCACAGATAGACCTATGAAATAAATTTGAGTGAAATGACATTATTTTATTAAATTACGGCGAGAAATATATTAAAATACGAACGAAACTCTAAAGGGGAGCGACGGACTTCAGAAACGATAAATTTAGAATATTAACCGGTAAACTATTAAAATTCAATAACAGCTGAGGTAGACTATTCAAAGCCGGTAGGAGGAAAAGGATTGCTGATTGTTTCTCGTGGTCCACAGATGGCCGAAACGAAAAGACGAAGAAGAAGAATAACTACTAAATAATATCTAAAATATTCTAAATTTCTTATTTTTAAAAGCCAGTCAGATTCAATTAAAATATTTAAAACCGACTTTCTTTTGTTTTATTTTGATTGTCATTTGTTTTTATGTGTTAAATAAGTTAGAAATAAATACTAAATGTTACAAGATTATCATCTATATGACACTCCATATTGTTATTTGTGTGCTATACTTTATTTAAAAATTGTGACTGTTATTGGTGACAAATTTTTGAAATTGTCATCTTTAATCATCCTATGTTCATCCGTCACACCCAGATATCAGAAACTAAAAGAGATAACAACAAACGGTTTTTGTATTCGTAATCTGCACAAAAAGTTAGTAGGTCTTAATTGGGTTTGAAGTTTCGGTTTCAACCGGAAGTGGCCCTAAACCGGAATTCATGAAAACAAAGTCAAAAACTACAAGCGACAGCACAAACTGTTTTCGGATTCGTCATCTAAAAATTAAGTTAATAGCTTAAATTGAATTTGAAGTTACGGTTTTGACCAGAAGTGGCCCAAAACCGGACGTCAAGAAATCAAAGACGAAATTTGAAAACAAAAATAGTGTCGTTCGGTCCCTCTTAAAGAATAGCTACTGAAACTAATAGATTTTTTATAGGTGAAAGGTAAGCCTTTTTTAAAATTGCCAACCGTTTTTTTTTTTTTTTTTTTTTTGGTTTAACGTCCGACTCTTCTACAATTACTTCTAATGCAAACGGTGAAGGATGAAATGATTTTTTTGTAACGTATGAAAATATGCCGTGCCTCAATGGGACTCAAACCTAAGACCGCATGATGATAGGCGAGCGCGTTACAAACTACGCCAATGCGGCCGGAAAAATTGCCACCTCGCCACAAGCCATGAAAAGCGTCGTCTCATGAAAGGCATTTTTTTAAATGTGTTTAATTAATGTTAATCTTGTAGTAAATTTCTACTCTATTCGGATTTAACCTCCTCTGAAGAACGTCAGGTAGGTGTGGTATATGAATTCTGATAATTAAGTCGTTTTTATATTTGTCAGTTTTTCTATGAAATCGTCCGTAGTACTTAATTTACTGACCTTTGATAATATAAATAACGTAAGGGATTCGTAAGTCGTCATGTAAGATTTAGTTACTCACGTACCAAATGAAGTTGATGATAAATCCTGAGTACTTTAGATTAAGCGGCTCGTGTACGGGACAAATTGGTATTAGCAGTGGAACCATGTATTTGACAAGCGTATGACCAAATAGGTTTAAGAAGATACTTTTAGATAGAAAGTCTCTGTTTTAATGGTAGGTAAGATGGTATTCCAATAAGACCATTTAGAATTTTTGTTCTGCTAGTTAATGTTTGCTGTTTTAGATTGGTGTGGCTTGACAAAGTTAAGCGTTTTTCAAGTGTAACTTCTAAATAATTAACTTCACTTGATTGTAAATTACTGCGTTGCTTATGAAAATTGACGGACACGTACAAAGGCGAGGAGAAAATGTAACATTTAAAGATTTGTTTGGGTTTACTTTAATTTTACATTCGTTAAGCCATATCGAAATTCGGTTGACGTAATGTTGGAGGTTCAGAAAAGCATTAAGGGTCAAAGTATTTTACATTTGTCCACGCGTACTCTCCGCAAATAATCTAATAAGACGATTAAAACGGCGATGGAACTAAGATTTAACTTAGTAATGTAATTGACTAAAACTTAAAATTATCTAAATTCTGCAATAATCTGTTCACATTGGAGTTCTGTCGCTGGACTATTACTGTATTCAGTTTTTTATCATGTTAATGTTTTTCCTATTTTTTGTAATCATATTCACTGATTGTATTTAACAGATAGTGAATGTTTTAATGTAAGTTAAAAAAAAATAAAAATTTGGTTTTAATTCGTATACGTTGAAAGAATTTTGGTTAATCCGTTAGATCAAATATATATTTCTACTTTAAACGCTTATATTCTTCAAGATATTTTCTAGTAGATTCTTAGGTAGAGGATTTTTATCGCTTTTCAGATGATTATGGTTTGGTTATGGTTATGGTTTTGACTGATTAGTTTTTGTAATTCATATAGGACTGCACAATCAGTAGGCCTATACAGATATGCGCAAAAACTAATATTTATGCTTTAAAACACATTAAACAATTTTAGAGAATTAAATAATAAAAATTGAACGGGTTATTTTTTATGAATAGCAAAATACAATCAAACGAAACGAAATAAAATACAGTCAAGGAATCAAACGGCTGTTTTAAGAATTTAGGGGTACGATAGTGAAGCTGCTGTTAGAAAAGGTGTACAACGAGGATGTACATTGTCACCACTACTTTTTAACTTGTATTATAAATGAGGCTATAAATGAAATGAAGGCAAAATTTGACGCGAAAATAAAAATTCAAGGAGAAACAAACAATAATTCTGAGATTTGCTGATGATATCGTAGTATTAGCCGAGAAAAAGAAAGAACTAGAGGATTTTTTAAATGGAATGGATGAGATCATGGGAAAAGATTATTTCATGATTATTAATAAGAACGAAACGAAAGTGTTGTGCAGCAGCAAGAGTGGTTTAGAGGAGATAAAAAATTCAAACGTAGGCAACGAAAACACACAGGAAGTTGGGAAATTCTGCTATCTAGGGAGTAAAATAACAAAGTATGGTAAAAGCACAGGTGATATAAAAAGTAGGATTGCTCAAGCTAGAAGGGTCTTTGATATGAAAAACAGCTTACTGACTACAAACATTAGTTAACAGATTAGGAAAATTTTCTTAAAACACTATGTTTGGAGTGTTGCATTCTACAGGAGGGAAACGTGGGTGATAGGGGCTATAGAACGGAAGAGAATAGACTTTTGAAATGTGGTGTTATAGGAAAATGTTAAAGATTAGGTAAGTGGCACAAAATAAGTAATTTAGAGGTTCTTAGACGAGTGGATAAAAGAAGAAGTATATGGAAACATCTTACCAGAAGAAGGGATAGGCTAGTGGGGCATACCTTAAGACATCCAGATATTGCTCTAATAATGGAGGGTTATATAGTGGGAGTTAATTGTAGGGGAAGACAAAAGTTAGAATATTTAAAGAAAATTACGAAAGATGTAGGGTGTTAAAGGTATGTAGATGTGAAATGGCTTGCGCAAGCTAGAACAGCTTGGAGAACTGCATGAAACTAGTCGAGAGACTGACGACAAAAATACAATCTACAATTTTTTTATGTGGAACAGTGAATACAAAACGATTTAAAAAAGAACTCTCATCAAAATTTCTTTAAACGACGTATATTGTTATAAATAAGTACTATTTGCACGGTTTTTTTATTAACAAAAGTATGTATGTACAATATATTATAACTAATGTTTTTCGAGAAAAATTAAATTTTGGTCTACATTATTTCTACTTGAAGAAAATCTCTAAAATCGTTACAGTTACTATCTTCCAACACTTTTTTTTAAAACATTCGTTTAGTATTTTTGAGTTCACTGACACTGTTTTAATAAATCCTGAAATGAAACGGTAATAAAATGTAGTAAGAGATGGAAAAAAGAAAATTGTGAAGAGAGAAAAGCTAAATTTACGAAGGGTCTGCTATATTTTATTTCAAAATGAAAAGTGAAATAACGAATGAACAAACCATAATGTTACAAAAATATATTGTACAGGAAATTACAAAAGGTAAAAGAGTTAAATAAAACATGGGAGGGTTAATGTGGAGGAAGGGGGACACGATTTTCAACAAAGTGAATTCTTACACATTATGTGCGTATAGGGAATGAGTAGTTGAAGAGGGAGAGGAGCGGAGGAGGAGAGGTTGTCAAATTGATAGGACGTGATTGCTGCTCGTTGAAAGGTGGTGTAATAAATTAGTCCGCTTCAGGCAGAGGCAGATCTCGTCAGATTTCCACAGCAATATTTCAGCCCCACCAGTATTTGAGTTCCCAATCAGCAGTAAATTTCCAGTCTGTCCCGTATATTTCCAGCAGGCTTAAATTTCATCGTCGGTGACATGTAATGTTTTCCACATAACTTAGTCTTGTAAAAAGTAAAAATCATCTATTTTAAGCGCTTCGCTGAATTGTTTTCCGTTAATAATTTGTATTTCATTAATAAATACATACAACCTTCTAGTGCATACATATGCATTTTTTCAATCACTATTTTAATACAATAAATAATCGATTTACCGATCTAAATTTCTTGTTACTCAATCAGTAGGGCCTATAAAATTTTCTATATTTACGGCAAAATATATACTACAATTTGTTTAATCCACCAGGTTTCTTTCAATAGGTTCAAATCCTAATAAAGGTTAGGATTTAAGATCTTCACGTTAGCAGCCAAAAATTAAAACTTTTATCAGAGGTAGTTTTCATTTCATACTTTGTTACTTTGTAAGAATTAGTTACAATTACATACCTACGCAAATAAATGGGATATACCATTCGTTGGAAATAACTGCGGTATTTCCCTGTAATATAAAAGCTACTGTTCACAGTATATACCGAAAAATCATATACAGCCTGTTGATGTAATATTCCATTAATAAAGAGTACATAGTATTGAGTTAGTCCTCCAAGTACAATATAAAAAGGAAGGATTGGCAGTCAGCCTAAACGTGTACGCCACAGACGCAGGAAAGCCAAATGACAGTAAGAGAAAAAGAGAGAGATAATCAGAAAAAAGACAAGAACAGAAATTTCTAACTTACGTAATCCGATTCCGTTTGAATCGATACAACTGTAATTGGTTTTTCTCTTTACTATTTCCTTTGATTACGCTCCGTTTTCCTTTTATTTTGTCTAAATCGTTTTGTTGATTCCGTTTCAGCCCCTTACCTAATTTGTTACAATTGTTTATCTAATTTTGCACTTTTTAATTTTTTATTCAAAAATTATATTTTTACTATCATCAATAAGTTCAAGCCATAACCTCTACGAGTCAGTAGTTCAGTCTTTGCAGGATTAGGATTATCATTACTGAAAGATGACTGCAAAAGTACAAACTGATCAAGTCTTAATTTTTCACTATCATTTCCCGTTTCAATTTTTTATTCTTGGTAATCTTATAATAATATAATACAACTTGGCGAATGTTTGTTTGTATGTACAACTTTTCCCGAAAAAGGCTCTAACGATTTTCCTAAAGATTTTTGTGTAAGGGTTTTCAGATTTTGCAAATCGATTGAGCTTGGTTTCATATTTGCAAAAATCGTTAACTCACAAAATTAAGAAATATAATTAGAACAATAAATTGGCTGCGGAGGTCTCTATGCCAATAACGGAGGTTAGTACCAATAACAATAACAGATGTACCTATTATACTTCATGCTGATTGATTGATTTTGGGCCATAGAGGCGGCTTTAATAACGAACCTTTGTTTGTTATTAGATGAAGACCAATTATTTTAGTTGTATATACAATTAGTGAGATATGTAATCAGGTACTTATTATTTCGCATAAATTAACTAACCGACTTAATAGAAAAATAATCACAGACAATTTGGGCTAAAATGATATAAAACATGAATTTTTTAAATAAAATTGTAAAATATATTTTATGAGATAATATTTGAACAAAAAAATTGTTAGGATGGGAAAATATGTAAAAATTTTAAAACACCAAGTGAATATCTAATAAACAAATTATTCTTTAGACTTTTATTTCTTAGTAACAACTGGTCAAATTTTTATAGTAATGGAAATCGTGTAGCAATCTAAGAAGAAAAGTGTATGGATGTTTTAGACCTTCTGCACGTTGTTTTGTTGCAAATAGCACCCTAGTAATGGTATGAAGTTTCAGAAGAACGTAAGTGTAGAGTGAAATGCAGTTGCGGATGGTCGTTACAAAGTCTACTGCTGCAGTAGGACATTTGTCAACAAGGGAAAGTACTGTAGATGGTTCCTCAAACAGTCACTGGCCCCTGAGGTGCTACAAATTCAACAAAATGCACGCTCAGTATAAGGGGAGAATAGAAACAGTCACCGAGCAGAGTAGTCGCTCTCAGCTCCTCTGTCCCTGTCCTTGACAAGAGAGTCAAATTGCCGACTGAAACGAGCTAAATGAACTGCCTCTTAGGCTCTTCTAAATTAGAATTAATTATTTAAATGCTCCCTTTTCTGCATTAAAATTCTACAGCAGTCACTACAATCTACACTATATAGCTCGCATGTTTTCTCTTCTAGTAAGCAAGCACATCTCTTACTAAAATTTGTTTTAGATTTCAAGCTCTGTCTAATTTATTTGAACGAACAACCCACTTAATAGCATTAAAGAAATAAAACAAATTACTTCGTTGTAATAAAATCAAGTGGAAATAAATTTAAGTTTATGTCAACAAACTTGACGTGTAAAACAAAAGTTACTCCTTTGTACTGTAACAACACACACTACTTGAATTCAAGATTCTTTGTAAGTATACTCAAAGAAAATATTATGTAAACTCTAGATTAAATGAGATTTTCCAATGTATTTGATTTCATATGACAAATTTCCAATTCTATGATTTACATTATATTAAAATGGTAAAAAATCTGGCATTTCATAAAACATTAAATCGGTACCTAAGAAGTAAAAGGAGTTAACACCATTTTGGTGATTTTTCAGGAAAGCCAAAAAATAGAATTAT
This sequence comes from Catonia carolina, assembly GCA_035578175.1. Taxonomy (NCBI): domain Eukaryota; kingdom Metazoa; phylum Arthropoda; class Insecta; order Hemiptera; family Achilidae; genus Catonia; species Catonia carolina. The sequence goes on along the minus strand of JAQMRL010000010.1, from coordinate 19,552,278 downwards.
TTTCTTTTCGTTATTGTAATAAAATTTCAGTAAAATATGTGTCAGAAACTTGAAATCTACAAAAAAATCTACAGATTTATTATTTCATAACTATGTCAACTTCTATACTTCTTTCCACCTAAACAGGACTTAATACCTTAACCATTTTCTGTGTTTTATCAATTTTTAAGATCCTTCACTCGTGTTAACTCCAATGTCAGACGATTTTATAAAAAAAATTTAAATGGAATACCTAGTGCTATCACTACATACACAACGTTTGAAAAATACGAGATGCGGCTATTACATATCGAGACTGAAGTTGTAAAACATTTTATTTTTATTTTATACATAATCACTTTTTGTCACCTTCAATATACACTCCTCTATCCCTACAACGCTCCATGCGAATTTTCCATTGTTGGAAACAGTGCTGGAAGTCATCTTCTGTCAGCTCCTTTAGGACACGTACCGGTTTCTCTTTTACAGCTTTCACAGACTCAAACCTTGTCCCTTTTAATTCACATTTCACCTTAGGGAACAGGTAGAAGTCACATGGTGCAAGATTTGGTGAATAATGTAGATATTCTAACACTGAGATGCTGCACTTGGCTACCTCTTGACAGATAACGCGGTGGCTTGTCCTTCCACATTAAGGAGCGGTTTTTTTTACTCTTTGACGTAGTTTAGAAAGTACCTCAATGTACAAATATTAATTAATTGTTTGACCTTCAGGAACCCACTGAAGGTACACAATACCATGGATAAAAAAACAAATCATCATTGCTTTAAATTTTGACTAGCTCATTCGAGATTTTTTGGCTTTCGGTTAAGTTCGGCTCTTCCATTGCATGGATTGGCGCTTCGTTTCCGGATCATAAGTAAAAAACCACGTTTAATCACGTGTTATTATAGTTTTCAAAAAATTTGGGTCATTTTCAATCGCGTACAAAGTTTCAGTACAAACATTTTTATCAGCTTCATTACAAACATTTTTGAGCGGCACGTGTCCTGAAGGAACTGACAGAAGATGACTTCCAGCACTGTTTCCAACAATGGAAAATTCGCATGGAGCGTTGTAGGGATAGAGAAGGAGTGTATATTGAAGGTGACAATAAGTGATTATGTATAAAATTAAAATAAAAGTTTTTACAACGTCAGTCTCAATATTTAATAGCCACACCTCGTATTTAAAGTTTACTTAGTATTGTTAAGTAACAGATGAATAAGATAACCAATATAACAAAATTCAAGCAAAATTTGAGGCCTATCAGTAAAACACATTTAATAGTGATTTTACTTAAATTCTTGTACATTAACTACACAATTTAATTTAATACGTTTATAATTGCAAGTTAGACAGAAAGTAGATAATATTATACATCTTTAGAGCATTTTTTTTTTATTTTAAAGGTAGTTTTAACTAAATTTTGCCAAAGTTGGCGTTAACACCGTTTACCTCTGTGGTACAGAAATAGGTTCATTAAAATCAAATAATAATGATTTTGCCCCTCAATGAAAATACTTAAACCTCTCATAAACCAATAATCAAAAATTTTTTTAGTAAAATTATACCAATATAATTTTTTTTGTATTATTGTAAATATACTATTACTATCTGCTCTTATAGAATGACTAGATGTGTTGTGAGTATGGGTCATGTGTGAGTTATTTCCTTATCCTGTGATATCACTATAAAATTACACACTTTTGTTTGGTTATTGGGATAAGAGTATTATATAACTCTGTTGCATGTAGTCTGCACAATCTTTTGTGTGTTTCTCTGTTGTCTAAAAGATTGATAACTTCTGAGTTTTAACAATTTTCTAGTCGTGTTTGGTAGTTGACGCGAATTTTCTGCATTTTTCTCTTACTGTAGGTGTTTTTATGACTGTATTTATTACAGTACTAATGTGATTTTGTAATATTTTTGACTGAAATCTTTGAGTTATATCAACATTGCTGTAACTTGTGTACAAATACGTATAATTTAATTATTTATTTATTTAAGGTTGCATCGTGGTCATTAGCGACCACGTTACATATAAATACATGCAGTATACAATTTCCAAAAAAGACGTAAACAAACACAATAACGTCATCAACAAAACCCTAATGAAAAGTTTGTTAGGTTCAATTAAAAATAACATTTTTGATTTTACAATTATATCAAATCTGAAATTTTGTGAAATTTAAAAAAAATTATTGTGTTTTGAACCTCTACCTTGTCTGCCAAATTGCTGTTAATTTTGCATACAGTAGTGTTCGTATGGAATGCGTAGTTTGGCAGTCTGTGACGATGCGTTTGATTGAAAGTGGCGTGTTGCAATGTGTACAATGTTGTGTTTCATCTTTCTTCAGTAAGTGTTTGTGTGTAAGTGCAGAGTGACCAATGCGTAATCGTGTAAGTAGTAGTACTTGATGCCTTTGAAGCTTCAAGTGAGGCTGAGATTTTTCAAAAATATGTTTTCTGACGTGGTGAAGTTTTATTGGAGGATGTTGAGACCAGATATGGTTCCAACGTTGTTTAATTTGGTTCTGCAGGTGTCTCCTGATATCTGTATGAGACGAGAGATGTTTTTCTATCAGTGGGGTCTTTAACGTATAATGATGTTGGTTTTATTAACGGTTTATGTAAAAATGATAGGCATTTGAAAGGTAGTTATTTCATTGCTGCCTCTCCAATTGAGAGAGTTGTGATTAGTAATTTTGTAAATTCTGAATAACTTCAATATTGTTACATTAGCAGACCTGCTAATTTAACTAAAATGACGCTGGATTAGATACGTGTGTCTAAACCAGCGTCATTTTACACGTTCCGCGGGATTATCAGATAGTTGTTAGATATAGAATTAAAATACAAGTGCGTTATCGTGTTCTTGTGACTTTTTATGAAGCGTTTGTGTAGGTGTTCGATGGAATTTTGAATGAAAGGTACTTAAGAATCTGTCTATAAAGTGTTGCTCCTATCGTAGTACGTAGGGCTTTTTTCTTTGATTTTGAAAGGAATCTCCAAAGTAGATGATAGAATACTGAAAAATATGAATTATTGACATATTATATTTGATTTGTGATAGGTCTACGCAAACGTTTGACTATTAAGTACAATATTTTTTTAATATTCTGAAGAACGAAGGTGAGCTAAAAATCAATTTTTAATCAGAAGAAACAAAATAGATATTTAAAAAAATATAAAGGTATTTTTGAAAAAGTTAAGTAGAAGATACTACTCAGGACTTTGGAATAAAAACTACAATATTTACAAGAAGCTGTTAAGAAAATATAATCAACCAATTAATAATTTTACTTTAAAAGATACAACATTTTTTTAAATTCAAATTTGAGTCCAATTCGTGTAATTTTTCAATGTATTATTAGCAAGTAAAATTGATAGGTTAGATAAAAATAGACTTACATAAGTTGAATGTTTAACAGATAGATATATTTTTTCGATATTATTTTAATGGAATCTTTTATGGAATGAAAGAAAGAAAAGAAGGAAAAACTTTTGTAAAAAGCAACGAGAAAGCTGACTGGAAGTAACAATGATTTCTTGTCCAACTCATTAAATTTCTCTTCAGACTTTGGCCGTTGGCAAGCAACCCTTCGCTTCTTTATTGTAACTTTATTTTCTCAATGTACAGTAACTTCATTACTTTATGAGTTATAAGTTAGTGCCAAAATGAAAAATAAAAGTATGACTAATATAACAAATATTAAATGTTAAAAAACTCAACAAATCACTTCGACTGATCTGAACAATTTACTCTACGCTATTAATCATGTAGATATTTTATTTGCACACACACACACACGCACACACACACACACACATACACACAAACACACCCTCACAGAGTATATTTAATGATTATAAAAAAAAACTAAGATCAGTAAAATTACACTCAGTAAAATTACCCTATCTTTGAATACAAAATGAAATTTCACAGCTGCTTTCCTAAAAAAGTGTTTTTTATTTCTGGGAATGAATACATTTTACATCCCCGATCCCAAATTTTTAACGTTTTTTTCCATGAATAGCCTAAATACATAAATTTATTCAAAAAATAAATACTAGTTTTAATCCATCTTAATATAGCAATATGTTAAAACTGAACAATGGTGAGAATCTTGGATCTGGTTTCTTGTCTGTAAAAGATAAAGAAATTATAAGAAAAACACAATTTCAAGTTTTGACAGTTTTTCCGTGCAGTAAATTAATAATTTAATTTAATTTAATGTTATATTAAATTAATATTATTATATTATGTTAATATTAACTTTATAAAATAATACATAATTATATATGTTATATAGTAATAATATCATTATACGAGTATAATAATATATAATAATATCGTAGGTATCATCATATAAATAATATAATAATATCGTATAATAATATATAATAATATAAATAATATTATATTAATATTAATTATATTTAATTATATTATTTAGTTCGGATTGAAAAACTTTTCTTTTACTTTCTATTATTATTATACTGCCTGATAATATATTTGTTCACCAACTTTTAAATGATTGACTATACTATTTAATGATTATTTATAATTAAAATATTATAAAATTTAAAAAAGCAAGGTTCTGCCCTGGCAATAAAATGGAAAGGGCAGTATAAGTCACTTTAGTTAAATGAACTCACAGGGAGGACTGGAATCACACCTACTGATTTATTTCATAAGGTTTTGAGGAACTTTTTTTATGTACTCATTTTTACATTTACGACACTGAAAAAGCTCTTTCGCTGAAAGAACTCAGCCTAGAAACAAGAAAGATTACTGAATGTCTTCTCTAAATTAATCCGCGGTGTCAACGGGTGAATCCTGTTGGACATTACTGAAGAGAAGATTTAAATCTTCAAATCAAAAGAATCAAAAATCGTGCGTATCAACGTATTATAGAATCTTTTGGTTTGGTCACATCACCTGTGAGTTCATTCGCAGAATGTGTTGCCAGCCTCAATTGATGTGGACGTTTAAAAACCGCTGATTTCAGTTCCTCGAACATGTAATGAGGGTGGGGACAAAATCAAACTTTTTCAGATCAATAATCAGGGTAAGGTTAAAGGCAGTTGAGGACCCTAGTACAAAAAGAATCCTAGCTAATCTAAGAAAGTGAATCGATGTTACATCAGTGGAACTCTTCCGTGCAGCAACGGACTTCATGATCGCCAACGTCTGGACTTACAAAGAATTAGTATAATATAAGGATGATATGAAATGTATAAAATTGTGTAAACCATGGTTTCTGCGGTAGTGATTTATAGTGATAGATTGCGCTGGACAGTAAAGCGGAGTCTGAACTTGACTCCCGTCCTGTCTGAAAAATTTTAACACAATAAAACTGACTGCCCTGAAAAAACAGTTGATTCAACTTTGAATTAGCTGAGAATGTTTTATAAAATCTTCTTGTAAAAACGTGGCATGAACATGGTATGAAAATTAACGTTAAGATAACGGAGATAATGATAATATCAAACTAAATTAACGGCCGTTCGTACAAAAAAGCCCACAATACATTACTTGTGAAGCATGCTGACTGGAGGTTGCAGGAGTGCTACTGATATAAGAACTAGAATATAATGCAATAAAGCGTTAAAAAGAAAGAAAAAGTTACTATATAGTAAGATGGACTTAAACCTGAGAAAGCGATTAGTTAAATGTTATCTTCGGAGTTAACATCTTTGCAGATGCGAAACATAATCGTTACGAGGAGAAAGCATAGGCTATTAAAATTTGAATATGGAGACGATTAGAGAAAATTAAATGAATGAACAGGCGAAAGAATATAAAAGTATTACGTAACCTGGAAGAGAAGAGAAATTTGATGGCAACCATTCAATGGAGGGAAGCTAATTGGGATACATTATAAGAGGAGAGAGTTTAATTAAAACAATATTAAAAGGATCAATAGAAGGGAGAAAAAAACAGGATATATAAGAATACAGGAGCTATCAAATGTTAAAATTCTAGCGGAAAACAGAATGAGTTGGGAAAAATTGTTCAAGGAACTTGCTTAAAGGTAAATAAAAAAAAACAATGAATTTTCTTGACTAATTTCTATTTTAAAACTAGCTTTCAACATTAACGACATTTCAGAATAGATTCTGAGTTGGATGTAAAATAAACGGTAATCCGATAGAAAATTATTAACGAATTATGTAATATTAGAGATGCATTCAACTATAAACCACTGAATCCACCTAATACACGTGATCAAATATTCTACCTAATGTTTGAATCGACATAGTATTGTATGTAGCCTATCAAATTATAGTTATTGGCGTATGTTGAAAATTGCAACATCAGCACGTATCGTCAACTGTTTAATGTTGAATAACAGTATGCGTTACCTTTCCAAATGATTCTGTTATATTAGGATAGGTCTATTCTATCTGTTATATTGCTGCTATTATGGTTAACCGATAACTAAATTTGACTGAAATTTTGTTTGTGATCCCAAAATTGACACTGAATTTCTCGATAGTCATTACACAACACAAATTAAAAAGACGGAAAAAATGTTCATTTTTAATAACAAATTTAGTTTATAATAATTGTATTATTAGTACAGGGTGATTATAAATGAAATAGACACTTTCGACAGCTTCTTAAACATCAAACTGGTGTATTTGAATATAGTAAATGATATAGGTTTGTACGGAATTTTTTAAAGTTTATGTTGGTACAACTGTTGCTAGCATTTTGTTGTTGGCTGCTGTTACAACGACTAGTCTAGCAAAATGGCCGCTACTCAAGTGGAGAAAGCTTATTGTGTTCTTGAATTAGCCAAAACAAACTCGGTTACGGTTGTGCAACGCCATTTCAGAACAAGATTCTGTAAACCACCACCAACAAGGCAATCAATCTAAGACTAGTATAAACATTTTGAAAACAATGGATGTCTGTGTAAAAGGAAGAGTACTGGAAGACCTTCTGTTACAAAAAACAGAAGGAATTTACATCTTTGCAGATGCGAAACATAATCGTTACGAGGAGAAAGCATAGGCTTTTAAAATGTGAATATGGAGACGATTAGAGAAAATCAAATGAACGAACAGGCGAAAGAATGTAAAAGTATTACGTAACCTGGAAGATAAGAGAAATTTGATGGCAACAGAATGAATAAAATAAAATCTGGACATGTTAAACGAATGGATAATGCCTCAACTCCAGGAAGATACTGGTGACTTCATTTTTGTACAAGATGGAGCTTCGCCTCACTGGCACTTACAGGTAACAAATTTTACTTGATGAACGTCTCCCTAGACGATGAATCGGCCGTGCAAGTGAGGAAAACATTGTGTTTACGCCGTGGCCACCTCGTAGTCCAGACTTAACGCCCTGCGACTTTTTCTTATGGGGTTACGTAAAAGACAAAGTTTTTGTACCACCGCTTCCTGTAGATATCGATGATCTAAAACAACGTATCGCAAATTCTCTTGCTACAGGTTGACCATCATTTTATGCTTAATCCTGCGTGGGAAGAATTCGACTACCGTGTTGATATCTGTTGTGTTACAAATGGTGCACACATTGAACATCTGTAAATATTTTCAATAAAAACTTAATGAATTCTTCTATGTAATTATGAAAGTAATTACCTTAACTTTTCAAAAATAAATTTTTTATAAGCTATCGAAACTGTCTATTTTATTCATAATCAACCTGTATTGTGATACTTATCTCTAAGGTCCGTTTCGGAATCTGGGTAAAAGAAATAATTTACACACCAAAGTTTAAAATTACAAAAGTATTTATTACAAACTAAAAATTACATTAATTAAAGTGTCTTAAAGCTAGAAAGTAGTATAATAGGGTGCATACTGCGTCACCGCTATTTCGTTTTTTGTGTTAAACGTTAGAGAGTCGGACCGATGCCATTCTTATCTCGCATTGTTACAGTAGACTGTGTATAAAATTACAATATTTAGCGTGTTTCATTATCCGAACTATTTGATTATCACAACTGCCCTGGCCCCAATTAATTCGGATAACTGACGCTACACTGTAACAGTAAATATATATGGAAGATAAATTTTGTCTTTCACAGAAAGATAACCTATAATAGACAGATAGTTACACATTAGATTTCTTTAATGAATATTCTGTTCTAAGCTTTAACTCCAAAATTAATTAATCTTACAATAAATTAATATCTATTTAAAACACTTTTTGTTGTTTTCTTTTGACCGTTTTGCATATTAATATAACGCAAACCAAAAAATGTGACTCAAAGCTTTTTAAACATTAAATTTGAAATTAAAAAAAAACACTCGTAAAATTGCTGTTAGCAAGCGGAGTTTTATTTTTAGAAGTAGAAAAATCTTTATAGGTAGATATTAAAGTCGGTTTATTTCATTTAGGATTAAATTGGTAGCGGTGAATACTTTATTAAGAAATATTTTATATAAAGGGGACCTGGGACCTTCCATTTAACTAACCCTCACTTACTTTAACCTGTTTAGTTTGTTTTCAATGGGGTAAGAGAATTAATTTGCCTATAAACTACATCCCAGGTGCACTCAAACTGTTCCATACAACTTCAATATCTGTTCCTACCAGGAAACACTAGACATGTGTGTATATTCTTATTATATAGTCCGGTTAAGGAACTCCGAAAACTAATTGTTTCCTGAGGGTCTTTAATACAACCGCTATAAAAGTCACAATAATTTCATTGAAAAAGGGTTTTACGTTTTTGCATAAAGTATTCCAATACAACTACTTGAATGGTTATCCATTTCCTTAAGGTTCGTGTAATATTTATGGCTGAGAAAGAGAATTTGAATCAGCTAAATTTTTAAAGAGTAAGATTTAAGCTTAAATAAGCTACGTTTATTGCCAGTTCTTCCCTTATTTTATATTATAGAAACACAAGTTACAGTACGTAACGAGCTATTTTTGTTGAATTGTTTCCCTTAAACAATATAGGTATTCCGTTTCACTGAACTTATAGAGTTATACTTATAGAGTTTACAAAAAACATAAACAACACTTACCGGTTGTTTGTGTTTACTTTTAAAGAACGTAATAAGAGGTCATATATATAAATTTGTTTTAACAACCCATGACGACGAAAGACGAATTTTTTTTAATCAATAATATGTGTACGTTGTAATCTGTTCAATTTTTGGGAACAATAAGGAACGCAATGACCGAATGAAATGAGAGGATGTTGTGTATGACCTGTAAATGAGATTTATAGTAGTCTTGTGCAGACTCAGGCCAAAAATTTCTGAGAGAATATGGTTAATTGAGCTTCAACCACCAACGTACACCGGTAACCAATGTTTCGTATATAAATCCGTATAAAAGTATTACCTGTACTAGTATTCGAACCAGGAACCTTCGTTTCCGAAAAACAGCTGTTGAACAGCTGGCTAATGGCGACGACTTCGTCCCTAGACCAACTCGGTGGGTTAAAGAAAGTTATTAATACAGAATAATTAACAAAGATAGCCTACATTTTTTTTATATACTCAATTAGATTTGAATAAAAATTCTATAGTGAAACACTTGGTCGGGGTTAGAGGTGAAAGACCAAAAGAGCGTGAGAATTCTCAAGTTAAAGAAATCGAGCTGGACAATATAATTATATATATGTACGACAAATAACTACCTATCTTTAAAGAATAATGTTGGCAAAGTAAATGAATAGTAATGTACTGTAACACCTAAGCCTAGGTTCGTTTATGATCTGGGTTTAATAAACAATAAACAGACTGTTTTTAAACTTATAATAATTAATTATTTATTGTACCCAATAATTACAATTATTGATTTAACTTAGTCTACTAACAATCGGATCAGATAAAATACCCAAAAAACTGAAGCTTATACCAAACTTAACTTAACTATAGTGTTGTTGTTAAGAATCAAACCAATCGTGTTACCTCTTCACAACCACTTTGTACCACTCGTATGCACATTACAACATACTTCGAAACCAATCCCGTTATGACATTATTTCGAATGGCCGACAACACTTTTCATTCACAATTCATTTACAGATAGACTGAACCACAAAGGCGTTAACTATTTCGATCTGCGGTCTGATAATTAAACTAGACCCTTTAAACATTTTTTCCATTCTAGTAGAACATTGTAAAAGGAATCAAAATAAAAACAAACATTTCTACTAGGTTTGGTTTCTGAGAATTTCCATTCAAAACATTTCATTCATTGCGATCCTTTTTCAAAACACTTCACTCCAACAATAGGTTTGATTTTCCAAGGCAAAAAATTCATTTACATAGTCAAATGCAATTTCAATTGAACTTTTTAGTTCGTGGAGGTTTTGTGGCTCGGAATTATATCCAAATTATATGGAGATTCATAAACTATTATGTTGTAAAAATTATCTAGCAATATCCCACTAGCTGCGTTTCACAGAACACCAAATTTAATCTGTTTAATTTTTACTCCAACAATACAATTTCTTATAATTAACAACCTTTTCCATCAACTATTTCTAGACTAATGTTACATTATTTTTGGTAGTATTTATATTCCTGGGCTTTAATCAAAATCATTCACATTATTTTAATAAATCTGAACCACGCATTTTCCGATATACAGGGTGGCCCATATGTCGGTCTCAAATATTTACGGAAATCGGAAGAAAGGTTAATGGAATAAAAAACCTATAAGAAAACAAATTTATTATATGAACTGTACATTACCTTAAAAATGTTATAGCAGGTGTTCAAAATGTCCAAATTTTCAACAGTACCATTTTATCGTCATTTACATAGTCAAATGCAATTTCAATTGAACTTTTTAGTTCGTGGAGGTTTTGTGACTCAGAAAAATACACTACCTTTACAATGCTCTACATTAAAAAATCACATGGCGTTAAGTCTGGCGAGCTCGCAGGGCATTTGATTGTATCACGACGACCTATCCATTCATCATTTTTGGAATTTAAAAACTCACTAACTTCGATACCGAAATGTGCTGGGGCGCCATCTTGTTGCCAGATGAGAGATTAAAAATATCGTAAACAGGATTGTTTTCAAGTTCCGGAAATACTACTTCCTGCAGCTAATGAATGCACAACTAATAAATGTTGTACGTGATGGTGTCAACATTACTTATTACCAACATATCAAAATGAAATGTCCCAACTCATAGGGAAACGACATACGGGTCACCTGGCATTCGATTGTTATATACTTTTTTATTATTGTGTTGTAATTTTTTGCTTTGGAAACAAGGATCGCCTTGTGGAGATTATATTTATATCATTGTATTTGAAGGTTACAGTAAGTATAATGATTACTAACAAATTATATGGAGGTTCATAAACTATTATGTTGTAAAAATTATCTAGCAATATCCCACTAGCTACGTTTCACAGAAAACTAAACTTAATCTGTTTAATTTTTCACATAACTTTACACGTTGAAAGCTAAAGCAGGACAAATGAAATCAATTTAAAACTGGAAACAGGAATCTCTATGACATCTAACATCTGAATCTCCAATGTTGACAGTAACGTTTTGTAGGCTATATACTTTTACAGAAATTAAAAGGATTAGGTACTCAAAAACATTCGATGTTTAAATTTAAATTTCAGATAATTTAGAGAATTTAGTTTTTACTATCTTTCCCTGCTTTACTTTTACTCGTATCATTCCATTAATTTCTTCTTCTTCTTCTTCTTCCTTTCACGGGTAAGGCATTATTGCCTGTTCCGAACCTCTTCGCCTCTACAATCAGTCCATCTTTTCATTGGACGCCCTCTATCTCTTTTCCCAATTGGTTGGTATATCAGGGCCTGCTTAGGGATCCGGTATTCACTCATTCTGTCCACATGTTGAAACCATGTTGAAACTTTTCATTAATTTAGGTACTATTTTATCTGAGTCATTATTTTAAACTTTAAGTCTGTGATAATCTTCTAACAAAACATATATTCTTCTAAATTCAGTTTTTAATCGTAAATCCGTTTTTCTTCGAATCTAAGTTTTTCCATCTCTTTTGTCTCTGCTTATAGTAAAGATTTGTTAGTTCCTTTTCGTCACAGAATTCAAATATTTGTTTTTCAGTCTACCTTCGTTCATTTCTTTGATATATTCATAGAATTCTTTCTTTTGATAATGAAAGCTTCTATCGATTCCATTTTTAAGTTCAGCTTGTTGTTTGATTTTAAGCTCTTTCACCTTTTTCATTGATACTGCAACCAATTAAATTATTGGTGGCAATTTTTTAAATTGTCATCAATCATTTTGTTTTTTCCGTCGTTCCGTCACACTCAGATGACAGAAGCTGCAAGAGATAAAATCAAAAGAGTTTCTTATTCGTAATCTACACGAAATGTCAGTGAGCCTGGATTGGGTTTGAAGTCCTGGTTTTGACCGGAGTTGACCTAAAACTAGAAGTCAAAAAATCAAAGGCAGAATTTGGTAACAAAAATAGTGTTATTCGATTTCTCTTAAACAGTAGATACAGAAATCATTGGGCTTGAAGTTCCGGTTTTGAACGGTAGTGTTCCAAAACCAGAAGTCAGTAAATCAAAGTCAGAAACTACAAGAGATAGCAACAAACAGTTTTCAAATTGTAATCTACACAAACAGTTATTAAAGTTTCGGGTTTGACCGAAAATGGCCCAAAACCGGAAGTCAAGAATTCAAATTCGGAATATGGAAACAAAAATAGTAGTCATTCAATTCCTCTTAAAGAAAAGATACAGAAATCACAAGTTTTGTTTGTCATTAAAAGTAAGCCTTTTTAAAAATACATTTTTTAAGTTTTTTTATTTAAAATTTGTCTTGCTGCAATTTTGTTCTTGTATCAGAATAAAAAATTTGGTAAACAAATTTTTTCGTGGGTTTGATTTTAAGGCTAATGCCTTTTTTAATTAATGGACAGTTTCTTTTTGTTGTAGATATTTTTGGTTAAAAATTTATTTCAGTTTTTCCAAATCTTTTATCTATCGAAAATTTGTTGTTGTTTAGTCGGCTATCATTTCTCCAAGGTATTTAAATTTGTTTGCCAATTTCTTTTTACCAAATTTTTTTCTTAGATATTTGGGTGTTGATTTTCTAACATAATTTCTGTTTTTAAAAAACGAAATTTTTTAATCAATTTTTTCTGGGTGGATTTGGGATTTTGATCGCTTTGTTATGTGCAAGTAGTGAAATGATGTGCAAATGATAAAGCGCAGATTAAAGGGCGTTTAGTGAAACAATATATCTTTATAATTTTACATTAGTATTAATGGTACAATTTTTAGTTTTGATCTAAAATATAACCATTTTAGGAATTACAATTTGGGAAGTATCAAGGTTTCTTAAATGATAAAAAGAGAGAGAAGGCGATTAAGGGAGACTGGTAGTACATCTTGTATATTATTGCGGTTTTCTACCGTTGTATATAGTTCCTGAAAAGAGTTTTCCTGCAAAAGGAAATAGAAGGAAGGAAACAGGAATGTGGAGAAATGAGCTGGAAGAAAAGAGGAATATCTCTCTTACTTCCCGCACCATTGAAGCTCAAACGCAGGGAAAATCTCCCTCCACTAACCTCTTTGTCAGTGTGCAAAACTTATTTAGCATATTCACCTTCAGAAATGCCACGTCTTCAGTACCAGGTACCACCAAACGTCCTTCATACCATAGTATGTAGAATTATAACAGTAAATATAATAATAACTCAAAATAAAATATACTGCTTCTATGAATTAAACAAAATTCAGTGCAATTGAGTATGATACAAAATTATTTTATTGAATCTGAAATAATTGTATTTACTAAATAACTTCTTAATCAATTAATTTCTAAAGAAAACAGAACCTATTGACGATGCTAAGCATAACTTAGGCGATGTAGAGTATCTGGCAATCAGAAAGCTATAGTTATCGCGTCATAAACTGAGCAAAAAAAGCTTTTATAATCTCAAATATTAAGGATATACGATTAATACGTATGTACTTCTGAAAACAACTAAAAACAACTTGGGTTGAAGTTACGTCAAAGTTTCTGGCTCTTAGGCAGTCTCAACTTTCTGTTGACGATAAAATTATTTTATAAAAATTAATATTCAAACCAGTTTGGACTTAAGGGTTAGAGCTATGGAGTCCAACTAGTTCATAATATATACAGCACATGTACATGTACCTTGAACAATTCGAATTGGCATAAGCAGCTTCAGTGTTTATCTTCTCCACTCTTCGTCCCTCGCCAAGCAACGACGGTACAGTCACAAAAGTATACAATGTCAAAGTATGTCTTACGCCCGGTCACTACGGTTTGTTTTCACTTTTGTTATTAATAAATAATCTGTCATACATAATGATGTAACTAATTTGTTTTCATATATGATTTCCTGTTGATTATAATATTGTGTCGATATCGAAGAGGTGAGTGGTGCGAGAGATTTCTAGTAATTCATAGAATGTTAAATAGTAAATAATAAAGTGACAAAGTAACAATAGGGTTAGTTATAAAAGGATATTTAAAAAGGGCCGTGTATAATGAGGTAGGGTCTTTGTTGAACAAATTTTTGTGAAAGAGTCGGTTGGTTACCTGTAACACCTTTTATTATTTTGTGACTTGTTTATACTAGTTATAATTTTTCCAGAAAAAATAAAAAAAATTTTTGTATCAAAATCTCTCTGTTTTTCTAGAAATATCTCTTTGATCTACCTATATAAATAGAGCCCCAAGTGCGGTCAGAGAGTTAGTATTCGTTTGATCTTTGACGAGTGTTTATGGCGTGTGCTATCGGTACGTTAGAGAAGGTCAATGGTTCCGAGGCATTGTATTGGTCAACTATTGTTAGTCAGTTTCATTGTGCCTGTGCATTGTGTATAATGTTTGTTTATGTGCATTCTGGTTGATTGTTTGTAAGTAGTACTAAGTAAATTATTTAAGTTATTTATTGTATCGCTTCATTATAATTAGTTTATTATTTATTTTGTAAATCTTTAGTTGTAATAAATACTAGTAATTTTAAACTTTAGTGTATTAATTATTTAATTACCTAGATACCGAAACGGACCTTAGCGATAAGTGTCGCAATATATTCATACCAATTTGTTTAGTTAGTTGTGTGCGTCTGTAAAGTATAGTTTAGTGAGTTTTTGCAGTTTAGTTATTGTAATTTATAGGCTAAATTTAAAATTTTTACTGGGAGAAATTAAATATATATTTTAAAATGAAATAATTATTTGTATGTTTGTACATTGAAATAAGGTTGTAGGGATTTGCGAACATTAAAATTTGTAGACCTTGTTGAAAGACTGTTATGGATATAGCCCTACTTTATGCGTAACTGTGAGTACACGTAGAGCAAGAGTTGTGCCAGTTCGAATTATCCACAGCATAATACATAATAGTACATAATACAGCAGTGTATTCAATCAAAATGCCAGAAACTGATCATTGCAGCCCACTAGTGTGTAACCAATGAAATATTACAAAACAATCTAAATCTGCCCTTCATAAAATAAAAAATTAAACAGCATACCGGAAAATCTCTAAAGATAGAGTTAAAAGAGCATCAAAATCCTTTCGCAATCAACCTCTTCGACAACAGCGAAGACATTCACAGATTGAAATGTTTTAAAATATTGGGTTTACCTTAACGATTTTGTTAATCATTTAACGCTTTAATTTTTTCTCCTTCTACTAGTAAAAATCATCTCATAATCGACATCATTATCATTTTCATCATGGTTATCATCAGCTTTTTACGTCATGTTCTATGATACGAGTATTAATGCACAATTCAGTTAAGTTTAGTTTCATTTTGTATTCACAGTTTAAGTTTGTTGAAACACATTACTGAGTGTGTTTTATGTTTTCATTTTAAGAATGTTATTGTTCAAAAAGAATTACACTGCGTTAAAAAATACATAAATATTTGCAAATATAATTACTATTTATTGCAGTTAATTACACTAATAAAATTACATGATTAAAATTTAGTTGTTTTAACAGAAACTACTGTAATTTTAACGATTCCTTTAAATCCTAGTGGTAAGGATTAAGGCAGCAATTTGTGGTATCTTTTTCAGAACGTATAGTGCTTATATACTTACTTTAGTTAATAGACTGCGTAAAAGCTCTATAGACCGGTTGTAACTAATAGTTAGAATTGGGATTGCTTTTTACGCCTTGAAAAATAAACTACTGAGTAAAACCAGGATAATCATCAGAGGTTTTTAACTCGTTCAAAAGATCAAATCGTTAACCTACAGTTCAATCCATTAAAACGAAACACTCGCTTGGGTTTTCTTGATTCAAATATAAATCCAATATAGATATACTGCTACACCATTTACTGTGTTATTTCAAACCGAATAATTTTATGTTAAATTAATCAATAAATTCCTCTCAAATAATTACAACGTTTTATCAATTTTAGTACGAAATTTCGTATTTAAATATATTATCAGTTAATGTTAAACTGCTGAAATTATTAATAGCTGTAACCACAAATGTATTTCTGTCAATACATTTACAATCTAACATTTAAAATAATTAGTTGTGACTAAAATTGGGCCAATTAGAGTTTTATTTCTTTTTATGTTTTTATTCTTCTTTTAAATTTATTTAAATTCGCATCAAACGCTTGGTCATTAGCAACTACTGTGGGTTTTGGTACTGTAAAGGAGGGTCTTTACGTGTTAAAATTTCGAGACCTAAGCCAGGAATCAAACCTGGAACCTTCTGCTTGTAGGTTAGCGCTATTGTTACTAAACCATGTAGGCGGTCTTGTAGTTTATATATTTATTTTTAGTTTATTTAAAAATAAAGAAGAATGGCAAGGGAAACTAAGACAATTGGGTCTTACTGCGAATATATCTAAAACAAAAGTTTACATTTTAAGTGTTGAATAACAGAAAGAAAGAGCTTTGGTGGCAAAATAAAAAGTAAATGTTTCTAGTTTTGATAACGCTAGGAACAAAACTATATGGCAAAATTTAATAATGTATTTTTTACAACTAAAAATTGCAATTAAATAAGTGACTACATCTACAAGTAAATTACAATTAAATTACTTAATAAATAACAAACTAATTATAATTAACTAATAACAATAAATAACGTAACCAATTTACTAAATACTACTTAAAAACATACAGAAATAACATTAAACAATACACAGCAATTCACAGAACCGTTGACCTTTTCTAACGCACTATTACAATTCACTCACTCGTTCACAGAAAAAACCGAACTAAATTCATAAAATAAATCGCTTTGCTTATGTAGGTGGATTTAAGGAAATTTCGAGAAAGATAGAGAATTTTGACATAACAATAAAAATGCAAAATCCATCTGACGGCTTCTGGAAAAATTTATGCAAACTGTAAACAAATTAGGATGGAATAGGTGTTTCAAAAAGGTCAACTTTTTAAATAGCTACCCGCTATTTTACAATACCTGTACAAAAATAGCCAGGCCTACATGTACTATAAAAACCATTTATAGTGCCCATACTATTTCTAACTATTTCTTGGAATCGTATTTATCACTCTTATTATTTAGGTTAACATTTTTAAATTCTTCCTCCTCGAGAATTCTCGAATACATATTCCCTTTAGATATTGTTGCAGTATATTTAGATCTAATTTTATTAGGTTATGTTTTAAGTCTACATAGTCTTCTCATGATTGAGCTTAATTATAAATTTCATTATTTTTGTAGTCTATCGATATCAAAAATCTGTCAACATCATAAAGTTTAAAAAGGTCTCTGGTTGCTTAGGTAAGAAAGATACAAGATCCATTGGATGTTGTACTAATTCTTTATTGTTCAGTTACAAATTTGAACTTCTGCCCTAATAGGAATCGCTCATCAATTAGTCCACACAAGAACATGGCTGATCCTTTGTTGGATAGGTTTATTTACCCCGCACCATGTAGCGTGAACTTGACCCGTATTCCAATTAGTGGACAAGGTCACATAGTCAGGTTATACACTACATTTTTTTAAATTAAAAATAACAACTCCAGTAATACTAGGTGTATATTATTATTATAATTTTTGAACAGTATAAATAAATTTATACTATATAAATACTGGCATAATATAAATAGTTATTTGTTAATTATAATCAATATCAGTTAATCTTCGATAGTTTTAAAAAATGTATAATAATCTACGAACAACAACGAGATGAAAATGAAGTACTACGTGATTCAAAAGTGCAACTAAACTATAATTAATAAAAAGTGAATTAAAAATCGAAATGAAGATAAACAATTAAAATAAATACATGAACAACTGAAATAATATATATAATATCTTTTAAAACAGTGATTTGAATTTTACGAACATTTTTAAAATATGTAATCAAAATTTAAAATTTAATATGCCAACTTGAACCATGAATTCGTTGAGCTTTAGGCCAGAGACAAGCTTGGTGTGAACATCATATATGAAAGTGCTCCAGTTAAATATTAAAATTAATAAGTAAAAACCGATGGAAGTATAACAAAATATGTATCAGTAAGAAGATAATAACGTAAGCAACATTTACCATATAATTAACAAACATTAATATTCAATATATCGATCAAATTCATATTTAAAATTCAAGATCACAAGGCTATTGATAGACGCCATTCTAATGAACAAAGCTTCGCTTCAGTAATTCATAATTTTATTAAATTCAACCGGTAAATAAAAATAACGTTTTAAGTACATAATTAACTGACATTTTCTTAAATTTATTCAATTACTTGATTTATTCAAAATTATCTAAATTATATCCCAAATTTAATTTAAAAGACCAGTATTACGATAAAATTATTAAAAATTCCGATTGTCATTTGTCTAAATTAAAATTTTTCATTGTTGTATAATTTAAGAATTATTAATAAAGAACAATAAACAATTATAGTATTTAAAAACCCTGAGATCATTTAAAATTAGAGTCATCATTTTGTAAAATCATCAATTATCTATTTATTTGTTAAATTAAAAGTATTAAAATTTAAATCTTGTGTCTATTTATATTTTTTTTAATTTGTACAACCGTAGTGTTGCTACAACCATAATTTTATTTATATGTAAATAGTAATTGAATTAATAATAACAGTAATTTATTTTGTAATATGTTTCTTTTGTTATTTGTTTATGTAACTGTTAAATGAAAATTAAATGTATATAGGCTATTATTATTATTGTTGAGTGTTCGACAAAAGATCCAAGAGATTATAAATGTGTACAACACCATACATCCGCACGTCGATGTTCAGACTATCTGCAAAATAAATTTAAGGGTACCGTATGCCTTAGTTAAAACCCATAAGCTACTGTCTGGCGTTGGCAGTAGCAAACTGTCTCCGACTTGCAGATGTACTGAGGCTGTAAATGAGGTAAATGAAAGGATTGGCATCTTTCAAAACCATAAAACCTCAGAAGGATATTAAGTGAATGATTCATGTCCTTTTTGTTTTGCCTGTTCCCACGTCTGCATGTTTGTGTGAATATTATGTTATATATTCTTTGTTGCATGAATATATGTTTGTTTACTTATGTTCAAGAGTTTATGATGATAACAAAAACGTTAAAGAAACCATTTAGAGAAATAAGAAAATTTTACTATAAAATAAAATAATATCAAAATGAAACTTAAACTCTATTTTGAAATAATATGGTAATGTAGCCTACAGCACACGAAGGCTGATTGCCGTTCTGTTGAACCACCTCTACACACCAGTCATAGTAATGGGAGGAGAAGAAAGGTTCTAGGGGAGTGTGGAAAGAACTTCAAAAAATGAATATTTAATACAAAAAAATATTCTATTTATTTATTATCGTATTTTTTTACAGCACTATGGTCGCTTAGGACCGCATGTTCTCAGAGCGATCAACTTCCGGTCAGCCCATTAGATCTTCATTCTCCGGCTGAGTGTCTGGCGTTGTTCCACGGCTCAGACCTACCGACTCTGAAGCCCAACCCCATCATCCACGAATACCGTCCGCCTGATCTTCTGGTGATATGTGGGGCGGTCCTAGATCTTCCTGGGAGATGTTAATCTTAGAAATGTTGGTCTTGAAGGCTAGTTCCCATTTTTTAGGGTTGTTGTACTGAGGCAGTTGGATGCGAATTAGTTTGGTGAGGCAGGAGTTAGCCACGTAGCCATACAAAGCCAGTCGTCAGGGGCTGAAGGACGTCGTGAGAGGTGCAACGTGCCGGTACACCTCGTCGTTGCTTCTGAGACGACTATTGTATTTTATTATTATTATAATTTTTATTAATATTATTATTATTGTCGTTGCTGTATTATATTGTGTTTAATATGAGAGTTTTACACCATATTTATTTAAAGATTTTGTAAGTAACAAGGAACTGCATCATAATAAGAAAACTCCCTCAATGAGTAATTTAAATTTATAATATAGGTAAGTGCTACTGCTGGTTTTATTTTTAATTTTTTCTAACACTATAATGAGTATATAAGAAATGTTTTCCGGTGTATTTAATATTATAAAATATAGATAAAGCGTATGTATTATAAAGACGGAAAGATGAGCTGAAGAGGAGAAACATTAATTTAAATGAAATATGGTTTTCCGTAGCGCGAACAGATTGTAAAGACAAAGCCGCTGTTTCAACGTGGCAGTAACAGTACTGAGTAACTAGTAAAACTTGGGGTAGTAGGAGAAGCGGATTTCCAGCCTATTCTCTTCACCATGAACTGAAAACTCCCTTCTTCATGCTTACACTATGAGGATACAAGGCAGTCCTTAGCCATCCATTCATAAACTCAGATTCCCTACTGTGATGGCTTGCCCTTAGGGGGCATAGCCTCACTTATACACATTCACACATACACAACGATTGAAAAGGAAAAGGGGATATTAGAATGAGATAGAATTCTGTTTTGCACGGACCATAGAGCAATGATCCGTTGGTAGATCCATTAATTAGCGGCTGCAAAGTAATTGTACGTTCGATATCTTCTCTCTTTATTTAATATTCCTTCTCTCCTTCAGACATGTATTTCTCTTCAATAGTACTCTATACCAACAAAATCATCCGTAATCTAATGTTTTATAATTACAGAGATGTATATTTACTCGTATCGGCATATTATTCATCCCTACATAATTTTGTATGCTTCTACCCTACAGAACTGACCTGTACGTACAATTTTATAAACCCTATTTATAAAGTAAGCCCAATTATTTCTTTACATATTGTACAAACGTAATGCTTAAAAATTACAGAGCTTGTTTGTTCAATTTCTATTGAAATTCTCCTGCATGCTCAATTTATGATTTCTCTTTTATTATCTTTTGTTGGTTTTATTTATATAACAAACTAACTCGTTCTATATTTAAAAGTATTATAATGATTCTTGTAATTTGAACATAATTCACTCGGACATTCATTACATGGTAATCCTTTTCAGCTGGTTTTAAAATAATTAGTTACGAATGAATTGAATCATTTTTGTGTTAATCAACTATCAGAAAAATATTTTTTTATTAAGTTTAATTAAATATTTTCATTGATTCCTCGCTACTGAAATGAATAAAATATATTATTTATATCAAAATAAATAAATATTATATATATAATTTTTACTATATTTCATCCATTCATACAAAAATTACCAAGTCTCTAAATTTGCATTAAATTGTAAGGAAAAGTGTGTTTTGTTAAATCACTGTAAAACATTATAAAATTATTATGTTCAATAGTTTTTAATACTTGTCACAAAAGTTTTATTTACCAATGTGTTTTACAAACGGATCCAAAATAAATAATTTTGTGTTTTGTTCTGTCACTATTACAATTTTAAAAGTTAAAAAATAAAACAAAAAATAAAATTGAAAAAAGTTCACAAATCATATCTTATGTTTTTTATTTTCTCTTGCCTACACGAGTATATAATAACGAAAAATATTATTTTCATGCCGAGTTTTCGAAGTTGAGTTTTCACCGGATATACACGTTTCAGACCTCCCTGTCCCGAAAAAAACATGTTTTTAGCAATTTGGCCTGTGTGCGTGTGAACAAAATATCTTAAGAACGGAACATCGTACGAAGTTAAAACTTGAAACTTGTTAGGTACCACTAAAGGACCCGACACGAACATTTTCATTAAACTCGGTCAACCGGAAGTAGTAGTTTATTCGTGACGTTTTTCAATTTGTGCGATTTTCTCAAAAATGGCTCCGTCGATTTTTTTAAAAATCCCCTCAATTAGCCTACTATGTTTTATACTCTGCAAGGTAGGGTAGGTGCCATGTCTGT
Source organism: Catonia carolina (assembly GCA_035578175.1). NCBI lineage: Eukaryota > Metazoa > Arthropoda > Insecta > Hemiptera > Achilidae > Catonia > Catonia carolina. Next base: position 19,530,055 of record JAQMRL010000010.1, on the reverse strand, counting down.
TGAAATTCTTGAGGAGGCTTTTCTCTCGTAAAGAAAACATTTATTTTTTTAAATTGCGGCCTAAATATGCATTTAAAGTGAAAGTGTATATAATAAAAGTGTTCACAATTAATTTAAAAATCTACTGCTTTTATTTAAAAAAAAATATTTGTATACCGCTTAGTTTAACAGTAGTTAATGATTTTCTGTTTCTCATTCATGAAAATCTGTAAAAAATCGATTTTTTTAAGATTCAGCCGCGGCTTTTACGACAAAAGTGCATAAAATCAAATTTATGGAAAATTTAAAGATCTACGACTTTTATTTCAAGCATTTTCTCTGCAGAGTACCTTTGACGGTACCTAGTGTACCGTCAAAAAGTGATTTTCCGCATTATTAAGCCAAACTAAGGTTGGTTTACATTATGCACCATTCACTCATGATAAAAGTAAGGGTTTAAATTTTTATTGTTTTTTTGTTTGTTTCTAATGTTTTATTACTAATGTTAGGTTATAGGGGTCATTATTTGCATTGGCAAGAGAAAATAGTGTGAGTATTTCACACCAGATTTTTAATTATACGTTCTGAATGTTTTTTTCTGAGATTTGACTGAGGACAGATATATTCTTCTCTCTTTTTTGCACGGCACAGTGATTAGCATTGTACACAGCAAAGTGGAAAGTCCCGGGTTCGATTGCTAGTTACGGTCTGGAAAATTATTACATGTTTAAAACTACCGTTCCATAACCCGAAGTAACTCTTAACGTAAAGGGTAATTAACTTTTATTTTTATTTTTTTAGTCTACGTCCGACTATTATGCATATTAAAGCAAGGGCATATGGTGAAGTGTAAAAGACGAAAAATGAGTTTTGAAAAATTCCTGACTGGGAAAAGAATAAAAACCATTTTCGCTGACCACTACACCAAGAGTTGGTTAAAACAATATTGACAGCAATCTAAAAAAGTCAAACATTTTTGTTAATATTGGCAGAAGATTAAAGTAGCTGATAAATTGTAAATTTTAAAAAAATGTTTTTTAATTTTTTGATTTTGACATAGTAAATAGCTACTTAAAAGAAATATCACACAAGAAAAGATTGTCTTATGAAAAACGTTTCCCTTTTGTTACAAAGATAAATTTTCATTTTATAGTTTCAAGTGCTATAAAACTATTCAATCAGTTCTTTGCGGAAACAACAGAAAGCTGGTCTTCGTCCTAGTTTATGATTCATTTCTTTTTGATTCTTCTAAACCAATATTTTTATAACATTACTTTAACCTTGTCTGGTTGGATGAAATATAATAGTATTATTTTATCACAAAACTTTTACCTCCTAAATAGTAGTTGTAGTACTAAATTGTAGTGGCTCTGAATATTTTTCTAAATAAAAATCTTCTTTTCTTAACAAGGATCAGGAACAGTGTGTTCCAATATTATGGAACCTTTGCATTCTCCGGCGGCCATTCTAACTGCCTCTATCTCCATCAGGTTTTAATTCTTCAGAAGATCATGGAAGATGGCTGATCACCATATGCTTAATGTGGTTAAACGATTTCAATCTCATTTTTTCAATGATATAGCTAACAGAAGGTAAATCTAGTTCCATATTTTATCGCGGTGGTTTTTAATTTATTCCTTAAATATCTCCACTTCACATCTCTCAAATATGTTAGCTTTGAGCTCTGAACACTTGGAGTATCATTGGTCAACTTTTCGTGTTATATTGAATGGTCGGTAATTTCATTATCTAATGCGCTAGTTTTATTTGTACGTCTATCGAAGTTTTACCTTTCAAACTGTAATACAGGATACCACACATTGATCGAAACTTCTTAAGTTTGACTTCAATGTTCTTATCGTACTCCTAATTTACATTGCTTACAAGGTATTTAAAAATCTAGAAGACTTATTCTAACTTGTACTGTTAATGACAATTTTTTGACTTCGCTAGATCTTCACCATAAAATTTTATATCATTTGTTTTCTTTTTCTTCTTATTTACCTTCCTGTGATCATCCAGTGTTGGATATAGAACCCTAACATTTGCCTTAACTAACCCCTGCTCATGAGGAATTCGCAACGTTGTGAACTGTTACAACGCATCCTGCAGGGAAAGATAGATAGCAAGAGGAAGCCCGGTAGGAGAAGAATATCCTGGCTTGGGAACTTGCGAACCTGGTTTGGTAGGAGCTCCATGCAATTGTTCCGGTTGGCAGCGGATAAAGTCAAAATAGCCATGATGGTCGCCCACATCCGTAGCGGATAGGCACTCAAAGAAGAAGAACCCCTGCTCTGCGCTATTCTTGGTCAGTAAGAACCGGCTGAAAGTTTAAAAAGTCGTCTATCCACCGTATTAGAAGACGATCTCTAAGTTTCTTTTCCATCCAGGGCCTCCACTGCTGAACTTTCTTGTTTCATTGATCATCCGTCTACCTCACTTTATGTTCGGCGTTATTTTAATAATACCACGTGCTATTTTATATCCATTAAAATTTAGTTTTCTGCCAATTACTCTTTTAATTATACCTTATCCTCGTTTCAATTTTATATTCAGTATCAGTCATTTCATGAAGCTTTGAGTTTTGGCCAAGCGATCCATGATGCATTGTTTAAATTATCACTTCTGTGCAGCATATGAGAGAACATAAGCATATGAGATCAAACTTTTTTTGTATAACGCTTAGTTTAGCGGTAATAAGTAATTTTCTGTTTTTTTTCTCACGAAAACGTGTGAACAATTAATTTTTAAGATTTCAGCCTTATTATGCATTTTATGACAGAAAAGTATAATCAAATTTATAGGAAATTAAAAGATGTACAACTTTTATTTAGAGCATTTTTCTCTACAGAGCCAATTTTAGCGTGAAAGAGTGATTTTCCGTATTTTGAAGCCAAACTGAGGTCGATTTTCATTTTGTGTCTTTCACTCATGATTAAAATAAGGTTATGTTTTTTGTTTATTTCTAATGATTTATTACTAATATTAGGTTATATTGGTAATTATTTGCATTGGCAAGAGAATGTTGTGTGAGTGTTTCACACCAGATTTTTATAATTAGAAGGTAAAATATTTAAAAGACTCTAACTAGTATCTTGAATCAGAAGATATTAACGGTGACAGTAATATACGATAGAATTTATAAAAATTAATTACTTAATATTTAAGAAGTAAGAAAAGAGCACTGTATGAGAGATTCCTTCAAAATTAAATAATCTTCACGGATATTTATTATAATATATTCCAAAACATTTTTAATAAAAATTGACATTTGACGTCAAATGTTGAAGTATCACATCTTATTTTAAATAAAGACGAGCTATATATAAAAACCGTAAGAGCAAGAAGATAAAAGTTGGTGGCTGAAAGGTTAGCGGTAGCTAGATGTGAAACCCCGGCTGTCAAGATTGTCTCAAAGAAAAGAGAGATGGAAAAAGTTGTGAGAGGAAGAGTGATGTACCAAAAAAGGGTAAGAAATTGCGGGAGAGGCAGAGAGAGAACGATCGAGAGAAAGACTTTCAACGATCAGTACAGTATGAGGCCCAGCTGAAACTTGATTAACTTGCCTCTAGAGCAGAGCAAAGTTGGTTACTTTGGACGCCAGTTTAAAGACCAGGAAGGGTAGTTCCAGACAGATTCACTAGCAGGAGAGTTTCAAACACAAATTAAAACACAACCTGCTCGATCCCAATAAATATGTTAACGACATTCCCATCCGCTACAGGTTCAATTTAAATCTTTAGCTATCTTAGTATACGTGAAAGCTTAAATCCTTCCAATATTTGATCAATGCCTTTCCGCTGATAGACTACCTAACTTTCAAAAGTCAACTACACTACACTGTTTCCTCGTACTTCGCATTTGAAAATCAATCTTTTATACAAATGTTACTAATGATTAACAATTTTTAATTAACTAAAATAACTCCACAGTAAAAAGTTTCCAACTAAAAATATTATCCCATCAGAAACATTATAAAAAAATGTATTGCTAGTAAAAAAATCTATTATGAAATCGATGAAACTATTTTATAAATCTAAATGGAATAAATTTACTAAATTACAAAACTTATGTTTGATTATGTTTTAATTTTTTTAATGTAATAACTGTCTGACTCTTGTTAATCGATTCGAAAAATAATACTGATTTATTCATTTTTTTATCCCTCATTTGTGTACTTTGCATTCTGTTAAATTTATAACTTTAAGCATCCCCATGACCCAATGAGATAAGGATGGTATGATTGTATAACGTGTAAATGAGGTGTAGTCTTGCACAGACTCAGACCGACATTCCTGCGAGAATATGGTTAATTGAATCCTAACCATCAAAGTACACCGGTAACAACTTTCTAGTATTGAAAAGTAACTGTCCGCATAAAAGTAACTATCTTTACCTGGAGTTGAACCTGGAACCTCCATCTCCGAAAATCAGCTGTTAAACAGCTGACTTGTGGTGACGCATTTTCCCTTGACCAACCCGGTGGTTGGTCTAGGGGAAACTACGCATTGGCGTAGTTGGTAACGTGCTCCCCTCTCATCATGGGTTCGAATCCCATTCAGGCACGGCATATTTTCATACGTTACAAAAAAATTATTTCATCCTTCACCGTCTGCATTAGCAGTAATTGTAGAACAGTCGGACGTTAAACCAACAAAGAAAAAGCAAACCGGTTGATAATTTATTCCTAACAACCAATTTCATATTACGTTAACACTGATAATGTTATATGGCGATGTACGTGTCAATATTATTTTTATGAAGTAATATACGCATCTTAATAAAATTTCCTGTTACCAAAATTACCCCTCGAATCAAATTGAACTTTTTAACATCACTAACAGAGTGGTATCACTATCGGAATTTTAACTCAATTATTTTGTAACAATCTTCGTACAATCTCGTTATGGCTTTTACCAATCTACAATTTTGGAGTTTTTGCAGAATCCCGAAAGTGTCTTCTTTACGACCATGTAAATATTATTGAAATCCGTTTGATAGAACTCTCTATTTAATTTCGTTCACATTCAATTTCTTTAAAGAAAAAATTGATTTTAATATAAAATAGATTTAATTAACGTTTTTTTCTTCTTGTTTAGGTCATCAGCCAGGAGATTGATTTGAACCTCTACAGATTTTACTAAGTAAAACGAGGAGTGAGGTAGTAATTTACGAGGGCCTTCCTCATCGAGTTGAAAAGTATGCTTATCAGCATGCTAAACCCACTGAAAAACACATATTTTCCACATGCAAATGACATCTTCACTTCATTCACCACAGGGTTTGACTGTTAATGAAATTCATTCCTTTTAGAAGAGATAACTCTGATTCATGTATTTTTCACATTTTCGTTTTCTATTTTTAAATTATCCAGTCATTTAATTGGCTGGTATGATAAGAAACATAACTATTTTTGTAGCCCTGGAACTAACAGATCAACTGCAAATAATTTAACACTCCGCCTGTCTGTTATGGGCAGTATGTTTTCTTATAATACGTATTCTGTTATTTTCAGGTCGTATTTCTTCACTCTTATTTTTTATTTATTTATTTATTTAGTAAAATATAGCTACATTAAAATTACAATTCATGATTATACTAAGCTATGTACAATATTTTAAACTAAATATACTTATACGCAAAAACTCTTCTTCACAAAGAGTTCTGTCCGCGCACTCCCACTGGCGATACACACAGATGTTAATAAACTCCTGTTATCAGTAACTAATTAGTTTTATTTGTAAAGTTTTTTGTTTTGACGTCCAACTATCCTGCAATTACTGTCCTGCAATGGAATTTTTTGTAACGTATGAAAATATTCCGTGCCTGAATGGGATTCGAACCCAAGACCGCATGATGAGAGGCAAAAACGTTACCAACTACGCCAATGCGGCCGACGTAATTTTGCTTTCAACGTATAAGGTTGAGTGAGAAGTTTAACGCTTTAAGTTTATTTTTCCGTGAAGTAAAATGAGCGGGGAGAAGAACTTATTAGTATAATATAAAATAATTGTAGTGATACTAGGCAAAGGTTTCCGATTTATAGATGACACAAAATAGGTGGTGTTTTTTTAAGAGCGATAGGCAATATGAGACGCAACTGGAATACCTTAACTGCATAAAATGTGTTTTAAAGTACTCCAACGCTACTTGAATAAATTTTTATCTTACTTTCTTACACGTTCTCTTTTTTTAAAGTATGTAATAATATTACGTTTGTCTAAGTCTGTAAATACAAAAATAACGCATGTATCTGAATGATGTAGAAATATCTATTTACGATTACAATGTTTGCTATAAACAATCTACATTATTGTAACAAATGAGCAACATAAAACCTAACTCATATTGTAACCGCTACTCTACAATGTTTTCACACATGAGGAGTGGCAGTACTGAAAACTATCAATACACAAGTTTACCTCAATATTGTCGAAGAATTCTGCGCGCAAATAACAGATAACGAGAAAGAATTTAGAGTCCTTCAACGAGACAGAGCAGCATGTCACGCGTCAAACGTTTCACTGAATCGCGTTATTGCTGCTTTTACGAATGAACGAGTTGTCACCGGTGGACGGTGGGCTCCACAATCTACTTTCGATAGGTCTAATTAAAGGAGAGTGTTTATGCATCTAATTCCCATAATATGGATTAACTTAAGGTGAACATTCTAGAGAGATCAATGCAATTGGCAACAACGTTTTACGTCATACGTCTTTCCATATCATCAGCGAGCACAAAAATGCATCGATGTTCAGAGTGGTCATTTTGAACATTTTTTTGTTACAAAAAGGTAAATAAAGAAAATAACGTTTAGCTGGAGTCCACTATTCCAGCAAAACGTTATTCGAGCCATATTGCTTAGGAGACACCGATAGAATTGAGAAAATAGAAAGAAAAATACTTAAGAAGTGCATGAAAAAAGGCACATGGTGGAAGGACAGTGGCGGTTAATCCCAAACAAAGAAATCTACAAACTAATCTCCCCACTAACAAATAACTTTAGAGAGAAAAGAATATCATTCCTAGGACACATACTCAGAGCCGGAAAGTCCAGACTTGTGAACCGGCTGATCAACCATTTTTGGAAAAAGGTTACGAGACCTAGGTGACTGAAGAAGGTACAGCGGGATGTGGAGAAACTTGGAATCACTAAACAAAACCTGTTAACAAAATCAGCTAAGTACAACCAATTATTCAAGACTAATATAGTAACATTCGAACCAAAAAACCAGAAGAGTACACAATAGGGTGTTTACCGAAGAAGACCGGAAACAGAGATCGGAACGTTTTAAGAAAATGTGGACCAAACGAAAAGAAAACCACCCTTAGGAGAGCGCGCTTTTCAAAAAAATCAAACTCTGGAACAGACTTAAACTTGAAGAATGATCCTATGAGGTCTCAAAAGTAAAAAAAGGAAAAGAAATGCGCAACATTTAAATGACGTTTATGTTTTTATTTTTTTTAATTACCACATCATTCATACAATTTCAGTACAACGTAACCTACCAATTCTGCAACAGTTACGCTATAGATTGGGTTTCATGTTGCTCACTAAGTATGTTGGTTGTCTCCGTTAAGGCCTTCATATTGAAGATACCACTATTGTCTATTAAACTGAATGTCAAATAATTTTCGTGCAATTCAAGCCATTTTTTAAATGTTACACTGATATTTTTAAAATTTCGTTTAAACTGTCAAAATAATAAATAATTACTGTTAAATGATTTCAATACTATAAGAAAATTGAAAAAATTCATGTTTTAGATATATTAACGTTCTATTTCTGCATTAAAAAATTAACGTTCTATTTCTGCACCTTTATATCAATATGAAAATTTGTGAATATAATGTTACGATTCTTTTTTTTTTGGTTCAACGTTCGACTGTTTTACAATTACTGCTAACGCAGACGGTGAGAAGGATGAGAGATGAAGATGAGTAATGAAAAAATGCCAGACCTGACTGGGAATCGAACCTGGGAGCCCGGCGTAGAAGCCAGGTGCGCTTACCACTACGCCAACGGGCCGGCCTAATGTTATTAAGTAGTGGTATAACAAAGTTAATGTAACTACTATTTTGTAACTACGGTATATATAATTAATAATGCAATTATACCATGATTTTTAAAATTAATTGTATAGATATTTTTCTAGTTACCGTTAAAATGAAAGTAATCTTTGTTTTTTGTTATTTAGTTATTGTTTTTTTTTTGTTTTGGTTTGTTTTCTAATTATATTTAATGTTTGTTTATATTTCTGTGTAAATATTAATTGTACGTTTTCTTTAATTTTATAACTACTGCAGGTACAGTAGTAATTATGTATTCATCATCTTTTTATTTTTAACTAGCAGTACCCGGCCCGTGCTGGTACGCCTACAAAAACCGAATTTAAAGAGAACTCACAACAATTCTGTGCTAATTTTTTATTGAAGTGCTCTTAGATATTCAATTTTTTTTTCCATCTGGTACGTGTACGATTAATCGGAAGGCTTTCTGACTCGTGAGGTGGCCACATATAGATGTCCATATAAGAAATATGGATTTTCAAAATGTAATTCGCAAACTTGTAGAGGTTATCCCTGTGATTTGTTGCTGATCATAGCAAAGGCGACTTGCACCGAAAACTGTAAAAACTTGAATTCGAAAAGCATATCTGTCAGAACCATTGGCATAGCTGCACAGAAATTACTTAGAAAATTGTTGAAAAAATTAAAAATTAGCAATCATAATTCTTATAATATCATGATAATACATACCTATACATTTATCATTCATAAATTAAAAACATCTGTTTTTATTTATCCTTTGTTTTAAACATCTGTATTTAAAGGTCGAACATTGACTATTTTTATCCCTAATGTGTGTACGTTCCAATCTGTTCAATTCAGAACAATAAGCAACTCAATGACCCAATGAGATGAGGATGATGTGTATGACATGTAAATGAGGTGTAGTCTTGTAAAGACCCAAGTTGACCATTCCTGGAAGAGCATGGTTAATTTAACCCCAACCATCAAAGTACACCGTCAACCACTGTCTAGTATTCAAATCCGTATAAAAGTTTAATTACCTTTACTAGGATTTGAACCAGGAACCTTCGTCTCCAAACAACAGCTGTCAATCTAAAAATTTGACTTTTTAGAAACCAAAAAACAACATTTAAGCCCTTTATATTATTAACTTTCTTTCTACTAATCAGATCGAGATTTTTAAAAGCTTAAAACCTGCTCCAGAAACTGAGTAATCTATAGATAAAATTTGATTTAAATCAGTTGAACAGTTCAGGAATGCATAAGGGACTAACAAACAAACATTTTCGTTCATGTAGTATAGATTAGAAGGATCGCTGGACGTTTCTCTACTCATTTCTGGTAGTAAATTTTGTCTGAATAAAACAAATCTTTTAAAAAAGGCTTTTCTAATTTTAATTATTTGTGCAGTAAATTATTGTTAAAATAAAAATTTGTTTGCCAATTTTTGATTCTATAGAAAGTTATAGTCACTGAAGAAGGAATAATCATTATTTTCAGGGTAAATATTGTTACTGTTTCATCAAAAATAATAAATCTGATTATTGTATAATTATTCAAAATCTTGACTACAAACGCAACATCTTTACTTGATTGTATAATAAAGGTAGGTAGCAAAAGAGGTTAGGCAATACAATAAAGGAAGATGGGAGTTTGAGAGTAGACAGGGAGGGAGTGTGATATTATTATGTATGTATATAAATAAGTAATATGCAAATACACGAAACAGAGTGGAATAACCACTTAGAGGCAATGTTGTGATTATTCAAATTGGGATTAGGATGGGTGTAATCGGATTGTAGGGTGGCGGTGGTGGGTGCCGGTGCTGCAACTACTTAAGTGTGGAGAGAGCACCGAGTGTATTGTTTTAAAGCGCATACGATGGGTCGATCAGCTGATGGAATTAGTATTAAGAGATGACGGTAGACGACACGCAGACGTACGTAAACACAATCTCGCCTCACACAAATTCTATCGCCGAACACACAAAGCATAAATACGCCCATACGGTTTACCCGAATACGAATCCAAATATACAGTGAAAGAGAAAGAGAATCAGAGCGAGTAAAGGACTTAGATATTACTTCTACAGATTAACAAAGACAAATATATCGTAAAGTGAGAGAATCGTATGACACAAGTGGAGATACAAGATTTGTAGTCGGTGCAAAAGGGGTTGTTTCAGTCTATTCTGGGCACCGGCTCCCGGACTTCCGGGTCGAAACGTGCTTTTGAATGAAGTACTAGTAATAGCATTAATGTAAAATGTTCTCTTTGTTCAATGTCTCATTCTATTGGTTAGCAAAGGGGATATGACAATCATCTAGCAACGGCTGTTTACTTCCGAAAGCATGATACAATTTAACCCCTTATGTATTTATTGTTGTTCAAAATAATTTGTCACAATTATTACAACTTCTATGAATGGAACCACTTTTACAGTTCATTAACAGTACTATTACTAAAACAAAAGGAAAACTTAATATAAAAAACTATACTAAAAATAAATTTAGAACAACTATTAAAGAACATAAGGGTTTTCTAGAGAAAAAGTTAAGATAAGGATAACTGAAGTCCCAAAATTAGAACTCAAAAAAAGTAGCACATACATAATAACAGTAGTTTTAAGTTGACTGAAACCAACAAAATATGTATCGTTTACATTGAAGTATAATAACAATGTGTTCACGGACAATTTTCCACAATAGTAAGTGGCAATTTTTCAAGTGGTAAATATTATTAAAAAAAAATGAAATTGAGAAGGTTGATTCAATTATGTAAGTAATTAACAAATGAAATGGGTGCTTCCATGGAGTAGTGTTTTGCGCATTACGCTACAAAACGGATTGTCCCAAGTTATATTCCCAGCCAAGATTTTGATATTATTGCAAGTTAAAACACCCCATTCCAGTTCCGTAACCCACCATAGTAGTTAATGTTAAAGCTATCGATCAAACTTTAAATAAACCCACCGGTTTGGTCTAGTGGTAAAGTCGTTGCCGTTAGTCAGTTGTTTAACAGTTGATTTTTGGAGACGAAAGTTAAATTTTTCAAATCTTGTTAAAAATAGTTACTTTTATACGAACGTGAATACTAGAAAGTGGTTACGGTGTACTTTGATGGTTGGGGTTAAGTTAACCATAGCCTCTCAGGAATAGTCGACGTAAGTCTGTATAAAACTACACGTAATTTGTATGTCATACACACCATCCTCAACTCTTTGGGTCATAAGTTGATAATTCTTCAAAATTGGACAGATTGATTGCATCGTACATACATTAGGGATTAAGAAAATTTAAATAAAACTAACAAAAAAAGTAAATAAGTATAAACAAAAGCAGCTGTTATAGTTTAGAGTAGGTTGGTGGGATAGATTTTGTAAACTTTTCCAAAAACTATCTTCTAGAAAATTGACGAGCGAATGATTTTGCTGTTTTATTTTTAAAAAAATACATAATTCAATTTTTCTTTCCCTAACACCACGTAAAAATAAAAAGGTCAGACCTGAAAATATGAACTCATTGTCATTACAGTTTCGGGTTTAATGAATCCTCAGTTGAATTAAGGAACTTTAATTAAAATGATAAAAAGGTTCCAATTTTTATTTAAAAAATTTAATTGTGTTATACCAAAATCATATAATTTAATATGAATAAAATATTATGATAAATTTAAAATAACTCAGGTATATTTCGTAGAAATACTTTAAATCTGTGAGTAAAGACTGATTTTTTTATCCCTAATGTGTGCACGTTGAAATCTCTTGAATTTAAGAACAATAAATAACCCCATGACTCAGTGAGACGAGGATGATATATATGACGTGCAAATGAGGTGTAACAGGCTTGTACAAGCTCAGGCGGACCATTCCTGAAAATGTATCTAAAATTGAACCTGAACCATGAAAGTACACCGGTAACTACTGTTTATTATAAAAATCCATATTAAAGTAGTACCTTTACTAGAAGAACTAACAGAAACTTGGAACTTGTCAATACAATCAAATGCCGAAAACTGTCATACTTGGGTCACATTATGAGAAATGAAAAAAGGTAGGCCTACATCTCGCTTTACCAAATTGTCTAGGGTAAGGCCGCAGGACGGAGAGCACCAAGACGAAGAAGAATATCCTGGCTGGCAAACCTTAGAACTTGGTATGACAAGAGTTAGGAAGAACTGTTCAGAATTCCAACAAATAAGGTGCAGAGAACTATGATGGTCGCCAATATTTGAAATTGGATTGACACCTAAAGAAGAAGACCTTTGCTAGGATTTGAACCAGGAACCTTTGTCCCCAAAAATCAGCTGTTAAAAACCTGATTCGCGGCGAAATCTTTACCACTAGACCAACCCAGTGGGTTCAGACTGAATTAGTTGTAATTATTTTGTAAAGTCCTTTGCATGACTATTAATAATAAATTGAAATTTTACCTGTAATGTAAAATATATGTTTAAAGAATTATTTTATTCCACTTTCGTGCTAAAATTTAGGTATCTACCAGTACAGTACAAGCAGTTTAAAAGATTACTTAGCAATCATTAATTTTTAAGTAACTCGTTCTGTATTAGACTACTATTCAAAAGGAAATTAATAGAATTTTGTAAACATTATCTATCTCCATTATTGTGAATTAAAATTTATATTGCATTTGTTTCGGTAGTGATAAAATTAAGTGAAATTTATTATCAGAAACATACATCATGTTTTAACTCTGAAAGCATAAATTCTACCTGATAAAAATTAGGATTATCGAATCGGTTATTCGTATGTCTAGAGGCCAGGTTCCTATAGAAAAATTCCCTTTTCTTATGACAGACCATGAACTAAAAGACCTTACAATAAATTAAGTAATTTAAAAAAACTATTTTTGAGAAAAAAGTTTTTATTATTTAGTCATTAATGTTACAATACGAGTATATTATATTGATCTTTGTCCCAAGTTTTAATAATCGCTCCAAAAATTTGTTCTATCGGAAGACATTTTCAATTAATTATCTCCGTTGAATATCATGCCGTTGAATTAAAATTTAATTGATGAAATTATTTCGTTAGATCCATTTTATCAGAGTGGAGCCTCGTTTAGACTGACAAGCTCCAAGGCTTTAGAAATGATCTAATTTTTAAATGTATTTTATTTACATGATAATTTTGGTTTTTTTAGTATTTTTATGTATTAAGGCTTGTCTCTTGGAGCCGTTCTCTATCTTCAAACTGAAGTTATTTTTGACAGTCTCTCTACCCAACTGAATTACTTTCTTCCTCTTATTATTACTGTTTATTGTTTAGACTATTGTTTGTGATTAAAGTATATTTATTCATTTATCAGTGGAATCGTAATTTAGTTTGTAATACTGTTTATTTTGTATGTAATATTGTTTCTATCACTGGGTCACTTTGGCCTGTTGTAAGCAGTGTGTTGTAAATAAATAAATGAATAAATAATATTGAAATAGAATTATTTTTTATAATATTGTTTTATATTTTATTGGAAATTTTTGAATAGGTTGACAAGTAATTGCAGAAAAAGAAATGAATACCTAGAACTTTATTGTTAGTTTTGTATTTAAAATGAAGAAAATATTAACTGAGCTGCAGGAAAAAAGTAGTGGGAATGAAGGAAAGGATTAACAAAGAATAAAAAACCAAAAGTAATATGGTTTCCAGAATATTATAAAGAAAAAAATACAGTATAAATAAATGAATTGCTGACGCAAAGAAGAAAAAGTAATGTAAAATAACGAATGGAGGAAAGAATATGCGGAAGTAATCTAGTCTTTCAAGTTAACTAAACGCAGGCAGTAGTCAGTCACATACAGTGGGCGTTAGTACATACAGTACTGTAAGCCTACTGTTCTTAATTTGCGGCTAAAGTAACACAAAGTTAAGGGACCGCTTTTTGACGTTAATTGAGGTAATCTGTAGAGAAGCCAACGACACTCCTTTCCCCCATTTCCCCTAACAGAATCCACCCTACAGTACACACATAGCATAGCAACAAGACTTTATCCTCTCCCTCACTCCAGACTAACAAACGCACCGGATCCTCCTCTCCACCCCATTAGATTCTATGTACGTATCTCTAGTAACACTTAATAATAACCATATTTTCACAAAATTTCTTTGCATTATAATTTTAACACGTTTATTCGTCTTTCCTCCATATATTTCATTAATTTACATCCATTTATTACAACTGCTAGAAATTTTCATTTGATGTAATTACTTTCTTGAATTCTAATACAAAAGAAAATGCGCACGTCATTATAATTAATTTAATAAATTAAAATGTTTAATAAACTGAATTTTTAATTACATTAATTAATTTTAATTTTTAATTAAATAAAATACTTTAATTATATGAAACCCTGTCAACTGGTAGAAATTTTCTTCAAAAGTTAAGCTACAACGTTTGGGAAGTACTTTTGTTCAGGTGACAGACCTCTCGCCCGATCTATCCGACAGAAATTAATTTCAAAAAGTTTACATACCTGTTGGAACTGATAAGGGGTCCACCTGACAGCCGATTTCATGAACTATAAAAGAATTATAAATAATAGAAGAAGTTTATTATCACTTAAAATAATATACATTATAGGTATTATATTAAATTACATTATAATATTTCATAACGTTAAATCACATTATACCATATTATATTACATTACATTACATGATATTATATTATATGCCATGTGAAACTTTAGGATTGGCATTGGATAGGTTATGCTACTGCACATATCACAAAATTGGGCCTGAACAGGCATTCACTTGGAGATTCAAGGGAAACTGTTCAAAAACCTCGGTCAGAGAGCCATTTACATTACACAACAAAGGCAAATAAATGTCAAACTAAATTTTTATTGCTAATTTTTTTTTCAAAATTTTCACTTCCACAGATCAAGTTTACAATTTTTTATAGATTAAAATTAACAATCTTAAGATAAAATAATTGAACAATTCCTAATTAAAAGAACAGTTTATATAAATAAACAGACAAACGACCAAAAATCAATAAGATTACAGATCTTATCGATAACTTACAGATTATACAAAAATATTAAAAAGTCGGATAATAAGCTTTAGTCTAGTTGACAATATTACAAAGTTGCGTTATGTTTAATAAATGTAAGATGATATAAATCAATGTCATATAAGATAATAATAAAGCATGCCAATTGTTAGAAACAAATTCTGTACGTGTCCAATATATCGATATAGGAAATAACTACCAGCTAGTGTTAACTACGCATGACTTATGCCATTCGATCAGAGTTTTAGAGAGGAAGGTTTATTTCTTTTAGTTAGTTACCTGCGCCTGTAGTATATAATCCACCGCGGCTGCCAAAAATCTTTTGCAACGGAATGAATTAAACTTGTGTCAACGTCGTCCCCTTTAATTAGGTACTTTGCTGCCGGCTACAAAGCTTCCAACTTAGTGACAGAGGGAACCGCCAATAATTCCAAAAGGGGTGGTAGGCCTGTGGCGGTGTACCAACAGAGGGCTTTATCGCCAAGGTCGAGACCAATAACCGCCCCCTACCACTTCGCTCTCTGTGACTATATAAAGAGAGCTCCACTGTACCAGGGAGTTTCAATTCCAATCCACACAAGAGATTAGATTCCACGCGTCGACAGCATCGACGAGACTTCCTACATCGGCACACGGCGACCGGACTCCAGCGAAGACTCATCAACGACCCTGCAAGAGAGAATATAATGCTTCCGCTTGCCAACCCGACACCGTAGGCCATCGACCGGGACCGTCATTGCTTGTTGCCGCGAGCGATGCTCACAGCGGTCCCTCGACCGAGCCTTGCACCTACCGGATCCGACGAAGCAGCTATCGACGCACTACTGCGAGGAAAGAAGATGACGTCTCTACTGGACGACGACACGCCGTATTGCTCAGCCCCTCGACCACACGACGACTACTACCAACGCTTCGCCAAGACGACCACCGTTTAAACGGACCTTTTCAGGGCCACCAAACAGTAAAGGTTTCAACTTGCCATTTAATGTCGCCATGCGGTGACACCTAGTTACTTAAGTACTGAAGTACTATTTTATAATTTAGTTGAAGTTTGAAGTGTTTAATTTTTTTACTACTTAACTCACGAAATATCAAGCTTCTTAGAACTTGTAATAATTTATACACATAATATTATTGATAATATTATACGAGGGGGTACCCAAAAGTATCCGGAATAGCTCTGCTGTGGGCGGAGCTTGTGCAGTACAAATTCCCGCCACTAGGCTGCTTGTAGCGCTACTCATTGCCAGTTCAATGCCATTTTGTTCGTTGATCTAGCTTGTTCTGTTCTCGTGCAGTGATTGTTCTCGCTAGTGCTGTTTTGTGCTCGTGTCGTTTTTCATGATGGCAAGTTTTAATGAACAACGTGCGGCTGTGAAACTTTGCTTCTTGCTCGGTAAAAACGCCGCGGAAACAGTTGTAATGTTGAACACAGCTTACAAAGACGACGCTATTGGAAAAACCCAAGTGTACGAGTGGTTTTTGCGCTTTAAAAATGGCGACATGTCGATTGAGAACAAACCTCGTTCTGGACGACCGTCGACTTCCCGAACAGACGAAAATGTTGTGAAAGTGAAAGAAATTGTACGAACAGACCGACGACAGACCATTGACCAAATATCACAGGTTAGTGGGTTATCTTGGAGCTCAGTCCAACGCATTTTAACAGAAGACTTGACAATGAAAAGAGTCGCTGCCAAGTTTGTGCCTCGGGTTCTGACAGACACTCAAAAGGAACGTCGAATTGAAACGTGTAGTGATTTGAAACAACAGCTTGAAACTGATCCAGATTTCATGTCAAAGATCATTACGGGTGACGAGTCTTGGTGCTATGGGTACGACCCAGAAACCAAACAACAATCCAGTCAATGGAAGACTTCATTATCACCCCGACCAAAAAAAAGTCGTCAAGTCAGATCGAACATCAAAACAATGCTGATTTGTTTTTTTGATGTTAGGGGAATTGTCCATTCAGAGTTCGTTCCACCAGGCCAGACGGTAAATCAAGCTTTTTATCTTGAAGTGTTAAGAAGACTACGAAACAGCATTCGTCGTAAAAGACCTAATTTGTGGCAGACAGGGGACTGGTTTTTCCACCACAACGCGCCTGCACACACGGCAATCTCGGTTACCCAGTTTTTGGCGAAAAACGGCATGGTTTCGCACCGTACTCACCCGATCTGGCTCCGTGTGGTTTTTTCTTGTTCCCACGCATGAAAAGGGGCACGAAAGGTCTCCGATTTAACAACGTTGATGATGTCAAGAAAAAAACGACGGATGAGCTGGCAGCCATCACTGAAGAGGAGTACAAAAAATGTTTTGAACAGTGGAAGCACCGGTGGGACAAATGTATTAGTTGTAATGGAGAGTATTTTTAAGGGGATAAAGTTCTTTTGTAAAAAAATTAAAAATAAATAATTTTAAAAAATAATTCCGGTTTCTTTTGGGTACCCCCTCGTATTTATACAATGTATTATTATAATATTATTTGGGGGTGAACCGTGAGTTGATTCACATAATCCAAAGAAAAACTGCCTATCTTTTTCATTTATTCGGGGCTGATACGTATGAGTTTCTAAGACTGATATTTGAGGGTAAAGTTGAGGGCAAGTGCCAGGCATGGGCAAAGAAAATTCTCATGTTTGAAGAACATTAGAGATTGGACAAACTTAAGAGTGGTTCAAGATAGAGACCGACTTGCGAGTGTTTTGGCCAACCTTCTGTAATGAATTCGGCACTATAAGAATAATTAATTCAGTCACAAAAATCTAAATGTTCTTAATATAAAAATTTTTGAATTTACACAGTTAAATGAACCTTAGTATTGTTACAACTCGTTATAGTAAAGTAAAATTGTAAACTTTAATTTAATTAACTCATATATATTTATTCAACAAGATTATTTGACAAAAAAACTGACCAATCAAAATGACAGCAATGGGAATAAAGAGTTCATGAAAATAAAGGATTAAACATTTAAAACAACGCAATTCGCGCAATTTATCAACAATAAAATAAAATAAACAATTTCCTTTACCAAATCAATCATAAAATACAATGTCTTATGACAAAATAACCAACTTCACCTTAAGAAAGTATCCCGTTCAAATTAGGCCACTAACACATCAGCCATTCAAACCGCGGCCGCGCTCCAGCAATCAGATGCTTCGGTTTTATATTAAATCGGTCAGCTCTTTATGAACAGCTGATTTTATGTTCCGCTAAATGTACTGTTTTTATAATTAATCAGTCAGCTCCATTATAAGAGTATTTTTAAATCTTTTCATTAACCAAAAGTAAATTGCTTGGTAACGTAACAGCAACCTCTTTTTCTTAAGAAAATATCAGGATTTCTTCAACTTTTTCAACAACCCGTTTACAAATGGCATTTAAATTTCATATTTGAATAATTTATACTTGTAAATGTAATGTTGTGTTACGCATGAGCAAGGAACGACTGCCGAAACATCTGATGGAGGCTAGGCAGGGTACGGGTAGAGGCAGGGGAAGACCACGCATTGAATGGGAGAAATGTATCCAGGGAATGAGGGAACGAAGAGGAAGGAGCCTTCGGGAAATAAGGGGATTGGCTGAGGATAGAAGAGAGTATAGGAAATGAACGGACACCCAGACGCTTCTCGGCACATAAGGTGAAAATGAAGAAGAAGAAAAAATGTAATATTACCTTATGTTACAAATGAATTGAAGGATTCTCAGGTTAATCAGGTTTTACGTAATCTGTTTTAATGTACTGCGCATATATATGCAGTTTTCAGTAGAGTATGTCTGATACAGAGGTAATGAAAATATTGCTTTTCTGTCAGTTATAATAAATCGATAATATGAATATTATTTTTTAATAATTTTAAAAACATATGACCTACGTAATTAATTTAAGTACAATTTTATTCGGTGTGTTTGCTCAACTCTAAATATTTCTGAACAAAGTCAGATTTATTTTCTAAATAACAGAGCAAAGAGTAATTTATCTCTGCTGGTCAGCCAATGCAGTTTACTTTTAAGTTTGTTGAAATTGCACTAGTTTTAGTAAGAGACCAGGAGACAACGAACAGAATATAGTGCTTAACGTCAGTCTTAAATTTATGTTGTAGCAAGCACCAAAAGATCGAACGAATATACATTATTTATTAGTACGAATTTATTAGTAACGAACATTAATTTATTAGTTTTTTTCTGTGCAATAAACTATTAATTGTTTAGAGAACTAAAATTTTATTGAAAATATGTAAAAAATATAAAAGATATATATTTTATAACTAATGTAATTTCGTAGTTATTTTGAAGGATTTATTTGCAAACAAAAGTCATAATACTAATTAGGTAAATACTTGGTTAAAAACAAGTTGAACATTATAATATTCATAAATATAATGAAGAAAAAATGAATGCTTGATTAGAACTCGGTATGTCAGCTGAAAAATTATTGAGCAAATTGGTAATGAAATATTATTTCCAATAATTATCCATTCTTAATCATCTTTGTGTTGTAATTTGGTGTTAGAATTTGGACTACGGAACCTGCATTTCCAAAAATCAGTAGTTAAACAACTGACTCGCATTACAAATTTTGTTTTTGTACAACCAGCGAATATTATTATTACCTCTGATAGTTTCTGGAATGAAACTTAACGGTGATAATCTATTAATGTTGAGTTCATGATTGTTTGTCAACTGGTCAACCTTTTTTCTAACCTAATCACAACTTTTGAAACCATTCATTACTAGCTCAAAAACTCTGTGGATAGGAAATATAGGTAGTAATTGTACCAAAAAATCATTTATTTGCTTTGATGATTTGGGTGGTGTGAACTCGATAGTTTTACAACCACAAAATACTAATTACTTTTGATAGTTTGAGGTATAAAACTCATAAGTAGGCACACTTAGTTTCTGAGCTGGAGGAAAGCGACGAACGAAAGTGAGAGAGTGAGCATTGGTCAGTGACAAAGAGAGGGAAATTAGGCTACGGTTCCCTTCCATGCCCCCGCTGACAGTGTGTAAATTTTTACACCCGACATTTCCCTTGTAGCATTATTAACAGTTCCGAAGGAGGTGGACGGTTCTTTCCTGATGCCGGATCAAGTGGCCAGGCGGCGGGTGTTTGGTTGGTAGGCGGTTGCGGCCTCCTTATGGCTGGACGAGGACGCCTCAATTGAGTTCAACACTACTTCCCCCCACGTTAGGGAGTGAATATGAGTTTTTCTTGCCGCCTCGGATACAAAAAAGACATGAAACTGAACGGTGATATTCTATTAGTGTTGTATTCATGATTGTTCAACAACTGGTTACTGTAGCAATCTTTTTCTAACCTAATCATAATTTTTTAAATCATTCATTACTAGCTCAAAGGCCAGGCTCTGAGGGAAGAGAATATAACATATTATACCAAAAAATCCTTTATTTGTTTTGATGATTTGGGTGATGTGAACTCGATAGTTGTACAATCACAAAATATTTATTACTTTTGATAGTTTCACACATGAAACTGAATGGTGACATTCTCTTTGTGTTGTATTCATGATTGTTTAAAAACTGGTCACCTTGGAAATCTATTTTCTAACCTAATCATAATTTTTGAAATCATGCATTACTAGCTTAAGGACCAGGCTTTGTAGGAAGAAAATAATACTTGTAACATATTGTACTAAACAAACCTTAATACACTTGCCTTGGTTATATGGATGGTGTGAACTCGATAATTGAATTTAAGGATTCTCTTTTGATTCCTAATTATTACAGTTTAGAAAATTTTCCCAGTTTGCTTTTTAAGTGAAACAATCCATAATTTACTGTACTGGTTAATGATCATGCAGTTGATGTAACTAAACTAAAAAATATCTTTACCTATTATTTTACACGAGAAGGTAAGACCATTTAGGTAATACCGAGGTAAAATATAGTAGAAAAAAAGATGTGTAAATAACAGTTATCAATCTTGTAGGCAGGTATAAGATGAAGATGACGTAATCATAAGATGATAAATATTAGGGAATAAAGGATAAGTTATGTCGGCTGTTTATTCTCCGGTGGATTTATAGGTGGCATTAGGGAGGACCGGAATAAAGTCAAACGAAAAATATCCATCACTGGACAATTCTCTCTTCCCGGATATGGTCATGGTTTGTTCACAAACCATGCTATCTTTTGCACTTTCTGTATGCTAGTAATTCTATAAGTTGCAAATATCATGTAATTCACATATCATATTATAATTTGCTAAATTACGCAATTTCTTTTTTAGGAGTAAGTCTCAAGACACAAAGTCTAAAAAAACAATATTATTTAGTAAAAGAGGAATCGTTTATAAATTCAAATTTTTGATACGTTATGGTCGTGATTAAAATCATGTAGAAAACGGTTTTTAACGTTTATTTGAATAATTAAAGTCTGTACTACTTCTTTTATTTAGTTTTCGCCCCAGTTGACGCACTTGAGTTGTTCCATGTTCATGTCTTTGAAGAACGAGCTACGTAGTAAGCCTACTGCTGTCTCTTTCGCTTCCATACCAGTTTTATATTTTTTGATCTGGCTGCCCTCATTTTCTGTTATGATAGTGTTGAGTTGTTTTCTTTCTTGAAGTGGAGTCGGCAAAGCTTACAATCTCTTAACATTTTCTTTTCCCCTTAGTTTTAAATCTTTTCCTCGGTTATGATTAAGTCTTTCATGTCGGACTTTATTTCCTGGAACCATTTATTTTGGGTCTTGTTTTTTAGTTGGTAACTGAGGAGCTGCTTAGTGTGCTTTGTATCAAATAGTTTGCAGAGGTGACTGCAAAAGGCATTTCTCCTTTTTCTCATGTATTGATTATTGACTCGTTTTTCTTGTAGATTTTGTCATTAGGAATTATCCATCAATTACCTTGAACTTGATGTTTAAAATAATGGCTGTTCCTAATGTTTTTCTGTCTATTTTTTGGAGTTTGTCAGTGGTAGATTATGTGTTCAGTTTGAAAAGGATTTCACTGGCATATGTGGCTTCTGGTTTGATTACTGCATTGTAACGTCGTAATGTCATCGTAATATCGTAAAGCTTGTACTAATAGATTATAATACATTTTCTTCCTTTTTTTGGAAATTCTTAAAATTTTCTCAGAAAGAATATTTTATATAAATATTATAATTATATTGCAACTAGTCTTAGACTAACGAAAATATTTGTTCAATCTTAAACTACATAAGGTTTAGATTATCATAAGAAAAATAAAACTCAATGGCTACTCTTATTTTGTAACAATAACAATTATTTCAAAATATAACTCTGAAGCTACTCCTCTTATTTTAAAAGGTCAGCATTTCTTATTCCTATTCTTATTTTCTATGTTAATAAATAAATTGTAAATTTATACTAGTATTTTGAAAATTGCCTTAATAACAAGAGTTCTTGAAAAATATAAAAATATATATCTGAAACAAATTAGAAAAAAATGAAATAGTATTTATTTTTCTAAACGTTAACAGCGCGTTATTACTAACGTGAGATTTTATTGGTTTATTCGTTTTGTGTAGTACAATCTTTCATTTACGTTTTTATTTGTTAATATTTTCAGTTGTTTAGTAAATGATGGGAAGAAATCTTGCGAATCAGTTTTAGTTAATAGTCTTTACTTTTTATAAGTTTGTCATTTACTAAACCGTTCAAAGGTGATTAAGGATGAAGAAGAGCAGGGATCTGCTGTTTTAGGAACTGTTATATGTCTCTAATAAATTTATAAATGCATTAGTAAAAAGTAAATAAATAAAGTGTCAGGAGACCTGTCATTGGATGGCGCTCTCCATGTACGTCGCTTCACCTCATGTCATTCATTCTTTCACCCAACCCATATTCATGGTTGTTTAATTCGCAACAGTTGTGAATTTCACTAATATAGTTGAAAAAATAATTATTGGCATTTTCTATTTTATTTGTACTGCTAGCATAGTTATTGGTTCACTTTTTTTTATTTTAAAATTGTGAATAAATCCATTAAAACATAATCAAGATGATCAGTAAAAGTGAATATTTCTGATAAAAATCAGTGATGAAATTGATCAGACATTTGTTGTTTGTTCTTTACATTGGCTACTCTCCTCTTGTTTCTACTATATAAAAATTGTTAATTAAAATAGTGTAAATGAACTTTATGTGAAGAAAAACATTTTGTTGTAATTCATTAGTTATAGAAATTAGCGTCATGGTCAAGGTATTTGCACAAATTCCTTTAAGCACCGCAGGTGAACGCCTGGTCAGCCCTCTTCTAGCATTTTATGCAATATTTTGCCAGTTTTCTCAATATCCTTTTTGATAATTTTAAACCACTTGTCCGACACCTTAGGTATATTGTTTAATGTCCAAAAATATGTTTTGTAAACCGTTTTTTATCCATTCTACATAGGTGTCCGTATAATCTTTTTTTTCTACTTGTTTGTATTATTTGTTCGTTTTTCTTATAGAGGGTAGACGTGATCTGTACTGTCTGTCTATTACTGATTAATTTATTTGAAGTAGAATGTAACTTAAGTACCTATTGTAAATTATTATCATTCGTTTTCTATCTTTTATGAATTTATAGGGTTTTAATTAAATTTTCTTTTTTCTTACGCACACCATTTAATCTGAACGTACATTAGTGTATAAAATATATGAAAAATAATTTTACAGTATTACTCTCTAAGGTACTGACTTATGCCGAATCCAAAATATTAAAAAATAATTATCAATTGGCAGCCAAACAAATGTTTTATTTCAAAAAAAAGTTACCGTTGACAATAAAAGTGAAACCCAGAATTTCAACAAGTCAATTTACACATTTTATGTATTCCAAGGTTGATGTACAAACTATATAGCTCTACATGCATCGTACTGTATGGAGGAAGGGTGTAGCCACACACGTGTGAATAGGGGTACAGCATGCACGATGTGGAAAAAGTAAGGGTTCTTTGGTACATGGAAGTTAAAGAAGAGGAAGAAGAAGTAATACGTTGGATATTGAAAGCCAGAAAGTCACACAAGCGTCTAAGGATTTCATTTCGCTCACACGGAAATATTGAAATAAAAAAAGTTGACAAATTCCAACACGGGGCATATCAAATGGGTCTACCCCCGCTATGGTTCGGTAATTCCGTGCTTTGAATATGGTATATTATTTTACCCACAAGCACATAATATTAACTTTAGACAGTATTACTTGTATGGTTAAGGAGAAAAAATGGTCAAGTAAACCGTAAATATTTTTTCTTTGTCAACCAAAATACATTATCAGGTTAGGAAAAGTAAATGATCCTAGTTACTGAATGGAAATCTTCCTTTCAAGTTCAACAATAAAATTAATTTTGATGAAAATAATAAATTCCATTTTGTTGAAAAACAGTGGTTTCTTTAACAATTTAGTCTGGTTTTGTTATAAAAAATTAAATTTCAATAGGCCTACCTTGTATTTATGTTTCACTCAATTTACATATTTTTCTCATATTTACATTACGTTCGTCTTGAATTTAAAAAAGAAATTATGACTTAATAAATCATTTTACAAATTTATTTTACGTTAAATTTAAAAATGTGTTATTTTTTACCTGTAATTTTTGTGTTTTATGACAGATATTTTTAAAACTACAGAAGATACAGTTTTCTGATTTGTTTCATTTGATTTTCAGGTTAAATGCCGTGAGATAACACCAAGTATTCCTTTTAATTTAAGCGTCAAAAATTTCAATATGACCTCATTTCACCGGTATAACTGAATTTTGGGCATAATTGATTGAGTTGATATCTTTCATTCCACACTTGCACCCCCGCTCGCTTCGCTTCACAGCAGCTAATGTAGGCCTCATTAAATTATTTAAAACCTCTCTATATACAATATTTGTGGTTTTGTTGCCCTGTGGCAGCAAAAAAAATTGTTTTTCTGCACTCTAGAAAGTCCGACATAAAGTTGTCCATGAGTGAAGGAAACACTCTTGTCTCAAATCGATGCCCACCATTTTAAATGTTTGTCCCTGCGATTTGAATAGAGTCCCAGAATTGAATAGAATGCATAGAAGCATACCGATGGAAAAGAAAGAGACAGTTGATATGTGGGTGAGATAAGAGACAGTAATACGTGGGTGCGGTACGCAGAGTGATTGGAAATATATGACTCATTCGATACCTGTCGAATGAAAACAAATATATTCGAAATACAGTGCGAAAATAAAAATTTTGAATATTTCCGAATTTTTAATGTTTTTGGATTTGAATGTTATTCTTCACGTTTTCTATGAAATATAAAAGTTGAATCGTGCTTCTAGCCTTAAAAATACACCATCCAGAGGACTTAGAAAAAAAATAAAAGTGCTATGCACCCGATAAACTAAAACATGCGACATCGTCACAGTTTAAGTTGCTTAACTCACTTAATTAAAATTACTTTAAGTTGCAAAATAGCCTATATTGATCAGGAAGCTCTAAGCTATGCAACAATAAAAGATTTTTTGAAATTAGTTTAGTAGTTTCTAAGATTACCTCATACAAACAAACAAACTGACGTTTCTTCTTTATTATATTAGTATAGATAATATGGCCCACGTATGCAGCCTGTATTTTCCTAATTGTTACAAGCAACTCAATATTTTTACCAAGTGTTCTAAGATCCTCTTAATATGACATTCTTGTCGTCCACGGTACTCTGAGTATTCTTCGGTAAATTCACATTTCAAGGGCTTACAAACTATTTATAACGTAAGTCCTTGTAGCGTTCACTACAGCTACGCTACATAAACTGGGTTAGAAATAAATTAACACAAATATATTTTAGTTTTAAATGCTTTTAATTTTTACTTGATAAATGATTCTATGAATATTGAATTTAACAACAAATTGACTCTACTATTTTATTTAATATAATATCTCAGGGATTTTAATTTATTATTATTTGAGTATAAAAATTTTTATTTTACTTCAACAATGAAAAACTTAACCTAAACAAAAATTACAAATAGATCTTTAAATTTTAATTAAATCGAATACTGGTCTTTATTGGTTAATTATTAAAATTTTATAGATGATTTATGAATATTGTTTATCGATCATACCGGTTGTTTAATTTTACGAAGTTCGCTGAAATATAATTGTATTGTTGAGTTGATGAATATGGCGTCCTAATAGTATTGGAATTCTTGAAATTTTACATTGATTTCTTTAAATAAATTTTGAATGTTCGTTTTAAATAAATAATAATTATGATTTCTTACTTGTTCCTCTATTCATTTTTATATAATATGTTAGTCTTCTTTGAAATTTTACTTGATATTTCTGATTTTAATTGGAGCTCGTTACAGTGTGGTCATCTCATCAATCGTCTCGTCCCGCACCGACGCTATGGCCGGATCTTACTTTCATCACTTTAGATTTTAAAATTTGATTAATAATTTTTTATTGTTCGTAAAAATTCAAATTATTGTTTTAAACGACGTTATTTATTTTATTATAGTTATTCACATCACTTATTTAATTGTTCATCTCCGTTTTTTGATTCTTTAATTATTTTAACAATACACAATTTAGTTACACTTTTGACTCACGCCAATCTTGATTTGAATCTCGCTGTTGTTTAAATATAATCATATAAATTTTATCAATATTGATGATTAACTGGTATGAATAATTAAACATAGAATATAATTTAGATTATGCCAGTATTATTAATTTACAAAATTTACTCATATTATTAAAAGAAATATTATAAATATATACCAAGTATCTTGATAATAGTTTTACTTGTTATTAAAAATGTAGTGGTTAAACTGATCTGTGTGACCGTGACCAATAATCCAAATATAGGTCAATGTCATGCTACATTTATTCCCCCACTATATTAAAAAAAAAAAAAATTAGTTTTATTTTCAAATAAAAAATTTTTTTTTTAATTTTAAATTAATAAACCATAAAAAATATACATTGAATTCAAATTACGTACTTAATATCTACAATTTTGTTTATTGAGTATCATTTATTGTTTATAAACTAACTCTTAAAATTACTTACGAAAACTATAAATTGTGAACATGAAATTTTATTTAAGTGTTGTTATGTGAAGATCTATTAGTGTCTATTGGTTTTGGTTTAATAGAAATAAATGATAAAATACCTATAGATATACAAATACTTAGAAAATAAACTAACACACTGATTGTTTTCTTAATCAGCTGATACTTAAAAATAACAAAAATAAATACTTTATATTACCATTCCTCCTTGGAAATTTTAATTTAATTATAAATATAAACATTTAAATTAACAAACATAACATATAAATACTTAATACTACCTAAGAAACAAAAATAATCACTTTGTAAATAAACAAACAAAATTAGGTTATGTCGCATCTTGACATATTAGTATTTTCCTAATATTTAAAATAATAAACCTTCTTTTGTAATTTTACTTATAGACTAACATAATGACATTATTTTACTTAAGTTCTATGAATTTCAACTCATTCTGTTGACTTATATTAATATGAAGTGAAATTTTCCAAATTAATTTGGCCTACATTGTAACATGTTCCTGTCATAATGAACAAACAATCAAACACCTATTATGTTATAATTTCCAATTAAATATGCTTTAAATAGCTAAATTAAAGAGTGTTTTAATATTAAACTTAATTTCAATTCAACTTATAATGATTTATACTCATTATTTTTGTACAAAATCAGAGAATTTGATGATTTATGATAAATATGTAAAATATCTTAATTTTAATAGTATGTTTATAAATTTACACTTCTACTATACATAATATTAAACTTTTAAAATAAATAAATGAATATAATTACTCAATGTTATTAAATTATACCTTTTAAATCCATAATATACAAAAATAAAATAAAATATACTTCTGATACATACTCGTCAGCTTAGGTTATAAATTAAATAAATTATCTTTGCAGTTTATTGGTTACATTATTCTGCTCAACTTATTAACTTATTTCTAATTATATAATCTATGTATAATTTAATGATACTATTTATTGTTTAGTGTCAATTACTTGGCTTCATTTACCTCAAAATTCAGGTTTAATATATTTAGTCAGCTTACTAACATGAAAATGTCCAATTATTTTATTTGATTTGATATCGCCTATTTCATAAGTACTGTTCCCAAATTTTTTCAGAATTCTATAAGGTCCTGCCTTTAAAATATAAAATTTACTGATCACTTTATCAATCAATGATGACTTATGATCTAATCTTAAATACACTAAATCATTAATCTCAAAATACACAAATTTTGTATGTTTTTTATCAAAACATTTCTCATTCTGCTTTGCTCGTCTAATTATTTTTTCAGAAGCTATTTTCAAGTTTATTTGATACTGTAATTCTTTGTTTTCATGAACAGATTTATCTGTTATTTGTGAAATATACTTGTTCCAAAATCTATCACTTTTCTGACCAAAATGTAAATAATATGGTGTGAAATTAGTCACATCATTTTCTGAGTTATTAATTGCTTCTACAACAAAATCAAGATATTCAATCCAGTGGGTGTGTTTGTCAAAGATACAAGTTCTAAGTAATTCTATAATTCTTTTATTGTATCGTTCAACTGGGTTAGAATTAGGATGTCGTATTGAAGATAACACATGTTTAATACCACGATTAATTAAAAATTCTTTCCAATTCTTACTAATAAATTGTGTTCCATGATCTGTCAAAATTCTGTTAACATTACCATGTTTTTCTAAATACATACCCAATTTCCTAATAGTACTTAAGGTATTAGCTTTTCTTAAAGGATAAACAGTTACTAATTTACTAAAACAATCTACGATAACTAGTATGTAGGTAAAATTACCTTTAGACCTAGGTATGGGACCAATAAAATCTATACTGATTAACTCATTGCATTTATCTACAGTGATATGGCCTAATGGTGCTAGATTTATAAAATTATCATACTTGCATTTCTGACATACTTCACAAGTTCTAATTAAGCTTTTAATAATCTTGTGCATTCCCTTAAAAATAAAACTTTCAAATAACATTTTAAATAATTTTCTACTACCTAAATGTGAATACCTTAAGTGTGTTTGCCAAATTAAGATCTTGTACATTGAATTAGGTATCATTATTTTATAATCATTATGAACTAATTTATATAAAACATTATCATAAATATAATAAACTGATTTTAAATTTTGAATAACATTATTATTTTCTGATTTATTAGTGAGTTTATCGATAATTTCTTTTAATTTAGGATCTTCTGTTTGTAATTTACCAATATTTTTAAACATACTAATTAACTTTTTATCTACAATGAATTTAAATGAAACTAACCTAAATGTTTGTATCTTTTCTACCTGTTTGCTTTGAAAATTTCTGCTTAGAATATCAGCTATCTTATTGTCTGTTCCTTTACAATGTTGTATATTCAAATCATAATTTTGTAATTTAAGTATCCATTTAGTTAATCTTGAGTTTAAAAATTTACATGTGTTTAAATGTGTTAAAGCAAAATTATCTACAAAAACATTTACTTTATAACCTATCACATAACATCTAACCTTCTCTAAACACCAAACTAAAGCTAAACATTCCTGTTCATAAACAGTATAATGCTTTTCTGATTCTTTAAGAATCCTACTCAAAAATGCTATTACTCTGTGTTCTTTATTATCATCTAACTGATACAACACTCCACCTATTCCAACTGAACTACAGTCTGTATTCAAATAAAAATCTCTATCATTCATTTCATGATTAAGCATCATGGTATCTACAAACTTACTTTTAATTAATTTAAATTGTTTCTCACATTCATCATTCCAATACCATTTAATTTTCTTACTTGTCAAATGTAACAAAGGCTGTACTAGATTAGCATATTGCTTTATGAAACGGTTATAAAAATTAGTCATTCCAATAAATGATTTTAAGTTTTTAGTATTCTTAGGTGAAGGAAAATCTAATATTGCTTTAGTTTTATCATTATTAGTTACAATACCATCTTTGTTTAATTTAAAACCCAAAAAATTCACTTCACTAGCTACAAAATTTGATTTTTCTAAGTTAATAGTTAGACCACAAGTTTTAAGCCTATGAAATATTTTACTTAAATACAAAATGTGCTGATTGAAATTATTTGACAAACACAGGATATCATCTACAAATATTAACATGTTATTATTTAAATCTTCAGTAAAAACTACATTAAGACATCTAATCAAGGCTGCTAAACTTACTTTTAAACCAAACGGAACTACTGTATAACAATACTGTTTAGTTCTATGTATAAAACTGGTAAATTGTTGGCTATCCTTATGTAATGGTACCTGCCAAAATGCTGATTTTAAATCTAAATTTGATAATAAATTACAACCTGTACATCTTTGTAATAGTTGTTCCATTGATTCCATAGATAAATTATCAGATACCAACTTTTCATTAAGTGGTCTGCCATCTATACATAACCTAATTGACCCATCCTTTTTCTTAACTACTACTAATGGATTTATAAATTCAGATTGACACTCAACAATTATTCCTAACTCTAACATAGATTTGATTTCATTATCTACAGCTTTCATATAGCTTTCAGGTACTGGATAATTTCTTTTTACTACAGCATTTTTATCTTTTAAATACAATTTGTACACATATTTATTGCATCGACCTGGGTAC
The DNA here is from genome assembly GCA_035578175.1 of Catonia carolina. Classification (NCBI taxonomy): domain Eukaryota; kingdom Metazoa; phylum Arthropoda; class Insecta; order Hemiptera; family Achilidae; genus Catonia; species Catonia carolina. The sequence goes on along the minus strand of JAQMRL010000010.1, from coordinate 19,499,348 downwards.
TGACTAAAAATTTCTCTATTATCCATAAATAATTTTACTAATTCACTTTTCTCAGTGACACTTAAATTATTAATAATATTAACCTTATTATGTATTATTTTGACAATATCAGATCCATCATTGACTGTCCTGATATTACAAACTTTTGTAACTATTTCATCAGTTTTTATTCCATTTTTATTCTTTAAATTTTGCCTATCATAAATAATAGTTGTGTTATTGTACCTACTATACCCAATCGCGTTGTTATTCAAATTATCATGTTCTGCTTGACATGTTATGATACAATTATTATATTTACACTTGATCTGTTCATTTTCCTCGTACATAAACTCTACTCCTTGTTTTTCAACTGAATTATTAAACTTAATAGATTCATACTTGTCATTTACATGTAGTTTTATTGATTTATCTTGGAAATCTATCACACAATTATATTTAACAAAGAAATCTGAACCTAATATTATTGGTACTATTAAATTTGGTACAATTATAAAATTTTCAATAAAATCTAAGTTATTCAGGTTAAAAGGTAACAAAATTTGTTTGTTAATCTTTGTAATTGTTTTATTGTTAGCAATTTTTAATTGTATATTATTTATTGGTAATACACTTATCTGTTTCTTAAACTTCCCATTATTTATTTGATTACACATATTTAAACTAACACAAGATAATTGTGCTCCACTGTCTAATAGAACATCAAACTTTATTTTGTTAACTAAAACACTTACTTCTGGGCATACATCACATGGATAACTTGAATTCATTATATTAACATGAAAAGGTAATTCACAGAAAAAATTCGGTTCTGGAATCACTGAACTAACTGTACCCTTTCCAAAATTATTAACTTTAACAGGAATTATAATATCAGGCCTATTCAATGATACATCTGTATTGTCAGACACCTGTACAATCATTTCAGGCTTTACATGTTTTTTGTATTCTCTGTTCTAGTTTGTTCATTATCACTCTCATCACATTTTTGTATAACATTAACGTTAGCTTCAATTGGATAATTAGGCCTATCCCTAGTATTCCTATTGTCACCTTGTCTATAACTATCTAACCTGCTCTTAATACTAGTAACCTTATATTCACTTTTATTCTGAGTATTATGGTTTCTATTATAATTATTATTATTTGGCCTACTATTATTATATTGTACATTTCTATTACTGTTATTATATGGATTGAATCTGTAATTATTATTATTATATCTAGGTTGTTGACTGCCTCTGTTATTCTGATTATTATTATTATTATTAAAATTACTAACTTGCCTATTCCTGTAATTACTATCCCATCTGTTACTACTATCATTCTGATTTATTCTTTCAGTGTTCGGTTTGTATGTGTTTCTATTTTGTTCTGCATTATTGTTTTTATTCTCCATCTCATCAAAGTTTTGTAAAATCAGTAGCATTTTACTATATGAGTCTACTTTCTGAACTAATACAGCAGCTTGTATTTTTTCATTGAAGTGCTTTGATAGAGTTATTATCCTTTCAGCCTCACTCATACTTGTCAGTGTAAACTTTGCAATATTATATTTATTTTGAAAGTATCCCACTAAGCTAAGTTTACCTCCAGTTCTGTACCTACCTATTTCTAAATCTAATCTCACCCTTCTTTTTACATTTTCATTCCAATATACTTGCATGAATTGAACCTCAAACTCTTCCCAACTATTCACTTCTTGTGATATTGTCTGCAACCAAATACCTGCACTCTGAACAAATGACATTGCCAAAAGACTTCTAACAATTTTCCATGGACCTAACCTATAAAACATTTCTCCATATAAACATAGATAATCTTTTATTTTCTCGAACTCGAACAACGGATTTCTACTATTACCAGTAAACTTTGGAATTTCTTGGTTCTTTAAGCTATTAAACATTTGATTACTATAGTTGTACATTCCATATTGTGAACTCATACTCTGATCTACTGCATTCATCGGTTTCTCTTCTATATTTTTCTGTAATTCTCTTAATTTTTCATTTATATTTTCTATCGTTTCACAAAACTCACTATTATCAATCCCTACTGACTTATCTTTCCTTAGTTCTTCTAACTCACTGTTTACTGCGGCCATATTTTGTTTTATTTCACTCCTAACATTGCCTAGTTTATTCTTAATCTCATCCTTCACTATATTTCTAACACTACCTACTTTGTTTTCTATATCGGACTTAACCTGATCTAACTTACTATTTACTTCACTCTGTACTGTATTTATCTTACTATCTACTGATTTTATTTTACTAGTAAGTTCCTTATTAACTATACTTTGTTCTAAATACTTTTTATTTGCATCTGCCTTTAATTCAACTAATTTTTCTCCTATTTCTGATTTCATATCTAACATATCTAAACTTTGTTTTTCCATTTTCTCATTTAAACCTATTTCTAAATTTGACATTTTATTCACTAATTCTACATTTTGATTATTCATTTCTACTTTTAATTCTGACATATTTTTATTTAAATCTGACATATTTTCATTTTGTTTTTTCATTCTTTCATCTTGTTTATCCATCTTTTCATTTAGACCTATTTCTAAACCTGATATCCTTTCATTTAAACCTATTTCTAAACCTGATATTTGTTTTTCCATTTTTTCATTTTGTTTTTTCATTTCTTCATTTTGTTTTTTCATTTCATCTTTTAAATCTGTATTCAATTTTAGCATCATACTCATAAATCGATCCATCCTATCCTCTGATCTTATTTCCCTATTTTCAGTATCACTATTATCGCTATTATCGCTATTATCATTTTGGCCTAATTGCCTACCTGATCTTAATTCTATACTAGCCATGGTACTCAATAAACAGACTCAAATAATAATAAACAAAAATAATTTTAAGATTCTTTTAATTTTATTTTAATTAATTTAGAAAGTAAAACACGATTCTAAAAATACAAAATGCCTAAACGTTGCGGCGCCAAAATTTATGTAGCGTTCACTACAGCTACGCTACATAAACTGGGTTAGAAATAAATTAACACAAATATATTTTAGTTTTAAATGCTTTTAATTTTTACTTGATAAATGATTCTATGAATATTGAATTTAACAACAAATTGACTCTACTATTTTATTTAATATAATATCTCAGGGATTTTAATTTATTATTATTTGAGTATAAAAATTTTTATTTTACTTCAACAATGAAAAACTTAACCTAAACAAAAATTACAAATAGATCTTTAAATTTTAATTAAATCGAATACTGGTCTTTATTGGTTAATTATTAAAATTTTATAGATGATTTATGAATATTGTTTATCGATCATACCGGTTGTTTAATTTTACGAAGTTCGCTGAAATATAATTGTATTGTTGAGTTGATGAATATGGCGTCCTAATAGTATTGGAATTCTTGAAATTTTACATTGATTTCTTTAAATAAATTTTGAATGTTCGTTTTAAATAAATAATAATTATGATTTCTTACTTGTTCCTCTATTCATTTTTATATAATATGTTAGTCTTCTTTGAAATTTTACTTGATATTTCTGATTTTAATTGGAGCTCGTTACAGTGTGGTCATCTCATCAATCGTCTCGTCCCGCACCGACGCTATGGCCGGATCTTACTTTCATCACTTTAGATTTTAAAATTTGATTAATAATTTTTTATTGTTCGTAAAAATTCAAATTATTGTTTTAAACGACGTTATTTATTTTATTATAGTTATTCACATCACTTATTTAATTGTTCATCTCCGTTTTTTGATTCTTTAATTATTTTAACAATACACAATTTAGTTACACTTTTGACTCACGCCAATCTTGATTTGAATCTCGCTGTTGTTTAAATATAATCATATAAATTTTATCAATATTGATGATTAACTGGTATGAATAATTAAACATAGAATATAATTTAGATTATGCCAGTATTATTAATTTACAAAATTTACTCATATTATTAAAAGAAATATTATAAATATATACCAAGTATCTTGATAATAGTTTTACTTGTTATTAAAAATGTAGTGGTTAAACTGATCTGTGTGACCGTGACCAATAATCCAAATATAGGTCAATGTCATGCTACATCCTCAGAGTCTATTTCTTCACTCCAAACAAAAGCAGCACTTTGTGAATTTTAATCGATGGTTAAAATTGAATAAGAATTTGTGAAAATGATCTGATTTTACGAATGCACTACAAGCATGCTCTATTCAGCTTTCAATTTCATGGTTTCTTTAGTAGTAGAAAATCAACGATTGAATATAGTCGATACCAGGTAACAATAAACCTGTGCTAACTAAAAAGCAATAATATAATAAAATATAACCCTGTTTATCAATGTCACAATATGCTTAAGGTAATGACATCTAAATAAAAATATTAATATAATTCAAGAAACGGTAACACACTTAAGTAAATTTCAATTGTTTGTGAAATTTTTAATCAAACTCAGAACTAATTTTCTGTTGTTACAGCGATTAAACTTTACTTTTTCATTTAATTCTTTAGTAAATAAAAGCTTCCTATGTAAAATTTTAAGGGATTTTTTAATGTTGATAAAAAAATATCGATATTGAACGAATCTGGTAAGATAGAGATGGTTAGATAATAAATAACGTTATATCGACTTAATTGAATATAAAAACAATAGAGATTGAATGGTTGAATGTTATTCGAGTGATGTTCTCGATAAGAGGCGATGGTGGGTACTTGTGTCTGTTAAACCGATGGAACAGCGAAGCAGCAAATTATATTGACAGAGTAGAACAAAATGTATAAAGCCAGCCTTTTGTTTGGTAGCAAGGCTATCCACCCGACGTGATGAGGAGAATCCCATTTCCAATTTGTCAACAGGGTTCTCCTTTCGTCCTTCTTCGTTGCACTAAGAGGGTCTCGTGTCGCGAAAACGAGAATTGAGGCTACAGCCCTCTTCAGTATTCTCTCATCCCTTCCTTACACGAGCAAAGCAGCACTCTTCTTATCTATCATTCCAAACGGTATCCTCTAGCGGGTTTAATAAAATACTACTTGATCCAATTTTAGTCTTACTCTGACATGACACTGTCGTTCCATTGACGAGTGGGTGAAAACAGTATTCGTTGAAATGCCAATCATCCAAACGAATGAGTTTTGTCCTTTTATTGTTTTATTCATAAAATGGTTTCTACACAAAAAAATCTGATGTGAAACACCTACACGACAGTTTCTTGCGGATATAATTAATTAAATTTATAACCAAGGTTTAATCGTGAATAAATAATGTAAAATGAAAAACAGAATTTAATTTTAATCATGATTTTGATGAATTTTAATGATGGTAAATGAAAATCTACCTCAGTTGGAATTCGATTTTGATGGGAAAATGATAAAAAATCACAAATTTCGCTTAACTAAGCCCTGTAAAAAAAGTTAGTAACAGACCGTGACGTATGCTGACGATACGGCAATTCTTGTTCGGGAAAAGAGCGCGGATGAGGCTTCCAGGTTGGCGCATCGACATATTTAATTAATACAGGACTGTCTTACCCGTTGGCGTATCAAGGGTAACCCACTTAAATCAACACAGGTTACGTTCACCTTACGACGTCAAACTTGTTCACCTGCGTTGCTAAATAACATTCATATCCCTCAGGCCAGGGTGGTGCGATATCTTGGCTTTGGCTTGACAGGCGACTAACTTGAAAGCATCAGCTGCGTACAAAGCGTGTAGAACTTAACCACCGCCAGAATCTACTCTTCCACCTAATTAACCCTCGATCGAAATTAAACCTCCGTTCCAAAATTTTAATGTGCAAATCCCTTTTAAGACCAATCTGGACTTATGGTATCCAGCTCTATGAAGTAGCGGCAGAGAGTAATTTTAAGTCGATCCAGGCCTTTCAATCAAAATTCTTAAGATTTGCTTCTGGTACGCCTTTTTATCTGAGTAATAAAACCCTCCACGATGATTTAAAAATTCCGACAGTGAAGGAGCTAACCACGTCCTTGTATAGTACATTTCACGAAAGACTAGATGACCATCTAAACCAACTAGCCCATGATATAGCTACAAGGAACTTTCTACCTGTGCGACGTCTAAAGCGGAAATGGAGTAGAGACCTCTTGGTCTGAAAAATGGACAAAACCCACAGGTTTAAACGGAGAAAGTACCACTGGGTACCACTTCTCCTTAAAGCGAAATTCTGCACCACCATTTAAATATCATATATGGAAGTTGTGCAGCTCAATGTATAGTACCGTAATAAAAATTAAAGACCAAAAAATAGATACAAAAGTTGTAAGTGTTTTAATTTTATATCACTTTGGTTACGTACGTTTTTGCTCTATAATCCATATTAAGGCCGCAATAAAAAAATACAATTTTTTATCAATTTCAATGAGCAAAACATGGAAAATCATTAATTAACGCTCTTATTTTGAAAAGTTTTCCACCTGTGCAGGTGTTTAATATTAGAATCGTAAAGTTCCAAAATTATTCAATTTAGATTTTTATATCTACTTTTCTTTTAATCGAATTTATCAACGTTTTAACATAATAGTGACATATAAAATGTGATTTCGAGACTAGATTAGTTTTACAAGGAATATTCATACAGCTTGTAAGTAATTTACAAGTAATTAGTTTATAAGTCGTGAATAATTAAATTAATTTTTTTACAGGCTCTCTGCATGATGTACTAATTATTATTATTCTTCTTATTTGACAAAATATACAATCAATTATGCTTAACTATTAGTAAATAGTTATAATACAATATGACACTGACATGAGTAGGGAAGTGTCCAGCAACCCTTCTTTACATTTTTTTTTGGCTTCAACTTTATTTTTCATTTACAAAATTGTACATTTTTTTAAGCATAACTAGTAAATGAGATGGAATGAATGAGGAATGACGGGAGTGTGACGTGAATGGGAATCGATCCAGTGACCGATTTCGGCGTGAATTTTTGCAAGGAATGTGGGGCAAATATTTTTCAATGATAATGATTTATTAACTGTGATGGATGATTTTTTTATATGAAATAATTTTTTTGTTTTTATGAAATGACACAGGCATGACAAGTTAAATTGATTTTTTTTATGGTGGTCGGAGAAGATCCCTATTCCACCTTCGTTTCAGTCCTCTGTTAACAGGGAGATCGTTATTTGAAAGAGATTGGACATTTGGATTTATGTGGTCAATTGTCTGTGAGTGTAATGAGTTGTATGTTGCGTTGACAATTTCTCGAACCGTTGGTATTTTCTAATATTTATATATTGGTATTTCTGCTACGTATTTTCTAATTATTTATTAGGTCATTTTTGAAAAACAGTTTTTTTTTTGTTGTCCAAGGTTCAGATAAATCTGAATACTTCCCGCTTGTTGGAGGCGTCTCTCAAGTATTAATTTTAAGTCCAATTTTTTATCACGTATATACCCATGACTTCCCCACCTCACCTAACACTATTACTTGCACATAATGCAGACGATACTGCTATTTTGTCTGAATCAGACGACCCTATTAGAGCGTCGGAACTGGTACAAACACATTTAGATAGTATCAAAGAATGGCTCCACATGTGGAAGATTAAACTGAACGTTTCCAAATCACAACATGTAACTTTCATACTTCGGCCTGTTAGTTAACCAAATTTACGCATTAATGATACTAGGCTTACAGTCACAGACAAAGTTAGGTACCTTGGTTTAATACTTGATAGACGTCTTACGTGGAAACCACACATTGCACACGTCAGAGCAATCTTAGACTCACGGTTACGTACGTTGTGTGCCGTCTTAGGTCGCCAGTCCTCGCTATCTCTATACTTAAAAGTCATCCTCTATAAATCACTGGTACGGCCAATTTAGCTATATGGTGGACCAATTTTTGGAGCCTGTCACAATACAACACTGAATATTGTTCAAAGACACCTGTCAAAAGCACTTAGAGCAATAACAAACCTTTTTACGTAACCATTCATACCCTTTAAAAATTAAGCACAAAAAGAGTATTGATACATAATTACTACCTGCAGTAGTTATAAAATGAAATGGTATTAGAAAATAAAACAAAATATAAGGAAATATTAAATTAAATAACAACTTAATTACTCAAAACGAAGATTATTTTCATTTTAATAGTAACTAAAATAAATGTATACTTATAAAGTTAATTAAAAAAATACGGCTTATGTTGGTATAGTTACATTATATTGTTTACATACAACTTAGCTCTAAAGGTGTAAAAAAATTAATCTCAACTAAATCTAAAACATGAACTCTCTGCAATTTCCTTGTAGTATTAAAATTGGAACTAATTATGAGATTTAATTTAAAAATACACACTGGTATAGATACTTTAGTCACGAGATTGCCTTTTCCGTATGTATGGGCTGTGAGGAAGGGAAGTGAATAATTGACAGTGCTACCAACCTCAATAGTGAGACACTACTCGTACATTTCTCTACCGTGCAGTTACTACGTACATTTTGTAAACTGTGGTTTATTCCGAAAAAAATTTTTCTATATAAACCTTATTAAAAATAAATGTGACTTGTAATATTGCCTAAAGCTTAATTACATGACTAGAAATGTTTGATTTACTGTAATTACAGCTACCTTATCCCATTGGAACAAAATTTTCTACGAATGAATCGGCTTCTTTACTATCGCTGTCACCGGCGTCTTCACTACTAGTCTCACTAGTACCTACCTAACTGTTTCCTTTTTTACAGGTGTCAACAAAACTATTGAAGAATAACTTCTTCACGTCTTTAATTTCCTTAATTATTTTTCAAGTTGTGGAAAGATAAATATCACAGTAGTTAGCCGCTCGCTCACGGCTTTTGTTAAAAGGCACGGATAAGCATTTTTGTTTAGCTTCAACTTCACAACATTTTATTACATTGCATATTAGATTTCGTTCAGCACTGTGAATAGTTCGACCACGTTTTCGAGAAACCAACATTTATGTTTTTCGGTAACAAATTGTTATATTCGTACAGTTAACCTACAAAAGATTCTGCGATATACTATATTTGTTCTGGGTAAAGTATAAGTTGTTATGTTTGTCGTACTGAAATTAAAGCAGTCGCGCATGCGCACTAATGCTTTCTTCCCTTTACCCCTCGTTGTAAACAAGGGCTAACTCGTGACTCAAGTGACTATATCACAATAAATTAATATAACAGATGACTTACAAAATTAATTAAGAAATTAGACATATAAAGTGGATACAGGTGGAATAGAAAAAACAGTTATAAAATCTTTACATTACAATCATACATACTGAATTACTCATAAAGTGAAATCTGAAAAAATATAAGAACAAAAACAAGTCTTGGATCTTGAATGAATTTAAACAAGAATTTCATATTCTAATATTTTTCAGTTGGTCAGTTTTGAATCTGACTTAGGCCTACTCATTTATATGCATTTATAAATTTCATAATAGGAAGCAAATAATCGATTGTTTGGAGTAAGGAAACATTATAAAAGCAAATTTCGCGTGAATGATTAAGTTAAAAACATTGAAATTAATAATAAAGTCTGAAAAGTTTTAAACAGTGTAAAGGTAATGTGGTATTAATCTGAAATATTAGCAGTAGCAGTAGGTTATATTAGTTCCAGGTGACTAAATATTCGGTAGTAGTGCATATTGAAGTTTCAAGACAACTCAGCATTATTAAGTCCATTATAAACAGAAACCAGCCTGGACATAAAGGATAGAGATCAATGACTCACGAGGGAGTTCAACTAGGTCAGCAGTAGAGAGTAGTACAGAAATATAGAGAGAAAGAGTAAGTGAGAGAGGGGAAGATTAAAGTTTACAGAGGAGAGGTAAACGATAACGATAGGGATGGCATTATGTTATAATTTTACGATACTATACAGTTACTAGTTAGATCGTGTATTGGTAATACACAACGGATATACAAAATGCACCAGAGTATAAAGTAGTTTATTGCATAAATCATGTCGTATTTAAATAGAAAGCTAATGAATGATTAGTTAATAAATTAATATAATAGAAACGGTTAAAAGTTTTCAACGAAATTGTAAACTGAGAGATATTTAAACTTCCAATCCAATAACTTTACATAACACCAACATTTTGAATATGTGATGGACATTCAATAATCAACAAGACAAATTACTTTTTAAAAATCTGGTACACACTCGTACGACTTTCTTTCCTCAATATAAATAATGTGCAATGTTGTTGTATAGTGTTCATCAGCCGAACGGCTGGTTTGAACCTCTAAAGATTTTACTAAGTAAAACGGAAGAACAAGTGGTTTTCAATTGCCTTCCTCACTAAGTGAAAAATTATGCTAATTAGCATGTCAGGGTCTCCGAAAAGTATCTACTTTCCACTCTGCAAATGATACTTTTACGTAATTTACCACAGAGTCTGGCTGTATAATAAAATTCATTACTCTCAGAGGAGATAACTGTGACTAGTGTATTTTACACCTCTAACTCTTCTGTTCTTAAATGCTTTAGTAATTTGATTGGCTGACCATGTGATTACAAACACAACTATTTTTTGTTGCACTGAAACTAGCAGACCGAAGGCAAATAATTCAATTAACCACCTGCCTCCTATGGGCAAAAGAGAAATCTTTTGACAACGTGAATAATGAACAATATAACCTATTTTTAATCATAGAGAATTACAATAAATAAAAATTAACCTCTGTTCAGCTTGAAATTACGGAAAGTCACTAATTGACGATAACTAGGCTCTGTAGAAACAAAATCTTGAAATAAAAGTTCTAGGATTTTTATTTTACGTAAGTTTGATTGTATACGTTTTTGTCAGCAAATCCAAATTAAGGCCATAATCTTAAAAATGCAATTTTTTATCGATTTTGATAAACAAAATACAGAACACTCATTGCAACTGAATTAAGCGTTGTATAAAAAAAATTAATAAAAGTTTTGGTTTTAAATTTTAATAAATGCATATTAAGGCCGCAATTAAAAACAAACCATCTTGAGAAAAACGGAAAAAGTTAAAAATTTCAGAAATATACTACTTCCGGTTAACCAATTTTGATAAAACATTTTGGGTCTGGGCTTCTTGTGGTACCTAACTTAAGTTAAAAATTTCTGCTTTGTTCCACATTCCGTTCTTGAGATATTTTGTTCAAACACAAAAACACACACACACACACACACACACACACACACACACACACACTTCGTCAGATGAATCAGAAAAATCTAGATTTTTAAATAAAACCAAAGTCAAAGAATCGGTTTTTGAAAATAATTTTTAATCCGTGTTCCCTTGAATAGGTATACTATACAAATATTTTATCCCTGATGTGTGTACATTGCAATGAGTTTAATTTAAAAATGATAAAAACCAAATGACAAAATAAGATGAGAATGATAAGTATGACGTGTAAATGATACGTAGTCTTGTGCAGACTCAGACAGACCATTCCAGCAAGAGTATGGTTCAATCAACTCCCACCATAAAAGTACACGTGTAATCAATAAAGACTATTTTTCAGCGTTGGTGAGCTATGAACGTAAGCATTGCCACCTTCCCACTTCATAGCTAATCAATTACTTGTCAGCAACGTTGCCAATACTTGCTTTCGTAGCTCTGTTACATATTTCGTTAGCCATTTTTTTGGTCTGTTAATAACAATTATAAGCTATGCACATACAACCAGCTGTTTATATTATGAAGTATTGTATGTTAACGCGCTCTATAATCTAGGTTTTCAGTACAAGATGCAAGACACGAGTGAACTACTGTGGCTTTAATAAGCATGCGCAGGTGATGTTTGTCAGGCTGATACATCATACAATCAGACAACGCTGGCAAACGTTCAGATTGGTTTAAACGCGTGGAACAGCAGAGTTCATCAACGGTGCATTATAATAAAATAAAATCGTTATAAAAAACCATTATAGTATTTAAATCAATTTAAAACTACATTTACTAGTATTTGTACCATGGACCTTCGTCTTCAAAAATCAGCTGTTATACAGCTGATTCGCGGGGACGACTTCACCACCAGAAAATGCGATGGGTTCGATGCAAATTAGGACAACTTTTTAAGGGTTGTGTGTTATTCTTTAAAGATTGTGTGAATTCATTATGTGTTTTCGCCCAAAATAAGTAACTAATGGTTTTTGGATTAGAAAAAATTTTTCTTAAAAGAGCCTAATATTATTTACTATACAAGGAAAAATGATCTTTAATACTTTCTTGTTCGTAATTAGGTAGTTACAATTCGATATGTTCAAAAATTCATTTCGTACGTTTTCGGTGTTTTATGAAAATTAATTTAAAAATTACATTACCTTTTTGTTGGTAACCACAACACTTAAACAGTACAAGAAAATTGTATATTTCATCGACATAAAAATAGTTGTACATTAACACAATATACAAAATATAGTTATATATGTGAACACATCAAGAAAGCAGCGGTTATGAAAGTGGGGGAAAATGCTAAGTGATTACCCTCCTACGTCGTCCTCGTATCTACCCTTAGAGTAAATGTATGTGCACCCTACTGCAAGTGTGAAAGCTCTCTCGCACCGCCCTTCTTCTTTACTTGTGCATCTATCTCTCTTTCTCTGCTACTGAAAATTTCATCACATTTTAGCACATCTATTTCATATTGTACAAACAAATACACTCAGACGTATAAACCCTCTCGCTCACACAAAACATAAATCAAACAAAAAGACACACACTCACACGTATAAAAACACAAATACAAAACGTACAAATCACAAACACATGCGTCACTAAAATATAATACAGTGCGTTATGGGGAGAAGGGAAAGTAGTTACATACGCAAAATCACGTTACAATAAGACTAACACTCTAATGTAAATTATTTTACCACAGACAAATTTGTCAACTACACAAAACATTAACTAACTTCTTCGCTAAACACTCTACTGTCTCAAACAACAGAGATTTCACAAAATTTTACATAATTGTTATATGACTAATTCCTGAGATTTTCGGGGTAAAATATAAGCACCACTAACGAAAAACCTAATAATAATACTTATCATTAATGGCTTAATTAGGTTCGATATTGCAAAATTCAAACATTCAAGAACATTACGTTTTAGGTACAACTTTATGAAATTTATTACTTCTCCTTATTCTTCCGTATAAAAAACACTTTAATAATTATTTACTTCTACTTCATCTTCAATTCATAATCTATCCAAATCATTGCAAATAATTCTTACACACTCATCCTGTAGCATTCCCTTTTTCAGTAAAATGTACTTCTGCTAATTTAAAAAAATTTAATTCTTAATTTATATTTTCTTTATGGTGTTTTAATGTTGTCGTGTAATTCAAAGACACCCTTTTTGCCTCCTGGTGCAAGCACCACTAATTTTGTAACTATGTCCACATAACAAGAAGCTATTTTATGGATTTATTTTAAGTTCTTTGAAACAATTTAAATCCATTTTTTTAACTATTTAAATGTAAATTATATATTAAAATGATATTGAAATAAAATTTTTATCATTCTTATATGAATAAAAATATACATTTAAATGTTTACAAAAAACATACATTTAACATGTAACTATTTGGTCCTCCACAACCTTTTTAATTTTCTGTTTAAAGTTTATCCTTCAAACAAAATGCCCTTAAGAATTATTTTCTAAATTTTTAAGCCTATGAAACCTAAATATGCCTGCTGTATACGACAATTTTGATAATGATATAAGCATTAGTATAGTACGTTTTTTCTTAGTTGAGTCCTAGCGTAAACAAGCCACCGGGCGAGTGGAACGAACAGAACAAAGTGTTCAAAACATTTTGCTTATACTACGTTCGCTCGTACCTTTCATGCAGTTGCATACTTTTACACACAAAAACCTATTGAGTCTACTATTGAATTTAAACCCCATAGATAGAATTTGTTTATGAAAAGTGGACCGACTAGTGTTGGGTAAATCAGGACCATTAGTGACAACCGACAAAATCTTATTAAAGTAGGTAACTCATTTCTAAAGGAAAATTGATGAATAATAAATCTTAAAGCAGTTTTGTTGACGTCATCAAATTTGTCTAAAGCAGGCGTTTTACGTTTTCTTTATTTAACTGAGGTTTTTAAATTCTTTTCGTACTCTGTAAACACTTGAACAAGATACACCGGTAATTCAGCAGTAAGTGGTTCTATCTCTTTAATTTCTAGATTAGAATATTTATTAGCAAACTTATTGAAAACATTAATTGCAATTGTCTTTTCTCCGCTTCGTAAATGTTTCCAATTTTTTATGTTTAATATTACTACCGGAAGAAGAAGGTTCGTCCGCCTTCGTCAATACATCTGTTGTCGCACAATCACGTACACAACCACGCACTAACTCTCAAAAACTAAGAAAAAATACGAAAATTGATGCGAATAAATAGAATTTTACATCAAATCGCACACTAAATCATGAAGACATCACACAAAGTATTCCAAAATGTGACTGACTCATATACTACAAGATTTATTTTGTTTTTATTACACCAATCTATAAATAACTGATAAAGTCATGTGAAATAAAAATAATTTGTGTATAAAAATGACAAAATTATTATAATTTTATTATTAGGCTTATTACATAATACCACCGACGATTGAGTTGACAAAATGTAATGAGAAGGTGTTTTTTTTAGATCACCGGTTAGCTTGCAGAGAGTTCACCCAATGCTACGCGTGTTTGTGTGTTGTGTATTTACAGGGACTAACACATAAGCAGTTTGTTTACATCAGGACTCAACTAACAAAAATGGACTATAGTAGGGTTACAGGATTAATTAGTAAGAAATCTTTAAACATAGTTAATAGTTAGACTAGGAAAGATTAGCTCTCTACTAAATTTTATAAGAAAACTTTTCTAAAAGATCCATAAATAAATAACAGGTCAAGACGAAATGCAGGAAAATTTAAAGAATCCAGAAATCAGGTTGTTTCAGCATTTACCAAATGTACAAACACTTGCTAATAGCACTCACTCATTCATAATCGAGTCGCAACTTCAACTAAACTGAACTATAAAAGGCTACCGACTTTCAATACCTCTTGTGATTGTAGTTTCCAGATCATAGATTTAATATACAATAAGATGCAATGAAAACCCCATTTACATTTTATCAGAAAAATCCAAAACATAAAAGAAATGATCAATACCAGGCATAACAAAGACCTACTACCTCTATTCCGAGAAGTACCATTAAAAACATTCCATTCACAGTCAATTACTCACTATCTTTGTTCAACACACTCTACTACATACAATACACAATTTCTTACAATAAACTATCTATTTCCTCAACCATTTCTAGAATAATCATGAACTGGTATTATGTTAGAATATATCTACAAAAGATTGTTTTGAGAAATGGACTAAATGTAGCTAAAGAGCTGTATCAATATTCTAAATGAATTTTAAGCTAAGAAATAATAAAGGACAATATACACTCGCCTGTATATTCTATTTATGCTTCCTGAAGTGGATAACTAACATGTAAATGCAATAAAGTAGTTGAAGATTTTATGTTATATGTGGGTTAAATACTGGAAATACACATACAGACAAACGTAAAAATAAAAATATAAGTGTGGAAGTGAGTGCTGATTTATCTCGTTTGGTGTTCCAACAAGATGTCGATAGCCCTAAACCGAGCGACCAGACTTTATCCCTTTTTGGCGGAGAAGTTCATTCCACAGCTGGAAGGATTCCAATACCCGCCCAACAACCCAACAACCCCCTCAACCATCCGACTCAACTATTCTACTACCAAGCCACCCTTCCTCCCTTAACATTTCCAATCCTACTCCTGCTGCTGCTCTGCCACGGATATCCGCAGCGTACATCGCTCTGACATGTACACTCACTCCATGTCTACTGCTATTATTATTACATCCGTATTGCCTACCAATTTCGTGTAGTTTAAACCAATACCTATCCTACCATTACGTAGTATATATAGTACTTGAAAACCGACACTATAATCTAACTATTAACTAACCGACTTAACGTGTTATCAACCTGTTTCAAAACCAAAAACCTCAATAGCATTTTAAAATAAATTATTTCAATAAATCTTTTAATAAAGTAATATAAAATAAGTAAACTATCATTAATAAAATTGAGCTAGCATGAAACACTAAGATACACTGATACTTTCGAGAATATAATGATTGTTGTATGTTAAGATAAATTTAGCTCAAAAATTTTAGCATAACAACTGCTTTGCGTATATAAATTTCTGCACATTAAATGTTAAAATAATAGCAATAACATTCAACAAGCTCAGACGGAAAGAACACGGGAGAAAGGGAAAAGAGCTTAGCATCGAATATTTTAAAAAATCTGTTAGTTTTTAGGAAGTACCTCTAAATATTTTCACGTAGGTTATTAGTGACAATAATTGTTTCTGTATATTATTGTTTTTCGTACGACAGTTTTGCAATTACTACTAAAGCAGATGATGAAAAATGTGATAGATGAAAATGAGTGATGAAAAACTGTTAGCCCTGACCGGGAATTGAACCTTGGACCCCGGCGTAGAAGCCCGTTGCGATAATGACCCCGGCCAATTAGGCAGATATTCCTGTATAGGCAGATCCTGAAAACGATATGAACTACTGGATACAACTGTGTGGCTCTACTAAATCTGTAGGAGTCCTGTCATTCTCTCTCTGCAGATATTTGGTAAAAATTACATCGATTAAGTTCTTTGAATACTTGTATGTATGGTAATTGACAGTATAAAAATTGAGTAATAAATAACTTACCCAGCACTAACCAAAATAAATTTTCAAAATCTTTACAAATGGTGTCGGTGTTCATATATTTAAAAAAAAATCTGTAACCGTTACAAACACACATGGATTGTGTCTTGTAGTTCTACAAGCACTGCAGAACTGAAGAGAACGATGTCTAAGGACAGTTATATTTTTCCTCAGAGTACATAAGTAATGTATTACTGATATATGCAGGCTGACCCCATGGTAGTTACATGTTAAGAAATGCCAGATTTCCAAGTTTGATGTTGGAACAGGCAAGAACGCCTAATCTGTGTTGTTTATGGCGATGAATATATATTACGGGCCAAAGAATTTCATGGAGTTAAAATACGGACAATGGGAGAAAACGAGCAGTAATGATACATCAAATATACAATTAAAAAGAAGACTGCCAATCAAATGATATCATTCACAATGACTGATCAAAATAAAAACAGATATTATTATTGATGAATCTGTTATTTAGCGTAGGCCTACAAATCAGTACATCTCTCTCTAGCAAATCATTAAATGTGGAAAAACAAGCCAAACCCTTTAAATACAGAGGCGCATAAGACCAGCGTAGTGTGCTTTTGGAAGGTAAAGTAAAATTCTGAATAATCATACAATTCCCTTGAGACTAAAAAGAGCAATTTTCAATCAGTGTGAATTTCCTGTTCTTTCATATACTGCCCAAATATGGTCTTTTACAAAAGGTAAGATGGGGAGCATAGCCAAAATCCAAATATCGATGGAAAGACTGACACTGAAATATTAAGTTACAAACTTTAGTAAGAAATGAGAATAGTCGGCAGAGGACTGGATTAAAATACGTGAACCAGCACTTGGCATCAGGCATTCAATGACGCTGATGGATGATCGATGAAAATATGTTGTTCAGCAGTGGAAGCCTTGGCTGGGAAAAAGGAATAGAGGTAGTCCACAAAGACGGTAGAAAGATGAATTAAAACTGGTGGCCGGATTTAATTGGAAAGTAATGGAGCGGAGCAGGGGATTCTGGAGGCAGACAGAAGAGGCCTATTACCAACACTGGATGATGATAGGCTGATAAAGAAGAAGAAAAGAGAAAAAATAACGAAATGTATAGAAAAATAACATAATTTATTGATCGTTTACCCATAATCATATTCCTTGCGTGCTTATCATATTGGTTTAAACATAAAAATTTTACAAAATATAATATATATATTGAAATTCGGTAATACCTCATTTTAACTTGGTTATTATTTCTTTACTAAGTTCTCTTGTTTTAGCTCATGACACCGATAAGGACGTGTAAAAACCAGCGTTGAGGAATGACAAATAATTATTTAACGTAGACCTTATAAAGATACCAATCTAAAATTTCCAAAAATCTTACACAATCTCGATGGTGCATTTATAACAAAATTACTAACACCGAGACTTAAACGTGTCAATAGAAATTTTTTAAACCCTAAAGTGTGTACGTTTCAATCTGTACAATTTAAGAACAATATGCAACCCATAAGATGAGGATAATGTGTATGACGAGTTATGAAATGAAGTCTTCTTCAGACTCAGGCCTACCGTTCCTGAGAGGTATAGTTAATTAAACTTCAACCATCAAAGTATACCTGTAATCACTGTCTTGTATTCAAATCCGTATAAAAGAATTAGATTAGCATGTTGTCACACAGGGTCTAGCTCTCGTCCGTTAAGTTAGGCGGCCGGATTGGCAGGGTATCCAACGGCGTAGTCAGTTTGAAAGTGAGGAAGGAACCTTCGCTGTTGCCTTAGAGAGGAACGGCCGCTGGCTAGGAGAGTTCGTCTACACCGCTACTTAACGTATAGGAGTGGTCACCGTCATGGCGTAAACCTTCGCTGCTGCCTTGGAGAGGAGCGGTCGCTGGCTAGGCGAGTGGAAGGGGAGGGGTCAGTGTGGAGAGCAAAAAATTAATATACTCAATGTTGAGTGCTACAATCTTTCTCCGTTTTTACCTTCTCGTGGAGAAGATCGATACCGAGTGTCTCTACTGAACTCAATTTATCAACTAGCCAAGTCCCGCCGTATGGGTTAACCGCTCGTAGTTGTACAAGCCTTGTGAGAAGTTTGCTGTCTGCCCTATCTCGCGGCAGTAGAAGCAACCATCCACAACGCTGGTTTGTCCGACATATCACACGAAATTAGTAAATTTCTCCATTTTTTGGCAGTGAACCACTAGATAACCCAGAAATGTTAAAAAGACTACGATGAAAACTTCCAATAGATATTTTTTGAAGAAATGCAAATAAATTAAGTATTACGTCATCCAGAAGAGATGCGTCGATGTGTGAATCCTCCATTCAAGGCATTTACACTAATTATTACTTTTTAGTCATAGTGTAGTCTACCTATTTATTGTTCCATAGTGAACGATTTTAGATTTTTTTGTAAAATAATAAAATACGTAATTAGTTATTGATTATTTAAATAACGTCAAGAATCACGATCGAATCAAATAAAAATCTTCCCAAGGGAAAATTTAATCTCCTCTCATAAACAATTAAGGAAAGATACTGTTATCATTAATACAATATTTTAAAAACAACTACTTCTGGTATTAAATTTATTTGAATGTCTGTAGAAGTTTATGAAGACAACGTTTATTTTTCCTTTAAAATACATAAAATTACTGTTAGATATGAAACAACTAAAAATATAGTATAGTTATTTAATCCCACAAGGGAAATACAGCACTGCAAAACCGATCGCTCTTAAGAGATGGTAGAGTTTTTTTTAAGAGTTAGTAGCAATGTTGTGTGAGCTGGTTTAGTAGAGATGCAATTACGTTGCGGAAAAATCTCTAGGGATAAACAGAGACTGAACACACACTCACTTACGACTCGTTCATTCTGTAGCAATGCCCTCAAGGAAACAGCTTTAAGGATAATGACAGACTTGGGATTAGAGAATCGATCCAAATGGCAATTTTTTGAAGCGAAGTTGGTAAACAGTAGCACATATTCTGGGATTTATTTTAAGAGTGCAAATCAGAGATAAGCAACAAGTCCAATATGACCGACCAAAACATAACTATGCTATAAATAAAAATGTAATGTGGATAAACTTATTTCTATGTGTGCTTAGGTCTGTATAAAAATTCCACTCTAACATTCGCTCTTAAATCCTTTCCAACAACTAACTTTAATACCACTAGATTTTTATAGTAACAAAATCGTCATTCTTTTTTACTGGAATTCCTGAATTAGCTAATTAATACCTTGTTACACCAGCTGATAACACAATCTAACAACTGTGAAATAAATATTTAATATTTTCATGAGAAATATTGTACGTAATACATCAACATAAAGGTCACTATCATTTTCTTATTTTATTTTTTTGTCATTCGTCTCTCAACAGTTCTCCAAGGTGTTTTATCTTGCGCAAGTCGTGTCATATCTACGTACCTGTAACACCCTACATCTTTTGTAATTTGCTTTATATATTCTAATCTTTGCCTCCCCCTACAATTTACCCCCTAAATATCACCCTCCATTATTGATAGACCAATAATTGGATGTCTTAAGATAGGCCCCACTAGCCTATCCCTTCTTCTGGTAAAATGCTTCCATTCACTTCTTTTTTTCATTCACTCTCCTAAGAACCTCTAAATTACTTATTTTGTCTACTCACCTAATATTTAACATTTTTCTATAACACCACATTTCGAAAGCTTGTATCTTCTTCATTTCTATAGCCCCTATCACCCACGTTTCTCTCCCGTATAATGCTACACTCCAAACATAGTGTTTTAATAAATTTTTCCTAAATTGTAAGTCAATATTTGTAGTCAGTAAGCTGTTTTCATTTCAAAGGCTTTTCTAGCTTGAGCAATTCTACTCTTGATATCACTTGTGCTTGTACCATCCTTCGTTATTTTACTCCCTAGAGAGCAGAATTTTATTTATAAATAAATAGCAGAATTATTTTATTATAAATAAATTAAAAACCATCAGGAACGGTCAAAGAACGAGTACGAACACTTACCAAAATTAAGAAGTACATTCGTGGCTTTACCACGTCGTCAGTTCATCACAATACATAAAATTGCCCAAATAATTATACTGCTTCAGGCAAACTATTTGAATTGCGGAACTTTCTACCGCGTACAAGCCGGTTATATGAAAAATTAGACCTTCCGTTAATCACGCATTTTTTCTCAGCTGTTACTTTTTTGACTTCAAATGAAATTATTAAATGCTAGTAAACGTTTTGAGTTTTTGTTTATTCATTAATTAATTTCCATCGCTAAATTTATTGATATGTTACTCTTAATATTACGCATTCTTTAAAATGTGTAATATAGTAGGCCTGCCGTTATAAATGTTTATTAATTTAATCTCTTTATACAAATAATATTTTTAAATCTAATAAGATTTGCGTTTTCTGTTGTAGTTTCATGTAAGAAAGTTAAAAAAAATATACTTTTTTTTTACCTGCCATCCGCCGTTAATCACAACTTCTGCATTCAACTTACTGTTCTCCCTGTAACTTCATCACAACATAGTACGTCCGAGATCTTGTCTGTTCTATCTAACTTTAAGCGTTAGATATTTTCGACCCACATTTTATTTTCCAAATTATTTCTGTGAATATATGTCTCTTCTACATAGACTATTGTCTTCCTTGTTTTCTGAATTCAGCATGTCCGAATTATGTCGTTCGTTTAATACTGGCCTTTTTGAATGATTTCTTGCCCTAAACCCGAGTGATTTCAGAATACGGAACAATATCGGTCTGAACCGTGAAACGTTGCTCATTAATTTAGTCACTAGGTTATTAACCAACAGCAAATATTATCATGTTAAAAACAATTTTTTACTGTACTGCGTATAATACTCAAGTCAAAGTTCTCCAGTTCTATAACGGTTCCGGTCTTTTATAGTTGAAAAAGATACTGATTCCTGCTACTGATTTATCCTCTTGTACACAAGTGATTAAACTTTTTAATACCTTAGTTACTACAGTTCAGCCGTCCTAAGTTTGCTCCTACTGTCAACAAACAAAAGCCACCTACTACAGGGTGCACGCTAGAGTCTGCGAATTTACGGATCTCGTATTCCTATTAAGTTAACTATGTTTTAAATTATAAGTACTGAAAGTACTTAAAACATCAGTCATGATATGATGCAGGCCTAACAATTTCATTTAGAAAAATACTTTTAAAAGTATTTTGTGTTTAATCATTTTTAAAAGTATTTTGTTTTTACTTTTTAATCAGCGTGTATTCATTTTTATATATTGCGCATGCTCAGTGACTTCATTATTTGTTTATATTAGGAGCAAACTAAGAGAGGCTGAACTGTACATGAATGCATTCAATAATTTTTCCGGGTCAATAATAAATTCACCGTTTACCGCTTCCTGTGTCATGAATTTGACAGCATTAGCAAAATTTCACTGGTTTAACCGTTAAGTAGCCTATGCTTGACTTTTGGGCCAGCCCATTCAGTCAGCTGGTGTAAAATTCGCTATTATTTGTTAAGTAACACTGTGTTAACCCAGAGGTTCGTAATAAAAAAAAATCCAAAAAAGGTTTTATATTATTGAAAATTCAACTTCTTTATTTAAAATCGTTATTAGGTATTTAAAATATTTAAAACAATTAAAAATCTTAAAATTCTTTAAAACTTCTTTAAATCGTTGAATCTTCTTAAAATCTTCTAAAATTTATTATTTAAATTCAGTATAAACTTTTAAATCAAACTTCAAATTGTTTTTTTTTTGTATTATAAAAATTGTATACAGAGACCTTTTTCTTTAAAAGTTTTAAAAACGAATGACCCAACAATCCATTTTTATTAGCTTAATAAAATTTTCTTTTTTCTTTTTTTTTTTTTGTTATTCTCACATCTGTAAGCGAGGTCATCTGGTATTATATGATGTTGATGCTGTAAAGTTATGTTTATGTTTACGTTTGAGTGTTGTTAATGTGTATACTGTCTGTTGTGTGTCTGTGTAGGTGTCTCATATTACAATCTTCCCCCCCCCCCCAGGAGAGTGCGCATAAGCAGAAGGTATTGACAAGCAAAAAAAAAAGGGGGTGGGTGGTTAAATGGAAAAAGAGAAGGTGAGTATGTAGCAGTTGTCGGCCTGAGACGGTAAAATTCATTCATTCGGGGCCCCTTTCAATAATACATTCATATAGCATGCAAACAGCATTGGTTTTTGTTTTGTTACAATCATCTCAAGCTCGAGTATCGCGACAGACATCACCTAAAAAGTATTTTATTTCTTTGAGCAAATTATGTAACCTTTTTTAGGTTAGAAATGTGTTCTTTAGTTATTTCCCCTCCAATAGACTTACGGAGTAAAGCTGTAACGGGAGTGGAGAAGCCGATGATATAAAAAGGTTCAGACCATCGGTATGCCATTTTTGCACAAATATTTTTCCGTTTCGAACTTACGGGGTGAGTTTTAAGCAAAACTTTATCTCCCACCGAAAACGGATTAGGGTGACGCATAGCATTATATCGGCGCGCCATATCATGATGAGATTTAATTAGTTTTCTTCTAATGTCACACATCATGTTACTTGAACGTATAGGGTTTCTATGAAGGATATCTTGGATATTCCATGCTCTATCCAACGGTGTTTGAGCTGGAAAAGTATGTAATATGTCAAATGGACATTTCCCATGCGCGTTATGTTGAGCCATATTGAAGGCTAATTGAAACCAAAATAGAGATTTGTCCCAGGTTGTTTGAGTCGTTGCATGGTATGCAATAAGAATAGACCTAAGATTTCGATTTAATCGTTCGGCATGAGAGGGTTGTGGATGGTAGGGTGAGAGGGTAGTTCGTTTTATGCCTAGATTGAAACAAAAGTTTTTAAACATTATTGAATTGAAATTTTTAGCATTATCTGTGACGATTAACCTCGGAATGGAGTAATTTTGGAAAATACGTTTTAATTCTTCTATAACAGAGGATGTATTAGTGTTTTTTAATGGAGCTAACCATGTAAATTTTGAAAAACTATCTACTACCACTAAAATATATTTATATCCTTGGTTGGTTTTTGGTAAGCTGCCTACAGTATCAATAAACAGTGTGTCAAATGGCGCTGTCGGAACTCTGGAACTGAGATTTCCCCATTTATAATTTATTCCAGGTTTGCTGCGTTGGCAAGTTGTACAAGCATTCACTTTTAAAGGAATTTCTCGATATATAGCCGGCCAATAAAAATACCGTGTAATTTTGTGTATAGTTTTATCAACACCTAAATGTCCACCGATTTCCGACTGATGGAAGTATTTAAATACTAAATCTTTTAAGGAAGTGGGAAGAACGATTTTGATTGGATTATTGTTTTTATCTTTTAGACATAGGACTCCTTTGGATAAACAAAATTTATTATCCATTTGTTGTTTTTGTTGAAGGATAAAGGTATCCAGTTCCTGATGTTGTCTTATGTCTGTAAAAGATAGGGGGAACTGCGATAATAAAGTATTAATATAAGATATATCTTTTGAGATATCTTCATTATTTAAATCATACATCCTCGATAATGCGTCAGCCACATTATTATCCGAACCACGGATGTGATTAATTTTAAATTTAAAAACAGATAATCGAAGTAACCATCTAGCCAGTCTACCTAACTGTTTTGGTCTGGAAAGAAGCCAGGCTAAGGCTTGATTATCGGTTTCTAAAAGAAATTCACGATGTGTTAAATAGGTCCTGAAATGATCTGTTGCAAAAACAACTGCAAGACACTCTCGCTCATATGCAGAAAACTTCCGTTCTGCTTCTGTTAACGTTTTGGAAGCGTACGCTATAGCTCGTCTAGATCCTTCTTGTTCCTGAAGTAGGACAGCTCCTAGACCTGTATCAGACGCATCCGTCTGTAAAATGAAAGTTTTGGAGAAGTCTGGTATTGCCAATACCGGGGGATTAGCGATTGCCTGTTTGAGATCTTCGAACGCAATTTTTTGTGAGTCTCCCCAGATAAACTGAGCATTTTTACGACGCAATTTATTCAGGGGTTCGATTCTATCAGCATAATTTTTGATAAATTTAGAAAAATAATTAATCATACCACAATATCGATGTACTTGTTTCACTGACGTAGGCTGTGGGTACTGCAATATTTTTTGTGTCCTAGTTGAGTCTATAGAAACTCCTTTGTACGATAATGTGTGTCCAAGAAACGGTATTTCATTTACAGCAAATGTTACCTTATCAGGATTAACTGTAATGCCAGCTTTCCTCAAAATTGACAATACTATTTTGATGTGTTTCACATGTTCTGTAAAACTTTTAGAATAGATTAATATATCATCCATGTAATTAAATACAAATTTATATTTAATGTTTTTGAATATTGTATTCATAAGGCGTGTTAAAACTTGTGCGCCAGTCGACAAACCAAAAGGTAATCTTTCATATTCGTATAAGCCATCCGGGGTGCAAAACGCGGTGATTTGACGAGATTTTTCTGTCAATGGTATTTGATGGTAGGCTTGCGCTAAGTCTAATGTGCTGAACCATCGTGCATTGGAAAACCATTGAAAAGCGTGATTTATATTCGGTAAAGGTTGACCCTCCGAGTCAATTATTAAGTTGACTTGGCGATAGTCTACGACTAAACGACTTGTGCCATTTGGTTTTGGAATTAAAAATGCTGGGGAGGAATAAGGTGAAACACTTTCTCTAATTACTTTATCTTTTAATAATTTATCAATTTGTTGTTTCATTTGAAGTGTTTTTATTGAATTTAAGGGATAGGGCCTAGATTTTATAATTTCACTATTTTTGAGTTTAATATCATATTTCAATACATGGGTACAACCTAATTTAGTAGTGAGTACGTCAGGAAATTCCTTACATAAATTATTAATTGTATTTTTAATATACTCACTTTGTTCCACGTTGTTAATCTGTTCTGGATATAGATCGGTTAGGGGAAATTGTTGATTTTTCGACCAATCAAAGGTTATTACAGATCTTGTGGCGTTAAATGTTGCACGGGTTTTTTGTAAAAAATTTATTCCAAGTATTATTCTATGTTGTATTTTTGGTAATATCTTAAAATTTATTTTCCACGATATTTTTTGAAGAGTAATTTTAATCCAGACCTGCTTATTAATTTCTAGAGGAAATCTATCAGCTGTAAGGCAAATTGTTTTAATATTTTCCTCTTTTATAATCGCCTTCTTATTTTTTAAAAATTTATACATTTGTTGATTAATAATGTTGTGGGTGGAACCAGAATCAATAAGGGCATTAAATATATTATTTTTGATTTTTATTGATAAAGCTTTCAAAGTATAATTACAGTTTAACCTGCGTTCTTTTAACTTTAAATGTTTACATGGGTTATGTTTACAAACACGCATCATATGGCTATGTTCTGCGCATTTGTAAAGATTCAGTTTTTTGAAACCTGATTATTTCCTTTTTGCTGTAAAAGTTTACAATTCCTTTTGATATGACCTAATTTATGACAATAAAAACACTTTAAGGTTGTTGTCGACATTTGTGATCTGATTTGTTTGCCTACTGTATCTTTTAATGTATGTTGTTTACCTTGGGTAGGTACTATACTATTTACATTATTTATTACGCTTGTATTATTTATTTTAGATAAACCGATGTCATTAAGAGTCCTAGCATAAACTCTTTCATAGACATAGGCATCTAATTTATTGAAATCTTGTAAGTTATTAGGTTTGCCAATTATACCTATGTGCGTGGCGTATATTTCATTTAAACCGGTTAAAATTATATTAATTAACTCACCTTCCGTTAAATCCAATCTTAATACCTCATGGTTTTCTAAAATTTCTCTCATGTATTCAGCAAGGGTCTCCGTTTGTGACTGATTTCGGTATAATAATTTTAATTTTAATATTTCTTTCATTTTTGGTGTGATTAGTTTGCTTACTAAATCTCTATGAAATTGATCGAAATTATGATTATTTCTAATAGAATTTTCAAAAATTTGTTCAGTGAAACCGGTCATAAACGGAGTTAACAACACCAAGGGTAAATCAACTGCATAACGTTTCTGTATTTGTTTAATAATTTTGATATTTCGTACCAACATGTCAATGTCACGTCCATCAGTAATAGTTAATTGTTTTAATTCGTTTTCAATTGGATTTGCAATTTTTGTCCAATTAAAATTCAATTCGCGTTGGAAATACACGGGGTTATTGTTACCTACGGCATTTGGTATTAATATGTCAGGGGTTTCGTTTCTAAGAACAGGATTTTGTATTTCTGAGGGATGTATAAGATTAATATGACCATAATCAAGATTTCCTTGTTGTTGATCGGGTAAGAAATTATTTCCTAAATGCGCCTCTTCAGGGTTTAAGTTTTGCTCGAAATTAGGTTCAACTTCTAAATTTTGTAACCAATTAACCTTCCAAATATCAAATCCCTCTCTTAAATTTTGAAATCCTACGAGTTTATCTGGTTTGTTGGGTAATATGAATGTTAATAGTTTGTTAAGCCGATCATCAAATATTTCGGCATTATACTTTTCTAATTCATTTAAATTTTCTATGTTTCGTAACTTTACTAAATAGTTTTGACACTCCGTCAGTTGTTTGTCCATGTCAAATCTATGTAGTGTAGTTAAATCGATTTGTCGTCCATTATCTAAGAGTTTTTGTAATCTTTGCCTTTTTTGTCTTACGTTTCCTGTCGTTGTGCTTTTTCGTATTCTAAGTTGGAAGTTAATGTTTGTTTCGTCTAGTTTAGTGGGGTCAAGAATTGGTGCTACTTGCCTATTCATGTTTCTACTTGTTTTATTTGGTGATGATGATGATTTATGTGTATGTAATAGATGACTTACCAGATGACTTCAGTATACTTGCCAGATGTGAGTTGTTTATAAATGTTTTCGTGTAAATTTTAGAAGATTTTTTTTTGTTTGTTATTGATGAATTTTGTTTGATGAATTTTGTTCCGGTTCGTCCTTTTTTCTTGTTGTGTTATCCTTCCAAATTTTATTGTTGAGTTAATTTATTAATATTTTTCTTGAAATAATCCTGGTTATTGCGGCTTTTGAGTCCTGGTTATTGCGGTTTTTGAATCCTGGTTATTGTGGTTTTTGAATGTTTTGAATCCTGGTCACGGCACCATTTTGTTTACCCAGAGGTTCGTAATAAAAAAAAATCCAAAAAAGGTTTTATATTATTGAAAATTCAACTTCTTTATTTAAAATCGTTATTAGGTATTTAAAATATTTAAAACAATTAAAAATCTTAAAATTCTTTAAAACTTCTTTAAATCGTTGAATCTTCTTAAAATCTTCTAAAATTTATTATTTAAATTCAGTATAAACTTTTAAATCAAACTTCAAATTGTTTTTTTTTTTGTATTATAAAAATTGTATACAGAGACCTTTTTCTTTAAAAGTTTTAAAAACGAATGACCCAACAATCCATTTTTATTAGCTTAATAAAATTTTCTTTTTTCTTTTTTTTTTTGTTATTCTCACATCTGTAGGCGAGGTCATCTGGTATTTATATGATGTTGATGCTGTAAAGTTATGTTTATGTTTACGTTTGAGTGTTGTTAATGTGTATACTGTCTGTTGTGTGTCTGTGTAGGTGTCTCATATTACAACTGGTTGGGCAAGTGACTTTGTATGGTGACCAGCTGACACACATCGATGAACAAACTCTACTGGGGGTCCCTGTTCAAACTCACGCCTATACTACGTCCAATAATACAGCCAAAAAGAGCGATCAAATTGGGTAGTTCAATAATGTTCAGTTCCCGATAACAAATAAAAGCTAAAAAAAGTATGCTTTTTTTGGTTCCAAAAATTTGCGATGTTTAAAATCAACCACAAAACTAAACACAACAAGACTAAAAGATAGGAACAGTGCCATATCTGCTGAAATTCTTGGGAGGGCTGTATGAAAAAAAGTTTTTTGTTAAAGATTGCGGCCTTAATATGCATTTTAGAGCAAAAGTGTGTATCAAAGTTGTAGAGCATTCAAAAACCTACAATTTCTATTTCAATTATTTTTTTGTACACTAGTATAGCGGCAATTAGTATTTTATGTTTTTTCCATCAAAATCGTTAAAAAATGGAAATTTTTTGAGATTGCAGTATGTATTTTATGACAAAAGTGCATATAATAAAAGTTATAGGAAATTATGAAACCTACAAAATTTATTATTCAAATTTTTTTTTTACAGACCCTAGTTTAAAGGCAATTACTGATTTTCCATATTTTTAACTTCTACAAACGTTGATTTTCATTTTGCGTCATTAACTCAAGCTTAAAATTAGGTTATATTTTTCATTTTACATTATTTACTTATGATTTACTAATGTTAGGTTATATCGTTCATTATTTATTTAGCCAAAAAAATTTGTGTGTTTTACAAAAAAAAAATTTTAATAACAGTTTATTTAGAAAGGAATTCATGTACGATACAAATTATCTTAACAATCAAGTCACATTCAGATTTGAAAAAAATGCAAATTAGCAGAAACTTTTAAAGATTGTGGTAATTTATTGATGTATTTCTCCGTGTATAAAGATATTTTTGTTCAAACAATTATTAAGTGTTGTCGTTGGAAACGTAGTAATTATTTATGGTTTTGGTGTTGATTGTGTAATGAACGGCACCATCAAACATTCTTTTGATAAAAAAAGATAAAATTTTGAAAAAGTTATAACGGATTACTTTGACATTTATTATTGAAATAGATTTCATGAAATCCTGAGAGAACTATACAACGTTACTTAATTTAAACTAAGAGATGTCGTATATAAAGTTTGACCTGCGTGTACAAAGGCCTGGGAAAAGAAGACATTTCTAGAGTTATTGAACAAACAAAAGTAATTTTTATGAACCTCTTTTCTTCTTTATATTCTACATCCAAGTGTGAGATGAAAAAAACTTTTCCTGAGATGAAAATTAAATAACTTTCCACATCAGTCATGTCATATTTAAATCCCAAAGTGCGACATTTCAGTTACTATATTATTCAAAAAAAACTTTTTATTATCTAAAATAAAATTTGTGTATCAGAATAATGATTAGGTTAATAACGTAGTTTATCTTTGTAGTTCAGTTTTGTTACAATTATAAAATGAACTAAGGTTTAATTACACTTTTAATAACAATGTTCTGTATAATTTTATCTACTCTTTCGTATGAGATTGTGGAAAAAAATACTATACAATCGCTGATTAAGTGCATAGATGTGATAAGTACAAAAAACCATTTTTTCATGACAGCTCTCTATGTAATTTATGTTGTAACATAGGTCAAAATAAAAAAGTTATTAAAATATTTTTTTGTAAAATATAAATCTAATACTAATATTATTATTTAATATAGGTATGTTGATAATGAAAAGTTGTGATAATAATTTATAGCAATAAAAACTGATGATGAGAAATAAGAATTTAAGAAAATTATTTACTTCCTACCAGAAAAACAGGAGTTTACCTAGTAGTTTAGGCAACCCTTGTTTTATCAATCCGTCTTTTCACGACGATTTTATTGAAGCCTAATGGCAGTATCATTGTTTATGGAAAATCAAAAGTGATGAATACAGAGGCTGGAACAAGCGTAATCAAGGTTTCAATAACTTTTTCCTTATGACTTGCCCGACCATTAAATTTTCTAGAAACAGAATTGAGTCACTGAAGCAAAGTTTTCAAAGAGAATGGTGAAAGATAAAAGATTCCTTAAAATCTGATACGTTTGACAGGGGCGTGTTTAAACCTTGATTTTAGTACTACGATATCCTATCGTTGATCACCGATAACAACATATGCAAATTCAACATCAACTTTCAAGATGAAAAAAAACACTGTATTAAGGAATTGAACATGAAAGTCAGTTGGGAAATTCATGAGACTTTTCTTAAATGACTTAAAAGATTAATTCGAGACCACTTTTCTCTTTCACGCAACGATTGTTTGGTCCACTCGGATCGTTTCTTTTTTTCTTTTTAAAAACACCCAACTTAACTAAAACAATAACACCAGGTGCAAACTTCAAACAATTCATCTCAACCACATTAATAGGGGAACTGATGTTTCGGACGAACCGTTGTTGGTTGTTTCCTTTAGCTTCAGCATTTTTTTTAAACGTGTGTATTTTACACACGTTTACGATTCTGTTGCTTCTGTTTACGATTCTTGTATGATTCTGTTTATGATTTTGTTCCGGCGAACTTCGTTCGCCGGAACAAAATCAGTGAACCAGATTCCCTTGTGTGTAGACTGCCTTAGTGCTTACATCACCTACATTAAGTGTCCAAAGTAAGATGTAACGTTCTGACTACCAAATAGTGCAAATAACACATTTTTAGTGAAAGTTTTACTTAATAACTTTATCCAATTAACCATCGTTATAATCTACTTTATCTACTATAATAATGCTTAAGCGAGCATTTTGTAATGCTTTCGATGGAGTTCAGCTGAATGGAGTAGTACTTCTTACAACATAAGATGTTGACTCAGATAATATTCCATATTCAGCAGAGGGACTACAGATCAAAAGAGTTACCGGAGGGGGAAATATTTCGTCTAAAATTTAGTTCGCTAAAAATTAAGGTGATGGTCCTCACACTTGATGCGACTTAAATTTTAAAGATCACAGTATTAAGCAGGTAGAAAAATTTAATTATTTAAGAAGTTAGATTACGGCAGATCTGGAGCCAGCAGATAAGTGAAAGCTTGTAATAAAATGGCTAGGCTGGCATTTCTTAACACGACGCATCTGCTTATTAATAATACAATTTCACTTACTGTAAGATAAATGCTTGTAAATACATACATCTACTCTGACTGCTATACGGTGTGGAAACATAAATTTCAGTCCAAATAATTCTAAATGATTCTAAATGGTTCTAAATGATTCATGCAGTCCATGAATCATTTAGAAGCTTTCAAGATGTGGGTGTATGGGAAAATACTACTGACTTTGTGGACTGGTCATGTTATTAACGTCGATGTTTTGAGACGTATGGGTGTGGATTGTGAGTTAATAGGCATAATCAAAAGAAGAAAGACGCCTACCTTGGTCATTTATATAAGGGTGATAAATATAATTTTTTCAAACTTATTTTCAAAGGTAAATTTGAGAGCACAGGTCTGAGCAAAGAAAATTCTCACGGTAGAAGAACATTGAAACTTGGCAAACTTGAGTACGCATATTTTTTTTAGGATGGTTTACGATAGAGAGCGATTCGGGAATGTTGTGGCCAATCTTCAGCTATGGACTCGGCACTATAAGAAGATAATCTACAGTATTTGAAAAAAAAACACCTTATTTAAGACAAAATTTAATTTAATACAGTGGCATTCAGCATTACGTAATGTACATAATGTACATAAAAAAGTGGGATATCAAAGCTCAAACTACATGAAGTAAATCCAACGTAGGAAACGCATACATATTGTTAAAGTTCTCAATTGAAAGCTTTCTTCCCAATCTGTTATATTTAACTCAGTTGTTTCAATTCCGGTTTCCACAATATCTGTGCTATTTATAATTGCTTTGTTAGGAAATTCAGTTCTTACAATAAAATTAAACGGAATCATTTTTATAATAACAATCCAAATACCTGCAAACACTAATAGTAAAAATAATGGATTCTGTATTAAACACGAGCACCGTTCAAAATTACAATTTATTTTAATTTTCTTACTATCCTTATTAAACTTGTTATTTATAGTTATTTGTCCACTGCCTAATGATTCAACTTGTAAATTTTCAACATTGTAATTTTTTTGATATATTATTTTTTGCCCCACATGAATATTGTTTGATTTTTCTATCAGTACTCTAGGAGGAGGTTCAGGATTATTTATTTCTGACCCATGCCATTCACAAACACCATTGTCATTTTCAACACTAGATCTTTCAAATTTAGCTATAGTGTTATTTGAATCATCATTGTTGAAAGGTATAATATCTGTAACCTCCATATTGCATTTTTCGTACGAACGAAATTATGAATGTAAATACAGAATTTTATAATTCCTAGATTTTCATAGAGGTTACTTAATATTCTATAACAAAATTTTAGGATACAAATTAAATCCATATATCACAGGTTAATTACACAGCACTACTTAATTTTGAGGATCTTTTGTTTAAAATTTTGTTTAAAATATTACTAAAACAGTAATTTTGTCTGATTGTAGGTACAAATGTATAGAAAACTCCAACTATTTCTAATGCACCAGTAATTACAAAAACAAATATTAGATTCACAAAACATCACTCAGAAATTCAGAAATATTTTTCAAATATAATACTTAGTGATTTTCCTTTACAATGATTCCAAAATAGATCCTGTCAAAGCTCCGTTTCCTGCAACAATAAACATGAATTTATTAGTTCCTAAAATCTACCTTTATAATTTAAAATTTAAAGGAAGCACGTAAATTAGAATTTCTTTGGACTCAATTTAACTAATTGTTTTATTTATCAATTTATTATTTATTTATCAATTTAATTAATTGTTATTGTAGAAATACATCATAAAGAATTAAAGTAACATTGGCAAAATATACTTCAATTGATATTTGTTATTATTTTAAATTAAAAACAATTCAATTTTTACTTTCTCTTGCCTACATAAATATATAGGAAGGAAAGTTTTGTATTCATGTAAATTTTTCGAAATCGAGTTTTCACCGGATCTACACGTTTCAAACCCCTGAACCCAAAAAACACGATTTAAGCGATTGGTCTGTGTGTGTGTGTGTGTGTGTGCGCGCGCGCGTGTGTGTGTGTGCGCGCGCGCGTGTGTGTGTGTGTGCGTACGTGCGTGTGTGTGTGTGTGTGCGCGTGTGTGTGCGCGTGTGTGTGCGCGTGTGTGTGCGCGCGCGCGTGTGTGTGTGTGCGCGCGTGTGTGTGTGCGCGCGCGCGCGCGCGCGCGCGCGTGTGTGTGTGTGTGTGTGTGTGTGTGTGTGTGTGTGTGTGTGAACAACATATCTCAAGAACGAAACATCGTACGAACTTGAAACTTGAAATTTAAGTTAGATACCACTGGAGTGATTGTCCGTATTTTCAAGCCAAACTGAGGGTGATTCTCATTTTGCGTCTTTCACTCATGATGAAAATTAGGTTATCTTTTTTGAGGTTAGTTTTTTGTTTATTTCTAATGTTTAATTACTAATGTTAGATTATATTGTTAATTATTTACATTGGCATGAGAAAGTCGCGTGAGTGTTTCACACCAGATATTTTATTTATTTATTCGAAATCAGAAAATGCTCAGTACCCTACAAATCTTTAGTTTTTAATTTCTATTGCTATTCTATTAGCAATTGGTTTATGCGCGCGCGTGTGCGGGTGTGTAGACAAAATAAATTAATAACGGAAAATCGTAGCCTTTATGGTTTCTCAGACATATTCATGTATACTTAATAGATGTAATATATTAAAGGCTATAAAAGAATGTCTTTCTTAATGAAATTTTACAAAGTATTTCTGTCTGGAAATTAGAGCCCTTGGTGGAGCAGTGGTTAGGTACTAGACTCCACGTTCGTTGCAAGGAAATTAAACTTTACAACGGCTTTCCTATCCTGTAACTCAATGTACTAGATGTAAATACTGAAATAGATGTTAAATAGATGTAATTTAAACAGCTGAATGACTTATAAATAAACGATAAACTTTTTTTTCTCTTTATTTACAACTGTGCGGTTTTGCACACCAGCAAATATGCGTAAAATATATATATATGTATATATATATTGTAACATCTGTTTCCAGATTGTTACGTTTTTATTTTTGTTCGGTTTTTAGCGTTCGCTTGTTGTTTCTTTTGGTTTCCGATAATTCGTATTTACTGTGGTGATGTTAATTAACTCACCGTCCGGTGGTGCGATCTACCGCTTTTCCTTCTAACTTGCGTTCTACAATCTCATCACGAGCCGGGCCTTCGGCAGGTTACGACACTCTGTACTGAATTTTCATTGTGTGCGGTTCGTTCGCAATGTAGTTGTAAATTTTATTAAAATTTATTAAACATTTTAAATTTGTAACTTTTGGAAAAGTTAATTCTAGTTGCCCATAAAATATGGTAAGTTTATTTGATTTTATTTTAGCATTCCGAAAGCTGGAAATTTTTCACGAGTTGCATAAATTTATATCTTATACTAACGAATCTATGTTGCAGTTGTTCTTGCAATTTTATAACTACTAAATTCGATTTTGGTTTATGTAAAACTAAATTTTGACTTATGATAAATTTATTGTAACCGATATAACGTTTTGTAATTTGGTAAATTGTATTCTACTTCGAAAAGTAATAGCTTATTTTAATTGTTTTGATTTTTTTTTAAAAACTTCCTTATTGTTAATTAATTGCAACTCGTATTAAGTTTCTACTTTTAAATTCAGATCTTTGTATTTTTTGTTCATTTAAATTGCATGATTTATGCGTTTGTACTTTTACTTGCGATCGACGATTATTTTACTTAATATTAACTCAGGCTCGATCTTTTGTTCAGGGTTCCAATCCGGGGACGGTAATAGCCGTTCAGTGTATCATACCATTTCTATATTCACTACATGGGGTTCGACTCCCGAGAAGGACGAATGTTCACTTCGTCAACATCCTTTAACTAAAATTCAATGTTGCCTGAAATTTTCTGTCATGGAGTTACATGAAGTCCAATCCGGATGAAAATTTCATCTGTAAATCTTCAATTGGTTATCGCATACGTCAGTAATACTGCAAAATAAGTGTTAACTACTATCGGGTATGTCTTGTTATTTTATTATCATGAGAGGAGCTCATCCATCTAACTTAAAGTGTTTTAACGAGGTAACCGATACATTTTTTTTTGGGGAGAAGATCATGCCACAACTAACATCCATCTTGTTAAGTTCTTGTTCTGAACAGGAAATTTAGTGCATTTAAAGTGATCTACTTGGACTATTTTCCTACTAAAACTTTTGCAAAACATAATGCAATCAGGAACATTGATTAATAAAATTTAACTAATTCTTTCCATAATAATTTTTCTTAAAAATTATTATTCTTCTATTTACATTTTATTAAAAAAGGTTGAATTTAATTTTAAGTATTTCTAAAATTTAAAATTCTAAAAAGTTTAAAATTTAACTTCTGTTTTATCAATTATTATATTTGTGAAACAAATTTATAGTATAACCCAGAATGTTTCTACATATTTGCTCATTCATATATAGATATATATGTATACAAAAAATATTTGTATAACTTATGGAATTTAAGGTAATAATAATAATATATTTTGAATAGGAAGCTGCTAGCATGCTAAGCTTGAAAATAAAAGTTTAATTCAAAAAATATTTTGGCCACTTCGATTTTCAGTATCATTTAATGAGTATATCTTTAAATATTTTTTTTTACTTGATATTAACAATTATTTACCTCAGGAAGTACTATTTTTGGATCTGATATTATTTTAGATTGTTCAGCTATTTAGGACCG
This sequence comes from Catonia carolina, assembly GCA_035578175.1. Taxonomy (NCBI): domain Eukaryota; kingdom Metazoa; phylum Arthropoda; class Insecta; order Hemiptera; family Achilidae; genus Catonia; species Catonia carolina. The sequence goes on along the minus strand of JAQMRL010000010.1, from coordinate 19,463,131 downwards.
GGTAACCTTGTATTAATTTTTGATGTATACACCATATATTTATTGTTAAAAATTAAATTGTTTTACTACATACATTTTCTAGATTTATTTCATTTGTGCAACGATTTACCTGAGTGTTTGTTTTTTTTGGCTTCCTTAAAATTTTTTTTTATCTTTTGTTAACACCCTAGCCGACCTATCGCTTTGTTTGCCGTATGTGTTCCCGGCAGCGATAGGGGTGTTACAATATAGGTATATATTATACCGGGTGTCCTTAAGTCTGGAAACGGCTGAATTACAGAAAAGTGAGCGTGACTAGGTGACCAGAATGACTTTAGTTGCTTGTTGCACCAAAAAAACTATTCTGGGTGATATTTGAAATTTTTGTCCGCCATCTTGGATCCGCCATATTGAATTTAACTTTCTTAATTTAAATAGGATGATGGTCATTTGATACACGATTTCGATCTAAAATTTCAAAATAAATTCAATGGCGAAAACCGGAAATCGATATCTTTTTTCGTTTTTGAGATATTACCATTCAACTATCCAGATTGGGGCAGAACGGTCATTCCTCCCTCCTCCGTCTTTGAGCCTACATAGACAATTTAGGTAGCAAGTGAACGACTACACATAAGATTATTGAAAATAATAAGTTTTTTAATATCTCCACTCGTTCATAAATAGGAAATTATTGTCATTAAGAAATACGGAAAAACAATTTAACGGCTGATTTATTGCATTATAAAACTACAGTATTTAATTTGTTACCAGTTAATACTTATTGTTATTTTTGTAAAAATGTTAGTGTTTATAAGGAACTAATTGTGAAAATGAGTTACATAATTGAAAATAAAATTTTCAAAAATTACAAAATAGAAATTTGTAAGTTTTCATACAGTTTTCAGACAAGATTTTGTGAACGGAGGATTTGTTTACCTGAAGATCCCTACTGATACCTACCCAGAAAGATGGATTGGTAGGAGAGGAGCAATTGAATGGCCTCCGAGATCACCTGATTTGAGTCCATAGACTACTTCTTTTGGGGATACTTAAAAAACAAAGTTTACAGAACGAAACCTAACAGTCTGCATGAACTCAAACAAAGAATTCTAAATGAATCTGCTGGAATCCCAAGGGAATTCATTCGTAATGTTGTAACTAGTTTTTACGCACGTACATCATATTGTCAATAAGTAGAAGGAGGCCACTTTGAACAACTACTCTGAGTCAAGAAACATTTGGTAATTTTATTTTCAATTATGTAACTCATTTTCACAATTAGTTCCTTATAAACACTAACATTTTTACAAAAATAACAATAAGTATTAACTGGTAACAAATTAAATACTGTAGTTTTATAATGCAATAAATCAGCCGTTAAATTGTTTTTCCGTATTTCTTAATGACAATAATTTCCTATTTATGAACGAGTGGAGATATTAAAAAACTTATTATTTTCAATAATCTTATGTGTAGTCGTTCACTTGCTAACTAAATTGTCTATGTAGGCTCAAAGACGGTGGAGGGAGGAATGACCGTTCTGCCCCAATCTGGATAGTTGAATGGTAATATCTCAAAAACGAAAAAAGATATCGATTTCCGGTTTTCGCCATTGAATTTATTTTGAAATTTTAGATCGAAATCGTGTATCATATGACCATCATCCTATTTAAATTAAGAAAGTTAAATTCAATATGGCGGATCCAAAATGGCGGACAAAAATTTCAAATATCACCCAGAATAGTTTTTTTGGTGCAACAAGCAACTAAAGTCATTCTGGTCACCTAGTCACGCTCACTTTTCTGTAATTCAGCCGTTTCCAGACTTAATGGACACCCGGTATTTTAAAAATGACGTTACACGTTAAAGAAGGACACCACTCATTAGTAGAACTCCCGCAGTTAATTACTACAGTTAGCTTTTTCACAAGTTAATTATTAAAATTATATAATTAATAGTAAGTTGGATGATTGTTTTTTTATTAAGCATAGTTAAATTTAAACCCTATTGATTGAGGTTAACCCAAGTCTCTGCTCCACTTCCTGCTGGGCCGACGATATGGATTACCTGGCAAATGTAGAGAACTTAGTACACGAATCAATGGGTTGGAGTTGTTAAGTAATTTTAATCTAAAGCGTTGATATATTTTGTATGTGGTATCATTAATAAATTAGATTTTTAGGTGTGAGTGAAGTGAAATGAAAAACTAAAAACATTTTAATGGGTTCAAAAAGCTATACACCGAGCAGTTATGAAAAATCTAATTATTGAATATAAATGAATTTCCATTTCTAACGAAATCCTAATTTTAAAATGACATACGGTTCTCTGCTTTAGCACTAGTTTGTTTTGTAAAATATGAAAACTCAGTCAAATGTATGTGAAAAACACGTATGGATAAAATATGTATGACTGAAAAAATTCCAGAAATTCTTCAGAACAATCCTTACACCACCGTAGCTGCAATATCTAGGTTACCATAAGCTGGACTAGTATTACTGTAACTTAAAAACAACTTCATAATTTATGTGGTAAACACAGTAGGCTGAATATAAAAAATACATCTAATAAAAATTACAATTAAAACAATTTTTATTAATCATAGATAATCAAACAACTTCAAGTAAAGTAGGTTATACGTGGCATTAGAATAAATTTTATTATATTATGTATGTACTATATAAAAGTACCCTTAAACGTCATGACCATTAATTTGTAAAAATTAGAGGTTGAATTAGTTAACTAAGTTTTTTGTGTAAGAGTCAGCAGACTTTTATTTTCTCCTTAGTAAACAAACAAACAAAAATTAATTAACTAATTTAACCTGTGATTTTTACAAATTAATTGTATAATGGTCAAGACATTTAAACGTGAGGGCATTTATACATCCGTATATAGTAAAATTGAAGGGGTCGGCAGAAGAAAGTGCTAACCCACAAAATTTTTAGCATGATTTTTCTTAAATATTCTGTAAAAATAAAATGTTTACAACGTTTTAAAGAGGAAGCTATATTTACGATCTTAGAAACCTAGATTAATAGAAAAAACAGATGTTTAACAAAAAATTCAAAAAAATAATTTGTAGATTTCAGTAAACTTTTAAAATGACACTGCATAAAACTATGTTGATGTGGGTTAGCACTGTCTTCTCCCAACCCCTTCAATTGATTCTGTTGTCACGTATAGGCTTAACCCACTTTACGTAAGCATTTGATTATCCATGATTTTCTTTTTTTTTTAACTTTAATAACTTTATTTGCAACTATATACTACGATACAACGAGCAAATTAGATGACAGTAAACAAAGGATGACAAGGAAAAAAAATAAATAAAAATAAATAAATGAAAAAGAACAGTGATACCCATTGGTATATGTTCTATGAAATAAAGTTCATGATACATGAATGATAACAACATAAGAAAAAAAAGAAGAAAGAAAAATAAAATAAATCACTTTATAGAAGATCTCTGGCCCATTGACGTTTCAACCTGCGCTGCGGATTTCCTGGTAGTGATGCATCCGATAGTTTGGTGATTAATTCGTTGGGGTGATCCATGATTTAAAAAAAAATTTTTAATTGTATTTTTTATTGGTTGTATTTTTCATACACAGCCTACTGTATTTACCACATAAATTTTGAAGTTGTTTTTAAGTTACAGTAATACTAGTCCAGCATAATATAGTGACTACGATATGACAGCTTCGGTGGTGTACAGATTGATCTTGAAGAGTTACTGGAATTTTTTCCAGTCATACATATTTTTAAAGAGAGTTTTAGATGATTTTTGTTTTTCTTTAATAAAATTAAAAATAACTTACCTTGTAGAGAATGAAACACATTTTTTAATAAACTTATTTTTAAACTTTATATTATTAATACACAAAATAATAACACATCATATTGAAATTTATGTGGAACTTATATTTTTAATTGTTTTTTAACAATAAAAATTATTTAAATTAATTGCAAAACTTTTTAAATAATAACATATTACAATGTAACATAATAATACATGACTATTTCAATCATACAGCTGTTGTAGCACTGTTTCAGAGAAACGTTAATGAAAATGTTTATCACTAGAATAATGAAATTATCTAATATAAAAATATAACACTCTTCCTGTTACGATAACATTTTCAAGTAAACTATTTTTTATAACAATTCGTAATGAGACATTCCGATAATAATTTGTCTAATAAAAATTTCCGTATTCTCTTCATTTTCAGGAAACTTCCGACTTCGTTTGATTTTAGAAAAAAAAGAGTATGTTATTGTAGAAAAGGAGAATGTTTTAATTCAGAAAATAAGTTTATTATTATTTATTGAGAGTGAAATAATGTAATAGGCAGTGCCGGAACTAGGTGGAGGCATGTACCCGGGCGGCAGATAAAAGGGGGCAGCAAAGTAGGATAAGTGGTTCACAAAAACAAAATGAAATTAGTTAGAAACGTTTGAAAAGTGAACATTCCGGCAATCAATAAGGTATCCACTTCAACTACCGCATCTAAAAAAAATAACTTATGTAGGCCTATTTTATAATATTGGTAAGGAGAGGGGGCAAATTAAGCTTTGTGTCCCCCCCTAACAAATCGCCTAGTTCCGGAACTGGTAATAGGAACAATTATGTTGCGGCAATAGTGTTTGTCAATATCTTTTAACCCTTTATAGGGTAGTACTACGGGTAAAAATAAACATGTTGTAAAACGTTAAGTTTTGTTTTACGAGGATTTGAAAAATGTATTTCTAGTGCCCGAACAGGAAGAAGTTTCTTTTTTCTATGTTAAGCCCTGGTAGGTATACTTACTAACGAACGTTTCTTGAAATGGGAATCACATAATTTTAAGTGGTAAGAATGCTTTTTAAAACATCTTGTAGTCCTACATTACAGAAAATGTGTAGAATAAATTGTCTTAACTTTATATTAGCGTAAATGCTTGCTTTCCCGTAAAAAATTCGAATTTTCTAAGCACTGCACAAAAGTAACAACAAACAACACGGTTGGGTACGCTGGTATGAATCCTTACCATATTCGTTCAACTCATGAAGCAAATGGTCGCGGCGCACTAATTTAAAAATTTGGATAGCCTACTTACCAGAGAACATCTATAAAACCGTAGAATGCCAAAAGGGTTCAACTCCTTAGCTTATTCTTAAAAAATCGACCTTATTGCCAGTGGTAAGTATACTTACAAAAGGGTAAATAAAGGGTTAAGTGGGTTGCTTTTAAAAATAGCAGGTTTTGTTCATTTAATCGTTGTTTTCTCGAAGTAGTAAGAAAAAATTAGATGCAAGTGTATACGGATTTGAATACTAGACAGTGGTTGCCCGCGTACTTAACTGATTGGAGTTCAATTAACCATACTTTCTCATGAATAGCCGGCATGATTTTGTATAAGACTACACCTCATTTACACATCGTACATTTCATCCACAAGTCATTGGTCATGAAGTTGCTTATTACTCTATATGAAAAGATTACAGCATACACTCATTAGGGTTGAAAAATTATCTTTTCTTTATCTTCCTAGAATAGACTATCTCCTCTTGTACATAAACAGTCGGCTCTTCTGTCTGGAAGATATATTGTAAGATCTATAGGCCTAATGAAATGCGAATTGGCCGTTTGTAACAGTGTTATTCTGATGTACTATATGAAGTGAGTTAAGTAGTAACTCGGATGGGTTCTTGTAGCTCTATACGAAGAAATCAAATGTTTCTTTCTTGTACTATAGTTATGGATTCGTTTTGGAAAGTTTGCCTTTTGTGTGTGTGTGTGTGTCTGTAAAACAAAAATCTCAAAAACGATATTGCATTGAAAATTGAAACTTAAGTTAGATACCATAAAGAGTTTTACCTTAATACAAAATATTAAAAAAACTGAACACCAAAAATTGTATCTATAACTTGAAGAGCGATTACACTTAGCCAATATACAAAAAATATATATAAACAAGGAAAAATAAAATAAATTTAAATATTTTATCTGTGGAAAACAAAAGACACAACATTTTCATCAAAATCAGTTAACGAGAAGTTGTATTATATTTGTGCAATTTTTCAATTTTTTGCAATTTTCTTAAAAACGGCTCTTTTGATTTTGATTAACGTTTGCTTAATTTACGACAATTTTTAAAAAAAAATTTAGTGGCAATTTTTTAAATACGGCTTCCAACGATTTTGTTTTATCATCTCATTTACTCTTTGTTTCCACAAGAGCAGCGTGTCCGCTGAAGGACTGTGCTCTCGTGGTAAAAAGATATTTTTTAACATTTTAACAGTAGTAAGCATTTTAGGGAAAAAGCGTATATGTTCAAAGTTGTATAGAATAAAAAACCGACAATTTTTATTTCAAAATTTATTCTACAGCACTTGATTTAGGGTCAATTGGTAATTTTCTGGGACTTGAGAATTCGTGTGCTGAGGTGTTACATCTTTCCGGTGCTGTACTATGGTGCAGAGGCCTGGACTACCAATAGGCAATGTGAACGAAGACTTGAGGCCTTTGAGATGTGGGTTTACAGAAGGATGCACAAAATATCTTGGACAGAGAGAGTCACAAACATGGAAGTCCTAAGGAGGATGCAGAAGGGAATGGAAGTGATGATCGAAATCAAAAAGAGAAAGCTGGTGTACCTCGACCATGTCTTGAGAGGTCCAAAATATGAAATCCTTCATCTTGTCATCCAGGGAAAGATTATGGGCAAACGATCGGTTGGAAGAAGAAGAACCTCCTGGCTACGGAACCTGCGAGAGTGGTTTAATTTGTCATCCATCGACCTATTTAGAGCTGCAGTTTCCAAGGTCAGGATTGCCATGATGCTAGCACACCTTCGTAATGGAGATGCTACATGAAGAAGAAGGTAATTTTCTGTATTTTTCTTAATGAAATGGTGAAAAATGGGATACTTTTAAGACTGCAGCCTTAATATGCATTTTACGACAAAAGAGAATATTAACTAAAGTTATAGAGAATTAAGAAAGCTACAACTTTTGTTCAATAATTTTTTCTACAGCCCATAGTTGAGTCAATTATTGATTTTTAATATTTTCCATCACCTTATTCCAACAGAGGTTGATTTTCATTTAGCATAATTTACCCATGATTAAATTTAGGTGATTACATTGTTTTCTGTTGGTTCAACTAACATTATATATTTTCATTACCTACGTTTGAACGAGAAAGTCGTGTGAGTGTTTAACACCAGACTAATAATTTATCTTTCATTTTTTGTACAAGTAACTGAAACTTGTGAAGTATTTCTAACCAAATCATTTGAAATATTTTATCTAGAGTCTATTAATATCAATATTTATTATAATATAGATTATTATTATTATTATTATTATTATTATTATTATTACTACGTATAAATAGTGATTAATAGTATATTAATTAACATAAATCTGACCTTACTTGATAGAGTGCGCTAGAATGAAAATTCTATTTGCATTTCATATTTATTTTAGAATGTAAAAATATTTACAGGAATTGCCATGAGCTGTTTGTGGTATTTAAATAACAACAGGTAATAATTATAGTTATATTATTCAAATGTTAGTTTGGTAAGCTTTGTTGTCTAAATATACAAGTGAATAACCTCTGATGAAATGTAAACATTTCCGTGCATAATATCAAACCAAAATGATGGCATTCGCTTTGATAAATGCCGTATGTACATTGTACACCTGCACGACATGCCCTTCGTACACAATGTTTACTGTATTTGTATAAACACGTGTAGTTAACAGGTTGTTTACATTAAACTAATACATTTTGGAACTTTTAAAATAACTGGTAATGATTCTGCCAACAAAAATACAATTGGATTTATAGGAAATTCTGGAACGGAATGAGGTATATTCAAAATTTTCAGTAGTTTCAAATCAGAACAGTTAAAAAGTTTAATCTAAACGTATTGACATTACAATATTCTCTTTACAGGTCCTAGAAACCTTGTGGCGTTTATCTATCAAAATATTATGGAATAGATAAACTCTAAGGTGTCAAAATAGTTTTATCAAACGGTTGTTTATTACCACTTGTTAATTGAACTATTAAAAATCATTTGCAATCTAGTTGTTAGAAATGAAATTCAAATTAGTCGCCTCCGTGGCTCAGTGGTAGTGCGCTAGCCTATAACGCGGAGGACCCGGGTTCAATTCCCGGTTAGGGTCTGGAAATTTTCACAAGTTAAAACTCGTCGTAGTCGCCAATGACAGAGTTGTTGATGTGATTTAAAATAAACTAAAATAAAAATTCAAATTGCATTGACTATAATAAATAAATAAGAGTATTCATGTGAGTTCCTTAAGTAAATTTAACTATTATAAGATAATATAAATATTTGGACCACCTCCGTCGCGTTGTACCTAGAGCTCTACCCTACAAAGCGGAAGATTACCGGCTAGGATTTCGTAATTTTAACACGTCAACACCCACCGTTACAGTACCGAAACCCATAGTATTCGTTAATGACCAAGCAGCTGTTGATGAGAATTTAACAAACTAAATAATACAAATACAAATATTTGAAAAATCATTTGATAGTTTTTTCTTCTTACTGCTACCTTACAATCTGTTCATTTTATTCGAACGATAAGTATTCATGATAATAATATATGATATATATAATAAAATGTGATAAAAATCTTGGGTAAAACACTCACACGACTTTCTTGCTAATTTAAACGTAAAAATATAACCTATGTTTAACCATGCTTAAAAATTATACTTTTGAAAACCGAACTATAGAACAAGTTCGAGATTTTAAAAATTTAGCATGCAGGATTCCCTAAGACAAAGATGATGTGAGTGAAATACTGGAAAAATTCAGCGCTGTATGTGGTTCTATTTGCAGGACAATAGAAAAGAAAAAGAGACAGGACACTCAAATGAAATTTTCTAGAGCAATGGTTGTACCACTCATAACATTTGGAAGTGAAACTTGGGTGTCATTACAGAGGAATGAATCTCGTATCCAGATTGCTGAAATAAAATGTTTGCAGGGAGTCAAATGCTGTCACCGGCTAGATACAGTACGTACCAAAGCTGTCCGCGCCGAGTTTGATCCAACCATTTACTTTGCATACCAGCACACAGACTTCGTCTTCGAGCATGGAAATATAAACCTAGTGGAAGCGAGGCTTGGGAAGACGTAAAAAGAGATGGATACCAGAACAGAACATTGAGCCTGATGATTATGATATTTAACCATGAGTACTAATGTTTTAGCATTGAGTTCAAAATTAGAGTGCTGCAGTGTTATGTCTTCTCTGTTCTGCTGTTCGAGATGGAGGCGTGAACACTCAAGAAGATCCATTTAGAGAAGATACAGGGCTTTGAAATGTAGTGCTACCGCAGGATGTGGCGCATTCCGTGGACAGACAGAATAAAAAATAGAGATATGCTTAAAAAACTGTGCAAAAAATGAGTTGGTTGAGAAAGTGAAGAGGAAAAACTTCAATATCTTGGTCATGTGATCAGAGGTCCTAAATATCATATCTTACAATTAATCATACAGGGTAAAATAAAGGGTAATTGGAAATTTGGCAGAAGTCGGGCACCCTGGTTGAAGAACCTAAAGGACTAGTTTGGTTCCAGTAATACGGAACTGCTCCGTGTAACAGCGAATAAGTCCGCATATAATGATAATTTCCAAACTCCAATAGGAGAGGGACTTTAAGAAGAAGACCAATATAAAATGAAAATATTACCTAATTATTGTAATGAGTGAATAACACAAAATGAAAATCAACAACCTCTGTAGGATATAGATTTTGGTGAGAAAATATGGGAAATTAGTACTAATTGACAGTAAAAGAAATTCTATAGGAAAAAGATTTATAATAAAACTTGTAGTTTTTAAATTTTCCATATTTTATATTCGAGGTGTGGCTATTGAATAACAAGACTGACGTTGTAAAAAATTTAATTTTAATTTTATATATAATCACTTATTGTCACCTTCAATATACACTCCTTCTTTATCCCTACAACGCTGCATGAGAAATTCCCATTGTTGGAAACAGTGTTGGAAGTCATCTTCAGTCAGCTTCTTCAGGGCACGGGCCGCTTTCTCTTTTACAGCTTCTATAGACGCAAATCTTGTTTCTTTTAATGCAGATTTCACCTTAGGGAACAGGTACAAATCACATGGTTCAAGATCTGGTGAATAAGGTGGATTTTCTTACACTGAGATGCTGTAAGTTACGTGGCTAGGAACCTCTTGACAGATAACGCGGAATGAGTTAGCGCATTGTCTTGGTGGAGAACCCATGATTTCCCTTCCACATTTTGGGGCGTTTTTCCTTACTCTTTGAGGTAGTTTAGAAAGTACCTCAAGGTAGTAGTAATATTGAGTAATTGTTTGACCTTCTGGAACCCACTGAAGGTACACAATCCCATTGGTACTAAAAAAATAATCGACATTGCTTTAAATTTTGACTTGGTCATTCGAGCTATTTTGGCTCTCGGTGAAGATCAGCGCTTTCAGTGCGTGGATTGGCGCTTTGTTTCCAGATCATAAGTAAAAAAACCACGTTTCATCACATGTTATTATCTTCTACCTGTTTCCTTAGGTGAAATCTGCATTGAAAGGAACAAGATTTGAGTCTGTGGAAGCTGTAAAAGAGAAAGCGGCACGTGTCTTGAAGGAGTTGCACTGTTTCCAACAATGGAAAATTTGTATGGAGCGTTGTAGGGATAGAGTAGGAGTGTATATTGAAGGTGGCAATAAGTGATTATGTATAAAATAAAAATTAAATTTTTTACAACGTCAGTCTCGTTATTTAATAGCCACGTCTCGTATATATGCATTTTTCCCTAAACTGGAAGACCCATTGAAAAAGACCCATCTTTGAAAAACCATTTTTTACTATGAAAGCACAGAAATCCTTAACTTTTCCTAAAATTTTATTTAGTACTTACTTTAGTAATTCTGACTTGTATTCAAATCGTACTCAAATTATGTAATGCCTCATACATCATATATTTTGCAGTGTATATGTATAAAGATGATGTTGATTATCATAATGAGGCTGGTAAATACTTTATACCGTATTATATGCAACTGTTCGTCTTTTGGGTACCTTGGTAGGAAATATGGTAGGGAGATTAGGAGAAACTTTTTTTTTTAATTAACTAATTTTCATATGCAAATTCCAGTAATGAGGGTAAAGTTATTGGTGAAGCAATCGTTACAACCGTTAGATGCCAGTGAACCTTTCGACAATATCTTTTGGGCGTTTCTGCTGTAAAATGTGAAGAAGTTGAAACGAGGAGACGAAACAAAAGTACAGTACTAGAGTGTAGTTTGGTTTTATCGCGAGGGAGAATAAGGAGTCTCATGCCACGTTCAAACCAGCTGTGACATACCACCCCGTACTGTCGTTTCCATCACTCCCTCAAGAGTACACGCACATATGCACACACGCATCCAATGTGCAATTCTATTATTGTTTATATATATATATATATATATATATATATCCATACACACACTCTATTCCAAACAATATATATTATTTTCTTTACTGTTATTAAAACCTGAAAATGCTGACGTTTTCACATATCAGTATGACAGCGTTTCATACTTTTTAATATCACCATTTATTTTTTCCTTTTCTTGGTGTATTATACAGATCTACAGTATGGTTTATTATATTTTTGTACCCTTGAAAACAAAAGATGTGAGTCATATTTTGCGACGTGCTTGCCTTATTGCAAGAGACGATCAACATAAAGAAATCGTCTGATAGGCAACAAATAATAAACTTTCTCTTTTTATAAAACTGTCTTATTACAGTAAAAGTATACGTTCGTGCTGCACGTAACTTTAAAAACCAGCATTCTATATTCGCGAATAAAAGTCAGTAAATTTTAAACAATACTGGGTACGCACCGTGATATACACCACACGAATTTCTTTGACTTCTATTAAGTAAACTATGTCACCCTGCTTCGCATCTTCTCCACAATTTTTTTTTCTATAGTCCTTCTGATTTAAATTTTTGTTAAACTCTATATATATTTTACATTTCCATGTTTTAATCTCGTATTTAAATTTCTTGTCAACGTTTTTTTTCCAAATTTTACGTACAGTATACCCGAGGGTAATACCAAAGCCACTAAATGTTTAAGAATATAAAGAAAGTTTTTTTTTCAATAATGTTTTGAAAGCTTGTACATTTATCTATTTTTCTACATAATAACTAATTCGGTTGATGAATTTCTACAAGTGATGTGGATGTTTTTGTTTGACCACGTTAAACTAGCTCATCGCCATGAGAAAACGTTAAATCTCACCTTTCACGTCTTCATCGTTACTGAAACGCGTTCCACCCAAATATTCTTTCAATTTATGAAACATTTGATAGTCACCTGACATTGTTTAAAACAGGTTAACATTTATTTTTCAGGTATTTGTAACTGTTTTTTTCTAATTGTTCATATCCTTTTTTGACATTTGTAATTGTTTGTCTTCTCCTGTTTGTTATCATTTTCACTTAATTTAACTGATGTAAAATCAAAGTTTTTTTGTTATTCTGCTTTTGTTCATTTTGTGTATGTGTCCATAAAATCTTGCGCTCCATCTTCTGAATGTGTCCGTGATTGTTTTTGTGTGTTTTTACATCTCTGATCATGATTGTTTATTTCGTATCTCATTTTTGCTGATTGGTCCAAATATTTTCTGTTACTTAATTTTTTTATTGATACTGGTCAAAAGCGCTTCATATTTAAGTCCTTCTGACCTGTTTGACCGGTTCCCCCACCACTATTTGCTCCCTTACTCATCTCATATCAGAAATTCCTGTATAGTGTAAAGGGACCTTTACGGCCACTCATATGTAAAGTCCCTGGGAGTACAACTATTTTTAATTGTCTGAGTTTCGCGGTTATGTAGCTTGATTTTCGTTTTCATGGTTTAAAGTAAATCTATAGGCTTTTTGAAGTTTCGTAACTCTTTTTTGATTTTGAAGTTTGCAACTCTTTCCTCTCGAGTTTATCCCGGATGGATGGATACTTTCTGCTAGATATTTGATGTAGGTATCTGTGATATCTTTCCGCAACGTGTTTTAATATGGAAGTTATTTGGTATTATTATAAAATAAGTTCTATCATAAACCCAATTTACATCAACTATTGGTAATGTTATTTTAAATTAAACGAGCCGTGAACGAAACAATATAATATAATATTATCTCAAATTAAAAACGAAAGAAAATAGATAATTTAAGTTAAGGGAAGGAAAGAAAGATTTATTTCAGGTTACGGATAAGTAGTTTTGTTATTAGGGGTAGAGAGTGGAAGAAAAAGCCCTGGCCGGATATGGTGGTTAGGTTTATCGCTAAGTTTGCTAAGATGGTAAAAGATGGCCCAGAGAATGTAATCTTATTACTATTTGAAAGGAGGAAAGGATAGGGCGGTGTGAGTTTTAAATGGTTTAAGGGGTCGGTAAAGGAGAGGGGTTATTTTAACAAAAGAGCGTCAGATGAGCCAGAGAAACGACTAGTTAAACATAGAAACACCGCCTAATGTTCCATGTTACATTGCAAATTTACGAAGAAAATGCGAGCAGATCTTACGTATACTAATTGGTATAGACCTACATCTGCTCCCGGCTCTAAACTTTACTTTTTATTGTTAATAAACCTTACCCCACATAGTAACTGCAACTTTTAGCTGAAATCCCTTGACAACGAATGTTCACTCACTCCTACGTACGTTCAACAATAGAGCTTTGATTGTGGATCGTTTATTCCAGATGAGAAGTGAAAGTTATCTCTCTCATGACATCGTTTTAGTGGTACTTTTTGGAATCATCTTTAAAAAAATATAAAATAAATTAGGAAACCAGTGTTCTTGTAACATCTAAATCAAATACTTTTTTAAATATATGGTATACGAATTATTTAATTTTCGTACATTGGCAAAAGAGATTTATAAAAATTTATGAGGCATTTCAAATAAAAGATAATAAATCTATGATCGTAATAATAATAATAATAATAATAATAATTATTATTATTATTATTATTATTATTATTATTAGATAACATGATTTCAAAATTTTAATCTGTGAAATTTAACGGGCAGGTGGAGTGATACGTTATTTGCACTCGATCTGGTAATTTCTGAGCTACAAAAAATAGTTTTTTTTCTTATCACATGGTCAGACAATTATATAAGTTAAGCAATCAAGAACAGAACAGGCAGTGGTGTAAAAGACACTAGTCAGTGTTATCTCCTCTGAGAGTAACGAATTTCATCATTATACAGCCAGACCCTGTGGTGAATGAAGTGAAGGTGGTATTTGCAGTGTGAAAAGTAGATGCTTTTCGGAGTGTTGGCATGCTGATAACCTTACTTTTTCATTCAGTCAGGAAGGCAAGGTAAACCACCACACTGATTTTACTTAGTAAAACCGCCAGAGGTTCAAACCACCCTTTCGGTTGACGACCTAAACACAATCTGTTAAAATCTGTGATTGGATATTTTGTGTTATATCTGGGAGATCTTGTGGTTTAACCTTACTCTTATTTTATAATTTAAATCTCTTAAACAGATTTAGGCAAGTTTATTCATTGCAGTCCATTATTACACTGGTCTCTCACCTACAGCTAAATAAAATGTGTACACCACGCAGACCTTTTTCCTTGACGAACAATGTAAACAATGTATTCACACTCCTTTAACATTTTCTTACAGCAGATTTCTCATAACCGTATGGCAATTTGAACTGATTTAACTCCCGACTAAAAGAGGAAAACATTTTTTTACCCTTTTATACTTTTAGGCAAGTAATGGCAATAAGTGCCGATTATCCTAAATGATACACAACCACTCCAACTTTTCCAGGTAGCTACGCTAGTCACATACTAATTCACTTTTTCATAAAATAAAACTATCTCATCTTATAATATCTAGACTACTACGAACTACTATTGTTATTAACGTCACAATATTTAGGATGTAGCCAAATCTAAATTAATACAAATAAAAATAACAAAAATAATTTAAATTTAAATTCAAGTGGTAATAATATTATTGAGACATCCGTTAGCTAGTTTTTAATAAATTAACTTTACAATTTGATTTTTTATTTAATATTATTTTATAAAATTAAGAAGATCATATATAAGACCAGATGATCTTCTACAGGTTGATCTCCCGAGGTACCTGAAGCTATCAACTCTTGCAATTTTTCCGTATAATGTCTTCAAGTAATGTGGGGCTTTTCTCAGATACCTTATATATTTTAAATATTTCCGGGTTTATTTACTATTCCATAAAATTTAAAATGAAGATGGAAAAAGTGAATAAATATTATTAAGAATTTATTCACTGAAGACTTAAAATACGTTAAAGAAATTCAATCAGTTGTTATAAGGTGCATTGCTTTTTTAATTTAAAAACTAAGTTGATTTTATTTACTTTTTTATAATTTCAAGAAATTAAGCTGGGTTTAATAATGAAAAACGATATTGGCTGGTATTAGTTTGAAGTAATAAGGAAAAATGCTGACTGAAATTTTTTCAATGAACTAGCGAAGCAAAGCGATTAGTTTGATAGTAAGAAAAGCTAGTTAAAAGTGAGAGAAAATGATTAAGGGATGAAGAAGAAATGAAATGGTTATCGATTTCAATAAAAACCTATTGAAATTAAATATAGAGGGCGAAGTTTTAATTTAGGAACTGCTGGGCTAATATCGCCGTTCTTAGCGAGGCTAGAGCCAAGTTCCTATTCCTCCTTGTGCAGCGCAAGCAACTTTTATTTAACTTAAACCTTCTTCTGCGTCTTACTTTTCCTCTCTATTTGAAATAAACACGCGCGCGCATATACTTCTATTCAAGAAAGTTTACGAGACATAAAGTTAGCTCAGATGAACTTTGCATTGTTAAATTATTTTCTATTCCAAATGCAATAATGTTAAACCTTCCATAATCTAAATGGGATGAATGACCTAATATGAAATATTGTCAAAATAGTATCATTTAAAGCTCTTAAATATAATTATAGAAAAGAATTTTGTTTAGCTACATTATTTTCTAAAGAAACTTCATTAGCGTACAAAGAAAATCGTAATTATTTGTCACATAACAGATTAACTAAAAATATATATTTCTAAATACTGTAGGCTACTTTGGGCCAATTTCAAATTAAGTCAAATTACATGATCTATGCAACCAAGCAACTTGACGGTCACTAACTAAGAGCTAACTAGAAATAGAACACCTAAGACTGTTTCTGTTCTGGTCACGCTTAAAGCCGATAAAAAGCCGCTAAAAAATTGAGTCACAGTCAGAATGTATAACTGTATGTACGTATGTAGCAGAAATATACAAAATAATCAGTACCTATAAATATTTTTCATCATTAGGATGACTTCTAATAATGCATAACACTTGAGAATTACTTTATAAATGCGTTTTTTAGTTTATTTAAACTCAGTTTAGAGGAGCATTAACAATTACAGTGGGTTATGGAATAGTAACATTAGGTTTTTACATGGCGGAAGGACTGGACTCTTTATTCTCTCCGCCATGGTTTTTATTAATGTAAAAATTTCTATATCAAACTCTAGCACGACCACTTTCTAGTCCAGTACGCTACCAATACGATTCATTGTAAAAGTAAAATGAATTTTTAGTTAAATATAAATTGTTTGTTTACCAAACTTTGTAAATATTTCTCTAAAGAAAGAACTAATGAGGAAAAATTCTTTTATATTTATGTATATAACCCACCGGGTTGGTCTAGAGGTAAAGTCGTCGCTAAAATCAGCTGTTTAAACTGCTGATTTTTGGAGACGAAGGTTCCTGGTTTGAATCCTAGTAAAGGTAGTTACTTTTATACGGATTTGAATACTAGACAGTGGTTACTGGTGTACTTTGATGGTTGGGTTTCAATTAACTATACTCTCTCAGGAATGGTCGGCCTGGGTCTGTACAAGACTACATCTCATTTACACGTCATACACATCATCCTCATCTCATTGGATCATGGGGTTGCTTATTGTTCTGAATTGAACAGATTGCAACGTACACAAATTAGGGATATAAAAAAAATGTATGTGTCTATTGGATAGTTATTTATTTATTCAAAGGTAACTGATAAAAAAGTAAATAAACTTTATCACTTAAAAATAATATGCATTACGTATGATGAGTCAAAAAAGATTTGTATAGGAAAAGGGAAATTATACTCGTAGGTACTACTGCACAATAAGCAAAAAGGAGACTAATCATTCATTTCGGGTGGCCAAGGAAATTTGTACTATAACCTTGACGAGGAGAGCCAAATATAATAGCCTACTAAAACAAATTGACTACAAATAAATTTTTAATAATTGTTCATTAAATATTTTGCAATTTAGAAAAAACAAAACCTGTAAAAAAATAATTATGACAGAACAATTTGAACATAATAATAATGTATTATTATTTTAAACAAATCTGAATAAGTTTGAACATAACTTGATAGATTTTTGATATTCCTTCTTGGTTGCCATGTTTAATTTCTATTTCTGTCTCTTATTTAATATTTAATTAAGGATTTAGTACTTATGTAGAGAAAAATTTGATTTGATGTAGGCCTAAACCAAACTTTCAATTCGTACTTTTAATTAACATTACGCAGCTTAATCTGTTATTGTCACTAGTATTTTTATTGATATTGTATTATAATTGATCAATGTTGGTGTTAAATGTTTAATATTAAAATTTAATCGTTGAAGTGTTTATCAAATTTACTTATAGCTATTTGTGAATTAATTCTTGGACTTATATAAAAATGATAGCATTATGAAGGAATTCCGCAGAAGACTGCGGCCATGCCTGTATATGTATGGACATTAATTAGGCCTAATATTAAATTATTATTATTATTATTATTATTATTATTATTATTATTACAAGGATAAGACTTTTGATGTTAAATTAAATAATAAAAAACTTAGTAAGAAAGTGTATTTTTTTAGTTTTAGTTGTATAACTTAGAAAATATTCATTTAATTATTTGAACTTGTACACTCGATCAAGATAGTTGAACCCAGGTTTTAAGAAATTGACTTCAACGAACACTAGAAAAAATATTTATATTAAAAATTGTTTTTATCTGCACAAACTGTTTGAGTTGATCTATAAAACTGTACGGTGGAGATCTTTTTTTGGTAGGTTTTTATGAATTTTAACAGGGAATTATTTCTATGAAAATGTTAAAAAAGTATCAAAAATTCCTCTAAATTTTTGACTTAAGTAACAAAGAGAAAGTCCTGAACCATATCTGTACACACACTGGGAGAATTTTCTTGTTTCAGTTAGGTTAGACATACCAGTTCTTTATAAGACATTTTAGGGAGTAACACAAGATTGCAGTAAGTTTTGCTGACTCTGAGGGGTTAGAAACTGAAATAAAAGTTGCATGTACAATAATAGTAATAATAGTAAAAGCAATGGTGACTGTAAATTCAGACGTTACATTACGTTTCACCCTCAACATCACCATGTATTCGAGTGTAGTCTTTGAGAAATTTTACTGTCAGCGGTCATGTACAGAATAAGAGTGACATGTCAGCAAATACGGGGGAACTCTTGTATTGAACTCGTTTGTTGCTGGAGGGAAAGAAACTGAGAAAGACTGTGCAATTTGTAAGCTTCATTCAGAATTATTTAACACCTCCCTATGTTGAGTAACAAATTACACTAAAGACACTAGTGTTACCATTACAATTTTTGAATAAAAATCTGGTATAAAACACCACACAACTTTCTCTCGTCTACATAAATAATAAAACATAGAACCTATGTTTAATTATTAGTAAACAATGTAAAATTAAAAATATAACCCAATTTTAATCACGAATGAATGACACAAATGAAAATCTACTTCTGTTCGACATAAGGGGAGACTGTACTTTGTATTCCGCCAATGTTAAATTTGCTATTTTTAGGTACATTTTTCATAGGATTGGTAGAAGATACGAAAATGAAACTTTATTCACTTATAGTTGTACGGTGGTTTTAGCGACTGTTTTTTTTTTTCAATTTAACCTGTTGGACCATAAAGTGTTCAAAATAATAACGAATAACATAAAATTTTTACAAATTATTTCTACGTTTTTTGCATAATACTAATTTTTTGAGCGCCTGAGGAAGTAAAAACAATGTCGGTAAATGTGCATGCACATAATAACTAACTGGTAAATATTTCAGCAAGGTAGGTTAAATGGTGTCTAAGAAAAACGTACTTAAGTGTTAAAAATCTAAATTAACGGAAAAAGTCACAAATGAAAAACAAAATGTACACAAACAAGTTTAATTTCCCATCAACAGTTGGTTAGAAAGCCGCACCAAAAGTGGAGAATATTAAACATAGTGAAGCAGATATTTAAAAAAAACTAAATTTGTTTTTACACTAAAACGAGCAATATAAAAATATGAAAATTTTTATATTAAAAATGCGTTGGCCGCATTGGCGCAGTTGGTAACGTGCTCGCCTCTCATCATGCGGTCCTGGGTTCGAATCCCACTCAGGCATGGCATATGTTCATACGTTACAAAATATCATTCATCCTCCATCGTATAATAGTTCCACCCCAACGTCGTCGCTAATGACCGTTGTAGTTGATGCGACGTTAAATAAATGAATAAAAAAAATTTAAAAAAATATGAAAAATTATTTGTTTTTGGCGACATGTTAATTTTTTAGGATAAACCTGATAAAAACGTAAATTTTTTCATTAAAATAATTTTTTGTCGTAATTTAATGTTTTTGTGGTAGATCTAGGTCTAAACTATTGAAAAACATAAAAAACCGAAAATCAAAATTTTCTATCAAAACCGTCATAGTTTCGCCTTAAAAATACGTAAAGTTACAAATTGACGCTAAACCAGGCACTATAGAAGAAAATTCTTGAACTAAAGTTTCTATAACTTTGATTATGATTTGAACACTGTCGTAAAATGCACAATAAGTTAGCAATCTTAAAAAAATCCAGTTTTTTACCGATTTTGATAGGCAAAATACAGAAAATCATTAATTGACGCTAAACTAAGCGTTGTAGAAAAACATGTTTGAAATAAATGTTAAAGAATTATAAATTTTCCACAATTTTACTATGCATATTTTGTCAGAAAATGCATATTAAGGAGCAATCTTAATAAAATAATTTTTCCCACGTGAGCTCACAGCCACTCAAGAAATTTTGCAGAGATGGCGTTTTGCCTTTCTTATAGAGAATAAAATATGTAGTAAATGAGGAAAGTTTTAAAAAATTAATAGGACCCTTTTTGGGAAAATTGCAAAAAAGTTAAAAATCACACGAATAAACTACTACTTCCAGTTGACCAATTTTGAATGTCTCTTGCATTTTGGCTAAAATATTAAATTAATTAGTGCATTTTAATAACTATTTTTGATAGATTTTTAATAAGTCATTGAAATCGCTTCAAAATTAAAACTTCTTTGCTAAAAATCATATTTTAATCAAAATTTAGATACAAATGGAAAACAATACAAAAGCAGTAATATGAAATAAAAAATTTAGAACATTATAAAATTATATGTTATACGCTTGAAAAGGTTTCACCCTTCATCGACACATTCCTGAAGCTCGTCGCTATACCTAAGTAAACTGAGATGTTGATATTGAAATAGTAAATGAAAATATGTATTCTTACGTTGAATGTTAAAGCTATTAAAACACATTCAAGATGTAATAATATATAATGAGCATACGAGGTGTGGCTATTAAATAACGAGACTGACGTTGTAAAACATGTTATTTTAATTTTATACTTAATCACTTATTGTCACCTTTAATACACACTTCTTCTCTATCCCTGCAACGCTCCATGCGAGTTTTCCATTGTTGGCAACAATGCTGGAAGTCATCTTCTGTCAGCTCCTTCAGGACACGGGCCGCTTTCTATTTTACAGCTTCCACAGACTCAAATCTTGTCCCTTTTAATGCAGACTTCACCTTAGGGAACAGGTAGAAGTTACATGGTGCAAGATCTGGTGAATAAGTTGGATGTTCTAACACTGAAATGCTGTACTTGGCTAGGAACTACTTGACAGATAACGCGGAATGAGCTGGCATCTTGTCTTGGTGGAGAAACCATGATTTGTCCTCCCACATTTTGGGGCGTTTTTTCCTTACTCTTTGATGTAGTTTAGAAAGTACTTCAAGGTAGTAATATTTACTAATTGCTTGACCGACAGGAACCCAGTGAAGGTACACAATCCCATGGATGTCAAAAAAAAACAATCATCATTGGTTTAGATTTTGACTTGCTCATTCGAGCTTTTTGGCTGTCAGTGAAGTTCGTCTCTTCCAGTACATGGATTGGCGCTTCTTTTCCAGTTAATAAGTAAAAAACTAAGTTTCATCATATGTTATTATCTTCTACCTGTTTTCTAAGATGAAATCTGCATTAAAAGAGACAAAATTTCAGTCTGTGGAAGCTGTAAAAGAGAAAGCGGCACATGTCCTGAAGGAGCCGACAGAAGATGACTTCCAGCACTGTTTCCAACAATTGAAATTTCGCATGGAGCGTTGTAGGGATAGAGAAGGAATGTATATTGAAGGTGTATAAATGATTATGTATAAAATTAAAATAAATGTTTTACGTCAGTCTCGTTATTTAATAGCCACACCTCGTATATCCCCGTATATCCCTTACACGGACGTCAGAATTAAAAAAGCCAATACATCTATAAAAACGAAAATTAACAAGTAGGCCTAATTTCCTATTTCTTTAAAGCCAGTGAAGCACATGCCTTTACTTTTGTCCAAATAGAAAACATGGATATTTTTTAAATCTAAACTACTAGATATCTTGGATCTTGTAGAATACTAACTAGAATAGAATCTTTTAGATTAATTTAGACACATAAATGTATTTTAGTGTAGGGTTTATGAATATAATTTTTTGGGAAAAAAAATTATTAGAATTTAATCAGTATGAGTAATTTTAGTTTATTTTAATAATATATCAAGAAGAAAGCAATAAAAATAAATAAATATATAATAAAATAAATGACATTCTTATTGAGGTAAAATGTAATTTATATTCTTTCAGATAAAATTTCACGCCAGATTTTTCTACAGAAACATCTTAAATTCATTTCCAAAACCATACCGTAATACATTGCGTGGGCAATGAGGTGTGTACCAACGAAGCACGATCGACCGGACATAGAACACCATGTCTTGCAATCTGGTGTTGACCCCACTACATATAACTCACCGAGTACGAGTACAGTTAGACTATCAATGTAGTGGAACTAGTATTATTATTACTACGTGTGACGTCTTCCATTAGACACAGATGGTGACTGTGCAAGAAATTGCAGTACCGAATTGTAGAGGGTGATGTTATAAGGAGAAGAAGAAGGGAGGGTTGAAGTTAAGGCACAGAATGGAATAGGAAGGAGATGGAACCGGAGGAAGAGGGAATCAAAGCTTGGTTTATCGGGGCTGCCTGTTGCCTGTTGCCTTAATGATCGACCAGGATTACAGTTGGTCGCTCAATCAACCCTGTTCAGACCCTGATAACGTTATCTCAACAATCCCTATCCATTTGGTTCTATACCGAGCAATAGTAATACTGCATTTACTCTACAATACACAAACATACAAGCCGACTTGCCGTTAATCTCAAGAAACCTTCCTTGATTTCTGCTCGACCTTCCATCGAATTAATCAATCAACCTGATATCAAATTAGTTCTCTGACTTACAATTTTTGCACCTTTTACCATCGTAAGTTAACATTAACTAATTAATAAACTTATACAACTACTAAGAAGTTGAGTACATTGACTAAACTTTACACGAACAATCACTCAATTAAAATGCAATACAGTAATTTTTGAAACCTAGTAAATACACACAAAATTTTCTCATCAGTTTGTAAACGGTTTCTTCTAATTTAAAAATTACAATTATAAATGTAATTATGACGTTATAAAGGTAATACAAATAATCTACCTTGTAATTTAATAAATAATTAATACATAAAAATTAATTTTAAGTTCTTAAATAATGCTCATGTTATATATTTATTAGCAAGTGAATAGATTTTTTTTGTAATTTTCAAGCACATCATAAATAAACCATTGATCGACTCGGTAAGTGTGGTTGCAAAAATACTTATCGGAAATACTAAAAAAAAACCGCGATCACATTGGCCAATACTATATTTAGGCTGTAATAAACCAAAATTTGGTATTTTTTAATACAATTAGTTTCTCAAATTAATTAAACCGTAACTTAGTAAGATAACAGTGAATAAAAGTCATAAATAAAAATAATAATAATAATATTTTAACGGTTGAAAAATAATAATAATATAAAATATAATGAATATAATAATATAAAAGACCATTAATTATCTGAAACCATAATACGATTAGTTAAACAGAGATGGAATACTAATAATTAGAATGAGAGAAAGTACAAAATAAGTTCTCGAATGTTCGCTCACAAGGACAAGGTGTCTCCTATTCCTCCTCGGGATCCCGGGTTCGATTCCCAGTCAGGTCTGGCATTTTTTCATCTCTCATTTCCATTATAATCATTATCCACCGTCTGCATTAGCAGAAATTGCAGAACAGTCAGACGTTTAACCAAAAACAAAAAAACTAGTCCAGAAAAGCTAGAACAATAAATATATCAAGCTAAAAATAATTTTATAAATTGGGTTTAAAGGATGCTAAATGTTCAAAATTGTTTCAACCACTTCAAATCTTGTAATTTCAGTTAAAATGAAGAAAGTATGTATGATTTTGTAAAATAATATAAAATTATTGAATCCTTATGTTGTTTGAAAACCATAATTGTTTAAAACATTGGAAAAGAAAATTGTGATTTACTGGTATGTAAAATTGTAAAATTAAAATGGGGTGGAGTAAAGCGCTTCTGAAGGCGTCAGCGTAGCAAAATCAACATAAATTTTGCCAAGCCATAAACCCTGAGAGGGATTAACAGTAAATAGAAAGGAAAATGAAAACTGGCAAGGAAAATGGGCCGGAAATTTGAGAAAGACAAAGAAAGACGCACTAAGAGAGAATTTAAAAAGAACTATAAAAGAAATTCTCGGAAGTTTTGTGCCCGATAACATCCTGCAGTGGCTATTTTGTAAAGTGGCCAATCTCCTTTTATTTTGCTGTTCCTTTACGTGGAAATGAGTGCATTTACGCTTTATACAATTATTTTTTAGTATTGAAAGTAAAAAATAAAAATGAGTTAAAAAGTTAAAAATCCTTTTTGGAATAAAATATGTTTACAACTAATTCCACATTTTTTCAAGTAAAATAATTTCCCTCAAATTCTGATCTACTGAAAATATAAAAATACTTTTGAAAATGTATTCTTGTTTAATAGGAGTACTTTCAAATTATAATATGTTTGCTTTTCCTTCAAAATTGGGTAATTTTAGAGCGTTGGAGGAGGGCTAGTACAATGTGGACGTAGGATAATCGTGAATTTGATCGATCTTTTCATGTTTAAGAAAATTTCGTAAAGTTAAATTATTATTATTATACTATTTCCAAATTGGCCTTCAATCAAATTATAATAATCTAATTGCTCGCTTGCTGGGTTTAAACGTATAGCTTTTATTTTTGTTAAAACGAGAGATTATTTAATAAAATTCGAAAAGGTTGTTGTAGATATTGCATTGTAAGACAATTATGTACAATGAATATTTCGTGCCAATACTGATTTATGCAGCAGAAACATGAACAGGTCAAAGAAGGCAGGAGTAAAATGTAGGTGCCAGAAATTAAAATTTGAAAGAAGTTTCTAGGAAAGACAAGAAGAGATAAAGTAAGAAATTATGGATTTATGGAACAATCGGGATGTACAGCTTAATATACAAAGTTTGACAGACCCAGCTACATGAAACCATCTAGCATAGTCATAACTAGGTTTTTAATCGTATCAGGAGGATATTACTAAAAGGATGTTGTACTGGAAGATGGAGGGAAAATTAGCAGATGGCAGAATACCAAGAACGAAGTCGACGGGTTCAGTTATTAAGGAATTGGTGCAAAAATGATATGTTGAATCCGACCCGAGGAAATTTTGGCGAAAGATAAAGATGATGAGTATATACTCTACGGGTATTTACTTTGAAACTTATTAGGATTCCCGAATTGGATATGGTGGAATTATCTCATAATCTAAAAGCTACATCTTTGGAATCATAAATGTATATTTTTTTACTGTGATTCTTTATATTTTAGAAACTATACAATACAGTACAGCCATTTTAAAACTTAAGTAAATATCTGAATGAACAAAATTACGTGGAAGTAAACAACATAATTTGCTTAAAGAAGGTTTCCTAGAGCATAATCAAAGAATTGAACGTAAAAATAAAATTAATAAAATATAAAAACAAATATAAGCAGATATGGATAATAACTACATATTTTATAGCTAACAACAAGAAATATTGAGTAGGGTAAATTTTTTTTAAATTTTAACAAAATACTGTACGAAAAAATATATTAGATCTTAAAAATATTATTATGAGAAACAAGAATGTGGACAATGCAAAATAAAATGAATTGTAAAGTAATAATATTAAATTTTTATAGAAGCGTACAATAACAAATAAAATGTAAGTTTTAGATCAATATTTTAGCTGTTTTTTGCAATTAGATCAATAAATTACTCTTTAATTTTCTTGATAGGTGGTGGGATGTTAAATTTCGTCTTGTAATTTCCTGTATTCGAGGATTAGTGTGATCTGTTAAATTTTCAACATTTGAGTTTAACAGCTTCTGTAACAAAAGAAATTTTCAAATCATAAACATTACTTTGTTTTAAAAATTAATCGGGATATATGATTAACATCACTTACATCCCATTGTATTAATGATATTAATAGACTTTAAATAAGTCTGTTCATTTTACTTTATACATCAGTAGTTCATTCTCAACCGATAAATGTAAATTCCTTCCAATCAGCCATTCCTTCTAATTTCTTATGTGAATCTTCCAGTTAAGTTACCTCCCCTAATGTGTGTACGTTGCAATCTGTTTAGTTGAAGAAAATTAAGCAACCCATCACCCAATGAGATGAGGATGATAAATGTATGACGAGTAAATGAAGTGTAGTATTGTGCAGACTCAGGCCCACCATTCTTCAGAGAGTATAGTTAGCCTCAATCATCAAAGAATACCGGTAATCACTGTCTAAAATTCAAATAAGTATAAAAGTAATTACCTATCTTTATTAGAATTTGGACCAAGGAACCTTAATTTTCGCAATTTAAGAGTTGATTAATAAAAAGGAAATTTATGAAAATAGAGATCAAACATAGGAATTTTTTTTACAAGTCTGTCTGCCACATTACAATTTGTTCGCATGAAATAGAACAATAAGTCTTCTTTTTCTTCTCTTCCAGGTTTAGAACTTGGCCTGTTCCGACATCACTCTCTTCAGCTCTATCTTTTCCTCGGTGTCGCCAGAGCTCTTCTGCCTTGCGCTTTATATTCCCACATCTGCTTCGGTATTCTTCCATCCGACATTCTGTTTATATGTTCCTTCCATCTTTCTTTGTACTTTATGATTCTCTCATGTACGCTAACCACCTCTCTTATGTCCTCGCTTCTTATGTGGTCCACTCTTGAGCATCCTTTTACTGCTCGCAAAAAACTTATTTCTGCCGATTCCAACATTTGTTTTTTCCGTTGCGTCAATACCCAAGCCTCTGATCAGCATACAACAGGGTAGGAACCGCCATCACCAGATACAATCGTATTTGTGTGTCTCTTCTCATCTTATTTCTCAGCGGTCTTCTAATTATTCCGCATATATTTCTAAACCTTAATACCTACTAAGGTAGTAGGACAATAAGTAATTTTAAAAAATGTTAATTAACATGATTAACATTTCCTATGTTATTGAAATTGAAATTAGTATTAATTATTATTTCAGAAATACAATCATGGTTTTGAAAGAAAGAGTATATCAGTTAAAAAAAGATTCAAATAAGAATAGACAATTCAAATAGAAAAAAAAACAATATTCGTTAAAACCTATAACTTAAACCGAAAACACTAAGTCTTTTCAGTCTTGAAAACACGGTATCAATGTTGTTTAGCAGATTTGAAGTCAGGAAGTTTGAATGATGGTTGAGTCTTATGTATAAAAATTATATAGGAAATATTGATAATAAATTCATAAAAAGAATAACATAGAATACATTCACTTAAAATTTAAAACTGAATATAAATAGTTGTCCTAAAATTACTTTACTGTGCACTAATCCATTCCACTGCTTATTATTGTTTATAAACTTAATATTTTAGCATTAAAATCCATTATTAATTATTTGATTCTGGAAAGGAAATTTATTTAAATGAAGTAAACACGGTGTGACTTCTTTTCAATACGATGAGTTTTTAATAGAAGATGTAAGAGCAAGAGAACGAGGATAGATTATGTTTTATCTTTTAAAAGAGAATTGATTAAATATTCATTGAAGAAAGATAAAGTCACTTGTGATCAAAGGACATCGTTCTGTAAATGCAAAGCAAGTAATAATAGTAGTAGTAGTAGACGTAGATTTTGGATAGATGGATTATGGAAAGGCGGTTCTGGTTTTTTTTATTTTTTGAGAATATTGCAAGACTCGTTTAAATTGTCCAAAGATGTTTTTCGTGTTTTTTTCTCTTTAGACTTCTGTTGAATACGTAATGATTCATTTTTATCTTTACGTTTGGAATCTAAGGCCATGTCGATCTAATCAGCCTTTTCATCCGCAGTCGAGGGTAAAGAATGCTCAAGAAAAAAGAAGACTCCTTATTTTTTCAACTTTTTTACAAATATATTCCGTCCCTTAAACTCAAAGTAACATTTTTCACTCCTATCATCGTATCTTTTAAAAACCTATCCCTCATCTTAGTGGAACCCTTTTCAAGTACAATTTCAAGGAAAAAGGGTTTATTGAGAGAACCGCACAACTCCTTCAGATCATGTTGTGTGATCACTTGTACATCCATTTACATTAAAAACCCATCAACAAACTAAGCGTAGATATTTTTAAATGGTTTCTCACAGAAATTTTCTTTTCTAACGATTTACATATTCAAACACTAAGAAAACTACTTAATAAATTATAAACTGGAAACGATTACCTTGTACCAATTGCTTTGGTAACTCGTTACTTACCTAATTAATTAATAATCCAATAATTTAAAAACCCCCAGAGGACTATTGTAACGGCAAGTTGGATTACATTCATAGATTAATTGCTTATTTTCTAAATGCATTTTAATTCGTAAACTTTTCAGTGTTCATTTTCACAATCTGACTTTTTTATTATGCATAAGAAAGTTGCCACATTCATTAAACAAAATCGAGTATGAAACACACGCGACTTTCTCTTGCGGTTAGATTTTAGAGAGATGAAATGGTTATGCCTCGGATAATCTGGTTACCAGTTCGTCTCCTTTAGAAGATAACTTGAAAGGGTTACGGGCTTACTTGCTTCAGGTTTTTATAGTAATATTAACTGTCTGACCGCAGGTGATGACTTCTTATCTTTACTTTATAGTTGTAGGCAACCTACATTAACTTATATTAATTAAACCGGCGTTCTTCTTTCATCTTATATAAATGCTGTATCTCAACGTGGTCTCATTTGATATAATTAAATAAATAAAAGTATATAATTTTATGTGTAACTTTTATTTCAAATTTACTGCATCTAGTTATTTACGACTAACAAATAGGTTTTCTGTTCCGTAAACTATAATACGAAGTCATTCAATTGCATTAACACTTCTTCTACCTCGTTACTTAGGTTTCAGTAACGTATAACATACTTAGCACATAAGTAATGACCGTTTAATCAAAAAATTATAAAAAAGAAATAAGCCAGTATTTTGAAAGTAGTATGTTCTTATATCCAATTAAGATATTGGGCTCATTCTCCTTCACCGAAAAGAGTTTTGTGCGATCAGAACTGGGTAAAACTTCTGCTGAAGATGGTCGGTAAGATCCAGATTTCCAGATGCACCCCTTTACAGTTGGTCTTGGATAGGTTAATCATCTACGCCATTAAACCGACGAAGAGGGCTCTACAGCTTACAACCATAGTTCTAAAATTGGTTGGAGTAATCCAAACCACCTTTGTTACTTTAAAGTAACTTTACCATGAATAATGCATCTTAACTAAAACTACTGCGGGTAGTAACCACTCTTGAACGTCTATCGTCACTTCACGCGGCGTACACAAGCCGGCGTATTCTTGCGAACTTGTACCGAAATGTGCGGAAACGAAGCCTTCTGGAAGCTCTACAAACGATATGACGAGAATAAACACCAGACGGACAAAGAAAGTAGAAAATCTTACCGGAGGAGAATGACGTGAAGTTTTCATAAATGTAATCTAAATTACTAATCTAATTTTAGATTTTACGTAATCTAAAATAACCTCAAAACGAAAAATATGGCATGAAACACTCGAACGACTTTGTCTTGCTAATATTAATAATGAAAAACATAACGTAATGTTAATCATGATTGAATAACGCTGAACGAAAATCACCCAACATTGGCTTCGATTTTGATGAGCAAAATACGAAAATCACAAATTGAAGCTCAACTAAGCTCTGTAGAAAAAGATGCTTAAAATGGAAGTTGTAGGGTTTTTAATTTTGTATAACTGAAGTCAAAGACACTTTTTCCTTAAAATATCACTATCGTTGAAAAGAAACCATTTTTACAGGTTTCTATAAGAAAAATCATTAATTGACATTCAACTAAGGTCTGTAGAAAACATGGTTAAAATAAAAGTTGTAGATTTTTAATTTTCTATAACTTTGATTAGGACTATATATTTTTGCCTTAAAATGCATATTTAGGCTGCTATCTCAAAAAGACATTTTTCATACGAGATCAGAGCCCGTCCACGAATTTATGCAGATACGCCGCTTACCACGTCTTTTAGAACATACACATTTTAGAAATGTGGCGATTTTTAACAAAACGTAGAAGCCGTTTTTGAGAAAATTGGAATGTAATGAAAACTAATACTCTGTTTGATTGATTTGAATTAAATATCCGTGTCAAGTACCCGCATAGTTTCAAACTAAAGGTTCAAGTTTCAACTTTGTATGATTTTCCATTCTTGAGTTATTTTTTTGCACACAGATAGACAAAAAAACACAAACAAATTAATCGGTAAAAACTTTTGTTGGGTTCAGGGACCTGAAAACGAGTATTTTAGGTGAAAACTTAATTTCGATGAATTGTTATATAAACAACTTTCCTTTTCTATATTTCATACAGAGTAAGAGAAAGTAAAAAAAAAACAGATGAAAAATAATTTATACAAAATAGAAAATACAAAGCTTTTTACACATAATCAACCCATTAAAATATTAAACATTTATGACACACATTGTAGAAGAGCGAAGGTAATAAAGTAATATAATATTACATTGAATTTACGTAAAATATAAGGAATAAATAAAAAAGAAAACAATGCAAAATAAAATGGTGTTTAGCAGTATACTTGAGAAACCACATATTCAGCGTAAGATTTAAACAGAACAGTAAATAGGATTGATAATTGAAAACCTAGAAACGGTAATATGGGATTGAAAATACCAGAGATACGTGAAGTTGAAAATATTATCAGGTAATAAAAGGGTTGTATTATACGATATGGAGTTGTTAAGATAACTGCTTCACTTTTGAATAAGTGGTTCTTACACGAGCTGTTTAGTTCTATCCATTTGATAGAATTGTATATTATATGTTGTTATATACACAACACGACGTTTAAGATTCAATAGAATTGCATACGAAAATACTCAAGCTGTATACTTCTTACCGGACTACTATTGTGGAATCAATGCCAGTGAACAGTGAAATGTCTCGATTTGCAATAAGAAAAAGGAAAATCCACTTGAAAACCCAACAATGGTAGTTCTTTTAACATCACATACGCTCCTAACGTGTCTCTTCTTTATATTCCATCCAATTTTCCAGCAGCCATTTTCATACGATTATCATCACGAATTTAAATCCCGGAACTTATCATTTATTCATTACTGAATAAAATATATTTTTCTTTCATATATTTTAACATTTATATAAATGTAATTCTGGATGCATTACCGTTAAAATTCATTTCATTCCTTACTTTATATCATTCACTTAACATACCTTAAATTTATTAACTGAGTTAAATGAAACTGTAAATATAATTTTTAATAGTGAAATTGCAACTCAAAAGAAACAAATCCATTTATATCTGATAGAACCATGGCTTAAACTATGAAAAATAAAAATTAGTGAAAACAAATCGCAACAAAATGACATTTACTTTTAAAGGACAAAACTGCCCAACCAATTACATTAATAATATTCCGCTGCCTCACACTACTCAAACACGCTATTTTGGCTAAAACTTAGACAGAAAACATACATGTTACAATTACACGCCACAAACTCAAAACATGCTTCAATCAACTGAAGTGCTTACTCGATAGTCGTTCTAAATTAAATATGTCACATAAATTAACAATCTAATAGACGATCATAAAGCCTAACTGAACATACGGAGTTTAACTTTGGGAATCTACTAAACCTTCACACACGAAACGCATACAAGCTATTCAAAACAACATTCTACGAGCAATAACACAATGCCCCTTTTACGTCATAAAGTAAAAAAGACGTTTTAAAGTTGCACAAAGACTTACAAATCCCAGACGTAAATGACATTGCGAAACAACTATACAAGAAGTGTACGAGAAATTTGAATTATATGAAACCTTCCATACAAAATATGTACACCAGGGCGATACCGGGTACTCAGCACAGATGTTTAAAACGTCTCAGTCCAAGGGATCTTCTTGGCCAATTGTAGGATTGTAGTGATGACTGCAAGCTCCAGCAAGTAATGTTTTAAACTTAAGCGTCATATTTAGAAATTGTTATAATATTGTAATAAAATATAAGTCACTAAATTTTCAACGAAAATGTGTCAAAAAAGTAATAGTGAATGTAGAGACGATTATATTTAAAAAAAGTACAGTAAACTCTGATCTGGAAAAATTCTAAACCTTATTTAAACGTAGTCTTTAAACGTAGTTCTATTTAGTATTCTAATAAAATTACGATTCACATTCATACGTTTAAAAACATCAACGTTGGTAACATGACCAGTCCATGAAATCCTCAGGATTCATCTGTGTATCCACTTCTTCAAAACTTCTAAACGATTAATAGAATGCATATTCATAGTGACTTTTATTCATAATGACTTACGGGGTAGAGTGTTGACAAATTAGTTGGAGGAACAAGTAGTGGAGTTGGATTATTTGAGAAGAGCAGAAGTGGCCACTTCTGAGCAGAAGTGGCCACTTCTGAGCAGAAGTGCCCGATATAATTTCAGAAAGGATAGAAAAAAAGACAATTTATTGCTTTTGTTTTATGTCAGACTGTTTTACAAATGCTGCTAAAGCAGACAAAATAGACGATTGGTTTGGTATGGTCATGAACGTCGGATGGAAGCAGAAAGGTAATCATAAAGGGTTTTGAACTACCAGCTAGACGTTTCGTGGAAGAAAGGTAGACCCTGTGGACCTTGGAAAGGAGTGAGAGAAGTTATACAGCAGAGATAGCTAGAGAAGGAAGACGATAGGAGCAGACCGAGTTGGAGATTAAGTGCGAGATGCGACAGCAGCCGTAGGACCCCCGCTTAAGAGACGTTTTGTGTAACCAAATATTTTTCAAGATTAACTGAACAAATGCAGTAGTGAAAACCCAATCTGCCACCAGACCATCTCATTTTCGTGACCTACCGAAACGGATATACTGTGGGTGATAGGTCACGTCTAAGCATTGAAACAGAAGATTTTATTATTCTTTTCAACAATCTAATGTAAATATGTACCGTTCCGTCACTTTTACATAAATCACAATTTAAATACCAGAAAAAGTCAGTTGTACAATCTCGGAAGGCTACCGAGAGGCCAGATTGTCGTAAAGACCAACTGATACGCGAGGAAACAAAATGGGCAGTACCATTGCATCAGACATATTTTTACTTCCCACCTATTTTGGAAAGATGACATAGTTAAATTTACTTAGACTATTACAACATTAACACAGGTATTAAGATACTTTTTGTATGCACAAATATTTTTCAAGATCAAATGAACGAATGCAGTAGTGAAAACCGAAACTGCCACCACACCACCTCATTTTCGTGACCTACAGAAACGGATCTAATGTCGGTGATAGGTAACGTCGAAGCATTGAAACAGAAGATTTTATTTTACTTTTCAACAATCTAATCTGAAAATGAACCGTTTTGTCACTTTTACATAATAATTCATAATTTAAATACTTGAAACAGTCAGTTATACGATCTCGGCAGGTGACCGAGAGGCCATCTTGTAGTAAAGACCCACCGATACGCTAGTAAACAAAATGGGCAATACCATCGCACCAGACATATTTTTAATGCCACCTATTTTGGAAAACTGAGATTATTAAGTTTACTTGGACTAAATAAACAGTAAATCATTTATTAAAAGACTTTTTGTTGTAGTAAATTAAATTACTCCTCTAGGTATCTCCACGAGGAATTAGCCAAATTTGTAATATAATTTATTAATATTGCATTCTTTATTGGTTGTATCAGTTCTCAAGTTCGACTTTATTATTTTTCTCCATTTAACTTGTCCCTTATTTCGTTCAATAAAACATCATTCACATTAATACATTATGATTTTATTTATTTAATATATTTTCATGATTATAATCACAAGTTTCATTATTTAAGCACAATTTTTTAAAATAACGTTGCAGTTCTTAATACTGTAAAATTCAATTTGCTGATTTTATTTGGTTTGAAATGATAAAATCTAATGACAACATTGTTAGTTATAACATACATACATTTATAATTATTAATGTCTTAATATTTCAATAGTTTAATTTGATACGTATCTTAATTCTATCTGTTTTCACAAACTTTAACAATTCAAGTATTTCTTTTAGCTATTTTATTAGATGAATATCTCCATCAATGTTTTCATGCATCTGCTATTGAAACTTTATCATTATGATTACAAATGGAATGAATTATCTCTTTTATAAGCATGAACATTGCTGGGTAAACTATTTATCTTCTTATGTGCATTTTATTATTATTTTTAAACAGTAAATGTATGAAAAACATAATAAAAAAAAACTAAATGGGACGCTTAATTATTAAAACATGTTCTTCCCTTCAGGTTCTACGTCCCATTAAAATAATTTACAAAAGTCTTTTCTTCTTCTTAGTTGCCTAGTAACCATATTCTGTTAATGTAAATTAAATAATTTTTTTTAAATATTTATCTTAATCAGCTGGAATTATTCAGATTTATTTAAATAGACTCAAATGTAAACAACACCAGGTGTGCATTCAATTTGTCTCATTACATTGTTTAACCAAATATTTTTCAAGTTTAAATGAACGAATGCAGTAGCGAAAACCCAAACTGCCACTAGACCATCTCATTTTCGTGACCTACCGAACGGATCTACTTTGGGTGATAGGTTACGTCGAAAAATTGAAACGAAAAATTTTATTATTCTTTTCAACATTCTACTGTTTATACTTACCGTTCTATCACTTTTACATAAATCATAATTTAAATACTGGAAAAAGTCAGTCGTTTGGTCTCGGCTAGTGAATGTGAGGCCATCTTTTAGTAACGCCCACCTGTACGCGAGTTAACGAAACGGGTGGTACCGTCGCACCAGACGTATTTTTACTGTCACCTGTTTTGAAAAAATGAAATTGTTAACTTTACTTGGACTACATCAAAAGTAACACAAGTATTAAGACTTTTTTGTACAACCAAATATTTTTCAAGATAAAATGATTGAATACAGTAATGACAACCTAATCTGCCATCAGACCATCTCATGTTCTCGACCTGCGGAACGGATCTACTGTGGGTGATAGGTGACGCCGAAGCATTGTAACAGAAGATTTTATTATTATTTTCAACAATCTAATGTAAATATTTACCGTTCTGTTCCTTTGACATAAATCATAATTTAAATACTTGAAACAGTCAGTTGTACGATCTCGGCAGGTGACGGAGAGACCATCTTGTAGTAACCACCCACCGATACGCGAGAAAACAAAATGGGCGGTACCATCATAACAGACATATTTTAAGTTGCCGCTAATTTGGAAAGATAAAATTGTTAAATATACTTGGACTACTAATATACTAATATAATTGGTATTAGAAATTTTTTTGTATAACCAAATATTTTTCAAGATTAAATGAACGAATGTAGCCGTGAAAACCCAAACTGCCAACAGACCGTCTTATTTTCGTAACCTACCAAAACAGAGCTACTTAGAGTGATAAGTTACGTCTAAGCATTAAACAGAAGATTTTATTATTCTTTTCAATAATCTTATGTAAAAACGTACCGTTCTATCACGTTCACGTAAATCATTATTTAAATACTGGAATAAGTCAGTTGTACGATCTCGGCAGGCGACCGACGGCCATCTTGTAGTAACAATGAACTGATAAGCGAGTAAACAAAATGGGCGGTACCGTCGCATCAGACATATTTTTACTTGCCACCTATTTTGGAAAGATGAAATTGTTAAGTTTTACTTGGACTATATCAATAGTAATACAGGTATTAAAGAAGAAATAAGGGATATTTATAGTACACTTTTCATACTTTATACCAGACAAGAGTAAATAATATATCTTAATAAATCTATATCATACAGGTAGAGAATTTTATTCTTAACAAGTAGATAGATTCTATCTGTTAAGAAACGCCAGCCTCACCATTTCAATACGAGCTCTTTTAATATCCATAACAGATTCCAGGTCTGTTGTAATTCAACTTCCTAAATTCTTTAATTTTTGAATCTGCTCAGTAGATCGATCATGAGTAATTTCATCGTATTGAATGTAAGAACCTTACTGACAACCATCATCTTAGTTTTCACTTGGCTTATTTCCAGATCAGGAGCTTTTCCCTGTTTAGAAGTTCTATACATCATTGGCTAAATTCCCTCTGCTGAATTTACAAAAATCAATGTATTATCACTGTAGCTTATATTGTTAAGAAGTACAATATTAATAACTACTTTAATCGTAATAAAACGGTAAATTTTTTACTGTAACTTTCTCTGTTTGGTAGTTAAATAAACTATTAATGTACAATACCATTAATGTTTTATATCTTACAGAATATACAATGAAATTTGATAGTCTAACTTTTCACTTAATTCTAAATTATAGTAGAACTATTTTGAAATATTTGTTTCAATCTCCCTGGTTAATACTGTCTAAACAGAGAAGATCTTGATGACGTTTATTTTCATAGGTATTTTTAAGATTACTCCGAGGGAGTTTTGAGAATACCCATAAAATTTTTGAAATTAAGAACAATTTACTTTATTCAAAATAAAACGAAATTATTTTCTTTTTGAAAAAATCGGGTAATTTTCACACAAAACTTACGCGTATTTAATCCACAAAGATTTCTACGAAGAGAAAGTAGGTTAAGAAGACTAGGAAACTCATAGAAGATCTGATATCTCGGTGAAAATTTATATCTTTAAAATTACAGCTTTAAAAGTGCTTATTGGAGAATAATATAGGTGTTACAAACACATGACCCGAATTACAGAAAATAAAAAATTTAACTACGTTATCACACAGATGGTGAATTTAGGGATTACTTATAAATTTATATTAATGACGTATGAAAAATCAATTCATTTGTAACATGTCAACCATATATTTCTCATCCAAGTAAATGCTGTATAAATCCTTAGAAAATCAGGGCGGATTACGAAATTTAACTCTGGGGTACTGCTAGTAATTCGAACATAGAAATAAAATACTTGAGGTTTTCCAAACGAAAACCATCAGAGGAATTTGTTGAAGGTTTTTGATAGGTACATCAGTAATAAGTATTCCATACTGACATACCAGCGGAAACAATGAAGTGAGGAACGATATCAATGTAGGCTTCATGACCATCTAAATCACTTGGCTCTAAAACTTTTAGACAACAATATCATCGGTTTCGGATGACTCAGACGACATAACATACTTGATCTTAAGTACAGAATTTTGTAAGAAGACTGGTATATCTATAAATAAAGCGTTCTTGAGTGTGATTGTGAGGTGTTTTAACTTTCAGTAAACACTAATAACGTGATAACTTATTGCTCTGAATTTAAGAACAGATTGT
The DNA here is from genome assembly GCA_035578175.1 of Catonia carolina. Lineage (NCBI taxonomy): Eukaryota > Metazoa > Arthropoda > Insecta > Hemiptera > Achilidae > Catonia > Catonia carolina. Next base: position 19,425,866 of record JAQMRL010000010.1, on the reverse strand, counting down.
AATGTTGCAGTTTCGAAAAAAAAAAGTAGTAGAACTTGTGCATTTTGCTGAGAGCTGCGGAACAGATATGCGCATTAGCAGCTGAACGTTCCATTCCTAGTCTTTCCCATCACGTACAGTCACGAAGGTATACGTAAACAATCCTGTGCTGAATCATGCACAGCATCAGTGTTTACAAAACCCCTTGATTGTTTCCAAAGTCGTTAGGCTAGTGTCTGTTTTTTAAACTATATTTTTAGTTACCCGTAGTGGCTCCCTAAAGTATTTGCATGTATAAGCAGTGCACAATTTTAAACTGTAATTGTTTTAACATTTGTGACAACTTTTCTTTCGATGTAATATTTTCATCGAATAGTGTATTTGTTTATTTATATTCGTGATCTTTTAGATGCATCTTTCCGTTTAATTAATTACCATGTCTAAACTTAACTTAGTGGTCGAATTTTACATAGTGAAACGCGAGAGGTTTTGTCAAACTTATTAAAATTATAACAAATGAAGTTACAGCTAATAAATTCCTAATAGATCCCAGGAAAACAAGAGAGAGAACAGCCGCAGAATCGGGACTGTCGACAAGTACAATAAAACAAATTAAAAAAGGAATCGACTATTAGTCATTTGTAAATAATATACGTATATTAGTCACTATAAATGTATAATTATTACAACTTAATGTTATACTTTAAGTACAATAATAAAAAATGAAACTAATATAGAACAAGAATTAGAAAAATAGAACTAAGATCCGCGTAACCAATAAATCCAAGTAACTTATGAGGTCTAGTTTAGCACGAGCCATACTGTACTACACTGTACTATACTGTACTACTACTGTACTGTAGCGGTGTGACTCGCAATGTCTGTTTCACGGCTCTCAACAAAATGCATAAGCTATAACACATCTTTTTACCTCATTCAGATTCAAAGTTCACTACATAAGTAGTAGCTAACAATACGGAGAATACAATAAAAGAGTGAACCGATCTTATTTTACTTTGGAGTTGAACATCCCTACTGCAAAAAAGTCAACTTATCTAATTAAGTACGAGCTTGTTCTACATCATGCAATTTAATTTCCACCATGTTACTCCAATCCTTGTTCACGCAGCATACTATGTACCTGAAGCTGTAAACTGCTTCAAAAATGTGTCATAAATTCTAATACAAGCGGTCATAAACGGTCGTTTACCTATCACAAGTATCTTGGATGTAGTAGCGTTTATTTCGAGTTAGGAGCGTAGAACATTAAGAATGATGACATATTGGTGAAGAAGAATATTGAGGACTAACGTCTGCTAGGTTACAACGTGAAAATTTTGTAGATTTCAGCCCCGAATTAAGTTACGCATTTTTAGTTTAGCAAATTAGTACGCTACCATCAATAACCGGCCATCATTATTTTTAGATGATATGTTTTTCCATGTACGAAACGTTTTCATTGTGAATTACTCTTACAAATCTACTTGCTAGTGCTAATACACTGATTTATATTTTGTTTCTTTATAACTTACAAATTTTACATTATGGAATGGGTAATAGTAACAAAAGGAAACGTAGATTTGTTGTATATTTACGATTGTTAAAACGCGAATTTTTGAATGTGGCACAATAAATTATTAGTATTTTGGCAGAAATTCAAAATTGATGCCAAAATACTGATCATTCAACGGGTTCGCCAACTGTTTAATTTATTGTGTATTAAAAGCATTATGAATTTAGTAATATTTTACGAACGCTAAAATTTATACTAGGAAATAAAACAATTTCCAAAGATATAAACAATGAATATTTTTTCGGAAACCCATCCAATTCTTTGTTCCTAATATTATGTCTGCAGCATCATTTGTTTATAAAATTTATTCAACATTTCATAATCTAATTTTCCTAAAAGGATACTGCATAATATATTAAACAAAGTGGAAATTTTAGAGACTGATGAAAAACTTGCTTTCATGTTTCACATAAATATTGTATCTTCGGATTAAGTTTAACTTGTAAGATTTGTCATACAATTTATGATTTAGATTTATGGAAAAAAACTGTAAACTGTTTAAAATTCCCGTTTCGTAACAACATAATTATTCATTTTAAATTTTATTGCGACAAGCATTTTTAGAGAACATTTAGGGGCATTCACTAAATTGGAGAATAACAGTGCATAGCCAAACTAACGTCATGTAATCAAATCCAATTAGAGCTTTTTTAAAGTCCTTTGCAAAGTAAAAATCGTGACCATGCCATATTTTTCAATACTTTACCTTAAGTACAAGGACTTTTACAAAACTATTATAACATTTTGCTATATTCTGGATTGCTAAAGAATAAATAATTCTCCATTGTATAAAATTGTGAGTTCTATTAAGTGTTGTGTATTGAAGGTGGATAATGAATGAGATGATTTGAATATGAGTTCTAGGAAATCGAAACTAGTAGAAACGTTTGTTTATATTTTGGTTTCTTTAACTATTTTACAGAATAGTGGTGAATTTGTTAGATAATCTTAATTGTTTGGGAGACTATTAGATCACGAGCTTAAAAACAGTTAGTATCTTCGTAGTGAGGCAGTTGTTACTTGTATTGTGAGTGGAAAGTGTTTCGGGCCGTTCGAAACAGTGTCGTTACGCGGTCGGTTTTAAACTACGTTAATAGTGCGTGTGGGTACGAGAAGTTGCAAGTGGTTGCGGACAGGTAAATCAATTGTTTTGATGATTTTTTGTTAGAGTGTCTTGAGTTTTAGTCATATTAGTTTAAACATAAGTTCTGTAATTGATTTAATTTTTGTAATCTAAATCTCTAATCCCTAGTATTTGTTAGTAGGCTAAGTTTAATCATTAATTGTGTAAATAAATAATTAATTATTATGAGTTTAAAGTAAGTTTCTTTATTATTTATCATACCCAGATTCCGAACAAATCTAAGCTTAGGTGTCACAATATTATCAAATATTGTGTAGAAAACTAGTATTTTTACTCGTACGCCTTATGGAGCATTTTGGAGCCTTTTGGAGCCTTTTGGTAACATCAGAGAGGTGCATCAAATTAACTGCATTATTGTTTTCCTGGTTTTGTCAATTATTCTCTCTGCCATCGGGAAGTTAGCGAATAAAAAGGGGCAGTCATTCATTTTGCAGTTATGTATATACAAGAAAATTTAAAGAGGACGAGAAGCTGCGAATTTAAAATCTTAACTCTAAGATACATTTTCGGTACAATTCACAGAATCATGAAGAACAAAACTATGAAAGGAAACGGAAATAAAGTTCTACACAACTATGGGAGTGCCAGTTATACTGGTAGCGAGACATGGGTGCTTTCAAACAAAGAACCACGCAAAGTCAGAGTTGCGAAAATGAAATGTCTTCGGGCAGTGAAAGGATGCACTCTTGAGGACAAGATCAGAAGTGACACTATAGAGCAAGAGTTACAAATATTTAACCTGGAAAAGAAGATCAATGAGAACAAAAGCAACTGGAGTACTCATCTAAAACGCATGAGAGAAATCATTTGCCTAGATTGGCAATGAATTATAAGCCAAATGGTCGAACGGGTATTGTTCATCCGAGGAGAAGGTGGTTTCCGTAACAGGCAGTATGTCTAATTTGTGAAATGAAGAAAAAGAAGAACTTCCTTGCTTTTTTATTGACTATAACATAGAATAATTTCAATTATAACCAGACTGAAAAAAAATGAAAAACAAATTACATCTTGTTTCATGACAACGGAAAATGTTATTAATCTATGAAAAATAGCCAATGATATTGACATTCTTAGTAGGCCTACATTCTGGCTGTCTTTCAAACCATGGCACAGCAGTATTTAGGGCAATAATTGTCATTTTATAATTTCAAAGTAACTATAATTCAAACGAATAATCGAATCGGTCATTACGATTTTCGTTAGATGTATGTTAAGTGAAATGGATGATTATTTTACGAATACAATACAATAGACTGTCGAAAATCCGAACTAACTGGGGCAATAGAATTCTGTATTATAAAACTGGGGAGTTCGGATTTTCGAACGACATTTTAATAACGATGATTGCCGTTACGCGTGATGCTAAAAGGAGAATTTAATAAAAAAAAATAGATACGGTATACTTACGTTTTATTGACATATTGTATTACGGAAGTAAAAGTGCATTTCGTTAAAGGTCATTAAACTCAACAAGAGCTGTTCACTAATAAAACATAGTACTCTTAATCACAAAATAAAAAATTATTACTGTATTTACTGAAGATCACAAATATTAACAACAAAATTTATTAATTTTATAGGTTTTCAGAATTTACTTGAAAAAGTCAGTATTTTTAATTTGAATTAACTAGCAAGTTTTCTTTTTTGCAATCAGATCCTTAATCTTTTTAGAAGACAAAGAAGTTGTATCTTAGTAGGCCTACATTCTGGTTGTCTTTCAAACCATAGCACAGCAGTATTTAGGGCAATAATTGCTTCACCATGTGCAGGATCGGCTTAAGGTTGATTCTCACTATAATGTTCCGTTTACGTAAAATATTATTCACTGTAAATGAGTGTGCGTATACACATCTTCAGTTCCGTTTACATACCGTTTCCAAACAGTCCCGTTTCGTATAAATGCAGACACATTTTTGGTGGACAGGCTGAGAAGTGTCGCAACCGATACTGATAGTAGGAACATCGTTCCGATACGTTTCAATCGGCAATTCTACATACAGTATTGTGATTTTATAGTGTTTTGCATTGACAATATGTATATGACGAGAAGTTAATTGAACTGGTGAGGCAATATATGTAAAATGTGATCCGGAAAGGGACCTCTTGTCGAAAATTTTATATTTTTGAGCTATTACCCTTTTAAAATTTAGCATGAAATTCTGACCAAATTGATGCAAAATTTATAATTTTCTCTTGAAAATTGAGCAAGTTACGGCAGCTTAAGTTTTTGAAAAAAATTGGTGTTAAATGCATTTTAAACATTTACATCATCCTTTCTAAATTTTACTTATTTAAGAACAAATTACACATAGAAATTATACTAATTGTTTTTTTTTTAAATGTTGATGTTTGACATGTGGAAAGTTCTTTTCAAGAGTTCCTCCACTTTTATTTAGTGTTTCCGCAACTGAGTTCGGTAGGTATGAATCGGGCTCAGGATACCCATTAGAAGGTCTCGGCATTTATCTTTACTAAATTCCTGATCTTTCTGGAGTAATTTCAATAAATATACAACCGGACAAAGTAAGCTATATGAATTTACATACATACAATAAACCTAAATATCGATGTATCGATCCTAACAACTCATTTTTGTTCCATCAAGAGATCCCTTTACGCTTTCCACCTTACAAATGTAGTTTTTTTGTTATGAACGGTTCAGTGATGGATAGTAATTTGTGGAATTCATATTTTTACAGACGGAAAATACTGATGAAATTTGGTTTCGTCATCTTTCAGTTCTCTAAATTATGTTAAGTTATAAATTATCCCTCAATATTTCTTCTTTTCAATTTATTGTGCACCCAAATTGCCGATTTTTTCTTTTAAACTAGCTTCTACATCTAATAATATAGCAGCTAGAATTAAGTTTCGTTGGACCACATCGTATCTGAACACTCAATGAACTGATCAGGAACTGATGTGAATAGGCAAGAAATTAACTGAATGAATGTTACGGTTACGGAATGGAGACGGAACGTATAGTGAGAACTAACCTTTGTTTGTCCAAGTCTCACATTTATCCGCATCTATATTTGTTTTGTTAAATCTTAAATAATAACCAAATGTACAATATTTATATCGTTTAAAATTTTATAACCCATTTTTATGATCTTTGTGAGACTTTCGATTAAATTTTTCTACACTGACGATCATATAACCTGACGATTCACACTTAGTACCATATTGTGACACTTATCGCTAAGATCCGTTTCGGGATCTAGGTTATTAAATAATTAATACACTAAAGTTTACATTACAAATATTTCTTACACTAAAAGATTACAAAATAAATAATTAAATACTTAGAATTACTTACAATCACTTTTATAGATTACACAAACATACAAAACACAGAAACTGAATTCACAAAAACTGCGCATTAACTTTACACAATACATACACTCACAAAGGCGGTATAACAATACCTCGAAATCGTTAACCTGAAATAACGTCCCGATAATCGCTCGACAAAGATCACACGAATACTGACTGCTGACCGCGCTCGGGGTCTCTTTATATACCCATTTATAAAGATAATTCTAGCAAAGCATAGAGAATTCATCTAAATAATAAAATACAAAAAAATAACCCTTTATTAATGAGTGCTAGAAAAATCCGTTGTAAACAAGTCAACAATAGGTCTTAATAGAATAAAAGTTGTTACGGGTCCCTTTTCATAACAGTTTTACAATACCCGACCTTTTATCTATCCTACACAATAGAGCGCAGTCGTATTGTCATTTATTGTTGCTATTGTGTTATTGTTTTTTTTTTGCTGTATTATTCCTTTCTTACTATTTTTATTTACTCTGTACCATTTCATGAATGAAATTCTGGAACCTTCGCGAAACATCTTTTTTCGATATCGTCACAATATATTTTGTCCTATTTCAGTAAAAAGCCGTTCGGAAGTTCGGATTTTTGACGATTTGGATAATTGACAATCGAATTTTCAACTCTTTATTGCTGTTAAAAAAAATTGACAAAAATGAATAATTAAAATTCTCTCTATTTCAACTGAAAAATTGAATTGGTTCATATCATTCAAATTATTATAAATTGTTAATGTTGACCGGAAAAATATTGCACAGTAAATTACATGATATGAATAACCTTTGTAATAACAATAATAATAATTGTTAAATAATTCAAATATTAAATTCATGTTAAAATCGGGCATATTTATTATATTATGATGGCTATGCTTTGTTTGATTTGTACATTAATATATTTTAATGGGATTAACCGTACTGAATATGACAAAACTATTGGGCGAATCAAGAGTTGGCAACTCCTACCAGAAAATTGACAATAACTGATCGTATAAATTCATGCCAATAAATTTATATACACGATTTAATAATTAAGTGCCTATAATGGAGTAATAAACAAATGCACAAATTAGACAGGTGTATTTTATAACTAACAGAAAGAGTTTTTTTTATGTGATGGAATATATAAACAGTACAAATAACTGTTAAAAACATAAAAAATGAACGTTACTGGTTCGGTATTAACTCGTAAAATTGACCACTTATTGGAAACTAGGTAGACTGTTTTGTTTAAGCTCCGTTTACCATTTTATCGTTAGCAAAAACATGACGCAGATCGTTAATTAAACACAACGGTATCGTTTATAATTAATAATTTACTTAATTTAAAAGTTCTTTAGATAGAAAATTCAATTTTACATAAAAAAGGACAATTTTCTAACAATAACCTACTAATTTGTTTAATTAATAACTCATCAATAATACTCACCAAGATCTTGAAAAAAATTAGTACGAACAGTTTAATTTCATTGGCCTGTTAAGCGATATCATAAAAGAACCGACTAAAAGTCACCCACAAAGAAAATCCAATATGTATTCTTCTCGAAAACATTGCATTAGGCATAACTATTGATTAAGTTAGATGTTTCAAGTATAATACTTATAGCAAAGACAAGCTAACAAAAAAATGGCTTCGTAGGAAAACAATATATTAATATACGATGTGTGGCTATTAAATAACGAGACTAACTTTGTAATAAATGTTATTTTAATTTTATACTTAGTCACTTATTGTCACCTTCAATATACACTCCTTCTCTATCCCTGCAACGCTCCATGCAAATTTTCCATTGTTGGCACAAATGCTGGAAGTTATCTTCTGTCAGCTCCTTCAGGACACGTGCCGCTTTCTATTTTACAGCTTCCACAGACTCAAATCTTGTCCCTTTTAATGCAGACTTCATCTTAGGGAACAGGTAGAAGTCACATGGTGTAAGATCTGGTGAATAAGGTGGATGTTCTAACACTGAGATGCTGTACTTGGCTAGAAACTACTTGACAGATAACGCGGAATGAGCTGGCACCTTGTCTTGGTGGAGAACCCATGATTTGTCCTTCCAAATTTTGGGGCGTTTTTCCTTATTCTTTGATGTAGTTTAGAAAGTACTTCAAGATAGTAATATTTACTAATTGTTTGACCGTCAGGAACTCAGTGAAGGTACACAATCCCATGGATATCAAAAAAAAAACAATCATCATTGGTTTAAATTTTGACTTGCTTATTCGAGCTTTTTTGGCTCTCGGTGAAGTCCGTCTCTTCCAGTGCATGGATTGGCGCTTCTTTTCCGGATAATAAGGAAAAAACCAAGTTTCATCACATGTTATTATTTTCTACCTGTTCTTTAAGGTGAAATCTGCATTAAAAGGGACAAGATTTGAGTCTGTGGAAGCTGTAAAAGAGAAAGCGGCACGTGTCCAAAAGGAGCTGACAGAAGATGACTTCAGCACTGTTTTCAACAATGGAAAATTTGCATAGAGCGTTGTAGGTATAGAAAAGGAGTGTATATTAAAGGTAACAATAAGATTGTGTGTAAAAGGTAAAATTGTGATTGTGTATAAAATTAAAATTAAATTTTTACGTCAGGCTCGTTATTTAATATTCACATTTCGTATGTGAATTATAGAAAAATTTATTTAGCATGATTCCATGCCTCATAAATAGACATAAATTATAATAATGTAGCTACTTTAAATTTTGTCTAACATTACCCAAGAACTAGTTATAGTAGAATTACAAAAACTTTGAACAGAGATTCATAGAGATTTTTGAATCACATCTTTAAATTTTCTGTCACTAGTTTACTACGTACCATAAATCTTTTGATACTATTATCTCAGTATGCATTCCTTCGTAAACACAAAATAACAGATTATGAATAGAAGATTATGAAGATTATTGGAGAAGTATTACGACCAGCGAGTTAACAGACTACACAGAATCAACACAACGGACACACTTGCTTGTACATAGATCGGGTAAGTTCCTAGCTGTGTAAACAAAAGTTTGAGCTTATTATCTGTGCAAACAAGAAGTGAGTAATAGCGGTACTGCATTGAATAGTTTATATAACAACCGACAGAGTACGCTGATGTACGAATTTAGTACAGTCTATTGCACAACGTTTCAGTACTAACATAATCTGCAGATAACATTTTAGTATGTGTATGATGAACGCGTACATAATACTATCATTAGATGAACGTATGTTACTCTATCATTAAACCATTAGATATAATTATTATTTCACGATTTAATTTTGTTCAGTATTCTTTATTTATTTCTATAAAATCATCCATTTATTTGTTACTTAGTAGATTAAAATAATCTAAAATACTAAATATTAAATAGGTGGAAGTCTATACAAAGGTACTTTTCCTAAAACTCAGGGAGTGATGATGTGACATTGTTGAATAAAAATTAGAAACACTAACAAATCCAACTTCAGTAGATTATATGGAGTACCAATTGTAGTGTTAAATATCAAGAAGATATAAACGGACATGATCTTTTAAAAATTGAGGAAGGGATTTTCAAAACCTCATACCTATGTCCATTTAAAAAAAAACGAATAGGCAATGGAATTGTAATAATTTTCATATTAAATGTTACAAGTTTATTTATAACAACCTAAGAAAATCTCACAAGTACCAGGCTTTTGTTTCACCAGAAATTTCACATCTAGCCTAACAACAGTCATAGAGAACCGTTTCAGCTATATGGCCAAGGACTATTTATTCTATTTTACGGGTTAATTTCTGTTTTTTTTTTTAGTTTGACGCTGTTGTTAATAACTGAATTAATTGCATATTAATTTATAATATGCTAAATCGGTAATACCAATTTAGTTTTCTTTCGTTAAGAAAATGAAGTGCTAAAAAATTATTTTTAAGTGTGAAACAGAAATGAAACCTAAACAAGGTCCTCATTCATCTTAATTTTTTATAATTATAATTAGTAGGCCAGGTTGGAGAAGAATTTCATAGATGGCCAATCTGAGATTATGGTTTAATAAAAGCTCAGAAAAATTGTTTCGGATAGCTACCAATAAAGTGAGCATTACCATGATGGTCGCCAACCTTCGGAACGGAGAGGCACCCTGAGAGGAAGAAGGCATAATGAGACACTGAAAAGCTGGAAAATACTTTCTAAAGATGCAATAGAAAATGTAAAAAAAAGTATTTTAAGTGTGAAACAGCAAGGAAAGCTAATAAAGTCCTCCATCAGGATTAATTTTAGTAGGCATAATTACAAAACACTGAAAAGCTGGAAAATACTTTTTAAAGATACGATAGATTACAGAAAAAAACTATATAGCTTTGTGGAAAATCATCAGCTTGTGTTTTTATGCATCAAAATATAAATGAGAATCCATTAATGCAACTGAATTCTACTAGTTACTGTTGTAGAGAAATAATGTTTTTTTATACTGAAAACTCTTACGACATAGTCATGTGAGGTATTAACAATTACCACTTCTTGAAAATATTTCTAAGAACCTTTTTTTAAATGTTTTATTATTTGACAAATTATTATAAATGTTTTAAAATGTAGAAGATATTTATAACTTTTATATACTTTTCAAATAGGTCAGATTTGACCATTAGAACAATATAAAAATGACGCTTTATCAAAAAGGAAATAGATTGGTGATTGCAGTGACGTAGAAAAAGTGTCAAAGAAAAAACAAGAGTTGACGACTAAAAGCATTAGATAAAGAAGAAAAAAGAAATAGTTGATACCACTCATCACAGATTTTCCCCGAGAGTCAAAAAGAAAATGAGAAAGAAAGTCAGAAAATGATCCCTCTTAATGCAAAATCCATATCGACATAAGAAGAGAAAGAACCGCCGCATATCTGGATATGATGTGGCATATCCAGCTCTAGTAGCATCTGCCGGTTTGCCATCTGTGTAACTCTCCCGTCAGTAAGTTCGTCTGTAGAAGTGTTGAGGTAAGAGAAAGCAGAGAAATTTTAAGTGGAACCCCGAGGCAGACAAAAAACCCTTCTATTCACCCTTTTGCAAACGCAAAAATATCCTCTGCTTAATATTAATTATGTTTACTACCTTCAAAAGAAGTCTTAACTTAAAAATACTTACCTCAGTTTTATTTTGAATTTTAAGATTTTAATAGGCAAATTATGAAAAATAATAATGAGAATAAGGAATAAGGAAAACATTATTAAACTCTAATAAAAGTTTTTGTTTTAATTAGACTAAACCTTTATCATTACATTTCTTTTATTTGTAAAGAGCCAATTTAAAATCACGTAAAATAACATTAGCCATTTCTGGACTATTTCACACAAGGAGAGATATTGGAAAATCAGGCAATAAAAAAAATTAAAAAATCATTGTAGTGTAAAAAGCTATCCTCAGCCTTCAACTAAAAAAGAATAAAGAACAAAGAACAAAGAAGTACGGCCTTCAACTATGGGGGACTGCTAGTAATAAATATTATTCATAAGGTTTCAGAATAAGGTATTAAGAAATTTAGTAAATGCTCCTTGGTATGCAAGAAACACTGAAGTGCACGAGTACTTAAAAATTCCATTCGTTAAAGAAGAATTAAGAAAGCTCAGCGAAAAAATCGCGTTAAGGGGAGATGGCAAGATGGTTTCAACTCAAAATTTAGATTTTTGGTTTTTTATATTTTTTAATAGTTTAGGGCTAGATCTACCAAAAAAAACCATTAAATTACGTCAAAAAAAATAGTTTTTTTATGAAATAATTAAGTTTTATCAAGTTTACACAGAAAAATTATCATGTTCCCAAGAACGAATATTTTTCACAATTTTACTGCTCGTTTTAGTCCAAAGAGAATTTTAGTTTTTAAAATATCTGCATCACTGTTTTTTATTTTCTCAGCTGTTGGTTCAGCTTTCTGAACCACTGTTAATGGGAAACATACTTGTTTTTATACATTTTGTTTTTGATTTGCGCCTTCTTGTTTCTTGCGTTTTCCCGTAAATTTAGATTTTTTACACTAAGTACATTTTTCTCAGAAACCAATAAACCTACCAGGCTGAAATTTTTACCAGTTAATTATCTTGTATATTCACATATACCGACATTTTTATGACTCCTCAGATGCTCCAAAAATTAGTAATAGACTACGCAAAAAACGTAGAAAACAATTTGTAAAAATTTTATGTTATTCGTAATATTTTTAAAAAATGGTATGGTCCGAAGATTAAAATGAAAAATTGTCAGTATCTTGAGAAGAAACCCGACACCTATGCTGTGCAAAGTTTAAATTCCCTATCTTTTATCCTATGAAAAATGTACCTAAAAATAGCAAATTTAACATCGGCGGGATACAAAGGACAGTCTCCGCTTTAAATTGTCAGCACGTTCAAATCATTTGGCTTTAAATTTACTAGATAATAGTCAAACCACTAGACGTTTGAAACGGTATCATGTGTTGGATCTACGTGACAGATTATAAAGAAACAAAAACTAACAAAAGAAAAATTAACAAACTATCATAATCAACAAAAAGTAATTAACATAAATAACTAACAGGCTAAATATTTTATTAATACAAAATGACTTTTAACAATTTAGAATAAAAAAAGTTAAATTGCATATAATATATTTTTAGTTACTTTTTTATGGAAGGGCTTTAATGGAAGCTCTCTCCTTCATGTTATTTCATATTATATTATTCACTTATTCTTACTGATTGTGTATAGAAGTTATTCAATTAATCAAAATTTTGTTAATTCTTATTCCAAAAACAATAATTCTGGGGTTATGCTTCAGTAAAAAATAAAAATGCAATACTGTATCAGTTATTTCACATCCGAGTGGCCTGAACTAGGTATTGTTGGATTTACGCATTTTTTGTCTTTCTCCTATGTTTTTAACAAATACGTACGTTTTCGAAAAAAGTAAATTAAAATTTCTAGAAAAACGCAATTTTGAAATTAATTAACATTGATATTATTAAACTTGCATAATTTCAATATCTTGTCATTCAAGTTATTATATCAAGTTAATATCGTTAACGATTATTGATATATGAAACAATTTGTAAAACAGACAAAGAGACCTGCGGATAGAAAATTAGACACCTGAGACCCATGATTATGTAATAATTTCTGTTTGTATTGACCAAAGGAATAATGTTACAAAGCGGTTCCAGAGAGTTCCGAAACACCCAGTATGTTAGTACAAAGCAAAATAAATGAAAATTTAAAAAAGAGTTTATTTTTAGAGAATGTTAAGAATATCTACACTATTTTAATTATTCGTGTCAAAGAATGTTTCAGTAATTACTGTACACGAATAAACATAATGGAAAGCGTGTTTTTATTTTTTCTCTTTGTTGTTATTAACGTTAGTGACAGTTATTAGTGAACTGCAAGAGATCATCGTGTTACTACTACGTCATAAGCTAGTCTCATCAATCATCAGTTGGTGACGTCGTATCAGCCGCCGTTAAATTGTCCGTTACAGTTTTTAATTAAATCAGCATCAGATATCTCCTCGCTCCCTAGATCCCTCTCTTTTCTAGATCCCTTGTTGTAGGCGTTTCTCCCATTTTCCAACCCTTACTTCATCTACGAGATTTTCTACCCTATTTTTTCATTATAATAAAAAAAACAAGTATTGTAGCTTGAAATAATGGTGTACTGTTTAATGTTTTATTAATTATCATAAACTAATCTTTGTTTATTAGATAATGTTCAGTTAATTCATATTCCATTCGGGTTTTTTATTAATTAAAAGTAATGGAAGATAGAAATCTGATGTAAATAAAATATTAATTTGTTCTTTTAATTAACATTTACTTCGGTAATATTTTTTTATTTAACCCAGCCTAACTTTCGATGTTCTTCACCACCGTAATTACAATGTTTTATGAACTGCTTACTTTTTTAATTAAATTTGTGATATTATTGTGGTTATTAGCAGCTATGTTGATTTTGAAACGGCCCAGGATGGAACAGTGCATAAATACTACCGAAAATCAAACGAAATACTTTAAGCTAATAGTTAAATTATCTGCTTTACTTATAGCGCGGTTACTAGGTAAACGAGTTCGGAAAAATACCCAGTTAAAGTTTTACAAGACTCTAGCTGTTCCAGTATTGAAGTACGTTAGTGAGTCCTGGGAACTTTGGGATAAAGGATGAACGTCAGATCCAGACAGCAAAAATGCGTTTCTCGAGAAAAAATCAGTGGTGAAGTTTTATGAATCACATTTAGAATGACGAAATCCGGGCTCAATTAAATGGCTCCCTCTCTTATAAACAGTTGACAAACCCAGAGAGAAATGGAAGGAATATTTAATTCGATTGAATGAAGATAGATGAGCAAAACGATCATTACGCTACATAAATGCTAGACGAAGAGATGTAGGTAGACCGCAAAAAAGACGGGGAAAAGAGTTGGAATAGATCGGATGTCTTAACCCCTAAACCTTGACAAAAAGAAAAAGAAGAAGAAGATTGCAATTAAAGCAATCTTCTTCTTCTTCTTTTTTTGATTTTTTAAATGCGCACTGATTGAAATGCTGAGGTGAATTTGTTATTAACGTTACTAAAACAATAACCACTCTGAGGCGATCTCACGCAAAAATATTAATTAACATTCATACACAAAATGATACATTTTTATAGCATTTTATTTAACAAACAATATGATTTTATTCGTTTTTAAGTAAGGTAACGAATTTTTTAACACGTGTCACCGGATAGCGGTGGTGCTCCATAACCTTATTAAATTGCGGCCCTAAAAAAGGCCGTTTGTGGATAATTCTAGCAAGGCAAGCAGACTAGGGTTAATCGTAGCACGCAGTTATGGTTGCTGTAATAATGGCGCATTGGCTGTTTGCCGGCCGCATTGGCGCAGTTGGTAACGTGCTCGCCTCTCATCATGCGGTCTTGGGTTCGAATCCCATTCAGGCACGGCATTTTTTCATACGTTACAAAAAATCATTTCATCATTCACCGTCTGCATTAGCAGTAATTGCAGAACAGTCGGACGTTAAACCAAAAAAAAAAAAAAAAAAAAAAAAAAAAAATGTAATAATGGCTGAGGAGGTGGTGCTACAGCTTTTCATTGAAGAGTAGAAACATCATTTTCTTATGTGGAATTGTTGATGAGCAATAGTAGGAGTTCGAGTGCTATAACACCCGTGTAGGCCAATTGCACTCGTCTTTATGCCGGTTCAACTAACGTGCTTACTATAGAGAAACTGGTATTTCCTTCAATTGGTTGAATGAAGTCGTAATTACCACTGATAGTAAGAAATAACACCTTCTCTAATTGGCTAATGTCAGTGAACTACGGTGTCTGAGCTAGCTGACGTTGGTGAATCCAGTTGGTCCACTGCTGTTTTGGTTCTTTCAGCGATAAGCTGTTAAATGTTCTTTTACAAGATGGTGTTGTCGAGAACCCTGCCTTAATTATAACGGGCGATAGTGACATAAATGTTTCTAAATTTTTGTCAAAAATCCAATTTAAAATCAAAAATAACTTTTATCAATGTTATTATTAGATGTCACATTGCTTTATCTTGAATCATTGCAAAATATAACAAATTAATAGGCTTAAATAACTTTTGTAAAGATCTAACTTATATTTAAACAAATCTCTTCAATAACAAAAAAATGTCTCCGTAGAACTGTTTATTTTGAACAATTTTGTATCAGAACAATAAAATGTGTTCATAATGCTACTTAACCCAACCGGCTGGTCTAGTGGTATTGTCGTCACCGCGAATCAGCTGTTTATCAAATGAATTTCAGAGTCGAAGGTTTCGTAGTTCAAATCCTAGTTAAGATCACTTTTATACGAATTTGAATATTATACAGTGGTTACCAGTGTACTTTGATGGTTTGGGTTCAACAACTACACTTACTTAGAATGGTCAGCCTGAGTATGTACAAGACTACACCTCATTCATTTATCATTTTCATCTCATTGGATCATGGGGTTGTTTATCGTTCTTAAATTGAACAGATTGCAACGTACATAAATTAGGGGTTAAAAATATAATTCTATTTAGAAAGCGGAAAACACCATATCGACCTCAAAAACACAAAAAGTTTTGTCTAACCAACTATAATATAAGTTCAATTCTCTTCGTTACAGGGATTATTAAACAATTATTTAAAAGTACTAAATATAATATAGTTAAATTACTGAAAGGAAAATTAAGTTTTGTACCAAAAACATTTCTCGTTTTTAGATTCATTTAAACCCCGCTAACGATTTGTATTGATGGACATAGTTATCTGAGGTTAAATGTATTCAGTCCCACATTCTGATCGTAAAATAAAGTTGGTATAATTATTAAACTGAATTAGTTTGTTAAGGGACACATTTTTATAGAAACTGGAGTCGTAATTAATTAAGAAATCGGCTTTAAAAATATAATTCATTAAGGCGTTAGAATGAAAACCATTAAGTCACGATTTCTGTGAACAGATCGTGAAAAGAAGTTAAGAAATAAATGGGTGGCCATATTGGCTGAGCAAACTACAATTTTGTGTCTGTAAATACGTCTAGGGTGTTGGGTTGGTGGAAGGGAGGTTTTCCATGATGGTAGTTGTTAGTTACTGAATGTGAAGGAAAAAGAGCTGAAATAAGGGTGAGAGGAAGGGAATTCAATGGAGTAATTAATGGGGTTGCAACTCTACTTCCCCCTCAAGCGTCGATCATCCATCCCTTGTCCAAGCGTTAATTCCGTCGTACAGAGCTGAGTTCCTTCAAGTTCAGTTCTATGGAAACTTGTTCAAAAAACACGCGTTTGTAACTTTGATAATGTTATTTGAAACGTTTAATACTAATCTGCGTATAATTTCCAGTTTAAGCTTGTATAATTAAAACGTGAAAATTCTAGCTGTATTAACATACAAGAAGTTACTTAGTAAGAAAGATTATTTACAACTTACAACTAATAGTAATACAGTATGGTTGCAGTAATCCGAACCCTCGGTACACCGTAACCTCCAGTAATCCGAAGAATCACTTATTACCATGTTTTTAATTATTTTTTTAGCGTTTAGAAAAACTCTTTGAATAGTCAAATAAATGGACTGCAAGCCACTGAAAAGAAAAACATTGAAAGAAGCAGGTAAACCTGATGCCGAGCGGGCTTTATACTCATGGTTTTTGCAAAAAAAGAGCAAGGCAATCTATAGTCAGTGGAGACATTCTCACCCAAAAGCAAAGTTTTTCTACAAGGAAATGACAGGGAAAGACTATTTTCAAGCCATTATAGGCTGGCTGGACAATTTCAAACAATGATACGAAATTAGACTGTTAGCTGTTACCGGTAAAAAAATTCTAGTGATATCGACGGTTTTATGGTCTTTAAAACAAAATTCTAGGATGAAGTAGAAAAACGGAGTTTAACAGCAGATCAAGTTTATATTGAAGATGAGTCGGTATTGCACTGGAAAATTTGCCAGGTAAAACCTTAGTTCGTAAGTGGAAAAAGACTGCCGCTGGATTCAAGGTTGAAAAAGATCTTATATCAATTTTCCCGTGGAGTAACGACACTGGCAATCACAAATTACCATTGTTTCTTTTAAAATTTTGTTTTGTTTTAAAATGACAAGAAAATAATACTGTAACAGGTTTCAAATAAAGCCGTATTTGGTTAAATCTGTATTTTTTATCGTACAGTATATCAAATTTGTAATTTGATTTCCGAAATCTAAGATTGTAGACATCGATAATCCGCAAAGTTTGAACATCTTATGTGTTCGGATTACCGCGACCATACTGTTATAAGCAGAGTTTATTCCTAAAAATATGTGAAAATCTTTTTGTAATGAAATACAACATAACGACTCTTATAACATCCTTTACATTGTACAAAATGGTTCAAAATTCAATGATAATCTCTCGAGAACTCATTTGGTAACTAAAAATTAGAAAACATTTTCATATTAACATAAGCCCAGAAACACTTTATTAGTGAGTTACAACTAATGAAATATTTCGCCCGGAATTTAGTTATCTCGGCAAAATTAGGCCATACTTTAATATTTAAGACTTCAATTAAGGCACAAAATTGGTATCATCTATAGTTTTTAACCTTAAAAATTGAATAAAACAGGTCTAAGACATGTATCTTTCATAGTTTTTAAGACTTCTAACATAAACCACGACAATTTAGTGTTAAAATAGCGCTTTTTTAAGTTTAACGTAAAAATGAGTTCATTTCTAACATGTTCTTTATAAATAGTATTCCCTAAAACTGAAAGAGAACATACTATTTATCGTATAAGTAAATTTATTTTGAGGTTATAAATGTTATCTTATTGAAATTTTGAAACGACAAAATCTTAATATCCTTAAACATTTTATTAATATTATTTCTATTTCTGTTAAACCTAAACTGTTAAGATTAGAAACTTAATCGCGTACTTGTAACTATTAAGATAAGACATTACAAGTGTTATAATGGTAACATTTTGCGCATAAAAGACCCGTTGAAACAAACGTTTATATCATAGTTAAATGTTATGGGAATTGCTATTATGTTTTAATTTGGTTTGTATAACACATCCATGTAGATACCATAAAGGAAAGGAAATATCTGGTTTGCTTCTCCTCTTGTTGTGTGAATGTAGCACTTCAAATAAATTACCAACCGTACTTTACTAAGTATTGTATTGATTCTATTAAACTGATTTTGATAAATAGTAAAATCATTTTGAGTTTACTAATATACTTTTAGGGTTCCAATATAACGTCTGTTAAAGCAAAGAGATGTCAGAATATCAGCTCTATTTGAAAACAATGTAAATTATAGCTACCCTCAACTTATACCAAAATTTGTTCTAATAGAAATACTCAACGGCCATTCTTGAAATTTTAATTTAAAAATTCAATTATACTAATTATTTCTTCCATTCAAGTTATTTCCAAATTTTGAAAGTACCCGTTCTTTCAAAAACCCATTACAATACAGTAGTCTCCCTCTTAATCGACTCCTCTTCAACCGCCCGTCGAATTAACCCACCAGGAAAACATGATTAGACTTAATTTCCGCCGCGGAAACGAGGGACCATCGAAAGAAAACAGACAAGTCACCACACGTCTCTCTGCAACTGATGACTCATCAGTTTCCTAGCGATGCGGGTCAGTAGTGCATTGTCTTGCCTCATGTGCGCTTCGTGGTTTGGTTTCGTTATCTGTGTGCCGCATCGTAATCATATTGAAAAGTTGTTGTAGTGAACTCTTCCAAAAATGAGTGGAACTAGTAAGTGGAAACGTGTTGTAGTAACAATAAAAGACATGTTAAATTCTATTAAGCGACTTCAAAACTTTAAAAAACCTATTTTAAAAAACCGATAAATAAACAGGTTGAGATGTGGATATGGTTCAAGCAATAGTGTCGCAAAGGTCCATATATAAATGGCTCACTTTTTTAAGAAAAGGCTGTGATTCTAAATGCTAAGTTTCAAAATGGAGGAGAGTTTTCCGCAAGCGAGGGCTGAAAGAAACGTCATGGCATTCATTCTTTAACTGTGTGCGGTGAAAAACTATCAGCTAACCCAGCTTCAGTAGATGAGCGGAAAAATAAACTAAAAGATTTGATTGAAAAAGAAAGTTTTTTTGTAAATTGAAGGACGTTGTTTAAACGATTTTCGGTTTAACCGATATTTAGGTTATCCAACCTGTACTCAGTTCCATCATGGTCAGTTGAGAGGGAGACTAATGTAGTTCTAAAATTTTACCTAGGTGCCATAATACCTAAATTTATTGTCCGCCAAACCATAATTTATTTCAAAAATAAAACTATTTCAATTCACATTACTAAGACAGAAAACTGACGCTTTGTTTCTTGTAGTGTTTTTCGTTTTTATAAACTAACTTTCGTTTTTCGTAACAAAGGACACATTACCGAGAGTTGCATATTCCATGTCAAGGATAAGTTTCTAAACATTCGTATATTCTACTTAAAGTGTCAATTCCATCAATGAAAATTAGCTACAACTCTGGTTAATCGCTCAATTTTATCATGAACAGCTCTCAAAAGAGTGTGCGTTCGTATGTTTGACAAATCTCTAATATTCTTAAACCATGAACATTTGCTTATTAATTCATGACCGCGCCTACCCTCAATGTTTCCCTCGAAAATAAGCAGCTAAGAACCTCATGCTTATTGCCCCAGTATACCTAAATGACCAAAGTCCAGTCTTAACTCTTTTTATTATTCATATTATTTCACAGTCCACACCGACGCGTCTCAATACAACAATATTAGTGACATCACTTGCCCATAAAATCCTGAGAATTCTTCTACATAACCATTTCTGGAAAGCTTCTAAACAATTCACGGAATACTTATGCTACACTTATCCCCATACAACAATAGGACAGAGGAAATATATGTTTTGACAAATCTATATGTTACAGGAAGTAAAATTCCATTATTAACAAGAAGATTCTTCATGTAAAAAAAAAACCAGCCTCAGTATTTCAATACGAGTCCTTATTTCTACTGCTAGCTCTAGATCTGTTGTAATCCAACTTCCTAAATAATTAAATTTTTGATTGTACTGAATAGGTTGTTCTTCAACCTACACAAACATATACAAAAAAAAATTAAAATGAAGTTAAGCCATAATCCCATCTAGATAATTTTGGTGAACTAGATAAACCAGATTTACCAAATAACCCTACTTGTAAACTAAAACGATTTTGAAGTTAAGATATCAAGTGGTGTCAAAATTAATAAAACAATACCTTTTATAAGGTGTTGATTTAATTTTAATTTATTTTAAACGTGAGTAAATCAATCACTAAATTATATTTATTTTAATTTTAAAAATATTCTTTAAAAATACAAAGTGTTTTGTCAAGGGGAGTGGTTCTCCATATACTAAACAATGTCAGTAAAAATGCCCTTTTCTCAAGAATTAATAAAGATATTTTACACCTTTTTCTTGCACGAAACTGAAATTTTGTGTACATTTTAACGTGTTCGTTCTATGTTTTATGCATAATTTCAAAAGCTATAATTTTTTAATTAATTTCTTTTTCAACTTCTATGCAATATTTTTACGTTTGCATTTGTTAAAAGTTAGATCTCTAAGAAACACACTGTAACACTTTCATACTGGTATCTTTAGCAAAAATAATAAGAAATTGACACTTATTTCTGTTAATATTTGCCTGATGAATGTTGCAGATAAAGTAAAAAATAATTAAAGTTATATACATTCGATTGTTTATAAAGTACCACCATTGTAAAGAAGGTATCTATTTCAAACAATCGATTAATGTAAAAAAACAGAAAATCAATTTTTATCGATTTATCGTTGCACCACTCCCCTTAAAGGGGAATCAATTTTAGTAAAGTAATTTATCGATATTTATCAACAGAATTTAATAGTCTTTAATTACATTTTCTCTAAGATGACTATAAGATTATAATTGATAATTAAATATTATCAGAATACTGTATAATAGAGGTAGTTGTATAGTAAATAATATGATGTTACATAACGCAAATTGTATTACATAAAGGAATATCTCCTGTACGTAATATGGATTAGCATAATTTGCAGCAACGATCATAAATACACTCGGTTACAACAACACACGTGTGTATTGGTATAAGGGTGGGTCAGCGTGGTTGTGGTATGTTTGGACAGTCTGTGCGTGAGAGGACTGCCTAACAAATCATTGCCTGTGGACGTATCGCAGAGATTAATCCCTTGTCTGCAATTTAGCTACTTATGATAGCAATTATCACATCATTAATATAACCTACAATAGGGGATAAACCAACCACGATAATACGTTATAAGATATGAGTATTATTACATTTCAGCGGACACAGAAAGTACTATTACATAACTTGTTAATCTGGAAAACGACATCCATTCGAGAGCCATTAACCAAACTTTAAGTCTTTTAAACGTGAAATGAACCACTTCCCATAACGGAGCAAAAAAGGACATTTACCGTTCACTGGAAATTAAGATCATCCAGCTCATCTAAACCAATTTTTAATAAAATAAGTCATGTATCGTTTCATTCAAATTATAGATCACGTTAAAATTCCGTCAATTTCTTTTCATATTTTCTCAACCGTTCTCCAAAATATTGTAACACCTAAGTCTAAGTTTGTTTTGGATCTAAATATTATTATTATTCACGTTGTAGACCCTTATGGATCATGTGAAGCTTCTACGGTTCTTCCTGCGGGTTCTCCATGACATCTTCATCTTCTCACTCATGGCTCTCTTCCTCTCCTCTGTCCACGTAGTGCCGGTCTTCTTGGCTCTGATCTCTGGCTGCACTTCCCACTCTTCTATTCTTTTTCTATACGTATCGCGGTCTGTTGCGTCTTCAGAAGTGAGTTGAGCGTTGTCAAGGTCTCTTCTTACTTGTTCGGCCCATGTCATGCCTTTAAGATTTTCTGTAGCAATAAGAATCTGGTGGGTAAGTCTTTGTTCGGGAAGTCGTTGTATGTGTCCATATATAACATATAAACATTTATTCTTTAACATATAAAGATTTATTTATTAATTTACATAATAGTTAAAAACAATTATTAAACCTAGCCTACAAACAAATACAATTAGATTAGTTCAATTAAATTAATTAAAAAACTTAAGCTTAAACTAAACTCGAGTATAAGTAAAAATAAACAACGGATTACCTGTCCTCAACTACTTGAGTCTACTTATCCTACGCACACGCACTATTACCTTAATTCAAAACATGTCCCTAACCACATTATTTCGAACGCCCCGACAACACTTTCCATTCACAATCCAAGTAATAACTAATTCATTACAAAGGTGGTAACTTTTTTTTACACGCGGTCCGATAGTTCTCCACTTAATCGAGACCAATATAACCCTTCCTCTATTTTACTGAAACACGGTAGAAGGAATCAAAATAAACAAACCATTTTTACTAGTTTCGATTTCCAAGAATTCCTATTCAAAACATTTCATTCATTGTAATCTAGTATTCTTGTTCAATACACTCCACCCCATACAATACACAATTTCTTACAATAAACAATATATTCCCCCAACCATTTCTAGAATATCACTGTACAATGTTATAACTTTTTTAATTTTTTTAATCCAGTTTTTAAAAGCACCTAAATAAGCGCAGCCGGTTCATTTAATAGTTTAGTCTTTGATCTGTCATCGACGAATTTTGATCTGTCATTTAGTAAGTGAGTTATACCGTGTACGAGTACGTTGGCGAAGAGATCCAGCGTATATTGTAGACACGTATAATCGTTGTTAACTTTGTAAGTAGGACTTAGTTTAAGTAAGTGAAAAATAATATTGTAATTGCTTAAGTTTACGTTATCAATTTATTGTAATTAGTTACTTTACTTATTATATATAATTTAAGTGTAAAAATGTAATTCATTGGTAGATTTAAGTAACATCATTAATTTGTAATTTATAGTCCTTAATAAAATTTCTTTTTGTGATTTTAAACGATAGTTTGTAAATTATTTTAAATTACCCAGTCTGAAAGGCCCTTAGAGAAAAGGTATCACAGTACTTTTATTCCTAGGTGGAATACTTTTCACCTTTCATAGGCGAAAAGTACTAAAAACAGTACGATTGCAATTGTTATTTTTAACTTTGGTAGTTTTTTAAAAACCATGCAGTACACTAAGAGTGACATTGATTATTTCATTTACGTACATAAGACGTTTAATAAATCTTCGCAGTTACAAAAATTATTATTTTTAATTATTTATTTATAAATTATTAATTATTATTAATGAATTTTTAATTATTATTATTAATTTATTAATAATAAATTGTAATTACTGTTGAAAATTCACTGTCAATGAATCTAATGCAAGGGCTTTATAAATATCTGTGAATAATCAGAGCACGAGAAAAAATAAAAACTAACTGCACATGTTTTATCTAATGTAAAGCGTAGACTATTATTATTTCACCCATGCAAAGTAGCTACTAGTTAGAGTTAGCTTCGAAATAGTATTTCTGGTTGACGTGAATAAAATAATGGCACTAACATTATTGATTAAGCGTGGGATTATGAATGATTACCGGGTGAAACAGAAATGAAATTAGTGACGAGTAGAAATTAAGTTACTAACAGCTGAATAAATAAACTGAATAGTACTTTCAGTGGCAATAACGTGAACGGTAAAAGTAGCATAATAGATATTACAACAGGGTATGAAATATAGGGAAATTTTGTATTATAATCAAAGCTTGTGGTAATACTGTAACTAACACACACCGGATTCGTTCGTTTAGAGAATTCCCCTGAACCAGGCAAATCTCTTCCAGTGCTTCACCCAGAATAACCAAACACTAAAAATTAAATGTTCCGTTAAATGCACGGTGCACGGGCAACGGTCTATACCCCACGGCCGGGCCGGTTGTAACTCTTTCTCCGTTCTGGTGACTGTATGAGCCGGTTGCTTTACTATTAAACGTGAGGTAATTGAAATCCAGTTGAAATTCGCTTTTATAGGTTCTTGTTTAATCTTTTGAAAGTAATGCAAAGGATTATAATGGTATCACTTCCCTTCCCCCTTCTCTTTTCCCCTCATTCATTTCAACCGCTTCCTCTAAACTTTAAATACAATGCACACTAGTATTTTATTATTTTCTCAGTCAGATTTGCACACTAACTCTTTTTCACTCCTACTTTAGTTATTTTCATGCTCTGTTTGACAAACACTCAAATTTAATTAACACCTACAATCATTTAATGATGTCTGTTCATTAAATTAAATTTTTAAAACTGTCTCCTATTATTTTTAAAAAATTTGCAAATTCGCAAAATATTCTAATAACACAATTTTTCACATTAATTTTATAAAAATAAGCAAAACATTCTACATGCACAGAGATATTGCCTACTTACGGTAATATGTTACTATATAGGCCTAAACAATCCACTTTTAAGTGTACGATAAATTTAATGAAAAGAAATAAATATACTACATATTTTGTCCAAAAGCATAATGCAAAATATTTGATTTGATTTATGTATATTATCACTACAAGTACGTAAGTGTGCCAAAAAAACATAAAAATCATTTTTACAACCACGTCAACATTAAATTACTTTAGTATGGTGGAGAATTAAGTGTATGTGTGTGTGTATGTGTGAGTGCGTGTGTGTGTACATATATTAGTGTAATAGTTTGGATATCTGCCCATAACAGACAGGCTGCCCATAACAGACAGGTGGAGTGTAAAAATTTTTACACTCAATCTGTTTAATGCAGGGCTAAAATAAATAGTTCTGTTTCTTAACACATGGTCAGCCAATTAAATGACTGAATCATTTAAGAACAGAAGAGGTAGAGGTGTAAAAGACACTAATCAGAGTTATCTCCTCTGAAAGTAATGAATTTCATTATACAGCCAGACCCTGTGGTGAATGAAGTGAACGTGTCATTTGCAGAGTGGAAAATATGTGCTTTTCAGAGGGCCCGGCATGCTGATAAGCGTACTTTTCCACTCGGTGAGGAAGGCATGGTAAACCACCTCACTCCTCGTTTTACTTAGTAAAACCTCTACAGGTTCAAACCAGCCTTTCGGCTGATGACCTAAACAACAACAAGTTTGGATATTAAGAATATAATTCCGTAAAATTAGTTAGCTGAAATATACACAAATTGAAGAACAACTACATAACATACTCGTATTTTTAATGCTAGTGAGCTTGAAAAAAGTACAGATCAAAAAATTAAATCTTTCAGATGAACGAAAAGAATTTTTTATTCATTTTAAAATTATCTTATATTTGAAACAACAAAAACAATATTGGTTAGCTAAAAGTTTAAATTGTATAAGTCATGTTGGTTTTGATATAAAAATTTATATTTTTTAATTATTTGGGACTATTTTAGTTTATGTAAAGTTAACTAAAAATGTTTCTGAAAACTCTTTTTCAGCCCACACACTTACCATTATTCAACAGTAAGTTTTCCTCATTTCTTCCGTCCATCTGGTGTTCATTCCTGTTACATCATTTGTAAAGCTTCCAGGAGGCTCTGTCTCCGCGTCTGTTAGTACAAGTTTCCAATTATACGATGGCCTGTGTTGCGCCGCGTGAAGTGACGATAGATTTCCATCTGTGAACGTGGTAACTATCTGGAATAATTTTATTTAAGAGGCAGCATGCATGCAAAAGTTACTTTAAAGCAATGAAGGTGTGTCAGATTACTCCGACTAATTTTATAACTACGGTGGTAAACAACAACCACAATCTATCCAAGGCCAACATGCAAAGGGTGCATCTCGAAATCCGGATTTTACCAACCATCTTCAGCAGAAGCTTTACCCAAATCTGATCGCACAAAAGTCTTTTCGGTGAGGAGATTAGCCCAATATTTATATTACATTTAAAAAATTGCATTTTCAGAATATCTTACCTTATGATAAGACAAGCCATATTTTCAGAATCTGGCTTATCTCATTTTGACAATTTTTTGAGTTATACTGACTTTGCTTAGCACCCTAGTTACTCAAACCTAAATGAAGGTGTAGAAGAAGCATTAAGGGGACCCGGTCTTCATATCTTTCTCCGTACTAACATTTTCTCCGCCTGGGGTGGAGATTATTAGCTCACATTTTTCCACAAATTTATTGGACCTTGATAC
The DNA here is from genome assembly GCA_035578175.1 of Catonia carolina. Taxonomy (NCBI): domain Eukaryota; kingdom Metazoa; phylum Arthropoda; class Insecta; order Hemiptera; family Achilidae; genus Catonia; species Catonia carolina. Next base: position 19,399,224 of record JAQMRL010000010.1, on the reverse strand, counting down.
ACAGTTTAAGATGAGCGTTTCTCAAATTAACGTTTAGTTCATCAGAAAAAGGGTTTTCTTTGGTAATGTCAATTATTTCCAAACGATTTAACATATTTGTCACTAAAAAATCTGTTTCAGCTAGTTTTTTGTTAGACTACAATGTCAAAATATGGATTCCTGTGCAATGAATGTACCCTAAAAATTTCATGTCAATGTCTCTATCCGTTTTTGAATAAATGTCCCTTTTGTATGAAAACAATGAATTTTCGGAAAACCAAGAAACGAAGGAAACGAACAAACAATAACCTCACTCGTAACAAAAAATCAGCAGTAAAATAAATAAGTCTGGCAACAAGAGGGCTGCCAACAATATGTTTGAAAATCTCATCGTCATCATCTGTTAAGGATTAGGCTTCATGGCCTGTACCGGCATCTATTTCTTTTTACGTCTTCCCAAGCCTCGCTTCCCTCTAGGTTTATATTTCCATGCTCACAGAGGAAGTCTGTGAGCTGGCATGCGAAGTAAATGGTTGGACCAGTTTCTCTTATATATTCTTAACGTATCCAACAGTGACTGAACATTCCACTCGGCTCGGATAGCTGTGTTATGTACTCTGTCTAACCGGGCACAACTTTAGACTCCCCGCAAAAATCTCATTTCAGTAGCCTGGATACGAGATTCGTTCCTCTGTAATGACACCCATGTTTCCCTCCCATATGTTATGAGTGGTATAGCCATTGCTATATAAAATTTCATTTAGGTGTTCTTTCCCGTTTTCTTTCCTACTGTCCTGCAAATAGAAGCCCAGACAGCGTTGAATTTTGCCAATTTTTCACTCACGTCGTCGTCTTTGTCATAGGAATTCTTGCATTCTAAATATTTAAAGTCTCGAACCTGTTCTATAGTTTGGTTGCCAAGTATAATTTTTGAGCGAACTGGCCATCTTCCCTTGAATGCCATAAACCTTGAGTTTCGTACCGATATTCTCGTGCCAAATTTTGCGCTATTGTTGTGAAACTTATAAATGGCATATTGGAGCCTGTCTTCCGTGTCAAAAATAATAACAGTGTCATCTGCGTACAGCAATAAATTTAGGAATACATTATTTCAAAGCTGAATGCCTGAGTCAACTAATTGATTCTAAATTGTTAAAAATCTACCTTTCTATTAAAAAATAAAACAAATTCTAAACAAAGAGAATCAAAAATTATCCAGCTAATAGTTTTGACAGGTCCCTGAAAAACAGGATAAAAAATAATAATGGTGTTAATTTAAAAAATCCATAAAAAATATAATCTAACCCAAAGGTCACTTAGAGTACATCAGCTGACTCAGAAAATCCAGTAGATTAAATAACGAAATAAAACCATATGGTGAATTTTTTTTTTTTTTTTTTGAGGTTCGGGTTCCCTTAACGTAATAGAATGACTACGTAAAACAGGGATGGGAAACAGAAAAACTGTTTGTTAGTAGTAAATAAGTAGTTGCATTAAATTTTAAATATGAAAGTACACAAAATTATATACTTTTATTTATTTAATTATAGAAGATGAGATCAAGTTGAGATCTAGTAACTATATTAGATGAGAGAACTCCGGTTTAATTAATGTAAGTTAATGTAGGTTGCCTACAACTATAAAGTAAAGACAAGAAGTCATCACCTGCGGTCAGACAGTTAATATTACTACAACAAACTGAAGCAAGTAAGCCCGTAACCCTTTCAAGTTATCCCCAAAAGGAGACGAACTGGTAACCATACTATCCAAAGCATAACCATTGCATCTCTCTAGAATCTAACCGCAGATTAATGGAAGTTGTTAACCGCACAGACGGAAAGAGGTTGTGACATTACGACAAAATTGAAATAGAGTGAGCGAGAGAAAACTGAAGTGAAATGAGAGCTGGAAGAAGGTCGGTTTGACACAGTATAGTACAATATATTATAGCATGGAGCAATCGATATCAGACGTCGTAATTCATTAACGTTTGTTGTCGACCTCTTTCCAACATCTTCCTTCATTATTTAACTTGCTAACCAAACCGTTAGTTTAATACATTTTAGTCATTTGCAAATTTCCATCTCTTCAATTTAATTGAAACGAAGATATTAAAATAATGAAAATGTAAATTTAAAAACTGTATCCTCTGTTAATGGTTCAAACCACAAAACTAAAATCTATCTGCTCATTTTTGACACTAAAAAACAATTATTTAAAAATACTGAATATCATTAAATTCATAACTATTAAGTTTTTAATGGTAAAAAACCGAGAAGGTCATTATCGCCTGATGACTTGCATTTAGGGTACGGTAGTCTTAATGTGAAGTCCACAGTAGTGATCCACTTATTTGAGGAAGAATGTTTTACAACCTAACTTGTCAATGTTGTCAGAGTTTTCTGTATTACACAAAACTAATATTTCTTTACTGACATTCACCAAAATATGTAGTGACACACAATTGGATCAGTGAAATCAAACCATCAGACTTTTTTCTGTGGGGATAGATGAAGTCAATATTGCTTATTCAAAACGGATTTACACACAAAGTAATCCTAAGGTATAGAATAATAATAGGTACTTGCAGGAAGTGTTAAGAATAGATCTGCCATTATAATCTCTTTGTGATACAAGAAATAAATGGATTCGTGGAGCGAAATTATGCACTGGACAAAACGAAGGTCATTTTGAGCAAATTTTTAGTTAATATATACCACTTCGTATTCTTTTATTTCATTTTTTACTGTTTTTAGAATTAAATAAAATAGATGATAAGCTGCTTTTGCCAAGCCATGAAAAATTTATTTCATTCTATTGAAAAATAGTAATTTTTTACTAACAATTTTTACTGGTTTTGTTATTATTAAATTTTGAATTTCAATACTTTATATTTATTATTTACTAACATAATTTACGTCATGTTCTTAGAATTTAATTTATTCAACATTTAACAAAGTTATTTTTTGTTATACCTGAAAAAGTGTTATTTTGACCCCTAATTTTTGTGGTTAATGTTAGGTATCTTTAAAACTATGGGAGGTAATATATTTCTGGGATTGGTTTAATTCAATTTTCAGATTAAACCAAAAGATTCCATTAAGATTGTCTCTCAACGTTCTTTTTACTTTATTAATATTGTGACACTTATCGCTAAGGTCCGTTTCGGGATCTAGGTAATTAAATAATTAATACACTAAAGTTTACAATTACAAATATTTATTACACTAAAAGATTTACAAAATAAATAATAAACTACTTATAATGAAGTAATACAATAAATAACTTAATAATTTACTTAAAATAAATAATAAACAATAAATAACTTAATAATTAATTTACTTAGCACTACTTACAATCAATTTTATAGATTACACATACAAAATGAAACTGAATACACAAAAACTGAATTTAATGCGCCTTACGCAATAACTTTACACTATACACACTCGCACACAAAGACAGTATAACAACACCTCGGAACCGTTAACCTGATATAACGCCCGATAGTCACTCGTCAAAGATCAAACGAATACTAACTCACTGACGGCGCTCGAGGGTTTATTTATATAGAGGGGGTTCAAAGAGGCTTCTCGAACGACACAGAGATTCGATCAATAATCTTTTTTATTAGTTCTCAAAAAGTCATAACTGATGAACTGATGTAAACAAGTAAAAATAGATCTATTGTTAATGGGAAGTGTTACAGGTCCCTTTCATAAATAGTTGTACAACAATACCCGACCTTTTATCATGCACAATAGCGCAGTTATTTCAAAAAAACGTTTATAAATAGGCATCCCTTTATAGCCACCCCATTGTTACTTTTCCACTCTATTATCTACCCTTTACCACGAAATGCTAAAAATTTCGCGAACCTTCTTCGATATTGTCACAATGTTACTTACAACCCATGTACATACAACTAGTAAATTTTAAGATTGCTTTTGTGATGGTGGATGAAAATATGATGTGAATGACTAAAGAGAGAACAATACTCAGTAATAAGACTCCCATGAATAATTTTTTAATTTTTTTACGAGATGTCTCTACTCCACTTTCTATGAAGCCTGCGTAGGGGATTACCGGGTAGGCTACATATGACAAGTAGTCTAGAGGTTTTACTAAGTAAAACCAAGAGTTATGTGGTTTACAAGTGCTTTCCTCATTGAGTTGAAAAGTATGCTTATCAGCATGCGCCAGGTCCTCCGAATAGCACACATTTTTCACCCTGCAGATGACACCTTCGCTTCATTCACCATAGGGTCTGGCTACATAATGAAATCCATTACTTTCAGGAAAGGTAAATCTGATGTCTTTTACACATCTACCTCTTCTGTTCCTAATTGATTTAGTCATTTAATTGGCTCATCATGTGATAAGAAACAGAACTATTTTTTGTAGTTCTGGAACTAACAGATTGAGTGCAAGTCATTTCAACATTCCACCTGTTTCTTACGGACAGAAAATGGCCCTGACAGGAAAATTTACAAAAATCAGTGTTATTTATAATTGTAAAATTCTTTCAAACCACATAAAATTTGATTTTGATAATTATAAAACTATTCTGTCTTTATTGAAATGTACGTTTATGAGTGTAGTAGTTTAAAAAAGAACACGAAAGTTATTTGCAATTTTTATTTCTTGTTATAAATAATTTTCAAGTCATTTTGTATTCAAGGTAGTCAGGTGCATCCTTAAGTATTCCATAAAATGAGGAAACGTTCTTCAATAAGTAAGCGTACAACATACGAGTATCATGAAACTATATTTTTATATCTTACTGTAGAACGTCTTCTCCTTTACTGCAAATATAAATGCATTGAACACTTGAATTCAGGAAAGGGGTTACTAAAAATATAACGCAAGTCAAGACGGCTTACAACAGTAGGTAGCTTCAATACTAAAAGTTTCCCCTATTACATGTTCTCTTCTGAAAATGAACAAAGTTTTCAAGTGAGGTAAGGCAAGCAACAAAACAGATAAGCCTTATTTCATTTTTTTTGTTTTTATTTTGTTTTACCTTACCTCTACGTAACGTAAATGCCTACAATATAGGTTATGGATGTGTGTAAGTATAAGTTACTTTTGTTTCCTCCTTTAAAACTTTAATCAATTTTTAGGTTATTACAGTAGTTTTCTCGATGATTTCAAAGGGAATTTTATACATGAACAAGGAAAAAATAACACTGTACTGTAGTTGTTTTAAAGTAGTCAAACTTAGTTATATTATCTGCAAGTTTTCATTTATTTCTACAAATATGATACTTACTAAGTAGCGTTTTAACTATGAAACTAACCTAAAACAATGATTTTTTTCTGAGAAGTATCATATGTTTATACATTATCTTATTGATATTTTATTTCAAATATTTTTTTTAACCCACCGGGTTGGTCTAGAGGTAAAGTCGTCGCCGTGAATCAGCTGTTTAACTGCTGATTTTTGGAGACTAAGGTTCCTGGTTCAAATTCTAGTAAAGGTTAGTTACTTTTATACGGATTTGAATACTAGACAGTGGTTAAAGGTGTACTTTGATGGTTGGGGTTCAATTAACCATAATCTCTCAGGAGTGGTCGACCTGGGTCTGTACAAGACTACACCTCATTTACACATCATATACATCATCCTCATCTCATTGGGTTATGAGATTGCTTATAGTTCTCAATTGGACAGATTGCAATGTACACATATTAGGAATTAAAAACAAAATAAAAAATATTTTTTGAAAAGAGAAATTAATGATTTTTGTATAGTGAGCGATGAATTGATGATGATTAAGAGATATGAAATACAGTAGAATCAAATTAATTGGAACACGTATGTCCGAATACAAACTCCCAATTAAGCGGCTATCCTGATAATACCGAGTGACTTGTTGTACGGTATAAAATACATAGAATTTATAGTAAGGAACTTAAATCTGAGCAAGTTATTAGTAATAAATAATTAATATATATATATATTAGAAAATTATGTATCAAAAGAAGAAAAATGTAAAAATATAAAAAGTTAATGTACTACTTAAATTTCTGATTTCGGCATCTATGTTATTTCAACAATCATCCCATGTCATCATCACATGTCTTTCAACCCAACTCACATGACTTGATTTTGATCTTTCATTTTGAATGCAGTTGTTTAGTCAGTTTGCATTCAAGTAACTTGTGATAAAATTTATTAATTTGGCTTCCTTCAAAACTTTCGATACTTTACAACTCTGTCGGTAAGCTAAATGTTTTTTGAATCTTCATGAAACTTTTTCTACTTCACATATCTCTTTCAATATTACACAAAATACTATTTACGATGTACCTTCACGAAACGGAATAAAACCCTTTTTAACTAGTAAACTAATAAAAATTACGCACTTAACAGACAATGATTTTGACAACACTGAGAGCAAGCCGGCTGCAATGCAGTGTTCATATAATATTGGTTTTTTAAGAGTGAAATGACTTAAACATAGCTGCTAAATATCCACATAAGAAAGAGGATGACATATTTCTTTTTGCACATTGCAGTTAGTTGCCTGTTCTGAATAAATGGCACACCCGTCCCACGTAACCGTAGTTTATCTTCATTGACCGCTACATTTTGTTTTCATTTCAGCAGATTTGTCCTGTTTAAACGGTTATCTCAATAAACCGGTGTCCAATTTAACTGGATTCCACTGTATTAGGAATTAAGCTGGCTGCCTCCAGAATTCGGAAGAAAGCTTTCGTACATGTTCCTTTCTAGAAACCTAATAGGGTATATAAGAGTTAGTTCCTTCCGTCTGTCAGTTAGTTGAAGTTGTCATACGGAGTGCTATTATTGTACGTTAAGAAAAGGTCTACATGGTGTACACATTGTATTTGATTGTAGGTAAAACTTAATTGTTAAGTGTAAAATTATTGTTATTGTTAATGAAGTAAGTTTGAACTTCACGTTTTTGTAATTAATTTGATTTAAGTAACTCGATTTGTAATTTGTTAGTAATCTACGTTTAACATTTAATTATAAATGTATGCTGTATCAATAAGTAATTATTATAAGTTTAAATTAAATCTGTTAATTTTTTATTATACCCAGATCCAAAATGAACCTAGGGTTAGCGGTTACAATATTATTATTATATACCTACTAAAACAGTTGTTAATTCAAAAAACTTGACTTTACACTTAAAGTGATACGCATAAAAAGTAAAATTTGGATTTAAATCGGAAATATCAATAAACCAGTTTATTTATTGGATTCCTTTAAGGCTAGCAATATGATCGTACTTAGCTCAGCCGCAGAAGGTAATGTATTTGTCCAAAAAAAGTATTATCCTTTATTTTAAATATTAATTTATCTATCGCATGTTACAAAAATTTACGAAATTAAATAATTGTAAGGTTGTGATAAATACATTCCTTGAAATCCATTCACACTATTCACTGAAAAGGTCAATTGTATTTATTCATTACATGTAGGTGTATTAGAAATCTGTTTGTAACTAAGCGAACTGTTTAGTTATAATCTCTCTCTCACACTCTCTCTCCTCTCTCACTCTTTCAATTTCTCTCTATCGTTACCTATCCATCTCTTCCCTTGTTACAATACGGATGTTGCATTAATATAATATAGAAGCATGTTTACAGTTACGCGAGCAAAGGTACAATATGTCTTTTGTAGCGATATATTCACTGCGTCGCATTATTATTAAAACGGTGATACTATTTGTGCATTGTTTACGGCGGAAGCTATATCTTATTGAACGTTCAGTGGTTTAGAGAACTTCGACCCCCGTTGAGTATAAAACGGGGTTGGAGTACGCCGATGTGGTTAGTGCAGGTGACACGGGTATGTACAATTTAAAAATCCTTTCCCCACTCCTACACTTACATATATCAACCCCCCCGTCACACCTATCTACAACTCTATGTACTGTACAAACGTGTGTGTATTAGGGTGTCGCAGATTAATCAATTGTCGGCTGTCTGTGTGAAGAGTAGTGCAAATTGCAGGCTTATAGCTCTCGTACGTACATAACTGTTACATGCCTTTACACTGAATAGATAGATAGGTAGTACATAATAATTGCTCCTGATTCTCATATTTATTTGACCTGACATTTTGGATAATGAAATTTTCGTTACACACAACGGGTTAATGTGGTTCTATCTATAGCACGTTGAAATATTCAAAAGTCAATCATGTAAAAAATGATTGATTCATGTTAGACCTTAAAATTGTTTTTTTTTAATGGGAATTTTTAAAGGCAATCGTGTAACCCAAGTACTGGCAACCCAATAACGGTGGTAGAAAATTGTTGTCGAGTTTTAATTAACATTATATTTGATGATAATTAATAAAACATCGTTAAAAAGACAATATGAGTTACACAATGTTTTTATTAAAAATTTTACAATAAAGAATTAATTATTATTAAAAGTAATTTAATCATCCAACCGAAGTACTCAATGTATTCTATGTACAGCTTTTATAAATATTTATTAAATTTTATATAAGACAAAATTTAATATTTATCAAACTTAATTCAGGTATCAGAACAACACATAAAATAAAACACTTAAAAGACTTATATCAAAAATATATCTTAGCCCATAACAGGCAGTTGGAATGTTAAATTATTTGGACTCGATTTGCTAGTCAAGGACTACAAAAATAGTTACGTTTCTTATCACATGGTCAGCCAGTTATATGAATGAAACAGTTCAGAACGGAGTGTAAAAGACACTAGTCAGAGTTATTTTCTATGAGAATAATAATTAATTTTATTATACAGCCAGACCCTGTAGTGAATGAAGTAAAGGTGTCATTTGCAAGGTAGAAAGTACGAAATGTGGCTATTAATTAACGAGACTGACGTTGCAAAAAATTTAATTTTAATTTTATACATAATCACTTATTGTCACCTTCAATATATACTCCTTCTCTATCCCTACAACGCTCCATGCAAATTTTCAATAGTTGAAAACAGTGCTGGAAGTCATCTTCTGTCAGCTCCTTTAGAACAAGTGCCGCTTTCTCTTTTACAGCTTCCACAGACTCAAATCTTGTCCCTTTCAATGCAAATTTCACCTTAGGGAATAGGTAGAAGATAATAACATGTAATGAAACGTGGTTTTTTACTTATGATTCGGAAACGAAGCGCCAATCCATGCACTGGAAAAGCCGAACTTTACCGAGAGCCAAAAAAGCTCGAATGAGCAAGTCAAAATTTAAAGCGATGATGATTGTTTTGTTTGATATCCATGGGATTGTGTACCTTCACTGGGTTCCTGAAGGTCAAACAATTAATTAATATTACTACCTTGAGGTACTTTCTAAACTTCGTCAAACAGTAAGGAAAAACGCCCCGAAATGTGGAAGGACAAATCATGTGTTCTCCACCAAGGCAATGCGCCAGCTCATTCCGCGTTATCTGTTAAGAGGTTTCTAGCCAAGTACAGCATCTCAGTGTTAGAACACCCACCTTATTCACCAGATCTTGTACCATGTGACTTCTACCTGTTCCCTAAGGTGATATCTACATTTACAGGGACAAGATTTGAGTCTGTGGAAGCTGTAAAAGAGAAAGTGGCACGTGTCATGAAGGAGCTGACAGAATATGGCTTCCAGCACTCTTTCCAACAACGGAAAATTCGCTTGGAGCGTTGTACGTATAGAGAAGGAGTGTATATTGAAGGTGAAAATAAGTGATTATGTATAAAATAAAAATACAACTTTTTGCAACGTCTGTCTCGTTATTTAATAGCCACACCTCGCAGATGCTATTTCACTCAGTAAGGAATGCAATGGTGATCCATCTCTCTCGTCGTTTTACTTTGTAAAGTCTCTAGAGGTTCAAACCAGCGTTTTGGCTGATAACCTAAACAATGAAAACAATATCTTAGAACAATAGATTAAGAACTGTATGAATATCAAATTAAGGAAGATACTGCGCTAAACAGATCTCGAAAATGGAACGAGTTATAGAAATTTACTTTTAAGAGATCTAGTTGTATATTTTGTTGATTTTAAGAAAACTTTATTTGTGTAAGGAAACGTTCAAAAAACAATACAAATGCTAACTTTAGTAAAAACATGCATAAGTCTTTTTCAATATTCTGATGTTATTTTGTTTTGAGGAATAATTAAACTAAATACTCTGATCTTAACGGAAAATAATTCTCAGTTTTTGAGATTATTTAAGAGAATTGAATATAATTTTCCAAATTTTTAATTATTATTATTATAATTTTTATGGTATACCTACTTAAACTTAAATTGAAAAAAATATATTTTAACATCTAAGCCAAGGTTCGTTCGGAATTTGGGTATGAAAAAAATATTATAGAGACTTTTTCAAACTGTAAAACAATTTGACACAATTAATATAAGGCCTATACTTAGACCACTAACAAATACAAAAGGATAAGTTTAATTATATTTAATTTCAAAACTAAGATGAAGCTAAACTTTACTATAATTACGACACTGTCACTCAAAAATCAATGCAATCGATTTACTTGCCCAAAACTACTTGATACTACCTGTACGCACACACCATATTAACGTAGTTCAGAACCGGTCCCATAACGACCCTATTTTAAAAATACCCGATAATACTAATGTCATTCACAGTCAAATATTAACTAATTCACGACACAGGCGCTAACTGTTTTTATACCTGCGGTCTCGTCGTTCTCCAAACACTCGAGACCCTTCGAACATTCCCTTCATTTGTCTTGAATGTGGTAGAAGGAATAAAAATAAATACAAACGGTTCTACTAGTTTTTATTTCCAAGAATTTCTACTAAATAAAAATTATATAAATTTTATAACAATTCGTTGCAATCTATTATCCTTGTTCAATACGCACCACTTCATACAATACACAATTTATTAAAACGAACAATTTATTCCCTTACCCATTCCTTGGATGTCGCTGTACAGTGTTACAATTTTCTAAAAAAACTACACGTCCTAGACAAAATACCACGGTTTAATCACACAAGAATTAAAAATTCAAGTTGGCTCTGTCGTGAATTCCCTGTACTTCTAATCTCAGGCTATCAGGTTTGATTCTCGGCTTCTGAAAGAAAAGATTAACATAAAACTTCACACAATACTTCAACGTAAATTCTATTGATCCAGTTGTTTATTTAAATTATTAAATAATAAAAAACACTTGCCCATAACTGATATAGGTCAAACTATTTTATTTTTAATTTAATTTTTATAAGAACTAGATCTTTCAAAGATATAAAAATAAAATAAAATGTTTTTTAATACACCTAACGCAGCACATAATCAAAATAGGCTTTAAAAATAATTTATTATAGCTACGTTGCAATTTTTAATGTTGTTTTATAAAAGAGTAATAATTTTTCTTAAAAAATATACAAATATATGAACGTTGTATTATCTTTTAAATTTATAATATTTACTTTCATTTTTTTACAAGCTGTTAAACAGAAGTAGGGGTGGTGGTTGTAGGCGTTAAAATGATAATGGTCAAAGCAAACACAGTTTAAAACAACCCTTGATATGAAAAAATATATTACCATAGTTAAAAGTACGGATGGGAATTAAGTGTGGAAAAGGATGACACACGTTTATTTACCAATTTTTTTACCGTCAAACCCGACTCGTTGTACTAAAAACCCCCAAAATACATTACAGTAATGAAGTAAACTATTGCAAAATTAAATTATCTTATAGAAAAATTAATACAAAATTTTACAGAACAAACCCGATTTAAAATATTTTTCCACTGTTGCAAAGCTTAGAGTTTTCATCATTATTCTGTCAGTATCAATTGTATCACGTATTAATCATCAGTATCAGCAGTATCAAGTGGACCAGCAGCTAACGGTGTACTTTGATGATTGGGATTCAATTAACCATACTCTCTTAGGGATGGTCGGCCTGAGTCTGTGCAAGACTACACCTCTTTTACACGTCATACATATCATCCTCATCTCTTGGGTTATGAGGTTGCTTATTGTTCTGAATTGAACAGATTGCAACGTACACACATTAGGGATTTTAAAAAAAATTATCTTGTACATACACATATACCGACATTTTTATGACTTCCTCAGATGCTCCAAAAATTAGCAATATGCAAAAAACGTAGAAAAAAAATCGTAAAGACTCTATGTTATTCATTATTTTGTTTTTAATTTTATGGTCCAATAGATTAAATTGAAAAAATTTCAGTACAAAAGAAACCCGGCAACTATAAGTGCGTAAAGTTTCATTTTCTTATCTTTTACCAATCCTATGAAAAATGTACATAAAATGAGAAAATTTAACATTGGTGGTATACAAAGTACAGTTATCCCTTAAAGAAAATTATAAATAAACGACAAAAGCAAGCATTTTTATATATAATAATAACAACAACAACGGCGTATACCATTTTAAAAATAAATCTCTATAATGTCTGAGAAAGAGAGAAAAAGAGAGAGTGAGGGTTTGTGGACAATAGATACGTTAATAGGTTTACGGTCACCGGAGATGAGGTACGTATAAGTCCTTTCCCGGTCTATGAAGATTATTCCAGGCCAAGAGACAGGAATACGGACGCAAACTTGACATGCTAATCGCTCACAGGACAATAGTGCTGTGAGGAATGTATTGTCCGCTGCTTTAGCACTCTTCCTCCCTCGTATTCTCATTCCCCTCTTCATTACTCTCTTCGTCTTTCCTTTACTCAAACCTACTCGTTCTTCGGGTCACCTGTAACCGGATACTAACTTCCCTTTCACATTCATCATATTTTTTAATACCCAATTCATTCGGTTTCCATTCGAATTATAAACATCGTTATTTCACTTGACCACAATAATTACATTCGAACAAAATACCTTAAATCCAAATCGACTGAATGAAATGTTTTAATTAAATTACTTCCTGTATTATTATTATACATGTGTATATGTACAATATTTGAAAAAAACATTTCAACAAGAACCATCACATTTGCGCTTAATTAGTAAGCCTATACTGATAAAATATATTGGGTTACTTTGACTGTAATTAATTAAATCATACCATTTCTAGATCCTGATTTTATTTATAACTTTGATATTTAAAATTTAATGTAATTATTTGTTACCAACATACAACTTTATTACAGTTTCACACATAGTGGGCCAGGCCCGGATCATCGTGACGTTTGTTAGTAGGACTACCTCTTTTTTTAAAAAGCCCTAATGTACGTAAAAAATACTAAGATAATTTTTTTTTAATTCCTAATGGGTGTACGTTGAATCTGTTCGACTCAGAACTTTAGGCAACTCCATGACCCAATGAGATGAAGATGATGTGTATGACGTGTAAATGAGGTGTAGTCTTGTACAGACCCAGGCCGACTATTCCTGAGAAAGTATAATTAGTTGAACCCCAACCATCAAAGTACACCGGTAACCACTGTCTAGTACAAATCCGTATAAAAGTAACTGCCTTTACTAGGATTTGAACCAGGAACCTTCGTATCCGACAAAAATTAATCAGAAAAATATTGGGTACTCAGTTGATCTCAGTTAACAAAACTGCTCGTAACTGAAAAACACGATACATGGAAAAACAAAACGTCACTGGTCATAGTTTAAAGACTTTGTACTCTCTAATCTACCGTAGATTAAACTTGCCTACTAAACAAAAACTTAATTGTTATAATTACCTAATTTTACCGATGTGGATGTTCGGAGCTTTCATCTGTGGTTTGGAAAAATACAAATGTATGAAGTCTTTTCAGTAATTTTTTTCTTTGAATTTACATTACTTAAATTTCTTAAAATTTATAAATTATAATTTCGGTACAATTTATGAAACTCCACCTTTGGTGGTTATTTGAATCACATAAAAATATAAATACACGTCTGAAATTTATAAAATATAAATTAGAATCAATTAATAGTAAATAAGACATAATGTCACTTAACTCGTGTAATTCCAAACGAATGATAAATATTATAAATTATTTATTAAATATTATTAAATGATTGTAAATTCGAGTAATTGCAAATTTATATTGGAGTCAACGTGCAAACATAAAAATTGGCGATGACGGGTCGGAGGAGATCCTAATTCGGCGGGGAGTTCGTCAGGGGTGTGTATTGTCTCCAATGCTCTTCAACCTTTATTCGGAGGCCATCTTGTCAGAGGCCCTGGAGGGATGTGGACGTGGTATCAGGGTAAATGGTTTGGAAATCAACAACCTGCGATATGCAGATGACACAGTCCTGATGGCTGGAAGTGCTGAGGATCTGCAGACATTGTTGGACCATGTGAATTTAGTCAGCAACGCTTATGGTTTGAGAATGAATATCCACAAGACAAAGTTCCTGGTTGTCAGTAGACATGAAGTAAATGCTGTCCTTTCGGTTGATGGTAGTGTGGTTGAGCGAGTCAAGTTCTATAAGTATCTTGGGTGTCTCTTGAATGAAAGATGGGACTTTAGTCAGGAGATCAGGGCCCGCATTGAACAGGCAAGAGCTGTATTCATAAAAATGAAGAATTTGCTTTGCAATAGAGAACTTAACCTCAATACAAGACTTCGCATACTCAGATGTTATGTAATTCCTGTACTCATTTATGGTCATGAGGGATGGATATTGACTAAGTCCTTGGAAAGTAAATTGGAGGCGTTTGAGATGTGGACTTACCGGCGGATGCTCCGCATCTCATGGAAGGATAAAATTAAAAATGGGGAAGTTCTAAGCCGTTTGAACAAAAATACAGAACTTCTTTTCAATATCAAAAGATGGAAACTCCAATATTTTGGCCATATAGTACGGAATAAAAAATACCACCTACTGCAGTGCATCATGGAAGGCAAAATTGAAGGTAAACGAAGACCGGGGAGAAGGAGAATTTCTTGGATGGGGAACCTGCGGGGGTGGTTTGGGACCACCTCAGTTCAACTCTTCAGAGCGGCTGGTTCCAAGGTTAGAATCATGATGATGATCGTCAATCTCCGACGCGGAGCAGGCATATAGAAGAAGAAGAAGAAGAAGAAATGATTGTAAAAAATTTGAAATAGGCCTTTAGCCGCACTGTTTATAAAAACAACTTTACACCGAGTTCTAAGATATAAGTCAACTATCCAAAGTTATTCTTCTCATAAAACAAACTTTATTACAATGAACATTTTAATAATGTAAATTGATTATAATTAAACAATAATTTATTAACATAAACAATAATACTGAACAAACTTTTAATCAACAAAATGTAATGTACGTAAATTATAAATATGAATTTAATAAATGAATCATTTATCGATAACATATATACGCTATCACATGACTGTGTACTACTTCCTCCTTCCAAAAAATAAAATGTTTGTTATAATTTTTTAGGGCTTAAAACATAAAACATTTTAGCGATAAAATATTTAACAAACAAATATGTATTTACATAATAACAAGTATACATAATGAAAGAACATTATACTTTCATTTCTCTGGCTAGGAATTAAAAAAATTGCATCCTGTGGTGGAACGTACCAACATATACGTATATATAAAAAACAGAAAATCGCTAATTACCGCTAAACTAAGCGTTATACAAAAACAATGTCTAAATAAAAGTTGTAGGATTTTAAATTGACTACAACTTTTATTATATACATTTTTGCGCTGAAATGCATATTAAAGCCGTAATCTTAAAAAAACAACTTTTTACGAGAAAACAACCTCCCAAGAATTTCAGCAGAAATGGCGCCTACCTTATCTTGTAGAGAATAAAAAATTTAGTAAATGAGGCGATTCTAACAAAATCGTAGGAGCCGTTTTTGAGAAAATCGGAATAAAGAAAAAATTACACGAATAAACTACTACTTCCGGTTGACCGATTTTGATGAAAATGTTCGTGTCGGGTCTTCTAGTGGTATCTAACTTAAGTTTCAAGTTCTAAGTTTGTACGATGTTCCGTTCTTGAGATATTTTGTTCACACACACACGCGCGCGCGCGCACGCACGCACGCACGCACACACATACATACATACGCGCGCGCGCGCGCACACACACACACACAGACCAATCGCTAAAAACATGTTTTTGGGTTCAGGGGGTCTGAAAACGTGTCGATCCGGTGAAAACTCGATTTCGAAAAATCGACATGAAAACAATACTTTCCTTCCTATATATTCATATAGGCAAGAGAAAGTAAAAAAAATAATAAACGAACTATTAATTAACAAAATGTAATGTGGTTAAATTATAAATTTAAATTAAAAAGTAAATCAAATTATAAATCACATCTGTACTACTACAAATTCTAACTAATTGGTATGGACGTATGGCATACCATAGGGTAAAAATAGAAATTTACTTTATTATAATGATTTGTAGCAATTAGAATGTTCTGTAATATCAGATTCAATCCCATTATTCATGGGAGTTTGACAATAAAATTTATAATTTATTCTTTAATTTGGTTAAAAATAAATGGAGAACCCATAATACTATAGACAGAGGTGGTCAATTCATTTAGTAATTTATAAGAAAGCATTATTCTTATCTTAAAGAAAATATTTTCCTCATTTATAAATTTAACGAAAAAGGACATACCCTATAACGAATCTGATAAAAGATGTTAAATTGAATAAACTTGATGGAGGCAATGCACATGATTCAGATTTTTTTTATTAGCGATAAGGGTAAGTTGAAAGATATTTAAGACTGGGTTTGGGGAAGAAAAAACATTTCATATGATTGGAAAACACTATGAACCGTTTTAGTATGGTATATAGTAAGTAAAATTCATTGTAAATAAGGACGCCATCACTGTTATCATGTCCATTGGTGCGTTTAATGAAAGAACCTATGTTCTAATAAAGCCCCTTCTAACCATTCCGTTCCCGCGAATCTGACGTCCTATCTTCCTTTAATATTACTACTTTGGCCTAAATAAGGTATTCCGTTAGAATGTCGTGCCATACTTTCATCCTACTTTCCCCGCCGTATTTCATAGCCGAAAATGCATTTACGGTCCCGCTTCTTTTCTTGTTTAGGTTTCTTTACAACTGTGTTTATTTTACAATCTTTATTTTTAATAACACTATATAAAAAGACATAAATAACCAACTTTATGTTTATTGAAATATATGTTTTTTTTTTAATTTTCTATATGTATAGCATTTATTATAGAGTTAAAAGTAAGAAATATGTTTAAAGTATTAAATTCACCAAAATATGTGTATGTTTTGACATATAAATGTAAGTATTTTCCACATTTCTCAAATTTATGCAAATAATTGTTGAATATTTTTTTTTTTTTTTTTTTATCACACAATATTTTATGTACAATCTGCTTAATAGCAATAAGTACAATTGATCAAATGAATAATTCACATAAAAGGATAAAAACCCAATGGTTTACCCTATATAGGGAGCAATATTTTAAAAAATATCGTTATATCAAGTGTAGTTTTATATGTTTGTTTTATATGTTTGTGTAAGAGTAAGTGCTAATGTTTGTGTGTGTTTTTTAGAATCTGAAAGGTAAATCTAGAGGATCAAATCTTTGAAGTCTACGTAATGTGTCACTGTTGTCCAAGAGATTAACTGCCAGAAAGTTCTCATGATTGTTTAATTTTGAAATGTACTTATCACTAAATTCACTGATCACTTCTTTGATTGGTTTGATGTTACAGTCTTCATGGATTCGCAAGTTGTTGACGTACCAAGGAACAGCTAGCATTGTCCTGAGGGTCTTGGATTGGAATCTTTGTAAAATTTCAATATTTGAATTTGACGCAGTTCCCCAAAGCTGTATACCATACGTCCAAATTGGTTTTAGTATCGTTTTGTACAACAATAGTTTGTTATCTATCGAAAGTTTAGATTTATTTCCAATTAACCAAAAATGTTTGCTGAATTTAATGTTGAGTTGTTTGCGTTTAGTTCTTATGTGTTTAGCCCATGTAAGTCTTTTATCCAAATGCATCCCTAAATATTTGACGTCGTCATTTTGTGGAATTTGGATACCATTAAGCGTTACTGGTGGACATGTGTACCTCTTTAAAGTAAATGTGACATGATTCGATTTTCCTTCGTTAACTTTAATCTTCCATTTACTTAACCAGTGTTCAATTTGTATTAAACTGTGTTGTAATTTTTCTGAAGCAATCACTGGGTTACCATCAGAAGCTAGAATAGCAGTGTCATCTGCAAATGTAGCGGTGAGAACATCATTTCCATTCGGTAAGTCTGATGTATAAATAGTGTAGAGAACAGGTCCAAGAACACTTCCTTGAGGGACACCAGCTTTTATTGATTTCAAATCAGTAATTGTATCATTTAATTTAACTTGGAACATTCTTTCCGTAAGATATGAACGTAAGATACGATAAAAATTTCCTGGGAGTTTTTCTTTAATTTTGTATAGAAGTCCTGTATGCCATACGCGATCAAATGCTTGTTGAACATCCAAGAAAACGGCAGAACAATACAATTTATTCTCAAAACTGTTTCGGATTTCTTTAACTAAGCGATGAACTTGTTCAATCGTTGAATGTTGTTTTCTAAACCCAAATTGATGATTTGGAATTAAATTATTATTTTCAAGAAGAGGACTTAACCGTAGAAGAAACATTTTTTCGAATAATTTTGAAAGGATGGGAAGAAGACTTATAGGGCGGTAAGATGAAGATACTGATGGAGGTTTACCAGGTTTTTGAAGCATTATTATTTTAGCTACTTTCCACTGATATGGCACGTAATTTAGACGGAGAACAGCATTAAATATTAGTAATAAAACCACTAGTCCTTTACGAGGGAGTTCTTGAAGAATATTTCCAGTGATAAAATCATAGCCTGGAGCTTTCGCTGGATGAAGGTTCTTAACACCTTGTTTTAATTCCTGTAACGAAAAATGAAGTGGAGGCAAGTTATTTTGCATTTCTTCACAAAGAAACCTTTGCATTATAAGTTCATCATGTGCATGACCCAAATCATTGAAAGGTGTAAAACGATCTTCCAGTTCTTGAGCAAATAATTTTGCTTTCTCTTCATCAGTTCTTGCCCAGGTGTTGTCAGCCTTTCTTAGGGGAGGAATGCTTTTAAAAGTACGTTTTATTTTTTTAGTGGCTTTCCACAACGAATAATCAGTATCATCATTTGGAGATAAATTTTTTAAATAATTGTGAAAAGTTTCATTCCTAAAATCAGATATCATTTCTTTTAAATTACGGCAAGCAATATTAAAATTTCTTTTATCTCGCTGGTTTCTACTATATTGCCAAATTCTTCGAAGTCTCCTTTTTTCTTCAATTTTTCTTTTAATGGAAGTAGGAAAATCAAGGAAACAATTGACTTCATTTTCACTTGGAGTTGACTGCCATGCGCACTTTTGAAATGTTTTGTTTACATAATTTATTGCTACTTCAATATCTTCAGGCGTTCGAAGAGGAATGTTTGATATTAAATCCCTTTCCACCATGTCTTTAAAATTACGCCAATCTGTTTTTCTGGTCGTAAGTTTGAATTGTTTTTCAATACGGATTGCACCAGAACTTACTGTCGCTATTACAGGAGAATGGTCAGAACTTAGATCTGCACAAGAATTTACATGTATATAATGTGGTGATATTCCTTTAGTAATTAGAAAGTCTAAAAGATCTGGTATTCTATTGTTATCACTAGGCCAATATGTTGGTTCACCAGTTGAGATAGCCTGTAAATTTAGATTTGTAACAGCTTTATATAATTCTCTTCCGCGAGGTGTGTTGAGACGTGAGCCCCAGGACTGGTGTTTGGCGTTGAAGTCACCACCTGTTATAAATCTGTTACCTAGCGTATTAAAAAAAATTTGAAATAGGTTTTTGCTTATGTTGTGTCGTGGAGGACAGTAGACAGCTGATATTACTAATGGTCCATTCCAGTCTTCTACACAAACACTCGTTGCTTGGATATGAGCAGTCTTATAAGCTGGTAACTCGTAATGTTTTATGCTCTTACGAATTAATATGGCACTTCCAGCATGAGCTCTTCCATCGGGATGCTTGGTGTCATAAACATTAAAATTTTGTAATTTAAAATGACTTCTCTCGGTGAAATGTGTTTCCGATATAAGAAGAATATCAATTTTATTTAAAGTAATAAACATTTCCAGCTCTCTAGAATGTTGCGAAAGACCATTTGCATTCCAGATGGTCATTTTATAACTGAGATTCATATTTTAAGTTTTGAAATAAGAGTTGTCAAAAGATTGACAAGCGTGTTCACTTGTTCTGCTTGTTTTAGCATCATGTTTTCAATTTTGCTAAAGGTGAGTTGCATTACTTGCATTAAATTGTTATTGTTTTCTAAATTTTCACTTGCATCATTATTACTACGATTATGAAAAGTACTATTAGTATTAAAATCTTTAGTAATTCTGGAATAAGAAATACCTGGTTTAACTCGATTACTTAAAGTAACATTTGATTGAGTTTTTCCGCTGTCAAATATCGTTGGAGTAATTAGAGGTTTGGATCGAAAAAATTTATTTTTTATTATTTCTTGATAAACTTTACACCCCTTGTAGCTTGCTGGATGTTCTTCTCCACAATGAATACATTTAGCTTTAGTTGTAACTGGAATTTTACAGTTCATAGATTCGTGATTTTCTCCACATTTTACACACCTTGGACTGTGATGACAATATCCCTGCGTATGAAAGTATCTTTGGCAACGCTTACATTGTGGTATGTTATTTGACCTTGTATGTGGTGGTTCAAATTCTACTTTTAAGTTAAGTAAATATTTCACATTATAAATTTCTTTATTGCTACTATGCGGTTCAAGGTCAACAAAGAACAACGACAATTTTTCTTTGGTTTGTCTATGCAGAATGTTTGTTACATTCCTGACTTCATGCCCGAGTGATGTTAGTGCTTCTTTAATATCTTGCGGATCCGTAGAATGATGAACATTACGAAGCACAACTCTATATGCCCTCAAATGTCGCGGTTGATATGAATGAAATTGCACATTACTGTTTTTTAACATTCTAAATATGACTTCATGGATTGAAAGATTTTTAGCATTAATTTTTATCGTATCCCTGCCAACAGTTTTAATAACGTAATCTTGAGAAGTAACTACTTTATTTAGATCTCTATTCAAATCTGAAATTGAAAGAACTCCCGGGATAAATATTGGTGGTGGTCTTGGTTCTATCTTTTTATTTTCTTCTTGATCCACATTTACACTATTTAATATACTAAAGTTATTGGAAAGGGTTAAGTTATCTTGCATATCTTTCTTACTAGTTTTTGAATTAATACTATCATTTATGTTGGCTGAATTGGTTCTTTTTCTTCCTTTATAATTCACTTCCTGCCATCCGACAGCTGCTGATTCATGCAATAAAGAAGACCGTATTCGGGGATCACGTATTGAAGAAGAAGAAGCATTATTCGTTACAGCTGACTGATCACCACAACTAATATCGGTTGCCATGGCAACCGATATGGTTAAATGGGTTATTTAACCACACTTTTTTATAAAAAATTAATAACACAGAAACTGAAATTTTACGTACCTGTGGTAAAAAACAAATAATTACTGTGTAACGTTGTTACGCTTTCATAAACGACCCAAAGCACAACAAAATACTCACAGTGACTGGCGAAAACAGTGGTCAAAGTCTCAGGATTGACAACGTCTAAACAACAACACGATTTGTTGAATATATTGCAAAATGTTTTACTGAAGCCTTTTTGTTAGACTTAAATTATAACTGGTATATGTTCAACAAAATTTTCTACTAACTGAAGATATTAGAGTTAGCAATCAGATATGA
The DNA here is from genome assembly GCA_035578175.1 of Catonia carolina. Taxonomy (NCBI): domain Eukaryota; kingdom Metazoa; phylum Arthropoda; class Insecta; order Hemiptera; family Achilidae; genus Catonia; species Catonia carolina. Next base: position 19,377,471 of record JAQMRL010000010.1, on the reverse strand, counting down.
TGCTAACTGAGCCATTGAAGTGGTTTTTTAAATTTTCATAATTTACTACCAACTGTTAACTTTTGTTGGAACATTCAAATTTTTGCAACAATCTTTCGTTCGTGCTCGCATCTCATCATGCGGTCGTAGGTTCAAATCCCACTCAGGCACGGCATATTTTCATACGTTACAAAAAAATCATTTCATCCTCTATTGTATGTAGTTACACCCTTACGTCGTCGCTTATGACCTTTGAAGTTAATGCGACGTTAAATAAATGAATTAAAACAAAAATATTTTGTTACAGAAAACATTAATTTGTTTTAAGAGAATCAAACATTATTTTACATAAGACCCACAGGGTTGGTCAAGAGGTAAAGTCATTGCCGCGAGTCAGCTGTTTTACAGCTGATTTTTGGAGATGAAGGTTCCTGGTTCAAATCCTAGTAAGGTAGAGTTACTTTTACATTCATGTTCAAAATATTGAACACTAGGCAGTGGTTACCGGTGTACTTTGATCTTTGGGGTTCAGTTAACTATACTCTTTCAGGAATAGTCGGCCTGAGTCTGTTTGTATAAGAATACACCTCATTTACACGTCATACATATCATCCTTATCTCATTGGGTACAAAAAGTACAGTACTGGTCCAAGATTTCTGAGGTACTTCAGATTCAATATAGTAAAAAGATGAAAGTTCTTGAAATTTGACTTGAAAGAACCAATATTCTAAGTATGATTTTAAAAGTGGAGAAAAGGGTTGAGGTAAAAACATTTTTAATTTATATACATCCACAACGAGCACGTGGAGTGTTAAATTAATTGCACTCGACTAGTTGGTTCGCAGGGCTACAAAAAATAGTTCTGTTTCTTATCACTTAGTCAGCCAATTATATGACTGAACTATTTAAGAACAGAAGAGATAGACGTGTAACAGAAACTAGTCAGAGTTATCTCCTCTGAGAGTAATGAATTTTACTATACATCTAGGCCATATTTATGTTTGTAGGTTGTAAAATATTTTAAGTAAATTTTTAAAATTTCGTATTTGGGAATAGTTGGTAAGTAAAAATATGTCTGGTACGCTGGCACCGCCTTTTCGGTGTACTCACGTATCGGTGGGGCATGACAACAAGATGGACTCCTGGTCGCCAAGATAACCTCCGGTGGTTCTTTTAATCATAAAAAATATAAAGGTCTATAAAAAGTATTTTGATATACTATGTTTCTAGGTGATTAATTTAAAGTAAATTTTTAAAATTTCGTATTTAGTTAGTAATTAAAAATATGTCTGGTACGCTGGTACCTCTTCTTCGGTGTACACCCGTATCGGTAGGGCATGACAACAAGATGGACTACCGGTTGTTGTTTTAATCTTAAAAAATATACAGGTTTATAAAAAGTGGTTTGATATTGTGGTGAATAAAGTGAAGGTGTCATAAAATGCAGGGTGGAAAGTGGGTGCTTTTCGGAAGGCCTGGCGTGCTGATAAGCATACTCTTTCAACTCAGTGAGAAAGGTAATAGTAAACCACCTCACACCTCCTAGTTTTTACGTAGGAAAACCTATAAAGGTTCAAACAAACCTTTCGGCTGTTGACCTAATCAACAAATCTCTGAAGCTACATGAAAAAATTTCAAGTTTTTAAATCAAAACTATGCGAGAGTATGCGTTAAGTGAATGAGTCAGTAAGTTTGGTTTTTAATGGTAGATTTGGAGACTTAACAATAAATAAATTTTGATAACTCTTGAGTTTAAACAGAATATAAGTAAAATACAATTTAACTTAATGTTACCCTAAAAGCAGGTTACTGAGAACAAATTAATACAAAAAATCGAGCAAAAATTAAAACATATTGACAAATTTCCTAGATATTTGTACATTTAATAAACGTGTTAAAAATTTTACAAAACGGTAAAGCGATTTCTAAAAGAATACATATTAGTAAAATTTAACAAGAATTAACACTGTAACAAACAATTTAATTTGCAGTTAGAAAACAAATAGGTTTGCATTAACAAAAATAAAACGGTGAAAGCGATTTATTGTAACTACATACAGTTCCATTTATCATTCAATCAATCAATCAAGTCAATGAAGAACTGTAAGGGAAATCCATCTGGAACGCTGCCATTGAGCCTAGTTACCAAAATTGGCTACAGCAGCCAGGTTGTTAAACATTTGAATACTAACAGAGTACTCGTTCGTGAACAAAAACACTTCTACATTTCCTTTATTAATCTATTATTTTTTATACGTAGGTAAAAGCTTTCTTTAACAACTTTTATAAATAATTTTCTTGTTTAATATTTATAAAAAGATGTTAACTTTTAATTTTAATTCAAAACTTTAATACTTTTTAACCTTTAATTTTAATACTTTCTTCAGCTCTATCTGCAGTTGACGTAGCGTTTAATTTGTAACATCACCTAACGTTTTAGAATCGTAATTTACGAAGTGGAGAATTAAATTAACTCCGATAAAACCAAAAATTTACTTTTACACTCAACGGCAAACCTCCCCGGCAGTATTTTTATATAACTCTTCTATAACACAAAATAGCAAATTTTGACTACAAATCGAAAGTTTACATGCTAGGAACATGTAAATTTAACAGTCTTATGTTCCATTACAATCAAAATTACACCCTTATCTGAAAGTACTTCTTTATAATTCCTTACTTAATCTAATGTGGATGTAGATGCCAGATCTGTGGCTCTGCTAAACCCCGTAATTTTTGCTAAACTACAACGTTTTCAACCCAAAATGCTCCTTCATACGTTTCCAATGATTCTTTCTACACATATCTTAATACCCCTTACATAACTAAATCAATCTATCAAGCATACCGATGAATTAAATCAAAATTATTCTTCTTCTGGCTTTCCAGAATTAGGCATCTCTGCCTACCAAACCTCTCAAATCTGCCCATTTCTTTCTCGGGCGCCCTTGTTCTCTCTTTCCCTCTGGTTTATAGCCTAGTTTGCTTAACAATTCTATTCTCTCTTATTCTGCTCACATGCTCCAAATACTGCATTCTATTCTCTGAGATACCCTGTCGTTATAGATTTTGAGTTCTTTCCTTATTTCGGTATTCCTGTAACGTTCTTCACTACTACATCCATACGTACGTCGAAAAAATTTCATTTCAGATGCTTGCAATCTACTCTCCTCTCACTTTAAAGGCACTCAAGTTCCACTGCCGTAGATTTTTATAAAATCTTAAATCGTAAAATATTAAATCAAAATTATAAAACAAAAGCCCATTAATCCGCGTTCTGAACTGTCCACATTACCAGGTTACACCTGTCATCGGTTCTGCAAAGGTGGAGCAGAGATACATCATCTGATCTTTAATTAGTTATATATTTATTAAAGCATAATTATTTATATGCAATTATATTTATTAAATTTCAAACCTTTACGCCGAATATTACTAAAAGAATGAAGTAATCGGTTTTCAAAAATGTACAATTACCAATAATACACAAACAAACGGTTTTAATACCCAATAAAATATTCAAGGGGAATATTTTAAAAAAAACTGTGTGTTAACCAAACACTTAGGAATTCTTAAGTTTAATTTTGGTCTTTTTATGCTTTTCTGTATTTTTTACTTCAAATCAACAAATATAAATAGTTTATAAACAAACTCGCTTTTTATTCCAAATTAAATTGTACACATAAAAACATGCTACTTCATGGTAGAAACTGATGTACTAAATTGACTTAATAAAAAACGAACATAGCACTCCAAAGTATTCATATTAAATCCAGTCACTGATACAAGAGTAATGGAGCGAAATTGCTAGAATAAGAAAACTATGCAAACTTTATAAGATTCTTAAAACAGTAAAAAGATAAAATTTGTAATTTATTTATTTATTGGTTAAAGCCTACAAGTAGTAATTCATTGGTAAAAGTGTAGGTTCCATTGTAATATCTTAAATTATTAATTCGGTTTCTCGACCCTAAATTAATTTCAAGTTCATGAAATATTCAAACAGCAGTGCGGTTTATACGGTTACGATGGCGGGGCGTAGAAGAGGGGGTGTTGCGAATTTCGTGGTCTGTTAGCTAGTCGGTGGATTTTAAAGGGAACAGTCGCCTGGGAGTGGTGAGTGGGTGGAAGTGGGGTCGTGTTTAAGATGATGGGGTGCAAGAGATAAGACAACGGTCCGTTTAATCTGAGGGTTTAGATTTAGGTTTTGTTTCCTTAAGAAATACTAAATGACATAGGAATTGAATGCAAGTCGAGTCGAGTCACGTCTAGTGTAACATAGTAAATTCTACGACAATCTCTATACAAATCAAACTGCGGTGTAATATGAAGGAGGAGGAAGAAACAGCGGCATCGGGAAGGATAGTTGTGTAGAGTAATGGGGACAAAAGGACATTTTCGGTCCTGTTTTGCTTCTCCAGTCGATTTGTGTCGATCCCTTTAAGTCACCCTTTAAATGTTCCACCCTCAGATCGACGACAATTCCTTATCCGAAAACCGCCACCAACCAAGAACTTGGACTCGATAAAAACTCCCATCTTTATGTTAGAACGACGACGCGCGTAATGTCATGGTATAAAAAAGATTTCCTATTTTCCGCATTTTCCGTTACTCCTTACTTCCATTACTCCACTACGACACTCACACATATGATCCGACACACGGCACATCTTATCATATGATTATACAACTTTCCAAACGAGTCTTTTACCATCACTAAAAATGGGATATAAGAAAAAAAGCTTTAAGCTTTCCTATACACACTTTAGGAACTCCGTTATTGAGTTCGCCGAGCAACATATTACGTTTTAACACCTCAGGCGAGCACTAAACCGAGCTAAGATACGATAGGGTATTTTTTCCTTTTTTATCACATTCTTTCTCCTTACAAAAAAGAACAAAATCACACTGTTGCTGATACCACTTGTTTCAGGAAATATTAATGTGACATAAATCCTATATTATCAGACGACAGCAGTAATAAAATGTAATCTGATGGTTTTTAGCTTAATCGAATATTGTAACAAAAGTAGCACACACGTAATGTATTAAATTCAAGTTATTATATCATTGGAAAATTTAATTCAAATATTTTACATTATGTTTCACTTACCATAAATCTTTGTCTGTTAAAAGCGGTTGGATAGATAAAATATCTGATTACAAAATTATTTAATTTTTTAATTTAAAGCATTTGGTAGAAAATTTATCATTTTTATACTTATAATATTATTATTAAATAATTTACTGTTGAATGTTTACACGGATTATTATTATTCTTATTAATCTTCAAAATATTCCATAGAGTTCTTAAACGATTTCTTAAAAGTAATTCCCAGCTATATCATACCTTTTTTTTATCATCAGTCTCTCGACTGGTTTGATGCAGTTCTCCAACCTGTTCTATAAACTTTTATTTTTTTGATGAAGTCCCCTCTGATAGTCCTCGCCCGGAGATCCGAATGGAGGACTAGTTTATCTCCGGAATAATTTACCAGAGAGGACGCCATCATAATTTTTCATATTTTGAAGTTCTCGAAGTTCTTGAAGTTCTCGAAGCTCTTAAAGATCTGCATATACTAAGTAAGCCTAACGAGAATCATACATGAAGGAGTTTCCTTACGATAATTCTAGTCAGACAGAAAAAGCTGTAGTTTACTGTTGCTTTCAGCTTTTTGGTTGGCAGACTGAGTGCCCCAAGCCACCGTCTGCGAGGGTGGAATGGGCTGCCCTTCCAGTTCCGTTCACCATGAGCCGGTTATCGTGCTGATGAGCGGTCACATGGTTACTAACAGGCCACGCAACGTGAATGTATGGATAGGACACTAGCCTTCTATCCCGGTTGGTTCCCTTAAGCCTTTTGTAAAAGGAATTAAGGGGTCTCCTTCCAGTTGACGACAGAAGCCCTTTATAGCCCTATATCATACCACTTGCTTTAAAAAAGAAGTGGTCAGTCAGATCCAAGATAGTAGTTAGATATTCGGTATTGGAGACAAGTATTTGCTTTAAATTATATGGTTTACATCCTACCCTGTAAAAAGATGTAGATACCGTAATAAGAATAGCAGATTTGAGGTAATAATATGTAAAACTACACACCGTGATCTAAAATAAAAGGTAATAAAGGATACGGAGTTAACATTTTATAAGTCATTGGGTGTTCTCATATTTTTTAATGGAAGAGAAATCTAAATTGTGAGTTTAATTAAGGAAAATAGACTGCAGGCAGTAGAAATAAGATTATTTCTAGTCGTTAAAGGTTTTTCTAAACTAGGCAAACTTTTATATGAAGATTTTCGGGCAGAACTGGAAGCCCTAACACTGAGTACTAAAATCAGTGAATATAGGAGATGTAGTAATTCATCGGATGCTCCAGGAAGAATCCCCTTCGAAGTACTGAAGTACAGATCCGAGGGAAGTAGAGTTATTGGTACGCATTAAATGTATGAGTAGAAGAAGAAAAAGGGTAGGAGGAGGAGGAGGAGGAGGAGGAGGAGGAGAAGGAAATAGAAAAGGAGATACCATCATTAAGCAAAATGTAGTGGTACACACTAAGACCGATCATTCCTAACAGAGTATGATTAATTGAACCCCAACCATCAACGTACACCGGTAACGACGGTCTAGTATTTAAATCCGTATAAAAGTAACCTTAAACACAAAAAAATTAACTCGTATTGCAAAGAAAATTAAGGGAGGTATCCCACCTTAAGAAACCCTTTTCTTCCAATTACTAGATTTAGTTAAAATTACACAGGCATGTTAGATATCAAAATAAGTAATTCCACCACTAACATGTATAAATTCAGCATAAACTCCGTTGCAATAATCGAGAAATAATGGAAAATTAATGTCCACAAAGAAATATAAAAAGCTCTCAGTACGTACTAAAAATATCTACTTTAATTCAGTGTGAAACAGAGGACACAATTTGACTATTTATGTAAATCTATATGAATTTGTTAAATCAGCCATATTGGAACTGAAAACAATAAAAGAAAGTCATAAAAACCCATTTTTAACGAAGTAATATTTTAGTATCGAAGATAAATTTATTTAAATAAAAAAACCTTTGTCAGCAACCACAAAAAATTGAGATCGTCAAATAGAGTTATGCCTACATTAATATTTAGCTTACATTATACATTTAAAAAAAATTAATAAACAATTTTTTATTTAAATTAATATATTCAAGTAAAAATAAACATAAGTATATACATTTAATTTCAATAAAAATGTTACTTTTAGATTAATTTCACAGAGCTATCGCTAAACGCGTCGTACTTTAATTTACATAATAAAATAAGGTGGTCTAATAAGACAATTTAATGGATGCGGATTCAGGTAGAGGAGTAATTTACGAGCAATTTTATCTACGTGCAATTTTTAAAAAGTCGATCATTTATGTTCTATAGTGCCGCAGTTATCCTAATTCTAATTTTGAAAAAGTAAAATAGGTAAACTTGAGGAAAATTTAAGATTAAGATTTTATACTTGAACAATACAGAAACTGGAACACAACTAAAAACCTTGAGGCTGCTCCCTGCGGGCAATTATTGAATAGATGGTAGAAGACTGAAGCTTTCTAAATAACATGAAGATCCAAGATCATTGTTCAATGCGCAAATATTACAAAAATTTTTAGTAAAATTTTGTCACTTTTTTCTTGAAATTCCTATATATTTTATTATTATCAATTTTTTGTTTTTTTATTTGAAGAAAATAAATAAACTATTTTCAAAACGTCAAAAAATTTTAATTTAAAGAAATAAATAATTGAAAAATCTTAAGAAATAAGGAAAGTAGAATTGAAACAAAATCAGATGGAAGAACAAATCCAAGCAGGAAGAAACCGATCATTTCAGAGGAAGTTCGGCAAACAAGATCAGCCCGAATGAAGGCATACTGTAAGAACATCAAGCTAAAGAATATGAAAAGGAAGAAGTTTTCTAAATTTGGCTAAAGTGATCCATTGTGGTCATAAAAGACAAAAAAAAATTAATAAACTCTTTTTCAGTTTTTTAAGGTGGGATACACTCTTAAAAATAAATATAAATCTTCGCTTTTTGTGGTAATAAAATAGAAATTGATACAAGGAGTTTCAGGTAACGTCTGAATTTTTTAATTTTTATGAAATATGAAATCATATCTGTAGCACATATCATATTGGTTAGAATATTGTATACAATGGGAGGGAATCAATCTTCCACACAAAATGTCATCTGAGTAAAGATTTGAGGGGTGCAGAGTGGTTAAATGATGGTAGAGTTGAGGGAAAAGGTAGATGAGAGAGATGAAAAACGTAAGATAGAAAAGAAAGGTAAGTCGGGAGGAGAGGAGAGAAGAGAAAGAGAGAGTGATAACAAGGACAAAGCTTGAAAGCAAGTCCATTTATCTTTCGCTCGCCGAAATCGCTCGCTTCAAGTGTTTATGTTACCTAGTGTCAAAAGATACAAATAGCTTTCTATAGAAGAACGCGTGTCAAAGTGATGGATGCGGCTCTTATCAGTTTCCTCTCCATACCAGAAGACCAAAATGAAAGAAGAAAGTAAAGAAAATGTATAATAGTAGATATATAAGGAGGTTGAGGATGAAGCGTGTGATAACAGATGAAAAGGAGAAGGTGAAGGCGGAGGAAAAGAAGGAGAAGACGAAGAAGAAGAATAAACAGCCGTCAACGATGACGGAAACTATGACGCATAATAATACTGTTAAGTGTAAGGATACCTTTGATGACAAAACAACCCACGGGAAAACCGGATAAGTATTCTATTAAACTTTATATGAATACATGTACTGTAATACAGTTTACAGTGTCCTCTGTGAGACGTAAAACTCCTTAAAGTATAGTACTAAAAGTGAACAATAACTCGTCCAAAGGAAGAACTTGAAATGAACTACCGACATCCTTAAATTTAAGATTCTATCTTATAGAATAAAACTTCTACGTTTATGAAACTATATTATATTACTATCATTATTTATTCAGTTTATTACGTCACAAATATTATATATAAATATATAAAACAAAAGACAAATAAAACCATATCAAAATGATAAAATTATTATTGCATATTTTATGATATCATTACAACAATATAAATAGTAATAAGACAAAAATATAAACACCAATAAAACACAACGTATGAACTATTTTAATTTTTAAAAGTCGTCACATAGATTAATAAAAAGATATATATACTCGTAAGTTAGTATATTCTTAAACTTTTACAAGCTGAAACTAAAACTTGTTCGACTTAACTTTATGATACTTTCTTTTATTTTAAAATAAAACTTTTAACAACTTATACCTTTTTAAAACAGGAAATTTTCGTGTATTTTTTCTATTATAAAAAATGTAATGTATTTCAGATCAGGTGCTAAATGGGTGCTACTTTTTAAAGGCTTTGAATTGTTAATATTGTTTTTATCAACAAGCAAGGTAAAGCATTACGTTTTCTTTGATAGTATTCATGGATTATACAAATTTATATACAGAGTGTCCCACGAAGAGGTAACGCATTTGATTTTCCATTACTTCCTCACTCCATTGATCATTTTGATACTTTACACTTTTTAATGAAGGTACCCAAATGTTCTAATCGCATTTATTAGGTTTCATATCAAATTTTATTGTCACAAAAATTTAATAAATACAAACTAATTAAAAGAAAACTAAATAGCAATGAAAATTTTATCATAAATAATTGAACCCATCCACAACAACACAATGATAACAACTCGGAACAAATGACTCGTAGGAAAAGGACGGGTATAACGGCCAGTGCGGGCATAACTGCCAGGCGGCTTTTTAAGGCTGTAAGTGCTGCTATCCTGAAGAAAACGAGCAAAGATTACCCTCACAGTCCCCTTTAGTTGAGTTGAAAAACTATAAGAAAAAAGAACTGAAACATCAAGAGTTATTCTAATTTTCGTGTTTTTCATACCCTCTGATCTAAAGTAAGTACCTTAATTCACATAATTATTACAAAATTACGTAACAAGTTCTGTTTCTGAAACATAATTGGTTTAAAAGAGTGGTAACTCAGCTTCAAAATTCTGTACTGAGAAATGATTTGTCGTTGTTGTTGACAACTGACAACTAGCTTTTCTTAATAGGGTCAGGGCGGGCACAATGGCCAGTAGGTGGCTAATATGCCCGCCGCTGAGGCCATTATGCCTGTCTGCTTTATTTTTTTTCCTTTTTTAAGTTACTTCTGAACAAGGTTTAGGTATAATTATGTATGATAAACGATTAATTGTAGCGCTTCACGCCGGAACGATGGACGGAGGAAGGTTATGCAGCTTTGTTGTCAGTAGTCCTTATAGAAATTATCTGTCAGCTGAGAAATCTGGTAAGGAAGCAAAAGAAAAGAAATTGGTGAAACGGAAACTATCTGAAGAAAAAAAAATACTAAGAATATTCTAAAAATTTCAAAGAAAACAGGTAAGAAACCCAAGGTCAAAAATGCTAAAAAAAATCTGAAGACACAGATGACGACAACGATGCAGAATGGTTGTACTGTTATGAAAAATTTTCAATTTTAACTTCCAATGAGCGATGGGTTAAGTGCCCATGATGTGATTTCTTGCCTCAATACCTTTGTGTGTGTCGGGGAGAAGACGATGAGTATGCAAAAACTGTAGCGAAACTTGTTAAACATCACTTTACTTTTTATAATTTTTTTTATAACTGATATTTTTAAAAAAAATCTTTTGTATTCAACAAGATTATGTTTTGGTAGTGTAAATAAGTTAAAATTTCCTGAAAAGAATTTTTTCTAATTTACAAACCTGTTTTTCAATTTATTAACGACTTTTTGAATATGTGACCATTACGCCCTACCCCTGTGGGCATAATAGCCACTATGGTTCTTCTTGCGAAATTGATGATTTAGGTCTTTCTCTTTGTTCAACCACAATGAAAAAAATCGTACATGCTCTAGGCATGTATGGTTCGAGCCGGTCGAATTATTTATCTAAAAATAAATTGTAAAATGTACAGATTTTCAATATTAAAATAGAAGTTTAAAAAAATTAATTCTTGATTAGAGATTACAGACATTGGTTTTTAACGCAGACGAAATGAACAGATCAGTTACAATTTTATTTATACGGTACTCACAGATTTTATTTTGTTTTACTTGATTTATAACGTATTTTTTCGAATAAACTACAAACGATGCTACAATGTTTTTAGACTGGAAAAATATTTTTCTATTGACGGAAAAATATGGGTTTTAAAGAAATGCTTGCCTGGTTTGAGAATTGTATCGGTAAATTGATTTTACAATAACGTTCATGTAGCATGTGTATAGAATAGATGTGTGTGTTCATGTGTTTTTTCTACATCTAAGAAGCCTGTTGCATGACGTAAAAGACTGAACTGAAGCCGCCCAGATGGTTCTTTTATGAAATAAATTAATATTATATTCCTATCATTTTAAACTCTTCCGAGGAAATACTATCCATATTTCATTTTATAGAAGTAAAAATAGAAGACATAACTGATACCGAACTTTCATAGTAATGAACATACAAACTTACGTAGAATTTTTAGATTTTAAATTATTGTATACAATAAATTGAGAAAAGGGGAGAGGAGAGAGGGAGAAAGAGAAGGAGTAATAGAGGGATAGTAAATTTTGGTAAACTGCACTAACTTCCTACCTAATCTCTAAGTAGTACTACATTTTACGTATTTTGCACACATGCCTTTCTCGTACAGTATTACAATATTAGGCTACAACACTTTATTTTTCTTGAAATATTTTTATATTATCTTGCCTTATATTAAAACTATATAAAGAAAGTAATGTTTCCGTGTTAAATTTTCAAAGTACACATTTTAGGTTCCCTGAGCTCAAAATACGTGTTTTTACCAGATTAGTCTGTGTGTATTTAAACATGAAACTTACATAGTTGAATTAACAGAATAACTCAAAAACGAATATTAAAAGTAAAATAAAAAATAATGCAATTTTAAATATCAGTATCTGATACACTAATTTGTTTGTATTGAGATTTGTACGCTATGCACCTTTGTGAATATAAATGTTAAAGTATTTTATAAATATTGTATTTTTATTTATTTTTAAAGCTAGGTAATTAGTGCCTGCTTTGAGTAAAATTAAAGCTTAAAGTTTACGTTAAGTTTAGGTAAACTTAAACGGTGGTGATGACCATGTAATTTTATGAATCATCAAATTATTTGGAAAATTATTTTTTTCCAGATCCTAGCCAGGAATCGAAACTGGGACCTTCCGCTCTGTAGTCAAGTACGCAGACCATTACGCCACGGAAGCGTAACCAGTTAAACATAGTGAACTAATTTTAGTGTAGTTTTTTATGTACGTCCAATGCTGCTTAACCAATAGTAGGGACGTTTAAAACACCTGCTGATTCGTTAATTAGGCCTATATTATTTGTTATGTCATTAACGTTAAAACTCGTAATAAATGCTGTAATTTTGAAAAAAAAAATGATTTCGATGCTGTTGTAAATAAATTGTGTAAGCTGTGTTAAGTGATTTGTGTTACTGTGTAGTCCAAGATTGAGAAACTATGGATATTTGTGATCTACAGGCGGAAAGGAAGCTTTTTACATCAACAGTCTTAACTTATATCATACCTTCCAACCACGATATTCTCACATCCTGCAATGGGTCCATATTTAGAACGCTTCCAACCTTTTCCTTGTTACCTCTATTAAGAAGTATGATACTAAACCATGAAACAACAGATAATGCTTAGCAGCACAAAACTCATTAAAATTAGTCAAAATATGCGTTGTCAACTGAGAAAAAGGTGCTAAGAAACTGCAGTGAAGTAATAATCAACTAATATTTGCATAAATTTCTTTCCTGAATAGATAAACTATTTTATTAGTCGATTCCTTCCTTGTAATTCATTCCCGGACAATTTGTAAACAACCGGGAATAAAACAATGCGTGTGTTGGTATTACACAATATCTGAAGAAATACAGAGAACAGTGAAAATGTGGGTTATGCAGTGGCAGTAACAGAAACAGCAGGGGGGTTCAGCCCCAATAGTAGTCGTAAATCCAATCCCTCGTGACTTCCCCGATTGGTTTCCGAGTTGGCTCTAGTTCAGCCGTTGAAAAGTTAATCCTTTCAATTCATAGCCTACGCTGTCCCTGCTCCCTTACCAACACTATTCCACCCGTAGCCGATGCCACCACACCACTGCTGCAAGTTGCCCCTTCGTTGTGAATATATATATATATATATATATATATATATATATATATATATAAACCATACTATAAAGACATAATAATAAATAATCAAAAGGCATCGATACCAATGCGGTTGTGCTTTTGGCATATTGGTACAAATATTTTGCACAACTTTTCTTTCCCTCCTCCCTTCGTTTTTCATCTTAACCCTCTTGGTTTTCGGTATGATTCGCAACACAGAAAAACAAACGAGATTTCTTTATCCTTTTTTCTACGAATAAGTTTGAAAAATCATTACTCTACATTTTTTCCATAAGAAACAACTGCTGTCCACGAATATAACTTTGTATTCCAAATCAATGGTTTTTCCGTTTCACATAAACGATAAGAAAGAAAATATTCATTTTATGACTTTACATTTCTTTATAAACCTGCATTAAATTTCTAAAAAAATGAGATAAAACAACTGCTTTCGTTGTAAGGAAATTAAAGTCAGTACATTTGTTTTGAACAGTAAAATAAAATATTTCAAACGTTTTCAAAGTTGTGCTACAAAGAAGATTTCTCGACTGTGTAATACAAAGAGCGTATTCCTTAAAAATATAAAATATAATAACTCGCAAGGAGATTTATAAGATGAAAATATTTAAGTTCTTATAAAAAAAGCATAAGTTAGGTATCCCAAATCGTATTGTTTTTAACTTAAATTTACAACTGAAACGTGAATAAAAAATATCGTAAATATTATATTCCTGATAAAACAAAGTAGTGAATCTTTCAAAAGTCAAAAGTTTAACATTTTTCATTCATTAAGGGACAGTATACATTTAAAAAACGTACTTTTTAAGATTTTTAATCTTAAAATTATTTATTTTCAGTACCTATTATTTCCTGGCATTTTTTTCCTATTATTTATGACGTATAATAACTACAATTAGCTTAAAATGTAGTCCCTGAAATTTAAAATGCTTTATACTTTTGTACATAATAATTTAAAAAATCCCAATTGAATTTGCGTCAGTTTAGAAGTTAATTGTTGGTTTTCTGAAAAAAATACTGAAAATACTGTTTATTATTTAGCCGATATTTTGTTTTAGATATTGTGATATCTATTTCAGGTTCTTTCAGAATCAGGTAACTTCGAATTATCAAAACTTTCTTTTAAATTTAGAATATATATTTAAAATTATTAATTAATTACGATAAAACATAAATACAAGACCGGGGCAAATTGCAGTGCTACAAAGTACTACAATGTCTTACTCAATGTCTTACTGAAAGTTGGTAGGTGGAAGAAAGGCCCAAAAACAGAGGGAGAAAATACACCCGTCTAAACAATATCTGATGATTGACCGTTGGCTATATTTACAACTCATTGTCTAACTACTATTCTAACGTAACTTAATCCAACAATGAAGGTTTTTTCCTTTCATGATTTATTTGGTTTTTTACCTGAGTAATGGAAGTTATAGTAAGTGCGAAATACCATAACTTCCATTATTTGTACATTATTGTACTTTTACAATGGTACATGATGTAATGTCCTGTTTTCGTCTTGATGAGGAAATTACCCAATGGCGAACCGTTGTCGGTGTTCCGTATTAGACCCCTATTCCAGCATCTCTTTAATCTCCTTTGCGGTTTTTGTGGTGGGTGTGAAAGTGACAATGTCCGTACCTCTGGATTTGTGTAATTAATTTCAAATGAAAACAAGCGTGTAATTGTTAAACAGTTTTGTATTTACTGTGTCTATATTCACGTCACGATGTGTGATAGAATTTTGCACGTAGCAGGGACATTATATGTGACTAATTTTAAAAATTTGAATTGAAAAGTTTGAATTCTGTTTATATTTTATTTTTTCGTCGAACCGTAGATCAAAACTTATACATCAACATCAGCCGAATTAGTTGCAAAAAATTTAATTTTATAATAATTAATTATTATCTAAATCTAACAAATATTTAGCGTACGATGTTGCCAAGAGACAGGTTCAGTACAACTGAACTGAAATTTATGTTTTTTAGGTCAACAGCTGAATGGCTGATTTGAACCTCTAGAGGTCTTTCTAAGTAAAACGAGGAGTAAGGTGGTTTACCATTGCCTTCCTCACTGAGTTCAAAAGTATCCTATGCTTATCAGCATACCAGGCCCTCCAAAAAGCATCTACTCTGCACTCTGCAAATGACACCTTCACTTCAATCACCACAGGGTCTGGCTGCATAATGAAATTAATTACTTTCAGAGTAAATAACTCTGACTGGAGTTTTTTACACCTCTACCTCTTCTGTTCTTAAATAGCTCAGTCATATCATTGGCTGACCACGTGATAAGAAATAAAACTATTTTTTGTAGCCCTGGAACTAGCAGATCGAGTGCACAAAATTTAACACTTCACCTGCCTGTTATGAGTGTCATACAAAAATTCATATTAAATTATATATTCATATGAAAATTCATATAAAATCCAAAATTCTTATAAAAATTATGTAACTACTACTAAAAATGCTCAGTTACTAAACGTAATGTGACACAGAGGTGGGTGAAACAAGACAATATTGAATTTATTCAATAATGTTTTGACCGGTGTGGTTTGTTGCTTGCTAAGTGATTGACTAATCTCCATTCATTGGTTTATAATTTTCCTAGTATAGATAGTCTTGACTGAATTACTTTAAGTTGTATACTGTTCTTCTATTATGTATTCCTGATTTTTTTCTTTTATACTTTTTGAGAGTATACTTATCTAGAATACTCTAATACCTCGTGTATTAAAGAACCGAATTCTCCATTTAGTAGTTAATTGGTTATGAGCCAGTGTGTTAGTGTGAAAACAAATATTGTGCACCAATGTACATTGCAATTTATTCATAACGGGGAAATATTTTGCTATTGTAATAATTATGTACAATTGTTGATGTGTAAATACAAATTCATTCATAATTGTTTGATTCCAAATGGTTATACTTATTTTTAGTTAAGTTTAGTTTAAACCTTATTATAACTTTAATTTTTTTTTTGTAATCAGTTTAATTTCATGGGTAGTTTAATTAGAATTAGTAATTAACTTCTATTTGTACTATAAGATATTAGTTGTAACCATAATAATTTTACATAATTTCATAACAAATACTTGAGATAAGTTCAAAAGGATTTGTTTTTTATTTATAAACAACTAGATACCGAAAAAACCTGTAATAAACATTTTTTCATATAATTTTTTAATCTGTTGTATAACAATAAATGCAACTTATCAATTAGAATTAACACATGAACAAATTACAACCCACTGGTGTAATTAACAAATTATAACATTTAAACACATTATACTATTCTAAATTATTATTTACAATCAAAATTAGACAGCTTAAAAAATAAAATAACCAAAACCTCCTTTAAAACGGATAAAACAGAAAGAGAAGTAATATATAAGCACATGATTCCAAAATATATGAACACCGAACTTTACTGGAGATAATTAAAAATTTTCATTCGTTTGTTTACACATTTACACTCAAACACGCCAGTCATCTACAGAATATTAACATTATATTATTTACAATGTTAAATCACACTATCAGAATCGCCCTGGGAGATCCAGAACTGTAGCACGTTTTAGTCTATGAACATCATTGCTGTTGTCTAAGAGATTCAGTGCTATAATTTTTATTTATTTTTTTAACTAGGGTTAAAAAGTCTGCTTGAATCTTCGTATGAATCAGTAGGGTAGATTGATGTATTCATGAAAATTAAATTTTCCTTTGGTCAAATATTTACATAAGTTATTTATAATCAATAAATAAAGTAAATAAAAAAGAATTTGACTCAATAAGTCGTGGAATTGGAATCGAATAAGTCGAAAATATATGATAGCATTCCCTATTCCGATCAGAACAATTGAACAGCCACAACGGTACGTCGTTGGCACACTTCAATATATACTGTACACGTCTATCTACCAATCCATCCTTGTGTCCAATTCACAGCCTTACTTCAGTTGCCGACCAAACCCTTCTTCTTGAATGCTACGTCTGCAACTGAATAACTTGATGAAACCTTTTTCTTTCACTCAATTTTCTTTTTTCTCATCTTCAACATCCCATCATCTCCTACTGTAGGATTATACAATCCGCTTTTCTATTCGAAAAGAAACGTGAAACCTTCATTCAGCTAGGCCAAATTTTCGTTTCTCATCAATTTATTTTGCAACATACTTCAACCAAAATGGATGCAAATCATGTAAATTGAGTTTACCTATCCAATGGATTTTTTGTTAATAAGACAAACTAGGATCAAATTAAATATATTACAATTATAATTAATATATATAACATTACTGAAGATTACAAATTAGTTTCCTACGTCGATGATGCTGTCATATTTGCATCCTGGGTTTCTAACCAGGCTCCAGAACACATTAACATATTTAACACGTTAACTAGCTGTTTTGTTCATAAATTGTTGATGCAACTTCCAAAATAAAACGAAGTATAAACCTTTCACTATGTTTCCTTATTCAAAATTTTAAATATACCTTTAAACAATTATACAGATGATCCTGTGAAAAATTAAATCAGATGCTGGTAAATCAACATTTTATAACTTATTTCTTTTAATGACGTGTTTTGAAATAAATTGAAGTATTTTTAAACGATGAAAAATTCATATTTCTTTATGATTGGTTCACCATTTATTACGTTCAACATTTTATGTAAGTGTAAGAGAAGTGGTATTGTGGTAAAAAAGATCAACTTCGTTTGTTGAAGAGATTGGATTAATTTGTGTACATTGTCATATCCATATAATAAAAATACTTAAGTCCAGCTGATGTAGTGACTGATTTTTCAATAATTCTCTACGTTCTCGTTAAGCCAGGAAGTTGAAATTCGGTTAATTACTTTCTTAGAGATTGAATAGAACAACTAAAGTATATTTTGTATTTTGGCCAACATTCTAAAAAGAAAAATAATTTCGTAAATGAAAAAGAGATATTGCAAATGTTCACAGTTCAAAAATAAAATTTTTGAGTGCTGTAAAAGGGATTTGTTTGAAGGATAAATTAGCACTGAAATAACTGATCTATACCTTTTTGATGTTGCTGAAATTTCTGAAAAAACGCTAGCCTATGAGATGGAGGCGGTTGGGAGGTCTACTGGTGTTAGGTATACAAAGGGTTACACCTAAAATTATTGCTAACAATCTAGATATGACAATAAACAGGGAATTCTTGAGACCGAAACAGGCTGTTACCTAATTCTTCCCGGGGAAGAAAATTTCGACCAGTTAAAAACTAAGAGAGAAAAATGGGTGAAAACTTTAAAGCAATGCTAATATTCCATATCTTTACAACGAGCTACAGTTCTGAAAATCGGCACTGATATTTTTTGACACCGAAAAGTGAACAATTTCAAATTCCACCAAGTGCTTCTAAGAATTTCGGGGTATAACTCCTCTAATGCAATAAATATTATTTATGTATTTTCCCAAAGTACTGTAGTTTTAAACAATACCAAGGAAAAGTAACCTGGGGAATAAAATCAGAAAAATCAATGAACCAGTTTATGTATGGTGTCCCTCTGAGGATGAATAATAATAAGCTGAAACTGAAATTTTGGTGATATAAAAATAATATAATTGTTTGTTTCTCACGTTGAGTCATTCAGCATTTTACCAGAAAACTAAAGCAGAAGTTTTTTCTAGTTACAATACTCACAACCAACATTATCGCTAACAATCTAGAAATGACAGGTCTTGAAAAAATCTTTGTATAGTAGGAAAGATGCAAATTACATTATGTTGAATTACTTAAAAAATTAATGTACACAGTTTAAATCGTATCATTTGCTTCGTGTCATACTAGAGTACCATGTAGTTTTACAATAATAAGTTAGTTACGAAAAATAAAGAAATCAAATTAACTTTTCAAAACTAAATTTAACACGTCATACAGTATGAGTTGTATATGTAAATTTACTGGGGAGATATAAATGTATATGTTTTGAATACGTCAGTAATGAAGTTTACGGTATAAAGATTCCTCAGAATGTATATAAATATAATAAAATATGAGATGATAACCGACTGTCCACTTCCAACCGACCGTAAGCTACTCGTCATGAATGTAATGCACTGATGAATAGAAAATAGAGTGCGGTACAGAAATATGGAAAACATTCAAAATAAAACAAGAAACATCTTCAATATGAATAAATTAGTAATTTGTTTCCATATGATTATTAACATTCCCATCACAGGATACAATCTACATCCTTACTTTGCTTTATCTTTTTTCGATAACAATTCATCATTTTCAATAACAAATCTCATTCTCAATTTTTAAAATACACACTAACCCCGCTAATCCGAGTTCATTGGTACCAGAACCTGTTTTAATTTCTTAATATATTTAGATTATGCGAAAAAGTACAAAACAAAAAATCCAAAAACTGTTGAAGTATGTAACAAGGAACGACTTGTTTTACTTTTAGAAGTAGTAAAATAACTGGAAATAGCAACGCAGTACGTAGAGCAACACAGCAATAGTACGGATAGTACGCAATACAATACAACAGTACGCATCTATTTATGTGGTGTTGGCGAAATATTGCGTCTTTATCATCTTCAGCATAACGACAGTAAACAATTATACAATTTTTCAGCGTTGATTAACTCTGAACGTACGCATTGCCCATACCCACATCATACCTAGCCAATGACTTACCAGCAACGTTGCCAATACTCGCTCTCGTAGCTCTGTTATATAGTTCGTCCGCCAGTAGTCTAGCCTGAATGAAACACAACCACCTGATTATAAGCATTGCATGTTAACACTACTTATCTTACTTGAGTTTTCTTTTAGTAGTTTAGTAATTAATTTAAAATTTATAGGTAGAAAACCGCCTCGCTCTCCATCTAACGTACGTTTTGTAGAGTTCCAATTAATGAATTTCAGGCAGCTCATTGTACGGGAGACCTTGAGAAAGCCACACAGGAGTAAATCGACTCCATTAGTACGACCCAAGAAGCTAAACTTTCCAGACAACGCGAGAAGCGCGCTGTATAAGTGACACTCCTCTAAATTGGCCCTTAAATTTTATAACCTGCTACCAACTAACAAAAGCAAATGAAACCAAATTTAAAAATGAAATTCATAAATGGGTTTTACACGTTTTCTGTGTAAAGAAAGTCGATTTTTTTAAGATTTCAGCCTTAGTATGCATTTTACGACAAAAGAGTATAATGAAATTTATAGGAACTTAAAACATCTACAACATTTATTCACAGCATTTCTTTCTACAAAGCCTAGTTTAGCGTAAAAGAGAGATTTTCCATATTTTTAAGCCAAACTGAGGTTGATTTTAATTTTGCGTCTTTCACTCATGGTTAAAATAAGGTTATGTTTATTGAGGTAAGTTTTTGTTTATTTTAAATGTTTTATCATTAATGTTAGGTTATATTGTTATTTATTTGCATTGACAAGAGAAAGTTGTGTGAATGTTTCACACCAGATTTTTTTTGTGGTAAGTAGTTTGAAGATTAGTGAATTTTTTATACATACATACCCTGACACATTGTTTTTTAACCATAGTTGAATATTTTAATTTCCACCGCATCCGTTATTGGAATGATTGTGTGTAGGCCTATACGTATTAATATAAAATTTAAGTTAAAATTTGTATTTTTTACTTTCTCTTGCCTATATGAATATATAGGAAGGGAAGTATTGTTTTCATGTCGATTTTTCGAAATCGAGTTTTAACCGGATCTATATGTTTTCAGACCCCCTGAACCCAAGAAACATGTTTTTAGCGATTGGTCTGTGTGTGTGTGCGTGTGTGTGTGTGTGTGTGTGTGTGTGCGTGTGTGTGTGTGTGTGTGTGTGTGTGTGTGAACAGAATATCTCAAAAACGGAACATTGTACGAACTTGAAACTTAAGTTACATACCACTACCGGACCCGACACGAACATTTTCATTAAAATCGGTCAACCGGAAGTAGTAGTTTATTCGTGTAATTTTTTACATTTTTGTGATTTTCTAAAAAACTGGTCCTACGATTTTTTTAAAAATTACCTGGTTTATTCAATTTTTTATTCTCTACAGGATAGGGTAGGCGCCATGTTTGCTGAAATTCTTAGTGAGGCTGTTTTTACGTAAAAACGTTGTTTTTTTAGGATTACGACTTTAATATGCATTTTAGCGCAAAAATTTATATAATAAAAGTTGTGGAGAATTTAAAATTCTACAACTTTTATTTCAAACATTTTTTTGTATAACGCTTAGTTTAGCAGTAATTAACGATTTTCTGATTTTTTCTCACGAAAACGTGTGAAAAATTGATTTTTTTTTAAATTTTGCCCTTAGAATGCATTTTATGACAAAAGTGTATAATAAATTTTATAGAAAATTAAGAGATCTACAACTTTTATTTAGAGAATTTTTTTCTCTACAGAGCCTAGTTTAGCGTGAAAGTGTGATTTTCCGTATTTTTAAGCTAAACTGAGGTAGATTTTCATTTTGCGTCTTTCACTCATGATTAAAATAAGGTTATGTTTTTTGAGGTTAGTTTTTTGTTTAGTTCTAATGTTTTATTACTAATGTTAGGTTTATTGTTAATTATTTGCATTGGCAAGAGAAAGTTGTGTGAGTGTTTCACACCAGATTTTTGAAAATAAAATGATATAATTATTACAGTAATTGAATACCTCTGCATTATAGGAACAGTACATTAATATACTGTAGTAAACGTACAGTATTGTACATTTATCAAAGTATACAGTTACATTATAATATTGTACTGTTAAATCATTAGTGCCTCCTGCTGAAAATCGCTAGCACATTACTTTATTTGCTTGATGAGTAATATTATAAAGCTGTTCCCATGGCAACCTCTCTGACGCTAGCAATTAGCCGGCGCGTGGCGCGGGAACAATTGCTTGTTTGTTTATCAAGGTTAAAAATAATTCATATTGCGTTTATTTATCTTGTTAATAAGTAAATATTAACATGATAAAATATTAAAAACGTTTATTTCGTTATTTTATGCATTACTGTCGAGTTGTAAAGTGAAAATACGAGACGTATTTAAAAGAGGGTGAATTCTCTGTTTTACTTATTTTTGTAATTTAATTTCGCTTTCATTTATTCTACTTTTATTCTGCTATAAGGTAATAGAGTACAGAGGGTTGAAGATAAGTAACGAAGGTGAATATCCTTGGGGAACCACTAGGGAAGACTTTATTACGGCTCCTGTCTGGAACGTAACGCATCCAAGAAATGAAAAGACGACAGGATTGGGTGACTCTCAATGATTTTCTGGTAATAATCATTGAAAAGCCAACAAACCTCTGTCATTTCGAGGCACATAACATGGTACTATAGTAAACAATCAAATTTCTTTCTTAGTCTCTTATGGCGTATTTAAGAAAGTATCGTAAAAATCTTTGCCGGGCTCAAACCGAAGGAAATAACCACAATTATATGTTCACCCCTCAAATTAATGCTCTCACATAAACCACGTTCACATAAATGAAATATTTTCTATTCGACAACTTTTTATTTCGTCTCCTCTCTAGTAAATACCATTTACTCTTAACTTAATCTCTCCTTACTTTATACTCTCTCATTAAAAACACATCATGACTAAGAGCAGTGCTACACCCTATCTATAAAATAAAAAAATTTACTTCATCATAAAAAATAAATGTTATATTTTGTATACAATTACCTACAAAAGAGATTGTACTATATAGTATCATGTTTTACATTATTTTTTTATGAAAAATTAATTCATTTTGTTAGCAACTAATAACGAATGGAATTATTAAAAATCTACTGTAAAACACTCACACTACTTTCTCTTGCCAATGCAAATAATGAACAATATAACCTAACATTAGTGATAAAACATTAGAAATAAACAAAAAACTAACCTCAAAAAATATAACCTTATATTAATCATGAGTGAAAGACGCAAAATAAAAATCAACCTCAGTTTGGTTGAAAAAAAATTAGGTTATGTTTATTGAGGTTAGTTTTTTGTTTATTTCTAATGTTTTATTACTAATGTTAGGTTTATTGTTAATTATTTACATTGGCAAGAGAAAGTTGTGTGAGTGTTTTACAACAGACTTTTAATTTTGTTTAACATGCTATTTACGTGTAAGACATATTTTAGAACAAAAACTAAGTGATTTTATAATGAAAAATATTTTGTAGGTTTCAAAAAATAAATCTAAACAAATTATAAACAGTGTTGTTGAAAATTAGAAAACGAACGTACCCAGTTCTTAATAAAAGATAATACTATTTCTACTAGTTCTTTAGCAGTAACAAGAAATTGTACGTTTTTACTATTTTCTGACTGCATACAACCACTGTTAGTTGTCGTAATATGGAAAATCTTGGTGATGAAATATTTCACCAGCGCCTCTTGGACAAGATGTTTGTGTCCGTCGTACTTTTGTAGCTTCTGAATGCAAAATAATTCATTCCGTGTTAGATATTTTATCAGTTTCTTATGGATATTCACCCGAGTCCTGTATGCTAATGGAGATCATTTCATTGGAGTCTCTTTCAACGTGCAATAGTTCAGTGACTATTCTCCGTGTATGTGCTATGTTCTCACTTAATAATACACAATTTATCAAAACTATTCTGATAATACTTGCATAGTATTAAATTTACCCATTTTTGGATTATATTTTTATGCACATTTTTTTGGATAATCCGAACAGGTCTCGGTCCCAATTAGTTTGGAATAGCGAGGTTGTTGGGTATTGTAATGAATAATAGAACACAAGTCCATAAAAAACCGTTTTTACCACAAGATCACAGCCGCCAAGAATTTCAGCAGACATACCGCTTACCCTATCTTGCTATCTTGCAGAACATAAGAAATTGTAGTAAATGAGGCAATATTTTAAAAAGGTAGGAGCCGTTTTCGAGAAAATCGCACGAATAAACTACTACTTTCGGTTGACTAATTTTGATAAAAATTTTCTTGTTGGGTTGCTTTGTCTTAATTTAAGTCTTGACTTAAATTCCAAGTTTCTGCTTCTTCTTCATCTTCCCCTTATGTGCCGTGAAGAGTCGGGGTGTCCGTCCATTTCCTATACTCTCTTTTATCCTCAGCTAATCTCCTTATTTCCTGAAGGTTCCTTCTTCTTTGTTCCGCCATTCCCTGGATACATTTCTTCCATTCCATGCATGGTCTTCCTCTGCCTCTGCCCATACCCGGCCTGGCCTCCATCAGACGTTTCGGTGGTCATTCCTCGCTTGTGCGTAACACATGTCCAATTAACTAATTAAAGTTAATTCCTTTCTTTCTAAAAATTTCGACAGGGGGGTTTGTTCTAGTTCCCTTCTTACTACCGAGTTCCTTACCCGGTCCCTCCTTGTTTTCCCCAATGCTCTCCTTAGGAATCTCATCTCCGCACCAGTTATTCGACTGACATGCCTTCATTAGCCAGCTCTCCGTGTCATACGTCAGTATTGGAAGGTATACTGACCTAAAAATTTGCATCCTTGAAGTTCCAAATTTCATCTTAATAAAATATTCCGTTCTTGAGATATTTTGTAGAATATTTTGCGTCTCTCGACACATAGAACAATTGCTAAAACCATATTTTTTGATTCATGGTGCCTGGAAACGTGTATTTTTTTGGTGAAACTCGATTTTGAAATATAACACGATAACCATATTTGTCTTCCCTACATATTCATATAGTGCTAAAGAAAGTGAAAAATTGACATCTAAAATATTTAGATCAGTAGCTATTTATAATGGTTGTAATATGCAACGGCTACAGACTGCTCCCACAATTCATAACTTTTTGAAATGGCACCCGCTATAGCAATAGTGTTCAAAGTCACATAACTGCTTTCAAACATTCTGGATTAGACTATAGTGCGGTTACGGAGGTTGGTTTGGGATAATCAGGCTATCAGAAACTCATTCAAAAGCAAGGAAAAATTATATGTGCTGTAAGCTCTTTCAAGTTTTAAATTTAATTAGATTCCGGAAAATTTTCCGTCTGAATCTACCGAATATAATATTTATTATTATGTAGGTATACAGTAAACGTATAAAGTGTACTCATTCCTCTACAAGAACGATTACTGTTATAATCTTAAGGGGTAAATTGACGGTATGTCAGTAATGGTTATTAGTATAATAAAAGGGTGAATTACGCCGATGGCGTAACAGACTAATTGCAGTTGAGAGTGTAATTGTGCACTAATTAATTGCATCGCTAATGATCCACTAATCCCTAATGACGCGGAAAACTGATTGACAGCTTGCCTTGTAATAACACTGTACTATATGGCACGACTCAGCTAGCTCACTGAATTTCCCATTAACTTCGCTCTAATGGCCCATTCAAGGGTAAAATATTATTTTCATTATAATTTAACAATACGTATTGTTATTGCTTGTTATTGTTCTACTATTATTTAATTACTAAATTTTAATTTCAGAAGCGTTTGAGTTCAACAGGCTACATTGCCATTAAAATTAATTTAGACGGTTCGAATATTGATTTTTATGAGTACCTAATTGCAAATATTTCTATTGTTTTCAGTTATTCATTCTGACATTTGTTAGAAACAACTGTTTATCTTAATAAAATATTGATAGTAATTTCTTAAGTTCATACCGAATAGTACAATTTCAATACTTTGTTACTGTACAATAATTTCAACTATGACATAAGGTGATTAAAATAATAATTATTATCAATATTTGTTTTCCTGTTCTTATGGTACCTTCTTTAATTGTTAACGTTGACAACTATTTAGATATTACAATTAAATGTATCTTCTTACTGAAATTAGTCTTTCAATGTTAAAATTCAGAATTTTTTTTTGTCTTGCTTTAACTTTTTTGCACGCTAGCTTTACCTTGACATTCATCGCTTTCGTCATAAACTTTCAAAATACCTTTTCAGCAATTTTTGAACACTCAAAAAATTTACTCGCCGGAACATACTATCCACCTTTTGAAACAATTCCAATCCAAAAACAAGTAGTATCAGTGTAATCCTTGAATAAATTGTCACTTTAAAATTGATATGTTTAAAATATTCATATTGTCACCAACATAAAAATTTATATATTTGTTTGAAAATGGAATTGAAATTAAAAACAAACTAGATTCAGGCACACAATTTTCGCTGTTAATGCAATATTAGTCAGAAAAATGTTTTTTTTTTTGTGTTTAGAGGCACATTGACGAGAAAAAACCTTAATTGGGATGCAGTATAATGTCGATTT
Source organism: Catonia carolina (assembly GCA_035578175.1). Taxonomy (NCBI): domain Eukaryota; kingdom Metazoa; phylum Arthropoda; class Insecta; order Hemiptera; family Achilidae; genus Catonia; species Catonia carolina. The sequence goes on along the minus strand of JAQMRL010000010.1, from coordinate 19,351,019 downwards.
CATGATCTCGTTACGTAAGTTCAACAACCAACGATAAAATGTTGGGAAGAGGTCAACAACATTGTACCAGATATAAGATTTCCCATAAGGTTGAAATCACAAATGTTTTTCTATTTTGAACAATTTATAGGGATATAATGAAAAACTTTTATTAGGAAATATTTACTCTGTATCAAAGGTTAGAGACAACAATCAAGCAAAGAAAAACTAATTTTATTTATGTAATCCAATTTATACTTTAATTCCTATGAGAAATTAGATTCAATTATCAATTGTAAAAAGTCCAAAAAGAAACTCGGTACGTGATATTTTAAAGTTGGTAATCTGCGAAGAACTGTAACAGATTTGCGAGGATCGATTTTAATCCCACATGCAATTCCCAATTCATGTTCCACATCTTCGTTCAGTTTGTTCGAATAGTATAGATTGTTAGGGATTATGGGACTAACGGGAAAGGGGAACCAAATCCAAAGTATTGCAAGCAAAGCAATGGAGGAATTATTTGATTTCATCGCTCTCTCTCTCCCCTCTTCTTTCTCTCTCTCCAGGTAAAAGGTTGAATAATTACGTTCTACTATACCTTCGTCTGACCCAATTTGCATGGACGTATATATACATTCACTACCGTTAAATAATTGTGTCAACTGAATTGATCTTTAAGAGTTCAATTTGAAAACGATCAACTTTTCGATTCAAACTTAATTCTTTCCGTTCTACATTGAAAGGAATTTATAAGATAACTTTTACTTAAAATAACTTTATCAATTTTTAAACACAATCTTATGAATACTGTATACTTTTCAGATAGAAATAACTTTTAAGAAGAAAATTAACGTGTTTAACGCTCACAATTTTGGCTTTTGAAAATAGTAAACACAAAGAATATAGAGCCCTAAAATTTCGAAAAATGGTTACATTTTTTAACATTACTGTTCCATATTGATGTAATAATATTTCTTCTTCTACATGTGCCTATCTGTTCCGTGTGTTGGCAATCATCATAGCAATTTTTGACTGGAAAATGTTGAAGCCTCTACTGTACAAGATTCTCTCCATTTTCCAGAATGCTTTACTACTTGTTCTATTCTTGATCTTATCTCCGTTTCACTGTCCCAATTGTTATTTAACAGATAATCTAGATATCTAACTTGATAAACTTATTCCAGTTTTATGGCCTTCACAGTAATATGAGCCCTTGCATTCTTCTGCTTACTAATTACTTATGTTAATGCTTGTAATTGGACAGAGTTTTGCGAAAAGGAACCATCCCTCAAAATTTCTGTAATTGAGTTAAAGATGTGAAAATGTCAGGAAAAGATGCACTTTTTTGAAAAATAAAACCAATATAAGAACCAACTGTATTTTATTAAAAACAGATGTGAACCAACCCACAACTCTGTTTTTATTGAAAAACAAATATACAAAAAAGATCCAAGCGGCTTGGTTCTCATCTGTGTAATAAAATTGTTTTACAAAATGAAACCATGCCACCACCGTAGTGGGTTGGTTCCATTTTGCAAAACTAAATATGTGGTTCGGTTATAGTTACACACGGGCAGAGTGAAAACCGTACCTATATAAATGATTGTATTTATTGAATTTGTAGCTGTTTAATCGTTAAATATTTAATTTGGAAAAATAATGGATTTTCCGGAAGCCTTTATTAACTTCAGATGTCAGAACCTATTTTTTTAATAGTAAAATTTTAGCTCAAGCAATGCAAAAAGAAGACGAAACATGTTTGTTTATTTTTATTCAATAATATTTTTTATGTTAAAAATATTGTCTGCATTTTAATAAAACAATTTATACTATTTTAGTAATTTATTACAATATTAGTCTCCTTTTTTCACCTTAAATCATTTTTCAGTTTTGCAAAACGGAACCATCTTTACAAGAACCACAACAATGGTTCACATCATTTATTGCAGAAAGGACCAACCCACATATTTTCATATTTTTCAAAAAAACATTTGTTCGTTTTTGCTTCATTAATAAAATTCTAGTATACTGTACACATATTTGTTTAGAAAAAACAAAATATTTTTCAGAAATAGAATTAGAAGTTAGAAAAATCTTTAATAGCGAATATCTTAGTTTACACTATATGTGGGTTGGTTCCATTTCGCATAATGCTGTTCAATTATAAATACAGTAGTAATTATGATTGTATTTGTCTACTTACTAGTGTAGTACTTTGAATAATCAATACCAACACTGATAAACTAATACTAACATCATATTAAAACTAATTATATTCAATTTTAAAACACTAAAGTCCATGGAATTAAAACAACGGGATTCTTTTCAATATAAACTTTATTTGTTCCTTAAATTTTGTTTCAACAACCAGTTTTGAAATTTAATCATGAACTTCAAGTAAAGATGATAAAAATGTAAATAATAACGTTCTTAGAATGAAAATATAAAATACATTCAGTAGTGTGTTTTAAAAACTTAACTCTGAACAAAAAATAAAACTAAACTTGACTCTGAACATTAATATCTTGAAACATGAATTAGTTGAAGCTGAAGATGACGATGACGATGATAATGACACCGATTATAAAATGACGATGATTAGTAGTAAAAGTAGAACAAAAATTAAATTAATTATATGATGAAAAAATCGTAAAGTATTAGAATTAGAATTTGACTTCCATATCTTACATGTTTTTACAAAAATACAATGTAACTTACTCTACTTACTAACTATAAGTAAACTCATCAATCTTGTTATAATCATTGTAATTAGGCAATCTCATGGTTAGGACAATCTTACAATTTACACAAAAACATACAACACATATTTTAAGATACATTTTTTTTGTAATCAATTTCAAATATAACCAAGTTTAAGTTCAATGTACATCTGTACATCACCAACGCGTTACTCAGTTACTAGATGAACCGCTTCAATTATCCCTCCCGCCAAAATACTTTCACCCCTCCGAAGTAAAATCTGAAATTTCGAGATTACCATGTAAGAAGTCACCGGGATATGATTTAATAACAGCTGACATACTTAAACACTTACCGCGGAAAGCGCTCGTTCTCCTTACTACAATCTTCAATAGTATATTGCGCACGACACATTTCCCCACTCAGTGGAAGTATGCAGAAATAGTAATGATACAAAAACCGAACAAACCTTTTCACTTACCTTCCTCCTACCGACCAATAAGCCTCCTCTCAGTACCTTCAAAAATTTTCGAAAAACTCCTTTACAAGCGCATTCTTCCGCTGGTTCATGATATACTACCTCCACATCAATTCGGATTCCGCACTCAACACTCCACTACACAACAACTGCTCAGGGTGACTGATTACATAGCTTCGTCTATGGAACAAAAGATGTATGTGTCCGCAGGCTTCCTAGATGTCGCTCAAGCTTTTGACAGAGTTTGGCATACAGGTCTCTCACACAAACTGAAAGAAATACTACCATTTACCTACTACCTTATCATAAATTCCTTCCTATCTGACAGATTCTTTAGAATTCGTTTAGGATCGTCCTACTCAAATTTCTTTATTGTCTTAGCCGGCGTGCCTCAGGGCTCAAATTTAGCCCCACTTCTCTATTCTGTATACACTTCAGACCTACCGACCCTACCCCAGACCCTCACTGCTACCTACGCTGACGACACAGCGATATTAGCCCGAGACCAAAACTCTATACACGCTTCACTAACACTCCAACATCATCTCAACCTTATACACGAATGGTGTAAAACATGGAAAATAAAACTTAATACGACAAAATCTCTTCACGTAACTTTCACACTCCGTCATGGTGATTGTCCACCAGTATACATAAACAATGAACCTCTCACAAAAACAGATACGGTCAAATATCTCGGTCTGACTTTTGATAAACGACTAACTTGGAGCACACACATATCAAACGGAAACGTTTATTACTGAATTCCCGACTTAAACTTCTATATTCCCTACTTCACAAACGATCAAAATTACCAATGGCACAAAAATTACGCATATATGTTCTCTTTTGAAACCTATTTGGACCTACGGATCCCAAATCTACGGTTCAACCAAAACCTCTAACTTGCAACGAATTCAAGCATTCCAGTCAAAAAAATTACGCCTTATAGCAAAAGCACCTCTTTACGTTAGCAACAAAACCTTACATACAGATTTGAAAACACCACTTGTACAAAATTCCATTGAATACCTATACAAACGCTTTCACGACAAGTCACACGAACACGAGAACCCCCTGGTGCATTCACTTTCCTCCGTCCATTTACCTGATAATCCCCCTAGACGCCTTAAAAGACGCTGGAGTAGAGACATGCTAATTTAATATACAAATTTCATTCTTGGGGAGGCACCAATGGGGGCCCTACCCCTCTCTGGCCTATCATGTCATTTACATAATCACGATAATCATCACATTTGCTGTAACATTTTACAGTTGTAAATAAAAAATTAAAGTGAAAAAAAGAAAAGTTCAATGTTTTAAAACGGTTCAGGCTGTGCGTATCTTTGTTGTTATTGAGGATTAAACAATCACAAAAAACAAATAATGTGCTGTGTAATGATTAGCAATTTTACAAATTCGATAGATTTTACAAAATGAGATAGAATGCGTCATGAATGTTGTGATAAGGCTGATCATCCAATAGTGACAATTTGTTGTGTTAATGTATCTATTTATTTTAATGTGATTTTTAAATGTTGATAAGTGAATATGATTAACTTTTATCTTACAACGGGATTTCTGTTAATTTCGCCGTAAATCTCTGTTCCGTTGAATTTAATCTTAGTAGATTATCATTATCAAGTAGTTGTATGATTTTTATCAGGTCTATTTTGTGTAAAAAAGAGATATATAAGTAATTTTTTTAAATATCATTACAAACCCACCACAAATAGATTGTCAAGGGAACAAATATTTTATTTTTACCTACGACTTAATAGTTCATTGTTTATACATTTCTACCAATTTATCCACCAATCCACCAATTTATCTACCAATTCATCCACCAATTTATGACCTTAATTACACCGAAGTATTCAAAGAAACTATCACAAAAATAATAACAAACTGTAGTAATTTTACCTACAATATACGGTAAATATATTGCAAAATACTGTAAAATATATATCGATATTTTATAGTTAAAAGAATTTAACTTTATAGTTAAGAATTAACTATTAAAGACCCCTGTCATACAAATATATACTTTTTACAAACTCTATTCATTCAATAGCGTCATTTAAAAATTAAGTTTTATAGTAAATAGTTCCGGAAAGAGTTTTAATTTTATTAGTGAATATTATATTTGAATATGGTTATATTGTACAAATTAGTTATTAATATTTTATTGACTTTTTATTACTAACGGTACTATAGCCGTAATTAAATTCACTGACAATGATAAGAGTTTTAACCAAAAAACCTTCGTTACACCAGTACTTATAAAATCAAGTTCCCAGGTACTGTTTTTACATTCCTGCAGGCCTATCTCTGTAACTATTGTATTGTTATAGTTTTCACTAATATTTTAATCAAAGATTTAATTCCGAGGAAGGTTTACCGTCCTCATTTAGTAAAATATTTAGAAAAATTGGCTTGCAAGGAAATATCATGGATACTATATCCCTGAAGCAATTAAAATGGTTTGGCTATTTGCAGAGGATAGAGGATGGTAGGTGGCCAAAGACGATAAGGGAATAGACGCCAGTTGGTAGAAAAAGAAGGGGGTAGGCCGGAGGTGACGTGGTTGGATGGTGTGCAGGAGGCAATATTTTTTCGGCGCTTTTCCGATTGTGACTGGCAAGAAAAAGAAAGGTGGTCCTTAGGAAGCTATATATACGTCTGGGGCTGCAAATTTTTGCATGCATTACCGGGTCATCGAGAAAGGTTGCATAAATTTTTAAAATTTACAGTTTATAAACTACCCCTGTCATACAAATATATATACTTTTTACAAATTTTATTCACTCAAGAGCTCCATAATTCAGAATTTTTTTTAGTCAGAATTTTTGTGTTATAAACATAAAATATAAAAGTTTTTTTGTTCAGTCGGTATGACTGTACCGCAAGTTGAACAAATTGCATTGGACAAAAACATTCAACATAATTTGGCGACAGAAGGCGCGCCTCCTCATTTCAGTCTTCTAGTGTGCCACGTCCTCAATGAAAAGTTCCCTGACTGATGGATCGGTTGGGCCGGTCCTGTGCTTTGGCCTCCAAGAAGTCCAAATTTAACCCCTCTTGATTTTTCTTCTACGGTTATGTTGAAAACCATGTTATAGTAAGAATATTCGAAATGTGAATCATTTATGACAACCAATAATTGTTTGTGCTGTTGCTTTGGTCACGCTCGATATGACACAGCGCACCTGGACAAAGGTCAAACTAAGATGTCAACTGGATGTGAGCTGAGCAACCAACGGTGCTCATATAGAAACTTATTAAGTTGTAAAAAAATTTTAATATTTTCTGTTTACAACAAAAATATATTACTTTTTCTCCAGTAGTTTTTAAACTGTATTTTTTTTAAATGGATTCAACCTTTCTCGATGACCCGGTATATAAGGTTTATCTACATAATTCATAAAAGTTTTTTTGTGATTAATTGATTTTGATCGATGAATATAAGAAGAAATACTGTAGTTCGCATTACTGTAGTCGGTAGTACACATTTCCAATTATCTGAGAACAAAAGTCTATTAATAATACATCTTTATCATAATCTGATCTCCGCATCTCATTTTCCGTATAAGAAAAAGATTTGTATTTATTTTTTAAATAAATTCTAAATAGTTCCAGGGCTACAAAAAAAAGTTCTGTTTTTTATCACGTGGTCAGTCAATTATATGACTGAAGCATTTAAGAGCAGAAGAGGTTGAGGTGTAAAAGACATTAGTCAGAGTTATCTCCTCTGAGAGTAAAGAATTTCATGATACAGCGGTGAATGAAGTGAAGGTGTCATTTGCAAGATGGAAAGTAGATGCTTTCCAGAGAGCCCGGCATGTTTATAAGCTTACTTTTCCACTCATAAGGAAGGCCTGGTAAACCACTTTATTCCTCGTTTTACTTAGTAAAGCCTCTAAAGCAGTGATTTTCAACCTGGTGGTCATAGTGATATTATAGGGGGGTCGCGAAACAATAAAGAAACCATTTAATCTTGTTTTAAGAAAATATTATTTGTTATAAACTTGCTAATAAAAATTTTACATGCAATAAGTACAATTCTATAAGGTGGCTGTGCAATGGATTGCAATACAATAGATGTAGATGGCTCACATTGTTTTTTCACAAATTTATCCATTTCGCATGAGAAATTTTTTTTAAAAATCGGTTTCACGGTTGACATCAATCGAACCACTAAAAATAAAAGCAGCAGACCCACGCTTTGGATTCGAGACTCAACTGAAGTTGTACGATCGCCAGCGCCTTTTAAATACTAGCAACAACACGACTTGTTCAAACACGTCCATATACATGTTCAAACATTCTCTCACAGTGAGTATTATAGAAGAAGATTAAATTACAAAGAGCACGTACACATCAAGTTGGAACTTGTAAATTGCTCATGGATGTGCACGTCATATGTTCATACTCGTCGCTACTATAAAAGTATAAACGCAGCAATATAAAATAAAAGTAATAGTTGTATTCCATTTTTTTTACTGTCTGTATTTTCTTTAAAGACATAAAATTAGTGCAATTTGATTATATAATATTAAAAAAAACATTTTTTAATTATAGTTACAGTCAAAATTCAATTATTAATAGTAAGCTTACTATTATTATCCGGGGGGGGGGCCGCGAAATATTAATTTTATTTATTTTTACTATTTGGGGGTCGCGGAGTGAAAAAGGTTGAGAATCACTGCTCTGAGGTTCAAACCAGCCTTTTGGCTGATGACCTAAATAACAACAACAATAATTAAATTCTAATAAATTGCATAATAAAATTGTTGTGTAATGAACATTAAACCTTTACCAAGATAGTCGTTTCTTATGTCCAAGTGATTCAATAAAATGACAGAAATTTAATAAATTGTATAAAGTTATAATAGATGATATTATGTATTTCAATAAATTATAACTTGTAACTGTATTTTGTTTTACCAGTACCCTGAAACTAATTTAGTAACATGACATAATTAAGTGTTATGTACTTATATGTAGCAATAATAATAATAATAATAAAAAGAGAGAGATATGTTGTACGATGCGAGTTAGTGGTGGTGTCGGTAATGGTATTAGTACAGGCAATGAAGTGCAGTAAAATGATACAACTTAATGTATCATCAGAAATGTAATTATAACATTAGCTGGAAGAGCATTAGCAGTTAATTGGGTTACAAGGGATTAAACACATTGTGAGGTCGGTGCCTCGTATTACTGAATTTGTATACCACCCTTCTCATTCACCGTTACCGTCCCCCGCTCCTAAACTGTCTGTACATCTACTACCTGCAGTATTAATAGTGTTGTAGAAACTGTTAGTGCTAACTGTTTTATGTCGCAGTGTTTAAGTGAGGGCTAATGGGCATGGTGACCAAACTTCTAGGTTGTTTCTCTAGCCACAAGTACAAAATTGAATTGTGTTTTGATATACTGTCTGTAGGGGAAGGCAAAGGTTAGAGTTTATAAAGCAAATCACAAATAATGTAGGGTATGTAGATATGAAACGACTTGCGCAAGATAGAATGGCTTGGAGAACTGCATCAAACCAGTCGAGAGACTGATGACAAAAAAAAATACTGTCTGTCTATAACTTGATGACCTTCGACAGAGAAGAGCAATATGCGGATTGTAAAACGATTTCAATTGGATTTTGACTGACATTTTCGTTCATAATAAGTTGAATATCTATCAACAATTTTTTTCATAAACTTATTAGTTTATTTGATACGTAAGGTTAATATTAAAATCCGCGTTCGTTTCTCGGTCAGGGCTGTTATTAACTAATGGTAATATCACCTTATATCACTGCAATACAGACAAAGGTTTGCACTTAGGCGAATTGATAAATTTAAAAAAATTGATTAGCCTCCATTTTACAATGTTTGACAATAAACTTTTGAAAATATTTATCTCATGTACTTCATAAAATAAAGTTTCTACTCGTGTAATTTTAAAAAGATACTAATAACAATTATCGAGACACAAATATTTCTTTAAAGAAACAAAAAATGGGTGGCCAGACAGGAAACAAAGTATTTTTGGAGTTTTATTGATATTTTAGCAATTTGTTGAACATATTGATAACCTAAATAGTGTAAAAATAATATATCAAATCGTGATCTAAGATTCTCTATAAATAAATGATTATTGAATGGAATACACTGGGGTTTTATGTTTTGTAATAGAGAAAGAAAATCAAACTACGTATAAGAAAGGATTTTTGGTTATTTGGTAAAAATGATATAATTTTGTAGTAGGCGGATCGGCTTGGATTTAGTTGAAATGACGTTAGATTTGAGAATAAGAAAGAGTAGTAATAATAGTAGTATTAGAAGAAGCCTAAGCTTGTCATACAAAGAAGCGACACGACGAAACGCGTCGAACAGTTCAATAGAGTATTTTGAAGCCCTGATATTCTTCCTTTCTAGAAAAAAAAACTTTTAAAAAAGTCCTTCATCACATGGCCGAATAGACGGACGTCAGTACTATCCGACTATTCCTGTCCGACAAAATACTTGACAGATAATCTGAGAAAAGTTGTTTCTTGAAAAATTTATTTTTGTAGAAAATTTTCACAACAGATAATACGAAAAACTTGTTAGGATTTATGCCGATGGAAAGATTTCTTTGACAAAAATATATTTTTAAAATAATTTGGTTCTTTTAACACATTTTCGTAGATTTCTTTTAACATTTATTTTATGTTTCTTCAATTTCTCAACAACCTAAACAAATATTTATACTTATACATTCTAATTACCAAACATTATAAGGAATAACAAAGTAGCAATACAGAAAATTATGTTCTATTTTTGTAAACTTAGCATAATATAATAATATTGAAATATGTTTACTCAATTTCTTTGAAAATTGTTTAGCTTTTTGCAATTTTGCTAATCACTGAAATAAATTTTAATGAAATAAAAACTATGTATAACATTACCAAATCATTTTTTAACGTTTCATATTTATTAATTTTGAAGTCAAACCAAAATTCTAATCCAGTTTGATGATACCTTAACTAATTATAACTAAGATTATTAAAACATAGACCCGCTTAACGCTCCACACACGATAAAAAAATTTCTGACAAGAAGTTTACACTTTGAAGACTGACATTTTTTTTGTAGTTTTGCCCGTGGACTGCAATTTTTCGGGAATTTTTAAAAATTTGGGTCAAATCAACCATTGTTCATAAATTCAAAAAGTAAGGATTAAATTAAAGATCATAATTAGTAGATTACTTTTCATTTAATAAGATTAGGATTACTTGCATTTTAATGACAAAGATGTTTGACTGAAGAGAGGGATGTTTTCTTGAATTTAAAAATGTTTCACCATATAATGATAATAATATATAAGAATAATAAAATTAATTATATGAGTTAAATTCTTAGAAACTAATTACCTATTTCTAATAACCAATTTACTTTTTTATTTCTTAAGTAAAATTTTAAAAAACTAAGTATTACAATACTGAACTAATAACAACTAACAACGCGCAGAAGTACCGGCAGATCGCTTGCTCACGCTCGATAACATTGATGTCAGATCGTTTGCTCACGCTCGATAACATCGATGACATCGATGCTGTAAAAGTCGATATATTCGATAATCTGACAACATTAGGACTATGAGTGTACTCTATTAGATTCAGAATGAACTAAATTAACTGACAGCATAGGCAATCGTATACGATACGAGCTAATGGATATAAAACCAAGTGAAATAGACGCCCGTAACGTATACGGGTGCTGCCCAACCAATCAAAATGGCGCGCCCGTATCGTATACGAGTGCCGTCCTGAAAGTGTTTTAATAAGTTATTCCGAAGCCCAGAATATGAAAAGATTTTTTTTCCAAGAACATTCTTAAGCCCACGTCAAAAATTAAAAAAAAAGCTTGGGCTGAGGTAATTACCATAAATTGTCTTAGCTTTTGGATAGTTCATCCTTCCTATCAGTACAACCCCTGTTTTACAAACCACCTCTTAAACGGATGCTATTGCCTATCTGGAATCATTTTCTGAAACGGCAGATGTACCAAACATAGCAGTACAAACATCCTACGACATTTTCAAAACATGAAACTGAGAAACATCGTCAACCCAGTCTGGTTTATTAGGAACAATAAAGAACCTCTCCACAAAAAACGGCGAATGAACTTGTCTTCAGTGAAATTCAGAGGTTTACGCAAGACTGCGAGGAAAACCTTCACCGCCGTTGCACCGTTAAAGCAATCCAGCTGCTAAACAACAATCATCTGCTGCGATGGCGTAAAAAAGAAGAAACCATTTGAGCTGGTGTAGTGTCGATATATTTTTTATAGTAGTGTCAGCATGCGATTAGAATTTGTTTTAAAATTTATTTAACTGCACAAACTAGTGCAGTGTACATAATGTGTTCTTTTTTTATCAATTAGAGCGGTTTTACAAATATGAGTATTTCTGTAGTTGAATTGCAAATAGTATTTTCGATTGCGATCCAATTACTCATTTGTATTCAGACCACATCTATTATATATATAAAGCAGCTGGATTGCTTTAACATTGCAATGGCGGTGAAGGTTTTCCTCGCAGTCTTGCGTAAACCTCTGAATTTCACTGGAGACAAGTTCATTCGCCGTTTTTTGTGGAGAGGTTCTTTATTCCTATATATATATATATATATATATATATATATATATATATATATAGGCCAACTGTATATTTTTCCTAATGAAATTTTAAATACATTCATACAATATGAAATCGGCCGCATTGGCGTAGTTGGTAACGTGCTCGCCTCTCATCATGCGGTCTTTGGTTTGAATCCCATTCAGGTACGGCATATTTTCATACGTTACAAAAAAATAATTTCATCCTTCACCGTCTGCAGTAGCAGTAATTGCAGAACAGTCGGACGTTAAACAAAAAAAACTAAAATAAAATACGAAGTTCGCCAAAAATATTTCGATGAAATTATAAATAAAGGTAAAAGTGGTACAAGGGTTTGATGTGCTCACCTTGATTTCGAGCCTTCTGGGTGAAAAACTGGCAGGTGTAGAATCAAAAGAAGATGGGAGATCAGTCACTGGAGTACTAAAAAAATTGTTGGAAGAAAATAGGATACTAACGGAGGAAATTGAAACTGTCAAGGAACAGAATGGTATTTTGCAGTCGGTAAGTAGGTGAACGCAGGATTTTACTTACACTGAATGGAATACGTACTGGATTATTGGCGGTTTCGGTTGACTTAATGTTTGCGATTTGTGCGTATTTTTTTTTAACTCGCAAGGCTTGTTGCCTAGTGTATCGTGTATACAATACGAGACAACATGACCTCTTTCTTTTTTTTCAGTTAACAATTTTAAACGTACAAAAAAAATGGTTTAAGGAGTAACTGTACTTTTTATCTCGGCAACGTTAATTGTTTTTATTTTTAGGTACATTTTTTTCATAGGATTGGTAAAAAAATAGGGAAATTAACCTTTACTCACTTATAGGATTAGTCTAGCTACTAATTTTTTTCGTTTTAATCTGTCGGACCACTATTAAAATTTAAAAAAAAGAATAACATAAATTTTTTACAAATTGTTTTCTACGATTTTTGCGTATTACATATTTTTGGAGCATCAGAGGAATTCATTAAAAAAAATCCGGTACATGTGCATGTACAAGATGAATAACTGGTAAAAATTTCAGTCTGGTAGGTTTAATGGTTTCTGAGAAAAATGTACCTAAATGTTAAAAATCAAAATTTACGGGAAAAGGAACAAATCAAAAACAAAATGTACACAAACAAGTAATTTTCCCATCAACAGTTGGTTAGAAAGCTGACCCAACAGCTGAGAATATTAAAAACAGTAATGCAGATATTTTAAAAAACTAAAACACCTGTTGCTCTAAAACGATCAGTATAAAATTATGAAAATTTTTTTTTTTTTTTTTTTTTTTTTTTTTTTTTTTTTTTTTTTTTATTGACATTCTGCAAAATTACAATCTATTCAATCATGAACAATAAGTAATTACGATAAGTAGAAAGAAACAGTTATTCACATCAGCAATCCAGTGATTACTGTTGTAGCCACTAACTTAAATGTATACCATCATTAATAATAATATTAGAAATGTTAACAATGATATTAATCTTAGTAAACAAGAACATTTATACTCACGTACATCAACAAACACGCGCGCACACACACACTCACGCAACCACTCTTAATACGTACATTTTACATGTTTTACACACTAAATCTATGTACAAGGTCTAAAACGTTAAATCTTTTCAGTCTCACAAAATTATTTACACTATTGTCTAATAAGTTCACTGATAAATAATTTGGATGGACCTCAAGCCGTCTTTGATACCGAACACTGAAGTTTTTAATTTCTTGTTGAATAGAATTCATCTTTAAATCTTTGTATATGTATTTATTAGAAATATACCAAGGTATATTGAGTAACTGCCGCAACGTTTTTGTCTGAAATCGCTCTATTATATTTAAATTGGTTCTCTTCGCAGATCCCCAGAGCTGAATGCCGTATGTCCATACGGGCTTCAAAATAGTTTTATACATGAGAATTTTATTGGAAGTGGACAATTTCGATTTACGGCCAAGCAGCCAGTACATTTTTTTAACTTTCAAATCTAGCTGTTTTCGTTTTGTGGAAATATGTTTCCTCCATGACAAACGACGATCAAGATAGAGCCCTAAATATTTAACTTCATCAACCCTAGGAATAAGTTGATGGTTTAGCGTTACTGGAGCACCTAAACCTTTCCGAAGAGCAAAAGTTACAAAAGAAGATTTCCCCTCGTTAACTTTCATTCGCCATTTTTGCAACCAAACCTCAAACAAGTCTAGATAATTTTGTATTAGTCGTGACGCAACGTTAGGATCATCGTGAACTGCTAGGACGGCTGTATCGTCTGCAAACATTGCAAGTGTTATTCCATCATTTGGTGGTAAATCAGACGTATACAAAAGATATAGAACAGGTCCAAGGACACTTCCTTGAGGAACCCCAGAAGAAACAGGGAATAGATCTGTACACTCACCTTCTAACTTAACTTGGAAGTACCTACCCAGTAAGTACGACCTTATCACTGAGTAAAACGGATGTGGTAGGTGGAGTTTGAGTTTAGATAAAAGTCCAGTATGCCAAACTTTGTCAAACGCCTGAACAATATCAAGGAAGACAGCAGAGCAATATTGGCGATTTTCAAATGCATTATTAATGTTCTCAACAACTCTATGTACCTGCTCGATCGTCGAGTGTTTTTCTCTAAACCCATATTGATAATCAGGAAGAAGCTCTTCCAAATACGGTTTTAATCTTTTGAAAAACAATTTTTCAAATACTTTTGAAAGCACCAGTAGAAGACTTATGGGTCGGTATGAAGCCGCATCACTAGGGTCTTTGCCTGGTTTCAGCACCATAACTATTTGTCCAACTTTCCAGAGATTTGGGAAGTAGCCAGTTCTAATGATGGCGTTAAAAACAAGTTTAATAAGTAAAAATGCTTTACTTGGTAGCTCTTTTAAAACGTTGCCAGTTATCAAATCGTAACCAGGAGATTTTCTATTATTGAAATCACGGCATATAGTAGTTTCAATTTCAGCAACATCGAAATTTTTTATTGGCAACGACATTTGGAATGGTGTATCAAGAGAGTCAAAAATATCTTGCTCATCAAAAACAGCGGGAAACGGCCGGAAGACATTAGTAAGATGTTTAGCAAATACATCCGCTTTTTCTGCACTACTCCGTGCCCAACATCCGATAGCGTTACGTAAGGGCGAAATGACATTTGTCGGGCGTTTAAATGTTTTGGTCGCTTTCCACAGCGAAAAGTTTGTCTCTTCCGTTGGTGATAAACCTTCAAGATACTGTTGAAAATTATTGTTTTTGAAATTATGTATTAATCTTTTTAGTTCTTGTGATGCTTGGTTAAATCTCCTTTTATCCTCAGGGTACCTTGTATTATGCCAAATCCTTCTTAGGCGGCGGCGTTGCGTTATTTTCTCCCGGATGTCGAGAGGATATTGATTGTTAGAAGGTGGAACCAGCTGTGGTATGGGTGTTGCTTCCCATGCCGAAGATTGAATGGCCTTGGTCAAACTGTTCACGGTTTCATCGATGTCCTGTTCATACTGTAAACGTACATTTAAATCAATTTTTGACTCAACCCGCTCTCTAAAATACTCCCGATCAGTCTTATTCGTAAATAGCTTCGGACAAACCTCTTTCAGGATTACGTGCATGCTAACTGTTAAAATAACCGGAGTATGATCTGAAGATAAATCGCAACACGATTCAATATATGTGTAGTTATGCGCAATGCCTTTTGTGACAAAAAAGTCCAATAAATCTGGTAGTTTATTTAAGTCGGCGGGCCAATATGTCGGATTGCCAGACGAAAGTGAGTGGAGATTATTTTTAACAACTGAACTGAAAAGCCTCCGACCTCTCGGTGATGTTAGGCGTGAACCCCAATGCTGATGTTTTGCATTCCAATCCCCTCCTGAAATGAAACGGTTACCTAACATCTCAAAATAGCCGGTAAATTGGTCTTCCGTTACAGAATGCCGAGGTGGACAGTAAATTGCAGACAGCACCAGAGGAAAATTTAAATCTTCTATTACAATGTTAGTGGCTTGGATGTAGTCCTTAACATATTTATTGATTTCATAATGCTTGACTGTATTTTTAATTATAACGGCAGTTCCACCGTGGCCATTTCCTGATGGGTGGTTCGTTGAGTAAATACAATATCCAAAAATTTTTACATGTGATCTATCAGTAAATCTTGTTTCAGAAACCAACATTATATCGATTTTCTGTGATTTTAAAAAGAGTTCAAGTTCAGGTATCCTACCACTTAAGCCGTTCGCGTTCCATGTGGAAATACGGAATGAATGATTCATTTATTTGAAACCTTACTCATGAAGAGATCAATAACCCGATCCATCATGCGTTCTACCATTCTCTCAACCCGGAGAAGCATTTGATCAAGAAGTGTAATCAGTGTCCCCGAATTAATGTCTTCATTTAATCCTTGGGTATGAGCCGACTGAGAGTTTACTCGAGCTTTTTGAGCATAGGTAACCTCCGGCGTTCTAACCTGATCATAGTTAACCGTCGTTTTCGTGCCATCATTTTTTAAACCAGAATTCTGATGTTGAGCACAATTATCACCAGAGCGTCGCAAAGGTTCATGGATTTTTTGTTTAAATTGCTGATAAACTTTGCAGCCTTTATAGCTTGCAGGATGAGACTCCCCACAATTTGCACATAACGCAACAACTGTAGACGGCTTTCTGCAGGCATCAGTGGGATGATCCTCACCACATTTGACACAACGGCTTGGCCGGTTACAGAAATTTTTTGTGTGCCCAAATCGTTGGCACCTTTTACATTGCACCACTTCCCGTTTTTTATATGGCGCTTCAAAATGAATTACACAATGATTCAACCGAGTCACGTTAAATATGTCCTTATTGTTACTGTTTGGCTCCAGATCTACAAAAAATAATGCCATAGGTTCCTTTGTTACACGATGTAGAACATTAGTAATAGACCTGACATGGTGGCCTAACCGTTCGAGCTCAGCTTTAACGACATCAGTATCTTCCGTGTGATGCATTCCTCTTAGAACAACTCTATACGACCTTTCGTGTTTTAGTTTGTACGTATAATGACTCACGTTACAAGCTAAAAACTTTTCTCTTATCAATTTATAAATTTCAACATCGGCTGGCAATATTTTCACAGTATGTCCTGACTTCATTGTTGTAAATTTAAATTTTTCCTCGGTATTGGTAGAATCAATATTAGTAATGCTAGAAAGCATATCCTTCAATTCTTTAATCGAATTTACTCCTGTTACGAAAATAGGTTCAGGTTTCGGAACACGTAACTGTACGGGACTATCATTATCGACCATATTATCGTTATTATCGGTTAACGATGAAAATCTATTCGACATTGGTAACAAAAAATTATTATTCGAAACAGCTGGTCTTTTGGACTTGATATCGTCATTACTGTCAGATTGAGAAACATATGTTCTTTTCTTGGTGGCGGGAATTTTATCATTTTGCCAATTTTTTAATTCATTCACCGAACGACGACGAAATTTAGAACTACTAGGCACAGCTGATAGCGGTTCAATTTCAGAATCGCCATCCATTGTTGGTTATGGCAAATCAACAAAGTTTGAAGAAAACAAATAAAAATATGTAGGAAATACGCATGAGAAACACAATAAAATAAAAAAAACTTACATTTTTACAAGTTCAGAAAACAAAGAACCACAAACACAGTAAAAGATCAACAAATTAAACCGATCACAAGAGCACAAAAAAAATAGCAGCTTACTTTCACGTGAACCGGAAGTCGTATGAAAAATTGGCATGATAATTTTTCTGGTTAAACCCAGAGCTGTTGAATAAGAGATCTTCATTCAACGGCTCTGAGTTAAACCAGTTAAAACTTAATTTTGTCATTAAAATAATTTTTTGACGTAATTTAATGTTTTTATGGTAAATCTAGATCTGAACTATTAAAAATTATAAAAAACCGAAAATCGAAATTTTCAGTCAAAACCTGTTCGTTGAGACTGTATTGTCTCACCTTAAATCAGATTTTGAATAAAGTGAAAATTAAGTCCTGACTAGCCCTAACTAATAATTTGTATTAAAAAAAGTAGACGAAATCTTTTTAAAATTTCTTTGTTGGAAGTTTTATTTGAATTTTCGTTGATAGTTTTCGGTTTCCGAACAGAATTAAAATTTTTGATTGAAATTTTGAAGGTTAGCCTATTGGTAATCAAAAATTTGTTTAACGACATTTATGTAAAATTACGATATTTTTATGACATTATTATGCTTCCTTCATCATATTAAAGAGGCGAGGCGTGGATACTATGATCCTTCACATCAAAGAAAAAAGCGTCAGAGAAAAACAAAACATGGTGTTGACTCACCTATGATTTCCTGGATGACTTTACCTTCTGGACAGTCAGTAGCTAAGACGTTCCTAGGCGCTTGGATGCTTTTTAAATATGGTATTTCGATGAATGTTCAGAGGCTTTTGGATACACTACCTAACTAGTGGAAAACGTATTGGAGAAAACGAAGAAATGTACAAAAATATCTTTTTTGTTCTATGATTCTGAGCACTCTAAAGAGAAGAACGATTTCTTACTTTGGTTGTGTAACGAAAGGTTAAAGAAAATACTAATATTCGTGGTTGGCGCTGTAAGGTAAAATTGAAAGAAGAAGTGGTGCTGGCAGAAGACGAAAAGCCTGGCTTAAAATCCTGATACAAAGGATTGGTTCCACTTCAATGTGATTCTTGCAGTAATAGAATAGATCTTTCCAACGTCTACTGAGAATATGGAACTATTATAGTCTGTTTTTCATAAGTTAAGGCCTAGAATAACCAAACCTTCTGTCTGTTAGGGCAAGTAAATACACAACACAGACACATTATAATATGGCTTTCATAATTACTGTACAATGAAATGGGTGAATCAAAACGCATGATGAGTCATTGCAATTCTGTAAATCACGTACGATGTAATCTTTCTTTGTAGGGAAATCTTTCAAAAATATGCGCAATGGACTCCTCCTCTTCACTGTCACACAGTCGAAATTCGGTACTTCATGAAGTTTGAACCTCGTCAAATATGCCCCAAAGCAACCATACGCAGTTGCTAACAGGGCAAGGTTGCTTTGGTGCATATTTGACGAGATTCAAACTTCATGAAGTACTAAAATGTCGACTGTGCGACAGTGAAGGGGAGTCCATTGCGCATATTTTTGAAAGATGTCCCTATTTTGACCTCGACAGAATGGAGACATCTGAGAAGATACGCGTTACACAGTGGATCCCAGAGAGAGAAGGGGCAGCGATGCTGCGGGATGAGGAGAGCTGGAAGTTGGTCGCTCAGTTTGCGAAGAGGGTGGTCGGGAGACTGCGGAGGGAGGAGACATATGGAGATCAGCGGGATCACCCTCTCCCACAGTGAATCAATCCTGTTCTGATCTCAGTAGGTAAAATAGGCAAACTAATTTCCTGAGCTAGTGGTGAAAGAGATGAATGAAAGTGAGAGAGTGAGTGTTCGTTAGTGACAGCGAGAGGGAATTAGGCTGCGGTTCCCTTCCATGCCTCGCTAACAGTATGTAAATATTTTAACCCGACATTTCCCTTGTAGTATTATATAAACAGTTCCGAGGGAGGTGGAGGGTTGTTTGCTGATGTCGGATCAAGTGGCCAGGCGGCGGGTTTTTGATTGGTAAGGCGGTTGCGGCCTCCTTGCGGCTGGCCGAGGACGCCTTAATTGAGTCCAACACTACTTCCCCCATTGTGAGGGAGTGAACATGAGTTTTTCTCGCCGCCTTGGATAAAACAAATAACTATACTTTATAAATTTATGACATTTCTGTAATATATTTTCAACATTATGTTTAAAACTGCAACATTGGTCTTATGAAACTTCAGTGTTATTTTAACTCTTTGCAATCTGCTCTCGATACAAGTTTTTTTTATTGATTTTGTCGTTGTCCGTAATGCTATTTAAATAAGTACTTCTTCTTTTAGGATTAGGGTTTTAGTAGGAAATTTGATACCTATGGCTGAGAGTCCTTCTTGCAGGACAGTTAAACATAGAAAAGGTAAAACATTAGGAAGTGGGGAAAAAGTGATGGTTCCTAATGTTTTAATAAGTTTAGAGAAACGTATCCAACTTCAGAAATTAAGCAAATACAATATTACATCTGAATTCACTGGTGTATCCGTTTCATGTATCGAAAGATTGTTTTAGAATCATACCGAAAAATAAACCAATATTTCTGTACTTTACGGTTAGAATTGCATTAGGCGCGTAGTAGTTGTCGCGTATTTTGTGTGCACCTGATTCATACTGCACCGTCCATCAACACTTCAGTCTTTACTTTACTTTTCAGTCTTTACTTCAGGCCTGAACTTGGTAAAACTGAACTATAGAAGAAGGTAGTAGGCCTACAATTAAGTAAAAGTAAAATTATTGGTACGAACTCCTGAATTTATGTAGTAGACCGAATTTTATTCTCCATTACATTCGTACAAAATTTATGGCGTTTATGATTTATGCATGATACGGTTAACTACATGTTAAAAGAATTCATGAATACGCTTCTACAACATTCAATAAGACTTAATAAATTATTACTTAAGGAAGTAGCGTATCAGAGGAAAACCCACGTAATAAAATAGACGAAAATACAAAAAAAAGAACGGGAACATCTTGTCACGATTTATATTGTGTTTAACAGCCTGTAGCAGAGTCAACATAAATTTCACCTCGGCAAGTGAGTTGTTTTCCAAATCGTCTAGGCGCCGAGACGTCCGTCGACGCCGCCCAACTGATTGGCCGCACTTCTACAGTTAAGTTGAACTTTTCAGCTTATTGAATTAAAACGACCGACGGACAACGCAACGCATTTACCTTAACGACACTTAAAAGTTAACCCGTAAACTTTTTTTATTTGTTTTATATCTTTTTCGTTATTCAACGACTCGTTATATAAAAGTACACACGTATAGTAATAAAGAAAGACAGTTGGAATTATGTAAGGGAAACTTTTTGCGTAATTTCAACTGCATTAACTTTTATGATACAAAACATGTTACGTATACTATGATAACCCATCCGTATAACTTTTTCTAGAAACGTTGTTTTAATATATTGATTCTAATAATAATATCCTTTTTCCTTTATGAGTAATATTAAACGAGAAAGAAACTTTATGGTTAAATTTATTGTTCTACTGCAAAAACTAACCGTATAACTATCGTATACAACAAACAATTTCCTCAAATATTTATATAAACGTTATCTTATATGATTTATAAAAGACTTTTCATGTTAGAATAAGTTTAATTTTAAAATATTTCAAAAGATTCCGCTACTTATATCATCATAAAAATAAAGTAAAAGTTATTCAGTAGTTTAAAATCTGTTTCGAATTGAACTATTTCACATTTACTTTTTTATACCTACTTTTTGTACTTTATCCACATAATTTTTCTTTTAGTTTATTTGAAGTCACTTTAACTACTTTGGTTCTACCAAGTTGGTCTATAGGCGAATCAGATGTTTAACAGCTGATTTTCGGAGTCGAGGATTGTTGGTTCAAATCCTAGTAAAGGAACTAACTGCGTCCTTGTGTAGCTAATTTCACGAACGACGAGAAAACCATCCAAACCAACAAGTCCGTGATTTAGTTACAAGGAATTTCCCAACTGAGCAACGTCTGAAGCAAAAATGGAGTAGAGAACTC
This sequence comes from Catonia carolina, assembly GCA_035578175.1. Classification (NCBI taxonomy): domain Eukaryota; kingdom Metazoa; phylum Arthropoda; class Insecta; order Hemiptera; family Achilidae; genus Catonia; species Catonia carolina. Next base: position 19,329,539 of record JAQMRL010000010.1, on the reverse strand, counting down.
TTGGTCTTATAACGGACAATATCCGTAGTTATAAACGGAAAATGTAGCACTGGATACCTCTTCTCCTTAAAGGAAAATTCCCCACCGCCATTTAAATATCATATACGGAAATTGTGCAGCTCAATGTACAGTTCCGTATGAAAAACTAAAAACAAAAAACATCCTAGTAAAGGCTGTTAATATTTTACGAATTTGAATACTAAACCGTGGTTACCGGTTTACATTGATGGTTGGAGTTTAATTAACCATACTCTCTCAGGAATGGTCGGCCTGAGTCCGTACAAGATTACGCCTTATTTACACATCATCCTAATCTCATTGGGCCATTGGGTCGCTTACTGTTCTTAAGCCTTTGGGCCAGCCCAGTCAGTCAGCTGGTAAAGAGTCACTGTTAATTTTTAAGTAACACCGGTTGGGCAAGCGACTTTGTGCGGTGGCCAGCTGACAGCCAATCATGAGCAAACTTCAATGAGAATCCCTGTTTAAATTCATGGCTAATCTACGTCAAAAATACAACAAGAAAAAGTGAGCATATTGGGTGATTGTCAATAATGTACAATCCCTAATAACAAAACAAACTAAAAACAAATTAGCTCTTTTGGTTGTTACAGAATACTATTGATTACTGTACAGAATCCGTGAGTAATAATTCAAACATGTAATAATTCCAAACGCTTGTTGGGAATCGTCCCCGGGATCTTTTACTTGGCAGTGTGCGACACAGTCAAGCGCTTTAACAACTGAGCTACTGAGGCACCAATGGTTATCACATCAATTTAATGCAAGTAAATAAACAAGTTACTACAAGTATAATAGGGCAGTCTGAGGATTTAATTAGTTCTATGTATTCAAAGTAACTGCTCTTCCTCTTGTGTCAGTCAATTTTTTTTTTTTTTTGTTAACAGTGTCATCGAAAGTCTGCTTCATCCTTTGCCATTACATGACATTTTATTTTTATTTTTTTAATTTATTTTTCATACTATTATCTTTTTCTGTATATTTACGTTAGGAAATTTTGTTGTATATTTTTTTAAATAAATTTTTGTTTCTTTTCTTCTATATAAATTTAGTGTAGATATAAAAAGCTATCATTATAATAGAATAAATAAAATAAACCAACTCATACCCACGCACAGGCTAGACCTATGCGGGTATTAGGATATAAGATAGGATAAGATTCATTGTACTTGTTTTTAGCAATAATAATAATAATAATAATAATAATAATAATAATAATAATATAGCCTACAATATGGTAAACTTTTATTTTCATAGCGTGAGTCAATGTTTTTGACACAGTGCGTAACAGCGCTCTGGCCATATAAGCAATGGTATCTTCCAACTGTTGGACAGAGTATAGGTACGTATTTTCCGAAAAGAGCTATTTTCTAAAAAGGAAAGAAATATTTTGTCATAATTAGTTAATACCTATTAATTTTTACTAGTATATTTCATAAATTTTAGTTGATAAATATAATTTTATTATTGAAAGGAAATTAAAAGCAAAAATGCATATGGATTTAAAATTGTGAATTGTTTATAAAGATAATTTTTTGTAAGTGCCTAATAATTCTGTTGCCCAATGGAACTGTTTTATATCGATTGTAATTTTATGAACGGACGTAAAATGGGACGGGATCGGATTTGTACGATATTTTTAATAATTTCATAATAACAGTAGAAGTGCACACGGCCACCGACCGGTAACCGTTACGTTCAACTTTACGGTTATTTGGATACGGTATACGTTTTCTATATGTGTACGTTGCATGTGAGGGTGGTGGTGTACGGGTAAATGGGTGGATAGGATTGCTGGTGTTGGTTTGTGGTGCCAGTAATTGGCTGTGAGAGCTTGCACCTGCGATGACCACCGGCGTTAGGTCTGGCGGCCCTCGCCGCTTTCACCTCGTCCCTTTATTTCACACCCAACACTCATGGCACCACCGACAGCGCCTTCACCACACGGGCTTACAATATATGTATTTGTACAGTCGTTGTCAAAAATAGAATTTGACCGTAAATAACTATATCAAATAATTACAAAGATATAAATATATTTTAAAGCGCTTTTAAAATTAATTTAATGAACAATTATACGTTTACGTCTAAATTACAATTTATGAAACCAATGAAACGCTACACTTAGACCTAAACGTACCTTACAAAAATGACGTTTTATTTAAACTCTATTCAAAATTTCGGAAGAAACCACCATAACCCATTGATCTCAAATCTGGCTATGCTTACTCTATCAAACAATCCAATAAGACGACTAAATCATCGATGGAGCCAGGATCTCATCAATTAACGTAGTACTGTAATTGACTAACCATTGCTGTGATCTAAATGGTGCAATTATTATATTTATTCACGTCGGAGTTCGGTCACTGGACTGAGTCTCCACTCACGTTTTTTATCAAGTTAATTTTTTCATATTTCGTGTAGTCATACTCACTGATTGTATCTAAGAGATTGTGAATTTCTTGAATAAAAAATAAAAAAATTACAATTTATTTTAATGAAGGAATCATTTTATTAAGTAATTTAAACGAAAGGGACATTTGAAAATCGTAAAAATGTATTTTTTATTTAAAAAATATTTTAGTTTTTCACTATTTTTTGTTAATTGGAAATAAACATAATTATGTTAAAGTCTTTAGCCGAATAGCTGGTTTGAATGTCTAAAGGCTATACTAAGTAAAACGAGGAGTGAGTTGGCAAGATATTAAAAATTTTATAAAAATTCTTACTATGGTTTACAGAATTAGAGACTGGAGATGAAGGCGGAGCATAGTAACCTAGATCACAGCACAGAGCCAATTGACTTTCGTTAATTGTATCCTGTGTGGTCACGTTGTGGTCCCGCTGTGGGGGACAGCCTAGCAAAAGTCAGCTGGAGTCGGTAGAACAGAGTGTGCCTTAGCGAAGGGGCAACCTCACACCCGACCTTGGCTGTTATTGGCTAGATCTCATCTGCAGTCTTTAGTTCGTTAGGGTATAATTACTTAATTTCATTTAAAGTATGAAAAAATTAAATTAATTACATTAGTTCCAAGGACCTGTTCCGGCATACACCTAGTCACTGGTGGCACCGGATCTCGCCTTCCCGTTGGTTCGTAACTTCTGACCAGTTTAAAAATCCGGTGTAGAGCCATTCTTTGTAGATGATCGGTATATTTACTGCGGTACCACATAACTGTCTACGTAAGAGAACTGACACCTAATTATCTCCATACATTCACATTTCTGAACCTATCCAATCTAGTACAGCCCTTAAAGCTTCTCAAAGAGCTCACCTCTGCAGACTGGACAGAATTCTCATAATAATTCTTCCACACCCAAGTCTCACTGCCATACGTCAGTGTTGTGACAGACACTGTCATGTTTTTTTTTTGTTTTACGTCTGACTGTTTTGCAATATCTGCTAATGCAGACGGTGAAGAATGATGTATGAAAATGAGTGATGAAAAAATGCCAGACCTAACTGGGATCAAACTTGGAATCCCGTCGAAGAAGCCAGTTGCGCTAACCACTACGCCAACGGGCCGGCTAACACTGTCTTGCAGAATTTCATTAACACCTGTACTGGACCACAAATTAGATGAAATTTTTGTACCGTTTTACACTTAATTGTAAAATTAAAAGGAGTGGAAAAAGTTTAATTACATAAAACAAAAAACAGTTGGTCAAAGTACAAAGTAATTAATTTTTTCCACTTAATTAATCGTGGGAATGGGAATAATTACAATTTGTTGGGTTTAATTAAATCTATATGAATCGTGTTATATATTGTGCCTGAAGCTTAATTAACATTTTTTAAGAGAATTCTTTAAGAGTAACAGGATATTTAAAATTGTAATAATGTCTGATGTTTTATGGATTTATGATGTTTTACTTATTGACTAACTGACTAATTGAATCATTCACTCACTGACAAAAAAATAACTGATTAAATTAAAATTATATTTGTTAAATAAACAATATTATTCAGTCAAAGATTACAAAGAAGAAGAACCACAATCACAACATAGTACACCACTTGTCTGAAACTATTTCAATAATCTGAAAACTTTACGATCTGCTTTCTAACTACTCCTTACTAAAGAACGGCCGCTTGTATAGATGACATTAGGATTTGAGAAGTATAACGAATGTACGAGATAGATAAACACACAAAAGAATACTAGAAAAACGCAAAGAAAGAAATAACAGTAGAATGGACATAACAGCGTAATGGTTTGTAATAGAACATTTCATTTTACTAGAAAACCAATTAGTTCCTCGTTGGCGCTCGTACGACAAAAAACCACATCTATCAAAACTTTACGCAAAAGCATTAGTCAAAAACCAATCTATTACACCATTACATTATCTATCCTAGTAACGGTAGTTACTTTTATACAGATTTGAATACTAGACAGTAGTTACCGGTGTAATTTGATGGTTGGGGTTCAATTAACCTTACTCTCTCAGGAATGGTCGGCCTGAGTCTGCACAAGACTACACCTCATTTACATGTTATACATATCATCCTCATCTCATTGGGTCATGGGGTTGCTTATTGTTCTGAATTGAACAGATTGCAATGTACACATATTAGGGATAAATAATGTAATTTATTACATTTAACATACTATGTTATTAAAATAAAACTTCTTTTTTGCCGACCGCATTGGCGCAGTTAGTAACGTGCTCGCCTCTCGTCATGCGGTCCTGGGTTTGAATCCCACTCAGTCACGGCATATTTTCATACGTTACAAAAAAAATAATTTCATCCTACATTGAACAATAGTTACACCCCAACGTCGTCGCTAATGACCGATGTAGTTGATGTGACGTTAAATAAATACATTTTAAAAAAAACTTATTTTAGAAAGTCTGTCTGCATTATTTCCCCGGCAGATATTATATTTCAATCGATTTACGAATCGAAATTGAATCACTTTCTCCGTACTTGCACAAAATTTTATTTAAATGTAATCTTTACTTACTAAAAGTTCCGTGCGGCACTGTGATAAAATAACGTATTGCGTTTGTTCTGTATACAATGTATTTTGACAATAAAAAGTGACATAGAGGCCAATATTATAACTATATATACATATATTATGATTCTGTCGTTCGGATTTTCAGAATTTCGTTAAGACACTGCTCAACTCTGTATTTGCATTCAAACCATAATATAAAATAACAGACAAAATTCTATCTATTCTAAAAAAAACTCATTCCTAACAGCACGCAGAAAATATAAAATGTTTTCACTTTGGAAACTTTTATTAAAAAAATAATATTTTCTTTTCAGCCAACAAAACTTAGTAACTTTTTCAACTCTACTATAATGCTCGTTGCCGATTCCTCTCTGCTGCTGCCTCTTGTCTCTTCATTCAACCATCCTCTTCACTTTTTAACCAGCCTTCCTTTTCTTTTTCTTCTGACTCCTCAACGTTCTACAGAGTTTTTCTTCTTTTTCTAGATTTCATTTATTTAATATCATAGTAGGCTTAAATTTGATACTACCACAACTTAAACCAATTCAAACCGTTATTATTAAATTTCCTATTAACTTTTCTTTTTCTGTTTCATACTGTTTTCCCTCTAATATAATAATCATAAAATGAATTCTTTTTCTTCCCTTTAATTTTCCACTTCATTTGTCAAAAAGTAACCTATTCATTTAAGAAAAAATATTCTCCATTTTCATTTTTAATATAACCTAAGTAGGCTACAAAAAATACTACAAAATAATCTCTAAATTTTAAAATATATTACATGCTTTTCTAGTTTATTTAAAGTTCCATTAACTCGTTTGGTTTTTAGCGACAACGGCGGTTTACGAAACAAAAGTGGGTTTTAACAGATATAATAATTCCAGACCCTAGCCAAAAATTGAATTAATATTTCTTAGTAAAATCTTATTTTTTTACTTTTTTTGTAAAGATTTCAGCTTTTACTTCCTTTTTTTTATTACGTCTAACTGTTTTGCAATTACTGCTAATGCAGACGGTGAGAAGGATGATACATGAAGGTGAGTAATGAAAAAATGCCAGACCTGACCAGAAATTGAACCCGGGACCACGGCGTAGAAGCCAGTTGCGCTAACCACTACGCCAACGGGCCAACCTAAACTGGCCTTTTACTTCCGTGGCAGAGTGGTTAGTGGTTAGGCTACGACGCGAAAGATCCCTGAATAGATTTCCCCTTCAAGAGTTTGGAAAAATATTAGACGTCAAAACCCACTGCAGTCGCTAATAATTAAATGGTTGGTGCAACTCTAATGAACTAAAAAAAATTAACTAGTGTTAAAGGTTTCGACTGTTTGCTGGTTTTCTTTTTAGCAGAGAGACTTGTAATAACAATAACTTATGGTAATCTTCATGGTTACTCACCTTAATATATCGTTCAATCGATGTAACTTGATTATTTGAAGTAACTTTTTACATCCAAAATGAATGTAGTGATCTGAAGGTTTTGACATAAATTAATTAGCTTAATCGAATTTCAGATAACCAAATTCAGTGTTGTTTTGAGATTTTCTTTATGATAAAAAATACAAAATTTATCGAATCATTATACAGGTTGATTATAAATGAAATGACAGTTTCGACAGCTTATAGAAAATTTATTTTTGTAAAGTTAAGGTCTCGTACTTACATGATTATATAGAAAAATTCATTAAGTTTTTATTGAAAATATTTACAGATGTTCAATGTGGGCACCATTTGTAACACGACAGATATCAACACGGTAGTTGAATTCTTCCGACACACGATTAAGCATATGACGGTCAACTGTGGCAAGACCATTTGCGATACGTTGTTTTAGATCATCGATATCTACAGGAAGCAGTGGTACAAAGCTTTGTCATTTACATAACCCCATAAGAAAAAGTCGCAGAGCATTAAATCTGGACTATGAGGTGGCCACGGCGTAAACACAATGTTTTCCTCACTTGCACGGCCGATCCATCGTCTAGGAAGACGTTCATCAAGATAATTTCTGACCTGTAAGTGCCAGTGAGGCGGATGTCCATCTTGTACAAAAATGAAGTTATCACTACCTTCCTGGAGTTGAGGCATTAACCATTCGTTTAACATGTCCAGATAAATTACTCCGGTTACTGACACTTCGTGAAAGAAGAACAGCCCGTATACCTTTTTACGAGATAATGCGCAAAAGACGTTTACTTTAGGGGAATCGCGTGTATGCTGTAAAGTTATTTTTGGGTTTTCTGTGCCCCATATTCTAACATTATGTCTATTAACTTTTACACAAATGTGAAAATTGCATTCATCACTGAAAACTAAGCGATTAAAGAATGCGTCGTCATTTTCAACACGATGTTGCATCTCCAGACAAAAATTTTTACGTACGACTTAATCACTGGTATTTAAACTTTGTACTTACTGCAATTTATAAGGTGTCATTTTCAAACGTTTCCGCAGAATTTTCCACACAGTCGGTTGAGGAATTCGCAATTGTAAACTTGCTGATCTAGTTGATTTTCCTGGACTTCGTACATAAACATCACGAACACTACCAATTTGTTCTTCTGTAACAGAAGGTCTTCCAGTACTCTTCCTTTTACACAGACATCTACTAAAATGTTTTCAAAATGTTTATACCAGTCAAAGATTGATTGCCTTGTTGGTGATGGTTTACCGTATCTTGTTCTGAAATGACGTTGCACAACCGTAACCGAGTTTGTTTTGGCTAATTCAAGAACACAATAAGCTTTCTCCACTTGAGTAGCGGCCATTTTGCTAGACTGGTCGTTGTAACAGCAGCCAACAACAAAATGCTAGCAACAGTTGTACCAACATAAACTTAAAAAATTCCCTACAAACCTATATCATTTACTATATTCAAATACAGCAGTTTGATGTTTAAGAAGCTGTAAAAGTGTCTATTTAATTTATAACCACCCTGTACAGCTACAGCTCACCATCTATGCATTGATTTCATTTAAGAATTTGCCTAACGGCACAATATTCAATTTTCATCAAAATTAAAAAGTTCAATTTGTGTGTGTAGTCCTACACAAAATTTTTACCGAATGTATAATTATTATTTTGATCGAATAAGCAATTTATTGATTGTAACTTGAAATAAAAGTTGCTGGAAATTGAAATATAAATATTTCATAGAACTGTTTCATTGGAACTGAATATGGACGTTGAGGAATATCACTGTGGTAGAGGGATACATTATTAACATTTTTTTGGCATGTTAGATGACTATTACTTTTAAGAGTGCCACAAGTAAATAAATATTTATATATTTTCAAAACCGAATTATTATTAATTGAATGTTTAACATCCGATTTCACTTCATTAATTTTTCCCGAATACATTTTCAATATATAATATCATCATACATAACTTGGCATCCCCCCCTCCGTATATCATTCGGTATTTGGTTTGTTACGGGTAGATTTTTTAAAGGTTGTCCCATGAATTATTCACGTGAAGGCTTTTATAAGGGTTGAAGAAAGTGGGTGGATATGCAGATGACTTCTCTTCTTCCTTTTTCTTCTTCCATCCCTCCGACTTGTGCAGTAACAACTTTTTCAAACTCCGAATAAGAAATACAGCTGATGATGACATGCACAAATACACACACTCTTTCAGACAATAAAAAAGGAGGACAGGACAGCAAGTTTCATTTTCATGCTAAACTTACTTATTTACAATAACTAAAGTAAACATGGACGTGACATTCAAAGTTACAAATAAGGTTAAAAGTAAAATATTGTACATAATAAGCTAGCTACTTTATGAATCGCAGCCAACAAAGTTTTTATTTACTTTTAACTTTGTGCCCTAATAAACTTAAGTCTCTTATGTAAAGTTCTTAATAACGTATAGTGACTTACCTGTATTTCATATTCCAGAGCAATTTGGTTTACTTAAATACGGTAAAAGATTGTTACTCATATTGCTTTTTAAACAGTTTAAGATTGCTGTCCCATTATTTATGACTCCGAGAATATATATTAACTTGTAATATGAACAAAGGAACGCAAAAAATAATACTTTGTATCGATTTCATTATTCTGTAGTTCATAGACCAGTATAACCATGACTGTAGTAGTAAGACCTAACCAGTCAGTAGTAGAACCCGAATTCAGGCTTTTCAGTCAAAATTCTTAAGACTTGTTTCTTGTACATCTTTTTGTGTAAGCAATAAAACTCTCCACGATGTATTCAAACTTTCGGTAGTAATAAAATTAACCGTTTCCTTCAACAATAAGTTTCGTGATCGACTGGATAACAATCCAAATCAATTAGCCCGTGACATACCTATAAGAAACTTCCCAACTATATGACGTCTAACGCGAAAATGAATTATAGCTTAACGAACTAGAGATTGCAGATGAAGGTGGAGCATACTGACCTAGATCACAGCACAGAGCCGATTGAAGTTCGTTAATCGTATCCTGTGTTGTCACGGTGTGCATGACAGCCTAACAAAAAGTCAGCTGGAGTTCGGTGGAACAGAGTGTGACTTAGCGAATTCTGTGTTGTCACGTTGTGCATGACAGCCTAACAAAAAGTCAGCTGGAGTTCGGTGGAACAGAGTGTGACTTAGCGAATCCTGTGTTGTCACGTTGTGCATGACAGCCTAACAAAAAGTCAGCTGGAGTTCGGTGGAACAGAGTGTGATTTAGCGAAGGGGCAACCTCACACCCAGCCATGGCTGTTATTGGCTAGATCTCATCTGCAGTCTCTAGTTCGTTGGAGTATAGAAACCTTCTGCACTGAATAAGGGATAACAGGCACAGTCTTCAAAAAGTTTCCACTTGGTACCTTTTCTCCTGATAGTAAAACTCCTCACCCCTCAATAAATAACTTTAAATTTTATACATGGAAATTAGATGAAAGGATAGGCTAGTAGAGCATATCTTAAGACATCCTGGTATTGCTCTATCAATAATGGAGGGTAATATTAAGGGAGAGAATTATAAGAGAAGTTGAGGTTATAATATTTTAAAGCAAATTTTAAAAGATGTAGGGTATTGCAGGTATGTAGATAATATCTACATACAAGTTGTTTCATATTATGAAAGGACTTGCGCAAAATGGAACAGCTTGGAGAACTGCATCAAATCAATCGAGAGACTGATAAAAAAAATATGAAAATTGTTATACTCAGTGTACGGTACTACCGTAATCAAAGTCAAAGGCAATAAAAACAGTTTTATAAACTGTATTACAGTGTTTTACTTTACGGTTTAACGATATCGAAATATTTTAAATATCGGGTGATTCATTGAAATGAGAAATTTTGAAAATTAAAATAATTTTATGAAAAAAAATGTTTAATAAATTTATCTTTGTCATTAAATAGTAAAAATAATTCCATTTAAGAATACATACAGTGACTTTTATTTCTTGATAATGACATCTTGCACATAAGCTCCATTTTTACACAAACATTCAATATATTCCTTTTACGCCAATTGCTTCTCGGATCTTGGTTTTTAATTCTTCCGTTGTAGCAGGCCAACTGAGATACACTTTGTTTATAAGATGACCCAACAAAAAGAAATCATAAGCTGATAGATCAGGAGATCTGGGAGGCCATGGAATGTCACCATTTCTCAAAATCGCACGTTCGCCAAACAATTGGCGTACAGCTGCCAGTATGAGATCACATCAAGTATCCATGATCACTTTTTTTCAAATGATTCGCTCTTTCCAGTTTTTAAAATTTGTTTTCATTTCTTCGTTTTTAGTGCCATTGAATTAGTTTACATAATCTAGAGATTTCTATATAGTTCATTCTCTTATCGGAGAGAGCGAGAATTGCTCTTTACCAGCGTCATTTTGAGTACTTGGCACCCAAAATTATTACCTGCTCCCAAACCATTTAAAAAATTTAACGGGTTTAAAATTTTATAAAGAACTGAAAAATTGCTATAGTCAAAACAGGTAGAGAGAAAATAGCAAAAATGGTCAGATGTAGATATAACTAAAGAGACAGGAGGAAAATATAATAGTAGACTATATTTATGTTTTTTTTAATGTAATAATTAATTTTCGGTGGTATTTAATTATCTTTATTTTTTTTAAATAGCGCAAGTTTAATAATTATTAAAATGTAATGTATCATAATTGATACAAACGTAATCTTAGTAAATAGCATAGTATTTGTTAAGTTAGTGTAGTAAAGTAGGTATGAATGCATTAATGCTGTTGCTAATAGTTAATACTTCATATTTTTGATATTTATTTAAAAGTTTCCAACCCATCCTAGTACATGGTTGGATGGGATAATTTCCACCACCTCTAGCGTAATAGGATAGTAGTATAATGTAAGAAACTTTATATTAAGGTAATTTCATTTTATGTAATGTGTAATATCATGGGAATAAATAAATAATAATTATTATTATTATTATTTAAATTTTTTACTCATTTTATTACGTTATTTATCAAGTTTGAATTTTAATGCTTCGTTTAACTCATCTAATTTAAAAAAAGATCATAATGGATAGTTTCTTAAAGTAACATAACCTAAAATAATCGCTCCTTCATTTATTAGACTGTGATGAAGCTTAAAAAAACTATTTGTGAATTAGAGGAATTTATTTATATAATTTGATAATAGGTGTATATCTTTGAATACTCAGTCTTCTGTATTATTACATTTAGTTATTCAATTTCATGATATCAGTCGAGAGTATTCAGGTTGATACCATAAGGTTTGCATTCATTTTACGTTTCGTAAAATATGACTAAATCCCACCTCCCGGGCAGGTTTCCTTTACTTTTGCGGTTCAGAAACATGTTGGATGGATTTAAGGTTAAAAGAGGGTTGGAAGTTGGCACCCTTGTGCTGCTATTAGTATAATTGGGATGGGATTGCGGACTATGGAAGGAGTGTATATGGAAAGGCAAGGGGGCAAAATACACAAGCCCGTAAGCATAACACGTGCCCCGGGTTACGGCGGTGGGTGGAATCCACTATCTATATTAGCGAATGAGAAAACCACTGCTACTACACACGGTTAGTTCTACCGTGTACAACTCTACTGTATGTTGTTCTTTACCGGTTGCCAATCCATCCAATTTCGCCTGAGGTGGGTAGGCACATCAACAAAATTGCTACTTACTTTTAAAACAGAACGAAATGGAAAAAGACTCACAGAGATCAGCTCATCGCTAGGTTTTACTTAATCTTCTCTTTGTTGTTCTCTCTTATTTCTATTTGCTATTTTAATTTACTTCTAAACGGCCATTTTCTTTAACTAGTTCACTTACAAAGAAAAAAAACAAAACTAAATATTCTTTTTTTCCATTTTTGTTGTTTATATTGTTCCAACTCAGCTAATGTTTTGATAGCAATAGACAACAGAACATAACATAAAGAAGTGTTGTTCAGGTTATCAGCTGAAAGGCTGGTTTAAACCTCTAGAGGCTTTACTAAGTAAAACGAGGAGTGAGGTGGGTTACCTGTGCCATCCTCACTGAGTGGGAAAGTATGGTTATCAGCATGCCAGGCACTCTGAAAAAACATCTACTTTTCGCCCTGCAAATGACACCTTCACTTTATTCACCAGAGTCTACCTGTATAATGAAATTCATTACTTTTAGAGGACAACGGTGACTAGGGTCTTTTACACCTCTATCTCACATTACATTATTTACTATAATTATAATGATAATAGTAGTTGTATTTAGTGGTAATGGTATTATGTTGTTTAGGTCAACAGCTAAAAGGCTGGTTTGAACCTCTAGAGGCTTTACTAAGTAAAAACGAGATGTGAGGTGGTTTACTATTGCCTTCCTCACTGAGTGAAAAAGTATGCTTATTAGCATGCCGGGCCCTCCGAAAAGCACCCACTTTCCACCCTGCAAATGACACCTTCACTTCATTCACCGCAGGGTCTGGCTGTATAATGAAATTCATCACTCATAGAGGAGATAACTCTGACTGGTGTATTTTACACCTCTACCTCTTCTGTTCTTAAATAGTTCAGTCATATAATTGGCTGACTATGTGATAAGAAATAGAACTTTGTATCCCTGAAACCAATAAATCGAGTGCAATTAATTTAACACTCCACCTGTCCGTTATGGGCAAAATAGTATTACAATAGTTAATAATTATTAGTCGTCACTAAATATTATATACAATATAATATTCAGTGTTAAAATCTTATGGTTTCGGCCCTCTTTTGGTGGAAAAGTTTTTTCCTTTACTAGGAAATGGAATTTTTGGTGGCCATTTTTAAAATTTTCTATCATTTTCTTTGACTGTCCGTCCGTCACACCGAGATGTCACAAATTACAAAAGATACCAACAAACGATTTTCGGATTCGTAATTTACACAAAAAGTTAGTGGACTTAAACTGAATCTAAAGTTCCAGTTTTAACCAGAAGTGGTCCAAAACCGGAAGTCAAGAAATCAAAGTCGGAATTTGGAAAAAAAATAGTGTTATTCGATTTCTCCTAAAGAATACTATACTATAAAGTGTTTCTTAAATGGTGGGCTGGCTACAGTAAAGTAAGGCTATAAGTAAGTAAAATTAAATTAAATATTACTTAAGTAAAGGCTATAAGTAAATTTTACTTAAGTGGTCTCCTTGTAGTAAATTCCACGTTTCAATTTCGTACAATTTTTCGTTTTTTATGAAATTATTTTATTCATAGACACCCAGACAATCAGTTAATATTTTTTGGGCTCAGGGTCCTAAAAAATTTCATTTTCGGTCGGTTAAAACTCGATTTAGAAAATTGACACAAAAACATAATGTTCCTAACCAATATTTTATGTAAGGCAAGAGAAGATAAAAATCTGATTAGGTAAAATAAGTGTAATGAATGTTTACATTGTTAAAACTGCAAGCTTTCTCAACACTGGGAACTGTTGGAGATAATTTACTTTGTAATTCTCTGATATGGTTTATATTTCAATATAATTTGAAATAGGGTATGGAGGTAGATGCATTCTAATCGAGGAAAACAAGGTCGCATTGAAAATCACGAACCAACAAGATTCAATAAGCAAATTATATTCGAATCTAAAGATTTATGTGTCTAGGGATTAAGTTTTGCTGACAAATAAAACAAAGAAGTGGGTCTAGACTACATAAATCTGTTGTTCTCCAGAAACTTGTCCGTCTTTTCATTAATCAACAAGTTGTTTCGATGCAAAACAATCAAATGATGTAACAAGTAATCAACTTCTTAATAACAATGACACACAGTAATCAGTTTATTTTTGGTTATATAAAAAATAAATAAAATATTTAAATTATATTTTTAAATAATTCAATGCAAATGTTTTACTTTATCGTACCGAATCAGTTTTGTTAAAATTAAATATTTATGTAATGCAATTTGACTTGAGTTTCAAAGACCTTAAAAATTTTTTTAACTTTTTCTTCTTGTCTGAACTGTCAAATTTTTATTAACGTTTTAAAACAAAGAAACACCGTCATAAACTCATAATACTTTCTTTCCTATTCATATAGGCAAGAGAAAGTAAAAATTACATGAAACGCAAACGTTACGCCATAAACTCACAACACATTTCTATCAACAAAATGGTTACTCGATAGACGTTCTTAAATAAACATTTCGTATAAATTAACAATTTAAAAAACAGTCGTAAGATCAATTGGATAGATGGAGTTCAACTTAATGGATCTGTAAAACCTTCATGCACGAAACGTATACAACCAATTCAAAACAAGATTTTACGTGCAAAAACAAAATGCCCCTTTTACGTCAAAAACCGAATGTTTCACAAAGACTTCAAAATTCCATAAATAACTGACGTCGCAAAACAACTATACAACATGATGCATGACAGATTGTAAATACACGATAACCCTCTCATAGAAAACATGGGGCATGTTTAGGGCAATACCATGTACTTATTACAGACGTTTAAATCGCTTCTGGCTAAGGGATCTTCTTGTCCAATTAAAGGACTATATCCATACGAACTAAAGACTGCAGATGAGATCTTGCCAATTAGCAAAGGTCGGGTAAAAGGTTGCTACTTCGCTTTGTCACACTTCAGAAAAAAGTTGGGATTCCCTTAAGCTTGACATGAAATTTGCACTAAAATTTTCGTCTTATTTGCTGTTCAATTCTTCAACTTATGGAATAATGATTACAAAAATTAATGTATGTGGCCGTTTAAGAAGATTGAATCCAAAACTTTTAGTTACGTGAACTATGGTACAGCGATAACACAACATGGCATCGCAGAATTCGGTTGTCGAAAGACAATTGGTTCTTAGCTGTGTTCTAGGCCACTATGCTCCGCCTTCATCTGCAGTCTTTAGCTCGTCAAAGTATAGTGATTACTGCAAGCTCCAGCAAGTAAGTAAAGTTTTGAAACCTTTAGCGCCATATTTAGAAATTGTTATAATAATGTAAATAATAGATACTAAATTTTTCAATAAAAATCTTACCAAAAAAGAACATTAATGTTATAAGATAGTTTTTGTTGCTGGCTTCAACTTGGAGTCATCCATTGATGTGTATCATGGTTGAATTTAACTAGTTACTATACTAAATCATTTACCGGTTAGGTTTTAGTTAAATTTTAAAATACCTTTTAATCAGATTGCTAATCCAGTCTGACCCTGATCATATATTAATTTCCTCTTTACAAAATTTTGTAGCACTCCTTTTCATATCTCATATTTAATTTTTCAGTCGAGTTTAAGTGCCCACAAATATCTAAATTAAAATGTAAATTTTTTATATACAAGTTGTGAACGTGTGGCAAAAATTCATATACATTCAAATATAAGAAGCTAATTTTGAAGTTAACACCAATTGTGTAAACAATAAAACAAACATTATTTTATTTTCTTCTGCAGAAACCCTATTACTACCGGAATTTGTAATTCAGCAACAGTATTTTTCATCCGTATTTATAATTTATGCCAATTTTTAAGTTATGCTAGAAGGAGGGTAACGAAATGAGAAAGGGGAATAAGAGAACACCCTCATCGCCAAAGTTAATAAGTTATTCTTTAATGCCGAACGAGTATAATATTCTGATTACATTTTCGTTTTTTGTTTGCTAAAAGAAAACACGTAGTAGTTCTTAAGAAAACAAAGGGCACTATGGAACGTACTTATGGTATATAACATATTATAGGTCAGCCCTACAAAGGGAACATTATTTGCATGTGACTCCACCCAGAACATTGTAAACACCCTTAGGTAAATGTAATACAAGGGAAGGTAGGCAGGCTTACATCGTAAGAGTATCTAATAGGAAGTTATATCTGCTCTTTCCATATCCGTCGCCTTACTTTTAACTTCATCCTGTTGTTTTCCCTAAGCAACTGATAGGTTTTCTTTCAACGGATTCATTAAAAATCCATTAATTTTATATGAGATTAATATTCTACCTTTTAAAGTATCCAATCTTCTATTGGTAACAAAACTGCAAATGGTGGAGTGCACATCAAAACATTTTCATAAATTCTTCTTTACAGTTTTATTTTTATATTTTGATTGATATGAATTATGTTTTTTTCAGTTAGGTCCAATTTAGATCATGTAAAGTAAGTTAAGACATTTCTGAAAGCTCTTTCACAGCCTACACTCTCTGTTAATTTTTTTACTGTAGGCTTCTTACCTCTCTTCCAACCACCTGGTGTTTTGTTATGTTCTAGAAAGCTCTTGAAGTCAATTTTTTACAACTGAAGTGAATTCTCTACAACTTTTATTATATACAGTTTTGCGCTAAAATTCATATTAAAGCCGCAATCTTAAAAACAATCATTTTTTTACGAGAAAATAGCCTCACTAAGAATTTCAGCAGTAGACTAATGGCGCCTACCCTATCTTGTAGAGCATAAAAATTTTAGTAAATGAGGCGATTTTTTAAAAAAATCGTAAGACCAGTTTTTGATAAAATCGCAAAAAAGTGAAAAATTACACGAATAAACTACTGCTTCTGGTTAACCGATTTTGATGGAAATGTTCATGTCGGTCCGGTAGAAGTACCGAACTTAAGTTTTAAGTTTCAAGTTCGCACGATGTTTCGTTCTTGAGATATTCTGTTCACACATATACAGACGAATCGGTAAATTTCAGACCCTCTGAACCCAAAAAAACATGTTTTACCGATTGGTCTAATGTTGTCAGAACGTAATAGTTGTCTAATAGTCTAATGTTGTCTGACCAATCTGTAATAACATGTTTTTGGGTTCAGGGAGTCTGAAAACGTGTAGATCCGGTGAAAACTCGATTTCAAAAAATTGACATGAAAACAATACTTTCCTTCCTATATATTTATATAAGCAAGAGAAAGTAAAAATCTGAAAACTACAAAAAAAATGTTAAATCTAAAAGTCTGAAATTAGTAAAACTTTTTATACCGACAAGAATTTCTTTCTAAATAGTAGTAGAATAATGTGTGATTGTAATGTGTATTTCAGGTATTATAACTTTTTGACATATCCTATACTCTTCCGGGAGTCTCCTGGACGCATTAAAAAAATCAAATTTATTAATACACAAGTGGTTTGAAAAAATCAAATAATATGGTTGATTATGAAAATCGGTTCCTTAAGACCGGTAATTAATGTGATTTCATATTAATATTCTCTGTTTTTGTGCTCTTCATTATTTTTTAATAATGTTATGAAGTGTAATTATTGTTTTTTTTTTTACTTTTATGTTCTAGTTACTACATTTCTCACTGCGCACCTCGAGGGCATTTCTTTTCTTCATGGTACGCTCTACACTCATTCTAGAAGAGTGGTGCTTTTGAATTTTGTGCAACAACGAACATAACAAGAAGTAAAGAAGAGTGTAGTCGAGCTCTTCAATTACTTGTACGTAACCTTCAAGTTTCTGAAAGAGCGTTAGTTGCTTCTTAGGCTCGCTAGAGCTCGTTCTCTCTTTTTACTCGCTCCTTGTACAACACGCTGACAAAACTTTGGAACTTTGCTGAAACTTTTACAAAGTACTACTGCTGTTGCTTCTTATCCAGACTGGAATCACTCTCTCCCTTTCTTCGTTGCTCTCTGTACAACGGTTATATTCACAACCATTCTCTTTAATTGGAATTTAAAACATTTTCATAATACCTTTTAAACCCTACTCTTTTTGTTTTCCCCCTCCACTTCCACCCGTATCTTTTATCATGCAAAACAATTTTACCATGCTCTTTATTTCAATTTTGCTTACTTGAATTTAAGTGTTATTATAAAAAATTAGGTTATTACATTGTATTATTATATTTTAATGTGGCATAATTAAAAGTATCATTGAAATTATTTGTAATAAGTAAAGTTCTTTTAAAATGTCAGTTAAATTATTTGAGATACTTTTGCTGTTATTTTCTATTTCTTAGTTAAGCAAAATTAATAAAAAAAAAACTATTATTTAATTAATAAGCCATACATACTTTTCTTGATTGTCAGAAATTTGCAGTTTATCTGTATGCCACACACCTCTTGGTACAAAAAAGGTACTTTAAATTATTGCTTAGAATAAGAGTTTCTAACAAATTACTGAAACTAATATTCTGACTCGTCAGCTGCTGAAGGGACAATGTGGTTTATGTCAATTGTGTCCGAGTGATTTACTACCCTAAGCAAAACGTGCCTCGTTTTTTGTCTTCCTAAAATAAAGTAAAAAAGGGTAAACTCTGTTGTGACGATTGTGTATTTATTTATCTAGAATAGTATTTGCTTTTGTAATTTACATTTTGTTCTGGTGTTTTCTTTATTTATATTCTTTTTGGAAATTTTAAGGTAGGTAACGTATTTTAAACAGCGGGGGCTTTTGTGCAACAGTTCAGTAGTAACCAGATAGTAAAGTAAGTCGGTTTGTTTGAGTTAGTGGGTAGAAACAGGTTATGTATTCGGTATAGACATAGAATCTATCGTACAGGAACATAACGTGTAGTTGTATAACTTTAAGTGAGGAATTCATAATCTATTTGATTGTAAACTACTATATTTTGTTTAGAGTAAATTTACGCTACTATTACATTGAGTACTAGTTTAATTGTATTAAATATTAGTTTTGTAATGGCAATAGTTTATTGTAATTTATTAATTTGCTAATAAATTCTTGTTCAAACGTTTAAAAGGAAGTTTTATCATTTATTATAGCTAAATTCCGAAAGAAACTGAAATACACGTTGCAATTTTTATAAAATTCATTTTATACCCATATAGTTAACGTGAAAATTGTTCTTCAGTAATTAAAAAGAGTAATTAAAGTAATTAAATGAGCCTCTCATATTTTGGGCGCCCCTTACACATTTAAATGTGACTCCAAATAGTTAGTCTAAATATGGATTTAAAGAAACTTCCAGATTTTTGGTAGGTTAAACTCGGTGGTATCAGCTAAACTTGGAACTGACGGATGATGTTTTATTTGATCTCCTCCGTAGGCTGCAGTCCAACATTAGAGTAAAATGTACTGCCTAAAACTGAATTTATCTCAAACTAGTTATGTACACGGTCTTTCAACTGGCTCCATTATTTTACCCTTATGAAGCTTAAACAATAATTATTAGTTTTGCAGTTAGCCTCCGGGCCAGCCGTCAGTCAGCTGGTAATAAGTAGCTATAATTTGTTAAGTAACACCGGTTGGGCAAGCGACTTTGTATGGTGACCAGCTGACAGCTATCCGTGAACAAACTCTGCGGGGGTCCCTGTTCAAACTCATGTCAAATCCACTTCAAAAAAAATACAGCGAAAAGCAGCGATCAAATTGGGTAATTGTCAATAATGTACAGTTCCCAATAACAAATAAAAGCTAAAAAAAAAAGTTTTGCAGTAATCATGTTGTACAAATTCCAACTTTCTAAAAAAATGTACGTATTTGTTCAGGCATTATAATTTTTAACAATAAATACAAAAAACACATACACAAAGCATCACACTTTATGACTCAGACGTTTGGAACTTCACAAATACTAACAAAAATAAACTTAGAGCAACAGAAATGGACTTTCTAAGAAAAAGTTGTGGGAAGTCAAGACTTGAAAGGGTTAGAAATGAAGACTTACGAGCCGAAATGAATAAGCAAAGAATCATCGATGACGAGATCGAAATAGACAATTATGGACATGCATTATATTATGGGCATGTAAAGAGTATGGCAGAGAAAAAATGCCCCGAAAATATTAGAAAAGATACCTTAAAACGGAAGAAAAGAGGATGTCCTCTTCGGAACTGGAGAGATGGTGTGAATGAGGCCATGACGGCTAGAATTTCAGAAGAGGTTGTAACCTTAGATAGGAAACCGTGGAAATTAGGGATGGAGAGCGGCGATTGCCGTAACAAAATCTGATTTAAATGATCACACAATCACACAGAACACATAAAACAAATAAATTTACAAAAATGATTTTGTGTGACGTTCATCCTGATGATGTCTCCGAGTGGGACGAAAGATATCTCAGTAATGAAATACTCTGAGGTGAGAATTATATATAATTTTTGTTTTGTTTGGCTGTTCATTGTATTGTTTAGTACATGCAAACAAAGGAAATAATGTTTAATAAAATAATATTATATATAAATATAGTACATATACATGAGCCAATACTTACACTTTGAAAGAAACATTTTCATGTTTTTTTCTTTTTACATTAATTTTATCCATTCACGTACACTAATTTCTAATTTTCTATCTTAGTTTAAGTTTTTTATCTGTATAGTTATTATAATTCTCATGAACAATGCCAATGGCTTACGTTTTTAGTATTTAGTATTAAATGAAAATTAAATACAGAATTTAACTGAATAACATAAGTTAAAATATTACAGGATTGATTTAAGAATAGCTATGGTAACTTCGCCACTAATACCAAAAGTTTGTGTCGGCCGGCTTCCAATGAAAGAAAACTAAAAATAAGGAAGAAAGGTTTACAAAAAGAAGAGATAGGTGAAATCTCTAAAGCGGATTTCCTGGTGAGAACAAACAGAAGCGTGTTTTATATATAGGAGTAAAGAATGAGCCACGTTGAAAGAAGGTACTGACCACGAAAACTCTACGGAACCCGAAACAGCTGCGATCTAGACGGGAGGTGTCAACCGTAGTTTCACTGGGGAGGTAAAGCAGAGAGGAGAGACACGGTATCAATCGGATAATGTGTTCGTTCTCTTGGTCCAAGTCCCGGGAGCCCAAAATCTCATCCCTTTGGCTTTTAGTCAACTCTAGAGTTACATTGAACCACTTTTATAGGCGTTTTCCCTCGTCATGCTGCCAAGCTACTGTACACCAGTATAGGCGCAATCGTTACATGAAATGCATCTATGTAAAAATCGTTTCAACATTTTCTATTATATCGAAATGGGGGAATCTTGTATAAGTTTATGTACGAGAATACGCGTACGTACGTTCATTTTATATTATACGCTACTTATTTATTGTGACATTTGTTCCGGGGTTTTTTGGGAGCTGGTTATTAGTAAATAACAAAACTTCCTTTGAAACTTATAACAAATATTTATTAGCAAATTAATAACAATTACTTATTACGGTTATAATTGATTTTAAATTAGAATTAAAATATTCAAATTAATTGTAAACAAAATTTATTACTAAATTTAGTGAAGATTAAACTTGACTATAAAAAAATATGGCCATTTACAATAAATTATTTGCTTACAATTGTATATAAATTTTAATAAAATAGTACAACTATTTTCTGTATTCAATGAATCCTTTTCCAAACACGTCTAACCGGTTCCTTTATTTGACTCGCATGCTAATAATTTTTATATGACATAAAATATATAACTTTTCTATTTAAGTAAGTACTGACTTCTTCAGTTAACACTGTTTAATTACCAACTGACCTGAAAAAGAAAGCGGTTCTATTTATAATAACCGTCATAGAATTTCAAGAGTAATAATGAGTCATCGAGAAAATAAATAGAATAAACGGATACTACTATAGTCCCGAAGTAATATCTTCGATTATGTTCTAGGAAATCAACAAAATTGAACAAAGACTAATGCACCCCAGCAGGTAACACCTGTTTAATCTTCATACAAAATCATTATTATCAAAACAACTTTTTTTTTAATCTATAATGTGTGTACGTTGCAATCTGTTCAACTAAGAACAATAAGCAACCCCATGACCCAATGAGAAGAAGTACAATGAGGTGAATTCTTGTACAGATCCAGGCCGACCATTTCTGAGAGAGTATAGTTAATTGAACTCCAACCATCAAAGCACACTAGTAACCGCAGTCTAATATTGAAATCCGTGCAAAAGTAACTAGGCTACCTTTACTAGGATTTGAACCAGGAACCTTCGTCTCTGAAAATCAGCTGTTAAACAGCTGACTCACGGCGACGACTTTACCTCTAGACCAACTCGGTGGGTCAAAACATAACATAGTAACATAATAGACACTATAAACAACATTTACCAATGCCATTTATTACTTTATTTTAAATGAAAGTAACAAATGGTCGAAGGGCAACGTGGTTTACAACTGTAACTTTTCGATTAGTCTGAATTGCATTAATTAAAGTAAAACTCGATTTACCCAACTTACTGAGACTAAAATAGTTTGCTTAATTAAAGTTTTATGATATGAACTAAGATAATTATAATAAAGTTTTATGGATTTGTATTTTTGTATTGTATTTGTTGAAAAATGTATTTTTCCAACAGAATTCTACGATTTTAAGAAAAATATTCTGAATAACATAATAAAATTCACTGCAATATTGCACTAAAACAATTACGGATATATGATTTATGCCCAATACATGGTAGAACAATTTTTCCCCTAAGAAAATCCATCAACATATTAAAAGTACATAAATATTTTTTTCCCAAATTAATATCTAAAAATGTATATTAATTTATGTTCAAATTTTTTTGAATAATGGCAGGGTAATTAAAGCGGCTTTTGAGAAGGCTTTGACATGTACAATTTATTGCTTCTCAGAATAGCGGTCAGATTTCTTTCATTTTTTTTGTATTTGTCTATTACGTCTTTTATTATGTGTTTTTGGATAAGTCTTTTATTGTTTTGTGTATTTATTTATCTCAAAAGTTCTTTGTCTATTTTTAATATAATCCCTTTTTAGTTCAATAAAAAGTATAAGGCGTAAACAACCATTGTCAAGAGAGTCGGTCGTATAATAGTTTGTGAACTTTGTGTTAAATGAAGTGGGTTATTTAAAACCAGTTTTAACATGTGCATATTGAAAACACACGTATTGCATATTGATGAGTTAGTGTACAATTATTATTGTTGATTTTGTAAGTAAAATTATTAATTTATTTTTTTATTTTAAATGGCCTTATTTTCTTTTTAGTTAAGTTTAGTTTAAGTCTAAAGTTTTTAATAAAATTTTGTAATAAATTTAGTCAACTATTAAGTTAAGTAGTTTAATTTAAATTAATAACAACAATATTTTAGTGGTTATAACCGTGACAATTTATTGTAATTAATAAATTAATTACAATTAAATAAATTAATTAAATACTTGTTATAAGTTTAAACGTTACTTTTATAATTTATTAATACTGTAAACAGATCCTGAAATAATCTTAACAACACACTGTGTATTGATCTGATATATAATTTTTATATAAGCTGTTTTTTTGTAATGAAAGTGCAAACTGTTTAAATATTGACTTTTTAAGGCTTTGATTCATACACAGACACGAAGGTATATTATTATTTGAAGGGTGCAGGGGAAAAACCAACTAAGCCACAAAACAGGAATTTTGCAGGAGGGCAAAAACAAAGTTTAAAACGATCTGAGGGAAAGAAAAATTTAGAAATGAGAAGGCCAGCGCGTACGTCGCTGGCCTTGGACTCAGTTGGTTATTCCCCTGATCCGAATGGACTGAGTTGGTTTTTCCCCTGTGCTGCAATATTTCAAATGGCTATATCTTGTGATTAAATTAGTTTTTCCCGTGTAGCTTTCAGCACATGAAAATATTTACCAAAGATTATCAAATGGCATATTAATCTAAGTTTCTAATTTTTTGGACTAAGTTGCTTTTTCCCCTGTACCCTTCATTTGTTTTTGGATTTTGCGAGATAGTTGTATTGTTGTGTAGGTCATCAGCCGAAAGGCTGTTTTGAACCTCTAGAGGCTTTACAACATAAGTAAAACGAGAAGTGATGTGGTTTAACTGCCTTCCTCACTGACTGGAAAAGTATGCTTATCAGCATCCCGGGCTCTCTGAAAATCATCTTTTCCACCCTATAAAATGACACCTTTACTATATTCACCACAGGGTCTAGCTGTAAAATGATGAAATTCATTACTCTCACAGGAGATAGCTCTGACTAGTATCTTTTACACCTCTACCTCTTCTGTTTTTAAATACTACAGTCATATAATTGGCTGACCATGTGATAAGAAACAAAACTATTTTTCACAGTATTATAGGCCTTAATGTCTGATCTTGGATTGTCTCAAAAGTAGTTTCATCGCTTACAAATGTTGAGTTCTTTGTAGTACAGTGTTCATCGCTCCTTATCTATTGTTGTTCCCTTCCTTTTTACTGGTATTCGGCGGTGGTAGCTCCCCGAGTGCCTTAAAGCATTCAACTTTTCAATTTTTTCTGTATTTTGTCTGTAAGTTGGAGTTAAAGGTTCTGTTTAAATTATTATTAGCAAAAATGCAACGGAACGCAAAAAACTTTGGACGCTAGAAGTAAACAACAGTATTCGTTGATTTCCAGATCTTCTAAAATCCCACTTCAGCTATAACTACTAGTTTATAAGTGTTACCTAGACCCGTTTGGATCGATAGCAGCCAAATTTACTTTTGTGCCAAACCGTCAGTCATTTTGAAAATACAACGCTTTCAGTTCGAACTGTTAAGACAGATAACTAGTGCTCCCTTTTACGTAATGAACAATACACTACACACGGACTTAAACGTCCCATACATCAGCGATGTGTTCTTACGCACATACACACAATTTAAAAATAAATTATCCAATAATCCAAACCAGCTCATTGTTGACCTAGACACACCAGATTTACCAACTGCCACTATACGAAGACTGCAACGACTCTGGAGTAGGGATATCATGAGACGTCAAAATTAAAGAAAAACAAAATATAATAAGTAAATAATGAACTAACTTAATGATTACGGTTGGAGTAATATCAATGGGTAGTGATCTCCTCAATGTCTTAAAATTTGTCAATATTTTTATTCAATTTTTATCAAATTTGCTTGTTGCTAATTTTATACAGTTGCAAATGAAAAATATCTTGTATAGTCAAAAAAATACTTTTAATATTCTTAGAGCTTATTACTGACAATATTAAATTCATTTAGGAAATATTGAACTACGTTAATTCTCTATTATTTTTTCTTTAAATTTTGTTTTTAAGAGTATTTACATTGTCAGTTTCATGATTACTTTTGCTTAGATTCTGATCTTAGATGAAGCTGACCGTTGTCTTGATTTGGGTTTTGAAGAAACTATGAACAGTATTATAGCAAATCTTCCACCTAATCGCCAAACACTTTTATTTTCAGCGACTCAAACGAAGTAAGTTTCTTTGTTAATTATATTATGTTATTATTAACGCTTTTAATGCCGCAAGCCGATTTATTGGCTCCATTTTATGTATTCAATAACTAACTAATTGCATTAAGTATTTTAATAAATTTTTTATCATTTTAAAGAGAAATAATCATAATTTATGATTCATTTGATTTGATTAATTTAGCGATCTCCTAAATGTTTTAAAATTTGTCAATATTTGTATTCTCTTTTTATCAAATTTGCATTTTTCTAATTTTATACAGTTGCAAATAAAAATATCTTGTATAGTCAAAAAAAATGCATTACTTTTAATTTAAAGCAATGGTTATAAGGAAAATTTTAAATTGGTGCATTTAAATTATGCTAAATTTCTGACGGTGAAAATAAAAAACTAATTTAGAGTAATCCATTGTAACTATATTTTTCTCTTTAGTATAAGCTAGAGTCTAAGGGAATCTTGGTGTTAAAGGAGTGGTGTGAATGAAGGAAAACGACGAAGGAGGGAGTGAGTGCATCAAAGAGAGAGCGAACCGAAAGTAATAAACGGTGGTGGAAGAATAAATTGGTGGCAGTGCGCGTGTGATGAGCCGTGACTCAGTTTAGGGATCGAGGAGGTCTATATAGAGCGTAAGAATACTACTTCTTTGCGTGGCTCTATATGGATCTTTGTTATATACACCAGATACCGTAGTTACAGTATCAGTTGTGTGCTAGTATTCTAGAGTTCCTTGAAAAATAGGATGAGAGTAGAAGCTGAGGTAAGAGTTACAGAGAGCAGTTTCCTGGGCTACATCCCTCTAACCTTCAGACTTTTAATGCCTCACGATTTATGACCTATGAATCTTGGATCTGAACATTTTCTCTCTCTCTCTCTTTAGTTCACTGCAGTTTACACTGAAATTTCACTATTAATAAAAAGAGACGGAAGTTGTGAACATAGGGAGAAATTATAGTTTCTAATAACGTCAGAAGAGTTTTATAATGTAGTAAAAAATAACTTATTAACAATTAGTTCAAATAAATTTTGTAATGCAATTCTTAGTCGTTTTCAGTATTAATACAAACCAAAACTTTGTTAAATTTTTATTTTTTCTTATATTATACCGCATCTTCCGTACGGAATTTATGATTTTCCGTTTACATATATCTTATCATAACGCTTTATATATTTTAATTATAAAACCAGCTTTCAAGCAAATGATCAGTTTATTAATACGGAAAGAAAACACAAAAACTTTTTTTATAAACACTTTCTTATTTTCCTTTAATTCGTCGAGAACCATTAACTATGATTTACTAGGTAAGTAAAAATATTAAGTATACAGTACCCTTGTAAAATGATCGTATTGGATGTTCAGTTAGATCTTCGTAAGTATACTGAATTTATTTAGCAGTAATGTTGACATTCCATTTTCTATTTTTTAGAACCTAGTACGGATACTCCTTTAGAGTTCTGGCAAATAAAAGAACAATTAGAAAGTCTGCCAAAGAAATTACGGAAGTGTTTGGTAGGTGACAATAAGTAGCGTAATGAGAAACCTTGAAGATTTTGTGGCCTTGAAAAGAGCTATTTCTTAAATGGCATTATTTTTACTATTTAATGACAAAGATAAATTTATTAAAAAAATTGTTTTCATAAAATTATTTAATTTTCAAAAATTTCCGTTTGTTTCTTTGAATCACCCGACACTTAAAAATGCAACAAGAAGTTTTGCATTAATGGAAGTGAAAACATAAATTGTGCCAATACGTGAGAAAAATCGTGTTTGCGTATAAAAACTGCTTTTTTATAGGAACACTGAATGACTTAAGGGGAAGTGGCTCGATGGTTTTAACTCAAAATTTCAATTTTTGGTTTTTTATGTTTTTTCAATAGATTAGGCCTAGATCTACCAGACAAAAACATTAAATTACGTCAAAAAAAATATTTTTTTTATAAAAAAACTAAGTTTTTGTCAAGTTTACACAGAAAAATTATCATGTTACCAAGAACGAATATTTTTCACAATTTTATACTGCTCGTTTTAGTGCAAAGAGAATTTTAGTTTTTAAAATATCTGCATCACTGTTTTTTGCATTCTCAGCTGTTGGTTCAGCTTTGTAAATAACTGTTGATGGAAAATTTACTTGTTTTTGCCCATTGTGTTTTTGATTTGTGCCTTCTTGTTTCTTGTGTTTCCCGTA
Source organism: Catonia carolina (assembly GCA_035578175.1). Classification (NCBI taxonomy): domain Eukaryota; kingdom Metazoa; phylum Arthropoda; class Insecta; order Hemiptera; family Achilidae; genus Catonia; species Catonia carolina. The sequence continues at coordinate 19,301,857 of JAQMRL010000010.1, read as the reverse complement.
AATTTAAATTTTTAACACTAGGTACATTTTGCTCAGAAACCAATAAACCTACCAGGCTGAAATTTTTACCATTTAATTATCTTGTATATCCACATATACCGACATTTTTATGACTTCCTCGCGTCCTCAAAAAATTAATAATACGCAAAAAACGTAAAAAACAATTTGTAAAAATATAAATTTATTCGTAATATTTTTAAAAAATGGTATGGTCCAAAGCTTATATTGCAAAAAATGTCAATAGCTCGAGAAGAAACCCAACACTTATGGTGTGTAAAGTTTAATTTCCCTATATTTTACCAACCCTATGAAAAATATACCTAAAAATAGACAATTTAACATTGGTGGGATACAAAGTACAGTCTCCACTTAATACGATTGGAGGAAAATGAACATTGAGCCTAATATTTCTTAATTGTATTCCTTGACTGTGTATGCTAAGTTGAAATAACGCGATTTATTAAAAATTATTCCACTAAATATTTAATTAAAGTACCTCAAAACTAATTACAAATAATAAAAGTTGCAAAAATGTTATCTTCCAAACTAAGTATAATTTGATAGATAACCGTAGTAACATTAATAAGAAAGTTTCGCCATTTCACGTTAGATTTTGTGAGTTGTGAGTAAAATGTAAAGTCATTAAAACCGTTCTAAAGGAAGACCATTAGTTCTTTTAATGTTTTGTTAAATTGTTTAAGAAACTCACAAACTGACGTATTAAGTGGAATAAGAGTACCATCAAAATAAAGAAGAATATGAAAAGAAACGGCGGAAGACAAACAAGCGGACGAAGAGAACGATATGGAAAAGAGATGAGGTTCAAGAATAGAATGAGGCGAAGGAGGAAAGGCTTTATCTATTCACCAGAAAGTGAAACCCTACGACCAATCCCAAACCAACTCTAATTAGAGAAGTTTATTAGAGCCTAGATCCCAAACATCCCTACCAACCCTAGTCCCTTTATCACATAAGGCGCGGCAAACTGTCCCAAGGGACTATATAGTAGCTCCTCGGCACACAGTGTGCCTTCACTCGCATCTCCTTCTCTCCAACTTATTATTATTATTACTTCTCAACCCCTTCATCTTCTTATTCCTTATCTTCCTCAACCTCTTCTTCTTCTTCTTCTTCTTCTTCAAACACCCTCCTCAAATCATAATTCATTCTTTACGCCCGTTACCAAAACAAGTACTGTAGTAGATAATAACACAAGAAAGAGCTTCTTTTACACCTTTTTATAATAATATATTGAGGCCAAACTGCTTTATATATTTCATTAAAGTGCGTATATCAAAAGTGTAAACTTTATATCTTTTTCGTTACTGAAGTTAAAAGAACTTATAGATTTTTCTTTCAGGGAAAATATAAACTATATCGGTTAATTAACTACCATTTTATGAAAAATGTATCCTCGTTGCTGCGTATAAATTCATGCCGTTTTTCATTTATTAACTAAAAAATTCCAGACGAAGTTTTATATCTACTTCTTCTTCTTCTTCTTCTTCATCTTCTTCTTCTTCTTCTTCTTCTCCTCCTCCTCCTCCTCCTTTTTCTCCTCCTCCTCCTTCTTCTTCTTCTTCTCTTCTCCTTTCCTTCTCCTTCTCGTTCTCGTTCTTGTTCTCCTTCTTCTTCTTCTTCTTCTTCTTCTTCTTCTTCTTCTTCTCAGCGTGTCTACGTTCCGAAGGTTGGCGACCATCATGGCGGAGCTTATTTTTTTGGTAGCTGTTCAAAAAATTCTTCTATACAACCAAAATTCGAACGCTTTCAATTTGTTGATTGTTGCTACTTCATAAACTTTCAAAATTACCAACGGCACAAAAATTAGGCATTTATTGTTCTTTTTTGAAAACTACATGGGTTTAGGACTCCAAATTTACCGTTCAATTAAACATTCTAATATACGCATCCAGGCTTTCAGTCAAAAAACCGCTTATACCAGCGGCGTAGATACATTTTTGCTGGAGAGGTGACATCCGACATGGAAATATAAAATTAGGGAACCTGGGGAGACTCTGCCCCACCTTCCCAGTAAAAAGGTAATCTGGGGGACCTCCCCCGAAATTATTGACTATTTTTACTTCAAAAGGTGAATTTTAAGCCATCTTTTAATATTTATTAGAGTTATTACGTAGAAAAATTTAGTAAAAAGACGTTTATACATAAATTAAAAAATAATTTTTGGTCTTTACGCAACTTTAGCTTTAGGTCGTCTATATCTTTGTTTAATCTATACCTTGTGTTTTTCTTAGATGCCTCCTTCTTCCTCCTTCTTAGAATCCATCTAAGAATCTTCTTAGATCCTTCTTAGAATTCATATTTCTATTTTCAGTCGGTTTTCTGTTTTCTTTAAGCTTCTAGTTTCCATACTGTATATGACTCGTCTTAAATTGGTGTTTCGTACTTTCGGGTTTATGGAAAAGTTCTTGAACTTTTAAGGAGAAACGGAATCCCTATTTTGCACCATGTTAACGTTACGAACGTTTTCTCAAAAACTACTGAATCATTTTACTTCAAATTTTAACACAGTTCCTACAGTACCTTTTTACAGAAATACGAATTTTTACAACGACAAATAATTTATTTTTACCAAGAAAACATTTTTGTCACTAACTATTCGGAACCTGGAAGTTGAAGCAATTTTTAGTTAACTGAAGTGACTCAACAAACTCAAGGTTATGTAGAGTGGCAAGGTAAACCTTGGGTAAAAAATTAAAATGAAGCAATTCGGTAGTTTTGAGAAAATGTTCCTTATGTACAGAAAAATAGAATTTTTAGTAAATGGCAAAAACCTACAACCATTAGCATTAAATCATACTAAAGAAGTAACAAAAAAAGCAAGCCATTTTTCAAAAATAAATTTTAAATATAAAGGAAAATCAGAGTGTCAAGTATTACACTCGTATATCATCAATTGGTTTATAAAGTCATGAACTATAGGCGCTAAAAATTAAATATCGAATAAAAATTACTTTTTGCTTTCCATCTCCCCTTAAAACAAACAAATCAATTTCCGTACGATCAGTTTGTATAAAAAAATAAATTAACAAGGTTTATTTGAATCTATGAGAAACAGAAATGAAATATTTCTATTCCTGTAACATTGATCTATTTAAATAATTGAATTCAATATTTCATCAACTATGCAATAAAACTATCTGAATTTTTAATGCAGCTTAAGACAGTAAAATAAAAAGCATAAATAAATATACTAGTGCCCCATAAAAGTTATACACAAATCCATGTAAATTTTATAACCTAAAAAAACTGCTGGCTAATGATAAGGGTTCGTCTTAATAAACTACTACTTGCTATTTTTATTGTAACCTATAAAATTTAATGTACTTTCATTATTAAAGTAAGCAAGCTAAAATAATTCTTCGACGTTATATTTTATTACCATTGAGGTAAATCCTACGTTTAATGTACTACAAGTAGTTCAGCGATTTTTAATTGCATAATTCTTTATTATATTTCAACCAATGAAGGTATATTGCGGCTTAATGATTACCTAAAATAAATTTTTTAAATGTTTTGTCAATTTTTAAATGTTCCCATAACGTATATGTTTTTTTTTTAATTCGGATGTTTTCTGTGTGTCCTTTAATGAGAAGACTTTCCGGAGAAGATAAGAAATTTTATCGATTTTTATATTACTTTCTCTTGCCCTGTATAAATATTAAGGAAGAAAAGTATTTTTTTTTTCATGTCAGAATTGTTTTTCAAATTCGAGTTTTCTTCGGATGTACACGGTTTCCCTCTGAACCCAAAAAAACACTTTATTAGCGATTGGTATGTGTGTACACGTGTGTTTAAATGTGAACAAAATATCTCAAGAACGGAATACAGTACGAAGTTGAAACTTGGAAGGTAAGTTTGCTACCACTATAGGACCCAAGACGAACATTTTCATCAAAATCGGTCAGCCGGAAGAAGTGGGTTTATTCGGGCAATTTTTCACTTTTTTGCGATTTTCTCTTAAACGGCTTATACGATTTTTTTTAAATCGTCTCATTTACTACATTTTAGATTTTCTACGTGAAAGGATATACCCCATAACTGCTAAAATTCTAGGGAAAGCTGAGCTCTCGTAGGAAAATTGGTATTCCAAGACTTTTTTAACATTTGCATTTTTATGGTTGCGGCCTTAATATACATTTTCGGACAAACGTGTGTATATTAATATAAGTTGTAGAACTTTCTTTGACACTTTTATTGAAAATTTAGTATTTGTTATTACAATAGTACAATAATCTATATAAATAAAATTGTGATTTTGTCTGTACAATTTTTCAAAATGCACCAAATTTTGTTTCTACGCCAGATGTACCACGTAAACACCGAAAATAAGTTCAGCTAAATTTTTGTCTGTTTTTATGTTACGGCATCACCCAAGAACCGCTGAACCAAATTCAATGAATTTCGGTATCTAGGTTCTGGACATAATTAAAATGAAAATAGGCTATACATTTTTTTAATATCACAAAGGGATGGGGGAGTTCAGAGAGAGGGGTAAACAAAAAACTACGAATATCTCCGTTAAAAGTCAATGTATTAGAAAATGTTATACAATCGAAATTACGAAACGTTTAAAGACAAATAAGTTTGATTATGTAAAGTTTTTCATTTTCATGCATAATAACGGGGATATTACCAATTTTAAAAAAATAAACCAATATTTTTTTAGAAGAATATTAACATACAAAATAAACAGAACAACAAACACAGGCCTACGCGCCGGTAAAACGCGTATTTCTTGAGTCAGTACCTACCTACCTATTCCACCAGTGCCCTATACACCTTTTCTCGATCACATTGTCAAAATTGAATCAATCGTCTTAATAGTGGTCACCATCGTGGAGTGTTCCTATTGTGATTTACCTATCATTTAACGGTATCATAACAGTAATAATTACTGTTATTACAGAAAAATTATTTTTCTTGCTCTGTAGCAAATAATTAAATTTCCTAGTTACATTATACACACAGTTTTGTGTGAGTAAATCTCACAAATTTGTGATTTACTTTTCATTTATTATGAATATAATAAAGCGCTGCATATCTTAATTTGAAACCACCAAGATTTCGCTTTTATTTTACGGTTAACTATTTTTTTTCATAAATAATAATGCTGACGTTGAAACTGACGTTGCGATAGATAAGAATGAATAGTTAAAGAATATTAGACCTGGCAGGGATCAAACTCGATACCCCAACCGACCGTCCACGGCACCAAGGAAACCGTTCGAAGAACGGGTACTTTAGCTAGTACCTAAATATGACGCTAAAGATTTCAAAACTTGAATTACTTGCTGGAGTTTGCAGTCATCACTACAGTCCTACAATTGGCCAAGGAGGTTCCTTGGCCAGAGCGTTCAAGAAAACCTACAACTTTTATTTCAAGCGTTATTTTTATAACGCTTAGTTTAACGTCAATCAGTGATTTTCTGTATTTTTCTCGTCAAAATCGAAAAATATTGGATTTTTTAAGATTGCGGCGGCCTTTGTATGCATTTCTCGACAAAAGTGTTTATAACTGATGCGATTGAAAATTAAAAAAACTACAACTTTTGATTTAAGCATTTTTTATGCAAAGCTAAGTTTAGTGTCAATTAGCAATTTTCCGTAATTTTAAGTACTACAGTAGTTGATTTACATTTTGCATCATTTACTCATGAAAATTCTAGTTCTAGAAAGTCTTGTGTTTTTCGTAAGATATCTTTAAAACTGATGAAGACATATTACTGGGACCGATTTTATTTAATTTATCAGGTAAAAATACATACGAAACTATCAGATTTGTATCTTTATTACAGCCTTAAAAATATCTGTATGGTCTCATTTCACCGACGTTACCGAGTTCTCGGCGAAATCTTTGACCCTATATAACTCGCTAACGAGGCGTTTTCGGGCTTATGTTTATATGATTTTTTTCTTATTTTTAGCTATAGAACTTTATAGAGCTACCGAGAGATGACATATATCTTAGTTCTGAATCACTCTGTATAATAAAAAAAATTCTTAAGTTTTGAGTACGGTTTGCTTTTCCATTAATTATCATTTTAGATACTCAGAAGTACCCAATAGGAAAAGTTTAATATTAATAATACACCTGAGTATTTTTCGCGTTGTTTCCCTTTTTATGTAGGTATATCATATTTTCTAAAACAACACATATTTATAACTAACATATTCGTTTATAATAACTTAGCCTAAATAAATCTTATATACGAATAAAATTAAATGAAAATATACAAATTAGTTTATTATGAACAAATATATTCCCATACGTACTAAGAAAATCATGACTGTAGGCAGGGAATTATTACTGTTTCAGGAAATTATCACCATATGTTTTGTCTAAAGCGAAATAGACGATGAAACGTAGTATTATTAACTTGTTTGTGAATGTAATGTATGTTATGAAATGCCATGTAGTGAGAGTATTTGTGAACGGTCGTTAGATGTTATTGAATATGATGTTAAAGGGGTCAGAATGAGTTGGACGTTTAAAAAGGTACAGGATGAGATAAATAGAATCCCGCGTGGATGGAATATTGGCAGGACACTCGGCTAACTGCATTTTGTTATCTAGTCGGGAATAATTGTATTCTACATATACAGCATTTGAAAGGGGAAATCGAGTGATGTGTGTGAGACAACGGTTTTTGGGACGGTTTACGTACAGGTTTAGTTTAGTACAGAAGAAGGGGAACACGGAACAGTTGAATTGGGGAAAACAGGGGCGCAGAAAGTTATTAAGCCCGATTGGAAATTGGCTGGGAATTTCAGTCGATTGTCGCGCCTTCTTCTATCAGAACTAACGGTTGACGATGGTTAAGGGGTGTTAAGGGGTATTGATAAGGTGAAGGGAGGGAACGGGGGGGATGAGAGGGCAATACAAAGTATAGATGGGCAACAACGCTGCGATGGTGGAACCGACGTTAATTCGGCCAGAAGGCTGGGGAACATTAGGCAAAGTGAACGCGCATTGAATCGTATGATTTCCCCTTCTCTACACCGTCCTTCCCATTCACCTATCTATCTAGACAATTCCTTCCGCCAGACTAAGTTTAATTGTTATAAAGCCCTTCCTTCTTCTTCTTCATCTTTCTATCCTTATATCCTCCATTACTTCTTCTTCACTCCGTCTTTATTCACTACGTACACATTTTTCACCGGCCTCCTCTTACTTGTAACAACCCACTCTTCTCCTGGCCATACAACAAGCTTTAACCCACTCCATCTTATTTCACGATACGATTGGGTTACACCTTTTTTCCTCGATTCTATTAAATTCTTGCTTACATTTCAATAAATGCAGACTAGACTTACTACTCTGCTGATTGCACCAATTTTTCCTACGCTGATCAGATATTATAAAAACATGAATTGTTTCACTCTTCTCGATAAATCAATTTGTTGTATTACTATTATACTCATATTATTTTTCCATTATACAGAAATATTTTTGTTAGGAATTTTAAGTAGTAATTTAAAAACACAGAAATATGTAAGCCTATCAATGTATATTATAAATTACACTTTAACGAAACACATCATTAAATAAATCCTTAAAGTTTTTGGAGATTTTATCAGTTAAGGGTGCTGTCTACCTTCAAAATATATTATTTTTTAAATGTTTTTGCTATTTTTGTATAATTTTTTGTAGTTGTTTAAGTAGCATCTACAGCTTTGTAATGACCAAACTGCTAGCAATTACGATATATTTTTTTTATCCGAGGTGGCGAGAAAAACTCATGTTCACTCCGTCACGATGGGAGAAGTAGTGTTGGACTCAATTGAGGCGTCCTCGTCCAGCACCAAGGAGTCCGCGACCGCCTACCAACCAATAACCCGCCGCCTGGCCACTTGATCCGACATCAGCAAACAACCCTCCACCTCCCTCGGAACTGTTTATACAATACTACAAGGGAAATATCGGGTTAAAATATTTACATACTGTCAGCGGGGCGTGGAAGGGAACAGTAGCCTAATTCCTCTCTCGCTGCCACCGACCAACACTCACGCTCTCACTTTCATTCATCTATTTCATCACCAGCTCAAGAAATTAGTGTGCCTACCTTACCTTCTGAGATTGGGACAGGATTGATTCACTGTGGGAGAGGGCGACCCCGCTGATCTTCATATGTCTCCTCCCTTCGCAGTCTCCCGACCAACCTCTCCGCAAACTGAGCGACCAACTTCCAGTTCTCCTCATTCCGCAGCATCGCTGTCCCTTCTCTCTCTTTCTGGGATCCACTGTGCAACGCTTATCTCTCAGATGTCTCCATTCTGTCGAGGCCAAAATAGGGACATCTTTCAAAATTTACGATATGTTCAGTATCTCTAACGGTAATTTTTGATTTGACAGAAAATTATTTTTGACAGAATGGTACATTTGTATCGTTGATAACACTTATTTTTCATCAATACATAAACTCGAAAGAAAGGTTTTAAAAAAATCAACAATACTTTTATGCAAACTTCTACTTTTTAAACTTTATGTTCCGTGCACACATACTAAACAAAGACGTTTTTTAGTAAACTCCCAACTTTTTTTTAACAGTGTATTTCTTTTGCAATCAGTTTACGAATATTAAAACTTTAAGCAAAGATGATAAAATCTGAGTAATATTCTTAGAATTAAAATGAAACCTACACTCAGAAGTGTGATTCAACAAGACTAAATGTAAAGAAAAATATGTATATACACGTACAAAACTAAACTTGACAAACTGTGAATCAACATATTGAAACACGAAGTTGTTGAAACTGGAGATTATGACGATGATATAGCTGATAACGATGCCTGTCATGAGATGACGATAATAAATAGTTAAAGTAGGAAAGAAATAACAAAAAAGTTTAATATGATTAACAAAATCGTAGAGGTAAGACGAGTGTTTTAAAACGTTCATTCTATGAGTACCTTCACTGTTGTCGAGGAGGCTAATGGATTCTGATGGTCTTCTAGTTTAGTAAATTTTTTCCGCTTTGTTGTTTAATTTCTTCTTTTATGAAGGGCAGGTTTCGGTCATTGTGTAGTATTTCATTGGTTACGTACCATGGGGCTGCAGTGATTAGTCTCAGGCATTTTGATGGAAAGCGCTGCAGTGTTTCTATATTTGATAAACTAGCTGTACCCCATAGCTCTAGCCCATAAGTCCAAACTGGTTTCAGTATTACTTTGTATACGAGTACGTTATTTTCAAGGGATAGTTGAGATTTACTAAACTTCTATATATATTCCGTATTTTATAAACGATCAAATTACAAGTGGCACAAATTTTACGCGTATGTTGTTCTCTGTTGAAACTTATACCAAACATTCTAATTTGCAATGCATTCAGGCATTCCTGTCAAAAACATTATGCCTTATAGTACAAGCACTTCTTTTTAACCCCTGTTCCACTTAAAAATACAAAAAATCACTTATGGGTAATTTCCACGATGCTAGTTAACTAGCTGCTACTACTAGTTGGGCCTACTAGCGCGTAGGTGACAGTTACCACGGAGCTAGTTAATTAATACCTGAAGGAGCTGACAGAAGATGACTGCCAGCACTGTTTCCAAGAATGAAAAATTTGCATGGAGAATTCGCATGTAGGGATAGAGAACGAGTGTATATTGAAGGTGACAATAAGTGATTATGTATAAAATAAAAACAAAATTATTTACAACGTCAGTCTTTTATTAATTAGCCACAACTCGTACGTGAGTTGTGCTGTGTATTGCTGTTCAAAGTACAGCTTATTAGCAACCCAATCGTTCATACCGAGCTAGTTTACTAGCGCTAGTCAATAACGCGACCTTGTCACTAGTGCGTGGTGAATACTAGCGCTTTGACTAAACTAACTGCCAGTTGTTCATTCCCATTTCGCTATTTTGCTAGCTGCTAGTCAATTAGGAGCTTGTACTATGGTTGTGGGAATAGGCCTTAATTTTCTCGCTAAACTAGGCACTGTAGATGAAAATGCTTAAAGTAAAAGTTGTAGAAATTTTTATTTCCTACAACTTTATTAATTAGACGTTTGTCGTGAATGCATACGAAGGCTGTAATATTAAAAAATTCCATTTTTTACCGATTTTGATGAGCAAAATACAGAAAGTTACTAATTGACACTAACCATTGTATAAAAAATAAATCAAATAAAAGTAGTCAGTTTTTTAAATTTACTATATCTTTAATTAGATAAACTTTCGCTTTAAAATACATAATTAAAGTACCAATCTTAAAAAAACATTTCTTATTACTAGTGCGCAGGGTCCCCTCTTCAAGTAGTTCAACAGACCTATCCTGTATTGTATAGAATAAAAAAGGCAGTAAATAAGACGATGTAAAAAAAATTTACTAGCCGTTTTTGAGAAAACTACAGAAAAGTAAAAAATTGCACGAAAAACCTACTACTTCCGGTACATCACTTTTAATGAAAATATTTGTATCGGGTCTCCTTTTGGTTCTTTAAACAAGTTCCAAGTTTCAACTTCGTACGATATTCCGTTCTTGAGATATTTTCACACAAACGCGCGCTCACGCACATACAGACACACACACACACACACACACGCACGCACACACCAATCGCTAAAAACATCTTTTTGGGGGTTCAGATGGCCTGAAAACGTGTAACTTTGAAAAATCGAAATGAAAACAATACTTACCTTCCCTATATTCATATAGATTTCCTATATTCATGTAGATCAAGGGAAAGTAAAAAAATACTAAATTTTCAGTTCAGTCTTTTCTTAAAACAATAAATAATGTATTTTTTAATAAATGAAATACTAATTATAGTTTTAATATAGAGCACTTGTGAATAAAGGAAAACACTAAGTATTGAAAAAATTAATAATGGTATACCTTGTTATTTGATTACAAATACGTTTCACTTTTAGATGTTTACTATATTAAAATTTCTGAAGAATATATTATGTTTTTATATAGTGGTACATTAAAACATTTTATTAAAAGGAAATATATTATGGTGTTACGGATAAAATCTTTTGTAAAAGATAAATAATTTTAAGTCGTTTAAATTAGGATAAAATTTAAGATGAAAAATAATAAATTTTCGGGTATTGTGACAGTGATTTTTAATAATAGCCTAGGCAATGTCTGTCTGATGGAATAATAAGTCTTAAGTTATACAGTGCTTATATAAGTAAGCGTAAGTATGGTGAAGTCTTTAAAAGGATAGAAAATGAAAATGAAATGAGGGTAGAAGTTTTATTATGAAGAGAACTTATATAAGTGAAATTGTATGAAATTACAAAAAAATAAGGGAAGTTAAATGTACCTTAACTGAAAAAAGTGAAAAAAGAAAAGGACGAAGAATGAAGAAGCAGAAGAAGAAAAAATATATGAAGCCAGGTCGGTAGATCTTATTAGGTATTTTCTCTTTTCAAAAAAGAAAAACCAAGATGAGGAGAATCTTCTTTTTGTCCACACATATACAATATTTCATTATATTTTTAATATTCTCTTACTTTAATATTCTGATTATTTACTTCTAACATTTATTTAGATTTTTTTATTACTTTATACGTATTTGGCTTAATATTAACGGACTTGTGAATGAGATGGATTAATGATTTTCCGTTACATATTAATTTTAATATCAAACTTCGTTTTAGTATTTTATCTATTTCATAAAATTACACTCTTAACATTAATAATCTAACATTTTTTATAATTTCTGCAATAAATAATTTATTTATGTTGAAGATATTTTTAGTACATTAAGGCGAGACTGTATGATGGTTTTAACTGAAAATTTCGAATTTCAGTTCTTTATGTTTTTCAATAGTTCAGACCGAGATCAACCACAAAAACATTAAATTACGTGAAAAAAATTATTATAATGAAAAAATTAAGTTTTTAGAAGGTTTACCCAGAAAAATTATCGTGTCACCAAGAACTAATATTTTTCATAATTTTGTACCGATCGTTTTAGAGCAAAGGGAATTTTAGTTTCTTTTTAAATACCTGCATTACTGTTTTTAATACTCTCAGCTGTTGGTTCAGCTTTATAACCAAATGTTGATAGGAAATTTACTTGTTTGTAAACATTTTGTTTTTGATTTGTGCCTTTTTGTGTTTTTATCCTTTCCCGTAAATTTAGATTTTTAACATTTAGGTACATTTTCTCGGAAACCATTAGACATACCAGGCTGAAATTTTTACCAGTTATTTATCTTGTGCATTCACATATTCCGAAACTTTTATGTTATCCTCAAAAGCCGCAAAAATTATTAATATGTAAAATACCGTAACACAAATTTGTAAAAATTTTATGTTATTCCTTATTCTGTTTTTAACTTCATGGTTTAACGGATTAAGTTGCGAAAATATCAGTAGCTCGAGCAACTTGACAACTACAAGTACGTAAAGTTTCATTTTCCTATCGTTTACCAATCTTGTGAAAAATGTACCTAAAAATAGCAAATTTAACATTGGCGGGATACAAAGTACAGTCTTCTCTTAAGATAGGAACTTTATTATTTATTGTGATATTTAATTATTTTGTATCGTTTTTGGCCTTTTGTTGAGTTTTTAGTAACCTACAACAGCACAATAATTCTATGATCTGATTCTTTTTTATACTATGTAAGGTCTCATAATTTTCAAACTAAAATAATAGTAAATGTATTTTATTTGTTTTCTATATTACCAGACAATCCAAACATTCAGTCTCTTTCTTCTCCAAAACATCGCACGCTTTCCCAGAGCCTCTGTGGAAGCCTTCTTCACCAATAACCATTCTTCATTCACATCATCTGAAGTAGGACTACCTGCGAGATGATTGTGTATTGAAACGATTAATATATAGTGTTTTAACCTTTCGTCTTGTAGCAAATATGCTTTAAAATCTTCATTCTCCAGGGAACTACTCGCTTAGGCTTCCACCGCGCAGTTATGTTAATTTTTGCTACTACAAGTAAGCGATCACAGTTTAAACAGTAGCGCCTCTACACAAAAAACTGTGAAAACCGAAACTTCAAACCCAATGATTTCTGTCTCTACTTTTTAAGAGGAATATAAAAACACTGTTTGCCTTAAGACAATTGCTGGAGAAATATGGCGAGAAGAAAAGGGACCTGTACCTGGTATTTATAGACCTTGAGAAGGCCTATGATACCGTCCCAAGAGAGGAACTATGGAGATGCATGAGGATGAAGGGGTGTCTGAGAGGTATGTAAGATTGGTGAAGGACATGTATGATGGAGTGGGCACCAGAGTAAGAACCTGTGTAGGAGTAACAGAAAGTTTTCCAGTGACTGTGGGTCTGCATCAAGGCTCTGCTTTAAGCCCATACCTATTCAACTTGGTTATGGATACACTTACTGAAGGGGTGAGAGAGCAGGCGCCCTGGACAATGCTTTTTGCTGATGACATTGTGCTGGTGGGAGAAACCAGGGATATAGTGGAGAGGAAACTGGAAAGTTGGAGAGAGGTATTAGAGGAGGGAGGCCTGAGGATCAGCAGGGAAAAGACTGAATACCTATGGTTTGGAGGTGAGGAAAAGAGTGGAGGGGTGAGTTTGCTGAATGAAGTGGTGAGAAGGGTAAAGTGTTTCAAGTACCTTGGTTCATGCCTAACCGAGAGTGGAGGACTGGAGGAGGAAATTAACCATAGAATACAAGCTGGATGGAATAACTGGAGGCGAACGACAGGTGTATTGTGTGACAGAAGGATTGGGACAAAAATGAAGGGAAAGATATATAAGACAGTGATTAGACCGGCATTGTTATATGGTAGTGAAACTTGGTCTATAAAGAAGAGACAGGGAAACAAGTTGGAGGTTGTGGAAATGAAGATGTTGAGGTGGATGCAGAAAAAGACTAGGAAAGATAGGATGCGGAATGAAGTAATAAGGGAGTCTGTGGGAGTGATAGAAGTGTCCAAGAAGGTTCAGGAACGAAGACTGCAGTGGTATGGACATTTGATGCGTAGGGAGGAGGAGTATGTGGGGAGGGTTGTGGATAGATTGGTGGTAGATGGGGTGAGGGGGAGGGGAGACCCCGGAGAAGATGGAGAGACACCGTGGCGGACGACCTGAGGGAAAAGGGCCTGAGTGAGGAGGATGTGGTGGATCGGAGAGAGTGGAGGAGAAGAATAAGGAACAGCGACCCCTGAGGAAGGGAAAAGCTGAAGAGGAAGAAGATAAAAACACTGTTTTCGTTTCCAAATTCCGAATTTAATTTATTGACTTCCGGTACTGGGAAACTTCCGGTCAAAACCGAAACTTCAAACCCAATCCAGGCCCACTACTTTTTTGTGTAGATTACGAATTTGAATGTTTTTTGTCGCTATCTTCTGTAGTTTCTGACATTTGGAAGTGACGAAAGGAAGGACGAATGGACATCGGAACATGATAGATGGAATTTTTTCAAAATTGCCACCAATATGCAAGTTTCTTACTTAACTGAATAGAAATATTTTCCTGAATAAGGTAAAGCCCGTTCTCAGGAAAAGGAAATAATGAAATGATAACTATAATAAGTTATTTATAATTTTGGCAATAGCTTATCAGTTAGTATTACCAAATTTATGTTCTTATTTACAATATTCTTGATTATTCTATATTACACAATTTTTTTTAATTATAAAATAATATACTACCTTTCTTATAATTTAACTAGACCATCGTAAACCAACCGATCCATGGATGAGTTCAACCAACTCCCAGACCAGCCAAATCGCACAACACTTTAAAAAATAAAACAAAGAATGATGTAAAGAAATATCATTCCTTGAATCCTTTAACGTGTATATTTTCTGAAAATATTTTACCTGGATAACGAAGAAATATAATAACATTGTAATAATATTTTTTTATCCTTTGACAGCATTTTCATTTTTCCAAAATAATTCTGTTTTACATTTAAGACATATAGATTACTTAACAATTCTGTTACAGGAAGCATCTTCTACACCAATATAAAAACTTGTTTAAAAGTTAAAAAATTTAACATAAATTTTTATATCTGAGATTACATTATTATTAAACCTATGTAAGTGAAAGTACTTTATTTTTCTAATTAATTAATACAGATAACAAACCTTATTGATTAATTAATAAATTCTGTCCCAATCTCAGTAGGTAAGGTAGGCACACTAATTTCCTGAGCTGGTGATGAAAGAGGTGAATGAAATGAAAGTGAGAGAGTGAGTGTTGGTCAGTGAAAGTGAGAGGGGAATTAGGCCACTTGATCCGACATTTCCCTTGTAGTATTATATAAACAGTTCCGAGGGAGGTGGAGGGTTGTTTGCTGATGGATCAAGTGGCCAGGCGGCGGGTTTTTGGTTGGTATGGCGGTTGCGGCCTCCTTGGGGCTGAACGAGGACGCCTCAATTAAGTCCAACACTACTTACCCCATCGTGAGGGAGTGAACATTAGTTTTTCTTGCCGCCTCAGATAAAAAAAAAATAACCAACCAGTTTAACAATTAAATTTTACGGGAAAGGAAATGCAAGCTAAGCTGGCCAATTTTCACTGATTATTTGGCATTAACGTCAAAATCAAAGGACGAAGCAATCATCAACTAAAACAGCTGAAGAAGAATGGGTTTCAAATTTATTTTGAGAAAAGATTAGAAATGACAACGGATATCAGATTTCAGGAAAAAAATTATTGGAAACTGAATATGGCAAAATTAAAATTGTCGAAAATTTAAACAACGCGGGAAAGTGTTAAAAATAACACAATCTATTCAAGGAAGGAGTAAAGGGACGGATAATCTAGTTACACACATAATCAAATTAAATTGAACCAAAAATCTTTACAACAAAAAGAAAATTACAATCAGGACAAAATTTTAACACGAAAACCGTTTTTAAACCAGTAATTTTATATGAGATAGAAACAAATCATACATTAAAAAGTGAATTATTTTGCACATCCATTATTTCCCAAATAATGCGAAAAAAGGTTGGGGGAGTGTTTTACTTGATGCTGACCCCCCTACAAGACGGTTAGTCGGAATTGATAAAAAGTCTAGGCTCATTTTTTATTAATGAGCCTTTATTATTTTGTTAATGGTGTTTTTATTTTATTGTTTTATTTTTTTTATCTAGGCTCTTTTAATATTTTGCCAACTTGATGAATGCCAGCGGTATGGAAACATCCATAATTTTGTACAATTTAAGATGATTTTCGACATGGGAATTTATTTTTAGACTCCTCTCGCTGTTCAAATTCAAATTAATAAAATCTAAAAAGCATCAATCCAAATTGTGTAGTGATAGAAAATTTAAGTTCGTTAATTCCTCATTCTTTAATTTTCAGAAATTTTTATATTTTAAGAAACTACGAAATTTTATCGCTACATTACGAGGAAGTTTTGTTTTGATTGACACGAATTTAAACAGAAATAACCAGTGGTGCTTGTACAATCATATAAAGGTATCAGCTGGTCAGAGTGCAAAGTTACTAGTCTTGTCATACAACTTAACAATTCAAAGTGACTTCCTATAAGAAGATTAACTGGGGTGATCTGGAGATATTAAAATTTAAAATAAATTTGTCGTTTTATACGCTGAATTGCCAAAACTTTAAGTATGATGATATCATGACTAAGTAGTTCGGTAAAATCCTAACTAAATTTCGTCTTTTAGATAATAAACTTCTTAGTATCTTGTTTTAATCCTACAGCACTGACAGAGACATTCCACAAAAAAATATAATCCAAAAATTTATTAACTGTAATCCATAAGTTCTGTAATCCTGAAGTTACTGTAATTAAATCAATGAAAATATAAATTAATTGAAACATATTATAATAACGGATATTAGATAATAAAATAAAGGGTTTGTATGGTTAGTGTTTCTATCAGAATAATATAATTTGAAGGGTAAAATCCCTTGGTTGAAATTAGAAATGACGCTGTCACGAAGGGTTCTGACACCATCGCGCCATAAGGGGATGGATATAACTGTGACTGCTGTCTCTGACAGAATTAAGGAGTAGATGGAATGATCGTTTCACGGCACGTCAAAAAAGATGAGAAATGACATTATCATTGAACTAAGGGTAGAATGAAATCAAAAAACCATGTGGGGTAAAAAGACAATGGTCACTCCTATTTATTCCAACAAAAACATTAGTTTCTTAAGCTAGAAAAACAGATCCCTTGAAATTAAATTATTTCAGGCCGTAATGAAACCTACATTAACTGAAATTGAAGAATTAGAATATAAGTCTCACTTTATGCAGAAAAGACCAGATAGATTTTTCAAACAACTAAAAAGATTTCAGAAACTAGCTATACTTTTGTGATATTCTAAGAATTGGCTTATTTTACTTTATTTTTTAATTCTAATGGTGTACGAGTATTTATTCTGTAAAAACCTTAAGCACACAATTTAGAAAAATAAGAAAACGGATGAACTGAAATTATTAAAACCATTCATCGGCTTCATTTTTAAAAACGCTGAGTATTGAGCGTATTAAAAAGTTAAAGCCAAATTCCTTTTCAATTCTTTGGGGTGTCAAAAGTTGTTCCAGATGAAACAGGCTTCTGAATACAAATATTCGAGCAGAGCTAAGATTAAAATACTGAATTCTAAAATCTGTAAGTACAGAAGGAGGCAGAGTGATCATGTTCAACAGATGCTTCCAGGAAGAATCGCCCTCGAAGCGCTGAAGTACAGGTCTTAGCGAGGGGTCTTTAAGGGTCAGAATCTTTTTACCAGAACCGTCATTTTGCTTTCCGTGAAGGAAAAAATTAAGAAGTCATAGACCAGGCGCCAGGGATAGCTACATCAGTATGTGAAATATGAGTACTGGAAACTATTCTCGGATTCTTGTAGCTGAGACCAAAATTATTGGAAAAATTTTTGTTCCCGTAACTGCAATGGTCCCGTTCGATTCATGCTAATCACCTCACCGCGCCCTAAAATTATAGTTCTCGGGCCAACTACTAGTAGGTTTGCCTTGCAGTACCCACATCCCAAATTGCCATACATCAATGTGTTTTTCTTGCCCTCTTGAACGAGAATATCCAATGTTCATAAAAAAGCTTAAGTGAGATTGCCCAAAATGGTAAACAAATTTATTTTAAAATTCATCAAATTAATGAGAAATAACTACAAAATATGTTTTACATAAGAAAACAAACATACAATTTACGCAAACACTGTTACAATTGGTAAACTTACAAATTTCTTCAAAAAAATTCATAAAGACATAATATTTTAAAACAAGAATAACTATGAAATCGCTGCATTTATTGAAAACATTTTTCAATACCAAAACGCCAAGTATTAAAAAGTTAAAATACTAATCAAAATATAAAAATTGATATAAGAATTGTAGAAAATTTTATTTACTGCAGGAATCAGTATTTTTATTTTCTAAAATGATGGGATGGTGGCAGATTTTTTTGAAGTGTCAGCCGATTTCATCTCTCGCGTTAGTCTAACTTCATTCTGTCGTACAGTCTCGTGTTACTGTTGTTAATCCACTGGGATATCTTCAGCCTAACTAAGCCTGGAAGGCGGTATTATACGTATATAAAAATTTGTTGCAGATTACGAAAATTGCACCGTTAACAAACGCCGATGTAGTATTTTTGACTTTTAAAGTCTAACAAAATGCCCTTAATTTTACGTTTACGAAAAAGCAATTCACTGGTAAAGGAACGATGTGACTTTCTGTCTGTTGTTTAGGTCATCAGCCAAAAGGCTGGTTTGAACCTGTAGAGGTTTTACTAAGTAAAACGAGGAGTGAGGTGGTTTACCATTGCCTTCCTCACTGAGTGGAAAAGTACGCTTATCAGCATACCGGGCCCTCTGAAAAGCATATATTTTCCACTCTGCAAATGACACCTTCACTTCATTCACCACAGGGTCTGGCTGTATAATGAAATTCATTACTTTCAGAGGAGATAACTCTGACTAGTGTCTTTTACACCTCTACCTCTTCTGTTCTTAAATGATTCAGTCATTTAATTGGCTGACCATTTATAATAAGAAACAGAACTATTTATTTTAGCCCTGCACTGAACAGATTGAGTGTAAATAATTTGACACTCCACCTGTCAGTTATGGGCATACTTTCTGTCTAAAAAACAATAAAATTCGCGTATTTTAATCCCCAACTGCTTATGTTTCCCAAATGTGTTTTTCACCATGTAAGTCTTCCGTCTAAGTGAATACATAGGTACCACTTGACATATTCCTACTGTGGTATGATTTTATCGTTTAGTCACTGTTGAAAAATCGTCTTTTTGAAGATTTTCTTTCGTTAATTCTATCCCGCCAGTTTTTAACGATAAAAGATGTCTTTGTAATTTATCCGATGTTCATACTCCAGTTAAAAGCCGTAACTAAGATAATAGTGTTTTCTGCAAAGGTCCTAGTTTGTTGTATTGTGAGGAATTCAGATGTGTATAGTATTTATAGGTGTGAACCAAGTATATTATCTTGAAGTACTCCAAATTTGACTTAATACATAGTAGATCGTGGTAAATTTAATAGATTTTTTGCACGAAATCTACTTTACATTTTATAAAAACGGAACAAATACAATTTTAAGTTTACATATATCATTTTAAAATCTACAGGTTACATATAAGAAAGATAAATAGAGAAAAAAACTATAATAAAAATCAGTTTCATTCGGAAAAGATGCTTTGCAACCTGAAACGAAATTTCTTTTCAAATGAAATGGAGCGAACGCTCTTCTTCATTTTCTGCTCGTTTTGGAGTCAGGGCTGGAGGAGGGTTACAAGTTTGTCGACCGAGAATCCTGATTTCAATATGAAAAGAAAATCTAAGAGGATGAATATATTCTGTTTTCCATCTTTTTCACTGCTTTCTTAAAACTTTTACTATTTTTTTTTTTTTGTAAAGAGCTTTAAATTTAAATTTCCGTATTTTCAAAAAATACCTTATAAATATTAAGTTAATTTAGTCCTATTGAATTTGATAGCCTACGTAAAATTATAATTAGAATAAATTATTTTCTAACTTCAGATAAAAAAGTTCAAGTTCTTAGTAAATATTAGGGTACCCTTCTAAAGAACACAGTGATTCCTCTACGCTGCTATTAAAATATAATACAGTAAATGTTGTTTAAGTATAGAGCGTACTTTCTTACAACATATCTGTTAAAGTTCAAAATTAAAGCTCAACAATAGTTGTGGGTAATACCGGTATGGAGAGAGTATCTCACTTTCGTTATTTAGGGTGTGACATAGGATTTGATTCTGATTTGGATATAGAGCAAAAATTGAGAAATTTCAGAGGATATGCGGGACTATAGCAGAAATTTGAGAAATAGAGCAAGAAAGGTCACAAAACTTAAGTTCTATAAATTTATGGCAGCTCCAATTATTCTGTATGGAAGTGAGGCATGGACAACAACAAAACCTTAAGAGCAGAGACTTCAAACGGCAGAGATGAGATTTCTGCAAAGAACTAAAAGATGCCATACTAAAGATGTCATATTTGAACTAAAATGTCATTTAGACATAAGGATAGTCATTTAGAAATAAGGTCATAATTGGGTTTTTACTACTTGAACAAAAAGATAAAGAATAATTGCCAAAGATGGAGGCAGCACATGAAAAGATATCAGATCACAGGATACCTAAGCAGGCGCACTGGTATGCTCCGGAAGATAAAAGAGGTGCAGGTAGACCTAGTAAAAGATGGAGATGAATGATATTATAGTCTGTGAGTTCGAAAAAAGCTGCGGCGTAATCCTTGTTTGGAAGAAGAAGTTCATAATTAAATACAAAATACTGCTTTTAGCCTAACAATATTAGTTACAACTCTTCTATTCAACGAAAACCATACAATATTTCAGGTACCGGTTCAAACATTAACAATATCAATAATTACAAAATATCTCTGAATTACAATTTCCACAGGATAATGTTTTAAGTAATAACCCCCACTGGATGAAGTTTCAGGGGAATGCTTGTTTTCTTTAATGTCATAAAATTGTATTTATAAATTTATCTACTGTCATTAAAACCAGTTATTTTTGTAAAGAATCTTGAACTAATTAGAAGTTTGATTATTATAAAATGAATTTCTTTATATCTTTTTTTCAATATTGAACGAATAAGCTTCCTCCAAATTTGTCTATGTATCCATATTTCTTGCGGGCTGTGTCCAGTTAAGGGGAGTGCTTTACCGAAAAACTGAAAAATATAGATTTATTCTACAGTTAATCGATTATTTGACATTCCCTCTTTAAAATCGTCTGCTAATTTGTTAGATCTCTGCGTGATATGGTGTAAATCTATTTTGTAAGTTTATTGGTTGTTTTGCTATGTTGTCTGCTCGTTCATTGCCCTGGATACTTTCAAGAAATGGTAACCAAGCTAACAATACATGTTTTCTGTCTTCATGTAGTTTTGAAAAAGTATAAAATGATGATAGGTATGATGGATCAGTGTTCAACCCATTAATACGCTTTGGGAGTCAGTACATATAACAAATTTATTTTCAGCTGAAGTTCTTATTGCTTCTTATTTATTTAACTTATTTAGTATTCTGTACACAATAATACTTTCCATGCTGCACATGCATTTGTATTAAACCAACATACAATTTTTCAAATACTACATAATATATTACACTTATACGAGTAGTTTTGTGTAGTCTTTACATATTGTCATCTCTTTTGTATTTGTTGTTGTGAGTATATTATTGTTGTGAGTATATTGTTATGAGTTGTGAGTATATTATAGTAAATCTTACACATTTTTTAAAAATAAAAGTAAAAGAGTCAATTACAAAATCAATTATGTTTTAGATTCATGTATGTAATAAAATAATAGCTACAATTAACTTTTTCTCTTATTTTTGATAACGTATTTGTTTAATTGTAAATTGGAATAATTTTACTCAACGTACAAAAAAGTAAGTGTATGAATTTTATGTACAGTACTGTTTCATTTTTAAGTTTTAACGTTATTGTTTTTATTTATTATTGTGTTAATTACAATGTAAATGTAGATCATGTTGCATGTTTCTGATTTCTAAGGAAAAATTCTCTTTACGTTAAATATGTACGCATTAGTTGCTGTCATATCCTATTCACTCAGCCTTTCTCTGTTAGAACTGTTTATTTAAGGACCCTATGCGGGATGTCATTTTATGCCTTTGATTTGTGGCTTGCTTTCAGATAGCTAGTGGTAATGTAAACAGTTAGTAGTAATGTGGCTTCCGACACTTTGTGTTCAACTCCAAAATTAACGCGTTACTTCTTATTTGCATCAACAGCGCAAACTAAATACGCTTATTGAAGTACGCATGTTTACACGAGCAAATAGTCTGGTAAACGTTTCTGTATTGGGAAAGTTTGCATTTGGCAATACTTAATTCGCTGGAATATAAATATTGTGTCGATAACAAGATGCACATACATCTTCACAATTTTACATACGAGGTGTGGCTATTAAATAACGAGACTGACGTTGTAAAAAATTTTATTTTTGTTATATACATAATCACTTATTGTCACTTTCAATATACACTCCTTCTCTATCCCTACAACGCTCCATGCGAATTTTCCATTGTTGGAAACAGTGCTGGAAGTCATTTTCTGTCAGCTCCTTCAGGACACGTGCCGCTTTCTCTTTTACAGCTTCCACAGACTCAAATCTTGACTCAAATCTTGTCCCTTTTAATGCAGATTTCACCTTAGGGAACAGGTAGAAGTCACATGGTGCAAGATCTGGTGAATAAGGCGGATGTTTTAACACTGAGATGCTGTTCTTGGCTAGGAACCTCTTGACTGATAACGCAGAATGAGCTGGCGCATTGCCTTGGTGGAGAACCCATGATTTGTCCTTCCACATTTCGGGGCGTTTTTTCCTTACTCTTTGACCTAGATTAGAAAGTACCTCATAATAGTAATATTGATTTATTGTTTGACCTTCAGGAACCCAGTGAAGGTACACAATCCCATGAATATAAAAAAAAACAATCATCATTGCTTTAAATTTTGACTTGATCATTCGAGCTTTTTTGGCTCTCGGTGAAGTTCGGCTCTTCCAGTGCATGGATTGGCGCTTTGTTTCCGGATCATACGTAAAAAACCATGTTTCATCACATGTTATTATCTTCTACCTGTTCCCTAAGGTGAAATCTGCATTAAAAGGGACAAGATTTGAGTCTGTGGAAGCTGTAAAAGAGAAAGCGGCACGTGCCCTGAAGGAGCTGACAGAAGATGACTTCCAGCACTGTTTCCAACAATGGAAAATTCGCATGGAGCGTTGTATTGATAGAGAAAGGGTGTATAGTGAAGGTGACAATAAGTAATTATGTATAAAATAAAATAAAAATTTTTATAACGTCAGTCTCGTTATTTAATAGCCACACCTCGTATTTTGTAATATTACGAATAAAATTAATTTTTTATAAATTTAGTCTTAAGCTATCATTTCAGTACCGACAATGACAACAATTAAAGTTTCTGTTAAACGGTCTAAAATACCTCTTCATCTTAAAACCTTTCTTAATAAAGCTCATTTCCGGCTTATTTGGATTTATGACTACCAAATTTATAGAACTGCAAAGATTTCCGTAATTTCAAAAATCCATCGATTTCTGACAAAACTACTAAAACAAATTATTAACGCTACCTTTACTTCACTAATGACTCTTTGCATAATGAGTCAAAATCCCGTACGTGAACGAATTACTTCATAAAATCTACACAAGATTCCGTAAGAAATTGCCTTACTACAGCAACGAATTGGTATGTAATCTGAACCTAGACCTACTATACCTTCCTGGTAATCCCCAAGACGTCTACACCAACGATGGAGAGGAGATATTGTTGTGAAAAAAGTGTTTTTCTTCAGTATAGTCTACCAAATCGCACAAGCTACTTTACATAAGAGTACTTTACATAAGTTAAATACATAAGCTATTACATAGGTACTATTTATAGCACAATTCCAGTTGGGGCTCCAATTTTATTTTAGTTGTTTGGAAAATTAATCCTTTTTGCAATTACATTAATTTTGCATACAATATATTGCATTATACAGTTGGGTATTAGGAGTACGGTACGGTACCCTTTTTTATTTTTTTAAGTCACATAGGACTATAGTCCAGCCTCTGTTAGTTTGCTCCTAATGTAAACAAATAATGACGTCACTGAGCATGCGCATTATATCAAAATGTGTACACGCTGATTAAAAAGTAACAACAAAATACTTTCTAAAGTATTTAAATACAAAATATTTTTAAAAGTATTTTTCTAAATGAAATTGTTAGGCCTACATCATATCATGACTGATGTTTTAAGTACTTTAAGTACTTATAATTTAAAACATAGTTAACTTAATAGGAATACGACATCCGTAAAGTCGTATACTATAGCGTGCACCCTGTAGTAGGTGGCTTTTGTTTGTTGACAGAAGGAGCAAACTAAGAACGGCTGAACTGTACATAGGTTCATTAAAGAAAAAATATCTTTTTTCGATTTTTGTTGTGTTGGAGTACTTTTCCTGATGTTCATTTTATTGATTCTTTTCCAATATTCCTTCAATGTTTCTAATCTCTTCTGACGTTCTTCGTTGGAATACACAATATTCTGTCGTTTTGCCTGTCTCTTCTGTTCAAGTCTTGTGTTGTTCAGTTTGTGGTAGTTTCCGGATTTTCTTTTCAGGTCTTCAAGTGAGATTTGAATTCCCTTCATGTCCTTTTTAATTTCTTTGATCCAGTGGGGTTGAGATTTTCTTCTTAAAAAAAGGTTGATGATTTATGTGGAGATTTTGGCTGAGTCAATCCTCAAGAAATGTCCAAAGAAATAAATGTTCTTTTTCCTCATCTGGTCTGCTAGAGGTTCTGAATTTCTGCAGATTTCTTCGTTTGGTACCCTTAACAAACTATAGTATCATTTTTTACTCTCTCCTTTTTCAAAATTATTTATGGGACAGATATCCAAAAAAATAATGTCACGTCCGATTAATCTACATAGAAAGTTACCTACGTAGACCTTCAAAAAACAAAAGAAATCGAACCATTTTTTTTAAGAATAGATTTCAACTATTAATTTTTATTAAACGTATTCGGTTTATCTCAGGTCGTATTTCTTCCCTCCCACTGATGATTCATACGCATGTTGACAAAATTCCTGATTTCAGTACTAATTGATTTTTATTTGTTCTGTCATTATTTAGCTTTCAACGTGTAAGGTTGTATGAGGATTAAACGCTTTAAGTTTTGATTGATGTGAAGTGCAGGGAGCGAGAGGGTTTGTGAATAAACTAACAGGAAACACAACAAAATCTTAAACTAAATAATAACAATCATATAAATACTTGCGTGCACGGTGGATTTGTTCTAATAATTTTACACAATAGTAATGTATTATAATTGTAGACGTAGTAATTGAGCCTTGTTTTATCGTATAAAATATTGCTTTAAGTTTTAACGCAATTAATCTTAAAATATCATAGTCAAATTTATGATTTGTATGTTAGTTACGAATTAGTAGATAAAAGAATAAAATTAAAATAATGTATAGTGAACGAAAATAATAGAACTTTGTACAACAAAATGCGACAAATATATCATAGTAAATTTATGACCTTATTAACATGCAGTTTTTCTTTTTGAATCGATAAGATCCCCTTTGTCTGTCACAATATAAAATAAAATAAACGTATATTAAATCAAAGTATTATGGAACAGGTAATCTGTTATGAGTAAGAGTTTGCATGTTATATATTTCATTTACTTTTAGGAGTCAAAGATTATAGGGTGCGGTTAGAAAACTTAAAAGGGAATCAACTTATAGATATGAGATTCATAGAAATAAAATGTATACAGTGGATATATTTTACTAGGCGATAAAACGCGTCACATTTTGTGAAAAGAAGACGGACTGTGTTCTCCAGTACAAACCGTCTAATATCTCTTCGGACCGATATTTCACTCTGAATGGAAAATCAAAACGAAAAATAACAACCTTTTTCCAGTGTTAAACTTTTGCGAAACAACTTTGCCGCTTGCTACACGCCTCTCTTATAACAAGAGCAACGACTCCCTCTGAACTTATATAAATCTTAATTTTCTCCTTTTCCCGCCTTTATATAATATATACATAACATGAAATGTAACAGAGAAACCCTCTTTCCTTATTTCACCGATCTGTGGATGACTATTGGGGTAAAATTTAACCCCCTTCTTCATACCTCACCCATTCCTAACTTTCTACTCAGATTCCCCTTTTTCAACTCCCATAAGAGCCAATCTGTCTGGTCCTTCCTTATATTAATAAAATACAAGAGACTTCCTTAAAGAATTTCCCTATTTATTCTTGGAATTCCAATTCGGTATTACATTGCTTAACTCAGTACGGACCCTTAAATTGGTTTTCACAACTATGTTATTTCCTTACGGATAACTTTTTGTCTGAGACAAAAAGAAGAGATTCTCAAATTCCTTCAGTAATAATAACAACATAATGGTTATGCAATACTACAAAAACAATATGTAACAAAATAGATGCTGAAAACGAAACGGAATAATTCAATAAGTCCATCAAATACCTACTAATTAAAACATTTCCATCATCAAATTCTGTTTTGTTTTTTTACTGATCAATCGAAATGTTAAAACATTTTAGTTAGTAATGATTCCTCAGTGAGGGACATCAGTTTGATCACCAGTTAGAATTATAAATATAGGTATCAGACGAACTAATGTCCCATAGCCGAGCGAGTGAGAGGGAGATATGTGGCATAACTACGCATACGCTCAAAGGTCTTTACCGTTGCAATCCAAATCTGAAAACATACTACAGTCGTTATCTTGCTTGTTAGTTTACTGCGTACATAAACGCTTGCTCACAACAATGAGTAAAATTAAAGACAATGTTATTGGAACGGCGCGTATGGCTTGTGCGAGTGAGAGCGTTATGCATTCTCTCACTCCCATGGCTAGGGGACTTTAGTTCATCTGAATACTATACGTCTAAATATAATGTAATTACAAATCTAAGAAAACTGTAGCTTTTAGAGGCAATCCCATCATACATTTTTAAGATTTATTAGAAAAATTCAGAATTGAATCATACAATTTCTAATTTGAATGATTACGCAGTAACATTTATTCAGTTACATGTTTTTAATTTGAGTGAATAATGAATATATCCCAGTTTTTGAAATAGTCTATTGCATGCGCTATTATATTTTTAATTTTCCAGATCATCTGGAAAACATCATCTGAAAACGAAGTCTGTTTACATCACATTCACTCTAAATAAACAACCGGTGCCGTCGCTATTCTTAAACAATGCACCTATCCCGAAAAATTCTACTGTTCGCTATCTTGGACTTCATTTCGATCAACGCATGAACTGGAAACACCACATTAAGACAAAACAGCTTCAACTAAACTTACGTTTGAAACAACTATAGCCTACAGGTTTGTTCACTCTAAATCACCCATACGTCTCAAACAGAAATTATTACTCTACAATTCTCTCTTAAAACATACCAGGATGTACGGTATTCAAATTTTTGGTTACGTAAAGCTGAGTAATTTAAAAACTATTCAAGCATTCCAGTCTAATTTTCTCCGTATAATTACCGGTTCACCATACTTGTCTCAAATTACACTCTACACACCGATTTAAAAACACCGTTCACTTGCGACTTCGTCAAAAATAGTTAAATTAAATTCTATTCAAAACTACCAATCCATAATAATCCACTTGTCAGTGATATGGCAAGTCGGCCAGGCTTCATTAGAAGATTAAAAAGAAGATGGAGCAGAGATCTTCTTTAATTCTTTCTGGATGTTTATGTCGAAAAAGATAAAATAATATGAAATATTAGATGCAATTTTTGTTTTGTTTTAAATATTTTTTATTACTATTATTGGTAATAACTTTTCTGTGACAATATGAACTTTTTTGTTTTTCTTTTCATACTTTCGTATATTTTACGTTCATTGTTATTCCAAATTCAACTTTGCTGAATGTTGAATTTTATATCATGTCTGTTCTTGTTATTTTTAATTTAATATCAATGTTTTCTCATCTTATGGTTGTTCTATATAATACAATTAAAGATTGGTTAACGAAAATTACTGTTTATCTGGAATAGACCTTTCCCTGCCAATTCTGAATAAAAGTGTTACCACAAAGAAAATATCGTTTAGATAATACTGAACATTAATATTTTGAAATTAAGGTAGATAAAGAAAAACTAAAAAAGAGAAAACATAATAAGCGGTATGTAGTTGTGTCATATGTTTGTGTTTGTGTGTGTGTGTGTGAGAGAGAGAGAGAGAAGAGTAAAGAGAAAGGGGAGGAAAAGTTTTCAATTTTTTGTTTTTGAAAAGTTGAAAACATTAAGCCGTTACTAGTAATGAGAGCGAATATATATGACCATCAGTATTGGATTAACTTTACCCCTGTAAATTGAAACCTTTGACTGTTAAAGAGAAGCCAAACTTTTGATCATATTAATTACTGCACAGTACTAAAACGGAACCCAGTTTCCAAACAAAGCTATGTAATTAGGCGATTAAAGTGACCAGTTTTACCTCATTAGATGAGGCTTAACTCTTTACACACAAACATAACAAACAGCTACACGTTCGTTACTTCCTCAACACAGACACACAAACACAAACAATTTCATTAAAGATCTAAACTATAAACGTATCGAAAATTTAGGGAATGAGAAAATCCACCGTTATAAATGGTTGTTGTTTTTTTATACAATTTATTTGAAAACACGAACGGGAAACTTCCCGGTGTTCATTAGTTAGTTAAAATTAGTCAGTCAAAATACAAATTCTGATTTCAAATATCAAAAGACTTATTATCAATGGCTAATAGGATTTCAAGTAACGTAAGAGCATATAAATCTATTATATTTTAGAAATTCATATAAATTAATTACGTTCATGAGTAATTCCAATTATAAATTAAATTAATACCCCTTTAAATTGGTCTTAAATATAATTTAATCTATTTAAATTTGTATAGCCATGTCAGTAAGATAATATTGCAAACGTTAATGTCGTGACATAAAATTCACTTAAACCAATATTATTTTATTAATTAGTAGAAAATTTTGTCTGTATAACCATTTTTTATATTTGGTTATTCCAAAATTAATTATGTTCCTTAATGAAATAAGTCACAAAGGGATATCTCCTCAGA
This sequence comes from Catonia carolina, assembly GCA_035578175.1. NCBI lineage: Eukaryota > Metazoa > Arthropoda > Insecta > Hemiptera > Achilidae > Catonia > Catonia carolina. Next base: position 19,272,700 of record JAQMRL010000010.1, on the reverse strand, counting down.
TAAAGCTTCACAAAACAACCCAAAATTTAAGTGGGGTTTTTAGATGTTGTATTTTTTTGTCTCGTAGTTGATTTCATTTCGACATGAAAGGGAAACTATTGTTTGATACTTACAATGCAAAATCTAGTATGCTAAATTCCATATCCTTTCCTACCATCTCTTTTCATATTTGAAATTTCAAAATTTGCAAAAGGCTCAGTGTTAATTCCAGAGAAAAGGACAACCTTAAAACCTCTTTGAAATGCCTCTTTGGCACGATATTTCTACAGAGTTACACAAATATTAAAAATCTCGAATAGAATTTACAACACTTCCGTTCAGTTTTTCAACAAACTACTATCTACAATAACATTATGTAATATACAAAACGTTGATCGGTATATAAAAAGTGTTTGTAAGAAATCTTAAATTTTCTTTCAACTAATGTTCTTTAAACGTAATCTAACTATGTAAAATTTAAAATTTAAAAATATAAGCTATTCATTTCAAATCCCCGCTTAAGCTAGGCTTATAGGTTTTAATGTAAAATATGTTTTTGTTACTAAATAAAAAAAATGTTAGGAAAAGTAACAGTAATGTTAGGAAATAAATAAGTTGAAATGTTCATGCCACGTAAGCGCCAGCCCATGGTGCGTGAAAAGTGGGAGTTGTCTACAGTCGTTACAACGAAGACTACAGAGTTTGGTAAAAAATATACAACTACTAAGTTCCCGAAATGAATTAGCTATATTAACACCTTGAATATAAATATATAAATAGTTCTACAATCCACTATTTACTCACAATCGATATACACAATCGATATTTGGACAATACTGTTAAGACTGTGGACTCCAAGCGAACGACGGGTAGTATCAGTTTTTTTTTTTGGTTCGATTATTAGTAACTACTTAAAGGTTTGAAACAATGGATTCCGACACGTAATAATTTCCAGACCGTAGCTGTGAATCGAACCACCCATATGAAATGACTCCATCTGCACAATTAATTAGATTTTTATACGCAAGAAGTGATTTATAACCTATTGATTTTATCTAATAATTCAGGATAAAGATTACAGGGCGTGCTGCTCCATGAAATGCAGAAGGAAATGTTCCAGCATTTTTTAGAAAGAACTAAAATGTTGTTTAGAACAACAATTAAATATCTAATATAAAATATAATTAGTTTTTACAGAGGAGAGCCTGTGGGCCAGTCCGGTGAGTCATTTTATAAAAAGTTACTGCATTTTACACCGTTCAAGAAGTTCGCCAGCTGACACTCAGTAAAAACCTGCAACTTAGATTTTTTTGTCAACAGTCTCTCAACTGGTTTGATGCAGTTCTCTAAGCTGTCTATCTTGCGCAAGTCGTTCCATATCTACATACCTGCAACATCCTATATCATTTGTAATTTGCTTCATTGTCCCAACGTAACTCACTAACACCTACAATATCTAACTTCAACCTAACTATTTCTCTTTTAAATTCTCTAACCTACCAGTTTTTTCAGTTTGTTTTAAACTCCTAAAATCCACGTTCTTTCAAAATCTTTTATTTTTTTGATGAACTCTCCTCTTTTTTTGTTTTACGTCTGACTGTTTTGTAATTTCTGCTAATGCAGACGGTGGAGGATGATGATATATGAAAATGAGTGATGAAAAAATGCCAGACCTGACCGGAAATCGAAGCCAGGACCCCGGCGTAGAAGCCAGTTGCGCTAACCACTACGCCAACGGGCCGGCTAGAGATCCCATCTGATAGTCCTCATCCGGAGATCCAAGCGGAGGACTATAACCTCCGCTCTTATATTAAATTTATTTTTTTATAGTTTACCTTCGGAATGTTTTACTAGAGAAGACGCCATCATAATTTCTTTTCATATTTTGAAGTTCTCGACGTTCTTAAAATCCTGCATATATTAAGTAATTATACCGTAGATTATCCATGTTTAAGTTCAAACCTCATCAAAATAAAATATTCGTCCATTTAATATTCTACTTACGGTTATACTGTTCGTGGAAACACTTAAATTCCTCTATCAGTAATTTGTACTTATTTCCTATTAATATTTTCCCTTTTTATTCCAATACTAGTTTTAAGGTTTTTTCTAGCTTCTACAAACCGCTCACCCGGAATTTATGGTCCAACTACAGTATACAAAAATTTAGTTTCACTGTTTTACCTTTCTTGACTTCTTTTTTACAGTCTCCTATGGTATTACCTGATCAGTAGTATTAAGTCGACAGCCTTAGGTAATCTATTGTTCAAATTTTACCGTATTTTATCTTTAAAGTGTATGCTTCGTGAATAACCGTGTATTGAAAAGTAATGCCTCTATCTCTATAACTTTATTAGTAATGGATACATTGTTTACATATTAGTGTGAAATGATATATTAAACTGTCCTCTTTTCACCAACATAATAATCACTTTTCCACCCAATCGCCGTTAACAGCGACACATTTACGCTAAAGTACTACGTTTTGGAAAAGTCCGTCACGGAAAAACTCTGAAGTTTGCGTACGACATAATTTCCTTACCTCCGCTATCACCTCTGCATCCGAAGAGAAACGCATGCCCTTGAGATGTTCTTTAAGTTTTGGAAAGAGGAAAAGTTCATAGGGCGCAAGATCTGGGCTATAAGGTGGATGAAGTAAAACGTCTTTAAACCCAAGCTTCTCTAGTGCTGTATGCGTTTTTAGACTTGTGTGAGGACGAGCGTTGTCATGATGTAGAATTGGCTCTTTGTCTGTACGATCACTACGTAACCGTCGCTTCAGATTTGATAGGTTAGCAACATATTATTCGGAATTGATAGCCACTTTCCAAAAACTCCATATGAACGATACCATCAAAATTCCAGAAAATGGTAAACATGACTTTCCCGGCAGAAGGCATCGTTTTGAATTTTTCAGTAGTGGCTGTTAAGGGCCGCTAGGATGACTTGTTTACAAAGAGTTTCAGTTCATGACTAACCACTTTTGAGACTGTCTGGCCCACCATTGTAATAGTTGTAGCGATCGAGGCATTGCTTTTCAAAACGTCCTCGTACTTTTATATTTTGAAGATAATTACGTTAAAAATGTTAGAATTTATGCTAAAATGAAATGAAAAATTCAGGAAAATTATTTTTGGTTAAAAATAAATTTGTAGGCAAATTCACATAAATTTTAAACTGATGCAAAGTCATGTGTATATTGCTATGAGAACTTATAACACACCGCTTTTGAGTTATTTGTAGCGACTATGTGTTAAGTCTAGGGATGAGAGTAGGAAGTGTTACTTTCGCTTGTTTATTTGCTAATGCAATGTCACAAATGGGAAAGTTTGAAAACTTTCCTTCTCTCTTTACATTACGTTGTACACCATCACAAAGCAACTTTTAAGTTGTACTAATTTTTTCAATGGGAAAGTTTACAGCAGTTCACAAATAAAAATGATTTTAATTTAGCTGTTTTTCTTTTTGTAATTTATTTATTGTTTTCGTAAAGTACATATTTGATTATTGTTTAGCTTGCTGAATAAAAAGTTACTAACATTTTATATTGGTGTAAAACTTGTCCATTAGTGTAATATTTTATCAGTTTAAATAAAGCACTCTCATTTAAAATTTTATTTAGAAAATAAATGAGTAAAGTAATTTTTTACATTTCTATCATATTATACATGTATATTAAAATAGAAAAAATTTAAGTAAATCCATTTTTCTATTTACAGGGGTAAAAAATATTTTTAGGACTATAAAAAACAGAATTAAGTATTTATACAAGTCTAATGTGTAGAGAGGAAATGATAATTTGGTTTTTTTTTGTTTGTTTTTACTTTCTCTTGCCTAATATGAATACTATAATAGAAAGAAGTATTGTTTTCATGTCAATTTTATCCCAAAAACATGTTTTAATCTATTGATCTGTGCGTGCGCGCGCGCGCGTGTGTATGCGTGAACAAAATATCCCAAGAACGGAATATAGTACGAAGTCAAAACTTGGAACTTAACACATTCAATGCTAAAGAATTATGAGTTATCTCTTCCGTCGGGCTGATTACTCGTGCAGCGTGTTCTCAGCTTGCTTTATGTAGAGCCAACAACTTATGTTACTAACGTTTTTATAGATTTATTTTACTTGCGACCTGTAAGTGGATTTATGTTTGCTAATAACAATTCAATAATTAATTCAGTAAACAATTTAGTTTAATATATTTTAGGTTTTTTCGCTTGTTATAATAAATGACTGTATTTCTTGTTTGAATTTTTCCTTTTACCGTTACGATTTACGCGTAATTTTTTATACAATTTTTAACTACAAATAATAAAAGTAAATCTAAAAGTATAAGCTATTTTGAATCGATACCTGCAAAGATACTAAATTCACGGCTTCAACTGTACCCTGAAACCCGTTAAAAATACTGAACGAGTATTACACTATGCGAGGGTAGAAGATCGTATAACAAAAATTCAAAAACGAACTGCACGGTTAAAAAAACCTTTTTGAGGGCTATTTAATAGCAACAAACTGATATCGAATAGGCGGTGTCCCTCCGGAATTACTTAGAATGATAACAAAACAGAACCCACTTGTAGGTGAGCGGCAGCCTGGCGGTAACACCTACCCAAAACCCACTAGGAGGGTCTCTAGCACTGAATGTGTTAAGTTAGGGACATGGACATTTTCCTGAAAATCTGTCACCCGGGGGTAGTAGTTTATTCACGACATTTTTTACTTTTTGGCGATTTCCTCAAAAATGGCTCCTACGTATTTTTTAAAAATCGCCTCTTAGCCTACATGTTTTATATCCTACAAGATAGGGTAAGCGGCATGTCTGGTGAACTTGGAGGGCTTTGCTCCCGTAGAAATTATTTTTTAAGATTGGGGCCTTAAAATGTAATTTAAGGCAACAGCGTATATAATTAAAGTTTTTGAAAATTTAAAAACCGTACAACTTTAGTTTCAGGCTTTTTTTTCTACTGTGCTTAGTTTAGCATCAATTATTAATTACCTGCTCAAAGCAGACAGGTGGAGTGTTAAATTATTTGCACTCAAGGTTACCCGAACTTTGTTATGTTTTAACAGCAAATCTCATTTCACCAATTAAATATGCGGACCCTAAGATTTATTTGAAGTACAGTACACTTAAATTGAAAAATTGTCAATATTATTCAATCAAAAAAATTAATTAAAAAAAAAAAAAAAAAAAAAAAAAATTATTAAAAAAAAAATTATTATTATTATCTATAACTATTTAAAGCTAACTTGTTTATTATTACATTTTACAGTTATATAACAGAAAAAAAACTTAAAAAACTTTCAATAACTTTGAAAAATAGTAAGAGAATATTTCAAACGTAGTAATCATAGTTTTTAAAATAAAAAAATAAAAAGACAGTTGTTAGGAAAACCGATTCCTTTTCCTCAGAGTCATTCACCCAGCAAGCTAACTTCCCACACCAAAGAATCAGACCCAATCAGAGTCTTATTGACGAAGCCACTTTTCACCCGACCGTCTCTCGCACCAGCAACCAGCTTTCAAAATGATGATTGGTTAACAGTTTAGAAATATTACTATTGAAATCATACAATTTGTTCCAGTTTCCCCCACGACCCCACTTTTTAGACCGCATTACCCGTATATGGCAAATCTCGTTTCCTTTACTTTTTCTATAATATGCACACGACGATAATTTATTCTCTTAGCCGATTGAACGAACCTTTTTTTCATCCGCGACGTAGACCAACCGCAGTAACTCTTTTTAGATGAAACCGTTTTCTAATCCCACTTTCCTCTCATCGCTTTTTACCTTCCTCCCCCTAAAAATAATCAATTTAACCCTTTACCAAGTTTTATTTTTTTTCTCTATGATATATAGTACCCGAATATTTCATCTTCTGTAAGCCGATTTATCTGTGAAATTTCTCATTCAATTATTCAACAAACTCGATCAATTTTTACTGCATAACTCTTAGTTTAAAAATTTTCATATAAATTATTTAAGTGCGCTACGGAGAACGATATTTATCAACGAGTTTTAGAAATAAAATTCTAATTGTAACTGTTCGAGACACACATTAAACCTTTTTACGCATTCATAATTAACAACTACGAGGTCGTAACATCATGCTAAAAATCAAATGATACTGCTTAAATGTTTAGACAAATCTCAATCGTCATCTTAAAGTAGTAACTAAATTTGATCTTACCTTCACAGCAAAATCTGAAGTCCATGAGAAGGTATTTTACTTTATAAAAAATATTATTACACCAGTTATCATTATTACAAAGTTATTTAGAAAAATCAAGACGCGACTTTGTCTTGTCAATGCAAATAATGAACAATATAATCTAATTAGTAATAAAAAATTAGGCTACTACTAATATATTAGTTATATTATTATTATTATTAATTCGTTGATCGACCGACTAAGGATCACGTTAAGCACTATGCATTTTGGTCTCTTCTTCTCAGGATGTCATTCCTCTTATCTGCCCAAAAAGCCTTCATTCGTTCGGAATGCTCCTTTCTTCTCTCATCCGTCCACCTCCCACCAGTACCCTCTCTTCTTGCAGATTGCACAGGCAGACTTATCCTTTTGTCATTCGTCTTCTGCCTAAATTTGTCTTTATCGTAAATGTCCTCTTCTTCAACTCGAAGTTTTTTTAGATCATCTTTAGTATTGATAAACCACTTCAAAGTAGTCTTAGTATTATCAAAGTTATTCAAAATTTTCTTTGTCAGTCTGTCATTGCTCATCCTCTTTATGTGCCCGTAAAATCGTGTTCTCCTTCTTCTGAAAGTCTCTGACATCCTCTCTACATGTTCATACAATATGGTGTTTGAAACGTTTTTATAGGTATTGTGCTCTTCATCATATCGTGGCCCATAGATCTTTCTCAGAATCCTTCTTTCTCTCTTCTCAACATCTTCTATAAGTCCTTTATTTTCTGAGGTCAATGTCTCCGATGTATATAAAGGCACAGGCTTTACTACTGTTTCGTAATGTCTTAACTTTGCAGTTCTTGAGAAACATTTTTTGTTGTAAATATTTTTAGTAGCTAAATATGCCAGATCCAATTTCTTAATCCTGGCTTTTAACGCCTCTTTGTCACTTCCATTCTTCATGATTATTTCGCCCAGATATTTGAACTTATCCACAATGTTAATCTTCCCATATTTTGTTTTCAATGCCTTATCCGTTATACCTTTTATTGTTGTCATCAGTTCTGTTTTTTCATACGAAATTTGTAGTCCTGCCTGTTCTGCAACTTCCTTCAGTAGGTCTAGTTGAGCCTTAGCTGTTTCTATGTTATCTGTGAGCAAAGCTATATCGTCAGCAAACGCCAGACAGTCTATTTCAGTTCCTCTTCCAATTTTCAAAGGTCTATATAACTCCCTAGACTGTAACTCTTCTCTCCAATTTCTTATTATCTTCTCCACCACACAATTAAAAAGCAGAGGTGATAGGCCGTCTCCTTGTCTCACTCCTCTTTTAACTTGAAAGGGCTCTGAGAGATGTCCTAAAAATTTAATTTTGGATTTAGTTTCTGTCAAAGTTGCTTTGATCATGGCTCTAAGTTTTCTATCAACTCCAAATTCTTCTAAGATCTTAATTAAAACTTCTCTATCTATACTGTCATACGCTTTCCTGAAGTCTACGAACGTGGCAACATATTTCTTTGACCTAATGGCATAGTACTTTATAATTGTTTTAAGGTTCTGTATTTGTTCTACTGTTGATCTACCCTTTCTAAAACCTCCTTGATACTCTCCCAATTGATTTTCTACCTGATCCTCTAGTCTTTCTGAAATTGCAAGTGAAAGAATTTTATATGTCACAGGAAGCAGGGAAATTCCTCTATAATTGTTCACATTCTTTGTATCACCCTTTTTGTGAAGAGGATGTATAAGAGCCATTTTCCAGTCTTCAGGCAGCTCCTCTTTTTCCCATATTTCCTCTACTTGTTGTTGTAGATTTATCAAGGCTTCTTCAGGGGCATATTTCCAGAGCTCTGCAATTACTGAGTTATATTATATTACTGATAATAAAATCATTAGTAATACATTAGAAATAAAAAACTAACCACAAAAACATAACCTAATTTTAATCATGAGTAAATAATGCGAAATGAAAACCAACCTTAGTTTCACTTAATAATAATACGGAAAATCACTCTTTCACTCTAAACTAGGCTCTGTAGAGAAAAATGCTTTAAAAATATGTAGATCTTTTAATTTTCTACAAATTTGACTAATACACGTTCGACATAAAATGCATACTAAGGCTGAAATCTTAAAAAATCAATTTTTGTTAAAGATTTTCTTGTAAAAAAAAAATAAAACACTAATTACCGCTAAACTAATCGTTTTATAAAAATATGTTCGAAATAAAAGTTGTAGGATTTTAAATTTTCTAAAACTTTGATTATACACCAATAACTATGCAGTGCAGATAATGTTGTCTGTAAAAACCTTAGTATATCTTTGCTTATTTTCAATAATTGTGGCTTTGTTTTGTAAACACTAAAATAAATCATAACTTTAGTTGTAATTAAGGTAAATGAATAATTTGTTTCCACTGATTCAGCATATTTTGCTCTAGAGACGTGGGTATTATTATTATTAAATAAGTCTTAGCAGAACATTTTTATGGAGTTTAAGTTGAAAAGCAAAAAATACATAAATAAATATAAAAATTAATAAAACATTTCAGAGTAAGTATCTTATAGTCAATACCTGGCGTCTCTAGATAATTGTATGCTCTGTTTTCTGTTTTTGAATCAAGTTGATTGGGGAAATACAAACTGAGATATAATTTTTTTTATTGAAGCACTGAATTTTCACTCCTTCCCCTCGGGAGGAGTTGTGGTTGTCATAGAACTATTAACATTTAGCAATGAATTTTCCTTTATGTCCCCAATAATTAGTTTAAATATGATCTTCCTTCTCCTTAAAATAAAATAAAAAATTTTGGTAGACTTCTCACTTAACGAACTCACTTCATAATTGTTCGAACAACATTAACTCGCTATAAAAAGGCAGCCGCTTTTTATATAGAGTAACAATCGAATTTTCTTGAAGGATAGAGAACGTAACAGAACAATCCAAATAAATAAGTAAACAATAGAACATTCTACTCTATACTAGAAAAACAATAAGTGAGGCTTTGAACTGATGGTGCCAGGAAAACAATTAATAACAATGTCAGAACGTAAAGGTCACTCACACACTAGATCCGTCTAGTCAAAACATAATATTCCAGCCTCAGCGGGTCACAATATTATTAATAAAAGGAATAGATTGAGATGCGGTAATTATAAATAAAAGTATAATTATTTGAAGATAACTATGTGAAACTCGACTTTATAACAAACTGATGAAAATTTTAATAGTTTCTTATCACTGTTTTTAACAACCTAATTTATACAAACCAACAACAGGATAGAACAGTACGAGTAAAATTCATAAACATATTATATTTGTGGGTTTTATATTTGTGAGGACCAACGTGACCAGAAATATTATTATTTCTTGTTACCGACATATTTTATAAACCAGAGAGAAAGATAAGAAATTTCGTAGCGTATTTTGCCACAAATATTGCACTGACATTTCTCTTTTAAACAAGACGAGAAGCTCTTAACAATAAAATGGGAAACGAAATTATGGGAAGGTGAAGGAGAAAATGGAATAAACGGGAAAATAAACGGTAGAGAATAACATTAAACATTGATACGTGCAAAGTAGAATCGGTCGCAAGTTACGGTTCGCCTCGCGTTTGAAACCGGAGGCAATCTCAAACTCTACATCGTCTTTTTCAAAACAATGAGAATTGAATAATAAAATGTAAAGGAAGTTTTGTGGGAAGAATATTCAATTTGTATTGTCGTTAGTAGTGGTTGAGTCTGTATTTGAAATTTTTAGGCGTTTTTTGTTTCTGAATAATACATTATTTGGTTTCGCTACCGGTTTGTTGGTAACGATGATAAAATCGGTCGGAAAGACACGTGACCGTTTCTAATTAAACAAGAAGAAATTTTCGGAAACTTTAACTTCATTTCACGTTACTTTACTATGCATGAGGGAAGAAAATATTTATGTCCGTTTTCTCCCCACGATTTTTTACGTCGTAGTACTGAAAACCAGAGAGAGAAAAAAGAGATAGCGAATGTAATGAAGAAACAGAGAGAGACAGAAATAACGAATAAGATCTAGTATCCAGATTTCAAAGAAATATTATGTTTCTCTTCCATTTCCCTGCAATTTATTCAGTGTTTTATTTGTTTTCAAAACGAACTGTTCATAATATATTGTTATTATTATTACTATTATTATTCCTTTGAAAAATCATAAATAACATTTTTCTTTTCCAATAGAATACATATATTATTGCTTTAGTCTCCTTACTTAAAGTCCCCTTTTCTTTGGGTATATAACAAAAATCTTATCTGCATTTACTAAAATCAAATATAAATTGAAATAAAGTTTTATGTGAAAAATAAAATTAGAATACACCAGTTCGAATCCGATAAACCAGTACGAAGTTAAAGCAGGTAAATTCTTAAATTTGGCGTTATTATTTTTAAAATTATATCGATACAAGTTTAAAGAGTGAAGCGTAATTGGGAAAAATAATAAGCCACACTCCTTATTACGTGAAAAATGAGCTTGATTTCTTGGGAAGCTTTGGTTAAAACGGGCGCTGTATACAGAATGCATAAATGGAATGAATGTTAGGGCCTTTTTTGGAGCAGGCGTGATTCTTGTGAATAATTTTACCGCAGGTATAACAACAATTAACACTTTTGTAGTCAGTTAGTTACTTGGATTGTGAATTGAATTAATATCGTCGAGCTGTTCGAAATAGCGTTGTTACAGAACCAGTTCTGAATTACGTTAATAGTGCGTTGCGTACGGGTAGTAGCATGTGGTTGTAGACAGGTAAATCATTGTTTTGATTGTTAAGTGACAGTACTGTATCTTATATTATAGTCGAGTTTAGTTACTCTTTAAGTTTTCTAATGAATTTAATTGTAGTAATTTAATTGTAATTTGTTAGTAGTATAAACCTAATCATTAATTGTAATTTGTTAATCGTGTCAATAAATAATTGTTATAAGTTTAATGGAAGTGTTTCTTTATTATTAAGTCCTAGTAAAGTTAGTTACTTTTATACGGATTTGAATACTAGACAGTGGTTACCGGTGTACTTTGATGGTTGGGGTTCAATTAACCATACTCTCTCAGGAATGGTCGGCCTGGGTCTATACAAGACTACTCCTCATTTACACGTCATACACATCATCCTCATCTCATTGGGTCATGGGGTTGCTTATTGTTCTGAATTGAACAGATTGCAACGTACACAAATTAGAAACAAAAAATATTAAGTACACCCAGATCCCGAATGAATCTAACCTTAGGTGTTACAAAACTTTTTATTATTATTCTGTCATATAATAATTATTTTTAATCTGTTATATTTGTTGTAATTGCAAATGCTGTTTAATGGATAATAATTAAGTTGATTTATGAATATGAATACTGAAAATTATTAAAAATTAATTTATAATCAATGTTAGATTTGGTTTGTTTGCCCTGACGAAGGTTTTCGCACAGTTTTCCTTGGAAACTCCAAGCAAGTGCCTGGTCAGTATTCTTTTTGCGTTCTATTGAGAAGTATGACCGTCCTACTTCCTACCCCAAATTTTAACTTATTATGTACAATATAAATTAATTTACGTGACAATAAAATTTATTCAAACCCGCACGTAGCACGGGCGCAATGGCTAGTTTCATACAAAGAAACCTTACTCTCAAATAAAATTTGTCGTGTTTTGAATAGGGGACTGTAAATCAATTCCCCTCCGTTATGAGCATAAAAAAGACCTGTCGACTTGCACTGAATTTTGATGAACAGACTGCCTTTTTGTTTCTATTTATTGGTCATCACAGTTAAAAGAATTGTATTTTCTAATAAATACATTTGTAGGGTCGAGATAGAATTAAAGTAACGCCATCTACTGAGAGCTTTAAAAAATATTCCCTCTTCCCAGTCTCTCCATCAGGAAAAAAGAGAATATATGATTTTCACACTGCATACCTATTCTTCTCATCTTTCCCTTCTTTTCCTTTCTTAATTTTCCAAAATACTATTTTCCCGCCGTCACAGTGACATGTTTTACTCTCACAAAATCTGACAGTCAAAATTCTATTACCCCAAAGTCCCGACGTGCCTGTTCAGTATGTTCACTATTCAAACCCTATATTATTTTCTTCATCTCTTTCTTACTTATTCTTTCACTCCTTCTAGAAACCTGTCTAAAAAATATATTATATAAAAATATACAACTTCTCTCCTTTCAACGCAGAGCGGACAAGAAGTTGCTACTTTCGAATACAGTAACATAATTTTTCTTATGAAAAATTTTCATATTTTGTTTTCTCATTATTTTATTTTATTCTATGGAAGGCAGGTGGTGGTAAAGTTAAAAAATCTGTCCGGGTAACATTTATAGCTTGTTTCGTAGCATTCATACCTGGGTACCATTATTAATGAAGCATGGAACAACTCGCAGGAGATACGGTGTCGTATTGGGAAGGCCAGAGGGGTTTTTAATGCAATAGGTTTAGGTTTTCAGAGCCATGACCTGACATTGGGCACCAAATTACGGCTCCTCAGATGCTATGAGTTCTCTTTCCTTTTTTATGATGTGGAGACTTGAAACTTGGACAGGGCGACTGCTCACCGGCTTGAAGCTTTTGAACTGTGGTTGTATAGGAGAATATTGAGAATTTCGTGAAACCAGAAAGCCACTAATATTGAAAATGAATGAAGGTTCTGGAATTGGTCAAAATTGTTAAGTGCCGTAAGCTGCAGTACCTTGGTCATATAAAGAGAAACCAAAAAAGATATTATCTACTGGAGCGTATTCTACAGGGGAAGATAGGGGGAAAGAGGAATCCTGGTAGAAGAAGAATTTCCTAGCTCACAAATTTGAGGACCTGGTTCGTTAAGAGCTCCACGGAATTGTTCCGGATTGCGACTTATAACGTCAAAGTAGCCATGATGATCACCAACATCCGAACCGGATCGGCACGACAAAAAGAGAACAATATTTCTTAATGGCACTTATTTATAACAAAATGAAACTTCCAATAAAATACAATAACAACGAAAGATCAAATTAGGTGTCACGTTTTATTTGGACGCACTTTCAATTAAATATCTAATCTGTATTAAAACTCTCCTAGGTAAAGGCGAAACATATACCGGGTGTCCCACGGAATTTGAATCATAGGGAAATAGCAATCATTTTCATTAGTTTGTCAATAGTTTCTTCCTGCAGATAAATGAAGACTTTTTATAAATTAGGAATCAATAGGAATTGTTTACACCTTTAAAAAATCTCGTGTGAAACACTCACACAACTTTCTGTAGCTAATGCAAATAATGAACAATATAACCGAACATTAGTAATAGGTAATGCATTAGAAATAAACAAAAAAAACATACCTCAAAAAACATAACCTTATTTTAATCATGAGTGAAAAACGCAAAATGAAAATCAACCTCAGTTTGGCTTAAAAATACGGAAAATCACTCTTCCACGCTAAACTAGGCTATGTAGAGAAAAATGCTCTAAATAAAAGTTGTGGTAGATCTTTTAATTTCCTATAAATTTGAATATACACTTTTGTCGTGAAATGCATACTAAGGCTGAAAACTTAAAAAATCTACGTTTTTACAGATTTTCATGAAAAAAAAAACAGAAAATCACTAATTACCGGTAAACTAAGCGTTATACAAAAATGTTTAAAATAACAGTTGTAGATTTTTTAATTGTCTGCAACTTTTATTATATACATTTTTGCCTTAAAATGCATATTAAGGCTGAAATCTTAAAAGCCGTTTTTTTCTACGAGAGATTTCAGAAAAAAATCGTAGGAGCTGTTTTTAAGAAAATCGCAAAAAAGTGAAAAATGACACGAATAAACTACTACTTCCAGTTGACCGATTTTGATAAAAATGTTCGTGTCGGGTCCTCTAGTAGCACCTAACTTAACTTTCAAGTTTCAACTTTTTACGATGTCCGTTCTTGGGATATTCTGTTCACACACGAACAGACACACACACAAAAAACATGTTTTTCGCTAAAACATGTTTTTTGGGTTCAGGGGGTCTGAAAACGTGTAGATCCGGTGAAAACTCGATTTCGAAAAATCGACATGAAAACAATAGGCTACTTTCCTTCCTATATATTCATATAGGCTAAAGAATGTAGAAAAATCAGAACTTTCATCGTATGGGTCAAGTAAAAAATATTAAAAATTTAATTTATTCTAATGACTATACTAAGTAACCTAAGATATAAGTACACGTAAGCCACTACGTCTTAGTGGTTTATACGGTAGCATACTCAAATGCTAAGCCGAAATTACTGGATCCAAATTCCAGTTAAAGTCCGGTAATTTTTCATTTGTTTTTTGTTAAATGTAAAAAATTCTACAGTTTGTTCGATAATAATTAAGCAATTAAAGCGATTATAAAAACTACGTAATTTAGGATATTTAACTAATGTTACGAGAAATTTTCATTGGGATAAACATTCTGATGTCCAAAAAGAGTAAACTTCTTCAGACATAAAACACAAATTAGGGAATTTTTTAACTGTGGTGGAGAAGAATGAATACAATGATTTGAATGCCTTACAAATAATATATATACATAGGAAAATGATGAGGAAAAATACATGCCTACGCTTGCACATAACAAAATATATATAGGTAATAATAAACCGATGAATCTTTCAAAAATACTATAAAAGAGGGATACGGTGAGAAGCAATTGCGATGCTCGTAACTGCCGCAATTTCTATTCAAAGGTATAAATCTGTTTGGTAGTTTGGAAGTCTCATATAAGAAAAAGAAGAGGAACAGGAGCGCAGCGCAGGGCACAAATCTTAACGGGATGTTGCCCGCCATAGCCGTCGATCATTTAAATAATAGCAAACCCGCCTCACGCACTTTCGTTTAAGAGAAGAACGGATCGTTATAGGGGACGTTGGTACAGTAGATGGATGGAGAAGAAATAAGGGAGAAGGTTGAGGGAAAAGAAAGAGAAGGGGTAACGTGCCGGGTTATTTTGGCCTCTTTGTTTTTGAGTAACGCGAGGAAGCGGTCCAGAATACGGGATGAGATGAATTCTGTACGTTCTCTCCTCGCACTAAGTTAACCGAATATAAGACGACTCGCGGTTAGTTTTGGGTCGGGTGGAACAAAACATTCTATCCTTAATACACTGGTTTTACTAATTGGCCTATGATATATTTAAGCGACTCACTCATTAATGACATCGACTAAGATCTGTTACGCTCATGGGATATGCCACGCTCAGCTCGGCTCAGCTATCAGCTAGGAACGCTACCGAAGAGGAAGAGTAAAGATACACACAACACGAGAGGGTTGTAACTAAAAGAGAGAGAGAGAGGCGTATAGCGAAGAAGAGCAAACCCATCTAACACACTATGTATTCCAAACTCATAAATAACTAAAATTTATTACTGACTCTCATCTCTCTAAGATATCGTAAGAAGCAAGCCATAGCTGTGCTGACGATAGTAAATCTTCCCGTACACTAAAGATTTGCGACCAAAACATAAATTTACATAATATGCCTGCTACTTTATCAAAGATTAGGTGTAATTAAAAATACAAAGTCCTTAAAAAAAGATTTAGTGAAAAATACACTTAATATTATGATGACATAAAAACACAGATCTGGAAAAACAGAAGAAAACATTACAAAAAAACCAGAGTAAATATCTTCTGTTAAGTGACGTAATAAAGAAATAATTTATTACCAGAAGATGAATAAACATTGTAAGATGGCAAAATATAAAGTATTTTTATATTCAAAACTAATGTAGCTCAATCAAAAATAAATTTACTGCTTTTTAATCCCTAATTTTATAAAATTTTTGGTGAAAGTTCTGCTTTTCTATTTTGACAAGGATGGTATTCGCATGCATAAATTATAGAAATGTAGCTACAGCATTCTTGTCATAGTAATCATTGAGCTTGCAGTAATTTCTTCTTGACATAATAAATAAATACTAGAATTCTCAGAAAAACTTCTCCAAAATTTTTAACACACCCATTCTAAAGTATTTAACAGTTGATTTTCAGAGATGAAGGTTTCTGGTTCAAATCTTAGTAAAGGTAATTACTCTTATGGTACGGATTTAAATGCTAGATAGTGGTTACTGGTGTGCTTTGAAGGTTGGGTTCAATTAACCATACTTTCTCAGGAAAGGTAGGTCTGGACTTTTACAAGACTAAACCTTTTTACCTTGTCATACACATCAAACTTATCTCATTGGGTTATGGGATTGCTTATTGTTCTGAACTGAACAAATTGCAATGTATACACATCACGGATAAAAAAAAATTCTGAAGTATATTAGAATGATTTTCGAATGTCATTATTTTTTTTTTTTCGAATGAATTTTGCAAGCCTATAATATTATTACAGTAGGGTGTGGTTTGATAATATTTGTAAAAATGTTAAGCGTTTCCTCTAAAACAATAATTTTTAATTACATCTGACTATTTTGCACAACACTGCTAATGCAGATGATTAAGGGGATAGATGAAAATGAGTGATGAAAAAATACCAGATCTGACCTGGAATCAAACTTAGGACCCCTGGTACAGAATTCAATTGCTCTTATCACAGCACCAATGGCCCAGCTTAAACAATAATCATTTAATTAGAGAGGTCCTACAGTATGTCGTTTCACTCTTCTTTCTTCTTTTCATTCTTTTCTTTCTTCTTTCTTTGTACTTCACCCAGTACAAACCCACCTTTCCTTAACCCAAAGTCGTCGCTAACAACCAAGATGTTGATGCAACTTGAAACAAACTAAAAATACATAATAATAATAATACTTTGTAGATTTCTCTATTTAACTGGAGTTGCATTTCTTTAACTATATATATTTAAATAGACTGTGAAAACAACACATAAGATAAATCTGCAAGTAAAATTCTGGTTTGAAGCACTCACATGACTTTCTCTTGCCAATGCAAATAATGAACAATAATAACCTAACATTGGTAATAAAACATTAGAAATAAACAAAAAACTAACCTCAAAAACCATAATCTAATTCTAATCATGAGTGAATGACACAAAATGAAAACCAACCTTAGTTTCGCTTAATAATACAGAAAATCACTGATGAACATCAACTACTACCAGTTGCTAGTTGGTATGCAACTAGGCTTTGTAGAGAAAAATGTCTGAGAAAAAATTGTAGATCTTTTAATTTCCTATTAACTTGGTTGCATAGATTTTTGTCATAAATGCATATTAAGGCTGCAATCTTTAAAAAAAAAATTTTTTTCTTCCAGTGAACAGCCTCCCCAAGAATTTCAGCAGACATGGCACCTACCCTATCATGTAGAGCATAAAAAATGTAGTAAATGAGGCAATTTTTAAAAAATTCATAAAAGCCGTTTTTACGAAAATCGTAAAAAAGTGACAAATGACACGAATAAACTACTACTTCCGGTCAACCAGTTTTGATGAAAATGTTTGTATCAGGTCCTCTAATGGTACCTAACTGAAGTTTTAAGTTTCAACTTCGTACAATGTCCCGTTCTTGAAATATTTTGTTTTTTGAGCGAAACCATAGTAGTACGATTTCAACCACTCAATAAAAACAATCACTAAAACATGTTTTTGGGTTCAGGCGGTCTGAAAACGAGTACATTCGGTGAAAACTCGATTTCAAAAATTTGACATGAAAACAATACTTTTCTTCCTATATATTCATATATTGCCCATAACAGGTCGATTGGAGTGTTAAATTAATTGCACTTGAGCTGTTGGTGCCAGGGCTACAAAAAATAGTTCTTTCTTATCACATAGTCAGCCAATTATATGACTGAACTATTTAAGAACAGAAGTGGTAGAAATGTAAAAACACTAGTTATCTCCTCAGAGAGTAATGAATTTCACTATACAGCCAGACCCCGTGATGAATGAAGTGAAGGTGTCATTTGCAGGGTGGAAAGTAGATGCGTTTCGGAGGGCCTGGCATGCAGATAAGCTTACTCTTTCATCTCAGTGAGGAAGACAATAGTAAACCACCTCAATCCTCGTTTTTACTTCATAAAACCTCTAGAGGTTCAAAAATGTTCTTTACTTGTCAGATAATAAGCTTAATCAGATAACAAAATAAAAAATAGCCAATATTATAATAATGATATAGGCCATTTGTACGTAAAAGTAAAATTTTGAAAATAGTTTTATTGGCTAAATTCTTGTCGAACTAATTTTCAGCAATAGCGTTTAAAAACACAAAGTTTTTGTAAACAAAAACGGAAGGGTTACTTACTGTGTAGAATTTTTTTCATATTTAGTTTACACATAATAGAAAACATTAAAAGTTAATGTTTATTATGTGATTTATAATGAATTGGTAATTCAGTAACAAGTACAGCCCCATCTTGCCTTAATTACAGCTAGCATCTGTCTTGGCATTCTTTAAATCAAGTTTTGGCCTTCTTCTCGATTTTCTCCCATTCTTCTTTTGCCACATGCACAGCTGTTGAAGATTCACTGCATTACATTGACAAATTCGGTTTTTAAGCATAACCAAAACGTGCTCATAGAATTTAAGTGTGGGTTGTTGGCTGGCCAGATCATACGGTTGATACCTACTTCATCAAGATACTGTGAAACCAATTAAAATCTTTTAAAGTGATGTTAATTTTGACCACGACCATATTAAAGTTTAATTTGAAATATTGTTAACAGTGTAGTTGAAAATAAAAAATGAACATAACCAAGTTCTTAATAAAAGATGTATTTAACAATATACCATGCTACAGGTTACAAAATCACTAATTGTTTGTTGTCCCAATGCTGAAAACCTTTATGGTACAATATTTCACCATTGCCTCATAAACATGATGTGTGTATACAAAGTGTTGCTGTGCTGCTCTACATACAGCAGAGCTTTAGCTGCTTCTGAATGTGAAATAACTCGCTCCATAATTTATATCTCATGAGTTTTTATTTTATTTTATTTATTCTGTGTAATGCATATTTTTTTGATAATTCCAACAGGTCCAGTCTCAATTATTTCAGATTAGCAGGGTTTTTGTATAATTTCTTCTAAAAATGCCTTCAAACTCTCCGGTACCCAGGCCATGCTCATGTCAAAATGACTGGGCTTCAAAGAGTTATGTATATTTTAATACAGTAAGTTTTTTTGGGAAATAAACTATTACTATTAAGAAAACTAATGCTGATTTTCAGAATCACTGTTCTTTAGGAACGTATAAAATATATTCCTTCATGGTATTCATCGTCTTTAGCCTCTTAGATCCAAGTGGTCAAAATGCAAATGATTTATTACAAAATCCTCTATTTAACCTCTAAGGAAATATATGCTAAATTTCAGTTCCTTTGGTGATAAGAAAGTTAAAATAGTGATGAGTGAATCAGTCAGTAAGGGTTTTTCCATTCATATTCATTTGTAGATTTATTTATAGATTACTAGCTGTACTCTGCGTGCGCTGCTGCACCTATGAAAATTGAATTTAAAGAGAAATACTTGGAAAATCGTTGAAAAAATAAAAAATTAGCATTCATATACTTATACTCGTATTATAACGAATAAGGCATACATATCCATTATAAAATAAAAACACTTGTTTTTGTTGTCCTATATATATTTGTTTGTCCTTTGTTTTAAATATCTGCATTTTAAAAGTCAAACATCTGATTTTTTGAAAGCACAAAAACAACATTTAAGCCCCCTTACTTTCTTTCTACTGATCAGATCAAGGTTTTCAAAAGCTTAAAACTTGCTCCTCAAAATGAGTAATCTATAGGTAAAATTTTATTTAAATTAGTTGAACAATTTATTTAGGAATGCATAAGGACCAAACAAACATTCATTTCTACGTAGATAGATACCGCTTCAAATGAACTGACTTTAATTATTATAAAATTTTGAATTTATGAAAAAATAATATTGTTAGTGCAATATGAAAAATTATGTAACCAAATGAGCTCTCGAAATAAATCTGTTCAACATGATTTGAATAGAGGATCTGAATGTGAATATAAAGAATATTATCCTCTAGAAAAGGATAAAGCAATGAGAAGAGACGAAAATAAGAAGTAAAGACAGGATGTATAAGGGAAGGATTTGAAGAGCACGGGTCGTTAGTGTGAAGTGACTTGAGCATCTTTACTACAAGTATAACTATACTAGGTTCTGTAGTGTGTAGTGTAAATCTTGTAGAGCTGATGTCCACCAGGGTACAACAGGCGATAACAAGGCTCCATTTTCAAACACAACCCCTTATTTTTTTTTTATTATTTTCATCCCAGTTGAGATTGTATTGTCCTGCTTTTCTCTCATAACTGTATTTTCATTTCTTTTTTTAAGTCGTTGCTTACACATATTACAAAGAATATTCAGAAGAATGATGTAAAAATGTCAAAATAATCCATCTCACACTATTTTAAATATGAAAACAAAAGTAAAAAACCGTCACAAGTTACACATTTTCTTCTTTTTTTTTAACTTCCTTTTTTTATAATCCCTAATGTGTGTACATTGCAATCTGTTCAATTCAGAACAATAAGCAACCCCATGACCCAATGAGATGAGGATGATATGATGTGTGACGTGTTAATGAGATGTAGTCTTGTACAGACTCAGGTTGACCATTCCTGAGAGAGTATGGTTTAACTTCCTAACGATGTAAATTATGACAAAAATTAAATCCATTAAGTTTATTTACCATATGGTTTGATAATAATGATGTTCTACTTTTTGCTGAATATAATTCATTGTTGAAATAATGCAAAAAATAATAATTTTATTGCTAACATCATAATATTTTGGTCTGAGGATAATTTGCACAGGTATATTTACATTTTATATAAATGTATTTAGTTTAACTGCTCAATGATAACTTTCTTATTCCATTAGAAAATACAAAAATGAAGGTTTCAAGCATACTAATCATCTTCAAAGCAAAGTAGTTTTAAATAATAAAACTTAAGAACGGGTTCATTTATTTATTGGTGAAAATTTTTAAAATTGTCATCTATCATTTTCCTGAGTCCGTCTGTCCATCACATCCAGATATCAGGAAATACAAAGATACAAACAAACGGTTTTCAGATTGGTAATTTGCCTAAAAAGTTAGTGAGCTTAAATTGGGTTTTAAAATCTGGTTTCGACTAGAACTGGTCCAAAACAAGAAAAAAAATCAATGTCAGAAACTACAAGCGATAGCAACAAACATTTTTCGGATTCATAATCTACAAAAAAGTTAGTGTACCTGAATTGGGTCTAAAATTCCGGTTTTGACCGAAAGTGGTCCAGCACCAGAAATCAAGAAATCAAAACAAAAATAGTGTCATTTGATTTTCTTAAAAAGTATTTATAGAAATCACTAATGGTTTTGCCATAAGTCAAAGGTAAGCCATTTCAAAAATTGCCACCAGCCATGAGACATGTCGTCTTAAGAACGGAATTTTTTTATATTAATTACATTTATTTATTTTCTTGGGATGTCATGTTTCATGTAAAATATTGGCATGCAGAAATTAAATTGACAACATTTTAAAGAAGACACTGTTTGGTAAAGTGTGAAATGAGACCATTTAAAAGTTTTATCACACCATGTTTCTACCAGTTTTAATGTGTGGTTCAGAGTCTTGGACTCTGATTACCCAGTTAAAATGTGATAATTACGACAGATCCTGCAGTAGCATATCTGATTTGTTGCTAACCTTAATTGACAATTTTAATAATCTGACTGAATATTCTGATAGTGATAAAAGTTACATAGTTGGGAAGAGCAATAAACGAAAGCTAAAACCTGTTAGTAATAGAATTAAAATAAAAAACTCAAAGATCAGGGATTAGAATAAAAAGGTGTAGGTGGTAAAAAAGTACAACAAAAAAGTGAAAGAAAATCCTTGTATTGCTAATAAGTATCCAAAATGGGTATTAAAAACAATTTAATGAAGATGAAATAATGCATTTATTTGAGAAATATTGGGATCTTTGTAATGCTACAGCACTGAAAGACTTTTTGCTTAATTGTATCACGGAAGAGGGCGTTAGGAGAACTATAATAGTTATTGACGATTAGGAAGGGTATAAGAGAAACTGTTATCAAAAGTATTACTTGCCTAAAACAAACAACAAAATTATGGTCTGTCGACAGTTTCTACATGCTATCCAAGGTATTAGTAAAAACTTAGTTCAGTACACTGTAGAGAATAAAACTGCAATCAATACTTCAAAACCTGATCAACGTGGAAAAACACCATCTGCAAAGAAAACTTCACAAGGAACATGGGAAACAGTTGACTAGTTTGTTCAAAAATTCCCTTTTGTGCCGTCTCACTATTCCTGTGCCAGCATAATTAAGAAGTACGTACCACAGTCCATGAAAAGCTTGCAATACATCTATAAACAGTGTCAGAGCTTTCATAATGAAAATAGTTGTGCTTGTGTTTCTTTGACAGTTTTTAAAAAATATTTGGCACAAAGAGAATAACATTGGAATTCACTCACCAAAAAAAGATCAGTGAGATCTTTGTGAGTCGTATAAAACATTGCCAGCACAAGAAAAAACATTCTGTAGAAGATGAATACCATAACCACTGCGAAAAGAAAGATGCATCAAAATCAAAACCCTTGCTGATCAAGAGAGAAGTGGGACAAAAAAGTGTATTTGTGTCAGTTTTTGTATGCACTAGGTATTGAATACTCCTCATGGAAATAGTCGACTGCTCTTCTACTCTTATAAATATGCTTACAGAAATTTAAGTCAATACGAAAGTAAAACAAAGAAAACATTCTGCTATTTATGGGGTGAATCAGATGGCTAAAGAGGAGCAAATGAGGTAACAACAACTATTTATAATTATTGAAAAAAATTAATTATTATAAAAAATGTGAATATACTACAAAGGCGTTTTACTGTGACAGTTGTGCTGGGCAACAAAAAAAAAATCATACACTATTTTCGATGGCCCCATATTTTCATAGATTAAAAAAATATAAATGAAATTTCATTAAATTTTCTACTTCCAGGACATACAAGGTGTGGCTATTAAATAACGAGACTGACATTATAAAAAAATTTAATTTTAATTTTATACATAATCACTTATTGTCACCTTCAATATACACTCCTCTATCCCTACAACGCTCTATGCAAATTTTCCATTATTGGAAACAGTGCTGGAATCTTCTGTCAGCTCCTTCAGGACACGTGCCGCTTTCTCTTTTACAGCTTCCACAGACTCAAATCTTGTCCCTTTTAATGCAGATATCACCTTAGGGAACAGTAAGAAGATAATACATGTGATGAAATGTGGTTTTTTACTTATGATCCGGAAACGAAGCGCTAATCCATGCACTGGAAGAGCCGAACTTCACAGAGAGCCAAAAAAGCTCGAATAAGCAAGTCAAAATTTAAAGCAATGATGATTGTTTTTTTTATATCCATGGGATTATGTACCTTCACTGGGTCCTGAAGGTCAAACAATTAATCAATATTACTACCTTGAGGTACTTTCTAAACTACATCAAATAGTAAGGAAAAAACGCCCTGAAATGTGGAAGGACAAATCATGGGTTCTCCACCAAGACAATGCGCCAGCTCATTCTGCGTTATCTGTCAAGAGATTCCTAGCCAAGTACAGCATCTCAGTGTTAGAACATCCATCTTATTCACCAGATCTTGCACCATGTGACTTCTACCTGTTCCCTAAGGTGAAATCTGCATTAAAAGGGACAAGATTTGAGTCTGTGGAAGCTGTAGAAGAGAAAGTGGCACGTGTTCTGAAGGAGCTGACAGAAAATGACTTCCAGCACTGTTTCCAACAATGGAAAACTTGCAGGATTGTAGGGATAGAGAAGGAGTGTATAATGAAGGTGACAATAAGTGATTATGTATAAAATTAAAATTAAATTTTTTACAACATCAGTCTCGTTATTTAATAGCCACACCTTGCATGTATATGCCAGTTCATACTGTCCATGCTAGAATTAAAAATAATTTAAAGAATATGCTCAGTTACATTTGAAAATTTATTATTTCCTTTTCTGTAGTTCATAAAGTGTTCTGTAAACCGTTTTTTGAATGACCTGGTGGTTTTTCCAATATATATTTCATTACATTCATTACACTTAATTTTGTAGATTCCACATGAATTAAACTTGTCATTTTCTTTGTTGTTTTTCATTTCTATTATTATTTTTTATAAAATAAGTTTAATAGGAAACTGGAGTCTATATGCTACTTTATGTTTATTTTTGTCATATATATTAGTAATTTTATCCATTTTATGATTTATGTAATTACATGTAATGTATTCATAATTTTTGTTTATTTTCTCTTTATTTTCTAGTAATAAATATGTCTTTTTCTGTTCAGTTTTGTATAAGTATTTATTTATTAATCTGTTTATGAACATATTATTGTATCCATTATTTCTTGAAACTTCTTTAATATAATTTATTTCTTTATCAAATTTTTCTTTGTTCTTACCTGTATATACCAGGTGTCCCACGAAGAGGTTTCTATTTTTGAATAAATATACTGGAGGTATCGCACACTCTACAGACTGGAAACTTTACAGTTATAATAGATATGTAAAAAACGTACCCTCAAGTTTCATTTGCAACAGAATCTGTAAACATTATTATGACACACAAAATTCACATATCTTACATGAAGAGAACTTGAAATCAAAGAGTACAACAGTGTGGGTTGCTGTCACCAAGGATGGTGTTTTATTGTATGACATATCCCATCAGGCAATGACTGGAGACAGATACGCATAAATTTTAACTTATCAAATAGTTCCTCATCTTTCTCAGGCGGAGATGCAGGACATCTTTTTCCAGCATGATGGAGCTCCTCCACATTATGCTTATATGGCCAAAACGGTTTTAAACCAAAATCTTCCTAGCCGTTGGATAGGTCATGGCAGCAGCCTCATGGTCTGGCCTCCAAGATCGCCAAACTTGTCTGCATGCAATTTTTTTCCTATGGGGCTTTTTACAAGAAAAAGTTTATTCTCACACCATTGCAACGGATGATAAATTAATGAGGCCGATTGAAGGGGAACTGCTGTTGATACCTTGGCAATTTTTTAAAAAATGCTTATGACTCATTTTTGTTTCGTTGCCGTCAGTGCTATTGATGAACATCAGTTCAAATAAAGGTTAATGAAACAAACTGTGTTCATTAATAATATTATCACTTTCATATTTCTTTCATTTTTTTACTTAAGTAACATTGTAACAAATCACCAATTTGAAATGGTTACGCAAATAAAATAACTTTCCGCTATTTTGTTTTGATTTATCATAAGCAAATGAAACTCAAGGATACTTTTCTTACATATCTATTTATTATAACTATTATCTATTTATAAAAGTTTCCAGTCTGTAGATTGTGCGATAAGTCCAGCATATTAATTCAAAAATAACAACCTCTTTATGGGACACCTGGTATAGTATATGCTCTGTACATCATGTTATTGTATGTGTTTATTTTCTGAATCCATGGGTGATTTGAAAATCTGTGCATTGTATTATTTGTAACATTTGGTTTCCTGTATACATCAGTTTTTATTATATAATTTATAATTTGGATTTTTATATCAAGGAAATTTATGGTTTTATCTTGTTCCGATTCACATGTAAATTTTAGTTTGTTATGGAAATTATTTAATTTTTTATTTATGATATCATGTTCATTATTTATTGTTTCATTGTAAATTATTAAATGTCATCTACATATCTTACCCAAAGTAAAATCTCGTGTGTGATGTATATTAATATTACAAAATTATATTTTTCAAATTCCTGAATGTAAATCATGTAATTTCGGATAATAAGTCTAATTAGAAGTTATATATTTTTCAACCAGACTATTTAGAAAGGAATTAATGTACAATGCAAAATTTTTCATTAATCAAGTATGTTTTTATAACTTTTTACTTTGTCTGGCCTAAATGAATATATACGAAGGAAAGTATTGTTTTCATGTGGATTTTTCGAAATAGAGTTTTCACCGAATCTACACGTTTTCAGACCCCCTGAACTCAAAAAAAACATGTTTTTAGCGATTGGTCTGTGTGTGTGTTCACAGAAAAACTCAAGAATGGAACAACGTACGAACTTGAAACTTAAGTTAGATACTACTACCAGACCCGACACGAACATTTTCATCAAAATCAGCCAACTGGAAGTAAATTTATTCATGTCATTTTTCACTTTTTTGCAATTTTATCAAAAACAGCTCCTACGGTTTTTTTTAAATCACCTCATTTACTACATTTTTTATGCTCTATAAGATAGGGTAGGCGCCATATGTCTGCTGAAATTCTTGGGGACGACTGGCGTTGTCCATCCAGAATTCCTTAAAATGATAACAAAACAGAACGGGCTAGGTGAGACGGCAGTCTGGTGGTACCACCCATGACCACCAAGGTGAGTCTCTAGCACTGAATGTGTTAAGTCACCTCCCTTGGTCTAAAATTGGCCCTAAACGAGAAAAAAAATGTGGATTATCCCGATCCACTTCAATTATTTTTTAAAGGAATACCTAGCCAGTACGACAATGTAACTGTGATTCTTGCAAAACATATTAATTGAAAATACTTCGTTTTAAGGAAACTGATAAAGTTACTAACAAATAAGTCTCATTACCTTATTAAATGTAAAATAAAAAGGAAAATAAAAGGAAATAAAAAGTAATGAAAAATAAATAAAACAAGATTACAAAAGAAAAATTTAATCGTAAACGTTCACATAAAATATAGTAATAAATTTTAATTACTTTTACATTAATATCATATAGTGACTAACAAAAACATAATTATTCTGCATTTAACAATGATATCTAAGCATATTGTATTTTTAATATTAATATAAAATACGTATTCGACAGAAGGAATTCACAAGATTCAAAAATAAAACTAAGCAACTAATCTGCTGAGTATTGTGAAACAAAAAGTAGACAACCTGTATTCAATTATTTTTTTCTACTGAAACAAATCTGATTACACTATATAAAAATTACACCCTTTTTTAATTACTTTACAAAATTTCTAATTATACATTATTCCGTACGTATAATTATAAATATATTAATTAACTAAAATACAATATGTTGCTACATCATTTATTTGCCGATTCATTTTTTTTAAATTATTTGAGTATATTTTGTTCATATTTTAATATAATCACAAACTATAATATTATTTTACTTAAAACAAAACAAAAATAGTGGACTATAGGTTAAAATCAACTTGTACACATTACCAACACAAATTAATTTGAAAATAATATACATTAAATCTAATTAACATCAGATCTACACACCAATAGCACTAATACTAATTAAAACAAAAAAGTATATTTGAATGACAGCACCAAATGTTTTTTTTTTAAATACTCTTACATAATTAAGTTATAAAAAACCGAAATTTAATAAGGTAACATTATAAAAAAATAGGTTATACATTTTTAAAAATTAAATGTAGGCCACTTTGTTCAATAACATGTCATGGACGGAAAATCTAAAAAAAAAAATTTAGACTATTTAATCACAAGATTAATTTACAAGTGAAACGGACAATTTGATTTGCAACAACTATCTACGATTGAAAAAAATTTCAGGAATAAAGTTAAAACTCTATGAAAAATATATTTATAATTATTTTACAGCATGTTTAAATATCTTTAACATTGTGACAAACATAAATTAACATAATTTACTTAATAGATCATTCACTGTAAATATTTTGTTCATTATAAGAGAGAGAGAGAGAGAGAGCCAAAGAGAGCATAAGAATAATAATGGATCACATTTATTATTACTCACAATATGTCATTAAAAATATATTTAAATAAGGTAAAATATATAATTAATTTAACAAATAGGCTAAATGAATCAGCAAAAAAAAACACAAAGCAAAATACAAAAAAATAAATCTACAGAAAAAATAATGTGGATATTACATCATTGTAAATAACATACATAAGTAGCAAAATTAATGTAAATATTGAATAAATCCTTATAATGCATCCTGCAGCTTGAAACGATTCTATTTCACACTGTCAGAGCAGTAGGGTATTAAGTCAAATTTTTTTTTATTTCCTAAATTACAACAATGAGTTTGTAGTAAACATTCTTAATAATGTATTAGTAAATATCACTAACATTGTAACAATACAAAAATGTTACTATATTGAATGACTTTTGCAAGCATCTGATATTTTTACTTTTAAAAACTTCTTTGTTTTATCAAAACTTGATATTTTGAGTTAATACAGTACTTCCTGGCAATGCGATTATAATAAATTTCTTTACGAAATAGAAATAATGAATAAAAATTTTTTGAAAGTAGAGTAGTCTCATCAATCCAAGAACTCCCATATTCTGAATACTTATGACAAATGTGTTTTACGGCTACCATTTTATATTTTGCAAGAGTACATAATTTTATTTCTCAATTTGATTAGTTATGTTACTTTATAATGAATAACTTAGTAATAAAATACCTATACTAAAAAATAGAGAAGAAATCTATAAGAACTTTGAGAAGATATCAGACACAGGAAAAATAAGTATTTTATTGCCATAATTAAGAATGAATCGTGGAAACTTCCAAGTAAATTTTGTATTTTCATGATAGACCATAAACCATTAATAATTGGATTAGGAAAATTAAAAATAATGCTCAAGAGATGTATTGAGGATGAAAATAAGGAGTAGAGAAGTTTTTATGTTAACAAAATCAAACATCCACAGAGCTACTTGGAGTGATGAATGTAAAAGATCACAGCCAAAAAATAAAAGCAAGAAAAAATAAGAAACCATACGTAAAGTTATTTCATAGTTCTTAGTATGCACAAACGAATAAAAAATCAACACAAAACCAAACACTCATAATTTTTTAAGCAAATTCCATGATTTCAACCAAATTCTGATAACGTAACAAAAATAGTGTTGCTTCGTTATATATATTAGATTATTGAGCCTACTGTACTTTCAAATTACTGAGAGATTAGAGAGGTGATATCTCCAACATTTTCTAGATCAGCCCTTCTTAATTTATGAAAAATAGGGTAGTTTTTAACACATACCCCCCATTATAAATCAACAAATAACTGTGACCCCTCTTGATTATTATCTCAGTTTCCATAAAAACAAATTTTGCAAAAATATAAATCAAGATTTATTAAAAAATATTGTAAATCCGTAATACATTTTTTATCTATTTTAGTATATATTATACGTAAGTATAACCAGTGTATTAAATATTATCTTATAATTATAATAAAGTAATATTTTTAAATTTTTACAAAAGTTATTAACACTGGATCAACCTCCAGAGTTTACTTTTAACAAATGATGTCACTGCTAGTAGTATGGTGAAGGGGATATTTCGCTGGCTATTCCTCCAACCAGGCCACATTGCCCCTTCCTGTCGGACCAGCAATCTGTCCCCATCATGCATGACAGCTAAACTTCATTAACTTAGATGAGTAACTTCATGTGAAACATTAGTAACAACTATTTTTACAAATTTTAATAAAAATTGACACTAAAATTTTTCCTATTCAACATGAAAAATAAACTAGAAAAATATTTTGCTATTTAGTTACAAATCTGAATAACAATATTTGATAAAGATTTTATTAAAAAATTCAAAAAAAATATATCTAATGGTGAACCAAATAAAAAGAATGTTATATTCATTATACAACGAAAACAATCTGAAAATAATACAAATAAACGTCAAAACTTCATAAAAAGAAATAGATAACTAACAGATCTTGAAATTCAGATACAAATTACACACTAACGACTATTCCATGTAAATGCTTCTTGTAAAAAATTTCAAAAATTATGTACAGGCTCACAAATACAGCAAATATAATTTATCATTATTTACTGTATAATATTTTTTAAATTTACAATATCAATAAAAATAAATCTCATCATTATTTTAAAAATATATTTCATTCATAGATACATAAGTAATAACTTAGTTGAGTATGAATTCATTAATTCTTAACAGTTTTACAAAAAAAAAATGTAATAAATTTTCCACATTGTTCATCGCATGTGGGTAAACAACTTTCATCTTAAAACATTATCGAAAAGAAATAATGTACATGTATGTATTTATGAGAATGTTAACAAAATTAAATTCATTTGTGATCTTTTAAAAATTTTGAAAAAAAAACAATTCCCAATCTTTATCACAAATTGCTTTAAAATATCAATATTTTTCGATGAACCTGTACAAGTAAACAGTAAATAAAATTACAAAATATAAACAACTGTACATACACAACTGTTTAATTAAAAGAAAAGATATACATACTCGGAAATTATATTAGATAATAATTATCGTTAACAAATTAAAATATTAATTATATTATGACTCAAAGTGTATGATAGTTTCTTCCTCGTGACTCGTAAAATTTGTACACAACAACTCCAGTAGCTAATAGACCAGCAGATAATACGATTCCAGCTATAAAACAATGAAAAAAATTAACATCATTACCAAGAAATTTACATAATTTATGAGTTACATTAAGGGGAGATTGCAAAATGGTTTTAACTCAAAATTTCAATTTTTGGTTTTTTATGTTTTTCAATAGTTTAGGCCTAGATTGACCAGAAAACATTAAATTAAGTCAAAAAAAATTTTTATGAAAAAATGAAGTTTTTATCAGGTTTACACTGAAAAATGATCATGTTACGAAGAACCAATATTTTTCATAATTTTATACTGCTCGTTTTTAGTGCAAAGAGAATTTAAGTTTTTAAAATATCTGCATCACGGGTTTTAATATTCTCAGCTGTTGGTTCAGCATTCTAAACGACTGTTGATCGGAAATTTACTTCTTTGTGTAAATACTGTTTTTGATTTGTGCCTTCTTGTTTCTTACATTTTCCCGTAAATTTAGATTTTTTTAACATTAAGGTATATTTTTCTCAGAAACCAATAAACCTACCACGCTGAAATTTTTACCAGTTAATTAATTATCTTGTATAGCCACATATACCAACATTTTTATGACTTCTTTAGGTGCTCTAAAAGTTAGTGATACACAAAACACGTAGAAAACAATTTGTTAAAAGTTTATGTCATTCGTAATTTAAAAAAAAAACGATATGGCCAAAGATAAATTCAAACAATGTCAATAGCTTGAGAAGAAACCCGACACCTATAGTGTGTAAAGTTTCATTTCCCTATCTTTTATCAATCCTATGAAAAATGTACCTAAAAATAGCAAATTTAACATTGGCGGGATACAAAGTACAGTCTCCCCTAAAGGAAAAGAGGTTCATATGGCAATTCTCATACTGTTGGGGTCATCCAGTAAAATAAATAATTAAAATGGTCAAGGAACAAGCTCTGGATCACTTAATATGGAAATCCATCCATATTTTTAGTATTGATACTGCAATATGCAATGAATTTTATTTGTCAACTCATCCCATTGTTATCTCGCTCTAAATTTTCAGTATTTGTTTACTATAACAATATCAAATACAGTCAATTCTGGATAATTGGAGCACATCGGGACCAGAGCATTTTGTCCCAATTAAACGGCTGGCCCTAATAAACAAATTCGTAAAATGTGGCGTATATGATAATGTATTTTGTTAAAATTATCACATAAATAAATTTTACATGCACGTTCTATCCATATACACACAATAAAAGGGTATCAGAACAATGATTAGGCTAATCGTACAGCAAAACCTTTTGCCTTGGTTTTAAGCATTGGACCATTGACACTAACACCTTGCAAAGTTACAATGGCAAACCATTCATTCAACGCTTCTCAACAAGTGGATCCTTCCTTTAAGTTTTCTTTTCTGAGAAATTCCATGTTTTAATGCCCACTCTTGGCGTATTTTCTTTTCTTGGAGCACGATACAGTTATCGTAATTTTCGGTACACCGGTTATTTCGGATAGTTTATGTTGGCTTAAGTTAGGTGGATACGTTTTTATTTTCTCGAGAAGCTTTATTCGTTCACAAAGTCATATCATTACGCAGCATTTAATACACAAAAACATTGATAGTAGGTACTGTACTATAAGCCGAAGCTTAAAAATGTCAACAAAAATGTGTGAAACGAATGGGAATTAAAAAAATAAAAAAGTATGCCTGCAGATAACAAAACAACCAGACTCAAAATATAGTGTCTTACAGTACACTCATGAAATCACAAAAACTGATGAGAAGCATGGAATTGCGAACGTTCTATGTACGTATGACAAGTGACAACTAACCATAAGTTGCAAGGAGGCTATACAGCTTGTAAAGTTGGGCAAAACTAGAGGACATGACTCACTGAAATTTGTGCAATGACGATTATGTAGCTTACACATTGTACTGTAAATAACATCTCTGTTATGACTGATGTGTGATTACTGTTGTTCATCTGTCAAACTGTTTACTACCTCTATCCTTCCCATTATCTTATCTTGCCGCAAAGAACCACGTGTTGTTCGTCGCTGGCCTATAATGGTTTTAATAAAACATATATTGTACATACATCAGATTGGCCCCAATAAGCGGCATTATGGACCGAATACAGAGTACTTATCAATGTAAAATCCCGTTCTGTTTTTGTTCATTAAAGAACTGTCCCAAAAAACACCAGCTGCCTCAATTAACCAGTGGACCAATTATCTGGAATCGACTGTAAATATATAATTTTCAAAAATATTTTTAAATTTAGTTCAAAAAACAGTTTTCTACTAAACATATTTAAGTAGCATATCAAATAACAGCTCATGAAATTCACTTAGAATGATGTATGAAGAATATCTCTTAATACTACTTTCCAGCATTGATGAGCTCTGAACGTATGCATTGCCCCCTACCCACTTCACACCTAGCCAATGACTTACCATCTGTTCGTTCACGCTCTCTCGGTCTAGAATTTTCAATCCAAGAATCTTAATTCTAGAAATGACATGAAACATTCACTCTACAATACCTTGTTTTTGTTTCGAAAATAGCACTGGAACAGGGTTTTATTTATTGCTCAGAAACACGAATATGACATAAAACATGGCAATGTTGGATGGAGCAGGGGGAAGGAAGCACTCTACATAGTCACCATCAAACCATTTTCATGCAGGCTACTCTAATACAAGGTGTGGCTATTAAACAACAAGACTGACGTAAAAAATTTTGTTTTTATTTTATACATAATCACTTATTGTCACTTTCAATGTACACTCCTTCTCTATCCCTACATCGCTCCATGCAAATTTTCCATAGTTGGAAACAGTGTTGGAAGTCATCTTCTGTCACCTCCTTCAGGACACGTGCCGCTTTCTCTTTTACAGCTTCCACAGACTCAAATCTTGTCCCTTTTAAAGCAGATTTCACCTTAGGCAACAGGTAGAAGTCACATGGTGCAAGATCTGGTAAATAAGGTGGATATTCCAACACTGAGATGCTGTACTTGGCTAGGAACCTCTTGACAGATAACGCGGAATGAGCTGGCGCTTGTCTTGGTGGAGAGCCCATGATTTGTCCTTCCACATTTCAGGGCGTTTTTTCCTTACTCTTTGACGTAGTTTAAAAAGTACCTCAAGGTAGTAATATTGATTAATTGTTTGACCTTCAGAAACCCACTAAAGGTACACAATCCATGGATATCAAAAAAAAAACAATCATCATTGCTTTAAATTTTGACTTGCTCATTTGAGCTTTTTTGGCTCTCGGTGAAGTTTGGCTCTTCCAGAGCATGGATTGGCACTTTGTTTCCAGATCATAAGTAAAAAACCACGTTTCATCACATGCTATTATCTTCTATTTGTTCCCTAAGGTGAAATCTGCATTAAAAGGGACAAGATTTGAGTCTGTGGAAGCTATAAAAAAGAAAGCGGCACGTATCCTGAAGGAGCTGACACAAGATGACTTCCAACACTGTTTCCAACAATGGAAAATTTGAATGGAGCATTGTAGGGATAGAGAAGGAGTATATATTGAAGGTGACAATAAGTGATTATGTATAAAATAAAAATAAAATTTTTTACAACGGCAGTCTCGTTATTTAATAGCCACACCTCGTACATATGCACTTATTTCGTATAGCACAACTTTATGAAATACTTTATAGTAAATTGTATGAGAATGTACATATTTATGTAATTTTACATTTACATACTTAATTACGATTGAGTGACAAGTGCAATAATCTATAATGGTTTTTGACGGTTGATGAACTCTGCTGTTCAACATGTTTAGACCAATCGGAACGTTTGCCAGCATTGTCAGATTGTACAAATCTTTCATCATGACAAATAATACACACACAAGCATATAAGAGTCGCAGTAGTGCACTCGTGATTGCATCACATACTGAAAACATAGATTATAGAGCGCGTTAACATGCAATACTTTATAATATAATCAGCTGGTTATATGTTCATAGGTTATAACTGTTATTGAAAGACAAAAAAAATGGCTGACAAAATATATCACAGAGCTACGAGAGCAAGTATTGGCAATACTGCCGACAATTCATTGGCTAGCTATTAAGTGAGTAGGGGGCAATGCGTACGTTCAGAGCTCATAAACTTAAAAAAAACAAAACAAATAGTTTAGTATATATTATAGCACAATTTTCAGTTATAGGCTTCTGTAAAATAGAGTAAGTTTAGAAAATTTGTTATCCGGACAAATTCATTTACCGGATGATCAAATCCCCAATTAATCTGGATAATCGATCTCCCGCTGTACTTGAAATTTTACTCACCAAAGAAGCTCCATCCATCAAAGTGTCGATCACGTTTTGATGGAGCAGATGTAGTGGTTGGAGCATAAGGCGTTGTAGTGTTTGGTGTAGTTGTTGTGGGTGGGTGGGTTGGTGGTGGAGAGACTGTACTGGTTGTAGGTGTAGGCACAGGTGTTGGTGCAGGAGTAGGTGTCGTAGGTTTTGGAGTAGTAGTAGTTGGAGTCAGAGGAGTAGTCGAAGTAGTAGGAGCGCTAGGAGTAGTGGTAGCATTTGTAGTTGGTGTTGTAGTTGTCGTGGTTGTTGTAGTTGAATTTTTATCTCCTGCTGCTGCAAAATTTTAAAAAAATTGTATTAAATAATTTCAACTTTTCATACTGAAAATGCGAAAAGTACTATCTCATGCATATAATAATCTTGACAAAGTAAATAATGAAAAACATGAACTAATTTTAACCCTTACAATGCCAAGAAAATATTCTGAGTTCCTACTGCTTAAAAAAGCCAGCTTATTTTTGTGTGATTGGTAGAATTTTATTTATATATATCTGTCACCGTCACCCCTTCTAATTAATTATTTACTGTGTTGCCGGCCTTTAATACTTCTCCCGGCCCTTGTCGGCGTGGTAGGCCCTTTGGCGGCGTACTGACAAACCTTTCGGCTGCGCACTGACAGAGGCTTTTGTCATCAAGGCCGAGCCAGTAACCGCCCTCTACCACAGCGCTCTCGGCAACTATATAAAGAGCGCTACACTCAACAGAGAGATTCAATTTCGATCCAGACAGCAGACAAGACGTCCACCACGGCACACAGCTAAAGGACTCCAGTAAAGACTAATCGACGACCCCGCAAGAGAGAAGATTATGCTTCTGCTCGCCAACCCGTCGACCGGACCATAATCGCCCGCTGACGCGAGCGATGCCCACAGCGGTCTGTCGACCGAGCCTTACGCCCACCGGACCCAACAAAGCAGCCATCGACGCACTACTGCGAGGGAAGAAGATGATGTCTCCGCTGGATGACGACATGCCGTGTCGCCCAGCTCTTTGACCGCTACGACGACTATTACCAATGCTGCACATCAAGACGACCACCGCTTAAACGGCCCTTTTCAGGGCCACCAAAATTACATGTTTTAACTTTCCACTTAATGTCGCCATCCGGTGACATATCTATCCATACTTACTATCCATTACTTGGCTATTTTTCACAATATTTTAATGATTTTTTGTTTTTTTCATTATGAATTGATCTTGTAAGGCATTTTACTCACCTATAACATATTTCTTTGAAGAATTTTTTTAGTGGAAATTTCCTATTAATTTAAAAAAATCACACTAAAAAATTATGTTACCCAGCTTCACATATATCACTTTAAATAAATTTCATTGTATACAAAGTCACCAAAAATCATTTAAGTATTGTGAAAAATAAAAATACTGTGATAAAGTTATGGAAATCCAAGTTTCAGTTTTTTTAATGGAAAATATATACTAATCTACTGTAGAACATTTTAATTGCTAATAATTACATTAAAAATGTATGTATAACACTATAAACAGTCTACTGTTTATCATACAATTACAATCATGGCATCATTCAATTAGATTTTAATATAAATATAACATACATAAAAAATATGCATTATTTAAAATTCAAAATACGCATTAACCTGTCACCTATGACTGCAGACAACCGTAGTTGTCCACAAATATAATTAAGTTATATGACATGAAACAACTAAAACCAACAAACCAGCTCTTATTTTCGTCATTATATAATATATCTATAGTTAAAAATAAATTAAAAAAGAGAAAAGAGAGAAAACCATCAACGGGTGAAATTTGCAAATTTTCAATAGCATTCAAAGTGTTAATGAAGACCTCAATACAATTTTTAGTTTGCTACATTTTTTGTACATCAGAAAACAAAACTATTGTCTTTTAATATTACGAAAATTATAGAAACACATAATTATATAAAGCTTAAAGGAAGGCAGTGATTATACCAGATTAAACCTTAAAACCATTAGTACTTCAAACAAATCAGCGATTTCTGTTTGTGATTAATCAATTTTAAATACTAGAATTCTACTTTTACTTTTTCTTCCCTATATGAATATACACGGAAGAAAAGTATTGCCACAATATCTAAAGAGAAAGAGTTGTTCCAGAATTCTCTAGCAGGACTGAGATTATAGAAGTGTTAGTGTAAATAATAATAGTTGCAGAATCAGGTTATGTTCCAAGAAATGGTTACAAATATTATGTACAAATAGTTAGTATAACTTTACTAACATGTTGAACTTTATTTTTAACTATAGATATATAAAACTCCGCCATTGCCGGTCGCAAGCCCGGGGCCTCATCATGCAAGTGATGAGGAAGGAGGAGCGGGAGGAGTAACAACCTCGTTAAAAAACCAGGGTCCATCTGGCTCCGGATGGTAGCACCCTGTAAGGGCCCCTGCCTAGGGTTACTAGGTGAAAAATGGTCAACGACTCTGACGGCGGAAGAGGAAAACTTTTCCCAACGGCAGAGGAGGCGGATGAACCTGGGGGAGTCAACCCTGAGAACAAATCCTGCGGGTTTGGAAGCAGCAAGATGGCAGCCCCATCACCAAACTTGCTCAGCGCAGCGCCCGTACCGCGGCCTGGGGACTTATCTATTACTGGCAAGCGTCAAAATAGAGCCTCGGATAAGGACTGGAATAATCGGATAACAAATGGCAAACCAAATAAGAATCGAAATTGGATAACGGAAACTGTGAAAATCGCTACGTGGAATGTAAGAGGTATAGCTAATAAGGAGATAGAACTGGCACACCTGTTGAAAGAAAATAATATTAAAGTAGCAGCTATAACAGAAACAAAAAAGAAATTAACTGGTAGTTGTTATAGGGAAAATTATATAATGCTTTATAGTGGAGTGAACCAAAAGCAAAGAGCAAGTAAGGGAGTGGCTGTGTTCATAGATAAAGCCTGGGAATCGAGAATTAGAGATTACACCTTTATAAACGCAAGACTAATGACTGTCAGGATACGACACGAGCGAGGAAACTTCACCATCATTGCAGCCTATGCACCCGAAGAGTCAACTGATGCAGCAAAAGTAAAAGAATCAGAGGAGTTCCACAAGCAGCTGCAGAGAGAGGTTTGTGGTGCAAATGTGAATGATGATATAGTTTTGATGGGTGACCTTAATGGCAGAGTGGGAAATCGCCCAATACACAAATGTGTTGGTACTTTTGGTGAAGATGCTCTGAACAGGAATGGAGAAAGATTGAGAGACTTTGTGACTTATAACCACCTGAAAATAACCAACACATTCTTTCGAAAGAAAGACATCCACAAATTTACATGGAGTGCAAGAGGAGCTCGGTCAATAATAGACTATATCATAATCAATCAACGATTGGCTGCTCATGTGAAAGATGTGAGGGTTTTTAGAGGTCAGGATTTGTTCACGGATCATTTTCTTCTGGTATGCAAGTTGAACATACACAAGAGGTGGAAAAAATCTTCAAACAGTAATCCCAACCAGAACACAGCAGGTGAAAATTTCAAGGTGTCTTTATTAGAAGAAGAAAGTGCAAAAACACTTTATCAACAGCGCCTCACAAATCTACTGGCCAGTATTCCTACTGCTGAGGATGTGGAGTTGGAGTGGCAAAATATTTCCAATGCCATAAAATTGAGTGCCAGGGAGGCCTTGGGGACAAGAAGAAAAATCAGTAGGAAAAAAGGCCCAAGAATATGGAACGATGAAACAGAGAGAGTAGTAAAGGAAAAACAAAGGACCTACAGAATATATTTGAATGATCCCTCAGAAAGAAACAGAGCCTCATATAATAGTACCAGAAATATTGCTAAGCGAGTAATGAGAAAAGCACATCAGGAATCTTGGGAGAAATTTATCAGCACTGTGGAAGATGACATTCATGGAAGACAGGAACTGGCATATAAATTCATGAAAATGATGGCTAATGAAAACAGGGAAGGAGTAAATATACGCTGTATTGAGGAGCAGAAATGGATAGAACATTATGAAAAGCTATGGTTTGATGAGGCGGCAACAAACGAAGACACATTCCCTGCACAATGCTCCTTGTGCCATATTGATCAACTGACCATGGAAGAGCTTCAAGCAGCAATAAAAGGTTCCAAGAATAGAAAAGCGCCTGGGCTCAATGGAATCAATATGGAGCTCCTGAAATATGGAGGTATAATGCTACACTTGCGACTCCTACATCTATTTAACATCTGCTGGAAAACTCACACTGCTCCAGAGGAATGGAAGATGGCCAAAATAATCTCTATTTTTAAAAAAGGGGATCGAACAAATCCAGAAAACTATAGAGGGATCAGTCTTCTAGATACAGCTTACAAGTTATATGCTACGATAATCTCTAAACGACTTCAAATTATAACAGAAGTATTATTACAAGAGAGTCAAAAGGGGTTCAGGAGAGGGAGATCCTGTATCGACGCGGTATTCACTTTGAAAATGATTATAGAAAAACGCCGAGAGTACAACTGTGAAACGCACATGGCCTTCGTGGACTGGGAGAAGGCGTTTGACAACGTCGATAGGAAACTACTCTGGAGAATAATGGAGAAACATGGTTACCCCAAGCACTTGATAAGTAGCATACGAAGTTTGTACAACGATTCTTCAATAAAAATGGAGGTGCAGTGTGGAAGACTGTCCAGGAAAATTCCTACGAATAAAGGTGTTAAACAGGGGTGCCCAATATCTCCAACACTATTCAATATATATGTTAGTGAGCTTATGTATGAATGGCAATCAAAAGTTGACAAAGGCATTCCTCTTGCCCGAAATACTTTTATAAATAATTTATTATTTGCTGACGACACAGTTATACTGCAGGAATCTGAAGACAAGCTACAAATTTCAATGCATAAGCTACATATTTTGAGTAAATGTTTTAATATGAAAGTTTCAAGAAAGAAAACAAAAATAATGGCTTTCCAGGGGAAATGGCCAGCAAGGTCCAAGATAATGATTGACAATACTATTTTTGACCAAGTGAGCAATTTTAAATATCTTGGTTGTGACATAACATACGACCAGGATAAAGATGTCCAGCAAAAAATAACAAAGTTCAGCTCGGTATGTGGGGCAATAAGTAGGTCCCTGAAGAACAAAGCTAGGAAGGATACGCTAATGAAATTTTATAGAGTTATGGCTATACCTACCTTAGCTTATGGAAGTGAAGCATGGGTGCTGTCTAAGAAACAAGAATCCAAGATTCAAGCAGCAGAGATGAGATTTCTTAGACATATAAAGGGATGCACCAGAGAAGATCGCTTCAGGAACGAAGTAATAAGGGAGGAATGTGGAACACAACCGCTAGCTGACATAATCAAGCAATACAAAGAAAAATGGTCAGAACATCTTTTCAGAATGCCGCAAGACCGCCTTCCTTTAAACGCATGGCATCATATACCAAGAGGTAGAAGGGGTATTGGAAGACCGAGGAGGAGATGGACGCCGGAACAGGCTTAGCTCACAGCTAAAATAGCCTAATCCATGACGACGACGACGATAGTTAGTATAAGCCAACTGTTGTGACGGCTACCTAGAGGGTTTGGTGTATCTATTTAGATAACTGGCTCTTTTGTAACCCTCTATTCAATGTGTTTATTTACCTTTTATAAAAACATCTAGAAACCGGGAGGAAGATTTACTTATTTACTTGTAAGATTTATTTACTGTATTTTTACTTTCTCTTGCCTATATGAATATATAATATAGGAAGGAAAGAATTGTTTTCATGTCGATTTTTCGAAATCGAGTTCTCACCGGATCTACTTGTTTTCAGACCCCCTGAACCCAAAAAACATGTTTTTTGGGTTCAGGGGGTCTGAAAACAAGTGTGTGTGTGTGTGTGTGTGAAAACACACGAACGAAACATCATACAAACTTGAAACTTAAATTAAATACCACTAGAGGACCCAACACGAACATTTCCATCAAAATCGGCCAACAGGAAGAACTAGTTTATTCGTGTCATTTTTCACTTTTTTGCGATTTTCTCAAAAACGGCTCCTACCATTTTTTTTTTAAATCACCTCTTTTACTAAACTTTTTATGCTCTACAAGATAGGGTTGGTGCCATGTCTGTTGAAATTCTTGGGGAGGGTGTTTTTACATAAAAAAATTGTTTTTTCAAGATTATGGCTTTAATATGCATTTTAGTGCATATTATTCTACTTTTAGAAAAAAACATCAAATCAAAAATAATTGTTGAAGGTAGTTGGGTATTATTTAGACAAAACTGGTGAAACAAGAGAATCAGGGATTATTTTTTCAACAGTGAACCCATCCCATATTAATATTTGGAAGTAATATTTAGAACAGTTTTAAGCACTTACAGAACAATTTTGAAAATTTTAAATTATGTACTTTTTGGAAAAAAAGTTATTCAAAATCTTCATCTGTACTGTGACAAAAAAATAATAATATTACCCATGTCATGTTACACATCACTGGAAAGAGGATGAAAAATGCTGCCAAAAGAGCCCTATTTTGCCTCTCTAGCTCAATTAAGACAACTTCTAGAGCAATTTCGAAAATATCCGTTCGCCTCTTTTTGGCGGTTTTTTGAAAACTTTACTTAGCCATATTTCAAAAATGGTTAGATAAAAAATTAAAATTTGGGATTTTTCTTAGTCTTAGCACCCACTGTGAGTACACAAAATTTAAGCAAAATCTAAAATGGTGAGGTAAAATTTTCATTAAAAGTGTTGATTTGACATGGAATGACCCTGCCTGAGAGATATGCGGATGAGATATGCGGATGATACAGTTCTTATAGCTGGAACACATGAAGACCTTCAGATGCTAATAAACAGAGTGGCCACAGTTAGTGAAGAGTACGGTCTTTCACTTAACATTAATAAAACAAAGTATATGTTAATAGCTAAAGCATATCAGAACGTTGGTAGGATATATGTAGGGAACCAATGCATTGAAAGAGTCCA
Source organism: Catonia carolina (assembly GCA_035578175.1). Classification (NCBI taxonomy): domain Eukaryota; kingdom Metazoa; phylum Arthropoda; class Insecta; order Hemiptera; family Achilidae; genus Catonia; species Catonia carolina. The sequence continues at coordinate 19,230,862 of JAQMRL010000010.1, read as the reverse complement.
TGCTTACAAGTACCTAGGCACAACTGTTAATGAAAACAATGACAGCTCTCAGGAAATTCGCATCAGAATAGAACAGGCCAGAAAAACATTTATAAAGATGAAGAAACTGTTCTGCTGCCGAGATTTAAGCCTTGAATTAAAAACACGTCTCCTAAGATGCTATGTCCTATCCGTACTGTACTATGGGATGGAGGCTTGGACAATGAAGAAGATTGATGAAAGGAGACTGGATGCTTTTGAAATGTGGCTGTACCGGCGAATTCTGAGGATTTCATGGGTGGAAAAGATGACGAATGTGGAGGTGTTGAGACGTATGCATAAAGAAAGAGAAGTACTATTAACAGTGAAGAAAATAAAATTATTGTATATGGGACATGTCATGAGGGGAGAAAAATATAAAATTTTACAAGTGATTGTCCAGGGGAAAATCCAAGGAAAGAGATCCTTGGGAAGAAGGCGAAAATCCTGGCTGAAAAACCTAAGAGATTGGTATGGTTGCAGCAACAACGAATTGTTTAGGGCTGTGACATCAAAGATAAAAATCGCTCTGATGATTGCCAACCTTCGAAGCGGAGATGGCACCTGAAGAAGAAGAAGACCCTGCCTGAAATTCTTGGGGGTTGTGCTTTTATGGTAAAAAAAATGGCTTTTTAAAGAGTGCGGTCCTAATAATGCATTTTAGGGCAAAAGCATATATAATTGCAGTTATAGAAAATTCAAAACCTACAACTTTTATTTCAAACATTTTTTTACAATGCTTAGTTTAGTCAACTAGTGATTTTCTGTATTTTGCTCATTAAAATGGAGTAAAAAAATAGGATTTTTATAGAATCCGGCCTATAAATTTCAAGTATTTTTCATTCTAAAGGGCTTAGTAAAGAAGGGTGGTAATTTAAGAGGGTTAAAAATACACAAGCCTCATGTAGAATAAAATTGGTTCTTCAAAAGGTTAGTTTTAATAGGTAAAAAATAATGCTGTTAGGCAAATTTAACTTTTCAAAGGTGCTGGTACCATCAAAATCTGTATAATTAACTTTTTTTTTTTAAATTGAATAAACACCCAAATTTATAGAACTTTAAATGCTTTTTTTGGAAAATCAGCACGCTGTAAGAATCCTATCAAAACAAGAATTACGAAAATCAGCAGGTTAGAACTCCAGAAATAAGACTACATTAAAATCACACAGAACTTTAAATATTTACAGTAGTTTCATTTATAAAATTCTAATTATTTTGTATCTAGTAATTTTTATCAATTTTTTCATTTTCAATTTCAGCACAGTCCCAAAGATGTTCTCTTTACTCCCACATAAAAATTAATCTAAATGTTTGGTAGAACTTATGTATTTATGGGCAAATGGGACCTACATTTTTAAAATACATCTGACACCATTTGACACTATAATATGCTCATCAAATAAAGTATTTACAAATGTGAAGCAAGCATCATGGGTTGTTAGCAAGCCACAGAAACCTACTGGTGAATATATCCTACTTACTTGTATGTGTTGGCTCAGGATGAACTAAAAAATAAACAAATAATAAAATAATATAAAAAAACAAATAATAAAAAATAGAATTAAAAAATGGTTAGAGAAAGGTTATAGAAGCTCACAACATTGGTAATATCATCACTGTGAGTCAGCTGTGACTGTAGTGAATCGCAGTAACAGCTGAAGTATGGAGACGAAGGTTCAGAGGTTCAAACCCTAGTTAAGGTAGTCACTTTTTATTCTTTCTTCTCCTCACAGGTAAGGCATTTCTATCTCTTCCGGCACTCATTTTTTCTTCAGTCTGTCAATATTTCCGTTTCCTATTAGTTTGTATCTTCTGGCTAAACCAGGTAAGCAGTTTTCTGGCATTCTATTTAAATGATCGACCCATTGGGCATGGTATAATTTTATTTTATTAATAATTTTATTTTCCCAATTCTTTATACCTTTATTCTGATACTGTCTGGTCTTGTACAACCCTTGAAAGACCTAAGAACTTAATTTCTACAGTTTCAATGTTTCATTCCCTCTTTCTCCTCATTACCCATGCTTCGCTGGGGTATGTCAAGCCTGAAACTGCCACAGCCTAATAAAAATTTAACCTTGTTTTTGGTTTCTCCTATTTTGTTAAATCTGTATTTTTTATCCTATTTCAATTTATAGTATTTGTAATTTTATTGCTGAAATATACGATTGTGGACATCAATAATCCCTGCAAAGGCCCAACATCTCACGTGTTCGGATTACTGCGACTATACTGTAATCAGGTTTTTCATAAAAAATAAATACCCAACAGTAGCACACTTCATACCAACTCTTGATTGGATTGGGTTCGGTGAGCAAGCCTAAACGAATGGAATACAGAATATGCATATAGTGCTGTGGATAACTGCATGGGAAGAAGTCACACTAACAATTCCACCAAGCTAAAGGAGCAGCCCGCGTTTCATTTGGTTGTACTTCATTTCAGTCATTAACCCTTTTAGTGCAAGCGTCGCTGTGAGCGACGGTCGGTACTTATGCTAAAAGTGCCATTGTTGCTCACAGCGACGGTCCGTATTTCGTTGCTTACAACTCTACGGTAGAACTAAAATACGTAATAATTGTAACTAATCGAATAAGAAAGAGTCAGTTTATCGCATAATACATCGATATATTACACACTGTCGATATATAATCTTTAGTATACGGCAACATATTACCGTCATGTTTGTTAGTTTGGTTATTGGTTATGTTTATTCTGACTACGGTCCGTTTGTTGTGAAGTATTGTTGTAATAAATGGTGATTTATGTAGTTTATTTATTCGGTTTGTCTTACAGAAGTGATTTTTATGTTTTTAGTTTTTAATTTGTTTAAGTTAAAACAGTTTTCATTGTGTAAAATGTGTTAAAACTTATTGATAAAATTCTGCACGTATCATGAACGAGTAGTTTTGTAGGTTACTTTTGCTTTGTTCTAAATGGTACAAATTTGTTTAAATCACATATTAAAACTCAATTTTGAATCCTCTGAAAGAATGTATGTATCATAATAAAACTAATCATAATTTAGAAAAAATAATTAGCTTGTTACTTTTAATACTAGAAACTTCCGAATCGTAAAAAAATTGACATAGGACTTAATTTTGTATATTTAACATAATTTTCTTCAAAATGTACCTATAAAAACAATAAAATATACGTTTTGTTTAGAATTTCCAGACCTTTAATATGGTTTAATTGAAAATTAAATTAAACTATAACCAATGTAACTTTTTTGATGTGAAACTCAAATTTTGTTATTGGTTTTTTCAAATTCCCAATTTTTGTCAAGACCTGTGTCTGCATGCCTGAGTAAATGGAAATAGCATTACTGTTGGTGCATTTCCCAGTTTATTCTTAAAAAAACATTAAAAAAATTATCGAAATAGCTCAAACGGTTTGAGTTTTATGATTATTTTTCTGAAGCACTACGATTCTTGCAATTTCTGCTTGGCACTTTTCGCGTAGGAAATCCGAATAGGCCTTGGCACTAAAAGGGTTAATAACTAGTTTTATTTAAAGTTAATTATTAAATATATTTACATGAATAAATTAAACTATCTAAAACACCTGTTCTTTCAACCGCCTTCTTAATGGTTTAGAGTTCAGATATAGATGACTACAATTTTCAGATACTTCGTAAATTTTGAAAAATCCAGAAGATGAGATTATGTTTGTAAGTGAGAGATATATAGAGTACATGATACTATAAATACTCTCTTTTTTTAAGTCATCAACCACATAAGTAGAGATTAGCTGCTGTAGAGGTTGTGGAACTGCACTTTTTAAGGAGCAGTATGAAAAATCATTTAATCTTTCAGATTAAATCTGAGAACTTCAATGTTGCAGTCCAGTACTCTGAACCAACAAGTTTGCTAATACATAAATATAGCTACAATTGTTTTGGGAAAATAAGTTTCAACAGTTTTAACTGATTTGGCCAGAGGAATGCTTCATCCAAGACAACATTTCCGATTGGGTAAGAGGAGGTATGAAAATCCAGGGAATCAGCCGAATGTAAAGCCAACTATGTGTAAAACACCCACTTAGTTCAGATCCAGCAACTGAAAGTGTTTATCTTTGAGATTTATGGATGGTAATGGAAAAATAGACTGACCGGTAATGGAAAGCGGTTGAACTGAAAAGGGCAATTCCTCAAAATTATAGGACTTTGGTGTAACAACACTGATTCTCCTTTGCTACACCCCACAGGAATATTTGCTTAAATTTCTTTTTAAATTGTTTTTTGTTGTGGGATACTTACAAAAGCTTGGGCTTGTGCATAGATGATATCATCTATCATTATAGCTTGTGCGTAGGTGATATACAAATAGAACGCAAGTGAAGTCCGGGCAGCTGGTTTCTACACCACTTGCTAACATTACTTGACATATCCTATACTCCCCCGGGAGTTTCCTGGGCGCAAATATTAAGAAAAACCACAAAACAAGGGCCAGCCCGTGATGTAGAGATACAGCTTTAACACCAAGATAACTGAACCATAAAAACATTTCACTTTTAACTAACAAATTCTGAAAAGCGACTGCATCAAAACTGTGAACAATGCATCGAGTTAAGTATGGTAAAAAGGCAATGTCGCCAGACTGGAGATTGGTTTGGCAGGTGGGTGCTTACGTAAAACACTATTTCATGAAACAGCTAGTATTGTATTGTAACAGACTTTGGCTAACTGTTTCATATTGAATGTTGAAAGTATCACTGATATTATGCACTAAAATTAAAAATGTCACTTAACAAAACTTATTTATTTTTAAACGTTTCATAAAATTAGTTTTATTTTTGAAGTTTTTTGTTTACCCCTCGATCTGAATTCCCGTTCTACTTTGTGATACCACAAAAATGTATAACCTACATTGATTCCGACTATGTCCAGAACCTAAAAACCAAAATTTATTTAATTTGGCCCACCAGTTCTTGTGTGATGCCGTAACATACACATTTTAACGCCGTATCCTTTTTAACCTTCTGTACCCACACACGTCTTTGTGTACCACTCAGACCGCTTTACAAACAGGGAACACAGAGTATCCTAATTCACAAAATTCCAGAAAAACCAAATAAATATTCATAAGGTGAAGACAAACGGAAAATTCGAAGACAATAGTAGTTGCAAAATACTTACCATTTACTGTTGGGTTGGGCGTTGAGCCAGAACTCTGTATCTCCACATCTATAAACATAAATCATTTATTTAAATGCTAAAACATGACTGGTATTCATAATACTGTACATTCATGACTTAACTTACTGAATTATTAATTTCTTTATACAAAGGTTTTCTTTATTCAACTTAAATACTGGATTTTCCAAGGAAAATCTCAAAATCAATTTTTGTTTTTTTTAGATAATTTACATACTTAAAAAGTTAAGGTTTTTTTGTAAAGTTTGATCTTAGCTTCCACTGGGCTGATTTTCCAGTCAATCTGTTTTCAAATTGCAGTTCTCCACATGCAAATTTGCCATCACCAAACACTATTTTTTCCAAATTCCTGATTAATGCAGAAAATTAAAAATTATGATTTTTTTTTTATAACCTCGTTTTTTCAAGGTTTACCGCACTGATGGCATGCTTAGTTAATATGTAGCCTCTGTGAAGACTAATTGGTGCAATTTTACATAAGTTTTCATTTCGTTCAGTAAAAATTACGGTTATGAAAATCAGGCAATTGTCAGATCTTTGGTGACCCATTTGAAGATTTGGGTTTTTTTATAGATTTATAGGCATGGAAAACAATAAATTTCCCACCTAGCCCATGTTTCAAGTCCTTACCATAGAAAAATCCAAAGTGAAATTGTAAATTACCATATTAATTCACAGCATTCAGGGTCTGACCTTTTTTTCAAAATTTGCATCAAAAATTAGTTAAAATTTACTTTTTAATTTTTTACATTATGTTTGGAACCATTATTGACATGTTATCTGTGTGAATTTTATTTCTGTCCACTGTTTATGACTTTTGATATTCTAAATTTTGTGTTTTAATTTATGCCTATCTATCTTTTGTGTTATTGGCAAATGTCAACTTTATTTATCAAGAACATATTATAAGCTTGCATGTAGCACAGAGGCACAATTGCTAGTATCAGAGAAAAATGTGATCATAGGTGTTTGAATAATTTTGAAGTAAAAACCATGTTAGTTTGTAAGATAAATTTATATTATTTACCAAAAAGCTAATAACACTGGTCTGCAAAAAAAGAAAATTTTTTCCCCTTGGACTTTGATGGGTGATTGTTATGTATCTTGACCCCCTGAATCCAAATCTGACCTCCGTTACTCTCTATCACCCACCGTTTTTGAGGGGGGCGCCCCCCTTGAAATTCTCGAAAAAAACACCTAAAAGCGGTTATTCCTAATAAAGCAAGGGGCGGGAGGAGGTTGTAAGCAGGTGGGTCATCCTCCCCTCCTTAGAAAATGTTATCTCAGTGCACGTACATTTGTGCATGAAGACCAAAGAGGGAAGGGTGACATCACTGTTAGTTCAGAGGTGTAGCAGGGTGGGTGTCTGCCAAGGTGGGAAGCCGGGCGAAGTGATAAACTTAGCGACGATTAAACGTTTTTAGAACATTTTTTACGCTTAGAGCCTCATCTTGTCACACAAGAGGAGCTTAATGATCTCATCCGGGATTTAAATCTCCCAAAAACTAAAGCCCAACTGCTCGGATCTCAGCTTCAGCAATGGAACCTCTTGGAAAAAGAAGTGAAAATTTCTGTTTCTAGATCCCGGCTAGCTTCGTTTAAACAATTTATTTTGGAGGACGGTGACTTAGTGTACTGCAATAATGTAAATGGATTAGTGATTGAACCTTACATGCCAGATGATCCAGAAAATTGGCGCCTATTCATCGACTCATCTAGAACCAGTTTAAAAGCTGTTTTGTTGGCAAATGGTAATGATTTGCCCTTAGTTCCGGTTGCTTACGGGGTCAACGTGAATGAGACATACAAAAATATCAGCCGTATCCTTGAAAAAATTGGTTATAAAGATCATCCCCGGAAGCTCTGTGCTGATTTTAAGGTTGTGGCTTTACTTACAGGACTTTAATCGGGATACACCAAACATTGTTGCTTTCTGTGTGAGTGGGATAGTCAAGCCCGTGATAAAAATTATACGGTTCGAAATTAGCCCTCGTGCGAAAGTTTAGTTTCTGGTCAAAAAACTGTTGCCAATAAGCCTTTAGTCTCGAGTGAAAACATATTTCTGCATCCTCTGCGTATCAAACTCAGTTTGATTAAACAGTTCATGAAAGCTATCGATAAAACAGGAGACGGATTCCAGTATTTGAAGAGCAAATTTCCATGTTTGAGTGAAGCAAAAATTAAAGAGGGAATTTTTGTTGGTCCACAAATTAGAGAGCCTTTTGAAGATTCAGTGTTCATCAATCACTTAAATTGAAAACAAAAAAGAGCTTGGGCTGCATTTAAAGACGTGTGAATATTTTTCAGGATCTAACAAAAGTGAAAATTATGTTGAACTCGTCGAAGAATTGCTATCTGCACACGAGTCGATGGGTTGCAACATGTTATTAAAATTGCACCTTTTACACGCGCATTTGGACTTTTTTTCAGAAAACTTGGGAGCAGTTTACGATGCACGCGGAGAAAGGTTTCATCAAGACATTGCACTCTTCGAAAAACTGTTCTCTGGGAAGTGGAACTCAAGTATGTTAGGAGATTACTGCTGGTCACTCTTGCGTGAAACTCCCGGATATCAGTACAAGAGAAAAGCTTCCTTCAAGTAAAACCACTCTCTTTAAGTATATGCATTCGATGACAAGTATCTTGAACCAGAAAAATTGTATAAGTAAAAATACACAAAATGTATCAATACGTCAATACTCTCTTATTGTACTCTTTCAGTGTTCGGTAGGCCTTGAAGAACCATAAAACCGTGATATAACTGCACAATTTCATATCATAGTTACACCAGACTGATAAAAAGTTGAAATTTCCCAAATAAGGGGGAGTGGTCCACCCCCTAAAAATGGTGGGTGATGGAGCAAAACGGAGGTCAGATTCGGATTCAGGGGGTCAAAATACATAAAGATTACCTATTAAAGTTCAAGGGGAATTTTTGATGCAGACCAGTGTAATTTTACGATAATTTCATGAATAAATCCACCGGGTTGGTCTAGAGGTGAAGTCGTTGCAGGTGTTTAACAGCTGATTTTTAGAGACAAAGATTCCTGGTTCAAATCCTAGTACCAGCTACTTTTATACAGATTTGAATACTAGCCATGGGTTACCAGTGTACTTTGATGGTTGGGGTTCAATTAAACATACTCCCTCAGGATCGGTCAGCCTGAGTCTGTACAAGACTACATCTTATTTACAAATAACGCACATCATTTTCATCTCATTATGTCATGGGGTTGCTTATTGTTCTTAAATTGAACAGATTCCAATGTACACACATTAGGGATAAAAACATTTCATGATATGTTTGTACATTAACCTTCACTATTTTAAAATCATGTACAAATTAGTACATTATCATAGTTCAATCAACAAAGATCACCATTGTTTTGAATAATGACATGTTTAACCTTGTGACAATGTAAACATAAAATTTGTTATGCTTTTCATTTATTGTTGCTTACACTCAAATACAGAGATTTCATGCTCATGTTTACAATGTAGATAAAACATCCCAGGCGTAATTTAACACCACCCATAGTATCTACCAACAAAAAGCGTCATTGCCCTACACTAATCTAACTAATAACAATGATGCATAAAACAGTTAACTGTATCAAATATAACTTTTAAAAAATGATTAATAATTTTTAATCATAATCAGAAGTCTGACGTAAACTTGTGAAGAGACTGGTATTCTTAAACACCCAGTCAGTGCTATTGAAAGTTTGTATTTTTATAATAGAATTGTTATCAAAATGTTGAACAGAATTCCCGATCAGATCCAGTTAAACAAAAAACTGAAACAGGAATGCAGTTTGTCCCTGACCCTGTTCAGTATTTAAATGAATGATATAATTAACCGACGGTTTGAGAAAGTAGATATAAGGATCAGACTAAAGGAAGGATGCATTGTTACGTCGTTTTTGTTCAGAGATGACAAGGTGTACTCTTGTCTATCAACTGGATAGAATCAGTAACAAGTTTGGTCTTTGTATAACCACAACTTTGGACATTACAACGCTGTTGTTCTTGGTAGAAAAGGGTTGTACAAGTGGTGAGGCAGAGCAGTGACAAGTGGGCACACAGGGTGATGATTCAATTTTGACCTTGAAAAACCAGCAGAGGTGTTCAAAGATAATCGATGAGGTAGGTAGAAGATGTCAGAGGAATAGCTGGGAACTAGTGGATGAGAACACCTAACACAACAAAAATCATGGAGGAAATTAAAAGGGACTTATATCAAGCATTGAATGGAGAAAGGCTAGAGAATAAGAATATCCATAACAGAAACAAAGGTAATGGTTTTTAAAGGGGAGAGGCCAATCAGATGGTGGTTAGAGATTTGGTGTTGAACAAGTGTCTGCCTCCAGTTATTTTGGTGGCACTCTTAACATAAATAAAAACATGTAAGATAATGGCAGTAAGATAAACACTTTAAAGAACTATATTTAACTACTCACCATAACTTGAAACAAAAGGCTACAAAGGATACAGAGTTACAATTTTATAAAGGCATTGACTGTTCCAATACTGGATTTATCAAAATGAAATCTGGCCAATTATAGCTTAACAATTCATTTTTTATGTCGAGTGTTGTGCACATAAAGGTAGGTGGTCAAGTGTGATATAAAATGAGTGATGAAAAAATGCCAGACATGATCGAGAATTGAACCTGGGACTCCTTGGGTTAAAAGCTACACTAACCCCAACACCAAAATGATGGTCAGTTTTAAGAGAAGAAAGACTACAGACAGTAGAAACGAGATTTCTTTGGGCTGTTAAAGGTTGTTTCACATTAGATAAGCTTTGGTATGAAAATATTCAAGCACTGAATACTAAAATCAATGAGTACCTAAGGAGATAGAGGGATCATCATCAATGGAAGCTCTTCGGAAGAATCCCCCTGGAAGCACCACAGGGTGTGAGATCGGTGTGAATCTGAACAGGTATGCTTATTCATGGTGGAAGATTAAAAATACAAAGCGAGTTAAAACAATGAGCAAAATAATTTTTAGTTACAATTTATAAATCAATACATTAGCCGGCCATTTACACAGATACTTACTGGCGGGTTTGGAACGCCACGTACCAAGAACGCGTACAAGAGTGTGTGTTAAGGGGAGTGACGCATCAGATACTTGGAACGAGACACTTGGCGCGCGGGTTTAGTGTGTGGCAAGCCCACTAATTTGAGGTCTAGAACGTGCCGTTCTTATTTCATCCAGTTGTGAAACCATCCCCGGTTGTGTTTGCATCCAAACCGTTCGTTAACTTTTGTTATATTTTTTCTCCTAATTTTTAGTTTTCTTTATTTTTTTGTTGTTTCGTATTGAAAATGGATACACGATATTGGAGTAAGAATTTCATGATGGAATTTATAGAACTATATAGGTGTCATCCAAGTTTATAGAAAGTTAGAAGTAGTGAATATACGAACCGCAATTTAAAATTAAAAGCTTATGAAGAAATGATTGAGCTGTGTTAAAAAAATCTACGATAAGGCTGATAAGAAGTTTGTTGTGAAAAAAATTCAAGCGATACGCGGCTGTTTCCGAAAGGAATTTCAAAAAGTAGAGCAGTCAAAACGGAGTGGACCCTCAGCAGAAGTTTACGTCCCAACATTATGGTTCTACGATCTTCTATTGTTCACTAGAGATGAGGTAGTGGTTAGTGACAGTTTAAGTAGTGAAGTAACTGAAGAGGGCCATACCAGTGAAATTTCGGAAAACGTATCTGCCGATAATTCATTCAAAAGGTTAACGCGTGTATACTCCCGTTTCTGTAACCAACGTTTTTCCGTTCTACGTTTCCGTTTCTTAGGCTTGTCATCAGCGTAAAGAAATGTAACGGCTAAAGCCATAGCTTTTTTCTTTTCAAGGCTTATTAACTCATATTTCAAAATTTTTGTTAAACAAATAACTTAAACTAAACACGTGTATAACAAAAAAAAAAACAATTTAAATAACCAAGTCTATTATAAAGTATAACCAATAATAATAAAATATTAAAACAACGCGAACTGAAACAGATTTATCACACTCCAAACATTTAGTATTTCTAACCGGATGAAATACTTACTCGCGTACTTGGAACATACAAAATTCGATTTATCTCTCCCATAAACGAATACGCAAGTATTTGCCGTTCCTGGAGCGCGAGTCTAGCACGTGTAAATTCAACTTATGTTAGTGGGCAACACACAGTAAGTTCGCGGCGTTCCAAACATGCCAGCAAGTACGTGGCGTTCCAAACCCGCCAGTACGTATCTGTGTAAATGGCCGGCTATTGGTAAAAATAAAATAAATACTTACCTTTTCCTTGTAAGCTATCTGTAATGTTTCCATTTTTTATGGCTTCACTAATACCAGCCAGTTTCGGATCTGAAAGAAATAAAATTTCAAAAATTAATTATGCATACATGAATATCAACTATAGTAACGATAACAAATGTCAGTTTAACGATAAAATTTAAATGGAAATTGAACTGAGGTTCTTCAACATTGGTAAAGGCCGACTACTGACGTGTGGTCCCAATAGAAGAGCAGGTGATATCCTCCACTCCCTGTCCCTCACCTATCACATAATAGTCACTTTACTTCTCATCTCTAACACACACTTTACATAAGTAAATTATGTCATTCTGACGATACATTAGAACAATTGTTTTATTGTTGCGTAATTGCATAATGTTATGCTCGTTATACGTTCGGATTTTATAAACAATCCGTTCACTCAACAGTAAGTTTATGAAATAAATTAATAATTTGGTGGAAAATAATTTATAAAATAAACAGTGACAATATCTACTATCGGTTTCATAATCATAGACACCCGAGTTTGAATCCTTGCATCTCCAAAAGGATGAGTTGGATTTTAACATACTTTACATCAAAATTTAGCTCATTTTATTCTGCGTTGACCCATAATAGTCCTATATTTTTAATGCTGTATAAAAATTGTCATATCGAAGTTGGAAGACAATAAGACCCGGTTTTTTTGCTACCACAACATATTTCATGCGTTTAGAGGTGTGTAACTCGATAATTATTTGACCGCAAAGTTTGAAATTTGAACACAACATAGACAATTATATTCTTATAGCTTGTACAAAATTTCGAATTTCTACGTAATTTAAATTTTGATTTATTAATAATATTTTGAACCCTTGCTATCTCGATAACCGCTCGATCGTTCGGCACAGGCAAACTATCATTTTATTCAGCGTAAAAAACGTAGTACAAATATGTAAATAACATGCAATATTGATTAGCCCATGTTGTGGTAAAATTTTTGAAATTTTGAAAAATAGACTGGGTAATGCGGGGGAGGTGGGCGCTACTATTCATGTTGCTTGAATTGACTGTCTACCTGAATTGACAATGCAGTCTGTCAATTCAGGTAGACAGTCCGACAGGATGTCACATACACAACCTGCAACATGGATAATAGCGCCCATCCCCCGCATTACCCAGTCTATTTTTCAAAATTTTAAAAATTCTACCACAACATTAGCCAATCAATATTTCATGTTATTTAGATATTTGTACTATGTTTTTTACCCTGAATAAAACGATAGTTTGCCTGTGCTGAACGATCAAGCGGTTACCGAGATAGCAAGGGTTCAGAATATTGTTAATAAATAAAAATTTAAATAACGTTGAAATTTTTAATTTCAGACGTTACAGTCAAATAATTATCAAGTTACACGCCTCAAACAGATGAAATTTGTGGCGGTAGCAAAAAAAACCAGGTCTTTTCGTCTTCCAACTTCGATACGGCAATTTTTAAACAGCATTAAAAATATAGGACTATTATGGGTCAACGCAGAATAAAATGAGCTAAATTTTGACGTAAAATATGTTGAAATCCGTTTCATAGTTTTAAAAAAGCAAGGGTCCAAACTCAGGTGTCTATGATTATGAAACCGACAGTAGTTTTTATGATAACTTACCAATGTATATTTTTATCATGAATCTGTAACACAAAGTATTTTCAGGATACATTAATAACGAAATAATTATATTAAAAATTATGAAGAACGATTTTATATGATGGTTGATATATGATAGTGTATAAAAATATAATTTAATTTAAATTATCTCATTATTGATAATAATAATAAAAGCAGCCATCTAAAAGTCAGCTGTTTCACGCAAGACGGCATTATACAATTTTAGAGGTCTATTTGGCTCGTTCTTGACTGTACTTCGCTTTGTGCGGAGGGGCCACAAGCAAGTTGCCAGCCTATATCATCCTATCGAAGCACCCCAATCAATAGGTATATTTTTATTCAAAGTTATGTAGTAAAAGATAATTACCAATGTTAGAGAGAATATGTCTATCGCTCTCATAGATAAATTAGTGTATCTGCTTATCTATTTAATTTAAAATACAAAATTGTTGTCTGGCAATCTGAAGTACATATGTACATAGTCATTACTTATGATTTATGTCATTGGATAGGTCATTTAATTACATGAAAAAAATGTTCATTTGTTCAAACAGATAATAAAGCACAATTAACTTTCACCAGCCTGCATTCTTCCAAACACTCTCATCCTAATTTTTACTTTCCCTTGCCTTTATATGATGCACCCCAATAGATACAAGAAAAGTATTGTTTTGTGTGTCAATTATTTGAAATTTGAGTTTTCACTTAAAATACATGTTTTCAGGTTCTCTGAAGCCAAAAAATATATTTTTACCCATTGAAACTGAATACGGTTATATCGAACAAATTAAAAATTTGTTTTACATAATAGTACAGAGGATACTTTAGGGTTTCTGCAAAAAATGATCCGAAAAAGGAAATAGGTAAAAGCTGGAAAGAGATTTTACAAAGGAAATTTCAATTTGTTTTGACTGTCATTATGGTGACAGAAATTTATTAAATATAACACTAAACAAAAGTCAGGTTAGTGGGAATGTCATAAAAATTAGTTCACTGCACTTATTATGTTTAATGGATTATGATATATGTTTTATGCCTTATTAATTGGTACAAGTAGGCACACAAAAATGAAAATACACTTGCATTTAGTGCGACTAGTGGTCTGTTGCCTACAGCTGTGAAACGAGCACTTTGTCAGATTACAGTATGTTGTGAAATTTTGAAAAAGATTTTACGAAGAATTTTTTAGAGTGTTACGAGAACGAGATGATTGAAAAGTACATAAATATGAGGGCCTTAACATTCTCGCTGAAGATAAAGACATAGTATATATATATATATATATATTCTTGCAAAGATTTACAACCCTAGTCGTATCTCGCTTCCTAATCGTCACTATCGGAAAGCCACTGCAAAGACATTGCCTCCTGCGCACCATCCAACCACATCCCAGCTATACTCCACCTTCTTCTACCAGCTGGCGTCTATTCCCGTACCCTCTTGGCCACCTACCAACCTCAATCCTCTACAAATTTTGGCCGAACCATTTTAATTGCTTCTGGGATATGGTACCCACAATATTTATTTGAACGCCAATTCTTCTCCTAATTTTAAAATTCGATTGATGCACGACACAAGAGACATAGATTCATAAAAAGACCCTAAGACTATGGTGGATGGGGCTCATTGAGAGAATGGAGTTAATGAGGATGGTTAAGGTGATATGGAAGAAAGGGCTGTACTAGAATGTTGTCACAAATGATTTGATTTTGATGAGTGTCCAGAGGAAAGAGGAGACTGACAATTAGCAGAGAGGATTTTGGATAAAGCCAAATTTTTTTTTGTTTTATGTTCGATTGTTCAGCAATTTCTGCTAATGCAAACAGTGGATAATGAAAATGAGCGATGAAAAAATGCCAGACCTGACCGGGAATCGAACCTGGGACCTCGGCGTAGAGGCCAGTAGTGCTTACCTCTATGCCAACGGGCCGGCCGATGAAGCCAAAGCCTACCAGGGGCTATAAAGCTATCAGATTAGGATTTATTTCTAAAGAAATGAATTATTTTCAACAAATCGGCAGATAATACTGTTTAACGTGACCTTCATTCATTAAAATCAGCTTTATAGTAACAAAATATGGAACAGGATTTCTTAGTGAATTAAATACAAGAAATTTTTATTTGGATCATTTACAAATTTTTAAAGATTTTAAAATAAATATTCTCAATATTGTTATCGCAGTCAAAATATTAAAATGACTCTTTTATACAGAATATAACACTTGACCTGGCTTAATTAAAAAAAATAGGCCTGAATAGTAAAACAGAATTCTGATAAAACTTCACACTAACAATAGATAGATAAAAGATTAATGAAATCATTGATCAATGTGTTTGTATATATGAGAAAAAACCCATAAACATTAAATACTATAAATTACTGATATAAATACAGTTTTATTACCACAATAAAAAGCACATGACTATGATTACATATGTTACATCACAAGACAAATTATTAGACGGAATCTGCTACACAATAAAATATAATATATTGAGCTATTAAGAAAACGTCATAAAAATTAGTTTAATACACTTATTATGTTTAATGGATTATTGCTAATAAAACAACATAAAGAAAGTGATTGTAAAGCAGTTCATTAATTATGCATTAAATGAATTTAAATTAGACCTATTGGTCATTAATACATAACAAATATCTGTGATGAAGTGACTCCCAAAATTAAACATATAATAAAACAATACATATCGCAAAACGTTTTGTTTCTCATTTCGCCGGCCGCATTGGCGCAGTTGGTAACAAGCTCGCCTCTCATCATACGGTCTTGGGTTCGAATCCCATTAAGGCACGGCATATTTTCATACGTTACAAAAAATCATTTCATCCTTCACCGTCTGCATTAGCAGCAACTGCAGAACAGTCGGACGTTAAACCAAAAAAAAAAAGAATCATTTTGCAGAGAATATTTTTGTCTATTATTATTATTTCAAAGAAGGTGATTCGTTCATTACAACCATATTTCTTGCTTGTTAAAAAAAGACTTTACAATGTGTTAATAACATTTATAAAAAACAACCAAATTTTCTATTTTCACACGTTATTACTGGATTTTTGTTATTACAACCAAATTTTACTGTATTACTATGGTGGTTTAAGGTGATTTAGATCACCTGATGTAACATTATCAATGATTTTTTTTCGCTTGGAGAGGTATTTTATGAAAAAATCTGCACTAACAAAAACCAAAATTAAAGTAGACATAACTTACGACATTCTATTTATTTATTTTTTTGTAAATCATTTTACACACATTAACTGCCAAGATTATTATTCAAACATTAACCTCTATCACCCTGTTAGAGTGGTATTCTCATAAGTCATCATTAAACATATAAGCGTGAGTTCAAATCAAAAAGGTGAACAAAGTCACAAAACATTTTTTTATCAAAAGCACAAACTGCAGAAATTATAAAGAACCCTTATCATGTTTAAGATAAGATAAATACCACCCACAATCAGCAAGGCACAGAAAAAATAATAACATCAAAGTAGAAGCATAAAGGGTTTTTATTTGAGACACATTTAAAAACCAGAAAATAAAAATTTATGACACAAAAACATATCATAAATGGTTTCATTAACAAGAAAGGTTTCTAAGTGAAATGAGTAGTACATGCTTTATAAGAACGGAGTATTACAGACCTTAACATTTTATTTTTTCTTTCTCTTACCCTAAATGAATATGGTATGTTAAGAAAGTATTATTCGGGTCTTTTCTCTTGTACCCCTTCCCCCAGCATAATTTGTCACATTCTGTGGTTATTTCGTATGTAATCTTACAGTATTTTTAACAATAAAAACAGGAAAAACATTTAAAAAATCCTACAACAATGTACTTCAAGTTATGATTAAATATAGGTACGGTAAATACATAGTATTTATACGTAATATACAATGTAAAATTTATTGCATATAAATTTATTATACGAGGCGTGTTCAGAAAGTAAGTACTGTTTCATTCTACTGCAGCCGTAGCACTGCAATCGGTGTTTCGCGCATGCACACTAGTCGTCCTTGTTCACTGGCTATCGACTCACGCCATTGTAGTTGTTCTACGTTGTGTTTTCAGTTTTCTCTGAACGTTCAAAATATTTAAGACAGTTAGTGATCCCGCCGATTGTGAGATTCGTTCTGTAATAAGATTTTTGAACGCAAGGAATGTGAAACCGGCTGAAATTTATCGTCAACTTCGAGATGTTTACGGGGAAGACGTGATGAGTGAAGGAATGGTGAAAAAGTGGGTTAGAATGTTCAATGGCGGTCGAACAAATGTGCATGATGAGAATCGGAGCGGTCGGCCTTCTCTCGTCACCGATGATCTGGTAAGGGCAGTTGACGAAAAAATCCAAGAGAACAGACGTTTCACTATGACAACGCTATCTGACGATTTCCAACAAATTTCACTACCACTTGTTCCAGCACATGAAGCGCGAGTTAGGTGGCCAACGCTTTGAAACTGAAGATTTAGTGAAAACTGCCGTGGAGTCGTGGCTACATTCGTTGGCGGGAACCTTCTACGAAGAGGGTATAGACAAATTGATCACCCGCTACGACAAGTGTTTAAACATCGGTGGAAACTATGTCGAAAAATAGTTTAAGGTTTGGGCTTTCATGTAGAAATAAAATTGTTTTACTTGTTTTTTTTTAAAACGGTACTTACTTTCTGAACACGCCTCGTACATTCTTCACCAATATTCTTCAAGTTAAGGTTATATATATGTAGGTATAATATAGATAGGTATTAATGCCATTCAATAATTTAACAACTTCAATAAATAGTTTAACGTAACGTTTAATAGTCCATTGTTTACATAACATCACATATTCACTACATAGGCCTGTATTTAACTTTAACTTGGAAAATATTGACGTCGGATTTTTTCAGAGTTTTCCCGTTTTTATCGTAAAAAAATAGTGTAAGATTACATACGAAATATCCACAAAATGACAAATTATGCTGTGGGGGATAACAGAAAAGACCCTTTCATAACGATTTTTTTACATATGGGTTTTCATCGGAAATACATATTTTCAGGTCTACTGAACCCAAAAAACCATGTTTTAGTGATTGGTCTGCTAGTGTGTGAACAAACTATCTCAAGAACGGAAGGTCATACTAAGTTTAAACTTGCAA
Source organism: Catonia carolina (assembly GCA_035578175.1). Lineage (NCBI taxonomy): Eukaryota > Metazoa > Arthropoda > Insecta > Hemiptera > Achilidae > Catonia > Catonia carolina. Next base: position 19,212,579 of record JAQMRL010000010.1, on the reverse strand, counting down.
CTTAAGTTAGGTACCACTAGGGAACCCAAAAAACAGTTTCATCATAATCAGTCAACTGGAAATAGTAGTAATTTCAAGCGATTTTCTCATAAACGCCTCCAACATTTGTTTTTTTTTTTAAAAATCACCTCATCTAACTACATTTTTAATGCTGCACAAGATAGGGTAAGCGCCATGCTTGCTGAAATTCTTGAAAGGCTGTGCTCTTGAAGTAACAAATGGTTTTGTTTAAGATTGCAGCCTTAATATACATTTTAGGGCAAAAATGTATATAAACAAAGTTGCAGGAAATTAAAAAACCTAAAAACTTTTATTTTAAGCAGTTTTTTGTAAAGTGCTTAGATTAGCGTCAACTAAGAAAGTTTCCATATTATTATGTTCAACAGATTGATTTTTATTTAGTGTAATTCACTCATGATTAAAATTAGGTTATGCTTTTTAATGTTTACTCATTACACATACAGTACATTGTATATTATTTACAACAGCAATAGAAAGTCACTAGAGTATTTCACGCCAGATTTTTAATTTATAAAATCTCATACTATGTTTTCCTTTACTTTACACTATAAAATGGAGCTCCAACGAGATTTCTGGAATAGTCTAAGCAACATCATTGAGTTACAATTTTATCTTTTATCTCATCAGGAAGCATAAACCACATATCATATTAATTAACATTTCTTCCAACAATTAAATTTTACAACACAATGCAACAAATTACAAATAAAACATCTAATATTCTTTTGTTTGAAGAATGAGACTGAAATCTGTAGATATTTCATAAACAGAATTACATCTCATGTCAAAAATAAATCTTTATAATGTATCCTGCAGTTTGAAATTATTTCTATTTCATATAATGAATTAATATAATAATTTCACCAACCTTCTTTTTAAACTGCATCACCTTTATTTTAATTCTTACACGTGTTTCGGTGGATCCACCATCATCAGAGTAAATAAAAAATTGAAACTAAAAAATTTTTATCTCACTTATTTAAAATTTACAGAAGATGATACATCTTCAGTCACTTGTATAAAACTTTTACAAAGTTAAAACTTTAACAAAAACTTTTACTTTTACTTTTGTGTTAAGGCATTTTGTACCGGGGTTTGCACCATCTTGTAATCCTCTTTGCTTTTTCTTCCTCTTTCTTCTTCTTTTTGTTGGCCACTTGTACATTGAAACGTGTCATGTGCGGATGTGCTTCCCGCTTCGTTAAGGCTTATTCGTTTTAATCCTTGTATTACTTGTGCTTTGTTGTTTTTTTTTATTGTTTATGTACTTAAAGTGAATCATAAAAGTTCATCAAGTCGGCTGTGCGGCGTGTTATAATTATATGTGTTTCTGCATCAAGTTTCAAACTGGTAAGTACGTTTTGCACATGATATTAGTTTTCTGTACATTTGGTCAATGTTCCTATTCTTTTCCTTTTCTCATTTGTGCGTGATCCATTACAAGTTTCTTGGTCTTATACACTGACCACTATAAATGTATATTGGTCCTCCAAAGGTTTAATTTCGAGGCAAATTCTTATCTTAAAATCCACAAAACCATTTTTACAAGGTGCTAAACTAAACATTTTGTATAAAACTTTTTATACAAGTGACTGAAGATGTATCATTTTCTGTAAATTTTAAATAAGTGAGATAAAAATTTTTTAGTTTCAATTTTTTATTTACTCTGATGATGGTGGATCCACTGAAACACGTGTAAGTAAGAATTAAAATAAAGGTGACGCAGTTTAAAAAGAAGGTTGGTGAAATTATTATATTAATTCATTATATGAAATAGAAATATCTCATGTCGTAATTAATTGATGGCAATTTTTAAAATTGTCATAAATCATTTTCATTTATCCGTCCATCACACCTCAATGTCAGAAACTGAAAGATATGGCAACAAATGGTTTTCGGATTCATCATCTACACATAAAGTTATTGGGCCTAACGTGAAAAATTGCACGTAAAAACTACTACTACTGACTGACAGATTTTGGTGAAAATGTTTGTGTTGGGTCCCCTCATTGTAACCAACTAAAGTTTCAACATTCTACGACAGTTGGACCTTTCTTGAAATATTTTGTTCACACGCACCCATGCACACACACATACACACACACACACAATATAAATCACATCAAATCAATAAATGAAAATTTTTTTTTTAAATAATCATAATAATAATAATAATCGGTATAAAGTACATGTTTTTATTTTTTGAATTCTGGGCGCCTGAAAATCTGTATTTCTGGTAAAAACTCAAGTTTTAAAAATCGACAAAAACAACAGCCAATACTTTCCTTTCCTATATACACTCACTACAGGGTAAGAGAAAGTGATAACAATGACAATCAGTGTAACAAATCAATTAACTTTAAAAAAAAGAGTTTAATACAACTTGTTATGTAGTATTTGATTAGGATTAAAATACTTTTAAATTCTGATACAGGTCTACTGTTACATAAGTGAAGAGAGTAGTTGAATTTATGTCAAGATAACAAATAAAAAAAGTAAGAAAAGAAACACTTAAGTTAGAATGGTAGGCCTATAGAACACTCAAGAATGAAGTGGATACTAGAGTAAAAAAATCCTGCTTCTTTATATGACAATTAAGTATTCAATTTAATGTGTTTTTTTTATAACCAAGTTAAAATTAGGACAAAACAGTGTTTTGTTATTATATTTATAGTAAAATAAATTACATTTTTTTATTATTATCTTTTAAACCACCCCTATATTCAATAGCATAGGCGTAGGCTAAATCTATCACGTTAAAATTTACCACCCTTATCTTATATAGGGCTGCCACCTTGGATAGATGCCTGACCCAGAGACTGTTGATTTTTTGTTTGTTTGTGAGTGATGCTTTTACCTATATAAACGGTAAACCTTGTGTTTAGATATTTGATAGTATAAACAGAACTTACTTCAGAATGAACATAATAGTTCATAATCACAATGTTATAGTTGTGAACTTGAAACCTTAGAAGTATTAACCATGACGCTTTATTTATTTTATGACTGATAATATGAAAGATGTTAAAACATTAAAAAGAAATATTTATAATTATTGTAACATATTTCATTCCAATTTTATGTGCAAGTGTTATATTGTTTCCATTTGTTTGCATGGTTGGTTTTAGTAAAAAATCATGACGATTCTTATTACAGTTGAACCCGGTTTACTTCAACTCGAACTTAACGTCATTTTTTTAGGTGTTGCGTCAAACTTCTATCTGAAAAAACCTGTTTTAACATCATTAACTCAGTTGTTGTGTCAAAATTTTTTTGATGAAATAATTTTTTATTTCACGTAAAACGATTGTGAAGTTGTCGTTATTTATCAGTAAATTGTTTGAAAAAGAAAAATACAGTATACAGTAGGGGCGACATGGATGGCTCCGGTAGGTGGGTAGCGCCACCTACCGGAGCTTGTAGTATGTACCAGTAATAGTACCGGTAACATGTACCGGTACATGGAAGGGTCTAGATTTTTTTTTTGCATTTTTAATAAGGCTTTATACACTTGTAATATTTTTTTATAGAAACTATAATGTGTACCAAGTGTATTGATGTGTTTACGGTGCAATTAATACGCATAAGACAAGCGTCACTTGTCACTAGACATATAACGGTAAAATTTAATCTGTCCCTTCTATGACGCTAAAACCGAGTTCGATTGTATTATCAAATTAAAAATAATATAAGGTTTTTATTCCTCGTAAAGAAAATCTGTGGCACGTTTTATTTAAATTTAAAATCATATTTTGCATTTGTTGTGAACCATCTAAACAATTTCACTTGCTCTTGTTTCTTTTTTGTAAAAAATTTAAACTCATAACAGCTGATATTATTTAATTTCACATACAGTTCTGATTTAACCATTTCCACCAACAAATTCTTTCGTTCGACAAAAGCATTGGTAACCAGAATGGAAAGTATTGTGAAAATATCTAAAGGGAATGTGGGTTCGAGAATTATCGAGGAATACAGAGAGATTAACAATGTTAACGTAAATAATAAGAGTAATAAATAGTGTTTTCTAAAAAATATTTAGAAATATTACGAGTAATATAAATGGTCTTTTATAGTAAACGTAGTATTGTTGTACAGATATATTAAGGGCCAGGTACCAATTTATATAATTGGCCTTTTTTGTAACACCTTTTATTCAATCCTAATTTATTTACAGTTGTTAAGATTTATCCAGAAGCCATCAGATGTATTTTGTATTTTATTATTTCGAAAATCTCTTGTCTTTTCTCGAATTCTCCATTGGCCCACCAACTATATGCCGGTTTATTTACGATCAGTTTTTAGTTTAAGTTTTGTCTGTAATTGAGTGAGCGTATTTGATAGTGCTACCAATATGTTATAAACGATCAACATTACTGTGAATGAATAACTGTCTATTGTTTAATTTTTATTTATTCTGTATTATTTTTTTTGTAAGTAGTAAATTAGTAAATTGTTATAGTTATTATTGTATTAGTTAATTATAATTAGTTTGTTACTATTTAAGTAATTTAATTGTAATTCTTAGTTGTAATAAATACTTGTAATTTTAAACTTTAGCGTGTTAATTACTTAATTTACCCAGATCCCGAAACGAACTTTAGAGCTAAGTGTCACAGTATTTTCCCAATTATTTTTGGAAATTTGGTAAAATTTGTTTTCTTGAACAACTCTACCCATACCAAATCAGAAGACAATTTGGCCAGATCCAAGAGTGTTGGATGTACTTTCTTCACAACGTTCACATCAGACATATGATTTTTACTTTCTCTTGCCTATATAAATATATAGGAAGGAAAGTATTGTTTTCATGTCGATTTTTCGAAATCGAGTTTTCACCGGATCTATACGTTTTCAGACCCCCTGAACCCAAAAAACATGTTTTTAGCGATTGGTCTGTGTGTGTGTGTGTGTGTGAACAGAATATCTCAAGAACGGAACATCGTACGAACTTGAAACTTGAAACTTAAGTTACATACCACTACCGGACCCGACACGAACATTTTCATCAAAATCGATCAAACGGAAGTAGTAGTTTATTCGTGTAATATTTTACTTTTTTGCAATTTTCTCAAAAACTGGTCCTAAGATTTTTTTTAAAATCGCCTGATTTACTAAGTTTTTTATTCTCTACAAGATAGGGTAGGCGCCATGTTTGCTGAACTTCTCGGTGAGGCTGTTTTCACGTAAAAACATTTTCTTTTTTAAATTACGGCTTTAATATGCATTTTAGCGCAAAAGTTTATATAATAAAAGTTGCAGAGAATGTAAAATTCTACAACTTTTATTTCAAACATTTTTTTGTATAACGCTTAGTTTAGCGGTAATTAGCGATTTTCTGATTTTTTCTCACGAAAACGTGAGAAAAATCGATTTTTTTAAGATTTAGGCCTTAGAATGCATTTTACGACAAAAGTGTATATAATAAATTTTATAGGAAATAAAAAGATCTACAACTTTTATTTAAAGCATTTTTCACTACAGAGCCTAGTTTAGCATAAAAGAGTGATTTTCTGTATTTTTAAGCCAAACTGAGTTAGATTTTCATTTTGCGTCTTTCATTCATGATTAAAATAAGGTTATGTTTATTGAGGTTAGTTTTTTGTTTATTTCTAATATTTCATTAATAATGTTAGGTTTATTGTTAATTATTTGCATTGGCAAGAGAAAGTCGTGTGAGTGTTTCACACCAGATTTTTTTAAATTTACATAGACCCAAAGAATGATTGGTAGGACCTGTAACCCAGAAATTTACCGCTAGAACCGCAGACTCTGGGCGAAACCTGGAGAAGTGGCAGCACTAATCTTATACCATTCAATTGTAAAAAATTAACAACGTTAATGGCTTTTACAAACTGCGTAATATCTAAGTAATGCAAACCTACTGATCTAAACCATTTCATACATTATACCACCAATCCAGTTTCCATAAAGTTCAGTCAATGAGCCTAATTACATTAATTGACCATAATTTGATAAAAATTGCAAAACATATTGAAACTCACTCAAAAATTTACATTAAAATTACCATGCAACCCGTAATATATCCTTATAAAACATTTGATGCTATTATAGTACGCAACCTACCGTGTTATGTTTAGTAAAGTTTGTTTTTTGTTAATGTGGTAGCACTGTCTACTAGCACTTAAATTTATATCAACTTCAGTACGGTTATGTGTTAACTAAAATGCTTTATAAAAAATATGTAAATATTATGTAATATGTTTTTAAAAAATGTTTGTAAAGATTTTTATAGCAATGTAATTTCTAATGAAGAAACAGCTTTTTGAGGTAGCACAACCTACTCTACACAGTGCAAATATACATAAATGTAAACTATACATACGTACCTATAGTATTTAATAACCTTTTCGTATAATATTATAGTATTATTTGCTATTGTAAATTATCGATTATCCTTTTCTTACAAATTATCCTTTTTATTGGCCTTATTTTATCCTTTTATTGTAAAAGTATGTGAAATGTATGTATTGAAAACTGCTAATGGACAGTGCTACCACATCAACAAATACAAACTTCACTAAACATAACGCGGTAGGTCACAAACTACAGAGTGATTTTTTAGTCCTGTTACCCAATTGTTAATGTCTGGTAATATTTTTCTAAAAAAAATAAATTTTGTTTTGTGACACTAAGTTGGTAGCCCTACTCAACCAGTATGGATATGGCAGTGTGAGTTGATTCCCCTTGAGCTGTGTAAAATTTTGTGCCATTTCCGGTCGTGCTACGAACAGAATGTCTTTTATCCTAAAACAATCTCTTGTTTAAATCTGGAGGCTGAAGCTCTAGAACTAATCGTATGTGATACGGATACAATTCAATTTTTTAGCAGCTTTCTGAGCACTCGAACATGGCAAATCAACATGCAAGGAAAGTTTTTGTAAACTTTTCCATGGAGAATTGAGCAATCTTGTTTTCACATTCTCTTAACGTCATCTGTCAAGAGAGTTGGTCGACCACTACGTTTTCTGCTCCAAACAATACCTGCCTCTAAAAATCAGTTAGTTAGCCTAGAAATTGACTAGAATAGAGTGGAGGAACACCAAAAAATTTAATTTGAAATGATTCTTTTACACTCGCATACGATTTTATAGCAAAATATTGTTCAAGAATGAAAACCCGTTGTTCTAGGGTAAAAGACATTTTGTTCGGAACACAACTGGAAACAGCACAAAATTTTACGCAACTCAAGGAGAATCAACTCAAACTGTCGTATCTATACCGGTTGAGTAGGGCTACCAACTTTGTGTCACAAAACAAAATATCCCTTTCTTAGAAAAAAATTACCAGACATTAACAATTGGATAACAGGACTAAAAAATCACCCGGTATAATGGCATCAAATATTTTATATCCAAAAAAAACCCACCCAGACAGATTTTAACCCATTTATATTACCACAGAGATCACTCAACACTTCAAATTTATTATGTAAATACCTAATATCTATTACATATGTTTCTTCTGTTCGTGTGTTAGTCATTGAACTCTTCCTAAACGCCTGGACCGATTCTTATGAATTTTTTTCTATAAGATTAAGTTAATTCGAGAATGCTATAGATTCACAATTTGACCCGATAAAATAAGTTTTTTAAATTAATTAACTAATTTATAAATTTTAGTTGATTTTAGGTAAGCTTAAAGTTCACATTGTATCCTGTAGGTGGTGCTCCGATCAAGTTTTGTTTACTAAAGTTCACAATTATTATATCCGGTAGGTGGCGCTCCAGTTGTGTTTACAAAACTTTTTGACAATTTCTAGCATACAAGAAATTAAATTAAATTTTACTCAAGTTATTATTAATATTTCAAATATAAATAAAGATTTATTTTTTTATACATTAAAAAAATATACCGGTTATAAAAATAATTAAAAGCTTTTTTCTTGGTACTATTTGAGTTAGTTTTAAGTTTTCATCCAACACAAGTTAGTTTTATAGTATACGGTTCCTCTCACACACCACACAATTTTTAAGTCAAGTTGTGATAACTGTACGCGTAGTGGCATCAGGTATCATAGAAACAGATTCATAAAAACATCCCAAAACATTTATGATTGATTAAAAAATTTATAACTTTTGGAGTTACATTTCCAAAGGACAACATCTGTCGGTTCCGCTAGTACAATATAGGTCTGTTTTCAAAGTCACAAAATACTTTTGTAGGGCCTCCTGACTCTTGTACCAAGTATTAAAGTAAGGATATCAGATCACAAAAAGGATCTTACGTGTTGAACAATTATCAACTAATGTAAAAGTTAACCTCAGTCTAATGTTGCACAAGTTGACCATCTGGGCAAAATAATTCTGGCAAGTTAAAATTCAGACAATAAAAAGCCCATACTGGACTATCTCAAACTTTCAACTTAATCCACTTTACAAAGTTCCTCCAGTTGTTAAGTACGTGATTCGCACCGCTTCTTCAGGTAATAACAAATATTTTCTAGAAGCTATTTGTTATTACTTGAAGTCATGCGCACTGTGAAAGTACATGTAAAAAAATAAAATACAGAACACACAAATTAAGATTATATGAAGTAAAAGGGAAAATATTAAAAAAAATTATATACATGTATAAAAAACAATGCACTAATAATAAAGAAGATAAAAACATAAAATTAACAAAAATGTATTAATTTTATTTATTGATATAAGAAAATGATATTTTATTTTAAAGAATAATTTAAGTATTTCTACAATATTGTTTTAATGTAAAAATGTATTAATTTTATTTATTTAAAAAAAAGTTTTAAAAAATAATTTAAGCATTTCTACAATTAATTGATCTGTATTTATAAACCTTCACTACTAAAAAAGAGAAAAAACACAAGTGTACCTAACCTTTTAATTTCAAGTTGTAATGTACTGTTTAATATCGCTATAAGGAAATTACAATCGGATAAAGAAATTTAAATAAAGTTTCAACTGCACAATAATTTTAACAAGCTTAGTTTATTTCTTATTCTTATTACTGTATTCTATCATACCCTTGAATTCAATACTGTCATACAACTCAGCTGACTCAAATGGCATAGTTACATAAGTCGATTACCTCAGCAAATTATGAACAGAATAATACCATTTCATATTTAATGGCCAGGTTAATAAACTGTTAAAATTTAGTTTATATTCGACTTTCCTCCGACGATTCATATTTAAAATTAATTTAATAGGCCTAACTTTAATTTTCGAATAGTAATCTTACATCGTCTGAGACTACTATCAAAAAGTAGTTCATGATGAAAGTCATACAAGTAATATACAACAATGCATACGACTAATACAAACGGTAATCTATTTATGCTGAAAAACAAAAATCCAAGGTATTCCTAACCTGTTTTTACTGTTGCAGCACAAATTGCTTCCGAAATAAACAATGCAAGAAACACACTTATTAAGACAGACTTCATTGTAAAACCTAATTTTAAAATACCTAAATTATCAGAAAATGACAACTACGCATATGAACACTCTACACTACAGAACTATCACTATTTCAGACACAAGTATTAGTCAGTAGTGCTCCAGGAAAAGAGATAAAGTAAATGACGCACAAAAGGAAAAAGTTTGCTATCGATTTGACCTCTAATTCAATACAGTTAAATAATTTTCACTAATATTTAATTTAATATTGCTATTTTACTCCGATTGAAAATAATTTATTATTTGTTAATAATTAATACACTAATAAAAAAATCGCTGCAGTATAAAACCAATATATTCGATATTTCATTGACAATTTAGTATTAATTTTAGTTTGTAGCTTATATATTAAAGTTTCTTATATATTTATAATCAATGTCCAAACTGGATTTTCAATGAATTCAAACTTTTAGAAGATTTTATTAAATAATTTTGTTCGCTAAGCTCTCAAAATTGATCGAAAATGGCATTTTTGTATTACGAAAATAAAATAAATTTTTGAGTTAATTTGATTATGATAAAATGAACATCACTGAAACCCCCTCCATAGTTCTTTTGTACTCGCCCTCCTGTACCCCTTTAAAAGTACTGTTTGTATATTAATCGTGGTAAACAAAATTTATTAACGATAGTCTTTACGTATGGTTAGAGTTAAATGTAATGAATTTAATGACTGGAAACGAACGAAATATCTTAGCCAAGCTAGAAGCCATAAAGGAAATAAGGTACTGTGTTGTTCAGTTGTCTAAAACATTAGTATTCTGGGCTGTTTCTTTTAGTTGATGTAATTAACTAAGATGTTTACTGTTTGTTTAATTCAACCGGCTCTTGAAAAGCCAGTTTCCAGTGTATGTTTGACTGAAATATTCTAATTCGGACAAGTGATGTTTGACTGGTTAACGACTATTAAATTGTTTTTGCTCGCACAGCCGGGATTGATGTACACTTGTTTTAATTAATATTGCCATTTTCTATGAATCCATTTGCCTTTTTATGTTTACCTTGTATCTTTCGTAGCTTATTGAATAATGAGATCTTTTTCCATTAAAAATTAGTGTATTAACCTTTACATTTTTAAGGCATAGTAGTGCCTCGATGCCTAATTCTGTTTATTCCTGCTGTGAACAATTAGAAGAATAATTAGTACCAAGGAAAGTGTACCATCATGTATTAGATTAACAAATTTATCTTAACATTTTCAAAATATACATTCTGTGTGCTTAAAAACTGTAAAGCAAGCTTTCATTATCTGTAGCCTTAAATTCCATTTTGTGCATTATTTTTATTTTACTACAATATTGAAACAATATTCCCAAGTAAACTTAAATGATTGACTTAATTATGTGTAACTTACAGGTGATGAGTTTGTAATTACTTTTTGTGAAAATTTGTGACAGTTTAATAGCTATTATAAAAATCTATGCAGTGATTAGGTTAGTTAAAGTTATTAAAAGAAGGCATCAGGTGAAAGAGTACTGATAATCAGAATAGTAATCTGAAGTTGGTTCAAAATATTAATAGTTCATCAGAACAATAAAATATATTTGTTCGTGGCTTGCTTGGTAATGTAATTGAACTACTAATTCAAAGTTTTGGCTGCGGTCCTGTTGTAACCCAATATTGCTATACAATCAAAGTGTTCATTCTGAACTCAAACTAACAGCTAACTTTTGCTGTTTTAACTTAATAAAATTACTGATATGTTTTGTGTGTTCGTATACACCGGCCAAGTGCATAGTAATGAAACAAATTTTGAAATTAATTGACTTCATTTGTTCAGTAAAAATATAAATGTTTTAGAAATACTCTGTTCTTTCTTAGGAGATGCACTCCAGTCCTTTAACCCAAATGAGTTTTTTTTTTTAATGCAGTAAGCCTAAACTTAGTATTACAATACCTTTTTTGCATAATTTAAAGATCTTAAATTTTGCCCTTATTAGATAATTTTTACTGAATTATCACTAAAGTGATCACTAACTTATCTTTAATACTTATTTTTCACGTCATACATAGGCCTAAATTCAAATACATTTCAGATACTTATCAGATGTTTTATCTATTGTAACATTCAAATTTAGCTGATTAATTTATAATGGCAATGGCGATATTGTAGGTTTTTTTCATATTTTAGTCTACAGTATTTTCTATTTTATATAATATAAATTTCTTTAACCTTTTCACCTCCCTTGATCCTTATTATCTACTTTCCTTTGTCGGTAAATCTACCATCATGAGAATTTATAAAATATCATGTGACACTTTAAATTTTATATAGGTGACTGAAGATGCGACATCTTCTCTATGTTTTAAAGTTTCACATGATATTTTATATACTCTGATGATGGTAAATTTACTGAAACACATGTAAGTAGTTAATAAGAATCAAGGCAGCTGAAAAGGTTAGTGGAATTTATGTTGTATAAAATAGAATTTAGTTCAAGCTGCAGGATGGCTAAAGCGGGTCATTCTCGCTCCTGCATCCAGGTCACCTTGCAGAATGGTTGTCGGTCTAAAACAAGTCCTGCAATTTAACCCTGCATCACTTCTTTTAAGCTTTTTTCCCAACTTTCAGCTGCAATTTTCCTATTTTCTCTATTATTATTAGTTTTTAAAGTATCTGTTTTTTTTCTAACAGTAGACCTATCGATATTAGCTGCACTGTTGTATTGCTTATATATAAGGTTAATAATTCTTGCAGTGCAGCTTTTCTCACGTTTCTATTTGAATAATTAGAGGATCTAACTTCCCTCAAACAAGTGCTCTGCTTATATTGTTCAATAAATTGTGATAAGCCATCGTTGTCTATTTAAAAATAAAAAAAAGGTTTTAAAAGGGTACGCTCTGATAAACAAAATCGCACTGACAACTCATAAAAACTGGAAAAAACATACTGCAGGTTGTCTGTCCGGACATCAACACATTCTTCACATAGTGAATAGGCAGACTGCACATGCTGGGGGAGAGGTGGCAGGATGCTGCCAGATGTCGCTGGCATCTGGCTTCCGTGTGCAGGATGCCTTGCAGGCTGTCAGCTACATTCACTATCCTGCATCTCTTTAGAGACCTGCATGGTGGAGCGTGAATGACCCACCTTATACAATATAACTTTTAATTAAACTACGAATTACAATTTTTGGGCCTTAGTAAATTTTTATAGTATTAAGGCATGTTTTAAGTAGCAAAATTTTTTGTGGTCAATTTGTGTTAATGACATGCTATTCAAATAATAATAAATTGGCTTGTATTTTTTTTAAGTAATGTTATACTTAATATTTATCTGTGTAATTTACAGATCAAAAACGCTCCAGCTAGAAAAATTGAAAACACGAATAGTTCAAGAAGTGGAGGCTAGCGAACAAGAAGGAAAATGTTTGACAGAATACAAACAAGAAATGGATTTATTAATGCAAGAAAAAATGGCGCATGTAGAAGAGCTCCGCCAGATTCACGCTGACATTAATTCAGTAAGTGTTCCTTTAAAAAGGCATCTAGACGTAATTAATTTATTAAAAATATAAAAATTGAAACAAATGTAAAGCAGTCAGATTCTTTATTGTTACTTCTTCCATTCTGAATTCTATACTTCAATATGAAACCCTTTACTGACTTAGTACCAATTCTGTAATCATCTTGAGAGTTGGAATTTTGCACATTGTTCATTTGAGTTCACACAAAAATAAATTAGAGTAAATGCAGAATGTGGTAAAGTTGATAATATCTGAATTCATGTGGCGGTGCCACAAGAATTCAGATATAAACTTGCTAGTGGAGAATAGACTCAGTCCCACATGTTGCGATGAACCGTGAACATGTTCCTGAATTGCAACTTTTCTGAAAACATTAGTCTCTTTCATTTAACACTTTTGTACTCGGTATGTAATTTTATGCTTAGTGATGTTAGAGAGACATTCCATTTCAGATCACTCCAATGGTTCCCAAACATTTCTAATTTTTAAGATTATTTTTTACCAAGTGTTCCCAAAACTACAGGAGTTTAATAATAATCACACAATTTTTTTTATCAGCAGCTTAATTATGGTAAAAATCTGGTGTGGAACACTCATACAACTTTCTCTTGCCAATGCAAATAATGAACATTAGAAATACACAAAAAACATAACCTAATTTTAATCATGAGTGTATGATGTAAAATGAAAACCAACCTAATACTTTGGCTTAATAATACAGAAAATCACACTTTGACGCTAAACTAGGCTCTGTACAGAAAAATGCTTACAATAAAAGTTGCAGGTATTTTAATTTCCTATAAATTTAATTATATACACTTTTGTTGTAAAATGCATACTAATGCATACTTAAAAAAATTCATTTAATTTACACATTTTCTTGTGAGAAAAAAAACAAAATCACTAATAACCGCTAAACTAAGCAGTGTACAAAGAAATGTTTGAAATTAAAGTTATAGGTTTTTAAATTTTCTACAACTTTGATTCTATACACTTTTGCTCTGAAATGCATATTAATACCGCAATCTTAAAAAAACCATGTTTTTTATTTTTTTTATGAGAGCACAGCCTCCCCAAGAATTTCAGAAGACATGGCACCTACCCTATCATGTAGAGCACAAAAAATATAGAAAATGAGGTGATTTTTAAAAAAATTGCAGGAGTCGTTTTTGAGAAAATTGCAAAAAAGTGAAAAATTACACTAATAAACTACTACTTCCAGTTGACCAATTTTGATGAAAATGTTCGTGGCGGGTCCTCTCGTAGTAACTAACTTAAGTTTCAAGTTCGTACAATGTTCCTTTCTTGAGATATTCTGTTCACACACACACACACAGACAAATCGCTAAAAACATGTTTTTTTTGTTCAGGGGGTCTGAAAACGTATTTATCCGGTGAAAACTCTATTTCGAAAAATTTACATGGAAACAATATTTACTTGTATAATGATGATATTCATTACTCTCAGAGGTGATTACTGTGACTATACTATTTTTCAGCGTTAATAAGCTTTGAACATACGCATTGCCCTCTACCCACTTCATAGCTAGCCAATGTTTGCTCTCCTGGCTCTGTTATATATTTTGTCAGCCATTATTTTTTTTAGTCTTTCAATTAGAATTATAACCTGTGAACATACAACCAACTGATTATATAATAAAGTATTGCATGTTAACGCGCTCTATAATCAATGTATTCAGAACGAGATGCAAGACATAAGTGAACTACTGTGGCTCTTATACGCATGGATGCTTAATGTTTGTCATGCTGATGCATTCGTACAATCTGACAACGCTGGCAAATGTTCTGATTGGTCTAAACACTAGGAATAGCGGAGCTCATCAACCGTGAAAAGCATTATAGTGCTGTTACATATTCAAAATGCCACATCGTTTGGTCTGATCTACGCTATATTTTCAGTGAGTCTTCAAGTAAATCTTTTTAAAATTGAAACACTCACCATCAAGGGTTCTGGGTTCGATTCCCGTTCAGGTCAGGCATTTTTTCTTCATTAATTTTCATGTATCATTGTCTGCAATAGTAGTAATTGCAAAACTGTCAGACGTAAAAATTAAAAACCCCCTCACATAACTTTTTCTTGCCAGTATAAATATAACCTACGTTTAATCATAAATAAACAATGTAAAATTAAAAGCACAACTTTTTTTTAGTATTATTTAAAGTCACATCGACAGCTTGGTTATTAGCAACTAGTGGGTTATATAATCTGAACAGTGGGTTTTTGACTTGTTAAAATTTCCAGATCCTAACAGGGAATCAAACCCATGATCTACGTGTTGTAGACTATCACGCTAACCACTATGCTATGGAGGCAGCCATAACCTAATTTTAATTATGATTGAAAGAAACTAAATGAAAATTAACCTTGATTGAACTTAAAAACACAAAAAAATCACTAATTGCTGCTGAACTAAATGTGTAGAAAAAAATTTGTGGATAAGTAGTTGTAAAAAACAACAATGGTGTATCTACTTTTTCATGTAAATTTTATGGGTTTCAGATCATTTATTAATATTTACATACTTTTTCATTTTATTTAGATGGAAAATGTGATAAAGAAAGCAGAAGAAGCACGTAGCAGGGCATTAGACAGAGCAAGAAGAGTCCATGAGGATTATCGACCATTGAAGATGGATATTGATAGAATGAGACGAGATTATCTTGGATTAGAGAGATTACCGGAATTACACGAAGAAGAAAGTGATCTAATAACTCCTGAGTAAATAATTTAATCTAATAATACGTCACTACAATTGATCAAAAAATTTATTTTTATTATTTATTTATAGCCACACCAACTCTTTGGTCATTTTTTTAAGTTATATTTTCCAAATTAAATTCTCTCAACCCTTCTATACAATATAAATAACCAGTGAATTTGTAAACGAATCGTCATTCTTGATTCTTAATTAACCTTATGCTGCCAGACGGCCTGTACCTACTAGGCCAAAGAATGCTAAGCTAAAATCTCATAATACCTAGTAATTTTGAAAAATTTCAGAATTGACGCAGGTGAAAGCTTTTAGTATCATTTTTTACCTTAAATTCTGGTCTTTTTGCTCATGTAAGTAGTAATGGAAAAAAGTTTAAATAATTTCAATAAATTTGAAGTAAAAAAAATCAAATTGTAAATAAAAATTGTTATTTTCAAAAGTGTTAAGAGAAGTCTTAATATTGTTATAACTCGTTATAGTAAAGTTAAATTGTAAACTTTAATTTAATTAATTCATATATTTATTCAACAAAAATTATTTCACAAAAAACCTAACCAATAAAATTGACAACAATGAAAATAATGAGTTTATGAAAATAAGTTATTAAACATTTAAAACAACGCAATTTATCAACAATAAAATAAACAATTTCTCTTACCAAATTAATTATTAAATACCGTGTCTAATGACGAAATAAACTTCAGCGTAATGTAGAATCCCGTTCAATTTAGACCACCAACACACCAGCCATTCAAACCGCTGCGGCACTCCAACAACCAAATGCTTCGTTATTATATTTATTCAGTCGGCTGTTTATGTAAATCTGATATTATGTTCCGCCAAATGTATCATTTTTATAATTAAACAGTCAGCTGTTAATGAACAGCCAATTTAATTTTCCGCTGCTTCATTATAGCAATATTTTTTTATATTTTTTAAAATTCATATCAAAAGAGAGAGTTTTCTTTTTTTTTAAAACTGCAGAATAACAATAATAATCCGTACCGTACGAACACACCTTAACAAAATCATACGAAAGTCACACTGAGAACAGGTGTAACCAAAACAAACATTGCTGTTGGTGTACTCGAAACTATCAATGTTTATAAGAATCAAAACAATTGACATGTTTGGCTAATACTCAGTACATCATTAGATAGACGCATGTACTATTATCCTTTAAAATATGAACGCGATCTATTGAGAAATATTCAAAATACAGCGTGACATATGAAGAGCCGATGTCATCAGCTCTTTGGCAGTCTTTCATTAAAATTCAAATTGGCTTTTTGGCGTTATAAGGGTTAAATAGCTCAGAAGAAACAACAGTATCGGTGTTCAAAAAGTTATTTAGATAGGAAAAATTATTTATTGTTACAGTTCATTCATTTTTTATTATTCTCAGTGCTTTTATGTGTACAAGTTCTTTTATCATTTAGAGCAGTGGTCACCAGTTGCCGGGCTGGAGTTCACGTCTGACCACTAATTCATTTTTTGCGGATTGTGAGCTCTAGAGAATAATTTTTTGTATTCGGATCGTATTTTCGTGTGCGATCGGATTTTTTACATTTAGGCTGTGTGCAGCATGCTGAGAGCCACTGGTGATATCAGACTCGACATATACCCAAGTTTCTCTGAAGACAGTTGCTACTCACCGGATAAATTTACAGCCGCAATCAGGCTGAAAGCAACTCGTAATACAAGCATTACAAAATACAAAAACCTATAACTTCTGTAAACAGGCCTACAGTAGTGTGAAACGTGTTAAATTTTAATGCTCAAACCTTTTCAAAATCAACAATTAGTATTAAGATTTAACATGATTGCCATATCTGAATTTTTACAGTCGCCAATGTAAACAGTTAGACTAATTGTGGCAGTTTCATCAAAATTTTAAACGGACCTTTTGATCAAATTTAATTGACCACTAATTTAGTCATTGTCCATGCATCAAATGACTTCAATCATTTGTAAAAGCTTTTCTTTGATGCCCTTATTTTCTGAATTTGTTTATTATAGTTTTTATGTTTTAACTTCTTCTGTCCATCTGTGGTTCAGAGTAAAGAAGCTTATTGATCTTCACATTTCTGGGAAGTCACCTGTAATATTTACATGGTTTGGTCCAGTATGTTTTCTCAATTTATTTTAATTGTTTCCTGAAACCAATTGGAGGGACTTATACCAGAGTGAACCATGTACAAAGTCATGTTTTTTCAGTACTGGACTTTTTAATTTAATTTGGAATTATAAATTCCCATTTTACAAAACAAAACTATTGTAAAAAATCCCTTGCAAGCTACTTTTTAAATAATACACGTTTTAAATACGTTTTAAATAATAAAACTTTTCTCTTGGTTCATAATGACATATGAAAATCAGTAACACCTGGCTTCACCAATAATAAAACCGTCCACGACTACGTCGTCACCCCAACCCTGGAGGAGTTCATCTACCGAACTTCAAGAGTTCTTCACGACGCCGGTCAGCGCTCTGTACAGCCAGCTGTCAGAGAAATCTACACGACACCTCATCCGCCACAAGTAAAGATTAAACAGCCATTCCACGGTTTTCTATAGACTCCCTATAAACATTTCCTACTAAAAAAAAACAAATAAAACCCCTCAAAATTTAGTAGTATACCCCATCACCTGTAAATTCACTCTTCCTTCTCATCAATATCAAATCTCCTCAATTGTTTACAAATTTCCCCAACAAATTAGCAACAATAAAATCACTTCTGACTAGAAAAAGTGTCCCTTCCCAACACAATGTTCTTGCTGTTATCCCGATTCCGAGCTAATCTTTCCTCCAATAATTCATCTGTAATTCCAAATAAAGAACAATCCCAAAAAAGTTCCTTCCATCCAATTCTCCGAAAGACAAGGACGCCTAACTACGACGTCGTCATCCCGAGCGCAAGCTCTCTTCTTCCAGGACTTGGACTCGATGAAAATCAACTACTTTACATTTTCGTCATGGCATGAACTCAAAAGTCAAAATTTTGTAGTTTGTTCACTCTGGCATAAGCCTCTCCAATTAGCAAACACTTTAGGTCCGTTGTGTGTAATCCACCCTGCAGTTAATTAATCCTGATATTAAAATAAATTTTTCTATGATTTTATTTTCCTTTAATTACATGTTTCGGTGGATGCTCTTACCATCAGAGTATATAAAATACAAAAATTAAAACTAATTTTGCAAAAATTTTTATACAAGTGAACATCTGAAAAAATTTAAAAAAATTAAATTCAATCTTATATTTTATATACTCTGATGATGGTAGATCCACCGAAACATTTAGATTAAGGAGAATAAAATCAGAAAAAGAGGAAAATTGTAGCTGCTATAAAAGTTTTAGTAAAAAATTCAGAGTATTTTTATTAGGATTCCTTAAAATTTGTTTTGATATTTGTTATCATTTCTTATAAATGCTATAACAAATTTTCTCCTTGTTTACCAATTTTCCTCGTCAGGTATTCATTTTCCAGGTATCATCTTCTAGTTTATCTTTTCCTTTCAGCCTTGCAGTCCACCTTGTTGTACATCTCTCTTTACTCAGGTTTCCCAATCATTCTTTTGTATTCATTCATTTGCATGTAGTCTGTTTATCATTGTATGGTAATATCTCAATTTGACTTGTTTTGAGATTGTTTTTCATCTACAGGTTTTGTAGTGTTTGCCATAATTCTTTATCAAATGTTGTAATATTAAAGACAAAGTTAATCGAGGTTTTAATTTAGGAATATTTTATGGAAGAAGCATTCTATGAATTCCAGAGTTCAGAAAAATGTTTATCTTTTTTTATAAATAAAGCTAGATCAGTCAAATCATTCAGGTTGTAGTTGCAGAGTTATAGCCTGAACGGTTTGATTCATTTGGTTTTTGGGTAATTTTTTATCATAAAAATTTCTTATGTTGGCTGCTGAATTGTGAATTTGAAGTTTCAACTGATAAAAATGCCACATAATTTAAATTGTGATTTAATATTACTGGAAAGGTCTTTTGTATTACCATGTACCCTACCTTGTTTCTGTTTAAGGCAATGGTGTTTCAGAATGTTTTCTGCCAGAACTTATTTCGAGAAACATTTCAAAGGAGGCGAGTGGCGGCCAGAAGCAACTATCACTAGTTATGCTGCAGCTCATCAGGCAGCAGCCGCATCTGCGTTCCTTGCGCCTGTTCAACCTCCTTTACAGTTATTGCCTAGTACTAGTAAAGTTGATCACCGTCCTCTGCCTCCACTACCTGGTCCAGCTCCTACATTCAGGTATACTGTATTTGTTTATAAGTTTATTGTTTCCTAATGTTATATTAATACCATGTTTCAGTAAATTATACTGTATATATTACTTCTAATATTTATACTTAAATATAGAAATGACCCGGTATCTGGAGTTATTTACAGAGGATATTCTTTACACGCTTCAGAAGTTGCATGAGGAGTATTCAAAGTGAGGAATTTTATGTCAATTTTGACAAAATGAAGTATGTAAAATGGGGTGAATAGCAACAGTTTTTAACTTTGTTTATAAAAATTTACACATTCTGTATAACATATGGAATTTAAACTTCTCTTGATTTATGGGTCTTCATAAATTGGTTTTCATTTTAAGCACAAGATACAATTTTAAAAAATTATAAACATGCTGTTTCTATACACCCTATAGAGTGGGGTCAATAGAAACAGCCATAGTTTTTTTATCTGTTTTTATTTACAGAATCTGTTGGGACAAAAGAAACAATCAGTATTGTTGAGGGGTAAATAGAAACACCATTCAGGCTTCATTTTAACAATTGTAAAATCATGAGGCTGCAGGTAACTATTGAGTTCTAGCTCTTGAAAGTGGCTTAAAAATTTCGAGTCCGCAGAAGAGTCAGATAGAAGGAGGTCTGGGTCGTTCTCTTGAACAAAATTGGCAGAGTCTTCTGACGATGAATCATTAACAGACTTGATTTTTCTTCTATCTAGACACTAAACTTTTTGTTTTTGGTACTGTCATTGTTAGTGCTTGTACCGTTACTAGTACCAGATATGCTTGGTGCATCCTGATCTGGATCTGTTGGTAATGCAATGTCTGTAACGGAGACAGTCTTTCCAGTCACAACAGCTACTTTTACTCGTTTTTTTCTGAGGTTCAGTTGCTTCTTCATGTCTTAGACCTTTCAAAAGTTCTTTGAAGGCATCATCAATAATAGCAACAGGAGATTGTACTGGAGTTACAGCTCGTTGACGATTGGCAAAATCTGGCATTTCTATTCATCACTCATGTCCTAAATATGAATCCTAACCTCAATCCAAAAATGATACAAAAAACCATATTATATACACATTATCAAAGTAGGCAATAACTACATAAGGTATACAAAATAATATAATTCAAGTGCATGAGATATCAAACGCATGAGAGAACCATTTGATATGGTATGAACATAAAAAGTTTAAAAGTTCACAAAAATTGAAGTGTAAACGAAACCACGTGATCTCAACAATTAATCCAACTCACTGTGCTGCCAACCAGACAAACTGATTTTTCCCTTAAAATTTCTAAATTTTATGTGACATCACATTTTTTTGAAAGTTTTTATTGCTTTTCACCCCATTTTTATAGAAAACCCCAATTATCCAGCATAAAAAGGCTGCCAGTTGTTGGATGGCTGAGAAAGACAGATTACGTGAAAGTATTTAAAGAAAACTTGTTTCCAATGCTAGTTTTGTATAAAACTAAATTATCTTAATTTACAAAGTAATAAATACAATAATAACATTAAAACTTGAAAAATAAAACCGTTCTGTTCATAAATTCATACGCCTTGTTAAAATTACATGTAAAAATGAACATGTTACAAATTATTGTAAATTCCAAATAAACAAATATGGTGTATCACGTAACCCTAGGTTCATTTGGGATCTGGGTATGCTAAAATAATAAACAGACTTACTTTAAATTTATTACTATATTTATTTACAAAAATTAGTGATAATGATTAAACTTAGCCAACTAACTAATACAGTTTGATTACATAAATTACAAAACTTAAAAATAAACTGAACTTGACTGACAATGAAATGGTGTCTAAAAACCAAAACAATTGATTTATCTGTCCACAACCTCTTGGTACCACCCACACGCGCTATTTCTAACAGCCTGACATGCTTGCCATTCACAATGCAGGTATTGGCTGGCTGATTACAAAGGTGCTAACTATTTTTATACCTGCGATCTTAAAGTTTCCCAAACAATCAAGATCTTTCACTACTACTCTTTAAGGATCACAGAATCGATTCCCGGTCAGGTTTAAAACAATTTCATCCTTGTATTATTTCATATAAAGAAGTATCACACCTATGCAGAAGCGAAAGCTTATGTAGGCATTGTCACCCAATATTTTTTTTGCTTTAAATTATGGAAGGATTTGAAAAATATGTCTTTATGATAATGCCAATAGTCTTATTTGCATAAATAATAAATACATACAGCATTTGATACTTGAGTACCTAATTAAATAAATACAATTAATTATAAAATGTATTGTATATTTTTATTTGTACAGGCAACAGCCACCTCCTATGAAGTCATGTCTTTCCTGCCATCAACAGATACACCGAAATGCTCCAATTTGCCCGTTATGTAAAGCAAAATCTCGGTCACGTAACCCAAAAAAACCGAAGAAGAAAGATTAGTAAAATTTTTGTTACTATAATCAAATGTAAACATTAAGTTAATCAGCTGTTATAAATAACAGCGCTTATTATAATTTATTATCATTATTGTATTACAATAACATTTGAAACTCATGTATTGGTAAAAACTTGAGGTTTTTATTAAATATCGAGTCTAGATAATAAAAATTAGAAACGTTAATGAATAAGCAATTGATCATCAATGATTTAAGAAAGTGATATCGCTACCAGAACTGAAAGATTTCAATAATAATCTGTCGCAGTAGTCATTTGGTATTGGGCTTGTCTTTGAAACCGAAAATCCAAGGTTTAACGTACTCTAATAGGATTTGAAAATCGTCACAATATCATGGAAATACAATCTTTTGTAACCCATAATGATTAAGCAATTGAGGATGGAAGATGCCTCTAAGGTACCCACAGTTCTTTTGTAATTCTTTTGGTTAGTGCAACTGGCTTCTATGCTGGGTTCGATTCCTGGTCAGGTCTGGCATTTTTTCATCACTCGTCACCACAGGGTCTGGCTGTATAATAAAATTCATTACTCTCAGAGGAGATAACTCTGACTAGTGTCTTTTACACCCTCTACCTCTTCTGTTCTTAAATAATTCAGCTATATAATTGGCTGACCATGTGATGAGAAACAGAACTATTTTTTGTAGTCCTGGAACTAGCAGATCAAGTGTAAATAAATATAAAATCTATAATAATAAACAATAATTTAAGAGTTTCAGTTGTATATTGTAATATAATAGAAGATATTGCTATGAATTAATTCAGTTTAAGTACATGTGTTTATAAATGTGCCAAACATTAAAATTATTCGTATGATCACTTTTTTGATCTCATGTGTGATTTTTATTTAATTATTTGTAGTGTTTATGTAAATTATCGATTAATAATAAGACTTAAAATTATTTTATTTGTTTCTGCTCTCTTATTGTTATTTTATATGTTACTTATTTATTTTTATATTAATAATCAATTTTTAATGTTAATTGTCGTGTACATTAGAATTAGTTGAATTATACAAATGATTAAATTTATTTTGCTCAATAATTATACGTATTGTAATGTAATTTAGATGGTACTTTCTATCTTAATATTAGTTTTTAAATAAAAATATTTGAATTTTAAGTATAGTATTATATAGTTTTTATTAGTTATTTTTTGATCATTGTATTATATGTTATGATTAAGATTAAATTAATTGCATTTTTTTTAAAGTGTGGTGTAATTCGGGTCTCATTAATTCCAGAACACTTAGATAATTGCTGGAGTTGATGTGGCATGATTATTTATTTTTTGTATAATATTTTTTTGTTAGTAAAGCAAAATATTTTTTTTAAACAATTTCAATGAGTTATGTTAGGAGTTAATCATTAACATTCCATTAAGCTACGTTTTAAAAGCATATTTTTTATTGGGCTACCATTTTAAATTTGTCAACAATACACTATTACTATTTAGTAGAGTTTGTCTGCTGACACTTGTTGATCCCCGCACAACTGGTGTGTACTAACACTGTACTTTGTCTCTCAGATAGGTTTCATTGTACAGTCAGTTTACTCTGATGTAGTACTGAATACAGTGTACAGATAGGTGTTAAATCTCATAAAATATCCACCTGTATAGCGTCTACTTAATTTATGTGTAGAGTACTTAACGTTCTATGTATTTTTGTTGTGCAATAGTGACAAAGCTGAATTGCACGAACTGAAAAAGCATTCTTTTAGAAGAAATGACTGCTAACTTCAAAAATTGTTTCTCTGGAAATGAGAAAGAGTTTTGTTAGAAGCTTAAGTTGTAGTATATAAATTTACTCCTCAGTACTCTATGAAATATGGATAGGAAAAAACTAGTAGCTTTTGAAATGTGGAGTTTGTGGAGAATACTTAAGATTCTATGGACAGATAGTGACAAATAAATTTGTACAGACAATAGAGTGGGTGAAAGAAGAACCCAACAAAAACAATCAAAGAAAGAAGAAACAGTATGATTGGGTATGTGCTGCAACATTTCACCCGGTTCACTGCCCTGCTTTAGGGACTGATAGCGGGTCGTACCACAAAGGATAGGACCTAGACTGGAGAAAGAAGTAAAGAAACTGGCTATGAAAAAAAGAAGATTGTAGGCTCATTAACCAGGTTGAAGATACAAAAAAAATTTAAATTTAAGAATTAAGGTATTTTGTAAAACTTTCATTGGTTTTGTAATTAGACAATAAGGTATATAAAAATTTAACAGTGTTCTAACTTAAGAAAAGTAAGTTGTTCAGTTCCCAAAACAGAGATTATTAAAAATTGTATAGATAAAATGATTGTCAAAGAGCAACTGCGGAAAATTCCTAATTCATCCCAGGAAAACTGTAGAACAAGACTAATGAGACTAAGGTATCGGTGAGAACATTAATAAAATCCACCATTTATTTATTTATTTTTTATTGTAAATAAAAATATTAAAAAATAATAATAAAATTAAATTTAAAGTAAAAACCCCGTGAAATACATCCTCTTATTCACCGCAGAGAAAGTTAAAAATGCCAAATAAATTTATCAGTATAGTTTTTATAAAGTTGCTTTAAATATTTTTATTATTTTATAATAAATTTCATTAATATAAAATAAACTAAGGTAATTTACATACAAAATCAAAATTATTTAAAGTTATTTTTGTTACATTGTATTTATTAGAGGAGCATTGTACGAGTTTAACTTTTTCACAATACTGTTCCTTCCTCTTGAAGTATAGATTTTTAATGAAGAGACTGTCATTCATTTCATGCAGAAGTGCCACGAGCCAATAGACAAGCTCTGTTACTGTATTGTATTTGTGTTATGTATACTCCATAAAGTATTGGTATTATTTTAAAATATATTATCTCACAATTGGCAGGTTCTCATAATAATTCATATTTTAATGGTTCAAAAATTTAGAAAACAATATCTAAGGTAGGCCACCTCCATAGTGTAGTGGTAAAACGCTGGCCTACCACACGGAGGTCCTGGGTTCGATTCCTGGCTAGGGTCTGGAAATTATAACAAGTAACAACTCAGTATTCCACAACCCACTTCAGTCGCTAATGACCAAGCTGTTGATGCGACTTTAAATAAAAAAATATATGTATATCTAAGGTACAAGAATCGTTGAATACTTATATAATCTTTTTTCAAATTGTTTTTTTCATTGTTGCTTCCAGTAATAAGCAGTATGTTTTTATATCCTTGCAGAAAAATATTGCAATTGATTGTATTATTCAGTGATTCATAAAGTAGTTTACAAAAATCCAGTTGAGCTACATACTTATTGTCAAATTAAAATTTACATTTCAAAATCTCTTAAAGATCCTTTCTTGAAAGAAATTTATTGATTTTAACTGAAAAACAATTCATTTACTAGATTCTCTGTTGTGTAAAATATGTATAAAGAATATTACATTCATTATAACTTAAATCTTATAAACTGTATTTTGTAGGTACAAATTAGGTTACATTTTTTTACAGAAGGGAATCGTTATTTTAACAAACAAATTTCTTAATTAAGGTTTTCACTTTTATCAACCTACTTATTACTACAACTAGCTTAAACAAATAAATATGTCTGTTTTGCGCACCATAAATTGTATGAATACAAATCTCAAGGTTATATTATTTTTATCTGTCCAGTATTTATAGTTTACCTGTTATTTTGTATTACATTTTATATTATTTTTTATAACTTTTTAAAATAAATTTTTTAATTGTAAATCTGTGTATGAATTATTGAATTTGTTTAAATTTTTAGTTAAATTTATAATTGTATTGTATCATCTTTTAAGCCTCATGTTCATCTAGTAGAATATATTTTAAAAGAAAAGATTGTCCGTTTTTCAATTATAATGTTGGGAATAAAATAAATTTCTTATAAGGAAGTAAGTATATAGAAGAGGTTTTAAAATTCAGAAGAAAGTTATTTGTGAATAATGGAATCATACAATTTCATCTGGTCCAGACCACTATTTCAGGAGTTTAAATTGATTACAGTTTAACATTTTACCTCTTTCTACATTTACGAGGTGATAATGTACTTCAAGCCTTTGTAGTACCTTTGTAGAGAAATTTAATATCCAAAATCACATGAGAAATATAAACGATTACTGTATTGCTCACCACAACATCAAATTGTTTGAACAAAAACCTACCTATACAGGGACTAAATACATCAATATTACATAAACCATTAATTTGGATTTGTTTAAATAAAAATGATATATTTTATTGAGGTAAGTAGACATGAAAGCTAAAATAAATAACAAAATTGTGACAAATAAGTAAATGTGTAGTTTAGATGGCAACATACAGGGAGATTCTGAATTATGGTAAAATAATTTTGTACATGATTGTAGAGCTAAAAGTAAAAAAAAAGTTCATAAACATACAAGGGTGGGCTAATAACTAATGCACACATGCTTGTAGAACGAGAACAAAAACAAATAGCAAGATCGGATAAAAACAAATTAAAGTAAAATTTTTAACCATCAAAATTATGTATTTATTTTTCAACATAGTCACCTTTAAGCATTACACATTTCTCCCAATGTAAAATAAGTTTTTCATTCTATCACTGAAAAATTCTTCTGATTTTTCTCAAACCCAGGACGCAATAGATGCCTTAACCTCATTATCCGAGCTGCAATGACCCTTAACATCTCTCTCTCGAGTGTTGTTGTTTAGGTCATCAGCCAAAAGGCTGGTTTGAACCTGTAGAGGTTTTACTAAGTAAAACAAGAAGTGAGGTGGTTTACCATTGCCTTCCTCACTGAGTGGAAAAGTACGCTTATCAGCATGCCGGGCCCTCTAAAAAGCACATATTTTCCACTCTGCAAATGACACCTTCACTTTATTCACCACAGGGTCTGGCTGTATAATGAAATTTATTACTTTCAGAGGAGATAACTCTGATTAGTGTCTTTTACACCTCTACCTCTTCTGTTCTTAAATGATTCAGTCATTTAATTGGCTGACCAAGTGATAAGAAACAGAACTTTTTATTTTAGCCCTGCAACAAACAGAGTGAGTGTAAATAATTTGACACTCCACCTGTCCGTTATGAGCAGCTCTCTTGAGTAGAGAAAAAATAAAAATTGCAAGGTGGGAGGTTGGGGGAATAAGGAGGGTGTGGAATCAGTTCAAACTTCAGGTTTCTCAGAGCCTCTTCAGTTGCATGCGAAGTGTGTGGACGAGCATTGTCATGTTGCAAGATTATTGGTGCCAGGCTGCTTCTAACACGACAAACTCAATGTCGGAGGTGTTTTAGAGTCTGTATGTACTGAGTAGAATTCACCGTTGTCCTTCAGTCACATAAATTCGGCGAGCATCCCAAAACAGTCAAAAGAAATTTTTTTGCAGATGGTTGTGTTCTGAACTTTTTCAGTTTGGCAATCACGAAATTTTATTACCCATCTATTAACAGTAGACCTATCAAAAGTATTGTCACAGTAAACAGCCTTTAAATGCCGATGAATCTCACTAAGAGTTGCTTTCTCAGCAGTTAAAAATTTGATAACAGCATGTTATTTAACTCGCGTTGACATCGCATCAGAACATGACGCCATACTTCCACTACTCAAAATTAATTGGATGAACGCAAAGTTTTCAAACTGCCCAAACATGTAGAGGAGAAATATTCCTTCCAAATGCCAACAGGCGCACTTCTGAAGTTAATTTTGTTCGCGTTCTACAAGCATGTGCGCATTAGTTATCAGCCTACCCTCGTATGTCCGTAAACACTTCAGTAGCAAGTTACAGTTAGCAAAAAAATTTGCACCCAATTTCAGTTCCCCTGGTGAAATACAGTGATACTGAATTTTTGGGGAATACTTTTTGCAACAAATATGGTGGATTTATATGGAAAATCACCTAAAAAATTAAATAAAACCAGTCTGGAAGCTGTATTGTTAGCAGTTTTTGAGAAAAAGGATGAAATATGCAAAAACTTTTTAGTAGATAAACACAATCTTCTACGTTTGATGCCCAATATAGTATGTTATTCTTATAGATTCCTAATATTGAAGTAATATTTTTCTGGATACATCTATTACAATTTAGGGTTGCTGTTTCTTCTATATTTCCTTTTTAACTAACTTTCTATTTTTAAATTTGAATATCAATATCTCTAAAGTAAAAGTAAGCATGCCCATTGATAATCCTGTAAGAATTAAAATAAATGCTCCATTTAAATGTTTTATTTTTAATGGTACTGGTATTGAGCTTGGTTGATTGTTAATTCCTGGTTTTATTCCAGTTTGTATGTTCATTGGAAGATGTAAAAGTACTACTTGTGATTCCCAGTAATGTATTATGCCTCCATTTGTTAGCCTCAATGTCATACGATTCAATTTTTCAAGGTAAGGAGACACTAAAAAAATCAAATAAATTGTAAATTTTTGAGAATATTTTTAGAAATACTATGATTCATCTAGCATCATATAAATTTAAATAAAAATCTACTTTTTTTGTATACTCACGTTTATTTACTGCCAGACCACATTGTTGAAAATATAAATCTTTTTCCATAACGATAAGGTAATCTAGTGCTTTTTCTGTTATGTAATCACCGATGGCAAAATCACCTGCAGAAACATATTTAATGTACTAAAGAATCTTTTCTCTAGGAGTATAGAAATCATGTTACATTAACTGGATACTTGAAATTTAATTTTAAACCCTCACATAATGGCAACATTTGTCCTCTCAAAATCAACCCTTTTTAGTTATTGAAATTACTTTTTCTTTTTTTTTTATTAATGCGTCCAGGAGACTCGGGGCAGTACAGGACGTTTGTATCAAATGACATGATGTCTTAATGTATCAAAGCAATTGTCTTTGTAAGATGACATGTTACGTTATCATAGTACCTTCTTGTTTTATATAGGTTTTATTCAAACTACAACACATTGGTACTGTTTATAAATTATCTAACAGCATTCAGACCAATCCTTTAAGTGCATCAGCAAAGATCATCTTTAGTTACTTGTTGAAGTTTTGAGAAACTAATTCTGTAAGTTGGACATCGTATTATAATTATTATGAATAGAATTTTTAAAAACTTACGGAATCATAAAAAACATATTTAGTTAATAAATAAAATTGTTAAATAAATGAAGACTCATTAAACTGGGTCATCATAGAGCTTGAATTGGAAAATTGATCCAAAGGCAATGTTTTTCTAATATGATACTCTAGGAATCACTGTTTTACATTTCAGTCTCCGTCAATCATTGTAAGCTTCAACACCTAGCATTACTTACAGAAGCACTTCACCCCTTGTCTTCCTGCGTTGCCACTTTCAGAAGATGTGCTTTTTGTAATCATTGTGCTTGCTGTTTGCTACTGTGATGTGCTATCCAAATATTAAACATTCTCGCAATATATTGAGCTTTTATTTGTTCATGTAAAAATATCAACTTTGTTTACTTCAGATTAACTGAATAGTACAAAGTGTAGCAGTTCATCTAATTTGGGGAACTGGTAATTTTTTACCCCACTAAAAACATATTGGGATGATTTTTATCATTAATTTAAAATTCAGACTGGTCAGAAAGAAATGCCTTAGGACTCAAATTTTTATCCAAACTTACCTCCTGATAATCGTTCAATGCAAAATGCATAATCTCTAGTAGTCGAACGCATTTCCAATTCATTATATGTTTGTACTAGAAAATTTGACTTTAAATTTTTAAAATAATTATCTTCTGCATCAGCAATTGCATATATCCATGAAATATGATCACCTCCCCATTGTAAATCACTATCTGCAAGATCTTCAATTGTATTAATTTGTTTTTCATACCTGTAATTAATTGAAAATATTAATGGTTGTGGAATTTCAAATTAAATTAAAGATAAGATTATCATAGAGAACTAAAAGCTTTTTTCCCTTATTTCATTTTTTTTCTTATATTCAGATATTTTTTTTAAAGTGGATATCAGTGCAGGTTAATACTCTTAAATGCACTTTTAAAAATTAATGAATGAGGAAGTTTTAATAGAATTATAGGAGATTGGTTAAAACTCAAATGTAGAATTTACGTCATTGTAATGAAATTTTTAGAATATTACCAAATTTGAAATAATTTAAATTGATAGATTTTTAAGTGGAGTCTTTCAAAACTGACTGTCATTCAATAACTTTTGTTTTTGTAACCCAATCTAATAATATAGTGTTTCAATTTTCGAAAGAAAGTATATATTAATACCAGTAGCTTTGTTAGATGAGAGATGGCCTCTGCTTTCTACTGAGTGATTTTAATGTAAAGTGGAGTAATGGGGTTTAGACAGTAACCAGTTTGATATCTAAAACCAGTCAGTGAACATTGTGCATTATCATAATTTATGAAAACTTTGGTCAGTCTGTTTATAAATTAGTGTTCTTTTTTTTGTTATAAGTTTTCTAGATCTTAACTGTTAACATTTTTTAATAGTTATCAATGAACATCACACATTATAGTACTATTTTTATTATAATTATGGTTTTAATTCTATTGTAAAAATATTTAATTTTTCACTGACCTGTTACCGCTTCTAGATCATTTGTTTTTTTATCATTTTTTGTGTAATCCTATTTTGTACAGACATAATTTGGTGGATCCATCATAAGAGTACTACATAAAATTGATAAATAAAAATTAATTACAATTTTAGAAGATCTGGTATCTTCAGTTATTCATTTAAAACTTTTGTACATATAAAATTGAAAATTAATTTTAAAAATTTAGTTTTTAAAATTTACTACTCTGAAGATGGTGAATCCACTGAAACATGTCAGTAGAAAGCAGGATTATATAAACAAAATGTTAAAAGACAAGTGATTTAAGTATATAATAACAGGTCAGTGAAAAATTAAATATTTTTACAATAGGACTGAATATAGGAATAGTTGGATGTAAGGATGATAAGATGATTTTTGTGGATGATATATGGTGATTAAGGGAGAAAATGAAAGGATGTAAAATTCAGCTGGATCCTTGGAATGAAATAATGAAGAGTTCTGGACTTCAAATAAGTAGAGAGAAGAGTGAATTAATTTTTGGAAGGGAAAGGAGTATCGAGTGGACCACTGGACACTGGAAGGAGATACATTGAGGCTAGTGAAAAATTTTTAAATATCTAGGGAGTGAGATTTCAGAAGACTTAAAGATCGAGGAAGAGATAAAGTGGTTGCAAAAAGGAGGAAATACATACCGAGCAGTAAAACACTTGTTATGGGACAGAAAGATACCAGAGAAGGCCAAATTAATGATGTATACGCTGTATTATGCACTAGCAGTGCTGTATGGAGTGGAAACATGGGGGATGAATGAGAGGAATTGGAGTAGGTTATAGGCAGGGGAGATGAAGTTCTTAAGAGCAATGAAGGGTAGGACAAGAAGAGATAAAATAAAGAATACTGAGATTAGAGCGGAGCTAAATGTGGAATATATGAGAGAGGGTGGAGAAAACGAGGATAAGATGGTATGGCCATGTGAAGAGAATGGGGGAGCAAAGGTTACCTAGAAGGGTGGATGGAACAAGATCAAGAGGATGACCAACAAAAAGATGGAAGGATGAAGTTAAGAGGAGTGTGGAGGGTTAGGGATACAAGTGGAAATGAATAGAGGAGAAGTGGGGATGGATAGAAGAAGTTGGAGAGACTTGGGGAACACCCAGACCCGGCGATAACTGGAACAGGCACTGGATATGTATGTAGGATTGAATATATGTTACAAAAGATGCATTATACAGATTTAGCTTTTGTTAATGTAGTTTTTACTTCTAATCACATTTAAATGTATAAATCAATGTTGTTACTAGCATAGAAGAATATTGGCATGATAAATTGAGCGCTGACAGTGAGGATACAAGTCCAGCAGTACAGTCGCTTCTCGTTATAATCATCTGCCCTCGCTACCTTATGATTAGGCGTACATTGGTTGGCTTAATGTGCGTATTGTTATACTTGATCACAACATGACCTCATTGTTTTATAAACAAATCTTTTTTGTAATGGCTAATTTATTGTTTAGAAACTTTATTTATTAAATCAATCGTGCATTTCCTTTAAATTATTAATTAAAATTATTCCTACATAAACTAGACATTTAAACAAGATAAACTAGAACCGTACCACTTATAAGTGGCAGGAATGCAGGAGGTGCAGGGAATGTGTTAAATGCGCATAAATGTGAACCGGCACTCAATTTTTCTTGCCAGTATTCTACTACTTATGAATTGGACATAATAGCTACAAACAGGCAGGCACTTCATTCCTCTGAACTGTACCAGTTTTTGCACATTCACAGCTCGTGTACCACCTCACATATTAAACCTCCTTAAGGATTTTCAAGCCCTTAAGTAAAATATTTATGTCCGTATTTCTTTAAGTTCATTTTTCTAATCCCTTTCTTTTAATTTTAATAACTTCATCCTGGATCAAAAACTGTAAATATTTTTTAAATATAGTTCTTTAAATTGCACCTCAATTAATGTAGTTACATATGTCAACTTAATTATTAAATTAGGCATCAATTTATTATTCAATATTAAAATTATAATCAGTTTTAAGCACTAATGAATCAGAAACAGTTCGTAAAAAAATAAAATTAAACCTTGTGTTTGTGCAGATATAAATTAATTCAATGTACCTTGGTAATGTAAGAAGTGATGCTAATCCAGTTGCATAATACACAGTGATTAAAAAATAGTATATGTGAAACCAGGTAAGAAGTTGGCGATAAGGTGGTCTAAAATGTGTATGACTTATTGTTTGAGATGTTAATAATCCAATTGTTTTAACTACATAGTCTCCAATTGTCATCTCTTGATGTTCAACTGTAATAAAGAAATGTCTTTTTTTAATAAATAAAAGTTGTAGATTTTCTGTAACTTTAATTATATATATTCTTAAGTTGTTAAGTGCATACTAAGGCCACAATCTTTAAAAATACTGTTTTTTTTTACTGATTTTGGTGAAAAAAATACAGAAAATCACTAATTGAATACATAATTATTAAGGTCGTAATCTTAAAACAGACATTTTTTTCTACAAAAGCACAGGTGCCTCAAGAATTTCAGCAGACATGGGGCTTACATTATCTTGTAGAGTATAAAAAGTGTAGTAAAAGAGGTGATTAAAAAACTCATAGAAACCATTTTTGAGAAAATTACAAAAAGTGAAAAATTCCACAAATAAACTACTGCTTCTGGTTAACTGATTTTTATGAAAATGTGTGTGTTGGATCCTCTTGTGGTACTTAACTTAAGTTTCAACTACATAAATATGATATTCCATTCTTGAGATATTTTGTTCACTACACACACACAGACCAATCGCTAAAAACATTTTTTTTGGGGGGCCTGAAAACATTTATTTCCGGTGAAAAATCAACATGGAAACAATACTTTCCTTCCTTATACATTCATATATGTATAAGAGAGTAAAAAATTACTTCATTTTACCAATCACAGATTTTTTCAAATTTAAAAATTATGTGATGTCATTTAGCTTACACAGGAAGTTCTAAGCTTCCATCAGTGAAAAAAATTTTGAAATTGGAACAGCAGCAGTAAAATTTAATGAAAATTTACAGTATTTTTACACTGAGATTAAATTACAAGCTGCTCGATTCATTTTGAAGATTAAATAAAAAATAAAACATCTCTTTCTTGAGATGACGCATCTCATGGTGGCCTTTTTTAAAAAGGCTTAGGGCTTAACTTTGATTTTTGGCAAAAAACCATTAGTGATTTCTGTATCCACTCTATAAGAGGAATCAAACGAGACTATTTTTGATTCCAAATTCTGACTGATTTCTTGACTTCCGGTTTTGGGCCACTTCCTGTCAAAACCGGATTTCAAATCCAATCTATCCCCACTAACTTTTTGGTAGCTTATGAATACGATAACTGTTTGTTGCTATCTCTTGTAGTCTCTGACATCTGGGTGTAACGGATGGACAAAGAAAAATGATAAATGAAAATTTTAAAAATTTCCATCAATAATATTTCCAAAACCGAAAAACTTGTCACCAAAGTTCATCTAAACTAATTTTTTGGTTCATGCCTCTACGTACTTCGGCTGGATAGCCCCTGGAAAATTGGAGATTTCTAGGTGGTGAACTAAATTGGAATTCCTCCTCGGCTAACAACCGGGGTTGTAACTCGGAGGTTGCTCCACTCTAGGCTGACTGCCTTTGAAAGTCAATCAGGGATAGGTCTTTTAGGAAAATAATTCCACCATCCCGCCCACAAACAAAGCAGGAAAAGGCTACATCGGATTCAGTGGGTAGTACCTAAAAGATAAGGACAGATTGGAGTGCCTGGAATCACCCTCAACACAGAAAGAAACTAAGAATAGACAACAAGTAGGAAGGGTGATTTCAGGGAGAGAAAGACAGGCAAGATCTGAAAAGATGAAGAAATGTTGGGAAAAAAGGAGGCTGAAAAACTTTTCTTGTGGTTGACTAAAGTGGTCCCACGCTGGCCATAAAAAATAAAAAAGCAAAAAACGAATAGACATGTTACAGAATTAGTTTGGTTATTTTCCTCATATTTATTTCATCTCTATTATTATTTTTAATTGTTTTTGTCATACAGCTAAATAACTTACCAACTAAAGAATGAGAAATTCTGTGAAAAGTATACATAACTGCTACAGTTAAAAATAATGAAATTATGAGAACAATCCATGTTGAAATTGAAAATGGTAAACCAGGTAACATCCAGTGTGGTAAAATTTGAGCCTTTGGTACAAGACAAGTGACTCCAGAACGAAGATAAGGTATTGTGTACTGCAGGTAATTGTAGAATTCATACCACATAAAAATACCAGCTGCACCAATGTCTGCTTCTCCATCAGCTACTGTACCTAAAACTCCTTAACAATCATTAAACATACATTCATGTAGTTACTTGATCTTAAAAGTAAGTGATGATAGTCAGCAAGGATTCTCACACTCATTGCGACTTGCTTAATAAAGATCAACCTATTGAAATTAAATTCTTAAAAATAAATCTTAATGATGGATCCTGCGGCTTGAAATCAATTTAATTTTACAAAATATAAATTTTACTAACATTTTCAGCTGACTTGATCCTTTCAATCTACTTACTTGTGTGTTTTGGTGGATCCTCCGTCATCAGAGTACACAAAATATCATGTGAAACTCAAATATTTTTAATTTAAAAACTTACAGAAGATATTGCATTTTCATTCATCTGTAACTTTGATATAGAAAGAGTTTTAATAAAAGGTAATACCATAAAGCTTCTAGAAATATTGTGAAGAATGCATCTTCCTTCATCAACGTTTGAGTTCAGACTCTTTGACAAAGAAAGATGCATTCTTTACAATATTTTTAGAAGTTTTGTAATAATTACCTGATGAAGTAGTGCGCACCACGAAAGTTCCCATAAAAAGTCAAAGAAAAAAAAGGAAAACAGCGCAAAACGTTGAATATAAAAAGTTATTTTTAAAAAATCTCATTTTATTAATGTGGATTCTGCTGCTATCTAATTAATCAATTAAATATTTAGAAAGAGTTTTTATATAGATGACCGAAGATGCAATATCTTCTGTCGATTTTTAAATAAAAATTTTAAAGTTTCACATATTTTGTATATTCTGATGATGGTGGATCAGCCAAAACACATGTAAGTAGATAGTAATTAATGATCGAGGCATCTGAAAAGGTTAGTGAAATTTATATTATATAAAATAAAAATTGAAGAGAGTTGATGATACAAGATTAGTAAAAAAACTGATAGAGGTTTTCTGGAATAAAGTACATACACCGAAATGGATCGAGGAAGTCAAGAAGGACATGACAGAACACAATATTACAATAAATTACTTAAAAACTAAATCCGGAAACTATCACAAAATCAAAAAACAATAACCGATTCCAACAGAAAGCAAAGGTGACAAGAAAAGTAGTGTTTTCTGAAGCAGAAAGGCTGAGAAGATCAGAAGCCTTGAAGAAATATTGGCGGAACAAGAGAGAAGCGAAAGAACTGCAAAAGTGCAGCAAGAAGATTAAAAGTAGAAAATAAGTTTACCAGGCTACGAACTAAAGTGGTCCAATGAGACTTTCAAAGTATTAAAAAAAAAATTTAAGTGTTTATAAGGTTGGTTACAGCAGGTATTGGGCCAGAAGTGAAAATAAGAACTCATATTAAAATAGTGAGGCCTGGCATTTCTTAAAATGGAGCATTTGCTTGTTAATAATACAATTTCACTTCCAGAGAGTTACAGGTTTGTGAAGATTTACATTCACTCTGTCCTGCTGTATGGTGTAAAAACATGGGCTTTGAATATGAAGTCCTTGAATCATTAAGAAGTTTTCAAGATATAAGTATTCAGGAGAATGCTTAGAATTTCTTGGACCAGTTAAATTAACAACATAAATATTTTGAGATATATGGGCATAGACCGAGATTTAATGAACATAATCAAAAAAC
The DNA here is from genome assembly GCA_035578175.1 of Catonia carolina. Classification (NCBI taxonomy): domain Eukaryota; kingdom Metazoa; phylum Arthropoda; class Insecta; order Hemiptera; family Achilidae; genus Catonia; species Catonia carolina. The sequence continues at coordinate 19,175,757 of JAQMRL010000010.1, read as the reverse complement.
AGGGGTGATAAGTATGAACTTTTTAGATTTATTTTCAAGGGCAAAGTTGAGGGTAGGTGCAGACATTAATGAAAGAAATGCTCATGGTTAGAGATTTAGAGATTAGACAAACATGAGTACACATACTCTTTTGAGGATATTGATGTCAGAGATTGATTTACCAGAGTTGTAGCCAATCTCCATTTATAAAGTCAGCACCCTAAGAAGAAACTGTATTTAATTTCTGAGAAATTTTATCGCTTGTTAATTTCTGGAGTTTTAACCAGTCAATTTTTATGATTTTTGTGGCAATATGCTTCTTATATTGAGCTAATTTCCCAAAAATGCTAAGGTACCCAAAATTTGAGCTGCTAATTTAATTTTTGTAAAGAAAATTTTAAATAATAATTGTATTAATGTAAACTTTGATAATCCACACAACCTGCTTCTCAATCTTACTAAGCAGACTATATCTAAACTGATTACAATAAAAACTTCCTTTATGACCAATTTTTTGAAAAACCAGTTATTTCACTTAAAGCCCACGTATTCTGTAACACCTTCTTAACTAAAAACCCCAATATTATTGATATTTTATTTTTGTTGTGACCATGGAATATTTTAAATTTATTGATTGATAAGTACTTTGTGAACAGTTTAAAGATAAATCAGGTAATCACAGCAAAAATTAATTTATTTATTCTATAGATAATGAAAATTTTACCTTCAGTTGATCCATTTGGTAAGATATAACCCCATCTTTTATCATTTAATGTAAAACGTTCAGTTGCATTATGAATTCTAACAAATTCTTTACATATTCTTATGTCAATTCCGTCTAGTGTATTATTTGAATCCAAAATAGAAAATGGACTGTAAATAAGTGTAGAAATCCGTAATTCTGTAAACAGATACATTATATTACCTCATTGTGCATATATAGCAATTAAATAAGTAACTGGTTGGTCACAAGACTTATCGTTCACATGACTAGTTGGATCAAAAATACTCCTGTAAGATTTCTTTCATTTTATTATGAATTTAAATATTGTTTTATTTATAAGGAAGTTTGGAGACTTTCATTAAGAATTGTTTTTTATCAGAACTTTTGAAGAAAGATTTAGCCATGACTATTAATAGATATTATCTTAGTTACCCAGAAGGTACATTAAGTTATGTATAATTCTTTGAATTGTTAACTGAGAGCAACATAGTGGTTAGTTCTGGATTCTATCTGAATTTTTGCTTCTGATTTTTCTTTTAAATTCGTTGCAGGTACATCTGTTATGAATTGAAGGATCTGTCAACACAAAAACTTTCTTTCCATAATAGATTATTATGAAAATCTTGCTTTGGTACAATAAATATGTTTTTTGATTGTTTCATATTTTAATTTTTAATTTTTGTAAATGAAAGTAATTTCTTTTCTTTCTTGTGTTATGATTTGCGTATCAATATTAATAAATTACAACCTTTCACTTATGGGAGTTGTTCAGAGTGCCTTAATTTTGTCCCGCATCACTTTAAACATCACAGAACAGAAGAAACAGTATTTTTTTATCTTTATAAAATACTATTGTAGAAAAAAAATACAATAAAATTGTGTTTTCTTGTTTGTATAATTTATTTCAATTCACAAGTAATAATAAAATGTAGATAAAATTTTGTACTTACCATGTCCTTCTAAATCATGTAATTTGTCTGGATAAAGATCCATTTTTATTATATCACAGTTGTTTATTTGACAAGTTTCTAATAACTTCAAACCTCCTTTCATCCAATGTATAGTGAAAAATTCAAAAAAGAATTCTGTAGCTGAAATTCAATAGATATAAAAAAAATATAAAAAGAGTTTTTTTCTTTATTATAGTTTAAATATTTATCAACTGCTTAGGCAATCAACGATTATTAAGGTTTATGGTTCAGAATTGGTGGGTTAATGTGAAATAATTCCAGACCCTAGCCAGAAATCAAATTCGAGACCTTCTACATAGCTTTGCAGTGCAGTCAAGCCCTCTAACCATTGAGCCATGGAGTGCAGCTATGTTTATTCTTGTTTATCCTCTCATTGATGAAATAATTAATTTTTGTTGTTTTTTTCTTAAGTAGAAATAGTAGACAAATATTAGCCCTTATTTAATGATTTTAATGATCCATCATAAAAATGTATGGCCAGCTCATGGTGTATTGGTTAGTGCAACGGGCTTCAATACCTGGGGTCACGGGTTCAATTCCTGTTTAGTTCTGGCATTTTTTCATGGCTCATTATTGTCAGCCAGCACTTTGTGACTGCTGCTGTACTTAAGCCTCCCTCATTGCCATCCACTGTCTTGCTTTGAGCTCTTCACATCCAGTTGACAGCTACTCTCTTGATATTGTCTGATCAATGTATGGGAGTTCTTTCCCTGCTTCACCATCAGTTCTCAGTCTCCATCAAGCAGTCTCTTTATCCATCTGCCATCCAGATTACATGACCCACCCAATTCCACTTCAACAGGGTAATTTGTGAAAAACATCAGCGACACCTGTTTTTTTAACACAAAGCTTTGTTACTAATATGGTCTCATAACAACATAACAAGCATTGATCTTGTAAAACAAAACAAATGAATTAAATAAAGTAAAAAAAGTATGCAATATATTAAATTGCATTTTCTCAAGCTGTAGACCTAATTAAAGTCATAAACAAAACATTTTCCCATAACAGGCAGGTGAAGTATTAAATTATTTGCACTCGATCTGCTAGTTTGAGGGCTACAAAAAATAGTTCTGTTTCTTATCACATGGTCAGCCAACTATATAACTGAAGTATTTAAGAACAGAAGAGATATAGGTGTAAAAGACACTAGTCAACGTTATCCCCTCTGAAAGTAATGAATTTCAATATACAGCCACACCCTGTGGTGAATGAAGTGAAGGTGTCATTTGCAGGGTGGAAAGTAGATGCATTTCGGAGGGCCTGCATACTGGCATAGGCTACTTTTCCACTACTAAGGAAGGCAATGGTAAACCAACTCACTCCTCATTTACTTAGTGAAGCTTCTAGAGGTTCAAACCAGCCTTTTGGCTGATTAACTAAACAACAACAAAAAAAAAACATATTTTGAAAGGAGTATGTCTTTATGAGGTAAAACTGCAACAAAATGTACGTTATTTCATAATTTGGTTCTAACTCTGTAGGTTCACTTAAATATTATACCTTTATGTTGTTGTTTAGGTCATCAGCCAAAAGGCTGGTTTGAACCTGTAGAGGTTTTACTAAGTAAATCGAGGAGTGAGGTGGTTTACCATTGCCTTCGTCACTGAGAGGAAAATTACACTTATCAGCATGCCGGGCCCTCCAAAAAGCATATATTTTTCACTCTGCAAATGACACTTTCACTTCATTCACCACAGGGTCTGGCTGTATAATGAAATCCATTACTTTCAGACGAGATAACTCTGATTAGTGTCTCTTACACCTCTACCTCTTCTGTTCTTAAATGATTCAGTCATTTAATTGGCTGACCATGTGATAAGAAACAGAACTATTTATTTCAGCCCTGCAACTAACAGATTGAGTGTAAATAATACCTTTATATGCACCTCATATTATTATCTACGCACAAGCTCAGGATTATGTAAGCATCTACGCTCAATTAAAAAAGATATATATTACCATCATTTTCTTACCATTGTAAAAGTCTGTTTCATTTTTAATTTTTAGTAGAAGAATATCAGGAACATATTTAGTCATATAATGTTTAATAAATTTTGGTGAAATTTTCCGATTTATATGCAATTTATCAGGTATGAATAATATTCTTGGATTTTGCCGATTCTGTGAATTTTTTAACTTGTGCTCAAGCAGTGACAAGAAGCTTTGTGGATGTTTGGTTTGTATTATATACCTTGAACACATTAAATACATCATAATCATAATTAATAAAAAATAGTAACATAATTTTATTATGTATTCATTATAGACATGGTTTAATTGGTATTTTCAGGTAATGCATTAGTATCAATTTTACGTTTTTATCATTGACAGAACCCAAAACTTCTGAGAACTTAGCTTTCCTTCTTCCACAAGAGATAGGCAAACATGTCTATACTGATCGGAACCAGGAACCTTTTCCAGAAGGATCCTTTTCCCAGAAGGATTGCCTAAAACCGGTGGAGATGGATTTCTGGAGGCGGAGCTGTGGTGTGTCACGGATTGACTGAATTCCAAATTCTGAAATTAGGAGAAGAATCGACGTTCAAGGAAATATCATGGATACCATAACTCGAAAGCAGTTAAAATGGTTTGATCATTTGTAAAGGATGGAGGATAGTAGGTGGCCAAAGATGGTATGGGAGTGGATGCCAGCTGGTAGAAGAAGGAGGGGTGGGTCGAAGGTGACATGGTTGGACATGATGCAGGAGGTAATGTCTTTGCGGTGGCTCTCTGATGAGGACTGGCGAGACAGAGAGAGGTGGTGCTTAAGAAGCGAGATACGGTTGGGGCTGTAAATCCTAGCATCAATATGTATACCAGGAACCTTCATCTATGAAAATCGACTGTTAAACATATTACTCGCAGCAACGACTTTATCTCTAGACCAACCCGGTGGGTCTGAATGTTTTAGAAACAAAAAAATGTAAATCATGATAAATTATGTAGGTATGTATTTTCAATTATAGAATGAAAGTAGGCTTCACATGTACGGTTTTTCCTTTTATTGTTTTACTTAAATTCACACCAGAAGCTCAAGGTATATAAGCTGTGTCGAGATATGGTACTAGAAATTTATGTTAAAATTCATTTTGAACCAGGAATTGAATCAGGTATTGTAAGCTTAACTTATTTGTTTATTTTTTTCAATCGCTAATGAGTAAGCCTATACGTTGGAATTTGTTCAATTTAAGAACCATTAGCAACCCCATGACTCAATGAGATGAGAATGATTTGTATGACATGTAAATGAGGTATAGTCTTGTACAGACTCAGTTCAACCATTCCTAAGAGACTTTATAGTTAATTGAACCCCATCCATCAAAGTACACCTGTAACCACCATCTTGTATTCAAATCCATATAAAAATAACTACCTTTACTAATATTTGAACCATGGAACCTTTGTATCCAAAAATCAGCTGTTAAGCAGCTGACTCTCAGAGATGACTTTACCACTAGACTAAACCGGTGGGTTTAGTTTAACATACATTATTTATATTTAAGTAATTTTACGTATAACAATTTTCTTACCCATTGCAACCATATTCGATAGCTTGCCCTAAAGAATTCACACATTTGATTACTTCATTATTATTTTTAATAGACAATTTCACTAAAGAGATATTATAATTATATTTGTAATCAATATCGATATTATCATAAAAATTTTTATCCATCTTTACATAAAATAAACATTTACAGTTTAAAAAATATTTATTTACTAAATCATTTGTTACTTTTTCAATTGATTTAGTAATGAAATTTTCATTTAATGATTTTTCTGTGTCATTTATTAAAGAACATTTTAGTACAATGATATATGTAATGAAATACAGGAATATACTTTTAATAATCATATTTTGTTACATTTAATAAACATAAATATTTAATTTACGTAACGTTTTTAATAATAATAAATTATCTTTAATGAATTAAAAATTATAATGAAATAATTTTTTGATGTATTACATTACTACCAAATACAATTTTTCATAAAATGTGTAACCTTTTAAAACATAAGAGATACTGTAGTTCAAAATTTAATATTTTTGTAAGCTAGGTTTAATAATAACAATGAGAGTAATAAGAGAGTAGTGTTAAGTATGTGCTATTGAATTTAATTTTACAAATAGAATCAAAACACAAGTATTTTCGTACAGTTTAATTCAGAATGTTATAATTCTTGAATTGAATGTTTACTCATCTGTTTATTTCCCACAGAAATACTATGGTGTGTTTGCTCCCTTTGGTGGATGCTACTTAACAAGACAATCTTAAGTGTACTGTAAACTATAAAAGTTTGTTACTCAAGTAGTTCTACCTGGACATTACATTTTTTTTTTATTGAAGAGCAAAGAAAGAAATTTTAAATTTTAATATAGATCGTTTTTAATTCTATTTAGAAACAAACAATAAATTTTTGAGTGCATGTTTAATACATGTCTGTGTATAAAAACTTATCTAAATAATATTAAAACAGATATAATAAGATACCTTGTTCAAGTCTCCAAAATGTTCATATTATTCTAACATATAAAAAATTCCATCACATACTAATTTGGCCTATTAAAAATAGCCTGGTTGCCAGCCGCATTGGTGTAGTTGTTAACGTGCTCACCTCTCATCATGCGGTCTAGGGTTTGAATCCCATTCAGGCATGGCATATTTTCATACATTACAAAAATTCATTTCATCCTTCACCGTCTGCATTAGCAGTAATTGCAGAACAGCCAGATGTTAAATAATAATAATAAAAAAAAATAATAGCCTGGTAGTTAATGAGATTAAAAGAAAGTTAGATGCAATTCCACTGTTGTCATTTTTATTTTATAAAAAATGTTTGTTTTAATTAAAAATGATTTTTACCTCAACCTAATATAATTAGATTCGGGTACCTAATAGCAAAAGATGAAGTTTGTCATTAAATGAAGGAAACATTTTGATTTTCTTTTACGCTAAATAAAAGGTGTAGAGATATTGGTTAAATATTTTCAAAAATTGTAAGTTGTGTAATCAACTATATTTGAGCCAATTGATCAGAAGAGGTAAACAAATGTACTATATGACTAATATTACATTAATTTGCCATGTTCTATTGTTGTGACAGACAAATTATTATTATGTTACCTTCCATGTTGACATTCACATCTTTATAACCAGCAATCCACATAATTATGTTGGTCTACATTGAACATTGGATGGAAATTTTGTACAGGACTGCCACATTATACAGTCATAATGTTAATGTTGTAAAATTTCAAGGCGAAATCCTTAACAGAGGGAATCCACATAGAAGGATTTTAGCTTTTATCATGTTATCAGAAATTGTTTTATTTTAATCACCATGTATTTAGCTGCTTCAAGGCGAATTTCTGGTATTTTTTTTTTTTTTTTTTTTTTGGATAATTTCTGGTATGAATTGACACATTTACATAGGTATACCAGTGGTGTTTTTGTGTCAATGGCTGTCAGCTAGTTACTACACAAATTTAACCAGCAGGAGTTACTTCATAATTCAAAGCAACTTTTTAGCATCTGATTAACTGGATTGGCCAGAGGCTACAAGGATAATATTGGTTGTATAACAAGACTGGCTAATAAAGGACATTATGGGCAACTTCAAATTGTTTTCAGCAGACTACCCTTACAAATTCATGATAAGTAACAATACAAAGTTTGTTAATACTGGCTACCTACCTCTAAAAGTTTACCATTATACCATGTTGTATCAACTATTAATCCCATTAGCCTTTCATGTCCAGTTACGCATATTTTCATACGTTACAAAAAATCATTTCATTCTTCACCATCTGCATTAGCAGTAATTACAGACCAGTCGAACCTTAAACAAAAAAAAATCATGTCCAGTTTAATTTAAAATGATTAGAACATAAGGTTTTATTTTGAAATCAATAGAGATAATAATAATGGTTTGAAAATAAATTAAAGTACTATGTCAAAATCACCTGCCTAATACTTAACACTGAGAGACACAGCAACATAATATGAAAAATGCATCGTGCAGGTACTCACTGCTGTGACGTCATCTAGTTACTACTTAGGCAATGTTTATTGAATGCGATTTCTCACGTGTGATTGAGGTTAGTTCAGAAATGTAACAGCAGCATTGTGTCTACTGTGGAGATTATAGGTTATGCCAATTGCTAATGTTTTCCAAAATAATATGAAAAATAAAGAGAGAATGACAAAAGACGGTATTAAAAAGAAGGGAAAAGGAGCGAAAGTAAAGCTGTTTAAGAAAAAGAATACTATTAAAACGGATGATGTTGCAGCGGAATTACAATCTGCGTATGATAAGGTAAGATACCTAGTTTAGTTTAGTTGTTATATTTTATAAGTACGTACTTTTCCAGATTTTCTTAGTAATATAAAACATCATGTACGCTAACATCTATGGTTGACACAATGAGAAAAAGGCGAGTGGCTTTTTTAGCCACCTCTACAGGCTACCCAACACAAGACTTACTAAACAGCTCTTAGATTGCCAACTCAGGTGCAAGACCCAAAATAAATGGATCCAAGAGATAAAATCCGACATGGAGGACTTGGGTATAACTGATAAAATGATAAAAGAAAGAGACGAAAAGAAGGTCTTAAAGGAAAATAAGCTAACTCAACTACCCTTCAAAAAAAGAAAACAACCTAACATAATCACAACAGAAAAGATTAGGGCTGCCAGATCAAAAAATATGAAAAGGATGTGGGAGCAACTAGCTACCTCCGCAGCTTGTTCTTCAAAGACTAAATAAACATGGGATGACTGAAATGCTCCAATTGGGGCGAAAACTAAAAAAAAAAACATGTACGCTTAAAATAACGTGTCGAATATTGAATTCAGATTTTCTAATCTTAATACCGAATAATTATTTATCAACATTTAATTTGCCAACTGGTTTCTGTTATTTTGAGATAAGAACTGATTTTAGCTAGGTATTCTAAGATTCCTTACCTCTCTGTTGTGTTATTCAACTTGTTATAAATATTAGTCTTGCTATTGTATATTGGTATATACCGTATATTCTTTGCTGGTAAACGGATAAGAGCCTAGCGGAGATAAATTTAACTAAATATGTAAAATATTTTTAAAATGGTTTGTTGTATTTTTTCAGATTACACCTAAAGAAGTAAAGAAATTTTCTGATTTACCACTTTCATACAAAACACAAAAAGGCCTAGAAGAGAATGATTTCATCGAACCAACTGAAATTCAGAGGGAAAGTATAGGTTTTGCATTACAAGGCTGTGACATTCTTGGAGCTGCTAAAACTGGAAGCGGTAAAACTTTAGCGTTTTTGATTCCTGTAAGTATATATTGTTTTTAATTTTTATGGAGTCAAGTATATGATGCATGTAATTGTAGGAATATAGAACTTGAAATTACATAAAGTATGGTGTATTTTTATGTTAATTTTTTAGTGTTTGCCACCATATTACTGGAATAAATTTTAGAATCACAAAATTTATTTTTTCTTTAAGTTGCATCGCGTTACGTTTGTTGTTTATCATGCTTTGCTGGTCATTAATTGCATCAAGTATTACAATCTAATTTTCTTAAGTACAGTTCAGCCATTCTAAGTTTGCTCCTACAGTCAAACAAAAGCCACCTACTACAGGGTGCACGCTAGAGTCTTCGACTTTACGGATGTCGTATTCCTATTAAGTTAACTATTTTTTAAATTATAAGTACTTAAAGTACTAAAAACATCAGTCATGATAAGATGTAGGCCTAACAATTTCATTTATAAAAATACTTTTAAAAGTATTTTGTATTTAAATACTTTTGAAAGTATTCTGTTGTTACTTTTTAATCAGCGTGTACACATTTTGATACAATGCGCATGCTCAGTGACGTCATTATTTGTTTACATTAGGAGCAAACTAAGAGAGGCTGGACTATAGTCTACTGATATATCCAGAATTATTTCTTGTTGGCTACTTTCATGAATGAAGAGTATCTTTTACAAAAACTATTTTTGCTCTTCACATTGTTTCTACCGTGGAATTTTGTGATTTTTTTTTCAAGTTTCCAGACATTTGAAAAATTTGAATATGTTTGCTTGAATTGGTCAGTTTTGAATTTATGATGCATTCTTAACCTCAAAGATTCCATTGTAGAAAGACTATGTGGGTGTGCCAATGTGCATATTACTGTGACATCACTTTGAAAAATTACTCCACAGTGATGTTACTGCTTTGCTCTTTGAAATATTTTTCTGCAATTTCTATAGCAGGTGACATAGTTTTCAGTAACAATTAATGAAACTGATCTAACAATTCCTGGTTATGCAGTATTTTGTTGTAACTTTATCAAAAGCAGACAAGCTGAGATGAAAGGCCTCTTATCTATGATTGATGTAGGTATGCAGGTCAAACTAAATTGAGCAGGAGGATTAATACACTGATGCTATGTAGTTTTTCCGTCATGCAAAAAAAAATTAGGGGATTAGCTGCCATACATTATTCTGTCAGAGTGCTTTATCATAGTAAACGTAAAAGTTTCTTGGTGTTTTAAAGTTTTTTCCATCATAATTACTGTTGCATAGTCTATAAATGAAATATTTCTATTAAAAATGCATTTTATGTTTTAAGGTACTGGAAAAGCTATTTTGTAAAAAATGGACTAGACTGGATGGGACAGGAGCATTAATTATTACTCCGACTCGTGAACTTGCGTATCAAATTTTTGAAATGTTAAGAAAAGTAGGATTTTATCATGACTTTTCAGCAGGTTTGATTATCGGTTAGTAAATGTTAATACTGTTTCTACATAATTTTATATATTTTTTGTTTAGTGTTATTGAACTGTCTTGTAAAGAAAGCCTCATTTTAATATATCAAATTTATAAGATGATGAAACGGTAAATAGATGAGTACTCAGATAAAATTTTTTGTAAATGGTTTTTCTTTACCTATATGAAATGTAGAGCAAGAAAAAAATATTGTTTTTTTTACTGATTTTTTAAAATCACCGGAAATGTACATTTTACTTGTGATTTTTTATGTTAAATCTCTTTCCATAACTAATGGAATATAGTGACTTATTTAATATTTTATCACTGGTAAACATTAATTATGGCTTTATTACCACGTATAATGAAGACATGTATTTAATTTCCTCTATTCAATGCATAATGCTTTTATAGAGGTACCATAAGGGATTTTAGTTACTTAGTTGACATGGATATGTTTAGGCTAAACTTTCAGGTTTTATTGGAGAAGCCTCATGAGTACTTCCACTTCTGACTAAAAGTAGTTGTGAAAGCAACCACAGGGATTACATCATCATAAACTGTGTAATATATATATATATATATATATATATATATATATATATATATATATATATATATATATATATATATATATGCACGAGGTGTGGCTATTTTAATTTTATACATAGTTACTTATTGTCACCTTCAATATACACTCCTTCTCTATGCCTATAACACTTCATGCGAATTTTCCATTGTTGGAAACAGTGCTGGAAGTCATCTTCTGTCAGCTCTTTAGGACGAGTTAAATATATATAGATTTTAGTAACAACTGTATGAAATTCAATTATGGCAGTTATCTGTCAACAGTATGAGTCAGTGTGTTACTCATTGTCTTGTCTAGTTTTAATGTGTTTTTCCTAATGGCATTATTCTCAACATGCATTTACAGTAGTTCATGTCGGAAATTTGATTACTACCTATCCTTTCTCTTTGTGTCTTAAATACAGCACTGATTTACAGTTTTATTGTCCCGTTTACTCAAGTTTAATTAATAACTTTTGTGTAAACTTGTCCGTTATTCATAGTAGTGTCTTTGTTTTCTTTACGAATTAATTAGGTGTTTGGAAAATGGTGAAATGAACAGGGGCAAGGAAGTTCAACGTTTGACACTCCATAATTTCTGCAATTTTGAAAAATAGGAAAATTCAGAATAGTTTTGATAAAAGTAAAGAGAAATTGAAAAGACTTCGACTTAGTCAAAAAAGATGTAGAAGAAGCTCTTTTTAAGTGGTTTACTTTGCAACAGGCAAACAGCATGACTGTAACTGGATCTTTGGTACAAAGAAAAGGCCATCGTTTAGAGTGACTTATCGCTTACAGTGGCCGGAAAAAGCTGGTCCTTTGGAGGTCACTGTATCCAATAACTACTTTACATGTAAATTTAAAAAAAATTAATATCCTTTCTGGAACTTCTGTCTCAAAATACACATGTATCATGGATGTTACTTTAAAAGTTTATTTTAGCATATAATTCAAATTATGTGAATTTATGTTTCACTCAAATTATTAACATTTTGTCTGTTAATAGGTGGGAAGGACCTTAAATTTGAAAGAAAACGTATGGATCAATGTAATATCGTCATTTGTACTCCAGGGCGATTGCTTCATCATATGGATGAAAATCCACTCTTTGATTGTGTCAACTTACAGGTGAGTTTTTTTGAGATTTTGTGTCAGCTTATGAAAGTATGAAACTTATTTAAGTACTTTTAAACACACGATTTAAAAAGAAATTACCCAATAATCCGAACCAACTCATTGTTGACCTAGACGCACCAGATTTACCAACTGCCCCTGTACGAAGACTGAAACTACTCTGGAGTAGGGATATCATGAGACGTCAAAATTAAAAAAAAACAAAATAAAATAAGTAAATAATTAACAAAATAATGAACTAACTTAATGATTACGGTTGGAGTACTGTCAATGGGCAGCGATCTCCTCAATGTTTTGAAATTTGTCAATATTTGTATGTTTCACTCAAATTATTACCATTTTGTCTGTTAATAGGTGGGAAGGACCTTAAATTTTTGCTTTTTTTATCAAATTTGCTTGTTGTTAATTTTATACAGTTGCAAATGAAATATCTTGTATAGTCAAAAAAAAGTACTCTCAATACTCTTGAGCTTATTACTGACAATATTAAATTAATTTGAGGAAATATTGAACTACGTTACTTTCGTATTATTTTTTCTTTAAATTTTGTTTTTATGAGTATTTACATTGTCAGTTTTATGATTACTTTTGTTTAGATTCTGATCTTAGATGAAGCTGATCGTTGTCTTGATTTGGGTTTTGAAGAAACTATGAACAGTATTATAGCAAATCTTCCACCTAATCGCCAAACACTTTTATTTTCAGCGACTCAGACAAAGTAAGTTTCTTTTTTATTTATATTGTGTTATTATTAACGCTTTTAAGGCCGCAAACCGATTTATCGGCTCCATTTTAATTATTCAATTATTAACTTATTTCTTTAAGTATTTAAATAAATTTTTCACCATTTTAAAGAGAAATAATCATAATTTATGTTGATTATATCAATTATATTTAAATTCTGCCCATAACAGACAGGTGGAGAGTCAAATTATTTACTCTCAATCTGTTCATTGCTGGGCTAAAATAAATAGTTCTGTTTCTTATCACATGGTCAGCCAATTATATGACTGAATCATTTAAGAACAGAAGAGGTAGAGGTGTAATGAAAGTAATGCTCCTCTGAAAGTAATGGATTTCATTATACAGCCAGACCCTGTGGTGAATGAAGTGAAGGGTGTCATTTGCAGAGTGGAAAATACGTGCTTTTCAGAGGGCCTGGCAAGCTGATAAGCGTTACTTTTCTATTCAGTGAGGAAGGCATGGTAAACCACCTCACTCCTCATTTTACTTAGTAAAACCTCTACAGGTTCAAACCAGTTTCGGCTGATGACCTAAACAACAACAACATATTTAAATTATATTTAATTAATTAACAACAATAACAATTATATTTAAATATAATTTATATTTATGTCAATTAAAGTTGAAACTGTTGTTGATCAACGTTATAGAATTAAGTTGGTTCAGCCAATTGACTTGTAATATAAAACACTTACTTCTAAAAATATCAGTAACAAATTCTTAGGGTTTAAAAGAAACAAGGAAATTTATAATAGTTATAATAAATCTGTATTAATTGTTTTTTAAATACAGTACTTAATTTTACTTAGAATTAAAAATAAAAATTTTTTCTTCACAGTAGTCTTTAAAAATGTTTTACTCTATAACCTTTGAATTTATTTCTATGGTAAATTAATGTCCAATAAATTAGGAAGAAAAAAAATTATCAAAATATTCAAATTTTGGCCGAGGAACGTACAGTTACATAAAACCTCTTTAAAGTGACATTTAAAGCCTGGCCTTTTTCAACCACAACTATTTTTAATAATTTGGCTCTTTAAGACAAAATTTTTTGTCCAGCCTTAAAAGGGTCAAGATTATTTTTTATTCCGTTACAAATATAATTGGTATTCGTTATCTTCTCCATCCATCTCTCCATCTCTTTAATTCACACACACTCTCACTCACATTAAAAATTTTCAACTGTCAATTTTAAAATATAAAGTATCAGTTATTATTTTTATCACGTTTCAATTTTTAATAAAAAAATGTAATTTCAAAATAATTCAATGGCCTGCAGTTAATTAATAAAATATTTTGAATTCTAATTAAAACACTTATCTTAATAAGTAAATGGGGGACCACAACCAGTGAGGTCCTGTACATTTAACAGGTAAAATCTTGACTTGCGTAGTTTTCTTTCTTTTTGTTAACTCGTATAATTTTAAAAAAAAGTATATGAGTAGAAAATCCCTTTCATGAGACATCCTTATGTATTTCTTGTATGAAGACATATCTCACAGCTGGTGGCAATTTTCAAAAAGGCTTTCCTTTGACTTAATGGCAAAAACCATTAGTGATTTCTGTATAAGAGGAATCTAATGACACTATTTTTGTTTCCAAATTCCAACTTTGATTTCTTGACTTCCAGTGTTGGGCTACTTCTGGTTGAAACTGGAACTTCTAACCCAATCCAGGCTCATTAACTTTTTTAGTGGATTACGAATCCGAAAACTGTTTGTTGCTATCTCTTATGGTTTCTGACGTCTGGATGTAACAGACGGAGATAGGAACATGGTAGATGACATTAAGAATTGCCATTAATAAATATGTGTCAAAATATTTCTATCAGATTAAAAATTTGGCTTAATAATCTTTGGTGTGTTTTAGAAATATATGTAATTATTAATAAATTTTTGTATGTTCTTAACAGGTCTGTTCGGGATTTAGCTCGTTTAAGTCTGAAAAGTCCTAAATACATATCTGTTCATGAGGATTCTTCTTACAGCACACCTGAAGGACTAACCCAAAGTTATGTTGTTTGTGAACTTGAAGATAAACTGTCAATGCTTTGGTCATTTATCAAAAATCATTACAAACACAAAATTCTAGTTTTTCTTGCTAGTTGTAAACAGGTATTTTTACTTATTTCAAACATTGTAATTAATTTTTCTAAGTGTACACGATACACGAAAGCACTGTAAACATTGGTAAGTGTTTTCTGTTACCGTATTCAGGTGGTTAAAAATATATATTTCAATTTTAAATAATATGGCTGTTGATCCTACATAGGATGTTTAATAAAATAACTATAGATTTGTATATACATTGTGTTTCAAAAATCTAACATATTAACCCTTTGAGTACTGTTGTCTTATATATGCGACGGCACTTACATGCAAAGGCTACAGCCAACTGTAATGTAAACTCATGTTCAAACTTTCCAGAAGAAGTACTATGTTCCTATGCATTCTATTGGCTTTAAAATGAGTTAGTACTCTATAATTATATAAAATCTGGACCAATTGTAATTGGAAATAACGAATTAGAGAACTTTTCTTTACCAAACTATATAATTAAACAAAAAGATGGTGTTTTTTATTTTGTTCTGATTTTTTTCTAAAATGCACAAACAAAGAGGAAAGAAATAAGTGAATATCCGATAACTGTAGAATCTGACGAAGAAGAGTGTTAATGAGGATAATAACAAAGAACTTTGCAGGAATTGACTTTGACTATAGAACACAAATCTGTCACTGTGAACAGTCTTTGGCCGAAAGATGTACTAAAATGGTTTTTGTTACATTATTGCAAATATTAAATTACAATTTATTTTGTAACAAACACATAAAACTAAAAGTTACAAAAAACATGAAAAAATTAAAAACTAAAAATTCAAGACAAACTATGAAATGAAGCGTCGTCATGGTATGAAGTGCCATGAAAGTACCTAATCTGTGCAAGCTTTATTTCCTATAATACCTCAGTAGTTAAAGGGTTAAAGTGAATATCTCTTTGAATTATTTAAATGTGGCCATCCTGTTGGTGCATTGGTTCAGGCAACTGGCTTGTTAGCCAGGTGTCCTGGTTGCAATTCTCAGTCAGATCTGGCAGTTTTTTGTGTGTGTATCATCTTACATAATTACCTATGTACAAGTCAGGGCTCTTTTAGGTATAACAATGAAACCTATTGCTGAATTCTTGTTAATTTGACAAAAACAACTGTAATTTTTTTCCAGGTTAAATATACATTTGAAATATTTTGCCAGTTAAGACCTGGAATCGCTCTTCTGGCTTTGTATGGTTCACTACATCAGCAAAAGCGTATGGATGTGTATAAATCATTTTGCAATAAAGAGCATGCTGTGTTGTTTGCTACTGATATTGCTGCCAGAGGCTTAGGTAAGTAATTCATATTACTGTGCGAATAATTTGTACTTATAAATTGTATAAAAAATATCAATAAAATCACTTTTTATGGGCCTTAATTCCTAAAAAGTTAATGAGAATATCAGATGGATTTTGTATCAGTGTGGAAGTTTCAGAATAAATTAAAAATTTAAAATGATTGGGTTATTATACATGGGCTGTGTAGAAAGTAACATATTTTAAAATTAACAACAAACCAAGTGAAAATAAAAAAGTTACATACTTTTGAAAATTATATTCTTAAACTATTTTTCTACATAATCTTCATTCAAATTGAGGCATTGATCTTAACAATGCACACGCTTTTTAATTTGATCTCCGTAGAAATCTGCCGTCTGAGATTTTAACCACTGACTCACTTCTTCATGTATTTGTTCTGCATCATTACCAAGATTCTTCATTACAATTTCACGCGATAAACTTGGTGAAATTTGAGGGAAATGAAGCCAGAGCTCCGTAATTATAAAATAACTATTTTAATAAATTTTTTTATTGTCAGTCATCAGTCACTCAGTCAGGGTAGGTTGACTGATGCGATCCTTATCATGAACATTGGTGCGGCCATTTTTAAACAACGCATCACTCTCTCTGCGTTCACTCATTATTCTGTCTTTGTATACGTCACAAAGTTGCCAACGAATTCCAATTGGTTTGTGGTTTTTCGTCAATAAAAACCTAATCATTGGACACAGCCCACCACTCGCAATATTTTATATTGCAGGACACATTTGAAAATTTCACTGTGGGCAAAGTAGAACACAGTCTTTGCACTACCACAACTGGATAAATACAGAACATGGAGAAGCTTTAACACCAGAATGGCAGCTCTTGCCCTGTCCACCGATATGTTAGATCAAAAGATAAATTACTTTCTGGATCTCATATCTTGAACCAGTACATTTATATTTAATAACTGTTATTAATTATTATAGCATTTACTGCAAAAATAATTACTGATAAAATTCTTAGGCAGATCATACAGTATGTTTCTTGTTGCATACTAGCCAGCTTGTGGTGTATTGGTCAGTGCTACTGGCTTCTGCAAGGGTTCATGGGTTTGTTTCCTGGTCAGGTCTAGTATTTTTTCATCACTCCCCACCATTTATCATGTGTATTACCGTTTACATGGAAAAGAGTCAGATGTAAAAATATGTCAGAGCTAAGGTAGAGTTAGTAGAATTCTATTACAAAAGATCTGGGTAGGTCACAGTGGCAGGGGCTTTTGGCTAACCGCTTAACTAAACTGTAAAATATGCATCGTCGGGCATATTGTTAAGAATCAACATTGTTATGCAGTTTTTCTTTTAAGTTAAAATGTAGATCGTATTTCTGACACATAAAATTTTGATTAACCTCTTGGGTTAATTTTTTTGTAAATTATCAGTCATTCTGTTGATGAAGGGGGGCAGGCAATTTTCATTATCCCTTTACCTATAATACTAACTTACGTAGATTTTTTGTAGGAACCATTAAAGCTACAAAGCTGAGCTTTGGCACACCTGTCTATAGTATCTTTTTACAAATGTGTACCTGAGCTTTTTCATTTATCTTTATTTAAACTAAAAATATTATTTTCAAATATAGCTTACATTTTTTTATGAAAGGTACCCAAAAAATAAAAACTCCAAAATTTTTGAAATACCTCTGGAGTAAACACACACCTTAGTACTAAAACGTAATGTGCGAAATTTCTTACTCCTATGTGGGATAGTTCCAGAAAGAAGTGTACCGAATGTCAAAAAATACAATATGCGGATGTAATAAAAGCATAATACCGCAGAAGAAACACCTATTCCCAGCTGGAATTAATTTCCAAACAAAAACACACCAATATATCTTGCGTTACAACTGATTCCTATGCATTCTAGAAATTATTGTTTTTATATGAACACAATCTCCGAAATATTAGAGCAGTAACATGATTATAATAATCCGAATTTACAAGAATGAAGAATGTAAAAAAATATCGAAATATGTAACACTACATACCCCACCAATGTTAAAACATAATTTTTTCTTAACAGAAAAAGCAACCAATGTCGTGTTATATATCAATTTAAATTGGGAAAACGATCAATCAATACATTGTAAAATTGAAAAATCAATATTTTTTTATTAAAATCAGTCTGCTTCCCTTAAAAGGTTTTTTCTAGAAATATATTGTTTTTTCAAGTATATTGTTAAATTTAAGTTTTGCTATAAAGAATATCTCAAGAATGATGTAAGTAAAATTTTTGCTAATATGGTATAATTTTGTTAATTGTTAGCAACCAGTTTAAGTGTTAGGTTAAGTTCTTCTGTTTGACAAACCCTGGGGTTAATAAAGAAATCTCTCGGTGATAAGTGTTGTGTGCTAAGATTTTTTCCATTATCGTACTGTATGTGCTTCAGAAACTGGAGTGGATCACCTGCTTTCCTACGTAAAGTAGGTATGAGGGCAATCCAGAAAGTAACAGACATTTTGGCCTGGCGTGGCAGTGGGTGGAGCTAACGCCGCCATCTTGACGTCAGAGTATTTCTACATTCAGTACGCAACCAGGCGTGGTAGCTAGAGCATCGTGCGTATTGTCCTTTTTATACAGTGGAGTTTTAAAATCAGCGTTCCGCTGTTGTGAAGTGCGTGGTGTGATACGGTTTTTGTTGGTGAAAAATTACAAACCGATTGAAATTTATCGCCAGATTTGTGGCATGTACGGCAAAGGAATAATGAGTGAAAGCCGAGTGAGGCAGTGGTGCATTGATTTTAGGAATGGCCGAACCAATGTTCACGATGAGGATCGAAGTGGTAGGCCTAGTCTTGTGACTAATGAATTGATGGTGAAATCAATGAAAAAATTCGTGAAAATTGTCGTTTCACTATTACGGAACTCACAGAACATTTACCACAAATTTTGTGCCAGGTGGATTCCGAAAATCCTAACGGAAGACCACAAAAAACAAAGACTTGCTGCAGCAGTGACATTTCTGGAAGAGTACAAAAGTGGAAACCATGTTATAGATTGTATTATAACTGGTGACGAGACTTGGGTAAAGCACATCAACTGTGAAAAAAACAGCAGTCGATGGAGTTCGCTTCAGCACTGACGCTGAACTCCATGTTGGTGTAAACCAGTGGTTGAACTCGCAGGCGGCAGATTACTACAAAGAGGGTTTACCACGTTACGATAAATGCCGTAATTTACTCTGCGATTATGTAGAAAATGAGCGTTAACCTTCAAAATGTATGTAATAAAAATTGTTTTTTTTTTACTTAGTTTATTTTTTATTTCAAAACGTCTGTTACTTTCTGAACAGCCCTCGTATTTCTTTGTAATACAGGTAGTATATGGTAGCTATAAGGAGAGATAAGGAAGCTATAAAAAATTAATATTTAGGAGAAATTTAGCAGAGATTTTTGCTGTATATATATTACATGCAAGTTAAAATCTTTTCATGCATGGTTTTATTTCAGATTTTCCAGTGGTAAATTGGGTTATCCAATTGGATTGTCCAGAAGATGCAACAACTTACATACATAGGGTAGGACGAACTGCACGGTATCATAAAGGTGGTGAAGCATTACTGGTTTTACTACCATCAGAAGCAGAGGCAATGCTCAACAATCTGGAACAGAAAAAAATACCTATTAATGAAATAAAGTAAGTGATTAATTACTAGAGAAAAATATTTTTTGCTTTCTCTCGGCCTATTTGAATAATAATATTTATATATTCCACTTATACAGATACAAAATTACATCTTTTCTACTAGGAATAAACAACCACCAACTCAAGTAAACGGTGGTTATATAATATAAAAAAAATACATAAGAACAAATTTTATAAATGAATGTGTGTGTGTGTGTGTGTGTGTGAACAGAATATCTCAAGAACGGAACATCGTACGAACGTGAAACCTGAAACTTAAGTTAGGTACCACTAGAGGACCCGACATGAACATTTTCATTAAAATCGGTCAACTGGAAGTAGTAATTTATTCGTGTCATTTTTCAATTAATTGCGATTTTCTCGAAAACGGCTCCTACGATTTTTTTTAAAATCGCTTCATTTACTTCTTTTTATGTGCTCTACAAGATAGGGTAGGCACCATGTCTGCTGAAATTCTTGGGGAAGCGGTTTTCTTGTAAAAAAATTGTTTTTTTTTAAATTGCGGCTTTAATATGCACTTTAGCGGAAAAATGTATATAATAATAGTTGTAGAGAATTTAAAATCCTACTACTTTTATTTTAAATATTTTTTTGTGTAATGCTTAGTTTAGCGGTAATTAGCGATTTTCTGTTTTTTCTCATGAAAACTTGTAAAAAATCGATTTTTTTTAGATTTCAGCCTTAGTATGCATTTTATGACAAAAGGGTAAACAATAAAATTTATAGAAAATTAAAAGATCACCAACTTATAATTAGAGCATTTTTCTCTACAGAGCCTAGTTTAGCATGAAAGAGTGATTTTCCGTATTTTTTAGCCAAACTGAGGTTGATTTTCATTTTGCGTCTTTCACTCATGATTAAAATTAGGTTTTTTTTTTATGTTTATTGAGGTTAGATTTTTTGTTTATTTCTAATGTTTTGTTATTAATGTTACATTGTACTTATTGTTTATTATTTGCATTGGCAAGAGAAAGTTGTGTAAGTGTTTCACACCATGTTTTTTTAACACTAAACATTAACCAAGCCATTAGTCTGATACTGTACTACTTTTACGCCGGTCCATAGTTCATATTTTGCACACTGTTGGCGCTGTGATGGGGTTGCTGCTGCCGATAGATAGCGCAGCGATCACACCTCTCGCAGTGCATGTACCTAATGGCAACATATGTATCTACACACTGGCGAATGCGATAGTTGAGAAGGGAACAGTCAGTATCGATCCGCTCATACGAGAGGGTCGATATGGAGAAGATTTAACACTCTACATTGAGTACTTCTTTCTCTACATGACCACTTCACCTCCCTTCCCTACCCCTCGCTTCACTGGCGACTGCTCCTCTTTGGAGGCAGCAGTAAAAGGTGCTCGCTGCGTCAGCGACTCGCTCCTATTTGATTAGGCAGCGGTACAGACGACCCCGCTTCGCTTCACCGGCGGCTGCTCCTAATCATTTAGGCAGCGGTAAAGACGACCTCCCTCCCCCCTTCGCTATGAGCATCTGATATTTATTTTGAACTACGCCGCCAGATGCCCGGCCGGTCCTATGAGCTCTGCAGACTGCGCTACTACAAGCCGGTGGCGACAAGTCTTCAGTTCAAATATTCATCTGTACATGAATAACACTAAAATTAGTTATTATTGTTTTATTATTTACCAAGATCAGTAAATTCCTACAAGTACTGAATAGCAAGCACTACAAGCCAACAACAGTAAAACACCAACAATTCTTACAAGTGAATCAACATCAGTTATGTCGTTGAGCCAATCTTAAACATTTCTTGAAAATATTAACATGTTTAAGCTATTTTTAATTTCAATAGGCAACAGATTAAAACACTTTGGACCTAAATAAACAAAAGTTTTAACAAAAAAAAAGATTTATTAACTTTCGGTCTTACAAAAAGTTGTTGGCTTGAACCTCTAGTTCTGTGATATAAGTTTTTAGTACCTCTGTTGCCACTTTTTTTATAAAACAATTTTAAAACTTTAAAAATAAATAAGTTTTTAATGGGCAAGATACATAAATTTTTAATCTATATAATATATAGGGAAGGAAATTGTTAGCGGTAACCGGAGTGTAACTAAGACTTTCAGTTCTGTCTTTAGATTACTTTTGTGGACATTTAAGTCCGGATTTGTTTTCGCTGTAACAACCCTAACGTAAAACGATGAAAATAGAGGAAGGAACCACAACATAAGGATTGATAACAGAGAAAATGAACCAACAAATGATAATACAGCATTGAAATGTACTTACGTTTATTGAGAACAGCTCACAGACAAAAGAAAGTTTAAATACAGACATGCGGATATCGGCTTACAACGTGGTAACATCAACTTGGCGGTAAACAGCTTGTAGTATGCAGAAAACGGCTTGTAGTAATCGGCAACACATTTAACAACAACACACAATGTACATACAACACTATACTAATCACAAGTTAGTCATTTTGCGGGAAACAACTGGGATTAATGCGGATATCAACGAGAGGTTCAACACAGAGAGGCAGCCATCACAGGCCCGAACAAGAGAGTGAAGAAGCCGGAAGGAAGCCAGAATGACGTTGCAACAGGATGGGAGTAGCACAAAGAGGTAAAGAGATTGGGGAAAACAGCGCGCTAATAAGCTGGCGCAGAATTCAAATTCAAACGAGTGTAGTGCTGAACAGAAATATTTTCTTTTCATGTCAATTTTTTGAAATCAAGTTTTCACTGAAAATACACATTTTCAGGCCTCCTGAACAAAACAACATGTTTTTAACTATTGATCTATGTTTATCTGCGTGTATGTGAACAAAATATCTCAAGAATAGTATGTTGTACAAAATGGAAACTTGGAACTTAAATTAGGTGTGATTAAGAGACCAGACAAACGTTTTCATCAAAAACAGCTCATACAAGTTTCTTAAAAATCACCTCGTTTACTTTGTGCTCTATTAGGTAGGGTAAGTGGCATTTCTACTGAAATTCATGGAGAGCCTGTTCTCTCATTGTAAAAAATGGTTTGTTTTTTATTGTGGCCTTAGTATGCATTTACGGTAAAACATATATAATCAAAATTGTAGAAAATTTAAAAAAATTACTTCATTTTTTAAGCATTTTCTTCTTTTAACTTTCAATTAGTGATTTTCTGAATTTTGCTCATTGAAATCAGTAAAAATGGGATTTTTTAAGGTTTCAACCTTAACCCTTTGAAAACGGATTGTTACTCGTTAAACAGAAGAATTGCAAAATTCAAAACACACTCTCAAAACAACTGTTTTATCTAATGCCACTACTGATGGAAAATTCTGAAAATATTACAGTTTATTCATATAATTCGTACACACCTTTTGAATATAATTACAACAAAATCGCTTGGTAATTCTTTGTGTTTAGGCGACTGAAATTTTCAACCGCGAAAATTTTTATGTTTACTTTATATTTTTTACTATAACGGGCGTATATTTTAGTTTAGCAAAAAAATTTATAAAGCATGTTTTGTAGACAAGAGTTTACTGGAATAAATGTCATTTTTTATTTAAATTTCCGTAAATATTTGAGAAATTTACAAAATGTTCAACATGAGTCCATTTTCACATCACAGGGAAGCATAAACAGATGGTATTTTACCATCTATGGTATTCTTTGCGGTGATGTCACAGAGCCACTATTACATTTAGGTTACTGCTGTAAGCAAAGCAATGTTGAAAATTCTTTTCGCTACAACCGCGTGTTTTGAAAAATTCTGTAGGTTCGGTTAGAAGGAAGCCGTTACACGTCCTTTGCAACCAGGCAAAGTGTCAAATTTTTTGCCTCTGTGATGGTAAACCCCCTCCTGAAAAGTAAAATGGACTCGTCTTTCCTTTTCAAGGGCAAACTGCCTTAACAAAATTGTCATAGCTTCAACACAACTTAAAGAACATGCATGTACTTTGACTTACCCATGAGCTACACAGATTTCCATTCAAAACAAACAATTCCCAAACCATCAATGCTACCTACACACTATATAGAGAGAATAAAAATGTTTCCTGTTATGATATTCTATTTCTGTAAACACTATCTGATGCGTTAAAGAATTCCTTACAAGAAAAGTGTAATACGAGGGTAGGCTGATAAGTAATGCACACATGCTTGTAGAAGACAACTAAATAAACTTCAGTAGCGCGCCTGGTGGCATGTGGAAGTACTATTTCTCCTCTACAAGCCTGCGCAGTTTGAAGGCGTTGCTTTCATTCAGTTTGTTTTGAGTAGTGGAAGTATGGCGTCGTGTTCTGGTGCTATGTCAACGAGAATTAAACAACGCGCTGTTATCGAATTTTTAACTGCTGAGAAAGTGAATCCTAGTGAGATTTATCGTCGTTTAAAGGCTGTTTATTGTGACGATACTGTTGATAGGTCTACTGTGAATCGTTGGGTAATAAAATTTCGTGATTGCCAACCTGGAAAAGCCTTAATTGTTGACAAAACACGCAGTGGACGACCAATCACTGCCTCAGACGATAATCGTCGCAAACTCATCGATGATTTGATTCAAAATGACCGGCGAATCACTCAACAGCGTATCGCAAACCAAATTGGAATATCTAAGGAACGTGTTGGCTTCATTATTGAACAATTGGGATACCGTAAAATCTGTGCACGATGGGTACCACGCCGTCTGACAGACGAGAATAAACAGCGTCGATTGGAATGCTGTGAACAACTTTTGAAGCGCTACCGTGACAGGGGACGAGTCATGGGTTCATCATTACGATCCCGAAGAAAAAAGGCAGAGCGCTGAATATCGTCATCCACATTCTCCTGTTGTGAAAAAGTTCAAAACACAACCGTCCGCAAAAAAAATTCTTTTGACTGTGTTTTGGGATGCTCGCCGAGTTTATGTGACTGATTATCTGGAACGAGGGGCAACGGTAAATTCTGCTCAGTATATACAGACTCTGAAACACCTCCGACGTCGAGTTTGTCGTGTTAGAGGCAACCTGGCGCCAATAATTTTGCAACACGACAATGCTCGTCCACACACTTCGCGTGCAACTGGAGAGGCTCTGAGAAACCTGAAGTTTCAACCAATTTTACACCCTCCGTATTCTCCCGACCTTGCGCCTTGCGATTTTTATTTTTTTCCTCTACTGAAGAGAGACCTTAAGGGTAATCATTACAGCTCGGACAATGAGGTGAAGGCAGCTATTGCGTCCTGGGTTCGAGGAAAGTCGGAAGAATTTTTCAGTGACGGAATGAAAAAACTTGTTAAACGTTGGGAGAAATGTGTAATGCTTAACGGTGACTATATTGAAAAATAAATAGATAATTTGGTAGGTTAAGATTTGTACTTTAATTTGTTATTTACCCCATCTTGCTATTTCTTTTTGTTCGTCTTCTACAAGCATGTGTGCATTACTTATCAGCCTACCCTCGTATTTACCCGTCTCCGATTTATACTGACCTTGCAGAAGCACGTTTTATCGCCCCAACCACAATCCATTCGGCATCATCTAAAATTAGATTACCAGTATGAACAGGGTTAATATGCATTTTACAACAAAAGTGTTCATAATTGAAGTTATAGAAAATTAAAAAACTTATGACTTTTAATTCAAGAATTTTTTCTACAGCACTTAATTTAGCGGCAAGTGATTTTTTGCATTTTTCTCGCCAAAATATTCAAAAGGGTTGCAATTACTTTTTTCTAATTAGTTAAAATTGTGGTTGGTAGAGAAAATAATTTTTTCCATAAAGTTGTTAATTTTAAAGATGTAAAGTTAGTTAATTAAAATGTCATAAGTTGAGATCTTCAGAGATAATATGGATTTGGTCTTCTGGGTGCTGTTTCAACTTCAAACTTATTAATGTGTCATTTCCTAAATAAGTTAAATGCAACTTCTGAGGTTGTCCTATTGACTTGTAAGTGAACACTTGGTTTGGTATTTGATCATTTGGCATGTGTAACAAATGACAATACCACTTATGTCTGTATATCTTAATAGTTGATGTCACCCTGGGTACATTAATTTGTGCCTAATATCATCATTTCTCTGCGGTCCAGCAGTCAATACCTTGCTAAAGGTTTTAACATTCACATTTCTGATGTACAAATGTCTTAGACTATTTTACTGACCTTTGCAGCTGCCCTGACTTTTTTTTGTTTACGATTTTACTTAAAACTTATGTTTGTTTCGGTGGATCCACTATTATCACAGTAAATAAAATAACAATTTAAAACTAATCAATAAAATTTTCAGAAGTCTCTTCAGTCGTATACAGACTTGAAGAGTTTTATTCTAATCCGTCCCGTTACATTCACTGTAGAAGGCTGCAGCAGTCAATATTACCTTGTCATTTTTAAATTTAATGAATTTATTCAAAATGTATTGATATATTTTCTGTTTTTGTAACATGTAATTTTTATAATTTTCAGAATAAATCCTAAGAAGTTACAAAATCCGAAAGTAAAAATTGAAGCAATGCTTGCTAAAAAGCCTGAATTAAAAGAATCAGCGCAACGGGCATTTGTTGCTTATGCCAAATCTGTTTTCCTTATGAAGGATAAAAAAGTTTTTAATGTACATTCACTTAATACTGATGCCTATGCTAGGTAAGTACTAAACTGGTTCAGTTAATTTAAGGTTGTATGTCAGTTATATAACTAAATATGTGTAATTATTTTGGTCTTTCCATCCTAAAGAGGTCACTCGATATCTTCCTATTACTATAATTGTGTTAATCATTTTACTGTGTATTGTTTAGAATTATATAATATAAAAAAGTACCAAATACGTAATAGATGACTCCTACCTGATTAAAAAAGTCAATAGGTCCTTTTGGATATCATACATTTATCTCCAGTTGCAATATCAAAGCATGCTCACTTTCAGCAGTTTGTCTTGACAATGACAATAGCATGCATGCATTGATGTAGGTATTTATATTGCAACTGAAGATGGATACATTGTATCTGAAAGGACAGACAAACTTTTTTTAAGCAAGTGGGAGTCATCTATTGTGTATTTGGTAGTTTTTTTTTTATATTACGAGGCATATCCAGAAAGTAAGTGTACTGAATTTTTGTAGGTTTCAAAAATTTTTATTTAAACAAAAAAATTACGTTGTTACTTTAGTACATATGTAAGCTATTTTTCGATATAGTCGGCATTCCTCTCAATGCAGGTGGTGAAGCGGGGTATCAATTTTGATGCCTTCCTCAAAGTAGTTTCCCGCCAACCCCTTCGTCCACTTCTCCACCTCCTCATTGGTTGAAAACCTTTTTCCACCCATGTGCTGCTTCAGGGAGGTAAAGAGATAGTAATCTGAACGTACTAGGTCAGGGGAATGCGCGGGATGGTTCAGGACATCCCATTTAAACAACGCGAGCAGTTCCTTCGTGGCGTTGGACGTATATGGTCGGGCATTGTCGTGTAGCAGGCAGACTCCTTTTGTTAGCATGCCTCTCTTGTTAATCTGAATCGCCCTCCGCAATTTTTTTAGGGTCTCATAGTATCTTGCAGAGTTGATGGTCTCCCCTTGAGGCATATATTCAATTAAAACTATTCCTTGACAGTCCCAAAACACAGATGCTATGATTTTCTTGGCAGAAAATGTGGTTTTGAACTTTTTCGGAGGGTGAAGAGGTGTGATGCCACTGTTGAGACTGTCTTTTGGTTTTAGGCGTATAGTGCGCAACCCAAGTTTCATTTCCAGTAACGATGGAGTGGAGAAATTCATCTCCATGAAGTTTGCAGCGCCTTAAAAACTCTTGCCCGGCCTCCTCTCAATTCAACTTGTGTTGGTCTGTCAGCTGTTTTGGGACCCACCTTGCGGACAGTTTCCAATATCCGAGGGTTTCTGTGATGGTTTCATGTAGTAGAGATCTGGAGATTTGCGGAAACATCGCAGACTGTGGATGAAACAAGTTCATCCACAGTCAATCTGCGATCATCACGGAACACATTTTCGATTTTTTCCACAATTTTGTCAGTCACAATTGAAGGTCTTCCGCTCCTCTGATAATCATGCACAGACGTATGACCGTTTTTAAACTCACGACACCACTTGTACACACTCAAACGATTCATAGCTTTATCACCATATGCAGTTTTTACCTCATTATTGACCTCTACCGGAGGTTTTCCCTTCCAAACGAGATATCGGATGACGCCGCGTATTTCGTACTTGGTGGGAGATTGGATTGACATTTTTCACAAAACGTGTTGTCGCATCGACAGTTCTCAACGTACTGACCTCGAACCGGTCTCATCGCGAAGGGGAGAAGTCAGGCTACACAGAAGTATAGCTAACATGTCAAAAATAAAATCCCTCCGGCCGGGAGAGCCTCAGTACACTTACTTTCTGGATATGCCTCGTATATACTTCGTATCAGTATTTCAATCTTAGAAGTTACAGCTTGTCAAAAGACAGAAGGCCGGCCGCATTGGCGCAGTTGGTAACGTGCTCGCCTCTCATCATGCGGTCTTGGGTTCGAATCCCATTCAGGCACGGCATCTTTTCATACGTTACACACAATCATTTCATCTTTCACCGTCTGCATTAGCAGTAATTGCAGAACAGTCGGACGTTAAACCAAAAAAAAAAAAAAAAAAAAAAAAAAAAAAAAAAAAAAAAAAAAAAAAAAAAGACAGAAGAAATATTTATTATGACTTAAATTTACATGTTATACAGTTGTCAGTTTGGATCTGAATTTATTGTTTATCCATTAATTGGTGAATTTGGTCGGTCCATTGGCATAGTGGTTAGCGAAACTGGCTTCTACGCCGGGGTCTCGGGTTGGATTCTTGGTCAGGTCTGGCATTTTTTTATCACTCATCTTCAGCTATCATCTGCATTAGCAGTAATTGCAAAACAGTCAGATATAAACAAACAAAAAAAATTGGTGAATTCGTAAGCTTACTTGCTTTTACTTTTCCTACTTTTTTGGAGCTGAGTTAGTGGTAGTAAAGTACATATTGCCCAGCCACTAGCTGTACATGTTCGCAAGGTGAAGAGTAAGAGGAGAGTTTCATGCCTGACGTTATCTAGCAGTATATCATTCATCGTGTTTCGATGCAGAACTTGCAACATTTATATCTATTCTCCACACTGCATTCCTTTGATACAATACAACAGACATACTTTATATATTACCTATATTGTGTTAACTTACTGATATAACAATTTAAATGAATTGTGTTGTATGTTTACTTAGGTGACTAATAAGTATGTGTAGTTTAACTAAATTTTTATTTGATTTTTAGGTCACTTGGTCTGGTCGTATCTCCGCGTATAAGGTTTTTGCAAAAGCTACAAAAAAATCAAATTAAAAAAGAGATAAGTGATGATCAGTCATTAGAATCATATAATAATAAAGTAAAAGCATTAGAATTAGACACCAGTGTCGTTAAATCTGAACCAACAACTGATAGTGAAAATGATACTTCAGATTTAGATTCTAAGAATAAGTCACTTAAACCAGATGGTAAAAGTTCAATTAGTAACATCTTGTCCAAAATTAAAGCTAAAGATGAAATAAAATCTGAACCTGACTCATCTGAAAGTAGCGAAGCTGTTACTGATAATGAACAAAATGAAGAAGAAGAAGAGGAAGTTAATGACAAAAAAAATGGAAAATTAAATTTAGCATTGTCAAACGTTACCGTTGCAAAAAATCATGTAAAATCAAATCGATTTCGGACATTTAATTTTGGAATGGGTTTGTATTTTTGTTAATTTTATATTATTGAATAATAGCCTATACATGGAATCTGAATGAAAAGCCTGCAATTGAGAACAGAGTAACCAAACTGAAACAGGCCCAAAGAATCACCTGGCCCATATATAAGAAGAAGTCCCTATCAATTAACTCCAAAATCAGGCATTATAACTCTGTAATCAAGCCAGAGGCTACATATGCTTGTGAGACCCTTTTCAACTTGAACACTCGATCAACCACGGACAAACTTCAAAAGATAGACAGAAGAATATTAAGAACAGCCATCAATTTCAAGCATCAAGTCCAAGGAAAATGGTGGATAGTCCCCAACAATATAGTTTATAAGGAAAATGAGCCGATATTGGACACAATGAGGAAGAGGAGAGTCGCTTTCTTTGGCCACCTTAGCAGACTGCCTGACTCAAGACTCATTAAACAGCTCCTTGACTACCAAATGAAGAATAAGATCCAAAACAAATGGATACAGGAAGTCATGTCAGACATGGGGAACTTGAATATAAATGAAGAAATGATCCAGAGACGAGAAGAGAAGACCATCCTAAAGGAAAAGAGGATAACCCAACTGCCTTTCAGAGAGAGAAGACAGCCGAATGCAGCTGTGGCAGAGAGATTGAGAGCCACCAGGTCAAGGAATATGAAATTGATGTGGGAACGAAGAAAACAACAGTGTGGTGTCACAACTAACTCCTCAAGGAACGCATATCCATGAGTGACTTGAGTGCTCCAATTGGGGCGTAAATAAAAAAAAAAAAAAAAAAAAAAAATAGCCTATACATTGCTTATGATTAATTAGACTATTATTTTATTTAAATATGTTAATATAATTCGGTAGTTAACTCCTTTGTGATCCGATTGTTTCATAAAAAAAATATTGTTATTCTGTTCAATTATTTTATATATACGAGATGTGGCTATTAAACTACTTCCAGCACTGTTTCCAACAATGGAAGATTCGCATGAAGCGTTGTAGAGATAGAGAAGGAGTGTATATTGAAGGTGACAATAAGTGATTATGTATAAAATAAAAATAAAATTGTTTACAATGTCAGTCTCGTTATTTAATAGCCACACCTCGTACAGTGTGGAAACATGAATTAAAACGATAAAAATTAAGTTTCATATCATGCTAAAATCAGATACATATTAATAAATGTGTTTACAGACTTTGAATTTATTAAAACTAGATTAAAACAATGTTTATTAACCAGAAGTCAGGAAAAGAAAGTAAAAAAATATAAATATAGATCCATGTGGATGAAGGTGAAAATAGGTGAACAAACAATAAAGTGGTAGATATAAATTCCATTCATGGCTGAATTTTTGGAGAGTTCACAAAATGCAAGCCGGCACAAAGCATTCAAAAAACCAAATTTACGTACTTTTTATGATTTTTAAACAACTTGTTCCATATTAATATAGAAAAACCAAGAATCACAATTTAAGAATATTGTAAACTTAACTTCACACACCTCACTGGGATATAAACAAACGCACTGGTGAAATCAGTAGTACTGTAAGACACTGTATTTCATTCAAAAATAAATCTTTATAGAACATCCTGGAGTTTAAAATCAATTCTGTTGCTAACCTGATGAGAACGGAGATTTTTACGATCACGCGGACTGTCATTTTACGCTTAATAGAAACTATTTTATTTCATTCAGTTCCATTCCTAAAAATTTCAAAAAATTGCCATTTATTTATAAAGAATTTGTTATTAGAACAACATTTTAACCAAATTTTGCCGTTTTCATTTACGATCAGAATAAAAATTGGAAATTTAAAAAAATATTTTCTCCTAAAAATATTAATTTATGAGGGAAAAAGTATCACTAAATCATTAAAAAATACAAAAAAATATGTTTAGATATTGCAAATTGATAGATGCGTTCAAAAGATATCACACTTTGTTCAAAGAAGTAACGTGCTGGATGAAAAAAATCGCCTCAAAATAATGTCTCTTTTCCGCATGTTGTTTTGTGTATTATCCTTTTCTAAACAGGATAGCTTAAATCAAAATACGTTATTTATTTTGATGCTAATTGTAAGGTTTAACCGAGGGATAGGCGAGACAGCTAGTGTTAACCACCTTTGTTCGATTTTAGAGTCATAAAATTTGTCGCCGGCAGTTCTAATTAATAGATTTTGATTTTTACATTTAAAGCTAACTGATGATGTCATTCCCAAACAAATACCTTTTTTTGTTGAAAAGTTATGGACGAAAATGTTCAAATTTTAGTTCTGGCTCGTCAAAAAAAAACACTTATTGTCAATTTTCATCGAACAAATATGCAAGATACATCAAATGAAAGAGGAGAAAATTCTCTATCCATTTAAACTAAAGCAGTTGGAAAATAATGAATAGTTGCGGAGAAAATTGAGTTTAAAGAAAGGTGATGGTGCATGCGTGATTTCTGGCTTCCCGGTTAGAAAGGGTTAAATACTATTATACTCAAGCTTAGGTTCGTTTGAGATATAGGTAAAATAAATAAAAAACAAACTTATAACAATTATTTATTGTCATAATTAATTGTTCAACTTAGAGTTATGACAAATTACAATTAATTGTATTACCTCAATTAAATTATTAACAAAAATTAAAAAACAAACTCCTGCATATAACTACTTGTTATCAACCATGTGTAACACACTATTAATGTAATTCAAAACCAGTGGAACTGATAGTTTTCTAAACAACTGAGGCCCTTCTAACAATTTTTCCACTTTATCAGAACATAGTTGAAGGAATCAAAATAAAAACAAATGTTTCTACTAGTTTTGATTTCCAAGCATTCCTATTCTACACAATTTCTTCATCGCAATCTATTATCTTTGTTCAAACTCACCATTTCATACTATGTTACATACAATACCATATATAACACTAATCTTTTCAGCTGATTTGATACTTATAATCTTATATTTGTTTCGGTGGATCTAACGTCATCAGAGGACAACATAAAATATTTTATGAAACTTAAAAATTTTAAAAACTCCAAAAGGTGCCACTTCTGTGGGTTATAAATTCTATGTAGATGACTTAAGATGCAACTTCTGTAGATTTTTAAAGTTTTATATGATATTTATGTACTCTGTTAATGGTGGATCCATCATAAAATTTTGTAATTAAACTGTATAAATTGAATTGTTTAAAACTGTACCTGATTTGTTTAATATTTATAGATGATTCTGACAGTGATGATGAAATTTTGAAAATTAAACGCTCTGATCATGCTTTGGATAACGAAGATGATGAAGATCTGTTACCTTTAGATGAACCAGGCAAGCATAAAAAGAAAGCTGTCACTAAAGCTGCTATTGCAAAACGTATTCTAAAGAAAAATATTGTTCCTAATAAGAAAATTGTATTCACTGAAGAAGGACAGGTATGTAATTGTTTAATTACAAGACATTTTGATCTCATTACAGTAATCCCTTGGCATCTGCGGGTTTCGGTTATCCGCAGACTTTGTCCATAGGCCTAAAACCTTAAAATACTTACGTAATCTCATCTTATGTACACCGTATTTGGTGGGAGGTGGGGAAGTCATACAATTCCAAAAACATGTGTCACCCTTCGTGTTTGAATAAATGTTTTGGCGTTCGTATCATGTTAAGTCACGCACTAGTATGGCGACGGCCGCCAATACGTAAGTCCAGACACGATACTGTAATTTCTCCGTAGGTTTTTCTCCATGTGTCAGTCTAACTTCTTCGTACGTACGTACAGTTCTTTGTTTGTTTGACGATCCTGAAACAAAGCCAAGCATTTTTTCACAAACCATCAACGAGGCAACGCAGTTCGCTGATTACATGTTGGAGACGGATCCCGTCATGGAAAGCCCTTTAATTCAAAAGAGGACTCCAGGAGCTGGTGATACCATACGTGGAAGTTATCTCCACAAGGAGTTTGAAAAGAAGAAGATGCAAACAGCCATAACTAACTATTTTAAAGCAACTTAAATTTTTAATACGTACAGTACTCTATTTATTAAATATTCATAGATTATAATGGTTATATATGTTCCTAAAACTATTAAATACTTAAAACAACTACAGGACTTTTTCTTCAGAACATAACCCCCATCTTTTCGTTCATATAAGGTATCATTATTCGTGGTTTTACAAACTGCGGTAATCCCCCAGAACGTAACCCCCGCGGATACCGAGGTTTATCACTGATGCGGTGAGGTGAGGTATATTACTGATTTAAATCTTGTATCCTTTTTGTTGGTGATCGAGAGAAAAAGTAATTATTTAAAATTTAAACACAAATTTTATTCAAGGTCCATGAACAGTGATATAAAGATTTTTTTTATGTTTTTTTTTTGCTTGGCTGTATTAGAATATTTAAAGTGTAAATTTTATAACAGATACTAATTTTTTCATATAGGACCATTTTCAACATCGTAAAATAACTTTTTTCTGGAACCTGTTTTTGCCGCCCATATTTCAGCAATAATAAAAACAAAAAATATCCCTTTTTAACATAAAAATTCCTTTAAAAAATAATATTTATTTTTAAAATCCGTAATGTGTGGCCATGTTACAATATATTCAATTTAAGAGCAATAAGCAACCCCATTATCCAATGAAATTCAAGTGATATGTATGGCTTGTAAATGAGGCGTAGTCTTGTACAGACTCAGGCCGACCATTTCTGGGAGAGTGTGGTTAATTGAATCCCTACCATTGAAATTTACTGGAAACCATTGTCTATCATTCAAATCCGTATAAAAGTAACTACCTTTACTAGGATTTAAACCACGAAACCTTCCTCTCTGAAAATCTCCTCTTAAAACTAAAAAGTTGATTATGAAAATTTAATTATTTATACATTTTTTTTGAGACATTCTTAATAATTAAGTAATGTAAAATTTATAAAAATATTATAATACATTTGTACAGTAATTTAAAATACACCATTTTTTATATGACTGGCAGAAAAAAGTATGTAATATTTTAGGTTTATAAACAAAAATTTGATTGAGTTTTCGTAAATTTCCAGTTAAAGGTCCCCCTAAGCAGGAAATTACTAATTACTTCATGTTATGTATTATAAATAATTATTTACTGGCCACTGTAATCTTTTACTTTTTTTGCAGGCAGTGGAAGATAGATTTAAACAACGAGTATCAGAGTTAGGTAAAAAATATGAAGAAGAAGGAGGTGGTGGTGGTATTAGTTTGGAAGAAGCTCAAAAAGTCTTAAGAGAAGAAGATAAAATTGATAAACAGTTATTTAAAGAACGTGTTAAAATGAAACATAGAGAAAAACGAATCAAATTAAAGAAATTACGGACAGGTAAAGATAGTGATGAAGACAATAGTGATGATGATGTAGAAGAAGCTGAAGTCGGAAGTTATGAAGATGACGATAGTGATGCAGAATATGATAGTGAAAATGAAAATGTTTTACAGTCTAATGATAGTGAGGATTCCAATACTGATGATAATGGTGATGATGATGAAGATGATAATGCATCACCATCAGATTCTGAAGACGATCACATCTCATCCGAGTAAGTAATAAATGAAAAATCCCTTTCATAAACGATACATCTAATGGCTGGTGACAATTTTTAAAAAGACTTACCTTTGACCTATGGCAAAAGCCATTAGTAATTTCTGTATCTACTCTTTAAAAGAAATCGAATGACACTACTTTTGTTTCCGAATTCCGACTTTGATTTCGTGACTTCTGGTTTCGGACCACTTCCGGTCGAAACCGGAAATTCAAACCCAATCCAGTCACACTTAACTTTTTGTGTAGATTACGAATCTGAAAACTGTTTGTTGCTATCCATTGTAGTTTCTGACTTTGATTTCTTGACTTCCGGTTTTGGACCACTTCCAGTCGAACTCAGAACTTCAAACCCAATTTAGGCCCACTAACTTTTTGTGTAGATTACGAATCCAGAAACTGTTTGTTGCTATCTCTTGTAGTTTCTGAAATCTGGGTGTGATGGATGGACGGACAAAGGAAATTGATAGATGACAATTTTAAAAATTGCCATCAACAACCCTTAATTTTGCATATTAAATAGTTCTATCCGATATTATTATTATTCCTAAAAAAAACTTTTCTTGTAGTGATAAAAAATTATAGCTAGCCTAAAATGTGGAGGTCCAAGGTTTTATTCTCAACTAGGATCTGAAAATTTTTACAAATTAAAATTCAGAGTTACAGTTATATAACCCACTTTAGTTGCTAATAAACTAGCTGTTGATGTGACTAAATAAGCTAAAAAAAGTTTAAAAAATTTTGGTTTTCGCATATCTTAATCCTTTTAATGGAGATCTTTGGGTAAAGCAGATGCTTTAGCATAAAAGTGGGCTGTAAAGGCCATTTTAGGATCAAAAAGACATGATTCTTTGAAATATATATATATTTTTTTTTAATAACTAAAGATACTAATGTTTCCTTGCATTTATATTCATGAGTATTTCTGAAAAAATTGATATATTTTTTTAAAAAAGATCTCCATTTGTACCTGACCAGATACAAAAATTAATTACTCTGCTTCTGTCAAAATATATAACAACCTACCAAATCATTTAAAAGATCTTCCTTTACACAATTTTAAAAATAAACTTAAAAGATTCTTTCTATTTTATATAATGAATTTATATGATAATTTCACCAACCTTCTTTTTAAACTGCGTCACTTTTATTTTTACTTACATGTGTTTCGGTGGATCCACCATCACCAGAGTAAATAAAATAATTGAAACTAAAAAAATTTTTTTAGTTGTGTAAGTAAAAATAAAAATCTGGTGTGAAACACTCACACAACTTTCTCTTGCCAATGCAAATAATTAACAATAAACCTAACATTAGTATTAAAACATTAGAAATGAACAAAAACTAACCTCAAAAACATAACCTTATTTTAATCATGAGTGAATGACGCAAAATGACAATCGAACTCAGTTTGGCTTAAAAATACGGAAAATCACGCTTTCACGCTAAACTAGGCTCTGTAGAGAAAAATGCTCTAAACAAAAGTTGTAGATCTTTTAATTTTCTATAAATTTAATTATATACACTTTTGTCGTAAAATGCATACTAAGACCGAAATGTTAAAAAAATCGATTTTTCTCACGTTTTCGTGAGAAAAAAAACAGAAAATCGCAAATTACCGCTAAACTAAGCGTTATACAAAAAAACTTTTATTATATAACGTTTTGCGCTAAAATGCATATTAAAGCCGCAATCTTAAAAAGAAAATGTTTTTGCGTAAAAACAGCCTCACGCAGAATTTCAGCAAACATGGCGCCTACCCTATATTGTAGAGCATAAAAAATATAGTAAACCAGGCAATTTTAAAAAAAATCGTAGGACTAGTTTTTGAGAAAATCGCAAAAAAGTGAAAAATTATACGAATAAACTACTACTTCCGGTTGACCGATTTTGATGAAAATGTTCGTGTCGGGTCCGGTAGTGATATGTAACTTAAGTTTCAAGTTTCAAGTTCGTACGATGTTCCGTTCTTGAGATATTCTGTTCACACACACAGACACACACACAGACCAATCGCTAAAAACATGTTTTTTGGGTTCAGGGGGTCTGAAAACGTATAGATCCGGTGAAAACTCGATTTCGAAAAATCGACATGAAAACAATACTTTCCTTCCTATATATTCATATAGGCAAGAGAAAGTAAAAATAAAAGTGACGCAGTTTAAAAAGAAGGTTGGTGAAATTATTATATAAATTCATTATATAAAACAGAAATAATTTGAAACTGCAGGATGCATTATAAAGATTTATTTTTAAAAGATTCTGCTAACAAAAAATTTTATAATATTTCTTCTTCTTCTTCTTCTTCTATATGCCTGCTCCGCGTCGGAGATTGGTGATCATCATCATGATTCTAACCTTGGAACCAGCTGCTCTGAAGAGTTGAACTGAGGTGGTCCCAAACCACCCCCGCAGGTTCCCCATCCAAGAAATTCTCTTTCTCCCCGGTCTTCGTTTACCTTCAATTTTGCCTTCCATGATGCACTGCAGTAGGTGGTATTTTTTATTCCGTACTATATGGCCAAAATATTGGAGTTTCCATCTTTTGATATTGAAAAGAAGTTCTGTATTTTTGTTCAAACGGCTTAGAACTTCCCCATTTTTAATTTTATCCTTCCATGAGATGCGGAGCATCCGCCGGTAAGTCCACATCTCAAACGCCTCCAATTTCCTTTCCAAGGACTTGGTCAATATCCATCCCTCATGACCATAAATGAGTACAGGAATTACATATCAGCTGAAATTAGTTTCAGAAAAACTTGGTTCAACTGTTGTCCATAAAGCCAGGTTACGAACATAAATTTTATTGGACTGTAAATCCTAATTAATACTCTAGTTACCTGTACTGGCATGGAGCAAGGTAATTAGTAGACTGTGTATGTTCCGTATGTGTTCCAAAAGGCAACTTTTCTGTCGAAAAAGCCTGGTCCATGTAGATTCCGCTCTGCTGCAAGTAGGTGGTGGCACTAGTCGAGCACGAGGGAAGCCCGCGAGTTTAAAGTTCTAAGAACTATCTTAATTGAATGTTTATGCTAATCAAGTTTGTTCTAATGAAATATTTTCTTTCTAATTCAATTAAAGAAAAAGAAACAGCTCATGAGAATGGCTGGTCGGTTCCTTTTTGCGTTCTGTCCAGTAGTAGGCTGTTTCCTTCCCATCCTCTACTCGAATCTTTTGACTTACGTTATTTTACATGGCAATAAATTTTATTCATTTATATTTAATATTACTGTACTGCAATGTTCTTAATTTTTTACTTAGCTACATTTATGTTTCTTGCACATAACTGGCAGTTAGAGTGTTAAGTTTATTTGCACTCGATCTGCTAGTTCCAGGGCTACAAAAAATAGTTCTGTATCTCATAGTCAGCCAATTATATGACTGAAGCATTTATGAACAGAAGAGGTACAGGTGTATGAGACACTAGTAATGAATTTCATTATACAGCCGGACCCTGTGGTGAATGAAGTGAAGGTGTCATTTGCAGGGTGGAAAGTAGATGCTTTTCAGATGGCCTGGCATGCTGATGAGCATACTTTTCCACTCAGTGAGAAAGGCAATGGTAAACAACCGCACTTTCATTTTACTTAGTAAAGCCTCTAGATGTTCAAACCAGCCTTTTGGCTGATGACCTAAACAACAACAACAAAGTTTTAGTGGATCCACTGATAATTAGAGTAACCATGTGATAATAAATATAATTATTGAAGAACTCACACTAAATAAATACAAAGTGTATCTAATTGATCCACTAGCCCTTTTGTTTGTTATTTTAAATAGAATCACATTAAATTAGGTTTAAATGTGTTGATAAATACTTAATACTATTTTTCAGGGCTGATAAACTCTGAACCTATGCATTGCCCGTACCCACATCATAGCTAGCCAATGACTTGCCAATACTTGCTCTCGTTGCTCTGTTATATATTTCGTCAGCCATTTTTTTTCGTCTTTCAATAACAATTAAAACCATTTGTACAATCTGACAACGCTGGTAAACATTCTGATTGGTCTAAACGCATCCAACATCAGCGATCGTCAACCATAAAAAGCACTATAGTTAAGTACATAACTGTAGTAACACTACAACATCAAAAGCAAGAAAGAGACTTTTATTCACACTAACATACCTTATTCCGCGCGTAATTGAACTTAAATTTTTACTTATCTTATCTGTTGTTAATATTTCACCACTTTAGCACATAAAGCCAAAGCTTGTTAAAATTTTGTTATTTTTGCCTCATTTTTTCTAAATTTCATTTTAATTTTCTAAAAATTATGAAAACTGTAAATTTTTACAATTTTATAAATATAATTTTTTTTTTTAATTTTGCGCCCTGATAGGATCATTTTAGTCCAATTTCTGGACCAGTCCAGTCTGTACTGTAATTGGTTGTTCTTATTTCCGAAGTGTGTAGGTTGTTTTATTCTTGCCTTTTTCCTTTTTGCCCACATCTTTTTGAGGGGGTTCCGACCCATGGCTCCTGTCATCATCTGAACACACCCTATTGGATTCCTTTCTATTTTTAGACTCAAATGTTATCATGTTAGTTTTAATTAGCTTGTATTTTCCAGATTTTGTAATCAGATCCTCCCTTGAAATTCTTAACTCTTCCATGTCCTGTTGGACTTCTTTATCCATTTTGGTTTTGTTCTTTCCCAGTAAAATTTATATAAATAAATTTTATAAAAATGTAAAAGTTTTAGTATATAAAGGTATTTAAACATATTTTATTAATTTTAATATTATACTAAATATTTTACATAAAAAATCAATTTTTATTAATTATGAAGATTTTTTAAAAAAATTAATTTTTTGGCTAAATTTTTTATCCTTGGTTATACGTAAAGTAAGTATATTTGAAAGGCTTAATAACAAAGCCTTTCAGACTAAAAATTGTTTCATAGCTTCTCAGTTAATTGTGATGGCACTTTCATCTACATAAAATAGATCTAACATAATGTTATCTAAATTATAATCTTGGAATAAATATAAAAAACAATGTTCTCTAATTAAAATTTTTATTTTAGGAATTTGTCAAGAAAAGGAGTAAAAAGAAAACAAGATAATATTATTAAAGAAAGTACCAAGAAATTTAAAAATAGTAAAGCATCTTTGGTACAAGATGAAGAATTGGCGCTACAGTTGCTTATGAACAAGAATAGATAATCGAGATCTATACTTCTGTAACAGAAATATTGGATTGTAAATGTTTGTTTAATATGGTGTTCATAAAATTTAATTTGTATGTCTTAAATGTTATTTATATTGTTTGAAACAACTTATTACCTAAATTATCATAAAGTTTAAGATTTTCAAATTGTCTTCCATTCTTTAATTGAAACCTCTATTTATGGTTCAGGGGGTTTGGACTCTCTAATTAAGATCTAAACTCAGACTAACAGCTAGGAAATGAGTTTTTGGTGAAGGGGCATGGTAGAAAGAATATGTGGATGTACCAAATTGCGTGCCTACGCAGCTGTTGTTTCTGAGATGTCATTGTCAGAAGATAGTTCCTCATCTCTGTGGAACAGTACACTGTAACTCAAGGTCATGAAATAAATTCCCTACTTTGGGTGTTGTCAGTAGCAATAAAATTTAATCAAAGATTGCACCGATAGTACTTTTGTATCAAAACGGTTCAAAAGGTGCACTGCATGTTATGTTGAGTAAATTGTTTTGTGCTTAAACACTATTGACAAAATTTTTTTAATGCTCATGGAAACTATGTATGTTGAGGTAGAGCTGCCGTACTAAAGATATTAAATCAGTTTAGGACAAAATTAAAAATTCAAATATATCTAACAAAGCCAATCAAAGACTAATTTTGGTAAGGACATAAGATTAAAACATCTGAATGGCAGCTCAACATTCTAAAGAAAATAACCATAAGAACAGGAAGAAATTGTATAAATACAGAATGTTAGTTATTTCAATAAAGGTATTTAGATTATCTTTTCATTGTCTAATTATTGATTTAAAATTATATTAATTTTACAATATGTACAATTTCTGATCTAACTAAACAGAAATGACTTTCCTGAATATGGCAAAGCCTATACCCAGGAAAGGACAGTGATGAACTAGTAATAATAGTACTGCTTGAGTTCCAGCTTCGTTTAGTTGGAAGGAATGCAGTGCGTTGTTATAGTAGTGGGAGAATAAACGAGTTAGTTGTGTTTCACAGCTGATGCATTTGTAGTGGTAGCATGTACTAACTAGACTAAAAAAATATTCTTATCATCTGGTGCATCAATTTAACTAATAGCTACTGGGTTATTAACTTGGTTGGATTCATAATATTTAATCTACCAATTTATATCAAAATATGTAAATAAATAAATGTAATAAATATGTTAAATACGGAAAGTTTGAAAACAAATGTTTTGTATCAGAGTAATACAACAATCGTTCTCCCAGTATGTGTCACTCATTCATTATACCTCACCCGTACCCTTCACCCCACAACTACATGGAGCTTGTAACCGCACAATACTTCATTCTAAGTGATTATTTTCAAATTGTCAATACCTTACGAATTAATAATCAACAGATTACTGATCACAATATTCTTGACTGTTTTATATTACACAATTTTTTAAAATTATTCAATAAATTACTACATTAATTTTTTTTTTTTTTTATTCGAGGGCAAAAAAACTCAGTTCACTCCATCGCGATGGGGGAAGTAGTGCTGGATTCAATTGAGGCATCCTCGTCCAGTCCAAAGGAGGCCGGAACCGCCTACTAACCAAAAACCCGCCACCTGGCCACTTGATCCGGCATCAGCAAAGAACCCTCCACCTCCCTTGGAACTGTTTATAAAATACTACAAGGGAAATGTTGGGTTAAAAAAAAATTACATACTGTCAGCACAGCGTGTAATAACTACATTAGTTATTACTTAACTATGTATGAACAAGGTAAACCTAAACCAACCAATCCTTGGATGAGCTCAACTAACTCCCTGATCAACTAAGTATTTTTTAAGTATATTTAATGACACCAATCAATGCAGTAAAAAGTGATTTATATAATTTGTTTCCAAAAGTTTTTATTTTTTTGAAGGCATACTATAGCAGAATTAAAAATAATTTGTTAAATGAATTGAATACATTTTAATGGTTATTCTTTCTCAGTTTAACTTTTTTTAAATATTCCATAGGCTGAGAATAGTAAAACAATCTTAACAATTTTATTTTAACCCATAAGATCTTCAAGCAAATTAAAATATGTCCTTCATTAGTAATTTACGAAATGGTATGTAAGTAAATACATTCAATCGCCACCAGACAAGTGGTGATATTGGACCTCATCTTTCATATGTGATGTAGTTGCATAGAGTGAACTGAATTACGCAGCAGGATTTAGCATTACACCAGCAAATTAAAAAATATGTTTGCGCGACCTATCACAACTTCCTTGCACCTGTGCAAGTATAAACATGTTTGTTTGACCTGATTACATCGCTTCACTTTGTTTTATCGATAATAATTATTGTTACCGTACAAGTGTATTGTTTTATTCGCAATATAAATACACCACGATTAATTGATTTTAAATTACTCTGAAATTAATGTTCTTACTATCAGTTATAAACGATACACAACTCAAACATGTCAGACGTAGGTCAGGGTTCTTGCGAAGAACAAATTATCGACTTCAATACATTGGACGAAGCGGAGGAAGAAGATTTCATATTCAAAAATTCGAATCCTTCGCCGCCGGACTCAATTAAAAGCGTTAAAAAAATCTATTTGAATTAAAAAAAGAAATAAAAAAGGAAAAATTCGAAAAACCAAATCTGGAGGATATACCTGAGGAAAACGAGGACGACGAAGATTATAAATTACCAAACACCATTCCACCATCACCGGATTCGGAACCATACCATCAAATGAAAAAACGAAAAGTAAGTACACTAACCTATTTAACTATTTTAAGAGTGATCCAACTGGTAGGCAAGGAACTGATGGTAGATATGCTGGACCCTCTAATTCAATTTCTCCCGGAGTACACAGAGAATTCGACTTGCAGAGTGAAGAAGAGCATGAAAATGCTCATATCTCTGTGGGAGTCCCTCTCTCGCGATTACCGTGGGCGGACATCATTGATAGATGCCATACGTACCGAAAACGACCCTATCTGGTCCACGATACGTGTCGATACGGAGACGGCGTACAACGTGATCAGATTGTTAAAGAAATTAATAAGAGATCCAGGCTGCGGCGAATTCATTCGCGATTTGCAGCAGGCCTGCTCATCATCTGCGACCACCAAATGTCGCAAAAGTTCCAGCACCTCCACGACTGTACCTGGAATAGCCGCAAGTGCGTCTGCTCGAGACATCAGTTTTATCGGCGCTTCAACAAATATAGACGACCTGTTGCCACCTCGCGAATGCGACTCAAGGATTGGCAACGTTTGTTCTACTATTTATGTGAAGGGCAGCGAGAGGTCCTTCAAGTGGATGTCGGACAATATGCGTGGCGATACCCTGGTAGATGTCCGGGTCTACCCGGTTTCTCGAATCAAGGGTATGAATCCCCGGGAGTGGTGGAAAGAGAGTTCCTTCAGGGGGAAAATTTTTGTGGACGGTTATCGGGACCCCGTTCGCCCCCCCCTAGACAGACTTTTAAAGGAAATGATAAAAAAGCTACAGGCCGAGGAGGATTGCAAGGCCTCGGAACTCGGACGCGGATAGACGATATTGTAGATTTCGTATATCAACACCCTACCTCACCCCCTGAACTTTTGCTGTATTCAAAATTATGGTTAAACAACCAGAGATTGCGTGAAATAATCGATAAAGATAGAGTCGTTTTAGTAGCTTAACGAATCTACAAGTCGAGCATAAACGAATGGTCCATCTCGGACTTTATGCGGCATTATCGATTAAATACATTGTTATTTTTTTGTAACGATCCCGCGTCAATAAATAATTATTATTTGTCCAATTCTGAAAGTCTGGAAGCTTTGTTATCTCTTTTAATGTTTCAATTCGGCGATCGCGAAAAAGTAAAAGAATTTTTACAAACCTTGTATAACGTTGTCGAGAAAAAGTCTGGCAAAAAAAAATCGGTATTAATTTGGGGGGACTCCAATGCCGGTAAAAATTTCCTAGTCGATTGCTTAGCTAATTTCTTTTTAAATTCCGGAATGATTACCAATCCGTCCCGACATGAACGATTTCCCTTCATGGATTGTGTAAATAGACGCCTTCTTATCTAGAACGAGGCCCGTTTAGATCCTTATTTTTATGAGGATATCAAACAAATTTTAGCCGGTGACCAACTAAAAGTCCACGTAGAAAATGCTGCTCCTTCAAATGTAGAACGTACTCCCGTAATTGTAATGGCCAATCGAAAATTATTTCCAGATTCCGACGAGTTTTCAAACCGATTAACGGTTTATCGTTGGAAAAAGGCTCCGTTATTAATGAAATATATCGGTAAAAAACCTTATCCGTTAGTGATAGGTTATTTACTTCTCTGGGCTCAGGGGGACAGTGAATTATGCGATTTCAGTCGTATAGACCACTGCTTAAACCAATTGGATACGCTTAAATAGTCGTTAGTGTACTTTATCTGTAAATTTTTGTAAATATGATTTTTAAATAAATATGTTTTTCAAAATAAAATTTTTTAATTTCAAAGACCTTGGTTCGATTCCTTTCCTATATAACCTGTTGTGAAAATGCATATCTATATGCTATCAAAGTTTCATCAAAATCGGCCGACGCGTTAAAAA
Organism: Catonia carolina; assembly: GCA_035578175.1. Classification (NCBI taxonomy): domain Eukaryota; kingdom Metazoa; phylum Arthropoda; class Insecta; order Hemiptera; family Achilidae; genus Catonia; species Catonia carolina. Next base: position 19,130,853 of record JAQMRL010000010.1, on the reverse strand, counting down.
GTTATAACGCTCCAAAGTCGGTCGAAAATAGCGAATTTTGAAATTCAAGTTTGAACAGTGGCGCCACCAATCGACGGTAACGCAACGTAGTGGCGAAAACTGGAACTACACTTTTTTCTTAAATTAAGCCCGATCGGGCTGAAATTAAGCACACACATGTATTTTGTGCCTGCGAGTTCGGGAAAAATAGTTTAAAAAAAATCCTGGACTGAAATTTAAGCCGCTGGAGCTGAAATTTGAGTTTTGCTTAAAAAGGGCCTAACTCGAAAACGGTAAGTCAGAAAATTTTTTTAACGTTATATTCGTGTTAAGCGAGTCAAGACGAAACTTCTTGGAGAAATTCATAAAAATCGTACGGCGGAGTGAAATTTAATTTGAGGTAAAGTACGTAGGTAACAAGTTGGATCCTATATGGATGTTTAGTCGAATTTAAAAAAATGAGATTTTTATTTAAGAATACCACGTACTTGAAATTCACACCACACATAATATGGGACTTGCTGAGTAAAAGTACGTGTCCAGAACTTAAATCAGTTCACCGGTTCAATACTTACGCCCTGTTAAAGAGGCGTATGAGTGATGAATACACCTTTCTAGTCTTTCCACCATGGAGGAGTCATCAGTTGACCATGCTAGAATGAGTTAAGAATAAAGGAATTTTATAGAAGTTGACACTAAATTTTTATTAACCAATAAGGAAAGATAACTCATCTTGTATGGTCATCTGCAAAGAATGGAGAGCATTCCTTAAGAGATTTGGCTATGTATTCATTATAGATGGAGGAACCAAGGACAACCCAGGAAAGAGTGAATGGATGATTATAAGAACTAAGCCAAAGAGGTTCTAAAGGATGTAGATGTATTCGATAAAAATTAATGACATTTTGGGTTGCTGTTAATGGCCTAATGCTGTTAACATTATTAAAGTGGCTGTTAACAGCCACTTTAATAATAGCAATTAACAAAAACTTCCATTTTGGTTGTTGGCTATTATTTAAGTAAGTTCTCATGGCTTTTTAAAGCATCTAATTGTTTTTAAAACGCATCCGAAACAGGACTGTATTAGTATTCTACCTAAATTATATTGTGTGTAAAATACGTTTGAGACACCTTTCAAGATACGATGATTTGATTGACTTGAGTTATCACTGGAAAAGCAGCGGGGCCTGGTCTGGTATCTAGATGGTTCTAATAATAATGGTTCAATTCCTGGAAGACATTGTGTATACTCTAATAGGAACATTTCTATTTTTCTGGAGAGATATTCCTCTGTGTTTCAGATAAAAGTACCAACCATTAACATCTGTAGCAGTGAGATTCTGAATAGGGGTTAGAATGTACCCAAATCTCAATTCTTTCTAACAGTTGGGTACCTTTTGAAATCATAATATCTGGAGAATATAATCCATCCTCTGTACAGTCCCAACCTTGCCCCTTCCAATTTATAAGTTGAAGGAACATCTTGGAAAATTCTGTAGAGAGGCATTAGATTAAACTTCTGTACTGGTGGGACAAATGCTCATCACATTCTGGGAACTATAAAATAAAAGTAAAAATTTTTTGTGAAACACTTGTGACTTTCTCTTACCAATGTGCATAATGAAATGTATAACCTGTGTTTAATTGTGTAAACAATGTAAAATAAAAACCATAATCTTGTTTTAATCATGAATGAACGAGGCTAAATGAAAATAAGAGATTGATTTTCATTTAGTATCATTTGCTCATGTTAAAATTAGGTTATCACCACCTCCGTGGCCCAGTGGTTAGTGAGCTACGCTGCGAAGCGAAGGTCCTGGGTTTGACTCCCGGCCAGGATCAGGAAAATTGTTACAATTTCAAACTCACCATTCCTGAACCCAATGTAATCGCTAAAACTCAAGATATTAATGCAACTTATAAACAATTAGGTTGTGTTTTTCATTTTATATCATGATTTACTCATGATTAAACTTGGATTATATGTTTCATTAGTTACATTGCCAAGAGAAAGTTGTGTGATTGTTTCACGGTTAAGTATATCCGAGGTGTGGCTATTAAATAACGAGGCTGACGTAAAAAATTTTATTTTTATTTTATACATAATCACTTATTGTCACCTTCAATATACACACCTTCTCTATCCCTCCAACGCTCCATGGGAATCTTCCATTGTTGGAAACAGTGCTGGAAGTCATCTTCTGTCAGCTCCTTCAGGACATGTGCCGCTCAAAAATGTTTGAAATGAAGCTCGCAAAAATGTTTGTACTGACACTTTGTACGTGATTGAAAATGACCCAAAATTTTTGGAAACGATAATAACATGTGATGAAACGTGGTTTTTTACTTATGATCCGGAAACAAAGGGCCAATCCATGCACTGGAAGAGCCAAACTTCACCAAGAGCCAAAAAAGCTCGAATGAACAAGTCAAAATTTAAAGCAATGATGATTGATTTTTTAGATATCCATGGGATTGTGTTCCATCACTGGGTTCCTGAAGGTCAAACAATTAATCAATATTACTACCTTGAGATCCTTTCTAAACTACGTCAAAGAGTAAGGAAAAAACGCCCCGAAATGTGGAAGGACAAATCATGGGTTCTCCACCAAGACTATGCGCCAGCTCATTTTGCGTTATCTGTCAAGAGGTTCCTAGCCAAGTACAGCATCTCAAGTTATTCACCAGATCTTGCACCATGTGACTTCTACCTGTTCCCTTAGGTGAAATGTACATTAAAAGGGACAAGATTTGAGTCTGTAGAAGCTGTAAAAGAGAAAGCGGCACGTATCCTAAAGGAACTGACAGGAGATGACTTCCAGCACTGTTTCCAACAATGGAAAATTCCATGGAGCGTTATAGGGATAGAGAAGGAGTGTATATTGAAGGTGACAATAAGTGATTATGTATAAAAAAAAAAAAAAATTTTTTACAACATCAGTCTCGTTATTTAATAGCTACACATTGTATATTTACAACAATTTTAAGTACAATAGAAATAGTTGTTAATAAAAAATTCTTATCTATATTTTATTCATAACTGACAATAGTTTTTTTTCTGATCATTACAGTCATATGACTTAAATCTTAATCACACATTTTTTGATTAATATATTTTTAAAGAGAAAGAAATGCTTGTTATCAACATATTAATACATCATGACTGTAGAGACACATTAGTATTCATGTGAGTGTTACTCATTCAAGTAGCCTACTTCCTGACAAAAATAAAATTATCAGTTAATAGTTATGTTGTGTATAAAATTTATCTTATACCCTACATACACTAACTAACCATTTTTATTAATTTTTTTATCTGACCTTTAGTTTTTTCTGAATAAAACATTTTTTTAAAGTTAGCTATTTATTTTGTTTTACGTCTGATTGTTTTTCAATTTCTGCTAATGCAGATGGTGGAGAATGATGATATATGAAAATAAGTGATGAAAAAATGCCAGACCTGACCGGGAATTGAACCCGGGACCCCGGCATAGAAGCCAGTTGCGCTAACCACTATGCCAACAAGGTGGTGTAACGTTAACAAGTAATTATGAAAAGTTTATTTTGTTCAAAAAAAATTATGTGTTTATTTTGTAAGAAATTTTTTTAATGTAGTCAGCAAAATAAGATAAATAAATTTTTTGTCACGTAAAATAATAGTCATTATAATAATGCCTATAATCCACCCGAAATTAGTCAAAATGATAAAACTCACACTTACAGAGAACTTCTAAAATAAAATTAAGAGAAGAACTATAAAGACTTTTTAAATGAAGATGTGGTTAAGACTGGGAGACAGATTGTTCCCTCTTTTCTTCAATTGCACGGCTAGAGATCATAGAAAGGGAATGGAACAAAATTAACCCAAGAAACTTTAAAGTAGAAGAGACAAAGATGACAAAATTAAACTGTTTAGGGTTTGCGGACGATTCAGTCTTCCTTGCGGATGAAGTGACAGAGGCCAAACAGCAAATAACTTTTTTAGAAAATATTGTGGGAAAAATGGACTAAAAATATCATGCCCCAGAACAAAATTCATTGTCATACAACTACTTTGCATAAATAAAATAAATATAAGTAACAGCTTTATCGACAGAGTAAGACATTTTAAATACCTCAGCGAAAACACGAACTATAGGTTTAATGAAAAAGAGGTGTGGAATGATAGAACAACCAAATTCTAGAATAGAGGACAGCAAATCATAAAAATATATATATAATAAGAATGCCTCTCTATTCATACGAAATTAAAACCTTACAAAACTATGCTTAGATCTCAAGCACTATACAGTGGTGAAACTACCTTCAACCCTAGTGGTCAAGAAAAAGCTGAAGAAATCAGAAAAATAGAGAGAAGAACTTTATCAATAAAAAGAATAGTTCACAGGCTACTTTCGAACAAGCAGATCTACGAGGAAATAGAACCCATCACATATGTGATGAGAAAAAAGAGGATCTCTTTCTTTGGACATATACTCAGAAAACAGAATAGCAAGGAAGATAGTGGACAAACTGTATAAATCCAAAAAACTTACACATTCAGTGGATAAAAGAAATTAAAGAATATCTGACAGAACTTGAACTAACAACAAAGGACCTAATAGAAAAATCTTTAAAATACATGCAAATAATTAACGACAAAAATAAAAACAACTACATGTTATTAAAACAAGAAAACTACTGATCAGATGAGATGATTATTCAGATGAGAAAAGATCTTAAAGAATGAAAAAATTCTGGGAACAGAAGTTGAAGAAAACCCACAAGGGAAGTAAATGCAACTCAAAACTGACTAAAGTGATCCAATACGGCCATAGAAGTGGAAAAAAATTATTATAATATATAATTACATGAGGTCAAAAAAATTTAGGGTTGGAAATGGGAAGGTTACACTACTGCACAGAATTGATCTCGAGCTTTCCAGATACAACCTTTATAATATTACCCCTAAGAACTCTAGTTAACTTCATGCATTATATTCTACCAATAAGGTAGATTGAAACCATTTCAGTTCTACATTCCTAGCACGTAATGACTAATGTTTTCTATCACCTTACCTTTGGTTGCCTTTTAAGTTTTAAAAAATATTTGCATTTCAGAGCTATATTATCTTAATATCTTCTTCAAAGCAATATTACTAAAATTAAAACGTTGTTTCCATTCAGTCATTTAGATGAAAACTCAAGTTAATTTTAGTAATAATGCTCTGAAGAAGGTGGTATCACTGAAATGGGCATATTTTTTTAAACTTAAAAGGCAACCAAAGGTAAGGTGATAAATTTCATTTATATTAATGGTTGGCAGGATGCGTTTAAAAAAATTATTTGTGACTGTTTTCAATAAATTTTCATAATCAATGAAACTGAAAGCTTTAAAAAAACTTAGATCTAAAAACACAGATAATTCTTTTTCTCCTGCATCCCATGTATAAGCATACTTGCTCAATAAATGAGACCATTTCAGTTAATTAAGTTTTAACCTGATGAATACTACCTTTAAAAAATTTTACAATTTGTGTTTGAAATACTTCTGGGCTTAGGTATACTTTTCAACTAACTGGCTATCCCTATTCTTAAAAATCTGGCGTGAAACACTCCCACAACTTTCTCTCGCCGATGCAAATAATTAACAATATAACCTAACATTAGAAATTAACAAAAAACTAACCTCATTAAACATAACCTAATCGTAATAATGAGTCAAAGACGCAAAATGAAACATCTCTCTACATTTTTTATTATGTACATTTTAGCGCTAAAATGGATATTGAAGCCGCAATCTTAAAAAAGTCGATTTTTTAAAAATTCATTTATTTAACTCGCATCAACTTCAAAGGTCATTAGCGACGACGTTGGTTGTATTTATATACAACGGAGGATGAAGTAATTTTTTGTAACGTATGAAAAATATGCCGTGCCTGAGTGGGATTCGAACCCACGACCGCATGATGAGAGGCGGAGCACGTTACCAACTACACCAATGTGGCGTTTTGTTTTACAAAATTCGTGAAAAAAAAACAGAAAATCGCCAATTACCGCTAAACTAAGCGTTCGTTATACAAAAAATGTTTGTAATAAAAGTAGTAGGATTTAAATTCTCTGCATTTCTTATTATACATTTTTGCGCTATGAATTTGTAGATCTTATAATTTCCTATAAATTTGATTATTACACTTTTGTCGTAACATGTTTACTAAGGCTGAAGAAATCTTTAAAAAACCGATTATTTTTACACGTTTTCGTGAGAGAAAAAACAGAAAATCGCTAATTACCGCTAAACTAAGCGTTATACGAGTATAAAAAATTGTTTCATATAAAAGTTGTAGGATTTTAAATTCTCTACAACTTTTATTACATAAATTTTTCGCTATAATCCATGTTAAAGCCGCAATCTTAAAAAGAAATTTTTTTACGAGAAAACAGCCCCTGCAAGAATTTCAGCAGACATGGCGCCTATCCTATCTTGTTGTAAAGCATAAAAAAGTAGTAATTGAAGCGATTTTTTAAAAAATCGTAGGAACCGTTTATGAGAAAATCGCCAAAAGTGAAAAATGACACGAATAAATTACTACTTCCGGTTGACCGATTTTGATGAAAATGTTCGTGCGTCCTCTAGTGGTATCTAACTTAAGAAGTTTCAACTTCGTACGATGTTCCGTTCTTGAGATATTCTGTTTACACAGACCAATCGCTAAAAACATGTTTTTTGGGGTCAAGGGGTCTGAAAACGTGTAGATCCGGTGAAAACTCGATTTCGAAAAATTGACATGTAAACAATACTTTCCTTCCTATGGATTCATATAGGCAAGAGGAAGTAAAAATAGGCAATATTTTAGTCTTCAGTTTCTTTGGAAATACACCTACTTCAAATGAGAAGTTAATTGAATGAAGAACAGGAGAACTAATTAAAAAATGTTTACTTTCGTTATACCCAACAATACTCTTTCTTTTTATACTATCAATAAAACTGTTCCTAATTCCTCAAAATGAAACTAGGCTAAACAGAATTTTTTTTTTTTTTTTTTATTTCTAATATGTGTACGTTGCAATCTGTTCAATTCAGAACAATAAGCAACCCCATGACCCAATGAGATGAGGATGATGTGTATGAAGTGTAAATGAGGTGTAGTCTTGTACAGACCCAGGCCGACCATTCCTGAGAGAGTATGGTTAATTAAACCCCAACCATCAAAGTACACCGGTAACCACTGTCGTATAGTATTCATATTATTATAGTATTCATATTATAGTATTCATAGTATTCATATCCGCATAAAAGTAACTACCTTTACTAGGATTTGAACCAGGAACCTTTGTCTCCGCAATAAACCATTCTCAATATCTTCGTTATAAATGTTAATAATGTATTAAAATGATAAATCTGAAAAGCCCTTGTTGCTTACTACAGTCCGATTCTTATTTATGAAGGACTTAGGCATTTATTTTTGCATTTAGGACTTTGAACTTCTCTGGTATATAATGATTTTGTACCTTTATTCGTTAAGGGTACTTCTACGCATTAAACTCTAAATAGACGTTTCTGACTTCAGACCTTATTTTCAAAATTTTCCCTGTAACCCACTCATCTGTTAGTAAAGCAACAAAATTTTTACATCTAGCTTTTTAATCGGACAACTATCTGTAAACGTATGTAAAGATTAAAGTTTCTACAAAGTATTGTAATACGAATAAATAAAATATTATGACTGCAAAGCGAACAGTTTGCCGACGCATTCATTAAAAACCAGCCTGATCGACTCGAAAAACTTTCAAACTTAGTAACAAAGAAAAAGGCTTGCTATGATTGGATAACGCTGGTCGTCCTTGATGGTTACTGGACATGCGCAGACCACTAATACAATACGGGGATTTACAGAAAGTTAACACCACCCAGGCTATCTATATATATATCTATGGTTAGGCTATCTATATGTATCATCTATGCAGGCTATAAAACGGCAACTTGTGGCCGTGTAAGCTGTATTCAGTGTGTTGTAGCGTGTGTACTTGTTTCTGTCTTCTCTAACATTTTAGTAGGAACAAAATGAAACTTTTATTTTCATTTTTGCTTTGTGTGCTTCATTATTTGACTTTAGCTAATTCCATAACTGTTAATGAATCTGTTACGCAAGTAACGTAAGTATTATCTAAATTTTACAAATTTTTACTTCTCTTGACAATTTGAATATGTAGGAAGGAAAGTATTGTTTTCATTTCGAGTTTTCACCGGATCTACACGTTTTCAGACCCCTTGAACACAAAAAAAACATATTTTAAGCTATTGGTTTGTGTGTGTTTGTGAACAAAATATCTCGAGAACGGAACTTGTAAAAAGTTGAAACTTGAAACTTAACTTAGGTGCGGGTCGAACATTTTCATCAAAATCGGTCAACCGGAAGTAGTAGTTTATTCGTGTCATTTTTCACTTTTTTCTGTTTTTCTCAAAAACGGCTCCTACGATTTTTTCAAAATCGCCTCATTTACTAAAAAAAAATAGATTTTTTTTTAGATTTCGGCTGTAGTATCCGTTTTAAGACAAATGCATGTAATAAAATTTACAGGAAAAAGATCTACAACTTTTATTTAAGCATTTTCTCTACAGAGCCGAGATGAGCGTCAAAGAGTGATTTTCCTTATAATTTCGCCAAACTAAGGTTGGGTTTCATTTTGCATCATTCATGTATCATTTTGCATCACTCATGATTAAAATTAGGTTAGTTTTTTGGTTTTGCTATGTTTTATTACTAGTATTACTTTTATATTGGTCACTATTGGCATTGGCCAGAGAAAGTCGTATGAGTGTTTCACACCAGATTTTTGTTTTAATGTATTATACGTATGCTGTTTATGAATTTTATTTTTAAGGTAATACTTGGTAAAAACCTATTTGATAACTGGTCGTTTTCGGATCTTTTCACCAAAGCGTGTACAAAACATTTTAATGTGAGCCTCTTGTCTTCAGAAGTAACATTTGAAGATTATAGTTTTTCCTTACGTCCGACCATGAATACAGACTTGTTACATACATGTATCCTATTGTTTTGCACATTAATGGTGATGTACAAGATAAAAAGTATGATATATGAAAATTAATTATGAAACATGCCAGACCTGTCTGAGAATCAAACCCCGGACCCCTGGCATAGAAGTTCACATAGTATAGTATTAGTTTACATAATATATAGTTTAGCATAGTAGTTTAGTTTTTCCTTATGTCCGACCATGGACAGAGACTTGCTACATGTATGTACATGCATTTGACTGTTTTGCACTTTAATGGTAATGTACACGATAAAGGATGATAAATGAAAAATGCCAGACCTGTCTGAGAATTGAACCCTGGACTGCTGGCATAAAAGCTTAAGTACAGGCTTATAGAGTGATGGGTACTATACTCTATCCCATGGAACCGTTCAAAACATAAATGTATTAAAATTGTGATTTAACTTAGGGCAATCCATTCGAGTTACAAAAAATGTTCTTTGCTTATCAGATGAAAATGTTTATATTTTAATTGAAACATATACTAAGTACAAAATACGACAGTACCAGTAGAAAGAATTCATACAGTAGGCCTATTATAAAACATCTGGTCTGTGGCCAGTTGTTTTGACTGAAGGCGTTGGTAGAGTGAAACATGATTACGCATCCTTTCTATTGACTTTCAATCCGTTGTCGGTTTATGTGCTGCACTGCATGGTTCTGTGGGATAAACTATAGTTTTGTGTTTTAGCTGTAGATTATGCGTCTAAAACAGTCGACATTCTAAGCAGGTTGTTCGCTGTAAACGTTAACATAAAGTAATAACTTTTGATTATTAATTTTGTATAGTGGTCATTTTCTGGTCTCCATTTTAGTGTAGTGGTAATGTTATAGACCAGAAGATCTGGATTCAATTCTTGAGTGGTGGTCTGGAAAATTTTCTGGTCTTTTCCGTTTTCTGTCTAAAAGATCTCTATTGTTAAGAGTTGCTTGACATTCTTCACTTGAAACTTTGCAAAAAGTTGGTCAGATGGATATTGGGTGGTTTTTTACTTATAACTTTTATAGGAATTAATTTCTGATTTAGACTATTGACAGGGAACTCAAGTAGCAATACGAAGCACCATCCCAACCCGTAATCTTGCAAGTCAAAAGTGACTGTACTATAGAAGAGTGTACAGTTTTTTGTGTGTTAATATCGAGAAGTTTTTAAGTTTCTTAAATAAATTGATAGTTTTTCTCAGATGCGGACATTTCCTTTAACAACTTAGTGCTTAAAGGGTTAAATTTTTCTAAGTGCGTGCTTGAATATTCTTGATTATTTTATACTTTTGTGCTTTTTAGCTTTTTTTTATTAAGCTATTAAATTGTTTTTTTTTGTTTCTGATTTTTAGGATAGAGTTAAAACACCATAAATCTGTTCATCATAGATTGCTAGAAATGGGATTCAAACCAAGTGCAATTAAAACAATGTTTTCAAAGAAACCAAAGCCACCCAAACCTAAGCCTGATGTACACAATGATACTGTACCACTATTTAAGTACATGAGTGTAAGTATAATATTTTTCTGTAATTAGTTTTTATATTTTGTACATTATAAAGTGTTAGTGCAGATGGTAACGGATATGTGTGAAGAGAGTACAAGCAATGTGAAGATAAGATTGGGGGGTTGATATAATGCTTTCATCATAACTAGTTATACGGAGAGGGAGGACAGAGCTCTCTCTTCCACTATAAGTATCCAGGACTACTATCAGTTTCATAATCAAAGACACCCGAGTTTGAACCCTTGCTTCTCCCAAACTATGAGTCGGATTTTAACATATTTTACATAAAAATTTAGCTCATTTTATTCTGCGTTTACCTATAATAGTCCTATATTTACACAATGCAGTCTGTGCATTGTCAATTCAGGTAGACATTCATATTCAAGCAAAATGGATAGTAGCGCCCACCCCCTGCATTACCCATTTATTTTTCAAAATTCTAAACATTCTACCACAACATTGGCCAATTGATATTTCATATTATTAACATATCTGTACTAAGGTTTTTACGCTGAATAAAACGATATTTTGCCTGTGCCGAACGATCGAGCAGTTACTGAGATAGCAAGGGTTCAGAATATTGTTAATAAATCAAAATTTAAATAGCTTACGATTTTGAAATCTCGTACACACTGTAAAAAGACATAGACAGTTATTGTCTATGTTGTGTTAAAATTTCAAACTTTTCGGTCAAATACTTATCAAGTTACATGCCTCTAAACGCATGAAATTTGTTGCGGTATCAAGTCTTTTTGTCTTCCAACCTCGATATGGCAATTTTTTAAACAACATTAAAAATATAGGACTATTATAAGTAAACACAGTATAAAATGAGCTAAATTTTGATGTAAAGTATATTGAAATCCGACTCATAGTTTTGGAGATGCAAGGGTTCAAACTCGGGTGTCTATGATTATAAAACCGATAGTAGTGACTTTCCCTTTCCCTGCCTTTTATACCATAGTTTGTAATGATACAGTAGGCATTCTCAGAATCAGGTAAACCCCGGTTTGAAATAGTGTGCATGTGTATACGCTTACGCTCACACACACTTTTAACATAGTGGTTTTACAATACAATGAAGAGTAAACTGAATGAAAGTGTTATGTGGACTCTTCTGTAGGGGTTACCATACCTTAGCCAAGAAATTCTGGTTATAGCGCCAGAGACTCGCTTTTGAAATGACTTGTCATTAAGAAAAATAAATTGGCATTTCTCGAGATTTATGACAAGTATAAACGTAGAAGTTAGAGGGGAGGGTGGTGGCCTTGGTAGTAGAGTAGTAGTGGTGAGGGCTCACTTTACTAACTGTAGTAAAAGCAGTTGGCGAAGAAGGGGAAATTCTGTGAGAGAAGTTATAATAAATGGACTTTAGTTGTGTATATATAGTCTATGTATATATTTCTGGTCAGCTAAAAAGCAATTTATTATTAAATTTATTTATTACTTTGTGTATATTATATTTTGTAATCACTGTAATGCATATTAGTGAAATATGTGGTTTCTGTTTATGATTGTCTTCCTAGAGTTAAGCTTACATTAACTTTAAATTATACTTTATGTTATTTATGATTTTATTTATATCACTTTTATCATATCCAATTTTTATAGGCTATAAATTTTCTATTATTTTGATTTGAGTACTCTGACCTGTTTAAGTCTATATCATACTGCAATAAATTTCCATCTTATTAGAATATGGGTGGTGAGAGTATTTATTAACACTTAAAATTTATTGAAGGGATTTATTAATCATTTTGAGGATTCCTTAATTAAAGGAGTTATTATAGTATTCATTATAGGATTATAATTTTCCTTTATTAAAAGGATTTATTAACCTTTTTCTAGTATTCCTTTGAAGTCCAGATCTTGATTGACTAAAAACATATAGTAGTTATCGGATACAGTGACCTCCAATGGACTGGCTAGTTTTGGCCACTGTAAGCGATAGTCACTGTAACCGATGGCCTTTTCTTGTAGCAAAGGTCCAGTTACAGTCATGTTGTTTGCCCGCTGCGAAGTAAACAACTTTAAAAGAGCTTCTACGTCTTTTTCTTTGAATAAGTTGAAGGCTCTTCGATTTTTCTTTACCTTCATCAAAATATTCTGAATTTTTTCCGTGTTTTTTTTAATTCCAGATATTGTGGAGTCAACTTTGAACTCCCTACCAATATTCCCGTTCATTTCACAGTTTTCCTAACACCAAATAATGTGCGATTTTCCACCACTGTAAGATGTATAAATGATAATGCCATATTTATGTTTGTATAAAACACAAAAATAGTGGAGGGTTTACACAAAAGATGTGAACTAAACTTGAGTGTACAGGACAATAAAACTATAGATCAGTGCTCTATTTAAGACACAAAAATAAAGGATAGGCTTATTAGTAATCAAACTTCCAACAGAAACTACAGTTCTTAAGTTTTAATGGTAGTTCTGACCTTGAGAACACCACGATGGAGTGTATAGCAGTGCTGGGTCATTATCATACATTTCTACAAACATCGTACCCATTTCATTAATTAAATAGGTATGTAAATTATATATTTAGCTGAACAAGTTTTAAAACTTAAATTTTAAATGGTAGTTTTACATCTAGCTTATAACTATCTATCATGAAATGTTATTTTCAATTTCGAATTTACGCAGTGAGTGTATATTCACAAACGCAGACAATATTTTGAGTTAGACTAGTAGCAGCTAGGCTGGGCCAAACGAGAGACACCGTTTAACCTCACGGATTGTACTGTAAATGCACATTGAGAGTAACATTATTTGAGAAAAAACATGTTATAAATAGACTAAAGAATGAGTAACACGCTGACTCATACTGTTGAGAGATAACTGGCATAATTGAAAATTCATACAGTTGTCACTAAAACCGGTATATGATTTTAACCAATGTCACTGTTAACAATAATATTTTATATTGCATGTAATTGCAGACCAACCTTTCCATCGATTTTTGGTCACACTAATCGCTAGGTCATTGTATCCGATGTCACTGTATGCTGTATTTTAATGTTTGAAACGATTACACCCGTTTCCCAATGGCAGTTACTACCATTTGATAGATCACATTAATTTCTATCAAATCAACTACTTTTGTCAATTTAATTTCAATAGTATGATAACAAATAAATGTGCATGTATTAATAAAGAAACATTACTTCTGCTGAGCATGTGACCTATCACTCAAGTTCAAAGTTGACTCCACAATATCTGGATTTAGAAAAAACACGGAAAAAATTCAGAATATTTTGATGAATGTATATATGTATTGAATTCCCAGTTTTTGAATTCCTATTAATGTAAGACCAGTTAATGAATTAGATGAACTACTTCCTGCTACTTTTTATGGATAAACTATTGATGCAAGGAGTTCTAACGGCAGATATTGACATGTTAAAGCAAAAATTCAAAAACCAGAGCTGCATCCAGGAGTGTGCTTTGAAAAAAATATTATATGAGAAGAAAATTCTAATAAATTTCACTTTTTAATTTAGTATTATAAAAAAAGTTAATAAGCTGTGTTAACGATACAGTGTTGTCTAAGCAGAACCAGTAAAACTATTTGATAAGCGACTACTACATTTACAATTTGATATGGGTGATAAATAGAGTTACCAGGTATGAATGTGGCAGAGATATTGGATTAAAAAAGGTAAAAGCTAAAAAAAAAATAAAAGGTAAAAGGTAAAGGTTTCCATGTAACTTTGGAACTCGTGTAAACATATTTAATGAGCGTAAAGTTGGAAGAAGAAGAAGACTGGCATGATTGGTGTCAGTAGCGAGTCACGTTGATAACAAAAGCATTAACCAGAGGAGTTTACTTGAAACAACAGAGAAAAACCATTCACAAGTATTTTCATTAAAAAAATTTATGTAAAATAATGATCAAAAACAGTTAAAAGATACCACACTATAGTAAACTGTGTCAGAACATCTGGTACAGTCAGCAAAAATTCCTGAATGTATTAATTTTTTTAAATTGTTACAAAAAATGCTGATCTACAAATAAAGCTAACAATTTTTTTTGTAAATTATATTATGTGTATTACGATCTGCCTTCAGACTAATGAGTAATTTTATTCTAACTTAAACTACTATTAACAATATTACTACAGAGGTTCTAAGAAGAACCTTGGTACTTAATTTAATATAACACATTATGTTCACTACACTTATATTGTGCACTTAAATTTAACACCAATTCTAATCGTGCACTAACACTGCTTTGCTTTCAAACACTGACACTGCCCAAGATCAAATGGTTTCTTTCTTTTCAGCCTTTGCACCAGACCATCATTGTCAAGCAGCTGGATTGCTTCAATGTTATAATGGTGGTAAAGTGTTTCTTCATGCTTCCGTGCGAACTTGTCGATTTCTTTGGAGATGAAATCCATTGGTAGGTCTCTATGGAGGTCGTTGTTCCTTTTGAACCAGGATGTGTTGACGATGTTTCTCAGCACCCTGTTTTGGAAACGTTGAATGATGTTTATATTACTTTGTTTGGTACATTCACAGAGTTACATACCATACATCCTGACAGGCTTTATCATCTGCTTATTGAGCAGAAGTTTGTTATACACTGATAATGAGGATCTTCCCCAGTAGCCAGTACAATTTCTGATACCTTAGTCCAAGTTCCTTTTTTTCATTTTAACGTGGGCACTAGCTGAACAATGAAAAAAATATTGTGAACTTATTACAGAAAAAATAATTGAATCCATGTTAAATTTTGGTTGTATGAAAATATGCTATGTCTGAATGGGATTCGAACCCAAGACCGCATGATGAGAGGCGAGCATGTTACCAACTACGCCAGCCGCATTGGCGTAGTTGGTAACGTGCGCGCCTCTCATCGTGCGGTCTTGGGTTCGAATCCCATTCAGGCATGGCATATTTTTATACATTACAAAAAATCATTTCATCCTTAACCGTCTGCATTAGTAGTATTTTCAGAACAGTCAGACGTTAAACCAAAAAAAATAAATAAATAAATTTTGGTGAAAATACACTTTGAGAACGTTTTACAATATTCCTTCCTCTTTTCTAATTACATTTATACAGTAAAGTAAAATACATTATGGCTACCTTTGTGGCATAATGACTGGCTAGCCTACAAAGCAGAAGGTTCTTGGTCCAATTACCGACTAGGGTCTGAAAATTTTAACATGTTTAAACCCACTATTACAGTGCCAAAACCCACAGTAGTCGCTAATGACCAGGCTGTTGATGTGACTCAATAAAACTAAATAAACTAAAACAAAAAAAAATACATTAAGAATTGAAAGAAACATTTACAGGGAATAAGCAGTAACATAACGCAATGGAAAAACATGTGAGCCTATGTTAGATTAAATGTAAAAAACTATAACAGTTTTAAAGTTAATTCAGTTAATACAGTAAAGTTATAAAGTAAGATTGTGATTGTAGGGCTGTTGTTTTCTTTTTCTTTTTTATTAAGTTGGTCCCTAACTTAATTCCTGAAATTAAACCTTTTGTTATTAATAGTTTTACTGGCTTATACTTTTACGCAGCAAATTATAAGTGGGTTATTATGAATTATAATTAATTTTTTTTTATTTGTTGTTTTTTAGTCAGAATTTTATGGTGAAATTCTACTGGGACATCCTGGACAGAAGTTCAAGGTGTTGTTTGATACTGCGTGGGGTGATTCATTTGTCCCATCAATTAATTGTCCATTTATAAATGCTTGTCGTAAGTACTATTAATTGATTCTATATATCACTGAATTTACAATGTTGTGTTTTAGCCCAAGGGAGTTATTTATTATTATTATTATTATTATTATTATTATTATTATTATTATTATTATTATTGTGACGTTTATTATATGTTCTTTTGAGATTTGGTTTTGAATAAACTTATAGAAAGTATTTATTAACAAATTAATTAAATACAATTTATGAGTTGTGGCTATTAAATAACGAGACTGAGGTTGGTAAAAATTTTTTTTTTATAGATAATCACTTATTGTCACCTTCAATATATACACTCCTACAACGCTCCATGCGAACTTTCCATTTTTGGAAACGGTGCTGGAAGTCATCTTCTGTCAGCTTCTTCAGGACACATGCCGCTTTCTCTTTTACAGCTTCCACAGACTCAAATCTTGTCCCTTTTAATGTAGATTTCACCTTAGGGAACAGGTAGAAGATACAGGTAGAAGAAGAAAGACATGTGATGAAACATGGTTTTTTACTTATGATCTGGAACCAAGCGCCAATCCATGCACTGAAAAAGCCGAACTTCACCAAGAGCCAAAAAAGCTCGAATGAGCAAGTCAAAATTCAAAGCAATGATGATTGTTTTTTTTTTGATATCCATGGGATTGTGTACCTTCACTGGGTTCCTGAAGGTCAAACAATTAATCATTATTACTACCGTGAGGTACTTTCTAAACTACGTCAAAGAGTAAGGAAAAAATGCCCAGAAATGTGGAAGGACAAATCATGGGTTCTCCACAAAGACAATGCGCCAGCTCATTCCACGTTATCTGTCAAAAGGTTCCTAGCCAAGTACAGCATCTCAGTGTTAGAACATCCACCTTATTCACCAGATCTTGCACCATGTGACTTCTACCTGTTCCATAAGGTGAAATCTGCATTAAAAGGGACAAGATTTGAGTCTGTGGAAGCTGTAAAAGAGAAAGCGGCACATGTCCTGAAGGAGCTGACAGAAGATGACTTCCAGCACTGTTTCCAACGATGGAAAATTTGCGTGGAGCGTTGTAGGGATAGAGAAGGAGTGTATATTGAAGGTGACAATAAGTGATTATGTATAAAATAAATATAAAATTTTTCACACCAGTCTCGTTATTTAATAGCCACACCTCGTATGGTTATAACTACTAGTTAATTACAATTCAACTACTTAACGTAATAGTAGTCTAAATTTATTGCAAAATGTTACTAAAAACTTAAGAATAAAACTTAAAAAGAAAATACAATCTTTTACAATCAAATGATTAATTCTTAATTAAAAACCAAACAATTGTACGCCAACTTTCCGAAATGCAGAAACTGTTATCAATATGCTCATGTTCTGATGTACAAAACTGGTTTTCAATATAGATACTTTAGTCATGAAAGCAACTTGTGCATATGGGTGGGCTGTAAGGAAGGGAAGTGAAAATTTGACAGTGCTGCCATTCAAATAGTGAGACACTACATTTCACTACTGTACAGTTACTATGTACATTTTGTAATCTGTGGTTTATTTTTGAGAAAATATTTTCTTCATAAACCTTATAGGAAAAGTCTGACCTGTAATATTGCCTATAGCTTAACCCTTTCAACTACGGGTGAAGTATATATGCTTCACTCGGACTTTGCAGGCTTCGGACAGCCTTAGAATGTGTATTTATAAAGTTATCAGCATGTATGATAACTCTAATTACGCACCTTGAAATGTAGTTTTATTTTATATAAAATACTGTTGGATTTCTATTGGTTATTAGGGTTGGGGCCAAGAAATGTCTGGCCAACTTAACATCTGCCTTTCGTCGCTATCAAACTTGGAAATATTTCAATTTTGAGTTGGTAAAACTGTTCTCCCACTTATCAAGTGAACTGAAGACCAAATGAACTATTGTTTTATTGAAGACGTACTTAAGTATAAATAACAATTTACAGCCCATTCTCAGACTCTTATAAAATTGCTTTCATTTGAATCGTCAGTTCATAAACCTTCTTAACTGTAAGTAATTCATTTAAAAACATTGTATTTAAATTTTTTTATTTCAACGAAATCAATATACCGTGCTACCCAACAAATCTGACTTATACGAAACTTAACGTTGGACATTGTGCTGTCAACATTAATCTTATTATAAGGGAAGGGTGTAATCTTACTTTTATTTCTCCAGTCGTTAGGAAACAGAATAAAAATGAGTCTATAAAAGATTTTAATAGCTAATAATTTAATTATTAATAAATAGACAAAAATGTTATTCAATTTCAATATAGCGTAGTAAGATTTTAATAGCTAATAATTTAATTATTAATAAATAGACAAAAATGTTATTCAATTTCGATATAGCGTAGTACTTGCATAAGAAAGAATTTTGTAATTTTGTCGTCTGGTAAATAGCTGTGTTTGTAAAGAGGTCGGTTTATTTTAATTTTTTGATATTTGTGTAAGGGAGGCTGTGAGCTGAGTGTCCTACAAATTAAAACTTTTTTGTTTTAGTTAATTGATCATTGATTATATTATTAATTAAATAATGGAAAATATTTGAAATTAAAATTGTAATTTTTAATTCAATAGAATATTACTAATAGTAAATGTTTTTTTTTTTTTAATTTAAAGTTGACAATTTATTTAATAATGTTTTTAATAAATTATTTAGCAAAAAGAAAAATTTTAATAGTGTGTGAGATTCGAACTCATGGCCTTTCGTACGGTAGTATCAAATAAAATATCAACTGTGCACAATACATGTACGGCTAATGTCCAGACAATGCTGCGCTATAACAAAATTGAATAACATTTTGTCTTTTTATTAATGAAAATTAAATTATTAGTTATTAAAATATTTTGTAGACTCATTTTTATTCTGTTTCCAAACGACTGGAGTAATTGACAGTACACTGTAAAATGTTAATTTCTCAATGCATCAAATTTGTCAGGAAGCACGGTATATATTCATGTAGCAAAATGTGTTGTCATTAAAAATCTAAATATTTTTTTATTATAATTTTTCTTCAAATTTGGAATTTGTTATGTTTCAGGACTACATGTACGTTATGATTCAAGGAAATCATCTACTTATAAAGCTAATGGAACAAAATTTGATGTAGACATTAAACCAGGTGAAAAACTAACCGGATATCTATCTGAAGATCTTTTACATGTAATTATTTTTGTAATTTTTTGAAAAGCTAATGAATGTACTTAGCAATTTTTTCAGTTTAAGAACAATAAGTAAACTCATTGCGCAATGTGATAAAGATGATAAATGTCATGTAAATGAAGTGCAGTCTTGTAAAGACTCAGGCTGACCATTCCCTTAGAGAGTATGATTAATTAAACCCTAACCATAAAAGTACACCGGTATCACTGTCTAGTATTCAAATCTGTGTAAAAGTAACTACCTTTACTAGGATTTAAACCATGGAACCTTCATCCCTAAAAGTCATCTGAATTTTAGCAACGTCTTTACCACTGGTGGGTTTTTATAATTAAGTATTTGATTCATCAATTTTTTTAAAGTGTGAAATTCCAGTATTTAAATCACTGCTTTTTTATTTAAGTCAGTTCATTCATATTTCTGGGGTGATTTTTACTTTCTCTTGCTGTAGATGAATATACTGGGTGTCCCTCGGAATTTGAACCATAGGGAAATAGCATTGATTTTCAATAATTTGTTAATATTTTCTTCCCACGAATAAATAAAGACTTGTTATAATCAGGAATCATTAAAAAATGTTTAGACTTTTTAAAAAATATCAATATTTATACATTTAAGCTGTATTTTAGCTTAAATACATAAATTTGTAACCAATTTTTATTTAAGTATTGTAAATTTTATCAACTTATTGCATTGTATGTTTGGAGTAATGGTAACGCTCTGGTGTAGATATGTAAACACAGGTAGGCCAAATCTATCTGTAGTAAAAAAATTTTATTCTTAAAAAATATTTAAAATATTAAAAAAAGTAATTAATTATTTATTTTTTAATTTTGACAATTTGTTTTATCTTCTAAAATTATTTACTTAAAAATTTGTCTTTCTAAGCATCTTCAGTATTATTTTAAATACGTAATATATTTCCTTCAGCAACATTTAATTTTCACAGACAGCTATTGCTGCAAAATTTTAGATGATCAAATAAAATTGAAAAAATTAAAAAATAAACAAATTATTAATTTTTTATAATATTTCCAATATTTTTTCACTATAAAAATTTTTTATCATAGATGGATTCGAACCACCTGTCTTCCAACTATAAAATACGATTAGTTGATAAAATTTACTATACTTAAATAGAAAACGATTACAATAACCAATTTCCACAGTCCGTTTTTATAAAATTCCTCTCTATGCAGATTCATATAATGCCTTTATTTTGTCAAGTTTTAATAAAGGATTTTTACTTAAACCGTTAAATTTTTGAATCTCTTGTCCATGAAACATTTTGCTTATGTTTACTGATCTGTTATACACATGATAAACTGTGTTGTCTGCTGCGGAACTTGGCCTATTGTAAAATTCCTTACGTAAGTTGTTTACTTTATCAGTTAAAACATTTGTTGTTGTTTCAACCTGTTGTAATACACCATTAGTTATTTCTGATTCAATATTATTTCTAAAACTTTTAACATTTTGTTCTAAATTTTGACATTTGCCATAAAAAATTTCAATACGACTATCGATTGCAGCCATTTTGTTATCGAACACACCTACTTTTCTATCGATATCTTCACATCGTTCAGAAATCACAATTACGCTGTTTTGAATTTCAGTTTTAAAATCGTTTAATCTTGAATTCATCTGGTTATCCAAAGTACCTAATTTATATTCTAAATTTTCTGTTATTCTATCCATTTTTTCTTCTAAGTTTTCTTTTAATTCTTTAATTTGTGAATTCATAATCTCATTTTGTATTAACAAGTTATCTTTCATTTCAAGTTTAAAATGTGTTATGTTTTCGTTTTGTGACTGTACATCTAATCTTAAATTATGTACGCTATTATCAATATGGTTTATTTTTGTATTTAAATCTAAGATACTAACTTTTGTTTTTACAGTACCAATATCTGTTTTTAATCACTAATCTGTTCATTTATTCTACCATCTAAACTACTCTATTTATCATTGTATTTAAGCAAAAGTACAGCTTAAATATATCAAAATTGATCATTTTTAAAGGTCTAAACATTTTATAATGATTCCTGATTATAACAAGTCTTCATTATTTGTGGGAAGAAAATATTAACGAAGTAATGAAAATCAACGCTATTTCCCTACGGTTCAAATTCCGTGGGACACCTGGTATAAGAAAAGGAAAGTTTTGTTTTTATATTGAGTTTTCACCAAAAATACATTGTTTTCAGGCTTGTGAACCAAAAAAAAACCATGTTTTTAGCGACTGGTCTGTGTGAAAAAATATCTCAAGAATGGAATATTGTACAAAGTTGAAACGTAGAACTTAAATTAAGTACCACTAGAGGACCGAACATATACGTGTTCATCAAAAATTTTCACCAACAAGTAATTTTTCAGATTTGTTTTAAAGGAATTTAAATTATCACAACATTTAAAAAATTTGGGTAAAATATTGACGTATTTTCTCCCTGCATAAGTAGGTTTTTGTTTAAACAATTTTGTAGTGTGATTAGTCACATGATAATCATTTCTGTTTATAGTGTTACAATAGTGGACATTGAAATTTTGCCTCACATACATAATCACCTCAAAAATGTAGAGTGAAGGAACTGTAAGCAATTTAAGCTCTTTCAATAGTTGTCTGTTTAAATAGCCAAAGGGTTAAACAAATCCAAATTACCACAACTTAATGCTTTTGACAATTTATTGGTGTATTTTCTACATGCAAAAGTAGGTTTTCGTTTAAACAATTAAGTGTTGTAATTATTAACATAGTAATTGTATTTGTGTATAGTTGTTTACCCCTTTCATTTCGTGAATTGGCTTTAAAAAACTTAGACGAACTGTACCTAAAAGAAATACATATACATACTGGTTGTCCCATGAAATTTGAACCATAGCATTGATTTTCATTAGATTGTTAATGTTTTATTCCCATTAATAAATAAAGACTTGTTATTATCAGGAATCATTAGAAAATATTCAGACACATTTTAAGTGGTATTTTAGCTTAAAATACATAAATTTGTGAATCGAGATCTATTTAAGTGTTGTAAATTTTAAGAATCAGTTGGGTTCCCTTTGTGGAGTAATGGTAGTGTTTTAGTGTGGTGAGAAGATAGACGGAAAAAAGTGGTTTGAATCGATCTGCGGTTAAATTGTTTAATTGTTATAATACAGGGTGGCTCATGCACGGTTCTCCAATATTTATGGAAGTCAGAAGAAAGGTTAATGGAAAAGAAACCTTTAGACAAAAAAAAAAAAATTCATTGTATCAACTGTACATATATATATTACCTTGAAAATGTTATAGCAGGTGTTCAAAATGTCCACCATGATTCTCTATACATTTTATACTTACTTACTTACTGCAGTGGCCACTCGTACCCCAGTCGGTACTTGGCCTCATCAACACAGCCCCTACAACGAACCCGGTCAGCAGCGTCATCCTCCTTCAGCCCCATCTTTCCCATGTCCTTCCGGGCCTGGTCCCACCATCTTGTCTTAGGCCTTCCAGCTGGTCTTCTTCCCTCAGGATTGTTCCTCAATACACTGCCCGTCAATGTGTTCCCCTCCTTCCTCACAACGTGTCCCGCCCAACGTAACCTTCTGCTTTTAATCTCGCCCAATATGTCCGGTTCTTTGAATAGCTGACGTATTTCACAGTTGTGCTTCATCCTCCAAACTCCGTTCTCCAGTGTTGGGTCAAAGATTTTTCTAAGTACCTTGTTTTCAAAAACAAGGATCTTTTCTTCTTCTTTTTTGTTCAGTATCCACGTTTCTGAAGCATAAAGCATTACTGGTCTAATGATGGTTTTGTATAGTCTTACTTTTGATGTATGTGAGAGGAGTCTTGAGCTAAGCAGCTTATTGCATGCATGAAAGCTTTTATTTGCCGATCTTATTCTGTTAGTCACTTCCAGTTCCTCTGAGTTGTTGTGCGTGAGCGTTACCCCTAGGTACGAGGTGTGGCTAGAAAAAAAACCGAACTGATGCTATAAAAAAATTTTATTTTCCATTATTTACAATTTGATGTTATCTCCTTCAATGTACTCTCCTCCTCGGTCTATACACCGCTCCATACGAATTTTCCACTGTTCATAGCAATGCTGCAGATCATTTTCGGTAAGTCCATACATTACTTCCGTCGCTTTTTCTTTTACTGCTTCAACACTCTCAAATCTAGTTCCTTTCAAAGCTGACTTGACTTTAGGGAAAAGAAAAAAATCACAGGGGGCCAAATCAGGTGAGTAGGGTGGATGGTCTAAGATGGGAATGTTGTGATTGGCTAAAAACGTCTTCACTGACAACGCATTGTGAGCTGGGGCATTGTCTTGGTGCAGGATCCATGTCTTTTTTTTCCACAAATCGTTCCGTTTTCTCCGTACTCGCTCACGTAGGGTAGTCAGGACGCTAATGTAGTAATGCTGATTCACTGTTTGTCCCTCTGGTACCCAATCAATGTGTACAATCCCTTTGACATCAAAAAAACAATCATCATTGCCTTGAATTTCGATTTTGACATTCGTGCTTTTTTTTGTCGTGGAGAATCAGGAGATTTCCAATGCATCGATTGGCGTTTGGTTTCGGGATCGTAAGTAAAAAACCATGATTCATCACAAGTAATAACATTTTGTAAAAAGGTGGGATCTGTTTCAATGTTTTCTAGGATGTCAGAACAAATCATTCTTCGGCGTTCCTTCTGTTCAATTGTGAGACACTTTGGAACCATTTTTGCACACACTTTGATCATGTTGAAACTTTCATGAAGAATCTGCCAAACACTTTCCTTGTCAATTCCTGTCAACTCGGACATTGCTCTGATTGTTAAACGGCGATCTTCTCGAACAAGTTTACCGATTTTTTCAATGTTTGCATCAGTTTTTGCTGACAATGGTCTGCCAGTGCGAGCGTCATCACTTGTGTCTTCGCGGCCATCTTTAAATCGTTTAAACCACTCAAACACTTGTGTTCGCGATAAACAATCATCGCCGTAAACTTGTTGCAACATTACAAACGTTTCACTTGCAGATTTTCCAAGTTTGAAAAGAAATTTGATGTTAACACGCTGTTCTTTCTGTACACTCAACATTTTTCCGACGCACAGACAAAACGTCAACTACTTAGAACAGACGCCACGGGCAGACTGAGTGCAGGAGGCAGATGAAACTCGAGCAGTAGGCGGAGCAAGAGTCACGTGACAGGCCAGGCGACTTTCAGCCTTATTGCATTCGTTTTATTGTTTCACCTGTGCTAGTTCGGTTTTTTTCTAGCCGCACCTCGTATGTGAAAGTTTCTGCCTTTTCAAAATTATAGTTTCTTACTTTTAAAATCTGATTATGGTGTCCGTTTATATTTCGATCTCTACTTATCTGCATAAACTTGGTCTTTTTTTCGTTTATTTGTAGTCAAAAATAAATCTTTATAATGCATCCTGCAGTTTTAAATATTTCTATTTCATATAATGAATTAATACAATAATTTCACTAACCTTCTTTTTAAACTGCGTCACCTTTATTTCAATTTTCACTTACACGTGTTTCGGTGGATCCACCATCATCAGAGTAAATAACATATAATTGAAACTAAAAACATTATTTATTAAAAATCTATAGAAGATGATACATCTTCAGTCACTTGTATAAAATTTATACAAGTGACACTTTTATACAAGTGACTGAAGATGTATCATCTTCTATAGATTTTTAATAAATAATGTTTTTAGTTTCAATTATATGTTATTTACTCTGATGATGGTGGATCCACCGAAACACGTGTAAGTGAAAATTGAAATAAAGGTGACGCAGTTTAAAAAGAAGGTTAGTGAAATTATTGTATTAATTCATTATATGAAATAGAATTATTTGTAGTCCTACATATTCAGTTTCTTCAATCAAAATATTCATCAGGTATACCAAGTCTTCTTCTTTCTCAGCCATTATAACAATGTCATCTGCAAAAGCCAGGATATTTATATTCACCCCAATCTTTATTCCTTCGTTTTTGCTTCTTACTCTTTGCAGCGCTTCTTCAATGGCTATGTTAAATAACGTTGGTGACACCCCATCTCCTTGCCGTACTCCAGTATTAACCTCAAAACTCCTTGTGGTTTTCCCATTCACTTTTACCTTGCATCTTGAATCTAGAGTACTAAGCTTAGCTAGCCGTATCAATTTACTTGGTATCCCAAAACTCTCCATCCTTTCCCAAATCTTGTCTCTGATCAGGCTATCATACGCTTTTGAGAAATCTATAAACAGACAGCAGAAAACCTGGTTAAACTCCCAGTATTTTGCTATCGATTCCTTTAAGATGTAGACTTGATCGGTCGTGGATCGACCTCTCACAAACCCGGCTTGATTTTCTTGTATAATTGTGCTTGTATACTCTTCCAATCTTTTCAGAATTATTCTGGATAATACTTTGTAGGTAACATTCAGCATGGATATTCCTCTGTAATTGTTGCAATCCAACTTATCGCCCTTCTTGTGAATTGGTACGATTATTGCCTCTTGCCATTCTTTGGGTATCCTTTCCAACTCCCAAATTTTCAACAGTAAAATTTTATCGTCATTTACATAGTCAAATGCAATTTCAATTGAGCTTTTTAGTTCGTGCAGGTTTTGTGGCTTGGATGAATACACTAGTTCCTTTACAATGAAAAATAGTTCCCCACAATGAAAAATCACATGGCGTTTAGTCTGGTGAACGCGCAGGCCATTCGATTGTACCACGATGACCAATCCATTCATCAACTTTGGAATTTAAAAACTCACAAACTTTGATACCGAAATGTGCTAGGGTGCCATCTTGTTGTCGGTTGCCAGATAAGTGAGTAAATATTATAAACAGGATTGTTTTCAAGTTCTGGAAATACTACTTCTTGCAGCATTTGTAAGTAATTTTCCGAGTTACTATTTCCCTCAAAAAAATAAGGGCCTATCAGTGCAGTACTTGAAATACCTCTCCATACCATAACACCAGGCATATTAAGCTCTTTTTGAATTACAATATGATGATTTGTATCTGACCAGTACACGCAGTTATGCCGATTAACATGTCCATTGAGTTTAAAACATGCCTCATCAGACCATAAAATTGATCACAAAAAGTTCGGATCCGGCTTCTGCATGGATACCGACTGTCTCACAGAATTCCAACCACCTGTCACTATAGTCCTCATGAAGCGCTTAGAGGAAAGATGGACGAAATGGCTTGAATTTTAATTCCTTCATCATCCTTTGCTAGCTAGTTTGTGATAACCTTAGTTCAGAAGATGCCTTTACAAGTTGATTTACTAGGACTTGTTAGAAACGCTTCAGCAACCTTTTGTAGTTAAAATGATTTTAAGCTGAAATGTAGCTTAAAATGTATCCATATTGATATTTTGTAAAGGTCTGAACATATCTAATGATTCATGATTATAACAAGTCTTAATTTATTCGTAGGAAGAAAACATTAACAAACTAATGAAAATCAATGATATTTCCCTATGGCTCAAATTCGGTGGAACACATGGTATATACAAGTACTTTAGTTTGTATAATTTTATTTGTTGTTGTTGTTTTCAGATTGGTCATGTAAACATAACGAACTTCACGTTTGCTGAGATAACAAACCTCCCAAAAATGTTTGTCGCAATTAAAGCTGATGGTATTTTTGGAATGAGTTTGAAAGAACTATCAAATGGTGGTCCACCATTTTTTTATTACATGATGCAACAATTTCCAAATATTCAGCCTATTTTTTCGTTTTACTTAAATAGGTAAGAATTTAACCTGAAATTGTTGTTCTTTCTTTTACAGATTTTTATATTGATTCCGTATTTAACCTCTTAAGCATTTCATTTTTACTTTCTCTTGCCTATATGAATATATAGGAAGGAAAGTATTGTTTTCATGTCGATTTTTTGAAATAGTTTTCACCGGATCTATATGTTTTCAGACCCCCTGAACCCAAAAAACATGTTTTTAGTGATTGGTCTGTGTGTGTGTGTATACAAAATATCTCGAGAACGGAACATCATACGGACTTGAAACTTAAAACTTAAGTTACATACTACTACCGGACCCGACACGAACATTTTCATCAAAATCGGTCAACCGGAAGTAGTAGTTTATTCGTGTAATTTTTCACTTTTTGCAATTTTCTCATAAACTGGTCCTACGATTTTTTTAAAAATCGCCTGGTTTACTCAATTTTTTATTCTCTACAAGATAGGGTAGGCGCCATGTTTGCTAAAATTTTTGGTGAGGGTGTTTTTACGTAAAAACATAGTTTTTTTAAGATTACGGCTTTAATATGCAATTTAGAGCAAACATTTATATAACAAAAGGTGTAGATAATTTAAAATTCTACAACTTTTATTTCAAACATTTTTTTGTATAACGCTTAGTTTAGTAGTAATTAGCGATTTTCTGTTTTTTCTCACGAAACGTGAGAAAAATCGATTTTTTTAACATTTCGGCCTTAGTATGCATTTTATGACAAAAATGTATCTAATAAATTTTATAGGAAATTAAAAGATCTACAACTTTTATTTTGAGCATTTTTCACTACAGAGCCTAGTTTAGCGTGAAAGAGTGATTTTCCGTATTTTTAAGGCAAACTGAGATCGATTTTCATTTTTCGTCTTTCATATATGATTAAAATCAGGTTATGTTTATTAAGGTTAGTTTTTTGTTTATTTCTAATGTTTTATTACTAATGTTAGGTTTATTGTTAATTATTTGCACTGGCAAGAGAAAGTTGTGTGAGTGTTTCACACCAGATTTTTATATTTAATTGTATCCCCAGTGCTTTATTTTTTTCTTGTGAACCATAGAATTATATTTTAACTTTCTCTTGTTAATCAAGCAAACCAACAGCAATCTTTATTTGGCGACTAGGGCTTTACATCCTATGTCTAAGCAGTTATTTGTAAGAATTTACTCTGCCTATATTCACTCTGAATTGGAATGTGCTGTGACTGTTTAGAGCCATTTTTTTTTTAATAACCAACAAGTAAAGAGGGTATAGCGACCAAGACATTAAGCCCTGAAACCATTTCCTTACATTCTTGTTTTGAAATTTGTGTTAATTTTTTTTTAGTTATTTAAAGTTGAGATGTGATCAAAATATTTTTTTAAATTTTTATCTCTTGCAAAAAACAGTTATAAAAAGCATGAACTGTCCATTTTCGGTCACTATGTTGAAAGATAAAAAATTATGACGTGTTGACTTACAAGCATGTTATGTATTTTTGTGAACTGCTCCAGTGAATCTTTCTTAATGTATTTTATTTTTTGATAGTGTAGAGTATATAATATGTTCCTTATACTTTCTAATTTAATGATGTGTAAATATCTGATTTAATAACTTTTGCATAATTATATTCTCAGAAACCCAGGAACTGCAAAAGGAGGCTCAGTATTATTTGGTGATATTAACAAGAGACATTATCGTGGAAACATCACGTATTTGAAAGTGGTTAGCAACGAGTTTTGGCAGGTGAAAATGGATAGGTAAGTAAATTTAGTGTGATAAAATGTATATTATAGAAGATAAAGAAATATGTGATTCCCTTCTTTTATGTCTTTTTAAAGCATTGGACTATTAGTAACTTCAACTCTCACCACTTGTTTGTCATAATTGCTCATGGCTCTGTGAAATAGCTGAACAATAGAGGTGTTAGTGTTGAGTTCTTCTGGTTCCCTGGTCATACTGGTATCCCCGGGGAAAGAAACTGTTGATTCAACTGCAAAGAAGATGAAACTGTGTTTTAATAATTAAGCAGGTTCTGGGAGATTGCATCTGCTATGCAGCTTTCTGTCTCTGATCTAACCTGTCTCAACAAGTGTGTGAAATACTTGGTTATGAGAAATCCATGCTAGATGTTTCTTGTGTTTCTTTGGTTGATGAGGTTATACAGGGAATTCAAAAAGTCGCTCCGCAGTGAAATGTACAATGAAACTCAATGAAATGCAAGTTATTAATTTATTAACCCTTTTCCACTCGTATTATGTTTGCACTGTGATTCCCCTCCACTTGTATTTATTTTATGATTTGTTGATACCCTATTACATTAATCATACGCATAATGTGTTGTTAGCTTTAAGAGCGTGCTATACTTTTTATGTTTGTTATTACTTTAATGTTAATAATGATACATAAAAAATTCTTTTTCTCACCTAAAAACTTCTAAAATATAACCTGCCAAACATACATTGCTGTTGTAAAAACTAAGATAAAATAAACTGTGTAACTAGAAATTGATACCTAAAACCTAATAAAAACACGCAAAATAATCTGAATATTATTATTGTGTGAATTAGTTACCTAAAAACATTAAACTGATCTTAAAGTGACACAAAATACCGCTAACTAAACAATGCATGTTCACAATTAGATTAGTTGTTTACTAGTTTGGTATGGCGACATAGATTCAATTAATTCCGTTTATATCGAAAATCGATAGTAGTCAACTATCGAAAACTACAAGAATTAAATTTAAAAACATCCCGTAGAGGCCAGCACATTTCAACAGCTTTGTTAAACGTGTATTTTCATACAAAATCAGCTGTGAAAACGGAGTCGGATGGGGTCCGACATACGAGTGGAACGGTAATACTATCGTGCCGTATCAGATCTGACAGTCGAGTGGAAAGGGTTAAATATCCATTTTAATATTATAAACAAATACCTTCACATTAAATGTTCAAAGTGCCTTCTGTGTTGTTGAATACACAATTCAATTTGTCTAATCATGTTTCCAAACACTTTGTAACATTTCCTCTGTAACAGAAGTAGTGAAAGTGGATATTGCAGTTTTCAATTCATCTGTGGATTTTAAACGGTTTTTGTGGACAGTTGCAGTTTCACTGCACTCCAGAAGAAAAAGTCAGGTATTGATAGGTCAGGAGATTGTGCAGACCAGAGTCCTTGTAAAATTATATGATCACCAAAAACATCTACAACCAGTGTCATTGAAACCTGAGGTGTATGCATGGTTGCACCATCTTGTTGAAAATAACCGTTCAGCATTTTCACTTATCTCAAGTTTGTCTATGAATGGATACAGAATTTCAGTGTAGTATCATTGTGCATTTATTGTTTCATTGAAAAATATGGGCCTCACCATCCTACATCTAGAAATTGCTATCCAAACTCCAATTTCCACAGAATGTAGTGGTTCCTTATGAATACACCATGGATTTTTAGTACTCCAAAGATGAGAATTTTGCGAGTTCATGTACTCGGATTAATTGAACCATGCCAAATGCTTCATTAAGAACATCGATTCCATTTTGTTGAATGAAATTATTGAACCATTCACGATAATGCATTCCCTTGCCATGATCAGATTTAATCCTTGTACGACTGACATTTTGTATGGGAAAAGTTGTAATTTTTTCTTATAGCTGTGTGGGCCGTTCCGACACTAACATTGGTTTCCTACACGAGTTTTCTTAATGACTTGTTTGCAATAATGGACATTTTATTTTATTATCTGATAAGAGAAAAACAAACATCACTGCGGAGCGACTTTTTGAACACCGTGTACAATGAAATTTGACATGAAGCTGCTTGACATAATGCTTTTTACTTTCGCTTGCCTATATGAATATATAGGAAGGAAAGTATTGTTTTCATGTCAAGTTTTAACTGGAACTACACGTTTTCAGACCCCCCCTGAACTCCAAAAACATGTTTTTAGCGATTAGTCTGTGTGTGTCTGTGAACAGAATATCTCAAGAATGGAACATTGTACGATTTTGAAACTTGAAACTCAAGTTAGATACTACTACCAGACCCGATACAAACATTTTAATCAAAATTGGTCAACCGGAAGTAGTAGTTTATTTGTGTCATTTTTCACTTTTTTGTGATTTTCTCAAAAATAGCTCCTACAATTTTTTTAAAAATTGCCTCATGTAGGCCTACTTCATTTTTTATGCTCTACAAGATAAGGTAGGTGCCATGTCTGCTGAAATTCTTGGAAAGGCTGTTTTCTCGTAAAAAATTGTTTTTTTAAGATTGCAAATTTAATATGCATTTTAACGCAAAATGTATGTAATGAAAGTTGTAGAGAACTTAAAATCCTACAACTTTTATTTCTAACATTTTTTGTATAAAGCTTAGTTTAGCAGTAATTAGCAATTTTCTGTTTTTCTTTTATGAAAATGTGTAAAAAAAATGGATTTTTTAAGATTTCAGCCTTAGTTTGCATTTTACATGCCCAAAACGGGCAGGTGGAGTGTTATTTTAATTGCACTCTATCTGTTTGGTCCAGGGCTAAAAAAAAATAGTTCTGTTTCTTATCACATAGTCAGCCACTTATATGACTGAACTATTTAAGAACAGAAGAGGTAGAGGTGTAAAAGACACTAGTCAGAGTTATCTCCTCTGAGAGTAATGAATTTCACTTTGCAGCCAGACCCTGTGGTGAATGAAGTGGAAGTTGTCATTTGCAGGGTGGAAAGTGAGTGCGTTTCAGAGGGCCTGGGATGCTGATAAGCATACTCTTTCAACTCAGTGAGGAAGGCAATTGTAAACCACCTTTTCCTCGTTTTTACTTAGTAAAACCTCTAGAGGTTCAAACCAGCCTTTCGGCTGTTGACTTAAACACAATGCATTTTACAACAAAAGTGTATGTAATACAATTTATAGAAAGTTGAAAGATTTACAAATTTTCTTAAAGAATTTTTCTCTATAGAGCTTAGTTTAGCATGAAAGTGTGATTTTCCATATTTTTAAGCCAAACTGAGATCGATTTTAATTTGCCATCAGTCATTCATGATTAAAATAAGGTTATGTTTTTTGAGGTTTGTTTTCGTTTGTTTCTAATGTTTTATTACTAATATTAGGTTATATTGTTCATTATTTGCATTGGCAAGAGAAAGTTGTGTGAGTGTTTCACACCAGATTTTTTTAAGTTTGTTTTAATTTGCAAAATTTTGACTGGTAATTTTATCTGTGAAATCAATGTTTTGTTGTACATGTCACGAGATTGTTTTGTTTGTAACCCTCCATGTATAGGTCCTCTACATCTTGAATTGAAGGACCAGGCTATAACTGGTACAATTTTCCACGTGTAAAAAAACATTGTAAAGGAGGCCTTCCAACAACTGCCCTTCATGCATTTTCTGACAACTTCATAGTTCATTAACGTGGTGAATAGGGGTTTCACTGATTCTTTGTAGGGTAAGTGGACTGAAACTCGTAACAAACAAATAGAGATACAACATGTTTTTAAACCCTGGCCAACATCATTAAAGGACTATAGAAGGGAAGACGTTGTAATTGCACGACTCAAAATCAGGCATACCAAATTGATTCATGGATCCTGATTTTGCCCCAGTGTGTAGCTGATTTAATTGTCAGCAACATTTGTTCTTTAGTTGTACAGTCACTTCTGTTTTGCGTCAATGTCTTAACGATTTATGTTTTGGATACAAATGTTTAGTTACTTGTGTTTTAATTGAATAAGTTAATTGTAAGAGTTCTTTTTGTAATTACAGGGCATTTTTTGAACATCCTACTGAGACTTTTTGTGCTTCTGGTTGTAAAGCTTATTTTGATACTGGCTCAATCTCCATCTCAGTTCCAAAGGATGATTTTGATGCTATCAACAAACGTATTCGTGCTTATAAGCAAGGATCAGACCGATATGAGGTAAAATATTTTTAGTAAATGTCTTATATCAAAAATTTTCTGCCTTGTCAACTGCAGTTATTCAGTTCACAATATTTCCATAATAGTTAGCCAACTGCTGTGTCTACTTTTATGTAAAAGCTCTTTCTTTAATAGTTTTTGTAACACTTAATGCAGGTTCGTTAGGGATCTGGTTATTATAAATTATAAACAAACTTCTGA
The DNA here is from genome assembly GCA_035578175.1 of Catonia carolina. Lineage (NCBI taxonomy): Eukaryota > Metazoa > Arthropoda > Insecta > Hemiptera > Achilidae > Catonia > Catonia carolina. Next base: position 19,097,631 of record JAQMRL010000010.1, on the reverse strand, counting down.
TAAAAACAATTTCTTGACAAACTAATAAATTGCAACAAATTATTATGCTTATCATTACTGTAAACTACTATTAAATTACTTAATGAGATTACAGTGAAGCGTCAGTTATCTGAAATAATTGGGACCAGAGTGGTTCTGATTATCAAATAGTTCGGATAATCAATTACGCTAAATTCTGTAATTTGATACACTGTTCCGTAGCAATGTAATATAACCTAAATGTTATACATAGGTTTATAAGGGTTAACATAAACTTTACTCTAAAAAACACTAATTTATTGCAAATGTAGAATAAGCTATTAAAGATAATATTTATAATCAAACAGAAAAATACAAATTTTCAAAAATGGAATAAATTATTGTAAAATCCCATATGAAATATTTTTTAACGCACTTTTACATACTATTCAGTAATTTAAAAAAAATCTTGATTTTTTTTGTAACAATGCTTCAGCAGCACTAAATTCAGGCTGTTGTTCATGCCATACAGTAGCATTACAGTTTCTGGGGCAGGAGGCCTCTGCATAATCAACGTATATTTTTCCATCGATGGTGGTTTAGATGAGTGACATTCGGATAATCTTTGTAATTACAAAAATGTTATTATTAACTCAAGGCTTAAACTAAACTTAACTAAATTTTTAACAAATTCAAAACTGATAAATAAATTTTTTACTTACAGATTTTGACTATAGAGTAGTACAACTATCTGCCATCACTAACAAAACGCTTTTCTCAATATGTCAAAACTGGTTCTTACAGTTGACACACGCACGCACAACATTATTGGTTTCACTACATAGTCTATTCTACATACTGACTTCTCTTCTTCACGCTATCCAATTGCCAAACAAAAAAACTAGTTCTATTTGTAATAAGGCGTCAAAGTTTTGAGAATAATGAAGAATCTGACAAATAAACAAATACACAAAACATTTCTAGCAAAATCTAGAAATACATTAGTAAGGCATAATAATATTCATAATAAATATCTTTCCTCCCTGTTCCAATTGGATAAAAATTAATTAATAAGACCCACTTTATGAATGGCACCTGTTAAAACCTATATAATAAAAGCTTCTATTACTTACTAAATATGATTAATTATCAATAGTTGGGCCTATTTTATTGTCTTGCCAGATGCTGATCGAGGCAGTCCACTGATGAAAACTAGCAAAAAATATATACTAGGTGGCCCATATGTCAGTTTTCCCATGAAATAGGATATTTTGTATCAATAAGTTTGTAACATTGTTGCGTTAGCAGCAACCAGGTATAACATTAATTGTTGTCCGTTATAGTGAGGTGAGTCTCTAAGCCATATCGTCCATCTTTACTTCAAGTTTTTCACAAGAGTTATCCCGATAGGCGATTGGAATTCTATGAAACAGTCGCTATCCATACAGAAGCCGATTCAAATTTTGTGCGATCAATTTTGTGGTGTGTTGAGGCATGTTTCAAACTCAATGACCATGTTAATCGGCGTAACTGCATGTATTCCTCGGATACAAATCCTCATAAGATAATCCAAGAAGAGCTTATTGAGCCTGATGTTATGGTATGGGGAGAAATTTCGAGTACTGCATTGATAGATCATAATTTTTTTTGAGGGAAATGTTAACTAGGAAAGTTATAACACGTGCTGCAGGAACTAGTCTTTCCGGAACTTGATTCCTTCCGATGTATGTTACAAGTTCCTTTGGAACTTGTGTTCCAAATTTAACGAATGGATTGGTCGCTATGGTACAGTTGATTGCCCTGCTCGCTCGCCAGACTTAACCCCATGTGATTTTCACTGTGGGGTATTTTTAAAAATTGGTATTTTCTTCAAAACCACAGAACCTAACCAAACTAAAAAGCATAATAGAAAATGCATTTGACACCGTCAGTGAAGATAAATTGTTATTTTTGAAAATTTGTCAATCAGTTTTAAGTTTTGTATGAAGTGTATAGACACTAATGGTGGACATTTTGAACAACTGCTATAACAAAGGTATTTAAGGTATTATGTAAGTACAATTCAAATAATAAGTCTGTTTTCTTCCCTGTTGTTTCTTATCTGTAAACTTGTAATGCCTTCACTTTTACTTCTTCCATTTGTAGGGAAATTGACGTATGGGCCACCCAGTACAGATACTTGAATTAAATTCTGCTTTTAACTTTGCATTTACTGTCAAGTTTTTATTTTTTATAATTTTTCTATGATAATTCATGTGCATTGTTTTAAAAATTATTTCTTCGTTAAATTGCGTCCAGGAGATTCCTAAGGAAGCGTATAGGAAGAACTTATTAGTTAATTGATATATTATTTTAATTACACATTATCCTACCACTCCTAGCTTACTTACTACAATTAGCTCACATCTCTTCACCATTGGGTGTCTTTATTGTAAATATAATCTTGGAAAAAATGTTGCAATGAAAACAAATTAGGCCTACACGTACCAAATTTTATAGAATAATTTTTTAAAAATTGAAGAAAGTAACTGGAGAGTCACACAAGTAATTAAAAAAATGAACAATGCTTAACGCTAGAATTGGCAGTCACATTTTTCTGTGGTGGCAGGCTATTTTTGTGCATTGAGTAAGCATTGTTTAAAAATTAAAAACAGATTAACACAGTTATATTACATATTTTTATTTTGTTCAGAAAATTCTGGAAAATATTACAGTGTCACTGAAAAAATATTATTGCCCTACTAAATTTTTTTTCTATGCAAATAAAACAAAAACAAACTTTTTGGAAAAATATTTTTTGAATTTCACCCATAATAACTCTTAAGTTGTTTTCAAAATAATAAAAAACTGAAATGTATAAAAAATATGCATTATTCTATTCTGTTTTAATCATATATTTGGTTTCTAATGTATACCCATGAAAAAATAAAATATTAATAATGAACTAAATTAGTTTAATTAGACACAGACATTCCGCGGATTATACACGACAAAAACAAATCGAATCAGTGTTTCAACTCCCGATAAACTTCACAGTAAAAAAATATAGGTGTATATTTTCTATAACCTCTTAAAACTGTTATCATAAACATTCACTTGATAAATAAATTAAACACGAAAAACATAAATGAAACTAAATAACACTTAGAAAACAAAAAAATGCAAAAACAACTCCTGACAAACTTCATGATTAAAATACTATAATGTCAAAACTATTCATAAACAGTCACTTGATAAATAAACTGAACACAAAAAATGTAAATGAAACTTACAAAACAAAAGTAATGCAACATCCTAGTTACATGAATAAAATCACAACCAACCTCGACAATAAAAGAAAATTGTTTTCTACTGTTTTTTTAAGTGTACAGAAAAATATTACGGGAAATAGCAGACGCACAATCGAAAGAAAGATCTAAGCTATCGATTCATAATTATATCGAGGGTAGTACAACGTCATATACGTACCATAATATCGATTGCCGTGATTGACTACATAAATGTCATTTTTCCGACAATGCCATTTAATAAAGGAAGCTTACTGTCATAAAATCGACAGCTGCCAGGGTTAAGAAAAGTTAAGCTACGTTTCCCACAAGCAAAAAAGTGAACTGACCTTCCTTGCGGACATAATTTAGCATACAATAGAATTAAGAATAGGAGCACAATATACTGTGCTCTCCACTAAATATATTTACAACAGTACTGTCTTATAAATGTTCTACTGTTTTCAGGTTGATTGTTCAACAGTGCTAGAATTACCTGTTCTCACATTTGTTATGAATGGGATTAGTTTTCCCATAAAAGGAAAAGACTACATACAAAAAGTAAGTCTAGTTTTATTTATAATTAATCTAATTTTTGTAATACATGGTCGTCAACTACCAAATACTTAAATTAGAAAAAAATGGTGTGAAACACTCGCATGACTTTCTCGTGCCAATGTGAAATAATGTAAAACAACCTAATTTTAATCATGAGTGGGTGACGCTAAAAGAAAAGGAATTTCTTGTGGTCTTGGATTTATTTTGATAAGAAAAGTCACCAATTGAGACTAAACTAAGATCTGCAGAAAAAAATACTTGAAATAAAAATTGTAGATTTTTAATTTTCTACAACTTTGATTGCGTAAGCTCTTGCCTTAAAATGGACATTAAAGCCACAATCGTAAATAAACATTTTTTTTTTACTATGAGTGCACAGCTCCCCGCAAATTTCAGCACCCGCGCGTTTTCTTTGTCTGAATAGCGGCAGCACACTCTCAGTCTGATTTTTTTTGGGGTTCCTCATATTATTTCACCTGTTTTGAAGTGTAAGTCTGTACTCTGGATGATCTCCCCTAGATAATTTAATTCCATAACTTTTTCTGTTTCTCAATTTATAGCTTTAGATGGCTAGATGTAGAGAATTTACTCATAACCTTAGTCTTTTCCATGGCAATATAGAAACTTAAAACCCATCTTACCAGCTTTTTCTTGTAGTAGTTCTGGTTGTTTTAGTTTATCATATTATATATATTCTATGATTATAGAACTGTATCATCTGTTAAATTTAAAGTGGTTGATTCTAATTGGCTCTTTCCTTTTCTGTCTGTAAGCCATTAACACGTTGAGCGTGGAGGGTAAAATTATGGATGCTTCACTATGCCGACCCGCCATTGCATGAAAAATTATGCCTGTAGGCATCATCCAGTCATGTGAATGTTCTTATTCATATGTTCATCTATTTAACAGCTAAACAAAGTACTGTACTATAAATGCATTTGTTGACTAGTTTCTACGAAATTTATATTTGAAATTAATTTTTTGGTTACTAGAAATTAATAAATTAATACTTTTAAATTAAATAAAAATGAAAATTATTTTCATGTGTAATTTTAAATAGAAAAATACATGGAAAAATGATTAATAAAAGTACTTTTACCTATGTAGAATTATTTCATGAAATAAATTATTAAAAATTAATAATTTAAAATAAAATAATAATAAAAATAAAATAATAAAATAATTTAATAAATTAAAATTAATTATGAAATAAATTATTATTATCGTACAGGTGTAACATACAGTATGCCTTCATAAGAAATGCAGTGCATAGAAATCACCTCAAAGTAACAGAAATTACTTTTGAGTAATAATTAAACTATTATTTTAAGAATATATTATTCTTCTTATTTTTTAGAAAAAATAAGTCACTAGGAATAGAGAAATTCGTAAATAAATGATATAATCAATTTTTTTCTTCACTCTCGACTGGTTTGGTGCAATTCTCCAAGCTGTTCTATCTTGTGCCGTTTATAATTAATTATAATGATATAATTACACTGCAATAGGAAGTCCGAATAGACTGCACTTTTGAAATTCGTTCAAAAACTCCCGGCAGTATCTAACAAAAGACAGCCTTCACTGTAGCACTTTTAGGATTGGTCTCAATGCCTGAACAGCATTTACTAACGCTACTAGTGTGCCATAGATTGAACAATAGCTATAGAAATGTTTATGACACTTGTAGGTGTCATTCTGTCCTGGGAAGAGACTCAATGTGATGCCTTATCCTAATCTCTGACAGCTTTTTGAATGCTCAATTGTTGAGTAATACTGAGCCTATCTTCTGAGGATTTTTTCACTCAAGACTATCACCCTCAATCGAAATTGGAATAAACTGACCCCCCCAAATCCATCAAGCCCTTTAACCCCATAGAAATCCCCCCTTATCAAACTCGAATTCTTTTCTTCTCGAAGTCACATAAACAGCTTGGTCATTAGCAACAAAAATGGGATATTTACCGGTGGTTTTTATATTTTATTTTAAACTTTGTGAAAATGTCCAGATCCTAGCCGGAAGTCGAACTCGGGACCTCCGTGTGGTAGGCTAGTGCGCTACCACTATGCTACAGAGACAGCCAAAATATTTTAATTAGTGTGGGATTTAAACTCACGACTCTCGTACAATAATATCAAAAGTACAATTTGAATGATGTCTTTAAACGCGCACAGCTCTGAACAGATTCTAATTCTTATTTGAAATGGGTTTGAGAGCTCACCCATGGATTTAGCTTTGAAGTAAGTATTTTCCTAATGATATTTCTAGTGGTGTAATCCAACCTGAATTCTTCAAGAACCCTTGGCAACACGTTGTGATCTATTGAATCATAAGCTTTTTTGAAAACTACTACATTAGAATTTGGTTTTGTTTCCATTTAAAAAGTATTTATTGTATGTAATTTACTTTTTTTAATAATTCTAATATTTGATTACAGGTAACCATTGGCCCAGGCGATCTTTGTTTAACTGCATTCGAACAGTCTGATAGTAATGATTGGGGTCTTGGTGTAACTTTCTTGTATCAATATTATTCCATTTATGATATGAAAAATTTACAAGTGGGTCTTGCAAAAGTAAAATAATTAACTTAAATATTAATATGCATGTTTGTCTGTTTAATAATTGTAATTTTAAGATAGTAATTTTCATTCTTTGAGGAAGGCACTGGTAAACCACCTCACTCCTCATTTTATTTAATAAAGCCTCTAAAGGTTCAAACCAGCTTTCAGCTGATGACCTAAACAACAATTTTAAGAAAGTTCATAGTCTGAGTAAGGTTCACCAAAATGATATGATATTTACAAAAATGATATTATTATTAATGATGTTATTTACAAAGTAGACAAAGGTTAGCATATAAGTCCGCATTATAACACACAAATGATATGTAACAATCATATCACATTCATTCAAGTGCCATATGCTCCACGTTCTGTTGAAAAAATAAAAAAATTGGATTGAGTAAATTTTTGCACCATGGGTGAAATAGTTCTCCGCCCATTCGGTAAAAAGACTAAAATCTTTCAGTGTAATTGTTGTGATGATGATGAGTTTCTTGTTCACAGACTCAAGTTATAATAAAATTTATCTGGTAAGCGGTAAGTTACAAGAATGTTACATCTCTTTCACTAAAAGGTGATTTTGAGACTTCCGGTTTTGACCCACTTCTGGTGAAACCGGAACTTCATACCTAATTCAGACCCACTAACTTTTTAAATTTACACAACTTCTTTTTTTCATTTTTATTTCTTTTTTCAATCTAAACAATTATGAATCCGAAAACCGTTTGTTGCTATCTCTTGTACTTTCTGGCTTTGGTTTCTTGACTTCTGGTTTTTGGCCACTTCCGGTCGAAACCAGAACTTCAATCCCAATCTAGACCCATTTAACTTTTTGTACAGATTATGAATCCAAAAACTAAAATTAGTAATTTCCTTTGTTTAGAATTAATTATATTTTCCTTTTTAAATCCGTGTGATATTTGTTAACTTTTTCATTTTATTATTTAATTTATGGAACTAGCAAAGCATACCTTACACTATCACAGATTTGTTTGTGTTAATTTTATCATGTTTTCTAAAAATGCCTTTCAAACCTCTTGGTTTTTAGACCATAGCTATACTTAACTGCTTCAGCGTTTTAGAGTTTCACCACTTCACCACTTGAGAGGTTGGTCAGTTTAAAAATAATAAACGACGACGAAGGTAAATGTAAATTTGTTAAAATTTGGTTCCCTGTTCATGTACTGAGCATAGTTTTTTATTAACTTTCTGTAAACCAATAATGATACTCAGAGCTTATTCTCATTTTTTAAGATTTTTTAAATTAATTTTATCGTAATTTTTTGATAATTAACTCATTTTATAATCAATGGAAAATTGTTTTGTATTTTTATACTATAAATAAATATTTTTATGTGTTTATTATTTTATTTTCTTGTTATTTATTTTGTACGATTTCCTACGATTTGATATACAGCTTAATCATTGGTTAATACAGAACAGACATACTAATGTCAGCTATTCCAAGCTAAAAATAAAAGAAGTGCTAAAAATAATACAGAGTATTTAAAATGGTTGTCACAATAACCTTCATAAGTAACATGAAAAAGGGTAAAATTATACACTAATTCATATAGGCAAGGATTACTTTTTTCTTTTTGACCAATATATTTGGGCCTGTATAGTATATTTTTCCCATAATAGGTAGGTAGAGTGTTAAATTATTTGCACTCGTCTGATAGTTCCACGGCTACAAAAAATAGTTTTGTTTCTAATCACATGGGTAGCCAATTATATGACTCTGGCTTTTAACCCTAGAAGCAGTAACTGTCGATCTGAATGACACCTGTGCTGTTGAATTTGTGTCAAAGTCTATTTGGTCGACAGATGCACCAGCTGGTTGTCCAATCTAGGTTATATAAGTAATCATGAAAGTATTTGATTTGATCTATTTAGTTTCACAGTTTGCCAGTAGTTTCGTTTTCTCTTTCATTCTTATGAGTCTTTGAAAGTTGTTGTTTCGTAATGTTGTGTATGACTGTAATGGCGATCTGTTTGTTGTGTGAGGTTTGTTGTTGTTTTATATTATTAGTGTGTAATGTATTAGGGTAAGTCAATGATTATCCGCAATTTAGTTATATTTTTGTTTATATTGGCAATACTGTTGTTTTGCATTGACGCATGCTTTGTTTGTTTGTGGTTATAAGTATGCAAGTTTCAAGCTGCTAGGTTAGTTTCGTTATTGCTGTCGTGCTGTTAATCATGGTTGCTCCGCTTTCTATTTGCACCAAAGAAGAGCAACGTTCAGTGATCTGTTTTTTGTGGTCGGAAGGTGTACCAGGGGCAAAAATTCATAGAAAACTTTTGGTACAGTTCGGGAACAGTGTTTTGCCACAACGGAGTGTCTACGAATGGATTGAAAAATTCAAAAATGGTCACACAAGTGTTGCGCATAATGAAGGAGCCGGACGACCGTTTACCGCCGTAAATGAAAAAAACATTAAGCGTTCACGTGAAATGATTCTCTTAGACAGACGAGTAACTATTGACAAAGTGGCACATCGTCTGCAAATTAGCCACGGTTCTGCCTACGAAATCATTCACAACACACTTGGGTTTCATAAAGTTTGTGCAAGATGGGTCCCAAAACAACTGGCACTGTTGCATAAACAAATGGGCTTGGACACCTGCAAAATACATTTGGATCGCTATGGTAACAAACGGGACAACTTCTTAGATGGGATCATTACTGGTGACGAAACATGGATCCATCAATTTGAGCCGGAGAGTAAACGGCAGAGTATGGAAAGGAAACATCCAAATTCTCCATGCAAGAAAAAATTCAAGACCCAACCGTCCGCAGGAAATCTGATGCTTATGGTTTTTTGGGACTCACAAGGTCCAGTACTGGAACATTATCAGAAAAGGGGCACAACAATAAACAGTGTGCATTACAGTGAGATGCGTACTGCTAAGCTAAAGCCTGCAATTCGAAGCAAACACCCAGGACTACTGTCAAAAGGTGTTATGTTGTTGCACGACAAAGCCCGTCCAATACTTCTACCCACACTGCTGAAACGCTCCAGAAACTCAATTTTGAAGTACTGGCTCATCCTCCATATAGTCCCGATCTTGCTCCTTCTGATTATCACTTGTTTGGTCCACTCAAAGAGGCATTAAGGGGCCTTCGATTTACCTCAGATGAAGCATTGAAAGAAGCGGTGCATTCCTGGCTCGTATCTCAACCAAAAACCTTCTTTTATGAGGGCATCAGGAAACTTGAACAACGATGGACCAAGTGTGTTGAAAAGCAAAAGGACTATGTTGAAAAATGATGTACTTGTAAGTTTCTTATTTGATTACAATAAAATTGTATAACTACATTTCAGATAATAATTGACACCCTCGTATTAATTCATTTTACTGTAATTTTATTAGTTATCATGAATTATCTGTGATATTTTAGTTTAAATTTAGGTTTTATAAATACGTAAATAAACGGTACACTAAAAATATTGTTACGAGAGAGTTCACATTTACATTTTTTACATATTATAATAACGAAGCAGATAAACTGATGATTCAAAAAAGTAATTATTTTAGAAAGAAGGCGCTAAAAATATATATTTAAGTTTTTACACATTTGTTTAGGTAAATCCATGATGTAGCTAGTAACACCAAATTTATTTTTCAAATTTGTTATTATAAATATTCTGTTAGTCCTGTTATTTGGGAAATAATATTATGAGAAAGCAAAAATAACAGTCAGGTAGAGATATCTTTTTGTTTAATTTGGTATGTAATTCATACCTGATACCTGAAAAACAAAAAGAAATAAAAAATAGTGTTTGTAAGTTTTTTCGTTAAAATAGCTTGACACTTGTTATTAAGTTATACCTGTTACCGCATCTAGGGTTAAGAACAGAACAGGTAGAGGTGTAAAAGACACTAATCTGAGTTATCTCCTCTGAGAGTATGAATTTCATTATAGTCAGACCCTGTGTTGAGTAAAGTCAAGGTGTCATTTACAGGGTGAAAAGTAGATGCTTTTCAGAAGGCCTGGCATGCTGATAAGCATTCTTTTCCACTCAGTGAGGAAGGTGATGGTAAACTACTTCACTCCTCTTTTTACTTTGTAAAACTTCTAGATATTTAAATAGCCTTTTGGCTGATGACCTTAACACAGTGTACTACAATAGAAATTGAGCTGATGGTGATGATAACTAGAACGATATCAGGAAGCACAGAAACTATCGATGGAGCTTCTACAAATTATGTCTGGAAAGTAAGCACAGTTTTGAAAAAAACTTATAATACTTTTTTCAAGCCAAAACTATTTTTACTTTAACGAGCTTGCTATGAATGACTTTTTGACATAGTTTCCACCAGTGATCATTTTATCCAAACCCTTCCTCAAAAAACATCCTGTCTGTGATAATAGCCATAACTCTGATACCATTTTACTCCGGTAGCAAAACAGTTTTTGAAACTTGTGCAAATTCTTCTGAAGCACTGACATCAGCACTAGATTCATTGGTGTATTACAAACAAGTAAATATGTATTACATTCTTATGGTGTAATGGTAAGTATTCCGTGCTTCCCAACAAATTTGATGTAATTACAGTAAGACCTCGATTTAAGAGAGTTCAACTTACACGAATTCACATTAGCGCGAATTTGTTGACTATTATATTATTGTGTACAGTAGTATTCTTATCTAATGGATGTTTACATTTATGACCATTGTTTTGCTAATTGCTCTCGAAACCCTTATCATATTTTTGGCCTCCCCATTTTTACTCTGGAATTTCATCTTGATTTGCTTTTGTTCTAAACATGAGTACTGTTTAGTGCACTAATAATGTGTTGTTTAGGTCATCAGCCAAAAGGCTGGTTTGAACCTGTAGAGGTTTTACTCAGTAAAACAAGGAGTGAGGTGGTTTACTATTGCCTTCCTTACTGAATGGGAAAGTATGCTTATCAGCATGCCGGGCCCTCTGAAAAGCACATATTTTCCACTCTGTAAATGATACTTTCACTTCATTCACTACAGGGTCTGGCTGTTTAATGAAATTCATTACTTTCAAAGGAGATAACTCTGATTAGTGTCTTTTACACCTCAACCTCTTATGTTCTTAAATGATTCAATCACATAGCCTAATTGGCTGACCATATGATAAGAAACAGAACTATTTATTTCAGCACTCCAATGAACAGATTGAGTGTAAACAACTTGTCTACTTGTCCACTTGTCTATTATGGGCAAGCATTAATAATATTGATCGTATATGGTTACATTTAATCATGATTTTAATTGTGCTACAATTTGTAGGTCTTTTATTTCCTTGTTTTTGTTATTACCTTGTGTGCAATTTTAGTTTGAATAAAGGTAATAAAAAAGGAAAAAAAAGGATATAGAAAGCGATTATTTTAAAGGAAGAGTTAGATGTTGTTAAAAGATATGAAAGGGGTAAAAAACAAAGAACATAAAAGGAACGACTGGGTTTAGTGAATCAACACTAACGACAATTAGCGGATTTGAATGGTACGGATAATAATTAGCGGATATTTTAAGGTTAAACCGAACAATTCAAGTTACATGAATTTCACGTTACGCGATGATTTTGCGGGACGCATCCCTTGCGTAATTCGAGGTCTTACTGTATAGGGAAATTAACTTTGGACAATGTACTGTCAACATTATTCTTATAAGGGTGTACAATGCGGTAATCAAATTTTAGTATGATTCCTACATTCTGCTTAAATTCGTTAGGGCGGTTGAATCTAATACAACCAGGAAACAAAAGACGCGATGTGGCTTCGACGCGCACATTAGGCGTAATGCATGGCTCGTTAATGAATAGGTAAGTTTGGATATTGGATAGGACCATACACATGGGATAAAACTGCAATTAGTGATAATTTTAGCAGTACTTACGTAATTTTGAGTGCGTAGGTTTCCCAGGATGCTTCGATTAGGTAACGCCGTTGTACGAAGACACTAAACTGTTTGATAAGATCTGTACAGATTTCACACAATAAACAAGTCACCAAAGGCACGTTAACAATAGAAATGAAGCACTGCTAATACTTGAGTAACTACAGTTTAGGAAAACGGTTTACAGGTTCACAACACGGGTAACACCATTTCACAAGGTTCGGTAATCAGTTGAATAAAAAACAACATGAATATTTCGTTGATTAATTGTACGCACGTTTTACACAGAATAGCTCGTTATTTGGGGCCGTAATTACAAGTATTAACGGCAACATGGTATTGGAATGTCCAATGCGTTACATGAAAAGACGCCAGCACAAGCGGGCTGAGAGCGTCCGTTGAGACCGTGGTGCGCTACACGACCGGCACGTTCGAGAGTTTTACTTGCAGTGAGTGAGAATCAGGAAGGAAGGAGCAATGGCGAAATGAGAGCAAGAAATTAGTCGAATTTTGCTATTGGCGGAGAGCGGGGCACGTGAGCGAGGATCACACATGCGTAGAACTAATTAGTACAGTAATCAATACGAAATCAATATTAGAGATTTAATCGAGCGGGAAGATCATATTCTAGAATGATCGACGGCGTGGGTTATTTGAACTTATTGTAATACTGAACATCGGGTGTAATTTATTTTTATTACTCCAGTTGTTTGGAAACAGAATAAAAATGAGTATACAAAAGATTTTAATTTTTAATAAATAAAAAGAAAATGTTATTCAATTTTGATATAGCATGGTACTACTTACATAAGAAAATATTTTGCATCAATTTTATCTGAATAATAGCCGCATACTTCATTAGTGGTCAGTTGATAATTTACTATTGACATTACTGTACAAGAGTTCAGTTTGAATCCCACACACTATATTAAAAAACTTAAAAATAATATTAAAAAATATAAACTTAAATATTAAAAAATATTTAAAATAATTGTTGACTTAATATTTAGGTTAATAATTTATTAACTTAATTAAATACAAAAAACTTTGAATGAATTAAAAATTACAATTTAATTTCAAATATTTTTCATTATTTAATTAATAATAATCAATGGTAATTTTACATAACAAAAATTAATTAAAAAAAACCAGAAAGAAAATAAAAAATTTTAATTAGAGTGAGATTTTGAACACATGACCCCTTGCAAGGTAATGTCAAAAGTAAATTATCAAGTGACTTCTAAACATGCGCAGCTATTGTTCAGATAACAATAAATGTTTTTTTCTCTTAAATACTGCGCTGTGTCATAATTGAATAACATTTGAGTACTGTGAATTCTAAAGGAGCTAACAGCCATTTTTTTCGAAAACGAGTTTTTAACATTTATGTAAGTTATGAAACAACGCCAATGTACCTGTATAGGTACAAGAGCTATGAACATTAGCAGCCTGGAAGTATTATTATTTATTGCCGACAGATAGCAGTAGTGTAACTCGACATTACATTGACAACTAAAAGAGCTATGACGCTGGCTGCCATTTCATGTTGAAGTGTTCTGTAAATCTAACCGGTTTCGAATCAGTAGCTTATTTTTATAATTTCGAAGTCCATAAAGTACAAATGGCATTATCGCAAGCGAGTACTACTAAAGCGTTTCTCGATGATGAAATTGTCATTCCCAAAACACGGAAACCTAACTTTAAAAAGTGGCTAGAATGAGTGGAAGTCCATACTTAACCTACAAAAAGACGCCAAAACCAGCAACACCTTATCCTTTCCTTGGATTAAGCGTTCAGTTTTTCAACCAAATGTTACACTTGAAACCATCAAATCAAGTACATTCCAAGGTCTGGCATCTACAGTTCAGTTACCTGCGACTAAAGTAGAAGATATTATGAAAATGATGCCTTACATGAACGAAGATACGAGTAGTAGACAGTTTTTTAATGAAGTCTGCAGAAGTTAATAAAATGAAAACATAAATTTTCTTGTATTTTGTATTAAAAAAAATATTCATCTCAAATATAAAATAAAATCTTTTGGCTTATTTTGTTCGTAATGTTTTTTGTTAACCTGTTTCATATTTTTTACTAGAACACAGCTCCTATTGATGTATTTTAACTTGGCATGTACCTCCATTTGGGATTATGTGATTTTTGAACATAGCTCTTTCTGCTAGTTGAAAATTTCTTTATTATTTTTCAACACTACTACTTAATAAAAAGATTGTATTAATAGACAAAGTAGAAATATAATCATAAGTGAATGTCTGGAAATTAGTACAGATTATTATAAACAGTTAGTTTACTATTAACTACAAAAATAAACTGTTTTTATTGAATCCTGACAAAAACCATTTTTGGTTGTTAGCTCCTTTAGAATTTACAGTACTCATTTTATCTTTATTTATTAATAATTTAATTATTAGCTATTGAAATGTTTTGGAGACTCATTTTTATTCTGTTTCCAAACGACTGGATTAATAAAAGTAAGATTACACCCTTATAATAAGATTAATGTTGACAATTCATTGTCCTATATTAATTTCCTTGTGTCAAATTTGTTGGGAAGCATGGTATAATAAAAATAAGTGTGGTTGTAAATCTACTAGAAGAGTTAGTGGATTAAGTCTATTGGTCATGAATCATCTTTTTGGTAACCAGCAACAGGAAGAAGTATTACCAAATAAAGCTATATAGGGAAATAAAGCTATTTTTCGATAACGTGTTACGAAAAATAACAGCCTACTTTGATAACAGGATTCTATTACCTGTTATTAAAATAACATTGTTATTGTACAGCCTACAATACGATGTAGTTGAATAATAGGTAATAGCACGACACTTGCGGAAAAGAAGTGAACTAAATTATTCACCAACAAGTAGATTTTTTTGTACCAAGGTTTATTGGTACAGAAAATTGTAGTCAATTTGTCAAAATCTGAATGTGTGTTTATGGTGCTTTTGTTGTTTGGTACAACTGAAGTATAGCCTGATTTTCATAAGGAGAGCACTGGGAAAAACGTGCGTCTGCATTAGTATAGTCTTGTATGTACTGCAATAGTGCAGCCTATGTAATCAACAATGGAACAGCATGCCTACAAAATACAGTGGGTGTTGTCAATTTTCAACAACATTGTGACTGTATATCTAACTAGGTCAGAGGGGTATGCAGGGTCCAAGTCAAGTATGCACGTCCGTAGCCCAGGGCTCACAGCAATTGGCTTGGCCTTTAATCATGTTAGTTTCACATATATTAATATTGAAATGATAAAATCATTAAAGTAATGGTAGATTGTTTATTGGATCAATCGCTCATCTGACAACAAGATAGGGCCCAAGCTTCTTTGAAATAGAATTCAGAAATTTTTTACAATTTCCATTTTCATTAGGGAAGTGGCATCTGCGCCACTCTGTATTTTATAAAAACTAGATCAACTTAGATAACTCTTGAAACTATACTTGTTCATATCTTCTTTTCTAAGCAATTTGAGCAAAATATCTTTTGAATGAATTTTGAGTCAAATAAATATTTTAAAAAACTGCCTTTGTAGCATAGTGCCTACCACATAAAGGTACCCCGCGTTCGACTCCCAACAAGGGTCTGGAAATTTTTACAAGGTTAAAAATTACTATTTATATCCCACTGTAGTTGCTAATGACCGGCTGTTGATGCGACTTTAAATAAAGTAAAAAAAACATGTTTTAAAACAAATTAGCTTGCTTTAAACAAGTATTTTAATAGTTTTATATATGTTTAATTGTATTAATAGTAAACAAAACCATGCAACAGCAATTTCATTCCTACTGAATTTTCTTATTGTTCTGTTGTAAAAAAATTTAATACTTTCTGTCAGGTGTAAATAAATGTTGAAAATGTCTAAAGCTAACTCTAACAATATTGAAAAAAGAAAAAAACAGAAATATGAACTAAAGTTTTATTTAATATTTTCAACAGTGTTTTGTACTTTATAAAATAAAAATGAAGAAAAAGAATATATGTAATTTACTATTAGTCATTTGCTTAACTGCTGCAGTAATAATGTACGTTTAGTAATAATTGTATTGGTTTTTGATACTGAAATGCTACAACATTCTAAACTTATAATCGTTTTGTCTGGTTTTCTTGTGGTATCTATAAAAGAAGTTGGGGTAATTTATGGAAAAAGAGACTGTCTTACGGTCAAAGATTGTGGGTTAGGTGGTGCTTGTATTCAAAAGAATGAAACAGCAGGAGTATGCGATTGTTCTTACTCAAAACAGTTGTTTTTACCTGATGAAGAGGGTCGATGTTCTGAACTCGATGTAAGTCAGTGTAAAAATATTAAGTGCAAGGGGAAAGGAGCAAGGTGTATCCCAGTTTACTCTGGTTTCTATTGTAATTGTACTGCGGGTTGTTTTGAAAAACAGTGTAAAAAATGTTACTATTCTCCAGGTAATTATGAATTTTTTATTGATAACTATTTGTGTTGTTTAGTGCATTTCTTTTCAGGTATTAGTTTTTTTTAAAAACTGATGCTTATATTTTGTGTATTTTTTTTTTGCTTTTACAATCTTACAGGATCACTTTAGTCCAATTTCTGGGTTAGTTCATTCTGTAATATAATTGACATGTAGTACATGTTTATCTCTGATCAGTTGGCTCAAATATAACTTACTTAATTACTCAACTTAAAATTTTCGAAAACATTAAACGAATATCTCCTTTAATATAATATACTAATATACCTTTTATTTTGCGTAAAAGAAAATCAAAATGTTTTCTTCGCTCATTGACAAACTTCATCTTTTGCAATTCCCCAAATAGTAAAAAACCTTAGCTTTGCTTTTTTAAAATTTTATAAAGGAAGTAGGGGACATTCCACGACAAAATTGATACTTTTCTTTTGCTTTTATGACCTCATAGGATTACTTTAGTCAAATTTCTGGGCCAGTTCATTCTGTAATCAGTTCTTCTTACTGCTGAAGCATGTAAATTGTTTTATTCTTGCTTCTTTCCTTTTCGCCCACATCTTTTTTAGGCGTTTGAACTTTGGTGCCCGTCCTTGTCAGATTACACCCTGTTGTATTTCTTTCTAGTTTTAGCTCACATATTGTAAAAGTTTTAATTAGCTTGTCGTATTTTCCAGGTTTTGTAATTAGATCCTCCCTTGAAATTCTCAACTCTTCCATGTCCTGCTGAAATTCCTTTAAATCCATTTTGGTTTTGTTATTTCCCAGTAAAAGTTTATTATTTGGTTAGCAAGTCTGGTGTTTTCTGCTGTAAGTAGGTGCCCCAAGAATAAAATTCTTTTTTTCCTGAAGAAATTTGTTACCGGGGTTATTATCGTATGTACTTCATTTGAGATTATCCTCCACTGTCCTTCTATGTTTTCCATGTTTATGAATTTTCTGACTGCCCTCCTTTCTATCTTTTCATTTTAAGCCATTCATGCTTATAGTTTACTAGTTAATTTAAGCAACTTCTTGTTTTACATAAAATTGTTTTGCACATTAACACATTATTGCCATATAATGCTTTAGGTGACATCTTACCTACATATTTCCTATATATTTGGCATTGTTACAATGAATATTCTACAAATATTCAGCCTAATTCTACATGCGCTTCAGTGAAGATTATCTTTCGTTAGCTGTTGCTGGGAATTTTTAAACAAATTTTTTTACGTATTCATTTGGAATTAGTATTGTAATTATAGATAAAATTGTAGTATGAATAGAATTTTCTTAATTTTAATATTTACCTTTTTACTGCTTTTTTTTATTTCGTTTTTATGAGTCCTTTCACGGTGCACACTGCTTTTTCAGGTAATAACATGTAGTTTCTAGAAAATATTTATTACGAAGATTGCATCTTCCTTTGCCAAAGGTTTGAATCAAAAGCGGTGTGTACCGCGAAAGTATTTGTAAAAATGAAATAAAAGAAGCAGTAAAAAGGTAAAAGTAAGGTATTAAAAGTTTTTTATATAGCCCTAAAAAATTGCTGTTATGACGCTAACTAGTAACTTAAATAATTATAATTTTTTTAAATTATGAAGTTATTTATGACTCCTCTCCAATTTCTACTGGAGCTCAATAGGATTTTTAATTTTGAAAATGATGTTACACATTAATTTTAAAAATCATTGTTAGCAAAACTACACAAAGAACTTTGTTAAAACTATGAAACCATTTACTTGTCACACATTTTTTTTAAATGGGTTAATATTTTGTATAGTATTGTCACAATCAGCTGTAATATATTATTTTGTTGTTGTTTAAGAGGTTATGTATTAATTATGTTTAATTTGTGTGTGGCTTATGTAGTATTTGCTTGGTTTTGTACATTTTTGGTTATAATATGAGTTAACTAACACAAAAGTCATAACATATATTTACCTGAAAGTGAGGCTATGTTGATGGTATAAATGGTTTTAAAACTGGCCCTTAAGTCATATCTGTGTGAAAAAATATTTTAAAAAATATTGCAGACCTGTATGTATCAATTAACAAGGAGAAATAAAAATTGGATAGGAGTCACATACCTTCATATTCAGCAGAATTTTCAGATCTAAAATTTATAGATGACCAAATAAATGAACTCATATGAAAAATATATTTAGTTGATAAATTTTTAAAAAAATGAAAATGATCATTTGCATTATATGCAAACTATCATTGATTGGCATAATCCATATATTTTATGGATTATGCCAATCAATGTAACTTCCGATTTTTTGCTGGAAATTTTTTGCTTCAAAGAAATTTTTTGTTATTTATTTTGTCGGTATATTTTGGTGTTAGTGTAGTGGTCCATGCAACCGGCTTCTATACCACAGGTCTCAGGGTCGATTCCCTGTCACGTCTGGCATTTTTTATCACTCATTTTAATCTTGTCACACTATATCATTGCATTAGTATTAATGTGCACAACAGTTGGGTGTAAAAAAATGTTTTTGTTAATAACTCCATTTTTTCTATTGATTAAAGGTGAACCACGTGTATCAGCTCCATACATGGCATATAATGTGAAAGGTAACCCAATTACGTCACGTCGTTTTTTGTTGTGTTTTCAATACATACCTCGAAACTTTTCAATGTATCTCAGTGTACGTCTTCATGAAATTGGCTTCCTAACACGAATTTTTTATTACCACGATTTTGTGCCTAATATAGTGCCAATGGAACAGTGTATGATGCATGAGATAGATCCGGTTATTTGTCAAACACATTTTTCACATTTCAGAGGTAAGTTATTGAAGAATTTCTTGTCTGCTCTAGTGCTTCAAAATCGGTGCTTTATTCATTAATTAAAAAAAATCAAGTTATTATTATTCACTCATTCGATCAATTAAAGTTATTACAATATTTATTTACATTTTTTTTAAAATTATATAAATTTATAAGTCTTTATTTAACAGAGTACAAAAAAGGTATCTTTTTCTATAGAAAAATGTATAAAATTCCTTTTTTTAGTGTAAAATTGTAATTACATTATTTATATAATTTTTTTTATTATTAAAATAAATTTTATTTTAACTTTTTTTGTGAACTAGGTAAAACACTTCATGTACATAATACAGAAGACCAAAATCGACTTTGGTATTAACGTTTGAATATCCACTCGTAGATTTTAGGTAGGGTTAGAGCTCAGTTTACTTTTGAAAGTGTATGATCAAGAAAAGTTGTGTTTTATTTGCCAAAGTTTGTTTTTCTTTGTTTTTGCTCCGCTGGACTGTTTTTGTTTTTTTTATTTGCTGACTGAATACATAATTCAACATGTTTCTATCAAACATTAGCGTATTTCTACAGTAGTTTATTAGTATATTTTGTGTATTATTGTTCAGTATAGTTCCGTACTTTTAAATTAGGCGCTTGGGTTAGCCCGCTTAATTATTCTTCCCGCATAAATATATCTTTGCTGGACCTATTTCCTTTCCCTCCTTACTCCTTCTCCTTGTGATCGCCTGATCGATATCTACCAATAATCATCGATCTGATTAATAACGCCTGCGCAATGCCTTTCTTCTTCGTTTCAACTAGTACGTTTTCGGCCATGTTGAGCCTCCAGCGACGCCGTAGGGCTTCGCTTCACTTGCTAATGTACTGTTCATCTTGACGGACGTGTCAAGTCATTCGTTTCACCGGAATTAGCGTGCATTCCGGCAATGTGCTTTATCTTTTCGTTATAACCAGTCTTGCCGTATGGCTGTGTTAGTTAACAAGTTAATCGCAATTATTCGTAATTATTTATTTCATTGTGTCTCCGCATATTACCTTTTCCTACTCAATGTACTTAAGTTTCGACCTCTTCAGTGCTTTAATCGTTTGTGTGCTCGACGAAAAACTGCAATTGTGTATTTTCATTATTACTATTAAACTGTTCTTAGTGATATCGACAAATCCCTGTGGCGCCACACACCGCATCAACCTTTTGGGTCCTGGACGGAGTATCTACGCTGCACATGTAAGTCTTATTACAATTATTATTAGCTTAAGTGCATTGATCCTAATTGTGTTTCATTCCCATCCCTTTGTGTTCAACGGTTTTAAGCGGGTAACCTTGCTTCGAAACGGTTTCTCTGGTTTGACGGTTCATTGTGCCGGCTAGCTGCTGGTTTTTCAAGGCTTAACCCCCCATGGAAGAAAAGCTGTACCACCATTCAGGCTGAGTACTCCACAAATTGGTCACTCCTGGCCTGGATAACCTACGAATGGTCTCCGGCCTTAAATACTCTTTAAATGGTTCAATCGGTTAGAATTTATTTAGGGGATTTAGCGTACCTGAATTTATTCAAATTGTTTTACTCATTAAAATACAGTCCATTATATCGCATTCAAATACTGTTACAAATACGAAAAACGAACAATTAAAATATTTCATTTATTAAATATTAATTCAGTTCATGTCGATAAAATTGTGTAATTCATTCTGTATATGTGTGTGTGTTTAAACGAGGTTAGGTTGGCGTGTAAAGTAGTATACCAAACAAGTTTGTACAAGTCGTATATCTCTTTCTTTGTTTATCAATTCGCTCTGTTTAACCAGTCGCCATTCTCCAGAGTCCCTCTCCAATGGGTTCTACGCATTCGACGGCGCGCATTCTCCCCACACCGACCGCTGTCATTGCCACCACTGCATTGGAAATGTCAGCTGTTTACCGTCAATGTTGAACTACATCACATCGCAACTTTCAATCTGTATACAGCGTACAAACACTTATTATTCACTGTGTTTATCTTCAATCAGCATTAAACATCGTTTATTAACGTGGTTACAATTAAATAATGTGTGCAATTCGTAACGATTAGATATCAAACTTGCCAAGTCAACTTTGATAATCCGAACGTATCAGATCCGATTATAACGAATTTCCGGATTTCATCGTATGTCGTATATACTTCAAACAAATGTTGTTTAGGTTGTTACCTAATTAATAAAAATAAAACAAAATCGTTTTAAAATATCAAAAATAAGTTCTTTACCGTCGTTGCCAATAATTAATTAATTTTTTGTGCAACATGAATCCTGATTCGAATCCGTTGTTTGTCAAAGCGAGACAAATTTCTCGAGCGTTAGAGGTGATCGCTTCTGTTCAATCTAACATCAATGTCCCAGTTGTGGCTAACGAAGCCTTCCGCGCCGAAGCGGATCGCTTACATAACGAATTTCTCTCAATTTTGTCGCAGTTATCTGATCAATTAAACGATAATCACTCACCCGAGGCTGAAAAAAGCCTCGCCGACTTGCAGAACGAAGTAATAAGTAAATATTACCGAATTCTCGCCTACGTTTCGCCGACATTTAACGAAGTAAACAAATCAGTTCCGCCTAATTCTCCAGCGCAACTACCAAAAATAAAATTGCCTGTATTCAATGGAAGACTCGATGAGTTTCCAAATTTCATATCACTATTTAACGATTTAGTGCATAACAACGCTCAGCTGTCTTCGGTGCAAAAGTTGCACTATTTGCGAACAACTTTACGGGACGAGCCATTAAAATTAATTTTTCATTTGCCTCTAGTTGAGGAAAATTACAGTTTAGCGCACAAACTGCTAACCGACCGCTATTCAAATCCACGTAGGTTAGCCTCATTGTATTTATCGCAAATTATAAGTTATCAAGTCCCTGCTGAATTTGACTACGAACAATTTAAAAATTTTCTCAGCGTTCACGAATCGGCGTTTTCCGCCTTAAAATTGTTAAATATCGATTTAGTTGACTTTATGCTGTTTAGTCTGTCGTACCATAATTTAAACACCTCGGTTCAACAAGCGTTTGAAGCCACTGTTGACTCCACTGCAATACCGACCTATGCCGGTCTTATGTCTTATATCGCCTCTAGAATGCGCGCTATAGAATTAGCGACTGTAACGCCCAAATCGCCGACTGCAACAGCGAAACCGTTTGTACGTCGATCTTTGCAATTTCAAAATAATTCGACTAAACGTACTTCCTTGCTTGCCGAAACCAAGGACTTCGAGCCTCGTGACCCCGATGCCATGGGATGTCACTTTTGTAATTCAACCGGTCATAATATTTACACTTGTACGGATTTTTTGTTGCTTACGCTGGACAATCGTTATCAGGCCATCACCGATATGCGCCGTTGTTTTTCCTGTTTTGGAAAACATAATCGAATAAATTGTCGCTCAACAAAATCTTGCAAAACATGTGGTGCCAAAGAACATCACACACTACTGCATCGAGAACGATCTCTACCTGGTAACAATCGCCTTAAACCAGACTCTGAACGCCGAGTTCCGTCCAACCTCTCACGCCGAGCTACGGACACCCCTCATAGTCGACCATACACAAGTTATCAACAATGTAGTTCCGCCGAGCCTGCGCCTACGAGAATTGCCGCCGCCGAATATTCTGCATCTGATCGACGGTCAGAAATTCGACGCCCCGTTTCGCCGCCGACTAACGATTCTCGCCATTCTGCGCCGTCGTCCAACAGCCTGGATCGCACTGCGCTTACCTGTCAAACTGACAGCACCGCTGTCTTACTTGGTACTGTCAATATTCTGGTTCGTAACGAGCACAACGATTATGTACGCCTTCGCGCCGTTTTAGATTCCGGATCTGAAACTTGTCTGATCACAAATCGCGCTGCGCAATCGCTAAACGTAGCCATAACGCCCAGTCGCCAAAATTTAGTCGGTATCACCTCAACTGCCGCTACAATTAAGGGCGCTGTTCAATTACAAGTCGCTTCAATCTTAGATAACGATTTTAAAATGTCCGTCACCGCTTTGGTGGTCAATAAAATCACTAATGACTTACCAACTGCTCGCATATCGAAGTCTGCCGCGGCCCAGTTTGTCAATAAGCCGCTTGCAGATCCTGAATTTTATCGTGCTGCACCTGTCGATTTGTTACTTGGCGCCTGTGTTTTCGCTGACATCGTGTCGACCGAACAATGCTCGTTTATCGCTGGCACACCCTCCGCCCTATCCACCGTTTTTGGATGGGTCATCTTTGGTCAAGTTCCGCTCAACAATTCGCCGGACTACTGCCGAAATTCTACAACATTATTCACTCAAGTCACCGACGTTCAAGCCGACCTACAACGCTTTTGGGAGTCGGAAGAATTAGCCGACCTGCCGATACCTCATCCAGACAACGAATTCTGCGAACAGTTGTATACTGATACAACAACAAGGGACAGCAAGGGTCGCTACACTGTCGCCTTACCATTTAAAGGGGATTACGCTCCTTTAAAATCAAATCGACAAATCGTGTTCCGTTCAGCCGCTAATTTCGCGGCTCGCATCGCTTCCAAGCCAATCGTGGCTGAAAAATACCATCAGTTCATGCACGAGTACCTCGAATTAGGGCACATGACGCTTGCGCCTTCACCGTCTCAATATGTTATTCCGCATCATGGAGTTTTTAAAACACATGATCCTAACGGCAAAATACGTGTTGTTTTTAACGCTTCGTTTCCCGATCCCGCCGGCAATACACTTAATAATATTTTATTGCCGGGTCCTAAACTGCAAAAGGACATCGTGGATATTCTTAGCTCATTTCGTACTCACCGCTATGTAATTTGTACCGATATAAAAATGATGTATCGCCAAATAAATGTGCGCGCTTCTGATCGCCGTTTTCAGCACATTTTTTATCAAAACTCCAATAGTTCGTCGCCTCAAGAATACGAATTGAACACCGTCACGTATGGCCTCGCGCCTTCTGCTTATTTGGCCCAGCGCACCCTGCTACAACTTTCCGCCGATGAAGGGGAAAATTATCCGTTGGCAGCCAACTCGATCGTTCAGCACTCTTACGTCGACGATATCATCACCGGTGCTTCAACTTTAAAGGAAGCCAATCAACTTGTTACCGAATTAACGGAGCTGTTCGCCCGCGGAGGATTTGAACTTCGCAAGTGGTCCTCTAATTGTGCTCAATTATTAGAACGATTTCCGAACGAATTCTTAGAGTCTGCGTTAGATTTCTCTAGCGACTCCACTATCAAAATTCTCGGCCTACAGTGGTCTCCTATTAGCGACGCTTTTGCTTATCAAGTCGCGCAATTCACCGATCTGCCTACCAAGCGAACTGTATTATCGTACCTCGCTCGTACTTTCGACCCGCTAGGGTTTCTTACTCCAGTGACGTTCTGGATCAAAACCTTGATAAAAACGCTGTGGAACAACGAAATGGCATGGGACGATCCATTGCCCAACGATATCAACGAAATATGGCTCAACTTCTCTAGTAAGATGTCATGCTTGAAAACACTTACTATACCTCGCCAACTGACCGTACCGAACGCCGTATACCGATTACTAGGGTTTTGTGACGCTTCTGAAAGGGGTTATGCTGCGTGCCTTTATTTACACGTCCAGCATCACGATTCTGTCTCTGTTCGCCTGCTCAAAGCTAAAAGTCGTGTGTCGCCGTCTAAAACTGTCGTCACCATACCACGCCTCGAATTATGTGCCGCACTGCTGCTGGCACGCTTGACCGAGTCTGTATTTGATCTTCGAACTTCGTTAAACTGCACCGAGATCCGCCTTCACTCCGACGCCAGTATTGTCTTAGCCTGGCTCCACACGCCTCCACATCGACTTAAAGTTTACGTCGCCAATCGAGTGCTTCGCATCCTGCAGAAAACTGACATCAGTATGTGGTCGCACATTCCTACTGCCGAAAACGCCGCCGACATCGCCTCGAGAGGATGTACTCCCGATTGCCTTCTGTCTTCCGAAATCTGGTGGAACGGACCTACTCGCTATCATCTGCCCTTCGATTCATGGCCAGTTGTTAGTACCCCGACTCTGCCTGCCGAACAACTAGATCTTCGCCCGGAAAAACTGAGCTTAATCGCCTCTGCATCTAACGAAGTAGCGGATGAAATTTTGTTGAAATTTTCCGACTACGCCCGAGCTTTACGAGTAATCGCCTACGTACGTCGATTCATCAAACGAGCCAAATCGAAAGAAGTCACATTTGCGCCGTTTATCACCTCGGACGAGCTTGCTCAAGCCCGCGTCGTATGTGTTAAACTAACTCAAAAACGGCACTTCTCTAGCCAAATAGACAAGTGCGCTTCTAACAAAGTACAAACGCCAAGCTTCGCCGCGCTTCAGCCATTTTTAGACGAAAATGGGGCGCTCAGGGTGGGCGGTCGCCTTCTCGCGCCAACACCAACTTCAACAGCAAACATCCTTATTTGCTGCCTAAACACAGTCACCTTACGCACTTGGTCTGTGATTATTATCATAAAGTTTCTCTGCATTCTGGGCCTCGCACTACTCAATCTTTGGTAGTGCAACAATTTTGGATATTGTCCGCCCGCAGCGTAATTCGTCAACGCATACATCGGTGCACTCGCTGTGTACGCTTCAGCAAAACAACGACCCAACCGCTCATGTCGGATCTTCCGCCTTCAAGAGTCAACCACATTCGCGCCTTCTATTCAACCGGAGTAGACTACGCCGGTCCCTTTGCGGTTAAGGTTAGCGGAACCCGCAGGGCCACTACAACAAAAGGTTATTTATGTCTGTTCGTCTGCATGAGCACCAAGGCCGTGCATCTGGAATTTGTCTCTGACCTCACAACTGACGCTTTTCTCGCCGCATTTGACCGCTTCGCATCACGCCGAGGTCTACCTGCGGAAGTCTTCTCTGACAACGGAACGAACTTTGTCGGAGCCAAAAACGCTTTCAACGAGATTTACCAATCCATCAAATCATCATCCGCCGTCATCGGAAACGTGTTAGCCGCCAAAAACGTGCGATGGCACCTCAACCCTCCCGCTTCGCCGAATTTCGGAGGCCTTTGGGAAGCCGCCGTAAAATCAGCTAAACATTGTCTCGCTCGCCTTTTGGGAAAAACCATTCTTACGTACGAGGGCTATGCCACCCTCTTTGCTCGAATCGAAGCTGTTCTCAACAGTCGTCCTCTGTTTGACGCCTCAACTGATCCTGCCGAACTCGACACCAATCTGACTCCCGGTCATTTCTTAATAGGTGTTTCGCTTGTCCAGCCTCCTGAAAAACCGGTTCCTGAAAAGCTGTCTCTTAAGTCTAGATGGCTATTAATAAAAAATTTAACTCAAACATTTTGGAAAATCTGGTCAAAAAATTATTTGCACACTCAGATTCAACGAAATAAATGGACCAAACCCGGAACCAACGTCTCAATCGGTCAAGTCGTCATTTCCCGGCAAATGGACACCTCGCCGGCGCAGTGGCCGCTTGGTGTCATATCGCAAGTCTTTCCTGGACACGATAATGTTGTTAGAACTGTCGAAATCAAAACTCAACACGGGCATTACGTACGCCCCGTCTCGTCTTTAGTTTTGCTGCCTGCAAACTAAGGTTCCCGGGCGTCCTGGGACGACGTTAAACTCACCCCCGCGATGGTCGCTTTTCGCGGTCTTCCTTTGAGCCTTGTTCGCATTCTCTGCTGTCTCATCTTGTATTTGAGTCAGTTTTACTTTGGGTTTATTACCATGATCAACGAGATCCACTAGAACGCCATCGTCGTTTGTTCTCGCCTCAATGCCGTTGATTGCTGCATCTTCTCCGCTTCCTCGTATTTTGGAGTTCACTTCTAAATCAATTATAATTTACTGTCAATTGGCAATTAGATCCCACTTCGGGCTGCTGCCGTCTTCTGTGTCTTGTGAGTTTGTTGCCAACGCCGAGCGCCGACTGCTCTTCCTTCAACGTTTGCGAGCTGCCGGGCTGAACGTCGCCCGCCTGTTCTGAATAAGCCTTTGGAAGCCTTCAGAATGTGTATCGAGATTTATTCGTTTCTGCTGCGCCTTTGCTAGGCCTTCAACGTTTGCGAGCTGCCGGGCTGAACGACGCCCGCCTGTTCTGAATAAGCCTTTGGAAGCCCTCAGAATGTGTATCGAGATTTATCCGTTTCTCTTGTGCCTTTGCTAGGCCTTCAACGACTGCGATTTTCTGAAGTCATCGAATTCTTCAGATTCTCGTTTCTGCACTCAACGTCTCCGTTCGTCTCTCGTCGCGCTTGCTTTTAAGCCCTCGCTTAGAAGCACAGCAAAATGTCCGTTTACCGTTTGGCTCTCGCGTGAGCCTGTGGAAAATGTTCCGTCTTCTGGCCGCCACAGACCGCGCTCTGTGGACGCCCATCAAGATGTTCCGTTCGTTGTTTTCGTCGTCTCAACGTTTGTTATCTTCGCTTCGCTCTCAACGATATCTTCGACCTCAACGATCGTCGCACTTCTCCTGCCTTTTGGTGGGCGGTGCACTCCTCGCTTCGTACTCTACGCTCTCATCGAATTGTCTTCGCTACGATACTGTAAAAATCCGCTTCCGCATTTTTAGGTGGGCGGAATGTTCAGTATAGTTCCGTACTTTTAAATTAGGCGCTTGGGTTAGCCCGCTTAATTATTCTTCCCGCATAAATATATCTTTGCTGGACCTATTTCCTTTCCCTCCTTACTCCTTCTCCTTGTGATCGCCTGATCGATATCTACCAATAATCATCGATCTGATTAATAACGCCTGCGCAATGCCTTTCTTCTTCGTTTCAACTAGTACGTTTTCGGCCATGTTGAGCCTCCAGCGACGCCGTAGGGCTTCGCTTCACTTGCTAATGTACTGTTCATCTTGACGGACGTGTCAAGTCATTCGTTTCACCGGAATTAGCGTGCATTCCGGCAATGTGCTTTATCTTTTCGTTATAACCAGTCTTGCCGTATGGCTGTGTTAGTTAACAAGTTAATCGCAATTATTCGTAATTATTTATTTCATTGTGTCTCCGCATATTACCTTTTCCTACTCAATGTATTTAAGTTTCGACCTCTTCAGTGCTTTAATCGTTTGTGTGCTCGACGAAAAACTGCAATTGTGTATTTTCATTATTACTATTAAACTGTTCTTAGTGATATCGACAAATCCCTGTGGCGCCACACACCGCATCAACCTTTTGGGTCCTGGACGGAGTATCTACGCTGCACATGTAAGTCTTATTACAATTATTATTAGCTTAAGTGCATTGATCCTAATTGTGTTTCATTCCCATCCCTTTGTGTTCAACGGTTTTAAGCGGGTAACCTTGCTTCGAAACGGTTTCTCTGGTTTGACGGTTCATTGTGCCGGCTAGCTGCTGGTTTTTCAAGGCATAACCCCCCATGGAAGAAAAGCTGTACCACCATTCAGGCTGAGTACTCCACAATTATGTTAACATGAATTGCGGGAATTTTTATATTAGACACTTTAATGCAACACTATTATGTATGTTGAGGTAGTTGAGAGGTTAATGAACCTTTTTTGCTCATATCATCAGCCGAAAGGCTGGTTTGAACCTCAGGCTAAGAAAGTGAGGAGTTAAGTGGTTTACCAATGCCTTCCTCATTGAGTGGAAAAAGTATGATTTTCAGCATGCCAGGCCTTCTGAAAAGCATATACTTTCCACCCTGCAAATGACACCTTCACTTCAATCACCGCAGGGTCTGGCTGTATAATAAAATACATTACTTTCAGAAAAGATAACTCTGACTAGTGTCTTTCACACTTCTACCTATTCTGTTCTTAAATGCTTCAGTCATATAATTGGCTGAACATGTAATAAAAACATAGTTATTTGTTGTAGCCCTGGAACTAGTAGATCGAGTGCAATTAATTTAACACTCCACCTGCCTGTTACGGGAAAATTGTACCCTTAGGGCTTAATTTCAAACAGTAAGAATATATTTTTGTGACAAGAATGATCCTACCAATTCTAAAGACAAAGTAGGATGTATAGGTGAAGTTATATACTTTAAATAGTTCCTTAATATAACCCCATTTAAAACCAAAGTTCATTTCCATTGTCCTCTACATTTTGTTTTTATACCATTAAAACGGCTGTGTCAATAAACTGTGTCCCATTTAATTGGATTACAATGTATGATAATGTAGTATATTATGCAAGACTTTTCTAATATAAATTTAATCAATTCACATTATGAGCGGTTATGAAGGAAGATGTTTTATAATATTTTTAGTTTTGATTTACCATATAATTGTTATGTTTACAGGGCTTTTCTCGTGTGCAAACCAAAGTTTTTATTTTCCATATGATTTTCCAATGAGTAGTCAGTTCAGTTTACCGACCAATTATTACAGAGTCTCTGTGATTGGTGGCAGTACAAGAACTAGAGATTCATTTGTCACTGATTTTGTATTAGATGGTAATATAACATTTTATAGTGATTGGAATCGTGACACCTTTGTTTGTTCTCCAAGAATCTATATAGAAAATGTGTAAGCTAATATTTTTAATTTTTACTGTATTTCACGGCAATAATAGAAAATGGTTTTCGGGTTAATAAAATTATCATAATAGAGTACTATCTCATTTATCCAGATGTCCGGAATATCCGGTTCAATTTGGATCAGGAAACATCTTTCTTATTCTTTAAATCACAGTTTCCTACACTGTATTTGAACAATACTGTGATCTATAACAGTAAAACATGGTAAAAAAATTGCCTGTGATTGCGCCAACTGAGGATTAGAGAAGAGTTCCCGCAGTAATTCCCTCTTTGGGAGCAGCAAAATATAACAATTAAAAACATATTAGCAATTACAGTAAGTAATGATGACACAAAATTAACAGGTTGTACATCATTGAGCAATAGGATAAAAGTCACAAATGACCAAGTGAGCGAGGGCTTTCATGTATTTACAAGCCTAGACTAATATATTATGATTGTAAATTATAGTTGTTTATAATCAAATGGCCATGACAGTTGTATTTTTTATATAAACTATTCCTATATCATAATGATGATGTTAGAAACTAACTAGAATGGCTGAAGAGGGTTTGAGTGCACAGGTTCAGTTTATGCAACGCTTAGACTTCTCCTTTTGATGACTGATTACTGCTGAACTAGTGCAGTACCGAAGAAAATGCTTAGACTTAAACTTTTTTTTGGAGCAGTTGATTATCTACATCCTTTGGCATTTTTGACTTAATGTTCACTTAAGAGTGAACATTTGGTCCCTTCAAATAAAAATGTATATGTAGAACATGAATTTTCCTCCATTTTCCAATATAGCGTACGAACACAAGTCCTAGAGTTGGGGGACTTTTGATATATCAGGAGTGTGTATACCAAATTTGAAAACTGAATTATTTCCACTCGGAGTGTGTATACCAAATTTGAAAACTGAATTATTTCCACTCAAAATGCTATTTACCTTGGGCTACAGTTCGACTAAGTATGTTTTCTTAGTCGAGGGGAGGCTGGTATTCACCTTAAATATAATGTGGAATGTTCATCTACAGAGCAAAACACAGAGTCCACTAATGGGGATTGCCCAGCGGGATTGTAAGATACCTTTTATAGAAGTCTAGTCTATCATCCATCGCTGAATGCACTGGTTATCTCTGAAAGTAAGCAAAAATTTTTCAGCAGAAGTGATGGGCCTTTTGACTTTATTAACACATTCAGTGCTGAGCAATTGTGAGGTATCTCTCCCGTCAGGCTGATTACTTGTTCAGCGTGTTCTCCGCTTGCTTTATGTAGGGGCTACAACTTATGTTACTTAAGTTTTTATAGATTTATTTTATTTGCAACCATACTTGAAATTATGTTTGCTAATACCATAAAAGTAAACAATTCAATGTTTTTAGGTTATTTTCGCGTGTTATAATAAATGTACTTCATGTTTTAATTTTTCCATTTACCTTTACGATTTAGGCGTAATTAATTGTACAACTTTAAACTACAGATAATTTCTTTTAAAGTAAATCTGAAAGTGTAAGCTATTTTGAACCGATACCTGCAAAGATACAAAATTCACAGCTTCAACTATACCCTGAAAAACCATTAAAAATACTGAACAAGTATACTGTACGAGGGTAGAAGATCATATGACGAACATTCAAAAACGAACTTCACGATTGTGAAGAAAAACCCTTTCTGAGGGCTACATAATAGCAACAAACTGATATCCAATAGGCGGTGTCCCTCAGGAATTATTTATAATGATAACAAAACGGAACCCACCAGTTGAGACAGCAGCCTGGTGGTAACACCTACCCATGGCCCGCTAGGTGAGTCTCTAGCACTGAATGTGTTAAAAGACTGTGTTAGATATTCTTCAAAGAGATCAACCAACGGATAAAACTGTTAGCCTAAAATAGGATTTGAACTTAATCTCGTCATCTAGAAAATCTTTACAAATTAATATTGAGAAAACACTTTCTCCTTTGTTAGAGTACAATTTACTGACATTATTTCTTAGCTTATTACATTCATGAATCCAGTCGTTTTCATACACTATTTCAAACTCATTTAATAATAGATAATACACAATTTTTGTTTCTTCAACGAATTCTTTTTCTGAACAAGTAGTGTGTGTATTTAAAAAGTACCGAAACGTACTGCAGATATTCTATTGTGTATTAACTGCATAACTCTATTCCACAGTATAGGAAGCACTTAAAGAGCGAAACCCGTTGCAAGTCCATCATATTACCACCTTACATATTCCATTTTCCGCCGCTAGGAAAACCACACCTTAAAGCAGATTTTCTGGGGTTCAATTCCTGCGGTCTGGAAAATTATTACGTATTTAAAACCTTCAATACTGTACCATAAACCACAGCATTCGCTAATGATCAAGCAGTTTATATCATTTTAAATAAACTAAAAAACATGTTTCTTTTGATTTTTCAGAGGAAGAACTTACAGTAATGTACAAATATATTATAGAGAAGCTTCATTCACATTGAGAATTAATATTACAAATAATCCTCTGTGTGATTCAGTTAAAGAAACAGCGACTCATTTGTGGAAGTTATTTCAACGTAAGTAAACAAGATTTATTTAGTCTATGCTAGACAGTAAAATATTTCACTGAAACCTGGGCACTCTTCTTTCATGACTATCCAGAAATCAATTATGCTTACTTTTTTGGAATCAAATTTTAAAGAAGAATCACGTAAACAGTCAAGTTAATTTTCTTTTTTATGATTTTGACAATAATTTATTGGCTAGTTGAAAGAATTGTTCATTGAATGGAAATTGTTAATACTAACATATTCCTATAGAAAATAATTTTTATCACAGCTATGAAACTTGACAGAAATGGACAATGAACGTAAAATACTATTGTTGTATCTTAAGATCCCCTTCGTAAGTTACTCTTTATAGCGTGACTTTCTGGGGCTTATTGTAAAGTATTTATTTTCTCTAAGATTAATTATTTAATAGCGAATAATTTATTTCAAGCATCTTGATAAAATTATGTATGTAATTGTTTGTGTAAATTTAGAAGAAACATTTATTAAAATTAAATGGAACTGATGAGTAAGAAAGTGAGGCGTTGTATATGGTAACGGACAGACAGATGTGTATTTTAAAAATAGATCATTGGAAACTAACTTGTAATTGGTGGATTAATCCAGGCAAGAAAGAGCGGCCCTTGCAGAGTGGAGACTCCAGCAGCAGTTGTTCATAGGCATTGGTACATTGCAGTATAAGTACAGTTGTACTTAGGGAGGGCATTCGGGCACTCGTTCTTGGACAATCAACACGGCCAGTCAGTCGGAACAAAGGCTTAAACAGTGTGGTTATATTTATGAACTAATTTTATGTTGCATGTCATGTCAGATGTATAAAAGTTAATGAAGTCTTAACAGGTTGACTGCGATTTGAATGATGAGTAGTCTTGCCAGAAACGCTACAATGGTTTTTCCTCTTTTCATGCAGTATAGTATAGAAAAATCAGTTACTAGTAAGAAAAAATTTAATTCTTTTATTTTTTCATATAAAGAAACAAAAATTGAGACACAAAAATATGTTTCTTATTTATTAGTACATATAAGAAATTTCATTTTACGCCATGCATAATTTTAAACATATGAAATTTACAAATAATGTAATGTAATGAAGTTCAAAACATAACCTGTGAGTTATGTTTTCAATAAATACTATATAATAATAAAAACTATAACAGAAAATATATCCTGTATTTTCCGTATGAAATTTCTTTTAGTTAATTTGTTAATAGCATCAATATCTTTGTAGCAACTGCTTTGGGGTATGAAACAATAGCTTTTAACACGTAATAATTTCCAGACACTAGCCAGGAATTGAGCCTTGAACCTTTTGTGTGGTAGGCTAGCACACTAACCACAGTAAACAATCAGCTTTATTACAAAATAACTATGCTGTCAATTCAAGAAAAAACATTATTATAACTGTGCTGATATGTGTTTCATAGCGTTTCTGGCAATATGAACAGAGACACAAAAATATGTCTCACAGCAGTCAACCTGTTAAAATGTATTGTTTGATGTCGACATTAAATGGTCAACAGTGTGATAAGGTGATCACAAATATTTACCTAAATAAATGTATGTCAAAACTACATATACAAACAAATAACGAATTTTGATGTATTAATGAACATTCCATCCATTTGCATTTTATAATACAACAGTCTCCAGAACATTTTATTAATTAAATAATTGCATGCTAGTTATTTTAAATAAATATTTGTTTTGTAATGCTTTTTGTTTTATTTCTGTGTTAAGAGATCCTTTCATCCACAGTAACAGGTTTCTGTTGGACAAACGTCCCTTTGGAAATTAAGTAGCAGCAAATTCTGTTTTCAGTTTATCATTCAGAATTTTTTTTTTAAATTAATAATAAAATTGTATTTATTTGATAAGACTGCTACATCTTCTTAAGAAGGAAGGTATACTTTTGTATTTATTTTTATTTTTATTTTTCCTGCTATTACCATTTATTTTCTGGCATACCACTGACAGCCTCTTGTGTACCCCTAGGAGTGCGCATACTAGTGATTGGCAACCGCTACTCTAGTTGACTGTTTTTTTTCTTGTTCCAGTTAATACATCATGGACTGATACTACAATTGTATCTCCTGTTGCGCAGCAGCAGGGTGGAAGTACGTTTGCTTTTGATCCAACAACTGTGGAACCGGGTCTGTTTAGGATCGAAGTTTGGGCTAAGTTTTATGTTGAAAGACTAAAAACAGGCCCAGTACCTATGGTGTTCACTAATTTTGGTTTTGTAAGTATATTTTAAGATTTAAAATCAAATTTATGTGTATATTTTATTTATTTATTTATAAAAATCACTAGTGTGAGCAATCTGGTTATATGGTAGACCAATTTTTTTGGCCTGTCACAAAACAACGCTGAATATTCTTTAAAGACACCTATCAAAAGCACTTAGCCATAAGAAACGCACCTTTTCACGCTCGCACCTGGTGATTGGAAGTGAAGCACGAAGAGTGACAGCTCGGTGACCAGGTTCAGGCCTAGCCTTCCCTCAGCGGCAGTTGGGTCCCCACTGTAGCGTGACAGTGGTGGCCCCCAGAGCCCCGCAGTGTCGGGTCAGCGAAGGCTGACTGGTGCGGTAATGTGCGTCCGCCACCAGTAGCGTAGACCAGGGATGGTGCATCTCGTCTCAGCTGGGGAGCTCTTCTTTCTTGTTATCTGGTTAAAAGTTGGATGGAGAGTGCCTCTCGCAGGCCAGTGCGGCTGTTTGAATACCCCTCTGGCGAGTACACTTCATGGTGGAGGGGAAGCACTGCTGGCTATGCTCCTCACAGCAGACAGGTTCTGCGACGGTCTGCAGGCACTGATATTGGTGGGACAGTCTGCGACAGAATCAAATGTGTGTTTAGCAGTATTGCAGTGCAATCTTACAAATTTATCTTATTTTAGGCAGTAGCCTTAAATAATGTAGATTGGGTAGATATGTTGTTACCTGTATAATTATTGATGTTCTTAAATTTTTTTCTTTTGTTTTCTTTAGGGTTATTTTCTTATATACAATAGACGACCTGAACCTGTTATAATAGGTGGCACATATCGAGTTGTTCATTATAAAAGTAAATTAATTTTAGATGCAAGTAAATCTTTTGTGGCAAAATCAAGTAAACTTGATGATGAAAGTTTTCCTATGCGTTATATTTGGAGCTGTAATTATACCTCTTTGGAATGCACTGAGATTATTACTCATGGTATTTATTTATTGTTAATTTATCCCATCTATAAGTTTTTAGCATAAAGAGCTAGAACTGATTTAATTCAATACAAATATGAAAACTGGAGTATTTTTACTTGTTGTGTGGGTAGAGAATTACCATCTGCTGCAGTTGATTATAAAGAGAAAAACAGTAGTACAGAGGAGCTTAACAAGACTAAGAACATTGTAATTAAAATAAACCTGTGCGTTGGGTATTGTAGCTCCTCTGTGGAACTAATTAGGGCCCCAGTGTCAAAAATAAGAATTACTTATAATGATCATCAGCATTTAATAGGAGAAGGCATCCAAAGAAAAGGTGATATAATATCCCTTTAAGGTTTAAGTACGTGGCATACTGCATTTGGCTATGATTGTGATTGCTCTTCTCTAAAGAATTCCCATTTGAAAAAGATTAACCAGTTCAGTTTTAAACTCGATACTGAAAACTGAGTTTAAATATAAGTAGATAGTGTATTGTCCTATGCCTCACTATGGGCCGGCCTGTGGTATAGTGTCAGTACAACTAGCTTCTATGGCATGGTCCTGGGTTTGATTCTTAGTCAAGTCTGGCAAGTTTTCATCATTCATTTTTATATATTACCCCTTGGATTGTCTGTATAAGCAGTAATTGCAAAACAGTTGGATGTAAAACAACAAAATCATAAAAAATACCTTGTGGATGTTGTAAACTCTACATTATTTAACACTGTATAATAAATCAATTATTGTACACAGTACACCATAACATGTATGTCATATACATGCTATTTCATATTATAAATTTATACAATGAATTTCACTGACCTTTTTAAGCTGTCTGGATTTTTGCTATTTGTTACTTACACGTGTTTCGTTGGATCCACCATCATCAGAGCACGCAATATCATTTGAAACTAAATTATACCAATCATATAAAGGAGGAAAAACATACATTTGGTAAAATAGACAAACATTTCAATATAATAAAACAGTGCAATAAAGAAAATAAAAGTAAGATTGAAAATATGAGATGAGATGTTCCATATTTATAAACATTTAATAGAGCAAAAGCAAGACATTTTAAATGAAGAAATAAAATTTAACCTTCAAGCGCTTGCGATATTAAGTGTCCCACCAGCGTTCGCAAAGTGGTAAACTGGCCGCTATCCTATTTCTTTGTTTTGTTTCGTTTCTTGCTGGTTTATTAAATTTTCTAACCATTGTAAATGAACAAAAATTATTATACAATTATTAATTTTTGTTAAAAAAGACTTTATGTAGGTATTTTTTTAAAAAACGTATATGACTTAAAACTAGTAGAAACATTATTAAATATTAAAATTAATTAAACAAATACTATTTTTGAATTGTAAAAACTTTAACCTTTAAACTTATGATTAAATTATATAAAATCGATTTTCTCAAAAACTACTCCATATCTTCATGTAAAATATCCATATTTTCTCGGCAAGGATTGCAGGTTACTTCTTGCTGTGAATGATTTTTACACACATGCTTTTTGCATTTATGGCAAATAAATCGAGTTCTGTTTTTTTTTAGACCCGCAGCAGGAGCAAATAGGTCGCTTCTTCGTTCTAGATGCTGCGATTATCGCTGGTTTTTCTCTGTAGTTATCAAAAAAACGTAACTTTCTTTGGGAAGGCATCAATATGTACTTACATGGTCAAAGATTATGTTCATAAAGAAGAACACAGAAACTCGCAAGGCAGTTGTTAGGCCGGCACTACGTAACGTTCACGACAATAACAAATTTGAGACTAAACTGCTGCCAACACAGATGTTTAATAGAAATGATTTGAACGTTGTTAGATGGAAAAATATGTAATTAGTGAATACCTAAAGCCCCGATCATAAATTTACACCCATCTTCATATAATGCCGGCTTTTGGAAAAAGGCAGCCAATTTGCCGCCCATGCGAGCGCTCGAAGGTTAAGAATGATGAAGTGATATTGATTCCTGCTGCTAACTGTAATAAATAAGAGAAGGGATAGGTTAGAAGAACTCAATTTTAAGTTAGTTTTATATTGATGACTGAAGATATAATATCTGTAGATTTTAAAATAATTAGTTTCAAATGATGTTGTGTACTCTGATGATGGTGGCTCCACCAAAACACGTGTAAGTAACAAATAACAAAAATCAAGGCAGCTTAAAAAGGTCAGTGAAATTTATTGTATAAATTTATTATATGAAATAAAACTAATTTCAAGCTTCAGGATGCATTATAAAGATATATTTTTGTCATATCCATGGTATGTAACTAGCACCATTTATTATCTACCTAAAATTAATTATAGTTGAACAATTCTATACACTATATTTTTTTTTTTTTGCTTAAAATGGCTGCCAAAAATTTAGCTCCCTAAAATGTAATATCTTCTCTGGTTGCTCAAATCTTGGTTCTTTTAAACTGAAAAATTATGATTTTTGAAAAATGGAAAGGTAATACAAATAGTATAACCTATAACCCTGATGCAAGCTAATTTAAAGATAAATAATTATGGTAGACACAATCTCTTTTATATTTATGATGGGCAGAAAATTGTAAATAATAGTGAGCTAAACAAAATAAAAAATAAATGTTTGTTTGGATGTTCAACTTCGCTTAAGAACCAATCGTTTTAAAATAAGATTGTCTTTCAGATCACTGGTTTGCACCTAAACTTGACATAAAACCTGGAATGGTGATTGAATTTCGTTTATGGGTGACTCAGTCCAAAAGTTTCCCAGATCCTAAGAAGAATTTTACCCAGATTATTCGGTTTGTTGAGGACCCAGTACCTGAAATATATATTTGGTAAGTTATATTTCTGGCTTTGATTAAATTGCAAAAATTTCTTAACAATATAGCCTAAAACAAATAAAACAGTGTATTAAAAGAACACACAGGAAAAGCAGGACTGCAGATTTTTTTTTGAGCTAAATATGTAAAGCATATCAAAACAGCCCTGTGCCACTTGAAGCCACAATACAGAAAAATGTATACCTTCAGCTACCTCAACCTTTAAACAACCAACGCCTATAAAAAGGAACGGAAACAAAAACTGAAAATGAAGACTAAAATTCTATGAACAGTTGTATAGAATGGTTGACAAGCAGTTGATTAAACAAATTTTTAAGACAGTAAACGATAGACAAAGGTGTTATGGTTAAAAGAAGTCAGGAGTGATATAGAAAAAACTGGAATAAACTGAGGAAACTTAGTGGATTGAACCATATTCAGAAAACTGATAACTGACTTCACGAGAATCACGAAAGCAAAAACAAAACACCCAATGGACAGGAGAATGGAGAAAAGCCTACAGGGAATACTGAGAATATGGATTGCAGAAAGGGCTTCCAGAAATTCTGAAGTCACTTTACGTGGTGTATAGATCCTACAAGAAAAAATTACAAATCGAGGGTTTTAAAGTGGACCTATTTTATTATAATAATAGGCCTCAGAAAGTCTCATGTTCTATGTCATGTCATATTATTAACTATTTATTGTGGTAGAAAAGAAGAATATTCTGATACTTATCTCTAAGGTCCGTTTCAGGATATGGGTAAAATAAATAATTTACACACTAAAATTTAAAATTACAAGTATTTATTACAAACTAAAAATTATAATTAATTGTCTTTAATCTATGAGGTGTG
The DNA here is from genome assembly GCA_035578175.1 of Catonia carolina. NCBI lineage: Eukaryota > Metazoa > Arthropoda > Insecta > Hemiptera > Achilidae > Catonia > Catonia carolina. Next base: position 19,058,298 of record JAQMRL010000010.1, on the reverse strand, counting down.
GCTATTAAATAACTTTTAAAAACTAACTTTTAATAACTACTCAGACTTTTTACCTACTCTTTATATTTTTTCAACAGGTGTACTTGCAACTGTGGGGGTATTAATTTTGATACAATACCCGACGAAGCAATTTGTTTGAGAGCAAGAAATAATATGTCTAATCCCATCGCCAAATGGACTTGGAAATGTTATGATTCATTGAAACATAAAGAAATAGATATTCGTGAGTTTCGTTATCAACATCGCCCTGGAGATGAGTTTGTTATTCCTCCAGGAATACTTCAGGAAGGTGGAGAATATATAATTTATGTTGAAGGTTAGAAATAACAGATGTAAATAAATGACAGTTGTTTATTTATTAACAGGCGTAGTCCCTTTGGATACCAGGGACAATAATAACAGTAATATCTAAAAGGGTAGAGAATCATTATTCAACATACTCTGAGAAATATAAATAGATAAAAAAAATAGAAAATATTAATAAAGAAACATTGACAAAAACTAAAGTACAATTAATGGGAGAGTTTTCTAAGGAGTTTGAATTAGGAACTGGAGTTAACCAAAGAGATGGATTATCACCATAATTATTGAATTGTATTTTGTATTAAGTTGTAAAGTAATGGGGAAAGCATCTGGAACAGTTCAATAAGAACAATTCAGTAAAGAATAACTGTACTTTTATTTTTCTCGATTGGAATTTGTTTTGATGTAAATTTAAATGCACTGTTATACAACTTAATTATTCCTTTATTAAAAATGTATTTACTTTTTGTTCAAAATCATAATATATAATGGTAAATTTTAATAATATTTACAAAAACATATTGCCCATAACAGGCAGGTGGAGTGTTAAATTATTTACATTCAATCTGCCAGTTCAAGGGCTACAAAAAATAATTCTGTTATCACGTGATCAGCCAATTATATGTTTGAAGCATTTAAGAACAGAAGAGGAAGAGGTGTAAAAGACACAAGTCAGAGTTATCTTCCCTGAAAGTAATGAATTTCATTATACAGCCAGACCCTGTGGTGTATGAAGTGAAGATGTCATTTGGAGGGTGGAAAGTAGATGCTTTTCAGAGGGCTTAGCATGTTGATAAGCATATTTTCCACTCAGTGACAAAGGCGATGGTAAACCACCTAACTCCTCGTTTTATTTAGTAAAGCGTCTAGAGATTCAAACCAACCTTTCGGCTGATGAACTAAATGACAAAATAATTCACTAGTTGTTTTGTAATATAGAAAATATTGATTAAATTGTCATTTGTAGTCAGCATAACTGGTTTCATGGAGCTCATTTCATTTATCACCCTTTACCATCTGCATTAGCCTTAAAGTTCATAAGAGAAATGCAACAAAAACATATCAGGGTTAACTTTGTTTCATGAAAACACAAAGTTATCTTTCAGTATTTTCTTTGTTAATTTCCAGATTTAATTCCTAATCTAGCATTTATGTATCATTCCTTTTTATCTACATCGTTCACAATCTATATTAATCTCAATGTGTACTCAGTTAAACATGATACAAAACGATTTTCTTCAGTTGTTTGCCTACATTTGTGAAATATGGTATAATAATTATTTTGGCTCTATGCCTGGCCGACCTGTTTGCATAGTGGTTGGCGCAACTGGCTTCTACACCAGGGTCCCAGGTTCAATTTCCGGTCAGGTCTACCATTTTTTTATCATTCATCTTCATACATCATCCTTCTCATCATCTGTATTAGTAGTAATTGCAAAAAAAAAACCGCCTGACTGTTATGCACATGAAGACTACAAGACTGAAGGGGATAGATAAACATTATTGATAAGATGTCATGCTTGACGTGGAATTGAACCCTGGACCTCTGGATTAGGAGTTAATTGTCCTGACCACTTACCTCTACATCAATGGCCAGTAATTAAAATTTAAAGTTTGTGAAATAAATATTATTATTGGTATTATTTGATAAACTACTGTAAATACCAGACAAGTAACTTTATTTTTTAGAAAAGTAATTTTATTTTCTGTTGTTAAGATGATAGTAAACCTTCTGGACAAGCTGGTTTGGCAATAAAGATCATGGATCCTGAAACGATTGAATGTAGATTAGTTACTGAAAGCTATTCTTATAACAATGTATTATATTATAATCTCTGGTCGACCACTCCAGGAAGAAAACATCGCTCGGATTTAGTCATTTTCTATGAATTCTACCATATGGCTGATGAACTAAATGAGGTTGGTAAGTAATTCTGTTATAAAAGAAGTTATTTGTGAGTTAATGTTGTTCTGTTCTTTATAGTTTTAGAGCAGTTGACACTGGAGAATGGAGGCTGACTAAATCTTGAGTTTGTCTTCTTTTTGAGTCTTTTTTGAGTTTAAGTTGAGTTTGTATCTTGAGTTTCTTTATTGAATTTGAGTTTTAGGAACTTATTACTTACACTATTTTTCAAAGTTTATGAGCTCTGAACGTATGCATTGCCCCCTACCCACTTCATAGCTAGCCAATAACTTTCCGGCAGAAAGTAATTTTATTTGCATAACCCATTTCAAATTGGTGATTTGCTAAAATGTTATTTAAGTAATAAAAAGAAAGAAATGAAAGAAATATGAAAGTGATAAATTATTAATGAACACTATTTGTTTCATTAACCTGATGTTCATCAATAGCTATGCTTATAGATTTGGAATGGCAAAAAACAGCTGTTTTTTTATATCTGAATCCTATTGTAAATAAAAGTGGTTTTATTCACAAGATTATTGTTCATTTTTTATATTATTTTCTTATTCTGCCATTTTGTTTTGATTAATCATAAGCAAATGAAACTTGAGGGTACATATTTTACACATCTATTTAATATTATAACTTTAAAGTTTCCAGTCTGTAGAGCGATACCCCGAAATATTAATACAAAAATAGCAACCTCTTTGTGGGATACCCGGTATAAGTCACGATTGGTACATACTAAATTTTATATAACATATTGGCCTACCTTAGTATTTTCTTATCCCAGATGAGGTGTTTCACTCTTTTTTTTGAATGCGTCCAGGAGACTCCTGGGGGAGTATAGGATATGTCAAGAAGTTATAACACCTGAAATACATATTCCAATCACACATTTTTCTACTACTATTATTTAGAAAAAAATTCTTATACGCTATAAAAAGTTTCACCAATCAAGTAATTTTTCAGACTTTTTTAAGGAATGCAAATAATCACAAAATTTTAAAAATTGGGGTAATTTATTGATGTATTTTTTTCTCCGCATAAGTAGGTTTTTGTTCAGGCAGTTTTATTGTGTGGTTAGCCACATAATAATCATTTCGGTTTTTTGTGTTATGATAGTGGACATTGAAATTTTCCATAAGTATTTTGCCTAACATACTTCACTTAAAGAATGTAGAGTGAAGGAATTGCTCTAGAACATTAATCCTTCTCTCTCAAATTTCTTTGTAATTTTGTGTTTATTCAACCATCATTAGCTATGTATCTTCCGAAGTAAGTAAAACTTTCTATGGCCTTTAGTGTCTTGTTATACAACTGCATATCTCTTACCAATTTCTTGTCTTGTCCTATTGCTATCTCATCACTTAACCTTTGGAAACTTGACACTTCAAATCCTCTTCATTAATCCAGCAGTTTTGGGCTAGTAAAAAAATAAGTCTGCTACCTTCAATTGTCTGGTATTGTTGCCACACAGGATATTAATTTTAATTTTGAAAGGATTATACATTATAACTGGTCAAGTGGCTGCTGTTATTTTATTGAAGCTTAGGGTTTAACTACAAAGGGTAAAATAGGTAGGACATGCAGTAATGGATCGTTTAGGCCTGAGTGCAAACCATCATAATACAAAATCAATCTATTATTTCCTTACTTAATATTTAATTGTTTCCTATTAGCCCAAGTTGTCTTTTATAAAATATACTAGTTTGTTAAAAGTAATTGGTAGCCTATTTAGATACATTAATCCATAATTTGTTGAATATAATTATAATAAAACATAATACAATAATGACATAAATGTTTGCAGATGTCATGTTTGCTTTTAATGTGGCTGGAGAAGCTCGTAATGTAGTACCTATTTCAACGACAATCTACCTTCGATGTTGCAATCTTGCAGGTTTTTGTAGGAGAAGTGAAGCAACAGTAGAAGTAAGAATCATTGCTAATTTAATTCTAGTTTATTTTTTTACATTTACAATACATTGACAATAGAAAATAATGGATGTGATTTATTAAATTACAGTTAAATTTTACTTGATGACCGCCTTTACCCACAGTGATTACTTTTAAAGGACCAGTCTTATTCTTCACATTTAATTTTGAATCTTCTTAAGAAAATTCTCAACTATGTTCCACCATACTATTGACTTAGGTTCCTGTTGTGATCATGAAACGTCATCTAAAGTTTAAAATTTAAACTGACGAGAATTTTTCGTCCTGATCCCATGCAGGCTATAATTTATTATAGTGGGGAATTTATTATTATATTTATTATTATATTTATAATTATAATTATATTAAGTATATTATTATTATCATATAATAATAATATTATTATATAATTATTATAATTATATTATATTATTATTATATAATTTATTATATTTATTATTTGTGGAGAAAATTGAATACAATAATGTTTCACTATTGAGTTTGCAGAAATTTATGACACCATGCTGTTTAGGTCAACAGCCGAAAGGCTAGTGTGAACCTCTAGAGGTTTTACTAAGTAAAAATGAGGAGTGAGGTGATTTACTATTGCTTTCCTCACTAAGTTGAAAGAGTATGCTTATCAGCATGCCAGGCCCTTTGAAAAGGACCAACTTTTCACCCTGCAAATGACACTTTCACTTCATTCACCACAGGGTCTGGCTGTATAGTGAAATTCATTACTCTCGGAGGAGATAACTCTGAGTAGTGTCTTTTACACCTCGACTTCTTCTGTTCTTAATAGTTCAGCCATATAACTGGCTGACTACGTTTGACACCATTATTATGGTGAAATACAGAACTTAATATCTGAGGTGAACCAGCTCCTTATGTTGTACTGATGTGTTTTTTCTTTAAATAATTGGTAAAAGTGGAATAGTTAATGCAAATGTGCTGAATTTCTCTTAAGCAATGTCCATTATTATTTTAGTAAATTACAATACATTTATCTTATCGAATTAAAAGGGTGAGAATCAATGGATATATAAGTGACCAGGTTAACATAGCATTCGGGTTCGTCAAAGTACAGTATTCAGGCCACTTCTTTTACTTTTATATGTGAACCCTCTGCTACAATTGCCGATAAATTCTGCTACCGTAGTTATTGCAGACGACACCATACTACTGTTTGCAGGACTGAACTGAGTTACATCTAAAGTGTAGATTTGACTAAAAGTAAATAAAGTGGCTGAATAAAATTAACGTTCTATGAACAAGGAGAAGACTCATTTTCTGTGTGCTTTCTTCAAGTTCACAAAGCGAGCTGAAATTTCAGCCCTTAACAATTTCATAGTTGCTCAGAATTTTCCAGGTGTAAAAAAAACTTTAAATAAAACTACATAAATAAAACTTTTATTTTTATTTTAGTCTTGTATAGCCCTTCTGTGATTGCACCGATTGAACCTTATGCCAGTCCGCCTTTGGGTCATTTTATGAATTCTTTAGTTTACGTCTTCCTGTGTGCAAAATGGTCAGATCACAATGGTATTTTGTTTTTTTGTTTTTAGGAACCGAAGACAACAGCTGGATTGTTACATACCTACATTGCATATGTTAATAATTACAACAAAAGTGAAGGTTACTTTAATGGTAATAAGCCTATTCCTTTTCGGTCAAAGTCTTTGGTGAAATGTTAACCTGCTAACTCAATTTTTTTTTTAATTAATTTCGGTAGATTGGAAAAAGGAAAACTAATCCTATCTTCCAAAAAAACTTAACTCCAATAAGTTTATTTGGATGCATTTTGTTGTGAGTTGTGATAATTTTTTCTGCCATGGGAACTACATGAGTCTTTCAGCTCTCCTATAAAGTTTTAGGAAATGAAGTTAGACTGTTAACACTCCTCACCAACCAGTAAGACGAGTTAATGATATATACGATCAGTATTAGCACCTTCCCCTAGTATTCCTAAGGAGGGGGTTCCAATTGCCCGCTACTTTTATTTTTTTTAGTATATTTGATGTAATTTTTTTGCACTTTCATCATTGAAAATAGTTGTAATTTACAAGTATATTCTGCAATTCACTCTGAAACAATTTCAATAAATATGTTTTTTACATGTGAGGGTCGTAAATGTTACAGTCAGGCACCTGAAGCTCCTCCCCTTGGGAATTGATGAAACTATCCTTGAATTTTAGTGGTAAGCAATTTAAAAAAAATGTAATTAAGTTCAAAACCATTTTTTTTGTGTAATATTTTATAAAAGTAATAATAATCACAGTAAATTAAATTTTTGTAGGCAGACAACATAGGCAAACAATAATTTCAGTATTGTCATGCTTGCAATAAACACATATGCAAGAAGCATTGTTTTTTCAATTTGTTTTTGAAACGCTTTATTTTTTTGACATCTGTTTTCACACATTCTATGTGTTGATAAAATATAATTTGTCTGTTCATTACTGAGTTTTCCAGTGTTTTTTTTTTTTGGTATATTTTTAATTTTGATTTAGGTCTAAATCTTTCTTCTGTTATATTTGATCCGAAAATGTTTCTTAAAATTCTTCTTTCAATAACCTATTAAAAATTTTCTAATTGTCCATCTAATAAATAGCTTTCTTTCAAATACACAGAGTATTTCAGCTTTTAACCTTTTATTATAAGTTTTTGTTTTGTAATCGTTATTTAGGCTTATGTTTAGCAAACGTAAATTAATAAATCAATATTATATGTAGCAAATATTTGAATACAATGAGATAAGTATAGTTTCAATCTGTTAAGGATTCATTTGAAGTGTATTTAACTACATTAATAACAAAATCAGAGTTTTTCAAAATAATCAGTTTGAAATACAAAGCAAATGGAGGAAACTATATGTTTACATTATTTAATACTCATTAAAACCAGGTGTAACTCGTGTCATGGGTCTTATCTGTTAGACGCCCCACACTCTGTTAGCGCAAAACAAAAACTACAAATGCAACATGTTTGAACAATTATCAATAAAGGACTCAGTTGATATGATTTATTTTTGATAATATGATCAGTTGATATGATAAGTGAATTAATGTTTTTGTTCTGTATACTCCTATGCGCGGACAGAGCTCTTTGTGAAGAAGAGTTTTTGCATATAAGTATATTTAGTTTAAAATATTGTACATAGTATTAGTATTAGTAGCAAATATTAGTATTAATATTAGTATTATATGTAGCAAATATTTGAATACAATGAGATAAGTATAGTTTCAATCTGTTAAGGATTCATTTGAAGTGTATTTAACTACATTAATAACAAAATCAGAGTTTTTCAAAATAATCAGTTTGAAATACAAAGCAAATGGAGGAAACTATATGTTTACATTATTTAATACTCATTAAAACCAGGTGTAACTCGTGTCATGGGTCTTATCTGTTAGACGCCCCACACTCTGTTAGCGCAAAACAAAAACTACAAATGCAACATGTTTGAACAATTATCAATAAAGGACTCAGTTGATATGATTTATTTTTGATAATATGATCAGTTGATATGATAAGTGAATTAATGTTTTTGTTCTGTATACTCCTATGCGCGGACAGAGCTCTTTGTGAAGAAGAGTTTTTGCATATAAGTATATTTAGTTTAAAATATTGTACATAGATTAGTATAGCCATGAATTGTAATTTTAATGTAGCTATATTTTACTAAATAAAATAAATAAATAAATAAAATAAATAAAATTGAGAAGAGTGTATTGTAACACATACTACACAGTCATACAAGTGTTAAAAACTTCAATTTTAATAAAAACTTCATCAGTGGAACTTAAGTGTTAAAAAAATTGTGTTAATATTTTTAAGTGGAACTTCATCAGCATTCTGGCCTCCTGCTTAAGTCGAACTTCATCAGTTACGAACAAGGTACGTATCATGTTTCAATGCACGTGAAAAATATAAATACCCCTTCATAGCCTGCAACCCGCAATGGTGTGTTGTATTGCATGTTGCATGTGGAGTTTTTGTAGGTGTGATAACAGAGTACATGGCGTCTAACAGACTCCGCATAAATTATCAGTTTTCAGTTAGGAAACAACTAAATCGATATGCATGAATTTATAATTACATGCTGTGAAATATCGAAAACAATATTGATAAGGTATAACACTTACTATACTACATGTATTAATAGTGTTTTACGGCATTAAATGGATCAGAATGTATCCTACATCTGAAAAGAGTTTTAAGAAGAAAAATGACATGAAAGAGAAAAGTTTCAAGGAAAATATATACTGGGTGTCCCATGAGTAACCCGACATACTTCTGGGATGTTATCCTCTCATCAAAATAATGAAAAAAGTTCATACAAACATAGGTTCGAAATCGCTTTGTTAGCAAGTTACAGCTGGTGAAAATTTACGTCTGGGTTTCAGTTCCCTCGCAAAATTAAGCCCTACAGAAATGTTAAAAGCGTTAATTAAGTTGTGAAACTAAACAGATTTTAAGTTAAATGAGCTAAAAAAATTGAATAATACAGGTCCCAGATCTGTAACTAGAGTAGTTATTGAGATATCTGACAAAATACACCAAATTTGGTCTCGAAAACTGTTTTTTTTAATGGTATTGAAGTATATTAACTTTGGTTATACAGGTACATGCTAAAAAATACCCTGGACAGATAAAGTACCCAACGAGACAGTCTTGCAGAGAATGAGAACAGAAAAATGCTTGTTTACACCATCCAAAAAAGGAAAATGGTATATCTGGGTCATATTATGACCCAGATATGAATATATATTATTGGTGGACCAAGTAAGTATACATATTGTGGACCAAGATATGAAATGCTTCGCATGATAATACAAGGCAAGATTCAGGGGAAGAGAGATGTGGGAAGAAGAAAAATTTCTTGGTCGAAGAATTCACGACTGGTTTCGTTGTACCTCAACGGAGCTGTTCAGAGCTGCGGTGTCCAAGGTTCGAATCGCCATCATGATTGCCAACCTCCGGTCGGAATCGCAAATTAAGAAGATTACATAGTCTTTTAATGTATAATTAAACATATTGATTTTATTTTATTTCAGATGTTATAATGCGTATTATTGGTGTGTGTGGTCAAATTAGTTATGTTTCGGATGAACACGTACACTTGTTGGAGGAGTACATCTATTACATGATGAAGGTACTTAAGTTTTTTTTGTTGGCATGATCATCTCTCTAAAATCTTTTCAATAAAATCTATGACCTAGAACGAAAGGGTTTTAACTCCAATTCTGGTAAAATTAAGTCTAAAAATCAGCAAGAAAGCTCTATAAAAGTTGTAATAACCACATTAACTCTACTGTCGTATAATGATGTGGAAGATTTTTTAAATGTCTACTATTTTTAACTCTAATTGAATGTGTACTCGTTATTGACAATAAGTTATTTTACTTTAAGTAATTTTGTTTGTTTTTTTAGTCTTACATAAGCCTCAAAATTTGCTTAAATCCTGTAATTTTTTCAAACATTCTTGTGAATAAAATGCTGTTTCTTTATCAGAATATAGTTAGCACGATATATTTTGTGTAAGTTTTGTTTTCGTTTGATTAACTCAAGTTACATTGTGGTTTAACATTATTCAGACGCAGAAAGATGTAAAGTGTATGATGTCCTGTGGGTTGTCAGGAGGGGAGGGGTGTAAAAGTTATGAAAGTTGTTTATTCATTTAAATCTCTGTATCAGAAGCTATTTTATTTTGTACAAATTTTGAAAAAATTCTCACACCTCAGATTTTTTTTCAAAATAAAAAATTCATGCTTTTTGGTACTTCTAAAAACTTACAAAAATGAAGTTAACTTCCTTTACCTGTTAGGTACAGAAATGTATTCAACTACTTCAACGTGCTTACAGTTCTCAGTTTCCTAGAGTTGTGGAATATTACTAAATGTTGTTAACCATTTTTTAGGATGGTTTATGTTTTCTCGTGTTGAAATGTATCTATAACTTAATACTTTTTACTTTCTGTCGCCCTTTATAGAAAAAGAAAAGGAAATGTATGTTTTTGTGTGAAATTCTCAAAATCGAGTTTTCATCAAAAATACATGATTTTAGGCCCCCTGAGCACAAAAACCGTTTTTTTACCCAATAGCCTATGTGTGTAAATAAAATAACTTAAAAACAGGACACAAAGTTGAAACCTTGAACTTAAAATTAGGTACCATTAAGAGGCCTGGAACGAACATGGGAAAACCGGAATTAGTAGTTATCCATGCAATTTTCAACTTGTTTGCGATTTTCTCAAAGATGAATGTATGCATGTAGGCTTAATCATATGATAGCGAAGGCAAACGCTTATAACGAGAAGTGACTGTACAGCTGCACTTGTATCTTCAATGACAGCCCTCAATTTATCTTGCCAGAATTTTAGTTTTCTTTAACACTTATATGGAAACATGTTTTTTATAACGTTAATAGAAACACCCGGTCTGACAGACCGCCATTTCATTTTTGGCAATTTATTTGGGAATCAAAGGCAAAGAAACTCAACTAGATCTGTTTAACAAAACTTATTTTATTTTACTATAGTATAATGATTGAATTGACATTGGTATAAGATCTGGTTATCGAAAAACAATTGTTTAAATAAATGAAAAAAGCCAAATTATTTATGGTATTTACGACTTAATTTTTAAAATTGATAACATACTTATAATGTTTTCTTTCACTCAGGTTAAATGTATTATTTTAATACATATTTAATCACATACCTACTTAAATTTAAAAAAAGCAAAAATTTGTATAAAAGAAACATAACTAAAAAGTGACTACTTATATATTAGGGTTTTTATTTTACTGACATTTGTTTTTTGTACAATCAAGACACAGTTTTCTACTGCATTCTAGGCAAATAGCTTTCTTGCAAGTGATACATCCGAGTCATCAATTTCATCACAAATAGAACCTTCCGATTCACTGTCATCATTTTCCAATAATCTACGAATTCTGTCACCATAGTCGGGATCGCTTGTACTAAGTGGTCGAGCCATTTCAGAAATTTACAATTAAATAATAAAAAAAATAATTAAAATATAAACCCGTAAAGGAAACACCCGTCTTACAGACCGTTAAATACAGTAAGGGAAACACACGGTTCCACAGACCGCTACATGAAATACACAAAAAGAAACACGCGGTATCACAGACCGGTATGATTTTTAAGAACGATTTACACTTCCGCAACGATTCACGTGAACTGAACCATATTTCACTATGAAGTAGATAGGAATGAGGGAGGAAGCTATTATGACGGTCAGCACCAACCCTAGCTCAGGGAACCCAGTATCATGTAAACAAATCACCCTTAGTGCCTGTGAGACCGATGTTTCCATATAAGTGTTAAACGATTGTATTGAAATGTTAATGATTTTGTTTTTATTTAATTTTTCAGCAAATTCCGTATTACTTCAGAGACTCATACCAGTATGTTACTGTATTAAGTTGCTGTCTAACTAAAAGGCAAAAATTTAGAAATTCAGTAATAGACATCCAGTTGGTATTAAAAATCTCAGAATTTTTAGAAGAGATTTCTCTTAAAATAAAAAATGATGTACAAGTAACTTATTCTCGAAAAACTGATTTTTCCACATCATCTTATGTTAAAGCTGGGTCGTAAGTATTTAAATGTTTCATTATATAAAACAAATCTAACTTTAGTAGTCTAATAATCTCTATTGATCTACGACTTGTTTATATATTTTATATTATGTAGGTTTACTCTTAAAATGTCATTCGTAGATAATTATTAACAAAATACAAGATGTTTTAGTGATGTTCGTTTTATCTTTGGGATTAACTGGTCAGGTGTTTAAGGTTAAACTTTTCTATACAGTCTGGTCGTGGTAATCCGAACCCTTGGTACATCGAAACCTCTGGTAAACCGAACGATCACTTAATATCATGTTTTTAAATCATTTTTTAACATTTAGAAAAATTCTTTAACACTGTAGCCTATAGTTGCACTAAATGCAACGTATAGTACTGTATTAATGCATGTGCAGTAGACCTACATATTTCACATATTGTAGGCTAATGCATTAGCTTATATGGAATGTTCTGTTTTTATTATTTTTGAATAACTGCTTTGCTGTTATTTTTCCATAACTCGAAATTTGGGTAATTCAAATTTTTTTCCATCCCTTGAGGATTCGAGTTGTAGAAGTTTGACTGTATTTTTAATTAATTAAATTGGCAAGAGCAAGTCGTGAGAGTTTAAACCAAATTTTTATGTCTGATTTTTTTTAACTATTTCTTGTAAAACTCACTTCTGTCAATTTTTAAATTATATTGTCATCCAAAAGTACACATTTTTATGGAAGTTTACTTTGTCAAACCGTGAGAAATTAACAAAAAATCAAGTTCATTTTTGTTTTAACCTATAATACTTATTTTCCAGATCTATTATAACATGTGTTGACATCATCTTGAAAGCTAAGGCAGTTCTCTTAGAACTTCCATATGTGCGTAATGATCCGTACGCTCTTCTCCAGGTATTTGTCATTAAATACATATCATTTAGTAATTAACATCAATTTTAGGGTTTTCGAGTTTATGATTTCTTTATTCAAGCTGGCCTTCTGTGGCCTGTACTGTTACGTGTTTTCATATATAAATATAAATTCGCACAATCTTCTTGTGCTTCAAACCCTATCATTAAGTAAATGATTTAGGTTAACAACAAACTAAACCATTCTTAGGAGAACGATGAGTAACAGTCCGGCTTTAAATAAAACAACGTTAACACAATGTCTAATAATGACTGAGTGTGTTGTGAGATGACACATTCTGTATGCTTATGGAATAAGAGTTTGAACGGGGTAAATGTGGGAGAACCGCATTAAATTACACTGTATTACCGCTATGTTGTAAACGAAATTTACTCCTTTTTTTTATTTCGTTAAATGAAATTCATATTACCATGAATTTCAAGTTTTAAACTTTTGGGAAAATCAGGAAAGAATACTCTTTAAATCCCTGTAAAAATTATAAAAATCCGTGCAGTAGAACTCTGTACATATTTAGGAGTTATAGAATTCCCATTTAAAATACATTGGAAGTGATTTTGCATTTAAATATAATTATAGATAATTTTATAAAAGCTAAAAAACTTTATTATAGTTAGTTAATTTAAAGTCACATCAACAGCTTGGTCATTAGCGACTATTTTGGGTTAGGGAACTGGAACACGCGTATTTATCTATGACACTCCTCTGCCGACCATGCCCATTCCAGAGGAATTTAAGCAGCTTAGTGGCTTCAGAATGCTACCTAGCTGGCGAACCCACAACCCCTGAGAGGCCAACCTAAATGAGTAAATGAGTGGATGTGGTTCTGTTCGCAGGGCGCCCCACTCCCCTCAGTACTCGTGTAAAAGTTGGACGAGTAGCCGTCAAGCTCGTTATGCAGCTAATGCTTTGCACATGACTGGTAGAGTCATGTGCAAAGTATTAGCTGCATCCATGAGTGGTAGACTCATGGATGTACTGCGCACAGCCATGTACTACGAATAGCACATGGAGGTGCTAGGGCCAACGCCCGTTACCTCGAAAGCAGGCAAGGATAGGGTAGCTGAACCGCAGTTTAATGGGCACGCTCTGTGTGATCTGGGGCGTGCCCCCAGGGAACTGGAACAGTGGGTTTTTACTTGTAATTTCCAGATTCTAACCAGGAATTGAACCCAAGACCTACGCTTAATAGTTCACGAGCTAACCACTACGCCAAGGAGGAGGCTAATGTTTATTTTTAATTATAAGGACTGAATATTTAATTTTAAAAATTTAAAAAGGAATTGGTCGGTGATATAATGATGCCACTTTACCAACGGGTCGGACACTTTTGACACGTGATGAACGGTCAAATTATAGAATATTAGAAAAATCATGCAAGATAGAATAACGGGTAAATAAAGCTCAGGTCAAAAGAGAACATTGGGACTGGACAACTTAAAAGATTAGTGTGATGCAGATCTGAGTGTAGCCTACTTTTTGGTGTTACAATCAAATATTAGGTTCAAATTTCCATAATGGTTACCAGCATTCTGGAAGGATATGGCACATGAGGAAAATAAAAAATTTAGTGAAGTTTTGATGCAGTTTTACTCATTCCTTTTAAATTAGGGTTTCAATCAAAAAATTAATTCACGTGACCCACCGGGTTGGTTTAGAGGTAAAGTCAATGCCACTTGTCAGCTGTTTGACAGCTAATTTTCGAAGACAAAGGTTCCTGGTTCAAATCCTAGTAAAGGTAGTTACTTTTATATAGATTTAAATGCTAGACAGTGGTGAGCGGTGTACTTTGATGATTGGGGTTCAATTAACAATACTCTCTCAGGAATGGTTGACCTGAGTGTACAAGACTACACCTCATTTACACGTCATACACATCTTCCTAATTTCATTGGTTCATGGAATTGCTTATTGTTCTTAAATTGAACAGATTACAACGCACCCACATTAGGGACAAAAAATTAATTAAAAAAAATTATTATTCGCAATTACTTACAAATTAAAAAGTTTTTACCATTTCAAACGGGTGTCACTATAATCTGGTCAAAACTCAGCTGGCTTCATGTTGTAGGTTTGTAGTCATGGCTGAACAAAAATAGGTATGTATAAAACCTTAAGCATTAAACATTTTTAACATGACAAGACTTAACATTATATAAAATATTGAAAACTATTAGTTTAAAATGTAATCTGTTTGTCCCGTTTGTTTAATTGCACTATCTAAATTAATTTGATTGTGAATTGAAAGACTTTTTCAGACTTCATGTTATATAAATATATTAAATAAATTTAAATACATTCAGTTAATACATTTTTAACATAAAAAGGTAGTCATAGAAGTTAACAGAGAAATTTTTTTCAAATTTTAGTTTCGAAAGATGTCAAAAAATATAGAAAATATAATGGAAAATGTCAACAAGTTTATTTCAAGAAAACTGGTTAGTGGTTTGGATCCTATTACCATTAGAACTGAAAATATAATATTTTGGACAAAGGTAAGGAGAATGCTAGCTATTCATTTTAAAATGATTTATAATTACTTTATGAGTGCTGATAAATATTTCTGAGTTCAGATTAAATAAATTTAATTTATTTTTGTAAAATTAATTTTGTGGTCACTAGATGGCGATAAGAACAGAGTGGCATTCTGTAATCTTAATGATTTGGTAGCCCTGAAAAGGGCCATTAGGCCGTTGTTTTATTGGAGCAAGCAGAAGGCATGATAACAGTGGGCAGGCAGCTGTGGTGTTGACGGTTGATATGGTGGCATCTCATTGTCCAGCAGAGACATCATTGTTTTTCTCGCTGATTTAGTTGATGTATCTTTTTCAGAGTACAGGAGCCCTGTCTCTTAAGTTGTCAAACTTAAGTATAGAAATTTGTAGAATATCCATAAATGGTGCTACTGTTTTTCCTACAAACAGAATGATATATTTGTAATAATATGTACTAAATTTGAATGTCGGGATGCCCTTTATAATGTTCTGAATGAATTTATCATTAATTGAACTAAGATTATCCAAAGTCGTTAGATTCATAATTTGCTTAGTGAAAGAAGGCTGATTACAGATAATAAACACAAGTTTATGATAATACAACTTATATTGAATAAGATTAATTAAAGAATAGATATAAATTTGTGATTTGTTGATCTATTTGTGATGTAATTAGTCCATGAGTGTCTTCTTCTTATGTTGTGTATTCTTTGGAGTGTAGTGGGCAATCTTTTCTTGTGGTCTCTGACTCTTTTATCTCCTAGAAGTAATTGAAGCCATCAACTTTTCAAATGTTTCTATTTATTATCTTCCTGTGACGGGGCTGATTTAATGTTCATTATGTATTTCGGTTTTTTGAAGGAAATCTGTAGCCCTGCTGTATCTTTTAAAATATTGATTTATTCCAACAAAGTTTCAATAAACTGTGTATGTTACTGAACAAGGTACAAGGAAAGTTGAATTTATGTAGATATATTTTAAATTGATTACAGAAATATTATTTTATTTCAGAGAGATTATATGCAAGAAATGAAGGATAGTACCTTTCCTCATCCAAATAATACTTTTAAAGAAACTACACTGTATATAACACCATCGTTAGCGAGAGAATTAGTAAATGAATCAGAAACTTTTATTCTAACTGTAAGTACTGAATAGATTATATATTGTTCAGTATGTGTACCGCAAACTGGGGTTAGATTGTCTAATTTTCCTTGTTTTCTTATTTACTTTTACCTCAATTAAAAATGAAAAATCTATGATACTGTTTTACAATATTTTCATGTAATTTTTGTGGGTCATAAGATTCAATAAAATACCTATACTATTTTTCAGGCCTCTGAACTTAGGCATTGCCCTGTACCCACTTCATAGCTAGCCAATAGGTACGTCCAAACTTGTGCGCTTTCTTTTTCAACTTTCAATTTGACTTGCGATCTTGCATGCTACATCGCATGAGCTTAGAGGCATACCACCTTCCCTCACTCGTTTGAAGAGCTTTATCTCAAAAAAACAAACATAAAAATATTTTTGAAGAATACACTAAATTAAACCTTGTTCTTTCCTGCATTGATTGGTTAGATTTAGATTGTTTTGTTTAGAAATTAATCGGAGTTAACTCCAGCAATTGATGCAAAAAAGTACTCAGATTTTAGCCGGTTTTCCGTTAATGTGGTTTTTTAACGCCTGTTACTCTGTCCAGGCTTTTCATAAAATCGGCGTTTAAGTACATTGAAGATCAGAGTTTTTTTTATAATATGAATATTTTAAAAGTTAAATCTCATGTTCCATTATAATATGCCGGCCATTTTTTTAAGAAAGTGCTTTTTTGGCTCCACGTAAAGGTAGGGAAATGATTTTTGGACTGAACCATGCATTTTCACAACAGTATTTTGTCAAGCAAAGCATTTATGTTTTTTATAAAAACATCGTTAAATAATTCAAAATGAGCTACAGAATGAGTTGCAGCAGGAAAAACACAGAAGTTTGTTTTCCTAAACGACTATACTCAAAGCGGATACCGCTATAGAGCTCAGTTTCCTGCAAGAAGTTTAGAGGCTAATAGAATTTTCTATTAACAATACATATCTATTTCTAATTACAAATGCAAAATATGATACACGTCTTAATAGTGCTGTAAAAATGCATGGTTCAGTCCAAAAATCATTTCCCTATTTTTACATGAAGCCAAAATACACTTTAAAAAAAAAATGGCTGGCATTTTAAAATTGAACATGAGACTTCTATTTTAAAATGTTTATATAGAGAAAACTCTGATCTTCCACTTACTTAAACGCCGTTCTTTTATGAAAAGCCTGGACGGAGTGACGGACGTTTAAAAACCACATTAACGGAAAAACCGGCTAAAATCTGAGTACTCTTTATCTGTAAAATGCTGCATCTCCGATTAGTTTCAAAATAAAATAATCTAAATCAAACCAATCAACGCAGGAAAGAACAGGCTTTAATTTAGTGTAGTGCTCAAAGATATTCGTTATGTTTTTTTTTAGATAAAGCTCTTCAAACGAGTGCGGACAGGTAAAATGTCATGCCTCTAAGCGCATACGATGTCGCATGCTACAACGCACGAGTGTGGACATAGCTAATGACTTACCAACACTTCCTCTCGTATGTGTGTTATATAATGTATCTCGTCAGCCATTTTTTTGGTCTTTCAATAACAATTTTATAACCTATGGACATACAATTAGCTGATTATATTATAAAGTATTGCATGTTAATACGCTCTACAATCGATGTGTTCAGTACGAGATGCAAGACACGAGTGAGCTTCTGCGGCTCTTATATGCATGTGCGCATAATGTTTACCAGGCTGAAACATTCCTACAATCTGACAACGCTGGCGAATGTTTTGATTGGTCTAAACGCGTGGAATAGTAGAGCTCATCAACCGTGACAAGCATTTTGGTTCATTTTTAAAAGCATGTGTAAGCACTATTTGAAGTTAGGAACAATGTTACCTGAACTTCAGGGCTACTTTGATCCAATCATAGAATACCATATTTCTAGGCTGTTTAAATTTTTATGCAGAATTTAAAAAAAATAAAATCAAAATTTTAATTAAAATACTAAAAAATTATCTTCGATTCAACAGGGTAACTTTGTGAAAATTAAGTTAACAAATTTAAAAAAAAGAATTTATTTCACTAACTAAAAAAGAAAAATTCAATTAACCCAAACACAATAAGCTGTCTCCGACAAAAAAAATCATACACTAGTTTGCACTACGGAAGGAGAGGGGAGAATTTTTATTATGTTCCCAAACGACTGGAGTAATAAAAGTAAGATTACAGATCCCGTATAATGATCGAAGAGCACTAACTTCAGTCATGGAAAATTCCCAATCTTTAATCCACTTACATTAGATTTCAGAGTGGTTCCACACAGATAAACTCGTTGCTACACAATTAGAAGATAAATGGCTTAAAATGGTTAACACAGATACTCAAGTAAATCACAAACCTCGATCATTTTTTCAAGGTTCTTAAACAATTTTATTCAAAAAAATGCTACTGGCAGCTCTTATGTAGCAAAATCACACTCTATTATATTATGATAACAATAATATCATTTATCTGGTTAGTTAGTATAGAATAAAAGCGCAGGGGATATTTTGTTTATAAGTTCAACGGGGAAATGAAATTTCCCTTCTTGTTCGAAGTACATTTTCATCTTTTCCATCGCTAACTTATAGTATACTCAAAGGTCACTTATGAATATTGCCACCATCATATTATTACTTTTATTAAGCTGACGCGTTATTTTATTTTTACTTACTTTATTACAAAATGAGTTTTTAATGGATGTTACTGTTGAGAAATTGATTGTTAATTTACATCATGATTCAGTTTTATCCACAAATGATGTATAAAACATCTCACATTTAAACATTGGGTTACTTGTTTTATTAATTTATGATTTCAAGTAATGAAAAAAACCAGTCAACTTTTGTACAATGAATAATCTCGAGTTCCTTTTCACAAAAATTAACGGAAGCATAATTTTTACACCAGGCATAAATAAGAAGCATAATTATTTATAGGAGCTGTTTCGAAATTCGACATAATGATTGTTAACATCTCCAACATGATCTATTATTGAGCTTTAAACCCATATTGTAGTCTTTTCACACCTACTTGGATTATGAAGTATTAATTAATTTATTTTTAAAAAACCGCACAGCTTCTTCCTTGGTACGAACTGCTTCAGCTAACTCCAACAGATTAATTTTGAGTTAAATTCGTAATTACGAAATTGCAAGTGTACCTCAAATAAGCAGAGATCAGGTCAAAGTGATTCTTTGAAAATTAATTAGTTATATCAATAAAGCGAAACTATAAGCGTGGGAGGATAATATGGTGTAAATGTTGAGGAGATGAAGTCATGATATGTATTAGTTTTGTTATGACAGGAGTTCCATTGCTCATTCATTGTGCATCTATGGTTACAGAAATAGGTTTGCCGTACAATACTGCTTGTGGACACATACATAACAAATAAGACCCGATTTGTACATGATAGCGGTTTCTCTTTTTAGTTACTTTAGGATAAAAATGGTAAATTTAGTCTGATGAGCATTGTCCTAAAACAAAATAATAAAGGAAAATTTGAAGGTTCTTCTTAGGGTTCTTTACAAAGCATACTTAAAAAAAAACTTGATGTTAAGGGATTTCTTTATTAAAATTATACAGTGAACAAGCTGAATGGATGATCAGTGATTTCATATTATTTTTTATAGCCTACTCATAAAAAATGTTTTTTGTCAATTTTTACTTTCTCTTGCGTATATGAATATATAAGAAGGAAAGTATTGTTTTCATGTCGATTTTTCGAAATCGAGTTTTCACCGGATCTATACGTTTTCAGACCCCCTGAACCCAAAAAACATGTTTTTAGCGATTGGTCTGTGTGTGTGTGTGTGTGTGTATACAAAATATCTCAAGAACGGAACATCGTACGAACTTGAAACTTGAAACTTAAGTTACATACCACTACCGGACCCGACACGAACATTTTCATCAAAATCGGTCAACCGGAAGTAGTAGTTTATTCGTGTAATTTTTCACTTTTTTGCGGTTTTCTCAAAAACTGGTCCTACGATTTTTTTTAAACTCGCCTGGTTTACTAAATTTTTTATTCTCTACAAGATAGGGTAGGCGTCATGTGTGCTGAAATTCTTGGTGAGGGTGTTTTCTCGTAAAAACGTTGTTTTTTTAAGATTACGGCTTTAATATGCATTTTAGCGCAAAACTTTATATAATAAAAATTGTAGAGAATTTAAAATCCTACAACTTTTATTTCAAACAATTTTTTGTATAACGCTTAGTTTAGCGGTAATTTGCGATTTTCTGTTTTTTTTCTCACGAAAATGTGTGAAAAATTGATTTTTTTAAGATTTCGGCCTTAGTATGCATTTTACGACAAAAGTGTATATAATTAAACTTATAGAAAATCAAAAGATCTACAACTTTTATTTAAAGCATTTTTCTCTACAGAGCCTAGTTGAGCGTGAAAGATTGATTTTCCGTATTTTTAGGCCAAACTGAGGTTGATTTTCATTTTGCGTCTTTCACTCATGATTAAAATTAGGTTATGTTTATTGAGGTTAGTTTTTTTGTTTATTTCTTATGTTTTATTACTAATGTTAGTTTTATTGTTAATTATTTGCACTGGCAAGAGAAAGTTGTGTGAGTGTTTCACACCAGATTTTTTGTGATTGTGATCTCCATTTATTCATGTTAATTGACAATAATAAATATTATTATTCCAGATGATTATTTACCGAATTGATCCATATTATTGGGATATTACCTCAAGAAAAGCAAAATCTCAAATTGTAAATGTGATGTTACAAAAACCTGAAAAAAATCATTTTTTATGTAAGTTTTAAAATTTGTTGATTTTTGTAACTTGTTTACATAGGTACTTATTTTCAATTCAACCGCCACAAATCGTAGGTTATGGTTTGTAATTGCATTTTGACTGCAAATTAAAGGCGGTCAGCTAGTTTCGGATTCTTGCATTTAGGTCATTAATAATTTTTATATATTATTTTGTTGGTGGCAATTTGTAAAATTGTTGTTTGTCATTTTCCTTTGTTCATTCATACGTCCGTCACACCCAGATGGTAGAAATTACAAGCGATAGAAACAAACGGTTTTCGGATTCGTAATCTACACAAAACGTTAGTTGGCCTGGATTAGGTTTGAAGTTCCGGTTTGACAGCAAATGACTTAAATCCGTACCGTAAGTCAAGAAATCAAACCCAGTAATTACAAGTGATAACTACAAATGCTTTACGAATTTGTAATCTATGCAAAAAGTTAATGGGCCTATTTTGGGTTTGAGGTTTCGGTTTTGACCGAAAATGGCCTGAAACCGGAAGTCAAGAAATCATAATTAGAAACTACAAGAAATAGCAACAAACTGTTTTTGCATTCGTAATGTTCACAAAAAGTTAGTCAGCTTGGATTGGGTTTGAAGTTTTGGTTTCGACCAGAAGTCAAAAAATCAAAGTTGGAATTTTGAAATAAAAATAGTGTCATCCGATTCCTCTTTAAGAGTAGGTTCAGAAATCATTCGGTTTGTTTCTGTTGAGGGTTGGAAGCACTTGATTAACAAGCCTTTGATCTCTCGGTAGGACATTCTGTCCTGATTTTTCTTAAACTCCCATTTTGTTCCTGCAAGTTCTCTAGTTCCTTAGTTTTCAAGTTTACATTTGCAACCCCAATATTAACACAACATGAAAAATTTGGGGTAAATGTTAAAATATTTGAATATTTGTTTAGCACCTTCTTGATTTTTTTACAGTTAATACTATTCCTGTTGGTTCACTTCTTTCATCGTTTATTCTAAATTACGTAGTTGACCAGGAATCACTGGTGTTTGAAGGAATTGTTACAATGCCACTTCCGAGTGCTAGCACTCAAGAAAAGGACGAGGCCATTGATGTTTATCATATACTACATAGTGGGGGACGCTATGAACTTACATTGTTGTCTACAAATGCTTCTGAAATTAGGGTAAGTTTATTTTTCTCTTTATGTGTCATCACCTCCAAGAAGCAAAAAGGTTGACAATAATGACATTGGTGCTTCAACCCTAAAAATTTAGTGTAGCTAGACCTAAATCACGTTCTCAAGTTCAGCCTGGACAAGGTTTCTTCTTCTACGACTTCTTTTGCTCGCAATTTTCCTCTGAATTATAACATGGAGTAAACTGTACTTCGACCCTCTCATCACATGACCGAAGTTTTTTAATTTTCACATTTAAAAATGGTTCTTGCAATCTTCTTCTCCATCACTCTGAGAAAACAAACAAACATTCTCGTTTGTAACACGATCCAACAGCTCAACCTCAAAATCCTTCGTTACGATCACATTTCGAACACCTCAAACTTTATTTTAATTATAGTTTTAAAGACAGTTTAGGAATATTTTTAAGATTATGTCTAGCTATTATTTCCCAAGAACAGTTCAAGTTGACGCATTAATCACCCAGCAGTGACTAGACCCGTTGATGTATTTACAAGGTTCATTAATTTTACTGATGAAGAATACAAGAATCCAATTAAAACTAGGGGGTATATTTCACAATTTCTGGACAAAATTGATTATATTTTTTTGCCACAAATTCATTAGTATACCTAAGCATGAGTATTATATGAGCGGAAAGAAATATTCCAGTACTAATACTTAAAATTCCTTTTTCAATGAGCATAACAAAAATGTTCCAGTATTAGAAGCTTGTGAATATAGTTTGTACTTTAAAAAAACTTATGTTAATGTTTGTGGCAGAAAGAGTAGGGCTACATACCCAATTCGGTCCAGTCCGCGCTACTACGTCACTCATATAAGCGTACGTCGATAATGCTTCCCGCTCCCTGCTTGCCGGCTTGATCGCTTCGTGAACCTAAGCGATTGTAGTTGGTGCTGGTCATAGAGCACCACTTGTGGGAAAATGTTGGTCCTTCTCAGTTGGCATCATGGAGCTATCCTGTGAGAATCTGTTGTTTTATTAGCTAGCGATAATTTAATTTGAATGCCATTACTTGTATATTTTGTTGCGGTTGGCATTCTCCTTCAACCGTTTGTCCATATAACACTTTTTAAAAACACTTTAGAAATTAAAATGTCTTTATCCACTTCCATCCTGCCTTTTTGATTAATATTAATCTAAAAAAAAAAGTAGAACATGAGAGCAACCACTGCACCGGAAATTCTACACCAAATTGGTGGAGCAGTGAAGTGGAAAGTGAGAGAAAGAAACAATAATTCATTCAGGTAAACACTGGTAAAAGCGGATTGAGCCGTTTGAAGCGGGCTGGCAGGCACAGTATGGCCACGCGTATCCATTTCTCCAACCATTTTTTCCACGCTAGTCTGCCGCGATAAAGTGAGAAGCCAGAAGCGGTACACTATAGACGTACAAAAACACTACCATCTCTGCTTGTCTGCTTTTTGACAATGGTGTTAACAATGAAATGCTGTACAGACAGACTCTTTTAGGTTAGTTTCAGTCACTGATGCTGAATATCATATTGCTATTCAGTAGCTCGTAGGCTTTGCCGTATAATATAGTAGTATAAGTAATTAGTACAGGTGATGATGTGTAGTCTTATTTTTATTTCTACTCAACATTTCATCGTATATTATTATAAAAAATGTTTAGTTTCGACTTCTATATGGTATTTTTTAATTAGTAGCTCATAACGGGTTAGTTTATTCGGTTGCTATTTTTGTTCATTGTAGTCCTTATCAATCAGTGTTATCTATATCTGAGATATTTCCTTAAATTATTTTCAAATAATAATTTTAAGATGTTTCCAGGTACTGGATACAGATGATTCAATACCAGACAGTGATATGTTTGATCAATTTATAACTTTAAATGAAGAATGGAATGTATATTATATCGACATTGTACATCATCTGAATGCTGAAACCTATCTTTATATTGGAGTTATTCCTGGTGAAGAGGTATTAAAAAATTAATAGGCCTAATATTTATTTTACTAATTAATTTTTATTATAAAATTTATAATTTAAGGAAGTGACTTATGGCAAATGAGGGCTATTATAGAGGTATAGTTAGGGCCTGGGAAGAGGAGGCTAAAACCTCCTATTGGAATAAGGTGGTGCCAGGCTGTGAACAGGCAAAGAAATTCATTGCCTATTCCAGCAGGAAGGCTGGGATATACAATAGACTAGGAAGACAGGACTTGAGGAGGGTAGTGGGCCTGATGACTGGTCATTGTAATCTTGGGTATCATTTATCCAAGATAGGAGTTGCTGAAGAGAGCCTGTGTAGATTCTGTCATGAGGCAGAAGAGAAGGCTGAGCACATTTTATGCAGTTGCAAAGTGGTTGGCTGCAAAAGAAGAGCGCTGATGGGTAAGGATGTGTTAACACCTTCTCAGGTAAGTGCAATAGATCCTAGGCAGATCCTGCGCTTTATTGAAAGTGTGGGTCTTGTATAAATAAGGAATAGGGGCAATCACAAAAGATCTTTTAGGTCGCGGTGAGGAGGGGCTGCAGAAGCCTGAACGCCCTTGTTGTAAAGTAAAAGTATGGCAAATGAGGAAATATGGCCGCAGGACTCCAAAGAACTCATCACCTGTTTAAGAAAAAAGTATCTTAAGACATGCCAAAATCTGATATTATATGACTAATGATAAAACTGCCTGTCTGTACATGAATGAATGTGACTTGAGAATGACTGGGAAGGATGGTGTAAGGAGAAGTAGGCAAAGAAATTGAGAAATACATCGAAAAGCAGCGATCAAATTTAATGGTTGTCAATAAAGTACAATAATTCCTGATAACAATAAAAGCTAAAAAAGATAACAGAATAATAATGAATGTACGAGGCGTATTTTTAAAGTAAGTACCGTTTGAAAATAATAAAAAAATAAAAGGAAATTTGCAAAAACTAATTTTATTTTCGGAATCTACATAGGCCTACTTTTATCTATTTTTCTACATAGTTTCCAAGTTTTTGTAAACACTTATCATATCGCACAACTAAATTTTGGAAACCTTCTTCATAAAAACTTGCCGCCTGCTGTGATAACCAAGAATTCACGGCCGTTTTCAATTCGTCGTCATCGTCATAACGGCTGCCGCCCAAGTGATGTTTCAGATGACGGAAGAGATGAAAGTTGCTCGGCGCAAGGTCAGGGTTTAAGGGTGGGTGGTCCAAAACTTCCCAGCCAAAAGAGTCCAATGCAGCTCGGGTCTGAGCGGCAGTGTGAGGGCTTGCATTATCGTGCAGAAACAAAATTCCTTTTGTGAGCATGCCACGTCTCTTGTTTTGAATTGCTCTGCGCAGCTTCCTCAGGATTTGGCAGTAGGCTTCTGCATTATTGTCGTTCCTCGTTCCATAAAGTCGACCAGCAAAACACCATGCCTATCCCAAAACACGGACGCCATGATCTTGCGCTGTGACAAAGTCTGTTAGGCTTTGACCTTTACGGTAGAGTGCGTGTGTCTCCATCCCATGCTTTGTTGTTTCGATTCGGGAGTGAAATGCGAAATCCACGTTTCGTCTCCAGTTACGATCCGACTCAGGATGTCGTCACCATTTTCGTCATAACGTGTCAGAAAATTCAAGGAACTCTCGAGTCTTTTGTGTTTGTGCTCCTCCGTCAGGGGTTTAGGGACCCAACGCGAGCACAGTTTCTTAAAGTTTAATTTTTCATTAACAATTTTGTAAATCACAGACCTCGAAACGTCGGAAAATTCGTCATCTGAAACATCACTTGGGCGGCAACCGTTATGACGATGATGACGATTTGAAAACGGCCGTGAATTCTTGGTTATCACAGCAGGCAGCAAGTTTTTATGAAGAAGGTTTCCAAAATTTAGTTGTGCGATACGATAAGTGTTTACAAAAACTTGGAAACTATGCAGAAAAATAGATAAAAGTATGTAGATTCCGAAAATAAAATTAGTTTTTGCAAATTTCCTTTTATTTTTTTTTTATTGTCAAACGGTACTTACTTTAAAAATACGCCTCGTAATATAAATTTTAAAGAGCATAGAAACTATTTATAATGAATTTAAACAATACATAAAATTATTTCTAACACTATTAGTAGGTAGCCTGTTTTTTATTTAGTTAAGGACCTATTAGTTATGGACTGAAATTTGTGTTTGTTTACAGGTTCCACCTGGCACTAAAGTGCAGTACAAAATAAAAATAACACAAATAGAATGCCTAGTTTGGTCTGAAGTAAATGGATGGATGAGTGATTATTGTGGGGTAAGTTATTTATTTAAAGGAACCCGTCCTCAAAAAAAATTCATAATTTTTTCAATTATTTATTTAAGTCTACTGAATTTTCTGAAAAAGCTGATAGGCCTATACAATAAGTGACATTTTGATAAGGTTTAAAATTTTTTATTGATTTTTAAATTTATACCATTCAATTTTTATACTGTTTTTCAGGGACCTGTCAAACTTTCAGTTGGATAATTTTTGATCCTCTTTGTTTAGAAATGTTTGTTATTTTTTAATAGAAATATTGCTGGAAACCCTGTTGATTGTCTTGCTTTCTTATTTATTTTAGAACTGATTAATATCTAACGAGTGAGGTCAAAAATTTATTCGTTTTTTTCTCGTTTTGTTTTCTGAAAATTCAGGTTTATCATACAAAAGGAACATTTTCTCAAAAACTGTTAGAGACATTGACTTGAGATTTTTGAAGTACATTCAGGAATACACATTTTGACGTGGCAATTTAACAAAAAAAATTGCTCAAACAGATTTTATAAGTTGAAAATAAGTTAATTTTTGGAAATCATTGACATTACCAAAGAATTTTATTTTCTGATGAACTAAAAATTAATTTGGGAAACTCCCATGTTAAAATGTGTACCAAGGTCGAATAAACTCTGTGTAAATAAATTCACCCATTTATCTGTACCACAGGCTGAGAAAATGTTCCTCATGTTAGTATGGAGAAAGATGCAAGGACCACGTCCCCTTAAATTTTTGATGAGCAACATTTTGTCTTTTAAGTTTTGATTGTTTAATATGTTATCCAGATTCTCCCAAATTGTACAAAGACAAAAAAAAATTGTTCAAACAAATGACTGGCAATCGCGGTCCGGCTGCGCCCAGCCTTACTGCTAGCATCAGAGGGGTCGGATTACGTTCGAGTTTAAAGCATCACTAGATGATTAAAAACCAATGTTTTTTTGTTATAGTCACATCAACTGCTTGGTTATTAGTGACTACGGTGGGTAATGCATCGAGAACAGTGGGTTTGACTCGTGAAATTTCTAGATCTGGCCGTAAATCAAACCCAGGACCTTCACGTGGTATGCAAGGCTAGCGAGCTAACCACTACGCTACGGAGGCGGGCACAAATCAATGTTATTATTAGAATACTTTATACTGAGTGGGAAAATATATTGGAATGGAACAGAAGAGCTGATAAACTCCACAAGATATATAAAAATTTAGTATGGACATATTGTATAGAACGGTAAAGGAAAGATTAACAAAACAGTTACTTGATGTATTCAAAAATACAAAACATAGAATAGATGGTTCATAAATAGAAAATGATATGGAAGAAAAATTTCTTCCAAAACGGTCAAGTTTTTTTTAATTGGAGGGGTTCCAAGAGAAAGATAAGGCAATTGTCAACTAGAAGTGGTTAAAAGAAAAGATGAAAGAGTTTAGTGAAAAATTAGAAAGGCTTAGGAAAGAAAACAAACAGCAATAAAAAAAGAGGAGACGTCAGGTGTGAGCAAATAAAAATAATTTAGTGTGATCCTGGTAGGCCAAAACAATAAAAGAACAAAAATGTATGTAAAAGTTTTAAAGCTCTACTGCTATGGGAAGATACTGAAATAATAAAAAACTTAACTAAACCTAGGTTCATTCAGGATCTGGGTTTAATAAATAATAAAAAAATATATAAGAACTTATTACAATTATTTATTGACAAAATTAGTAATAATTACAATCAATGATTTAACTTAACCTACTAAACAGTTTACATAAAAAATTTAATCACAAAACTTAAACCAACTTGACTAATAAGACATTACTGTTCTTAAGAACCAAAACGATAACCTGTCCACAAACACTTACTAACACTCACACGAGTACAAATGATGTTCTCCAAAACTGGTCCCACAACGACATTATTTGTACGGCTGGGCATACTTTCCATTCACAAATTCAACTGTTGACTAAGTAACTATGAAGGTGCTAACTGTTTTTAAAGCTGTGGTCTAAGTTTCCTAAATGTTCAAGATCCTTCGCCACTATTTTGGCCCCTCATAGAAGGATTTAAATTAAAAAACAAGTTTTTCACTAGATTGGATTTCTTAGAATTCCTATTTAAAATATCTCATTCATCGTAATCTTCTACCCTTGTTTACACCTCCACCCCCATACAATTCACAATTTCTTACAATAAACAACCTATTCCATCGAGTGCTTTTGGAATAATGCTACAATATTTATTGCAGCAGGATGTGGGATGTGGGTTCAATTTCCCACTCCATGCGTATTTCATATAGCCTTACTGAGCAAACTGCATTACACTATATATAACTAATGCAGTCATACCATTCCACAAAGTTTTTAAGAATATTTAAAAATTTTTCCATTTTTATATGAATTTATTGGCCTTTATCTATAGATGGGAGCTCACTTGATTGCTAGTGTAAGGTATTCGGTTGGAGAGGATTGTTTGTACGATTCCCCTCTTCCTATAACTTATAAGTAGTAATAATACCGTTAGTACACGCTGTTCTAAAAATATTAGTCACAAACCATTTTGAATAACTACTGTAGTACCAAAATATTTTATTATATTTTAAACTAATAACATTTTAAAATATTTTATTAAAGTACTAAAAGTTGATTATAATACCGTAATAAAGTAAAAAATGTATTAGTTTTTAATATTTTACTACCGAGTGTTATATTTTATATCAGTTGGTTTATAAATTGGCCGCATATAACAAAATTATATTACATACAATAACTAGATTAATAACTTCACGAGCCGCGAGCATAATTAACACCACTACAGTGAACGGTCTCACAGTAACAACTGACAAATATGAAGAGTAGATATTTTCAGAATGTACAGTACACACGTCACCATGTGAATTTAAAGTAACCGTTGCTATGACAACATCAAGTCTCACTGTCACCCTCATCCCGCACTAGCAAACAAGTCAGCTCCCAACTATACCTCTGATCAATATCTCTGGATTTTGTGGTTTTATGAAAAAGTTTTCTCCTGATCCAGATTGGGCCAGATAATCCGGACATGTGGATCAATATGGGCTGGCTAAATGAAGTAGTAATAATGTACATAATTAATTAATTAATTACACTTATAATTTTGTTTTACATTCATACAATTTTTTTTAAATATTTATTTCTTTTTAGATTTCCTTTAAACAACATTCAGCTGGTACTGATAGAACTTTGAAGTGTCGTTGTCGACATTTATCAGCATTTTCAGCTGCTGCTGATAGACCAACTGTTCAGTTACTTCACATGAAAGCAACAGACATTCATTTAATACATGCAACAAACTTTTCTTTTTGCATTCTTCTCTCGGTTCTGTTTTTACTGTTTATTATATTGTTCATATTAGCATATATAAGAGATAAACGGGATGACCAATATGTAAGTATATTGCTAATAAGTACTAGATCTTTTTAGCAAAAGAAAAATTTCACAATTTTTTGTATGTCTGTTGAAATTTTTAGTATGCTGTTGTTTAAGTTTGGTCTTTCATTAAATTTCATATAAGTTAACAATATTTGTTGTTGTTTAGGTCATCAGTCGAAAAGCTGGTTTGAACCTGTAGAGGTTTTGCTATGTAAAACGAGGAGTGAGAGGGTTTACCATGCCTTCCTCACTGAGTGGAAAAGTATACTTATCAGCTTGCTGGGCTCTCTAAAAAGCACATATCTTCCACTTTGCAAATGACACTTTCACTTTATTCACCATATGGTCTGGTTGTATAATGAAATACATTACTTTCATTGGAAATAACTCTGATTAATGTTTTTTTACACCTCTGCCTCGTCTATTCTTAAATGATTTAGTCATTTATTTGGCTGACCATGTGATGAGAAACAGAACTATTTATTTTAGCTTTGCAACTTACATATCGAGTGTAAACAATTCGACTCTCTACCTGTCTCTTATGGGCAGAAAAAATACTTATACAGTCTAAATAGGTTCATTGACAAAGGTTGCATCCATTTAAAAAAATACAGTTTAAAAAACTTTAATATTTTCTGTTTGCAACAAAAACAATTATGACTTTATCTCCAGTAGTTTTTAAATCGTAATTTTTAAAAAAATTATGCAACTTTTTTCGAGTCTTAAACAAAACTTAAAAATAAATATGGCTTTTTGCATTTAAATAATTAATTGATTCATATTTACAACCCAATAACAAATTGTACGCTAACTGCTCGTTACAAAGAAATTGCTTCAGTACATGATGTGTTACGTCCAACCGGTTTTACCTCACTGTTCCAACAACACTAACTAAGAAAAGGGGAACTGCTTTTATACAAAAACTATTCATCGAATGTACTCGAAGGATAAACAACATAATATAACAGTCTAGATAAATAAATAAACATAATACTCTATACTAGAAAAACAAGGGAGAGCAGCGAAGCAAATTAATTACAGTGTTAAATAAATGAAAATCTCTTAAACACAAGCCTCCACCTAGTCAAAACAATATTGTCCTGGCGGCGTATGTCACAAATTTATAACACCCCCAGCCATCCCGTGCACACTCCATACACATTCCGTACAGCCTTACAGCGCGATACAGAGCCAACCAGTAGTACACTATGTATTGGCCTAACAACTGATGCTGTCATACCATTCCACAAAGTTTTTAATATTTTTTAAAATCTTCCACATTTATATGAATTTATTGGTCTATATCACTAAACAATATTTTCAGTAACAAACTGGATTTAAATATGTATGCATTCAGATACATCTCTGGTTCAGATATAAGCCACTTGGTTTACTTGCTAGAATATAGTCTACCTATTATAAAAAAACAATAGAAAGGTTTTATTTGCTTGTTTTTTTATAAACGTTGAATACATTCAATTTTTAGGCAAAAGTTATAATTCTTGAAGATAACGTACCTGGTGATACATATCCATATTTAATTGGAGTTTACACTGGAAATAGAATTGGTGCTGGTACTTCAGCCGTTATTGGATTTCAAGTATATGGTGATGAAGAAAATAGCAGAGTGAGTATTTAAGTGTTAAACAAATCGGTTCAATTTAATCTAAATTAAGTCACAGGTTATTAAAGATGATTGAGCTGGAGAAGTTTCATACCTCCATAATAAGAATTATTATTAGACCAGCGGCGTGAAGTTATGATAGATAATATTTTTGGAAGGGGGAGGCCAAGATCAATGTTATGTTAGGTAATTTGTTACACTCAATGTTTTAAATTAATTTTTACACCCAAATGTGAGGGAACATTACAACTAAATTCTTTGAATATTGTTTTAAAAGGGTTTAAACAAACGAAGTGAATGTTTGACAACCCAAAAATATGCTATAGGTATTTTTGTTTTGGTCATCATCTGAAAGGCTGGTTTGAACCTGTAGAGGTTTTACTAAGTACAATGATGAGTAAGGTGGTGTACCATTGCCTTCCTCACTGAGTGGAAAAGTATGCTTATCAGCATGCTGGGCCCTTTGAAAAGCACATAATTTTCCACCCTCCAAATGACACCTTTACTTCATTAACCAAAGGGGTCTGGCTATATAATGAAATTCATTACTTTCAGTGGAGATAACTCTAGTGTTCTTTACACCTTTGCCTCTTCTGTTCTTAAATGATTTCAGTCATTTAATTTGCTGACCATGTTATAAGAAACAGAACTATTTATTTTAGCCCTGCAACTTACAGATCGAGTGTAAACAATTCGACACTCTACCTGTCTGTTATGGGCAGAAACGATGCTTATATAGTCTAAATAGTCATTGAAAAGTCAGTTCTCTTAAGTGGACTGTTGTTAGAGAGTACCACTGGAAATGGAACGATATCTTCAAAAAATGTCTCTACATAGGGTTCCTAGACAGCCCAAAAGTTACAGACCCGTGGAAGCTGTTATCCGGGGTGACCAGTGGCTAGGTCAATGTCGAAACAGATCCTAGCATCTAATCCTTGAATGGTTCAGGTTGAAAATATTTTCAACCTGAAAGCGTCTGTAAAATTTTAATATTTTCAAGCCTCCGTAGCGTAGTGGTAAGTGAGCTAGCCCCTGGTTTGATTCTCGGCTAGGTTCTGGAAATTTTCACAAGTCAGAACCTACTGTTCTCAATACAAACTCAACGTAGTCGCTAATAACAAATCAAAGTTGATATATAGGGTGATTCAAAAAGAGCGCCAGTTTTGATATATCAAATTAAAGAGATTTATTTTATTGAAAAACTGAAAATAAATACATCAACAAGTTCATCTTACCTTCCGATTTCATGTATGAAAAATGATGTCATGTATGTGTCCTCCTCTACTGCGCTGGCACGCATCAACTCTGTCCATGAAATTGGATATTACTGCACGACAAGTTTCGACTTCCATTTGATAACCCGTCGAATTTTCTCCTTCAAGTCATTGATGTTTCAGGGTTTATTGGCATACACCAATGACTTCAGATGACCCCAAAGATGAAAGTCATAAGGCGTCAAGTCACACGACCTTGGTGGCCATTGATGGTCGGAATTACGAGAAATGATGCGATCCTGGAACCGTTCACGGAGCAACAACATTGTTTCTCGTGCAGCGTGACAGTTGGCACCATCCTGCTGAAACCACAACTCATCAATGTCCATTCCATCCAAATGACGCCACAAAAACTCCCTAATCATCGTACGGTATTGGTCTCCATTTACTGTCACGGCTTGTCCTTCTTGATTTTCAAAAAAGTAAGGGCCGATGACACCGCCCAACCAAAAGCCGCACCAAACTGTCACTCGCTGTGCATACATTTCCCTTTCATTAACCACGCGAGGGTTTTCTAAACCCCACATACGGCAGTTCTGTTTATTAACAAAACCGTTTAAGTGGAAGTGCGCCTCATCACTGAAAATGATTTTGTTTGCGAAGGTGTCATCATCCTGCCGTTTTCTCAATACCCAGTCAACAAACTGTCGTCTCTTCTGGTGGTCTGCTACTTTCAAATGTTGCGTCAACTGAATTTTATACGGGTGATATTGGAGATCGTACCGAAGAATTCTCCGTACAGAAGAACATCGTAAACCCAATTGTTGAGAACGGCGACGTATTGATTTTGCTGGGCTAACAGCCACACTGTCACGAACCAACGCAACGTTCTGCTCAGTTCGGCCAGAACGACGACGTCCAGAACTTTTAAGGTCGACTGTTGAACCCGTCTCAAAAAACTTTTTCATGAGCCTGCGAACTGTTGATTCATTCGGTGCTTCATTACGTCCTAGAGTACCGCGAAGTCACCTGACAGTAGCTGCATAACTCTCTCCACTCTGGTAAAATGTTTTGACGATTAACACTCGTTGTGCAATAGTAAACTTCTCCATGGTTAGACACAGACTGCGAGAGTACTACACTGCGAACAAGAGAAACTACAACTGAATCGTCAATCGGAATGTTCTCCGAAATAGAAATGAGGTCTAACAATGTTGCCAACCGATAAACAAAAATTTACCAGCCGTTTAAAAACCGGCGCTCTTTTTGAATAACCCGTTACAAGTCGATAATAACAAAGTTGATATGACTTTAAAAAAACTAAATAATTCGACCTGAAATATAGGCTATTAACAGAATCTGTTAATAGATTTTTAATGCGTTTATAACTTTTATAGAGTGATTACCTTTGGCAGTCTTGAATTATATGGAAATAATGTTGTTAGTTTATTCAAAATTGCATTAACATCTTGGTCATTAGCGACTACTTTGGGTTAAGAAACGGTGTGTTTGAACGTGTAATAGGGGAAGTTGCCCGTGTACCAGGCACTAAAGCTTTTTAACTTATTTAAGGAAAACCTGACATGAATAATTTATTTTTACAGTTAAAAATGTCGCTTGTTAATTCAACATTGTTTACAAAGTTCACTTACAAAGTGAGCTGTACTCACTATCAACACAATAAACATGTGCCATCCACTATGTGTGCTACACATCACTCGGTCTTCCTCAAAAATCTCTCCACAAATAAGTCTTGGTCCTGGAAGAAGTATAATCAGATTCTTTATCCGCATTCTTATTTTAAAACTGACGTTTATAAATATTTGGGGTAGGCTTCTTATTCAGTCTCGTCCGATCGTTGACATTTTTCTGTTTTGCTTTTTTTCTCTCTTCAGCTGCTTCAATGTGTTCTTTATCTTCTAACTGTTTTTTAAATGGTATAGCAGTCAAAATTTCACACTCTCTCTCCTTTTTTCTTACAATGATTTTTCTTTTCAAATAATCAGTCACAGGAGAGATTTGCTGAACAGCATCTTGAAAGCTCTAGAAACAGAAGGAACAACCATATCAACTGAACGATCTTGAAGTGGAACAGTCAATGGCAAGGGACAAGACTGGGGTTACAAGAGTGGTGGTCGCTGTAAATAGAACAGACCCATCGTTTATTTCCGGTGTCCTTTTTTGGCAATGGACTGGGCCTATTGTTTGATGCTGGTAGAAAATCTATTCTGTAAAAATTGTTTTATTGAATGCTTAGATTCTCGTATACTAAAATCCCGATTTTGCAAGATCCATTCTGCAAAATTTTGAAAATGCAGTTCCAACCTATTCGCAGATATCTTGGTCTTAATTTTTAAACCTTGTCTGCCATATTTGCTTATCCGTACTTCACAGGCTGAATTAAATACAGATTTATAAGGCCTCATAGCTGTTTGATCCAAGGGTTGGAGATGTTATAAATTTGGGGATGAAAATTTTTCCAGACTCTGGCCTATAATCGGACCTGGGACCTCCATTTTGCAACTAAGCCACAGAGGCGGCTACGTAGATAACCTGGTATTGTAAATTAATTAATTATGTTTTAATTATTTATAAGTTGAAAAGCAAGTACACTGAATTTATTTGTTTTACATAGGTTCATATTCTTAAGTGTTCCTACAGAGAAGTCTTGACACGAGGTTCAGATGATTGGTTTATTTTTTTTACTCCCCAATCTTTGGGCAACATTTACAGTTTGTATATATGGTCAGATTTTCAGGGATTACAACAGTCTTGGTAATAATTATCAAAATTATTTTCTTAATTTAGCCTACAGTACCTTAATCCAGCGGTTCTCAAACTGTGGTATGCAGGATTGTGGCCAGTGGTGCGCTAGTATTTGTATTTCATTGTATTTTTCATTTGGTTTTCTCATCATTTATTTGTGAGTAAAGGAGAATGAAAAATTTGTGCGTGTGTGTGAGATTTTCATGTTACACAGCCTGGACAAATCATTCTTGCATTTATTCTTTCTAAAGAAAATGAAATAAAACAGAATTCAGTGAACGCTCTGTGGTTGCACATCATTCATTCCTGAGCAGTGATATCCTGTTATAATGTTTCATTTTTTTCATGTAAAAGTTTTAAATATAATTTTTTGTAAGATTTTTTCATAAAGTATATACATTTATTTCTGTTTTGATTTTACCATAATGAACTAGATTTTGTTTATAGTTTTAAGCCAGTTTTAAAAATTGATATGTTTGAACACTAATTTGATTTTAATTCTTTTTTTTAAGTCACCAACTAATCAATGTGTGTTATTTATTTATAGTATGTAGTGTTAAAAGTGTACGATAAGCACACAGTTCCCCTTCTTCTGTGCCCTTGACTACGTTTATACATAATTTTTGAGGCAGAACTACTGGTGGTACGTGAATATATCTAGACATATTAAGTGGCACGCCACCAAAAAATTTGAGAACTGCTGCCTTAAGGGAAGACTGTATGATAGTTTTGACTGAAAATTTCGATTTTTGGGTATTTATGTTTTTTAACAGTTTAGGACTATCTCTACCAGAAAAACATTAAAATACTACGCAAAAAAAAAAATCGTTCGGAAATGATAAAACTCCTGAACAAAGTGGGGTTATCAGTGATTAGTATAAATAAAATGAGAACTGAGAAGAAAAGAACTGGGAAATTACAAACGCCAATTAAAACTCCATATTAAAACATCTAATGTATAATTCTGTAAATGTTATTAATATTTTTTAATGTTTATGGTTAAAATGTGTATGAGCTAGCATTGTGATGTTTTCATTAAAAGTGTCGCATATTTTTCTGAGTTACTGGGTGTAGCAGCTGATTTGATAACCCCTGTTTGTTTACTTAATTTATCTTTCTTACGATGGACCAAGTAAAGTAAGGTTACCTTCGTACCACCCAAAGCTCAACCCAATTGAGTTGATTGGGGTGAAAGTAAAAAATGATATTGCAGCACACAATACCAGTAACAACATCAACGATGTGAAACAAATTGTTGAGCAAAAATTCTGAGAATTTATGGCCGACTTCTGGAAGAAATGTTTAAGTATGGAAAAGAATACTACAAGGCAGTTTGAGCAATTGATATTCAGACGGACGAACTGATAATTACTGGTAGTGAGAGTAGTGCGGAAGAATTGTCAGAATCGGAAACCGAAAATGGAGATAGAGAAACCGAAGATGAACATTTATAATGGATGGAATTCAACCACTTGAATAGTGCAGGGATTTTATATATAAGCTAATTTATTAATACCAGAAAGGCCCTACATTTACTGTATTTTAAGTTAATAAAATTTATCATAATATTTTTATGATTATGAACAAAAACATAGACTGTAATAAAAGAATGATAATGTATTCCAATCTAAAGCAAAACAAAATTGAACATAGATAACAACTGTATTCACACGCTTCCTTACTCATAACTCTATCTCTCTCAGGTACACATTCTCTCTTCTTCAACTCTCCACCACTTCTATTCCATCCAACCCTACTCTACTACTTGCGCAGAAATTACGTTAACATTACGTAGTACCTAATCTGTGCTCCCGTCGCTCCACTATACATAAATATACCATCATGCCGAGCATGGTATACCATTATGCACGAGCAAAACAAGTTACATAGACTTCTACAAATCATTTAGGACTTTGCTTCCGCCAAACAAACAGACCAGTTGGATTCTTCCTACTCTTTCCTACTGATAGCTGTAAAAGAAAAATATTATATCACAATGTAACAACTGCAGATAGCAAGATCATCCAGAACATCAGCAGAATGCATCAAATTACCATTCCACAATTTTATATGAACTATAATCTTTCATTTTTATCATAACCTCTTTAATAAACATTTCGTATTAATCATTATTTTTTTTGCAATCCCTAAAGTGTGTACGTTGCAATCTGTTCAATTCAGAACAATAAGCAACCCCATGACCCAATGAGATGAGGATGATGTGTATGACGTGTAAATGAGGTGTAGTCTTGTACACACTCAGGTCGACCATTCCTGAGTGAGTATGGTTAATTGAACCCCAACCATCAAAGTACACCAGCAACCACTGTCTAGTGTTCAAATCCGTATAAAAGTAACTACAGCTACTAGGATTTGAACCAGGAACCTTCGTCTCCAAAAATCAGCTGTTAAACAGCTGATTTTGGCGACGACTTTACCTCTAGACCAACCCGGTGGGTTATTAATCATTTGAAATGAAAATTTCTATCACTATGTCCATTCAAGATGAAAAACTACTAATTATAACATTAAAAATGTTGTCAACAGCCGAAAAGCTGGTTTGAACCTCTAGAGGTTTTACTGAGTAAAAACAAGGAGTGAGGTAATTTATTATTGCCTTCCTCACTAAGTTAAAAGAGTATGCTTAACAGCATGCCAGACCCTCCAAAAAGCACCCACTTTCCACCCTGCAAATGACACTTTCACTTCATTCACCACAGGGTCTGGCTGTATAGTTAAATTCATTACTCTCAGAGGAGATAACTCTGACTAGTGTCTTTTACACCTCTACCTCGTCTGTTCTTTAATAGTTCAGTCGTATAATTGGCTGACTATGTGATAAGAAACAGAACTATTTTTTGTAGCCCTGAAACCAACAGATCAAGTGCAATTAATTTAACACTCCACCTGCCCGTTATGGGCAAAATATTAATAATTAGTACTAACTAATCCTATTATGACTAATATTAATAATTAGTACTAACTAATCCTATTGTGATCCTATTCTCGGAGCGACCTGATGGAATCCCATGATGTCGCCTTTCCCAATTGGGAATCCTACCCCTAGTGGTGGCTCGTGCCTTCAAAAAACTTCGTGAGGGAAGAAGATCATGCCTCCGCTGGATGACAAACGCTGTGGTGACCACCAATATGGCAACTTCCACCATCGCAGCCCTGCTGCCATCATACCTTCTGCTTGTCCTGGCAGAATGACAGCCAAACGGCCCTTTTCACAGCCAACAAATTTAACGCTACTCCATGTTAATGCTATCCGGTGACACTGATATTAATAACTAGTTATGCAGTATCTAATTAGAACTCGTTGTTAATGCAACAAGAAAAGACTTGTTCATGTATTTTCTGTATTATTAATAGTTTTAAACAATATAATTTTATATGACACTGCTATTCAGTGATGTTATAGCATCAATCTCACTTAATATATTTTTTAATTCAATGTCTGATTGTATCTATCTATTTTCAGGTTCTGCTCAAAAGTGGTTGTTGTAGACCTTGATACTGAAAAAGAGTATGTGTTCATACTTAATCAGTGGTTAACTGTATATTTAAAAGAAGAAGCCCAGTTGTCTCATGAACTGACTGTAGCTGATCAAACGACATTAAGAAATGCAAGTTATTTAACTACGTTTAATACTTCTTCTGCTTTAAGAGAAGGTCATCTTTGGTGTGGTTTCTTGGAAAGGTAGGCCTGGTTAAGAAGATTATGATCCATTTTCTTTATATCTTTATTTATTAATGTTGTAGGCTTATTAAAGGTTGATTATAAACAAGGTTGTATGTTGAGAGTGGTTCGGAACTATACGGCAATTTCTCGGTAGCTCATTCTATAGCTAAAGTTAAGAAAAAAGTTCATATAAACATAAGCCCCAAAACGCTTTGTTAGCGAGTTATACAGAGTCAAAGATTTGACCAAGAATTCAATATCCTCAGTGAAATGAGACCATATAGAAATTTTAAGGCTGTAATAAAGAGACTAATCTGATGGTTTCTTATGTATTTTTTACCTAATAAAATGAATAAAATTAGTCCCAGTTATGTACCCTCATCAATTTTAAATTTATCTTGCTTAAAACACTAGAATTGGGCTAAAAAATTACACATTTTTGTCTTTAACATGAAATTACTTTGGTAAATGGTATATTAAGGTGTATTTTTTTATAATTAGATTTACAAAAAATTTAATTCGGAAAAGAAAAAGTCGTGTAAATTATTAAAGAAAAAATTTAATACTTTATATTGAAATTCAACTTTATTTAAAAACAAAACAAACAAATTCTGAAAAAATTTAACTGCATAAAATATTAACTAATTTCGTACATAGGTTGGAAATAACAGCTGATTGTTTATTCAATACTAGATTATGAGATGACTATGATTAGTAGGTAGTAGGTATTAGTAGGGCTGCGTCATTATCATCTCCATCATGGTCATCGTCATCTTAAACAACTTCATGTTTGAAGATATTAATGCACAGTTCAGTCTAATTTAGTTTTATTTTTTATTTACAATTTAGTCTGTGTTGAATCACACTACTGAGTGTGGTTTACATTTTCATTCTAAGAACGTTATTAATCAGATTTTTGTCTTTTGCTTAAAGTTTATAATTACATTTAAAAAAACTGATTGCAAAAGAATTGCACTAAAAAAGTGTACCTATTATATTTTTCCACTGCCCAATGAGTAATCAAATATCGGAATATTAGAATTGGGTGGCATGTGTCAATCTTATACAGAACCCCTGAAAAAATACAAAAGTTAATTTGCAGGTAATTACCCAAAGCCACCTGCTCTATCCTTCTGAGCAATTTTTTTCAAGTATACA
Source organism: Catonia carolina (assembly GCA_035578175.1). NCBI lineage: Eukaryota > Metazoa > Arthropoda > Insecta > Hemiptera > Achilidae > Catonia > Catonia carolina. Next base: position 19,018,026 of record JAQMRL010000010.1, on the reverse strand, counting down.
GTATTTAGATGAACTGAAGTCCCCTTGCCGTGGGAGTGAGAGAATGCATAATGCTCTCACTCGCACAAGCCATACGCGCCATTCCAATAACATTGTATAATTTTACTCATTGTTGTGAGCAAGCGTTTATACACGCAGTAAACAAACAAGCAAGATAACGACTGTAGTATGTTTTCAGATTTGGATTATAACTGTAAATACCTATGGGCGCATGCGTAGTTGGCCACATACCTCCCTCTCACTCGCTCGGCTATGGGACATTAATTCATCTGATATCTGTACTAGATGTTCATAACTTTTCACCTGGGAATTAACTATTCTATACAGGCCCACAAAACAGTAGCAAACTTCCTTAAACGAATCCGCTACTACAGTAAAAGGAAGAAGCATTCATTTCTTTGCTAGAGTTACAAAAATGGTATTGCAAAGAAATTTTCATTCCTGGTCCCCAAATTGTACATCCTGGTTTCCCAAAATTATAAAAGTGTACGTAACATCATAAGGTTTAAAGCAGAATAACAAAAATTTCTCTTTTATGTCAGGTCGTTAGGGAGTACAGGGAGGAAATTAATAGACCTTTAAATTGTGGGCTCACATCCTGATATTTTTATTCTGAACAACTTGTTGTTTGAAAAGGCAATAAATTGACTTATCCTAGGACATGATAGGAAAATATAGTCAGATTGGTTGATTTCCCATGTCATGGATAAATTTAATAGTAAAGAAAAATGCTCTGTAAAAGTATTGCAGTGTAAGGTTATTCACATGTAAATAATTATTATAATATAGGGTGGGCAATTACAAAAAACCAACAGCAGAGAATCTGAAGGGCAGAGATGAGATTTCTGCAAAGGACTAAGGGGTGTATACGCTTGGACAGAATAAGAAATGAGGGGAAAAAGGTTAGAATTGGGTGTTTACAACTTGAACGATTATCACCAAAGTTGGAGCTAGCACATGGAAAGGATGTCAGATCACAGGATGCCTAAGCAGGCACACTGGTATGCTCCAGAAGGGAAAAGGGATGTTGGTAGACCAAGGAAAGTAGGGGATAGTTTTGGTGTGTGAGTTCAGAACAGACTGTGGCGTAATCCTTTTTCAAGGAAAAACAGGCTGCGACCTAATCAAAAAGAAGAAGAATACAGGGCATATATTTGATTATAGAGCATTTACAATTACTGACTGTCTTCCCAAAGATTCTTCATTCCCTTGTTCTCCCAATCCCTGTCACCCAAGCCTTTCACCTTCATAATCTTGTCTACTTCATCACTATATATCTTTGTAGCCATTTATTCTTCGTGATCGACACCGTTTTTCTAACCACCCAACAAAAGAACTATAAAGGTATACTAATTTTCTTTTATGTTAGAAATCATACAGATGCCAAACATATTTTTGTACATAATTAAACCTTTTTGTAATTTAGAGGCTACTAATTAGATAAATTATATACAATTGTTTCAGACATCCACGCAGCTGCTATCGTAGAACTCAGCGCCTTACAGTTTTCTTGCTTCAGATACTTTTGTGCATGGCATGTTTAATGTATTGGCATAGTGGATTTAGTAAGTATTTTGGTTTTGTATAAATATCCATGTTACAGTGATCACTGAAGATGTCTGACAGCCTATGAGAAAATTTTGTTAAAAATAATTCCTTTCGCTTTACTCATTGAGGAGAGGCTGTGTTTGAACATTTTATTTATGTTTCATTTACTTTTGGAGTAAGGTTGTTAATCAAAATATTAATTTATTTATTCACATATACTGTATTATATATTACAAAAAAAAGAAGAAATTACAATATATATTATAAAATTTCTTAAGATTGGTCTTCTATACTATTACGCTAGAGGTTGTAAATTATCCCATCCAACTACGGACAAATCCATCCATAGTTACTTGAGTCACGAGTTTGCCAATGGCTGCAAGGAGGGATAAAGGGAGAAAAGCATTAGTGCGAATGTGCGACTGCTGTAATTTCAGTACAACCAACCCAACAATGTATTCTATACCCAGAGCACATACAACACATCGCTAACTGTATTTGTATTTAACAAAACAACTGTGTGACACATCAAACATAAAAACAACTAACTTACACGTACTGTCTGCCTTGTAACTTGATGGCCTCCGACAGAGAGGAGCAATATGATGATAGCAAAACCATTTCAGAAAACATATCTAATTTTTTTTTAAGTAATGAAACTTGTTGGAAATGACGTATTTTTATAGTAAAAGGTTTTACTAAATTTATTGATGAAAATAACTCGTATTTAATAACTTAAAAAGTACCTAATGATTTTCTGTAAAGTTTTATTGCACCATCATTTCCCATAATTATTACAGAGCAAACCTGCCAAATATTATTATGTTAATCCGTGAAATAGTTGTTGAACAATGACAATATATTTGAAAAAATACAGGTTTTTCTTCAAAAACAAAACTTTTACAAAATTGTACATTATCTCATTAAGGATATGTTTTTCGAAACATAGAACATGCGAAATACTTTGTTTTATAAAAATACGTCATTTTTGACAAGTTTCTGTTACTTAAAAAAAATTATATAATATGTTTTCTGAAATGGTTTTGCAATCAGCATATTGCACCTCTCTGCCGGAGGCCATCAAGTTACAGACAGACAGTACGTATATGTTAGTTCTTTTATGTTTGCTGTGTCACATAGTTGTTTTGTATGTACTTTACATATTTTACATACTGTGTGTCACACAGTAGAGTAGCCCTACCTAGTGTTTGGTTTAATTAGATTACTAGTTTATAAAAAAATCGTATTGACGAACTTTTATAAAGATTATAATAAATTTTTATTTTAAAACCAATTCAATTTTATATTTCTGTTTCGTTAGCCTTTGGTGTTCAGATTGACAGATATACTATTACGCTTGATTATGAAGAAATTCAAAAATATTCAATACCACTGGCATTTCTTATTCAACCGTTTCTGTTTTTCTTCAGCTATTTTTTTAAGTAAGTTTTTTTTTATTTTTTGACGTATAAAAAAATATTAGTAAGGAAAGTTATATTTTTGTATCAAATGTTTCATTGTTAGTGTTAATCAATTTTAAAGGGACTCTTTCCTCATATCTTTTTCAATACTAACTAATGTACGGAATATTTTCTCATCCTGTGGTAAAGTTGCTGAACGTTTTTACAAAGTTTTATTAGACCTTGATACACATTTTTACAAGGGTATTTCTCAAATTAACTTTTAGTTCATCAGAAAAAAATTTATCTTTGGTGATGTCATTAATTTCCAAAAAATTAACCATTTTTAACTGAAAAATTTGTTTGAGCTATGTTTTATTATTATTATTATTATTAAACTGACAAGTAAAAATGTGTACTTTAATGCAATAATGTACCGTGAAAATCTCAAGTCAATATCTTAAGTCAATAACTGTTTTTGAGAAAATGTTCCTTTTGTACGAAAAAACTGAATTTTCAGAAAACAAAGAAACGAAGAAAACTAACAAACAATAATCTCACTCGTATCAAAAAAATTGCTGTAGAATAAATAAGAAAGCAAGACAAACAACAGGGCTACCAACGATGTCTATGAAAAGTAACCTTTCTATGAAAAATTAACACTAGTTTATAAACATAGAGGATCAGAAGTTATCCAACTAAAAGTTTTGATAAATCCCTGAAAAACAACATAAAAAATCGAATGGTGTTAATTTAAATAATCAATAAAAAAATATAAAACTTTAAAAGGTCACCTTTAATGTACAATTATTGTACATCCAGCTTACTCAGAAAATTCGGTAGAATTAAATAAACAAATAAAAATAATAATTTTTTTTGAGGGCCTAGTTCCCTTAATCATAGAAATCGGCTTTATTTTTATGATGTTTTTCCAATGTTATTAAACAATTTGTTCAATAGACTATTTTCATAGGTATAGAATTCCAGATACTGTTATGTCTTATGAGAATCATGATGTAACACTATAAATTAATATATAATATTTTTTCTGGTTTTTTTTGTCATCAGTCTTTCGACTGGTTTGATGCAGTTCTCCAAGCTGTTCTATCGTGCGCAAGTCGTTTCATATCTACATACCTGTAACACCCTACATCTTTTGTAATTTACTTTATATATTCTAATCTTTGCCTCCCTCTATAATTTACTCCCTCAATATTACCCTCCATTATTGATAGCCCAATACCTGGATGTCTTAGGATATGCCTCACTAGCCTATCCCTTCTTTTGGTAAGATGCTTCCATATACTTCTTTTTTCATCTACTCACCTAAGAACCTCTAAATTACTTATTTTGTCCACCCACTTAATCTTTAACATTTTCCTATAACACCACATTTCAAAAGCTTCTATCCTCTTCTTTTCTGCAGCCCCTATCACCCACGTTTCACTTCCGTATAATGCTACACTCCAAACATAATGTTAAGAAATTTTTCCTAATCTGTAAATCAATGTTTGTAGTCAGTAAGCTGTTTTTCATTTCAAAGGCTTTTCTGGTATAAAGCCAATTTAGACCTCGTGAGGTGACTTTAGACGTTTCCGGATGCTCTTTTTGCAGTTCAAATTCTTAGGATTCGTTCACTGTAGACTTTTTGTTTTTCTTCTGTCCACTTAATTTTCTGTTTTTGCACTTTATGGAAGCCCTTAAAGTCCGTAATTAGTTGTCTGCATTTTATTCGGTTCGTTAGGTTTTCTCGCTTTATCCCAGTTCTTTCAATATCGTTTTTGATTTCTTTAAACCGTTTATCGGACACCTTAGGTGTACTGTAATAGTGTCTTAAAAATTTGTTTTGTCGACCGGTTGTCATCCATTCTACACATTAGGCCTAATTCTTCTTCTTCTTCTTTAAAGTATGCCTAATGTGACTACTTTGAAGAAATATAATTACTTTGTAATATGATAAGACCTACTTTGTAGGTGTTTAACCTGTAGCCTATTGTGTGATTTTCTGGTTTGCCATGTGGACTAGTCACCAATTTATGTACCTTTTTTGATTCCAATAAAATTAATTTTTGACCGTCTTCGTGGCATAGTGACTAGCAGGGTAGCCTACAAAGCGAAAGGTCCCAGGTTTGACTCTCGGCTGGGGCCTGAAATTTTAGAATGTTAAAACCCACCGTTTAAGTAAGCCTACCAAAACCCACAGTAGTCGCTAATTGCCAAGCTGTCGATGCAATTTTAAATACACTAAAAAAAAAGTATTTTAAAGATTTAGGTAAAATCTTATCTTTTGAAGCTTTAGCCAGTTAGACTTGAGAGATGCAGTATAAATGAAAATTTCACATGCGAACTGTGCAATTATTTCTATCTCTTTAATTAATTTATTTTTACTTTACAGAAAAAGTCGTTCTGCAAAATATTACTGTCACAATGAGTATGATAAAGAAAATGATGCTAAATATATTATAACAAAAGAAACTGAAAGATTAGGTAAGGTTTTCGTTATATCAAAATTTTCTTAAATACCTATGTTAGAATAGCTAGTGATAATGTAGCTGTTGTGCATAGTGCATGTTACTTGTGTTACATGAGTACGAGGGTGTATCCAAAAGAAACTGAATTATTTTTCAAAAGCTTATTTATTTTAAATTTTTTTACAAAACAACCTTATCTACTTCAAAATACTCTCTATTACAACTAGTACATTTATCCCGCTGGTGCTTCCACTGTTCGAAACAGTTTTTTGTAGTCATCTTTAGAAATGGCTGTCAGCTTCCCCTCGTTTTTTTCTTGATCGCTTCAATGTTGTCAAATCTGTGTCCTTTAATGTCCCTTTTCATGCGTGGCAATAAGAAAAAGTCACACGGAGCCAGGTCAGGTGAGTAAGGTGCGTGGGGCAGCAGAACCATGCCATTTTTAGTCAAAAAACTTTTCACTGAGATGGCTATGTGTGCAGGTGCATTGTCGGGGTGAAAGAACCAGTCTCCTGTCTGCCACAAATTAGATCTTTTTTGATGGACACTGTTGCGCAATCTTCTTGAAACTTCCAAATTGTCAGTTGATGGTCTAAGAGCACACACTCTTGAATTTTTTAAACATTTTCGTCAATTCAGGCAGTTGATGGACGTCCAGAACGAGGTTTGTCATCTATCGACATGTTACCATTTTTAAACCGAGAAAACCAGTCATATACTTGAGATTTTCCCATAGCATCATCTTTGTAAACTGTTTTCAACACTTAAACAGTTTCAGCAGCACTTTTACCGAGTAGAAAACAAAATTTCACAGCTACATGTTGTTCGCTTAAACTCGCCATCATAAAAAATGAAACTAGAACAAAACAGCGCTAGCAAAAACAATCACTGCAGATGTATATTGAACTCGGAATGAGTTGCAATCACTGCACTGAACTCACAATGAGTTGCGCTATACGCGTCTGTGCGGCAGAAATGCGTACTACAGAAGCACCGCCCACGGCAATGCTATTCTGGTTACTTTTGGGTTCCCCCTCGTATGTTTTGTTTGACTTTAACATTAACTTAACTTTTTTTCATACGTTAGGACTTATTTAATTAAATAATTATTTAATAAGTTATCACTCTTCTGTAGCGAACAGAGGTGGTGCCAAATTATTTATGTTTGTAAAAGGAATAAAAGGAGGAGGAGGGTTATTGGATCTTATCTGTTATATGCCCCGCACTCAGTTAACGCGTCTACAAAAACTCCAAATGCAATATGTTTGAAAAATTATCAGATAAAGGACTCTGTTTAGATGAGTTTATTGTAACAAATAGAGTTTCATATTACTGCTGAGAAACCAAAGGCGATTGGAGGTGTTGGAAAGATTGTTGAAATTGATGAATTGTGTTTTATCCTTTGATATTAATGTCAGTCCCATGTATCCACAGCAGTGGATTTGGAGGTGTCTGCTGCGAGGGCAAGGAATGTTTTATATATGCCGTTCCTAACGCCCAGCTGATACCCTGCTGGACATCATATACTGATGGTTAGTCACGAAATGAACTTTGTTTGAGATGAAGTGTAAGAGGGGAACAATCTACTGTGCATGCCCAGTTTCTCTATTACAATCCTAAAATTATACTGACACTCGTAGTTAATTGGAATACACAGTCCTTATTTTATTACGCGACGAGTGGTACAGGAAGTATTGTTTTGATTTGGCTATTCTGTTTTTATGTTTTAGGCTACATTTATACAAATAAAAGTATTTTAATTCGATAAAACTCATTCCGTTTCTTTTCATTTTAATTCTTCACATTTTATCCATTATTCTGTAGTGTTGTTATAAATTAGTTATCTATCCGTGTATTATAAGTTTATCATGTCGACCGTTTGAAAGCAGGCTAAAACAATTCAAAGTGTGGAACAGACTGTTATTTTAAATGTTATGAAGTGTTGTAAAGAAGAAGCAAAAAATAAACTATATATACTACACAGTTGCATGTTTTTAGAAATGTACATACTATGCTAGCTGCAGCGCATTGTTCACAACCTCGTCATTGTTTATCTCATCTCGTCATTACATATAAGTAGTTATATGTTTATGTTTAGTCTAGAGGTAATTAAGTAAATATAGTAAGGGTGTGTTGACATGTTTTAGATCGTAAATATTAATATAAGCTAGTTTGTTAAAAATTAGTATAAGTTTAATATAAGAAAGATTACTTTGTAAACAAATGACACTATTTTCAGTTAGTTCATACTCAAATCTCTACCAATATGGTTCATCTTTTTTAACTTAACTTTGACAGTGTCATTCGTCCATTTGACCAATGTACTGGCGATGCCTGAATAAATCTTTTTAAAAAAGACATTTGCTGTTTGTTTTATTTAACTATATGTTAACATTGTACGATACATATACATTAACCTGGTACTATACGAACCTGTTAAAAAATTATACCACCATAGTTTTGGACATGTGGAGAGCTTATGCTGGAATAAACAATATTCTAGGTAAGCATTTTTGGCAAACTGTGAACCATAGTAAACACTTTGTAGGTCTGGTAATGGAGGCAACATGCAAACAGTGGAGTCATTACGGGTGTTGGCAAAACGGCGAAACGAGAAGCAGTGTAACACAAATTAAAATTTGCTGGACTCACATTTGTGCGAATTTTTGTGGCGTCGTTGTTATAAAAATGACCTGTTTGAATTTGAAGAAATACTTGATGATATCGTAGAATTCTGGCCTCCTGCTTAAGTGTTAATATTAATATTAGTGTTAGTGTTAAAATATTTAAGTGTTAATATTTTTAAGTGGAACTTTATTAGTTACAAACAAAGTATGTACATATCATTATATCACCAATGCAAGTGAAGTGTATAAATACCCCCTGTACATCCTGCAACCCGCACTGGTGTGTTGTATTGCATGTTGCATTTGCAGTTTTTGTAGGCGCGCTAACAGATAAGACCTGGGATATTTTTGATGACGTAAGAATACCCATTAGTCCATTCAGTCTCTACCCCTGGGATTTAACTTAATTATAATTTCATACATTGTATTATAGGCCTAATAATGAAAAATTTACTAACTTAACAAATATAAATAAAAATGTAGACCTAATGTTGGAAAATTTTTTAAAGTGTGTAGAGAATTAATGTGAAAACCGGTATGTTAAAATATTTTCACTGAATAGTTAGTATAGAAAACACAATCATTCTTTAGTCTTAATTTGTAGGTACTTAAAAACAACTTTGATCGTTTTTCTTTCTTAAGCTTATCCTTCTTTTGTTTCTACCAGTTTACTGTAATGAAACTTTTGCTTAAATTATAATCAATGCTTTACTGTAGTAATTTGTGCTGACTCTTTAGTACCTCTTTTATTATTTTGAACACGCAAAGTTAATGTTCTTAAAACTGTAAAATTACTGTATATAGAAAAATAGACAGAAACGAAAATTTAAATCAATTTTCTTGAATCTTATGGAATGAAAGTCATTTTGTGTGATAGATGGTGTTTTTGGGATTTGAGTTGATACTTTTAAGTAATATCATATTATTATTTTCAGAAAGCTATTCAAGTATTACTCGAAAAATTGCTTCGATTGTAATGTTACAACCATTACGACCCATTGTTGTTACACCTTATGAGCCTGGTGATGAAGAGGCATATGAACCACTCAAGAGAAGAGGATGGCTGATCTTCGTATGGTAATATTAATTTGGTGGTTAAATGTATTAGTGGTGGCAAAATTATATTTTTTTAAGTATAACGTAGGTAGATGATTAATACAAGGTAGGGTCAAAAAGTTCCTGAAATTGGTTACTAAAAATTTATTGAAAGTATGTACAGTTAAACCTTTCTAAAGCGACCACCACAATTTTATGAGCAAATTGGTCTTTTTGAGGAGTGGTAGCTTATAGGGGTTTATAGAAATTTTGGCGGTTTTTTTTATTAAATATTGTAGGCCTACGTTATGGGTAATGCAGTAAAAGGGCCTTTTTTTAACCCTCTGTCTCGTTTTCTTTCCTATTGTCCTGAGAATAGAATCGCATACAGCGCTGAATTTTGCCAGTTTTTCACTCACATTATCATCTTTGTCATAGGAAATCCTGCATCCGAAATAAAAAAAATCTCGAACTTGTTCTATAGTTTGTTTCCCAAGTATAAGTTTGAGAAAACTTAGCAATGAATTTAGGTTACATCCAAATTTCCTCAACATCTAAAAGCAAAATTATTTAACTTGTATGTTTTATCAACTCTGATATACAGTCCAGAAACAAAGTATTAAATAAAGGAACAATGAAATGTCTAAGGATCACTGAAAGGAAAATAGAGATAATACAACAACTTGGTGTCTTTAAAAATTTGAATATGACACCCCTACATGTATACCTAATGTATACTCTATAAAAAATTGTATGTATGTATATTTTTTGCTTAAATTGAACTAAGACAATTATGTATTAAAATATCTTCCCAAGGCATATGGATAAATGAGCATTCATTCTTACTTATCGCTTACCATCAACAATAGTAACGCAAGTCAAAAATTTAATTTTTTTAATAGCAGTGAAACAAAGTTTGTTTAATTAAATTTTAGAAAATATTAAGTTATAATGATGTATTTTAATGATATAAATTTTTAGCTTTTTATAAATACGCACTCTTACCAATTTAACAAAGTAACAATCACATGAGCTGTCGCTGACTGGGGCCAACGGCACGTGGATAAGCCTCGCCTAGCAGGATGGGTGGCCCTGAAAAGGGCTGTTTCTTTCGAAAACGATGTTGCTGTTGGTGGTGGGGTGGGCGGCCGCGTCGAGCCTTTGTGTGCAGCGCGGTGTCCGAAGGGTGACGGCTTGGCTACCGGGTTCAAGCCTAGCCTTCCCTCAGTGGCAGTTGGGGCCCTACTGCAGCGTGGCAGTGGTGGTCCCCAGAGCCCCGCAGTGTCGGGTTGGCGTAGGTCGTCCGCTGATATCGTGGCCGAGGCGGTTCCCTCCGGGCCTGCGTCGGACTCACTCTTCACCGTGGTGTCGGCTGACACACACGGGCTTTCTTCGGCTGACCGGTGCAGGAATGTGACGTCCGCCACCGGTAGCGTCGACCAGGGATGGGTGCGTCCGGTCTTGTCTCTGCTGGTCTATTCCCCTCGGCTGGGCTGGGCTTCCTCTTCTTCTGTTGTTCCTTCCTGGTCGGGAGCTGGCAAGTGAGTGAGGCTAGCAGTTTAAAACACCTGTTTATATACCCCGCCGGCGAGTCCACTTCAAGTCTGCAGAGATGGCACTGCTTCCTGCGTGTTGGAAGCACTTTCTGTGGCAGGCTTCGGGACCATCTGTAGACGACGATATTTAGTGGGACAGCAGGCAACAGAGCAAAAGGTTTTTTGCTTTGCATCACAAAGCAAAACACCATTTTACAGAATTTTAATGTCCACAACCACTAGACAAGAAACAGAATTGATTATTATGTTGCTAATCACACCAATAAATTGTCTGAACAAAAACCTACTTTTGTTGGTAAAAATACATTCATAAATTCCCACAAGCTTTAAAAAGTTGTGATAATATAAGTTTGTATTAAAAAAAAGCTAAAAAAAATACTAGATGAAACATTCTGTAGTTGACACAAATTTCTTTATAAATAGTTTTGGTCGGAAAATATATAAACGTCTTACTAAACATTGAGGTAAATTTTGTATTATTTGATGTACATGCATATCAAAGTAAGCAAGTTAGTAGTAGTAATATTGATTGGTAAGTAATCAATTTAACATAATGTTAAATGTGTACTTATCAGTGTTATCTTGACATGTCCTATACTCCCTTCTGGAGTCTCCTGGTGAAGTTTTAAAAAAATGGTTAATTGAATTTTAGGGAGGGTTTACCTAGAAAGAGGAACTCTTATTTGGATTGTGTCATGTAAGGTGAAAAGAATGACACGACACGGTGTCTTCACCAATCTTTGTGAGCTGTAGCGTGTGTCGAAACGACACTAGTTTTTTTTTTTTTAGTTAAAAACAACTAAAAAAAAAATTTATCTAAGTTACAACGCCCCGCGGCGAAATCCGAACCCTCCCCCTTCACCAGACTTCGGAGCGGACGAAACACTGTTGTAATTCTCCACCGGGAGAATTCCAAAAGTGGCCCGCCCCAAAACGAATAAAAGGGAAAAACGGCTCACCCAACGAAGACGCTGAAACTCAAATAAGTATGGGGGCATCCACCATCCACGATATTTTTGAGACCAGCCAGAAACTGAAACTGGACCCAGGGGTTGTGGAAATCCCAGTGAAAAACAACTAACGTAGCTCAAATGATAGTCAAGTCTCGCTTTAAATACTGCGAGGGTGAGATTGTAGGAAAATCTGTGCCGGTTCAAAATGGTAGAAAAATAAATCATAATCTGACACCCAAAAAATGGATTTAAAACAAACTACTTTAATTCAAAACATATTGAAATATATATCCAACAAAAAAAATGTTAACAGAATCTTTGTAAACAAGCAAATCATATTTTTTTTCTTTTTTAACAAAATAACAAAAAAAACCGTTAAATTCTCATTCCTGCGAACAAGAGACATAATAAAAAAAAGATAAAAAAAAATTAGTGTTGTAGACACTTATAATGTATCGTTAAAAAAAATACCAATTAAATCTTAATACCAATTAAAATTTATTGTTAAGCCTCTGTCTGAAAATCGATAGCTACGCGTTTTTTTAAGAAAAAAAGAATTTTAATAATTTACTTAATTTTTTATTAGTTATTAATTTAATTTCTAAAATAATTTAATTTTTAATTCATTTCATTAATTTATTAAATTTAATTAATTTTTCAAAAAAAGAAAACAAACATACAACTAGATCTTTAAGGATTTTAAGGGCTTAGAATTTGAGTCAAAAATTTGGAAAGAAAAAAATGTACTTTTTTTATAATCAGGAAGAATTTTAAAAAAATTATCTAAAAAAATGTAAAAAAAGAACTAACGTGTGAGAAATCTCTAAAACAAACCTACCTGATCCTTTTACTAGGAAAAATCGCTTAACTATCGCTTCTCAAACAGACGCATAAAAAAAACAATTATTAGGAAATATGTTGGCCGAATTTTAGCCTCAGCCAGGCTTAAGCAGAGTTAAAGGAAAAACTCTATGGTCTAAAAATAGAACAATAGAATTTCCAAAAATGGTAAAATAATAAAAAAACTGAGATGGAGAAATTTCAGTAATGAAATTCCTTCATTAGATACAAAAAAAATTATGTAAAAAAAGATATATTCGTGAAGCAAAAAAAATCTACATTAGTGATAAATAGAAATAAATACAAAAAAAAAGACTTCACGGTTCTCGAGCGCCATAACTTAAGTCCTATGTAAACCCCTGATTAAATACCAAATTAAAATTTATTATTAGTATGAATAAACTGAATTAAAAATATAAATATTATAATAAACATGGATTTTAGCCAGGGAGAAATCTTGTACACATGAATTTACACGTGGATTTGATATGATAAAAACTACTGCAAAAGAAATGACAAAACACTGCACATTTATTTTGTAAGGAAACGTGAAAATTTTTAACGAAAATGTGGTTTTTTTATTCGAACAAATGTGCTTGACGAAGAATATAAATAACGGACTTTGATAAATTGGAGCAAAATAACGAAGGAATAAGACAACTAGGGAAGGTTACTTTGAATAAATATTATAGAAGGAAAAGAAAAAAAATGTAACTGGGAAATTTTTACGGGGAAAAGATAATTGAAAATTAAATTTAAGTTAAAACGAAATTTTTTTTTCTGAAAAACTTTTGGGTGACGCAGAGTCCCTTAGGAAGATGGGAAAACATTTTTGATGCCACGTGGAAAGATATGCATACAAAATCCCTTTTGGAATTCATAATTTACATAATATAAAATAAATAAATTTTTAAATATATATAAATATATTTGTTTAAATATCTACCCCATAGTTTCCCCCAAACAATATATTTTATTAAAAAAAATTATTAAGGGGGTTTGAACTTTAGGAATTTGTAACAAAACATGATAAAATTAAGGTTACCTAGACAAAACAGATGTTTCTTCAAGTAAGGCTGGCACGAGACAAGAAAACATACGCAAAAGTACAAACAGGAAAGATATCCCCTCTCCTATAGAAATTGAGCAACTAGAGAGAGAGAGAGAGAGAGAGAGAGAGAGAGAGAGAGAGAGAGAGAGAGAGAGAGAGAGAGCGAGAGAGAGAGCGAGAGGAACACGTGTAATTTTTTTCTCTAACGGAAAGAGATGGGAAAAATATGTAGAATGCATAGCGCGGGGTGGGACGGGTGCGCGCAGCGGACGAACGAATAACGGATGTGGAAATGTGATCTCATCACATTCCATTAGTTAATGTGACTGCTATTGCGATAAAGAAAAATGTAAGGCCTAAAAACGTTTTATGAAATATAATTAAAGAATAAAACTGAATAAAATATCTTGAATGAATAAAAACAATTATTTTATTATGAAAGTATAAAACCATTTAGAATGAAACAGATTATTAATATTTCACCAAAAAAATGAAAAAAACTCGTTTTTCTGGTGAAATATTACAGTCATTATTACTTGAATCATTGTTTAAAACAATGGTTGTAAATGGATGCAACTAAAATTCAAAACTCTTTTACAGTTATTGATAATTGTAATATTTATTTGACTAGAACTACTGTAATACAACTACAATTCACAATAAATCCTTATTGCATCATAACATATTGCTTCACATAAAATAAATAAAGCAATACCAGTAAAACTTTAATTATGTCAGTTGTATTGATGAATGATATTGTTAGATTGTATTCTCTGCAATAATAACAATAAAAATATATCTTGATTTCCTTTGAAAATAATTTTGGTCAGTATTGTAGCAATGCGAAACAAACAAAAAGAAGTAATTTATCGACATAACTAATTTTTTTTTATTTACCAAGTTGTGTCGTAGTTGCCAGTGAGCAACTATTACGTCTTGTTTGATGAAAAAAATTCTAACTGTAATTTATTTATACTTAATATTTTGCAGTTTTGCTCTTCATTAGTATTTGATCTAGATAATTAAGTACAAGGTCTGTTAGAAAAGTATCCTACCTTTGGCCGGGGAAAAAACTGCCATACCTGGAGTGTTGGAAACCTCATCACCATCAAAGCAGTCTTCTTGGGATTCCACACATTTCTTCAGTGGTGCTGCAATTGTTGAAAGCATTCTCAGAAGGTCTGTTTCGAAATGGAGTTTAGCTCGACTGTCATTGCTACCATAATGTCCTCTCTTGTCTGAAAATGTGTTCCTTTCAATGGCCTCTTGAGTATGGGTAACTGCTAGAAGTTGCAGGTGAGTCCCGTATCAGGAAAGTAAAGAGCCTAATCACTGGAGTTTGATTTTTTACTGAAAAAAGTCTGAATCAAGTGCAAGGCAAGTGCTAGGGCTTTGTCATGATGGAAGCTCCAATTTCCTGTTGACCACAACTCCGGTCTCTTGCACAACATCATCTAAGCAACGGAGGACATCCCTTTAGTACTCTTTAGTGATTGTTTCACCCTATGGTGCATACTTGTGGTGTACCACACCGCAGGAGTCAAAGAAAGCAATCAGCATAACTTTGGACACTTGGCAGGTCTTCTTTGGTCTTGGTGACTTGGAATTCCTCTTATGTGACAAGTAGGATTTGGTTTCCGGGTCGTCCCTATACATCCAAGACTCATTATCAATGTATATGGTGTTCATGAAGTTGAGGTCATTGTCTGTGGAGTTTATTGGTGCAGTAACGCTGCTCCAGTCATTCCGTCATTTTCCTTGCAAAAAACCTAACAAGAGCACTACACACTAGCTCACTCAACCGCTGCTTGCCGGCGACTGATGCTATTGACAGGCGGGAAAAATTCATGCTTGGGCATGAAGGTTCAAGGTTGACTAATGCAAGCGTGCTTGATTCACATCCATCAGTTTTTCTCAAAAAAAATAAGGTCAGATACTTTTCAAACAGACCTTGTATTAGGCCTAGATGTAGATAAAAATTAAACACTAATAATCTCAAATCATACTTTGTCTTTAATTTTGCAGGGTCTTGATTACTCTCCTTATCATTTCATTATACCTTACTATTTTCATTTTTGGTTTCTTTTTTCCTACAAAACAACTGGTTAATTGCATATACTTAACTTTGGTTGCAATAATAATTTCAGTTGTTGTACTTGAACCAATTTTCTTTACAGCCACAAGCTTTTTTCTTGGATATGTATTGAAAGTGAGTAATGTTTTTTTATAATATTCTGTTATAACTTATTATTTTTTTATAACATGGTATACAACGAGAGTTCTGACATTACCTAAACATTTCCTAAATTCTTACTTCACAATATATTATATTTTAACAGTTTGTCACTGTTGGGTTTTTCAGTCAATCTTTTAGCACATAAGTTATGTAGTGTGAGGAAATAAGTTAGTACAAACATAAAATCAAGAAAATAACACATGAAGTTGAGAAAATAAATTTATTCTATTTAGCTTACCTAGTTCACAAATCGTAGAACAGATACTTTTTCTCAATGTGTAGGTAATATGAAAAGTAACTGTCTTACAATGCTGAATTGTTCTTTTTTACTTTCTCTTCTCCTATAGAAATATTATATGGGGAAGGGAAAGTATTGTTTTATCTTGGTTTTTAAAAATTGAGTTTTCACCGAAAATACACATTTTCAGGCCCCCAAACCCAAAAATCATGTGTTTAATATTTGGTCTATGTGTGTGTAATCAAAATATCTCAAGAATAGAATAGCATATGAAATTCAAACTTGGAATTTAAACTAGGTACTATAAGAGCACCCGAAACGAATATTTTCATCAAAATCGGTTTACCTGAAATATATTAGTTTATTCATGCAATATTTCAAAAACGGCTCACATGATTTTGTTAAAAATCACTGCATTTACTAAGTATTTTATGCTCTTAAAGGTAGGGCAAATGGCAAGTCTGCTGAAATTTGTAGGTGGCTGTGCTTTAGTTTTGAAAAATGTATATTATATTTTTTTTAAGATTGCGGCCTTAATATGCATTTTAGGGTAAAGCAAATTATAATTAAAGTTGTAGAAATTTAAAAAACTACAACTTTTGATTTCAAGAGTTTTTTTATGTAGAGCCTAGTTTAGCATCAATTGTGATTGTCCGCATATTTAAGTCCTACAGAGGTTGATTTCCATTGTTTACTCATGATTAAACATACAGTACTAGGTTATATTGTTCATTATTTACATTGGCAAGAGAAAAGTCATGTGAGTGTTTCAACCCAGATTTGTTTTATCTGATCATCTGTAGTTAAATACTTTCCTCTGGAATTGTTGCTTGGGAAGAGTTATATTAAGCTACATAGTGCCTTTTTAAGAGTACAGGAAACAATATTGAAAGTTGTAGGCCTAAAAAAAACACCAACAATTTTCATCTGATGAGCTGTTTAGGAATTTTCAAGTACCAGCTGTACAATACCTTTATGTATGAGGGTGGTCTGAAAAGTTTCCGACCTCAACGGGAAGATTGCAGAACTCGTAAATAAAAGCTAGTGAATTTTGTTGTTCATCTGCTGACAGTTACTCACCAAAGTTTCAGCCATTTAGGACGCGCAGTTGTTATGTAACAGTCGTTTGAGTGAGTTGATGTGAGTGTTTTTGTGAAAATGGACAAAATTGAGTATCTAGCTGTCATTAAATATTTGTTTTTGAAAGGTAATACACCGATGCAAATCAAAGATGGGTTGGATTCTGTGTATGGGGACTCTGCACCATCATTTACCACAATGAAATTTTGTAGCTGAATTTAAACGTGGCCGTAAGAGCATGGGAGACGATGAACGTTCGGGACGTCCAAAAACTGCAACTACCGTCGAAAACATCTCCAAAGTTCACCAAATGGTGCTAGACGACCCCCAAATTAAAGTGAGAGAGAAAGCAGAGGTTATGAACATGTCAAAAGAACATGTTTGTCACATATAAAATCAACATTTAGGCATGAGAAAGCTGGCCGCGTGCTGGGTGCCGCGTTTGCTCATGTTAGACCAAAAACGTGTTCGAATGAACATTTCCAATGCTCTTTTGGCGCAGTTTAGGCGCAATAAATCCGAGTTTTGGGGCCGATTTATTACTGTAGATGAAACTTGGATACACCATTATACGCCCGAAACAAAAATACAGTCCAAACAGTGAACTGCAAAGGAGGAACCGGCTCCAAAAAAAGCAAAAACTGTTTTTTCGGCTGGGAAAGTGATGGCGACTGTTTTTTGGGATAGTCATTTTAATCGATTATCTTCCTAAAGGAAAAACCATTACAGGAGCATACTATGCATCATTACTTGACAAGCTAAAGGCAGAACTTGCGGAAAAATGACCACATTTACAGAAAAAGAAAATCCTGTTTCACCAAGACAATGCACCGTCTCACACCTCAGTGGTTGCCATTGCGAAAATCCACGAATTACGGTTTGAATTGCTTGATCATCCGCCTTACTCACCAGATCTAGCCCCAAGCGACTTCTTTTTGTTCTCTCATCTAAAAATTGCGCTCGAAGGACAGAGATTTTCGTCAAATGAAGAGGCAATCACCTTCATGAACAACCATTTTGCAGAGAAAAACGGCGAGTACTTTTTGGACGGGTTACAGAGATGGGAGCATCGCTGGGAGAAGTGTGTAGAGTTACAAGGATGCTATGTTGAAAATAAATTAAAAAATGTGTTTTATCTTTGTTAGGTCGGAAACTTTTCAGACCACCCTCGTAGATGAAGTTATTATTCAAACATTCAAAATCCCAGATAAAGTTTTACAAGGTGATGGCTGCCCCAGTTCTACTCTATGGAAGTGAGTCGTGGATTAGTACCAGACCACAAGAGAGTAGCGTACAGGCGGCAGAGATGCAATTCCTCCAAAGAACCAAGGGTTGCAGTCGTAGGGACCAACTAAGATATAAGGACATAGAACGGAACTGGATGTTTACAACCTGAATGGGAAGATTGATCGTAATCGATGGAGGGAGCATGTAGAGAGAATGCCTAAGAGAAGGATCCCCCTCAGTGTTTTGTAATTCAGACCAGTGGGGAGGAGAGATGTTGGGAGGCCATGCAAAAGATGGCAACAATTCAGTAGCTTGTCGTTGTTGTGAGTCGGAGCAGGCGGAAGCGTAATCGATAATAGTTTTAAGAACTTTAGTTCAGTTTCCTCGCTTGTTATGACAGTTATTGTTTTATAAATTTTATGTTTGTATTTTTCAGTTGTAAACTTATGTTTTTATTATTTATGTGACAGGTTTCTCAAAAAGCTACAACAATAGTGGTTCATGGTTTAGAAAATCTAGAAAAATATTATGATGAAAAAATTAACGACAGAAAATTTAAAGCAAAACTTTCTGAAATTAGATCTCAGTATTGTTATAGTCCATTAGCTATTAAAAAAGAACGGGTAAATATCTAACTATAACTGTTAATATTATTTACCTAGTTTGTGGTAATTTTTAAAATTGTCATCTATCATTTTTCTTCGTCAGTTCATCTGTCACATCCACATGTCAGAAACTACAAGAGAAAGTAACAAACGGTTTTTGAATTCATAATCTACACAAAAAGTTATTTGGCCTGGTCTGGGTTTGAAGTTCCAGTTTCGACCAGAAATGGCCAAAAAACCAAAAGTTAAGAAATTTAAGTTGGAATTTGAAAACAAAAATAGTGTCATTCAAATCCTCTTAAAGAGAAGATATAGAGATCACTAATGGTTTTTGCAGGTTTCAAATGGAAGTGGCCCAAAACTGGAAGTCAAGAAATCAAGTTTGGAATTTGCAAACAAAAATTATAGCATTCGATTTCTCTTAAAGAGTAGGTACAATCACTAATGGTTTAGACCGAAGGTCAAAACCATTAGTGATTGTACCTACTAATTATTAAAAAAGCACAAGGAATAACCTGGCAAACATACAAAAAAAATGCCTTTCAATGCATGCCAAAATCCGCCAATACAAAACAGTTGTTATCCCAGAGACACTTTATGCCAGTGAAACTATTTTATAAATTAAGAATGAAGCTAAGACTGACCAACTTCTTAAAACAGAACGCAGAATTTTCAGTACCTACCTTAACAAGAATTATCGAAAAAATGGGGTATGGCGAATTCCTTCTAATGAAATTGTTTATAAGGAAATTGATACGATGCATGAAGAAGAAGAGGAGGATTTTCTACTTTTTCCACATTTCAAGAATGCTGAATGATAGAATATTGAAACAACTGATCCTCAGGAACTTGAACAGTAAGATTACGGGAAGATACATCAAAGAGATTAAGAGGGTTCTCAATGAAATTGGACTGGCAATTAAAGACGCGTTTGACTAGGAAAAAATAAATGGTACTCTCAAATCATACAGATTTTATTGGGGAAAAGCAGAAAGACACACGGTGGAGGTTACAGATGAGATACGGAAACAAAGATCGGCCGTCTCAAAAAGTACTGGCAAAACCGAAAGGCTAGACCTATATGTTATCCAAAGAACACTAGAAATTGATTTGAGTGGTCCAATGTGGCCTCAAAAAAAATTATATATATAATTACAGTATAAATGAAATTTAGTTTTAATCTAAATGACTGAATGGAAACACCGTTCTGAATAATTTTTAATTTTAATAATATTGCTCTGAAGAAGGTGGTACCACTGAAATGTGCGTAAGTTTTTTAAACTTAAAAAGCTACCAAATATAAGGTGTTAAATTTCATTTATATTGTAATTTATATTAAAGGTTGGCAGGATGTATTTCGTAAAAGTATTTGTAAATGAAAAATAATATAATCCTTAGGTTATTTAAGATTTAATAAAATTGTAAGTCTACGACTAGTTACATCAAGTACGCCACTTTCTAGGCTGCTTACCCTCTTACTTTCTACTGGCATGAGCAAACCATCATAGCTTTGTCTGTCCAACTCTCCTCATCAGGCTGCTTATTCTCAATTGGTCTTTAATTATATCATTTCTCATTTTAATTTACTTGTTTTTCCGTATTTACTTCTCTGGAATTTATTTTCTGCTGGCTGCTTTAGTCTGCCTTCCTTCCTCCTATTCAAGTTTCAACTGCAAAGGTCAGTATTGGCACAAAATATGGATTATGTATAACTTTCTTAAATTTTTTTGGAACTTCTTGATCCTAAACTAAGTTTCTCACACTTACTTAAGTGCTTGCTTTCTGCACCCTTTTACTTAACCCCTTTTTTGATTTGATGAGAAAACCATCATCATCATCTGTCAAGGATTAGACTCTATGCCCTGTTCCGGCATTCATCTCTTTTTAGGTCTTCCCAAGTCTTGCAGGTTTGTACTTCCATGATCATAGAGGAAGTATGTGTGCTGCCATGCCAAGTAAATGGTTGGACCAGTTTCTCTTATATAAATATTTCACAGAGTGACTGAACATTTAAACTCGATGTGTATAGCTTTGTTACATACTCTATCTAACCGGGTAAAACCTTTGACTCCCCACAAAAACCTCATTTCAGCAGCCTGGATACAAGATTCATTCCTCTGTAATGACACTCTTGAGAAAACAATTCCCAATTATATGAATTCAATTTCCAAAAATCTGATTGAGGCAAAACTGTGAACTATTTATCACAAAATAAATCCTTATAATGCATGCTGCAGCTTGAAATCAATTCTATTTCATATAATAAATTTCACCAGCCTTTTTAAGCTGCCTTGGTTTCTATTATCTGTCACTTACGTGTGTTTTGGTGGATCCACAAACACATAATATCATTTGAAACTAAAAAAAATTTTTATTTAAAATCTGTAGAAGATATTACATCTTCAGTCGTCTATATAAAACTGATTTAAAATTGAGTTCTTCAAATCTATACTTTCTTATATTTATTACAGATGGCATCAGTTTTTTTTTTAGTTTCAAATGATATTGTGTGTACTCTGATGATGGTGGATCAACCGAAACACGTGTAAGTAACAGATAATCTTCTTCTTCTTCTTCCTTTCACGGGTAAGGCATTATTGCCTGTTCCGAACCTCTTCGCCTCTACAATCGGTCCATCTTTTCATTGGACGCCCTCTATCTCTTTTCCCAATTGGTTGGTATATCAGGGCCTGCTTAGGGATCCGGTATTCACTCATTCTGTCCACATGTTGAAACCAATCCCTCCTACTCCCATTTATTTTATCTCTCATTGAAAATATATTCAGCTGAGCTCTGATATCCGTGTTTCTGAAACGATCCTCTCTACTGCACCCATATGTTCTCCGCAGAAACCTCATTTCAGAAGCTTGCAATCTGCTTTCATCACGCTTGGATAGCACCCAAGTTTCACTTCCATATAGTAATGTCGGAGCCGCAATTGTTTTATAGAACTTTATTCTTGTTTCTTTGGTGGCACTATTCTTAAGAGCTCTATGTATGGTTCCACAGATATGTTGGAAGCGATGTATCTTGGTGCAAGCGTCCCTATCATGTTGATAAGAGATATCACAGCCAGAATATTTGAAATGAGATACTTGTTCCAGAATTTTCTTCCGTAAAACAACTTTACTTCTCACCGGATCCTTTCCACAGAAAGCCATCACTCTTGTTTTTGAAGAGGAGATTGTCAAATTGTACTCTTTACACACATTATCTAATTTAAAAAGAGCTCGCTGCAGATCATCTTCACTCTCCTGCAGCACAATTAGGTCATCAGCAAATAACAAACATTTAAGAGCTTCTCCCTCCTTCATGTGAATACCAGATTCTACTTGAGTTCTCCACTTCCTGATAACGTCATCCAGATACATGTTAAATAGAGCAGGTGAAAGTCCACACCCTTGTCTTACTCCTCTATTAATAATAATTTCATCAGTTTTTGAAGTACCAACATCAATCACTATCTTGGTATCATGATACAGGCTTTTGACTGCCTTGACAATCTGTGTAGGATATCCTGACATTTGCAAAATCTCCCATAGTTTTCCTCTATTGACAGAATCGAATGCCTTCTGGAAATCAACAAAGGCTAAATGGGTTTCAAGATTGAATTCCCTTCTCTTTTCAATAATCTGCTTTATGCAGATAATAGAAACCTCAATTGTATATATTAAATTATAAGAATTAATGAGAACTATCTAACAATATTTCAATTTTTCTTTTGTTTTAGTTAATAAGGTCAGAAATGTATCTTGCTTGGTGTCGCAAATGGTCAATCTTTGACTTTGTTGTATTATTGATGTATTTCTTGGCATTGTATGTTATTTTAATGAATATACCTGTGAAAAAGAGTAATATGGTTAAAAACAATATTATCGAAATGCTGAATAAGTCTACAAATAATTCTGTTAATTTATATAATATCACTGATAACACACAGTAAGTTTCAGTTTTCATAATTTTTGTACTAAATTCTAAACGTAAAGGGGAGACTGGGGGAATCACGCCACCTTAAGAGATTTTCACTAAATTTTTTGATTGCTTTTCCTGCAACTCTAAATACATTAAATTTATTTTTTATTATTTGTCTGCACAGTGGCGGGATTCCCCCAGGTACCGGGGTAATTCCACCGTTCACTTGTGGTAATGTCACCATCTCTAATAAAACTAAGGAAATAGTGGGAAATGAAATAAAACTAAACGTTTTAGGAAAATTTACTGAATAAGGGTATGACACTTAATTATGAATCTTAATGTTTTCAAGAATTACTTTACAAGTAAAGTTTAATCTTAAGCCCTCATTGGCAGCATCTCTTTCTTCTCAATTTTTCCGCTTCTTTAAATTTGTTAATAAATAACTTAGTTGCTATAAGTTTTAAAGGAAGTATTATCAATTATTAATACCCAGATCCCAAAAGAACCACAAAATTAATAGTATTTTAACAATGAATTTATTGTTGGTGGTTGTTACAAATTTGGTTGTTAATTTTACGACATTAAGACATTAATTTGCCTTTTAGCCAATTATGCTGAATGTTTGTTTTTTTTTTGGTTGGCCTCCCACTCCCCTCAGCCAACCCTATCCACACCAACGGAATACCTAAAGTGGGGGGGATTGTAATGGCAGGTCGATGGGGGAGATCACGGCAGAACAACAAAAGCCTTAATATGCCATTATTAAACCAAAATTTGAGGCCTCTAGTAGGTAGCCAATATAACAACAAAGAAGAAACCAAATTAAGGACCATTAAAACAACAAGAAAATTAGCACTGTCTGACTAGAACCTTATGAAAAGAAGCTGAGCATAAGCCTTATCACACGGACACTATTGGAACAGTAGGCTACAGTACACACTCATAAGAAAAACCAATTAAAACAATACAAAACTAGAAGAAAACCAACACAATTAAATGTAATTGGGGAGCCGCGTTCCCCAATTACACAAGCCACCAATGCCCAAAGTAGACACATCCCACCAAACTTCCACACGGTACCAAGGAGTCTGGGTAAAAATTATACCGCTAGCCAGATACTAAAGAGTTTTCTCAATACTAAGAGTCTTTCATGACTACCTTCTACATAACTCTGAGACACCTAGGAAGTCAAAACTCATTCTGTTTTGAAAAGTAAAATTGATTATGAATTAGAATAAATTTATTATAATTATATCTTATTTTTTGTGATTGTAACATGATTTATTTTCTTTTTGAACAGATTGTTGGATTTTTTGGATTGGAATATTTTTAAGAAGCTGATAAGTGTAGCTGATCCATTTCATGAACCCTTTGAGCATAACCATTCATATAGTATATTATTTTATTAGATTATTATTATTATTATTATTATTATTATTACTTAGTTACTTTTATAGACCAAATTACATCTATAGTAGAAATAAAAGTAAAACAAACCTGGAGCAATGACGTAAGGGGGAGCGCTCAGGGCCCTCAGCCTCCAGTGTTGCCGCTATGTGCAGTGTGTTACCTGCACTGGTGCTGTATAGTTGGGAGCTGACTTGTTTGCTAGTGCGGGATGAAGGGCAAGGGTGACTGGCGACAGTGAGACGTGATGTTGTCATAGCAACGGTTGCTTTAAATCAACATAGAGACGTATGTTCTGTACCTACATTCTGAAAATATTTACTCTTCATATTTGTCATTTGTTACTGTGAGACCGTTCACTGTAGTGGTGTATTACACTCTCGGCTTGTGAATTTATTATTCTAATTATTGAATGTAATCTAATATTGTTATACGCGGCCTATTTATAAACAAATTGATATAAAATATAACACTCAATAGTAAAATATTAATTTTTGTTTTTGTTTTAACATTTGACTGTTTTGCAATTACTGCTAATGCAGACGGTGAAAGATTAAATTATTTTTTGTAACATATGAAAATATGCCATGCCTGAATGGGATTCGAACCCAAGACCGCATGATGAGAGGCGAGTTCGTTACCAATTACACCAATGCGGCCGACATTAAAATATTAAAAACTAATACATTTTTTTTTACTTTATTAGGGTATTATAATAAACTTTTAGTATATTTATAAAATATTTTAGCATATTATTAGTTTAAAATCTAATAAAATATTTTGGTAGGTACTACAGTAGTTATTCAAAATGGTTTGTGATTAATTTTTTTAGAACAGCGCGTACTAATGGTATTAGTACTACTACTAGGTTATAGGAGGAGAGGAATCGTATAAACAATCCTCTCCAACCGAATTCCTTACGCTAGCAATCAAGTGAGCTCCCATCTATAAGCATTATTTGGATGCCTTCACTCCGGCTTTGTTCACTTTGCTTTCTCCATTATGAGATGCATTTTTCAATGGAAATTGTTCCAAAATACACTAAAAACTTGTTTGCAATTTAAGAAAGTACACTCTTTATTGCAAAAGCGGAGTGCTACAAAAATATGACTACATTTTCACGAAAGGTTGCCATGAAAACTGCTCAGCGTTGGTTGGCTGAGAGCGAGCTGAGCCCCCGACCGGCGGCTTCGGCTCCTTCGCCCTCGCTAGCTCCAGGTTTGTTTTACTTTTAATTCAATTATAAAATTTCATGAAAAAGAGAATTTTTCTAGAATACTGGCAAGATAAAGTGAGCGCTGAGACTGGAGATACAAGTGCAGCTGTATAGTCACTTCTTGTTATAAGTGTGCGCCCTCATTATAATACAATTTGGTCTACATTCGTTGGCCTAATATGCGTACTGTTTTACTTGATCTCAACACAAACTCATCATTTTATAAACAATTTTTTTTTCTGTGACAGCAAATTCATTGTGAATTTCCTTTAATTTATTATTCCTACATAAACTAGAGATTTAAACTAGTCAAGTACGACAATTGTGTGACTGTATGACACGAGCCTTTTGATTTTTTGTGTGTTATACTGACCATACTTTGCCGGAGGTGCGGGAATGTGTTAACTGTGCATGCGTGAACCAGCGATCAAATTATCTTGCCAATATTCTGTAAAAGTTTATTGAACCTTTATTATTTTCATGATTTCCTTATCTAAAATTCTTCTGGTTCTTATCCTTCTCCTCTTTCTCTTTTTTCTTTTTCTTCATTTTCTAATACTTTTTTTAAACTTTAAAGCGGGGGTCCTGCAGAGTTACTCCGCATCCTGCATCTCAAACGCCATGTTCGCCTGTCTCACCAGTCCCCCTCTCTAAATTTCTTGCCTCCATTGCCCACATCATACCATCCCGCCACGTTTTCCTAGGCCTCCCTCTTTTCCTCCTCATCACCTGACAATAATTCAATACACTTGAGGCCACCGATCTTCATTCATTCGTTGCACATGCCCATACCAAATCAACTGCCTACCCTCTATTCTTTCCAACACACTGTCCTGCACATCCGCCATTCCCCTAATGTTAGTAATGATAACCAATAAATTAGTAATAGTAATAATAACCATAATATTTAGAAATGTCTTTTTCTAATAATTATAATTATTAATGAATATTATTATTAATTAATTAATTTAAATTGTATTATTATTTAACAATTTATTTTTTTTCTTTATCAGCCTGTCATCATCCAGTGTTGGAGTTAGACCTCCTTTGTTTATATCAACAATTCCTCATTCTGTCCCCTTCCTGCCCAGTTAACTCCAGCCACCAGTTTCAAGTCATCGATTCACCATGTTTGTGCACGACCTCTACCTCTCTTTCCCAGCCAGGGCCTCACTGATGAATCTCCTTGTTCCATCAATCATCCATCTGCCCATTGCCATTTAGTAATTTCATGTGTTTTTTTTATGTCTATTAGTTTAGTTTTCTGCCAAAAATTCACATTACTAACTTAGTCTGTCAATTTGATATTCAGTATCAGTCTTTCCATGGATTTTTTTGTCTTTGCCAGGCTCTCCATGATGGCTTTTGTTAAGGACAATGTTTGTGCAGTGTAAGAGAGAAAGGAAAGTTCACACTGATTTACTTAATCATACATTTAGTGCTTTCGCTAATGTCTTAGAAATTTTAAAAGCTTAAACTAAATATTTAGTGCATTTATCACTTAAAACAATAGCAATATTACTTATGATCATGTTGAAATAACTTTTTTGTTCTGTTTAGGTGAAGCAGACTACTTTAATAGAATACTTGGTGTTATTAGACTTCGCCAACAGAGAGTTAAAAGTAATAGTTAATAATTTAGATTTTAATTATAGCCTAATATAGTTACTTGAGTCACGAGTTTGCCTTTGGTTTTAACAAGGGGTAAAGAGGAAAGCACCAGTGCGCATGTGTGACTACTTTCATTAGTTCACCACCACAACAACGTAAATTATACCCAGAGCACAGTCAGTATATTGCGGAACCTTTTGTAGGTTAACTGTATGAGTATAACTGTTTGATACCTGAAACAGAAATGTCGGTTTCTTGAAAAAGCAATCAAACTGTTCACAGTGCTGAACAAAATCTAATATCCAATGTAATAAAATGCTGTGAGTTTGAAACTAAACAAACATACCTTTCCGTGCCTCTTAACAAAAGCCGTGAGCGAGCGGCTAACTACTGTGATGTTTCTCTTTCCACAATTCAAAATATAAAGAAGGAAGTTAGAAAATGAAGAAAATAATTCTCTTCAATAAGTTTTTTGCCATCTGGTAAAAAAAGGAAAACGGTTATATCAATAAGAAAGTGATGCCGACATGTGAAACGTTATTATTTACTGGTTTTGATAGAAAGGCTAAATTTTAGTTAAAATCTTCTTATGTTAAGAAAAATTTTTAAGGTAACAGGGTTTAAGTGGAAAAAGTGTCAGTCACAACGAAGTATATTAGAAAGGCAATGTGGTTAACTAACGGTGCAATTGCACGATAGTATCTATAACAATAATTTTGAAACTTGCTGCCTAAGGGTATTAGCCTACAAAGTGAAAAGTCCTGGATTCGATTCTAGGCTGGATCTAAGAACTAATTTTGTTTTTTATTAATTTATTTAACGTCGCAATGGTCATTAGCGACGTTGTTGGGGTGTAACTGTATGTAATGGAGGATAAAATGAATTTTTTTTTGTAACGTTTGAAAATCTGCCGTGCCTGAATGGTATTCGAAGCAGAGACTGCATGATAAAGAACTAATTTAAATTATATTCAAACCCCCCTCATTACTAGAATTTCATAACCCACAGTAGTTGCTAATGACCAGCTGTCAATGAAATTTTCAAAAAATTTTCAAAAATTACAATATAAGCAGTCAAGTAATATCATTAATAGAGGTTTGTATGACAGCATCATTTTTATCTAATGACACTAGCCAGATTTTTTTTAATCTTTTATTTTAACTTATAACCATGAAACTAATTTTGAAGAAAAATGCCTTCTCAAAATATTAAATTACGCTTTCCAATATTTACATTAATTTCAAGTTAATTAATGGGCGAAACTCTTTCTTTTGTTCTGTCATAAATAAATTTTTTTCTACTAAAATTTACTATTGGTAAACATTTTATTTGTGACATGAAACTGTATAAGATTTTGAAATGCAATTTCTGTAACATATATTTAGTGGTCTTAAGCTAATATTACTCTGTTTTAAGCTACCGATGTGTATCTGCTTTTATGTGTATTATCTTTATTGACACAGATTTTTACTTTTTCTTACATTTTTCCTATATAAATACATAAAAGGAAGGAAAATATTATTTTCATGTCAATTTTTGAAAATTGAGTTGTCGCTAGGTAAACACGTTTTCATTTATTTCTGTCAGGTATTCCAATTGGTAGGTGTTTTGTTTTAGCAAAATTTATGGTCAAATCCCATTTTTTGTAAGCCTCCATCAGTTTCCTAATCAAATAATCCATGTCATAATTCATCAAATGCTACAATACTTGATCATCTGCAAATAATAGGCTACGTAAAACTTCACCAACGTCTACTCCCATGACAGCACATTTTGGTTTCCACTCCTTTAGTACTTGATTTATACGAAGTTGATGATAAACAACAGTCTTGATGAAGTCCTTAGGAGATCTCAAACGATGGTGTAAAATCATTTCCAAATTTCAATTCTGTACACCTAATATCCAGTTATAGTACTTGAAAGTAATAGTAGATTTAGTTAAATGTTGTATAGTAGTAAACCTGTTGGTGTAGTGGTCAGCATAACTGGCTCCTATGCCAGGAGTTCCAGTTTCGATTCCTGGTCGTATCTAGCAGTCTTCTACATTCATTTTTATATAATCCCTTCCCCACCATAATTAATTATTTCATTATTAATAACTAGTTTTGTTATTGTATTAGTTATAAGTTTTCTCTAGTGATGAGGTTACTGGTGTAATAAATTTGATTTGGTAATATAATTTGATTTGTAATGATTTGATTTGTCTTTCACTTAATTTCTGTATAGTTTTAAGGTATTCTGTTTTCAGATTGGCTTACAGGTATTAAAATAACTTATAAAACAGCCCACATAATCATGAAATCATTGTAAAAAAATAGATAAAATAACAACATAAAGATCACAGATACGCCAGCCGCATTGGTGTAGTTGGTAACGTGCTCGCCTTTCATCATGCGGTCGTGGGTTCGAATCCCACTCAGGCACGGCATATTTTCATACGTTACAAAAATCATTTCATCCTCCATTGTATATAGTTACACCCCATTGTCATCGCTAATGACCTTTGTAGTTGATGCAACGTTAAATAAATTAATTAAAAAAAAGATCACAGAAACTCACAAATTCAGAACCAATAAAACATGAATGCTATAAAATATAATGTGTTTAATATGAATTAATTCTGATTATCCGCACCATTACACAGTCCTAGACATCAGTATAAATCTAATGGAGTAAAGAAACACAATAGAAAAGCCATGTAAAGTTTCATATAAATTACTGTGTGTTGTGTTTAGGTCAACAGCCGAAAGGCTGGTTTGAACCTCTAGAGGTTTTACTAAGTAAAAACAAGGAGTTGAGGGGGTTTACTATTGCCTTCCTCACTCAGTTGAAAGAGAATACTTATCAGCATGCCAGACCCTTCGAAAAGCAACCACTTTCCACCCTGTAAATGACATCTTCACTTCATTAACCCCAGGGTTTGGCTGTATAGTGAAAATCATTACTCTCAGAGGAGATAACTCTTGAGTAGTGTCTTTTACACCTCTACCTCTTCTGTTTTTAAATAGTTCAGTCATATAATTGGCTGACTATGTGATAAGAAACAGAACTATTTTTTGTAGCCCTGGAACCAACAGATTGAGTGCAATTAATTTACCACTCCACCTGCCTGTTATGGGCTTATAAATTACTGTATATAACTTAATTACCGTTCCTAAATTGTTTGTAAAAAATGAAGTCAATAAGAAAGATAGTAATAACTGTTCATTTTTCTTTTGTCCGCAGGAAGTTCATGTGAAGTTCCTAAACATTTTGAAAATAAGATTAAAGAGTGTAATGCTAAGTTGAATCATGACGCAGAAGATAGATCGGATTATGAGGATTCATGGACGGGTGAAAAACGAGAAACTGATTACTCTATCAAAGACATCTGGAAATACAACAAAAATATAGGCATAGTTGGATCTTATGGTAAGTAAAATTTTTGTTACTGACAAAGTCAAGCTCAGGCTTTCACCATATGTAAGTGTGATATTATGTTTTGAATGACTGTCTTATAAAAGTAATAAAATAATATATAGTTTGCAAATGAATTGAACAAACAAAAAAAAGAAACAAAAAGTGATTGAAATTAAATTAACGATAAATATTTAAAACACTAAATCTGGTCTTTAGATGGATATTGCTATTGATGGATATTTTAGATGGATATTGCGTTTGTCCATAAATACAAATTTCTACAGAACTGATTTTAAAAAAATCTTTACATGGGTTGTAAAGAGAAAGCTTTGGAATTCTACAAAAATATTTTTGCAGAAAAAATCAAAACAATCTATTGTGAAGTCAATAACAAAATAATTGATGTAAAGTTTTGATTTGCTACTATTCTGGAGGCGAAATTCTGTTTTTTTTTTTAAGGATCATTATTGTGATGGGAATGGTTTATATAGCTGTATATCTACTTTTTATTCTTCTTCTCACAATCAAGGATTAGACTTCCGTCTGTTCCGACTCACAACAGCGACAAACTATTGAATTATTGTCATCTTTTGCATGGCCTCCCAATATCTCTCCTCCCCACTGGTCTGTATAGCAAAACACTGAGGGGATCCTTCCCTCAGGCATTTTCCCTACGTGCTTCCTCCATTGATTCCAATATTCTCCATCAACATAGAACGGAGGAGCAGGAGGAGTAACAACCTCATCAAAAAACCAAGGTACATCTGGCTCTGGATGGTAGCTCCTTGTCAGGGCCCCTACGTAGAGATACTAGGCAAAAATGGTCAACGACCTTGAAGGCGGAAGAGGAAGAAATTCCCAATGGCAGAGATGGTGGAAGAACCTAGAAAGACTCCTCAAATAAAAAGTTCTGCATGCTTGAAGCCATTAAAGTAGTGACTCTACTATCAAGCTCAACCTGTGCGGTGTTCGTAATTTGGCCTGGGACTTTATTAACTTCTGACAAACTCACAAACAGCCTTTGATTCAGGACAGGAAACAAAGACTGCATACCTTATTTTATAAATAACACTGATACATAACACCATGAAATAAAACTAAAAGTTAATGTGATAGTGAAATGGTGTTTAGAATTAATTAAGTACCGTACACAGCAGTATACTGTAAGTGATTAAAACCGTTTGATTCCATAATGATATTTCAACTGTAACTTATCATTGGTGTCAATTTTCATTGCCATCTATCATTAGCTATGTCCATCAATCACATCCAGATGTCAGAAACTACAAGATATAGCAACAAATGGTTTTCGGATTTTTCTCATAATCTACACAAAATGTTAGTGGGCCTAGATTGGGTTTGAAGTTCCGGTTTTGACCGGAAGTCAAGAAATCAGTCAGAAACAACGAGAGATAGCAAATGGTTTTCAGATTCGTAAATTGTATGAAAAGTTAATGAGCCTGAATTGGGTTTGAAGTTCCGGTTTTGACTGGAAGTCAAAAAATCAAAGTTCGAATTTAGAAATAAAAATAATGTCATTCGCTTCCACTTAAAGAGGATACAGAAATCATTGGGTTTGAAGTTCTATTTCGACCAAGAGTGACCCAAAACTAATAGTTTTTGCTTTAGGTCGAAGATAAGGCTTTTTAAAAATTTCCACCACCCTTGAGGCGCATAGTCTCATGAAAGGGATTTTTCATTTTCTTTATCTTTGGTTGTACAGCCCATCATCTAACTATGTGGGAATGCAGTTTCATGATATTAATTGATTATGATTTTTTTAAATTTTTATTTACTGATATAAATTTGCACTCTTTACTCAGCCATTCTGGGTGAACAAAGGGGATTGAAGATTTTTCAATATTAAGTTTAAGTGTACTGCATAGCTACTTAGTTATGTTACTTTTCTGTATTTATTGAAAATTTTTTGTTAGAATAAAAAAAATTAAAGATTAAATCAATGATGTTTATAGGTAGATCTGGATATTTTTACCATAATGGTGGTTACATAGCGAAATTTGATGGTAACCGAATGAAATCTGTCTTTATTTTACAAAAATTGAGAGAATTAAACTGGCTAGATGATCTAACAAGAGTTGTATTCATAGAATTCTCATTGATCAATGTTCATGTATCTGTATTGACATCAGTTTTAATAACTGCGGAAAATTTTGCTTCTGGTACATATTTGATTAAATTGTCGGTGAGTGATATTTTTAAAAATTCTAAATTTTTTATTTATAACAATAACTGGAAAATAACTTCTTACAATGTATCCTGCTGCTTGAAATCAATTCTATTTTATATAATAAATTTCACTAACCTTTTTAAGCTGCCTTAGTTTCTGTTATCTGTCACTTATACGTGTTTCGGTGGATCCACCATCATCAGACTACAAAATAAAGAAGATGTAATATCTTCTAAAGATTTTAAATAATAAACTTTGATGGTGGACTCACCGGAACACGTGTAAGTGTCAGATAACAGAAACTAAGGCAGCTTAAAAAGGTTAGTGAAATTTATTATATAAAATAGAGTATCTGGAAAGTACACAAATTGTGAATACCCAAGATGTTGATTTCTCAAAATAAGGAACTTTTAATTTAAACTAGGTGGAAGCTAAACTTAATGGAGTGGAACTAAGAGCTTTGCAGGTTATCTTGCATATTGTGTACTAAACCTGGTATATACACACTTACTATTTCCCATGGACCATGTATGTTGACTTTGGGACATGCAAATTTTTTCTCGTGGACCATGTGTACCAATTCTTGTACACAGGTAGACTAAAGTTAAACAGGGTATACCAATTCGGCAAACCAGAGCTCTCTGTTAATTTATTAAAGCTCCATCATGGGATGATGCAGGTTTAAGTGCAAGGGAGTTAACTGTTCACTATAGACAGAATCAATCAAATCGTTAAGAGGTCATGATATTATCCTTATACTTCACAATGTCAAAGTATGTATCTTTTTATCAGAAACTACATAGGTAGATACTTAATTTTTTTGTATTTTAAGTCATTTTGTTCTTCACATTTTGAGCATAAGAATGTTTAAATTGATGAAGTGAAAATTTTTACTATTTCAAAAAGACCTTTTGGTGGAAATATTAATATTTAATAAAAAAATTAATTTTAAACATAATATTAAAAATTTTTGCCCATAACAGGCAGGTGAAGTGTTAAATTATTTGCACTCGATCTACTATATCCAGGGCTATAAAATATAGTTCTGTTTCTTATCACATGGCACTGACATTTTCCCTTATGGGAAGTCATTTATATAATTACACAATCTGAATAACGATTTAGTAAAAAATTATCCTTTTTGTTTTAATGTTTTGTTTTCAGACTGAAGCTGTACTTCTACGTCAATTAATAATGGACATCCTGGGATATTTAATAACTTTCATATGTTTATTTATAACATTGTTACTAATTGGTGCTCGAACAAGTTATTTATTACAACTTTATGGTGTTAAATTGTTTTTTACAAGTTCTCCAAATCTATTAACGTTTTTGACTTTCGTAGTTGGATGTGTGTCAATGTTGGTGTTTATGATGCATACATACTTAGACATTTTTTTCAATCCTTGGAAAAATAAATCTTTTTCCAGGGATTTTGTTAATCTACACAATTACTTATTTAGAGAAGAAGTATGTTTATTACTGGTTGGAATGTTTACATCCTTAATGGTCTGTAGAATGATGTTTTTTTGGTTTATGAACAGAAATTTTAGTCTACTTACTCATACTTTATATTATACTTATTTTCCATTGCTTTTACTCATTTTTTTTTTAATTGGACTTGTTCACATCGGTGGTCATTTGATTCCAATACTGCTACAAACACCCTCCATTAGAAATGATGCGATATTTATGTTAGTCTCTTTTAATTTTCCACAATATATTACCAATTCAATGTTTTATAATCAATATTATAATTTTCTCTATCCATTCTTTATTTGTTGCATTTCAGTCATATTTTTCATTTTTTTCCGTGTTTTGTTTGTTTACTATTATGCAATTGCTAAGTTTCAAAGATCTCGCAATGTTTTTTTTCTGATTGGTAAACGAAATCTGGCAAGTGTCATATTTGACAGTAAATATAATAGAGGAAAATCTAGATTACGTGGTGGAAGTGATAACCCTGAACCTTTACAAATTAGTCCACAGAGCGATGACAAAGGACAAAGTAATCAAAACGAATCGGTAAAAGAAAGTATTTTAACTGAAAGCAGATTACGGAAAATGCAACAAATTGCTATTAAATCATTAATGGAAAAAGATTTGTAATTCAGATTGTTTAAACAAAACTAATGTTATATTGTTTTTTTTTTTAAGAGTAAAGTTGCTTAAATGAAAATGTAGTTTTATTAGTAGACTTAACTTACAGAAGTCAAAAATGAATTTTTACTTTCTCTTGCCCTATATAAATATAATTATATAGGGGAAGAAAGTATTGTTTTCATGACAATTTTTTGAAATACACATATACATTTTTTTAAACCAGTGAACTCAAAAAAACATGTTTTTAACGATTAGTCTGTGTGTGTTTGTATGAACAAAATATCTCTAGAATGAAATATTGTACAAAGTTAAAACTTAAGTTAAGGTACCACTAGAAGACCAGACATGAACATATTATTGGAATTGGTCAACCAGAAGTAATAGTACAGTGCTTAGTTTAGCGGAAATTAGTGATTTTCTTTAATTTGCTCATCAAAATTTCTAAAAAATATGATCTTTTATGAATGAGGCCTTTGTTTGCATTTTACGATAAGTGTATAATAATTAAAGTTATAGGAAATTAAAAATCTACAACTTTTATTTTAAGCATTTTCTCTACAGATCCTAGTTTAGAGGCAGTTATTGATTTCCCATATTTTTAAAATCCACTGAAGTCGATTTTCATTGTGTATTATCTACATTAGCAAGAAAAAGTCAATTGAAAGTTTCACACCAAATTTTTTATTGAATGTTTGACCATTATGTTTACTGTGAATGTATTGGTCTCAAAGACTCTCTGTAGACATTTTATAAATTTTATAAATTTTTGTAAATTTTTATAACTTTTAAAATACGTAATTATTATCCAATATAAATGCAAACATTTTATCTGCTGAAGATGCAACATATTACTATAGTTGTAAAAAATAAATTATGCAATTTAAGTGTAACTATGCAGATAAAGCAAAAAAAAAAAAAAAAAATACTAAATATCACTCCCTGTAAATTTACTATATAACACTTAGAGATTTTTACCTCTTCTTTACAGAATACAAATATCTGAGAACTGACATAATGTCAATGGTCTGGGCATACACTATGGTTGCTGTCAGAGAATAGCTTCCCCCATGGTACCTCACTTTGGTCGGTTATGTTGCTGGTGCATTTGTGTTCTCATTTCAAAATATACAGCCCCTATGCTACAATTATAGATACTGAAGTCACAAGATTGCCTTTTGCGTATGTATGGGCTGTGAGGAAGGAAAGTGAAATATTTGCAGTGCTGCCAAACTCAACTGTGAGACACTACTCGTACCTTTCACTACCGTGCAGTTTCTAGATACATTTTGTAAGCTGTGGTTTATTCCGAGAAAATGTTTTCTTCATAAACCTTATAAAAAATAAATATGACCTGTAATATTGCCTATAGCTTAATTACATGACTAGAAATGTTTGATTTACTGTAATTACGAATGAATCGCCTTCTTTACTATTGCTGTCATCAGTGATTTTATTATCAGTCTCTCTAGAATCTACCTAATTGTTTTCATTTTTTATCCGGTGTCAACAAAACTCTTAAAGAATCACTTCTTCATGTCCTTAATTTCCTTCTTTATTTTTCAAATTGTGGAAAGAGAAACATCACAGCAGTTAGCTGCTCGCTCATGGCTTTTGTTAAGAGGCATGGATAGGCATTTTGTTTAGCTTCAACTTCACAACATTTTATTTCATTGCCTTCAGCACTGTGAAAAGTTCAACCACGTTTTCAAGAAACCGACATTTGTGTTTCCGGTAACCAACAGTTATATTCGTACAGTTAACCTACAAAAGGTTCCGCGATGTACTGTATATGCTCTGGGTATAGCATAAGTTATGTTTGTCGTACTGAAATTAAAGCAGTCGCACATGCGCACTGATGCTTTACCTCCTTTACCCCTCATTGCAAACAAGGGCAAACTCGTGACTCAAGTGACTATACATCTGACATGAGTTGCAGAAGCAGGAATTTACCATACAATTAACCTAATATAAATAAACAGTATAAATGAAATTTATCTTTACCTTACCTTTGGTTGCCTTTTCAATTTAAAAAACTTACGAGCATTTCAGTGATACCACCTTCTTCAGAGCAATAATAACTAAAAATAATTTTTTGTTTTATATATTAGAATTATTAATTATAAATAAATAATAACATAAATTAACTTATTGCTTACCTTTCCTTTGCCCTTTAGTTTAAAAAAACCTTACCTGCATTTCGGTGGTACTACCAACTTAAGAGTAATATTTAATTTTAATTTGATATTACCCTGAAAATGGTAGTGCCACTGAAACATGTTTATTTTTTAAACTAAAGAGCAACTAAAGGACAGATTTTTAAAATGTTATTGTAAATAATAAGAGTTAATAAATAGGGTTTCCAAGAAATTGTTAGAAATATTATATAGTATTGAAAGGTTAGTACAGATCTTTTGTTGTAGTGGCTATTGTTTTTTTTTGCATCCAGGAGACTCCAAGGGAGTATAGGATATGTCAAGATAAAACTGATAAACTAAAAGTTTATTACAATGATAAATTCATCACTTACCACCAAAAATTTGTTACTGCTACTGCTTACTTCAGTAGGGTTGTCATGAACCCCATTGTATCAAATATCACACAAAATTAAAAAAGTCAAACACAATGACAAATTCTTCACTTACCGATAATTGTTCCCCGCTACTACTTAGTAGGCTTGTCATAAACCCCTTTGTATCAAATAGTACACAATATTTGTTATTAGTAATTAGAAGTTAAATACTTTTCAACAAAAAACTATTTAGAAAGGAATTCGTGCACACTGTAAAATGTTTCAATCAAATATTGTTTTAGC
This sequence comes from Catonia carolina, assembly GCA_035578175.1. Taxonomy (NCBI): domain Eukaryota; kingdom Metazoa; phylum Arthropoda; class Insecta; order Hemiptera; family Achilidae; genus Catonia; species Catonia carolina. The sequence continues at coordinate 18,980,508 of JAQMRL010000010.1, read as the reverse complement.
TTTTTTTTAAAATGACTTAAATTGTCACAACTTTTTAAACCTTGTGGCAATTTATTGATGTATTTTCTACCTGCATAAGTTGGTTTTTGTTCAAACAATTTAGTGTTGTGATTAGCAACATAATAATTGATTCTGTTTCTTGTGTAGTGGTTGTGAACATCTAAATTCTGTGAAAAGGTATTTTGCTTCACATACATTATCCCTTCAAAAATGTACAAAGAAGTAACTGTGAGCAATTGCCGCTCTTTAAAAAGTGATCTGCATGAGGTAAGGTGGTTGACTCCCATCATACACCTAACAGCTTTTTTCTGTATTTTAAAAACTCTTTCCATGTTACACTGTGATGAATTACCCCATACTAATATGGCATATCTGATGTAGATAAAATGAAACCATGATAAGCTACTATAAGCAATTTTTTATCACTTAATCTGGTAATTTGTTTTAATGCAATTGCGTAAGGGTTGATGTACTTATTTAGATAATTGGACTTTTTGTAACCCCTTTTATTCATCCTAATTTGTTTACCTTTTTGTTAAGATTTATCTAGAAGCCAACAGAAGGATTTTTTATTTTTACCATTATTTTAAAATCTTTGTCCTTTTTGAAATCTCCATAAGCGCAGCTGGTTTAGTTAGCTAGTTTTAGTCTTTGATCTGCGATCAACAAGTTTTGATGTGTCAGTGAGTTATACTGTGAACAAGTACACCTGCAAAGAGATCCAGCATATATTGTAGATATGTATAATCGTTAACTTTGTAAGTAGGATTTAGGTTAAGTGAAAAATAATCTTGTAATTGCTTAAGTTTACATTATCAATTTATTGTAATTAGTTATGTATTTATCATAAGTAATGTAATAGGAGACACTTATACACACAAACAATAACGCATATGTACATACAAATGACAAACTAAATACGTTCACACATAACATAAACATACACATTCACACACTTAATATAAACAACAGATGATTTACCGACCCCAGGTGTGAGTGGTAAAGAAAACAAAAAGAACAAAGAAAATTTAAATTTAAATTTAATAAAAAAAAAAGGATTGTTGAAAATTTCATTCTATTTTAAAACTTTTACGAGAAAAGAAGTTTTACAAGTTTTAATTAAAGAAGTAAACAACACATAATTATTTTAATAGAAAAGTGTTTTAATTAAAGATTTTAATTGTTTTAAAGTGTTTTAAAAACTTTTAATTATAATTTTAAAATGTACATCATATTTTAATTTTTGAAGAAAATTTAATAAAATTGTTTATTTATCGTTTACAAATATTGATTACAAGAAAATTCTATCACTGAACATCGGTTACAAATGGTGCATCGACCGGGAAATTACAAGAAATAAAATAAAACAGTACAAGAGGAAATTACAAAACATAAAACAAAACAGTACAAGAGGAAATTACAAAACAAGAAATCTAACAAGAAACTAATAAAAGACAAGAAATTAACAGGAAACCAACAGGAAAATACAAACGAGAGGCGCTTCACAAAAGAAACCAACAACAGGAATACAAGATATCATAGAACGTACACATACAGAAACAAGCTTCAAAAATAAAAACTTCAAAAAAGAAAACAATCCTTCAAGAATTTAGGCAAAATTTATAAAACACTTACATCTGAACAGGTATACACCAGTCACTCGGTAAGTCATCTGTCACACACATATAATTAATCAATATAAACATGGAAGAACAGGTAGCACTAATTATTGACCCTACTAGACTAGACGAAAACAACCTTAACTTTCAACTGAGGATACGAAAAAGCACGACAACCGGAAATGTTGGACAAAGACGACAACGATTACAAAAACTGATAGATAACGGACGACAAACTGACATTAATGCAATACGTAGATTTGACCTGGACAAACAATTAACAGAGTGCCAAAACTATTTCGCAAGGTTAAAAAACACAGAAAATTTAAATGATTTAGGAAAATATAATGTTGAAATTTTTGACGACCGTCTTAACAAACTTTTACTATTTGTATTACCAAATAAACCCGATAAAGCTGTAGGTTTTCAAAATTTAAGAGGGGAACTCGATAATTGGAAGGCCAATGAGTTACGTAATATCGAAGTTAGACCCAATTTTGAACAAAATTTAAATCCCGAAGGGGTACATTTAAATGACAATCCATTACTTAATCAAAGACAAGAGATTGTTAATTATGACCAAATTAACCTTATACATCATCCAGTAATCCAAAGCCCTGTTTTTAGGAATGATGTTCCTGGCATTTTAATACCAAATGCAATAGGTAACAATAATCCCGTGTGTTTCCAACGCGAATTGAACTTTAATTGGACAAAAATTGCAAATCCAATAGAAAACGAATTAAAACAATTAACTATTACTGATGGACGTGACATTGACACGTTAGTACGAAATATCAAAATTATTAAACAGATACAGAAACGTTATGCAGTTGATTTACCCTTGGTGTTGTTAACTCCGTTTATGACCGGTTTCACAGAACAAATTTTTGAAAATTCTATTAGAAATAACCATAATTTCGATCAATTTCATAGAGATTTAGTAAACAAATTAATCACACCAAAAATGAAAGAAATATTAAAATTAAAATTATTATACCGAAACCAGTCACAAACGGAGACCCTTGCGGAATACATGAGAGAAATTTTAGAAAATCATGATGTATTAAGACTAGATTTAACAGAAGGTGAGTTAATTAATATAATTTTAACGGGTTTAAATGAAATATATGCCGCACACATAGGTATAATCGGCAAACCCAATAACTTACAAGATTTTAATAAATTAGATGCCTTTGTCTATGAAAGAGTTTATGCTAGAACTCTTAATGACATCGGTTTATCAAAAATGAATAATACAAGCGTCATAAACACTGAAAATAACACAGTACCTACTCTAGGTAAACAAAACACATTAAAAGATACAACATGCAATAAAATCAGATCACAAATGTCAGCAACAACTTTGAAGTGTTTTTATTGTCATAAATTAGGTCATATCAAAAGAAATTGTAAACTTTTGCAGCAAAAAGGAAATAACCATGTTCCAAAAAACTGAATGTTTACAAATGCGCACAACATAGTCATATGATGCGTATTTGTAAACATAACGCATGTAAACATTTAAAGATAAGAGAACAAAGGTTACACAGCAATTATACTTTGAAAGCTTTACCAATAAAAATCAAAAATGATATATTTAATGCCCTTATTGATTCTGGTTCCACATACAACATTATTAACCAACAAATGTATAAACTCTTAAAAGCTCAGAAGGCGATTATAAAAGAGGAAAATATTAAAGCAATTTGTCTTACAGCTGATAGGTTTCCTCTAGAAATTAATAAACAGGTCTGGATTAACATTAACCTACAAAATATATCATGGAAAATAAATTTTAAAGTATTAACAAAAATACAACACAAAATAATACTTGGAATGCACTTCCTACAAAAAACACGTGCAATATTTAACGCCACAAGGTCTGTGATAACTTTTGACTGGTTGGAAAACCAAAAATTTTATTTAATAGATTTATACCCAGATCAGATTAATAATGTGGAACAAAGTGAGTATATTAAAAATAAAATTAATAATTTATGTAAGGAATTTCCTGACGTACTCACTACTAAATTAGGCTGTACCCACGTATTAAAATATGATATTAAACTTAAAAATAGTGAAATTATAAAATCTAGACCCTATCCCTTAAATCCAATAAAAACATTTCAAATGAAACAACAAATTGATAAATTATTAAGAGATAAAGTAATTAGAGAAAGTGTTTCGCCTTATTCATCTCCAGCGTTTTTGATTCCAAAACCAAATGGCACGAGTCGTTTAGTCGTAGACTATCGCTCAGTCAACTTAATAATTGACTCAGAGGCCCAACCTTTACCGAATATAAATCATGCTTTTCAATGGTTTTCCAATGCACGATGGTTCAGTACATTAGATTTAGCACAAGCGTACCATCAAATACCATTAACAGAAAAATCTCGTCAAATCACAGCGTTCTGTACCCCGGACGGATTATATGAATATGAGAGGTTACCTTTCGGTTTGTCGACTGGCGCACAAGTTTTAACACGTCTTATGAATACAATATTCAAAAACATTAAATATAAATTTGTATTTAATTACATGGATGATATATTAATATATTCCAAAAGTTTTCCAGAACATTTGAAACACATTAAAATAGTATTGTCAATTCTGCGGAAAGCTGGCATTACAGTTAACTCTGATAAGGTAACATTTGCCGTAAATGAAATACCGTTTCTTGGACACACATTATCGTACAAAGGGGTCTCTATAGACTCAACTAGGACACACAAAATATTGGAGTACCCGCAACCTACGTCAGTGAAACAAGTACATCGATACTGTGGTATGATTAATTATTTTTCTAAATTTATCAAAAATTATGCCGATAGAATCGAACCCCTGAATAAATTGCGTCGTAAAAATACTCAATTTTTCTGGGGAGAATCACAGAAAATCGCGTTTGAAGATCTTAAACAGGCAATTGCTAATCCCCCGGTACTAGCCATACCTGATTTCTCTAAACAATTTATTTTGCAAACAGATGCGTCTGATACAGGTCTAGGAGCTGTACTGCTTCAGGAACAAGAAGGGTCTAGACGACCCATAGCGTATGCTTCTAAGACGTTAACGACGGCCGAACGGAAGTTTTCTGCGTATGAAAGGGAGTGTCTTGCGGTTGTTTTTGCAACGGACCATTTCAGGACCTATTTAGCACATCGTGAATTTCTTTTAGAAACCGATAATCAAGCCTTAGCCTGGCTTCTTTCCAGACCAAAACAGTTGGGTAGATTGGCTAGATGGTTACTTCGGTTATCCGTTTTTAAATTTAAAATTAATCACATCCGTGGTTCGGATAATAATGTGGCGGACGCATTATCGAGGATGTACGATTTAAATAATGAAGATATCTCAAAAGATATATCTTATATTAATACTTTATTATCGCAGTTCCCCCTATCTTTTACAGACATAAGACACCATCAGGAACAGGATACCTTTATCCTTCAACAAAAACAGCAAATGGATAATAAATTTTGTTTATCCAAAGGAGTCCTATGTCTAAATGATAAAAACAATAATCCGACCAAAATCGTTCTCCCCAATTCCTTAAAAGATTTAGTATTTAAATATTTTCATCATTCGGAAATCGGTGGACATTTAGGTGTCGCTAAAACTATACACAAAATTACACGGTATTTTTATTGGCCGGCCGTATATCAAGAAATTCCTTTAAAAGTGAAGGCTTGTACAACCTGCCAACGCAGCAAACCTGGAATGAATTATAAATGGGGAAATCTCAGTTCCAGAGTTCCAAAAACACCATTTGATACACTGTTTATTGATACGGTAGGCAGCCTACCAAAAACCAATCAAGGGTATCAATATATTCTAGTGGTGGTAGACAGTTTTTCAAAATTCACATGGTTAGCTCCATTAAAAAACACTAATACATCCTCCATTATAGACGAATTAAAACGTATTTTTCAAAATTACTCCATCCCGAGGTTAATCGTCACAGATAATGCCAAAAATTTTAATTCAATAATTTTTAAAAACTTTTGTTTCAATCTAGGCATAAAACGAACCACTCTCTCCCCCTACCATCCACAACCATCTCACGCCGAACGATTAAATAGAAATCTTCGGTCTATCCTTATTGCATACCATGCAACTACTCAAACAACCTGGGATAAATCTCTATTTTGGTTTCAATTAGCCTTCAATATGGCTCAACATAACGCGCATGGGGAATGTCCATTTGATATATTGCATACTTTTCCAGCTCAAACACCGTTGGATAGGGCATGGAATATCCAAGATATCCTTCATAGAAATCCTGTACGTTCAAGTAACATGATGTGTGACATTAGAAGAAAACTAATTAAATCTCATCATGATATGGCACGCCGATATAATGCTATGCGCCACCCCAATCCGTTTTCGGTGGGAGATAAAGTTTTGCTTAAAACTCACCCCGTAAGTTCGAAACGGAAAAATATTTGTGCAAAAATGGCATACCGATGGTCTGAACCATTTTATATCATTGGCTTCTCCACTCCAGTTACAGCCTTACTCCGTAAGACTATTGGAGGGGAAATAACTAAAGAACACATTTCTAACCTTAAAAAGGTTACATAATTTGCTCAAAAAAAAAAAAATCCTTTTAGGTGATGTAAAAAAAAAAAAAAATGCTTTTAGGTGATGTCTGTCGCGATACTCGAGCTTGAGATGATTGTAACAAAACAAAAAAAATGCTGTTTGCATGCTGTACGAATGTATTATTGAAAGGGGCCCCGAATGAACGAATTTTACCGTCTCAGGCCGACAACTGCTATGTACTCACCTTCTTTTTTACCATTTAAGCACCCACCCCTTATCCTTTTTTGCTTATGCATGCTCCCCGGGGGGGGGGGGAAGATTGTAATAGGAGACACTTATACACACAAACAATAACGCATATGTACATACAAATGACAAACTAAATACGTTCACACATAACATAAACATACACATTCACACACTTAATATAAACAACAGATGATTTACCGACCCCAGGTGTGAGTGGTAAAGAAAACAAAAAGAACAAAGAAAATTTAAATTTAAATTTAATAAAAAAAAAAGGATTGTTGAAAATTTCATTCTATTTTAAAACTTTTACGAGAAAAGAAGTTTTACAAGTTTTAATTAAAGAAGTAAACAACACATAATTATTTTAATAGAAAAGTGTTTTAATTAAAGATTTTAATTGTTTTAAAAACTTTTAATTATAATTTTAAAATGTACATCATATTTTAATTTTTGAAGAAAATTTAATAAAATTGTTTATTTATCGTTTACAAATATTGATTACAAGAAAATTCTATCACTGAACATCGGTTACAGTAATACTATTGTTGTAATATTATGATTCATTCGTAGTTTTAAGTAACATCATTAATTTTATAATTTATAGTGCTTAATAAATATTTGTTTGTGATTTTAAACAATAGTTTATTTATTATTTAATATTTGTTTACCCAGAAACAGACCTTAGTGATAAGTGTCACAATATTATGATTTATAAATAAAATGGTTGGCAGGATGCATTAGAAATAAGTTAAAATTTATTGTGATTTAAACTGTAAAAGTATTTTAAATGTTCATCTTATTACAGTGACATTTTGCTTACAGTATTGCATTCATTAAATTAGGCTATTAAAGATGACTCATGTAATTCATTCTAACAGACCTTAGAGATAAGCATCACAATATTGTGATTTATAAATTAAATGGTTGGCAGGATGCATTAGAAAAATGTGTTTGTAAATAGTAGAAATAAGTTACAATTTATTACGATTTAAACTGTAGAAGTATTTTAAATGGCCGTCTTATTACAGAGTGCCATTTTGCTTCTTGTATTGCATTTATCAAGTTAGGCTATTGAAGATGACACGTGTAATTCATTCTTAACAAATTAATACAATAATGTACTGCTTTGGCATGTTTCTTTTTTTTATAATGGTATAACGGTCCACTGTTTATTACTCACTTTTTACACGATCGTAGTTTTAAAATTACAAAATAAAAATTTATTACTACTACTTTTTTCGTAACAACTCCATGGTGTACAACAACTAAGGGTTCAGATTCTGAATCAAGTGAGAATGACAGTAGTTTAAGTGCTGGCTACAATGACAAGTAAGTTTCAGCTGATAATGCACACAGAGCTATAGACGAGGAATGCATTCCATTGGGTGAGTATTGCCTGCAGATTAATACACTAATTTATTAAATAGTAAAAACTATAATTATTATATTTAACCAAATGGTTTTAAGTAACATATCCCATCATGATACTGATCTTTGATTGTATTAATTTAATATGAGGTTGGCTCCCATGAGATGCACATGTGGTCCTCAGGTGTTTCACCAATCCTTGAGGATTGCTGGCAATTCTCACAGGTTTGTCAGCACAGGCTGTGAGAATCCATGCTGGTTTCTCAGACGCAATTGTGATTCTTTAATTATAACTTTTGTAGGTCTGCTAAGAATATATTGAATTTTTACAGGCCTATTAGGATTAGTGTAAAGTACATCTGTAAGCAGGTGTCATCTGTGTGCAGCAAAATCAGTTAATACTACACAAAAACTAAATTTACTGATACTTTGGTTTTGTATATTCGTATAATCGTAATGCTGTTTTCATCTTCATAAGTGATTATATGTGTTAAATAACTTTTGTAATAATAGTGTAAATTATTTATAATACTGTTTATTTTCTCCTATTCGTGTTTATTTTTTAACTACTGTTCACAAGTGATACACATGGCCTGTTCCGAGAATAATTTTTCTGGTAGGTTGTGAGGTCACAGGTTTCCACACCATTTTTTTATTTACCTGACATTGAATTAACTTTTTACTATTTATATCCTCAATATACGATATGCTATTGATCATATTTTACAATTTTTCTGAGTAGCTCCTGCTGAAACTTTAGACCTATCAGAACGTTTGCCAGCGTTGTCAGATTGTACGAATGTTTCAGCCTGACAAACATTACACACGCATGCATATAAGAGCTGCAGTAGTTCATTTGTCTTGCATCTTGTACTGAACAGATCGATTATAAAGCGTGTTAACATGCAATACTTTATAATATAATCAGCTGATTGTATGTTCATTGGTTATAATTGTTATTGAAATACCAAAAAAATGTTTGACAAATATATAACAAACCTACAAAAGCAAGTTCTGGCAACGCAGCTGGCAAGTCATTGGCTAGCTATGAAGTGGGTAGGGGCAATGCATACGTTCTAAACTAACCAACCCTGAAAAATTGTCTAATCATGATGTGGCGTGGTGCAGACGGCTTACCCTTATACATTGCGGCAGCCAACCTGTTAATATGCAACATATTTTGGTTGAGAAAACACACCATAAGAATTAACTTGCAGAAATTTATTTTAAAAAATAAGGAAAAAGATGAGGCATAATGATGTTTTACACAAATACGTATTTTAACATTTAACAATTGATCAGATCTTATGAAAACGTATCGCTGTAAAAAGCATTATCATCATTTATTGCTATTATCACAGGAAGTTCAACACCTTCTTCATGAATTAATGTCATATTACACTTCAGATCTTTAATCACTTGTTGTCCTCGTTTTAACATCTTATTCATTTTTTCCTTAATTGCAGGATTCACAGCTATTTCATTTTCTTTTGAATTTAGTTCGGTTGGACTAAAACCAATTACTCTATCTAATAAATCTGGATCAAATGTTGCTTTTATTGAATCTCTATCTGTATTGATACGTACTACTATAAACCAGTTATTATCCTTTATCAGTAATTTTGATTTAAATGCTGTAACTTTTCCTTCAATTTCTGATACACGTTTTTTGTTTCCAGTAGATGCTTCATCTGTTACATCAACTGGAACATTAAGGAAGATATCTGAATCTGCAAAAAAGTCATCATTAATTTCTAATTGTTGATTATATAATGCTTCAGAGTTAGTACTCGCTAAAGTTGATGCAGTTCCTGTCGATCTTGTAGCTGTCGTTGATAGTTGTGATGTCACTGGTAATTCATTCTGATCTAGCATAGCAGTATGAAATGGTTGTTGATTTGCTTCTGATGCTTCATCAAGTATGGGTATTAAATTTGAATCTAATTTTAAAGTTTTTGCAATAAGACTATTCATATGGTTTGTTTCATAAAGAGAGTCTACTTCTCCACCTAAAACTCTGATATTTCTTTCTTGTAACATAATGACACCACTTCTACATTCCACTGGTCCTAAAACTATCACTTTTGTACCAGGTACTGTCATCGAATTTAATTTTGTAATTTGTGAGTATTCCATACCAAACACAACACGAACCCCATCTGTCATTTCCATTTTTAACATCCGATTTGGTCTTGGCTCCCAATTTTGTTGTTTTTCTTCTGTCACTTCAAGATTAACTAATGACTTTTTCTGTATTATTTGATACTGGCTGTATGCAGATTGGCCAACATCAAGAAAATAATTTATCTGTAGGAAATATTTCCCTTGCAGTTTTGTTGTACGGGCTTCATTAACTGTTGGAGGTAAGCATGCTTGAGCCACTGCATTTAAATCTGCCAACAGTAACTGATTGTATGCAAAATCTTGTATCTGTTGTAAACTACAAACTTCATTTTCAGATTTATACCATTCAATACAAGCTTTCAACCACTCGTTATCACGTCCCATTAAAATATCCTTAGAATTAAAGTATTTACAAACACTTTCGATTTCAGTCATATTTATTTAACGCAACACAAAACTAGGATGAATTCGAATAATCTTTGTTTACACCACAAAAAGATTAAATTATTAAAAATTAAAATAAAGTACAAGTACCTCACTTTTATTTGGCTCTTTGAGATACTTCACTACCACAGTAAACACAGTTCTATAACCTAATTTTTAGATACCATACAAGATAAACATTCAACACTTGTCGAAGCAACTAATCGACGGAATATTTGATTCTGTACCTCGAACGAGGGTGACTGGTCGACCAATCGATATAATATAACTCGAGAACTCCGTGTACGAAGACCGTCAGTACCGCATGTGACGACAACAGGGGTATCTGAAGAATGAGCATTTTAATTTTAGTACAAGCCATATATATAAATATATATAGGTACAAACTTAAATATTAAATAGATAATACCTTCCAAAACATAGTAACACTAAATAATAGGAATACATCAGTTGAATTTTTAGTAACGATTAGCAGAATGTCTGAACGCTACGCTGTACTACTTAATATGTCAACTAATGAGACGCTGAACATAAATTAAATTGGTATGAATCTATAACAGCGTGTAAGTGCGGTTTAATAAAACTAAAATAACTTAAATGTACGTTTTATTTACTTAGATGTTCCAGTTATAAAATCGAGCTCTATTCTGTGACGTCAACGAAAAATCGAGGCTTTCTTCACACTTAAACTCTTAGATCGATCATGTCATGGTAAATAATCGATTGATCAAATCGGAACCGATTCGTTATGACAGCAAGATCTGTCAGAATTGAGCAATAATTATTATTTTGTGTTCGTAGTTTTTGTTTAGGAATGTTTGATTTTAATTTTGTGTAAGTCTTTACTCATTTTTTTATTTATTGGGTTTTAGAAATAGTGTTTATTTTATTTTATTTTAGGTTTCCATTAAACATTAAAAACTTATTGCAATGATTTTATATAGCCTAGTTCTGTACTAACCCTTAACACGATTTTTCTTCATGACCGACTCGTTTTTAAATTATTTTGTTATTGAATTCGACCCTCTCGTAGACATTTTTAATGTTTATTTATTTATGTCAGCAATACTGTGTAGTTTTGCTTAAAAGTTGGTGTGAATTATTTTGTGTAGAATTTATAATTAAGTGAAGAGAAAATAATGTTTAGGAATGAGGTTCCTTGTTATGATTTAACTAAAAATGTAGTTTAGTTACTTCACTGAATTGTTGTAAATATTTACATTTTTAAGTTTTTTTATTTTTAAGGCCATTACTTTATTCACAACGATTTATTCTGTAATTTATTTTTTGATTTTTCAGATTTATAAAATGAAAATTACTGGACGGAAATTGATTTTTAAAAAGCGTGTGATCGCATATGATGTTAATGCTCGTGATGTCCATTCTGATGTACAAAATGTTCATGGTAACAGTGACAGAGTAAATCTAAATTTATCTTGTTTACCAGATGGTTCCTCTTCAAGTAATACAGAATGTAGTAGTTCAGTCCTTTCCTCTCCTTCATCTAGTAATGAACCAACATTTTCAGGTATTAATTTTGTTTAATCAATTTTATCAATTAAATTTTCCTGAGCACTTTTTATTCCAGTTATTTTTGTACATTTTGTCAGTGTACAGAGCGATAAAGAGTAGTGATGTTAAATTTTTGATACTTAAGAGTTCAACTGATCTTTGTATTTCATGACCTCCAGAAACCAAAAAAAGTATCATTTTTTTGTGTATGTGGTATTTGCTTTGGAGCAAAAACTATTTGACAGATTGGACTGAAATTTGAAAAGTAAGTGGTTTAAGGATAAACATCCCCAGAGAGTTTTTTAAGTAGGTTTTAGCCCAAAAATAAACCTCTTCACTGCTGATTTGGGAACTGTATGTAGATTTTTTTTTTTTTTTTTTTTTTTTTTTTTGGTTTAACGTCCGACTGTTTTGCAATTACTGCTAATGCAGACGGTGAAGGGTGAAATGATATTTTGTAACGTATGAAAAAATGCAATCAACAACCTTGTTCTCTGAAAAATGGTATTTAAGACCAATACTAAGTCTGGTAAATCTATTTAAGACAGGTACATGTGCGTCATTAAATTTCAGTTCAACTAAATGTAAGGTGAAATAGAATATAATAAAAATATTAAAATTGAAATAATATTCATGTGATCATAATTAGGGGAAGCGCACAGTGAATGGTGGTTACAGGTCACTGTTTTCAGGTAGCTGGATGGCGCTGGTCGCAGGTACTGATTCACGCTGGTGAGAGCGCACAGTGGTAGCTTGTAATTATGCACTTAAACCTTCATTTAATTGTCAGTATTTCAAGATGCGTTCCAGTAGCAGCAATGATGATGAATTATTTCTTGTCAAAACTGTTTAGACTAAATTGTTATCTTATAAAGACGATGCCGTTAATCTTTTCCTGCAATTACAAAAAAGATAGAGATAGGTTTTTTTTAAATACAAGAGAATGACTCGGGGAAACATCTTATATTTAGGTATGTTAAGGCTTTCGCCTTGGATTTGCCTGAATAATATAATAATAGATAACAACTTGCTTTAATAATTATGTTTTTCGGAGAACAAGAACGCAGTTTAAAGTAGTCCGCGTACAAGACTAGAGCGATTAGGGATTGTAGGTAAAACACGAGGTAGAAATTGACTGAATGAAAGGAAAAACACACATAGGAAAATTGACCACCTGAACAACTAAATATTATCACAAACATAAATGCCCACTTACTTGGTTTAGAAATGATAACGTTGAAGTCCAATGACTAGAGCATGTGGTGAAATCCGGACTGAAGATTGCCGAAGTACACTTTAATACATTAACGCACAACTTATAAACAAACAAGCACAACAAAAATACAAATGACGAGTACATAGACATACATTAGTTCAATACAAGCCTCAACACAAACATAAGCCGATGCCAGCACTAAAGCATGGCGCTAAGCCGAAGATTAGGTCTCGAAACGAAGAGCACATCTACTCGAGACAAGTCTAGTCGAACAAGTGGTCCAGAAACAGGAAAGGAAATAGAGCGTAGGTGGAGGAGGAAGGAACATAGAGAATAGCAGAAGAGTGTGATCTAGTAAGCCTAGCAATGCAGCAGAAATTCAATTATAAGCAGAATTAGCAGTGACTGCCTGCAAACATTTAAACTAATTAAGCGTGTAAACAAAAAATTAATTAGCGGGGTATACAATGGCCTTAACAAGATATTTTAAGACATACCGGGTGAGCATAAAGTCTTGCCTTGATTATAAAAATTTATTGCAGAATAACTGTTTGACATAATAATTTAAATTTGATGCTGTTACATAGGTTAGTGTTAATAGTTTTTTTTAAGATTACTTCATTAATAAACTTCAACGTGTGCCCCCTTGGTAGCTCGGAGAATGTCGAAGCGGTATTCCAGTTCCCGCCAGGTGTTTTGTAACATGTGTTCTGTCACAGTACCCACAGCAGCTTGTATCCTAGCCTTCAGTTCGTCAACATCAGCAACTGGTGTGGCGAAGACTCTATCCTTGATATAGCCCCAGAAAAAAAAGTCAAGGGGAGTAATGTCTGGATAGCGGGGTGGCCAGGGTGTTGGACCATCCCTTCCAATCCACCGATCCGGAAATGTTTCATCCAGGAAATTACGCACTATCAAAGCCCAGTGGGGCGGTGCCCCATCTTGCTGGAAAATTATCCATGGTTGATATTCTTCTAACTGTAGTGCATTTTTTTTTTTTTTGGTTTAACGTCCGACTGTTCTGCAAATTGCTGCTAATGCAGACGGTAAAGGATGAAATGAATTTGTAACGAATGAAAAAATGCCATGCCCGAGTGGGATTTGAACCCAAGACCGCGTTCAAATCCCACTCGGGCATGGCATTTTTTCATTCGTGGTGCAATGAACTGTTGCAAAACATCTAAGTAAATGTTAGTGTTAATGGTGTTTTCCGTGAAGAAAAACGGCCCGAAAACCTTATTATGCACGAGGCCGCACCAAACATTCACATTTTTGCTGTCTCGCTGTAACTGTACAGTAGCATGTGGATTCTCTGATCCCCATGTACGGACATTTTGCCTATTTACCATTCCACTGACATGAAAGGTGGATTCATCGGTTAAGCATATGCGATTTAAATAATCGTTAGCGCCGTCAATCCTGTTGAGAATCTCAGTTGCGAATTCTGCACGTCTCAGCAAATCATTCGGTTGCAAGGCCTGCACGATTTGCACTTCATAAGCATGCAACCTAAGCCTTTTATGAAGAATTTTCACCACACTTGCTTGCGGTATTTGAAGTTCACGTGATGCTTGACGAGTTGATTTAGACGGACTCCGTTGAAACGATTCCTGAACAAGATCAACAGTTGCTTCACTCACACTAGGCCTGCCACTTCTAGGAAGATCTTCAACGCTGCCTGTTTCTTTAAACCTTTCATACCATCGCTTTATTGATTTAACATCAGGAGGGCTGCGTCCATAAAAAGCCCGAAAATTACGCTGAACACTGATGGGCGATTTCGTTTCGTGAAACCAAAGCACACATTGTGCTTTCTCCTGCTTCAACGCCATTTCGCCAGCAACTAACGTGAACTAACAGACCATGTCATTGTTGAGGAGCACTAGCGCCATCTATTGGTCACAAAATCTACTAACAATAACCTATGTAACAGCATCAAATTTAAATTATTATGTCAAACAGTTATTCTGCAATAAATTTTTATAATCAGGGCAAGACTTTATGCTCACCCGGTATTTATTAATATTTAGATATTAACAATTCTGTATTGACAACATCATAAGTTGCCATTTTAATAAACAAGTTGTTATTATTTATTAGTATGTTTTATGTGACTCCAAGTACACTCCAACCTGCCAGCAGAGCAGCACGCAGGTTTATACAAAACAAACCCATGAGCTGATATGCGCTGGTTCCGCCACCAGTGAGACGTTTGATTAAAATATAATGGCATAAATCTGCTAGCAGGTTCTTACTTGTAAGCAACCTGCGACCAGCGTTCACTGTGCACTTACCCTTAGGCTGCACTGTACATTGCATACGTACAGAAAAATAAAGAGATTATTGTAATAAACATAAACACATTAGTTCCCAGTTCACGCTAGTATTTACCATTTAGTTAGAAAATCAGTTGTTATAAATATGAAATGTAACAAATTTTAGTTTAATCATTAGCCAATAGAGAAGAGCATGATATAAACCATTAAAAAAAAGATTTATAAAGGAAACAGTAAAAATACATGAGCCACAACTGAAAATCGAAGTGCAGAACATAAGTATGTAGAAACAGTGGCCAGCGGTAATCACATCGTTATGTAAATATAGAGGAATTACAGTGAAAGGGTCAAAGGTACTTTACTCCAGCAGAAAAAGCTGAAAATCCTGTTTTTTTTTAGAAATGGCTCTTAATATTTTTATTAAATTTTTGGGAGTTTTACTACACATAAATATTCTGTATAGGATGCCAAAATTACTCCAGCTACTATTATTTGATTTTGTTACATTTTAATGGATAAATATAAACAATTTATGTACAGTTTGCAACAAACTACTAAAACATTTGAAAATTATTAGTGATCATTGATAAAAACCCTACATTTAATTTTAAAATTACATGTACTTAAAATTTTTAATAATCTATCCTTGTTTTGTCTTAATAGTTCCTAAAGAAGGAACTTTAGTGCCTAGAAACTGTACGAAACGGGCTGGACCATTTCTTCTGGGACCAACGCTGGGTAACTCTCCTGTTAATAGTATTGTACAATGTTTAGCAAGAAAAGAAGGTACTGATCAGTTTTATACTCTAAAGGTAAGCTCTAATTGTATTTAAAAATAATAGTTTTTAAGTTGTTTCATAGTTTTTTGTGGCAATTTTTAATATTGTCATCTAATAATTTTGTTTGTCCATTAGTCCGTAACACCCAGATGACAGAAACTACAAGAGATAGCAGCAAACGGTTTTCGGATTCGTAATCTTCACAAAAAGTTAGTGGGCCTGGATTGGATTTGAAGTTTCAGTTTCGACTGGAAATGGTTGAAAACCGGAAGTAAAGAAATCACAGTTAGAAACTTCGAGAGATAGCAACAAATGGTTTTGGATTCGAAATTAACGCAAAAGTTAGTGGGCCTGGATTAGGTTTCGATTTCGTGTGGAAGTGGCCCAAAACCAGAAGTCAAGAAATTAAAGTTGGAATTTGGAAACAAAAGTAGTGTCATTTGATTCCTCTTAAAGAGAAGATACAGAAATCATTAAGTTTGAAATTCTGGTTTTGACTGAAAGTAGTCCAAAACCCGATGTCAAGAAATCAAAAGTCAGAAATTGGAAACAAAAGTAGTGTCATTTGATTCCTCTTAAAGAGTAGTTACAGAAAGAACTAATGGTTTTCACCACGGATAATTCTTTTTAATCCTTATCCTTTTTAAAAATTGCCACCAGTCGTGAGACATATCGTCTCATGAAAGGGATTTTCTTTTGTGTTTGTCAGGCATCAGCTGCCATGGTCATTAGTCTGTCAAAATTCTAAGAAATGTATTGTGACCAGAAAACTGATGCTGTCAAATGTATTTAAATTATATCCACTTGACGCTTCATCAATTAGAATGCAAATTTAATCTAGTGTAGTTTTTCCTTTTACTATTTAACCATAAAACATATTCAACATTTGTTGATAGAGTAGCTATTAATTGCCCTTGATGCATAAAAAACAATGTTTGCAGAAGAGTAAAATATTTCCCATGCACAACTAACATAGAACATCATTAGTCTTTCAAAGACGGAGAGATCTATATGTACAATAATCCTACACAATACACAACTAATTTAGCATATCAGCCTTTATGAAAATGTGTGGGTTAAATAAAATTTTATTGTGATTTTGAAGGAGTGGTTGGCAAATTTGTTTCAATAAAAAAATATTGAATTTTTTTTTAGGTTAGTTATATTTCTCTAATATTTTTTTTATTTTTAATTTAGATATTAACACTGAAAGATGATGATAAAGAGACCCAAGATGATAGACAAGGCAAAATGCTTTTACACACAGAATATTCGTTATTATCACTACTTCATTATCAACCTAACGTTGTACACCATCATGGATTTTTTAAGGTATAGTACATTAAAATCTTACTCATAACAGGCAGGTGAAGTTTTGCATTATTTGCACTCTTATCTGCTAATTCCAGGGCTACAAAAAATAGTACTGTTTCTTATCTCATGGTCAGCCAATTATATGACTGTAGCATTTATGAACAGAAGAGGTAGACGTGTAAAATACACTATTCACAGTTATCTCCTCTGATAATAATGAATTTCATCCTTATATAGCCAGACACTGTGGGAAGTGAAGTGAAGGTGTCATGTGCAAAGTGAAACATAGATGCTTTTCAGAGGACCTACCTTGCTAATAAGCATATTTTTCCATTTAGTGAGGAAGGCAATAGTAAACCATCTCATCTTTTGTTTTATTTAGTAAAGCCTCTAGAGGTTCAACGCAGCATTTTGCCTGATGACCTAAACAAACACATTCAAATCAATGATTTTCCTAAAGTTTGTTAATTAGGTATAGATTCCATGTATAACTATATTATCATTTTATTAAACATCCTATGTAGGATTTTTAAACAGCCGTATTATTTAAAATTGAAATATATATATTCTAACCACCAGAATACAGTAATATAAAACACTCACCAATGTTTATAGCGCTTTCGTGTATCTTGTACACATCTTCAGTAAATTAAAATTTATTACAAGTCAGAATTCAAAACTTCCTGCTCCTACCATGGTAGATAAGGAATCATAAGGATAGGATAAGGATAGGATTCCTTATCTACCATGATAGGAGCAGGAAGTTTTGAATTCTGACTTGTAATAAATTTTAACTTACTGAAGATATGTACAAGATACACGAAAGCGCTATAAACATTGGTGAGTGTTTTATGTTACCGTATTGTGGTGGTTAGAATATATATATTTCAATTTTAAATAAACTATATTATCATATTTTATTGTTTTAATTTTTATCTTTTCATTTTGTGTTCAGTTGTTTTATAAATAATTAATAAATAACAATTATAGAGATGATGAAGGGTGATAGATGAGAAATGAAATCTGATATCAAACCCTGGCATGAAAGGCAGTTGTGTTGACCATTACATCAATTCGCCGGTCATCACAATTTATACAAAAAAATCTTTGTTTAATGTAATAGGTATTAAAAAGTTAAGACAATTTTTAGTGTATATCACTTCTCAATGTGCCTATCTGCTTCAGATGTTGGTAATCATAATTGAGATGCGTACCTTATCTGTTCCAATCTGGAACAGTTCTACCAAACTCTTGCAAAACCATTTCTCGTGTTGGCGAAATTATTCAACTTCTAGGCTTTCTTCATTCTTTGCAGTAACTCTGCAAACGAAATGTGTAAGTACATTCCTTAAAAAAAAAAAAAATGGAAAAGTATATTCTTTGTAGTAAACTCTCTATGCGTACCTTTGATTGTTACGCATTAAGTGTCCCAGATATTGTAGTTAACAGAATTTCATGGTGTTAATTACTTCATGCTCCATATTCATTTGTCATAAGACTTCAATGTTGGTGATTTTCTGAGTCAGAAATCAGACTCCAATGTTGGTATTTTAAATATCCTTCTATAAAGCCAGAGCTCAAGTCTTCAAATTTTTTTGTGACTGCTGGTAAGGTTCAAGTTTTCACTCCATAGAGAAGAACCGTGAAGACATAGCAGTTAAAAGTGTAATTTTTTGTAAAAAATTAGATTGTGACTTTTACACAACTCATTGAGTAAAATACATTTCTGGTGTTTACAATAATGTAATAGTGATACTATATTATTGTAATTTAGAGGACATAAAAAATTGCTGATTAAACCTCCATTTCTTGACTTCTATCTTCTAAATCAAAATTTTCATTAATATTGATGTTCTATTTATCCTAAAGGAAAAAAATCACTTTTTTTAACCATACAATCTGTATGGTTCTGTAGAAAAAAGTAAAATTTTAAAATTTCTCTCTTTGACCTCTTTGATCTCTTTGACCTCGATTATACTTATTGATTATTGTAGTATGTTTTTAGCATATAATTTTTGTTAAAATTCATTTTAAAATATTTTTTTAATGAGGACATTTTTTTAACAGTAAGGGTGAACAGGTTAAAACATTTGTCTTTTTAAAGGTTTTCTGTCTACAACATTAAATTTACTGAAAGTTGTTTTACTGTGTTCAATGTGTTAAATTTTTGCCATATTTAAATCTTTTAGTTTAACGTTAATAACTGGTAAAAATTGTTTCAGGATACTGCTATAGAAGAAAGAACATGTCCTGACGGTCACACAGTCTATACTGGTAGATTAAGAAAAAGACTTTGTTTAGTTTTGGATTGTTTAACTGCTCATGATTTTTGCCCAAAAAATGTAAATCTCGTTAACCTACAACATTATGTTATTAGAGAGAAAAAACTTTCAGAAAGAGAAGCTACTGTAATATTATATAATACTGTTCGCACTGTTGAAAGCTTACATCAGGTTTGTTAAATTTCATTTTTTATTAGATTATTAGCAATAACACTCCTTGTGGGCACTAAAGCCCTTTAGAAAGGGAGGTAGAAAGCCCACAAAAAGTTGGGGTCATTCAGGTAGTCTAGAGGAAGGCCATGGCTAGTTGAAAAAAGGCAAACTATTATGTTTTCCTGATATTTCAAACAAAAATTAAATACCTAAGATTTGCAAAATAAAAAAGATTTATAGCAAGTAAACATCATTTCATTTCAATTTTAGTAAAAATTACTTTCAAATATGATTAAATATGTGTTTGAATTACTCTCATTTAAAATGTCAGTTTCAACTGCCAATGCCGGCCGCATTGGCGTAGTTGGTAACGTGCTCGCCTCTCATCATGCGGTCTTGGGTTCGAATCCCATTCAGACACAGCATATTTTCATACGTTACAAAAAACCGTCTGCATTAGCAGTAATTGCAGAACAGTCGGACGTAAAACAGAAAAAAAGTTCCAACTCCCAAATAGGAATTGTTTTGAAAAATATTTGAATAAAAAGTAACGAATAAACTACAGTTGACTCAACGATAATCTGAGATTTGATAGTCTGACACCACATCAGAAGATATCACTACGCGTACTGCAGATAAAGATACGTGCACTTTTGTTGAGATGGCACCTCCTCCTGTCTGGCCCGTGACTCACGACAGTTTCAATGTGCTATTGAACGTACTCCTAATGTAATGTTGTTACTCTATTTGAATGCTGCTACTTTAATTGTTTGATTTTAATTTTTGTGTTGTGAACTGTAAGCATAAAACTTTAACTCTTACTGATAAATGGGAAATTATTAAAAGTTATGACTATGGTGAAACTACAACTGCCATTTCTAAAGTTTTCGATATCAACCTATCGTTTATGAAATAGTAAAAAATAGGCTGAATAAAATAGAACAATGTAGAATGACTCTTAAGAGAAAAAAATCTGGTGTGAAACACTCACGTGACTTTCTCTTGCCAATGCATATAATGACCCATATAACCTAACATTATTACCTAATACATTAGAAATAAACAAAAAACTAAACTCAAAAAATAACCTTATTTTAATCATGAGTGAATGACGCAAAATTAAAACCAACCTTAGTTAAGCTTAATAATACAGAAAATCACTCTTTCATGCTAAACTAGGCTCTGTAGAGAAAAATTCTCAAAATAAAAAGTTGTAGGTCTTTTAATTTCCCATAAATTTGATTATTACACTTTTGTTGTAAAATACATATTAAGGTTGACTTCTCAAAAATCAGTTTTTTTACAGATTTTCATGAAAAAACCAGAAAATCACTAATTATCGCTAAACTAAGTGTTAACTAAAAAATGTTTGAATTAAAAGTTGTCAAATTTTAAATTTTCTACAACTGTTATTATATACATTTTTGCGCTAAAATGCTTATTAAAGCTGCAATCTTAAAAAAATGATTCTTTTACAAGAAAACAGCCTTTCCAAGAATTTCAGCAGACAAGGTGCCTACCCTATCTTGTAGAGCATAAAAAATTTACTAACTGAGGCGATTTTAAGAAAAAATATTGTAGAAGCCGTTTTTGAGAAAATTGCAAAAAAGTGACAAATGACACAAATTAATTACTACTTTTAGTTGACCGATTTGATGAAAATGTTTGTTTCGGGTCCGATAGTAATATCTAACTTAAGTTTCAAGTTCGTACGATGTTCCATTCTTGAGATATTCTGTTCACACACACACACACACACACACACACCAATCGCTAGAAACAGGTTGTTGGGTTCAGGGGTCTGAAAACGTGTATATCCGGTGAAAACTCAATTTCAAAAAATCGACATGAAAACAATATTTTCCTTCCCATATATTCATATAGGCAAGAGAAAGTAAAAAAGTGTTTTAAATTATATACACTTTGTAATACTGCTGAATGCTAGAAATAGGAATCTTATCAATATTTAAAATATTGTCTATCATATATTTCACAATAATTGTGCATAGTGTAATTATGTAATAGTATAACTATCAGCACTTTACAATGCACCTGAATTTGGCAAGTTGAACATGTACTACGGTATCCAAAAACATCATTATCATTGTATGTGAAATGAGTCAACAATGTCATTCCATTCTCTGTATGACTACTGTAGCAAATGTTTTTAAAAAGGTCTAACTATTATACTGTACATTACACCTTGCCTTGCCAGTGCTATCATTTTTTTGCCAGAACTGCATTCTAAAATGTTTTTTCTTTTGTTTAGAAAAACATAGTTCACAGAGATCTGAAACTTGGAAATTTAGTATTGGATCAGAGCACACATAATGTAACAATTACTAATTTTTGTTTGGGTAAACATCTTAGTAGTGAACAAGATTTGTTGAAAGATCAGCGGGGTTCTCCGGCTTATATATCGCCTGATGTTCTCTGTGGTAAACCGTACATAGGTAAGTTAAATTTCATGTTAGTTTTAAGGTAGGTAGGTATTTTTTTAGGGTGTTAAGGTAGGTGATTAGGAGTGAGGTGATTTACCATACCTTCCTCACTAAGTGAAAAAGTATGCTTATCAGCATGCCATGCCCTCTGAAAACCACTTTCCACCTTGCAAGTGACATCTTCACTTCATTCACCACAGGGTCTGGCTGTATAATGAAATTCATTATTCTCGGAGGAGATAATCTGAGTAGTGTCTTTTACTCCTCCTACCTCTTCTGTTTTCAAATGATTCAGTAATTTAATTGGCTGACCATATGATAAGAGAAAAGAGACAGAACTATTTTTAGTAGCTCTGGAAATAACATACTAAGTGTAAATAATTTAACACTCCACATGTCTGTTTTGGGCAAAATTAAGACCACACTCTCATAATGATGACTCAATTTTTACCTCTCTTTTTAAAATTTTTCTTTAAACAATGAAGTTCTTTCATTCCTTCAGAAGCAGCTGTGGCGCTTACCCTGTCTTTTGGAGTATAAAACATTTAGTAAGTGATGCAATTTTTAAAAAAATTGTAGGAGTCATTTTTGAGAAAATCTTAACTAAGTGAAAAATCAGACAAATAAACTTATTACTTTCAATTTTTATCTAAATCTTTGTGTCAGGTTCCCTTATGGTAACTAATTTGAATTCCAAGTTTCAACTTTGTACAGTGTTCTGTTCTTGTTCAGATATCTTGTTCACACACAGACCCATGACTAAAAACTTTTTTTTTTTGTTTCGGGAGCCTGAAAACACAATTTTGAAATATCAACATGAAAACATTTCTTTCCCTATGTATTCATGTAGGATAAGAGAAAGTAAAAAAATAAACAAATTATTAACACATTAAAACCAACAGAAGTTATATACAAACTTTTGCCTATTTAAAAAGGACCAAAAGTTAATTCTTAATTTATTTCTCAGGATTATTTCCAGATAATTTATCTGAAAAATGTATGCCAACTGTCTTAGATCAGCAAATTACTTTATACATTTATAATTTTTGACAATATTTCAAATTTAATTTTGACAAAGTGCAATTAAATTATGAAATGCAAGCGAGAGGCTTTAAAAATATGGCATTAGAAGCTTTTTAAGTTATTGTTTGATAGATTAATGTTTATTTTATATTTTACTGTGAGCTTAATCCATCAATATTTATTTATATGTGATAGCAATTTTTTAATTATTTAAAATCCATGTATTATTTTTAACACATATGCAACTTTTCAGTTTTAATTTTGTTTGTTTTGTGTTTTAATTTTTTAATATAGGAAAACCATCAGATATGTGGGCACTTGGTGTAGTTTTATTTACAATGCTATATGGACAGTTTCCATTTTATGATTCAGTTCCTACCCAATTATTTAATAAAATCAAATCTGCAGATTATACAATACCAAAGTAAGTTAAATTTAATGATTTCTGTTCTTTTTCTTTTAGTTAGTTAGCAAATTAAATATATTGTGGATTTTCATAGATAAGATTCAGAATATATAACGTAAAAATAAAAATTTTAATGAAAACACCACTTGAAAATAAGAACAATCAAGTTGAACAATAGCTCAAGGATTGACCTGGGAAACTTACAACAAAAGGTGCTTATATTTAAAAGCCGAAATTTGCCCATTTCAAGACTGTAACACTTCCAGAGGCAATATACACATGTAAAACCCTGTTCCAACAAGAAACAAGAGGAAATCAGATCAGTTGAGTAAGACTGAAAGGAGAATCATCAGGACCTGCATAGACGGAAATTATTGAAATTGACAGAATCCAGCACATTGTTTCCAACAAAACTGTCTATGGAGAAATCAATCTGAATGTTATCAGTACAGTGAAGAAAAAATGAAGAGCGTATTTCTTCTTCATCCTCATAATGTCATCCTGTTTTCATGAAGTGGATCCGTCAAAAATGAATTGATCATGGATTGCCAGCGTAGTTGGTAATGTGCCAGGCACGGCATATTTTCATACGTTACAAAAAAATAATTTCACCCTTCACCATCTGTATTAGCAGTAATTGCAGAAAAGTCGGACGGTAAACAAAAAACAAAAAACCAAAAAAAAGATCATGGATAAATAAAGTGGTCCAATGAGACGAAACAAAAATTTCAGTAACGTGCTCGCCTCTCATAAAGCGGCCGTGGGGTTCAAGTTCCACTCAAGCACGGCATATTTTCATATTTTACAAAAAAAAATTATTTCATCCTCCACAGTTACACCCTAACGTCGTTGCTAATGACCGTTGCAGTTGATGCGATGTTAAAGAAATAAATAAATAAAATAAAATAAAAATTTCTAAAAATATTTTTTTCCTGTTTAGTAAGAGTTTTCTGCTTTAAGTAAAATTTTAATTTTTGTAGATTTATTTTGTTTAAGTCATTTCAACATCTTGGTTATTAGTGACTACTTTGGGTTATGGAACGATGGTTTCTAATGTTTAAGCATTTTCACACCGTAGCTGGGAATTCAACTTGGGACCTTCCACTTTGTTCTCCTGCATACTGACCACTATGCCACAGAGGCAGTCACTGTATACTTTTATTTTATTTTTATAGGTGGCTTAACTGAATGATTCCTTGATGAGGTTACCGTTGTTAATGGACTAAGATTAAACTTAAAGCCTACTAGCATGGACTGTGCATCTTTGCACGCGAAATGTGTGTAGGATCTAATCAATGATTTTTTAAATAAATAATATGTAACAGAAATTGTCTAGCTGCTAGATCGACTGTATAATATACTCTAACGTACACACACACACACACACACACACACACACACACACACACAATGTTTTGATAAATTACCCCACGTCTCTCGTTTATCACAATGTTTTGATAAATTACCCCGCGTCTCTCGTTTATCTCCCCTTTCTACTGTCAACCTCAACAATAAGTACACACACATAATACGTTTTGATAATTTTGCGTATGTCTCTTTTTCTTCATCAAACCCCTTCATCTACTTCAACAGCAATACTTACTCACATGTACACACGCTCTCATAAATATTTATGAAAATCTTCATAATGGCCCTTAAGGGCATCATTTTTTTATATTGAAAAAAAATGTTGTTGTGAATATAAATATGAATATGCTGTCAAAATTTCATGAAAATCCGTTCAGTAGTTTTGGAAATTAGTCTTTACAAAAAAACATGTTTTGTCTTTATAATATTAGTATAGATGATTGCTTTAGATTTTTATATGATGTAATTTGATTGTTTCAGTGATGGACGGGTGAGCGAAGGAACAGTAGAATTAATTAGACATTTATTAGTTCTGGATCCTTATCATCGAATGACTGCTTCTAATTTAGTTGATGCATTGTCTGTAATAATTGCTACCAATCGCAATCTTCACACACCTTTAGAACCGTTACAGGTTATTGTCTCAAAAAAATTAATTTTTTTGTTGTGTATAAGTTTTTGGTATTTGTGTTTGTAGACCTTCATAATCGATGATAAAATTTATATTTGTGCAGTTTTAGGGTTTGTTTAAAAAGTAATGAAACTATTTTTTTTCTGTTGTGACTATGTCACAGCATGCTCGCTCCAAGTGTGTTCAATGTAGGGAGAAAGCAGCTTCAAAATGCACCTAGCACAGTCACTTGTGAGCTTCTATGTTCATATCATAATTTTAGTAGACTCCTGTCTATAGGCTCAGTCGAAGCTTAAAACTGCAATGTTCTATCAAACAAACCTGTACCGTCAAATTCTTTGAAGTTTTAAAAAATTAACTGTGTAGACTTTGGCCAAGAAGTAAGTGACCAAGATAAAACCTTATCAAAAGATACTGTTTTGAGATAGCACAAGTGCTTCAAAAATTGTTGACTAAGTGTGAAAAATGAACCCTGCACAGGACACCCTTCTATGAGCAGAAATGAGAATAATGTTCAGCATGTGCAAGATATGTTGGATTCAGTCCAGCGATAAGTGTTCAAAGATCTCAGAATTGAATCTTGAATTGATGAAATGACTGCTCATCATTAGTACTGAAGATTTGTACACGAGAGAAATCTGTACCAAACTCATCCTAAAAGTTAACAGATGACCAAAGGCAAAACCATGTGCTTTTTTTTCAAAGATCCTTTGCATTGTATTCAATCGCTTCCCCAACCCCCCTACAAACTCAATATGCCCCTGGCAGACATTTTCCCTGAATGAAGACCGTCCTTAAAAGACACCGATATGAGAATGTAGCAGAGGTTAAAGCTACTTGAAGGATATTCTGAAAAAGGATTTCCTGGGCACGTTCCCAAGTATGAAAAATTTGTTGGCAGAAGTGTGTCGATGCCCAAGGGTCCCATTTTGAAGAATTTAATGGTTTCTAGCGACATCTTTAATCAATTTGGGCTCGTTATTTTTTTTATAAAAATCCTGTATTTAGTCTGCTTGAATTGTAAAGAATATAGGTTTTAAATTTAAAATAAATATGTGTAATTTATTTTTGATAAAATATTGAGTCTCCATTGAACATCATGTTAAAAATCTTTTCTGATGGTTAAAATGATAAACTAGTTTGTGTAGTGAATGTCGATAATGTGGAAATAATCAATCTAGAAAGTAATTATTGAATTTTTTTAATGTGTGCTATCTTTCTGTTTGATTTGACATCAAGTTATTTGAAAATATTTGTTCTATCGGACTCTATGAACAAGAGCAATCTCCCTTCCAAATGATAGGTATCCGTTTGTGAGGCTAGTTTAATTTTTCTTACAAATATACCTTTATAAAAATTGTAATATTAATTTTAACATCCTTCACCAAATAAAATTTGTACTTTTTCTGTATTGCAGCTAGTTCCTGATGTAGACAATATAAAAAAAGATGACAATAATTCTAAATCAAAGACTAATTGTCCTGTTACAAAGAAGATTGATAAACCTTTGTTTCTCGACTATTCTGACAGCATTTCTCATCATGTGCAGGTAATATATGTATGTGTGTGTATGTGTCATGTAGTATATATGTTTACATCAAGTTTTTCTTAACCCGACAAGAACGGCGATTTTAACAATCATGCAGACTGTCATTTTACGTCTAATAAAAACTTTTAAATTTCATTCAGTTTCATTTCTAAAAATTTCAAAAAATTACCATTTATTTATAAAGAATTTGTTATTAGAAAAACGTTTGAACCAAATTTTTCCGTTTTTATTTACGACCAGAATAAAAATTGAAAATTTAAAAAAAAAATTTCTTTTAAAAATATCAATTTACAAACGAAAAACTATCACTAAATCAGTAAAAAATATAAAAAATATGTTTAGCTATATACATAAATAAAGCAATTCATTGTAAAAATAGCAACATTTAGATATTGCAAATTGATAGACACGCGTTCAAAAGATATCACACTTTTTGTTCAACAAAGTTAAGAGCTGGATGAAAAAATTGCCTCAAAATAATGTCGTCTCATTTCAATTTTTATTTTCTCCTCTTCTATGAAAGTTTCTATCTCTTTTCTGTATTATCCTTTTCTAAACAGGATAGCATAAATCAAAATTATGTTATTGTTTATTTTGCTAATTGTAAGGTTTAACCGAGGGATAGGTGAGACAGGTAGTGTTAACCATCTTTGTTCGATTTTAGAGTCATAAAATTTGTCACCAGCACTTCTAATTTATTGATTTCGATCATAACTTTTAAAGCTAACCGATGATGTAATTCCCAAACAAATACCTTTTTTGTTGAAAAGTTATGAACGAAAACGTTCAAATTTACTATAACACTAAATTCCTAAATACATAATAAATAAAATAAAATAAATAAAATACTATAACACTAAATTCCTAATTGAAAATAAATTATAATGCACGTAAAAACGATGTGAGACAATACAATGTCATAAGTGAACTTGTAGCTTATTAAAATGATGACATGTTCTTTGTCAAAAATGTGGAGAGATTTATAGGTTTAGATTAGTCATCATCAAATTCAGTTTGTGAAATAACGAGTGACTATACTGATACTAGATCATTAAAATTAAAATGTTTACTTTTAAAGTTCTTGTTTCGTCATACAGATCAGAGGTAAATACGTACATATAACTTGTAACTACACATAGTTATGAAAAAAAATGGAAATAAAGTGAACTGTTTTTATGAATTTATTGTTTAGTAGGTACTTAAAACATCAGTCATGATATGATTGAACAGTTTTATTTATAAAAATACTAAAATACTTTTAAAAGTATTTTGTAGTTACTTTTTAATCAGCGTGTACACATTTTTAAGTAATGCGCATGCTCAGTGATGTCATTATTTGTTGACAGTAGAAGCAATTTAAGGAAGGCTGGATTTTAGGTGCTTGGCAGGAATAGGGAGCAGGTTGTGAGGGAGATCAATCATCACAATCAGAGTATCAGCATCATATAAACTTTAGTTCAGTTAGTTACTGTTTGTTTTTAAAAAAAATTACAAACTGCTCAGGATCTTACAGTACGAGAAGCGTTCAAAAAGTTCCCAGAAAGGTCGTTCAGTGTGCAAATGTTGTGACCAATGGCAATGCTTACCTGATCACCTTCGCAGAAGAACCTTGCGTGCACACACACTTGCTCTATCAATCTGCCATTGTTGGAAGCAGCGATAGAAGGATTCTTTTGGAATCTGGTGGAGCTGAGTTATCAAATTTGATTCGGTGTCCTTCTTTGGTCTGGGAGACAATGTTGTGTGCCACTCTGATGATTGCTGTTTTGTCTCCAGGACATAGGCGAATACGCAAGACTCGTCACTAATGACTATCTGTTGGAGGAACTTAAGTTCCTTCAAACCTGTCTCAAACAGCTCGCTGACGATTGTCATGTGGCGTTCCATCTGATCCTTGTTCAGCAGCCTCAAAACATACTTTCCACTGACATGTCTCATCAAATCATCGCATTAAATGGCATGAATCAATCCTTGTGAGATACCAACTTCGTTTGCCACTTTCGCGATTATCATTCTTTGATCATTTAGATTCAGTTGTTTCACTTTTGCAATAATTTTGGGATGTCAACAGTGTCCTGTTGCGCTCATCGCCCTCTAACGTTCCCTGTTCTTTCTTAAACTGTGCAGTTCCAGTCGTAAACAGCAATTTTTTTAGTGCATTATGACCGTAAAATTGCTGCAAAGCCAACAGCGTCTCTAAAGCTGACTTTACCATTTTGCACATGAACTTAATGTTCGCTCGCTGTTCGAACTGTGGGATTATGTTGACTAACAACCACTCACATCAACGTCGAATGGAGCACTGAAAACCACTGTGCATAGTGGTGCACTCTCCAAACATGTTCAAACAAGAATGTGCATGCAATCATATTGCCAGTTTGGCTATCTTATAGCTTGTTTGGCAACGGCAAGGAAATTCTGGGAACTTTTTGAATGTCCCTCGTATTTCACACTTGGGGAAGTTAGCAAAGTGTACAAGAATTCTATTACTGCAGAAGTCATAAAAGTTAAGAAATCGACTGGTTAGAACTTCAGAAATAAGTATGTTTTAAAATTGCTTAGAGATGTGAATTAAATGTAAAACTCAACTGGAAATAAAAAACTCAATCTGTAATCTGTAAAACTGGTTTCGAATGGTAAAAATATATATTAATGAATTTACTTAACAGTTTTCTTTAATTTTCTCGAAAATTGTTTCTTGTTTTACAGGATCATAGAGCAGAATGTGTTACAGTCCGTACTGGTGGTCAGATTCCTGTACATCGAGTTGGTGAAGATGCAAGAGAGTTAACTGCCGCAGAATTGTCACATATTTCATTACCCTCACATTTAACGCCTCTGTCATCGCTCTCTCTTCGAACACAACGTTCCATTGCGAGAAATCTATCAATGATGATAAGACCTCAGTTTCATTCACACAATAATTTTTAGTTGAAATGGTTCAATAATTTAAATCAAACAATGTGTAAATTCTGATGAGTGGTGCCTTTATAAAAGCGTAATATTAAGGGACTGATATAAAATAAGGTATGAGCTACGCCTTTATAATAAGTACTGTTAGCATACCATGAATTTGCTGTTGAATATGTTACCATTTATAACCAAGAAGTTAAGTATTACAGCAATAACATATTTTAATATTTTGTAGTTATACAGGCTGTGAAAATGAAAAACAAAACAATTTTATTGGTTTTACTGCTGTCTCCCATGATTGTGGGCATTTAATTGTAACAATGGACTTTTAAGTGTAAGTTACATTATAATAATTGATTTTTTTCTTTTTAATGAAGCTTCTGTGAAAAAGGGAAACATTCCCTTGTCAGTCTAAATTAATGATATTTTTGTTTCCTTGATTTGACTTTGTACTTAATTGTACGATCCCATCTTTTTATTTTATACAGATTTTTTTTTAAGCTTTTAGTACCTAATTCAACTAAGATTGACTGGCTACAAAGGTGCTGTTTTTACACCTGTGGTCTTATATAGGGTGATTCAAAAAGAGCGCCGGTTTTGATATATCAAATTAAGAGATTTATTTTATTGAAAAACTGAAAATAAATGAACATCTTAAGTTAAGAACATCTAAAGTTCATCTTACCTTCCGATTTCATGTATGAAAAATGATGTCATGCATTTGTCCTCCTCTACTGCGCTGGCACGCATCAACTCTGTCCATGAAATTGGATATTACTGCACGACAAGTTTCGACTTCCATTTGCCCGATAACCCGTCGAATTTCCTCCTTCAAGTCATTGATGTTTCAGGGTTTATTGGCATACACCAATGACTTCAGATGACCCCAAAGATGAAAGTCACAAGGCATCAAGTCACACGACCTTGATGGCCATTGATGGTCGGAATTACGAGAAATCTGTCGTCTCTTCTGGTGGTCTGCCATTTTCAAATGTTGCGTCAACTGAATTTTATACGGGTGATATTGGAGATCGCACCGAAGAATTCTCCGTACAGAAGAACATCGTAAACCCAATTGTTGAGAACGGCGACGTATTGATTTTGCTGGGCTAACAGCCACACTGTCACGAACCAACGCAACGTTCTGCTCAGTTCGGCCAGAACGACGACGTCCAGAACTTTTAAGGTCGACTGTTGAACCCGTCTCAAAAAACTTTTTCATGAGCCTGCGAACTGTTGATTCATTCGGTGCTTCATTACGTCCTAGAGTACCGCGAAGTCGCCTGACAGTAGCCGCATAACTCTCTCCACTCTGGTAAAATGTTTTGACGACTAACACTCGTTGTGCAATAGTAAACTTCTCCATGGTTAGACTCAGACTGCGAGAGTACTACACTGCGAACAAGAGAAACTACAACTGAATCGTCAATCGGAATGTTCTCCGAAATAGAAATGAGGTCTAACAATGTTGCCAACCGATAAACAAAAATTTACCAGCCGTTTAAAAACTGGCGCTCTTTTTGAATCACCCGTTAGTTAATCTAGACCTTCAAAAATTACGAGATCTTTCTAACAACATTCCTGCTATTGTCTAAAATCATAGAAGGAATCAAAATAAAAACAAACATTTCTACTATTTTTGATTTTTTAGAACTCTTATTCAAAGTATCTCATCACAGTTCACTGTCCTTGTTCAACACACTCTATCCCATACAATAAACAATTGTTGTTGTTGGTTTTTAGGTCAACAGCTGAAAGGCTGGTTTAAACCTCTAGAGGTTTTACTAAGTAAAACGAGGAGTAAGGTAGTTTTCATTTGCCTTCCTCACTAAGTACAAAAGTAGCTTAGATGCTTTTCAGCATGCCAGGCCCTCCGAAAAGCTTCTGCTTTGCACCCTGCAAGTGACACCTTAAGTTCATTTACCATGAGGTCTGGCTGTAAAGCAAAATACATTATTTTCAGAGGAGAAAACTCTACTAGTCTATTACTTCTCTATCTCTTCTGTTCTTTAATAGTTTAGTCATATAATTGGCTGACCACGTGATAAGAAACAGAACTATTTAACTTACCTGTTATGAATGAATACACAATTGTTCTTATAATAAACAACCATTTCTGGAATAGTGTTACAATATGTACTTAAATTAAATAAATCAGGTGATGCTCTTCATTCAATAAGCTTTTCAATTGACTACATTTTTCAAAAATGAAGTATTTAAAATATTTGTATAATTATACATTTTTTTATGTCATACTGTGTCTTATAAAAATCTTAAGTGTTTGTTATTTAAATTTTTTAAATGGCTGAGTACATCATCAAGTATTAAATTTTTTTATTGTACTGGTAATTTAAAATTAAAACAAAACAATTATTTAGATAGAAGTACATTATAATTTTTTAATGGTATTTGTAAAACTTTGTATTAAAATAAATAAAAAATTATGTAAGAAAATAAAAATAAATTTTATAGTACTACTTGTGTATCATTAATTTTTTTATTGTTTTTAGAATCCTTAAATTAGATTCACCAATCAATTTTTACAGCTTGTCTGGCAGCTTGAGCTGACTACGTGAATAGGGTAGGGGGATGATCTGTTTATATACACTCTGGAGTTCTGTTCTGAAAAGGCTACTACTTATGAAGTTTTGTTATCACTTCAATAATCAATTTTATTACAAATCATAAATTTTAGTACAGTAAAATCTCCGTATTCATGGAGATTAGGTTCTGTAAAATTGGTGTGAGTACGGAATGGGAAATTACATGCAGTTATAGGGGTTACATTTCATATTAGTTAAAAACATGTACTCTAGTTTGTATGATTATATACTTGCATGAACAACAGCATTTCAGAAAATGAAGACACTTGGATTAATATATGTAGTATCTATTATTTATTTACTCATCTTTTAAACACTTTAAAACATATAGAACACATACATATCATGTCGTATGCACAGTACGTATGTACATATATACTACTACATATACAGTACATATGTATAAAATGAAAAAAGTCAATCCCTTTTCTTATCGAATGTAAGTTGTAGTAGTACAATGATTTATTTTCAATTGTAACTAAATGATTATTTTCTATGACTAATCTGTGAATTGAAATATCTACAATTTCATACTTTTTTCCTTGAATACCAAAATTTTTTACCACAAATCTGGAAAACTGTCGCACCAAACACTACCGTAAATAACAAATTCCACGAATGCACGAATACGGAGGTTTAACTGTAATATTAAATGATATGGGAATATCATATATTGAATATTGGCTTCTATAGCCTTTTAATTTAACTTAATAAACTATCTTAATGCAAATTAATTTAATCTGATGTTTCTTCTATTTTTTCTAACCCAGATTATGTTTGTGTGTACATTTATTGTGTAATGATTCAATGTTATTCTTTTTTACAATCAAATTACTGGCAGTGGTGGTGTTATTTACATGTCTCTATGCCATAATGACCAGAAAAGAGACTAAATAAAAATTACTACTTTAAACACTCCCAACAATTATTCTATTCTTTTGTTATTCTTTTGTTGATGCAGAAACAACTATATATAAATAAAATTGTGATTTTTTTCTGTACAATTTTTCAAAATGCCCCAAATTTTGTTTCTACACTAGATGTACCACGTAAATACCAAAAATAAGTTCAGCTGAATTTTTGTCTGTTTGTATGTTATGGCATCACACAAGAACTGTTGAACCAAATTCAATGAATTTCGGTATCTAGGTTTTGGACATAATTCAAATGAAAATAGGCTATAATTTTTTTTTAATATCACAAAGGGATGTGGGAGTTCAGAGGGAGGGGTAAACAAAAAACTACGAGTATCTCCATTAAAAGTCAATGTATCAAAAAATGTTATTTAATCAAAATTACAAAGCGTTTAAAGACGAATAAGTTTGATTATGTAACATTTTTCATTTTCATGCATAATAACAGAGATATTATCAATTAAAAAAAAAATAAACCAATATTTTTTGATAAGTACTAACATACAAAATAAACAGAACAATGAACATAGGCCTACCCTGCCTATGAACGCGCCAGGAAATCCTGTATTTATTCAGTCAGTTACCTACCTAACGGGTGATTCAAAAAGAGCGCCGGTTTTTAAACTGCTGGTAAATTTTTGTTTAGCGGTTGGCAACATTGTTAGACCTCATTTCTATTTCGGAGAACATTCCGATTGACGATTCAGTTGTAGTTTCTCTTGTTCGCAGTGTAGTACTCTCGCAGTCTGTGTCTAACCATGGAGAAGTTTACTATTGCACAACGAGTGTTAATCGTCAAAACATTTTACCAGAGTGGAGAGAGTTATGCGGCTACTGTCAGGCGACTTCGCGGTACTCTAGGACGTAATGAAGCACCGAATGAATCAACAGTTCGCAGGCTCATGAAAAAGTTTTTTGAGACGGGTTCAACAGTCGACCTTAAAAGTTCTGGACGTCGTCGTTCTGGCCGAACTAAGCAGAACGTTGCGTTGGTTCGTGACAGTGTAGCTGTTAGCCCAGCAAAATCAATACGTCGCCGTTCTCAACAATTGGGTTTACGATGTTCTTCTGTACGGAGAATTCTTCGGTACGATCTCCAATATCACCCGTATAAAATTCAGTTGACGCAACATTTGAAAGTGGCAGACCACCAGAAGAGACGAAGTTTGTTGACTGGGTATTGAGAAAACGGCAGGATGATGACACCTTCGCAAACAAAATCATTTTCAGTGATGAGGCGCACTTCCACTTAAACGGTTTTGTTAATAAACAGAACTGCCGTATGTGGGGTTTAGAAAACCCTCGCGTGGTTAATGAAAGAGAAATGTATGCACAGCGAGTGACAGTTTGGTGCGGCTTTTGGTCGGGCAATGTCATTGGCCCTTACTTTTTTGAAAATCAAGAAGGAGAAGCTGTGACAGTAAATGGAGACTGATACCGTTCGATGATTAGGGAGTTTTTGTGGCGTCATTTGGATGGAATGGACATTGACGAGTTGTGGTTTCAGCAGGATGGTGCCACCTGTCACGCTGCACGAGAAACAATGTTTCAAAGAACAACAATTTCATGGACAGAGTTGATGCGTGCCAGCGCAGTAGAGGAGGACACATGCATGACATCATTTTTCATACATGAAATCGGAAGGTAAGATGAACTTGTTGATGTATTTATTTTCAGTTTTTCAATAAAATAAATCTCTTAATTTGATATATCAAAACCGGCGCTCTTTTTGAATCACCCTATACCTACCTACCCATTCCACCAGTACCCTATACACCTTTTCTCGGTCACATTGTCAAAAATGAATCAGTCGTCTTTATAGTGGTCACTATTGTGGTGTTCCTATTGTGATTTACCTTTCATTTATTAGGAAAATAATAAAGCTCTGCATATCTTAAATTATGAACACGAAGGTCTCGCTGACCTGACAAGGATCGAACTCGGTACCCCAACCGACTGTCCACGGCACCAAGGTAACCGTTCGAAGAACAGGTACTTTAGCTAGTACTGATATAAAAGGAGAAAAATTATACAGATTGCAAACAGATGGTGCAGCCGCAGTTTAGTAATAAAATAGTCTACATTCGATGAAACAACTATACAGAATGGGTGGGGGACAAAGTGAGAAGGCTACATCATTCATTAAGCAGCTGATTTAAGCTGTCAGACTAGTCTACTTCCAATTTATTTACTTGATTAGTAAAATTCACAACTGTTTATAAAACCAGTGAATGAGACAAAACATGCTTAAGGCTTAGAGAAGATCACTCAACAGCGGGCCCCAGCTGTAAATTTTTCATAAATGGTTTACATAAATTTGTTTACTATCAAAAATTACTTGTTTCAAAATGATATCCATACTCCATCATTGGTGTAGATGTTTGCAGGGATTTCTGAGAAGGTGTGGTAGGTATAAACTGCATACAAGTTCATTACTGGGATTAGGTAATTTCTTATGGAATTTTGTGTAAACTTTATGAATTAATTTAATTTACAGTGAAAAAATTGTGCATAATGTTGTAATGTTTCTAATTTTTAATATTATTAAAAACACTGTAGATTAATAAAAAAGTATTCAAGGAGAACTTTTATTTATTTCTTATTTACTTTTAATCATTGAAAACTAAGTGATTTTTCAAAACTTTCCTGTATGTTAGTTACTATTTGCTGGTAATCTTGACTAGTTTTTATTTTAAATTTGAATAAAAAACTTAAGTAGCATTTGTTTGTACTTCGATATCAGCTGATTACCATAAAAAGATCACTTGTCGAGCTGGTGTATGTAAAATTTCACACTGCCATTCTATGAGCTGAACTTGAGGTGTCGAGGATAAATTACATCCAAAAAGTGTGTAACTATAGTCTATTCTATTTATCATTTGAACTACTGTACATAAACAGTCTGCTCTGATATTGCGTGAACACGTAACTGTAGTTACACAAAATCCTTAGTGCAAGCTATCTCAGCCAGGATGAACCAATTCACATCTAATTGAAATCATATTTTATAAATATAAACTTTGCAAGCAAGATCAAGTTATATAGTTTTGTCCAAGGAAGAATAAATTATTGAACTGCACGCAAGAAGCACCAATTTATTACTTTATCAGAAGCAGTTACAAACATAATACATTAATAGATAATATGGCTCAGTGTTAGTATCTGGCTGTGTGATATAAGCGCAAATAATATTCGTTCAACTACATGCTTATGTGATCCAGTTTACATTTGTTCCAAAGCTTAATGAAACAGATGATGGAAATTGAGTTACTTAGTTGATAGTTATAATTGTGTTATTCATTTCCCCTACCCAACGATTCTTCAAAAATTGTGTCATAAAAATAATGAGTCATCCTATACTGTGATTAATTAACTACTAATAAGGTTGGAGTGCAGTAATGAAAATTATTAAGACAGTAATTTTACTTGGTATATATTTTTTTAACTTTTGTATCAAATTAAAAAAGTGAACTTCAAAGAATGTAGGTAGGGCCTATATTTTCGAATTTACATTCTGATTCTGCTTTATTTTCTGAATTCAAAACAAAGTTTTCTGTAGTCTTTGAAGTATAAATAAGCAAGCGGTAATTAACAAACTCCAACTAAATCTAAAAAATTGTAATTAGCAAGTATTATTTTTATAACAAATGACACATAAGTATTCCAAAAAAGCTCAAAAATGGTAATGTGTGCCAGACACCTTGAGTTAGTAAACCTCATACTTGTTTGTTTATTGAATTTACTTGGACTACAGCATCTTTCATTTATTATACACAATAGTGATAGCAAGCTGATGATGTATTATATGGTTGTGCTGGCATAAAGTGTGGCTGATTTACAATTTTGGGTCATATTTCAAAATATACATCAAAAATTCAGTATGAAGGTCTTTTATTAAAAGGCTAAAACATTGACTTTTATTTGAAAGTATACTCTGTAACACTAAAGATAGATAGGTATAACACTCTTTTTGTGCAGATATCAGATATCATGTGTTACTTTTTTGTTTTGTATGAGAAAGAAGGTTCTACTCTGAGAACTACCATTATAAGTTGGTTGGAAATCCTTGAAATGTGGATTTACTGCAGGTTACTCAAACTAACAGGCGGTGAGGATGTTCTTGGAAGATTCGGTAAAGATAGAGAGTTGCCTGTAACGATTACGAAAAGAAATACTGCTTACTTCGGCCAATGTTTTATTATGGGTTGAAAGGTATCAACTCTTGCAGTTCCAAAAAAGTTAAAAAATGTTTAATTGAAGGCCAAAGAGTTGTGGTACAAAAGGGGTGTGATGGTTCCATAACATTCATTGGTGGACTGGGTTAATTCTATGGAAGTGCTTGTGCATTCTACCTTGGACAGAGAAAGGATGTAAACATGGTCACAAACATCCGGTTGTGGATATGCATAAGAAGAACATGAGAAATATGATGAGTTGAATAAATTCAAATGTACAATGGTATGGTTCAGCATAACTTAAAGAATAAAATTAAACCTGAGAAACGCTTTAGATTTTGTGAAGTAATTTCTTCAGGGCCTACATTGTTTTATTGAAGCAAGGCATGGATTTCAACTATAAAGGAAAAAGTGTGATTCAATTGGCTTAGATGTAGTTTGTTAAAGGTACCTAACCAAAGGGTGGTCAAAAGATATCATATACGCTAGGAGTCTCCTGGATGCAGTTTTAAAAAAAAATCCAAATGTACAGATTTGAGATTTTGAATTCATTCCACTTCTTGAATTACTCAGTACTTATAACGTTATATAAGAAACCATTAGCAGCATGTGATGTGAATGTGTTCGGCTAAGAGTTCGGCAGGTGTACAGAACTTGAGGCATGCCTTTGAAGGGATGATTTTCAGGAAAGTCATATTAGTCTATGCTGTGTTAGAAGAAGTAATAATGGCCGTAAGAATACCATAAAAACACAATTCAGATACAAGATATCAGTGATTTAATTGAAATTTTCCGGTTTTTTGATATGACATTAAACCCAAAGTGTGCTAATAATGCCAATTATCAAGCAATGTTGGACTGTTAATGTGATAAATATGTTTTGTCTGTTTTTCAATGTACATGTACTTTAGTCTTTTATCAATCTCCACTTAAAAAATACATTTTATTTGTTGTTCAGTGTTATCTGAAATTAACGTAAAAAATGTTTCTTATCTATAACTTTTTTGTTTCTCTGATGTCATTATAAAAATGTTTAATGTCATAAAAAAATAAGATAGTGCTGAATGAAATATTTGTTCCTTGATTTTCATACAGAATTTTGTTTAGTAATACATTCCAACAATAATCTAATACAATAATTTGATGAAAATTATCTTGTGTATTATCGTAATTTTTATAAATTATAAAATTCTGTTTGACTAATTTACTTATAAATTGCTTACAACTCTGCTTAGTGCAAAAACACTTCAAAGTCATTAAACGATAATTATCTAACATACCTTTATTTTAAGTTGTATCTTTTGATTGTTCAGAGTCTCCCTTCTTACTCTATCCAACTTGATCTTCCAATATCATTCATAACCTTCTGTTCTCCCCCACTGTGGTCATTTGCTGAAAGGAATCATTTGTAACCTCTACATCATGTTTTTATATTACCGTATTATTATGGAGTTCAGATCTGTTCTTATTTTCTGCATTACTTTCCAAAGAAACCTGATTCTGGTCCCTATTAACCCATCTGAACAAATAACCTTAAGCCTCTTTTACATGGTCAGTTCAGTTAACAAAAATACGCATCCACTTTTTACAGTTCAGTTCTCGTATCAGTAATGGATGACAATCATTGTATTGCAATTGGGCTGTCATTAGCACTAACGAACTGAAGGAGAAAGAGATAAAATTTGAGTAAAAGATGGTTACATAAAAAAAGACAATCCCTGTCTCATTTTTGCTAACAACATTTTTTCTATAGCTGATGGATTGTATTCTTCATACCTAATTGACAACTTATTATACCCATCTTCACATTTAAATACGTTGTGGTAACTTAAGTCTTTCTTATTCCACAAACACAGAAAACTGTGATATTATTTAATGAAATCAATCACAAATTCGTTATTTAATGATATCAGGTACAGACAAAGTTACAACAGAAATGAGAAATGAACTGAAGCTTCTGTTCACACAGCCGTTTGAACTGAAAACTGAATTGATAACAGGCAACTGACAAGTGGCTCGAAGGTTTTTTCATTGAGCCAGCTTTCAGTTTATAGTTTAAACCTTCAGTTTTGATGTATACACATCAATTTTAACTGACATTTCATTTGATATACTGATATAAGAATTGAACTGACTATGTAAAAGGGGCCTTAAACATTCTGAATCAAACAAAAACTGTTTTAAAGATTCCCATTCTAATTTCAGAATTGAAGGGGTCGGGAGAAGACAGTGCTAACCCACATCAACATAATTTTACCCGATGTCATTTTAAAAGTTTACTGAAATCTACAAATGATGATTTTGAATTTTTGTTAAGCATTTGTTATTTTCTCTTAATCTAGGTTCTTAAGATCGTAAATACAGCATCCTGTTTAAAATGTGTTGTACATTTTATTTTTACAGAATATTTAAGAAAAATCACGCAGGAAATTTTGTGGGTTAGCACTGTCTTCTGCCGACCCCTTCAATTGATTTTATTACCTTTCACGTATTCATTAGACTTTTCATAATGACAAATTTCTTTATTTTGTCATTTTCATCTGTTGTGATTACAGAACTTAGGTGTTAAGAGCTATGAATACATTCCAATTTTACTGGTTTAAATTTAATGTTTATTGTAGCCTTTGGGCCAGTACAGTTATCAGCTTCTAGAGAGTCACTATTAATTTTGAAGTAACATTGGTTGCGCAACTTTGTATGGGGATGAGCTGACAGCCATTCATGAACAAACTCCACTGGGGGTTCCTATTGAAATTCATCCCTAATCCAGGTCAAAAATGTAGTGATCAAATTGGGCGGCTGTCAATAAATAAAGTTAATGTTTTGTTCATTTGTCTGATTGGCTACATGTATATCTTTTTGCCATTTGTAGCTAACCTTAGTTTATTAAAGGAGAAGCATATTCAAAAATTACATTTTTCAAATTTTTGAGGTTAGTGGCCAATAATGTACTTTCTGTTCAGATTGGTTTATGAGATTGAATGCTTCCATGAATAACTGAAATATTCACTAGAAATATTATGTGAAAAAGAGAAGTTAACTATGCTGAACCCTTATTTGGGATGAAAAATCAATAACAATTAATTTGCTTTATTTTCTCTATTATAAAATTAGTTCTTATGCATCCTCCAATTAATATTAAATCTGTCAATAAAGTAATTTAATATAAATTTATTTAATATATTAACTTTGCTTAATCATTCAGAGAAATGAAAATAGCTTTTTTAAAACACTGCATTTTATATAACAAAACCAAAACTGTGAAGGACTATATGAGGTAAAGTATGTTTTCGTAGTTTTTAATAATTATTATACTAATAAAATATCTGTGTTTCTTGTTAAAATAACTGAAAAAATAAAAAAATTATGAGTTTTCTCAGTGAGAAAAATACTTATTGTTTCAACTTTGTTAATAATTCGGCAGTTAGGGGTGACATTTGATTTTGAAATACGCGGGGTTGACTTGCGCAAAGTGTCAAACATACACCACCGGCATTTTCGCGTGTGGTGGTGTGGGTGTAAGAGTAGAGTGAGTTCTAATTTTGACCCAGAGTAAATAAAGCTACAACAGTTTATGAAAAATTCAGTATTACAATTTACCATGGGTTCCACTCATATCGCACATGTAAGTGAAATATTCTTACTTCTAATTGCTATCAGTACATATTAATTTGTTTGAATATTGGTTTGAGCTCTCGAAATTTTATTGTTCTGTAATAAAATTTATTGTATAAAAAGTTGAATTAATAGAATTTTGTGTTAATGGTTTACATGAAGAATACAACGTGTTTGCGTTCGGAAGAATACTGTCAAGACGAATGATTTACTCGACCATCAATCGTGACAGTACCTGCACAAATAGGTTATACTAATGTAACCCAACCATGACGTTACTTGCTGTACTTGAGCCAAAACAGTAAAATTTTCGATAGGTTCCCATTTGTTCAACATTGTGCGCTATTGAAGGTTACTGTGGTAATTTTCTGTCGTTTGTTTCAATTTTAGTGAAATTAAATAATATTTAATGGAAAATAAAATTCCTGATTCAGTTTTACTAGGAAGTGATGAAAAACAGGTAAGCAACTTTTTATTGGTTGTTTCAAGTTCATAATTTTTTTTATAATTCTTATCTTTATGTGGAATACCCGAGAGTAATAAAATTTCTATTATCTCATTTGTAATGATGAATTATAACCTAACTTTAAAAAAATTTAGCAATATTGATTCTAAAAGTATTAAGATAGTATATTGGAAATTTAAAAAAATCGTTTATAAAATATTTGGTATATTATTTAAATTTTCTTTTGAATGAGTATTTAGTCAAGGGATTTTCTATCTTTCTTAATAGTGTATGTCACACAGTGTCAGGTCTGGGTTGAGCACTTGCTTTCTTGGAACCAGTTAATTTCAGACATTTGGCTCTGAATTTTTTTATTTTCACTTGTTAACATGTAGCAAGAAGGTGTGGTTATTCGTTGTGATTAAAGTTTAGAATTTTAGGTTAGGGCAGTGGTTCTTAAACTTTGTAGACCTGCAGCTCCTTTGATCTACAGTTCATTTCTGTGGCGCACTTATTATGAACCAACCATTGTACAGTACAAATTATAATTATATTACAACTACCATTGCACAGTATATTGTCATCATGTACATTACGCGAGTGATTCCATTCCCTGAGGAGGAGATAAGAAGGTTGTTGTTGTTGTTGTTTAGGTCATCAGCCGAAAGGCTGGTTTGAACCTGTAGAGGTTTTACTAAGTAAAACGAGGAGTGAGGTGGTTTATCGCTGCCTTCCTCACTGAATGGAAAAGTACATTCAACAGCATACCGGGCCCTCTGTAAAGCACACATTTTCCACTCTGCAAATGACACCTTCACTTCATTCACCACAGGGCCTGGCTGTATAATGAAATTCATTACTTTCAGAGGAGATAACTCTGATTAGTGTCTTTTACACCTCTACCTCTTCTGTTCTTAAATGGTTCAGTCATTTAATTAGCTTATCATGTGATAAGAAACAGAACTATTTATTTTAGCCCTGCAACGAACAGATTGAGTGTAAATAATTTAACCTCCACCTGTCTGTTATGGGCAGAGATAAGAAGGTAAAATGTTTAAAAGGAAACATTTCCTTTTAAATGCTGAGGCATAAAGGCTGAGGCACGGTGCCACGGTGCACACTGAGAATCACTGTTTAGGGTGTTGTTTTAAATATTCTGCCTTAAGTAAATGTTTTACTGTGACATATTTTCATTTTGTGTATTAATACAGACTTATATTCTCTCAATAAATTGTGTGTGCACCTTTCATGTTTGACCAACATAAAGATTTTGTATTTGTTCCTGTTATCACTCATTAACCCTTTCAGTGCCGAAACAAAATTTAAAAGTCTGATCTAAAGCCATTGAATTTGAATACTAAGAGAACAAAAAGTGCCAGCCCTTATTTCGAAAACTTGCAGGCGTAAGCCTGCCATTGCCAACCACAATTTCAACGTTACAGAAAAATAAAATTTCCTGTAAAAAATTTATTTGTATTATGTTCATAAAAAAAAGAAATCGTTCTAACACTAAAATTATTTGAAATAGTTTTTTTTAGTTTATTCTTTAAAGTTGCATCAATAGCTCGGTCATTAGCAACTACTGTGGGTTTTAGTACCTTAACGGTGGTTTTAACGTGTTAAAATTCCAGACCCTAGCCGGGAATTAAACCTGGGACCTTTCACTTTGCAGGTTAGTGCGCTAGTCACTATACCACGGAGGCAGTTTCAAAATACATTATTCCATTAATTTTTGTTTAAAAGTTTTTTTTTGTTAATGTTCGGTTATCTGGACGTTGGCACTTTATGCATAACTTACGGACATCCGGTAAACTGGATGTCACAACGAAAAATACATCGACGTCCTTTATTCCGGACGTTGGCACTGAAAGGGTAACCCTTTCAGTAACAACGTTCGGAAAACAGCAAGTCAATATATTTTACGTAGTGATAACATCCGGTTTACTGGATGTCCGTAAGTTATGCATAAAGTGCCAACGTCTGGATAACCGAAAATTCCCAAAAAAAACTTTTAAACAAAAATTAATGGTATTTATTTTTAAACCGCCTCCGTGGCATAGTGACTAACGCACTAGCCTACAAAGCGAAAGATCACGCATTCAATTCCCTGCTAGGGTCTGCAAATTTTAACACATAACCATCATTAAGGTACCAAAACCCACAGCAGTTGCTAATGACCAAGCTGTCAATGCAACTTTAAATAAAGTAAAAAAAACTTATTTTGAATATTTTTTGTGTTAGAATGATTTTTTTTATGAACTCAATAAAAATTAATTTTTAACAGGAAATTTTATTTTTCTGTAACATTGAAATTTTGGTTGGCAATGGTAGGCTTACACCTGCAAGTTTTCAAAATAAGGGCTGGCAATTTTTGTTCACCCTTATTCAAATTAAATGGCACTTAAGATCAAACTTTTAAATATTATTTCGGCACTGAAAGGGTTAATAAATAAATAGAGATAATTTTTAAAATAATTAGGCTTTGATAACCCTAGAGTTTATTTACAAATTTATGATACATATATTGCCTTTAATAATTATCATATAATAAACATTGTGCTTAAAAAAATTATAAAAAATATTTTGTTTGTAGATAAGATTAAATACTACTTATATTGTGTATTCTGAAAGCTTGATAACACAATTTTGGTAGTCTAGCTTATATGTTAAGGTAATGTCATTTACTGGTGACGTACATCGTAGATGTTTTTATCTTTAATTATAATTCTTCTTCTTTTTTACTTCATGGATTGGGCAACTCTGCTTGTTCTGTTAACACTTCTCTAACACTCCTATCAATGCGATGGGTTGTACTCATGGGCTAAATGAGGCAAGCTGTC
This sequence comes from Catonia carolina, assembly GCA_035578175.1. Lineage (NCBI taxonomy): Eukaryota > Metazoa > Arthropoda > Insecta > Hemiptera > Achilidae > Catonia > Catonia carolina. The sequence goes on along the minus strand of JAQMRL010000010.1, from coordinate 18,935,701 downwards.
CTCCCTCATTCATTCCAAATGGCTGCACCAGTAACTTATGAATTTTCATTCTTTCATGTGGAATAATAATGCTTATTTTATTTTATTTATCCGCATTCCTTAGCCTATCCTCCCAGGTATAGCCCTTCACTGCTCTCAGAAACCTCATTTCTACAACCCTCAACCTATTTCCTTCCCGCTTCGAAAGTTTCCACTCCTCACTTTTATAAAATTTTTTTATTCATAATTTGTGTATATTGCAATCTGTTCAATTCTACTCTACCTCTTCTGTTCTTAAATGATTCAGTCATTTAATTAGCTTATCATGTGATAAGAAACAGAACTATTTATTTTAGCCCTGCAACGAACAGATTGAGTGTAAATAATTTGACACTCCACCTGTCTGTTATGGGCACTTGTTAGTTTATTAAATATTTTACATTGTCTATAAAATATACCTGATGTAATAATCATCTGGTTGACTGTAATAAAGAAAATACATTTAATTCTTGGTGAATGAAGCTTTTGTAGGTCAGTTTACTGATATTGTGCCAAAAATTATTGTAGCTGCTAATGAGTATAACAGATGTTGATGATTTTTTTTAAATATAAAAGATACTCTTTACAACTATGTTTTGTTAACTCAGTGAAGGCTTTAGCAGGTATGTAGATTATGATTTTCCTACTGGAAAATTTTATTTTTAAATCGTAATCTTTTTTGTTTTGTGTAAGTACTTTGCGGGTGTTTTTTTTACCAATTAAAAAACAATTAGTTTGTAAGATTTCTACAACTTTTATAATGGGAGTTATTAATGGAATAAGACATATTAAACTCATGCACTGACTTATACAACAACTAAGAATGTATGAGAATATCTTGTCTACTAGAAAAAACAAATGGATTATCTACAAACAAGAACTGTTAACAATTATAAAAAAAATAAATAAGAAATACCAAAGATATTTCTGCTACTTGGCAACCCAAGCAGCACAATCTGTCTCCATACACCTTAAAAATATACTGGTTATCATAGGGTATAACAAAAGCAGTTGCCATGTGGAAAATGGAAATAGGATGAGAAAGGATAGAAATATGGTTACTCTAGTAATACTCTGAGCTTGGTTACTAGCCCATAATCAGGTTTTTTATAATTGTGGATAAGTCCTTTGATTTTCATATTTTTTTTGTCATAATGTTTTCATGTGTCTGTATGTAGATTATAGCAGAAGATTTTAATAACGTTCTTAGCAGTTTGTTAGTACTTAAGTTACTAACACATAGTTTTCACATTAATACAATATATCACAGTAGTTACAGATTAGTAGAAAATAAACACAGATGTACTAAATTGATCTTCCCTTGAAAATGGGTAACCATAGCTGAGTAGAATTTTCTCACCACAAAGTTATCGGCATACCATAATGAAATTGCTGCTCAAGTATTCCAAGCGACAAATTTGGCGGAGAAGCATTAACCCCACCTTTGTACAGAGGAATTTTTTGTCCTGTTACCCACTTGTTAATGTCTGGTAATATTTTTCTAAGAAAGGGAAATTTTGTTTTGTGACACGAAGTTGGTAGCCCTACTCAACCGGTGTAGATATGGCAGTGTGAGTTGATTCTCCTTGAGCTGTGTAAAATTTTGTGCCGTTTCCGGTTGTGTTATGAACAGAATGTCTTTTAACATAGAACACAGGTTTTCATTCTTTAACAATATTTTGCTACGAAATCGTACCAGAGTGTAAAAGAATTGTTTCAAATTAAATTTGTTGGTGTTAATTCATTTGATTGTAAGTGGTCATATTTTCTTTTAGTTTAAGTCTTAAGTTTTTAAACATTCTGTAATCAATTTAGTCTAGTAATATTAAGTTTAGGAGTTGATGATAATTTTCTTGTAGTAAAGACTGTAATTATCAAGTTTTATAATTAAGAAATAATTTATAATAAATGTCTGTGATAAAGTTTACAAAGAAGTTTGTCATTATTATTAATTAACCCACCGGGTAGGTCTAGAGGTAAGGTTGTTGCTGCAAGTCAGCTGATTTTCGGAGACGAAGGTTCCTGGTTCAAATCTTAGTAAAGGTAGTTACTTTTTTATGGATTTGAATACTAGACAGTGGTTACTGTTGTACTTTGATGGTTGGGGTTCTATTAACCATACTGTCTCAGGAATAGTTGGCCTGGGTCTGTACAGGACTGCACCTTATTTACACATCACTCACATCATCCTCATTTCGTTGGGTCATGGGGTTGCTTATTGTTCTGATTAAATGATTGCAATGTATACGCATAAAGGATTAAAAAAGCAATTGTTTATTAATAACCAGATCTCAAAAGAACCTGGAATTTTCATTACTGTTTAAATAAATTAAACTTTTTAGTTGTAATGTTAGAGAACTTGATGTCAGTTTTGTATTGTAATGTTTTTTGTAAAGTAATAGGAAAATAAATAAATTTAACATTCCAACTTAGAAACGCTAATGAAAAATTTAATAAAATGTTTCACTTGTAAGTGATTATAAGTAATATTATTCCAGATATAACTAAAAAGAGATTAAAACTAATATATTACATTATAAGTTGTGAATCAGTTTTCTGTACCATTTTATTTGTTTAAGAGAGAATCAAATATTGCATAAAGTGATATAATATGAATACATGTTTGTTTTCTGCTGATTAATTACAGAATAATATTCTTTTATTTATTTTCCAAGAAACAAGACTAGCATAAGTTATGGTTCCCCCACTTTTCAACTCTTCTGGTATGAGAATGTAAACATTAAGGATAGAAGGATGATCTGTCTGTCTGCCTGTGTTTGTTCTCCAGTTAAGACCAGTTTGCTAGTGCTATTCTTGTCAGCAAGGTGTTCTCTGTAGAAGAGTAAAGCTACTCTGCGTTCAGTATTTGTATCACGTTTAAATATTTTGTTTCTGATATTTCTTAAAAATGCCGGCTGGTTCTATGACTGTTACTGTACCTATTTCACCACTGTCTCGTTTGAGTTTTCTCGAGGTAATTTTTAATTTTCAGTTATTAAAACAATTAATTATTTATTTTTATTTATCTATTGCATAGAAAAATAATGAAGTAAAACAAATTAAATAAATTTGTTGTTTTCTTTTTGCTGTTCGTTCAACTATTTGTTCGTCAAGGATGATAATATACTTGAAGTAATATAATAATATTCTAGACCTGATTGGGAATTGAAGCCTGGATCCCTGGTCTAGCAGACATTTTGATCATATAAATAAATTCTATTTTATTTTTATTTTATTTATTCATAAATATTACTCTGTCCCATAAAAGGCAGGTAGAGTGTTAAATTATTTGAACTTGATCTGCTAGCTCCAGGGCTACAAAAAATAGTTCTGTTTCTTACCACATAGTCATCCAATTATATGACTGAATCATTGAAGAACAGAAGTAGTAGAAGTGTAAAATACACTAGTCAGAGTTATCTTTTCTCAGAGTAATGAATTTCATTATACAGCCAGACCCCGTGGTGACTGTCGTTTCTGGGGTGGAAAATGGATTCTTTTCAGTGAGCCGGCCTTGCTGATGAGCGTATTTTTCAACTCAGTGAGGAAAGCAATGGTAAAGCAAGTCACTCCTCGGTTTTACTCAGTAAAACCTCTACAGGTTCAAACCAGCCTATGTATGTACTGTAAAACATAATACTGTAAAAAATAATAATAATACTGTAAAAAATCTGGTGGAAACACCCATTTGAAATAAAAGTTTTGGTGGAAAAATTGATTGAAATAAAAGTTGTAGATTTTTTATTTTTCCATAAATTTATTTTTTGATCTAGAAAAAAGTAAATTGTGAGGAGTAAAAATGGGAATTTTGGTAAAATAAATTAATCAGTGTATTTAATGCACTTCAATAAATTTAGCAATATTACAAAGTTTTTTGCTCATTAGAAATTTTACGAACCAGTAATTGGTCAATTTCTGATTACTACTTGTATTTTACAAGTATGGCTTAGAATAATGTTCGTTGCTGTTTTAGTCTCGTATGTTTAAAAATACGTAAGAGCATCTGGGTTATATCTTTAATTTTCAGTCTTCAGAACCCGTGTGTATTGTGCTAATTATTCCTAAATGTTTAAATTTTCTTGTGATAGAATTCCGAATTGGGTATTTTCACGAGAAGTGAAGAATCGTTTCTTAGCAACTTAATGTTTCTATATATTATTTTTATTCTGTTTTTGGAAATATTTTTTTCTTCAGTCACACTATATATTTATATATACATTTTGTAATTTTATTTTGATGTTTTTCGTTGTACTTTTATATTGTTTATAAAAAATTATGGAGCTATTACCCGAGAAACGATTTGAATTTGGAGACCATTCTTATACGGAATATCTCCTTGTTGATTCAGAGGTCAGTGAAAAATATCAAGTGTACTTAAACTCGCACTAATTGTCAAAAATTTGAAATTATTTGGTGAATGTTTTAACCCTTTCAGTGCCAAAACAATATTTAAAACTTTGAACTTAGTGCCAGGCCCTTATTTCGAAAACTTGCAGGCGTAAGCCTGCCATTACCGACCAAAATTTCAACGTTACAGAAAAATAAAATTTTCGAATTAATTTTTATCGAGTTCATAAAAAAAATCGTTTAACACTAAAAATATTTAAAATATTTTTTTTTTAGTTTATTTAAAGTTGCATCGACAGCTTGGTCATTAGCAACTACTGTAGGTGTTTGTCCTAAACGGTGGTTTTAACGTGTTAAAATTTCTAGACCCTAGCCGGGAATTGAACCCGTGACCTTTCGCTTTGTAGGCTAGGGCGCTAGTCACTACGCCACGGAGGTGGTTTCAAAATACATTATTCCATTAATTTCAGTTTAAAAGTTTTTTTGGAAATGTTCGGTTATCCGGACGTTGGCACTTTATGCATAACTTACGGACGTCCGGTTAGGAAGCATAAAGACTTCCGGAAAACCGGTTGTTATAACTACGTAAAATATATCCTTGACATGTCCTATACTCTCTTTGGAGTCTCCTAAATGCAAGTAGCAAAAAATCGACGTTTTGTTTTCCGGACGTTGGTACTGAAAGGGTTATGTATTGTGCAGATTCTACTATTGGAGAATCAAATACTTTCCATTTATTCATTTGTACGGATTATAATAAAAAAATTCCAAGAAAAACCAAATATTTTACTTATGAATAAACTTATACTAGAATTTGCGCCCGCGCGTAACGGGGTTATTGCTAGCGTCAGAGGGGTTGCATACATTCGTAGTTAAAATCGTGGTTAAAACTATCAGATGGGGTTGACCATTGTAGTATTTTTTTTATGATTATGGCAACAGAAGAGCTAATTTACGAAAAAGTAATCAGAAATATTATGTGTAATCAAATCGACGGAAGTCAGTAACCCAAATCGCGGGTAGGAACATACGTATTAGAAAAATGTATTAAAATAATATAGGAATCAAAGGCTGTATAAACGACGGCTCAAAGGAAACCCATAAACATTACATGTTAATTAACGTTTCATACATAACTTAAAAAAGTAAATTAGACAACCTAAAATTTGAAAACACCCGCGTCCGTGGCCGAGAGATTAGCGTGCTACGCTGCAAAGCAGAGGTCCCCGGTCCGATTCCCGGCTCGAGTCTGGAAAATGATTACAAGTTCAAACTCATCGTTCCTCACCCTGACGTAGTCGCTTATAACCAAGATGTTGATGCGACTTTAAACTAAAAAAAGTGGAAACAAAAAAATAATTTCAATTTGATACATTATTTTTTATGCTGATTCTGAAAATGTGATCGCCGAACCGATACAGAGTACCTCCCGAATTAATACGGTGATTTGAAATATTCATATTTAACTCCTAACAATTTTTTGAATCCCCAAATCTCTAACAGTCTGCCAACAGCTGACGATTTCCACATTTTCCAGAACTACATAATTTAATCGGAAACTAAGAAAACATTCGTAACACTATCAATTTTTCTTCTTGGATACTAAAAATTGATTAATCAAGGCTTACGTTTGGTAAATCTTCAAAGAACCCGTGTTAGGAATATAAAAAAACATACTGTAGTCCTATACTGTTCCGTTGTGTCAACTGAACGTGGAAACGACTATAGTATAAGTTTGACTTTCTGAAAATTGTGGTCATATAGCTGTTGATATATCATAAATGTTACATACATGTATTGAATGATAAGTTAAAGTAATCGTAGGCTTTGCTATAATTTAATTATTTATTAATAAATACTTGTTCCGGTACGCAGTGTTTTATTTAGTATGACATCACATTCATCAAGGTTTACTACCCCCGTTTTCTTGTATTATTTGTTATGTTCCTATAACCTCCTTCCTCCCTAGAAATTGACATTGCATTTGTTTCTGTTTCCTTGTAAAATTACTTGTAGGCTAAAAAAAAAAAACTATTAACATTGAGATTCCCTTACCATACAATGTTTGCATTTATTTCGTGCTATTCATTTTGATGATTTCTTGTTTACTTTCTGTGTGGTATTATGTATAACCGAACAGTAACCAATAGCGGAGTATGGATTACCCCCTGGAGAGCGGGTGGAAAAATACCCCCGGAAAAAAATTTAAAATACACACCTTAGAAAATCGTTTTTGCGCATTTCTGAGCTAAACATTTTTATATTGTTACAACAGACAAAATGGAATCATATTACACATTTAAGAAATTTAACAATGGTGAATAAATTACTATTGCCAATTTTAAATTTAAAAGAATTTTATATCATAATGCCTAATACAACAAAGAAAATATGAAAATAATTTATTGGTAAAAGTTTACAGTAATATAAGCACTTACATAAAATTATTTGGTATGTTAGGGACTTACTAAATAAATTATTAAAATGTTATGTTGGGTGCTTATTTTGGCGTATCAGTATCGTGTACGAAAATAATTTATAATAAATACACATGAATAAAATTATTTTTTCCTCGTTTATTTAACGTCGCAACTACAGTGGTCATTAGCGACGACGTTGGGTTGTAACTGTGAAGGATGAAATTATTTTTTGTAACGTATGAAAATATGCCGTGCCTGAGTGGGATTCGAACCCAAGACTGCATGATGAGAGGCGAGCACGTTACCAACTACGCCAATGCGGCCGGCTTGATAAAATTTGTTTGAATTACGAAAGGGGTAAAACCAAGAAAAGAGTTACATAGCTACTATAGTACACATTAATTCATTTTTGTGTTAAATAAACAGTTGAGACAGTACGATTAAGTACATCTTTACACATAACAAATCGTTTAGTTTTAGAAATTCAAAGAAATTGTGTTAAGTTGAAATATGGATTTTGTAATTATAAAGATACAAATAACTATTTAAGTAAATAAGAAAAATATTTGGAAGATGGGCATGACCCCTGTGACCCCCCCCCTAAATCCGTCACTCACAGTAACTATAGAATTAAATATAATTTTATTAAACATTTTCTGAACGATCCATTTAGTTGAAGGAAATATCTTTTGCTTTACTAATCATGGGTTTTTTTGAAAACAGGCCTTCATACTGGTGAGCCAGAAATGTCTTCTGTCAGGTTTTTTTACCGGTTATGTGCCTTTTTTTCTTTGTTTATTTAACGTCGCATCAACTACAGTAGTCATTAGCGACGACGTTGGGTTGTAACTGTGAAGGATGAAATGATATTTGTAACATATGAAAATATGGCTTGCCTAAGTGGGATTCGAATCCAAGACCGCATGATTAGAGGCGAGCACGTTACCAACCAAGCCATTGCGGCCGGCGGTTATGCGCCTTGCATAATACGTGTAACAATTCATATTTTTTGTGATTCCTCATAATATACTCGTGGTACTGCAGCTTACGAGATTTGACGATGCATTTATTTGATGATGATTAAATTAATGCATAACCAATCCGTGTGTTTGGAACCAAACATTTATTGTCACCCCTCTGACGTTGAAAATTAGCCCGCACGCAGTTCGGGTGCAACTTTTAGTTTTTTTATAGTTGCATTAACAGTTTGGTTATTAGCGACTACGGTCGGTTATCTAGCTTTATCGGTGGGTTATGACTTGCTATAATTTTCTGACTCCAGCCGGGAATCGAACCCGGGACCTCCGCGTTTAAGGCTAACGCGCTACCACTACACTACGGAGGCGGAATTTTTAGTTTTGTTGAAGCGTTTAATGAGGTAAATAAAATAAATACTCTGTATACGTCACTTGTTAAATTTTACAAGTTTTTAGCTTAAAAGTTTATAATAAAACAGAATTAGGCTAATTCTTTTTATTGTATGAGCCTTTATGACTCGTAATTAACGTTTATTAATGTCCTATTATACTATTTAAAAAAAATCTATCTTAATTTTATTATGACAAACTTTTCCCTTCAGTTGGAACGAACAATTTTTTTTTATTTTGAAGTACTATTGTATTTATCAGACTTTTTCGTTATAATAAATTGTACATACTTATTTCGTTTACTTAAAATAAATATAATTAATACCGTAATTTATGTTTGTGTTTCAAGGTTGACTACTGATTTTTTTTTTGTAATTGTCATTAACTGCTTTGTGAATATTGCAGAAGTACGTACATATTCATTTAAACTATACAATTATTTCGATTGAAAGGCTTCATTAAATGGAAACTAAATTGTGTACTCATCTATAGTTCTTCAATTGAAATTGTGACAAAAGTATTGACGTTTGTCACGTTCGTCTTTAAACGAGTATATTTAAATTCTAGTTTGTCCCGCTCGCTTTGCAACGCATTCATAATTTATTTAAACTTGTGGAAAATTTTTAAAAACAAATTATTGTAAACTCCCAATTATTCGTCATTGTTTTATTTGTCTACTATAACAATTTTGCTAAATTGTTGAACGATTTTTTTTAAAATTCCTAATGTGTGTACGTTGCAATCTGTTCAATTCAGAACAATAAGCAACCCCATGACCCAATGAAATAAAAATGATGTGTATGACGTGTAATGAGGGGTAGTCCTGTACAGACCCAGGCCGACTATTCCTGAGAGGTTTGGTTAATTGAACCTCAACCATCAAAATACAACGGTAGCCACTGTCTAGTATTAAAATCCGTATAAAAGTAACTACTTTACCAGGATTTGAACCGGGAACCTTCGTCTTTGACAATAACAGCTGACTCATTGTGACGACTTTACCTCTAGACCAACCCGGTGGGTCTGTTGAATGATTAAAAACCATTTTATGAAACGGAAATTTGTTACTACTATAGCCTGTAAGGCAAGGCAGCTTTTTCTTTTCGATAACAATTTGGTGTATTTGGAATTTCAAATATGAACTGTGTGTACAAAAAATATACCTGTGAATTTTATGAACAGGACCGTTTCATTTTTACAATCTAATGTAATTAAATAAATAAATAAATTTTGATATTGGAACTTCACTCATTTTAACTATTATTTTGTCATTTTCTCACTTTAGGCTATTAATTTGGTTATTAATTTGTAAATAAACATCATGTAGTATAAAAGTCACTATGAAAATTATTTATGAAAGTCTTCTTTGTACACATCCGCTTAGTTTTCCCGGTCGTCGGCAACCGCCTGCCCATTTATGAATGATTATTGGGAGTTTTTTCGTTTTATACTTTTTTACGTTTAATACCGTTTACACCCTGCAACAGGAAACAATGCAGTTTATCATAAACCAATAGTGGGCAAGTACGACGTAGTAACATTGTACAACTTTAGTAACCGTTGATTAACGCGGCATGTTCAAGTAACTGAAGTTTTTCCGGACTTGTAGGTGGCAATTTTTAAAATTTTCATCTGTCATTTTTCTTTGTCCGGTCCGTCAGTCACACCCAGATGTGAGAAACTACGAGAAGTGGCAGCAAACGGTTTTTGGATTCGTAATCTAAACAAAAAGTTAGTCGTGATGGATTGAGTTTGAAGTTCTGGTTTCGACCGGAATTCAAGAAATCAAAGTCGGAATTTGGAAACAAAGATAGTTTCATTCTTCTCTTAAAGTGTAGATGCAGAAATTATTGGGTTTGAAGTTCCGGTTTCGGAGTAAAGTGGCCTAAAACTGGATGTCAAGAAATCAGTCGGGATTTGGGAACAAAAATATTGTCATTCGATTCCTTTTAAAGAATAGATACAAATATCATTGAGTTTGAAGTTCCGGTTTCGACTGGAAGTGGCCCTAAGTCGGAATTTGGAAATAAAAATAGTCATTCGATTCATCTTAGAGTAGCTACAGAAATCACTACCTAATGGTTTTTTCCATAAGTCAAAAGTAAGCCTTTTAAAAATTCTTACGAGCCATGAGAAGTGACGTCTCATGAAAGGGATTTTTTCGTTTTTGTTTTTTTTCAGTCTTTGTTCTGAATGAATTGGATGGGAAAATATAAGTACAAAAATTGGAAAGTTTTTTATTCTTTAAGTTTTCTTTCATGTACTGTATGTTTAACCTAAGAATTCTTTCAAGTAGGCTACTTTAATTTTTAATAGTTTTTGCAGAGAATGAATATTACCCTGTAACTACAAAATATGTAACATTTTTAACTTTAATTCTTTTTGTGTAAACATTTGACTTAAAACACATCATTAAGATGTAATTTTTAAGCAAAACCTTTTTCTCAGTTTTCCATTATCTTTCGTTAGAAGCAGGACTTTTGGAAGTACAGTATTTTCTCAGCAAGCACGACCCAAATGGAACGTGCACATAAAATTTTCAGTTTCGAGGTTTTGCGGTTTTGGAGTTTTCGTGATAAGTGAGTGGATTTCGCTTTTATTTTATTTGTAGGATCAATAGTTATTTAGTCTCATTATTAAAGTTTATTTACAGTTTTACGTTGTTCAATTAAACTGTCTTTCATCGTCTGACTGGCGCAGTTGTTAGTGTGCTACATTGCAAAGCGGAAGGTCCTTGGGTCGATTCACACTTCGTTTCTAAATTTTTACAGAAATTCATAACGGTTTTAAAAATTTTTTTTTATGTAATCTGTTAGTTATCTTAAAGAATGCTAAATGAACGTTCCGTACGAAGAATTTTTTAATAACTTAGTTGCATATCCACATGCAAACTAGATTGTGGTTTTAAATAGGTGTAAGAACATTTTCTCGTTAGGTCTTTATTGATAATAGGGCATTTAAAAAAACTTGTTCACTACTTTTACCGGATTTTTATCCGTTGTCACTGACACTTTTTCTAAGTTGTTGTTTAGGTCAACAGCCGAAGGCTGGTTTGAGCCTCTAGAGGTTTTACTAAGTAAAAACGAGGATTAAGGTGCTTATCAGCATATCAGGCCCTCCGAAAAGCACCCACTTTCCACCCTGCAAATGACACCTTTACTTCATTCACCACAGGGTCTAGCTGTATAGTGAAATTCATTACTCTCAGAGGAGATAACTCTGACTAATGTATTTTACGTATTTTTTTCTGTTCTTAAATAGTTCAGTCGTATAATTGGCTGACTATGCGATAAGAAACAGAACTATTTTTTGTATCTCTGGAACCAGCAGATCAAGTGCAATTAATTTAACACTTCACCTGTCCGTTATGGGCAAAATAATTTTTTAAAAGTGTATCTTCAAAAATACGCGTGCTGATTTTCAGAATTAAAGCTGATTGGGAATTTCAAAAATGTTATTTTATTGTTTTAATGTAATTACACCCTTTCTACTCCTTAGGAGCAAGTGGGAAAAATTAAGTGTTTTTCTTGAGATTATTTAAGGAATATACTCACCAATTTTTGTAACTGTAGCTCGTTAGGAATGATATAAATATTGTTTATTGCTGTAGGATAGTTACCCTTTTTTACCTCTTATGTGCTAGTAGTTGAATTGCAAATTCATTAGTTTTCCCATTCCTCCCCTTAAGGTCAAATTTGCCGAATTTCAGTTCTGTATTATTTGGAAGTTGGAGAGTATTTCAATTAACTCTGGAATTGGTGTAAACATATCGTACGAGGATACTGATGTGAGAATGAGACAGGCACGTGTAGGTATTTTTGTTATTGATAACTACCAACATTTAATGTTTGTCTGTTTCTAATACAGTGATACGTGGTGCTTGTGAGCTGCTCAGTGCTTTATTATTCGTAGGAAAATGGTGTGTTCTTCGATTAAATACTATTTCAATGAGAAGCAAATTGGTTACTGCCAATAACAGGACCAGTGTGTTTGTTTTTAACAGTTCCAGAGATAAATGTACTAGACTATAGTGATCAGTTAATGTATGTATCAGCCAATTAGGTGTTCCGCATTTATATGTCTCTACATATAAATGTTTGATTTGCAAAATAGTTTAATTTTTTGAACATGTTTTGTTTATTATAATGTTCTACTTTTATTTTACGCCTGAATGTTGTGCATTTTATGCCATGGGCGTTGAAGAAGTTCCCGGAATTACCTTGTTCTGTCCAAACAAGCGATAAGATAGCCGAACTAGCAATATGATTGCGTGCGCACTCTTGTTTGAACATGTGTGGACGGTTTAAGAAAGGGCAGGAGACGTTATAGGACGACAAGCGCAGCGGGAGACCGACATCCCGAAGTGATTGTAACAAGTGAAACAACTAATTCTAGACGATCGAAGAATGACAATCGCGGAGTTGGCGAACGAAGTTGGTTTCTCATAGGGATCAGTTCATGCTATTTTACGCTATGTTGAAGTTGAACAAGTCTGTTCGAAGTTTGTTCCGAGGCTGCTGAACACGGAGCAGATGGAATGCCGTATGACAATCGCCGACAAGCTGTTTGAGACAAGTTAGAAGGATCCTTCGGTCCTCTAAAAAATCGTCACTGGTGATGAGTCTTGGGTGTTCGCCTACGACCCAGAGACAAAACAGCAATCATCAGAGTGGCCCACAACATTGTCTTCCAGACGAAAGTGCGACATAAAATCAAATGCGATGACTTAGCTCCAACAGATTTCGAAAGAGGTTTTCTACCGCTGCTTCTAACACTGGCAGGGTCGATGGAGCAGTGCGCGCGCGCTAGCGTGTGTGTGCGCGTGCGTGCAAGCGTTCTTCTTTAAAGGTGATTTGGTGAGCATTGCCATAGTTCATGACATTAGCCCGTTGAACCACCATTCCGGGAACTTTTTGAACGCCCCTCATGTATAATAAGGCTAATGGAGACCAAGACGATAGATGAAAAAGTGGCCTGGGACCTGACCGGATTCCTCTGGCAAAGAAGCCATAATGTACATAATATACATGAAACCCTGTATAATTGTTTAACGTTAATATTTTTTCATATCTGTTTGATTATTGTACAAAATTCTCATCGTGAAATTCTCTTTCAAAAATCAGTCTTGAGTTCCCTGGTGATTGGACGGAACGTTTGTTCCCATATAACTGTGTTTATAGTTGTAGATTCATGCTCAGGAATCTTGATTGATTGGGTTCATATCCAGGATGTATTATTGTACGATTTAAACTAGAATTTTGAAATTTTGAAATTCGGCTTTGAAAATATTAGTAGTAAATAAAAGTTAAAAATAATCATCCAAAAATTTAAAAAAATCTGTATTATTTTTGCTTTTGCCTATCTATATTAGTTACTATGTAAATATAGTAATTCTTGTTTAAGGAAGTTACTAATTTTATATTTCCGGTTATGATCGTGATAGACGACTTAGATGAATAACCGTGAGTACAGTATATCTATAATTAAATAAAATTACTTGCAGTATTTATAGCATTATAATTTTTGGTGTTTGCTAAAATTCCACAGCAAAATTGTATAAAAATTGGTCTGCGTGTTCCTAAATAAATTTTAAAGACGGAGAAGTATTTTATTAATAATTGTGTAAATTGTGGCGTAATAGAGTGAAGGTCATTTAAGCGGCCTTGACTTGTTTGTTTTCTCGGTCAGACAGTTGGCGTCGCTTCTTATGCCTATTAGCTACATTTTGATTCTTCCTAGGTATAGCTACTTGATGACGCGTTTTGAATAGTTGTATATTATACAATTTTAGATTTGGTATTCTTATGTGATACGCAGTTGTTTTGTTACTTTAATGTAGTTGTGTAGTTTCCTGCGTTTCGTATGCTTCAAAGCTTTATAAAATCGATCAAACTTTGGTTATGAATTTTTATCAGAAATTTGTGTTGTTAAATGATTTTGAACTGTTCAACGTACGTGCAATTGATAGCATCAGAAGGGTTGCAAATCTCAGTGGTTGGTTACACTATTGTAGTAATTAAAGAAAACTGTATAAATATGGCAGTAATAGGATTGATCGTCGAAATAATAACCTATCATTAATAATCAAAAGGTCGGTAACTCATATGGTGGATGGGCTACATCCCTTTGACGAAAAATAAAATAGTAAATTAGTTATCCAATAGCACACTTAACTTGCAAGTTCCTTCGATCTATCAGATTGAAGATTGGTTACAATTTTGTTTATTTCTAGTGCAAATAAAATTAAGTGCAAATAAATTAGTGCAAATAATTAATTTTTAAACTAGGGTTATAAATAAATCAAAAATAAGATTTCCTGATTTGAAAAATCGGATGCAATATGTTTTTGGAAATCTCCACCGAGTTGCAGCCATCTTGTCCGAAACTTAATTAACAAAAAAATATTTGTTTAAGGATTGAATACCGTTTTCAACCCTTAACGTGTACATTTTTGTAATCGGTTAAGGGTTATTTTTTAGGTGCACGAGAGGTAAAATTTCCATGGAGTTTTAGCCATTTAGCTCATCTGTAACTGAGTAAACTGAAAATATTGATTTAAGATTTTTCATACTTTTTTTAGCGTTACTGTACCTAACATTTGCCCATAACAAGCAGGTTGAGTGTTAAATTATTTGCACTTGATCTGCTAGTTCCAGGGCTATAAAAATAGTTCTGTTTGTTATCAAATAGTCAGCCAAATATGTGACTAATGAATCTACGAACAAGAAGTAGAGGTGTAAAATACACTATTCACAGTTATCTCCTCTGATAATAATGAATTTCATTATACAGCCAGACCGTGTGGTGAATGAAGTGAAGATGTCATTTACAGGGCGGAAAGTAGATGCTTTCGGACGGTCTGGCATGCTGATATGCATACTTTTCCACTCAGTGAAGAAGGCATGTTAAACCACCTCACTCCTCGTTGTACATATTTTCATGCGGTACAAAAAATCGTTTTATCCTTCACCGTCTGCATTAGCAGTAATTGTAGAACAGTCGGACGTTAAACCAAAAAAAAAAAAAAAAAAATCAGTAAAGCTTCTAGAAGTTCTAACCAGCCTTTCGGCTGATGACCTTAACAACAAATAACATACATAACGTATCCACCTAGTTTCAGCAATCGATCTCGTCTGAAACTTGGCGAATAATAAATATTGGTTAAGGGTTGGGCACGCTTTTCAATCTTTAAGGATAGTCTACATTTTGAAAATTGTTGAGGGGTAATTTTTTTAAGTTTCGCTATAAATAAAATCATCGAAATTCAGTCATTTAACTATTCTGAAACTTAGTAAACAATAAAAATATTAGCCGGCCGCATTATTAGCCGGCGTATAAAATATTGGTATAAAATATTAGCCGGCGTAGTTGGTAACGTGCTCGCCTCTCATCATGCGGTCCTGGGTTCGAATCCCACTCAGGCCCGACATATTTTCAAACGTTACAAAAAAAAGTCATTTCGTCCTCCGTTGTACAAAATTACACCCCAACGTCGTCGCTAATGACCGTTGAAGTTGATGCGACGTTAAATAAATAAATAAAAAATCAAATAAAAAAATTGGATTAAGGGTTGAACTCCATTTTTATTCCCTTAGGGGTATAAATTTTGGAAATATTAAGAGATTATTTTTTAAGTTGGAATTATAAGTAACATCTCCCGAATTTCAGCTATCTAGCTTGTCCGGAACTTAGTAAACGGAAATTGTCATTTGAACTTCCTTTTCAACCCCTTAACGGTGGAATGTTTAACTTTTCTATTTACTCTAAAGGGAATATCCCCTCCAAATTTTAGCTTTCTAGCTTTTGTGTAAGTTGGAGAATCAGTGATGAGTAAGTGAATCAATCAAGTGAGGGTTTTATTATATACACAGATTTTTGACCCTGATATTAGTCTTGTCATTTTAATAATTGTTCTCTTCACCTGGGACTTTTTACATACCTTCATATTTTTTCTGTCTACTTGGCCCTTTACATCTCTTTTGTGCTCTTCTCGTACCAGTGGTGCTAGTATTTAATTTGTGTTCATTTTTCTCTGGGATTTAGTTTGTAAGTTAGGTTAACTTTTGTGATACTAGTACAGGAGAAACTACGACATTAAGTGTTACCAACTAGAAGAACCCTGTGTTAATGCCTTATACATCTCAACGCGGTTCACCAACCGATGTTAACCACTTCGGTTTTTTGCGTATAAAAAATATCATATGTTGACCCAATGTATTATATTCAGTGATTATGTTGGAATGTATGATAAAAAGGTATGTTTATATTTGATTGTGTCTTCAAACATTCGTTTTTCTTACATTACTTCTTCTATTGTTTTATTAAACAATTGAAATTTCCAAGATGAAACAAACTGTTAAAAGCGTCTTTTGTGTTGATTTTGTAACAGTATTAGTTTATAAATGCAGGACTATTTAAACTTCGTATATCAATAAGTTAATAAGTTAAATATTTAACTCTTAAATTTATAAAAATCTACAATTGGCTTCCGAAGACAAATCGCTTATGTAAACACACTGTTTTTTATGATGTAGAATTTTTTAAATCTTAGAATTTCTACAGGTTAGATTGCATCTTATAAAAAAAACATTGGTTCTGTTGTGTAAAACAGCTGGTCATGTTTGTTTTAATTTTTATTTACGAAATAAAAATAAATAACGTCAAGTATCGAGGTTGTGTTTTAATTGAATTAGTTTTATGTGTTTGTTTTTATGGCTTGCAACTATAAGTCCTATAATACATCATCTGATATAGATGTGGTATGTCTGGAATTATAATTAAGTTCTGAAGATTATAGTGTAAAGTATTTTCTATTTGTACATTTTCGAAGTCAAATATTAAGTCAATTGTCCCTCGACTATTGAGATGATAGTTTTGTTATTTCATTCCGTACAACTTAAAACATTTCCGTGTGTACAAAAATTTCTAGAAAAGATGAGAAAACTGAGAGTCTGTATGGTTCTTTTTCGAAGTAAACTATAGTATTTGTATACTTAAACACAGTTGTTTCCAACCTGTGGTCCGAGGGAGGGTGTATCAGCACATATAAAAAAGTTGCCAAAGAAATGAGGATTTTGAAAATTCAATTTGAACAAGATAAGCTGAATGTATCCATGGCTATTAGGTGTTTTTATAGGTACAGAACCAGGGTGTTTATCATTATCTATCACTCCGCACAGGAGTATAGAGGGCCCAAGTGCAGAGCGTAGTTTTTTATAACTCTAAAATATTATAAACTAGTATCACTGACAAGAAAAGACTTTTTGTCATAAAAAAGAAGTAATAAAACAAGTACAAAGAGTAAAAAATGTTGTATAGAGCCACAAAAACTATACAAACATGGAAATATAAACTTAAATCTAATATCACAGCTAGAGTAAATATAATGTTCCACTCCACCCAATCGATGTAATCCAAAAGTCACGTCCAAAATAGTATATCAGTTAAATTAAAATTTCTTTTCAGAGACATTTCTGTATTCCTTTTTCGAGAGGGATATTCCGTACCCCCATCCAATCCGTCCACCCAATCGATGTAATCCAAAAGTCACGGCCAATTTAGTATATCAGTTAAATTAAAATTTCTTTTCAGAGACATTTCTATACTTCTTTTTCGAGAGAGATATTCCGTACCCCTATACCCACTGGAAGGTTCACCCGCTCATCTAGTCTTGAATGTGTGGGGGGAATTTTTCGCAAAACCCACGTCGTCGCTTCTAATTTTACTTTATCTTGTTTTCCCAACACTCATGTTTTACTTTCATGTAGTGAAACACCAGATAAACGTTAATTATCTGTTACTTATCTCGACGTATATTACTAATTGTATATATTTGCTGCCCTATTTTTATTTTCAATGATTTTTTTTAAAGTTTGCTATATACAGTAAGTTGTCTCGTGAATATAATTGGGGAAGATATTGCAAAATAACAATTTGTTAATAACTTTCGTGTAAAATTTGGAATGCAGTTCAGTATAACGATTTTGTTTTGTTTGTCTTCAAGGTTACTCTCGTGACCTTTCAATTTATCTCATTAGCAGTTATCGATTGACATACCATGAATATAATAATGTATTTTTGTCGTAGTTTTATATAATTTATTTATCTTTTTGATTGATTTGTGTGTAAATTATTTAAATTTAATTTTTTAACCGTTTTCTGTGTATATAAATGTGAACGACGTCAATCTTCATCTGTTATTCTTAATTAATACTAGCTAATACTTAGTGAAGAGGTAAAGTGTTAGAATTTGGGACAATTTTTTGTGGTTTGAAGGAAAATAAGGAATTTTTCGATAGATACCCCAAGTCATCCCTTAACTGGAGAACCTGTTCTATTCCTAGATGAGATCAAAAATTTGTACTCTTTAAAACCCAAAACATGTAATTTTGACCATTATAATCTTAAAACAAATCGTAAGAAAAATTTGAAAAAATAACGTTATTGAATAACGTAATATTGTATATTAATAACGTAAAATAACGTTTATTCTATATCTAGTTCTGCAAAACTACTCTTTTGAGATAAGTGCAATAGTGGTTAAAATTACTACTTAAATGGCCGAGCAAATGATTTTACAAAATTCAATTAATCCTTTTCAGCCCGTATAACTATAAACGAGGCCGTCCTGTTTGTGTAATGGTCAGTACAACTGGCTTCTATGTCAGGGATCCGGGTTCGATTCCCAATCAGTTCTAGCATTTTGTCGTTTATATATCACCTCACATTACCTACGCACAAGCGTACTTATGTAGGCACCGTCCCGCAATAACAATAAAAAATAAATCATTGAGGATAAAGGTTACGTTTTTGTCAAGTAGTTGATAACCTTGATAGTGTTTTTAATTGAGATTTCCATCCCAACACCTCAATAAACGGATTAGTTTTTTAAAATATATTTTTAATTTTGATGCAAAGTTATTTCTTGTTGAAAATGTTTTTGGTTATTTGGTTATTCACTGTCAATCGAACATTTTCAAGTTGATCTTTCTCTTACGCTTTTTTTGAACTAACAACAATTTGATTTTAAGTCAAAACAAGGTATACAAGAGAAAGCCAACTCAAAAAGTTTTTGAAAATTTTCAGTATCCATTACCTGTGAAACCCCTCATTTGGAATAATCTCTTATAGGTATTAAATAAAAAATGATGATTGTTTAAATCGAGATATACATAAAAGGAACATTCATAATTTAATTATTTCCTGTGTAAAAAGAAAAAAAGAGCTATGGTTTGTTTTGGTTTATTTAAAGTCACATCAACAGTTTTGGTCATAAGCGACTACTGAGTTTCGGTTCTGTAACGGTTGATTTTAACGTGTTACAATATCCACACCCTAGCCGGGAATCGAACCCGGGACCTTCCGCTTTGTAGGTTAGCGCGCTAGTCACTACTCCGCGGTGGCGGCCAAATGTATTCTGAAGAGGAAAGGAGGAGAAGATCTGAACGAATTAAAAGATTCATCGTTAAGAAAAAAAACAAAAAGAAAATAGGAAAAAGTTGTTCCGAGTTCGTTGTCTTAATATTGCGTCATTTCGCAAGTAAAAAAATGTATAAATACTTTCTAAATCTAACAGTTGTTACGTGAGGCACCTTTTTAAAAAATGTAGTATTCAAAAGAATTTTATGTTCGAAAATAAATGACCTTGTGTGACCTTGGCTTGTAAACTACTCAATGTAAAATTACTAGACAAATTGAAATGTTTATACAGTAAATTGTCTATTATTAGGAGGTACATAGATAGTAAACTATTTGCGTTTCATCATCGTCTATTTGTAAAAAGAAACATGAATGAAAGCTATTAATTAGATAAATGATCAACGTATTTCTTAACACTGTCTTTTATTTATTTATTTTTTACTTTTTCTTCCGTATCACCTTGCCGTAATCCAAAGCTGGATGTATGGCTCTCCTGTTTTCCTCCACAATTTCCTATTTTGTATGTTTCCTGCCTAGTTAATTCATACTACCCGGTCATCTTTCCTCCGTGATTATGGACGACCTCTACATTCCCTTCCTAGCCAAAACCTTCTTCTTCTTGTATAGCTTATACATTTTGCCGAGAGCTGTGAAACAAACATTGCGAGTCGCACCGCTACATGCAGTACAGTACGGCTCGTGCTAAACTAGACCTCATGCGTAACTTGGATTTATTGGTTTCACGGAACTTAGTACTATTTTTATAATTCTTATTCTATATTAGTTACATTTTTATATTATTGTACCTGAAGTATAACATAATATTGTAATAATAATTAATTATACACATTGATAGTGACGTATTATTTCGCAAATGTAAGTATAGGTAAACAAATACACTATTCGACGAGAATATCGCATCCAAAGAAAAGTATTACAAATGTTAAATCAATTACAGTTTAAAATTTTGCACTAAGTATACATGCAATACGCTTTAGTAAGCCACCAGGGGTAACTAAAACATGTTTAAAAAACATACGCTATTACTAAAATGGCATCATGGGTATCAGTCAGTCGACTTTGAAAACAATCAGGGGGTTTTGTTGATGATGTGCATGATTCAGCACATAATTTTTTACGTATGCCTTCGTGACTGTACGTGATCGGAAAAACGAGGAACGGAACGCTCGGCTGCTATACTACATCCAAGAGTCGCTTGAGACTGTGAAAGATAGGCGATTCCAATTTAACATTGGTTGTATAGAACAACACGCTCTCCGCTACTATCTGTCCTACAAACATACCTACTATTTAATTAATAACGTTTAAGTTTTAGTTGTAATTGTAATTTAAACTTAAGTTAAAATGATAACTATTTTTGAAAGAATAATGTCCGGTCCCAATATTCGATTAAAAGACGCAGTATTTAAAATTAAAAAGAAATGAAGTACTTGAAAATAAGTGTAAATAGTTACATTTATAGAATAAAAATTTATAGAACATTTATAGAATTGATAGGCCTACGGCGATGAAATCTACGGATAAACACAGATTTTGAAAGAATAAAAAAAATGTTTAGTTTAATTTAATTTAATCTTTCATAACATTTAATGGTTAAACAAACAAAATGCTGTACATTACCATATAAATAGTTATATTTAGTTACAAATGTAATAACAATTCTTTCACATAATTATATATTTCAGATAATAACGTAAACATTTTTGATCGCCAACGTAATTTAATTCAATATCATAAGTATAATATAGCCTACAATAAGATTAAATTTTATTTTTATATCGTGAGTCATGTTTTTAACACAGTACGAAACAGCGCTCTGGCCATTTATAAGCAATGATGGTACCTTCCGACTGTTTTGGACAGAGTTTAGTGTGCATGTCTGTTCCGCGGCTCTCAGCAAAATGCACGAGTTCTACATGAATCATCTTCTGTCTGCCTCAATGTGTGCCCGGCCTATCGCCATTTAAGTGACGCCACGTGCTGTTTTACCTCTATTAATTTATTTTTGTGACGGATGTCCTCATTTCTCCCTTGGCCTTTTAATTCAATATTCAGTATTACAGATCCCGCCATCCTAACTTAGGCAGCCCAAACTGACTTGCAAGGTCATTAGCCTCCCGGCCGCAACCGATGATTTTACAATCCTATTATAATAGGATTATTTACACTCAATTTGTTCGTTGCAGGGCTAAAATAAATAGTTCTGTTTCTTATCACATGGTCAGCCAATTAAATGACTGAATCATTTAAGAACAGAAGAGGTAGAGGTGTAAAAGACACTAATCAGAGTTATCTCCTCTGAAAGTAATGAATTTCATTGTACAGCCAGACCCTGTGGTGAATGAAGTGAAGGTGTCATTTACAGAGTGGAAAATATGTGCTTTTCAGAGGGCCCGGCATGCTGATAAGCATACTTTTCCATTCAGCGAGGAAGGCAATGGTAAACCACCTCACTCCTCGTTTTACTTAGTAAAACCTCTAGAGGTTCAAACCAGCCTTTCGGCTGTTGACCTAAACAACAACATTATAATAGGATAGTGACGTGTACACTGATCGAGAATTTTTTAGTTTTGAAGCTTTGAGAATGGTACTTTATCAGCCGAAGTAGCACTTATTTAACACTCCACCTTTCATGGGCAAAGTTTTATATAAAAATAAAAAAGTAATGAGAACTGATATAAAATTATAAAGTTCTGTGAATGTTTTTACGTGCCGTCTCTTCCAAGAAGATTGGCAATCATCTTAGCAATAATAACTTTATAAGATGCTGCAACCCCAAAGAAATCGGCCGGCCCGTTGACGTAGTGGTTAGCGCAACTGGCTTCTACGCCGGGGTCCCGGGTTCGATTCCCGGTCATGTCTGGCATGTTTTCATCACTTATTTTCATTATCATCATTATCCACCGTCTGCATTTGCAGAAATTGCAGAACGTCAGACGTAAAACCAAAACACAATTTAAAAAATATACATTTGCAATATAAAACTTCACTTCATTCACGTAAAACCAAAACACAATATAAAAAATATACATTGCTAGAATATACATTTTTTACTACTACCTCTGGCTCATAATTTTCTCCTAAATTGTTTCTTGGAGTAACCTGTACTTCTCTCCTCTCATCATATGATCCAAGTTGTGAAATTTTCGTATTTTTATGGTTCTTACAATCTTTCTCATTCCCCATGATTCTGAGAGCGTTCTCGTTTGTGATACGATCCACCCAACCTCAAGGTTGTCAATGTTTTTTTAGATCCACCTCTCCATCCCGTAAAACAATTCTAAGAACACATGATATCTGAGCAGATAATTTCAGTGTAAAGTTTCTACTTTACACTGCAACATTCATTTTATTGAAAGTTCTTGCTTGCCCAATTCTAATGTTGATTTCTTCAGTACAGTCATTATTTTCATTGATAATTGTTCCCAAATATTTGTATTTTTGGACCTTCTCGACCCTTTTCTTTATGAATTTTCAAAGTTTGTTGAAGACACGTAGATGACTAACGTAAGGTTTCCTCAAATTATGGTCACTATAATAATAATTGTTCCCAAAAATCCACAAAAAAAAAATTGGAACAGTTTTTTTTGGACCTTGTTGACCCTTTCTTTATGAATTTTCAAGGTTTGTTACAGATGTTGTGTTCTTGAATAATTATAGTAAAAGCAGTTTTTTTAAAAATTAATTTATTTAACGTCGCATCAGCTGCAACGGTCATTAGCGACGAAGTTGGGGTGTAGCTGTTTACAATATAGGGTGAAATGATTTTTTGTAACGTATGAAAATATGCCGTGCCTAAGTGGGATTCGAACCCACGACCGCATGATGAGAAGCAAGCACGTTACCAACTACGCCAGTGCGGCCGGCAAAAGCTGATTTTAATTTATTATAATATTTCAGGCTTTGGGTGGTAACCGAATCTGGGGTCTATCGTTTTACGGTTTGCTAATCTTTGCGACACGTACCGTTGGTTCAATTTATTAAGACAGTATTGTTTAAAGTAGGGAACGTATTTAAAGAGAGAAAATTTTGTTATTATACTGCATTTGTTATAATCGCTAGAGGCATTTTTTCATAATTTTGTAAATTACCATATCAGCTGTTTAAAGTAGTAGCCTAATCGATTTTTTTATACGGCGTATTACAAGAATATTTATTTTAGTTACCGTAGTAAAATATAGTTTAAATCGTTCTGAAAACTGTATTCTTAAAGAAATATTATTAATGTAAAATACAGTCCATTTTAAATAAGTCTCTGAATGGTGGTAACTTTTCAAAATGAAAAGTCCCTTTTCGAAAGTAAAATTTCCCCTTTAAATATTCGCACAAAATAAATGATAGGCTATAAATCTTTCCTTTGTAATTTTGAAAATCATATGGAATTATTTTACTGGCCTGTTTGTTATTGTTGCATTCAGTAACCCTTGAATTCAATACACAAGACGTGATTATAAGTACAATAATATTTTATAATTAATTTTTAATTAATAATAACTTAAAAATTAATTCATAAATTTGATTTCCATTTCCGTGTGTTATTGGAAAAATCTTTAGTTTTTTCTTTTCCATTATTTATTAATTTTTTAAAACGCTTTCATTCACGAACAGGGAAAATTACCAAAGAAAAATCGGCCGGCCCGTTGGCGTAGTGGTTAGCGCAAGTGGCTTCTACGGGGGGGTCCCGGGTTTGATTCCCGCTCAGGTCATTTTCATCTATGATCCCGATTTTCATCATTCATTTTCATCTATCATCCTTCTCACCGTCTGCATTAGCAGTAATTGCAAAACAGTTAGACGTTTAAAAAAACAAAGAAAAATCTTTTGGCCGCCTCCGTAGCGTATCGGCCTGCCACGCGGAGGTCCCGGGTTCGATTCACAGCCAGGGTCTGGAAATTTTTACGTTTCAAATCCCACAGTTAATGTTACATACTTCACCGTAGTCGCTAATGACTACGCAGTTGATACGACTTAAAATAAAATAATAAATTAAAAAAATCTATATCTGGTCTAAAAAATATAATATATATATATAAATATAAAAAAATCTATATCTATAAGTGGTAGCACTGACGCATGAGCACATTACAAAATTCCCTCGTTCTTTATTCCATTTAAGTAATGCTATCATGTTTTTTTCGAATGGAGTGTACTTTATGCTAGATAATTTAATTTTTATTCACATATTTTATGTAACATTATACTATGAATTAACAATATACACATATTAAAACTTGTAATAAAAACAATATTTAAAACATTATAGAGGGAATTTTTTATTTCAAACAGGGAAATTGTTTAAAAATATCTAAAAATATCCCTCAGGAGAAAAAGGTTACTATCTTCATAATTTGAAACAACTGTAGTTGGCTTCTAATTACGTTTCGGCCTCCGGGCCAGGTCAGTCAGTCAGCTGGTAGTAAGTCGCTATTATTTGTTAAGTAACACCGGTTGGGCAAGCGACTTTGTATGGTGACCAGCTGACAGCCATCCGTGAACAAACTCTACTGGGGGTCCTTGTTCAAAATCATGCCTAATTCACGTCAAATAATACAGCAAAGCAGCTATCAAATTGGGTAGTTGTCAATAACGTACAGTTCCCGATAACAAATAAAAGCTAAAAAAATTACGTTTCCTCCAATTATGTTCACCGTATCTAACTGGCGGTGCCTTGTTAGTTGTACACTTTGTTAGATTGTGCATTTTTATGGTACATATGTAGCAAATCAATCAAGTATTAAGGAAAGGTGTAAAACTCAAAAGAGTTAGAAGTGTTTAAAACTCAATGTTGTATTGTCTCGAGATCTATTTCTAGTTGTTTAATTAGCATCCTATTCTACTGCACGGATCGCCGAGTTCATTGTTCACATAAAATTTCTTCTAGCATCTTGTTTTATTACTTCTAAGAGCATATAAAAAGATGAGCGTAAATCTCTTGATTTATTTTCATGCCAATGTTTAAACTATAACTTCGTTTATTCATTCGTACGAATCATTGTAAAATCTTATCTTCAGATTAGTTTTTGATAGTTAAGACTTAAATGATGTTGCCTTTTAAAGAAATAAAAATTACTTGAAGTAAATTAAGTTTAAATTATGTTTTGTAACGGTACGCACTGTATTGTACATAATTCATTAAGTTTTAATGTTTCAAGTTTAATTGCGTTTGAGGATTTTTTCTTAATTTTCCTTAATTTTATGGAACTCAAGGAAAATTATATATTTTTTATGCAGTCGTTCGTTGTAAAATAAATTTTGAGGTCATATAAACTATTTCTTTTAATTTTATTATTATGTTTTGCGGTTGTTGCTTGAACTCGGTTCCCTTGCTAATTTAAAAAAATTAAACAACCATTATGTGTGCAATATAGATAAATAAACTATAATGTTTGTAAATTGTAATTTATCGTATCATATCGTGAATGTGAAACACAATAGAATAATACTAATTATAACAAACTTTTTTTTAATGTTTTTAGTGTTTCTAATATTATACATTTTGACGTTTATTATAGATTGTTTCGGGATTTGGTTATTCATAAATAAAACTTCTTTTTACAGTTATAACGACTAAAAAATTACAATAAGTTGCTTAGATTATTAAATAGATTGGATTACAAAAAGTTTTAAAGGCTTAAACTAATTTTAACTGAAGCAATTTGTCCATTTACAAACAATTACTTTACTCTTACTTATAAACTAAAACAATGCGCACCAACTGCCCATTCAGAATCTATTTCTATACGCACGCGTTTATGTACAAAACTATTCTAGGAAGAAAACAAACGAGGCGTCGCCCGAAAGACAATTAATCGTACTGACTCAATTCACACAAAACTTATTCCAGTGTCCGTTTCTAGTGGATATCCTTATATATTCTTATATTCTCTGTTTATTATCTCCTCTTTCTTCATATATTTATTTTAAATTATTTACATTTCAATTCTTCAAATTAAATGTACCAGTTTATACCGGGTGTCCCACGAAGAGGTTGTTATTTTTGAATTAATATGCCGGACGTATCGCACACTCTACAGACTGCAAACTTTACAGCTATAATAAATAGATAGTATGTAAAAAAGTACCCTCGAGTTTCATTTGCTTTTGATTAATCAACACAAAATGGCGGAAAGTAATTTTATTTGCATAACCACTTAAAATTGGTAATTTGTTACAATGTTACTTAAGTAATAAAATGAAAGAAATATGAAAGTGATAAACTATTAATGAAAACAAATTTGTTTCATTAACCTTTATTCGAACTGATGCTCATCAATAGCTATGCTGATCGATTTGGAATGGCAGAAACAGCTGTTTTTTTCTTTCTGAATCCTATTGTAAATACGAGATTAAATAAGCGGTTTTATCCACAAGATTATTGTTCATTTTTTGATATTATTTTCTTATTCCGCCATTTTGTTTTCATTAATAATAAGCATTATTCATAATATCGAGGGTAGTTTTTTACATATCTTTTTATTATAACTGTTAAGTTTCCAGTCTGTAGAGTGTGCGATACATCTGGCATATTAATTCAAAAATAGCACCCTCTTCGTGGGACACCCGGTAGGCCTACATACCATATCAGTTTGGCGAATGTCTACCGACAGATTCCATATTATGATACGCAATATTATTATTTTTATTATTATTTAATATTATTTTTATTTTATAATATTATAATATTATTATTTTTGCATATTATTATATTTTAAAAAATAATACCTACATTTGTGTTACTTATCATTTTTAACTGTTATAATAATTAAATTTGTATATCTAATTCTAGGGTTTCAAGAGTAGGCCTTTGTAATATTTTAAATTACAGGCCTTGTACTGTATATTATTTTAATATTTGACATAAAATATTAGTAAAATAATGAAATTTTGTTTTTACAATCTACCTCAAATCTTAGTTTAATATGTAAAATTAATTTCCAGAATTTAACTAATATAATTTACAAATCAAAAACTTTTTAATTAAAAAAAATATATAAAAAATAATAATTAGTTAAACAATTTTTTGATTGGCCGGCCCATTGGCGTAGTGGTTAGCGCAACTGGCTTCTACGCCGGGGTCCCGGGTTCGATTCCCGGTCAGGTCTGGCATTTTTCATCTCTCATTTTCATTATCATCATTATCCACCGTCTGCATTAGCAGAAATTGCTAAACAATCAGACGTAAAACAAAAAACATTTATAATAAGGAATGTGCAATCAGCTAGCTGACCAGTTTTTTTACTGTAAAGTGTGCGTGCGTTGTAATCTGTACAAATTAGAACAATAAGCAACCCCATAACCTAAGGGGATGAGGATGATTTTTAATTTTTGTGACTTGTAAATGAGTTGTAGTCTTGCACAGACTCAGGCCGACTATTTCTGAAACAGTATGGTTAAGTGAACCCGAAATATCAAAGTACACCCGTAATCCCAGTGTAGTATTCAAATCCGTATAAAAGTAAACTACCTTTGATAGGATTTAAACCACGGAACCTTCGTCTTCGAAAGTCAGCTGTTAAACAGTTGATTTTTTTTACAAAGTTTGTGTTCATTTTTTAAATTTCCTCTTGTGTTTTATCATGTTTTTTCTGAAGAAACCCGATTCTTGAAGTTAATTCCATATTGTAATCTTCCAAAAGTGTTTTTAAAAGGCCTCACCTTATAGTC
Organism: Catonia carolina; assembly: GCA_035578175.1. Taxonomy (NCBI): domain Eukaryota; kingdom Metazoa; phylum Arthropoda; class Insecta; order Hemiptera; family Achilidae; genus Catonia; species Catonia carolina. Next base: position 18,907,446 of record JAQMRL010000010.1, on the reverse strand, counting down.
GGCCGGGTGAATCTTTCTCAGGACACACAAAAGTTTTATGTTTATAAATATAAAGATGTAGGCCTAACAATAAATTTTGATACTTAAAACGTTTTTTTTAAACTTTAAAGCGTTGAAAATCTTTGACGGCATACGTAGAGCTAATATCATTATACTGTATAACAAAATATAGTTAGTGTCTTATGGTCACATATCCATTTGTTGAATACAGACATAAAAAATTGAAGTAAACGAAATATTTATTGTATTAAAAAACGCGAATAAAAACACATTTATTAATCATGTAAAATAAATAGATCAATAAATCCGTAAGACTATTCAAACCCAAAGGTGTTGCCCTCTGACAAGAGACCGGGTCGCCATCTTAATGTTGCAACCTACCACCTCGAGGCTACACCACATCGTTTGGACAAAGACTGTTCAAACAAAAGAGGCGGTGCCCTCTGATATGAGAAGAATATGATAATTTGCTATCCTGAATTACCGATAGGTGGCCTTATTGCTATATCGGTTTATAGTTACGGTAAGACTGTACGATGGTTTTGACTGAAAATTTAGATTTTTGGTTTTTTATGTTTTTCAATAGTTCAGCCCCAGATCTACAAGAAAAAAACATGAAATTAACTTACGTCAAAAACATTATTTTAATGAACAAATTAAGTTTTTACCAGGTCTGCCCAGAAAAATTATCATGTAATCAAGAACGAATATTTTTCATAATTTTATACTGATCGTTTTAAAAGAAAGGGAATTTTAGTTTTTAAAACTAAATAACTGAATAATAATAACTAAATAACTAAATATCTGCATCACTATTTTTAACATTTTCAGCTGTTGGTTCATCTTTCTACCCAACTGTTGATGGGAAATTTACTTACGCGTGTACGTTTTGTTTTTGGTTTTTTTGTTTTTTGCCTGTTCTCGTAAATTTAGATTTTTAAAATTTTAGGTACATTTTTCTCGGAAACCATCCAACCTACCAGGCGGAAATTTTTACCAGTTATTCATCTTGTACACACACATATACCGGCAATTTTTTCCGTAAATGCTCCTACAATTAGTAATATGCAAAAAACTTAGAGAATAAATTTGTAAAAATCTATGTGATTCGTTATTTTGTTTTTAATTTTATGGTCCAACAGATTGAATTGAAAAAATGTAAGTAGCTAAAGACACCCGACAACTATATGGGTGTAAAGTTTTATTCCCCTATATTTTATCAATCCTTTGAAAAATGTACCTAAAAATATCAAATTTAACATTGGTGGGATACAAAGTGGAGTCTCCTCTTAATCATTCACTTAACGTCTACGTCGTGGTTTTCGTTTTAGTTTTTTCTCAGTTAAAGGTGTAAGTTAGTTCAAAAAAACCTGAAATTTCTTTTTTCGATTACACGTCAATGCGATGCGTAAACCCGTTTCTTTTTACCGGCCTAAAGATAAAATCGTAAGAAAGCGACGTATCTACATCTGGTGCCTTCGTGTTTCTACGATTTTTTATAACACACATTTATACTCAATACTGATTAAAAAATCGAATGAAAATTTTCTATTAAACAATGCAACTCTTTGCACCCATTCAAATACAAGACTAATCTTTTTAATCAAAGAAGCAATTCCCTGAGAAATAAGTACGAACAGAAACAGCAGTTACAGCGCATCGTCAGTAGTTGAATCACTTTTGCTTTTATTGTAGTGTTCGATTTCCTCCAAATGTAAATATTTTATAAAGTAGACTAGGTACTGCAATTTCGAAAATAAAACTTATTTTCAAAGTAACTGTGTAGTTGTCTACATACAGGGATAAATGTGAAAGTGTTGAAGCAGAGAAGGCGTTACCTTCTTCAAGAGATCGAGACGCCATCTTATTTCGGGTGGAATCTTCTGCTTCTGCATGAAAGAGTACAAATAAAAACATTAAAACGTCGCAGAAACCTTTGATAAGTGACCGAATGGCCGGCCCGTGGTTTAGTGGCCAACGCAACTGGTGTCTATGCCGAGATCCCGGGTCCGATTGCCGGTCAGGTCTGGCATTTTTTTATCTGTTCGCCTATATCACCTTGTATTATTACCTACGCACAAGCCAAAAATAAATCTATTAATTATGTTCATCCATGTAATTCGGTCGGGCGAATCTTCCAATTTGGCATACCCTGTAGTGTTTTGTTGGTATAAATATCGAGAAATTTTTAAAATGCCCTGAAGAGTTGCAATTTGTGTGAATCAGCTAGAGTTGCAATATCTTGAGGCAATGAATTACTGTATCTTCGTTTATTATTTGTTTTATTGTATACTCATACCAAAATTTCAAAAGGAAATAATTATTTCAAAAGAAATTAAAATAAATAGCAGTTAATTGTTTTTTAGGTGTGTAGGTCAATCGATAAATCCTCGACACTATTCAAACCAAACACCACCATAAGTTTTCCTTTGATAAAACAACGATTCGCCATTTTGTTTTCGTGACTTACCACCTTGAAGCTTACACCCCCTCTTCAGTCCTGTTAAACCATTTGTATCACCGTACAAATCATGGTTTAGTGAAATTGCACAAGATTGTTCCAACAAAAGACGCAAATTGAAATATGCAAAGGTGTTCAAATGAAGGAGGGGTGTGTTCAGAAAACGGCGAGACGCCATCTTGTTGACGACATGTACCAGCTCGTGTCTACACCGCATTGTCATTCATGTTAAGCAGTTTATTTCAACTGACATCACGGTTTCCATTCAAATTTGCGAAACTTGAAGACAGCCCTCTCTAATGAAACTGAAACTCTATCTTTTTCCTACTACGTGTACGAAAAATTTATCGAATTTTCGTCCGCTTCCGCAAGGGGTTTTCATTGTATCATGTAATCTTTTCAGTCTTCTGTTTCAAGTAGCTATTTTCGGATAATTCTGTTAATAATTTTTTCTGTAATTAGTTTTTCGAGACTTGGCCAATATTCCTTATTCACTGTTAATATTGATTACAAATACATTATTATTAAATTACTTAATTGTTAAAATAATATATTGGTTTTATTTTTTGGTTTAGAAGATTTAATGCGATTGCCGTTGTAACCGTCATCGTTGTGGCTAATTAAAAATAGATTTTTCATTTTTAACTTTACAAAAATATATTTGAATGTTTTTAAAAATTAAATCTTTTATGGAAGGGTAACCTCGTCTATCTGTCCAAAACTTCTGTGTAACCCTGAGTCATCCGGTAGGTTGCGCTTGCGAATTAGTAATATCGGAAGATCAGAGAGAAAGTTAATGTGTGTATGTTGTACAATTTTTCTTGTTTGTTTTTTTCATACGTATCAACTGCTTTTTCGTCAGTGGCTATATAAACTAGCTATATGAATAGTTTAAAATTTTTTATGATTTGAAAAATTTTCATATCCTTGTTGAAAATTTAACGCAGAACTACTGCTGTGCAATTTTACCACTTGAATCACTGAGCCGGCCTCTATATTATGCTTAAGAATATTTTCTGTTATTGAACAGAAAAAAAACCCTTTTAAACACTTTAAAAAAATCCTAGATATTGATGGTTACGTTATCATTATTAATGGGGCTCAGTGAAGAAACGATAGGGTTTTGGCGTTCCTGCTCAATAAAAGTTGGGACGTTGGCACTCGAGAGACCTTAAGGTATGCTTAAGGTAGTGGAGGTCAGCAAGAAAGCATGGCTTGTCCTCCCACGGCTCTTTAGAGAGCCTTAGGTTCTAATAGAGCGCTTTCGGCTTGCGAGGGGTGGTGAGCGTCTCGGAGTGGAGGTGTTCTCGTGTGTTACTTCGCGTATTGGCCTTCTGGAAGTTTCGGAAAGCGCACGAGTGTATTCTTCGGGATATTAGGCCGAGCGGGAAGCGAGACTAGTTGGGCGGCCCGGTTTGGTTACCTTAGAGAACTTGTTAACCGCCACTAGCTAGCGGTTCGTCAGGACGCTTCGGCGTTTCCTCCGGGAGCCTGATGCCCAATTGGGCTGCATGATCCTACCGAGGGGGCCTGTTGTTATTTCGCCGGCCATTCCGAGCGGTGGGATTGGGGAACTATTACGTTCCTGTGTGTCCCATCGTTCACTTTTTCTGTCTGTTTGTATCGTCCATGGAGTGACATATGAGAGCACCCTCCAAATAGTCTCCGCTGGGCAATAATTGTCCTCTTCTATTTTCGTATGAGAAGAATGAAATCTTAAAGACGGACTGGATGTGCGTTCGCTGTGTCAGAACTTTCGCTAGGTAAATCCTATCCGTAATCCTAGTTTTTGAAGTTGTGATTTCTTTCACGTACGGAAGGCCGTAATAAATTACTTTTAATTGATGTTTTTTAATATTTTTTTCAAAATTCGATGTCGATCGTAGGCCTTTATATTTGTTATGACAACTACGATTTTGAAATATTGCTCGTTAGTTAACTCATATGTGTTACATGTGCTTGTTCAATACCTGTCTACGGTCTTTTAGTTTTACAATGTACATAAAAAAATCGTTAATATAACAAAAAGAATTGTAATAATAATAAACGGTGGATACAAGTAGGCAAATAATAAACTCCATTAATCATTGATTTTGATCGCGAACATTATTCTGTCCCATGATTATAGTGATAGCTCTGTTGTATCAATGTATTATCAGTCAGTATACTTAAATGTTTGCCGTCACTTATTATCAATTGGTTGTGGAATAATGGTGGGAGAAATTTTACGGAATGAGTGGTGGAGCCTATTTACAAGTTGAAGAGAAAGGGTAAACGTATTGTATCATTTAGCGGGAGTGAGATAGCTAACGCAGTGTAGCGCTGATAATGCGCCGAGGTTGTTAAAGGTCGATCTGAACATCGTGTCAGTTTTGTTAATAGTAGATGGGTCAGTATTTTTATCATTTTGTGTGATCGTCAGTCGGTGTCGAGTGTTCGAACATCGTACTTTCAATATCCGATTCTTTTGCCTGTTTTGGTGACTGATAAATCCATCCGGTATGGCTGAACGCGGTAGAAGTGAACACAGAGGATGGTCCGGTATTAATGTTGATGAAGTTGGATTAAGTAATGCAAATCCGAATCTAGCAAAGGTATATAGTCTGCGTATTATTTTTTCTAAATGTTTTAAATCTTGAGGACTTTTTTAAATTTTTGTTGATGCCATTTCAATGACAACTTTTTAAATGTTTACTTACAAATCGTAATGTATTTTTTGATTGTAGGTTATAATATATTTTGTAGTTATGTGTATTGCAGAATGAAATTAAATTTTAGAATGAAATGCAGAAATGGATAATTAATATAGGAAGGGACAACTTTGAAGTGAAGCTAGGTAAAACACAAAGTTAACGGACGGTCAGCTCACTTACCATATTTTTTGTGGTAATTAGTTAAAAAAATTAGTGAATACATAGATACATAGATACATAGATAGGTACATAGATTAGTGAATTACATATCCTTGCACATGATATTTTACCGTAGTTGGATATGTCAATTTCCACCGCCTTGATTATCGGAATGAATGTGGTAATAAGAATGGATGTGTGTACAAAATCTAGATAAAATTTTAAGATTAAATTGTATTTTTTTTGAAATAAAGTATTATTATTATTATTATAATTATAATAGTTGACATAATTTTGTGTTGAAGCAACAACTTAATTTTGTGGTTTGTTTTAACCTTAAAGAATTGGTGAGGATGTTCGCTTGTTCTTAATTGAGATCTTTAGTTGTAAAATAGTAATTCTTTCTAAATTGCGAAATAGTTTATGGTTTGAATACATTAATTCCATTTTGAAGTTCTGCTTAGTATACAAAACTTTTCTGTATGAACTTAAGAATTTTTAACATTCATATATTTTTTGAAATAATATTTTTTCTTATGGTCATTTTTATAATAGGCGTACAAGGCTAAAATAATTATGAAAACTTATGTCATATAATTGTTGTTGTTTTTATTTAAACATTTTTATTACTTAAATGAGGCTTAAGTTAATCACCAGTTAGGAATTTATAAGTAACTGACTAGACATAAAAAGTTGAGTTAATAAAAATTCAAATGTTTGTAAGGTTTTTGATGTTCAGGTTATACTGTTCAGATTGATTGACTCAAAATTATGAAAATAGTTTCAAAATCATGTCATATTTTTATTTATGGAACATCATAAATATTGTAGTCAATGCATTATTTCTTTAAAGTTTCACATTATGTTAATCTAAAAATTTACATGTTTCAAAAGTACCTTTGTCTTAGATAACTTTTTTTTTGTCAAACTTTTTCTTTAAAATTTTAACTAAAAACACAACAGATCTTTTTTTACCACTGGGGCAGAGAATACCACAAATTTTTCCCGCTCTGCTAACTGTTCCTAAGAAAACCTTTCTACTTTACGGGAAGCAGTCATTCTTTTTATGGGAAAATTTTTTAAAAATAGATCTTATCATTAAAAATGTTGTACATTTTTGGGTGTTTTTTAGTTTATTTAATTGTTTCAATAGCATAATAACCGTAGTTAGTAATGACAGTCTATACAAACCACTGTGGATTTGAACATTTGATAGTTTTTGGATCCTAGCCAGAAATCAAACTTTAGGTGTTTATTTTTTTGGGTAATTCTTTTATAAGTTTCTTGTACTGTATTTCTCACCTCTCATCATATGATAAAAGTTTAGCATAATTAGCTATTAATCATCGCATACCAAATTTTATCTAAATAACTAATCTAATGTTCATGTATGATGCAGCTGACTAAAAAATTATCATTTTTTATATCCCATTTTTGAGAGAGTTTGCTTAATTGAACTATCAAAATACACTGGTAACCACTGTTTATTATTTGAATTCCTATAAAACTAATTACCTTAATAGAATTTTAACCACGGACAAAAAATAACTATTATTTTATGGCGACATGCAACCTGTTGATATTTCTCAAAATATTATAAGTAACTTCATTTATACTAATTTATAACTTCTGTCGTCTACGCAAGTGTTTTAAATAAAATAAAGTTTCACATTATGAAGAAAAATTCTAAATAATTTTTCAAATAGATTGAGTATTATGTAATCATATCTTTCTAGGTGTGGTAGATTAATATTTTATGTATAATAAGATAAATATTCTTAAAGTATGCTATGAATTGTTGTTAATAAGTAGGTGGAATAAATTTTCAATAGAACAATGTTTTTAACTTCACAACTTCAACTACCTCTTTAAACGAAAAATAAACTGTTTTTTTTTTTAAATTTATTATCCTGTTTTATTGATTTCTTGTTTATTTGAATTTTTTTTAATGACAGTTCTTAGTATATCTTAGTATATCGAAAGTATCTGTAGTATATTAGGAGGTACTTGTGTACATAATCAAATTACTATTTGTAATTTGAGTTTGAGGTGATTTGTTGACATTTTTTATATCATGTTTGGAATTTCAGTGCTGTAAGTTTAGTTTGTGTACAGTAATTTCTAGTGGGTGTCAATTTAATGAACATGACAAATTAAATCTAATCAGAAATTAATAGAAACTGGTTTTGAGTACTTTTTACATCTCTCTACTTACTGAATTTCATATCTTTCATAACTTTCATAAACCCTTATTACCACTTCTTTCTTGACCTACCCTTTCCTTTCTTACCCAGAAATTTACCTTTAAAAATATTCGCAATGAAATTTTCATAATGTATCTGGTATCTTTTGCCTTTCTTTTGTTCAAGCTTGCTATGAGTTTTTTTTGTGCATCTGATTGACAGTAATACTTCATTATTCATCTATTTCTTGAAACAGGTGTTCTTCTGCATTCACTTCAATCGTTTCTAATCTTGATTTATCCTGCTTTCCATAATATTAATAATTTTAGCTCAACATCTCTACTATTATGGTTATCATTGACTGTAGGCTTGTCATATTTTGTGTTTTTTCTCTGAATTCAACCACAATAACACCGGAAAATGTCGAGCGTGTGCGACTTTCAATTGAAGAAGATCGTTGTTTTACTGCACGCAAACTAGAAAGTGATCCTGGAATTCCGAAAAAAAGTGTTTCAAAAATTTTAAACAATAACTTGGGATAATTTTTGGACGAGCGGTGACTGGCTTCTTCACTTTTTCTGTTTCCAAAACTGAAAATTTCACTCAAAGGGCACTGATTCGACGACATAGACCTCTGAGAATGCAACAAGTGCACTAAAGGCCATTCTGAAAACTGACTTCTAGAACTGTTTCAGAAAGTTGAAAGACCGCTGGAAGGGTGTTGTTCAGTCAAATAGGGATTACTTTGAAGGAAGTCATGAGCTGTATGACAAAGCTTAATGTCAGCGCGGAGCTTGGAAGGTGCGTTGGGTACTTTTGGGAGATACCTCATAGTGGACGGATAATGTTATGAGAGCTATGAAGAAAATGGGGCTCAAGGATGAAGATGTGTTTATTCAGATTGTATATAGTTTTTTGGGCATGGTAAATTGCCTAGTGCTGTAGAATAGCCACTATAATAACTGTAACTATTTTTGAATGACATGTATAATTAATATTTTAAACAATTTACTTTCTACAGTATCATTTTTGTGTACAAATGTGAATCGACTACTTACATATGAATTCTTTTTCAAACGTCTCGCTTTCCAAAATATATTTCTAGCCAATTTCGAGTTATTAAATGCTTTTATTTATTTTTATGAGGGTAAATATTAATAAAATTTTAAATACACTCAAATTTGTATAATTTTTGTGTTTTAAGATGTAAAATTTGTTGTTTCATAGAATCTATGATCATGAAATGTAATGTGTAAGTAGTTCCAATAAGAGATCTTGCTAACTTTGAGACAGGAAGACACTGTGTGTTTCCTTATCTTGATTGTGTTCTTCCGTAAGTGCTTGTGGTTTCATTACACTGCACACTTAGAGGTTACTATCTTAAATAATCAATACATTTCAAATTATTAATGTGTGTGTGTGTGTGTGTGTGTGTGTGTGTGTGTGTGTGTGTGTGTGTGTGTGTGTGTGTGTACATATGCATATTAGTTGAATTCTGATGTGTGAATGCATTAGTTAATTAGTTTATTGGCCATAAAAATAATGGATTTTGCTAAGAACATTTTAAATATTTGTTGAGTTAATTAAAATAAATAAAGAAAACAGCAGATTCATTTATTTATTCAATATTTCATAATCTAAGTGTCTTCATAAATAATTTTTGTAACCTTTTTATCCCCGGGACATTTTATTTTTTAAGATGTGTGCTGGCTGTTTTTATCTGGAACACTATCTACCTATTAACAGTGATCGTGTTATTAATTTTTTTAGAATTTTTTGTGTACTTTTACGTATGAACTTTGTTTTCAAGATTAAACAAATAATATTAAAGATTAAAACAAATAAATATAATTCTAAAATAACTTAGTAGGACAGATATGACAAGAAAACCATCTGATTACCAAAAAGGGATTCAATTCTTAACACGGCTATAATTAACCTACATTTATTATTTCTAATATTTTCAAAAAACTCTTAAATTTTTGTATACTTGACCACTAATCAATTTTGTTACTAATTGCGTTGATCATCATAGAAACATAACATTTTATTTTGTATTCATTTATGAAATTTACCTATCGGGTGGTTGGTACAGTGGTACAGTTGTCACAGCAAATCAGCTTGCTTAACAGCGGATTTTAAATGTTCCTGGTTTAAATTGTAGTAAAGGTAATTACTTTGTACGGATTTGAATTCTAGACTGTGATTACTGATTTACTTATATGGTTGGAGTTCAATTAACCATACTTTCTCAGGAATGGCTGGCCTGAGTCTGTACAGACTACACCTCATTTACATGTCATACTCATCATCCTCATCTTATTGGGTCACAAGATTGCTTGTTGTTCATAAATTGAACAGATTTAAATGTACACACGTTGTGTTGTTTAGGTCATCAGTCAAAAGGCTGGTTTGAACTTGTTGAGTTTTTACTAAATGAAACTAGGAGTAAGGTGGTTTACCATTGCCTTCCTTTACTGAATGGAAAAGTACACTTATCAGCATGCGGGCCCTCTGAAAAGCACATATTTTCCACTCTGCAAATGACACCTTCACTTTATTCACCTCAGGGTCTGGCTGTTTAATGAAATTCATTACTTTTATAGGAGGTCCCTCTGACTAGTGTCTTTTACACCTGTACTTCTTCGATTCGTAAATGCTTCAGTCTTATATTTAGTTGACCATGTGATAAGAAATATAACTTTTTTTTATTGCTTTGGAACTAGCAGATCGAGTGCAAATAATTTTAATACTGTACATGCCTGTTATGGGCAAATAACATTGTAAATTTAATTTCATTTGATGTGTTCGATATAAACGCCATTAAATTTGTCAATATTCGTTCAGTACCTAGCCAATACTAAAAAAAATATGATCAAATCTAGTAATTGCATTAATTATACGTAGGTACCTGTTCTATTTTTTCCATGTTTGTGTTTGTTTAACTAAGCATAATTCACTAGGGAATAATAGTTTAATGATTTTATAGTGAAACTAGCTCATAATGTTAATGAAAACTGTTTTAAATCTTATGTATCATTGTAAACATATTCAGTTAACAATAATTTATGGAACAATATCTGTATCGTTATGTTTTTAAATTCCTGTATGATTGTTTTATCAAAGTTTTAGTGCATAAATTTAAATTGAACACTTGTTTTTGGCTTAGGCAGTTTTTAATTTATTTGTAAACGTTGATTAACAACTACATTTAATTTTAATAAACTGCTATTATTGTTTTATAAATCACTCAGTTTAATTAATGATTCATAAATTATGTACTGTAGTTACACATTATCAACATAAAATATATAACATCATATACCTATCATTCTATATTAAGATTTTCATTAAATAATAAATTTCAAACATCTGTGAGTCTAAGAGATTGAACCATTTTTTACTTTCTCTTGCCCTATATGAACAAGTAGGAAAGGAACATACTGTTTTCATGTTGATTTTTCAAAATTAAGTTTTCACCATATATAGGCTAATTACGTGTTTTCAGACCCTCTGAACCTAAAAAACATGTTTTTAGCAATTGGTTGTGTGGGTGCGCGCGTGTGTGTGTAAACAAAGTATCTCAAGAACGGAACATCGTACAAAGTTGAAACTTGAAACTTGAAACTTGAAACTTAAGTTAGGTACCTCTGGAGAACCCGACACAAATGTTTTCAACAATATCAGTCAACCAAAAGTAGTTTCATTTACTATATTTTAATGGTTTACAAGATAGGATAAGCACCATGTCTGCTGAAATTGTTGGGAGGCCTATGCTCTTGTAGGAATTTTTTAATTTTTTAAGATTATGGCCTTAATGTGCATTTTAGGGTAAAAGTGTATGTAATCAAAGTTGTAGAACATTTAAAACTCTAAAACTTTTTTTCAAAAATTTTTGTTCAACACTAATTTTTGTGACAATTAGTGATTTTCTGCTTTTTGTCATCAAAATTGGTAAATGAGAATTTATACAGAAGTAAACAGGACATAAAATTAAGATTTTAGATTTTTTTTCATACCTATTAATAGTTTGTAACTTTGAATGGAATTATTCTTTTTATCATTTGAAAATTATTAATATTTCATAAGAAAGATAAAGGTATTTGTTTTAAATAACTGTAGTATAATTTTATTTCATATCACTTTTTATAGTTAAGTGTTAAAATACAATCCTAGTACTGCTATTTATAATTTTTACGTAGGAATTGATTATGTAATTATGAAAATATATTGTCATTCTTAATGACAGTATACTATTATTAAAACTGAAGGAGATTAGATAATAATTTCATGTTGCAATATATTTTTTTTTGTATGATAAATATTTTTGAAAGTTGTCTCATTTGTTACACAGAACTACTGTATGTTACAAACATATGTTTGTAGCTTTTTACTTTTTCTTATGCTATATGAATATGCAGGGAAGGAAAGTATTGTTTAATTTCAATTTTTCAAAATTTAAGTTTTCATCAGAAGTACATGTTTTCGGCCCCCTGAACGCAAAAATCATGTTTTTCAAAAAACTTTTTCTAAAACCTTTGCCAAAAAATCCTAACTACGTTTACACACGCTGCTTACTCCTTTCTCCTTATACCAACAAAACATATGGTTGGATTTGACAGTTTGTTGCACCAAACGATAGAGCAATTTTTTTACTATAAGATTGCATCATAACTAAAAAATGCTGAAAAATGGAGATGACTGGTTGCTGAATCAAGCTCTTCAATTGGCTGCCTCTGTAGCATAATGGTAGCACGCTGGTCTACTACGTGGAGGTCCCGGATTCGATTCCCAATTAGGGTCTGGAAAATTGTAACAAGTCACAAACCAATGTTCCATAACCCACTGTAGTCACTAATGACCAAGCTGTTGTTGTGACTTTAAATAAAAAAATACTAAAAAAAAACTACTAAAAAAAAAATACTAAAAAAAAAATGAAAATTTTAAATTGTTCTGTGTGTGAACAAAGTATCTCAAGAACAGATTAGCACAAAGTTACCGGGCACAAATATTTTCATCAAAATCGGTCTGCTGGAAGTACTTTATTCGTGTGATTTTTCACTTTTTGCAATTTTCTCAAAAACCGGCTTCTATGATTTTTTTAAAAACAGTCATTTACTACATTTTTAATGGCCCTACAAGATAGGGTGAGCTCCATGTCTGCTGATATTCTTGAAGGGGCCTGTGCTGTCGTGGTAAAAAATGGTTTTGTAAAGATTTGCGGCTTTAATATGCATTCTATGGCAAAACGGTGTATAATCAAAGTTGTAGAACGTAAAAAAAACCTACAAAATTTTTTTCTACAATTCTTAGTTTAGTATCAATTAGTGATTTTCTGTATTTTTCTCATCAAAAAGGTAAAAGCGGGATTCTTTTAGATTGTGGCCTTAGTATGCATTTTATGACTAAAACGAATTATCAGAGTTATAGCAAATAAAAAAAACCTACAACGTATACCAAGCATTCTTTTATACACAGCTTAGTTAAGCATCAGTTAATGATTTTCTGTATTTTTAAGTTGAACAGAGGTTGATTTTCATTTAGTGTGATTCACTCCTGATTAAAATTAGGTTATGTGTTTCATATTACATTGTTTACTTATGATTAAATATAGGTTGTATGGTTTATTTTATCTAAATTGCCAAGAGAAAGGTGTGTGAGTGTTTCACACGAGATTTTTTTGTATTTAATGTGACTATAGTCCGATTCACGAAAGAAAACACCTGTGTTTAAACAGCAATATCTTTTAAATCGTTGTATGTAAATACAATTGCGATTCATCAAATTAAAGCTTATTTTATTGTTGGTTAAGTGATATACGTTAACATTTTCGGAAATTAATAGTGTATTAAATATAACAAATTACGGATAAAAAGTATTCTGTTTTTAACCACTTTTCCAGTATACCCAACTTCAAGGTACTATTACTTTGTTCTTGTGTACTTTAAAATGTATTGGGCTGCAAAGTATTATAAAAGGAAGGTTTCTACGTATAATGTATATTTTTGGGTGACTGATTTTAAAATAGCTGCTGTTTTTTTAAAAAATTGTTGTTTTGGCTACCAGTTATGTATATATAGAAATAATTTTTGTAATTCGTTTTATTTAATACACAATTTTTTTTGTAGTCCCTAATTTGTGTACGTTACAATCTGTTCAATTCAAAACAATAAGCAACCTCATGACCCAACGAGATGAAGATGATGTGTATGACGTGTAAATGAGGTGTAGTCTTGTACAGACTCAGGTCGACCATTCCTGGGAGAGTGTGGTTAATTGAACCCCAACCATCAAAGTACACCGGTAATCACTGTCTAGCATTCAAATCCGTAAAAAAGTAACTACCTTTACTAGGATTTGAACCAGGAACCTTCGTCTCCAAAAAACAGCTGTTAAACAGCTGATTTTGGTGACGACTTTACCTCTAGACCAACCCGGTGGGTTACACTATTATTAATACACTATTAATTTCCAAAAATGTTAATGTACATCCTGTAACCAACAATAAAACAAGCTTCAATTTGATGTATTATAATTGTTTTTACAAACAACTGTTCAAAAGATATTGCTGTTTAAAGACAGGTGTTTTCTTTTGTGAATTGGACTATATATAGTTACTGTTGATATTTATTTTATTTTATTATCACATGTGTGTATATAATTCATATTTGTATTGTAATTGAAATAACTTATGAAACTTTTATAACTTTGTAAAGGGTTCATTGTAGCTTTTAAAACTATATTCTTCTATTTACTTTTCCATTAATATTAGGTCCATTATTATTTAAATTCCTCCTCAAATAAAAAATAGTATTTAATTTTTATTAGTCATGATGTTACATCTATAGATTGGTTTTAACCCTTGGGGATTTGAAAGTAAGACAAAGAATTAAACGGTTGCCGTCATAAAATTCGACTAGATTTTTAAAAAAAATTGAGTTAACCCTTTCAGTACCAACGTCCGGAAAACAGGACGTCAATGTCTTTTACATACAACATCCGGTTTACCGGACGCCCGTAGTTATGCATAAAGTGCCAATGTCCAGATAACCGAACATTTACAAAAAAAACTTAAACAAAAATTAATGGAATAATGTATTTTGAGACCGCCTCCATGGCTTAGCTCCCTAGCCTACAAAACGAAAGTTCCCGGGTTCGATTCTTAACTAGGGTCTGGAAATTTAACTCGTTAAGTTACCACCTGGTTAAGGGTCTGGAAATTACCGTTGAGGTACCAAAACCCAGAGTAGTTGGTAATGACCAAGCTGTCTATGCAACTTTAAATAAACTAAAAAAACTATTTTGAATGTTTTTAGTGTTACAACTTTTTTTACAAACATAATAAAAATTAATTTTCAACAGGAAATTTCACCGCATTGGCGTAGTTGGTAACGTGCTTGCCTCTCATCATGCGGTCTTGGGTTCGAATCCCATTCAGGCACGGCATATTTTCATACGTTACAAAAAACCATTTCATCCTTCACCATCTGCATTAGCAGTAATTGCAGAACGATCGGACGTTAAACAAAAAAAAAAAAAACTGAAAAATTTTATTTTTCTGTAACGTTGCAATTTTGGTTGTCAATGGTAGGCTTATGCCTGGAAGTTTTTGAAATGAGGGCTGGCACTTATTGTACACCCTTATTCAAATTACATGGCTTTAGATCAAACTTTTAAATATTGTTTTGGCACTGAAAGGGTTAAAAACAGTATGTGTTCATAACAAAAGGATTACCAAAATTTATGTTTCAACTGTATTAGCTATGCTGGGAATAAAGCAACGATGTCATTTGTTTGTATTCTTTAGAGCCATCTCTGAAGAAGATTGTTTTCAAATTCGTATTGAAAACAAAGAAATGCATGTCTTTTTGTATATTGCTTCAAAAATTTCTCACCCATGTATATTTGTCTACGTGTCTACTTTTATACTTGTCATGTATAATTTGTTGTCTTGAACTAATTGTGAATGAAAGAATTATAAGTAATCTGTGCAAACAAATTAAGATTCTTCTAATACTTAATTATTTTCTTGTGATTCAATGTATTTGTGGGAAAATATTCTGCATTAATTAAAAGTATTTTTTAATAATTTCTTACATTGTTTAATTTGTTTTTTTCTGTTTTTAGGTGCGAGGGCACCAAAGAGCTCCCTCTGGCTCTAGGGAGTTCAAGGAGGTTATGAAAAGAGATGCTCAAATACGGCTACAGACTGAACTTGATCAACTGCTTAGTACCGTTCCAGAATCAAAACAGGAAATTACTAAAAAGGAACTCGATGGATTCGCTAAATTATTTGATAGATTCTTACGAGAAACTGGACCATCTGTTTTATGGGATAACATCCAGAAACTTCCTGAAGGCGCCGTAAGTATTGTTTTAACATTTAATAATAATTTTTTAACAATCACAATTTAAGCAGAGCGTAATCTTAAATAAATTAAAAACCTAAACTTTTGAAGTTCCATAGAAGCGCATTATTTGTGAAAATCTGGCAAAAATTAACAAACCTACATTTTATGTTTTTACTTTTTTGTGTTTTTCAAGTTTCCTAATAATTCAAAGTGCAACTATTCCCACAAAAATTGTTTTATCAGCTCGAAAGTTTTACTGCAGGTTTGTCAAAATGGGGTTATGAAAACTTAGTATGGAATTTAGTATAACATAAATAGTTTTCTTTTTATAAAATAAATTTTGTCTGAAGGAATAACAAAAAAGTAAATATTGAAAAATAATTTTTTTTTGTAGTTAGACATTTTAAGGTTAGACATTACAATACTGTGATAAAACCTGTGTGTCTGTACCTAATGAGGGCCTTAGAATGACAAATGAAAAAAATTGACCTTTTCAGGAATTGCAAGATTGCTACCGTATACAATGCATTATAGTAATAGGACTGTTAATATGGATTTTGACATTTTCACCTCAGGTCCCCACTTAATTTTATAGTCAATATGATAATTTAAAAACTTTAACGTTATACTGCACCCTTTGAAGCAATGAACTATTAAATCACTCAATGATGTTATTACTTTCTCTTGCCCTATTTGAATACATGGGGAAGGAAGTATGTAGTTATTGTTTTCATGTCAAAGTATTTATTCTACAACGCTTTATTTAGCGTTAATCAGTGATTTTTCTGTACTTTGCTCATCAAAATCGGTAAAATATGGGATTTTTTAATATTACCACCTTAGTATGCATTTTGCAATAAAAGTGTATATAAGTAAATTTATGGGGAATAAAAAAAAAATCTGGCCGCTTCCGTAGCATAGTGGTTAGCGTGAGGGCCTGCCATGGGGAGGTCTCGCATTCGATTCCCAGCCAGGGTCTGGAAATTTTCACGTGTCAAATCCCACAGTTAATGTTACGTAATCCACCATAGTTGCTAATGACCAAGCAGTTGATGCGACTTTAAATAAATTAAAAAAAATATATATTTTTATTTCAAGCATATTTTTATCTACGAGTTTGATAGTCAATTAGTTATTTTACTGTATTTTTAAATCTTACAGTGGTTGATTAATTTTACATTATTTACTCATGATTAAACAATAGGTTTTATTATTTAAATTGGCATGAGAAAGTCGTGTGAGTACTTCACACCATTTTTTATTTTATTAAGTATTATTTGCATACTAAATGCATCATTGTATAATAATTTGCTATCATACAAGTAGGCTAATGCTAATCTTATTCAAACCAACTATGTAAATAAATTTTATTAACTTATAAAATTGCACTCTATTTTACTACATACAGATTGTAAAATTACTTCCTATAAAAAAATAATAACCCATTGATAATCACAATAAATGTGTTACTATTAATAAACGTTGATGTATTACTAATAAGTCGAATATTCCAAAGTTAAGAATGATTTTATCAGTTAAAATAAATATTCAGAATTAATTCTCTAGAATTTCTTCGTGTATTAATAAAATATGACTAAAATGTTTACATTTTATTCACCATACATAATTTAATAGTGATAATAATGTACTTGTAAGAAAATATTAAATTATTGTGCAACTAATGGTGGATGTCATCAAGAAAGTATTAGATAGATAGAGATTTAAATTGGTCATAATCAGATAATTAACTTAACTATTTTTATTATTCTTAATGCTTTAATTTTTGAAGTTCTTTGTAATTCTTATTCTTTCTTATTCTTTGTAGTTCTTTGTAATTTGTAGTTCTTTGTTTAATTTTTGAAGTTTTTTGAAGTTCTTCTGTTAAATGTCTAACCCTTATGCTGCCAGACTGCCTGTACCTACTTAGGACGTTCACAAGTACTCGTTAGCACGTTCAGTTGACACAATGAAGCAGTATAGGATAATGTATTTCTTATGGGGCTCTGACTGCTACTAGCACGTACACAAACATCGGCTTTGTAGATCAGTTAATGCCATCAAATCGTAAGGTTTACTCAACTTCATATGCGGATTTCAAATGTGAAATATTTTTTCCGATAACTGTACTGGGAAAGGTATTTTAGGTTTGTAATAACCGATTGCATAATTTACATTTTTCACGCAGTATTTATTTGTAGTATTTAGTCTGGCAAGGGAATGTGGAGACGGCATTAGTAATAGGTCTGCAGTAAAATAGATAAGATATTTATTTTAACCCCCCCTAATAGAAGAAAATGTTTTTACAGTTTTTTTTTTGTGAATTTTTACAATTCATTAAACATTCTACATAATACATAATTTTTTTCTGTTGAGCAAACCTTGAATTGTAGTTCTACCTTAAAAAATACGTGTTCTACAGAGGTTTAAAAAATGTATTTATACACGCATGCAGATGCATGTAATTGATGTTTTTAGTTGCGCTAATAGCAGGGACGATTCCCATAAGATACATTGTGTCAACTGAATGTGTAAATTTTTTTTTTTTTTTTTTTTTTTTTGTTTTTTTTGCTACTTGCATCCTGGAGACTCCAAAGGGAGTATAGGACATGTCAAGGTAAAATTGATGAACTGAAAGTTTATCACCAATGTAATAAATTTACTACTTACCACCAAAATTTGTTTTTGCTACTGCTTACTTCAGTAGGCTTGTCATGAACCCTAATGAATTAAATATCACACACAATAAATAATAAAAATAAATCAAACACAATGATAAATTCTTCACTTACCAATAATTTCCCCCTACCACTGGGTAACTCAGCAGGCTTGTCATGAACCCCTTTGTATCAAATTGTACACAATATTTGTTTAATTCAAGTTAAATACCAAAACTATTTAGAAAGGAATTCGTGCACACTGTAAAATGTTTCATCAATCAAATATTGTTTTAGCTTTTTTTTAAAATGACTTAAATTGTCACAACTTTTTAAACCTTGAGGCAATTTATTGATGTATTTTCTACCTGCATAAGTTGGTTTTTGTTCAAACAATTTAGTGTTGTGATTAGCAACATAATAATCGATTCTGTTTCTTGTGTAGTGGTTGTGAACATCTAAATTCTGTAAAAAGGTATTTTTCTTTACGTACATTATCACTTCAAAAATGTACAAAGAAGGAACCGTGAGCAATTGCAGATCTTTAAATAGTGATCTGCATGAGGTAAGGTGGTTGACTCCCATCATACACCTAATAGCTTTTTTCTGTATTTTAAAAACTCTTTCCATGTTACCCTGTGATGAATTACCCCATACTAATATGGCATACCTGATATGAGATAAAATTAAACCATGATAAGCTGCTATAAGCAATTTTTTATCATTTAATCTGGCAATTTGTTTTAATGCAAATACCCCAGATGATATTTTACTACAAATTTGATCGGTGTAATAATCCCACGATAGGGTCCTATCTAGTGACACTCCTAGAAACTTCACTGTTTGCACATGATCTAGGATATTATTTTGTATCAAGACATCCACTTCTCTGTTTTCCCTTACATTGTGTTTGTTTTTGAACTGTAAGAACTGACACTTTTTCCCATTAACTGTTAACATTAATTCATTTAGAAATTGGACTACAGATTCTACGCTAATCTGTGTGTTAACTTCGAGACTATCTACCAGTAAACTTTTGTTTATGATTGAAGTATCATCAGCAAACAATAAAGCTTTACTGTTGGGTAAGATATCTGGTAATCTATTTATATACAACAAAAACAAAATGGGACCTAAAATTGAACCCTGTGGAACACCAGCTTTGACATCAAGCTTTTCAGACAAAATTTTTGTAAGTTTCCCCCTAACTACTCTAGTTATTTCTACGCACTGTACTCTACCTACCAGATAAGACTGAAACCATTTAAGTTCTACGTCCCTAATACCTAATGACTCTAAAATTTTCAACAAAACTTCATGATCAACACAGTCGAAAGCTTTACTAAGATCTAAAAACACAGCTAAGGCTTTCTCTCCTGCATCCAATATATCAACTATCTGCTCAAAAAGTGAGACAATAGCAGTTTTGGTTGACTTACCCTTTTGGAAACCATGCTGATCTTTTGAGATGATAAGGTTTTCAGTCAAAAAATTGATTAACCTAATGAACACTACCTTTTCAAAAATTTTGCTAATAGTGTTTAATATACTTATGGGCCTATAATTTTCAACTACTTGGGTATTGCCATTCTTAAACACAGGCAATATTTTACCTTCCTTCAGTTGCTTTGGAAATACACCTCTTTCCAGGGAGAAGTTAATTAGATGAAGGAGAGGTGTTAATAAAAACTTTTTACATTTTTTAACAA
The DNA here is from genome assembly GCA_035578175.1 of Catonia carolina. NCBI lineage: Eukaryota > Metazoa > Arthropoda > Insecta > Hemiptera > Achilidae > Catonia > Catonia carolina. The sequence continues at coordinate 18,887,236 of JAQMRL010000010.1, read as the reverse complement.
CAATACTTGAGATCCCATCTAACCCTACCGTTTTCTTACTTTTTAAGCTATCGATAACTGATTCTAGTTCCTCATATGAAACTGAGCTAAATACAAAATTATCTACAACTCTATCCCCCCTAACTTCATAATATTTCTCAGTTTCCGTAATCTGCTGTTTAAGCTTTGAAGCTACTTCCTGATAATACTTATTAAAATAATTACTAATTTCTGATCCATTCTCTATAACTTCATTATTACTATTAACAATTTTTGGTATATCTGTGTATCCCCTATTACTAACTACATTCCGATTCCTATTTATTGTTTCCCATATTGCTGAGTTTAAATTAGTTGATTTACGAAGGACTTCAGCAGTTTTTTTGCATTTAGCACTCTGAACTTTTTTAGCATAATATTTTTTAATTTGTTTGTATCTTTGCTCATTCAATTCATTTTTATCTGATTTGAACTCAGAGTAGACATCTCTGACTTCAGATTTCAGTTTCAAAATATCTCCTGTAATCCATTGGTCTATTTCACTAATTCTCTTTGTTAACACTACCCTTTTTACTGGACAACTACTATTATAGTGAAATTTTAAAGTTTCAATAAAATAATGATATTTTTGATTAATTTCGGAAGCATTGATAACAGTCTTCCAATCTTCTTTGGATAAACTGTGCAATAAACAATTTATATTACCCTTGTCCTCTTGCCTAATTTCTTTATTAACTTTTTGATTCAGGGCCTGACCACCTAAATGTTGAATTTCTATTACTTGGTACCCATGATCAGAGACTTCTGAACCCCCTAACCTAACCTGACAACTAACAATATTTGTTAGAATATTATCTATTATCGTTTGAGAATGGCTAGTAATCCTTGTATAATCACTAACTTTTATATCCAGATTGTTCATGTTCACGATATCCCTGAACTCTTCGGACATTTTACTCTGAATAGCAAGATTTACATTATAATCACCCATAACAACAACTCTTAAGTACCGTTCAGTCAAACTCTCCAGCAATGCACTGAACAATTTACAGAACTGGTCCCAATCACCATTTGGAGACCTATAAACACCAACGACAGCCATCCTTTCCTGTACCCCCAACCTAACTTCTAATCCTACTACTTCCATATTCATTTCCTGAGAAAACCTGTCTACAAAAGGTAAGTTACGTGTTTGTATGTTCCTACTAATATTAGTCAGTATACAGACTCCTCCACTTTTATGAAATTTCCTGCAGTAAGAAGCATCAATAGAAAACCCCGGAAAGCTAATCATAGGAATCTCATTACTTTTTAACCCATGTTCGGTGAATAATACCATATCTGGGTTCTCAGACCTTAAAAATATTTCAACTCTATCTATTTTATTACTTAAATATTGAATATTTTGGTGCAAAATAGAGAAGTGAGATGTATTCCTAACCTGAACTTGATTGATGAAATCATTTTGTGCACCTACCTGTTTATTTCCTATAATTTCTGCATCTGTTGGTAGTGGATGCACTAACATATCATCCGGATTTAAACCTAACCTGTCATTACCTATTTGTAGCACCTGTGATTGCTTAATGTGAGGTTGGGTTGTCCTAACATAACCTACCCTTCTTTTTCTTAACTTTTTTCTCCCTTTTTTAGCCATTTCATTAAAAAAGTATCCTTAGATTTTAATTTATCTGGGAGTTTACATGTAACGAGGGAAGCTAATCTATCACACAGTATGTTTTTGCCAGTTAAATTTAAATGTAACCCATGTTTAGTATAGTTATCACGATTTAACCTTTCATTGATAAAGTTGATTTTTACCCTTTCAATTGTTTTATTTTTTAGGCTGTTAATTCTTTTATGCATTTCGCGGTTTGTTTTACTTATAACTTTGTTTACTTCTGGCTTGTCATACCGAAAGGGAATAGCGTTTATTATTAAATTAGTTTTATTACTTAGTGGAACCAATTCTTCGAATGTTTTTAAGATTTGAGGAGTGTTTTTAAGTTGTTTTGATTCTATGTCATTGGTTCCTCCAAGAATTATTAAATGGTCATTTATACCTAAGGTTTTTACATCGTCTTTAGATGACTTAACAACTTCTTTTAGAGGAGCATTCGGCTTAAACACTACTTTTACTTCAAATTCAGAATTTAGTTTTTTATCTAACAGTTCCCAACATTCACGGCCATGACTATCCGCCAATACTAGGACTTTGTTTTTCCTATTATTATTATTACTTTTGGTAGACGGTTTAGTCCCTACAGCTTCACTATACAAAAGTTTCTTAGGACCGTTTTTATTTGTAATTTTAGTATCATTTTTAGTGCCGTTTATTTTTTTATTATTTTTATTGTCATTAGTTTTTGCAGCATTTAACTCATTTAGAAGTTTTAAACTGACTACTTTTATTTCATTTTCTAAGGCCCGGTTTGCTTCCAATAATTTAGCGATTTCAGTTTTATGGTCCATATCATTTATTCTTATTATTTCTTTTAGTGAAGCTATTTCCTGCTCTAATTTATTTCTAAGTTCCTCGTTTATTTTGTTACTACTTATTATTGCATCCCTAATGTTTTTTTGATCTTCATTTAATTTAGCTACCTTTTTTTCTAAACTAATCGGAGATTTAAAATTTACAAGGGACCGCGTAACGGGAGGAGAAGACTTAATTTGTTTACCTAAACTTGAATTTTTAGTGGCCATTCCTAACAATTAATAAACTTTAACTAATTATCTTAAACAATTTAAACTTTGTATTTACTTTAAGTCACAGACTATTTTAGAACTACCGGCGAACTTCCTAACCTCAAAACTATCGACAAACTAATTTGATGCAATACTTAAATTTATTGGAAAGAAAAAGAAAAACTTATACGTACAATCTGAAACTAACTGTTTAAATAACTTATTAAACAAAAATTATACTTATAGGAAGTGAATCTATCTCAAAATCTTCTAAAAATTCGGGAGCTAACTTCACAGCAGTGTTGACACTAGAATCCAATATGGCGGATCCGCCATAAGAAATGACTATAGTCCAAAGAATGCCAAGCTAAAATCCCATTATTTTGCCAGGTAATTTTGAAAAATAGTGGAAAATTTCAGAACTGACCCAGAAGAAAGGTTTTAGTATCATTTTTTTATCTTAATGTCTGCTCATATAAGTAGTCATGGAAAAATCTTTAAATAGTTTCAATAAATTTGAAGTTAAAAAACATTTTGAACTGTAAACAAAATATTTTTATTTTCTAAAGTGTTAAAAAAAGTCTTAATATTTTTTTTTTTTTTTTTATTTATATCAAAAATAGGTGGTTTCTTTTCTTTTAAAACATTTCAGCCCTTTATAATGTGACACCTTTTCTACTGAAAGTTTTCCCACTACTCATTGATAATGTTGCCTAAGTATAGGCAGTATATTGTAAGAGATACATTCTATTTTTGTTTGAATTTTATACAGATTTATGCTGCAGCTATCTTTCCAGCTGATGATCATGAATTTTGTCTTACTGTTCTATTTGTACATTCTTTTGTTGTTAACTCAATTATTTCACACAGCACTTTTTTGTTAGTTTTTTCTTTTAAGTCTAGTCTCGTTTTTCTTTTAAGTTCCCCATGTATGTGGTAATGAAACAGTGGACTTGAGGAGATTACTTATTTGGATCTTAGCAAAAATCAAATTTATGGCCATCTGATGATGGTTGTGGCGTATTGTCAGTCTGGCATTCATCCAATTAATCACTGAGGTCATATTTTTATATAATAATAATAATTTTTATTATTATTATTATTGTAACTTATATTAAGTACAGTGTAGTATTCTGTACTATAATTACATAATTGAGCCTAAACAATTTTAGTAATTCTATACTTTGTTATACATTCATTGCATGTTTCTTTTCTTGTGCCCTGATCCCTGTAGATTCTTTTACTCGTTTCTTTTATCTGTCCACCTTTGCAATTTATCGTTTTTTCCTTTTACTCTGGAAATTGAGAAACATAAATTTTTCAATTATGTCCGTACAATTTTCACCTTTGTTTCTTTATTATATTTTTTGTTTTCACATTCTTTATATTTCTTAAATTTCTTAATTTCATAAATTTCTGATTGGAAACAGCCTGATTTCCATTTTTTTTGTTGATAAGCGTACTTTTAGTTTGTTTTCACATAAATTCTGTCAATTAAACTAATTTATTGATCATTAAAATTGTTAATTGAAAATTAATTTTAAATAATGAGTTGAAATTGTGTATTTGTACACACAATGGTTTTTTTATTTATTATAAAATAATATGTCAATTGAGGTCAAGGATTTCTTATCATTTTATTACGTTAAAAATACTGTATTGACCTTCTTTAAACTTTTTGATAATGTTTTATAACAGTACAGTTTGTTATTTCTAGAAATGAAATTTATCTTTAAAATAATTTTTTCTATTTGAAATAATTAATTAAGCAGTGAGGAATTGAAATTTTAAAGTATTATCAAAATTAATTATAGTAAAAGACGTCAACAATAACAATGTTGGTTAAAAACTTTTATCTCTAACAAAATTGTAAAAAAATCATATCATTCTTATAATTCTGTGTTTGAATGGGTACTTTTTCAGTGTCCAGATAAGTACATGAGATTCCGAAGCTTTAAAGCAAATCCAGGAATAATTTAAGGGATCTTGATTATCCTCCCTATTAAAATAAAATTGCTAGATTGCTAGTATATTTCTTGTTAACCATACAAATCATTTACCTACATAATACTACTTTAGTAATAAAGTTAAAATCCTTTTAACTTAAATTGTGGCAATTTTTAAAAAAGCTTACGTTTGACCTTCAGCAAAAACCATTAGTGATTTATGTATCTACTCTTTAAGGGAAGACCGTACTTTGTATCCCGCCAATGTTAAATTTGCTATTTTTAGGTACATTTGTCACAAGATTGTTAAACGATGGAGAAATGAAACTTTACTTACTGGTAGTTGTCGAGTTGCTCGAGCTACTGACATTTTTGCAACTTACCCATTAAACCATTAAGTTAAAAACAGAATAAGGAATGAGATAAAATTTTTACAAATTTTTTTACGGTATTTTACATATTAATAATTTGTGGCTTTTGAGGAAGTCATAAAAGTGCTGGAATATGTGAATGTACAAGATAAATAATGGTAAAAATTTCAGCCTTGTATGTTTAATGGTTTCCGAGAAAAATGTACCTAAATGTTAAAAATTTAAATTTATGGGAATGGACAAAAACACAAAAAGGCACAAATCAAAAACAAAATTTACACAAACAAGTAAATTTCCTATCAATATTTGGTTAGAAAGCTGAACCAACTGCTGCGAGTATTAAAAACAGTAATGCAGATATTTTAAAAACTAAAATTCCCTTTGCTTTTAAACGATATAAATGATACGGTATAAAATTTTGAAAAATATTCTTTCTTGATGACATGATCATTTTTCTGGGTAAATCTCCTAAAAACTTGATTTTTTCATTAAAATAATTTTTTTCACGTAATTTAATGTTTTTGTAGTTGATCTCGGTCTGAACTATTAAAAAACATAGAGAACCGAAATTCAAAATTTTCAGTTAAAACAATCATACAGTCTCATCATACAGAGGAATTGAATGACACAATTTTTGTTTCCAAATTTCGATTTCGGGCCAGTTTTGGTCGAAACCGGAACTTAAAATTCAATTCAGGCTTTCTGACTTTTTGTGTAAATTACAAATCCTGAAAACCATTTGTCGCGATCTTTTGTAGTTTGACGACATTATGGGTGTGATGGACTGACAGATAAAGGAAAATTATAGAAATGACAATTTTTAAAATTGCCACCAACAACCAATTTAACAATTGCTTTAATACTTATGTTTCTTTTCCGATGTTTTGTATCAGTGTTATTTATGAAATAAGATATGCAGCTATTAAACAATTTCCTGTCACCAAAATATCCTTCAAAACAAACTGACTTTGCATCACCACTCCCAAAAATTAACACCATAAAAGTTTATTTTAGTTATTTTATTAATTTTACAATATCTAGTTACAGCTTTTATCAATTTTAATTTTTAAAATTTTTACAGAATCCCAAAAGTGTTCTCTTTACAACCATTTGTAAATTAAAAAAAAATCTGTTTGGTAGAATCTGTATTTAAGGACTAACAGAATCTCCATGTAAAATGCATTGGATTAAATTTTTCTTTTAAAATGTAATGATGATGCTTCAATAAAGAAATAACCAAGGGCAAACAGTTAATGCTAATAAAAAAATAACTAAGAAAAACCTAGTTTTTAGAATAAAAATAGTGTTATAAATGTAAAGACAAAATGATATTGTTTTAAAATTGAATAATATTAATTATTATAATCCAAAAAAGACTGGAGATCTGAATGTTCTAGATGAAATAAAGATTTTTTTAATAATCCATGTATTTTGTTTTTGTTTTAGGTTCGAGATTACAGTACATTGACTGAACCCACAACAGAGTTTATTCATGAAATGTTGGGAAAATTAGTCGTAGTCAAGTTGAATGGTGGTTTAGGTACATCTATGGGTTGTCATGGACCAAAATCAGTAATTCCAGTCAGAAGTGATCTGACGTTTTTGGATCTTACTGTGCAGCAAATAGAGGTAAGGAGTATTTGAGGTTAGAAGTTTGAAAATACTGCTAAATAACAAACTATTTACTGTACAGCTACTTGTGAGTGCATCTACTAGTATTGCGGGTCTGTCTAACTGCAAGGAGTCAGTAACGCAGGTCTGACTAACTGCAAAGAATAACAGGCCCTAAAAGAATCCAAAAACTTGGTACATAAGTTTTTGCCTTACCAATTATCACAAGAAGTATTACTCTTAAATGTATTATTAAGTGTTCATTTTGATCTTGAAAATAAACTATTACATTGTTTTTTGGGCCCTAAAAAATTGTGCTATACTTCAATTAAAAAAATACATTTTCAAAACTACCTTAATTAAATCTTTTACTACTTTTAACCCCTCATTCAAAATCTCATTGGTGTAATTAAAGTCGTTCTAAAAAACTTATGTACCAATTTTAACAAAAAATGCCCGTATAAATGCCCCTTTAACCAACAAATTAAGAAAAAAATAAAGAAAATAACTTGAATGGTCTTATACAAACTTTATAATGACGTTAAGATAAAAAAAATAAAACGAAAATCTATTTTTTGACAGAATTAACCTTAATATGAATATGTTATTGTTATTAGTATTAAAACTACCAAACCACATTGAATAATGCTACTGTATACATAATTTACTTAAATGAAATAACATTCTAAGTGATTATGACTATTATTATAATAATAAAAATAATTGTAAATAATGAAGAACATTATGAATTTAGACAATAATAAATAACGTCTATTCTATAGTCTTTGAGAACTGAGAGGAAGTAAGGTACAAACCATTTGGTTTTTTCTCTGGTGTCCCTAGTACAATAGTCGACAAGTTCTACTAGCAATAACAAAAAAAAAAATTGGTTAACTGAATCAAAATTCTTAATTTTCAACAAATAATTACTATTATACAGGTACCATTTAATAGACATAAAAGTATTGGAATGAAAATGAGAGAAGAAAAATTGATTACTTTTGGTCACTTTATGAGAGGGGTAGGAAAATACGAGTTACCGAGTTTGGCGCTGCAGGGAAAAATTGAAGAGAGAAGGAACTCTGGCTGAATATAAACATCTTGGTATAAATATTGGAGACAATGGATTGTGGTCTCACTTCAATAAAACTTTTCCTATCTGCAGTGGATAGTGTTAGATGATGGACAATCATGGTTGCTGACGTCCACTGAGGATATGGCTCTTTAAGAAGAATAATGTAATATGTTGTGCACAAGTTATAAAATCAATTTTTGCAGTGCACTTTACTGAGTGACAATGGCATACAAACAGAATCATTTAAAATATTTACAATTCTTAGAAAAAATATTAATATTAATTTTTGTTTTCAGCATCTGAACAAAACATTCAAGGCAAATGTTCCGCTGGTACTAATGAATTCATTTAACACTGACGATGATACTCAAAATATTATTAAGAAATATAAAGGTCTTCAGGTAGAAATTTACACATTTAATCAAAGTTGCTTTCCAAGAATTAACAAGGATACTTTACTCCCAGTTACTAAAAATTGTAATGTTGAAGCTGATTTAGAAGCGTAAGTATGTTTTGTGTTAAATTTTTGTTAAATAGATATTGGTTTTGATGTGTACGAGGTCTGTCCAATAAATACGCGAACTGAGGCCATAAAAACTTTATTACAAAATTTAGGCTACATCAATTTTGTCCCCTTCAAAATACCCTCCATTCATTGCTATGCACTTCTCTCATCTTCTTTTCCATTCCTCAAAGCATCCCTGGAAGTCTTGGCAGTTAAGCTTTTTTGTTTCCTCATTGTTTCTTGTTTTATTGTTTCCACATCTTCCCAATGCTGTCCCTCATCACCATATTTTGCATTTTGGGAAAAGAAAAGAAGTTGCTGGGCATGAGATGTGGTGATTCATTGTTTTCAACTTTAAAAGCCAAATGTTCAGTTAGGATTGTGTGTACCATTGATTTCCCTAATTTAGGTTCATCAGCGATCATTCGCACAGTTTTTCGGCGATCAGTAAGGATAAGGAACCGCACATGATCAATGTTTTCATCAACACAGGAGGTTGCAGGTTGTCCTGGTCTTGCATATCATCCTTGACGTCTTCTTGGCCATCTTTGAAATGCTTAATCCACTTAAAAAGGATGTTTTTTTTAGCATTATCACTGTAAACAGTTCTCATCATATCGGTAATTTCTTGAGAGCGTTTCCCAAGGTTTACCAATATCTAGATGTTGATTCACTGCTCAGTGATTTAGTCAATTTCCTTTCAACGATCAGTAAAAATAAACAGTATACACAGCTCGACTTTCAGATGAGTGCTGACAGCTCATTGGCTCTCAGGCTGCATGGGAGCTAGTGAACGGGCGTATACATCGCGTCATAGCTGCCATATTGGATCACCCTGGTGAAGAATTGATTCTTCACCCAGGACCATCTATTTTAAATTGTAGCATGCTAACTTCTGTTCCATAGAGACGGCCATCTTGTTTCTTGTTTACCTGAATTGAATGGAATTAGGTCACAATAAATATGATGGTATGTACTAGGTTTTTTGTATTTTGTGTGCAGCAAATTTATTAATAGATAAGCGAATATATTTATTAAAATATGCATATACAGCTCTCATGAGTAGTGACACCATTCAACATTGCAAAGCTGAAGGTTTGAGTTTGATTCCCAACTAATATCTTGAAATTTTTGGGTGTTAAATTATGACGTGATATTCGAGAAAAGGGAATGCATTGACACTTCACGGCACCCATATGCATTCATTGTCACAAGCAAAATAATATAAAAAGTACTTAACAAATAATATCAGTAAATAAGTGTACATACACATTTGTGTACACTAGTAATGGCTTGTTGCCATGACAAACCATGCTTCTGTTTGTCTATTGTATTAAACGTAATACCTAGCATAGTATTCATGAGACAGTATGACCTTCCTCTTCAAAAACCTATCTTGCTTGTACATAAAGCTTCATTCTCATTGGTTAGAAAAACATTATGTGACTATCACAAAAACAAACACGAACAAAAATGAGAAAAAAGAATAAAGATAAAAATTGGCTAATCTCTCTAATAATAATAATAATAATAATAAAGGTCTTTATTTTTACTTTTGTTCAGTTACAAATATTTTTCCTTAAATTCTATATGACATTACTCATGGCCGTAGCCGTCTGAGAGGTTGGATCACACTTTTTCTTTTCTTTTTCTTTTTAAATAATAACCATCTAATAAACTACTATTTCAACTAATAATCAAAATAAAATATAGAAAAATAAGAAAAATGAATAAAATTAAATAAAAATTATATTAACTACTGTATTGCTGTATCAGAAATTACATACACTAAATTAATAATTAAACTCTTGAACCAATTCATATCTGTATTTCCAGGCATATTTACAAAAGTAAGCTATTTTTTCCCAGTTTTCGCCATTCAAACACCTCACAACTTCATCCACTTGCAGCTCTAACTTTCCGAATTGTCTCTTCCTAAATTCCTTCAAAACCGGGCATCTAGCAACGAAATGCATTACGTCCTCTTCCTCGTTTTTGTTACACAGGGAGCATAATTTAATATCTTTCTTAAAGTCGTATTTATTTAACTTTATAAGCTCCATTCTCACTTTGAAAAACCATCTTATCAGAATAAAATCGTCTTCCCCGTACACGTAATCCAAATCAAACCTCAATTGGCTGGTCAGTACTCGCGTGCTACTATTATGCCAGCCCGTTTTGATAGCATCGTTCCAGCTGGACTGAATTCCTCTCAAAATATCATCCACCCTCAGCCCATCTATTGAAAAGAAAGAGAAATCGATACTGTAACGATCACTTACTCGTTTCCATTCCTTTTGCCAAGCTATATTTCTCTCGATGATTTCCTTAAGTAACATATTTGGATATCTCTGTGGACTTAAATTCAGGCATTTCTCAATGTATTTTAAATGCAATTTCATGGTGTGTAGATATAAAGGCTGCAGTCCAGTCTCCAAAAACAAACAATAATTCGGTGCATTGTCATTCAAACTAAACACTCTTTTCAGAAAGAATCGTTGTACCGCCTCAATTTTATCATATTCTTTCCATCCCCACACCTGACAACCGTAACATAAAATTGCTCGGGACACAGAATGAAACAGATTCAACTTATTATTGAACGAAATCCTGTTGTTATAAACAATACTATTAAACGAATTAAGTGCATATTTAGCTTTGGTCACTTTTTCTGCAAAATGTTCTTCCCTTGACAAACATGAGGATAATCTTATGCCTAAATATTTATAATTATTTACAACTTCAATTCGATCTTCACCAAACCACCACTTCTCACCTCTTGCTGGTCTGCCACCATTTCTAAACACCATAACTTTTGACTTGGCTAGATTAACCTGAAGATTCCATAAGTCACAGTACTCCTTAAAACTGTTAATCATTTTTTGTAAAGTCAGTCTATCTGACGCCAATAGCACAATATCATCAGCGTATGCTAGTAATTTTATATTAACTCTTCCTATTCTAACTCCGCCATCCAAACACTCATCAACATCATTAAGAAACAAGGAAAACAGCAAGGGGCTTAACAGACATCCTTGCTTAACTCCATTTCGTGTCTCAAAACTGTCAGACAACCCCCGGGAATTCCACAACGCTGCAGTAGAACCTTCATACAGATCCTTCAATACTTTGATCATCCTTGAGGAGATTCCTATCTTGGACAGCTTGTAAAATAATGCCCTGCGGTCCACCCTGTCAAAGGCTGCTGAGAGGTCCACGAAGAAGGCAAAAACTTTTTGCCGTTTGACGCTTAGCTTGATTGATACAATGTTCGTAATCGTAAAAATATTATCGACTGTGAAATAAAACTTTCTGAAGCCCGCTTGAAATTCCTTCAGTATCCCATATTTCTCAATCCATTCCTGCAGTCTGTCCAACAACAAGCCTGTAAATATTTTACCAATGCAATTACCAAATGAAATTCCTCTATAATTTGATACCTCAGCCGAGTCACCCTTTTTAAATATTGGAAAGATAATTGATCTCTTAAAGTTTTCTGGAATCTTCCCTTTTCTGAAAAATTGTTATATGTTTTCAATAGTCCCTCCAAAAAAGTATATGAAGCATTCTTATAAAATTCATACGCGATTCTATCATCTCCGGGAGCCTTATGGTCCCGCGCCCTTTTTAATACCCTTCTCAGATCTGTTATTTCAAAGTCAGCGTCCATCTCATTTTCAATCCAAGGCTCCGCGTATGAAATTGTACCGGTCCCAGCCACTGGGTTCAGCAGATTCTGGAAATACCTGTACCATTCTGTTATTTCAATACTCTCATTCAAAACAAATTTCCTCTTCTTAAAACAACGCACAACCTTCCAAAAGTCATCGGAATTCTTTGCTTCATTTAGCTGGCCAATACAACCATCCCAATATTTCCTTCTCTTTTCCTTACACAGATTTTTATACCGGTTCCTGCAATCCAAATACTGCCTTCTCAAGTAATCTGAGTTGTATTTCCTAAGTCCACGCAATAATTCAAACACTCGTTTTCTCCTTTTAAAACATTCTAAATCATACCATTCATTTTTAAAAAACGATTTCCAATTGCGAGCCTTATCTTCTTGTGTTGTACATCCATAAATAGCCTGCAAAAAGTATTCTATAGGCCTACTACCATCGTTATCATTCGTAATAATTCCTGTTCTTTCTCCCATTATTTTATCAAGTTCCTTCTGGTACTGCTTTTTCCCTCTATTATTCCATTTCAATTTAGGAGGCAGAGTTATATTATTTTTTTCACTCTCAACTGAATTTCCGACTTTCAACCTCGCAGCGATAGGAAGATGATCCGAATAAGGCACGCCAATAACGCCGAAGGATTCCATGAGTGATAATACTCCTGGCGATACCACACAAAAATCTATCACTGATGAACCCTGAGCCCCTACAAAAGTAAATTCACCCTCCTTATCATCTCCAGTGCGACCATTCAGCGCCACCATTCCCATCTCTTCAAACAACGACAACAGACATTTTCCATTGGAGTTCAACACAACATCTCTCGAATTACGCGTTAACGATTCTATGCAGCTTGAGTTATCAACATAGTGTTTCGGAATAGTTTATTTGTTACTTATTCGACCATTAAAATCCCCCATTACCATAAAATTCAAACTTCCATTTTCTTTTAATACATTATTTAAAATCCCAAAATCCCGAGCCCAGTGATTGCAGTTTAAATACGTGGGTATTATGTAAAATATAACTTCATCATTTCTCACTTCAATGCAGTCGTATGCTGAAATTGAACTAAATTTAAAGATTTTACTCGTAATTCCTCTCTTGATTGCATAAATATGACCTCCACTAGCTCTACCAAACGATGAAGTTCTACTTGCAGGTATCCATAAAAGTAGAAATTCGTTAAAAATTTTTTTGGCAATACTGAAGTCATTTTCATCCAACAGATAGGTTTCGAATAGGAGAAAAATTTCAAAAGATTGGAGAAAACTTATAAATTCACTATCATAAATTTTATTCATTAAACCCGATACGTTGTAAGCTGCAATGCGTGTGAGTGCTTTTAGAGGATTAGTCGTTTTTTGACCCAATTGACGTCGTCGATCCACTTCGGGGACGAAAAAATTCTGCAATACCTGCCGCTCCCTGAATCCCTTGCCTGTTAACTCTTTTCCTTTTTTTGACTTGGTCAGCAGCTGATTCAACTGCAGCCTCCTCCATTGCTTCAATATCATAAGCCCTAACAAGTTCCTCGTATTTTGTATACCTGCCATTGATTAGGAGACCCTGTCCCCTTAACTGAGAATTTTGTCCGGCTTTTCTAAGGCAATCTCTGATTTTTATCACTTCCTTAAGTTTCTTCCTTGTTTCATTATCGTGATCATGCGTAACGAATATCTTCGTGCCCTTCAAATTTGTAGATTTTTTAAGAATCGCCATCTTTTTTAAATTAGAGACGAGGGACAAAGCCACAGGCCGAACTCCATCAGTAGTGCCTAATGCCCCCAGTCTTCTTACATAATTAATGTCAGCCTCCTTTAATTCAATCTTAATCATATTATTGCAAATATCTAATACGACTTCCTTGAGTTTATCAAACATCTCACCCTTCACCTCATTTACGCCGTAAAAAATCAGATTATTACCTCTTTCCAAACGGTTTATTGCCCTTTCTTTCTCCGCGACAACGTTTTTAAGTTCGTGATTTTGCCTCTCCAGCTCTGCTATTTTTTGTGTTTGTTCATTAAGTATTTTTTGAATATTCAATTTACTAAGCTCCTCTTCGATCGTTTGCCTCACATCCTGCTTAATATCGCATCTCAGTTTTTCCAACAATTGTAGCATTTCGTTCTTATCCATTATAGAATGTTAGGCTATCACTAAAAAGTAAACTCGAAAGGTTTTTTACTAAATGCTAATACGCACCGATAACCGGCACAAATGAAACGAAAGTTAAATCATCAAATAGCTATTTGAAATATTAGCATATTTTAAAATAAAAATAATATTATTGAAAGTAAAACAATAGAGTAAAAATAATTAAATATTATTATTTGTTATTATCTTATAATAAACCGCGGTGAATTTACTTTGACGGTTTTGTTTATATTATGAACCTTTATCAATAACAATGAAGAACATTATTGTTAAAATAAATGTTATCTATTTTACGACTGAAGAAAGATTAAGAATTCATCTTCTCCTTTATTTTTGTCGATTCAGTTCACATAGAGATAACAGCCCAACTACAAACGCGCTCAACTATAGATAACGTCAGCTGGTCCGTAAATACAAACTAAGTATTTATCCGGCCACCTGTTTGGAGAACAGTGGGAATTAATATCTCCCCGCAGCACAGTGGCAAGCCCGAGTTCAAAGTCCAATTTTGATAGAATTGACGTGCTTCCCTTCAATAGTCCATCATTATTATAACAAGCACATAACCTCCATTCCAGCACCAATAAGTCAATTACTGTACTCACAGCGTTCCACTTTTGTCACAAATCCGCCTGTATCATCGACCAACACTCAACACTATCTTCTATTGCTAATATTTAGTGTAATTTTGGCTAATTAAGTATAAAATAATAAATCTTTCACAACCATGAAACCGCGATGCTTAACCAACACAATCAGTGCTACCAACCTCCGGCTAATCTCTCTATAAGTGTTCCATTCCATTTACTTTACATTAAAAATCTTTTTCATGAGTCGACCCAAAAAGTTACACTGTGTGTTCACTTAACTCGGAGTAATCCTTCCTCATAATGGGATCAAGCCCACTTACCTTTAGAAAGCTAAATAAGATAGCTACTTTTTAAGAGGAATCAAATGGTACTATTTTTGTTTTCAAATTCTAACTTCAATTTTTTGACTTCCGGTGTGGGCCACTTCCGGTAGAAACTGCAACTTCAAACCTAATAGTTGAAGTACTAATTTTGTGTAGATTACGAATCTGAAACCGTTTGTGCTATCTCTTGTAGTTACACAAAAATATTTGGCATTTTTAAGCAATACCTAGTGGAAAATACCTGGAATTTTTCAGTAGGAACTCAGAATATTCTCCTAGCACTGTCAGGGTTAATAAAGGAATACAGAAATTCATAGTGTCCTCAAAACTTCTATTGAAAGTTTTCAAATCGAGAATTTATTGTTAGTTCATTTTGCAAGTGAGGTGAAATTGATTATTTGATATTCTTTTTCAGAATTTTGTAAAATTTTGTTTTGTTTTCAGATGGTATCCACCTGGTCACGGTGACTTTTACGAGAGTTTTAAGAATTCTGGCTTATTAGAAAAACTTATTGGAAAGGTAAAATAAAAATTATATTAAAAATTGGTACAAACAATTTCAGTTTTATTTAAAACAAAATAAACATTGAAGTATGTTTTTTCTGATGTATGAGTGACAAAAAAATGTTTCTAATCAAATTTAGGACACCATTAGAAAAAAAAATATATGTGATGATTTGCCGTCAGTTTTTTACTGCTATTTTATATGAGCTCATGTTGTTTAGGTCAACAGCTAAAATGCTGGTTTGCATCTTTAAGAGTTTTTCTTTATTAAAACAAGGAGTAACATACTTTATCATTCATTCCTACAAATGATATGTTCATTTTATTATTGGCCATCGTGTCTGACTATGATTAAATGCATTACTTTAGCAGGAGATGAACTGATGAACTGTTATTATTGTAACTTACCCATTCAATGTCTCCAGTTCTTCAATACGTTACTCAATACTTTACTTAACTACATATTATTTTCTTTTGATTGATATAATATTTGTCATGCTACAAGCTTATGTAACGGTTCTCTGATTTTTTTTTAAAATACCTCAAAAATGCCCAGTATATTGGGCCCGTTGAGTAAGTTTTAACATAATAAATTAACAAGCTTTTGATATTAAATTTAAAAAAAAATTAGTAAAATAACTGAATATAGTACAGAAAATGTAGAAAGATACATAAATGTTTTTTTTTCAACTGCATTACAAAACATTATTTCATTACCACAAATTACTTGATGAACATTTACACCGAAATTTGACAGCTGAATTCAAATTTTCAGAAATTTGTTGAGTGATATGAATATAAATACATCATTACCACAAACTTACTTGATGAAAATGTGTAGGCTACACCCAAATCAGATAATTGAACTCAGTTTTTCAGAAATTAATTATTTTTAGGGTTATGAATACAATACAATTTATTGTAATATGTGATATTGAAGTTGAACCATAAAATTAGAAACTTATTATTCCGCTACATTACCTCCCTCTTCCCACTACATCAGATATAGTTGCTGACTTTGAACCTCTCCTTAATACTTTGCATGAAAAGTAATACATACTTGAACAAGCGCAATATGCATGGATATATATTAGAGTGGACGCCAAATAAGCTTGCCAGTTTTCTGAAGTGCGCAGAAGGTTTATTTTGGTAATGTCGCACTCGGTTGCCTCAGTGTGTGGTGGGGGTCAGTGCTGTACCAGCTGTGATCAGAGTCGCGGCACTCTCGCAATGTTATTTATCAGCTCACCTGAAAACATTAGTCTGTATGTGTTTTATGTGATAGGCATTAATTGTTTTATACAATGTTAACAATCGAATGTTTTTAACATCGCTAATAGATGATAATTTACACCGTTCAGAGCCTATGATTTAATAGACAGTGTGGAACTAAGACATTAAATCTTCCGACTGAATCCGAACTGTTCACGCAGCTACACCGGCAAGCTTATTTGGCTTATTCGGCTGCTCTACATCACTTCATATATATTGAGCAAAATGTTGTTGACAATTTATCACAAAACAAAAGTAGTTGTTCAGTTGTTCAGTATTTATTTGAAGCATACCATACTGTGGTCTTTTCAGAAGAATGTGACCGAGTGTGTCATAAAAATGTATAGTTGTGTGCCACTGGTGGGAACAATTCAGATATGGCTAGTAGGGAGTGCAAATATTCATATGTATAGCAAAAATTCTCTAAAGAAATGGCTTTTATATTACTATAATATAGAAAATATTATGCAATTTTACAGTAAAGTAATTTTTCTTCTATTGATTTTTTTCTAGGGTCGCGAGTATTGTTTTATTTCCAATATTGACAATTTAGGAGCTACTGTCGATTTAAATATTTTAAATCTTTTGTTAGATCCAAGAGGAAAAGCACCTGAATTTGTTATGGAAGTTACTGATAAGACTAAAGCTGATGTTAAGGTATGTATTTTAAAAATTGTATAAATAATTTAATATTTGTAAGTGAAAAGCGTAAAAAAGAGCACCTCAGTAATTCAGAATTATCACTAATTCAGGCTAAACTTGCACCGTGTATCAAAACTTAGTGAATTATTGGAACATCAATAAATATCGTTACCTTTCCTCTCCATAGTTCTCTTTCATGAGTGATCTGCATCCATCTCCATTTAGCATGACTCCTTAAGTCATCTGTCTTATCTCATTTGTGGTCTTCTTTCTCATTTCCCATGGTCGCCAATGTAAGATCCTTTTATTCTATGTATCATCGTTCTGTCGCAAAGTATGATCGGTAAGTTTTCATTTAAGCTTAGGTATCTGTGTTGGCACCTCGCTTACTTTTGTACTGTTTCTTATCTGTTTGTTCTATTTGTCAATGGATCTAATGCCTTGAATTTATTTCTTCATTTCCCTTTGTGTCGTCACCATTTTACCAACGTTCCTCCTTGTAAACGCCCATGTGTGGTAGTGATATGTTAGAACGAATAATATATATTGATCGAGTACTCCCAGTGTATCTCAGAGTATATTCCACAGTACTGTGCAGCAGATACAAACAGACTACGGATCAAAAGTTGGTAAAAAGGATGCATAATCATGTTTCACTCTACCAACATCTTCAGTCAAAACAACTGGCGACAGACCGTATGTTTTATAATAGCCTTACTGTATGAATTCTTTCTACTGGTACTGTCATATTTTATATTTATTATATAGCAAGTTTCATCTGATAAGCAAAGAACATTTTTGTAACTGGAATGGATCGCGCTAAGTTCAATCACAATTTTAATACATTTATTTATGTTTTGACGTGCTGCACAGTTCCATAGGATAGAGTATAGTTTTCTCACACTGTGAAAATTTTATGTAGTTTTGGATAAATGCGACTTAACTTAATGACACTCATGTCTGTCTCTCTACTTCCTTCGTTTGGTTTTCCTTATAAGGTTTTATCATTTTACCCAAGTATATGTGCTCTCTAACTTCCTCGATCTTCTTTTGAGCAACTGTGATGTTAAGTTCCTCCAACTGGTTGGTGGCATTTTTAAAAATTGTCATCTATAATTTTGTTTTGTTCAAAATAACTTAACAGGAGCACTATACATCGAAAATAAAAAAAAATCTATTTTTGAATTTTGGCACCATTGCCTTTTGTATCTTTTTCTGTGTAATTACATATAAAAATTAGAACAATACGATAAAAATTGTGAAAGTTATGCAAATTTTTGTTTAGTAATGTCATGACCAGAATTATTTTTAATTGAGTGAATCTGTGGAAACAATTAAGAGTTGCGATATTCAGAATACAGAAAGCTGAGAAGGCAATTGAAAGTGTCAAAAGAAGCAAGACGAAAGAAAAGGAAGAGGAAATCATTTGAGGAAAAAAAACAGTCTGGTGAGGATCAATACTACGGTGCAGGTCGATTTTGGAATAAGTAAAACTTTACAGCTCACATTATCCGCAAATTCACTTTTTTTTTCCATAAAGGTAAAATTTTATTAAAAACTATTTGACTTAAAAGGTTGAAATTTTTTGAGCTTGTTTCACTGTAAATTGGAACATATGGTACTAGAATCATTACAGTATTATTACTAAGTTCGAAATAAAATTTAAAAAAATCTACAAAAGAATTACTTTGTTTTTGCAATTTTTGAAACAAATTTCTCGAAATGGGTATCAGTAGCTCGTAGAAAAGGCACAAAAATGAAAGCCCTAACTCTAATGGTTTCTTATGTGTACCTTAAAACAGTCAATTTAACATGGTTTAGATAGGAGGTAAAGTGCTCCCCCTGTAAATTCACCCAATTACTTCAGAATGTTGCTCTCCAAAATAGTAATTAAATGAGGCCTTTTACTGTATTAGCTAATGATGATTTTTGTATATTACATTGAATTTTTATTTATATTTGATAATTTGTTCTTTTCTAGGGAGGAACTTTAATTCAATATGAAAATAAATTAAGGTTACTGGAAATTGCTCAAGTCCCTAAAGAACATGTAGATGATTTTAAATCAATTAAAGCATTTAAATTTTTCAACACCAACAATTTATGGATAAAATTAGATGGTATGTATAAATGTTTTCTTATTACATAAAAATTTTAATAATTTCATGTTTATATTGTTATTTAATATTGTCACAAACCGTTGGTAAGTAATTCTCATACGATCATGACAGACTTCAAGCGCTTAAAATGTGAAAATTATTGATAGAAGACTATAAGACAGTAAAATTGTGATAACTTTTGAATTTCAGTCACATAATGCGGAGAGAACTTATGGATATGGAGAGGCTGATTATACAGGAAAGGTAGTTGGGCGACGAGCATAGGATGGTCTCCTATGAGATAGATGAACATGCTGGAAAACAATAATAATTTAATCGACCAAACAAAGAATAGAGATTTATGGATATAAATGCCATACAATTTCATGATAATCATCATACCTTCTTCTGGATAGGGCTATGGTATACTCTGATACAGAGAGTGGCACTGTAAGGGAATGGCATAAGTAGGGAAATCAAAATACAATTTAAACCATTCTATAATTAAAAAATCTTAACTCAACATTCTTATCTGAATTGGTCTATGTTATTCCGTCGTTATTGATGTACAAGTGCAGTGACTTTTTCATGCTTCTTTGTTTGTAAGTGCTTTCAATACCTTTTGATTTCGGTTTCTGGTGCAGGTGCATTCTTGATCAGTGCTCACTGAAAGACTTTTGATCTGGCAGCTCAAAGCAATTGCTTTTGTTTGTAATATACTGCACAGCCACTTCTAAAAGCATTGTCTGTTGTTTTCTTTTTTTTAAATCACAATCTAAGGTAATTTTGATGAAGAAATATTTAAAAACGGCGTCCGAAGACTTGGATTATATTGATAAAATCGTCAACTACATGGCTGTGCTTTCATGGAGGTCAGGAGGTCAGGAGATAGAGATAGAGATAGAGAGTTGTTATTAGATTATTTTTTATATAAATTTTAATGCAGTCTGCTGCTTTTAGTGCATTAATTTTGTTTCATTAACCCTTTCCCCAGTTCTCAACAGCACACGGTCTGCAGACTGCATACCTTGGTTTTTCTTGAATCTGTAAATGTTATGTAATTTACTCTGTATTCAAATCTTAATAACTAATTGATTATTCACTATATCTTCAAACTTTTACCAGTTATGGCTTAACATATTGATAAATTGAGTCAATGTGTATTTATTTCTCATTTGCAGTAGACTACTCTACATTTTTCAGCCTTCTTTATAAATAAATTCAAAAAATTTGAATAAAATTATGCACTAGTGTTAGTGACCACGTATAATTTTAACTGTATTAACATGTAATACATTTTAAACTAAATAAACTACTACGTGTCTTAAGAAGACAAACCAATTACTTTTATATTCATATATTAACTACTATGAAAAAATGTAAGTATAGAAAGAGTATGCTGAAATACTTGTTTGGCGTCATGTTTGTTTGCGTTGTGTGTTTACTTTTTCTAACATGTGATAACCTAAAATCCGCTGTTAATTTTTTTCTTAAATTGCCTGTCGATTCCAGAGAGCACTTAATTCATAGATTTATCCAGATAGAGGCTGTACTGGCTTTCGTAGTCAAACTATGGGTTAGTACAGAATATGGAGGAAGGAGTTAAAAAACAGTCTCTTTGACAATCCAGTTTAGTGTCAGATTTATGTAGCATAGCCTGGTAAATAGATCTGTTTGCAATTTGTTAAAGTAATTTATTGAATTTTTTTTTTATTTCAGCTATCCAAAGAATATTAGACCAGGGTTCATTAAATATGGAAGTAATTGTAAATAACAAAACTATAGATAAAGGTATCAATGTTATTCAACTTGAAACAGCTGTAGGAGCTGCAATGAAATGTTTTGAGGGTGGTTTAGGTAAGTTTAAAATAGTTTTAGATGATTAGTATGTAATGGTCATTTGGTAACAGTATTTATTAATGTATTGACTGAAAAGTAATACAAATGATAAAATGGTTTTGGAATTATTAGTATTGACTGAAAAGTAATACAGATGATAAAATGGTTTTGGAATTGTTAGTATTGACTGAAAAGTAATACAGATGATAAAATGGTTTTGGAATTGTTAGTATTGACTGAAAAGTAATACAGATGATAAAATGGTTTTGGAATTGTTAGTATTGACTGAAAAGTAATACAGATGATAAAATGGTTTTGGAATTGTTAGTATTGACTGAAAAGTAATACAGATGATAAAATGGTTTTGGAATTGTTAGTATGTCCCGTTTGAGAAAATCACCCAGTGGCAAACCCTCTTTGGTTTTGGCAAAATTATTGTGTCAGATTATTTTGATACAGTAATATGATTGATTAGCTGTCAAATTACAATACAGGTGGAGACCAGGCCTACACCAGTAAACAAAACGAGTCATGCAATACACATTCTGCTCCATTGTCATTGCTCTACTCCAGGCCGGTACATGTTGTTACTTAAATCCCTACTCCATTTATTCTGGTTCCATCCTAAAAAATGACTAACTTTTTTGAAAAGATAAATGAAACTTTTTTGCCTAAATGATGTTAAGTTTTGAACATTTTGTGGTGTTTAGATTGTTGCATTAAGAAGGAAGCATTAGTGAGATTTGTTAACTGCGCTTTTTCCTTATTGGCTTAATTATGTAGTCATTACAGACGCATTGTAGTTTGGTGAGAAGTATGGTATAATACTGCTCATTTTCTAGTACAAGACTGAAAATCACAAAATAATTTACAATGAAATTAAATGTTTTAATTCATCGTGTGTAAAGTACATTTCCAAAATATTTTACATTGTTTCTTTACTATATTTACATTAGGTTATGTAATTGAATTTTCTAACCCTATATTGGTATCAAACCTAGGAAATCTAGATTAAGCAGTTGAACACTTCTACAAACTAAGTCTTCCACTGTAACTTGTGAATCTTAAGTGTATACTTTCCTTCCTGTCTTAAAATTGATTTAACACGTGCTAAAGAATTTAACTGTTCAGAAATAGTAAAATTATTTTGCTTTTCTTGATAATCAAAACACCATAACTAACAATTTCAAAAAAACTAAACCAAAAAAGATAAAAGATAAACGCCAACACAGACTTTTAACTATAACTAGGTTTTGAATGTTTCTTGGTTTTAATTAACATTTTATTTACAGGTATTAATGTACCACGTAGTAGGTTTTTGCCTGTAAAGAAAACATCTGATTTAATGCTGGTCATGAGTAACTTGTACAGTCTAAAGAGTGGCTCATTAATTATGAGTCCGCAAAGAATGTTCCCTACAACACCATTAATTAAGCTTGGAGATAACCATTTCGCAAAAGTAAGTATCTAAAATTAACAATTAATAAGAAAACACATGTAGGGTATTTAGTTAATTCATAATAGTATTATGAATAATATTATGCAGTTGGACAGCTGAAGGCCATTCCTGAAGAAGGGTTCTAGGATTGCTTCAGAAAGTGGAAACACTGATGGGACAAGTGTGTACGTTGGGGAGGAGATTACTTTGAAGGGGATCGTGACCCCTAAGCTGTATGTCAAGTTTTTTTTTCCAATAAAAAAAGTTTGGGAACATTTTGAACAGACCTCGTACAATTCAGTTTGAGTACTGAACTGTAACTGATACAACTTGATACTTTTTGTATTTGGTACCAATACAGGAATACCAACTAAGTGAAGAAAAATTATTATTCTCATAGTACTTGGTTGTCGGAACTTGTGATGAGGTGGGTCATAGGAGATTAATGTGTTGGACCTGGTGCTAGCATGCTAGGTATTACTGCTACACAACAGTAATTGTGAACAATAGTTCATACTGCAGTCTTTGCCTGACTCTCTCACACACAATCAACTGCATTGTTCAACGTTGCCCAATGTAGATGCACTAAAAACAACAGTAATAATAAGTTATGTCAAGAACACCATTTTTTACATTCAAAGCTTTGTTGTTATTTTTTGGCTATCCTTTCTATCCTAAAGGCTATAAAACTGATTTACACATGTAATTTCAATTATAATGAAATAAATATTAAATACAAACATTTTTCTATTGTATCATTGAAACATTGGCTTGGTAAATTATTTTTGTTTGTAAGTAACTCTCCAGTAATTAGTTATTAATACTTGATACAGAATGTATCAGGTAGTTTTTTGTGTATTTGATATCTGTTTCCTGCTATGCCGCTTGTATCAGTTATATAAAGTATATATTTTCTTCGACTTATCCCTTCTCTATAAATAACCCACAATTTATTCACTTACTGTACTGACATTACATGTATTGTTTATTGTTTGCTAGGTAAAAGAGTTCCTTGCCAGATTTGCTAATATTCCTGATTTATTGGAATTGGATCACCTTACTGTTTCTGGAGATGTTACATTTGGCAGAAATGTTTCCTTAAAGGTAAGTGAAGCGTTTTTTAATTAAATCTGTCTAAATTTCTTCTTTTAGAAGTACAACTTTCTAAAACCCTTTCTGAGTGAGCACATACCACTCAAATAGAACGTAAATACCAGATTACGTCTTGGTATTATAGTTTTGGAGATTTTGTGATTAGTAAGTAAATGAGTCAGTCAGCTGTTGGTCTCCATTATTCCCAACTGCTGAATCCTAATGATAGATTTACAACTTCTGGATGGGATTAAGGAATAGGATATCTATATAATGACAGCTGTGACCATGGCAACATATTGCCAGTTGTCATTAAGAGGACAGTCATTGTCCAGATCGGACTGCATGGGGACAACTCTTGAGAGTTACAACTACGTTGAAAAATTTCCTTAAGAGTCTAACCAACAGATCTACTGACAATAAAGATAGGGCTTACAAAGGGAAAAGACAAACTGAAAAGAGAGATAGGAGATAAAAGAAAAAGTGGGAAATGAGACTGATATCAACACAGAGTGAGCATATTCAGTCTTATCCGGTATGGGCTGTGCAACCTTGGACAGACTGCATGTGAAGTAACACACAAAAGCCCTTTTACCTTTACTAACACACCCTATTACCTTCACATACCTCACAAAATCATCCCTGCAAGTTTCCTGGGAGAACCTCAGGTACTAAAACAGATAATTTCTTTGAGAAGTCATTAGATCAGCTTACGGAAAGACAAAGTCGTGTATACCTTACTGACCTCCATGTTTGGGTGAATTGCACTTTTTTATGGCTTCTTCAGCTGAACTATCACTGTTAGAACTTCATTGAGTTGAGATATTACCACTCTGTTGTCTCTCTTCTAAATCCCTACTTACGGGTAGTCTGTGATATTTTGCATTTATTATAGTATAATATAGATTACTAAAATTTAAAAGTAACTCGTTTGATTTATTTCCTATAATACCATAAATGAGGCGATATTACCAAAAATAAAGATAATATTTTTTTGAAGTTGTAATTTTTTATTGTTTTTATATTTATGTTGTTTAGGTCATCAGCTGAAAGGCTGGTTTGAACCTCTAGAGACTTTACTAAGTAAAATTAGGAGTGAGGTGGTTTACCATTGCCTTCCTCACTGTGTAGAAAAGTTTGCTTATCAGTATGCCAGACCCTCTGAAGAGCATCTACTTTCCACCCTCCAAATGACACCTTCACTTCATTTACACAGGGTCTGGCTGTATAATGAAGTTCATTACTCTCAGAGGAGATAACTCTGACTAGTGTCTTTTAGACCTTGACCTCTTCTGTTCTTAAATGCTTCAGTCATATGATTAGCTGATTATATGAAAAGGAACAGAACTGTTTTGTAGCCCTGGAGCTAGCAGATCAAGTGCAAATAATTTAACACTTCACCTGCCTGTTATGTGCATTTGTTTATATGAGTGGAAAAGTATGCTTATCAGTATGCCAAGCCCTTTGAAGAGCATCTACTTTCCACCCTCCAAATGACACCTTCACGTCATTTACACAGGGTCGGGCTGTATAATGAAGTTCATTACTCTCAGAGGAGTTAACTCTGACTAGTGTCTTTTAGACTTTGACCTCTTCTGTTCTTAAATGCTTCATTCATATGATTGGCTGATTACGTGATAAGAAACAGAACTGTTTTGTAGCCCTGGAACTAGCAGATCAAGTGCAAATAATTTAACACTTCACCTGCCTATTGCGCATTTGTTTATAAATGAGTGAGAAAATTTCCTTGGACAAATATACTTTAATTAACATTTTCATTTGTTTTTCTTTTTGTCTCAACAGGGTACAGTCATTATCATAGCTAATCATGGAGATCGTATAGATATACCATCTGGAGCTTTATTAGAAAACAAGATAGTTTCAGGAAACCTAAGAATTCTGGATCATTAATTAATGAATTTATTTATTCATATACATGTATAAAAACATAGTTGCACAAACCAGTTTTTTAATTAAGACCTTTTTTTAGTAGTTTTTAAAAATTGTTTTAAATCAAATTGTTTTTGTATTGTGAATATCGATTTGTTTTACACTGTATTATATATATTTTTATAATGATATATTTTAAAATATGATACTTTTATTAAAAATGTAAAATGTGCGTTGATTTTTTATTAAGTATATAATACAATAATTTGTTAAACATTTTCCTGTATTTTTTATAATTATACAATACAGAAGAAACCACCAAATACACATGAGATGACTCTCAATTTATTAATTATGTCAATAGGTCCTTTCGAATATCATGTAACCATCATCATCAGTTGTAATGTAAAATACATCAAAGCATGCATACTTTCGTCTGAAAGGACTTACTGATATTTTTTTAATCTGATGAGTCATCTAGTGTGTAACTGGTGGTTTTTTTCTACTTATATATTGTATTATTGTATAATGTGTTAATTTTCCAATATTTTTACATATTCTTTCGTAGGCGTAGTCAGGATTTTCACCAGGGGGATGGAAAAGTTTTTTATTAAAAAATGTTTTTACTTTAACGTATGAAAACACTGAAAGTAATTAGTTGCAATGCTATTCGATTGAAATCTTACTTCGTCACTAAGTCTATATGAGAGTTCTGGCTAAATTCATGACAAAATTTCTTTCTCAAATTTAACTTTTGCTTCAGAATGCTCTTTTAATGCATACTCTTCATACAAAGACTGTCTGATGATTTTCTGTCATTGTTGACTATAATTAAATTTATACATCCTAAATTAGTTGCTGAAGTATCTTTTGATAGTGCAGGGCTGTGCATGTGAGATAAGTAGCACCTGTTTTATTGATGGGTAGAACAGTGTTGCGTTTCATTAACTTGGCAGTAACTGTAGTTCTATCTATTTCAGTTTGGCATTTAGCACGTTTTTTTCCTTTCCATTGGTTGTACCAAACTGCAGCATCACATTCTTGCACTGATTGCAGCGCTTAAATAGGGAATGGAAACAGAAGAACAAGATGGCATCTTTCTTCCATGATGATAAATAACATGGTTTCTTGGAGCGAAATACTATTCCTATTGACCTATAATTATTTGTTTTAGTAAATAAACCAGGGGGCAAGTACTCCACCCTGCTCCACAGTGGCTACGCCTATGTTTTTGTTTCAAAGAAAGTACTTTTGTTGTTTAAGTAAGTGTTGTTGAAAGTAAAATTCTCTGTTGTTTATATATTAATTACTAATTGCTTTATTATGAAATTGTAAAATATATTCTAAAGAATATCACAATTATTTACCTTATAATATGTACAGATATTTGAAAAAAATTAAGTAATTTTTTATATGTTTGAAAATTTTTAAAGGCCATGTATTTTAAGTGCAATATTAATAATTTGTTGATAGTTGTATAAAAGAAAGAGTTTGTTGTATTTTTTTAAAGTATGATTTATGTAAAAAATGGTGATTTGAATTTTCAAATTGATGATTTATAAATTATGTAATGTTTTTTTAATTGTTAATTTATATATTTTTCCAGCTTTATAAGAACATTCAAAGTTATTTTATATAAAAATTAATAAATAATTTTACTTATTATTAATAATTTTATAATTTTATTTTTAAAATTATACTTTTACGCTTATTTGTTGTTTTACAATATTTTTAAAATGTTATTTAATTTTGTTTTTTCTTTATTTTTAGACATCTAGCATGATTAAATATTATCATTATTTTATGTATGAGAGTACTTAACTTTTAATATTGTATCATCTCTGTGTAATAATAAATATTTTACATTGTAGGAATGGTAGCTTTTTTGAAATTAGTTAAGAAATTATTATTGTTTGTTAAAAAAATGTTGTAAAATTCAATGAATTTATTGATAAATATATTATTAGTGCCTTAAAATGTGTATTTTTTAAATATTTTAAACCTGATAATAGTAAATTTGTGACTGTTTCCTTTTTTTTATATTACTAATTTTTACTTCTCTAACCCCATATAAAAATTAATCATAATTAGTAAGGATAATTAATTTTTCATTTTGATTTTTCAAAATTTTCAATAAAAATAAATGATTTTAGGTTCCCTGAATCCAACAAACATGTTTTTAACCGATTGGTATGTGTGTGTAAACAAATGTCTCGAAAACGATTTTGTTTAAAATTTCGCTTCATTTACATTTTTTGTTCTCTACAAGATGAAATAAGTGGCATATCTGCTGAAATTCATAGGAGAGGCTGTCCTCTAGTAGTAAGTTTTGTGTTGAAGCTCCTCATTAGTTTGGAAGCACTGCCCTTGTAGCTACTTCTCAGTTCAGGGAAAAGATGGAAGTCACTTAGTGCCAGGCTGGGACTTTATGGCGGGTGATTATAAATGTCAAACAAAATAAACGTTTAACAACCAAAAGGCTACTGTTTTTTGTGACGAAAAAAGTGTGTTGCTTGTGTGGAGTTTATAGATACAAAGACTAACAGATTAATTCAGCTGTGTATTGGGGAACTTCACAATTTTAGAGAGCCATTCTTAACAAAAGAAGAGGCAGCTGACTTCTGGAATTGTTCTGATAAATGACAACGCTCGTTCTCACAGTGCTGGTACAACCCAACGGCTCCGTTTGCAATTAAGTGGAACATTTTTGATCATTCATTATATTGTCTTGACCTAGCACCAAGTGACATTCATCCTTTTCTCTGAACTGAAGAAATGTTTTGAAGGAAAGTGCTTTGAAGTAATCAGTAACTTCAAGACAATGTCGAGACTCATTTAAATTCATTGGGAGTATTGGAAAGCTTTTGTCCACAGGTAAAACAAATCCCTAAACATTTTTTTTTAATTCATTTGTCTTTTATTTCCACTGGGGTTGGTCTAGAGGTAAAGTCGTCGCTGTGAGTCAGCTGTTTAACAGCTGATTTTCAGAGATTAAGGTACCTGGTTCAAATCCTGCTAAAGGTAGTTACTTTTATACAGATTTGAATACTAGATATTGGTTACTGGTGTACTTTGATGGTTGGGGTTTAATTAACCATACATCTCAGGAATGGGTCTGTACAAGTATACACCTTATTTACACATCATACACATCACCCTCTTCTCATTGGGTTATGGGGTAGCTTATTGTTCTGAATTGAAAAGATTGCAACGTACACACATTACAGAAAAAAAGAATTTCTTTTATTTATGGCCTATGAGAAATTGAAAAAATAACCGCCTTTGCCTTTGTTTTTAAGGTTTAAGATTACAGAAGTGTATTTTTTACCTCTTCTATTACTACAATTATTATGTCATACACTGAGCCTTCATTTGAAGCTTCTTCTCCACGGGTCCCGGATGTGATTTTCAATCAGTCATGACTTAAAATGTCCATATAATAAATTAGACAAAATATTTTTACATAAAAGTCAATTCTTTTGATTTGATGGTGTTTATTAAATTTGAAGATGTTTTAACATTTCTCAGCGAAGTTAAACAGAGTAATGCTCACTGAAAATAATTTTCATGAAATAGGATCTTTTTATAAGAAACTATATTATTTTTAATAATTATCAATTTTAATTTGGTTAAATAATTTTGTTTACAATATTAAAAAGGATTACTCAAATTTGTTTAGTATTTTTGTGCAGAATTTGATAAATATTTGTTGTTTTTAGTAACTACGATAACAATCAGAAGCGTATTTATCACCTCTTCCATTACTGCAATGATGCTCATACACTACCCATGCTTTGAAACCATTTCCTTGTAAACGCTGATGTTCATTATAAATTTTTTTTATACATCTGATATCATCAGTAATATCGTCATCTTTAAATTTTTCACAGTTAATTTTACATGCCTTGCCAGTACTCCATTTATCACACCAAAATAGTTCGCTTATCTGGAATACACCGTGGTCACCAGTGTGTGGATTTAATGCAGACGTATCAAAACGTGATTCATGTTTAGCTATACACACAAATGTTGGTATGAGTCGTTCTGGAATTCTATTTTTTTTTAATTCTCGAGCAAGCTCACACGGTTTGAAGACCTGTTAAAATTACGAAAAATATGTAACTGCCATTGTTATCAAATATTTAAAAAAATTCATTAGTCATTAATAAGGTACATTATTAGTTATGATTACTGAATTAAACTGAATGGATAGTTTTAGATTTAATTCATAATCAAGGTCTGAAATTTTACATGTTAAAATTAGGTATTAATAATAAATAATTATAATATTTTATTTGCTTAACTTTTTACCGTATCAAATTTATACATATCTTCTCTAAAAAATTATAATACATTTTGTAACTCTTACTTAGTTGGGAACTTTGTTACATGCAGTAAAACCTCAAGATACCGGGATTCAAATACACTGGGCTTGGCTCGGACATTATTATTATACAAAAGAGTAAAAGTGGAAAGAAGTTAAAAGAAAGGAAGAGCCCTCAATTTGTACCTGCTTATGTATTACATTCATGATATTATATTCTTAATAGCATTGTAGACAACAGCAATAAATTAATATGTAATGGTAATACAATGGCAATGGTAATGCCAATTGTACATACTAATACTCCAGGCTTTACACATGCTTTTTATGACTGTTTTGTACTCTTATTACACATTTGTTTGGGGCAATAAAAAATATTTGTTGTACTGCAATCGAGAATTCAGATATACTGGGAAGGGTATAGCCAGTCAGCCCTGATATAATGAGGTTTTACTGTATATAATATAATAAATTGATTAGTATTTGATTATAAATGAAAGATCTTTAAAAGATATCCTTTCATAGTTAAAAATATCAAAAGATCCTTTCAAAGATATCAAAGTTATTGTTAGCTTGAATATTAAATAAATTGTTTCTGGTCTTTGACCAACTATAGAAAATATTAAACAAGTTAACTCTTTGAGTTTATGCCATGACGTAAGTCTCATTTTCTTTTTCTTAAAAAACCAACGGTCTTTAACAATATCATATTTAACAACAAACTAATCTTTATACATCTATATATAAACTGTCTTGAAATATTTTTATAAACACCACAAATAATAATCACAATAAACTTTAAGCACCTAATTTAAAATCAATTCAACAAAAATGTCAGATGAAATATATTAAATAAATTGATGTAAATATTGTAATCAGTTGAACTGTTACAACTTATTGGTGGAAATTTTTAAAATTGTCATCTATCATTTTGTTTTGTTCATCTGTCCATCATGCCCAGACGTCATAAACTCCAAGAAATAGCAACGAATGGTTTTTGATTTCGTAATCTGGACAAAAGGTTAGTTGGCCTGGAATGGGTTTGAAGTTCTGGTTTTTTTTTTGGTTCAACGTCCGACTGTTCTGCAATTACTGCTAATGTAGACGGTGAAGGATGAAATGATTTTTTGTAACGTATGAAAATATGCCATGCCTGAATGGGATTTGAACCCAAGACCGCTTGTTGAGAGGCGAGCACGTTACCAACTTTGCCAATGCTGGGTTTGACCAGAAATCGGAATTTGGAAACAAAAATCATGTCATTTGATTCCTCTTAAAGAGTAGATACAAAAATCCTTGATGGTTTTTGCAATAAATCAAGGTAGTCTTTTTAAAAATTGCCACCAGCCATGAGACGTGTCGTTTTATGAAAGGGATTTTAATAATTTATTTTGGTGGAGGAAATTGACCTACCCAAGTATGAATATGATGATTTTTCAGTAACAAACAAAAGTTTACTGGTAGATACTCTCGAAGAAAATACAAAATATTAACATAGAATCTGTTGTGCAATTCCTGAATGATTAATGATAACAGTCAAGGGAAAGAAGTGTCAGTACTGATAGTTCAAAAACAAACATAATGCAAGAGAAATAGTGAAGTAATGTCCTTATATAAGATAATATCCTAGGACATATTATACAAACAGTGAAGTTTCTAGTAGTGTCACTAAATAGATTTTTGCCGTGGAATTTTTATACTGATCAAATCTGTGGTAAAATATCAACTAGGGTATTTGCGTCAAAACTTACTGCCGGTTCAAATGATAAAAAATTGATAGTACCAGCTTGCCATGGTTTAATTCTATCTCATATCTGGTATGTCATATTACTCAGGGTAATTCATCACAGAGTAATATTGAAAGAATTTTAAAATTCAGAAAAGAGCTATTACCGTACACTTTTCTCATAAAATGCATACTAAGGCTGCAATCTTAAAATATGTGATTTCTATGAAAAAACAACAGAAAATTAGTAATTGCCACTAAATTAAACATTGTCCAAAAAAATATTTGAAATAAAAGTTGTAGATTTTTAAAATTTCCTGTATATATTTTAAAATCTTATCTATAATCTTAAAAAAATTCTTGTTTTATAGATTTTAATGAAGAAAACAGAAAATCACTGATTGCCGCTAAACTAAGAGTTGTATAAAACAATGTTTGAAATAAAAATTGTAGGTTTTTATATGCTCTAAACCTTTAATTGTATACACTTTTGCTGTAAAATGCGTATTAAGGCCACAATCTTGAAAACTCTCATTTTTTTATGAGAGCACAGCCTCAACAACTTTAGCAGACATGGCGCTTATCCTGTCTTGTAAAACATAAAAAATGTAGTAAGTGAGGTGATTTTAAAAGTAAAAATCGGTCAACCTGAAGTAGTGGTTTATTTGTGCAGTTTTTCACTTTTTTGCGATTTTCTCAAAAATGGCTCCTACGATTTATTTAAAAAATCGCCTCATTAACTAAAGTTTTATGCTCTACAAGACAGGGTAAGTGCCAGGTCTGCTGAAATTCTTTGGGAGGTTGTGCTCTTGTAGAAGAAACTGTTTTTTTTTAATTGCGGTCTTAATATGCATTTGAGAGCAAAAGTGTATACAATCAACGTTGTAGGACATTTAAAAACCTATTACTTTTTTCAAATTATTTTGTACAGAGCTTAATTTAGCGGCAATAAGTGATTTTCTGTATTTTTTTTCATGAAAATTCGTAAAAAATGAAATTTTTAAGATTGAGGCAAAATGCATATAATTAAAATTATTGTGAGTAATAAAATCTACAACTTTTATTTCAAACATTTTTTGAATAATGCTTAGTAGTTATATGTTTACTGTTTACTGTTTTACTGTTTGCTTACTGTTTTTATGTTTTTTTTTCATCAAAATTGGTGAAAATTGGGATTTTCTTAAGACTGTGTTCTTAGTAAGCATTTTATGAGAAAAATGTATACAATCAAACTTGTCTTGTGCCGGCCGCATTGGCATAGTTGGTAACGTGCTCGCCTCTCATCATGCGATCGTGGGTTCGAATCCCACTCAGGCACGGCATTTTTCATTTGTTACAAAAAATAATTTCATTCTCCATTGTAAACAGTTACACCCCAATGTCGTTGCTAATAACCGTTGCTGTTGATGTGACGTTAAAAAAATAAATTTAAAAAAACTTGTGTTGTTTAGGTCATCAGCTGAATGCCTGGTTTGAACCCTAAAAGCTTTACTAATTAAAACGAGGAGTAAATTGGTTTACCATTGCCTTCCCCAGTGGTTGGAAAAGTATGCTTATCAGCATGCCAGGCCCTCTGAAAAGAATCTACTTTTTGCTGCAAACTACTAATCAAACTTACAAGAAATTAAAATACCTTCAACTTTTATTTTAAGCATTTTTCTCTATTTTGTATATTTAGAGGCAATTACTGATTTTTTGTATTTTTAATTTCTACAAAAGTTAATTTTCATATTTCGTCATTCACTCATGATTAAAATTAGTGGTTTTTTATTTTTCATAGTTTACTAGTTTGAAAGTGGAACCTCTGAATTTATACTCTCCTGGTATTCATGGAACCGAAAAACTGATGGCAATGTAGTTATGATTAAAGAAACAAGGGTTGGTTATACGTTTCATTATTTACTTTGGCAAGAGAAAGTCAAGGTCTTTTCTGTTATTACCCCTCAGGATAATTTGTCACATTTTGTGGATATTTGTACTGTATTTTTAACAATAAAAACAGGAAAAATATTTAAAAAAATTCTACACCAATATTCTTCAAGTTAAGGTTAACTGCTGGTAGAGTACATATTTATACACACATATATGTACATACAGGTACATTGGTTTTTCTCAATATTGTTACTGTACAAACATATCCAGTGCCCATTCCAGCTATCACCAGATCTGGGTGTTCATCAAGTCTTTCCATCTTCTTTTGTCCGTCCACCATTTCTCCTCCTCTATTCGTTCCCATTTGTATCCCCGTCCCTCCACACTCCTCTTAACTTATCCTTCCATCTTTTTCTTGGTGTTCCTCTTGATCTCGTTCCGTCCACCCTTCCTTCTTCCATCGTTCTAGGCAACCTTTCCTCCCCCATTATATTACTGTAATATAAACTCACTGAGTACTTACCTCATTTGTCTTCATTCGATTTGTTACACAGTTCAATAAAAATAAAAATATTGTATTTTTATCAGCATATTTTATTTTATATCGGCAAAAAATGAGATTTTTTGAGGTCATTAAATTAATTTAATATAATTATTAAATTAAATTAACAACGTTAAATTAGGCCTAAATATTATTAAATACTAATTTAATAGCTTTCAGTAACAAGGTCATTAAATTAATTTAATATAATTATTAAATTAAATTAACAACGTTAAATTAGGCCTAAATATTATTAAATACTAATTTAATAGCTTTCAGTAACACCGTATTTATGCTACATGTGCCTATAATTAACTTTATAACTTGAAAAATATTAATGTATGATGTTTTAAATATTTTTCCCATTTTTATCATTAAAAATACTGTAAGAATACATACAAAATTCCACAAAATGTGATAAATTATGCGGTGGGGGGGGGGGGAGAATAACAGAAAAGACTCGGTAGTGTGAGTGTTTCACACCACATTTTTTCTCATAATAACCTCTGGATATATTGAAATAACATATATTTTATAAAAAATTAATTCACTTCTATTTTTTAACCTTCATTGTTTAAGGTCTTACAAAGTAGCCTAAAGCAGATTAAAAATTTTAATAGACATAATTTAGGTGGGGTTTTGTCTGGAATCCATCTTAAAAAAAGTAAATCAAAATCGTTAACTAACTGGTTCATTTAGATCGTAATTTTATTCTGACTAAACAATTCTTTTTTATAAAAAAATTATATATCCCTTAAAATTTTAACATTTTATAATAAAATGGTGATACTTAACATAAATGTGAATATTGGAGATATCTATTAAATAGCTATAATGTTAAAGGAAATTTTATTTTAGGCCTACTTACAGTCTATTTCAAATAATATTGTAGTTACAACATAAAGATAATATGTAATTTTTTATTCCTGGCAAATCGCCTAAATTATTTTTTTATTATTCGTGATAGGAAAATGACGGCTAAATTATAATTGACCAAAAAAGTAGATATTAAAAAAAAATTACTAATTTTTTCTTGTTTTAAATAGATGTATTATCATTAAAAACTTTACATTAATGTAATAATAGCCTACTATTGTAAATGACCTTGAAAATAATACTAAGTTTATAATAAAAATACAAATATAAATAAATTTATATGTAGTAATATAAGATTCTCCTAATTATTAAGTTAACCAGATATAACCATTTATGATCATTTGACATTTCCATTATAAGAAAGTTGTTTTATTTTGTATCCGTAGTTCATTTGCAAGAAAGGAAATGTTAATCGTTATTTTGGTTAAGATCATTGTATATTAACTTAGAAACTTGACCCAGAGATTTATTTATTAACCTGCCGTCTTCAGTTAAAGAAGTTGAATTTACATGGAATTCTTATGCTTTTATTTTGTGCATTTTTAAACAACTGAAGCATTTTTATTTCTTTTCTCTAGTCCAGTGGTATTCAACTTTTCAGACACTGCAACCCACATTTTAGGCTGAATTTTTCCAACTCTCTCTGAATCATGTTACAAAAAAATTGAAAAAATCTACAATAGTTGTAATATTTTCCTTTAGGATCTGAGTAACTTTAGTTAAGGATATATGAGTGGATATTTGTGAGTAGTCAATCCGTTTAATAAAAAGTAGTACAAAATGCTCAGCAAAGTGTTAGTGTTCGTGATCACCTGACAGCTATCAAGTGATCAGGCAATGAAATTAACTTTTAACAATGCTTGTGCTGACAAATCGTATTAAGTATTAAAAAGAAACCCAGAACTGTGTAGAGTAGCGTTAAAAATTTTGAAACCATTTGCCACATCCTACAACTGTGAACAAATACTTTCCATAATAGTGAATCTGAAACCCAAATCAAGAAACCGTTTGGCACTGAAAAATGACATTGTTTTGTGTGTTACAAAAATAAATCCAAACATTAAAAAATTGGTTAATTTTCCAAACAAGTCCAAGTTTCTGAAGAATTGGAAAAGTTGTAAAAGTAATGTACAATTTTTGTGTCTCAAATAAATAACATTACTATTTTAATTTTTTCCATGTATTTCGCAAACCCCCCCCCCCAGACACGTCCTGCGACCCAATGGTTGAAAAACACTGGTAGCCCATTAAGAACGCACTGTAGTTTAATTAAGTTTAATTAAAAGCGCACTATTATAGTGTGTAGTCTCAATTATTTCTGCGTCTTCTAGACGTTTCACTAAGTTTTCTTAGGGCATGGATTTTGTTCATTCTTACGCTAAACGCCCTCTTCTGTTCCTCACTCCAGGCTTGTCCTTTTAATTTCGCACTTTCCAACCGAAAAGTTTCCAAAAGCTTTAATTTTGCATCAATAAAGATCTCTATCTAAGATATTTTCTTTTGTAATTTTTAATGTTTTTAGGTCTACGTCTTTAATCCATTTGTCTCTTGTTTTGAGATTGTGTTGAGTTTTAATTAATTTTTAGGTCTAGTTCCGTTATTTCGCAGTCACATTGTGGCCATAATAGTACTGCAGTCTCCCTTTCTTAAATTTAGTTATCAAGGTTTCTTCTAGGAATTTTTCCGCCACTTCGTAGGATCTTTTCTTTTTGAATAAAAATTTAAGGATTTCATTAATAAAAATGTTTTTCTTAAACCGAACACCGGAGATAACATTGGCCTTTTATTCTTAAAAATATATTTATTTTTTGTACTCCAAGAAGTAATCAGGGAGGTTATTAAAAATTTGGTGTTAAATACTCACACGACTTTCTCTTGCCAATGCCAAAATATTGAACAATATAACCTATGTTTAATCATGAGTAAACAATGTAAAATGATAAACATAACCTAATTTTAATCATGTGTGAATAATGTAAAATGAAAATCGACCTCGGTATAACTTAAAAATACGGAGAATTAGTAATTACCTCTAAACTAGGCTCAGTAGAGAATAATGATTAAAAAAAAGTTGTAGGTTTTTAAATGTTGGTCAGTGACAGCGAGAGGGGAATTAGGCTACGGTTTCCTTCCACGCCCCGCTGACAGTATGTAAATTTTTTTTAACCCGATATTTCCGACATTACCCTTGTAGTATTATATAAACAGTTCCGAGGAAGGTGGTGATATCCGGTCAAGTGGCCAGGCGGCGGGTTTTTGGTTGGTACGGCGGTTGCGGCCTCCTTGGGGCTGGACGAGAACGCCTCAATTGAGTCCAACACTACTTCCCCCATCGTGAGGGAAAGAACATGAGTTTTTCTCGCCGCCTCGGATAAAAAAATGTTCTACAACTTTGATTAAATACCGTACACTTTTGTCGTAAAATGTATAGGCCCCTACTAACGCCGCAATCTTAAAACAACCCATTTTTTACAGATTTTTATGAAAATAAAAACAGAAAAATCATTAGTTGTCGCTGAACTAAGCGTTGTACAAAAAAATGTTTGAAACAAAAGTTATAGGTTTTTAAATGTTTTATAATTTTGATTAAACAATTTTTAAAGAAAAGAGAGGAGGCTCATGGGACGTTATGAAGATTGTATATGATGGGGTTTACTTGGTTTGTGAAGAAGGATTATAGTTGAAAATTTCCATTGAATTGGAAAATGAGTAAAATAGTTCGATTCGTAAAATAGAATTGTATACGTTGGTCCAAAAGTGAATAGTTATTTTGCGAAAGATGACCTAACATAAATGATGTGATGAGGTCATTACCAGGTGCTTCACCAAGAGGAAAAACTTGTATTGCTCTTTGAATTTCTCGGGGAGAAAATGGTTTTGGTGGAAGATAAAGTTGAAAGGGGAAATCCAATAATGATCAATGTCCGGGTGATCTGGATGTATAATTTGGTGAGCCTGAAAGAATTACGCAACTGGTTTGCAAAATTCTCAGCACTTCATCATTAGTTATGACCCACTCCTCGTTAGAATGTTTCAAACAATAAGACGAGGCAAAATAACTTAACAAACGATTAGTGTGGCCGGCCCTTTGGCTTAGTGGTTAGCGCAACTGGCTTCTACGCCGGGGTCCCGAGTTCGATTCCTGGTCAGGTTTGGCATTTTTTTCATCACTAGTTTTCATATACGAACTATCATCAGTCTCCACCGCCTGCATTAGCAGAAATTGCAAAATAACCAGAGGTAAAACAAAAAAACAAAATTGGTCAGTGGCTAACCAAAGGTATTTGAATTTAAAACTAAAAATATATAGTTGTTATAAACTCAATCTCTTTTGAAAATTAATAAAAATTTCAGTTACTGCAACAATTCTGAATTTTGGTTGCTTCAAATTAATTGCTGTAAATTGTTTCCCATAAAAAATTAAAATGTATATCAGCTAATTTTTAAAATGTTATACATCCACTTTTCTTTGTATTATTGTGAAAGTGGACTTAGTAAAACAAAAACGAAAAATACAAACTTGTTGAAGTAGGCCTACAAACGTACAATTGGTCAGTTAAATGAGTTACTGAAAAAATTACGGTACGTTTTGTAAAACTGACAATCTTAAAAATGTTGACCGTAGTACGTCTAACTATAGTGCACGCCACGAAAGAAATCCGCTGTGAAGACCAGTTACCCCACAACCAATTTAATAGAATTTTCTATTCACATCATAAGTCCCATTTCTGTTTTGTTTTTGTAATTTTAAATGCAAAAGTCTATACTTGGCACAAAACTGTTGTAAAATGCGTGGTTCAGTCGACAAATAATTTCCCAATCTTTACGTGGAGCCAAAATTGTACTTTTTGTTTAATGACCGCCATATTAAAACGGAACATTGAATTTTACTTTTTAAACACTCACATTAATCACTGTAATCTTTAACATACTGAAAGTCCGATTTTTTATGTAAAGCCCGGATTAAGTAATATACTTTTAAATGCACACTAACAGAAAAACGGCTAAGAACAGGGCACTTTTAATGTATAAATTGCTGTATCTCGGACAAATTTTTAAATAAAACAATTTATGTCAAACGAATCAACGCAGAAAAGAACAGGATTTAATTTGGTGTACTGTTAAAATTTCCCCGTTCGGCCGTTTTTGAAATAGAGCACTCCAAACACAACAGACTTCTTTCGTGGTGTGCACTATAACACATTGAATGACTTATTAAAAATCAACGGTTACTGACATCTAATAAAATTAAAAAGGGATTGTAGCTTTTAAAAAATTATACAAAAGTATTTAAATTTTAGTTTACATAACATTTTATATTACATATAATAGGCCCTACAAAATTTATAAATATTATAACAATAGATAAGTTTTTTAAATGTTTAACTTACGTTATTATAGACTTATAACCTTAAGTTATGATTGAAATAAAATTAAATTCAACTTACTTTACATGATGAGACAGTAAAAAGTAGAAACAAAATTATCCAACTCATTTTATAAAACTTGTTTTCTGAATTTTAAGTAACAATATAAAATGATGTCTAAATAGATCCTCTCTGCATGGAGAGGTTCCAGTAACTGTGACAGTTTAACCTAAACATTTATATTTATATTAACTTTTTTTATTCGATTTAATCAACCACATTTTTTGTTAGGCTACGTTAATATGGATTCCTCAGACATGTATTTTCCTGTACGTAATTAATTGACCAGTACTTGCATTCTTATCTTTAATGTTACGTTAAGTAAAAAAATCATAAACCATATATACTTTTTAAAATTTTATGTTATTAAATAATTCGGTTACCTAAATAAATACTTAGCATCAGGCTATGTCTCACCTGCTCTATTATGGTTTTTTTACGTCGTCAGCCAGGAAACCTGTTTGAACTGGAAATTTTACTTAATAAAATCACGTGTGAAATGGTTTATCGTATATTTCCTCACATGATTTTTTTGTTTTACTATGAACTTTTATGTAAATTAAAACTAATGCAGACGATGAAGGGTGATAGATAGAAGTGAATGATGAAGAAATGAAAGATCTGAACGGGAATAGACTTGGGATTTCCAGAGTAGAAGCTATCATTTGTCCACAGCTCGGTGGCACCTAGACCATAAATCGAACCTTACACACACGTAGCAACCCGGATTTTCCACCCTGAAAATGACACCTTCACTTCATTTACCACAGGCTCTGGATATATAGCTAATGAAATTCATTACTTTCAGAGGAGATAATTCTAATTAGTGTCTTTCACATATCTACCTCTTCTGTTTTTAAATGCTTCAGTCATATAATTGGCTGACCTTGTGATAAAAAACAGTACTATTTTTTGTAGCCCTTGAACTAGCAGATCAAGTGCAAATAATTTAACACTCCAACTGCCTGTTATGGGAAAATTATTTACGGATATATCCGCATAGGTAACGCCACTCAGGGCTAAAGACGGATGTTTCCGGATCCATTATTATTGAGTAAAAGTAAAGAGAAATATCTTTTTCTTCCTCCTATATGGATTAGGCATATTGCCTATTCCAGCTTCTATGCATCTTCTTCGAGGTCTACCCCGCGAGCATACTTCTTGCGTACGGTATTTTAAGGCCAGTAGCGGGCATCGATCCTCTGGCATGCGGTTTACATGTTGGAACCATCTCTACCTACATCGTTTAATCCTCTGCCTCACAGTTTCCGGAGAAAGATATGTGATGAAATTTGCGACGACGACAATGATGATGATCATGATTGTAGCAGTAGCAAGACAAGGAAAGAGGAAGAGGAGGCGCAGCAGCAGAGCAATACGTAGTTGTTTCTGAGTTTACGTTTATTTGGTGTTAGAAGCTAATGACTGTGGTTCTCCAACCTCTCCCCCCGCGGAGCAGGTTTTCCCTTTTAAGGGGAGTACAATTTTGAATGGCTCAACAGAAAAACGTTACAAGTGACATAATGTACAAAAGTGAGGGTTCAGTGGATTACGTTCTATAAATCCTCCATTTGATCATAATAGTGAATTCTAACGGGTACAATAATTGTAACTAAAATTTCGGAAATTCTTGAAAAAAAATCGTCATACAGTGAAAAATCGTTACACAGCTAAGAATCAAATGGTATCTTTCACTTTTTGTAAAAATTTGATTTTGTTGCTTGCAACATTTTTCCGTTGACCCATTCAATTATTAGACGTAGATTAGGAATTAACATGTAAAGATTTTACTCGTTTTAATGTAAAATTTACATTTACATTACATTTACATTTACTCGTTGTACAGAAGTAAAATTTATGGATAAATAAATAGATACTAGAATCTTCATCAATTTTTATGGCGGATCCATAAAAAACCTTTATGAACTGAATATAGACAAAACAATTTGTGCAAGTTAATTTATTGCACCACTTAAATATATATTTTACGAGGAACTATAAAACAAATACTTATATTTTGAAATGTAAAATTAAGCAGATAAAATAAAGGTTTGTTAAAAAATTGTATACAAAATTTTTAGAAATTTTGTATTTGCTTTAGCTTTAGCTTTAGTAAAATATTCCATGACCTTTCTTTAAAATTTACTGTGAACCTAAATTTTAAGAAAAACTGATTGTTTAAAAAAAATATTCTTATGAATTTTGTCATAATTTTACTAGTTGTCAATTGGAAAATATTTAGATAATGAAGTTAATTTTATTAAATTTTTAATATCAGTTTACAGGTTAATAGATTTTTTAAATTTTAAATTGAAATAAGTTACCTTTTATTTTGACGTTGCAAGACTAATTTCTGAAAACATGAACTAATAGAGTTAGTCTTTCTGTGCTGCACTGTGAATTTATTATATTTATTTATTCTGAATGTCCTTTCATTCAATTATTATTCTATTCACATAAACCGCTTAGCCAATATTGAATGGAATAAGTAAACGGATAATGACTTTATGAGCAAGAAATAATGTCAATATTTTTCAGATATCGGCCAAGAATTGAGCCAAGGAGACTTTTGGCTTAACAATCAAAAATGCTAATATAATTGCATCAATGAGGCAATTATTTATTTCATTCTATACATTACCTTTTTTCTTTTTCTTCATTGACATCTCTTTAAAAATGTTACGATACTCTTCACTAACTCTCTTTCTTAGTATGTACTATCCTTGATCGAGAAGTAACATTTGTGCGTTGCTTAATTTACCAGTAAGCCTACTGTTATTTCATTTTTTATTTGTAAAACCAATGAACTATTATTTATTTATGAAATTAAATAAAATCATTTCTATCTTTGTGGTGTAGTGGTTAGTACGTTAGCATAAAAAACAGAAAGGGTTTTATTCCCGGCTAAGGTCTGGAAATTATTACTAGTCAAAACTTACAGTTCCAGTTCACTTACTCGCCGTAGTCGCTAATGTTCAAGATGCCGATGTGACTGTAAATAAAAGAACAAAATCCTATCTAGGGTTTTTTTTTGTTTATTTCAAGCCGCATTAACAGTTCGGTCAATAGCAACAATTTTGGAATAAGGAACGATGAGTTTGAATATGTGATATTTTTCAGAATCGAACATGGAACGTTCCGCTTAGTAGCGTGGCATTCAAATCACTGCGCCAAGTTAGCAGTCCAATCTCTTTAATGGGAAAGTAAGCTATGCTTATTAGCATGTTAGGCCCTCTGAAAAGCATTTACTTTCCACCTTGCAAATGACACCTTCACTTCATTCACCACAGGGTCTGGCTGTATAATGAAATTTTTTACTATAATACTATAATTTTTTTATCCCTACCTCTTCTGTTCTGAAATGCTTCAGGCTGACCATGTGATAAGAAACATAACTATTTTTTGTAGCCCTGGAACTATTAGATCGAGTGCAAATATAATTT
Source organism: Catonia carolina (assembly GCA_035578175.1). Classification (NCBI taxonomy): domain Eukaryota; kingdom Metazoa; phylum Arthropoda; class Insecta; order Hemiptera; family Achilidae; genus Catonia; species Catonia carolina. Next base: position 18,844,323 of record JAQMRL010000010.1, on the reverse strand, counting down.
AACATTCCACCTCCCTATTATGAGCATAAAGTAAAAGGTAAAAGCATTTATTTGTAACGACTGTGTTAATGAAACCAAATTAGCTTAATTACCAGGAAACTTAAAAATAATAAACTGATAAAGTCAAAACATCCTTTACGATAATTCTATTAATATTTATTTGCTGTAGACTATGTAATTGTGGTTTAGGTAAACCCAAATTATTTTTTATTTGTTCGAACTTTTTAAATTATTTAAAACTTAATTGGTTAAATAATATTAATCATCAGGCTAAACCACATGCAATTGAGCTGAACTGAGCTTGTTATTATCCTCAAAGTAATGTTTGGTATTGCCTTAAAATTTTTAATAAAGAGTTTACATGCTGCAGTTTTTATGGGAGCGTCACAAAAATAACGCTGATGTTCATAATGAATTTAGTACTAAGTTTCAGGACAGTTAGCGACTTGGCAACATTTACGAAACTTAGATAAGAAGCTTAAAACAGTAGGAAGCGTCGCGAATGCACATAAGTCTGATCGCAATTAAATCGTAATGAAGAAATCTTACAAGAGGTTGCTGAAACTTTTATAGCATGCACTGGTAAATCCTTGGAAGACTTTTTCTAAAATAAATATAAATCATAAATAAATTTTTTTTCTCTAATTCTTTATTTACAACTGTAAAATTTTACAACAAGCAAATGTGATGATTATGATAATAATGTAAATGACATGATAAGCATGAGAGGGGTAGGGCCCCCATTGGTGCCTCCCCAAGAATGAAATTTGTGTATCAAATTAGCAGGTCTCTACTCCAGCGTCTTTTAAGGCGTCTAGGGGGATTATCAGGTAAATGGAAGGTGGAAAATGAACGCACCAGTGGGTTCTCGTGTTCGTGTGACTTGTCGTGAAAGCGTTTGTATTCTATGGCATTTTGAACAAGTGGTGTTTTCAAATCTGTATGTAAGGTTTTGTTGCCAACGTAAAGAGGTGCTTTTGCTATAAGGCGTAATGTTTTTGACTGGAATGCTTGAATTCGTTGCACGTTAGAGGGTTTGGTTGAACCGTAAATTTGGGACCCGTAGGTCCATATAGGTTTCAAAAGAGAACAATGTATGCGTAATTTTTGTGCCATTGATAATTTTGATCGTTTGTGAAGTAGGGAATAAATGAAAGTTTAAGTCGGGAATTCAGTAATAAATGTTTCCGTTTGATATGTGTGCTCCAAGTTAGTCGTTTACCAAAAGTCAGACCGAGATACTTGACCGTATCTGTTTTTGTGAGAGGTTCATTGTCTATGTATACTGGTCGGCAATCACCATGACGGAGTGTGAAAGTTACGTGAAGGGATTTTGCCGTATTATGTTTCATTTTCAATGTTTTACACTTTTCGTGTAAGAGATTGAGATGATGTTAGAGTGTTAGTGAAGCGTGTATAGAGTTTTGGTCTCGGGCTAATATCGCTGTGTCGTCAGCGTAGGTAGCAGTGAAGGTCTGGGTAGGGTCGATAGGTCTGAAGTATATACAGAATAGAGAGTGTATAAAATAATAAATATATAGCAAATTCTACAAGATTAAAAATTTAGGCAGTACAGTCCAATTTTACTCTACGCTCTTCATCTGTAACACGATCCAGCTTCCTTTCTGTAAGGGAAATGAAAAATACACCACATAATACTAAACAAATTTAAGTTTTTTTTCAACTCTTTAGTTGTAGGCCTACCTACACTGTCTGTCTGTAACTTGATGGCCTCCGGCAGAAGGGAGCAGTATGCGGATTGTTAAACTATTTCAGAAAACATATATCTAATTTTTTTTTAATTGACAAACTTGTCGGAAATTATGTATTTTTATAAAACAAAGTATTTCACATGTTTTTTATCTATACAATTATTTAGAAAACAAACGCTTAATGAGTTAATGTATAATTTAGTAAAACTTTTGTTTTTTTTTAAACCGTATTTTTTAAATACATCGTCATTGTTCAAGAACTATTTCATGGATTAACATAATATTTGGCAGGTTTGTTCTGTGATAATTATGGAAAACGATGATGCAAAAAAATTTAACAGAAAATCGTTACTTTTTAAGTTACGAGGTAATTTCATAAATAAATTTTGGAAAATCGTAAATGTTCGGAATTTTACTAAAAATTAATTGAAAATTTTCTCGTTATTTCGTTTCCTGCAAATGTACAGTTTTATAAATTATACGTAATTTCCGACAAGTTTTATTTAATTAAAAAAAATTGGAAATGGTTTCTGAAATTGTTTTACAATCCCCATATTGCTTCTCTCTGCCGGAGGCCATCAAGTTATAGACAGACAGTAGTTTATTCTTGAAGAGCCTGGAGGTGTGCCCTTGATTTCTTCAGTCTAAAAGTTATTGATAAGATATCCATTTATACAAAATATTTATAATTTTGGTTCACTTGTTAAAATAATTTAAAAAAGATGCAATGTCATTTATACGGTAATAAATTTTATTATTTTTTTTATTACATACAAAATAAATATTTTCACACAGTTCATCATAAAGATTCGTACAGATATTATTTTTATAGAAAGTATTTTAGTAGTAATAAGTATAACAATTCATGTCAAATATTAAGCCTATTATTAGAAACAATCTCGTGTATATTTTTTAATATCTTTTTCTTTAGAGCATATGTTTTTATAAGCGACCCAAGCATTAAAAGGATTTTTCTTTTGCTTCTTAAATTCATTGTACACTACTCTGCTGCAATTCACATCATCGGTGATATCATCGTTTAATAGATCACTGCAGGGAATGTGACATGGTTTATTGTCACCTGGGTTTACATTACACCAAAACTTCTGATTAATTTGAAATATCCCGTAATCATGTGTTGCCCGATTGTAAGCTGCTGTATTGAATGATGACTCATGTTGAGCTATACATACCCAGACTGGTAATTCACTATCAGGAGTACCGTACTTGTTTTTCATTTCCCTTGCAAAGTCACAGCGTTGGTACACCTGGCAATGTAAATAATATTAAATTATTTTTTATAAATTAAGTACTAATCCGAGGCTGTTTGTGAGTTTGTCGGTAAGTTATAAATCCTCTGACCGCGTTACGAGCGCTGCACAAGTTAAGCTTGATAGAAGGGCCGCTACTTTTCTGCCTTCAAGCATGCAGAACCTTTTATTTGAAGTGTCTCTCTACTATCGGTTTCATAATCATAGACACCCGAGTTTGAACCCTAGCATCTTCAAAACTATGAGTTTGATTTTAACATACTTTACATCAAAATTTAGCTCATTTTACTCTGCGTTGACCCATGATAGTCCTATATTTTTAATGTTATTTAAAAATTGCCATATCGAGGTTGGAAGACAAAAAGACCCGGTTTTTTTAGCTACCGCAACAAATTTCGTGCGTTTAGAGGCGTGTTGCCTGAATCTGACTGTCTACCTGAATTGACAAAGCAGTCTGTCAATTCAGGTAGACAGTCCGACAGGATATCACGTAGAAAACCTGGCAACATGGGTAGCAGCGCCCATCCCACCGCCATAGTATTGTCAAGTCTATTTTTAAAAATATTAAAAATTCTACCACAACATTGGCCAATCATTATTTAATGTTATTAACATACTTGTACTAAGTTTTTTTACACTGAATAAAACGATTGTTTGCCCGTGCCAAACGATCGAGCGATTACTGAGATAGCAAGGATTCAGAATATTGTTAATAAATAGAAACGTACGAATCTGAAATTTTGTAAGAATATAAATTGTCTATGTTGTGTCAAAATTTCAAACTTTTCGGTCAAATGATTATCGAGTTAAACGCACGAAATTGTGGCGGTAGCAAAAAACCTGGTCTTTTTGTCTTCCAACCTCGATATCGCAATTTTTAAACAAGATTAAAAATATAGGGTTATTATGAGTCAACGCTGAATAAAAAGAGCTAAATTTTGATGTAAAGTATGTTAAAATCCGACTCATAGTTTTGGAGATGCAAGGGTTCAAACTCGGGTGTCTATGATTTGAAACCGACTGTAGGATCTTCCGCCCACTGCCGAACGGAATTAGATGTTTACAACCTGAATAAGAAGAAAGTGGAATATCGAAATCGATGGAGGAAGCATGTAAAGAGAATGCCTGAGGGAAAGATCCCCCTTAATGTTTTGCAGTACAGATCGGGGGGGGGGAGATGTTGGGAGGCCACGTAAGAGATGGCAATAATTTAATTGTTTTGTCGCTGTTGTGAGTTGGAACAAACGGGAGCCTAATCCTCGATTGTGAGATTTTGATTGGTACCAATAAGTACTGATAGGTACATACTATTAATTTGTTAAAATTTATTTTGTATTTAATTTCTCTGTTATTTGTTAGTTTATTTAATACGTTAATTTTTAATTTAGATCTTCAGATATCCATTTTTCTAGATATCTGAATGTGACAAAAACACTGAACTATAACACGAAAGATGTAGGAGAAGAGTTGAAAATCTGAAGAATTGACTGAAAAAGAGATGAAAAATATTGGAAAGAAATCGCATAAGAAGAGAGATTTATAAACAAATCCAAAACATATCGGGTGAAATATAAAAGAGAAGAATAAGATCCTCTCTGAGAAGAATGAGAAGAATGAAAAACACAGTTAGAATATTAGTCATTAGCATAGTAATTTTTTTTTAAATTTATTTATTTAACGTCGCATCAACTGCAAGGTCATTAGCGACGACGTTGGGGTGTAACTGTACGTAATGAGGATGAAATGATTTTTTTGTAATGTATGAAAATATGCCGTGCCTGAGTGGGATTCGAACCCAGTAATTTTATAGACACTAGGTTGTAGATGTAGCCGACTGTCAATCATCTGGTATGGGGTAGTATTCTTTAGTTGGGTGTGTTTCCCTCTCTGTGTTTTGGGCCTTTCTTTTACCTGCCAACTTCCAGCCAATCGTTGGGATGGTTCTCCTTCTTTTTGGTCCTCAGGTTGTTTGAACGGTTGAAGGGGCTGGTGGTTGGTAAACCAGAATTTTCGAGGTTTTGGGAGGGTGTCAATTAGGTCAGCTCTATTTGGAATTTAACTACGAGGAAGTTTCAAGAAGCAGAAGATAGTAATTACTATTTGAGATGACTAGAACGGCAAGGAGAAAACGAAGAAGGAGTAATACTTATTTGGAAGTATTTAATAATCAAATTTTATTTCCCTGATCATAAGGAGTTAGTGAGCTTGTTATTTTAGTCAAAGTTGCAAGATCAAAGGTTTGCTTTATTAATTTTTGTATAAATAGGATAGAATTAGTTAAGAAAATAAGACTGAAGACAATTTGATTATTAATTTATTACTTTGGTTTAATCGAAGAAGTGTAGTTTTTATTTATTAATTTTTTTCAGTTAATCTCATGCTCTATTGATAAAGCTGATGCCCAACCGTATATTAATTTTATAAGTAAAGCATTTGTGCACCGGAAAATTTTTACGGTGGTGCAAGCTGTAGGTACTTTTGATTTTTAGACAGCTACAAATGACTACAAACTTATTCAGACCGTTTAACACTCTAAACATCTGATTTGTCAAAACAA